>CM035627.1:7500-9560000 GCA_020496765.1 Gossypium stocksii | reverse complement strand
AATTAAACACTTAATTGATAAAATTTTCGTATCAAAAATTTCACACGACATGTGTACTATAATATGGACCATGTAATAAAATAAAAATAAACTTTATTTTCGGATCGGATTTGTGGCCCCAAAGCTACTATTCTGATTTTACTGAAATTAAACTGTTACAGGATCAGCCTTTCGAGGTCCTATGTGGTGTGCAAGGTTGGTTAAGCTTCTTATATCTCATTTGTGGTGTGAATGAGGGACAAAGAGGTGTTTGACTAGATGGGTGGGTTTCATGTTGATACTTTTGTTCTGCATTTTGTCTATCTATCTGATTGTGAGATTAACGGTATAGATCAATGTGTTCTGCATTGATGTATCTATTTTAGTTGTGATGACTATTTGTATATCGGTTTTCCATTTTCATATTCATTTGATTCTAGCACTTAATTCTTTTTTTTCTATTGTTTCGATCTCACACTGAGCCTGTGTAGCTCACCCCTTTAGTTTTTCTTTTTCAGGTACTCTCATTTTCTGTTTCTGTAACTGGACTCGGTGTGTGGAGGTCTCAGAAGTGTCATGTTTTTTATAATCAACTTCAAAAGTATTTTCAAAAATTTAGCATTTATTAATAAACGGTTTGAACAATAAGCTTATTTTGAATATTGTGGTATGAATTTCGAGTTTTACGTACGTAAGCGACTTTTGCACTAAAATTTTTGTAATATCAGAATTTTACAACGGAGAGTTTCACATAACTTAAATATTGTATGTTTTCTAACTGGTTAAACTCAAATTCTACCTACAATCATTTCGGTGATCAATGTAACCTCCAAGGTTCGGTCTAGACTTCTAGGCCGGGTTTTGGGGTGTTACAATGCATATATCAATTCAAAAAACTAAAATGCAAGGTTATCACCTTTTTCTTCTTGCTTCTTCTTCTTTTTTCTAGGAACAAAGCTTCCATAATTTTTGGCAATACAATCTGACTTTGACTTTGCATATTGTATCCACTATACCAAATTAATCATATAGTCAATCAAACTTAAGAATCATCACAACTAAAACTGTATGCAAATTAGTCCCAGAAAAAGAAATTGATTGCAACCAAAAGTGATGCCCAGGATAAAGCAAGTTTGGTTCAAGCTACAAATAGTGCTATTGATGAGTAGCAAAAGTCTTCTATGCTTACGGAAGGAACAATAGCCATAATTTATAGGAAAAAAAAAGAAAATGGCTCCTAAAATTTCAACAAAATGGGTTCTCAGCAAATAATAGAATAACCCCAACAACATTAGTAAAAGACAAATTTCAATTAGTGGGTGTAGTTTAACAATGGAATCACAAAACAAATGCAACACAAACATCATTAAAAATTGAAATTAAACTTTAAATACTAAATCCATACTATAATAAAAATTGTACCCAATATAGAAAAAATAAGCAATTTAAACTTAGAATTCTAACAAGATTGAGTGCCTTTTGTCCAAAGCCAGCTGAATCTATTTTTTTCCACAAGTGATGCTCGTTGTTCCAGCCTTCTTCACTGGTTTCCTGCATCCTAAAAAATTTAGTAACTTTGGACTTCTAATTGAATATTTTGATCAATTAAGTTCAATCTTAGACCCACTTCTCAACAACTCTGGAAATGCTCAGTTATTGTTCACCTAGCTTTTATGAACATTTAACATAGGGAGTTCTGCAAATTGAAAACCCATGACCTAAGGTAAAAGCTCTCCATTTTGAACCTAGAAAAAAAATTCAACCTTTTTCAATTACAAATATTTAGTAAAATAATATGGAAATCTGGAAAAAGAAAATAAAACCTGAAAGTTTGTTTTTAGACCATGTAGATAATGGATAACTCCTTGAATGAATACAACTATAAGCCATTAATTTACTTTTCTATTCAAAAGAAAGAAAAAAAACTTACCATCAAAACAAGCAGGGCCTTGGTAAGCACCAAGCGATTCCAGTGATAGGTTGGAATTGCTTAGAAGTGGTAAACAAAGTGTAAGTCTTTGGCCTTCAATTTGATTTGCTTCTTTTTAGGTTAAGCGTGGGATTGTTGATGGCCAAAGAAAAAAAAGTGAAATAGTTAAGAAATTTCAATCTAAGGGTGTTTTTGGAGGGGAAAAGAAGTACATTTGGTGGAGAGGCTGGAATAACCAATTCGGCACCTTCTCCCCTGAATAGCTATTCAACGATTTTTAGAATGAAGCTATAATTGCCATTCGACATCTTAAGCTTTCCAATGAGCCAAACCTCTGCTTTATTGTAGAATCTGGAATTCTCTTATAATGGCTTTGCCATTACATTGAACCAAACGAAGTGTTAACCTTAACCTTTAATTCTAATTATTTTTATATTTTATTTTATTTTATTATCTAATCTAATTACAATTCTCGTTTCACTAACTTTCAATTTTCTAACCCAATTCCACTAACCCAATTTTTGGGTTATGACAAGTACTGAATCAAAACCATATTACGAGAGATCATAATTGAAAAAATAAATAGAAAATAAAATAGGTAAAAAAATTAAGTAGAATAAAATCAGAAGATTGAAGATCTATCAAGAATAAAAATGATAGACTAACTCGCTTCAGTATTCCTAGTTAACCTCTGATTTAGAGTTCTATTCAATCAACTAGTTATTAACCTAGCAAGGCCTTTTGGCGTTCTACTAATCTAATAATTCAGCAAGCACTACTTATCTCTCTATGTCACAAGTCAGACCGGGTCGGGTTAAGGTTTTCACGGTAGACTATACCGATTTCAAGTTCATATCTACCTAAGTGACTTCTTAGGGTCATCAAGCCTAAGGTTTAAGTTCATCATTTACCAACCAACTGATTCACTAAAAACCCTAGAATAGTTATTAACTATTCCTACATCTGCTTGTTAATCTCTCTACAGATTTAGTTACCCATGGATAAAATAAATACAAACTCTAAATTGAATGTAAACATCATAATAATATTAACAAACAAATTAAAGAAATAGAAATTAAATCTTGATTACAACTTGAAATGAAAAAACTGAAATATGTTGATAGTTTTAAAGATCCATAATCCTTGTGAAGAACAATGAAAATAACATGAATGAAAAACTAAAAAATAAAACCTAATTTACGAAGAAAACTAAAAACTAAAATTTAAGTAAAATCATCTAAGGTTGAAGTCCCTTTCAATAGGATTATAATGTTGTCTATATAGAACCTTGCTTGACATGGTTCGTTCAATGTTAAGCTATTCACAACTTCCTACTTTCTTCTAGGGAATGTGATACAAACGACTTGCTATATTCTGAAAGATTTGCCAAGCAAGTCTTCTTGTAAGACACCTTATAAACTGTGGCATGGAAAGAAACCCGCTTTAAATCACTTTAGAATATGGGTTGTCCAGCACACATTCTGGATAAGGATGCAAACAAGTTGGATGTATGGAAAAAAATTGTGCATGTTTGTAGGATATCTAAAAAAATAAAGGAAGGATTATTCTACAATCCAAAAGATAATACGATTAAAGTTTCTACTCATGCTACTTTTCTCGAGAAAAGCTACATGGATAACTTTAAGCCTAAGTAAAGTGGTACTCGAGGAACTTTCGAGAGTGGTAGAACAATCACCGAGTTCAATTCTCGAGAAAGTTGTAGAAAGACCTACAAACGATCAACAGCATAGGGGAATTTGTTGTAGTTGGAAAGTTTCTAAGAAACTGAACTTATTGATCAATGAAGGTAGTATTTATAATACAGAAGCCAATCATGAGAATGATGTTCCACTCACTTACGAGGAGATTATGCAAGACATTGATTCCAAGATCTAGAAACTGGCTATGGATGCCAAGACGGATTTTATGAAATCCAATACGGTGTGGGAACTTGTAGACTTATCGATTGGGATTAAACCCATAGGGTGTAAGTGGATCTTCAAGAAGAAGAGAAATGTGGAAGGGAAAGTGGAAACACATAAAGCTAGACCTATATGGAAAAGCTATAGATCGAAAGAATGCATCGATTACGATGAGACATTTTCTCCGGTAGCCATGCTCAAGTCTATCCACATACTCTTATCAATTTTTGCTGCTCTCGATTACGAGATTTGGAAAATGGATGTCAAGACACCATTCTTGAATGACTATTTTAATGAAACCATTTACATCGCTCAACTCATTGGCTATGTTGTCAAAGGAAAGGAGCAGAAAGTTTGCAAACTGCTAAGATCCATTTATAGAGTTAAGTAGACATCTTGCTCATAGAATAAAATTTTTGGATTTGAGCAAAACACTGATGAACCTTGTGTTTATAAGCGCACAAAGGACAACAATGTTGTAACAACCTGTTTTCGGTTAAATCAGAACAGTGGTTTTGGAACCACAAATTTGAAGTTGAAATATTTATTTTATTATTTTATTAAGGTTTAAAACATGATAGAATTATTGTGTGAAAGTTTCATAATGAAATTTTACCGTTTGAATGCTTAATTCGGTAAAAAAGACTAAATCGTGTAAGTGTAAAAGTTGGGTTCTATTAGCAAAAAGGGTATAATAGCTATATAACTTCAAAGAAAAGGTCTTTAAATCGTAATTATTCCATTAATAGCATGAGTGGATAGTAATGGGCATTTATTATGTGATTTTCATATTTATTTACTAAGGTTAAAATGGTAAATTGATTATTATGGTTAATTAAATAAAACAAAACATGAAATGCATGCAAATGTTCATCTTCTCCACCAAAAATAGGGCTTTAGAAATCCATTAAACGAGCTTGAACATTCGGCCACTTTGAAGGCTAGATTAAGGTATGGTTTTGGCTCGGTTTTTAATGATTTTTACGTTTTTGAGATCGTTGCTTCGTAATCTAGCTAGCCCATACCTTAAATTTCAAAACTGTTAAAGACTTAACATGTTTCCATTATTGAATGCTTCAGTAATTAAATGTTTGATAAAAGATTTGGATGGTTTAATGATGGATTAATAGCTTTTGTAAAGTGATTTTTGACAAAAATGTCAAAAAGCGATTTATTTGTGAAAATGCAAAATTATGTGGATAAAAGTATGAGAAAATTGAAAATATGAGCTGCTAGTAGCATATATGAAATTCGGCTAGGCATGGGCTTGTACTTAATTGCATGAATTTGCAATTTTATGTGATAAGGACTAAATAGTAAAAATACGAAACATTAGGGCAAATGTGTAAATTTTCCAAAATATGAATTAAGGGCAAAATTGAATAGACTGAATACTGAATGTGTTAATTTGATAATATTTAGATCAAGATAAGCCGAGATCAGGATTAGATCAGGGAAAAGGAAAAGTAGACCAATAGTCGATAATTTCCATCTGAGCAACTCGAGGTAAGTTCGTATAATTAGAATCAAACTTTTAAATACTTGTAATTATTTGAAATGGATGTATATTGAGTAAATGATGTACTTGAAATTTGAATGTCTAATTGGAAAGTTTGATGAATATCGAGCCTCGATTGAACTGTAGAAATTTGTAGGATACGAGTGACATGTCATTAGGGTTATTATTTTGGTCGAGGTCCTGCATGTGTTGCGAACTCACCACAGCTCATATGAGCTTATCGATATATCAGCTCGTAAGAGCTTACTGTTCTCAGTTCATCAAAGCTTACTGTTCTCAGCTCATCAGAGCTTACTATTTCAGCTCGAAAGAGCTTACTGTCCATTAGCTCAGGAGGAGCTTACCGATTATGGCTTGAAAAAGCAGGAATGATAATGAATTGACGGATTTCCAATTAAAAAACTTAATGTGTATCATCTGAGTATCCCTCTATATTCTAAGAGGTTCAAAGGGCATAAATTCTGCTACTGGTTATAAGAATGAAATACTGGTTATACGAATGAATTACTGGTTATACGAGACAATTACTGTTTATATTACTAAATTACAGTTTTTATGAATGAATGTGAAATGTTACAAATGTTGTAATTGTTACATGATTTTGATATGCTATGATGCATTGAAGTATTAGATTGAAAGAATGGTTGATTGCAACCTTGTGAATGGATGACTATATGCACTTATATGACTAACATGTTGATGAATGCTTGTGTAGAGACATTAAGCAAGTGAATTGGATATAATATGTTTAATTGTCTTGATTATGTCTAAATGGTAAGTTTAATTCTGAATTATACAGGCTTACTAAGCTATAAAGCTTACTCTATTTCTTTTCTGTTTTTTATAGAGGTTCGGTAACTCTCGCAATTCAGACAACATCATAGACTCACATCACACTATCCAGTTGACTATTTGGTACTTTTGAACTTTAAGAAATGTGTAAATATGGCATGTATAGGCTAGTATTAAATATGAAGACTATGGTCACTTTAGTTGTTGATTTTGGTATATTTTAGTATGTTTAAGCCATGAGATTTGGCTTAATTTGGCTTAATGGTTGAATGTGTATAAGTTGGTATGTTTTGGCAAGTTTGATAATGAAAGAATTTATGCAAATGGTTATATTGATAGGTGTTGATTATATGGATTGATAATACTTGATTGTGATTGGTATTTGGATGATTATAATGTCGAATTATAGAACATGCTATATATGTACTTATTGATTAATGAAGCTTGTTAATTTAGTGTGTATTTAAATGTGCAAATGGAAATGTTTTGGAGTATCAAAGTGGTTAGATAGAAATGGTATGATATGTGCCTTGAATGATGTAATTTGGCTACCTTTTGATGTCTTGAAATGGTATAAATGATCTTGTGTAGGTAGGAGCAACTTTGGGTGGCAAAATGGCTTAGTAAATAGCCTATTTTTCTCCACATGGGCAGAGACATGGGCATGTGTCTCAGCCATGTGTGACACACAGTCATGGTACACGGCCGTGTGACCCCTACAGCTAAATTAATAAGCTAAGGGCATTTTGGTCCACACAATAAAAATTTAATGTAAAAATGTTAGCCGACCTAGGGCTAAAGATGACGACCAACCCTAACATTATAAATAGGCACATTAAACACTTGAGAATAGACCTCGTCTGTAACGACCTCAAAAGCACAGGTATCGGAAAATATGTTATCGGATCTCCGTTTTCAATAAACAGACTCGTAAATATTTATTAAAAATGTTTATGAAGTTAGTGATGTGTTTAATTAGGTTTTAATTAAGTAAATTTAGCTCAATCAAGAGCAATTAGGAAAAAGGACTAAATTGAATAAGAGATAAAAGCCTAATTGTAGATTGATAGAAATTATAAAGGGCCAAAATGGCAAATATGCCATTTGGCAATAGTTGAGGCGGCAAACTTAGAAAAATCTAAGATTTTTCTTAGATTTTAGTATTTATTATTTGTATTATTAATTATGGTTTTATATTAAATATTCTTATTTTAAATAAATTAAATAATGACATTTGTAATAAATTCATTGGCACAAATGTGAAAATATAAGTGTGTACAATTGTAATATTAGTATTTGATACCAAATAAGATATTTATTGTTATTTATTATTAAATTATAAATTGTATTAATTAAATTATGAAATAAATTAAAATAAAACAAATGGATGGTATTGATAAAATACATGTGTAATAAAATGTGTGTGTACAAGTGTAATTAAAATATTGGTTATTAAATAGATTTTTATAACAACAATTATTATTATAAATTAATATATATATATATATATATGTATGTTATAAAAGAAAAGAAACAAAAAGAAAGAAAAAGAGAACAGAGAGCAAACGTGAAAGAAGGAAAGAAAGGAGAAAGAAAGAAGAAAAAGGAAAATTTAAGATTTGAAGCTTGGAGCTTTAATAGGTAAGTCAATTAGGCCCTTTCCTTTTAATTTTGATGTTTCATAAGCTATAGAACAAAATTTTGATGAATTTAAGTTAAGATCTTTGAAGTTTTAAGGTTTGTGAACATAGTATATGTTGAACAAAAAGTTGGAATAGGGGTTTAATTGATAGAACTTTAAGTGAGAATGAAAGAGAGGATTAAATTGTAAAAGATGCCATAAATTTTATGTAGTAGGGATTGAATTGGAATAAGTTTTAAATCTGAGTTCTAATATGAATATTGGATAGTTAAGTTAAATATGGGAAGAGATTAAGTAGAATTGAAGTATGAATTGAGTTGTAAAAGTAAGTAAACTTAGTTAGAAATTATGTGCAAAATAAGCTATAAGAAACAGTTTTAGACAATAACAGAATCTTAACTTTGAAAAATCACCAAAAATAGTAGAAATTGAATTAGAAGTTGAATGGGATATAGAATTAAAGCTTGATGAGTCTATTTTTAGATAAAAGAAACAGAACAAGCAAAGGAAGTCTATAAATTGAGATATTTAAATTTTTGAAAGACTGGTTCAGGAGGATTACTCTGTTTTAAATTTAGAAAATCATTAAAAATTGTACAAAAATAGTTATGAGTTGTAATTTATATTTTCAGAATCCTCAGTGAGTCTAGTTTCAAGAGAAATAGACAAGAACATTATCCGAGTCTTGAGCTATGAGATAATTGAACTTTAGTACAGGAGGGTCAGAATTATCAGATAGTGAATCAGGGGTAAATTTGAGGAATAAACTGTATTAATTGGTAAAACTAAAAATTCTGGAAATTTTATGGTAAAAAGGTACATGAGTCTAGTTTCAGGAAAAATTAACGAAACTTGATTTGGAGCTTCGTAGCTCCAGATATAAACAATTTAGTGACTGTTGCGCGGGTAGACAGCTTTAAAAGAATATATAGTAGGATTGTGTAAAAAGAAAGTAGAATGAAGAGGAAGAATAGGAATTGAATAAAAGTGTCATTATTTAAATTTTAATGCTGTAATTAATAATGTAAATTATTATTATTTCCGTAGTAAATAAAGAATTCGAGACATCGAGCAAGGAAGGAAAAGAGAGAAACAAATGAGGAGTAAAAACGAGAAATCCAGGTTAGTATTACTATAATTCAAATATGATTATTTGTTAAATTTTAAATTAATATGTATATAATAAGCGAATTGAGGTAAGTATCAAGATTAAATAGAATTTATTATTAGTAATTCTTGAATTTTGAATAATATGTCTAGTAAATAAAATAAAGGTTGATATTGATATTGAATTAAATAAAAATTGAATCGTATGTGAAATGAACGGAAATTTCTGATAATATGATCTGAATTAAAAGAATTAATGCGATATTGAAATACGTATTGAATTGGGAAATTGATTTGAATTGTGAATATGAGAAATTATGAATTGAATGATATTGAAATGAAGTATGCATATGTATGAGAGTTTGATTGGAATTGAATATGATTATTTTGAAATGTATATGGAATGAAAGTATGAGAAATTGATTGAGTTGAAATGTGAATTGAAGTGAAAATATTTGATTTTGTGAAATTCAAACAAATTGTGATTGAATTGAGAATTATGTGAGAAATGTGGCCAAAGAGCAAATGATGTGAATTTGATTGAAAATAAGAAAAAGTGATTGAAATTGATATATGTTTTCGATACCCTATTAACTAGTCGGGCTTAGTGGATATAGTTGGCATGCCATAGGATTGGAAGTGTTCAGGGTTACTTCGACCTCGAGTCGATGAGACATTTAGAGTGTCATATTGCTTCGGATAGATTCGATGAGGTACTGGGTACCACTTTACTTCGGCTAGGCCGATGAGACACTGGGTGTCAACTTTGCTTCGAACTATCCGATGAGGCACTGGGTGCCAATCTGGTGTGTTTGGTTGGATCCGTGTATCCGCCAGGGTCCAAGTCAAGTTAATAGGGGTAAATAAGTGAACTGATAAATTCCGAATGATTGTGATTGAGCTATAAAAAGAAATAGTAAAGGGAATTTATGAAATGAAATATGAAATGTGATCTGTGTTATGAGATTGAATGTTTGAATCAAAGATTCAAGAAATGTTCAAAGTTGGATTATGAATTGAAATATTATATGAGATTGAGAAGCGAAACTAAAGTTCATAATTTGTGTGAAATTTATATAAATAAATAATATGAGAATTTAATTGAAAAGAATAGTAAAATTTGAATTACATAATTTGAATGTGAATTTGATAAGTGAAAATGAAATTAAGATATGATATCTTAAAATATGAGCTAAGTTGAAGAATTGATTAAAGTAAGTGATGTTATATGAAATTAATTAGTTGAAATTGTTATTGAAATATGACTTTAGTAAGAACAAATTGCAATAGAATTAAGATTGAATAAAGTGATAAAATTTAGTGAATTGCATGTGATACGAAATGAGGTAATGAAATGAGATATGAAAAAGATTTAATGCAAATTTGATAATGAAATAATGTATGTATTGGATTAAATACAAGCCTTGAAATAGGGCTTAATATTATTAAATAATTTGATTTAAAGTATGAATAGTTATTAAGTAATTGTAAAACAAATTGAATGTATAAAAGTTATTGTATAATTTGAATTATGGTAATACTACTGAGTATTCCCATACTCAGCGTACGGTTGTTTCCGTGCGCAGGTTAGGTAAAGTTGAGGTTCAGTCAAGCATCCAAGTCAATCCCGATCTCAGCTCAAAATTGTGGTGATGTATCTATCTTTTGATATTGTGGCATGTACTAGGTTTAGTATGAGTCACTTGTAAATTTTTATGTTTTGAATACAAATATAGTTCTTATGTATTATATGATGTTTGAAATGAAATGAATGTCAATTGGGTTAGTGTTATGTGAAAATGAGTGGGATATGAATTGTGTATTGGAGGGCAGGAGGGCCAAGGCTTGGTAGATAGCCTCACACGGCTTGAGTGGTTGGTTACACGGGCGTGTGACCAGACCGTGTAGAATTTGACAGATTCTTCCACAGGCTGAGCACACGGGCGTGCCTTAGCCGTGGGAAGCACACGGCCTGACTCCACGGGTGTGTGAAATAGCGTGTGGCCGTGTCGGGTAAGTCAGAATGTTCCACGGTTGCCTAGCATGGGCGTGTGAAAGCCACACGGTTTAACAACACGGCCGTGCTAAAAGTCACACGGGCGTGTGTGACGATGCTTTTCATGAAAAATTTTCTAAGTCACGACTTGTTAGGATTCAAATCCTAACCATCTGAGATGTATGTAATTAGTCCGAAAACAGTTAATATGAACGTTTATACAATAAACTACACAATATTTTATATTCATTTCCGATCAAGTTCTATAAAGTTCCGTTAAGTCTGGTAATGCTCTGTACTTGATTCCGGCGACGGTCTCGGGTATAGGGTGTTACATCTTTTGCAACTTAAATTTTTTTTTCAATTTAGTTTTCAATTTTTATTTCTTTTTAGACTTAGGATTTATTTCAGTTTGTTTTCGTTCATGACATTTGGAGAATCTGATTTGTGGATTCAACCGAACACTTTGTAGATTTCTGCGCTTCAATCAATCAATACAATTAAGATTTCTTATTAAACTTTTATGCTTGATTTATTATTCATGTTTACTTTCTTTATCAAGTTTATATTATTTATGAGACCCATGAGGAACTAATCTTTTTATAGGGGATTAGTGAGTGGAGGTGTGATTAATTAATGTTTATGTAGGGTTTTCTTAGGGAATCAATTGTTTGGGATAGGAAAAACTTAAACCCTAGGCCTGACAACCTTAGGAAGTCATCTAGGTAGGAATTAACCCAAAATTGGTATTGTCTATCCGTAAAGCCCTTACCCCAATCCGGTCTGAATTGTGAGGTCAACAGATAAGTAGTTCTTGCCGACTCGTTAGTTTAGTGGAAGATCGAAAGATCCTGCTAGGGTAACAACTAGTTAATTGAGTAAAAACCAAAAATAGGAATTAGTTAAGACCACTAAAGCGAGCTAATCACCCATACTTAGATTTGGTTGAGTTACACATTAGTTTTTCGTTTTCATTATTTTATGCATGTTTTATTTTTTTCTTACAAAACATAAATTCTTTACTTTATGTTCGTAATATAATTTATCTAAAGTACTAATAAGATCTATTTACGTTTAGTTTAATATTACTTTAGTACTCGCCTCCTTTGGGTATGATCATTGGAGAACTTACTAACTCCGTTGTAAAATTTATATTACAACCTGACCTGTAGACTTGCGGACAACGCCTCAATTTTATATCTTTAGTTGCAGTATTCACACTCTGGACGTTAGTACGTTCGGTGGTGGGTAGGAATACATACTTATTTTCCAGTAATTATTCATGTACTCATTCACCATTTTTGGAACATCGATCACAAGAGACTTATCTAGAAAGACTTGTAGGAGTCAATATTAGGGACTTACTTGATACTCATCTACCGTAGCTACTAGTTCTAGATTCAGACATCCAGCTCAAACCAATAGCAACAATTGCTTAAGAACATTAATTCACTATAAAAAATCCTCATGTAAGGCTTCTTATTTGTAACTTACTACCCATATACTTCATAGCATCCTTACTCTTAACATGCAAAGTTATCAGACTTATCAAGAGATGGAACATCTCTGTATTTTCCAAGAATCCTTAGCTTCTAGCTTACATAAAAAGAGCAACCAGCAAAAAACATTTAATACTTAAGAAAAGGAAAATATTAAAGAGTTATTCTAGAGGAAAAAGAAACCTTTTCTTGAAACCTTTACACACATATATATTGTAACACCCCAAAACTCAGCCGAAACGTTACGACCAAATCTAGAGGAATTACATTAGTTTGTTTAAAATTAAAGAAAACCTAGAATTTGAAATCTAGTTTCAAAAACCATGTGATTCCAAATTATATTATTTTTGAATACTCTTACGTGTTATTCAGAAAAACACACGTGCAAAACATATTTATTTTTAAGAAAAGAACTTAATTTAACATTTAATTTTGTAGCAGAGATTATCAGAGTTTTAGTTTGGTAAATCATGCGATTTTGCAGTTTAAAGTTAAAAACACCAAAAAGTGACGAACAAAGCAAAACCCGAAAATAAAATCTAAAAACAAATTTACAGTTCAAAATATTTTAAAACATAAACTATCTTATTAAATTAATCGAGAAAATAATCCGAGCTCTAACACACCGCCCGGTCCTAAATTTGATAATTACCTAAAAGATCAAATATAGAAAGGTAAGCTAACAAGCTCAGTGTGTAACAAAACTCAAATAGAAACACAAATAACATAATAAACAGATCAAAATATTACAGAGGAATTCATCAAACTCAATTGGCAAAATTGTGCATGTATGATTATGTCACTGCAGTGTTTTCAGAAAACAAAATGCATATTTTCAGAAAACTTCCTACCCAACTTCCCTACACACCAAATTAAAGTTCCTCGTAATTCTTCCATCCAAAAACACACCAACAAATAATTGTAGACAATGCCACCAGAGTTGCAGTTAAAACTGTTAGATCAAATATATGTGGTCAAGCCACTGTATTGCAACCAAGTTACCAAAATAGATATATGTGATTGAGCCATTAAAATTGCAGTCAAATTACCAAAATAAAAAAAATGGCTAAATCACCAGATAGTGCAGATAAATAAACTATCAAAACTTTCTCCTTACAATATTATCCCAACCCCATGCAATATGAAATGGCATGTAAATACAGAATCTAAATGAAAAGCATGTAAGACATGCAGTTGTACAATAACATAAATCAAAAAGCATAAAAATCCACGCTTTTGTAGAACAATTGTGTCACAAATTCAACAAAAGCAAATCGGTTTCGCTGTAATGTCACATGCATGGTCATATAAAAAATTTAGAGATATACTAAATAACATAATTAGACATCATACGCTCATATACAAACTTAGCAAAACAGAATAAACCATCAGAATTATTAGTATACAAATCATGCATATATATTTCACATACCTTTTCCACATTACTTAAAGCATCAAATTATCAAATATCATGTTTTCAAGTCCTATTTATACAGTATGGACCGTACGAAGTGGCTAAATGCTCATCACGAATAAATACGACCCTAGGGGAAATTTCTCAAAAATGGGCTCACACGGCCTAACACACGCCCATGTAGTCCACATGACCCAATTAACCCAGACCGTATGACACACACAGTCTTTCACGCAATCGTGTAACGTCGATAGTAGGATTTTAGGGATCGCACCGTTCACTATTTTTCGAGTTTTCCATTACACACTTGTTTTTTTTATGCTAACACCACTTCAATGATTCTAGTACTTAAACTAACATTTGGAAATCGATTAATTAACACAAATTACTAAGAATTCACTCACAAATTCAGCCACAACCGATTAACTTTAGATTTTAACCAAAAACGTAAATAAGTCTACTGGCATTCAAAAACTTACCCAAAACATAACAATAGTCATTAAAACCTCCTGACTCGCCAGAAATGTGTCTTGTGAACCACAACCCTCACCTATCAGATTTATCGAATCAATTAGAACGTGGATTATCGAATTATTAACTCACCTACCTTGAACGCAAAAACGATATTAATCGAATAAATAGAGAAGATACAAACAATAGTACTTACATCGAGACGACACTACTCTCCCCTGCTTAAGAACACGATACCACAATGTTGATGGCAATATAGAGGCAATATATCAATCTAACAAACCCAAAAAGAACCAAGGTAAAGGCATAATCTCCAAAGAAGTATGATAAAGAGACAAGCAAGGGAAAAATATAGAAGAGTAATAGGGAATAGAAACAATGATTGAAAGAAATTCGTAGCAGTTTCAAGGAGTCAAAAATCAAAAGAAACAAATAGGGAACGTGGGAATGTGGGACGACAAGCAAAGGAGGTTGTTGAGATAATTACTATTTTTTTAAATAAAGATAAATATTACTAAATCCAACCAACTTCAAATTATCCTATCCAACTACTACAAATTTAAATCGATCCAACAAACCAATACTAGGGTGGCCCACGATGGAAAATAAAAAATAAAAGTAAATTCCGCTTTAGACACAACGAAACTCAAATTTGGGACTATTGGGTCAGTTAAAGCCTTACCACTGAACAAGTGGGCTTGTTCTTGCTAACAGTTAAGCAAAATTAATTTCTAAGCCAGAATTCAAAAATAGAGGTTTAGGCAAAAATAGCAAAAATGTAAAGAAAAGGATGTGACCACTCTTAACACAAACACAACATTTAACTACTGAACCAGATTAATTCCCTTGACAAAAATTTCACAATCTTAACTAAAAACAGGACGTGACCACTCTTGGTTTCACTAACTCTATTTCTACTAACCTGGTTTTTGGGATGTGACATATATAATTTACTTCTATGTAGTGGAATTTGACAAGTGCTAAGAAATTTAGAATATTCCTTTCCTAATGGCCAACAGAATCCAGAAGAAACATAAATGAAAGTCTTTTTCATATGCTATTTGACCAGTCAGTTTAATTGGTTTATAACCAAATTTAGTTACCAAGACTTGCTCTTCACAATGCTTGAACAATTAAACGTACTATACCTTTGGCGGTAACCTACACAGGCCTACTTTTCTTTTATCGAATTCTTTCTTTTACTGAAGAACACATCAAAGACTAAATCTTGATATATTTTTATGGGCAGATATTCACTTTGCCAAAATATTAATTCACCAAAAGCTACAATTTGGCGAACTAGCCACCAAAGTGCGCCAAAACAAACAACTTCATATCTACACGCCTTCAATTCGGATCATCCAGATTTGGGGTGTAACACAATACAACTATACAATAAACATGTTAGTTCATTTGCATAACAAAACATAATACCAAGGTCATATGCATATACAACCATTTCCATCTTATACCATATACTAACCAAGCTATGTTCAATTTTCTAACATAAACAATTCAATTTAGATCCAATCCTTACATTTCAACTATTTCATTTCTTTTTAATTATCGTTTTCATTTTTATTTTTGCCCAAAGAACTAAATTAAATTGAATTTGGATACCAGAATTGTATGATCACAAAAGCTGTCATATAAAAATTGGCTCACACAAGCCTTCCATTATGAAATGGCTTATACAAGTCTTCCATTATGAAATGGCTCACACAAGCCTTCCGTTTAGGTTTCGATGATTGCTCACAAAAGCTTTCAAAGAATTCGTGAGACATGCTAGACCTCAAATCATCATATAAACCCTTGATCAAACATCCATATTCCTTTTTGGGACCCTAATGGCATGCCATTTTTATCCTAATCATTTACTAAGTTCACACGGGCACCGTTACCGTTATCATATTATTTCAAACCTTGTAATCGTTTACACACTTTTCATATTTCCAATAGCAATCCATATACATTTTAAAACTTGTAACATCATCATATACATTTCATTCAATCATATAACAATTTCATATCCATTCGAGACCATGTATCTATTCTTATTTATCATTTATCTTATATTTTACAATTTAGTCCATTTGATGCTAAAAACATTATATACATGACAATTCAAACTAAAAAGCAAAACCATATAATACAAATATATCATGAATTAATAAAGTAAGTCTCATATAAACTTACTTGGCAAAGACAAAAACAAATAAAACGTCGAGGACTTATACATAATTTTGCCTTTTCCTTGATTATCTTTTATTTGATTCAATTCCCGATCTATACAATAATTTAATTTCAATTTATCAATTCCAATTACCTATAGTATTCTATTATAAGCATAAGTCAATTCAATTTCACTTTTTAAAGGTTTCCTAAAATTTTGCATTTTATTCAATTTAGTCCTTAAAACCGAAATTTCCATAACTTTCAAATTTGAGTCTCAATTTTGAAACCGATATCAATTAAATCCTTCTATAACCCTCTATTGTCTATATTTACAAAAAAATTAACATCAATTTTGAAATTTATACACTTTAGTCCTTATGTTAAAAACTAACAATTAAATTTACAAATTAGTCCTTTTTCACTTCTAAGCTTGAAATCTAAAAAATTAACATCAATTTCATCAATTAATAAACAATGAAAACTTTAATAATTTTGAAAAATAATATACAGATTAAATCGAAATTCCACAATTTAAAAAATATAAAATTTATGAAAAACGGAATAAATTAAGCTTACCATTTAAGGATAAAAAGATTGAACTCCAAGCTCTCTTCCTCTAAATTTCGACCAAAATAAAGATGAGTGGAAGAAGAAATGGCTTTCTTTTCTTTTAATTTTATGATATAACATATGTTTTATCATATTTAGTTATAATTATATTATAATATAATAATTTTACATAAACAAAAGCCACCTAAGTGTCCACTAAGTTCTCTAATGTATAATTTCCATTTAAAACATTAGTTTAATTACTATTTTTGTTTTTTAGTAATTAAAAAAATTATAGTTATGTATTTTTATAATTTTTACAATTTAGTTTTTTATCTTAATTAATTATCAATTTAATAAAATTATTAAATCATAATTTAATATATTATTAAAATAGGCTTACAAATATTGAATAATAATATTTATGAACTCGAATATCAAAAATAGGATTTTAAAACTGTTGTTTTCAACACCACTGAAAAACAAATTATTATAAACTACAAATGACACTTAAATTTAGAATTTTGACTTTTGATAATTAATTTTTATAGATAGATTATTTGTAACAAATATAGAAATTATCTTAATATTTTTTATTATTACAATATTAAGGTGGAGAAATAATAAAGTTTAAATCTATGTCAGAAGGAAAATCTAACCACTACTCTATAACAATCATAGGAGGAATTATATTAATACATTTAGAATTTAGAAACTAGATTATGTATAAAGATTAATTTTTGGAAGATAATATTTTCTTATGAGGAAAATATTTTTGTCTATGTTAACTTGTTTTGTAATGAGCCTTTTGTATGATTATTTTCCTTATAGTTCTTCAAGAGGAAGGTATTTTTTAAGTAGAAATTGTATATTTCTAATAAAAATAGAAGGTAATTCGAGATTATGTGAGTTGGTATTAGTGCTTGTATTATTTAAGTGTAATGATTTTTTTTTAATTTTTGAATTTATATTTTTTAAATTATCTAAAATAGATATAAAAATTAACTTTGTTGATATGGTATGTGTAGATAGTTACATAAATGGCATGTCAGTATTTAATTAATTTTTTTAAATTTAAAAATATTTTTTTATAATTTTTATACATTTTAGATACTTTTAATGATTTGTGACAGATTTTAAAAAAAAAAAACCTGTAAAACCTTTGTTAGTTTTAAAATCATTATATTTATATTTTGTAACAATTTTATTTATATATTTCGATTCTCTTAAACATTTGGCAACCAGTCAAAAGCTTTTCTAGAAAGACAAAAAAAAAGAAAAAAAAGAAATTGTCAATGAGAATATTTATATCCAATAAAATTTCCTGAATCAACCTTCATATTATTAATTAACTAATAGATGGAAAAACATGTAGCAATTATTAACTATTATGTTAAGAGGAAAACATGAAGAACTGAAGATTCAATTCAACGCATAAAAATTTGGTTTTGATATTTACCTGACTTTAAAAGACTACAAAAAGGAAAAAGGGTGCTACAGATTTTTATAGTTTTAAGTTTCCTCTTCGCTTCTGTTCAGAGTTGTTTCTTCAGATTTAATTATTATATAAAGAAAAGGGAAAAAAAACGCCTCCTTAATATATTTACTTATAATGTTAAAATAAAATACAAATATAATCACAGATCTCTTCCTGCTGCAGCGTTGCTTGGCTGGTTTTCTAGTTTATATCTTTTGATGGTTGGCCATTTCTTTTTTGGATCTGAATAAAAAGAATTAGATCTATAAGATATATGCTTTGAAATAAAAATCCAAAAATGGACAATGGAGATATAGAAGGTGGCGGCGGAGACTTAGCCTTTAATGGAAAAGGCCGCCGCAAATATAGCCCGGTCGGGGCTCACGATCGCGCCGTTCTCGAGATGTCTTCCATGGATCCTGGATCTTCCTCCGATTCCAAATCTTGTATCAGGTAATCTCCCCTTTTCTTTCTCTTTTACTGATATTTTTTTTCGTTTATCATATTCTATAGTTATCTATTATGTTGGCAGGAAAAATAACGCAGGAACGCTAGGGAACTTGGATTCTGATGGAAGGGAAGGTTCGAATCCTGAAAATGGAGGAGCCAATGGTCCTTACCTGGAACATAAGTTGGAATTGTTTGGTTTTGATTCTCTTGTGAGTATTCTTGGTCTTAAAAGGTAAGTTTTCGTTAATGCTTACTCTCTGATTTTGTGCTCAATAATTGAAAGATGTTTGCTTCGTGTTAGTACTTGCTGATTAATGTTTCAAAGTATAATTGCCTAATGACTAATTTTCGGTAGCTGGACAAGTTTCCTTACATCTGAATTTTTGAACTTATAATTATTATCTGCGTTTGACTTGTTTTCCAGTATGACAGGAGAGCAAGCTCCTGCACTCCCGAGCCCTAGAGATGGTGAAAATGTTTCCATCACCAGTGGGCAACCAAAGGTAAGCGCTCCTTTCACTTTAGCTTGATTGATTACACTTATGGTATCCTTCTTTAGTTGACATTGTGTTTCATCTTCAATGCCAATGTTGTTTTGTTGAGCGAAAGAAAACAAGCTACGATACATTGATAAAAGAAGAATCTTTTAAAGACTACGGGTGATAATATAGATTTGCGATATTACCCTGTTATTAGCTTTTTAGTACTTTTCTGTTTTCTAGTATAGAGAATTGTTGAAAAAGCTAATTTGATTTCCTTCCTTCTAGGCGTATATGTCAATCATGTCCAAATTTTGATGGAGTATTTAGAAATTAATTTATGTGGAATGTTGAAGCTAGGAATGGTACCCTTGCTTAATTTCCTTCAATTACTGCTCGCCTGTCAATTATGTTTGTCTCAGTTGAAAAACTAGCAAGCATTGATTAATTTTGTTTATTCCTTGCCCTCTTTCTTAACAAAACATAGTAAACTGTACCTTACATCCTACTCATGCTGTTCCATGCTCTGTGCTTATATCATGCAGCCTTCTGCTGTCAAAATGGGTACAATGATGGGGGTATTTGTCCCATGCTTGCAAAGTATTTTGGGTATTATCTACTATATCCGGTTTTCTTGGTAAGGTGTATCTCTTTTGATGTTTATTTTGTCTTATCGTGTATATGCAACATTGTTGTCCGGGACTAGAATCCTTATATTACCTCAGGTGCAAGGCGCAGAAAAGGCGCTAGCCTGAGTAAAGGTCAATATGTATATGTGCAAGTTTCTGTTTGTGTGTGTATACATGTGTATATATATGTAATAAGGCTTAAAATATATAATAAACACAAAAGTATAATCTAGTTTATCTACTAGACACGCAATTTTTTTATTGGTTGATATGCATGATTTTCTTGTGGTTCATGTCTGTTGTTCAATACTCAAATACAGAGTTTGAAACTGTCCTTTTCTTACTAGTAAAAGTATATCTAATGAAAGAAGTGAGAACAAAAGAAATCGAAGAGAACCTTAATTAGGTGGGCTTTTTTATGCCTTTTGCCTTCTAAAAAAAAGTGCGCCTAGGTGCACTAGGCATGTGCCTGATCAAATGGGTGTTGCCCAAAAGGGACTGAGATGCTTTTATTATCTAGTGCAGTTGTGCCTAGGCACATCCCTTGACAACACCGATGTGCAGAAGTGCATGTGCAAATGTAAATTGAATGCATTCTTTGTTTCTAATTAATGGTGCTGGATTTAAATTTTAAGCTGAGCTTCTTTTGCAAGAAAATGAATTTCACAGGACATTGTTGTGTTTTATTTGATTAATGCTGTGCAGATATATATATATCCATGAGTCCTTTTCTTTGTGTTGTCTAATAAAAGGGTTTCCGTTAGGAAAAAAAAAAGCCTTTTCTGATTTTATGCCCTTGAACTGTAACATATTGCAGGATTGTTGGCATGGGTGGCATTGGTGATGCACTGCTGCTGGTATCACTTTGTGGTCTTTGTACTTTCTTGACAGGAATATCATTGAGTGCTATTGCAACCAATGGTGCAATGAAGGTACACATTCTTTATAGTTATATATCCTTGACATTCATTTTTCAGATCTCATGTGACTCTCATATCTTAGAGATTGTGATGTCTTAGGCAAATGAATTACTTTGGAGTTGGATTCCGGTGTTCTTACCTTGATTTTGGAGATTTCTTTCACTAAATAATTCTGTGCCTGGAATCTAGCGACTTTCTTGTTAATTATTTCTTGTTAATTACTACTAGGGTGGTGGTCCATATTATCTCATTGGTCGCGCCCTTGGTCCTGAAGTTGGAGTTAGCATTGGATTATGTTTCTTTCTCGGCAATGCAGTTGCAGGAGCTCTGTGAGTGTATCTTTTGGTTCTTTTCTTTTTTCTTTTTATGATACTATTTTCTGCATAGCTCACAGTGAGTTCTGCTACCTTGATAGCTTAATGTGTTATGTATTTAACAACATTTTACTCATGCTAATACTGGTAACTTCTTTGTGCTTTTGGTTATGGCTGTAGTTATGTGTTGGGAGCAGTAGAAACCTTTCTAAAAGCTCTTCCGTCTGCTGGGATTTTTACTGGTAAGGTTGACTGCTGTCAACAGCACAGTTGATGATAACTTAGTTCTGTACCATATTTTCTGTACCATATTTACTGGTTATTGGTAGTAATAGTCATGGTACAGATTCAAATGTATTGAAAAGAACTTAATACCAATTCATTTCTAATATCACCTTGCTTGCAATGCAGAGACCACTACAAAGGTCAATGGCACGGTCTCAGAACCAATACAAAGTATAAGTACACACGACTTGCAAATTTATGGGATTGTTGTGACTATAATACTTTGCTTTATTGTGTTTGGTGGGGTGAAAATGATCAATAGGGTTGCCCCTGCTTTCCTTATACCTGTTTTATTCTCGATATTTTGCATATTCATTGGGATTTTTCTGGCCAAGAAGGATGATCCTGCACGTGAGTGTTCTTTCTGTCTGTCTGTCTGTCTCTCTCTATGTATATATAACATAACAGTGGCATATTGCTTGTTGCAAGCTCTATGTTATTGCTCATGTTGCTTGTGATGCTTGATACAGCTGGAGTTACGGGCTTGAGTTTAGAAAGCTTTAAAGATAACTGGAGTTCAGATTATAAGAATACAAATAGTGCTGGGATCCCTGACGCTGAAGGAAATGTGCACTGGAACTTTCAGTAAGAATCTTCAAGGCTCCTACCTTTGTAATTACTAGAGTTAAATTTTGATATAGTGCTTTGTTCTGATTGTTCATGATCAAAGGATAAGGCATTATCTCTGGAGGACAATTTTAGACAAACGTCTGGTTCTCTTGATTATGTTCAATTCCTGTTGTTGATCTTACAGATAAAGCACCAATAAGTACACTTTCACCTAATTGTATTGAAACTTTTTTGATAATGGAGTTTGGAGGAAACAGATCCTAAGCTTAATTTGTGGCCATACTGCTGTTCCAAATCTCTTTCTCCACCTAACTATCCAAAGAAGGAAAATGTTGTTCCCCTACCATCAAGTTTTGATATTCACTAACCAACATTTTGTCTCAAGCCTGATGTGATGGATGCTGTTGTTTCATATAGTTTCTAACTGCTTTTTATTTCTATGTTTCTTCAGTGCTTTGGTCGGTCTCTTTTTCCCAGCCGTGACAGGAATCATGGCTGGTTCAAATCGATCCGCCTCACTTAAAGACACCCAGCGTTCTATCCCCATCGGGACGTTGGCTGCCACACTTACTACTACTGGACTCTATTTAGTTTCCGTCTTACTTTTTGGAGCTGTAGCCACCAGAGACAAGCTTTTGACTGACAGGTATCATTTTTTTTTTCTTACTAAAATTATCCATGGATTCTGCCGGCAACATTTCTCCTTTGCATTCTTTTCTTTAGGAGTTAAGGTATTGTCATAATGCTAAACCACTTTTGATGCAGGCTACTTACAGCTACAATTGCTTGGCCTTTTCCAGCTATCATTCATATCGGGATTATTCTTTCAACTTTAGGTGCAGCGCTTCAAAGCTTGACCGGTGCCCCTCGCCTTCTCGCAGCAATAAGCAATGATGATATTCTTCCTGTTCTCAATTACTTCAAAGTTGCAGAAGGGAGTGAGCCTTATATGGCTACCCTTTTTACTGCCTTTATCTGTATGGGTTGTGTGATTATCGGGAACCTGGATCTTATCACGCCAACTGTTACCATGTTTTTCCTTCTATGCTATTCTGGTGTGAATTTGTCCTGCTTCCTTCTAGATCTTCTAGATGCTCCCAGTTGGCGTCCTCGATGGAAATTTCATCACTGGAGCTTCTCTCTCCTTGGAGCATCACTTTGTATTGGTAGGCCGAATTGCATCCATTGTATTTAACAATTTGTGCCCCTTCTAGTTGGAAAAAGAAAAAATCCTGTATATTAGCATGCATTTGGCTAATTATATTTTCATTGGAAAGTAATGGTCACAGCTGTTTTGTTTGCTGCAGTGATCATGTTCTTGATCTCATGGTCATTCACTGTAGTGTCTCTGGCCCTTGCAAGCCTGATATATTATTATGTGAGCATTAAAGGAAAAGCTGGGGACTGGGGGGATGGTTTCAAAAGTGCTTATTTTCAACTAGCTCTTCGCAGCCTTAGATCTTTAGGAGGTACGTCATACATTATGCATATATTTTTACCAATTGCATTTCTGTATGTATATGCATGCTCTACTTGTATTTTATGCATATAGACACGAGTATTGCCTCTTGTGTTCCTGTTGACCTATCATTTTGTTTGCAGCAAACCAAGTTCATCCAAAGAATTGGTATCCCATTCCTCTTATATTCTGCCGGCCTTGGGGTAAGCTGCCAGAAAATGTACCTTGCCATCCAAAACTTGCCGACTTTGCTAACTGCATGAAGAAGAAAGGCCGTGGAATGTCCATATTTATAAATATACTAGATGGGGACTATCATGAACGTGCTGAAGATGCCAAGGCTGCCTGCAAACAGCTTGATACCTACATTAACTACAAGAACTGTGAAGGTGTTGCAGAAATAGTTGTGGCACCCAATATGAGTGAAGGCTTCCGTGGAATCGTGCAGACAATGGGTCTCGGCAACCTTAAGCCCAATATTGTAGTGATGCGATACCCAGAAATATGGCGTCGTGAGAACCTAAAAGAAATCCCGGGCAGATTTGTTGGTATAATTAACGACTGTATTGTTGCAAATAAGGCAGTTGTCATTGTCAAGGGCCTTGATGAATGGCCCAATGAGTATCAAAGGCAATATGGTACCATTGATTTGTATTGGATTGTGAGAGATGGTGGTCTCATGCTTCTTCTGTCACAGCTTCTTCTTACGAAAGAGAGCTTCGAGAGCTGTAAGATTCAGGTCTTCTGTATTGCAGAAGAGGATACCGATGCAGAGGGCCTCAAGGCTGATGTGAAGAAGTTTCTATATGATCTTCGGATGCAGGCTGAAGTGTTTGTTATAGCGATCAAGTCATGGGATGTACAACCAGAGAATGGATCTCAGCCAGATGAGTCAAAAGAGGCATTTACCGCTGCTCAGCAACGGGTGGCTGATTACTTGGCAGAAATAAAGGAAACAGCAAAGAAAGAAGGGACCCCATTGATGGCTGATGGAAAGCCTGTAATTGTGAATGAGCAACAAGTAGAGAAGTTTCTATATACAACTTTGAAGCTGAATTCAACAATATTAAGATATTCTAGAATGGCTGCGGTTGTGCTTGTAAGCTTGCCGCCACCTCCTGTGAGCCACCCAGCATACTGCTACATGGAATACATGGATTTGTTGGTCGATAATTTGCCCAGACTTTTGATGGTAAGAGGGTATCGTAGAGATGTTGTAACTTTATTCACATAGTTTCTGGTTTGATTATTCAATGGAGACTGTATTTGGGTTACTGTGCATAGGCTTTGCCCTCTATTCCCATGTTGTCAAAAGTGTTGCATTCATTCTTTTTCTGCCATTCTGACCAATGGCATTATTTTATTTTGTTTACTTTCTTTTCTTTAAAAATAATAGTAGTTTATTATAATATTAATATAAGGCTTAATTTACTATTGGGTCCTCAAAGTATGCTTATTTTTCCATTTTGGTATTTAAACTTTATTTTGCCTCAATTTGATACCTAAAATATCCTTCTGTTATGGTTTTCAGTTCAAAAGCTAGATTGTTTTTAGTCCAAAAGTTGATTGACTTTAAAATATGTTTTTTTCAACCAATTAGAGAATGTCACATGGTGGTCTTCTTATTTTCATAGAAAATATTACTTAAATTATTTTTTACTTAAAAATATATTTATTAAAATTTAATTTAATTAATAAAAATTATTTTAGTTCATTTTTCTCACCACCTCTCTTCCTCCACCATCTTCTTCCTCACTCTTTCTTTCCAATACAAATTGCCATAGCTAAATTTTTTGTCTCCATTACCACATGCATATTCTTACCATAATTATTAACACTATACACCAACAAAAAAATAAAGGTATAAAAAATCATCAACCTAAATTTTGACCAAAGTAAGCATGGATATTTGAGAAACATTTAAATTTGGTGTTGAAGTTTCCATATTTATTTATAAATCTGCAAAAATTTAGCCCTTTTTTGAAAAAATAAATGTTGAAAATGAAAAGAGGAGATGTAAAACAAGAGAATGATGAATTTAGACTCCACCGACTATTGGTAAGTGGTAGCTGGCAATGGAGCATGGTGGCCATTGACACCTTAATCTGGAAAATTTTTAATTAAAAGAGATTGTAAACAATTTTGAGATTGTTTTTGTTTAGATTATTGTGAAAAAAATATTAGAGAACTTAATTCTTCTCTTTTCTCACATGAGGAACATCCAAAATTTTTGTTAGAGTTTTAGGGTTAAAAACATTTAATTATTTTATGGAATTAATAATTTTTTATTTTTTATTTTTTTGAATCTTTTTATATAATTATTTCTATTTTTAGAATTTTTTTAGAATTGATATAAATATATGATAAAATTATACATATTTTTAATTAAAAACACCATGTGACAAAAATTGGGTTGCTCTGCTTTATAGCACGTTTTCCTCTGCTTTATAGCAAGTTTTGGTTCTTTTCCTCTATTTTTCTTCCATTTCTTTGATTGATTTGGTTGTTTCAATTTTTCTTTTAGTTTTTCTATTTCACTGTTTACAGTTTTTGGGATTGGGTTGGAGGATGGTAGATGTGGAAGGAAATTTTGCTGATTTATCCTTTGAAGATAAGGAGGAGGAGGAGGAGGAGGAGGAGGTGGTGCAATTAGCTTTAGAGAGATTAGATCTAGGGGCCTCTTTTGAAAACAGTTTTGTGGGCTCTTTTTTTACATCAAGTGTGGTTAATTTCCAGTCAATACGAGCGATGTTGGCAAATGTTTGGCATCTGATTAGGGGTATTTCTATCTCAGATCTGAATAAAGGCAGATTTCTTTTTCAATTATATCATAAGGTGGATACGGCTCGTATCGAGGCTGGCAGTCCTTGGAATTTTAACTCTTATTTTCTAGTCATGTGCAGATTAAAAGATGGGGATGATCCTAAAATTGTGCCATTGTTTAATGTGGATTTTTGGGTCTTAGTTCAAGATTTACCACATGGATTTATGTCTGAGTTAGTGGCAAAATAGATGAGAAATTTCATAGGGGTGTTTCTTGAGTATGATGTGAAAGTTGTTTCTTTGTGGTATAAAAGAATAATGAGGGTTAAAGTTATATTCGACATTCAGAAACCGCTGAAGCGAAAAAAGAAGATTGTCTTACCAAATGGGACATAGACTTATACGAGTTTTGCATGCAAAAAGCTCACGTTTTTTTGTTTTCTTTGTGGCATACTAGGGCATGGTGAAAGTTTTTGTCTTGTTAGAATTTTGCAAGAGAAGCAAGATTTCATACTAGGATGGGATATTTCCTTACATGCTCCGACTAGGGGGTGGTGGCACTAAAGAGTGTATGGCTGAGGGAGGAGGATATGTTTGGTGTGGCTAATTTTGGGGCTACTAATTCCACAACTGAGGGGATAAATTAGGGTCATTTCCCATAGTGGTTATTTTAATCTTTAACCTTGTAACCAAGACTGTACAATCATTGGTTCAGATGAACTTAGTGAGATTCAGTGAAATTGTGTAATAATCATGTTTTGAGGTTCTTAAAAGACAAAAAAGTTTTAAGCAGAGATTTTGACTCCCCGTATATTCTTAGCCTTTTGTAAATTTTGCTGACGAGGTCGATTCCTTGCCCTACTCTACAGCTCATCGTTGGCAGACTTTATTTGTTGTTTTAAACACAAGCATGTTATCCAGGACAATGATTCTCGATGGTATTGGCCTAATTTTGCCTCATTCCAATTTCTTTTGTACTTTAACCAGCTCATCATTCACAATTCGGACTATGTGGATAAGCCATCTGAGTGGATGCCCTACCGCTGTGGTAGTTTTGCACTATACCATTTTGCCTTGGCTAACTGTTCATCTTGCTCCTAGTTGTCAGAACGACTGATGTTAACAAATAAATCCCTATCGAGACATACTCTCTCTTACCTTTTGGTGGAATTTCGGTCCAAATAGCCTTTGGCGGACTTCTATGTAGCTTACTTTGCGTTACATATTCCTAGCTAACTTACTCACCTTTTGATAAGTGTCCTAGCATCCTCCACTATCTGACCGTCCGAGTGACCATTATCTCTACATGGAACTCTACAAAATTACCATTCACTAGAGACCCCCTTTCTACCCAAGGATCTTTAGTTTTAGGTCCCGTTAGAACATCTCATGATCATTACCAATTCTGATTTATTAAACAAAACTTGTGGACTCATACCTGCGGATATTTGACAATCCCGCTTACCGCATTCTTAAGCGCACTGTTTCCATCCAATCATGCTTAAATTTATGAGATTCATACAATAATCTTCTTTTCCTCATTTTGTCAATTTCCAGGTTTATCTCAGTGGATATTTACTCGTTGATAGAGCCGAGCTATGGTCTTACACATCAGAACTGCCTATGTTTAATGTCCTAGCAAACTCTTCCAGTTGGCATAGTCGATGTAACACCCCTAACTCGTATCCGCTGCCAGAATAGGGTTACGAGGTATTAACGGACAATCACTTCCTAACATATACATATCTCATACATTTAAACATTCACATATATACATCATTCAAACACAAGTATATTGTCTCTTATAAGGCTCTATGAGACTTTAAAACATGCTTGGAAGAGGTTTGGGACTAAATCGATAACATTTGAAAACTTTGGGAAACTTAGAAAATTTTCTTGAATACAGAGGTCACATGCCTGTGTGATGCATCGCACGGCCACCAAACATGCTCGTGTTTAGGTCGTGTGGAAACAAAGCATACATACTGACTTGCATTACAAGGCCGGAGACATGCCCGTATGCCATGACTGTGTGAAAACTGGAGGGGTTACTAACTTGGATCACATGGCCAGCCCGTATGCCTCACATGGCCAGTAGACATGCTCGTGTGCCTAGGCCGTGCCAAACCTGTAGCGTATACTGACTTAATTCGAAAGACTACCCTAGGGGACACACGACCGTATACCAAGGCCATGTGTCACACATGGTCGAGCCACACGTCCATGTGCTCGGCCGTGCGAAGCAAAAATAGGCTTGGTTTAAGCCACATTTCTCACCCTCTTCATGCATACCTAAAACACATCAATTTGTACCATTTCAATATATTAACAAGCAGCCAAAACATACTATTTCATATACACTTCATGCCATTCAAATTCCTAACCATTTCAAGGCACATTTCAATACCATTTGCTCAACCAAAAACATACCAAATCATCATGCCATAACCATAAATTTTAACTTATTTCAAACATGCATTTTCTTACTAATCTAAACCATAAAATCATACCAAATCAACCTCTCAATTCCATACCAAAACATACAACATTTCACCCAATATTCACTATCATCATATCACCATATAATTTATCCATTTAACCAACAAAACAACCACATCAAACTTGCCAAAATCACAAGACAAATATATATACATCACATACCATAATAAACACATATCTTAAGCCAAATTCATTTCCAACAACCACACCATTTACAAGCCAATCACATGGCCAAATTCATGACTCAAAACATATCAAAATGACACTAGCCTATACATGACATGTACCATATTTACAAAGCGTCAAAAGTACCAACTAAGTGGTCGATAGTGTGATGATGTTTCCTAACGATCCTCGAGTCCGAGCTAGTTTCAATCATCTATAAAACAAGGGAAAAACACACCAAGTAAGCTTTAAAAGCTTAGTAAGCTCGTATGAAATAAATTTAATACAACCACATAAACATAATTTAATGAATTTATCCACCAACTCATAGTTTATTCCATTCAACAAACCTTGCAAATGTTCATTCATAAAACTATATACTTTCATTATCATTTTCTCAATCCAATGTTAAAATAGTTCACACACATACCTGTACCATCTCGTACAAACCTCATACACATTCTCGTCTTCCATTTACTTGTTGAACCATTCGAAATAGAAGTCGGATACACAAAGGTCTCACACGATAAGTACCTATACCATGGTCCGAAACCAAATCAAGGTAACTTATCCATAATTTTGATATCATGGCTCGTAGCAAAAAAATCAGCCGATATGCATAGCCCAAAGCCAAATCAGTTTACCTCGCACCCGTAGTGCTATATTATGGCCCAAAGCCAACTCAAGTGTCCCTAATGACATGTTACTAGCATCCTAACTATTCTTAAGGTTCAACTGGGCTTTCAACTATCGAATCATCGTTGACTCACTACCGAGCTTATCCGTAATCACATAGTCACAATTCATGCTATATTAAAGCAAATAAAATACATTTATAATGACTTTATAACAACGAACTTACCTCAAGTATTAAAACGGTGACTTGAGTCGATTAGTCGATAACTTTCGTTTTTTCCCGATCCTGATCCGAATTCCATTTTTCTTAATCTAAATATATTCAAAATTAACTCATTTTATCAACTATTTATTCAATTCAATTCACAAACACACATTTGGGCATTTTACACATTTGCCCCTAAACTTTCGTATTTTCATAATTTAATCCTTTTTACTTAAATTCACAAATTAGTGAAATTCACAATGTACCCATGCTAGCCGAATGACTATTATGCCCCCTAGCAGCCCATATCTTTCATTTATTCCACATTTCAACTACATAATTTCTTATTTTCACAATTTAATCCCTAATATGCAATTTCACTAAAAATCACTAAACAAAATATGATAATCTACCAACAAATATTCATTTTCCATCTTAAAACATTCAAGAGATCAAATGTTCATCAATGGCATGCAATGACCCAATATTCCCAAGCACTGGAAAACCGAGTCATAGGGCCTCCGTCTGAGTAAGCCAAGTTAGAAAATAATTAATAGGAATATTTGTGTGTCTAGTTGTGTGTTTAATTAAGTTTGGATTAGGTGAATATAGCTTAATTTAGAGAATTTAAGAAAAAAGATTAAATTGAATAGAGAATAAAAGTCTAATTATAGATTAATAAAATTTATAAAGGATTAAAATGGCAAATATGCCATTTGGTATGGTGAGGCGGCAAATGCATGAAAATCAAAGATTTTATTGCATAAGTAATATTATATATTATTATTATTTGTTAGTTTTATATTATATATTAGTATTATTTGATATTAAATTATAAAATAAATTAGAATAATGACCAATGTGTGGAGATTAAATTTTCCATGTGTAAATAATATATTAATACACCTGTAAAAGATTTATATATTTTCTTCATTTATAAGCTAAAGATATTTTGTATTATTATTATTGTTGTTAAAATAATTATTATATTAATTATATTATGAGAACAAATTAAATTAAAACAAGTGTTAAATTAAGATATTTTTTTAAAATATTATGTAATTAAGATATTAAGTAAAAGAAATAAAAAGAATAAAAGAAACAAAAGAACAAGAAGAGTAGCAGAGAACCAATGAAATAGAAGAAGAAATAAAAGAATAAAAGAAACAAAAGAACAAGAAGAGTAGCACAGAACCAACGAAATAGAAGAATAAAAGAAGAAAGAAAGAAGAAAAGGAGAAATTAGAGACTTGAAACTTGAAATTTATTTTGGTAAGTCAATTAAGCCCTTTTTCTTTAATTTAGATGTTTTAGAAGCCTTAGGACTAAGTTTTATTGAAACTAAGTGGAAGTTATGGAGGTTTTTAAGTTTTTGAGTAAAGTTTATGTTGGATAAATGGTTGAATTAAGGGCTTAATTGATAGAATTATTGATTAGAAGTGGTTAAGGGATTAAATTGTAAAAGAGGTTATAAGTTTTGTGTTTGAGGGACTAAGTTGAAAGAAAACTTGGGTTTTAATATGAACAATTGATAGTTAATAGGAATATGGAAAGAAATTGAGTAGAAATAAAGTAGTAATTAGGCTAGAAAAGTAAATGGGTTCAATTGGGTTAAATTAGAAATTTAGGTAAAAATTTAATAAAAATTCTATTATTTATTTTAAATAATGCTGAAATTAATAGTATGAATTATTATTATTTTCGTAGCTAATAAAGAAACCGAAGCATCAGCATCGAAAGGCAAAGAGAAAGTGAACAAGGAATAAATACGAGAAATCCGGGTTAGTATTACTATAATTCAAGTTATCTACTACTAAAGTTTAATTTCAATATATGTTTTTGGAAAATAAAATTTAGGTAAGTATTACTATTTGAATTGAATTTGAAATGGCTTTGATTAATGAAAATATATTATGTGTGTGTGAAATTGAAATATATGATCAAAGTAAGTAAGTTGATATGAATATGCATTTGAAATTTGTGATTGAATTGTTGTTGTGATTAATTTGAATCCGAATGATGATGATCAATTGAAAGTGAAAATGATATGGATATGGATATGTGATTCCAATACGCTATTAACTAGCCGAGCTTATTCAGATATAGTTGGCATGCCATAGGATTGGAAGTGTTCAGGGATTCTTCGACCTCGAGTCGATGAGACACTTGGTGTGTCATTTTATTACTTCGGATAGATTCGATGAGGCATTGGTCACACTTTACTTCAGCTCTGCCAATGAGACGTTGGTCGTCACTTATTACTTCAAACTATCCGATGAGACATTGGTCGACATTCTGGTGTGTTTGGTTGGATCCGTGTATCCGCCAAGGTCCGAGTCGAGTTAATAGGGATAAATAAGTGAAATGATAAATTTTAAATAAATGTGATTGAACCATTGAAAGAAATGAGAAAGTGAATTTGTGAAATATAGTATGATATGAGATTGAATGCATGAACCAAATGTTCATGAAATGTTCAAAGTTGAAATATGATTTGAAATACTATATGTGCTTGAGAAATAATCCAAAGATTTGTGAATTGTTTGAAATCTTTATTGATGATGTATGACGCTATTTGATAAAGTTGTTATAAATGATTTATGGAATTAGGGTATGAATATATATGACTTGCTATTTAACTATGAGTGTTATGATATTTTATCTTTAATATAATTTGAATTATGGTAACACCACTAAGCATTTTCAATACGCAGCGTACGGTTATTTCCGTGCGCAGGCTAGGTCAAGATTAAAAGTACAGTCCAGCATCCAAATCACTCCCAACTTCAACTACAAATTTTGGTGATGTGATCTAACTTTGGGTAAAGTGGCATGTACTAGGTTTTTGGGGTCTTGGTCACTTGTACATATATTTTGTAACTTGATTGTAAATTTGACATGAAATACTATGTTAAAGTTTGAGTAAATAGTATGGGATATTAATGAAATGTTTTGGTTTGATAAATAATGATCTTGAGATGAATGAATGAGATATAGATTTAATTTTAAATGATGTTATGAATGCTTATTGAGTAATTAATTAGTCATTGTTTAATGTATAGTTATGCAATGTTTTAAATATGAAATTGACTTGATTATTGTATTGGTTTTAAATTGTATTAGTTTGAATTATGCAGGGAGGCTAGTTTAGTATTTAAGGCTCATATAGAGTCCACACGGCCTGGCACACGGGGGTGTGATCAGACCGTGTGAGACATTCAGCTAGCATATGGGCATGTGATCTGGCCGTGTGTCCCTTGCATCTTAAAATGTGAAGTCAGAATGGTCCACGGATTAAGCACACGGGCGTGTGGCTTGACCGTGTTAGAAAATTAGTATGCTCCACGGGTAAGGGACACGGGCGTGTCCCAAACCACCATGGTCGTGTTAAATCACTCAGTTCATCAACATGGGCATGATATGAGATCACACAGACGTGTAAGCCCTGCCATTGAGAAAAACTTTAAAAGGTTTCGAAAAATGTCTTGAGTATTTATATTAGTCCCGAATCCTCTTTTAATTTGTATTTTTGGGCCTCGAGGGTCCATATAAGGGACTATACAATTGCTTTATAATATGTTTAATATTATTTGTATATCATTTGTCAATTGTCCGATAGTTCCGGTAATACTCCGCAACCCTATTCCGGCGACGGTTTAGGGTGAGGGGTTTTACATAGCATTTTACAAATTCATCAACAAACTCAAAAATTAGAGCATGGGCTAGCTAGTACTCAAATCAACGATCACAAAAACATAGAAATCATTAAAAACCGAATCAAAATGGACTTATTATTGGATCAAGCAATGGACGAATGTAACAAGTTCCCAAACCCTTATTTTCTTTTTTATTTTCGGTGAAGAACATAAAGATGAGCATGATTTTGTCTTTTGTTATATTAAATTAACCTTTATTAATCAAATACCAATATTAACCTTTAAATTAATTCAAATTTCCATTTATACCATGCCACTATCATCCACCATCATAATAGTGGTCTAATTTCTACTTAAGGACCTTAACTTTAAGGTTCTATAGCTATTAGACACCTTTAGCTATTAGAACTCCACTTTTACACTATACGCGATTTAATCCTTTTCTCAAATTAATCAACCAAACGCTAAAATTATTTCAGAAAACTTTCACACATGCATAATCTCACACTATGAACACCAAAATAATATTAAAAATAATTTTACAACCTCAGATTTGTGGTTCCAAAACCATTGTTCTAATTTAGCAAAAACCGGGCTATTACAGTCGAGCTATGGTCTTACACCTTAAACATATCTAAAGTATCGCCCCAAAGGACCTTACCATCGTCGCGGTGTCCCCTCATAGAGTTTGCTAATTGCTGTCGCGATGTTGCTCTATGAAACCTAATAATCGTCATCACGTTATCGTTCTAGGGAGCTAGTTAATATCATTTTGTTTCATATTAACATTGATGCTTGAACAGTTCAGTGTCCCCTTTACAAAGTCTAGGACTTTGTCCATCACGGTTTGCACCTAGCAACATCGGATTACAAAATCTAATGAAAATTCTATTTCCCTATCCATCCGTTCATTCCTCAATTTCGTCATTTCTAACCCTGATGCTTGAACACCATAGTATTCCCTTCGCAAGGCCCAAAGCTTCGCACATCACAAGTTACACCCAGTAATCTCGGATGGTGGTAAACGAAACTTCCCAAATCCTAACTTTATCTAACTTGTCAATGATTTCCATCCGTCCTCTACCTTAAATAACATGCAATACATGCATTTCATACACACGCACACATGGGTACTACATACTCACGGGCACAATACGCCAATTATTTGAATATTTTGACATAACAACCAAACAAACATCAACCAATTCTACAATATTCACATACTTCTACTAGTCTATGCACTCATATGATACACATTCATCACTTTCCATCCACAATCAAGTTTATAAACACAATGCCTAATAGACAATAAGAAATTACGATCTAGAAACACAACATCGTAAACCACCCAAAAATAGGTTACAGAATCTCACCTGAATTCCTTTATCCTCATCAGCTTAGCTTGTCTAAACATTAGAACCTCTTTCATTTTGGCAGCTAAGCATGACAACCATTTATCAGTTAAACTAAAGGTATTCTATAACAGCCCATTTTTAGTGAAATTGAAACAGTGGTTTTGGGACCACAAATTCGAGTCAGAAATAAAATTTATTTTAATATTATGGCGTGATTTATATTATGATAGGAATGTTATATAAAAATACTGATAAGAAAATTTTACCGATTATGTATTTAATTATGCAAATGACCAAATTGCATAAAATGCAAAAGTTCAATTCTAGTAGCTATAAGTACCAAATAACTATGGAATTCAAAACTTGATGTCCTTATATGGTAATTAGACCATTAAAGAAAAGTTAGTAAATATCTTTGATGATTCATCCATGGAAAAATTAAAAAAAGATAAGGACTAAATTGGAAATGAATATAATTAAAAGATGATAAACAAATTAATAAGAAATATCATCATTCTATATCATCTTCTTCCCCAAAATACATGGAAACCCTGGAAAAGAGAAAGGAAACTTTCTTGGCTTAATTAGGTAAGTTTTCTTGTCCCGTTTTTAGTAATTTTTATATTTTTGAGATTGGTATAGCTTAATTTATCAATTTTGGGGATTAAATTGCAAAGATATCAAAGTATAGAAATTTTTCCATGGATGAATATGCTGGAATTTTAAAATTTATGGTAGAAAATGAAAGGTTGTTGATAGGTAAACAACTTTTACAAAGAGAATTTTCATGAAATTGTGATTTAGGGACTAAATTGTAAAAATGTAAAATTCATGGAAAATTTCTGATTTTTATGAAATATATGTGCTGTAAATGTTATATGAAAATTTTAGTTAGGCTTGGAATAAGGATTAAATTGCATGAATTTCATTTTCCAAGCCTAGGGACAAAATTGGAATTTATGAAAAGTATAGGGCCAAAATGGTAATTTTTCCTAGGATGTATATTGAATCCAATTGAATATGAAATATGTTAAATTGATGATTAAATTCATTTATATAGATCCGAACAACTTAAATTTGAAACTAGATCGAGGAAAAGAAAAAATTTCGAATTAGTAAATTTTTATATACAAACAAGTGTCGAGGCAGGTTCATGTAACTTAATTATACATGTTAATATGTTTTAATTGAATATTGTATCTGGATTGAATGTGGTATGTGTTTATGTGGATTATATTAATGTTATAAATGCGTGAAATAATTATAAGCCCGAAACAAGTTAAAAAATGTTAAATTCTGTTTGAATATTGAATTTTGATGGATAGGTGATTGCCTATATTGAAAGTGATTCTGTATATGTTGCAGACAGGATTTAGCTCAGACGAGTAATCCTAATATAGCCCTCTCGAGCGTCCTGTTATATAGTTCCTACGAGCATCCTTATCGTTAGTGATTTAGCATGTGTTACGCACTTTCGCAGCTCTGTGTGAGCGTCCTGTTACATGACTCGATCGCTTGTGATCCAGCATATAATGCGGACACAAACGCAGCTCTACATGAGCGTCCTGATATAAGCTCTTATGGGATTCTTGACATGGCTTACTTGAACTCCCTGCTACCTTATCCGGTGCTTCTTGATATTAACTCTTCGGAGTTATCTGTTTAGCTCTATGAGCTCCCTAATTAAAACTCTTATGAGTTTCCTGTTTAGCCCAGAGAAGCGTCATGTTACATGGCTTATCTGAGCATTCTAATATATGTGGCTCAAGGGTTTGCTCTCTGATTACGTGCCCTATCGGGTACCCCTAATTATGAGTTGACGGAATATAGTTTTGTATACCCTATGTGTGTACTACCTAAGTGTCCATCAAAGTTTTAATGATTCAACGGATAATTCCCTGAAATAAAAAATTATGTGATTAAATGAAGTATACTTTGAGTGCTTCTGAAATACCTGAAAGTGTATCATGATGAGTTCATCCAAGTTTAAATGATGTATTTATGAAATATGTGACTAACTTGTTTACTTGAGTACATGTGATTAGGTAAATTATCGATTTGTTGAAAAATATGTTATTATTATGCTTATTTAAATGAATATGATTGGTAAGTTAAATTCTTATTATACGAACTTATGCTTATTTAAATGAATATGATTGGTAAGTTAAATTCCTATTATACGAACTTACTTAGAATTTGAAATGCTTACTTGGTTTTCTTTTCTCTATTTTATAATGCTCGGAAGCTCGTAAAGGTTGGATACAATCGGAGCATCATCACACTATCCTCCAGCTCGTTTTGGTATAAATAGAAACTTTACTATAGTATAATGGCATCTATAGGTTAATGATATCAAAAGAGAGTATATAAATCCTATTTGCAATCTAGCCATTGGAATGGCTAATGATAATTATGTTTTGGTATATATATACTAAGGTTATCTCATGGTGATAACATAAGTGTTTATTATTGTTTGATTGAGTTAGGTTAAACTAGTAAGCCTATAAAGGGTAGGATTAAAAGCATGAAAGTATGTGATAATATATCATGTTAGATGATAAAATTTTCTTAGTTATAATGCTTGAATTGGTTGATATATGTATGTAAGTGATTTGGCCAGTTAATGGCAAAATTTGTCTGAGAAATAAAGCTAGGAAATGTCTTTATTTGCCTACACGAGTAGACACACGGGCGTGTGTCATGACCGTGTGTGACACACAGCCAGGCACATGGGCATGTGGATGGGCCATGTGTCCTCTGCATCTTAAAAATTGAGAAACAAAATGCTTAAAATTAGGCACACGTGCAGAGACGCGGGCGTGTGTTTCAGCCGTGTGTAACACATGGCCTAGTACATGGGCGTGTGTCTTGGCTGTGTGAAACCTGCACCTAATTTTCGAAAATTAAATTTACTACATGACCTAGCACAGGGCGTGTGACTTGGCTGTGTAACCCATGCACTTAATTAAATTTGCAAGTCAGAGAGTTACATGGGTTAGGGACACGGGTGTGTGCCCTACCACATATGTCACACAACCTGAGACATGGGCATGCCACATGGCCATGTGAGTCACACATCGTGTGACCCTTGTATATAAATTTTTTTTTGTAATTCTGCGAAAAATTTTCTAAGATCTCGATTTAGTCCCGACTTGTTTTTAATACTTAAATTGGGCCTCAAGGGTCCAATCAGGGGATGATATGATTAGTTTCGAATATGAATAGTGAATAACAAGAATTATTTGTATTTGTTCTGTAAACTCCGGTAATGCTTCATAACCCTGTTCCGGCGACGAATACGGGTTAGCGGTGTTACATGTTCAGACCTTAAGAACTTAGAATCCATAATTATATAGAAACTTTTAGGAGTTCTTAATCTACTTTTTTCTTTAATACACGAGTAAAGAAAGGTAAGAAAGCTTACTAGTTCCTCAATTTCTTGACTACTAAACTTCAATTCACACAATTGTTGTGACATGCAGAGCTTCCTTCAGCTACATCATCTTCTTCTTCAAAGCAACTAAAGAAGATAATGCTTTGGAAAGAAAAATTTGTAAATAGAATTGAGAAAATTATGTCTCTATACACACCTATATAAATACTCCTTTAGCACGGTCTTCACCGGCCATCTCAACCATTCATCCTTAATCATTTTATCTCCCACTATAGAACCAATCAGTTCCAATCGAACTAAACCAGAATTGGAATTCAACCATTCTCAAACAACCACTTAAGTTCCTAAATATCTCAATAAAGCTTGCAAATTTCTATTTCTATACAATCAGCTCCCCGACTCTTCTTTAAAATCGGGTCCCAAGGAGAGCCGGGTGTGACATAGAAACTTATTAGGAAATCCTTACTCTTATTCATCCTTTAATTCCATGAGTACAGAAAGACAAGAAAGCTTACCAGTTTCTAAAATTCTCTACTTCCAAACTTCAAATCTAACGACTACTGGTCCATGCAGAGCTATCCTAAATTTTCCTTTTCTTCAGAACAACCAAAGAAAACGATGCAGAGGAGAAGAAATTTGCTAATAGAATTAAGAATAATTCATTTAGCAGGAATATCCCTTCTCACCCAAATTTATAACTCCTCTTGCACAACCTCCGTAACTCAAATAGCCATCTATTAGCAATCATTGTGTCTTCCATTTTAGAAACAATCGGTTCCATCTTAACCAAACCAAATTCGAAACTCAACTAATTGCCCAAAAGTCACAAAATTTCCCAATAGAGCCTCCAACTTTTATTTTTATTCAATTTGTCCCCAACTCTTCTTTAAATTTGAGTCCTTGATGAAAACCGTGTGTGACATTTAGGGCTTCCAAATGTTGAGAGTCAACTTGCTCAATTCTTTCAAGCAATAAAGGGTAAACTTATAATTGGTATTCCAAGTAATAATTAGTAATACAAAAAATGAATAAATACTCAAAAATTTATTGTATTTTATAATTAGGAGTAATTTAATCTCTATGAAAATAAACTAACCAATCTAGTCTTATACTATTAAAAAATGAGCAAAAAAAAATTGATAATAACATTAATTATTCCCATTAAAAAACTATTATGCAATTGTCTATTTAATCTCTTTCAAATTAAACAGAGTAACTTAATTCATATATTATTTAAAAGAGAACAAATAAGAATAATTGAATATGACATTTAAAAAGTAATGTGGTGGAAAGAAAAAAAATATAATAGTGAAAAATATTTACATGTGTATATCCTCAATTGGTTGAATTTTAGAAAATAAAAAATATTAATATTCAAAAATTAATAAACGTTTCCAAAATGAAAAAAAAAAGTAAAATATTTAAAAATTCTTTAAAGAACTTATTATTCTTTTATTCTTTTGAATTATATATATTTAAAATTTTTAGAATATTTTATAATTTTATGAATATTATATATATTTTTGTTAATTTGTTAATTTCAACCACTTACGTATTCATACAAGGTATGCCTTTCATTCAATTTTTCTTTAGAGATGTTAGTTTTCAGTAAACAAAAATAATTATTGTCACCCAAATTGTATTTATCTCAATTTCAGGCTAAATTATAATAGGAATTAAATTGTTTCTTGTAGTCTATTAATAGAAATAATTAACACTATCATTGATTATTTTTATTTTCTCAATTTTTAATATTAAAGAGTTAATTTTTTTTTTCAAAAAAAGAGATTAAATCTCTCCGTTTATTTTGAGAAGGATTGCTTGAAAATGTTATAAGAATTTAAAATAACTCAATTGATATTTGTTAAAACAAGAGAATAGTGGCATGTGCATTAATACGAGCAAGTCAACTTAAAACGTTAGTGTGATTGAAACAAAGATAAAAATAATCAAATTATTTATGAGATTTGATTGCTGAACGCCTGCAAAACTTTTCGTAGAGAAATAATGTAATATTTTAAATCTTGTATAAATAGTAATTTAAATTATATCATAAACAAGTAATTGATTTAACTCAAAATTTAAACTTATTAATTATAAGAGTTAAATCTAAAACATACAAATAACTTGAATCTGTATTAGATTATACTCAAATAAAATAAATTTAACCTAAAATAAACTTAAAATATGGATTCGATCTACCAAATTAATGAGATTGACTCGACGGTAAGCTAAACATTCCACATGTTGGATCTATGAAGGGGGCAACAATAACATTCATGTACTCAAAGGCTAAAAAGCATAGACGCACGCGGATTGAGGGAGATCACGTGGAGAGGGCCAAGCTAAACGCTGAAAGAAGCTGAGCTGTACAAACTCCAAAACCAAGCGTCGAACAGTCTTAAATCTAGAGCAGAATATACCGCCAAACAAACCCCTAAGAATTCTCGTACCCTTTCCGCTGTATTCCCTGCGCCCAAGCGCAGCAAAGAACCTTCCTTCTCCAAATTGACCATACTCAAGGACAAAGTATTTAACTTCTAGAACCACATTCATAGATCAGCTATGGCGAATTCGGAGAACGAAAAGATACTGAGAAAAATGGCCGATGCCTTCAAGGAACTTGCCGCTACGGTAAACTCGCCAACGGCGGATATGGAGGTGGCCCCTTTTTCACGCGCATGTTCTTTCGTTTCTCCTCTCTTTGGTTGTTTAGGCATCGCCTTCAAGTTCGCCGAAATGGATTACGTTGCAAAGGTGCGAATTTTCCATGATTCCTTCAATCTAAAACGCTTGATTCATTAAATTTAAACAAATTGAATTCCTATCTATAATCATTGGATTTGGTGTAACAGGTTGGTGATCTTGCAGAGGCGTCAAAGTCTATTGCAACGCTAAACGCAATGCTTGATGGGGATATAGAAGGAAATTGTGTGAGGAAAGCTGGGAGCCATACAAGAAACCTTTTGAGAGTGAAACGTGGGCTTGACATGGTCAGGGTACTCTTTGAACAAATTCTGGCTACAGAGTAAGAACTAAGAACCTCAATACGTATGCTCAATTGAAACTAAATTGTTAAGCTGTTTCCAATTTGTTATAACTCAATTGTGCTGCTAATGACCTTACTATCCACAATAATGACCTTGAGCAATAGTTGGTCATCCCTTTATCTTCACCTTTTCTTTCAGATAAATAGATGGAGGAATCTAGAACATTGGTAGCGAAGAGTTTAACATGGGGTCTAAAATAGCCTTTTTAATTCAATTCTTTTTCTTGTGTTATTAATGCTCTAATTTTTTTTTTTTTTGTGCAAGTGACTCTCAAGCTCTCATTTTGTATAACTTGGGTTGTAGATTATTCTTTGGATAGTGGTAGATATCAGTTTTCTGTCTATCAAGAAGGCTTTACACTACTTTGGAACTTAGCTCTACATTATAGAGCTTCGTTCTATGGTAATGTTACCATGGCATGCACCATTTTTAGGGTGTGACACTAGGACATCCCATAAGTGAAGTAAACCTAAGAATCTTGCCACTTTTTTCGGGATTAGCTCTGTGGCTTGTCATGAATTTACATATCTTGGCTAGCTGCTCCAGATTATCTTTGTTATAGGTCACGCAATCTATATATTGTGCTACATTTCTGGCAAGTTTGGAGTGCTGAGTAGTGAGTACTATTTTCAAAGAACATTGTCATTAGGGTGTGCCAAGTGAACCAGGTCACATGTCTCTTCTGTACTCTGTAATATTATTGCATCTAATTAATTAGGACTGGCTTAGTTGATTATCATTGTTTTCAATGAGCTCCCGATAAAACCATTTTTTAGTTAGTCTTTACTATAAACCATGTTACATGGAATAGAAGCATATGCCTTTTCTATAATCTTCTATCATTTGCTGCAGGCTTTATACATAATTTTTCTAGAAACTTTTTCTCTTTTGAGAGAAGTTTTACTAGATCTTTGGAGCCACTTTGTGTTTCTTTAGAATTCTAAGCGGAATGATCAAGCAAAGTTCTATTGTTAAGTTCAGACAATAGTAGCTGATGCTCCTTTGAATGCTAATTTGCCTGATATATTAGCATTGTTCTGCAGTGGCCTTTATGTTTATGGTTACTCATGCTCCTTTTAATGCTAGTTTGCCACATTAACATTGTTATGTAGTGACCTCTATGGTTAACTGTATAGGGATATCTCATTTGGAGGTACAAAACAAGCGAGTGATGGTCAAGACTTGCAGATATAAACAGACTGTGATTAAGTTTGAAGTTGAAGTTGTTGAATGAGATTTTAGTAGGGATGTAAATGATTAGAGTGTTCGATGAATGGTTCATAAACAATTCAGTTTCTCTTTGTTTATGTTTGTTTATAAAGCTAAATAAACAAACATGAAGGGAATTTTGAGGCTTGTTTGTTAAACAACTGAAAACAAATAAAGCTTGCTCAGTTCATTTATATTCATGAACAAGCTCGTTTATGTTTGCTTAAAGCTTGTTTAATAAATTATTTAAAACTAGTTTATTGTTTGATTATTATATAATGAATAATATTTTGTTTTTGTGCTTATTTTATTTATAATGTAATTATTAATATTATATTTGATTATTTTATATCTAACAGATAAGATATATGTTTATTTGTTGTCTCTTTGTTTATTACTCATTAACATTGTTCATGAACACGTTTGTTAAACTTAAAAGAGTGAAGATGAACATATATAATCAAGTAAAACAAACATGAATATAATTTTGAAATTCTTAATGGATACCAATTGAACACGAACAAGCTTAGATATAAATAAACTAACATGAATAGAAGTCTGTTCGTTCATGCTTGGTTCATTTAAAGTCCTAAATTTTAGAACTCATCAAATCTTTCCTTGGCAGGGGGGATTCCTTAAAAGATCCAGCTTCCAAGGCCTATGCACAGGTGTTTGCACCCCACCACGGCTGGGCAATCAGGAAAGCTGTAGCTGCTGGGATGTATGCCCTCCCTACAAAGGCACAGCTAATGAAGAAACTAAATGAAGATGGTAAGTGGATGTATGATTTTTCTTTATTTATCAAATAACTCTTAAGTAATGAACTTGTTGCAAATATTTACTTCTGTTTCGATTAGCTCATGGTTCAAAATGGTGCATCCATTGGAACGTGGTTTGGTGGCACAAAGCGAAACCTGTCTAGCATAGACATACAAATCCTGTCTGCATTCTCCAGGGATATATTTAACAATTTCATAACAGATTTGTACAAGGATACAGTTCAACCTTTAGTTTAGGGGTTGGTTTGCATCAACATGTATTCTTCAGGATTGGATGAAGATGTGTCTTTGTTCATGTTTGGAAAATCATAGTTTGAATTTGTATCAGTTGAACTATTGCATAGCCTTAAACTTTCATGTCATGAATGTCTTCATCTCATAAGGGAAATGGCCTCTCAGTGATTTCTTCACCTGAGAGAAGTGAAAAATCAGAAAAATGAATGTGAGCTTTTGTTTAAAAGTATTGGCATGCATTGATATTAATTCTCTACTTCCTTTTCTTGCAGAGGCATCGGCGAGGATTCAAATGCAACACTATGTTGCAGCATCCAGTCCTGTCATTTTGTACATTGACAAACTCTTCCTTTCAAGAGAATTGGGTATAGATTGGTAAAAGAAGGAACAACTGTATTAACAGATATCTGTTTATTGTGATAATGTCAATAAAGCAAAATAAACTGGTTGTTAAGGCGTGTCAATTATTCCATTTTTTGCTCTCTTTTGCCTTTTTTCCTCTTTCGCAGAACACCGTCTAGTATTGTTGTACAAATCTTATTAAACTTATCTATGGTGAAACTGAAAACAGAAACATGATGTTAGGTGTTAGTCTCATATGAACTGATCTTTTATAGCACCTGTTTTATTCGGATTGGATCATGTTGCTTTCCGGTTTAGTATGTACTCTTTTTTTTTTTTTCTTCTTATAGCGGAACAAGCATCCAAAAAACTGCCTAGAACTGAAAAAAGGGAAAAAAACAGATAACAGACACTGCATGATTATGGTTCCTTGAGCTGCTTGTCTTGCCTATTTCTTAACTCCGTCCAGTTGCTGGTGTCATCGCTGGTGTTTTGTTGGAAGATCACATTGCTGCATAATTTGCTAATACTTGACAAGATAAGATCATACTTCCAATGCGTTGTACCCTTGTTTCCCTGCAAAACCATTTGTAACAATTTATCAGCTGGCTTGCATGGCAGATAAATGGCGTAGAGCCTTTTTGCTGATAGAGAATTTAGAGTAGTAGGTAAAGTTTTGCAAGTGTTATGTGATTAGTGTTCAAAAAGAGAGTAAGAGCTCAAACTAGCGTTTCTCTTATCTTTGAAATGGAACGCAGAACCATCTCCTTTTTTGTTTCTCCTTTCTTCCATGGCATGTAAACTTGATGATGGTTAAAATGCATTGTGAAGTTCGGGTGAGCCTTCTTTCCTACCAGGTTGCTTGTATCATGGGCATGTGTTTCCCCGTTAAATGCCTTGCTCCACTGACATGCTAACTCTTTTGCTTGATAAATAGTTGTCATAGGGTTAACCTTCTGTTTCTCGAACTTTGAAGTCAAATGCACCATAATAGACTCGCAATTTGCTCTGGTATGTTACACTCCTTTTAAGTTGTCCAATTATGGTGGATCATCCTCACGTTCTGTTAGGGTAGTTCTGATACTCACAAGCTGATATTAGATCCAAAACATGCTACTCGTGCGAGATTGCAGAAAAGAGAAGGTGGTCTGCGGACTCTTGCTCTTCATGACACGAGGAAGTGTGCAAGTTGACAGTCTATATTCGTTTCCCTATCTCATGAGTACAAGGAAGATCATTGGAAGAAAGAGGATAATCTTGAAAGGCAATCATAATCTCCCCATTTGTAAGTAGGTGAAAAGCAGTTTTTGACAGTGTACTTCCCTGATAAGTGGTACTGGCGAAAAGCTCTTATCATTCCCGCCGTAAAGAACACTTTATCCTTCATCATGTCATGGCTTGTTTCTGTTGGTTCGATCTCTTCCAGATTTTGCCCCTTCATACTGTCGTAAGGTTCCTTGTAGGGACCAACTTTGATTGCTTTTGATATCATTATGTTCCTTTTTTTTTTTCCCTTAGAATCTCATTATGCTCCTTGAAAATCAATCTGCCCTCCTGAAATATAGATGTTTGCCACCCTAGATTCGGAGGTCTGTTCCCCTTGAACAAAGATCCCTTCCAAGCGGTATATCCTGTCATGTCCAAGATGCACTTGATTTATGTCTTTTGTATCCATGAAATTCTGTTTATGCTGAACTTCCTTACCAATGTTTCTTTTGTGAGACAACTTTCTCAAGAAAGAGTGTCTCCAAGCTTGTTTAGCAAGGAGTGTGATTAAAATGCCTAGTTGTAAGCACAAAAGAAGGCTAAAATACTAAGAAGGGATGAACTAGTTTTTATAACTTCGGAAATTTAGAGAAAGAGAAAATGACGAGTGTTTATAGTTCAGTCTTCCTTGCCTACTTCCTCTCTTTTGGCTTTCCTTGCTAAGCTAATGAGAATGAAATATTTGCGTTATAAGGCAAGATAGCACCTTTAATTCCTTTTTAAGCTTTTTTTGCCCGAAAGAATTTGAACTCTAGAATGAAAATAGTAAGAGAAAATTGCAAAGAAAAATTAACCTTTAGTGCTCGCTAACTTAAGCTCTTAATAGAACTTTGTTGATACTTGGATCTAGGAAGGCAAAGATAGTGGTGGAATTGGATGCTTCACCTTATTTGGCAGATGACGGATAGTCATCGTAGAGGGTGTTTGAGCAAAGGTGGTATTAAGGTTGGATCAAGAGGTTCAAGGAGAAAAGGGAGAAAGAGAATAAAGATGTCCCCTATCTAATCAGAGCTAAAGGCTTTATAGCCTTAGCTCTAATCTCAAGGTGTCACTTGTTACGTCTTTATCAGTGGGTTGGGGAAAATTAATCAAGTGGTTTGCCATCATAAGTTTAATTAGGATGAAGATTGATGTGCTTTCAACATTAGATGTGACATGACAGATGAGATAAGAAGTGATAGTAAATGTGGTTCACATGAGCTTAAATGAATATAAGTCAACGAGTGTTTTCAAAGAGTGTCCAAAGAGTAAGTGGGGGTCCTCTTAAAAAATAGATTCGAAAGGTGTACTCGAGGAGTGAAGGTATAAAAATCTTCCTCCAATCTAAAATGAGATTATATAGTAGCCTCTCTCGAGATATTTTCAAGTCTCAAGTTGTTGGAGGCGTTGGGTGAGAATTATTACGTCGCATTTGAATTTTAAATTTTGAAACATTGGGGATTTGCAGGTGGGATTAACGTAGGATCTATGCTATTTGGAGGTGCGCGCGTGTGAATACTTACATCTATGGGGCTTTTTTTTTTATAAAAATAACCTTAAAAATTAACTCATTATTTAAATAATCTTTTTTTAATAAAATACGAAAATAACCCAAAATCCAAAATCTACAGTAAAAGTTGGTAGAGCCAAAGTGTTTGGCGCCATCAACATGCCACGTCAGCAATCTACATTAAAAAAATTAATTTTTTGGTGGAGCCATGTAGAATAACGCCACTTGTATAAATACTAAGAAAATATTGTGATTTTTAAAAGTATAAGGGAGACTTAAGCAATTTTACCTTTTTCTAGTGGAGCCAAATAAATTAGCGCCACCAGATTTTAAAAAATTAGCTACCTGACACCCTATTTCCCTATTAAAACAAGTAAAGACCAGATTTTTATTCTTTTTTTTTCCTTTACGTCCTTTTTCTTTTTTCTTTCTTTTTAAGTTTTTATTTATTTACTTTTTTTTTAAGTTTTCTTTATTTTTCCTTATTTTATTTATTTGTTTATTATTGATTTTAAAAAATTTGAAATGTATATTTGAAATGTTTTATAATATTTTTTAAAATTTTAAATATATATTTTTAAAATTATTTTTAAATTTTAAATATTATTTTTTAAATTTTAAATATATTTTTTAATAATATAAAATATTTAAATATTTTAAAGATATGACCTTTCAAATTTATTATTAGTTTTATAATATTTTAAATGTATATTTTAAATTTTAAATATTTTTAATCTGTTTTATAATATTTTAAATATTTTTTAATTTTAAATATAATTTTTATAAATTATTAATTTTTAAATTAATTTTAAAGATATTCAAAAGTTTTTTTTAAAATTAAATTTAAAATTTTAAAAATTAATATTTTATTTGGTGGAGCCATTTAGAATGGCTCCATCACTTTATAGTGTACTTTTTATATTTTTTTAATATAAAAATTTAATATTTAATATTTTATTTTGGTGGAGCCATTCTTTATGGCTCCCACCTCTTGGTTCTCTAGTATATATAGATTGGTAAAATTATTGTTTTCATTAGGAGAGTTCAAAAAATCTGTTGAAGATGAATAATGAGTTATTTTTTGTGTACGTTCTTTTTTATGGTGATATTGTAGAAGGTGATGTTGATTGTGTATTTCAAGGTCGACAAAGAGTAAGTTTGCGATTCAAAAAAAATGTGAAGCTAGTAGAAATGAAAAGGAAGATCAGTGCGAAAATAGTTATTCGTTGTAGAAGGGCGATGTCCAGATTATTTTATAAGTTTCTAATCTCTACAAATCTGTTCAAATTTTGTGAGATGCAGCTGTTAGATGATGATGACTTAGGCACTATGATGAAAATATGGTGGTCTACTGGGAGTGAGAACCCCTAACCAGTTGAGCTATTTGTTAAGTTAGCAGACTTAGGGCCTATTGAGAATGTGAGTCCAATAAGTTAACATCGCGAATTTGACTTTGATTTTAATGTCGGATGGACAGACCAATTAGAATATGAAAGGACAACGCAGATACCCAAAAATCCTAATTGTGGTGGGAGTTCGTATAACAACCCTAACCCCGATCCCCGTCTACAAATACATCCGAATGTGATAATAAGCACAGAGGCAAATGTCAGAGAAATGACCAATAATGGTGAAGATTCTGATCAAGACATTGAAGATTTTAATGACCTCGATGTTGATGAGGTTCTGGACGGTATCGATAATGAAAGCCCAGAGGAGGTTGAAGATGTTCACGGCCCTTCATTCAGTAACCTGAGTTGTGGCATTATTTTACGAAATGAACCTGGGGGTGACATGTTGAACATAGATCCAGATGCAGTGCATGCATCTGAGTTCCCTAAGTACGTCGATATAGTACCTGCTCATAGATTGGCATTAAATTCGCAGTTCGAGGAGTTGTTCGTTGGGTAACAATTTGAGAATGAGGTGGACTGTGTGTTTGCCATCAAACAATACAACATGAAGTTGTTGATTGATTACAAGGTTGCCAAATCTACACCGACATTATATGTTGGGGAATGTTAGAGAGCCAATGATGGGTGTGGCTGGTGAGTTCGGGTTGCATTTATACATAGGATTCAATAGTGGCAAATACGAAAATTACAAGGGCGTTATGCATGTGTTGTCACATGTATGTCTCAAGACTACTGGAAATTGAATGCCAAAAGTATTTGTAACTGCATCATGCCACTAGTGAAAGATAGCCCAATCATTCCTATGTCGACATTGATTGCGGATTTGCAAGCTCGATTTCAGTACAGAGTGTCGTATAAGAAAGCGTGGTGGGCGAAACAAATGGCCATGCAATAATTGTACGACGACAGGAATGAGTCATACAATAAACTTCAGGGTTCGATTTCAACGATGGTGGAGTACATTCGAGGAACTGTTGTGGACTTGCAAACGTTGCATTATAGATACCCAAATGGACAATTAGAATTAGAGAGAAGAGTTTTTCATTAACTGTTTTAGACTTTTGATCCATGTGCTAGGGTCTTCTCCCACTGCAACCCACTAATGTAAGTTGATGGAACATGGCTTTATGGAAAATACATATAAATACTTCTGATTGCGGTTGCATAAGGTAGTAACAGAAAAAAACAATAACAAAAATATACTACCGATCGCTTTTGCCATAGTGGAGTTAGAGAAATTTGAATCGTGGGCATATTTTATTTAGAACTTGTGGAGACATGTTGTCAGGCAAGACAACATTTGCATTATCTCTAACAGATCGAAGGGTCTTGCTGCTGCGATTCGGCAATCCAAAGTTCCGTGGAGGTCCATGTATTGTATTCGTGACATCGCTGTCAATTTCCAAAATGAGTACAAGAACAAAGACTGGCACAAACAAATTATGAACATGGGTAAAAATATCATATTTAAATTCGTATTTGTAAATATTTTGAGTCTATTTCCTAATTGGGATGCTAGCGCATTTTATCGGAATACATATGTAGGATACGAGCTGGAAGCACACCGATTTAGACATAAGTTGGCGAGGTTAGAGACTGATATGGTGGGGTCCAAACCTTCTCTCAAACAATGGTTGGGTAGCATGGAGCCATGGCAATAGGCTCAATGTTTTAACGAGGGATACTGGTATGGTCATATGATAACTAACCTCGTTGAGGCCGTTAACTTTGTCTTGAGGCACACGAGTCATTTGCCAATTTCAATGATTTTTTCAGCCACATTTTACAGGCTAGCAACCTTAATGCCAAAAATGGGGTTGAAAGAAGCAAAACAGTTAGAGGCAAGACACGTACACGTCGAAAAAATTAGGGATGCCATGAAAGAGAACGCTTAAAGGGCTAGGTCGATGAATACAGAACTATATTCTTAAAATTTAGAAACTTTTCGAGTGACAGAGTACATCATTCGTCGGTCGGAGATCTAGCCACAGTCTTACGAAGTTGATCTTCGAAACAGGCGGTATGAGTGCGGGATGTTCCAAACACTACGGTACCTATGTGCACGTGTGGTTACAACATGTGCTACCTATAGTTTGAATGTTGAACAATATATCAATGATGTGTACACACTTGAACATACATTGCGTATTTAGGGTAACGAGTTCCCCGTATTAAGGGATGTATCGACATGGGAAGTGTAACCGCATGTCTTCAAGATGTTGCTAGATCGATCACTACGTAGGAGAGCCAAATGTTGACCGACAACAATGAGGATTCAGAACGACATGGATATAAGAGAACAAGTCGATCCAAAGCATTGTACCATATGTAAAACAGTTGGCTATAATCAGAGCAAATGTCCCAATGGAAACGTCTACATTGGTTAATCTTCACGGTCTGAAAGAAATTAAATGTTATACCTAATGTTTGCATTTTATGATCTTTTAAAAATAAAGTTTGTATTATTTAGTATTAAGCTTTTATTTAAAATTAATAGTTGCAACTTTTAATACTTTAAAAGATATTATAAATTATACAAAAAAAACCAATACAACAAATATTACATAACACTTTAAATTTACATAACTCAAAATTAGAAAGAATCGGAGGTGGTATCGTCGTTCGAGGTATAACAATTTATGGGCCTTCGTTGATGGGGTGAACATTGGGGTATACTGTATACATCAGGAGGATCGATAGCTGGATCAAACGTGGCCTGAGGCGGGGTGGAGTACATGTTATTACCAAACATATCAAATGATATCGGTGGTTGTTCTGGGTGAAATAAACTCGAACCGCCTATGTCCAGGTGATATGAACTCGAACCGCCTATGTCTAGGTGATATGAACTTAAATCGCCCATGTTTGGGTGATATGAACTGCTCTGCGACTCATCACAAAAAGTGTCAACCCATTGGTCTGATGTGTTCAAAAGTTGGTCTTCCAAGTCGGGCTCCGCCATATATTGATCCTCTAGCTCCCCCATAGGTTGATTTCCATGTCTGTAGCCCTGACCCAATACTATTATAAGTTGTCCACCATATAAATAAACGTGTCATCTAGTCATGTACCACTACATGTATTCAGTCGAGGGACTGAAGTCAAACATGTAGGAGTGTATCTCAGGCCGCTTGTCATATCGGGCATTCCAAGTGCTATATAACATTGATGTTCTACGCTCCAATCTGTTGTATGTTTCCCCCTCATGGTCTTACCGTAGACATCAGGAAATTAATGTGGCTCGACCGGTACAAATTGTCTACACCCAAATTGTCTCATAACTCGATCACCGTTGTACCACTCAACGGTTGAGAAGTTGAGCACTGGCGTGTTAATGCACCACATATGGGCTTCAGCGTGAACCCACTAAGGAATAAAGGTTGTAATGTTTAGTGCAGAATACGACATCTACAAGAATTGCACAATATAACATAATGAGTTAAGTCACATCACATACTGCAAGTGGATATGTTAAATTAACGTTACTTAAACCATACTAATATATATTACTTTCTCTCCGACGTACACCTCTATCATTTGGCGATAAATGAATGTTTGGCTCGCACCAATTCTCGGAGACGTGGCCTATCTGAAACTGAAATAAACATGTTAGCAGTTAAACTTTGGAAAATATTATCCACACTTATGAGTCATTAAATGCTAAGTATAATTTTGTTTTTACCTATTTATAAGTTGCCACGAATATGGTTGGTGCCTAATGGCCGCTAGAAATGGCATCCTGTATAAAGCTCAAGACTGCAGCAGACCCAGACAATCAATCATGTTACTAACCCCATGTTTTGTTGCTCGGCAAAACTCATAGTATAATACAGCCAACATTGTCGATCCCCAGCTGTAACTACGGACACGAGAGAAGTTTTCTAAAAAAGGTAAGTACTTTAATTGGAACCTATTAGACATGTTGTTCGGCATAAGTATCCCCCTGATCAGTTGCATAATATAAGCTTGAGCAGCACACATCACCTCGTGCTCAGTAGTGGTGCTCGATAACTCTTTACAATTTGCTCTCAACCATGCCAATGTTAAGCATGTAAAATTCTGTTCCCCATCACTAGGGGACTGTCCAAACAATCTGTGGCATAGTATTGAATGTTCTAATACTTTGCTTCGACTTATGACCACAGCACCGCCAACTCTAACCCAAGTTTCATAGTGACGTCTTCCAATATGATAGTGCACTTCCCGCACGACATAATGAAGGTGTGGGTCTCCGTACACCACTGCTCAACCAAGGCGAATATTATGTTCGCCCTCAGGTCAAACCTCCGGATCAATGCAACGTCCCTAAATCCTACCAACTGTAAGTATAGCATGATCCGCTCGTCCAGATCATACTTGGGAAAATGAAACCGCGACCTCAAAACTTGATACCCATCTTGTATGGTAAAATTTTTATAAAAATATGATAAATCAATTATCTATATAATTTAAACATAAAATTATATATTGAAGAGTAAAATTCAAAGGTTGAGAAAACAAAAACATCACACTTATACTATACCAATGTAGCCATTCTAAGTATTTTTTATTTAAGTTAAATTAATTAAGTAATAAAATATTAATAATAGAATAAAGATTTGTCATAAAATATTAATAATAACACGTAGAAATCAAATGTGATTATTATATCCTAATCATAGTTAAGCATTAAAACTAAAGGCAACTATATAACTACAAAAAGTACATAAAAAAACAATAATGTCCTAAAAAACTATAAGTGGTATGGGTAAATATAAAAATAAAAAAAAGACTTGCTTTTATTGATATCTTTAATAATACATAGAGTTTTACATATAATATAAACTAGGCATATTCAAACTCAAAAATTTATCTTATATATGAGAACTTTTATAAAAAAAAAAAATCACTCGTTAAAGACAAATATAACTTTTTTGTACCCCACAAATGGAACCAAACACAGTAAATAGTAAAATTAACCAGAAAGGTCGTCATATTAAAAAAAATAATATATAAATTTATGAATGTGTACTAAATTAAAAAAAATTATAACTAATATGTAGAGATTAATTTCATGCAAGAAAAGAGTTAAAAATGAATAATAACAACCAAATAAAGATAAGTTTCATGCAATCAAAATACCTTTGAGCAAAGTAGCGCTTAACAAGAAAAAATGAGAAACTAAAATGATTCTTTTTATTTGATTTATAATTAATTTTGCTGTTTCATTGATCCTCGATGAAATGTGATCCGTATTTGCTCTAGAAAACATTTTGATATCTGCATAATATAAAAAAATACAATATAATTAATTATTATATTACAATAATTATAAAATATAAAAATGCAAAATAAAAATTATAAATAACTTATTTTTTTCCCTCTTTTCTTCCTTCCTTAGGGAGACCAAATCCCACCTCATATAAGACATTCATTTTTTTAATTAATAATTAGGTTAATGATTGGTTACATCGTTGATATCACTAATACGATGTGACCAGTTATAATATATATTTTTAATTTTTTAATTTAAATTTTTACTTTTTTAATATATATTTTTTTAAATAAAGTGTTTTTTTAACAAATAAATCTTTTTTAACTAATCTTTTTTATTTTTTCTAATTAATTCAAATTTCAATTTTTAAATAAAATATTATTTTTTAAAATTTTAAATAGAATTTAAAAAAATATTTGAAAATCTTTAAAAATAATTAAAAAATCATAATTTAAAAAATTATATGTAAAATTTAAAAAAGATTTAAAATATACATTTAAAATATTATAAAACTAATAATAAATTTGAAAGGTAATATCTTTAAAATATTTAAATATTTTATATTATTAAAAAATATATTTAAAATTTAAAAAATAATATTTAAAATTTAAAAAATAATTTTAAAAATATATATTTAAAATTTAAAAAATATTATAAAGCATTTCAAATATACATTTCAAAATTTTTAAAACCAATAACAAACAAATAAATAAAATAAATAAGGACAAATAAAAAATTTTAAAAAGTAAATAAATAAAAACTTAAAAAAAAAGAAAAATGATAATTCATAAAACCTGACGTGGAGGGAAAAAAAGTGGCCTTTACCTGTTTTAATAGGAAATAAGGTGTCAAGTAGCTAATTTTTTAAAATTTGGTGGCTCCAATTTCATTTGGCTCTATTAAAAAAAGGTAAAATTGCTTAAGTCCTCCTTATACTTTCTAAAATTACAATATTTTCTAGTATTTATATAAGTGTGGCCACTTTACATGGTTTCACCAATAAATTAATTTTTTAATATAGATTGCTAACGTGGCATGTTGGTGGCGCTTAACACTTTGACTCTACCAACCTTTATTGTAAATTTTAAGTTATTTTCATATTTTATTAAAAAATTAAATTATTTAAGTAATTAATGAATTTTTTAAGGTTATTTTTATAAAAAAGTGACATTTATGGTTATGTGTTACAGTGCATTATGAAGAAACACTACTAATAATTACTTGGCATTCCAACGTTTGAATTCGCCAGGCGTTTAGTTTTCATTGGTGCTTGTTGAAATGTATTCTAGAATCTTCCTTAAATAGAAAGGTTTATAAAGTGCTCGGGTTGATTAATGTTGCTTCTAGCCAAAGTAGAAAACTTTTTTTCTAAGGCTTAGTTTGGATGGGCGGTGTGTTTACCTCCGGTGAGGTTAAAAACAGCGGTGGCGGTGAGATTAGTTACTGTAGCGGTGAGATTGGATACTGTAGCAGTGAGATTAGAAACAGCGGTGGAGTGTTTGTTTGGATTCAAACGCAGCTATAGCGGTGAGGTGAAAATAAAAAATGACTATTAAGGACATCAGATTAGAATTGATATATAATAGATGTTTTTAAATTATTTTACTTATATAAAATTATTAAAATAAGTAAATTTATAAATTCATTTAATAAAATATTAAAATGTATCTTCTAATATTTTATTATAAATATTTTAATGAATTATATAATCAATTTAAATTATTTATTAGATAAAATGATAATAATTTTTAATTTTTTATAGTTAAATATTCTTTTATAACAATGATAAATATTATTTTCACAAATAGTAACATTATACTTGAATCAAATTTTGAAGTATCTAAGCGAATGATTTTTAATAAAAAAATATATATATATAGTAACATAAGACATAACAAGTTTCATTATTACTAGAAATTAAGTTATGATACAAAATTGTTTTTACAAGTATTGATTCATTAAACTATTTGCAATGGTTTCCCTTTATCATTGCAATTTCAAGGTCCCAGCATTGTTCTTCATCATAAACATGAAAACTCTTTTCCCAAAACAGGGAATCATCTACAATTCTAGTTCTACAACTCACAGATACATGTATGATGACAGCTAATAAGTTTTAGGGGAAAATAAATTACGGCCTCCCGGAGGCTATGCATGTGTAACCACACTGCCCAACAACTGCTGAAGCTCCTCTTGCTTTTGCTCCATCACTGCCAATTCCAATGTTACCTATCGTTCATGCATTAACGAAACAAAGCAAAACAAAAAAAGGGAACTTAAGGGACCACCCACTATCAGACTCAGCAACAACTATGTCGTAAGAAACCAGGGACGGGTGTGCCCTGAACACTTTTGATGGCATAAGGAAAAACTCACCTCCTTGAAGATTTCGCTATAAGAAGTCTCCTTGAAGCCCTACAACCGTAATGGCATGTCAAGAACAAGAATAAGACAAGTAAGCAAATATGTCAAGTTAATACTAAACTTGCACTCATGAACAAAGCTGATAGCCAGCTCATTAATTTGTCAAGTTACATCAAATATCAACCTAACAAAGTTCAAAATGAACAACATTACATTACATTAACCAAATGAACAAAATAAATCAAAATGCAACTAGATGACAGTAGCTGCACTTGGTTCTGCTGATTGTGCATGGTTTGATGTGCATGGCCAGCTTCATGTTGCTGCATGCTGACCAATCTTCAATAGAATGCAAGTATGTGTGTGTAAGGAGAGAGAGCAAAACAGAGACCAATTTCTGAAACAAACTAAGAGATAACCCATTTGATGCTCCAATTTTAGCACGGAAGACATGGATTCTGAAGTTTTGAACTGCATAGCCCATCATCATCAGGACAGACTCTTTCCCAAGGCCCTTACCACGGCTATTCTAGCATGAAAAATAAGAGAAAAGATTAAAAGGGAATATTTTAAAAACAGTATCTAGATCAACTTTACAGTTTTAATACTTTGTTTTGTTTTCCTAGTAGATTTTATCACAGCAAAAACAAGGTCGTCAAGACCAGAACTTTATCCTAAAAAATGCGACTAGAATAACACTCAACTTGAAATATCGGAACCAAGCCAGATACGAATATCAGAATGACCAAGCCACTTAAAGGAGAGTACATCTGAACAAGTAAGGAAAGTATATATGTGCCATCACACATAACAGCAAGGAATAAGAATCCAAATTGCCAGTTAACTTCTTCATCTGAGATACATGTAAATTATTTGCCAATTTGTCAGCATCGATCATTTCATTATTCTTTTCTCCTCACAAGAGTTGTATTATCGAATCATCAAGTATCTAAGCATTCAATACAAACATCTTACGAAAACTGAGTGCTGGAGTCTACCAAGAACATAAAGGGACACAGTTGCTATACACACACAATGACAACAAACCTAGGAATAAGGCAAACAGTCGGTATTCATCATCATATGTTGTATACGATGGTGTAAAAGTACTATTTACATTAAACCATTACTCAATTTCCACAGCACTCTTGCTCATAAATGATTAATCAGAATGAAAAAGAAAAAAAGAGAAAAGCAACAAACCCAACAAATTCTTAAAAAGAAAAGAAATCAAGTGCAAGAAATTTCATGTTGATGATTCAAAATGATTACACAAGTATGAAGGAAAGAGAGCAATGGCAGTTAAGAAATAGATTTTGTTGATTGTGAAGAAGTGCAAAGCAAGTACCTTTTTGGTTCAGCTATCATAATTTCAATCTCTGCTAATTGAGGGTCAGCCAAATCATTCATGTAGATATTCACATCCCCGACCATGGCTGGATCATCGTTTACCATCAACTCCATATCAGTCCAAAACAATACGCTGAAGAAATCAAAGGGTTTCAATAAATTCTGTGCAATTAAGAAAAAGGTAGTAGATGAGGTGACCTTCCAAATGAGGATTTCCATGAACGAACTTTTCCCCGACCATCTCCTTATCCAAAACAATGAAAGTTTTCTCTGTTGAAAACCAAGCTTAATCATTAAATTAAAAAAGAAAAAAAAAACCCAATTGAGAAATTGGTATAAACAATCAGAGAATCAGTTTCAGCTGATGTTGGTAATTTTATAGTACTGCATATATGAAAAAAAAAACAAATAAACATGACTAACTCTTTTTTATCCTACAAACTGTGAATATGGTAGCAAGAAGAAATAGAGAATATGGTAGCAAGAAATGAAAGAATGAAAACAAATTACTTACAGAAAGCATCAAGAAAAAATAGAGAGACTTTGCGCTTCACAGGCTTGTCGGTCGTCGGAGGAGTTGAAGAGCTTTCGCCGTTATCAGTAGAATTCGGCCGTCAAAGAAACCATGTGAAAACCATCTGTCAATGAATTTGATTGTTTTCTTCCCAAATCTGAAAACAAATAAGGTTGGGGAAGAAATTAGCCAACATTTCAAGGATAAAATGGTAATAAAAGTATTAGGTATTTTCCCAATTGTCTTCAATTGCTGCTCAAACCTCCAGCCCCGTTTCACAACACCAGTGAGATTGAAATCAATTCTCACTGCACTGGAAGGCTCAACTAAACACCAGTTCAGTGAGTTTCAAACCCCAACTGAACCTCACTGGCTTTAAACGGTGAACCAAAGGCAGCCTAAGTTTTTCAGACTTCGAGGTTTTCTAAGTTTTAAACTTTTCCTTCTTCGTTTTGAGCTTGTACTTCACCAACGTGAGTCAGACCAGCATCAAGGGTAACTTTTAGTAAGTTTGTTTGTTCCATATTACTTTTTAGGGTTTCTTTTAGTTGAGTATCGTTGGGGGAAATCGGGATGGAAAGGCTAGTAGTAGCGTGGGTAAAGGGGACCGACGAAAATCGAAGGCAAAGAGGCTGCAGAGAACCGTTTGTGATAGAATGAGATGCGATAGTTGGTGCAATGTAAGGGGTTGTTGATGCATAACCATGAATTGGAGTTTAACATTCCTCAAAGAGAGAACGAATTAAGCACCGTTAGCGGGCTAAAACACGACAGTGGGAAACTAGGGTTCTATTTGCCGTTATATGCCTTGGAAGCTAGCTTTCACATACCACATGAATTCATTTGCGCGGTTTTGAATTAATATAGAGTGGCCCCTAGGCAACTGTTTGGAGCCTCGTGGTGGAATTTTGATTGGGTTTCTTATACTATGTCATTAGAGGGATGAGATGCCCTATCTAAAGTTATTTCAAAATTTGTTCAACTTCACTTCGACAAACCATGATCGGTAGCATCCTAGGATGTCATGTTTCAATAAATAGTAGGTATGAGGATTGAGCATCTACTACTGGGAAAGGGGAGCAAGTTGGGGTCGGATCGTTCCAAGTATATCTTGGTGGAGCACAAGTTCATCAATGACCTCACTATTCCAACCACGTGGTCACTGCCTCTAAGCGAGCTGTGTTTGTCTGAGCCAAAATTGGTTGATAACTTTAAGACAACACAGTTCAATGCCCTTCGAAAGGGTAATCCCTTAGATGTCTCCAGGGTTGTCATGGTCAGAAAGATGTTTAAGCATTGTTGGATGGGTGTGAGCCCCAATGGGTACAAAGACAGTGGCTTCAATAGGGTTTTCAAGAAGGGCCCTAAGGATTCCACATCACTTGGAATCATGGCCTCACGGTTGTGATGAAGAGGTGACCCGATTATTCTTTGGAGTGACCCAGGAGCTCTAGTTGTACATTATGACATACAAGTTGTGTCCTGATTGTAAGTGGAGCACCAAGAAACAAAACTGAGGTGGTTCTCTCCGAGGAGGAAGTGAGGGTGGTATTGCCTTTGACGAGGGGTGGGTTGATTGAAGGGGTGGGTGACATTGTTGGCTTAGGGGGAGCTAGAGTTGCTTGAGTTGTTAATGCTCCTCAAGAGGTGGTGCATATTGATGAGGGGTCCAGTGATAGTTAGGGGAAATCCTTCTTTGTTGGTGATTACGAGGGTATTAACATTGGTATTGACATTTCTAACTTGAGGAATTGGGTTTAAAGGAGGCAGGAATGGTTCAATAGATACATGGAGGACTACCCCGTGGGCTTTTTATCTCATAATATCACTTCAATATATTTTTTCCATTATTATTATTGACATGCATCTATTGGGATTTAACTACTTTGTTAGATTTTGTGTAGGTGAAATGGCTATCGCCCCAAACAATGTTTCAAGCAATGAGGAGGCTGATGTTGAGCAGGCCCCGCTCAATAGTTTGAACATTGGGGCTCATCAAAAGAGATCTTAAACAATTTAGAGAGGAGGGGGCTCAACTCAAAATACTCCGGCGAAAGGTTACCGTGCCTCGTTCTTGCTACTTTAAAGAGTTTGCTTTGTTGTCTTGTTTCGATGGTCACAGAGACGGGTTGTTTCTGCTCCTATTGCTGCAAGTTCCGTAGATGTACCCTTTGACACAGTAATTGGACCATGTGTTGCTACTTAACAAGTGTTGTGTACTTTACCCATGTCTGTACCCACTCTAGGTATGCCTTTAGTTCTTAACCTTTTGCCTTGTTTTTTTTTTTTTTTTTTTTGTTATCAATCTTTATATTGTTGGTACTTATGACCTAGTGTTTTAATACGCAGATACATTTACCATGGTGCCACTTGCTAGGGTAAGCCCTATTACTAAGGCAATGTGTTTCTTAGTGATCAACAAAGTCGACATGTGAAGTGACGAAAAAGATGAACAAAAGATGAGTAAAAAAATTAACCAATAAAATAAATAATGATAAAATAACAGATTTAATCTCAGTGATTTTTGTTCTAATCCTTAATTTTACATTGAAGTAGATGATTTCCCATGTATATTACAAGTTAATTAAGTATCATCTTAATTAAAACATAATTAAAAACTTTTATTATATTTTATATAAAATATATAAAAATCAATTTAAATATGAAATAATCTAGAAAAATAAGTACATATAATATAATTTAAACCTAAAATTTCATGATCTTGTAAGTGTCAATATTATCATTTCGATAATTAGAGATGACAATAGAACGAGATGGGGTGAAAGTTGCTAAATCCACCACCGCCTCACAGTTGGCATGGTTCACTTTACTACCCACTCAATTAGAGCATAATTAAAAACTTTTGTTATATTTTATATAAAATATATAAAACTAATTTAAATTTGAACTAATCTAGAAAAATAAGCACATATAATATAATTTAAACCTAAGATTTCATGATCTTGTAAGTTTCAATATTACCATTTCGATAATTAGGGTTGACAATAGAGTGGGACGATGATGGAAGTTGTTAAATCCACCATCGTCCCATAGTTGGCACGTTTCACTTTTCTACCCACCCTACTCCACAATGAATATATAATCTTGAAAACTATTATAATTTCTATGGAAATTTGATACATCTATCTCCACCCCACCCCGTTCTGCTTTAATTTAATTTTTCTACTCATATTTATAAAAAATCATATATTTTATGTTTAAATATTTATACAAGGATAAAATGATAATTTTATATAATGAAATCGAATGAGACAGGGTAAACAATTACCGTAACTGCTCCCTCCCCACAATTAAAAAAAAAAATTCACTATTCCACTTAGACTCCCTCATGGGTCGGGCCACCTATCCAGGTTCGAAGGCCCACCCAAAAAGTAAGAGGATTTAGACAAAATAGGAGGCTCGAAAAACAAGCTTGGATAAAAGTTAAGGCTCGTTTTCTATATGGGCTAGATCTTGGGCAAGATTTTTTTTCATTTAAGCCTGACTCAACCCTAATATAACCCAACCCAATAACAATTAAATCCATTACCCAAAACCTAAAAGAAAATTTACCCAACTAAAAAACCCGACCCAAAATATAATATTTTAAAATTTATATTGAATACAATAAAATATTTATTATATTTATTTATATTTTTAATATAAATACTTTTTATTAGAAAATTTTTAATTTAGCCTTTTTTTAGTGTATTATATTTAAAAAAATTAATTTTAAAAAATAATATGGGTGGGTTGATTCAGACTAATATTTACATTTTTTTAAGTTGAAGTGAACCTAAACCTAAAAAATAAGTCTAAATATTTTTATGGCCCAATCGGACTTAATTTATATGCACCTCTAATTTCATCAAGATTCAAATCACTTTAATCGGATGGATTCTAGTAAATTGGAGTGTTGGAATTTTAGTATTGTATGATATAATTTTTTACATGGATATGTGAAAACTTACAAATAAAAATGATTTGAAGTTGCAATTTTCCATCGATTCACTTTTAAACCAAACCCAACGTTCAAAGGTGAAAGCCCACGCTGTTTTGGAGTAACACTCTCACTTGGTAAAAGCTTTTGATTTCTAACAATAAACCCTAAACCAACCCAAAAAACGAAAACACAAGCGCATCGACTATGGATGACGCGGAGGGAGGTCTCAGCTTCGATTTCGAGGGCGGTCTCGATGCTGGTCCCCCCGCCCCCACTGCCTCCATGCCTGTCGTCAATTCTGATCCTTCTGCCGCCAACAATACCAACAATTTTACCGCCCCTGGTGGTGTCCAGGCTTCGATAAATGATCCCGTCGCAAATCAAGGTGGTGGAGCTGGCCGAAGGAGCTTCCGTCAGACCGTCTGCCGGCATTGGCTCCGCAGTCTCTGCATGAAGGGCGATGCCTGTGGTTTCCTTCACCAGTACGACAAGTCCCGCATGCCCGTCTGCCGTTTTTTTCGGCTTTTTGGTGAGTGCCGGGAGCAAGATTGTGTGTACAAACACACCAACGAGGATATCAAAGAGTGTAACATGTGCGTTTTTCTTTTTCTTTTTGGCTTAATTATACTTGTATTTTCTTCTTTTACATTGAATCAATAGCTAGCACCATTTTTTTTATAGGATTTGGGTTAGCGGAACACTTAGATATAAGCTAAAATGGTGCTACTTTATATTGAATGTAACTTGCGAGATTGTCCTTCCTTTTATCTTCAGTGAAATTTGTTAACAGCTTATAGAAATTGTGCTTTAAATTGGTAAAACTAACTGTAAGGAATGATTGGTATTTCCTTTTGGAAGTCACTGGCACATCCAAATCATTTTGTTTTCCTCGAATTCAGTAAAGAGCTTACCGTTCATGCACCCTAAAACAGACCCTGGAATTTCTTGAATATATTAGTTATTATTCTGTTTAATCATTAAGAATGTTTATTAATATGCAAAATTCCACGGTTGCAGGTACAAGCTAGGTTTTTGTCCTAATGGTCCTGACTGCCGGTATAGGCATGCAAAGCTCCCAGGACCTCCTCCTCCTGTGGAAGAAGTCCTGCAGAAGATTCAGCAATTAAGTGCTTACAATTATAACAACAAATTTTATCAACAGCGGAATGCTGGCTTCCCCCAACAAACTGAAAAATCTCAGATTCCACAAGCACAAAACAATGTAAACCAAGGAGCAGCTGGAAAACCTTCAGCAACTGAATCTACTAATGTGCAGCAGCAGCAGCTGCAGCAGCAGCAACAACAAGTTCAACAACCGCAACAACAGGTCAGCCAGACCCAGATACAAAATGTCCCCAATGGTCAGTCTAACCAGGCAAACAGAACTGCTATACCTTTGCCTCAAGGAATATCTAGGTGTGTTCAGAGTCCTGGGGTCTTTAATTGAGTTCTGTAAATCATTAATTGTATTTTATTTTGAATACAGTTAAGATACATCTTTTATTCAATAATAATTGCCCAAAGGAATTGTCATTATCTATAAGGTGTAATTGGTATCATAAAACCTGAAATAGGTAGTTGTTCTTTTTATTACACGTTTATACTGTATTATTCAAATTTGACAATTGAATGATTTACTGTTCTTTTCTGCGTTGTTTTCCTCTTTCAAACTCTTGTATTCTTTATTTTGCAGGGGCATCTAAAAATATGTTAATGCCTGTAAACTTTTGGACTAGATCGTACAGTTCAGGGTTATATAAATTAATCATCTCCTTTTCTCTTCTGTCTACAAAGAGAAATGAAGTTATTATAAACTAAACTTGTTGAAGCCTTAGATACAACGAACAACTTTCTTGTGGTGAAAAGGATTGAGAAATTTAATGTATTATTATTTTCTTTTTTTAGAATTTCAAAATAGTTTTATACAACTAGGCCATCTTGTTAACAAAGGCGTTTTGTACTCTGGTATCAGGGTGTTTATTTCCTAGTTTGTTGGTTTAGATCTGAAAGAAAATCAATCACTTTTTTTTTTCCTTCTATTCCAGTGGCATGCTTATTTTGCTGGATTTGATTATTAAGTTTACAGCTTCTTGTCTTTTCTACTTTATATGCAATGGTGTGATCCAGTGAGAGAAATGACAGATTAGAGATTATATGAACAAGAAAGTGATTTACATGAACAATAGAGGAAGAAGGTTTTTGTTGTAACCCTGTTGTAGAATGAATTAAAATGCTCTGTAGTAAGAACCCTGACTGTAGATCTATGCTTAAGTTTACGTAAAAATCTGTAAATAGTGAGTGTATTGGTTTTGCATTTGTCAATCTTTCCAACAGGTTTTCAACTAATATGTCTAAAAATCCTTAGTATAAATTCAGCTTTATAATCGACAGTAAGCCATTGCCTTCTTATTATAACACTTTGTTCTTAGTTTAATGATTGATTACTGTTGTGAAATTCCATCTTAACTGTTGCTGTGGTAGTCATCTATCTTATAACAAGCTGACAGATTCTGTTTGCTGTTCTATTATTTTCTGAATTTTACATTATTGGCAGTGTTATGTTTCCTTGCTGTGAAAAACTTGATTATAATTGATTACTCTTAAAAATGGCACCCTAGGTATTTTATTGTTAAAAGTTGCAATCGTGAAAATCTGGAACTATCTGTTCAACAAGGAGTATGGGCGACTCAAAGAAGCAATGAGGCTAAACTGAATGAAGCTTTTGATTCTGCTGAAAATGTGATTTTGGTCTTCTCCGTTAACCGTACACGGCATTTCCAGGTAGTTCAGAAATCTAATATCCTCCATCTATTCAATTTGAGAACCCATACCTTTGTGTTATTCTGAAATAACTTATTCTGTATGCTCTATATTCAATTTGAGAATTCATACTTGTGTTATTCTGAAATAACTTGTCATCCATAGGTCTTGCATTACTGTTTAGTCAGTCTTCAATAGATCTTATATATAATCAATAGTCCAAAATGTTGCCTTTTTATGTTGTATTATGTCTTAGTTATTACATTGTCTTGTCTTATTAGGGTTGTGCCAAAATGACTTCCAAAATTGGTGGATCTGTTGCTGGAGGCAACTGGAAATATGCTCATGGAACTGCACATTATGGACGTAATTTCTCGGTAAAATGGTTAAAGGTGTGTTTCTCTATCCCTCTCCCCCCTCCTCTTCTTTTAAAATAAAATTTTCTGTGAAGCTAAGTTTTAGGGAACTAAAAACATTAAGCATGGAGGTAGTTTTGACAATTTGTGTTTATTAGATATAATATTGCTGCACTGGCTGATTGGTTTTGTGCCCTCTGTTAGATGCAATAATTTGAATTTTTTGGGCATGCATCCACAAATTTTCTGATATTCTGATGACTAACTGCTGCTTGATATGTAGTTATGTGAGCTTTCTTTCCACAAAACTCGGCATTTGAGGAACCCCTACAATGAGAACTTACCAGTAAAGGTATAATTCCAGCCTTTGAAGGTTAAGCCTTAACATTGATTGAGTATAACTTGGCAATAATTTTGTTATCTAATTAGGTTAATACTCTGGTTTATATGAATTATTTATCTGCTTTTACCGTGTATAATTTAGCTTTAATATACTGTTTGCAATAGACAATATCACAATATTTTACCATGTGATGCTGTTGTTTTTGGATTATAGTTTAACCTTACTGCTGTACTTTGTGCACTTGCAGATAAGTAGAGATTGCCAGGAGTTAGAGCCTTCTGTTGGTGAGCAGTTGGCCTCCTTGCTTTATCTTGAGCCAGATAGTGAGCTTATGGTATGCTTATCCTATTTTATTTTTCTGAATTCTGAGCTATTTTATTTTTTGATACCTGAGTTTGAAAACAATAGAAATATAATTATTAGAAAAGTGTGGGAAAGTTGAAAATTAGGAACAAAAAGAGAAGGAACCAAATCTTGTGTTTACTTGATTAGACGCTAATTAGTATGATCTTATTTACATACCCTAATATGAGGTCCTTGTATGGTATATGAGTATGGGTTAAAGACTCTTGCAGGCTAATAGTGTCCTAATAAATCATATTATGCTGGTGGGAGTAGTGACAAGGTTTTGTGGACTCCAGAGTGTTTTGGGGAGTTGAGTTATCATGTTGTGCTTACTAGAGCAATGTATTTTTGTACTTGATATTCCATGGGAAATTGGTTAGAAACTAACTGTTTGAGACACACTGCAGTTTGATAATGGTCTGTTGAAGTTAAATACTAGTATTGTTTGAACTACTTAAAGAAGGTAACGCTGTTGCAACATCATGAACTTGTATGTTTTATTCAATTGTTTAATCCCCATGTTATACAGGCAATTTCACTGGCATTTTGTTTGGGTTATGGCATTGCTTTTATTTTGCCATGCTTTTGGTTGAGATAAATAGGATGCTGTGTAAGGCTTACATTTTGACTTGCCCTTCATGTTATTGGATACCCACAATGAATGAATTTGGACGATGTATTCAATTGTTTAATCCCTTGGGATACAGGCAATTTCACTGGCAGCAGAATCAAAAAGAGAAGAAGAGAAAGCAAAGGGAGTCAATTCAGATAATGCAGAGAACCCTGACATTGTTCCATTTGAGGACAATGAAGAAGAGGAAGAGGAAGAAAGTGAGGAGGAGGATGAAAGCTTTGGTGCTGCAGCTCAGGGCAGAGGAAGAGGCAGAGGAATCATGTGGCCCCCTCACATGCCACTAGCCCGTGGTGCCAGACCCATGCCTGGAATGCGAGGTTTTCCACCAATGATGATGGGTGGTGATGGCTTTTCTTATGGACCAGTTACACCTGATGGTTTTGGGATGCCAGATCTTTTTGGTGCTCCTCGTCCTTTTGCACCATATGGACCTAGGTTTTCTGGAGATTTTACAGGTCCTGCATCTGGCATGATGTTTCCAGGGCGACCTCCACAGCCTGGGGGAATGTTTCCATCTGGTGGAATCGGGATGATGATGGGTCCAGGGCGTGCACCATTTATGGGGGGTATGGGGCCCACAGGTGCTAATCCTGCTCGAGGTGGCCGGCCCGTTGGCATGCCTCCTATGTTTCCCCTACCTCCTGCACCTGCCTCTCAGAACTCTGGCCGGGCTATTAAAAGAGATCAGAGGACACCAACCAATGACAGATCTAGTGCAGGATCAGAGCAGGGTAGAGGTCAGGAAATGGGTGGTCCAGGGGGCGGGTTGGAAGATGAGACACAGTACCAGCAAGAAGGACAGAAGGCTCACCATGAAGATCAGTTTGCTGCAGGAAACAGCTTCAGAAATGATGACAGTGAAAGTGAGGATGAGGCACCCAGGAGGTCAAGGCATGGGGAAGGGAAGAAGAAACGGAGAGGCTTGGAAGGAGAAGTTGCCACTGCTTCTGATCACTAGATGCAATGCTTACGGTTAGGAGGATGTTAGAATCGCTGCCTTGCTCTCAACCACGTTGTCTTGCGTGCCATTATTCAACATTTTTAAGCAACTGACTTTGCATATGTAGATGGTTTCATCTCACAATTGACATATTGGAGAGCTGCAGAAAAACCTAGGTTTAGATTGTGTTTTGGTGCATTAGTTTTGCTCCAAACTGTGGAACTATATTGTTTATTGTGTATGATCATGCACCAGATCACGAGAAGGATGAATATATATTGTCAAGAAAGGTATTTAGCCTACATGCTCTATCTTATGTAAGATTTATGTTGGAAAGGTTAGGACATGGAAGTAAAAGGAAAAAGAAAAGGCTTTTCATTGGAGTTGGATGCATGATATTTAATGTTTCATGATTTATACCCATTTCAGCTTCCTTTTGTTCTTATTGCCATTATTCTTTTTTTGTTTTCTTTTTTCGTTCTTTCTTGGTATTCCTATTGGCATTGTTAATAATGCAAAACTTTGAAGCAATGCAGAATGTTTCTGAATTATTGGATCACATAATACATCGACAACACGACCAAAGATGCATGGAAACTTCACTTTTTGAGCATGCTTCTCAAATAAAAAAGGGAAAACTACATCATAGGTCTCCTGGGTCTTTTTCTTTGTCACCCAATTATGATTTTTTTAAAAAAAATTGATTACCTAACTATGGATATTTTGTCACCCAGCTATGAATTTTTTTTAAATTGGTCATCCAACTAAACAAGATTAGTCCCATTTCCATTAATTGCACTAAGAATAGGGTAACATGATAGTTGAAAAATCGATGTAATAACAATTTAGTTTTCAATTTTTACATATTATATCAATTTAATCATAATTTTAAAAAATTAACCCTCAAAATTTACAAATGATCACGATTTGGTCCTAATTCTAAAAACTTCAAAGAAATATATAAAAATACATAAATATTTTTAAAAAATATAATAATAAATTTAAATTTTATATTATGTTGAATTTTCTTAGATTTATATTAATATTAAAAAAAAAAAAACCTTTCCCCATCTACCCTTGACGTCCAATCACTAAATCAATATAATATATGAAAATTGAGGGCTAAAATTTATTATTATACCGATTTTTCAACTACCACGTTACCCTCCTTGATTACTTGGGTGACCAATTTAAAAAAATTCATAAAAAAAAAGACTCATAATTAGATGACCTCTGACGTAGTTTACCCATAAAAAAAAGCCCGGCAACGACAACGGCAACAACCATATCAACAACCATTATAATAGTAGTTTGATTCTTACAGCGTAATTTAGTGAACCAAATTAGAGGTGTGGTTGCAAATGAAGATAATCAAAACTAGTTTAGAGAACAGATCTGCTTACACTGCAAATTATTATATTTTGAAGTACTGAATACACTATTTTCCAATAACAATATAATTTTGCAAATACTCAAGTTTTCCAATTATTGAATAATGCATTGCACACTCACCATACACACTAATAATTGCACCAATCAATTAAGTCAACATTCTCTTGCAAGTATAATCGAACATAATCTGTAAAAGACTCTTGGATCTTTGATCTTCAGGCAATTTTAGAAGGCGAGCAACTTTGGAGAAGCCGGCATGGTGTATACGTAGCGAATCTGCCTCCATTTCAGGTTTTAGCTCCTGCTTTGGAACTTTTGGTCTTGATAAGGCCCATTGCATTGCCCATATGGCCAACGGGCGCATGTAAGTTAGAGACCTGTATTGATCATCTGTGTTCCAAGCTTCCGGAGTTTGAAAGGAGTAACTGTAGACATATTAGCAACGTGTTAGTGAGCAAATGATGAATATTAGAACAATAATCATCAATGTCATGTTTCAAGAAGTAGATGCAGAAGCATGGAATTTTTCCAGTGCAAGTATTTCAAAGGGTAAAAAATCCCTTCCAAGACATTGTTGCTACTATCTAGTTTTTCTGCAGAGCTCGAAATTGATCACCTTGCACATTTACAAACTTATTTTATGGTTTCAATGATAACAAGATGGAGTTAACCTACATTACATCTAAGGATTATATTTTGGAGTGAAGTTTGTACTTGCCACCGTCCTAAGTAAAAGGAAGTATCCTAAAAGACTAGACATTTGAAGAAATTGATAAAAAACTCCAATCTCAAATCTCAAGAAGGATTACTTTCTTCTGAGGTCTGAGCCATGGGAGAAAAAAAAAATCAACATTAAGAGGAAACTTTTACAATCTGTGAATTCCATTTGGTTTTAAATCCTTCAGTATCTATTCTTATGTCACTCAAACATTAGTGCGGAGGCTTTCCAAAAAAATCACATGTCAACTACAGAAAAAAGAAAAAAGAAAAAAAGGGAAGAAAAAGAAAGAAAAGCCATCTTACCCAAGTCCTTCTTCAGACCACACTGATTCAAAGATGCCACTTGCAGTATGAAATGCCATATCCACCAAATCTTCATGGATCATTGTTGCAGCCACCGCATATGTAACTCCAGACCATATTTCCCTTGCTTGCATGGATGACATATCAACTCTTCCATCAGGCAGCATCCCATTTACAGCCCCACGCTTTCCACCTTTCACTTTTAAGACATTGTAGTTGTATACCTTCTCTAACACACTTCTTGCTTTGTCTTCATCAACTATTGGAAAAAGATCACATGCACTTGCATACCTACAAAGGCATTGGAATTCAATACCACGTGAATAAAACAATATAAAGAAATTTTGCTGGGATGAAAAGGAACATGCAACAAGATTAACAAAAATAATAATTTCATGCCTACACTGATCAAAATTTCAATTAACTTGAGCAAATTGTCAAAATATTCATGCTTAGACCTAAAAAAATTATGTGATAGATGCATGCCAATATCATCTTTTAAAGGTACTGCTTATATTTTCTAATCAGAAAAATAAATGAGAGAAAATCCTAGGTTCAGAATAAGGAAAATGCTTTTGAAATGAGAATTAAGAAATATAAAATTCTAATGAAAACATATTCTAGATTATGCCTGAAAGTAAATGCTGGACTAGAATTTAAGTTACATCCATCATTACAGACCATTGGCCAGCCAATTGATCAGCCTGAATAGATGAACTTGTGCGACTGCCACTGTTGTCATAATTAAAGTAAGAGCCATTCCACAATTTCTGATAGACGTCTTTTGCTTTCAGAAACTTGTACCAAAAATAATCTTCAGAACCCTTGTCTCCTACTTCATGTGCCAAGGCAGATGCTGCCTGTAAGGCTGCCACCCATAGCCCACCACTATAGGCACTTACACCAGATACAGACCACGTATCATATGTCTGATCGGGGAAGCCGTCATTCTCAATCATCCCATCACCATCCTTGTCAAATTGATCCATATAAGCCATTGCAACATAAACAGAGGGCCAAACGGCTTGCGCAAACTTTTTGTCACCTGTGGCAATGACATCCCTGTAAACTTGGAGAACAAATTTTGGATTCAAGTCTTTCCATCGATCAGTGTCATAAAGGCAGTATGCATTTACTTCAAACCATGGGTCATCCATTCCAATATCATGTGGAACAGCTCCAAGAACCTTTCTTGGAACCAGTTGTCCATCATGTAAAAGTTTCATCTTACTAGGATCATGCATCATTACTGCAGCTGCAAAGTCTCTTTGGATGCTGAGTTGTAGTTTTGGAAATAACATGATTAGTGCAAAAGATGCATAAAAATGGACATCATAGGTGTTCCACATGTGATACTCAATTCCTTCAAGATAAAGGAATTGACCAATGTTTTCGTCTCCTTCTTGAAGCAAACTTGTTCCTAAAGCCGAATTTGATGTAATTGGAGCGTGTATTTGCTCGAGTATAGAAGTCATCCTTCCCAAAATGTCAATGGCAGTATCATTTTTATGGGGAACACCAATTATGCTTTTCAATCCCAACTGCGATTTATCAAGGGAAAACTTCTTTCCTCCAATGCTTACTAAACTATGGACCGGAGATGACCCATCTGCAGTACAAACAAAAAGGGAAAGATTGGCACAAGTCATCTACAAGAAATCCAATTTTAACAATTGAGTTAATATCTAGGTACCTGTCCAAATCGTTCCCCCTGAATTAAGATAATAGAGCTCATTGAATAAAGTGACGGGGTACCTGTTGAATGAGTTCAGGAAAATTAGAGCCTGATAGCATGGGTAATTTCAAATAATAAGACAAGAACTAACCATTCAGGAAGCCTCTTGTCTTCGAGTACAGGCCTTTGCCATGTTTCGATTTGTGATTCCCAACTGTTGTGCTCTATATTTCAAGAAAATGAACATACAAATGCAATAAGGACTATAAGCAACTGATTTGAGAAACTGGTAAACTTAAAATTTGAGGGCTTTTTCTATTATAATTTTAGAAACCATGATTAACATAATGAAAACAGAGAAATATTACCAAGAATAGCATCATGCGCAATATTTGCTGCAGCATCCCCATTAGATCCATAGAACTTCGTATAGCGCCTGTAAATAATACACTATTCAGCAAGCAAATAAGCTTTCAAATAGGGATATTTCTTCTACAAGTATGTAATCACAAACCTGTAATAAGTCTTTCCACCCATAAAGTTTACTTCAGGACAGTCCCATGCCAATGAAAAATTAACAGTACGTACAGCATCAGATGGAATTGTCACAGAAGCTGCAATGGCTGCCCCGATAGACAACCCTTGTTCTGAAGGCACTGATGCTTCAGTGGATTTTAAATGCTCAAAAGAGCCATGCTACAAAAACATTTTGAGATGTCTCAAGTTCAGTGAAATGATGATCAATGTTGACCCAGTAATTTTGCCCCCACGCTTAAGTATCTCAGAGGCAATCTTTGTGAATAGTACACAAGGATTCTGATGGGGAAAAAATCAACATACCTCTTTTATTTCTTGCCACATGTCTTTTGCAGTTATGCCTTGTGAGTTTCCAGATATCAAAAAGCAGGGGCACTCTGAAATACGAATGCCATCGGTTTCCTGGGCAGCGATTGCAAAAGTCACAGGAGGTTGTTCATCTGCAGTCCTGTAGCAGTAATACAAGGTGTTAATTATAGAAACCAAAAAGAAGCAATGCAAAAGCTAATAAACAGATCAAACCAAGTTGAAAAATTTTTTATCCCCCAGCTTCACTGATGACCTTACATGTGATGTAAAAGGACACCGTGCACACCATCCTTCATCCTAGCAAAATCGGTTGATATGTTAGTAGTATAAACCAAAATTTGCTACAAAGATAAGAACATTACGATAAAAGGAAACAAATAAATAAACAAGTAATATGTAGAATGAGTGAAACTGAAAATCAGCATACAGACACATCTGCACACACATGTATACAAGTCTGTGTGTGTATGCGTATGTGTGCATGTGCAGGTGTGTGAATACATATATAAGCATGACATGCTTACATTATTTTTGAATTGGAGTGACGACCAGAAAATCCAGATACTCCTCCCACGGAATTCTGAGAAGATATACACAAAAATATGGCATGAATACTAGCTGCTAATGGTCAATTGAGGGATAAACACATTAAAAGGAAAATAGTTACTCACAGCCCAAGTGAAAAGCAACGTGACATCTGCATTGGTGTTTCCAGTATTATATAGCTGAACTATCAAAAATCAAAGTGATCAATTCCAAAGCAAGTCGTCTTCACCATAGTCAAGAAAATTTTTAGAAGATCCATTCTCACAGTGAAAGTAAAAGCTGTAACGGGAAAGCTGCTTTCTTTGTAATTATCAGGAATAACAGGTGAAATTTGCCGACAAACAATTTTAAGTTCTGGGTCAGGTTCACCTGCATTTTAAGACAAGATTGTGACCACCCTATAAGATGATACATCCAAGAATGTGATCGTAAAAGTATGAAGGCAAAAGGTTCACCACTAGGTAATGTGGATACCTTCATATACTGTCCAAGCCCTTGGGTATAAAGCATGATATGTAGAATTATTACCCCTCAGGTTCCAGTCCCAGGAACCAATTCCAGAAACTGCATCTTCTCTGTTAATGCACATGATATTTGTAATTGGTAAGATAACCTTTTCTTGTTCTTCCAATGTACCAAACAAAGCATATTGCTCTCAAGCAATAATCAACGGCATTCATTTATTAAACATAGAGATAAAAGAATATCTGCTTACTTGACTAGTTCAGAACTTGCCGGGCACAGTACACTGGAATACTTTTCGCCGCTTGAGCGTGAAACAAAAACCTGCAAGAAACATTTAAAGTCCATTAAGACAGATTAATATTATTACTTTTTGCAAATAAACAAGCATAAGATATCAATGCCATGAATCTTACACATCATCCCCTACAATTAAAAGGGTAATGGTAATGACAGTTGAAAAACAAAGTGGAAAAGGGGGCAACTTCTTAATCACAACTTCGGTTATCTTGCAGATACTTCTGCCAGAAAGTCATGTTCATCAACAACTAACAATGTTACAGACTCACAGATTTAAAGAAGCATAGCATAAAATGCTTGTTAGAAATTTCCCGGTTTTTGACAAGCCAACTTTTGATAGAACATGCGTCTGGTTTAAATTATAGCTGCTGGAAATAGAAATGATGCAACACCAGTATATTCCTTTCTCTAGGCTGGCTAGGGATAACCGACTTACAGAAAACTGATTTGCTAAAACTGGTTTCTCTTCACATATTCTAGGAAATAGTTGCCAGCGCTGAAATTCACCTTTGTAACTTCTTCCAATGCTTCCGGCACTGAAAGTCGTTATTGAGAAGTGGAACAAGAGGGATAAGAATATTAAAAGAGTTAGTACTCAGGAAAAGAACAACAACAACAACAAGGCACATAAAGTGGGTAAATCTCAAAGAACATTATGTTGCTGCTAACATTTTTCAGACAAATTGTCATATTTGAAAATCCATAAAACTAATATGGATATGTGCTGCTTAAATGCATAAATAATTCAAAGGTTAAAAAGTTTTTATTTGATTTGTAAAGTAATAAGCATAGGAATGGTTTAAGGTGACTTTACATCCCAAAGAAACATATGACCAATAAATTAATAAGCATTCATTCTTTAATGTTATGTATAGAAGTAAACTGAAATAAGAATTTTCAGCAAGTAAATGAAGACATACCCAACACCACCTAGAGGAATACCATGAGAAGATGTGATATAGCGCTTAGCAAATGGGTCAATAATAACACCCCGCTTCAAAACAAACATAAAGACGTGGTGTCAGAAAACAGAACAGAAAAATTAGGTCAAATGGTAATATTTACCATTTATAACACATGAAGCTAAGAAGACGTAATTAAGTAGATCACCCTTCCTTTGGCTGAGCTTTCTCGGATCAGCTGCCACAGCCGAATACCTATGGGAGCCTATCAAAGCAAAACAATGGTTTGTGGATCAAATAATAAGAAAAGGTCTGCATTTTCCAAATGCTTCTACCAAATGTGCATTGTACTGTAAAGAATTTGTCTATATCTGGTTAAAACAAGGTCAAAACATTGTAATAATTGCCACCAGAAAATGCATTGATAAATGTTTGTCAAACTCTATCTTCTCCGTGTTCTTTTTATACCACTTCAAACCTACTTCATGTTTTAGTATCTCATACCAGGGTGTTATTATTTATTGGAGATTGTAGAAAGTATTAGCTGTAAGACACTTGACAAAACTAAACTCAAGTTCTACCATGTTTGACATGGTGTGTCAACTTGGTTTTGGCAAATTTCAAGGGCTAAAATTCATTTACAATAAAACGTATTGGAAATCTTGTACATTTTGTTTAGATAATTTATATTAGGGTTAATATATATGGAGCTACCTGAACCTGGTACTACCTAAATATTTTTTGGACCTAATTGGTACCTAAATTAGGAACTGTAACCATAAGCCAACTTGATACTATGTAACTACAAGCCAACTGATACTTTTTTTTTTTAGGTACTAACACCTTTAAAATAAGTTGACGTGGCATTGACGACCAATATCATAGTGACATGTGGCAGCTTCACATTTTGACACGTGGCAAAAAACAAAAAATTTATAATTTATAAAAGAAATTTATCATTTTTATTTTCCCCAATTGTCAAAATGTGAGGTTGCCATGTGTCACCATGCTATTGGTCATCAATGTCACATCAGCGTACTTTAACAGCCTAAAAAAATCAAGTTGGCTTATAGTTTACAAGTTTAGGTACCAATTAGGTCCAAAAGAAGTTTAGGTACCAAGTAGGTATAGATTGTCAAGTTCAGGTACCTCCTTATATATTAACCCTACTTGCATGATTCATCTCATATAAGCTCATTCTCTCAATCATAGTGTTATATATTTGATTACAGTAAAAAGAAATGCTGTGCAATTTTGTAAACAAATTCTGATGCAGAGAGTTGGAATTCCATGCTTAACAGCCTATAACTGTAATAGGTGCTCACTCACAATCATATTGCCTATCTCCAAATCAACTTAAGCTATTTTCTGTTTATCCTTTTGAAAATATCTCTTTAAGAGTGTTATGCATTTACATTTGAAACAACAAAAGTAAATTACACAATATACATGTCACGAGGTTTATGATTTGCAGAAACCATGAAAATTTTTGCTGTCTAAACATACCATCTGAAGCTTCTCTTGAAAAGTTAGAGTGAACATTGAAGGAACTCGTCCCTCACCATTTAGTTTTCGCCTCCAAGTCAGTGGTGGCGGTTTCCCAGTGTCAACCTGAAGCAAAACATGCAAAAGCATCAGACATATAAATATGTACAAAAAAGCCTACTAAGTAGCAAAATGCAAGTTGGAAGCCTATGACTATAGAAATCATTATCAGACACTGAATACAACTCTTAAACATAAAAGCAGTAGTGACATTGACAGTCATCAATGAGAGATTTATTGGATACAGAATCTTTCCTAGACTTTTAATATCATAAGCTATTAAGCATCCTTTATTCATATGATGAGTTACGAATGGTAGATGAAAACGGGGAGAGCTGCATGTTAGCTTCAACATCAAAAGACTAGGAAATGAATAAAAATTTAATTCATCAGACTTCATTATCTGGTTTGGCTGGATCATAAGCTTCTTTTTCTAATAAGGATCAGAAGCCTTTAGGTCTTGTATATGTGACTTTAGCAACAATTATAACTTCTTTATATCCACCTTTTACAGAAGGCTTCTAACTCGAACAAAATGAAGTCAAACCCTTCAAAAACAAGTAGAAAGAGGCCTTACCTGAATTCCATAAAGCAGAAGTGCAAATTATTAGCGTCCCAAAATGTAAACGTGGCTTACCTTATTTATTGAATGATTAGATGTGTCTTTATCTTCTTCATCAAAACCATCATCCAGGATCTTTCTCTCAGACATCTTTCCTGAATATACATATAATTGAATAGCAAATAAATCAGCTTAATTGCTTTCAAACAACTTGGAATAATGACATCAGAACAATAAAACTATAAAATTTGAAAAAAGGGTTCTAATTCTGCATAGCTTCATACGTACTTTTTTCCTTTCTCCACCCTTTTAGCAATTACAAAGAAGTACAAGTCTTTCAAAAGAATAAAATACAAAGTTAGAACTTACATATTAATAACTCCAGACAGCATTTACAATTGTCATTCTCCACAACAAGAATGCCATAAAAAGGCTTCAAGATACCTTTTACTTTTTTTTTGTTGAAATTTGATTTCTACTGAATTTCAAACCCCTCTTTTAGCTTTATTTCTAAATTTTATCCTAGATTCATCAGATTAAGAAATTAGATTTAAGATCCATAGACTCTAAAATGGTATACAGTAAAACCAGTATTTCCAAGTTCATTGGAATTGATTCTGTTCAAACACATAACATGCTTAAAACTAACTGTAGGCAAATCAATATCCAATACCTTCATGCCTACATACATACATGCATACATAAAAGTAGTGAAAGGCTAAAATTCCATATCCATTAATAACCTATTTCCCGGCAATCACTGATCATCTGCCTGGCCAATAGAACTTCAAAAACATTGACACTAGATAGATATACTGATAAAACTACGAATAAGCTTATAATATACATTATACGTATAAAAGATCACGAAATAATACATGAGAGAAAAAAAAAGTGAAGTCTCTCACCTGAGAAGCTTTGACCAGAACCTGAAATGGGTTATAGGAAAAGAAAGGATTGGTACAATGTTGAAACAAAGATCAAATGCTTGAATCCTCAAATTTATAGGAATGGGCTTATGAGATTTAGAGAAAACATGTTAAGATTAATCAAAAGACGTTGTTGTATCCTGCCCCCCACACCTTCTAAGCTGATCTTGTTGTCTTATAATTTATGCTATTTCAATTTAAGCCCCTTGACTTTTAGGTTTTTATTTTATGATCCTATATCTTTTTTAAGTTACAATTATAATCAATGTGACTCATAGAAAATATTCAACCTTAATTATGGTATAAAGTGCTACTACATTTTACTTTTCTAAAATCGTTTTGAAGTTATTTTTTATTCCATTAAGCGAATAATGTAAGTGGAAAGATTTCTGAGGTCATTAATCAAGTCCCTTTCTCTATCAACTAATCTCGAAGCGCAATTTAGCACGCAAGCTCTGTTTTCTTAAAGAGTAACTTCGAATAAGAGGCTGGGGGTATTATTGAACAAGACTTGAATCAAGAGAAAACAAGTTAAAAATGAGATGAAAATTTCAAAGAAAATTGTATAATCCAGTTATTATGCTTGTTTTTTACGCGGGAGGTGTCTCAATATTAGATTCTTGCCATTGTCTTTTTGCTTACTAGTCGACTATAATCGGTTTCGAGTCCATTCATAAGATTTTAGGGTTTTGTTCTTTCTGCTAAACATAAAATTTTAGTTTAATTTTTCAAATACTATTTTTTAACAAACTTGAAAATACTTTCTTAATAATTACTTTAAAATATAATTCACATAATTATTGTATCTTACATTTGAAATTAATAATATCTATTATTTTGCCAATAAATAATTAGCTTAATAGTAAAATTGAGATAAATGAACTAAATCCATATATATTAATTATTATAAATTAAATTTGATAATACATTTTAATGATTAATTCTAATTCTAACTATTTGAATTATATTGATGGTAAAATTGAAATTAAGATGATGAGTAGGAGGATAAGCCTTTTGAGAGTTGGTTTTTTATGTATCACTCATGCGGTGGTCTTTTAAAGCTTTTGGAAGTGGTTTTTTTTTATTAACTAAAGTTCATCATGAAGTTGGCCAAATGATAGTGAGGTTAGGATACAATTTTTAACGATTTGATCAAGATGATGCATCTATGATTTGTTTTAGTTACTGTCAATTTGTTTTTTTTTTTTCCTCTTTTGGGATTATTCTGCAGACATGTCACTTGTGCATAAAATTGCAAATATCATGCATTCTAATGATTAATTCTAATTATAATTATTCGAAATATATATATTTTTTATACAAAAGAGTAGGCACAAGCTTAAACACTAGTTGGACACATTCTTAGTACTAAGACCTTCATCCTATCAACAAACAAGTAATGATTTAAGCTTTGTTGAACTTTGTCGACGACAAAGAACCCAAAAGGCATATTAGTCCTTGAACTTGCTAAATGATTTGTACATTGATTCCCTTCTTAAAACACATGCTTAATCACTACCTCTCAATCCTTGTACCTTAGTTGCCACATCGATTTGATCGAGGCAAGGGTGCCCACCTTCTTAGTATGTTGTAACAATTGCACCACGGCCAAGTTATCCAATTCTAATATAACCTTGCGAAATCCACAAGCCTAGGCCAATGATAAACATTCATAAACACCTACAGTTTAGCTTAAATAACAGATGAGCAACCTGTGATACACATAAATCCTTTGATCCACAATCCACTTGTAACACCCTATACCCAACCCGATCGATAAGCTCAGATACTGAATGTCACAAACAAACTGAATAACTTATCAAGACTTCTAGACTGACTGGCTTAAATGTTTTGGCTCCATCAAATTACAAGATTTACTTTCAGTTATAATCCTCATTATTCGACTTTACAATTCTTACAAATTGTCTACATTATCAAATCTGGCAGTATTTACAATTCTAACTTAAGTTTATGAAAGTGATACATCTAATTTAATCCTTGAGGCGTAGCTTCTAGGAATACCCCTTTATATGCATTATACGGCTACCACGCTATTCATACAAAGACGGGGTGTTTGGCTTGATCTTCTTCCTCAACGCCTATGTTAATTTGATCTTGCAACCAAAATAATACAGTTGTAAGTTCGGATGAAGTTAGTGAGTTTCTATGAAGTAGTGTAACAATGTTAAATCGAAATTCTTCAAAAGACAAAAATTTTAAAGCATATATTTCAAACTCCTTGTTTATCATTAGCCTTCCGTGGATTTTCATTGGCGTGGTCAATGCCTAGCCTTATTTCCTCAGCTTACCGCTGGCGGACTTATTATCTATATTAGACATAAGCACATTCTTTACAATAAAGGTTCTCTATGGTATTGGCCTGATTCCACCTTGTTCTCATTCTCTTTATAAGTTACAAACTAAACTCTCGCCGTTATCCTTACCCTTGGTTATAAAGTTTATGGCCTTCCACTGATTGTCCTCCATTTATGTTCCCGTAAAAATTTGGATCCTTACCCTGATTAATTCATCTGACACTAGAATAGACTTTAGGATTTTCTACCTCAACACATCCCCCCTAAACTCACAGAACTAAACATATTGTCAAGCTACTGAATGGGTACCCTACCAACCTGGTGGGTTCGTACTTTACAATCTGGCCCGAAGCTACTTATTCGCCTTGTTCCAAATCTTTTGAAAAATTAGGTTTAATGGTTAGTTTCTATTGATCCTCTTCCTCCATCACTTTTCAATGAACTATTTGCCCAAGGTAATCCTTGGCGAAATTTTTCCTTTGAATGTACCATGTGGTCCATTTGGCATTACCTAATCCTAGTCAAACATTCTTCCTATTTGTAGATTCCTGATGGGCTCTTCCAATTAGTCTGTTCAAACGATCATTATCTCTGAGTGGACCTCAGAGAACTTACCCGTCCTGTAACACCCCCTAACCCTAATCCGTTACCGAAACAGGGTTATGGAGCATTACCGAACTTATCGGATCAATTATAAGCATTAACAATTCAAATACACCTAAATCATGTCAAAAACATCAACCTAATGACTTATCCAATGTATATTCATAAGTATTTCACCTATAATATCCAAACCAATTCAATTGACTTCATTCAATCCAAATTTAATTTTATACCAAAACATGCCATTTTATAATTGTAACATATCAAATATATTATATATAACCATTCAATTTCACATTATAACATTATTTACAATCATTTCCCAAAATGACCTATACAAACAACTTAGGTACATGCTATTTTCCAAAAGAAACATACTTCACCACGTTTTTGAGTTCAAGATCAGCTTTGGACACTGAATCGGCAACTCGACTTTAACCTAACCTGCGCACGGAAAACAAACCGTACACTGAGTATAAACTCAGTGGTATTTCTATAATCCGAATGCTTGAAGAAATAACATTATAAACATGCACTTTAACCATATAAGAGCATTAGTTAATCAATAAAACAATTCATCCATTTGAATTTGATTTTCTCATCAATAGCTATTTCAAATAGCTTTTCTCTCCTTAATTCACATATCATTTATTAATAACAATGTTCTTTTCATGAAGCCTTAGTTCATGCATTTCATTTGTATAATTCAATTCATTGTCCAATCCCAATTCATATATATCATTCAATATCAATCCTATTCCCAATTCGTTAATTTACCCTTATTAACACAACTCAAACATTGGCGAATACACGGATCCAACCAAAACACACCAGTATGGCACCCACTGCCTCATCGGATAATTCGAAGTAATAGATTGACACCCAGTGTCTCATCGGCCATGCCGAAGTAATTTGGTACCCAGTACCTCATCAAATTTATCCGAAGTATTAATTTGACACCCAATGTGTCATCGACTCGAGGTCGGAGTATCCTTGAGCACTTCCAATCCTATGGCATGGCAACTATATCCGACTCAGCCCGAAATAGTTAATAGGGTTTTCAAATCACATTTCAATCAATTTTCATTACAAATCAATATTTACATATACTTATGAATTCAATCTCAATTTAATAATATCAATATTCACCTCATTTCACTTACAATGCATATTAATCACAATGCAACAATTAATAATAATTAGATTCGGATTATAGAAATACAAACCGTAATTTTTTTTGAATCACTCTTCGTCGACTTTCTCTTTCCCTTTCTTAGCCAAGGTCTTCGGCATGACATTAGCTACGAAAATTAAAACAATTTAAAACCATCAATACATAAAATTTCAAATTGAATATTTCAATTTATACTCAACTTTTGCTTAAATTCCAACTTAGTCCTTAATAAATTTTAACTCCATTTTCTTCACAATTTATTCTTTATTTTCATTCAATTTCCACTTAAAACTAAACTTAACTCTTTAATTTCACCATATAACCTTAAAATTTGAAATTCTCTCAATTTAGTCCTTAATATTTCAATACTTATAATTTATTTTACAATTCAATCCTCTACTCAATTCTAACTTGAAATTCTATCAATTTAACCCCTAATTCTTCAATTTATTCGATATGAACAATGTCTAAAAATCCTCTAATTTTCTAAAATTTCAACATAAATCAAGTAGTATTTTGTTTTAAGATTCTAAAAACATCAAAATTACAAGAAAATGGACTAATTGGCTTACCAATTTGAGTTTGAACCCTTAAAGCCCTAATTTTTCTTTTTCTTTCTCCCCATTCCTTCTCTGTTTCGTTTTGCTCCTCTGTTTCTATTTCATTCTTTTATTTACTTTGTGTTTTATATAATATAATATAATATAATATAATATAATATAATATAATATAATATAATATAATATAATATAATATAATATAATTTTAACTTAAAAAAATCTTTGATATTTTAACTCTTAAACCGCCTCAATTATAGAAAATGGCATAATTGCCTCTTTAGTCCCTTAATTTTTTTAATCTATAATTCAACTTTCACCCTTATTATAATTTAGTCCTTTTACCTAATTACTCTTAATTCAAGCTAATTCACCTAACCAAAACCTAATTAACCACACAACTAACTTCGTAAATATTTATTATAAATATTTACGAATTCATTTTATGAAAATAGAGACTCGAAAACACACTTTCTGATATCCGTGACAATCGGGTCGTTACACGTCCCTAGCTTCCTTTTTCTACCTGCAGATCCTTAGGTTTAGGTTCTGCTTGAGCATTTCATCATCATCATACTACTCTTCGTATGAGTCATACAACGTTATTCTTTTCCTTATCATGTCGGCTTCCTGGTTCACTAACTTGGAGGACATTTATCCATTTCCAATTTATTTATTTACCCCTATTAACAGGACTCGAACTTTGGCGGATACATGGATCCAACCAAACACACCAGTATGACACCCAGTGCCTCATCAGATAATTCGAAGCAAATAGTTGACACCCAATGTCTCATCGGCCAAGCCAAAGTAAGTTGGTACCTAGTACCTTATCAAATTATCCGAAGTAACAGTATGACACCAAGTGTCTCATCGACTCGAGGTCGAAGTATCCTTGAACACTTCCAATCCTATGGCATGCCAACTATATCCAACTCAGCTTGAAATAATTAATAGGGTTTCCGATTCACTTTCAAAACAATCATTACTATTCACATTCAATTTCAATTTGTTCACCATTCACATTTCAATTTCAATCAACAATCACATTCAATCCCAATAGCCATATACACTTTTGAAATCAATTCCATTCAAATCAATACCATCATATAAGTTACTTACCTCATTTTACTTATCATGCTTTTTAATTAAAATACAACAATTAATAATAAATAAATTTGAATTATAGTAATACAAACCGTATATCCTCGAATTTCTCTTCGTCCACTTTCTCCTTTCCTTTCTTAGCCAATGTCTCCGGCACAACGTTAACTATGGAAAATTAAAACAATTTTAAATTATCAATACAACACCAATTCACATCAATATTTAAATTTTCTATTCAACTTTTGCCTAAATTCCAATTTAATCCCTAACTTAAACTAATTTCATTTCCATCACCATTTATTTTTTATTTTCACTCAATTTCTACTCATAACTAAACTTAACTCTCTAATTTTCTCCATAAAATCCTAATTTTGAAATTCTTTCAATTTAATCCCTATTACACAAAACTTATAACTTATTTTACAATTTAAACTTTTACCCAATTCTAATTTGAAATTCTATCAATTAAACTCCTAATTCATCAATTTATTCAACATAACAACATTTAATAATCTACTAATTTTAAAATTTCAATATATACCAAGTAGTATTTTGTCCTAGGATCATAAAAACTCAAAAATTACAAGAAAAGGAATTGAATTGACTTACCAATTTGAGTTTGAACCATTGAAATCCCTAATATTTCCTTTTTCTTTTCTCCCTTCTTTTTCTTTCCTTTTTTCCCTCTGTTTTGTTTGCTTATGTTCTTTTAATTATGTTTCTTTCTTTTATTCTATTTAGTTATTATATATAATATAATATAATATAATATAATATAATATAATATAATATACTTTATTATTAAGTTTATATATATTTTAACTAAAAAAATCTAAGATTTTTCCTATATAAACCGGCTCAAATTATAATAATGGCATAATTGCCTATTTAGTTATTTTAGTTTTTCTTTAATCTAAATTAAACTTTCACCCCTATTGCAATTTAGTCCTTTTTCCTAATTACTCCTAATTCAAACTAATTTACCTAATCAAAACCTAATTAACTACACAACTAACTTCACAAATATTTTTAATAAACATTTACCAATCCGTTTTATGAAAACAGAAACTCGACAACACACTTTTTCGATGCTCGTAAATTTTGGGTCGTTACATAGGAACCCTTTTGCATTGCATCATGCTCAGGACAAACTCAAAAGCTATTTATTTATGTTATGTATTTTATTGTATTATGTTGTATTGAATGGTATCGAAATTAATGATTGTTACTTGAATGAATGATGACTCATATTCACACACCGTTTGACATTGATTTGATAATCGTTATGTAATGATATGAAATTTCAATGATGATTTTGTGTTCTTCTGTTAATGCTAATATGTTTCACTATATTTGATATTTATGTTCATTTAAATAATTGTTTAACTCACACTGAACTTTCATAAGCTCACCCCCATAGTGTTTAACTTTTCAGGTAAACCTAGAAATTAGGACTGGACCTGGCATATGGAGAATCACCGTGGACCTCGGACTATTTTTCATAAGTATTATTAAGTCTTTATTGGTTTTGGCTTTGTAATTTTCAATTATTTCTAGTTCGTTGTTTGGTAACTTTTAATTTGGGGATTTTGCATGTGTGAATTTCTCAAGCATAAAACCAGAAAATGCATGATATCTAGCTTAAGTAAAATTTGAAATTGATCCCTAATTTCCATTGCATTGTAAAGAAACCGTTTTTGGAAAAAAAATTGATAAGGTGACTAGATTTCCAAAATCACTTGAATAATGGTTTTTCCACTGCATTAGTTAACAACAAGTTTTTACAAAGTAAAGTGACGAACATACGTTTTTTTTTTCTAAAACAACACCGTCAATAATAAGGTGAATCCTAAGTATACACAACCAAATAAATGAATGCTTTTAAGCTAATTCAAAGTACAATTATGGTTTTTCTCTAAAATGAGTTTATTTAAGGTGTTCAAAAGTAACGTAAGTCAGCTTAGCCATTTCGGTGGCTAATGTAGCCTTCTCAATCTAGCCCTAACGTCTAGGTCGGGTTTGGGAGGTTACAGGTAATTATACCAAAATTAGGAAGTCAACTTACTTTTCTCTTCATAACACCATCCATGCACGTAACTCTTTCCTACTTCTACTATAACTAGGTTATCCTTAGAACATCAAAACACTTGAAGCCAATAAATTAAGTTCTTCTCATTAAGAAATTCCATATTCTTTTGAACGAGAAAATTCTCTTGTAGCACCCCTAACCCGTATCCATCGCCGAAACATGGTTATGGAGCATTACCAAAGTTTACTGATCAAATAAACAAACATTTCATATCATATAACATTCATGTCAGAAACCAATCGAAATGAAACATATTGTCCCTCATGTGAGCCTTCGAGGCCCAAAATACACATTAAAAACTAGTCGGGACTAAATCGGGTACTCAAAGAAATCTTCAGAAAACATTAAAAATTTTCAAAGTTGCAGAGGTCCACGCTTGTGTCTTAAATCATGTGGACATTCAAAAGAGGAACACATAGCCATGTCCTAGCCCATGTCTAGGCTCGTGTAACTCCCTAACTTGGGTCACACGGCCAAGCCACCACGCGCCCGTGTGCTAGGCCGTGTGAGCATAGATACTTGTGCAATTTAAAAGATATAGGGGATACACGGCCGTGTCACCTGACACATGGCTAAGACACATGCCCGTGTCTCTGCCCTTGTGGATGAAAATAGGCCATTTTGCAAGCCATATTTCTTACCCAATTTGACACCAACCTAACTCAACATTTTTGCACATCAACAAGCCATAACAAGGCATTCAAACAAGCCAAAATCAAGTCTTAAACAAGAAATATCACCACATAGAACCAATATGCCCTTAAGCACCTCAAATGATAACTTAAAAACATGTCAACCAAGTATCCAAACTTACCTAAATGACCAAATACATACATGCATATTAAAACCACGTTTTACTTTTTATCATTCTACCATATTAAACACACATTAAATATGATAAGGCCACATATATTTATACATCAAAATATACCAAACACAAGCCAAATAAGTGATTAATCTCAACAAAATACTTATATGCCAACATTGGCCAAATTAACCTATACATCCCATTATAACCGGAATTCATTTACTGAAAGTACCAAAAGGACTGTTGGATATTGTGAAATAGTCCCGACTAGCTTCCAACCCATACGAGCTTCCGAATTACTATAAAATATGGAAAATAACATAGAGTAATAATTTAAGCTTAGTAAGTTTGTAAAACATAAAATTTAACTTACCATATATTCATAAATTAGGTAAGTAAACAAAGCATATCTCAACCAATTTGGCCAAAAGCCTAAACACATGATCACCAACATATTAGCCATGAAAATCACATATAAGATTCAACACACATGGTTGAATTCATCAAATAATCATATTTCATGTATTTCATGTAAATACCAGTAATAGTTCATATCAAACTCATATAATCTCGTAACAAAACTGTACCCGTTGAACCATTTAAAATATTAGTGGATACACGAGTAGTACACACGAAGTGTACTGAAATGTAATCCTATAACATCCCTAACCCGTATCCGTCACCGAAATAGGGTTACGAGGTATTACCGATCAAATTATATCATTAAACAAACATTTCTCATGCAATAATCAAACATGATCAAATATCATTCAATTATATCAAAATGTCCCTTATACGGCCTACGAGGCCTTAAACATGCTTTAGAGAAGGTTCGGGGCTAAACCGATTACTTAAAACAATTTCAAGAAACTTAGAAAATTTTCAAACATACAGGGGTCACACGCCTGTGTGAACAGGCCGTGTGCCTCACATGGCCACCAGACATGCTCGTGTCACAGACCGTGTGGAAACAGGGCATATATACTGACTAGGCCATACAGTCGACCACACGCCATGTACCAAAACAACATGATCATACCTTAATTCATACAAGTATATGCCAACTTATAATTCACTAATTCACAACCAAAATCCATCCTCAATTCAATCAATTTATCAATTCAAATACATACCATTTAGCTACCAATTTGACATATAAATTCATGTCACAATAATACCTTCCTTAAGCATTCATCCACATCATTCAATTAACCATTTAAATATCCAAAATGACTCAAACTCAACCACAACAAAACATACCAAAACATATACATATCCATTTATCATCATCTTTAAGCCATATCAAAAGGCCAAATACATTTTCATTAAACAAACCAAAATGACCATAGTCTATACATGCCATATACCATATATACAATTTCAAAAGGTACCAAATAGTTGCACGATAGTGTGATAGAGTCGTTGACGATCCCTTGAACCGAGCTAGCTTTGAATCACTATAAAACAAGGAAAAATTAAACATAGTAAGCTTTATAGCTTAGTAACCTCGAACGGTAATAAACTTAGCATAATAAATATTTGTAATTAAATCATCTAAGCATAATAAGACAAAATATGCTATTTCATATATCAAAAACACAAACCTTCTTCATGTTTATAACATGATCTCATTTCAATTCATTAAATTACCACCATTCAATAATCACATAAGTTTCATATGTACCTCAATCACTTAATTCTATTATACTTTCGTTCTCGTCTTAACTTTGCCCGTTGAACCATTCGAAATCGCTAAGGATACTCAGAAATCACATATCAATCGTACAATGCCATATTCAGATGTGGTCTTACATGTAATCTTATATCGACGCCAATAGCCCAGCTATGGTTTTAAAAGAAATCTCGTATTGATGCCATGTCCCAAACATGCTCTTACACGTAATCTCATCTCGGTAATCCTAATCTCATGACATTTGTATCCTATACTATTCCTATGGTTCGTACAGGACTTTCGGACGTTGTAACTCTGTCAATTTTGGCTCGTATTCCTCACCATTTAGCATTCAATTCAATTCAATAATAAATAAGCATTTATAACACAATTTAAGAACGTTTATTAGTATACGAACTTACCTCGGGTGTTGAAATAATGAATCGGCTTGACTATTCAATAATCTTGCCTTTCCCTCGATCTAACTCTGAATTCCTCTTTTCTTGATCTAAATGTATTCAAAATTAACTTATTCAATCAACGATTCAATCAATTTAGTCCATAATACACATTTAAGCATATTTTCATATTAGCCCAAAACTTTTACACTTTTAACAATTTAGTCCTTATTTCACAAAAACACAAAATTCACACAATTCCTTTAAACCCAAGCTTGGCCGAATTATCTATAGGTCCTTAGTAGCGCAAAACTTTCATTTATTTCACATTTCAACCACACAATTTGCACATTTCACAATTTTATCCTTATTTTGCATTTTCATCAAAAATCATTTTATAAAACATGAAAATCTAACATCCAAATTTCATATTTCATCATCAAACATTCAAGAACACATAGATTCATCAATGGCATCTTTCAAATTCTTTAAAAAAATTGCAAAATTGTCCCTGGGCTAGCTAGTACGAGATGCAACAATCACAAAAACATAGAAATCACTAAAAACCGAGTCAAAATACATACCATGCAAGAGGAGGAACCTAGCCGAACCTTGAAGCTATTTTAATGGCTTTCTTTCTTGTTAATTTCGGTCAACTAATGCATGAAGAAGATGATACATATTTTGTATCTTTTAAATTTTAAATCATTAATTATTATTTTACCATTTTAACCTTTATTAACAAACATTAAAATTCATTTAACCATGCATAAAAATGTCCACTTACATTGTAAATGGTTAAATTACAACATAAGTACCTCCTCTATTTAATTTCATAACAATTTAGTACTTAATCAAGTAGAACAACAATTTTACAGTTTATGCGATTTAGTTCTTTTTATCAAATTAGACATCCAATCGATAAAATTAATTCATGAAACTTTCACACATACTTACTAACACGTTGTAAACACATAAAATAATATTAAATAATTTTTTGACCTCGAATTTGTGGTTCTAAAACCACTATTCTGAATTAACAAAAAACGAGCTGTTACAAATCTATCAATTCATGTACATGTATGCTCATAAGAGCTGTAAACGGTAAGCTCCTTTGAGCTGAGTAACGGGAAGCTCATCCAAGATAAATAACGAGAAGCTCATACAAGCTGTGGTGTGTCCGCAACACATGCAGGACCAAACCAAATCGGTAGCCTTAATGACATGTCATTTGTATCCTACTAATTTCTAAGGTTCAAACGAGACTCAGTAATCGTCAGATATGTGATCAATATTTATACATGGCAATTATACAAATCACAAACAAATAATTCAATTTAAAACATATAAATGTACAATCTAATTACACGAACTTACCTTGACAAGTATACGTAGATACGAAGGTGACTAATCCGATATTTTCTCTTTACATCGATCTAACTCTGTACGAGGTCTGACAGGATCTATACGAATAAATTTAACTTATTTTAATATAATTCTCATTCAATTTAATGCAACATGGAATTTTGACATAATTACCATTTTGCCCTACACTTTTAATTCCTTTGTAATTTAGTCCCTAGGCTCAAAAATGACATTCATACAATTTAATCCTTACTCAAGCCTAGTCGATTTTTTTACATATTAATAGCAGCCCATATATTTTACAAAATTCACAAATTTTACCATAAATTTATCACCTTTTTCAATTTAACCCCTAATTGATAATTTCATCAAAATTCTCTTTACAAAAGTTGTTTATCCAACAACAACCATTCATTTTCTATCATCAAACTTCAAAATTCAAGCATATTCATCAATGAAAAAACCATAATACTTTAAAATTTTTGCAAATTAATCCCCAAACTAGCTAGATTAAGCTACTACGATCTCAGAAACATAGAAATCAAAATCATAAAAAACGGGACAAAGATTCATACCTAATTGAGCAAAATAAGCTTGTCCAAATTCAAGATCCCATGGCTAGGTTTCTTTCTTTCTTTCTTTCTTTTTAGGTATATAATGATGATAATAGTTTATTTTATTTTCTTTATTTTAACTTTAATAACTAATTTTGAAAATTAACCTTAATAATTTATTCAATTTCCAATGATGACTGCTCATGCTTAACCACTAATCAACCTTAATGGCTAATTACACTATAAGGACCTCTAATTTAAAATTATATAGCTATTTAATACCTTTAGCTATTAGAACACAACTTTTGCACTTTATGCAATTTAGTCCTTTTTATCAAATTAGGCATGTAAATGGTAAAATTTCTTAACGAAATTTTTGTACAATATTTCTATCATACTGTAGACCATAAAATAATATTAAACTAAATTTTTTAACTTTGTATTTGTGGTCCCGAAACCACTATTTCAATTTTACTAAAAACGGGCTGTTACAACTTTCCCCCTAAAGGAATTTTAGTCCCTGAAAATCTTACCACTAAAGAGGTTTGGATATTGCTTTCTCATAGTTTCCTTGGGTTCCCAGGTAGCTTCTTTTATTCCATGTCACTACCAGAGAACTTTTACTGAAGCTATGTTTTTATTTCTTAATTCTTTCACCTCTCATGCCAGAATACTAATCAGTTCTTCATTGTATGTCATATCAGGCTGAATTTCGACATTTGTCAGAGAAATAATATGTGAAGGGTCAGGTCGATACCTTTGCAACATAGACACGTGGAAGAAATTATGGATTCTTTCCAGTTCTAACGATAAAGCTAATAGGTAGGCAATAGGTCTGATTCTCTCAATAATCTCTTACGACCTAATAAATCGCCTACTCAGTTTTCCTTTACTATCAAATTGAAGAATTTTCTTCCAGGGCGATACTTTCAAAAATACTCTGTCACCGAATTGAAACTCTATATATTTACGTTTAAGATCCATATAAGATTTCTGACGATTTAAAGTTGCTTTTAAGCTATCTTGGACTACTTTCACTTTTTCCTCAGTCTCGTAAATCAAATCAACCCCGTGTATCTTTTTCTCACTGAGCTTAGTCCAATAACAGAGTTCGGCATTTGCGACCATACGGAGCATCATACGGTGCCATCTTTATGCTCAACTAAAAACTATAATTATACGCAAATTCGACTAATGGAAAATATTTCTCCCAGTTACCTTCAATGTTCAAAACACAACACCGAAGCATATCTTCAAGAATCTGAATCACACGTTCGAACTGACCATCAGTCTAAAGGTGAAATGTGGTGCTAAAATGTAGTCGCGTACCCAGAGCTTCCTATAAATTTCTCCAGAATAGTGATGTAAACCGTGGACTCTATTAGAAATAATGGAGACTGACACTCCATGCAATCTGACAATCTCCGAAACATATAACTCAGCTAATCTATCAAGTGAGAAATCTATACGTACTAGAATAAAATGTGTAGATTTCGTCAAACGATCGATGATAACCCAAATGACATCTTTCTTTTTCAGAGATAGGGGTGACCCCAATACAAAATCTATAGTAACTCTATCCCATTTCCACTCTGGTATCATCACTGGCTGTAACAGTCCTAAAGGCACTTGATGTTCAACTTTAACCTGACATATCAAACATCTTGATACAAAATCAGAAATATCACGTTTCATTCTCGGCCACCAATACATCTGTCTCAAATCATTGTACATTTTATTGCTTACCGGATGAACAGACAAGCTACCATTATGAGTTTTGTATAAAATTTTCTGTATAAGCTCTAGATTTTTTGGTACACAAACTCTATCTCTGCACAACAAACAATCATCAGGTTCTATCTGAAATTCTGAATCAGAAGTAGACTCACACTGTACTCGTTTAGTTAACATCTTACTATCGCATTTCTGAGCTTCATAGATATGTTGTAAAAAAGTTGGTTTAGCTTTTACCTTAGCTAAAATCAAGCCATCATCAGATACTGGCAGTCGGGTATTCATCGTTTGCAAAGCAAACAAGGATTTTCTACTCAAAGCATCAACAACTATGTTTGCTTTTCCCAGATGATAGTCAATAACTAACTCATAATCCTTCAATAGTTCGGTAAATATTGACATTTTTCTGTGACATAAGATACTTTAAACTCTTATGGTCGATAAATATTGACATTTTTCATTGAATAAATGGTGTCGCCAAATTTTCAATGTAAAGACAATAGCTGCCAACTCTAAGTCATGTGCCAAATAGTTCTATTCATGCGGTTTTAACTATTTGGAAGCATAAGCTATTACTTTACCTTCTTGCATCAAAACACAGCCTAATCCGTTCAATGACACGTCATTGAAAATCACAAATTCCTTACCCAATTCAGGCTGAACCAAAATCGGTGTTTTAGTCAATAGGGCTTTCAACTTGTAACTTTACTGACATTTATCAGACCATTTAAATTTCACATCTTTCTGTAATAGCGTGTCATCAGTATAGCTATTATCGAAAACCCTTTTACAAATCTCTAGTAATAACCAGCTAATCCCAGAAAACTTCTGACTTCATATATGTTTCTCAGTGGTTTCCAGTTAATAATCGTTAAAATTTTATTTGAATTAACTTTGATGCATTCAGCCGATACTATGTGTCCTAGAAAACCAACTTTTCGAAGCCAAAATTCACGTTTGCTAAATTTAGCAAACAATTGTTTATCTCGCAGAGTTTGCAGAACAATTCTCAGATGCTCGGCATGTTGAGTCTCATTTCGTGAATATATTAGAATATCATCAATAAATACCACAACAAATCTATCTAAATATGGTTTGAAAATTTTATTCATCAAATCCATTAACATTGTAGGTGCGTTACTTAAACCAAACGACATCACAAGAAATTCATAGTGTTCGTACCTGGTTCTGAATGCTGTTTTTGGCACATCTGAATCTTTCACTCGTAATTGATAATAGCTAGAATAAAGATTAATCTTCGAGAACACTGTGGCACATTTCAACTGGTCAAACAAGTTGTCAGTACGAGGCAGTGGATATTTATTTCTGTGGATATTTATTCATAATTGTAACTTTGTTGAGCTGACGGTAGTTAATGCATAATCTCATTGATCCGTCCTTTTTATTAACAAACAAAATCGGCGCACCCCAAGGTAAAAAACTAGGTCGAATAAAAACCCTATCAATCAACTTTTGCAATTATATTTTTAACTCTTTTAACTCAGTAGTAGCCATTCTATATGGTGCTATCGATATTGGTGTTGTTCCCGGTACAAGTTCTATAGCAAATTCAACTTCTCTGACCGGTGGTAATCCAAGTAACTTCTCTAGAAACACATCAGGATAACCACTGGTACTAATTCAAGCTTCGACTCAGATATTTAGTATCCAATACATAAGGAAGGTAAGTATTACAACATTTTCTCACATATTTCTATGCTGACATAGCTGATATCACAATAGGCAACCCATTCATTTTATCTGATTCAATATGAAGTATCTCACCATTCTGATATTTTAATATGATACGGTTTCATCTACAATTTACCACAGTATTATGTAGAGTTAGCTAATCGATGCCTAATATCACATCAAATTCATCGAACGGTAATAACATCAAATCAGCCAAAAAATAGTAGCCCTGAATCACTAACGGACAGTTCTTACAAACCTTACCAACTAACACATACTGACCTAGAGGGTTCGATACTTTAACCATGAATTCAGTGAACTTAACAGGTGATAAACGCTAATTTATACATATTTTTACCTCATGCTTAGCCTATATTTTAGATGAATTATTATCAATTTAGTGAGAATTGGTACCCTTAATCCTTCTTTTTCATATCTTATACTCAGGAGAGCATAGGGAAGAGAAAAGAATAGGAAATGGACTGAAAATGAGGAAAATGGGCCAAAAATGACATAACACATGGCCCAAGGAATCACCACACGGCCGTGCCACACGGCCGTGCCACATGAAGATCACATGGTCCAGCTCTTGACAAGCACGGACAGGCCACACGGGCGTGCCAAATCATATGGCCTTTGTAGAAGTCGCACAGGCGTGGCACACAGGCGTGTTCTAGTCGTGAAGAAGAGGAATTTCACTCGAATTGGGATACTTGGAGACTAAGAAAGGCTCCCCAAAGCTCTATATAAAGACCCTATGAGGCAACTCTAAGGGGGCGCTTATTTCCCCACAAAGGGAAGTATTCTTTGCTGCCAACACAGAGAGTGGAAGTAGGGATTACTTGCAGAGAAGCTGATTGATTCATCCCAGAAGCCGGAATTCTGCAGCAATATAGAGGATCTCCCTAAATTCCTTCAGGGGTTTTCGGGTTCTTTTATGTTTTGTTATTTTATATCTTCTGAGATGTTTTCTTTCTTTATTATAAATTAAACCCCTCAAATACTTGAGGGGGATGAAACCTAAGATGAATCATGCTATTATTTATTCTTGAGTTATATGATAAATACTTGAGTTGTTCTTAATTATGTGTGCTTAATTCTTGTGTTAATAAACCTAGGTATTAATTCAAGAAATAGATGTGCTTAGAGCAGAGGAGCAAAAGTCCCTGTGATAAGAGTAGATCTACTATAATTAAGCGGAGTTGCATGCAACCCTAGACATAGGGCGACATAAATCTGCCGGATTAGGGTCAAACCTAATATGGGGAACCATAGATCTAATTAATGCAACCTAAGGAGTTAATTAATAAAGGAACTTTAATTAACAACTTAGGCCTAGTTGCTCTACGCCTCGACGGAGGGTTTAGCATAGATTAGGGATCTCTACGGATCAAGTCAAGTGAATAAATCGTCTAGCTCAAGAACCAATAACAAGTGAAGTCTAGGTGGATCCCCCCTTAAGTATTGTCCTTATCAATTATCTTTTCCCTAAAAAGTCTTCCCAATTTACTCTTTTTGCTTCTCTTAGTTTAGTTTTAGAATTAGTTAAACAAAACCCCTCTTTAATTTTTAGGTTAAATAATAAAAAGGAAGTGAGTAATAGTACTTTCGGTTCCCTTGGGTACGATACTCGATCTTATCACTAGACTATACTACTGTCGACAGGTGCGCTTGCCTTAAAACGTCGTGATATTAGTCAGTTTAGGTTTGATCAAGTTCTTTATAAATTTTATTACTTCATATCACACGGATATCAAGTTTTTGGCGCCGTTGCCAGGGATTTAACCGAAATATTACGAAAGCTTGATTTCTATTACTTTAGCCATTAATATATTTATTTATTTATTTATTTATTTTTATTTTTATTTTTTATTTTTCTTTTCTTCTTATTTTTTTTCTAGGTTTTCCTAAGTTTATTTTTTTATTTTTATTTTATTTTATTTTTTGTTTTTTAATTATTTTTCTAGGTTTTTCTAGTCTATGACTAGAAACAACCCAACAGGACCACTACTTTTTGACGAAGATTTAGAAGCTACAGTTCGCAGAAATCGCAGAGAAATTAGACGAAGCCTACATTATCCAGAGCACGAGCCAGAACCTACAGAAGAGATGGAAGCAAATCAAAACATTCCACCACATCTAGCGCTACCAGCAGAACCAGTAAACCAGGATGAAGCTCTTCGAACTATGTATGATTATGCTAAACCTAGTTTGATTGGTACTCAAACTAGCATTGTTAGACCTGCTATTGGTGCTAATAATTTTGAACTAAAACCTAACACTATTCAGATGATTCAGCAGTTTGTACAGTTTGATGGTTTACAGGATGAAGATCCCAACGCTCATTTAGTAAACTTTTTGGAATTGTGCGATACTTTTAAAATTAATGACGTTTCTGATGATGCTATTCGACTAAGGCTATTTCCATTTTCTCTGAGAAACAAAGCCAAACAGTGGTTAAATTCTCTACCACGAGGCTCAATCACCACGTGGGAACAGATGACAGAAAAATTTTTACTTAAATATTTTCCTCCCGCTAAAATAGCTAAATTACGAAACGATATTTCTTCCTTTGTGCAGATGGATTTAGAAACACTCTACGACGCCTGGGAGAGATACAAGGATCTTTTGAGAAGATGTCCTCATCATGGACTACCTTTATGGCTACAAGTTCAAACCTTCCACAACGGTTTGAATCCATCCACACGACAAATGGTTGATGCAGCCGCAGGAGGAACAATTAATAATAAAACGCCAGAAGTAGCTTATGAATTTATTGAAAAATTGTCATTGAATAACTATCAGTGGCAAATCATGAGGACAAAGCCGACAAAAGTTGCAGGAGTTTATAATATTGATACTGTTACTATGCTTACTAATCAGGTGGAACTTTTAGACAAAAAGTTTGATAATTTTGTTGGTTCTACGCAGGTACAGCCAGTTATGCAATGCAACGCAACTCCAGGAAATATGTTCAATCCAAATTACTCCTCTTATGGACATGGCATGGAAACTCAGCAAGCCAACTATATGGGTAACAATTCTAGACTTCAAAATAACCCTTATAGTAATACTTATAATGCAGGTTGGCAGAGTCACCCCAGTTTTTCATGGGAAGGACAAGGAAATCAAAGACAACCGCCTTCTCTAGGATTGCAACAGCCACTATTCCAACACGAGAAAAAGCCGAACTTTGAAGAGATGGTCACAAAATTTATTGCCGTATCAGAAACATGTTTCCAAAACACCGAAACTTTATTGAGGAACCAGCAGGCATCCATTCAAGGACTTGAAACTCAAATAGGCCAGCTTGCCAAGCTAATCTCTGACAAACCGCGAGGAGGGTTATCAAGCAATACTGAGACTAACCCTAAGGAGCAACTCAATACCGTGGATACGATAGATGATGAGAGGTTAACCAAAACCAACCTAAAGCCATGCAAGGAGCCTGTGGTAAGTAAAGGAAAGGATGAGGTAAGTCCCAAAGATGAAATTGTCAAAGAATTTAAACCTCGTATCCCATACCCAAACGCTTTAAAGAAGGACCGCACAGATCAGCAATTCGGTAAGTTTCTTAAACTGTTAAAGAAATTACATATTAACTTACCTTTTGTTGAAGCAATTATGCAGATGCCGGAGTACGCAAAATTTTTAAAGGAACTTCTCACAAATAAAAGGAAGTTGGAAGAATTGTCTACAATGGAACTCAACGAGGAATGTTCAGCTATTCTCCAAAATAAGCTGCCAACCAAACTGAAAGATCCAAGGAGTTTTACTATTCCTTGTTTATTTGGTAGCCTAGACATCAAAAATGCTTTAGCAGACTTAGGGGCTAGTATAAATGTCATGCTTTATAAACTGTTTAAACAACTAGGTCTTGGAAAACCTAAGCAAACTAAGATGAGCATTCAACTGGCTGATAAAACTATTAGGTCTCCTAAGGGAATAATTGAAGATGTGCTCGTCAAAATTGATAAATTTATATTCCCAGTTGACTTTGTTGTTTTAGACATTAATGAGGATAGCGATATACCCTTAATTATAGGGCGACCCTTCTTAGCAACTGCCAGAACAATAATTGATTTAGGAACAGGTGAACTTACACTACGTGTAGGTGATGACAAAGTTACTTTACAAGCTTAAAATGCAATTAAAACTGTTGATAATAATATAGTCACGAGTCCTTGTAAAAACATTAAACTCATCACTCAACCTTCTATACAGGATACACTTCATACAAAGGCAACCCAATCACAGACAAGTCCATCCAAAGGAGATGCACCTGAAAAGCGAACGCTTCAGATCGAGGAACTAGATGAGTGGCTGAACTATCATGAAAAACCCAAAACATGTTACACTAACCTAGAGCATCACCAAGATAACCCTCAGGTAAAAACATGTCAAATCAATATAGGGGATAAGGTACTCTTAAGGGAATACGACCCTCGAATCTTGAATTCAAAAGAGCATACAAGTGACGTACCCTACTTCACGGTAACGAAAATTTTCCCTTATGGTACAGTAGAAATAAAACATGAGTCATTCGGCACTTTCAAGGTAAACCACACTCGACTCAAACATTCTTTTAATAATAATCCTGAAAACAGGCCGGAAGAGTTCCAACTCTTCAAACCACCGTGAGATACCCAGCTCGAGAAGAGTCGAGCTTAGACTATAAACAAGCGCTTCTCGAGAGGCAACCCGAGTAATAACTTAGTAACTTTTCTTTGTTTAAAATTTTTCTAGTATTTTTATGCAGCAACTAACATTTTTTATGCAGAAATTTAGGCCACACGGCCAGCCACACGGGCGTGCCTAAGGCCGTGTGACATCTTAAAATAGAGACACGGTCGTGCACCCAGACCGTGTACAAACAGAGCAGAAGTTTCCCAAAAGCACGGGAAGTCGACAAATCACCGCGGCCGTGTGATATGGCCATGGCAACTCTACGAATTCCATACGAGCGTGTGCCTCTATTCTCCCATACAGTTCTATTTTTCTCATTTTTTATTTTTATTTTTTTCTTTTATTAGTCTCCTTTTTATTTCGAATTTTATTTTTATTATACTTAATCCTTTTAATTCATTACAGTATTAGTATTTCTAGAACTTAGTTTATTATTTTTCTGTTATTTAAATTTCGATCTTTCATATCGGCCAAGCCCTAACGAGTAATCTCTATCAATCGAAAATTCCCACGACTAATTAATATTTTTGCAGTTTCAAAAAGGAGCTCTACAGCTCATATTCAAACGGAAATGGGAACACCCTGCCACAATTGCCGACTCTTCCTCATAAATTCATCCTAAATTCAGGAAGTTTCAATTCTCTCCCTATCTTATGATATTATACTTCTCTTACTATTTATGTATCTTTGTATATTGAGGGCAATGTACATCTTAAGTGTGAGGGGGAAGCTTACTTTAAATTTCTACATTATCTAAAAAAAAAAAACCCCTGAATTTTTTTTCTTTATGCTTTGTTCTCAAATAATTCTCAGTTTCCTATTAGGAATTAATTCTGATTGATTTATGATTTCTATTGAAATGTTAAGAATCAAGATATAGGTGCTTGTACTTTGATTATTCAAACTTTAAAACATTAGGGAATCAAGCATGATAAGTTGAAATTTTTGAGAACCTCCAATTTTTGCATAAGTTATTTTCCCTAATTTTAAGTATTATCTTGAGATTTGAAATTCGCAGGATTGACATCAAAAGCCATAATTCTGGTGAGATTTTTGAGCCTTTTTGAGCATACATTTTTTTTTCTCGTGCTCACTTTTATTATTGCTTTGAGTGAGTCAATACTGAATTGTTATTCTAGAACTTGCTTTGATTATACATGTCGAGACCACATCATTGATTTGATATACCGAAATGATAAAGGCACCTAGGATTTAACCCACTTACTCCACAAAAAGCCTACCTCTATAAATTAACCCCTAGTGAACCCCGTTGAGCTTGACAACCTATTCTTTGACTCACCTTCTAATTATTAACCAATAACCTATTTCTTGTTACATTCAATTACTTTAACCCCTATTTTTGTTGAGATTTGAATAGAATTATTATCTAGCTTTACTCTCTTCTCTAGTTGCAAAATTGTAAATTTCCAAGTGATCATATTTGATTTAATAGTTCCAAAAAAAAAAAGAAGAAAAAAAAGAAAACAAAAAAAAAAGAAAAAAATGAATACATACAGTAAAATTCGATTGTAAATTGTAAATAGTTCAATGAGTTTTTACATTTTTCTATTTTCAGGCTACAAAAACAGAAACGATATTATCTTAAGAATTAGCCTTAGAATTATGTTTTAAAGTGATAGAGATTTTTCTAGCTAGATAGTTTTTCAAGTTCAGTCTCGATTCTAACCCTCTTTTGTAGCCTGTGACAACCCCCCTAACCAAGCCCCGTTATAACCCTTAAAAGACCTTTTGATCGATGTATCATATCAACCTACAGTGGTGGAGATTTGATTTTCTAGCAAGCCTATGGTAATAACTTTTCAGGTTGACTAGAGAGTGCTTAATTTTTGAACCCTAAACACTTCAAGTGGATAGAGTGAACCTTTATTGAGGATGTCAACTCCTGTTAATTAAGATGGAGAGATAATTACTTAGGAGGAATGATTATGTTTCAATGAAAAAATTTCAGCTTAGAGTGATGGAATCTTTAATGTTCTTTTGATTGAATTTTCATTGTACGACTACCTGTAGATTAGTTTGAAACATTATTGATAAAGATTGTAGGTTGAGAGGAATAATTCTTATTTAGAGATTGAGATTTTACTTGAGGACAAGCAAAGGCTTAAGTGTGGGGGTATTTGATAAACGCTAATTTATACATATTTTTACCCCATGCTTAGCCTATATTTTAGATGAATTATTATCAATTTAGTGAGAATTTGTGCTCTTAGTCCTTCTTTTTCATATCTTATACTCAGGAGAGCATAGGGAAGAGAAAAGAATAGGAAATGGACTGAAAATGAGGAAAATGGGCCAAAAATGACATAACACACGGCCCAAGGAATCACCACACGGCCGTGCCACACGGCCGTGCCACATGAAGATCACACGGTCCAGCTCTCGACAAGCACGGGCAGGCCACACGATCGTGCCAAATCACATGGCCTTTGTCGAAGTCACACGAGCGTGGCACACGGGCGTGTTCTAGTCGTGAAGAAGAGGAATTTCACTCGAATTGGGATACTTGGAGGCTAAGAAAGGCTCCCCAAAGCTCTATATAAAGACCCTATGGGGCAACTCTAAGGGGGTGCTTATTTCCCCACAAAGGGAAGTATTCTTTGCTGCCAACACAGAGAGTGGAAGTAGGGATTACTTGCAGGGAAGCTGATTGATTCATCCCAGAAGCCGGAATTCTGCAGCAATATAGAGGATCTCCCTAAATTCCTTCAGGGGTTTTCGAGTTCTTTTATGTTTTGTTATTTTATATCTTCTGAGATGTTTTCTTTCTTTATTATGACCTAAACCCCTCAAATACTTGAGGGGGATGAAACCTAAGATGAATCATGCTATTATTTATTCTTGAGTTATATGATAAATACTTGAGTTGTTCTTAATTATGTGTGCTTAATTCTTGTGTTAATAAACCTAGGTATTAATTCAAGAAATAGATGTGCTTAGAGCAGAAGAGCAAAAGTCCCTGTGATAAGAGTAGATCTACCATAATTAAGCGGAGTTGCATGCAACCCTAGACATAGGGCGACATAAATCTGCCGGATTAGGGTCAAACCTAATATGGGGAACCATAGATTGAATTAATGCAACCTAAGGAGTTAATTAATAAAGGAACTTTAATTAACAACTTAGGCCTAGTTGCTCTACGCCTCGACGGAGGGTTTAGCATAGATTAGGGATCTCTACGGATCAAGTCAAGTGAATAAATCGTCTAGCTCAAGAACCAATAACAAGTGAAGTCTAGGTGGATCCCTCCTTAAGTATTGTCCTTATCAATTAGCTTTTCCCTAAAAAGTCTTCCCAATTTACTCTTTTTGCTTCTCTTAGTTTAGTTTTAGAATTAGTTAAACAAAACCCCTCTTTAATTTTTAGGTTAAATAATAGAAAGGAAGTGAGTAATAGTACTTTCGGTTCCCTTGGGTACGATACTCGATCTTATCACTAGACTATACTATTGTCGACAGGTGCGCTTGCCTTAAAACGTCATGATATTAGTCAGTTTAGGTTTGATCAAGTTCTTTATAAATTTTATTACTTCATATCACGCGGATATCAACAGGTAAATTTTACTAGACACTAATTTTGTACAAACATATGAATTAGTCGATCTAGGATCAATTAAAGCAATTACATCAATATCTATAAGAGAGAAAGTATCGGTAATAACATCTGGCGCAGAAGCATTTTTGCGCGCACGAATATCATAAACCCTAGCTAGTGTTCATGCCTCAGATCTTGCAGTGGAGTCTTTCATCACACCATGGCTACCACTCACATTTCCAGGATTACAAGGTGGTCTACCTCTCACAACTGTGTTGCTCGGCCTCAAATTTTGAATATTATCTTTTTCAGATTTCTCTGGGTAATCAATAAGATAGTGGTCAAAGGAACTACATCTAAAACAAGCTCCACACTTTATTTGACACTTACTGAAATGTAGCTTGTTATAGTACTTGCACTTGGGTCTGGTGTTTGTAGCTTGTTATAGTACTTGCACTTGGGTCTGGTGTTTCTAACACTACCTACACTCGCTACAGATATAGCCTGAGATTTAAGACTGGATTGTCGGGTACCTATGTCTCTACCAGAGTATCCCACAGAAGTAGTAGAACAGTGGTGTTGTTATTTAGATTTCTTTGATGCTGACTGATATGACTATTCTGTAAATCTCTTTCTTAAGTCTCTGGCTTCAATTTCAACGTGTCTTTTCTTTTTACTCAGCTGTTTAGCTTTACATGCTCGATCAACTAGTACAACAAATTCTTTTGACTTGAGGATCCCAACTAATAGTTTTATATCTTCATTTAAGCCATCTTCAAACTTCTTACACATTGTAGTTTCAGTCAGAATACATTCTCGAGCATATTTGCTCAATCGAACAAATTTGTGTTCATATTCGAACACTGCTATACAACATTGTTTAAGCTCTAAAATTTTTTTACATTTCTAGTCGAGAAACCTCTGACTGATTTTTTTTTGCAAAACTTGGTTTGAAAGAGTTTCCAAGTAATATTCTCTCTTAGCGGTACAGAATTCAATGTATTCCATCACTGATAAGCTGAATCTTTTAATAAAAGTACCACACGCTTAAGACATTCAGCCTGTGAACAAGATAATTCTCCAAGAACTCTAACAGTATTTTTTAACCAAAACTCAGTTGTAGCTTGGAATTCTTCAACACCGTACTTATGGATCTTATCAACAGGAGGCTTACCAACTCTGATAGGTTTTATACTTTGAGGAATAACGGGAATTAGTTGAGGAACAAGAGGGGGTGGAGGTTGTTAAGCAGCCAGGTCAGTCCGTACGAACTCGGTGAACCATTCATTCATCATCTAGAAGAAGGCTTTTTTAGCCTCTTCTCCTCGACCCTCAAATACGGGCCTCGTAGCACTCAAAGCTACTCCTTGAACGGAGGCTTGAGCGTTACTCTCTACTTCATCAGAATCAGCTCAGTTAGATGTCATTACTATATGAAAGCATGTTTTAAAACAGTCAAGAGATATCACACTATCAAAAGTTATATAATAGCATGCATAGCTAGACTCGTATATGCTACGTTAGTCCGAGAATTGACTAAATCGTAGCTCTGATACAAATAAATGTAGTACCCCTAACCTTTATGCATCACCAAAATAGGGTTACGGAGTATTACCAGAGTTTATAGATCAAATAAATAAACATTTCATATCATATAACATTCACGTTAGAAACCAATCGAAATCAAAGATATTGCCCCTTATGTGAGCCATCAAGGCCCAAAATACACATTACAAACAAGCTGAGACTAAATCAGTTACTCAAAGAATTTTTCAGAAAATATTAAAAATTTTCAAAGCTGCAGGGGTCACATGACCAAGAGACACACCCGTGTCTTAAACTGTGTGGACATTCAAAATAGGGACGCACAATCGTGTCCTAGCTCGTGTCTATGGCCTGTGACTCCCTTACTTGGGTCACACGGCCATGTGCTAGGCCGTGTGAGCATACTGACTTGCGCAATTTAAAAGATACAGGGGACACACGGCCGTGTCACCTGGCCGTGTGTCACACACGGCTGAGACACAAGCCCATGTCTCTGCCCCTGTGGATGAAAATAGTCATTTTCCAAGCCACATCTCTCACCCAATTTGACACCAACCTAACTCAACATTTTTGCACATCAACAAGCCATAACAAGGCATTCAAACAAGCCAAAATCAAGTCTTAAACAAGAAATATCACCACATAGAACCAATATGCCCTTAGGCACCTCAAATGACAACTTAAAAACATGTCAACCAAGTATCCAAACCTACGTAAATGACCAAATACGTATATGCATATTGAAACCACATTTTACTTTTCATCATTCTACCATATTAAACACATATTAAATAAGATAAGGCCACATATATTTGTATATCAAAATATACCAAACACAAGCCAAAAAAGTGATTAATCTCAACAAAACATTTATATGCCAACATTGGCCAAATTAACCTATATATCCTATTATAATTGGAATTTATTTACTGAAAGTACCAAAAGGACTGTTGGATAGTGTGAAATAGCTCCAACTAGCTTCCAACCTATACGAGCTTCCGAATTACTATAAAACATGGTAAATAACATAGAGTAAGCATTTAAGCTTAGTAAGTTCATATAACACAGAATTTAACTTACCATATATCCATAAATTAAGTAAGTAAACAAAGCATATCTCAACCAATTTGGCCAAAATCCTAAACAAATGATCACCAACATATTAGCCATGAAAATCACATATAAGATTCAACACAAATGGTTGAATTCATCAAATAATCATATTTCATGTATTTCATGTAAATACCAGTAATAGTTCATATCGAACTCATATAATCTCGTAACAGAACTGTGCCCGTTGAACCATTTAAAATATCGTTGGATGCACAGATAGTACACACGAAGTGTACTGAACTATAATCCGATAATTCATGTACATGTATGCTCATTCAAGTTGTAAATGGTAAGCTCCTCTGAGCTGAGTAACGGGAAGCTCATGCGAGTTGAATAACGAGAAGCTCAGCTGTGGTGTGTCTGCAACAAATGCAAGACCCAAAACAAATCGGTATCCCTAATGACATCATTTGTATCTTACGAATTTCTAAGGTTCAAACGGGACTCAGTAATCATCGGATATGCGACTGGTATTTATACAAGGCACTTATACAAATCACAAACAAATAGTTCAATTTAAAACATATAAATGTACAATTTAATTACACGAACTTACCTCAACAAGTGTACGTAGATACGAAGGCGACTAATCTGATATTTTCTCTTTACCTCGATCTAACTCTATACGAGGTCTGACAGGATCTATATGAATAAATTTAACTCATTTCAATATAATTCTCATTCAATTTAATCCAACATGGAATTTTGGCAAAATTACCATTTTGCCCTACACTTTTAATTCCTTTGTAATTTAGGCCTTAGGCACAAAAAATGTAATTCATACAATTTAATCCTTACTGAAGCCTAGCCATTTTATACAAATTAATAGCTGCCCATATATTTCAAAAAATTCATAAAATTTACCGTAAATTTATCACCTTTTTCAATTTAACCCCTGATAATTTCATCAAAATTCTCTTTAAAAAAGTTGTTTATCTAACGACAACTATTCATTTTCTATCGTCAAACTTCAAATTTCTAGCATATTCATCAATGAAAAAAACCCAAATACTTTAAAATTTTTGCAAATTAAATCCCAAACTAGCTAGATTAAGCTACTACGATCTCAGAAACATAGAAATCATAAAAAAACAAGACAAAGATTAATACCTAATTGAGCAAAATAAGCTTGTCCAAATTCAAGATTCTATGGCTAGGGTTTTTTTTCTTTCTTATTTTTTTTTTTGGTAGATGATGATGATAATAGTTTATTTTATTTTATTTATTACAACTTTAATCACTAATTTTGAAAATTAACCTTAATAATTTATTCAATTTCCAATGATGACTACTCATGCTTAACCACTAATCAACCTTAATGGCTAATTACAATATAAGGACCTCTAATTTAAAATTCTATAGCTATTTAATACCTTTAGCTATGAGAACACAACCTTTGCACTTTATGCTATTTAGTCTTTTTTTTTAATCAAATTAGGCATGTAAACGGTAAAATTTCTTAACGAATTTTTTATACGTTATTTCTATCATACTATAGACCATAAAATAATATTAATCTAAATTTTCTGACTTCAAATTTGTGGTCCTAAAACCACTATTCCGATTTCACTGAAAACGGGCTGTATATATAAATAAACTATTTTATAATAATTTCCTAAGAATAATATCATTATTCTTAAAAGGTACTCGATAATAATGCATTAAGACTAACATGTAGTTTATTGATGATAAAGTGTTGTCATTGACATGGGATGTCAAAATCAATAGATGAGTATCTGTGTTAGAGAACAACATATTGGACTGACCCACTATGAGTATATTTCTTGGATTTTTATGTAATAGTCACAATATTACTCATAGTGGTTACTATGTATATGATCCTCAGGCTTGAGATTATCATTATCCCAACATTGTGAGTCTTATATTTTGATACAGTCAAATATCCACCATAATTGGTTGTTCTATAAAGGCTGATGTTGGATATACCATAATCTATGTAATGGGCTATGGTTGATCAATATAGGATTTGTCCCTCCTACATAATGGGAGCAATATATTAGCCAACTTGATTGAGTGAGACTAGAAATGCATGGCCATGCTCGAATAAGTTGATATGAGATATCATACTTATTTGCTTATCATAGTCTACTCAGGATATCAAGAAACATTAGATGGACTATGCAAGTATGACTATTCCATGACTTGTGTGCATTTTAGATATAAAAGACAAAAGGATTTAATACATGAAGGGTTAATCACAGAGAGGTTATGCCCAATCATGACTTCTTGTAACTTAGGTAGCAATGATGCATTACTAGACGCCACTCTTTTTTTGTAATATTAGAATCATTCTAATATTACTGCTAATGTTACAAAAACCTACAGGGTTACACTTTATGGTTGAAACAAACGAAATCCAAACATAGTTTGTATTGTTTTTAGTTGTCACATGAATTAAATTGATTATAGAATTAATTTAATTAGGCAGTTAAATATCAAACGAATTATATGTACATGTTGTACACATAATGAGAACATGGTTAAATTAATATATATGAATTTGATTCGTATAAAATTTAACTAAACATAATTTACCAAAATCGTTGTTATAATTATTATAATTATAATTTACGATCGGAAATTATTATAATTATTGTAAATTGTAATTTTTCGATCAAACATTATTATAATTATGGTAATTATAATTATTATATTTGATTAATTATTATAATGAATTTTGATTCATATTAAATATTAACTATTCCCGAATTAGGAAATATAGGGTTTTTAATAAAACCTAATATACCTGAAATAAAAGAGAGTGACATCTAGCATCCGTTATATAGTGAATTCTCTCTGAAAAGTTTAAGAGAGTTCTTGTCGTTCGTTGTCACACTGGGTGGATTATGTAGAGGTTGAAACTTTTCGTAGCCTCTTAGAATCGACATACAATTGTGTAATCATTTTCACAACAGTTATCTTTGGTTTTCTAGATGATTAAAGGTAATCGTTCATGCCCTTCTCACCGTGACTCATTCCTTGCACATGGATCCCTAGATGTGATCGCTAAATTTTATTTTTCCGCTACGCCATAGGGTGTATCGGTGTTCTAACAAGTTTTAATGTGCTTTTTTTTGTTAAGTGACTTGTGTATGTTTGTGAAATTGTGAACCTGGTAGAACCATCTACACGAAAAGACAAGAGAAAAAAAAAGCTTGTCGAAATTTTTTAGCAAATTGGTAAATGTTTAGGGATCGCTAATTATATGATTGGACCATAATGTTAATCATGAGCTTAGGGCTTTAACCTAAGTTTTGAGAGTAAGTCTGCTCTAAACTTTGTTTTTTGATTAGATATGTGTTTATGTGAACAGTGATATGTGAGTTCTATATTGCAAACTCAATATGAACAGTTCTCTACGAGCTCCTTATGATTTGCGAGCTTTATGTTTCAAGTATATGTTTTATGATCTTCCGAAATCGTTGGATATAATGGCATGCCATAGGATTGTGAGTACTCACCTTTATGTTTTGTGTTTTGGGCAAAAGACCATGGGACAAGATGGAGAGATAAGGAAATGTCGAGCTAAGCTCCATTCAATGGAACATTTTGGTATGTTAGTGAGTGCTTAGCTTTATGCTACACTTATGGGACATGTTAAGACTCTTTGAGTCATTCTAAGGTGCTATAAGGAGATCTACTTATCCAATAGTAAACATATAAATAAGATTATGTTTTCTAGAATATTGTGTTTTACAGTCTAAAAGCTATCTGACAGTAATTATCTGTGAATCGAACTTTTTGTAAATATGGCTAACCCATTTCACAATTCAGTGATTTTTCCAAAGATTTTTGTTCAACTTATGATCTGTACGTGTTATGTTGTTATTCTTTCCAATATAGTCACTGAGTTCGCAAGAGCTCCCACACTTCTTTCTAAATAGTGTAGATGGTTAGACCGCACGGTGAGTAATGACGAGGCAAATTATCCAGGTGCAGAAATAATACTGAAAAGGTGAACAAGTGAACTTTGGATAAAAGGCAATATGAAATTATATTTGGGCTTAAAGATATCTCTAGTTTTTATTTGCGAACCAATAATAACACATCTAAATTTGAAGTATATGAATATAGTCCAAGTTTGATTGAAGTTTTCTTTATTTGTAAGTTCAATCTTAAGTATGTTAAGTGCGAACCCAAACATTTAGCGAACCTTTATCTGTGCATCCTCAATGAATTTAGATATACAGTAAAGGTGAAACCCTATGAACCGTGTTCACAGTATCTAAAAGAACACATAGAGGTAGTTCGTGAAACTTACCCTATTTAAAGAAACTTACTCCACGAAAGACTTAGATTGTACGAGCACTACAAGGGTACGAACCCTAATATCAGATAGATGAACTATTATATACATTGTTTTACAAAACTTAGGGTTCGCATACTCTTATTTCTTTCCTTCAAATAGTTATAATTTTAGGAATAGAGTAAGTTAAGTCATTGCATACAAAATAGGATCACATGTTTTCTCATTCCATACCATGAAGCAAGTGAAGTGAGTTCGCGAGCTCAGACTTTCTTGAACCTATACATGGTTTATTTGCTTTAATTTGTTAAGTTGGGTGTTAATGGAGAGTCACTTAGGTGGCTAATGTGGTGTTTCATAACTCGAGTTCAATGATCGGACCAGGTATGGGGTGTTACATGTTGGGCATCCCCATATCATAAAATGGTTTAGGTTAGGCTTCTTGTCGTGCCACATGTTGTATGAAGTCTTAAGTGTAAACTTACTTGGCACATCGTGTAACACCCCTTGACTTGATTGTCGGGTCCAAGCTACAGGATGTCACAGTCGTTACTAGAGCAGCTACAATAATTTTCAATACAATTTAACCATTTTAACATGCAAAAAAGTATAAAGCACATTTTCAATATGATATAAAAACATTTTTAGGTCTTATATGGGCTTACGAAAGCTCTTTTGTTAACCTAAGGTCACTTAATGACTTAATTGAAAAGTTTTCAAACTTGCGGGTGTTGGAAAAAGTTCGGTTTGAAAACGATTTTCTTGCTCAGCGAAAATATAAAAATTTCAAAATTGAACTGATTTGTGATATTTTTATCAATAAACTTTCCCAAAATCGCACCTATGTTTTCAGCTAGACGGATCCTTGTTGTTCTCGACTTTCAACTGAACGACCTTCTCCACTATTCTCATACCATGAACCACTTCGGGTGTGGGTTAAAAAGAATTCAAATCAAACACAAAACCAAAAATTATTTACTTTACTTTTAGTTAGAATGCAAAAATCTCTCGTTAATTGAAATCGGTAGAATTGTTACTCGGGAAAATAGAATTTATACTTACAAAGAAATTCTCACTATTTTCAACCAGATTGACAATATCTCAAAGTTCTGTAAAACTTATTATGTATTTAGCCCTGCCAGTGCTATCTATTTATAGGGAGAAAAAGTGAAACCCTCGTTGAATTAGTAGAAGTCTATTTAATATAAAAATAATTTACAAGTTGAACTGGCAGAGAGATAGGCTAATAGGGTGTGCTTCCCCTCATATGTATTATGTGTTCAAAAATCGGGTTCCAGAACACAACAAAAAATAGGTTTAAGGGAAAACCAGAGTTTTAATTTTTTTTTCTAAAAACAAGAATTCGATTCTGTTATCTAAAATAATAAACATTTAATAAAAATCCTACCTTTATGATTCGTCTAGGATGAACACTCCAATCAAGTAGTCTTCTCCGCTATCCTCAAGCTCACGTCTGCTGAGTGTGGGCTCGCTTCGAATCAGAAAATTTTTCACAAAATTACTAGTGGGTTGACCTGACATCAAATGTAGTAGAAATTCGGGTATATTTCCCCACTAAAGGAGGTCGTTTTATAGCACTTTTATTTTTAATTATTGCATTTTTTTTATTTAGTAGTTAGTATCCAAAGTTAATAAAATAAGTTTTTTTTCAACACAATTTTGAGTGTCAGTGACTTGTTAGGTCGACACAGGCTTTAAGTAGTTCTAATTGGTGTTATAGAGTTTGTAGAATGATGAATTATAAGCTCAATAGATGTAGGAACGTGGGACGAGCGGTGCACAAGCTTCTCGAGTTGCGAAAGCATGACAAAGTCTCAAGTCGTTTGTGTATTGCGCGACATAGGGTTGACATGGTGCCCAAGCATTTAGAGGTTATTTTCATCCACACAATCAACTTTATACGTAGACCTGGGATGTTTTTAAGACCTAATTTGGGTTGCTAACACCTCTATAAATAAAACCTTAAAGGTTTGATGTAACTAAGTCGTCTTAGATCCATCCAAAAACCTTCGTAGTTTAGAAGTAGGATTTAAGCTTAGATTTCTCTTCTTTTTTTTCTTAAAATGTTTTGTTCTTTTCTCTTGGAATCAGTTTCAATCTAATATTTATTTTATAACACTAAAGTAATTCAATTTATTTTCCTTTGCAAGTGAGATGATTCGTTATCCCAATTAAAATATTTTCTACTCCGCACTTCAATCGATATCAATTGAGTTTGAGATTATGAATGTCATGGTGGCTAAATCCCTTAGGGGAGATTAACGAGTGGATCGGGACGTGATTAATGAAGGAGTAAGGGTTTCCTGATAGAATTAATTGGTATAAATTATACGTTCTTAAACCTTGGGCTTGACAACCCTAGGAACTAATCAAAGGTTAAACGACATTAGGAGATAAGTTTGTCGAGTAAATCATAATTTATCCTGGTTGACAAAGTGAGGTCGAGAGATAAGTGAGTATCAACCAGTTAATTAATCCCTTAGAGGACAGGAGGTAATAATTGAATAATTGATAGCTAATCCACCCCAATACCCCAATCTGAAGTTAATTACAACCCTTGAAATGAGTTAATCTTCTTGATTGGTTTAATTGTTCGTTTATTTTATAGTTTATTTGTTAGCTTGATAATTCAGCTCGAAATCACCAAGAAGGGAGTGAATTGGTATCCTAAAAATTTCTGGTTGCTATGAAAAGGATAGAGACAATGAACACATCAATTTATATTGGTTTGGCCCCTGTTACCTACTCCACTACTTCATCTTTCGATAACTAAGGATTTTTCCAAATTCACTAATTTGATAACCTTTGACGACAAGGTTTAACCTTATAATCTCCCTTAAGATTTCTACAAAAAATCTTAAGATTGCAACTCCTTTAAGGTTTCTACTCAAAACTTAAGACTCAAACCCTCTCAAAAAGTAAATAAAAATAGCAAACTAAGAAGTAATCCTTACTAGATCAAAATGTTTGCCAATTAAGCACAAATAAACAAGAATACACTTGAGCTAAAGAATAAAAATGAAGGCTCACAAGTGTGTACAAGGAAAATATGAAAGAATTAAGCACTAAGGTTGTATTGATTAATCTTTAAGCTTGATGATCTCTCTTGTTGTTGTAGGACCTTTGAAAGATGGTATTTATACCCTCTAAATCATTTCCAAACATTGTGGTATTTATATGATTAAATTCACCTGTAATAAAAAAAGTATCGATACTTTTGTTACGAGTATCAATACTATTAGCATTTAATGCCTGGTTCAGTGACTATTAAAGTTAGTTTACAACTATAACAAAGATAATTTATCGATACCTAGTAAAAGGTATTGATACTTTTTGTAATTGATTGAAAGTAGAATTTCAATTTGGTATCGATTTTATAATGGGCATCGGTATTTCGGAAACTATCAATACTTTTTGGCCTAGAGCAATACTAATTTGTTTTAAAATTCTTTTAACATGATTGAAAATGTTTAACTCAATTTAAACAATTTTTACTTGATTTTATCATTTTGCTAATTTTGTTCAACTTTAATTTTTATTCAAAGACATTTTAATTTGTTATATCAAAGCATATTATAAAATAAGGCTATGTATAACATTATTTATTTTAGTTATTTAATTTCTAAAATTCATTTCTTTTATTATCCATCATAATAAAGAATTTAACCACCACTATTTAGACTTATTATTGAAAAGATATTTTCAATAGATTTAATTCACCATTTCTTGGGTACCATCCTTGGAATACTTCCCTGTGTTCCATTATAACACAATCTTATATTTCAATTTGAACAATATACTTGCGGACACAGTTGCTTTGATTTCATGTAATCTAGTGTAGTATTTTACAGTCAAACGTGCACCCATTTTTCGGCGGTCAAGTTGTTACCAAGGAGGTTTCAGCATTAAATCTAGAAAACATCTTTACAATTAAAAGATAAATAGGAAAGTTAAAGACTATAGATACGATATTATATTTGCTTTTATTTTAGTATTATTTAATAAACTTAGCAAAGGAACATGATGGCAACTTTGTTGGGTAGAACTATATTTGATACAAATTGTATAACACCCCAAACCCAGCCTAAACATTCTGGCCGAATCTGGCAGTGTCACATTGGAGTGTTTTTCAAAAACTTGCTCTTGTTGATAAAAACCCGTCTGAAGGTTAAAGCCTCTTCGTTAATTCTCAAATTAACTCGTTTGAGGTGCTTTTCGAAAACATGATTTCGTTTGAAAACCTGCTTTATATTAAAACCTTGTCACGACTTAATAAAAAATTTGTTAACCATATTCATTCGGTGTTGCACTTTAAAAACAATGTTGTTGCGGAAGCTTAAAAATTTGTGTTGCGAAAACGTGATGTTTTGAAAATAGTTAATCTTTTGGAAAACCGCACTCTCCTTCTAACAGATATAAATCATAATAAATAAAATCCCAAATTAAAAGCTAGAAAGTTCGAGAGGCCTTATTACATAAAAACATCCAAACCAAAACTATTGAAAAATAAAAAGTCAAATGTAAAGTAGATGCAGTTGTGTGGCCACCCTCGATCCCTTGCAGCACCGATCCACCTAACGCTGGCGACCTGTACAGTTAAAAGCGGGGTGAGGTTACGAAAACTCAGTGTGCAATCCTCTAATAATCAGTCAGTCATACAAAAATACAGTAACAATCTAGGCCTAAGCCCATTACAATACAGTATCAATGTGGGCCTTAGCCCATAGCAATATCAGTATCAGTATGCGATATGCACAATGCATGTTTCCCAACCAAACCTGCACTCCATCTCCTGTCCAACCCTACACTTACTGTGCGAAATAAATCACCCACCCTTCCCTACACTTACAGAGTTAGCACCGGTTGCGGCACTGACTAGAATCACAGCAAAGCTGCTAGTATACAAAATGGCCAAAAGCCATAAACAAAATGGTACAGAGCCATAATCAAGATGGCACAAAGCCATTGGTAATATGAACGACACAAAGCCAACAGTGATATGAACAACACAAAGCCAACGGTAATATGAACAGCACAAAGCCATCGGTAATATGAACGGCATAAAGCCATCAGTAGTATGAATGGCACAAAGCCATTAGTAATATGAACGGTACAAAGCCATCAATAGTATGAACGATACAAAGCCATCGGTAATATGAACGACACAAAGTCATCGGTAGTATGAACGGCACAAAGCCATTGGTAGTATAAATGGCACAAAGCCATCAGTAGGTCTACAGTCATCTCATGCGACCCGTGTGAGCTTAACAGATCAGTACAATATGAACGGCAAGGAGCCATCGGTAGGTCCACAGTCGTCTCGTGCGACCCGTGCGACCTTATCAGATCAGTACACTTCCTCCGTCAATAATCGCCCATCCCCATACAGAATGTCATGACATAACATCATACGTGAATGCAGAATGTCATGCTCAATCATAATCATATATATATATATCATATAGCAAGGCAGTCATACATAGTATAAAGAGCATAACAGTCATTTTAACCTACTGATAACGGCTCGCGATATTAAGTAATAAAATTTATAAAACTGATCACACTAAAACTAACTAATATCACGATGTTAAAGGCAAGCGCACCTATCGAACAGTAGTATAGTTTAGTGGCAAGACCGAGTTATCGTACCCAAGGGAACCAAAAGTACTATTACTTACTTCCTTTCTATTATCTAGCCTAAGAATAAAAGAGGGTTTGTTTAAACTAATTCTAAACTAAACTAAGAAAACACAAAAAGTAAATTGGGAAAACTTTTGGGGAAAACTGATTGATATGGACAATACTCAAGAGAGAATCCATCTAGACTTCACTTGTTATTATTTCATTAAATTATATGATCTAATTACTTGACTTGATCCGTAGAGATCCCTAACCTATGCTAAACCCTCCGTCGAGGCGTAGAGCAACTAGGCCTAAGTTGTTAATTAAAGTTCCTTTATTAATTAACTCCCTAGGTTGCATTAATTCGATCTATGGCTCCCCATATTAGGTTTGACCCTAATCTGGCAGATTTATGTTGTCCTATGTCTAGGGTTGCATGCAACTCCGCTTAATTATGGTAGATCTACGCTTATCATAGGGACTTTTGCTCCTCTGCTCTAAGCACATCTAATTCTTGAAGTAATGCCTAAGATTATTAAATCAAGAATGAAGAACACATAATTAAGAACAATTCAAGTATTTATCAAATAAATTAAGAATAAATAACAAGATCTATCTTAGGTTTCATCCCCCTGAAGTATTTGAGGGGTTTAGTTCATAATAAAGAAAGAAAACATCTCAGAAGATATAAAATAACAAAACATAAAAGAAACCAAAAACCCCTGAAGGAATTTAGGGAGATCCTCTATGTTGCTGCAGAATTCCGGCTTCTAAGATGAATCAGCCGGCTTCTCCCCTGGAGTAATCCCTTACTTCTACCCTCTGTGTGGCAGAAAGATGAGAAGAAATCTAAGTAATCTGTACCTAAAGGTGTAAAAAAAGTTCGTTTTCTCCGTTCCCTCATGAGGTCTTTATATAGAGAGCTTTTGGAGGGCCTTTCTTAGCCTCTGAGCATTCCAATTCGAGTGAAATTCCCCTTCCTCACGACTAGAACACGCCCATATGCCACGCCCGTGTGACTTCGACAGAGGCCGTGTGATTTAATCGGTGGAGGCACGGTCGTATGGCCTGGCCGTGCTTGTCGGGGGCCTGACCGTGTGATCTTCTTGTGGCACGCCTGTGTGGCACTGACGTGTGGCATTTCTTAGACCGTGTTGTTCGCACATTTTGGCTTATTTTTCACCGTTTTTGGCCCGTTTTCTATTCTTTTCTCTTCCCTATGCTCTCCTGAGTATAAGATATGAAAAAGAAAGATTAAGAGCACCAATTCTCACAAAATTGATAATAATTCATCCAAAATATAGGCTAAGCATGAGGTAAAAATATGTATAATTTAGCGTTTATCACCTGTAGAGATATTACGGTCATTTTACCTTACGGGGATATATCAGTCATTTTACTTTACGGGGGTATATCGGTCATTTTACCCTACGAGGGTATTACGATCATTTTACCCTACGGGGGTAATTCAGTCATTTTACCCTACTGGGTAATTCAGTCATTTTACCTTACGGAGGTAATTCGATCATTTTACCCTACGGGGGTAATTCGATCATTTTACCCTACGAGGGTAATTTGGTCATTTTACCCTTCGAGGGTAATTTGGTCATTTTACCCTTCGAGGGTAATTCAGTCATTTTACCCTTCGAGGGTATTTCAGTCATTTTACCCTTCGAGGGTAATTTGATCATTTATCCTTCGAGGGTAATTTCGTCATTTTACACTTTGACGGTAATTCAGTCATTTTACCTTTCGGGGGTATTTCAGTCATTTTACCCTTTGAGGGTAATTCGGTCATTTTACCCTCCGAGGGTAATTCGGTCCTTTTACAGTCTTATGCCCATGTTTCGTGGGCTCGGTTCACCACACGTGCGATCGCATGCTTGTGTGGCATCATTCGCCAGTTTCACAACTTTTCGGCCTTTGCCGATTTACAGTCAAATCAGGGTGTGTGTACACATACATTTGCGGCTCTTTCGCCGATTAACAACTACAGTGTATCGATACACACACCTGATGTGAACACTTGTGTAACACCTTCGGGCACCAACCTACATCCAATCAGAATATTTAATTACTCGTTCCCAAAAAGATTAATACACAACTTATCCCAAAACATCACCAAATATTTACCTTGATTGTACGAGAAGAGATCTCCTACTGAACCGTTACTCAAGACTAATAACGATTTCTCCTATAGGGATTCCTGTATTACTAACCGCCATAAAAAATCCATAGTATACACATGCAGATTGAAGTAAGGGTGCAAGTACTTACCGAAAACAGAAGAGAAACGGTCAGCCTACAGTCCTACTTAGAAACCCACTATGATAGAATCTAGGCTAGCGTCACCACAGCCCAACCGATAGGAGAAGAAAAGAAGAACATTCGACTTTTAGAGAAAGGATAAGAGAAAGCTGATTAAAACAAAGAGAGGGAAATCGACAAGTACCGGTAGCCAAGAACCCTTGCAGCATCAAAATAGAAAGTGAGAGTGCGGAGATTCGGCCAAAGTATCACCCAGTAAAAAGTGAAAGAACGATTTAAAGAGGGAAGGGGAGAAGAGAAACAAACCATGTGCATTCAGTCTACCAACCAAAAGGGAGAAAGCCGAAAGAAGGAAAGAAATAGAGAAAGACAATTGGCTAGATAATAACCGAAACAAACCAAATGATGGGGCTATATTTAGCCAAAAGTGCACTACGAAAAAGGGAGAGAAACGAGTAACCCGAGTGAGTAGAAAAAACAAATAAAGAGAACCGATAGACAGGGGATTGGAGAAATAAGTAAAACCAAAGGCAATACAAAAAATAAACAAAATCGAAAGCCCAAACGTCCCTAGAGGTTTTCAGTAAAGCAAAAAAATGGCAACAAGGAATGTTGGCAAACTGAAATAGAGAGAAAAGAAATGAAAATGAGAAGCTAATACCTCCACCAAAAATTTGAATCCATGCCAATTCCCATTTCGGTTCAAACCCTCAACAATCCTACAAACTCTCTACAATCCCCTCCCAAAATCGGCTAACAACTCCCCCAAATATCATCCCACAATCTTCTCCTATTATCCCTCCTTGATTTGCTCCATAATCCTCTCCTTGACCAGTTCAAACTCCTTTCAACAGTGTTTCGGTCAAACACCACCACCTCCCCACACAAGTGACAAAAATAACACTCCTCAGTGCAGCTCACGATTCGAACTTCAGACCTCAACACAATCTCACACGCTACCTTCCACTAGGCCATTAGGCTCTTTGTGTCACATTTTAATCTAAAATATTTAAAAGGCCTACTTTCAAGCACCAAGGGTTTTATTCACTTAAAACAAAAATTTTGCTAAGGTCTAGGTTTAAACCCAGGACTTCTCCAACACTTTCCAAGACCCTTAACCACTAAAGCAAGCCTTCATTTTTATGTCACTTCTTGCACAACAAATATTTTTGTGCCGTCTTCCAATCGTTCCTCATGCTCAAGGCCCATTCCTTCTAAGCCCAAAATTTGGGGCGTTACAAATTGGCTAAAGCCTAGTATTGTCTGACCAGTAATTAATACAATTCTATTTGAGATTAATCTATCCTTACTGACATGGTTTATCAACTAATATCTAGTTCAATGATGATTCAACCATAGATTCTGTAACTTTTCTACGAAGGTTTGAACAAATATGTAGCACGATGGGATATGTTAGAGTTTCAGAAGAAGCAATCAAATTATTATCGATTCCTTTTCCCCTTGGAGGTTAGATCCAAGAATGCTTAGAAGCTATAACACCCCAAACCCGGTCTGGACGTTATGGCCGAAACTGGCGATGTCACTTTGAAGTGTTTTTCATAAAAACAAGTTACTATTAAAGAAAAACCCTATTTTCTATTAGTCCTCTTTTTATTACCTTTCATTGATTCTAAGATGTGTCATTCATTTTCAAAATGTGAATCATTATCAAAAAAATTATTTACTTTCAGAACGTTATTAATTTTCAAAACGTCACTTATAGCGGAAGCTTTAAAAATAGTTGTGTATTTGTGTGTAATTTGTTAAAAAAGTTTGATTCTTTGAAAACTCGATTGTCCCTACTACTAGCAGTTATAAATCAAAACAATAAAAATCCCAAATAATCCATGAAAATCCAAATAGGCCATTATTACAGTAAATACCCCAAAAAAATCAAAATTATAATTAATTACTAGAATAGAATGAAATGAGTCGTGTGGCTACTGTTGAGTCCTCCGCTGCACCGATTTGCCTATGTCTAGGGATTACCTGTACAGATAAAAAAGATGGGTGAGTTTATGAAAACTCATTGTGTAATCCCACATAAAACAACCAGACAGAAAGCAATTATAAACTGGGCCTAAGCCCATTTCAGTAATTGTTTCAGTTTCAGTTAGGGCCTTAGCCCATTACAATATCAATATTAGTTCTAGCTTTAGCCCATCTCAGTAACAGTAACGGTAACCAATATGCAATCAGGAAATCCTACCCATCCAGCCTCTACACTCCATCTCCGTCCAACCCTACACTCCATGTGGGGATATAATCAACCCACCCATCCCTACACTCCAAGTAGTACCAGTTGCGGCACTAAAACAATAGTTTGCAGCTGAGCTGCCAGTAAATTAGGCTTGAGGCCTTTCAGTACTCTTCCTCTAAAAAAAAAACCCCCAACCCAATGCAATGCAATATTTAAATATAACATGATATAACAGAATATCATGCATGTAGTCAGGGCATAAAGTATCAAATCAGTGGAACATCATCATCCTTATTCATATCAGCCATACAGTCAAGTCAGTCAATTAGGGGTCTAGGTACGTTTACCAAACCTACAGTAGTCGACTCGAGCGACACGTGCAACCTTAGCAGTCAAACAGTGAAAATGGGCCCACAGGCCCATGTTGCATGCCCATATAGGCCCACGAGCCCGGGTGGCCCACACACCCCAAAATGGCCTTGGTCGTGGGGATTACACGGCCTGGCCCAATAATCCCACACACTCGTGTGGGGCCCACACTCCGGTGGCCCACATGACCCAATTCGGCCCGGCCCATGAATCGCACATGGCCAACCTCGACGATCACACGCCTGTGTTTGGTCACACAGCCTACCACACGGGTGGCTGCACGCGCGTGTGACGTTGACTTTTCACGTTTTTCTACTTTTCGCTGATTTCTATTTTCAGAGTCATGTTTACACACCTGGTATTGGTTCGAAGGTAGCGTAATCACGAGTACTCTAGCACTTATTATTGACTATTAACACATCAATTAAGTTATTTGCTGATAACTTCAACGAAGTCGCACATGATGACTACATGCCACACTTACAGATGCATTACCTTGAATGAACGATGGTGATTCCTCACTTCCTCAGCACTAACGAACCTCCACAGTCAATTATTGGTTACCTAAACACGATTTAAGCCTCCATTAGAAAAGGATTCATCAATCTAAAATAGTGTCCACTATTACCACCCTTACCTAAAATGCACAAAGGCACCGATATAACGAGTCGCGGTGACTGAGAATTTAATGACAAGTCAAATACCAAATTAGGCAGTAAGTAAAAGAAAAAGTACAGTAGAGAGGGAAAAGATCAACAGAAATTCAGCCAAGGGGAATAGATAAGAAACCAATGACGATTTCCCCTTTTTAGAGAGAAACCAAAAATTTGGAATGGTGAAGAACAAGAAATCAGCAACAATCATAAAAAGAAGACCAAAAAATAATGGGGAAGATTCGGCAGAAGTTTACGGGGAGAAGAAGAAGAAAGAAATTGTGGTGAATAAAATAACAAAAAAAAGATGAATAGATAGTGATAGAAAGTAGAAACACGGCAGCGAAGGGAAGAGTTTGGGGTAGCAACCAATTTCGGCAAAGGAACTATAGGCAGAGAAGGAAAAAACTATCAGGAAAGAAAATTTGGGAGACTAAGGAAGAGTGGTTGAATTGCCACTACCAATTTCGGTTCTATCACAACTCTTCCCTCCATATTTTTCTCCCCACATCACTCTAACACAATCCCATCAACCACTAAATTTGGTCAAACAAATAAATCCCCTTTGAACGCGCAGAGATTCAAACCCCAGACCTTCAGCCACTTAACACACCACTTAACCACCAGACCAGCAGGCCCATTCTAATATATTTTACCAGCATTTATTTATAAGCCTACTGATTAGATATAGAGGTTTACTCAATTAAAACAAAATTTAGCCCAAGCTAAGGCTTGAACCCAAGACTTCTCAAACACTCCTAGAGCACATAACCACTAAAGTAGACAAATAGTTGTGTCACAAACATACGAGAATAATTATAAAGGATTTTTGGGGTGTTACAGAAGCACTACCTCTAGGAACTATTACAACATTAGAAGAGTTTGTGCAATGGTTCTTATAAAGGATCATACCCATGTCTGTAATGTTAAAAAGAAATGAGGAGCTATTGCAATTCAAATAAAGTCACATCAAAACACTTAGTGAAGCATAAGATAGATTCAAGATAATTGTACGAAAGGATCTGAGGGTGGAATTAATACAATCATCATTTTTATGTAGGTTTAGATCAGGAGAGAAAAGAATAGTTTGACATAATGGTTGGAAGAAGTGTTTGGTAAAAAACAACTCCAGAAATTGTTTTGCTCCTTGAAATAGTGAGCAGTAACAATTATACATGGAGAAAAATTAGAGAAGTAGAACCGGCAGAAGAAGTAACGAGCATCGATAAGGCAAAAAAATACAATAAGGAGAGCATGGAAGAGAAATTGAACGAAGATGAAGATTAACTTTAGATGTTGAAGAAATCTTAAAAGATAGATGTTCTAAAAAACAACTTGGAAAGTAGTTGGAACACGTTTATTAGCTGGATTAGAAAAGACAACATAAAGAACCTTTGTGTCAATAAGAGAATTTTCCTGCAAAGATGACTCCGTAAATTTTCATACCACTTGTGTTGGAATTAAAATCACTTCCCACAAACTTAAAATATGGGTATCTAGGTGACAACAACACTTTACCAGTAGTCATTGCAGCTAATCTATCAGGGGAGCAGGAGAAAACACTCTTGGATGTGCTCAAAGCTCATAAAAAAGCTATTGGACTTGATAGACGACATATTAATATTTCAATCAGTTTTTCATTTCTGATTAGACAATGTACACGATTAGGTTCGTCAACTAATATAAGTTTTCTTTTTGTATTACACTCCTTTCATGTAATATCGCTTAGTATTAGTTTAAACATTAGACAACCATTTAGCTAATATTTAAATCTATTTTGCTTTGCAAGAAAAACTCATATGAGGACATTATATAAAGAATATTAATGTAATCCATGAATCATTTTATTATAAATTACCAGTTATCATTTTATATAAAAAATTACAAGTTTACAAACGAATATATTACAGTTAGGGTACTAGATCCAACAACGTGCTCACATCAGGACATCATCAACCATTGAGTTACATCATGACCTTAGAAAACTTGACATCACAATACCATTCATTGTCAACCTATGTTACGGCATTGGATACTTGTGGTCTCGACGTTGCCTCTGTTTTGGCAAAAATCACATTGATACACTTTTGATGCTGCTTATTAAACACATTTATACATTCATGAGATCTTTCTAAAACAACACAACATCACTCTATACCAATCTGTACCAATCAAAGTATATGAACATTTGAAATCAAGCATTCAATATGGCATAAAACACATGATTATCATCTAGGCATATCCAAGCCATTTATCAACCTAGTCATACCACGTTACTCCATTTTTAACTTCCAACATATAATGCCAATGAAATTTGGAAAACAAGAATTTAAATGGCCTTAATATGAATCAAACAAAGCATACACTAAGCCCTAAGTCATGCTTAACATTCAAACATACCATAATCTCAAATACCATATTGAATCTCACTATTGGGGATGACCTTTACACAATCAAGACCCTATATGCATGCCACAACATTAGGACTCAAAATGAACATAATTTTACTGTCTCGATGATAGGGTGTGATCCGTACTGATCCAGCTCGGTAAGTTTCGCAAGTTGGAGATCTACAAGTAGGATAAACAATGATAATAAGCATTCAAATTCTTAGTAAGCTCAAATAGAAAATTACAACACTTACCTTGCTTATAGATAGGCATGTTAACTACCATAGTTTTGGCATACATTTGGCTAAAACTTAACACTTAATATCACAATTAGATGCATAACAACATATCCAAAAATATCACCAACTCATTCCAACTCATACTATATCATTACACTTTCATACATTATCATCAATTCAAAAAATCATGCCATTTCAATTTAAGTTACATATTATAATACCATATCAAATTTGGTTTATTTAATTTTTTTCAATGTCAATTTTTCGCCCAATGGAACCCTAGTAAAACAGACTCGGATACACAGGTGAATTACAGCACACTAGATAGCTCAAATGAGCTTCAACTGCACCTCACCAAGGCACCGAAATGCAAAGCCTATAGGTATTAAGTGTATAGACATTTTCAGTTACATCCCTCCACCACACCAAAAAGAAAAATAATACTTGATCTGCCACAAATCAATGTGGCAAATAAGACTTGAAGAGCTTTTTCTTGAGCAAAATAGAATTTTTAACTTAGTTTTTTTGTTATTTTTTTGTATTTTTGTATTTTTTGGGTTATAAGTGAAAAACTCTCGTTTTTATCTATTTTTTTACCCAAATTGGCCGATAGTGCCATTAGGAGGCCTAACGTGTGTTTGAGTGGTGTAGGGATGCGTCAGAGGTCAAAAACGAGCGAGAATAACATCTAGGGCAAAGGTATCATGATATCCAACCCCTGGAATCACGATACCTCTGGCAGTACAGAATATCAAGGTGACCTTTCAGTGGTATCATGACATCCTCTTTGGCTATCGTGATATCCACCTCTCAAAGCAGACCCCCCAAGCTCAACACTACCCAAAATATCGCTATATCCTCTTCTGGTATCACGATATCGCCTTCGTTAGACAAAAAAACTTGGACAAAAAGGGTAACCTTTATCTACCCGACCCACCAATCACACAAGGCCCATGTATGGGCAATTTTTGCTTCAAAAAGTCATTAGAACACCATTCAAAACAACCAAAAATTGAAAAGGAGGAGAGAGATACATTTTAGCTTAATTTTAGGTTTAGTTTTCTCTAGGTTTCCTTTAGTTTTTCTCTATATTTTTCTACGATTTTTATTTTTCTGTTCTTCTACCTTACATTAGAGTTTATTTTTCTATATCTACTTATTATTCTTATGTTCTTTATGTTAGGTGAGATAGTTAACACTGTAGCTAAGGTTTCTTTACATTTCCAGTCCTTGCACCTCGTTTTCAAGACTCTTTAAGCTTTAGTTTAATGTATTTAAGTTTATTTCACTTCAAATCTGTTAAAGCTTTTTTCCTTTTGTGTTTCTTGCTTTATATTTCTTTATTAAATGCTTTTGGTTTCATGTTATTTCAGCTTTTTTGCATAAAAATCTCAACTTTCACATCTTACGTTTTACTTTTATGGCTGCTTTGTTTTCCATAGTTATATTTATTTTCTTAACTTTGAGCATGTGCAGCTAGATTCTTAAGGTGGTTGGTTGATGGAGACATGGATAAACTAAAATCTTTAGAAAAAAGACTAAATCGTAACAAATTGGACTAATTTGAGCAGAACTAAGAACTTAGGAAATGACGCCCTAAGGGAATATTAAGATAAAGTAAGACCGAAAGGTAATCTTGTCGCACACCCGTTTGTTAGTCCCAGATTAACTGACGAGATTGGAAGATAAATTAGACCTAATTCATCTCAGTAGATAAAATTGAGATCAGAAGATAAAATAGAGCCACTTGGTAATTTACTCGATTTATGTTCCTAGTCCGAGATTTGGTGAACCACATCGAAGTCAACCAACCCTCATTAGTCATTTGCTAGATAGTCCGTCTAGTTTACATTTCTTGCAATTTAATCCCTAAAGTAAAATATTTAATTTGCTTACAAACCTATCTTTTATGAATCGTCGTAATATAAAATCATATTAGTAGCCACTTAGCCTCTATCATGTATGTTAGTTATTGCTCAGACACCATTTCCTTTGGGTTCGATCCTTAGAATATTTTGTGTTTTGTTGTAACATTATAAATATTACAACTGACCTATATGCTTGCAGTAAAAACGAACTTTAAAATTTGTTTCATAAATTAGTTGTTTTAATGCGCATGCGCGAAGCCGGACAATACTCAATGATCTAAAATAGATGTTGGATCTCGATATAACCTTTCATAATCTCTATATCATCACATATCTCGTACAAGCGTTCATATGACCCTATTGCCATATCAATTGTATCCTAACATTTTACGAAGTTCACATGGGCATCAAATATTCATATATGTGTATTTAACCCTTGTAATCATTCACATTTAAATATCATACCATGTAATCATTCTCATTTACATATCATACGTTGTAGTCGGTTACATTTGCGTTTTCATACCTTATACAATATACTATTACATAACAAGCATTTATTTCATCTCATTTCATTTCATCCAATAGCCTTGTATGCCAATTTCCATTAACATATCAAATTATATTCGAGCATAATTATAATGAAATAAACACAAGCATACATATAACATAAGGAAAGATAGTAAGTTCCAAATGAACTTACATTTTCAAAACACAAAACAAGTAGAATCTTCAAGGGCTAATCCACAATTTTTGTTTTTCCCCTATTAGTTCCACTTTGGTCTAATTCTTTGTCTATACAAATATTTTATATGGCAAACCAATACTATACATTCTAACACAATGTCATGAGATGCATGATCCTAAATAAATCCATTTTTTTCTTTCCCACATAAGTTTACATTTTTTTCAATTTAGTTTTTAAACTTGGGATAAACATCTCTTTTTATTCCTAACTTTGGATTAAAATTCAATTTTACATACTTCCATTAGGGACATTATACTTTCTATTTCTAGTTTAATTTGATGACAGGTTTTACATTTATTCAATTTGTTCCCTAATGTTACAAAGCTAACAAACATGCTTAACTAACTTTACAATTTAGTTTTTTTTATGATCTAGGCTCAATATCTATTAATTCTAAGCCTAATTCATCAATTTATCAACAACGTCAATTTACTAAAATTTCAAAAATTGATCAAATTGATACATGGGCTACCTAAATCAAGCTCCAATGATCATAAATTTATAAAAATTACCAGAAAATGAATTAATTTTCATACCTAGCAAATGGTTAAATGTAAAAGGGAAAACTTTGGAGTTTTCTTCAATTTTTGGTTATGGAGGACAGTGAGCTAACGAAGATGATGATAAAATTCCACTCACTTATGCTTATATACCTTGATTAGTCACTAATTAACCTAGATTAATTAATTTACTTATGGTTTAGTTAACATAACTATCACTTAATCATATAAAATGAAAATATCATCATCCTCCACTACCTCCCTATGGAAAATGGTTAAATAACCATTTTGGACCTTTGGGTAATTGTCAGATAAGTCCTCAAGCCTTTTGTTAATTAAAACTCTATAGCGATTGGACTTTTACAATTTAGTCTTTGATCCTTAATTAACTATTTTATTGGCTAAATTACTCGCCCTTTCTTCAATATATTTTAATATTAACCCTGTAAATATTCTTATTGTACATTTACGGACTTGATTTACGAAAATAGGGTTTCAAAACTGTATTTCCCAATACCACTAAAAATAGAGCCGTTACACATCATTCAGAATATAGTAAGTAGCTTTAATGCATATCCCCCAAAAGATACTAGCACTTGTGAATCACTTAACATTTGAATGAACCATGTCCAGTAAAATTTTGTTCCTTCTCTCTACCAAAATATTCTATTCTGGAGTGTTTGGCGCACTTAATGAATAAACCTAATTGCTTCTCATCTTCTACAAGAATTTCTTACAATTTATCAAAAACCTCACTCTTGTGGTGCATTAGGTAAACATATCCAAATATGCAATAATCATTTATGAAGGTTATGCAATGATCATAGCCTCCTCGCACACTAATGTTCATAAGACTGCATACATTAGTGTGCACAAGTTCTAGGAGTTGAGTGACCCTTGTACCTTTGGCATGAAAAGACTTCTTGGTTATTTTCCCTTTCAAGAAATATTCACATTATGGAATATGAGCCTCTTTAAGTGAACTTAAAGTTTCATCTTTCACAAGTTCAGTAATTCTTTTTTATTTAAGATGTCCAAATCTTAAATTTCACAAGTACACCTCTTTAAAGTGAAAAGTTTTAAGTTTCTTATTGACAAGTTTAGTTTCAAACTGTGAGTATATCTTTGGTTTGATAAAATAAAGATTATTTCTCATCCATCCACAATAGATAAAAGAGCGATTTTTATGATTTGCAACACTTTTACTAAATGTCACTTCATAACTGTCATGAAATAAGCAAACATATAAAACTAAGTCTCTCCTAAAATTAGGAACATAAATGACGTATTTGAAAATAATCTTTTGGCTATCACAACGCTCACATCTCTAGTTCACAACGATAGGTGTCTATCTTATAGATTTCTCATTTCCTTAAAATCTACAAAGAAACACGTACATGATTAATGGATTCAAAATCAATGACCCAATTGTCTTTTGAATCTTCTACTAAACAAGTTTCAATGACTAAGATTTTTTTACCTTTCTCTTTCGAGGCTAGGTAGTCATTCACTCTTTGTAATTGATATCGCGTGATATGTAGTAATAAAATTTATAAAAACTGATTACACTAAAAACTAACTAATATCACGATTTTAAGGCAAGCGCACCTATCGAACAGTAGTATAGTTTAGCGGCAAGACCGAGTTATCGTACCCAAGGGAACCAAAAGTACTAGTACTCACTTCCTTTCTATTATCTAGCCTAAAAATAAAGGGGGTTGTATGAAACTAATTCTAAAACTAGCTAAAAGTGCACAAAAAGTAAATTGGGGAAAAACTCTTTGGCAAAAGCTGATTGATATAAGCAATACTCAAGGGAGAATCCACCTAGACTTCACTTGTTATTGGCTTCTTGAACTAGACGATTTCTTCACTTGACTTGATCCGTAGAGATCCCTAACCTATGTTAATACCTCCGTCAAGGATAAGAACAACTAATCCTAGGTGGTTAACTAAAGTTTCTTTATTAATTAACACCCCTAGGTTGCATTAATTCGATCTATGGATCCCCCTATTAGGCTTGACCCTAATCCGGCAGATTTATGTCGCCCTATATCTAGGGTTGCATGCAACTCTGCTTAATTATGGTAGATCTACTCTTAAAACAGGGACGTTTGCTCCTCTGCCTAAGCACATCAGTTTCTTGAAGTAATACCTAGCACTATTAAATCAAGGATAAAGAACACATAATTAAGAACAATTCAAGTATTTATCATATAATTCAAGAATAAATAATAACAAGATCTGTCTTAGGTTTCATTCCCCTCAAGTATTTGAGGGGTTTAGTTCATAATTAACAAAGAAAACATCTTAGAAGAAATAAGATAACAAAACATAAAGAACCCAAAAACCTCTGAAGGAATTTAGGGAGATCCTCTATCTTGATGTAGAATTCTGGCTACTGGGATGAATCAATCGGCTTCCCTTGGAGTAATTCCTTGCTTTCACTCCTTGTGTTGGAAGAAATATGACGCCCCTTTTGGGAGAAAAGAGAGTACACCCTTAGAGTTGCCTCCTAGGGTCTTTATATAGAGCTTTGGAATGCCTTTCTTAGCCTCTAAATATCCAAATCTGAGTGAAATTACACTTCCTCACGACAGGGACACACCCATGTGCCACGCCCGTGTGGATCGACAAGAGGCCGTGTGTAGGCCTGTTGAGGGTGGCACGGCCGTGTGGTCTGGCTGTGCCTGTCGGGGCTAGGCCGTGTTGGACCTTATGTGGTACGGCCGTATGCCACGGCCGTGTGGTGACTCCTTGGGCTGTGTTGTTTTCATACTTTGGCCCATTTTCTTTGTTTTCAGTCTGTTTTTCGTTCTTTTCTCTTCCCTATGCTCTCCTGAGTATACAACATGAAATAGAAGGGTTAAGAGCACCAATTCTCACAAAATTAATAATAATTCATCCAGAACTTAGGCTAAACATGAGGTAAAAATATGTATAATTTATCGTTTATCAGTAATTAGCTTTTAAGTGTCATTTCTTACTATAGAAGAAACATTTGGACTTGGATAAGCCCTTCGGCTTCTTATCCTTCTTTTCATTTACCTTAGAAAAAACCAAAGTTTTAGCCTTTTTTTGTCCCTTAGCATATTTTTTCTTCCCTTTGGAGAAAGAAGCAACTGCCAAGTTAACTTCTGCTTTGTTCTAATTAGGTGCCTTTCATTCAACATTGACACATAAGATTGTAAACCTTTCATGGTGAAAGGATTGACTCTTTATTTCCTAAGTTATAGGCAACCCTAAAGCTTACAAAGTCCTTAAATAAAGTTTTAAACACCATCTCAATGTGGGTGTTATGATTTAGTTCAATCCCATTATCCTCCACTTTCGTAAAGAATCCCATAAGCAAAAGCATATACTTTTTTATCAAAGATTCAAGATTTGGCTTAGAGTTCATCAAATTGGTTATGTTGGACTATCGAGCCAAGGCCACTTTGTAATACCCTATTACCCGACCCAATCATCGGGTCCAAGCAACGAGATATCACATTTGTTGCTAGAGCAATTGACATCATTCATTCCATAATAAATTCAAATCATACATTTAGACCCATAGCCATGTCATGATTAATATACCAATATCTCAACTATTAACCTATTTGTTCATTGTATTTCATCCATCCTCTATTCCAACTATATATATATATATATATATAAATATAAATATATACACACATACTAATTCACATCCAAAGCATTATAACCTCATCTAAATACATGCATAGTAACATAAACATCAAACATATACATAGTACAAACCATTACCAACTATCATATATGCCTATTTATAAAATATCTCGAAGTATGAAATAATTCTCTAACTAAGCTTAATATAACATAAAATCCTATAGGTATATGCCAACCAAAATAGCAAGAGTTTCACCAACTTGATGAGTGCGAGATTTTCTGTTGGATGCTAATAACAATGAGTGCAAACGATTGAATCTAACTTGCACACAGAAAACAAATGGAACGCTAAGTAATCAACTCAGTGGTATTTCTATAACTAATATTATAACATAACATAAATTATGTAAGGATATAAATAAAAATCAAAGGTTCCTAAGCAATTTAATATGTTAAATTATATTATAAGAGCATAATCCTTTCATATCACATTTGTAGTCATACCGACTAGTTTTCACATGTTCAATTTGAAATTCCTGACCTATAAATTCCAAAATTCAATTAAACATTGAATAACTGCATACATTCACATAAAACATGCTTTGCAGCTAAAATCGGGTTTAAAATTTAGCTTACAAAAGCTTCGAGAACAAACAATGCTTAAATTGTAACATTTTCAAAAGAATAAGGCAATTGTGCAAAACATGGGTCACACAGCCATGTGGGTTAAAAGTCCAATTTTTACCATAGGTCACACAGTTGTGTCACCAATTCTTGTGTGACACACGGTCATGTGTCAGCCAATGTAGTGCATGATTGAGACATTGAGTATCAAATTTCATGCCCAAACTCAAAACATTCCCAAATGGTGACCAATAGGTGCCCTCAAAGACCTGTAAAACTAGCCAAATTCATCAACAATTCATCTATACATCCTACACCAAGACAAATTCTATTACCATGCCTTACTTGGCACTAAGATACACCATTCAAATTGTAGCAGCCTGTTTTTAGTGAAATTTAGAATAATGGTTTCGGGACCACAAATTCGAGTCTGTAAGAAATATTATTTTAAAATTATTTTATTTTCTACCATATGATAGGAATATCAAATAAAAAATTTCGCTAAGAAAATTTTACCGATTACATGTTTAATTGATAACAGGACCAAATTGCATAAAATGCAAAAGTTGAGTTCTAGAAGCTATAAGTATCAAATAGCTATGGAATTCAAAATTTGAGGCCTTTATATGGCAAATAGACCATTAAGAAGAGTTAATAGATAAGAATGATGATTCATCCATGGAAAATTAAATAAAGAAAAGGACTAAATTGGAAATATAAATAATTAAAGATGATAAAAACTAATATCATCTTATTTCATCATCTTCCCCAAATTAAAAATACATGGAAACCCTAGCTAAAAAATCTTGAAGAAGACAAACTTAATTGGCAAAATTAATTTGTAAAGTTATCAAAGTATTAAAGTTTTGCCATGGATGAATATGCATGAATTATGAAGTTTTATGGTAGAAAATGAAAGGTTGTTGATAGATAAACAACTTTTGTAAAGGAAATTTTCATGAAATTGTGATTTATGGACTAAATTGAAAAAAAAAATGTAAAATTCATGGAAAAATTCTTCTTTTTGTGAAATACAAGGACGTTTATTATTATATGTAAAAATAGGCTAGGCTTGGAATAAGGATTAAATTGCATGAATTTTATTTTCCGAGCCTAGGGACAAAATCATCATGAATTAAAAGTATAGGGGTCAAAATGGCAATTTTGCCTAAGATGTGAATTGCATTGAGTTGAATATGAATTTTATTAAACTGAGCTAAATTTAAACGTATAGATCCAAATAGACCAAATACGAAATTAGATCGAGGAAAAGAAAAAGTATCGGATTAGTAGATTACAATTCACGAACACTTATCAAGGTAAGTTCGTGTAACTAAATTGTGTATATTTATATGTTTAAATTGAATGTTATGTATCTGTATTGTATAATTTACATGTATGAAAATCAATCACATATCCGATAATGCATGATAAGTATTAAGTCCCGATTGAATAAATGAAATTCGATATATACACGGTTCCCGAATTGGTTGTGGTCCTGCATATGTTACGGACACATCCCAGCTCGAAAGAGCGTTCCGTTATTAGCACTTATGAGCATCCCTATATTTGGCCCTCTCGAGCTTCACGTTTTATGTTTCTTGCAAGCTTCCTGTTAATAGCTCTTTAAAGCATCCTTATTGGTTGTGATTCTCCAAGTGTTGTAGACACACCACAACTCCTATGAGTGTCTCGTCATATAGATTTTAGTGAGCTTCCCGATTAAAGGCTCTTTTTGAGCTTCCTAATTCATGGCTCTCCGGAGTTACCTAATATGGCTCGTTTGAACTTCCCGAGATATGGCTATCTGGAGCTTCCTGATTAATGGCTCTTCAGAGCTACCCGTTGTTGGCTCGTATGAGCTTCTTGATTACAGCTCTTATGAGCTTCCCGTTATACAGCTCGGATAAGCTTCCCGTTACATGGCTCACATGAGCTTCCTGTTATATGGCTCGAGAGAGGGCTTCTTGATTATGTGCTCTAATGAGCACTCCTGAATATGAATTGACAGATTTCATATTCGTACACTTCATGTGTACTACCTTTGTATCCATCATATTTTAAATGATTCAACGGGTAAAATTTTGATCAGGGATGAACTGAATTCAAGATGAATTATTACGAGAAATATTTGAAGTACAAAGATATGATATGTACATGTTCATGGACACTTGAAGTAATAATACATGTATGTGGAAATTGAATATTAATGAACTCATTCATGTTTCTTGGTATTTATGTGAATTACATGACTAACATACCTGATAAGGATATGTGTTTAGGCAATTGGCCACATTGGTTTGATCATGTTTAGTTAGCTTACTTTAAATGTGAAATAAATAGTAAGTTAATTCCTGTTATATGAACTTACTAAGCATTAAATGCTTACTTTATTTTATTTCCTCTGTCTTATAGTAATTCGGAAGCTCGTTTGGTTGGAGGCTTAGCAAAGATATCATCACACTATCTATTAGCTCATTTCAGTATATATAGTAATTACATTTTGGTTATAATGGCATGTATAGGCTAAAATTGGATAAATGATGGAAATTGTATAGGCATGTTGACGATTGTTTTGTTATAGAATAAATTTGGTAAATATGCTCATATGTATGTATGGTTGTTTTGGTAAGTTTGGATAGTTGAACATATGAGTTGATATGTCATGTATAAGACTTAGTTTTGGCATGATTTGAATGTTTTGTATTGGCTTGAGAATATGTTTAAGTGTTTATGTAGGTGGAAGGCAACTTTGGGGTAAGAAATATGGCTTAAAAGTAGCCTTATTTTGCCCACACGGGCAGAGACGCAGGTGTGTGTCTCGGCCGTGTATGACACACGGTGTAGCATATGGGCATGTGATTTAGCTGGGTGTCTCGGACTAACGTAGCGTATATGAGTCTAGCTATACATGCCATTATAAAACCTGTGATAGTGTGATATCTCCTAACCATTTGAAACATGTTTTCCATATAGTAATGTCATCCAACCAAGCTTATTCTGAAGAAGCTGAGAGGAATGCCCAAGCTTCAGTACAAAGAGCAGTCTCGAGTAGTAGAAGGCTCGTATCTGATGGCCAAGGAGGAGAGACAAAAGAAGCCTTCTTCCAAATGATGAATGAGCAGTTTACAGAATTTGTAAGAACTAATCTGGTTGTGCAACAACCTCCACCCCCTCTTGTTTCTCAACCGGTTCCCGATAAGCCACAAGGTACAGAACTTGTTAGAACTGGTAAGTCTCATGTTGATAAAATCTGTAAATATAGGGCAGAAGAATTCAGAGCTACAGCTGAAGATGATCCTGAAAGGGCCGAATTCTATAGAAAATACCATCAGGGTTTTGGACGAATTATCTTGCACACTGACCGAATGTTTGAAATGTGTTGTATCACTGTTAAACGACTCAGCTTACCAGTGGTGGAATACAGTAATTTTTGTTGTGTTGAAAGAGAGGGTTACATGGGAAATTTTCCAAACAGAATTCAAAAAGAAGTATATCAGCCAGATTTTCCTTGATTAGAAACGGAAAGAATTCCTAGAACTTAAACAGGGACACATGACTATATCTATGTATGAACGAGAATTTGTTCGATTGAGTAAGTATGCCAGAGAATGTATTTCGACTAAAATTGCCATGTGTAAGTGATTTGAATAAGGTTTAAATGAAGACATAAAGTTGTTAGTTGGGATTCTTGAATTAAAAGAATTTGTTGTACTAGTTGATTAAGCCTATAAAGCCGAAGAACTAAATAGAGAAAAGAGACAAGCAGAGATGGAAAGTTGAACTTCAAGTAAAAGATTCATGGGAAAGTCACAACAATCGGCTTCAAAGAAATTAAAGAAACATTATGATCATTCTACTACCTCTGTGGGATATTCAAGCAGAGACAGAAGTACCTGACGTTCCAGTCCAAGATCTCAGGCTACATTTGTAGCAAGTGCGGGCAGTGTTAGAAATATCAACCTAGATGCAAACATTGTAATAAACTACATTTTGGTGAGTGTTGCATGAGAAGCGGAGCTTGTTTTAGATGTGGTTCCTATGACCATTATTTCAGATATTGCCCGAAGAAAGTTGAAAAAGATACTATTCAAACTTCAAGATCGAGCAACCCTACTACAAAAGGTAGACCACTTTGTAACCCCAGGAATGTGAGTGGAAGCCAAGGTATGGCAAAAGATTCAATTGTTAAATCTGAGGTACGAGCACCAGTAAGTATATATGACATTCATGCACGTGAGGATGCTTCTGCACCTAATGTTATTACTCGTACATTTTCTCTTTTTTATTTTGATATAATTTGCTTTAATTGATCTTGTTTCAACACATTCATACATTTACACAAATTTAGTGTCTAATAAATTTGCCCGTCGAGTCCACTGAATTCATGGTTAAAACATCGAACCACCTAAGCCAATATATGATGGTGGATAAAATTTGCAAGAATTGTCCTTTAATGATATAGGGTTATTATTTCTCAGCTAATTTGATGTTATTACCATTTGATGAATTTGATGTGATTCTGGGTATGGACTGGTTAACTCAGCATAATTCTGTGGTAAATTGTAAGCAAAAGCATATTATTTTGAAATGTCAGAATGGTGAAATACTCTATATTGAATCAGATAAAATGGATGGATTGACTAATGTAATATTGGCCATGTCAGCACAGAAATATGTCAGAAAAAGGTATGATGCTTATCTTGCTTATGTGTTGGATACTAAAGTGTCTGAATCTAAGATTAAATCAGTGCTAGTGGTATGTGAATATCTTGATGTGTTTCTGGAAGAATTACCCGGATTACCGCCGGATAGGGAAGTGGAATTTTTTTATAAATCTTGTTCTGGGAACAACACCGATATCTATAACACCTTATAGAATGGCTCCAATAGAATTAAAAGAATTGAAAGCACAATTGCAAGAACTGACTGACAGAGGATTTGCTCGACCTAGTTCTTCACCTTAGGGTGCGCCGATTCTGTTTGTTAAGAAAAAGGATGGATCCTTGTAGTTGTGTATTGATTAGCGACAGCTCAACAAAGTCACAATTAAGAAAAATATCCACTGCCTCGTACTGATGACTTGTTTGACAAGGTGCTACTATGTTTTCAATGATTGATCTTCGTTCGGGTTATTCTCAGTTATGAGTAAAAGACTCAGATGTACCAAAAACAGCCTTCAAAACCAGGACGGACATTATGAATTTCTTGTGATGATGTTTGGCTTGTCAAATGCACCTACAGTATTTATAGATTTAATGAATAGAATTTTCAGACCATATCTAGATAGATTTGTTGTTGTATTCATTGATAATATTGTGGTATATTTCCGAGATGAAAAGGAACATGCTAATCATTTGAGAATTGTGCGTGAGAAACAGTTGTATGCTAAATTTAGCAAATGTGAATTTTAGCTACGAGAAGTTGGTTTTCTGGGACATATAGTATCTGCTGAAGGGATCAAGGTGGATCTAAATAAAATTTCAGCAATAGTTAACCGAAAATCACCGAAAAATGTGTCTAAATTCAGAAGCTTCCTGAGATTAGCCGATTACTATCGGAGGTTTGTAAAAGGATTTTCAAATATAGCTTCACCGATGACACGGCTATTGCAAAAAGATGTGAAATTTGAACGGACTAATAAATGTCAACAAAGCTTTGACAGATTGAAAGCCTTGTTGACTAAAGCACCAGTTCTGGTTCAACCTAAATCGGGTAAAGAATTTGTGATTTATAGTGATGCTACATTGAATGGCTTAGGTTCTGTTTTGATGCAAGAAAGTAATAGCCTATACTTCTAGATAGCTTAAACCACGTGAAAACAATTATCCGATACATGATCTTTAATTAGCAGCTATTGTATTTTCTTTAAAAATTTGGTGATATTATTTGTTCGGTGAAAAGCGTTATATATTCACTGAACATAAAAGCTTAAAGTATTTGATGTCGCAGAAAGATTTGATTCTGAGACAGCGCAAGTAGCTAGAATTGTTAAAAGATTATAATCTAATTATCGATTATCATCTGAGAAAAGCAAATGTGGTTGTTGATGCTCTGAGTAGAAAGTCTCTATTTGTCTTACGAGAAATGAATACCCGATTATCATTGTTTGATGATGGTTCAATCTTAGCTAAGCTAAAAGCTAAACCAATGTTTCTACAGCAGATCTGCGAAACTTAGAAAGGTGATGATAAGTTGCAAGCTAAACGGGTACAGTATGAATTGACTTTTGATTTAAAATTTCAGATTAGACCTGATGACTGTCTGTTATTCAAAGGTATAGTATGTGTACTGAGAAATTCAAAGCTTGTACAGAAGATTTTGTATGAAGCTCATAATGGTACTATGTCTGTTCATCCAGGAAGTAATAAAATGTATAATGATTTGAAAAAGATGTACTAGTGGCCGAGAATAAAACATGATATTTCTGAGTTTGTATCTAGATGTTTGATATGCAGCAAGTTAAAGCTGAACATCAGGTATCTTCAAGATTATTACAGCCAGTGACGATACCAGAATGGAAATGGGAAAGAGTTACTATAGACTTTGTATCAAGGTTACCCCTATCTTTGCAAAAGGAAAATGCCATTTGGGTAATAGTTGATCATTTGACCAAGTTCGCAAATTTTATTCCGATAAGTATGGATTTCTCCCTAGACAAATTAGTAGAGTTATATGTTTCTGAGAATGTTAGGCTACGTGGAGTGCCAGTCACCATTATTTCAGACAGAGATCCAAGGTTCACATCCCAATTTTGGATCAAGCTGCAAGAAGCCCTAGGTATACAGTTACATTTCAGTACTGCATTCCATCCTCAGACAGATGGTCAATCTGAATGTGTGATTCAGATTCTTGAGGATATGCTTCGGTGCTGTGTATTAGAATTCGAAGGCAATTGCGAAAAATAATTGTCATTAGTCGAATTCGCGTACAATAATAGTTATTAGTCAAGTATAAAGATGGAACTGTATGAAGCTCTGTATGGTCATAAATGTAGAACTCCGTTGTATTGGACTGAGCTCAGTGAAAAAAAGATACATGGAGTTGATTTGACTCAAGAAACTGAAGAAAAGGTGAAAGTAATCTGAGATAGCTTGAAAGTAACTTCTTATCGTCAGAAGTCCTATGCGGATCTAAAACGAAAAGAAATAGCATTTCTAGTTGGCAACAAGGTATTTCTGAAAGTTTCACCTTGGAATAAAGTCCTTCGGTTCGGCCGTAAAGGAAAATTGAGTCCGCGATTTATCGAGCCATATGACATTACTGAAAGAATCAGACATGTTGCGTACCGATTAGCTTTACCATTTGAACTAGAAAAGATTCACAATGTTTTCCATATGTCTATGTTACGGCGATATCGGTCATATCCTTCACATGTTATCTCTCCGACAAAAGTCAAGATTCAGCCTGACATGACTTACAGTGAGGAACTTATCAAAATTCTAGCACGTGAAATGAAAGAATTAATAAATAAAAAGGTAGCTCTAGTAAAAGTTTTCTGGCAATGACATGGAATAGAAGAGGCTACTTGGGAACCTGAAGAAACAATAAGAAAGAAATACCCAAACCTCTTTACTGGTAAGATTTTCAAAGATGAAATTCTTTAAAGGGTAGAGTTGTAACAACCTCTTTTCAATGAAATAGGAACAGTGGTTTCGGGACCACAAATTTGAGTCCGAAAGAAAAATTATTTTAATATTTTTTTATGGTCTACTGTATGATAGGAAAATCGTATAAAAAATTTCATTAAGAAACTTTTACCCATTACATGTTTAATTGATAAAAGGACCAAATTACATAAAATGCAAAAGTTGAGTTTTAGAAGCTATAAGTATCAAATAGCTATCAAATTCAAAATTTGAGGTCCTTATATGGCAACTAGACCATTAAGAAGAGTCAGTAGATAAGAATAATGATTCATCCATGAAAAATTAAATAAAGAAAAGGAGTAAATTGGAAATAGAAATAATTAAAGATGATAAAAATCTAATATCATCTTATTTCATTAGCTTCCCCAAATTAAAAATACATGGAAACCCTAGCTAGAAAAGCTTGAAGAATGCAAACTTATTTGGCTAAATTAGGTGAGTATTATTGTCTCATTTTTATTAATTTTTATATTTTTGAGATCATAATAACCTAATCTAGCTATCACGGGGAATAATTTGTAAATTTATCAAAGTATAAAAGTTTTTCCATGGATAACTATGCATGAATTATGAAGTTTTATGGTAGAAAATGAAAGGTTGTTAATAGATAAACAAATTTTGTAAAGGAAATTTGCATGAAATTTTGATTTAGGGACTAAATTGAAAAGATGTAAAATTAATGGAAAATTCTTATTTTGTGAAATAAAAGGACTGTTATTATATGTAAAAATTGGAGAGGCTTGGAATAAGGATTATATTGCATGAATTTCATTTTTTGAGCCTAAAGACGAAATCATCATTAATTAAAAGTATAAGGGCAAAATGGTAATTTTGCCTAAGATGTGAATTGGATTGAATGGAATATGAACTGTATTAAATTGAGCTAAATTTACTTGTCTAGATCCGGATAGACCAAATACGAAATTAGACCGAGGAAAAGAAAAAGTATTGGATTATTAGATTACAATTCACGAACACTTGTCAAGGTAAGTTCGTGTAACTAAATTGTTTATATTTATATGTTTAAATTGAATGTTATGTATGTGTATTGTATATTTTACATGTATGAAAATCGGTCACATATCTGATAATGCTTGACAAGTATTAAGTCCCAATTAAACAAATGAAATTCGATGGATACAGGGTTCCCAAATTGTTGTGGTCCTGCATATGTTGCGGATACACCACAGCTCGAAAGAGCGTCCCGTTATTAGCTCTTATGAGCATCCCGATATTTGGCCCTCTTGAGCTTTCCATTATATGGTTCTTGTGAGCTTCCTATTAATAGCTCTTTAGAGCATCCCGATTGGTTGTGATTTTGCATGTGTTGTAGGCACACCACTGCTCTTATGAGCGTCCCATTATATGGCTCTTAGTGAGCTTTCCGTTTAAAGGCTCTCTGTGAGCTTCTTAAATAATCGCTCTCTGAAGCTACTTGATATGGCTCGCTTGAACTTCCCGATATATGGCTATCTGGAACTTACTGATTAATGGCTCTTCGAAGCTACTCGTTATTAACTTGCATGAGCTTACTAATTATGACTCTTATGAGCTTCTCGTTATACAGCTCGGATAAGCTTTCTGTTACATGGCTCACATGAGCTTCCTATTGTATGGCTCGAGAGAGGGCTTCCCGATTATGTACTCTAATGAGTACCGCCAAATATGAATTGACGAATTTTAGATTCGTACACTTCATGTATACTACCTTTATATCCATTGATATTTTAAATAATTCAACGGGTAAAGTTCTAATAAGAGATCAAATGAATTCAAGATAAATTACTATGAGAAATATTTGAAGTACAAAGATATGATATGTACATGTTCATGGACACTTGAAGTAATAATACATGTATGTGGAAATTGAATATTTATGAGCTCATTCATGTTTCTTGGTATTTATATGAATTACATGACTAACATACCTGATGAGGATATGTGTTTAGGCAATTGGCCACATTGGTTTGAGCCTGTTTAGTTAGCTTACCTTAAATGTGAAATAAATGGTAAGTTAATTCCTATTATATGAACTTACTAAGCATTAAATGCTTACTCTGTTTTATTTCCTCTGTTTTATAGTAATTCAGAAGCTCGTTTGGTTGGAGGCTTGGCTAAGATATTATCACATTATCCATCAACTCATTTTGGTATATATAGTAATTACATTTTGGTTATAATGGCATGTATAGGCTAAAAATGGATAAATGATGGAAATTATATAGGCATGTTGATAATTATTTTGTGATAGTACAAATTTGGTAAATATTCCCATATGTATGTATGGTTGTTTTGGTAAGTTTGGATAATTGAACATATGAGTTGATATGCCATGTATAAGACTTAGTTTTGGCATGATTTGAATGTTTTGTACTGGCTTGAGAATATGTTTAAGTGTTTATTTGGTGGAAAGCAAATTTCGGTGAGAAATATGGCTTAGAAATGGCCTTATTTTGCCCACACGGGTAGAGACACAAGTGTGTGTCTCGGCCTTGTGTGACACACGGCCTAGCACATGGGCGTGTGCTTTGGCCGTGTGTCCCCTGCTGTAATACCCCTAACCCGAATCCAACACCGGATTAGAGTTACGGAGCATTACTGAAGTTACTAATTTATTTATCAAATATTTTATTTCATCTAACATTTATATTTCGAATCACTTAAAATTAGACATATTTTCCCCCAAACATATTTATTCTTCTCGACATATTTTATTTGGATTTATTATTCGTCTCAACATACTTAATTTCCTTGTATCAACGTCTCAAAGGTGATCACATATTTATATGTCATGATGAATGTCATTTTTCTTTCCATATTCTAGTCTCGTATTTGAGTCATCCAGATTTTTATAATAAATTTGGTCATCGTTTTTATTTATTCTATATTCTAATACATTCAATTAATGATCTAGGAAAAATTACCATTTTGTCCCTAAATTTTAATTAATGACGATTTTACCCTTAGGCTTAGAAAAATAAATTCTTGCAATTTAATCCTTATTTCCAACCATTATCATCATACATATTGATAATAGCCCATAAATTCTATAAAATATCAGAATTTTCCATAATTTCAACACTTTTCAATTTAATCCCTAAAACATGTTTTTCCCCGGTCTTGTACTATATTAATATTTTTTTACAATTTTATAATTTAAATAATAAAATAATCCATTTCATGTAGTTTGATCATTTCTAACATTTTTACAAAATTACCTATAAAGTTTTACTTTTATTCAATTTAGTCCCTGAGCCTAAAACATACAAATTAGTCAAGCTAACTGATTATTCATACATATTTTCCTCCTCCTCCTCTCCATTCCACATCCTTAATTTACGTAACATGCTTGTAAGCAACATTATCAATAGTTTCACTATTCACTTATGTGTATATTCAAAGCTGTCCATTTGAGTTATATTCACTAAGTTATTTATATCTTGAGCTACAGAACTCCAAATTAAGATCTGATAATTTTCTCTGAAACTAGACTCACATATCTTCTTACCATAATTTTTCCAGAATTTTTGGTGAGGCCAATTAATACACTTTATTAGTTAAAACTTCCCCTATTTCGTTACTCGATAATCCTAACCACTCTTCACTAAAATTTCAATTTCTCTTTATACAGATTTCAAAAGATGTCCACGTTTGTTTCTATAAAAATAGACTCAATAAGGAATCCACCCATATAAATTATGTTCCATAAATATTTTTGTACAATTTTTAATGATTTTTACAATTCAAAATAGGGGATCACGAAATCAATCTGAACCAGTCTCACAAAAATGTAAATATCTCAAGATACAGAATTCCTTTGCTTTCTCTGTTTCTTTTATATGAAAATAGACTCAACAAGCTTTAATTACATAACTTATTCAATTTCTACCATTTTTTTTATAATTTTTCAAAGTTAGACAATTGCTGCTGTCCAATACTGCTTTAGTGCAAAATGTTGAATATCAAGTTTATAACACTCTTATTTCCCTTCTCTACAATATTTCCCATCACTTTCTCTTATTTTCTCTTCACTAACATATCAAGAACATAGAACTATATATATATAAGAAAACTCTACATTAGCATCATTTTCGTGCTTTTTCAATAATATTAAACTTAAAAACATATTAAAATTTTGATGTACTTACCTTGTCCCATTGATTTCAATCTTTAATTTGATTTTCTCTCTCCTCTAACTTCTATTTCTTGAATCCAACTTGATATTCTAACTCTCCATAGTCTCTTTAACATTTTTCTTCTTTGGTAGTTGTGGAAATTCTTTTGATTTCTAGGTGAAAATGGTAAATTTTTGGTGGAAAGACCAAATTGTAAAGAAATGAAAGTCTCTTTTTTCCTTTTTCTCTCCATACGTTGGGTGCATGGAAGGTGGATGGTATGTTCTCTCCTTTCCTTTTTTTTTTCCACACACACATATATATACACTTAATAAAATAATAAAATAATAAAATATCTTATTAAAATATTACATAAATAATAATTACCTAATTAAATAATTATAAATATCACCAACATCATCATTACTTTATAGATTTCTCTCTCTTCCAATTGACCATTTTACCCTTCATGATCTTTTAAAATTCCATCCTTGAGTCATCACTTAATTTGGTAAAATTACAATTTAGTCCCTCATAATTCTTCACCTATTCAATTTAGTCCTAATTCATCCTTTTTCCTTAGTTTCTAGATTATTCCACCCATAAAATATTTGCACTATTGGTCCTTTAACTTTTCATATTTACTCTTTAACCCCTTAAATTTTAAGTATTTACTCTTGGGCAACAAAACTTTTCTCACTTTTACAATTTAGTCCTTTCTTGAATTAATATATCATAATATGCTATCCAATGACATAACTCAAATTTCCTCTTCTCGTCACTTTATTTCCTTAATTTACTATATCAAGGATAATTCGTCACTGTAGAAATTTTCGGGGTGTTACACCTGCATCATTAAAATTTGAAACAGAATGCTCAATATTTTTCATAAGGCCTTGCACACGAGCGTGTGGCTTGGCTGTGTGACCCCTGCACCTACACACGGCCTAGCACATAGGCGTGTGTCTTGGCCGTGTGACCCAAGTCAAAGAGTTTCACGGGTACAGACACGGGCTGGGACACAGCTGTGTGCCCCATTTCGAATGCCCACACGGGCGTGTGTACCTTGCACTTAGGAAAAATTTTGAAATTTCGTGAAAAATTCTCTGAGTGCCCAGTCTAGTCCCGACTTGTTTCTAATGTATATTTTGGGTCTCGAGGACTAATATAAGGGACTTTAAGAATAATATTTGACATGAATGTTAAATAATATGTAATGCCTGTATTTGATTTGTTTATTCTGAAAATGCTGCATAACCCTGTTCCGGCGACAGATACAGGTTAGGAGTGTTACACAAATCTAATAACACACGCAATTCTATCAAGCATTACAAACTTCTCAATCAACTATCATCCTTATAAAAATTCATACCATTCTATTCAATTTATGGCCATTTCATTTCTAGCAACTCAAATCACATTCACAACATCACAAACATACCAATTGCATACTCAACTCAATTTCTTTTACATTTAATTCTTCCTAACGTTACTCATAATTATTCTACCTAGCATCATCAAAACATTCAACCAACTCTCTCTGTAGATATACATACATGATCCAAATAATCTCAAATAACAATAATATATACACAACTATATCCAGAAACCATATCATCCTTCAAAATTAGCATGACATAAATATAAGACTTCCTTAGTTTTGTCCTATTTAGAACAATAATAAAATGAACTTCATGTAGTACATTACGTCAATATTTTTGCAAAATTTATCATCTTAGTTTAGAAGCATTTGGACACATTAAAATTTAGTCTTTAGACACTAGTAATTGCAACTTTCGACCCCTTAAATATTTCAGCCTGCAAACCTAATTAATTTTGGCATATGAACTTATCAGTTGGTAGACTTCAAGTAATATGAAATTGCATCCATCTAGACCACATCATTCAACATTTTAAATAGGGTATTTAACCAGCAATACATTACCACTACAAATAACTGTTAAGTGTTACTCCTATTTTAGTCAAATTTGAGAAATAATCTTTCAGTTAAACTCTGGTTATTTGTTTTAATCAAACTCTGATTAGTCTAGATTATTTTATTATTATTTGACCTATGAATTTAGCCTATAAATAGGCTATTTTACAACCTTAGAAAATACACCCATTAGAGATTAGAACTCATAAAACTTTTGGAGAATTTTATGTTTACGTTTTGAGGATTCTTTATTTTTTGAGTTTCGGGGTTTAGTTTTTATCTCTATCTTTGTACTTTTCATTCTTTTTCCATTATATTAAAACTATCTTTGCCCGTGGTTTTTTATCCTCTCTGGAGAGTTTTTTCCAAGTTAAATTTGTGTGTTCAATTTCTCAATTTCTTATGTTATTTTTTACTTGTTCGTTACTTAATCGGATCGATCCCCAACAATAATAATACAGGTATTTAACTAATGCACATTCAACCATCCATTAAACACCAAGCATGCAATCAGATCAACATCTTAACGCACTAAACCAAATCCTTATAACCATGCAATTTCAAGTAACCATTTTTTTATCAAATATTTAAGCATGCAAATTCAAACAACATTACAATACATTCCAAGTTGTTTAGTAATAACCATAATTAAAATAATTTATTCAATTCAAAACTAGCATTTAAATGGTCTTACATGTACGATAATAAAACAAGTAATTATTAAAAATTCAGGCACAATTATATAGGGCATTACATTGGTTGGGACACTTCAATTTTTGCACTATTTTAGAGCAAACTAATCAGCAACAAATCGAGTACCTAAATGTCCAAATTTAAGCTTCCAACACCATAAATTCACAGCAATTAAAACTACCACTTTCAAACGTCACTTTAAACACCTTTAATATCATCAAAGCAAACAATCAGACACCAAAATTTTCCAGCAATTAAATCTGCCATTTAACAACTTTCAGACATCATTTAAATCATCTCAATACGAACTCAATTTCAAATTTTCAATAATATACAGTACTCTAATATCTATTCAATTTAATCTTTATCACAAACAACCAATCAAATCAAATTGATTTCACTCGATTTATCATTTATAACCCACCTTATGATCTTACTATGTAAATGAGTTCATAAATGCAGCAATTGAAAAGGTTCGAGTTATACAAATATAAACCGTAAAATCTGAGCTATTCATCGACGACTTTGCCTTTTCTTTTCTTTTTTAAGGAATCTGGGTTGACGTTAGCTACAGATTAACATAAACACGTCAAATCATCAATATGCAAACAAATTCACACATAAAATCGGGACTAACCTAACTTTCAATTTTAAAACTCAAATATTCAACCCAATTTCAACATTGTCCAATTTGGACCTCCTATTTTTCATTTCTAACACAAATTTTTCAATTTATGCATTTCATCCCTATTGTACGAAACTATCAAACAACTTTACAATCTAGTCATTTGTCACTTCTAAGCTTAAAATCTATCAAGTACCTAAAACATCAAATATTCATCAATGGCATCTTTCTAGACTTTAAAAATTACAAAAAATAACACACAGATTAGCTAAATTATGCTATCGCGATTCCAAAAACATAACAATTAACCAATTATGGCTTAGTTTAGCATTGTTTCTCACATGTACTTTTGGACAAAAAAGCAATTTTGAGCAAAAGATAAAATTTTCTACTTCTATTTTTTACTAAAAAAGTGCTTTTACAAAGAATCTTTGTCCCAAAAGCACATTTGAAAAGCTCAAAAACAGCTTGTTTAGCAATGCTTTTATCTTAAAAGTGATTTTTGTTTAAAAAATGCTTCTTAAAAACAATGCTAAACTGTGCTAAAGCTCGAAACTTTAAAACCCTTATGATCGAATGTTTCTTTCTTTTTCTCTTACGGTGATCTTTCTTTCCTCAAGTTTTATTACATGATTTGTTTTATTTTATTTTTATTATAAATTATATAAATTAATTAAATTTTATACTAAAACTCGTTATCAAACCATTCACCACCGTCCACTATTAATAATATGGTGGAATAATTGCCACATAAGTCCATTGACTATGATCTAAATGAACTCTTTAGCAATTGAACTTTTACAATTTTTATAACTTAGTCCTTATACCTTAATTAATTACTAATTCGATAAATTTACCAATCCAAAATTAAATTCTCCTAAAAATATAATTTACAAAATATTTATTAAAAATATTTACGATATTGATTTACGAAAATGGGTCCCAAAATCTAATTTTTCGATACCACTGACTTTATGATCATTACACTTTACCTTAGTTAACTATTAATTAAACAAAATTATTAGGCCAAGCTTTATTATGTTTCTATAATAGTTTCGTAAATATTAATATTTAATATTTACAAACACAGTTTATGGAAATGACATTTTGAAATGGTAATTTTCGATCCCACTGGAAATTCAGTCGTTACACACTTGGCCTTTTAACAGGTCCTCCAAATTTTCCATAATCTCTTTAGCAATTTTATAGCCTTCATTTTGCTAGTTGTAGAGCGCTGCTAACCCTCGCAACTATATTAGCAATGAGCTATTTTGTTTGTGTGACACCCCACACCTGACCTAGTCGCCATATCCAAGTGCGTGATGCCCACATTTGCTGTAATGCCCCAAAATTCTTATTTTTATTTTTGTTAAACTATGATACAACTGACTATCTGCTTCAGTGGTTAAGTGCTCTATATGTGTGTGTGAGGTCCCAAGTTCAAGCCATGCCTTTGGCGAATTTTGGAATTTTTATGAATAAAGCCTTAACCTTGCTCAAAGCACTTAAGTTTAGATGTTTGTAAGGATATATCAGAATAGGCTTACTGATCTGGTGGTTAGGTGGAGTGTTAATATGCTAGAGGTTTGGTGTTCGAATCTTTACGTGGGCAAGGGAGATTTTTTGTCGCCGGCGTGGGGTAGGAGTTTGAATTAACCAGGATTCTGAGTAGTTGGATGTTAGTGGGGTTAGTGCGGGAAATTATGGGATATGGGGATTGGGGGAAATATCTTATAGAAATTTTCATTTTGTCTTTTTTTAGTGCGGGAAATTATGGGATATGGGGGTTGGGGGAAATATCTTATAGAAATTTTCATTTTGTCTTTTTTTTCAAAAATTCTTCCTCTTCTGATGGTTCTTCCCTATCTCCCTACCGAAATTCCTTTTGTTTTCCTCCTCTCCCTTTTCTTTATTTTCCCAATCCATTTTTTTCGTTTCCTCCTACAAAATTAATTGTGTTCTGATGGGTTCGATAAGTTCTCTGCCTTTTTTCACCATATGTGTGTAATCATGGAACAGGAATCTAATTTCTTGTGATTGGCAGTGTATGAGAAGCCTTTTGAACAGTGTTCTTTCGCTTCCTTAATTTTTAGTAGTACTTTCAGAGGTTTTTTGTCAATGGTAAGTCGAGTTCCTATAATTCGTTTTACTTGAAAACTGGTTAATTATTCTCTTAAATCGATTTTGGATGTTACATTATAGGTTTTAGGGGCTTTAGGAACGGTTTCATAGCATAAACTTACCAGGTGTGTACCCAAAAACACAGAAAATAGAGTTTCAGTGAAACCCAAAAACCCCACTGTTGATGCCACAAGGGCATGTAGCCGCCCGTGTGGTAGGCCATGTGCTAGGGCATGGGCATGTGATTGATGGGGCCAGGCCGTGCGCGTAAGACACGGCTATGTGATGGCCAAGTAGGCTATGTGCGACACACGAGCTAACTGATTTGGGCCGTATGGGCCACATGGGCGTGAAGGCCACACAGGTAATCTACACAGGCGTGTGGGATTTTGGGCTAGGCCATGTGATCCACACGGCAAAGGGATCACACGGTCAAGGCTAAATTAGGCCGTATGGGCGACACAGCCTTATAGGCCCACACGAGTAAGCCACATAGGTGTATGAGCCCATTTAACTGAAATGTTTCTGAGGGTTGCATGGGTCGCCCAAGCCGACAGTGAACCTATTGTACGATCGATAAGCGTTACTTAGACCCCAAAATGTGTGATCTGACTGTATGAAATGCATGTATTGATCATGATATTTTATGCATGTCTACTGATATATATATATATATATATATATATATATATATATATGTATACGTATGACTGATAGTTGCATAAGCATGATATACTATATGTTTGCATTGCATTGGGTTGGGATGATGATATTTGGAGGAAGTGTACTGAAAGGCTCTTAAGCCTATTATCTAGCAGCTCGGCTGCAAATTTACTGATTATGTGTCACATTCGGTACTACTTGGAGTGTAGGGATGGGTGGGTGTTTTAAACCCCACATAGAGTGTAGGGATGGATGGAGATGATGTGTAGAGGCTGGTGGGTAGGACTCTATTTACTGATTACTCTTTACATAAATTACTGTAATAGGCTAAGGCCCTAATAATATCTAATACTAAAATTGAAATGGGCTAAGGCCCAAACTGCTATTGAAACTGAAATGGGCTTAGGCCCAAACTGCATTTGACTGTTTACTGTAATTGACTATATGTTTATTTTCTGTGGGGATTACACACTGAGTTTATATAAGCTCACCCCTTCTGTTTAATGTGTACAGGTAATCCCCAGAATTAGATGGATCGATGCGGTGGAGGACTAAGAGATAACTAATAATAGACAAATCGAAAATATTTTGATGCGACAACTTAGTTTCGAACACCCTATCATGTGTCATCGCCAGATTCGGCCATAACATTTAGGCCGAGTTTGGGGTGTTACATTCGTTGTTAAAGCAACTCCAATTCAATCATACATATCATTCCAATACAAACAAATTTATAAAACATTTACACAAGCCCAAAAAAAACCAAATTAAAAGATCTTTTAAAACATTTTTGAAACACATTTTGATTCTAAAATGTTACGAAAGCAACCGTGAATCTACAATATGTTTTAAAGGACTTATTCTGAAAACAACAAGTTAGGTTGCGACATAAAAATAGAGGACCTCGCGGTGTCCTTTCATGCCAAGCGTGGTTGTGATAAGGAACGACTAGGTCGCTACGAAGAGTATGAACGTCATGGCATCACAATAAAGGATGTCATGGTGTGACTTACAATCTAGCATGTACCTTTCCAAAATGCACAAATCTTGACCTTATTTCAAACCAAAACAATTCCATGACTAAAAGTATTAACATTCCATGTTCAAGGACTCATAAAACTCAACAAAACACTCTTAGATACATAAGGCACCTCCATGATTACTCGATATCAAAGTCAAACATCAATTTGGTTAACTTGGCATGTAAGTAAAACAGAGAATATAATTTAAACATTATGCAAAGATCCTAGTATGTCATTTTACAACATATATACACACTTAGGTTACAAGATGCCAACACATTCAAGTTACCAAAATGGACCATAATATCGATACCTTACCAAGGTTCAGTATATCACCCTAACTAGCTAGATATAAATATGCAAAGCCATCCTAGCACTCAATTGACAAATCATAAATTATTAGAATCTAAAATCACTTTATCAATACCTAATATCATCTCAATCAATGCAACACACTTAGATAAACATGATTCATTAATTAGCAATCTCAAGACTTATGCTTACTTGACCAAATGCCATCATTAAGATTACAAAGTGGCTAAATAAGTCACGACATAAATATCTACAATCCATATTAATCAAAAGATCTTATAGGACTCTTAGTTACCTAGGTACATGCTATTACGACTTACAAAACATAACAAAACCTTACAGAGATTTTAGCTGAGCTAAGATGTGAATTTGGATGCTTTTGACATTCATCGATCAATCGGAGACCTAATTGTCACCTGCGTACGGAAATAACAATCCGCACGCTGAGCAATTAAAATAATCTTTGATCACCCTCTGGTATAATTGTTGTTCAAATATGATTCAAAATTGCATCTTCAGAGAACCATTATTTTAATGCTCTTTTATTTTTTATATAATTCTAACTTATTGACGCTGACAATCTCAATTTTTTACCGCTATTTTTTCTTAGATGCTACGCGATTGAATGTGCCTAACTATTAGGCTAAACTTAAATTTTAATTGGTATATAACTTTATATTAATTAAGTGATAAATAAAATGCAAAGAGTTCTGTTCAAGTAATAACTTTGTTTTTACATAATAAAATTATCATAATTTTAAAAAAATTAACACAACTTTTTTACCTTAATTTTTTAACTAATAATTATAAAATAAATTATAATTTTACTTATCACAATTTTTTTATATCTTTTATGGTTATAATTGTATTCAAGTAACAACTCTATTTTAAAATTAACACAATCTTTTTAACTAATATTTCTAAATTAATATTAAGTTATTTTTAAAGTTAATTTAATAATATGATAGAAAATCAAAAGTGTTGTCATCAATTTGAAGGTTTCTCCAAACTTATGCTCTTATATATATATATATATATAGAATTCATTATTTTCCTTTTCTTTCTCATTTTTAAGGACAAATGTTAAAATCAAATATTAATTTGTTTCAATGTGTAATTTAATACATAAATTTTAATAATTATATTTACAATTTTTAAAAATTAAATCAAATAAAAATTTTAATTAAAATTAAAAAATTAAAATTTATATATAATATTACATATCTTATCAAAAATTATTTATAATTTTGAGATTCATGTTTCTTTTTTAAGAATAGTCAACCTTGGAAACGGATGCAAGCCCCTAATTTTAGAATTTTCATCATCATTCAACCTATCTCACTATCTTTTTTGACGAAGGAAGATAAAATCCAAGGAAAATTGAAAAAAAAAAAAAAAGGTGGATTATTTGGGGTTTAATAAAAGTAAAATAATTTTATTACTTCAATGTGTGAAAAGAACATGTTTTGGAAGCATTGAGCTTGATGATAGTCCCATACGGCATCCTATTTATTTTGTCGGTACTACAAATTTACCAAAGGCAGGTATAAATGGTGGAATTAATGGGTAGATTCCAGGCCATTCTAGATACACGTCCAAAACTAGCTTTGGTTACTATGGCCAATGGCTTATGTGTACTTTTTTCCGCCTAACATTTACATATTTCATAAATTGAGTTTTTAAGTGTTTTATTACTAGATTATATAAATGTTAATTTTATATTAAAAATATTTGATAAAATAATAAATATAAGTATTAAATATAATTATGTTGTAATATTCTATACCCGACTCAATGTACTAAATTCAAATATAAAATGTCACAATACTTACATACTTAACAAATTTTACAATCTACAAAAATCATACTAAATATACCTCTCATTTATTTAAAATCCTTTTTAAAACAAAAGATTTGAATGAAACATTTATTGTTTATCACAGACTCTCAAAAGTAGTATAAAGCCTTACAACATAAATACTTCATAAGATAGATATATTCGTAGCATATATTACTACTTGTCAATTGAAAACATGTTTCTAAAAGTGTCCCTCTATGTACATAACATCGCCCTACGATCAGCCACATCGACACATTTTTTGGTTTGGTCCCTTCTGGTAGATGAGTTCAACTCAAAAACCTGCATTACAAATAGACGTCTGTAAGTTCAATATATGTAACACCCCAGATCCGGCCTAGACGTTATGACCGAATCCGGAGATGTCACAAAGAAGGGTTTTGAAAACGAAGTCAATACCATAAAATCATTTCAATTTTTCATCTCATAGTCATTGTCAAGCGTTATTAAATTAATTAATTTGCCAAAACATGATTTACAACTGAAGTTTATAAAAGTTGTTTTATTTTGAAAATCCAGTTCGTATTATCATAAAAACCTTTATTAGCGTAAAAACTATGGTTTTTAGATATTCGTTGTAAATATAATACTAAAACAAAAATTCAAATCCCAAAATCAAACCAAAAAAGTTCGGAGAGTCCAATTATTACAAAACACCAGAAATAATCCTTAAATTAAGATAAAAACTATAAACTTAATCAATTTACGAACTCATGGTCACCGAGAGGCTCTGTCGCACCGATCTGCCTAAGTCTGTGGATTACCTAAATAGAACATACAAACAAATGTGAGTTTTCGTAAACTCAGTATGTAACCCAACAGAAATAGACATACAATTTATACAGAAACCAATAAAAACAGTCAGATACATCCTCGGACTCATGTCTGTCTCAGATACAGATAACAGATACAGATATGTAGATCAGATAAACATAATCCTACCCCTATCTTCTACACACCAACTCCGACCATCCCATCACACCATGTGGGGTTGAAACACCTATCTAGGCCTACATACCATATTGTGCCATTGTGACACATATCAGATAAAGTGCAGCCATGCTGCCAGAATATAGACGATGAAAGCCATACAAAACACTTCCTCCATATATATAAATGCCGCCCCAAAACAGATACAAAATATAAAAACAGATGCGGATATAACATGCTTATCATGTTGGTGTATAGATATCAGATATATACATACATCAGATTAATTAGACATGCATAACAGTTATAAGTTCATATCAGAATATCATACTAGCAGATCACTTAGTTTTAGGGTTTAGTTAGCTCTTACCGACCCTACGATAGGCTCACAGTCGATCAGAACGACCCGTGCGACCCTAAGGAAAATTTCAAAATTTTGGGTCTACATGCTCGTGTGGCTTGCCCATGTAGGCCCAAATGCCTGTGTAGCCCACATGCCCACATTGGCCTTTCCCGTGTGGCCCACACGGCCTAGCCCAAAACCCACATACCAGTGCGGCATACCAGTGTAGGCCCACACACCTAACTTGGCCTACCCCATGTGGCTTACACGGCCCCACTCACGCCACCACACGGTCGTGTCTTGCGCACAGCCATGCCTTCATCGATCGTACAGCCATGTCTCGACACACGGCCATCCAAACGGGCGACCACACACCCATGTGGCGTCGACAGTATTTAATTTTGACGTCCATCAAAACCTCGTTTTTTCACGATTTAGGTACACACCTATTTCATTTTTTGCAACAAAATAACCCCGAAACTCTTGAAACCTAAGAATAATAACAAAAACCAGATCAAATCCAATTATACAAGCCAATCTAACCAAAAACCCCAAACGACATACTCGAGAAACTACAACAAACGAAGGTTCGATCACTTACCAAGATGGATACGATAACCCGCACACGCTACACGTTGGAAAACACGTTTAGATCCCCTTGAGCAACACCTAAACAAGAAATCACCATATTACCAAACCTGAAATTTGTTCCCATTAACCAAAACGTCAAGAAAACTTACCTACTACGTACCGAACAGAGTTTATAGCATCGAAACACGGTGATTTGAAAGACAGAGAAGCGAACCAAAATCAAATGAGGTGGAAACCAAAAAGAAAATTTTGGAAGAGGAAATTTTGGAGAAGAACGTCAAAAAACGAATAGGAATTTCGGCAAGAAAGAGATAAAAAATCAAAATAAAAATAAATTTTAATATTTTAGCTAATATCCCACTAAATCACAAACCCATTATCCCATTAAATTTTAACCACTTGGAATTTTAACACCACCCAAACACTCTCAAACAACCGGAGCAAAAATAACATTCACGCTCATGCAGGAATTCGAACACAAAACTTCCAACACATTAACTCCCTTACCACTCGAACCAGCAATCTCATTCTGACATAAATTAACAACATTTTAAAATAATCCCACTAACCAAAGGTAAGATTTGGATCAGAAAAATAACAAAATTTGACAAAGATGAGAGCCTTGAACCAATATCTCTCACACACACCCAGAATACTTAACCACTGAAGTAGATACACATTTATGTTAGATATTTACAGAAGCAGAAATAAGTTACTCAGGGTGTTACAACTCTACCCCTTAAAAGAAATTTCGATCTCAAAATTTACTTGATCAGAACAGATGAGGATACTACTGATGCATCGAGTCATCAAGTTCCCACATAGCTTCCTTAGTGCCATGATTCCACCATAGAACCTTTACTAACAGAATGGACTTCCTCCTCAGAACCTTAATATCACGATCCAGAATTTGAACCGACTCCTCCTCAAAATTTAAATTCGGTCTAACCTCGATCTCTTCAACAGAGACAACATGAGATGGATCAGACCAATACTGCCTCAACATCGAGACGTAAAAAACATCGTGAATACAGTGTAACTCTAGATCTCCAACTAATAAGCAACCGACCCCACTCGCTTCAGAATCCAATATGGCCCAATGAACCTAGGGCTCAACTTGCCCTTACTACCGAACCTCAAAACTTTCTTCCATGAAAAGACCTTAAGAAAAATGAAGTCACCCACAGAGTACTCAATATCTCTACTTTTTATATCAGCATAAGACTTCTGTTTATCAAAAGCCGCCTTTAGACAATCCTAAATCAATCTAACCTTATCTTTGGTGTCAGAAACCAACTCAGAACCTAAAACACGACGCTCACCCAACTCAATCCAACATAGTAGAGTACAACACTTACGATAATACAAAGCCTCATAAGGTGCCATCTGGATGCTAGACTAGAAACTATTATTGTAGGGGAACTCAACTAGCTGCAGATAATCCTTCCAACTATATCGGAAATCTATCACATAACTCCAAAGCATATCCTCCAGTATCTGAATCACCATCTCAGATTGACCATCGGTCTGATGATGGAACGCAATACTGAAGTCCAATCTCGAACCCAAAGCCTTGTGCAATTTCCTCTAGAATCAAGAAGTGAAGTGCTGATCTCTATCAAAAATAATCGAAACAGAAACCCCATACAATCTTACAATCTCAGAGATATAAAGCTTCGCTAGCTTCTGCAAAGAGTAGTTCGTCCAAACCAGAATAAAATGAGCAGATTTGGTCAATCGACCTATGATAACCTAAATAGAATCCTTCTTAATGGGTGTTAAGGGCAACCCACTAACGAAGTCCATCGTTACTCGTTCCCACTTCCATAAAGGAATCTTAACGAGTTGTAGCAAACCCGAAGGCAACTGGTGCTCAGCCTTAACTTTCGGCACGTTAGACAACGAACAACAAAATTCGTAACCCCAAGTTTGAAACCCAGCCACCAATACAGCTCACGAAGATCGCGATACATCTTATTACCCCCGAGATGCATAGCATAAGAGCTACTATATGCTTCCCTCAAAATTAACTACCTCAAATCAGAATCATTCGACACACAAATTTAACCTCAAAAACACAAAATTCCATCGTTATTTAACCCAAAATTTGAAGTATTGCCACTCTCAATCTGACGAAATCGCAAACTCAGATACTCATCCCCTAACTGCTTATCCTGAATCTAATCAATCCAAGTCAGGTTAACTTACAACTCGGCTAACAGACTTCTATAATCAAACAAACTAAGACAAGTGAACATCACCTTCAAATAAGTCATCGCTCTACGACTTAGAGCATCGGCCACCATATTGGCCTTACCAAGATGATACTCTACCGTGCAGTCATAATATTTAAGCAACTCAATCCATCGCTACTGTCTAAGATTTAACTTCTTCTGGGTAAGGAGACACTTGAGGCTCTTGTGATTAGTGTAGACAATACACCTCTCACCATACAGATAGTGCCTCTAGATTTTCAATGCAAAAACCACCGCAGCCAACTCGAAATCATGCGTCGAATAATTCCCCTCGTCATGTGACACGTCCCAAATTGACATGTGACACATCACTATAGACCACAAATTCCTTACCAGATTCAGGCTGTATCAGAACAAGAGCCTGAGTCAGAACAGACTTGAGCTTCTCGAAGCTCGATTGTTGTGCATTAGTCCAGACAAAAGGAACACTATTGCGCAGAAGCTTAGTCAAAGGGGCTGCAATCAGAGAGAATCCCTCGACAAAACACCGATAATAGCCCGTAAAACCCAGAAACCTACGGATTTCAGATATGTTCCTAGGCTATTTCCAATCCAACACCGCCTCAATCTTTCTAGGATCAACTCGAATCCCCTCAGTAGAAACCATGTGCCTCAAAAAAGTCACCTCTCACAAACAGAACTCACATTTGCTCAACTTAGTGTAGATTTATTTCTCTCGAAGTATCTGAAGCACTACTCTAAGATGTCTATCATGCTCATCATCGGTCTTAGAGTAAACTAAAATATCGTCAATAAAAACCACGACGAACTAAACCAGATATGGCTAAAACACTCGGTTCATCAAATCATTAATACGGTCAGAGTATTCATCAGATCAAAAGGCATAACTAGGAACTCGTAATGTCCAAAACGAGTCATAAATACAGTCTACTGAACATCAGCTTCCTTAACTCTAAACTAATGGTACCTAGATCGGAGATCAATTTTTGAAAACACAAAAGCCCCTCGAAACTAATCAAACAAATCGTTGATCCTCGGAAGTGGATACTTATTCTTCACAGTCAGTTTATTCAACTGCCGATAATCGATACACATCATCATGGTGCCATCCTTTTTCTTCACAAACAGAACCAGTGCTGCCACGGAGACACACTAGGAAAAATGAAACCATGATCCAAAAGCTCTTGAAGTTGAACCTTAAGCTTTGTAAGCTCCTTCAGTGCCATTCAGCAGGAAGCAATACGAGCTATACCCGGTAGAAGCTCGATGTCGAACTCAACTTCTCGATTCGGAGCTAAACTTGGTAATTCTTCAGGAAAGACATTTGGAAAATTCTTCACTGATCTAATACCCCCGGTAGAAGAGTCTCCAGAAATAGAAACACTAACGTAAGCCAAATACGCCTTGTACCCTTTCCGAACCAGTGTTTTAGCCACAAGAGCAAAATCACATTGGACAAATAATCTCGACACTCACCGATCACAACCACCTCATTATCATTCTCAATCCTCAGAGCAACCCTCTTAGTCGCGCAATCTAAACTGACTCGGTGCCTAACCAACTAATCTATACCCAAAATCAAATCGAACTTTCCAAACAGTAACTCTATCAAATTTGCCAGAAATACAGCCCCTTGCACCTCTAACGGAACATCTCTATAAAGTTTACTAACCCGAACAGACTACCCCAATGGACTCAGTATAGTTATCTCGCTAGAAGTACTCTCAACCAAAATCTCCAAGTTTTCAGAAACAAAACTAGCTACATAGGAGTGTGTAAAACCTATGTCTACCAGAACAATATAAGGTACATCAAAAATAAAGAACGTATCAGTGATAACATCAAGAGCGTCTCTATCCTCTCGGTGTTGAGTAGCAAAACTAACGCAGACTGCCTCGCTTCAGGCTAATTAGCATCTCTACTCGGCACTCTATGTCCACAGTCTATACCATTATCACCCCTAGCCGTTTCATAGCCTTTAAGTAGCTGTTGAACTGCCCTCTGAGGCTGTACAGAACCCGATCTAAAGCTTGCATCTGATCTGCCCACTGTGGATACTTTCGAATACGGTGCTCTAAAGACCTACACCTCAAACAAGCCCCTAACCTCCTCCAACACTCGCCCGGATAGCGCCTACCACAATTACTGTATGGCTGAATTCAAGTAGGAGCAACAGGAACCCCCACTCTAACCGGCCCATCAGGTTTGACCTTTTTCTTAGGCCTCTGAATAGAACTAAAGGGATTTGAATCCCTCTTATTCCTGCCTCCCTCACAGTCCCTATTCTGGCACTTCACGCTCTTAACTTCTTCAGCAATCTTTGCCTTATCAACTAGAACTACAAACTCACGCTCCCTCTATGAAGCAACCAGAACCCTCAGACTATCTTTCAAACTGTCCTTAAAATGGACACACTTCTCATACTCAGATGCCACCATGCCTCGAGCGTAGCAGCTCAACCTCAGAAATTCGACCTCATACTCGACCACAGATCTATCACCTTGCGTGAGATTCATGAACTCAGGCCTATGACCATCTACATAGCTTGCCTCCACATATTTTCCTTGAAAGGTAGTCTTAAAGAAATCCAAATTCAGACGATCAAGCTGAGTACCCTCCTCAAATGTTAACCACCACTGATATGCCTCGTCGAGAAGCAACGAGACTGCACCCTTCAGTTTCTCCCCAAGAGTACAATCTAAATCATTCATGATCCTCTCAGTGGCCCCTAACCAATACTCGATCACAGTAGGGGCGACTCTAGTGACACCCCTAAACAGTTCAACACCATTAGACCAAAGTTATTTAATTACCAACCTACGACCTCCAGATCCAAAATGGAGTCCAGCGACCCTCTCTAATATCCTCAACATGGCTTGAGACAGTGCGTCATTCCTAGCCAATCGACTTTGAAACCCAATCTCAGTAGCAGGTAAAACTGATGTCTCACTTGTATCTAAGTTTGGCATACTGCCCAAAGAAGAAGACTCAGCTCGAGCTCCCTACGGCCTCTACCACGGCCACGAATACCACGTCCGTGTGTTCCACGAGCACTCATTGTAAATTTTAAATTTATCTTCATTTTAAAGTTTTATGCATCGGTTCCAGTATTTATTAGTGGATATTTTATGCATAAATTATCAGAAGTTTAGAAATGTTTTCAAAGGTTTCGTCTCTAGCTATTTCAGTACAGTTTCAGAAAATACTATCTATAGTAATTTTAGAATATACTCTCTAAGTTTCAGAAATACTTACAGGATCGGCGTCGGAGACTCGGTATACCACATACATTCTCAAATTTTTCAAATTGTTTGTAAAACTAATTCTTTTTGAAATACAATTTTGAAACCCAAAATTTACAGCCCAAGTTTTTCAACCTGACTCTAATACCACTAAATGTAACACCTCAGATACAGCCTAGACGTTATGGCTGAATCCGAAGATGTTACAAAGAAAGGTTTTGAAAACGAAGTCAATACAATAAAATCATTTCAATTTTTCATCTCATAGTCATTGTCAAGCGTTATTAAATTAATTAATTTGCCAAAACATAATTTACAGCGAAAGTTTATAAAAGCTATTTTATTTCGAAAATCCAGTTCGTATTATCAGAAAAACCTTTGTTAGTATAAAAACCATGGTTTTTAGATTTTTGTTGTAAATATAATACTAAAATGAAAATCGAAATCCCAAAATCAAACCAAAAAGTCTGGAGAGTCCAATTATTATAAAACACCAGAAATAATCTTTAAATTAAGATAAAAACCATAAACTTAATCAATTTACCGACTCGTGGTCATTGAGAGGCTCCTTCACACCGGTTCATCTAAGTCTATAGATTACCTAAATAGAACATACAAACAAATGTGAGTTTTCGTAAACTCAGCGTGTAACCCAACAGAAATAGACATACAATTTATACAAAAACTAATAAAAACAGTTAGATACAGCCTTTGACTCATGTCCATTTCAGATACGGATAACAGATACAGATATGCAGATTAGATAAATAGAATCCTACCCCCATCCTCTACACACCAACTCCGATCATCCCATCACACCATGTGGGGTTAAAACACTCATCTAGGCCTACACACCGTATTGTGCCATTGTGACACATATCAGATAAAGTGCAGTCATGCTACCAGAATATAGGTGATGAGCGCCATACAGAACACTTCCTCCACATATATAAATGCCACCCTAAAACAGATACAAAATACAGATACAGATACAGATATAACATGCTTATCATGTTGGTGTACAGATATCAAATATAGATATACATCAGATTAATTAGACATGTATAACAGTTATAAGTTCAGATCAGACTATCAGACTAGCAAATCACTTACTTTTAGGGTTTGGTTAGCCCTTTCTGAACCTACGGTAGGCTCATAGTTGATTGGAACAACCCGTGCGACCCTAGGGAAAATTTCATAATTTTGGACTTATATGCCTATGTGGCTTGCCCGTGTGGGCCCACACGCCTCGATTAGCCTTGCCCATATAGCCCACATGACCTGACCCAAAACCCACACGCCTGTGTGGGCTCACACGCCCAACTTGGCCTAGCCCATGTGGCTTATACGGCCACACTCACACCATCACATGGCCGTCTCTTGCGTACGACCATACCTTCGTCGATCACATGGCCATGTCTTGACACACGGCCATCGACATGGGTGACCACACATCTGTGTAGTGTCAATAGTATGTAATTTTGGCTTCCGTCGAAACTTCATTTTTTTACGATTTGGGTACACACATGTTTCGTTTCGCAACGAAATAACCCCGAGACTCCTAAAACCTAATAACAATACCAAAAACCTGATCAAATCCAATTATCCAAGCCAATCTAACCAAAAACCCCAAATGACATACTCGAGAAACTGCGAAAAATGAAGGTTCGATCACTTACCAAGATGGATACGATAATCTGCACACGCTACATGCTGGAAAACACATTTAGGTTTCCTTGAACAACACCTAAACAAGAAACCACCACATTACCAAACCCGAAATTTGTTCCCATTAACCAAAACGTCAAGAAAACTTACCTATTATAGACTGACCAGAGTTTATAGCATCCAAACGCGGTAATTTGAAAGATAGAGAAGCGAACTAAAATCAAAAGAAATGGAAACCAAAAAGAAAAATTTGGAAGAGGAAATTTTAGAGAAGAACGTCAAAAACAAATAGGAATTTCAGTAGGAGAGAGAAAAAAATTTAAAATAAAAATAAAAATTGATAGTTTAGCTAATATCCCACTAAATCACAACCTCATTATCCTACTAAACTTTAACCACTTCGGAATTCTAACACCACCCAAACACTCTCAAACAACCGTGGCAAAAATAACATTCATGCTCGTTCAGGGATTCGAACACAGGACCTTCAACACACTAACTCCCTTACCACTCAAACCAGTAGGCTCATTCTGACATGGATTAACAACATTTTAAAATAAGCCCACTAACCAAAGGTAAGATTTGGATCAGAAAAATAACAAAATTTGACAAAGATGAGTCTTGAACCCAAGACCTCTCACACACACTCATAATACTTAACTACTGAAGCAGATACACATTTATGTCAGATATTTACAGAAGCAGAAATAAATTACTCAGAGCGTTACAATAGAACTTAATTAATCTTAACCACTATTATCTTTAATCGACGTTGAGTTTCCCCTGAATTAAAACTTTCTTTCAGACTTTGATAGATACTTTTCTAATCCCTAATTGGTGGATAATCATATGGCAATCTCCATACTTAACCATCCTATACATACTCCGCTCAATTTATGGATCATAGACTTTATACCATTTTTCAAATCCCATTATACAAATTTTTGCAGATAAAGTTGGACATGCTTCTCAGAATGATACTCAGCGAGTACTACTCTTGACGGATTCTTCTACAAGATCCGGTGATTATCAAAACACTAGTTACATCATATATTCAAATTAGTCTAGATAAACAGACTTGCTTAAAAGGATATAACGATTTAATTCAAACAATAGATTCTTATATGTCTCCAATATAGGACATAAGAAATTCTAGGTTTGACGAACACTTGCACTCAAAATTTCAAATACACTAAGTTCTCTATCCAGGTGGCCACTATGGCGTATTCCCGATTCTATCACACTTGTTTTGAGAAATCATTCAAAAAATGCCTCAAATGCATACCCACATTTCACCATAACTAATAACTTGTTAGTTAGGCTCGTACGCTAGAATTCATTACACAGGTTTTCCAGATGGCTTGTCACCAAGGCTCTCCATATAAGACCCCATATAAGATTTATAGAATTCCCCATACAAGCTCTTTAGATAATTTATCATTCAGGATTTCCTGATTGCTATGACATTAAGGCTTTCCCCTGTAATACGCCACAAAAGCTTTTCAGGTATATCATAATAAAGGTTTTTCAAGTAATCCATGCTTATTTTTCCAGCGAACCATCTCTATGGATGCAGTGAGGCTTCTCCCACATGGTCTTATACCTTCACGCCCTCTTAGAGTATTATCATATGATGCCATGGGCATAGCCTTGCCACAATTTTATTCTTTGATCTGCCAATCCGATAAGTATTATAGTTACCATACCGGAGGCTACACAATAAATCTCCATTTTCATAGTGATTTGTCTTTCCAATTAGCAATATACTTAACTTACCGGGGCCTACACAATATATAATTTTTTTTCACATTTATACATACCACAAACTTGCATGTACTAGATTTGTACCACAACAAAGGTCTTTTTACTTAGACTTTAACTATACACACATATAACACTAATTATTATCACCCACACATTCCAAAGATGACGTACCAACTCTCTAACAGCAAAGACACTTATCATGCAACTTTGTATTCAAATACACATTAATACTCTTCATTTACATCTATACATATATCTTCTCAAGGTGACTCACCTTTACCTCAGTCCAGAGCTTCTATTTTGATCGTCCGTCCCGATCCACCAGTAGCAACTACTTACAAGATTATGGAATTTGCATTAGAATCCTCATTTACAGATAGTTCACTAACGTTTCAACTATGTACTCCCAAGCAAGGTCTTCCACAAGCTCCCCACTCCTCAACAGTAGTAACATACAAAATTATAAAACTTACCAAAAGGCCAAATCATCTACTGGTTAAACGAGATCTTAGTTTGATCTTAATAAAGAAGAATAAAAGAGTGTTGAGGTTAGAAAGAAGAACCTGATCATTAAGTAGAAAGAAAAATCAAATGAAATATCCCCCTCTTATAAATATACTCTCGGTCCCCTTGATTTCCCTACCTAATTCAAGGTAGGTAAAAGAAAATTCAGCGAAGGTTTACCTTATTGTTGACCAGTCATGGGAAGGGTCAAATCAATCCAATTTAGTCTTGTTGAGAAGTGGCCAACCATGTTGTTTTGATGATTTGTTTAGTTTGCTTATTTTAGTGTCCAAGCAAACTTTCATAGATCTTGCTACTTTGATCTCTTCTTCTAATGCTGCAGAATCCCAACAACTCTCAACAAACCCGATATAGATCTACTTGAATAGTATTCATGTAGATCGGGCATATAATTTTTTAGCAATGACTTATGTATGGCGTGGTCTTAAGGACAATTAAGTCCCTTACCAGTTTCTCATACACTTGGTAAGTTCTTAGTGCTCAATCAAAACTCTAGAACGTACTCTTTCTTCACTTGAAGTTACTCTGCAATTAAATCCTTAGATACCGCCAATTTGTTAATATGCGCCAACACTCTAACTCGTTATCAAGCCAATAGGGTGACGGATTATGCTACCACAACACGCCAAACAGTTTACATACATACTGTACTCATCTTTCTGAAATCGCTAATTTTTAGGGTGTGACATATGTTGTTTAATAAAAGTAAATATTGATTTTTTTAAATTTAATCTTATTAATATAATATTTTATATTATTTTGGATAGTTTTGGATGAAAGATAAATAGAGTAATTTGAATATCTCATTTTTTTTAAAATGATACATTATTTTAATTTTTTAATAAAATAAAATCAACTTAATATTTTATATTAAATGGTAAGGAGCTACCTACTTATCTTATGCAACATTTTTTTTGTTGAAAATTTTATATTAAGTAAAAAATTAAAATAATTATCAAACACGTTTAAAATATTAAATGTTGAAAATTTTCATTCAATAAAAATTTTCAATGGTTTATCAAACACACCCTTACTCTACTTTTTCAGCCATCAAATAATTGTCAAACATATGAAAATGAAAATTCAACGGTTTATCAAACACACTTTTACCCTACTTTTTCTGCCATCAAATAATTGTCTTTTTTTTTGTTATTGTTGTAAATAGGGTATCCACTATCAGTAAAAATGATTAATTTTGCTATAGGTACTCTTTGAAAAAGTAAATAGGTAGCCATGAAATGTGTTTAATTCTCATGAGCAGGGGATCAAACCTCCTGACCACATGGTTAAAGAATGAAGTGAACAACCACCACATCGCCTCTCATGATTTCATTATTCGTTATACTCAAAACTCTACTATGGAGGTTTTAGATAAAAATAAAAATATCATGTTCAAAAATTGAGTTTTTATAAAAAAAAATTTAAAATATTACTTGGATTTGTGTTCTAATATTCAAGTAGACCTGGCTAGGCCAGGTTCGGGTCGAGCTGATGCAAAATTGTAGGCCCATTTTCTAGGCTCGACTAGCTCAAAAATGGGCCTAAAATTCTACCCAAGCCCAACTCAGATTAAAAATGCTAAATCTAAACTCGATCTAGCCAAGCTGTATTAAGTTTTTTAGATAATTTTTTATATAAAAATAAATTTAAAAAATATAATATTACTAGATTAATATATAAAGAATTATTGCATAATTTTTTTATGGAAATTGATATCATTGTTATGCTCCACTCAGTGCTTGATGGATTATTTCTGTTAATACAAAATAGCCGTTGGACTTCATCGTATCCTCAAAATTTATTTGCCAATAATTTTTTTACACGCCATAATATAGGTGGGGCGAATAAAACCTTAAAAAATGTGACATTAATATACGCCTTAAAACCTTTATTAATTTCCCATAAGTTAATTTTTATCCTCACCAACAATTTATATCTTCTCACTGTGTTTTTAGTGTAGTTGTAGAGATAATCAAGTTGGTTTTCATGGAGCAACATATCAGCACTAGGATTACAATAAGTGTTACAAATGCTAAACGAGTTGGTCATCAACGCATCCCTTCATTCTTGTATGTGGCTGCCATATATTACTGCTTGATTCAATGTACCAAAACAGCCCAATAGCGGCAGCCATGTCTTCATCAGGTTTTGCAGCAATGAATGTGTAGGCAGTGCTGCATTTAGATTTGTCGGAAAATCAACAAAACTACTATTATTGGCTGCCGGTCATTTGTTCCCTTTTATTTTATTTTTTTTAAGGAAGAAAAAATAGGTGATTTGGAGGGCTTATGTGCAAGTATGACGAGGGAAAAAAATCTGATGTGAATTAATTTAATAAGTTGAGCCTATAACTTAGGTGGTATGAAGAGTTTATATAATAAATTTTTCCTTAATATTAAGAATCATAATTGTGGAAATCATTTTTTTCAATTTTTGAAAAATAGAGATCTATTTAAAAACAGAAATGGAGTCGCTACCGACCCTTTTTTGAGGTGTAATTAGATCACCATAAAACTTTGATTTATTAAAACAAATTTTGGTCTACAAAACTCGAGGAAACGGGTTCGGGAGTCGGTTACGTACGAGGAAAGGTTAGCACCCTCGTGACGCTCGAAATTGGTACTTAATTGATTACTTAATGTCCTAACATTGAACATTTGAAACGATTTTAAAATACGATCCTTTTATTTAAAAGAACACTTGACCAAATCAAAGTGAATACCGAGACCCGCTTATCTCAAAGAAATAAAATGCAGTACCTAGTAAGTTAAGATGCAACATTTCAATCCTTCGAAATTAAGCTTGTCTTTTTTATTTAAAAAAAAAAAAACTCATGCACTTAAATTCAAAAAGGATATTTAATTATTTGGGTCGAATGAAAAATCGGAACCCAGTAAGTTAGGGCTTGATTTTTCAAAATTCCAAACATAGAATATTGACTTTATTTTTTTGAAATTCTTATCTCGAGACGATAAAACGCCACATCCAGTGAGTTAGGACGCAACATCTCAAATTCTTGAGAATAAACTTTTATTTAAAAATTTATGTAATTTGATTGAAAGAGGGTGCCCGGTTACTTAGATTTAACGAGAAAAATCGGAACCCAGTGAATTAGGGCACGATTTTCTCGAAGCTTCAAAGCACGAGCATTGCCTCATTTTAAAACTTCGAATATAATGCTTTTGAAACTTCAATGATATTAAAACACAATTTTTTTTTTTACAAATGAAATGCAATGGAATGATAGTGTACAAAACAATACGGCAATACATACATAAAATGTTACACTAATGAATCATAAATAATCAATACGTACAAATTGAGAATCACAATGCACAGGATAGTAATAATCACATAATATACAATTTCATTATTAACCATTGAAGGAAATGGAGCAAAAGGACACACACAAAATGAAAGTAACTAGTATGGAAATATTAATAATAAATGAAGCAATTAAGACAAAGTTTGAAACAAATAATGTAACAAAAGACCAATGTAAGTACAAAAAATATAAATATACTAAGGAAATCTTAAGCAAATAATATATATAAAAACAAGTTTCAATTAAATGTTGTAAACGGCCATAATATAAAGTAATTTAAAAAAAATGCAAATCGATTTTAAAATAAAATTATATATATATATATATATATATATATAATGTTTCAAAACACTTAATTTAAAAGACAATTTAAATGACCAAAAACAAAATTTAACTTTGTTAGTATATATATAAAATTTTGAAACATATGAAAAATAAATTAATTAAAAACCAACAGAGGATCAGATTGAAATTGGAATAAAATTTGAGGCCTAAATTATAAACAGTGAGAAAAAAGGTTGCTAATGACTAGATAGGCAGGCATGCAAACGAGCGAGGGTTCACTGGGAAATTATCCCACACGCTCAAAACGGTGTCGTTTGAATACTAATCCGTTCAATAGCCCAAGGTCTAAATTGAAACAATACACAAAATACAAGGCCAAATTAAAAAACGGGCGCAGGACTACATTGCAAAATACCGCAAAAGCGGAAGGACTTGGCTCGCAAATAGACCAACAATCAAAAATGCGTGGGTCCTACCCGGGTCGGGTCAACACGCGGGTTTGTAGCCATGAAACGACGCTGTTTTAGGTCTTAATGACCCACTCCAAAATGACGTCGTATACATTGGCCTTAAATACCAAAAAATAGCTTCAAAAAAACATTTTAACTCTCCCCAGAAAAAAAAAAAACCATAAGAAATCCTCTAAAGACCCTCCAAGCCTCAGCCTAGAATCGACCTAGCTCCGGTCATCGGGCCGTCGAGCTCCTTCGTCTCTACCACCGTACACGGTGGTCAGAGGAACCTAGGAAGGCTATTTTAGCCTTTTAAGGCCTTCTAAACTCAAATCTGAACCCAAAACAACCAAAAACCCCACCAAAATTTAAAAAAAAAAACCAAAACACTTCGGATTCGAGACTTCGATCGTCCCAAAAGGTAAAAGTTTGTATCTTTTTTTCTTTTTCTATATATACAGTATATTAGCAACAAGAATAGGCTGAAACGATAGACTGGAAAATACCTTTTTTCTATTTTTGTATTCAAAGAACGTAACATTTTACAACTTGTTATTCGGCTCTTTATATAACCGATTCAAAAAATGAAAATACAAAGTTTTTCTTTTTTTGTTTTCTGTATTTGCTGTTGTTTTTTGTCTGATTTGCAGGTACGAAGGCGACGTGGCACTCGACATGAGGCGTACGGAGGCTTGCTGGAGGTACGAAGGCGCGTGGTGGCGTGCGTGATGGCGCGTGTAGGGGCACACATGCGGCGCTGCTAGGGTTCTGGAACCCCTAGGGTTTCTACCGATGTTTGGGTCCTTGGGCTTTTTGGGCTCATTTTGGTTTGGGATATCAGACACTGCAATTTGGGTCGCATTGTAAATTGGGCTGGTTTGGGCTGATTAGGGTATTAGGCCGTTAGGTTTAGATTTGGTCTCGAGTTCTTGGTTAAGGGTTTTGGGTAATTGGGTTATGTATTGGGCTAGGGGTTTTATGATCTTTATAATGGTCTGGTAATTGGGTCTGTAAATGGACTTTGGACATTATTTATTTAATTTTGTTTTAATTGCATAATTAATGGGCCCCGGGCAAATTTTGGGCCCTACAATAATTTTTATCATGATGATTACTTTATGATTTTTTATCATTTAATTTTATTAAATTTTTAATTTCTTATTAAAGCAGTCACCATGTGTCTAAATTGATTAAAATATGTTTTAAATCTTTATATTTTTTCGTATATTTGGAATTTAGTCTTCTTACTTTTATTCTAAGGAATTTAGTCCCTCCACTTTTCAAATTAAAAAATGCAACTCCAGTTGTTAATATTGTTAAAGTTTTTCAATTAAATTCAAGTTCTTAAACCTTTTTTGTTACATAGCTACGAAGTGAGTATTTTTTTTAATTTATAAATGTCACACCATTGAATTTGACAGATGAATTTTAAGGAGACATTAACAATTGGACCTAAATTTTGAAATTTAAAAAATATACGGACTAAATTCCATAAAATAAAAATAGAATAACTAAATTTCAATTTTATAAAGAATACAAGGACTTAAAGCATATTTTAACCTTTCAAATTTTAACACATGAGGTAAACCTTTTCTTCAAAATAATTTTGTTTAATCACTAAATTATTATCGTATTTTTACTTTAGTCACCAAATTATAAAAATTTTCAATTTTTTCACTAACATTTTTGATCGGTTTTATTTTAATGACTTTTTTTTAAATCATTATCAGAAATGATAAAGTGACTTTTTTAATTAATATATTAACATATTTTTAATCTTTAATATTTAAACATTTTATCGATTTAATCTCAATTATAATAAATTTATCTCTCCACCTTTATAAATTCTAGCCATTTTAATCCTTTGTAAATAGAAATTTATATTAGCCCGCTAGCCAAAATAAAATTTATATTATCCTTTATGCAAGGATGGATCCTCGATGTATAAACTAACAGGAAAACATGAGTTTTAGCATTCAAACAGTAATATTTCATTTTTAATAACTAGAGATCAATTTCTTAATAGAAACATATCTCAACAACACTCCAAAAAGTTATCTATTTATGGGTACCTTTGGATTGCTTTAGACTTGGAAGCTTTTCAGCTTTCAAACCTGCTTTAGTTGGTGTTTGGGTAACATCATTACAGTGATATTTGGCAACTGACGCCAAATTGCGGAATTTGGTTGGAGCGCAGGTAAAAGTTTCAGTCAACCCACTAATGCCACCTTTTCACATTTATGCCCACTATCTCTCTCTAAACTATATTAATAGTCATCTAACTATAATTTTTTCTTTTTTTGTCTAAAAGTTACAGAATAGTCACTCAATTATTTAATTTTATCTTTTTTGGTCAGCTAATTATTTTAAATTTTTCGGTATTTTCATTTTACATTAGTCAATTGGTGACAATAAAAAAATAAAATTGAATAATTGGATAACCAATTTGTAACTTTTCATAGTTAGGTGCAGAGATAAGCATTCAATCAAATTTAATCAAATAAAAAAATTTTGAGTTAATCGAATTAACGAAACATATTTTATCATCTTAACTCGATTTGAAATTTTTTCAATTCAAAAACTCAACTCGATTTAGGGGTTTGAGGTAAAAGTTTTGAAGAAAATTAAAAAGATCTAAGTATTCAGTTTAGGGGGAAAGTAAAAGATTTAAGGGTTTGGGTTAAAAATGTAAAATATGATAGTTTGGTATTCAGTTTATTCAAATTATTAAAAATCAAAAACTCAACTCGATTCGAACTCGAAATTCAAAAAAATCGATTTTTTTGGTCGAATCTAGTTTTACTCACCCCTAATTGATAACCAAAAAAGAAAAAAAAATTAGATGATCATTTTATAACTTTTCATAATGATGTGACAAAAAAAATCATAATTGAATAACTACTTATATAATTTACCATGATAAAATGTGTATATATATTTTCGGTCCTAGCCCTTGCATGTTTCTTTTCGTTCACATCTCATTACTAAAAATAAGTTAATTACTTAATTCATTTAAATTATATTTATAATTCAATATAATAAATAAGTAAAAACAATGAATTATTTAAATAAACTTATAAAATAGCATTAGAGAAATTTAAATGTCGAATGTCTGCCCTATGTAAATAATAATTAAATAAACCATAAACGTTTATATCAATAATGAGATACTTTCATCATTTCATTAATAAGTTCATTATTTTAAATATAATTTCATTTTTAATTTTGTATTAATTTCATATGTATCAAATGATTTAAAACTTACATATTATATATATATATATATATATATATATACATATATTAATTATTGTCTTTAATAGTTATATCATTACATCACCACTACGATTGTCCTTAAATCCAAATATATTTACCATTAATTTTGATACACTTAGTATGATGAAAAATAATTATTTTTTAAAAATTCAATTGATATAAGAGTGGCACTTGCGTTTAGGATGGTAAATCCATTATCTTTTGTTAAATATGAGAATGTGATTCTTTTGACATATAATTGAAAAGTTAAAATTTATGTTCTTTTTCTTATTTATTATTTTCATTATTTTTATACCTTACTTTTTCCCCTATTCACAATTTTTAGATACTAATGAATTAAATTTTAAATTATACTCTAATTTATTAAATTTGAAATGTTTAAAATTTATATTCAATTTAATCATATATTAATGAGATATATTAATTTATTTTTATTTAAAAATAAAATATTAAATTGCTTGTTTATTAATAATAAAATATATTTTTAAAATTAATAATAAAGTAATCATTGAAAAATGTTAAATTTATATTTTATTTTATGAGAGAATTTTGGAAATTTATTATAATTCTTAGTAAATAGTGAATCCTCAAGATTTTAATTAATTATTTTCAAAAATCACACCCCATTATAATCTAACGAGGAGAATTTAATGGCGTGATACCGGAGAAGATAACTGACATTGTATGATTACCCGGGTTTGGATTGGGCCAAAAGTATATACCAACTTAGGTTAGAGCAGCTCATTCCTTTCCGTTGCGTCTCTATCACTCAGGATATTTCTCAGCGGAGACCAAAGTCAAAGTCAAAGTCAAAGTCAAACCTCCACCGTCGTGAAGCAGAGATCTGTTGTTTCTTCTTTCCCATGTCCTAAACAGAAAACACAACAATGCTTTCCTTTTTCTTGGCTCAAAACAGGGCGCAACTTTCCTTATTTGCTCTTCCTCTGGTGTATCATAATAGTTTCTTTATTTGGGTATTGTAGAAAATAATAAAAATAAACAATCTGGTTTTGCTTTAAAAAAGAGAGGATCAAATTATGGCTGCTCTGCCTGAATAACCAAAATTATCATATTAAGGGCTATTTTTGATGCTTCGATCCGTATTTCAATCTCTCTTTTTGGTAAGAACTGACATTTTGAATGTTCTAAAAAAGGTAATACTGTTCCAAGTAAAAACCAAGTATTTCAAATTCTCAAATACCTCCCCAAAAATATTTTTAGTAAATTTTCCCTAGGTGAGAGTTGTAATTTAATGAAACTTTAACTTCATATTCTGTTTTTCTTTTTACAAATTTAGACAGCGCAATTTTTTCATTGATTTCGGGATCTGAGTTCTTGTTGATTGTACTATAAGCCTTTTGGGATCTTCCTTGTTCAATTCGAAACCTGCATTTGTGGACGAAACTTGGGTTCTAATACCGGGGACCTTAGTTATTTCTGGGGCCATTGAATTGAATCCTACAACACAAGAAGAAAACCCTGTTGTATGAAGCATTCAAATCATGGGTTGCATTTGCTGGAAAGGAAATCGATCAACTAAATATTTCGAAAATAATCGTCACAAAAAAGGCAAGGCCCACAAAGACACAACAAAAAGCGCAAAAAGGTTTCCTGTTTTCTCTAAGAAGGACAATTCAGTTTCTCAGGCTGCATCCTCTTCTGATGATGAGGAAAAGAAGACTGTATTGTCTGTTGTTGAGAGGCCTAAAAAGACCCCATCCCATTCGCAAAGCCTGTCAATGGAGGCCGGGGACAGGAGTGGACATAACCAGATGGGGATTTCCAGGATCATGGATGTCACTGGTGGTGAGAAAGGTGCACAGGTGGTTGCTGGCTGGCCTTCTTGGCTTGCAGCTGTAGCTGGAGAAGCCATCAATGGGTGGATACCTCGAACGGCTGAGTCGTTTGAAAAGCTGGAAAAGGTCTACAAATTGGTTTTACCTTTCTTACTTAATTCATTTATAGTTTTGATTCTAGTGCTAATTGTATTAAATGGTTCTGAAATTTGTATTTTTCTTACATATGCTTGCTTTGAAATTTACATTCTATATACTAGCTAGTGTATGTGGTTAGAATGAGCGTATGTTTTGTTAATGTAGCTCTTAGAATTATTGTCGCAATCTTTTACGCTTACCGACTCTTTTTTCCTTTTCCACAACTTGACTGTCCTGCTAATAATGTAGATCGGTCAAGGTACTTACAGCAGTGTGTACAAAGCTCGCGACCTTGAATCAAACAAGATAGTTGCCTTGAAGAAAGTGCGGTTTGCTAATATTGACCCTGAAAGTGTTCGCTTCATGTCGAGAGAAATTATTCTTTTACGTAGGCTTGATCACCCTAATGTCATGAAGCTTGAAGGTCTAATTAGTTCTAGGGTGTCTGGAAGTTTATATCTTATATTTGAATACATGGAGCATGATCTTGCAGGGCTTGTGGCAACACCTGGGATCAAGTTCACTGAGGCTCAGGTATATTCATCTTCGATGTTTATTTGACTATTTCATTAATGTTGTTCAAATAACCATAAAGATCTTCTGGGCTTCTAAACAATATATAGATGGTGAAGAACACTATTTTACAAGAACTCTACTACATCTTGAACTGTGGCTTTTCTTTGGTTTTTGATTGTACATGTTGGGCATGATGCATAAACTTGTTAGCATTCACTGCTTAAATACAAAACAGTTGGTGGAACCACCAATCTTCAGATATTAGCTACTTACACTTGGTAACAGTTTGTCTAACTTCCATTATAGTGTGCCATTATTTGATTTCTGAAGAATTATATACCCCTTTTCATTTTTTTAACTCAAATGAAAGCTTAAACTTAGTTGTTTGTGCTCAAATGCTAAATTTTATGTGTTATCTCTGCAGATCAAGTGTTATATGCAACAGCTGCTTCGTGGTCTTGACCATTGCCATAGTCGAGGTGTTTTGCACCGTGACATCAAGGGCGCAAATCTCTTGATAGATTATAATGGCAACCTCAAGATTGGTGATTTTGGACTGGCAACACTATTCCGTCCCAACCAGAAGCAGGCTTTAACAAGTCGTGTAGTAACTTTATGGTACCGCCCTCCTGAGCTTTTGCTCGGTTCTACAGACTATGGAGTTGCTGTTGACCTGTGGAGTTCTGGTTGCATTCTTGCTGAATTATTTGCGGGAAAGCCTATCATGCCTGGAAGAACTGAGGTACTTATTTAAGTTTTGGTGGTATTGACCCGTATTTTGGAAATTCTTTTGTACATTAAGCTTCTGATGAAGTTGTGTCTCTTATGTTAGAAGAAATAAATCCTCTAGTAGAATTATTACTGTTTGTATGTATCCATGGCTATATATATAGTTGTATGTGTTTGTGGGTGTGGATGTTGTTGAACATGCATGAAGAATGGAAAAATATACATGCAAAGAGACTTCTGCATTTCTTTTCACATTATGAAACTGGCAGACCAGGATGCTAAAAGCTAGACTTTCAAGTCATACTATACAGCAAATTGACTATTTTGCTTCAAATTCTGCAGGCATAGTGGCACTGTTCTATGATCTAGGTACAGAATTGCTTAGACCAAAACTATGATCTTATTTAGGGATTAAGCTTTGTGAATTTACTTGTCACCTCATTTCTCTTGTAGGTGTCAAATTATTTGCTCTTTCAGGAGAGAGGTATGAGTTTGTGTTTGTGTTGTGTCAGTGTTTGCTTTTAATGTAGTCTGCAGGGGAGAGGGAGGCATTGCTGTTGGTGTAGTGCGTATCCACAGAGCTGATGTGGTTTACTTTTAGTTGAGAATTTACTGGAGCATGCATTATCTGATGAACTGTTATTTCTGTCGTACTTTTCACTGGCATGACATAATTATGAACATACAATGAATGTATTGTCTACACTAGAATTGTCTATAAATGTTCAGAATTTACCCATAGAACTATCCAAGTGCAGTACACTTAGTCCTACAGTTGAACATTTCTGGAGTGTGGTGATCTCAACATTTATCTTTTGTAGGTTGAGCAGATGCATAAAATCTTCAAACTTTGTGGATCACCTTCCGAAGAGTATTGGAAGAGATCAAAATTGCCTCATGCAACTATTTTCAAACCTCAGCATCCTTATAAACGTTGTGTTTCTGAGACATTCAAGGACTTCCCTACCAATGTGTTGGCCCTTTTAGAGGTTCTTCTTGCAATAGAACCTGAGTGTCGTGGAACTGCTTCTTCAGCACTTGAGAGTGAGGTAAAGCTAATTTCCCTCCAAGTCATACATTTTTATCTAGGTTATGACAGCTCTTTTAGTTATCACCTTAGTATTTACATATACTTCTTTTTGGGATCAATCTTTTTGTTAGTCCAACTGCTTCTTTGTGTACTTTTTCCTTGAGAACAAGTAAAGCTAGCACTTCCTTCTTATACAAGCAAGATGAGAAAAGACTCCTAGCTTATTGGCTTGACTGCATTCTGACATCTACCATTCACAATCTTCATAAGAGAACTCTTCATGGTTTAGTTGCGAATTTGAAATATCTGTATAACAAGCAAGAAGCCTTTCTTAGCATTTTAACTCTTTTTTGGTATTCCTTGGCATTTTACCTTCAATTTGGATGCCATTATTTATGATCTTTAATAGTGTAATCTTCCACATATGGTTGGGTGTTTCAGATATCCAGCTTGTTGGTATATTGGTACACATCAGGTTTCCATTTTACTTGAGAAAGTGTTTGTGCCCTGCTGGGTAGTTCATCATTGGATCTTAACATTCTTTTTGTTTACAGTATTTCATTTTGGTAAGTTTGTTTTAACTCTGGAATTTTTCATCCAGTTCTTTACAACAAATCCTCTTCCCTGCGGTCCATCTAATTTGCCTAAGTACCCACCTAGTAAGGAGTTTGATGTCAAGCTTCGAGATGATGAATCTAGAAGGTATTTTTCTGCTTTTTGTATTGAAAATTTGTTATTCTTCATCGAAGTTTTGTGAATTTGTCATTTGGGCGTTCTTTAAAATTTTCTGATAAAGTACAAAAACAACTGTCCTGCCTGTTTGGTAATTGGAAAACCAGGCAAAGAGCAGTTGGTGGGAAACTGCGTAGGCATGATTCAGTTAGAAAGGTTTCTAGAGCTGTTCCAGTCCCAGAGCTAAATGCTGAGTTACGAGCATCCATAAAGGTACTTTCTAACTTGTGAGATTTTATTTGCTTATGCATAATACATATATTATGATAGTATGTAACTATGGTGTTTGAACTTTTCTCAATGGAAGTCAGCCCCTTGATCAGGACTTATATTTATTGTATTGCTTGAGACAGAAGCGGCAAGGACATTTCAATGCTAAAAGTGTGAGTGGAGTAAGCTATCCTCAAAAGGATGGGAGTGCCGGCTTCCTTATTGATCCTCCAAAAGGAATGGCAAAAGCTGTATACTCTCGTTCTGGCCAATCATTGTCCCCTGCCAACTTTGGGTCTTCACCGAGTATGAAGGCAAATAAGATTGAGTCTGTGAAAGCTTCTGCTCAAGCATTTGGCTCTCCAAGGAATACTGAAGAGCCGAGAACTCAGACAGCAAATGCTCATCGTGGAGCAGTGGAATTGTCTAGATTTTCTAACTCGGTTGCAGCTAGTGGCAGTTCACGGTTTGATATGACCAAAGAAAATACTATAAATCCACATTTGCCAGAGGAGTGTCTTGGCAACAGATGTAACCATCTGAATAATTCTTGCTCCTCCAAAGAGTGGGAATTACGTGGTAGGCCAAAAGTTTCACTTGTAATGGATGAACTATTGTCTTCCAAGGAATCAACTATGGTAAGAGAATTATGGACAGTTTTTTCAATCACGTGTTTTGTCCTAGACATCATATATCTTTCCTTTAGTGGCAGATTCTATATCCATTCTTCTGGCAACTGATCGTTGGATGCAAAGCTTTTATCTGATTGCCATATCTTAAAAAATTGGCAAAAATTTGAAGCTAGATGCTTTAACTTGGCAAAGAACATAGTTTATAACGTTTCCTAATGTCTCATCTGTCTGGAGTGAGTCACTAAAGCTTACTTTTGTGTGTTAATCCAGGCCTATGTTCCCCCGAACAACCGAATCCATTATTCTGGACCATTGATGCCTCCTGGAGAAAACCTTGACGAAATGCTCAAAGAGCACGAGAGACAGATCCAAGATGCTGTCCGCAAAGCTCGTTTAGACAAGACAGGTAAAAAGTAATTTGGATGATATTGGACAAACTGAATTGGTTGGCGAAAATTGGAAAAGAAGCTTTTACGGGCTTTACGTTGATACAGAAGGTGGTGAGCAGAGTGCCAATTGAAGTATTAGGGAAAAGAATAACTCCATTTGGAGGTCTGACTAGTCTTGCTGCCACAAGAGATTCAGTGCCATGGATTTCAAGTTGACTGCTGGATAATAACTATTCCATCCCATTTCAATCTGAAGCTGTAACAAAATAAAAAGATGGGAGAATAGAGAATGGTATGTGGTATATGTTAGCCCATTTCAATCTGAAGCTGTAACAAAATAAAAAGATGGGAGAATAGAGAATGGTATGTGGTATATGTTAGCAGTCCAAAATGTTCTAAGAAATGTATAAAATTCCGAAAAAGTATTGTTGTCATTCTTTCAAATTCTATTTGTTCATGGTTAGTTGTCGATAGAATTCTTACATGTAAAGATGAACTCGTTCATTCATTATTTTATTTATTTATATGAAAGGGCTTTCTTAGTTAAACCATTGTTATTATTATGTTGTACTTTAGAGACATTAGCAAACTAAAAGAATTCTCAGTGTGGGCAAAAATTCTAGAGAAAGTCGTCACCAAACACATCCACCATGACTACCCCGTTGGGAAAATGAGGTAGTTGATAAAAATAGACGTTAAGAAAAGCTGAGCATGACTAGGGAGAGTGAGTGGTTTTGGTGCTATACGGCTCATGCCATAAGTGTTAGAAAAAGCCCTACAAGGTTATATAGTACTAAATGGGTGTTTTCTTCCGAAATAAGATAGTCATGTGGATTTAATCCGTTCGGGAGACCTGGAGAGTATTAAGTGCAATCTTAACAGATGAACACCTCGGATAGTAGGAATCCTCCGAAGAGATGATGTGTCATGAGGCTGAAGATATGTAAGAAAGAAATTGAGTCTGAAACTTGATAAGCTTTATGTATGAATACGAACTCGGAACTTGTGATACGAAATCTAAAACTCATTCCTGTATGTTTTGGGTTCACTGTAAGTCTTTATTTGTTTTGTTCTGTTCGTTCTAATGGATTAACGATTAGCACAATCCAATAACTATTGGGATTAAGATCGTATGTATTGACAAGTGAAATAAGAAGAAATTAGAATTGATGCCTTAAGCAAGTAATAAGAAATTATGGAAAAAGAATCAGTGCATCAAGAGAATTATTCGGTGACTTTCTGGATGAAATTTTGAGAATGAAATTTTTTCAAGGTGGGGAGTGTTATATCACAAAATTTTTAATTTGGCACGTGGCATTATTTCAGTAGCAGATATCACGAATTTGCTAGAAATTTGGAACATGAGTCACTTAAGAATCCTTATTAAGTCAATTTTAGAATGGGAAATAATGAAAAGAATTTTACAAGGAAGAATGTGGTCAAAAAATTAAATTGTACATTTTAAAAAGTTTGAGGAATAAAGTGTAAATTTGATCAAAATGGGAAAATGTGAATTATTAGTGACTATTTGGTATGAGTATAAATTAGATTATATGTTAGTATAATAAAAATTACTTTTGAGATCAAATTGAAAAGATTTGATAGTATAAGGATTATATTGTAAATATATTAATTATATCGAGAAAAAAGTGAAAGTATAATTTTTAGTACCCAATCATGTGCATTTAATATTAAATGAGAATTATGGAATTGGGGTGAATTACCTCAAAATGTTGATTTTTAATCATAATTACCAGATTACGTCAATTTTGGGTGAATGCTTCTAACTGAATGTCCTTTCGGCTTTGGCTAAATGGTTAGATATTAATGCTTATTTTTCTCTTATACACATTTGTATTTTTTTTATTTCATGTTACTTTAAGTTTTTTAAAATTTTTAATTAATTTTTTTAACATATTACTTCTTTGGTTAGATGATTAGATAATTACAATTACATCATTGACTCTAAGAATCTATTATTTTTATAAGCATAATAATGTATTTTTTATTTCATATTGTTTCAATTTTTTTATTTTTAATTAATGTTTTGATGATATTTTTTAATTAATGTATTTTCTTATAAGGTTGTGATCGAGGGTGAATCCATGGTGTGCACATTTTAGAGGCTTATAACATCATTAGTTGTTTTACCTCTATTTCCTTCCGTATGTTAATTGTATTGGTAATTCAGTTTCGCACTATTTAGCTTGTTAGGCACATAATAGTATGGATATTTTGCTTTTTTCTATTTTGATCATCTTTATCCATTTAATATTTAATGCATGATTATTTTATCCAAAAAAATTAGGGTTTTATTAGGATTCTAAACGAAACTCGACATCAATGGTTGATTTAAATTTTTGTTAAAAATTATTTAGATTAGTTAAATTACTTTAACAGATTATTACTTAAAACTCGACACAAATATATGTTTAATTCAAGGTTAAATTTTTTATTCATTCGTTAACAAATTAAATTATATTGTTTCCATTTAAATATTAAATATTTTAAAAAGTAGCTTAACAGTTAACACTAAGTGTTAACGTAGTCTAAACGGAGGATGAAAATTTTGATTGTGTAAACATTCTCATTAAAACGACAACAGTATGTTAAAAAAAAAAACAAGTATTTAGTAAAAATAAAACTTTAAAATCAATAAGAAAAACCATCGTATTTGAAAAAAATATTATGATTTTTAAAATGTTAATTTTATCACTTAATTCTTATATAATCTTTTTAAGTACTAGATTATAAAATTTATGTAACAAAATTAAATTTTTTATGTAATAACAGAATATAATTTTATTTAAATGGTAAAATTGAGTTGTTAAAAATTTTAATGTTTTAGGTTTAAATTTTATCATGTGTAAATATTTTTTTATTTATATAAAAAAATAAAATTGCCTTCAAAATAACATTTATTGCTTTATAAAAATGAGAGATTTTTGATAAATTCTCCGCTGAATTTAATTGAAGGCATGGTTGTTTGAACCAGATCGAACCGGTCGGTTATACTTGTTGAACAAGTTGAGATACTAGTTTAATAGATGTATCAAATCGATTAACCCGTAAATTGATTGAACCGATAATAAAACTATTTTTTTATTTTTAAAATATTATTTTATTTTTATAAATTTTTAATAACTTATTAAATCGAATCTTATAAATGAGTTAGACCCGTGAAACTGGTTAAATTCCCGAATGAATGACTGACCTGATTCGAGTATGAATTGCATGGGAGGATGATACCAATTTAGGAAAAATTATAAATATTAGTATAAGTAATTTTTACCATACAGATTATGGGTGTCTGTATATAATAATTGGTTGGAAGGCTTTCAAAGCCTTTGGCACGTTTTATTACCCTTATATAATAAAAATAAGAATATTTAATATTTAATTTGTCTACAATAAGAAGGGGATAGAGTGACGGCCAAAGCTTTCCCTTCCCCTTTCTCTGAAATTGTTTCAAAAAATTTCCCCTTTTCGATTCAATCATGAGTAACGAGTAGTGAGTCCACCATTTCCTCTTCCCTTTTCTCTTTCCATTTATTAGTAATTTTTCCATACATTTCTACTCACATTTCATTTCAAAACTATTCTTTCTTGTTGGTTTTTAGTGATTATCTGTTCAAGCTTCTGCTTATCGGCGATTCCTCCGTCGGAAAATCCTGCTTGCTTCTCAGATTTGCTGTAAATCTTAATATCTTACTATTCTTTAAGTTGCTTTTCAGTTGTTATTTTCGATTTTTTGCATTGTCGGTTTGGTTTTGGCCTTTTGGGTTTTCCCTCCTTTCTTGTTGTAAATTAAGAAGAAGAATGGGTAATGAACTTGATTTTAAGGTTAATCTTAGAGTAATTAGGGTTATGAATTGTAAGTGTTTTTTACTTTGTTTTTTTTGCCAGGATGATTCTTACGTGGATAGCTACATCAGTACCATCGGTGTTGATTTCGTGAGTTTTTTTTTCGTTGCTGGACAAATATTTTTAATGGAAGTTGTTTCATACTTTCATCTGCTAAAAATGTGAAAATTAATTTACCTAATTGTTTATATTCAGAAAATCAGAACAGTGGAGTTGGATGGCAAGACAATCAAGCTGCAAATTGTGAGTATAATATGTTTCTTTACTAAATGTAATTTACTTTTCAAAGCCAATTACAATGCATTTCCAATCTTCTTTAATTTAAGCTGATATTTTCATTCTTTCAAAGTTATTTATGGTCAAAAATAATTTTGAATGTCGCTAAATTTACAACCCTATATAATTTTGTTGTCATGTACGAAAGCTATACGGGCTTGCGAGAGTCCCGTGTCAAATTATTGTCTTGGTAGAAGAATACGAGTATATGACCCAACTGTCAATAAAGGCTGCTACTAGTGTTTGGCTTTATATATAGATGGTTTTGTTGTAAATGATTGAGAGAAGATAGTGCCATATATCAATTTGCTACCAAGAAAGGCTTGCATAATCTAATGACTTAATTTTGATACACCGGAATTGGGGTGAATGTACCTAGCAGGTTCCTATATTATAGGGATTGGATCAAATTAGTCTCTCTTTTGTTAAATTGATCAATTTAGTCCTTGTACTATTAAAAAAATCAAATAAGTCCAAATTTCAACAGAGTTAACATTTATCTTAGAAATTGTTATTTACTGTTAAGAAAGTTACTATTTTGAAAGCTTTTTATGGTTCTGCAAATGAAATATTTTATCCGGAGTTGAATTGCAAATGATATAAAATAATTTTCATGTTGTTAACTTTATTGCAATTGGCCTTATTTGATTCTTTTTAACAGTACAGGGATTAAATTGATCCATTTAATAGTATAGGGATTAATTTGGTCTAGTCCCTATAATAGAGGGATTTCGTAAGTACTTTCACCCCAGAAATGGAGACTTTAGTTGTATAACTGATGCAGGAGTTGTTAGTTGTGGCCATTAGGAAGGTGTTTGTAGGACTTACGTTTGACCATGGCTGTCTAATGTTGGGAGAAATTAGTGACGGAAGAGCCATGCATCACTTTAAAGTTTTTCCCCCTTTCTCACTGGCTCTCAATTGATGTGTAACATTTTGCTCTTGTTTCTTTTAGTGGGATACTGCCGGACAGGAGCGTTTTCGGACTATTACTAGCAGCTACTACCGAGGAGCTCATGGGATAATAGTAAGAAACTGAACCTGATTGATCTCAGATCATAAAATTTTATCCCAACTAGACCTTCAGGGTGGGTATTGGGATGTGTTTCAAGAAAATATGATCATCAGGTTATCTGCTAATTGATATCCATTTTCTTTCTTGCAAATATAGTTAACTTGCGGTCAATATTCTGGATGTTCTTACGTCATGCTAATTGTAATGTGAGCCCAAAACTACCTTTTTTTTAAATTCTCAAGTTGGTGAAAGAGGAGGAGCCTGCTTTACTAAACATACATATTATTGGCTTTTTACTGCTGTTTTGAATATTCTATTTTGGGTGTGTAAATTTATTTCCAATCAGGAATGTGTGACAGAAATGTTCACTGTAGCTCTTGCTAATTGCCTCCCATTTACTGATTCTTTTGGTCAGCTAGGCGAATATAAGTCCATACTGCTGTTTGAACACCCTGAAATTTATAAATAAATAAATAATTGTCAAAATCAAATCCTAGCATGTCAAAGAACATAGAACATATATTTTTATTGTTAAACATTTTACTTTCTTATTTCATATCTGACCCTGTTAAGTGTCTCAGAATCCTTTTGTTGTTATTACAACAGGTCGTCTATGATGTTACCGAGATGGAGAGCTTCAACAATGTCAAGCAGTGGTTGAACGAGATTGACAGATATGCTAATGACAGTGTATGTAAGCTGCTGGTTGGGAACAAATGTGATTTAGTTGAGAGCAAGGTTGTCGACACGCAGATGGCGAAGGTTTGTTTTGTTATTTTTAATGTTGGGACAGTTATCAGCAGTTAATTGTCTTGTTTACCCGGGGTGTTACTTGAAGGTTTTTAATCTCTTTGAGATTTCTAGATGCTTTTGGTCCTCTTGAAATTTCTCGCTGGTTATGAATGGATAAGATAACAGTTTGGTTACACTACTGTAATCTGCAGCTTGTGATTAGATATAATTTACTGCAGGCAATCATAATTTGATTAATTTGCAATTCTGTTCTTCATTGAACTACAGGCATTTGCAGATGAAATTGGGATTCCTTTCCTGGAGACAAGTGCTAAAGATTCAATCAATGTGGAGCAGGCTTTCTTAACCATGGCTGGCGAGATTAAGAAAAAGTACAATGAGTTCCACTCTGTCGTACTTTCCCTTTTTTTATTTCTTTCAAAATCCATAATCTTTTTACCTATTTGCTATTAAATGAATGTTGTTTATGGTAAGATGTCACAATTGTCATGGTCACCCACCAATAGGTTCTTAATGCACTACAGAGTATTTAATGTAATGACCATGCTTCTGATAATTGATCTTTCACATTGCTAGCATAGTCTGGAGTTCACCAGACATTCATAAGAAAATCGTTTACATTATTTATTGTCTAAAATCTCCACTTTCTATTTATTTCTAGTTCTTTTATATGTCATATCTTTAATTACGAAGTTTACCTATCTGGTTTTCTATCCAATTTTATGCAGAATGGGTAACCAGCCAACTGGGAACAAGTCAGCCGGAACTGTTCAAATGAAGGGACAACCGATCGAACAGAAGAACAATTGCTGTGGCTAGTAGCCGGAACTCTTTTAGATCGTAAACATGTTGCATAGCATATGAATGTTTCAGAAACTAAAATGCTGCCTACTGGAACTTTTTCTGTGTAAGTTGGAAGTACCAATGCATGTTCCTCTGTATCTTATATTTTCGTTAGATTATATACCGTATTTGCTGAAAAACAAAATGTTGGAGTACTGAACTTGAGTGCAGGAACCATTATTAGTAATTCCTAATATTCTGGTATTCATGAGGACAAAAAGATTCAAACCACAGGAAATGCATGAGTGACAAAACTGAGGATTTGTGGGTGCAATACCTTCAATGTTTAACCTGTAAGCCTTCACAAAAATGATGATAAAATCCCGGTATCTGAAACAGTCGAAAATTATTACCCCCCTTAAGATCATTGACAGAGGAGATGATAATTACAGCCATGTCAAAATAATCAATAATTTGCAACAACACAAGAACATGAATAGTTCAAATGTTTGTAATGATACAAAATAACGTAATAGCAACAAGAAGAATGTCTTGACAATACAACACATTGATTACACAAAAGAAAGGAATGAAAATTGTAACATGTTCAAGATGATGAGCAGCAAGCCTTTTTGGTGTTGGCTTCGGGTGCTCCAACATCAATGGTCTTCCCTTCTTTAATACTTGCTGCTGCTGGCTCATCTGAAGAAAGTGACTTCTTACTAATTTTGCGGTATATTTCAGAGAGAATGGTCTGGAAAGCCTTCTCAACATTTATTGCTTCTAGTGCAGATGTCTCAATAAATGAAAGGCCTTCTTTCTCGGCATAGCTTTGACCATCCTCTGTGGCAACTGCTCGGAGATGCTTCAGATCAGTCTTGTTCCCAATCATCATAATTACAATGTTAGAATCCGCATGGTCCCTGAGTTCTTTCAGCCATCGGCTCACATTTTCAAAAGTCGTTGGCTTGGTAACATCGTACACCAGAAGAGCTCCAAGAGCACCTCTATAGTAAGCACTGGTTATTGCTCTGTACCGTTCCTGACCAGCAGTGTCCCATATCTGAGCTTTCACAGTCCTCCCTTCAACCTGAAAGAAGCCGTATTAAGAACATTTAACTTATAACAACCAGACCCGTAACCGTATTTCTCATGCCTAACATGCAGGGGAAAAGGCAAACAGAGAGACCAGAAACACATTCGAGGTTTTCTCCAAGAAATGGACATTACCTATATTCTCTCTGTAAAAAAGACCAACTCCACATTTTCAGTCATCTCCGAAAAGAGAGAAACAAAAAGACTAAAATCTAAACTTCTTTATGTTAGATTAGTTGTAACAAGGTAGGCCATCAAGTAGACTGAGCGAAATAACATGACATGTGTGCAACTCAGCTCTTAAAAGGTTGCAACTTTGGATTTAGATGAACATTTCCAACCTTGTTTGATCATAACAGCCAAGTTAGTACCAAAAACAATGTATTATTTTTCAGCTTTTACAGTTATTTTCATACGAGAACTAAAATGTCTATTTATAATAATTAAATTTTGCTAATATCTTATTCCACCATTCAACATTTTTGGTATTAAAAAGATACCCTTTAGTCATAATTAACCAAGAAAACTAGCACATTTTCCATCAAGAAAAATGGATTGGCATAGCCAGGAACCTGTTGCCCTTTAATCATCCCCTATAAGGGCTGATAACTCATGACTAAACTCACCAGCGGCCACCTAATTCGATAGCAGCCACACTTTTTTGTTTTTATTTTTGGGTATAACCACAAGTATCATCATTCGTTTTGTAATCTAGGATTAGTTCTGTTTAGGCCGGGAATGGATTCAAATGGACTCTAAAATTCAAACTTGATCCAAATGTCCGAACTGATGAGATCGTGCAAATGAACTACATATATTTTAATAGATAACCACCTAATTTCATTTCAGTTAATTAACAAATATTTAATGATATATAGTTATTTCAAATCCACCGCCAAATAGGCGTCTATCAAATCCTACACAATCAAAGAAAAATTTACATATTTATTCATGTCTCACATAGCTTCAACATAATTCAATACTAAAGATTATCAAAATCAGGAGTGAACTCCATTTTCTTTCAAATACTATTATCACTGATTGGCTCTATCTAAAATATCATACATTCAAGAAAAAACTGGAGAATTTTTTTTTTTTTTTTGAAAGTAAAGCAGTTGAAATTCAAATTAAAAAGAACGATTAAACAACGAACAAATCAGATCTACCGCACGATAAGAAAGGAAAATAATTGATCTAAATCCAAGCATCTAAAGTAAACCAAAATTACACTTCATTACAGATATACAAATAAATTAACGAAAAAAAAGAGCAGAAAAAGGGGAGATTTATTACTTGGAGAGTGCGGGTGGCGAATTCGACGCCGATGGTAGATTTAGATTCTAAGCAAAACTCGTTCCGAGTAAATCGAGAAAGCAAATTAGATTTTCCAACGCCAGAATCGCCGATTAGCACTACCTTAAACAAGTAATCGTATTCCTCGTCCGGTCTCCTCGCCATCTTTTTAGTCGGGTTTTTTTTTTTAAGCGTTTTAGGATAAAAATTGAAATTGAGAATAGCAGCGAAGTCCTTTGTATTTCCAAGGGACGGAAGGATGGATCTGTGAGAGAAAATTAAAAACAATTGTCGATAAAATGTTTCAACTTTAATTATTATTATTGGTTAAAATGTCAAATAAGCCTTTTAAAAATAATTAAAGAATCAATTAAGTCCATCGTTCAAAATTTGTACTTAATTTGATACAAATCAAAATTCATAGAGCTCAATTGAATCACAATTCCTAAACTAAAACAATTGTTCCAAGCACTAATCACATCATCATTCAAACCTCTCACTCAACTCTCCACGTAAGACTGATCGATATCCCATTTCATTCTTTTCATTTTCTTTATTATTGAAACCAAAGATTCTTGTAAAATAAAACAAGTATATGTACTTATTTATATTTATTTTATTTTTTAAATATTAATTTTTTATAAACATTTATTATTTTTGATAAATTTTATAATTTTAATTTTTATAACTTTTTGTAATTCTTAAAAAAATTTTAGTAAATTTTAAATTTTAAAATTATTTTCGTAATGTTTAAACATTTTTAAAAATTTTAGGCTTAAATGTTAAAAAAAACTCATTGGAAAATATCTAAAACATTAATTTTTTTTTTGAAAATATTCGACTGGATTAATTACTTCAAATTGAAATAAATGGATAATTCATTGGGTTAAACCCAGCTAATTGGTCCTAAGAGAACAAATAACAAAGTCGGGCTGCCATCAGATTGGCCCAAAATTCAAAAGCAAAAACAAATAGAAATTAAAACCTCTACCTATAGCCCAGTCGAATAGGTACAGCTAGCCCTCATAATGAATCTGTCATTTCATATCCCCAAGACAATTGTAAAGCTATAGCAGATCTTCTGAAAAAAATCTTTTACTTATCTGCATTCTTTCATTTCAAAAGTCACAAACTTATCTTTTCCTCTTTCTTACCAATAGCCTGAGTTTTTGCATCTTCCCTTTTAATCTGAAATTTCCAGATGATCATTCTCCATTTTGCCTCCATCCGATCGTAGAATCCTTCTCTCCAGGTACTTTCCTTCGCCATTCTTGAGTGCTTCTTTAGCTAATCGATGGGCTTCTATATTTTCTGACCTTGGGATGAAATAGAATCTGACTTCTTGGAAATGCGTCTTTAGGCTTTGAATGTCACTGATAATTGATAATTGCTCTTATTATTGATCTGTCACGATTTGCATTTTGACATTTTGATATTACCGTTTTCGAGTCACCTAATATATCCAAAGTATGAAAACCCATATGAATCCCTAATTTTGTTGCTTGAAAACCTACATGTGCTTCCGTCGCAAACGGAGATGCAACGTTGATATGAAGAATTGATTTTGATGTTACAGTTCTACCCCCTCATCTTTAACAACTAGACCTGATGCAGATTTGAAGTTTTGTGGGTGAAAAGTCGCGTTGAAATAAATATACACATTCGATTTTTGCATGTTCGGTGTGAGTCTCACATTTGCTTCCAAGATAAGTACTTTCTCATTTATACCATCCAGTTCTGAAATGTAACTAATAACTTGTTTGGAGATATCCCGACTGGTGCTTGATTTGCCTTCATATATTTGCTTGTTCCTATTTGTCCAAATTAGCCAGAGTTTGCAACAAAAGATTCTACATTGCTCGTTCGTCCCTTGAGTGAAAACCCATGTAAGCCAATTCCAAAATTCCAGATTGTTATTATTGAGAACCCAAGAGAGATTTAAATGGCTCCATATTTCCTTTATTGTAAGGCAGAATTGAAAGACGTGATTACAGTCCTCAGCGCCTTGATGACATCTTATACAACGATCCTCAACCACCACTCTTCTCTACTTCAGATTAGAAAAAGTGGGAATGTAGTTCCACGAAATTTTCCATACTGTAATTTTGATTTTCGAAGGCATGTATAAGTTCCACAGTTTTCTGTAAAAGTTTTTAGTTTCGGCCTCTATATAATTACTAGGATCCAGTATAGTATCCTGTAATAGTTTATAGGCGCTTCTTACTGAAAGTTTCCAGATGCCTCCCCTCTCCATACTTGACAGTCTTCATGGGTTGATTTTGCTAACGAAATTTGCAGTATTTTCCTGGCAGTATCCATATTAAAGGTACGGATAATCAAATCGCTCTTCTAAGTTCTACCATCTTCTTCGATTAAGTCAGACACTAATCGGATATTTTCATTTCTACTGTTATTTCGTAATCTGTCTTTAGTCTTCCCCGACACCTAGAGATCAGTCCATACTGAAATATGGTCTCTTTTACCAACCCTCCAACAAAATCCATCTTTCAGAAGTTTTTTCACTGACCAAACACATCTCCAGGTAAGTGACGCTAAGTTACTTAAAAGAGAATTTAAAAAATTCGTACTTGGATAATACTTGGCTTTTAAAACACGGGCTAACAATGAGTTGGGATAATTAATAAGGCGCCAACCCTGCTTAGCCAATAATGCTATATTAAATTTATCCAGACTTCGGAAACCCATACCACCTATATCTTTTAGCGAACAAATGTCCTTCCAAGCACACCAATGAGTCCCCTTTTTCCCCTTATTTTTCTGCCACCAAAATTTCGCAATTATACCCTCCAATTCCATGCATAAAGATTTAGGTAGCAAAAAACACATCATTGAATAAGTTTGAATAAGTTGGTATAGACTATAACACGGCTTTGATAAAAACCTCATTATCTCATTGTGAAAGATATCTAACACTCTAATTATCAATTCGATGTTTTAGTCTATCTTTCAAATTCTGAAATGCCTCATTCTTGTCTACCCACCATATTAGGCAACCCTAGGTATCTTTCTGGATCAATTGAACTTCGTACCCCAAGAACTCTAGTAATTGCTCTTCTTTCTCCCTCTTGCGTATTACTATTGAAAAAAGTTGTAGATTTTGAATAATTGACTTTTTGGCCCGAACAAACTTCATATTCATGCAAAATTTGTTTCAAAGAAATAGCACCCCTCTCAGTAGCTTCCTCAAACAACACACAATCATCTGCAAAAAGTAAGTGTGAAACCTACAGACCACTTCTATTTGCCTTGACTCCTTTCACTTTTTTCTCCTACATTCCTAATTTCATAAGACTAGAAAGATCTTCTCCGCAGAATAAGAATAAAAATAGGCTCAACGGGTACCCCTGTCTTAACCCTCTAGAAGGAAGAAAGAATTCTCCACTATACCTATTTAGAACCACCGAGTAAGATACTGTAGTAACACATTTCATCGGTGAGGCTACCCATTCAAAAGCAAATCTCAGTTTCTTCATTATTTCCTCCACAAAATTCCATTCAACCCTATCATATGTTTTACCCATATCCAGCTTTACCGCCATCAATCCTCTTTTCCCAACCTGTTTATGTCTCAACATGTGAAGTAGTTTATAAGCAAGCAAAATGTTATCCGAAATCAATCTTCTAGGGACAAAAGTACTTTGTGCCAGGTCAATGCATTTATCCAACAAATTTCGAATGCGATTTGCCATAGCTTTGGCCATTAATTTATATATGACGTTACACAAACTGATAGGCCTAAATTACGTTATATCCGTTGGATTTGAAATTTTCAGAATTAACACAATATTAGTTTTATTGATTGAGCGAAGTTCCACACCTCTATTCAGGTGAGCGAGACAAAAATTAGTCACATCTTTCCCAATAATTGCCCAGCACTTTTGGTAAAATAACGCCGAAAATCCATCTTCTCCTGGTGCTTTTGTGGGACCCAAATTTGCCAAAGCCTTTTAAATCTCCTTCTTTGTATATTTTTCCTTTAGTTTTGTATCATCCTCATCTGAGATACACTGAGTAACTCTTGATAAAATATGTTCATAATTTCCTCTTCTTCCTGCTGAAAATAGTTTCTGAAAGTATGATCTAGCTATCAACTCAATTTCCTTTACTTCATCCGTTTTCCTTCCATCTTCATGCTGCATCTTGCGAATCATATTACTTTGTCTTTTTTGTGTTGCTTGTTTATGGAAAAAAGCAATATTCTTATCTTCAAATTTTAGCCAATTAACCCGAGCCCTCTGTTCCCAATAACGCTTGTCCTTTTCAATCTCAAAATTAAGTTGAATTCTTGTATCAATAAGATTTGCTAAATTTTCATCATCTCTTTCAGCTTCAATTAACTGAACCAACTTAGAATTTAACTTCATTTTATTTTCTTCTCTATTATTTCAGATCTGACCAGCCCATCGCTGCAGTCCTCTTTTCATGCTTTCAAGCTTACTTAATAAATCTCCCTCAGACTATGCCCAAATATTTTTTACCTCAATAAAGAACGACTCTTCTAGTACCCATCATGCTTCAAATTTGAAACTTTTTTTATTTCTCTGCCTATCATCCTTATTCATATTAACTAGTAAAGGGCAATGATCTGAAAACGTATGCGGAAGATGTTGGAGCTGAAATTAAGGAAATAAATGAAACCATTCTTCAGTTGCCACACCCCTGTCTAATCGTTCTTGAATATTAGTTTCGAGTAAGTTTCCCCTTTCCCAAGTAAACCAGTTTCCACTATACCCTATATCTGACAAATTGCACTCCTCTAAAACCTTACGGAAAGCTTCCATTCGTATTTCCTCTCGAGGTAGACCATATTTTTTTCTCAAAACCATATAAAATCTTATTAAAATCCCTTCAAACCATCCAAGGTACCTCTCGAATAGTACTAAGATGACATAAGAGATTCCATGCTTCAGCTCTATCGTGTGAGTAAGGGGACCCATAAAAATCAGTAAACCTCCATTTGTGCCCTTCTTCTACTAAATCAATAATCACGTCAATATGTCGTTTCAGAAAACTTTGAAGCTGAATATTTTTACCTTTACGCCAAGCTAAACATAGCCCACCTCTAGATCTATTTGAATCAATATCGATACCATTCAAAAACCCACAACTTCTTCGAACTCGTTCCATGTGACTACTACAAATTTTTGTCTCCATAAGGAAGACCACGTGGGGATTATATAACTTTAGCGCCTACCGAAGTCTTCGAATTGTCCGTGGACTCTCCAATCTACAGACATTCCAGCTTAAGATTTTTATTGCGCCCAGTCGGCTTACCTCGTGGTAGCCGCCGATGATTGATGATTAACTTCCACTACCCTCCTCCTCCTTACTGCCAAAGTGTTAATCTCTTCTTTGGCCAACATGTCTTTAATCTCTCATTTATTTCTCTTTTTACCCTCCTCACCAATAATCACCCCATCTTCAAGATCATGTTCCATCAAAGTATGCATCTGAGTCCCACTCAAATTTCCATATTCTTTCCATGGATTAAATGCCTTCCCTTCCAAATTAATTCTCAATATAGGATCCAAGTTATTCTTGTTAACCATATTCTGCACTAAACCCCTCATATTATTCCCCAAAATTTGCCTTCCCCCCGCTATTCCCTCTCCACTCCCTTTATCCTTCTTTCCGCAGCCATACACTAGTCATCGATAAAGCTTGACGAGATTGTGCCCTTAATGATAAGTCCCATTCCATCTTAGCAGCTTCCACTCCTAAAGCCATTCTTGCCTCACAAAAGGAATCAGTATGGCCTAAACGACCACAATAAAAGCAAAAAAGTGATAATCTTTCATATTTAAATCTAACGTATGAGCACTTTCCATAACACATTATCTGTTTCTTCCTCTTCAAAGGTCTGCGTATATCAATTTAGACTCTTAATCTCATAAAATTGCTATTTTCTTTACCTAGATTAGAGCCATCATACTCCATGAAATTTCTTATAAAGTTACCCATTTGAATTGCCAAATTTTTTGAGAAAAAACCAACAGGAACATCATGTAGTTGAACCCAAAAAGGGGAATAAATTAATGGGACTTTCAAAGGATCTTCCCCCCAATTCAACTTACATAGAACCAGTAAATGATTATTAAAAGTCCAATGTGAGCCCTTGATTACCCTTTCCAGATCCATTACATGAAAAAATTGAAATAAATACCTTTTTCCCTAGATCTCTAATTTGAACCCCTCGTACAAGATGCCACAAATTTGTCATTGTACTCCTCATTTCTGGAAAGTGAATAATGCTTGCTATTAAGAAACACCTCACCAATTGATGATCTTCCACCTTTCTATCCATATTCACTTCAGTTTGTACTTGTAAAACTGCATCCTCCTCCTCATCAAGTGTTAACCTCGCAAAATCTGCCTCTATAGTAGTATGAAAATATTTGAATCGTTTTACTAAAGCAAGAAAGAGAACTAAAGAAAATCACTGCCGCCACATCAAAACCAGTATAAACAAGAAAACCCTAAAATTGCTAGAGAGAGCAGACAAAAACGTGCTTATAAAAACATTAATTAAACCATTGTAAAATTATTAAAAATTAATTAGTTTCTTCATATATTTTGATAGGCCTAAAAAAACTAAGAGAGATAAATTAATATTTTAAAATTTCAACAAACTTTTCTAAAATAAAAGAGTTAAAAAGAAAGAAAATCTTGGACAATCAATTTATAATGGTTCATCCTTAATTGTCTACCACCACTACCTTGGTACTCTAAGAAAAATGTATTAATGTTTACAATCCCTATATTTTTTAATAAGGCTAATATAGAATTTTTTCGCTAATTTTTATATCTTAGAAAAAACCCTTTAGAAAAAACCCTTAACTACACTCTTTAAAATGAGAGAAATAACAAATAATTAGTGAACTTCTAATAGGTGTGTATTGGCAAGTTTGAGCTTTAAATGTAAAGAAATAAGAGTGATCTTTGTTGATACTTTGGACATGTGCAAGCCCATTTATGATATCCAAATCTGTTATAGGTTGGACATGTGTAAGCTCATTTATGATATCCAAACCTGTTATACGAACATATCTGAAAGATTGGTTTGGATTAGATCAAGCAAATCGACTTCCCTGTTTTGAAGATATTGGATTAGATTTTGAATATTGAAGACTTATCTTGGACTTATTGAAGATATTCACTGAGCTTATTATCCTGCTAGTTTAATGGGGGAGATTGATTGTAATTGATCTAGTATGTTAGCAAATCAAAAGTAGTTTATACACTTGAGATTTGTATAGGTTTTGTACAAAGAATTTTAACACTTATTTGTTCAATAAAGAACTTGTAATTGTAAGTGCATTGAGTTTAAAAATAAGTTAATTACTTTGTTTTTAGTCTAAGTTCCTAAAAACTTAGAGGAGAGTGATACAAATCTTAAGTGCAATAATGAGGTTGCTAATATGATAAGGGTCAGAACTTGTAATCACTTGTTGTACGAGGAAAATCAAACTACGTAAACATATTATTGTGTTCATCTTTGTTCTTCATCAACACCTAAAGCAATTGGTATTGCTTGTATCACTATTTTTAGCATTGCTCAACTTTCTAGCAAATATCACTCAGTTTTTTCATGTTGAAAACCTTGAAGTTCCGAAACACTTAGAAAGTAATAAACTTAAAGAAACTAAGAGTCAAATCACTTTAATCCTCAAAATACTCTTTATATCTCACAAAAAATTAACACAATTTCACATGAAAATTATATTTCACCCCATGATGATATGAGTGGGTGGCTAAGCCTATTTACAAGCTAAAAATACAAGTAATTAAAATAAAAAATATTTTCTAATTGTTAGTGTTTGACTACTATACTTAAATATCACTTACAAGTTAATATTTTCTCCAAAGATGAAATATTAATGAAGTGTCCGATATCTTGATATGAGAATTACCTTTGTGCAAATTATTTTGGTTTTAATTTGAAATATTTTGAAACAAATAAATTTAGATTTTGGCTTTAGGATTTAATTAAGGATGTCTAATATTTTAAATAGATTAATTGAAACAAAATGCCACTAAAGTGACCTCTTTTACGTAGAATAGTTTATTTAAAATATCAAGATTATTATATATTTTTGAGATTCATGAGTCTATTAATTGACCCAAAGGTAAGTTAATATTTAGTAGAATTTCAACACATCTGTGGTGATAAATGTGTGACAATTATAAGGTATTTTATGTGAGCAATAAGTTAGTCCAAAGATTGATTCATTGTTTGACATAATTTATTGCTAATGTTTGATTGCTACAAAAAGAGTATCGCTTATTGTTAATATTATTGTTCAAACACTTAATGTTAATGTAGCGTTCGGTATCTTGGGATTGAAGACACTATTTTGAATTTATTGTTTACTTATGAATGTGAATATTCATGTGAGCTTGTTTTTATCTATTTTGTTCCATATTTAGGTAGTTCATCTTATGCTGTCATAATATTTGCTAATATAAATTCTATACCCATGCTTAATGGGACTAATTTCAAGGAATTGAAAAGACATTTATAGTATTTGGTTATATGGACATAGGTCTTGCACTAAAAGAAGAACAATCCGCACCTCTCAATACAAAAAGCATCACTGATGCTAAAAGATATTTTGAGATGTAGGATCGTTCAAATCATTTAAGTCTAATGATCATGAAGAATAATATTCCGGAAGCCTTTAGGGGTATAAAATCTAAAGAGATTACTCAGGCCAAGGGTTTTCTTAACAAAATTGAGAAATTGTAAAAAACGATAAGGTTGAGATGACATCACTTTTGACTTCTTTGATGTTTATGAAGTATATGAGTCAAGGAAATGTGAGGGAGTACATTATGGAGATGTTCCATGTTGCTTTAAGACTTAAGGTACTTAAAATTAAGCTTATTGAGGAATTGCTTGTTCTTATGGTTTTGGTATTGCTTCTTGCATAGTTTAACCAATTTAAAATTAGTTACAACTGTCAAAAGGAGCAATGGACTCTAAATGAGCCCATTTCTCATTGTGTGAAAGAGGAAGAAAGGTTGAAACATGATAAGTCTTAAAGTGCTCATTTGGACATTGCCTCTAAAGACAACCACAATTAGGAATATTTTTTAGATGAGAACTGCAACATTTTTTTAGGATGTTGAGTTTGGAAGGAGAAATAAGGTTAGAGATGTTGCTTTTTAGGATGTATTGGATTCTAACTTAGTTACTATTATCACTTTTGACAATGTTCAGGTTCTCATGCCTATCATTGATCAAGAAGTGAATCCAGAACCTCAATAAGACAATATTGAACAAGTCCCTATTTAAGATAAGGTAATTGTTTCAGAATAATAAACTCAACAGCCTCAAGGACAAATGTCATTAAGAAGGTCCACTAAAGAAAAGGTTATAATGGCTTTAGTAAAATATTTTGACCTTAAACTGCATCAGATGAATGTTAACTTAATGGTTTCTCAATAGTAAAATTGATCATACATTTATATGGTGCAACTAAAAATTTTTGTGTTTGATCATGCAAAGTTAATTATTTGCAAATTAAAGAACTCCATCTATAGGTCTAAGCAGATTTCCCATTAATAGTATTACAAATTTTACCAAATGATTATCTCATCTAGTTTAAAGATGAATTTGGTCGATAATTGTATATACCAAAAGTTCACAGGAGTAAGATTCTATATTTGGTTTTATATGTTAATGACATACTACTTGTCAATAATAAGTTAAGTCTCGACTAATACCCCAAGAATGATTTTGAGATTAAAGAAATGCGCAAGGTTCCTTACGTCTCAAGAGTGGGAAGTCTAATGTATGCTTAAGTATGTAGGCATTCGGATGTTGCGTACATTGTTGGGATTTTAGGCAGATATTTAAGCAATCTTGGTATGAACCATTGGATAACAACCAAGAGGGTTATGAGATATCTTCAGAGAACAAAAGATTACATACTCATGTTGGAAAAAGGGAGTTTGGAAAATGCATCGAAAAATAAATTTAGGGAAAAACTAAAGTTTTAATTTTTTTTTCCAAAACAAGATCTTGGTTGTGATATCTAAAGTAATAAATACTTAATTAAAATTGTACCTTTTCGATTCGTTTAGGATGAGCGCTTCGACCGAGTAGTCTTCTACGCTATCCTCAAGCTCACGTTTGCCGAGTGTAGGCTCGCTTTAATTCAGAAAATTTTCACAAAACTTACTAGTGGGGTAATTTTACAATTTCTCTAAAATTAGAAAAATATCTCTAGAAAGTTTCTAAAATAATCACTTCAGAGAATTCTCTCTATAATTTTCTCTTGAATTCAAGTGTGTGTAAACAATGACTCAAGGCTCTTTTTATATAGGGAGAGTTTAGAGAGTTCAACTAGGATTAAACTTAATCACTTTAATATTAAATTAATATAATATTTATTAAGATAAATATTAGATTAAATTTAATATTAAATCTTATTAAAATAATAGAATATTTATCTATAAGATAGACATTAAATTAAATTTAATATTAAGATAAACACTTTAATATTAAATTAATAAAATAATATTTAAATAAGTATTAAATTAAATTTAATATTAAACTATTAAAATAATATTATTTTTGGAATAATTATTCTGAAATCAAATTCTCTAGTAGAGTTCTAATAGGAGTGTAACTCTTCCACTATTTAACCACCGACGACCAACCGTTACTGACCACCGGGATGTCACCATCACAACCACCAGCACCGTCGTGTCCAGTGATGCAGGTGTGACACCCTTACGGCACCTTGAGCAATTTCGATTGTTGTTGGTTCGGCCAGAGTCAATGACAATCTGACTAGTTTGGTCTAACCACCGGTTGGACCATCGGTTTGGTTTCACATATCGAGCCTGGTTCAACTAGTTTTTAGGTATTGGTTTTGGTTTTGGGCTCCCGGGCCCAATTTACAATCCCATGTCTAATTTTCAAGTTCAATTACCTATTGGGCTAATTGTTTGACTTGAAAATTAACTTCCAAAAATATCATATTAATTTAATTGATTTGATTAATTTAATTTTACTTTATCAAAATTAATTTTTTCAACAATCACTTAGATTTTCCAAATTAATTTTTCAAGAAAATTCTTTAACCAAATTCTCTTGATAAGTGATAAAAGTAACATATTTTAATCTCATTCTTAAAGCGTTTTTGGATGATTATTTATGCAAATTAATGAATTCTATGCTCTTAATCCTTTAAATTCATGTTTCTATACTTTGTATAGCATTTGAGAACAAAATGAGCGAAAAACGAGCTAAAATCGAACAAATAGAGTAGATTTCAAGAGCTACACGGGTTGGGCCTTCTCACACGAGCTGGACACATGACCATGTGCCAAATCATGTTGATTTCGCGATTTGTATCCCAAACACGCGAAAAACGTAATTTTTAGGCTTTTCGGGCATTTTAAAGTCTATAAATACCAAATAGAAGAAGAAAATAAGGAGCCATCAGAGAGTATTGAATAAAACAACTCGCAGAACACCATTGAAGCCAACTCTTAAGTAGATTTCCATTAAAGATGGAAGGCCTCCTTTTAATTTTTTTGAAGTTTTTATGAGTTTCTTTATTTCTAGTGTTTATATTGACTTTGAGATATTTTTATTTACAATTATGAACTAAATCTCTAGATACCTAGGGAAGATGAATCCTATGATGAATTCTATTATTCGATTTCTATTTTACGCAATAAATACTTAATTTTTGTTCTCAGTTATGTGTGCTTATCTCTTGTTTTTAATATTTCTTGAATATTAATACATGTTTAATGTGTTTAAATCAGAGAAGAAAAAGTTCCTATTTAAGAGTAGATCTAGCATAATTGAGTGGAGTTGCATGCAATCCTAGAAATAGGATGACATAAATCTATCAGATTAGAGTCAAATCTAATAGGAGGATCCATAGATCGAGTTAATGTGACAATAGGGGTTTTAATTAGAAAGAAATTTCAATTAATCAACCTAGAGTCAGTTTCTTTTACTCTCGAAAGAGATATTAGCATAATTTAGGGAGTTCTACAGATCAAGATACCAAGTGAATAAATCATTTAATTCATATTTATAACGATAGATGAAGTTTAGGTGGATTTTTTCCTAGGTATTGTTTAGCTTCTTGGTTATTATTTAGTTATTTTCCTATTTTATTCTTTGTTGAGTTCTTTAATTAATTAATTTAGTAGATTTTAGCTTAAACCAATCATTCCAATTTGTCCGTTAAATAATAGGAAAACAGTAATTATTAGTATTTTTAGTACTCGTGGATACAATATCTCTACTCACCGTTGCTATACTATTTATTGATAGGTGCACTTGTCTTTGTCGTATTTTTAATTAGTTTCGTGACTCATCATCTCTAGTTGAACAATTTTCACGACCACCTAATTTAATTACACATCAAATAAATTGACACAATTAAAGTATTCCTAAAGTCCTAAAATTTTCTTCCGATTTAAATGCATTCTAGTCGAGCTTTTGTTGAGATAGCGGAGGGACCAATTGGACATATACAATTATGTTTTAGTGATTGCAATTGTAACAACCCGTTTTTCAGTGGAATCGAAAACAGTGGTTTTGGACCACAAATTTGATAAGTGAGTTCATATAATTAGTATTTAAATTATATGAGTCAACAATAATTTTTATATTAAATTTCAATTTGAGGAATTTTAACTAGCTGAATTAAAAGTTAGTATAGGTAGTTCGGTTCAAAAGTCAAGTGGTTATTGAAAACGAGGTATTAGGACCTCATTTCTGTAATTTAAGGCCAAAAATATTTTTATTAAATATTTACAAAACCTTATTATAAGTGAATTGAAGTTTGGCCCGATAATTTTTACGATTAATTGCTTAATTAAGGTAAAAGGATTAAATTGTAAAAGAGATAAAAGTTAATTGCTATAGATTTAAACTACTAAAGAGACCAAAATCGTGATTAAACCATGGTCAAAAAGTCCAAGAGGTGGTGACATGATTAAATCCACTAATTTTTGGACTATTTGCTCATTTAGTCATAATTAGTTTAGCGTTAAATTGAAATAAAACTTAATTAACCAATAATTTGAAACAATTAAAGGACTAATTGTGAAATTAAACCTTTCTTGGATGGTAATTATACCATATACTTATATATCGAACATTTATGGATATGTTTTATGAATTATATACGTTATAATTAAAAGGCTATAATAATTTTGTAAATAAATGAATTATAATTAAAATAAAAGCTAAATTACTCTCCTCCCAAAAATGCCAAAACACCATTGTTGGAGTTGAATGAAGCTTTAGCCAAGCTTGTCCTTCAATTTGGTAAGCCAATTTTAACCAGTTTCTTGTATTTTTTATGTTTTTAAGATAGTTGTAACTAGGTCTAGCTAAACCATTTCTCCATTTTCAAAATGCTTAAAAATTATAGATTATGCTATTGATGAGTTTTGGATATTCTTGAAGTTTTATGGTAGATTATAAAGCTTGAATGTTAAATAGGACTATTTTGTAAAGTAATTTTTGATAATTTTAATGTTTAAGGACTAAATCGTGAAAGTGATAAAATTATAGGACTTTTTGTAAAATAAAAAAATTCTGGGTTGTATGGGCCCTATACAATTCAGCTGAATTTAAATTTGATTAAAATTAGTTAAATTGAAAGTTTTGAGCTTAGGGACTAAATTGCATAAAAGTAAAATGTCAAGGGTAATTTTGTAAAAATGTCAAAAAGGATTTAGTTGCATAAAATAGTTAATTATGTTGTTGGAAATTTATAATTGAATGAAATTATTATTTTGATCAAGGACAAGCTAATAATCGAGGAAAAGAGAAAATTACTGAATAGTCCCTAAACTTCCATTATTGTTGCAGTTAGTTTGGTAAGTTCATTCGGTTTAATTTTAGTACAATTTTTAAATGTAATATATTAATCTAATTTCATAATGTTAGATTATATTCATGTGCATAATTGAAAATGGGAATAATTAATAGATATTACGTCGATCACTGATTGAGATACTGTAAGCCGTTACTACAAATCAATCCTGTAAGTTCGTACGTTTATTATATTTCTGTTGATTCTTATATATTCTATGTTATTATAATTTTATAAAATGTTATATTGTACAATGGTATGATGTTGAAAACGAAAATGGAATATGAATTATCTATCAGGCCTTGGGTAGGTGATTTACTATCAGGCTTTGAGCCGGTGATATGGATTGTAATGATGGATTGAGGTCTTGCATGTGTTGCGGACACTCTGAAGCTTGTGTGAGCAGCATTGTGAATCGGTTAATACTGAATATGCTCAAATGAGCAATATCTACTTATTATACTGAATGTGCTCAAACAAGCAATATCTACTAATTATATTGGATGTGCTCAAAAAAGCAACGTCTACTGATTATACTGAATGTGCTCAAACGAGCAATATCTACTGATTATACTAAATGTGCTCAAACGAGCAATATCTACTGATTGTACTGAATGTGCTCAAAAGAGTAATATCTACTGATTATATTGAACGCACTCAAAATAACAATGTCTATTGATTATACTGAAAGTTGCTCAAACGAGTAATATCTATTGATTATACTAAACGTGCTTAAAAGAGCAATGTCTACTGATTATATTGAAAGTTGCTCAAACAAGCAACATCTACTAATTATACTGAACGTGCTCAAAATAGCAACGTCTACTGAATATGCTAAAAGTTGCTCAAACGAGCGATATTGTAACAGCCCGTTTTTTAGTGTGTCGAAAATAGTAGTTTCGGGGCCACTAAATCTGACGAGTAAGTTCGTAAATATTATTATTTAATATTTATGAGACAAGTGTGATTTTTGAAAAGATTTTTGATTTAATAATTTATGTTATATAAGTAATTTATTAAGTTCAAGTGGTTTTAGAAAATGAAGTATCAGGACCTTGATTTTATAAACCTAGCTATAAATATTTTTATAAATATTTACGAAGTGTCATTAAGGTGGTATTAAAGTTTTTTTAAGAAATTTTAACATTTCGATAGTTAATTAATTAAAAAGGACCAATTTGAAAAAAATTGCATTCTCGGGACTCCGTTCCCGTAAATCAAACTCGTAAATATTTTTAATAAATGCTTATAAAGCTAGTTGTGTAGTTAATTAGGTTTCGGTTAAGTGAATTTGCTTGAATTAAAAGTAATTAGGTATAAGGACTAAAAGGCATATAGGGTGAAAGTTATATCATAGATTAAAGAATAATTAAAAGGACTTAAAGAAGGAATTTTACCATTGTTCTTTAAGTGGGACGGTTAGTGATATATATATTATATGTAAATTTAATTTATATATTATATTATAATATGAAATCTTAATTGTTAAGTATATATATTATATTATATAATAATTTAATGTATAATAAAACAAAAGTATTAAAAGAATGAATAAAAAAAGAAAGAAAGAAAGCCATATGAACCAGAAAGAAAAGAAAGAAAAAGAAAAAGAAAAAAAGAAAAAAGAAAGGAGAAAGACGCAAGGTTAGGGTTTCAAATTGTTCAAAGTTCAATTGGTTAGTCAATTTAGTTTATTTTCTTGTAACTTTTATGTTTTTGGAATCCCAGTGTTAAGTATTACCTGACCCATGTCGAAATTTTAGCAATTGTTAAGTTTTTAAGTGTTGTTAATGTTGAATAATTTTAGTATTAGGGATTATTTTTAAGCCAGAAATGAAAAAAGATTGTAAATTTTGAGTAATAGAGACTAAATTGTAAAATATTTAAAATTTAGGGATTTAAGTGAAAATAGAGAGTTAAATTTAGTTTAAAGTGGAATTTGTTTGAAAATATAGAATTAAGCGTGAAGAATAAAAATTAGTCTCGGTTTAGGGACAAAATTGAAAAGTAGGCAAATATTGAGTAAAAAATTGAAATATTCAATATGAAATTGAATTGTGTTACATTGATGAATTTTAATTGTTTTAATTCCGTAGCTAACGTCGTATCAGAATCCTCGACTAAAAAGGGGAAATATAAAGGTGATGTCGAATAGCTCGGAATTCCTGGTTTGTATTTCTATAATTTGAACCTAGTTGTTAATTGTTATAGTTCAATTTAATGCATATGGTAACTATTGAGGTGAGTAATTGATATTTGATAATTGATTGAAATGGATTGAATTGGTAGATACATATTGAATGTATTGATTACTGAATTGAATTAAAGTTGATTGAATTGGATTGAATTGATATATATTATGAATATATATGTAAATGTGATAATGTATAGATATGATAATTGGATATTGGTTGTATTTGGAAAGTGAATTGGAACCCTATTAACTATATTGGGCTGAGTCGGATAGAAATTGCATGCCATAGGATAGGAAGAGTTCAGGGATTTCTTCGACTTCAAGTTGATGAGGCATTGGGTGCCAATTTATTTCGGTTTAACCGATGTGACACTGGGTATCAAATTTATATAGCGCAGGGCACAGTTACTGCTTCGGATTTATCTGATGAGTCACTGGGTGCCAAACTAGTGTGTTGATTAGATCCGTGTATCCGTTCGAGTTCGAGTCGTGTTAATAGGGTAAATAAATAATAAAGTTCTATAATTGATATTGAAATGGGTTGGTATGAGAAATGGAATTGATATAGTGAATTGAAAATAAAATGTGAAATATGTTGTAAATAAATGGAATATATGAGTTATATACTCGTGAATTGAATATGGAATTGATGATGCCATTGTTTAAATGAAATGTGAATCAAATGTGAAAAGCTATTTATATAGCAAGTATAAGAATTGAGATATTTGTGAAACAGATGAAATATGATATGCTATTATATATGAATTCAAAGAGTTGACATATGGTAGTTGTGATTTTTTTAAAATATTAATATTTGTCTATATTTCAATTATTCATTTGTAATCTCGTCTTTAAAGATTCGGATTATAGAAATACTATTGAGTTTTACTCAGCGTACGGGTTTTGTTTTCTGTGCGCAGGTTAGGTACTTAACTTTTTGAACACCGATTCAGCATCCAACAATAATCTCGAACTCAAATGTGGTGATGTCTATCTTTTGTGTCGGTATGTACCTAGGGTGTCTAAATAATAGTTATTTTGTGGATTGATTGTAAATAAGGTTATAAGTTTAATATTGGTTTGTTATATATATAAACATGTATTTTTTTTGAAGCCATATTATGGCATAGTAAATTAAACCAAATCTAGATATGTGCATGTAAAATTAAGTTGATGTTTAAGTGCTTATGAACATGGCAAAATGAATTGAATTTGGTATGTTTATAATTTGGATTTGAATAATGCTTTGATAATATGTTTTGATGATAAAAAATGTTTGAAATTTCTGTCTGTTTGATCTGTAAACTCCGGTAATACTTCATAACCCGGTTCTTGCGATGGATACGGGTCAAGGATGTTACAGATATCCATTGATTATACTGAATGTTTGCTCAACCGAGCGATATCGACTGGTCATAATGAATGTTTGCTCAAACAAGCTATATCCACTTATTATACTGAATGTTTGCTCAAAATGAGCTATATCCACCGATTATATTGAATAAGATCTTTCTGTACCGATGATTAAGAAAAGAACCCTAAAATAATGCTCGAATATTATTCATGTAACACCTTTAACCCATATCCGTTGCCGGAACAGGGTTACGGAGTATTACCAGAGTTTACAAATCAAATATAGACAGTTCATAACATTTAACATTCATATAAGAAATCAATCATAATCAATCATATTGTCCCTTATGTGAGCCTTTGAGGCCCAAAATACGCATTAGAAATAAGTTGGGACTAAACAGGGTACTTAGAAAATTTTTTAAAAAACATCAAAAAAAAATTTTTTAAGGTGTAGGGGACACACGCCCGCGTGGCCAGGCCGTATGTCTCACACGGTCAAGAGACACACCCGTGTCTCTTCCTGTGTGGATGAAAATTGGCCATTTTTCAAGCCACATTTCTCACCCATTTTGATTTCAACCTAAACACATCAATTTGCACACCCATAAGCCATAACAAGACTTTCAATCCAATCAAAAATCAAGCTTAATACATAGCACATTATTACATATGTTCAATAATCCAAACTTACCAAAATAACCATACACACATATATGCATATTTCACTAATTATACTATCTCAAACCACTCATCAATATGCCTATGTGATTTCCATCATTCATCCATTTCAAACACACATCAAACATGTTAAGGCCTTATATATATACTTATCAAAATGTACCAATCACAAGCCATACAAAATGGCTAATGTCAACCAAACACATACATGCCATCATTGGCCAAATTTAGCCTATACATGCCATTATAACCAAAATTTAGTTTGTTATATATATACCGAAATGAGCTGATGGATAGTGTGAGATATCTTTACCAAGCTTCCAACCCAACGAGCTTTCGAATTACTATAAAATAGGGAAAATAAAACATAATAAGCATTTAATGCTTAGTAAGTTCGTATAACATGGAATTTAACTTACCAATTAATCACAATTAAGGTAAGCATACAAATCATATTCAAACCAAATTTACCAGAAGCCCTAACATATTCTTATCAACCATGTTAGACATGTATTTCATATAAACATCAAGAAACATGTATGAGCTCAACAATAATCAAATTTCCGTATATATATACTTTCCACATCAAATGTCCATATAACATGTATAAATCATATCCATGTATTTTAAGTATTTACTCATAATAATTCATTTCAAATTTATATTGTCTCATGTCAAAACTTTGCCCATTGAATCATTTACAATTTCGATGGATACACTGGTAGTACACACAAAGTGTACAATTCCGTAATCTGTCAATTCATATACAGGTATGCCCATACAGCATGTAATCCGGAAGCTCTTCTGAGCCATATATCAAGAAGCTCATATGAGCCATGTAACAGGAATCTCATAAGAGCCATAATCGAGAAGCTCATGCGAGCCAATATCGAGAAGCTCCAGAGAGCCATTAATCAGGAAGCTTATGAGAGCCAATTCTTGGGAAGCTCCGAAGAGCTAATTATCGAAAAACTCATTACGAGTCATATACGAGAAGCTCAAGAGAGCCATTAATCGGAAAGCTCGTGAGAGCCATATAAGGGGATGCTCATAAGAGCTAAATGATGGGATGCTCTTACAAGCTGTGTTGTGTCTGCAACACATGCAGGACCACAACCAATCAGGAACCCTTAATGACAATGTCATTTGTATCCATCGAATTTCCTCTGTTCATACGGGACTTAGCACTTGTCAGACATTATCGAATATGTGATCCATACTTATACATGACAATTTTATACATTTCACATACATAACATTCAATTAGAGCATATAAATATACAATTTAATTAGATGAACTTACCTCGACAAATGTTCTTAGACTTGTAAGCTATTAGTCAAATACTTTTTCTTTTCCTCGTTCTAACTCTGTATTTGGTCTATCCGGATCTATATAAACGAATTTAACTCAATTTAATATAATTCATACTCAATTCAACTCAATACATACCTTTGGAAAAATTTCTATTTTGCCCCTATACTTTTAATAAATTACGATTTTATCCCTAGGCTCGGAAATTAAAATTCATACAATTTAATCCTTATTCCAAGCCTAGCTTATTTTCATGTATCACAATAGCGGCACATGTATTTCATAAAATTTAGAATTTTTCCATGAATTTTCCATTTTTTCAATTTAGTCCCTAAATCACAATTTCATCAAAATTCCTTAAACAAAATACTTTAAATTACCCATCAACATCTCAAATTCTTCATTTAATAACTAAAATCATATAAAATCATCAATGGAAACTTCCAAAATTTTCAATAAAATAAAAAACTAAGGTAAGATTATTTGGACCTAATTGTAACAATCTCAAAAATATAAAAATTTCAAGAAACGGGTAAGAATTGAACTCACATGAAGCAAAAATTGAAGATCCAGCTTAAACTCTCTTCTATGTCTATTTTGAACCAAAATTGATGATGATAATGTCTAGAAACCTTTAATTTCAATTTGTTTTAGTTTTAATTTCAAGTTATTTACAATTTTACTATTAATTTGGTTTTATTTTATTATTTTCCTATGTTATGCCGCCTCATCCATCTACTTTAGGCATATTTATGCCTTAAGTCCTCTATTATTTATTAGTTAAGTTATTTAGTCATTTAATTATCATAAGTAACAAGTTTTATACTTTTTTCAATTTAGTCCTTTTTAACAAATTAGACATGTAATAGGTAAAATTTCTTAACAAGATTTTCATACGACATTCCTATCATACCATAGACCATAAAATAATATTAAAATAAATTTTCTTCTGACCTCAAATTTGTGGTCTCGAAACCACTGTTCTAATTTCACTGAAAACGGGCTATTACAATTCATTTGATGGAAGTTGTGATTGTCAAGAATTTCATTGCCTAAATGCAAAGTTTGATTTATCATGTTTAAGTTAGTAAATTTTATTGATTATTCAAACGAATTTACAAAGATTTATGTAATCTTACTTGTATTTGGTTCATTTTTTTGTAGATTATGTTTTTGTGGGCTCGGAAGATTGAGTTAACAAGAGAAATCACACTATCCAGGAATCTTTGGTAGACTTTGATTTTGGTTTGGTATATATAACATGTAATATGACTCATTTTGGATAGGATGTATAAGTAGTTGGTTTGTGCAAGTTATACATTTAACTTGTGTTATTGCGTTTAAATAACTTATGGAAGTATACATGTTTTACTTAAGTTGAATTAGTTGATCAAGAATGAACTACAATGACACTATGTTTGTAACGCCCCGAATTTTGGGCCTAAAAGTTTTGAGGTTTAGTGGTTAGAGACAGTGAGGAGGATGCACATATGTGATCAGTTGGGCATTTTAGTGTCAGAATGGGCCTGCTGGTCTGGTGGTTGAGTGAGCGTTAGTGAACCTCAAGGTTTTGGGTTCTAGTATTGTGAGCGCTTTCAGAGTGAATTTTCTTTTCACTTTTATTATTTTGATTTCCTTAATTATGTTATTACTTTTTATTTATGTTATTATTATTGTTTTAGGATTATTATTATTGCTTTTATTTTTATTTTCTCTTTTCTTTTCCCTTGGTTTTTCAATTTCAGTATTCTCTGCTCTTTTGAATCGATTTGGTTTGCAGTTTCTGGGATTTTGCTCCTCTGTCGCATATTCCGATCTTAAAAATAAGTGTGAGATTCAAACTCTGTCTACACCATTTTTGTTTATTCGTCTTAATTTGTAAACTTTCATTTCGATATTTCTTGATGGTGCGCTAACTCGTTGATTTTGGGTTTTTAGTCGTTGGAAGTGAAGGGAAAACACCTTTTTTAATATACTGTAGTAGTGGCTAAGGTTGGGAACTGTTTGGATGGCCAAAACGATGATTTCGAGGCTGTTTTAGGGTGGTTTCGTGACCTCTCCAGCAGCCACATGGGCGTGTGTCGATTCACACGGTCGTGTACTTTTGGCAACTAGGGTTTTCGGTGCAATTAAGGTGCCACATGGGCCATGCGGCCGATTTGGAAATTTTTTCGATTTTCACATGAGCGTGTTTTCTGGACACACGACCTGTCTGGTATGGCACACGAGCGTGTGAGATCCTTACACGACCGTCTCTGCCCTGCATTTGATTTTAATGAAATTGGACAATAAGTTACATGGTCTGTTTACATGGTCATGACCCTGCCTCACACTGGCGTGTGCCTTTCTCACACAGCCGTATGCTACCATTCACACGGGCATTTAGACCTCCACACGGCCTAGTTTGTCCCACACGACTGGGACACACGAGCGTGTGGCCCTATCTCGCCAAATGTTTGTTTTAAGACAAATTTAAGTGTAATTGTGACTCTATGTGTTTCAACCCTCTACTAAGCTTTAGTGAGGGTAATTACAACTCTATTCTAGGCTTGAATCGTGTGTTGCTAGTGAATGATTGCGTGGCATGACTGATATTGAAACCAAGTAAATGAGTATGCTCATATTTGACTCTGATTGATTGAATGCGAGTGTCTGCCTCTGAATGATTATACATAAGACTACATACATACATACATACATACATACATACATACATGTGCATAAAGTGTTTTGGAATGGGGTTTTGAAGAGAATGAAGACTGATACTGAACTGAACTGGCAGTTTTACTGCAATTGGACTGTACAGTGAATTACCGCACTGCACCATACAACATGTATGTTAGCTATGCTACGTACCATTGACTGATCTAGCAGCTCAGCTGCAATATACTGGTATAGCGGTTTGCCGCATTGCACTATACCACATGTGCGTTAGCTATGCTACGTACCCATATCTGCTCTGGCGGTTCAACTGCACGACTGTACTATGGGTTACCGCATAGCACTGTATAGCTTATACGTCAGCATTACTGCGTATTATTATTGACTAATCTGGCAGTTTATCTGCTTACTGATAGTCCTAATACCTTGAGGATCGTGGACTTACTGATGGCCACCGTTGCCAGGCAACTTGAGATGCCATCACTAAAAGTGTAGGGATGGGTGGGTGTTTTAAACCCCACAATAAGTGTAGGGATGGACGGAGAGGTGTGTTGGTTGGATGGGTGGGTGTTTTAAACCCTACAGTAAGCGTAGGGATGGACAGAGAGGTGTGTTGGTTGGATGAGTGGGTTATTCTATAATTCAACTGTATACATGCCCATTTGTTTGTGTGATCTATGTGCATCACAACTGTTGCTTGCTTCTATTTGACTGAATAACACCACTGTGCATCTGACTGTTTCTATCGACTGAAAAACACATATGATTGTGTGAGTTTGTAGACACTGATTGTAACTGACCAACTGTATAGTTATAGTAACTGTATGACTAATTGAGAACTATTGTTACTGAGACTGAATGGTACTGCGATTGTGTGACTGAGTGTGTTTTTAACATGCTCTAAATATTGTTATCTGTCCGTACATCCGTTGAGAATGTACCTACTGGTTCTGTATAGCTCTATGAGTATGTTCCACATCTGAACTACTTGCTGGTTTTCCATTTCTGATTCTATAGATAGTTGGTTGATCTCACACTGAGCTCGTGTAGCTCACCCCCTCTTTTGTTTCCCTTTCAGGTACCTTTCGAAATTCTGTTACTGGACCTAGTACACGAAGGCCTCAGACAGTCACTGTTGCGAAAGATTATTTCGATTTTATTTTCTAATTTATATCTTGATTACACTGTTTTGGAATTGTAAAGATTTATAATATTATGGTATAGTTTCTGTTTTAAAATTTTACTCATTTATTAGATTCTGACTATTTATTAAACTTATCTGTAATTTTTATTAAATGATTCTTAAGCAATTGAATATTCAGTTAGATATGATAACTTGTTTTGTAAAAATTTTCCACGATCACTCCAGTGATCAATGTAGCATCCTGAATTCGGTCTAAACTTCTAGGCTAGATTTAGGGTGTTACAATATTGAATTATGATATAAAATGAAATTGATGTAAAATTTTAATGTGTAAATTGTATCTTGCATAAGCAACTATAGAAGTGAATTACATTATGAGTCAATGATGGCACATGGGTTAGGCACCTAGGTTGATTGTGTGTACATGTTTTAAATATTATTGAAGGTGCTTGATGGGATTTTAAATGGCATTTTTTAATATGTCTAGGAACCTATGCATATGATTGAAAAAAAGAGTATGATCTGGGTCAATTTTGGGCACACACGGCCTGAGACACGGGCTGTCACATGGCCATGTGTCACACATGAGTGTGTGCTCTAAATGTGTTTAAATGTAGTATTCACACAGTTTGAGACACATTCGTGTGACCCAGCATCGAATTGTACACGGTCTAACACACGGTCTACGACACAATCATGTGAGGGTATTTCGAATAGTACATGGGCTAGCACACGGCCTACGACACGACCATGTAGAATTAATTCGAATGTTACACGACCTGAAGCATGGTTGTCCACACGGCCATATCCCTGCATCACACGGCCTAGTAGTTCCATATGACCGTGTGACCCCTATTTTAAAAATTTTTAAAATTTCCCTGAATGTTCTGATTCGTTTCGATTTGATCCCTAGAGGTTCGTAACTTTTTAGAGCTTCGAAGGCTTGATTTAAGGCCTGTGAATGTATGTTCTATTTTATATTGAATCTTATTTGAATTTATGAAATTATTTTATATTTGGATGTTAATTGAAATGAAATGTTTTGACTTGTACGATAATACTCTATAACCCTATTCCGATAACAGAACGGGAAATAGGTGTTACAATAATTATGTCTTGAAGCACCGTTCCGATAATACACAATTACTTAATCATGGAGTCAGTCCAAAAGAAGTACCATGACTGAAAACTCCTTATTGTATGCTCTTTACGAAAGCAATTCATCCAACTACTTTGTCTAATGACCTCGTTATGTGTGTTACCTCATATGATATCCTTGATTCATTTGAGTTAAATCCATTCACTTAATACAATCCTATTTTATCTCATGATCACCATTGTGTCTTCGTAATGATTAATATGATCATTGTCAACAAATGACTATGATAAATTGCTCGTTCGAGAACAAGCAACTCGTGACCATGTTCCATATTTATCAATCCATACAATGCCAATTAAAGGATATCATTAACTCTTTAATTGAGTTATGAATTCCACTGTTGCTAGTAAATCCATGCCATACACAAGTCATGTATCTAACATATCGATTATGGGCTCAATCTTCTTTAGAGCATAAGTCTCCACCTATATCAAAGCACATGAATTGTATACATGGTTAGTGACTAACTTAGGATATACGTAAATCACACCATGAACTTCATATGTGAATTAGTTCGCAAACAGATTTAGAATTAATTCATCTTGGGTCCAGTCCAATGTATCATTCTACCAATGAGTATATTTATGTCTCTACTCGTGGAGTCAATTACTTCGATAGCCAAGACTAGCCATCTCCCTAATTGGAATTGTAGACGACACAATAATCCTTCTAAGTATTTGAATCAAATGTTCACTTTGATTCTTTTACGGGATTACAGACTTATTTAGATTATCTACTGAAGTGAGTTATCTTTCTCGCAATGTAAACGTTTTCTTTACAATGCCACTTATCTTCAATTTGAACTTTAGACAATCAATGAGCTAATATTTGCTTGTCATAATTTTACTATGCATGCAAAATATAAATGACATAAGTACAAAAGACATAATAGTGAAATTAACTTTATTTATTTATTCATTGTTCAAATAAATATAAAACAGTTATATGTTTACTACAATATGGGCACATTTCCTAATAGCTCACATATCGGAGGTTTGATAAGTTAGAGATCATTAGGTATACAAACTCCAATTTTTATGAAATATTAATGCAAAATTTTGTCATTAGGGTGCAAATTGTGACAATAATTGGTAGTCATTTATTCTAATAACAACAGAAGCACATCAAAGTCAAAGCACATAGACTTTAAGTTCCTAGTTGTTAAAGTAAAAGTTCAAAGTGGATAGGTGCCTATAAAGCATATTGAGACAAACTCCATGGTTGCAGACCCACTTACTAAGGGACTACACCCAAGGTTTTTCATGAGCACACTACTCATATGGGTGTAATGTCATTTAAAGATATTTGATTTTAATGGGAATTTGTACTTTTAAATGTTTTTATGCTATAAATACATTTTCAATTATTTAGTTTACGGATGTTAAGTTTATTTTCTACAAAAATAAAGTTTATTTTCTACAGAAATAAAGTTTATTTTCTGCAGAAATAAAGTTTATTTGTAATAGCCCATTTTCAATGGTGTCGAAAACAACGGTTTCAAGACCACAATTTCGACCAGTGAGACAGCATATTTTTTTCTTTTTCTATTTATTTGATGTTATTAAAGTTATTATAGAGTCCTGTTAAATTTTGGTTTAAAAATTTTATAGTTTAAGTAGTTAATTAAGAAAAAAGGACTAAATCATAAAAGCTACAAAAGTTAATTGTTAATAGATCAACTATCCCATTTTTAGAAAAGAGAGAGCCACCTTTTTAAAATTACTTGTGTGCTAATTTAAAATATTAAAATCGCAAAATACTTAAATTTTAAGAAATCGACGAATTTAGGTACGCTTCTGCATCTAATTTTGTTCTTGACTTATCCTTGATGGTATAACATGATAGATCTTAATTTATTAAACTTTAAATTTATTTTATGTTTCTAACACTTATAACTTAAAAACTACTAGAAAAAACATAAAAAAAAAATACCTATTACTTATTCCAACATGTTCAATGGCGAATGAAAAGAGAAAATATTGAATAAAAAACAACATCCCTATTTATAATATTTACAAGCATGAGCCGTTGTTTCTTTATTTACATTGGTTTGTTGCAAATAGAGCACATACTTGTAAACTGATGAAAAATTAGAAAAAAATAGGAAAAAGAAATCGTTCAATCGGTTCAATAATTAAGTGTTATTTTTTATAATTTTTATTTTTATTTAATTATTATTGATTTCATAGTTGAATCTATTGAAATGAAAATTATAATATTTTATTGAATTTTTTTTTGAAAAATAATTAAGAAAAAAATCATAGTTTCCATTAAAATAGTTAAAAGAAGGATTAAAATATGCCTATAATTATTGTAATTTTCAAAAATTAAGAATTTAGTTTCAATATCTATATTTTTAAGAATTTAGTCTTTCTACTTTTTATATTTTAAAATTCAGGTCTAACTATTAATATTGTTAATTTTTTTGTTAAATTCAAGTTAATTATAAAGTCATTTTTTTAATTACATGGTTATCAAGTGAGTAATTTTTTTTATTTTAAAATGTTACAGCAACAAATTTGACCAAAAAAATTAAATGTATTAAAAGTTGGACAATTTTGAAATCTGAAAAATAGAGGGACTAAATTCCTAAAAATACAAATATAGGTACTAAATTTTTAATGGTTGAAAAGTTCAAGGACTATAGGCATATTTTAACCTAAAAGAGGATATCCGTAAATTGATGCTTGTAACACCCGCTACTGGCAACAACAAAGACCCGCTTAAAAAACCGTAAAAAGGAGGGTTAGTAAATCTGGATCCAAACCGGAACCCGAACCCGAATCGATAAAGAACCCCACATCACACTCACTCTACTCTACAAAAACCCTAGTCCCCCCTTCTCCTATATTTATCGCCCTCTTATTCCCGCAGCCTCTCATGCTCGCTGCGACTTCGTCTGCAAGGTTCCTTCTCTCATTTTTTCTCCTTAATTCATAGGAATCAAGCTCTCCTCGTTGTAGATTTTTCCTGTTTCCTTTTTTTTATTCTCTGCTTTTCATTTTCCAGATCTCAATTCTCAAATTGTAGCGCCCTTTTATATCAAGCAATGGCTCTGGTAAGGTTTATATGTGTGAATATAGACTAGTTTCGTTTCTTGTGGTAGTCTAACTGTTGAAAGAATTGACACCAAATGATTAGGTGGGCGTTATTTCAGATAGAATTCGAAAGTGAAGTCTGTAAGTAGTTTTTTACATTGCGAAGGAAGTGGCAGATCGAATATGTTTTATATAGTTACTCTCTAAATCAATGTAATAGTTTATGCATTTGTAGATACTAATAGTAACGATAAAAAAATATTTTGATTTTAACTATATTACCTTCGATTCAATTGGGATCCGTTGACCAGAAGAAAGATAGATGGCGAGGTGTTACGTCAATTAGGTTAATTGTGTATAGTAGATGGAAATGCTAAGTACCGTCTAGTAGTTTAGAATGTAAAGTGACTGGTCTTTAAGAGAATTTATGGGGCGAAAAGGATCAATTTCAGGATTTTACTGGATTAGTTGTAGGGAGTGACTGGTGTTTTACATTCAACTCAACTTCTTAATCAACCGGTTCTTCTAATCAATGTGGTGTGTTGATTTACATGCAGGTCTTGCATGCAGGAAAAACAAACAAAAATGCCTTTAAGGCACTCATTGCTGCAGAATATAGTGGTGTGCAGGTCAAAATGGTTGAGAATTTTGAGATGGGTGTGTCAAATAAGACTCCTGAGTTCATCAAGATGAACCCTTTGGGGAAGGTGACCTTGTAACTCCAATTAATAGATTTAAACTAGTGATTTTTTTTATACATGTTATGTAACCTTTTTTCTAGGTCAGTACACTGAAGATATTTATAACTCTTCTAGGTTCCTGTGTTGGAAACACCTGAGGGTCCTGTATTTGAGAGCAATGCCATTGCTCGTTATGGTGAGAAGATCTGCTGACTCCATATCCTAAATTTTCTTCCTCTAATGTTTGTTTACTTATTGATATACTTTTCTCTGCAGTTGCTCGCTCAAAGGTTAACAACCCTATATGTGGTTCTACATTGATTGATTATGTAAGATTCTTATAGTACAATGGTCTTGTTTTCTTCTGTCATCAGTTAAGTTTATTTTAAACCATGTAAGTAATTGTTTGTATGTATTACTTTGGCTTTCTTAGGGTCATATCGAGCAATGGATTGATTTCGCAGCCATGGAAATTGATGCTAATATTGCAAAATGGCTGTATCCAAGACTTGGTTACGGTGTTTACCTTCCTCCAGTAAGTTCTACTGTCTTTCCTCGCAGGTTCTTTTGTCATTTTAATTGGGCTTGATTTGCTTGGGCCATACTTAGTCTTTGTTTCTTTCTAATTATAAGACAATAGGTCTGATGTTAAAATTGGAATAAGGCAACTTAGTCATTGAAATACAAAATGTTAAGGAGGGGATGGTGAAGGGAAAATTGGCATTGATTACCTTTCCATGATTCTTGTTTTATTTATTTTAGAGAGGATTAGTTAGACAACATTTAGTACATGCTTAATGTGGCAGTGTTTTCCCATGCATAGTTTCTGGAAAGGAATCAACTCGAGCACTATTAAGTAATTTTGGTAGAAGGGAATGCCCATTGAATTGATAATCAAGCAGGCATGGGTTTTCTCCTTATTATCTTTTAAGAGATTAGGTTGTTTCCTCCCCCATTCTGATGTATTTATTAATCTATATTAAGAGTTAAATTTTATTTTTTGTAATTCCGTAGTAGCTCATTTTACTTCAATGGTATGATTTTGCCCATCTGTTTCATTTTAATCTCTTATATGTATTTTGCATGTAGGCTGAGGAAGCTGCTATTGCTGCATTGAAGAGAGCCCTTGGCGCTTTGAACACTCATCTTGCTTCCAACACATTTCTTGTTGGACATTCTGTCACCCTTGCTGACATTATCATGACATGTAATCTCTACTTGGGTTTCTCCCAGATCATGACCAAGAGTTTTACCTTGGAGTTCCCTCATGTTGAGAGGTACTTTTGGACCTTGGTTAATCAGCCAAAAATCAAGAAGATTCTTGGTGAAGTGAAGCAGGCAGTCTCTCTACCACCTGTTCCTTCAAAGAAGCCTGCTGCCCAGCCAAAAGAAACTAAACCAAAGAAAGAAGCCAAAAAGGAGGTTGAGAAACCGGCAGCAAAGGCAGAGGCCGCTGAGGAGGAGGAGGCACCAAAGCCCAAACCAAAGAATCCTCTTGATTTGCTGCCTCCAAGTAAGATGGTACTGGATGACTGGAAGAGGCTTTACTCTAACACAAAGACCAATTTCCGAGAGGTTGCAATTAAAGGTATCCCTGTTGTTTTCACAGTAGCACTCTCTTTTAAAAGCAATGTTTGGACTTTTGTGATATCTGATACTTGATTCGTGTCAGGATTCTGGGACATGTATGATCCCGAGGGATACTCACTGTGGTTTTGTGACTACAAGTACAATGAGGAGAATACAGTTTCATTTGTCACAATGAACAAGGTCGGAGGATTCCTGCAGAGAATGGATTTGGCCCGCAAGTATGCATTTGGGAAGATGTTGGTGATCGGTGCTAACCCTCCTTTCAAGGTGAAAGGACTATGGCTTTTCCGTGGGCAAGAGATTCCTCAATTTGTGATTGACGAGTGCTATGACATGGAACTCTACGAGTGGAAGAAGGTTGACCTCTCAGATGCAGCCCAGAAGGAACGGGTGAATCAGATGATTGAAGACTGCGAACCATTTGAGGGAGAGCCTCTCTTGGATGCCAAGTGCTTTAAGTGATAGAATATGTCTTGGTTTTATGTTGCTTGCTACTGTTCTGCCTGTCAGGGTTTTTTATACGGTTACTTTTTTCAGGTTCGGACTTATTTTTCTTTTCTCCCCTTTTTGAGTCTGGTTCAGCCAACATTACAATTAAGTTTTAAATTCTCAGATGTTGATTATGGAATGTGTTATTTATGTTATTAAGGAGGTATGGTTTTTGTTTTTTATATTACAAATTAAGATTAGTTTACGAAGTTACATTACTAATAAATTAGAAGCAATTCTCATAACCAAATGTTTTAACAATATCACCGTTAACAGAAATCAAATAGATATTTAGTAGATACATTGGTCTTCTGGGCTTGTAACGTTCTGAGATTTAGGAGAGATTTAGGACGGTACGAGTTTAAAGAAAGATATGGCTCAAAACAGTTCAAACACTAGAAATAATTAGGCATATGACATTATTCCCTCTCTCCCTCTAGGTGTCCCTTTCAAGCTCACCGTGCTTGGCTCAACAAGTTTTTGTGCATTGATGACCGAGTTTTTCTCTCACTTTTGTGACTTTTTGTTTTGTCACTTGACGTTTTACTTTTTTTTCTAACTCACAATGCTTTTGCTTTTATTGTGAACTTTTTCTTCTTATTTTTACTTTTTACTTTTTCTAAATTTTTCTTTTTTAGTGCATTTTTGCTCGACCTATAATCATTGTATCATATTGTTTCTTCCTTTTTCGCTCTAATTGTTTTTGAAACCACCATGATATATCTACCTAAATCCTCAATATCTATGGCCTAACATCTATTTCGTAATGTATTAAAAGACTAAAGATAGGGAAGAGTTCAAGGTTTCAATTTATGTACAGTTTATTTGGTCTTAGCTCCAAGATAGCAAGGCTATGTCACGACATACCAAGCAGTTTCGCTCCATGAGTTGTTTTTGCTTCTGTCTTCGATGTTGCGACATCAGTGTCTTGGTGTAGCGACATAGGTAACAGTTCCATCATGAATATGCATCTTTAGCTCCTAATTTGTCCTACAAGACCATGTAACCATATTTATATATCTAAAATGTAATAAAAACTACTAAAAAGCATACATCATTAATTTAAGTATGAAAACATAAATATATACTAAGATAGCTTTATTTACTATTAAACAAGCTAAAATTATGTTTAAAAAGTGATGTAAATAATAATATAATTGATTTGTCATAATTGGGTGTAGCAGATTAAACTAAAATTTGTACTTTAAGAGCTTGAAAATAAATATTATCATTAAATTTTAATTATGTTTTAGTAAGTTTAATTAAATTCAATAAAATGTGCAAATTAAGTCTTTTATTGACCTTAAGGGCTGAATGGGGTCTAAGGGTGAGCTAATAGACTTTGTGAGTATATAGGAGACCATTAGAAGGTGTGCTAAATCGATACTGGTCACTATGTCATAACACAGAGGATTCGATGTCGCAACATAGGGAGCAGAATGGAGGAATTCTGATACTACCTTTCGATGTCACGACATAGCCTAAGGGTGTCGCTGCATACCCCTGAAGACACCTTGAAGAAAAGTATACTGACTTTTATGTCGTGACACAGGTCTTGATGTGTCGCGACATCGACTCTGGACGGGAATTAATATGAGTCAAGGGGTATTTTGGTCCACACAATCCAACTTAAAGTTCGGGAGTGTCAGCTAACCTAGGGTTAAGGACGATAATCACCTCAAATCTATAAATAGGCTCATTTGGCACATGTTATAGACACTAATTACTTAGCTTAGAATCTCTCTTTTTATTTTTAGTTTAGTAGTTCTCTTTTCTTAGGTTTTAGATTTATTTCAGCTTGTGCTTTGTTTTATCTCGGGAAATATGGCTTGTGGATACGATTAAACTTTGTGGATTCATTCTTCTTCGTAATACAAATTAGGCTTTTTCTTAAACTTTATACTTTTGATTCAATTATCATGTTTACACTTTATATCAACTTTATATTGTTTACGAAAACCATGAGGAACTAATCCCTTTATGGGGGATTAGCGAATGGAGGTATGATCTATTAACTGTTTTGTAGGATTACTTAACGGATTAACTGTTTGGGAAAGGAAGAACCTAAAACCTAGGCTTGACAATCCTATGAAGTTATCAAGGTAGAAATTAACCTAAAATTGGTATGGTCTATCCGTGAACACCTTCACCCTAAATCGGTCTGGACCGTGAGGTCGGAAGATAAGTAGTCCTTGCGACTTGTTATTCTAGTGGATGTATCGGAAGATCCTGCTAGGATATCAGCTAGTTGATTGACGAGGAACCTAAAGCGGCAGTTGATGAAGATTATCGAATCGAGCTAATCACCCATAATCAGATTTGAACAATTTCACTTTTCAATTTCTCGATACTTAATTACTTGTCATATTTTCATCATTACAAAAAACCCCCCAAAAATCTCTATTATTTATATTTTCGTAATATAACACATTTCAAGTACTAATTAGATATTTTGGAGTTTAGGTTGAAATTGAGCTAGTACTAGCCTCCTTTGGGTACGATCCTCGAAGTACTCACCCACTTCGTTGTAACTATATGACAACCTAACACGTATACTTGCAGATACCGCATCATTTATATATATATATATATATATATCTTTTGCTGCAATATTCACACTCTAGACGTTAGTACATCCAGAGGCGGTTAATAATTTGTGGCAGATCACTAAATCACTAACTCCTTTGGGTTCGATACTTGGAATAATCCGGTGTTCCATTGTAACACTACAAATATTACAACTGACCTGCATGCTTGCAGTAAAACCGTGCTATAAAAATTGTTTTATAAATTTGTTGTTTTATGCATACACGCATAATGCCGGTCAGTCATTCTAATGGATCATTTGTAAGTGATGAGTCATTGTCATCATTTGCTTCTCAACTTGTATAGGTACTTAAAAATGTGTTTGGGTGAGGGATTTATAGAAGGGATTTTATTTTTATCAAGATTTTTAAATTTCTAAAAAAGAATTTATTTATTTGGGTAAATATATTAAAGAATTTTAGAATTTATAAGTAATTTCAAGAGGGGATCTTAGTAGCTCAATTTCTTTTTTCCAATTCCATTTTAAAATGTGGTTTTTCAAAATTCTTCATAATTTTATTTGATTTAATACACATGGTCCTACTTAAAAATGTGGTTTTTCAAAATCCCTAATAACGATTTATAGTTATAGCAAAAGTTTAAAAATTTTTAAAAACTGAACCAATTTGTGATATTTATAGCAATAAACGTTTTACCAAAAAGTACCTGTACATTGTGCAAGATGGATTTGGGTTGAGTGTGGGCTCGAGAAACACGAACCAAACAAAGAACAAGAAATTATTATTACTTTCAGTAGAAAAATAATTCTCTCAAGAAATCGGTAAAAATTGTAATTCTCAAAAAGTATAATTTATTCTAAGTGAATAAATTATTACTATTTTTTGGTAGAATAACGATAAATCAATAACAAATAAGCATACTTTTTAAGTCAGTCAGTGTTATCTATTTGTAGAGAGAGATAGAAGAATCTTGGTTGAATAAGGCTTAAACAAATAATGTTATTGTTGGGGATCGACCCAATTAAGTAACGAACAAGTAAATATAGCGGAAGAAATTGAAATTGAAATTGAATACACAAATTTAACGTGGAAAAACCCCTCCAAAGAAGAGAAAAAACTACGGCCAAAAATAATTTTACTATAATGGCGAAAGAACGAAGAGTACAAAGATGGAGATAAGAACTAAACTCCAAAACCCTCAAAAATATAGAACCCTCAAAACGTAAACACAAAAATTCTCCAAAAGTGTTATGAGTTCTAATTTCTAATGAGTGTATTTTCTAAAGTTGTAAAAGAACCTATTTATAAGCTAAATTCATAGGTCAAATAATAATAAAATAATCTAGACTAATCAGAGTTTGATTGAAACAAATAAATAGAGTTTAATTGGAAGATTATTTCTCAAATTTGACTGACATAGGAGTCATAGTCAACAATTATTTTAATAGAAAACACTCTCTTAGTCTAACTAAGAGAGTGGAGGCAACGCACCCTCTTAAATTCCCTTTGGGTAGCTGCTGCTCACATGTTATATGGAACAAATTTGGCCTCTCATGTATTGGGTTTAATTATATGAGTTTCCTAAACTTTTAACCTAGCATTTTATAATTTAATCCAACCTAATGTTTATTTCTATTTTCAAAAATAAATATTAATTAATTAATTAATTTAATTAACTAAATTAATTACCCAATTAAATAATTATCTCAACTCAATTCTAATTCCGTTAAAGTTATAACAACTTTATTGTAAAAGATTTTATGAGGAAATATATTTAATTTCATTATTCAAAGGATTCATAATGGAAAATTAATTTAATTTCATTTTTCAACTTTAATTATTTAATTATAATTAATTAAATAATCATTCGAAAACCTTATATTAATTTCTCAAGTCATTTCTATACCTGGTGAGAAAACACATTAATTTGTTAATGTGACCCATTTCTCTGACTTCATCATTTCCATTCATTTCTATCATTCTGTTTCACATGCAATTTATTTTTTTATTTCAACTAGCTAGTGAGGGGACCAATATTACATACATAATTAGGGCTCAAATAATTTATAATCAATGTCCAACCTTTCGCCTACTAATTATAAACTTATTTAGTTCTGAAGTTATTCCACTATAGTATAATGACTAAATTTTGAATCGGTTATCGCATAACTTTTCAATATCTTGTCTATGTATATACCTAGTGATAATGCTATCACTTTGTTCTTTCTATCCCTTAGGATTCAAATGCCTAGAACAAAGGTTGCTTCTCTTAAGTACTTCATGCTAAACTGTTGGGTTAATCACAATTTAATCGATGACAATGTACTTAAATCATATCCAATAAGTAGAATGTCATCAACATATACAATAAGAAAGACCACATTTCCATCCTTAATACGTTTATAAACAGAAGGTTTATCAATATTTTGCTCAAATTCAAAATTTTTGATCGTTTGATCCAATATTTGATTCCATGAGCGAGATGCTCGCTTAACTCCATATATGAATCTAAGCAATTTGTAAATTTTATGCTAATTTCCTTTAGCTATATATAGGGTGGGTTACATCATATAGGTGTTCTATTTAGGATAGTCATTCAAGAACATTGTCTTAGCATCCATTTAACAGATCCATAATCAAGAGTCACAGCAATGGATAACAATAAGCATATTGACTTGAGTATGGCAACCAAAAAGAAGGTTATTTCGTAATCGATACATTCTTTTTGAGTATTCCCCTTTTTTACAAGTCTAGCCTTATAAGTTTCCACTTTTCCATTCGCATTTCTTTTCTTCTTGTATATCAACTTAGCTAGATTTCATAGAATTCATCTCAGATTTTATAACTATTTCTCAAAGCTTGGAATCTGCACTTTGCATCATTTTTTTTTAAATGTGAGTTGGTTATCATCTTCTAGTTCAGAAAACTCAGTGTTTAAAACACTTCTGCAGACTAAAAGAACTCAGGCTTGCAAGAAACCCTCTCATTACAATGAAGCTCCTTATGTTGATGATTGTTTTCAGGTTTATTATTAGGAGTTAGATTCGAAACCAAGGATTTGTGTACTTCACAAAAGTTCCTCAAGTACTTCTTTACTTCAAGGTTTAAAGTCGTTCATGTAACTCTCCTCAATGAAGGTAGCATGAGTGGCACTATCAGTATTTGCTCTTTCGAGTTATAAAACAAACCACCCTTTATTCCTTTTAGATATCTCACAAACATACACAACTCTATCTGTGAATCCAATTTCCTCACATCTTTATCCAACACATGAGCTAGCCATCACCAAATCCTTAAATGATTCAGACTTGGCTTCCTGCCATTCCATAATTCGTATGGAGTTTTAGGTACGAACTTAGTTGGTACATCATTCAAAATGTAGCGCATTTGTAAAACATATCTCCAAAAGGAGACTCGAAGCTATGAATAACTTAACATCAATTGAACCATGTCCAACAACGTTTAATTCCTTTTCTCTGCCATGTCATTTTGTTGTGTAGTTCCTGGCGCAGTTAATTGGGATAATATTCCATTCTCTACGAGGTAACCTAAGAACTCATCCGATAAGTATTCCCCACCTTGATTAAACCGAAGTGTCTTTATGGGTAAACCTAGTTGTTTCTCCACTTCTGCACAAAACTCTTTTAATTTATCAAAAGTTTCACTTTTACGATGCTTTAGGTATACATACCCATATCTAGAATAGTCATCTATAAAGGTTATGTAATAATCGTAATCACCTCACATATTGACGTTCTCAGGGCCATATATATCAGTGTGCACAAGTTCTAAAAGTTTGGCAACCCTCATTCCTTTTGCATTAAAAGATCACTTAGTCATCTTACCTTCCAAGCAAGATTCACATTGTGGAATATCAATTTCCTTAAGCAAACTTAAGGTACCATCTTTCACAAGTCTAGTTATTCTTTCTTAGTTAATATGAATGTTGGAAAAAATTTGATTTGAAAATAGTTTTTTTGCACAACGAAAATTTAAAAATTGAAAATCAAGCCGATTTGTGATATTTATATCAAAAAAGCCTTTACAGAAATCGCACCTGTGTTTTCGACTAAACGAATCCTTGTCGTTCTTGGCTTTTGTTATTCTTGTACCATGAACTACTTCGATTATGGGTTCGAACAAATTCAAATCAAGCACAAAACCAAAAATTATTTACTTTACTTTTAGTGGAAAAAAAAATCTCTCTTTAATAGAAACTAGTAGAATTGTTATTCTAGAAAATAGAATTTATACTTAGAAAATAAATTCTCACTATTTTCGGGCAGAATAACAATATCTCAAAGTTATGTATTTAGCCTTACCATTTCCATCTATTTATAGGAAGAAGAAATGAAACCCTTGTTGAATTATTAGAAGTCTATTTCAATAGAAAAATATAATTCTAGTCTAACTAGGATTGAGGGACGGGGCGACAACCCTAGTTAAATATACGAAGGCTTACAGTCCCTAGTACTATTAAATAGTAATCAAGTCATTTATCACTAAGACAAATGACTCGCGACCACATTTACTTTTCATCTATCGTGTAATGCCAATGGGAGGATATCATTTACTTATTATTTGAGCTATGAATTCCACTATTGTGAATAATGCTATATGTTGTAGAAGTCGTATACGCAATATACCGATTTTCGATTCCTTATTTATTTGAATTCAGGCTTTTACTTCCATCAAAGTATAGAGTCACACATACATAGTCCATCATCCACTTAGGATTAAGGTATGCCACACTATGAATGTCTCAAGTGAATAAATTCTTAAACCAATCTAGGATCTATCCTACTTAGGTCCTATCCAATATAATCACAGTTCAATCATGACATCAATGTCTCTATCTTATGGGAGTCTTTCGTTCTAATGCTCAAGACAAAACATCTCCCCAATTGGACTTGGTAGACAACTTAAGTCTTTAAACCAATTTGCTCATTTCCTATTAGACTAAATACTTATTTAGGTTTATCTACTAATACAAGTTTTCTTTCTGTATTACTATCCGACCACGTAATACCATTTAGTATTAGTTAAATGTTAGATAACTAGTGAGCCAATCTTTGTTTCCATTTTGCTTTGCATACAAAATCGTTGAGGACAATATACAAAGGCTATTAATGTAATCAATGAATATTTTTATTAAATCAATTTTCTCAAAAAATACAGCTATACAAAATGAATATATTACATTTAGGGTACTAAACCCAACATCTTTAAATAGTGGTTAGCTTTGATTTTGGAAGATGAACAATTGTTTGTTATGTATTTGTTTGCATTTTATTAATACTAAAGCTAAACAACCCATGGGTGTCAATATCGTAGTCAGTTTACCTAATGAACAAGAGTTGAGCCTTAACCTTTTCCTTCTAACTGCAAACCAAAATCTTTTAACCCTTAAATATTTACCTTCTTGCCTCAAACCTTAAACCCTAAATTAAAATTTTGATAAAGCCCTTTAAAATTATTTTCCTCTAACCTATTCTGGCTACTATCACTTTTAGATCAATGATTTCGACCAAAATCTAACTTCAATCATGCAAAAAATTTAGATCATGGTTTTCCACAAGTGTTGAAACATTATTTTGATATAGTGAAATCTTTCATACTAATCATAAACATGGTTTATCATAAACCCTCAAGCCTATTTAAAGTTAGTTTAAAAGAAACTTTCATACTCAATTGGCGCTCTAACACTTGAGGAAATCCATTATCACAAAAGACATCTGAATCTGAGAGTTGAGGTTATTTTTTATTGAAGTTAGAGATGCATAAAAATCCTTAGAGGAAAGAATTTGATGGGAGTTTATTAAATGTTTCTATTTAGTGTTTGAGGTTTCGTTTGAGGAATAAAGTTTTGGGGTTAAGGTTTAAAAAAATAAGTTAGGGTTTTCCTGTTATTTGAAAGAGATGTCAAGTTCCAAAAAATCCCCCATGGTTTTTAGCTTACTCAACCCACGACTTTGGGGATTTACGGTTTAAGGAGATGGGTTAAAGTTTCTCAATTATACATGTAAACTTTTTATGGGTTTGTTTAAGCGCAATGATTAAAAAAAATCATTGAGTTGTCTAATGTTAAGTTTAAAGGCATGGGTAAGATTTTCTGTTGTAGTAAGATTTTCTATTGTAGTAGTTATAATGGGGATCAGTAAAAATTATTTGATTTGAGATAAACCAATATAATAACACTGTGGATGATTTAGTGCATAAAAAATGATCTTGGTGCTTTGCATTTGCACTTAGACCAACAAGTTGACATTTCAACAATTATACACTTTGTCGAAATTAGGGGTCTAGAGTTTAGGGAAATGAGTTATTAGTGTTGACTATTGAGGTGAAAAAAAAAACATGTTTTTAGAAATAATTCCAAAACATACTTATTCTAAAAATTAATTAAAATGCAATAACTTATACTCTTATTTAAATTCTTAGTTGAGTTGATGTCACGAGTTAACCAGCCATCAATTCGGTTAGAAAAATTACAAAAATATTTTTCATATTTAAAATAAATTAAATTATTTGAGAATAGTTTAATTTTAAAAAAAAATAAAAATTCACATATAATAATATTTGAACCCAAACCAATAGAGTTGCTAATTAAATACAACTAACTTGAGTTGAACTTTTATCTAAACAAAGAACCTCAACAAGCATCAGCAAAAATATAAATCATTATACTCCAAGTTAATTTATATTGGTAATAAAAAAAAAAAAACTAGACACAAAATAGAAAAAAAATTTGAGAAAAGTAGTGTTGTTCAAAGTGAACTAAACAATTAGATTAAAAATTAGTGATCCAATCCATCCAGATCAATTAGTTGTGTGTAATTACATAAAAAGCAAAACTGTTGTGAAAAAGAAAATTGGAGAAAAACAATGGTTCAATGGTTATGAGAATTTTTTTTATATAATTTATAATTTTTATTTTTATTTAATTATTCTTGAAATGGTAATCCTATTAAACTAGTTGTAACTCACCCACTTATTAGCTGAAAGACACGCTTAAAAAAACCGGAAAAAGAGAGGTGTTAGTAAATCTGGATCTAAACCGGAACCCGAACTGATAACCCCACATCACACTCGCTCTACTCTACAAAAACCCTAGTCCCCTTTTCTTTTATTCTCTCTTCGTCCCGCAGTTTCTCCCGCTCCTTCTCGCTGCGATTTCGTCTTCAAGGTTCTTTCTTAATCCTTTCTCTCATTTTTACTCCTTAATACACGGAAATCAAGTTCTCCTGATTGAATATTTTTCCTTATTCCTTTTATTTTATTATCTGTTTTTCATTTTCCAGATCTCAGTTCTCAAATCGTAGCGCTCTTTTCTATCAAGCCATGGCTCTGGTAAGCTTTATATCTGTGTATATATATTAGTTTCGTTTCTTGTCGTAGTTTAACTGTTGAAAGAATTGACACCTAATGATTAGGTGGAAGTTACTTCGAGTAGCTTTAGAAAGTGAAATTTGTAACTAGCTTTTTTACATTGCGAAAGGAAGTGGCAGATTGAATATGTTTTATATAGTTACTATCAATGGAATAGTTTATGGATTTGTAGATACTAATCATAACGATAAAAAAATTGATTTTGATTTTAACTCTACCACCTTCGATTTCAATTGGGAACCATTGACCAGAAGAAAGATGGATGGCGAGATGTTACGTCAATTAGGTTAATTGTGTATGGTAGATGGAAATGCTAAGTACCGTCTAGTAGTTTAGAATGTAAAGTGACTGGTCTTTAAGAGAATTTATGGGGCGAAAAGGATCAATTTCAGGATTTTACTGGATTAGTTGTAGGGAGTGACTGGTGTTTTACATTCAACTCAACTTCTTAATCAACCGGTTCTTCTAATCAATGTGGTGTGTTGATCTACATGCAGGTCTTGCATGCAGGAAAAACAAACAAAAATGCCTTTAAGGCACTCATTGCTGCAGAATATAGTGGTGTGCAGGTCAAAATGGTTGAGAATTTTGAGATGGGTGTGTCAAATAAGACTCCTGAGTTCATCAAGATGAACCCTTTGGGGAAGGTGACCTTGTAACTTCTATTAATAGATTTAAACTAGAGAATTTTTTTTATACATGTTATGTAACCTTTTTTCTAGGTCAGTTCACTGAAGATATTTATAACTCTTCTAGGTTCCTGTGTTGGAAACACCTGAGGGTCCTGTATTTGAGAGCAATGCGATTGCTCGTTATGGTGAGATGATCTGCTGACTCCATATCCTAAATTTTCTTCCTCTAATGTTTGTTTACTTATTGATATACTTTTCTCTGCAGTTGCTCGCTCAAAGGTTAACAACCCTATTTGTGGTTCTACATTGATTGATTATGTAAGATTCTTATAGTACAATGGTCTTGTTTTCTTCTGTCATCAGTTAAGTTTATTTTAAACCATGTAAGTAATTGTTTGTATGTATTACTTTGGCTTCCTTAGGGTCATATCGAGCAATGGATTGATTTCGCAGCCATGGAAATTGATGCTAATATTGCAAAATGGTTGTATCCAAGACTTGGTTACGGTGTTTACCTTCCTCCAGTAAGTTCTACTGTCTTTCCTCGCAGATTCTTTTGTCATTTTAATTGGGCTTGATTTGCTTGGGCCATACTTAGTCTTTGTTTCTTTCTAATTATAAGACAATAGGTCCGATGTTAAAATTGGAATAAGGCAACTTAGTCATTGAAATACAAAATATTAAGGAGGGAATGGTGAAGGGAAAATTGGCATTGATTACCTTTCTATGATTCTTGTTTTATTTATTTTAGAGAGGATTAGTTAGACAACATTTAGTACATGCTTAATGTGGCAGTGTTTTCCCATGCATAGTTTCTGGAAAGGAATCAACTCAAGCACTATTAAGTAATTTTGGTAGAAGGGAATGCCCATTGAATTGATAATCAAGCAGGCATGGGTTTTCTCCTTATTATCTTTTAAGAGATTAGGTTGTTTCCTCCCCCATTCTGATGTATTTATTAATCTATATTAAGAGTTAAATTTTATTTTTTGTAATTCCGTAGTAGCTCATTTTACTTCAATGGTATGATTTTGCCCATCTGTTTCGTTTTAATCTCTTATATGTATTTTGCATGTAGGCTGAGGAAGCTGCTATTGCTGCATTGAAGAGAGCCCTTGGCGCTTTGAACACTCATCTAGCTTCCAACACATTTCTTGTTGGACATTCTGTCACCCTTGCTGACATTATCATGACATGTAATCTCTACTTGGGTTTCTCCCAGATCATGACCAAGAGTTTTACCTTGGAGTTCCCTCATGTTGAGAGGTACTTTTGGACCTTGGTTAATCAGCCAAAAATCAAGAAGATTCTTGGTGAAGTGAAGCAGGCAGTCTCTCTACCACCTGTTCCTTCAAAGAAGCCTGCTGCCCAGCCAAAAGAAACTAAACCAAAGAAAGAAGCCAAAAAGGAGGTTGAGAAACCGGCAGCAAAGGCAGAGGCCGCTGAGGAGGAGGAGGCACCAAAGCCCAAACCAAAGAATCCTCTTGATTTGCTGCCTCCAAGTAAGATGGTACTGGATGACTGGAAGAGGCTTTACTCTAACACAAAGACCAATTTCCGAGAGGTTGCAATTAAAGGTATACCTGTTGTTTTCACAGTAGCACTCTCTTTTAAAAGCAATGTTTGGACTTTTGTGATATCTGATACTTGATTCGTGTCAGGATTCTGGGACATGTATGATCCCGAGGGATACTCACTGTGGTTTTGTGACTACAAGTACAATGAGGAGAATACAGTTTCATTTGTCACAATGAACAAGGTCGGAGGATTCCTGCAGAGAATGGATTTGGCCCGCAAGTATGCATTTGGGAAGATGTTGGTGATCGGTGCTAACCCTCCTTTCAAGGTGAAAGGACTATGGCTTTTCCGTGGGCAAGAGATTCCTCAATTTGTGATTGACGAGTGCTATGACATGGAACTCTACGAGTGGAAGAAGGTTGACCTCTCAGATGCAGCCCAGAAGGAACGGGTGAATCAGATGATTGAAGACTGCGAACCATTTGAGGGAGAGCCTCTCTTGGATGCCAAGTGCTTTAAGTGATAGAATATGTTCTTAATTTTACTTTTTTATATTTCTGGTACCTTTTTGCATGTCAGGTTTTATTTATAGGTCGCTGTTTTCAGTTTTTGATTAAGGTAACATTACAATTAAGTTTTTATGTTCTCAGATGTTGGATTTGAAATGCTCTATTTATGTTATATTAAGGAGATATAGTTTCTATTGTTTTACAAGATTGCATCATTTTGCTTTGCATATTTCATTGATCCTCGCAAGAATGCAGCCATGAATGACAGAAATTGGAGTGGATAAAAGCATAACACCAGTGGATGCAAAACCAGACTAACGTAAAATGAACAAGATAGAGAGATAATACTTGCTACGAAGATAAAAGATAATACAAGGGATTGATTGTATCTTATGACTTAAGGGCATACATAGAAATATGCATGTAAAATTGTCAGTACAAAGAATCATAGGAGCACATCGGAAGCAAGCTAAAATAATTAGGGAAACAAGTTATTTTTGAACTAGTGGAAATAGAGACTGACGTCAAACCTTATGGGAGGGGCAATGAATAATACATAAAAGGAGGAAAAGAAAAGAAATGTAATATCAGTGGAGAAGAAAACCCATATGCAGCCCAAAAAACTGACGGGAGTTTTGACTTAGATCTTCCTAACTCAGCCTCCCAAAGTTAAGGTGAAATACATCATCCATCACAAAAGCCAAGCCAAGCCATCTCATTTCAATTGATGATCAGAACCAGCAGAAATTAAGGGATTTCTTCATCTTCCCGTCTTCGCCCGCTTCATTCCCGCACTGTTGAAAGGCGACATACCTGGGCTCATGCTTGGGCTCATACTTGGGCTCATGCTTGGGCTCTCTTCCCTTAAGGTACCATTAAGCAAAGCTAACTCCCTAAGCTGCTGTTTCTTATAGCTGTCCAAGGATTCATCCTGGAAATGGTGGAATGGAGAAGGGTTAGCACAAAAACAGAAATGGAATGGAAGGGATAGCTATCCATAGAAGTTATCACAAATTGCTTTTGCTCATTCATACCACTGGCTTCAGAAGGTTTTCTAGTATCGCAACAGCATACTCCAGACGAGAATTTACCATATCCTCAGGAAATTCAGCCTCCACCAACACATGCAGTGGCTCATTAAGGTGTTCGTATCCAGGTTTATCTTTCAGTTTCTCTTCCTGTAGAAAAAGCCAGCCGCCAGTTGTGAGAATTTAAAGGAAGTTGGAATGGATAATAAGTGGGCAAACAACCAAGGAAACTTGATCTTATTCTTAAGCAGAAACTGTCAGAACTAGCTCATGCACTATCGTATTTAAGGAGTTACTTTATGCAGTCAAGGTGATCACTGCATTGATTGATCCACAATAGTCACTTGTCCAAAAATGCAAAAGACTAAGTTGCCATTTCGATGATGCTTTTACTTTTTGCTTCTTGTAGTAGAGAAGTGAAAAGCAGAAAATACACATTAACTATAAACAAGAGACAAACAGCAAAAAGCCCAAAACAAAACCCAAATAAACATGATACCGAAATTGGCTGCAAAGCATGTCATATGCAAATCGAGAAGCAGATTACTAGCATATATGAAGGAAAAAATATGAAAAACATGCTCCTAAAACTAGCCCAAGAACCAGCTACACTCCAACTTTCAAGAGAAAGTAGAAAACACTTGCACAGTTCCATTATAATCAGAACTTGTATAAATGACCAAGCTAGAAGTAGCTTAAGACTTGACCTATTGTGCATATCAAACTACACTCTTTTACCAAAATTACTTGCTGGAAATAAAAAGAATTCATGACTGACTTCACCTTTACAGAATCCTTGACTGAACCCTTGCCTCTTATGTACACCCTACACTCTGTCATGGCTTCAACTCTCTTTAGGGAGTTTCCCCGTGGTCCCAAAATTCGGCCAACAAAATTGTACTGCAAGGGCACTGAGTCTGAACTATTATCTTACAAAAGAAGAAAATGAAAACTAACAATTTTCAACATAACTTACATTTGGATATTTATCCACAGGAACATCAAGTCTAACAACTCTCTTTACAATCGGTGTTGTAGGGGCTCTAGGCAAACCGGGCCAACCCACTGATGCAGCTTGAATTGGAGGAACTCGTTGCATATGCCCATTTTCCTGGAAGCAAGATAACAGCATTTAACAAATTTCATCTTCCTTTCATTTAATATTAATGAGAAGCAAATTATTCATTGTAAGAATAAATCACAGTGGGAGTCAATAACAAGGCAGCTGAAATTTATTAAGCTGGTAAGCAATTACAAATTTTAATTTAAAACAATAGATTTGTATATAACCATTACGCAGCATTACCTCTGTTTGCATTACAGACCAACTCTCCAAATCCATCTGTCTCCCATTGGGATGTTGACCTAATGACCTGAAAGGACTATCATGTTCAAATCGCTCTTGATCGACAAAACTAGGAGTAAGACTTGAGACCCTTCTGATCTCTGCAGTTACATGAGAAAAAACAAAAGTGACAATATGCAGTCAAAATTACCTCAATGGTAAAAGTGAACATTTGGGTTTATTTTTTGGCCTAGGCCACATGTTTTAGTACAGCCATCTAGTCTAGGATCAATTCAGCCTGTAATAACTTAAAATCATATGTTGCTAGTTTAGACTAATAGTAGGTCAACTATAGCTAGGTGGACAGTTTGTACTAGGCTGTTGTTTGTTTACAATTTCAGTTCAATATCGTTAACATGAGAGATTTATTCTTGGAAGAAGCAAACCGACAATGCACTCATGATGATGAATCTAAGATAACAATCTAGTAAAATGAAACTTATATTTACATCCTTGAGAAGTGCATACCATGAATAGATACAGGTAGGTTTACTTTTAGTATGATGTTCATTCAACCAAAAAATAATCAAAACCAGTTTCCAACGATACCAATGATAAGTGCTAATGAATCTTATATTGCAGAAAAAAGGGGAAAAAAAATCAATAACCTTGATTAACAAGCCTGGTACATAGAGGCAGAACTTGGGTAAAAGGTACCAACTTATGTTTCTCTGCCAATAATTCAGCTAAATATCTGCCATTGTTAGATTGTAAGTTAACATTGAAGATAACAATGATAAAGTAAAACCATATCTAGATAAAATGGAATATGTAAAACACACACAAATGAACTATGACCCTGAGGGGCAAAAGAACATAACCATCAATTGAAAACATAACAATCAATCATACAAAAACAAGAAGATAGAAACAGAAAAGTTTTTCCTTAGACCAACTTCAAGAACCCATATCGATCAGCAGAAGAAAACTTCAATTATTAGATCAATAAAAGAAAACCATCAAAAATTGGAGTAAAACTTTCCCAAAAGAACCAAAACAGAACATGGGATTTGATTGATTAAAGTAACTTAAGAAAAAAAATCGGACCTATCGCGATCTGTAGGAAGAGAAGAAGCCCTATGAGGAGAAGCAGGAACTCCAGAAGGCGGATACTGAAAGTAACTCCCTGGTGGGATCCTCTCCCCCATCATATATATAAATCACCTTCCCTTATTCCTGCTTCATTCATTCAACATATGTTAGAAAAAGAAAAGGTAATCAAAATCAAGAATCCTACGTAGAAACACGTATATAAACATTAAAGAGGAAAACCCAAACTTACTTTGATGAAAGGAAAGGGAGAAAGTGGCAGATGGAGAAAGCTAAGCTAATAAGCAAAAGAGCAAAAAGGGGCAGAGATGCAAAGTCTGCTGCCCTCTTTTTTTATGTGGAGCAGAGTGTCAATCAAAGAGACTAAAGCCCTACTCCCAACAACGCTCTTATGATGCTTTGTTTTGCTCCATTTATACCCTCTCAATTTTTTTACCTCACCCATAATTTTATCTTTTTTTCACTTTTTCTCATGCACAAATTCTTTTTATTGTGTCGTCGTGAAACATGTGAAATAAAAATGTTTGGATTTTTTAATCCTTTTTTCTTTAATTGTCATTCTCGATATGATGTTATCATCCAAATTCTTCCATCATTACTGTTTGTATTACAACTTTATATGCCAATTCTTTCACTTCTCACTTTTTTACTCAAATCTTTTCTTCAACAAAATAATTTTAATTATCATTCATTATTTATCACTTTTAAGTATTTTATTTTTATTAATGAATCTCTTAATTAAATTAATTATGACACATGATATCATCATCACAATTTTGACTTTTACCCACAATAATTCTAACTTAATCTATATAACACTTTGTAATTCATCCATAAATTTACTTCATCTACAAATACTCTCTCAAAATTTAATCACATACACGAATGTTCTGCTTGTTGCGAAAGAGACAACCTTGAAATTTGGTCTCATCTTGATGCTCCAATATATTTGTATCTTGAGCGTTCAACTTTGATAGAATAATTTTTTTTTTTTAATTTTGAGTAATCATATCTCATTTCATGCAAAATAAAAATAAAAATTAATTAATTTTTTATTTCATTTTCCATTGCCAGCTTAGCTTCATGCTCCACTTCATCCGTTCCCTGATCACCATTTCTCCAATCTCCATACAACGTGGCTAAAGCAAGTGCCATTTTTCTTTTTTTAACAGCTTGCAACCTTTTATAATTTCAAATAATTGTGGAGTCTGCAGTCTGCAATGTTGACTAGAATTTGATTTCCTGTTGAAGTCCTCGTATAATCGAAAGTGTAAATCCTTGGTCATGTAAGGCTCTACTTTCTTTGTCTAATAAAAGCAAAGTTGCAGGACTCAAATTCTCTTATCCAAATTGATTGCAGCTTTTGCTTTTCATTCTAACATGCAGATCTTAATTTTGAAGCAACCCACGTCAAATTTTAAATCGAAGTTAGTCGTGTAATTGAACCAAGCGCGAAGAATAGCATCAGTATTTAAATTCTTAATTTTGCATACTTCAGATAACTTCAAGAGCCAATCTTTTGTAGATAAGTTCTTCTATTTCTTGTCGCATGGCATTTTTATTTTTAGGGTCATCTGTAACACCCTTCCGGGATGCTGCTCGGATAGATTTCAGACTTGGCGAACAGTTTGTCTCATCTTTAAAACTTTTACCTCTCAATCTACTATTCACAGTGCTTACTCCAAAACGAATACTATTCTTATAATATAATTTCCTCATTCATCTACCCAACGTTAAATATATACACATCATAGTTGGAACAAGACTTTCAATATTTACAATTTTATAAGCTAAGCCTATAGATCGCCCCCAATATGTACATGTTTAAAACTCAAAAGTTGCTAGGCTCACGCAAGATACAGCAAATTCTGGCTTAGTCCCTCCCTTTAAGTTCAAAATAGCTTTTGTTACCCGAAGACAAAATAGATCAAGGAACATGGTAAGTTCAAGGTGAACTTAGTGAATTTGCAAGTTGCTTACTCGCCCACACATATAGCTAGCGAAGAATATAATTTACGCATAAAGACAAATAGTACGTTTAACAGTTTATGTATAAGTAACACGCATACACACACTTTGCTCATATAAATCGATCACCTTTACTCTCTATGGACATACACATTACGGAATATCTAGGTTGATTTACCCAATGCAACTTATACAGGGTGAAAAATCTTGGCGAAGTTATACTTGGCTAATACACCCCAAAGACATGCATGTGAATTCACATTTGTGGCTTCATGTTTGTGGACATGTACTTGTGAACTCAGATTTGCAGATTCATACTTGCACTCGTTTATACAAATCTATACTTGCAGATAGTTCTTGTAGACTCACGTTTGATGAATATTTCCCATGCAATCATGTTTGGAGAACTTAGACCCGTAGAATCGCATTATGTGAATTTGTTCACGTGGACTTGTACTTTTCGAACTTATTTCCGTTAACTTTCATATAGCGGAGTCTCAATGGACCAACTTGGCCTAGAAGCTTGAAAACAAGACTTGCTGACTATCTTACATACAATATGGTCCTTATGGAATCATACTTGAAAGATAGTCCCTACGAACTGATGCTTACAGATGATCCTGCAAACTCAGATAATAATCCATACGAATTCAAGCTTGACAGATTATCATGTGTGCAGATTCATTCTGGAATGGTTACACACTTGTGCTCTTGAAGTCAAGTGCGAATTATCATGACTTGTAACCTGAGGGCAAGTTCCTGCGAACAATCATAATTTATAACCACGAGAACAAGTCCTTGCGGACTCTAGTCCTTCAATTAATATCCCGCCACAACACCAATACTTCTTCAATTATTATTCCACCACAACACTGATACTTCATTCAATCAACATCTCGCCACAACGTCAAAACTTCATTAATCAATATCCCGCCACAATGCCAATGTGTCTATAACACCCTTAACCCACATCTGTCGCCGGAATAGAATTTCGGAGCATTACCGATCAAACAGACATAATTTTAAACATTTCATATTATATAATATTCAAGTCAAAACCAATCAAATTCATACATCCTAGGTGCCTAACCAATGTACCCTCATTGGTACACAATTATATCATCAAATCATATCATCAAAGTATCATTCAAATCTAATTTGTAAACATGCCAAATTCAATCTATTTTGCCTATTTCATGTTCATTTAAACATTAACTTAAACATGCCATAATATGACCTTAACATAAACATATTTATATGTATATAACCAACCGATATTAACTTATAAGTTAGACACCTTAGGTACATGCCGATACAAAATAATAAACATCACCGCATTTGAGATCGGGATCGTTGTTGGATGCTAAATTGGCGATCAAAATTAAGTAACTAACCTGTGCACTGAAAACAAAACCGTACGCTGAGTAAAAACTCAGTGATATTTCTATAATCCAAATATTTAAAGATAAGAAATTATAAGTATACTATTGAAATATAAATACATATTAATATTTATTTGTTACAACAACCATATCATATTTCATTTGTTTCACAAATATCTCATTTCACATACTTGCCATATAAATAGCTTTTCACAATTTATTTCACATTTCTTTATATAATTGCATTATCCTTTCCATATTCATTTCATGAGTATATAACTCATATATTCCATATATTTGCAACATATTTCACATTCTATTTTCAATTCACTATTTCACTTTCATTTCTCATACCATGTCATTTCAATATCAATTATAAAACTTTATTCATTTACCCCTATTACCACGACTCGGACTCGGACGAATACACGAATCCAATCAAAACACACCAATTTGGCACCCAGTGCCTCATCTACTCGAAGTCGAAGAAATCCCTGAACTCTTCCAATCCTATGGCATGCCATCTATATCCGACTCAGCCCGATATTGTTAATAAGGTTTAATTTCACTTTTCAAATACAACCAATTCAATTCAAATAATTAATATATTCAATATATATATAAATTCAATCAATATAACTTCAATAAATTCATCACATACTAAATCAATCCATTTCAATTGCAAAACACAATAATTCTCACCTCAACACTTACCATATACATTAAATTGAATTATAACAATTAACAGCTAAATTCGGATTATAGAAATACAAATCAGAAATTCCAAGTTATTCTTCATGGACTTTATGTTTTCCCTTTTTAGTCAAGGGTTCCGGTACGACATTAGTTACGGAATTAAAACAATTAAAAATCATCAATACAACACAATTCAATTTCATATTGAATATTTTAATTTTTACTCAAATATTGCCTAAATTTCAATTTAGTCCCTAAATCGAGACTAACTTTTATTCTTCACATTTAATTCTTTATTTTCATACAAATTCCACTTTAGACTAAATTCAACTCTCTATTTTCACATAAATTCATAAATTTTAAATTTTTCACAATTTAGTCCCTATTACACAAAATTTACTTTTTGTTTTACAATTTAATCCTTTTTTCATTTCTAACTTAAAAATCTATTAATTTAATCCCTAATACTAAAATTCTTCAACATAGACAACACTTAAAAACTTAATAATTTCTAAAATTTCGGCATAGGTCGGGTAGTATTTAACACTGGGATTCCAAAAACATAAAAATTACAAGAAAAAAGGACTAAATTGACTAACCAATTGAACTTGAAACTTTGAAACCCCTAAGCCTTGTCTTTCTCCTTCCTTCTTTCTTTTCTTTCTTTTCTTTCTTTCCTTTCTGTTCCGTTTCTACCTTTCTTTCTCTTTTTCTTTATTTATTTGTTTTATTATACATTAATATATTATTATAATATATATACATACTTAAATGTTAAGTAAATATATTTTATTATAATATATATTAAATTTTACATATATTTTTACTTATGTCGCCTCATTTAAGAAAAATGACATAATTGTTCCTTTAGTCCCTTTAATTTTTTTAATCTATAATTCAACTTTCACCATATATGCAATTTAGTCCTTATACCTAATTACTCCTAATTCATGCAAATTTACCTAACCAAAACCTAATTAACTACACAACTAGCTTCATAAATATTTCTAATAAATATTTACAAGTCTAATTTACGAAAATGGAGTCTCGAAAATACACTTTTCGACACCTCTGACTTTCGGGTCGTTACAACGTCATATTATATCTTATTCTTGGACACATTATTTACTATCGCCAAATGTTACAGTAGAATTTTCCAACAAACATAACCCAACTATCATAGCCCTGTAACATGTAGAATGAAAACTAAGAGTTGGAGTTTAGAAACTCACCCGCAAAACACCAGGATGCGTGAACTCTACACCTGTCTAACCTTTCCTGTAACACCCCAAATCCGGCCTAGAAGTTAGGCCCGAATCTGGCATGTCACATTGAAGTGTTTTTACAAAAAACCTTGTTTTTCATTGAAAACCCTTCTTAAGAAATTTGAGTAAAATTCTAGTTTAAAGTTGTTTTTCAAACTGCTTGTGTTAAAAAAATCAATCTGTCTTTCTATAAGTTAAAAATTATTTTTAGAAAGATCTTTTTATGCGTGGAAGCTTAATTTTGAATAAAACCCCAAAAAAATTGAGATAAACTTAGGAGAAATAAAATAAAGCGTTCAATGTAACAAATAGCAGAGGTAAAGCCTTATTACATTCTGAAATCAAAATATTTAATAAATATAAAGAAAAACGAATAAAATAAAGCGTCTTACTAGCTGGCCACCTCCGAGTCCCTCTGTTCGTCGAACCGCCTACTAGGGATTTCCTGAGAAAATAAAAGAAGGGGTGAGTTTCGAAACTCAGTGTGTATGACCCTCAGCAATCATTAACATGCAAGCAATCAATTGGGCCTAAGCCCTAATCACAGTATCATCGTAATATATCACATATGCAATGCAGTAAAAAAAACCCTCCCCAATAATCCATCCGCTACACAATATTTCCCGACCAACCTTATACACCTGTGGGGATTTCTAAATCGACCCACCCATCCGCTACACAGTGATGGTAGCCCGGTTACGGTACTACCTAACGTTGCAGCAAAGCTGCTAATCACATATTAGGCTTTAAAAGCCAACGGTGGATCCACGATCGTCAAGCAACCATGCGATCCTCAAATTCTTCCTCCGTACCATAATTCCCACCTATATGTAACCTAAACAGAATATCATATGAATGCTGCAATCATACATGTAACATAAATCCTACATTTAACACATAGGGGTATTTTAGTCATTTTTGCTCTTAGGGCATTTCTATCATTTTTAAGTTTTATGGATTCAGTACCTACCTGGCCCGTTAACAAGTCCCTGTTGGCCAAAGTGAACAAGCACTATGCACCAGGTAGGATTCCAAAGAAGAGGAGGTGGGTCATTGAGACCGCTTAAGTACCAAACTTTTCCTAGATCCAATCCTAGACATGCATATACCCATTACCACACTTCAACCTTATGACTTGTCCACGGTTGCATTTGTGTTTTTAAGTTTTATAAATGTTTGGCAATTAACAGATACTAAGCCCAAACCCATATACAAAGCCCATTCTCAACCATATGGCCCATTAGGCCCGAATCACAATCGTATGGCCCATTAGGCCCAAATCCAATTCAAATCATGTAATATGCATGACTAACTCAATTCATATAACCAAATCAATAAATTTCACAAAATTTAGCCTTAGGGCCAACCGGGCCCATTTAGCCACTTTCGGCATTTCGACTTTTCGGCATTGCCGAAATCGTGTGTGTAGTGTTTGTACACACCTGATTGACGACCCGCACTATACTATCCTCAGCCTTGACCTACAATCAAAACCACTTTCGAATCAATTCCAAACCCTACTATAACTTTATCAAATCCCGAAGCCTTACCGTAGCCTTACCGTGTACCTTCGGCTTTTCTAGCCTTTCCCTTAGCAATTAATCCCGAATATTCTTAGATCTGCATCAACACACATATTCTATCAACATCATATGACTCGTTTTCCACACGAGTCACCCTTATAGGCTACACATATATTCGGCCACCCCTTTAAGAAACCGAAATTGAGAATGAGACACTTACCGAAACTCATCTTGAATCTTGCGGCTTAAATATCCACTGAATATGCAATCGACTCCTAACTTCCTTGATTGAGGGTAGCAAAATAGATTGTAATGGAGAACAAGAGAAATCGGCAAAGGGCATGGTTCTTCGGCTTTTAAGAGAGAAAAGAATAATGGGACCACTAGGGGTTTCGGCAAAACAATGTATGGCTTAATTGGTAAGGGAAAGATTCAGCTATGGATGAAACAAAAGGGAGAGGAAGAATTCGGCAAGAAAAAGAAGAAAGAAGAGAAGAAGAAAGAAAAAAAATACAAATTGGCACTTGAGGAAAAGATGAGAAATTTGGCATTAGCCTAGGATCCCAAATTCGGCACATATTTATAGCCCATAGCTTCAATTCCCAATTCAGCTCCATCACTTCCCCCTTCTCATCTCCTCGTTTTTCTCCTTGATAACTCCCCAATCTTTTTCCTAAATTTTCTCTTCTGACTACCTCTCTGAGAGTCCAGCTTCACGCCACTACCAATCTTCTAGAAGCCTAAAATTTAACTCCAAAATAAATTTAATATTTTCCCTTTTAAACTTGGACCCAAACTCTACTATGGGCCTTCTAACACCCAAATAATATTTGCCTAAGACTACTAAGCACATATTCACATAAAAAACCACACAAAAAGAAGTTTGGGATTTTTAGGGCGTTACATTTCCTTTGTCACTTAGATCTCCTTCTTGGTTAGCTAAACAAAATAACCATTCAACAATCAAAACGATAGCATTCATAAGTGAGACAGTCAAAATCCATTAACATGCAAATTATCTTTATAAGCTATCTAAGATTTTTTTTTCACATTCATGAACTTTACCATAACTTACAAGTTTCTTACCTTTTTCATTCAATAAAAAAGATACAAAAGGGTTGAAAGGTTACCAGCTCACTAGATTCTTAATTTATAAGGCTAATATGTTTATTTTTCCCTTCACGCAAATCGCTTCTTATGTAACATTCCAGTTCTAGTAGGCACAATGTTTGGCTTATAGTCCTAAAGTAGTATGATTAGTGGAATAAGCTTTGCCCAAGTACGTCTTTCAGCGTATAAAGCGAGCATATACAGTTATGTGGTTAAGTTAATAAAGGTTCATTGTCAGGTTGCTATATTAATTGGAATAAAACCAGTGACCAAGTAAAATGGTATTGAAAGTATGAGTTCATATTAGGGATATAGTGCGTTCGTTAATTGTGGTATTATGAAAGTTAAGTTGCAAGGTAAGTTGGTTAGAAACCAACTGAATGTGAACCAGGATAGTTAAAAGATAAGGGGATACTAAATTAGGTTTCTTGGAAGTTGTAAACTTTTGATAAGATAATTTAGTAATAATGTGACATTTGTTAAGTTTTAATAAGGGCTTTGATTATAATAATAGATATTTATGTTTGGAAAAATGGTAGTTCTCTTCTTCTTTCTTCTACGGTAAGGTTATTTGAGGCTTGAAGAACTAAAGGTATTTCTCTAAGCTGAAGTTGAGATCCCAGATTTTATCAGTGATTGCTCCATGTCAAGGTAAGTTTTATGGCTCTATATGTTGTGTTATGAAAGAGTAGGTCTATATGAGTGCATAAATAGTAAGATGAAGAAGTAAGGCTTTGTAGTGGTTCATCTGGGTTTGAGATGATAGTATGGTTACTCGAATAAGCTTTAATTGTTTTTTTCTATTTTGTAAGTAGTGGTTGCTGCAGTATCTTGATGAAGGTTGGATCTAAAGTTCAAACTGCTATCCGTGGTTGTCAAGTAAGTCCTTAAGTTGACGCTAGTTGTAACGCCCCTAACCCGAATCCAACACCGGATTAGAGTTACGGAGCATTACTGGAGTTACTAATTTATTTATCAAATATTTTATTTCATCTAACATTTATATTTTGAACCACTTAAAATTTGACATATTTTCCCCCAAACATATTTATTTTTCTTGACATATTTTATTTGGATTTATTATTCGTCTCAACATACTTAATTTCCTTGTATCAACGTCTCAAAGGTAATCACATATTTACATGTCATGATAAATGTCATTTTTCTTTCCATATTCCAGTCTCGTATTTGAGTCATCCGAATTTTTATAATAGATTTAGTCATCGTTTTCATTTATTCTATATTCTAATACATTCAATTAATGATCTAGGAAAAATTACCATTTTGCCCCTAAATCTTTAATTAATGACAATTTTACCCTTAGGCTCAGAAAAATAAATTCTTGCAATTTAATCCTTATTTCCAGCCATTATCATCATACATATTAATAACAACCCATAAATTCTATAAAATATCAAAATTTTACATAATTTCAACACTTTTCAATTTAAACCTTACAACATGTTTTTCCCCGATCTTAAACTAAATTAGTAATTTCATTTAAATTTTGAAATTTAAATAATAAAATAATCCATTTCATGTAATTTGATCATTTCTAACATTTTTACAAAATTGCCCATAAAGTTTTACTTTTATTCAATTTAGTCCCTGAGCCTAAAACATACAAATTAGCCATGCTAACTGATTATTCATACATATTTTCTTCCTCCTCCTCTCCATTCCAAAACCTTAATTTATATAACATGCTGATGAGTAACATTATCAGTAATTTCACAATTTACTTATGTGTATATTCAAAGCTGTCCATTTGAGTCATAGTCACTAAATTATTTATATCTTGAGCTACAGAACTCCAAATTAAGATCCACTAATTTTTTCTGAAACTAGACTCATATATATTCTTATGATAAAAATTTCATAATTTTTGGTTTAGTCAATTAGTACAGTTTATTCTTTAAAGTCACCCCTGTTCTGCTATCTAACAGTTCTGACCCTTCTTCACTAAAAATTAATTATCTCTTCATACAGGATACGGATGATGTTTTCGTTTATTTCTCTTGAAAATAGACTCATTAAAGAATCTAACCATATAAATTATGTCCCATAATCATTTTTATACAATTTTAATGATTTTTCCAAGTCAGAACAGAGGATCCCAAAATCATTCTGAACCAGTCTTACAAAAATATAAATATCTCAGAATACAGAATTCATTTACTTGTTATGTTTCTTTTATATGAAAATAGACTCAACAAGTTTTAATTCCATATCTCACTCAACTTCTAATTCAGTTTCTACCATTTTTGGTGATTTTTCAAAGTTAACTTACTGCTGCTGTCCAAACTGTTTTAGTGCAAGATATTAATTACTAAGTTTATAACACCCTTATTTCCTTTCTCTACAATATTTCCCATCACTTTCTCTTATTTCTCTTCATTAATATATCAAGAACATAGAACCATATATATAAGAAAACTCTACATTAACATCATTTCCATGCTTTTTCAATAATATCAAACTTAAAAGTATATGAAAATCTTGATGTTCTTACCTTTTCCCCTTGGTTTCAATCTTTAACTTGATATTCTCTCTCTTCCAGCTTCTATTTCTTAAGTGCAACTTGACATTCTAACTTCCCATAGTCTCCTTAACATTTTTCTCCTTTGGTAGCTATGGAAATTCTTTTGATTTCTAGGTTAAAATGGTGAATTTTTGGTGGAAGGACTAAATTGTAAAGAATGAAAAGTTTCTTTCTTCTCTTCTCTTCTTCCTAACGTGAATGCATGGAAATTGGATGAGATTTCCTCATCTTTCTTTCTTTATATATACTAATAAAATAATAATAAAATAATAAAATGCCATATAAAAAATCAAATTAAAATATTAATAACTAATATTTAATTAATTAATTAATCTAAAATATCTCCAACATCATCATTACTTTCTAGATTTCTCTCTCTTCCAATTGACCATTTTGCCCTTTGTGATCTTTTAAAATTCCATTGTTGAGTCATCACTTAATTTTGATAAAATTACAATTTAGTCCCTCATAATTCTTCATCTATTCAATTTGGTCCTAATTCATCCTTTTTCCTTAGTTTCTAGATTATTCCACCCATAAAATATTTGCACTATTGGTCCTTTAACTTTTCATATTTACTCTTTAACCCCTTAAATTTTGAGTATTTACTCTTGGGCAACAAAACTTTTCTCACTTTTACAGTTTAGTCCTTTCTTGAATTAATTTGTCATAATATACTTCCCAATGACATAACTCAAATTTTCTTTCCTTGCCACTTTATTTCCTTATTTTACTATATGAAGGAAACTATCTTACTGTAAAAATATTCGGGGTGTTACACTAGTAGGTATACTATTCATATGAGATACCTTTATGGAAATTTATTGAACTATGAAATTGAAACTAGAAAAGTATAGTAAGAATGTTTGCTAGGAATATCATGTATAAATCGTATGGAATCTTTCATGCTTAAGTGTGAGATAAGTATCCTAATGTTGAAACATGGTTGTATGAGTACATCTGGTAAAAATGTGAAGAGATGTGAATTAGTTTGGGCGTATGTTAATACATGAAAGCGTTGAGTCTTAAATAATGTCAGAATATGAAGAGCTTGTCAAGAGAATCTGTGCCTGTTCACCGTGGTGGAGTCTAAAGGGGTCCGTTAGGATTAAAAACAAAATTTTTGATATGAATCTTGAAGGAAAAACCCATGGTCATGACACATTCTGAAAGGAACTAAAGAACGATGATTTTTTAATGGGTTCTTTGCATTTCTCAGAATGATGATGAGCAAACCTCACATAACGTGAGTTTAGGCAAATCCATATTATAAACACGTCAGGAAAGAAAGAAAGCCTTTGTGGTGCAATATGAAATGAATGCCTTTGTGGTGAATTATGAAGGGATAGCCTCTATGGTGAAACCTGCAATGATAGCCTTTGTAGCAATAATTTAAAAGACAAAACCTTGTGGCGCACTTTGAAGGAACGACTTATATGGTGAATTCTGAAAACAATGCCCTTGTGGCATATTATAGTAAGGTTCTCAATGGCATACCCTAAAGGAATAATTTCTGGTAGTGAATTTTGTGTTAAATTATTTTGGCACATTCAATATGACTTGTAAGTGTGATTAGAAATATTAGAAAAGGCATAGTGTCTTTATGGGCTATAGTAAAGTGTTATGCAAGACCACGATTCGACTATGAGTAATGAAATGATGAGATGTAGAAGAGATGATGAGTAAACATAAAAAAATCATATTTTGAATAAGGGTTTTTCTAATCGTATATTTGAAGGCGCCTGTTATCTGTATATGTGATCAAACATGAATTGTGGTGAAACGATGGCTTAAAGTTACAAATACAAGAGTAACGGTGTTTCAGTCGTATGGACCTTTGTAAAGGAAATGAGTAAAGACTTATGAAAGATCATCTTGAAAGAGGTAAGTGGCGTATCGAAGGTGTTGATAGGTAAGTAATGAGTTCAGAGTAAGGTGTGATATCCATAGAGAATGAAGAATGAAATTCTGGGAAAAATATTAGCCAAAAATAAGTTGAAAGATCAGGATAATAAGAAAGTCTTAACAATTCTTCAGTAACAATGTGCAAGCATTGTGTAGAATAATAAAGACGTTTTTCTCACTAAGTTCTTATGAGCTTACATGAGTTTATATTTTTGCTTCAGGCTGATTATAAGTATGCACTAGGAGGAATGATGCCAAGATTACACCAAAGAAAAGGGCGTATTAGGATATTATGAATACATAACGAGCTTGGCGGCATGTCCAAAGATTAAAATACTTCTTAGAAATCCACACTTGAAGTATTTGTAATAAATTAGGGTTTCAATTTGGATATCATTATAATTTAATTGCCTCGTGTTGTACCTGTATTTACTCATTGTATTTACTTATGTATTTTAGTTTCAAATTTGTAATGTATTTGTAATAAATTAGGGTTTCAATTTGGATATCATTATAATTTAATTGCCTCGTGTTGTACCTGTATTTACTCATTGTATTTACTTATGTATTTTAGTTTCAAATTTGTAATAAAGTAAGTTATAGTTGATTGAAATTTGTATAAGTAGTTTAGGATTCAACATCCTATTCTAATATAAACCATGCTTCTTCTAAACCTTTTATTCTTGAATTATTATTCATGCCTATTCTTTCTATCAAGTTTATATTGTTTATAAGATCCATGAAGAACTAATCCTCTTGTGGGGATTAGCGAGTGGAGGTATGATTAATTAATTGTTTTGTAAGGTTCTCTTAAGCAAATCAGTTGTTCAAGAAATGAAGAACTTAAACCCTAGGCCTAACAACCCTAGGAAGTCATTAAGGTGGGAATTAACCCAAAATTGGTATGAGCTATCCGTGAACACCTTAACCCTGAACCAGTTTGGACTGTGAGGTCGAGAGATAAGTAGTTCTTGCTGATTCATTATTCTAGTAGAAGATCGGAAGATCCTGCTGGGATATCAGCTAGTTGATTGAACAAGAAAACCCAAAACGACAGTTGATAATGATTACCGAAGCAAGCTAATCACCCATGCTTAGATTTGATAAATTTATTATTTGATTTCTCATTATTTCATTATTTCATTTTTTTTCTTTTTATCATTATTAAGAATCTTAAAAACCTTTCTTTTAATTTTATCGTAATATAATTCATCTAAAGTACTAATTAGATCTATGTATGCTTAGGTTAGAATTAATCTAATGTTTGCCTCTCTTGGGTAGGATCCTCGTTGTAACAACCCGTTTTTAGTTAAATCAAAATAGTAATTTTAGAACCACAAATTCGAGGTTAAAAAATTATTTTATTATTATTTTAAGTGTTCACATCATGATAGCATGTATGTGTGAAAGTTTCGTGAAGTAATTTTATCGTTTGAATGCTTAATTTGGTAAAAATGACTAAATCGCATAAAAAACAAAAGTAATGTTCTAGTTGTTTAAAGTACCGAACGACTATGAAATTTAACAGTGAAAATCCTTATGTTGTAATTGGACCATTGGCATATTAAGTGGACATTAATGGACATGTTTTAAGTAATTTATTTATGTTTAATTAATGGTTAAAATGGTAATTTGTGAAATAAGGTTAATTAAATAAAAGCAAAACAATTTTAATTCATCATTTCTCATCTTCATCAACCGAAGATTAGAAAGAAAGATAGGATTTTGAAGCTTTAACATTTCGGCACTTTGAAAGGTTGGTTAGGTAAGTAATTTTGCTAGGTTTTTTATGATTTATATATTTTTGTGATCATTGTAACTAGTTCTAGCTAGCCCATGGACTATTTTGCAAAATTGTTAGAGATTTTGAAAGTTGCCATTGTTGAATACATGTGTTATTTGATGCTTGATGATGAAATATGAATATTTTTTGATAGTTTTACAAGTTTTATTAGTGATTTTGTGTAAAAAATGTAAAATAGGGATTTATTTGTGAAAATATGAAAATGTGTAGTTAAATGTGTGAAAAATTGAGAAATATGGGCTGCTAAGGGTATAATAGTAATTCGACAAGCATGGGTATTAATGGAATTTTACTAATTTGTGATTTTGTGTGATAAGGACTAGATTGTAAAAATGTGAAAGTTTAGGGGCTAATGTGTAAAATAGCTCAAATGTGTATATTGGACTTAATTGAATAAATAGATAATTAAATAAGCTGAATTTGATTACATATAGATCAAGAAAGGAAGAATTCAAACTTAGATCAGGGGAAAAGTAAAGTAATCAAATAGTTGACTCGTTTCGTCATTTTCTTATACGAGGTAAGTTTGTATGTTAATAATGTTGTTAAAATGTGTTATATATGCATTATTATTATATTGAATGTGTAAATGATTGGAAATGAGCTCACGAGATCTGATCGATGGAGATACGACAGCTGAAAGTCCTGTACAAACCTTAGGAATAGTTTAGGATACAAATGACATGACATAGGGATTTACCGAGATGATGTGATTCGGGTGCTGGTCTTGTACGTCCTACCGGTGGCTGGGTTCTGGAATGTGTTACGGTTCCTAATAGCTTGTGTGAGTAGCACCGTGTAGCTACGTCTTAACTAACAGCTCGTGTGAGTAGGCCCGTTATTAACTCGAGAGCGAGCATATATGTGATATGAGATAGCTTCGGCTATATATGAGGCACTTAGGTGTGATATGTTATCGTGTATCCTTTAGTGATTTCGAATGGTTCAACGGGCATAATCTAGACGAGAATGAAAGTAAGATCAATTAAAGCAATACAAGTATGTACGAAACTTAAATGAGTATCGATTGGAGATAACTTGTTGAATTCATATTTGATATTGTATTAAATATGGGAAAGGTTTGTGAAATTGATATGTGTTATACCCTATTATGTTTATTTGGTTGTTTTGTGTTTATTTGATATGTTAAGTTTATTATCATATGAGCTTACTAAGCTGCACAGCTTACTTCGTTTTATTTTTCATGTTTTATAGTGTTACGAAGCTAGCTCGTATATGGGGATCGTCAGAGACTTCATTGCACTATCGAACATCTATTTTGGTTTTTTTGAAATTGTATATATGGTATATGGCATGTATAAACTATAGTCATTTTGGTATCTTTGATGGATATGTATTTGGCCATTTGAAGTGGCTTGTAAATGTTATATGGTTTTATGTATGTTTAGCCATGTGATTTGGCTTATCTTGATATTTTGGTGATGAGTTATGTTGTTCAAATTGTTAGTTTGGTATATGGTGTATAATTGGTTGAGAATTGCTTGGTTATGTTTTGGTTTTGAATGATGAATTGGATGAATTATAGAACAAGTTATATATGAAAGTTATGGCTAGTGAAGCATGTTAGTTTGGTATGTGATTTGAATAGATAAATGGTATTGAATTGAGTATTGAAATGGTTGAAGTTGAAATGGCATGATTTGTGCACGAAAGGATATTGTTTGGCTACCTATTTGTGTATTGAATTGGTACAAATGGTGCTTGTATAGGTGTGCATAAATGAGGTGGCAAAATGTCTTAGTAAATAGCCTATTTTTGTCCACACGGGCAGAGACAAAGGCATGTATCTCAGCCGTGTATGACACACGGTCATAGTATACAGCCTTGTATCCTCTAGTGTTGTATTTGGAAGTAAGTCAGTATGCTCCACATGGTCTCACACACGGGCATGTGACTAGCTATGTGGCATAAGCTAGTATACCTTACAGGATTGAACCGGCTTAGCACACTACATGGCACACGAGTGTGTGTGGCCATTTCGAATAGGCACACAGGCTAGACACACTAGCGTGTGGTTGGCCATGTGACCTAAGTCAAAGAGTTACATAGGGTAGGACACGGGCTGGAACACGACCATATGCTCCCATTTCGAATATCCACACGGCCTGTGACACGGGAGTGTTTAGTGGCTGTGTGAGATACATAGCCTGTTCACACGGGCGTGTGTCCCCTGTTTTAGACAAAATTTGCCAAGTTTCCCAAAGTTGTTCTAAGTTATCGGTTTAGTCCCGAACTACCCCTATTCCATATTTAGGGCCTCGTAGCTTGTTTAAGGGACAATGTGATTGATATCTGATTATGTATGATAATGAATGTGAAATGAATGTTGAAATATGATATGAGTTTAGTAATGCCTCTTAACCTTATTCCGGTGACGGATACGGGTTAGGGGTGTTACACTCGTATTACTCATCTACCCAGTTATAACTATATTACAACCTGAACTGTATACTTATGGATACCGTTTCTTCATATATTTTGTGCAGGATCTCTACTCTGGACGTTGGTACGGCCAGAGGCGGTCATATATACTACTGATATGAAAAATACAATAGCCAATTTTTTAATCTTTTCTTAGACTGTAAATAAGTATCTTATTGATGTAAAATACAACATATCACCTTTTTTTTATATAATTGGAATAAGTACATTATGCATGAAAAAAGTAACACAATACAAATTAAAAGTTAACAAAGTATATAATGATTTACATGACAATTTTTTTTAAATAATTAGTGTCGTCGGCCGAATGTGTGCCACAACCCAATGGGTACCGGTTGTGAATAAGATTTCTTTATAGTTGGGGTTTTGGATTCTCATCTTCTTCATCTTCATCTTCACCTCAAACTCTATCTTCATCTTATTGTAGTTCCTCTGTGCTTAAACATCGTATTGTCCTAGGTTGCCATCGTATATCGTCCGTTCAAGTAACAGGTGGTTACAAAGATGAGCCACTTTAGTAGAACAATGACATCAATGTGTTTGCAACACTATCAGTCGATAAGTGTATGATGCCACATAACCTGGTTTCGAATAAAATGTTAGAATTGTCGGAGATGGTGGATACATCAGTGTTGTTACTAGCATTGGTGCCCCATATGGTACTGGGGATGAAGGTGGTGTAAAAAATAAACCTGCAGAAAGTGTTGATACATAATATGGTACGGTGCTTGTGTACAAAAAATAGGGTTAGTGAAAGCACCGAAATAATATGAATCATATTGACTAGGAGGTAGGGCAACCATCAGTACCACGTGTGGGGTTAGAGCTAATGGTAACTCCATCAAGGCATGTATTCCCAACCTAGGATTCATGTGGGGTTGTTTTGGCCCCCTACGACGAAGTTGCCTAATCCTTTCCTCTTTCAACAATAGATATGGCTTACCGTGATGTCTAAATCATATCATGTAATCCGTAGAGGTCGCCAATTCCAATTCGAGAATTGGTTCGCATATAGGTATGAAATCGTACATATTCTCCCAAATGTAGATATATTTGTCATGGAATTTTGCCCAATCTTCATCGGTTCTCTCTCACAAGTTGACCTTGTATAGTTCTTTGATGTCTTAGGGTGACGGCGAAATACTTTGCCTAAACCCAAACTGGTGCAGCGCTCAATCGGATTCGTGTATCTTCATCGTCGCAAAAACTATCAATGGCACCTTGACGTTCCAGATATTGCGGTTGGCCAAAAATTCGATCGAGATGCATTCTTGAATTCTTAGATCGGCGTATGACATCCATTCAAACTATAGTATGAAATTGTAAATTTTGGACTTAAAGGTGCAAAAAGCACTCAAATAATTTCAAAAAAAGCAATTAAGCCCCTGCTTTTTTTTTTTGCACTCATTTGGGTACTTGAACTTTCAAAATGCATAAAAAAGGCCCTCAAACCTTTAAAAAAAAGCAATTAAGCCCCTTTTTTTTGCACTCAATTTGGCACTTGATATTTCAAAATGCATCAAAAAGACCCTCAAACATTTTCAAAAAAAACAATTAAACCCCTGTTTTTATTAAAAATTAGAAAAAAATTACAAAAAAATCAATAAAAGCTATAAATATTATTAAATTTTAATAAAAATTCAATTACTAATAAGTTATTAAAAATTAGAAAAATATATAAAAATTGTAAAAAATTATAAAATATATAGAAATATAAAAAAGTATAAAATTTTTTAAAGTCGTAAGAAAATTATACAAAATGTAAATAAATATAAATTTTGTAAATTTTTTTTATAAAAATTATTGTACCAAAAGAAGCATTTTATAAATTTTCTATAACTTTTATTGATTTTTATTTTTTTATCATTTTTCGCCACATGTCACGCTGTGTTTAGACCAGTCTATGGGTCGGGTCACTTGACCCGGCTCGAAGGCCAGCCTGAAAAGTGGGAGGGTTTGGGTAAAAATATAGACTCAAAAAATGGGCTTGGAAAAAAATAAAGCTCGTTTATAAAACGAACCTGGCCTCGAGTAAGGCTTTTTTGGCCCAAGCCTTTCTCGGCTCGAATATGCAAAAAAAAAAAATTGCTGCTTTTCCTTGCTTTTTTCACTATTTTGCTATATTTTCACTATTATGTTGGTACTATTTTATTGTTATTGTTTAGATATTGTATAACTCTTGTTTTATTGTTAATTTTGTTACTATTTTAGAGGCAATTGTTTGTTAACTCGCACATGTAGTGTTATTTAAGTATACATATTTTTTAAAAATTTATTTTCAATTTGTTAGGAAACGTTTATTTTAATGGTTTTAGTTTTTTGATATATTATATATTTTTAAAAAAATATATTAAAAAATCATGTAAAAAATTAATATGGGTTGGGCCTGAGTTTTAGCATTTTTATCCGGGCTGGGCTTGGGCAAAATTTTAGATCCATTTTTCGGGTCGGGCCTAGCAAACAGACCTAAAGCTTTGATTGGGCCCAGCGCGGCCCGGTCCATGGACACCTCTAGTTGTGTTGCGACATGTGATGACTTTTATTGAGAAAAACTAAGGGTCGTTAATTTTTTTATGATTTTTATAAAATTTTACAATTTTTTTATTTTTTTACAATTTTTTAAAAAAATTCTAATTTTTTATTAAATTTAATAATTTTTCTAAAATTTATTATTTATTATTAAGTTTTTTTTTTCTAATTTTTAATAAGAGCAGAGGCTTAATTGTTTTTTTGAAAATTTTTGAGGGTCTTTTTGATGGACTTTGAAAGTTCAAGTACCCAATGGAGTGAAATAAACAGGGGCTTAGTTGCTTTTTTTGAAGAAGTTTGAGGGCCTTTTACACCCTTAACCCTAAATTTTATTATCTATCTAATATTAAATTTCAAATCCTTACGTAAATATTATATAATTTAAAAATTCAAAAACTAAGCTCGACTTTTGATTGTTGATCTAATAGTAGTTGGATATCTTTGAGCTCGTTCGTTTTACCCACATGACTCGCCTTATTGTTCTACCTATTCAAAAAATATGTTATTTCAAAAATATAATAATGAAAAATATTACAATAACTATATTATCAAATGAATTTTACCTTATTACGAGTAGAAAAGAATAATGGGCATTCACTCAATGACGTAAAAATGATAGTCGGTACCATGCCCATGACAGTAGAATGAGTATGCAACCACCAATTTTAATTTTTTGTGGTTGCGTCGCCTAACACATCTCTTGTTACAATATGGTCAACATAGCTGATCCTAATTAAGTCGCCTCGCTTCTTTCAAGTTAATAAGTTGTAGTAACCACCTTAAATATACAAGATTTCGAGATTTGTTAGACATTAGAAGACCTTTGATTAACCTCAAGATGAATGCTTGGGCGTATTGTTCTCTTTCAATGGCACTCGCGGAGTTGTCGATATAATTGAAATTTTCTTCCAACCATTTCATCTCTATCCGACTACCAAAAAACTTGTCCGACACCTTATCTAATAGTTGCTCTCAAATTAAGCTCAATCACCAACGACCACTGCCCTTGTAATGACCGGCCCATCTAGTGGTAAATCTAGTTGTAAAACTACGTCCTTATGTCACGAGTCAGAGTTCAAAGCCCGTGGCCATTGCACCAAATGCATTCGATGGAGGTCTATTATTGAGATGTGGATCATTTGGCCCACAAGAACTGGCCCGATTCAAGGAACAGTTGGAGAAGCCTGTAAATTGAAGCCTGGTTGGCCCGATGACAAAGATATGGCAACTTAGGCTAATTTGGTAACTAATCTTGTAAGATAGAGGGGATCATATCTTGTAAAGATTAGATAAGATTTGATATGGCATAGCTTGTAAATCCCTTAAATTATGGGATATGGTTAATCTCGTCCTTCGATGTAATTGTATCTTAACCGTCGGGTTTGGGGGAGCTCAACTATAAATAGAGAGCCTCCCCCTCATTTGTACTCACTCCATTACATTGTTTCATTATTCTTTGTGAATAAGAGAATAGAGAGCATTTACTCAAATACTTTATATGCGCCTTTCTATTGTTCTTTTGATTGCTTTCTTTTGACATAAATCGCTTCCGCTATTCAATTGGTGCCTTGGAGGAGTTCTTAAGGAATCCTCACCCGAGTAAAGGCTGACTTAGGTGAATTTGGGCGAAGAAACTGCCTAAGGTTGCACGGATTGGGAGACGAAAGGTCTAGCCCCGTGACACTTGAGTGTAATTGTACATTTGCTGCATGGAAGATGAAATGTGTGTGGCTCAGGTTTCCGTCTTTCTGCCAAAGTGCTGATAAGTATGGGATCTAATTGTCGAGCATACGAGACATGTGCAAAAATCTCCCTCTTGCAAGTGTTATTCAATAACACGCACAATTAAATTGTGTATGTATGTATCTGAAATTCGATCTTTGGCCTGATTATATAAAAATAAAAAAATTATAAAATTAATACTGTTAACAACTTACTAATAAACTTAATTAAAATTAAAAATTTTAATAATGTTTTTTTATCTTTTGCAATTGGACGTCGAAAATGTAATTGTTGTAGAAACAAATATACGAAATTGTCATTATAAAAATTAATTAAAAATAAAAAAATTACGAAATATAAAATTAAGAGAAATTGAATGAAAAATTGAAAACCGATAAAATCAACCAATTGAGAAAATAAGAGAATAAGATCTGGATGCAAAGGGAAATATACCAAATAAATTAATCGTTTGGAAAAAAAATTATGAACTTTTTTACCCTAAATATAAAAAAAATCATCCCTAATTGTTTTCTAAAAACCATATATAATATATCAAATTTACTCAAAAGTTCGGGCACTTTTTAAAATAAAATAAAAAGAATGAAACTAAAATAGCCTAAAATAGAATGAAGACATAACCGAAATATCATAAATTATAAATAAAGAATTTACAAGTTCTTCCAAGGAATCCCTTTTTTATTATGTTTCTTCATTTAGTGTTAAGCACTCCTGCATGGCGATTTGGGCAAAAATTAGGGCTCCGATGTTCTAATCGGTCGATTCCCAATTCCGTCCATTGAAGATGTGATATCACAGCGACTCTCGCGTTTTTTTCTTCTTAAATTTCAAACTCGTTAAAGGGTTTTTGAGGGGGATTTTGTTGTGGTTTGTGATTTTTAGGGTTAGGGTTTTTGAAGTCATGAAGGGGACTTTAGATCGAACCAAGGTGATTCTCCGCCACTTACCTCCGTCCATCACGGAGTCCGTGCTTCTCGAACAAGTCGATAGTGCCTTTTCTGGCCGTTACAACTGGCTCTCCTTTCGTCCCGGGAAGAGTAGGTTGGTCCTTTCTTTCTTTCGTTTTTTTTTTTGGGGGGGGGGTTGGATCATATTCTTCATTGGACTTTTTTAGTATTTTCTTATCCTTGTTTTTTCTTTTTGTTAATGGAGTCCCTCTCGGTCTCTATTTCTTTAACTTTGGCCGTATTTTCCTTTAGTGAATTGCATGGGTGTTTTCCTTTGTATTTACAGTAAATTACTGCTTTCAGCCCTCATAAAGGTTGATTCTCTCTCTCTCTATATATATTTCCAATGTGTCTTATGTGGAGATTATGCCATTGTGGGGTTAATTGCGGGTCTCTTGTAAAGGGACATGTTTGGCCTTGCTCTGCTTACTCAGAGTCTCAGTATCTTTCTTTAGTAGGAGTGTTTATCTTGTCTTGTTCTAGTTTTTGCCATGTTCTTGATTCTTCCGATCAAAAATGAATAAATAGTTTAGATACTGCTGAGAGACTAATTAATCCAGCTGGTCTTGCATTATTACGTTGTATTTTTTTCATAACGGAAATTCTAGGGGTTGCTTACAGCAAAAGATTATCTTATTATGGTTTTACTTTTCAAAATTATTTGTAGTCAGAAGAATTTGTCTTATTCAAGAGCATACGTGGACTTCAAGAGGCCAGAGGATGTTTTAGAGTTTGCAGAGTTCTTTAATGGTCATGTATTTGTTAGTGAGAAGGGTATGCTTCTAGAACCTTTAACTTCTTAGAAATTGATGTAGTGTAGCTTTCATTTGTTATAAGCAATACTATTTTAGTTTTTATTGCAGCAGGATAAAACTTAATCCTCTTTTAAGTCTCAAATAGGCATATGATCTGAATCTGTCTTTAATCCACACCTCAGAAAACTACGAGCTGTTTTGGGATGTTAGAGCACCTTGATTGCCTAATGGAAAAGAGATTTTTGACAAGCTTATGTAGAATATCTCATTTTCTTTAATACCCCGTTTATCTTAGCCTCTATTTGCAATAAAGTGATTCTACATGTAGATTTCAAAGTAATATCTGTTCTCTTTTTCAGGGGCTCAGTTCAAAGCTGTTGTTGAGTATGCACCTTCTCAACGTGTTCCAAAGCAGTTCTCTAAAAAGGATGGTCGTGAAGGGACCATATCCAAAGGTAATAAGCTGATTTTGTTTAATCATAATTGAAAAGAAGTGGGATTTGTGAAAACTTATCTATGCCACTATTTTCCTGTTCATGAATTCAAGTTTTTCTTGATAAACATCTAGATCCTGAGTATTTGGAGTTCCTTGAATTCCTTGCAAAGCCAGTTGAGAATCTTCCTAGTGCCGAGATACAATTAGAGAGAAGGGAGGCAGAAAGAGCTGGTTAGTTAGATGAATCTTATTCATATCTCTGAAGTTGTTATTTTGATCCTTTTGGAAAAACAAGAAGAAAATTTTTGTAGTTAGTAGACTAAAAATTATCTTTATGTACTGCTATTTTTCTGTTATGCCACAATTGCTTTTTTCAGGTGTATCAAAGGATAGTCCGATAGTTACACCTTTAATGGATTTTGTTAGACAGAAAAGAGCTGCTAAGGGTGCATCTCGGGTAATATTTGCAACCCTATTATAGTTGACAAAAGTTAGGAGCTGTGTTGTGTTTGCTATAATTTGGTGTTTTTCTTACCAAGCTTTGCCTTTACAGTCAAATAGGCTTTCCTTTCGTTCACTATAATGTGATTTGATAGGGAAATACGATCTTAAAATCAATCATTGACATCATTACTGAAGAATTATAAAATGTTATCCAAGGATTCAATACTTTTCTCCTCCAACCTTTTGACATATTGATAAATGGACTGAAGTAAGCTGTCTTTTTTTTTCCCCCAACTTTTCCTTTCCTGTTTTTTTTTTTTTTTTATGTTATTCAGGTCAAAATATGCCGCTAGACCCTTTACTTGAATGGAGTTTGAGATTTAGTCCCTATACTTCAAAATTTTAAGAATAAATCTTTTTTTAGATGTCAAATTGTGGTCCAATTGTTGACTTCCTTCAAAATTTACCATCAATACACTCATACAACCCTACAAACTTCAGAAGCATATTTAGCAAGCAAATTTTGATAGAAAATGCTAACGGTTTCCACAAATAGACTTGAATTTTTAAATCTAAAAAGTATGAGGATTTAATTTTTAACTTTTTTAATTACAGAGCCTGAATCTCAGACTTGTTGAAGTTCGGACCTTTTATTTATGCTTTAAATTTGTTTGTGATTTTCTTTCAGTGCTTTTTTTTGTGAGCTATTTGTGCCAGCAATTCATCATGCGCAACTTACTGGTTCTAATAGTGTTTTTATCACAGAGGTCACTGTCTAATGGGAAAGTGAGCAAAAGAGCTGGTGGGTTATCTGGTGGAAGTCCAAGTTCAGCATCATCCAGAAGAGGTTCTGAAAAGCGAAGGGGTAGTACTACGGTGGTATGTGTATATTTGGTTAATTTAGGGAAAAGCTATATAATATTTTTTGAGTTGATATCTTTCTCTATTGCATAGTAATGGAGTTACCGATACATTTGCTTTTGATTTTTTCCCCCTTTTAATAATAAATCTAGTTGACCTTGATGGATTTCCTAGTTAGATATTGGAAGTTTCTTTATCATTAATTCCTTGTCCTTTTGGTGGCAGTATGTTCTAAGGGATAGCTTGAAAAATGCAAGTGGCAAAGACAAGTCCGCTTACATTCTGGTTTCCAAAAGGGATGATAAGCAACTTTCTGATAAGCACGCTACCTTAGCTTCACCTGTGGGAACTCAAATATCTGAAGAGGAAAGTGGTATGGGTGATAATGGATAAATGCCTAATATATATTATTCTAATTTTCGTTTGTTTAATGAGCTATTATTCTTTGCTTTATGTATGTTTTATTTGGCATTGTAATTAGTCAGAAATTTTCATTTTGTGGTTGCATTCATGTTTCATGTTTCCAGTTTAAATTTCTCATTCTTGTTTTTCCAGGAGTTTCTGGAATTACTGATGCTGGTAAAAAGAAAGTTCTGCTCCTTAAAGGGAAAGAGAGAGAATTTTCTCATGTGAGCCTCTTGTTCCTTTTTTGTCATGTTCTAGAGTGCATTTATGCATACTTGGGGAATGGGTAAGGATTTTATTTTTTTATTATTATTATTTTTTTGGGGGGGGGGGGAGGTTAAATTGGGGGAGAAAAGAACAATGCTACTCTCATTCTATATGTGATATTGTTGCTAATAAGATTGTTGTTTTCACATGGATACTGGAAGGAATTATAGTTCTCAATCACCATGTTGTGCGATTTTGCATTCCTTATGATTGTAATTCTTTGTACAGGTGGCTGGAAGCATGTTACGTCAACAGGATATTGCATCGCCAATTACAAAAATACTTGGCTCAACTCCTATCAAACAAAATTTTGGGCGTGAAGGCAGAATTATCAGAGGTGTACTTTTAAACAAGGATGCTCGTCAGTCTTCTCGGGTCCAGTCAGAGCAGCAGCTTCAGACCCCAAATTTGGAGAAGGACAGACGACCTTCTCGGCATTCACATGCACAATTAATGTTGAAGGATACTAACTGTTCAGACCATAAGGTTGGGAGTGACTTGCATGGTAGTGAGAAGCCAGAGAGGCGTAGGAGAAACAAAGACAGGCCAGACCGTGGTGTATGGACCCTTCGCCGTTCTGATGGATCATATGCAAGTGATGAGTCCTTGTCATCATCTGCTTCTCGATCTGCACAGATACCTTTAGATTCTTCAGAAGGTATGTTAAATCTCAGCTATTATTGTCACTTGGGATAATCATTATCCTGGGGATTTTCTACTAAATGTAGTTGATTGCTATCATGACACATTGAATTGAGAACTTGCATATGTTTGCACTTGGGATTTTGCATTATGTGCTCTGTGAGTAGCAGCAGCAAACCAGAACTGCATAAAACATAATTTTCCTTAGGGAGAACAACTTTTGATGTTTCTTTTTCCATATACAATTGGCAGGGGCTTATGGTGATACTAAAGTTGATTTATCTAATGTTCGGAGCATGCAACCTAAAACTGTCAGAAGTGGACGTAACAGTTCTTTTGATGGTGGTTAGTTTTGTGTTTGGAAGCTTATTAACTGTCTGTTTTGTGTTTGTTTGCATTTCATCAATATTTCTTGTAAATTTATGCAGGATCCTCTAAACATGGTAGCCGATGCGGAGCAGTTGCTGATGGATCATCTGTTGTGAGTGATGGGAAACCAGGGAAGAGAGGCAATGCTTCTGCCTATGGTTCTCATGAGGTGATTATATTTGTGCTGTAATATCTGATATGTTTAATAGTGTTCTATTAATGTTTATTCTCCAAATTTGCAGAAACAAGTCTGGGTACAGAAATCTAGTTCAGGTTCTTAGTGAATTTTTAAAATGGTAAGCACTTAATTATTGTGAACGCATTTATTGTAATGATTTGAATTTGTTGGCCACTGCTTTACCAGCTTGAAAGTTACACAGTTCAGAGCATGATGTGAACTATTTGTTCTTGTAAAGGAAGTATGTAGTTGGACTGATTTCTCATCCTGTTGGAGTGCTGTATTGGAAATTCAGGGAATGGCCAGTTAGGTCATAATCAGTCTGTTTTTTTGAGTCTAGTTGAAGGTCTAAACCTTTTGCCAGGTAATGCCTCGAATGTTCACCTTGAATTAGTTAGGTGGTTGCGAAGTTAACTTAAGACTCAAAACATCTGTCTAACCATAGCTAACTTGTTTGAACTTGGTCTAATGCAACCATTAGTGTGTTCCTGTTATTAGCTTGTGATTAATTCTTTTGTCAAACAAAACACAAGAATCTCGACGGAAGTTTTACAAATTATGAAAAGGGGTGATGTAAAAGAAAAAGCTCGGAAGCTGTGCCTTGAAATGTTAATCTGTGTTCCTGATAATATATTATGAACGAGACATTGATCATAAATCTCATCTAGAGTATGGAATATTAAAATCTGCTTGAATTCATCCATCCGAGTAAAATTTGTTTGTCGTGGCTGTGAAACAAATTGGTTTATTGATTTGGATTGTTGTCTTGAGGAGTGGGACTGTCATCTTCCATTTTGCCACGTGAAAGAAAATTCCAGTGTAGGTAGGGTGTTGCCTCATTGCATGGTTCATACTATTTCATTTGTGTTGTCGGATGCAACGTACATTTATTTTTATTTCAAGGTATTATAGTCATTCTCACTTTGTATCATTATTTATGCAGCAGAGTGCATGGTCACTTGAATTTTGAGCATGCAGTTGCAATTGCTGTAGGCTGTCTTGGTACCCATGATCTTATCGCAGAAGGTTGGGTGACCTACAGAGGTTGCAGATGGTATCACTGTAATTAACACACGGGAGGGTGAAGAAATCTCCATCTTTGTGAAAGATGGTTGAGAATGGAAGAAGGTTATGATTTCCTAATCACACGATACCACTGTTTTCTTGGTCCCTGCAGATATTATCCAGTTGAGGACTCAACTGAACTGTAAATATAAATGCAGCGGTGTGGTCTTGTTTGCTGGACTTTAGTTTAGGGTTAGCACTTTGTGTATAGAAGGCAGCCAGTCAGCCCCCACAAGTTTTCAGCTGGGTTTTGTGCAAGAGAAGGAAAGTCACCCTCCTTCGCAGCTTGTTTTGGATCTTTATTACTTTTGACTTACTTGATACTTTTTGAGTGTTTTGGAGGAATATGGTAAATTTAAATGTCGTTGGGAACCCACCTCCCCATGTTACTCAAATTGATGATGCCATTTGATGTGATTGCCCAACGAGATTTCTTTCTTTTCTTTTTCTCTTAATAAAGTGCTGGTTGAAAATTGGACAAGTGTTTCTCCTTCAAATAAATTATACTTTCTGGCAAAATAATAATAATAGTAAAAAAGCAAGAATTTTTATAAGGTATTCCAACAAAAAAGCCGAGTATCTTTTGAAGCGAAACGAGCGCCACATTTCTATTATGTAAATTTAGAAGTACATTCATAGATTGTTAGGTTTAGACGTTACCCTTCGTATTCATGCACTATCAGAGGAGTCCAGAATGTCTCCTCAGAATACTGTTTCTTTTTTAGATTATGTTTTGGTGGATCTTGATCATTCAACGGTCGTATATCTAAAAATGAAATAATTTTAGAATAGAAAAAGAAGAGAGATGTAAATTAGATAGAATTTTAGAGACAAGTTGGGGCAGAACATGTCCATATATACACTCTTTTTCTTTAATTATGCAGTGGATCATAACTAGTGTTTTTCTTTTCTTTCTTTTTCTTATAGATAAGCAAACCACTTTTATATCGTTACAGAGGGTATGTATATATGTATGTGTAGTGGAGGGGGAGGACACCACAAGTCAACATTTATATAATTGCCCTTTCTTACCCATGACTATGACACTTGGGCCTTGGCTACTCTTCTTTCCTGTTTTATCATTTTATGCAACATCTTACGAATTAAAAAAAAAAAAAAAAAACAATTTTAAAGCAATTTTTAATCATATCAACTAATTTAAATTCATAAGGTATATGATTTGATAATTTCCAGTCTATTGGGTTGAGTCTATAATAATAAATCAGATTTACCATCCAGTTATCTATAACAACTGCATGTAATTCTTCCTAATTCTCATTCAAATTCAATACAATCACAAGAATAACATTATCATATCGGAATAATTGTAAAATATAATCAAATTAATATGAAATACAAACGAATTAAGAATCGCATGATAACTGGGTTAACCAATGGAAGCAGGTAATGGTATAATTGCCTTTTCAAACCTTCTTGTAGCTCTTTAATTAAATGAAAATTTGGCCTTCAAAAAATTAGTAATTCAATGTAAGCCATTTTAACACATTCTTTGTATCTTATCTCGTCCTTTAATAAAAGAAAATTGTAAATACTAAGCCTTCACTAACAATTCCCCTCGTCATTTTAAACAAATAAAAGTTGTATTATGATTATATATAACATGAAGAGTAAGAAATAAACAAAATTAGTTAAAGAAATAGGTGGCGTAATATACATGATTCTTATTTTTATTCCAAATCAAAATAATTGAACTGATTCTGTTGATAATTGATATTATAGATCTGGTAAAGTAATTGGGCACACGTCAGATTGTAAATTTCTACCTCTCTACTTTATAAAAATTGAAAATTTAATGTAATTGGATAATACTTTTAAATTTTGCTATTAAATCACTACTTTTAAGAAAAAAAAACTGCCTTTTAAAGTTGAATTTTATCATTGAATTATATTTATTTATTTTAAATGTAAGATGAAATTCTAATAAATTAAAATATAAAAAAATAAATTTCCAATTTTTGTAGGGTTGGACGAATGAAATTTATAATTAAATTGGATAATAATGTTGGATTCGTTAGGGATAAAATGCTATTTGAAATTAGGTATAAATTTATGTGGTTATTTAGTTTGAAAAAGGAAAACAAGTAAATTCTGAGGGATTGAAGAGGTTGATTTAAACTGATTAACAAAAAACAATCTAGAATGAACGGAAGCGGAATAGAAGCAACAGTGAAGGGATTTGTTTAAAAGAAAATAGCAATGATGATTATAATTATTAGGTTAAATGAAGGTTGTCAGGTAATTTTCAGTTCTCAATTTCATTCCCAAAAACATCCATAAAACTCCAAACACTCACTTTCTCTCTCCACACATATATATATATCCCCATCTCTCTCTCCACTCAAAAGAATATAGAAAAATGTAAATTACAAAAAATAAAAAAAGGAAAATCAAGAAAATAGAATACTTGATCAGATCAGAAACTGTTCTTAGTTTCCTTTTTCTTTTCTTTTTTTTTTTTTTTGCAATAGCTGCTTTGAATTCGTAAGTGGACGCCGGAGATTGGAAGAGAAAGATGCGCTTGATCTGTTCCAAGTTTCATTTCGAACTCTTCCCAGTAAGTATCCGAAACGCTAACAATGTTTTCACGATCTTTTTTTTTTTTAAAGTGAAATAGTTTAGGTTTAATTATAAGCTGAAGCGCTTTTTTAAGGATTTTCTTCTATAAATTTATCCTTAGAGTGGACATAGGTGTGGTTTCTTGTGTTTCGATTGGTTAGATTAGGGTTGGATCTGATCGAAGCTCGTTACCAGTTAGACTGATGATTTCACGTTGTGATTGTGAGTCACTGTGAAATTTTCTTCTCTTTTTGCTAATTTTGTTAGTATTTTGTCCTCGATTTTTCTTTTACATTATTTTGAGATCTCAATGCTTATTTTATGGAAACTAATTGCGAAGAAGTAAGCTTTTTTTTTTTAATAGAAAGAAGGTTCATTTTTTAAGATAAAATAATTGACTGAAGATTAAGCAAAACAGTAAATCTAGGGCATCCTTCAGAGAGTACGACATTAGACTTAACTTTTACATGGAAATGAATTTATATAGCTGATCTCACTATTTTGAAGTCAAGCTCTGGTCTGTTTCGTTTCTTGACTGAGAATATATTTCTTCTTTGTTTCCCAGTTTCCTTGTTTCGTTGTATTTCTTTTGACACAAATTCCTAAAATTGTATCCTACGCAAAGAACTGATAATTTTAATTCAACATGTTTTCAATATTCCATTTTATCTATATTGTTGTTATTTGTTCTAATATGTAAACGATTAAGTTCAGCTCTCCTAGAAGCATATAATTGTTTCTATTTGAGGAGTTTATTCTTGTGATATGTCTAGGAAGCTATTTTCTTGATGCATTTCTTTTTCTTCTTATCAGATCTTTTTATCTCAGTTGGTGGCCATTTATGTTAACAAATCATTCTATATTTATCTTTGTTAAGGTTTCTGACTCTTAATTTCGGGAATCTGTTAGGAAGATTGGTGCTTGGACGGGATGGGCAGCTGCACTGCAGAGTATATGGTGGATAGCAAATACTAGAGAATCTATTAAGGTTTCCTGGCTGAATTATGGCTTCTGCAAGCCTAGGAAATGGTGGAGCAGGTAGTTCAAGGTCTGTCAACGGTTTCAAAAGTTCTTCTAGTTCTGTTGATTGGCTGGGGAGAGAAATGCTTGAAATGAGATTGAGAGACAAAGTGGACCATGACGAAGACAGAGTAAGCAGCTCAATTTATATAAACAGAGAGGGGTTGGGGTGGGGGATTGGACGTGCCAAAATATCTAATTGAAAATATGGTAGTTTGCCTGTTGAAACCTTAAGTAGAAGTTCACAATCTTTGCAAAATGCTTTTATACTTGTAAGTGACCCCTTTTGTTGTCCATGCAGGATAGTGAACCTGATGTAGTTGATGGAGTGGGTGCTGAAACAGGGCATGTGATAAGAACAACCATTGGTGGTCGAAATGGTCATTCAAAGCAGGTTGGAAGAAAAATAAATTAGCTTGCAAATTTTCTTGTGAAATTCAATTTATTTGGTATTGTTACTGACCCGCATCATTTTTCTTTTTGTTTTGGTTGACAGAATGTCAGTTATATTGCTGAGCACGTGGTTGGAACTGGTTCTTTTGGTGTTGTTTTTCAAGTATGTACTTCTATTATACTCCTGTCTGTAACTATGTTCTTGAATTTATTCAAATAGATTATAACCTTGAAATGAGTCGGCTGATTGCTGCAGGCAAAATGTCGTGAAACTGGAGAAATTGTTGCCATCAAGAAGGTTCTACAAGACAAGCGTTACAAGAACAGGGAGTTACAGATTATGCAAATGCTGGACCATCCAAATATAGTTTCCCTTAAGCATTATTTTTTCTCAAAAACAGACAAGGAGGAACTCTACCTCAATCTTGTTCTTGAGTATGTTCCTGAGACTGTTAATCGCACAGCAAGAAGCTACAGCCGGATCAACACGCGAATGCCTTTAATATATGTTAAACTCTATACCTATCAGGTGCGTCCCTGTTTTATGGAAGCATATCCTTATATATTTTGTTGATTTATGGACTGATGGAGTTGGAATATGTTTCTTACTTAGATTACCTTTTACTGGGTAATTGGGTAGTTCAAAATTGTTTGAAAAATGATTTGTGGTCTAACTTCTCCGGTATTGTTATTATCTCATATGGTAATATAATGAGAAGTCATCCTTCAATTTTAAATTCAAACTATTGCTTTCCCATAAGGTCGGTCAAATATTTTAATTTCTTTTGAGATAAATTTGCTTTTCTTTATCCCTTTCTTCAGTCTAGTTTAAATGCAAAAAGATTTTAATTGAATAGAAGAAAGCTGTAGTTAATTGTCTTCTTTTGGCTTGCAGATTTGCAGAGCACTTGCCTATATACACAACTGCATTGGTATATGTCACCGTGATATTAAACCTCAAAACTTACTTGTAAGACTCTTCTTCTCAGGAATCATGTATTTGCCGCAGAAAGAGATATTTTTCATGTAATAGTGTACACTTCGCTCATAAATGTATTGTTTGTTACTCTTGGTGGTAAAGTCTCTTGACCTTATAAAGACCTTTGAATTATTGGCTCCGTTCTTGTTATCTTTGTTAGACGTATAGTAGTTATGTGGAGCTACCCTGATATAAATTAGGTAGCTTGAGGATTTATTAGTTTTTTCTTTTTATGTGAGGAAAAAAGAAAATGTTAAACTGGCTTCATATTTGGTTTCAAATTGCCCTCCATTTGATGAGAACAGCTATGGTTCATGCCCAGGTGAATCCACATACACATCAGCTGAAAATTTGTGATTTTGGGAGTGCTAAAATGCTGGTAAGCTTGATACAATGGTAATTTTTGTGGGCAGTTCTGTTTTCATCACCTGAGCATGGTTCCTTTCCAATGTTTTCAGGTAAAGGGAGAGCCGAATGTTTCTTACATCTGCTCGAGATATTATCGTGCTCCTGAACTCATATTTGGTGCTACTGAGTACACAACTGCTATAGATATATGGTCCACTGGTTGTGTGATGGCTGAGTTGCTTCTTGGACAGGTTTGTATAATCAGAATACTGTTATAAGTTACTGTTGGCTTAATAAGTCAGTTGTTTCTGACTTCTAACTTACCATACAGCCACTGTTTCCCGGTGAGAGCGGGGTCGACCAATTAGTTGAAATCATTAAGGTGATTGCTTCTACCAATTCTCATAAATTTTTGGAGTATATGCTTTTGAGGCATGATTAATCTGTTACTTAATTTTGACCATTGGCTAGAATTGGACAAATCAGTTGAAGTTTATGACATCCTAATCCAACTGTAAGATTATAGATTGACCAAAAGGATACTAATAAAATAAACCATAAATTTTTATAATCAGTGTAGACTAACTTTTTCTTAAACTCAGTTATGTTAAGAATGAAACAAAATGTACTCTTGGGTTGGTTTATAAACTCCGAATATAAGTTGACATGTTTCACAGAAGTTAGAAATGAGTTTCTATGGTGTCGCTCTTCCTTTTGATGAATGGAGAAAAAAAATGTTGAACCAAATAAATTCAATATTTGGGGATTTGAATATGTTAAAAGTACTGCCGGATACAGTCTGCACCATAACTATTTGTTTGGTGCCTTTTGGATGGCCCTAAGAAAGCTTCTATATATTTTCAATTGTTGTTTAGGTTTTGGGGACTCCAACAAGGGAGGAGATCAAGTGCATGAACCCGAACTACACTGAATTCAAGTTTCCCCAGATAAAACCACATCCATGGCACAAGGTATATGCATGATCTTTTTTCTTCTCCATTTTTTGTGCCTTTGTCAGGATATATTCTTTTTCAAAGTTCATAATACATTTTTGCATCAGGTCTTCCAAAAGCGTTTACCTCCAGAAGCAGTAGACCTTGTCTGTAGGTTTTTTCAGTACTCTCCTAATTTGCGATGCACTGCAGTAAGTGTGACATTCTTAAGTTTGCTTCCTTGATAAGTAATGGTAAAAATATAATTCAATAATCAGCCTCTTCTTTCTCCCGTTTCCATGTGTATCTCCTTGTACTGTACTTCTTTAGTTGGAGGCTTGCGTTCACCCTTTCTTTGATGAATTGAGGGACCCAAATGTTCGCCTTCCCAACGGCCGTCCGCTACCATCACTCTTCAATTTCAAGCCTCAAGGTCAGTTCCGCTTGGTACTTAAATACACTTAGCATCTTATGTCATTTAGATGCATTGTTGCTTTATTTTGCTGAGAAATCTCATTGACAAATCATCATAGCATAAAAGAAAAAAAAGAACTATGATAAAATCTATCTAGTAACTACGTTGTTCAATTGGTTAATCATATCTTGATGACTTTCCAACCTGCTGGGTGGTCTTAACCTCTTGCTCTCCTTTTCCTCTTAATCGGCAGAGCTCTCTGGTGTCCCTCCTGAAGTTGTCAAGAAACTTATTCCGGAGCATGCTTGCAAGCAGAATTTATTCATGGCACTGCACACTTAGCAACCATTCCAAGTTTCTTGGGTTCCTACTAGCAAATCTGAGGCCTTTTGATCTGTATCAACATAAGCAAAAGATCCCTGACCCGACTTGCGTCATCGATGTAGTGAAAGAAGTGTTAGAGAACAAGTGACTAGAAGGGAGGAGAGGCAAGGCTTTGAATGCTGGTGAAGCTGTTTTGCTGTTCATTTTGTGGATGCAATTATTATAAGTAGTATCAACTTGTGTTCTTAATGTATATGCATTGGTGATCCATAGTAATATTAGAGAATGGTGAGAAGCTGTATATGTATTTTACCATCTGCTGGTAAGTTTTCGTCCTGTATCTCAGCTTTCTTCTTCAGAAAGATCCAAGTTTGGCTTATGGATTAAGAAATTATCCCTTATTATATATGATGTTGATCTATTTGTTGTTCAATATGTATATATTTATATAGGTAGATTGAAAAGGAAATAAAAAGAAAGAGAGGATGGGGGAAGGATGTAGTGAGCTGATGGTGGTTCATTTTTTTAGAGAGAAAGTTCCCTTTTGTTGCGGTTGGAAGTGAATTTCCGATGTGGCAAGGAAGGAGCAGTCAGCGTAGAGGGCAGTCCCACTAGAGTAGGCCTTTTTACCCCCTGCTATATAAGTAAAATTATGTAAAGTTAATAATTTTAAAGCTTTTCGTCAACAAAATCCTATTAACATGCAAAATAATATTTTTTATCCATATATATATATATTTTTGATCCCAAATCCTCTTTTCCAAAGCATATAAAAAATTATGAAGGTTTACATAAAAAACCTATGAGAGCATATAAAAGAACACGAGAGTACAAAAAATAATGACGAAATACCAAAAGTACATTATAAGAGAATACGAAAAATTATAAGAAAGTACCAAAAAGTATGAGAGTTGGGTTTACAAAAAATTGAAGAAGTATCAAAAATTATAATGGATTATCAAATATTAGTTTGTTTTATTTATTTAATTTTTTTTATTTTTTAAAAATTTATACTTATATATAATATTTTTAGTATTGAATATTACTATGCAAAATTAATAATTAACAATTACCAATTTTTCTCTTCAATAAAATCCCATTAAAATTTTTAATATGAAAAATAATATTTTTCACTAAAGAAAATTATATTTCCAATTATTGCGAAAGTGTATTAAAAATTATGAAGGTGTATAAAAAATTATGAAGAGACTCAAAAAATTATAAAAGCATACCAAAATGCATAGGGGAGTACAAAAAAATTATGAAGTGTATACCAAAAATAATGAGAGAATACCAATAAACATGAGAGAGTGTCAACAATTATGAGGGAATACATAAAATTCTAAGGAAATACCAAAAAAGTGAATGTAATGCCTCAAAATTTTTGGTATCAAATTTTGCACTGAATCGAGATAAAATCAATAGAACCTTTTTTTTTATAATAAATTATTAAACAATTTTGTACTAAATTATCAAAATCAGATTTTTAGTATTGAAATTTTAGCTTGATTTCATGACTAAATTGACATTCAATTTTGTTTTAAGGATTAATTAAAATTTTGTTGCTATCATAAATTACTTGTATGCTTAAAGTGATATCTACAATGGAAGTGTTAGACTACAGTGGCCATTACAGCTTGGCACTACGAAAACTGTGCAAACAAGATAACAAATAACATCAATGATTTGTTTACACTGTTTGGGTTTCCTACATCTGCGGAGCTTAGCTTAGTGAGTAATTTCACCATCTTTGTTCACAAATATTACATGTGATTCAAACTCTATCACTCTCCAAGTATAGAGATCTCACCTTTATACCTAAATACTAGAGTACTCACCTCCAAATACTCCCCCTAAGAACTTGGTAGTAAACACTCAATAATGTTTACAATAACAATTTGCACTCTCGCAAAAACATTTCCTCAATGAATAGATTAGAATGCACTCAATAAACTCTTATTCATACCAGACATGTCTCAAAAGCATATATCGATTTTGATTTGTTGACATAGAATCCAAGTGAATATAAAGTAACTCCTTAAAATAACTATTACATCATTAACAATCAAAGCATAATCAATCAAAGTTATGGTCTCCAAAATCAACAATACAATCTCGATCAAATCTCCATATGTTAAGGATTGAATTGATTCACTTATATCTAATTCAATCTTCAAAAGCCATGGATTGGTTTCCATTGATGGATCATAGTATTTTCATAAAACAATACATGAATAGGCCCAAAGTTTTCTTCATTAAATTGTCAAATCAAATAAGGTAAATAATAAACTATTTTAATGGTAATTTGCTGTTGGCATTATCGAATGTCACTCGTCAATAATTAGCTCATATTGCCTCTACAATTTTCAAAAAGTAGTGAGAAATTAAAGTTAGAATTAGTTTTTTTTTTTAATTTTCAATATATTAGCGGCATTGTTGTTTACATTAGATTATGATAGTTGGGATTTTCTTAAGAATTTTTGTTTGTTATATTAACATAATTAAAAGTCTTTTAAAATTAGAAGTCCTCAATTCATAATTTTCCTTTTAGTTTCTCACCCTTTCTATTTTATCTGAACCGTCCATGCTAATTTAATTAGCTTTAAAACCCTACTACCGTTTGTTTCGATCTCCATCATAAAATTTAGGGTTAGAAATTCTTGTTTTGAACCTCTACGATTATTCTTTCTAAATTCCACCGCTGCCTTGTCACTTTTTGCCTTCACTATCGTTGGTGTTTTATTGGTTCCAAATTGTTGGCCATCTTCTTGCTTGTATGCCGACCAAAATTGCCTCAGTTTGCTGCGAATTGGTGCCGATCATCCTTCAATTTACTGTTGCTATTTGCTTCAGCTACTCCAAAATATCCATCAAATTGTTAGAATTCTGTTGGTGCTGTGGTGAGCTAAATAACAAGCTGAGCAGAAGTCTTGTGGTGCAAGCCTTGTGGCTTGGAGAAGAAACAAGAGCAGAAACTTTGTTTCAAGGAAGAACATATTTGAAACAAGAAATGTAAAGAATAAAATTAATGAAAACAACTTGATTTTTTCATTCATATTTTAAACTAGGCATAGGCCATTACATATATGAGACATTTACTTGCAATTACAACTCAAAACATTACCTAAACACTCACCTAACACCACTTAATACATTAGAACTAGTTAACATAACTTGTACATTAAAACAAAGCTGGTTAACAGCTCCATCAACATCAAATTACATCAAACATAAAGTAAATGAAGTTCAAAATGAACTAAACTTCAAAATAAATACTTAGAGTAGCAAGATCAAGTTAGCATTCAATAGCATTAAGGTCTTTAGTTGCTGCCTACATGGTTCGTGTGCTTGAGCTGATTCTTGATTGCATGTAGCTTGCACGGCCACCTTTGTTGCTGCATGGAGGCTAATCTCAACACTCCTCCTTAGCTTCCATGCTGCTGACACCTAATTGCATCATTAATTTGATGAATCTTGACACACAAGAACTTTTGTAAAAATATCAACAATTTGTTCCTCAGAGTTGTAGTGAATCAATTTGTCTTCACAAGCTTGCACCATTTCTCGAACCACATGAAACTTCATGCTGAAATGTTTGGTTCTCCCATGGAAAACAGGATTTTTGGCTATTGCAATTGCTAATTTATTGTCACAATAAATCTCAGTAGCATCATTTTGATCAAGGTTTAAATCAGCAAGGATTTTCCTTAACCAAACAGTTTGATTAACAGCATTAGCAGCTGCTACATATTCAGCCTCAGCTGTTGATCGAGCTACAACACTTTGTTTCTTTGAGCTCTAACAGAACATGGCTGAACCAAGTGAGAATGCATAACCAGAAGTGTTCTTCATATCATCCATTAAGCCTCCCCAATCACTATCAGTGTATCCCACAAGTTTCAACTGTTCAGCTGGTTTGTACATCAAGCCATAGCTTAGTGTCCCTCTGATGTACCTCAGCACTCGTTTAGCTACTTGGAGATGCTGTTTGTTGCAGCAGTGTATAAACCTCGAAAGTACACTAACAGCAAACATAATATCCGGTCTTGTTACAGTTAAATACAATAGACAACCTACCAAGCTTTTGTAGGTAGTTTCACATACTATCTCATGGTCACTTAGGCTTGACAGCTTTGTTCCAACAGCTATTGGTGTGCTTGTTGGCTTACAATTCTCCATAGAGAACTTGTTTAGGACTTTTACAGTAAATGCTTTCTACCCCAGGAAGATTCCACCTTGAGTTTGCTGTACTTCCATTCCTAAAAAATAGGTCATCTGGCTCAAGTCAGACATTTCAAACATGTCTTGCATTTTAGCCTTAAATTTGGCCAGCATAATCTGGTCTCCTCCAGTCACTAGAAGATCATCAACATAAAGAGAAACAATGAGTTGTGTTTCAGCATGCTCCTCCTTAACATTCAATGTGGGCTCACTAGCACTTCTTTTGAATCCCAAACTAACCAAATGACTGTCGATTTTGGCATACCAGGCTTTAGGAGCCTGTTTCAGGCCATAGAGTACCTTCTTGAGCCTGTACACTATGTGGTCTTTACCAGACATAACAAAACCTTGAGGCTGGTCCATGTAGATCTCCTTTTCAGGCATACCATTCAGAAATGCAGATTTTACATCCAATTGGTGGATAAACCAATGCTTTTGTGCAACCAAAGCAACCAATAATCTGATTGTGTCAAGCCTGGCTACTGGAGCAAAAGTTTCCATGTAGTCCAAACCATACCTTTGACTAAACCCCTTGACCATTAGTTTGGCCTTTAGCTTATTCAAACTTCTATCAGCTTTATGCTTGGCTCGATAAATCCACTTCACACCAATGACCTTCCTGTTTGGAGGTTTCTTAGTCAGTTCCCAAGTTTGATTCTTCTCTATCATATTTGTTTCATCAATCATAGCTTGCTTCCAACCTTCATGAGCAACAACTTCTTCATAGCTGCTTGGTTCCACTATGGCTACTTGATCCCTTTCATAGATCTCTGTTAAGGGTTTAGTGCCCCTGACTGGCTCATCATCAATGTCTATTTCTGGACTAACTTGATCAGTTTCAGTCTCATCTGTTGTCAGTTCTTCAAATATAGTCTCTCGTTCACTCTTATCCCAGTTCCAGCATGCCTTTTCATTAAACACAACATCCCTGCTGATAAGCGATAAATTATACATATTTTTTCCCATGCTTAGCCCAATTTCTGGATAAATTACCCCTTAATTTGTGTAAATTGATGCTTTTGAACCTTTAATTTCATGTTTTATACTCAAGTGAGCTTAGGGAAGAGAAAAGAGCAAGGAACGGGCCAAAAACAGGCAAATTAGGCCTAGTTCAGTAATCAACATGGCATGGAGGTTTGCCACATGGCCATGCCACTTTAACAGGCTCAAGCACGGCCTGGGCCTCGATCCATACGGGCGTGGCACACGGGCGTGTCCCTGTCGTGAGGAAGTTCAATTTCACTCAGAAAAGGCTACTTAGGGGGCTAAGAAAGGCATTCCAAAACTCTATATAAAGACCCTAGAAGGTGCTTTATTCCTGCCAAGACGGAGAGTTAAAGGAGGGAATTACTCGAAGGGAAGCCGATTGATCCATCTTAGAAGCTAGGATCTACATCAAGACAGAGGATCTCCTTTCAATCCTTTCAGGAGTTTTGGATTTTCTTATGTTTTGTTATTTTATATCTTCTATGATGTTTTCTTTTATAATTATGAACTAAAACCCTAAATATCTAAGGGGATGAAACCTAAGATAGATCTTGTTATTATTATCTGAGTTGTGTGATAAATATTTGATTTGTTCTTAATTATGTTTTTTAACTCTTAAATTAATATTTCTGGGTTATTGATTTAAGTCGAATGTGCTTATGTAAAGGAGCAAAAGTCCCTGCATAGGAGTAGATCCAACACAATTAAGCGGAGTTGATCGCAATCCTAGAGATAGGACGATAAAAATCTGCCAGATTAGAGTCAAATCTAATATGGGGAGCCATAGATCGAGTTAATGCAAGACTAGAAGTTTTAACTAGAAAGAGATTTCAGTTAATCAACCTAGGATTAGTTGTTCTTATCCTTGACGGAGGTATTAACAAAATTTAGGGATCTCTACGGATCAAATCAAATGAAGAAGTTATCTGGTTCAGAGTTAGATAACAATTGAAGTCTAGGTGGATTCTTCCTTAGGTATTGCCTTAATCAATCAGTCTTTCCCAAAAGCAATTTCCCACTTTACTCTTTGTCGCTTCTTTAGTTAGTTTAGTTTAGTTTACAACCAAACCCTCTTTATTTTTAGTCTAGATAATAGAAAGAAAGTCATTACTAGTACTCATAGTTCCTTGGATTCGATATTTCGGTCTTGCCACTAACTATACTACAATTCGATAGGTGCACTTGCCTTTTATCGTGATATTAGTTAGTTTCCAGGTACGATTAGTTTTTATTACTTCATCAAATCACGATCACCTGCTTACTTGGATCTTATTTGTTAAGGATTTAAGATCCTATAGCCCTTTTTATTTATGCTGTAACCAACAAGAACACCAGGCTGAGCTTTCTTAGACAATTTATCTCTTTTCACAGTAGGTATGGGAGTATAACATAGACTGCCAAAGACTTTCAGATGTGCTAATGATGGCTTGAATCCATACCAGGCTTCAAATGGAGTCATATCAGCTAAGGCTTTTGTTGGGAGTCTGTTTTGCAAATAGACAGCAGTATTGACTGCCTCAGCCCACATGGTCTTGGGCATGTTTTTCTCAAATAACAGACATCTGGCCATGTCCATTATGCTTTTATTCTTTATTTCACTGACTCCATTCTGTTGAGGAGTATAGATGTTGGTCAGTTGATGCTTGATGCCTGCATCATTGCAAATAGCTTGGAACTGAGCTGAAGTATACTCAGTCCCATTGTCTGACCTGATGGCCTTGAGTTTGCATCCTGTTTCTGTTTCAGCTGCGACTTTAAACTTCAAGAACACTTGAGATACCTCAGACTTATGCTTTAAAAAAAAATCCAGCAATATCTGGTATAATCATCAATAAAGAGGATGAAGTACCTGTTACCACTGAGTGATTCAGTCTTCATAGGGCCACACACATCAGTGTGCACTAACTGAAGCTTTTCTGAGGCTCTTCAGGCTTCATTTGTGGGAAATGGCTTTCTGGCCTGCTTTCCTAGCTGACATGTAACACCCTATCCCTTACTCGTCGCCGGAATAGGATACGAGGTGTCATTGGACGCTACACAAAATCCAAATAATCATATTCATACACAAGCTCAAACTATTAAACTAAATAAATTATTAGAGAATAAAGTTAATTTAAAACCTTTTATGAAACCAACTACGACATACAAAAGCAAAAGATGTCAAATATGTCATTTTGCCACATAGCATATATGTATCCAGGATAAAATAAATATATTAAGTACATACCATTTTATCAACAATACATTTGGCACAATAGATATATATATATATATATATATATCATTCAATCAACCATTCATGGCATATGTAAATTGCTATATATGGTTTTAAAAGACTAAAACATGAACCAACTTACTTATAAGTATATATATATAAATAAATATGCGCAAAACAAATGAGCCATGTATCGATATATGCATGTTTCAAAAGAACACCTAATGTCCTATTTTACTAAGTACATATACTACTCACTATAACCTATTTTATAAAAATCCTTACCCGAATATACCAAAAAGCTTCCATATACAATTATGCCTATCATAACCGATTTATTAACCTTTAGTAGTTATTAATCTATCACATGTAATGACCATAAATCCTTTCACCAAGGTCATGTTCTAACTTAGAAATAGATCAAACTATCATTCAAGTCATAAACCAACTACATTCCATTACAAAGATACATATCACTACTAATTTAGATTAACTCAAACATTATAAAACTCATAACCATTTTATAAGCCATTTTCGCATGGCATTATATACAAATCATGCAAAAGACATTATGAACCCACTAGTCCAAACTGTACATACCAGAAGTCAAGATTAAGTAACATATATATATATATACCGAAACAAAAGATAGTGTGATGAGTCTTCTGTCGACCCCCGAGCTTGTAGTAAACTTCAAAAGTCTATAAAACATAGAAATGAAACAATAAAAGTAAGTTTTCATAACTTAGTAAGTCTTTAGCCAAAAATAAATAAAATAAGTAAGTAAAGCTTATTTCGAGTACCAAATCAACCATATTAATCAATATGTTCTTTTATATTCTACGAACTACGTTCGATAGAAGCTATCTTGTACCATATGTTTGATCAACTTATAAAGTAAATTTCGGCATTCACACATCATTGTCTTAAACTGTACTCATATAAATTACAAGTCAAACACATTAAATTTATACACACATGCTTAAGACACATCTCAATTAGGCATTCTTCATGCTTTGATCAATTGATTATAAACCTATATCCTTTTCACAAAAGTTTTCTATTCAACAATAAATACCAAATCACATTCATACACACTTCCATAGCATAATATATTCGGTATTTAATAATCTTACACACATATATACCTATGTGGTCGAATATAATGCATGAAATTCCTTTGCTCATTTTCACTTAAACATACCTTCCATTTCACTTAGATTCTTGATGCGTAAACACGAAATTTCAATCATCGACAATAAGCCTGCTAGGCGTAAGACTGATTTTTATACACCGGCACAAAGCCTGCTAGATATAGAGTCTGATATTTATTCACCGACTCTAAGTCTGCTAGGCACAAAGCCCGATTTTGTTCACCGGCACTAAGCACAAAGCCCGATTTTGTTCACCGGCACTAAGCCTGCTAGGCGCAAAGCCCAAATATGTTCCAACTAAAAAATTCATACCTTTCTTTGCTAAGTATACAATTTTCATATGTCAATACGCAAATAGACTCCTTACTAGGACAACTTTCCAACTAAATTCGTCATCATCAAATATGGACATACTATTACTAATTCAAATCACATTCAACAATTACATTTAAAACCTACTAAACATTATCCACCCTTGTAATTCACATTCGGCAATCACTATAATATCCTAGCTAAAACACATCAAAAACTTCATTTCCATTCGACATTAATTTAAATAAAATCAAACATTTTAATTTTTACTACTTCCATTTCATCTCTAAGTATAATTAATTTCATTTGGTAGCTAAAGAACTTACCTCAAATATTAGTACGCGATAAATTGACTACTCGGATAGTTTTGCCTTCCTCCGATCCGATTCCGATCTCTTTTGTTCTTGAGCTAATTTTGAAACAAGTTGAATTTATTTAATCAATTAACCATATTAACAAAACTCAAAAGAAAATCACATAAATATGGAATTCACATAATCTCCCTTTACAATTTCCACTTTAGCAAATTGATCCCACATTCATAAAACATAACAATTTGATTTTTTCTTGCACCCTTAGGCCGAACATTTCCTAAATCAATACAAGTCCTCCCGTTTACTAAATTTCATAATCTAATCCGTCTTATTAATTCAATTTCATAAAACTTCCTTACACTACTTATTTTAAAATTTCACATCAAAAATACAAAGCTTCTTAAATTAATCACCATGGCCGAATACAACCTCTTCCACAATTAACAAAAATAAAACATGGGCTGTATATATAACTTATCAACAACCTTATAAATGTAAAATTTAACAAAAATTAAAACGAAAACATACCTAATTTTGCTTGACAAAGGACCGAATGCCCAACTCTTTTTCTCTTTTCTTCTTGATTTACTTTTGGCAATTACAAAGTTTATTTACCTTATTTTATTCACTTATTTCTTTTATGAAATGATATAATATATGTTATTTCCTAAATGACTTTATTAACCTTTATTAACAACTACAATTTTCATATTCTTAAAGGTGTTTACCATCCAATCCATCTATTCAAGGGTGAATTACAACATAAACACTTCATAATTAAAAACCACTATCAATTTAGTCCTTATGCATTAAGCCATCAATTCTTCACTTTATGCAATTAAACCCTTTTACTAAATTAAAGACACAAACAGTCAAATTAACGTACGAAAATTTTACAGACATTAATTCACACAAGATAAATGCATAAAATAAGGATAAATATTTTCTGACTCGAATTCGTGGTTCCGAAACCACCATTCTGATTAGGGTCAAATTCGGACTGTCACATGACATGTTTCACAAACTTCATCATTCTTCACTGAGCTGGTGAAATTTTCAACCAAGTCCTTACTGACCATCTGAGACATCAATTTGAAGTTGGCATGTCCAAGTCTTTGGTGCCAAAGCTTAGAATCTTCAGTAGAGGCAATACAAATAGAATGTGAGTCACTTGTCTAGCTGACTTCAAAGCATTTATCAGTCATGGTGATTGACATAAGGCTTGATCCACTTGGATCAGTAATTTGGCACTTCTTACCCTTAAACATAGCTGAATATCCTTTCTCAAGCAACTGACCAATGCTGAGAAGGTTTCTGTCAATCTCAGGAACTAACAGCACATTTGAAATGATTCTGTTGCTTATAGGAGTATGTATCAAAACATCCCCTTTTCCTTCAGCCTTTATGAATTGGCCATTACCAATTTCTACTTTGGTTTTGTAGCTCCTATCCAAAGTCTTAAAAATTGTCGCATCTGGTGACATGTGGCTAGTGCATCCACTATCAAAAGCCAGCTTTTTGAGCCTTGCTTCTGATCAGTTAAAGACCTGTTCTTCATGGTCACTACTGTCTTCAGCCATTTGAGCTTCAACTTGTTGTTGCTGTGTTTAGTTTTGCTTTGGTCTACCTTTGTTCTTGCAGACCCTTTCAACATGGCCCTTCTTCTCGCAAAGTTGACATATAGCATCTGGTCTGAACCAACATCTTTCTTCTGGATGTCCAGGCCTTGTACAATGCCTACAAGGTTGGTTCCCTTTCTTTATAGCATCAGGCTTTGGCCTATTTTTCCAGTTCTTCTTGCCTTTGTAGGCAGTGGTGCTCGAGGTAGCCTTAGCCTTGGCTTGAAAAACACCCTCTTGATGCTCCTTGATCCTGGCATTAATGAGCTCAGTTAGGGAGATGCTTGCTAGGTCTCTTGAGTCCTCAAGAGATGAAATTTTTGCCTCATATCTTTCAGGCAATGTTGAGAGCACCTTCTCCACAATCCTTGCCTCAGTGAACTGTTCTCCTAGCAATATTATACTATTAACCACAACCATTATCCTATCCGAGTACTGCTTCACTATTCCATCTTCCTTCATCTTTAGATTTTTAAAGTCTCTTCTTAAGTTCAAGAGCTGCTGCTGCCTTGTCCTCTCTGCCCCTTGGAACTCCTCTTTAAGTTTGTCCCAGGCCTGCTTAGGTGTCTTACAGGCCATGATCCTCGTGAAAATCACATCTGAGACATAGTTCTGAATGCATGACATAGCTTTATGCCTCTTAGTCTTCTCATCTGCGTGCTGCATGATCTGAGCCACTGTGGGATTGGCCCTAAGTGGTGTTGGCTCAGCATCGGTGTTGACAACTTCCCACAGATCAAAGGCCTGCAGATAAGTCCTCATCTTGACCACCCATATGTGGAAGCCTTCTCCATTGAAGACTGGTGGGGCTGCTGGTGAAAATCCTAAAGAAGCCATTTGGTTTAAGATTGAGAAAATAATAGGTCCTTTAAGACAATAGCTCTAGATACCAATTGTTGGTGCTGTGGTGAGCTAAATAACAAGCCGAGCAAAAGTTTTGTGGTGCAAGCCTTATGGCTTGAAGAAGAAACAAGAGCAAAAAATTTGTTTCAAGGAAGAACAGATTTGAAACAAGAAATGTAGAGCATAAAATTAATGAAAACAACTTGATTTTTTCATTCATTTTTCAAACTAGGCATAGGCCATTACATATATGAGACATTTACTTGCAATTACAAGTCAAAACATTACCTAAACACTCACCTAACACCACTTAATACATTGGAACTAGTTAAAATAACTTGTACATTAAACCAAAAGCTGGTTAACAGCTCCATCAACATCAAATTACGTCAAACATAAAGTAAATGAAGTTCAAAATGAACTAGACTTCAAAATAAATACTTAGAGTAGCCATTCAACAGCATTAAGGTCTTTAGTTGCTGCCTGCATGGTTCGTGTGCTTGAGTTGATTCTTGATTGCATGTAGCTTGCACGACCACCTTTGCTGCTGCATGGAGGCTAATCTCAACAAATTCGGAGGGTTAAAAATTTGAAACTGTTGCTTGAGGATCATTCTAAAGATATTGTCACAATTTAACAAATACTTCTATTAATAGGTTTATTTCAACATTACCTTGGTAGGTTTAATTCAAGAATATGGGTTTGTAACGACCCAAATTTCACAGGCACCGAAAAGATGATCTTAGGGCCTCCGTGTTAGGAAAAACGAGTCCGTAAATATTTACTAAAAATATTTACGAAGTTAGTTATGAGTTGAATTAGATTTTGATTGAGTGAATTTAGTTTAATTAGAAATAATTAGTAGAAAGGATTAAATTGAATAAAGCATAAAAGTCTAATTATAGAATGAAGAAAGGTTAAAGGATTAAATTAGTAATTAAACCAAATTAGTGACATGTGTATGCTAGAGAATGAATACATGTGTATTTATATTATTAGTACAAATGTATGTTATATATATATATTTACTTACAAATTAAGTAAAAGATATTTTATTATGATTATTATTATTATTATTATAAATTATGTAATATTTTGTTTTATTTATTTATTTGTGATTGTGACAAGTGTATGGTGATGGATAATACATGTGTATATGTGTGTCTAATACATGTGTATTATTTTTATTTGTTATTAATTAGATATTTTATTAGTAATTATTAATTAAGTAAATAAAACAAAAAGAAAAAAAACAAAAGAAGAAAGATAGAACAGAGAAAGAAACGAAATTGAGAAGAAAAAGAAGGAAAGAAAAGAAAGGGGAATTTTGGGTTTTGAGTTTCAAACTTAAATTGGTAAGTCAATCAAGTCCCTTCCTTGGCAATTTTGATGTTTTTGGAGCCCTAGAGTAAAGTACTCTTGAATTTATGTGGAAATATTGGAAGTTGATAGATATTTGAGTAAGGTTTATGTTGAGCAAATGATAAAATCAGGGATTAATTGATAGAATTGTTGATTTGAATTGATTAAGGGATTAATTTGTAAATTAGCCTATAAGTTTTGAGTTTTAGGGGCTAAATTGAAAGAAATTCGAAATTATGGAAAAATGATGGAAATTTGATAGTTATATTGAAGTTTTGATGGAAATTGAATAAGGAAATGAAAGGAATTGTAAAAAGGAAAAAGATGGAATTGGTTAGGACAAATTTGGTATTTAGGCAAAAGTTGCATGGAAAGTTAATATTTTGTATAAAATATGTGTGTTATTAATTAATTGTAATTATGCTAATTTTCGTAGCAAACAAGGAAACCGAGACGTCTAATACTAAAGGGAAGGAAAAAGTGATCAAGGAGTAGCTCGAGGAATATCGGTTTGTATTACCTTAATTCAAGTTATTATTTGTTATGTGTTTAAATTTAATATATGTGTATAGAGAATGAAATTAAGGTAAGTAGTGATATTTGAATTAGATATGATTTGGAATTGATTGGTGAATGTGTGATTATGTGAATTGATTTGGAATTGGTTAGTGAATGTGTGATTATGTGAATTGGAAACAGATTATGGTTGATATAGAAAAACTATGTGAGAAAATGTGATCATTATGTATATTTATGTGAATTTGAAGCAAATTGAGATTGAATTGCTATTATGATTGAATTGAATTTGAATGATTACGTTCAACTGAAAGTGGAAGTGAAATGAATAAGTGATTTTGATACCCTATTAACTAGTCAGGCTTAGTGGATATAGTTGGCATGCCATAGGATTGAAAAAATTCAGGAATTCTTCGACCTCGAGTCGATGAGACACTTGGTGTGTCATAGATTTGCTTTGGATAGTTTCGATGAGGCGTTAGTCGCCACTTTGCTTCGGCTCAGCCGATGAGACACTTGGTGTGTCATAGATGTACTTCAAACTATCCGATGAGGCGTTGGTCGCCACTTTACTTTAGCTAAGCCGATGAGGCGTTGGTCACCATTTTGATATGTTTAATTGGATCCGTGTATCCGCTGAAGTCCGAGTCAGGTTAATAGGTGTGTTTAAGTGAAATGAGTAAGTTATTTAAATTGATTATTTGAAACATTGGATGAAAAGTGAAAGAGATCTTGTGATATGAAATGTGAAATGAAAATTTGATATGAGATTTGTGATATGAGATTGAAAACATGAACCAAAGGCTCATGAAAAGTTTAAAGTTAAAATATGATTTGAAATATTGTAAGTGCTTGAGAAATGATCTAAAGTTTGTGAATTGTTGAAATCTATATTGATAATATTATGGTATGAACTTATATGTATGATTCGATAATTGTTTATGTATGTTTATGATATTTTATTGTTCTTATAATTTGAATTATAGTAATACCACTGAGTATTTTCAATACTCAGTGTACGATTGTTTTCCGTGCACAGGTTAGGTTAAGTTAAAGTCCGGCTCAGCATCCGAATCAATCCCGGCTTCAGCTCAAATTTTGGTGATGAATCTATCTTTTGAAAATGTGGCATGTACTAGGTTTGGTTTTAGCCACTTGTATTTGCTTATGTTTTGAATGTAAATATGGTTTATAAATCTTAAGAAGTTTTTGGTATGAATGAATGAATATTTGCTAAATTTGAAAATGAAATGAATGGTATTTGATTGAGATTTATATGTCAATGATTTGGGCATGAATTGGGTATGTTTAGTGGGTGAAAGTAGCTTAAAAATGATGAAAAATGTTGTTTTCACACGGCCAAGACACATGGGCGTGTGCCCAGGCCGTGTGGCAAAATCAGGCTTGCCCACGGGCTAGTTCCATGGGTGTGTGTAGCAAGTCAGATCTGCCCACGGCCTGGCTCCACGGTCATGGGAGCCCTACGGGCTGGCCACACAGGCATGTTTTAGGCTACACGGGCGTGTGCCCCTATTTTCAAAGAAAAGTTTCCAAAGCTCCCGGTTAAGCCCCAAATCACTTCCTAAGCTTATTTTGGGCCCCGTAGGCCCATATTAAAGACTTTTTGATGAAAATTATAAGGTTTTAGATTGAAACTCAAATTTATGTCTCGATTTTATTCGTTTACTAGTGTATAAGTCTGGTAATGCCTTGTAACCTTATTCCGGTGACAGTTTGGAGTTAGAGGGTGTTACATTTATTGGTATCAGAGCTATCAGGTTTAGCCGATTCTCGGACTAAATCGAGCTCGTAAGTGAGTCTAGAAGTACATGCCACAGTCAAGCCAAAGCTGAGTCGGGATTTTTGGATGCTGACGTATTTAATTATTTTTGTTTTATAGATTAAAGATGTCTGATGAACACCTTGATGATATAAATGAAGAAATGAATGAAGAATGGATGGCGTGTGCCGGAGGTGGGGCCTTAGGATGAGGTCGCGCTCGTAGTCTTCCACTTTTTCAAAGCGAGAACTGCAACCTTAGATTTATAGCGGGTATTAGTCATGATGTACCTGAATTAAAAGATAAAATCAAATGTTAGTTAACCATAAAAAGTAGTATAACCAATAATTAATCGAGCAAATAGATAAATTGGCATATTAAATAACACAAATCACATGCAATTCATCTTAAGATGACAGCCGGATCACTTAACTAGTATGATTAAAATCTATTCCTAATACGACATACAACCAATACTAAACTAACAACCTAAAGCTAACAATAGGAATAATAAAAACTATAAATAAGACATAATCAACACATCAATAATAATAAGACTAATAATAATAATACTAAACTAGCATAATACCATTGATGTGTGTTTTCCATACTAACTAAAATTTACAACAAATGTATGTGCACCTATCGAACAATAGTATAGCTGCAGTGAGTAGAGATATCGTATCCACGAGTGATAACATGTTAATTTGCATGACTTTTTGTGCTTAATTTGGTTAATTTTTGAATTGATTCCTACTGAATTAGTGCTTTTATGTTTTAATCTTGTCAGGGATACAGTTGGGATGCTATGAGTCAAAAAAAAAAAAAATAGAAAAGGACCAAATTGAAACACAATCAATAAAGTGAGGCCGAATAAAAAATGTGGAAAAAGTCAAGGACTCATCAGATTCTTTTGACTTTGTAAAAGCCAAAATTAGAAAAAATCTAATTTTATTTTTTATTTAATTTTAATTATATGTTAAAGTGGTTAAAGCTAAATTTAGTAAATATCTTGTATATAAATAGGGCTTTAAGGTACCTTGGAAAGACACATTATATTTTACATTGGAATTCATTTGGAATTAAATGAGAATTACTTTTTTCCTTCCAATTTGATGCGTCAAGAGCATACTACTACTTTCATTTCCATTTCTTTATCCTTTACCAAAATTTGTCTTATTGCCTTTCAAATCCTTTCCGTTCCTCGTTTCCTCCATTATCATCAAATCACCTTTCAAAGCCTATGAAGCATGATTAAATCCATGTTTCACTAAATTCCTTCTTAGCTTTAGATCGGTGTTCTTTCCATTTAGGAATCGTGAGATACGTATCCATATTAAAAATCCTTCCAATAAGTATTCATATTTTTCCTAAGTATCGGGATTGACAACTCATCCCTTAAAGTTAACTCGATTTCAAGTCAAACAGTGTACATTGGGTTGGAGTAGTGTTTGCTGACAGTTAGAGAAATGAGTCAGCCGTGCTGTATTCAAATCTTTAAGAACAAATCAAGGGAGAAGTGATTGGGTTGAAACGACCCACGCGGTTGAGGCCGCTAATTCGAGTTGGGTTCTGCAGAGCGCAAGGCTGCTAGAATCTTGAATCAGGTACACGTGTATCTTAGTTAGGTAATAGGTAAAGGTTGGTTTGCAGGTCGTATCGGGACTAGCTATGAGAGGAAGAATTGGTGATTAGGAAGTTCTTAACTACTATAACCAACTTATTGTTTGGAGTAGAAAAATAATTTTCAAGGATTGATTCAAAAATCCAGAATCCACTGAGTCTAGGGCTAAAGCTTTTTATCTTTGACTACAAAATTCGAATTTAATTTCTAATTTATTTAATTATTTATTTATGCTGTTTTAATTATTTAATTTTTAAACATTCCAAAACTCCCCTAATTTATTTGTTTAATTTTTTACAGGTCCATTTGGAGTTGTGGGCACGACTTTTGCCATGACTTTCGACACGACAAATATTCTGAACACAAGTTAAATGCGAAAGTTGATTATAACATCCAATCCCTATGGACTCGACCCTACTACCACTCTTTACTACTATTTAGAGTTATTTTTGTAGGAATTATTTTTGGTGATTTCGACGCCCATCAATGAGGACTAAAAGTATTAGTAATTATCATTTTCTTATTATCTAGCCGACAATTTGGAGTGATGAGTTTTAATCTAAAATTACTAAACTAATTTAACTAAGAACACAATAGATAACGAATCAGGAAAATAATTGAAAGATAACCAATGAGTGAGATAATACCCAGAAAAGAATCCACCTAGACTCCTATTATTATTAATCTGATTTAAACGATCTTGATCTGTAGAAATCCCTAAGTTATGCTAATATCTCTTTTGAGAGTAGAAACAACCAACTCTAGGTTCATTAATTGAATTCTCTTTCTAGTTAAAACCCCTATTATTGCATTAACTCAATTTAAGGATTCCTCTATTAGATTTGACTCTAATTTGATAGATTTATGTCGTCCTATTTCTAGGATTGCTTGCAGCTCCAGTCAATTATGCTAGATCTACTCTTAAACAGAGACTTTTGCTCTACTGAATTAAGCACATTAAACATAAATTAATATCTCAAAAATATTAAAACAAGAAATAAACGCACATAATTGAGAACAAGAATCAAGTATTTATCATGTAAAACAAAAATTAAATAATAGAATTCGTCATAGGTTTCATCTTCCCTAGATATCTAGAGAGATATCTAGAGAATTAGTTCATAATTCTGAATAAAAACATCTCAAAGTCAGAAAAACCACAAGAAACAAAGAAACTCATAAAAACTTCAGAAGAAATTAAAAAGAGATCTTTGATCTTGATGGAAATTTGCTTTGAAAGTGGCTCTAATGCTGTTCCTTGAGTGTTTTCTTCGATCTTCTCTGATGGCTCCATATCTCTTCTATTTGGTATTTATAGACTTTAGAATTCTCAGAAAGCTTGAAAATTGTATGTTTCTGCGTGTTTGGGAAGCAAGGTGTGAAATCGACACGGGTTGGCATATGGGCACGTGGCCAGCCCGTATGGCTCATATGGGCGTGTGCCCAGCCTGTGTGGCCCCTGAATTTGCTCTTTTTCTCCAATTTTCGCTCCTTTTACTCCCAAATGCTCACCTAAGTATAAGAACATGAATTAAAGGGATTATGAGGATCAAATTCACCAATTTGCATAAATAATCATCCAAAAATGCATTAAGAATGATATTAAAATATGTTAGTTTTATCATTTATTAAATATCCCTGCACTTTAGCGTTTGCTTACCCTCAAGCAAAATCCTCAACTCTCATTGAATTTAATCTTTCTCAACTTATGATTCTCATTAATAATGTCTCAAAATAATTCGCAAATAATCATGCATTGGCAGTTCAACTAAGATGACACTAAAGATTCAAACAATCCAAGTAAAAAATTTTAAAGCACGAAAACATAGGTATCTCCCATTATCTAAGCAATTACCTTTAATTCAAAATCGACAAGAATTGGCATCCTTACTGAAGATTCACTCAAATCACTCAAAGTGTTTAAGGTTCAATAAATAAGCACTCAACAGTCGAACATGAAATGTCATTTCCATAAGCTTGCTTGAAAATCAAATCTCTACCATTATAAAATCATATGATACACCAATCAAAAAGTCTTTAAGAGGTTGTAATGGGACTTAGGTTAATGGTGTGGGAAAAGGCCAAAAAAGTTGGTTATGATCGAGATCGAGTTGATAAATTACCAAACTAGAAAAAATAAACAAATGTTGAATTAAAAACGAGTTCATCAATCAAGAACTATTCAAGAATAAAAATGAGCTTCTTCTCAAAATATGAATTTAATTGTTCAAGCTCAATTAACAAAAAACTAAATAAAAATTGATAAATAAATATTTTTTTCGTTTATCTAGAACAAGCATAAATAATTCAACAAATCAAACAAAAGAGCATAGTTAGGCAAGTAACCAAATCAAATCTCGACAAAAAGGGAGTCAATAAAACAGGAAAGAGTTGGAACGAAAAAATGGGTTATGGGTTAACAATAATAGGTTAATCAAGAAACTGGATGTTAGGCTCAATGGGGTTCACTAAGGGTTAATTAAAAATGTAGGCTTTTTATGGGATAAATGGATTAAAACCTAAGTGCCTTTATCATCTCAGTATATCAAAAAGTAAAGGTGTAGTCTCGACATGTATAATTAAAGCAAGTTCTAGAATAAAAATCAAGTTGACACACTCATAACTAATAATAGAATGAGCATGAAAAATGTATGTTTTAAAGGCTTAAAATCTCATAAAAAATCATGGTTTTTGATGTCAAACTTGCGAATTTAAAAATTTAAGATAATACCTCAATTTAGGGAAATAACCTAAAATTTTTTAATTCTGAAAACTAACTTATCATGCTTGATTCTCTCATGTCTTAAAGTTTAAATCAATCAATGTACAAATATCTACAAAATAATCCAAAACACATCCACAAAAATCCTAAGTCAATAAAAATTCATTCTAATGGAAGTATGACAAAATTACTTAAATACAAGAAATAATTTAGGAATTTTCTAATAATTACATAAATAATCTCCCCACACTTACAGCATGTTTGGTTGGCTGTAATACTAATACATTACAGCTGAATTTAATGGGCCCATCACTAAGCCATTGTTTGGTTGGCTGTAATGAGCTATTATAGCTCTATTCTATACGAGATTATTCAAAGAAAAAGTGTCGTTTACAATTCAATGGTCTCCCCACGGAATAATGATTCAGCGAATGGGAGTGTAATAGCCCACATTTCAGCAATGTCGAAAATAGTGGTTCGAGACCACCAAATCCTACAAATGAACTCGTAGATTATATTATTTAATATTTACGAGCCAAATGTAGCTTTTAAAAGATTTTTGAAATAGTAAATTGTGTTTTATAAAGATTTATTTGGTCAAGAAATTGAGAAAAAGAGGTATCGAGATCTCGGTGTTATAAGCCGAGCCATAAATATTTTTATGAATATTTATGGAGTGTCAATAAGGTAGTATTAAAATTTCGTTAGAAAATTTTAACATTTGGGTGGTTAATTAAATAAAAAGGACTAAATTGAAAAAGGTGTAAAAGTTTCTAGAAGGATTAAATAGCTCAATTGTCAAATGAGAAAAGACCTAAAGTGCAAATAAGCCCAAAGGAGATATTTTGGCGGCAATAGTTGAGAAAAATCAGGAAATGGGTTAAATAAGGACAAATTTAGAAAATTGCCAAAATTAGCTTAATAAAAATAGGACCAAATTGGAATATCTAGAATTCTCTTCATTTCTCTTCATTTTCATAAGCTAAAAAATAACCATGGAAGAGGGTTCAAGCTGGTTTTCATACTCTAGCTTCATGTAAGTTTAATTCTTGCTTTCTCCTTAAAATTTTTATGTTTTTGGACTTTTACGATTGGGTCTAACTTACTATTTTGTTAGTTTTTGATTCCATGGCTAATTTTTAAAGTTGCTATGTAACAGCCTAGAACAGAATGGTGGTTTTGAAACCATGAATCTAAAGTCTAAAATAGTTGTTCCGATTGATTTTTAATATTTATTGGGTGCTTGGATAATTATGTGAAATTTTGGTGCATGAATTTTATTGTTTGCATATCCAATTTGATAGGTTGGACTAAATTGCAATAGGTGAAAAATATGGGTTTTAATCCATAGAGGTACTTGATTGCATTAGAATTTTAAATTAGAGGTCCTTATATGGTAATTAGGCCATTTTAACTTTGCTTGGACAAAAATGCCCAAGGAAGGATGGAATATTAAAGGTTTTTAATGAAGGGCATTTTGGTCATTAGTTAATAAAAGAAATAAAAAGGGAAAATAAGCCAAAATTTTGTCCATCTTTCTTCCTCCTTGGCCGAAACTATCAAGAAGCCATAGCTAGGGTTTCTTTCATCTTTCAAGCTTGATTGTAAGTATCTCCTAGCCCCGTTTTTAATGTTCTTCGTATTTTTGAAATCGTTGTAACTTGCTTTAGCTATTTCTACCACTATTTCAAGCTAGGGTTGATGTTTAAAATTTTACACATGAATGACATGCATGTATTTTGATGGCTAGTGGTAGAATATGAAAGTTTAAAGTGAGGTGAACAACTTTTACTAGGTGATTTTTGGTGAAAACTGTAAAAAAGACTAAATTATAAAAGGTGAAATGTAGTGTGCAAAAATTGTGAAATGATGGAAATTTGGGGGTTGCTATAAGAGGAAAAGTGATTCGGCTAGGCTTGAAATGCATGGAAATTTAATGAAAGTCATAAACCGAGCCTACAGACTAAAGTGTAAAATTGAGAAAGTTAGGGGTCAAATTGAAAAATTTGCTATAGGAAGATTTTGGGCTATTTTGAATAATTTAGTGATTAAATGAGCTAAATGTGTCGTTGTAAATCGAGAAGATCGAGGAATCGACATTGACCGAGGCAAGGGTAAGGTTTTGGACTAAATTGCAAATTATCGCATTTTGTTATCAAGGTAAGTTTATATGTAAGTAATACATCGATTTTAATTTCATAATAAATATTTATTGTATGTTATGGATAATGTTGGATAACTTCTATGATTTGGTGAATTATGGAAATTGGTGTTCCTGATTGATCCTTCGGAAAAGCAAAAGATACGGATAATATGTAGCTAGGTCACATGTGTGTTTTCGAGGGCAGAACACCATGTGTACAAGAGAGCTACGAGATGCTATATGGTAGCTAGGTCACATGTGTTATACGGTGTGTATACCATGTGTACAAGAGAGCTACGAGATGAAAATTACATGAGTAGCTAGGTCACATGCGTAATACTGAGTGTATACCATGTAGTCCTATAAATAGGATGACATAAATCTACTGAAATAAGCATATTAAACATGAATTAATATTTCAGAATATTAAAATGAGAAATAAGCATACATAATTGAGAACAAGAATCAAGTATTTATCATGTAAATCAGAAATCAATTAATAAGATTCATCATAGGTTTCATCTTCCTTAGGTTTTTAGGGAATTTCATAATCTTGAATAGAAACATCTCAAAGTTAGGATAACCATAAGACATAAAGAAACTCAATAAAAGTGCGAAAGAAATTAAAAGGAGATCTTCGATCTTGATAGAGATCCGCTTCCGAGTTGATTCTGATGGTGTTTTTTGAGTGTTTTCTTTTATCTTCTCTGGTTGCCCCCTTAGATCTTTGTCTAATTGGTATTTATAAATTTTAGAATGCTCAGAAAGCCTAAAAATTGGGTTTTTCCACGTATTTGGGAAGTAGGGTACGAAATCGACACAGGCTGGCACATGGGCGTGTGCCCAGCCCGTGCGGCTCACACGGGCATATGGCCTACCTGTGTGGAAATGCTTTGGCCATGTGGATCTTGAAAACAACTCTATTTGTCTAATTTTGACTCGTTTTTTGCTCTTTTCGCTCCCAAATGCTCTTCTAAGTATAGAAACATGAATTTAAAGGATTAGGAGCATCAAATTCACTTAATTGAATAATTAATCATCGAAAAATGCATTAAGAATGGAATTAAAATATGTTACTTTTACAGCTTATCACTCATATTAACAAAACTTTTAATATCATCTTGACCACTAGATGTTCCCACAGAACCACGAGCTTGGAGAGTAATCATTTTGTCACCTACACGAAGTACTAATTCACCCATACCAACATCAATAATAGTCCTCGCAGTAGCTAAAAAGGGGTGACCTAAATATAAAGGTACCTCACTACCCTCATCCATTTCCAACACAACAAAGTCAACAGGGAATATGAATTTATCTATTTTAACATGCACATCCTCAATAACACCCCTAGGATATCTTATGGCTCTATCTGCTAATTGAATACTCATCCTAATGTGTTTGGGTTTCCCAAAACCTAGTTGTTTCAACATTTTATAGGGCATAACATTAATACTAGCCTCAAAATCAACCAAAGCATTATCGATATTTAAACTACCAATGGGGCAAGGAATAGTTGTTGGGTAGTTTGTTTTGTAAGATGGCTGAGAAAACTACATTGAGCTTCACAGTTGACGAATCGTCTAACTTCCTCTTGTTTGCCAATAACTACTTTAAAAATGTAATGTAATTTGGCATCTGCGAAAGAGCTTCAACAAATGGTAAGTTAATATGTAATTCTTTTAAGAACTTAAAGAATTTACCAAATTGTTCGTTTGTGTGGTCTTTTTTGTCGCGTTAGGAGATGGCACTCGAGGTGTATATTCTTTGAGAGCCAGCTTTTGTTCTTACTTATCTTCCTCAACCTTATTAATATTCAACACAATTTCTTACCTCGGTTCTTTTTCAGATTCAACTAACCTTTCTTCATCTTGAATAGTAATTGCATGAAGCTACTCCTTTAGGTTAGTTTCAGTATTGCTAGGCAAGCTACCTTGTGGTCTTTTCAAAATTATCTTAGAAAGTTGTCCTATTTGATTCACGAGCCCTTGAATCGATGCTTGTTGATTTTTTAGTGCTCCCTCAGTGTTTTGAAAATGAGTTTTTGACACCGAGATAAACTTTGTCAACATCTCCTCAAGGTTCGGCTTTTTCTCTTGCTGATAAGGTGGTTGTTGGAAGCCTAGAGGGGGTTGTGCTTATAACAGCCCATTTTCAGTGAAATCGGAACAGTGGTTTCGGGACCACAAATCTGAGCCGAAAAGAAAATTTACTTTAATATTAATGTCATATGAATATATTGATAATTTTTTTACCGATTATGTGTTTAATTATGGAAATGACCAAATTGCATAAAATGCAAAAGTTGGATTCAAGTAGCTATAAATACCAAATAGCTATGAAACTCAAAAATTGAGGTCCTTATATGGTAATTAGACCATTAAAGAAAAGTTAGTAGATATTTTTAATGAATCATCCATGAAAAATTAGAAAAATGGTAAAGACTAAATTGGAAAGTAGAAAAATTAATGGATGATAAATAATTAAATATATAATATCATATTATTTTTCATCATCTTCCCCAAAATATACATGAAAACCCTAGGAAAGAGAAAATAAGCTTTCTTGGCTTAATTGGGTAAGTATTCTTGTCCCATTTTAGTGATTTTTATATTTTTGAGATCGAAATAGCTTAATCTATCTATTTTGGGGATTAATTTGAAAAATTATCAAAGTATAAAAGTTTTGCCATAGGTGAATATGCTGAAAATTTGAAATTTATGGTGGAAAATAAAAGGTTGTTGATAGATAAACAACTTTTACAAAGAGAATTTTGGTGAAAACATGATTTAGGGACTAAATTGTCAAGTTGTAAAATTAATGGAAAACTTTTGATTTTTATGAAATTTATGGACTGTTATTATTATATATAAATATCGGCTAGGGTTGGAATAAAGGATAAATTGCATGAATTTCATTTTTCCGAGCCTAAGGATGAAATTGGAATTTATGAAAAGTATAGGGGCAAAATGATAATTTTGCCTAGGCTGTAAATTTAATCCAATTGAATGATGATTTAATTCATTTATATAGATCCTGAAAGACCTAATACTGAGTTGGATCGAGGAAAACAAAAATTTTCGGATTAGTAGATTTCGTATACGAACAAGTATCGAGGTTAGTTCGTGTAACTAAATTGTGTACATTTATATGTTTGAATTAAATGTTGTATATATGTGAGTTGTATAATTGTCATGTATATAAAATAGATTGAATATCTGATATTGCCCGATAAATGTTAAGTATCGTTTGAATAAATGAAAATCGATGGATACGAGTTTCCCGTATTGGTTGTAGTCATGCATATGTTGCAGATACACCATAGCTCAAAGAGAGCATCCCGTATTAGCACTCTCGTGCTTCACGTTATAGTGTTATTGCGAACTTCCCGTTATAGCTCTTCGGAGCGTCCCGATAGGTTGTGATCCTATATTTGTTGTGGACACAGCTTAGCTCTTATGAGCATCCCGATTATAGGCTCTTCATGAGCTTCCCGTCAAATTGGCTCTTTGTGAGCTTCCTGATAGTGCTTGCTTGAACTTCCCAATATGATTCTTTGTGAACTTCCTGATTATGGCTCTTATGAGCTTCCCGTTATATAGCCCGGATAAGCTTCCCGATAGGCTCTTTATGAGCTTCCTAAAATAGCTCTGTGTGAGCTTCCCGTCACAAGGCTCGAGAGTGTGCTTCCCGATTATGTGCCCTAATTGGGTACCCCATATATGAATTGATGAATTTTAGTTTTTTACACTAAAGTGTACTACATGAGTGTATCCATCGATATTTCAACTAAATTCAACGGGTAAAGTTCTGACATGGCTAAACTGAACTTGAAATGAATTGTCACTAAAGTGTACATGTAATATGGAATAATGATATGGAAAGCTTATGTATATGAAAGACATTAAAAGATGAGCTCATTCATGTTCTTGGTATTATGTGAATTACTTGACTAGTATAATTGTTGAAGTTGCGTTTTAGGCTATAAGCCAAATTGCTTGGATGTATTATTACATGCTTATCTTAAATGTAAATATATGGTAAGTTAAATTCCTATTATATGAACTTACTAAGCATTGAATGTTTACTAGGTTTATTTTCTTCTATTTTATAGTGCTCAAAAGCTCGTAAAGGTTGGAGATCGGTTAGAGTATCGTCACACTCTACTCCAACTTGTTTGGGTATAAATAGAAATCTTACTTCGGTATAATGGCATGTATAGGCTAATTAGGCCAATGTTGGTATGAGAATGGATGTTTGTAAACTAGCCATTGGAATGGCTAGAATGATATGTTTTGGTATATAATTATAAGACCATATCATGTTTGATATGTTTTGAAATGGTTGAGTAGTATATGAAATATGAATCAAATGTAAATGAATTTGAATTAGTATAAATAATACAAATTTACCTAAGTACATAAATGAAAATTTGCTAAGCTTAATCATTTGAATATATATGTTATTAAGCTTGATTTAAATGACTTGGATTGATTGGTATATGTTAGTAAGTGTTGGTGTAGGTTGTTGGCAAATTTGGGTGAGAAATAAGGCTAGGAAATGGCCTTATTTTGTCCACACGGGTAGACACACAGGCGTGTGTCTTGACTGTGTATGACACACAGCCTGGCACCTGGGCTTGTGGTTTGGCCGTGTGTCCCCTATATCTTAAAATTTAGAACCAGAATGCTTAGAATTGATCACATGAGCATGTGTCTCAGCCGCGTGAAACACATGGCCTAGTACACGGATGTGTGTTTTGGCCGTGTAAAACCTACACCTAATTTTTGAAAATTAAATTGACCACACGGCCTAGCACAGGGGCATGTGGCTTGGCCGTGTGACCCCTGGACTTAATTAAATTTCAATTCAGAGAGCTATACGGGTTAAGAACACGAGTGTGTACCTTACCTCATATGCCATGCAGCCTGAGACATGGGCATATCGCCTGGTCGTGTGAGCCACACAGCCTGATCACACAGGTGTGTGACCCTTATACCTAGGAAAAACTTTGACATTTCACGAAAATTTATCTGAGATTCTGATTTTTTCCCAACTTAAAACATACAAATTAGTCATGCTAACTGAATATTCATACATATTTTCCTCCTCCTCCTCTCCATTCCACATCCTTAATTTATATAATATGCTTATAAGGAACATTATCAATAATTTCACTATTTACTTATATGTGAACATTCAAGCTGTCCACCTGCATCATAGTCACTAAATCATTTATATCTTGAGATATAGAAATCCAAATTAAGATCCATTAATTTTCCCTAAAACTAGACTCACATATCTTCTTACCATAAAATTTTCAGAATTTTTGGTTTAGCCAATAAGTACAGTTTATTCTTTAAAGTTACCCCTGTTCTGCTGTATAACTGTTCTGACCTTTCTTCATTAAAATTTAAGTATCTCCTTGTACGGGAATCGGATGATGTTCCCACTTATTTATATTGAAAATAGACTCATTAAGGATTCTAACCATATAACTTATGTCCCATAATTATTTTTATACAATTTTTAATGATTTTTCCAAGTCAGAACAGAGGATCCCGAAATCATTCTGAACCAGTCTCACAAAAATATAAATATCTCAGAATACAGTATTCATTTACTAGTTTTTTTTTTCTTTTATATGAAAATAGACTCAACAAGCTTTAATTCCATATCTTACTCAACTTCTAAATCAGTTTATACCATTTTTGGTGATTTTTCAAATTTAGCTTACTGCTGCTGTCCAAAACTGTTTTAGTCCAAGATATTAATTACTAAGTTTATATCACCCTTATTTTCTTTCTCTACACCATTTCCCATCACTTTATCTTATTTTCTCTTCACTACCATATCAAGAACATAGAATCATATATAAGAAAACTCTACATTAACATCATTTACATGCTTTTTCAATAATATTAAACTTAAAAATACATGGAAATCTTGATGTTCTTACCTTGTTTTAATGTTTCCAAACTTTAACTTCATTTTCTCTCTCCTCCAGCTTCTATTTCGTGAATCCAACTTGATATTCTAGCTCCTCATAGTCTCCTTAACATTTTTCTCCTTCGGTAGCTATAGAAATTCTTTTGATTTCTAGGTGAAAATGGTGAATTTTTGGTGGAAGGACCAAATTGTAAAGAAAGTAAAACTTTCTTTCTTTCTCTCTTCCTCTCACGTTGGTGCATGGAAATGGTGGGTTTCTTCTCCTCTTTTTTTTTTCCACACACACACACATATATACACTAAATAAAATAATAAAATAATAAAATATCTTATTAAAATATTAATAAAGTAATATTTATCTTATTAAATAATTATAAAATATCATCACACCATCATTACCTTCTAGATTTCTCTCTCCTTCTAATTGACCATTTTGCCCTTCATGATCTTTTAAAATTCCATCCTTGAGTCATCACCTAATTTGGTAAAATTACGATTTAGTCCCTCATAATTTTTTCTCCTATTCAATTTGGTCCTAATTCATCCATTTTCCTTAGTTTCTAGATTATTCCATCCTTAAAATATTTGCACTATTGGTCCTTCAACTTTTCCATATTTACACTTTAACCCCTTAAATTTTAAGTATTTACTCTTGGGCCACAAAACTTTTCTCACTTTTACGATTTAGTCCTTTCTTGGATTAATACATCATAATCACTTCCTACATAGATTTTGTTGATAGAGCTCAAAATTTCTCTTTTTATTTCTTTATTTCTTTATTTTACTGTATCAATGATAGAAATTTTCCGGATATTACATCTTGTCTCACATTCAGTAAACTTCTTACTGAGGTAATATATCGCTCTTTCTTTTCTTCTTGTGTAACACCCCAAACCCGGCCCAGATGCTATGGCCAAATCCAGCGTGTCACATTGAAGTGTTTTCGTGAAAACCTTGTTTTCATTGAAAACCCTTCTTAAGAAAAAGTTAAGTAAAATCTTTATTTGTATTTCTTTTCAAAACGAGGTGTATTTAAAAGCTATTTCTTGTTATAAATTACTAATTACTTGGAAAATATTTACTGCGGAAGCTTAATTTAAAAAAAAAAACAACAATAAATTTTATATAATCTTGAAAAGTGGATGAAGCAACTAAATCCATGTTTTGTTTCTAAATATAAAACATAACATAATAACAAGAATGAAATAAAACCCAGAGATAAGGCCTTATTACAATCCAAACTAAAATAATTTCAAAATACTAGGAATTCTAAAGAAAATCCAAATAATAATATCTTGCTAGCTGGCCACCTCTAAGTCCCACCATCCGTCAAACCGCCTACTGAGGGTCACCTGAAAATATTAAAAGAGGGAGTGAGTATCGAAACTCAGTGTGTTCTTCTCTCAACAAACAATAGCATGCATTAATCAAATCATTTTGAGCCTGAGCCCAATACAAGTACGGTGGCCCTTGGCCTTAATAGGGTCTTAGCCAATATCGATTTCCACATAGCACATTTAATTGGGTCGAAGCCTATTTCAACATTAGATCACAGTTCATGTATGCAATACTTATATCCCATCATCTTGTACACCCCCTTCCAACCCACACTCCTGTGGGGAGATACTGGACCCACCTGTCCTTATTATAACCCAGTGTGGAACCAATGCAGTCCACTTAACGGTGCAGCATAGCTGCTTATATACGGTGTAGTACCAATTACAGCACTACTTAAGGGTGCAGCAAAGCTGCTCGGTGGCTTAAAGCCTTACGGTGGATCCACAGTCATCAAGCGACCGTGCGACCCTCAATTACACTTCCTGCATTCAAAATCCCAACCCATATGCAATATTGTAATGCATGAATCAGCAAATAACATGTAACATGCATTAATCATACTCATACACATAGGGGTATTTTGGTCATTTTACTACCTAGGGTATTTTGGTAATTCTACCTTACAAGGGTATTTCAGTAATTATATCTTACAAGGGTATTTCAATAATTCTACCCTACAATGGTGTTTTAGTAGTTCTACCCTATCGGGGTATTTTAGTAATTTACTAACGTATGGGTCTTAATTATGAACTTTGGCCCGTCAACAAGTCCTCGTTGGTCAAAGTGAACAGACACTATACACCAGGTAGGATTCTAGAGAAGAGGAGGTGGGTCATCAAGTCCGCTTAAGTACCAAGCTCCCCCTAGATCCAATCCTAGACATGCACATGCCAATTGCCACACCTTAACCGCACGACTTGCCCATGAACTTGCTTTATAGTTTTTGAAGTTTTATGAGTATTTTGAGAAATCATTAGGAACTAGGCCTACAAGTCCACTATAAAACCCTAGCGAGCCCACTTACTTACCTATATCATTTAGCCCATCAGACCCAATCACCTACATATATAGCCCTTTAGGCCCAATCACACAAATATGACCCATTAGGCCCAACCTTATACAGATTCATGCAAATATCACTTAGTAACAAATTATCAGTTTTGTCTATTAGGGGCCCTATGGTCCATGGGGCCCATTTGGCCCATCCCAGCCCGATTGGCCAATACACGACCCAAGTCCATGAGATTGCTCATGGGGTTTCTGGTAACCTATCGGTTTCCTCCTCACGAGTGTTTGCGCACTCGCAAGACTACTGTAGCCAACTTTCAGCTTTTCGGCATTTCAGGATTTTACCGACCTGATGTGTGTGTATAGTGTATGTACACACCTGGTAATAAAGCGTGCCGTAATTCATTTAGTCACGACCCTTGAGCGACACTTCTTAAACAGTCCCTTCCTTTAATCACTAATCACGAACACTCCTAAATCTACACTTACAAAACCTGAAACACCTAAAGAGCAATTTGGCAGGGATCTGACCTGAGATTCGATACTAATTCCCTACCAAAACCGATTAGGAAGAGTGAGGGAGGGGAGTAATCGATATTAACAATAGTAACTGAAAAAGAAATAAAGTACTTATACCAACAGAGTAATCGGCCCAGGGACTTTTCAGCTTTTCGACTTTTAAACTAATATGGTGAGTAAGGTTTATTCGGCACAAATTAAAGAAGAAGAGTAGAAGAAGGATTAGGCTAAACCAAGGGTAAATCTAGGAGAATTTGAGAAGAAAAAGAAGAAAATTCAGCAAGTGAGGGAAAATAATTTAGACTAACAAAAATTGGGGAGGTGAAAGAATGAAAATCGGCATCACAAAGAAAAAGAAAAAGATGAGGGATTCGACATTAACTAGGACCTCAAATTTGTCACACATATATGTAGCCTATAGCCGAAACTTAGCTACCCCTAAAGTCCTAATCGACTCCACCTCTTCCCCATCTCATCTCCTCGTTTTTCTCCCTGATAACTTCCTAATCCTTTTCCTAAATTTTCTCTTCTGATCACCCTCCTTAGAGTCCATCATCACACCACTTCCAACCTTCTAGAAGGTCAAAAATAAACTCCTAAAAAAATATTAAGCTAGGATTCGAACCTAGGATCTCCTTGCTAGCCCATAACGCCACCTTCTATACCCTAAGTGGCATCTCTTAGCCACTCCACCACAAGGCTCTTTGATGCCATTTTCCTTATTTTTGTTTAAAAGCCCAACTACTCACTGCCCTAATTAATTAAAAATTACTTCACCTTAAAGCTTGGGCTCAAAACTTAATCAAGGGACTACTAACACATACATAACACTTGGCTACAATATTAAGCTCACATTTCTCCTCAAAACCAAAAAAGAAAGGTTCAGGATTTTTGGGGTGTTACATCCTGATTCATCATGTTGGCCTAGTACACATCCCATGGAATTTTCAAATACTGCCAAATAAAGTATCAGTGGCTTATCTGGACTGGGTGGCATCAGCACTAGGGCATTAAACAAGTAATGCTTGACGTTGTCAAAAGTTTTTTGGCACTTCTCATCCCATACACCTATATTGTGTTTCTTAAGGAGACGGAATATGAGGTCACTGTAACACCCCAACCCGTATCCATCATTGGAATAGGGTCACGAGGTATTACCGGAGTTTATAGAACCTTTTTTTTATACGAATCTATGATCATGGATGCATATATTCATCAATAAATTCCATGTACAAATATCATCACCTTATATTTCCATATATCCAGTATCACTGTCATTTTTTTTTTTTGTACTTCAGGAATATATGTACAAATCTTTTTATATACATATTTCCTTTTCTGGTCAGGATTCTTATCTACTGAATTTATCGGAATATCGATAGTTAAAATCATATAGTATACTTAAAATATGCAAATCCGTAATCCATCAATTCACATTTACCCTTTTTAGCTATATGTTTACCATCTTCTATATTTATCCCGTTGAATTTCTCGGAATTTCGATGGATATCCAATAGTACACTCCTGGTGTACAATCTCATTAACCGTCAATTCGTACAGGAGTACACTTTTAGTGTACAATTTCGGGTCCGTCAATTCATATGCATGTGTTGCCATGATATCTTTCAACCATGGTCTTATTCATTGCCATGGTATCTTTCAACCATGGTCTTATTCATTTTCTCAATTTGTTGCCATGGTATCTTTCAACCATGGTCTTATTCATTGCCATGGTATCTTTCAACCATGGTCTTACACATTTCATTTCAGTAAGCACACTCCCGCGAACCTCACTCTCCCGTGAACCTCAATTCTTGGCACACTTCCGTGAACCTCAGCTCCCATGTATTCTTTAGAAGGGCCTATACACATATATTCTTCGGGAGAGCCACCAGCACACTCCCGCGAACCTCATTTCCCACATATTCTTGGGAGGACTGATATTAGGATTACCCTTCCAGGCTTAATCCTTTTTCCTGTATTCTTCGGGAGGGCTACATCAGAATAAGATCACCCGTCCGGGTTAGATCCTTTTTACCGTCAATTCCTTTTCTAATGATCCATCGAAATCCATTCCATTCAACCGGGATTTACTTTCTTTTTCTATCGAGTATTATCAATATTTCATCAATTATTATGCATTGATCATTCAAATCATATTTTCATCACATAACCACATATTTCAAGTGTTTAAAAATATAATTCAAGTTACACGAACTTACCTTGTTGCTTGTCCGTGTTTATAAATTCATTAATCCAATATCTTTTCTTTTTCACGTTCAAGTCTCGCATTTGAGTCGTTGGGATCTTTATAAATAAATTTGACCATTGTTTTCATTCATTCCATATTCTAATACATTCAATTAATGCTCTAGGCAAAATTACCATTTGGCCCCCAAACTTTTAATTAATGACGATTTTACCCTTAGGCTCAGAAAAATAAATTCTTGCGATTTAATCCTTATTTCCAGCCGTTGTCATCATACATATTAATGAGAGCCCATAAATTCTATAAAATATCAAAATTTTCCATAATTTCAACACTTTTCAATTTAATCCTTAAAGCATGTTTTCCCCCGATCTTGAACTAAATTAACAATTTTCATTTAAAATTTTCAATTTAAATAATAAAATAATCCATTTCATGTAATTTGATCATTTCTAACATTTTTACAAAATTACCCATAAAGTTTTACTTTTATTCGATTTAGTCCTTGGGCTTAAAACATACAAATTAGTCATGCTAACTGAATATTCATACATGTTTTTCCTTCTCCTCCTCTCCATTTCACATCCTTAATTTATATAATATGCTTATAAGTAACATTATCAATAATTTCACTATTTACTTATATGTGAACATTCAAGCTGTCCACCTGCATCATAGTCACTAAATTATTTATATCTTGAGCTACAGAAATCCAAATTAAGATCTGTTAATTTTCCCTGAAACTAGACTTACATATCTTCTTACCATAAAATTTTCAGAATTTTTTGTTTAGCCAATAAGTACAATTTATTCTTTAAAGTTACCCCTGTTATGCTGTATAACTGTGCCGACCTTTCTTCATTAAATTTTAATTATCTCCTCGTACGGGGCTCGGATGATGTTCTCGCTTATTTCTATTGAAAATAGACTCATTAAGGATTTCAAACACATAAATTTAAGTCCCTAATTATTTTTATACAATTTTTGGTGATTTTCCAAAGTCAAAACAGAGGATCTCGAAATTATTCTAAACCAGTCTCACAAAAATATAAATATCTTAGAATACAGAATTCATTTACTTGTTCTGTTTCTTTTATATGAAAATAGACTCAACAAGATTTAATTCCATCTCTTACTCAACTTCTAATTCAGTTTCTACCATTTTTGGTGATTTTTCAAATTTAGCTTACTGCTGCTGTCCAAAACTGTTTTAGTGCAAGATATTAATTATTAAGTTTATATCACCCTTATTTTCTTTCTCTACACCATTTCCCATCACTTTATCTTATTTTCTCTTCACTACCATATCAAGAACATAGAATCATATATAAGGAAACTCTACATTAACATCATTTACATGCTTTTTCAATAATATTAAACTTAAAAATACATGGAAATCTTGATGTTCTTACCTTGTTTTATTGTTTCCAAACTTTAACTTCACTTTCTCTCCCCTCCAGCTTCTATTTCTTGAATCCAACTTGATATTCTAACTCCTCATAGCCTCCTTAACATTTTTCTCCTTCGGTAGCTATGGAAATTTTTTTGATTTCTAGGTGAAAATGGTGAATTTTTGGTGGAAGGACCAAATTGTAAAGAAAGCCAAACTTTCTTTCTCCCCTCTTCTCTCCTAACGTGAATTGCATGGAAAAGGTTGGTGGTTTTCTCCTTTTCTTTTTCCACACATACACATATATATAGACTAATAAAATAATAAAATAATAAAATATCTTATTAAAATATTAATAAAATAATAATTATTTAATTATATAATTATAAAATATCATCAATGTAATCATTACTTTCTAGATTTCTCTCTCTTCCAATTGACCATTTTACCCTTTATGATCTTTTAAAATTCCATCATTGGGTCATCACTTAATTTGGTAAAATTACAATTTAGTCCCTCATAATTCTTCACCTATTCAATTTAGTCCTAATTCATCAATTTTCCTTAGTTTCTAGATTATTCTACCCTTAAAATATTTGCACTATTGGTCCTTCAACTTTTCCATATTTACATTTTAAGCCCTTAAATTTTAAGTATTTACTTTTGGGCCACAAAACTTTTCTCACTTTTACGATTTAGTCATTTCTTGGATTAATACATCATAATCACTTCCTACATAGATTTTGTTGATATAGCTCAAAATTTCTTTTTTTATTTCTTTATTTCTTTATTTTACTATATCAATGATAGAAATTTTCGGGATATTACACTTCTCAGTTAGTTGTGAAATGAACCGGGCGATGTAATTTAGTCTTCCTAGGAAACCTCAAACTTTCTTTTGAGTGCGCGGATGAGGCAATTCTTGTATAGCCTTGACTTTGTCTAGGTCAATCTTAATCCCTTTTTACTATGAATCCCAACAGTTTTCCCGACCTAGCCCCGGAGATACATTTTGCTGGATTGAGCTTTAGTTGGAATTTTCTCAAACTTAAGAAAAATTTCCTCCAGACTTGCACATGCTCTTTTTCCGTTCTAGATTTTGCAATCATGTCATCAACAAAAACTTCAATTTCTTTGTCCATCATATCATGAAACAAGGTTACCATGGCTCTTTGATACGTTACTCCCGCATTTTTCAATCCAAATGACATCACTTTACAGCAAAATGTTCCCACATGTTTACGAAGGTGGTGATAAACCATAATATATACATATTTTTATCCCATGCTTAGCACATTTATGGATGTTTTATCATTAAATTTATGGAATTTGATGCTCCTAATCCTTTAATTCATGTTTTATACTTAGGTGAGTATAGGAAAGTGAAAAGAGCAAGAAACGGGCTGAAAAGGGTTAAAATGGGCCAAAATCAGCCTTCACACGACCTAGACACTTGTACATGGATAAACCACATGCTCGTTTGTGGCACACAGAATTGAACACGACCTGAGCAGTATCACACAAGCGTGTCTCTGTTGAGCCCTGTTTCAATTCCATGCGGAAAAAACTAATTTTTGGGTATTCTGGGCAATCAAAAGTCTATAAAAACACCCTAAAGGGAGGATTAAAGGAGACACAGAGTAGAAAAACAAGGAATTACTTGAAGAACGCCGATCGATTCATCTCAGAAGCAAGGATCTCCATCAAGGCTGAAGATCTCCCTTTAATTTCCTTCAGGGGTTTTTGGGTTTTCTTTATGTTTTGTTGTTTTCCCAACTTTGAGATGTTTTCTTTTACAATTATGAACTAAATCCCCTAAATACCTAAGGAGGATGAAACCTAAGATGGATCTTGTTATTAATTTCTGAATTATATGACAAACATTTGATTTGTTTTTAATTGTGTTATTAATTCTTGTGTTAATATTTCAGGATATTAATTTAAGTTGAATGTGCTTATTCAATGGAGCAAAAGTCCCTGTCTAAGAGTAGATCCAACACAATTAAGGGGAGTTGATTGCAATCCTAGAGATAGGACAACGAAAATCCACCGGATTAGAGTCAAATCTAATAAGGAAATCTATAGATTGAGTTAATGCAACACTAGAGTTTTTAATTAGAAAGAAATTTTAATTAATCAACCTAGGGTTAGTTGTTCTTAGTCTTGAAAGAGATATTAACATAAATTAGGGATTTCTACGGATCAAGTCAAATGAATAAATCATTTAGTTTAGAGTCGAATAACAAGTGAAGTCTAGGTGGATTTTTCCTTGGGTATTGTCTTAATCAATCAGTTTTCCAAAAGTATTTTCCCCAATTTACTCTCTGTTGCGTTCTTAGTTAATTAGTTTAGTTTAATTAGTTTTAAAAAAATCCCCTTTATTTTTAGGCTAAATAATAAGAAGAAAGTTAATAGTAGTACTTTTAGTCCATATGGGTTCGACATCCCGGTCTTGCCATAAGCTATATGATAAACGATAAATTATACATATTTTTACCCCATATTTAGCCTATATTATGGATGAATTATTATCAATTTTATAAGAATTGGTGCTTTAAATCTTTCTTTTTCATATCTTATACCCAGGAGAGCATAAGGAAGAGAAAAGAATGGAAAAAGGGCTAAAAACGGAGAAAATGGGCCAAAATGGGAAAAAGACACTGCCCAAGAAGTCACCACACGGCCGTGGCACACGACCGTGCCACACGAAGACCACACGGTCCAGCCCCCGACAAGCACGGCCAGGCCACACGGCCATGCCTCCATCGACAGACTCACACACGGCCTCTTATCGTGGCACACGGGTGTGGCACACAGGCGTGTCCCTGTTGTGAGGAAGAGGAATTTCACTCGGATTGGGATGCTTAGAGGCTAAGAAAGGCCCCCCAAAGCTCTATATAAAAACCCTAGGAGGCAACTCTAGGGGTGTACTGGATTTTCCCCTAAAAAGGGAATTCTTTTCTCCAGGTGGGGAGCTGTCTCTCTGCCAACACAAAGAGTGAAAGCAAGGGATTACTCCAAGGGAAGCCGATTGATTTATCCCAGAAGCTAGAATTCTACATCAAGATAGAGGATCTCCCTAAATTCCATCAAGGGTTTTTGGGTTCTTTTATGTTTTTTTATCTTATTACTTCTACGATGTTTTCTTTCTTTATTATGAACTAAACCCCTCAAATACTTGAGGGGGATGAAACCTAAGACGAATCTTGTTATTATTTATTCTTGAGTTATATGATAAATACTTGAGTTGTTTTTAATTATAAGTGCTTAATTCTTGTGTTAATAAGCTTAGGTATTAATTCAAGAAACGGATGTGCTTAGAGTAGATGAGCAAAAGTCCCTGTAGTAAGAGTAGATCTACCATAATTAAGCGGAGTTGCATGCAACCCTAGACATAGGGCGACATAAATCTGCCAGATTAGGGTCAAACCTGATATGGGGAACCATAGATCGAATTAATGCAACTTAGGGAGTTAATTAATAAATGAACTTTAATTAACAACTTAGGCCTAGTTGATCTACTCCTCGACGGAGGGTTTAGCATAAATTAGAGATCTCTACGGATCAGATCAAGTGAATAAATCGTTTAGCTCAAGAACCAATAACAAGTGAAGTCTAGGTGGATTCTCCCTTAAGTATTGCCTTTATCAATTAGCTTTTCCCAAGAATATTCCCCCAATTTACTTTTTGTGCACTTTAGTTAGTTTTAGAATTAGTTCCAATCTATCCTCTTTTATTTTTAGGCTAGATAATAGAAAGGAAGTAAGTATTAGTACTTTTGGTTCCCTTGGGTACGATAACTCGGTCTTGCCACTAAACTATACTACTGTTCGATAGGTGCGCTTGCCTTTAACATTGTGATATTAGTTAGTTTTGGTGTGATCAATTTTATAAATTTTATTACTTAATATCGCGAGTCGTTATCAAGTTTTTGGCGCCGTTGCCGGGGAACTGAAATATTAAGAAAACTCGATTTCTATTACTTTAGCTATTATTTATTTATTTATTTTCAGTTTTTATTTATTTAATTTTATTTTCTTTTAAATTTTTTAATTTTCTTTGCTTTTTCTTTTAGGTATTTTTAGTTTATGACTAGAAACAACCCAACAGGACCACTGCTTTTTGACGAAGATCTAGAAGCGATAGTTCGTAGAAATCGCAGAGAAATTAGACGCAGTTTACATTATCCAGAACAAGAACCTGAGCAAGAGCCAGAACCTACAGAAGAGATGGACGCGAATCAAAATGTTCCACCACCTCCCGCAATAGTCGCGCCACCAGCAAATCAAGAAGAAGCTCCTCGCACTATGTATGATTATGCTAAACCTGGTTTGGCTGGTGCCCAAACTAGCATTCTTAGACCTACTATTGCTGCTAATAATTTTGAATTAAAGCCCAACACTATTCAGATGATACAACAATTGGTGCAGTTTGATGGTTTACAGGATGAAGATCCAAATTCACACATAGCCAATTTTTTGGAACTTTGTGATACTTTTAAAATTAATGGCGTTTCTGATGATGCCATTCGCCTAAGGCTATTTCCATTCTCTTTGAGAAACAAAGCCAAACAGTGGTTAAATTATTTACCACGAGGCTCAATCACCACATGGGAACAGATGACCGAAAAATTGTTACTTAAATATTTTCCTCCAGCTAAAACAGTTAAATTACGAAACAATATCTCTTTTTTTGTGCAGATAGATTTGGAAACACTTTATGATGCCTGGGAGAGATACAAAGATCTTTTGAGAAGATGCCCTCATCATGGACTACCTTTATGGCTACAAGTTCAAACCTTTCACAATGGTTTGAACCCATCAACTCGACAGATGATTGATACAGCAGCAGAAGGAACAATTAACAACAAGACACTAGAAGCAGCTTATGAATTTATCGAAGAGATGTCATTGAATAACTATCAGTGGCAAGTCATGAGGGCAAAGCCGACGAAAGCTGCAGGAGTTTATAATATTGATGCTGTCACCCTGCTTACTAACCAAGTAGAACTTTTGAATAAAAAGATTAATAATTTTGTTGGTTCTACGCAGGCACAAACAGTGATGCAGTGTGACGCAACTCAAGGAAATATGTTCGCTCCAGATTATTCATCTTATAGCCATGACACAGAAACCGAGCAAGCCAATTATATGGGTAACAATTTTAGATCTCAAAATAATCCATATAGTAACACATTTAATACAGGTTGGCAAAACCATCCCAATTTTTCTTGGGGAGGATAAGGGAATCAAAGACAACAACCCCCTCAAGGATTCCAGCAGCCACCGCCGCAACAGGAGAAAAAGCCCAACCTTGAAGAGATGTTTACCAAATTCATGGCCATGTCAGAAACCCGCTTTCAGAACACTGAAACAGCATTAAAGAACCAGCAAGCATCAATCAAAGGCCTTGAAAGTCAAATTGGTCAGCTCACCAATTAATATCAGAAAGACCACAAGGTGGACTTCCAAGTAACACCAAGACCAATCTTAAAGAGCAACTTCACGCCATAAATGCAACAGATAAGGAGGCATTAACCAAAGACGATCCAAATTTATGCGAGGAACCTAAGGTGAGTAAAGGTAAGGTAGAGGTAAGCAACAACAAGCCAGACATCAACGAACACAAGCCTCGTATACCATACCCAAGAGCGCTTCAGAAAGACCTTACAGTTGAACAATTAAGTAAGTTTCTTAAACTCTTAAAAAATTTACACATTAACTTACCATTTGTTGAAGCAATTTTGCAGATGCCAGACGCGGTTAAATTCTTAAAAGAACTCTTGACAAACAAGCGGAGGCTAGAGGAGAAATCTCATGTGGAATTAAATGCAGTCTGCTCAGCTATTCTACAAAATAGACTACCGACCAAACTAAAAGATCCAGGGAGTTTCACTATCCCTTGTTTACTTGGTAGCCTAGAGGAAAAAAATGCTTTAGCTGATTTAGGGGCAAGTATAAATGTCATGCCTTATAACCTGTTTAAACAACTAGGTCTTGGAACCCCTAAGAAAACCAAGATGAGCATTCAACTAGGTGATAAAACTATTAGGGCACCTAAGGGAATAATTGAAGATGTACTTGTCAAAATCGATAAATTTATATTTCCAGTTGACTTTGTTGTTTTAGACATTGATGAGGCTAGCAATGTACCCTTAATTTTAGGGCGACCCTTTTTAGCAACTGCTAGAACAAAAATTGATTTAGAAATAGGTGAACTCAAATTACGAGTAGGTGATGATACAGTCACCATACGAGCTCACAACTCAATTAAAAATACAGACGAGAATAAAGATTTGAGTCCCTGTAAAAACACTGAACTCACCACACAAACTTCTGTGCAGGACGCCCTCCACATAAAGAAAACGCAAACACTGGCAAATTCACCTACAGGAGATGAACCAGAAAAGCGAATGCTCCAGATTGAGGAACTAGATGAGTGGCTGAACTTTCACAAAAAACCCAAAATATGCCACACCAAAACGGAGCATCACCAAGATGACCCTCAGGGACAAACAGATCAACTCAAGGTGGGAGATAATGTAATTTTAGGGGAAGGCGATCCACGAATCTCAAATTCAAAAGAACATACAAGTGATACACCCTACTTCACGGTAATGAAAGTCTTTCCATACGACACGATTGAGGTAACTCACCCAACCCACGGTACTTTCAAGGTAAATGGTCATAGACTTAAATTTTATAAAGGTGAGAATTTTAAAGATAAAAGAGAGGAGCTTCAGCTCCACGAAATCTCTCCATGATACATCCAAGCAGAGTCGAGCTTAGACTCTAAATAAGCGCTTCTCGGGAGGCAACCCGAGCACTAACTTAGTAATTTTTAGTCTATTTTGATTTTACTATTTTTCATGCATCAACTAACCCTTTTTAATGCAGAGATTTAGGACCACACGGCTAGTCCCACGGGCGTGCCCCAGGCCGTGTGAACACTTCAAACAGAGACACGGTTGTGTACCGAAGCCGTGTATAAACAGAACACAAATTTTCCCAAAACACGGGCCACGGATGTTTGGATGAGCATGCATGAGAAATGATCCACAACAAAATGGTTCATCTTTCGATATTCAATCTCTTGTTCGGATACATTATGTTTAGTTTGTAGATTTGAACTTTCAAGTGTAAAATCCTAAAAGTTCTAAATAAAGAGTAGGAGTTCTTGTTCCTTAATTTCCTAAAAATTAAAAATATTAATAGTTATCTATTGATAGCTGCAGAGAAATGGCATTTCAGGTGTACCAGAGCTGAAGAGATCAACAGCCTGCCAGGATTTCAGCAACCTAATTGATTCTTTAATGATTGGGACGGAGTAAAAAGGGACATTGAATTATCTTTTGTGTTGTGCCATTGAATTACATATGTATATATATTTCCTATTTGTATCATGTACAAAATAACGAGAAATATGCCTATACATCCCTAAATCAACACATTTTACATGCCAAATATAGTTAAAGAAATATTTTGTTTTATTGATATTTTTTGTCAACAAACAACTGCAGAAGAATATTTCTAGGTAAATTAGATTGAAAATATAAAGGAAAAAAGCGAAGAGTTGCATGGATTGATAGATGTTTCCAATACAAGAAATTCAAAAAATTAAGAAATAATGGCAAATAAAATTACAACCGCCTTGAATTTGGAACAACTCCAGTCCAATCTGAAATCTAGCTTCGTCTTTCTTGTTCAAGGAACAATTACGAGTGCAAAACATAGTTTGGAATTGACCCGAAATGACCACACTTGAATCACATCACCTACCTTCAAGTCATTACCTTCCACCAATGATTTCCACCCAATTACTAAGACATAGAGGGAGCTGAAACGGCCTGCTGGCTTTGGCATGTCCCATATTCTCAAACTCATGTCCCTGGTTTTCAAACATGGCTCAATCACCAATGCTTCTATCCCCTCCTTGCTGCTTTGTTTCAGCTCTTCATCTGTAAGAAACTCGACCTCGACTTGATTCATGGGTATGGAGAGACGTCCGTGGTGCTTGCTCAAATCAGTTTTGTAGAGTGCCTTTTGTATAATCAGTTTCTCCTCGCTTCCATCCATGCATTTGATCATCTCTTTGAACCTTTGGGGCAAACAGGGTTGAGCCCCAAAAGTAACCTTGTGCTTGTGCTTTTTCCTTTTCTGTTTCGGCATCGGCTTCTTTGCTCTACTTGACTCAACCCTTTCTTTTCGTTTCTTTGAAGAACCAGCTGGAGGCTGGTTCGTAACGACGTCTTCGTCAATGGCAGCAATTATAATATCAGTTCCAAATATTCTCACAGTTTTATAGTTTATGGGTTGGGAATCAACGCCAGACGAGTTGTTGTCGTCAATTTTGTTCAACCCTTGTTTCAATTTCAGTCTCATCGTTTCTTCGTCCAACCTCTCTACCAAGGCAGCCGCATCTAGCAAGCACTGGAAGGGACTCCGATCTTCATCATTTTCCTTTAAACCCATCGTTTCTTCTTTTCTTGAGTACGTACAATGCAGTGAAAAAGGGCAGAGAAGAAGAAGAAGCAGAAGCTCTACAAAAAGTGAAATAAACCGACTTAGATCGTATCAATTCTCATCAACATGAGAATTCCTATTTATTTTTGGAGTTTGAAAAATAATTTTTCCTATACCTACAAGGATTCTCAGATCGTTTTTCAACTTATAATAAAATTGAAAGACCCAAATAAAATAAAATAAAAATCCCACACGTACACTTTATATTTACTATAATGTAGATTTAAAAAAAAATTAAAAAAAAGAAGAAAAGAAAAGCAAGATATATACAAGATTAAATAGTTTTGTATAAGCTAAAATTTGTAATAAAGGAAGACTTAGCCTTATCTTCAACGTAATAATTTTGAACTAATTCAGTTTGACTTAATATTTATTCGGTTAAATTTCTCAATTAGTCCCTGTACTTTACCAAAGTTTTAGATTTAGTCCTTGTATTTTTCTAGTTGGTCAATTTTAGTTGAAATTTTAATCCTAACCCAAACAATAATATATAGTTCAATCTGTTTGATTACTAGCCATTTACTATGCGTATAGTCCCGATACACGCCTATGGATACTAATTGGGCTAAATAGAAATGATTAAATTGAACTTGATTTGAGTTAAATTTAGATTAATTAAATAATTAAATAGAATTTGGTGTAGCCGAAGATGACTTGATTTGAGTTAAATTTAGATTAATTAATTAATACCAACCAGAAAGAGACGGTGTGTGGCTCATCATATCTCGACATCCCGTGGTGCAGAAAAAATGTCGAGCAGAACTCCAATGTAACCTCTAAGTAGGTAGGCTCGACGATGGAGAAAAGCCGATCCCATAGAATTGTCTCGATCAGTGCTCACACTCTGTCGGCTAAGTGAATCTCCTTTAGAGCTGTCCAGTCGATACAACGGCCCAATCCCAAGGGTCGCTGTCGGTGATGTTGATATTGATCCTCGTGAGGACCCAGTGGAAACTGGAGACATGGATAGCGTGCGCCGCAGGTGGGGCCCGAGGATGAGGTCGCGCAGATGGCCTTAAGGAGACTAGGGTTTCTGTTATTTTTTATGTTCTGGGCCTTTTAGGGTTTGGTATTGGTTTGTGCTTGAGTAAATTTGGGTTAGGTTTGGGCTTGTAATTTGGGCCAATATGTCTTTTTGCAAATGGACTTTATTTACATTTTGTTTTTGTTTGTGCCGGACAGATTTGGCCCCTTACAGTCATTATTGACGCTTGCACCATTTTCATCAACCGTTTAGTGTTTGCTTGTGCACGTGTTTGTCTGAATGTATATCCATCTTGTGCTACTCGAGTAATTTTAACATATGAATTTTTAATATTGATGCGTTCTAGAAAATTGATAAATTGTTAATGATGTTTATTGTGAAATGCTATATGAAATATATAGATTGTTTCTAAAGCTAGTTGTGTTATACTCAAAATGAAATTAAAGATTGAAATTGAAAACAAAAATAGCAATTTACTATTAAAAATAACTTTATGGAATTGTACGAATTAGGAAATTTGCTACTGCAAAACATCGAAACCTCTGCTGCAATTTCACCCAAATAGCAGCTCTTTATGCCGTCCAGTAAGCTATTTTCCTTCAATGCTCTTTCGCTTGATCTTTGATTCCATTTGGTGCTCCAATTTTACTGATTCGACATGCTGCTTATCGCCTCCATTTTGCTTCTGTGTCGTGCTTCAAGTTGCTGCCATTTTTGCTTGCTATTTCATTAATTTTGCTGCCTTCACCACCTCAGTTATTGCGGTTAATTATCTCCAAAATTGCTGGTCTAAGTTGCTGCCAATTGCCGATCATTACTCCTATATATTGCTGCTGTTAGTCGTTTCAAGTAAGGGGCCATTAAAATCAGTAGTTGCTGCAATTTTTAACGTTATTGTGACTCGCTACTAGATTTAAGGTTAACTCTTTGTTTCGGATTAACTGGTTAGTGATGGAGTCATGAAGCTCTGTTCGACCGGTTAATTTGATTAAAATTTGATGTATAGGAAGATTGTTAAAATCAATTAAATAGCTAAAATCTGTTTAGAATTAATTGACTAGATTAACTTGGATTGTTTTTAAGTTTAGAGTAACCAGAATTCATGTAGCTTAATTTTAAATTAGTCTAACTTTTAATTTGACAGTTTAGATAAATTGGTATAAGCCCATCAATAGTAATTGGGCTAAAATTGAATTTGGCGTAGCTAAAGATAACTCGGTTTGAGTTAAATTTAGATTAATTAATTGTGAGAGGCAAAGATAAATGTGGTGGAATTTTTACATTAGTTTGCCTATATTAAAGTTTATTTAATTTGCAAATTGATTTGATAGATTAATTTAATTTGAGTTATGTTTAGATTAATTTGCATATATTAAAGTTAATTCATTTGAGTTGATACATGTCGAGATGGTGTAGGATAATTAGTGTTCAACTAAAAAGAAATACAATTTGATCACCTATGTGTTCAAGATTTGGTGACACAAGATCATCATCTTCAACACATCCTCAACCGCGTGTTAAACATAGTGAAACCAATGGTTTCTTAAAAACGCTGCTGCAAAAGCCACCGGTCAACGACTTGCTCAAGTCATGGCTTCGCAAACCACCAACTACAATGAGGCAAAAGAAGATCTATGGTTCTGGTTTGGTTACGTGGCAACGTCGTTCTGCGAAGTCGGCGTGTATCCCAATTATAATTGCAATTTGCTATTAAAAATAACTTTATGGAATTGTACGAATTAGGAAATTTGCTACTGCAAAATATCGAAACCTCTGCTGCAATTTCACCCAAATAGCAGCTCTTTATGCCATCCAGTAAGCTACTTTTCTTCAATGCTCTTTCGCTTGATCTTTGATTCCGTTTGGTGCTCCAATTTTACTGATTCGACATGCTGCTTATCGCCTCCATTTTGCTTCTGTGTCGTGCTTCAAGTTGCTGCCATTTTTTATTGCTATTTCTGTAGAAGGCCTATTTTGCCGGGCCCATAAGTTATTCAAAAATATGAATAAATAAACAAATAAAACCAATAAATTTATAAGTCCAAAGTCCTTTTACAAACAACTGGCCCAAATCCAAAACCCAGTTAAAATAACTTATTGACCCAAACCCCACAAAGCCCGAGCTAATTTAAACCTAAACAGGCCCAGATTAATTCAGGGGCAGACTCGGATACAATGGCCCAAATGCAGCCTTAACTGAAATCCCTACAAAATCAAATACAGACCCGAATTAAAACTTAATAAACCCAAATGTCAGGCCCAGTGGCCCAACCTCAAGATAGGCCCAATTGGCCCAAGCAAGTGGAAGCATCAGGAAACCCTTGCGTCTCTGCCCACGAGTAGATTCTTCCTCCGTACGGCCTCGTCATTGCCACGTCCATCTCCGTATGATGCCGAACCTACGAGAAGAATTTGAATAACGGATTGATTGCCAAATAATATAAAAAAATGGCAGTAACAAATTAAGAGAAAATCATAAATTCGTGAATTTTATTTTTTTATTTCCGTTATATAAGGCCGATTGTAAACATTGTAAAGAACTTACACATACTGAATACAAATACAAAGGCAATCAAAAATTAGTTTTTGAAAGGTGATCTTAGATCTCCTTTTTTTTCTTTTGATTTTGTTTCTATTTCTTTGATATTTACTTATAGCATGTAAAAAAATAAAAAATAAAAGGGGAGGGACTTATCTTTATAACGGCGCCTTCAAATCCTTGTTTGCTTTGTTGTAATCGAAGCTCAGATGGGGATTATGAGGTTTGAGAACGGCGAAGCCTTCGAATATTTTTTCAAATAGAATTGATAGGCTTCCACGCGACACCGTCCACCAAGTATAATGGCGAAATGGTAGTCGGACGGAGTCCTCATTCGTTCGGCTGAGTTGTAGGGAGAGGCGTCTAAGTTTTTTTTCTGTTTTTTAAATGGCAAAGTGTTTTTGTTCTGGGTTTTGCTTCAAAGAAAATGGCCAAATATTTTTTTTTTAGTTTTTATTTGGTTTTTATTAGGGACAGGAAACGGTGCCGTTTAGAGCCTATTTCAGTGGCTCCAAAACAACGTCGTGTAGACCACACTAGATTCGACCTGATCCGATACCCACAGGATTCACGTGTTTCTGTGGTGAAGGGGTATTTGCGCGATTAGTCCCTCCCTTTTGCGCCAACCTTTGATTGGACCCTGTTTACATTTTCTTTGTCTTTTTAATTAATCCCTGGAATTTGTGCGCCATTTCAAATTTAATCCATGTTTAAACGCTGCGTTCAGGGACTTGGGATAATTGCATTTTTAATCCCCTTGCGTTTGTGCGCATTGTATTTCAGTCCTCAATTCTGTTTCAATAGTTTATTTATTTATGAATTACCCCCTTTATCTTGTTTTTATTTCAATGGAGTCTTTTGCTATTTCTATTTATGTTTTTTTTTCTATTCTTTGTAATTTATTTATCATTCATTTTTTTAGAAATTGTTTTAACATATTATTTTGAAATATTTTCCTGATTTTACATTGTTTAGGTTGTTTTTTTATACTTTCATTTGTATATATTTTTTAAAAAAATTGTTTTATTACATAATTTATTTGTTTTAAAATTCTCTTTTATGAATATTTCTTTGATTTAAAGATTTATATAATGTTTTTAATACTCTTATATATTATTATTATATATATATTATTTATATTAAACTATTTCTTAATTTATGTATATTATTTATTTAAATATATATATTATTTTGTATATCACTGACTTTTAATTCTCGGCTTACATAATGCTTATTTTAAAATTAATTTATATTATTATTTTACAAATGATTTATTTTTATTCTATTTTTATGATTTATTTCAAATTTTTATATATATTACTCACTTTAAATTTTTTATACATATAATTTATTTTTAAATGTTTTTATATTGTCAATTTCAAATTCCTTTTCTTTTACATTATTTGTTTTAACATTATTCATGTTTATTTGAAGCTTGATACTTTTTTTTATTTGCTTTATTTTTAAATCGTTTTTTATTCATCAGTCTTAAATTATAAATGTTGGTATTTAAATAGTGCATGTTGTGAGATTACTAACATTGAGTGTATTTTGATTTATATATTTGTGTCTTTTATATTATTGTCATTCATTTGTATATTATTTTATCCATGTATATTTTCCATGTTTGTAACATTGCTTTTTCATTTCCGAGTATTGTATTGTAATTGAGATTGCCAACTTATTTGTCCAAAATTGGTCATTTCAATTTTTTACTTCAAACAAACCAAATAAACGTATTTCAAGTCGGTTTTAATAAACACTTTTATTTGAAATTTTCTCAAAACAAGGCAATATTTTGTGTTTGGAAATTCGAGAAAACGTACCCTAACATGCTGGGTTTCAATTTTTCATTTGACCAAATAGCCATATATCCTTTTAAAATTTCAATGTATGGGTTTTGGAAATCATGAGATAATCTCGGTTTCGAGGGTTTAAAATATCGTATCCTAACATACTGGATGTGATATTTTATTCTTTCGGAACAAGAGAATCCTAAATTCCAACTCGAGTTATTTAAACATTTCTTAAAGGGATTGTATTTTAAAAGCTTTTCAAATTTTCGACATTAGGACGATAATTAATCAATAAGGTACCAATTTTAGGCGTTATGAGGGTGCTAATCCTTCCTCGTGCGTAACCAACCCCCAAACCCGTTTTCTCAAATTTTGTGGACCAAAATCATTGTTTTAATAAATCAAAATGTTTTATTAAAATGATCAATCTCAAGGTGACCCAATCACACCTCGAAAAAAGATTGGTGGCGACTCCATTTTAGTTTTTTTTTTAAAAAGTCGATCCCTTTTTTTTTTGCTTATAAAAATGGTTTTGACAGCTTGGCGACTCCACTGGGGATGCATAAGAGAGTCAAGTCGTAAATTAGTTAATTTTTTTCCTTTTGTCAAAAATTGAAAATCCGATTTGAAAAATTACGATCCTTTAACTGCATTTGTTTATGTTATTTCGTGTGATTACTGTGGTTTGAGTCTCGTAGAGTACTCTTACATCATATTGCATAAAGACCGTTTGGTTTTACTCCTTTTAAGTGAGAGTAAGAAATTGAGCCTTCGTGAGGTTTTCACCTCCACATGGGCTAGTGGATTGCTTCCGGGATACATCCGTACCTATGTGCTTCGTGAGATTTTCATCTCTGCATGGCCATAGGGAAATGTATTCCCCTTGATAAACTATGAATTATACATATTTCTATCCCACATCTAGCACATTTATGGATGAATTATCATTGAATTTGTGGAATTTGATGCTCCTAATCCTTTAATTCCATGTTTTATACTTAGGAGAGCATAGGAGAGTGAAAAGAACAAGAAACGGGCTGAAAAATGAGAAAATGGGCCAAAGCAAGGAAACAACACGGCCTGGAGTTCGTTACACCAGTGAACCACATGGTCGTGCCACATTAACAATCTTGATCATGGCCTAAACTCGACTCACACGAGCGTGCCACATAGGCGTGTCCCTGTCATGATGAAGTTTAATTTCACGCGGAAAAGGCTACTTAGGGGCTAAAAAAGACATTCCAAACTCTATATAAAGACCCTAGGAGGTAGTTACAAGGGTGTACAGTATCCTCGCCAAGACTCAGAGTAGAAGACAGGGAATTACTTAAAGGAAAGTCGATTGATCCATCTTAGAAGCAAGGATCAACATCAAGACTAAAGATCTCCCTTCAATTCTTTCAAGGGTTTTGGGTTTTCTTTATGTTTTGTTGTTCTCTTTCTTTTAAGATGTTCTCTTTTATAATTATGAACTAAACCCCTAAATACCTGAGGGGGATGAAACCTAAGATGAATCTTGTTATTGTTATTTGGATTATATGATAAATATTCGATTTGTTCTTAATTGTGTTTTTTAATTCTTGAATTGATATTTTCAAGATATTAATTTAAGTCGAATGTGCTTAGGCAGAGGAGCAAAAGTCCCTGTTTAAAAGTAGATCCAACAAGCGGAGTTGATCACAATCCTAGACATAGGACGACGAAAATCTACCGAATTAGAGTCAAATCTAATATGGGGATCTATAGATCGAGTTAATGCAAGACTAGGGGTTTTAATGAGAAAGAGATTTCAATTAATCAACCTAGGATTAGTTGTTATTATTCTCGACGAAGATATTAACATAATTTAGGGATCTCTACGGATCAAGTCGAATGAAGAAATCGTCTAGTTCAGAGTTAGATAACAAGTGAAGTCTAGGTGGATTCTTTATTAGGTATTGTCTTTATCATTCAGTTTTCCCAAAGCAATTCCCCAATTTACTTTTTGTCGCATCTTTAGTTTAGTTTAAAGTTAATTAGTTTACACAAACCCCCTCTTTATTTTTAGGCTAGATAATAGGAAGAAAGTCATTACTAGTACTTTTAGTTCCTTGGATTTGATATTCTGGTCTTGCCACTAACTATACTACTATTCGATAGGTGCGCTTGCCTTTTATTGTGATAATAGTTAGTTTCTAGGTACGATCAATTTTATTACTTCACCAGATCACGATCAAGTTTTTGGCGCCGTTGCCGGGGAACTAAGATATTAGGAACACTCGATTCCTATTACTTTAGCCATCTTTCCTTTTATTGCAATTTATTTTCTATTTTTATTTTAGGTTTTTATTCACTAAAATTTTCTTTTTGTTTTTCCTGACAGATATCTCTAGTTTATGACTAGAAGAAACCTGCCAAGCCTTTTATTGTTAGATAGTGATCTAGATGCCATAGTTCGCAAAAACCAAAGAGAAATAAAAAGAAGCCTACAGTACCCAGAACAGGGACAAGAAGAAGAACCCGAATCTACTGAAGAGATAGAGGCAAATCAAGATAATTAGCCACCTACTGTAGTAGCCGCATATCCTGTTAATCAAGACCCTGTCCCTCGTACTATGTATGATTATGCTAAACCTAATTTAACTGGTACTGAATCTAGAATTGTTAGGCCTACTATTGCTGCAAATAATTTTGAACTGAAACCTAACACTATTCAAATGATACAACAGTTCGTTCAGTTTGATGGTTTGCAGGATGAGGATCTTAACTCACATTTAGCTAATTTTTTGGAATTCTGCGACACTTTTAAAATAAATGGCGTTTCTAATGATGCCATTCGTCTTTGGTTATTCCTATTTCCCCTGAGGAATAAAGCCAAACAATGGTTAAACTCTCTACCACGAGGATCCATCACTACTTGGGAACAAATGACCAAAAAGTTTTTATTAAAATATTTTCCGCGAGCTAAAACGGAAAAGTTGAGGAATGATATCTCTTCTTTTGTGTAGATGGATTTAGAGGCACTCTACGATGCTTGGGAGAGATATAAGGACTTATTGAGAAGGTGCCCTTACCATGGGTTACCTTTATGGTTACAAGTTCAAACTTTTCACAACGGTTTGAATCCTTCAACGAGACAGATGATTGATGCAGCCGCCGGTGGAACAATCAATAACAAAACACCAGAAGCAGCTTACGAGTTTATAAAGGAGATGTCACTGAATAACTATCAGTGACAATTTATGAGAACAAAGCCGCAAAAAGCTATCGGAGTTTTTAATGTTGATGCGGTCACCATGCTTTCTAATAAGGTGGAACTTAATAAAAAGATTTATAATTTCATTGGTTCTATGCAGGTACATCCAGTGATTCAGTGTGACTCAATTCAAGGAAACATGAGCAATTCTGAGTACCCCACCTATGGATATGACACAGAAAACAAACAAGCCAACTATATGGATAATAATTCTAGATCTCAAAATAATCCTTATAGTAACACTTACAATGCAGGTTGGAGGAATCACCCTAATTTTTTATAAGGAGAACAAGGCAACCAAGGAAACCAGAGACCACCACCTCCTTCGAGATTTTAGCAACCACCTTACCAGCAAGAGAAAAAGCTGAACCTTGAGAAGATGCTCACGAAACTTATCTCCGTGTTGGAAATCTGTTTCCAGAACACCGAGACGGCACTTAAAAACCAGCAAGCATCCATTCAAGGACTCAAAACTCAAATAGGCTAGCTCGCTAAGCTAATCTATGAAAGACCACAAGGTGGTTTACCAAGCAACACCGAGACTAAACCTAAGGAGCAACTCCATGCCATCGACACAATTAATGAAGGAGGGTTAGCTAAAACCAAATCAGAGCCAAGTAAGGAAACTGTGGTAAGTAGAGGTAAGGGTGAGGTAAGTAGCACAGAACCAGTTGTCAAAGAATATAAGCCTCATGCCCCATATCCTAATGCGATAAGGAAAGACCACACAGATGAGCAATTCAGTAAATTCCTTAAACTCTTAAAAAATTACATATTAACTTACCATTTATTGAAGCTTTTTCACAGATGCCAAACGCTGTTAAGTTCTTAAGAGAGCTTCTGACAAACAAATGAAAGCTGGATGAGTTATCTCATGCAGAGCTGAATGTAGTCTGCTCAGCCATTTTGCAAAACAAGCTACCTAACAAACTAAAAGATCCAGGGAGTTTTACGATTCCTTATTTACTTGGTAGCTTAAACGTTAAAAATGCCTTGGCTGACTTAAGGGCAAGTATTAACGTAATGCCCTATAAATTGTTTAAACAACTAGGACTTGGAAAACCTAAACAAACTAGGATATTCAATTGGCTGATAAAACCATTAGATTTCCTAAGGGTATAATCAAAGATGTGCTAGTTAAAACTGACAAATTCATATTCCCAGTGGACTTTGTTGTTTTAGACATAGATGAGGATAGCAACATACCATTAATTCTAGGGCGACCCTTCTTAGCAACTGCAAGGACTACAATTGACGTAGGCACAGATGAACTCACACTTCGTGTAGGCAATGACACAATCATTTTGCAAGCTTGTAATTCTAATAGAGCTACTAATGATAAAGATATTATTACGAGTTCTTGTAATAAGAATGATCTCACCGTCCAACCTTCTTTGCAGGATACTCTTCACATAAGTGCAACTGAACCACAGACGAGTCCATACAAGGGAACAATACATGAAAAAAGAATGCTATAGATTGAAGAACTAGATGAGTGGCTGAGCTACCACCAAGAGAAACTTAAGAAATGCCACGCCAAACTGAAGCATCACATGATGACCCTAAGGTAAAGACGAATCAATTTAGGGTTGAGGATAAAGTCTTATTAGAGGAGGAGGATCCTCGGATTTTGAATTCAAAACTTCATACAAGTGATACACCTCCCTTCACAATAATGAAAAATTTCCCCCATGGTACAGTTGAGATAACACATAAGACATTGGGCACTTTTAAGGTAAATTATACTCGACTCAAACCTTATTTTGATATTGAAACTGATAGCAGGAGAGAGGAGTTCAAACTCCTCAAACCACCGTAACCGTGCAAGCTTGAGAGAAGTCAAGCTTAGATTATAAACAAGCACTTCTCGAGAGGCAACCTGAGCACTAACATAGTAAATTTCTTTTATTTAAACTCTCAAACTCTAATTCATCAACTAACTTCCTGAATGCAGGTTTTTCAAGCCACACAGCCATGCTCGTACGATGTGGCTGTGGCCACACCATGGGTAAGACAGGGCCTTCGACAAATAGCCACGACCGTACGATGTGGCCGTGGCCAATCCTGACAAATCTATATGGGCGTGCGACATGCCCGTGCCCCCAAAGCGTGGTCAAACCTGCTAAATTAACACGGGTAGGAGACAAGCCCGTGCTTTAACCCCGTGGTCGAACCTGTCAATTCATACACGGGCGTGTGACCCATACACGGGTACGGGAGAAGCGAACATCGAAGGACACAGCCATGCGACACGGTTGTGTGCCCTAACACGCCCGAAGAACACGGGCGTGTGACACTAATTAGGCGTGCCAAAACCCTTAAAATTCAAACCACACGGGCTAAAAATGATTCACACAGGAGTGTGCCACGCCCGTTGCCCCAATTTCTATATAAACCCTTCACTATTCATCATCTTCCTCACTCAAAACCCTAACCCCTCTCCCACCACCACTCATTCCAGCCACTCCTTGTGCCACCGCCAATCTAGCCAAGCCACCACGCCCGTGTAGCACCTCTGCGATCGTGCTCCGCCCTAACATCTACCTTATCGGTTCCCCTTTCTCCCTTTTCTCTTAACCATTGTCATTATTTTTATTCTTATTTTCTCTTTTTATTTTCATTGTTATATTCATTCATCTATTTACATTACTTATCTGGTTTCCATGCATTTTTCATGATGTATTCACTTAGATTAATTATCATGCCATTTTGCATCCCTCTTTGATTGCCATTTTTAGCTATCTCATTAAAAGTTTAATCATGACATTTTTGTACAAATTGCTTGTCTTCTTTAGTTTTAATTCTAGGATATTTAGAACACGTAATTTATTTCTGGAAACTAAACCTTGCTTTGAGAATCCATTAGTTCCTATTGGAACACACTGCTAAAATAGGAAACTTAGTTTTGATTAGCTTTATTCGTCATTTAGTTTACCAACTTATGAATACTGATAACTTATGTCCATTCTTTCCATTCTAATAAACAAATGCTACTCTTGTTTCCTTTCAGGAACAATGTCATCCTCACGATGAAAGAAGGTTGCCATCCTCGCTTCCAAAAAGTGAAAAGGGCCCGGTGGTACCTCCTCTAGAGCCACCACAGAAATTAGACACCCCTTCCTCTAGTTCCCGCAAAGTTCCCAAGAGGAACTATTTCAGATTCTCAGAGCGAGGCCTCTTGGAGTGGAGAGGTGCATTGATTGGGCCACATTAGAGTAGGTCTAATTGGCAGACGCAGTTTGGGCTTTGTTAACAACGGACCTGTGGGACCAATTCTTCCAGATCGTCGAGCCTACATACCTCGAGCTTACACTAGAGGTCTGCTCCATATTCCACCTCCAGACAGTCATGTCCAGATATGACGATTCAGGGACAGTCCAGTTCCGCCTCAAGGGCCTAGTTCAACATCTTAGTGTACTTGAGTTCGATATAGCGCTGGGCCTATATACTGAACAATTCATGGAAGAGGAAGACCTCTCCGAGCTTCACTGCCATATCCACTTCTCTCCATCAAAGTGTTGGCAGGCCCTGGTACCTATTTCACCCACATACAACCCCAGTCGCTCCAAGGCGACAACTCTCGCCCCATCACTGAGGTACTTTCATGCCCTACTCGCACATACATTAACGGGTAGACGAGAGAGCACCGGTTTCGTCAACACCCACGATGCCTATTTCTTTTGGAGCATGTCACATGGGCACTGCTCAACCTTGCTTACTGATAAACAATAAATTATGCATATTTTTACCTCATGTTTGGCCTATATTTTGGATGAATTATTATCAATTTTGTGAGAATTGGTGCTTTTAACCCTTCTATTTCATGTTGTATACTCAGGAGGGCACAAGGAAGAGAAAAAAATGAAAAACGGGCTGAAAACAAAGAAAATGGGCCAAAGTGTGAAAACAACACGGCCCAAGAAGTCACCACCACGATCGTGCCACACAAGGTCCAACACGGCCCAGCCCCGACAAGCATGGCCAGGCTATACGGTCGTGCCACCCTCAACAGGCCCACACGGCCTCTTGTCGAAACCACACGGGCGTGGCACATGGGCGTGCCCCTGTCGTGAGGAAGTGCAATTTCACTCAGATTTGGATACTTAGAGGCTAAGAAAGGCATCCCAAAGCTCTATATAAAGACCTTAGGAGGCAACTCTAAGGGGGTACTCTTTTCTCCCCAAAGGAGCGCCATATTTCTGCCAACACAAGGAGTGAAAGCAAAGGAATTACTCCAAGGGAAGCCGATTGATTCATCCCAAAAGCCAAAATTCTACATCAAGACAGAGGATCTCCCTAAATTCCTTCAGGGGTTTTTTGGGTTCTTTATGTTTTGTTATCTTATTTCTTCTGAGATGTTTTCTTTATTAATTATGAACTAAACCTCTCAAATACTTTAGGGGGATGAAACCTAAGATAGGTCTTGTTATTATTCATTCTTGAATTATATGATAAATACTTGAATTGTTCTTAATTATGTGTTCTTAATTCTTGGTTTAATAATCCTAGGTATTAAGTGAAGAAACTGGTGGGCTTAGGTAAAGGAGCAAAAGTCCATGTTTTAAGAGTAGATCTACCATAATTAAGTGGAGTTGCATGCAACCCTAGACATAAGGCGACATAAATCTGCCGGATTAGGGTCAAACCTAATAAGGGATCCATAGATCGAATTAATGCAAGACTAGGGGTGTTAATTAATAAAGAAACTTTAGTTAACAACCTAGTATTAGTTGTTCTTATCCTCGACGGAGGTATTAACATAGGTTGTAACACCCTTAAACCCCTGTCTGTCGCTAGAATAGGGTTACAAGGTATTGCTCAACAAAACACAACTGTCGGACATTCAATTCATATAAGTAAGACATTCAAAATCATACGCTTTTCAAATTTGTACAGACAAACATAAGATTCGGCATTCTACTAGTTCAAGATTCAAGATATCAACTAATAACTATTTTATTATCATGTTCAATATAATAAATGTATATTAGCCATTTATTAATAAGCAAATCGAATAAACAATTCATATTTATAAACATTGACTACACATGGACATTTTATGAATTTGCAATTAAGAAACGTGGCCAAGCCGTTTTCGTACGACTTTCAAATACACACCAAAATCAAACTTGTTCCAAAAATAGGTTTATCTACACATGCCATGTAACACTCCTTACATGTTAACTCGATAGTGTGATGTTATCTCCGGCTCTTCCAACTCAAGCTATTGAACAGACCTATAAGAAATAGGGAAAGGGAACGGGGAGTAAGCTTTAAAGCTTAGTAAGTTTGTAAGAAAAACAATAAGCAACTTGTTAACAAGTTTTATCGATGTTTGCAACAAAATCACAAATTCACTGCAAGCTGTCTTCCTGAGCAACAGTCACTAAATTATTTATAACTGGAGCTACGAAACTCCAAATCAAGTGTCGTAAATTTTCCCTGAAAATAGATTCTTATATCTTCTATCTATAAAATTTTCAAAATTTTTTTGTTTGACCAATCAATACCATATTTTTCTTAAAGTTCCCCGGTTTCACTATTTGACTACTCTGGACACTCTTCACTACGAATCAGATTTCTCATTGTACAGAATTCAAAATATGTTCTCGTTTATTTCATTTGAAATTAGATTCATTAAGGAGTTTAAGAATATAAATTTTATCTTATAACCAATTTTATACAATTTATAATGATTTTCTAAAGACAAAGCAAGGGATCTCAAAGTCATTTTGACTCTGTCCCATGCCACATCAAATATCTCATTATCGGCAACTCTTTTGCTTACACGGTTTCTTTTATAAGAAACTAGACTCATTAAGATTTAATTACATAATTTATTCAGCCTTAAACTCAACTCCAACAATTTATGGTGATTTTCTAAAAACACGTTACTGCTGCTGCCCCAAGCAGATTTGCTATAAGTTTACTCTTTCACACATTCTTTGCATTCATATTATTTAAACATGTATATCATATTGTTCAAGATTGAACTCATGTAACATAGGCATTTAAAATGCTTCACTGTCAACTTTAATTCAATCAAAACGAACAAAATACAATGTCTTATAATCACAACATCTAAATGCCTCGAAGTAATTCTTCAATTCGACTTTATAGGGTTAATTCAAAGCACTAAATTCACATAAAATTTTCAATGATCATAATCACATATATAACATATACTTTCATGTACTAAATTTAAATTGGCCGAATATAAATATACACAACCACATTTCATATACTTCTCGTTTCACTTTGTAATTCGATTCACATTATCCTCATATGCATAAACAATTTATACGTACCTGAACAATTTAATCTATCGAATGAATTCCGACGTCATATGGCACAAATCTCATATTCATAGGCTTTTATTATTTCACCGGCACTTAGCCTGCTAGGCTCGTAGCCCGAACATTACACACACACACACACATATATATATATGGTACCTCAATTGACATGACAAAAACTCATTAAGATCTCAAATTCTTTCCTTCAAATTCCAAATCACAATTAGAAATTTCACTCACTTTATAACACTAATCCAAAACTCACCTCATAATACAACTAGAAATTTCACCACCTAATTCATTGAAATACCCTACACATATATTAATTTCAAATACATTCGGCTACCACATTTAGCTATTCCTAAAAGAATACACATCCTATTTACCCTTGTTCTTTAGAAATACATATGTCATTCGTATATTTTAAATCTCATATACTCATCATTCCCATTTATATATACATATATTCATTTAACCTTTAATCATATATGTGATCGAACTTAATTACTTAAGAACTTACCTTTTTGTCGGATGAACAACTCTGATCAGCTACTCAACTGCTTTCGTTTTCTCCTTGGCCTAATTTGACTCCCTTTGGTCTTGAGCTTTAATTTAAGCAAATAAAATAATTCAATCATTTTTATCAAATCATCACAGCCCCAATTCTATTAATCTCTCAAAGAAACACACACATAGATACGGTACTTTCATCTCATATTAACCAAACCACAACACCATTAATTAAACAATTATTCATAAGCTCTTATACACTCAATTGCACTAGCACATACATCGAATGACACTTTATACATGGTATGAATGTAATCGAATTTACATGCATTTTCATCCAAGGTACCGTATGTTTTACAACTAAAATTTCAATGCATAAAACCGAATTCCTCAAGACAAATTTTCAATACACATTCAAACATACTTCTCCTCATATTTTTACATGTTCACCAACATATTACAACCTTATGTACAACACCATTCATTCGGCCAAATGTACAAGTGATTAATGACATTGCCGATTCATTCCATAATTTCATTACCTTAAGACATTATTTAATTTACAAATATACTAGGACCGTATGTGCATAGCCCTAAAGCCAAATTAACTTGCCAATCTGAAACAGAAATCTTGATTCTTTAAGACCACATTCGATACAAGAAAGCCTAATTTCTATCTTAAATCCATCAGTAAACAATTTTGCTAGTTAATCACTATGACCGAATGCCCATTTTTAAGGTTACCACTAGCATTACCATAATCAAATCATAAGTGCACCCTCCCAATTTCTAATATCACTTAGAACACAAGAAGAATTACTCATTTTAACTTAAATTTAAAAGTCAGCAACCATAGACGTCTTTATTCATACTAACCGATTCCCAAATATCTTCAAATCCATACATCAATGCATTTAGCTAGCTCAAAGCTCTCTTTACTACCATTTCTAAACAAAACATCAAAACATTCCAGCAACCAACACAATATAGCTACTGCCGAATGCTCTCATAACCTTTAGGCCATACAAAACACAAATTTTCACAAATCAACTTACAAACTCAAATTCACAAGCGTATTGGCATCACATAATCCATTAAGCACCCCTAAATCTATTTCTATCATCAAACTCAAAATTTATAGATTTCCTACTCATGACCGAAACCTTCCACAACACCAAAAATCCAAAATTATTTTGTGGGCTATGTGAGAGACCTTAAGACCACTTCAATTTCATAAAATGCAAAGAAAAATACTTAAATTCTTACCTCAATCCAAGCTAAGTATTGACCGAACCTCCCAAGGATTTTTCTTTTCTTTCTTTTCTACTTAGTTTCGGCTAGAAGAAACAATAAAGCCTTCTCTTTGTTTTTATCACCCCACTATCCTAATTATAATTATATTATACTCATTTCACATATTTTAACAATTATAAATTCATTTATCAATATAATAAAATCATATATATTGACTTATAAGCACTCCCACTACCGTTCACTAAACAAAATGGTCAAATGATCATGCAAATGCCTCACCTTGAAATCCACTACATTCGGCCACTATGACTATTTACCCCACCAATTTCCAAATTCAACAGTTAAGCCCTTTTTAATTAATGCACATTCAAACGACAAAAATCAAAGTATCAAAATTTCACACATACATATTCACATATAATAGGCATGAAATTTAACATTAAATTATTTTTGCGACTCGGTTTAATGGTCCCGAAACCACTTCCCGACTAGGGTCAAATTAGGGCTGTCACATAGGTTAGGGATCTCTACGGATCAAGTCAAGTAAAGAAATCGTCTAGTTCAAGAAGTTAATAACAAGTGAAGTCTAGGTGGATTCTCCCTTGAGTATTGCCTATATCAATCAGCTTTTCCCAAAAGTTTTCCCCACTTTACTCCTTGTGCAATTTTAGTCTAGTTTTAGAATTAGTTTCAAACAACCCTCTTTTATTATTAGGCTAGATAGTAGAAAGGAAGTAAGTACTAGTACTTTTGGTTCCCTTGGGTATGATAACTCGGTCTTGCCGCTAAACTATACTACTGTTCGATAGGTGCGCTTGCCTTTAAATCGTGATATTAGTTAGTTTTTGGTGTGATTAGTTTTTATAAATTTTATTATTTAATATCACGAGTATCAAGTTTTTGGCGCCGTTGCCGGGGATACTAAAATATTACGAAAACTCGATTTCTATTACTTTAGCCATTACTATATTTATTTATTTTCAGTTTTTATTTATTTTTATTTTTATTTTATTCTATTTTAATTTTCTTTGCTTTTTCCTTCTAGGTATTTCTAGCTTATGACTAGAAACAACCCAGCAGGACCATTGCTTTTTGACGAAGATTTAGAAGTGACAGTTCGTAGAACTCGTAGAGAGATCAGAAGAAGCCTACATTATCCAGAACAAGGACAAGAACAAGGGACAGAACCTACAGAAGAGATGGAAGCAAACCAAAACATTCCACCACCTCCCGCAATAGCCGCGCAACTAGTGAATCAAGATGAAGCTCCTCGCACTATGTATGATTATGCTAAACCTAGTTTGGCTGGTACTGAAACTAGTATTATTAGACCTGCCATTGCTGCTAATAATTTTGAATTAAAACCTAACACTATTCAGATGATACAGCAATTGGTGCAGTTTGATAGTTTACAGGATGAAGATCCAAATTCACACATAGCCAATTTTTTGGAACTTTGTGATACTTTTAAAATTAATGGCATTTCTGATGATGCCATTCGTCTAAGGCTATTTTTGAGAAATAAAGCCAAACAATGGTTATATTCTTTACCACAAGGCTCAATCACTACATGAGAACAGATGACCGAAAAATTTTTACTTAAATATTTTCCTCCAGCTAAAACAGCTAAATTACGAAACGATATCTCTTCTTTTGTACAGATGGATTTAGAAACACTCTACGATGCCTGGGAGAGATACAAAGATCTTTTGAGAAGGTGCCCTCATCATGGATTACCTTTGTGGCTACAAGTTCAAACCTTTCACAACGGTCTGAATCCTTCAACAAGGTAAATGATCAATGCAGCCGTAGGAGGAACAATCAACAATAAAACACCAGAAGCAGCTTATGAATTTATTGAAGAGATGTCACTGAATAACTATCAGTGGCAAGTCATGAGGACAAAACCGACAAAAGCCGTAGGAGTTTATAATATTGATGCTGTCACCATGCTTACTAACCAAGTAGAACTTCTAAATAAAAAGTTTGATAATTTTGTTGGTTCTACGCAGGCACAGCCAATGATGCAGTGGACGTAACCCCAGGAAATATGTTCAATCTAGCCTACTCATCTTATGGACACAACATAGAAACTGAGTAAGCCAACTATATGGGTAACAATTCTAGACCTCAAAATAACCTTTATAGTAATACTTACAATGCAGGTTGGAGAAATCACCCCAATTTTTCATAGGGAGGACAGGGAAATCAAAGACAACAGCCTCCTCCGGGATTTCAGCAGCCACCACCACAACAAGAGAAAAAGTTGAATCTTGAAGAGATGTTTACCAAATTTATGGCCGCATCAGAAACCCATTTTCAAAACACTGAAACGACACTAAAAAACCAACAAGCATCAATTAAGGGCTTGCGAATTAAATCAGTCAACTTGTGAAATTAATTTCAGAGAGACCACAAGGTGGACTACCCAGTAACATTGAGCCAAATCCCAGAGAACATGTCAAAGCAATTACTTTAAGAGATGGGAAAGTACTATCTGAACCAGAAAAGAAGTCTGTTCAATAATCTCCAAGAGACAAGGTAGAGGAACCCAAGGAAAACACTCCACCAACACTCAAGGAATACAAACCGCCTATTCCATATCTGGCAAAGTTGAAGAAAGACCGTACAGACGCTCAATTCGGTAAATTTCTTAAACTTTTTAAACAATTACACATTAACTTACCTTTTGTTGAAGTAATTTTACAGATGTCGAAGTACGTGAAGTTCCTTAAAGAACTTCTGACAAATAAAAGGAAGTTGGAAGAATTAGCCACAGGGGAACTCAACGAGGAATGTTCAGCTATTCTCCAAAATAAACTGCCGGTAAAACTAAAAGATCCAGGGAGTTTTACTATTCCTTGTTTAATTGGTAGTTTAATTATTGATAAAGCCTTAGCTGATTTAGATGCTAGCATTAATCTAATGCCTTACAAAATGTTCAAGCAACTAGGTCTAGGGGAACCACAGCCCACTAGGCTGAGTATTCAACTAGTTGATAGATCTGTTAAATATCAGGGGAATCATCGAAGATGTGCTAGTAAAGGTAGATAAATTTATATTCCCTGTTGATTTTGTTGTGCTTGACATGGATAAGGATATTGAGGTGCCTTTAATTTTGGGACGTCCATTCTTAGCCACTGCTAGAGCTGTTATCGATGTAGGGGATGGTAAATTAGTACTTAGAGTTGGTGAAGAAGAAGTCGTTTTTAAAATCTATGATGCCATGAGATTTTCTAAAGAACAAGATGATTCCTGTTATTTTGTTGATATTATTGATTACTTTGTTCAAGATAATTTTCAGGAACTTTCTCTTGCAGACACGTTGGAGCTGTGTCTTGTTTAAGGTGGGGGGAAGATGAAGCCACCACTGAAATTGAGGAAGTAAGAAATGAGTTAGATTCTAATGAAATTATCACAAGACACATAAGTTATGAAAATATAAAGATGAATGATGAGTTGAGACAGAAACCTTCCATTGATGAACCCCCTAAATTAGAGTTAAAGCAACTGCCAGATCATTTAGAATATGCCTTTTTAGGGGAAGATTCAACTTTACCAGTTAGTATTGCATCAGATTTGAGCATTGCAGAAAAAGAAGAACTACTCCACGTGTTAAGGAAGCACAAGCAGGCTATAGCTTGGAAAATTTCAGATATTAAGGGAATTAATCCTTCTTTTTACACCCACTATATTTTAATGGAAGATGAATATAAACCATCGGTGCAAGCTCAGAGACAATTGAATCCCAACATGAAGGAAGTCGTAAAAGTTGAGGTAATTAAACTTCTAGATGCAGACATTATTTATCCTATTTCTGACAATTCTTGGGTAAGTTCTGTGCAGGTTGTTCCTAAAAAGGGAGGCATGACCGTGATGTCTAATGATAAAAAAGAGTCAATACCTATAAGAACAGTCACTGGATGGAGAGTTTGCATTGACTATAGAAAGCTGAATGATGCAACTCGAAAAGATCATTTTCCCTTACCTTTTATTGATCAGATGTTGGAAAGATTATCAGGTCACATGTATTATTGTTTCCTAGATGGCCTCTCTGGTTACTTCTAAATCCTGATAGCTCTAGAAGATCAGGAGAAAATGACATTCACATGTCCATATGGTACATTTGCTTATCGTAGAATGCCTTTTGGTTTATGTAACGCTCCTGCTACTTTTCAGCGATGCATGCTAGCCATCTTTAATAAATTCGTGGAAGACATCATAGAGGTATTTATGGATGATTTTTCAGTTTTCGGTAATTCTTTCCAACTTTGTCTTAATAATTTAAAACGTGTTTTGATAAGATGTGAATAGACAAATTTAGTGCTAAATTGGGGAAAATGCCACTTTATGGTTCAAGAGGGTATTGTATTAGGACATAAAATTTCTAGTAAAGGGATAAAGGTAGATAAAGCAAAAATTGAAATAATCAAAAAATTACCTCCCCCTAATTCAGTTAAGGCTATAAGAAGCTTTTTAGGACATGCCGGTTTTTATCGTAGATTTATTAAAGATTTTTCTAAAATAGCTAAGCCTTTAACAAAATTACTAGAAAAAGACGTGCTTTTCAACTTTGACCAAGAATGTTTAGAATCTTTTAACACTCTTAAGGAAAAGTTAGTTAATGCCCCAATTATGATTTCACCTGATTGGAATCTACCTTTTGAACTAAGGTGCGATGCAAGTGATTTTGCAGTAGGTGCAATTTTGGGACAGCGAAGAGACAAGCACTTTCAACCGATTTATTATGCTAGCAGAACTTTGACAACCACTCAAGCAAATTATACTACCATAGAAAAAGAATTGCTATCTGTTATTTTTGCATTTGACAAATTCAGATCTTATTTGATTTTGTCAAAAGTCATTGTTTATACTAACCATTCTGCTCTTCGCTACCTTTTAACTAAGACTGATGCAAAACCTCGATTAATAAGATGGATTCTATTATTACAGGAATTCGATTTAGAAATAAAAGACAAGAAAGGAGCTGAAAACTTGGCAGCAGATCACCTTTCAAGATTAGAAAACACACAACCCAAGTACCTCGATAAAATAAACGACTTGTTTCCTGAAGAGCAACTCCTAGCCTTAGCAGATGCAACATTTCCTTGATTTGCTGATTTTGCAAATTATTTAGTAGCTAACATAACCCCAAAAAGGCTGACCCATCAGCAAAAGAAGCAATTCTTCGCTGATGTGAAAAACTACTTTTGGGAGGATTTTTTTTTTCGAATTTGTGCAGATCAGGTTATTCGAAGATGCGTTGCTGAAACAGAAGCATACCAAATTTTAAATCACTGTCATTCAGGACCCACAGGAGGATATCACAGTGGAGCTAGAACTGCTCATAAGGTACTCGAATCAGGCTTTTACTGGCCCACACTTTTCAGGGATGCCAACAGATATGTGACCTCTTGTGATAAATGCCAGAGAACAGGTAATATTTCTCAACATAATGAAATGCCTCAGAGCTATATACTTTCATGCGAAATATTTGATGTATGGGGTATTGATTTCATGGGTCCATTCCTTACTTCATTTGGGAATAAGTACATCCTAGTAGCAGTAGATTATATGTCAAAATGGGTGGAAGCCCAAGCCTTACCTACTAATGATGCTAGAATGGTAGTACAATTTTTAAAGAAACTTTTCTCTCGATTTGGAACACCTAGGATAATTATTAGTGATAGGGGCACCCATTTTTGCAATGCCCGATTTGAAAAAGTTTTAAAAAGGTATAGAGTACACCACAGAACAGCTACCCCTTATCATCCACAAACTAGTGGCCAAGTCGAAGTGACAAATAGGGAACTAAAACGCATCTTAGAGAAAACAATAGAAGCAAATAGAAAAGATTGGTCAAGAAAGATAGACGATGCTTTATGGGCCTATAGAACTACTTTTAAAACACCCAATGGGTACATCCCCCTATAAACTTGTCTACGGAAAAAGTTGTGATCTACCATTTGAACTTGAACATAAAGCATTCTGGGCTATTAAATTTTTAAACCTTGATTTTAAGCTTGCAGGTGAGAAAAGATTAATGTAGTTAAATGAGCTAGATGAATGGCGCTGCAATGCCTACGAGAGCTCACGACTATATAAGGAAGCTATGAAGCGACGTCATGACAAACGACTGAAACAACCTAAGCAGTTCAAAATAGGTGATCTTGTCTTACTCTACAACTCGAGGCTGAAACTATTTCCTGAAAAATTCAAGTCAATGTGGTCAGCTCCATTTACTGTTAAAACTGTCTTTCCATATGGCACAGTTGAGGTAACTCACCCAAACCACGGTACTTTCAAGGTAAATGACCATCGGCTTAAACACTATAGAGGTGAGAATTTTAAAAATAACAGGGAGGAGTTTCAGCTCCATGAGATCCCTTCATGATACATCCAGGTAGAGTCGAGCTTAGACTCTAAATAAGCACTTCTCGGGAGGCAACTAGAGCACTAACTTAGTAACTTCTCTTCTATTTTGATTTTAGTCATTTTATGAGTCAACTAACCCTTTTTAAATGTAGAATTTTAGGACCACACGGCCATGCCCACGGGCGTCTGGATACTATAAGCAGAGATATGGTCGTGCACCCAGGCCGTGTACAAGTAGGGTATAATTTTTCCTAAAACACGGGCTTCGACAACTTTCCACGCCGTGTCATAAAACCGTGGCCAACACTGTCAATTGACACACAGGCTGAGCCTAGAAGAACACGGCCGTGTGATACGGCCATGTGACCCAAACACGGATGTATGACATGCCCGTTCCCCAAGATCGTGGTCGAAACTGTCAAATCCAACATGGGCGTGTGACCTACTACACAGTCGTGGGAGAAGCGAACACCTTAGGACACGGTTGTGCGATACGGCCGTGTATCCCAACACGCCCTAGGTACACGGGCGTGTGCTTCGAACCAGGCGTGCCAAAATCCCTAAATTTCAAACAGCACGGGCAAAACTCGAGCCACACGAGCATGTGCCAGGCCCGTGTGACCCAAAATCTATAAAAAGAAGCCACTATTCATCAATCTTCTTCCATTTTAAACCCTAAATCCTCTCACCCAAACCCTACCCAAAATCTCCCTAGCGCCGTCGTCGGTATCCACAGTGCCTCCACGACCGTGCTATCCGTCCCATGACCGTGCTCCACCTCATTCCTCTCCCATTTGGTTCTATTTCCTCATTTTTCTTCAAATTTTTACTGCTTATTTTTTATATTATATTTTATTATAGTCTTGGCATTGTTTTAAGTATGGAATTGATTGAACTAGTATGAATAATCTAGAATGTTATAGAGAATTCTATGATTTCATGCCACTTTGATTCACATTTGATTGCCATTTTTTTTCCTCTCTAAACTCACATACATTTAGTATAAACACATACCCATGTCTTTTAAATTTGATATCATGTTAGGATGAATAGATTATACTATTTAGGTTAGTCCACATTTCATTCCAGATTATTTTAGTCACATTGTCATTTAAAGCATAACTATTTTTTTTATTTTCCATAGTTCTTGATGCAATTTAATTTCAAGTCTTAGGCCTAATGTTTATTATTTTTTAGGTACTATGTCGTCATCGCGAGGTAAAAAAGCTGTCGTCGTCGCTTCAAAGAAACGTAAGGGACTCGGTGGTTCGTCCTCGCCACCCATTGCTGAGAACCGCCATCCTTTCCTCCATTTTCCATAAGCCTCCTAAGAGGAATTATTCCAATTATTACGGGCACAACCCCTCGAAACGGGAAGGTACGTCGATTGGGCTACACTCGAGCAAGTCCACTTAGCAGACGAGGTCTGGGCCTTACTAACGAAAGATCCTTGGGATCAGTTTTTCCAAATTATGGAGCCCACTTACCTCGAACTCACCCTTGAGTTCTGCTCCACTTTCCACCTTCAGACAGTGATGCCCCAACATGACGATCCAGGGACGATTCAATTCCGTCTAGGAGGCCTCGTCCGATAGCTTAGTGTACCAGAGTTTGATACAGCACTCGGTCTCTACACCAAGGAATTCATGAAGGAAAAAAACCTCTCCGATCTCGACCGCAGCATCCACGTCTCTCCAGTTCACTGCTGGCGCACCTTAGCCCCTCAACAACACACATACGACTCCAGTCGCTCCAAAGCGATCGCCCTTGTCCCACCTCTAAAGTACCTTCACTCTCTACTCGCGCATACATTGACAGGACGATGCGAAAGCACAAGTTTCGTAAACACCCATGATACCTACTTCCTGTGGTGCATGGCGAACGTGCATGTTATCAACTTAGCCTACTTCATCGCCCATGCAATCCAGCATCAGATAGAGAGGCACCGTAAAGGCGTAATTTCCATGGGCCCATACATCACGAGATTAGGCTACTATTTCGGCCTATTCAACACCGCAGCCTAGACATCCTCATATACTTTAGTGGGCCAGATGTCCCCACAGGGCATCCAGAGCATGCTTCACATGAGAATGATCCAGCGCTGCCGTGGGACGGATCCTCCATAGTACCAGCTACTTAGAGATGCCGAGCAGGAGGATCCCGAGGACATTCCTGATGATGTCCCACCACCACCACCGTAAGAGGATGCACCTACCGAGCAGCCACCCCCTCGCTGCCCAGTTCATGCGGTAGCTTCATATGCTGACATATCTGAGCGCCTATCCCGATTCGAGCAGCAATGCTTCCAGTGCTTCGATAATATCGATGAGACATTACAGCAGATATACCAGCACCTTCACATCACTTCATCACTGCCACTACGCGATCCATCTGAGGATTAGAGACTTCTATTCCTCTTAACTTTATTTTTATCTTAACTTTTATTTTAACACTGATCCCTATTTTCACCTTTTCTTCTAACTTTATTTTCCTTTTTACTTTTACTTTTATTTTCTTTCATTTTACCTTTTTCATTATTTGAATGTTAATATTTTTAGATATAGTTTATTTTGTTTTCAATAATTTCCTATCGGCTACCTCCTAACGAGTAATTTTTCTAATCCTGAAATTTCGTAAAAATGATAAATACTTTCACAGTTTCAAAGGAGCTGTACAGCTCAAATCTAAATTCTAAAGGGAACCTTGCCACATCCTCACCAAGATGACATCTCCAAAGCCTACACTTACAACATGAAAGCTGTGGACAAACAAATACTACCATCACCGGAGTATCTACCTCCGCATCTCCCTTTGTCCCAGACACTCTGTAGGCACCACTACCTCACTAATCCATCTAAAGCAGGAAGTTTTCATTCCTTTCCCTATCTTATAATCTTGTGCTTTTATTACTATTAATGTTATCTTTGCACATTGAGGGCAATGTACACCTTAAATGTGGGGGGGAATTTACTTTCGAGCATTATATTATTTATGAAAACCCTGAAATCTGATGCATTGTTCTCAATTGCATTATCTTCAATCTCCTATTAGGAATTAATTCTGATTGATTTATGATTTTTATTGATATGTGAGAATTAAGACATAGGTGCTTGTACTTTGATTATTCAAACTTTAAAACATTAGGGAATCAAGCATGATAAGTTGAAAATTTTGAGAACCCCATTTTTTCATAAGTTAATTTCCTAAATTTTAAGTGTTATCTTGAGATGTGAAATTCGCAGGATTGACATCAAAAGCCATAATTCTGGTGAGATTTTGAGCCTTTTGAACATACATTCTTTCGTGCTCATTTTTATTATTGCTTTGAGTGAGTCAATACTGATTTGTTATTCTAGAACTTACTTTGATTATACATGTCAAGACCACATCATTGATTTGATACACTGAAATGATAGAGGCACTTAGGATTTAACCCATTTACTCCACAAAAGCCTACCTCTATAAATTAACCTCTAGTAAACCCCATTGAGCCTAACAACATTTTCTTTGACTTACCTCTAATATTAACCTTTCACCCATTTTTTGTTGAATTCCATTCAATTATTTTGACCCCTATTTTTGTCGAGATTTGAGTTGAAATTTTCATCTAGCTTTATTCTCTTTCCCAGATTGTAAAATTTATTGTATTGTAGTTGAATTGTTCTAAAAAAAAACATATATATTAATTCAGTCGTAATCTGTAATAGTTTAAATAGTTTTTTGCATATTTCTATTTTAAGGATACCAAGGCAGAAATAATGTTATCATAAGAATTAGCTCAAGAAATATGTTACAGTGATAGAGATTTTTCTAGCTAGATAATTTTTCAGTTCAATCTCGATTCTAACATTTCTTTTTTAGCTTGTGACAACACCCTTAACCAAGCCCTATTACAACCATTGAAAGACCTTTTGATCGATGTATCATATCAATCTACAGTGGTGGAGATTTGATTTTCTAGCAAGCTTATGGTAATAACTTTTCAGGTTGGCTAGAGAGTGCTTAATTCTTGAACCCTAAACACTTTGAGTGGATAGAGTGAGTCTTTAGTGAGGATGTCAAATCTTGTTAATTTTGATCGAGAGATAGTTACTTAGGAGCAGGGAAGGAACTTATGTTTCAATGATAAAATTCTCAACTTAGAATAATTGAATCTTTAATGTTCTTCTGATTGAATTTTCATTGTATGAATACTTGTGAATTAGTTCGAAACATTATTGATAGAGGTTGTGAATTGAGAAGAATGATTCTTGATTGTGGATTGAGATTTTGCTTGGGGACAAGCAAAGGCTTAAGTGTGGGGGTATTTAATAAACGATAAATTATACATATTTTTACCTCATGTTTAGCCTAATTTTTGGATGAATTATTATTAATTTTGTGAGAATTGGTGCTCTTAACCCTTCTACTTCATGTTGTATACTCAGGAGAGCATAAGGAAGAGAAAAAAACGAAAAACTAATTGAAAACGAAGAAAATGGGCCAAAGTGTGAAAACGACACGGCCTAAGGAGTTACCCCACCACGGCCATGCCACATGAGGTCTAACACGGCCCAGCCTCGACAAGCACGGCCAGGTTACACGATCGTGCCACCCTCAACAGGCCCACACGGCCTCTTGTCGAAACCACACGGGCGTGGCACACGAGCGTGTCCCTGTCATGAGGAAGTGCAATTTCACTCGGATTTGGATACTTAGAGGCTAAGAAAGGCATCCCAAAGCTCTATATAAAGACCCAAAGAGGCAACTCCAAGGGGGTACTCGTTTCTCCCAAAAGGAGCGCCATATTTCTGCCAACACAAGGAGTGTAAGCAAAGGAATTACTCCAAGAGAAGCCGATTGATTCATCCCAGAAGCCAGAATTCTACATAAAAATAGAGGATCTCTCTAAATTCCTTCAGGGGTTTTTGGGTTCTTTATGTTTTGTTCCTTCAGGGGTTTTTGGGTTCTTTATGTTTTGTTATCTTATTTCTTCTGAGATGTTTTCTTTATTAATTATGAACTAAACCTCTCAAATACTTGAGGGGGATGAAACCTAAGACAGATCTTATTATTATTCATTCCTAAATTATATGATAAATACTTGAATTGTTCTTAATTATGTGTTCTTAATTCTTGGTTTAATAATCCTAGGTATTAAGTCAAGAAACTGATGGGCTTAGGCAGAGGAAATGAAGCTCCTCCCTATTATTCTTAAAATCTTGCGTGTGTCATTGCGAGGGGTCATGGAACTGAAGCTTCTCCCTATTATTCTTAAAATCCTCACCTTTATAATATTTAAGCTGATGACTGTTTACCTTGAAAGCGCCGTGGTTTGGATGAGTTACCTCGACTGTGCCGTATGGGAAGATTTTCATTACCATGAAGTAGGGTATGTCACTTGTATGTTCTTTTGAATTCAAGATTCGAGGATCGTCTTCCCCTAAGATTACCTTATCTCCTACCTTGATTTGATTCGTTTTTACCTAAGGGTCGTCTCTTTGATACTCTGGGTTGGTGTGGTATATTTTGGGCTTTTTATGATAGTTCAGCCATTCATCTAGTTCCTTGATCCGAAGCATTCATTTTTCAGGTACGTCTCCCTTGGATGAACTTGTCTGTGGTTGGGTTGCCTTTATGTGGAGTGTATCCTGCAAAGAAGGTTAGGTGGTGAGTTCAGTATTTTTACAAGGACTAGTAACTATATTATTATCAACAGTCTTAATCGAGTTTTGAGCTTGTAAAGCAAGTTTGTCATCACCTACACGTAGTATAAGCTCACCTGTTCCTCCGTCAATTATTGTTCTGGTAGTTGCTAAAAAGGGTCGCCCTAAAATTAAGGGCAGATTGCTATCCTCATCAATGTCTAGAACAACAAAGTCAACTGGAAATTTAAATTTATCGACTTTGACAAGCACATCTTCAATTATTCCTTTTGGAAATCTAATGGTCTTATCAGCCAATTGGATGCTCATCTTAGTTTGTTTAGGTTTTCCTAGACCTAGTTGTTTAAACAGTTTATAAGGCATGATATTTATACTAGCCCCTAAATCGGCTAAAGCATTTTTTTGCGTCTAAGCTACCGAGTAAACAAGGGATAGTAAAACTCCCTGGATCTTTTAGTTTGTTGGGTAGCTTATTTTGTAATATGGCTGAGCATACTGCATTCAGCTCTGCATGAGAGTTCTCATCTAGCTTCCGCTTGTTTGTTAATAGCTCTCTTAGAAACTTAACAGCATTTGGCATCTGTGAAAGAGCTTCAATAAATGGTAAGTTGACATGTAATTTCTTTAAGAGTTTAAGAAACTAACCGAATTGTTCATCTGTGAGGTCTTTCCTTAGTGCATTTAGGTATGGGATACGAGGTTTGTATTCTCTAGTGACTGTCTCGTTATTACTTACTTCTGCCTTATCTTTACTTACCACAGTTTCCTTACATGGCTCTGGCTTGGTTTTGGTTAACCCTTCCTCATCTATTGTATTCACAGCATTGAGTTGCTCCTTAGGGTTAGTCTCGGTGTTGCTTGGTAACCCACCTTGCGGTCTTTTAGAAATTGACTTGGCGAGCTGGCCTATTTATGTTTCAAGTCCTTGAATGGATGCTTGTTGGTTCTTCAGTGCCGTTTCAGTGTTTTGGAAATGGGTTTCTGACATGGCAATAAATTTTTTGAGTATCTTTTCAAGGTTCGGCTTTTTCTCTTATTGGAATGGTGGCTGTTGAAATCCCAGAGGGGGTGGTTGTCTTTGATTTCCTTGTCCTCCCCATGAAAAATTGGGGTGGTTCCGTCAACCTGCATTGTAAGTGTTACTATAAGGGTTATTTTGAGATCTAGAATTGTTACCTATATAGTTGGCTTGCTCAGTTTCCATGCTATGTCCATAGGAAGAGTAATCTGGATTGTACATGTTTCCTTGAATTGAGTCACACTGTATCACTGGGTGTACCTGCGTTGAACCAACAAAGTTATCAATCTTTTTTTTAAGAAGTTCTATTTGATTAGAAAGCATAGTGACTGCATCAAATTAAAAACTCCTGCGGCTTTCTGTGGCTTTGTCCTCATGACTTGCCACTGATAGTTATTCAGTGACATCTCTTCTATAAACTCGTAAGCTGCTTCAGGTGTTTTGTTATTAATTGTTTCTCCGGCGGCTGCATTGATCATTTGCCTTGTTGAAGGATTCAAACCGTTATGAAAAGTTTGAACTTGTAACCACAGATGTAACCCATGGTGAGGGCACCTTCTCAAAAGATCTTTGTATCTCTCCCAGGCATCGTAAAGTGTCTCTAAATCCATCTGTACAAAAGAAGAGATATCATTCCTTAGTTGCCATTTTAGCCGGCAGAAAGTATTTGAGCAAATATTTTTCGGCCATTTGTTCTCATATAGTGATTGAGCCTCGTGGTAAAAAATTTAACCACTGTTTAGCTTTATTCCTTAGGGAAAAAGGGAATAGTCGAAGGTGAATGGCATCATCAGAAGTACCATTTATTCTAAAAGTATCGCAAAATTCCAAGAAATTGGCTAAGTGTGAGTTGGGATCTTCATCCTGTAAACTATCAAACTGCACAAATTGCTGAATCATCTGAATAGTGCTAGGTTTTAATTCAAAATTATTTGTAGCAATAGTAGGCCTAACAATACTAGATTCAGTACCAGCCAAATTAGGTTTAGCATAATCATACATAGTACGAGGAGCATTATTTTGGTTCACCGGTTCTGCAGCTATCGCGAGAGGTGGTAAATTGTCTTGATTTGCTTCCATCCCTTCGGTAGGTTTTGGTTCTTCTTCTTGTCCTTGTTCTAGATAATGTAGGCTTCATCTGATCTCTCTACGAGTTTTATGAACGGTGGCTTCTAAATCTTCGTCAAAAAGTAATGGTCCTCCTGGGTTTCTTCTAGTCATAAACTAGAGATACTTAGAAGGGAAAAAGGCAAAGAAAATTAAAATAAATAAATAAAACAAGTAAAAATAAAAATTGAAAATAAATAAAAATAGTAATTACTAAAGTAATAAAAATCGAGTGTTCCTAATATCTTAGTTTCTCGGCAACAACACCAAAAACTTGATATACGTGATACGAAGTAATAAAATTTATAACAAATGATCACACCAGAAACTAACTATTATCACGATTTAAGGTAAGCGCACCTATCAAACAGTAGTGTAGTTATGGCAAGACCGGGATATCGTACCCAATGGAACCAAAAGTACTAGTACTAACTTTCTTTCTATTATTTAACCTAGAAATAAAAGGGGATTTTTATTAAACTAAACTAATTATTAGACTAAGCTAAGAATGCACAAAAAAGTGAATTGGGGAAAACTCTTAGAGAAACTGATTGATTTGGACAATACTCAAGGGAGAATCCACCTATACTTCACTTGTTATCAACTCTTGAACTAGACGATTTATTCACTTGACTTGATCCGTAGAAATCCCTAACTTATGTTAATATCTCTCTCGAGACTAAAAACAACTAACCTTAGGTTGATTAATTGAAATCTCTTTCTAATTAAAACCCCTAGTGTTGCCTTAACTTGATCTATGGATTCCCTTTTTAGGTTTGACCCTAATCTGACAGATTTTCGTCGTCCTATCTCTAGGATTGCAATCAAATCCGCTTAATTGTGTTGGATCTACTCCTATGCAGTACATAAGCACATTCGACGTAAATCAATATCCCAGAAACATCAATTTAAGAGTTAAAAACATAATTAAGAACAAATCAAATATTTATCATATAATTCAAGAGAAAATAATAACAAGATCTGTCTTAGGTTTCATCCCCCTCAATTATTTGGGGGATTTAGTTCGTAATTATAAAAGAAAACATCTCAGAAGAATAATGATAACAAAACATAAAGAACCCAAAAACCCCTGGAGGTAATTGAAAGGAGATCTTCAGTCTTGAGGGAGAATTCAGCTTCTGAGATGGATCAGTCGGCTTCCCTTGGAGTAATTCCTTGTTTCTACTCTCTGTGTTGGCAGAAATAAAGCACCCTTTTGTGGGAGAAAGAGTACACTTTTTGAGGGAAAATAAGCACACCTTTTGAAGTTGCCTCCTAGGGTCTTTATATGGAGTTTAGGATTGCCTTTCTTAGCCCCTAAGCAGCCTTTTCAGAGTTAAATTGAACTTCCTCATGATAGGGACACGCCCGTGTGGGCCTGTTAAGGTGGCACGGCTGTGTCTGGCAGTACGAGACGGGGTTGGGCTGTGTTTGAGCCCAAGGTGGCACGGCCGTGTGACACGACCTTGTGGCGAACCTCCAGGCCGTGTTGTTTTCATACTTTGGCCCATTTTCTCTATGTTTGGCCCGTTTCTCGTTCTTTTCACTTCCCTATGCTCACCTAAGTATAAAACATGAAATAAAGGGATTAAGAGCACCAATTTCCATAAATTCAAAAATAATTCATCCAAAAATTAGGCTAAGCATGAGGTAAAAACATGTATAATTCATCGTTATCAAAGGATCTGAAAGAGCTCCTCCTAGGATCCTTATAGAAACTGAAGAAACAAGTGTGAGATCTCAGTGGTCGTACTTGAAGATGTAGAGCTGGGTCCCTTTCGCTTTTTGGAAGCGGGGACGGCAGCTTTTGATTTTTCACATGGGGGTGTCATTATGTACCTGAAAGAAAACAAGTAAAAATTCTAGTGAATGACTAAGATGAAAATAGACCAATAAAATATCAAATTCAAAATTGTCAAGAGGTGGACTACATGAGCAAATTATCCTGAGAGCTAGTAATACTGACCAGATTCCATAACTAAATTCAACTCATCATAGGTATAATAGCTAATACTAATAGTAAAGGAAAAGAAAGATGCAAAATAACATGGTATAAATCAAAAAATGAGTAGAAAATATAGAGTAAATGACAATAAAATAATAATAAATTTCAAAATAGAAGCAAAAGGAGGTAGAACCGTCAGAGTGGGGGTGATGGCCGGAGGTATAGGCAGCGGTGGTTGGAATTTGTAAGTGGAAGAAATTGGGGAGACGAAATGGTGAGTCGAATGGGTTTTGGCCGTAGGTAAAGTTAGGAGGAGGAAGAAGGAGAAGAGAGGAAGGGAGAAGAGTGACCGGAGTTGGGGAAGAGGAGTGAATACGGCAGCAGTGCAAGGGGGCTAGGGTTTGGGGGTAAAGTGTTTTGGAGAAGAATGTGAACAGTGAAAGCATTTAAATAGTGTTTGGGGCATATGGTCATGGCCCACGCTCGTGTGCCCTGATTTTAGCCCGTGCTTATCGTGGATTTGGGTTTCAAACGCGCCTGATTTTTGGCCCAAGCCCGTGTTCTCTGGGCGTGTTGGTTCACACGGCCGTGTCGCACGGTCGTGTCCTACTTCGTTTGCTTCTCCCACACTGGTGTTCTACCTCACATGCCCGTGTTTGAGTAGTCAGTATCGACCATGGTATAAGGGCACGGGCGTGTCGCACGCCCGTGTTATTTTCTCAGTCTCCCCATGGGTACTGGATACGGGCGTGTCACATGCCCGTGTGATTTACTCAGGTTCGTCCACGGCCATATCGCACGGCCGTGGCCTCTGTCTGTGGCGTTCACACGCCTGTGTCTCGCAATCGTGGTGGTTAAACAAGTTCACCCACGACTATATCGCATGGCTGTGGGATTTAGTCGCACCCCGTGGTGGGAACATGGCCAGAGGCACGCCTGTGTGCTAGGTTGTGTTTGTTAGTGAGACCTACGTTTAAGTGACTTGATTAGTGAATGTCAGATGTTATAAACTAACATTAAGAAATTCAATCTGTTAGTGCTCGGGTTGCCTCCCGAGAAGCACTTATTTAGAGTCTAAGCTCGACTTACCAACATGCATCTTTACGAAGACTCATGGAGCTTAAGCTCCTCCCTATCATTCTTAAAATCTTCACCATTATAAAGTTTAAGTCGATGACTGTTTACCTTGAAAGTGCCATGTTTCGGATGTGTTACCTCAACTGTGCCGTAGGGAAAAATAGTTTGAACTACGAACGGGCCTGACCATCTTGATTTCAGCTTTCCAAGGAATAGTTTCATTGTAAAGTAAGACAAGATCGCCAACTTTAAACTGCTTAGGTTGCTTTAAACGAGCTTCATGGCGTCACTTTGCTGCTTCCTTGTATAATCGTAAATTCTCGTATGCGTTACTGCACCACTCATCCAACTCATTTAATTGCATAAGTCTCTTTTCACCTGCAAGTTTAAGATCAAAGCTGAGAAATTTAATAGCCCAGAATGCCTTATGTTCTAGTTCAAAGGATAGATGACAGCTTTTCCCATAAACAAGTTTATAAGGAGATGTTCCTATGGGAGTTTTAAAAGCGGTCCTATAGGCCCATAAAGCATCATCTAATTTTATCGCCCAGTCCTTCCTATTTGATTCTACCGTCTTTTCTAGGATTCGTTTAAGTTCTCTATTGGCTACTTCGACTTGGCCACTAGTTTATGGATGGTAAGGGGTAACTATTCTGTGGTACACTCCATATTTCTTTAAAACTTTGTCAAACTGAGCATTACAAAAATGAGTACCCCTATCGCTAATAATTGCCCTAGGTGTTCCAAATCGAGAAAAGAGCTTCTTAAGAAATCTCACTACCATTTTAGCATTATTAGTGGGTAAAGCTTGAGCTTCCACACATTTTGACATATAATCAATCGCTACTAAGATGTATTTATGTCTAAATGAAGTAGGAAATGGACCCATGAAATCAATACCCCATACATCGAATATTTCACATAAGAGTATATAGTTTTGAGGCATTTCATCATATTTAGAGATATTACCTGTCCTTTGGCATTTATCACAAGAAGTAACATACCTATTGGCATATTTAAACAGTGTGGGCCAATAAAAACCTGATTCGAGTGCTTTATGAGCGGTCTTAGTCCACTGTAATGTCCTCTAGTTGGTTCTGAATGGCAATGTGCCAAGATCTTGCTTGCTTCTAACTTTGTGACACATCTTCGAATGACTTGATCTATACAAATGCGAAAAAGAAAGGAATCTTCCCAAAAGTAGTTTTTCACATTAGCGAAGAATCACTTCTTTTGCTGATGTGTCAACCCTTTTGGGGTTATGTTAGCAGCTAAATAATTCGCAATGTAAGCAAACCAAGGTACCTCAGAATCAGATACAACTTGGAGCCATTCTTCAGGAAATGAATCATTTATTTTGGCTTCATCGAGTTCCTTGAGATAAGGATTCTCAAGCCTGGAAAGATGATCAGTCGTAAGCTTTTTAGCCCATTTCTTATCATATATCTCCAAGTTGAATTCCTGCAAAAGTAAGATCCATCTTATGAATCAAGGTTTTGCATCAGACATAGTTAGAAGATAACGAAGAGCAGAATGATCAGTATAAATGACGACTTTAGACAAAATCAAATATGGTCTAAATTTTCCAAACGCAAAAACCACAGCTAGCAATTCTTTTTTCGTGGTAGTTTAATTTTCTTGTGCGGCTATCAAAGTCTTGCTAGCATAATAAATTGGCTGAAAATGCTTATCTCTTCGCTGTCCTAGAACTGCACCTACTGAAAAATCACTCGTATCACACATTACTTCAAAAGGTAAATTCCAATCAGGTGCGATTATGATCGGAGCATTAGTTAATTTATCTTTGAGAGTATTAAATGCATCTAAACATTCCTGATCAAAATTGAAAGGCACATCTTTCTCTAATAACTTTGTTAAAGGCTTAGCTATTTTAGAAAAGTCCTTAATAAATCTTCTATAGAAACCAGCATGTCCTAAAAAGCTTCTAATAGCCTTAACTGAATTAGGAGGAGATAGTTTTTCAATGATTTCAATTTTCGCTTGATCAACCTCTATCCCTTTACTAGAAATTTTATGTCCTAACACAATACCTTCACGAACCATAAAGTGACATTTTTCCCAATTGAGCACAAGATTCGTCTCTTCACATCTTATTAAAACTCATTCTAAACTTTTAAGGCAGAGATGGAAAGAGTTACCGAATACCGAGAAGTGATCCATAAATACCTCTATAATGTCTTCCACGAGTTCATCAAAGATAGATAACATGCAACGCTGAAAAGTAGCAGGAGCATTACATAATCCAAAAGGCATTCTATGATAAGCAAACGTACCATATGAACATGTAAATGTCATTTTCTCTTGATCTTCAAGAGCTATCAGGATTTGGAAGTAACTAGAGAGTCCATCCAAGAAACAGTAATACATATGTCCTAACAATCTTTCCAAAATCTGATCAATAAATGGCAAAGGGAAGTGGTCTTTTCTTGTAGCATCATTCAACTTCTTGTAATCAATACAGACTCTCCAACCGGTGACTGTTCTTGTAGGGATTAATTCATTCTTTTTGTCGGCAACAATAGTCATTCCTCTCTTCTTTGGAACAACCTGCACAGGACTTACCCAAGAACTATCAGAAATAGGATAAATAACTCCAGCATCTAGAAGTTTAATTACCTCAGCCTTGACAACTTCCTTCACATTAGGATTCAACCATCTTTGAGTTTGAACACATGGTTTGTACTCGTCTTCCATCAAAACTTTATGGGTGCAGAAAGAGGGACTGATTCCTTTAATGTCAGAAATTTTCCAAGCTATGGCTTTTTTATGTTCTCTCAGGACTTGGAGTAATTCTTCTTTATCCTTAGGTCGCAAGTTCGAAGCAATAATCATTGGCAAGGTAGAGTTATCTCCCAAAAATGTATATTTCAAGTGATTGGGTAATTGCTTAAGTTCCAGTTTGGGGGGTTCCTCAACAGAGGGTTTTTGCTTTAATTCAGCATTTATTTCCATACCCTCATAGTCAATTTGTCTTGGAGATGGTTCATTAGAGTTCAAGTCAATGATTACTTTTTCCATCTTAGTAGTGACTTCGTCCTCCTCCCCACTCTAAACTAGACACAGTTCCAATGTGTCTTCAAGGGTAATTTCCTGAAAGGAATCCTGAACAGAGTAATTAATAAAATCGATAAAATAATAGTAATCATCTTGTTCTCTAGAAAATCGCATGGCATCATAAATGTTAAAAACAATTTCTTCATCTCCCACCCTAAGCACAAGTTTACCATCTCCCACATCAATAACAGCTCTAGTAGTGGCTAAAAATGGGCATCCTAGAATTAAAGGTACTTCAACATCCTCATCCATGTCAAGCACAACAAAATCAATAGGGAATATAAATTTATCTACTTTAACTAGCACATCTTCAATGATACCCTAGGATATTTAACAGATCTATCAGCTAATTGTATACATGCTAATGGGTTTTGGTTCCCCAATACCGAGTTGCTTGAACATTTTATAAGGCATTAAATTGATTTTAGCACCTAAATTAGCTAACGCCTTTTCAATATTTAAACTACCAATTAAACAGGGAATAGTAAAACTTCTTAGATCTTTCAGTTTGGTTGGTAATTTGTTCTGGAGGATAGCTGAACATTCCTCGTTGAGTTCCACTGTGGAAGCTCTTCAAACTTCCTCTTATTTGTTAGAAGCTCCTTCAAGAATTTTGCATATGTGGGCATATGCGAAATAGCTTCAATAAAAGGTAAGTTAATATGTAATGTTTTAAAAAGTTCAAGAAATTTACCGAATTGTGCATCTATGCAGTCTTTCTTTAACTTTGCTAGGTATGGGATGGGTGGCTTGTATTCTTTGAGCACCGGCAGGGAGTTCTCCTTAGGTTGAGTCTCATCAACTTCTTCTTTGTCGGGTTCTTGTAGCAACTTCTTTTCAGGCTCAGCTATCGTCATTCCACTTCTTAATGTAACTGCATGTTCCCTAGGATTAGGTTCAGTGTTACTCGGCAAACTACCTTGTGGTCTATCGGATATCATCTTAGCAAGTTGACCAATCTAATTTTCAAGTCCTTGAATTGAAGCTTGCTGGTCCTTAAGTGCTATTTCGGTATTCTAAAAATGGTTTTTGACACCGATATAAATTTTTCGAACATCTCCTCAAGGTTTGGTTTCTTTTTCTACCGATAAGGGGGTTGCTGAAATCCTAGAGGTGGTGGCCTTTGATTTCCTTGATTCCCTTGACCTCCCCATGAAAAATTTGGGTGATTTCTCCAACCTGCATTGTAAGTGTTACTATAAGGATTGTTTTGAGGTCGAGGATTATTACCCATATAATTCATTTGCCCATGCCATGTCCATAAGGAGAGTACTCTAGGTTTCCTACGCCACTTCCATTTGCATCACACTGCATAACTGGATGTACCTGCGTAGAACTAATTAAACCATCAATATTTTTATTCAAGAGTTCTACCTGGCTAGAAAGCATAGCGACTGCATCAATATTGAAAACACTGGTGGCTTTTTGTGGCTTTGTCCTCATGACTTGCCACGGATAGTTATTCTATGACATCTCCTCTATAAATTCATAAGCCTCCTCAGGTGTTTTGTTATTGATTGTTCCACCGGCAGCTACATCTATCATTTGCCTTGTTGAGGGGTTCAAACATTATGGAAGGTTTGAACCTGTAGCCACAAAGGTAACACATGGTGAGGGCACCTTCTCAATAAATCCTTGTATCTCTCCCACGTATCATAAAGAGTTTCTAGATCCATCTACACAAAAGAAGAGATGTCATTCCTCAACTTTGCCATTATAGCCGGCGAAAAATATTTTAAAAGAAATTTTTCGGTCATCTGTTCCCAAGTAGTGATAGACCCCCGTGGTAGAGAGTTCAACCACTATTTAGCCTTATTTCTAAGAGAAAAGGGAAATAACTGAAGGCGAATGGCATCATCAGAAATGCCATTAATCTTAAAACTGTCGCAGAATTCCAAAAAGTTCGCTAAATGTGTGTTAGGATCCTCATCTTGCAAACCATCAAACTGAACAAACTGTTGAATCATCTGTATAGTGTTAGGTTTCAGTTCAAAATTATTTGTAGCAATAGCAGGCCTAACAATACTAGATTTAGTACCAGTTAAATTAGGCTTAGCATAATCATACATAGTACGAGGAGCAGGATTTTGATTCACGGAATCGGTGGCTACCACAAGAGGTAATAGAATATTCTGATTTGTCTCCATCTCTTCAGTAGCGTTGGTGACATCCTTTTGCTCTTCCTCTATGTATTGTAGGCTACACCTTATTTCTCTACGGTTTCTACGAGCTGATGCTTCTATCTCACTATCAAAAAGAAAAGGTCCTGACGAATTCCTTCTAGTCATAAACTAGAAACACCTGTCAGAAAAAATTAAAGAAAGAAAAATTAGTAAATTAAACTGAAAACAAAGATAAATTGCAATAAAGTAAAAATGGCTAAAGTAATAAAAATCGAGTGTTCCTAACATTTTAGCTCCCCGGCAACGACACCAAAAACTTGATGCGTGATATTTATGATGGTCAAGTAATATGATCGCACCTAAAAACTAACTATTATCACGATAAAGGCAAGCGCAACTATCGAACAGTAATATAGCTTAGTGGCAAGACCAGAATGCCGAACCTATAGGAACTAGAAGTACTAGTAATAACTTTCTTTCTATTATCTAGCCTAGAGATAAAGGGGAATTGTTTTAAACTAAAATCTAACTAAACTAAAACGCGATAGAAAGTAAATTGGGGAAATTACTTTTAGGAAAACTGATTGATTAAGACAATACCGAAGGAAGAATCCACCTAGACTTCACTTGCTATCCGATTCTGAACTAGACGATTTATTCACTTAACTTGATCCGTAGAAATCTCTAAATTCGGTAATATCTCTTTCAAGACTAAGAACAACTAACCCTAGGTTGATTAATTGAAATTTCTTTCTAATTAAAACCCCTAGTGTTGCATTAACTCGATCTATGGATTCCCTTATTAGATTTGACTCTAATCTGGTAGATTTTATTCGTCCTATGTCTAGGATTGCGATCAACTCCACTTAATTGTGTTGGATCTACTCTTAGACAGGGACTTTTGCTCCACTGAATAAGTACATTCAACTTGTATTAATATCCTGAAATATTAACACAAGAATAAATAACACAATTAAGAACAAATCAAGTATTTATCATATGATTCAGAAAATAATAACAAAATCCGTCTTAGGTTTCATCCCCCTCAGGTATTTATGGATTTTAGTTCATAATTGTAAAAGAAAACATCTCAAAATAAGGAAAACAACAAAACATAAAGAACCCAAAAAGTTCGAGAGAAATTGAAGGGAGATCTTCAGCCTTGATGTAAATCCTTGCTTCTGAGATGAATCAATTAGCGTTCTTCAAGTAATTCCTTGATTTCTACTCTGTGTCCCCTTTTGTTCCTTATTTAGGGTGTTTTTATAGACTTTGGAATGCCCAAAATACCCAAAAATTAGCTTTTTTCGCGTGAAATGAAGCAGTGCTCGACAGGGACACGCCCGTGTGACACGCCCGTGTGAGGTTGCTCAGGCCCTGTTCAACACTGATAAATCTACACGGGCGTGTGGTTTACCCGTGTGAAAATGTCTTAGGTCGTGTTAATGCTAATTTGGGTCCATTTTGTCTGTTTTTGGCCCGTTCCTTTCTCTTTTCTCTTTCTTATGCTCACCTAAGTATAAAACATGAAATTAAAGGATTAGGAGCATCATATTCCTCAATTCTAATGATAAATCATCCATAAATGTGCCAAGCATGGGGTAAAAATATGTATATATTATGGTTTTTCAGGATGCAACTGTTTCTAGCAAATAAAGGTTGTCATAAGTATTTAAATAACCAGTTCCAATAACATTTGAATTTAAAGACAAATTAAATTGATTATTTCTGAACGAACAATAATATCCAAATTTGTCCAACGAAGAAACAGAAACTAAATTCCGTCTAAATGACGGTACAATAAAAGTGTCTTTTAAATCCAAATAAAAACCAGTTCCTAATAACAACCTAAAATGCCCAATCACTTCCACTTCTATCAATTTTCCATCACCCACAAAGATGTGTCTTTCACTATCACTTGGCTTTCGGTAACTCAGGCAACCCTGCATAGAAACACTTATGTGAGTAGTGGCACCAGAATCTATCCACCAAGTGTTTCTAGGTACTGAAGCTAAATTAATCTCAGAACAGACCAAATTAAGAATTATACCTTTCTTTGCACGCCAAGCATGAGATTTGGTACAATCTTTCTTTACGTGTCCAGAATTGTTACAAAAGAAACAACTCTCTGTAGCTTGGTGTTGTTTCTTTTGAGCTGGACCCTTAGCAGCTTCATTATGATATTTTCTTTTCCTGCCCTTGTCTTTAGGGGCATTGGCCAAATGAGCACTTTCAGACTTATCACACTTCAACCTTTCTTCGTCTTGCACACAATGAGAAATAAGCTCATTTATGGTACATTTCTCCTTTTGACAGTTATAACTAATTTTAAATTGATTAAATTGTGCAGGAAGCGATACCAAAACCATAAGAACAAGTGATTCCTCTGAAAGCTTGATCTTAAGTTCCTTAAGTCTTGAAGTAGTATGGAACATCTCCATAATGTACTCCCTTACGTTACCTTGACCCTTATACTTCATAGACATCAAAGAAGTCAGAAGCGATGTCATCTCAACCTTATCATTTTTAGCAAAACATTTCCCAATTTTATCAAGGAAACCCTTGGCCTGAGTAACCTCTTCAGATTCTATGCCCATAAAAGCTTCTGGAATGCAGTGTTTCATGATCATAAGACTCATACGATTTGAATGATCCCACCTCTCAAAATCCCTCTTAACATCAGGGGTGCTTTCCGCAGTGAGAGGTGCAGGTTGTTCCTCCCTTAGTGCAAGGTCTATGTCCATACAGCCAAGCACTATAAGTAAGTGCATTTTCCATTCCTTAAAATCTGTCCCATTAAGCATGAGTATAGAATTTATATTAGTAGATATTGTGGCAGTAGAAGATGAATTAGCTGAATATAGAACAAAAAACAAGCTTAAATCAATGTTCATAAGTAAACAATAAATTCAAGATAATGGCTAATCCCATCTCAAGATACCAAACACAACATTAATATCAAGTCTTTGGATAGTAATATTAACAGTAAGCGGTACTCTTGTTGTAGCAATCAAACTTTGACAGTAAATTATGTCAAACAATAAATTAATCTTTGGACTAACTTATTGCTCACATAAAATACCTTATAATTGTCACACATTTATTGCCACAGATGTCTTTGAAATTCTACCAAATATTAACTTACTTTTGGGTCAATTAATAAACACATGAATCACAAAAACATATAATCATCTTAATATTTCAAATAAAATAATCTACACAAAAGAGGTCACTTTGGCGACATTTTGGTTCAACTAATTTATTTAAAATATTAGACATCCTTAATTAAAAGCCAAAATCTGAATTTATTTGTTTCAAAATATTTACCTTAAATTTATCTTTCAATCAAATTAAAAGATAATCATATATATTTATATAATTTTCCAAAACAACATGCATTAAACCAATCAAGGCATGCATATATTATATATTTATATATATAAATGAAACATATATATATATATGAATCAATTTCTATATTTTTTTAATTCTCAATTAAAACAGTAAATCTTTCCACGAAAATTTAAAACCTTAAAACTTTATTTAAAGAATCAAAACCCAAAAATTTATCAACAATCTCAAATATTCAATGTAATACATAATTAAAATATCAAATCCATAAGATCTGAAAAATGAATCAATCCACAAATAATAGAGAATCAATTCATTCTCAATGATTCAACATGACAAAGCTCGGATGCCACTTGTTAGATTTGTAAAATAAATCTAAAATAAAACTGAATAAACCAAGATCTATCATGTTAAATCATCAAGAATAAATTGAGAATAAAATTAAATGCGGAAGCATACCTGAATCTATGAATTCCTTAAAGTTTTATCGAATTTTGGGGATTTGATCTTCAAAATTAGCACACAAGAAATTTAGAGAATATATGCTCTCTCTTTCCTAATGATGGGATATTAGAAAAGATATATTATATATAATTTGGGGACTATAACCCTAATATTTATAACCTTGGCATCTTAGTTCTAATCAAATTCTAATTAGCCCATCATTAATTAGAATTTGATTAGAAGAGTATCTACACATATTTGACCCATACTTTATTTAATAATTAAAGCCCAATAAAATTCTAATCAAATTAGATCACTTTTAATTTGGGCTAACTTATCACGATAATAAATAATAACATGTAACTATCCTTATTATATATGTGATGTCCATATTTTCCAACAGGACGGTGTACAAAGGGACATTGAATTATCTTTGTGTTGTGCCATTGAATTACATATTTATATATATTTCCTATTTGTATCATGTACAAAATAATGAGACATATGCCTATACATCCCTAAATCAACACATTTTACATGACAAATATTGTTAAAGAAATATTTTTGTTTTATTGATTTTTTTTGTCAACAAACAACTGCAACAGAATATTTTTAGGTAAATTAAATTGAAAATATAAAGAAAAAAGAAAAGAGTTGCATGGATTGATAGATTTTTTCAATACAAGAAATTCAAAAAATTAATAAATAATTGCAAATAAAATTACAACAGCCTTGAATTTGGAACAACTCCAGTCCAATCTGAAATCTAGCTTCGTCTTCCTTGTTCAAGGAAAAATTACAAGTTCAAAACATAGTTTGGAATTGTCCCGAAATAACCACACTTGAATCACATCACCTACCTTTAAGTCATTACCTTCTACCACTGATTTCCACCAGTTACTAAGACATAGAGGGAGCTAAAATGGCCTGTTGGCTTTGGCATGTCCCATATTCTCAAACTCATGTCCCTAGTTTTCAAACATGGCTCAATCACCAATGCTTTTATCCCCTACTTGCTTCTTTGTTTCAGCTCTTCATCTATAAGAAACTCGACCTCGACTTGATTCATGGGTATGGAGAGACGTCCGTGGTGCTTGCTCAAATCAGTTTTGTGGAGTGCCTTTTGTATAATTAGTTTCTTCTCACTTCCATCCATGCATTTGATCATGTGGGAACTATGAACAAAGATGAATGAAGCTTAACAAAAGCTTATGTTGCGAGGCTCGTTACTTGCCGAGAACAAAACAGAAAATGGCTTGAAAAACTGAGTGAAAGCAAAGAAAATAGAGAGTTTTATGATGAATTCAAACTGAATTTTTCCTTAACTTTCAAGTTGGCATAATGCCAATACATATACCAGGTATAGGTTGGTTAACACAAGCAAATTTCATCTTAACATTTACCTAACACCACTAAGAAACATTGAAACTTGACAAATGAAACTTGTACACTTTGACAAAGCTGATTTATTAGCTCAAATGTCAACAAAAATACATCAAGTACATTACCAACTAAGTTCTAATCAAACTAAGTTACAAAATATCAACTTGAAGTAACTAAATCAGCAACATTGCCTTCAACTGCAACATGCATGACTCTGGCAGCTTGTTCTGCTTCTTGGCTGCTACATGTGCTACATGTAGGCCAACTCCAACAGTTCTCCTTGGCTTACATGCTACATACTCCCATTTTCCTTCTTAATTTGATGAATCTTGACACACTAAGGGGCCTTGTCAAGATGTCAGCAAGTTGTTCTTTAGAATTGCAATGAATCAATCTCACCTCATGAGATTGCTCCATTTCCCTAACAAAATGAAACTTAATCTTGAAGTTCTTTGTTCTCCCATGGAACACTGGATTCTTTGCACTTGCAACAGTAGACTGGTTGTCACAATTGATCTATGTTGCTTTGTAACACCCCTAACCCGCATCCGTCGCCGGACTAGGGTTAAAAGGCATTACCAGACATATCAGAACATTTTACAATCAATTCACAAACATAATCCATACATCGGTATTCCATAGAAAAACATACATATATAGTCCCTTTAGAAAGTCTATGAGACCTTAAACATGCATTAGAAAGGGGTCGAGATTAAACCGAACACATACAAAAATTTCTTGAAACTTAACAAATTTTCAAATTTTCAGAGGCCACACGCACGTGTGACCAGGCCGTGGCAAAACAGGGCATACATACTGACTTGTCCACACGACCACCAGACACGCCTATGTGCCAAGCCGTGTGAAAATTAGAGAGGTTACTAACTTGCTCACATGGCCAGTCACACGCCCGTGTGTCCAGCCCATGTCGCTATTCGAAATGGCCTCACATGCTCGTGTCTGGGCCATGTACTCAGCCGTGTCAAACTAAAGGTGTATACTGACTTAGCCACACAGCCGCCTGTGTGGTCTGCCTAGGCTCATTTCGAAATGGCCCTCGAGCAACAAGGCAGAGACACACGCCCGTGTCCCTGCCCATGTGGGCACAAAATAGGCCATTTACAAGGCCAAAATGCCACCCAACTTTGGGTCCTCCCCACAACTTCAAAACCAAAGCATTTTGTACAAAATTTTCAGCCAATTCACAGCCAAAACGTATACAAATTCATGTCAACCATACGTGATCAATACATCAAATTACCACATTTAATCTCATGCCAAAACCTTGTAAATTTCTCAACTAAGCAAATACCAAATGGACCATTTCATATTGGCCTTTCATGAGCACATCAAATACCAATTTTGCATCACATTACTTATACCAAATCCAACCATAACCACAACCATTACCAAGCCATATCGCATGGCTAGATTTACATCATTCCAAAAACATATTCATATACTTCTAGTCTATACATGCCATATATCAATATTCACATTTTGAAAAGGTACCAAAATAGAGTTTGATAGTGTGGTGATGATCCTCGATGATTCCCGAGCTCCCAGTAGCTTTGATATCTATAAAACAATTGAAAACACACATAAAGTAAGCTACAAAGAGCTTAGTAAGCCATATACAAATAAACTTATCATTAATGTAAATATTTACCCCTTTATACAAATAATTCATATCCAAATTCATTCATAATCTCATTGATCACATATATATCATATAATCCCAATTCACTTATTCATACAGCACATTTGTCTCATTCATATTTCACATATATTCAATGGTACATATACATACCTTTCATGATCAAATATTGGACATATCTCAAACGTACCTGATTTGAATATTCTTAACATATTCATACATTTCTTAGAGTGCCCGTTGAACCGTTCGGAATCAAATAGCTCGGAAAGCTCTTACAAGGCCAAAGTCCTAAGCGTGGTCTTACATGTAATCAATATCGATGCCACTGTCCCGGACAGAGTCTTACACAAAATCAAATACGATGTCAATGTCCCAGACATAGTCTTACACTTAAATCTCAAATCGATGCCAATGTCCCAGACATGGTCTTACACGATAACACATATTGGAATCCTATGTCATGACATATGCATCCTAGCTATTCATAAGGTTCGTACGGAACTTTTTGGCCATCGTCACATTATCGGAACTTTCTCGGATTTCACATATTTGGCTCAAATAGCCATATATCACAATTCATTCACATATAAATAGTATAATTCAATTCAAACACATTTATTTGTATATTGACTTACATTGTACGGATTTAGATGGATATAAACGGCTCTTCAACTACTTTCGATTTCCCTCGATTTAATTCTATTTTCTTTGGATCTTGATCTAAACACATTCAAATTTAACTCTTTTATTCACCAATTCATTTTATTCAATCCATATACACATATTTAGGGCATTTTACAAATTAGCCCTCACATTTTTGTTTTTTAACACTTTAGTCCCCAATTCATAAAATCACAAATTACACATAATTTAGCAATATCATAGCTTGACAGAATTTTCCTTTAGCTCATATAAGCCCACAAATTTCATTTATTTTACATTTTAGCCCCTCAATTTCTCAATTTCATAATTTAGCCCAATATACTCAAATTCATCAAAGTTTCAAATATAAAACATGATAATCTGACACATATCTTTCATATTTCATCAACTACCTTCACAAAGCTTACAAAATCATCAATGGCACATTTTGAAATCTTTATCATATTCAGAAATTGAGATATGGGCTAAGTAGAACACTAAGCATTGATCTCGTGATGATGAAGTAATAAAATAATCGTACCTAAAAGTCTAACTATTATCACGACAAAAGGCAAGCGCACCTATCGAATAATAGTATAACTAGTGGCAAGACCGGAATATCGAATCCAAGGAACTAAAAGTACTAGTAATGACTTTCTTCCTATTATCTAGCCTAAAAATAATGAGGTGGTTTGTGTAAATTAATTAACTCTAAACTAAACTAAGGATGCGACAAAGAGTAAATTGGGAAATTGCTTTTGGAAAACTGATTGATAAGGGCAATACCTAAGGAAGAATCCACCTAGACTTCACTTGTTATCTAACTCTGAACTAGACGATTTCTTCATTTGACTTGATCTGTAGAGATCCCTAAATTATGTTAATACCTCCGTCGAGGATAAGAACAACTAATCCTAGGGTGATTAATTGAAATCTCTTTCTAATTAAAACCCCTAGTCTTACATTAACTCGATCTATGGCTCCCCACATTAGATTTGACTCTAATCCGATAGATTTTCGTCGTCCTATGTCTAGGATTGTGATCAACTCCGCTTAATTGTGTTGGATCTACTCTTATACAGGGACTTTTGCTCCTCTGTATAAGCACATTTGGCTTAATTAATATCCCGGAAATATCAATTCAAGAGTTAAAAACACAATTAACAACAAATCAAATATTTACCATATAGCTTAGATAACAATAACAAGATTCATCTTAGGTTTCATCCCTCTTAGATATTTGGGGTTCTAGTTCATAATTATAAAAAGAAACATCTCAGAAGAAATAAAATAACAAAACATAAAAAAACCTAAAACCCTGAAAGGATAGACGGGAGATCATTTGTCTTGATGTATATCCTGGCTCCTGAGATGGATCAATCGGTTTTCCTTTGAGTAATTCCCTGCCTCTAGCTCTTCGTCTTGGTAGGAGAACTGAGTTGGTACTGTCTTGTACCGTCCCCTCTACTATACACCCTTGTAGTTGCCGCCTAGGGTCTTTATATAGAGTTTAGAATGTCTTTCTTAGCCCCTAAGTAGCCTTTTCCGAGTGAAATTGAACTTCATCAGGACAGGGACACGCCTGTGTGCCATACCTGTGTGAGTCGATGTGGAGGCCGTGCTCGGGCCTGTTAAAGTGGCACGGTCGTGTGACACGCCCATGTGACAAACTTTCAGGCCGTGTTGATTATTGATTTGTGCCTAATTTGCCCGTTTTTGGCCCGTTCCTTGCTCTTTCCTCTTCCTTATGCTCACCTAAGTACAAAACATGAAATAAAATGATTAGAAGCACCAAATTCCACAAATTCAATGATAATTCATCCAAAAATTAGGCTAAGCATGAGGTAAAAATATGTATAATTTACGGTTTATCAAGCATCAATCACAAAAACATAGAAATTATCAAAAATGGACCAAAACACATACCTTAATTTGCCAAAATTGAAGCTGAACCCTAGAACTCTTTTTCTTTTTCTTTGTATTTTCGGTAATATGAACACTTAATGCCTTAATTTCATACTTTGTTTTATTTAATTCATATTTACTTTGCCATTTACCAAATTAACCTTATTCATATCATTAATATGCCACTAACTAATGACCATCTAAGTCATTTAATGTATTCAATGGTCAAATAACCACATAAGGACTTTCTTTTATAAAGACACATCAATTCGGCCATTATTCAAATAGAAGGACAATTTTGCATTTTCTGTGATTTAGTCATTTTTCCATAAATTGGTACACAAACGATAAAATTAACTCACGAAAATTTCACATATGCTTAATCACATACTGTAAACACAAAAAATAATATTTAAATATTTTTCTGACACGGATTGGTGGCCTCGAAACCACTCTTCCCACTAGGGTCTAAACCGGGTTGTTACATGCTTCCCTTTAGTGTTGATTCAAGTCAGCCCTAATCTTCCTTAGCCGAATGGCTTGGTTTACAGCTCCTGCAGCTGCCACATATTCTGCTTCAGCAGTTGACTGAGTAACAACATTTTGCTTCTTCGAACTCAAACAAATGATGATTGAACCAAGGGTAAACAGATACCCTAAGGTGTTTTTCATGTCATCTATCGATCTAGCCCAATCACTATCAGCATAACCAAGTAATTTCATGCTTTCAACCTTGGTGAACAACATTCCATAACTCAATATACCTTAGATGTACCTAAGAACTCTTTTAGCAGCTTGAAAATGCTTTATATTGCAGCAATGCATAAATCTAGATAGCTGACTCATAGCAAACATGATGTCTAGTCTAGTTACAGTCAAATATAACAAACATCCAACCAAACTCCTATATGTTGATTCCCTAACCTGCTCAAAATTGCATTGGCTCGATAACTTCTCTCCAACAGCAACTAGTGTGCTTATTGCCTTACAGTTCAGCACAGAATTTGTTCAGAATCTTCAAGGTAAATGTTTTCTGGCTTAGGAAGATTCTTTTCTGAGTTTGAGGCACTTCCATGCCAAGGAAGTAAGTCATCTCTCCCAAATCAGACATTTCAAACATTTGTTCCATTTCGGCTTTGAAATCAGCCAGTATTTCATAATTTTCTCTAGTTACCTAAATCATCAACATACAAGGACACAATGAGCTGTGTTTTAAGACCTTCCTTTATTACATATAAGGTTGGCTCACTGATGCTCCTTTCAAATCCCAAACTAACTAGATAGCTGTCAATTCTACCATACTAGGCTCTTGGTGCTCGCTTCAAGCCATACAAGGCTTTCTTCAGCTTGTAGACACTATCTTCTTTGCCAGCTACTTTGAAGCCTTCAGGCTGTTCAAAATAGATTTCCTCCTCAAGAAAACCATTAAGGAAGGCTGACTTTACATTGAGCTGATGAATTTTCCATTGCTTATGTGCAGCCAAGGAAACTAATAGCCTTATTGTATCAAGCCTGGCCACTAGTTCAAAGGTTTCAAAGCAAGCAATACCATATTTCTGACTGAATCCTTTTACAGCGGCCTTGCTTTTAGCTTGTCCAAGGTTCTATCAACATTTTGCTTGGCTTGAAACACACACTTCACTCCAATGACCTTCTTGTTGACTGGTCTTGGAACTAGCTCCCAGGTTTGATTCTTTTCTATCATGCTCATTTCATCGAGCATGGCCTGTTTCCAACCTTGTTGAGCTTCAGCTTTTTCAAAGCAACTTGGTTCAATAGTAGCTACTTTTACTCTAGTATATATCTCAGCCAATGGTCTTATTCCTTTGACTAGCTCATCATCAATGTCCAATTCTGGTTCAATTTTTATTAGCACCAATCTGATCTATCACCAGGTCTTCAGCAACAACCTCTAGTTCATTCTTATCCTAGTTCCATTCTAACTTTCATCGAATACAACATTCCTGCTCACAAGAACTATGTTTGATAAAGGATCCAAGATCCTATAGCCCTTCTTGACACTACTCTAGCCTACCAGGATGCTAGGTTGAGCCTTCTTGGCCAACTTGTCCCTCTAGATAGCAGGAACATGTGTATAACAGATGCAGCCAAAGACCCTCAGGTGAGCCAGTGACGATTTGAACCCAAACCAAGCCTCATATGGAGTTTTTTGAACCAAAGCCTTTGTTGGAAGCCTGTTTAGAGGTACACAGTAGTGTTAATTACCTCAACCCACAAGGTTTTGGGCAAATTTCTCTCAAACAACAAGTATCTTGCCATATCCTTCAGACTTATGTTCTTCCTTTCAGACATATGTAGGCGTCGGTGAGCTGATGTTTGATACCCACTTCATCACAAAAACTCTGAAACATGGATGAGGTATACTCAGTCCCATTATCTGACCTCAAAGTCTTCAATTTGCAACCTGTTTCTGTTTCTGTTGCAGCTTTGAACTTCTAGAATACTGAGGCTAGTTTAGACTTGTGCTTTAGGAAATAAATCCAATAATACCTCAAGTAATCATCAATGAACAAGATGAAGTACCTACTGCTATTCAAAGAGTGTCTTCATGGGCCACACACATTAATGTGGACCAGCTACATCTCTTCAGAAGCTCTCTAGGCTTTGTTTGAAGGAAATGGCAATATAGCTTGTTTTCCTAGTTGTCAAACTTCACAAACCTCTTCTATCTCAACTGATTTGGAGAAGTTTTCAACCAAATCTCATTTGGTCAGCTGAATCAATGATAGTTGGCATGTCTAAGCCTTTTGTGCCATATTTTAGACTCATCTAAGACAGTTGTGTAGGGACTATCTGATTTGTTCCAATCTACAGCAAAGCTTTTGTCAACAATGGTCACTGACATGAGTTTAGATCCACTTGGATCACTGATAAGCCATTTCTTGCCTTTGAACATCATAGAGTAGCCCTTTTCTAGCAACTGAACTATATTAAGCAGATTTCTATCAATTTCAAGTACAAACAAGACATTTGAAACAAGTTTAGTACTTGTATGAGTGTTTATCAGCACATCTGCCTTGCCTTCTGCTTTGATGAAGTGTCCATTTCAAACCTTCACCCTTGTTTTGAAACTTCTATCGATTGTCTTGAAGATAACAGCATCAAGGGTCATGTGGTTTGTGCAACCACTATCTATCAGTTATCCATTTGTGGCATTTCTTTTAGCAACTCAGCAAGAAACTGCAAATACTTGCTCTTTTTGGTTTTTGCTACTTGAGCTTCAGCTCTAGGCTACTGAGGTTGGTTTTGTCTCAACTTGCCTTTGTTTTTGCACGCGTTCTCAACATGGCCCATTTTCTTGCAGACTTGGCACTGCACATCAGGCCTGAACCAGCAGTTTGCCTTTGGATGACCAAGCCTTTTGCAATGTTTACAAGGTTGATTGCTTCTTCTTGCACCATCTGATCTAGGCTTGTCTTTCCAGGTTTTCTTCCCTTTGTAGGTAAAGGAGCTCAAGGTTGGTTGCTCCTAGCTTGGAAAGCACCTTCTTAATGCTCCTCCAGTCTACTTAAAATGTAACACCCCTAACCCGTATCCGTCACCAGACTAGGATTAAGAGGTATTACCAATCAATTCATAACTTTTAACATTCATATCACATTCATTTATAAACTCAATGTCCCTTTAGAAGGTCTTCAAGACCTTAAACATACTTTGATGAAGGTTCGAGATTAAACCGACCACATATAAAAATTTTTGAAACATGTAAAGTTTTCTAACTTTTAAACGTCACATGCCCGTGTGAGGCACACGGCCATCAGACACACACGTGTCACAAGTCGTATAAAAACTGGCATATATACTAACTTGGGTCACATGGCCGACCACATGCCCCTGTACCTATCCATGTGAAAACTAGAGGGTATACTGACTTAGGTCACACGGCCAGTCACACCCCCGTGTCTAGGTCATGTGCTGGGTCGTGCCAAACCTGTAGGGTATACTGACTTATACCACACGGCCAGTCATACGCCCATGAGTGAGGCCATGTGGGGCATACTGACTTAATTTGAATTGCCACACCAGAGGGCACACGACCATGTACCATGACCGTGTGTCGTACACGACTGAGACACACGCCCATGTCTCTACCCGTGTGGACAAAAATAGGCCATTTACAAGGCCAATTTTCCACCCAAATAGGGTCAACCTACAAGCTTAAAACAAGCACTAAGTCAATACAAAGGACATCTAAAACTAGTCCAAAACATACATATTTAATACCATATCCACTTCAACCATTTCTAAACACAATTACCTAATCAAACCACGCCAAATCTATATGTCATAATCACCAAGTTAACCTATTTCAAGGTATACCATTTCTCACCAATTTAATTACTCAATACCATACCAAAAACATACCATTTTCCATCCATAACATTCCAACAATATTTTACCATTTAAACTATCCTTTCAACCATACCAAAATGACCAATTCAAGCACTTTCAAACATGATACATTATAAACACATCATGTACCATATACCATACTTCTCAAAATGAGCCAATTGACATGGCCAAATACACACCAACATTAACATAATTTACAAGCCAAATCACATGGCTATAATTCTCAACACAAGATATACCATATTAATACTAGCCTATACATGCCATATACCATATTTACAAGCTTCAAAAGTACTGAATAAATTATCGATTTGTGATAATGATTCTTAATGATCCCTGAGTCTGAGCTAGCTTCGATAATTTATAAAACATGGAAAGAACACACAAAGTAAGCTTTCAAAAGCTTAGTAAGCCATATACAAATAAAGTCATTAAATAAGACAATTGTAATTCAATCCAAATATACAAAGCATGGCTAAACATATAGATAAGTGCAAACTTTTCTCATATTATACACATATTCACATTTGATTCATCACTTACCTTCTCTTTCAATATTCATATTAACCTCATATGTACCTGAGTCGTTTAACACATTTACACATTCTTTCTTATATTCTCATTGCCCATTGAACCATTCGGAATCGCTAAGGATACTAAAAAATCTCGTATATCACATACAATGCCAATGTCCCAGACATGATCTTACACAAAATCATAATACGATGCCAATGCCCCAGACATGGTCTTACACGTAAGCACATCTCTAAAATCCTAATGTGATGACATTTATATCCCATACTCTTCCTCAAGTTAGTACAGGGCTTTTAGATGTCGTAACTCTATCAATTCTTGGTCACACTCAATCATTTAGCATCCAATGCAATTCAATAACATATAAACATGTATAATTCAATTTAAAGATGTAACAGCATAAACTTGGGCCTAGTTAGAACAGTGGTTTCAGGCCCAAAAATTCGACGAGGAAAAATTTATTTTTATTATATTTTTATGGTATACAATTTCACGGAGTGATTTCGTTAAAATTTTGTTCGAAAATTTCAATGTTTGGGCACTCAATTTAGTCAAAAGGACTAAATTGTAAAAAGTGCAAAAGTTGATCTCTACATGTTAGAGGTGTCCAATTGTTATGAAATTTTAAATTGGATGTCCTTAAATGGTAATTATACCATTAGTTAATTACTTGGACAAAAATGGACATGAAATGGGTGAAATAGAATATTTTTAATTTAGGGGCATTTTGATCATTTAGCGATTAAATGAATTAAAAATCAAATTAAAAGCCAATTTTTGCTCATCTTCTACCCCATGGATGAAACTTGCATGGAGAATACATAGCTAGGGTTTTTCAAGCTCCCAAGCTCGATTATCAATAAAATCAAGGTTCGGGCCTCAAACAAGGGAAAAACAAAGTATGTGACAATTAGGCTCATTTCACCGATTTTGGTACCGAGGTAAGTTTGTATGTAAATAATGTATCGTTTTATTTACGTTTTAATATTTTGATATATTTTATGATGTATCACTGAATATTGAATGATTATTTGATGTATTCGACAAAGTGGCTGTAATGGCCCAATTTAGCCCGAGGCCCATACAACAACCAAAAAACCAAACCAAAAAATAATAAACAAAATCCAAAATAAAATGTCAACCAATGTCCATTTACAATACAATAGTAAGAGTCCATAGTCCATCATTACAAACCCAATGGCCCAAACCCTAAGAGCCAAAAATAATTAAATTTACAGCCCAAATAAAATAGGCCTGATTGGCCCAATGCACTAGGAAGTTCTGGAAACCCTCACGCCGCAGCTCCCACAAACAACTTCTTCCTCCACGCGCGCCCCCTCCAGTTGGACTCCCACCTGCAACAGACTAACAAAATAACAGCAAAGATGGCAACAACGACATACAGCAAATTGACAGCAAATATATAACAAAAAAATCTAAAAGAAAAAGGGTACTTTGTATTTTTCTTTTTATTTTTATTTATTCTTTATTGTCGATTATAAAAAGGACTGATTGTAAACAGTGAAGGGACTTACGATTTACCAATACAGATACACAATCAATACAGAAAAACAGAAAATCAATTTTCAAAAGGTGATTCTACTTCTTTGTGGAGCGATTTTTTTCATTTTTTTTCCTTTTTCATTTTTACATGCGAAAAAGAAACGGAAAAAGAGAGACCTACCTCCGTTGTTTGATCTCCGTCGATTAGGCTTTCAAATCCATTTAAAGCAAGGCTTTAGGGCCCTTTTTGCTTATTTTTGACCGCCAGATATGGTGATGTACAGCGGACGGACGGGCTCGTAGAAAAGCTCTTTCATTGGAGGAAAGAAAGGGGAGAGAAAGGAGAGTTATGAGTTTTTTTTTTTGGGAAAACTAAGGCTAAAAATAAGGGTTTTAAGGAAATTTTGGGTACATATGCAATCTAAAAAACGACACCATTTCATTTGTGGCATTTTATTGACAAAACGGCGCCGTATGATGCCTTTCGACCTGAACTCGATCCATATACTGGAGGATCCGCGTGTTTCACCTTGGTGGGATATTTGCAGATCAGGTCCTTCTGTTTTATTCCCTTATTTAAATTTCATCCTGTTTTCCTTTTTTACATATTTCTAAATTAACCCCGTTTTTTAGATTCTGTCATTATAGTCCAGGTTTAAACAGAGCGTTTTGGGACTTGGGATAATTGCACTTGTAATCCTCATTCGTTCATGCGCATTTTATTTAGGTCCTCAATTCTGTTTTAATAGTTTTATTTTTTTGTAAATTATTCTTTTAATTTTGTTTTTATTTCAATGAAGTCTGTTTTTAAAATTTTAGTTTACTTTTTTCTTTATAATTTATTTATTATTCTTTTTTTTTAGAAATTGTTTTAACAAATCATTTTTGAATTATTTTATTGATTCTACATTGTTTTAATTTATTATTTTTATATTTTCATTTGTATATATTTTTAAATTGTTTTGTTATATAATTTATTTATTTTAAATTTCTCTCTTATAATTTCTCTTTGTTTTAAAGATTTATATAATATTTATTTTAAATACTCTTATACATTATTATGTTATGTATAAATATACATAATTTATATTAAATTATCTTTATTCTATATACATATAATTGGTTTCATATTATTTTATGTATTTTCTTTTAAATCTATTTATGTATATTTTTTCTTTTAAATCTATGTATGTATATAATTTGTTTCTTTTGAGGACTTTGTTTTATTATATATTTTTGTTTATTTCAAACACTTTTATATATTATTACTTATATATAGATTATTTTTATTAAGTTTTTTATTTCATGTATATTATCCATTTAGATTGATATGCATTCTTTTGTATATTACTTATTTTGATTTTCTCCTTATATAGTATTTATTTTAAAATTCATTTATATCTTATTATTTAATATGTTATTTATTCTTATTTTTTTAATCTATTTTAAATTCTCACGTATAGTACTTGTTTTAAATTTTTTATATTATTTGTATATTGATAATTTCAAATTTTCTTTCTTTCATATTATTCTTTTTTTAAAAAAACTTGTTACATGTTATTTGTGTTAATTTGCTTGGAATTTCTTTTAAAATTGGCTGTTAATTCATTAGCTTTCGAATATTAATGTTAGTATTTATATAGTGTATGATGCGTTGCCCTTGTATATATCTTAATTTATTCTTTTGTATCTGCATGTTATTGTTATTCACTTGTGTAATATTATTATTCCATGCTCAACACTATGCTTGTGTTTCTTATTACCGTATAGTGATTCAAATTCCAATGTATTTGGGCTGATTTTAGTTGTTTCATTTTTATCTCAAACAAATCAAATAAAATACATTTTATGCCGGTTTTATAATCGCTTATTTGAAAGTTTTTTAAAATAAAGCAATGTTTTGTGTTTGAAAATTCAAGAAATTGGGCCTTAACGTGTTGGGTTTTGGTTTTTCGTTGACCAAATAACTAAATATCCTTCTAATTGCATGTTTTGGAAATCATAAGATGATCTCGGTTTTGAGAGTTTAAAATGTCATATCCAAACGTACTGGATGTGGCATTTTATCCTTTCGGAACGAGTGAATCTTAAATTCCAACTCGAGTTATTACAACCTTTTTCAAAGAAATTGTATTTTCAAAACTTTTCAAGTTTTCAGCATTAGGACATCATTTAATCGATGTGGTGCCAATTTTGGGCGTACGAGCGTGCTAACCCTTCCTCGTACGTAACCGACTTCTAAACCCATTTTCTTGAAATTTGTAGACTAAAATCAATATTTTAATAAAACAAAATGTTTTATGAGGTGATCCGATCACACCTAAACAAAAAGGATTGGTGGCGACTCCATATTTCTTTTTAAGTCGATCCCCGTTTTTTCAAAATTAAAAATGGTTTTGACAATGGCAATAAGTGAGAAATTTCCCGGTTGAACCTTAGGAATATAAATGGATACAAGTGACATGCCACTAAGGGTCTAAGTGAAATAAGTCCATGGCATTGTACTAAGTGAAATAAATCCATGGCATCTAAGTGAAATAAGTCCATGGTATTGTGTTAAGTGAAACAAGTCCATGATATTGTATTAAGTGAAACAAGTCCATAACACCCAAGTGAAATAAGTCCATGGCATTGTGCTAAGTGAAATAAATCCATGGCACCTAAGTGAAATAAGTCCATGGTATTGTGCTAAGTGAAATAAGTCTATGGCATCTAAGTGAAATAAGTCCATGGCATTGTGTTAAATGTGATTATCTCGAGAACGAGCATATATGAAACTCTGTGAAATGAAGTAGATCTGGCTACAAGTGTGGCACTATGGGAGATAGCTCGAGGTATCCATTAATATTTCGATGTGTTCAACGGGAAATGTCTAAGTGTAAACAAATATGAATGAGTGATGAATAAGTGTAGGTATGTGTGTGTAAACTTATAAGCAATATGCTCGACATGTGATTGAATTTTGGTAAGGTTGATATGGGTAAGTGTTACTATGAAAGTTAATACAAAGAAATTTATGAAAGAGTAAAATTAGTAATGAAACAGTTTTGGACAGCAGCAATTGTATGATTTTGAAAAATCACCAAAAATGGTGCAAATCGAATTCGAAGTTGAATAAGATATGAAATTAAATATTATTGAGTATACTTTCATATAAAAGAAACGACGTAAGCAAAAAAATTTCATATTTTGAGATATTTGAATTTTAGTGAGACAGGGTCAGAATGATTTTAGAATTCCCTATTCTGACTTGGGAAAATCATTAAATATTGTAAAAAAATAATTATAGGATATAATTTATATGATCAAATTCTGTAATAAGTATACTTTCAAGGGAAACAAATGGGAACATCATCCAAATTCTGTACAATGAGTTAATTAATTTTTAGTAAAAAGGGATCGGAATGGTCGAGCAGTGAAATAGGGGTGACTTTAAAGAATAAACTGTACTTATTGGCTAAACCAAAAATTCTAAAAAATTTATGGTAAGAAGATATGTAAGTCTAGTTTCAGGTAAAATAAGCAGATCTTAATTTAGAGTTCCGTAATTCTAGATATAAATAATTTAGTAACTGTGACTCGAATAGACAACTTGTTTTGAACTTGAGTAAATAGTGGATCTAAGTGTAGTAATGATTGTATTATTTTAAAAATATATTGTGAAGATTTATAAAAGCATGTTAATAAATTGCTTATTATTTGCATACTTACTTACTAAGCTATAATGCTTACTCCCTTCCTTTCCTTTTTCCTATGGTGTCACAGATGCTAGCTCAAGTTGGAGGTCGTCGGAGACTCAATCACACTATCAAGCTATTGGTCGATATAAAAAAGTTTTCAAGTACTTATAAGTCTATGGCATGTATAGGGACTTGGTTAATTGTTTATATGTTATTATGAGTTGGCCTAAAATAGTGGCCTATGCTATTTGAAGGTCTTTGTTGTATAAGGCCAATTAATGTGGCTATTATTGGTTATGTTCTAAGCTAAAATGATGCAATTCATGAATGAGCATGCTTGCATATGTGTGTGGATGGATTAGTGCATGATGTTGATGTGATAAATGTGGCATAAGAGTGGTTGTGTAATTTGTATATGGTTATTGGCAAAGTGAGTGATATATTGTGCACGAGGAAGGTGTCATTGGAATGACGAACTTATGTCTTGAATGTGACCAATTGAGTGTCTAATAATGCCATGTTACGTGTGAAAGGAAATTGGTATAAGTGTGTAAGTGTGGCAGGGTGGCAAAGGGCTTGGTAAATAGCCTTTATTTTGTCCACACGGGTAGACACACAAGCGTGTGTCTAAGCAGTGTGTGACACACGACCTACCCACAAGGGGATGTTCAAATCCACACGGGCGTGTGCCCTGTTTTTCATGAAAAATTTTCGGTGTTCTCGAAAGTTCTCAGTTTACTCCCAGACCGTTCCCGAAGTATGTTTTGGGCTTCGTAGACCCATTTAAGGGGATTTAAGGTAAAATATGAATAGTTTTAATTTAAATGAAATTTTATGACTCAATTTAGTACGTGTGCATGTGTCTGTGTTCCAGTAATGCCTCGTACCTTGTTTCGGCGCTAAACACGGGTAAGGGGTGTTACAAAAGACATTTATTTGCATATGAACTGACCTCGTATTCGGGATAGACGTATCGGATCTAGTAATCGACAACCTTCAATTTTCCCCGATCTAAATCTGATTTCTTTCTTTCTTGATCTATATAAATTTAAATTTAGCTAATTTAATTACATATTCATTCAACTTAATCCAAATCACACTTTAAAACACATTTACACTTTTACCCCACATTTTTCACAATTTAGTCCTTATTTCTTACAATTACAAATTACACAAAATCTCACAAGACCTATGCTTAGCCGAATTTCATGTGAGTCCCTAGCAGCCCAAAATTTTCATTTATTTCACATTTCAACCCTTCAATTTACACATTTCACAATTTAATCCTTATTTAGCATTTTCACTAAAAATCACTTTATAAAACATGGAAATCTATCATCTAACTTCTATAATCCACCATCGAACAACAAAAAGCTTGAATATTCATCAATCGAAAATCACAAAATCATCAACAAATTCAAAAATTAAGGCACGAGCTAGCTAGTACTAGATGCAACGATCTTAAAAACATGAGAATCATAAAAAATCGAGCTCAAATCATACCTTAATCTCAACACAAAGTGTCAAACCCTAAAACATGAAGATGGCTTCTTCCTTTTTCTATTTTCGGTACAAAAAGATGATAAAATAGCCACCATTATGTTTTGTTTTATTATAATCATCATTATTTACATAATTACTAAATTACCCTTATTAATTAACTTATAAATCATCAAATATAAGGCCATTTATGACAAATTCCACTTTCAATGGTCTATTCACATCATAAGGACCTCACATTTAATAAATCATAGCAATTAAGCATTTAAACAATTAGAACATCAATTTTCATCTTATACGATTTAGTCCTTTTATCAAATTAACCATCCAATTGGCAAAATTTAAAACACGAAATTTCACACATATCAAATCACATGCTGTAAAGACCAAAAATAATATTAAAATAATTTTAAAACCTCATATTTGTGGTTTCAAAACCACTATTCTGATTTAGTTAAAACCGGGTTGTTACAGGCCCATTGCTCTTGAGCATAAAAGCATTGATCAGCTCTGTCAATGAGATGTTGGTCAGATCTCTCGAGTCTTCAAGAGATGAGATCTTTGCCTCATATCTTTTAGGTAAGGTTGAGATCACCTTCTCTACAATTCTTGCCTCATGAACTGTTCTCCAAGTAGTCTTATGTTATTCACACCAGCCATGATTCTGTCTGAGTATTGCTTCACAGTTTCTTCTTCCTTCATCTTTAGATTTTCAAAGTCTCTTCTCAAAGTCAGTAGTTGTTGTTGCCTTATTCTTTCAGTCCCTTGAAACTCCTTCTTCAGCTTATCCTAGGTCTACTTTGGTGATTCACAAGCCATGATTCTTGTGACAATCACATTAGACACACTATTTTGGATGCAAAACATGGCTTTGTGCCTTTTGGTTCTTTCATCTGCATGTTGCCTGATCTGAGCCACTGTTGGATTGGCTCTTAGAGGTGCTAGTTCAATATCTAAGTTGACAACCTCCCACAAATTAAATACTTGCAGGTAGGTTTTCATCTTTAGTACCCATATGTGGTAGCCTTCTCCATTGAAGACTGGTGGTACAACTAGAGAGAATTCGGGTGAAGACATAATTCTAAAGCTTGAAATATGACAGGTCCACTAAGAATTTGGCTCTAAATTCCAATTGTTGGAACTCTGAACAAAGATGACTAAAGCTTAACAGAAGCATATGTTACAAGGCTCGTTACTTGCCGAGCAAACAAAGTAGAAAATGGCTTGAATAACTAAATGAAAGCAAAGAAAAGAGAGAGTTTTATGATAAATTCAAACTGAATTTTTCATTAAATTTCAAGTTGGCATAATGCCAATACATATACTAGACATAAGCTGGTCAATACAAGCAAATTTCACCTTAACATTTACCTAACACCACTAAATAACATTGAAACTTGATAAATAAAACTTGTACACTTTGACAAAGATGAATTATCAGCTCAAATGTCAACAAAAATACATGAAGTACATTACCAACTAAGTTCTAATCAAACTAAGTTACAAACTATCAACTTAAAGTAACTAAATCAATAGCATTGCCTTCAACTGCAACATGCATGACTCGGGCAGCTTATTCTGCTTCTTGGCTGCTTCATGTGCTGCATGCAGGCGAAGTTCAACATATCATCTCTTTGAACCTTTGGGGAAAACAAGATTGATCCCCAAAAGTAGCCTTGTGCTTGTGCTTTTTCCTTTTCTGTTTCGGCATCAGCTTCTTTGCTCTACTTAACTTAAACCTTTCTTTCCGTTTCTTTGAAGAACCAGTTGGAAGCTGGTTCATAATCACATCTTCATCAATGGCAACAATTATAATATCAGTTCCAAATATTCTCACAGTTGTAAAGTTTATGGGTTGGGTATCAACACCAGACAAGTTGTCGTCAATTTTGTTCAACCCTTGTTTTAGTTTTAGTCTCATCGTTTCTTCGTCCAACCTCTCTACCAAGGCAACCGCATCTAGCAAGCACTGGAAGGGACTCCGATCTTCATCATTTTCCTTTAAACCCATCATTTCTTCTTTTCTTGAGCACATACAATGTCGTGAAAAGGGCAAAGAAGAAGAAGAAGCAGAAGCTCTAAAAAAAGTGAAATAAACTGACTTATATCGTATCAATCCTCATCAACATGAGAATTCCTATTTCTTTTTGGAGTTTGAAAATTAATTTTTCCTATACCTACAAGGATTCTCAAATCATTTTTCAACTTATGATAAAATTGGAAAACCTTAATAAAATAAAATAGAAATCCCATTTATACACTTTATATTTACTAGTGTAGATTTAAAAAAATGCAAGATATTTACAAGATTAAATAGTTTTGTATAAGCTAAAATTTGTAATAAAGGAAGACTTAGCCTTATCTCAATTAGTCCCTGTACTTTACCAAAGTTTTAGATCTAGTCCTTGTATTTTTCTAGTTGGTCAATTTTAGTTGAAATTTTAATCCTAACCGAAACAATAATAGTTCAATCCGTTTGATTACTAGCCATTTACATACTTATAGTCCCAGTACATGCCTATGGATACTAATTGGGCTAAATAGAAATGATTAAATTGAACTTGATTTGAGTTAAATTTAGATTAATTAAATAATTAAATAGAATTTGGTGTAGCCGAAGATGACTTGATTTGAGTTAAATTTAGATTAATTAATCAATACCAACCGAAAAGAGACGGTGTGTGGCTCATCATATCTCGACATCGGTGGTGTAGAAAAAATGTCAAGCAGAACTCCAATGTAACCTCTGAGTAGGTAAGCTTGATGATGGAGAAAAGCCGATCCCATAGAGTTGTTTCAATCAGTGCTCGCAGTCTGTCAACTAAGTGAATCTCCTTTAGAGCTACCCAGTCGATACAACAGCCCAATCCCAAGGGTTGCTATCAGAGATGTTGATATTGATCCTCGTGAGGACCTAGTAGAAATTAGAGACATGGATGGTGTGCCCCGGTGGTGGGGCCTGAGGATGAAGTCGCGCAGATGGCCTTAAGGAGACTTGGGTTTCTGCTATTTTTTATGTTTTGGGCCTTTTAGGTTTCAGTATTGGTTTGGGCTTGAGTAAATTTGGGTTAGGTTTGGGGTTGTAATTTGGGCCAGTATGTTTTTTTGTAAATGGACTTTATTTACTTTTTGTTTTTGCTTGGGCTGGACAGATTTGGCCCCTTACAATCATTATTGGCGCTCGCACCATTTTCATCGACAGTTTAGTGTTTGCTTAGGGACTTGTATATCTAAATGCATTTCCATCTTATGTTACTTGGGTAATTTTAAAATATGAACTTGTATTAATGCGTTATGGAAATTTGATAAATTGTCGCAACCCTTACGTCTCGTAAACATATTTTCACTTAGTTTAGCTTTGGAATATACTTAGAATACATTAAATTGGTCTTTTCTTTGTATTTCATTTTGAAAAAAAAGGTATAACCTGCCGATTTTGAATTTAACTTTTTTGATCCATGATATGAAATGAGTCAATAAAGCATTTCATAAATGAAATTCAAATAAAATATCTCATAAAATCCTAATCATTTCATGAAAATAAGGCTTTGAAGAATTCTTCCAAAAAGATAGAGGTTCGTTGAAAATTGTAGAAAAAGCATGCACTTTTGTTTCTCCAAGCATAAGTCGTTGGCACGCCTTATTCTATGACTTTTTCTACCTGTAACACCCCCCCAACCCCAAACCGTCATCGGAACAGGGTTACGGAGCATTACCGAAACTATCGAACAATGTACAAATTATGCGTAAATAAATATTAACTATAATGTGAAATAATCATATAGTCCCTTATATGGACCCTCGAGGTCCAAAATACAAGTCAAGAGTAATTCTGGACTAATTTTGGGACTTATAAAATTTTTCGAACATTTTTAGAGTTATTCTCAAGTGCAGGGCTTACACGCCCGTGTGAATTAGGGACACGTCCGTGTGACCCTATGACATGCCCGTGTTGTTGAATCGAGTAACTCGACACAACCGTGGTGGTTTGGGACACGCCCGTGTCCATTGCCCGTGTGATTCATAAAAATTAAATTCAAAGTGCAGGGCATGCACGGTCTAAGTACACGCCCATGGAGTTGGCCCGTGGCTCGCCCACGGCCTAGGCACGCCCGTGCCTCTACCCCGTGGTTGATTCTGTTAAAACTAACACGGTCTGGACACACGCCCGTGTGTCCTGTTAACCAGGCCGTGTGCGGCTATCTACCAAGCCTTGGCCTCCCTAAAACACAAATACACAATTATACCACCTAACTCATTTGTATAAAACACTTAATCAAATGCTATTCATTACATCTGCAATTTCAAAATAACATACATATAAGACACCCTAGGTACATGCCGCTATCAACAATTAACACACTTTACCTTATTGAATTCGGGATCAACCTGGGATGCTGATTCAACGTTCTACCTTTATTTAACCTGCGCACGGAAACAAACCGTACGCTGAGTATGGGTATACTCAGTGGTATTTCTATAATCTGAACATTTAAAAATATAACAAATTCTCAAGATTATAATATCAATTACAATTATTTACTTATTTATTTCATAGACAAATTTCAACTACTTTCCATATAAATTCTGTACAAATTATTTAATAAACACAATAACATAATTGTTCAATTCTTACCTAAATTCATTATTATTCATTCCCTTCTTTCACTTCCCAATCGGTATTCGCTTTCATTAATTTATTCACAATTCAATATTAATAAACTATATTCAGCTATACACTTATGAATCATTTCCATTTTATTCTATTTCAATAACAGTCAACTTCATTTATATCATAGTAAATTTATTATTCTTGATTTTCTCATTATATAAATACGATTATACCAAACTAATATAATTCAAATAATTAATTCAATGAATCATTCCTGAGATTTCAAACAATATAAGAACATTTGATTCAATTCCTTCAATCACATACAATTGTTCAACTCACATTTCAAATCACACATTTCAAATTGCATAATTCAAATAATCATCCTCATAGCACAATTTCGTTTCATATTTCATATCACATTGTCATTTTTACTATTCATTCAATTTCCAAATACACAATTTCCATTTGATTTTCTCATTTCATTTAATTACCCCTATTAACATAACTCGGACTTTGGCGGATACACGGATCCGTTTAACATATCAGAATGGCGACCAACGCCTCATCGGATAGTTCGAAGTAAAGTGGCTACCAAAGCCTCATCGGATAGCTCGAAGTAATTCTATGGCACACCTAGTACCTCATCGGCATAGCCGAAGCAAATCTATGGCTACCAAAGCCTCATCGAAACTATCCGAAGCAAATCTATGGCACACCAAGTACCTCATCGGCATAGCCGAAGCATATCTATGGCTACCAAAGCCTCATCGAATCTATCCGAAGCAAATCTATGGCACACCAAGTACCTCATCGGCATAGCCGAAGCAAATCTATGGCACACCAAGTGCCTCATCGACTCGAGGTCGAAGAATCTCTGAATTGTTACGATCCTATGGCAAGCCAATTGTATCCGCTAAGCCCGGTTAGTTAATAGAGTATCAAAATCACTTATTCTTTTTCACTTTCCATTGATCAAAGTCATACAAATACCATTAAATCATCATAATAATTCACTTCAATTCACTTCAACATCACACAAACACATATTCAAATACCGCAAATCTCATATATTTATATTAATTTCCTCATATTTCTAATCAATATATTTTCAATATAACATTCACTCATTATTATAGTTTTTACACCAATCATATAAATTATATAATCCAACAAAAATAATTCCATTCACTATAAATTCATTAAATTCCTCGTATGCGGAAATCAATCCATTTCAATTATAAGACATCATAATTCGAACACCAACAATTGCCATATGTATATAAATATAACAATTAATGACTAAGTTCGGATTATAGAAATACAAACCGTATTTCCTCGAGCTAACTCCCGTTGTCTTTGCCATTTTCCTTGCTTAGCCAAGATTCCCGGGACCACAATAACTACGGAAATTAAAACAATTCATATTCTTTAATTCGCTATTAATTTATAACTAATTAATACAATTTCTATTTTTCCTCTTCATTCTACTTTCTTTTTACACAATCCTATTATTTACTCATATATTCTTTTAAAGCTGTCTTCTTGCGCAATAGTCACTAAATTGTTTATATCTGAAGCTACGAAACTCCAAATCAAGTTCCGTTAATTTTCCCTGAAACTAGACTCATGTACCTTTCTACCATAAAATTTCCAGAATTTTTAGTTTTGCCACTTAATACAGTTTATTCTTCAAAGTTACGCCTGATTCACTATCTGACAGTTCCGACCCTCCTGTACTAAAATTCAATTATCTCATAACTCAGGACTCGTGTAATGTTCTCGTCTGTTTCTCTTGAAACTAGACTCACTGAGGATTCTAGACATATAAATTACAACTCATAACTATTTTTGTACAATTTTTAATGATTTTATCAAATCAGAACAGGGGATTTCGGAGTCATCCTGAACCAGTTTTACAAAAATACAAATATCTCAATCTACAGACTTTCTTTGCTTGTTCTGTTTCCTTTATCTAAAAATAGACTCATTAATCTTTAATTCTATATCTCATTCAACTTCTAATTCAATTTCTATTATTTTTGGTGATTTTTCAAATTTATACTTCTGTTGCTGTCCAAAACTGTTTCTTATAGCTTATTTTGCAATTAAGTCCTAACTAAGTTTACTTACAATTCTTATTCAATTCACACTTCTATTTCTAACCAAATTTTACCCAACTCAAGTTTAACTATTGAACTTTCATCATATTTTTCTAATTTCGAAATTTCATCAATTTAGTCCCTAAAGCTCAAAACTTATGATCTAGTTTACAAATTAGTCCTCTATTCAATTCAAATTCACTATTCTATCAAATTAATCCCTAATTCCACCATTTTCTTAACAAAAACCCCAATCAAACTTTCATTATTTTTCAATATTTTCACATGAATTCAAGAGAATCTTTCTCTAGAGTTTCAAAAATATTAAAATTACAAGAAAAGGACTTAATTAAACTTACCAAATTAATCTTCAAGCCTTAATTCTTGAATTTTCCCTTTTTCCTTCTTTCTTTCTTTTTCTTTCTTCTTTCCCCTGCTCTACGTTTTCTTTCTCTGTTCTATTCTCTCTTTTTCTTTCTTTTATTTCTTTTTCTTAATTACTAAAATATTTAATTATTATAAAATATCTTTTTAATTACTAAACAAATTTAATACACATGTACCATTAAAATACCTACACTTGTTTTAATCCTTACCATACACTTGTCATTATCATAATTAATCAATAAAAATATAATATCACATTATTATTAATAATTATTATTATTTTACTTAATTAATAAGTAAATATACCTACATAATACAATTGTACCAATAAAATTAATACACATGTATTTTATTCATCATACACACATGTCACTTTTATGGTCTAATTACTAATTTAATCCTTTAATAATTTCTATTCTTAAAATTAAACTTTTGTACTTCATTCAATTTAATCCTTTTATCAAATTATCCTTAATTAAGCTAAATTTACTTAACTAAACTTTAATTAACCACTCATCTAACTTCATAATTATTTTTAATAATTATTTATGCACCCATTTTTCATAAACGAAGACCCGAAAATAAACTTTTCCGATAACCGAAAAATTCGGGTCGTTACACTACCCATCTTCTTAGGCCACACAATACCAAAACTTCTTTTTATCGATAAAAACATCCATATGGCTTCCAAATGATTCCAACCCTCTTTTTCTCCTACAAAATATAGAATTCAACCAAAAGATGAGTTTACAAGCATATTAGGTCATCAAAACACATAGAAAACTTCTCAAAATATAAGTAAAATTACACTCTAACAAATATGTAATTATTCACGATAATAGATTGTTCTATTAATAATTCTACAACATAATATTGCAATATTCACACAAACAAAATTTAATTTCATTTAATATTTTTTTATAAAAATTTTGATTTACTAATTTTTTTAAAAAAAATATGATTAAATTATATTAATTTTATAGATAAAGGAATTAAATTTGATTTCTATATATTTACAGTCAACCTTAAATTCAAATGATATATATTTATTTGTCATTTACAAACTCATAATATTTTATTTTGATTTTTTATTAAGTAATTAAATTATATTTATTTTAAAAATAAAGTGTTTCTTTATTAAGTAATTAAAGCAAATTGTTTTTGCTAATGAAAGCAAAGGAAAGATTTCAAAGCATAATAAGGGTAAATTAAGAGAAAATGTCAATTTTTTTTAATATTTATGAGATTAGACTGTTTATGTTTAATATTTGTGAGATTAGGTTGATTTTTGAAAATGTGTTGAGCTGGACGTGTTTTCAGCGTACTTTTTAGGAAAACACATTGAGCTAGATGCATTTTCAGCGTAAGTTGAAGGAAAATGCTTCCAGCTAGATGCATTTTTCCTACTCTGTCAACAAAACACTTCTAGCTAGACACATTTTCCCCAACGGCTACCCCACAACGGGCGAATTCCAACGACTACTTCACCAACCCCTCAATATTAAAAAAGAACTATTTAAAACCCCGCAATTCTATTTGTTTTTCAATTCACTCTTATTTCTCTTCAATCCTCTCTCAGTTCTCTCTTAAGTATCTCTCAATTCGCTCTCAATCCTCTCAATTTTTATTAAAATTGTCTCAAGGTTTATTTTATTTAATTTTGTATTACGAAATATAATCATTTTTTAAATTCTAAATGGCCAATTATCTTATTCATTTGGATGGCAAACATATTTCGGACTTCCAATTGCAAATGATAAGAAAATATTTATATTATTTTTAATCTAATTTAATTTCATTATTAAGTTGTTATATTGCATTTTAAAATTTTGTATATTTTTTTTATAATAAGGTGGAAAATTAGATTTTGGAGACATATATTCGCAATCTATGTGCTCCTCTATCAATTTTAATTGAACTGTACTTGAGAAATGTGACATTCTTCCACGTGGCTTGTGCGCTTGAGGGTGTAAATTAGACCCCACAATTGTCAATGCATTGGTGGAAAGATGGAGACCCGAGATGTAACACCCTATAACCTTCATCTGTCGCCGGAATAGAGTCGCAAGGTATTACTTAACTGAACACAGCCTCCGGACATTCAAAGATACACTTAGAAATCATTATCAAGTGACCGAATGTAAACATAGAATTAATGCAACTCATGACTTCCATTCCACCTCACTTATACGTTTAATAATAATATAAACAATTACGAATCAAGCTTTCTTTTGAATTTTATGCACATTAATGACCTACAATATCATACAATACTTTCATGACAAAAGAATCACTTATCATACTTAATAATTCGATATTTATAAGTACTACTGAACATGCATGTATGTATATATATATATATATATGCCATAACCGAATATGTCATCCATAACCAAAACATTTCACAGCATTAATTCAACTATGGGACCTTAGTAAACAAAATGAATAAGCTATATTCGCATGGCTTTAATATATACATAACCAAAATATAGCTTGTTTTCAAAAGAGAGAGTTAAGCCTATACATGCCATCTTTCAAAATATAGACTTTTAAAAAGTACCAAAATAGTAACGATAGTGAAGATGACTTCAGAGTAGATCCCCGAGCTCGTAGCTTCCAACCAAGATCTATAAAATAGAAAAGAACACAAATAATCACAGTAAGCAATTAAGCTTAGTAAGTCTTAAGTAATTTAAACAACTTAACTTATTCGAGCACATTAATCCTATATAACATAAGCGAAATGTATCATCCATTGGCCGAATATACATAGCCATATTGAAAACATTTTTATTGACATCTCAATTCTTTTAAAAATTTGAAGTCACATAATCATATCGTCTAAATATCTCAATGTCATTCTTTGATTCAACTTAATAGAAGAAATTTAAGGTACCACATCCATTTATAAATTTAATAATCGTAATCTCATAAATACGTATACTTTCATGTTTAAAATTCCATAATGACCGAATATATATGTACTTACCACCATTTCACATGTACTTCTCATTTCACATCCATGATTCAATTCACATTTTCCTCATATGTATAAATAACTTTTACGTACCTGAATAACTTAATCCATCGAATGAATTCAGATGTCGTATAGCACAAGCTTCATAGCTTTAAACTTTTATTATTTCACCGGCATTTAGCCTGCTGGGTATATCCCGAATTTATCACCGGCACAAGGCCTACTGGACATTTAGGTCCGATACTCATTCACCGGCATTTACACCTGCTAGGCTCATGGCCCGAAACATTTTCACCAGCTCAAAGGCTTGCTGAGCCAAAGGCTCGAATAATAATTTGAAGGTAAATTTCACATAATCATAACCATATCCACATCATGCACTTATGCATTTTGCAAAAGGCAACCACATTAATCAACTTTGACTCATTCGAATATAAACACATAATTTCCATCCCATTATCGAATCTTAGCTTACCATTCGGCAATATACTATAATATCCATCACATATCAATTTCATATTTACCGTTCGGCAATATTTCAATTTCAATTACATATCTTTCATTTCATGTATATGTAACTTCCAGCAATATAATCATAACAATTTCTTTATTTCACTTTCATGCATATCATTCGGCAATATGCATGTATATATGTATATAGAATAAAAGATACTAAATTTTCATGACATGTCATGACACATCCACAAGTAGCTTATGTTTAAATTCTTAAAACTTACCTCGAATATTGTCGAACGATTATAAACGGCTATTCGATTATTTTTGCTTTCCCCCCTCCGAAATTGATTCCTTTTATTCTTGAGCTAGATTAAACAATTTTAACTTATCACTAATCCATTATTCAAGCATCTAATTCGGTTATAAAATACTTCATTTAATACAAGAAATACAATTATTTTCTTGATAACACATTCGGCAAACATATACATTTCAAAAGAACAAGGCATACACAATCATTTGACCACTTAGGTCAATCACCATTTCATTTCAAAATTATGTACTTTGTAAGTCGTATTTGAACACTCAATTATACATTATTTTAATCATTTCTTGCATTTAAACGACCGGCATAATTCATTCATTCATGTACACATTCGACACTATGTATCCTTGCCACCATTTCGACTTAAATATTTTGGCCACCTTTGACTCAATTTTTGCATTCAACAATTAGTTAATTCACTAATCCACAATTTGTCAATTCATTATACATTAAAAATATCCACATCCTACCTTAAATCATGTTCGGCATTCACTTTATTATCAAAGATTCATCCATTTCTCAATTTAACTAAAATCACAATCAATTTCAACTTAGTCTTCTCCATAGTCGAATACTTATATATATATCCTTCAACCATCTCTCATTCTTTTAGCACATCAAACCTCATCAAATTTATACATTTCTACTATGACCGAATGCACATAACTCTTAGACTTACCTATAATAAAATTTATCAACTTCAAACTCAATTTTAAAGTATCTCACACTTAAAAACATCTAACACCGATTCTTCATGCATATACACCTTAGTCGATTATCATTTTAGACACTTACACATTCATTTCTCAAAACTATCAAAACCTTACATTATACCACATTGACCGAATATTAATTGTCCTTAAAATCCCAATTGTCAAAATTAACAAGCTTAAGACTCATCCAATAACCTTTTAAGAATCAAAACATCAAACGTTCAAAAATCTAACACAATATAAGCATGACCGAATGTATACTTAGCCCCAAACTCAAGAATCCATACATTCACATCTCAATTCTTTCATTTTTCACATAATTCCATTAATTTAAAGCTTAATTTAACAATTAAGCATATACTACTAATATTTAGCACTATTTCACGATTTAGCAAAAGTTACCGAATGCAACCATGCTCCTTAATTCATGGATTTAAACAACATTAGCCGAATACCAATGCTCATTTTAGCCACTTATAGCAAGTTTAATTAGTTCATACTCACCTATAATCATTTCTCATTACTCAACATCAAAACATCAACAATTTAATACATTGAAACCATAACCGAATGCTTCATGCATCCCAAATACAAGATTTAACACATGGGTCATGTTAAGAGCTTCAAAACCAACTCAATTTCACAAAAATCCAAAAGAAAACACATGAAATCATACCTTAATTGAACCCTTAACCAGCCGAATGCTTCTTGTTCTTTTTATTTTCTTTGCTTTTGATGAATTTGGCAAGACTAGAGAGAATGAGCATGGTTTTTCCATGTTACTATTACATGCAAATGATCTAATTATTAAATTACTATCTTAGCCTTGATAAAATCATGGCTTTTCCACTCACTCAAGGCTGATTATGTCCATGCAAATTATGCATGGTCTAATTGCATCTTAAACCCTTCCTATTAAAAGAACACTCACAATTCGGCACTTGCACATTGTCCCATTAATTTTCCTTTTATACAATTGAGCCATTAATTAATAATTTGACATCCAAATGACAAATTTAAAACACCAAATTTTCACACATGATAATTCGCATAGTATAAACACAGAAAATAATATTTTAAAAATTTTCTGACTCAGTTTCGTAGTTCCGAAACCACTTTTTTGATTAGGGCTAAAATAGGGCTGTCACACGAGATACACACATTCCATCTCCCATATGGCGAGTGTACAATAACGCAAGAGGACATGCAATTACAGCTTGGGTTACTAGTGGATGGGCCAGTAGTGATAGGTTCAGTTGTCGCTACTGATTGAAAAGCCGTATATAGCCAACTGTTAAGGAAAGTTCCAAATAGGATTTATGGTGCCCGAATAGACATGAATTGATTGAAAAGAAATTTCGATGAGCTAGATGCGGAGTCGATGATAGTACTCTAAAATGACATACTTTTATGCGTTCATTGCATATATAGTTTGAGTATGATTCTACTAAATTGTGTCTTTTATGGTTTTTTATCATGTAGGGACCAAATTAAAGAAAAAAGGAAATTTGGGGGCAAAAAGTGTGAATTTGAAGACAAAATGGGCCAGCATGTGAAATAGGAAAGAAGTGGTGCCAAAAATACAAAGTATGGAAGACTTGGGGGCAAAAATTCAAAATAGAGATTTATAAACGTAAGAGTCTATTTAAATTTGAATTTTATTAGGATTATTTTTAAGATTATTATTTAGATTTAGTTTCAGCTTTTATCTTCATTTATCATTCAGAGTTTAAATAGGAATAATCTAAGTTTTCATTGTACTATAAATAGGGGATGGAGTGACACAAATTGACACTCATCTTTTCTGTAAAAACTCCCTCTCCCAAAAAGCTCTAGCTTTTTATTCCTTCTATTATTCATTAAAATTCCATTTGATTAAACTTATTTCTCTTTTTCCCAAAAAGCGTGAGCCACTAAACTCATCTAACCAAAGGTTGTCGAGATTTCCGAAAAAAAGGTTCATGAGGCTTAAAGTCCATACTTAGCCTTTTCAATGAGTATTCATTGTTTCATCGCATTCCAGAATTCACGCTTCCATCCATGTCCTTCCAAAAGTGATCTTTTCATCCTGTGCAAAGGCGGACACTTTTTATGTTTTGGGAAGGTTACACACTCGGTTCATTAGCCTATTGCGTCAGTGGTTGTCGAGCCCAAGAGATAAAATGGTATGACATTCTCCATTGAAAAGTGATGATCTAGTGTAAGATGGTCCCACAAAAGTGGCGATTGGCTAGAGTCAGGTTCTTTTAAATCATAAGTCTAAAATCTAAGTGGAGCTGGTGGTTGTAGGCGTCCTCTTCCACTATAACTGGCTTATTCTATTATGAGAAGGATCACCTAAAAGCCTAGGATTAAACCCAAGGAGAATCGAGACAACCGGAGGCTAGAATTCCTTAAATTGAAGAAGCATTTTCCTCAATTGTATTTCTTTTCACAATTTCAATTTCAATACATACAATTTCAATTCGCCCATATTTTTAATTCTGTTTTTTTCTTTATTTTTTCTAGGAACGTTGTTTTTTGGGCACGACTGTGCCCAAGATTTCAAGGAACAAGAAGTTGTAGCAATCCAATCCCATAGGATTTGACCCTACTACCTTATACTATTCTTTTCGTTATTTCTTAGTGATAGGTTATTTTTCGTGCTTTCAATGACACATCAGATTTTTGCACTATTACTAGGGACTAGTAACGTACTAATCTTGTTTCTTTTGTTTCGTATGACTAGGTCTACTTTAGGCTTTCTTGCATTTGATTTAAAAATAGAAAAGACTGTGAGAGCTAATCGCAAGGAAACAAAGTTACGAAATAAGCAGTCAGAGGTGGTAGGGACTCAGAGTAACCCACCGTCAGAAATAGGAATAGGCGACAAAGTTGAGTCTCGGGTTAAAGAAAACCCTGCTCAAACACTAGAAAACAAAAGAATAAGAGTCGATCCACCAGAAGAAGTGCTTAACGTTAGGGTTAACGAAACCCAAATCTAGCACATCAACCTATGGCTCAAACGATTCGACAATTAGCCGAAGATCTTGTAGAACAACAACCATTATGCATTGCGTATCCTACTATGGATACTGATTTTGAACTGAATTCAGGATTAATCCAGTTACTACCGAATTTTCGTAGGTTGCAAAACGAAAATCCCCACAAACATCTGAAAGAGTTTCATATGGTTTGTATTCTTGATCTCGAGTGATGATGGTAAAGTAATAAAATCTGATCGTACTTGAAAACTAACTAATATCACGATCAAAAGGCAAGTGCACCTACTAAATAGTAGTATAGTCAGTAGCAAGACTGGAATATCGAATCCAAGGAACTATGAGTACTAGTAATGACTTTCTTCCTATTATCTAGCCTAAAAATAAAGGGAGGTTTTTTTTCTAAATTACCTAATCTAAACTAAACTGAAAAGAAACAGCAAGGAGTAAAGAGAGAGATTGCTTTTGGGAAAACTAATTGATTAAAGCAATACCTAAGGAAGAATCCACCTAGACTTCACTTGTTATCTAACTCTAAACCAGATTATTTCTTCATTTATTTTGATCCGTAGAGATCCCTAAATTATGTTAATACCTCCGTCGAGGATAAGAACAACTAATCCTAGGTTGATTAACTAAAATCTCTTTCTAGTTAAAACCCCTAGTCTCGCATGAACTCGATCTATGGCTCCCCATATTAGATTTGACTCTAATACAGTAAATTTTCGTCGTCCTATGTCTAGGATTGCGATCAACTCCACTTAATTGTGTTGGATCTACTCCTATGCAGGGACTTTTGCTCCTCTACAAGCACATTCGACTTAAATCAATATCCAGGAAATAACAATTTAAGAGTTAAAAACACAATTAAGAGCAAATCAAATATTTATCACACAGCTCAGATAACAATAACAAGATCTGACTTAGGTTTCATCCCCCTTAGATATTTGGGGTTTTAGTTCATAATTATAAAAGAAAACATCTCAGAAGAAATAAAATAGCAAAACATAAGAAAACCCAAAACTCCTGAACGAATTGAAGGGAGATCCTCTGTCTTGATGTAGATCCTGGCTTCTGAGATGGACCAATCGGCTTCCCTTCGAGTAATTCCCTACCTTTAACTCCCCGTCTTAGCGGGAAAATAATGTCCCCTTGGCGGGAGTAAAGCACCCCCTTGTAGTTGCCTCCTAAGGTCTTTATATAGAGTTTTGTAATGCCTTTCTTAGCCCCTCAGTAGCCTTTTTCGAGTGAAATTGAACTTCCTCACAACAGAGACACGCCCCTGTGCCATGCCCTTGTAGATTGACTATCAGGCCGTGCTCAAGCCTGTTAAAGTGGCACGGCCGTGTAGTGAACCTCCAGGCTGTATTGATTACTGAACTGGGCCTAATTTGCCCGTTTTGGCCTGTTCCTTGCTCTTTTCTCTTCCTTATGCTCACCTAAGTATAAAACATGAAATAGAAGGATTAGGAACACCAATTTCCATAAATTCAATGATAATTCATCCAGAATTTAGGCTAAGCATGAGGTAAAAATATGTATAATTTACTGTTTATCAGTTTGTCTTAGCATGAAACCTCAGGGCATAACTGAGGATCAAATCAAATTGCGTGCTTTCCCTTTTTCCTTAGTAGATTCTGCTAGGGAATGGTTATTTTATCTATCTCCTGAATCTATTTCAACTTGGGCTCATCTTTCCCATTTGTTTCTCAATAGGTTTTTTCTAGCATCACGTGCAGCTGAGTTAAGAAGGCAGATCGTTGGGATACTGCAAAAAGAAGTAGAGTCTCTTTATGACTATTGGGAGCGATTTAAGAAGTTGTATGCAAGTTGCCCACAACATAATATAATGGAACGGTCTCTACTCCAATACTTTTATGAAGGCTTGAAGCCCATATAAATGAACATGGTAGATGCATCCAGTGGAGGGGTGTTAGTCAACATAACTCCCCAACAAGCAAGGGACTTGATATCCACGATGGCTACAAATACCAAGCAATTCCGAGCGAATCTTGAACCCACTAGAAGGGTTCACTAGTAAGTAATTCAACCTTAAAAGATAAAGTCGATAAACTTAGTAATATTGTAAATTCTCTTGTTGTAGAAAAAACAAAACCTATCTGACTATGCAGAATTTGTACAACACCTAAACATACAACTGATGCATGCACTAGTTTGTATGATGATACTATGGCCATTTAGATGTGTGGGGAACTTTCCTGGGCCACTAAAAAGAAGATTTGACCCCTACACTAATACCTATAACCCAGGATGGAAAGACCATCCGAACTTTAGTTATGGGGCCAATCCACCGTATAACCAACCATACCAAAACTTGTTTCCACAACAGCCACAAGATTCAGGTACTTCTCTAGAAACCATGGTCAATAAATTAGTAGTTAATGCTTGATTTTTAACAGAAAATCGAGGCGTCTATAAAAGAGTTGACCACATCAATTGAGAAAATAAACTCACAAGTGAAGCTACTGTCACAAATGGAACCTAACCTAAGACAAAACACGAATGCAATGATGTTGCGAAGTGGAAGAGAATTGGAACCAATTTCTAATGTTGGCCAAGATTCTGCCCAAGAGAAGAACAAGAACGATGAATAGGTCCAAACGAAACCTCCATTGCCTAAAATTCAACCTCCATTTCCAATATGGTTAAACCAATATCGAAAAGGTAAAAAGGACAAAAAGATCCTCAAAATATTCAGAAATGTCGAGATCAACATTTCACAACTAGATGCCATCAAACAAATTCTGCGATTTGCCTAGTTCCTTAAAGAGCTTTGCACCAACAAACGAAAATTAACAGGTAATGAAAATTACCAGCTAAATGCAAAAATAGGGGCATGTTTGCAATACCATGTAAAATAGGCCACTTAGGAATTAAAAAAATCATGTGTGATTTAGGAGCTTCCATAAACGTAATGCCTTTTTTTCATTTATGAATCACTTAACGTGGGTTTTTGACGAAAACAAGCGTTATCATTCAATTGGCAGACAAGTCTATTATACACACCAAATAAGTCATTGAGGATGTGTTAGTGAAAGTTAACGGGTTTATCTTTCCTATAGACTTTTATGTAGTGAAAATGGAAGAAGATAACACTCTTGGATCTTCGGACATCTTGCTGGGCTGACCTTTCCTTAGTACTGCTAGCCCTAAGATTGGCGTGCGTAGTGGAACCCTTACGATGGAATTTAACAGAAAGATCGTGAAGTTTAACGTTTACGATGCTATTAGTCACCCAAGTGAAATCTTGAACATAAATTGTGTCGACATAATTAACTCATTAGTAGAGAAACTTTTAAGTTGCCCTATGAAGATAAACCTGAAATGATATTTAATGATTTTGAATCTGTTAACAAATTGTTGTCTCTGATGAACACTAAACTTTTACCTTCTGTTGTGCAGGTACCAGATTTGGAATTGAAATCGCTTTTCGAGCATCTTAAATATGCATTTCGGGGGAAAGATAATACCTTATCGATCATAATCTCAAATAGACTCTCCAAGCTCGAAGAATAAAGTTTAATACATGTACTAAAAAACCATAAAGAGGCGATTGGTTGGACCATTGCTGACTTAAAAGGGATAAGCCCTTTGACATGCACACACAAGATTTACTTGGAGGAAAACACGAAACCAAATCAAGAGGCACAAAGACGATTGAACCCGAATATGATGGAAGTGGTAAAAAAAAGAAATAATTAAGCTACTGGATGCCAACTTAATATACCCTATTTTTTACAGCAGATGGGTAAGTCCAGTGCAGGTCGTGCCCAAGAAAACAGACGTGACAGTAAAGAAAAACGCTAAGGGCAACGTGGTACCAACCCGAGTGTAAAATGGGTGGGGTGTCTGCATTGATTACATGAAGTTGAATTCTTATACTAGAAAATACCATTTCCCTCTTCCTTTTATAGATCAAAAGCTTGAATGTTTAGTTGGTAAAACTCAATTTTGCTATCTTGATGGATACTCAGGTTTCTTCCAAATCTCAGTTGCACCAGAGGACCAAGAAAAGACCACTTTTATATGCCCATTTGACACATTTGCGTACAAAAGGATGCCATTCGGACTATGCAATGCACCAGCCACCTTCTAAAGATACATGATGAGTATATTTTCTAAATATGTAGAAAAAATTATCGAAGTTTTTATGGATGATTTTACAGTGTATGGGAACTGTTTTGAATTTAATCTTCTTTTGAATTACGAAAAGTGTCATTTTATGGTAGATAAGGCTAGGAGTATAGTTTCAGCTAAAGGGATTGAGGTCGATAAGGCCAAAACTGACATTATAAATTCTTTGACATATCCCTCATCTGTAAGGAAAATCCGTTCTTTCTTTTGCCATGCAGGGTTTTATAGTCGCTTTATAAAGAACGTCTCAAAAGTAGCTGAATCACTATGCGAATTATTGCAGAAAGATAAGAATTTTGAGTTCGGCCCAAAATGCAGTGAGGCTTTTGACACACTCAAACAAAAATTGGTTTTCGCTCCTATAGTATAAGCACCAAATTGGAACTACCCTTTTGAAATCATGTGCGATGCAAGTGAACAAAATGTGAGGGTCATGTTAAGGCAAAAGATAGACAAAGAGCCTCCATGTCATTTGTTATGCCTCAAAACCCTAGATGCTGCACAAAGCAACTACACCACCACAGAAAAGAGCTTTTAGCTATCGTATTTGCTTTAAATAAATTTTGATCTTATTTATTGGGATCTAAAGTGATTATTTTTTCTGACCATGCAGCTCTTGGGTACTTGATCACAAAGAAGAAAGCAAAACCAATGCTCATTAGATAGATTTTACTACTCCAAGAATTCGACATTGAGATTCGAGGCAAGAAGGGATGTGAAAACTTGGTGGCTAACCACTTGAGTAGGTTAAAAACACCTTGTGATGGCACTCCTATAAAGGACAAGCTTCCTGATGAGGGCCTATTTTTCGTTAAAGCACATTTCCCATAGTATGCGGATATGGTAAATCTTTTTAACACAAGATCACTGCCTATTCAGATAGCATGTTCTGTGAATGACAAGCTTAGAAGGGAAGCTCGATATTACATTTGGGATGACTCATACCTGTGGAAACATTACTCAGATCAGATAATAAGACGATGTGTTCCAAAAACCAAGGTAGCTTTTATCCTTACTTTTTGTCATATTGAAGCTTGTGGAGGTCACTTTGGCCCTAAACGAACTACTCATAAGGTATTGGAGTGTGGGCTATATTGGCCCACAATTTTTCAAGATGCATATAATTTCTATAAGTCTTGCGATAAATGCCAACATACAAGTAACATAACTAAGTGAAATCAAATGCCCCTATCCCCAATTTATATAAGTGAGATTTTTTATATGTGGGGCATCGACTTCATGGGTCTGTTTAATTCCTCATTTAAAAATGTGTATATAATTCTTGCAGCACACTATGTTTCTGAGTGGGTAAAAGCAAAGCTTACTCGAAATGACAATGTTAAAACTGTCGTGAAGTTTCTAAAATGAACTATTTTTTCTGGGTTTAGCACACCTCAAGCTTTGATTAGCAATCGTGGAACCCATTTTTGCAATAAAGTCATGGAGGCACTTATGAAAAAATACGGAGCTCACCATCGTATAGCTACAGCCTACCATCCCTAAACGAACGGCCTAACAAAAGTCTCGAACCAAGAAATCAAGACTATTTTGGAGAAAACAGTTCGGCCTAACCAAAAGGAATGGAGTCTTCGACTAAATGGCATACTTTGGGCCTATCGGATGGCATATAAGGGACCAATTGGCATGACCCCATATCGGCTTGTTTTTGGCAAGGCTTGCCACCGTCTAGTAGAATTGGAATATAAGGCTTACTGTGTTGTACGACAATGTAACATGGAATTAGAACCCACGGGGAGGGCAAGGAAATTAGACATCCAAGAATTATAGGAAATTCATAATGATGCCTATGAGAATGCTCGTATTTATAAGGACAAAACAAAATTGTTCCATGACAAGAAAATATCTTGGAAGCATTTCTCGATAGGACAAAAAGTGTTACTTTACAATTCTGTGCTAAAATTATTCCCAGGTAAGCTTTGGTCTCGATGACAATGACCCTTTATTGTAACTAAATTATTCACACATAGTGCAACTAAAATAGAAAGTGAAAAGTCAAGAAAACAATATACAGTCAATGGTAAATGGTAAATGGTTGAAGTTATTTTACGAGAATTTTCAAGCCCACACGGTTGAAAAAATTCAGCTAGAAACTCCATAATACCAATCAAGGCATTAAGCTAATGACGTAAAACAATAGTTTAATGGGAGGCAACCCAATTCTTATTTATTTTTATTTTATTTTATTTTATTTTAGTATTTATTACTTTATTTGTTTGCATATTAACAAATTTCTCTTCTTCCGTCTAGGAGAACTGACAAGAAAAAAATTCAACTCGGAATGACATATTAAAGAAATTGGCATACTTTAACAAACACCCTATATTCTACCCTAATCCATGTAGGAATAGCACATCCCCACTTTAAACTTACCCAAACCTACGTCCAAACACCCACCCTACAACCAAACACCCTTCCTTCTACACCTTCAAACCATAACTTTTCCTCCATTTTCACCTAAAAATCCCTCAAGCCATCGTTATCCCTCTCTCCAACCCTCACCATCAATTTTTGAACCACCATAGTTAGGATTAGAAGCCGCGTCACCGCCGAACCCTTATTCACCGTCAACAACCACCGGCGCTGGTTCTCAGCACCCCAACACATCGACCTAGGCGATGCCAAACACTTTCCATCTCTCTCTCCTCCGAGTGATTTTGAACACTCTTTATCTCCCTCTCCTTCGCGCAAACCCTCTCCTCCTCCTCCACTCACATGTTACCACTCAACTTTACCATCGCTCTTACAAATTTCCCTTCCTCTACCACCGCCCTCACTAATTGCTTCACACCCACGATCGCCACCATCTTTGGCTCCCACCCCTTCTCATTGTCTGACTCGTCAATAGCCACTAGTTCCTCCGACCCAACCAGCGGCTGCATATGATACTACCACTTCCTTTCAGTCTGTCAACCCTGAGCCGAGTCCAATTCTGACGTCTACACCCACGACCGTCCCACATGCTTTGGCACATCAAGAAGTCATGATGACCACCAACCATTGCCCACTCGAGGCAAGACCTACCGATCTCGAGTGAATATTCTACCACCGGTATGCCATTTAAACGATAACTTAACATTTGATAACGCTGCCAATCAAGACAAGTATGATCGTTTTTAGCCCAAACAATTAGTGCCTTGCAAATGTTTGTCACTGTCTATTTTGAATGGTTTGCATATTGACACTATTGTTACCTATTATTTTCACAATATTGGTTGGGTTGGTAATTTTGATATCATTCACTACACTTACTACGAACTGATTTTAGAATTTTATTCCACCTTCCATTTTCAACGACATGGCCAATTCTCATTGGACACACATGGCATTATAACATTTCAATTGCTTGGTACCACACACAGTTTTTCCCTCACTGATTTTAATATTGCATTGACTTTTGTGACAGAGGATTATGCTATGTCCACTGATTATGAGAATAGTTTGTGTACTTTTCTGGTAGACTTCAAGGCTATCGAGGCCTTTGCGTTATTAACAGACAATGCCAAAACCAAATATAGCCCTAAAACATCAAAGGATTTGTGGTTTCGTAACCCTGCCTTATGTTACATACACCGTTATTTGGCTTACAATTTTCTAGGCCAGAGAGATGCGCCGGCTATCATTTCAAAGACGGAATTATTATTATTATAGTGTATGTACACTGATCGTCCAGTAAATTTGGGCTATTGGTATGCCCTTCAATTTGAGCATATTATAAATGCAAAGCATCCTCTAATTTTAGGCTTTTTTGTTACACAATTGTTATTCTCTTTACATGGCTCTAATGCTCCTATTTTGAACTTACATATTGCTTGCCAAGCCGATCCATTAGATGATTACTGTCTCAACTTGATGAGATTGCTTCTTGGCACTCCTTCTTCCTTTTGTTTTGTCCCTCCAAGTATCCGATCTTCACCGACTGAACAAATGTTTAGGCAGTAAACTCAGCACAAAGTACCGAATTAAGGCCGACCTTTCATGACCATCGAGCAACGTTTGGATTGCATTGAAGCATGACTCGACACTTTCAACTAACAGATGGTTGATCTCAGTGCAGCGTGAATGACAGTGACTACATGGGGAGTTTTCTAAACTTTTTTTTTTCTTTTGCCTACTTGTTTCTTTTCTTTCACATTGAGGACAATGTGTTTTAAGTAGGGGGAGGCATTCCTCATTGTCTTTACTGTTTTTTCTGCTATTTTGTTACTATTGTCACTGCCTTGTGCTTGTTTTACCCACATTTATTTTTTTAGTATATCTTGTCCTTTTTCATGCCCAAGATTTTGACTAGGAACTATCCATTGTTTGACCTGCGAGCATGATTCCTGTCTACTGAGTTAGTTATGATTTTACTATATTGATTTCATCTCCATTGTTTTATTTCTATTAGGCTAAAATAATTATGATTTATAAAGTTAACCTTATCTTACTTATAGTAAAACCGATTGAGTTTAATGCAAAGAAGACACTTAATACAATTGTATGCTAAATTTATTTTCATGACTATTAGGTAGCTGCCGACACTTATTTTTGGCACTTGATTGTTTTTTTTCCTAGTCCTCCAAAATTAAAATTCAGTTTCATGATAATAATAAATTTTGATGCCTTCATGGTTATGAGCACAGCTTAAAACGTGACTAACTAAGTAACCGGGATAGGGTGCTTGGATTGGCATCCTACTTAGCGTTAAAAGGTTGTGTGGGGTGTTAGGTAAAATTCCACTAATCGGAATTAAACAAAAATTTTAAAAATGTGTTGGGCTGAGTAACAGGAGTGGGGTGTTTGGTTGTTGGAATGACGGAAATGTGCAAGTGTACACAATCACAACAAGAAATAAAGTGACAATTAAATGTCGAGTTATCGTACCCACAAGGACTGTGAAAAAAATTATTTATGAATGGAATTTAAGACACTTTAGTTAAGAAAAATATTTTGGTTTTAAGAGGTGATTAAAAACTAAGATTTTTAAACTAAGTAAAATAAATAAAAATAAAATAAGAGTTCTAATGCATGATTTCAAAATACGATTTTAATCAAGATGACATAATTATGTTAGATTAATTACATTTTTTAACTTAGAATTATTAAACTTATGTTTATGTTGTTACGAATAAATTCACGGCAACTCGGTAATTTGCTAACTTATGAACATACTTACCTACCAAAATCCATTTATCTCTTGATTATATCTCTATGTCAATTTAACCAATTAAACAGATTTTAATAACCAAATGTGTTAATGCACATACATACTTATTAAATTGAAATAACCTCTTGTACAAATCCCTATGTCAATTCAAACGATTAATTAAATCTAATAAGCACATAAAAGGCTACGTGAGGTAACAATGTATCACTACCTTGAAACAGTTTAATCACAATAATCATGCAAGTTATGCAAGGCAAATGTATCGTCAAATACCGTTGCTAATTTAACCTTTAGCTACCTTAGATGATTAAACATGCACTGATTAAGTACTGTGTCAATTAATTACAATTTCAATCCGTTTAAATAATTAATTCATTAGCTACCTCACAATTGTAATGCAAGAATAACTTAGTCATGATTTTACATAATCAAGCATCTTACCGAGGCCTATGACAACATAAACACAATTTTAACAATTTAAGCAGATGAAATGCAATCAACCTAACACGAATTAAGTTCAAGCTAAGTTAATTAAATTAAACATTTCAACAACATAAATATTCATAGACATGTTCATCATAACAACAACAAACATTAAAAAGATAGGGAACAAGAATCAAATCCAGTGTTTCTCCGTGGCTTGACTAGTTTGCTCCGTTCTTCCTTCTCCATTGTCCTCGGTGAACCAAGGCTGCTACGAATACTTAATTTCTGCTCCAAATGGCTGATGAATGCCCCTTTTCCAAGAGGAGAAATCGACAAGAGAGCAAAGGAATTTTGTTGGGAAATGAAGAGAGAAAGTGGAGAGAAGAGAGAAGAGACGTGAATGCTTGAGGTGTGTTTCAAATGATCAGCCTAAGGGGGTTTTTATAGTTGAAGAGGGCTGCTAAAAATAGCTAAAATTAGTAGCCAAAGAGCCCTCCCTTGGCCGGCCACACATGTGGCAAGTTTGATATTTTCAAACTTGCTAATTTAGGCTTAGGGTCAATCTAGAAAGCCACCAATTCTGGAGGGGTTTGTTTGCAATTTGAACAAGTCTTCAAAAGCCTTTTTGCAAGCTAAATAATCAGCCAATAAGCTGATTTGGGTCAGCACATGGGACGGTTTTGGGCTGTCTATTACTTGGTCGCTTCGGTTCACTCGGTTCAGCTCAACTGGACCACTTTTCGTAATTAATTAATAATAATTTATTTAATCCAAATTAAATTGGATATAAATTAAAATTAATTATATTATGAATTAATACTCATAATTTTGGACCTAGGCTGAAAAATTAAATTGCCTTGATGCTTTAACTTACTTCTCGGTTTTGCTCTTCTAATAGTGTCTGCCGAGTCGTTTTTCGCCCTTTGTGCAAATTTGTCAAAAATGATCAAAATTAATCAAAATTAATTATAAAAATAATTAAAATTCAACATGTTTATAATTTAAGTACAATTTAATTATTTTATAATATTTAATTATTTTCCGACAAGTATTTTACCAAATTTGCATGAATTTGAGTTAAAAAGGGCATGAAAAAATGTGTATATTTTCATGTTTCTAGTTGTCATCTCTCTTCGCGTCAAAAGGTTCAATATATTATTAAGAAAAGAAAACATATATAAATATAATAAATTAGGAGTATGTTGGGCTGAGTAACTGGGGTGGGGTGCTTGGTTGTCATCTCTCTTCGCGTCAAAAGGTTCAATATATTCTTAAGAAAAGAAAAACGAAAAAGAAAAAATAAAAAAAGAAGAAAAAAAGTAAATAATAATAATAAAGAATTTCATTTGGGGACTAAGGGTGGAACCAAATAGGGTGTCTTGGTAAGTTTAGTAAATTACCTAATTTTCATGAAATAATCTAAGACGATTTAATTTTTGTGTGTTTAAGTTGGGATACCTTTTCAAGTTTTACTTAAAGTAAGCTAAAGGTTCTCTTTATTTTTCATATGCATTATGCCTAATTTTTATAAAACTTTAGAGTGATACTTCTTTTATGACAAAATCTAAATTACACAGTGGATAGGAACCATACTTGAGGGCAAGCATGGGCTAAGTAGGGGGAATATGATAATACTCTAAAATGACATACTTTTATGTGTTAATTTCATATATATATTTTGAGTATGATTCTACTAAATTGTGCTTTTTTATGGTTTTTTATCTTGTAGGGACCAAATTAAAGGCAAAAGGAAATTTGAGGGCAAAAAATGTAAATTTGAAGACAAAATGGGCCAACATGTGAAATAGGAAAGAAGTTGTGCCGAAAATATAAAGTGTGGAAGACTTGGGGGCAAAAATTCAAAGAACAGATTTATAAACATAAGACTCTATTTAAATTTGAATTTTATTAAGATAATTGTTAAGATTATCATTTAGATTTAATTTCAGCTTTTATCTTCATTTATCCTTTAGAGTTTAAATAGGAACAAACTAAGTTTTCCATGTACTATAAATAGGGGATAGAGTGACACAAATTGACACTCATCTTTTCTGAAAAAGCTCCCTATCCCAAAAAGCTCTAGCTTTTTGTTCCTTTTGTTATTCAATAAAATTCCATTTTATTAAACTTATTTCTTTTTTTCCCAAAAAGCATGAGCCACTAAACTCATCTAGCCAACATTTGACGTGATTCCCCAAAAAAAGGTTCATGAGGCTTAGAATTCGCACTTAGCCTTCTCAATGAGTATTCATTATTTCTTCTCATTACAGGACTGACGCTTTCGTCCATGTCCTTCTAAAAGTGATCTTTTCATCTTGTGCAAAGGTGGCCGCTTTGTATGTTTTAGGAATGTTGCACAGTCGGTTTGTTAACTTACTGCGTCAGTGGTTGTCAAGTCCAAGAGACAAAATAGTGTGGCATTCGTCATTAAGAAGTGATGACCTAGTGTGAGACGGTTCTAAAAAAGAGACGGTTGGCTAGAGTCAGGTTCCTTTAAATCGTAAGTCTAAAATCTAAGTGGAGTTGGTGGTCGTAGGCATCATCTTCCACTATAATTGGCTTATTCTGTTATGAGAAGGATCACCTAAAAGCTTAGGATTGAACCCAAGGAGGATCGAGACAACCGGAGGCTGGAATCCCTTAAATCGAAGAATCATTTTCCTCAATTCTGTTTCTTTTTACAATTTTAATTTCAATACATACAATTTCAATCCATCTATATTTTTAATTCTATCTTTGTTTATATTTTTTCTAGGAACGTCGTTTTTTTTCGGCACAACTGTGCCTGAGATTTTGAGGAACAAGAAGTTGTAGCAATCCAGTCCCTGAGGATTTGACCCTACTTCCCTTATACTATTCTTTTCGTTATTTCTTAGGGATAAGTTATTTTTTGTGCTTTCAACGACACACCAAATTTTGGCACCGTTGTCGGGGACTAGTAACATACTAATCTTATTTCTTTTGTTTCTTATGACCAAGTCTGCTCCAAGTATTCTTGCGTTTGATTCAAAAATAGAAAAGATTCTGAGACCTAATCGTAAGGAAACAAAACTACGAAAAAAGTAGTCAGAGAAGGTAGGGACTCAGAGTAACCCATCACTAGAAATAGAAATAGGTGATGAAGTTGAGTCTAGGGTTAACGAAAACCTTACTCAAACACTAGAAAATGAAAGAATAAGAGTCGATCCACCAGAAAAAGTGCTTAACATTAGGGTTAATGAAAAGCCGAATCTAGCACATCAACCTATGGTTCAAACTATGCGGCAATTGGCTGAAACTCCTACAGAACAACAACCATTATGCATTGTGTATCCTACTATAGATACTGATTTTGAACTGAAGTTAAGATTAATCCAGTTACTGTCAAATTTTCGTGGGTTGCAAAAAAAAATCCCTATAAACATCTAAAAGAGTTTCATATAGTTTGTTTTAGCATGAAACCTCAAGGCGTAACTGAGGATCAAATCAAATTGCATGCTTTCCCTTTTTCCTTAGCAAACTCTAGTAGAGAATGGTTATTTTATCTACCTCTTGAATCTACTACAACTAATCTTTCATGTTTGTTTCTCAACAGGTTTTTTCCAACATTGCGTGCAGTTGAGTTAAGACGGGAGATCGTTGGGATAAGGCAAAAAAAAAGTAGAGTCTCTTTCCGACTATTGGGAGCAATTTAAAAAGTTGTGTGCAAGTTGCCCACAACATGGTATAACGGCACAATCTCTACTCCAATACTTTTATAAAGGCTTAAAGCCCATAGAAATGAACATGGTAGATGCTGCCAGTGGAGGAGCGTTGGTCAACATGACTCCTTAACAAGCAAGAGACTTGATACCCACTATAAATAGAGGATGGAGTGACACAAATTGACACTCATCTTTTCTGTATAAGCTCCCTCTCTCAAAAAGCTTTAGCTTTTTGTTGCTTTTATTATTCAATAAAATTCGATTTGAATAAACTTATTTTTTTCCCAAAAAGCATAAGTCACTAAACTCATCTAGCCAAAGTTGTCGAGATTCCCCAAAAAGAGGTTCATGAGGCTTAGAATCCATACTTAGCCTTCTCAATAAGTATTCATCGTTTCTCTGCATTACAGGAATGACGCTTCTATCCATGTCTTCCCAAAAGTGATCGTTACATCTTGTATAAAGGTGGTCACTTTGTGTGTTTTGGAAAGGTTGCACAATCGGTTCGTTAGCTTACTGCGTCAGTGGTTGCCAAGCCTAAGAGACAAAATAGCGTGCCATTTGCCATTGAGAAGTGATGATCTAGTGTAAGATGGTCCCACAAAAGTGACAGTTGGCTAGAGTTAGGTTCCTTTAAATCATAACTCTAAAATTTAAGTGGAGCTGGTGGTTGTAGGCATCCCCTTCCACTATAACTAGCTTATTCTGTTATGAGAATGATCACCTAAAAGCCTAGGATTGAACCTAATGAGGATCATTTTCCTTAATTCTGTTTCTTTTTACAATTTCAATTTCAATTTCAATTTCAATACATACGATTTCAATTCGTCCATATTTTTAGCTCTATCTTTTTTTATTTTTTTTAGGAACGCCATTTTTCTTGGGCACGACTGTGCCCTAGATTACGAGGAACAAGAAGTTGTAGTAATCCAATCCCTGAAGATTTGACCTTACTTCCCTTATACTATTATTTTTGTTATTTCTTAGGGATAGGTTTTTTTTGTGCTTTCAATGGCACACCATTATGTCCACTTGAAAGGAATCAATATTCTTGGGCATGCATCCTTAAGATAATTAGGGGTCTTCTGATGCTCGACCAATCATGAAATCTTGTACATTGAAGGTGGCTGCTACAACTCGTGGACTTAAAAGAAGTGGGCCAACTTAGTTGGGGATCAACTATGTTGGCAACATTGTACCGAGAGATGTGTCGGGTGATGCAACCACAGAAAATTAAAGTCGATGATTGCATGCTCCTACTGCAATCACGGGCATGGTATCGGTTGCCATTTTTACATCCTCGAGTTGACTACCCTTATACATTCCCACTCATAACAACGTAAAATTTATTAGATAATATATTTACCATAATAATTTTTTAAAAATTTTGAATTTTAAAGTTAACATATTATTTCAATAGGTGGAACCATAGGTCGAGTTATATGGGACTACCGAAGGTGCTTCAAGATATACGACTCTTATTATATCAACCATCGAAAGTGAATGTTAGAATTTCTAATATTTTAATTATATAATACTGATGTAAGGATTTAAAAATTATTAGTAAGTATATAATTGAAATTATTATTTTGTACTATAGTTTGAATGGACGTCATACTCCAATTCGAGAATTCAAGCATACATCCTATCCGAAGTCTTAGTGAATCCTAACATCTGGCACGTGAAGGTGTCATTGATAGTTTATGCTACGGTGGAGATACATGAATTTGATCGAGTTATGTAGCAGTTTGGGTTTAGGGAAATGATTTCACTACCACCCTAAGACATTAGAGACCTGCACAAGATCGACTTGCAGGGGAGAACCTAGAAAGATTAGGCTAAATTCCACAAGCAATGTATCAACATTTGGAAACATAGGTTTGACTTTTTACCTAATCACGAACGCATTATTGCTCGTGAATTAGTTGTCAATCCATCACATATGCCATAGTTTAGACACCATGAAAAGCCATATCTATTATCGGAAGAAGTGAGGCGTAGGCAACTTCATTTGAGGAGGCCACAACGACCACCTAGGAATCCAAGATCTAAAGCAGGTGCCGAGGCAGGTCCACTATCGGCACCAATACAACAAGAGACACCACCGTTTGCCCTTCTCCCAGTCAGTATGGCTCGACTTATTTTGGTTCATGTATGTTATTTGCACCACCTTTGTTCCATGTTTTTACACCTTCTACAAGTATAAGGTTTTTTGCAATACATCTGTCCCTAGCATATTACAGCCTGATGACTTCGACGTATACACCAGTGATGATGTATCCGTTGTCGTTGATGTATCCGTTGGTGATATTTATGCCACCAATGACATTTCCACCATATTTTATGCCACCAGTGTTTAGGACACCATACATTTATACATCGTTAGTGTCACAAACACCCCGGGCATCATTGTTCTACCAAGGTGGATCATTTTCGCAAGCACCTATTCCTAGAACGAAGGAGAGATGATGGCAATGTAGGAGCACACCTCACTCAATAATGGATGAAGGAGATGAAGATGAACACGAAGAAGAAACTCGTCTCACAATCGACGAAGATTAAGAGGAGGATGAAGAGTCGGAACCACAACTTGTACGAAGAAGAAATTTGTCTCGCAACTGACGCCTATCTAGTTTGGCACACATTCGGTCTGACCAGGCCGATGATTTTTTCCATACTTCTCATGTAAATCTTAATTGTAAAGCTAAGTTTTCCTCACCCGGGAATCCTTCAAATGATATTTTTTTAGGCCATGCTTCTGAGGCAAAAGGTTTGTATATTGTGAAAAGTTTTCCTCACGCGAGAATCCTTCAGATATCCAAGGATTCCCGGATATTATTTTCAGGGCACGTGAGTAGCTTTTGCATATTTACTTATTCCCATTGTCAAACCCCCTTTCGCAATGTCTACCTCAAACACAAACACAATTAAGAATTCAATCGATTAATCAATCAATTGTACAATTCAATCGAATACAATTATAATTAGACAATGTGTACATAAAAGTAAAGTTATAATATTGATACATAGACTAATTTATTTGGTCTTATTTTTATTTTTATTATAATGTTTACTTCAAATAGGTAATATTGTTGATTACTTTGATAAAAAAATTATTTGAATTTTTAAACAAAATATTGTTCTAACAAAAAAATTTCTTTTGCATGATGTGTTGGAATAAACTTTTTTTTTTAATTCCACGTTAGCTACAAAAATTATCTAATAAATTTACGTCTATTGGATTTTTTTTTTGTTACATGATCACCATATATTTAATAGAAAAATTAAAATATAACTCCAACAAATTTAATAAAAAAATTATTGGTGTTAAGATTTGGAGTTGAATTGGTAAATTCAAAAATTCGAGGGCTTTAACCCTTAAAAACAAACATTATTAAAATGACCTAAACCCTAAACATTTATCCTATAAACCCTAATATGCCTCCTAAAAATCTAAAAGAGAAACCTTAAACTGGTTTAAGGGAGAGAATGAGAAAACGCATCCAGCTCAACGCGTTTTTTTATAAAGTACATTAAAAACGTGTCTGCATTTTCAAAAATCGACCTAATCCCGCAAATATTAAAAAAAAATCTAATCTCATAAATAATTAAAAAAAAGTACATTTTCTCTTAATTCACTCGCATAATAATTAATTTCCATTAATATATTTTTTGGTAATTTGTACTAATTTCTCCATAATTTGTGTTGTTAGTTAATCAATTCCATATATTTGACTATAATCATTTCCATATTCATATATATTTGTGTTGTTAGTTAATTTCCATATATTTGATTATGTAACGTATTACTCATTTTAACGTACTTTACAGTAATCAGTTTTATATATTACCTATTTCTATAAATTAATGTAGTCAAAATACTAATTAATACAAATTCTTCTAGGTTCCAATTAATCCTATTTTTCACTATAAATATTGCAAATCTCATTCTGAATGCAATAGCCGATTTTTGAAGTAGAGAGAATAAAATTCGACTTTTTCATTAGAATTTTATCTTGAATCGGATTATTCGTTTAGATATAAAGATTTACTTAAAAAGTAAAAGAATTTGAACAAAAGTATAGACTCAAAAAATAGACTTGAACATAAAATAAGACCAATTTTCTAAACAGGTCAGGCCTCGAGTAAGATTTTTTAGCCTAGGCTCGGCTAGCCCGAATTTGTCTAAAAATTTTTCCTGCTACTATTTCTTGTTGTTTTGCTGTCATTTTGCTATTATATTGTAACTATTTTTGTTGTTATTATTTGGATATTGTATAACTCTTGTTTTTCTTGTTAACTCTACTCTATTTTAGAAGCATTTGCTTGCTAAGTTACAATTATTTGAGTGAATTTTCAATTTGTTGGGAAGCATTTAGTTTAATGTTTTTAATATATTTGATGTATTATATTTTTTTAAAATTTATTTTTATATAAAAAATTTAATACAAGTCAGATTTAAGTTTAACATTTTTTTTTATTTGGGTCGGGCTTGATTAAAATTTTAAATCTATTTTTTAGACTAAATTCGGGCTTTAAAATGTACTTAAAATTTAACATCAGTCCAACCTAATCCATGATCAAGTCTACTTGACTCCTACCACTAAGTGAAAATATTGGAGTTTGCAATGTTTGCTTAAATTTTTCAATATTTCGAATTAGTTTACATGCTCCTATATTAACAAAATTTTCACTCATGCTTTTTTTCAGATTTTTTTCATATATAATGCAAAGTACGTGAGCAAAGAAGAAATTTTCATCACATAGATCACACAAACGAGAATTAAAGGTAGTATATTTGATTGTTTGGATTATTATTGTTAAATAATTGTTTTTTATCTTTTAATTAATTTAGTTATTACATAATTTGTTTTTTTATAAAAAAATTCCACTATGTTTTTTAAATATTAATTTTACCATATTGTGCATTTAACTTTTTTTTAAATATTTGACTTTATATCAATTTTATCCCAGATTTTTAATGGAATGCCATCATTTAAAAAATTGCTAATTTGTAGCAAAAGATAGAGATGTAAAACAACTTATATGAAGAGCAAAGCAAGAGAATGGAGGAAGAAAAGGGAAGTTTCTGAAGAAGTCCCTATATATTTTAGAAGTAAATTGTATTTCGTCCTACTTTTATTGTTTTTGTACAAAGTTATCGTTTTATGTAATTAACATCTTTATATCTTATTAATAAAATAAGTAGAGTTTGGGTTTTGTATCACATATTAGCAAAATTAGTAAACATTAACTTTTCCATTTATTTTGGAGTAATTTAATAAATAACGTAAATTTAAGAGGTAAAAAGGTAAAAATTTAAATGGAGACAAATAACTTTTTTTTATAAAATTGAAGGATCAAATAAGTTATTATGCCTTAATAGTACGATTACATTTCAACATTATATGATAAAGATGATGATGATATATCTTCAAGTGAATATTTTCACTACTATTTCCTTGCAAAACATATGACAACATGAGTAATCCTTTCTTATATAAGATAGCACAACTAGAACAAGTTAAAGCCAAAGGGCTCCCAGATTTACCAAATTTTATAATAAAAAAATTTTCAATAGTGAATCAAAGAATCATGTTCCCAAATCTCATCAAAGAATTCAAAGGTAAATAAAAGAATAAAAAAACTAAGCAAACAAACTTTTACACACCATTGGATCATAAACGTAGCAAATAGCCAATTTTCAAGTTGCGATTACATATTGGATGAACTTAAGCAAACAAGAAACAAAAATCATTAGTATTTATGGAAGAAACGTTGCATTTTAAATATTGATATTTATTGTAACATTCCTAACGCCCCTTGAAATGAGAATAATGTCATTTTGAGTTTGTACATGTTAAAATTTTTTAAAGTAGATCAAATATATATTTATTTATTTAAATTAGTGAAAAAGGTAATTGGATATTATAAGACTTTTGAATTTAGAGAAATTAATTTAGGATATTGACTAAATAGTAAAAGTATAAAAAATGTTGGGCAATAGTGTAAAATTAAAAAATAAGAAATTACTAGATTAGATGGATAAAAAAAAAGAGGAATGACTAGAAGAGAATTTTAATAATGAAAAGTACATGGGAACGTGAATGAGTGATGCGGTCGTTGAGAGCACCAAAAATATCCTATCACTAATAAATAATAAAAAAGAATAGTATAAGGGAAGTAGGGTCACATCCTCAGGGACTAGATTTGCACAATGCTTGTTCCTCGAAATCCTAGACAAAATCGTGCCCAAGAAATCCTGCGTACCTAGGAAAAATAAAATGACCGAGTTAAAAGAAAATAGAATTTAAAGTGGATTGAGATTGTGAATTGAATCAATTGTGAAAATTAAAATAAAAACGTAAAAAAATAAAAAGAGCTTAAGAGAAAATAAATTTTTATGGAGAGATTTCAGCCTCCGGTTGTCTCGATCCGCCTTAGGTTCAATCATCGGCTTTTAGATGATCCTTCTCAAATAGAATAAGCCAGTTATAGTGAACGAGGACGCCTACAACCACCAGCTCAAAGATTTAGATTTACGATTTAGCGGAACCTGACTCTAGCCAACAATCGCTTCTGTGGGATCATCTTATGCTAGATCATCACTTCTCAATGGTGAATCCCACACCATTTTGTCTATTGGGTCGCCAACCTCTGACGCAGTAAGCTAATGAACCGACTGTGCAACCTTCCCAAAACATACAAAGCAGCCGCCTTTGCACATGTTGAAAAGATCACCTTTTAAGGGACATGGACGGAAGCGTCAACCCCGTAATTTGGAGAAACGATAAATATTCGTCGAGAAGGCTAAGTACAGATTCTAAGCCCCAAGAACCTTTTTTGGGGATTTTTGACAACCTTTGGCTAGATAAATTTAGTGGCTCTTGGTTGTTATGGAAAAGAAAATGAATATCATGAGAATGGAAATTTTATTAGGAAAATATTGAAAGAACAAAAAGCTAAACTTTTTGGGGATAGAGTGTTTACAGAAAAGATGATATGAAATTTGAGTCACTCCAACCCCTATTTATAGTACTAGGAAACCTAGTCTAATCCTATTTAAATTCTAAAAGATAAATATAGATAATTAAAGATAAAAATAAAATAATAATATCTAACAATTATCCTAATATAATTAAAAATTAAATAGAGTCTTCTGATATAAAATCTATTCTTTTGCACTTTAGCCCTTATGTCATCCATGCTTACATATTTGGCACCACATTTTTCCTTCTGTTGCATGTTGGCCCATTTTATCTTCAAATTCACACTTTTTGCCCTTAAATTTACTTTTGCCTTCAATTTAGTCCCTAAAAGATAAAAAACCATAAATAGCTCAAATTAGTAGGATCATACTCAGAATAAACACATAATTAATACATAAAAATATGTCATTCTAGAGTATTATCAATGAGATTGAAAGTGATTTGGGACCATTTGTTTGAAATGATTATGGTTAGATTTTTCTTTAATTAAATATTAGTAATAAATTTAATATACAAAAAAGAATTTTGATAGATTTTTTATTGGAAAGATGTAGAAAAAGAAAGAAAAAAAATCAACCATCATCATCTTTTTACCTTCTCTCCCACGTCTCTCACTTCCATTTTTAACAAGTTTTCAATTTCTTCCATTTTGGTCCCTTCTTCTTTATTACCAACCCTTTCAAGCTTTAACTTCCAATTTCCTACATGGATTTTTAGTGAAATCCCAAGAACAACTTCATGGCAAGTTAAGTCGTTTTTGAAGTTAGCTAGAATACATATTTGTGGAAAGAGAAAATAAAAGTTACGGAATTGAGAAGGAAGGTAAGATGATGAATTTTTTTTATTTAGGATTTCATGTCTATCTCATCTAAATGCATGGGAATAGTATGTAATCGTTGTTTTGGTATTAAATATTGTGAATGTGTTTTATGTTATTGAAGAGAAAGATAAGAGAAGTGAAGCATAGATTAGGGATAAATGCAAGTGAGTTGCAAAAGAGTGAAGAAGAAGAAAATGACTCATCCAAGTATTAGATTATAAGTGTATCAATAATTTTACTTGTTTAATTAAACCCTAAATGGAAAACTTGATAAATTGGTTTAGCATTATACATAAGAATTATTTGTATATGAAAATGATGATTTGTTTTATGGAATTTTTTTGAATGTGAAATTGTATTCTTATTATGAATTGAAAAGTGTATGTGTAGTGAAATTGGTGAAAAGGACTAAATTGCAAAGAGTGTAAAAGTTAGATGGGTGAAATATATGATAATATGAAGTATTTAAGTGAAATATTAAATGTTGAAAAATAAACGTCAAGAGAAATTTGATGATTGTTGATTTTATATGGATAAGGATTAAATTGTAAAAATAGTAAAGTTTGAATTATTTTATTTGTTGAGAAAATGTAAATAAATTGTATATTTTAAATGCCCAAGTAAATAAAATGAGAACTAGTAGGATCTAAGTGGCATGCCATTAGGAAAATTTTTATACGCACAAATGATAGTGGCACTATAGTGCATGTTTTAGTGGCACTATGATGCAAGTGATAGTAGCACACTTGTGCAATTGACAACGACACTTCGGTGTGATCTATTGACTTTTATCCTATACGTTCTATGGAGTCTACAATTGGGCAATAGATTTTTAAGGTAAGTGATTACAATGATGATAATGGTAAGTAACTCAAAAAGTTGTTAACTTAGTACATTATTATAGTTATTAATGGATTGAATTCATGTGTGATGATATTGATTTGTAAGGTGTATATCTATATATCTATATAAATATTTATATATATATAGTAATGGATTAATTTAAAATGCAAAGTTTAATTCTTGATATACTTACACGAGCTTAACGCGTTGTTTCTTTAACGCGTAGGTGAAGATTATTTTGAAACTTTATAGTGAAGATCAATTCTGACTCATCTCATTACAAACCGAGGCTTGGAAGAGAGTATGTTTTGATTTTTGGCAATAGTTTATGGCATGTACATAGGGTCATGTTAACAATGTTGTGGATGAACTTTCATGGAAACATTTGATAGTACTTGATTCTCCATGCAAATTTTGTAAACTTAGACTTGTTTAGTTTAGTTTTAAGTGGCATTATATGATGTCTTGATGGGGAACCATGTTTAATAATGTTTAGGAAGTGTTGTGGAATGAATTAAGAATGTTTTAGATTTTGTTTTAAGTGTTTCAAACATGTTCTAGACAATCTGTCTCTGGTGTCACGACCATCCAGTACTCAATGTCGCGACATTAGCTCAGTGTCGCGATATCCGACCCCTAGTGTTGCAACATTGGAGCATGGGAGTCTCAAATGAGTAATCCATTTTGGGTGTTGCGACACGCATACCCTAGTGTCGCGACATTGACTCTGTTTGTCCTGTTTTGATCTGAATAAGCCTAATTGGCCCCCGATTGAAACTAGACTTTAGGGAAAGCTTAGTAATGATTTGAATAACTCCAAAGGAATCTAACTATGTTAAATCAAAACTTCAAAATTTATGATCAAATTGAGTAACTTAGTGTATTAATGTGGCAGTCCTTGTTTGTGAGAAATCGGTTCACTCCAAGTAAGGGGTATTACATTTATATCTATATGTATATGATAATTACTTCTATGAAAATTTTAGTTTCATTCTTTTTTCATATTAAAAGCTACCAAATCCTCTATAATAAACCATTAATAAGCCATATAAGTAAGTTATCATAATTAGGTTTAGGGGTGATTCAATTGAATCAAGAGGTAATAAAAATGAATTCATTAATTTATTATAATTTTATGAAAAATTTGATATTAACAAATGTTAAATGAACTTGTAAAAACAAAAATTCTATAATAAAGACAATATTACAATGTATTTTTAGGTGATCTTACATTTTGTCAACCAAACACTTGAATATTATATTCCAACCAAATGAATTAAACAAGTAATCTTACATTTCATCCGTATCTTATTACAAAATGTAAGCTAGGATTCAGTGAACCAAACATAATCTAAACGTTTTAAAAGTTAGGTTACTCTATTGCAAAAGAAGCTTGAGTATGCCATGATGATCCTTTTTTCAAAGATGAGATAATGACATGAATGACCCCTTTACTTTATCAAATCTTCTAATGTGCGAATATTTTGAGGCTTTCCGTGAAGTTAGAAGACAAAATATAAAGATAAAATCGAGCACAAACACCTGGTAGACAACACTTCGAAGACGTCTTCTAAAACGAGTCTGACCTCCTCTCAACACCTAATTTTTTAGTGTGTTAATTTTATAGGTTCCGATCTCAACAAATTGGGCTACTTTTAATTATTTGGATTAGAGCCCATTTTGTTATGTAGCCTGTAGAAGTAGGAATGTTTGAATCATCAGTTGCAGAATTCATGAGTTTTTTCTTTCTTGAATTTGGTAGACAAAGCCAATTGAGGTAAATGTGAGCAGACTGATTACCTGTTCTCAAAGCATGTTTGAACACAATACCATCAAACCTATCTCATTAGGTTAGACACAAGATGATCAGTACCTGTAAAAAAAAAAAAACCGCAACATACCGAGGAATTTTGGCTAAGAGATACGAATCCCCACCCCTCACGTGTCACCGGCCATAGGAATAAGTGTTGTATAAATGGAAAATGCAAAAGAAAATAGAACCCTTAAACCCTACTACTGTCTTCTCTTGTTTCTTCCGATACAATAGAATAGAATAGCAGGCAAAGCATGGCCATGGCTTTTGCGACCTTCAATCTATCTCCTTCTCTAAGATTTGTTAGCAACAACAAAGGCTTTTTCGATTCTCAATTATCCAACTCCTTTTTATCATCACATTTGTTCCTTGGGACTTCTTCTTTCTCGGTTCCAACTCTCAGTTTCTCCACTATTCATCAAACCTCGTGTCGCCCCCACATCAACGCCTCACCATGCTCCTCTACTTCCTTCAGATGCTTTGCCCAGAAATCACCGGTTGATGGCCTCGGCAGTAACGGCGCTTCCGGTAGGATAACAACTGCTCTATTTTTATCTATTACCCATTTCTCCATTTTTCTTGCTTTTAGTTCGAATTTTCGTTTTTATTTACTCAAGGCAAAGTTATGGATTATTTCGGTGAATAGCTTTTACTTTTGGCCTTCTATTATTAAATTGTGATTTGGTGAGATTTGATGTACTGTTCGCACATGTTTGCATTATTTTACCAATGTGACTGACTAATGGGAAATGAAGAAAAGGGGTTGAATTGAGTAAAATTTCTCAAAATCTTGTTATTTGCCACTGCTACAGAGAGACTGGTTGTGCTAGTTATTGGTGGAGGAGGAAGAGAACATGCACTTTGCTATGCATTGCAGCGCTCTCCTTCTTGTGATGCCGTCTTCTGTGCACCAGGCAATGCTGGTATTTCCAGCTCTGGGAATGCAACTTGTATTCCTGAGCTTGACATTTCTGATAGCTCAGCTGTAATTTCTTTCTGCCGCAAATGGGGTGTTGGGTTAGTTGTTGTAGGACCAGAGGCTCCCCTTGTTTCAGGTCTTGCCAATGATTTGGTAAAGGTCGGAATTCCAACTTTCGGCCCTTCAGCTGAGGCTGCTGCTTTGGAAGGTTCTAAGAACTTCATGAAAAGCATATGTGACAAATATGGAATTCCTACTGCTAAGGTTTGTTCCACAATACATTCTTGCTAAATTTTAATTTGCTGACATTTTTTCCTCTATTCTTTTGTGAGTACATATTGTTGCATAGACATTACATGGTGAACTTGTTTGCTACTGTATTAATTGCATAGTGTTATCACCTTTAGTTTGGGTTGTGAGAGAATGGAAAAGGCCTTATTAAGCTGAGAAAATGTTCTTGATTCTTACTGCATCATAACGTTGTGATTTTTTATCCTGTTTTTTGCTTATGTTTATGTTTAAATTTTTGGTGCAGTATCGAACATTTTCAGATGCATCAGCTGCAAAGCAATATATGAAAGAACAAGGAGCACCTATCGTTATCAAAGCAGATGGCCTGGCTGCTGGAAAAGGAGTTATTGTTGCCATGACACTAGAGGAGGCGTATGAGGCTGTTGATTCAATGCTTGTTGAGGGTATTTTTGGTTCTGCTGGTTGCCGTGTCGTTGTTGAGGAATTTCTTGAAGGAGAAGAAGCATCATTCTTTGCCTTGGTGGATGGAGAGAATGCCATACCACTGGAATCTGCTCAGGACCATAAACGGGTCGGAGATGGTGATACAGGTCCTAATACTGGTGGGATGGGAGCATATTCTCCTGCACCAGTCTTAACGGAAGAACTTCAATCTTTGGTCATGGAATCCATTATTCTCCCAACAGTGAAGGGTATGTCAGCAGAGGGATGCAAATTTGTTGGTGTCTTATATGCTGGACTAATGATCGAGAAGAAGTCTGGCTTACCTAAACTAATTGAGTACAACGTCCGCTTTGGAGATCCAGAGTGTCAGGTCAGTTACAGGCTATTGGTCGGTTTATATGCATGATTTAGTTTTAAAGTTAAGCTTTTAATATTTTTAAACCTTCGACCAGGCATTATAAACACCTTGGAACACTATGTCAATTATATGAATTTTGTGTGTTCATGGTATCTGTAACTGCATTCTGTTAACTTAAGGATTCAGTGCAGCCCTTTTTGTTACTTTAAGTGAGAACTTGATTAGCACTTTAGCAGTAAGTTCCTCCATGTAATGCTGGGAGGTTTATTTCTTTATATGTCAGTTCTGCTATCTGTTTGTTCATATTAGGTTAACAATTTCGTGTTATTAACAATTACGTGTGGGTAATTATGTTACCTTGGAATTAAGGAAAAGATAAGACGGGAAATGTTACAAGGGAAAGGCATAAGAATTTGTACTCATCCGCTATGCTATTTATTTGCCTTGCTTCACTTTCTCTTCTCTCATACCTTTGCTTGTTCAGTTCTTCTATGATATTATTGCTGGGATCCATTCCTTGGGATAGTGGTCAGTAGTCTGATGCACTTTAGTGGTGCACATAACAACCATAATGTAGGAAACCAGATTCCTGGGAATCACCGTTGGATAATTTTATGACATGTTCCTTTAGAACCCTAGGAACAACCTGGCAGTTCTAACACCGTATTCCTTTATGTAACTACTTTGCTTACAAATAATCTTGTTCCGAACGATCATTTATTACAGTTGTGGAATACATTTTTGAGATTAATTATCTAACTGATAGCTTTGAAGTAATTGGTAGAGTAAAATTTTGGAGTTATCTGAAATTACAGGTTTCAATTAGCCAGTGTTTGTGCATTGGAGTTATTTTGAAGGGCCTAAAAGTCACATGCTACGAAATAACTAGTAGTATTCTTTTCTTATCCTAGTGATGGTTGGAATTTGGAAGTCTCTAGTTTTGCAAACTGACCATGTGAAGGCCTAAAGGATGAAGAAGTTGATATTGGACATTAGATTGTGCTTACATGGCATATGATAAGTATAAGCTTTCCATTAGACTGTTATTATCCTCGGCTAATTTTTACTTATGACATGCAGAATATTGTTGGTTGGGGCATAAATTGATCTTTGATTCATAAATTGTTTTGTTGGGTTTTCCACACAGGTTCTGATGATTCGTTTGGAGTCTGATCTTGCGAAAGTTCTGCTAGCAGCTTGTAGAGGAGAGCTGAAAGGGGTGTCACTGAACTGGTCCCCTGGGTCTGCCATGGTGGTAGTAATGGCAAGCCAAGGTTACCCTGGCTCCTATGAGAAAGGGACTGTGATTCAGAACCTCGAAGAAGCTGAAAATGTGGCTCCTTGTGTGAAGATATTCCATGCTGGAACTGCACTTGGTTTGGATGGAAATTTCGTTGCCACGGGAGGCCGTGTTCTTGGGGTTACTGCTAAGGGCGGAGATCTTAAAGAAGCGCGGGATAGAGCATATGATGCAGTTGAAGAAATCAAGTGGCCTGGAGGATTCTACCGGCGGGATATCGGATGGAGAGCACTTCCTCAGAATGAATTTGCTAGAAATGGCTAGTTATTTCACATTATAATACTCTGGACTACTTGACATCTTATAATGTTGGATGCTTTATAACTGGCTCTTACACTAACTGAAAATTGAAGTCACCCATGAAACAGAGGTAAAAGAAACTTACTTGTCTGACTCACCCTTATTCTGCATTTCCAGATTATATTTTCTTCATATATATATGGTACTATCCATAGTTGCTGTTTAGTTGTAAATTAACAATCTTGTTGTATAGATATATAATAGAGAGAGAACATAAAGGGTTTGGCAAAAGAGGAATATGTATGTGTGTGTAAAAAAACAAAAAACAGAAAAAGAGAAGCAAATATTAAAGCAGGTCGGCATAAATGAAATACCAATATAAGATCTAATAACTCAACAGCCTACTTTCATTTTATTAAAGACTTCAATTTAATCATTCTTCTAAGTTTAGTGCAATAAAGACGGATCAAGTTGTTCTTGATCATATAGTTTATTAATATTAGTTCTACGGAATAAAATAATATTTAACCAATTGTTTTTTTCATAAATAATAATTATCGATAATTTAATAAAATATATAAATAATTTTACTAATTAGTATTTTTGTTGTGTTGCCATACACTTAAATTCAAATTCTTATGAGTTATTTTTTATTTTATTTTTTAAACCTAAATTAAATTACTTATGTAACCCTTCAAATATATGTTTTTTTTTTTTGTTTTAAAGGTTTGGTTATTTGGTAATTGTTTAATTAAGTTGGTTCATAATTGATTTACAATACCAATTCAGTAAGATTAAATGATAATATAGATATCCACTCAAATCGGTGTAAAATTAAAGTGGTTACACCCTTCTCAAGATTAATATTTTAACAATATCACTGTCGTATTTCATACTCATTTATATAGATCGTTTTGTGTAAAAACTTTTGGTCCTATAAAAAGTTAAGAAAAATGTGTAAAACAATTTCAATTTTATATAGGTATAAGTGGAGACATCCTCATAAATTAAAAGATACAATCACAAGATAAGTAAAAAAGTAATATAAAACAAATGTATTTATATAAAATTAAAATGAGATTTTAATAAAATGAAGTTAAAAGATTAAATATTATATTATCTTTAATTCTCATATTTTTTTTAGGATAAACTATACTCATGGTCAATTTAAAATAGGATCTGTTTTGTTTTGGTCACTTAAATTTCTTTTTTTAATTTGATAATTCTAAATAAGATAATTGTGTGAATTATCCACCGCAGTTAAATTTTTGTTTTCTTTTAACGGATTGTTAATATAGCACATTAGTACATTGAGTGATTAACATGTGATATATTTTGGTTACTTTTGACTAAAGTTTAGGGAGGTTCTTATAATTAGCTCAAAACTTTTTCCCTCTAAACTTTATAAAGAGGTCCCAAACTTTATTTAAAAATAAAAAAAAATAAATGTCAATCACTTAATGGATTAATGTGTCACATTAACAATCCCTTAAAAAAATAAAAAATTTAACTGATTGTTATAAAAAAATTAATAAAACAATAAATAAAAGAGGATGAAAATACATGAGAATTTCATTGTGTTATCTTCATTTACAATGTACTATTTATAAGCTCATTTACATTTAATTAATAAATGTACTACGTTTAATAAACTAAATTTTATTAATTACTCCATTTAATATTCTCCTGATTATAAATGCAGTAATGAGTTTTATCTCATTTAATATGCTTATGGGGGTTAGACATCCATTAATTTACAACACTCCCCCTTAGGTGTCTTTTAAATGAGAATGTGCCTCATTAAAACCTTTATTAGGAAAAACTCTGTGGGATAAAAACCTAATGAAGGAAAAAGAGTACACAATCTCCTATTACAAGTTGCCTCGTTAAAAACCTTTACCAGGAAAACCTAGTGAGACAAAACCTTGGTTAAAGGAAAAGAGTACAACATGTTTTAGACTCCCCCTAATGGCGACATCACATTATGTCTTTGAGTTGACGCATTCCAATCCTGTTTCGTAGTCTTTCAAATGTTGAAGTTTTCAATGCCTTGGTAAAAAGATCTGCTAAATTATCACTAGAACGAATTTGTTGAACTTCTATGTCACCTTTCTTCTCAAGATCATGAGTGAAATATAATTTTGGTGAAATATGTTTCGTTCTATCACCTTTGATATAACCACCCTTTAATTGAGCTATACATGCTGCATTATCTTCGTATAAGATAGTTGGCATATTTTCCTGTAAAGGCAAATTACATATCTTCTGGATATGTTAGGTTAATAGCCTTAGCCAAACACACTCTCGGCTTACCTCATGCATTGCAATTATTTCAGCATGATTTGAAGAGGCAGCAGCTAATGTTTGCTTTGTCGAACGACATGATATGGCACTACCTCCACATGTAAATAAATATCCAGTTTGAGATCGACCTTTATGTGGATCCAATAAATATCCAGCATCAGCATAACCAACTAATAGAGATTTTGAATCATTTGAATAAAATAACCCCATATTCATGGTCCCTCTAAGATATCTAAATACATGTTTAATTCCATTCCAATGTCTACGTGTTGGAAAGGAACTAAATCTTGCTAACAAGTTTACAGCAAAAGCTATATCAGGTCTTGTGTTATTTGCAAGATACATCAATGCTCCTATGGTACTTAGATATGGTACTTCAGGACCAAGAAACTCTTCATCATTCTCACAAGGACGAAATTGATCTTTATTCACATCTAACTATCGTACAACCATCGGGGTACTCAATGGATGTGTTTTATCCATATAAAATTTATTTAAGATCTTTTTCGTATAAGTTGACTGATGGACATGAATTTCATCATTTAAATGCTTGATCTGTAGGCCAAGACAAAATTTTGTTTTTCCGAGATTTTTCATCTCAAATTCTTTCATTAAATAATTTACTGCATTTTGAAGCTCTTCAGGAGTTCCAATAATATTTAGATCATCAATATAAATAGCAATTATCACAAAGTTTGATTCAGACCTTTTTATAAAAACACATGGGCAGATTGGATCGTTTTTATAACCTTCTTTTAACAAATATTCACTAAGACGATTGTACCACATACGTCCAGATTGTTTTAATCCATATAAACTTTTCTTTAATCTGATTGAGCAATTTTCCCGGGAAACTCTATATCCTTCAGGGATTTTAAATCCTTCTGGGATTTTCATATAAATTTCATTATCAAGTGTACCATATAAATAGGCTGTAACAACATCCATTAGACGCATGTCAAGTTTTTCATGTACTGCTAGACTAATAAGGTATCTAAACGTGATTGCATCCACCACAGGAGAATATGTCTCTTCATAATCAATGCCGAGCTTTTGCGAAAATCCTTGTGCTACAAGTCGTGATTTATATGTTACGACTTCATTTTTCTCATTTCGTTTTCGCACAAATATCCATTTATATCCTACCGGCTTTACATATTTAGGTGTTTGGACTATAGGTCCAAAAACCTCACGTTTAAAAAGTGAATTTAATTTTGCTTGAATTGCGTTTTTCCATTTTGGCCAACCTTTTCTATTTCTACATTCCTCAATAGATTTTGGCTTAGGATCCTCATTTTCTTTTGCTATTTCAATAGCAACATTATAAGCAAAATTGTTGTCGACAACTATATTTTTCCGGTTCCATCTTTTTCTTGAAGTAACATAACTTATTGAGATTTCTTCATTATCATCATTTTCAGGTACCTGAACCTCTTCTGGGGATTTTTAATTAGTTATATCTTTGGCCTTTTCTGGGGCACTTGCCTCCATAATATTACCATCTTGAATAATTGCTCCTTTCCTTTTACGAGGATTTTTATCTTTGGAACCAATTGGCCTTCCACGCTTCAGGCGTGGATTACTTTCTTTTGCACTAACAATTTGCCCTATTGGGATATCAATTCGTATTGGAGCATTTTCAGCTGGTATGTGAGATTTTGTAATTCTCTTTAGGTCAATAAATGAATCTGGCAGTTGATTGGCAATGTTTTGCAAATGTATGATCCTTTGAACTTCTTGTTCACATTGACTTGTACGAGGATCTATTTGAGATATTGATGATCCATTCCATGTAATCTCTTTTACCAGTTGTACTTTCTCTCCCCCTAATGTTGGGAATGTTGTTTCATCAAAATGACAATCAATAAATCGTGCAGTAAATAAATCTCCAGTTAATGGTTCAACATATTTAATTATAGAAGGAGATTCATAACCAACATATATTCTCAACCTCCTTTGAGGACCAATCTTTGTACGTTGTAATAGAGCAATTGGAACATATACTGGACATCCAAAAATTCTAAGATGGGAAATATTTGGCTCCTGACCAAAAGCCAATTGTAATGGGGAGTATTTATTATAACTTGTTGGCCTTAATCGCACAAGTGCTGCTGCATGCAAATAGCATATCCCCAAGCAGTAACAAGGAGTTTTGTTTTCATAAGCAATGGTCGAGCTATTAGTTGAAGGCGTTTGATAAACGATTCAGCTAAACCATTTTGTGTATGAACATGAGCTATAGGATGTTCAACTTTTATCCCAATTGACATACAATAATCATTAAAAGCTTGGGATGTAAACTCACCAGCATTATCAAGACGAATAGTTTTGATTGCATAATCTGCAAATTGTGCTTTTAATCGGATTATTTGAGCAAGTAGTCTCGCAAACGCCAGGTTACGAGTCGATAATAAACACACATGTGACCACCTACTAGATGCATCTATTAATACCATAAAATATCTGAATGGTCCACATGGTGGATGAATGGGCCCACATATATCACCTTGAATACGTTCCAAAAATGCTGGAGATTCAATCCCAACTTTAGCTGTTGATGTTCTAATAATCAATTTTCCTTGAGAACAAGCAACACAAGATAAATCCTTGAATTCAAGAATCTTTTGGTTCTTTAATGGGTGTCCAATTGAATTCTCAATGATTCTTCGCATCATAATAGATCCTGGATGGCCTAATCGGTCATGCCAAATAGTAAAAGTATGTGGTTCTACAAACTTCTAGTTTGTAGTAACATGTGACTCAATTGCACTAATATGTGTATAATATAAACCTGATGAAAAAGCAGGTAGCCTTTCCAAAATATATTTCTTTCCACGTTCAACATTTGTAATATATAGATATCCAATATTTTTTTCATTCATAGTCTTAATATGATATCCATTAAGACGGATATCTTTAAAACTCATAAATTTCTTTGAAACTTAGTGGAATATAAAGCATCATCAATGACAAATTTTGTACCTTTAGCTAATAATAAAATAGCTTTTCCAGAGCCTTCAATAAGTTTTAAACTACTCGATATTGTATTAACATGGGCATTACTCATTGTCAAATGAGAAAAATATTTTTTATCTTTGAGTATCGTATGTGTTGTAGCACTATCTGCAAGACACACGTCTCCATTGATTTTGGGTCCATCAAAATTTTGTTGAATATTCATATTCTTCATAAAAATAAACAAAAATATAATATGAGAAACATTGCAAATATTTATTAAATATATAAATTATTCTTCATGAAAGAAAATAAAAAATACTTAAAACAATATAAAAATGTCAAAATAATATAAACTTTTTCTAATGATTCTCAAAGAAATCTGCCACATCTAGGTGAGTTATATTATTAAGGTCATTAAATTTATTATCCTCGTAGGCATGGTCATTTTTATTATTATAGTGAAGTTCTTCATCTTTTGCGAGCATTTCATCATTTTGGGATATAAAATTTGTCTTCATATGCTTTCCCTTACTTTAATGGATGCTTGATAAAGTTTCACTAAATGCTCAGACGTACGACAGGTACGTGACCAATGCCCCTTCATACCACATCGGTAGCATTTATTCTCAACAATCTTTGAAGGATTATTTTGACCACTTCTTTCTTGTCTTTCATTGTTATTCTTTTTCTGGTGGTTAGAAGTATCATTGTTATGACCACCATGATAACGATTACTATTGCGTCCTCAACCACGTCCCCCACTACGTCCACGACCACGACCACGGCCGCGACCTCTATATTTTCTATTTTCGTAATTATTGTGTACTGCTACATTCACTTCAGGGAATGGTGCAGAACTAGTGGGACGAATTCCATGATTTTTCATTAACAGCTCATTATTTTGTTCAGCCACCAAAAGGCATGAAATCAATTCAGAATACCTTTTAAAACCTTTTTCACGTTATTGCTGCTGCAGGAGCACATTAGTAGCGTGAAATGTTGAAAATGTTTTCTCTAACAAGTCCTCATCAGTTATGTTTTCTCCACATAATTTTAGTTGAGAACTAATTTTGAAAAGTTCTGAATTGTATTCACTTACAGTCTTAAAATCTTGCAACCGTAAGTGCATCCAATCATAACGAGCTTTAGGGAGTATTACAGTTTTTTGATGGTCAAATCGTTCTTTCAAATTTTTCCACAACTCAAAAGGGTCTTTCACTGTGAGATATTCCACTTTTAATCCTTCATGCAGATGATAACGGATGAAAATCATTGCTTTTGCCTTGTCTTGATTAGATGCTTCTTTATCTGGTAATATAGTATTTCCTAGACCTTTAGCATCTAGATGAATTTCAGCATCTAACACTCATGACAAATAATTCTTGCCTGAGATGTTTAAGGCCACAAATTCAAGTTTGGCAAGATTTGACATTATAATCACTTGAATCAAAATAAAAAAAATATTAGTAAAATAATAAGTATTCTCAATCGTGAAATAATTCAATTATATATACCAAATTTGCTAAATAATAATATGTATGTCAAATATTGGCATAAAGAGGAATAATCATAATAACTTAACACAAATTAAATTAATTAAAATTTCTTTTAATAAAAAAAAACATGTATATATAATTATCATTATTAGATTTTAGTTGTAAAAATAAATGTGCAAATGTTACCCAAAGCAAATATTTTATCTAGAATATAAAATAAAAGAATTATGAAAATACGTATACCGTATATAGTTTAACGGGAGTTATACGGGCAAATTATATAAAGTCGAAATGATGTGAACTTCACTATGAACTCGTAGAAGCTCGTGCTGATAACTTGTTATAAAAAAATTAGTAAAACAATGAATAAAAGAGGATGAAAATACGGGAGAATTTCATTATATTATCTTCATTTACAATGTACTATTTATAAGCTCATTTACATTTAATTAATAAATGTATTACGTTTAATAAACTAAATTTTATTAATTACTCCACTTAATAATCTCCTAATTATAAATGCAGTAATGAGTTTTATCTTATTTAATATACTTATGGGGATTAGACATCCATTAATTTATAACACTGATTAAATTTAAAAAAGAAATCAGAATAGCACATCATTAGAGTAATATCTCTTTTTAAAATTGACACCAATTGAATTAATTATAACGGGTTACAACCAATTGAATAAATGACGAAAATTCAACAGGAGATATGATAAAAGAAACAAGATAAATTTAATAGTTCAAAAAAAGAAGGAAGTTTAATGAAAGTAGATTGGCAACTGAGATAACAGGTGAGGTCTGTGAAGTTTAAAGAACGCCAATGTTGAAAGCACAGTTAAAAAAAAGGTGTGAGAGAAAGAGAAAGAGAAAGACACATTATCAATAGAATCTCACTATTTCAGTCAAACCCCATTTTTACTTCTTCTGTCTCTCTCAACTCTTTCCCCCCTTAGCCTCTCTCTTTTTAACTTTTCTTTTCTTTTTATTTTCTTTTCTCTATCAAGCAACCCCTCTTTTATTATTTATTTTCTTTCTGGTTTTAGGGTATGTTGTTGGAGTTTTCCAACGTGAAACTCTCGCAGTTTCCATCCACCTCGAAATAGAACCAAGGGATTGGCATTTTCGGCTTCATATGGCATGACCTTCGTTTCCATTCGTTTCTTCTGCTTCCCTATCTGCCCTAACTATCCCACCCAAGATTTCCACTTTAGTTCTTGCACTGCCTAAAACGTATGATTTTTTTAGGTCTAATTTGTTGTAACTTTCTTTTTTCTTTTTTGTTTTTTAGTCTATTTGCAGTTGTGGGATCTAAATTTTTTTCCTTGAATTTGAGGATACTTGTCCAATTTGAACTATATTTGGGTTTTCAGTGTTGTCAGTTTGTGAAAATTGGTTCATTTTGTCTTTAATTTGAGCTAAATTGGTGTCTATTTCTGCTTGTTTGTGGAAAACGAGTATGAAATTTGCCTCCATTTGATACTAATTTGAATATTTACGCTTGCATAGGTTTCTGATCTGCTCAGTTTTGGTAATAAATGCTTAAAAAGAAAAATGAGAAAAAAGAAAAGTGTGTATGCTAGTTTTTGTTCGGTTTTGACGAGTTGAGCTGTTTCTAAAATTTGGATTAGGTTCATTTACGGAAATGATTGAAAGAATGTTGCTTTACTTGGACTGAAGTTTGGTTTGAATAAACAAAACTTGTATAGGGTTGAAAGGAGTAATGCACTGAGCAATGGCTCTAAGGGTTCCTGCTCCAAAGGCGGCTGAGATTGCTATAGCGTCCATTGGATGTGGATATGATATCGGTACAGATATTAGGCTCAAATACTGTAAAGTGGATTCTAAAGATCCATGTCTTATTGAGATCGTTGAAGATGGAGGACGTGAGATTGTTTTGCCTGGTGGAATTTCAGTACCCAACGTGTCCAAGTCAATAAAATGTGATAAAGGGGAGCGCACACGATTCAGGTCTGATGTTCTCTCCTTCCAACAGGTAATTTTATTCTTTGTCCGACGCTTTCCTATCAATTTATTCAGCTTCTATGTGTTTTTCTTTGCGTACTAACCCATTCAAAGTGGAAAACCACTAGATACCTGCGTAGTAGCTGATATAATCTATTTCTATCATCATATTAGTATTTCAATGGTTGTGGCATTAGTCCACTGTTGTGGAAGATGTATAGGAAATGGCAGTCATGTTTGCAGTTTGATTCTGGTTTTTCAGTGTTTGTAATGAGAGTCTGCTTTTTGTCATTTCATTTCTTTTATTTTCTCTAGATGTCAGAGCAGTTCAACCAAGAAATATCTTGGACTGGAAAAATACCTTCAGGCCTCTTCAATTCCATGTTTGAATTCTCTGGTTGTTGGCAAAGAGATGCTGCCAATACTAAGACACTTGCTTTTGACGGGGTGTTCATCACCCTCTACTCAGTTGCACTGGAGAAATCTCAAATGGTGCTACGTGATCATGTCAAGAAAGCAGTCCCATCTACATGGGAACCTGCAGCGTTAGCAAGGTGAATTTCTACACATTTGATCTTTGATCTCTGGTGCCACAGTTCTTAAATAAGACCCTAGCATCTAGTAGTGTTGTTTCCTTCATTTGATAAATTGGGTGTCAGCAATTCAGCCTATGCTTATTTCTCTCCCTTTTCATTGAATTTTTCTATCACATGGAGAAAAATGTAATGATCAAGTTCCAAACTTTTTGATTCCGGTTCAGCTTGTATATGCTTGATGAAAATTAGTAGAATGCTATTATGTTAGTTGGTATAAATCTTCTGATTTCCACGGCCTGCTTTATTTTATGTTCTTTACTTTCTGCTGTATAGTATTTGAGGTCTGCTATATAATTTTGGTGGCATCCCAGGTTTATAGGCACTTATGGCACCCACATTGTTGTTGGTGTGAAGATGGGAGGGAAGGATGTTATTTACATAAAACAGCAGCATTCCTCAACTCTTCAACCTTCTGATATCCAGAAAAGGTTGAAGGATATGGCTGATAAGAGGTTTTTAGATGCCAATGAACATTATGGAACAGTGTCTGAGCAAGTTTTCCAGAGTGACAAGGTTTGCAATAGAACTATCAATAATACACTTCAAATCTGTAGTTGTATATCTTGATGAATCATGCCTATCGTTTTGATGGAATGAACTCAGTATTCTTTTATATCAATTTATGGTTCCCATGAGATACCTTTCAAGCAGGATGTTATTTTGGAAATTGTTATGAATTGTTGCATGTTGGCTCCTAAATTTGTTTTTAGTTCAGAAGGGAGATTTCTCTTTCTCTCTTAATATGCTAAGTTATAGTCCAGCATCATATTGGTATTTCATGACTGCTTGTGAGATACCAGTTAAATGGTTATCAGAGAAAGTCTGCTACTGTTTTAAATGTTTAGGTTTGGACCAGGACTTGGAGTTGAATCTGTTTTTGCTTTGCCACTGTTTGATGAGAATGGTGTTTTTTTGTGTCTTTTAATTATGTTGGTAATTTTGTTTTTGTTTGATATTACTTTGACACACTATTCTTTAATTGCTTGCCGTAGGTTGGTAGAGTTATATCTCTTCGTCTGTGTGTTCTGATCTGCTTCCATCTTTAATAGTGGAAGTTATTTCTTTAGTTTGTTATTGGGTTTAATTTTTGTGCCAGTGGTTAATTATTAGTGGACTCATTGGCATTATTTGTGATTCTTTTTAAGGTATCTTATCTAATCATCTCTATTTCAGTTTGAAATCAGGGAGCAGCGGCTAAGGTTTGCCCATAACAGTCCATCAAGTTCATATGCACATAAAGAGGTTTGTGTTCTGATTTTCATATAGTGTGGTTGGTGAACAGTTAAAAAGTGTAAAGGTTAATTTTTTCCCCCAATATCGATGATGTTAAAATTTGCAGGATATTATAAGCATTTACAAAAGGAGAGGTGGAAGTGATAATAGAAACCTATCTCATAATGACTGGTTACAAACAGTTCAGTCAGAGCCTGATGTGATTTCAATGTCCTTTATCCCAATTACTTCTCTGTTGAATGGAGTCCCTGGTAGTGGATTTCTGAGCCATGCCATAAATCTGTATTTGCGATGTAAGCGAGATCTATATCTATTTCACTTTGGTTTTCTACTTTTACATCTATTTTGTTTCTTTCATTAATGGAATACATTTATTTTCTGGAAGGAGTATGTTTCAGATTTTTATTTTTTTTTTATTTTTGTATATTCTTCAAATTTTGTTGAAGAAATAATATCATAAATTCACTAACCATCTTATTATTATGTTATAAGAATCAAAGTCATGAGTTCTGAGCTTATTTTGGTTGAATTTGAATTGTTAAATGACCATAAGTTTTCAGTAAATAAACATTGCATTAATAGGATGTGATCTTAGATCACTTTTATTGTCATGGAATCCTTAACTAGCGGTGCTTGAACCAAGAAGTCAGGTCGCATTTTATTTGATGTTGCCATGAAACAAGATCATTTGTTATTTCCTTCATTTGCCCACTGCTACAAAGTGCAAACGATATTTCTTTCTTTTATAGCAAACAGTCTCTATGCATGTTTCATCCATAAGCTGTTACTCTTACAGATAAACCACCGATTGAAGAACTCCACCAGTTTTTGGAATTTCAACTTCCAAGACAGTGGGCGCCAGTTTTCAGTGAACTTCCTCTTGGCCCACAACGAAAGCAACAAAGCACTTCATCTTTGCAATTCAGTTTCATGGGGCCCAAGCTTTTTGTGAACACTACTCCGGTAAAGCATTTTCTAACGTTGGAAATTTTTTGTTTGATGCATCTGAGTGCTTGACCATGTAGGTTTCGCCCATGTATGTATTGAGTAGTTCTTAAACTTACAAAACATGTTGATGTGCTGCTGTTGAATTTATAGATGATCACTAGAGTCTCTTCAGCATTGTATGTTTAAAAGGTTATAACATTTTGTAATGATACAAGATGTATCTATAATTACATATAAAAATATATAGGATGCGTCAAGGGAACTCATATCAATGATACTTCATCTTCTTTAGGTATCATAAAGAGAATAATTCAAATTTGTTCCATATTGTGGTGTGATGTTGAGAACTAACATTAATTCTTGCATCGTTTAAGCTGTGGCCTTTTTTTGGCAATGTCTTATACCTTGTTCATGTTGAAAGGAAGGAACCATATCTGATATCTAGTTTCATAACAGGTTGATGTGGGTAAGAGGCCAGTGACTGGCCTCCGACTATATCTAGAAGGTAAAAGGAGTAATCGCTTGGCCATCCACTTGCAGCATCTTTCCTCTCTTCCAAAAATCTTCCAACTTGTAGATGATCCAAATGAGAACTTCAGCCAAATGTCTCGTGATCGTAAATACTATGAGAGAGTTTATTGGAAGAACTACTCTCATGTATGCACTGCTCCTGTCGAGGCTGAAGATGATCTTTCCATAGTAACTGGAGCACAACTGCAGGTTGAGAATCATGGTTTTAAAAATATTCTCTTTTTACGGCTACGCTTTTCAACTGTCTTGGGAGCTATGTCTCTTAAGCAGCCAGAATGGGATGGATCACCTGGGTTGGCACCTAAGTCAGGACTCATATCGACACTAATCAGTCATCACTTCACAACCGTTCAGAGGCCAGCTCCAAGGCCAGCTGATGTGAATATAAACTCTGCTGTTTATCCTGGAGGCCCGCCTGTACCTGTCCAAGTCCCCAAGCTTTTGAAATTCGTTGATACAACAGAGCTGACAAGAGGGCCAGAAGAAACTCCTGGGTATTGGGTTGTTTCGGGGGCAAGATTAGTTGTTGAGAAGGGAAGGATCCGTCTCCGGGTTCAGTATTCTTTATTGACTGCAATATTACCTGATGAAGATGGCTTAGAGGAGCAGTAGCAGATTTTTCTCTCACCTCTTATCACCTTGTATTTCCTCGCACAACATGTATAAACAAATATGAATACAAAAAAAGAAGAAGAGAGAATTCAAACATAAGCGGTCACGTTTACAGGGATAGAACTAGAAGGGATGGTTGAAGGTGATACGATGATTGGGTGTGCGTTGAGGATGTTGGCTGTATCATTGTTTTCCTTGCTTGCAATTTGTATCTTATGATGTAATTTTTTTTTTCTTGTTTCTAATATCGGTTCCTCAAGTTGATGTATCTAGTAAGGTGTTACACGGACTCTCGATTCGGGTATATATGTGTTTTTTATGTTTTATCGTATATGCATTTTGAATCTTTACATCTGTGTTTGAATATACATTGGATACATGTATAACTGAAAAGTGTTTAGGTTAGGTTACGAGGAATCCTATGATTCATGTCATTCTTGATCTGCATGTAATCTAATATCCTTTTTCACACCACAAACAGCCACTTAAATCTAATAAAACAGATTAAAAAATGTAAAATATAAATAAATTTAAGAAAATAAAATAAATAGATAAATAAAATATTTTTTTAAGCTTAGCCTTAGCTTCGGTGTACTCTAATCTTGAATCGATCCTTGAAAAGGATTTTCCCTTCTGCGACCAATAACGTCTCGATTGCCTAACTTTTGCTTATGTAGTCAATCTCAGTATGACCTGCAAATAGACTCTTGCCAAATTTCTAATTGCGATACATATATTCGCAATTTAAGATTTCGACAGCCTTATGATCTAAAAAGCCTAACTCGAATCAACGGCCATCGATTAACGGAATCTAACTGGCTTTTCCCACCTAGACATGCCAATTTGTTCTCGGGAATTCAAACACAATACGGCCGATTCGTCTTCCCAACTGTACGCCAAACAACTCCAACCCAACGTGCACTTTTTGAATCAAAGTTGAATCAACTTTAAAGAATGAATTTATACTATCCCGTATATGAAGAGATAGAAAATACTATGTTGAGAGATTTTTTTGAGCGCAAATATATCTCACAATTGTTTTATTGGGGCAATTTCTGGGCTAAAACTAAAAAGGGTTTAGTTAATTATAAAAAAAAAAAGGAAATTGTGAGTGATAGAATGGAGAAGGGCCTTGGAAAGCAATTAAACCAAACGGGAAAAGAAAAAAAAAATTGAAATGTCAGAATATAGCACTGACGTATGTAAGAAAAAAATAAAGAATTTATTAAATGTTAAAAGACTAAGTGTGTTTAATTGGCTATAATCATTTGATATTTGTATATACTTTTAGAGTTAAAATTTAGCTAGATTTTTCTTAAACATTATCACTAAATATTTTTAAATATTATTATTAAATATTATAATTAAATAATTCTAAATATTATCACTAAATAATTCAAAATTTAAAAATTAAATTTAAACTAGAATTTAAATTAATTACAGAATTGTAACAATATAAAAAATCCTTCAATCTTTATCCAGCTACTTTTTAAAAAAAATCTTCAACTCTTTAATTTTTATGCAGTCATTTTTGAATCTTTAATCTTTCAATTAAGCCCTCTTCTTTGCTTTTTGTTCCAATTTAGCTCAGTTTGAATTCGGCATACCAACTTCATTCCTGATAAGAAAAATTTAAATTTAATAGTATTTTATTTGATACCTAGCTAAAAATAAATATATTAAAAATACGAATTTATCTTACTATTAAGTATTATTTAACAATATAATTTCAACCCAGGAACTATTTTTGCTTCGAGATGAGTTTTCAAGTAGTAAGATAAAATATTAGGACTTGTATGAACTTTTCCTGTTATTATTGTAATTTGAATGGATAGGGGAGTTGGGAGGATTGATAGTTGAAAATCTGTTATATGTGTCAAATGCTCAATATGTCGTCATCTAAAAACAAATGAAGAAAGAAGACAAGGAGTGGAGAATCCTAATGGAATGCGACTTGGATTTCCACCAATGCCGCGGGCCATTAGCAAAGGTCAACACCATAATGTCAAATGGCGCATACATTCATATATATGGTTTCGCATAATTATTTTTCTGCCCTCCAACTTAATAAAAAAGTTATTTTAGTTTTCTATTTAATTTTTCGTCTCTTTTGTTCCTTAAACTTGTATATTTTTATCAAATCACCTCAAAATAGATGGAAAAGTTAATATTTGTTAATTTTACTAATGACATACACGTGAATTGTCATGTGGTTAATTAATTTTTTAAAATTGAAAAGATATTTTTTAATATTTTTATACTATTTTAATAATTTTAATGATTTTTAATTTTTGGAAATTTAAAAGTTTAATTAAATATTGATGTGTCATCTAAATAATAATTTACATGTATGTCACATTAACGAAGTTAAAAAAAATAAATTTTTTATCTATTTTAAAATAATTTGACAAATATTAAATTTTTTTATCTATTTTAGAGTAATTTGACAAAAATTGAAGTGAAATATAAATGATGTTGGTTAGGTTTTCAAATGTTTGTACAAAATTTTATTATTCATTGTGATACAATTATGGATGATGAATCATCGGAGAGAGAGTTGTATCGTGAGGGACACTATAACACCATTGCTTTATTATTAGAAGCATAATTTTGGCTTTTGTTTTGTTTTTTCCCCCTTCCCAACAATGACCACGGTAACCAAACATACTTCCTTTCAAACCTTTTGTGCAGTAAACACAAGTCAGCAGTTCACTTTTTTTTTCCTTAAAGAAAGAATATTTTACAAATGCGAGTAGAATACACGGAAGGATTAAGAATCCAATATGATCCGAATTAAAATTTATATACAATTCATATATTCAGATTAAAAGAATTAGAGAAGTCTATGTAGTTAGAAATACATTGCATTTCCCTCACTTTATTAAAAAAATAGATAAATTAATTTTTATATATTTTAAAATATGTAAATTAGTTTCTACATTATAATTTTTTGTTAAATAATGGCGTGTGATACATGTTGAAATTTTTTTATGGGTATACTATAAAAATGGTCACCCAATTATACTTTTCGTTCTATTTTGGTGACCCAACTATTAATATATTCGATAAAATTTATCATTTTAGTTTTAATTCTAAAAAATTCAATAAATTTGGCCCTCAATATTTAAAAAATCTGTCAATTTAATCTTAACTCTAGAAATTTTAAAACTATGCTTTTAAAAAATTCATTTCTAACCCTTTATAACTCATCAGCTAACTAGTGATGACAATAAGACACAATGATTTTTTGTCTGCCTCAGCCGATCCAATGCTCTACCGCCATGCTCCAACCCTGACTTTAAAAAATTTAACCCACTCTAAACCCGAACCCAAAAATTTATAGTATACTCGACTCCAATTCAACCCAAGTTTAATTTTTTTTAATTTTTTCGTAAAATTATGATTAATTATTATTATTTTTTTTTTAAAATGAAAGGTTTTGGCTCAATTTCTTATCAGATTTGCTAAATAATTTATCTCTGGAGTTATGTGCTAATGTATATTTACACACATTCTGTGATTACAACACAAGAAAAAAGAAGGAACAAAAATTTCTTTAGTAAATTATTAAATTAAGAAGATAGAAATGGAGAAAATAACCTTACAAGGGTGAAAGGGGACTAGTATAGAGGCAGTAAAATGAGACTAGTAGTGATAAATTTTAAGGATTTTTAATTTAATTAATATTTAATATATAGAGAGAGTAATTTCGTAAATATCTCAAGGAAGGGTGGATGGTTTCATTTTAAACCCGGCTTAACTGTTTTTAAAAATTAACCCGCTCCGCCCCGACCCCTAACTTCAATAAAAAAAACTTGACCCTATCGAGCCATATTCGGGTTTTTTTGTCATCCTTATGACTAACTCATGTGATATATTAAAATAAGGAAAAAAAAGCACTCTTTTTCAAGTCACTTGCAAAAGAACTCTAAACAGTTGGGATAAAACATAAAAAAATTTAAGATCCAAAATAAAATAAAGACATTAAAAATGTTATTTGTTTGAGTAGTAATGTAGTCAATTATTCCAAATATGTTCCAAATCAATTGGTTGATCCAGTGTGGAGCCTAAATCATAGTTAAAAAAATTGTTGTAAGTGACTTGAAAGAGGGTACTCTTTTTTTTTAATATCTCACATGAGTTAGTCAATGTGTTATAAAGTGATAAAAATGAAATTTTAAAAAAATATTTTTAAAAATTTTTTAGAGTTAGGACTAAATTGCTGGATTTTGTAAATGTTGAGGGCCAAATTTATTAATTTTTTTAGAATTAGAACTAAAATAAAAAATTTTATAAACATTAAGGGCTAATTTTTTTTATATTTAGGATCAAATTTATAGAATGTGTAAATATTAGAGGGTTAATTTTATTATTAGACCAATAAAAAAAACCCACATCAGCTCAAAGTTGCCTAAAATATTTAATTTAAAAAATTTAATGACTAAATCGAAAAATTAATAAAAAAAGCCATATTAACCTGAATTTAATTTAATTGTTTTTATTTTTTATATTGAAGAAAATAAAATTATATTTTTAAATTATATTATTTTTTATTTTGAAGTAAATAAGAATAATTTTTATAGTATAGACTTAAAACTTAATATTTTTTATTTATATATTTATTTATGGAAAAAAAACTTAATATATATATTAGGGCATTTTTGTAAAATAATTTAGGCAGTGCGGGGTGGAGCAGATTTACCTCAAATTAGATGCTCACCCGATTATTTTTTTAATTTCACTCAATTTGATCCACTTCAAATCTGAATTTTCAAAAAAAATAAAACCCAACCCTAACGGACCGAGCCGGGTTATAACCGTGGTTTTTTTTTTTTACCATCTGCTCGCCCAAGGTGTTGAAATGTAAAAGCGTCTGATACCTAAGAGCAAGCCTTGTCTGTGCCTCAAATTCATAATTAAAAGACAATAATTATGTTTTTCTACTGCCATTTAATTACCCCCAAGAGTGTGACCCATGTTCACTGTCCCTCTTCCCCCCTTCCTTTTTTTTCTTTTTTGCTTTAGAATTGGCATTTTTAAACTCACTTTCCCCTTTTATCCTTTAGCAGATTCATTTCTACAGGTGTGGGTGTGAATGAGTTGATTCTTATCAATCTTCTAATTTTTTTGTCATCACCTGACCTAACCCAAACCATGTCATAGTAAGAGTATAAGCCAAAATTATCCTCTTTCAATACTCATAGGTTTTCCCAAACTTTTGGCACCCTTGAGTACACCTCTAGATATTTGAACCCAAGTCATTACGTTTAAATTACCCTTTTTTCTTTGCTCTTGAATTGTGCATTAATGCTACTGATAAATGGGACATGTGAAGATGTGATAGAACTTAGGAGGAGTGCGAATTTGAGAGCCAATAATATATGTCTTTCCATTTAGCTTACTGAAGCTTCATATATTTCATTTTCATGGCTACCAAATACCAATAATTCCATCTCCCAGTAATTCCTTGTCACATTGCAATAACCCAATGATTAGATGATTATCCCAACTCATGAAGTAAATGAATCAAAAACCAGTACAAAAAGGGCTGACATTGTCCTGTTTCTTGTCTCTTTCCAACCATATATATTAGTTCCATGTATGTATGTATGTGTGTGTGTGTGTATGTATGTATGTATGTATGTATCAATTGTTACTATATGTCTTATGAAAACTGCAATTTGAACAAGGTTTCCACTAGATAATAGCAGCAAATGTGATTACAATGGCCCCATGTTTGAGGATCAGGAGGAGCTTGTCAAAAACTGTTGGGTTTTTTTTTTGAGTAATTAATCCGGAAGAAGTATGAAGCTCAGTCAAGAACTTGAGCAACAACGTAATAAGCCCGGATGAAGAATGAAGAAACTTTGAAACAAAAAAAAATGGAGGTTTTTAGCAAAATGAACAAAATTTAACTTAAAAAGTAAAAAATGAAAGCAAAGAAAATGGAGAGTTTTTTTGAATGAATTTGCTGATAATTTCATTAACAATAAAAATGGCATGATGCCAATACATATACTAGACAAGCTGGTCAAAACAACAAGTTTTCACCTAATCAACTACCTAACACCACTAATTAGCATTGGAACTTACAAAACATAACTTGCACACATAGGTAAGTTGATTTATCAATCTATCAACACCTAATTGCATTAAACATCAAACTAACATAGTTCAAAATGAACTAAATTACATAGCAATATTAAAGGTAACAAAACGGAATGAAATACAATAGTAATAATGTGCTTCAGCAACTGCATGCATACTTCATCTAGATAACTTACGTTGCATGGTCTGCTCCTTGGTTGTTCAAGTGCTGCATGCAGGCCAACTTCAACACTCCTCCTTGGCTTGCATGCTGCAAACTCCCATTTCAGCTTTTAAGTGTAAGAATCTTGACTCACTAAGGGCTTTTGTTAAAATGTCAGCTAGCTGCTTTTCAGAACTACAATGAACTAGTTTCACTTCTTGTGCTTACTCCATTTCTCGTACAACATGAAGCTTAATATTGAAGTGCTTTGTCCTTTCATGGAAAACCAGATTCTTTTCAAATTACAACAGCAGATTGATTATCACACATAATCTCTATTGCTTCCCTTTGGTGAAGATTCAGATCAGCCAAGATCTTTGTTAGGCAAATGGCTTGGTTGACAGCTTTTGCAGTTGCCACATATCCTGCCTCTACTGTTGGAGAGAAGCTGTCGAGCCAAGGTGTTTTTGAGAAGGTATGTGAGTCAACCTATAGGAGTCTAGTTGGATGCTTGTTGTATTTGACTGTCACTAGATCGGATATTATGTTTGCTATGAGTTTACTCTCAAGATTTATGCATTGTTGCAATGAGTAGCACTTTCGAGCTGCTAAAAGAGTGTTCAAGTACATGAAAGGTACACTAAGCTATGGAATGCTGTTTAGCAAGGCTGAAAGCTTGAAATTGGTTGGCTATACTGATAGTGATTGGGCTAGCTCAATGGATGACATGAAGAGTACTTCAGGGTACATTTTTACACTTGGCTTAGCCATTTTTTGCTAAGTAATTGTTGGGTTTCTGACAGCAGAGGAAGAAAACAGAGAATAGAACAAGATAATATTTTTACTTGCTCACAAATATGCAGCAAGGGAGCTTATGACTTTAGCTCATTTTTGCTCATGAAAAAACAATACATTTATAGCCAAATACATCATTAAATACTACCTACTACCACTAAGTAGCCTAATAACTTGTAAAACATTGCTTGTACACATAAACAAGCCACCTAAACTAGTCATTCAATAGCTAAACATATCAAGATGTTATCAGCTTGTTCGTTTTCAACTAGTTTAATTGCATTAAAACTAAAGAAAAAATCTTGCTGTTACAGCAAGCATATGTGCTGCAGCATGTTTAGAAGCTGTATGCACTTCAACAAAAAATATCACAGCAACATGGTAGGCCAATTTTCAACACTTCTCCTTGGACTCTATGCTGCGAATATCATTCATCATACTTCATCCGGATGACTTAGCCTTCTGCAATGTGGGCAAGGTGGATATCTTCTTGCACCATCTGTTCTAGGCTTGTCTTTCTAGTTTTTCTTCCCCTTGTAGATAGAGGAGCATGAGACTGGTCTGCTTTTGAACTTGACAGTCTCTCATACTTCATCCAGCAAAAATACATTGTCTTTAAACACATCTTGCCTTGTTCCTTTGTTCATTACAATCCTGTTTCTTCTTGCATATACAGCTAGTAAGTATAGTTTGCTTGCCTTTAGTTTGCCATTTTGGCTTGCACATTGCTGCTCACACCTGGCTGAGCTTGCACCTTTGACAGGCTCCCATTTTCACTTATTGTCTCTTAAGGTGTCTTCAATAGGCTCGTAACTATACAGGGCTCGCATCTTTTGATGAGCTCATAGCTTGCACTTCTCGCTAAACTCGCACCTTCGTCATCTTGCTAAGCTTACAGCTTGCACATTTTTGCTGAGCTTGCATCTTGCACATTTTTGCTGAGCTTGCATCTTGCACATTGGAAAGCTCACATATTTTCCTTGAAACTCCTCCTTCAACTTATTCAAGCTTGTTTAGGAGTCTCTTAAGGTTGGGCTGATGTTGTCTTCTCTTCAAGCAGTCCTTGCTGACATGCTTTGACAACTTCTTTCTTTTAACAAGCAGCGGAAGCAAAATTAATAGCCCTTAAGACTAAGGCTCATGATACAAATTGTTGGGATTTTTTTGAGTAATTAATCTAGAGGAAGTATGAAGCTTAGTCAAGAACTTGAGCAACAATGTAATAAACCCGGATGAAGAATGAAGAAACTTTGAAACAAAAAAAACATGGAGGTTTTTAGCAAAACGAAAAGAATTTAGCTTGAAGAGCAAAAAATGAAAGCAAAGAAAAGGGAGAGTTTTTTTGAATGAATTTGTTGATAATTTCATTAACAATAAAAATGGCATGATGCCAATACATATACCAGACAAATTGGTCAACACAACAAGTTTTCATCTAATCAACTACCTAACATCACTAATTAACATTGGAACTTACAAAACATAACTTGCACACATAGGCAAGCTGATTTATCAATTTATCTTCACCTACTTATAGGGGTGTTCAATCGGTTAACCGACCCAAAATACCATTAACCGAATTAACCGACCCTTCAAAAATTTTAACCGTTAACCGAACCGAATTTTTTTCAAAAAAATAACCGAACCGAAATTTTTTCGGTTAATTCGGTCGGTTAACCGAATCAACCGAAAATTATATATATTTTTATTTTTGGTTAAAATAAGTATAAAATTAACCGAATTACCCGAATTACCCGAATTAACCGAATTAGCCGAATTACCTGAATTACCCGAATTACCCGAATTAACCAAATTACCCTAATTAATCAAATTATTTTTATTTTTGTTTTTATTTTTGTTTTTATTATTATTTATTAAATTATTTGTAATTTTTATGATTGGGTTGGGTAATTGGGTTGGGTAATTAGGTTTAGTTTAATTGGGTTTATGTTGGATTGAGTTTGAATGAATAGTAGGCTATTTATATATTATAATTTTATTTATTAATTTTTTCGGTTAAACCGAAAAAATTCAGTTAACCGACCGGTTTCGAACCGAATTAACCGTTAACCGAAAATTCAAAAAATTATTAACCGACCCCTGGCCGAAAAAATTCGGTTAACCGACCGATTCACCGAATTCGGTCGATTAACCGAATTTTTTCGGTTTTACCCGAATTTTGCACACCCCTACCTAATTATATTAAACATCAAACTAACATAGTTCAAAATGAACTAAATTACATAGCAATATTAAAGGTAACAAAACGGAATGAAATACAATAACAGTAATGTGCTTTAATAGCTGCATGCATACTTGATCCAGATAACTTACGTAGCATGATCTGCTCCTTGGCTGTTCAAGTGCTGCATGCAGGCCAACTTCAACAAAAACCAACAAATAATCAGTTTTTCTTTTTCCTTTTCTAGGATCATAAGTGGGACATTTAACAATAATTCCGTCATCATTATAATAAAGGGAAGCTAAGCATTTGTAATGCCAAGTGGAGCTGCTTTGATTTTGATATATTCTTTACATGAAAGATTCAGACAAAAGCCAAGTTGAGATATGTTCCCTCTTGGATTTTTGCTGTCAGATAAGATTCGCCAAAGTTAATGTCATTACAGCAATGGTTACTATTACAGAACAAAGAAAAAAAGGTAAAACAATTATATAGTTGATGAAAAAAAGTGTTATTTCAGAGGATAAAATTTCATCAATGACTAAATATCATCATCATTATTATTTTATATGAATAAGCACTACATTATCTTCTTCAGCCATTGGGAGGGTGAACTTTAAATGGGCCCAGAGCTGGCATGAAGAAGGTAGATAGATAGAGACACCTCAAAAGAGCACCCACCTTGCTCAAATCGCTTTTCCCCATTCACAGAGCAGGTAGCTGTGAAGGAGGGGCACATGAGATGGAAAAGAATAAGAATGAAGCTCGTTTCATGTTATCACAAAATTTCCCATGTATGGGGTTGGCATCAGCCGTGGATTTTTCTTTCCAAGAAAGAGAGAGAGCAGTAATAGAGCCCTCTTTTCATGAAAAAGGGACATATATGGCATGGATTTTTCTTTTGAGGTGGAAAATAAAAAAAAGCAGATAGATATCCCTGCTGCTTTTACTTTTAAGTCCACTCTTCAGAGACTTCATCATCATCTTCCATTAAAGCTGAAACACAATATTGGTGCAGTAACTTAATAGTTGGTCCCAGCACTGCAGTGCAAGCAAGGAGATGAGAAAGAGAGATATGGGAATAACCCTCCCTCCCTGCAACCTATCCATTCAATAATTATAATTTCATACACAGATCTTTCAACAAACATTGTAATGATATACTAATAATCACCATCTTTTTACTCCTTACAGTTCTTTGCTGCTGCAGGCACATGTTTCCAACTCAAATATTGAAACATCTCACTACCTCTAGTATTCAGATACTCACAAAATGAAAACTATGTCTACGTTTTCACTTTATATGCATTTCTGGTCCAACCTATGGTTGAAGAGATTTATGGTGCTCTCAGGTTGTCATGACAGGCGTCATCAAACTCATCACAATTTGCTTCTCACGCTGCAAGTTTCTTTACTTTTGTTTGGACATATACATATACATATACATATACATATCGGCATTTCTCAGAAGTCTATCCATTGATTTCTCATATTCTTTTACCTTTTTTTTTTTTGTGCTACATTTGCATGGACCTCTAAAACATGGTGTTCTAGGGATATATTTATACTTTCTAAAGTCGAATGTACCATAGTTAGAAGAATATTCAAACACCATTTTCTTCTGAGATTGGTGAGAACCAATTAACATGTCCTAATCAGAGGAGCTAATTATATATAGGTTCTGATGTTTTATGTAGAAACTAGCAAGATCCCCAGATGTTCAACCAATCCAAAGAATCAAAAGATAGTACAGTAAGAAATTGAATGTTTTAAACTCAATATACTTTTGAGCCTAAAAGAGCCTTACTTTTGAATCGTTCTCAAAGTTTTGAGACAAAAAACCTACAGTAACATGATAATTATAGCAAGCACTAGTTACTATATATCCCCACATGTTTCCATTGATAATTATATAAAAAGACTTATTAGGAGAAAACAAAAATGGGACTACATGGTCATCAATGGATGAAAAGCAACAGAACAATTTGAATGAAACTGCAATTCCATCATCATCATCCATCTCTCATTCAAAACAATAAAGACCTTTCTTTGATTAAAGCTAAAGGGCATTTTTGTCATATGAATAAAGGAAGAGACCATCAGCTTTACTTTTTTTCCCTCCCCTAGTCTTAACTCCCAGCTTTAAAAGTCTGCAATCCACGATTAAATTTTCATTCCAATTTCCATGAATTCATGGTTGAAAAAACCATGGCTAACAGCTTTGACCTCTTTGAGAGAAAAGAGAAGAGCCAAAAAGGAGAGGCTCAGATTCTTTCTTGTATATGAAGACTCTTTGTAAGAAAATGTTTGATACGGTAAGCCTATACAGGCTTGAAGCTTCTCAGATTCACTTCACTTTTCCCTCCTTTCCTAGAAAATCTTTTATCCTTTGAAAGTTTAAAATCTTTTGGCCTTAGCTTCTTCAACCTCACTCATCTTGGAACATACTATTTGCATAGAAAACATGGCCCCTCTCGTTGTTTTGACACTCTTCTCTCTTCTAAGCACCACTTGTTCAACTTCTTTAGTTAATGACTTTCATGTCTTGGTCAAGCTCAAGAAAGGGTTTCAGTTCCCTGAACCTCTCTTAAGCTCGTGGAATTCTTCGAACCCAAGTTCGGTTTGTTCTTGGGCAGGAATAGAATGCGCCTGGGGGCGAGTTGTTTCATTGGACTTGACAGATATGAATATGTGCGGCTCTGTTTCACCTCAGATTTCGAGACTTGATAGGCTAACCAACCTCTCTCTTGCAGGTAACAACTTCACTGGCAGCATTGAGATGGCAAATTTAAGTGACCTTCGATTTCTTAACATTTCAAACAACCAGTTCAATGGTCACCTGGATTGGAACTATGCAAGTATCAGCAACCTGGAAGTACTTGATGCTTATAATAATAACTTCACTGCTTTACTGCCACTTGGGTTTGTTGGCTTGAAGAAGCTCAAGTACTTGGACCTTGGTGGAAATTATTTCTATGGCAAAATTCCACCAAGCTATGGAACACTAGTGGGATTGGAGTATTTTTCGTTAGCCGGAAATGATCTTGAGGGAAAAATCCCTGGTGAGTTAGGCAAGCTCATAAAGCTGAGAGAGATTTACTTGGGGTATTACAATGTTTTCGAAGGCAGTATCCCTTTGGAGTTGGGTAATTTGGTAAATTTAGTTCACATGGATCTCTCAAGTTGTGAACTGGATGGTTCAATTCCTCAGGAGTTGGGAAACCTGCAGTTGCTTGATACTCTGTATCTGCATCTCAATCAACTCTCGGGTCCAATTCCTAAGCAGTTAGGCAACTTGACAAACTTGGTGAATCTTGATCTCTCCCACAATGCACTCACTGGAGAAATCCCATCTGAGTTGGTCAATCTTAAGCAGCTTAGGCTTTTCAATCTCTTCATGAACAGATTACATGGGTCTATTCCAGACTATGTAGCCGACTTGCCTAATTTGGAAACTCTGGGGCTTTGGATGAACAACTTTACTGGTGTGATACCCGAGAATCTTGGTCAAAATGGGAAGCTGCAATTGCTCGATTTGTCCTCCAACAAGCTAACCGGTACGATCCCACGAGACTTGTGTGCTTCAAATCAGTTGAGGGTATTAGTTCTCATGAAAAATTTCCTTTTTGGGACCATTCCTGAAGGCCTGGAGAGATGTTATAGTCTCAGTAGAGTAAGGCTGGGGCAGAATTACTTGAATGGTAGTATTCCAAATGGATTCATCTACCTGCCTGAGCTAAACTTAGTAGAGTTGCAGAACAATTACCTTACAGGAACATTATCCGAAAATCGGAATAACTCCTTGAAACCTGTTAAGCTAGGCCAGCTTAATTTGTCAAACAATCTCCTTTCTGGTCCACTGCCATATTCGTTTTCCAACTTCACTTCTCTTGAAATCCTTCTACTCGGTGGAAATCAGTTCTCAGGTCCAATACCAGTTTCTCTAGGTGAACTCAGGCAAGTACTGAAGCTTGATCTCAGTAGAAATTTACTTTCTGGGATTATTCCACCAGTAATTGGAAATTGTGTCCATCTAACATACCTTGATATGAGCCGAAATAACCTTTCAGGCTCAATTCCACCTGAGATTTCCAATGTCCATATCCTGAGTTACTTGAATGTATCGAGGAACCATTTTAGTCAAGCCATACCAAGAAGCATTGGTTCAATGAAAAGCCTTACAGTTGCTGATTTTTCTTTCAACGATTTCTCTGGGAAGCTGCCAGAATCCGGTCAATTTACCGTCTTTAAAGCTTCATCTTTTGCAGGCAATCCTCAACTTTGTGGTTCTCTCCTGAAAAATCCCTGCAATTTCTCTGCCATTACAAGGACCCCCAGAAAGGCCCCTAGGAACTTTAAGTTAATCTTCACACTAGGCCTGTTAATATGCTCTCTAATATTTGCCACTGCCGCCATAATCAAGGCCAAGTCATTCAAGAAAAATGGTACGGATTCTTGGAAGATGACAACATTCCAAAAGCTGGAATTTACACCTGCTGACATCCTTGAATGTATTAAAGATGGAACTGTGATTGGAAGAGGAGGTGCAGGGATTGTTTATCATGGAAAAATGCGTAATGGTACAGAAATTGCAGTAAAAAAACTTCTTGGCTTTGGCACTAGTAACCATGATCACGGTTTCAGAGCAGAAATCCAGACACTAGGAAACATTAGACATAGAAACATTGTCAGGTTGCTAGCATTTTGCCCCAACAAAGAAACCAATCTCTTGGTTTATGAATACATAAGCAATGGAAGCCTTGGAGAAGTTTTACATGGGAAAAAAGGTGCATTCTTGGGATGGAACTTGAGGTGCAAAATTGCAGCCGAAGCAGCAAAAGGCCTGTGCTATCTTCACCATGATTGCTCACCATTAATCATTCATCGTGACGTAAAATCAAACAACATTTTGCTCAATTCAACCTTTGAAGCACACGTTGCTGATTTTGGATTGGCCAAGTTTTTTATCGATGGGGCTGCATCAGAGTGCATGTCAGCTATTGCAGGCTCCTATGGCTACATTGCTCCTGGTATGCATACAACAAAAGTTTTCTCCATATTTACATTTTATTCTCTTGTTGGCTTGTCAAACTGTGAAGTTTGTATTCATCTAAGTTGGTAGCTTGTTCCTATGAAATTGTTGTATTAATCTATTATCAGTTGATTTACAATTAGATACCAACATAATTTGGAACATTAGTTACTTTTTTTTCCCCAAATATTAATGTTACTTTTGTTCTGTTATAGAATATGCATACACACTGAGGGTGGACGAGAAAAGTGATGTGTATAGTTTTGGAGTGGTACTTTTAGAGTTGATCACTGGCCAAAGGCCAGTGAGTGGATTCAGTGAAGGTGTAGATATTGCCCAATGGGTAAAAGGAGTGACAAAATGTCGAAGAGAAGTTATTGGAATTGTTGATCCAAGGCTAACAAGTGTGCCCAAAGATGAAGCAATGCTCTTATTGTTCATTGCAATGCTATGTGTACATGAAACTAACATCGAACGTCCCACCATGCGAGAGGTGGTTCAAATGCTATCGGAGTTCCCTCGACATTCTCTCAAGTACCAATCTTCGTCTTCATGCATTCAGTATCAACAGGAAAATCTTGAAGAATATCAGAAAAGTTAGGTATTTGAGTTCAATGAACTTGAAACCTTTTTTTCTTTCAAATTTAGGGTTCTATGGCGTTTTAATTGATTGTTATAGTTTTCCATTTGCAAAATGTATATTATAAGCTTTCACCTTGAGATTTAAGGATAAAAGATTTGGTGACACGACATACAGAATTAGACACAATATAAAGAGTTGTCCTTTCTAAGGGGTGGCCTATAGCTAGAGGAAGCGTCAAACCTGAAGAATGGGGCCATTTATGTAATGCTTTGAACACCCCCCTTTTTGTATTATATGTTATGTATGCATGCTCGTACATTTTGCCTAACAACTTCCATAATCATTCAGACAAACAGATTTGTTGCAATTTTACAATAATTTCAGTTCCAATGATATTAATAATGAAGGGGCATTCCTTCAACGATTCAAGTTCCACAGGTTCAACATGCAAAATTAAAACACTTATAAATAGAATCAGCATAAAGCCACATTCAACATAATGGTGGGTGAAGAAGTCCATTAAGCATCATCCTCTTCTGGTTCTGCAGACTGATAAAGAAAAGAAAAGAAAGAAGCTTTATTCAAGTCATTGGCAGAATGGCATTTGCATAATCTAAGCCCTGATGAATAACCAGACTGACAAACCATCATTGTGCGAAGATTTCAAAGGGCCAATATGCAATGACAAAAACTAGTTTTCCTTGGGTCATTGACAAGTTAACAAAAGCAAAACTGAACAGACTAGTAATAGGCCATAGTATCCATGGAAGGCAAGAAACAAGCCAGTAGAATCTCAAAAAATAAACAGTTTTTCTATGTCATATATCGAAACTTCCACATTATATGTGCTAATAATACTAAAACAAATTTACAAATCAAACTACATATGCATGAAATGCTACTTCTAATAGTGTGCTATTCTACAACAATTTTAGTTTTCAAGAATTGAGATATGGTCCCTAGGTTTTTTGAAATTTAATTTTCTATCAATTAACCATAGATACTCTGCAGACTATAACTACAGCACCAACAAATTAGTATTTTTATTAGAACTCGGTGCATTTCCAATTCTAAGCTAATTAGTTAACATACGCAATAGGAGGTCATTCCTATTAAATATGTACAGGACAAATAAGGAGAAAAAGAAACCTTCAAAAGAATTAGAAAAAAAAAACTAACACACAGATCCATGTCGTGTAGCTGCTTTGAGTGCTAGGGACATTTGGGATTATCATGAAACTGAAATGCAAACAGCATAACAGTAGACATAAAACAGAAATCAACTACCATTGAACAAAAGTAGACCAGAAGATTACCCGTTCGAGACCCAAAGTATTTGAAGATCCACCAACCTTCTTGAGAAACTTCTCCATGCTTGAAGTCATTCTAGCTATATGGTTTTCCATACGTGCATATTTTTCCTCCATAGCCTCCATTTTCACTACCATCTTGCGCACCTCTTCATCTGCCGACTTTTTGGCCTCAGAAGCCATTCTCACCAGGTCATCACGGCTAGATATTGGACCAAAAAGATCAGTACAAGTGGAATGCATTCTATAAGTTCGCACACGGTTATGGTTTTCTTCTCCCATAACTCGACACAAAGTGTCATTTGACTCATCACTACATTGTGAGGTAGTCTCTTTCTTAGCTTCCTGTTCACGGATCTTTGACTGCAAAGAGAAACCCAATTGTTTAGCTTGCAAAATTTATCAGATAGAGGGTAGATGCACATATATTTACATATAACTCCACATCTAAAAAAAGTACAGTTGAGTTAAATCTACATACAATTAATTCTGCCGCAGTCTCATCAACAGGCTGTCCATTCTTGCGTGTATGTGTTAAGATATAAAGCTCAGCCCTAGTTGGCTCCTTCCCATCAGGCCTTTTGTTTCGCTATTTCAACAACAGCAAAATTTCTTTCAATACGGCTTTCAAAACAAACTATGCAACACGCATGTAACTATTATTTCAGAAACACAAGAAATTACCTCCTCCTCAAGTATCCTTGCATAACTCTTAGTCCCTGAAGAATGTCCGGTCCTCTGTTTTAAACGGTTAGCCCTATTCGTAGCACAATGTTTCTACCAACGGAAAATACAGATAACATTTTTCACATTTTTTAAGTTAAGTACCAATAAAATGTACACCACGATAAAGGAACTTGAATTTACAATCACTGCTTCTTAAATACCTTCGTGTCATCAGAGCTCCAATATGAGATAAGGCTTGGCCATTGGTCAGGAACAACCCTTGGATCACGTACCTTCAAGCGCTCTTCATCTGTTTTAAGAGAATCATAATATGTTGCCTTTAGATCTGCCTTCCAATTCCTCCATTTTGTAGCAATAGAGTGCATGACCCAGGACTTGGCACTTGGATCAAGGGCAAACTTTGTCTATAGCACATGGAAGAGGAAAATGTCACTACAAAAGGAAAGCAATATGACACAAAAGGAATGAGTAAATGTTTTATCATGCCTGAACATATTCCCACATTTCCTCTTTGTAAGAATCTGGCATTGCTCTCCAGTGAACAAAATTAAGGGGTGCCTTGTGTCCATTCCGTGCTATAGTGCCCAGGAAGCTGCTTAGCTTGGATGACTCAGGACCAACAGGCTGTCCAAACTTGTTGAAATGAACAAAAATCCGCTCACCATCTGCCAAGTCATTCAAGAAGCGGCAGCGAGTGGGACCTCTTCCTCTCTTCTTCTTTGTTATGCGCTGCGGATGTTCCGGGCTCTGTGGAGTCTGCTCAGGCTGGAGATTGACAGAGGCCAATTGGTCCTGATTTGCTTTGTTAGATTTGTTGGTTGTGGGGCGGGCAGAATACTCAAGTGCACATCTAATACCCCTCAAGGCAGAATCTGTAAGTGACATGTGTGAATATTCTGCAAAGGGGGGAAACAGACGCACCGTCCAAAATGAAAAGCTAATATAAAAATTTATATCAAGACTGAAAACATCAATGCACTTGCACAGAGGAAAATAGAATTTGACATTACATAAGCATCATAATAGCCAATGCAACTTAACAAGTCAATAAAGACTAATATTGACGATCATGTTTAGCATTTATTTATTTTCATTACTGCTTTTGTGCAGGTGCAGATGGTTAAATTGTCAAACTGGATAGAAGTTAAAGCTAACCATATAATGTTATATAAATACACGGGAAGTAGATGGTTCATAGAGTGACAAAGAAATAGCATATAGATGGTACCAATATCTAAATTATCTTGCAGCTGGGATGACTGAGGCCGGCAATGGCTTGCCTTTGGATGCAGTTGCTGAGGTTCACTAGATTCACTATGGCTCAACGGGGACTGTTGGGGATGTGATTGGCCAGGGACAGCCATGGGATCCACAGGATATAAGGGAACATAACCACTGGACCTTGTATAATCTGCTTGAGGCGGCAAGTGCAATTTTACTAGCGAAGTAAAAGAATGTGAATAAATAATGGTTGAAGTTCCTCTACCATGGAATTTACATGTCATTGAAACATGTACCGCAAATCCTTTGGGGGGGGAAAAACTTGAGTATAAAGAAACAAATAAATGAAGAGTCTAATATTTCAAGTAATGCAGAAATGAAGCATGCTTCTGAACTCTGACCTAGAAGGATGGATTATTAAAATAAACAAAATAGAGAATCACTTGAGAATGTAGTGTCCTAATTACAAGATCACTTAGGATTAGAAGTTCTGAATTACTTTATTCACTTACCACCATTTACAACAGCTTGCAATTGTGTCTGGGAATGGCCAGGTGGCCCACCATGAATGGAGGCTGCAGGATTCATAGACGAGTTCTTTCTGTGTTTCGACATAGATGCATGTTTTTTGAGTTTTGGGGCTATGTCTGCAGGAAGATGAAAATATGAACATAGTACAGTGAAAATGGCAAAGGAGATAAATAGAAATGAAAAAAGCTATACAGTATTTGTCACAAATGGAAAAAATAAACAAATGGAAATAAAGTATATAAACAAATGAACAAAGAGGACTAAATGTCAGGGTAATGCAGAAACAATGCATGCTTCCTAACTCAGAACCTGCTGTAATAATGGATTCTCAGAGAACAAAATAAATAACCATTTGAGCATATACTGACTATAAGTTAAAAAGCAGTACAAAGATTATTGAACTGCTGTGCTTGCTTACCACCATCTGCAGCAGCATGCAATTGAGAGGGTTGTAGTGGGCTGATGCTCTGCCGCTGCCGCAGAAAATATGGTTGCTTGTTGCTTAACTGTGGCTGTTGTGCATGGGAATCACTGGGTGCACCACCACATATTGAAGCAGTAGGAGCCATAGCTGCATTCTTTTTGTGTTTTGATGAAGGTTCATGCTTTTTGTGTTTTGGGGCAACTTCTTTAGGTGGTTGCAAATGCGAATATCCTACAAATTCATTATTGGTGTCAAAGAGAAATGAAAATAGCTAGATGGTAGTTGTCAGATACTGACAGCTGATCAATTAAGATAAAAAGAGTACAATTTAGATTCTTTCAAAAATATTAACATGAGTTAGTGTGTTCCACATGCAAGATTGGTATACTTAAAAAAAATAAACCGAGTCAATTACAAGTATAACATCAAAACAGAAAACCATTAGTAGATTTGAAGCATGATAAATGGTCTCATTATATATTATGCTAACCATTTCTGCGAACTCAAAACACAACAACATAATCCCTTCTTCATAATTTTATAATCCTTTTTCGCTAGATACAAAGATTGAAAGAAAGCATTTATTGGACTACTTGAAGAACTGTTCAGTTTCCAATTTTTGCCTTAATGATTTTGTAAATAAAAAGTAAGCAATTCAAAATTAGCACTTTTTGAAGGGGCATGGTTAGAAATTGAAATAAAATTAGTATTGGGCAGGCCGAGTGGGAAGATAGACAATAAAAAGTTAAAACACTTATCCAAGAAAAGATTGACAGAAATGATGAATATATTACCTGCATTGTTACAGCCTGTGCAAGCTTGTAATTGGGAGAACTGGGACTGGTTGGTGCTAGGCTGTGGATGCTGTGACTGACAATGTTGATGATAACTCACTGGGGGCAAATGGGAGAACTGTGGCCATGAAGTGCTTGGTGTAGGTTGTGGTAATTGATGAGGTTGGCTATAGCTGAATGGAGGCATATATCCATATGGTTGACTAAAACCCAATTGATCCTGCTGCATCTGACTGGCACCTCCTGCTGCACTGCTTACCTGACAGAAGGGCTCAAGCCCACTATGCCTTGTAGCATAGTCTGTGATAGATGGTTTGTACGAAGTTCCCACTGAATAAATAAAATTGAAATACGAATACATAAATGCCAAAACAAAATCCTCAAAATGCATTTGTAATTGGATTTGAGAATCCAAGACAAATCTCAGATTTATTACTGTATTCATACAGCATGGCATTTGAATTAGATGTCTCAACATTGTGCATATAAATAAACCTTCATTTCTCAACATTAACCTACCAATTGAATAAGCACCTTGCAATTTGCATTACATTTTATTGCTAGTCTGCTATCATTTCATAATTCACTAATGAGAAGTTTAATGTCTTATTGTAATAGATGAATATATTTTTTGGAACTTTCTAGATGGTATCTACTTGAGCTCCCCTAATTATATATATGTACACATTTTCTGGAAATTTCTAGATGTCAGTAAGCCCTGAAATTAACTCAATATGTATATCGTGATTGCTACTTATTTGGACACTGACTAAACTAGTTAGTTGATCAAGTAAGGTAAAATACCAAAAAAAAATGAAGTAGCTGATATAACAGGAAATCTCTTTTCATGAAGCATCTGAAGCTTGTGTAATAGTTTTTGCATCTCTAGCATAAAGGGCTTGATAAATTTTAGAGAAAACCATCCGAATGTAAGAAACAATTAATAATAAAGGACCCATACCATTAATCTGTCTTGATTGTTTAATGCTCAAGCCAGCAGCTGTCCAATACTTCATGAACTTTTTCTTCACCCGTTTCATTAGATATACTATATACTCTCCTTTCTTGTTGCACTTGCAGCAGTTCTCCCAAATGTATTGTACATCATTAAACACGTCTTCTGAGTTCAAGTACTTTATGCTACTTTCTAAATTACTACATATCATACCAAAATCCATTGGAGTGTCTATTACAGCATAGTAATCCTGTTTCCAATAAACAACAACCGAAAAGGGAGGAGGGAGGAGGGAAAGAAAGTCAGTGAGATTAATCAATATCATTGATCAGAGTGGACATGCATTCAAAGGTGCACTGTGCCAACAAAAATGATATCCATACAAGTGAATCTTTTATTTTATACTTAAGGCAACATGAGTGAATAATGTGAATCACTAACTTGTATATCATTTTTAATGCTAGCTAAGGGAATATCAAACAAAAAATATAAAGAGACAAGACAAGCAAGCAGGCCTTCAACTTAGGCTAGATTCAATTGCTGACCCTAGGAGAATTATTCAACACATAGCATGGGGTTATTAAAGATAATTTGGCATTACATTCACAACTTTCAAGGTATCATATACTTACAGGTTTCCCTGAAGCAATAGGATCTACAGGAACATTGAATGGTTGAGCCTCATCCATCTTCATAATTTTCTTTATCACCTAATAAGTTGAGAAAAATGACCGTAAGTACAAAATGCATAAAACCTCAAAAGCAGATCAGTAACAACAGGCATTGTTCCATTAGCAATTTGTAACTACATTTTATTTCCTTCTCAAATGCCTGAAGTTTGGTACTGATAAGGATTGTCAACATACCTCCAATGCAGCTTCCAATTCTTTCTTATTGTAGCGAGGATCCTGCTGAGGCATCTTAAATTCATCTTGCCTTTTACCAGAAGACCGCAATAACTTAGATGACTTAACATCATCTTTCCTCCCTTTCTTTGGCAATTTACTTGCTTTCTGCTTTCCATTACCATGTCCTTTAGTTGATTTCCTAGATCTCCTATCAGTTGATTGCGAGTCACCAGAGCTACTATCTTCAGCACTAAATGACTCATCGCTGTCACTAGAAGAGGACGATGATGATGAATTTCTCTTGGCATCATCAGGGTCAGAATCACACTTATCAATTACTTCCAAATCGTTGGAGTCTGCAGACACAGAGTCCTCTTTGTTAATTTTGTTAATAGAAGTTAAAAATGCTTCCTTATTTTGGTTCACTGCCTTTTCACTTTGGTTCGTTGCTTTTCCATTTCTGGCCACTGCAGCTGATCTTCTGGCTGGGGATTTCTTACATGCTCGTTTTCGCTTGGTCCTCATTCTCTTTCAACAAATTAAAAGCTTCAAACACTCTCTTTTACGCCAAAGATCGTTACAGAAAGCAGATTACTTAAATTCCAGCTCATGGTTGTAAACTAGAAAACCAACAATACAATTAACAAGATAATAGGAAAATATTAAACTAGAGCAAAATTTGATTAAAAAATAAATTATTCTAAAATATTAAAACTGTAAAAAAACACACACACACACAAAAACCCAAATCTTTCAATAGCACTACTTTCCTTAAACTAAATAACCGAGCGATCACAGTGATTATTTAGGTTTAGATTGAATTGAGAGAGTAGTTACCTTTGTCTTATGAAATTCAAGTCGAACTGAGGTGGGAGGAATGAGCTAATATTTTAGGAGAAATTGTCTGCCCCAAACTTGAAGGGTAAGCGAGAGTAGAATTCAGCTGATAATCGTGACGATCATCGATTAACGGCGCCGCTAAAAGTGGAAGAAACCAATAAATCTGCATAAGCCTTTAGCGACACTTTCAGAGCTATTATTTCCATACCAATAGACAAAAATCCTACGGTCGTCATTGATTCTTTCAGTTTTCTAACGTCACTTCTTTTAGCGACAACTTCTATACCCAAAGTGGAATTCATCATGTCTCACGCGAGTACCCTAGGCTCGAAGACGTGTCGAAAAAAAAAAAAAAAGATTTGAGTACAAATATAGAGTAAAAAAATATGTTGCAAAAAAAAAAAGATTTTTCTTTTAAATGGGTTATAATTCGAGTATAATTCTTTTGATCTAAGCTTGGCTTGATTCGTGTCACCTGTATATTATATATTTTAAATTTTTTATATAAAAGTTAATATAAAAAAATATTACAGTCGAGCTGAGTTGGGTCTAGTTTTAGTATTTTTAATACAAATCGGGTTTAAATAAAATTTTAGGCCTATTTTTTAGATAAAGCTCGGGCCTAAAATTCTGCATTGTCCTAACCTGTACCTAACTTGGCTTAACCCATGATTAAGTCTACCCACGAATTGGAGAAAAAGTAAACTGGGGAAAAAATAATGACATTAGGGGAAATTTCAAATTTAATCCAATAATTTAATTTGTAAATTTTGATTTTGTGCAATTATGAACATAAAATTTTGATTGTCAAATATGCACATGAGACTTTACTTTTTAATTTATTTGTAATATTTTAATAAATAAATTATTTATTTTCATATTGTATATAGTTTATTTGTGCATGCAGTATTTAAATGTATAATGGTGTTATATGATTTTTTTTAATATTTTCATAAACCAAATCGACGATTGAACCGCTAGTATAACTTCTCTTACCACAACAAAAGAACAACACTCAAAACTTATAACTCTCAAAATATCATTCATTAAAATAACTATAGAAATTCAATAAATCAAGTTTAAGACGATTAGATGACTTTAATTGGAGTCGAAAGAGACCAAAGCGGTGCCTTGGCCCAAATCTAGAGTAGAGGTTTCAATACAACTGAGAGGTACTATAGATTTTGAGCCATTGACTTGGATGTTCAGCTACATCCAAGCCATGTACCAATATTTGGAACCTATGTAGCTAAAATTGAGTTCAATATTTCGATACCAAAAGGGAATATATTGAAACTTTGAAGTAAAGGACGTAAAAGTCAGGTTTAAAACATTGCAGAATCACTCCAAAACACTTATTTCTCAAGTAAATATATAACGTACTCAAAAGTTCTTATAAAACCATGCAAAAATCATGCTCAAAACACGTCATAGCATCAAATTTCCCTAACCAAACATCATGGCAACTCGCAGTAAAACACATTCATACATCAAAGCAAACAGGACCAAGGATAGATTAAAAACTAAGCATACACATACCAAAAAACATCAATAACATAACATCCAATATCAAGACCATAGTAACATGAAACTAGCATATATGTATACAACAGAATGAGTTGCCAAATACATGTAACACCTCATACTCGACTCGGGTGCTAGGTCCAAGCTACGAGATGTCACATTCGTCGTTACGATTCAATTTAACCTTATAAACATGCTGTCAAAACCATTTTTTTGAAAAGGTCGTCGACTTTTTGTTTGAAAATGAAAATGGGAGTCGCCACCGATCCATTTTTTTGTGAGGTGTGATCGGATCACCTCGTAATTCAATCATTTTAATAAAAGTTTATGTGAAAAAATATAATGTCGGTAATGACAAAATATCTCAAACAAATAAATAAAAATAAAATAAAAATAAAGAACACACAGATTTTACGTGGAAACCCTTTCGGGAAAAAAACCACGGGCAGAGGAGAAGAAAATTCACTATGTCGAAAATTCGAATCAATACAAGATGAATAGACTATGTCTATTTATAGGCTTGTAAAGCCATATTCTATTAGGATTGAAACACTTTATCCTAATCAATATAAAATAGATGGAGTTTAATAAGGTTTAAAAAACCTTATTCTAAAATAAAATAAAAGAAGTCTAGTTCTATTTGGATATTACTTTTATTTTATTTTCCATCTTATTTTTATTTAAATAAGAATTTGGGTCACTTAATTCTAACAATCTCCACCTTGACACGAATTCTCAATGAACAAGTTCTTCATCGCGAACTTTCAACGAACAAGTTCTCCACCTCTTCCAAAAAACCCCTTAAGGGTTTAACTTCAACGATGAACACCAACCAAGTCTAAGCAATGCCCAAACTTGGTTATAGGAAGTGACTTAGTCATCATATCTGCAGGATTTTCATGAGTACTAATTTTGCTCACAACAATATCACCACGAGCAATAATATCACGAACAAAATGATACCGAACATCAATGTGTTTTGTTCTCTCATGAAACATTTGATCTTTTGTAAGGAAGATGGCACTCTGACTGTCACAAAATACTGTACTGATTTGAAGGTCTTCATTGAGTTCACTAAATAGTCCCTTCAACCAAATAGCTTCTTTACAAGCCTCAGTAATCGCCATGTACTCAGCTTCAGTGGTAGACAAAGCGACTGTAGTTTGCAAAGTGGCTTTCCAACTGATTGCACAACCTCCAATTGTAAAGACATAACCTGTGAGAGATCTTCTTCTATCAAGGTCTCCAGCAAAATCAGCATCAACATACCCAATGACTCCATCTCTAGTTCTTCCAAACTGTAAGCAAACATCAGTAGTACCTTGTAAGTATCTTAAAATCCACTGAACTGCTTTCCAGTGTTCTTTACCGGGATTCGCCATGTATCTGCTAACTGCACTGACTGCATATGATAAATCTGGACGTGAACAAACTATAGCATACATGAGAGATCCCACTGCACTAGAGTATGGAACATGTGACATGTACTCAACCTCATCATCTGTTTGTGGAGACAAAGCTGATGAAAGTCTAAAATGAGCTGCTAAAGGAGTACTAACAGGCTTAGCACTCTGCATATTGAACCTGCAAAGAACTTTCTTAATGTACCCTTTCTGACTTAGGTACAATTTACTTACTTTTCTATCTCTAAGAATTTCCATACCAAGTATCTTCTTTGCTGGTCCCAAATCTTTCATCTCAAATTCTTCACTTAGTTGGGCTTTGACTTTTCTTATCTCTCCTTTATCTTTTGCTGCTATCAACATGTCATCAACATAAATGAGTAGATATACAAAAGAACCATCATTGTTTTTCTTATAGTAAACACAACTGTCAAAGCTACTTCTTTTGAAATAATGAGAAGTCATAAAAGAATCAAACCTCTTGTACCACTGTCTTGGTGACTGTTTCAAACCGTAAAGAGACTTTTTCAGCAAGCAAACATAGTCCTCCTTTTCTGAGACTGTAAAACCCTCTGGTTGTTGCATGTAAATATCCTCCTCAAGTTCTCCATGCAAAAAAGCAGTTTTAACATCTAACTGCTCAAGCTCCAAATCATGCATGGCCACAATACCAAGCAAAGCTCGAATCGAACTATACTTCACAACTGGGGAGAACACATCTGTGAAGTCCACTCCTGGAATTTGACTGTAACCCTTTGCAACAAGCCTTGCTTTATATCTGGGTTCTTCAACTCCTGGAGTCCCTTCTTTCTTTTTATACACCCATTTACAACGAACAGCCTTTTTACCTTTTGGAAGTTTTACAAGATCCCATGTTTTGTTTTTGTGGAGTGATTCCATCTCCTCTTGCATAGCAAACATCCACTTTTCTGAGTCTTCACAACTAACCGCCTCAGAATAATTGGATGGCTCTTGATTTGCATCTATATCTTCAGCCACATTTAAAGCATAAGCAACTAGATCAGCCTCAGCATACTTCTTTGGAGGTTTAATTTCTCTTTTAGTTCTGTTTTTGGCGATAGAGTATTGTGGTGAAGAAGCAACTTTATTCTCAATTTTTGTACTAGCTTGAGGAGTTGACTCTGTATTAATCTGATGCTCCACCTGCTTTTGATTTTCTTTATTGGAAGGATCTTTAAGAGATAAGTTAGGTAGCATAGCAGTTTCATCAAAAATAACATCTCTGCTAATCACAACTTTTCTATCTTCAGGACACCATAACTTATATCCTTTAACACCAGTTTTATAACCAAGAAAAACACATTTAATAGATCTTGGTTCCAATTTTCCATTATCAACATGAGCATACGCAGGACACCCAAAAATCTTTAAATCAGAATAATCAGCAGGGTTACCAGACCATACCTCTTGTGGAGTCTTTTTCTCAATGGCAATGGATGGAGATCGGTTGATCAAAAACATGCAGTCGAGGCTGCTTCGGCCCAAAATGACTTTGGTAAGTTGGCATTTGATAACATACATCGAACCTTCTCCATGATCGTTCTATTCATTCGTTCTGCAACGCCATTTTGCTGTGGAGTATGACGAACTGTTAAGTGTCTCACGATTCCTTCTGACTTGCACAGTTTATTAAACTCATTAGAACAGAACTCTAAGCCATTGTCTGTACGGAGGTGTTTTATTTGTTTTCCCGTCTGTTTTTCAATCATAGTTTTCCAAGACTTAAATGCGGAAAACACATCACTTTTCTACTTCAAGAAGAACACCCAAATTTTTCTGGAAAAATCATCAATAAAAGTTAGCATATAATTAGCTCCACCTCTCGAAGGCACTCTGGATGGCCCCCACAGATCAGAATGAATATACTCCAAAGTTCCCTTCGTGTTATGAATTCCTCTGGTGAATCGAACTCTCTTTTGCTTTCCAAAAACGCAATGCTCACAGAACTTCAGTTTGCAAATTCCTTGCCCATCAAGAAGTCCTCTTTTGCTTAACTCTGCCATACCATTCTCACTCATATGCCCTAGGCGCATATGCCAAAGTTTAGTAATATCATCATCTGATAGGGAAGAGGAGGTGACAGCTGCATCACCAGTAACAGTAGAACCTTGCAGAACATATAACTTGGCAGTCTTTCTTTGCCCTTTCATCACAACGAGGGAACCTTTAGAAATCTTTAAAACCCCACTTTCAGCTGTGTATTTGTACCCTTTTGAATCAAGAGTACTTAATGAAATTAAATTTCTCTTCAATTCTGGAACATGTCGTACGTCACTAAGTGTTCTGACAACTCCATCAAACATCTTAACTTTAATCGTTCCAACACCTGCGATTGTACACGAAGCATTATTTCCCATCAAAACAACACCTTCAGGCACTATCTTGTAATTTGTAAACCAATCTCTATTGGGACTCATGTGGAAGGTGCAGCCCGAATCAAGGATCCACTCATTGCTCACTTTAGAATTGATGACTGAAGCGACTAAAAGTTCACCATCACTATAGTCTTCTACAACATCAGCTTCACCGGAATTTTCTGGTTGTTTTCCCTTTTGATTCGCAGCCTCCCTTTTGATCTTATTCTGTAGCTTATAGCACTCAGATTTAATGTGCCCTTTCTTCTTACAGAAGTTACAAGTTTTACCTCTGTTTGAAGACTTTGATCTACCCTTAGATTTATCGCGAGGATTTCGTTCTTGTGTCCTTCCACGATCATCATCAACATTCCGATCTTGTCTCCCACGAACAATGAGACCCTCCCCCTGAGAGTCAGTTTTAGCCACAAGATGCTTCATCTTATCATACGAGGTTAAAGAATTATAAACCTCATCTACTGTGAGAGACTCACGGCTATATAAAATTGTATCTCTAAAGGTTGAATAAGACGGGGGCAACAAACAAAGTAGAATCAACCCTAGATCTTCCTTATCATACTGAACCTCCATGGCCTCCAAGTTTGAGAGAATTTTTTTAAACACTGTTAAGTATTCGTGCACAGATGCACCTTCCTCCAAACGATGAGCATAAAGACGTTGCTTCATATGCAGCTTGCTGGTTAGAGTTTTCGACATGCATATTTGTTCCAGCTTTTTCCATAATCCAGCGGCGGTCTTCTCCTTCATCACATCTTGCAAAATTTCATTAGACAAATGCAGATGTAACTGTGTTAATGCCTTTCGATCCTAACGCTTCTTCTCTTCATCTGTTAATGTTGAAGGTATCTTATCTATCCCTAGTAGGGCATCCTCTAGATCCATCTGCGCAAGAACTGCTTGCATCTTAATCTGCCACAACGCAAATCTGGTGTTGCGATCCAACAGCGGAATTTCATACTTCAAAGACGCCATTAACGTGATTGAGATGAAAAAACCCGGAAGCTCTGATACCAATTTGTGAAAAAATATAATGTCGGTAATGACAAAATATCTCAAACAAATAAATAAAAATAAAATAAAAATAAAGAACACACAGATTTTACGTGGAAACCCTTTCGGGAAAAAAACCACGGGCAGAGGAGAAGAAAATTCACTATGTCGAAAATTCGAATCAATACAAGATGAATAGACTATGTCTATTTATAGGCTTGTAAAGCCATATTCTATTAGGATTGAAACACTTTATCCTAATCAATATAAAATAGATGGAGTTTAATAAGGTTTAAAAAACCTTATTCTAAAATAAAAATAAAAGAAGTCTAGTTCTATTTGGATATTACTTTTATTTTATTTTCCATCTTATTTTTATTTAAATAAGAATTTGGGTCACTTAATTCTAACAGTTTAAATTTACTAAAACAATAATTTTTGGTCTACGAAATCCAGAAAATGGGTTCGGGAGTCGGTTACACATGTGGAGGATTAGCACCCTCGATACGCCCAAAATTGATACCTAGTTGATTACTTAATCTCTTTAGCGTCGAAAATTGAAAATTCGAAGAAATTTAAGACACGATCCTTTACTAAAACATCATTTAACACGAAAATGACTTTATTTTTGAGTTAATCGAGAAAAAGAATCACGTCCCGTAAGTTAGGACACAATGCCTTAAATTTTCAAAACAAGAAATATCACTAAAATATTCATTTCTTTTTAAAAAGATTCAATTAGCTCATTTTTTAAAAAGAAATCATATTTCGTAAGTTAGAACACAATTTTTTCTTAATTCCCGAGAATATTGTAATTAAAATCTCATGCTTTAAAAAAGGAATGTTCGGTTATTCGAATTTATCGAGAAAATCAAAACCCCGTAAATTAGAAAACGACCTTTCGAATTTTCAAATACGAAACATTGACTTTATTTTGAAATTTTTCATTTTACGAATTTGGGTAAAAATTAATGAAATATTTAAAATGATATATGAATAAAACGTTACGCTAATGGATGACAACAATATGAAAATACTAATAAACAATTCATAGTACATATAATAACAATAATCACATCATATACCACTTTAATACCAATATTAACAATCAAAGAAAAATAAAATAAATAATAACAATAATAAAATAGACACATAACAAGACAATACCAAATTTAAAAAAAAAGACAAAGGAATTAATAAATAAATACACGAACAAAAATTAAGGAAAATAATTTATGAAATATTAAAAGGACAAATTAAAATATGAATAAAATTAATGGCGCAATTTGTAATAAAATACATAAATAATAATAATAGTACTAATAATAGATAAATATTAATAATAATCGCAGTGTAAAAGAAACACACAAGTAAATAAAAGAAGTAAATATATAAATATATAAAAAATTAAATAATTAAATAATTAAATATACAGGAACCATAAAAAGGACTACATCAGAATTTAAATAAAATTTAAAGTAAAAATTGTAAACAAATTAAACAATAAAATGAGAAAAGGGATAAAATCAAATGCGTGAAGGAAATTCGAGGATCAATTAGGAAATAATCCCCTTGTCCCTTAAACGCAGCGTTCCATGGAGACTAGATAGTCAGAGGACAAAAATAAAAAGAAAACAAAATCAAATGGGTACATTAAAAAAAAGATAAAATAAGAACCAGATTGAAAGGGAGCCCAAAAGCGGAAAGACTAGAAGGATAAATAACTCATGCGCTAGAAAACACGCGGATCCTAGCCTTGCGGGTCGGATCAGTCCGATTCGCGACAAAACGACGCCGTTTTAGTGTCTAAAGGACCGGCCCAAAACGGTGCCGTTTCATGCACCTATTTAAACCAATTTTTTTTTTAAAAAATCCCCATTTTTGCCAAAGTTTAAAAAAAAACTTCAAAAGCTCTCTTGTTTTCTCTGCTGTGGTCTTAAGTCCGGCCAAGACTCCAGCAAACCACCGCCGCACCGACCGCCGGTCATCGGCGATGGTGCCGTTGTTTACGGTGGCTGAAAAATCACCCGAAATCTGATTTTAACCCTTTTTCGAATAAAACCTCAAATCTAAAGTTTAACCCTCCCCCCAAAAAGACCAAAATTCCAAAAGAGATGAAAGAAACTTTCAGTTCTGCCCTTCTATGTCGCGACCCTTCGGCGAACCCGAAAGGGTCCGCTGGTCTTTCAGAATGGAGGGAGAGGCAACGGCGACAAAAGGTAGATTTTGTATTTTTTTATTATTCCGAAAATGAAAAGATAAAAAAGTAAGAGAAAAAGAAATTACCTTTAGAAAATTGATAATCAGTTTCTTTTTTATTATTCTCGTGTGTATATTCGAATCACTGTTTTTTATTGCTCTCATGTCCAAAAAAAAGCTATAATGTTCTTGTGGCTTTTTATAGCCCAAATTACAAAATTTCGTTACAAAATTTCTGTTTGTTTTTTGCTACCATTTTCTATTAATGCTTTCTTGTCTTTCTTGCAGGTACGGTGAAGGCCAGCTGTGGAGGTACGGAGGTTGATGTGGAGGTGGAGGCGACGGCTAGCAACTAGGGTTTCTGCCCTACTTTTTTGGCTAAAAGTTAGTTTAGATTTGGGCCATTTGGGCTTAGGGTTTTTGTGTTACTGTTTTGGGTTTGTAATTTTGTATTTGGGCCAGCTATTGTAAATAGATAGTTTTTTTTTACTTTATTATTTTTGGTTTAAATTTTGTCATTTGGGCCCAGGCAAAATTGGGCCATTACACATGCTATTAATCATAATACTTATTCACAATATATTTACCTTCATTTTTGGGTCCTTTACGAGCTTACAAAAGTTTTTAAGGAGACTCGGGGTCAAATAAGGACCAAACTACAAAATTTTCAAAATATCGAGTTGACGTCACGACTTTGGAAGTTCCTTGTCGCAAGTTTGGAGGTCACTAACTTGATCTCGTCATGAAGTTAAAGGGCTTGACGTCGCGACGTGACCATCTATTTCCAAATAGTCCAAATGGTACCAAATTGCATCACCTATACAAACAACCAATGCCACAATTGTACCATTTCATTAAAGAATACCATTCCCATATACTTAATTCTAGCCTTTAGCATCATAGATACATATACCTTACACAATTTCATTATCCCAACTTTAACACATAATTCATTATCCCATCTTTAACACATATGACATTCATGTACCAAATCATTTAAATCATTTCCATCCACTTATATCAATTTCATATATATATATATATATATATATATTTAAGAAGATATGAACTAAAATTAAAATACATTGCCAATCCTAAATTCAATATGACCATATTGATATAAGTCTGACTCAGAAACCTGGGTACATGCCATATATCAAAATTAAAAAAGGACTATACAAACATTTTTTTGTTGAGGGCTACGAATTGGATGTTGAGTTTGTAACAGCCCGTTTTTCAATGGTACCAAAAATGATGATTTTGAAACCCTATATTCCAATGATCGAGTTAGTAAATAGTTTTATATTGATTTTTGGTCTGAAAATTTTAGTGATTGGATGGCTAATTAGTGTTAAAGACTAAATCATAAAAAGGGTAAAAATTGGTTTCTATTGGTTTTATTTGATAATAGGGTTAAATAAAATTTAGTTAAGGCCTAAAATGGCAATTAGGCCATTTATTTTGATAGTAGACGGTTTGTGCATGTTTTTAAGTGGAAATTTCATTTGGTATTAAGTTAAGCTTTAGTATTAAAATATTAAAACATTAAAACATGATCAAAAGTGGTCATCTTCTTGATATTTCTTTTCTTTTCACCGAAATCACCATTGTTGAAGGGAAGGAATTCGACCAAGCTTTCCATTCGTGCATGGTAAGTTTAAATTAACCTATTTTTCGTAAATTTTATATTTTTCAAATCGTTGTAACTTAATCTAGGTAACCCGTACGTTGATTTTCAAAACTATTAAAGATTTAAGATGTTGCCATTGTTGAATATTAAAGCCTTTAGTGTTAAATTGATAAATTGTAATGAATCATTATAGATTGGGATTCGAATCAATTGGTAGATAATCAAGAAAAAAGAGAAATTTTGGAGTAATCCCTAACGCCTTGTTTATTATCGTATTTCCAAGTAAGTTTATATAGAACTTACTATGTTATTTTATATTATATTTGAATTGTATGATTGTATTTGTTAAATTACATACATGTAAAATTTTAATGATTTATGGCATCTAAAGAGCTAAAATTGAAAATGTGATATTTTTATAAATACAGATAGATATGCAGTATGGAATGAATTGGGAATTATTATATGAATGAATGATATGTACAGGATGATCTTAGAATGTTTAATGGGCATATGAATTGTTATTTGAAATATGAAAAGTGTATACAATTACAGAAAATAAACGATACGAATTTGATATCAAGCTGTGCAAATTTAGTAAACAATTGAGATGTAAATGGCTTGTTATTAAACTCCCAAAAGGGAGAATGAGCGTCGTGATCAAGGGTAATTCGATGGCTTTAGATCCAACATATGTTGCAGATTCTCTGAAGCTAATGTTAGCAGCATTGAACTAGGCTAGTGTTAGTAACCTTGATTTGAAGCTAGTCTTAGCAGCCTGAGTATATCAGTCTATATGAATAAATGGGTGTTGTGATCAAGAATTAATTCGATGGCATAACGTCTCGCATATGTTACGGATTCTCTAAAGCTAGTATTAGTAGCATTGAACTAAGCTAGTGTTAACAATCCTGATCTAAAGCTAGTGTTAGCAGCTCAAATACATCTGTATATGTAAGTAAATTAGTTCCGTGTAATTAAGTTTAAATTATTGTAGCCTTCGGGTGAAAGATAGAAACAAAAATAACATTATGTGGTAGTAAATGATTGAAAGATTGATATGAATGGAATTATTCATGTTACAATTGAAGCATGATTGAATTGGTATATGCTATATGATAGACTGTTATGTTCTATATGAATATGATATAAGTTCATGATAAGAACGTACTAATCTCTGAATATTTATTGATGTACATATAAAAGTAATAGGATGCCAAAGGATTTTCATGCTTAATTTCAATATGTTTTAATTGCTTAGATTATTTGAATATCAAGATAGGTTAAGTAAATTTCATATAAACTTACTAAACATATTTAATGCTTACTTTGTTTCATTTTTTGTTTTTATAATTGACATTTTGCGGAACAAGTCCATTAGATCATCTACAAAGCTCACACTATCCAACCATCATTTCAATTATCTTTTCACCATTTTGGTCGGTTATAAGTGGCATATAAATAGGTGTAATGGTTAATATTTTTGTTGTGTTTTGGTTAGCTGAATTATGTATATGCATACACACCTTTGGTATTTGAGCTTGCTTCAAATGATAAAATATGACATATTAAACTGGTACCAATATGGTAAATGTATAAGCAATTAATGTTATGGCATGATTAAAGATGAATAGATTGTTTAATCTTGTATATATATGTTTTTGCGTGCTGTAGATTTTGATATGTTCGTTAACCATCTAGATGTGCTAGGTTTGAATTTATAAATAAATTGTCCATTGTCGAATTGTCAATGTGATAAGCAACAGGTTGTTATTCGCGTGATGTTCGCCTGACTGTCTGCCACTTGTGAATTAATTCTAAATCCGTTTGTGAATTAATTCACTTGTGAAATTCATGGTGTGTTTTACCTAAATCCAAAGTTAGCCACAGAGCATGCATATGTAACTCATGTGCTTTGATATAAGTGGAGGCTTATGCTTTAAAGATGATCAAGTCTATAGCCAGTATGTTGGGTACATGACTTGTGTAAGGCATGACTTTACTAGCAACAATGAAATTCACACTTCAGTTAAAGAGTTAAAGATATGCTCTCATTGGCATTGTGTGAATTGATAATTATGGAATGTGACCACAGGTTGCTCGTTCTCGAACAAGCAATATATCACAGTCATTTGTTGATAGTGATCATATTAAACATTAAGAAGACACAATAGTGACAATGAGATAAAATAGGATTGTATTGAGTGAACAGATTAAACTCAAAAAAATCAAGGATATCATATGAGGGTAACACACACATGACGACGTCGTTGGACAAAACAGTTGGATGAATTGGTTTTATAAAGAGTATACAATAAGGAGTTTTCAATCATGGTACTTCTTGTAGACTGACTCCATGATTAAGTAAACTGTGAAATAACGGAAAGATGCTTCTGGACATAATTGCAATTACTAGAGCCTAATTGTATATGTCTGATCGGTCCCTCTGCTAGCCCAACAAAAACTCGACCGGACTGCATTTGAATCAGAAGAAAATTCTACAATTTTAGAAATAATTTAATTAAGTCGATTTATTTTATATGGAATTAAATTGGGAGGTCGTAAGAATTGTTCAACTAGAAAATTTGATTAAAGAATTTTCTTGAAAATTTTATTTTGGAAAATCTTAGTGATTTGTGGAAAAATTAATTTTGATCAAGCAAAATTAAACTAATCAAATTAATTAAAATAAATATGATATTTTTAGAAATTAATTTCCAAGTAAAACAATTGACCCAATGGGTAATTGAACTTGAAAACTGGACTTGAGATTAAAAATTGGAACCAAGACCAAACTGGTCGAACCAGGTCCGGTATGTGAAACCAGGCCGACGGTCCTATTGGTGGCTGGATCAGACCGAACTGGCAGCAGACAAACCAACTTAGGGTGTCGTGAGGGTGTCCACCTGCACCACCGGGCATTGCGGTGCTGGTGACTGTGACGGCAACATTTCAGTGGCCGATGGATGGTCGACGGGGTGGTTCTTCAATTGAGGAGTGGAAGAATTACACTCCTACTGAGACTCTACCAAATAATTTGCTTTTAGATTAAATATTCTAAAAATAATATTATTTTAATAAATCATATTAAATTTAATTTAATACTTATATTGATAGTAATTTTTTAAATTTAATATTAAAATGGTTATCTTAATATTAAATTAAATTTAATATTTAATTGGTAGATAAATATTCTATTAATTTAATACATTTAATATTAAATTTAATCTAATACTTATCTTGATAAATATTATATTAATTTAATATTAAAGTGATAAAGTTCGAACTTAGTTGAACTTCTTATACTCTCCCTATATAAAGAGAGTCTTGGGTTATTATTTTACACATACTTGAATTCAAGAGAAAGTTGTAAAGAGAAAATTCTCTAAAGAAATTGTTTCAGGAGATTTCTAGAGATATTTTTCTTATTTACAACTTGACCTTAAAAAATTAGAGAAATTGCAAAATTTCCCTATTGGTAATTTTGTGGAAAATTTTCTGATTTGAAGCAAGCCCATACTTAACAGACGTGAGCTTGACAATAGTGAAGAAGACTACTCGGTCGAAGCATTCATCCTAAACGAATCGAAAATGTACAATTTTGATTAAGTGTTTATTACTTTAGATATCAAAACCAAGTACTTGTTTTTGGAAAAAAAATTTAGAACTTTAGGTTTTCCTTTTTCATTACGTTTTCTAAACCCGTTTTTCCAACAACATTGTGTATGTATGAGTCTGCCAAGTCAAATTGCTATAAGTCTATTTGTGAGACTATTCGAAATAAGTATATCCGCGTGTGCTATATGCCACATCTCTACATCCATGACATGCTTCTAAAGCTTGGAATCAACATCCTACATAGCCTCATCGTAAGTGAGTGGATCACCACCCTCATGATTGGATTCTGTATTATAAATACTACCATCATAGATGAAGAAGTCTGGTTTCTTGGAAACTCTCCCACTACGATGGATTCCCCTATACTGTTGATTGTTTGTAAGTCTTTCTGCAACTTTATCGAGAATTGAACTTGGTCATTGTTTTACAACTCCCAAAAGTTCCTCGAGTACTACTTTACTTCGAGGCTTAAAGTTATCCATGTAGATTTTGGGCTAGTTTAGCAATGCTTTTGAAAAGTGTTCTGAAAAAGTGCTTTTGAGAGGTGCTTTTGAGAAGTGCTTTTGAAAGGTTTGGTTTAAAATTTGATTGTTTAGCAATGCTGTCAAAAAGTGCTTTTGAGAAATAAAATATCCATTTTAGACATATTATTATCAAGTAACAAATATGCATTTAAATAATATTTAAATTAGTTAATATTATTATATTCTAGTAAGAATATAAAAAACTTATTATAACTTGTTGTTGATATTTTAATATATGAAATATAAATTTTAAATATTTTTAAGTAATAAATATTAATTATTTATAAAATTTAATTAGAATATATAAACTATATTTTAAATATTTAAATATAACCATTAAATATTTGTAATTAGTATTTTTTATTTTTAATTAATGATTTTAACACATTTGTAATTAAGCACTAAGAAAAAAAAGGGCTTGTTTAGCACAACTTTTCTTCCAAAAGTGCTTTTGGAGCCAAAATTGCTTTTTTTAAGCACTGCAGAACAGACCCTTCCTCAAGGAAATTAGCATGAGTAAAAACTTTAAATGTATTATCTTTCGAATTGTAGAATAATCCATCATTTGGTCCTTTTGAATATTCTATGAACATGCACAATTCTGTCTGTGCATCTAACTTCTTTGCATCCTTATCCAGAACGTATGTTGGACAACCCCATATTCTAAAATGATTTAGAGTGGATTTTTTCCATACCATAGTTTATATGGTGTCTTACAAGTAGACTTGGTTGACACATCATTCAGAATACACAAGCCATTTGTATCTCATATCCGAAAAGGAAGTAGGGAGTTCTGGATAGCTTAACATTGAATGAACCATGTCAAGCAAGGTTTTATTCCTTCTCTCAGTTGTGCCATTCTATTGTGAACTGCTCGACATAGTCAACTAGGATAAAATCCCATTCTCTATGAGGGATCCTAAGAACTCTTCGAATAAGTATTCCCCACCTCGATTAGACCGAAGATTCTTTATAGATAAACCTCATTGCTTTGCCACTTCCGCATGAAACTCTTGAAATTTATTGAAGGTTTCGCTTTTGAGGTGCATTAGATACTGATATCTATATCGAGAATAGTTGTCGATGAAAGTCACATAATAATCGTAACCTCCTTGGGCACTGATGCTCATAGGACCATAAACGTTAGTGTGCACAAGTTTAAAATGTTGGTTGGCCCTTGTACCTTTCGTATTAAAAAACCTCTTTTAATCATTTTACCTTCCAAGCAAGATTCACATTATGAAAGACTAACTTCCTTAAGCATACTTAAGGAACCATCTTTCACAAGTTTAGTGATTCTTTCTTGGTTAATATGACCAAGTCTTAAGTGCCATAGGTACCCATCATTAGAGTGAGAATTTTTAATCTTCTTATTCACCATTTCAGTTTGAAGCATCGAGTAGTTATTTGGTTTGATAAATTAAAGATTCTTTTCCATCCATCTATTACAAATTAAAGAATGATTTCTATGAATAACAATCCCTTTATTGAATGTCACAGAGTAACCATCATTAAATAAACATGCTATAGAAATTAAGTTCCTCTTAAAATAAGGTACATAAAACATGTCATTTAAAACAATCTTCCCAAAATTATCAAAATGTAAAATAACTTCTCTCACTGCTTTGGCTGAAACATAGATCCCATTTCTGGTCTGCAACGAGAGGCTCCTGTCACGCAGATTTCTCATTTTGCTAAACCTCTATAAAGAAACACACACATGGTTAGTGGTTCCAGAATCAATAACCCAATTTTCAATTTATTCTTCCACTAAGCAAGCTTCAACCACAAAGAGTTCCATACCTTTTCCCTTTTCGATTAGGTAATCCAAATACTTCTTATAGTTTGATCTGAAGTGTCTTTTCCTGTTGCAAAAGAAACATTTGATCTTTTAAAGATCTTTTGACTTCTTAGTCTTCTTCCTATCCACATGAGGTGGAACCGAAAACTTAATAGGTTTCTTCTTTCCCTTAGCTTTTTGTTTCCCCTTAGAGGACGAGGGGACCATAACTAAGTTTCCCTCAGTTTTCTCCTAAAACTGCTTACTACCATTCATCATCAACTCATAGGGTTATAATTCCTTCATGATTTAAGTCAAGGTAAGTGTTTTGTTCCCCAAGTTGTAAGCGACCCTAAAGCCAATGAACTACTTGGTCAAGGATTTAAACACTATTTTAGTTTGAGTTTTCATGTCTAGTTCAACCCCATTGTCCTTCGCTTCTGTAAACAATCCTATAAGCTTAAGCATATGTTTTGTGATCGGAGTGCCAGGTTTATGCTGAGAATTCATCAAATTTGTAATAATAGATTGTCGAGCCAATGCGACTTGACCTCCAAGTAAATCCTCCAAATTATTCATGATCTCTTTGGTATACGAAAATTCTCGTGTTGCTTTTGTAGTGCACTAGTCATGCTCGCTGATAAACGATAAATTATACATGTTTTTACCCCATGCTTAGCCCAATTTCTGGATGAATTAACTCTTAATTTGTGTAAGTTGATGCTCTTAAACCTTTAATTTCATGTTTTATACTCAGGTGGGCATAGGAAGAGAAAAGAGCAAGGAACGGCCAAAAACGGGCAATTTAGGCCCAATCCAATAATCAACACGGCTTGGGAGTTCGCCACACGGCCGTGTCACACGGCCGTGCCACTTTGAGCATAAACATAGCCCAACCCCGAGTCACACGGCCAGACCACATGACCGTGCCACCTTAACAGGCCCGAGCATGGCCTGGACTTCGATCCACGCGGGTGTGTCCCTGTCGTGAGGAAGTTCAATTTCACTCGGAAAAGGTTGCTTAGGGGCTAAGAAAGCCATTCTAAACTCTATATAAAGACCCTAGGAGGCAACTTCAAAGGACACATTATTTTCCCGCCAAGACGGGTAGTTAAAGGCAGGGAATTACTCGAAGGGAAGCTGACTGATTCATCTCAGAAGCTGAATTCTACATCAAGACAGAGGATCTCCCTTCAATCCTTCAGGGGTTTTTGGGTTCTTTATGTTTTGCTATTTTAATTCTTCTGAGATATTTTCTTCATTAATTATGAACTAAATCCTCTAAATACTTAAGGGGGATGAAACCTAAGATAGATCTTGTTATTATTTTATCTTGAGTTATATGATAAATACTTGAATTGTTCTTAATTATGTGTTCTTAAGTCTTGTTTTAATAATCCTAGGTATTAATTCAAGTATTGATGTACTTATTCAGAGGAGTAAAAGTCTCTATTTAAGAGTAGATCTAGCATAATTAAGCAGAGTTGTATGCAACCTTAGACATAGGGCGATATAAATCTGCCGGATTAGGGTCAAACCTAATAAGGGCATCCATAAATCGAGTTAATGCAAGACTAGAGGTTTTAACTAGAAAGAGATTTCAGTTAATCAACCTAGGATTAGTTGTATTTATCCTCGACGGAGGTATTAACATAAGTTAGGGATCTCTACGGATCAAGTCAAGTGAATAAATCATCTAGCTCAAGAATTGATGACAAGTGAAGTCTAGGTGGATTCTCCCTTGAGTATTGCCCAAATCAATCAGTTTTTCCTAAAGAGTTTTTCGCCAATTTACTTTTTGTGCATTCATAGTTTAGTTTTAGACTTAGTTTAGTTTCATAACAACCCCTTTTATTTCTAGGTTAAATAATAGAAAGAAAGTTAGTACTAATACTTTTGGTTCCCTTGGGTACGATATCTCGGTCTTGCCACTAAGCTATACTACTGTTCATAGGTGCGCTTGCCTTAAAGTCGTGATAATAGTTAGTTTTTGGTACGATCATTATTATAAATTTTATTACTTCATATCACGCATATCAAGTTTTTGGCATCGTTGCCGGGGAACTAAAATATTAAGAAAACTCGATTTCTATTACTTTTGCCATTACTATTTTTATTTATTTTCAACTTTTAGTTTTATTTTTATTTATTTTAATTCTCTTTGTTTTTTTTTTCCTTTCTAGGTATCTCTAGTTTATGATTAGAAGAAACCCAGCAGGACCGTTACTTTTTGACGAATATTTAGAGGCTACAGTTCGTAGAAATCGTAGGGAGATCAGAAGAAGCCTACATTATCAAGAACAAGGACAAGAACAAGAGCCAGAACCTACGGAAGAGATGGAAGCAAATCAGGACAATCTACCACCTCCCGTGATAGCCGCAGAACCGGTGAACCAAAATGATGCTCCTCGCACGATGTATGATTATGCTAAACCTAATTTGGCTGGTACTCAATCTAGTATTATTAGACCTACTATTGCTACAAATAATTTTGAATTAAAGCCTAACACTATTTAGATGATTCAGCAATTTGTGCAGTTTGATGGTTTACAGGAGGATCCCAATTCACATTTAGCAAATTTTTTGGAATTCTATGATACTTTTAAAATCAATGGCGTTTCTGATGATGTAATTCACCTTCGACTATTTCCTTTTTCCCTAAGGAATAAAGCTAAGAAATGGTTGAATTCTTTACCACGTGGATCAATTACTACATGGGAACAGATGACCGAAAAGTTCTTACTTAAATATTTTCCTCCAGCTAAAATAGCTAAATTACGCAATGATATCTCTTCTTTTGTGCAGATGGATTTAGAAACACTTTATGATACCTGGGAGAGATACAAAGATCTTTTGAGAAGGTGCCCTCACCATGGGTTGCCTTTGTGGTTACAACTTCAAACCTTTCACAATGGTTTGAATCCTTCAACAAGGCAAATGATCGATGCAGTCGCAGGAGGAACAATTAACAACAAAACACTTGAAACAGCTTATGAGTTTATAGAAGAGATGTTACTGAATAACTATCAGTGGAAAGTCATAAGGACAAAGCCGACGAAAGCTGTAGGAGTTTTTAATATTGATGCCGTCACCATGCTTTCTAATCAAGTAGAACTTTTAAATAAAAAGTTTGTTAATTTTGTTGGTTCTACGCAGGCACACCTAGTGATGCAGTGTGACGCAACCCAGGGAAATATGCTCAATTCATATTACTCTGCTTATGGACACAGCATGGAAACTGAACAAGCCAACTATATAGGTCACAATTCTAGACCTCAAAATAATCCTTATAGTAACACATATAATATAGGTTGGCGGAACCACCCCAATTTTTCAGGGGGAGGACAAGGAAATCAAAGACAACCACCTCCTTGGGGGTTTCAACAGCCACCATTCTAACAAGAGAAAAAGTCAAATCTTGATGAGATGTTCACAAAATTTATGGCCGTATCAGAGACCTGTTTTCAAAACACCAAAACGATACTAAAGAACCAGCAATCATCCATTTAAGGACTCGAAACACAAATAGGCCAGCTCGCCAAGTGATAAACGATAAATTATACATATTTTTACCTCATGTTTAGCCTAATTTCTGGATGAATTATCATCAAATTTGTGAGAATTGGTGCTCTTAATCCTTCTATTTCATGTTTTATACTCAGGAGAGCATAGGGAAGAGAAAAGAATGAAAAACAGACGAAAACGAAGAAAATAGGCCAAAGTGTGAAAACGACACGGCCCAAGGATTCACCACACGGTCGTGGCACACGGCCGTGCCAATAAGGTCCAACACGGCCCAGCCCCGACAAGCACGGCCTGACCACCCGGCCGTGCCACCATCAATAGTCTCGCACACGGCCTCTTGTCTACCCACACGGGCGTGGCACACGGGCGTGTCCCTGTCGTGAAGAAGTGCAGTTTCACTCAGATTTAGATACTTAGAGGCTAAGAAAGGCATCCCAAAGCTCTATATAAAGACCCTAGGAGGCAACTCTAAGGGTGTACTCTTTCTCCCACTAAGGAGCGCCTTATTTCTGCCAACACAGAGAGTGGAAGCAATGGATTACTCTAAGGGAAGCCGATTGATTCATCCTAAAAGCCGAATTCTACATCAAGACAGAGGATCTCCCTAAATTCCTTTAGGGGTTTTTGGGTTCTTTATGTTTTGTTATCTTATTTCTTCTGAGATGTTTTCTTTATTAATTATGAACTAAATCCCCCAAATACTTGAGGGGGATGAAACCTAAGACAGATCTTGTTATTATTTTATCTTGAGTTATATGATAAATACTTGAATTGTTCTTAATTATGTGTTCTTAATTCTTGTTTTAATAATCTTAGGTATTAATTCAAGAAACTGGTGTGCTTATGTAGAGGAGCAAAAGTCCCTGTTTAAGAGTAGATCTAGCATAATTAAGCGGAGTTGCATGCAACCTTAGACATAGGGCGACATAAATCTACCGAATTAGGGTCAAACCTAATAAGGGGATCCATAGATCGAGTTAATGCAAGACTAGGGGTTTTAACTAGAAAGAGATTTCAGTTAATCAACCTAGGATTAGTTGTTCTTATCCTCGATGAAGGTATTAACATAAGTTAGGGATCTCTACGGATCAAGTCAAGTGAATAAATCGTCTAGCTCAAGAATTGATAACAAGTGAAGTCTAGGTGGATTCTCCCTTGAGTATTGCCCAATCAATCGGTTTTCCCTAAAGAGTTTTTCCTCAATTTACTTTTTGTGCATTCTTAGTTTAGTTTTAGAATTAGTTTAGTTTCATAAAAACCCATTTTATTTTTAGGTTAAATAATAGAAAGGAAGTAAGTACTAGTACTTTTGGTTCCCTTGGGTACGATAACTCGGTCTTGCCACTAAGCTATACTACTGTTCGATAGGTGCGCTTGCCTTAAAGTCGTGATAATAGTTAGTTTTTTGTACGATCATTATTATAAATTTTATTACTTCATATCACGCATATCAAGTTTTTGGCGCCGTTGCCGGGGACTGAAATATTAAGAACACTTGATTTCTATTACTTTAGCCATATTTATTTTTATTTATTTTTAGCTTATTTTTATTTTTATTTTTTTATTTTTTTATTTTACTAAAATTTTCTTCTCTTCTAGGTATTTCTAGTTTATGACTAGAAACAACCCAGCAGGGCCATTACTTTTTGACGAAAATTTAGAAGCAACAGTTTACAGAACTCGCAGAGAGATCAGAAGAGGCCTACATTATCCAGAACAAGGATAAGAACAAGAGCCAGAACCTACGGAAGAGATGGAAGCAAATCAGAACAATTTACCACCTCCCGCGATAGTCGCGCAACCAGTAAATCAAGATGATGCTCCTCGTACTATGTATGATTATGCTAAACCTAGTTTGGCTGGTGTTCAATCTAGTATTATTAGACCTACTATTGCTGCTAATAATTTTGAATTAAAGCCTAACACTTTTTAGATGATTCAGCAATTTGTGCAGTTTGATGGTTTACAAGATAAAGATCCAAATTCACATATAGCCAACTTTTTGGAACTTTGTGATACTTTTAAAATTAATGGCATTTCTGATGATGCTATTCATCTAAGGCTATTTCCATTCTCTTTGAGAAATAAAGCTAAACAGTGGTTAAATTCTTTACCACGTGGCTCAATCACTACATGGGAACAAATGACAGAAAAATTTTTGCTTAAATATTTTCTTCCAGCTAAAACAGCTAAATTACGAAACAATATCTCTTCTTTTGTGCAGATGGATTTAGAAACACTTTACGATGCCTGGGAGAGATACAAAGATCTTTTAAGAAGGTGCCCGCACCATGGGTTACCTTTGGGGTTACAAGTTCAAACTTTTCACAACGGTTTGAACCCATCAACAAGAAAAATGATTGATGCAGCCGCCGAAGGAACAATCAACAACAAAACACCTGAAGCAGCTTATGAGTTTATAGAAGAGATGTCGCTGAATAACTATCAGTGGCAAGTCATGAGGACAAAGCCGACAAAAGCTGCAGGAGTTTTTAATATTGATGCTGTCACTATGCTCACTAATCAGGTAGAACTTTTAAAGAAAAAGTTTGATAATTTTGTTGGTTCTACACAGGCGCACCCAGTGATGCAGTGCGACGCAACTCCAGGAAATATGTTCAATCCAGACTACTCATCTTATGGACATAACATAAAAACTGAGCAAGCCAACTATATGGGTAACAATTCTAGACCTCAAAACAACCCTTACAGTAACACTTATAATGCAGGTTGGAGAAATCACCCTAATTTTTCATGGGGAGGACAAAGGAATCAAAGACAACAGCCTCCTCTAGGATTTCAGCAGCCACCGTCACAACAAGAGAAAAAGCCGAATCTTGAAGAGATGTTCACCAAATTTATGGCCATGTCAAAAACCCGTTTCTAAAACATTGAGACGGTACTGAAAAACCAGCAAGCATCAATTCAAGGGCTTGAGAGTCAAATTGGTCAACTTGCAAAGTTGATATCAGAAAGACCACAAGTGGACTCCTAAGTAACACTGAGCCAAATCCCAGAGAACATGTCAAGGCAATTACTTTAAGAGATGGGAAAGTACTGGTCGAATCAGAAAAGAAGCCTGTTTCAGAATCACTAGAAGACAAGGTAGAGGAAGAGAAACCCAAGGAAAACATTTCACCAACACTCAAGGAATACAAACTGCCTATTCCATATCCAGCAAAGTTGAAGAAAGACCGCACAGATGCTCAATTTGGTAAATTTCTTGAACTTTTTAAATAATTACACATTAACTTACCTTTTGTTGAAGCAATTTCGCAGATGCTGAAATACGCGAAGTTTCCTAAAGAACTTCTAACAAATAAAAAGAAATTGGAAGAATTAGCCACAGTGGAACTCAACAAGGAATGCTCAGCTATTCTCCAAAATAAACTACCGACAAAACTAAAAGATCCAGGGAGTTTTACTATTCCTTGTTTAATTGGTAGTTTAATTATTGATAAAGCATTAGCTGATTTAGGTGCTAGTATCAATCTAATGCCTTACAAAATGTTCAAGCAACTAGGTCTTGGGGAACCAAAACCCACTAGGATGAGTATTCAATTAGTTGATCGATCTGTTAAATATCCTAGGGGAATCATCAAAGATGTGCTAGTAAAGATAGATAAATTTATATTCCCTGTTGATTTTGTTGTGCTTGACATGGATGAGGATATTGAGGTACCTTTAAATTTGGGACGCCCATTCTTAACTACTGCTAGAGCTGTTATCAATGTAGGGGATGGTAAATTAGTACTTTGAGTTGGTGAGGAAGAAGTCGTTTTTAAAATTTATGATGCTATGAAATTTTCTAGAGAACAAGATGATTCCTGTTATTTTATTGATGCTATTGATTATTTTGTTCAAGATAATTTTTAGGAAATTTCTCTTACAGACACGTTGGAACTGTGTCTAGTTCAAGGTGGGGGGAATATGAAGCCACCATTGAAGTTAAAGAAGTAATGAAGGAGTTAGATTCTAATGAATTTGTCGCAAGACACATAAGTTATGAAAATATAAAGATGAATGATGAATTGAGACAGAAACCTTCAATTGATGAACCCCCTAAATTAGAGTTAAAACAACTGCCAGATCATTTAGAGTATGCATTTTTAGGAGAAGATTTGACATTACCTGTGATTATCTCATCAGATTTAAGCAATAAAGAAAAAGAGGAACTACTTCAAGTGTTAAGAGAGCACAAAAAAACTATAGCTTGGAAAATTTCAGATATTAAGGGAATTAATCCTTCTTTTTGCACCCACAAAATTTTAATGGAAGATGAATATAAACCATCGGTGCAAGCTCAGAGATGGTTGAATCCCAACATGAAGGAAGTCGTAAAAGTCGAGGTAATTAAACTTCTAGATGCAGGTATTATTTATCCTATTTTTGACAGTTCTTGGGTAAGTCCTGTATAGGTTGTTCCTAAAAAGGAAGGCATAACCGTGGTGTCTAATGATAAAAAGGAGTCAATACCTAGAAGAACAGTCACTGGATGGAGAGTTTGCATTGATTATAGGAAGCTAAATGACACAACTCGAAAAGATCATTTTCCCTTACCTTTTATTGATCAGATGTTGGAAAGATTATCAGGTCACATGTATTATTATTTCCTAGATGGCCTCTCTAGTTACTTCCAAATCCTGATAGCTCCAGAAGATCAGGAGAAAACGACATTCACATGTCCATACGGTACGTTTGCTTATTGTAGAATGCCTTTTGGATTATGTAACGCTTCTGCAACTTTTCAGCGATGCATGCTAGCTATCTTTAACAAATTCGTGGAAGACATCATGGAGGTATTTATGGATGATTTTTTAGTCTTCGTAATTCTTTTCAACTTTGTCTTAATAATTTAAAACGTGTTCTCATAAGATGTGAAGAGACAAATCTAGTATTAAATTGGGAAAAATGCTACTTTATGGTTCAAGAAGGTATTGTACTAGGACATAAAATTTCTAGAAAAGGGATAGAGGTAGATAAAGAAAAAATTGAGACTATTGACAAATTACCTCCCCCTAATTTAGTTAAGGCTATAAGAAGCTTTTTAGGACATGCCGGTTTTTACCACAGATTTATTAAGGATTTTTCTAAAATAGCTAAGCCTTTAACGAAATTACTAGAAAAAGATGTGCTTTTCAACTTTGACCAGGAATGCTTAGAATCTTTTAACACTCTCAAAGAAAAGTTAGTCAATGCCCCAATTATGATTTCACTTGATTGGAATCTGCCTTTTGAACTAATATGCGATGCGAGTAATTTTGCATTAGGTGCAGTTTTAGGTCAACGAAGAGACAAGCACTTTCAACCGATTTATTACGCTAGCAAAACTTTGACAGCTGCTCAAGCAAATTACACTACCACAGAAAAAGAATTGCTAGCCGTTATTTTTGCATTTGACAAATTCAGATCTTATTTAATATTGTCAAAAGTCATCGTTTATACTGACCACTCTGCTCTTCGTTACCTTTTGACTAAAACTGATGCAAAACCCCGATTAATAAGATGGATTCTTTTGTTACAGGAATTTGACTTAGAAATAAAGGACAAGAAAGGAGCTGAAAATTTGGCAGCAGATCATCTTTCGAGATTAGAAATCTACACCCCAAGTACCTCGATAAAATAAACGACTTGTTTCCTGAAGAGCAACTCCTAGCCATAGCAGACGAAGCAATTCCTTGGTTTGCCAATTTTGCAAATTATTTAGCAACTAACATAACCTCAAAAGGGTTGACTCATCAGCAAAAGAAGTGATTCTTCGCTGATGTGAAATACTACTTTTGGGAAGATCTTTTTTTTCATATTTGTTCAGATCAGGTTATTCAAAGATGTGTTGCTGAGGCAGAAACATACCAAATTTTAGATCACTGCCATTCAGGACCAACAGGAGGACACCACAGTGGAGTTAGAACTATTCATAAGGTACTCGAATCAGGTTTTTACTGGCCTACACTTTTCAGAGATGCCAACAGGTATGTGACCTCTTGTAATAAATGCCAGAGAATAGGTAATATCTCTCAACATAATGAAATGCCTCAGAACTATATACTTTCACGTGAAATATTTGATGTGTGGGGTATTGATTTCATGGGTCCATTCCCTACTTCATTTGGGAATAAGTACATCCTAGTAGCAATAGATTATATGTCGAAATGGGTAAAGGCCCAAGCCTTACCTACTAATGATGCTAGAATGGTAGTGCGCTTTTTGAAGAAACTTTTCTCTCGATTTGGAACACCTAGGGTGACTATTAGTGATAGGGGAACCCTTTTTTGCAATGCTCAATTTGAAAAAGTTTTAAAAAGGTATGGAGTACACCATAGAACAGCTACCCCTTATCATCCACAAACCAGTGGTCAAGTCGAAGTAACAAATAGGGAACTAAAAAGCATCTTAGAGAAAACGATAGAAACAAATAGAAAAGATTGGTCAAGAAAAGTAGACGATGCTTTATGGGCCTATAGAACTACTTTTAAAACACCCATAGGTACATCTCCTTATAAACTTGTCTACGAAAAAAGCTGTCATCTGCCATTTGAACTTGAACATAAAGCATTCTGGGCTATTAAATTTTTAAACCTTGATTTTAAGCTTGCAGGTGAGAAACGATTAATGCAGTTAAATGAGCTAGATGAATGGCGTTGCAATGCCTACGAGAGCTCACGACTATATAAGGAAGCTATGAAGCGACGCCATTACAAACGACTGAGACAACCTAAGCAGTTCAAAACGGGTGATCTTGTCTTGCTCTACAACTTAAGGCTAAAACTATTTCCTGGAAAACTCAAGTCAAGGTGGTCAGGTCCATTCACTGTTCAAAATGTCTTTCCATACGGCACAGTTGAGGTAACTCACCCAAACCATGATACTTTCAAGGTAAATGGCCATCGGCTAAAACATTATAAAAGTGAGAATTTTAAGGATAATAGGGAGGAGCTTCAGCTCCATGAGATCCTTTCGTGATACATCCAGGTAGAGTCGAGCTTAGACTCTAAATAAGCGCTTCTCGGGAGGCAATCTGAGCACCAACTTAGTAACTTTTCTTTTATTTCGATTTTAGTAGTTTTTATACATCAACTAACCCTTTTAAATACAGAATTTTAGGACTATACGACCATGCCTACGGGTGTGTCCAAGGCCGTGTGAACACTATGAGCAGAGACACGGTCATGCACTCAGGCCATGTACAAGCAGGGTAAAATTTTTCCCAAAACACGGGCTACGACAAATTGCCACGACCGTGTGATGTGGCTGTGGCCAACATATCAATTTTCACACGGGCTTCGACAACTTCCGATGCCCGTGTCACCAAACCGTAGCCAGCACTATCAATTGACACACGGGCTGAGACTAGAAGGACATGGTCGTGCGATACGGCCGTGTGACCCCAACACGGGCGTATGACACGCCCGTGCCCCAAGACCATGGTCGACACTGTCAAAGCCACACGAGTATATGATCGCTCACACGACCGTGTGCGAAGCGAACACCTTAGGACACAGCCGTGTGACATGGCCGTGTGCCTCAACACGCCCTTGACACACGGGCGTGTGCTTTGAACCAGGCGTGCCAAAATCCTCAAATTTCAAATAACACGGGCAAAACCCGAGCCACACGGGCGTGTGCCTCGCCCGTGTGACCAAAATCTATATATAAGGGCCACTATTCATCATTTTTCTCATCAAAAACCCTAAAATCCAACACCCAAACCCTACCTCAACCCTCCCTAGCGTCGCCGCAGGTGTCTACAGTGCTCCCACGACTGTGCTCCGCCTCATCCCTCTCTCGTTCGGTTCTATTTTCTCATTTTTCTTTCTAATTTTTACTAATTTATTCTATTTTTATTCTAATATCATATTATATTTAGGCTTAGCATTGTTTTAAGCATGGAAGTGATTAAATAAGCATGAGTAATCTAAAATGTTATAGAGAACTTTGTGATTTCATGCCACCTTGATTCACATTTTATTGCCACTTTTTCCTATCTCCATTCACATGCATGTAGTATAAATACATACCCATGTTTCTTAAATTTGATAGTATGTTAGATGGATAATTTATATTATTTAGGTTAGTCCCCATTTTATCTCAAAAATGTTTTAGGCAAATTGTTGTTTTAATATAGATAATTATAGTTTGATTCAATTTAATTTCAATTTTTAGGACTAATGTATGTTATTTTGTTTTTAGGCATTATGTCGACATCACGCGATAAGAAAGCTGCTGTCCTGCCTTCGAAGAAACGCAAGGGACCCGGTGGTTCATTTTCGTCGCGGCCCATCGCTGAAAACTGCCACCCATTCCTCCATTTTCTATAGAGCTCCCAAGAGGAGTTGTTTCAAATCCAACGAGCTCGCCTCATAGACGCCGGATGTTGCATTGATTGGGACACTCTAAAACGAGTCTACCTATATGACCCATGGGGACGCCCGATGCCATTAGAGCCTTACTATCCATAGACCCATGGTGACAATTTTTCGACATCATCGAGCCTACCTATATGAAACTAACACTGGAATTTTGCTCTACATTTCATCTACAGGTGGCGATGACAAACCATGATGATCCGGACATTATTCAATTCCGCCTCGGTGGATTGGTACGCCAGTTGAGTGTCCCTGAGTTTGGCATCGTGCTAGGACTCTACACAGACGAGTTCATAGTCGACAAGGACTTTTTTAAACTTCCCCATCGCATCCATCTCAAACCAGTCGATTGTTGGCTCGAAATCGCCCAGGGGCATCCTACATATGACCCTAGTCGCACCAAGGCTACCGCCCTCGTCCTATCTTTGAGGTACCTTCACGCCCTCCTTGTACACACTCTAACGAGAAGACGCAAAAGCACTGGTATCGTCAACACACACGATGCATACTTTCTCTGGAGCATGGCGAACATTCACACCATTGACCTAGCTTTCTTTATTGCCCATGCCATCTAACACTAGACAGAAAGGCATCACAAGGGGGCAATATCCATGGGCCCATACATCACACGCCTAGCCCGCCACTTCGGGCTACTCAACACCATGGCCCAGACATCCTCATACACACTGATAGGCCAGATGTCCTCTCAGGGCATCCAGACCATGCTACATATGAGGATGATTCAGCGCAGACCTGGAGCCGACCCCCTACAGTTCCGACTCATCCAAGTGGCCGAAGAGCATGAGGACATTACTGATGATATCCCACCACTGGAGGAGGATACACCTACCGAGCCACCACCCCCCACTGCCCAGTTCATGCGGCAGCTTCATACGCTGACATATCCGAGTGCCTATCACGATTCGAGAAGGAATGCATCCAGCGCTTCGATCACATCGATGTGACACTACAGCAGATATGCTAGCATCTCCACATCACTTCACCACCACCACCACCGCGTGACCCATCTAAAGATTAGAGACTTCTATTCCTCTTATCTTTATTTTTATCTTAATTTATATTTTTACTCTGATCCCTATTTTTACCTTCTCTTTTCTTCTCTTTTATTTTCCTTTTTACTTTTACTTTTATTTTTAGTTCACCTTATCTTTTTCATTATTTGAATTCTAGTATTTTTAGAACTTAAATTATTTTCTTTCTTTATTTTTAATTATTTCATATCGGCCAGCCCCTAAAAAAAACCTATTAATCCAAATTCCTCACGACTGATAAATACTTTCACAGTTTCAAAAGAGCTCTACAACTCATATCCATATGGAAATGGGACAACCCTGCCACAATTGCTGGCTCTTCCAATTCCAATCTCCGTCTCACAAATTCATCCAAAATTCAGGGAGTTTCATCTCTTCCCCTATCTTATGATCTTGTGCTTCTATTGCTACTAATGTTATCCTTGTACATTGAGGGCAATGTACATCTTAAGCGTGGGGGAACTTACTTTCAGTCATTACATTCTCCTTGAAATCCCTGAAAATTATTAACTTGTTGTATTGTTCTCAAAACCATCTTCAATCTCCTATTAAGATAAATTCTGATTGATTTATGATTTTTATTGATATGTTGAGAATTAAGACATAGGCGCTTGTACTTTGATTATTCAAACTTTAAAACATTAGGGAATCAAGCATGATAAGTTGAAATTTTTGAGAATCTCATTTTTTTCATAAGTTATTTTCCTTAATTTTAAGTGTTATCTTGAGATTTGAAATTCGCAGGATTGACATCAAAAGCCATAATTCTGGTCAAATTTTTAAGCCTTTTTGAGCATACATTCTTTCGTGCTCACTTTTATTATTGCTTTGAGTGAGTCAATACTGAATTGTTATTCTAGAACTTGCTTTGATTACACATGTCAAGACCACATCATTGATTTGATATACCGAAATGATAAAGGCACCTAGAATTTAACCCACTTACTCCACAAAAGCCTACCTCCATAAATTAACCCCTAGTGAACCCTGTTGAGCCTAACAACCCAATTCCTTGACTTACCTCTAATTTTAACCCATAACTTGTTTTTACTGAATTCCATTCAATTACTTGGATCCCTATTTTTGTCGAGATTCGAGTTGAATTATTATCTAGCTTTATTCTCTTTTCCAGATTGTAAAGTTGTAAATATTCAATTTATTGTATTGTATTTGAATTGTTCTAAAAAAATATAAATATACAGTTAGTCCAGTTGTAATAGTTTAAATTTCTTTTTGCATGTTTCTATTTTAAGGCTACCAAGGCTAAAATGATGTCATCATAAGAATTAGCTCCAAGAATATGTTCCAGTGATAGAGATTTTTCCAGCTAGATAATTTTTCAGTTCAATCTCGATTCTAACCCTTTCTTTTCAGCTTGTGACAACACCCTTAACCAAAGCCTCATTACAACCATTGAAAGACCTTTTGATCGATGTGTCGTATCAATCTATAGTGGTGGAGATTTGATTTTCTTGCAAGCCTATGGTAATAACTTTTCAGGTTGACTAGAGAGTGCTTAATTCTTGAACCCTAAATGCTTTGAGTGGATAGAGTGAATCTTTAGTGAGGATGTCAATTTTTGTTGATTTTTGATTGAGAGATAATCACTTAGGAGAAGGGAGAAAACTTATGTTTCGATGATAAAATTCTCAACTTAAAGTATTTGAATCTTTAATGTTCTCCTGATTGAATTTTCATTGTATGAATACTTGTGAATTAGTTTGAAACATTATTGATAAAGATTGTGAGTTGAGAAGAATGATTCTTAACTGTGGATTGAGATTTTGCTTGAGGACAAGCAAAGGCTTAAGTGTGGGGGTATTTGATAAACGATAAAATATACATATTTTTACCTCATGTTTAGCCTAATTTCTGGATGAATTATCATTAAATTTCTGAGAATTGGTGTTCCTAATCCTTTTATTTCATGTTTTATACTCAGGAGAGCATAGGGAAGAGAAAAAAATGAAAAACGGGCCAAAAACGAAGAAAATAGGCCACAGTGTGAAAACGACACGGCCCAAGGATTCACCACACGGCCATGACACACGGCCGTGCCACATAAGGTCCAACACGGCCCAACCCCTACAAGCACGGCCTGACCACACGACCGTGCCACCATCAACAGTCTCGCACACGGCCTCTTGTCGATCCACACGGGCGTGGCACACGGGCGTGTCCCTGTCGTGAGGAAGTGCAATTTCACTTGGATTTGGATACTTAGAGGCTAAGAAATGCATCCCAAAGCTCTATATAAAGACCCTAAGAGGCAACTCTAAGGGTGTACTCTTTCTCCTACCAAGGAGCGCCTTATTTCTGCCAACACAGAGAGTGGAAGCAAGGGATTACTCCAAGAGAAGCCGATTGATTCATCCCATAAGCTGAATTCTACATCAAGACAGAGGATCTCCCTAAATTCCTTCAGGGGTTTTTGGGTTCTTTATGTTTTGTTATCTTATTTCTTCTGAGATGTTTTCTTTATTAATAATTAACTAAATCCCCTAAATACTTGAGGGAGATGAAACCTAAGACAGATCTTGTTATTATTTTATCTTGAGTTATATGATAAATAGTTGAATTGTTCTTAATTATGTGTTCTTAATTCTTGTTTTAATAATCCTAGGTATTAATTCAAGAAACTGATGTGCTTATGCAGAGGAGCAAAAGTTCCTGTTTAAGAGTAGATCTAGCATAATTAAGCGGAGTTGCATGCAACCCTGGATATAGGGCGACATAAATCTTCCGGATTAGGGTCAAACCTAATAAGGGGATCCATAGATCGAGTTAATGCAAGACTAGGGGTTTTAACTAGAAAGAGATTTCAATTAATCAACCTAGGATTAGTTGTTCTTATCCTCGACGAAGGTATTAACATAAGTTAGGGATCTCTACGGATTAAGTCAAGTGAATAAATCATCTAGCTCAAGAATTGATAACAAGTGAAGTCTAGGTGGATTCTCCCTTAAGTATTGCCCAAATCAATCAGTTCTCCCTAAAGAGTTTTTCCCTAATTTACTTTTTGTGCATTCTTAGTTTAGTTTTAGAATTAGTTTAGTTTCAAAAAAAAACCCCTTTTATTTATAGGTTAAATAATAGAAAGGAAGTAAGTACTAGTACTTTTGGTTCCCTTAGGTACGATAACTCGGTCTTGCCACTAAGCTATACTACTGTTCGATAGGTGTGCTTGCCTTAAAGTCGTGATAATAGTTAGTTTTTGGTACGATCATTATTATAAATTTTATTACTTCATATCACGCATATCACCAAGTTACTTTCTGGAAGACCACAAGGTGGATTACCAAGTAACACTGAGACTAACCCCAAGGAGTAACTCAATGCCGTAAGTACAATAGATGATGAGGAGTTAACCAAAACCAACCCAGAGCCATGCAAGGAGCCTGTGGTAAGTAACAGAAAGAATGAGGTAAAGTACAAGGATGAAATTGTCAAAGAATGTAAACCTCGTATCCCATACCCAAATGCATTAAAGAAAGACCGCACAGATGAGCAATTTGGTAAGTATCTTAAACTCTTAAAGAAATTACACATCAACTTACCGTTTGTTGAAGCAATTTCGCAGATGCCGAAGTACGCAAAATTTTTAGAGGAACTTCTCACAAATAAAAAGAAATTGGAGGAACTGTCCATAGTGGAACTCAACGAGGAATGCTCAGCTATTCTCCAAAATAAACTGCCAGCCAAACTGAAAGATCGAGGGAGTTTTACTATTCCTTGTTTACTTGGTAGCCTAGACGCCAAAAATGCTTTAGCTAATTTAGGGGATAGTATAAATGTCATGCCTTATAAACTGTTTAAGTAACTAGGTCTTGGGAAACCTAAGCAAACCAAGATAAGCATTCAACTAGGTTTCCTAAGGGAATAATTGAAGATGTGCTTGTCAAAATTGATAAATTTATATTCCTAGTTGACTTTGTTGTTTTAGACATTGATGAGGATAGCAATATACCCTTAATTCTAGGGCGACCTTTTTAGCAACTGCCAGAACAATAATTGATTTAGGAACAGGTAAGCCTACACTACGTGTAGGTGATGACAAAGTTACTTTACAAGCTCGAAACCCGATTAAGACTGTTGATAATAATATAGTAACGAGTCCTTGTAAAAACACTGAACTCACCACCCAACCTTCTGTGCAGGATACACTCCACATAAAGGCAACCCAACCATAGACAAGTCCATCCAAGGGAGACGTACCTGAAAGGCGAATGCTTCAGATTGAGGAGCTAGACGAGTGGCTGAACTATCACGAAAAACCCAAAACATGCCATACCAAGCCAGATCACCACCAAGACGACCCTCAGGTAGAGACGACCCTCAGGTAGAGACGAATCCAATCAAAGTAGGTGATAAGGTGATCTTAGGAGAAGACGACCCTCGAATACTAAATTCAAAAGAACACACAAGGGATACTCCTTACTTCACGGCAATGTAAATTTTTTCCTATGGTACAGTCGAGATAAACCACGAGTCCCTCGGCACTTTCCAGGTAAATCAAACCTGACTCAAACTTTATTTTGATAACAAAATTTTAAACAGGTTAGAAGAGTTCAGACTCTTCAAACCACCGTGAACAAATGAGCTCAAGGAGAGTCGAGCTTAGACTCTAAATAAGCGCTTCTCGGGAGGCAACCCGAGCACTAACACCACTAACCATTTTTATTTTAGTTCATATTTTTGTTTTCTTTTATGTTGTTTTTAGTGCAGGATTTTCAGATCACACGGTCAGACACACGGCCGTGCCTAGGGCCGTGTGAAAATAGGGTCAAAATTTTCCCCACACGGGATGCGTTAAATTCCCACGGGCGTGTGAGGTGCCCGTGGGTGAACCTGTCGAGCACTACACGGGCGTGTGTGACCGAACATGGCCGTGCCCTTACCCTATGGTCGACACTGTCAAATTACAAATGGGCGTGTGACACGCCCGTGCCCCAACGCCGTGGTCAAACCTGTCATTCAAGACACCTAATCTTTATCTAACTTCATTAGAACAATGTCAATTTTTATTTTATTTTATTTTATTTTATTTTTATCACTTTATCGGCTATTTCCTAATGAGTAATTGTTCTCATCTTAAAACACCTAAAATCCCTTAAGTGTTATCGCAGTTTCAAAGGAGCTTTCCATCTCACATACATCTCTAAAGGGAAAAGCACTCCACGACTGCCATATCTTACGCTGGCCATCACAATCTTCTTGATGGCATAGAGATTGTGGCATAAACACCATTCCCTACAAATCTTCACACCTACATCTCAAGGAATTCATCCAATTCATGGAGTCTTACTTCTCTCCCTATCTTATGATATTATGCTTCTATTGTTACTAATGTATCTTTGTACATTGAGGGCAATGTACATCTTAAGTGTGGGGGGTAAAATATATCATGATTAGAAAATCCCTGAATTCTTCTCAAGTCTTCAATCTACTAATAGGATGAATTCTAATCGATTTATGATTTTTATTGATATGTTGAGAATTAAGACATAGGTACTTATGCTTTGATTATTCAAACTTTAAGACATTAGGGAATCAAGCATGATAAGTTAAAATTTTTGAGAATTTGAATTTTTTTTCTAGGTTATTCTCCCTAATTTTAAGTGTTATCTTGAGATTTGAAATTCACAGGATTGGCATCAAAAAGCCATAATTGTGGTGAGATTTTTTGAGCCTTTTGAGCATATACTTTTTCGTGCTCACCTTTATTGTTGCTTTGAGTGAATTAATACTGATTTGTTATTCTAGAACTTGCTTCGATTATACATGTCAAGACCACATCATTGATTTGATATACCGAGATGATAAATGCATCTAGGATTTAACCCACTTACTCCATAAAAGCCTACCTCCATAAAGTAACCCCTAGTGAACACCGTTGAGCCTAGAAACCCATTTCTTTGACTCACCTTCAATATTAACCCATAACCCGTTTTTGTTGAATTCCATTGAATTATTTTGATCCTTATTTTTTTCGAGATTTGAGTTGAAATTATTATCTAGCTTTATTCTCTTTTTCAATTTGTAAAGTTTGTAAATATTCGAGGTATTTTACTTGATTTATTCTTAAAAAAAAAGGGTGTATATACAGTTAATCCAGTTGTAATCTGTAATAGTTTAATAGTTTTTGCATACTTCTACAAAGCTTTCAAATCCCGAACGATGTCATCATAAGGCTTAGCTTAAGGAATATGTTCCAGTGACAGAGATTTCTCTAACTAGATGATTCTTCAATTCAATCTCGATTCTAACCCTTTCCTTTTCAGCTTGTGACAACACCCTTAACCAAAGCCCCATTACAACCATTGAAAGACCTTTTGATCGACGTGTCATATCAATCTATAGTGGTGGAGATTTGATTTTCTTGCAAGCCTATGGTAATAACTTTTTAGGTTGACTAAAGAGTGCTTAATTCTTGAACCCTAAACATTTTGAGTGGATAGAGTGAACCTTTAGTGAGGATGTCAAATCGTGTTGATTTTGATTGAAAGGTAGTTACTTAAGAGAAGGGAGGAAACCTACGTTTCTGTGATAAAATTCTCAACTTAGAGTATTTGAAACTTTGATGTTCTTATGGTCGAATTTTCATTGTATGATTATTTGTGGATTAATTTGAAACATTATTGATAAGGGTTATGAGTTGAGAAGAATGATTCTTAACGGTAAGTTGAGATTTTGCTCGAGGACAAACAAAGGCTTAAGTGTGGGGGTATTTGATAAATGATAAATTATACATGTTTTTACCCCATGCTTAGCCCAATTTCTGGATGAATTAACTATTAATTTGTGTAAGTTGATGCTCTTAAACCTTTAATTTCATGTTTTATACTCAGGTGAGCATAGGGAAGAGAAAAGAGCAAGGAACGGGCTAAAAATGGGCAATTTAGGCCCAATCCAATAATCAATACGGCCTGGGATTTCGCCAGACAGCCGTGCCACTTTGAGCATAAACACGGCCCAACCCCGACTCACACGACCAGACCACACGGCCGTGCCACCTTAACAGGCCCAAGCACGGCCTGGGCTTCGATCCACACGGGCGTGTCTCTATCGTGAGGAAGTTCAATTTCACTCAAAAAAGGTTGCTTAGGGGTTAAGAAAGCCATTCTAAACTCTATATAAAGACCCTAGGAGGCAACTTCAAATGACACATTATTTTCCCGCCAAGACGGGGAGTTAAAGGCAGGGAATTACTCGAAGGGAAACTGATTGATTCATCTTAGAAGTCGAATTCTACATCAAGACAGAGGATCTCCCTTCAATCCTTCAGGGGTTTTTGCGTTCTTTATGTTTTGCTATTTTAATTCTTCTGAGATATTTTCTTCATTAATTATGAACTAAATCCCCTAAATACTTGAGGGGGATGAAACCTAAGACAGATCTTGTTATTATTTTATCTCGAGTTATATGATAAATACTTGAATTGTTCTTAATTATGTGTTCTTAAGTCTTGTTTTAATAATCCTAGATATTAATTCAAGTATTGATGTACTTATTTAGAGGAGCAAAAGTCCCTGTTTAAGAGTAGATCTAGCATAATTAAGCGGAGTTGCATGCAACCCTAGACATAGGGCTACATAAGTCTGCCAGATTAGGGTCAAACCTAATAATGGGATCCATAAATCGAGTTAATGCAAGACTAGGGGTTTTAACTAGAAATAGATTTCAGTTAATCAACCTAGGATTAATTGTTCTTATCCTCGATGGAGGTATTAACATAAGTTAGGGATCTCTACGGATCAAGTCAAGTGAATAAATCGTCTAGCTCAAGAATTGATAACAAGTGAAGTCTAGATGGATTCTCCCTTGAGTATTGCCCAAATCAATCAGTTTTTCCTAAAGAGTTTTTCCCCAATTTACTTTTTGTGCATTCATAGTTTCGTTTTAGAATTAGTTTAGTTTCATAAAAACCATTTTATTTATAGGTTAAATAATAGAAAGAAAGTTAGTACTAGTACTTTTGGTTCCTTTGGGTACGATATCTCGGTCTTGCCACTAAGCTATACTACTGTTCGATAGGTGCGCTTGCCTTAAAGTCATGATAATAGTTAGTTTTTGGTACGATCATTATTATAAATTTTATTACTTCATATCACGCATATCACTCGCTAACATATAACATAGAGAAATCGAGTCAAAATCTTTCCAGTGATTTCTCGCTTTGGGTTGAGCTTCAAGGACGAATTTGTGTTTCTCATAGCTGAGAACAATTAGCAAATTTTGTTTTCGTTCCTGAAAGTTATCCCCATTCAATTTATTCTTAGTAAGAATGCTAATAAGAAGAGTATAAGACATATTTGAACTAAAAAATAATAAAGATTCACTAATTACTATATTTTTATTGAGCAAATATTTCTATTTCAGCAACATATCAAGAATGCAGTATGATGCATGTGTCTTGTATTAAAACCTTGAAAAACATTTTTTCGCTACTATGATCATTCTCACACCCATCAATCATGTCGTTTTAGGGTCCTATGATTAACTAACAAGAACATGAATTACATCCAATCAATTTGTGAATCTTAATTATCAAGACTCCACACGAACCAATGGTCGTTTAACGTTTGGCCATAATCTCTAGCTTAAATATTGTTTCTTGGGAAACTATTTAATAAGAGACGATTTTGAGTGTGTAACCATTGACTCAATGCCCATCATGAACATGTTTTCATTTGTGAGTCATCTCTTGGGACAATCTCACTGAGAGTCACGCATGACTAGTTGTCCCTAAAAGAAAATCCCATCCAATGAACCCACATGATAAAGTTTACCTTGGGGTGCGGCCAAGGTAGGAACCAGCTTGAAACTTTATCATACTATTGTTTAGAGACCATAAAGAAGGCCATAGGTCTTATTTAGGGACCTTCTCCCACTCAATTTTTTAAAAACATGCAAGGTTTTTATACTAGTTTTCAAGAATGATCATACAATAGTCCTAGTGACATTCTTACCTAATCTATATGACATGCTTCCAATATATGTATGAGATGAAATGGCAATTTAATAATATTCACATGCACCCATTCATTCATAAGAATAAATCAATCATAAAAATAAACAATTTTGATTCTTATTTGATTGAAGAAGTGAATGTGAACCGTGCACCAAGTAGGGTCCTAAAAAAGGGAGGTGAGTCTTATTTGACTACTTAAAAAGCAAGTCTTTCTTTACTAGAGCCAATCCTAGACATACACCTTCCTATTACCACATTTCTCACAACAATCAAACAACCTAAAGAAGTGAATAGAACAATACAACACATGTATTTTCGCATTACCACATTTCTTATCTTTAATCGTTCAACTATGAATGATCCCATACATATATATCACAATTATAACATTACATAATATAAATATTATAAACAATTATAAAACATATATATGAGGAGATGAGTAATTAAAATAAAATTGTCAACTAAGGTTTTCAAGGTTTTATTTCTAGAAAATAAATGAAAAATAAAAATTACATAGTTTTTCACCACAAGATATTCCTTAGGTCTTCAACTACCATCGCTTCATCTTCTCCTCGTCATGGGCTCATTTTGGAAAAATTACATCTAAGTCCTATGTCTATTTTTGGCTTACAAGAATTCTATGAATTGAAAAAAAGTCCTATATGAGATAATAATCCATGATCTATTTTTTAAGAACCACAACATTAACAAAAAATAACAATCATATAATAAATATATAATATCACGTCCATTCCCATATATAATTCAAAACATGCATAAGATCTAAAAAATGTCATTTTCTATGTAATCAAATCATTCAAGAAGAAGAGAAATCTATTTTGATTATATATTTATAGTTATAGATAGAGCACAACCTGGCTTATGATACCAATTGTTGGAAAAACAAGTTTTGGAAACATAACGAAAAATAGATTTGAGGAAAAAATAGAGTTATTTTTTTTTCCAAAAATAAGAACTTGGTTATGATATCTAAAGTAATAAACACTTAATCAAAATTATACCTTATTGATTTATCTAGGATGAACGCTTCGACCGAGTAGTCTTCTCCGCTATCCTTAAGCTCATGTTTTTTTAGTGTGGGCTTAGTTCGAATCAGAAAATTTTCACAAAATTACCAGTAAGGTAATTTCACAATTTCTCAAAACATTGGGGCCAAGTTGTAAATAAAAAAATATCTCTAGAAATTTTCTAAAATATTTTCTTTAGATAATTTTCTCTCCACAATTTTTTCTTTAATTAAAGTGTGTGAAAAATAATAACTCATGACTCTCTTTATATAAGGAGAGTTTAGAAAGTTCAACTATAATTAAACTTAATCACTATAATATTAAATTGATATAATACTTATAAAGATATATATTAGATTAAATTTAATATTAAGTCTTATTAAATTAATAGAATATTTATCTACAAGATAAATATTAAATTAATTTTAATATTAAGATAATAACTTTAATATCAAATTAATAAAATACTATCAAGATAAGTATTAAACTAAATTAAATTTAATATTAACTTTATTAAAATAATATTATTTTTGGAATAATCAATCTGAAATTAAATTATCCAGTAGAGTCTTAGTAGGAGTGTGATTCCTCCACTGCTCAACCATCGAAGGACCACCTGCCGACCACTGAAATGGTGTCGAATGTTGCCGTAGCTGTCGTCGACACCATTGTGTCCAGTGATGCCATCGCAGGTGCTACACCCTCACGACACCTTGAGCTAGTTCGACTGTTGTCGATTCGGTCAGGGCCAGTAATGGCCCGAGTAATCCGATCCTACCACCGATTAGACTGTCAGCCTGGTTTCACATACCAGGCTTGATTCGATCAATTTTTGAGTCTTAGTCTCAATTTTAGGTTTTAAGTTTCAATTTTCACTCTCAAGTCCTATTTTCATATTCAATTACCCATTAAGCCAATTCTCTAACTTGAAAATTAATTTCTAAAAATATTATATTGACTTTAATTTGATTAATTTAATTTTACGTGATCAAAATTAAATTTCCCAAAAATCACTAAGATTTTCTAAATTAATTTTTAATAAAATCCTTTAATCAAATTCTCTAGTTAAATAATTTTCACTACTGCTTAATTTAGTTCTTCATCGAATAAATTGACTTAATTAAATTATTTCCAAAGTCGTAGAATTTCTTTCTAATTCAAATGTAGTCCGATCAAGTTTTCGTTGAGCTAGTAGAGAGAGTAATTAGACATATACAATTAGCCTCTAGTAGTTAGAATTATGTCCAAATGTATCGTTCCGATAATTTGTAATTTATATAATCATGGAGTCAATCCACCAGAAGTACCACGATTTAAAACTCCTTATTGTATACTCTTTACGAAAGCAATTCATCCAACTGCTTTGTCCAACAACCTCGTCATGTGTGTGTTACCATCATATGATATCCTTAATTCCTTTGAGTTAAATTCGTTCACTCAATACAATCCTATTTTATCTCATTATCACCATTATGTCTTCTTAATGATTAATATGATCACTATCAACAAATGACTGTGATAAATTTCTCATTTGAGAATAAGCAACCCGTGACCACGTTCCATATTTATCAATCTACACAATGCGAATGAGAGGATATCATTAACTCTTTAATCAAGTTATGAATTCTATTGTTGCTAGTAAAGCCATGCTATACAAAAGTCATGTACCCAACATATTGACTACGAACTCGATCATCTTTAGAGCATAAGCCTCCATTTATATTAAAGCACATGAGTTACATACGTATGGTTAGTGACTAACTCAAGATTTAGGTAAATCACATCATGAACATCATAAGTGAATTAATTCACAAATAGATTCAGAATTAATTCAACTTGGGTCTAGTCCAATGTATTATTATTCAAATGAATACATCTATGTTTCTATCGTTGGAGTCAATCGCTCCAATAACCAAGACTAGCCATCTCCCCAATTGGAATTGCAGACGATATAATAATCCTTCTAAGTATTTGAATCAAATGATCACTTTGATTTTTTTACATGATTACGGACTTGTTAAGATTATATACTGAAGTAACTTGTCTTTCTCACAATGTAATCGTTCTTACAGTACCACTTATCATCAGTTTGAACTTAGATAATCAATGAGCTAATTTTTGCTTGTCATAATTTTGCTATGCATGCAAAACATGCAAGACAGAAACACAAAAGACATAATAGTGAAATGTGAAATTAAATTTATTTATCTATTCATCGTTTAATGCATAGAAAACAACATGTTTATACAATATGGGCACATTTCCTAACATCAACATCTCCTTCGATGGCAGAAAACACATATCATTTTGGACAGTCTCTCACTATATGCAGACTATTACAAAGAAAGCATCCTAATGGCCCATTCGATTTGTTGTTGGACTTTCACTTACCATTATTTGGTTTCCCATTACCACCATTATCGTTTTTAACCCGTCCTTCTTTATCTCCCCCACCATTACCCTTCTCATTAGGTTTGGAAGAATTGAACTTGTCTTTCCTTGGAACAAGATCAATTAAGAACTTCATTATGGTCATAACTTTTGTAAGTTGTTTGACTCCTCGACGTTGCAACTCTTGTTTTTGTCCAAGGCTTCAACCCATTCATTAAGAAGTAAAATTCCTCATTCTCACCCAAATCAAAAATCTGGAGCATCAGTTCATTGAACTCCTTCATATACTCCCTAACTATGCTTTGTTGACGTAACTTAGCTCGAGCCTCATCTTTGGCAAAACTGCCCATTGGATTCACTTTGGAACTCCTCCCAAGTCTCAATGGTAGCTCCACCTTGTTTCTCGTCTATGGACCTATGACATCACCATAAGAAAGCAACATTAGTCAAATACATAGTAGTAGTATTTACCTTAGAAGCATCATCTATTATGCCTTTAGAATGGAAGTATTGCGCCATTCCCCATAAGAATTTGTCCACATCCTTTGCAGACCTCATCCCATTAAACTCTTTTGGCTTTAAGACATCTAACTTAAGCTTGGGTGTCGCAGCTAACACCTCATTACCAAAAGTAGCTTTGTAGATAATGAGCTCCCCCTTGAGCTCTTGAATATGTTCTTTCAAAGCCGACACCATGACCTTAAGAGCATCATTATTCCCAGTCATCCCATCCATATTGGTATTGAGAACCCCCTGCATCGTATCCATATTAGCACTAAAGGCCTATGCCATCTGCCTATTGAGTTGATCTTGTCTCGATTCTAGCTTTGTGGTGTGTGTCTCAACTTCTTCAAGGGTCTCACTTGTAACATCCCTATCCCGTACTCGTTGCCGGAATAGGTAAGAGGCATTACTGGACTTATAACTCAGTTCAAAACAGTAAAATATTTAAGCGTTTATCAAACATCATCTCATTTCGGCAATACAATTCATTCATAATTGTAATATGTTTAAATTGAGCATATAAAGGTTAAAACATATGATCGAACTAAACTGATAACATTTGAAACCTTTATGAGACTTAGAAATTTTTTTTCCTTTAAAATAGGGTACACGCCCTTGTGGCTAGGCCATGTGCCTCACACGGCCATGCCTCAGACCATCCTTAGCACGTGTGTAACACTAACTTGGTCACACGGTCACCAGACATGCCCGTGTGTCCAGCCCGTATGTCATCCTGACTTGGCTACACGGTCACCAGACATGCCCGTGTATCTAGCCCATGCGACATCCTGTCCAAATAAGTCAGGGTTCAGGGGTCACACGGTTGAGACACATGCCCGTGTGCTCAGACCATGTGGCGCGACAATAGGCTTGGTTTAAGCCACATTTCCCACACATTTTACTTGTACCTACAAGCATCAAATTGTACCAATTTCCTATACCAAATGAGCAACCAATTTAGCCAAAACAAAACACATATGCACCATTTCTTGACCAATTAAGTTCCATGCCAAATTGAACCATAATACATTTACCAAATAAACCCATTTATTCCTATTCATACTTACCAATTTTATCATATTAAAACCTATCAAATTGTCATCATTAAAGCATCGTCTAAACCAATATATCATTCATCCTATTTGCTATAACATAAAATATCATAATGAACTTTCATACTAAGCCAAACAATTTCCAACTCAAGCCATTACACATAGCTTGATCAAGTGCCAAAATTCATACCATATTTACTAGCATTAGTGACCACATAATTTAACTTATAACTAGCCTATACATGCCATAATTTACACCATTTACAATAGTTCCAAAAGTACCAAAAGTTTGCTTGGATAGTGCGATAAAAATATCTGACCTCGTTCGAAATCGAGCTAGCTTCTAAAATCTATAAAACACGGGAATATAAACGGAGTAAGCTTAAAAGCTTAGTAAGCCTGTATACTATAGAATTAAACTTACCGATTCAACATTTAAAGCATTAAAAATATTATTAAACCAAGCCATATGTCCTCAATGCCTATTCAAAACATCATTCACATGTTAGTTTCATAACAACCATGTATTCATCCATTAATGAGGATGAAATCAAGCATAACATTCATGTATCATTCCAATACATATATTATGTCACATATCATCTTCCATTTCCATAATTCTTATGAACCATATAACATTTCATCTATACATATCAAATACCTCTTGTATCTATTCATCTCATAACATATATACTCTTGTATCAATTCATTCATATCATATTTACTCATATACATACAAATCATGTAAACTATGTAATTCATATAACATATATCATGTAATTCATCATGTGAACTTGTAATTCATGTAAACCATGCAACCTTTATAGCATATAATCTTTATGTTTCATATCGGTATAATACCCGTTGAACCTTCGAAAACATCGAGGGATACTCGGGTGATACACACTAAATGTATAATCAGTAATCCGTTAATCCATCATCATGTATGCTCTTTCGAGCCAAAATCGGTATGCTCCTCCTGAGCTGGTAAACTGTAAGCTTAAATGAGCTGAACGGTAAGCTCTGTAGAGCTGAAACGGTAAGCCCCAAAGGATTGAAACGGTAAGCTCCGAAGAGCTAAACGGTAAGCTCATAAAAGCTGAATCGGTAAGCTCATACAAGCTATGGTGAGTCCACAAAAAATGCTAGAGCTTGACCAAATGGTAACCCTAGTGACATGTCATTTGTATCCTACGACTTTCTACGGTTCAAATAGGACTCGATATTTAATTAGAGTATTCAATTTAATATCACATTATACAATCAAACCAATAGCAAATTTAGAAAATTCAAATATAAAAATAAGTTCGATTCTAATTATATGAACTTACCTCATATTTTGCTCGTATTCGTCGACTACCTATCTACTTTTCGTTTTCCCTTATCAAGTTCCAGTATTTGTTTGTCTTGATCTATATATTATCAAATTCAACCCATATATTCACCAAATTATTCAATTAAATCCATATACATGTATTTTAGCACTTTTTTACAAAATAGCCCTATACTTTCACATGTTAACACTTTAGTCCCTAATTCATAAAATTTCAAAATACACAAAATTTTCACATACATATATTTAGCTGAATATTCATGGCCTCAATATCAACCCATATTTTCAATTATTTCACATTTCTAGCCACAAAATTTCTATCTTTTTCAATTTAATCCCTATTGCTCATTTTTCTCAAAAATCACTTTATAAAACTTGTATATATATTAACAACCTTTAATAATCAATCAAGAAACATCAAAACATACATGTATTCAACAATGGCATATTTTAAAATTATCAATAATTTTAGAATTGAGGTACGGGCATGATAGAATACAAAGAAACGACTTCAAAAATATAAAAATCATTAAAAACGGGACGAAAACCATACCTTAATTGAAGATCAAAAGAGCCGAACCCTTAAAACCACAATACAAGCTTCTTTTTCTCTTTTGTTTTGGTTAAAGATGATAAAAATGAAGCCAAATTCCATTTTGTTTTTACTAAATAATTCATTAATTAACCATTTACAAAATTAACCTTTAAACAACCATAAAAAAAATCATTTAAACATGCCCACTACCATCCATAATCATTAATGATGGTTTAATTACAGTTCAAGTACCTCTATTATAAAATCCATAGCCATTTAAGTCATTTATTTAATAGAACTCATGTTTTTCGCGTTATGCGATTTAGTCCTTTTTACCGAATTAGCTATTCAGACGGTAAAATTTCTTTACGAATTTTTCACACATTAATTCTATCATACTGTAAAACCCAATAAAACAATAAAATAAATATTTTAATTTGTTTAAGTGGTCCTGAAACCAACTGTTCCAATCAGACTCAAAATTGGGTTGTTACATCCCTTACATCACCCATGGATCCCTCGAGTTTGACAACCCTACCATTTAAAGCTGACAGCATATCCCTCGATCTGCTAGCTTTCCTGCCTCTCTTGCCACAGGTCTCCTTAGGCTCAACCTACTTGTCATTGACCATGCCCTAATGTGTGTGCGCTAAGGCTATGAATAAACACAAATACAATAAAAAATCTAGTGGTGTCCTACAAGTCGACAGGTCAATTGTAATATTTTTAAGTGTTACAATGGAAAACTTCGAGTATTCCAAGGATCGAACCCAAGAGAGTTCGGGGACAAAGAGATTAATGTGGAAAAAGCATGCAAAGAGGTAGTCTAGCTAACTACTCGTTAAGTATCATATTATGAAAAATCCTATTTAAGGGGGTAATTACACTAATTGACTAGCTAATACTAAAAATGATTAAATTGCAAAATAGTGAAAATTACATAATTAACAATTCAATGAACACAAGCAGTTGGTTGATTTCCATATTATTGATTAATTGTTGGATTAGGGATCTAAAAGGTTTAAAATTCTAATTGGTTCCATTTTACCTCTTTGTCACCATTTTACCAAATTAGACAATTTAATACGGTTTATCTCTCAACCTCATCAAACTAAATTGAGACAACCAAATTGGTTCTCGATAGGCTCTCCTCTCAGTTTCACTTACCTAAATATTCACCTAGATTCGTCAATTCTAAGTTTTGAAGTTTATTTGGTTTAGTCCAACTTTTACGATTTAGTCCATCTACTAAAAAATAACCAAGTAACATTTCCATCAACCAACCACTATAAATTTAGTTATCACTCATCATAATCATGCAAATAATAGTCAAATACATGCTTAAATAGTTCATTAAAATAAACACAAAAGCAATGTTAGAGAAAGCTTAGGAATTTCTTGATAGATGCTTTGAAGAAGATGATGACAACAACAATGGAGGTGGAAACACAACTAAAGTTAAGATTTTTATACTTTGAAAGTAAATAAAATTGAAATATACTGAAGGATTTAAATAGAAATCAAAATACAAAGTTAACATAAGTTCTAAATTGCAAAGAAAGTCAGAAGCTACAATAAAAACTAACTAAACTAGCAACCACACCAACTAAGCTTAGAAAAATAAATGACCTAAACCTAAAAGTGGAGAAGAAACTAACATCTAAGCTAAAAAGATGAAATAAAGTTGGCCCCTTTTAAGTTGATAATCAAAAAGGTCTTTTAATAGCTGAGAAACTCAACCCTAACATTGCCAAAATTATACTAAAAGTGTGTGTTGATTTGGGTTTGTGTTGGACAAAAGAATACCCCTATAACATTTTTCTCCCCGTTAGGCAGTACTATCGCGACACCTTCGATAGTGGCACAATTGTGGCTCTTGGCGTTCTTGACGTTGTGACTTGATGACAATAAATTATACATATTTTTATCTCATGTTTAGCCTATATTTTGGATTAATTATTATTAATTTTGTGAGAATTGGTGCTCTTAATCCTTTTATTTTATATCTTATACTCAGGAGAGCATAGAGAAGAGAAGAGAACAGAAAATGGACCAAAAATCGGAGAAAATGGGCCAAAATGTGAAAACACACGGCCCAAGAAGTAATTGCCACGGCCGTGCCACATGAAGATCACACGGTCCAGCCCCCGACAAGCACGGCCAGGCCACACGGCCGTGCCTCTACCGATAGAATCACAGGGCTTCTTGTCGAAATCACACGAGCGTGGCACACGGGCGTGTTCTAGTCGTGAGGAAGAGGAATTTCACTCGGATTTGAATACTTAAAGGCTAAGAAAGGCTCCCCAAAACTCTATATAAAGACCCTAAGAGGCAACTCTAAGGGTGTACTTGATCTCCCCCTGCCAAGGGTAATCTTTTCCCTAAAGTGGGGAGTCGTCTCTCTGCCGACACGAAGAGTGAAAGCCAGGAATTACTCCAAGGAAAGCCGATTAATTCATCCCAGAAGCCGAAATTCTGCAATCAAGATAGAAGATCTCCCTAAATTCCTTCAGGGGTTTTTGGTTTCTTATGTTTTGTTATTTTATTTCTTCTGAGATGTTTTCTTCTTTAATTATGAACTAAACCCCTCAAATACTTGAGGGGGATGAAGCCTAAGACAGATCTTGTTATTATTTATTCTTGAGTTATATGATAAATACTTGAGTTGTTCTTAATTATGTGTGCTTAATTCTTGTGTTAATAAGCCTAGGTATTAATTCAAGAAACGGATGTGCTTAGAGCAGAGGAGCAAAAGTCCCTGTGATAATAGTAGATCTACCATAATTAAGCGGAGTTTCATGCAACCCTAGACATAGGGCGACATAAATCTGCCGAATTAGGGTCAAACCTAATATGGGGAACCATAGATCGAATTAATGCAACCTAGGGAGTTAATTAATAAAGGAACTTTAATTAACAACTTAGGCTTAGTTGCTCTACGCCTCGATGGAGGGTTTAGCATAGATTAGGGATCTCTATGGATCAAGTCAAGTGAATAAATCGTCTAGCTCAAGAACCAACAACAAGTGAAGTCTAGGTGGATTCCCCCTTGAGTATTGCTCATATCAATCAATTTTCCCAAAAGTTTTCCTTAATTTACTCTTTGCACACTTTTAGTTAGTTTTAGAATTAGTTTAAATCAATTCTCTTTATTTTTAGGCTAGATAATAGAAAGGAAGTAAGTATTAGTACTTTTGGTTCCCTTGGGTACGATAACTCGGTCTTGCCACTAAGCTATACTACTGTTTGACAGGTGCGCTTGCCTTAACATCGTGATATTAGTTAGTTTTGGTGTGATTAAGTTCTTTATAAATTTTATTACTTCATATCACGCATATTACGTTTTTGGCGCCGTTGCCGGGGAACTAAAATATTACGAAAGCTCGATTTCTATTACTTTAGCCATTACTATATATATATATATATTTTTCTTTTATTTTTTTCAGTTTTTATTTATTTATTTTCTTTTAAATTTTTGAGTTTTTCTTTACTTTTTCTTTTCAGTTATTTTTAGTTTATGACTAGAAACAACCCAACAGGACCACTACTTTTTGACGAAGATCTAGAAGTGACAGTTCGTAGAAATCGCAGAGAGATTAGACGCAGTCTACATTATCCTGAACAAGAACCTGATCAAGAGCTAGAACCTATAGAAGAGATGGAAGCAAATCAAAATGTTCCACCACCTCCAGCAATAGTCGCGCCTCCAGCAAATTAAGAAGAAGCTCATCGCACTATGTATGATTATGCTAAACCTAGTTTGGCTGGTACCCAAACTAACATTCTTGGACCTACTATTGCTGCTAATAATTTTGAGTTAAAGCCTAACACTATTCAGATGATACAGCAATTGGTGCAGTTTGATGGTTTACAGGATAAAGATCCAAACTCACACATAGCCAATTTCTTGGAACTTTGTGATACCTTCAAAATAAATAGCGTTTCTGATGATGCCATTCGATTGAGGCTATTTCCATTCTGTTTGAGAAATAAAGCCAAACAGTGGTTAAATTCTTTACCACGAGGCTCAATTACCACATGGGAACAGATGACCAAAAAATTTTTACTTAAATATTTTCCTCCAGCTAAAACAGCTAAATTGAGAAACGATATCTCTTCTTTTGTGGAGATGGATCTAGAGACACTTTACGATGCCTGGGAGAGATACAAAGATCTTTTGAGAAGGTGCCCTCACCATGGGTTGCCTTTGTGGTTACAAGTTCAAACATTTCACAGCGATTTGAATCCATCAACAAGGCAGATGATCGATGCGGCCGCCGGAGGATCAATCAACAATAAAACACCAGAAGCAGCTTATGAGTTTATAGAAGAGATGTCATTAAATAACTGTCAGTGGCAAGTCATGAGGACGAAGCCGACAAAAGCTGCAGGAGTTTATAATATTGATGCTGTCACCATGCTTACTAACCAGGTAGAACTTTTAAATAAAAAGTTTGATAATTTTGTTGGTTCTACGCAGGCAGATCCAGTGATGCAGTGTGACGCAATCCAGGGAAATATGTTCAATCCAGGTTACTCCTCTTATGGACATGGCATGGAAACTGAGCAAACCAACTATATGGGTAACAATTCTAGACCTCAAAATAACCCTTATAGTAATACTTACAATACAAGTTGGCAAAACCACCCCAATTTTTCTTGGGGAGGACAAGGGAATCAAAGATAACCACCTCCTCCAGGATTTCAATGGCCACCTCCACAATAAGAGAAAAAGTCGAACCTTGAAGAGATGTTTACAAAATTTATGGCCGTATCAGAAACCCGTTTTCAAAATACCGAAACGGCACTTAAGAACCAGCAAGCATCAATTAAAGGCCTTGAGAATCAAATTGGTCAACTCGCCAGGCTAATTTCAGAAAGACCGCAAGGTGGGTTACCAAGCAACACTGAGACTAATCTTAAGGAGCAACTCAATGCTGTGGATACGATAGATGATGAAGGGATAACCAAAACCAACCCAAAGCCATGCAAGGAGCCTGTGGTAAGTAAAGGAAAGAATAAGGTAAGTTACAAAGATGAAATTACCAAAGAATTTAAACCTCATATCCCATACCCAACCACGCTAAAGAAGGACTTCACAGATGAGCAATTCGGTAAGTTTCTTAAACTCTTAAAGAAATTACATATCAACTTACCATTTGTTGAAGCAATTTTACAGATGCCGAAGTACGCAAAATTTTTAGAGGAACTTCTCACAAATAAAAGGAAGTTGGAAGAACTGTCCACAGTGGAACTCAACGAGGAATGCTCAGCTATTCTCCAAAACTGCCAACCAAACTGAAATATCCAGGGAGTTTTACTATTCCTTGTTTATTTGGTAGTCTAGACGCCAAAAATACTTTAGCTGATTTAGGGGCTAGTATAAATGTCATGCCTTATAAACTGTTTAAACAACTAGGTCTTAGAAAACCTAAGCAAACTAAGATGAGCATTCAACTAGCTGATAGATCTGTTAAATATCCTAAGGGAATCATAGAAGATGTGCTAGTAAAGGTAGATAAATTTATATTCCCAGTTGACTTTGTTGTTTTAGACATTGATGAGGATAGCAATATACCCTTAATTCTAGGGCGACCCTTTTTAGCAACGGCCAGAACAATAATTGATGTAGGAACAAGTGAGCTTACACTACGCATAGGTGATGACAAAATTACTTTAGAAGTTCAGAACTCGATTAAGACTGCTGATAATAATATAGTTACGAATCCTTGTAAAAACACTGAACTCACCACCCAACCTTCTGTGCAGGATACGCTTCACATAAAGGTAACCCAATCACAGACAAGTCCATCCAAGGGAGATTCACCTGAAAAGCGAATGCTTTAGATCGAGGAACTAGATGAGTGGCTGAACTATCATGAAAAGCCCAAAATATGCCACACCAACCCAGAGCATCACCAAGATGACCCTCAAGTACAAACAAATCAACTCAAGGTAGGGATAAGGTAATCTTAGGGGAAGACGATCCTCAAATCTTGAATTCAAAAGAACATACAAGTGATACACCTTACTTCACGATAAAGAAAATTTTTCCCTATGGAACAGTCGAGATAAAACATGAGTCACTTGGCACTTTCAAAGTAAATCACACTCGACTTAAATCTTTCGTTGATAATAAAATAGTAAGCAGGATAGAAGAGTATCAACTCTTCAAACCATCGTGAACGTACAAGCTCGAGCAAAGTCGAGCTTAGACTATAAATAAGCGCTTCTCGGGAGGCAACCAGAGCACTAACTTAGTAACTTTTCTTTTATTTTTTATTTTTAGTATTTTTATGCATCAACTAACCCTTTTTAATGCAGAAATTTAGGACCACATGGCCATGCCCACGGGCGTGTTCGGGGCCGTGGGAACACTTCAAGCAGAGACATGGTCGTGTAGCGAGGCCGTGTATAAACAGAGCAAAAATTTTTCCCAAAGCACGGGCTACCGATAAATAGCCACGGCCGTGCGACATGGCCGTGGCAACTTTTGACTTCAACACGGGCTACCAACAACACCCCACGGCCGTGCGACATGGCCGTGGCAACCCTACAGTATCAACACGGGCTTGCACAAACCCCCACGTCCGTGTCCTCAGACCGTGGCCAACACTGTCAATTAAGACACAGCCGTGGAACATATCACATGACCGTGTGACAAACAAACACGATCGCACACGGCCGTGTAAACTATCACACGATCGTGTGAAGAGCGAACAAGTTCGCAAACGGCCGTGCAATATATCCGACACGGGCTAAACCCAATGAACACGGCCGTGCACCTCTATTCTCTAAATAGTTTCAAAAAGGAGCTCTACAGCTAATATTCAAGCGAAAATGGGAACATCCTGCCACAATTGCCGACTCTTCCTCACAAGTTTACCCTACATTCAGGGAGTTTCAATTCTCTCCCTATCTTATGATATTATACTTCTCTTGCTATTTATATCTTTGTACATTGAGGGCAATGTACATCTTAAGTGTGGGGGGGAAGTACTTTAAATTTTTACATTATCTATGAAATCCCTGAAATTTTTCTTTATGCTTTGTTCTCAAATAATTCTCAGTCTCCTAATAAGAATTAATTCTGATTGATCTATAAATTTTATTGATATGTTGAGAATTAAATTATAGCTACTTGTACTCTGATTATTCAAACTTTAAAACATTAGGGAATCAAGCATAATAAGTTGAAATTTTTGAGAACCCCATTTTTTGCATAAGCTATTTTCTTTAATTCTAAGTATTATCTTGAGATTTGAAATTCACAGGATTGACATCAAAAGCCATAATTCTGGTGAGATTTTGAGCCTTTTCGAGATACATTCTTTCGTGCTCACTTTTATTATTGCTTTGAGTGAGTCAACACTGATTTGTTATTCTAGAACTTGCTTTGATTATACATGTCAAGACCACATCATTGATTTGATATACCGAGATGATAAAGGCACTTAGGACGTAACCTACTTACTCCACAAAAAGCCTACCTCCATAAATTAACCCCTAGTGAACCCCGTTGAGCCTAACAACCTATTCTTTGACTTACCCTATAATTATTAACCAATAGCTCGTTTTTGTTGAATCCCATTCAATTACTTTGATCCCTATTTTTGTCAAGATTTGAGTTGAACTTATTATCTAGCTTTATTCTCTTTTCCATATTGTAAAGTTGTAAAATTTCAATGTAAATTACTTGAATTGTTCTTAATTAAAAAAAAAAGGGTTATAGTTAAATTCAGTTGTCATATGTAATAGTTCAAAAGTTTTTGTATATTTCTATTTTAAGGCTACCCAGGCATGAACGATAAAAATTAGCTTGAGAAATATGTTCCAGTGATAGAGATTTTTTTAGCTAGATAATTTTTCAATTCGATCTCGATTCTAACCCTTCTTTTGCAGCCTGTGACAACACCCCTAACCAAGCCCCGTTACAACCCTTACAAGACCTTTTGATCGATATGTCATGTCAATTTATAGTGGTGGAGATGTGATTTTCTTGCAGGCCTATAGTAATAACTTCTTAAGTTGACTAGAGAGTGCTTAATTCTTGAACCCTAAACACTTCGAGTGGATAGAGTGAACCTTTAGTGAGGATGTCAACTTTTGTTAATTAAGATGGAGAGATAATTACTTAGGAGGAAGGAGAAAACTTATGTTTCAATGATAAAATTCTCAGCTTAGAGTGATTGAGTCTTTAATGTTATTTTGATTGAATTTTCATTGTATGATTTCCTGTGGATTAATTTGAAACATTATTGATAAAGATTGTAGGTTGAGAAGAATGATTCTTTATTAGGGATTGAGATTTTGCTTGAGGACAAGCAAAGGCTTAAGTGTGGGGGTATTTGATGAACGATAAATTATACATATTTTTACCTCATGTTTAGCCTATATTTTGGATGAATTATTATTAATTTTGTGAGAATTAGTGCTCTTAATCCTTCTATTTCATATCTTATACTCAAGAGAGCATAGGGAAGAGAAGAGAACGGAAAATGGACCAAAAACCGGAGAAAATGGGCCAAAATGTGAAAACGCACGGCCCAAGAAGTAACTGCCACGGCCATGCCACATGAAGATCACACGGTCCAGCCCCCGACAAGCACGGCCAGGCCACACGGTCGTGCTTCCACCGATAGAATCACACGTCCTCTTATCGAAATCACACGAGCGTGGCACACGAGCGTGTTCTAGTCGTGAGGAAGAGGAATTTCACTCGGATTTGAATACTTAAAGATTAAGAAAGGCTCCCCAAAACTCTATATAAAGACCCTAAGAGGCAACTCTAAGGGTGTACTTGATTTCCCCTGCCAAGGGTAATCTTTTCCCTAAAGTGGGGAGTCGTCTCTCTGCCGACACGAAGAGTGAAAGCCAGGAATTACTCCAAGGGGCCGATTGATTCATCCCAGAAGCTGAAATTCTGCAATCAAGATAGAAGATCTCCCTAAATTCCTTCAGGGGTTTTTGGTTTCTTATGTTTTGTTATTTTATTTCTTCTGAGATGTTTTCTTTTTTAATTATGAACTAAACCCCTCAAATACTTGAGGGGGATGAAGCCTAAGACAGATCTTGTTATTATTTATTCTTGAGTTATATGATAAATACTTGAGTTGTCCTTAATTATGTGTGCTTAATTCTTGTGTTAATAAGCCTAGGTATTAATTCAAAAAACGGATGTGCTTAGAGCAGAGGAGCAAAAGTCCCTGTGATAATAGTAGATCTACCATAATTAAGCGGAGTAGCATGCAACCCTAGACATAGGGCGACATAAATCTGCCGAATTAGGGTCAAACCTAATATGGGGAACCATAGATCGAATTAATGCAACCTAGGGAGTTAATTAATAAAGGAACTTTAATTAACAACTTAGGCTTAGTTGCTCTACACCTCGACGGAGGGTTTAGCATAGATTAGGGATCTCTACGGATCAAGTCAAGTGAATAAATCGTCTAGCTTAAGAACAAATAACAAGTGAAGTCTAGGTGGATTCCCCATTGAGTATTGCTTATATCAATTAGTTTTCTCAAAAGTTTTCCTTAATTTACTCTTTGCACACTTTTAGTTAGTTTTAGAATTAGTTTAAATCAACTCTCTTTATTTTTAGGCTAGATAATAGAAAGGAAGTAAGTATTAGTACTTTTGGTTCCCTTGGGTACGATAACTCAGTCTTGCCACTAAGCTATACTACTGTTCGGCAGGTGCGCTTGCCTTAACATTGTGATATTAGTTAGTTTTGGTGTGATCAAGTTCTTTATAAATTTTATTACTTCATATCACGCATATCTCGACTTCTACTGACTGGTGTCGTGACATCCCTGGTGATGACCACGATTTCTCCGTTTCACAGCCTTTAGTGATATTATGACCTTGGAAGTTCGGTGTCATAACTTTGGGCTCAATGTTGCGACACCACACGCTCAACATCGCGACCCTATCGATAGTCTGCTTCAGGTTGATTTCTTGCACTCTTGAGACAAAGGGACTCGGTGTCATAACATCCATAGCATTAATGTTGCGACACCCACGTTGAATGTTGTTTTCATCAATGTTAGGCCATTTCTATGTCCCTACAACAACTCAAACATATCGTTAGGTTCCCCATGACAACATTTTTCCAATTTTGGTCTCGAAAGGAGTAAAACTAAGCAAACATGATTATTAATGATAAAAATTAAAAGTCAACAAAAGTATGTAAAAGACTTGTAAATTGCTTGAGAATAAGCTCTTTAGGTGTTTTGGAGAGCTTAATTTAACATATCAAATTACAAAAAAATCATCTACTCCTTTTGTCATCTCAATCACATCTTCGAACACTGTCTCAGATACCAATTGTCACAGGGCTATAACTAAAGTCTAGTGAATCACGTGGCGTTAAGTGATTTCTTTGTTTCAAATTTGCCTAAGTCAGCCTAACTTTTGAAATATGCGAATTCTCCTAGAAATTCTCTAAGGCATCGAAATGAAGAGGAAACAAACTCAAAAGAGAAAGGAACTTAAATTGAAAAAAAAAGCCACAAAAAATCAATGCACACCAAATGCTCTCAAATATATTCCTTAGCTCAAAAGTGAAGTGAAGTATAAGGGATGATTACAAATGATGTGGAAGACCTTTATTTATAGCCGAGCTCCCCTATATCCAATGGTACAATTTAACTTACATCAACGATCAAAATTAAAGCCTATTTACAAGATGAAAATCTAAGGGATTTAAACTTTATACAATATTATCCCTTAGGACTTGCAATAATTACCCTGGTAACTCTAGTTTTAGTGGAGTGTTTTATTAGGCCACCAAGGCTTTACGTAGATGGGTTTTTCCATATATTTCACGAATCAGGTCAGTTAAAATGGGTCAAATGAACCTCATTTAATTAGTTGACCTCCATGGGACATTTTGTCATGTATTCATCACGGGCTTTGATCTACGACCCGTGACACAAAGAGTAAGCATGGCCCTAGCCTTTAAAAATGAAAAATATTGCCCCTTTAGTCCCTTGAGTGTTTACAAAATTTTAAGTTAATAATAAAATTGTATTTTGAGACATCTTAAAATTTAAAATTAAGTTATGCCCTCTCCAAAAATAAATTTTTATTATTATTTAATCCCTTAAAATTTGTAAAATTTTACATTAATACTATAATGACATTACATTTTAAACTTTCTAAAAATTTATAATTCAAATTCTGTTGCTCCAATTTTTTTTTATTTAATTTCACCACTAGACCTAACTATTATTTTGATATTCAATAGATACCAATAAATGTAATACCCTTACCCGATCCAATCGCTAGACTCGAGTAATAAGATGCTACAACAAAATTAAGCAATCATTATATATATACACTTTACAAAACAAAATCTCCATTATTAATTATCAAATCATATATAGTCAAACATAATGTAAATTTTAATATCTACATGGACCTAATTGAGAAATTCAAGCATGAAAAATAATTGAAGTAAAAATTTTCAAAATTTAAAGATTAATTTTGAAAATCCAATTTTAGTTTCGATATCAATTAGAGCAGCCGCTTCTGGGAATTATATACTGCTACATTAGATTGTCTTTTTTGTTGTTGTTTACTTTGTAATATAATATAGGGTAAATTACACCAACAGTCACTCAACTTTGGGGTAGCTAACAAAACAGTCACTTAGGTTTTAATTCAACCACTCAACTTTCAAAAAATAACAAAACAATCACCACTAACTATTTTCCGTTATGTCTATAATGGAGCTATCGTTTTCCATTATTAACTTAACAGAAATGACATTTTCCATCCCCCTCCCTCTTCCCCACCATCTCTCCACCTATTACAATCCCTTTTACTTTTTTGCAGACCTTTCCACCATTGCCCTCTTATCCTCTTCCCCCTATTCCTTCTTCACCATCATTCCTCTCACCCTCAGCAAAGTTGCCATGTCCAAAGTATATTTCGAACAGAGCCTTAATATTTCTTACTCTTTAATGTGTACCAGAACATGATATGGAAGTGGAGCTGAAAAGTTTTGTCTCTAGAAAAGTTTCACCATTGTCACCATCTTTGTCATTTTATTTCACTTGAATTGCTAACGAGCTTTTCAAGGATTGGGATTGATTTATATGCAGTTTGTAGCCAGTGAGGGAAACTCGTGAGAAACAAATACAACTTTGAAAGTAACTACTTCTGGATTACTGCAGAACACAGAAGATATTCGTAATTAGGCTTGAGAAAGAATTTCCTCTGTTCTCAAATTCTGTGATAGAACGTAAGAACTATTTCTCTTAAGTTCTGGTTAAGCCATCTAATTAGAGTTCTCAAATTGTATGGTGCATTTGTTTGTGGTCATAAGTAGTACATATATATGAAGATAACTTCTTTGCTCTTTTGCAGGCATGCTTAGTCACGAAGCTAGGGAAGCATTCCTTTTGGCGTTGGTTGCAGAAGGTCTTTACCGGTTCTGTTAGTTAACTAATACAAGTGTATATACTTCAACATCCTTAATTCATTGAAGCTCTGCTGAGGGTGAAAGGAATGATGGTAAAGAAGGAATAGGGGGAAGAGGAGGAGAGGGCAATGGTGGAGAGATCTGCAAAAAAGTAAAGGGGCTTGTGATAGGAGTAAGGATGGTGGGGAAGAGGGAGGGGGATGAAAAATGGCATTTCTGTTAAGTCAATAATGGAAAACAATAGCTCCGCAAAATTAGTGGTGACTGTTTCATTATTTTTTTAAAAGTTGAGTGACTGAATTGAAATTTGAGTGACTATTTTGTCAACTACCTCAAAGTTAAGAGATTGTTGGTGTAATTTACCCTATAATATACACGCTTTTTTGTTCATATATATTAAAAAAGTACAAAACTTCTTTACATAGCATTCGACAAGTAAGTTAGACAATTTTTTCACTCAATATAATTTTGGATAAATTGAAAATCAATTTGAATATACAGTATTTGGACAATTTTAATTTATAAGTTAAAAAATTACTTTAATTAAATCGAATTTTATTTTTATTTATATTTAACTTTTGTGACGTAAAAATAAATATTTTATATTTAAAATAATAAAAAGTATTATATAAAATTATTTTTCAAAAGAAACAACATCAAAGTTATTGATTTTTTATTTAAAATTTTAAAAATATTTATGAAAGAACATAAGCTCTTTTTTTTAGTAGATTAAAATTTTTTTGTCCCTACCTTATATTTCACCTTCTGATTTTTGGTTTCTCATCACTCGATCGATTTTCAGCGGCCACTCAAAACCCAACGTCTCACATTCACGTGTTGTCTCTCCTTTAAAAAAAAAAAAAAATCTCTGTTATTATTTCTTTCTGTCTGCATAGATTAAAGGAAAAAAAAAAAAAAAAAAAAAAAAAACTCCGTCTTGGTTTTCGATTGGAATTTTTTTTTTTTGAAAATCTGTTCGTCAATGGATAGCGGAATGTTGGCGGCAAATGCCTCTCCCTACGATCTTCTAGTCCAAGCACTTGCTTTAATCCCCATCTCCTATTATCTCTTCGCTGCTCTCTTTATATTCCTCGCTTTTTTATAAACTTTTCTGGAGATCCATTTTCTTCACGATTTACTCACTCTTTTCAGAGGCTACCCTGTTACTTTGACCTACAATTCTTCCTCCCACCTTTGCCAATCACTCCTTTCCAACTGTAATATCCTTCGCGGCTGGTAATTTTAATCTTCTCATTTCGTGAAAATATTTTCATCGATACGTTAAAAATTCGAATTTAAAGCATTTGTCACTTGTCTCTGTATTTTGTGAAATTATGGAACAGGTACTCCGTGACTCCATGGCTTTCCGGTCCTCATCTTCAGACAGTTTTCTTGTCTGTTTTTGGAAGGGCTCCTCCGGTTACGTATAGACGGTTGGTCAATTCTTTTACATCTTTGTTGTTTGCATAGATATTAACGTGCTAAGTATTAATTATTCTCAAACATTTGTTCCTTACTTCGGATGGTGGAACCATTGCTCTCGACTGGCTAACTTATTCTGATGGTCAGTGTATATATATATATATATATATTGTTCTTCTCCTCGTGATTTTATTTTAGATTTGCAGTATGGCCTGATTTTCTGTATTGTGCATTACAGTTACGGAGGGTCGCTCCCGCGTGATTGATGATTCAGCTGCTATTAAACGTGATAAAACTCCGATTATGATTGTGATTCCTGGTTTAACCAGCGATTCTTCTTCTGCTGTATGTTCATTTCATTTTTCTTTCTTTCTTTCTTTCTTTCATCTCATGTGGTTCTACTTAAGTAAGTTATGCTATGCGGACAGTATGCGAAGCATCTTGCCTTCAACATGGCAAGAAATTGCTGGAATGTTGTTGTAAGCAACCATCGTGGGCTGGGAGGTGTATCACTCACGGTGAGTTTGTTTTGGAACTTTTTTTCTTTGCCTAGATTCTGTTAATCTAATTCTTATGGGAAATTAACAGCTTCAAATTTGTTAACTCCATTAGCTTACATGGTTTCATAACTTTTTGCTACATCTATTTTCAGTCTGATTGCTTTTATAACGCTGGATACACAGACGATTTACGGGAACTCATTGACCATATTCATTGTGAATATCCTGAAGCTCCTCTTTTCGCTGTTGGAACTAGCATTGGTGCCAATATTCTGGTAAAGTAAAAATTTCCGATGTTCTTGGTTTTTATGTTCACGGGCATCATAAATGTAGTTGAGTCTTAGAACTTGAATGTCATTTTGAAAAGTTTCCTTGGAAGTGATAATGCTTCTACTTAGCTTTTATTACTGCTTCTGCCTTGAACATCTATGCAGTTTTGCAGAATTGTTAGTGCTTAAAGTTTTACGTTAATGTTTAGTTTTCTGTTGCTATGCTCCTGGCAGGTTAAGTAAAAGGAGATTTCAATTCTGAGACTGAGTTGAATTTGGAGTTTCCCGTTTGGAGGACGAATTAAACCATTTTATCTGTTGCATTATAATTCTCTCTTTTCATGCTGTCTAGATGCAAATGCACATTTTTTTTGTGTTTGATTCGTCCTCCAAACGGGAAACTCTGTCCTGTTCGACAAGTTGTTATTCATATTGGAAAGTTCTAATATATTTTGCTTTTCCATATAAAGAGTTGTTCTGTATGTTGTTTGCAGTCCCAAATTTATGTTTTTTCCTCACTAAGACTGAGTTCCACTTTCAGGTAAAATATCTTGGAGAGGATGGGACTAACACTCCCCTTGTCGGGGCTGCAGCTATATGCTCTCCTTGGGACCTCTTGGTTAGTGTCTGTTTCTGTATTTCTTAGCTCTCTTTTATCAGCAATTTTCAGTTTTGAAGGTCGATCCTCTTCTTTCACCAATGGCCCCTCGCCATATCTCTTTGTTAGATTCTATCATACAATTGAAAATACTTCCTTTTCCCTAAAATGGAGGGGAAAAAAGAGGAGGATACTGATAATAAGAAAATCTGGCTCTTGCCAGGATCCCTATATGTGTTTAACTTAAAACAAAATCCCTTCTAGAATAAATTGCTCCTCAAGTCTCACCTGGAAAACAGGGAATGTGTACTGCCAACATTTGAAAAGATGCTGCATCATTTAAGCTTAAATGTCAACATTTCTTAATGCAGATATAAAGGTAGAACCTTCTGCTGCTGCCGCTACTGCCAAGTTTATCAGGGATGGCTGTAGTGGTAGCAGTATGACCTCTTTCTGGTTGACTCACTTTTACTTTGTATCTTTGTCTTTTTCATGATCCCCTAAGAAAGTCCTGCCACTTCATCCTCTTTTTGGAAGGTTATGTACTAAATCACTTCTTGGCAGATATGTGACAGATTCATCAACCGTAAACCTGTGCAGAAAATGTATGACAGAGCGCTAACAGTTGGCCTGAAAGGTTATGCAAAATTGTATGTCTGCGTTACTTAATTTGCAGTATCAGTATAATTACTTTAGAGTGTCTTTACATAATATACTTTGTGCTTTCATTCAGGCATCAGTCTATCTTGTCTCGTCTTGCAGATTGGGAAGGCATTACAAAGGTACTCAAAAGTTTGATCTATAAATGAAAAACAACATCGCTGATCACATCACTAAAGCATTTTAGAGGGATACTAAATTAAGAATGGAATTGCCACCATCTTGGTGCAGATAGGTTTGGTTTAGAAATTGAAAGTTATAGATGTACTAGGTCTTCATTGCTGATAATCTCTTACATCAAAGCAAGCAATGCCTCATCTCGCAGTTTCTTAATCATTCTTTTTCCTAACAGTATTTGAAATAATTTTGTAATTTATTTTCTTTTCCTAATGAAAGATCTCCTAATTCTTTTGTGTTTGTGTTTTCGCAGTCCAGATCTGTTAGAGACTTTGACAAGCATGCTACTCGTATTCTTGGAAAGTTTGAGGTAAAGCATTATTATTCATTTCTTTCCATACTTCCAGTTACTAACAAAAGTCATCTTGCGTTCCAGACTGTGGATACATTTTATAGGCGTTCAAGCAGTGTTAATCATGTAAGTAACGTGTCAGTGCCTCTCCTCTGCATCAGTGCCTTAGATGATCCTCTGTGTACCAGAGAAGCTATTCCATGGGACGGATCTAGGTAGGAGATCACCTTTGATGCTATGGTCACCTCTCTATAAAAGCCTTTCCCCCCTTTTATTGGGGCACTTATTTCATGTAGAGTCGAATGAGAGAGAAGCTATTGGATTCTTTATTGTAATTCTAAATTAATACGCATTAAATAATGGTTCTAATATAATATCCTACTTCATGACTCCTTTGGTTGAACGAGCTCATTATGGGCTACATGCTTGCATTGCTTCATATTGCATGCAATTAATACATAGTCACAGACACGTGGGCAAAAAGCAGAGCTTGCTTATTCTGATATCAGTGTTCTATATCAAGGCAATGAAGTGAACCCACCATTACTCCATTGTCAAACAAGTAACTAGTTACAGCATTATAACTAATATCCCTCTTCGAAGCTAACTTTCCATTTGATTTATTTTACAGGGTTAATGAAAATATTATCCTAGCTACTACGCCTCGTGGAGGACATCTAGCTTTCTATGAAGGCATAACAGCATCGAGCTTATGGTACTAGACATTTTCTTATCCCAAGATAGCAGTAATTGGCATTTTCATTATACATATAGGCACACATATATCTTTATGTATTTCACTCACTCATATACTAGTTTCTAAACTGAAACTCCCTTGTGGAGATTGCTTGTCATGAAAATCCCAGCATAAGATTTTGATAGCATTGGTAGAGTTGTTAATGAAATTAAAAGTACTGTTCATGATTGAGCATCTAATGAGACATGTATGTATGTATAATTACATATATTCAGATACTTGTAATTGTGTCTAATCATCTAGCAACTTGTCATATAAAGCTCATTTGGTGTCGATCTAAGAGCTGTTGATGAGTTTTTTGGTGTTCTAAGGACTAGCCCATTAATAAAAGAGAGACAGAAGGTAATAGCTTCAACATTTTAATTTTATATGTGGAGAAAAGGTACATGTGTGACGTTAAGTGCCGGTTTTTAGAATTTTCTTTTATTTTATTGCAGAAGCAAGGCTGCAGGGTGGCAAAGCCACTGCAATCTTCAATTGATGAAGGGCCATATTTGAATGTTATGGAAGATGGACTGGTGACAGCAATGGGGAATGAAGCAAGCGATGCTTCACCAGAAAACTATTTGTCAAATGAGTATAGGGTTGACAGTAAGCAGGATGAAGATATAAATTCAGATGCAGAAAATAGTGGCGACTCCACAGCTAAATTATACCCGAAGATGTATACCATGCAACAAGCCGAGCAAGATGTTAAGAAATTGATTGTTCTGGTTCAAGGACACATCGATAAGCTTTCACGGAGAAGTACGCAATCAATATGGTTGCTGGCATACATCGCCATCATAACAACTTTGCCATTTGTTGACTCTTTTCTTCTTTCATTTCTTAAGAGAAGGTTTAAAAATTTTATACCGGCTTCACTGTTAAAAAATAGGAGTATGCGATTTTTGCTCAACCATGAATCATTAATAAACAGTGTAACTATATCTGATCAAGAAGTATGCGTACTTGTAACGATTGAATATAAATTATGTATGTATGTATGTATCCATTTCTACTGTTGTATCCGATAGAAAAAAATAGAATTTCATATATACATATATATTATAATTATTAGACATATATAATTTCACCTCACTTAGAAGAAGAGAACACCACAACTTATCTTGTCCGAAAGGAATGCCAGGATGACTATCCAAAAGGAGGGTTTGCCCAGGTGGATTCTTGCCAATTTGGAAATAATGTGGTTATTGTCAAATTTTGAAGAAATCTATTTAGGACAAACTCACGGTTTAAGTCAATATGTGTCTAAAGGTTCTAGTGTCAACTCTCTAACACCCTACCAAGGTTTTCTTTGACCCTAGCTTTTGTCCCACCTCAGTAGGGTACTAATCAGGTGGGACCCATGCTAGGCTCTAAGCCTCATGAGGTGAAAACCCCCTTTATATAGTCGTTCTTCATCATCACGGTGGGACAAGAGAATTCTCTCTAATGGAATACTCTAGCCTCAACCCTAAAATCATTGGCTGTAAGTGTGAACTACCTCCAACTTTGATCATAAAATTTTGTATGAACAATTGGCATCGTCTGTGATAATCAGAATAGACCACGTCTCTGCTTGCAAAAGTTTCCTATTCAAAAAACCCATAAGACACTCATGACATCTAATAAACCTACCAACTACCAGACTTATGATATAGATTAAACCCTCTCAAAATCACAAAAATCGAGATGATTATGGCTACGAAAACTTGTTCTATTTGTATTCATCCCCCTCAAACTTGTAAACTAAGACCAATCACTAAGATTATGGCCACCAAATATTCGTCATTGTAACTTCATAATGGGAGGCTTCGCTACACCAACCCTTGCAAACAAACTCACCCTCAACATAAAGAATAACAACCCTAGTCGGTTAATTTCTAACGACAATTGAATCTTTCTTTTAAAAGGCATTTAACAATCTTAAAGGAAAAGCTATGTTCCACATGCCATAAAAATCGTTTGGGGAGGGGGTGACAATTCTTACAACCCCTTTACTTAGCTCAAAACAGAACCATTACAGCTTGGAAAAATAACTTACAAACAAAAAAAAAAAAAGTACCGAGAGTAGAATTTGACAATTATACACCCCTCATATCCTCAAGGGCTTAAATCCTAAGTCAAGTATGAATCACAGGAATCCTCTACCTACCGCCACCATCAATGAGATCAAACCCCTAAAAAAGATATCCTTCTTAAGGTGCAAGTTCCACAAACCCTAGTCCCAGAGAGAGTGCTGCCATCACCCCTATGTACACACGGTGGGAGTATATTTTTTCTATTAAAATATTATTATTCAATTATTCATTGTTTGATTGGTACTCTTGTTGTTTTCTTTATAAATAGAGATTGATGACTAGGTTTAAATACACATCACTTTGCGCTGATATTCTGTCAAAATATAATCAAGTTATTTCCCCAAAATAAATTCTATATTTGCATAAGGATTCGTCCTTAGTTTCTAGCCCTTTGAAAGTTCACATTAATTTTTTATTGATTTGAAAATATAACTCACACTTTAGCAAACTAAGGTCGACATTAACAGAGAAGATTGAGTGGTAGAAAGAAAAAAATGACTAAGTCCGCTAATCCAAAAGCATAATTATAATTAGAGTAAGAGGTATATTTTTATAAATGTCACAACAATTAAATTTTAAAGAAAATTTTAAACTTTCACTGTACTTACAAACACTATTTTCAAATTAATTTTTCCAACAATTGGTATTAGAATCAGATTATACTATGTTTATAGCATAAATCAATTTACCAAATTTTTGAACTTTCCTCTCTGTTTGATCAAATTTGATAAAATGTGACTATCTTACATTACAAACATGTCTTGGATTTCATGTATGTGAATGTATGAATAATTTATTTTAAAAATTGTTATAAACTAAATTTGTCCAAAATTGTGGTTCCTAGATTTAAATTGGTTATAATTTTTTAGATTAATTTTTGAAGTTTGTAATCACATTGTGGCTTATCACTTCCTTGCAGGTTGATTTTGAATTTTATTTGTTATAAAATTAGATAATTTTTGTGACTCGAAAAAGGATTAAATTTTATGTAAGCTAAATTTTTTTGCAAAACCCAGGAAAGTGTGATGGGTAGGTAACCTCAATTTGATCGAGACAAATGAATGAAAAGAATGAAATCGAGGGCCGACAGGGGAGGCCGAGGTGTCATGCCCTAGATAGGCATGCAATTGACCAAGTGATGACCTAGGCCTTGCACCCCAATAAGTGTCGCGGGCCAACGCAGGTGTCGAGGCTTTGAGCCCAAACAGGGCACACTCACTACCCAGATTGAATAGGAGCATCATGCCCTAGGCTTGTTCCCTTACGCAGTGGAAGCAAATAGGAGGGCTGAAAGGGCCAGGGTTTTGCAACCCTTGTCGATTGATAAAGGTTGACCACAATGCCTAGTAGAATCGGAAGACATTGTAACACACTATACCCGACCCGATCGCCGGGTCTGAACTATAAGGTGTCACATTCATTACCGAAGCAACTACAATAAAATTTAATACGAATTCACGTAGGAATTTAAAGAAAAAAATACAATAACAATTATTCTCGGGTTTTATACGAGCTTACAAAATCTTTAAAGTTAACCTGAAATCGAATCAAGACTGAAATGTAAAAATTTCAAAATACGGGGTTGACGTTGTAACGTCACCAAATAGTTTGTCACGTCACAATGTCACTTACTGTATTGGCCTTATCGAGACAACGGGTTTCCTCGTCTCGTCGTGACATTATAAGTCTTTTTTCGTCGTGACGTCACATTCTGTTTCTATAATTTATTCTTGCTAGACAACCTACAACTTTACCATTCATTTACCAACTAATTAAGCTAACACAAAGGCCATCATAACCAAAACCTAAGCAACAATTCATGATATCATTACACTATATATAACCGGTTACTAATGCCATAATACCTATAAATCAATTAGTTAACATAACTTACCTAGTTCTAAACATGCATCCTCAATATACAATATCATTAGCATTACAACACTTAAGGACAACATGTCAACCGAACATGCATCCTCAATATACAATATCATTAGCATTACAACACTTAAGGACAACATGTCAACCGTTTGCTTAATTCATACATGCATTGCATTCAAGATATCATCTTATATTTCATATCTAATCAAACTATGGTAATTCTAAGTTGCATATATGTATAAACATATCAAATTTAACAAATTTATGTATATACCATCTTTTAGACATCAAATTCAACATGACTCAACCAATTAGGTACATGCCAAGTTAAAAAAAAAGCATAAACGAACAAATATTGTTGAGTCTAGGATCGTTGGTTGGATGTTGAAGTCGATGTACGGGATCTTGAATTGAAACTAATTTGTGCAAGGAGAAAATAAACCGTAGGCTGAGCATAATGCTCAATGGTAAATCTATGATTCAAGATAAAGTAAATACATTTATGCAACATGCATACATTCAATTCTAAACTAATTTCATACTATTCTATGTAAAACTATTCCATTTTCGCAAAGGCAAGCATACTACAAATTTCATTTACCAATTCATTATATTGCACACAAGTTAACAATTTTCTAACAATTTTATATACTGCTTGATTCATTTCAATCGCGTTATCTTTATACAATTATATTCATCATATTTCATCTTTATCATACATATCTTTACACATGTTTTTCATCTCATACCACATTTATATCATTTTTGAATCTATTGGCTCATTAATGCACAATCGACCTGTAGGGCTTGTTTTTAATTAATTTCGTATATCAAACTTCCACCTCATATATCAATCAATTAATTCTATCATTTATAATAGTATTAACCAACATAGACTCAGAATGGATACATGGATCAATCACCTTGGGTTGCCTGGCAAGTGACAACGATGACATTATAATGATTTATAATACCACCCCAATGGTTTTCTCAACTCAATAAATCAGTCATCCCGGGTTTCCTGGCAATGATGACTCAATGCATAAAATCTACCACCACATATTTCCTGAAAATGATGGTTTTGCTCAATACTCTAATCCTATGGTATGCCAACTATATTTGACTCGGTCCTAACAACGCATAGGGTATTCCATTTTCGATTTATTATTTACAATTCAATAATCACCAATCAAATAAGCATATCTCAATTTCATAACTTATGTAACATATTTCAGGACAAATCCGTGCCAATTATTAGATATTAAGTAAATATTAAGTTTTGTATTTTATTCAATTTAGTCCTTGTCTCGATATTCAATCTCAAATATACCAAATCAACTCAAATAGTCATCAATGACTTACCTCAATAATGCATGATATAGAATAACATGAAAATGCAAAAACTAAATGGGTCTTAAATCATAGAAATACAAACCGAAAATTTCGAGCTATTAGTCGATGACTCTAGATTTTCCTTTCCCTCTTGATGAATTTGGGTTGACGTTAGCTACGGATTAACATAAACACATAACATTATCAATAAACAACCAATTAATAATCAAATACCAATTAATATGAAATTTTCAATTTAGTCCCTAAAATCGGGACTAACCTCACTTTCAACTTGAAGCTCCAAATTGAATTCCAGTTCCACTATTACTCATTAGGGATCCCCTATTTCTCATTTCTACAGTCAATTTTACAATTTATTCAGTTTAGTCCCTAATGTACGAAATTATCAATTAAGCTTTATAATTTGGTCCTTTTCATATCTAAGCTTAAAATATATCAATTTAACACCTAAAACTTTAAGAAATCAACAATGAAAACTTCCTAAAACTTTAATAGTTGTCCAAATTAGTATATGGGCTAGCTAGATCAAGCTCCCACGATCTCAAATCTATAAAAATTACAAGAAAATGACCTAAATGAACATACCAATTTATAGCTGAAACTTCAAGTTTGAGGGTTCTTTAGCTCGAAAATGGTGGATGGTCTTGGTCAGGAAGAAGAGATGATATATTTTCTCTTTCTTTCCACTTGATTCTTTCTTTTATACATACATCAATGTTTAATTAGTTTTAATTAATTCTATTTTTAACTAATAATTTCTTGAATTAAACCACATGCATGACTGTCCACTAGTAAATGTTTAAATATGGCCTAATTTCTATTTAAAACCTTTGATTAATTGCAATTTAAGTCATCAAGCCATTTTTAATTAAAAATCTGCATCTATTGGACTTTTACAATTTAGTCATTAATCCATACTTAGTCACTAATTAAGCTAAATTACTTAACCAATTTTCAATTAAAAAATAAAATAACTCTGTATATATTTATATTTAGTATTTACATATTTATTTTACGAAAATGGTGTCCTGAAACCACTTTTTCCAACACCACTAGAAACTGGGTTGTTATAGACATGTCTAGCGGGTGCCACGAAAGGGGCATGCAATTGGGGCTGCCAATGGAGCCCATGCACGTGGGTGCACAATGGCAGTAAGGTGAACGATTTGTTAAGGGACGTCGGACCTTTAGGTTGGGCTGATCGATGATGGGGTGGTCGGATGATAATGGTAATGACATCGACGATGGTAGTTGGCAACAACTTTTTTTATTTGGAGGGATCGTGTTCAAACTTTTTGGACTTTGACCCAATTCGTGAAAACCAAAAGAATGCTTTGGGAAAAAATTATAATTGTAATTTTATTTTTGATTTTTCCCTTAGGATGGAACCATAGAAGTTTTTGGTTGGTTAGAGCCAATTTATTTTCTTGCTTATAATATTAGTGAATATTATGATTGAACAAAATAAATCGAGAAGCATGTCCATGTATATACATGTAACACCCTTATACCTGAGACCGTCGCCGGAATCTAGTACAGAGCGTTACCGGACTTAAACGGACCTTCACAGTACTTAACTAAAAAACAATCACAGAATCACATACAAATTTGCTCTTTATGACCCTTATCGAGAGTTTTGGACATAATACAAACTTTACAGACGATTAGGATTTGAATCCTATATCGGTTACTCAGTAAACTTTTCATACGAAAACAACGTCACACGCCCGTGTGACCCTTAGCACGGCTGTGTTGTGAGACCATGTGGCTTTCACACGCCCATGCCAGGCACCCGTGGCTGAAACTGACCAAATTGACACGGCTAATTCACACGCCCATTTGGAGGCCGTGTATTCCCACACGGTTGAGACACACGGCCATGTCTCCTGCCCTTGTGGTACACTAAATACATTGTTAGGAATTCAACCCGATTAAGCAGCGAACAAGTAAAATTAGTAGAAGAAATTGAGAAATTGAACACACAAATTTAACGTGGAAAAACCCCTCCAAAGAGGATAAAAAACCACGGGCAAAGATAATTTTACTATAATGGCAAAAGAACGAAGAGTACAAAAGATGGAGATAATAACTAAACCCTAAAAACCCGAAAAATAAAGAACCCTCAAAACGTAAACACAAAAAATTCTCTAAATGTGTTATGAGTTCTAATCTCTAATGGGTGTACTTTCTAAGGTTGCAAAAGAGTCTATTTATAGGCTAAATTCAAAGGTCAAATAATAATAAAATAATCTAAACTAATTAGTGTTTGATTGAAACAAATAAACAGAGTTTAACTAGAAGATTACTTCTCAAATTTGACTAAAAATAGGAGTCATATTTAACAAATCTCCACCTTGACTCATATTTCCACAATGCCATCTTTGCCAAAGCTTGCCACGAGCCTATCTTGAACTATGCAGGGAATTAACTGAGTCGAATCTGTGCTTAAAAACTGGAAGATTTCTAGTCTTCGACTTGTACACTGCCAAATTAACCCGGGTGTGATTATCACGAACACAGTGCCCTAACTTTTCAAAACCTGCATCCAAAAGAGAACCTCTCTTCAACGAAATGGTCATACCTTTTTCCCTCCTATGACCAAGTTGCATCTGCTCCAAACGAGTTGACTTTGACTCTGTAACGGACGAGGGACGTCTGATTTCACCGGTCACTGTAGAACCTTCCAGAATATAAAGGCTGCCAGTTCTTTTACCTTTTAATAAAACGAGAGATCCACGAGATACTTTAATGCCGCTTGACTCGATGTTGATTTTGCATCCTTTCAAGTCTAAAATACTCAAAGAGATGAGATTCTTTCGTAAATCAAGTACATACCTGACATTTGAGAGTATCCTAATCGTCCCGTCGTGTATCCTAATTTTAACAGTACCAATACCAATTACCTTACTAGATGAATTGTTTCCCCTGCGCACAACTCCACCTTCAATTGAACTGTATGTGGAGAACCATTCTCTATTGGGACACATGTGGAAAGAACATCCAGAATCTAGGATCCACTCGGACGTGAGCTTAGAGTTATCGCCCGTTGACACTAACAAGAAATCATCACCGCTTTCATCGGCTAAATTTGCACCAGCTACATCTCCCTCGTTACTCTTAGCAGTTTTTTTATTTTGCAGTTTATAACAATCTGCTTTGACGTGACCTAACTTTTTACAATAGCGACACATTTTGTCTCGTTTCTTTGATGCTACCAAAACGGAAGCTTGCCTATCTGCCTTGCTATCCAAATGAAGCTCATTATCGAGTTTGTCTCTACTCAACAAATGACCATTCACATCTTCGAATGAGAGTTTGTCTCTGCCATAAATTAGGGTCTCCTTGAAAGACTTGTATGAAGGGGGTAAAGAGCACAATAATAGCATAGCTTGATCTTCATCATCAATATTAACCTCAACGTTGTTTAATTCATTTAAAAGAGTAATAAATTGACTGATGTGATCTCTAAGAAGCTCACCTTCGTTCATGCGAAACGTAAATAGACGTTGCTTCAACACTAAACGGTTAGCCAGAGACTTAGTCGCATAAAGAGTTTCTAACCTTTTCCATAAGGTGGATGAGGTCTTCTCCATCAATACCTCCTGCAATACCGTATTCGCGAGGCACAACTGGATTGCAGACAAAGCCTTTTCATCAAGCTCTTCCCATTCTGTTTTATTTAGATTCTCAGGCTTTTTCCCGGTAACAACCTTTTTCAAACCGGATTGAACTAGAATTGCCATCATCCGAACTTGCCATAGATTGAAATTTGTCTCACCATCGAACTTCTCAATTTCAAACCTTGTTGCTGCCATATCTGAATGGGCTGATTTATGAAATTTGAACTAGCTCTGATACCAATTGTTAGGAATTCAACCCGATTAAGCAACGAACAAGTAAAATTAGCAGAAGAAATTGAGAAATTGAACACATAAATTTAACGTGGAAAAACCCCTCCAAAGAGGATAAAAAACCACGGGCAAAGATAATTTTACTATAATGGCAAAAGAACGAAGAGTACAAAAGATGGAGATAATAACTAAACCCCAAAAACCCGAAAAATAAAGAACCCTCAAAACGTAAACACAAAAAATTCTCTAAATGTGTTATGAGTTCTAATCTCTAATGGGTGTACTTTCTAAGGTTGCAAAAGAGTCTATTTATAGGCTAAATTCAAAGGTCAAATAATAATAAAACAATCTAAACTAATTAGTGTTTGATTGAAACAAATAAACAGAGTTTAACTAGAAGATTACTTCTCAAATTTGACTAAAAATAGGAGTCATATTTAACATACATTATTCAGGTTCAGGGGAAGCACGGTTTGAGCGCACGCCTGTAGGGATGGGCCGTGTATCGCCCACGGCCTAGGCACGCCCGTGCCATCCGACCGTGGAACAGTCTGTTAAATCCCACACGGCCATAGCACAAGCCCGTGCGCCTTGCCAGGCAGTCCGTGTTAGGCTATCTACCAAGCCTTGACCTCCCAAACTCACAAGCATTTCCATATACAACCAATACAAATAATACTTTACTATACAAACATTTATTTCTATATACCACATTAGAAACATAGTGCTTATAAGCTTACAAATTGACTATACATATCCATAACCTTCTATACATGCCATAAACTTAAGCCAGAAACATAACATACTAATAAGTCTTGACAGTGTGAAGCTTGCTCCAAAGACTCGGCTCCCAATCCAACCGTTTTCATACACTGAAAGGAAGAAAAGAATAGAATAGAGTAAGCTATAATAGCTTAGTAAGTCGTATGCAAATTAAAGCAATGAACATTACAAATTATCAATTACTTCATAACAATTATTAATACATATCATTCCATACTCAACTTACTCTTTTGGGCACATTTTACATACCAATCATATATGTGCTTAACTGTACCAATCTCAATGTACAGAACTATTTCATGTCACCTGCAGAAACACTTCATCATAGTACAGATAAACTAATCCCATTGAGCAGATTCGGAATATGACCGGATATTCAGAGGTTAGCAAAGTGCCTCACAGACATGGCAGAGCCATGAGGTAGTTGAAGCTACTAACAGAGGGGTAGCCGAAGCTACATCACAGAATCAGAACAGAAGTTACCTCGGGCCTACTCACATAAGCTGATAAGTATTTGCAACACATGCTAGACCACTCAGCACCCGGGAACTATATCAGACAGAATAAGAACCCTCTAGTGACATGTCACTTATATCAATGTCTGTTCTTAGTTGCTCAATAGGGATTTTACAGACAATTCATATTTATCACAATTTCAGAGATATAACAACTGATTAGCCGAATAATTTCAGAAGCACATCAAACAACTAATCATAATTTACTGTACTTACTTTAATTCCACATTTATATATATATATATATATATATATATACCATATTTCCTGTCATATCATAATCCACATATCAATAGTTCTAAAAATACATCTAATTATCAATCGAAAGTTCACAAAACATACCTTATTCTTAGAAATACGGAAGTATACCAGATTTCTAGTCATTTCATAATTTACATATCAATATAAACAATCAATCATGAATAGACAATTATATTTTAGCAAATATGCTAGAATTTACATACAACTTACCTGAATCATCAACGAATTAATTCTCGAGATTTCTCTATTTCCCGTACTTGGGCTTTATCACATCTTCCTTGGTCTAAATTAACACATAGAATACAATTATCAATCATTTATTCAATTATGGACACAATTCACATTTTTGGGTAAATTTCCAAATTTACCCCTCAACTTTTCAATAATTACAATTTAGTCCCTAGGACTCAAAATTTCATTTTCTTTATTCCATGGACTTGTTTAACCCATTTTCACAACAATGACACTCAGTTTATCAATAATTAACACATTTAGAAATAATTTGTAAACTTTACAAATTAGCCCCTTTTTATGAAATTATATTCAGTTTCATCCAAAATCATTCCCAAAAACATGCATATAACATCTTAAGCTTTCATTTTCTACCATTAACCAATCAAAAACACTTATATCACAAATGGGTATATTTTTGAACCCCAATATTTCTTGAAAATAATGGTAGAATCATGCAATTCAAACTTAAATGATCATGAAAATACGAAAATAACTGAAAATGGAACAAGATTGCACTTACTATTGAGCTTAGAAAAGCAAAGCAATCCCTAGCCATGGAGAAGAAGAATCGACAGCCATGGGGTTTGTTTCCATGGAGAAGATGATGTTTTTATCATCTATTTTGTCTTTTTCCTTCTAAATGACAAAAATACCCTTAATGACATAACTAATAAATGTTTCTAGAAATGCCCTTTTGTGTCCATGCCACTATTTGATGGTCTATTCGCCACATAAAGACCTCTAATTCAAAACCCCATTTCAATTGGGTGCTTATACTCTATATTTCACATTTTGCAACTAATGCAATTTAGTCCCAAACATAAAATTGGACACTTAATCAATAAAATTTTCAAACAATATTTTCACATCAAATATCAATAAATCAGATCTTATAAAAAATTCACAAAATTCAAAATTTCACACTTCGAATTTGTGGTTACGAAACAACTATTCCGACTAGGCCCTAATTCGGGCTGTTACAATACATATGAAAAAGCATGTCATATAGTCTAGGAAGAATGTCATCTATACTTGCTTTCATAATTTGATCATTCATACTTGAAACCATATTTAAAACCTTGCATTGTTTTTAAAATATTGAGTGAGAGAAGGCCCTTAAACAAGACATACAACCTCTGTGGATGGTTTCTATGTGATAGCATAATAATACTTTGAGTTATTTTTACCTTAACCGTACCCTACCGTAAGGATTCTTTTGTGGGTCACTAGGGAAACTTCCTATAAGATGACAACTAGTCATGTATGTTACTCATTGGGATCATCCCTAACTTAAAATAAAGTACATAATCATGATGGGTATTAAGTCGATGGTTATACACAAAGAGATTAAGAATATCTTATGAGGGTAAAACACTTATGACAAGGTTATTGGACAAGCTTAGCCATGGCATTTTAGTGGAATGACTCCATGACTAAATAATATTGTAATTAATAGACGAAGATCTGAAACTTAATTACAAATTATTTGAGCCTTAATTATATGTCTAAGCAGTCTCTCCGTTAGCTCGGTACAACTCGGATGTTTCACAAATAACTCAATATGATGAATAAATGAAAACGATAAATTAGAGAAATAAATCGTGTGTATTACTATTCGTATTGAATGTATTTTTTCGCTGCATACAAGAGATGATTTAGAGATTAAATTAATTTCTTTAAATTGTTATTTAATTGATTGTAATTAAATAATTGAAGTTTAAAGTGAAAATTAAATTAATTAGTCATTTCAGTTTTATTGAACAAGTTAATTCAATTTATTTACTCATTGATTCTAGTACGATAAAGTCGTCATGGCTTTAAAGGAATTAGAATTGAGTTGAGAAAATAATTTAATTAAGAAATTAATTAAATCTAATTAATTAATATTTTAATCAAATTATTTGTTTAATTAAAATAAATTTAATTAATTTCCTAATTAAAATAATTTTTGAATTCACTTTTAATCCTGTTAAAGTCACTAGGACTTCATCGTGCCTGATCAATTTAAAACAAATAAATTATTAAAAATAAAAAATAAAAATGATTAAATTACTAATTAAATTAATTTTTTAGCCTGGTTCAACTAGTCCTTATTGATTCGCAAGTATACCAATTTTAAAGAATTTTAGATGCCCCCAACAATTTCAAGTTTTTTTTTATAGATCAAACATACACTTTAAGACTATAACTTTTTTAAAGAAAAAATAAAAATAATTTCTCTTAATTTAATAAAAAATTGGAAAAAAAACTCTTCAAATTTTAAAAATAAAAAATAAAAGAAATTTTTTAAAAAATATAAAAAATTTTCCAAAATTTAATGTTATCTATACTCAAATTTTTAAATTTTTAAGTATGTTTCAATCATTTCTTTCATAAGTATGTTTTAATAAATGAATGTTTAGAGAATTTTTTTTAATAAGATAGTTTGTATGCAAGCATGAATGATGATTCTATCTGAGTGAATGTATGTTATCATGAAGAATGGAATGCTTGTATGATCTTAGTCTTAGGTAATGTTTGCCATGAAAACTTAGTTTCTCTTGAGATTAGACATGCATGAAGGTTTATATCTTTAGAATTGACTTAATAACTTTCTTGAGGTGAAATCCTAAGAGACATAAAAACCTAAAATGATGTAGGCACTATTTCTTTGGATCGTTTGAGCCTTTTCAAGCCAACCTTATGATATTAGACCCTTGAAACTGTAATTTTGAGCTTAAAGGTTTCATGATTGCAATGAACCTACATTATAAGCCACATTACCATCTTTTTAAGTTATCTTAATTTTGTGCACCCATCTTAACTAAAGTTGTCTTGGTAATCAAAATTTGAGGAAATTTTCAAAAAGATGCATGTGCTCATGCTTAAAAAAAAGGACGAAGAAAGAGCAAAGAAAAGTTTGCTCAGTCTCCAAAAAGAAAAATGTATGAGCATGAGTTCAAAATAATTTTGGGATTGTTCCAAAGGTTCACTTAAAGAAAAAGGCTGTATTTCGAGAAATCTAAGACAAAGTTAAAGGTTAAGATGTTGAAACTGAAATGACTCATCTCTTAAAATCCATACTTTTAACCGAGCCCCATTACTGTAATGGCCCAATTTCAGTGATATCGGAACAGTGGTTTCATGACCACAAATCCAAGCTAGAAAGAAAATTTATTTTAATATTATTGCATGATTTATAATATGATAGAAAAGTCGGGTAAAATTTTTGATAAGAAAATTTTATCGATGAAGTGATTAATCAGAGAGAGGACCAAACTGCATAAAATGTAAAAGTTGAATTCTAGAAGCTAGAAGGATTAAATAGCTATAGAATTCAAAAACTTGAGGTCCTTATATGGTAATTATACCATCAATAAAAAGTTAGTAGATATTTATGGATGAATCATCCGTGGAAATTGAGAAAAAGAAAAAAACTAAATTGAAATTTAGTAAAATTAAAAGATGATAATTAATTACATGGGAAAATATCATCTTATTATCATCATCCCCAAATATTTCCATGGAAACCTTAGGAGAGAGGAAACAAACTTTCTTGGCATAAATTGGTAAGTTTTCATGTCTTGTTTTTAGTAATTTTCATATTTTTGATATTGAAATAGTGAAATCTATCTAAATTAAGGATTAATTTGAAAAGTTATCAAAATATAGAGATTGTGCCATGGATGTAAATGCTGGAAATTGAAAATTTATGGTAGAAAGTGAAAGGTTGTTGATAGATAAACAACTTTTACAAAGTAATTTTGGATGAAATTGTGATTTAGGGACTAAATTGTGAAGATGTAAAATTCATGGAAAAACTTTGATTTTTGTGAAATATATGTGCTATAAATATGACATGAAATTTTTGGCTAGGTTTGGAAAAAGGATTGAATTGCATGAATTTCACTTTCCGAGCCTAGAGATGAAATTGGAATTAATGAAAAGTTTAGGGGCAATATCGTAATTTTGCCTAGAATGTAAATTGAATCTAAATGAATAGAAAATGTGATAAATTGATGATTAAATTCGTTTATATAGATCCGAAAAATTCAAATACGAAGCAAGATCGAGGAATTGAAAAGATTTTGGATTAGTAGATTATATACGAGAACAAGTGTTGAGGTAAGTTCGTGTAACTTAATTGAGTGTGCAAATATGTTAAATTGAATGTTGTATTGGATTGAATGTAGAATATTAGTATATGTACATAATATGAATGAAGTGAATGCAAGGGAATGAACACATGTTCAGAAATATGTGGAAAGGGTTAAAATCTATGTGAATGTTTGATTTCGATGGATAAAGGTGATTTCCCAACTGGAAAGAGGTCCTGCATTTGTTTCAGACTGGATTTAGTTCAGACAAGTAATCTTGTTAACCTCATTAATGATAAGATTTGGCCCGAACGGGTAATCCTGATACAAGTCTCTCGAGCATATGTTGCAATTAGGATTTAGCCTGGACTGGTAATCCTAATTGAGCCCAAGTTTGGATTTAGCCTAAACTGGTAATCTAGATTAAGTTCTATAGAGTATTTGTCACTGAAAGGATTTAGCCTGGATTGGTAATCCTGACAAAACTCTTTGAGCATATGTTACAGAGGATTTAACTTGGACTGGTAATTCTGCTGTATGAGATGTGGCTCGGGAGTGTACTCTCTTATAAGTGCCCTTGTGGGTACTCCTAAACATGAATTGATGGACTTTGATTGTACACTGTAAGCGTACTAATTGAAAATTCATCGAAATTCCAATGATTCAATGGATACAATAATTAAGATGACATGAGGAATATGTGATTAAAAGGGTAAAGCTTTGAAAGAATATTGTTTGATGAGCTCATCCATGCTATTTGATGCAAATATAAAATATGTGACTAATTTGTTTGATTGAATGTATGTGAATAGGCAATTTGCCAATTGGATGGAAATCAAGTTAATGTACGCTTATTTTTTTATAAATGTGGTTGGTAAGTTAATTTCCTGTTATGCAAAATTACTAAGCACTAAGTGCTTACTCTATTTCATTTTCTCTATTTTATAGTGCTTGGAAGCTCGATCAGGTTGGAAATTGGTCGGAGCATCATCAAACTATCAACCGGCTCATTTTGGTATATGAAGGATATTTTATTTTGTTATAATGGCATGTACAGGCTACTAAGGCCAATATTGATAATAAGTTGGATGGATGTAAACTAGCCATTGGAATAGCTAGTGATGGTTTGATTTTTTGTGTATAAAGATATAATGCAATGTTTAGACATTGGTTGAATGAGTTGCTATAATTAGTTTAAGCATATATGTTGTGGAAAGGTAAGAAATGAAGTAAGAAGGCAAGCATATACATTAAGTTAGATGTTTAAATTGGCATGAAAACATTGTTGAATTGGTTGGTTGTTATTGGTGAATTTTTGTGCAGGTATTCGATGAAAATGGGTGAGAAATAGGGCTTGGAAAATAGCCTTATTCGGTCCACACGGGTAGACACACAGGCATGTGTCTAGGACGTGTATAGCACACGAGCTGGTACACGAGCGTGTAGTTTGGCCATGTGTCCCCTGTATCCAAAAATTTGAGAAACAGAATGCCTAGAATTGAGCACACGGGCTCGACCTGGGCATGTGCCTCAGCCGTGTGAGGCACACAGCCTGAAAACATGGGCATGTGATACGGTCGTGTAAAACCTACACTAATTTGTGAAAATTTAATTAACTACATGGACTAGCAACACGGGCGTGTGCTTTGGCCGTGTGACCCTAATTTCTTCATAGGTTACAAGTTAGAGAGTTATACGGGTTGAGGACACGGGCGTGTGTTGCCACACGGCCTGAGACATGGATATGTCATCCGGCTGTGTGTACCACATGGAGGTGTCCCTTACCACACGAGCGTGTGACTCTTGTATATGAGAAAAATTTTAGAATTTTGCGAAAAATTCCCTAAGATCTCAATTTAGTCCCGACTCGATACTAATGCATGTTTTGGGCCTCGATGGCCCAATCAAGGGACGTTTTGATTAAATCTGGGAAATGAATAGTTCTTGACTCAATTTATCTAGAAATGTTCTGTAAACTCCGGTAATGCATTGTAACCCTGTTTCGGCGACGAATACGGATTAGAGGTGTTACAATTACAACCTTATAAAAGACCTATTGGTTTGATGATTATGTCACCTACATTAGTGGAGAGGAAGTACTGAGTTCAACATATAAAGATTATAAATAAGCCTTCTGATTGTTTTGCTTGATTGATAAGAAATTATGTTGAATGAAGAATATTATCTATGGCTGTGACATACATACAAACTATTATTCATGTTGGCATATTTTGAAACTTAGTATAAAATTCTAAAAATGTTTGCATATGGATTATTTGTTAAAAAAGAAGATCTATGAACATGAAATTTTTAATGCATGATTATGGGACAAAGATTGATGATGCTTAAACAGTTAGCAATTTTGCCTTAGCAAGACCTTTTGCTGTGCATAAGTATTACTCGGGACGAGTAATGATTTAAGTTTAGAGGTGTGTAAACTGAAAAAATATATAGGATTTTTCCTATGTAATTTATCACATTGTTACTTAAATTTGTTGTTAAAACTAAGTAATTGTTTAATAAATTAATGAAATATGTGGAAATATGAAATTAAGACATAGAAATTATTAAAATGTGATTTTATACTTTATTATATAGTTTTCATGCGTAAAATGACTTATTTTATATTTATTTGAGTATATTATATTTTTAAAACATAAAATGGGCGATGCATGATTAAATTAAATAATAAAATATAAAATTATATTTAATAATTCATTTTAAAATATTTCATTAATAATTTGGGTTTTAATTAATTATTTAAATTGGATAAATTATATTCTTTGGTCCTTTAATTTATTGATTTATTTTGGATAGGTCTGATAGCTTTGCTGGATTACAAAAACCGTCCAAATTGGGGACCAAGTCAACCCAATTTCAGCTACACATGGCTGTCCACACAAACTACTTCTTGGTTTAATTGCACAAGGTCCTTGCAATGTTGAAGAAATTAGAGATTTGCCCTAAGATTTACACTTGACCGAGTCTCAGTCCTGAGTTGTTATGGCATTTGAATTGCTTAAAAATCAAGCCAAAATCCACTAATCATGGCCGACACTCATTGAAGAAGCTTTAAGAGACTAAACCTAGCTACTTTTAGCAAACTACTCTCCTCTCTTCACCTATAAATAAGACCACATTTCACCAATCATCCCTCATCATTCTTTCTTTTCTAAATTCTCTTAGCATTTTCCATTCCCCACACCTAGCATCATCTCTTCATAGAGATTTTAGCAATTAAGCCTCTTAAAGAGACCTTGGTTGACCACCTTGGATAGCCATCAGCAAAGGAGCAAAGCGAAGGAACGAAGGAACCCTCGTCGATCAAATTCTTGGGTGACAGCCACTTTGATTTGGGTTTAATCTTTCTTTTCTTTGATTTAATCTGAAAAAGTTTGCTATGTGTTCTTTGTTCTTGTTTACAACAATGTTAGCTTAATTTTATTTAAGCTAGGATGATTGCTTTGATTAAAAAATATTTATTTGATTCATACTTATGATGTTTGTACCTCAATCGATCATGTTTTCAATTAAAATCAAGTTTGTATTTCGTTCATACTGATTGGAATGCACCTGAATTAGCTGAGTGATCCTAACCAGAAAACGGCTAGTGTACACATAATTGAATGTGCATGCTCAATTTAGATCCTAACCCAATTAAATTGCAGGTTGCATAACAACTCTAACCCAGCTCTGTTATCTGCATAGTTTTTAGATTTGTGTGATTAAACTATTTCAAACCTAACATGTCCCTGTTACCTCACACGAATGCTAAGAAACCCATAATAAATAAGGATCAGTAAAATGCGTATTTACTAAGTAAAGGATTCCGAAAGGACCTAATGTGGTTTCCAAACTCATGAAAGATCGAGTTGCCATGGAATGTTTTTCCGAATGTTATTAAGCATGTTGATAATGAATTGAGTTTAATTAAAGTAATTGCCCTAGTTTATTTATGTTATAATTGTTGCATATTGTGTTTAATTTTTCTAAAATCCATTTCATTCATATATTTTGCATATTTAGGATAATTTGCATTAGGAATCATTGCATTTAGTTTAATATATTAAACTTTAATCATCACTACTCAATCATATTATGTTTTTAAATTTACCAAGTTGTTAATTTAATATAATTTTACAATTAAGTGATTTAACACAAATACAATCCATGTGGAGACGATAACTAGATACTTACTTATTACTTGGTAACGACTGTGTACACTTGCACAAACCTACGCGTTACAAATGTACAAATCAAATGTAGATTTATCGTAGTTGCTCTAGCATCAAATGTGACACCTTGTAGTTTAGACCCGGTGACCGAATCGGATATCGAGATGTTGCAGAAACAATTTTTCATAAAAACATTATTAACAATTTGTTAAGTCATTTTGAATAAAGTAAAAAAAAAAAAAAACATTTCAATAGCAATTGAAAATTTTCCCAAATGGTGTAATTTAATAAAACATTTTTAATAGCAAATTGTATTTTTTTCAATTTCAATAAATAAAATATTTGATGCATTTAAATATTTCGTGTGTAACGGAAATAATTCAATAAAGCGTTTTGTAACGAGCTTTAGAAACAATTTAAATATCTCAAGTATAGCAAGTTTGTTTCCGTAATACATTTCACAATAAATATCATTAACAATTTATCAATTTTTTATAATGAACTAATACAAGTTCACATTTTAAAATTAAACCCAAGTAACAAAATATGCAAAGACATTCAGACACACGAGTGTCCAATCAAACACAAAACGATCGATGAAAATGGTGCAAACACCAACAATGATAATACTCTGTTGTGTGATAAACACAACTTAGTCAACGACTAACTGAATACTAAATGTGCAAAACGCAACAATGACAATACTCTCAGATGCTCTAGGCAATATGCACAATAAACAATAAGCAAGATGGGAACCCTTACACTCTACGACATCTCGACTAATCCGATGAATTTCCTACTAGTTTTACCTGGCATTTTTATCATTTAATAGAAATAGAAATTCAAATAAAGTATCATTTAATCATTGAAGAAAAATAGCATTAAATCAATTATTAGAATGGAAAGAATCACAAATTAATTTTAAAATATCAAACAATTAAATTAACCACCATATAAGGCAATTGAAATTTAGAGATCACAAGCCGAATCTTCTAAGTGTTCGAGGCTTAGACACAAGGAATCCTCAACAACATTCACTTTCAACAATTCACCTAACTCTTTCGTTTCAATATAGAAAAATATATGAATTCATTAAAAACTTTCAAAGTTATCAATTCTAAGGTGATTAATCTAATTTTAATTTTTAAACAAATTTTAATTCTTTTAATTCAAATTAATCTGATTGTATATCTAAGTTAAACATAATTTCAATTTAAATATTACTCGAACACTAATTATCCTACATCATGCCTACATATGTTGATTCAAATAAATTAGCTTTAATATATACAAATTAAGCTACCAAATCAATTTGCAGTGATTCGAATTAACTAAACTTTAATATAAGCAAACTAATCTAAATTTAATTCAAATCAAGTTATCTTAAGCTACACCAAATTCAATTTAATGATTACAATTTAAATATAACTCAAACTAAACATAACTTAAATTACATTAATCATTTCTTTTTGTATACTCTCATAATTTTTTGTATTCCTTTGTAACTTTTAATAAACTCTAATAATTTTTTATATGCTTTTGGAAAGAGGATTTGGAATCAAAAATATATTTTTGAGTTAAAAATATTATTTTGCATCTTAATAAATTTTAATGGGATTTTGCTAACAGTAAAAAATTGGTAATTTTTAAATTACTAGTTTTGCATATTTGTACTAAAAATATTATATTATAATGATAAATTTAGTGAAAATAAATAAATAAAATAACTTTTATAAGATAAATCAATATTTGGTAGTCCCTCTAATTTTTTTATACTTCTAAATTTTTTTTATAATCCCTCATGTTTTTTATACTAGATACTATCAAAAATTGGTTGATCTTAATAAATTCTCTTTATTTAATTTTTCAATATTTTAAAATGATCATTATATATAAATTTTTTCGCTACCAAATATTAGCACGAAAAATTAATAATTTAAAAGTTACCAATTTTGAAATTTCTCAAATATGTAAAAAAAAGAAATATTTTTGCTCCAAAATTATATTACTCGTTTGGAAACCATACTAAAAATTCTTAATATGCCTTAATTGGTTCCCAGGTGGAAGCTTGCGAATGGTGACAGGAAGCATAATCAAACTGCAAGTCATAAGTGTCAAATACAGATATTTTAAGCTAACTGAAAATCCTCGGATAACATGAAACCTAACAGTTTACATCCATCAAGCGGCACAGAGAGGAAAACATGTTTTGTATACCATCGATACGGTTACAAAGAGGAGAAATTCAAAAAAAAAAAAAAAAAAACATTATTGACAAAAGAAACAAGGGACTGAAGAATGCCACTACTGAGAAACAAGACCACCATGACAAAACTTTGAAGGTCCCTCTCTCTCGGCAAAAGTAAATTTTCAACCACCTTGACACTTACAAATTATTCAGCTTTTTATATGAAATGCAAGTAAAACCACCCATGCATCAATCCCAAATGGACTAGATACCAAGCTTTGAAAGAAGTTCTCTCCATCTTGGGGTCTCTTCATCAAAAATGTAGGTCAAAGGTGATATTAGCACCCCGCTGCCTCCAATCTGTGCACCACACAACATCAAGTTCAGTGACAACACTTGAATCCTTTTTAAGGTTGGGGGAGGGCTGTTATCCCTACGCATATAACCTAAGACTAACCAAAACTTTTAATAAACAACTATTGGTGTTGGAACAGGCCCCATTGCCTATAATGATAGCATGTACAAAGCGATCACTTCTTAAAACCCAACAAGTACTTATCTTCATTTTGGGACCAAACTATGTGCATAACTCCCCAAAAGTATATCTTTTCATAATGACCATCAGTAGGTGGGAAATCTTTTAAGAAGCAAGGAAAAACACAAGAGGAAGTAGTGTGCTTATTGGTATACAGATTTAGCCTTGGATTTAAATTCATAAGTGTAATGGATTGAATAGAGCAAGCACTTGAGCAACAGTGGCCATAACATATAGGTAGACTTTATTATAATTCATCACGACTTACCGCTCTCAATTGTTGTACAGACTTGTATAAAGCTTTCTTAGGTACGCATATGACAATGGCATAGTAGTCAGCAGTTACTTTTCCATCACGCTTACAAAAAACTGGACATACCGTGGGGCCCTGAAAATGCAAATATTCATAACTTTTAAAAGTCTTCGTAGATTTAACAATAGCATTAAGAAAATCCCTTAAGTAATTCAAAGTAAATTTTGTAATGATTCCAAGTTCATTCCAAAAATGGATGTAGAGAACAAAATCTTTTCAAACTTCACCTGCAACCCGGCCAAAGATGGCTGGCTCAATACTCGCTCAGCCACTTCCTCTGCACTACCGCCCCTCATATTTGCGGTTACCTGCCATAAGAAAACATATAAACAGGAAGAATGCAGGGAAGAAAAGGAAATGAAATCCAAGAGACTGGAATCATGAATATTCGCACCGTGAACTGACCAAGTGCCCTCAAATGGGCCTCAAATCTTTCAAGAATCTCATGTGTGATGTCCAGTGCACCCTTCCGCTGGATTAATGCTTTCCGGCTTGCAACCAGAACAGCCTGGAGTAAAATGGATTCTTGAGATTAGGCAAGGTACTCTAAAAGCAAATCCTTTTCAAATTGCATACTCCAGACTAGAAGATCACCATCTTGAACATTGAATGAACAGGAAAAGACAAAGATCTGGTTACCTGGCTTTCTAATACAACTCCACCTTCAATTTCTTTCAAATTGTTCTCCCTCAATGTAGTCCCACTACTAACAAGGTCCAAAATTGCGTCTGCTATTCCCATCTATATTAACAAGAGAAATGATTTCTATAAACATCACATAAACAAACAGAATCACTAGTTTTCCAGATTGCTTTTTCCGTCTCTAGATCCCTTTTAAAGTCACTCCCTTCAATACAGTAACAACAATTTGTCCAATCAAATATCAACTAGGTGAAAGACAGAAAAGAAAGAAGAGGCGGATAGACATTGAAAGGTACATTTAAACTAATAAATGGTAAGGAAAAAAAACTTCAAAAGAAAACCCTAAATTACAGGTACTAGGGGAGAACTTAATTCTTACCGCAGGAGCTGCCTCTAAAGCTCCATCAGCAGTTGAAAATATCACATGCTTCAATCCATGTTCTTTCATAAATTTAGGACCAAGCTGTGCAGAAAGGCAAAAAAGAAATTAAGTTCAAATAGAATTCGGTCAATAAGCTACTGCAACAGATTGTATGATAAATAAAGTCTGAAAAGCATGAACCAGTGAAGGGCATATCATACATAAGTGAAGCCAGTTGCAACTCTTAAAGGTTTCTCAACAGTCCACTGGGGCATCTCAGCCAGCTCCCTCAATGAATTGATATTCTCAAAGATCCCATACTTAGGAATCTGAAAAAACAAAATACAAACCATCACTAGCAGGGATATCAGGAGCTCAATAAATACTTGTAACAAAGAACACTTACCGCAAGAGATAAACGACAATCTCCATACTCAAGGGTATCATGAACAATGATAAGATCTTCATTTCCCTGTAAATGTATTGAAACAATAAGACTTTAATCTGCACTCATTTTTCCAAGGGCAACTCTTTTTGCTTATATGAAGACAAGGATAAATGCAGTATTAGAACAAACCACATTACAACCGAACTAAACTCTAGATAACTCAAACAATAACATATAAGAGCTAGTTCTAAAGTTAACATGACATTTCAAGGCAGGAATTCTACATATTACATAATCACTGCACCGAATTGGATATGTCAGTTACTAGTGATATTTTCACAATGGCAAAGCACTACAAAGGATTACCATAGTTAAATGGCATCCTATACTTCAAAACTTACTTGTCCATATTCACTGACAGTATCGAGCCCCACGATACCAAGATCTAAATCTCCAGATAACAATTTGCGGACAATGTCTTTGGGCCGCTGAAACCAGACTTCTAAATTGGAAAGCTGGGGAAAGAACAAATTAAACATGGAAAATCAATCATACATAAACGAGATGCAGATGCCAAGTACAATGCAAATCGTGAGATCGAAAAATGACACAAACCTGAGGTATTTCTGCAACATACTGCCTCGGATTGACTTGCTTAACCGACAATTGACAATCCTTTTGTAGAAAATACAGAAGACCGAAATGGTTCAGAACATTATTTTTCAAAGAACAAAAAAAGGAAGTACAATTGAAGTGATTAAAATGTAACGCACATTCAAGCATAATTATTTGAAACTATGTACACATTTGTTACTTAGAAAAGTTACCTTTAAAATAACTTCTCACGGACATAATTAGCCTTAAAATCAAATTTCTAAACAAATAAAATATAATTTAATGTTGAACCAAGCAGAGCAGGGAGTTAAAGTGGTACCTTGAGTAGATCGAGAGTGTCGGCAGCCATGCGGCCCTTGCTAGGCAAGCCGAGACGAATATCATCCCTTTCAGCGATTTTAGAATCGATTGGGGCGTCGACGAGGGCTGTTTGGGACTGGGAGGAGCAACAAGAGATGAATGTACGTTTAGAAACGGAAACGTAGAAAGAGTGAGAAGGGAATGAGATTGAGAAGGCTGCGGAGGCGCATTGCTGGAAATACGGCTGCAATAGAGACATCTTACAATGGCTGGTGAAAATAAAACCCTAACTATCAGTTTCTAAAATGATTTTGAAGAAGAAACAGTGACGACTCGTGCGACAAACAAACCAGCCGCCGCAAATGGATGGAAGATACTTTTCAGATTCCTTTTTTCTTTAGTCGCGAATACTCAATTGTTGGAAGCTGTGATTGGATGCGGCCGGAGATATTCTGCTCGATGCTCTTCACCAATCACCGCTGACCCAAGGATAAAGTGCATACAAGCCACAAAAAAATGGATACGCACCCATTAATGGGCTCAGGCCGGCGTAATAGCAATAAATGGTTTCTTTTGTGGGCCGAAATAGCAATTTTTTGTTTATTTAACGTTGGATTGTTATCCAAAATATAAAGCGAGATAAATTAATGGTGATAATGATTGCTGACAAAAAGAATTATTGAAATCAATTATAAAATGTTACCTGTTAATGATAATATTACGTATTATGTCATAATTATTTTTTCTAATTAATTTAGAGGTAAATCATAAACTTTATATGATTACAAATTAAATTAATTAAGGGATAATAGTAAACAAATATTTAAAAGAGTTTCCATTTCACAATAACTCTTTTAATTGAAGAACTCACAACAGAAAAGAGGTCACCTCAAAGTTATTCTACACTTTCACAACTTCAAAAATCTAAAAGTTCTCAAAAGGAAAGATTTACATACTCTAAGCTCTTTTTAGAATCTTAAGAAATTTCTGAAGAACTTGAAGAAATCCTAAAGAACATCATATTGGTTTGGAAGAAACTTGTCTTCTAATATTATTCAACTGAAAAAGGTAGCCAAAACCTATTCCTGAAGAAAGTCGCCTTTCGATCTTTTTTTACTAAAGAAAAAATGTCCAAATCTAACCTTCCAAACTCAGCCTGGACATTATGGTCGAATTCTGAAGACTACAATGTCCACCAAAATGACCTAGTAAATCCATTCAGTTTCAAAATATTTATTTGTCCAATTTGTAGAAAAAAAAAACACTTTTAGTAATTGCCTTAGGTTTTCCAAAACATCAGTTTTATAAGCTAGAAACTTATAGTCCAGTTTATTGAAATCATGTCATTTTTAAGAAATTTAATTGATTTTGTCGTTTTGCCTTTTAAAATTCCATTTCATTGTTATGCGATGAAAACAGTGATGCCTTAAACTTCATTCGAAAAACCATGTTTTATGCCATATTAGGTCAATTATTAGAGTTGTCGATTTTTATCCAAAGTTCCATGCATGCAAAATCCAAATAAAAATGACCTATGCCATAGTTCATATTTAACAAAATTACAGTCCCAAAAACACCATAATAAATAAAATTAAAATTTAAAAGTGCTTTATTAAATAATTCGATACGAGACCTCTGAATCATCGATTTCGATCCTAACCTTAAGGGTTATCTGTAAGAAGTAAACTAAAAGGGTGAGCTTGAAAAGCTTAGTGTAAGTCTTAATAGAACAAACAATAGTTTTGCATATATTTAAACAATCATAGTACGGCACATAGCCAACAATATCAATGTCAATAATAGTTCATGGCAGTTCAGTAAATAGTGTATATGCATGGGCATGTTCAAATGTAAAACAATACAAAGGGCCTACCCATCCATCCGTTACACACCACGAGTTCCTTAGAACTCATCATCCAAACACCAAAACAGTAAAAGCAGAAGCTCCATATAGATAAATAATAGGTGCCTCGCCACATACACTAAGGCAGGTTGTTGTGCTTTAGTCTGATTCACAACTCTGTTTGGTGTTCTCTGACCCCTACCAGAACTGTTACCACCCCTGGCCGGACCACGACCCTTAGGTGGCAGTTGGACTGCCCTCGAAGGCTGAACTAGACCCGGAGCTGTAGCTTGTACAGAAGCTTGCACCTGATCAAAATGAAGAGGGCAATCCCTAATGCGATGCCCCATCAACCTGCATCGCAAATAGGCTCCCAGCCTTTTCTAGCACTCGCCCGGGTGGCGTCTACCACAGTCACTATAAGCGTAAGCCTCAGACGATGTAACCAGTACCTCAGCCCTCGAAGACCCATCAAATCTGGCCTATTTCTTAGGGTGTTAAACTAAATTAGAGGGATTCGAACCCCTCTTAAGCTTACTCTGACCCTTCTTCGCTACACACCATCTCCGTTCATCCCTACACACCGCATAGTGACTGTATGACACATTTTAGAATAGTTGCAGACTAGCTACTAGATTAAAATGCAATAAATCACCAAAATTATATATATGGATTAGCCACTAGAATCTGTAGATCATTAAACTACCCACACTTCATTCTTTACACAAACCCCAATTCAATGCAAATATAATCAGATATGCTTATTCAGTTATACAAATTCAGAGCATATTTAGATAGTGTAAATCATACTCATTTAACAAATATCACACAAGATATACATATAGATAACAAAAATTTCATCATTATATATCAAGTTATATAACCTAATTCAGATCATACGAACCTTATGGAAGGCCTATGTTTGATTCGAACGGCATTTACGGCCCTAGGGAAAACTTTAGAATTTTGGCCCATACGCCCGTGTAGATTTACATAGCCTACATAGATGGCCCGTGTGGCCCACACGACCTAGCACACAGCTGTGTGACCCAAGTTAGAGAATTACATGGCCTGGCATACGGCCTGACACACGGCCGTGCGACTCAAGTCAAAGAGTCACACGGTCTAGACACACACCCGTGTCATTCGACCATGTAACTCAAAATCAAAACAGTCCTTCACACGGCCTAAACACACGCCTATGTGACTCAAGTCAGTGTCTTACGCCGCCTACCATACAGCCTAGTACACGACTGTGTGGTGTCGACAACCATGGATTGTGGTTTTCACTGTTCACAAAATTCTTTGGTTTTCGTTACACACCTGATACGAGTTTGACGTATAAGCAAAAAAGATGATCTGATAACCTAAAACGTCATTACATTGACCAATCAGACGAATTAATTGAACCAATTTGCTAAACTAACAGTCAAAACCAAAACTACGTCGAAACACTTCGACTCAAAGACTTGAAACGGAAACTAACGCTTACCCTCACACTAAAATAGCAGCACGAGACTTAGAATGCTGGAGGATTTTGATTCGTAACACCTTCGCCTAAGAAAGAGAACCAATTGAACACTTGAACGAAAAAATTGAACAAAATAGCAGAAAAACCCAATTTTGACAAATAAAGAGCAAAATGAACATTATCAAAAATTCACTGTAGAACTTATGCTATTAACCCTTCAATCGCACAAAAACAACACAATTTCCTTGACAAATCAGCAATAAGATCAACAGAGGAAGAAAACTAAAATAGTAGAAAAGAAAGAAAGAAGGAAAAAAACAGTGAAAAGGAAGGAGAAAGGAAGAAATAAAATGTGAAAGAAATTTTAACAAAAATAAAGGAATTTAATTACCTTAAAATAGACTAATTATTATAAACTAGCATAAGATATTTTCTCATAGCTTTTGCAGAAACTCGAACACAAGATCAAAAGGTATACAAAAGTTTAACCATTAAACCAGTAAGCTCATTCTTAACATAAGTTTATGCAGAATTAATCTTAAGTCGAAAGTTTAAAAGTGTGGGTTGATTTAAAACAAATAGCAAAATTTCCAAAAATGGGACTTGAACGTGAAAGAAATTTTAACAAAAATAAAGGAATTTAATTACCTTAAAATAGACTAATTTTTATAAACTAGCATTAGATATTTTCTCATAGTTTTTGCAAAAATTCAAACACAAGACTAAAGGGTATACAAAAGTTTAACCATTAAAACAGTAAGCTCATTCTTAACACAAGTTTAAACAGAATTAATCTTAAGTTGAAAGTTTAAAAGTGAGGGTTGATTCAAAACAAATAGCAAAATTTCCAAAAATAGGACTTGAACCTTAAACCTTAAACACATAACTAAAACACTTAACTAATAAAGCAAATACTTAATTATGGAAAAATCTAATGAACTAAAGTCAAATTTTGGGGCGTTATAACAATTATGGAATAATGAAAAAAATGATATGAACACGAGGCGATTCGCACAACGAAAAAAAAAAGTTAAATGTGTGATTAAGAAATCGACAAAAGTATTAATACATTAATGATATATATTATGACAAAAAGAATGAATGTATATGATTAAGAAATCGACAAAATAGAATATACGAATATGAGGAATATATTATTAAACGGCAAAAAGAATACAATTAATAAATAGACAAAAAGAGTCAAAATTAATGGACAAAATAAGGTGTATATTTTTTTTATTACATGATATTTAAAACTACCCATAACTCATTTTTAACTTTTAGCACAATTAAGCTCATGTACTCTTGTACGAACAATAATATCAAAACCAACCCAACTAAGACTAAGTCAGCAATAAATTACATAGTTAAAATCTACAAAATTTCTTTGTACGTTAATACAAATTGATAAATATATATATATATATATATATATATATAAATATCTAAAAAATCCATGAATTAATGGAAACAAATACTTGAAAAGAAAATACATAATAACATGCATGTTACAAAAGAGAATAATTGGAAATAGAGAGAGCACTAAAATCCAGTGTGTGACACAACCGTCGACTGTCCTTAGCCCCATTCTCCACATACTTGTCACTTTTCTACTCGAGAATCTACTTTAACTAAGTGTCTCAGCATTAAACACTTTTTGTTTGATTCTGATGACGGCCAAAACTCAAAAAACAGCCGTTTCATTTGCTAAAAGATGTGACCAATATATGCCCAATGCCAGTAATTAAGTAGCAGTGTCTTTCTTTCATTTCTTTCATCATGGAAAAATCAATAAAAACTGATGAAATCAACAAAGCAGCTGCTGCTGTTGAAGGTGAAGCCAATTCTGTCCAAGGGATGGATGGTGATGGTGTTGATAAACAAGGCGGAGCGACATACATGGAATGCAGGCGCAACTATCTAGCTCCCATTGGAAAATACAATGTAGACGGTTGCGAGAAGTTCATGAAGAGATCAGCTAGCGAAGACCAAACCAAGGAAGCCCTCTTTTGTGCAAGGTGTGGATGCCACCGTAGCTTTCACCGGAAAGTAATGCCTCCACCGCCTCATGTCCGAGACAATACCAGATTCCACCGTATTATGGACTTTCTTTATTCCCTTCCTCTAACAAGGCTTGAACCTCGACCGCCGGCACCATGGCTGATACGATCACTACAGCAGCAGCAGCTTGCTAATTATGAACTAGTTGAGGGTCAAGGGTCATCCTTAAGCCCAGAGGAAGGTAAAGAAAATACTGACTCTGAGAGCGGGGATGAAGTTAATCAGGCAGTATAATATTAAATAATTAATTAGCTTTCCTTCGTTTCTTGTATGTTTTACTAATTTTTCTACTTTTTCTTGTTCTCTTTTGTAATCATGGATGAACGTTATGTATGTTTCTTCTAGCTTTTGTCTTCATGTTACTTCTAATTAAAACTTCACTTCTCAACAATCGCAAACTTAAATAAATCCTTTTTTTTTTAATAACAGAAGGGAGGAACAACGATTTTTTTTGGGTAAAAAAAGAGAGTGCCTCACAGCACTCTAAATACAAACATTTCTCCTCCCATACAAGCACTCAAGAGTTTATTCTCGAAACCCATAGGTGACTGATAGAAAATGAAAAAAATCTGGTAAGCCAGAACTAGATCAGTTGACCATACGATCCATTACTGAGTTTGCTTCATGATATATATGTGTGATAATAACATTCCGTTGTTGCTATTTAAGGTCATATATACTTCTTGCTATGGAAAGATTAAACGCCTCCTCTTCCCTACCATTAAGCATGTAAACAATAACGTTATTTCCGAATCCGAGGACAACATTCTTATATTCATATCCCTATCATTGAGTTTTTTTAGTATCCCCTTAATCCATATTATTATAGGAGGATTAAAATTTTCTTTAATGGAAACAACAAATTAAGTGTTTAATGCGGTCAACTAACTGTGGATACAGCGATAAATGAGTTCATAATAATAATAATAATAATACTAATAATAGCTTCAAATACAATATTTTAAGTTGAAACATAAACGCTCAAAGAAGCCTAGAAACAAGCAAAAGCAGCGACACCATGACAGAGATTCAGTTACAATAACATAAAGAGAAAACAACGAAGGACGACCGTGGAAATAAACAGACAAGACAGTGAAAACAGAAACCCTAATTTGAAACAAGGAGGCGAGGTCTCATATAATTATTGTTATTTATTTCATTCATTCAGCCGCATGCATATGCGGGGGCTAATCACTTAGAACCCTTCCGGCTCCGACGCCTATTGTTGTTCAACCAAACGACGAACACGCGCTTCGTAATTCCGACTTGCTCGCAGAACTGTCGGATCTCAGCGTCGTCGTGCCTCTGGGACCTCCACCCTAACTTATCAGCGAACCTCATCATTTTGTTCTTCTGCTCCACTGTTAGCGTTGTTCTTTTTGCTTCCTTGTTCGTGTTTTGTTCCTCTGCGCCGGGCCCTGCAACAGTGTTATTCCGGTCCTTAACGAACAAGGAAGTCTCGCCAGTCAATCCATTGTGGGATGCTAAAGGCAAGGGTGCCAGGCATGATGGCATTAATTTTGGTTGAGGTGGAGGAGGCAAATAATCTTTGCGGTGGAAGCTGCGATGACAGCCGCATGCAGCACACATTAATACGTCGTCTTTGCAACAAATGAACTCCCCACAACCGTCAATAGCGTAGCGGCCACTTGAAGCGGCATGGTTGCGCCTGCATTCTTTGTACCTGCAGATTCTTTCATTAATCTGGTCTGAAACAAGACTGCAGCATCTTTGGACTGAAATGGGCTCAACATCTGATTCAGCCTCCACTTTGATCACAACATTACTTGTTTCTCCTTCCATGAGAGAGAGAGAGTTGATAATCAGCAGTGCTGTGTTTGTGGGATGGTTAGGCAAGTGAAACTGCTCTTTAAATGGAAAGAATTGCATCATGGGAATCGCCAGTTGGAATGTGATTAAGCTAGATGATTGACAGGCTTATATTTTGGAGTTCAAACGTGTCCTTAAACAAATAATGGTAATTAAGGTGTTCCTTTTTGGGATTTGGATCTATCTGCATTATACATCCTTTTTGTGTGATTTATCACATGAATTTCAGGATTCATCTTCTCAAATAAAACAACACACGAAATCTGTATCCCACTTTCCCCAGTTAAAGTTAAATTAAACACATTCATAAATCTTTACACAAAAAGAAAAGGGTTTATTTGAATATTTTACATTCTCCCACTAACAATATTGAAATAAAAACTGCGTATAAATATAATACATACCAAAGGGTTAAAGGACATGAGCCCATACATCTTTACCAAGCAAATTGATCTTCCTTTGCACTTCAATCTTGTATTTAACTCCATTACTAACGTCCCTTTTTAGTTGCTTTCGAAGAGTGATTTTGTCGCCAATTCTGAGGTTGTAGTGTTGAGTAAATTGGAGCCAGCCTGAAGAAAATACTGGTTTAGGGTAGCTCGTCTTTCGAACGGAGCACCGAAATGTCCATAAACGATGGCTTCTGTCCTTAACCTTCAAATAAGCCCCTTGTCTTCCATTGAAACCTGGAAAATGCTCCAAACTGTTCGTGGGAATGGCTAATCTTTTCTCGATATCTGTTTTAGTTAGTCTTTTGATAAAGACCGCCATTGTTTTAACTTTTAAATGTCGAAACCGATGATCTTGCTAATTTATACTACCTACCTAACCCCGGTCCCAACAAGTTGACGAAGACCGGTTTATTGTATGCGTAGAAAATTTCTGAAAGCTCGCTGTTAGCAAAAGGATTTGTTTGGTTTTAGGAAATAGAAATTGTTTTCATATTTTAATAAAAATATTATAAAATATATGTTTGGTTGAAAATTGTAAAAATGAAGTTTAGAATATAAAAATATATATATATATATATATATATGTGAAAATTTGAAAATAAAAAGAAGTTAAAAAAGTTTTTTAGAACTGAAAATATTGAAAATAAGTTTTTTTTTTATTTTAAATGAATTTACTTTGGGTAAAACTCATTTAAATACAAAAAATATATTTTTTTAATATTAATGTCATTATAGATTGTTATCATATCTAATTTTTTTATACAAAATCTAGAACTACTCATAGCCTCTCTCTAACCTTTAAATAAGAGGATAATATGCTTCAGCGCACTCGAATTTATGTCCTCCTATATTGGCAATAATATCAATACTAATCGAGTTGAGATTCAATTAACTTTTTAACTCTTTTTAAATATCAAACATATTACTTTAGTTCCAATCCATAGGAATGTAGTAATTTTTTTAATTTTATTTCTCATATTTCTATTATAGAAAAATAGGTACTCCTAATGTTTTCAATAAAATTTTATTTTTATTTATCAAATTTTTAAAAACAGTCGTTAAAAGTTAAAAAGCAAACAAATATGTTGGTAGGGACAAATATATTATAAATATTTTAATTCAAGAGAAAAGCATACTGCATGCATGCCCAGAAACAATGGATCTACATGGTTTGCTAATTGTGATTACATTACGCGTTTGAACAAATATTTTAAGATTTTCACACAAGTGTTTTATGACTTTTGTAACCCATAAATGAAATTCAATGAACTTTATTCTTAATTAGATGTGAGTCGAGAATTTCCAAGTGGGTCCAATCCCATTGAAATATTTAACTATTTGGTGTGAGTTCTTTTTTTTCCATCACGCAATAATTGGAGAAAAAGGGAACATGAATGGCTGCTGCCTTTGAATTTCCCTACAAACTCCATTCCCCTTCATTACAAGCCTTGCCAATTTAACTTTTAATTCATGACCCAGCACCATGACTATCATATTGGGATTTTCTTATTTCCAAAAAATTTAATTAATTTACCTTTATTCTTTTAATATCTATCCATTACTTATTATAAATATAATTTTAGATTTATTAATTATTTTTCTATAAAAATTTCAATTTATTATTTTAAAATAGTTAAAATTCATTCTTAAGTATTTTTATTATATACTAAAAAATTTATCACATGTGTATATATCTGTGTAAAATCACGTATTTAGAATAAATAATTTATGCAATAAAATTGAAATATATAAAAATATTAAAATAAAAATTTATTTGAAATGGTAAAATTTTGATTTTATAAATGATGATGGCGGCATAGGTTTAAATTATATTAAGATTTGTAATTTTTCTATTGTTTCATTAAAATAAAGAAAAGACAAAAGTAATAAAATTTATTTAAAATATGAAGCTTATTTTAATAATTTTATTAATTAAATTGATGTCAAATTAATTTGGAATACCAACTTAATTACTCACTTAAATAATAATATAAATATTACAATATACATGAAAATTAAATTAAATTAAAATTATCCATTAATAGATCCTCTCCCAAGAGCTTGAATTTTTATATAACTAGAAATATGATCCCACGTTGCGAGGAATTTTTAGTAGTTTTATATTTTCATAAAATCTTTGAAATTTAAAATTGTAGATTAAAAAGTTCAAATATTATAAACTTTACAAAATAAGTTATAATTAAAATAATAATATTATTATTATGTAAAATGCAAAGGTAAATCAATTTTTTGATGAAAAATGTGCCCATTTTTATTTTAGGTATGTCAATTTATAAAATTTAAAAAATATATTTAAATTAAAATTATATACAACATATTACATTTTTTATATAAAAATGATTTTAATTTATTTGTGAAATTTTTATTTTTTAAAATTTATCTAGAAATATATATATGCATGTATAATTAAATTTAAAATAATATTATCAAAAGTAATTTTTGTATAAAATTTAAGAGTTTTTATTAAATATGAAGACATCTACTGGAACATCCCATACTCAACCTAAACGTTAAGACCAAGTCTGAAGGCTATATCAAAATGTTTTAAGGAAAAACCAATCTCTAATTATTTTAAAATTCCTCTTATAGAAAACACTTAACCAATTAAACCAACATGGACATCCGAGTTTACAAACCATAGTTCGAAATAAAACATACGTTAGTTTAAGTTTAAATAAATAATAAAATTTCTAGTAAGAGATACAACCGAGCTCCTAACACGCCGAGCCTTCCTTAGTGTGAGGTTTATCTGCAATTTAGTCACAAATAGAATGAGTTTATAACTCAATGCGTGTAACAGTTACAAAGACAAGACAACAATATAAATATAACAATGATGTTCTCAAACTTAGATACAAAATCAGAAACAAATGATACTCAGTATTAACGTAACAGTTTAGATAAAATGCAAAGCAGATTAGGTACAAATATAGAACAAATCAGGATCAGATGCAGTTTCCTACCCCCATCCATTACACACCATCTCCGACTATCCCAACACATCATATAGGGTATCAAGCACCCATCTATCCCTACATACCAATTAGTGCCAGTACGACACATTTCAGAGTGATTACAGACTAACTGTCACATCAGTATGCGATAAATCGCCAGAATCAGTTATAGATTTGTGGCTTAACCACTCAATTCGATAGATCATTAAACTGCCAGCACTTCTTTCTTTATGTCATTCCCACTCAATGCAGATACAGATTACAGATATCATATACCAATAATGTACATACAGTTATCCAAGTACAATTCATAATCAGATAATACAAATCATTGACATTTTAGTTGTCGCATCAATTTTACGTACAGATAATCAATTATTCAACCTTAGATTATTGGACATCTAATTATATGGTCTAATTCAGATCATAAGGACCCTACGTAAGGCCTACATTCGATTCAAAAACGCTTAAGGCCCTAAGAAAAAAATCAATTATTTGACCCACACGCCCGCGTGGATTCACACAGCCTAAGTGTCTAGCCCGTGTGGTCCACATGGCCTGGCACACACTCGCGTGGCCCTCTTAATGTCTCACACAGCCGTGTGGCTGAAAACAGTGAGTTACACGGTATAACACACAGCTAAGCACACGCCCGTGTGACTCTAATCTCAAAATATCTCTCACACGGCCTAAACACATGCTGGTGTCTCTGGCCTATGTGACACTAATCCACAAACAATGTGTTATTGTAACATCCCAAAAATCGAAGGTTAGTAGATTCGGGTTTGTGAATCGAGAGAGAGTGGTCATGCCTTAATTTTCAAGACTATCTATGCGTTTTTGGGAAAATGAGGTATTGGTTTGTTGGTTAAGTGTTAGTGAAATGTTTCTTGAAACCCAAGCTCAAATCCTTTCTCTTGCATCATTTTTATTATTTTACAAATTTTTCCCTAAACCCTAGTATGCAACATGCCTTGTTTTTAAACTATATTTTGCAAAATTATTTCAAGAATGAGGAAGAAGCTTAATGGTTAAAAGAAATATGAGAAAGTATGGAAATTAAATGAGGTCCCAAGTTCGAACCCTTCCCTTGTGAAATAATTAAATTTTGCAAAATCCTTTATTTTTTTAATGTGTGTGCCATCCATACCCTTGAATCTTAAGTATAAGTATAACTTTTTATTGTATTTTTCAGCCTTTAATTCAACTTTTACCTACCCAAGCCGTTTACCCTCTTCCTCTCCTCTTTTCTCTTCAATTTTCTTTCTTTCTCCTATTGTTGTCGTTGCCTACACTTGGTTTTACCATCTCTATCTTTTCTTTTTCTTTTTGCCACAAGATTTGTTAACATATTCTCCACCATATTGCTGTCATTTTTCCTCACTAAAATCAGCCCAAAATCTGAAATCTTGAGCTCCAAGATTGATCCCAAACATTGCCAAGAAAGTGCCATTGCCGTTTCTCTCGACTAGCTTTGGTAAGGTGTCTTCTCTCTTCAATTTTTTAATTAATCTTGTCCATTAAAAACCTAAATTTCCAGATTTGAAATTTGGAGGATTTTAAATTATTTCAAAGGTATTTTTCCAGAATTTAATAAGATCTCAAACCGTTTTAAAATTCAGACCAATTTTGGCCACCATGGGTAGTAGTGCGTGCGCCTATGTGCAAGAAAGGGGTTGTTTTGTTTCTTTGTTATTGCCTATATTTTTCCAGCATTAATTTGAGTTCTTGAACCCTCTTAATCAGATTTTAAACCCATTTCCATTAGGGAAAAACGTTCTTGATCGATTAGGCATTCGGATCCCATAAATCGTGAAGCGTAAGTGCAATTAAGGGTAACTAGTTTGTTATTTCTACATAGTTGTTAGGTAAAGGTAATGAATTGATTAAATGAAGGAATTTAATCATTAATTAGCTACTGATTTTCCAGTATATTATTGAATTAGGTGCTGACCCAAACACCCAAAATCATTCGTAAAGGCAAAGAACGATTGTACGTACGGTTCGCATCGATACAGTATAAGGAATCTAACTAGTTTGGATTCATAAAATAGTTATAATTTCAATAATTGGTTTGAACTCATAAGTGGGTGTTTGGGGGCTGTTTTAATGGTAAATTTATTGAATTTATACTAAATTTTGATTTAGGATCGTTTAAAGAATTATTAAGGAAAATTGGAACATTCGCTAGTATGCTGCGAGGAAGCAAAAAATAATGTGTGGGTCCTAAACTCATAAAATTGTTTGAAAATGTTAAATATCATGTTATATATGATAAATTAGCTTGATTATTGGATTGAATTAATAGCCAAATTATTGATTTTGTGAGTGGCCAAACCAGGTATGTTTCGAGCCTTAAAAGATTGACATGTTGGCAAAATTGTTAGTTTGATAGTACGGATGTTTGATTGAGTTTATAATTGCATATTTGAATTATGAGATATGAGAATGTTTGACTGAATGATATAATGTGTTGAGACATTAAGCTTATGTATGATTTAAACGCATGAGATATTTGTTATATTGTATACTGAAAAGGGTGCTATTTATGCACAATGAAAATCCGTAAACTTCGTGAAATTGAACGATATTGATTGATACCAACACAATGGTAATTTGAAAGATTGGAACACTGTTTCCATTTACTGAAACTATGTGATTATTGAGGACATGCTGAGCATGTCAAATGAATGTGAAAAGTATTGAGATATGATTATGTATGAGATTGTGTTGCATATTGCATATGCATTGGGTTGGGATTTTGTGGTTGACGGAGGAGTTTCATGGAGTACCAGCGGCATATTAAGTCCGCATTATTTGTAGTCAGTGGACTACACCTAGAGGTGTGCATGGGCTGGGTCGAGCCAAGTTCGGGCCAGGCCCAACTAAAAATTTAGGCCCGTTTGCTAGGCCAGGGCCTGGCCCGCCCCAAAAATTAGGCCTAAAATTTACCCAAGCCCGACCCGAATAAAAATGTTAAAACCCAAGCCTGACCCGGCCTGCCCATATTAATTTTTGTATTATTTTTATATAATTTTAAAATATATATAAACCATCAAAAATACTAAAAACATCAAAATAAATATTTCTCAACAAATTAAAAATAAATTAAAAAAATATGTATACTTAAATAACAATAAAATAGATGCAACTTAACAAGTAAATGCCTCTAAAATAATAACAAAATTAACAAATGTCTTTAAAATAATAACAAAATTAACAATAAAATAAGTTTTATACAATATCTAAACAATAACAATAAAATAGTAGCAATATAATAGTAAAATGGTAGCAAAATAGGGAGAAAATAATAAGAAAATAATATTCAAAAATAGATTTTTTTTGTCTTTAGTGAATTCGGGCTGGGCTCGAGCCAAAAATGCCTTACCTGAGGCCCGACCTATTTTTTAAACGGGTCTTATTTTTCTTCCAAGCCCATTTTTCGGGCTTCTATTTTTGCTCAAATCCTGCCACATTTCGGGCGGGCCTTCGGGCCGGGCTAGGCCGCCCGACCCATGCACACCTCTAACTGCACCTGGAGTATACAAACTGAAAAATATATAGGATTTTTCCTATGTAAATCATCACCTTTTTACTTAAATTCATTGTTAAAAAACCAAGTAATTGTTTAATAAATTAATGAAATATGTGAAAATATGAAATTAAGACACAGAAATTATTAAAATGTGATTTTATGCTTTATTATATAGTTTTCATGCATAAAATGGCTTATTTTATGTTTATTTGAGCTTATTATATTTTTATGAGCCATGCATGATCAAATTAAATAATAAATTCTAAAATTATTTTTAATAATTCAACTTAAATATTTTATTAATAAATTAGGTTTTAATTAATTAAGTAAATTAATTAATTAAAGTGGATAAATTTTATTCTTTGGTCCTTTAACTTGTAGATTTATTTTGGACAGGTCTGATAGCTTTGTTGGATTACAAAACTGTCCAAATTGGGGACCAAGTCAACCCAAAATTTGGCTGCACATGGATGTTCATAAACCACTTTTTGGTTTAGTTGCACAAGGTCCTTGAAGAGTTGAAGAAATCAGAGATTTGCCCGAAGATTTGCAATTGACTGAGTCTTAGTCCTGAGTTGTTGTGACACTTAAATCAAGCAAAAAATCAGCTCAAATTCCACAATTCATGGCTGGCCACCTATGGGAGATATTTGATGAGATGACAACTCCTATTTTTAGTAAACTAGCCTCCCTTGCCTCTCCTATAAATAAGACCTCATTTCGTACTTTTTCAATCATCCCTCATCTTTCATCCATCATCCTTCAATCATTCATCATTCTCTCTTCTCTCAATCCTCTTAGCTTTCTTTTCTCCCCACGCCTATAATTATCCTTGCATAAGGATTTAGCAAATTAGCCTCTTAAAGAGCCCTTGGTCGGCCACCTCGGAGAGCCATCAACAAAGGAGCAAAGTAAAGGAATGAAGGAGCCTTGTCAGTCAGAGTATTGGGTGACAGCCACTCTAAATTGGGTTTAATCTTTCTTTTCTTTAATTTAATTTAAAGATGTTTGCTATGTGTTCTTTGTTCTTGTTTACAACAATGATAGCTTAATTTTATTTAAGCTAAGATGGTTGCTTTGATTAAATCATATTTACTTGATTCATGCTTATAATGTTTGCGCCTCAATCGATCATGTTTTCAATTAAAATCAAGTCTGTATTTCGTTCATACGTGATTGAAATGCACCTAAATTAGCTGAGCGATCCTAACCAGACAACGACTAGTGGACGCGTAATTGAAATGCGCATGCTCAATTTAGATCCTAACCTGATTAAATTTCAGGTTATATAACAACCCTAACCAGGCTCTATTATCTGCATAGTTTTTAGATCTGTGTGATTAAACTGTTTCAAACCTAACACGTCCCTGTTACCTCACACGAATTCTAAGAAACCCTTAGTAAATAAGGATCAGTAAAATGCGTATTTACTAAGTAAAGAATTTCGAAAGGACCTAGGTGGCTTCCAAATTCATGAAAGATTGAGTTGCCATGGAATGTTTTTCTGAATATTGTTAAGCATGTTGCTGATAAATTGAGTTTAATTAAAATAATTATCCTAGCTTATTTATGTTATAATTGTTGCTTATTGTGTTAATTCTGCTAAAGTATATTTCATTTATAAAGTTGCATGATAGGATAAACTGCATTAGGGATCATTGCATTTAGATTAATTTTACATAATTTTAATCAACACTTCCAAATCATATTATGTTATTATTTACCAAGTTGTTAATATAATTTTATAATTAAGTGACTTAGCACGAATACAATCCTTGTGGAGATGATAATTCGATACTTACTTATTACTTGATAATGACTATGTACACTTGCACAAACCCCAGCGTTACAGAGTACCAAGGGGATTGGCAATTTTATTACATACTATATGTTATTGGCGATTGTTTCATACAATTTGATATCTAGCAGATTTTCTGCATTATTGATTTTTTGGTGGTTTTACCACATCGAGCTATGTTCATAATGTTTTGGAGTTTGGCAGATAGGTTCTAGGGAACTCGTGGTGTGTAGTGGATGGTATGGGTAGGAGCCTTTTTGCATTGCATCATGTGCACGACATAATCAAATGTTGTTGATTTATGCTACGCAGTATATTTTGTTGTATTGAATGGTATCAAAATTAATGATTGTTACTCGAATGAATGATGACCTATGCTCATACACCGTTAGACTTCAATTTGATAATTACTATGTAATGACATGAAATTCCTATGATGATTTTGTTTTTTTCTGTTGATCCTAATATGTTTCACTATATTTGATATTTTTGCCCGTTTAAATAATTATTTGACTCGCTCTAAGCTTTTCATAAGCTCACCCTCCAATAGTGTTTAACTTTTCAGGTAAACCTCAAAATTAGGACCGGACTCGACATTCGAAGAATCATCTTGGACCTTAGATTATTTTTATTTTAATTAAGTATTATTAAGTCTCTATTGGTTTTGGCTTGTAATTTTTAATTATTTCTGGTCTGTGGCTTGATAACTTTTCTTTTGGGGATTTTTGCATGCATGAATCACTCAAGCATAATAACCGGATAATGTATGATATCGGGCTTAAGTAAAATTTGATATTGTTCCCTAGTTTCCACTAGACTGCAAAGCAACTACTTTTAAAAAACAAATCGATAAGGCAACTAATTTTCCAAAATAACTTGAAAAATAGTTTTTCCGCTGCATTAGTTTAACTTTAAGCTTTCTTTTAAAGAAGAGCGACAAGCAAATAGTTTTCCCAAAATGACACTGTCAACAATAAAATGAATCCTAAGCATACACGACCTAATGAATGAATGCTTTTAAGCTAACTCAAAGTAAAACTACGGTTTTCTCTAAAATGAGTTTATTTAAAGTCTTCAAAAGTAATGAAAGTTAGGTTAGCCATTTTGGTGGCTAATGTAGCCTTCTCAATCTAGCCATAACGTCTAGGTTGTGTTTGGGAGGTTACAGTTACATAGCCTGGACACACACCCATGTCCCTAGCCCGTGTAACCCTAATTCATAAACAGTGAGTTATACGACTTGGACACAAGCCCGTGTCCCTAGCCCGTGTGATCCTAATTCACAATCAATGGGTTACACGGCCAATCACATAGCCTAACACACAGCCATGTTGTAATAGCCCATTTTCAGTAAAGTCGGAATAGTGGTTTTGGGACCACAAATTCGAGTTCAGAAGAAAATTTATTTTAATATTATTTTATGGTCTATCGTATGATGGAATATCGTATAAAAATTTCGTTAAGAAATTTTATCGATTACATGTTTAATTGATAAAATGACCAAATTGCAGAATATGCAAAAGTTGAATTCTAGTAGCTAAAAGGATCAAATAGCTATGGAGCTCAAAATTTAATGTCCTTATATGGTAAATAGACCATTAAGAGGAGTTAGTAGATAAGTATGATGATTCATCCTTGGAAAATTTAATAAAGAAAAGGATGAAATTGAAAAGATAAAATAATAAAATAATTAAAGATGATAAATTAATTAAATAACAAATATCATCATATTCATCATCTTTCCCAAATTAAAGACATGGAAACCCTAGTTATGGGTGTTGAGCTCAAGCAAACTATTTTGGCTTAATTAGGTATGTATTCTTGTCCCGTTTTTAATAATTTTTATATTTCAAAGATCGTAATAGCTTAATCTAGCTATCTCGGGTTTTGCCATGGATGAATATAGTTGAATTATGATGTTTTATGGTAGAAAATGAAAGGTTATTGATAGATAAACAAATTTTGTAAAGGGAATTTTGATGAAATTATGATTTAGGGACTAAATTAAAAAGATGTAAAATTCATGGAAAACTTCTTATTTTTGTGAGATATATGAGCTGTTATTGTGATATATGAAAATTGGTTAGGTTTGGAATAATGATTAAATTGCATGAATTTCATTTTTTGAGCCTAGAGACGAAATCATAATTAATTAAAAGTGTAGAGGCAAAATAGTAATTTTCCAAAGATGTGAATTAGATTGAATTGAATATAAATTGATGTTAAATTCATTCGTATAGATCCGGATAGATCAAATATAATGGTAGATCGGGGAAAAGAAAAAGTGTCAGATTATTAGATTTCGCCTATACACGAACATTGTCGAGGTAAGTTCAGGTAACTAAATTGTATATTTATATTTTTGAATTGAATGTTCTGTATGTGAATTAAAATGTGTAATTGACATGTATGAAAATTGAACACACATCCAAATATATCCGACAAGTACTAAGTCCAGTTTGAATAAATAAAATTCAATAGATACAAGGTTCTCGATTGGTTGTGGTCTTGCATGTGTTGCGGACACACCACAGCTCGAAAGACCAACCTGTTATTAGCTATCATGAGGTTCCCGTTATATGGTTCTTGCGAGCTTCCTGTTAATAGCTCTTTGGAGCATCTTGATTGATTGTGATCCTATATGTGTTATAGACACATTACAGCTCTTATGAGCGTCCCGATATATGGCTCTTCGTGACCTTCATGATTAAAGGCTTTCTGTGAGCTTCCCGTTAATATCTCTCTAGAGCTTCTCGATATTTGCTAGCTTGAACCTTCCCGATATTGGCTTGTATGAGCTTCCTATTACATGGCTCACATGAGCTTTCCGTTATATGGCTCGAAAAAGCTTCCCGTTTATGTGCTCACATGAATATTCCCAAATATGAATTGACGAAATTTGTACACTTCGAGTGTACTTGTGACAACCCTATTTTGGCCCTAATCGGAAAAGTGGTTTCGAGACCACAAAACCGAGTCAGAAAATTTTTAAAAATTAATTTCTGTGTTTATATTATGTGAATTGACATATGTGAAAGTTTGGTGTTTTAATTTTGTCAATTGGACGTTGAATTATTAGTTAATGACTTAATTGCATAAAAGAAAAATTAGATGGTTGTAATGTGAGTGCTGAATTGTGGTTTATCCTTAATGTTGGGGGGTTTAAGAAACAAATTGACCAAGGAAATTATGCATGGACATAATCGGTCATCATTTAGTGGGAAGGAAATGATATTAAAAGGGTTGGTTTGGTAAAATAATGATTAAAGCTCATGCATGTAATAGTAAAATAGGAGATAGTGCTCATTCTCTCTTGTTTTGCCGAAACCATCAAAGGAAAAAATAGAAAAGCCTAGGGATATTCGGCCATTGAAAAAGCTAAATTAAAGGTATGTTGGTGTGATTTTTTGTTAACTGGTTATGCAATTGAGTTGATAAGTACATTGTTTAATTAACCCACGGTTTAGTCCATGAATTGATGAGCATAGTTGCATTCGGCAACTTGTTCTAAATTGTGAAATAGTGCTAAATATTAGTAGTTTATGCTTAAGTGTTAGATTGAGCTTTGAATTAATGGAATTAAGTGATAATTGAAGGGATTGAGTTGTGAGTGTATGAATTTTTGAGTTTGTGGCAAAGCATGTATTCGGCCATGTTGCAATGTGCTAGATTTTGAGTGTTTGATGTTTTGAATTGAAAATGGTTATTAGATGAGTCCTAAGTTTGTTAAAATAGTGAAAAGAACATGAGCTTGATGTCTAGGTAGCATTCGGCCATGGAGTAGTAGTTTAAAAAAAATGGAATTTATTGTTATATGTTAAAATAAGTTTCAAATGTAGTGAATTATGTGATAAATGAAAGATTTAAGTTATGTATGTGTGAATAGAACTAGTAAAAGAACTATATTAGCTAAATGGGAAATTCGGCTATAGCATGATACTAGAAAAGAATGTTTAAATATTAATTTTTGTATATATGTGCGCCGAACGTGATAGTGAGTAATGATTTGAGTAATGTTTGAGTATTAAGATGTTAATAAAGAGATTTGAAATGTGTACTTGTGAGTATGATTAATGTTATACCTTAGGTAATTTTAAATGGTATTCGGCTATAGTTGATTATTTGGGAAACCTATGTTAAGATGTTAAAAGATAAGGCATTAGTGTTAATCAAATGTTAAGAGTACCGAATATGTGTAATAATAGAAAATGTGTAATTTGATATGTGTTTAAATAGTCAAAAATGAAAGTGCCGTATGTTTCATGTGTATGGGATTATTGGTATTTTGATTATGATGAATTGGTAAGGTGATTAAACTAGTTTACTTGTTTAATTAAAGCTTAAGATCAAAGAGAGTCAAATTCGGATAAGAGGAAAATGAGATTAGATGAATAGTCGATCCGTAATAGCTTGACACTATCCGAGGTAAGTTTTAAGTGATTAAACATGTGTTATAATCGTTTATTAACATGGTATATTGTGGAAAAGAAATAATCTTTATTGCATATATATATGTGTACAATGCCGAATATGATGGTGAATAAAAATAGATGATATGTTATATAGTCAAATAGTATATATAAAATGTGAGGTGAGATGTTAATATGTGTTAAGGCCGAATGGCAATGCATGAGATGTAATAAGATATTGATAAGTACTATGTTTGAATGATATTAAGCTCTTGTTATATGTTCATATGATATGGGAATTGGAAGTAGATGTTTAAATGTGAGCGAAAACTTGACTTGTGTTTTATAAGTTGTGATCGGGCATTTAGCCTAGCAAGCTTCAAAGCTGGTGATCATTTTTGGGCTACGAGCCTAGCAGACGTAATGCCGGTGAATTGGTATCGGACTCAAAGTCCAGCAGGCCTTATACCGGTGATGAATTTCGGGCTTTAATCCTAGCAGGCATTGTGCCATTGTATTCAAATCAAATTGGTACTTAGCGAGCAATATGCTAGGTTGTTATTTCGAGACTTTGGATTAATGTGTTATTACATGAGTTAATATGCATGGAAAAGTTAAATATGAGCTACAATTTGTTAGCTTGTAATAAGGTACGTATGTGTTTTATTATGCGATTAAGATGTATAAAATGTGTATGAATGATGGTTATGTATCCGAATGTGATCGAGCAAGTTGTGCCTCATGAAATTAAGTTATGAATAGATGATTATATGGTATAACTTTCGGCCATTTATGGCATAAGTAAATATACATGCTAAATGGAACTTGTGTAGTCGGTTGAGTGTAAGCTTATATTGAATTTGTATTTATTGGTCAAATGTAAAGTTATATGTGAGGTTGTATTGAATATGTATATTCAGCCATATAAAATGTATTGTTTAACATGAACATTAAGATAAATGTGATGAGATTATTGACCTTGAATATTCGGGTTAGATATATTATGTGTGAATAAGTATATTTAATGGTACTATTTGATCTTTAAGAAATGATATGATTACTTAATGGAGTTGTTTAATTACTTAAGACTTACTAAGCTTAATTGCTTACTGTGAATATTTGTGTTCTTTTCTATTTTATAGATCTTGATTGAAAGCTATGAGCTCAGGGATTCAAGTCCAAAGTCATCCACACTATCGTTACTGTTTTGGTACTTTTTTTTTAAAAGTCTATATTTTGAAAGATGGCATGTATAGGCTTAACTCTCTTTTGAAAACAAGTTATATTTTGAATATGTATATATTCAAGCCATGCGAAAATGGCTTGTTATTTTGATAAATATGTTTAAGTGGTTAAGTAAGTTAAAAATCATATTATTCATGTATGGTTGAATGAAGTAGTATAAGTTTTCAATGGTGATAATTGTGTAATATGACTTGATAGTGGTTTGCTTTGTTACTAAGAGATTCGGTTATGCCCATTGATAAGTAGTCACCTTTGAAATTTGATAAGTGCTCATATGGTAAAATAATGAGTTATGTTTACATTGAATGACTCATATTAGTAAGATGGTATATTCGGCTATGGACAAAACAAAATAGATTACTATTTGGCATTTGATACATGAATGAATAAAAAGCTGCACATAATGTAGTTGTTTTTAAAAAGTTTTGAAAAGCATATGATTTCGAATATCATATTTTAAGTATATAAATATTAGTTGATTAGTTGATATGAAATTGTTTGCAATGGTTATATTTCTTACATTGTGGAGCATAATTGAAATTATGTCTTGTATGTATCTATGAATATCTGGAAGTTGTGTTTAGTTAGGTAATACCTCATAACCCTATTTCGACAACGGATATGGGTTAGGGGTGTTACAGTACTACCCGGGTATCCATCGATATTTTAAATGATTCAACAGACTAAATCTTGATACGAGAAAATAAATGAATTCAAAATGAATCGTTACTTGTATATACACGAAATACATGGGAATTTGATATTGACGAGCTCATACATGATTATTGATATTCATGTGAAATAAATGACTAACATGTTTGATGAAGTTGTGTGTTTAGGCTATTAGCCAAATTTCTTGGATGCATTTTGTATGTTTATTTTAATGAAAATGAATGGTAAGTTAATTTCTTGTTATACGAACGTACTAAGTATTAAATGCTTATTCTGTTTCATTTCCTCTGTTTTATAGTAATTTGGAAGCTCAATTTGATTGGAAACTGGTCGGAGCAACATCACACTATCTTTCGACTCATTTCGGTATAAATGGCAAAATTACTTTTGGTTATAATGGCATGTATAGGGTAATTTGGCTAATGATGGCTTAAAATTATTTTGTTGTAAATAGCCATTGGAATGGCTTGAGTTAGATATATTTAATATGTATATAAGTGTGGCTTATCATGTTTGTTATGTTGATGACTCGTTTGGAATAACATGATTAGAGAAACATGCATATGTGTTTATATGGTTATTTAGGTAAGATTGAATACTTAGGCATATGGGGTGCTATGATATGTATTAAACTTGGTTTTGGCTTAAGTTAGATGTCTTGTATTGATTGGTGAAAGTGTTAATGTGTTAATGTGGGTGGAAGACAAATTGGATGAGAAAAATGGCCTTAGAAATGTCCTATTTTCGTCCACATGGGCAGAGACACGAACGTGTGTCTCAGCTGTGTGTGACATACGGCCTAGCACATGGGCATCTAGTTTGGGCGTGTGTCCCTTGCATCTTAATAATTGTGAAACAGAATGCTCAAAATTATCTACACAGCCTAGCACACGGGCGTGTGGATTGGCTGTGTGACCTAAGTCAGAGAGTTACACGGGTATGGGCACGGGCTGGACATGACCGTGTGCCCTTATTTCGAATGCCCACATGGCCTTAGACACTGGCGTGTCTCTTGACCGTGTGAGTCACATGGCTTGACCACACGGGCGTGTGTCCTCTGCACGTTGTAAAAATCTTGGTATTTTGTGAAAAATTTTCTAAGTTTTCGGTTTAGCCCCGACTTGATTATAATACATAATTTGGGCCTCGAGGGCTCATAAAAGGGATTTATGATTTTATATGATTGTTTTCTAATATGAATGTTAAATGATATGAAAATGTCTATAATTGATCTGTATATTCCGATAATGCTCTGTAACCTTGTTTCGGCGACGTATATGGGTCAGGGGTGTTACACATGTGGCATCGACAACCATGTTTTTTGGCATTCAAGATTTGTAGAAATCCAGGTTTTTGTTACACGCATGGTATAGTTTCGATATAGGAACAATGCATAAGAATCTCGAAAACTAAAACGACCATCCAATAACCAATTAAACAACTTAAACGAAATAATTTACACCAAAACACTATCAACCAATTATGTCAAAAACTTCGACGCAAAAACCCCCATAGCGAACCAACGTTTACCGACAAATTACAACAATCCCTTGCACTAGACAGTTGGAAGAACGTTAAACGTCTCTTGGCCTTCTCCCATATGTACCGAAGTAACCACGACAACAAAAGAAATTAAACTCAAATTAAAAATTAAAAGAGAAAACCCAACTTCACCACAAATCAAACGAACAAACTAACATTTGAACCTTACCTTTGACAATTACAATCAACCTTATGATAGTACAATTCGACAACAAACCACGCAGAAGAGCAAAAGATGGTTACACGAATGTAGGCAAAAAGAAAATGTAAAGAACAGTAAAAAGAAATAGGGAGAAAAGGATAAAAAACGTAAAAAGAAAAGAAAAAGAAAAAGAAAGAAAGAAAAATTAACAAACATGTGAATTAACCAAAATTAACTAACTACCACACTGCACAAAATATATCTCTATCACTTACGTAGGGACTTGAACACAAGACTAAAGGCAACACAAAAGTTTAACTATTGAACCAGCATGCTCGTTCTTAACAGAAATTTACACGGAATTTTACTTAAGTCAAATAGTCCAGAGTAAGGGTTGAATCAAAAGAATAACAAAAATTTCTAAAAGCAGAATTTGAACCCTTATTCCCAAACACACATAAACAAAACACTTAGCCACTAAAACCAATTCATAACTAGTGAAAAAATTTAACAAACATCAGTCTAAAATTTTGGACAAATAATATAATTATAAACGTTGGTTATCTAAAAAAAATTATAAAAGTCAATAATCTAAATCAATTTAAGAAAACAAAAATGAAAAATGAAAAATAAAAATGATTGGTAAAATCTAAAAATAATTTTCAAGATTAATTTTTATTAGTGTTAGAATTAAGTGACCCGAATTCTTATTTAAATAAAATACGATGAAAAATAAATTAAAAGTAATATCCAAATAGAACAGACTTCTTTTATTTTATTTTAGAATAAGGTTTTTTAAACATTATTAAACTCCATCTATTTTATATTGATTAGGATAAGGTGTTTCCATCCTACTAGAATATGGCTTTATAAGCCTATAAATAGACATAGTCTATTCCTCTTGTAATTATTCGAATTCGACATAGTGAATTTTCTTCTCATCTGCCCGTGATTTTTCCCGAAAGGGTTTCCACGTAAAATCTGTGTGTTCTTTATTTTTATTTTTTTGTTCTTTTCTTTACGATATATTGTCATTATCGACATTATATATTTTCACAAATTGGTATCCGAGCATCCGAGTTTTTTTCATCTCGATCATGGTAATGGCGTCTTTGAAGTATGAAATTCCGTTGTTGGATCGTAGCATCATATTTGCGTTGTGGCAGATTAAGATGCAAGCAGTTCTTGCATAGATGGATCTAGAGGAAGCCCTACTAGGGATAGATAAGATGCCTTCAACATTAACGGATGAAGAGAAGAAGCATAAGGATCGAAAGGCATTAACACAGTTACATCTGCATTTGTCTAACGAAATTTTACAAGATGAGATGAAGGAGAAGACCGCCGCTGGATTATGGAAAAGGCTGGAACAAATATGCATGTCGAAAACTCTAACCAGCAAGCTGCATATGAAACAACGTCTTTATGCTCATCATTTGGAGAAAGGTGCATCTGTGCATGAACACTTAACAGTGTTTAAAGAAATTCTCTCAAACTTGGAGGCCATGGAGGTTCAGTATGATAAGGAAGATTTAGGGTTGATTCTACTTTGTTCGTTGCCCCCGTCTTATTCAACCTTTAGAGACACGATTTTATATAGCCGCGAATCTCTCACAGTTGATGAGGTTTATGATTCTTTAACCTCGTATCATAAGATGAAGCATCTTGTGGTTAAAACTAACTCTCAGGGTGAAGGTCTCATTGTTCGTGGGAGACAAGATCGGAATGCTGATGATGATCGTGGAAGGACACGAGAACAGAATCCTCATGGTAAATCTAAGGGTAGATCAAAGTCTTCAAACAGAGCTAAAACTTGTAACTTCTACAAGAAGAAAGGGCACATTAAATCTGAGTGCTACAAGCTACAAAATAATATCAAAAGGGAGGCTGCGAATCAAAAGGAAAAATAACCAGAAAATTCTGGTGAAGCTGATATTGTAGAAGACTACAACGATGGTGAACTTCTAGTCGCTTCAGTCATCAATTCTAAAGTAAGCGAGGAGTGGATCCTTAATTCGGGTTGCACCTTCCACATGAGTCCCAATAGAGATTGGTTTACAAATTACGAAATAGTGTCTGAATGTGTTGTTTTGATGGGAAATAATGCTTCGTGTACAATCGCAGGTGTTGGAACGATTAAAGTTAAGATGTTTAATGTAGTTGTCAGAACACTTAGTGACATACGACATGTTCCAGAATTGAAGAGAAATTTAATTTCGTTAAGTACTCTTGATTCAAAAGGGTACAAATACATAGTTGAAAGTGGGGTTTTGAAGATTTTTAAAGGTTCCCTCGTTGTGATGAAAGGGAAAAGAAAGACTGCTAAGTTATATGTTCTACAAGGTTGTACTGTTACTGGTGATGCAGCTGTTGCTTCCTCTTCCTTGTCAGATGATGATATTACTAAACTTTGGCATATGCGCCTAAGGCATATGAGTGAGAATGGTATGGCATAATTGAGCAAAAAAGGACTTTTTGATGGGCAAGGAATTTGCAAACTGAAGTTCTGTGAGCACTGTATTTTTGGGAAGCAAAAGAGAGTTCGATTCACTAGAGGAATCCATAACACGAAGGGAACGTTGGAGTATATTCATTCTGATCTTTAGGGGCCATCCAGAGTGCCTTCGAGCAGTGGAGCTAATTATATGCTAACTTTTATTGATAATTTTTCTAGAAAAGTTTGGGCGTTCTTCTTGAAGCAGAAAAGCGATGTGTTTTCTGCATTTAAGTCTTGGAAAACTATGATTGAAAAATAGACAGGAAAATAAATAAAACACCTCCGCACAAACAATGGCTTAGAGTTCTGTTCTGATGAGTTTAATGAACTGTGCAAGTCAGAAGGGATCGTGAGACACTTGACAGTTCGTCATACTCCACAGCAAAATGGCGTTGCAGAAGGAATGAATAGAACGATCATACAAAAGGTTCGATGTATGTTGTCAAATGCCAACTTATAAAAGTCATTTTGGGCCGAAGCAGCCTCTACTGTATTTTTTTGATCAACCGATCTCCATCCATTGCCATTGAGAAAAAGACTCCATAAGAGGTATGGTCTGGTAATCCTGCTAATTATTCTGATTTAATGATCTTTGGGTGTCCTACGTATGCTCATGTTGATAATTGAAAATTGGAACCGAGATCCATTAAATGTGTTTTTCGTGGTTATAAAGCTGGTGTAAAAGGGTTAAGTTATGGTGTCCTGAAAATAGAAAAGTTGTGATTAGCAGAGATGTTGTTTTTGATGAAACTGCTATCCTACCTAACTTATCTCTTAAAGACTCTTCCAATAAAGAAACTCAAAAATAGGTGGAGCATCAGATTAATATAGAATCTATAACAGAGTCGACTTCTTAAGCTAGTACAAAAATTGAGAATAGAGTTGTTTCTTCACCACAATACTCTATAGCCAAAAACAGAGCTAGAAGAGAAATTAAACCTCCAAAGAAGTATGCCGAGGCTGATTTAGTTGATTATGCTTTAAATGTGGCTGAAGATATAGATGCAATCAAGAGCCATCTAATTATTCTGAGGCGGTTAGTTGTGAAGTCTCAGTAAAATGGATGTTTGCTATGCAAGAAGAGATGGAATCACTCCACAAAAAACAAAACATGGGATCTTGTGAAACTTCTTAAAGGTAAAAAGGTTGTTCGTTGTAAATGGGTGTATAAAAAGAAAGAAGGGACATCAGGAGTTGAAGAACCTAGATATAAAGCAAGGCTTGTTGCAAAGGGTTACAGTCAAATTCCAGGAGTGGACTTCACAGATGTGTTCTCCACAATTGTGAAGCATAGTTCGATTTGAGTTTTTCTTGGTATTGTGGCCATGCATGATTTGGAGCTTGAGCAGTTAGATGTAAAAACTACATTTTTGCATGGAGAATTTGAGGAGGATATTTACATGCAACAACCAGAGGGTTTTATAGTCTCAGAAAAAGAGGACTATGTTTGCTTGTTGAAAAAGTCTCTTTACGGTTTGAAACAATCACCAAGACAGTGGTATAAGAGGTTTGATTCCTTTATGACTTCTCATGATTTCAAAAGAAGTAGCTTTGACAGTTGTGTTTACTATAAGAAAAACAATGATGGTTCTTTTGTATATCTACTCCTTTATGTTGATGAGATGTTGATAGCAGCAAAAGATAAATGAGAGATAAGAAAAGTCAAAGCCCAACTAAGTGAAGAATTTGAGATGAAAGATTTGGGACCAGCAAAGAAGATACTTGGTATGGAAATTCTTAGAGTTAGAAAAGCAAGTAAAGTATACCTAAGTTAGAAAGGGTACATTGAGAAAGTTCTTTACAGGTTCAATATGCAGAGTGCTAAGCCTGTTAGTACTCCTTCAGCAGCTCATTTTAGACTTTCATCAGCTTTGTCTCCACAATCAGATGATGAGATTGAGTACATGTCACATGTTCCATACTCTAGTGCGGTGGGATCTCTCATGTATGCTATGGTTTGTTCACGTCCAAATTTATCATATGCAGTCAGTACAGTTAGCAGATACATGGCGAATCCCGATAAAGAACACTGGAAAGCAGTTTAGTGAATTTTAAGATACTTACGAGGTACTACTGATGTTTGCTTACAGTTTGGAAGAACTAGAGATGGAGTCATTAGGTATGTTAATGTTAATTTTACTGGAGATCTTGATAGAAGAAGATCTCTCACAGGTTATGTCTTTACAATTGGAGGTTGTGCAATCAGTTGGAAAGCCACTTTACAAATTACAGTCACTTTGTCTACCACTGAAGCTGAGTACATGGCGATTACTGAGGCTTGTAAAGAAGCTATTTGGTTGAAGGGACTATTTAGTGAACTCAATGAAGACCTTCAAATTAGTACAGTATTTTGTGACAGTCAGAGTGCCATCTTCCTTACAAAAGATTAAATATTTCATGAAAGAACAAAACACATTGATGTTTGGTATCATTTTGGTCGTGATATTATTGCTCGTGGTGATATTGTTGTAAGCAAAATTAGTACTCATGAAAATCCTGCATATATGATGACTAAGTCACTTCCTATAACCAAGTTTAAGCATTGCTTAGACTTGGTTGGTGTTCATTGTTGAAGTTAAACTCTTAAGGGGTTTTATAGAAGAGGTGGAGAACTTGTTCGTTAAAAGTTCGCGATGAAGAACTTGTTCATTGAGAATTCGTGTCAAGATGGAGGTTGTTAGAATTAAGTGACCCGAATTCTTATTTAAATAAAATACGATAGAAAATAAAATAAAAGTAATATCCAAATAGAACTAGACTTCTTTTATTTTATTTTAGAATAAGGTTTTTTAAACCTTATTAAACTCCATCTATTTTATATTGATTAGGATAAGGTGTTTCAATCCTCCTAGAATATAGCTTTACAAGCCTATAAATAGACATAGTCTATTCCTCTTGTAATTATTTGAATTCGACATAGTGAATTTTCTTCTCCTCTGCCCATGGTTGTTCCCAAAAGGGTTTCCACGTAAAATCTGTGTGTTCTTTATTTTTTTTCTTCTTTTCTTTGTGATATATTGTCATTACCGACATTATATATTTTCACAAATAGTTTATAAATATATGTAAATGTATAAAAAATTAAGACAATAATATGTAATTGAGTTATTGTAATACCATTAAAAATAAATTTTAAATATAATTGATTTTTTTTAAAAATAATTTTAAAAGAATAATTAAACAGAATAGATTATAATAACAATTTTCCAATGAAATCTATTAATGATAAAAAAAAATACATGCAATGCTAAGAAAATAAAAATCATAGTTAATACAAAATAAAAAGCGTGGTAATTAATACAGTTTGAAATTAATAATTTTAAAAAAAATTTAAGTAATTTATATGTTTTCATGAAACCCCTATTTTGACCTTGGGTTTATTTTAAAATATAACATTACCTCAATTTACTCCTACTTACTTAAAAAACAGTTGGTTTTATATTATATATTAAATATTTTAATGTTAATAACTCATATCAATAATAATTAAAAAATATTTTCATAGGAAATCATAATTAGAAAATGTTTGTAGTAATTTAAAGTTAAAATTTGTATATATAATATATAATAAAAAATAAAAAATTAAAGATATTTTTTGAAATAAAAGAAATAATTGCATGCAATGCAAAAAAAAAAAAAAAAAAAAAAAGGTTAATACAAAAGCGTCTATTTTGAAATAAAAGAAAAAAATTGCATGCAATGCAAATAAAATTCATGATTAATACAAAATTAAAAGTATAGTAATTAATACAATTTAAAATTCATAAGTTTAAAGAAAAATATGTATTTTTATAAAACACCTATTTTGACACTAATTTTTTAAAATGCCAACATTGTCCTTATTTACTCCGAGTTATTCCGAAAAGAAATTGATTTTATATTATATATAGATTTCAATTAAATTAAATTAAATTATTTTAAATATTTGAATGCTTATGCTTTAAAATAATTATAATTATAGTATTAAATATAAGAAATTATAACTTTTGTAATGATATGTAATTGCGAAGAGTTCAGTCATGATACTACAGTGGAATGACTCAAAAAACACCAAAAGGATTTGTTGATGAATTTCTATCACTATTATAGTATTGTGACTGAGCTCTCCTCAATTACATACTATTACTAAATTAACTCAATCAATGCTCGTCTAATGACCTTGTCATATGTGTGTTACCCTCATAAGATATCCTTAATCTCTTTGGGATAAATCTGTTCTCCCAATATGATCTTATTTTATCTCACGATAACCATTACATCTTCTTTCCTTAAAAGTCAATTACTATCAAATAGTAATCAAGTCATTCATCACAAAGACAAACTGTAACGCCCTAAAATTTTGGCTTTTGTGATTTATCGTGCATAAGAGTTTCTGGAATTGTTTTGTGATTGTTTGGCACAAATAATTAACTGTTTAATTGGTTGTGTGCTCCGGGTGTGTTGGGGGAGGTCCCAAGTTCAAGTCTCAACTTGGGTAAAGTTTTGGGTTTTATGAAATAAAGCTCCATCCTTGGTTATTAGGCTTTTAAGCCAAAGTTGGTTAAATTATAATAGAATGGGCCTGCTAGTCTGGTGGTTAAGTGGTAAGGGATTATGCTTGAGGTCTTGGGTTTGAATCTGAAAGAAGGCATTATTTTTTCTATTTTAAGCATGTGAGATTTTGGAAGGGAGAGGGATGCTGATAGGGGCTTAAGGTTTTGGGGAGAGATAGTCAAGTTTAGTGCTCTTTCCTTTTTCCAGAAGTTTCCATTTCTTTTTCTCTATTTTTCCAAAACTCTCTCCACCATTTTGTCTTCAATTTTTTTTTTACTGCCGAAATTTTGGTTATCCTTCTCCTTCTTTTTCTTCACGGTTTTCCTTTGTTTTGTCCTCTTTGTAATCACGTGTGATCACGATTTTTGGGTAAGTGATTCTATCTCCATAGATTCTATCATTAGATGAGTCGGTTAGTAACGAGGAATTATTTTACTACTGAATAGGAGTTAATTAGGACGCTGGGAATCAACGATTTGATGATTTGGGATCGGAGTAGTGTTCATCAGTAGTGGTAAGCCGAATTGTAGATTTTGCATTTAATCAATTTAGACTTCATTTTGGGTTTCTAAAAGGTTATGGGTACTGATTATATGTGTTAAAGTGCTCGAGATTAGATTAGCATCGTAAATGAACCAGGTGTGTACCCCTAATGCACTGAAATCGAGTTTCAGCGAAAGCTGAAAACGAAGTTGTTGACGCCACATGGGCATGTAGACTGCCCATGTGGAGGCCGTGTGCGAGACACGACCGTGTGGTTGACGAAGTAGGTCGTGCGCCACAGGCGTATGAGGCTGGCTAGGCCGTATGCGAGGCACGGGCTAGGCCAATTGGGCCGTGTGGGCCAGACGAGCGTGTGGGCCCACACAAGTGAACCACATGGGTGTGTGAGATTTTGGGCTAGATCGTGTGTTCCACACGGGAAAGGCCAATTTGGGCCGTGTGGGCCACACGGGCGTGTGGGCCCATACGGGTAGGCCACATGGGCGTGTGAGCCCATTAATCTGAACTGTTCTGATAGGTTGCATGGGTCATCTTAGTCGACTGTTACTGGTTTAAAGGGGCAGTAAGCATTACTTAGGCCCTGTTCTGCGATGTGATAAACAAAATGTATGTGATAGCATGTTATGGTTAGCATGTGTACTGTATCTGTTCTGATATATCTATATGATCTACTATTCTGCATTAAAGCATGCCATGGTATTTATGTTGCATTGCATTGAGTTGGGTTGGTATTGAAGAGAAGGAAGACTGTAAGGCTATTTAATCAGTTATTTGGTAGCCTCGCTACCTTTATCTATTATTATGCCGTTTCACGGTACCTCGACGTGTGCAGGGTTGGATGGGTCGATTTTATATCCATGCTTGGTGTGTAGAGCTGGGTGGGTCGACTTTGTCTCCACATGGTGTGTAGGGTGGTCAAAGATGGTGTGCAGGGTTGGTGGGCATATATTGTACTGATTGATATGCATGCTTGTCTGTATGGGCTAAGGCCCAGATGTATCTAATACTGATTTGAATGGACAAAGGCCTACACCGTATCTGTTAAGAGCTCACGCCCGAATTATGACTATTTCTGTTATATACATGTTTGCTTGCTTTACTGTAGGGATGTACACACTGAGTTTGCGAAAACTCACCACTTTAATTATTTGTCTGTCAGGTAATCCCCAATAGTAGATGGATTGGTGTAGCGACGGGCTCGAGGGTGGCCACTGAAGGACACATACTGGACTTCCTACTTTTATTACTAGTTTTTCATTATTTTATTATTTATCATTATTCTGGGAGTTTTATGTATTGTGATCCTTGAACTGTTTTGTTTTATACTTAGTGTTTTCAAATTGTTCTATTGTTACTCTTGTTTTTAGTAAATCATGACACTCTAAACGCATTTTAAAACTTAATTTAAGAATTTTTTATAATGAATGATTTCAAAGCTTCTGCGATAAAGAAAAGATAATAACTTGAACAAGTTTTGACATTTGAAACGGTTTTCTGAAAATCACACTCATGTGACGCCACCAGATTCGGCCATAACGTCTAGGCCAGGTTTAGGGTGTTACACAAACAACTTCTGGCCTCGTTTACTTTTCACCTACCATGTTAATGCCAATGAGAGGATATCATTCACCCATTTCTCAAGCTATGAATTCCACTATTTTGAATGACACTACATACTACAGAAGTCATATAGCTAATGCACCAGCTTTCAGTTCCTTATCTATTTGAAGTCAGACTTTTACTTACATCAAAGTATACGAGTCACACATATATAGTTCGTCGTCCACTTAAGATTAAGGTATGCCACACTATGAATGTCACAAGTGAATAAATCCATAAATGATTTCAAGATCTATTCTTCTTGGGTCCAATCCGATGTACTGTCAGTCCAATCATTCACATCTATGTCTCTATCTTGTGGGAGTCATCCGCTCCAATGCCTAAGACAAGCCATCTCCCTAATTAGACTAGATAGATGACATATTAGTCTTTAAATCAGTTTCCTCATTTCTGATTTGACTAAGGACATATTTATGTTTGCCTACTAATATAAGTTGCCTTTCTGTATTACTATCCGACCACATAATACTATTAGTATTAGTTTAAACATTAGACAACTATTGAGCCAATATTTGCTTCTATATTGCTTTACATGCAAAAACTACATGAGGACAATATAAAAAGGGTATTAATATAATTCATAAATAATTTTATTAACCAATCTATTCAAAAAAATTACAAGTGTACATAGATAAAAATACTACACTTAGGACACCCGATCCAATAGTCTCCCATTTGCCCTAGTGAAATAGATTAGTCAAGTTTCCCATTCTTATGTGCTGCATATGTTTCCCAAATAACTCTCAAGCTATCAAAGTCTTGGTAACACAAATTCCTAGGGTTTATCCTCATATGCGATCTTTGACTACATCCATTATTCCGTCAAACACTATCGTCTCCCTTATGATACTTTCTATCAATGTGTTTTGTCCTTATGTACAAACGATCCATTGAAGAAGGTCGAAAAGAATATAAATTAAAGGTAAAAAATGATTTCAACGAAAAGATCGGTATCTCATCCTTCAATCGTTCGCTATTCAGGTAACATGTTTTAGGTGAGATATGTATTAGAAGTTGGAATATGAGATGAATGTTTGACTAGTATAGTTTGGTGCTAAATATAAATGCATTGTCGTAATTATATGTTTCATGAATTTTTAAATATGTTAATTAATTATGTTTATGGTAGGTTTAGAAAGTAAAATGGATATGTGAGTATTTTCTAAGTATTCGATGTTATTTTATTAGGTACATCGGGTGATCAAGGATTAATGGAATGAATATGAATATATTTGTGAAAGGTTGCATGGTTATAATTTGTAAATTGAAAATTAATGTTGTGAAGAATTGATATAGGAATTGATGATGGTGAATTAAGTGTTGAATGGAATTTAGAAGGCAAAGCTTATTACACACATTTAAGATTGGTTGTATTTATATGCCTTGTTGACTCATTTGCTAACCTTTGAAATGTGTGTGTATAGAAACAAAAGATGTGCAATTGACATATAAATGAATTCATGTTTGAACCTTTGAAATGTGTGTGTATAGAAGCGAAAGATGTACAATTGCCATATAAACGAACTCATGTTTGAATGGTTTAAATTTTGTATGTTCGATAAGACTAAGTTCATATTGTATGAGCTTACTAAGCTTAATGCTTATGTTAGTTATTTCATTTCTTTGTAGGTCATTCGAAAGCTCGAATGGTTGGGAACATCGTCGGAGCATGATCACTTTATCCATCAATCTATTTTGTTGGTTTTTGAATGTTTTAACTTATGGTTATAAATAGCATGTATAGAGTTGTATATTAAATTGGTATGTTTTAGTTGTGCTAAGATTTGATATGTTTTAATATCTGATAAACCATAAATAATACATGTTTTTACCTCATGTTTAGCACATTTATAGATGAATTGTTCCTTGATTTGTGGAATTTGATGCTCCTAAACCTTTAATTTCATATTTTATACTCATGTGAGCTTAGGGGAGTGAAAAGAACAAGAAACAGGCCGAAAACGGAGAAAATGGGCCAAAGCAAGGAATCAACACGGCCTGGAAGTTCACCACACGGCGTGTCACACAGCCGTGCCACTTTAACAGGCCCGAGCACAGCCTCCATATTGACTCACACGGGTGTGGACCACGGGTATGTCCCTGTCGTGAGGAAGTTCAATTTCACTCGGAAAAGGCTACTTAAGGGCTAAGAAAGACATTCTATGTAACACCCCAAACCTAGCCCAGACGTTACGGCCAAGTCTGGTGCATCATATTGAAATGTTTTTTCGAAAACCGTGTTTTCATTGAAAACTCTTCTTAATGTTTAGAAACTTTTACCGTTAAACTTGTATAAAACCTTAGCTTGTGTTTATTTACGTGATTCATTGTAATAATCAAAACATTGTTTAACCACTTGTAAAATTCTTATGGAAATTTTGAAACCTTGTAAACCTCTGTAGTTGCGGAAACATGTTATTTTTAAAAACAATTTAAGTATCAGAAAATCAAACCTTCTTGGTATGGCTTAAAGTGAATGGATACTACGCACCATATAGGATTCAAGAGAAGAGGAGGTGAGTCATTTAGACTGCTTAAATACCAAGCTCTTCCTAGATCCAATCCTAGACATGCACACATCCATTGCCATACTTTAAGCTAATGACTTGTCCACGAACAACAAATTAAGTTTAAGTTTATTTAAGATATTCATTTATGAAAACGTTTACATTGCGGAAGCTTTGCTCGGTTATCGTGATATTTTAAAAATAAGTAACTTTTATAAAAACGCACCTTAGAGCTAACCGATTTCAAAACGATTTAATCAATACCATACTTAAGCTAAAAACAAATTAAAAATAATTAAAAAGGCCTTATTACAAACCCAAAATCAGAATAAAAATAATTAAAATTAAATTGAAATAATTAACTTAATTAAAAACCATCAGTCCAGTCCATGTGGCCACTCTGAATCCCTCCCAACTCCAAGTCCACCAATCTAGGGCTTACCTGCAAGGATGGAAGGAAAAGGGATGAGTTTGGAAAACTCAGTGTGCAAAGAAACCCATCCAGAGCCCAAATCAGCTCAAGCCCACTGGGCCTAAGCCCTATCCCATCACAGTAATAACTGGGCCGAAGCCTTTCAGATATCGGTTACTGGGCCTTAGCCCTTTTCAGATACAATTTCACTGGGCCGAAGCCTTATTCGGTAAAAAGTATGGCCCATAGGCCCATTTCAATATCAAAACAGTAATATCAATACATGTATGCAAAACCCATATCAATATGTGGGGAAGCTACTCAACCCACCCAACCGCTACTCTCCACCCGTACCAACCAAACTCTCCATGTGGGGAGAACTACTCAACCCACCCAACCGCTACTCTCCACTGACAGCATAGCTGCTTTATTATATAACATGAGGCCTAGCCTCTTTCGGTAACTAAGGCAAAGCCCTTTTTGATAAACTGGGGCAAAGCCCTTTTTGGTAAACTGGGGCAAAGCCCTTTTCGGTAAACTAGGCAAAGCCCTTTAGCACTTCCTCGAATCATATAAATCCCAACCCCATGCATTAAATGATCATGACATGGCATATAATAAACAGAATCGATATAGCATGCAAAACAGTCCAACTTAACCCTAGGGGTGTAACAGTCATTTTACACCTAGGGGTAAAACTATAATTTATCACTTTTTAGGGTATTCTAGTAATCATTCCACTTATTTCAGGGTTTTATTCCTATTTTAGTCACTAATAACCCTACTTTCGTCACTGAAAAATTATTTAACTCGTTTTAACAACTTTTAGTCACTAGGCCTTAAAACCCCTAATGGGCCCTACAGTGTTGTTTTTAACGATTTAAGCCCATTCAGTCCAGAACTTATAATTAATTATTAATTTAACCCATTTTAAGCCTACATTCTATTAGAATACATCTATTGCTCATTTTTACCCATATGGGCCCGTAAGCCCATTGGGCCCATATTCAGCCCATCGAGGCCCATCTTACCGAAACGTACGAAATTGCGCACTTAGCCCTTTTGTCACTAGCGATTACTGATTTTGCCATCTATTGAGTATCCGTATACTCACAATTCCATAACTATTGACCTTTCGGTCACTTTTTCGGTCACTTTTCGGTTATTATGGCCTTTGCCGAATCGAACTAAAGAAGGGTTTGATATACACCTGTTTGACGATTTCACCGGTAAGATCTCCCCCAAAAAGCTCTTTTGCTGAAATTGATGACTAGATCTAGATCTAGTCACTCCGATGATCCAAGCTTTTCACACACTCCTCGATCGGCAGCCTTTAATCCTCACAAGAGATCTACTTGCCAAAAACGTTCCCAAGCACCTCTCTTTTCCAGATCGTTTGGAAGGAAGAAACAAATTTGGCAAATGCTAAAAAGAAATACTCCAAATCAACAAGGAGGAAACAACCCAAATGGCTAAAATTCCAAAAGCAATTTCGACATTTAATTGCCTACTACCGAATGAATCAAAAATTTTCTTCCAATTTGAATTCCTTGTTTTGCTCCTTGGATTTAGCATTTTAATTCCATCCAACCACCTAGCAGCCTTATCCACTGCTTGCACCACAAGACTCCCGCACAGTATACTGCTACAAGGGGCTCCAATCTCGCATGGCTCTTTCCGCGCGCGCCCAGCAAAAATAGCATCCTCCTGCGCGTGCCCCAACTTGAACCCGTTCCCCCTGGGAGTGCCTAACGCATTGCTACCGCTGCACCACAAGTGTTTTTGTGGCAAATCTCGATCGCAACTATACTTAAGCCTTGTCTTAAGGCTACCTGCTTGTTTTTTTTTTTTAAAAACACACCTCTTGCGCACACCGTACCTTGAACCCAGGCACTCCTCCATGCTTCCAGCGCCTCCTGCCACTGGGCCAAATGCTCTCTTATGACTCAAATTAACCCCAATCTATTTATAAGGCATTAAGCCTAGATTTCCTAAAGATCAAAAATTTTATTTTTGCCCATTTCATACCCGTACTATAAATCAGTAGTAATTTAATTTAAACACTAAATTAACAACAATAATATCATATAAATAATAATAATAATAATAATAACAATAATAATTTTATAAATATTTTTTTATAAAAATTTCAAATATCAATAATACAGTAATATTTTTTTTCCTAATAATAATAATTTTATCTCATAATAATAATAATAATTTTCAATAAATATTTAAAACATCAGTAATAATAAATACAGTAAAAATTTTCTAATAATAATTTAATTCAATTTTTTTCTTTAAACAATAATATTTAAAACTTCTCAATTATTCAGGTTTCCTTTTATCCGAACCCAGACTCAAAGCCCAATTCTTCTAGGCCCAAATTCAAGGTGTTACATTCTAAACTCTATATAAAGACCCTAGGAGGCAACTACAAGGGTGTACAGTAGAGGGGACAGTGCCGAGTACATTATTCTCGCCAAGACGGGGAGTTAAAGGCAGGGAATTACTCGAAGGAAAGCCGATTGATACATCTCAGAAGCTAGGATCTACATCAAGACAGACGTTCTCCCTTCTATCCTTTCAGGAAATTTTGGATTTTCTTATGTTTTGTTATTTTATTTATTCTGAGATGTTTCTTTTTATAATTATGAACTAAAACCCCAAATATCTAAGGGGGATAAAACCTAAGACGAATCTTGTTATTGTTATCTAAACTATATGATAAATATTTAATTTGTTTTTAATTATGTTTTTAACTCTTGAATTGATATTTCCGGGATATTAATTTAAGTCGAATGTGCTTATACAGAGGAGCAAAAGTCGTTGTATAGGAGTAGATCCAACACAATTAAGCGGAGTTGATCACAATCCTAGACATAGGACGACGAAAATCTATCAGATTAGAGTCAAATCTAATATGGGGAGCCATAGATCGAGTTAATGCAAGACTAGGGGTTTTAATTAGAAAGAGATTTCAATTAATCAACCTAGGATTAGTTGTTTTTATTCTCGACGGAGGTATTAACATAATTTAAGATCTCTATGGATCAATTCAAATGAAGAAATCGTCTAGTTCAGAGGCGAGACAAATGATCGACGCAGCCACCGGTGGGACAATCAATAATAAAACACCAGAAGCAACTTACGAGTTTATAGAAGAAATGTCTTTGAATAACTATCAGTTGCAAGTCATGAGAATAAAGCCACAGAAAGCTGCCAGAGTTTTTAATATTGATGCAGTCACTATGCTTTCTAATCAGGTAGAACTTCTTAATAAAAAGATTGATAATTTTGTTGGTTCTACGCGGGTACACCCAGTGATGCAGTGCGACTCAATTCAAGGAAACATGAGCTATTCTGAAAATCCCAACTATGGACATGACATGGAAACCGAGCAAGCCAACGATATGGGTAATAATTCTAGATCCCAAAATAACCCTTATAGTAACACTTACAATGCAGGTTGGAGGAACCACCCAAATTTCTCATGGGGAGGACAAGGAAATCAAAGGCAACCACCCCCTCCGGGATTTCAGCAACAGCCTTATCCGTAAGAGAAAAAGTCGAACCTTGAAGAGATGCTCACAAAATTTATTGTCGTGTCAGAAACCCGTTTCTAGAACACTGAAATGGTACTAAAGAACCAGCAAGTATCCATTCAAGGACTCAAAACTCAAATAGGCCAGTTCGATAAGCTAATTTCTAAAAGACCACAAGGTGGGTTACCGAGCAACACATAAATCCCGATAGCTCCTAAAGATTAAGAGAAGACGACATTCACTTGTCCATACGGTACGTTTGCTTATCGTAGAATGCCTTTTGGATTATGTAATGCTCCTGCTACTTTTTAGCGTTGCATGCTAGCAATTTTTAACGAGCTTGTGGAGGATATCATGGAGGTATTCATGGATGACTTCTCAGTATTTGGCAACTCTTTCCAACTTTGCCTCAAAAAATTAGAACGAGTCTTGATAAGATGTGAAGAAACAAATCTTGTTCTCAATTGGGAAAAATGCCATTTTATGATACAAGAAGGTATTGTGCTAGGACACAAAATTTCTAGTAAAGGGATAGAAGTAGATAAAGCAAAAGTTGAGACCATTGAAAAACTACCTCCCCCTAGTCCAGTAAAGGTAATTAGAAGCTTTTTAGGACATGCTGGTTTTTATAGAAGATTTATTAAAGACTTTTCTAAAATAGCTAAGCCATTAACGAAATTACTAGAAAAAGATGTACCTTTCAATTTTGATCAAGAATGTTTAGAGGCATTTAACACTCTCAAAGAGAAAATCACCAATGCTCCAATTATAATTGCACCTGATTGGAATTTACCTTTTGAACTAATGTGTGATGCAAGTGATTTTACAGTAGGATAGTTCTTGGACAGTGAAGAGACAAGAATTTTCAGCCAATTTAATATGCTAGCAAAACTCTAACAGTAGCACAAAAAACTACACTACTACAGAAAAAGAATTGCTAGCTGTGGTTTTTGCGTTTGACAAATTTAGACCATATCTAATATTGTCTAAATTCATCGTTTATACTGATCATTTCACTCTTCGCTATCTTTTAACTAAGTCCGATGCAAAACCTCGTCTAATAAGATGGATTCTATTATTGCAGGAATTCGACTTGGAAATACAAGACAAAAAAGGAGCTAAAAACTTAGCAGCAGATCACCTTTCCAGGCTAGAGAACCCACATCTCAAAGAACTTGATGAAGCTAAAATAAACGACTCATTTCCTGAAGAACAACTCTTAGTCATATCTGATTCTGAGGTACATTGGTTTGCTGACATCGCAAATTACTTAGCTGCTAACATAATCCCAAAAGGGTTGACACATCAGCAAAAGAAGGGATTCTTTACTAATGTGAAAAACTACTTTTGGGAAGACCCTTTTCTTTTTTGTATTTGTACAGACCAGGTCATTCGAAGATGTGTCACAACAATTGAAGCGAACAAGATTCTGGAACACTGCCATTCATGACCAACAGAAGGACATTACAGTGGAACTAAGACTGCCTATAAAATACTCGAATCAGGTTTTTATTGGCCCACATTATTCAAAGACGCCAGCAGGTATGCCATTTCTTGTGATAAATGTCAACGAACAGGTAATATCTCTAAACATGATGAAATGCCTCAGACTTATATGCTTGAATGTGAAATATTCGATGTGTGGGGCATAGATTTCATGGGTCAATTCCTAAGTTCATTCAGAAGTAAATACATTTTAGTAGCAATCGATTACGTGTCTAAATGGGTAGAAGCCCAAGCCTTACCTACTAATGATGCTAGAATGGTAGTAAGATTCCTTAAAAAACTTTTTCTTAATTTGGAACACCAAGAGCAATTATCAGTGATAGGGGAACGCATTTCTACAATGCTCAGTTTGAGAAAGTCTTATAGAAATATAGAGTGTACCATAAAACAACCACCCCTTATCACCTTCAAACTAGTGGACAAGTTGAAATAGCAAATAGAGAGCTAAAACACATCCTAGAGAAAATCGTACAAGCAAATAGAAAAGATTGGGCAATGAAAGTAGATGATTCTTTATGGGCCTATAGAACTGCCTTTAAAACTCCCACAGGAACATCGCCTTATAGACTCGTTTATGGGAAAAGTTGTCATTTACCCTTTGAGCTAGAACATAAAGCATTTTGGGCCATTAAATTTTTAAACCTCGACCCTGATCTTGCAGGTGAAAAAAGACTCATGCAGCTAAACGAGTTGGACGAACGGCGTTGCAATGCATATGAAAACTCACGCTTATACAAGGAAATCACAAAGCGACGCCACAGTGCTTGTCTGAAGCAACATAAGCAATTTAAGCCTGGCGATCTTGTTTTACTATACAACTCAAGGCTTAAATTATTCCCTGGAAAGCTAAAGTCGAGATGGTCAGGTCCATTCATAGTCCAAAGTGTTCTTCCCTACGGCACAATTGGGGTAACACATCCAACTCAAGGCACCTTCAAGGTAAACAGTCATCGACTCAAACTATATTATGGTGACGACTTTAAGAATGATAGAGAGGAGCTTAAGCTCTACAATCCCTCATAAAGGTGTAGGTAAGAAGTCAAGCTTAGACTATAAACAAGCGCTTCTCGGGAGGCAACCCGAGCACTCAAGTTTGATTTTCTTAGATTCATAACTAACTCCTTAAAAGGCAGATCCCCAGGACCACACGACCAGACACACGGGCGTGTGATTCCAAACACAGCCATGAGAGAAGCGAACACCAAAAGACACGACCATGGTATATGGTCGTGTGTCCCAACACACCCGTGCCAATGAGCCGTGGGCGAAACTGAGAAATTAACACGGGCGTGCGACATGCCCGTGCCCCAAAGCCGTGCCACATCGATAAGACCACAAGACACACGGCCAACCCACATGTTACACGGGCGGGCGCCACGGCCGTGGGGCCAAATTCCTATTATTTAAATTTTAAATTTTAAATTTTCATTTTCTTTACTTTATATTCTCATTTTCCCCTTATTTTTAAATTCTTATTGAGTAATCCTTGACTTTTACACACAGTTGTACTTATTCTCTTTAGTCACCCAGAATTATGAACTTCAAGTAGTCCTTTCTCCAAATCTTCACACCTCCAACTCAAGGAATTCATCCAATATTCAGGGAGTTTCACTTCTCTCCCTATCTGATGATTTTATACTTCTATTACTACTAATTTATCTTTGTACATTGAGGGCAATGTACATCTTAAGTGTGGGGGGAGGGGGAACTCACTTTCATTCTTTGTATTATCTTTGAAACCCCTGAAAATTTTTACCACTAACTTGTTGCATTATTCTCAAATTTTGAATTCTCACTTTCTCTCTCTGTATTATTCTCAATCCCCTATTAAGATGAATTCTGATTGATTTATGATTTTTATTGATATGTTGAGAATTAACACATAGGTACTTATGCTCTGATTATTCAAACCTTAAGACATTAGAGAATCAAGCATGATAAGTTGAAATTTTTGAGAATTTAAATTTTTCTAGGTTGTTTTCCCTAATTTAAGTGTTATCTTGAGATTTGAAATTCACAGGATTGACATCAAAAGCCATAATTCTGGTGAGATTTTTGAGCCTTTTAAGCATACATTCTTTGGTGCTCACTTTTATTATTGCTTTGAGTGAGTCAATATTGATTTGTTATTCTAGAACTTGCTTCGGTACATGTCGAGACCACATCATTGATTTGATATACCGAAATGATAAAGGTAACTAGGTTTAACCCATTTACTCCATAAAAGCCTACCTCTATAAATTAACCCCTAGTGAACCCCATTGCGCCTAACAACCCATTCATTGACTTACCCTCAATATTAACATATAACCCATTTTTGTTGAATTCCCTTCAATTATTTTGATCCCTATTTTTGTTGAGATTTGAGTTGAATTATTGTCTAGCTTTGTTCTTTTTTTTCAGTTTGTAAAGTTTACAAATATTCAATTTATTTGATGTATTTTTAATTATTAAAAAAAGAAGAAGAAGAGTGTATATACATTTAATTCAGTTGTAATTCATATTTCAGTTGTAATTCAATATTTTTGCATATTTCTATTATAAGCTTCTGAATCCAAAACGATGTCATCAAAAAGGCTTTATTCTAGGAATATGTTTCAGTGATAGAGATTTTTCTAACTAGATGATTTTTCAGTCCAATCTCAATTCTAATCCTCTTTTTCAGCTTGTGACAACACCTCTAACCAAAGCCCCATTACAATCATTGAAAGACATTTTGATCGATGTGTCATATCAATCTATAGTGGTGGAGATTTGATTTTCCTGCAAGCTTATGGTAATAACTTTTCAGGTTGACTAATGAGTGCTTAATTTTTGAACCCTAAACACTTTGAGTGGATAGAGTGAATCTTTAGTGAGGATGTCAACTCTTGTGGATTTTGAGTTCAAAGTAATTACTTAGGAGAAGGGAGAAAACGTATGTTTCTGTGATAAGATTCTCAACTTAGAGTGTTTGAGACTTTAATTTTCTTCTGGTTGAATTTTCATTGTATGATTACTTGTGGATTAGTTTGAAACATCATTGATAAAGATTATAAGTTGAGAAGAATAATTTTTAATTGTGAATTGAGATTTTGCTTGAGGACAAGTAAAAGCTTAAGTGTGGGGGTATTTGATAAACTGTAAATTATACATATTTTTACCTCATGCTCAGCCTAAATTCTGGATAAATTATCATTGAATTTGTGGAATTTGGTGCTCCTAATCCTTTTATTTCATGTTTTAAACTTAGGTGAGCATAAGGAAGAGAAAAGAGCAAGGAACGGGCTAAAAGCTGGCAAATTAAGCCCAAATCAATAATCAACACGGCCTGGAAGTTCACCACACGGGCGTGGGACACGGCCGTGCCACATTAATAGGCTCGAACACGGCCTGAAAGTCGACTCACACGGGCGTGGCACACGGGCGTTTCCTTGTCGTGATGAAGTTCAATTTCACTCGAAAAAGGCTACTTAGGAGCTAAGAAAGACATTCTAAACTCTATATAAAGACCCTAGGAGGCAACTACAAGGACACACATTATTCCAGCCAAGACGGAGAGTTAAAGGCATGGAATTACTCGAAGGAAAGCTGATTGATCCAACTCAGAAGCTAGGAGCTACATCAAGACGGAGGATCTCCCTTCTATCCTTTCAAGGGTTTTTGGGTTTTGTTATGTTTTGCTATTTTATATTTTGAGATGTTTCTTTTTATAATTGTGAACTAAAACCCCAAATATCTAAGGGGGATGAAACCTAAGACAGATCTTGTTATTGTTATCTGAACTGTGTGATAAATATTTGATTTGTTCTTAATTGTGTTTTTAATTCTTAAATTGATATTTCCGGGATATTGATTTAAGTCGAATGTGCTTATGTAGAGGAGCAAAAGTCCTATGCAACACAATTAAGCGGAGTTAATCACAATCCTAGACATAGGACGATGAAAATCTGCCGGATTAGAGTCAAATCTAATATGGGGAGCATAAATCGAGTTAATGCAAGACTAGGGGTTTTAATTAGAAAGAGATTTCAATTAATCAACCTAGGATTAGTTGTTCTTATCCTCGATGGAGGTATTAACATAATTTAGGCTCTACGGATCAAATCAAATGAAGAAATCATCTGGTTCAGAGTTAGATAACAAGTGAAGTCTAGGTGGATTCTTCCTTAGGTATTGCCCTCATCAATTAGTTTTCCCAAAAGCAATTTCCCAATTTACTATTTGTCGTTTCTTTAGTTTAGTTTAGAGTAGTTTACAACCAAAACCTTTTATTTCTTAGGCTAAATAATAGGAAGGAAGTCATTACTAGTACTTTTAGTTCCTTGGATTCGATATTCCTGTCTTGCCACTAACTATACTACTATTTGATAGGTGCGCTTGCCTTTTTATCGTGATCATAGTTAGTTTCCAGGTACGATCGGTTTTATTACTTCATCACAATCACGAGATCACCATCTTTGTCCATTTAAACAACCAACGGTCTAATTACCATTTAAGGCCACTCATTTTTAAATTCCATAGCAATTTAACACGTTTTACTAATAACACACATGTTTCACACTTTACACGATTTAGTCCTTTTCATCTAATTAAACATTCAAACGATAAAATTTCTTAACAAAATTTTTATGCAATCATACTATCATGTTGTAGACTTCAATTTAATAATAAAATAAATATTTTTACTTCGGATTTGTGGCTCCGAAACCACTATTCTGATTTGAACAACAATGGGCAGTTACAACTATCCCCCCTTAGGGATTTTCATCCTCGAAAATCTTACCAGTGAATAGGTTAGGGTACTATTTTCTCATAGCTTCCTTGGGTTCCCATGTAGATTCTTCAATCTTGTGATGATCCCATAGAACCTTCACTAAAGCTATGCTTTTATTTTTCAACTCTTTATCCTCTCTAGCCAGAATTCTAATCGGTTCTTTGTTGTACATCATATCAAGCTGAATTTCAATCTCTGTTGGAGAAATTACGTGTGACGTATCTAATCCATATTGGCATAACATCGATACATGAAACACGTAATGAATCTTTTCTAACTCTGATGGTAAAGCTAGTCGATATACCACTAGCCTTATTCTCTCTATAATCGATAAAACGCGAACTTAACTTTCCTTTACGACCGAATCGAAGAATCTTCTTCATGGTGATACCTTTAGAAACACTCTATCACTGATCTGGAATTCAATGTCTTTACGTTTGAAATCTGCATACGATTTCTGTCGGTCAAAAGCTATTTTTGACTGTCACAAATTACTTTCACTTTCTCTTCGGTCTCTCTGATCAAATCAACCCCATGAATCTGTTTCTCACTAAACACGGTCCAGTACTATGGAGTTCTGCATTTGTGACCATACAAAACTTCATACGGTGCCATCTTTACGTTTGATTGAAAACTATTTTTATACGCAAATTCAACCAACAGTAAATATATCTCCCGATTGCCTTCAAACTCTAAAACACAGCAACGAGGCATATCTTCAAGAATATGTTTTATTCTCTTAGATTGACCATCAGTTTGAGGATGGAATGCGGTACTAAAATGCAACCGTATACCCAATGCCTCTTGCAATTTCTTCCAAAATCGCGACGTAAATCTCAGATCTCTATCTGAATTAATAGAAACTTGCACTCCGTGCAATCTGACAATCTTAGATATGTACAATTCAGCTAATCTATTAAGTGAAAAGTCAGGACGTACTAGAATAAATTGCACAGATTTCGTTAAACGGTCAACGATAACCCAAATGGCATCTTTCTTTTTCAGAGATAAAGGTAGTCTCGATAGGAAATCCATCGTAACTCTATCTCATTTCCACTCTGGTATCTTTATTGGCTGTAACAGTCCCGAAGGCACTTGATGTTCAGCTTTAACTTGTTGACAAATCAAGCATCTCGCCACAAACTCTGAAATGTCTCGTTTCATGCCTAACCATCAATACAATTGTTTCAAATCATTGTACATTTTAGTACTCCTTGAATGAACAGATAAACAACCACTGTGTGCTTCGTGTAAAATTTTCTAAATAAGCTTAAATTTCTTTGGTACACATATTCTACCTCTGAACATCAAATAATCATCAGACCCAATTTGATACTCTGAATAAGTGATCGACTCATACTATATTATTTTAGTTTGCAACTCACTGTCACATTCTGAGCTTCATAGATTTGCTGAATAAACATCAGTTTAGCTTTTAATTCAACTAAGATCGTTCCAGCATCAGATAATTTCAACTGTTTATTCATCACCTGTAAATTAAATAAAGACATTCTACTCAGAGCATCTGCAACTACATTTGTTTTTCTTGAATGATAATCAATCACTAATCCGTAGTCTTTCAATAACTCGAGCCATCTTTGTTGTCGCAAATTCAAATCTTTCTGAGACATTAAATACTTTAGACTCTTGTGATCAATATATATGTGACACTTTTCACCGTATAAATGATGTTGCCAAATTTTCAATGCAAAAACAATATCTGTAACACCTTGAATTTTTGGGGTTAGAAGTTTTAAGTTTTGTGGTTAGGGGTAGTGAGGAGATTGCGCTATTTTGTTTAGTTGTTGATAAACTATAAATTATACATATTTCTATCCCATATTTTAGCATATTTATGGATGAATTATCATTGAATTTGTGGAATTTGATGCTCCTAATCCTTTAATTTCATGTTTTATACTTAAGAGAGCATAGGAGAGTCAAAAGAATGAGAAACGGGCCGAAAACAGAGAAAACGGGCCAAAGCAAGGAAACAACACGGCCTGGAGTCCAGCACACGGGCACGTCATACGGCCGTGCCACATTAACAGGCTCGAGCACGGTCTAGGCTCGATTCAAACGGGCATGTTAACGGGCGTGTCCCTATCGTGTCCCTGTCATGATGAAGTTCAATTTCACACGGAAAAAGCAACTTAAGGGCTAAGAAAGACATTCCAAACTCTATATAAAGACCCTAGGAGACAACTACAAGGGTGTACAGTGCTAGATACAGTTTCCCCACCAAGACGGAGAGTAGAAGGCAGGGAATTACTCGAAGGAAAGCCGATTGATCCATCTCAGAAGCCAGGATCTACATCAAGACAGAGGATCTCCCTTCAATCCTTTTAGGAGTTTTTGGTTTTCTTATGTTTTGTTATTTTCTTTATTTTGACATGTTTCTTTTTATAAATATGAACTAAACCCCCAAATACCTGAGGGGAATGAAACCTAAGACGAATCTTGTTTTTGTTATCTGAACTATATGATAACTATTTAACTTGTTCTTAATTGTGTTTTTAATTCTTGAATTGATATTTTCGGGATATTAATTTAAGTCAAATGTGCTTATGCAGATGAGCAAAAGTCCCTGTATAGGAGTAGATTGAACACAATTAAGCAGAGTTGATCGCAATCCTAGACATAAGACGACGAAAATCTGCCAGATTACAGTCAAATCTAATAAGGGGATCCATAGATCGAGTTAATGCAAGACTAGGGGTTTTAATTAGAAAGAGATTTCAATTAATCAACCTAGGATTAGTTGTTCTTATTCTCGACGGAGATATTAACATAATTTAGGGATCTCTACGGATCAAGTCGAATGAAGAAATCGTCTAGTTTAGAGTTAGATAACAAGTAAAGTCTAGGTGGATTCTTCCTTAGGTATTGTCTTTATCATTCAGTTTTCCCAAAACAATTCCCCAATTTACTTTTTTTGTCGTGTCCTTAGTTTAGAGTTAATTAGTTCACACAAATCCCCCTTATTTTTAGGCTACATAATAGAAAGAAGGTCATTACTAGTACTTTTGGTTCCTTGGATTCGATATTCCAGTCTTGCCACTAACTATACTACTACTCGATAGGTGCGCTTGCCTTTTATCATGATAATAGTTAGTTTCCAGGTACGATCAATTTTATTACTTCATCACATCACGATCAAGTTTTTGGCACTGTTTTCGGGGAACTAAGTTATTAGGAATAGTCGACTTTTATTACTTTAGCCATCTTTACTTATATTGCAATTTATTTTCTACTTTTATTTTAGGATTTTATTTACAAAAATTTTCTTTTTCCTTCCAGGTATCTCTAGTTTATGACTAGAAGAAACCCAGGAGGACAATTATTGTTCGACAACAATCTAGAAGCCACAGTTCGCAGAAATCGAAGAGAGATAAGAAAAAGCCTACAATACCCAGAACAGGGAAAAGAAGAAACTGAATCTACTGAAGAGATGGAAGCAAATCAAGATAATCAGCTACCTCATGTAGTAGCCGCAAATCCTGTTGAGCAAAATCCTGTTCCGCGTACTATACATGATTATGCTAAACCTAATTTAGCTGGTACTGAATCTAGTATTGTTAGGCCTACTATTACTGCAAATAATTTTAAACTGAAACCTAACACTATTCAAATGATACAACAATTTGTTTAGTTTGATGGTTTGCAGGATGAGGATCCTAACTCATATTTAGCTAATTTTTTGGAATTCTACTACACATTTAAAATAAATGGCATTTCTGATGATGCCATTCGTCTTCGGCTATTCCCTTTTTCCCTAAGGAATAAAGCTAAACAATGGTTAAATTCTCTACCCAGAGGATCTATCACTACATGGGAACAAATGACCAAAAAGTTTTTACTTAAGTATTTTCCGCCAGCTAAAATGGCTAAATTAAGGAATGATATTTCTTCTTTTGTGCAGATGGATTTAGAAACACTCTACGATGCTTGGGAGAGATACAAGGATTTATTGAAAAGGTGCCCTCACCATGGGTTACCTCTATGGTTACAAGTTCAAACTTTTCACAACGGTTTGAACCCTTCAACGAGATAGATGATTGATGCAGCCACCGGTGGAACAGTCAATAATAAAACACTAGAAGCAACTTATGAGCTTATAAAGGAGATGTCATTGAATAACTATCAGTGGCAAGTTATGAGACAAAACCCACAAAAAGCTGCAAGAATTTTTAATGTCGACGCAGTCACAATGCTGTCAAATCAGGTAGAACTTCGTAATAAAAAATTTGATAATTTTGTTTGTTCTATACAGGTATACCCAATGATGCAGTGTGACTCAATTCAAGGAAATATAAGCAATTCTGAATACCCCTCCTATGGATATGGCATGGAAACGACCAAGCCAACTATATGGGTAATAATTCTAGATCTCAAAATAACCCTTATAGTAACACTTACAATACAAGTTAGAGGAACCATCCTAATTTCTCATGGGAAGGACACAATAACCAAGGAAATCAGTGACCACTAGCCCCACTGGGATGTCAGCCACCACCGTTCCAACAAGAGAAAAAGCCGAACCTAGAGGAGATGCTCACAAAATTTATAGCCGTGTCAGAGACCCATTTCCAGAACACCGAGACGACACTTAAAAACCATCAAGCATCCATTCAAGGACTTGAAACTCAAATAGGCCAGTTAGCTAAGTTGACCTCTGAAAGGCCACAGGGAGGTTTGTCGAGTAACACTGAAACTAACCCAAAGGAGCAACTCCATGCCATAGACATGATCGATGAGGACAAATCAGAGCCAAGCCAGGAAACTGAGGTAGATAAAGGTAAGGGTGAAGTATGTCAAAAAGAACCAGTTGTCAAAGAGTATAAGCCTCGTGTCGTATATCCTAATGCAATAAGGAAAGACCGCACAGATGAGCAATTTGATAAATTCCTTAAACTATTAAAGAAATTACACATTAACTTACCGTTTATTGAAGCTCTTTCGCAGATGCCAAACGCCGTTAAGTTTTTAAGAGAGCTTCTAACAAACAAACGGAAGCTAGATGAGTCATCTCATGTAGAGCTAAATACAGTTTGCTCAACCATTTTATAGAATAAGCTACCTAACAAACTAAAAGATACGGAGAGTTTTACAATTCCTTGTCTACTTGGTAGCTTAAATGTTAAAAATGTTTTAGCTGACTTAGGGGCTAGTATTAATGTAATGCCATATAAATTGTTTAAATAACTGGGTCTTAGGAAACCCAAACAAACTAGGATGAGCATTCAATTGGCTGATAAAACCATTAGATTTCCTAGGGGTATAATCGAAGATGTGCTAGTTAAAATTGATAAATTCATATTCCCTGTGGACTTTGTTGTTTTAGACATAGATGAGGATAGCAACGTGCCATTAATTCTAGGAAGACCTTCTTAGTAACTGCAAGAACTATAATTGATGTAGATACAGGAGAACTCACACTTCGTGTAGGTTAATACAATTACTTTGCAAGCCCATGATTCTAATAGAGATGTTAATGATAAAGATGTTATTACGAGTAATTGTGATAAGAAAAATCTCACTTCCCAACCTTCTGTACAGGATACTGTCAGCAAAGGTGCAAATGAGCCATAGTCAAATTCATACGTTAACAAGGGACCCTCCATGAAGAACGAATGCTACAGATTGAAGAACTAGACGAGTGGCTGAATTACCGCCAAGAGAAACCAAAAATATTCCACGTTGAACCGAAGTATCACCATGATGACCCTAAGGTAAAAATGAATCAATTTAAGGTACCGGATAAGGTATTCTTAGATGAGGAGTCGAGATACCACATGATACGTTGGGCACTTTCAAGGTAAATTATACTCGACTCAAACCTTATTTTGACAATAAAACTGAAAGCAGGATAGAGGAGTTCCAACTCCTCAAACCACCGTGACTGTTCAAGCTTGAAAAGTCGAGCTTAGACTATAAACAAATGCTTCTCAGAGGCAACCCGAGCACTAACAATTTTCATTTTCTTAAATTCATAACTAACTCCTTAAAACGCAGATTTTCCATAACCACACGACCAGGCACACAAGCATGCCTAATACCATGGACACACCACGGTTCCAAAAACACGGCCGTACGACACGGCCGTGTAAAAACAGAGCTAAATTTTCCCTAAAACACAGGTACAAAAACATGGTTGTGCGATATTGCCGTGGCCAAACCTGTCAATTCATACACGGACGTGCGATCCTAAACAAGGCCGTGCGAAAAGCGAACACTAAAAGACACGGTCGTGTTATATGGTCGTGTGTCCCAACACACCCTTGGGTGAAACTGAGAAATCAACACGGGCGTGTGACACGCCCGTGCTGACCACCCGTAGCTACACCACTAGTTTACAAAACACACGGGCCAACCCAATAGCACACGAGCGTGCGCCACGGCCGTAGAGCCAAATCTTTATTACCTAATTTTACTTTTCATTTTCTTTACTTTATATTTTTCTTTTCCCTTTTATTTTGCAGCTCATCTCTTATCGAGTAATACTTGAATTCCCCACATAGTTGTGCTTATTCTCTTCAGTCATTCAGAATTGAGAACTTTAAGTAGTCCCCTCTCCAATCCAGCTTTCGCTATTCTCAAAGAATTCATCCAATATTCAGGGAGTTTCACTTCTCTCCCTATCTTATGATTTTATGCTTCTATTTTCACTAATTTTATCTTTGTACATTGAGGGCAATGTACATCTTAAGTGTGGGGAGGGGGGAAATCACTTTCACTTTTTACATTATCCTCGAACCCCTTAAAATTTTTGCCATTAACTTTTTGCATTATTTTCAAATCGCTGAATCTTTGCCTTAACAATTAGAATGAATTCTGATTGATTTATGATTTTTATTGATATGTTGAGGATTAAGACATAGGTATTTATGCTTTGATTATTCAAACTTTTAGACATTAGGGAATCAAGCATGATAAGTTGAAATTTTTGAGAATTTAAATTTTTCTAGGTTGTTTTCCCCAATTTTAAGTGCTATCTTAAGATGTGAAATTCGCAGGATTGACATCAAAAGCCATAATTCTGGTGAGATTTTTGAGCCTTTTGAGCATACATCCTTTCGTGCTCACTTTTATTGTTATTTTGAGTGAGTCAATATTGATCTGTTATTCTAGAACTTACTTCGATTATACATGTCGAGACCACATCATTGATTTGATATACCGAAATGATAAAGGCACCTAGGTTTTAACCCACTTATTCCATAAAAGCCTACCTTCATAATTAACCCCTATTGAACCCCATTGAGCCTAACAAACCATTCATTGACTTACCCTCAATATTAACCTATAACCTGTTCTTTTTTGAAATCCTTTCAACTATTTTGATCTCTATTTTTGTCGAGATTAGAGTTGAATAATTATTTAGCTATGTTCTCCTTTTCAGCTTGTAAGTTTATAAATATTCGATTTGTTCTTTAAAAAATGTATATTTCAGTTATAACTCAATGTTTCGTATATTTCCATGTAATTTTTGAGCTTCTGTTCTTAAACGATGTTATCCAAATGTAACACCCCAAACCTGGCCCAGACGTTACGGCCAAGTCTGGTGTGTCACATGAACAACGGGTTAATCATGTTCCTTAGTTATAATGATTAAGTTGAGTTTTGCAAAATCGTAAATATAGTTTGGGAATAAAATCCAGGTTGAATATTGTGAACATCCTATCCACTACCAGTTTAGAATTCATTTTGTTACAAGATTTTGTTTGTCTATTCGCTATCGATTTGATACGAGTGTTTCATTTGAAAATGTTGTTTAATTTTAGGAAAAACCTGCGCAGCATTAGTCTACTTATTTAAATCAAATTATAAATAAAGAGTTAAAAACCTAAATTAAAATACTTAAAGTGGCCTTATTACAAACCCAAAACCATAATGAAAATAATTTAAAATAAGTATGAAAGTAAAAAGACTTAATTAAAAACCCTCAAGTGCCATCCAAATGGCCACTCTGAATCCCTCCAGCTCCAAGTCTACTAGCTTAAGGCTCTCCTGCAAGAATGAAAAGAAGGGGGTGAGTTTGGAAACTCAGTGTGTAAAGAAAGCCCAACCAGAGTCCAAACTAGCTCAAGCTTACTAGGCCCAAGCCCTATTGATATGCATGATATGAAGTGATAAAATTTATACTAAATGATCACACCAGGAACTAACTATTATCACGATTTAAGGCAAGCGCACCTATCGAAAAATAGTATAGCTTAGTGGTAAGACCGAGATATCGTACCCAATGGAACCAAAAGTACTAGTACTAACTTCCTTTCTATTATTTAACCTGAGAATAAAAGGGGATTTTTATTAACTAAACTAATTATTAGACTAAGCTAAGAATGCACAAAAAGTGAATTGGGGAGAAACTCTTAGGAAAACTGATTGATTTGGACAATACTCAAGGGAGAATCCACCTAGACTTCACTCGTTATCAACTCTTGAACTAGACGATTTATTCACTGGTTTGATCCGTAGAAATCCCTAACTTATGTTAATATCTCTCTCGAGACTAAAAACAACTAACCCTAGGTTGATTAATTGAAATCTCTTTCTAATTAAAACCCCTAGTATCGCATTAATTTGATCTATGGATTCCCTTATTAGGTTTGACCCTAATCCGGCAGATTTTTGTCGTCCTATCTCTAGGATTGCGATCAGCTCCGCTTAATTGTGTTGGATCTACTCCTATGCAGGGACTTTTGCTCCTCTACATAAGCACATTTGACTTAAATCAACATCCTGGAAATATCAATTTAAGAGTTGAAAACACAATTAAGAACAAATCAAATATTTATCATACAATTCAAGAGAAAATAATAACAAGATCTGTCTTAGGTTTCATCCCCCTCAAGTATTTGGGGGATTTAGTTCATAATTATAAAAGAAAACATCTCAGAAGAATTAAAATAACAAAACATAAAGAGCCCAAAAACCCTTGAAGGTGATTAAAGGGAGATCCTTAGTCTTGAGGGAGAATTCAGCTTCTGAGATGGATCAATCGGCTTCTCTTAGAGTAATTCCTTGCTTCTACTCTCTGTATTAGCAGAAATAAGGCACTTTTTTGTGGGAGAAAAAGCACACCCTTGAAGTAGCCTCCTAGGGTCTTTATATAGAGCTTTGGAATGCCTTTCTTAGCCTCTAAGCATCCTTTTTCGAGTGAAATTGAACTTCCTCATGACAGGGACACGCCCGTGTGCCACGCCCGTGTGGATTGAGCCCTAGGCTATACTCGGGCCTGTTAAGGTGGCATGGCCGTGAGGTCTGGCCGTGCTTCTCGGGGTTAGGCCGTGTTCGAGCTCATGATGGCACGGCCGTATGGCACGGCCGTGTGGCGAGCTTCCAGGCCGTGTTGTTTTCATTCTTTGGCCCATTTTCTCCGTTTTCGGCCTGTTTCTCATTCTTTTCACTCCCTATGCTCACCTGAGTGTAAAACATGAAATTAAAGGTTTAAGAGCATCAATTTACACAAATTCAATGATAATTCATCCAAAAATTTGGCTAAGCATAAGGTAAAAACATGTATAATTTATCGTTTATCACCTATCCAGTCTCAGTAATAACTGGGCCGAAGCCCTATTCAATAATCAGTTAACTGGGCCTTAACCCTATTCAGATACAGTTTAACTGGGCCGAAGCCCTATTCAGTCTCAGTAATAACTGGGCCGAATCTCTACTCAGTAATCAGTTAACTGGGCCTTAGCCCTATTCAAATACAGTTTAACTGGGCTGAAGCCCTATTCAGTGAACAGTGCGGCCTATAGGCCTATTACAGTAACAGATCAGAAATAATGCATGTATGCAAAGCCCAGCCCATGTCCAGCCCTACACACTACCCGTACCAGCCCTACACACCATGTGGGTAATAACTCAACCCACCCAGCCCTACACACCACAGTCGCAGCATAGCTGCTTAATCAGATAACGTGGCCAAGCCACTAACAGTAAAACCGAGGCAAAGCCCCTTTCAGTAAACGTGGTATTGCCACTTAGCACTTCCTCCATCAATAAACCAAATCCCATGCAACAGTTAAACATGTCATGGCATACAGTGAACAGATAAAATATAGCATGCATTTCAGTCAAAATTAACCCTAGGGGTATAATGGTCATTTTGCGCATAGAGGTAAAATAGTAATTTTCCACCCTTAAGGGGTATTTCAGTAATTTTACCAATTTTTAGGGTTTTACGCACACTTCAGTTACTAACAGTCTAATTTTTCACCCTAACAGTTTATTTGGCCCATTTATCAACTTTAAAGCTATTGGGCCCAAAAACCCCTAATGGGCCTTACAGTGTCAACTAGCTATTTTGGACCACTTAGCCCAACTTTCACAGTGGTTTTAACAGTTTTAACCTATAGAATGCCAGAACCCACTTACCGCTCATTTTTACCCAAATGGGCCCGTAAGCCCGTTGGGCCCAAATTCAGCCCCTCAAGGCCCAGATTTACTGAGGTGCACGAAATCGCGCACTCACCAAGTTTACCGATTGCGATTACAGATCTTACCACTTCCAACTAACCCACGAGTGCTCGCACACTCGTAAGCCTATGAAATGCCATAATTTTAGCATTTCGACTTTTCAGCTTTTGCCGATTTAGTCTACTAGAGGGTGTCCGTTTACACACCTGATTTGCAACATACGTTGACGAGATCTCCCACACGTGTATTCTACAATCGCCCACTACGACATTAGATTACGAATCAATGATAACCACCGTAACATTCACTCACCATATTCGGCCATAATAATACATTGTTAATCACTTACCTCTGTCGATCTTCACTACTAGATCTAGATCTAAACCGCCTTGAAACCATTGATCTTGCTAGCCTCCAAATAGATCTTGATCGCTAGCCTTTAGCCCACACTAGCACATAACAAAACAAATAATATTACCAATAAAGTCTCTTAGCCTTAGTCGACAGCTACCCTATGCACATAGGGGTTTTCGGCTTTTCTTAAATCCCAGAATAACGAATGGAAAAGAAGAATCTGAGCACTTACCAAAGATCTACTAGACAGGAATGCTTCCAATCCTTTTCTAACCTAGATCTGACGTAGATCTAGCCTCTAAACACGAGCAGAGAGTGAAACTAAGAGATTTAAGGGTTCAATTCCCAAATCACTTATGAATGTGGAGATTTCGACTTTTGGTATAATAAAGAAGAGAAATATAGAAATTGTATGAAAAGAAAAGATTTTGATAAGGGTTTTAGGAGTTGTGAGATTCGGCTGAGTGGATTGAAGAAAGAATGGGGTTTCGACTTTTGGTGGTAATCGACTAAGGAGGAGATTCTAGTTCGAATTTCTAACTTTTAAGAGTATTCGGCTAACAAGGTTGAATAGGAGAGGTTTTATGATTGGTGATGTAAAGAAGATGGAGAAGAGGGTAAGAAGAGAAAAGGAGAAGAAAAAGATGACAGATTCGGCTTTGAAGAAAAAAGATGATGGTTTTGTCTTGCACAAGTCGGCACTAGGAGAATGTAAAGAACTTAGGTTTCAGTTCTTAGGTAAAAGAAGGAGGAAGAATTGAACCCTAAGGCACTATACCTATTCGGCCACAAGAAACAGCCCCTAAGTGCCAAGTCCCGACGGTTTAAGCCTTCCTAATGTTGGCACACAACCTAGCTCCTCATGCCAAAACTACAACCTCCCCAAGCCCTAGCTGATTGTGTACTTTCCACCCTCCATTCGGCCAACATACTCTCTCATTCAAACTCCTAAAATTTCTCCCCTTATCCCTCCTTAACTCAATCCCCTAAACACTTCAAACTATCTTCTTCAGAATTTACTTTGGATTCCAACACTTACCTTACATGAGCAACAAAAATAAAATACATATTGCTTACCTTGAGACCTGAACCCTGGCCCTTGCACACACCCACATGCCACTTTCTTAGGCTGTAAGTGGCGCCATATTGCCACTTTACCAAGGGCCCACTTGTGTCTTATTTGACTCACTTTTTCTTAGAAGCCCACATAACCAAGACCCTTTCTCTTTAAATCCCAAAATTTAATATTTCATCCGAGTTTTAACTTAGGCTTGGGCTTTCTAAAGGCCCACTAACACACTCAAAACATAATTTACACAACCAAACAATAAATTTTCATGTTCACACCAAAATCACAAAAATCCTGAAAAATCCCGAAAATTAGGGCGTTACACCAAAATAAAAAAAGCTTTGCTCTAGGAGTATGTTTCAGTTATAGAGATTTTTCTAGTTAGATATTTTTTAGTTCAATCCCGATTCTAACCCTCTTTTTTAGCTTGTGACAACACTCCTAACCAAAGCCACGTTACAACCCTCTAAAGACCTTTTGATTGATGTATCATGTTAATACATAGCAGTGGAGATTTGATTTTCCTGCAAGCTTATGGTAATAACTTTTCATGTTGACTAATGAGTGCTTAATTTCTTAACCCTAAACACTTCAAGTGGATAGAGTGAATCTTTACTGAGGATGTCAACTCTTGTTGATTTTGAGTTCAAGGTAATTACCTAGAAGAGGGTAGGAAACCTATATTTCTATGATAAAATTCACAACTTAGATTGTTTGGGACTTTAATTTTCTTTCAGTTGAATTCTCAATGTATGATTACTTATGGATTAGTTCGAAACATTATTGATAAGGATTATAAGTTGAGAAGAATGATTTCTACTTGTGAGTTGAGATTTTGCTTGAGGGCAAGCAAAGTCTTAAGTGTGGGGGTATTTGATAAACTATAAATTATACATATTTCTATCCTACATTTTAGCACATTTATGGATGAATTATCATTGAATTTGTGGAATTTGATGCTCCTAATCCTTTAATTTCATGTTTTATACTTAGGAGAGCATAGAGGAGTGAAAAGCATGAGAAATAGGACAAAAATAGAAAATACGGGCCAAAGCAAGGAAGCAACACGGCCTAGAGTTTAGCACATAGGCAACTCACACGGCTGTGCCACATTAACAGGCTCGAGCACGGCCTAGGCTCGATTCACACGGGCGTGTCGTTGCCATGATGAAGTTTAATTTCACACATAAAAAACTACTTAGGGGCTAAGAAAGACATTTCAAACTCTATATAAAGACCTTAGGAGACAACTACAAGGGTGTACAGTGCTAGATACAGTTTCCCTGCCAAAATGGAGAGTAGAAGGTAGGGAATTACTCGAAGGAAGCTAATTGATCCTTCTCAGAAGCCGAGATCTACATCAAGACAGAAGATCTCCCTTCAATCCTTTCAGGAGTTTTGGGTTTTCTTATGTTTTATTTTATTTTTATACTGAGATGTTTTTTTTTTATAAACATGAACTAAACCCCTAAATACCTGAAGGGGATGAAACCTAAGACAAATCTTGTTATTGTTATCTGAACTATATGATAAATATTCAATTTGTTCTTAATTGTGTTTTTAATTCTTAAATTGAGATTTTCGGGATATTTAAGTCGAATGTGCTTATACAGAGGAGCAAAAGTCCCTGTATAGGAGTAGATCCAACACAATTAAGTGGAGTTGATCACAATCCTAGACATAGGACGACGAAAATCTGCCGGATTAGAGTCAAATCTAATAAGGGGATCCATAGATCAAGTTAATGCAAGACAAAGAGATTTTAATTAATCAACCTAGGATTAGTTGTTCTTATTCTCAATGGAGAAATTAACATAATTTAGGGATCTCTACGAATCAAGTCGAATGAAGAAATCGTCTAGTTTAGAGTTAGATAACAAGTGAAGTCTAGGTGGATTCTTCCTTAGGTATTGTCTTTATTATTCAGTTTTTCCAAAGCAATTCCACAATTTACTTTTTTTTTGTCGTGTCCTTAGTTTAGAGTTAATTAGTTCACACAAATCCCTCTTATTTTTAGGCTAGATAATAGAAAGAATGTCATTACTAGTACTTTTGGTTCATTGGATTCGATATTCCGGTCTTGCCATTAACTATACTACTACACGATAGGTGCGCTTATCTTTTATCGGGATAATAGTTAGTTTCCAGGTACGATTAATTTTATTACTTCATCACATCACAATTAGTTGTGAATTTAAGTGTTAGAATGGACTTGCTGGTCTAGTGGCTGAGTGAATGTCAGTTTACCTTAAGGTTTGGGTTCAAGTCTTTGTGTGTGTGTTTTGAATGAATATTTTTATTTTATTTTGTTTTATTTTAAAGCTTATAATTATTTATTCATTTTTACATTTTTATTTTTCTTTCCTCCTAGACGTTTCTTTTGGCTATTTTTCTCTGTTTCTTTTCTTTTTGGGTTCTTTTATGATTTTTCTCTTTTGAAAATGGTTTCTGCTTAGAGGACTTTGAAGAGCCTCATTTCCTTGTTGCCAAGTCAGTGTTTGGGTATCTTCGATTGCAAAACAGGTGTGGGTTTCATACTCTCTTTTACTTTCTATCTACGAATTATTATTCGACTCGTTGAGAAGTCGACAATGTGCGTGTCAATGTTCTCAAATCCATTATTTTGATGTGGTATCATTGTATTATGCTTAGAATATGTAAGGTTTTGTATAGTTTTGATCTAACGAGGATCGAAAAGTGCTTTGTGGCTAAAGGCACATTTTTCGGGGCAACTTTAGGGTGGTTTCATGACTATACTGGGAGCCACACAGGTGTGTGTCAAGTCACTCGGCCGTGTGCTTTTGGGATTTAGGGTTTTCGATATAATTAAGGTGTCACACGGCCACATAGCTCTGTGGCCGATTTTGGGATTTTGTCGATATTTAAATGGCCATATCCGCTGGGTACACGAGCGTGTGTGATTGGGAATTAGGGATTTAGTGATTTGGTGCCACACGGCCATGTGGTTGATTTTGGGATTTAGGGATCCCACATGGCCATGTGCATCCTTCTACACGAGCATTTTGACCCTCACATGGCCTAGGTTGTTCCACATGGCTAGAGCACACGAGCGTGTGGTTCTGTGACATTAAATTTTGCTTTGTCCGTGTCTTTGAGTTGGGAATGTGTATGTGTAACCCAACCCTTAGCTAAACTTTAGTAAGGGTGACTAGATCTTTATATCTATGACTATGTGTTCTATTATGTATAATTTGTGACTGTTACAAGTGGGATGTTTGATTTTTGAACTTGTTTAACTGGGTGTGTGCGCGTAAATCTGCTCTATCTAACTGTCTGTTAATATGTCACTATTATGCGAGATTGAATGCATTCTGTAACTGATTGACTGGACGTGAGTTTTTGTGTTTGAATAATTGTCTAAAATCGGTATTATGATTCTGTACGTCTATCTACATATATACATTTGCATAAAGTATTTTGGGTGGGATTTTGAAGAGAAGGGAGCCTGAATCTGAACTGATTTGGCAGTATTACTGCAACTGGTCTGTATCGCGGATTATCGTACTACACTGTACAGCACATACATTAGCTTTACTGTGTATTCTTATCTGATCTGGTAGTCTCACAACAATTTACTGGCATAGTGGTTTACCGTGTTACACTGTACCGCATATACGTCAGCTTCGCTGTGTATTATTATTATCTGATCTGGCAGTTCAAACTGCAACATGACAGTACCGCGGATTACCACATTGTACTGTATTGCACGTGCGCCAGCTATGCTACGTGTATTTATTTGATTTGGTAGTTTAACTGCATATTGATAAGCCATTGTTGTCGGGCAACCTGGGATGACTTCATATGGTGTGTAGGGTTAGATGGGCCTACGAGGTCCTATGTGGTGTGACCTGAATGGATGAGCTCAAATAGCTCATATGAGGTGTGATTGGGGGATAGAGAGGTGTGTTCAGCTGGATGGGTGGGTTATTTTAAAATCTAATTTCATACATACGCATTTGCTTGGGTGTTCTGCGTATGAGATTATTTCTATTTTTGTTTGATTGAATGACAAAAATATTTGACTGCTTCTGTTTGACTGAATGGCACATGTGACAGTTGCCTGTGTGTAACTTAATATGCTCAAATTGTTGTTTCCATTTGGGATGTTGGTTTTGAGTTTATCTTTTGGATCAGTATGTCTATGTACGTCTCATTATTGAACTGTTATTTGGCGTCCCGTTCTATGATTCTGTTGTTAGATTGGTATTGAACTCACACTGAGCTCGTGTAGCTCACCCCCCTTCTGTTTCCCTTTCAAGAACACTTCTGAGTTTAGGCGCTGGACTCGGTATGCGGAGGCCTCGGACAGTCACGGTGAAAAATAAATTAACAGTTCTTATTTTCAGTTTCCACATTTGTTATTTGCTTTTGAACTGTAAGGTTTTGTAAAAACTATGGTACAAGTTCTATTTTTGATTATTCGTATAAATTTTTAATTTGTTCTTAACTTCGACTAAACTTTAATTTTTCCAAAGGAAATCTAAATGATTAAATGTTTTTAGTTCATAAGGAAATAAATATGTTTGCAGTGGAATTGGAGGTAACTTGTTTTAAATTTTCCTACGATCACTTCGATGATCAATGTAGCATCTGGAATTCAGTCTAGACTCCTAGGCCAGGTTTAGGGTGTTACAATAGCGGTAACTCTAAGTCGTGTATCAGATAATTCTTTTCATATGACTTTAATTGTCTGGAAGCATAAGCTATCACTCTACCTTCTTGTATTAAAACGCATTCGAAACGATTCAATGACACGTCACTAAATATCACAAACTCTTTACCCGACTTAGGTTGAACTAGAACTGGTGCTTCAGTTAACAGTGCTTTCAACTGATTGAAACTCTGTTGACATCTGCAACAATCGAGTTATCGTTGTGGCAATCATCAAGAACCCTTTAACAAATCTTCGGTAATAGCTAGCTAATCCGAAAAAAACTTTTGACTTCAGATACATTTCTTGGTGCTTTCCAGTCAATAATTGCTGAAATCTTACTCGAGTAAACTCTGATGCCTTCTGCTGAAACATTGTGACCCAAAAATCCAACTTCTTAGAGCCAAAACTTGCATTTATTGAACTTAACAAACAATTTCTTATCTCTCAAAGTTTGCAATACAACTCTCAAATGTTCAGCATGCTCAGACTCATCTTGGGAATAGATTAGAATGTCATCATTGAATACAATAACGAATCTGTCTAAATACGAAAAATTCTGTTCATCAAATCCATAAATACTGCAGGAGTGTTAGTTAATCCGAATGGCATAACAAGAAATTCATAATGTCCGTACCTTATTCTGAATGCAGTTTTCGACACATTTGTGTCTTTAACTCGCAAATGATAGTAGCCAGATCTCAGATCAATCTTCGAAAATACTATTGCTCCTTTCAGCTGATCAAATAAACCATCAATTCTCGGTAGTGGGTACTTATTCTTGATCGTAACTTTATTGACCTATCGGTAATTGATACACATTCTTATCGTTCCACTTTTCTTCTTTACGAATAGAACTAGTGCACCCTACGGCGAGAAACTAGGTCGTACAAAACCTTTATCTATTAATTCCTGCAATTGAGTTTTCAACTCTTTCAACTCTGTAGGAGCCATTCTGTACGGAGTTATCAATATCGGTGATGTCCTAGATATTAATTCAATAGCAAATTCAACCTCTCTAAATGGTGGCAATCCAGGTAACTCTTCTGGAAACACATCTAAATATTCACAAACCACTGGCATTGATTCAATCTTTGATTTAGATACTTTTGTATCTAGTACTTACGCAAGGTAAGCATCACAACCTTTTCTCACATATTTCTGAGCTAACATTATCATTATCACTATAGGCAACCAACTCGAATCATCAGATGCAATACGAATAATTTCACTATTCTGACATTTCAACTCAAAAATCTTTCATTTATAATTCATAGCCGCATCATACAGAGTCAACCAATCCATATGCAGAATTACGTCAAACTCATCAAATGATAAAAGCATCAAATCAACCGGAAAACAGTAACCCCTTATCATCAGAGGACAATTCTTGTAAACCTTATCAACTAGGAGATACTGACCTAAGGGTTTCGATACTTTAATCACAAATTCGGTAGAACCAACATGTAAACTCTTACTAGACACTAAATTCATACAGACATATGAATGAATCGATCCAAGATCAATCAATGGAATTACATCAATGACATAAAGAGAGAAAGTACTAATGATAACATCTGGTGATGATGCTCATGCCTCAAATCTCACTGTAGAATGGCATAAGCTTTGGCTGGTGCTCATGCCTCGGATCTCACTGTAGAATCTCTCGTAGCTCCATGATTACCACTTGTGTTTCTAATGTTTCAGGATGGTCTCCTTCTAGTAGTTGTATTACTCAGTTTCACTGTTTGAGCTTTTTCATTCAAAGACTTCTCTAGGTAATCTCTGAGATAGTGATCGAGGGATCCACATCTGAAACATGCTCTTCTCTTCACCCTACATTCACCATAGTGTAGTTTATTGCAATGTTTGCACTCTGGTCTAACATTTCTAGCACTACCCGCACTAGCTGCTGATGTAGTTTGAGGTTTCAGAGTAATGTGTGTCGTATCTCTGTCTCGATTAGAATGCGCCATAGAATCAGCAAAACGACAGTGATGTTCTTTAAATTTCTTAAATGCTGACTGATGAGACTTTCTCGTAAATCTCTTTCTTGAATCTCTAGCTCCAGAATCTGCTTTTCTCTTTTCTCTGCTAAGCTCTTCGGCTTTGCAAGCTCTGTCAACTAACACAATGAACTCTTTCAATTCAAGAATCCCGACTAGAAGTATAAGGTCTTCATTTAACCCGTCTTCAAATTGCTTACACATAATTGCCTTAGTGGAAACACATTCTCAGGCGTACTTGCTCAGTCTCACAAACTCCCTTTCATATTTTGATACAGTCATACGACCCTGTTTCAACTCCAGAAATTCTTTGCAGTTTTGATCGATAAATTGTTGGCTTCTATACTTCTTTCTGAATTCAGTCTGAAAGAAATCCCAGGTAACATGTTCTCTAGGCACCACAAAAAATAAACTATTCCACCACTGGTATGCAGCATCTGGCATACAAGATAATTCATCAAATACCCGGATTGGATTCTCAAACCAAAACTCAGCTCTCTCAGTATCATCATCAATAGTAGCTCTAAATTCTTCAGCCCCATACTTTCTAATTTTATCAATAGGTGGCTTATTTATAAGTATAGGTTCCAAACTTTGAGAAGTTACAAGAATCGATTGGGGAATAGGTGGAGGTGGAGGTTGTTAAGCAGCTGAATTTATTCAGACATACTCAGAAAACCATTCGTTCATCATTTGGAAGAAGGCTTCTTTGGCCTCTCATCTATGACCCTTAGATACGTGTCTCGATTCAGATGGCGAGACTCCATGAACAGAGGCTGGCACATTACTCTCTACATCATCGGAGTCAACCCGATTGGAATCTATTTACTATATAAAACACAATTCAGAAACTATTAGGAGATATCACACTATCACAAGTTAAATATAGCTTGTATAGCTAGACTTACATATGCAACATCAGTCCTAAAATGGACTAAATTGTAGCTTTGATACCAATAAAATGTAACACCTCTAACCGTATCTGTCCCCGGAATAGGGTTATGGAGCATTAGCAGACTTATTACATAAATAATCATACATTTCACATACTTTTTTCCATTTTCAAATAATCATCAATCAAATACATTCATATTGTCCCTAATATGAGCCTATGAGGCCCAAATCATGCATTGGGAGTGGTTCGAGACTAAACCGATAACTCAAGAAACTTTTTGGAAAATATAGAAAATTTTCACATACCCGTATGGACATTTGTAATAGGATCACATGGTAGTGTCCCAAACCACATCTGACCCCGTGTAACTCCCTAACTTGTGTCACACAGCCAGCCACACGCCCATGTGACTAGCCCATGTAACTCAATGACTTGCTTCTATTAGAAACTACAGGAGACACACGGCCGTGTCACTTGACTGTGTGTCACACATGGCTAGGACACACGCCCGTGTCTCTGCCGTGTGGATGAAAATAGGCTAGTTTTGAAGCCACATTTCTCACCCAATTGGCATTCACCTATACCAACCAAAATTGCATATAACCATGTCTTCAAATGGCATGTAAACTCATCTAAACCAAGTTCAATTCATGCTATATCAATACCATCAACCATAAGGCACAACTATTACAATAAGCCATTCTATTTCATACCAAAAGCACATTCTCAAATCATCAATATGGTCACTTTCTATTATGCCTCACTTTACCTAAACCATAAGCATACAGGTCTCAATTTTCAACCATTTGGGACTCCATACACCAAATCACAACAAGCATTTATATAGCAATTATGCACAACATATCAAAAGGCCATTTGCACATACACATACATCACCAAGTATGAAAAAATAAGCCAACTCACATGGCTTTACACATAATCAAGCATTTATCATTTACAAGCCAATTCAAGTGGCTAAATCCATTACTAAAATATAGACCAAAATGTTCATAACTCCTATACATGCCAGATAACCAAAATACACAAGTTCAAAAGTACCAAAATGATAGTTGGATAATGTGATGCAATCTCCGATAACTTCCAAATCGAGTGAGCTTTTGAATCATTATAAAATATAGAAAAGAAAACAAAGTAAGCTATAAATCTTAGAAAGCTCGTATAATAGAGAATTAAACTTACCATCTATTCATAATTTAGACAAATAAACATAGTATAATTCAATCGTTTTGTCAAATGCCTAAACACATATAATAACCAATAGGCTAGTCACGTAAAGTGCATATAATCATCTAATCATATGGATGAATACACAATCATTCGAATTTCATATACATATATCATCCATTTCATATCTCAATATGGCATGAAATACATTTTCCATGTAATTCATTCAACTCATTATCCAAGATCTCATCAATTCATTTAACCTGTAATAGAATTGTGTCCCTTGAACTAATTAGAATGTCATTAGATACACAGGTGGTACACACAAAGTATACTAAACTGTAATCCATCAATTCCTGTATCTATATCCTCTTTCGAGCTATAAACGATAAGCTCCTCCTGAGCTGAGGTAACAGTAAGCTCCAATGAGCTGAGAAACGGTAAGCTCTTCTGAGCTGAAATATCAGTAAGCTCATATGAACTGTGGTGAGTCCGCAACACATGCAAGATTGCAACCAAATTGGTAACCCTAGTGACATGTCACTTGTATCCTACGAATTCTTAATGTTCAAACGGGGCTCGGTATTATTCGAACTTCAACATTTAAGCATTCAAATATCATATAATTTATTTATCTCAATTAATAAAAATACATTTCGAATAAGTACATATTTCAATAATCAATTCTAACTATACGAACTTACCTCGTATAACACGGATGGAAACGATCGTCTATTTGACAACTTTACCTTTTCCCTGATCTAATTCTGAACTTCGCTTTTCTTGATCTATATATAATAAAATTTAGCTCATTCAATTATCATTCTATTCAATTTACCCAAAATTACACATTTGGAAAAATTACATTTTTGCCCCCAATATTTCAAATTCTTTACAATTTAGTCCTTATCACATAAAATGCATAAAATGCAAATTCATTCAATTTGACCATAACCTATGCTAGTCGAATTTCTCTTATTAACATATCAGCCCATATTTTTCATTTATTCACACATTTAACCACACAATTTTTATATTTCTCAATTTAATCCATAATTGACATTTTCATTAAAAATCACTTAATAAAACTTGTAAATCTAACATCAAAGATTCATTTTCCATCATTAACTATCACAATACATACTTATTCATCGATGTAAAACCCTAGACCTTTAAGAGTTTCTCAAATTAGTCCATGGGCTAGCTAGATCTAGTTGCAACGATCTCCAAAACATAGAAATCATTAAAAACCGAATAAAAAATCACTTACATGCATAGGATACCTTTAGTCGAACCTTTAAACTTCTTCAATGGTGTTTTTCACCCTAAAAATCGGTGGTAGATGGAAAAACAAAGATGATTACTTGTTTTTCCTTAATTTAATTTACGTTAATTAACAATTTACTATTATAACCTTTAATTAACCATTAAAATTCACCTATATAATGCCCATCTTTGGCCATTTAAATGACCACTGGTCTAGTTACCATTTAAGGCCACTCATTTTTAAATTCCATAGCAATTTAACACCTTTTACTAATAACACACATGTTTTGCACTTTATGCGATTTAGTCCTTTTCATCTAATTAAACATTCAAACAATAAAATTTCTTAACAAAAGTTTTATGCAATCATATCATCATGTTGTAGACTTCAATTTAATAATAAAGTAAATATTTTGACTTTGGATTGCTAGTTCCGAAACCACTATTTTGATTTGACCAAAACGGGCTGTTATAGCGTATTATACTACAAGGCTCATATAAAAATATAACGTAGTTTGCATGCATATACGATAGGGTTCACATAACATGTTGCAAGGCTCGTATGAAAGTAAGGGGGTGTGCATATGTTACCTTAGCCTGCGTATTGGAGTTTATCTGCAGTATATCAGACCACTCACCTTTGTACTTGCTTCAACTACCATGCTCAAATAAGCTTTAATTTGCCTTTGTCCATGCTTGTAGAGGCTGCCAAATGACTTGGCACTTTTCAAATGCATCAAGCACAATACAAAGGCATTATTAAAAACAACATACACAATCAAATCATTCCAAAATCACAGATCAAAGCCTCTTAACTTTTATACCAAAAACTTAACTAGTTTTGTCGAAATAGGTGTTTAACCACTCAAATCTCATTTCCAAGCTTAGGTTTCAAATTCATACATCCTAAATATCATTCAATTACATATCTAAACCATCAATTTTATCCAATTATATCGATCTATCTTTTTTCAAAAAAATCAAGTTTATGTGATCTTTTAAAGGGGAAAACATTCAATTTCCTTAAATTCATTAAGGATTTTTAAATTAAGATAAAATATATTTTAATTAGATAAAAATGAGTTATAAATTATTTTAAAATCAAACCTTAGTAAGAAATATGAGATCCACCATTTTCAAGCCAAAAATAAACTCATTTTGTCGAAATATAAGGTTTCCTCACTCGAATTTTGTTCCTAAACCTTAATTAAGTTTCTAAACATCATATTTAACCTATTATTACAAATAAAAACCTTTAATTTTATCTAATCTCACAAATTTAAAATTTCAGAAAAATTATGCCTGTATGAACACACAAAAGGGCAAAACCTGAAATTCATTAAAACTGGATACTGATCTATCAAATTGAGTTCAAATACCTTCTATTTAGTGAAAAATAGATTAGAAATCAATAAAAAAAAATAGGTTTACTCATTATTTCAAATTTCACCATTGTTTAACCAAAATTTGATTAAAAGGTTTTAAATCTTAAAAACTTTCAACACATCCGATTAAATTCCGAATTAGAAAAGCAGAAACCTTAATCTAATCATAATAAGTCAAGACATTACCTCAATTTGAAGAAAAAAACAAGTTGTGGAGCTAATTCGAAGTTGGATGTGAGAAGAATAATGACAAATTTGATGAGAATTTAATGATTTTTCTTTAAAATTGGAAGGTGTTGAGGTGTTTGGATAGCTCAAAAATCATAAGGATGAGTTAATTTTGAGAGAAATGTCATATTTGAACTCGGGGAAAAATTTAAATGTGAAGCTAAATGGGAGGGAAGGGACGTTGAGTTCTTAAAAAAGCAAGCAAGATGAAAAGCTGTTTTTTAATTAAGGGAAAATTGTCTTTTAAAGACTTCTTGTTTTCCCTTGTTTTTCAAATCAGTCTTTAGTTTAATTAAAACACATTTTTCACAATTATTTTCAAAGCCAATTTTATTTTTCACATTTTATTTTTAAAATTTGTTTTAAGTTATTTAATAACTGACCACCTAGACTTAATTTTCACCACCCAAATTTTCTCTCGAGCCCACAACCTAATACCCAATTCTGCTAACCTGGCTTTCGGGATGTAACATGTCTCGATAGCCATTTTCCAGATCTTATAATCAAGAGCCACCGCAATGGATAACAATATGCGAGTTGACTTGAGCTTGGCAACTAGAGAGTAGGTTTCTTCATAATCGATACCTTCTTTCTAAGTCTAACCTTTTGCTACAAGTCTGGCCTTGTAAGTTTCCACTTGTCCATTCACATTTCTTTTCTTCTTGTTGATCCACTTACACCCTATATGTTTTATCCTTTTGGTAAGTCTACAAGTTCCCACACTGAGTTGGAAGACATAGAATTCATCTCAACTTTCATAGTTATTTCTCATAGCTTGGAATCAACACTCTGCATTGCTTTATCATATATGAGTGGGTCATCATCTTCTTGTTCGGTAGACTCACTCTTTAAAACACTTCATGTAATATCCCAATTTTTAGTAGTGCTGAAAAAGGCGAGTTCGGAACCCCATTTTCGTAAACCAGGTTCGAAGAGTTGGTATATTGGTATATTAAATTTTGGTCTAGTAATTTTGTTAAATTAATAGTTAATTTAAGTGCAAGGACTAAATTGTAAAAGTCCAATTGCTATAGGTTTCTAATTGGCCAAGTGCTTTGACTGCATCCTAATGTGCATGTGTTGGGGCTTGTAAATATGCAATTTTGGTAAAGAATTGAAGTGCAGTATCTACAAACGAACATGTCATGTTGTAATATAGATTTGTTTACAATGAAACACTTAGAAAGTATGCCAAGGATAGTACCCCAAAGGATTGCTATATTGGAGAAATTTCCTATTAAATTAATCAGTCAGAAATAATTACTAATCTAACTTATTTACAAATTAGTAGTGACGAATTGAAATTGAGATAACACTAAAATTAATTAAACTATCTTAAAACTAAAACAACCCTAGGTTAAGTTAACGAAAATTTCCAACTCCTAGTTTTGACAATGCGAGATATTTTGCCTAGAATCAATTAAAGCCCTAATTATTAACTAAGTCAATAGCTGCCCTTAATTTAAGTACTTACCACACTTAAATAGAAATATCTTTCGATCTCTTCTTCACTAAGGGTTACCATCTAAGATATCCTTTCGGTCTCACTACTTGGTACAAGTCTACTCAATGGGATGCCTTTTTGGTCTCACATGTTTAAATATTTTACTAGGGTCGTCAATTCTAGTATACTAAGTTCTCTTGAATAAATACTCAAATTTAGATAATTATTTACTTAGTTAATTAATTAGGTTTAACAATTGAATTATGTGAGATATGTATAAAGCACAAGTTAATAATAAAATTTACACAAATATTCAATTAAAAAAGTTAATAAACGTGATATAAATAAAAGTATAAGAAAATAGAATGCTTATTGATTTGAAGGTGTGGTTCTGAAATAATCTTCGCTCGGAATCGTCTAATTTTAGAGTAGAAATCGTTCGATTAAGTAAACATGAAAGAAAATTGATAAACTATAAATTATACATGTTTTTACCTCATGCTTAGCACATTTATGGATGAATTACTCCTTGATTTGTGGACTTTGATGCTCCTAAACCTTTAATTTCATGTATTATACTCAGGTGAGCTTAGGGGAGTGAAAAGAATAAGAAACGGGCCGAAAACGGAGAAAATGAGCCAAAGTAAAGAATCAACACGGCCTAGAAGTTCACCACACGGGCGTGTCACACAACCATGCCACATTAACGGGCCCAAGCACGACCTCCACATCGACTCACACAGACGTGGCATACGGGCGTGTTCCTATCGTGATGAAGTTCAATTTCACTCAGAAAAGGCTACTTAGGGGCTAAGAAAGACATTCTAAACTCTATATAAAGCCCTAGGAGGCAACTACAAAGGGAGAGAGTAGAGGGGACGGTACAAGACAGTACCAACTCAGTCCTCCTACCAAAACGGAGACCTAGAGGTAGGGAATTACTCAAAAGAAAGCCGATTGATCCATCTTAGAAGCCAGGATCTACATCAAGACAGAGGATCTCCTTTCTATCCTTTCAGGGGTTTTTGGGTTTTCTTATATTTTGTTATTTTATTTATTTTGAGATGTTTCTTTTTATAATTATGAACTAAAACCCCAAATATCTAAGAGAGATGAAACCTAAGACGAATCTTGTTATTGTTATCTAAACTATATGATAAATATTTGATTTATTCTTAATTGTGTTTTTAACTCTTGAACTGATATGTCCAGGATATTAATTTAAGTCGAATGTGCTTATACAAAAGAGCAAAAGTCCCTGTGTAGGAGTAGATCCAACACAATTAAGCGGAGTTGATCGCAATCCTAAACATAGGACGACGAAAATCTGCCGAATTAGAGTCAAATCTAATATGGGGAGCCATAGATCGAGTTAATGCAAGACTAGGGGTTTTAATTAGAAAGAGATTTCAATTAATCAACCTAGGATTAGTTGTTCTTATCCTCGACAGAGGTATTAACATAATTTAGGGATCTTTACGGATCAAATCAAATGAAGAAATCATCTGGTTCAGAGTTAGATAACAAGTGAAGTCTAGGTGGATTCTTCCTTTTAGGTATTGCCCTCATCAATTAGTTTTCCTAGAAACAATTTCCCAATTTACTCTTTGTCGTTTCCTTTAGTTTAGAGTTAATTAGTTTACACAAACCAACTCTTTATTTTTAGGCTAGATAATAGGAAGGAAGTTATTACTAGCACTTTTAGTTTCTTGGATTCGATATTCCGGTCTTGCCACTAGCTATACTACTATTCGATAGGTGCGCTTGCCTTTTTATCGTAATAATAGTTAGTTTCCAGGTATGATCGATTTTATTACTTTATCACAATCACGAGATCATGGCCCAATCGATGCATCTTCCCACTCCGAGTGGTTTTGCCCATAGAATTTGAAACAGTTCCTCTTGGATTGCGATCAACTCCGCTTAATTGTGTTGGATTTACTCCTATACAGGGACTTTTGCTCCTCTGTATAAGCATATTTGACTTAAATTAATATCCCAAAAATATCAATTCAAGAGTTAAAAACACAATTAAGAACAAATCAAATATTTATCATATAGTTCAGATAATAATAACAAGATTCGTCTTAGGTTTCATCTCCCTTAGATATTTGGGGTTTTAGTTCATAAATGTAAAAAGAAACATCTCAGAATATATAAAATAACAAAACATAAGAAAACCCAAAACTCCTGAAAGGATAGAACGGATATCCTCTGTCTTGGTGTAGATCCTGGCTACTGAGATGGATCAATCAACTTTCCTTCGAGTGATTCCCTACCTTTAACTTCCCGTCTTGGCAGGAATAATATGCTCAACACTCTCCTCTACTCCCCTCCTTTGTAGTTGCCTCCTAGGGTCTTTATATAGAGTTTAAAATGTCTTTCTTAGCCCCTAAGTAGCCTTTTTCAAGTGAAATTGAACTTTCTCACGATAGGGACACGCCCGTGTACCACGCCTGTGTGAGTCGATGTGGAGGCCATGCTCAAGCCTATTAATGTGGCACGGCCATGTGACCGCCTATGTGACGAACTTCCAGGCCATGTTGATTATTGATTTGGGCCTAATTTGCCCGTTTTTGGCCCGTTCCTTGCTCTTTTCTCTTCCTTATGGTCACCTAAGTATAAGCATAGGCTAGATAAAACCATTAGAATTTTGTGGGTGCAAAAAGAAGGGCTAATTCCTTTGATGTCAGAAATCTTCCAAGCTATAGCCTTCTTGTGTTCTTTTAATACTTGAAGTAATTCCTTTTTCTTTTTCAGTACTTAAGTCTGATGCGATAATTACTGGTAATGTCGAATCATCTCCTAAAAATGCATATTCTAAGTGTTCAGGCAACTGTTTTAATTCTAATTTAGGAGGTTCATCAATCGAAGGTTTTTGCCTCAGTTCGTCATTCATCTTAATACTTTCATAACTTATGTGCCTCGTGACAAGTTCATTAGATTTTAACTTTTTCATTACTTCTTTAACTTCAGTGGTGGCTTCATCTTCCCCCCACCTTGAACAAGACACAGTTCCAACGTGTCTGCGAGAGAAATTTCCTAAAATTTATCTTGAACAAAGTAATCAATAACATCAATAAAATAACATGAGTCATCCTGTTCTCTAAAAAATCTCATAGCATTATAGATTTTAAAAATGACTTCTTCTTCACCAACTCTAAGCACTAATTTACCATCCCCTACATCGATAACGGCTCTAGCAGTAGCTAAAAATGGGCGCCCCAAAATTAAAGGCACCTCAATATCCTCATCTATATCAAGCACAACAAAATCAGCCGAAAATATAAATTTATCTACCTTTACCAGCACATCTTCAATGATTCCCCTAAGGTATTTAACAGATCTATTAGCTAATTGAATACTCATTCTAGTGGGTTTTGGTTCCCCTAGACCTAATTGCTTGAACATTTTGTAGGGCATTAGATTAATACTAGCACCTAAATTAGCTAGGGCTTTATCAATAATTAAACTACCAATTAAGTAAGGAATAGTAAAACTCCCTGGATCTTTTAGTTTGGCTGGCAGTTTATTTTGGAGGATAGCTGAGCATTCCTGGTTGAGTTCCACTGTGGCTAATTCTTCCAACTTTCTTTTATTTTTGAGTAGTTCTTTAAGAAACTTTGCATACTTCGGTATCTGCGAAATCGCTTCAACAAAAGGTAAGTTAATATGTAACTGTTTAAAAAGTTTAAGAAATTTACCAAATTAAGCATCTGTGCAATCTTTCTTCAACTTTGCCGGATATGGTATCGGTGGTTGATACTCCTTAAGTGTTGGTGAAGTACTCTCCTTGGATTCCTCTTCTGCCACTTTGTCTTTTGTGGATTCTTGAACAGGCTTCTTTTCTAATCCTGCCAGTACTTTCCCATCCCTTAGAGTAATTGCTTTGACATGTTCTCTAGGATTTGGCTCGGTGTTACTTGGTAGTCCACCTTGTGGTCTTTCTGATATTAATTTGGCAAGTTGACCAATCTGATTTTTGAGCCCTTGAATAGATGCTAGCTGATTCTTTAATGCCGTTTCAGTATTTTGGAAACGGGTTTCTGATGCGGCCATAAATTTGGTGAACATCTATTCAAGGTTCTATTTTTTCTCCTATTGTGGTGGTGGCTGTTGAAATCCCGGAGGAGGTGGTTGTCTTTGATTTCCTTGTCCTCCTCATGAAAAATTGGGGTGATTCCACCAACCTGCATTGTAAGTGTTATTATAAGGGTTATTTTGGGGTCTAGAATTATTACCCGCATAGTTGGCTTGCTCAGTTTCCATGCCATATCCATAAGAGGTGTAGTCTGGATTAAACATATTTCCTTGAGTTGCGTCACACTGCATTACTGGGTGTGCCTGCGTAAAACCAACAAAATTATCAAACTTTTTATTTAAAAGCTCTACCTGATTAGTAAGCATGGTGACAGCATCAATATTGTAAACTCCTGCAGCTTTTGTCAGCTTTGTCCTCATGACTTGCCACTGATGATTATTCAGTGACATCTCTTTTATAAACTCATAAGCTGCTTCGGGTGTTTTATTGTTGATTTTTTCTCCTGCGGCTGCATCGATCATTTGCCTCGTTGATGGATTCAAACCGTTATGAAAGGTTTGAACTTGTAACCACAAAGGTAACCCATGGTGAGGGCATCTTCTCAACAAATCTTTGTATCTCTCCCAGGCATCATAAAGTGTCTCTAGATCCATCTGGACAAAAGAAGAGATATCGTTTCGCAATTTAACTTTTTAGCTGGAGGAAAATATTTAAGTAAAAATTTCTCTGTCATCTGTTCCCATGTAGTGATTGATCCTCGTGGTAAAGAATTTAACCACTGTTTGGCTTTATTTCTCAAGAGAATGGAAATAGCCTTAGATGAATGGCATCATCAGAAACGCCATTAATTTTAAAAGTATCACAAAGTTCCAAAAAGTTAGCTATGTGTGAATTTGGATCTTCAACCTGTAAACCATCAAACTGCACAAATTGCTGTATCATCTGAATAGTGTTAGGTTTTAATTCAAAATTATTTGCAGCAATAGTAGGTCTAATAATACTAGATTGAGCACCAGCCAAACTAGGTTTAGCATAATCATACATAGTACGAGGAGCATCATCTTGGTTCACTGGTTGCGCGGCTATCGCGGGAGGTGGTAGATTGTCCTGATTTGCTTCCATCACTTCCGTAGGTTCTGGCTCTTGTTCTTGTCCTTGTTCTGGATAATGTAGGCTTCTTCTGATCTCTCTACGAGTTCTGCGAACTGTCGCTTCTAAATCTTCAACAAAAAGCAATGGTCCTACTGGGTTCTTTCTAGTCATAAACTAGAGGTACCTAGAGGAAAAGAAAATTTCAGTAAAATAAAAATAAAAAAATAAGCTAAAAATAAATAAAAATAAGTATGGCTAAAGTAGTAGAAATCGAGCGTTCTTAATATTTCAGTTCCCTGGCAATGGCGCAAAAAACTTGATATGCGTGATATGAAGTAATAAAATTTATAATAATGATCATACCCAAAAACTAACTATTATCATGACTTTAAGGCAAACGCACCTATCGAACAGTAGTATAGCTTAGTGGCAAGACGGAGTTATCATACCTAAGGGAACCAAAAGTACTAGTACTAACTTCTTTCCTATTATCTAGCCTAAAAATAAAAGAGGTTTTTATGAAACTAATTCTAAAACTAAACTAAGAATGCACAAAAAGTAAATTGGGAAAAACTCTTAGGGAAAACTGATTGATTTGGCAATACTCAAGGGAGAATCCACCCAGACTTCACTTGTTATCAATTCTTGAGCTAGACGGTTTATTCACTTGACTTGATCCGTAGAGATCCCTAACTTATGTTAATACCTCCGTCGAGGATAAGAACAACTAATCCTAGGTTGATTAACTGAAATCTCTTTCTAGTTAAAACCCCTAGCCTTGCATTAACTCGATCTATGGATCCTCTTATTAGGTTTGACCCTAATCTGGCAAATTTATGTCGCCCTATGTCTAGGATTGCGATCAACTCCGCTTAATTGTGTTGGACCTACTCCTATGATATGACTTTTGCTCCTCTACATAAGCACATTTGACTTAAATCAATATCCCGAAAATATCAATTTAAGAGTTAAAAATACAATTAAGAACAAATCAAATATTTATCACACAGTTCAGATAGCAATAACAAGATCTGTCTTAGGTTTCATCCCCCTTAGATATTTGGGGTTTTAGTTCATAATTATAAAAGAAAACATCTCAGAAGAAATAAAATAACAAAACATAAGAAAACCCAAAACTCCTGAAAGGATTGAAGGGAGATCCTCTGTCTTGATGTAGATCCTGGCTTCTGAGATGGATCAATCGGCTTCCCTTCCAGTAAGTCCCTGCCTTTAACTCTCCGTCTTGGCGGGAAGAGTCGGAATAATGTCCCCCTTTTTTGGTGGCCTCTTAGGGTCTTTATATAGAGTTTAGAATGTCTTTCTTAGCCCCTAAGTAGCCGTTTCTGAGTGAATTTGAACTTCATCACGACAAGGACATGCCCGTATGCCAGGCCTATGTGAGTCGACTTCCAGGCCATGTTCGAGCCTGTTAATGTGGCACGGCCATGTGACACGCCCGTGTGGTGAACCTCCAGGCCGTGTTGATTATTAAATTGGTTCTAATCTGCCCATTTTTGACCCGTTCCTTGCTCTTCTCTCTTCTTTATGCTCACTTAAGTATAAAACATGAAATAAAAGGATTAAAAGCACCAATTTCCACTAATTCAATGATAATTCATCCAAAATTTAGGCTAAACATAAGGTAAAAATATGTATAATTTACAGTTTATCAGTAGGGGATAAAGTCTTATTAGAGGAGGAGGGTCCTCGAATTTTGAATTCAGAACTTCATACAGGTGATACACCTCCCTTCACGGTAATAAAAATTTTTCCCTATGGTTCAATCGAGATAACACATAAAACATTTGGCACTTCCAAGGTAAGTTATACTCGACTTAAACCTTATTTTGATATTAAAACTAATAGCAGGAAAGAGGAGTTAGAACTCCTCAAACCACTGTGGCCGTGCAAGCTTAAGGTAAGTCGAGCTTAGACTATAAACAAGTGCTTCTCGGGAGGCAACCCGAGCACTGACATAGTTAATTTCTCTAATTTAAGTCTTTAACATCTAAACTGACCTCTTAAATGCAGGTTTTTCAAAGCCACACGACCAGGCCCACGGGCGTGCCTAAGGTCGTGGTCACACCATGGGTAAAACACGACCTTCAACAAATAGCCACGGCCGTGCGATGTGCCCATGGCCAATATTGACAAATCGACACGAGCGTGCGACACATCCGTGTCCCAAGACCGTGGCCAAACCTGTTAAATTAACACTGGTATGAGACACGCCCGTGCTTTAACCTCGTGGTCGAACCTGCCAATTCATACACGGGCGTGTGACTTTATGCATGGGCATGGGAGAAGCAAACAACAGAGGACACGGCCGTGTGACACGGCCATGTGCCCTAACACGCCCAAAGAATACGGGCATGTGCCACTAATCAGGTGTGCCAAAACCCTAAAATTCAAACCACACGGGCTAAAAATGATTCACACAGGCGTGTGCCACGCCCTTGTGCCCTAATTCCTATATAAACCCCTCACTATTCATCTTCTCCCTCACTCAAAACCCTAACTCCTCTCCCACCACAGCCTATTCCAACCCCTTCTAACGCTACAGCCGACCTAGCCCAAGCCACTACGCCCGTGTAGCACCACCACGACCGTGCTTCGCCCCAAATCGTACCCTATTGGTCCCCCTTTCTCCCTTTTCTTTTAATTTCTAATGTCTTTTAACTACTTATATTTTCATGATTTCATTTATTCAGTCCTTTACCCTATTATTTATGTGATTCTCTTACATTTTGCATGATTAATTTAGAATACTTATCATGCCATTTTGAACCATTCTTTGGCTACCATTTTTAACTATCTTAAGCAATTGATTCTTGATATATATTGTTAACCATAGCTACTACTATTTCCATTGTTTTGTTCTATGCTTAGGATAACTCGAACACCAAATTTAGTTTAGTGAAATTACCTTTTGCATAAAGTACTTAATAGTTTTGATTAGTTTAAATTGTCATTTAGTTTAGGAACTTATGAGTATTCATAGTATTTGTCAATTTTTGCACTTTCTATTTTATTTCAGGAACAATGTCATCTTCAAGAGGAAAAAAGCTGTTGTTCCCGCCTTTAAAAAGCGAAAAGGGTCTAGTGGTTCCTCTTCCAGAGCCACCATTAAAATTAGACACCCCTTCCTCCAGTTCTCGCAAAGTTCCCAATAGGAACTATTCCAAATTCTCAGATCGAGACCCCTCAGAGTGGGGAGCTGTATTGATTGGGCCGCATTAGAGCGGGTCCAATTGGCAGACGCAGTTCGGGCTTTGTTAACAATGGACCCGTGGGACTAATTCTTCTAGATCGTGAAGCCAACATACCTCGAGCTTACTTTAGAGCTCTACTCCATATTCCACCTCTAGATAGTCATGTCCAAATATGACGACCCAGGGACGGTCCAGTTCTGCCTAGGGGGCCTAGTCAGACAACTCAGTGTACCTGAGTTCAGTATCACTTTGGGCCTATATACTGACAGATTTATGAAGAAGGAAAACCTCTCCGAACTTCACCGCCACATCCACTTCTCTCTATCCAAGTGCTGGCAAGCCCTTGTCCCTACTCAAGCCACATATGACCCTAGCCGCTCTAATGCGACAGCTCTCGCCCCGTCACTGATATACCTTCATGCCCTACTCGCACACACACAGACGAGCAGACACGAGAGCACCGGAGTCGTCAATACCCATGACGGCTACTTTTTGTGGAGCATGGCACACGGGCACGTGCTTGACCTCGCTTACTTCATAGCCTATTCCATTCAGCACCAGACGGAGCGGTACCGTAGGGGTGTGATCTCGATGGGCCTATACGTGACTTGCCTGGCCCGCTACTTTGGTCTTCTCAACACAGCGGCCCAGACATCCTCCTATACTCTCATCGGCCAGATGTCCCCACAAGGCATTCAGAGCATGCTCCATATGAGGATGATTGAGCACCGACGTGGGACAGATCCTCCTCAATACCGCTTATTCCAAGCAGCCAAGTAGGAGGACCTAGAGGACATTCCTGATGATGTCCCTCCATCCCACGAGGAGCCACCGCCCATTCGCCGTCCAGTTCATGCGGCAGCTTCTAACTCTGACATGTCTAAGCACTTCACACGATTTGAGCAATAGTGTTTTCAGTGCCTTGATCATATTGATACTACTTTATATCAGATTTGTCAGCATTTCCGTATCACACCGCCGCCCTTACCTCACGAGCCATCTGAGGACTAGGACTTTCGAGTCCTCTTATTTTTTTTCTTTATTTCCTTTTTATTTTCCCCTTCCTTTTATTTTTATTTAAACTTTATCTTTTTCATTATTTGAATTTTAGTATTCTAAGAACTTAGCTTATTTTATTTTAAACATATCATATCGGCTATTCCCTAACGAGTAAATTGAGCTAATCTAAAATCCCTAAAGTCTTTTTAGTGCTATCGTAGTTTCAAAAGAGCTTTACAGCTTAAATCCATCTCTAATGGGAAAACCCTGCCACGACTATGGGTTCCTACACGACCACGACTATAGCCACCACGACACCGATCTTCATATTCTTTTGGCACAGAGATTGTGGATCAACACCCTTTCCTACAAGTTTTCCACACTTCCAACTCAAGGATATCATCCAATTTTCAGGGAGTTTTACTTCTCTCCCTATCTTATGATTTTATGCTTCTATTTTCACTAACTTTATCTTTGTACATTAAGGGCAATGTACATCTTAAGTGTGGGGGGGTTTACTTTCACTCTTTGCATTATCATCGAACCCCTAAAAACTTTTGCCACTAACTTTTTGTATTGTTCTCAAATCTCTAAATTTTGACTTTCACAATTAGAACGAATTCTGATTGATTTATGACTTTTATTGATATGTTTAGAATTAAGATATAAGTATTTATGCTTTGCTTATTCAAACTTTAAAGCATTAGAGAATCAAGCTTGATAAGTTGAAATTTTTGAGAATTTAAAATTTTTCTAGGTTGTTTTCCCCAGATTTAGGTATTATTTTAAAATTTGAGATTCGCAGGATTGACATCAAAAGCCATAATTCCGGTGAGATCTTTGAGCCTTTTGAGCATACATCCTTTCGTGCTCACTTTTATTGTTGCTTTGAGTGAGTCAATATTGATCTGTTATTTTAGAACTTGCTTCGATTATACATGTCAAGACCACATCATTGATTTGATATACCGAAATGATAAAGGCACCTAGGTTTTAACCCACTTACTCCATAAAAGCCTACCTTCATAATTAACCCTTAGTAAACCCCCTTGAGCCTAACAAACCATTGATTGACTGACCCTCAATATTAACCTATAACCCATTTTTTTTTGTTGAAATGCCCTCAATTATTTTGATCCATATTTTTGTCGAGATTTAAATTGAATAATTATCTAGCTATGTTCTCCCTTTCAATTAGTTAAAGTTTGTAAACGATTTGTTCTTAAAAAATATATATGTATATTTTAGTTATAATTCAATGTTTCGCATATATCCATGTAATTTTGAGCTTCTGATCCTAAACGATGTTATCCAAAAGAAAAAGGTTTTTTTCTAGGAATATGTTTCACTGATAAAGATTTTTCTAGTTAGATGATTTTTCAGTTCAGTCTCGATTCTAACCCTCTTTTTCAGCTTGTGACCACACCCCTAACCTAAGCCACGTTACAACCCTATAAAGACCTTTTGATCGATGTATCATGTCAATACATAGTGGTGAAGATTTGATTTTCATGTAAGCATATGGTAATAACTTTTCATGTTGACTAATAAGTGCTTAATTTCTGAACCCTAAACACTTCGAGTGGATAGAGTGAATCTTTAGTGAGGATGTCAACTCTTGTTGATTTTGAATTAAAAGGTTAACTACCTAGGAGAGGGGAGAAAACCTATGTTTCTATGATAAAATTCTCAACTTAGAGTGTTTGAAACTTTAATTTTCTTACGGTCAAATTTTCAATGTATGATCACTTGTGGATTAGTTTGAAACATTATTGATAAGGATTATAAGTTGAGAAGAATGATTTTTAATTGTAAGTTAAAATTTTGCTTGAGGACACTCAAAGAGTTAAGTGTGGGGTTATTTGATAAACTGTAAATTATACATATTTCTATCCCATATTTAGCACATTTATGGATGAATTATCATTGAATTTGTGGGATTTGATGCTCCTAATCCTTTAATTTCATGTTTTATACTTAGAAGAGCATAGGAGAGTGAAAAGAACAAGAAACGAGCCAAAAAAAGGAGAAAATGGGCCAAAGCATGAAAACAACACGGCCTGGAGTTCGTCCCACAGGCAACCCACACGACCGTGCCACTTTAACAGGCCCGAGTGTGGCTTAGACTCGATTCACACGGGCGTGTCACATAGGCGTGTCCCTTTCGTGATGAAGTTCAATTTCACATGGAAAAGGCTACTTAGGGGCTAAGAAAGACATTCCAAACTCTATATAAAGACCCTAGGAGGCAACTACAAGGGTGTACAGTATCCTCGCTAAGACGGAGAGTAGAAGACAGGGAATTACTCGAGGGAAGCCGATTGATCCATCTCAGAAGCCAGGATCTACATCAAGACTGAAGATCTCCATTCAATCCTTCTAGGGGTTTTAGGTTTCTTTATGTTTTGTTATTTTCTTTATTCTGGGATATTTTATTTTATGAACATGAACTAAACCCCCTGATACCTGAGGGAGATGAAACCTAAGATGAATTTTGTTATTGTTATCTGAACTATATGATAAATATTCAATTTGTTCTTAATTATGTTTTTAATTCTTGAATTGATATTTCTAGGATATTAATTTAAGTCAAATATGCTTAGGCAAAGGAGCAAAAGTCCCTGTTTAAGAGTAGATCCAACATAATTAAGCGAAGTTGATCGCAATCCTAGACATAGGACGATGAAAATCTGCCGGATTAGAGTCTAATCTAATATGGGGATCCATAAATCGAGTTACTATAAGACTAAGGGTTTTAATTAGAAAGAGATTTCAATTAATCAACCTAGGATTAGTTGTTCTTATTCTTGACGAAGATATTAACATAATTTAGGGATCTCTACGAATCAAGTCGAATGAAGAACTCGTCTAGCTCAGAGTTAGATAACAAGTGAAGTCTAGGTGGATTCTTCCTTAGGTATTGTCTTTATCATTCAGTTTTCCCAAAGCAATTCCCAAATTTACTTTTTGTCGCATCCTTAGTTTAGTTTAGAGTTAATTAGTTTACACAACCCCCTCTTTATTTTCAGGCTAGATAATAGGAAGAAAGTCATTACTAGTACTTTTAGTTCCTTGGATTCGATATTCTAGTCTTGCCACTAACTATACTACTATTCGATAGGTGCGCTTGCCTTTTATCGTGATAATAGTTAGTTTCTAGGTACGATCAATTTTATTACTTCATCATATCACGGTCAGGCGTGTGGCCCTATCTTGTTAGATTTTGGTTTTAGGTCAAAGTAAAATGTAGTCGTGACTCTGTATGTTCCAACCCTTGGCTAGGCTTTAGTGAGGGTAATTACGACTCTGATCTAGGCTTGGGTTTATGTGATATTTTTTATTAGTTGCGCAACATGTCTGATTCTGAAACCGATTGATGGGGTACTTGTGTGCACAAATTAGTTCTTCTGACTGTCTGATTAGGTGTCATTGTTTTGTGAGATTACATTGCCATTGAATCTGAATCTAGGTAAATAAGTAAACACCTTTCTGATTCTAATTGACTGGATGTGAGTTCTATCTCTGAATGACTATTTGAAACCTTGTACTCTGACTCTGTTCGTATGTTTGCACACATACATATGCATAAAATGTTTTTGGGTGGGATTTTGAAGAGAAGGGAGACTGTATCTGAACTGAACTAGCAGTCTTACTACAATTAGCCTATACTACAGATTATCGCACTGCATCGTACAGCTTATACGTCAGCCTTGCTGTGTACATTTATCTAAGCTGGCAGTTTAACTGTAATTTACTGGTATAGCGGTTTACCTTATTGCACTGTACCGCATACATGTCAGCTTCGCAGCGTATTGTTACTATTTGATCTGGCAGTTCATACTGCATGTCTGTACCGCGGTTTACTGCATGGCACTGTACAGTTTATATGACAGCTTTGCTGTGTAGTATATATGGTTTGGTAGTTTAACTGCTTACTATTAGCCCCAATACCCAGAGGGTCGTGGGCAGTCCCAATACCCTGAGGGTCGTGGACTACATTGATGAGCCATCATTGTCGGGTGACCCGAGATAACTTTATATAGTGTGCAGGGTTTGATGGGCCTACAAGGTGTGTTGGTTGGATGAGCTCAATAGCTCTTATGTGGTGTGATCGAGGGACGGAGAGGTGTGTTGGCTGGATGGGTGGGATTATACAACTTAACTTCATTCATATGCATCTGATTGTTCTGTTTGACTGAGAAGTGCTTTTGACTATGTGAACTTCGTAAACTCTGGTTGTTTCTAACTAACTGAATAGTACTTGTAACTGATTTTGATTTGAAATGTGCGAATTATTAATATCTGTTGGGATGTCTGTTCTGAGTTTATCATCTGGTTTGATTAACTTTATAAGTACGTTCCACTTTTGAACTGCTATCCGGCTTTCTGTTTCTGATTCTATAGTTAGTTGGTTTTGAACTCACACTAAGCTCGTGTAGCTCACCCCCTCTGTTTTCCCCTTTCAGGTACATTTCTAAATTCTGATGCTGGACTCAGCATGCGAAAGTCTCGGACAATTTCAACAAAATGAACCGTCAGTTAATGTTTTTTCTGTCTTTACATTTGGTTTGAACTGTAAGGTTTCATAAAACTGTGGTACAATTTTTGTTTTAAACTTTTATTTATTCATTTAATTTCGGTTTGAAATACGACGAAATTTTAAGAGATTACATGTTTTGGCTAATAAATAATTAAATGGTTTCAGAAATGGAAATAGGATTGACTTGTTTTGAAAAATTTCCCTACAACCACTTCGGTGATCAATGTAGCATCCTGGATTCAGTCTAAACTTTTAGGCCGGGCTTGAGGTGTTACAATTTTTTCATGATGTATGAATTGAATGGTTTACTATTCTGTTTGTTCGGTAATGCTGTGTAACCCTATTTCGACGACAGATACAGGTCAGAGGTGTTACACTGTAGGCTCAATTTAAGTCTTATTTTTGAATGTATGCTATGAATGATGATTGTTTATTAATTTATAACGTTTAAATTAATCTTTGAATTGTGTCACTATATTATCGGTCTTGTTATTTGTCGTAATATCCCGTAACCTTAATCTAGTAATAGACACGAGTTAGGGATGTTACAATAACAGTAGCCAATATTCTGGGAACCAACTCAAAGAGGTAAATTCTTTGGGGAATAAGAGTGGAAATCCTTATTCTAATACTTATAACCCAGGTTAGAAGGACTATCGAAATTTGAAGTGGGGCGAAAACCAAGGAGAGGGTTATTTTAATCAAAATCTATAGAACCTTCCTTACCGACCTCCACATATGAAAAAATCTCTGGAAAGGCCTATGGTGAATGACCATATTGTATGTGGTCCTAGATTGAATAAAATAGAGGGGAAGATGCAGTCAATAAGGATCAAAATCTAGTAATAGACATGAGTTAGGGGTGTTACAATAACAGTAGCCAATATTCTGGGAACCAACTCAAAGAGGTAAATTCTTTGGGGAATAAGAGTGGAAATCCTTATTCCAATACTTATAACCCAGGTTAGAAGGACTATCGAAATTTGAAGTGGGGCGAAAACCAAGGAGGGGGTTATTTTAATCAAAATCTATAGAACCTTCCTTACCGACCTCCACATATGAAAAAATCTCTGGAAAGGCCTATGGTGAATGACCATATTGTATGTGGTCCTAGATTGAATAAAATAGAGGGGAAGATGCAGTCAATAAGGATCAAAATCTAATAGATGCAGTCTGAATGCACCCAAATGCACACTCAATTTTTTATCATCCAAGACTAGCTTTGCTAAATGATGAGTATTATGCAAAGGAAAGTTGGTACTGTTGGGAAACGTGACCATATTCTAGTAAACATGTAATTATTTTATATGTATTTGAACAATGAATAAATAAATTTAACATTTTATTATAATGTATTTTGTATTTTTATCTTTCATTTTTTGCATGCATAGTGAAATTGTGACAAGCAAATATTAGCTCATTGATTGTCTAAGTTCAAACTGATGATATGTGGCATTGTAAGAATGTTTATATTTTGAGAAAGACAACTGACTTCAGTAGATAATCTAAATGAGTCTGTAATGCCATAAAATAATCAAAGTGAGCATTTGATTCAAATACTGAAAAGGATTATTATGTCATCTACAATTCCAACTGAGGAGTTGGTTAGTCTTGGTTATTGGAGTAGTTGACTTCACAGATAGAGATAGAGATGTATTCATTAGTAGAATGATGCATTAGACTGGTGTATGAAACTCATGTTGTGACATTAATTCATTTGTGAATTGGTTCATTTGTGACATTCATGTTGTGATTTACCTAAATCCTGAGTTAGGCACTAATCATGCATGTGTAACTCATGTGCTTTGATATAAGTGGAGGCTTATGCTCTAAAGATGATCGAGCTAATAGCCAGTATGTTGGGTACATAACTTGTTTAGGGCATGGCTTTGCTAGCAACAATGGAATTCATAACTCAATTAAAGAGTTAAAGATATCACCTCATTGACATTGTGTGGATTGATAAATATGGAACGAGACCATGGGTTGCTCGTTCTTGAACGAGCAATTTATTACAGCCATTTGTTGACAGTGACCATATTAATCATTAAGAAGACACAATGGTGAAAATGAGATAAAATAAGATTGTATTAAGTGAACAAATTTAACTCAAAGGAATCAATGATATCATATGAGGGTAACACACACATGACAAGGTCATTGGACAAAGCAGCTGGATGAATTACTTTCGTAAAGTGTATAAATAAGGAGTTTTCAATCATGGTACTTCTTGTGAACTGACTCCATGATTAAGTAATTGTCAATTATTGAAAGGATGCTTCTGGATATAATTGCAATTACTAGAACCTAATTGTATATGTCGGATTGGTCCCTCCGCTAACTCAACAAAAGTTCAATCGAACTGCATTTGAAATGATGCTTCCGAATATAATTGCAATTACTATAATCTAATTGTATATGTCGGATTGGTCCCTCCGCTAACTCAATAAAAGCTCAATCAAACTGCATTTGAATTATAAGAACATTCTACGACTTTGGAAATAATTTAATTGAGTCGATTTATTCAATGTGGAATTAAATTGGGCAGTCGTAAGAATTGTTCAACTAGAGAACTTGATTAAATAATTTTCTTTAAAAATTAAATTGGAAAATTTAAGTGATTTTCGAGAAAATTTAATTTTGATCAAGTAAAATTAAATTAATCAAATTAATTAAAATTAATATGATATTTTTGGAAATTAATTTTTAAGTCAAACAATTAGCCCAATGGGTAATTAAACTTAAAAATTGGATTTGAGATCAAAAATTAGGCCCGGGATCCCAAAACCGAGACTAAGACAAAAAAACTGGTTGAATTGGGTCTGGTACATGAAATTGAGTCGACAATCCAACTGGTGGTAGACTGGACTGATCGGGCCATTACTGGCCTAGATCGAACTGGTGGAAATTAAATTAGCTTGGGGAGTTGGCGACAACGGCAGCAGTGGGTCTTCGGTGGTTGAGCAGTAGAAGAATTACACTTCTACTAGGACTCTACCAAAGAATTTAATTTTAGATTAACTATTCAAAAAATAATATTATTTTAATAGATTTAATATTTAATTTAATTTAATATTTATCTTAATAGTATTTTATTAATTTAAAATTAAAGTGATTATCTTAATATTAAATTTAATTTCATGTTTATCTTGTAGATAATATTCTATTAATTAAATAAGATTTAATATTAAATTTAATCTAATATTTATATTAATTTAATATTAAAGTGATTAAGTTTAATTATAGCTGAACTCTCTAAACTCTCTCTATATAAAGAGAGCATTAGGTCATTATTTACACACACTTGAATTCAAGAGAAAGTTATAAAGAGAAAATTCTTTAAAGAAATTATTTCACAAAATTTCTAAAGATATTTTTCTTTTTTACAACTTAACCTAAAAGTTTAGAGAAATTGTAAAATTACCTTACTGATAATTTTTTTGAAAGATTTTCTGATTCGAAGCAAACCCACACTCGATAGACGTAAGCTTGAGGATAGCGGAGAAGACTACTCGATTGAAGCGTTCATCCTAGATGAATCGAAAAGGTACAATTTTGATTAACTGTTTATTAGTTTAGATATCACAACCAAGTTCTTATTTTGGAAAAAAAATTTAACTCTAGTTTTTCCATAAATTTATTTCCCGCTGCATTTTTCAAACTTGATTTTCCAACAATTGGTATTAGAACTAGGTTTTGCTCTATCTATAAGTATAAACAGATAATCAAATTAAATTTCTTATTCTTGAATGATTTGATTACATAGAAAGTGGCATTCTTTAGATCTTGTGCATGTTTTGAGTTATATATGGGAATGGATGCAATATTATATATTTGTTATATAATTGTTTTTTTTTTTTTGCCAATATTGTGGTTCTTAGGAAATTGATTGTAGAATATCATCTCCGCATATGACTTTTTTTAATTCATAAAATTCTTATGAGTCGAAAATAGACATAGGACTTAAGTGTAATTTTTCCAAAAAAAAGACCTTGACGAGGAGAAGATGGAGCGATGGCGGTTAAAGACCCAAGGAATGCCTTGTGGCGAAAAGCTATGTAATTTTATTTTTTTCATTTATTTTCTAGAAATAGAACCATGGAAACATTGGTCGGCAATTTTATTTTAATTACATATCTCCTTATATATTTGTTTTATAATTGTTTATAATATTTATATTATATAATATTATAATTGTGATATATATATGAGATGATCCACAGTTGATCGATTAAAAAATAAGAAGTGTGGTAATGAGAAAATACATGTTTGTATTGTTCGATTAACTTATTTAGGTTATTTGATTACTATGAGAAGTGTGATAATGAGAATGTGCATGTCTAGGATTGGACCCTTTTAAAGGTTCTTGTGATAAGGACAAAGGTCCTGCTGTTTGAACTTGCTACACCTTCTGGTGAGTTCCTTTTTACTTCCATGTATTTGAAATGCCTGTGTTTATGTTTTCGTAAGGTAAGTGTTTGTATTATGAAAAGATGTTATGTTTGCACATGAGTGGTGAATGTATGGTGTTACTATTATGGTTTGGTTTGTCTGTGTAAACGGAGTAAGAACCTTTCTTTGTGATTAAGCCACTACCCTATTGCTTCTGATAAGATTCACATGGATGGAAAATGGAAATTAATTCATGGCGTTGCCTTCAATGAAATAAGCATTGAACTGGCAGATTGTGATACATGAAAAGGATCGTGTAGCCTCTAGTAAGGCAAGAATTATTGCAAACCAAATTGGCAAATCACGGTAGACGAATGAAATGAATTATGTGGCTTGATCATAGACTTGGGTGTGGCTAACACAAAGGAGGTTGCTTGTATGGTTGCATGGGCGTAGTATGTATACTCTAAGGAACAGTGCTCGACGTATAGTTTATTTGTGTTTGGTATTTGCCAACTGGCGAACTGTATAACTTGTTAAGTTGGAAAGGTTCATTTGAATTTCATGTGTTCTCTAAAATGTCTACTTTAGAACTCACTAAGTTCTTTGAACTTATTCAATTACCTTTCCTTCTCAGGCCTACTAATGAAGTAAAAGGTCTAAAAACTACGTTAGAGGACTAGCGTCGTCGTGAGACTTCTAATATTCTGTATTATGCATGGCATAGGGGTGGTGTCTAGATTATTTATTTTGAAGATCGATCTATGTATTTAAAATTATCCTTAAGAATTACAACTCTTATGAAAAAATTTCAGTGAAATTTCCCTGTCTTTGAAAATGTATAATTTCATTATCTTTGAATGAAATATGTTACACATTAGTTACGATTTTTAATGAAAAGATGTTCAAGTAATGACGCGCCATTCCTGGATGCTCCTTAAGGATTGGGTTTGAAGCGTTACACATATATCTATTATATACTTATAACTTAAAGTTATCAAGCTTTACATTCTCAATACAAAATTAACACCAATTCATCTCACTTCAATACAATCCATAAAGACATTTCATTATACTTATAATAACAACATTTCAAACATACCACTTCTAATATCATTTCATTAATTCGTTTATGGAGTCTTCCAAATCGTTTGAATTCGTTTCGACCCCCTAAGCTTGGTTTAATTTGATTAACATACTCTATTTTATGACTATAACATTTCGTATGCCTTTAATCACAAAACACATTAATATAATCCAATTAACTTGACTTGAATTTTTAAGCTGAATACTCGAATTAGTTAATCTGCATCTCAAATTGGCACTGTAGTGTACATTGGTTAACCCGAAGTATAGACCTGTACATTTAATAGAGTAACCAGTTTGTAATATCATCACACAATTCAATTCACAGCTCCCATCATTCTCAATTCATCAATTTGTCATGTAATATAACATATTTCAGCTCAATTTCGTACCAATTTACTATATTAATTAAGTCATGCAACCTTCTACTCTATTCAATTTAGCCCCTGTTTCGATATTCAGTTCCAACCATAACATTTCACTCAATAACTATTATTATCTTACATCAATATTGTATAATATAGTATATCATGAAAGTTTAGTAACTAAATTAGTTTCGGGTCAAAAATACAAACCAAAAGCTTGCATCACTGGTCGTCTCGTGTCTTTCCTTTCCCTTTCAACAATCTTACATAGTCTTTAGTTACGAATATTAATTCAATAGTAGTATAATATCAAGTTCTATCCAAAACACATTCAATTACAAGGTCATCCATATTTTGTAAATTATTCAATTTAGTCCCCCATCTCCATAATCAAAAAAATTCACACCAATATGATTCGATCAATTATAATTAGCTATTAATTCATTAAATATCTCAAATTACTATTCATAATATTCAATTTATCATTTCTTTACGATTTAGTTCATATCTCACCTTTTGTACCAAGTTGCAAACAATTCAAATTATTATTAAACATACATAAATTCATAATTAAAGTATATAAAAATTTAAATAAAATCATACCATATGAAATTACCTGGTTAAATCAACAAACAGGTTGAATTGCAAGGACTAATTGATAACTTTGCCTTTACACCGATTATTTTTTATTTGGTCCAATTTTCGATCTATACAATTATTCAATTCAATTTATCAATTCCAAACATCTTATATCATCCTATGATATTCATATGTCAAGTAAATTTTATTTTTTGAATACCCCTAAAGTTTTACATTTTCTTCAATTTAATCCTTAAAACCAAAATTGCAATATCTTTCAAATTTGAGCCCCAATTTCGAAACTGATCTCAATTACATCCTTTTAAGGCTCTCTACTGACCAATATTACAGAAATATTGCACCAAATTTGAAATTTATGCACTTTAGTCCCTATGTTAAAAAACTAGCAATTAAACTTTACAAACTAGTCCTTATTTCATATCTAAGATTAAAATCTAACAAATTAACATAAATTTTCATCAAGTATTAAACAATGAAAACTTTAACTGATACGCAGGATAACTAAATCAAGCTCTCAAGACCTCAAAAACATAAAAATTACAAGGAAAGAACTTCCAATCACTTACCATACAAGGATCGAAAGTTTTGAAGCTTAAAACAATGGCTTACCATACAAGAACTTCAAATGTTTCATCTTTCTAACTTTTATTTGTTTTATTATAATTATTATTTTATACTTTATATTATTTTAATTATAATTTTAATATTATTATATCATAATAACTTACCAAACCGTCGACTATAATTCTAAAATGGTATAATTACCATTTTAGAACTTGGTTTAATTGTTTTATAAATCCTTAAACCTTTGGCCCAATTATAAATCTATAGTTGCGATGTAACGCCCCAAATTTCTTTTTTCGACTTTTTGTGAATTTTTGACACAACTATCTGTCTGCTTCAATGGTTAAGTGTTCTGGGTGTGTGTGGGAGGTCCCAAGTTCAAGCCTTACCTTGGGCAAAATTTTGGTATTTTTCTGAATTAAACCCTATCTCTGGTTAGTAGGCTTTCAATTAATTGTTTGTAAGTATACATCAGAATGGGTTTGCTGGTTTGGTGGTTAAGTGGAGTGTTAATATGCTAGAGGTCTTGTGTTTGAATCCCTGCACGAGCGTAAGTAGTGTTTTTGCTCCAAATTTCTACTAGGAGTTGTTTTGAGGCAGAATTCTGAGTAGTTGTGGGTTAGTGGATGAGGGATTTAGGGAGGAGTTATCAAAATCTATTTTATTTTCTTTTTTCAAAAATTTGGTTTCCTCTCCCTCTAGCTAAATTTTTTTGACGTTTTGTTTCTTTTTCCTCCCTGTGCCGAAATTCTATTTTCCTGTCACCTTCTCTTCTTTGATTTCTTTTCCTATTTCACTTCTTTGGGTGCAATGCTGGATTGCGCGTGTTTGGTAAGTCTTTGTTTTTAGTAAAATCTAAATGTTTTTTTGAATGTTATTGAAAGGGGTTTTCGTTTGGTGTTTAGGAGTTAATCAAGGGACTGTAGATCATTCATCAACGATTTAAGTGTGTGGAATTCTCAGTTCGATTCAAAGGTATGGTTTTCAATAGTTAATGGATGAACGTCTCGTTTTAATTACATTTAAGTTTTGTTAATGTTACTGAAATTGGGCGTTGGAATGTTAGTTATAGGATCTGGAGTGCTCGGGGGTAGTTTTAGCATCAATCGATACTAGGTGTATACCTAAAAATGTAAAAAACGAGGTTTCGATAAAAGCTGAAAACCTCACTATCAACGCCACACGAGCGTGTGGTAGCCCGTGTGCGAATGACACGGCCGTGTGTTTGACGAAGGCCAGGCCGTGCACTAGGCACAGCCGTGTAGTGGCAGGATCGGCCAATATGGGCCACATGGGTCGAAGCCAATCTAGGCGTGTGGGCCCACATAGGTAAGCCACATAGGCATGTGGGCCCATTTGTCTGAAATGTTCTTAAGGTTGCACAGGTCGTCCTAATCAACTGTGAACCTACTGTAGGGTCGATAAGAGCTACTTCGACACTAAATTGTATTATCTGAATATCTAATGTATGTATTGAGCATGATAGTTATACACATGTTTACTAATCTGTATGTAGGACTGATAATCGTATAATAGCATATAAATATGTTACATTCTGTATGTTTGCATTGAGTATGTTTATTTGCATCTGCATCTAGGGTGGGATGATATTATTGGAAGAAGTGTACTAAAAGGCATTTACGCTTATTATCTGGCAGCTCAGCTGTAATATATATCTGATATGTGCTGCATTTGGTACAGCGTGGTGTGTAAGGCTAGGTGGGTGTTTTAAACCCCACATAATGTGTAGGAATGGTCAAAGATGGTGTGTAGAGGCTGGTGTATAGGATTCTAGTTTCTGTTACTGTATGTATATATGTATCTGAGATGGGCTAAGGCCCTAACTTATATCTGAAATTGTATCTGAAATTGACTAAGGCCCAAACTGCGTCTGAATCTGTGATGGGCTTAGGCCCAAGACTGCATCTGACTGATATCTATCGATCTGACTATCTGTATACTTCTGTGGGGATTACACACTGAGTTTACGTAAACTCAACCCTTTTCTGTTTAATTTGTACAAGTAATCCCCAATCTTAGGTGGATCGATGCAACATAGGACGCGGCGGTTACCACTGTTATTTTAACTACTTTACTTTCATGGGTTTATTTGTTTATTGGGTATTTTGGTGTAAATTTGGACTTCCGGACTGTTTGTTTTAATTTGGGATTTTGTACGGTTTTATGGACTTTTAAACTGTGAAACTTAACAAAATAAGGTTTTTCACAAAACAAATTGTTTTTCCTAAAATTAAATGGTTTCTAAAGCTTCTGCTAAAAAGATACTTTTTAAGACAAATCAAATAACATGCGCTTTTCTGAGTTAAATAAGAGCTAATAAACTGAAATGATTTTAACTTAATAACTTCACTTTCAAATCCCATTCCATATGACATCGCCAGACTTGGCCATAATGTCTAGGCCGGGTTTAGGGTGTTGCATGCGAACTTTTACAATTTAGCCATTATACCTTAATTAACTATCAATTCGATAAATTTAAAGAATCAAAATTTAATATGTTTTTATACTAACCTATTTAATATTTATGGACCCGAACATCGAAAATGGGGTTCCGAAACTGCATTTTTCGATACCACTAACTTTAGGGTCATTACAATTTAATTAACTTTAATCTATTTAATCAATCCACTATTAGCATCACCAACTAGTAACATCCACCTTGACATGGTCTAATTTTTATTTTAGACCTTAAGTCATTTTTAATTAAAAATTTGTAGTGATTGGACTTTACAATTTAGTCCCTAAACCTTAATTAATCACTAATTCGACTAAGTTTCCTATCCAAAATTCAATTCATATATATAATAAATCCGTAACTACCTTTATTAAATATTTAGGGACTTAGTTTACGGAAATGGGATCCTGAACTTGTAATTTTCAGCACCATTAGAAATTGGGTTATTATAATTTTTTATGATATTTTATCAATACAATCGGTGTGGGTTCAAATATCAAAATATGCATATTTTGTTAATTTTTAAATGAAAATAAATTACACTCAAATAATATAACTTATTTTAAATACGAAAGGATATTTTTATAATTTTCCTAATCGAGTGCCCAGTTGACTCATGACACCAACTTAGTCAAGTTTTAAATAATAATATAGATATAGATATACAATTGATAGATGTAATAAAGTGATATAATAAAGTGTTCATAATAAAATTAAAATGTATAATAAATTAAAATAAAGCTTTAGTTAAATGGTAAATTAATGTTTTACCAATGTAATTAGCATGAGTTCAAATCCCACAATATGTATATTTTTTATAAAAAGACTAAAATACCCTCAAATGAATAACTTATTTTAAGTACAAAAAAATATTTTTGTAATTTCCCTAACTGGGTTGTTGCTCAGTTGACTCGTGACACCCACTTAGTTAGAGACTTAAATAATAGTAAATGTAGATATAAAAATATATAACAAATATATTTATTAAAAATTCATATAAAAATAAAAAATTGCTTTAGCTCAAATGGTAAAAGAAAACAAAAATTATATACATAGTGTCTTTAGTTCAAATTTCATTATGGACAAATTTTTATTAATTTATAAAAACATAAAAAGTCAAAAATACCCATATAATCATATAAATTACTTTAAAAATAAAATATTTTTTGATAATTTCCTACGTGAGTTGGAATCTAATTAATGGAAATACCAACTTAATAAAGAGATTTATAATAATAATAGATAGATAATATAGATTTGGTAGAAGAAAATAAATAGTATATTGAAAATAGCATCAAATTCTATTATATTTATATTTAGCAAATATGAGCTAATGAAGGAGATAGGAATAAGTTCTTAAATATTCAAGTTTGATATAATTTATATGAATTTAATTTTATATTATAGTTATTTGAATATATATTTTTTTGGTTATGACATTTGTAAATATATTATATTTATGATAGCCAAAGTTAAAAAAAGGTAATAATAAACAAACGTGAAACATTAATTAAAATAGACCTTTGTTTACTAAGAAAAGTCTGTGGCTATAGCTGGTTCACTGAACAAGGCCAGTTTCTTTAACTAAAATGGATGCATCGCTTTTTCAGAAAAAAAAAATATAATAACTTATTTGATCCAAAAATTTTATAAAATAATTACTTTAGTCTTTTATTTAATTTTTTTATCTAGTTTAACTTTTAAATTTTTGTTATTTGTCAACTTACCACAAAATAGATAGAAATATTAGTGTCTACTAACTTTCTTGATAGGGCACACATGTGGATGCCACGTCAGCAAAATTTAATTTTTAAATTTCAAAAAAATTCAAAAGAATTATTATAAAATTTAAAAATTATTAAAAAATATATCTTTTAAAATATTTTCTAATTTTTAAAAAATTATTTAATTGCTAATGTGATATACACGTGGATGTCATGTCAATAAAGTTAACAAGTATTTTTCTATTAATTTTTGAATGATTTAATAAATAATATAAATTCGAAAGCTAAAAAAATAAAAAAATTAAATAAATAGCTAAAATGAATTTTTTATAAAATTAATAAATTATTAAACAAAAAATTTGTGATTTAGAAAAATCAGCCCAATGTTAATTGTTCACGTGAGTCAACGCAGCAACTTGACAAAACTAAATTTGATATAATCCATTAAACGAGTTTCAACTTGAGTAAAAATTATTAAATTATAATTTTTAATAAAGTGATAAATAATGCTATAAAGTTTTTTATATTTTTTTTTACATGCTTTTTAAAAAAAATACATATATGATAAAATTTAAAATTTAAAATATCAATTCTTAAAAAAAGGCATAATTTAAAATATATCCTTAATGTTTGGGGGTTTTTGGTTTTATGCCCTTGACCTTTTTTTATTGACACCTTTAATGTTACGATTTTTTCAAAAATCAGTCCAATTTTAACAGTAAACATAAGTTGACTGTCAATCAAACAATAGGTCAACGAAATAGCCTATGTGGCATGCCTCATAAGCATATGTCATAAATGACATCATCAAAACAATTCTTTTTCTTTTTCTTTTATCTTTCTTCTTCTTTCTTCTTCTCTCTTTCTCTCTTCTTCCCCTTTAAAACATTTTTTTAACGTTTTCCCAAATTTTCTCTCTTTCCAAAGGCATTTTTATTAATAAAATGACAAAAAGGCATGCAAACTAATGATATCTATTTTCTTTAGTTTTCTCACCATTTTCTTCATTTTTCTTACCAACCAAACAGAATAAAACGAATCCATACAACAAAAAATAAGCTAACTTTCTAGTGTTTTAACAAAAACCTAGCAAATCACACATCCCATTTTATACTAATTTAGCTAGATCTACCAACTTTAACCTCCAAATTTAGCATTGAGAAAAAAAAATGGGAAAGCATTAAGAAAAAAAAATGTGAGCATGATTCAGAATTGTTGGAACACATACTTTTTTTCTCAATTTGCCAATTATAGAACAAGACGAGAAGGCTTATCTAGTTTTAAGAAATGTTGGGGATGATGTTGCGAACCTTTTCGCTATGTTTGTCTCTATTGATTTGAAGGAGCTTGTTTGGTTTGTTCGGTTAGCCTTTATGGAAGGCCAGAAACTGTTCTATTTTTTAGAACATTCCAAGGAGTTTTTTTGAGTTGTGTGAACAAGGATCTCTCTGCCTCTTTCTAGGGCTAGAAGTGACCAAAAAGATTCACTAAATTGGCAAAAACCTCATTCGCCTTTGATTGAAGCTTAATTGTGATGCATAATTTGATTTGCAGTAATTTGCAGGGACTCTAAAGGTGATAATGCCCTTACACTTCTGCTGAAACCATTTCAATTCGTTAACTCTGCTCCTTGGCAAGTGAAAAAGGTTGGTCTCATGTTATTGTGAAGTTTTGATTGCCTGCAGCTTATTCAAAGATTAAATAAGTCAATTTCTTGTAATGATTGGAGAATATTAGGCTCTTGTGTTTTTTTGGTTAGCTGGTTTGACAAGGTAGATAATCCGAATCATGTTTTCTTCGTTGTAAGATTGTAATATTGTGTTTTCTTGGTTAGTCACATGTTTCTCAATTTTGAATCATGTTTCTAAATAAGATAATCCAAATTTGGGTGTTTGGAAAAAGAAAATCTAGGATAGCATTGAGAAAAAAAAATGTTTTAGAGGGAAAGAGAGAAAGAGAGAAGATGAAGAAAGAATATGGAAAAAAATGAAAAACATTTGTTTAGATAATGTCATCTATGACATCGTGCTTATGTGGCATGCCACATAAGCTATTTCATTGACTTGTCCTTTAACTTACGGTTAATTTACGTTTACCGTTAAAATTGGGCTAGTTTTTAAAAAAATCGTAAATTGAGGGTGTTAATAAAAAAAAGGACAAGAGCACAAAACTAAACCCCCAAACATTAAGGGTATTTTTTGCAATTATGCCAAAAAATACCATGAATTTCATTAATTTTTCTTGGTAACAAGATATAAAAAACATCAATTACGAACTAATGGTTGAATCAAGGTTGGATAGCAGAGCACATCTGTCCATCCGTATCTTATCATCAACTAAAAGAGGTGCAACATGAAAAACTCTCGCACCAATGAGAAAACCTTTCATCAGATTAGCTAACGTGTCTACAGAGATCACCTCTCTAGGTATTTGCTTAAAGAGCGCTCTCCACTCCTAACTGCACAGTTCTTGGATTTGCAAAATCAAATCTCTACTTGAATGTCCTCTACCATCACCATGGATACCTTTAATAGCTAAAGCACAATCAGCCTCAATAATAATATTTACCCATTTAGCTTCCCATGCTAATTAGAGGCCATCATAAATATCCCAAAGCTTAGCTTGTAGCACACTACATCTCCTAATGTTCCTTCCTATTCTATAAATCCATCCTACATACTCATCATGTGCCACTGTTGCCGACCAAGCAAAGCTCGAATTTAAATTTCGAGTACTATCCGTATTTCGTTTAAAGAAACCAATAGGTGATGTAACCCAACTTTGATTCCTATTTTGATTAACATTACATTCTTCAGATTTGACCCACCATTGCTTAACAGAACTCGTCCACCACCACAAGGAGAGTATCACACTACTTATATTAAAGGGGGAATTTTAGAACATCTACAGATTCCTCTATTTCCATATCTTCCAACAAATAATCTCAAATAAATATGGCCAATCAACATTCTGAAAAACAACATCAAATATAGTTTTCAAGTTAGCAAACAACCAATCCTCCAAAGAATAAGAGAAAAAGTGACCCGAAATCCTCAAGGGAATTAAATGCTTCCACACTTCTTTAGTTTTACAACAATCTTGAAGCACATGAAGGCATGATTCTTCAAAAATTCCACAAAGCTTACACAATGGGTCATCTAAAATACCTCTCCTACTGCATTCCTCATTAGTAAAGAGAATTTTCTTAAATACCAACTAAATAAAATGACGAACACATGTGGAACATTCATAGACCAAGCAATCTTCCATTTTGTCTCTGGTGGATTCATCGAATTCTTTATAAACATATTATAAGCTGCTTTGACACTAAATTTACCATTAGTAGCCCAACTCGAAATAACATCATCAAGTCCTACTAGAGAATTCAGAGTTGGATTCCCTCTAATATAAGATAAACAATCATCATTCAAAAAACACCTCAAATACTCCCAATTCCAGTTACCTTCTGTGTTCACAATCTCACAAATAGTGATAGAATCATCGATTAGGGGAGGTGTAACACCCCAAAAATCATTTATAATTGTTTCTCATATGTTTGTGACACAAATATCTGTCTGCTTCAATGTTAAGTATTCTAGGAGTGTCTGAGAAGTCTTGGTTTCAAGCCTTAGCTTGGGCAAAAAATTTTATTTTTAATTGAATAAACCCCTATAACTAATCAGTAGGCTTATAAATAAATGCTGCTAAAATATGTTAGAATTGGCCTACTGGTCTAATGGTTAAGTGGGATGTTAAGTGGCTGGAGGTCTAGGGTTCGAACCTTTGCGCGTTCTAAGGGGATTTATTTTTATTGCTTGGCCATGGAAGAGTTGTGTTTGACCGAAATTCTGCAGAGTTTGGGTGGGATTTGAATTCGGTGGTTGAATGGATTGTGTTAGAGTGATATGGGGAGAAAAATATGGAGGGGGAGTTGTGATAGAACCGAAATTGGTAGTGGCAATTCAACCACTGTTTCTCATTCTTCCAAACTTTCTTTCCTGATAGTTTTCTCCTTCTCTGCCTATAGTTTCTCTGCTGAATTTGTTTGCTGCCCCAAACTCTTCCCTTCGCTGTCGATTTTCTACTGTCTATCACTACCTGTTTATCTTTTTCTTTTTGTTATTTTATTCATCGCAGTTTCTTTTTTCTTCTTCTCCTCCCCGTAAACGTTTACCGAATCTTTCTCGTTATTTTTTTATGGTCTCATTTTTATGATTGTTGCTGAATTCTTGCTCTTCCCCACTCTAAATTTTCAGTTTCTCTCTAAAAAGGGAAATCGATATTGGTTTCTTCTCTGTTCCCCTTGGCCGAATCTCTATTGATCTTTTCCCTCTCTGCTGTACTTTTTCTTTTACTTACTGCCCAAATTGGTATTTGACTCGTCATCAAATTCTTAGTCGCCGCGACTCATTATATTGGTACCTTTGTGCATTTTAGGTAAGGTTGGTAAGAATGGACACTATTTTAGATTGATGAATCCTTTTCTAATGGAGGCTTAAATCGTGTTTAGGTAACCGATAATTGACTGTGGAGGTTCATTTGGTGTGAAGAAGTGAGGAATCACCATCGTTCATTCAAGGTAATATATCTGTAAGTTTGGCATTTAGTCATCGTGTGCAACTTCGTTGAAGTTATCGACAAATAACTTAAATGATGTGTTAATGGTCAATAATAGGTGCTAGAGTACTCGGGGTTGCGCTATCTTCGAACCAGTACCAAGTGATTAAACACAACTCTGAAAATGGAAATCAGTGAAAAGTCAAAAAATGTGAAAAGTCGATGCCACACTGGTGTGCGACCACCCGTGTGGTAGGCCGTGTGACTGAACACGGGAGTGTGATCGTCGAGGCTGGCCATGTACGATTCATGGGCTGGGCTGTAGGTATGGACAGAGATAGAGTGTAGAGGCTGGTTGGGTAGGATTTCCTGATTTCATATTGGTTACCGTTACTATTACTGAGATGGGCTAAAGCCTGAACTGATATTGATATTGTAATGGGCTAAGGCCTTAACTGAAACCATTACTGAAATGGGCTTAGGCTCAGATTGTGATTGCTTTCTATCTGGTTGTTTTATATGAGGTTACACATTGAGTTTTCGTAAACTTACCCATCTGTTTTATATGTACAGGTAATCCCCAAACATAGGTAAATCAGTACAGCAGAGGACTCAACGGTGGCCACACGACTTATTTCATTAAATTTTAGTAATTAATTATAATCTTGATTTTATTTTGGGGAATTTACTGTAAAAATGGCCTCTTTGGATTTTCATGGAATATTTGGGATTTTTTAATGTTTTGATTTATAACTGCTAGTAGTAGGGACAATCAAGTTTTCAAAAACCAAACCTTATTAACAAATTACACACGAATACGCAAATTATTTTTAAAGCTTCCGCGATAAGTGACGTTTTGAAAATTAATAACGTACTGAAAGTAATTAACTTTTTGAAAATGAACAACACATTTTAGAATCAATGAAAGGTAATAACAGAAGACTAATAGAAAATAGGGTTTTTCCTTTAATAACAACTTGTTTTATGAAAACACTCCAATGTGACATCGCCAGATTCGGTCATAACATCCAGACCGGGTTTGAGGTGTTATATTTAGTGGTATCAGAACGGTAGCACCTTAACATTGAGACGTGAAAAAATCGTGAATCCGCTCCAACTCTGAAAATAGCTCCAACTGGTAGGCAACTGGTCTCACTCATCTCAGTATACGATAAGGCCCAATGAATCTAGGGCTCAACTTGCCCTTACGACTAAATCTCTGTATCTTCTTCCATGGTGAGACCTTGAGAAACACAAAGTCCCCCATAGAATACTCTATCTCTCGATGCTCCAAATCTGTATACGACTTTTGTCTATCAGATGTTTTTTTTCAGTCGATCTCAAATTAATCTAACCTTATCTTTGGTATTAGAAACTAGTTTAGGGCCCAGAACACGACGCTTACCCAACTCGGTCCAGCACAAGAGAGTGCGACACTTACAACTATATAATGCCTCGTAAGGTGTCATCTGTATACTAAATTGATAAATGTTTTTATAAGCGAACTCTGCAAGCAGCAGGTAATCCTCTCAACTGCCTCGGAAGTCAATCACACAATTCCTCAACATATCCTCCAGTATCTGAATCACCCTCTCAGATTGACCATCGGTCTGAGGATGGAATGCAGTACTAAAATCCAACCTTATACCCAAAACTTCATGTAGTTTCTTCCAGAACCGAGACGTAAAACGAGGATCCCTATCAGATATTATCAAAGTCGGTACCCCATGAAGTCCCACTATCTCAGACACATACAATTTAGCCAGCTTCTGCAGAGAATAGTCAATACGAACCGGTATAAAGTGGGCTGACTTGGTCAATCGATCCACAATGACCTATACAGAATCCTTCTTAGTAGGTGTAAAGGGTAATCCACTAACGAAGTCCATAGTCACTCTCTCCCGCTTCTAAAGTGGGATCTTAACCGGCTAAAGTAACCCCGATGGCAACTAATGCTCAGCCTTAACCTGATGGCATGTCAAACATTTACTCACAAAATTGGTAACCTTACGTTTAAGACCTAGCCACCAGTATAATTCACGAAGGTCTTGGTACATCTTATTCCGCCATACTATGCGCCTCTCGCAGTATAGACTACCTCAACTTAGTATCATTCGGTACACGGACTCTCCCAATTTTCCCATTTTTGTCCAACACTTAGGAATCAAAAATAGACAAAAATGGACAAAAATCTGAGGTACGCAGTTTAGGGTTTGGACAAAAATAGAGAGAAATCTGAGGTGGTTAGTTGTGAAGACTCAAAAAAGTGGATGTTTACTATGCAATAGGAGATGGAATCACTCCACAAAAACAAAACATGGGATCTTGTGAAACTGCCTAAAGGTAAAAAAGTTGTTCATTATAAATGGGTGTTTAAAAAGAAAGAAGGGACTCTAAGAGTTGAAGAGCCCAAATATAAAGCAAGGCTTATTACAAAGGGTTACAGGCAAATTCCAGGAGTGGTATTTTCCTTAGTTGTAAAGCATAGTTCAATTTGAGCTTTGCTTGGTATTGTGGCCATGCATGATTTGGAGCTTGAGCAGTTAGATGTAAAAACTGCATTTTTGCATGGAGAACTTGAGGAAGATATTTACATGCAACAACCAGAGGGTTTTACAGTATAAGAAAAGAGGATTATGTTTCCTTGCTGAAAAAGTCCTCTTACAATTTGAAACAGTCACCAAGACAATAATACAAGAGGTTTGATTTATTTATGACTTCTCATGATTTCAAAAGAAGTAGCTTTGAAAATTGTGTTTACTTTAAGAAAATAGTGATGGTTCTTTTGTGTATCTGCTCCTTTATCTTGATGACACGTTGATAGTAATGAAAGATAAAGGAGAGATAAGAAAGGTTAAAGCCCAACTAAGTGAAGAATCTGAGATGAAAGATTTGAGACCAGCAAAGAAGATACTTGGTATGAAGATTCTTAGAGATAGAAAAGCAAGTAAATTGTACCTAAGTCAAAAGGGGTATATTGAGAAAGTTCTTTGTAGGTTCAATTTGCAGAGTGCTAAGCCTGTTAGTACTCCTTTAGTAGCCCATTTCAAACTTTCATCGACTTTGTCTTCATAATCAAATGATGAGATTGAGTACATGTCACATGTTTCATACTCTAATGCAGTGGGATCTCTCATGTATGCTATGGTTTGTTCACATCCAGATTTATCATATACAGTCATTGCAGTTAGCAGATACATGGTAAATCCCAGTAAAAAACATTGGAAAGCAGTTCAGTGGATTTTAAGATACTTACGAGGTACTACTGATGTTTGCTTACAGTTTAGAAGAACTAGAGATGAAAGCATTGGGTATGTTGATGCTAATTTGCGGGAGACCTTGATAGAAGAAGATATATCACAGGTTATGTCTTTACAATCAGAGGTTGTGCAATCAGTTGGAAAGCCGCTTTGCAAACTACAGTTGTTTTGTCTACCACTAAAGCTGAGTACATGGCGATTACTGAGGCTTGTAAAGTGTAACACCCCTAACCCCTATCCGACACCAGACTAGGGTTACGAGGTATTACCGATCAATACATATCGTCATACAAGCATTCCACATACAACATTAATAAGCCATATCAATTAAGCACTTTTAACAAACAGCACACAACTTTTACAATTTCTACGATTTAGTCCTTTTTCTCAATTTGACACTCAAACAATAAAATCATCACACAGAACTTTCACATATACATTATCGCACATCATAATCATAAAAAATAATATTAAAATATTTTTTTGACCTCGAATTTGTGGTCCCAAAATCACTGTTCTGACTAGGGTCTAAACTGGGCTGTTACAACTCTCCCCCTAGGGATTTTAGTCCTCAAAAATCTTACCAGTGAATAAATTCGGATATTGCTCTCTCATAGTATCCTTGAGCTCCCACGTAGCCTCTTCAACTCTGTTTTTGTGCCATAACACTTTCACTAAGGAAATTTTCTTATTTCTCAACTCTTTGATCTCACGAGATAAGATTCGGATTGGCTCTTCACTATATGATAAATCGGGCTGAATCTCAACCTCAGTAGGGGCGATCACATGCGATGGGTCAGATCTATATCGCTGAAGCATCGATACATGAAAGACATTATGAATCTTCTCTAATTCAGGTGGCAATAACAATCGGTATGCAACTGGCCCAATACGCTCAATAATCTCATACGATTCGATGAATCTCGGACTCAACTTGCATTTTCTACCAAATCGCAATATTTTCTTCCACGGAGATACTTTCAGAAACACTTTATCACCGATCTCAAATTCAATATCTTTCTGTTTTAAATCTGCATAAGATTTCTAGCTATCTGCTGCTATTTTCAGACTGTTTCAGATCACTTTCATTTTTTGCTCAGTCTCTCTGATCAAATCTACCCCGTGTATCTTATTCTCACTCAACTCAGTCTAATACAATGGAGTCTTACACTTACAACCGTAAATAGCCTCATACGATGCCATTTTTAAGCTAGATTAAAAGCTATTGTGATATACAAATTCAATCAACGGTAGGTACTTTTCCCATGTGCCTTCAAATTCAAGAATACAACATCTCAACATATCTTCTAAAATTTGAATAATCTACTCGGATTGACCATCTGTTTGCAGATGAAATGTCGTACTGAAGTGTAATCTCGTACCTAACGCATCTTGCAACTTTTTCCAAAATCGCAATGTAAATCTCAGATCTCTATCCGACACGATAGAAATAGGTATCGCGTGTAACCTCACAATCTTAGAAATGTATAGTTAAGCTAATTTATCAAGAAAGAAATATGTTTTCATCGGAATAAAATGAGCTGATTTTATCAATCTGTCAACTATCACCCAAATTGCATCTTTCTTACTCGGAGATAGAGGTAATCCCGACACAAAGTCCATCGTGATTCTCTCCCATTTCCACTCAGGAACCATAATCGGCTGTAATAAACCCGAATGTACCTAATGTTCAGCTTTAACTTGCTGGTATACTAAACATCTCAAAACAAACTCTAAGCTATCTCTTTTCATTCTAGGTCACCAGTAAAACTATTTCAGATTATTGTACATTTTTGCACTTCCCGGATGAATAGACAATCGACTGTTATGTGCTTCACTCAGAATTATTTGAATCAATTCTGTATTTCTCGGAACACAAATTTGATCTCGAAATCTCAAACAATCATCATTACTAACTCAAAACTATGAATCAGGGTTCTGCTCACATAGAGCTCGTTTTGCTAACATCTCATTGTCAACTTTCTGAGCCTCGATAATCTACTGCAAAAACAATGGCTTCGCTTTTATTTCCGCTACAATCACATCATCATCACACAAAGCTATTTGAGTATTCATTGCTCTCAAGGCAAATAGAGATTTTCGACTTAAAGCATCAACAACCACATTAACCTTTCCCGGATGATAGTTAATTACTAACTCATAGTCTTTTTTCAACCCTAACTATCTCCGCTGTCGCAAGTTTAAATCTTTCTAAGTCATTAGATATTTCAAACTCTTGTGATCGATATAAATGTGACATTTCTCACCAAATAGTTAATGCCGCCATATTTTCAATACAAATACAATAGCCGCTAACTCAAGATTATGCGTCGGGTAATTTTTTCATGCAGCTTTAACTGTCTCAAGGCATAAGCTATAACATTGCCTTCCTGCATCAAAACACAACCAAGACCATTCAATGAAGCATCACTATAAGTGACAAATTCTTTACCTGATTCTGGTTGTACAATTATTGGAGCTTCAGTTAATAGAGCTTTAAACTAATTAAAACTCTGCTGGCACTTCTCTGACCACTCGAATTTAACATATTTCTATAACAATCTCGTCAAATGGATTGCAATCATCGAGAAGCCTTTCACAAATCGTCTATAATATCCTGCTAGCCTAGAAAACTGTGAACTTTAGAAACATTTCTCGGAGGCTTCTAATCTAAAATTGTTGAGATCTTACTCCGATCAACTCGTATCCCCGAAGCTGACACTATATGTCCTAGAAAACTAACATCACTCAACCAAAACTCACATTTACTAAACTTTGCATACAATTGCTTATCACACAGAGCCTGTAATACAATTCTCAGGTGCTCGGCATGTTCCGTCTCATCACAGGAATAAATTAAAATATTGTCAATAAACACAACCGCAAATCGATCCAAATACGGCCTGAATATTCGATTCATCAAGTCTATAAATACTACAGGGGCATTCATTAATCTGAAAGGCATAACTAGAAATTCATAGTGTTCGTACCTCGTTCGGAAAGTAGTTTTTGGCACATCAGATTCTTTAACTCTCAACTGATAATAACCTGATCTCAAGTTTATTTTCGAAAACACTATAGCCCCTTTCAACTGATCGAACAAATCATCAATTCGCAGTAGAGGGTATTTATTTTTTATCGTCACTTTATTCAGCCGTTTGTAATCAATGCACATTTTCATAGTGCCATTTTTCTTTTTCACAAACAATACAGGAGCACCCCAGGGTAAGAAACTCGGTCGTGCAAATCCTCTGTCTGTTAACTCTTGCAACAGAGACTTCAATTCTTTTAGTTCTGTCGAAGCTATTCGGTACGGTACTATTGAAATTGAAGTTGTTCCCGGCACTATCTCAATACTAAATTCAACTTCTCGTATCGGTGGTAATCCCGGTAATTCCTCAAGGAATACATCTAGATATTCACACACAACTGGCACTGTCTCAATCTTCTTTTTGGTCATTTTCATATCAAGTACATAAGCAAGATAAGCTTTGTAACCTTTTTTCACGAGTCTCTGAACTTTCATTGATGATATCACAACTGGAAAGCTATCCAAATCATCCGACTCAATTCTGAGAATTTTATTATTCTTACATCTCAATTCAATAGTCTTTTCGTCTACAGTTTATTACTGCATCGTGCAATGTCAACCAGTCCAAACCCAGAATCACATCAAACTCATCGAAGGGTAGCAACATCAGATCGACAATAAAAAAATGACCTTGAATCATTAAAGGGCAATTCTTGCAGACTTTATCAACTAAAACACATCTGCCTAGGGGGTTCGATACTTTAATCACAAACTCAGTAGACGCTACAGGCAAAGTCTTATTAGATACTAAGTTCTCACACACATATGAATGAGTAAATCCTAGATCTATCAATGCAACCACATCAATGTCATAAAGAGTGAAAGTGCCAGTAATGACATTGGGAGATGATGCTTCTTCGCGAGCGCAAATAGCGTAGGCTCTAGCAGGTACTCTTACCTCGGATCTCACAGCTATATCCGCTGTCCCTCTCTAGCTACCACCCATATTACCAGTGTTTTTGGGAGGTTTACCCCTAGCTACTGTGTTACTCAGCTTCATACTCTAAGTATTATCTTTCTCAACTAACTCCGGGCAATCTCGAATGAAGTGATCTCTAGAGCCACATTTATAACAAACTCTTTTATTATACTTGCCCCAACATTCACCAACATGACATCTCCCACACTGTCTACACTCAGGCTTGTTGTTTTCGACACTACCAACACTCAATTTTTTTTGAATTTGAGCTTTAGGATTTGTATATTGTTTCACACAATCTCTACTCAGATTTCCAATTGAAGCATTTGAACGACTAGGTGCATCTCTGAATCTCTTTGACAATGATTGATAGAGCTTACTCATTGATCTTTTTCTCTCGTCTCTAGCCTCTGAATTAGTTTTTTACTCAGCTCTATGGTTTTACAAGCTCGCTCAACTAACATGACAAATTCTGTCAACTCGAGAATCCCAACTAGAAGTTTAATGTCTTCATTCAATCCATCAACAAATCGTTTATACATAATAGATTCTGTTGAAACACATTCTCTTGCATATTTTTTCAACCTTACGAACTCAAGCTCATATTCTGTCACGGTCATATGCCCTTATTTCAGCTCAAGAAATTCTTTTCGTTTTTGATCGACAAATCTCTAACTAATATATTTCTTTTTGAACTCCGTCTGAAAGAACTCCTAGGTGACCCGTTCCCTTGGAACCATGGATATTAATGTATTCTACCACTGATATACAGCATCTCTCATAAGCGAAATAACACATTTAAGGCATTCATCAGGATTACATGATAACTCGTCAAATACTCTTATCGTATTTTCTAGCTAGAACTCAACTCGCTTGGCATTATCATCAACTGTAGTTCTAAACTCTTCAGCCCCATATTTCTGAATTTTATCAACTGGAGGTCTGCTCAGACGTATCCAATTAGTACCTTGTGGCACAACTAGAATTTGCAGGGGTGGAGGTTGTTGAGCAGTCAGATTCGTTCACACGAATTCCGTAAATCACTCATTCATCATCTGGAAGAAGGCTTGTTTAGCCTCTCCCTCATGGCTACTACTAACAGGTTTAGGATCATTCTGCGCGGTCCCTTGAGCGGGAGCAGGCGCATTACTTTCTATATCATCAGCTATCGCTCGATCGGGATCTATTATTATACGAAAAACACATTTTAACTGTCAGGGACCATCAAACTATCATAGTTCATATATATGACATGTATAGCTAGACTCACACACGCTACGTTAGTCCTAGAATCGACTAAATCGTAGCTCTGATATTAAACAAATGTAACACCCTAACCAGTATCCGTCGCCGAACTAGGGTTACGAGGCATTATCGATCAATACATATCATCATACAAGCATTCCACATACAACATTAATAAGCCACATCAACTAAGCACTTTTAACAAACAGCACACAACTTTTACAATTTCGACAATTTAGTCATTTTTCTCAATTCGACACTCAAACGATAAAATCATCACACAGAACTTTCACACATACACTATCACACATCATAATCATCAAAAATAATATTAAAATATTTTTCTGACCTCGAATTTGTGGTCCCAAAACCACTATTCCGATAGGGTCTAAACTAGGTTGTTACATAAAGAAGCTATTTGGTTGAAGGGACTCTTTAGTGAACTCAATGAAGACTTTCAAATCAGTACAATATTTTATGGCATTAAAAGTATCATCTTCCTTACAAAAGATCAAATGTTGCATGAGAGAACAAAACACGTTGATATTCGGTATCATTTTATTTGTAATATTATTACTCGTGGTGATATTGCTGTGAGCAAAATTAGTACTCATGAAAATCCTACAGATATGATGACTAAGTCACTTCCTATAACCAGGTTTGAGCATTGCTTAGACTTGGTTGGTGTTCATTGTTGAAGTTAAACCTTTAAGAGGTTTTATGGAAGAGGTGGAGAACTTGTTCGTTGAGAGTTCGCGATGAAGAACTTGTTCATTGCGAATTCGTGTCAAGGTGAAGATTGTTAGAATTAAGTGACCCGAATCCTTATTTAAATAAAATATAGTGGTAAAATAAAATAAAATTAAAATCCATATAGAACTACACTTCTTTTATTTTATTTTAGAATAAGGTTTTTTAAACCTTATTAAACTCCATCTATTTGATATTGATTAGAATAAGGTGTTTCAATCTTACTACACTCCTACTAAAATATGGTTTTACAAGCCTATAAATAGACATAGTCTACTAGTCCTCTTGTAATTATTCAAATTCGACAAAGTGAATTTTCTTCACTTCTGCCCGTGGTTTTTTTTCGAAAGAGTTTCCACGTAAAAATTTGTGTATTCTTTATTTTTCTCTTTTTCTTTGCGATACATTGTCATTATCGACGATTTATTTTTTACACAAATCATCATCAACTTTACCATGCAAACTACCCACTAATTTCGCAGAGCCTACTAACATATCTTTAAAAGACGCTCGCTTATCGAACAGTCTATCAACCCCTTAGGACTTTCAAAATCATCCACTGCCATGGTATGATCTATCTCTTCAAACTGGTCGTCTCTCATACGAACCTTCTCAGTGACCTTATCTTCTACCAATGACAACAGAGAACGGCTTGGAGCTTCAGCCATAATAAGACAAACCCCTATTTTCAAATCAAAACTTTTGAATTTCATTAATTTAACTTCATAATTTCAAACCATCCATTATCTATTTTTTATAAATATCTTAATCTAATATATATTAATGCAGGGGCGAAACCAGAACAATTTTGTAGGGGGCTGGATGAAATTTTAATTTTTTATAGTCTATATCTTTATAATTTTTATAGGATTAAATTAAATTTTTATAATTTTAAGGGGGTCAAAGTACAATTTTACCTTTACTAATTTAAAATTTTTAAAAAATTTCAAGGGTCAAAATAATAATTTTATATTTTAGGGGAGCCCAGGCTCATGCCAGCCCTTTGGATTCGCACCTGTATTAATGACTGATTGACATACAATTAATGAATCCAATTAAGTCAATGTTTTGTTCAAGTTAGCCGGCATATAGGAGACGGTATAAAAATGTAAGTTTTGTTTGAACACAGTAAAAAGGTTGAAAAAGTCAAATGTTTGGTAATTACTTAATTTGTAGATCCATTGCATTGTAAAAGGTAGTGCATGCATGAACCATTTATTAGGAACATATATGTCTTAATATAATCAATCTATTACATCCGAGGATATAGACACCTTTTGAACTTTTTTTTAATTTATTTAAAAAAATTAAATATGTTTTAAAAAGCTGAAATAGATTGATGGGAAGTTACTTAAACAATAATAGTAGTTTAAATAAAATTTCGAATTCAAAATTATATATTTAAAATATAAATTTATTTTTAAAAATAATATACCAAATGAATAATTTAAAATTAATTTATAATAACACATAATATATATGTATGATATTAAAATAAAAAATAGATTAATTTATAAATAAACTTAGATTAATATATACCAAATATGCTTATTAAATTTTTATATAAAAACTAAGGATTGTTTTAGTTTAAAGGCTTAAATAATAAAATGGTACTTCAACTATATTAGTTTTTCTAAATTGGTATCTAATTTTTTTTGTTAGAATTGGTACCTAAACTATTAACCCGTTACTCATTTTACTCCAACTGTTAGTCCCATTAGAAAAAAATTTTATCCTATCATAACTTGTCACATGGACTTCTATTTGTTTTATTCATTTTCATATATTTTCTTCTCATCAAGTAATTTTTGCCAAATTTTCTTATATTTTCTCATCAACCAAACACCCAAAAAGCTTCCACCATTTTATCATTTCCAAGCTTCAACTGCTTCTACCATCTTCAAGCTTTTTTTTTTTTTTCACCCAATTCTTTCCTTACATTTAAAGTGAACGGATTTAAAAAGACTCAATTGGAAAGAAACTGGAAATTTGTTGAATTTTGGGAATTTGTATCTTGTTTGGATAGGAGGAAAATTAACACTAAAAGCGAGAAAATGAGAAAGAAAATCTTAACTCGATTGATTTGCAACTAGAGAAATACATCACCATCATTGCCTTTAATTCCTTCATATCTAATGTAAACTGTTCGAAAATCTGTCGATTTTCATATTTTACAACATTAATTTTCTGTTTGATAAAATTCCCAAAACTTTCATTTTGTTTTCCTTTATATCCAATCAAGGTTTTTTTTTTTTTTTTTAATAAAAAAACAGTGCAAATTATGGTTGGCTGAAATTTTTTTCTAACGAGACTAACAGTTGGGGTAAAATAAGTAACAGATTAATAATTTAGGTATCATTTCTGACAAAAAAATTTATGTACCAATTTAGGAAAACTAGTATAATTTGGGTACTATTTTGTTGTTTAAGTCTAATTCAAATGATAAAAGAAAAAGTTTTATATACGTAATATCTTTGGTTCAAATTTTATTATGAATAAATTCTTATTGATTTATAAAATATCAAAAGTCAAAAACACTTACGTAATCATATAATTTACTTTGCAAATAAAATAATTTTATGATAATTTCTTAACTGAGTTGGAACCTATTGATGGGTGATATCAACTCAATAAAGGGCTTTATAAACAGTATAAATAGATGTTAATTTTAAAGTAGATAACTATTATTTAAAAAAAATTTAAATACTTAATTATCCTTATTTTGTTTTTTTTTTTAATTTTAAAATTTTAGTGCTTTTGTTGTAATTTCACCAATTAAGTTGGTTTCACTCAATTTGTGATAGCAAATTCAAATGATAAACTATAATAACTAACAATTTTATCACACGCATTTGCACGTGGAAATCACATATATGGAACACAAGTATGCGTTTAAAATAATGTAAAGTAAATAAAATGTATGGTTTGAAACTAATAAATCACCATTTTTCTATAACACGCCAAAATGTTATTACGTTGGTGAATGAAAATTTTAATATAAAAAATAATTATAAAGCATTCGATATTGAGTTTACTTGTGACACAAACTCAATAAATGGTGTTATAAATATATATTTGACAATCGGGTGAAAACTTTTGTGTAATAAGATTGAAATATATAAAAAAAAAAAAAACTAATTAAAATGAAGCTTTGGTTATAGTGGTAAAGTTGAGATTTTATGCATATAGATATCATAAGTTCAAATCTCATCATATGAAATTTTTTATTTATATTATTTAAAATATAAAATATAATTTATTTTAAATATGTAAGAATAATTTAATAATTTGATCTCTAATTAAATTGATGTTTGGTTAATTTATAGGTTTAAATAATATAGATATAATGGGTGAAAATTAAAAATTATATTAATAATAGATGAAAAAGAAAGAAGACTAATGATGGTGGTTATACATATGGATAGTTAAAAAGAGTGGGTTGTTTTTAAGAATTACTAGAAATTATATCATTTGTGTTTGTGTGTGAAAACTGTACTTAGAATGTAAATATTAGTTTAAAAATAACATATAATAAATAATGAAATGTATGATTTGAAACAAGTATGACATTAAAATGAAAAAAATAGATTAAATTATGAGTAAATGAAATTTAAACACGAAAATACATCATAGTAAGAATACTAAATGTACTGCAATTGTTTATCATTGTGTTGTCATGAATCTTGAATTAGTGTTGAGTTGACTTGTGATATCAACTTAACTAATATTATCAATACTAGAAATTCTATTGCATGTGTTTGCATGTGAAAACTACATACTTAGAGCATAGATGTTAGTTTAAAAATAATATATAATAAATAACCATGATTTGAAACTTTAGTTTAAAAATAATATATAATAAACAACCATGATTTGAAACTAATAATTATAGCATGAAATATATATGGTATTAAAATGAAAAAAATAGATTAAATTGTGAGTAAAATGAAATTTAAACATGTATTAACAATGTAGCGACGAAAAATTTAGCTTAGGTCGCTAATTGTGGCGATTTTAAATTCTGAAAATGGATTTTGATTCTATTTAAAACAAGGGAGTCGCCACCGATCTTTTCTTCTAGGTGCGATCGGACACCTGATAAAACATCAATTTTCGAATAAAAAGGCCAAGTTTGGGTCCACGTTAAAGTTCAGAGAAAAATAGGGTTCGGGAGTCAGTTACGCGCGGGGAAGGTATTAGCACCCCCGCGACGCCCAAAAATTGGTATCTTTTCAAATGCGGGTTGTCTAATTTTCAAAGCACGATTTCAATTTAAAACTTAATTGTGATCCGATCAAAAACGAGTATTTAAAGGTTTTTATTTCTTTTGAAAAGGATATCCCGTTTAACACGAGCCAATCGTGATTCACCCAACAATAGCAATGAAATCACTGGCATAATGTTAAAATCGGCATATTGCCTTATTTTAAAACGTGAAAAGATTAGAACAAATAGAGTTGGCATAAGAACACTAATATGAAAATGCTACGTTAAAAAACAAACGATGATAAAGGCGAAAAATATACGCAATAAACGAGATATATAACAATGCGTGCATAATAATAATGACTATAATAATGCATATGGTATAATAATAATGGTAATGCGAAATATGAAATAATAACAAGCATATATAGAATACATAATGCTAGGTTTATGAAAAGTGTACATAATAATAGATATAAAATATAAAATATGTATATATATGTGTATATATGTATAAGGTAATGCGTGAGAAAAATAATATAATATTCGGAATATGTACGTGATATATAAAAAAACAATATTGAAAAGGAATAAATATGTAATGTGTAAAACTACATATACGTAATATAATCGTAAAATATCTACATATTTTATATAAGTTAGACACAATAATGTTAAAAGTCGTTTGTTAACAATATTTCATGACATATATACTTACATATTCAAAACACACTAAAAAACAGGTACGTAAAATATATATACATATATATACGGATTAATAATAATAGTAAAAGATTAGTAAACAATACATTTAATAACAATGAGAATAATAAAACGTGATAGTAATTACATAAAATAACAAAAATAATAGTAGGTATAACACATAATGTAATATAATAATAAACATAGAACAAATAAAACTTTAAAGCAAATACGAATAATACTATGTAAAATATCATAATACATGTATGTGCATAAATATAATGATACTAATACTAATAATAATAATAATAATAATAATACATAATAATACATAATATAATAAATAATAACGATAAAACCAAAATAATAATAATTCTAAAAAGGTAAATAACAATTATATAATAGTAATAATCATTATAAAGGGTGTATACATAAATAAAATATACATAAATGTTAAATAATAATGATAATAATAATAATATAATAAATGGAATAATATCAAAATTAAAATGAAATAGTGAATAAAATAATAGGGACGAAATCGAAAACGGAAGCAAATATTCGGGCCTGATTAAAAAAAAACATGCAAATGGGACCTATTAGAACACGGGTTAAATATAAGGGGACCAAAATTGAAAATTTCCCGGTTATTCAAAACGCAGCGCTGCAGTGGGGACCAAATTGAAACACGGAGTAACTTTCAGGGTCAATTTAAAAATAAAAATAACTTGATTGTAACTTAAAAAGAAAGCGGAAGGACCAATTGCGCAAATTCCCCACGTGACGTCAGAGCACGCGGACCTTGAGCGGACCTGGGTCGGGTCGACCCGACCCAGGTCGGTTAGTATAAAAGGGCGATTTTTTTGTTTCTGGCTCATTTGGTATCCGGAGAGGAAAAAAAAAAAGGGGAAGGGGAGAAGAGAAAGAGAGAAAGGAGAAAGGAGAAGGGAGAAAGGAAAGGGAAAGAAAGGAAAGAGGGAAGGAGAGGAAAGGAAAGAGAAGGAAGGAAGGAGAGAGGGGGGATCCGGGGAAGGTCCGGTCACCGGACCGGTCGCCGGCCGGTCACCGGCCGATCGTCGGCCACCGTTCACGCCGCCGTCCGCCGCCGTTCCGGCCACCGTTCCGGTGGCCGGAAAAGGTAAAAAATTCTAATTTTTCTTCTTTTTTATGCTAGTCGATATATATGCCTTATTTTTTTTACTTTTAGTTATCAATTTTAATATAGATATATATATCAAAATAGAGGAAAAATGAAATAAAATAAAAAGAAGAAATCACCTCTATCGATTCTATATTTTGAGATTTGCTTACGATTGGGGGGTATCCCTTCACTGCCTATTGTTATATTGTTATTATTACTGCCTTTCGTGCTAAAACTTCTCTGATTTTATTAGAAAACTCCAACCCTTTACAATGTGATTTCACTCGGCTTTTATAGCCATTTTTACAATCCTTTTCTATTATTTTCTGTCTAGTCTGTTTATTGTTTTGCAGGTACAACTTGAGGGCGGTGGGATGTGACCAGGGCGGTGCTGCAGTTGCTGAGTAGAATATCAGAGGCTAGGGGCGGCAGCACAAGTGGGTAGTAGGGGGTTAGGGCTTCTGCTGATTAGGGTTAGGTTAGTAGGCCATCGGGTAGGTCTGTTTGATGTGGGTTGCCCGGGTTTGTTTGTAAACGGGTTGGGTTTCTGTTGGGTTTAAATTTGTAAATGGTTTAGGGAGTTGGGTTAAAGGCTAATTGGGCTCAGGTATTTGTATGGGTCAGGGTTTAATTTGTAAATGGACATGGACTTTATTTAATTTTGTTTATTTGTGCGGGCCCAAAATTGGACATTACAGCTGCCCCTCTTTGCTCATTGTCGTGTAACGGGAATAGAGCAAAGACATAAAGAAAGGCCAATTTTGCCTAGCCTCGCCAAATATTGACTTCTTTGGTACTCTTCTTGTTCGAGTAATCCTGTTCCAACCCACCGCCTCTTGTAGCTTTAGGTTCAATCCATTGCGACTTCTGAGATCTGCCTTGTAGCCTCGATCTATCTTCTCTTCATCGTGATCTGCTCTTCTAGAACTTTAGAGATGAGATCTTGTATCTTCAATCTTCTTTACTACCACTTCAGAAAGATGAAACTTGTGACTTCAATCTGCGCCTCTGCGACTTTACTGGGGATGCAAGGTCTATATCTTTGGTTGGGTCCCTTGTAACTTCCAAGGGGCAAAATCTAGTATCTCCAATTAGCTCCATTGCAGCTTTAAAGGGGCAAAATCTGATGCCTTCAATCAGCTCCAATCTTCATCCTTTATTGAGATGAAGTAAAAAATTGCTTGACCTGCACATTCTCGTAATATGGGTTAAATTTTGGAACATAAACTGCGAGTATCTCAGTGTGTGAACTGAGGCTCAACTCACTTCTCGCAATAGGAGTTGATTTTGGAAAAACAGAAATTAAAAACAGAAATTGAAAAAGCTCAACTCATCTCTCGCAATATGAGTTGAATAAACAGAAATTAAAAAGCAGGATTGAAAAAGATCAACTCACATTTCGCAATATGAGTTGAATGAACAGAAATTAAATAGCAGAAATTGAAAAAAGATCAACTCACCTCTCGCAATATGAGTTGAATAAACAGAAATTTTAAAAAAGTAGGAATTGAAAAAGATCAACTCACCTCTCGCAATATGAGTTGAACTTGAAACATAGACTGGAAACTGAAACTAAAAAAGCTCAACTCACATCTCGCAATATGAGTTGATCTAAAACTGAAATTAAAGGTACCTCGACGTGTCTCGAGGCTCAGCTCACTTCTCGCAATATGAGCTGATTTTGAAAACATAAAAAAAAACAGATTCGAAAGTACCCCGGCATGACCTGAGGTTTGACTCACTTCTCGCAATATGAGTCAATAACAGAAATTAAAAATACCTCAACATGTTTTGAGGCTCAACTCACTTCTCGCAATATGAGCTGATTTCTGAAAACATAAATTAAAGACGGATGTTGAAAACATCTCGTCGTGACTTAAGGTTTGACTCACTTCTCGCAATATGAGTCAGATAACAGAAATTAAAATACCTCAACGTGTCTTGAGGCTCAACTCACCTCTCGCAATATGAGTTGATTTTTTTGAAACATAACAGAACTTGAAAATACCTCAGCATGTCCTGAGGCTCAACTCACTTCTCGCACTATGAGTTGATTTTCGAAAACATAAAAAATCACCCAGAATTTCTCACATGGTGGAGTTCAAGTATCTTTTCTTTGATTTGGATAGCTTTCCCAAAACCTTTTGCTCTATTTGGAATACCTGTATATGTCATGCATGATGTTATCGTGATATGCACCTATTTGCCTTAAATGAATTCATGCCTACATGAACATGTTATGTGCCTTGCATTCGTTTGTCGTGATCTCTTTTCATCACGACTCTCGCAGTGATCTTGCCCCATCTGAGCTTTTGTTCTTGCTTTCGAGCTCCTGTTTTGCTTATCGTAATGATCTGCTTTCAACGCTAGGGTTCTTAAGTTTCTCTTCAGGCTTTATATCCATCTTTCAAGCTTTAACAAGTAAACTGCGTTTCTCAGATATCACTTGTTTGGTATATGTTGAACTTTTGTTCCTGCTTTGAAATCCTTGCGTCTGTCTAGTTTTCTATCCGAGTAATACTCAACATTTCTTTTGTACAGAGCATGTCATATTACTATTTATCAATTAAATAAACATAATAAGATACATGCAAATGGTCAGGTGGGTATGAGGAAAAGACTTCATATTAATTTCAAAGGTAACAAACAAAGAAAGTTCGCCAAAGATAAAAGTGTTATAAAAGAAAAGGAACCATATTGGTGGATACAAATGTTCTAAATATTCAATGCATGAACTCTGCCACGTTTCTGAATCAAGAATCTTTCTGAGCAAGACTTCTTGTGTAGAAGATCTCGAGTGTTTCAGAAATGCTTCATACTATAGCCTGGTCACTTGGCCCACTGTTCAAAATTGCTTCTGCCCCCTTGGGCCCAAATTTGCTTTATTAGGACGCCCTTTCGGGTTTTCATCCTAATGTTCTGTGTTTGACCAAGGCGCCCTTTTCGGGTTTTCACCTTGATCTCCCCACTTTTTTTTCTTTTTTTTTTCTAAGTGTGGTATTTCTTCACAACATCGGAGTTTACTGGATTTGGTAACTCCTTCCCATCCATTTCTGTAAGGATCAAGGCCCCGCCAGAGAATGCCTTCTTTACAACATACGGTCCTTCCCAATTAGGTGCCCATTTCCCTCGCAAATCTTTTTGTATTGGGAGGATCTTTCTCAAAACGAGTTCTCCTTCGTGGAATTCTCTTGGTCGTACCTTCTTGTTATGGGCCGCAATCATTCTCTTTTGGTACATCTGTCCATGACAGATTGCCTTCAAGCGTTTTTCTTCAATGAGATTCAACTGATCATAACGAGCTTGGACCCATTCTGCCTCCTCGAGTTTCGACTCTATTAAGACTCGTAAGGAGGGAATCTCGACTTCAATGGGCAGCACGGCTTCCATCCCATAGACTAGAGAGAAAGGAGTTGCCCCTGTGGACGTCCTCACAGATGTGCGGTATGCGAACAGAGCGAATGGCAGCTTTTCGTGCCAGTCCTTGTAGGTCTCTGTCATTTTGCCGATGATCTTCTTTATGTTTTTGTTAGCTGCCTCTACAGCTCCGTTCATCTTCGGTCGATAAGGCGAAGAATTATGATGCTTTATTTGAAATTGCTTGCACACCTCTGTCATCATTTTATTGTTCAAATTCAGGGCATTATCTGAGATGATTTTTTCAGGCAAACCATATCAACAAATGATTTCCTTTTTCAAGAACCTACAGACAGCGGTCTTTGTCACATTGGCAAATGAGGCAGCTTCTATCCATTTCGTGAAATAATCTATGACCACAAAAATGAATCGGTGCCCATTAGAAGCTTTGGGAGAAATCGGCCCTATAACGTCCATGCCCCACATTGAAAAGGGCCATGGAGACGTCATAACATGAAGGGGCGAAGGGGCTACATGAATTTTGTCACCATAAACTTGACATTTGTGGCACTTTCTTGCGTAGCTAATGCAATCGCTTTCCATCGTCGACTAGTAATACCCGAGTCTCATAATTTTTCTGGACATAGTGAAGCCGTTGGAGTGGGTCCCACATATTCCTTCGTGAACTTCTTCAAGTATTTTCTTGGCTTCAGCGGTGTCAACGCATCTCATAAGCACCTGATCTTTGCCTCTCTTGTACAAGGTGTCTCCATCAAGAACAAATCCCACTGACATTCTTCTGATTGTTCTTTTGTCATTCTCGTTTGCCTGTTCAGGATACGTTTGATTCTTGATGTACTCTAAGATATCATGGTACCATGGTCGTCCATCAGCCTCCTTCTCGATGCTATAACAATGTGCAGGGACCTCGTATATGCTCATCTTGAGGGGCATTATCTCTGTTCCTTTATTTGCTTTGAACATTGAGGCTAAGGTGGCCAAGGCGTCAGCCAATTGGTTATCTTCGCGTGGGAAGTAATTAAATGTTATTTCTTTGAAGTCTTTGATCAATTCAGCTACCAGATGGCTGTACTTAATCAACTTTTGATCTCTCACTTCCCATTCTCCGCGGATTTGGTAGATCACTAGAGCTGAATCCCCGTATACCTCTAAGACATCGATATTTCGTTCAATAGCTGCCCGAAGTCCCATGATACAAGCTTCGTATTCTGCTATGTTGTTGGTGCAGAAAAAATTGAGTCTAGCAGTGAAAGGATAATGATCTCCTTCCGGTGATACTAAGACTGCCCCAATCCCGTGCCCCAGGGCATTTGACGCGCCATCAAAGCTCATCTTCCAGGGCGTCCCCTTTGATGACTCACACTCTCTTTCTGTAATGCATATTAGATCTTTATCCGGGAAATCAAATCTCAGGGGCTCATACTCTTCGGTTGTTCGAGCCGCTAAGAAATCAGCTATTGCACTCCCTTTCACCGATTTCTGACTCACATAGATGATATCGTATTCTGATAACAGGATCTGCCAACGTGCCATTCTCCCTGAGAGTGCGGGCGATTCCATCATATATTTTATCGGGTCTAGCTTTGAAATCAACCATGTCGTGTGATACAACATGTATTGCCTGAGTCTCCGAGCTGCCCAAACCAAAGCACAACAGAGCTTTTCGATTGATGAATACCTTGCTTCGTATTCTGTAAACTTTTTGCTAAGGTAGTATATCGCCTTTTCTTTCTTCCCCGACTCGTCATGCTGCCCGAGTACACAACCCATTGAATTCTCGAACACAGTTACATACAAAATCAAAGGCCTCCCTGGGGTTGGTGGCACTAGCACTGGGGGGTTAGACAAGTATTGTTTTATTTTGTCAAAGGCTTCCTGACATTTCTCGTCCCATTCTCCAGAATTGTGCTTTCGAAGGAGTCGAAAGATGGGGTCACACTGATTAGTGAGTTGAGAAATGAATCGGGCAATGTAGTTTAGCCTTCCCAAGAATCCTCTGACCTCTTTCTGAGTGCGCGGCGGGGGTAGTTCTTGAATGGCTTTTATCTTTTCCGGATCCACCTCGATGCCTCTTTCACTGACGATGAAGCCCAGTAATTTTCCCGAGGTAACCCCAAATGTACATTTGACTGGATTAAGTCTCAGCTGAAACTTTCTCAGTCTTTCAAATAACTTTTTGAGGTTCACAATATGTTCCTCTTCTCCTCGGGATTTAGCAATCATGTCGTCAACATAGACTTCTATCTCCTTATGCATCATATCATGGAACAATGTCACCATGGCCCTCTGATACGTGGCCCCGGCATTCTTGAGCCCGAATGGCATCACCTTGTAACAGAACGTTCCCCACATCGTTATAAAGGTAGTTTTCTCCATATCCTCGGGAGCCATTTTGATCTGATTATACCCCGAAAATCCATCCATGAAAGAAAATAATGAATGCTTCGCCGTATTGTCCACCAATGTGTCGATATGTGGTAAGGGAAAATTATCCTTAGGACTTGCGCGGTTCAGGTCACGATAATCCACGCACATTCGCACTTTACCATCCTTCTTTGGCACTGGGACAATATTAGCCACCCATTCTGGATATCTGGAAGCTTGTAGGAAGCCTGCATTAAATTGCCTCTTGACTTCCTCTTTTATCTTCAGCAGCATTTCGGGCCTCATCCGCCTTAATTTTTGTTGGATGGGTTTACATTCGGGTCTCAGCGGGAGCTTACGAACCACTATGTCCCCGTCCAATCCCGGCATATCCTGATAGAACCATGCAAATACGTCTTTGTACTCATGAAGCAAATCAATCAAATGATGCCTGGTGTCCTCTGAGAGTGAGGTCCCAATCTTCACTTCTTGTTTATTTTCATTAGTGCCCAGGTTTATTGTTTCAACAGATTCTTGATGAGGTAGAATCTGTTTGTCCTCTTGTTCCACTAACCTTAGCAAGTCAGGAGACGAGACATAGTCTTCGGCATTTCCCTCATCCTCGAATTCTCCTAAACAAACGGTCTTTTCAAAATCGATTTCAAGATTGGTAACAGGTTCGTTCATGTCATTGGCATCTGAACACCTGAAAATTGAAGGGGAAAGAGAACACTATAGAGGGACATCCAAGTTTTGGAAACAACAAACAAAACATTATGGCATGGTATGAGGTAAGGGCAAGAACAGGCCATGAAATGAAAGAATAATTATGGAGTAGATGCAAATGCAAAAGGTTACGACAAAATGCTTCTTCATTAATATTCATTTAATAGATAAAGAGCAGACGACAGCTCTTACAAAAGAATCCCATTATATTTAGGGACACAAAAAGTGAATATCGGATATTACTCTGAGGGAGACTTGTAAACCACAAGGAGATCTTCAGCGGTCCAATTGTTCAACATGTAACCCGGGGGACAAGGGCGTATCTTTGAAACGTTCTTACTTGTGCCAGCTTCTTCATCAATGACATTTATGTAAACATTCTGGAAAGCCTTCTCAACGAGTACCAATGGGCTGTGCGCACTATCTTGCCCAGGATATATCATTCCAGCAGATGTAAATGTCGTTGACAGATGGGGGTACTCAATGGGTTCCCATTCCAGCTCTCGTCCCAGAGTCCTCGCAACCCTTCTTTCTTACTCCTTCTTCCACTGTTTCTTCAAGTGATGTGCATTCGGTTGGAATCCTAGCCCAAAACGGGCCTTGTGGTGAACTGGTTTTAGAGCCTTGGCTATTCCTTGATGATGTCTTCCCAAACCTTTCCTTGCTCGGGCCCCTCTCCCTACCGTCAGCTTGATTCCCATTTTAGTATTCTTCGACAGCCTAGGCACGGGAATTCTGTTTCCTTCAGCCACAAATGTGGCGTTGACAAACTCAAAGGATTTAAAGGAACATTCCACGGCGTCTTTGTTCGCTTCGAGGTAGGGTGTGTCTACAGAGATAGACGCAACAATATCCTCTTCACCCTCAACAGTAACCAAGCAGCCATCCATGATAAACTTTATTTTCTGATGAAGGGATGATGGAACTGCCCCAGCCGAATGGATCCATGGCCTCCCTAGGAGGCAATTATATGAAGGGGTGATGTCCATAACTTGGAACTTGACGTCATAGATATAAGGACCCACTTCTAGAGGGACCTCAATTTTTCCTACAACTTCTCGTCTCGTTCCATCGAATGCTCTCACCGTGGAGTGACACGGCCTCAAGTAGGACAAATCAATCGGAATTCTGGAAAGCGTGGCCAGGGGCATAACATTAAGTGCTGATCCATTATCAATAAGCACGTTTGGTATTATATAACCCTTACAGCGGGTTGTTATGTGCAGTGCCTTCACGGAGCCTCTACCGTTCGGTGGTATTTCATCATCACTGAAGGAGATGAAATTATCTGCGTTCAAGTTATTGATCCATCTATCAAGCTTTTCGACCGATATATTGTTTGCTACATAGGCTTGATTCAATACCTTCAACAAGGCATTTCGATGCGGCTCCGAATTCAATAACAGAGATAATACCGAAATACGTGCAGGTTGTTTACTTAATTGTTCGACCACGCTGTACTTACTGTGTTTAATGAATTTCAAAAATTCCTGCGCCTCTTCTTCATTTACAGGTCTTTTAGTCTCTTGTCGTTCGGGCGGACTTTCCGATTCGACTTCAGCCTCAAACATGGGTGCCTTCCCCTTTTGTTTAGAATCATTATTCCTTTTTGCTGGTTCAACTTCTTTGGAATAGCATCTTCCACTCCGGGTAAAGTGACCAACTTCTCCGATATTTTTAGCGGTGCCTTGGGATTTTTCACTTTCAGGAGTGACGATATTAACATCGTACTTCCAAGGTATTGCCTTACTATCCTGGTACGGAAAAGGCGATGGCGCCTCAATTACCATTTTTGGTTTTATTGGTTCTCTCCTCGCATCATAATATATTATCAATGGTCGTTCAGCAGTGTAAGGGAGATCCGATGATTGACCATCAGAGGCACATACTTCTTCTTCATCGGCCTCTCTTCTTCCGTTGAAGATTTCAATCTCTTTGCTATCCATCATGCCTTGGAGTAGTTCTTTAAATTGCTCACACGACTGGATATTATGTCCCTCGACTTCATGGAAATCACAAAAATTTTGACTTTTCGTGTTTCTTTTCTCGGTTACCCCTTTAAGACGACAGAGTAACCCTTTTTCGAGCAACACCTCCCAGATTCTCTGCAAAGGTGTGCTTATTTCTGAAACCATTCTTCTGGTTTGCAATTCATTTATCTCCTCCACTGCGCTTACATTTCTTTCAGTATGATTTGGGAACGGGTTTCCGATTTCACCACCGGTACCGTCGAAGCGCAAAACACCGGCATCGATTAGTCCTTGGACTCTTCGTTTAAAGGCAATGCAGTTTTTCGTAGAGTGCCCCTGGTTCCCCGCGTGGTATGCACAGCTTGCATTTGGGTCGTACCACTTTGGGTACGGGGGTTTCAACGGTGCCATGTAATGAGGAGATATCAATTGTTTCTCTAAAAGCTTCGGGTATAGTTCCCCATAAGATACTGGAATAGGGGTGAATTGGGGTCTCTCGGGGTTAGGCCTCGCTGGCCTTGGTTCTCCTCTAGGTTGGCCTTGGGTAGAGCCGGTATTTTGAGGAAACGTGGTGGCTGGCCTCGGGTTGTTGGTTGCATAGACAGGGTAAGAAGGATAGGGAGGTGGTGGTTGGTAATAGGGGGCTTGTGGTTGATAGAAGTTTGGTGGCGAGTAATTTCGAGGTCGAAATTGATTAGGATATGGACTAGGAGCATAACGGTTTTCGGTTCCCACCATGTGGGCTTCCGGCTCCTTTTTTCTCATAGGCACTACCTTCTTCGAACCTTCTCCTTCCATTCTTCCACTTTTAACCGCATTTTCTATTAGTTCACCGGATATGACAATATCCGAGAAGTCCTTTGTGGCGCTTCCCACTAATTTATCATAGAATGGCGTCTTCAGGGTATTGATGAACAGGACTGCTATCTCGGTCTTAGTCAATGGGGGTTCTACCTGAGCCGAGATGTCTCTCCACCTCTGCGCATATTGTCTGAACATTTCTGATGGCTTTTTCTCCATCATTTGTAGTGTCATGCGGTCGGGTACCATATCGAAGACGTGTTTGTACTGCTCGCAAAATGTCGCGGCTAGATCCTTCCAGGTTCGGACCTTTTCTCTACTGAGTTGGTTGTACCAGCGGAGAGCTGATCCGGTCAAACTGTCCTGAAAACAATGTATGAGCAGCTTGTCTTCATTGACATAACCAGTCATTTTTCGGCAGAACATAACGAGATGTGCCTTCGGGCATCTCGAGCCATCATACTTTTCAAAATCCGGTGCTTTGAATTTTGGAGGGAGGACCAAATCAGGTACCAGACTAAGTTCTTTAGCGTTTAGCGCCGAGAAGACTTCAATGCCTTCTATCACTCTAAGTCTTTCCTCCAGACTTCTATATTTTTCTTGGACTTCATGATCCTCTATCCTTAGCCTAGCGATTTCTGCAGGATCGTCTAGGTCTGGGACAGGTGGATCCATTGGAGCAGTTCCTGGGTTTGCCACGAATGCCCCCTGTCCTACAGGAGGAGGTGTTATAGGCCGTTGTTCCAGGCCCGCGGGTCCCCCTTGCGTGTATCCTCTATGTATCGCGTGAGGCGGAGTAAACCCAGGAGGGTAGGGCAGATCCTGATCAAGATTCACAACCTCAGGGTTTTGTATAGGTCCCTTTCCTTTGACTAGGGCCGACATCATTTCCATCATCTTGGCCAATTGGTCCTTCTGTTCAGTGGATTCTTCCCGAGACCTTATCATCAACTCTCTCGTCTCCTGTTGCGACCTGGCTAACTGTTCATGTAATTCTTTCTGAATTCTCTCCATCCTTTCAATTCTTTCGTTAAACTCAGCCTCCATTGCTCTAGCTTGTCGACGTGTTCTATACGTATGGTGTGATTCCAGGTTTACAACGTCGTAACTGCGCATTATACGATTCTACTCTTTTAGCGAATGATCATGAGATATGCAATGAATGAATGAATGAATGAATGTCAAATGTTAATTATGAATGCACGTCAAATGTTAGTTATGAATGCACATGCAAAAATCGGTGTTGATTTCAGACAGCCCCTATCTAGGCATTTCATTAATCAAAAGAGTCTATTTACAAAACGTTTTTTCATCATTTGATTCAGCTTTCATACAAATTTCCTTGCTACATTGCCGTAATTCTTCACCCGTTCCAAGAATTCTGATATGCTCGATCTCTGTCTAGGCGGGAACTGGCAACTAAGACTCTCGGCTTCATCTGCTATTTGTACTATGCGCATGGCTGCCGCGCGAATCTCGTTGATCAAGTATTTGAGATTCTCATCCTTTTCGCAGAGGGCTCTTTCGTAAGCGTGGGTATCTCTATCATACTGACCCTTCTTTTCTTCCAAAGCTTCCAAGAGAGTATCTAGTTGTTGTTGTCGAGCTTGTAGTGTGTCTTCTAAATCCCGTATCGTTTCTTTCAATTCTTGACGCTTAGCTCGACTAGTCATCAGTTCAACAGATGTAGCTTCATACTCATCAGACTTCTTTCTTAACTCTATTGCAGCCCGTGCAGCCTTTCCTTCTTCTTTCTTTGCTTTTCCTTTCCAAAATTCCATCCCACCTTTGACATTACTCAATTCCTCTTTCCATTCCGCTGACGACTTGCCCAGCCCGCTGTTCTTTATGGTGCCTCTTAACTTTTTATTTTCTAGATGAAGATCTCTCAAGTCGTTTCTTACGACCTCGGCTTCTTTTTGCACCTTCTCGGCCCTGGATCTTTCAACTTGAACATCGATCTTCAGCTGATAATTTTCTTCTTGAAGGGCACTAAGGTCTCGTAACATTTTTGTCTTTTCGCGTTCGAATTCTTGTCTGGCCATCTCTAGCTCGGATGGAATTTCATTCGAAAAAGGATTCTGAAAGGCGTAATCTGCCGATGAGACTTGCAAACTACTCATCCGTTGCTTTCTCCATGCATCGTAGTCTTGGGTGATAGTGTCAGCATATAAAGCCAACTTCATCAGATGAATTCTTTTCCAAGCCTTTGCAGTGTCTCGGACTTTCTTCATATAACCTTCGCCCGCAAAAATAAACTCTGACTGAGCCAGACCACTGGTGGCGGGTATAAACTGTCGTGAAGAGAACTGTCTTTGAACCAAAAGAGGAGCGTAACCAATCCCTCCCCACAATCCAAGTAGTGGTACCCAGTCTTGGTTTCCGACTTTGTATAACAAAAGCGAAGGGCGTATCCACGGCGCTCTCCATACTATGTCCTCGGCACGCAAGTTCTGAAACATTGAGACCCAATGCTGCTCAGTAACCTCCTTCGGCCACTCTTTCTTAAGGTGAGCTTCCAACGGAGCAAATGTCTTCGAAAACATGTGGAACGGTGTGCGCTCTACCTTCCAAAAGTGACTCAAAATCCAAACGTTAAGTAGCTGCGTGCATCCGATGAATCGTCCTTCCCCTCTTTTCCTGCAACTGCTCAAAGATCTGAAGGTCTCTGCTAGGATGGTTGGGGCAGGGTTGATACCTTGCTTCAACTTTTCAAAGAAATCCACTACCGCTACTTCTATATGTCCGAGAATTTTCGGAAAGACAGCTAAACCATAGATAGCCAAAGCAAACAAATTTATCCGTTTCAACATGTCAGGATGGTTTAAAATCAGGTCTCGTAGGGAAAACCATGGGACGCAGCTGATTTCATTCTTTTTCTTTATTTGCTTTTCGGCCCATGCATCGGTCATATCCGTCAGCCTTACTAACTTTTTCCTGAATGTCATCGGCTTGGGCTCTTTGACATATATTTTGTAGGTTTGCATGTTTTCGACACGCAGCAGAGCAACATACTCCTCTATCGTGGGAGTCATATCTTCTTGGTTAAATGTGAAACACTGATAACCCGGATCCCAAAATCTGATCATAGCTTGAATCAATCTTTCGTCTACTTTGACAGCAATCAGATGGGCTATGTCCCCGTACCTTTCGGTGAAAATGCCCCTAGTATCTGAATCCCACTGATTCCAGATCCCAACCAAGTCTTCAAGGTTGTTTTGACGGACATTCACAGTCACCCGCTCGGGTAGATTGACAATGCATCCTTCTACCAGGCTGTCTCCCTTTTCTCTTTGAGTTCTCAAAGACCAGTCCCGAACTACGGTATTCGTCTCGGTCGTTTGTACAATTGACTCTTCCATTTGAAACCCGTTTTTGGCAACTAATCTTTAGTCAACACCGTCCTATTATGATGCCTATGATGCACGATGAGAAATAAAACAAAGACAATCAAACTCGGTTAGTGATCAGATATAAACGAAAATAAATTAAAGTAATTTTAAGCTACCCGATCCAATTTACCAAATAGATCCCATCCCCTTATATACAAAGCGAAAGTACAAAAGGTGAGAGGCGTTTCTTCCGTGTGCCTATTTTGGTATCTACTAAACGGACAGAAGTTCGGCATGGCTCTAATTGGGTGGCTCGTACAGTTCATTATATGTGGTTTTAGGTTCTAGAAAGGTACCCGAATTGTCTGTACTGTCATCTACTAAGATTAGTACAGAACCTCGGTCATAGCCCATCACAGGCTTACGAGATCAATTCGAGGGATTACATTTACTTATGCCTATGCGGAGGGACGAGTTATCTCACGAAAGCATAAGCCATCTGTAACCCGAAAGTATTCACTAGCCTGTGCGGAGGGACGAGTTAACTCACGAAGGCGTAGCGTTTACTTTCACTTAAGAAGGACGGAGCCCGGGTATGGCGCTCATGTCATGCTAAATGCAAGTGCGCGGTGTGTGGGGAGAAACTCACAAACCTTTCGTTTTATTTTAAAAACTAAACTTAGAGAACCGGAGCTTAGAAATTTAGAGCTTCAAAACAGGTAAACAAGAAGTTAGAAAACATTTACAATGAGATGCGAGTACGTGATTTTTGCAAAATTTTGAGGATCACAACTAAATATTAATTTGAAAAAGGCATTTCGAAAATTTTGGCAACGCATTTGATTCGATTCGACTCTCGAAAGCTGGTCCCCAGTGGAGTCGCCAGCTGTAGCGACGAAAAATTTAGCTTAGGTCGCTAATTGTGGCGATTTTAAATTCTGAAAATGGATTTTGATTCTATTTAAAACAAGGGAGTCGCCACCGATCTTTTCTTCTAGGTGCGATCGGACACCTGATAAAACATCAATTTTCGAATAAAAAGGCCAAGTTTGGGTCCGCGTTAAAGTTCAGAGAAAAATAGGGTTCGGGAGTCAGTTACGCGCGGGGAAGGTATTAGCACCCCCGCGACGCCCAAAAATTGGTATCTTTTCAAATGCGGGTTGTCTAATTTTCAAAGCACGATTTCAATTTAAAACTTAATTGTGATCCGATCAAAAACGAGTATTTAAAGGTTTTTATTTCTTTTGAAAAGGATATCCCGTTTAACACGAGCCAATCGTGATTCACCCAACAATAGCAATGAAATCACTGGCATAATGTTAAAATCGGCATATTGCCTTATTTTAAAACGTGAAAAGATTAGAACAAATAGAGTTGGCATAAGAACACTAATATGAAAATGCTACGTTAAAAAACAAACGATGATAAAGGCGAAAAATATACGCAATAAACGAGATATATAACAATGCGTGCATAATAATAATGACTATAATAATGCATATGGTATAATAATAATGGTAATGCGAAATATGAAATAATAACAAGCATATATAGAATACATAATGCTAGGTTTATGAAAAGTGTACATAATAATAGTTATAAAATATAAAATATGTATATATATGTGTATATATGTATAAGGTAATGCGTGAGAAAAATAATATAATATTCGGAATATGTACGTGATATATAAAAAAACAATATTGAAAAGGAATAAATATGTAATGTGTAAAACTACATATACGTAATATAATCGTAAAATATCTACATATTTTATATAAGTTAGACACAATAATGTTAAAAGTCGTTTGTTAACAATATTTCATGACATATATACTTACATATTCAAAACACACTAAAAAACAGGTACGTAAAATATATATACATATATATACGGATTAATAATAATAGTAAAAGATTAGTAAACAATACATTTAATAACAATGAGAATAATAAAACGTGATAGTAATTACATAAAATAACAAAAATAATAGTAGGTATAACACATAATGTAATATAATAATAAACATAGAACAAATAAAACTTTAAAGCAAATACGAATAATACTATGTAAAATATCATAATACATGTATGTGCATAAATATAATGATACTAATACTAATAATAATAATAATAATAATACATAATAATACATAATATAATAAATAATAACGATAAAACCAAAATAATAATAATTCTAAAAAGGTAAATAACAATTATATAATAGTAATAATAATCATAAAGGGTGTATACATAAATAAAATATACATAAATGTTAAATAATAATGATAATAATAATAATATAATAAATGGAATAATATCAAAATTAAAATGAAATAGTGAATAAAAAAATAGGGACGAAATCAAAAACGGAAGCAAATATTCGGGCCTGATTAAAAAAAAAAAACATGCAAATGGGACCTATTAGAACACGGGTTAAATATAAGGGGACCAAAATTGAAAATTTCCCGGTTATTCAAAACGCAGCGCTGCAGTGGGGACTAAATTGAAACACGGAGTAACTTTCAGGGTCAATTTAAAAATAAAAATAACTTGATTGTAACTTAAAAAGAAAGCGGAAGGACCAATTGCGCAAATTCCCCACGTGACGTCAGAGCATGCGGACCTTGAGCGGACCTGGGTCGGGTCGACCCGACCCAGGTCGGTTAGTATAAAAGGGCGATTTTTTTGTTTCTGGCTCATTTGGTATCCGGAGAGGAAAAAAAAAAAAGGGGAAGGGGAGAAGAGAAAGAGAGAAAGGAGAAAGGAGAAGGGAGAAAGGAAAGGGAAAGAAAGGAAAGAGGGAAGGAGAGGAAAGGAAAGAGAAGGAAGGAAGGAGAGAGGGGGGATCCGGGGAAGGTCCGGTCACCGGACCGGTCGCCGGCCGGTCACCGGCCGATCGTCGGCCACCGTTCACGCCGCCGTCCGCCGCCGTTCCGGCCACCGTTCCGGTGGCCGGAAAAGGTAAAAAATTCTAATTTTTCTTCTTTTTTATGCTAGTCGATATATATGCCTTATTTTTTTACTTTTAGTTATCAATTTTAATATAGATATATATATCAAAATAGAGGAAAAATGAAATAAAATAAAAAGAAGAAATCACCTCTGTCAATTCTATATTTTGAGATTTGCTTACGATTGGGGGGTATCCCTTCACTGCCTATTGTTATATTGTTATTATTACTGCCTTTCGTGCTAAAACTTCTCTGATTTTATTAGAAAACTCCAACCCTTTACAATGTGATTTCACTCGGCTTTTATAGCCATTTTTACAATCCTTTTCTATTATTTTCTGTCTAGTCTGTTTATTGTTTTGCAGGTACAACTTAAGGGCGGTGGGATGTGACCAGGGCGGTGCTGCAGTTGCTGAGTCAGAACATCAGAGGCTAGGGGCGGCAGCACAAGTGGGTAGTAGGGGGTTAGGGCTTCTGCTGATTAGGGTTAGGTTAGTGGGCCATCGGGTAGGTCTGTTTGATGTGGGTTGCCCGGGTTTGTTTGTAAACGGGTTGGGTTTCTGTTGGGTTTAAATTTGTAAATGGTTTAGGGAGTTGGGTTAAAGGCTAATTGGGCTCAGGTATTTGTATGGGTTAGGGTTTAATTTGTAAATGGACATGGACTTTATTTAATTTTGTTTATTTGTGCGGGCCCAAAATTGGCCATTACAAACAATTATTAAAATATATAACTGATGGGGTAATAAAATATACATAATACAATTAAAATATAAATATAATATTAGAATAGAACTTTAATTTAATGGTGACATTAATGCTTGGTTAATGTAAATAACAAGAGTTCAAATTGTCTATTTTTATTGTTTTTAAAAATAAAAAGATTAAAATATTTTTAAACAATGTAACTTAATTATTTTAATTATAGAATGATATTTTTGTAATTTTTTTAACCGAGTTAGTACCTGGTTGACTCATGACACTAACTAAATTAGAAACTTAAAAAACAGTATAAATATTTTATTTTTAATATTGAAAATGTAAAAGACACATATTTTTCTTATAATCTTTTTTTCTGTGAGCGAATGTATTGATATTCAATTGATTCATGAAATTATAAATTTTAAATTAATATAAATATATGAATGTGTTGATATACATTATGATTCCTTAAAGAAATAGATAAATTATGCTTATATGATAAATCATTAAAATAAATTACATAAACAAATTGACCAACCAAAATGAACATATATCTTAAAGGGGAAAAATGCTAAAATAGAAAGAAGCCCCTATAAGGCAATACATTTATAATTTATTCGAAAAAAAAAAAAACTAGAATTGAAAAGTAAATGGAAATCATTTATACGTAAATGGCAAATTTCATTTCTTAAGATATATAAAATTAATTTGAATATGTGTGTGTAAGGGTAGGGTAGGGAAGAATCCACATTTTCAACCCAGGCTTGCTTTGCAGCTTGGGGGCCAAGTCGGTGCTGGAACCATTAGGGGTCAGTCACTGGGCCAAGTCGGTGCTGGAACCATTAGGGGTCAGTCACTGGTCCACCCCAAGTATAGTCTTGTAGTGAGGCAGCAAGCTATGCCTAGAAGATTACCATTTCGTGCATCAGCCTGTCTAGTAGTCATTTGATGGTTTTAGATTACTAGAATTAACACCCCGCAGACACTGGGGTCTTTTAATTTTTTAATTAATTATTTTTTTATTAAATAAAATTTTTATTTTTATTTTTAAAATTTTAATTCTAATTTTACTAATTATGTAAATTGAATTTATGATAAAATTTTCGCATTAGGTACGTAAAATATTTAAATAACCCGTAACTTAATGCATAGATCAACTATTTCAAATAACTCACTTAAAAAATCACTTTAAGTAAATCACGTAAAGAATACAAATTTAAGAAAAAAATCACTTCATATAAATCGTTTAAAAATGATCATTTATATTAGATTTGCAAGTAAACATTTTAAATTCATTATTTAAAAGGTATAAATAACATTTTTGGTCCTCAAACTTTACAAAAGAAGCCATTTTAATTCTTTTTTTTTAATTTTTTGCTTCTTTTAGCCCTTAAATTTGTATTATTTGTCAAATTACCCTAAAATGGATAGAAAAGTTAACATTTATTAACTTTGTTGACGCCACATACAAGTAAATTGCCACATGTATGCCACGTTAGTAATTAATTAATTTTCTAAAAAATAAAAATATTTTAAATATTTTTATAATTTTATTATAATTTTTAATTTTTCAAAATTTTTTATAATTTTTTGATCCACGTGTATGCCACATCAACAAACTCAACAAAACTTTTTCATAAAATTTGAGGTAATTTAACAAATAATACAAGTTTAAGAGCTAAAAAAAAGCAACAAATTAAATGAATGGCTAAAATGATTTTTATAAGGAAGAAAAAAAAATTATTATGCCATTTAAAGACAAAAAAAGTATTTTTAAATCACATCTAGTGTGTGCTTAACATATCTTCTCTTTATATATCATATATATACTATTGAGGTTAATAAAATAGAAAAAAATAGTGGTGCTTACCTTACAATTTTTTTTTTACACATAGCACTATTTATTTGAAGCATTTATTTACAATTTAGGAAAATTATTCTTTTACTCATTCTCTTTTAATTTTTTTTAAAGTTATTTCATGCTTTTTGTTTAAAATTTTTCTATATAATTTTTTATATGTAAAATATAAAGTTAATTTTAAATAAATTATGTCTTTATTTCAATATGTTAATTAAATTAATTTTTAATGTTATAAGGTTACATTATTAACCTTAAAATATAGTTTTAAAAAAACACATTAATATATTTATCAAATTAAATTTATATATATAGTTATCAAAAGTGCAATCTTCCTTCAATTAAATTTATATTTTTCAAATATAATAAGAAATAATTACATTCATTAATTAAAGTTAAGCTAAGATAAATATAAAACTAAAAAAATGAATATTAAAAATTTTAATATTAAAAAAACTAATTTAACAATATATAAAGAATAATAAATTATTAATAATATTTTTAAAATTAAATAATATTAATATAACTTATTCTAAATTAGTTAAATATTTTTAAAAATATTTGTAATTACGTTACTTTTTTAATTCACCAATGGTTTTTTTAATAAATTCATTAAAAACTTAAAAAACTAATATTAGAAAAGAATATCGTAAATTTAATTATATACTATAATAGGGTTTGGCTTCAAATTTGGAAATTTCAGTTTGTTGGCTTAGTTAGTTATTTGACAAATTGCCAACCCATAATGTTGTCACGTGGATTTGTAAAGTCAACATAACTATCTAAGCCAACGAACTAACAACATTAAAATTTCATAATAATGTCTATTAAGTTAAGATAGTTACCTATGGAAAATTAGACTTTAAATTATGCTTTAATTTTATATAAATATTTTTTAAAGTCTATATCTTATCTTATCATATATAAAATATACAGTGGCAAAGTTAGTAAGACCCGATCTTCCTTTAAAAGAAAAGTTTTCATTTAGGTTATTTTATGATTTATAAAATTTTAAATTAAAAATAGCATAATTGTACTTTACCTCTAAAAAATGATAAGAATTTAATTTAATCATTTAAAATTATAAAGATATAAGCTATTAACACGGTAAAATTATATTTTTACTATTGTAAAAATATACAATTTAATTTCGTTTTAAAAAAATATTTTCTAACTTCACCCCTCATAATATATAAAGTAAGGATCATAAAAAAAAAGAAGTAACTTTGAGTTCTAGGTTAGTTATTTAAGTTCCAATCATAAGTATAATAAGAAGGTATATAACCAATTATAAGTATTCCTCTAAATTAAGTTTATATAAGTTTTTATAATTAAAGGTACAAAATATTTGGACTATGAACCTAAATATTATAAATTCGATGCTAATTATGCAAATACTAAAGGTTTTCTTACACCATATCATGGAATATTATATCATTTGAGAAAATGGTGCCAAACACAAGCACCATAGACAACTCGCGAACGTTTTAATTTGAGACATTCAAGGCTTCAAAATATAATTAAGAAGACATAAAGAAAATATCGGACCGTATTAGCATGTTGCATATTCATAACTTAAATCATACGAGGAATTGAGATGATCCATACTTGAAAGAGTACATGGAAGAAGGAGATCTTGATAATCTTAATGATGTAGATTCAAATTCAGATGATGTTGAACTTGGTCTATGACCAATAGATGATAATAAGGAGCATATGTTAAATATTAAAGAGGGAATAACCCAACAAATATGCACTAGAACAATTAGATAAAACTGCATATGATGTTTATTTCTTTTTTTTTTTTAATTTTTATTAGTAATTGTATTGTCAACTACTATTTTAGACTAGCATAATATATATGATGATTTTATTTTGATTGTTGTTGCTTGCTTAGAAATTATTTTTATCATAATAATAAATTTTTATACTAATTAATATGTTTTAAAAATAAAAATCATGTATCTGTGTAATTACAATTTGTACTATTAAACATGACATAATGAATTACAATATAATTACACTTCGTCAGCCAAACACGTCTAGGGAATTACAATTCTTTATAATTACAGGAAAGTATAAAATAATTATACTTACATTTAATTACTTTGTGTTGTCCAAACATATACTAAGAAAAAGTTAACTAATGTAGATAGTTCATACAGCAAAATGTGTCACTCTTTATATATACCTCTTTCCATTTTTTAATACAAACATTACTAAATTTAATGTGAATTACCAAAAAAATTTTGATGTGAATTATAAAGCAACAAATGGAACCTTAATATTTGGATTAACAATTTCAATACAAGTATGTTTTTCTTAATTCATTCAATGCGTGTATATATATATTGGTTAAAAGAAATAGAAGTAAATTTTTAATTAACAATTCTATTAAAAGTCAGACTTTATTTTAGATTGTTGAATATCATTCTTTACTAGATTCCGAATACTTTTAAGTGGTTCAATAAAGTAACATTTCACATTCAAATCTCCATTCGACATCTTTACTATGCAATCCGTAACTTTCTTTTGCTCTCTTAAAACATGCTGAAATTTAACTTACTATTTCTTCAAAATCATAGTATGTATAAGTCGAATTTCTGAAGGTTTACTGTCAACCGCATATCCATTACTAACCACATCAATCAATATAGAATTATCACTTTCCACTTCAATTTGTTGAAACCTTTCATGCCAAGTAACCACAAGTCCCTCATAAAGTGCCCTTGCTTCTATTTGGAAAATGCCAGATCTGTCAATTCTCATGCCAAAGCCAAATAACCAATCCCTCTTATGATCCCGAATCACACCACCCACAGCAGCAGATGATGTATGTTTTGGTACACTGCCATCAATATTAACTTTAACCCACCCCACACACGGTGGCCGCCAATACTATTTTGTATAGTCACCCTTACTGAATTAGAAATGCTGCGAGCCCGAGCTATACTAGTTGCGATCAAATCCATGTTACTGTAACTAGCTCCTTTAAAAATAAAATCACTCCTATGCTTCTAAATCAACCAAGAAACAATCGGAAATAAGGTTAGCCATTCACCATCGATTGTGGAACTATAAGACTTGAGCAAAATCATTTTAACCCAGTCTTCCAAGGACGAAGAAGAAAAGAAAGCCCAGTCATGTTGTGGTACCAACCATTTCCAAATGTTAGCTGCAAATAGGCAATCACGGACTGCATGGGTCCCTGTTTCAACTAACGCGTCACATCGTAGACAACACCCTTCATCAGTCATTCTTCTCTTTACCCTTACCTCATTGATAAGAAGGTGATTTCACAACAGTAGCCAAAGGAAAGTTTATTTCCTGTAGAATCAGGTCTATAGTAACCAAAGAACTTACTGATTCTGCCTTATCCAGGAAGGCAAAAGGTAAAGCTCCTATTGTAGCGAGACAGAACAAGAAGAGGAAGACATTGGAGGATAGTCCTCATGATCCCTCGACTGTGTCTAGTTTGGATTCCAGTCCTTTCAATAATACTCTACTTAGGTCTACGATTATACCTCGAACCAAGAACTCCAATGTTTTACCTCAATAATTCAAAAATAATAATTAAATATCAAAATGTTACCCTACAAATTAATTATTAAAATGGATAATTTATTACAGTATTTTTTAGTGTCGCCTAAGTCGTTAGACACATTGACGACACCAAACTAAAATATAATTAGTGATTATATTTATTGTATTATAAAATAACTATTTTAGCTTAGGTGGTAGAGTATAAGATTTTTAATTATGTGGTTGCGAGTCCAATGTATCAAGTAGTACCAATAAAAAATTATTTTTTAAAATAATCTATGGCAGCATAAAAAAATACTATAGCAAACGCTTCATTTTTATAATTTAACTCATTTTGATATTTAATTATTATTTTTAGATTATTGGGGTAAAAATCCATTTTCTTCAAATATCTCTCAAAGGAACAAAAACAAAGAAGTCGGTGTACCAAAGCTTTTATCTTATGTTACAGTTGCTGCCAAAAAGCAGGAAGAAAGAATATTGGTGATCAGGACTAAAGTGTTAGGTTGTTGACAACTGCAAAAATAAAAGCTACTCGAAAAATATAAATTAGTAGATAGTAGTAAGTAGAGTCGTATCTAGATATTAGTGATAATTTTATTTCTTCAATAAAAACAAAAATAAAAATAAAGGCGTTTAAAATTAAAAATTAAAATTAGAACAAAGTGAAGAGATATTGTAAAATAAAATAAATTAAATTAAATTAAATTAGGAAAAACTCTAGCCAAAAGTAAAATCTTCGTTTGATTCATAGATTCGATCATCAACGCGAGTGATAATTTTATTTCTTCAATAAAAACAAAAATAAAAATAAAGGGGTTTAAAATTAAAAATTAAAATTAAAATTAGAACAAAGTAAAGAGATATTGTAAAATAAAATAAAATAAATTAGGAAAAACTCTAGCCAGAAGTAAAATTTTCGTTTGATTCGTAGATTCGATCATCAACACAAGAATAATTTTAATGTCTTTAATAAATTAGTTCTTGCTGACTCAGTGTTAGGTAACCAATCTCTCATTCCTTGTTTGATAACCAAGAGGTAGGTTGTTTGAAATTACTTTCCTAATCGCTAAATAAACCTGTAATTCAGTGCCCAAGATTTAACTTATGGGCAACATTAGGAACGATGGAGGCCTAATTCTAACCAACAAACTCACTTCAATGGGGTTCATTTAAGCTAGATCACATATACTACATAAACGTAAACTACGGTATAAACAAGTTATGCAGTTCGTCACTAGTATTAGAATGAATTAAATAATTTATGGATTTAACTATTCTAATTGACAAGGCAGTCGTTCTAAGCTATCAAATACCACCTGGATATCTAATAAACATGAGCATTTGTAATTAAAACAGAAGATGCATGAATACTAAAAAATAAAGAAGAATTAAAACGCGAGTTATATCTCACGAATTCATTAAATCAAATTTCGATAAAACATTTTACTAAAAAAGAGGGTTTAGTAACCCATAAAATAAAGAAACCAAATAAAACTAATAACAACTATCTCTTAGTCTAATAATGTTTATTTTTAGGACAAAAAAATATATTAGAGAAAATACAAAAGTGCCCTTAATTACATAAAGCGAAACTTTTCAAGATATCTTGGCAATTTTTGTGTCAAACTTTTAGGTTGTTTTTGGATGTCTTCCTGACGTTTTGGGGCTTAATTTGTGAAATGACTTTAGATAGATCTTTCAATTGCCTTTGAATTAGTATATTATGGGTCCAAAACGGTCATTAGTAGCTCATGTTATGGCCAAAATATTGAAGCTACATTGTGTTGAAAGTCCAATCCACAAAAACTTGCTAAAATAAACTTTAAGCTCATTTTTCTCCAATTATTTCCTAAATACACAATAAACTAAATATACATATAAATAATATAATTAATAACATAAATAACATAATTTAAGGGAGAAATATCATAAATAAATAGATAAATTACACACTTATCAAATTCTTACACACTCAAACCATGATTGTCCTCAAGCATGAAACTAATGCAAAAGGAAATGCAAATATAACCTAAAGAAATACTAAAATCGAATTGACAATTAAAAATATAATTATATGCCAATGAAACAAGTAAAATTGTTTTCATGGATAGAATCGAAATCTTATATGCTAAACAAAACATAGTAGCAACAACAATTAATAATAATTAGAAAGAACTAGAAACAATAGTTTTTTGTGCTTGTGTGTGGTTATCTCCTCTAATAATATGCAATGTATAAGAGATATTAGAAAAATCAGGAGAATATTTACGAATTTCAACATGCTTTTAGAAGTCACTAGGTTCCTAAAATCCACAAAAAATTATCAACTAGCATGAGATTAAAGCACAATTCAAGTAATATAGCCATTAAGGCCTCTTTTCTTTCCCCATTCAAGTTGAAGGACTCGTTCGTCATTCTCACGTTCCAGATTTTCCATGGTCTCTTCTCCTTCATCGTTTTCTTTCCCCATGTCCATCTCATCTAATTCAGTTTCAATCAACATCTCACTTACTAAATTATCTGGTCTGACTTCTAGTGGTATGACTTCTCTCTCAACAGTTTCTAACTCTTGACTCATACCTCATGCATGCTCGTTACTTCTTACCTCCTCTAGAATGATAACTATTTCTTGGCCCGTCTTTGACCAAATACTTCCACCTGCTATAATATCAATCTGTCATTTATTCTGCCCATCCAACCCGTCATAGAAATGATGCAATTGTATAGGTAGGTCAATACCTCCTCCCAATATTGCCCGGATGATCACCTTAAATCTCTCCCATGTTTGTCCTAATGTTTCGGCAGCACTTTACCTGAATCTGAATAGCTCCTTATACGTGCTAATTACCCTAGTCATAGGTACAACCTGGCATAGGAATAACTGTATGAATTCGGCCCAAGTATTAATGGTGTCAAGAGGTAGCACGTCGAACTATTCTTTTCCTTGTCCTTCTAAGGTGAAATGAATGAGTAACAGTTTAATAATCTCTGATGGGACATCTGTGTACGAAACTATAACGCATAAGTGCTCAAACTGTCGAAGAAAGGCTCTTGGATCCCCTTCTGCATAACTACTAAACCTGAGATTTGAAGATATCCATGTTAGCAATATCGGGTTAAGCTCAAATTGAGGATTCCTAGTAACAGGTCGGACAATGCTAGGTTTTAACCAATTCATGTCAAAAGGATTGCCCCTAACACTTGCATCATCCTACTAGTTACAGAGTCAATCAAGTGAAATTGTGATGCTATTAGTGAGTGGAAAACAATTTCGTGCAGTTAGTCCTGTAAACTTTCACGCCAACAAGCTTAGTGAACATCTCCTTACCTCTTCTCGTACCCTGAAATTCACAGTGAAATGAAATAAATTAGTGAATTAACTAAATAAAAATGAAAAATACAAATTGTATCTATGATTTAAAATTTCCTAACTATACTACTAAGCGTAAAAAAATTACAACTAATTTAGCGGCGTTACTTCTCTGGTAATGGTACCAACAACTTGATCACCTTCGAACATATTAACGTATAAAGTGTGAATATTGCAACCAAAATATAAGCATTAGGCGGTTTTCACAAGTATACATGTAACACCCCCTAACCCTAAACTGTCGCCGGAACAGGGTTATAGAGCATTACCGGACCTTTTAGACAAATTACAATCATTAGATAAATATATAACATACATATTGTAAAACATTCATAATGCCCCATTAATAGACCCTCGAGGCCCAAAATACGTGTTATAAGAGAATTGGGACCAATTCGAGTGCTCGAGAAATTTTTTGTAAAATCCCAAATTTTTTCTTAAATACAAGGCTCACACGTCCATGTGGCTCTCTAAGACATGCTCATATTGATAAGCCGTGTGGATCACACGGTCATGTGACTTACCAATGGCTCAGGCTGTGTGGTCACATATGCCCGTGTCCCTTACTCGTGTAACTTTCTGACTTGCTAACTAAGAAGAAATTGAAGTCACACGGCCAAGCCACACGTCCATGTACTAAGCCGTGTGCGTCACACGACTGAGATACACACCCGTGTCTCTACCCGTGTGCCTAAACCTGGGCATTCTTTTTCAAAGTTTTAAGGTACAGGGGACACATGGCCAGTTCATACGCCCATATGCTAGCCATATATCTCACACGGTCTGGTCACATGCCCATATGCCAGGCCATGTGGACTCAATATAACCCCTTTTATAATCATCTAACCAACCCTTCAAACTTAAATCGTAACCAATTCAAACCCAATATCACAACCAATACAATTTATACACAAACATTTTCAATTCTTACCAAAGATATTAATCTAAAAATTTACTTGATTTATATTCACACATGTTCACAAGTATTATTCTAAATAACTATATAACTTTAAGCATTTCTACTTCAAAACCATGCCAAAAATTTTACTTTATAGTTTTATCATTGCACATAGTCATTCAACATCATATTTCATCTTTTACTATCAAAAATCATAATGACCCATAAAAATAACCTAGGTACATGCCACATTTACCAAAAGAAATATACATCACCAAGTTTCTAAGGTCGGCTTTGGATGCTGAACCAGAACGTTCAACTTTTACTAATCTGCGCACAGAAACAAGCGCACGCTGAGCATATTATACTCAGTGGTATTACCATAATTCAAATTATAAACAAAATAATGAATTATACATAATCAACCATATAACAATAAAATTCATAAATAAATTAATTCATACTTAACTTTCACTTCTCATCAATACCAACTCATTTGGCTATTCATCATTTCAATATCATGTATCATCTTAGTAAATCATTTATCACATTATGAACCTTTGGTTCATGCATTTCAATTCTCATTTTACAAATTCATTTTCTCAACTCCTTTCAATAACATAATTAATTCAATTCATTTGAATTGTCATTTCATTTATTTACCCCTATTAACAAGACTCAGACTTTGGCAGATACACAAATCCAACCAAACACTCCAATATGACACCCAATGCCTAATCGGATAATTCGAAGCAATAAGTTGACACCCAGTGTCTTATCGACCTAGCCGAAGTAAGTTGGTACTCAGTACCTCATCGAATCTATCCGAAGTAATATAATAACACCCAGTGTCTCATCGACTCAAGGTCGAAGTATCGCTGAACACTTGTAATCATATGGCATGCCAACTATATCCGACTTAGCCCGGCTAGTTAATATGGTTTCTATTTCACAATTCCATTTCATTTTCATTTCAAATTCACTACAAATCAATATGCAATTCAATTTCACACACACATATATATATATATATATATATATTTCATTGCTCAATTCAATTTTTATTCAACCCAATAATAATGCTTACCTCACATTTCACTTACCATACACATAAATTAAAATTTAACATTGATAATAAATAACTTGAATTATAGTAATACAAACTAGAATTTTCCTAAGTTACTCCTCGGTAATCTTTTCCTTTCCTTTTTGAGCCGATGTCTCCGGTTCGATGTTAGCTACGAAAAATTAAAATAATTCACATTCATTAATAAAATTACTAATTCACACCAAATACTAGAATTTTTCCATTCAACTTTTACCTTAATTCCAATTTAATCCCCAACTAAATTTATCTTTATTTTTATCTCAATTCATGCTTCATTTTCACTCAATTTTTACTTAAACTCAAACTTAACTCTCTAATTTTCATCATAAAACCCTAATTTCAAACTTCTTTCAATTTAGTCCCTATTACACAAAACTTATAACATTTTCTACAATTTAATCCTTCTCCCACTTCTAACTTGAAATTCTATAAATTAAATCCTTAATTCACACTTTTACTCAACAAAATTAGTATCTAAAAATCTAATAACTTCCAAAATTTCAACACATACTTAGTAGTGCTTTTTTTTAGGATCGTAAAAACTCAAGAATTATAAGAAAAGAAGTTAAATTGACTTACCAATTTGAAATTGAACCTTTGAAACCCTAAATTCTTTTCTTCCCTTTTCTTTCTTCTTTCTCTCTATTTCCTCCCTCACCTATTCTGTTTCTTTTGTTTTATTTCTTAGGTTATATATATAATATAATAATAATATAATATATTATAATATTAATACTTAATATTTAAGTTAATATATATATTAAATAAATATATTTGATATTTATAACTTATGTCGCCTCAATTGACTAAAATGGCTTAATTACCTATTTAGTCCTTTTTACTTTCTTTAATCTATAATTAAACTTTTACCTCTATTGCAATTTAGTCATTTTTCACAATTACTCCTAATTAAGTCAAATTCGCTGAACTAGAACCTAATTAATCACACAATTAACTTCGTAAATATTTTTAATAAATATTTACGAATTCGTTTTACTAAGACCGAGGCCCAACAGTACATTTTTTCGATGCCCGTAAATTTTGGGTCATTACAATACAGGTTAGGTTGTATTATAGTTTTACAACGAAGTATAGAAGTACTCTAGAGATTATACCCAAGTGAGGCGAAACTAAATTAATTCTAACTTCTATGCTAATAGGTCTAATTAGTAATTTAATTAAACTGTATTATGATTAATCTTAAGATGGTGAAAAATAATAATTAATAAAATACTCGAAAGAACATAAAAAATAAATAAGAAAATAAATTTCAAATTTTATCAAATCTAATCGACAGAAGACTAACTCGCTTCGGTGTTTATAATTAACTCTTATTTCGGGTTCTATCCAATCAACTAGTTATTAATCTAGCAGGGTTTCTTGGCCTTCCACTAACCTAATGATTCAGTAAGAACAACCTATCTTTCGATATCACAATCTAGACAAGATTGGGGTAAGTTTTCACAGATAGGCAATACCAATTTTGGGTCCATTCCCACCTATATGACTTCCTAGGGTCATCAAGCCTAGGGTTTTAAGTTCTTCCTATCCCAACCAACTGATCCGTTAAGAAACCCTACATTAAAGTTAATTAATCCCACATCTACTCATTAATCTTCCGTTAACGAATTAGTTCCCCATGAATTTAACAAACATCATAAACTTGAGTAAAAAGATAAACATTAGAAATAAATCAAGAAGAGAGTTTAGAAAAATCCTAATATATTAATAGCAGTGCGAATAGTAATCCGTCGAATACTTTGGTGAATCCATAACTTGAATTCCACTAATAACGAAATAAACTAATTAGAATTACACCTGAATAGAAACCTAAATTACAAATAGAAAATAAAATTAAGTAGGAAATGAAAAATAAAACTTAAGTAAAAACTATCCATAAACTTAGCATAGCGGTCCTATTTATAGTCCTAGGGTTGGTGGCCGGTCATTAACCTAATTTGGCTGACTATTTTCCGTTAAAAATGGTTGTGGACGAAAACACCCTTGGTCCATTAATTTCCCTCGTCACATCGGTGTCGCGACATTGATGGCAGTCTACTAGTTTGGGCATGTTTTGAGGGTTGTGCCGTGACACTAAAGGAAGTCTATTCCTTTTGAGTACTCTGTTTATTGTGTTGTGACATCGAAGCTCCGTATTGAAACATCGCGGGTAGTCTACTGTCTTCGAGCCCCTGATTAGTGTCCTACACATTCACTGAATAGGTTAGTCTACCTTTAGACCTTTCTTGGCCCATATGGTCATATAAATAGTTAAAATTTCTCATTTTATTATTTACAAACTAAAATTGAAAACTAAACAAAAACATAACTAAATTACTTTCCTACGAGCTCGTTAAGTACAAAAAATAGTTTAATCTGCTACAACAAATTGCGACAGATCAACGTTAAAGTTTGAATATAAATAAGAAGTTAAAACATTTTATTTTCTTTTTAAAAATTTTACCCCGAGAAAGAAATGGCGAGATATGAAATTTGGTAGTAAAGGAACTCACTAAGTACAACTGAGCTTACAAGGGTTTTGACCTATAGTTGCTGGATCTGTGGAATAAGGGACTTGAGGATAGACCAAACTAGATTGTGTTGGATCAAGGAGCTCCATTAGAAATGTGTCGTACATGTAAGAAAGGGGTACCTTTAAAGACTTTGTCATAGGGACAAATATAGTGTATTTACGTAGTCCCTTAGAATTTAGAGTTGAGATAGTGAACTTTTGTTTTTAACTTATTTTCTCTGGTGTATAGGTTTTTACGTAAATAGGTAATACAATATGATTGTTAAAATAGTAAGCCCTAAATGTGTATATCAACCCAGTTCAAATATGACACTTCGTACGCGATTTGACGATCGGGACAGGTAAGGGTGTTACACAACTGTTGTTCTTAAAATTACTCCATTGAAATAAACACATACGAAGAATTGATTATCCATCTTTAATACTAAACCTATAAAAATAATTAAAAATAATTAAAATTTTCAATAATTATTTGAAAAACAAGATTCTACAGTAAAAATTATAATAAAATAAATTTAATAATGTACTAACCTTATGAATTTTTCTTTCTTTTCTTCTTTGTTTTCTCCTTTTCTCCAAATTTTTTTCCTTTCTTCTTATCAATTAATTGCTAAACCGTTCAAGAAAACCCGAAATTTTGATGTTTAAATAGGGGTTCGGTGTCACCTAACAGTGCTCCTCCCCCTAAACGGTGTCACCTGATAGCGTCCCTCCACCTGAGTGTCGTCGACAATGCTCCTCCACTTGGGTGCTGCCTAACAGCACTACTCAATCCCCCTCCAACCCAATTCAATCTTGTATTTTAGCAAGAATGAGTACTACATATAGGGTGACACCACCGACAAAATATGACTTTTTTTCTAAACCCTATTCTAGCCTAATAATGGTGGGAAAAAATTGGTGGTACTGCCACCTTGTCAAGCACCACTCATGGTTACTATTTAAAATATATTATTTTGATAATTAATTTAATTGAGATAGCATTTAAGTTATTAATTTTATTTTTTGTATTATTGAGGTAAAAAAAAAAATCACATCGCAATAAGCATGACGATCACGATAACATCTGTTTTTAAGCTACAATTACAATAAACATGTGAGGATCACAAGTGCAATTTAAATCCTTGACAGTTATAAAACGAAAGGAAAGGATTCGACTGGCTATCAAATGAAGTACGTGGCTTGAATTATCAGCTCGAGACTTTTACAGATTTTTCTTTTTGTCAGGATCCCGCGGGGTTTATCTTTATAAAACTTACAGAGGAAACGAATAGCTCTGAATATCGCTCGTTGGGTCCTATTAGAGACGCATACACTATGGGATTCTCCCTAGAATTACAAGAACAAATCATTTTGGCAATTCTTTTCACCATATTTGTGGTTTCACTTTCAATCCATGGTGGAGACAAGAAGAAACGGCAGAGACCAGCACCGCCAGAGGCAGCAGGGGCCATGCCTTTGCTTGGTCACCTTCATCTTCTCGGAACAAATCAGCTGCTACATAGAATATTCGGGGACATGGCCGATAAGTACGGACCTGCGTTCTTGGTCCGACTCGGCAGTCACCGGGCACTTGTGGTGAGTAACTGGCAAGTCGCCAAAGAATGTTTTACAACCAATGATAAGATCTTTTCAACACGTCCAAGATCCTTAGCCTCAAAACTTATGGGGTATGACAATAAAATGTTAGGTTTAGCACCTTATGGACCATATTGGCGCAGTTTAAGGAAGCTAGCAACGCTTGAGCTCCTCTCCAGTCGTCGGATGGAATTACTTAGGCATGTTCGGGACACGGAAATTGATTGTTTTATAAAGGAATTATACGAGCAAACTGTGAGGAGCGGAGGCATTGCAGTAGTGGAAGTGAAGGAAAAGATCGGCAGCTTGGCAACCAACATCATTGTACGGATGATAGCTGGAAAAAGATACAGTTGTGGAAGTGATGATGAAGAATCAAAGCGATGCCAAAATGCCATTGCTGGTTTCTTTCATTTGGTGGGTTTAGTTTTGGTTTCAGATTGGGTTCCTTTTCTAGGTTGGATTGATGTTGTGATGGGACGCATAGCCAAAATAAAGAGGATATCACAAGAGTGCGACATGATAATTGGAAGCTGGGTTAATGAGCATCGCTGCCAAAGGAAGCTTGGGGAAAACATCAAAGGGGACCAAGATTTCATCCATGTCATGTTGTCTATCTTGGATGATAACAATATTCCAACTGAAGAGGCAGACGCTATCATTAAGGCTACTTGCCTGGTATGCAAAATTGTTAATTCAGCCATAAATAGAATTATCATTATCAACAATTTCATTCAGAGCTAACCTGATTGCAGAGTCTTATCTTGGGTGGCATTGACGCAAATTTGATCGCGTTAACATGGGCAGTGTCGTTTCTGTTGAACAACCGCCATGTGCTAAAAAGGGCCCAAGATGAACTTGACATCCATGTTGGAAAGCACCGGCAAGTGCAAGAGTCAGATATAAATAACTTGGTATACTTGCAAGCCATTATCAAGGAAACATTGCGGATAAAGCCACCGGCGCCTCTATCGGCACCAAGGGAAGCCATGGAGGACTGCACAATAGCTGGTTTCCATATTCCGGCGGGCACTCGCCTTTTCCCTAACATATGGAAATTGCAGCGTGATCCCAACATTTGGCAAAAGCCTTTGGAATTCCTGCCGGAGAGGTTCCTCAATGATCATGCTAACGTAGATGTAAGGGGTAAAAACTATGAGTTTTTACCATTTGGTTCTGGCAGAAGGATTTGTCCAGGTATTACATTTGCACTTAAATTCCTTCCCTTAGCATTGGGTCGGCTGCTTCATGGATTCGAATTGGGGACAGTCTCGGACGTAGCAGTCGACATGAGTGAAAGCCCTGGATTGACTGCTCCTAAAGCTACCCCATTGGAGGTTACTCTTACCCCACGCTTACCTGCCATGCTTTATGGGTAATTGGGAATATATATGCCATATGCACCATATTGGTTTGCAGTTCAATTTAGTGAGACATGTCGGGGTACGTTTTCTGTGGGTCCAGCTCCACAAAAAGTTACTACTAATCATATTACCTAGAATAAAGAAAGGAACAGATTTCCTCTGCTCTGTTTATCTGCCTCTATATGTGACCAATGAATTTCATTTTCAAATTTTATTTCTTTTTCTTTAATTCAAGTAATAGAAATAGTTGATTAAATGAAAACCAAAAGAAAAAAGAATCAATTTCTAAAGGAATTAGCTTCAAAACTTGAAACTACAGAAAGGATTGTTGAATATTTTAAAGAGATAACTCCAAATTGAAGCTTTGAAATGGATGGCCATTATTGTTCTCCATACTTGAATTGAGATGAACACAAAATGCCATCTCTTGATATCAAAGAAGGGAACAGGGAAACACCACAAACAGATTGGAATGGAGAGTTGGAGCCCGTGCTTCATTTGCCTCTTGATTTGATCTGTCTAAGTATAATTTGCATAGAAAGTGCCAGCTTTTCCTGCGCAGGAAAGCAATGAAAGAGTCGATGTTGTTTTGACACTTCTAACTATGGCTGCCATGTTTTTGCGCCTCTCAACTATTGGGTTAGGAATTAACTTTGGGATGCACCCCGACAAAGCGTCGGGACTTGATGGTATGAATCCCCTTTTTCTTTTTCTTTTTTTGCCGGAATTGTTGGAGCATTGTTGGTCAGGATGTTTTTATAGTAGTTGTGATTTGCTTCAACATGGTGAGTTTTCACCTTCTTTAAATGATACCTAAAAAAGATAAAAGTCTGATTGCATGAAATATCTTCGGCCTATTGCTTTGTGCAATGTTCTCTACATGTTGTCGAAAGTACTTGTTAACTAGCTTTAAGACAACTTTGGCGGATATAATTTCTCCGATGCAATCGACTTTTGTGTTGGGTTGGGTCGGTCACCTTTGAATTGATGCGTCACATGAGGATTGAAGGTAGAGGTAGGGTGGGTGAAGTAGTCTTGAAAGTCGATATTAGTAAGGCTTATGAGGTTTTCTTGAGTTTATTTTGCAAAAAATAAGTTTTTACCAGAAAATGAATGGTCGTGAGATGGGCGCATTGTGCGAAGTGAGATTTACTGTCTCCTTATTTATTTATTTTGTGCACAGAAATTTTATTTATTTCGTTAAGATGGGGCTCGAGAAGACTTTTATGATAGTCGATTTCAACAAGAATAGAACTGACATATATTTTTATAAAAAATAAAATAAATTTTAAATCATGTAATTAAACGAGTTAATATATCCATTTACTCAAAGGTTGCCTTAGAATTTATCTTCTACTCACTCAAAAAAAAATTCAATTTTAAAATAATAATATATTTCAAGTAATTTGTTTGCATAAATTCAACTTTAGCAATTAATAAAATATAATATAACTAATAATCATATTTTTAATACAATGATTTGATCACTTCCAACTTAATATAAGATTTATACATGATTTATTTGTAAATTTTTTAATTATGTATTTAAAAGAGTTGTTTTGTAGGTTTATTTAGAACCTCCATGTTCAATTTTTCCCTTTTTTCCTTTTTTAAATAATGTACTGGAAATGATTATTCCAAACATCAATCACAAATAGATTTTTAATAAATATGATTAGCCTTAAATTATTATCATAAATATAATTTTTGTAATTAAAAATTATAATTATATTAATAATATTGTTAAGAATAAAAGTTAAACAAATAATACTTGGCATACATATAGAAATCACATATTTAAAATAAAAATTTGTGTTTAAAAATAATATACAATAAATAATGAAATGTATAATTTGATACTAATTAATAATAATAACAAATGAAATATGTATAATCTTATTATAAAAAGAAATGGATTACATTGTAAGTATAACAAATTTACACACGAGTACATCAAATTATTAATACTAAATGAATAGTATTATTTATCATGGAATTATCATCAATTCTAAGGTGTGGAGTTAATTTGTGGCACCATCTCAGTCAACAGTCAACAACATATACAATTGATAGAAATAATAAAATGTGCATAATAAAATTAAAATATTTAAAAAAAATCAAAATAAAACTTTAGTTGAATGGTAAAATTAAGATTTTACCAATGCAATTACGGTGAGTTTAAATCCCTTCGGATTTAATAAAACTTTATTTTAAATTAATTATTATTTAATAAAATAAGTGATAGAAACAATTACAAATCCCTGAAGTTAAGGCTAGCATAAATAAATTGTACACTACGTATGAGAAAAAAAAATCTGCCATCATTCACAGCCACATGAGAAAGGAGTTTGAGAACTGACCTTCTATATCTCTTCATTTTCATTCACAGTCGGTTCCAATTTGTCAAACACGGTTGGTTTAGGACAAACAAGCATGCAATCAACAAGAGTTGCAACTTTCTACGGACTGGTCAATGTTCCCCATCCCCTCGATCAAAGATAAGTAAGTGCTGTCATCAGGGGTAATTCCTTTACTAATCATCTCCTTTAGGAGTTCTTCAGCAATATCTCCTTCCTGGTTATGGCAAAAACCTTGTATGAGGGCATTATAAGTGAGGAGGGTTGGATTGAAACCTGTACTCAACATCTCATCACGAACTCTTAATGCGTCCTTCATATCACCTCTTCTGCTATACCCACTAATTAGAGTGTTGTAACTAACGTGATCAGGTTTGATTCCCCTTTGTTTCATTTCATCGAGAAGCTCACGAGCTTCTTCAACTCTCCCCTCCCTGCAATGACCCTGCATCAAAGTATTATAAGTCACATCATCGGGAGGAACATTCAATTTATCCATTTCCTTCAACAACGAAAACGCACGCTCCATATTGCCATTGGCACAGTGACCATCGATCAATGCATTGAACATTATAACATCTACCGCAACTCCCTTCTTCATTATCTTCTCAAACAGGTTATCTGCTTCTGTCATTCTATTCCGCTTGCTTAAAGCATAGATAAGTGATGTATAAGTTATCCGTGTAGGTTGAATCCCCTTGGTTAACATCTCATCGTGAAAACTGAATGCTTTCTTCACGTTCCCACACCTGGAGTATCCATTAATTAAGATGCTATAGGTAATCTGATCAGGAGCCAACCCCTTTTCTCCCATTTCTTTAACCAAATTGTCGGCCTCATCCATTTTACATTCCATAAACAAAGCATGAACTAACATGTTGTAGGTTGAGACAGTTGGTGATATACCCTGCTCTACCATTTCGTCCCGATAATGAAATGCCTTTCCCAAATCCCCTTCATTGCAATAACCATCAATTAAGATATTATAAGTCACAGCACTAGGAACCAATCCCATTTCTTTCATCTTCTCAAACATCTCAGAAGCTTCCTCAAGTCTTTTATCCTTACATATCCCACTAATAAGCGAACTATACGAATAAGAATCCGGCTGAATACCTTTACTTCTCATTGCATTCAAAACCAAACGAGCTCCTTCAATCCTTCCTCTTGAACAATAAGCATGAATTATTGTATTATAAGTAACAACATTAGGATTAACCCCTAAATTCTCCATGAACCCAATAAAGTCTTTTGCTTTCTTTAGCTTCCCTTCCTTGCACAACACGTTTATCATTATGTTAAACGTGTACATGCTCGACTTAATCCTCATTTTAAACATCTCAGCATACAAAACCCAAGCACTTTCAGTTCTGTTCAACTTCAAAAACGTACTTAACAGGGCATTACAAGTCTCGATCTTTGGAATGAAACCCTTGTCTTTCATCATATAAAAACACTCTAATCCTTCATCCACCCTCTTCATTTCGCAACAAGCTTTTATTAACAAATCAAAAAGAATGGTTGTTGAAATGCCTAACCTTTCACGAGCAAGAGCCAGCTCATCGAAAATGACTGCCACACCGGCAATGTCACTAGAAACGGTTCGCTTTAAGAGATTTAGAGTGGGCTTGGGAGATGGGAGACGTGAGGCAACGGCAATGGCAAGGCAACGGGTTTTGATATCGAGTCGATGGAACTCAACATGAGAAGTGAATTGAAGGGCTAATTCAGGAGTTTTGTGGAGATTAAAGAGGGCCGTTGATATGAGAGATGAGTCGAGGTTGGGTGAGAGGTGTTTGATGAAATGCCACTGAGAAGAGCGGGCAGATTCAACGAGTATATCAGGGGATATTTCGGATGAGGGGTATTGGGATCGGTCGGAGGTTGACGAGGAAAGTGCAGAGAAGAGAAAGCGCTGGTGGGGCATAAGAATGAAGGGTTTGGGGTTTTGGTGTTTGAGGATTTTGTAAGGTTTCATGTTATGGAAAAAGCAAACAGGTTCTGATGGCACTGTTAAAGGGTTTGGAGGAGGAGAGGGGTTTCGCACTGGTTAGTCCTTTTCGAGGAAGATGAGAAACGAGCGAGCTTGTCTGCTTTCTACTTTTACGTGCTTCGGCGTCGCACCTTGTTTAAACATAACCTTATGCTTCTTGTTTTTCTTCTACGGTTAAATAATTTTTAGGTTTAATATATGTAAAAGTCCCTCTTAAATAATTCAATAATCAATTGAGCTCTCAATTGAAAACATCCCTTAATTGAACCTTAATCAAATATAAGAGATCAATTAAACACTTTAAAAAATGTCCGGTGTGATACTTAAATTATCAATGTGTATTATTATAATAGTTGTAGTTAAAACTGTTAATAAATGCTAATCACCGAATAAAAATTCGACACGTAATTTTTTTTTCAAATCACTAATTCTATATAGATAATACAACATTAGTTTAAAAAACTAAACAAAACAAAATTAATTAATTAATTAATTAAACCTAAACCATGATTAATAACAAAAGGTAAAGTCATGATAAAATTTTCAATTGGATAAATTAATTAAAGTAAATATTTTTTAAAAAAATAAAAAAATATTTTAGAATATTAAAAGATGATCTACAAGTCTAAAGAATTTTCTCAGTTTTCAATTCTAAAAATAATCAACTAATTTTTCAACAAAAAAAAAAAAAAGTAAACATATTTCAATCTTTACGAGATAATCCAAGAAAATACAATCCCTAATCCTAAATCAAATACTCTTCAAAATTTTCACAACCATAAAATGTTTTACTTTTTGAGCTTAAATGGGAAATTGATTAACTAGTTTTTCCAACAACAATAAGATTCTCTACTTTTGCTTATGAAATTTTTTGGTTCTTCTTAGCTGAGGTTGATGAACTTTTTTTTTTTTTACTACCATAAAATTCTCTAAATTTTACTTGTGAATTTTTTTTAAAACTAAAATTTTTAATAAGAAAATAGGGAAAATTAAAATGGTAAAACCCAAACCTATTCCTACTTAATTTCATTTCATTTAGCTCTTCACATATATTATTTAAGTGAGATTGTCAAAATAATGGTTTGAGAAAAAAAAACCACATGCCCACCTTTCATTCACTAATGCTTTTCATTTGATGTTAACCCCAAGTTCCAAAACGATTAATAACTCAAATACCACATTAAATATTTTTGATATCAAATGTTACATTATCCAAATTTAATTGTAATGGTGGTACTTCTTTTTTTCTTCTCTCCTTTTTCCTCGTTCATTCCCTTCCTCCCCTTCTTTTTCCTCTCTTATAGATTACAGATATAGATTAGAAATCTAATTATATATATATGAAGTTCTTAAATGGTATTAAATGCTATAAATTTATAATATGATTTGGATCATAGAACAAGTCTACTTGAAGGTCCCATTTGGATCCCAATCAGAATGTGTCTATTTGAATCCCAATCAGCGATCAAAGATTTTGTTTTCTGACTGGAAACAAAACCTTGGAGATCCAAATGGACTATTCAATAACTGGGCCATTTCTTAAGGAAAATGTTTTGTTGAACAAATAGCAACAAGCACACAGCATAAGAAAACAATTCAAACATCAAACCTATAGCCATCCCCTGCAATTCAATCTCGTAGCATTACATATGTCTATATTGCTACAAAATGGGTATGATGCTTCGACTCTTAAGTTTAACACCCACGTCTGGAACATTCTTCGAACATGGAGAAGAAATTATGACCATCCAAGTATACATGAAATACCAATATATTCACACCCAAGTTCAAGTAACTAGATGTATGCTGCAACAAGCAAAGCAAACAACCGCCGAAACATAAAATATCGAATATTCGTGATAAACACATATCTAGGTATGGATACAGATGTTCCACCAAACAAATGTATTAGTACAAATCTTTATGAATATTAGTCATACTCATGTGGAAAAGCATATATTCATATCTGAGCTCTTAGTGACAGAAACATAAAGCATCTCACCTGTTACTGAAGAAACCAAATTCATGTATTTATTCATAGGGATCTCAATGTTAAATTAAATACACCCACAGATATACCAAAATTTCCTCACCAATGCTAGCAGCACAGCACACACAAGGAACTAATCTCCAACAAAACATTCTTGCAATCTGCTATAAAACCAGTTTTACTCAAGTGTAACGTTTGCCATTTGCCATCTGCAATGACAGAAAACAGCAATAACAAATGTCAAATTTTGGACTGGTTTTGCTTTAGCGAACTTAAATATGTAAATAAGCTACCATGAAGCAAACAGAAATCGAACTAATAAAAAACACAAGAATTACTGTTCAACATCGCATCAAAATATAGTAAATTTCTGATGTGAAAAGAAATTAAAAACAAAGGAAATTACTATATTCTGATCAATTAAAAGTTCAAGATAAAGAAATCCTAGGTTAAAACTCTAAATTATAAGATAAATATAGTTCCCAACAAATAACTCAAAATCGACAACATCGTAGTTTTAAGAAAAAATTAATAATTACCCGAAAGTTCTCAAGCAACGGCGACGGCTTGTCGTTTTGGAGGCTCAAGATTGTTGTTTGATTTTTTGTCGGCGAAATCCTCGGCGTTGTAGATGACGGTGATGTAGAGAGAACAGCTGGGGCAACGAGCGATTTCCTCGCCGATCTTGAGCTCTTCTTTTGTTATCTGAAAAAGATCGCCACAAGGGCATGGATATGTGTATGCCTGCAACTCCTCGTTCCACTGCATGTCCTCTATCTCCACGTCGTCGTACGACATCGTTAGGTTGATCGAAGCTGCAATATTTTTGGGTGCGAGTTTTAGAAGACGAAAAGTCTATTGATTTTTGTCCATTTGGGATTTAGGGTTCGTTTATCCCATATTTATATGTAATATATTTCCACCTCTATTTGGAGTAAGCAGGGGTAGTTTAGGGATGGTCAAAATTTATATCTATAATATATATTTTCCGTGGTGAAAGTACCTCTCTATAATAATTGTATCAAATTAATTACCCAATTGTTAAATAAATTTATTTATTTTTTATTATTAAAAGAAATTAAATTATAATAAAATTTATATTTATTATTTAAAAATATCATAAAAACTATTACTTTTCATTAATAATTCAACTTTAAACTAAAGTTTTCATTTGTAAAATCAGACAAAACTTAAATATCAATTCTACTAAGCAACACATGATAAACTTTTTAGAGATCGAATATTAACTCTATTGCAATTTGATGTTATTTAATTTTTTTAGAGCTAGTATTTAGTATATTAAAAAGTATATTTTTTATTACATAAACACCTTTAAAATTTTGTCGTTGACTCTTTTTTAAATATTTATTTTTTTAATATTTTATTATATTACTATAAGACATTTGCTTACCTTTTAATTTTATTTGTGAAGTCTAAAAAATTCACTGGCGATGTCCTAAATAATTTCTCTCCTTTTTAATAGTACAAACAGTAAATTGTTTCGCTTAATAATAAACAAACTAACTTGATTCAATCTCTATAATAGGAGGACTTATTAAGTATATCAAAATTTTAGGTAAGTTTCAATTACTAATGAGTTATTTTGTCACATGGACAACTTTAAATATGTCATGTATTCAACTTTTGGGTAAACTATAAAAATATTTATTTATGTATGGTTAAATTACATTTTGGTAACTAATATTATCAATTTGTAACATTTTTATTACTATACTATTACTTGATGTTAGTGGTGTTACAAAAATTTAAAACCTAATTGTAGTGGCCAATTTTGGCCCGGGTTAAAACCCGTTTTTCATCAACCTACTAAAAACCCAACCAACCCAAACATTAAACCCAAGACCCAACTGACCCACTAGCCCAAACTCAACACTCGGGAACCCTAGCCCCGAAATGAACTCCCACTTGCCTCTGACAGTCACTGTGGCACCGCCTCAAGCCGTCTCATCCACCGCCCTCGCCAACTTGCACCTGCAAGAAAACAAAGAGGACAAGACAGAAAGCAAAAAGCAAAAGGCAACTTGTAAAAAATAAAGGCTATATAAGCCGAATGTAAATCCAATGTAAGCGATTCGTTTTTTTGATACACAAAAACACAAAACTTTAAATCAGAAAGCACAATATTGATTCCAAAAACACAAAATCACGAGGACACCCCAAATCATTCCAGATCAGAGAATCCAAAAGCATACATCGAAGCCAGAAACGAAGGTTTTATTTTTTTGAATCTGTTTCCTTCTTTCCTTCTATTTATAAGCATATATATACATAAAGCACATAAATATATATTTTCTAAAAAAAAAAAAATAAGAAAGTTTACCTTTTCCGGCCACCGTGGACGGTGGCCGGAGCCGTCGCCGGTGAACGGTCCGGTGACCGGGCCCTCCCCCTGGCACTCCCCTTCTCCTATTCTCTCTCTTCCCTATCCCCTCTCTTTTCCCTCTCTCTTTCTTTTTTTCTTTTTCTTTTTTTCCCGTGAAAATGAATTGAAACAAAAAAAATTGTCTTTTATACTATTTGAACCCGGGTCGGGTTGATCCGACCCGACCCAAGAGGATCCGCGTGTTTTTAAACCCAAATGGGTTTATTCCTGAATCAACCCTTCCGCTTTTGTAATGTTTCGCAATTAAGTTTCCAGATTTTTTTAATTGGCCCCGGGATTTATCGCGCGTTGCGATTTGGTCCTCCTTTCAACGACAGCGTTTTAAGAACCCGAGTAATTTTCTGTTTCAGTCCTTCTAAGTTTAACCCGTGTTCAAATAGGCCATTGATTCCTTCTACTTTTATTCCAGATTTGCCCGAAACTCTGACTTTCAATTCAATTTCGTCCTTTCTTATTATTTTCTTTTAGTTTCAATATTATTGTTACTATTATTATTATTATTATAATTTCTACCATAATTATTATTATTAATTAGATTTATTTTTAATGCTATTCACGTATTATTATTAATAACATATCATTATTATCTTACCTTACTATTATATTTTTATTATTACTCCATCATCATATATTATTTATATTATTTTTATCATTATTATTATTATATTTATTTCCACTATTTTATATAATTATCATTCATCATAGATTTTTACCATAGTATATTTTCTGTTATTATATATTACTATATATACTTTTGCTGCTTATTAAGATTATTATTACTAACATTATTATTATTTCTTACTTTATTATTATTATATCTAACATTATGTGAATATTACCTTCTTTTACTATACATTATTATTATGTACTATGTATTTTATGTTAACTAATATGTATATATTTTAATACTATATTATGTATATTTTTTATATATTACGTATATATATTTTCAATATTCTATTTCACATATCTTTTTTTTATATATTATAGTATTCATATATTTTTTTATTATCCCATGTGTATATTTTTCACTATATTATATATATTTTAATATCTTATTATTCATATACTTTTTATATTATCATTTTAAATATATATATTGTATATTTTTCTTTATATATTATGTATATATTTTTGTATATGTCTTTTTAATATTATATCTTTTTCTATTATGTGTATATATATATATATATATATATATATATATTTTAATGCTAGTATTAGATGTTATATATATAAAGTATGATTTGTTTTTCATATATTATTTTCCGTCACCTTACTTATTACTATACGTTTATATATATTCATTGTCATATTTCGTGTTTACTATTATCATCGTGTTAAATATCATATGCATTGTTTGTATTTTATAAATTGCGTAGTTTAGTGTTGATATCTTGTAATCTGCTAATATTGTATTTTGATCGCATCATTGTTCTTAAAAACATACATTTCCTTTAATCCAAAAATGTTTTAAAAAAAAAAGCGAGGCAATGTTTTAGTGTTTAGAGATACGGGAAATAGTGCCCTAACGTGCTGGGTTGCGATTTCTCGCTCGTCTAAATACCTAAAATACCCTTCTATTTTCGTAACTCATGAGACGATTTTAGTTTCGAAGAATTTAAGAACCTCATGTCCAATCGTGCTGGATGTGATGTTCGTATTCTTCCGGAGCAAAGAAATCTCGATTTTTTTTAACCCAAATTATCCCAATTTCAAAAAAGAATTATATTTTTAAATCTTTCCCAAATTTCGACTTAAGACAGAAAATTGCTCAATTTGGTACCAATTTTGGGCGTTGCGGGGGTGCTAATCCTTCCCTGCACATAACCGACTCCCGAACCCTATTCTCGATTTTTCGTAGACCAAAACATTTATAAGGTGATCCAATCACACCTAAAAAGGTTGGTGGCGACTCCCCATTTTCATTTTTTAAGTTGACATCCGTTTTTCTCAAAAAATGGTTTCGACAGCTTGGCGACTCCACTGGGGACGTTAAGTGAGTCAAGCCAAAAATTGATCGTTTTCTGTCTTAATGTTGGAAATCTGGAAATTTTTTAAATACGAGCTTTTTACCTGTAATTTGTCGTATACGTTTGTTATCTTTCCTCGCACACATTGCATTTGCATGACCGCTGTGGTCACACCCTTTAAGTGGGAGTGAGAAGCTACGCTTTCGTGAGGTTTTCACCTCCGCACGGGCTAGCGGATTGCTTCCAGGATACATCCGTACCTATGTGCTTCGTGAGATTTTCATCTCCACATGGCAGTAGGGAAATGTGTCCCCCTGAACTGAACTTGGTCCATATGAACCTATAATGGGTGAGGATCGAGGAATCTGCTGGTTCAGGTACCCTTTTTCTCTAGAACTGAAACGCATATAGTGAGCCTTAAATGCCTGCCCTAGGTAGTACGAATGTGACCTTTAGTAACCACCTATGTAGGTGCTTGTTTATCTTCTTTGGATTATATTTATTACGTGTGACACTGACCCATTTCATTTTATCATCATTGCATGTCATGTAGCATTTAAATGTATCGATTCACGGTTCGATTTCTGAGTTAGAAAGTTTTGTAATGAGAAATGAATATCTTGATAAAGTGGAGGACAACGCTAACGTCCGTGCATGGTCAGAAAAAGCCCAGTTAGAAAGTTAGATAGTGTCATCGGGGGCATACGTCGGAGTTACAGGATTTCACTCACATCAGCTCAACACAGAGTAAGTAGTTAAGGTCATTTGGGGCCCAATAGAATAATGAAGCCAAACAGTGGTTCTACAACAACTATAAGGACTTGCAGTATTCGCTTGACATGAAGTTATCGTGGGAGTATTGATGGACATTTCTACCATTACAGTATTCCTCTTTCATATGAAGATGGTCACCTTGTGGATAGTAAGGGTGTCGGAAGAAAAATGATTGACAGAATGCGTGAGACCTATAAAAATGAGTTGGATGGAAAGAATTTCACCCATGATGGTAAAAAAGAGGTTCATTTGCTATAGGACTGCTACCAAACATCAAGTCTAAGTTTACTGTTGTACTTTAGGATATTGTATTTATCAGAAACAATGGAAATGACTTGATAGCCCGAATGAGCGTGAAAGAAAGCAATTAAATGAGACCGTCATTTAAAGACCTTTAGAGATTAGCTATGCTACGAAGATACTCGTGCAGTCAATTCAAGATGCTTTGCGTGGGCAGAAATCTGAAAAATCTCAAGAAGTACCGAGAGTGTAGGATATCATTTTAAGGTGGCGTATTGCGGAGTAGGGATGCCTACTTGTTCGCCAATCTCTCTCAAGGAGTCAGAACAACTTCAAGGACATTGGAGTAAATATCCTTGACTATAGGGATTACCTCACGGGTGAGGTCATAGCTTGAATTCAAAGCTAGCTGATTATTTACAGGCCCTGGCAGGATAGGCTAACACATTGAGCACTAATATGAGCTACAGTCCAATCGTGGTCAAGAGTTTACTTTTTGTTAAGACCTTGGGCGCAAGGGCGAAAGCGTACACGTAATCCGTTTTGTGTAAAGATTTTTGTTTCTTAAACAACGTTTTCTAAAAAAAACTGAATCGGAATCGATATCTTTTTGCATTCATGCATTTGCATTGCATCAAAGAAAAGAGGGTGTCGATTCAAAATTCGATTCCTAAATAGAATAGTTTGTCATAAGGAAACGAATCTCTTGATAAAGTGGATTACGGTACAGTCATCTGAATATAGTCCAAGTAAATACGACGAGGGAAAGCCGATAGTCTACAAGGGAATACGTGACTTGATTTTATTGCCAAAGATTCAAGCGAACGAAGATTATCCAAGAGCCGTCATTTTTTACAAGTATCGTGGAGACTAGCGAGCGAGAAGTCGTGGCCCAAGTCAAGCAACAAGGAGCTAGCAAAGGCGTCTTTTGGAAAACTTACAAGATTTGACCATGAAGAGAAGATCAGCGTTTCCACTTGGACTATGAAAGGGCAAAGGCTGTACATGTAATCTGTTTTCATGTAAAGAAATTTGTTTTCTAGAAAAGTTATTCTAATGGAACTGAATTCATAATCGACGTCTTCTTTTTTTTTTGCATTCATGCATTTGCATTGCATCATTTGCATTGCATTTTGTGCATTAGATTTTCACAAAAGGTCCCTAATTAGGTGGAATTATTTCAGTTAGCCTGAAAAAATAGAACAAAGGTTGGAGAAATTAGAGCAAAGGCAAATACAGATGCAAGAACAATTGACTGAAATCCAACAGGATATACGTCACCAAATGTTAGAACTCCAAAGAAATGTGATTGGCCAGCTAAGACAATTATTAGCCGAAGGGCTTGAAAAGATGAAAGGCCTAGTGGTCAACAGTGAGGATGATAATGAGGACATCGTTTATTCCCGAAGTTTTACTTCAATAAACATCCAGACTCAACTAGACGCACCTTTGCGAGGGATACCCGTTGCTATCAGACCCCAACAGCATCAGGCCGGTACGCCAGCACCAGTAAACTCCGTAGTAGGCTCAGATCCGGGGGCAATCCAGCCGATCTTATTCTTATTGAAGAAACAAAGAAGGCCAGTATGGGACGTCCGAAACAGTGCGAAGCTTTTAAAAAGCGAGAGTGGACCTCCCGAAATAATACTTCGAGCGCAATAAAAAGAAAAGAAAATAAGGTGAAACCAATTGCCATAGGCCAGCCAAGAATGACAACTATTAGCCATCAAGTCCCTCCAAGGCAAGAACCTAACCCAAAATTGAATTCAGAAAAACCCCAATTCACACCCATTCCAGTGACGTATAGGGAGCTTTATCAGAGTTTATTTGATGCACACGCAGTAGCTCCCTTTTACCTGAAACCACTGCAACCCCCGTACCCTAAATGGTATGATTTGAATGCTCAATACGAGTATCACGCGGGAATAACAGGTCACTCAATTGAAAATTGCATTGCATTTAAGAAATTGGTCGAAAGGTTCATTAAAAAGAGAATTGTGAAGTTCTATAATTTATCTGAACCTGATCATTTTTGATAAAACAGTAAACGTGATGGTTGAAAAGAGGGGCAGGAGAGTTGCGTCGCCAGAAGCCTTGAAGTTGAGTACCAATGGCGTATCCGAAGAGAGAACTGATGAATAAAAGTTTTCCAAGTCTCTACCCTTAAATACTTGGGAGTGTTTTTGAATGATGGAACTGTGGAAGAGACCTGTTTTAGAGCTTACTTGGAGTAATATCCAAAACACGCTTGTTGCTTTAAGCCTAGAAGCAATAAGAGTCCTTTTGTGAAATAGGCTTGTATCCAAAATTTTTATTTCAATGAAATGCATCTTTTTGAGCAATTATTCTTTTATTCTTTATAGATTCTTTGGTGCTTGGACTTTCATTCATGTTCCTTCATTCGTATTCATGATCATATCAATGCAAATAATCTTCTTAGAATCATTTATTCTTCAAAATTTGCCATTGTACCTACAATAGGTGCCCAGATATCAATATTATGAGCAACGCTGTTACTAACTCCCTTTTAAGTGAGATATGTGTCCAAGGGGATCTTAGGACTTCGAAGATGACAAGGGTCGTACCTAACTTCCGATTCGTTAAAGATGGAAGAACGAGATGAAAGATAGATCCTAACTTACAAAGGATTAGTTGACGTTGCAAGCTTGCGAAAAAATGGAGATCAAAACCTAGCTCGCCGCAGAAATAAGACAAGACTTATATGTTCCCTCTGTTTCTTCACAGACTCTCTATGTGGGGCATGAATGTTATAGGGTTAACATCACCATCGTCAATTCATGGTTGTTAAGGGGGTAAGGCCAATTCATATGCCAAAGTTACAAGGTGAACAGTCATCAAATTCAAATTCAAATCCCAGATCCAAATTCAAATCCAAATCCAAGTTCAAATTTGGAATTCGAATTCAAGTCCAACTCCAAAAAAAAAAAAATCCAAAATGGCAATTTAAGGTCTATTCAAAGATCAGACACAACAAAGGCAGCCAAAACCATCTAAAAAGATTTTGAAAGGTGACTGAGGCTTGTAATGGTTGGCATAGAGAAGTTACCATTTACCCTCTTTTCTTATCAAACGTTAGCTAGAATCTTCGCCGAGGCAACACATTTCTCATTGGTTTGGCCTATTAAAGTTGAGATTCTTTCCTTCGAATTTTATCAGAACTGAAGCTGAATGAAGCAGAATGAATCTAAGTCCGATGTGATCAATCAAATTTGAAGAAGAAAAGCTAATAGCAATCTGTCACGAGCAAATAATGCGAGTTTACAACGAAAAGGTTCACCTAAGAGAATCTCATTATGGGACTTGATATTGAAGAAGATCCTTCGGGTACAAAAGGAATCTTAGAGGGAAAAGGGCGCCTTGAGACCAAAAATCAAAAAATAAAAAAAAAAACAAAGAAAATCAATCAGAAAAGGAAAAGGAGAGGCCAAGGCGAAAACCCGCAAAGGGCACTTTGAGGCCAAAGGGGATTTGAGTTGAAAACCCGAAAATGGCAGCTCAAATTTTGATTGAAAGTGAGACATACAGTAGTCTTGCTATGCCTAAATTGACACTGAAGAAGTATGCTACATCTTGGGGCATCGACAAAGTACTCCGGATCCCTTAGACACATATTGAGCTTAAAATGGTTCTCAAGAAGTTGGAACAGAGAAGCTCAGGCTGCGATATCTGGGGCATCTAATTTCCATCTTACCCCTTCTGAATCTGCTATCTTTTGCATTCTAGCACACGCACCTAATAAATTTCCTTCTTGATTATAGTTGTTTAACTTGTTTGTTTTGAGCTATGCTTCTAATCAATTCACTTCTTATCCACTGCTAAGATCTTTTTCAAGCATTTTGCATTGAAATAACGATTAGTGGATTAATATTACTTTCATAAAAAGAGTTTCGCATATTACTCTGGGAGCTTCTAGATAGTATAGGAACCTGAAACAGGGCCGTTGTTTAAGAACTCACCAAGTACAAAGGTTGGAAATAATTGAGCTTAAATTGAGTTTATCTCTTCTGATCTTCTGTCAAGGATACTATTTGAACAAAAACAAGATATCACGTCGGTGATAATCTTGACGAAAATGAGCAATGTCATCCCAAGTGTAAAAGGGGATCACTCTTGAAAAATAATGTTCTACATCCATGTAGATATCATGCACACATATTTGGTCAGATCACCCGAGGAGTGATCAGTTGATGGAACAAGTTACAGATCCTATACCCCCGAGTTACAGTGGGATGGATGGAAGTTGATACAAAACCCATAGATAAGGATTGCGGTAGGATATATCTTATGTTTCTAAGTTATAATGGATAGACTTTGAAGTTACAGTGGGGCAAGCTATTTGAGCGAAATACGATTGTTCTTCGGGTTTTGGTTAAAATACCAGCCGAATAAGAGGGCAACGTACTACGATAGAGCCTTGACGGGCAACGAGTGATGACGCTCTAGACATTAAAAAAGATCATTCTCATGACGTTCTGCATTCACATCTTTCATAACACATTAGGTTAGGAGCATTTGATTCATTCTGATCATAACATCCTAATCATTTGTCATAAACATAGGCATATGAAATCAAGTCTACAGGACATGTCCCCTAAAGGACGGTGTAGCAACATTGGCAAGAACACCAGATCTCGCCTTCCTGAGCGAAGTAGATCAATGGTTTGAGTTTGGCAATCCCTATGTTAGGAGGGAGCAAATTGAAGAAAAATAGATCTGGCAATCTTTGTATTTGGCAGGGAGCAGATCGAAAAAAAATAGATCTGGCAATCTCTGTATTTGGCAGGGAGCAGATCGAAGAAAAACAGATCTGGCAATCTCTGTATTTGGCAGGGAGCAGATCGAAGAAAACAGATCTGGCAATCTCTGTATTTGGCAGAGAGCAGATCGAAGGAAATAGATTTGGCAATCTCTGTATTTGGTAGGGAGCAGATCGAAGAAAACAGATTTGGCAATCTCTGTATTTGGCAGGGAGCAAATCGAAGAAAACAGATTTGGCAATCTCTGTATTTGGCAGAGAGCAGATCGAAGAAAATAGATTTGGCAATCTCTGTATTTGGCAGAGAGCAGATCAAAGAAAACAGATTTGACAATCTCTATATTTGGCAGAGAGCAGATTGAAGAAGACAGATTTAGCAATCTCTGTATTTGGCAGGGAGCAGATCGAAGAAAACAGATTTGGCAATCTCTGTATTTGGCAGGGAGCAAATCGAAGAAAACAGATTTGGCAATCTCTGTATTTGGCAGGGAGCAGATCGAAGAAAACAAATTTGGCAATCTCTGTATTTGGCAGGGAGCAAATCGAAGAAAACAGATTTGGCAATCTCTGTATTTGGCAGAGAGCAGATCGAAGAAAACAGATTTGACAATCTCTGTATTTGGCAGGGAGCAAATCGAAGAAAACAAATTTGGCAATCTTTGCATTTGGCAGGGAGCAGATCGAAGAAAATAGATTTGGCAATCTCTGTATTCGGCAGGGAGCAGATCGAAGAAAACAGATTTGGCAATCCCTGTATTGGCAGAGAGAAGATCGAAAAAAACAGATTTGACAATCTTTGCAGATAGGATTGAAGTTACGAATCTCTTCTTTTTGAATTATTATATCCCTGAAGTTGCAATGGACCGGATCAAAGCTACAAGATATATCTCTGAAGTTGCAGTGGATTGAACCAGAGCTACAAGGGACGGTGGACTAGAAAAGAGACTACCTGAACAAGAAAGAGCACCAATGAGGTCAAAACTCAGTAGGCCCAGGCAAAATTGGCCCTTTTGAAGTCTTTGCTCTATTCCCGTTACACGACAATGAGCAAAGAGGGGCAGCTGTAGTGGCCAATTTTGGCCCGGGTTAAAACCCGTTTTACATTAACCTACTAAAAACCCAACCAACCTAAACATTAAACCCAAGACCCAACTGACCCACTAGCCCAAACTCAACACTCGGGAACCCTAGCCCCGAAATGAACTCCCACTTGCCTCTGACAGTCACTGTGGCACCGCCTGAAGCCGTCTCATCCACCTCCCTCGCCAACTTGCACCTGCAAGAAAACAAAGAGGACAAGACAGAAAGCAAAAAGCAAAAGGCAACTTGTAAAAAATAAAGGCTATATAAGCCGAATGTAAATACAATGTAAGCGATTCATTTTTTTGATACACAAAAACACAAAACTTTAAATCAGAAAGCACAATATTGATTCCAAAAACACAAAATCACGAGAACACCCCAAATCATTCCAGATCAGAGAATCCAAAAGCATACATCGAAGCCAGAAACGAAGGTTTTATTTTTTTGAATCTGTTTCCTTCTTTCCTTCTATTTATAAGCATATATATACATAAAGCACATAAATATATATTTTCTAAAAAAAAAAAGAAGAAAAATAAGAAAGTTTACCTTTTCCGGCCACCGTGGACGGTGGCCGGAGCCGTCGCCGGTGAACGGTCCGGTGACCGGGCCCTCCTCCTGGCACTCCCCTTCTCCTCTTCTCTCTCTTCCCTCTCCCCTCTCTTTTCCCTCTCTCTTTCTTTTTTTTTCTTTTTTTCCCGTGGAAATGAATTGAAACAAAAAAAATTGTCTTTTATACTATTTGAACCCGGGTCGGGTTGATCCGACCCGACCCAAGAGGATCCGCGTGTTTTTAAACCCAAATGGGTTTATTCCTGAATCAACCCTTCCGCTTTTGTAATGTTTCGCAATTAAGTTTCTAGATTTTCTTAATTGGCCCCGGGATTTATCGCGCGTTGCGATTTGGTCCTCCTTTCAACGACAGCGTTTTAAGAACCCGGGTAATTTTCTGTTTCAGTCCTTCTAAGTTTAACCCGTGTTCAAATAGGCCCTTGATTCCTTCTACTTTTATTCCAGATTTGCCCGAAACTCTGACTTTCAATTCGATTTCGTCCTTTCTTATTATTTTCTTTTAGTTTCAATATTATTGTTACTATTATTATTATTATAATTACTACCATAATTATTATTATTAATTAGATTTATTTTTAACGCTATTCACGTATTATTATTAATAACATATCATTATTATCTTACCTTACTATTATATTTTTATTATTACTCCATCATCATATATTATTTATATTATTTTTATCATTATTATTATTATATTTATTTGCACTATTTTATATAATTATCATTCATCATCGATTTTTACCATGGTATATTTTTTGTTATTATATATTACTATATATACTTTTGCTGCTTATTAAGATTATTATTACTAACATTATTATTATTTCTTACTTTATTATTATTATATCTAACATTATGTGAATATTACCTTCTTTTACTATACATTATTATTATGTACTATGTATTTTATGTTAACTAATATGTATATATTTTAATACTATATTATGTATATTTTTTATATATTACGTATTTTTAATATTCTATTTCACATATCTTTTTTATATATTATAGTATTCATATATTTTTTTATTATCCCATGTGTATATTTTTCACTATATTATATATATTTTAATATCTTATTATTCATATACTTTTTATATTATCATTTTAAATATATATATCATATATTTTTCTTTATATATTATGTATATATTTTTGTATATGTCTTTTAATATTATATCTTTTTCTATTATGTATATATATATATATATATTTAATGCTAGTATTAGATGTTATATATATAAAGTATGATTTGTTTTTCATATATTATTTTCTGTCACCTTACTTATTACTATACGTTTATATATATTCATTGTCATATTTCGTGTTTACTATTATCATCGTGTTAAATATCATATGCATTGTTTGTATTTTATAAATTGCGTAGTTTAGTATTGATATCTTGTAATCTGCTAATATTGTATTTTGATCGCATCATTGTTCTTAAAAACATACATTTCCTTTAATCCAAAAATGTTTTAAAAAAAAGCGAGGCAATGTTTTAGTGTTTAGAGATACGGGAAATAGTGCCCTAACGTGCTGGGTTGCGATTTCTCGCTCGTCTAAATACCTAAAATACCCTTCTATTTTCGTAACTCACGAGACGATTTTAGTTTCGAAGAATTTAAGAACCTCATGTCCAATCGTGCTGGATGTGATGTTCGTATTCTTCCGGAGCAAAGAAATCTCGATTTTTTTTAACCCAAATTATCCCAATTTCAAAAAAGAATTATATTTTTAAATCTTTCCCAAATTTCGACTTAAGACAGAAAATTGCTCAATTTGGTACCAATTTTGGGCGTTGCGAGGGTGCTAATCCTTCCCCGAACGTAACCGACTCCCGAACCCTATTCTCGATTTTTCGTAGACAAAAACATTTATAAGGTGATCCAATCACACCTAAAAAGGTTGGTGGCGACTCTCCATTTTCATTTTTTAAGTCGACATCCATTTTTCTCAAAAAATGGTTTCGACACTAATTTTTAAAATAACTTTTTTTTCCTTTTTCCTTCTTTATTTTTTCCAATTCTTTTCCTTTCCTCTCACTCCTCTCTCGTCTCTCCCTCTTTCGTTTCTCATTCCTTTCTTTTTCTCTCTTCTTTCTTTAACCAAACCTCCAAAGCCATGGATCGTCACCAGACATCCAAATTTTGCTTTGTTTTAACCAGTGGAAGGAACATGGCATATACAACAAATCCATCAACAAAGTTTCGTAACTTATGATGAAAGGCCAAATATATTTATAGCTGCAAAAGAAAAAAAAACATAGACCAACATAGGTTTCTTCCACGGTTAGTTTCTTTTTTTCTCGCCTAAATCATTAAATGGTTGGCTTTTAAGTCTCTCTTCCTTTGACCCTAAACTGATATATATATATATATATATATATATATATGCAATTTATGTGACTTAAGTTGAGAGAGCAGAAATCTGCAGATAAATAGCAAAGATAATGAACACAAAGATTCAAGACAAAAAACCAAAATTTGGTGAGATGTAATTTTTATATACCAACATTAGCCTCCAACAACAGAGCAATTTACTCTATAATCAAAGATAAAAATAAATAAAACCTACAGGGGTTTTCACACTGTCTGGCACACGTTCGTGTGCTTAACCTGTGTCCCTCACATGGCAATGACATGCCCATGTCATGGTCCGTGTGCAAAAACCTTGACATTCTATTTATGACGTCAGCAGACACACGGCCGTGGCACACGCCTGTATGCTTAGCACATGTCTGTCACACGACCAGGACACGCCCGTGTCGTAGCCCGTGTGCTAGAACCTGGGTATTTTGTTTCTGACGTCAGCATTCGCACGGCCATGGCACATGCTGTGTGCTTGGCCGTGCCCTCCACACGGTTGAGACACATGGCCGTGTCTTAGCTTGTGCGTTTACTACTGGGCATTTAATTCTATTCATGCAAGGTGCAGGGGACGAACGATCAAGCCACACGCCCGTGGGGCGGACCGTGTGTCACACACGGCCTAGACACATGCCTGTGTGTCTACCCGTGTAGGCAAAAATAGGCTATTTATCAAGCCTCTTTGCCACCCTAAAATAAGATAAACACATACTCCATCAACCCAAGACTAGGTAACTCATCATATAACCATAAATTGGCATCCAACACATTCTCATCAACCAATTCCAAGCTATTACTCTAGCTAAATTATCATTACTGAAAACATTACCAATTTCATTTAGTAACTAATGACAAGAGTTAGCCATCGACTTTGGCCTTATACAAATGAAGTAAATCAAGTTTAAGCCAATACATATGGCCCCAAAATAATATGACGCTTACAAAAGAATAGAGTCCTATACATGCCATATTTTTAAAATGTTAAAACTAACTATATCGAGTGATCAAGCCGATAGTGTGAGCGAAACCTCCGACGTCCGATGATCTACAAGCTAGCTAGGCGGCACTATAAGAAAATGGAAAAGAGAGGAGTAAGCATAAAGCTTAGTAAGTCTATATGCAAACATTTAATACCAAAAACCATACATTAGACAATTAGCTATAGCATCAACCATACCAATACTTCTAAACATAGATTCTTAATCTTCCCACGACTTATCCAACATTCACAACACAATTTTATGCACAAAGCTCATATTATTAGCACATATATTCCCTACACTTATTCATCACCACAACACACATAAATTTCATTCGAGGGATTTCACAATAAACATATCCATGCAAGATAGATTCGTATATAGTCATTCATTATGACATTAACAATAATAGGGTGGTTCCCGCACTTAGCCAACCATCATCAATAATTAATGGTGGTTTCGCACATAGCCCACCTTCATCAATAGATTACGGTGGTATCGCACTTAGCCCACCTTCATAAATAAGTTACGATGGTATCGCACCTAGCCCACCTTCATTAATATGTTTTCGATGGTATCGCACTTGGCCCATCAATATTAATCGCCAATCAGGCAATTTACACTTAGCTCACTAATTTCAACTATTAACTGGTGGTTTCGCACATAGCCCACCTTTACTTATAATTTATGGAAATTTACCCATGCTCTCAATTCTCATGATTTCATTCAATATCCATAACATTTAACCACATATCACATAAGTCATTTATGAGCAAAAACATTAATAAAAGAGGTATCGTTTACATATAAACTTACATCGGTATACAAAGTGAGAAAAATACGGAATTTAATCTTAAGCCTTGCCCTTGCCATGGTCTAGGTTGACTCCACGCTTTTCTTGATCTATATGTACACAAATTCACCTATTTAATCACTACATTAATTAAAGTAATTAAAAATTCACAATTTGACAAAATGACCATTTTTTCCCTAGTCTCTTGGCAAAATGACCATTTTGCCCCTAGGCTCGGAAATCGATTTTTATCGAATTTCCTTATTCACCTAGCTCAACTGAATCTTTTCCACTCTTATGACAGCCCTAAATTCTCATTATTTCTCACAATTACCACCTAGTTTGTCACTTTCACAAGGTAGTCCATTCCATACTTTTTCATGCAAACTCTTGTACAAAAGTTGTTCATTACACAACTACAACTCATTTTCTTCCATAAAAGCTCAGAAAATAATACTTATTCACTCATGGCAACATCCTAAACTTTGTACCATTTTGTAAAATACACCCTTCAAAAGGTAGCTCATGCTACAAGGGTCTCAAAAATACAAAAATATTTAAGAAGAGCCTTAGGAATCACTTACTTATGAGTGCTATAAGTTGTTGAAATATTGAGCTTGAAAAACCCCAAAATGGCTGGTATAAATTGGTGAAGAAGAACACTAAAATGAAGAAAAGTGATAGCGTGGGAAAATAAGTATTATTTTATCCATTAATCATTTAAAATTGCAGCTACTCTTTGACTTTTCTTCATTGCTCTTGTCATGGTCGACTATGCTATTAAGAAGGGGTCTATTTGCCCATTGAAACCCTCCAATTTTAATTCTCTAGCTATTTAACTCAATTTACTAGCAAATCACAACTTTTGCTTTTTATGCGATTTAGTCATCTTTCGCGATTAAGCATTCAATCGCATAAATTAGTTTACCAAAATTTTCATGCACCCTTATAAAAATATTTTAACACCTAAAATAATGCTAAAATAATAAGGTGATATGATAACTGGTCATTAATTAGTCACATCATGTCAATGATATCAATGATGTGACCAGTCATTAACTTAATTATTAATTAAAAAAAGATGAATGTTGTATAAGGTAGGGTTTGGTCCCCATTGAGAAAGGAAGAAAAGAGAAAAAAAAAGAGTAAGTTATTTATAATTTTTATTGTAACAGGCCTATTTTGCCTGGCCCGAGCCCAAGACCAATAAAAACCCAAATATTAACAAGTCAATTGTATTTTTTTACAAACCCAAATGTAACGCTAAAGTACAAGGCCCAATATGCCCAACAATTGTTAAATTTTTCTGAAAGCCAGAAACAATAGGGTTTCTGGCGCCGTTTCTCCTCGCTGCCACCCACGTGACTTGTCAGCGCATCCGACGCCCGAGATCTGACCACCTTACCACCTCCAGCGCTACTTGTACCAAAATGGCCACTTGCCCCATTGACTTCGCACAAGGTACCTGCAAACAAACCAAAAAGGACAGAAACAGTGACAACACAAAAGCGAAAATAGCAGAAATAGTAGAAAACAAATAGTAACTTTTTGTAATCGGTTATATAAAGACCGAAATCAAATTATAAAAAATGGGGTTTTTTTAATACAAAAAAAGTTGTATTATAGGCATTTTTCCGAAATCAAAAAGCAAAAACAGAAGAAAAAGGTTGATTTTTGACTTTCTACTCATTTCTTTTCTTTCGATCTCCTTTTTATTTTTATTTTTATTTTCTATTTCAAATCTTTTAAATAAAAAGAATAAATAAAGAAAAAGAGGAAGAGGCTTACCTGAGTCCTCGTGGTCACGGCGTCAGAGGCCCATTTTTTATCGTCAGAATCGGCCCCAAGCATGGATGAGGGCTATCTCCGTTTACCTCTTCGGGTTTCGACAGCTTGGCGACTCCACTAGGGAATTAAAAAGAGAGTCAAGCCATGAGTTGATTAATTTTTGTCTTTTTGTCGAAAACTGAAAAATTGGTTTTAATATACGATCCTTTCATTGCATTTTATCCGTTTTATGTTACGATCTTCATCATTTTTATTCATATTTCCTTATTCGCTTCGAGCTTTTTGTATATCTTTGCATATTGCATTGCATGACCACTCGGTTATACCTTTTAAGTGGGAGTGAGAAGCTACTCCTTCGTGAGGTTTTCACCTCCGTGCAGGATAGTGGATCGCTTTCGGGATACATCTATATCTATGTCTTCGTGAGATTTTCATCTCCGTGCAGCCATAGGGAAATATATTCCCCTGAACTGAACTTGGTCTATATGAGCCTATAATGGGTGAATATCGAGGAATCTGCTGGTTCAGGTACCCTTACTCTAGAACCAAACCTTATATAGCGAACCTTAGGAGCCCACCCTAGGTAGAACAGCGCCAAACCTAGTGGTCACCCAATTAGGTGCTTTATTTTTTTATTTATTTCTCCTGTGCTAACGTGTTTTCTTTTTGCTTTGATTGCATTGTATTGCATCATTATAGAAAAGAGGTGTTGATTCATATTCGATTGCTAAATAGGAGAGTTTGTCATGACAGAACAAATTTCTTAATAAAGTGGATTATAATACGGTCGTCCAAATACGGTCCGAGTAAACACAACGCGAAAGGCTGGTAGCTCGTGGAAGAATATGTAACTTTGCTTCGTTGCCAGAGGATTTAAGTGGGCAATGATTTATTCAAGAGCCATTACTTCTCAACTTTCTTGAAGAAGCCAATGAGTATCGCGAGGATAAGTGAGTAATGAGTCGCGGCTCGGATCAAGCAACAAGGAGCTAATAGAGGCACATTTGAAAATTTTATAAGAGTCGACAATAGCATCCGGATATGAAGAAAAAGATTGATGTCTTCGCTTGGACTATGAGGGCAAGACTGCATATGTGATCCATTTTATGTAAAGAAATTTGTTTTCTAGAAAAGTTCTTCTAATGGAATTGAATTTAAGGTCAATGCCTCTCTTTCTTACATTCATTTCATGTATTTGCATTTCATGCATTTGCATTGCATAATTTACATTACATTACTTGCATTGCATCATTTGCATTAGATTTTCACAAAGGACCCTAATTAGGTAAAATTATTTCAGTTAGCCTGGGAACCGAAAAAGTCGATCGATTAAGTGTCTTTACGTTACACGAAAAAAGACCAAAGATATGGGCCAGAGACTAGAAAGGCTTGAGCAACTCCAAAAAGATATGAAAGATCAACTACAAGCACAGATGCAAGAACAACTAGCCAAAATACAACATGACATGAGGGATTAAATGCTAGAATCCTGATACTCGCGATATTAAGTAATAAAATTTATAAAAACTGATCACACCAAAAACTAACTAATATCACGATTTAAAGGCAAACACACCTATCGAATAGTAGTATAGTTTAGCGGCAAGACCGAGTTATCATACCCAAGGGAACCAAAAGTACTAATACTTACTTCCTTTCTATTATCTAGCCTAAAAATAAAGGGGTTGTCTGAAACTAATTCTAAAACTAACTAAAAGTGCACAAAAAGTAAAATGGGGAAAGACTCTTTGGGAAAGCTGATTGATATAAGCAATACTCAAGGGAGAATCTACCTAGACTTCACTTGTTATTGACTTCTTGAACTAGACGATTTCTTCACTTGACTTGATCCGTAGAGATCTCTAACCTATGTTAATACCTCCGTCGAGGATAAGAACAACTAATCCTAGGGTTGTTTAACTAAGGTTTCTTTCTAGTTAACACACCTAGGTTACATTAATTCGATCTATGGATCCCCCTATTAGGTTTGACCCTAATCTAGCAGATTTATGTCGCCCAATGTCTAGGGTTGCATGCAACTCTACTTAATTATGGTAGATCTAATCTTAAAATAGAGACTTTTGCTCCTCTGCCTAAGCACATCAGTTCCTTGAATTAATACCTAGGATTATTAAATGAAGAATGAAGAATACATAATTAAGAAAAATTCAAGTATTTATCATATAATTCAAGAATAAATAATAACAAAATCTGTCTTAGGTTTCATCCCCCTCAAGTATTTGAGAGGTTTAGTTCATAATTAAGAAAGAAAACATCTTAGAAGATATAAAATAACAAAACATAAAGAACACAAAAACCCCTGAAGGAATTTAGAGAGATCCTCTGTCTTGATGTAGAATTCTGGCTTCTGGAATGAATCAATCGGCTTCCCTTGGAGTAATCCCTTGCTTTCACCCCTTGTGTCAGCAGAAAGAAGGCGCTCCTTTTGGGAGAAAAGAGTGTTCCTTTAGAGTTGCCTCCTAGGTTTTTATATAGAGCTTTAGGATGCCTTTCTTAGCCTCCAAGTATCCAAATCCGAGTGAAATTGAACTTCCTCACGACAGGGACACGCCCATGTGCCACGCCCGTATAGTTTCGACAAGAGGCCGTGTGGGCCTATTGAGGGTGGCACAGTCGTGTAGCCTGGCCGTGCTTGTCGGGGCTAGGCCGTGTTGGACCTTGTATGGCACGGTGACTCCTTAGATCGCGTCGTTTTCACATTTTGGCCCATTTTCCTCGTTTTTAGTCTATTTTTCGTTCTTTTCTCTTCCCTATGCTCTCTTGAGTATAAGATATGAAAAAGAAAGATTAAGAGCACCAATTCTCACAAAATTGATAATAATTCATCCAAAATATAGGCTAAACAGGAGGTAAAAATATGTATAATTTATCATTTATCAAATACCCCCACACTTAAGCATTTGCTTGTCCTCAAGCAAAATCTCAATCCCTAATAAAGAATCATTCTTCTCAACTTACAATCTTTATCAATAATGTTTCAAACTAATCCACAGATAATCATACAATGATAATTCAATCAAAAGAACATTAAAGACTCAATCACTCTAAGTTGAGAATTTTATCATTGAAACATAAGTTTTCTCCCTTCTCCTAAGTAATTATCTCTCCATCTTAATTAACAGGAGTTGACATCCTCACTAAAGATTCACTCTATCCACTTGAAGTGTTTAGGGTTCAAGAATTAAGCACTCTCTAGTCAACCTAAAAAGTTATTACCATAGGCTTGCAAGAAAATCACATCTCTACCACTATAGATTAATATGACACATCGATCGAAAGGTCTTGTAGTGGTTGTAATGGGGCTTGGTTAGGGGGTGTTGTTACAGGCCGCAAAAGAGGGTTAGAATCGAGATTGAACTGAAAAATTATCTAGCTAGAAAGATCTCTATCACTTGGAACATATTTCTAGGGCTAATCCTTATGATAACTTTTTTTATGCCTTGGTAACCTTAAAATATGCAAAAACTTTTTGAACTATTACATATTATAACTGAATTTAACTGTATATACATTTTTTTTAATTAAGAACAATTCAAATCAAATACAATAACTTGAATATTTACAACTTTTACAAACTGGAAAAGAGAATAAAGCTAGATAATAATTCGACTCAAATCTCGACAAAAATAGGGGTCAAAGTAATTGAATGAGATTCAACAAAAAATGGGTTATTGGTTAATAATTAGGAGGTAAGTAAAAAAATGGGTTGTTAAGCTCAACGGGGTTCACTAGGGATTAATTTATGGAGGTAGGCCTTTGTGGAGTAAGTGGGTTAAATCCTAAGTGCCTTTATCATCTCGATATATCAAATTAATGATGTGGTCTTGACGTGTATAATCAATGCAAGTTTTAGAATAACAAATCAGTGTTGACTCACTCAAAGCAATAATAAAAGTGAGCACGAAAGAATGTATGCTCAAAAAGGCTCAAAATCTCACCAGAATTATGCCTTTTGATGTCAATCCTGTGAATTTCAAATCTCAAGATAATACTTAAAATCAAGGAAAATTACTTATGCAAAAAATGGGGTTCTCAAAAATTTCAACTTATCATGCTTGATTCCCTAATGTTTTAAAGTTTGAATAATCAAAGTACAAGCACCTATATCTTAATTCTCAGCATATCAATAAAAATCATAAATCAATCAGAATTAATTCCTAATAGGAGACTAAAGATAATACAGAATTGAGAACAATGCAAAAAGAAAAAATTTCAGGGATTTCATGGATAATGTAAAGATTTAAAGTATGTTCCCCCCTACACTTAAAATGTACATTGCCCTTAATGTACAAAGATACACAAATAGCAAGAGAAGCACAATATCATAAGATAGGGAGAGAATTGAAACTCCCTGAATTTAGGATGAATTTGTGAGAAATATATTAGAAGAGTCGGCAGTTGTGGCAGGATGTTCCTATTTCCATATGAATGTGAGCTTGTAGAGCTCCTTTTTGAAACTGCGAAAATATTAATTAGTCGTGGTAATTTTGGATTAATAGAGATTATCCGTTAGGGATTGGCCGATATGAAAGATAGAAAATAAATAGAAAAAAATAATAAACTAAGTTCTAAAAATACTAATACTCAAATGACAAAAAGGATTAAACATAATAAAAATAAAACTAAAATTCAAAATTAAAAGGAAATTAAAGTTAGAAATAAAGGAAAAATAAAATTCAAAGTGAAATAAACATAAGAGGAATAGAAATATCTAATCCTCAGATGGATCACGCGGTGGTGGTGGCGGCGTGATGTGGAGATGCTGGCATATCTGCTGTAAAGTCGCATCGATGTGATCGAAGCGCTGGAAGGATTGTTGCTCGAACTGTGAAAAGCACTCAGATAAGTCAGTATAGGAAGCTGTCGCATGAACTGGTCGGCGAGGGGGTGGTGGCGGCTTGGTAGGTGCATCCTCCTCCGGTGGTGGTGGTGGGACATCATCAGGAATATCCGTTGGATCCTCGCCCTCTTGGATGAGTCGGTACTTAAAGGGGTTGCCTCCTAGTCTCCGCTCAATCATCCTCATGTGGTGCATGATTTGGATGCCCTGAGGGGACATCTGGCCGAAAATTGTATAAGAGGATGTTTGAGCCGATGCATTGAGGAGCCCGAAGTGACGAGCCAAGTGTGTGATGTAGGGGCCCATGGATATGACGCCTTTGCGGTGCCTCTCTGTCTGGTGCTGCATGGCATGCGCGATAAAGTAGGCAAGGTCAATAGCATGCGCATTCGCTATGCTCCATAAAAAATAAGCGTCATGAGTGTTGACGATGCTGGTGCTCTCCCGTCTACCTATCAAAGTATGTGCGAGAAGAGCATGAAGGTAACTCAATGGCGAGGGGATAGCAGTCGCCTTCGTGCGACTAGGGTCATAGGAGGGATAGCCAGGGGTGATGTTGCGCCAACAATCCACGGGTTTGAGGTGGATGCATCGGGAAAGCATAGGGAAGTCTTCCTCCTTCATGAATTGCTCCGTGTAGAGGCCGAGAGCTGAGCCAAACTCTGGTACTCTAAGGTGGCGTACACGACCTCCTAATCGAAATTATATCGTGCCGGGATCGTCAAACTGGCTCATGACAGTCTGAAGATGGAAGGTGGAGCAGAACTCTAGAGTGAGTTCAAGGTAAGTGGGCTCAATGATTCGGAAGAACTGCTCCCAAGGATCTGTCATCAGTAAGGCCCGGACTGAGTCTGCAAGGTCGACTTGCTCTAGTGCATCCCAATCGATGCATCGGCCTGCGCTTAATGTACGTTCCCTCAGTATCTGAAATAACTCCTCTTGGGAGTCTTGGGTAAATGATATGCACGGGTGGCGAGTCTCGGAGGTAGGCCTCGAGGATAAACCACTGGGTCCCTTGCGTTTCTTTGAAGGCAAGACGATAGCTTTCTTCCCACGTGATGTCGACATAATGCCTAAATAACACGAAAATAAACATTAATCATAAAATTGAATTAAATAAAAGATTATAAGACTAGTAAATATGACAATGTGCCTAAAAATCAAATAGGGACTAACCTAATTATTCATTCTAATTTGATATCGAAAATAAGTAATATGGGTATGTATTATACTAAATGCATGAGAAAAAAAATGACAATCAAATGTGATGAAATCATAAAATGGCATATAACATTCTAAATTATTTATCCTAGTGTAACTAATTCCATGCTTGAATCTAAATAAAACTAAAAATAAAACAGTAAAAAATTGTAAATGAAAATGAGGAAATAGAACCAAATGGGAGAGGTGTGAAAAGGTGCACGGTCGTGGGTGAGGCGACACACAGTCGTGGAACACTGTAGACGCGGTGGTGGGGCTCTAGGGAGGTTGGAGGAGAGCTTGGGTAGGGGGATTTAGAGTTTGAGTGAAGGAGAAAATGAATAGTGGCCCCTTATTTATAGTTTTTGGGTTACACGGGCAATGCACACACCCGTGTGACTCAAATTTTGCCCGTGTTTTTCAAATTTCGGTGGTTTTGGCGCGCCTGAATCAAGGCACACGCCCGTGCTAGCCGTCTCGCACGGCCTTTTACGATCGTGTTTGCTTTTCACACAGTCATGGGATAGGTCACACGGCCGTTTGTGATGAGGCTTCTCTTTTTCACACGGTCGTGTAGGAAGGCACACGGCCTTGTCTAATATGACAGTGTTGGCCACGACTTGGGGACACGGGCGTGTGGAGTTGTGCAAGCCCGTGTCTAAGTTGAAAGGTTGCCACGGCCATGTCGCACAGCCGTGGTGATTTTTCGACAGCCCGTGCTTTGGGAAAATCTTTACACGGCCTAAGTGCACGACCGTGTCTCCGTTTTAAAGTGTCACACGGCCTTAGGCACGCCCGTGTGCCAGGCCGTGTGGTCCTAAATTCCTGCATTAAAAAAGGTTAGTTGCTGTATAAAAAGACTGAAATTAAAAGAAAAGAAAAGTTACTAGGTTAGTGCTCAGGTTGCCTCCCGAGAAGCGCTTATTTATAGTCTAAGCTCGACTCTGTTTGAGCTTTGTGTGTTCACGGTGGCTTGAAAAGATGATACTCTTCCATCCTGTTTTCAATTGCAATATCAAAAAAATGTTTGAGTCGGGTTTGATTTACCTTGAAAGTGCCGAGTGACTCATGATTTATCTCGACTGTTCCGTAAGGAAAATTTTTCATTACCTTGAAGTAAGGTGTGTCACTTGTGTATTCTTTTGAATTTAAGGTTCGAGGATCGTCGTCCCTTAAAGTTACCTTGTCCCCTATCTTGAACTGATTTATTTGTTTCGGAAGGTTGTCTTGGTGAAGCTCTGGGTTGGTGTGGCATATTTTGGGTTTCTCATGATAGTTCAGCCACTCATCAAGTTCCTCGATCTGAAGCATTCGCTTTGCAGGTGCATCTCCTTTGGATGGACTTACCTGTTGGTCGGTTGCCTCCATGTAGAGGGTATCCTGCACAGAAGGTTGAATGGTGAATTCAGTATTTTTACAGGGACTTAAAACTTTATTCGCGTCTGTAGTTTTAATTGAGTTGTGAGCTTGTAAGGTGATTTTATCATCACCTACTCGTAATGTGAGTTCACCTATTTCTAAATCAATTTTAGTTCTAGCAGTTGCTAAAAAGGGTCGGCCTAGAATTAAGGGTATATTGCTATCCTCATCAATGTCTAAAACAACAAAGTCAACTGGGAATATAAATTTATCGATTTTGACGAGTACATCTTCAATTATTCCCTTAGGTGCCCTAATAGTTTTGTCAGCTAGTTGAATACTCATCTTAGTTTTCTTAAGGTTCCCGCGACCTAGTTGCTTAAACAATTTACAAGGCATGACATTTATGCTAGCCCCTAAATCGGCTAAAGCATTTTTTTCATCTAAGTTACCAAGTAAACAAGGGATAGTGAAACTCCCTGGATCCTTTGGTTTAGTCGGCAGTTTATTTTGTAGAATAGCTGAGCAGACTGCATTTAATTCCACATGAGATTTCTCGTCTAGCTTCCGCTTGTTTGTTAAGAGCTCTTTTAAGAATTTAACAGCATTTGGCATCTGCAAAATTGCTTCAACAAATGGTAAGTTAATGTGTAATTTCTTTAATAGTTTAAGAAACTTACCAAATTGCTCATCTGTGCGGTCTTTCTGTAGCACTCTTGGGTATGGTATACGAGGCTTGTGTTCGTTGATGTCTGGCTTGTTATTGCTTACTTCTACCTTACCTTTACTCACCTTAGGTTCCTCGCATAACTGTGGGTCGTCTTTGGTTAATGCCTCCTCATCTTTTGTATTCATAACATGTAGTTGCTCTTTGGGATTGGTCTCAGTGTTACTTGGAAGTCCACCTTGTGGTCTTTCTGATATTAACTTGGCTAGTTGACCAATTTGATTCTAAAGGCCTTTGATTGATGCTTGCTGGTTCTTTAAAGCTGTTTCAGTGTTCTAAAAGCGGTTTCAGACATGGCCATGAATTTGGTGAATATCTCCTCAAGATTGGGCTTTTTCTCCTGTTGCGGCGGTGGCTGCTGAAATCTCTGAGGGGGTTGTTGTCTTTGATTCCCTTGTCCTCCCAAAGAAAAATTGGGGTGGTTCTGCCAACCTGCATTATATGTGTTACTATAGGAATTATTTTGAGATTTAAAATTGTTACCCATATAATTAGCTTGCTCGGTTTCTATGCTATGGCCATAGGATGAGTAGTCTGGAGTGAACATATTTCCCTGAGTTGCGTCACACTACATCACTGGCTGTGCCTAGTAGAACTAACAAAATTATCAAACTTTTTATTTAAAAGTTCTACTTGGTTAGTAAGCATGGTGACAGCATCAATATTATAAACTCCGGCAGCTTTCGTCGGTTTTGTCCTCATGACCTGCCACTGATAGTTATTCAGTGACATCTCTTCCATAAATTCATAAGCTGCTTTTGGTGTTTTATTGTTGATTGTTGCTCTTGCGGCTACATCAATTATCTGTCTCGTCGATGGGTTCAAACCGTTGTGAAAGGTTTGAACTTGTAGCCATAAAGGTAGGCCATGATGAGGGCATCTTCTCAAAAGATCTTTATATCTCTCCTAGGCATCGTAAAGTGTTTCTAAATCCATCTGCATAAAAGAAGAAATATCGTTTCGTAATTTAGCTGTTTTAGCTGGAGGGAAATATTTAAGTAAAAATTTTTCTGTCATCTGTTCCCATGTAGTGATTGAGCCTCGTGGTAAAGAATTTAACCACTGTTTGGCTTTATTTCTCAAAGAGAATGGAAATAGCCTAAGACAAATGGCATCATCAGAAACGCCATTTATTTTAAAGGTATCGCATAATTCCAGAAAGTTGGCTATGTGTGAATTTGGATCTTTATCCTGTAAACCATCAAACTGCATAAATTGCTGGATCATCTGAATAGTGTTAGGTTTTAATTCAAAATTATTAGCAGCAATAGCAGGTCTAAAAATGCAATTTTGAGTACCAGCCAAACTAGATTTAGCATAATCATACATAGTACGAGGCGCTTCATCTGGTTCTGCGGGTAATGCTGGAGGTGGTGGAATGTTTTGATTTACGTCCATCTCTTTAGTAGGTTCTTGTTCCTGTTCTGATTCTTGGTTTTGATCTTGCTCTGGATAATGTAAGCTTCTTCTGATTTCTCTGCGAGTTCTGCGGACTGTAGCTTCTAAGTCTTCGTCAAAAAGTAGTGGTCCTGCAGGGTTTCTTCTAGTCATAAACTAGAGATACCTAGTAAAATAAAAAAGAAAATAAAATAAATAACATTAAATAAAAATAAATAAATAAATAAATATATAGTAATGGCTAAAGTAATAGAAATCGAGTTTTCATAATATTTTAGTTCCCCGGTAACGGCGCCAAAAACTTGATACTCGCGATATTAAGTAATAAAATTTATAAAAACTGATCACACCAAAAACTAACTAATATCACGATTTAAAGGCAAGCGCACCTATCGAATAGTAGTATAGTTTAGCGGCAAGACCGAGTTATCGTACCCAAGGGAACCAAAAGTACTAGTACTTACTTCCTTTCTATTATCTAGCCTAAAAATAAAGGGGGTTGTTTGAAACTAATTTTAAAACTAACTAAAAGTGCACAAAAAGTAAAGTGGGGAAAGACTCTTTGGGAAAGCTGATTGATATAATCAATACTCAAGGGAGAATCCACGTTGACTTCACTTGTTATTGACTTCTTGAACTAGACAATTTCTTCACTTGACTTGATTCGTAGAGATCCCTAACCTATGTTAATACATCCGTCGAGGATAAGAACAACTAATCCTAGGGTTGTTTAACTAAGGTTTCTTTCTAGTTAACACACCTAGGTTGCATTAATTCGATCTATGGATCCCTCTATTACGTTTGACCCTGATCTGGCAGATTTATGTCGTCCTATGTCTAGGGTTGCATGCAACTCCGCTTAATTATGGTAGATCTACTCTTAAAACAGGGACTTTTGCTCATTTGCCTAAGCACATCAGTTCCTTAAATTAATACCTAGGATTATTAAATCAAGAATGAAGAACACATAATTAAGAACAATTCAAGTATTTATCATATAATTCAAGAATAAATAATAACAAGATCTGTCTTAGGTTTCATCCCTCTCAAGTATTTGAGAGGTTTAGTTCATAATTAAGAAAGAAAAGATTTCAGAAGATATAAAATAACAAAACATAAAGAACCCAAAAACCCCTGAAGGAATTTAGGGAGATCCTCTATCTTGATGTAGAATCTCGGCTTCTGGGATGAATCAATCGGCTTCCCTTGGAGTAATCCCATGTTTTCACCCCTTGTGTCAGCAGAAAGAAGGCGCTCCTTTTGGGAGAAAAGAGTGTTCCTTTAGAGTTTCCTCCTAAGGTCTTTATATAGAGCTTTGGGATGCCTTTCTTAGCCTCTAAGTATCCAATTCCGAGTGAAATTGAACTTCCTCACGATAGAGACAAGCCCGTGTGCCACGCCTGTGTGGTTTCGACAAGAGGCCGTGTGGGTCTGTTGAGGGTGGCACGGCCATGTAGCCTAGCCGTGCTTGTCGGGGCTGGGTCGTGTTGGACCTTGTGTGGCATAGCCTTGTGCCACGGCCGTGTGGTGACTCCTTGGGCCGTGTGGTTTTCACATTTTGGCCCATTTTCCTCATTTTTGGTCCATTTTTCGTTCTTTTCTCTTCCCTATGCTCTCCTGAGTATAAGATATGAAAAAGAAAGATTAAGAGCACCAATTCTCACAAAATTGATAATAATTCATCCAAAATGTAGGCTAAACATGAGGTAAAATTATGTATAATTTATCATTTATCAAATCCTAAAGAAGCATGATGAACCCATTAGCGCAACTGTTGGCTGGAGGGCCTGATAAAAGAAAGAGCCCTATGTTCAATTCTATGGATGATCATGAAAACCCTACTTATCCCCCAAGTTTTACCCCAATAAGCGTCCAGGCCCAACCAGACGGACATCAGCAAGGAGCACTCGGTACTATCAAGCCCTAACAATATCAGTTCAGTACCTCAGCACCAATGGATTACCCGATAGGCTCAGGCTCTAATTTAAGGGGTAATCCAACCACTTTTGAAGTTCCTAATCTAAACGAAATGGAAAAAATGGAAAAAGTAAAGATGGAACTGCCAAAACAACTCGAAAATAGGTACAGATGGTTGGAGGAAAATTTTAAGGCAATAGAGAATGCTGACTACTACTGTGGGATTGACGCCAAGGATCTGAGTTTGGTCCTCAATCTAGTACTCCCGCCGAAATTCAAGACTCTAGAATTTGAAAAGTACAATGGGACTAGTTGTCCTGAAGCTCACATGACGATGTTCTGTCAAAGGATGACCGGATATGTTAATAATGACCAACTTTTAACCCATTGCTTCCAGGATAGTCTGATCCGGTCTGCGGTCAAATGGTACAACCAACTAATTCGTGCCCAAATGAATTTATGGAAGGACTTGGCACAAGCTTTCATGAAACAATATGGCCACGTTACGGACATGACACCTGACAGAATCACACTACAGAATATGGAAAAGAAGCAGAGCGAGAGCTTCAGGCAATACGCCCAAAGATGGAGAGAGGTGTAATGCAAGTCCAACCACCTCTTTTAGAAAAAGAAACAACAATGCTTTTCATCAATACTCTGAAAGCCCCGTTCATTAACCATATGTTGGGAAGCGCTACAATGAGCTTCTCAGATATAGTAATGTCCATTGAGATGATTGAAAACGCGGTAAGGAGTGGCAAGATAGACGCGGGAGAAAGCGTCAAAAGATCAATCCTAAAGAGAAGAGAAGACGAAGTGAATAATATGAGCAAAGAGTATTCCAAACCGGTTACTATAGGTCAGCCGAGGGCCTTAACCACTAGCTATCAAGGCTCTTCAAAGCAAGAATCCAACTCGAGGCCAAATACATAAAGGCTCCAGTTCACGCCCATCCCAGTGACATATAGGGAGTTGTATCAAAGCCTATTTGATATGCATGTTGTATCTCCTTATTACGTGCAACTAATGCAACCCCATATCCCAAATGGTACGACTCAAACGCTCAATGTGAGTACCACGTAGGGATTACAGGGCATTCAATAGAAAATTGCCTTGCTTTCAAAAAGTTGGTCGAAAGGTTCCTTGAAATGGCAATTGTAAAGTTCGACGATTCCTCAGAACCTAATCGCTTAGACAAAGCAGTGAATGTGATAGTTGAAAGTGGGGGCAAATGAGTTACGATGCCTTGAACAAGTCAAAAGCCGAAAGGAATATTGGGGAATCTGAATGACATATTCGAAGAGGGAACCAGGGAATAAAAGTTCCTACCCTTACATATTTGGGAGTGTTTTGAACAATGGAACTGTAGAAGAGATCCCTGTGTTTTTAGAACTAATTTAGAGTAATATTCAAAACAAGCTTGTTGCCTTAAGCCTAGAGGCAATAAGAATCCTTTTGTGAAATAGGCTTGTGTCCAGAATTTTTATTTTAATGATATATATCTTTTTGAGCAATTATTCTTTTATTCTTTCTATTTATAGATTCTTTTGTTCCTTGAACTTTCTTTCAAATATTCTTTTATTCATGATCATGCCATACAAATAATCATTCTTAGAATCATTTATTCTTTGAAATTTTTCTTCATACCCGCAACAGGTCCCCAGGTATCAACAACTTGAGCAACACTGCTACTGACCCCGAATCTTCTTTCGAGCAAGATATGTGTCTGGAAGAATCTCAGTACTTTAAAAATGACAAAGACTATGGCTTATCTCCTGATTTGTTAAGGGTGGTAGAATGAGATCTTACCTTACACAAAATCAGTGGAATCCACGACCTTTCTCTATATGGGGCATAGATGTTTTTGGGCAAATCTCATCTAAAGCTTCTAGTAGGCATCAATTATTTAGCTAGGAGGATGGAAGTAGCTTCATATGCCGATGTTACAAGGTCCAAAGTCATCAAATTTCCAAAAAAAGAAAAAAGATCATGTACCGACAAAAATGTCAAAAAGATCATATCTAACCGCATAATGTCAAAAGTTTGCGATTTGTTCAAACATGAGGCGCCACATCACAGTGCAACGAAGGCAGCCAAAAAAAGAAAAACAAAAGTAAAAAAAGAAGAAAAAAACAACAAAAAACAAAAGCAACAAAGCAAGGATCATTAGGAAGATGACCTAGAGTTCTAAAGATTGGCATAATGAGTTACCATTTACCCTCTATACTTATCGAATGTCGGCCTGAACCTTCGTCGAGGCAATACCTTTCTCATTGGTTTGGAAATGGTTTCACCCACTGAAGTTGAAATTCATTCTCTCCAAGCTTTGATTGAGTCAAAATTGGATGAAGCAGAATAGGTCCAGTTTCAATATGATTAAGTGAGCCCAATTGAAGAAAAGAGGTTGAAGGTATTCGTCATGGGCAGATGATGCGAGCTTACAAGGAATCCCATAAGAGGGACCTGGTATCCAGGAAGATCCTTCCCATACAAAAGGACTTCGAAAGAAAGTGGATGCCAAATGAGGAAATACCTTATAGGTAAAGAAGGCCTTATACGGAAAAACATTGATTTCAACTGAGAGGGATGATAAATACTTGTTTAATCCTGTGAGTTCAAATTCAATCAAGAGATATTTCAAAAAAAAAGACAATGAAAAAAGAAAAAAAAGAAAGATGAGAGGCCGAGGCAAAAACCTGCAAAGGGCGCCTTGAGACCAAAGGGGTTTTGAGTTGAAAACCCAAAAAAGGCGGCTTAAATTTTGATCAAAAGTGGGGCATGCGATAGTCTTGCTATGCCTGAATTAACAATGACGAAGTATGCTACGTCTTAGGGTATCGACACAGTACTCCGAATCCCCTAAACACATATTGAGCTCAAAATGGGCCTCGAGAAGTTTCTACAGAGAAGCTCAGGCTGCGATATTTGGGGCACCTAGTTTTCATCTTATACATTTTGAATTTGTTATCTTTGATTACTTTATCTGTTTCAAAATACGCTCTCAATAAATTTCCTTCTCAATTGCATTTGCTACCCTTGATTAACTTATTTGTTTCGAGCTATGTTCTCAATTAATTTTTCTTCTTGTCTATTATTTTTCAAGCATTTCGTATCGAAATAACGATTAGTGGGCTAATAACACTTTCATAATAAGGAGTTTTGTATATTACTCTCGAAGTTTCTAAATAGTATGAGAACTTGAAACAAGACTATTGTTTAGAACTCACCAAACCTAAGGGTTGGAAAGGAGTCTAAATTGAGACTACCTCTTAAGATTTTTTGTCAAAAATATCAGTTGAATAAAAAGATAAGATATTACACCAGCGATATGGCCTTGACAAATAATGAGTAACCCAAGCATTAAAATGGGATTATTCTCAAGGAATTTCAACATTCATATACATCTGGTCATGACACCTAGAGAATGGAAGGTGTAGTAGACCAAATGGATTGAAGATGATACAAATTCTATACCCCTGAGTCGCAGTGGGATGGATTGAAAATGATATAGATCCTACACCCTTTGAGTTGTAGTCAGACGGTTTAAAGATGGTACAAACCTTAGAGTCCCAAATGTACCATGGAATGAACCTTGAAGTTATAGTGGGGCAAATCATTTGAGCAAAATAGGATTGTTTCTTCAAATTTTCTGGCAAAGATACCAGTTGAGCAAGACAACAGTGTAATATGTCAAAACCCTGATGAACAATGAGCAGTGACAACCCTAAGCATTAAAAAAAGGGGATCATTTTCATTTTGTATTCATATTTCATTCAAAGCACGTCTAATTAGGAGCATTTGACTCATTTCTATCATGGCATCCTAATCATTCGGCATGAACACAGACTCATTCTACAAGTTATGTCCTCTAGAGGACGAGCTAGTAAGATAGATTGAAGCTACCAGCCTTGCCTCACTGAGTTTGCAGTAGAGCAGACTGAAAATAGTAGATCTTGCCTTCCTAAAGTTCTAGTGAAGAAGATCGAAGATACCAACCTTACCTCCCTGAGTTTGCAGTAGAGCAGGTTAAAGACTATAGATCTTGTCCTCCGAAGCAGTAGTGAAATAGATCGAATACACCAGCCTTGCCTCCCTGAGTTTGCAACAGAACAGACTGAAGACAACAGATATTGCCTCTCTGAAGTTGCACTGAAGCAGATTAAAGCTACCAATTCTTGTCCCCTTGAAGTTCCAGCGGAGTAGGTCAAAGCTACAAATCCCTTCTCCCTACAACTACATTAAGGATGAATCCTTATTTCCTTGAAGTTTCAGGAGAAAAGATCAAAGCTACAAATCTCTTCTCCCTAAATTCTCATCCCCTGAGGTTCTAGAGGAAAAGGTCGAAGCTACAAATCCCTCCTCCCTAGAATATTTATGTCCTTGAAGTTTTAGTAGAGAAGATCAAAGCTAAAAATCTCTTCTCCCTGAATTCTCATTTTGAAGTTTCAATAGAGAAGATCGAAGCTACAAATCCCTCTTCTGTGAAATTACATTAAGGATCAGTAGAGAATATTGAAGCTACAAATCTCTTCTCCCTGAATTCTTACCTTGTTGAAGTTTCAGTGGAAAAGGTCGAAGCTACAAATCCCTCCTCCCTGAAATTACATTAAGGATCAATTCTTATCTCCTTGAAGTTCCAGCAGAGTAGGTCGAAGCTACTAATCCCTTCTCTCTGAAATTACATCGAAGACATCAGCCTTATCTCTCTGAAGTTGCAGTGGGGCAGGTTAAAGTTATCGTCACTAGTCTTATCTCCCTGAAGTTGCAGTGAAGAAGACTAAAAATAGCAAATCTTATTTCCCTGAAGTTGCAGTGGAACAGATTGAAGCTATAAATTACAGATCTTATCTATCTGAAGTTACATTAGAGCAGATCAAAACAAACCTTATCTCCCTAAAGTTGTAGTGGAGCAGATTAAAAATAAACAGATCTTATCCCCATGAAGTTGCAATGGGGCAGATTGAAATTACCATGTCAAGTATTATCTTCTTGAAGTTAGATTGGAGTAGACTGAAGATAGCAATCTTATCTCCCTGAAGTTGCAATGGAGCAGATCGAAGCTACTAATCCTACCTTCCTAAAACTTGTAGAGAAGTGGATTAAAAAACTCTATACCTCTGAAGTTGTAGTAGTTGCAGTAGAGCAGATCATATCAAACCTTATCTCTCTGAAGTGGCAGTGGAGTGGATTAAAGCAACAATATACGGTGAACTAGAATGAAGCTAGCTGAAGAAAAGAAGCGCTAAGAGAAGTCAAGACTCAGCAGGTCCAGGCAAAATTGGCCCTTTTATAGTCTTTGCTCTATTCCCGTTAAACGATAATGAGCAAAGAGGGGCAGCTGTAACAGGCCTATTTTGCCCGGCCTGGGCCCAAGACCAATAAAAATCCAAATATTAACAAGTCCATTGTTTTTTTTTTTTACAAACCCAAATGTAACCCAAAAGTACAAGGCCCAATATGCCCAACAACTGTTAAATTTTTCGGAAAGCCAGAAACCCTAGGGTTTCTGGCGCCGTTTCTCCTCGCTGCCACCCACGTGACTTGTTAGCGCGTCCGACGCCCCATATCTGACCACCCTACCACCTCCAGCACTGCTTGCACCAAAATGGCCACCTGCCCCATTGACTTCGCGCAAGGTACCTGCAAACAAACCAAAAAGGATAGAAACAGTGACAACACAGAAGCGAAAAGAGCAGAAACTGTAGAAAGCAAATAGTAAATTTTTGTAATTGGTTATATAAAGACCGAAATCAGATTGTAAAAAAGGGGGGGTTTTTGAATAAAAAAAGGTTGTATTACAGGAATTTTTCAGAAATCAAAAAGCAAAAACAGAAGAAAAAGGTTGATTTTTGACTTCCTACTCATTTCTTTTCTTTCGATCTCCTTTTTATTTTTATTTTCTATTTTAAATATTTTAAATAAAAAGAATAAATAAAGAAAAAGAGGAAGAGGCTTACCTGAGTCCTTGTGGTCACGGCGTCGGAGGCCTGTTCTCTGTCATCGGAATCGGCCCCAAACATGGATGAGGGCTATCTCCGTTTACCTCTTCGGGTTTCGACATTTATTTTGTATTTTTATATTTTATAGTTATTGTAATATAATAATTAATTATATTATATTTATGTTTTTTTATATTATACAGATATCAAAATGTCTTCTGGAGCAAATACGGATCACACTTCATCGAGGATCAACGAAACAATAAAATTAATTATAAATTAAATAAAAATCATTTTAGTTTCTCATTTTTTCTTGCTAAGCGCTACTTTACTCAACGTGTTTTAATTGCATGAAACTGATCTCTATTTGATTGTTATTATTCATTTTTAACTATTTTCTTGCATGAAATTAATCTCTACGTGTTAGTTATAATTTTTTTAATTTAGTACATATTCATAAATTTATATATTAATTTTTTTAACATGACGATCTTTCTGCTTAATTTTACTGTTTACTGTGTTTGGTTACATTTGTGAGGTACAAAAAAGTTATATTTGTCTTTAACGAGTGATTTTTTTATAGAAGTTCTCGCATGTAAGATAAATTTTCGAGTTTGAATATGCCTAGTTTATAAGATAAATTTTCGAGTTTGAATATGCCTAGTTTATATTATATGTAAAACTCTATGATTATTATAGATATCAATTCAATAAAAATAAGTCTTTTTATTTTTATATTTACTCAAACCACCTATAGTTTTTTAGGACATTATTATTTTTTTATGTATTTTTTGTAGTTATATAGTTGTCTTTAGTTTTAATGCTTAACTATGATTAGGACATAATAATCACATTTGATTTTTACGTGTTATTATTAATATTTTATGACAAATCTTCATTCTATTATTAATATTTTATTTGTAACACCCCTTACCCGTATCCGAAGCTGGGATAGAGTACGAGGCGTTACCTTTACCAATACACATGCAATCCCTCAACTTGCACTCATTGAAAAGAGTCCCAATTTAAAACTTTTTCAAACAATGTCCTACGGATCCTCACATGGGCCTACGAGGCCCAAAACATGGTCTAGAAACGATCCGAGACTATTTCTGGCACTTAAAAAATTTTCATCAATAAACACCAAAAACAGGGCACATGCCCGTGTGGAAGGACAACACGCCTGTGTGGCCTTAAGACATGGCCGTGCTAAAGGCCCGTGTGCCTCACACGGTCTGAGCACCTAGGGACACACCCGGGCCCCTTACCCGTGCAAATTTATTTTCCAACTTCGAATCTACAGGGGTTTTCACACTGCCTGGCACACGCCCGTGTGCTTAACCCGTGTCCTTTACATAGCCATGACACGCTCATGTCGTGGTCCGTGTGCAAAAACCTTGACATTCTATTTATAACATCAGTAAACACACGGCCATGGCACACACCCATATGCTTAGACCGTGTCTATCACACGGCCAGGACACGCCTGTGTCATAGCCCGTGCGCTAGAACCTGGGTATTCTATTTTTGACGTCAGCATTCACACGGCCATGGCACATGACCGTGTGCTTAGCCGTGCCGTCCACACGGTTGAGACACACGGTCGTGTCTCAGCCCGTGCGTTTACTACTAGGCATTTAATTCTATACATTTAAGGTGCAGGGGACGAACGGTCGAGCCACACGTCCGTGGAGTGGACCGTGTGTCACACACGGCTTAGACACACGCCCGTGTGTCTACCCATGTAGGAAAAAATAGGCTATTTACCAAGCCTCTTTGCCACCCTAAAATAAGATAAACACATACTCCATCAACCCAAGACTAGGTAACTCATCCTATAACCATAAATTGGCATCCAACGCATTCTCATCAACCAATTCCAAGCTATTACTCTAGCTAAATCATCATTCTTGAAAACATTACCAATTTCATTTAGTAAGTAATGACAAGAGTTAGCCATCGACTTTGGCCTTATACAAATGAAGTAAATCAAGTTCAAGCCAACACATATGGCCCCAAAATAATATGACACTTACAAAAGAATAGAGTCCTATACATGCCATATTTTTAAAATGCTAAAACTAACTATTCCGAGTGATCAAGCTGATAGTGTGAACAAAACCTCTGACGTCCGATGATCCACAAGCTAGCTAGGTGGCACTATAAGAAAATGGAAAGGAGAGGAGTAAGCATAAAACTTAGTAAGTCTATATGCAAACATTTAATACCAAAAACCATACATTAGACAATTAGCTGTAGCATTACCCATACCAATACTTCCAAACATAGATTCACTTACTCTTCCCACGACTTATCCAAATTCTCAACACAATTTTACGCACAAAGCTCATATTACTAGCACATATATTCCTTGCACTTATTCATCACCACAACACACATAAATTTCGTTTGAGTGATTTCACAATAAACATATCCCTGCAAGCTAGATTCGTATATAGTCATTCATTATGAAATTAACAATAATAGGGTGATTCCGCACTTAGCAAACCATCATCAATAATTTAAGGTGGTTTCGCACATAGCCAACCTTCATCAATAGATTACGGTGGTATCGCACCTAGCCCACCTTCATAAATAAGTTACGGTGGTATCATACCTAGCCCACCTTCATTAATATGTTTTCGATGGTATCGCACTTAGCCCATCGATATTAATCGCCAATCAGGCAATTTACACTTAGCTCACTAATTTCAACTATTAACTGGTGGTTTCGCACATAGCCCACATTTACTCATAATTTATGGAAATTTACCCATGCTCTCAATTCTCATGATTTCATTCAATATCCATAACATTTAACCACATATCACATAAGTCATTTATGAGAAAAAACATTAATAAAAGAGGTATCGTTTACATATAAACTTACTTCGGTATACAAAATGCGAAAAGTACAGAATTTAATCTTAAGCCTTGCCTTTGCCATGGTCAAGGTTGACTCCACGCTCTTCTTGATCTATATGTACACAAATTCACCCATTTAATCACTACATTAATTAAAGCAATCCAAAATTCATAATTTGGCAAAATGACCATTTTGCCCCTAGGCTCGAAAATCAATTTTTATCGAATTTCCTTATTCACTTAGCTCAACTGAATCTTTTCCACTCTTATGGCAACCCCAAATTCTCATTATTTCTCACAATTACCACCTAGTTTGTCACTTTCACAAGGTAGTCCATTCCTTACTTTTTCATGCAAACTCTTGTACAAAAGTTTTTCATTACACAACTAAAATTCATTTTCTTCCATAAAAGCTTAGCAAATAATACTTATCCACTCATGGCAACATCCTAAACTTTGCACCATTTTGCAAAATATACCCCTCAAAAGATAGCTCATGCTACAAGGATCTCAAAAATACAAAAATATTTAAGAAGAGCATTAAGAATCACTTACTTATGAGTGCTATAAGTTACTGAAATCTTGAGCTTGAAAAACCCCAAAATGGCTGGTAAAAATCGGTGAAGAAGAAGACTAAAATGAAGAAAAGTGATAGCTAGGGAAATAGGTATTATTTTATCATTTTAATCACTGAAAATTGCAGCTACTCTTTGACTTTTCTTCATTCCTCTTGTCATGGCCGGCTATGCTATTAAGAAGGGGTCTATTTGCTAATTAAAACCCTCCAATTTTACTTCTCTAGCTATTTAACTCAATTTACTAGCAAATCACAACTTTTTCTTTTAATGCGGTTTAATCCTCTTTTGCGATTAAGCCTTCAACCGCATAAATTAGTTCACCACAATTTTCATGCACCCTTATAAAAATATTATAACACCTAAAATAATGCTAAAATAATTTTCTCAAACCTCGGGAAGTGATCTCAAAATCAATATTCCGAATAAGCCCAATTTCAGGTTGTTACAATTCTCCCCTTTAGGGATTTTCGTCCTTGAAAATCTTACTATTCAAGAGGTTCTAGTACTGATCTCTCATCTTCTCCTTTGGTTCCCATGTGGCTTCCTCGACCCCATGTCGATGCCATAACACCTTCACTAATGCTATACGTTTGCTCCTCAATAGCTTGACCTCTCGAGCCAAAATCTTAACCGGCTCTTCACCATAGGTCATATCCGGCTGAATCTCAACCTCAGTCGGCGCAATTATGTGTGAAGGGTTAGAGCGGTATCGGCATAACATGGATAAATGGAAGACGTCGTGAATCTTTTCTAGCTCAGTTGGCAAGGTTAATCAGTAAGCTACGGGTCCAATTATCTCTGTTACCTTGTAAGGTCCAATAAACCGTGGACTCAACTTGCCCTTCTTACCGAACTGAAGGACTTTCCTCCACGGGAAAGCTTTCAAAAACACTTTGTCTTCGTTTCAAATCTGAGTAGGATTTCTGCCTATCCGAGGCAGCTTTCAAGCTTTCTCAAATCACCCTAACCTTCTCCTTAGTCCCTTTGACCAAGTCAACCCCGTGTATCTAATTTTCTTTAAGCTCTGACCAATACAAGGGCATCTGACACTTGCACCCATACAAGGCCTTATAAGGCGCCATCTAAAGACTCGATTGATAGCTATTGTTGTAGGCAAATTCTACCAATGGCAAGTACTTTTCCCAGCTACCTTGAAATTCTAGAATACAAAACCGCAACATATCCTCAAGTATCTGGATAACTCTCTATGACTGACCATCTATTTGCGGGTGAAAAGTTGTGCTAAAATTTAATTTTGTCCCTTATGCCTCTTGCAACTTTTTTCAAAATCGAGATATGAATCTTGGATCTCTGTCCGAAATTATCAACAAAGGCACTCCGTGCAATCTTACTACCTCGAAAATATACAACTTGGCTAGTTTCTCAAGTGAGTAATCCGTATGAACCGTTACGAAGTGGGCCGACTTTGTCAGTCTATCCACGACGACCCATACTGCATCTCCTTTTTTGGCGACAAGGGCAGCCCTGACACGAAGTCCATGGTAACTCGGTCTCATTTCCACTCGGGAACCATTATCGGTTGAAGTGAACCTGAAGGTACTTGGTGTTCAGCTTTTACTTGCTGACACACTAGGCAGTTTGAGACAAACTCTGAAATGTCTCTTTTCATCCTCGACCACCAATACATTCTCTTCAAATCATTATACAATTTCACTGCTACCGGGTGAATCGATAAACGACTACTATGTGCCTATTACAAAATCCTCTGAATAAGCTCAGCATCCTTAGGTACACAGATTCAGTCTCGATATATCAAACAACCGTTGGTACCAACTCTAAAGTCTGATTTATTTCCCGTCTCGTACTAGGCTGTCATAACTTGTAGTTCCTTGTTACTTTTCTGAGCTTCGATGATCTCTTGCAAAAACATCAGTCTGGCTTTCAACTCAGCTAAAATCGAACTATTTTTGATCACAGACAATCGAGCATCCATAGTCCTTAAAGCGGACAAAGACTTCTTACTCAATGCATCTGCGACTACATTTGCCTTTCTAGGGTGGTAGTCGATTATCAACTCATAATCCTTTATCAGCTCCAACCATCTCCATTGCTCAAATTCAACTCCTTTTGAGTCATCAAATACTTCAGACTTTTGTGGTTCGTGAAAATTTGGCATCTCTCACCATTCAAATAGTGTCTCCAAATCTTTAGCGCAAAAACGATAGCGGCCAACTCTAAGTCATGAGTAGGGTAGTTCTTCTCGTGTGGCTTCAACTGTCTCCAAGCGTATGCAATTACTTTGCCTTATTGCATTAACACGCACCCTAATCCATTTAGGGAAGCGTCGCTATACACTACAAGCTCTTTTCCTATTTCGGGTTGTAGTAAAATTGGGGCTTCAGTCAACAAAGCCTTTAATCTTTCAAAACTCTGTTGGCATTTGTCGGTCCACTCGAATTTAACATCCTTTTCAATCAACCTCGTCATCAGAGTAGCGATCCTTGAAAACCCTTTCACAAATCGTCAGTAATAACCCACTAATCCCAAAAAGCTTTTAATATCTGTTACGCTCCTCGGTAGTTTCCACTCAACTATAGCTGAGATCTTGCTTGGGTCAACTCTGATCCTATCTTTCGACACAATGTGTCTCAAGAATCCAACCTCTCGTAGCCAAAATTCACTATTACTGAACTTGGTGTACAACTGTTTATCTCTTAAGGTCTGCAGTACGGTTCTCAAATGCTTCGCATGCTCATTCTCATTACTAGAATAAATAAGAATATCGTCGATAAAGACAACTACGAACTTGTCCAAGTAGGGTTAGAAAATGCGGTTCATCAAATCCATGAATACCGCAAGAGAATTTGTCAAGCCAAAAGGTATGATGAGGAGCTCATAATGGTCGTACCTTATTCGAAAGGAAGTTTTTGACACATCTTGTTCTTTCACTCTTAACTGATGGTACCCGGACATCAGATCAATCTTGGAGAACATAGTCGCTCCTTTCAACTAATCAAATAAGTCAACTATCCTTGGCAAAGGATACTTATTCTTCACTGTAGCCTTGTTGAGCAGTCAGTAGTCTATACACAATCTCATCAAACCATCTTTTTTCTTGACAAATAAGACCGGTGCTCTCCACAGAGAATAGCTCGATCTAGCGAATCCCTTATCTGTTAGCTCTAGTAGTTGAACTTTTAGTTCCTTTAACTTCGTCGGTGCCATCTTATACGGAGCAATTGGGATAGGTATCATATCGGGGACCAACTCGATACCATATTCTACTTCCCTCTCTGGAGGTAGTCTAGGCAACTCTTCCGGAAACACATCCGGGTACTCGCATACCACTAGCACTGAATCAATTTTGTTTTCAGATATTTGGGTGTTCAACACAAAAGCGAGATAAGCTTCACACCCCTTTCTTAAATATCTTTCTGCAGTCAAACACGAAACTATTTCTAGCAAGTTATTAGTTCCACCTGATTCTACCCGAAGGTCATCTCCATTTTCACATCTCAATTTAATAATTTTCCTCCCACAATCCACTATCACATTATGAGTAGATAACCAATCCATACCGAGGATTACATCGAACTCATCAAACGGTAATAGCATAAGATTGGCCAAAAAACAGTTACTTCTAATTGTCAAAGGACAGTTTCTACATACTTGATCAACTAACACGTGTTTGCCTAGCAGATTAGTCATTTTTACCACGAATTCCATAGACTCAACTAGTACGTTTATTCTGGGTACCAACCTTGTGCATAAATAAGAATGGGTAGACCCCGGATCAACTAAAGTAAGAATAGATATCTCGTGAATAAAGAAAGTACACGTAATCACATCTGGGGATGAGGCTTCCTCGCGAGCGCGAATGGCATAGGTCCTTGCCAGCACTCTGCCCTCAGATCTCACAGCCTGATCTCTAGGCATACTCTTGCTGCCCCACTCCTTGGGTTCTTCTGTGGTCTGCCCCTCAACGGTGCACTACTCGATCGAGCATTTTGAAACCCCTCTTCCTCAACTCTCTCAAGGCAGTCTTTAATGAAGTGGTCCCGAGAACCACACTTGTAGTAGGCTTGACTATATCCCTAGCACTCACCAAAATGCTTTCTACCACATTGTGAACATTTAGGTTTATCCGATCGAGCACTGCCAACACTCGCAACGGAGGTAGTCTGAGCTTTAGGCGTCGTGTGTTGCTTATTCTTGCTTCTACCTGAATATCCCACTGAAGTAGTCAATTGTGTAGGGAACTCTCTTGATCTTTTAGAAAAGGATTGATGTGATTTCCCCATCTATCTTTTCTTGGAGTCACGAGACTCTATATTAGTTTTTCTCTTCTTTTTGGCTAAATCTTCAGCCTTACATGCTCTTTCAACAAGCACAATGAACTCTCGAATCTTTAGAATCCCCACCAACAATCAGATGCCCTTGTTTAGCCCGTCTTCAAATCGCTTACACATAGTGGCTTTAGAAGACACACACTCCTTAGCATATTTGCTAAGCCTCACGAACTTACGCTCATACTCGGTGACCGTCATTTGACCTTACTTCAGTTCAAGAAATTCTTTTCTCCTTTGGTCGATGAATCTCTGGCTAATGTACTTTTTACGAAATTCTTCTTGAAAGAACTCCCAAGTTACTCTTTCTCTCGATGCTACAAACACAAGAGTATTCCACCACTGGTAGGCTACATCTCGCAGGAGTGACACCATGTACTTCATGCACTCTTTAGGTGTACACGATAACTCATCGAACACCCTAATGGTGTTCTCAATCCAGAACTCGACTCTCTCCGGGACATCATATTTATTCGCCCGGAATTCCTCAGCCCCATACTTTCTAATTCGGTTGACTGGAGGTCTTTCTCTCCTACTCAATTCTGCTCCTTGAGGAGCTACCGGGGCATGGAAATAAATTGGAGAAGGTGGGGGAGGTGGAGTGTTCAGGTTCGCACAAACATACTCTGTGTACCATGCATCCATCATTTGGAGGTAGGCTTCTCTTGCCCCACCACCCTGACTCATTGTCACAGGCTCAGTTTCTACTGGCGCGGTCCCCTTAGCGGGAGCTGTGCATTGCTTTCTACACCATCCACCATAGGCTGATCGGGATCCATTACTATATGTAAACACAATTCATAGTCGTAAGGAGTTGTCATACTATATTACTATAGCGTATAGCTAGACTCGAACACGAGCTAGGTCAGTCTTAGAATCGACTAACCTATAGCTCTTATACCACTAAATCTAACACCCCTTACCCGTATCCGAAGCTGGGATAGGGTACAAGGCATTACCTTTACCAAGACACATACAATCCATCAACTTACACTCATTGAAAAGAGTCCCAATTCAAAACTTTTTCAAACAATATCCTACGGATCCTCATATGGGCCTACGAGGCCCAAACATGTTTTAGAAACGATTCGAGACTATTTCGGGCACTTAAAAAATTTTCATCACTAACTATGAAATGCAGGGCACATGCCCGTGTGGAAGGGCAACACGCCAGTGTGGCCTTAAGACATGGCCATGGTAAAGGCTCGTGTGCCTCACACGGCCTGAGCACCTAGGGACACGCCCGGGCCCCTCGATCGTGCAGATTTATTTTCTAGCTTTGAACCTACACGGGTTTTCACATGGCCTAGCTTACACCCATGTGCTCAACCCGTGTCCCTCACACGGCCATGACACGCCCGTGTCATAGTCCGTGTGTAAAAACCTTGACATTCTGTCTATGACGTCAGCAGACACGCGGCCATGGCACACACCTGTGTGCTTAGCCCGTGTCTATCACATAGCTAGGACACGCCCGTATTCTAGAACCTAGGTATTTTATTTCTAACGTCAACATTCACACGGCCATAGATATTTACCAATTAAATGCTCAGTAAATATCCGTGAATAGAATTAAATGCCCAGTAGTAAATGCACGGCCTAGACACATGCCCGTGTGTCTACCCTTATGGGCAAAATAGGCTATTTTCCAAGCATCTTTGCCACCTTAAAATAAGATAAACACATACACCATCAACCCAAGACTAGGTAACTCATCCTATAACCATAAATTGACATCCAACACATTCTCATCAACCAATTCCAAGCTATTACTCTAGCTAAATTATCATTCCTGAAAACATTACCAATTTCATTTAGTAACTAATGACAAGAGTTAGCTATCGAATTTGGCCTTATACAAATGAAGTAAATCAAGTTCAAGCCAACACATATGGCCCCAAAATAATATGACACTTACAAAAGAATGGAGTCATATACATACCATATTTTTAAAATATTAAAACTAACTATATCGAGTGATCAAGCCGATAGTGTGAACGAAACCTCCGATGTCCGATGATCCACAAGCTAGCTAGGCAGCACTATAAGAAAATGGAAAGGAGAGGAGTAAGCATAAAGCTTAGTAAGTCTATATGCAAACATTTAATACAAAAAACCATATATTAGACAATTAGCTGTAGCATCAACCATACCAATACTTCCAAACATAGATTCACATACTCTTCTCACGACTTATCCAACATTCTCAACACAATTTTATGCATAAAGCTCATATTATTAGCACATATATTCCCTGCCCTTATTCATCACCACAACACACATAAATTTCGTTCGAGTGATTTCACAATAAACATATCCATGCAAGATAGATTCGTATATAGTCATTCATTATGACATTAACAATAATAGGGTGGTTTCGCACTTAGCCAACCATCATCAATAATTTATGGTGGTTTCGCACATAGCCCACCTTCATCAATACATTACGATGGTATCACATTTAGCATACATTCATAAATAAGTTACGGTGGTATCTCACCTAGCCCACCTTCATTAATATGTTTTCGATGGTATCGCACTTAGCCCATCGATATTAATCGCCAATCAGGCAATTTACACTTAGCTCACTAATTTCAACTATTAACTGGTGGTTTCGCACATAACCCACATTTACTCATAATTTATGGAAATTTACCCATGCTCTCAATTCTCATGATTTCATTCAATATCCATAACATTTAACCACATATCACATAAGTAATTTATGAGCAAAAATATTAATAAAAGAGGTATCATTTACATATAAACTTACCTTGGTATACAAAATTAAAAAAATACGGAATTTAATCTTAAGCCTTGCCCTTGCCATGGTCAAAGTTGACTCCACGCTCTTCTTGATCTATATGTACACAAATTCACCAATTTAATCACCACATTAATTAAAGCAATCCAAAATTCATAATTTGGAAAAATAACCATTTTGCCCCTAGTCCCTTTGCAAAATGAGCATTTTGCCCCTAGGCTCGAAAATCGATTTTTATCGAATTTTCTTATTCACCTAGCTCAACTAAATCTTTTCCACTCTTATGACAGCCCCAAATTCTCATTATTTCTCGCAATTACCACCTTGTTTGTCACTTTCACAAGGTAGTCCATTCCATACTTTTTCATGCAAACTCTTGTACAAAAGTTGTTCATTACACAACTACAACTCATTTTCTTCTAGAAAAGCTCAGAAAATAATACTTATTCACTCATGGCAACATCTTAAACTTTGTACCATTTTGTAAAATACACCCTTCAAAAGAAAGCTCATGCTACAAGGGTCTAAAATTTTAAGCTTGAAAAACCCCAAAATGGTTGGTAAAAATTGGTGAAGAAGAAGACTAAAATGAAAAAAAGTGATAGCTAGGCATAATAGGTATTATTTTGTACATTTAATCACTGAAAATTACAGCTACTCTTTGACTTTTCTTCATTCCTCTTGTCATGGCCGGCTATGCTATTAAGAAGGGGTCTATTTGCCTATTAAAACCCTCCAATTTTAATTCTCTAGCTATTTATCTCAATTTACTAGCAAATCACAGCTTTTCTTTTTATGCGATTTAGTCCTTTTTCGCGATTAAGCCTTCAATCGCATAAATTAGGTCACCAAAATTTTCACGCACCCTTATGAAAATATTATAACACCTAAAATAATGATAAAATAATTTTCTCAAACCACGGGAAGGGATCTCACATTGATCCGAAGATTTGACCTGAGGGCGAACTTAATATCTGTCTTGGTTGAGCGGTGATGTACAGAGACCCCACCTTTATTATGCCGTACAGAGAATAGATTATCACATTGGAAGATGTCGCTATGCAACTTGGGTTACAAGTTGGCATTGTTGTAGTCACAGGTCAAAGTAAAGTGTTGGAACCTTCAGTATTATGCCACAAATTTCTTAGACGGTCTCCTAGTAATAGGGAACAAAATTTCACATGCTTGAAATTGGCATGGTTAAGAGCAAATTTTAAGAAGTTATCGAGCACTTCCACTGAGCATGAGGTGATGTGTGTTGCTCAAGCCTATATTATGCAACTTATCGGGTGGTACTTATGCTGAACAACACGTCTAACAGGGTTCACTTAAAGTACTTGCCTCTATTGGAGGATTTTTCTCATACCGATAGTTACAGCTGGGGATCGACAGTGTCGGTCATATTGTACTATGAGCTTCGCCGAGCAACAAAACATGGGGTTAGTAACATAGTTAGATATCTAGGTCTACTGTAGTCTTGACCTTTATACAAGATGTTGTTTCTAGTGGCTGTTAGGCACCAACCATGTTCGTGGCCACTTCTAAATAGGTAAAAACAAAATTATACTTAACATTTAACGGCTCATAAGTGTAGATAATATTTTCCAAAGTTTAACTGCTAACATGTTTGCTTCGGTATAAGATGGGTCATATCTCTAGTAATTGGTTTGAGCCAAACATTAATCATTTATCGTCAAATGATAAAGGCGTACGCCGAAGAGAAAGTAATATATATTAATATGGTTTAAGTAACATTGATTTAACTTATCCACTTGCAGTATGTGTTGTGACTTGACTCATTATGTTATATTGTGCAGTTCTTATGGATGCCGTATTTTACACTACACATTGCAATCCTTATTCCTTAGTGGGTTCACGTTGAAGCCAATATATGGTGCATTAACACGCTGGTGCTCAACTTCTTAACCGTTGAGTAGTACAACGGTGATCGAATTATGCGACAATTTGGGTGTAGACAATTTGTGCCGGTCGAGCCACAACAATTTGTTGATGTCCATGGTAAGACCATAATGGGGAAACATACAACAGATTGGAGTGTGGAACATCAATGTTATGTAGCACTATGGAATGCCTAGTACGACAGACGGCTTGAGATGCAGTCCTGCATGTTTGACTTCAGTCCCTCAACTGAATACATGTAGTGGTACATAACTCGATAGCGCATTTATTTATATGGTGGACAACTTATGATAGTACCGGGTCACGGCCACAGACGTGGAAATCAACCTATGAGGGAGCTAGAGGATCAACATATGGCGAGCCCGGTGATAAACGCTAAATTATAAATATTTTTACCTCATGTTTAGCCTATATTTTGGATGAATTATTATCAATTTTATGAGAATTGGTGCTCTTAACCTTTCTTTTTCATATCTTATACTCAGGAGAGCATAGGGAAGAGAAAAGAATAGAAAATAGACCGAAAATAAGGAAAATGGGCCAAAAATGACATAACACACGGCCCAAGGAGTCGCCACACGGCCGTGCCACATGAAGATCACATGGTCCAGCCCTCGACAAGCACGACTAGGCCACACAGCCGTGCCCCCACCGATAGTTCGACACGGCCTTTGTCGAACTCACACGGGCGTGGCACACGGGCGTGTTCTAGTCGTGAAGAAGGGGAATTTCACTCAAATTGGGATGCTTAGAGGCTAAGAAAGGCCCCCCAAAAGCTCTCTATATAAAGACCCCATGAGGCAACACAGAAGACACACTTTATACACCTTTAGGTACAGAATATTTAGATTTCTCCTCGTCTTTCTGCCACACAGAGGGTAGAAGCAAGGGATTACTCTAGAGGAGAAGCTGATTGATACATCCCAGAAGCTGGAATTCTACAGCAACATAGAGGATCTCCCTAAATTCCTTTAGGGGTTTTTGGTTTCTTTTATGTTTTGTTATTTTATATCTTTTGAGATGTTTTCTTTCTCTATTATGAACTAAACCCCTTAAATACTTGAGGGGGATGAAACCTAAGACAGAACTTGTTATTTATTCTTGATTTATTTGATAAATACTTGAATTGTTCTTAATTATGTGTTCTTCATTCTTGATTTAATAATCCTAGGCATTACTTCAATAATTAGATGTACTTAGAGCAGAGGAGCAAAAGTCCCTATGATAAGAGTAGATCTACCATAATTAAGCGGAGTTGCATGCAACCCTAGACATAGGGCGACATAAATCTACCGAATTAGGGTCAAACCTAATATGGGGAGCCATAGATCGAATTAATGTAACCTAGGGAGTTAATTAATAAGGGAGCTTTAATTAACAACTTAGGCCTAGTTGCTCTACGCCTCTACGAAGGGTTTAGCATAGGTTAGGGATCCTTACAAGTCTAGTAATTAGATCATATAATTCAAGGAAATAATAACAAGTGAAGTCTAGGTGGATTCCCCCTTGAGTATTGTCCTTATCAATTCGCTTTTCCCCAAAAGTTTTCCCAATTTACTCTTTGTGCTTTCTTAGTTTAGTTTAGAATTAGTTTAAACAAACCCTCTTTTATTCTTAGGCTAGATAATAGAAAGGAAGTGAGTAATAGTACTTTTGGTTCCCTTGGGTACGATAACTCGGTCTTGCCACTAAACTATACTACTATTCAATAGGTGCGCTTGCCTTTAAGGTCGTGATATTAGTTAGTTTTGGTGTGATCAGTCTTATAAATTTTATTACTTAATATCGCGAGTCGTTATCAAGTTTTTGGCACTGTTGCCAAGGAATTAAAATATTACAAAAACTCGATTTCTATTACTTTAGCCATTACTATATTTATATATATATTTTTATTTTTATTTTATTTTTATTTTCAGTTTTTATTTATTTATTTATTTATTTATTTATTTTCTTTTAAATTTTTGAATTTTCTTTGCCTTTTCTTTTTAGGTATTTTTAGTTTATGACTAGAAACAACCCAACAGGACCACTACTTTTTGACGAAGATCTTGAAGCGACAGTTCGCAGAAATCGCGGAGAAATTAGACGCAGTTTACATTATCCAGAACAAGAACCTGGGCAAGAGCCAGAACCTACAGAAGAGATGGACGCAAATCAAAACGTTCCACCACCTCCAGCACTACCAGCAGAACCAGTAAACCAGGATGCAGCTCCTCGCACTATGTATGATTATGCTAAACCTAGTTTGATTGGTACCGAAACTAGCATTATTCAACCTGCTATTGCTGCTAATAATTTTGAATTAAAACCCAACACTATTCAGATGATTCAGCAGTTTGTGCAGTTTGATGGTTTGTAGGACGAAGATCCAAATTCACATTTAGCAAATTTCTTGGAATTTTGTGATACTTTTAAAATAAATGGTGTTTCTGACGATGCCATTCGCTTGAGGCTATTTCCATTCTCTTTGAGAAATAAAGCCAAACAGTGGTTAAATTCCTTACCACGAGGCTTAATCACTATGTGGGAACAAATTACCAAAAAATTTTTACTCAAATATTTTCCTCCAGCTAAAACAGCCAAATTACGAAACGATATTTCTTCTTTTGTGTAGATGGATTTAAAAACACTTTACGATGCATGGGAGAGATACAAAGATCTTTTGAGAAGGTGTCCTCATCATGGTCTACCTTTGTGGCTACAAGTTCAAACCTTCCACAACGGTTTAAATCCGTCAACCAGACAAATGATCGATGCAACCGCAGGAGGGACGATCAATAATAAAACACCTGAAGCAGCTTATGAATTTATTGAAGAGATGTCATTGAATAATTATCAATGGCAAGTCATGAGGACAAAGCCGACGAAAGCTGCAGGAGTCTATAATATTGATGCTGTTACTATGCTTACTAACCAAGTAGAACGTCTAAATAAAAAGTTTGATAATTTTGTTAGTTCTACGCAGGCACAACCAGTGATGCAATGCGACGCAACTCAAGGAAACACATTCAACCCAGATTTCGCATCCTATGGACATAGCATGGCAACTGAACAAGCCAACTATATGGGTAACAATTCTAGATCTCAAAATAACCCTTATAGTAATACTTACAATGCAGGTTGGAGAAATCACCCAAATTTTTCATGGGGAGGACAAGGAAATCAAAGACAATAGCCTCCTCCAGGGTTTCAGCAGTCGCCACCGCAACAAGAAAAGAAGCCGAATCTTGAAGAGATGTTTACCAAATTTATGATCGCATCAGAAACCTGTTTTCAAAGCATTGAAAGGGCACTGAAAAATCAACAAGCATCAATTCAAGGGCTTGAAAACCAAATCGATCAACTTGCGAAGTTGATATCAGAAAGACCACAAGGTGGACTTCCAAGTAACACTGAGCCAAATCCCAGAGAACACGTCAAAGCGATTACTTTAAGAGATGGAAAGGTCCTAGCTGAGCCAGAAAAAAAGACTATTCCAGAACTTTCAGAAGAAAAGACAGAGGAACCCAAGGAAAACACTCCTCCAACACTCAAAGAATACAAGCCACGTATTCTATATCCGGCAAGGTTGAAGAAAGACCAAACAGATGCTCAATTCGGTAAGTTTCTTGAACTCTTCAAACAATTACACATTAACTTACCTTTTGTTGAAGCAATTTTGCAGATGCCGAAGTACGCAAAGTTCCTTAAAGAACTTTTGACAAACAAAAGGAAGTTGGAAGAACTAGCCACAGTAGAACTCAATGAAGAATGTTCAGCTATTCTCCAAAATAAACTACCAGCAAAACTGAAAGATCCAGGGAGTTTTACTATTCCTTGTTTGATTGGTAGTCTAATTATTAATAAACTATTAGCTGATTTAGGTACGAGCATTAATCTCATGCCTTATAAAATGTTCAAGCAACTAGGTCTAGGGGAACCTAAACCCACTAGGATGAGTATTCAATTAGCCGATAGATCTGTTAAATATCCTAGGGGAATCATTGAAGATGTGTTAGTAAAGGTAGATAAGTTCATATTCCCTGTTGATTTTGTTGTGCTTGACATGGATGAGGACATTGAAGTACCCTTGATTTTAGGACGCCCATTCTTAGCCACTGCTAGAGCTGTTATTGATGTAGGGGATGGTAAATTAGTTCTTAGAGTTGGTGAAGAAGAAGTCATTGTTTAAATCTATGATGCCATGAAATTTTCTAAAGAACAAGATGATTCTTGTTATTTTGTTAATATGATTGATCACTTTGTTCAGGACAATTTTCAGGAAGTTTCTCTCGCAGACACGTTGGAACTGTGTCTTGTTCAAGGTGAGGGGGAAGATGAGGCCACCACTAAAGTTGAGAAAATAAGAAAAGAGTTAGATTCTAGTGAAACCATCACTAGACACATAAGTTACGAAAGTATAAAGATGAATGATGAGTTAAGACAGAGACCTTCCATTTATAAACCCCCTAAATTAGAATTAAAACAACTGCCAGATCATTTAGAATATGCCTTTTTAGGGGAAGATTTGACTTTACCGTTTATTATCGCATCAGATTTGGGCACCGAAGAAAAAGAAGAACTTCTCCAGGTGTTAAGAAAGCACAAGTAGGCCATAGCATGGAAAATTTCAGATATTAAAGGAATTAATCCTTCTTTTTGCACCCACAAAATTTTGATAGAATATGAGTATAAACCAGCGGTGTAAGCCCAAAGACGGTTGAATCCCAACATGAAAGAAGTTGTGAAAGCTGATGTAATTAAACTTCTAGATACAGGTATTATTTATCCTATTTCTGATAGTTCTTGGGTAAGCCCTGTGCAGGTTGTTCCTAAGAAAGGTGGATTGACTGTGATGACTAATGACAAAAAAGAGTTGATACCTACAAGAACAGTCACATGATGGAGAGTTTGCATTGATTACAGGAAACTGAATGACGCCACTCGAAAAGATCATTTTCTTTTACCCTTTATTGATCAGATGTTAGAAAGACTATCAGGTCACATGTATTATTGCTTCTTAGATGGCCTATCTGGTTACTTCCAAATCCTGATAGCTCCAGAAGATCAAGAGAAAACGACATTCACATGCCCATACGGTACGTTTGCTTATCGTAGAATGCCTTTTGGTTTATGTAACGCTCCTGCTAATTTTCAGCGATGCATGCTAGCTATCTTCAATGATTGTGGAAGACATCATGGAGGTATTTATGGATGATTTCTCTATTTTCGGTAATTCTTTCCGACACTGTCTAAATAATTTAAAGCATGTTCTGATGAGATGTGAAGAGACAAATCTAGTGCTTAATTGGGAAAAATGTCACTTTATGGTCCAAGAAGGTATTGTATTAGGACATAATATCTCTAGTAAAGGGATAGAGGTAGATAAAGCAAAGATTGAAACTATTGAAAAATTACCTCCTCCTAGTTCAGTTAAGGCTATAAGAAGCTTTTTAGGTCATGCCGGTTTTTATTGTAGATTCATTGAAGACTTTTCTAAAATAGCTAATCCTTTAACTAAATTACTAGAAAAAGACGTACCCTTCAACTTTGATCAAGAATGTCTAGAATCTTTTAAGACCCTTAAGGAAAAGTTAGTCAACGCCCCGATTATGATCTCACTTGATTGGAATCTACCTTTTGAACTAATGTGCGATGCAAGTGATTTTGCAATAGGTACAGTTCTAGGACAGCGAAGGGACAAGCACTTCCAGCCGATCTATTATGCTAGCAGAACCTTGACAGCCGCTCAAGCAAATTACACTACCACAGAGAAAGAATTGCTAGCTGTTATTTTTGCATTTGACAAATTTAGATCTTACTTAATTTTGTCAAAAGTCATTGTTTATACTGATCATTCGGCTCTTCGCTACCTCTTAACTAAAACTGATGCAAAACCTCGATTAATAAGATGGATTCTATTGTTACAGGAATTCGACTTGGAAATAAATGACAAGAAAGGAGCTGAAAACTTGGCAGCACATCACCTCTCAAGACTAAAAAACACACAGCCCAAGTACCTCGATAAGATAAACGATCTATTCCTTGAGGAATAACTCCTAGCCTTAGCAGGTACGACAGTTCCTTGGTTTGCTGATTTGCAAATTATTTAGCAGCTCACATAACCCCAAAAGGGCTAACCCATCAGCAAAAGAAGCGATTCTTTGCTAATGTGAAGAACTACTTTTGTGAAGATCCTTTTCTTTTTCAAATTTGTGCAGATCAGGTTATACAAAGATGCGTTGATCACACAGAAGCATATCAAATTTTGAATCACTACCACTCAGGACCCACAGGAGGACATCACAGCGGAACTAGAACTGCTCATAAGGTACTCGAATCAGGCTTTTACTAGCCTACACTTTTCAGAGATGCCAACAGGTATGTGACCTCTTGTGATAAATGCCAACGAACAGGTAATATCTCTCAGCATAATGAAATGCCTCAGAACTATATACTTTTATGTGAAATATTTGATGTATGGGGTATCGATTTCATGGGTCCATTCCCTAATTCATTTGGGAATAAATACATATTAGTAGCAGTATATTACATGTCAAAATGGGTAGAAGCCCAAGCCTTACCTACGAATGATGCTAGAGTGGTAGTACGCTTTTTAAAAAAACTTTTCTCTCGATTTGGAACACCTAGGATAATCATTAGTGATAGGGGCACACATTTTTGTAATACCCAATTTGAAAAGGTCTTGAAAAGGTGTAGAGTACATCATAGAACAGCCACCCCTTATCATCCACAAACCAGTGGTCAAGTCGAAGTGACCAATAGGGAGCTAAAACGCATTCTAGAGAAAACCATAGAAACAAATAGGAAAGATTGGTCAAGAAAGTTAGATGATACATTATGGGCTTATAGAACTGCTTTTAAAACACCTATAGGAACATCTCCCTATAGACTTGTTTATGGAAAAAACTGCCATCTACCATTTGAACTTGAACATAAAGCATTCTGGGCTATAAAATTTCTAAACCTTGATTTTAAGAGTGCAGGAGAGAAGAGATTAATGCAGTTGAATGAACTAGATGAATGGAGCTACAATGCTTACGAGAACTCACGACTATATAAGGAAGCCATGAAGCGACGTTATGACAAAAGGCTGAAACAACCTAAGCAATTCAAAACAGGTGATCTCGTTTTACTCTACAACTCAAGGCTGAAATTATTCCCTGGAAAACTCAAGTCAAGGTGGTCAGGTCCATTCACTGTCCTAAATGTCTTTCCATACGGCACCATTGAGGTAACTCATCCTAACCATGGTACTTTCAAGGTAAATGGCCATAGGTTTAAACATTATAAAGGAGAGAATTTTACGAAAAACAGGGAGGAGCTTCAGCTCCACCACATCCCTTCTTGACACATCCAGGTAGAGTCGAGCTTAGACTCTAAATAAGCGCTTCTCGGGAGGCAACCCGAGCACTAACTTAGTAACTTTTCTTTTTTTTTTTTATGATTTTAGTGTTTTTCATGCATAAACTAACTTTTTGAATGTATAAATTTAGGACCACACGGCCAATCACACGGGCGTGCCTCAGGCCGTGCGCACACTTAAAACAGGGACACGGTCGTGCACCCCAACCGTGTACAAACAGAGCACACTTTCCCGAAAACACCGGTGGTTGACAAGACCCCACGGCCGTGTGCCACGACCGTGGCGACCTTACGAATTCCACACGGGCTACCAACACATACCCATTGCCGTGCGATATGGCCGTGGCAACCCTGCAGCATCAACACGGGCACACACAAAGACACACGCCCGTGCCTCCAGCCCGTGGAAGACACTGTCAATTGGAACACGCCCGTGGCCTAGAAACACATGACCGTGTGATGAACGAACGCGATCTCCCACGCCCGTGTCTACCATCACACGATCGTGTGATTGACGAAGAACTGATCTCCCACGGGTGTGCACACCATTCCCACGGCCGTGCTCATCGACACCAGACGCGCTATAACGACTGATTTTCAAAAAACACGGGCTAAACACGACTCACACGGGCGTGCGACATTCCCATGTGACCCAAAATGTTAAATAGGGGGCTATTTTTTAACTTCCCCTTTCATTCAAACCCTAGAATTTCTCACCCAAAATCTCCCCAACCCCCGTAAGCACCGTCACCACCCTCAAAACCACTATCAAACTTGAAAATAACCACCACACGCCCGTGTAATAGCATCCCACGATCGTGCAAGCCCACAATTGATACTATGTCATCTTTACGCGCCAGAAAAGCTGCTGTCCCCGCCTCCAAAAAATGAAAGGGACCAGGGAGTTCATCTTCGCGGCCCACCTCTGAGGCACGCCACCCGTTCATCACTTTCACCCAAGACTCCTAAGAGGAACGCTATCAGCTACTCTGGGCACGCACTATCTCTATGGGCTGGTGTATTGACTGGGAGGCCCTCGCATAAGTAAACCTGGTGGACGATGTCCGAGCCCTATTAGCGACTGACCCATGGGACCAGTTCTTCAGGATTGTGGAGCCCACTTACCTAGAGCTCAGCCTCGAATTCTGCTCCACATTCCACCTCCAGATCGTAATGACCAGATTTGACGATCCAGGGATGGTCCAATTCCGTTTGGGAGGGCTCGTACGACTACTCAGCGAATCGGAGTTCGGAGTAGCACTTGGGCTTTACACTGGGCAGTTCATGGCAGAGGAGGACTTCCCCACCCTCTCTCGTCGCATCCACATCTGGCTCCTCGACTGTTGGAACGAGATCTCTCTGGGGCAGCAAGTTTATAACCCGAGCGTCAGTAAGGCGACCGCCCTCGCTCCTTCCTTGAGGTGCATTCATACTCACGACGCCTACTTCCTCTGGTGCATGGCTAACGGCACGCTATCGACCTCACATACTTCATCGCGCTTGCCATGCAGCACCAGACTGAGCGTCACCGGAAAGGCGTCATATCCATGGGCCCTTACATCATGAGACTAGGCCGTTACTTCGGCTTATTCAACACTACGGCCCAAACATCCTCTTATACTTTCCTCGGCCAGATGTCCTCGCAGGGCATCCAGAGCATGAGGATGATAGAGCGACGACCAGGTGGCGGACCTTGTCCAAGAAGGCGAGGAGCCAGAGGACATTCCTGACGATGTCCCAACGCCAGTAGAGGATGAGCCCACCGAGCCACCACGCCCCAGACGACCCACCCAGACAGCAGCCCACATGCTGACATACACGAGTGCCTGGACCGATTTGAGCAGCGCCTCAATTACATCGACGCCACTTTAGCGCACATATGTCAGCACCTCGGCATTTCCCCACCGCCACGAGATCCATCAGAGGACTAGATCCTCTTTTAATTTTATTTTTATCTTTATTTTATTTTACTTTTATTTTATCTTTTATCTTTTATTATTACTTTATTCTAACTCTTAAACACTGATCTTTATTTTCACTTTTTCTTCTAACTTTATTTTCCTTTTTAGGTTTATTTTTAATTTTTTTCATTTCAGCTTTTTCTTTATTTGAATTTTCAATTATTTTTTTATATATTCTGTTTATTTTATTTTCTTCGGTTATCTCCTAACGAAGTAACCCCTCTTCATTTTAACATCCCACGACTAATAAATCCCTTCGCAGTTTCAAAGGAGCTCTACAGCTCAAACTTCTATGAACAAGGGAGCACCCTGCCACAATTGCCAACTCTTCCTCACAAAATTCATCCACAATTCAGGGAGTTTCGATTCTCTCCCTATCTTATGATATTATACTTTTATTGCTATTTTTATATCTTTGTACATTGAGGGCAATGTACATCTTAAGTGTGGGGGGGAAACATACTTTAATTCAGTATATCTTTCATGAAAATCCCTAAATTTGTACTTCATACATTGTTCTCTGCATTTTCTTCAGTTTCCTATTAGGAATTAATTCTGATTGATTTATGATTTTTATTAATATGTTGAGAATTAAGAGATAGGCAATTGTACTTTGATTATTCAAACTTTAAAAACATCAGGGAATCAAGCATGATAAGTTGAAATTTTTGAGAACCCCATTTTTTGCATAAGTTATCTTCCCTAATTTTAAGTATTATCTTGAGATTTGAAATTCGCAGGATTGACATCAAAAGCCATAATTTTGGTGAGACTTTGAGCCTTTTGAGTATACATTCTTCTGTGCTCACTTTTATTATTGCTTTGAGTGAGTCAATACTAAATTGTTATTCTAGAACTTGCTTGATTATACATGTCGAGACCACATCATTGATTTAATATACCGAAATGATAAAGGCACCTAGGATTTAACCCACTCACTCCATAAAAAGCCTACCTCCATAAATTAACCCCTAGTAAACCCCGTTGAGCCTAACAACCCATTCTTTAACTTACCCTATAATTATTGACCATTAACCCATTTTTTTTGAATTTCCATTCAATTATTTTTTATCCCTATTTTTGTCGAGATTTGAGTTGAAATTATTATGTAGCTTTATTCTCTTTTCCATCATGTAAAGATGTAAATATTCAAGTTATTATGAATTGTTTAAAAAAAAAATATGTATATACAGTGAAATTCAGTTTTAATTTGTAATAGTTCAAATAATTTTTGCATATTTCTATTTCAAGGCTACCAACGAAGAAATATGTTCCAGTGATAGAGATTTTTCTAGCTAGATAATTTTTTTCAGTTTTATCTCGATTCCAACCCTCTTTTGTAGCCTGTGACAACACCCCTAACCAAGCCCCATTACAACCATTAAAAGACCTTTTGATCGATGTATCATATTAAATCATAGTGGTAGAGATTTGATTTTCTTACAAGCTTATGGTAATAACTTTTCAGGTTGACTAGTGAGTGCTTAAATTTGAACCCTAAACACTTCGAGTGAATAGAATGAATCTTTAGTAAGGATGTCAACTCCTGTTAATTAAGATGGAGAGATAACTACTTAGAAGGAAGGAAGAGACTTGTGTTTTCAATGATAAAATTCTCAACTTAGAATAATTGAATATTTAATGTTCTTCTGATTGAATATTTCATTGTGTGATTACCTATGGATTAGTTTGAAACATTATTGATAGAGATTGTAGGTTGAGAAGAATTATTCTTATTTAGGGATTGAGATTTTGCTTGAGGACAAGCAAAGGCTTAAGTGTGGGAGTATTTGATAAACGCTAAATTATACATATTTTTGCCTCATGTTTAGCCTATATTTTGGATGAATTATTATCAATTTTGTGAGAATTGGTGCTCTTAACCTTTCTTTTTCATATCTTATACTCAAGAGAGTATAGGGAAGAGAAAAGAATAGAAAATGGACTAAAAATGAGGAAAATGGGCAAAAAATGACATAACACACGGCCCAAGGAGTCGTCACACGGCCGTGCCATATGAAGATCACATGATCTAGCCCTCGACAAGCACGGCCAGGCCATACGACCGTGCCCCCACCGATAGTTCGACACGGCCTTTGTCGAACTCACACGGGCATGGTATACAGGCGTGTTCTAGTCGTGAGGAAGGGGAATTTCACTCAAATTGGGATGCTTAGAGGCTAAGAAAGACCCCCCAAAAGCTCTCTATATAAAGACCCCATGAGGCAACACAAAAGATACACTTTATACACCTTTAGGTACAAAATATTTAGATTTCTTCTCGTCTTTCTGCCACACAGAGGGTAGAAGCAAGGGATTACTCCAGATGAGAAGCCAATTGATACATCCTAGAAGCCGAAATTCTACAGCAACATAGAGGATCTCCCTAAATTCCTTCAAGGGTTTTTGGTTTCTTTTATGTTTTGTTATTTTATATCTTTTGAGATGTTTTCTTTCTTTATTATGAACTAAACCCCTCAAATACTTGAGGGGGATAAAACCTAAGACAGAACTTGTTATTTATTCTTGATTTATTTGATAAATACTTGAATTATTCTTAATTATGTGTTCTTCATTCTTGATTTAATAATCCCAGGCATTGCTTCAAGAATTAGATGTGCTTAGAGCAGATGAGCAAAAGTCCTTGTGATAAGAGTAGATCTACCATAATTAAGCGGAGTTGCATGCAACCCTAGACATAGGGCGACATAAATCTGCCGGATTAGGGTCAAACCTAATATGGGGAGCCATAAATCGAATTAATGCAACCTAGGGAGTTAATTAATAAGGGAGCTTTAATTAACAACTTAGGCCTAGTTGCTCTACGCCTCGACGGAGGGTTTAGCATAGGTTAGGGATCCCTACGGATCAAGTCAAGTAATTAGATCATATAATTCAAGGAAATAATAACAAGTGAAGTCTAGGTGGATTCCCCTTTGAGTATTGTCCTTATCAATTCGCTTTTCCCCAAAAGTTTTCCCAATTTACTCTTTGTGCTTTCTTAGTTTAGTTTAGAATTAGTTTAAACAAACCCTCTTTTATTCTTAGGCTAGATAATAGAAAGGAAGTGAGTAATAGTACTTTTGGTTCCCTTGGGTACAATAACTCGGTCTTGCCACAAAACTATACTATTGTTTGACAGGTGCGCTTACCTTTAAGGTCGTGATATTAGTTAGTTTTGGTGTGATCAGTCTTATAAATTTTATTAGTTAATATCGCGAGTCGTTATCACTCGGCATGGAGGACCAACCTTTGAACACATCGAACCAATGGGTGGACGCTTTTTGTGATGAGTCGCAGAGCAATTCATATCATCCGGACATGGGCGGTTCGAGTTTATATCACCTAGACATGGGCAGTTCGAGTTCATATTACCTAGACATAGGCGGTTCGAGTTTATTTCACCCAAAGCAACCACCAATATCATTTGATATGTTTGGTAAAAACATGTACTCTACCCCACCTCAGGCCATGTTCGATCCAGCTGCTGATCCTCCTGATGTGTACAGTACACCCCAACATCCACCCCGTTAACGAAGGCCCGTAAACCGCTATAACCTGAATGTTGATACCACTCCTAGTTCTTTCCAATTTTAAGTTATGTAAATTTCAAGTTTTATGTAGTATTTACTGTATTGGTTTAGGGTTTCACAACTTATATATTAGTCTTTTTTTTGTATAATTTATAATATCTTTTAAAGTATTAAAAGTTGCAATTGTTAATTTTAAATAAAAGCTTAACATTAAATAATAAAAACTTTATTTCTAAAAGATCATAAAATGTAAACATCAGGTACAACATTTAATTTCTTTCAGACTGTGAAGATTGACTAGTGTAGAAGTTTCCATAGGGATATTTGCTCTGATTGTGGCCAACTGTTCTGCATATGGTGCAACACTTTGGATCGACTTGTTCCCTTATATCCATGTCGTTCTGAATTCTAATTGTTGTTGGTCAACCTTTGACTCTCCTACGTAGTGACCGATCTGACAACATCTCAAACGCAGGCGATTGCATTTCCCATGTCGATACATCCCTTAATATGGGGAACTTGTTACCCCAAATACACAACATATGTTCAAGTGTGTACACATCGTCGATATATTGTTTGACATTCAAACTGTAGGTAGCACATACTGCAACCACATGCGCACACGGGTACCGTAGTGTTTGGAACATCCCGCATTCATACCGCCTGTTTCAGATATCAACTTTGTAGGACCGTGGCGGGATCCCCAATCGATGACCAATATACTCTATCACTCAAAAAGTTTCCAAATTTCAGGAATACAATTCTGCATTCATCGACCTAGCCCTTTGATCGTTCTCTTTCATGGCATCCCTGATTTTTTCGACGTGTACATGTCCTACTTCTAACTTTTTTGCTTGTTTCAACCCCATTTTTGGCATTAAGGTTGCTAGCCTATAAAATATGGCTGAAAAAACCGCTGAAATTAGCAAGTGACGCTTATGCCTCAAGACAGAGTTAATAGCCTCAACGAGGTTAGTTGTCATATGGCCATACCGATACCCTTCGTCAAAATATTGAGCCCATTGCCACGGCTCCATGCTATTCAACCACTATTTGAGAGAAGGTTTAGACCCTGCCATATCAGTCTCTAACCTCACCAACTTATGTATGAATCGGTGTGCTTCCAGCTCATATCTTACGTATGAATTTCGATAAAATGTGTTACCATCCTAATTAGGAAATAAACTCAAAATATTTACACATACGAATTTTAATACAATATTTTTACCTATGTTCACAATTTGTTTGCGCCAATCTTTGTTCTTGTACTCATTGTGAAAGTTGACAGCGATGTGACGAATACAATGTACAGACCACCACAGAACCTTGGATTGCCAAATTGCAACAACAAGACCCTTCGATCTGTCGAGATAATGCAAATGTTTTCTTGCCTGACAACATGCCTCTGCAAGTTTCGAATGAAATATGCCTACGATTCGAAGTTCTCCGACTCTACGATGGCAAAAGCGATTGGTAGTACATTTCTGTTACCGTTTTATGCAACCTCAATCAGAAGTAACTATGTGTATTTCCATAAAGTCATGTTTCATCAATTTGCACTAGTAGTTTGCAGTGGGAAAATGCCATAACACATGGATCGAAAGTCTAAAACAGTCCACGGAAAACTCTTCTCCTCAGTTCCAATTGTCCATTAGGGCCGCTATAAGGCAACGTTTACAACCCCATGACAGTTCCTGGGATGTACTCTACCAACGCTGAAATCTAATCCTGAAGTTCATTGTATGACTCATTCCAGTCATCGTACAATTGTTGCATGACCATTTGTTTCGCCCACCACACTTTCCTGTATGACACTCTGTACTGAAATCAAGCTTGCATGTCCACAATCAATGTCAACACAAGAATGATTGGGCTACCTTTCACTAGTCGCATGATGTAGTTACAAATACTTTTGGCATCCAATATTTGGTGGTCTTAAGACATACATGTGGCAGTACATGTATGACGCCCTTCAAATTTTCGTATTTGCCACTGTTGAGTATTCTGTATAAATGCAGCTCGAACTCGCCAACCACACCCATCGACGGCTCTCCAACATTCCCTAACATATAATGTTGGTGTAGATTTGGCAACCTTGTAATAAATCGACAACTTCATATTTTATTGTTTGATGGCAAACTGATAACATGTTAATTTACATGACATTTTGTATTTAATTCGGTTAATTTCTAAATTAATCCCTACTAAATTAGTGCTTTTATGTTTTAATCTTGTCAGGGATGTAATTGAGACACTAAGAGACAAATACAAGCAGAAAAGGACCAAATTAAAACACAATCAATGAAATGAGGCTGAATAAAAAAATGTGGAGAAAGCCAAGGACTCGTTAGAACTTTTGACTTTGTAAAAGCCAAAAATAGAAAAAAAAATCTTATTTTATTTATTATTTATTTTATTTTGTGTTAAATTAATTAAGGCTAAAAATAGTAAACTCTATGTATTTAAATAGGGCCTTAATGTTCTTAGGAAAGGCGTCCCTTAATTCTACATTCTGATTTCAATTTGAAATTGAATAGAATTATTTTCCTTTTTCTTTCAATTTGGCATGAGAATACTGTTACTTTCATTTCAATTTCTTAATTCATTCAAAATTCGTCCAATTACCTTTCAAGCCCTTTGATTACCCAATTTCTTCCATTATCACACAAATCCAATCACCTTCCATAACCTACAAGCATGATTAAATCCATGCTACACTAAATTCCAACTTAGCTTTAGGTTGGTTTTTTTTCGGTTGAGATTCGTATTGGTGCTAAAAATCCTTCTAATCGAAATTCATTTTTTTCCTAAATATTGGGATAGACAAATCATCCCTTAAAGTTAAACTCGATTTCAAGTCAAAGTACACTTTGTGTTTGAGTCGTGTTTCTTGACAGTTGGAGAAATGAGTCGGCCATGCTGTATTCGAATTTTCGAGAACAAATCAAGGAAAAAGTGATCGGGTCTAAACGACCCACGTGGTTGAGAACAAATCAAGGGTTGTTTGTAGGTCGTACCAGGACCAGCTACGAGAGGAATAATTGGTGGCTAGGACATTTTTAACAGTGATAACCAGCTTATCGTTTGGAGGAGAAGATTAATGTCCAAGGATCGATTCTTAATTCGAAATCCACCAAGTCTATGGCTAAGGTTTATTATCTTTGATTACAAAATTCGACTTTAGTTTCCAATTTATTTAATTATTTATTTTTGTTATTTCAATTATTTAATTTCTAAATATTTCAAAACTTCCCTGATTTATTTGTTTATTTTTCAGCAGGTCCGTCTGGAGTCATGGGCACGGCTTTTTCCACGACTTTTGACATGACAAAAATTCTGATCACAAGTTAAACGCAGAAGTTGATTATAACATCTAATCCCTGTGGACTCGACCCTACTACCACTCTTTACTACTATTTAGAGTTATTTTGTAGGATTTATTTTTTGTGGTTTCAACACCCATCAAATTTTGGCACTGTTGCCGGGGAGTGGAGATATTTTTCTAATTTTTGTTTGTTTACCTTATGACCAGATCAGAACCAGGAACTTTAGAGTTTGGACCAGAAATTAAGAAATTGGCCTGAAAAATGCTAAGAGAAGCTATACGACGTGGTAAATGGCCAAATCTCAGATTCGAAACCATATCATACACCGAGAAAATTTTCTTGTTCGACGAACTAAATGAGATGGCTGAACAAGCGATACGCCAACTTGCAGTGGCACTAGATGAACAACAACCCTTATGTAACACCCCAAACCCAGCCTAGACGTTATGGTTGAATCTGGTGATGTCACATTGGAATGGGATTTGAAATCGAATTTGTCTAGTTAAAACTGTTTCCGTTTATTAGCTTCTATTTATCTCTCGTTAATTCCAAAAATCATTTTCTCGCTAACTTGATTCGTTTAAAAACATATTCTGTAGCGAAAACTTTTGAAAACTGTGATATTTAAAGAAAATCGTTCTCGTTTAGGAAAAATGTTATTTTTAATTAAACCGAGTTTTCGTTAAGTTTTGCAGTTTTAAGGTCCATGTAAACAGTTAAAATCCAAAATAAAGGCAAATAGTCTAAAAGTCCAAAATTACATAAAAAATACCCCAAAAAATAAGAAATAAAAACCAGAAATGAAATGTAAGCAGTTCAATAGGCATGTGGTCACCGTTGACTCCTCTGCCACACCGATCCGTCTAAGTCTGGGGATTACCTATACAGATAAAATAGAAAGGGGTGAGTTTACGTAAACTCAGTGTGTAATCCCAAGAAAAAATATGCATACAGTCAATCAACAGTTATCAGTCAAAAACAGTCTAGGGCCTAAGCCCATTACAGATACAGTTATAGTTTAGGCCTTAGCCTATTCAGATACAGTTTCAGATATATATTAGGGCCATAGTCTATCTTAGATACAGTCATGCATATAGTACAGAAATCAGTATCCTGCCCACTAGGCTCTACATACCATCTTCGACCATCCTTACACGCCATGTGAGGTTTAAAATAGCCACCTAACCCTACACTGCAAGTTGCACCGAATGGGGCACATAACAGTATATTGCAGTTGAGCTACCAGATATTAGGCATAAATGCCTTTTAGTACACTTCCTTCAATAATCAATCATTTCACTCCAATGCAGATGAAAATAAATATGCTCAGTACAATCATACAAATATACATGCTCACATGCTAATATACAGTTATACATATAGTTCAGTAAACATGCGTAACATGCTCAATACATACATCATATATTTAGATCACTAAATTTAGCGTCTCAGTAATGCTTACCGACCTTACAGTAGGTTCACAGTTGATTTGGATGACTCGTGCAACCCTAGGATTCATTTTAGATAAATTGGCCCACATGCCCATGTGACTTGCTCGTATGGGCCTACACACCCGTGTGGCCTACACGCCCAGATTGGCCTTGGCCCGTGTGGATCACATGGCCTAGCCCAAATTCCCACATGCCTGTGTGGACTATCCGTGTGGATCCACATGCTCGTGTAGCCCACACGGCCCAAATCGGTCTAGCCTATGTGTCGAACACGGTCAACTTAGCCATCACAAGACTGTGTCTAGCACACGGCTTAGCCTTCGTTGATCACACAGCTGTGTCATTCACACACTGCCTACAACACGGGTGACCACACGCCCATTTGGCGTCAATAGTGGGGTTTTTGACTTTCACCGAAACCCTTTTTTGTGTTTTTGGGTACACACTTGGTAACGTTTGATGTTAAAACGATCCCCGAGCACTCCAGAACCTAAAAACCAACATTTCAATGCCCATTTGCAGTAATCACTAACAAAACTTAAACGGGATTATAACGAGATGTTCATCCATTAACTATCGAAAACTATACCTTCGATTGAAATGGGAATTCCACACCCTTAAATCATCGACGAACGATCTACAGTCACTTGATTTACTCTTAAACACCAAACGAAAAATCCTCTTAATAGCATTTAGAAAAAATGTTTAAAGTTTCCTAAAAACAAAGACTTACCAAACACGCGCAGTCTAACCTTGCACAAAAAGATACGAAAAAGAAGGAGAAATCGAAAAAGAGGGGGAAAAGAGAATCTGAATGTCGGCTATGGAGAGAAAAAAATTGGAAAAGAAAAGAAGAAACAGAGGAGGGAGAGAGGCGTCGGTTTATAGAGAAAAATTTGGGGAAAACCAATTGGAAACACAAAAATTTATATACTTTTTCATGCCCTTTTTTACTTAAAATCATGCTATTCTGGTTAAATTCTTGTCGAAAAATAATTAAATATTATAAAATAATTAAATTGCGTTAAAAATATGAACATTATGAATTCTAATTAATTTTATAGTTAATTTTAATTAAATTTGGTTATTTTTGACAGAATTGCACAAAGGGCGAAAAATGGCCCGGCGGACACTGCGAGAAGAACAAACCGAGAAGCAATTTGAAGTATCGAAGCCAATTAATTTCCAGCCTAAAACGGTCCAGAAATGTCTTTTTATTCATAATTTAATTAATTTTAATTTATCCCCAATTTAATTTGGGTTAAATAAAGTATTTTTAATTAATTATGGAGAAAGGGTCTAGCTGAACTGCACTGGTCGAACCGTATGGAGTGAACCGAACCAGCCACTAATTGGGCTGACCAGAACCGTCCATAGGCCGACCCAAATCAGCATTTTATCTGATTAAATATTCTTGCAAAAAGGCCCTTGAAAGACCTCCAATTTTCATTCAAACCCCACCTTAATTTATGGCTTTGTAGATTTACCCCAGCCTATTTTTAGCAAAGTTGAAAGCTTCAACCTTTGCCATGTGTGTGGCCGGCCATAGGGGGGCTCTTTGGCTGCTGGAATTTGCTATTTTTAGCAGCCACAATCAGCTATAAAAGCCACCCCTTGCTGATAATTTTCATCATCCCTCATTCCATAACATTCTTTCACCCTCTCTTCTCTTCTCTCAAATTTTCTCTCTTCCTTTTTCCATTCCATTTCCCCTTTCCCTTGTGCCGATTTCCTCTATTGAAAAAGAGGTGTTCTTCAGCCATCTTGGGCAGCAATAAAGGATTCATAGAAGCCTTGCTTGGAGAAGACAATAGAGACAGAGAACGGAGCAATCAGTCAAGCCACGGAGAAACACCGGATTTGCCTTCTTGTTCCCTATCTTTTTAATTTTTGTTGTTTTTATGATGAACATATCTATGAATATTATTGTTGTTGAAATGGTTATTTTAATCAATTTAGCTTGAATTTAATTCGTGTTGGGTTGATTATATTTTGCCTACTTGAATTATTAAAATAGTGTTTATGCTGTAATAAGTCTCGGTAAAAATGCTTGATTAACTAAAATCAATCCTAAGTTATTCTTGCATTATATTTGTTAGATAACTAATGAATTAATTATTAAACACATTGAAATTATAATTAATGGACTTAGTACTTAATCAGTGCATGTTCATTCTTCTAGGGTAGCTGAAGCTTGAATTAGCATTGTATTTGGCAATACATATGCCTTGCATAACTTGCAAGATTGTTGTGATTAAATTGTTTCAAGGTATGGCTACCTTGTTACCTCACGTAATCTTTTATATGTTTATTAAATTGAGTTAATTGTTTGAATTGACATGGGAACATGCAAGAGATTAGTTGAATTTAATAAGTATGTATGAGCAATAGTTAGCAATTTTTCCGAGTTGCCATGAATTTATTTGTAGAGCATAAGCATGAATTTAATAATTCTAAGTTTAAAGATGTAATTAATCCAACACAATTATATCATCTTGATTAAATCTTTTTAAAATCGTGCATTAGAACTCTTTTATTTTATTTAAATTATTTACTTAGCTTTAAATTCTTAGTTTATAAATCACTCTTTTCAAACCAAAATTACTTTTCTCACCAAAGTGTTTAAATTACAGTCATAAATAATTCTTTTTACAGTCCCTGTGGGTACGATAACTCGACATTTACTTGTCACTTTATTCCTTGTTACGACTGTGTACACTTGCACATTTCTGCTGTTCCACCAATTCCACTCAAATCCCACTACTTCCACAATCCCAACCACCCACTACTCAGATTTTCACTACAACTCAAACTCTAAGCCACCAAACCTAGCAAAAATAATCTCCCCTGCCCATGTAGGGATTTGAACATAGATCCTCCAACAAACTAACACTCCTCTTAACCACCAGACCAGTAGGCCCATTCTAATATTAACAAGCAAATAAATAAATATAAGCCTACTGATCAACGGTGAGGCTTTAAACAGAAAAATTCCAAAATTTCGCCAAAGGTAGGGCTTGAACTTGGGACCTCTCACACACTAAGAACACTTAATGATACACGATAAATTATACATATTTTTACCTCATGTTTAGCCTAATTTCTGGATGAATTATTATCAATTTTGTGAGAATTGGTGCTCTTAACCCTTCTATTTCATGTTGTATACTCAGAAGAGTATAGGGAAGAGAAAAGAATGAAAAACGGACCAAAAACAAAGAAAATGGGCCAAAGTGTGAAAACAACACGGCCCAAGGAGTCACCACACGGCCGTGGCATACGGCCGTGCCATATAAGGTCCAACACAGCCCAGCCCCGACAAGCACGGCCAAGCTACACGGTCGTGCCACCCTTAACAAGCCCACACGGTCTCTTGTCGATCCACACGGGCGTGGTACACGGGCGTGTCCCTATCATGAGGAAGTGCAATTTCACTCAGATTTGGATACTTAGAGGCTAAGAAAGGATCCCAAAGCTCTATATAAAGACCCTAGGAGGTAAATCTAAGGGGGTACTCTTTTCTCCCAAAAGGAGTGTCATATTTCTGCCAACACAAGGAGTAAAAGCAAGGAATTACTCCAAGGGAAGCCGATTGCTTCATCCCAGAAGGCAGAATTCTACATCAAGACAGAGGATCTCCCTAAATTCCTTCAAGGGTTTTTGGGTTCTTTATGTTTTGTTATCTTATTTCTTTTGAGATGTTTTCTTTATTAATTATGAACTAAACCCCTCAAATACTTGAGAGGGATAAAACCTAAGACAGATCTTGTTATTATTCATTCTTGAATTATATGATAAATACTTGAATTGTTCTTAATTATGTGTTCTTAATTCTTGGTTTAATAATCCTAGGTATTAAGTCAAGAAACTGATGTGCTTAGGCAGAGGAGCAAAAGTCCTTGTTTTAAGAGTAGATCTACCATAATTAAGCGGAGTTGCATGTAACCCTAGACATAGGGCGACATAAATCTGCCGGATTTAGGTTAAACCTAATAGGGGGATCCATAGATCGAATTAATGCAACCTAGGGGTGTTAACTAGAAAGAAACATTAGTTAAACAACCTAGGATTAGTTGTTGTTATCCTCGACGGAGGTATTAACATAGGTTAGGGATCTCTACGGATCAAGTCAAGTGAAGAAATCGTCTAATTCAAGAAGTTAATAACAAGTGAAGTCTAGGTGGATTCTCCCTTGAAAATTGCACATATCAATCAACTTTTCCCAAAAGTTTTCCCCAATTTACTCTTTGTGCACTTTTAGCTTTGTTTAGAATTAGTTTCACACAAACCCCCTTTATTTTTAGGCTAGATAATAGAAAGGAAGTAAGTACTAGTACTTTTGGTTCCCTTGGGTAAGATAACTCGATCTTACCGCTAAACTATACTACTGTTCCATAGGTGCGCTTGCCTAAAAATCGTGATATTAGTTAGTTTTTAGTGTGATTAGTTTTTATAAATTTTATTACTACATATCACGCGATATCCTTAACCACTGAAGTAGACAAATATTTGTGTCAAAAATTCACAAAATTTGAAAAAAAGATATGGGTCATTACACCTTATGTATAACTTATTAGGCGGGAGGAACACCATTCAAGTTAAAGTTAAGTTTGATTTTTTTACTACCCACCTTTGTGGACTACAGAATTAAAATTCGTACACCCACTTTAAGGAATTCCATATGGTGTGCACAAGCATGAAGCCTTAGGGAGTAACCGAAGACCAAATCAAACTTCGTATTTTTCCTTTCTTACTAGCAACTCTGCTAGAGAGTGTCTATTTTATTTACCCTCGAGATCTATCAACATATGGTCTAACATGTCTTATTTGTTTCCTGATAGGTTCTTCCCTATAGCTCGAGCGGTCGAACTAAGGAGGGACATTATAGGAATACGTCAGAAGGAGACTGAAAGCTATACGATTACTGAAAGCGATACAAAAAGTTGGGTGGAAGTTGCGCACAACATGAATTAACTGAACAGTCACTCTTGCAGTATTTCTATGAGGGTTTGCTCCCGATGGAAATGAAAATGATAGATGTTGCAAGTGGGGGGCATTTGTCAATATGGCACCTCAAAGAGCGAGAGAGTTGATTTCAACCATGGCTGCTAATTCTCAACAATTTCGACCGACTACAGAACCCACGAGACAGGTTCGCAAGTTAAGTTCTCTATCTCTTGAAGATAAAATTGATAAGCTAACTAGCGTTGTTAAAACTTTGCTTAGTAATAAAATGAGCCCAGAACGATTGTGCAGAATTTGTGCTAAGCTAGATCATCCGACCGACTCATGTTCAATTTTACATTAGGATTCGACAGAACAAGCAAATGTTGTCCGGAACTTCCCAAGACCGTCCTAAAGGCGATATGACCCCTACTCAAACTCGTATAATATGGGGCGGAAAGATCACCTGGATTTAAGTTATGGGTCAAATCTTTGGTTCAATCAACCGTACCAACAAAGCCCACTTCTGAATCAATAGTTACCACCCCCAAAGTCATCTTTGGAAGCCATAGAGGAAAGGCTAGCCAATAGTACTGAGAAATTTCAACAAAAAAACTGACATACATTTGCGGGAGTTGGATAAACAAGTGAGCAAGCTCGCGCTCACGGTTAGCCATGTGGAGCCCTAAGGTAAGCTGCCATCTCAAACTAAGCCAAACCCTCGACACAATGCAAGAGCTATGACATTGAGTGGGAAGGTTTTAGAGCCCTAACCTGACACAAGTTGTGCCCACGACACTAGTCAAGATAAAAAGAAACTTGATACAGAGGCTCCAGTAGAGTCAACACTACAAAAATCATTTGCAGTACCACCTCTATTTTTTGGAAGACTTGTCCAGTGTATAAGGGAGCGAGAAGAGAAGGAAATCTTGAATGCTTTTTGAAAGGTAGAAATCAACATGCCTCTTCTTGGTACGATTAAGAAGTTAAGTGTCAGAGAAAATGTCTCTGCCATTTTATAAAGGAAAATACCACCTAAATGTAAGGAACAATGCATGTTTTTCATATCTTGTAAAATAGGTAGTGTCGGTATTAAAAAAGCAATTTATGACTTAGGCACGTCAATTAATGTTATGCCTTTGTCAATTTATAAACTACTTAATGCGGGTCCTTTGAAGGAAACATGTGTAATTATTCAGCTTGCAGATAGATGTGTGGTGCATCTGGAGGGAGTATTCGAGGATGTTCTTGTGAAGGTAAACGAGCTAATATTTCCTGCAGACTTCTACATTATCGACCTAGAGGATGACAATTCGGCCAATTCATTAGACATATTTCTTGGAAGGCCATTCTTAAGTACCGCAAAAACGAAAATCGATGTACGGAGTGGGATACTCATTATGGAATTTGATGGGGAAGTGGTGAAATTCAATGTCTATGACCCCATGAACTGCCCTAGCATGATATCTAATGTTTCTAATATTGATATAACCGATCCTTTAACTGAATTACATTTAGAATATCATGACAAGGATGAATTACGAACTGTTCTTTGCAGAAGTCTAGACTTTGATGCCATAGAGAAACTAGAGGAGTGGATAACCCTTGAAGATTTTGTTCATGAAATAGTGGCTCATATAGAGGCGTCGCAACTATGGAAAAATCTAAGTAAATTTCTTAAATTGTCTCCTTTACAAACTAAGCTTGTACCATCTGTTTTACAGACCCTGGAGTTGGAACTCAAACCACTTCCAAACCATTTGAAATACACTTTTCTCAGCAAAGAAAATACCTTACCGGTAATAATCTCGAGCAAACTCTCGAAGGTAGAAGAGGAAAACATGGCACGAGTTCTTAAAGACTACAAAGAGGTGATTGGATGAACGATAGCCGACATTAAGGGTTGAGCCCCTTGACTTGCATGCATAAAATTCAAGTTGTGGATAATGCTATTCCCAAAAGAGAGGTTCAAAGACATCTCAATCTACCCATAATGGAAGTGGTAAGGAAAGAAGTTCAAAAGTTACTTGATGCTGGGATGATCTATCCCATTTCTCACAGTAATTAGGTCAGCCTAGTCCATGTAGTATTGAAAAAATCGGCGTAACCGTAATTGAGAATTCGACAAGTGAGATGGTTTCTACTCGGGTCTAAAACGGGTGGAGAGTCGGCATCGATTACAGGAAGTTGAATTCCTTAACTTGAAAAGATCATTTTCTACTACCTTTTATAGACCAAATGTTAAAATGTTTAGCTGGGAAGTCTCATTACTGTTGTCTTGATGGTTACTCAGAGTTCTTCTAGAATCTAGTGGCTCCGAAAGATCAAGAGAAGACGATGTCTACATGTCTATTTGGCACATTCGCTTACAGACAGATGCCATTCAGACTTTGTAATGCACCAGCCATGTTTCAAAGGTGTATGGTAAGTATATTTTCTGGCTACGTCAAGAAAATAATCGAGGTGTTCATGGACGACTTTACTGTGTATGATAAGTATTTTGACGTATGTTTGTCAAATCCTGCAAAAATTCTAAAAAGATGCTTACAATTTAACCTTGCTCTAAATTATGAGAAATGCCATTTTATGGTAGACAGATGATTAGTTCTAGGTTACATCATTTCTGTTGAGGGAATTTCTGTTGATAAAACAAAAATTGACATCATTAACTCACTACTATACCCCACAACTATGAAGGAGATTCGTTCTTTCCTTGGTCATGCAGGTTTCTACAGGTAGTTCATTAAAGACTTTTCAAAAATTGCACAACCACTTTGCAATCTCTTATAGAAGGCAAGGAGTTCGAGTTTGACCAATCATGCAGAGATGCGTTTAACACGCTCAAACATAAGCTCATTTCGGCACCTATCATTCAGATGGAATTATCCTTTCGAAATGATATGTGACGCAAGTGACAATAGTGTAGGAGCAGTCCTTGGGCAAAGAATCGAGAAAGAACCACACGTTATCTCCTATGCTTCTAAAACTTTGGATGCTACCCAAAACAATTACTTGACTACTAAAAAAGAGTTTCTAGCTATAGTCTTTACTTTGGAAAAAATTCGTTCATATTTATTAGGAACTAAGATTATTATTTCCTCTGATCATACAACTCTTAAATATTTGATCGGGAAGAAGGAAGTAAAACCAAGGCTTATAAGAGGGATATTACTTTTGTAAGAGTTTGATCTCGAAATAAATGATAAAAAACAACGTGAAAATTTGGTAGCTAACCATCTGAGCTGAATTCCTTCATCGAAGGATGTCATACCATATAAAGATAATTTTTCAGATGAAAGCCTGCTTGCTACTCAGACAGTTTTCCCTTAGTATGCAGATATGGTGAATTATCTTGCTACAAGTATAGTCTCTTCTAACTTATCATGATCTGGAAAAGATAAGATCAAACGTGAATCGCGATACTATATTTTGGACGACCCTTACCTTTGGAAATACTATTTCGATTAGGTAATTCGATGATGTGTTGCAGAAACTGAGGTAAAATCAATTCTATTTTTTTGTCATTTTTATGCATGGGGTGGACATTTTGGCCTTAAATGAACTACGCATAAAGTACTTGAAGGTAGGCTATATTGGCCACATATTTTTCGAGATGTATATTTGTTCTGAAAAACATGCAAAAAGTGTCAGAAAGTAGGAAACTTGAGTTGAAAAAATGAACTGCCTCTAACCCCTGTACATGTCTATGAAATATTTGATATATGGGGCATTGATTTTATGGGACTTTTTGTCTCATCATACGGTAACGTCTATATTTTACTTACAGTTAACTATGTGTCAAAGTGGGTGGAAGCAAAAGCCACTCATCATGCTAATACCAAAACGGTATTCAATTTTCTAAAGATTTACATTTTTTCCAAATTTGGCACACCGCGAGCATTGATCAGCAATCGGGAAACGCATTTTTGTAATAAGATAATTAACACACTTTTGAAAAAATACGGGGTAGTGCAGCAAGTCGCTACGGCTTATCACCCTTAATCGAACAGCCAAAGAGAAGTGTCGAATCGAGAAATTAAGTTGATTTTGGAGAAGACCATTAAGCCAAATAGAAAATATTGGAGTTTATGACTAAATGATGCATCGTGGGCGTACCGTATAGCTTATAAAGGACCCATAGGTATGTCTCCTTATAGAATATTTTTTGGTAAACCATGTCACCTTCCTGTTGAGCAAGAACATAAAGCATTTTGGGTAGTCAAGCAATGCAACATGGAGTTGGAAGCTGCAGGTAAGCATCGTACATATTCAGGAACTTGAGGAAATTTGACGAGAAGCGTACGAAAGTGCCCAGATTTATAAGGATAAGGTCAAAGCATACCATGACCAAAAGATAACCCGTAAACAATTTATGGTAGGACAGAAAATATTACTTTATGACCCTACATTACGAATTTTTACAGGTAAATTTCGGACTAAGTGGTTAGAGCCTTTTGTTGTTACTCACGTGTTTCGAGATGGTGCAATTGAGGTTAAAAGTGAAGAATCCAGAAAAATTTTCAAGGTTAATGGACAGCGATTAAAACCTTTCTACGAAAATTTTCAAGTCCACATGGTTGAAGAATTCGTCCTCGAAGAACCGGTTAAATAAATTTCCAGGCCTTCAAGCTAACGACGTTAAACAAAAGCGCTTTTGGGGAAGCAACCCCAATTTATTTTCATCTATTTAATTTTGAGTTTTAGTAAGATTTAGAATGTAAATAAATAAATTTTTTATTTAATTCAGTTAATTCGATATTTTCAGGAATGTAATAGACGTTATGAAATTTTTTCGAAAGTCGGATAACGGTAGTGGTGTGGGCACAACAAGCTAATTGGTAACAATTATTCACCTTAAAAAGAGCAAATATCCCTAACTTTAATAAAACCCTAAAACCCAAATCCAATAACCACCACCCAACCTATTTAACTTACCTACCCCAAATCTATTTACCTAAATACCAACCCAACAACACAATAAACCCAAAATAAGTCCAATACCCAAACAAACCCAAGAAAAAAATAGAAAAGAAAATCAAACACGTAAAATCCCTAAAATTGCCAAACTCCTTCCCCACTTCATCTTCTTCAAAACAAAAAAAAAAGAAAAGAAACCTAACCCTACACCAAACCCATGCCGCCACCGTCGCAGCCCCCAATGCTATTCGTCGTTGCCGTCACATTGCCATACCATAGCTGCCCTATCAGTCGCCATCCCCACTTCCATTGGCACCGTCAACAAGCCAAAACCCCCATCCCATTCATTTTCTTTTTTCTTTTTTCCTCTTTTCCCCTTCACCCAAACACCCATTCGCCATTCGAAAGCCTTCCTCATCACCACAACGTTGCCTTACTGTTGCCCATCGGAGTCCTCACCTGTGCGCTGTCCCTCTTCCTTTTCCCAAACACCATGTCCTTCATTTTTTTTTCTTCATCACCAAACACCCAAACCACCCCTCCCACCACCTAACCGACACCATACCCAAAATCCCAACCATCATCTTCAAAAAAAATTGGCCTAAACCATGCTGTCACCATCCGCCACCATCACTGCTGCCATTCGCCATCGCTCGTAGCAGCTGATGCCACCATAGCAAGCTGAACCTTTCAATCATGATGCCTACACGTAAACCATGGTTTGAACTCAGAATCAAACGGCCGATAATATTCTAGCTTCCTTCAGTCGAAGTCAGTATCAATTTTTAGCGCCTCCAGTTATCGATATAGATGACAACAAAACAAAACCTTCTCTACCTCCTACAAGATGAATGGCCGCACCAAGAAGTACTTGTCACCGATGAATTCTGACTCTGGTCAAAACAGAACATTCAGACAGCAGTACTGCTACTAACGACAGGTCGATACCTAATCTTCAACCTATTTTTCCTTTATTAACATATTGTGCAGGTAAATCGGACGAGGTTGGGACTTCTAATGACCATGTCGAGTGTCCCTCAACTACGAACGAACGTGTCTCTCAACATCAAACATGATCATCCACCACTCGAGCCAATTGACGACCAAAAATGAGTCAGCGAAACCACTGCATAGCAATACTGACGCTACTAAAAATTTAAGTCCACCCAACTCACCTAAAGAATATGTTCGACCATCAAGAAATAATCAATTCAATAGACGAGGTCGTGCAAACACTATTCCTACCAAAGGATGATTACAAGGGTTGTTAAAATTTTTGACCTTGGAGCAACACGCAAGATACAATGACATCCGACAACGTCCCCTCCCAGTCTATAAGCAAATCGATCTCTCTACTCTTGATATGTTAAATATTCGCGATGCTGTGATTGGTTTTTTTTATGCTATTGGTTGGAATTCATTTGCAAATATTTCTTGTAATGCATATTATGAGTTAATTTATGAATTTTATACCACATTTAGCTTCAATATTAATGCATTATGAATTGTTGAAACACAAAGCATTATCTTTTTTTTGCTTGCTTGCTAACGATTTTCGGATGTCAATTTCTGAATTAATATTGCCATAGGTTTCATCGACCCTGACAGTATTCAATCGGATTCCTATCATACTGCTTTATTAGATATTCCAAGTAACTTTCATGCTCAAGAGTTTTATTGTGTTTTAACTCATTCTAATCAAATTTATAATTCGAATACCACAAAAGACTTATTGGTGCATGAACATGCTTTAAGATATATTCATCGATTTTTGGCCATTAGTTTTTCAGGATGAAATGATTCGTCCTCTGTCCTAATTAGAACTGAATTGTTTTTTTTTTTGTGGTGTATGCATTCTGGATTTAAAGTAAATTTGCAATATTGGTTTGCACGAAACTTCCATGCTGTTTTACGATGTAATCGTCCACTAATACTTGGGTCATATATTACGAATTTAGCCTCTAAACTTTTTTCCTCTGAAATCGATTTACCGTCCTTAACATGCGCATATAGTATGGACAGTCTAGATAAATATTGTTTGGATTCTATGGGTTTGCTTGTTGGCACCCTTACTGCGTGTTATTTTGTTCCTTCAGGTGCACGCACTATCCGCGGAAATATGGTTTTTCACCAACACCCACACTTCAATACTAGGGAGCAAGAGGAGGACCTGTAACTGTGAAAGCACATTTAAGCCGGATCGAAACTTGATTTGGAATAATGAAAAACCAAGTCTCCACAATCCTTGACATCCTGCAAAGTCGTTACCCCCAACACTGACAACCTCGTTAAAAGATACATGGGGAGTATTCTTAACTTTTCTTTTTAGTTGTTATTTGAGTTATTGTTTTTATTTCATATAACACATGCTTGAGGACAAGCAAAGTTTGAGTGGGGGTTAAAATGGTAAGTAAATGGTAAATATGCATGATTTATGTTGCATGTCTCTCTTTTGATATGTTCAATCTTATGTTAGATTCATTCGATAGTTTATTTGACATTGAGCCTCTAATCTCATTACTTAGTCAATTTGGACAATTGGGTGATTTTTGAATTAAAGTGTTCAAATATCTAAGATTAATCAACATTTCTATTTTTAGATTGATATATGTAATTAGATTTTTTATATAAATTGATTGTTTGGAAAAAATATTTTCTTTTACATAAATAAATAAAATGAAAAATAAATAAATAAAGGCTCAAGTTATGAGTCAAGAACGTGACCGAATTGAGTAACCGGGGTGAGGTGCTTGGGTTGTCATTTCATCTCGCGTAAAAAGGTTTGAGTGACAAATCGAGAACTTGCAAACATTCTGCTAACTGAGCCTAAAAAAAAAAAATTAAACTGAGTAACTGGGATAGGGTACTTGGGTTGTCATCCTAGTTCGCGTAAAAAGGTTTGACCATGTCTAAAAATTTTAGTAATGCATAGTTAATTAATAACATCTTGCAAATTATTAGATTCAAACTCAATTTAATGAAATGATTTAGTTCACATATTTCAGTATTATGACACTTGTTGATTAAACTATATATTCTGAGCATTTATTTATTTTTGCCTATGTTGTTTATGTAACACCCCGAATTTTGGGGGCCAGAAGTTTTGAGTTTTGTGCGTAGGGTCAGTGAGAAGGTTGCACTATTGTATTTGGTTGAGGATTTAGGTGTCAGAATAGGCCTACTGGTCTAGTGGTTAAGGGAGTATTAGTGTACCTCAAGGTTCTAGGTTCGAGTCTTTGTGTGTGAGTTCTGAGTGATTTATTTTCATTTGGTTATAATAGATTTTTTTATTATATGTTTAAATAAAATATTTAGTCTCATCTTTATGAATTTATTTTTATAATTTTTATTTTATATTATTCTTTTTCTCCGAGACGTTCTCTTTGTTTTCTTTCTTCTTTGTTTTCCTCTGTTTCTGTTCTTTTTCCTTTGAAAACGGCTTTATTGGTTGATTTTGGGAATTACGCTCCTCCACCATCATCTCCGATTACGAATCAGGTGTGGGATTCAAACCTTATCTACATTAGTTTTATTTGTTTATTTTGGTTTGTGAACTTTTTGTTTCAGCTTTTCTTGACTGTGTGCTAACCCATTGGTTTTGGGTTTATAGTCGTTAGAAGTGTGGGGAAACTCCATTTTCTGATATACACTTGTTGTGGCTAAGGTTGGGGTCTGTTTGGGTGACTAAGACGACGTTTCTGAGGTTGTTTTAGGGTGGTTCATAGGCATTCACACGAGAGTGTGCCGATTCACACAGCCGTGTGCTTTTGGGAATTAGGGTTCCGGGCGAAATTCAGGTGCCGCATGGCCTAGCCACACGGTCGTGTGGCCTATTTGAGGATTTTTTCAATTTTCACATGGCCATGTCCCTTTGCCACACAAGCGTGTGGGTTTGGGAATTAGGGATTTTGTGCTTTGGTGCCACACGGTCGTGTGGCTAATTTGAGGATTTAGAGATCCCACATGGACGTGTATTTTGGACAAAAGATCGTGTCTAGTAGGCACACGGGCGTGTGAGACCCTCGTACGACCGTGTCAGCTCTGCACTCTATTTTAGCAAATTTGGACAGTGAGTTACATGGCCTGCTTACACAGCTATATCCTTGGTCCACACGGGTGTGTGCCTCTGCCACACGGTTATGTGCCACCCTCCACATGAGCTTTTGACCCTTACACAGCCTAGGTAATTCCACACGGCCAGAGCACACGGGCGTGTGGTCCTATCTCGCTAAATTTTGTTCTATGTCAAATTAATGCTTAATCGTGACTCTGTGTGTTTTAACTTTTAGCAAGGTCTTAGCAAGGGTGATCGGGACTTTGATTTAGCCTAGACTGGTGTGCTATGCCTCTATTTGAGTAGATTGTATGATTGTTGCTTAAGGTTACTTTGCTATTGATACTGAATTTGGGTAAATGAGTGTACACATTTCTAATTCTAGGTGATTGGTCTATAAGTGTTTGTGTGTTGTGTTCATGTTGTGACTGCACGAGAATTTTGTAACTGGTTGACTAGCTGTGAGTTTCTGTGCCTGAATGACTGTCTGGAAATCTTGCATTCTGAATCTGTACGTCTATCTACATATATGCATTTGCATAAAATATTTTGGGTAGGATTGTGAAGAGAAGGGAGTCTGATTCTGACCTAGCAGTTCTACTACAACTTGTCTGTACAGCGAATTTCTGCACTGCATTGTACAACATATACGTCAGCTTCGCTGCGTATTACTGTAATTTGATCTGCAGTTTAACTGCAATTTACCAGTATAACGGTTTACCCCATTACACTGTACCGCATATATGTCAGCTTCGCTGCATATTCTTATCTAATCCGGTAGTTTATCTGCAGCTTACCAGTATAGCGATTTATCGCATTGCACTATACCGCATATACGTCAGCTTCGCTACGTATTCTTATCTAATCCGGCAGTTTATCTGCAGCTTAACTGTATAGCAGTTTACCGTACTGCACTTTACAACATATACGTCAGCTTTGCTGCGTATGATTATTATCTGATTTGGTAGTTTAGCTGCATATTGATAAGCCATCATTGTCGGGCAACATGGGATGACTTTATATGGTGTGTTAAGGTTGGATGAGCTTAAACAGCTCTAAAGGGGTGTCATCGGGGGGCGAAAATATGTGTTGGCTGGATGGGTGGGTTTCATTCCTCGACTGTATTACATGCGCGTTTGTCTATAAGTTCTTACTGTAAGATTATCTGTCTATATTCTATTTTTCTAAACAACCCTTGTGTTGAAATTTCGGTGTGAACTTTCTCTGTGAACTTGGTGTGCTCTAATTGCTACGTTTTGTTGGAATGTTAGTTCCATGTGTGCTTTCTGACTCTGTGAGTATAAGTAATTTTGTTGTGCTATTGACTTGAATTCCATAATTCTGTCTCTTGTTTTATTCTGAACTTACACTGATCTCGTGTAAGTTCCTGAATTCTGAAGCTGGACTCGGTATGCGGAGGTCTCGGGCAGTCACGGTTAAAAAAATAGTGTTTCTACATTGTTATTTGGTTTTTGAACTGTGAGGTTCTGTGAAAACTGTGGATAAATTGTAAAATAATTTCTAGTATTTGACAGGACAATATGCTTGAGGACAAGCATGAGGTAAGTAGGGGGATTTGATAACATGTTAATTTGCATGATATTTTGTGTTTAATTCGGTTAATTTCTGAATTAATCCCTACTAAATTAGTGCTTTTATGTTTTAATCTTGTCAGGGATGCAATTGAGACATTAAGAGACAAATACAAGCAGAAAAGGACCAAATTGAAACACAATCAATGAAATGAGGCCGAATAAAAAAATATGGAGAAAGCCAAGGACTCGTCAAAATTTTTGACTTTGTAAAAGCCAAAAATAGAAAAAATCTTATTTTATTTATTATTTGTTTTATTTTATGTTAAATTAGTTAAGGCTAAAAGTAGTAAATTCTATGTATATAAATAGAGCCTTAATGTTCTTAGGAAAGGCATCCCTTAATTCAACATTCTGATTTCAATTTGAAATTGAATAGAATTATTTTCCTTTTTTCTTTCAATTTGGCGTGAGAATACTGTTACTTTCATTTCAATTTCTTAGTTCTTTCAAAATTCGTCCAATTGCCTTCCAAGCCCTTTCATTCCCCAGTTTCCTCCATTATCACACAAATCCAATCACCTTCATAACCTACAAGCATGATTAAATCCATGCTACACTAAATTCCAACTTAGCTTTAGGCCATTGTTCTTTTCGATCGAGAATCGTGAGATCCGTATTCGTGCTAAAAATCTTTCTAATCGGTATTCCTTTTTTTCCCTAAGTATCGAGATAGACAAATCATCCCGTAAAGTTAAACTCAATTTCAAGTCAAAGTGCACGTTGTGTTGGAGTCGTGTTTGCTGACAGTTGGAGAAACAAGTCGGCTGTGCTATATTTGGATTTTCGAGAACAAATTCAGGAAGAAGTGATCAGGTTTAAACAACCCATGCAGTTGAGGCCATTGATTCGAGTTGGGTTCTTTAGAGCGCAAGGCTGCCGAAATCTTAATTCGGGAATGCATATATCTCGGTTAGATAATCGGTAAGGATTGGTTTGCAACTTGTACCGGGACCAGCTACGAGAGTAAGAATTGGTGGTTAGGATGTTCTTAACTGCTATAACCGGCTTATCGTTTGGAGGAGAAGATTAATTTTCAAGGATCGATTCTTAATCTGGAATCCACCAAGTCTAGGGATAAGGATTATTATCTTTGATTACAAAATCTAAATTTAATTTCCAATTTATTTAATTATTTATTTTTTCTATTTCAATTATTTAATTTCTAAACAATTCAAAACTCCCCTGATTTATTTGTTTATTTTTCAGCAGGTCCGTCTAGAGTCGCGGGCAGGACTTTTTCCATAACTTTCGACACGACAAAAATTCTAATCACAAGTTAAATGCAGAAGTTGATTATAACATCCAATCTCTGTGGACTCAACCCTACTACCACTCTTTACTACTATTTAGAGTTATTTTGTAGGAATTATTTTTGGTGGTTTCAACGCCCATCACAAACACACAGTCCGCCTTGTTCTGGAACTGTTGCCCAATGAACAACTCATTGAACTGCGAATTTGACATCAATCTATGAGTAGGTACTATATCGGTGTACTTAGGGAACTCGGATGTATGCGTTGCGTCTGGATCTACGTTCAACATGTCGCCCCCAGGTTCATTTCTTAAAATAATGCCTCAACTCGGGTTACTGAATGAATTGCCGTGAACATCTTACACCTCATCATCGATATCGTCCGAAACCTCATCAACATCGAGGTCACTAAAATCTTCAACGTCTTGATTAGAATCTTCACCATTATTGGTCATTTCTTTGACATTTGCCTTTGTGCTTATTATCACCTCCGGATGTATCTGTAATCGGGGACTGGGGGTAGGGTTCTTATACAAGCTCTCACCATAATTAGAATTTTTGGGTATCTACGATGTCCCTTTGCATTCTAATTGGTCTATCCATCTAACATTAAGATCAAATTCAAATTCATGATGTTGGCTTATTGGACTAACATTCTCAACAGGCTTTAAGTCTGCTAACTCAGCAAATAACTCAACTGGTTGGGGGTTATCATTCCCAATCGACCACCATATTTCTATCATAGTGTCCAAGTCATCATCATCTAAAAGCTGCATCTCACAAAATTTGAACGGATCTGTAAAGATTGGAAACTTGTAAAATAATTTGGACATCACCTTTCCACAACGGATAACTATTTTCGCACTGATCTTCCTTTTCATTTCTGCTAGCTTTACTTCTTTTTTTGAATCGCAAACCTACTCTTTGCAAACCTTGAAATACACAACCAACATCACTTTCCACAATTTCACCATAAAAAAGAACATACACCAAAAATATCTCATTATTCATCTTCAATAGATTTTTTGAACTCTACTATTGAGCACCACAATTTCGCCATTCTATATATGCTAGAGATGAAGCCACTAAAATAAAATATTAAATATTAAATATTAAATTTTTATATTAAAAAATATAAAAAAGTACACTATAAAGAGATGGAGCCATTCTAAATGGCGTCACCAAATAAAATATAAAATTTTAAAATTTTAAATTTAATTTAAAAAACATTTGAATATCTTTAAAATCATATTTAAAATATACATTTAAAATATTATAAAACAAATAATAAATTTGAAAGGTCATATCTTTAAAAATAATATATTTTTAAAAAATTAAAAAAATTAAAAATATCATAAAAAATTAAAAATATCATAAAAATTAAAAATATCATAAAAAATTAAAAATATTTAAAATTTAAAATATTATAAAACTAATAATAAATTTGAAAGCTTATATCTTTAAAATTTTTAAATGTTTTATATTATTAAAAAATATATTTAAAATTTTTAAAATAATATTTAAAATTTTAAAAATAATATTTAAAATTTTTTAAAATATTATAAAACATTTCTATTATATATTTCAAGTTTTTTTTTTAAATCAGTAATAAACAAATAAATAAATAAAATAAATAAAGACAAACAAAAAAACTTAAAAAATAAATAAATAAAAACTTAAAAAGAGAGAAAAAAGTAAAATGACAATTCAAAGAAACTGGCGTGGAGGGAAAATAAAAAAATAAAAAAATGGCCTTAAACGGTTTTAACAGGGTAATAGGGTGTCAAGAGCTAATTTCTTGAAATCTGGTTGTGTCAATTTATTTGGCTCCACCAAAAAAAGGTAAAATTGCTGAAGTCTTCCTTATACTTTCAAAAATCACAGTATTTCCTTAGTATTTATACAAGTGACGCCATTCTACATGGCTCTACCAAAAAGTTGAATTTTTAATGTAAATTGCTGATGTGGCATGTTAGTGGCGCCAAACACTTTGGCTCCACCAACTTTTATTGTAGATTTTGGGTTGTTTTTGTATTTTATCAAAAAAATAAGTTATTTAAATAATTAACTAATTTTTTATGTTTACCCACTCGACCAAGACTTTTGTGACAGCATGATTCCCTTTCCTCACTGTTCTCCTATCCAGCATTTAAAGTGGCTCCTTCGTCATGGCCCCATCATTTCAAATCGCTGGCAAGCTAACTTGACTAGGGGCCCTTCCTACACATCTTCTGAGTTGAGAAACATAGAAGGTAGAATGAATCATTGATCCCAATGATAATTATAACCGATAAGCCACTTTTCCTATTTTTCCTTCTACTATATAAGGGCCAAAGTATTTAGGGAGAAAGCTTTTGGTTCAAGACCCTCTTCATTGTATGTTGCCTAAAAGGTTGCAGCTTCAAATACACATAATCTCCAACTTTGAATTCCCTATCATTCCTCCTATGGTCAGCTGCCTACTTCATCTTGTCTTGGGTATTTTTCAAATGAAATTTGAGTAACTGCCTCTCTATTGAAGGCTTTTATCTATTGTATCCACAAGGGAGGGTCCAACTAGATAGGGTAGGTGATGAAGGGGCTCTTAGCCATACAATCACTTAACCTCTCACCAATCATGCACCTAAAGTGCCCTCTGTCTGTGCATCCATTTGAAAATGATAGGCAATAGACATGTGAAGGCTTGTACCAAGTCTTTTGAACAGTTTTTGCCAAAACTTGCTTCCTTTTTTCTCGAGCATTACAACCATTCAAGCACATAACCCCTTCATTATGGAATACATAAAGTATTACCTCCAAGTTACATATGGGATTTCACTGGCCACTTTGAAACCTATTTCAAACATCACTTGATTAAATTGGTCTAGAATATATCTATAAGCCCACAAAGGGTAGAATAGGTTTTTTAATACCAGTAAGACCTTACACGAGTTGACCAAAACAACCAAAGGCTACTCAAACCCAATAAGAGCCCAAATGAGGTTTATTCCAATGTAAACATATTACAACGACTAGTTAAAAAGTAGTCTTGGAAAGCTAAAGAGCACAAAAAATACACCGTCTTGAAAATAAAAGATAAGCAAATGACTGTTAGATTTGAACACTTGCCCAATTTGACCAGGATAGATTTTTAATTACTATAAAACTACTATGTATGACTTATTAAACATAAACCTTCTCCTCCAACTAAAATTTACCTCTTCAATTTTTCTGACGGTACTCCCAAATCCAAACTCCAACACCCATCTTACTTTTCTTCTATTTTATAGCTCGAATGGCCTTTCAACCCGTCGCAAATTTGGCATCAACAAATTTATTTTCATTTAAAATTAAATTTATTATTCAGATATAAAATAAAGTATGTAATAGAAGTTTCGTCCCTTGCATAATGAAATGAATCTAAAACATTTAACACAAAAATTTTCCCCTCAACATTGAAATTTAAATTCTACAAGAACATCTTTAGCTAGGATTTACAAACTTAAACAAGTAAAGCTTATTATCAAAATCTACAGAAATTCACACCAATATGGAACCTTCCGAAAAGATAGAGCAAAAAGTCATTACAAATTAAATCAATAACTTTGTCAACCTTTTAAGCATGCCAAAACTGTACTTTTCAATAGGGAGGTGCCTCCCACACTTCCATTAAAAAGACATTTCTTGGAGGCTAAGTCTGTTAGAGTAACTAATAAAGTTAGTTAATTTGTTAGTCATTAGCAAAGTCGTTAGTTAGTTAGTTAAAGCCGTTAGACTACATTGTTATATAAGCTGCATGTACTACTCCTGCTCAACATAAGATTTCGGTATTCTTCTTGATTCAATATATTCATTTTTCATGCTTCTAGCTATAGCTTAACATGATATCAGACGGCCATTGATTTCTGAGGGTTGTTTCTTTGAGTTCTTCATGTCTCGTCCTTCCAGTCGGTCCGCTGTTCAATCCGCTGCACCAGTAATGGCTTCTAGTCTTACTGATGATGTTGTTGATAATCGATTCTTTTCCATCAAGAAAATTAGTGTTCTTCTTGATGACATTAATTATCTATTGTAGTGCTAGCAGATTCTTATGGTGATCAAAAAATATAAACTTCAAATGTTTTTGGATCCATGAACTGTTCCTCTACCTCAATTTCTTCTAAATGCTAATGGTGTGCCTCAAGAGAATCTTGAGTTTACTCGATTTGAGCAGCAAGACATTGCTCTTGCATCTTGGTTCTTGTTGTCAGTAAGTCAGGTGATTCTTCCTCATCTTATTGGTATGGATACTAGTGCTCAAATATGGAATTACATCCACATCTAGACTGGTGTTTTATAGAAGAGTTTTACACTCTCAGCGCAAAAGGGATCTATCTATGAAAGATTTCTTAATGAAAATTAAGGGGTATTGTACTAGTCTTGCTAGTTGTGGAGAGATCATTAGTGAACATGTTACTACAATTCTCAATGGTACCTGAATATGAGTCTGTTATCACGATCACCACAGCCAGTCAAACACCCTACACAGTCCATGGTGTAACTACCATGCTTCTTGATGCTGAAGCGCGTCAGCTTACTACAGTGTTTAAAACTACTAATTTTGCCAATATGGTATCACACAAGCCTGCAGATCATACTGTCAGTAGTGAACCTCCACCTGCTTATCGACCTTCCTCAAACACTCGAGGGAGTGGGCATAGTCGAATATCTGGTTCTCAGTTTCAGTGTCAGCTGTGTGGAAAGCAAGGCCACCTTGTTGATCATTGTTACTATAGATTTGATACTTCATACAAGAGCCTAGGCTATAGACCACGTCAGTCTTTACAAGCAAACGTCTGTATGTTTGCTGCTGGGTCTCCCATGATTCCTTGGATGGCTCCTGTTGCATCTTTACCAACTACTGTTCCTAGTACTCAATCTAGTTGGTTTTTTCCACCTATTGCTCCAGTGCCTACTTGGTCTAACCCGTTTGTTGCCAACCCTTCCCTACCTGTCAGTACTCCTACTTCAGTAGCCTTGCATCATCAGGCTTACATTGCCACACTTAAGACAGTTGGTGATAATGGATGGTATCCGGACTCTGGGGCGACGCATCACCTCACTCATTTAGCTACTTCACTAGATGAAAATACCCCATACAAAGGTCTAGGTAAGGTGTATATTGGTAATGACACTGCTCTCCCTATTCTATCATCTGGTCAGTCTTCTTTACTTACTCGTTCACGACCATTATACTTGAGATCGTTATTGTTTGTGCTTGGTATAACCAAGAATCTCTTGTCTGTGTTAGTTTACAAAAGATAATCAGGTGATCTTTGAGTTTCTTCCTGCACAGTGGCAAGTTTGTGACCTGCAAACCAGGAAGGTGCTTCTTAGAGGGTCAGTACAACACAGGTTATACAATCTACATCTACATGATTCTGTCAAGACTGAATTACTTGCTGCCTCAGCTTAATATTTTACAACTAGTTCAGTTGTTCCTTTAAATGTGTGGCATTATAGGTTAGGCCATCCTTGTAAGGCTATACTTACAAAGGCTCTACTCAAGTGTAATGTACCTCTTGGTATGAATAAAGATCCACTTTAGTGTATTGCTTGTCATTTAGGTAAAGAAATAAGCTACCATTTTCAGAAACCAGTGACTGAATATACTGCACCACTTTAATTGGTGGTTGCTGATGTTTGGGGGCCAGCTCTAGTTTTTTCTAATAGTTTTCGATACTATGTTGCCTTTACAGATGCCTATACACGATACACTTAGATTTATTTTCTAAAAAAGAAATCTAAAGTGCTTACTATCTTTCCATAGTTTCATAGGCAAGCTGAAAGAGCTGTTGGTTGCAAGCTTAAAGTTCTTTAAACAAATGAGGGAAGAGAATTCCAAGTGTTGAAGTTGTATCTATTTCAACAAGGGATTGTGCATCGACTTATCTATCCCTATACCTCTTGTGATAGCCCTATTTTTTACCCTAATTGGAAAAGTGGTTTTGGGACCATGAAACCGAGTTAGAAAATTTTTTAAAATATTATTTTCTGTGATTAATATATGTGAATTTTCATACGTAAAAGTTTCATGTCTTAATTTTGTTGTTTGGTTGTTAAATTATTAATTAAGGATTCAATTGCATAAAAGAAAAATTAGATGGTTTATGTGTGAGTGCCGAATTGTAGTTGTTCTTTTATTAGGGAGGGTTTAAGATGCAATTAGGCCAAGGAAATTTTGCATGGACATACTAGGCCATTACTTAGTGGGAATGGAATGAAATTAAAAAGGCTAAATGTGGAAATGACATATTAATGTTTATTAATTAAAACAAATATGAAAATAGGCCATTTTTGTTCTTGGTTGCGCCGAAACTAAAGAAAAGAAAAAGAAAGAAAGGTGAAGAGCATTCGGTCAATTTGTAGCTTGGATTAAAGTATGATTTCCATGTAGTTTTCTTTAAATTTTATGAATTTGAGTTAGTTGTTAATTCCTTTACATAGCCCAAGTGTTAATTTTTAAGGTTATGGCAAATTATTCATTCGGCCATGCAAGATATGTATAAGATGGTTGGTGTTTGATGTCTTAAAATGGGAAATGATTGTTGAATGAATATTTTGGTGTTAAGATTCATGTGATTTTAAGCTTGTAGGCTCAATTGTGAAATTAGTACCTTGTGTAGCTTAAAGGCCTAAATGATATTCGGCTATGGGGTAGAAATTAAGAAAAATTGTACTTGTTGTTTTTATGTTAAAAATGAGCTTGAATTTAGTGAATTAAGTGATAAAGGAAAGGTTTAAGATGTGTATGTATGAATATAGCAAATGATAGGCCTTTGGTAGCTTCATGAAGTACTCGACCTTAGTGTATCCTTGGGAAGAAATGAAATTATTTGATAACTTATGTTAATGGAGCAAATTGTAAGATTTTTGGTAGTAAAGGATTATTTTTTAAATGTCGAAACATGGTGGTATGTGTTTTAAATAAGTTTAATTTATTTTATATAGCTCAAGAACAAAGGGAGCCGATTTCGGATAAGGGGAAAACAAAGTTAGTCGAATAGCCGATTCGTAATCGTTCGACACCATTCGAGGTAAGTTTTAAGTAATTAAACATAAGTTACATTTGAATATAACACTATATATTATGTGGATTAAATCTTCATGGTATGTATATACAAAGTCGAATGTGAAGGTGAGTTCAAAGAAAAAAAATGTTGATATGTTTTATGGTCAAATGGAAATTATGATATGAAGGTAAAACGTTGATATGTGTTATGGATGAATGGTAGGTGAAATATGCAAGTGAATAAGATGTTATGTTTAAGTATCGAATGAGAACTAAGAAATGATATAATGTGTTTAGTATGTGCTTATGATCGAATGACGCTAAGCTTTTGTTAATGTGGTTGTGCTATGTGGAAACTAAAAGTAAATGATTTGATATGTACGAAACTTTGTGGATTGATTACAGTACTGTATTATTCGGGCCTTTGGCCTAGCAAGCTTTAAGCTGGTGTTTATTTTCGGGCTTCGAGCCTCGCAGGCATAATGCCGGTGAATGAGTATCGGACTTAAAGTCTAGTAGGCCTTGTGCCGGTGATCAATTTAGGCTCATGCCTAGTAGGTTATATATCGGTGATTTGTTTCCAAGTTTTTGAATATAAGTCCTCAAGTTGTTACAAATAGAGAATAATGAAAACTTGAGCTATAAGGTGATGTATAGAATAGGCTATATAAAGGTAAGTTTGTATTGGTGTTTATTGAAATAGTTAACTTGGCTATAAGTAGTTTATATCATCTTTTGTGAAGGGCTTAAGAGAAACCTATGTGTCCGAATGTGGTGAGTATAATGTTAACTTGAAGTTGAGTTATTTGTGGCTTATAAAGTCTATTTAATTTTCTTTGCATATTCAACTAAGTGTATGAACATTTGAATAGAGGTATAAATGATATCTAAATGAGGATATTATTTGAAGCCTTTAAGTGATGCTAAATAAGGATTTATTTATATATTCGGCTAAGATAGCCCATGTAAAATTGTATTAGGTTATTGCATATATGTGATAGTTGGAATATTATATTTAGTATTGAGTTGTTTCATTACTTAATTCTTACTAAGCTATTTAGCTTACTTTGAGTATCTTTGTTACTTTGTTTTATAGATTTTGGCTGAAAGTTACGAGCTTGAGGATCATTATCGAAGTCATCCACATTATCGTCAATCCTTCGGTACTTTTAAAAGACTATATTTTGAACTATGACATGTATAGGCTAAACCCTTTGGAAGCAAGTTTATTTTTGGATATGTATATATTCAAGCCATGCAAAAATGGCTTGCTCATTAGCTAAGTATGAATTCATGGTTTGATGAAATTATGGGGTTGATTATTACGTGAATGGCCTTGAATTTAATCTTGATATATGGTTTGAACATTAGCTGTCTTTGAATATGTATGTATATTCGGATATGTATGGAAAGTTAAAAGTTTTAATATGCTCAACTTTTGCATATGGATTGAGGTTGAATTTGATTATTGAAATGGTATAGGTTTTGATTTGTATATTTGGTTTATTTGTGGTAATTACCTTGATGTGTATGATTGAATATTGGTTTAGTAATGTTATGTACCTAAAAATGAGTTTTGATCGAATATGAAATTTCTATTCAGTAAGCGATCTTTTATAGACATTTTATTTTGATGATTGTTATGTGATCATTAATACATACCGAATGTATAAAGATAAACAACGTGGGTTGTGACCATAGGAATTATTGAATGAATTATATGCTTAGGATTGTCTTTTATTCGGTTATAGCCTTATAAAAGAACCAAATGAATAGTATCTTAGGTTTCAAAGGGTCATGATGAATGAATGCGTGAGAAGTAGTTTTGGTTGATTACTTGTACCTTGAAGATTAGGCATTTTAGGCATTCAAAATAAACATGGCACGATGATGTGGTTCATTAGTTGCACACATGTGTTCATAGATGAATTATTAAGTGTGTTTGTTCATGATTTAACTATTTAAAATTGTGTACGGAATGATTCTTATGTCATGAATGATTCATTATGTTTTATATGCATATATTGTATTGCCAAATAAATAAAGTTAGTATGGTATGTACTTTAATAAGCTTACTTTATATAGTTAATGTGGTAATGCCTTGTAACCCATTCCGGTGACGAATAAGGGTTAAGAGTGTTACACCTCTGCACTGAATGGTCTGGTTGAACGAAAGCATAGGCAGATAGTTGAAGCAGGTCTCTCCATGATGGCTCATGCATCTATGCCTTTAACCTACTAGAGTGATGCCTTCAGTAGTGATGCCTACTTAATAAACAGGTCGCCTTCTCATCCTCTCGATAATGTCTCACCATACGAAAAATTGTTTCAGGCTTTACCAAGCTATTCATTCCTTCGTGTCTTTGGTTGCTCGTGTTTTCCTAACCTTTAGCCTTCCAACACTTACAAATTACAGTATCGGTCAGCTCTATGTACATTTTTGGGTTATTCCCCATTGCATAAAGGATACCGTTGTCAAGACTCTTATGGTCAAGTATATGTCTCACGTTATGTCTCCTTTCATGAAACAGTGTTTCCATTTAAAACTGTCACCTCCAAGCTAGCTCTTTCCATATCTCCATCACTATCCAATTCCAAGCTATTTGTCTTGTCACCAGCTTGTTCACATGTCAACCCCACTACTCAAACTTCTAGACAGTCACCCACTACTCAAGATGGTTCTCTTCATAATATCTCTCAATCATGTCCCCCTAATCCAGTTCACTCTATCTCTGACAGGTCCACCTCTCAAACATCAACTTCTATTCCTACCCAACCACCTCCTATACCTGACCAACCACCTTCTATATCTGACCAACCACCTCTAGTTTCTGTTCCATGCAACACCCATGCTATGATAACTCGTAGCAAAGCAGGCATATTTAAACCCAAAGCATACATGAGTAAAGCATCATTTCCCTCTGAAGATGTTCCTATAGACAGTCATGTAGCAATTGGTAATGAGTCTTGGAAAACTGTTGTACATAGTGAGTTACAGGCACTCATTTGAAATAACACATGGTGCTTGTGTCCTCTACCTGATAATCAACGAGCAGTTGGCTACAAATGGTTATTTAAAGTGAAAACAAAAGTTGATGGTACTGTGGAGAGATATAAAGCACGTTTAATGGCTAAAGGCTTTTCTCAGCATGCAGGGCCTGATTTTCAAGACACTTTCAGCCCAGTGGTTCGAGCTGCAACCATTCGAACTGTTCTTGCCATTGCAGACATGAAAATGGTCATTGAGGCAGGTTGATGTCAATAATGCATTCCTTAATAGAGAGTTGTTTGAAGAGATATACACGGACTAGCCACTAGGGTTTGAAGAGTCAGTTCCCAATGGTCAGAAGCTTGTCTGTAGGTTAAACAAAGCCTTATATGGTTTGCGTCAAGCTCTTCGCGCGTAGTTTCAAACACTCAAATAATACCTTGTTGGTCAGCTTGGTTTTCATGCATCCAAAGCTAATCTTTCTCTTTTCATCCGAGCTACTTTAGGAAATCATTTACTGCTTATGGCCTATGTTGATGATATAATGTTCACAGGCAGCTCTAGGCAGGAGGTTGACAATGTCGTGCAACAGCTTCACAACAAGTTTGCTTTCAAATAAATGGGGCAACTCAATTTTTCCCTAGGCATCGCAGTTCAACATACATCTCAGGGGTTGTTTTTGAGTCAGAAAAATACATCACTGAGATTCTGTCCAAAATAGGGATGACAGCACAGTAGCCACACCTACACCCATGGTAAGCTCTCCAAATTTAGTTGCTTCTGAGGGGGTTCATCATTTGTTGATGGTCACTTGTATCGAAGTACAATTGGCATGCTTCAGTATATGTGCATCACACTACCAGACTTGTCATTCTATGTTAACAAACTCAGCCAGTATATGAACAATCCAAGTGATACTCATTGGAAGGCAATTAAGCTAGTATTAAGATATCTTATTGGAACTATGGATCATGGGCTACATTACTCGAAAGGTCAGTTTCAGCTAGTCTGCTACTCAAATGTTGACTGGGCCTCCTCTATTGAAGACAGACATTCCACCACACGCTATATTGTCTACTTAGGACCAAAGCCTATTGCATGGTACTCCAAGAAACAAGCAGTAGTGTCTAGGTCCTCATCTGAAGCAGAATATCGCAATCTCACCAACTGTGTGTCTGAGTTGTTGTGGATCAAACAATTGTTAGATGAGATTGGTATGACTCTCTACATTTCCCCAGCGGTTTGGTGTGACAACACGTCCACAGTTTCAATAGCTGCCAATCCTACACATCATACCAGGGTGAAACATGTAGAGATTGATCACCACTTTGTTCAAGAAAAAGTCCTTGATGGAATATTGCAAGTCAATTTTGTTCCTTTTAAAAAACAAGTTGCTGATGTCTTCACAAAGCCTATCACACCCAAGCAGTTTGACTCATTTCGACAAGCTCTTTGAGTTTTGTCAAGACATGCTAACTAGGAGAATGTTAGAGTAACTAATAAAGTTAGTTAGTCTGTTAGCCGTTAGCAAAGTCATTAGTTAGTTAAAGCTGTTAGACTACGTTGTTATATAAACTGCATGTACTACTCCTGTTCAACATAAGATTCTGGTATTCTTCTTGATTCAATATATTCATTTTTCATGCTTCTAGCTATATATAGTTTAACAAAGTCTACTTACTGCATACATAATTATTACAAAACAATGCATGAATGACAAGGAGCTCAATGTTAATTATTAGACATGAAAAAATAACACTGAAAGAATTTACTCTCCAAAACGAATTTAATCGAACCCTTATGGAAATTGAATAACAAAGGCTCAAAAGACAAAAAAAATATATATATTACTTATATATAAGGTAAATAATTGTATCCTCTTCATAGGAAGTTTTGGAAAAATTGAAACAGCTATTTGATGTAGTAATCAAATTAATTTGTTCACGTAGCACCGACCACAACTGCTAGAGACCGGCTGGAAATAGGGACCACTATACAACAACGGCTACGCCATGCAATGCAACTTCATATGCTCATTCATGACGGGGCATTAGTTAAGGAAAGTCTGACAAATCTCCTTCAACTCCGCTATCTGTTCTGAAACTCGCCATATCTTAGCCAACTTATCCAGGCTACCACTATAAACAACCCACTTTCAATCCGCATTGCTTGATGTTTGATGATCTTCTTAAATGGCCAGGCATTTCAACGGGCCGACGTGACCTGTTAAGACCAAAATGCAACTGTGAATCCCACAATATTCTCGTCTCTGTTGGTAAAACAACCAAGAAAGAATGACAGGATAGGAAATAAAACACTCTTTTTATTTCTGCTCATGGAAAAGAACAGAGTACATGCTTTAAATAATACTAGTTGTAACTAAAAAAGACTAAAAATTAGGAACACTATCCTCATGATTAGATTTGGTGCCAGATAAATCTAACAACTAAACAACCAAATCATAATAAGATTTTCACTAACTAATAAAGATAAAAACATATACTAAATATAGCAGTAAATAACATTTTAAATCATTATTTTTTTTTCAACACTTCCCTCTTGATTCAAAATCACATACTCCAAGCTGTGATCTAAAAAAATGATGCTTGGCTTGAGTAAGAGACTTTGTAAATACATCAGCCACCTGTTCATTTGTGCTGCAAAATTTCAGTACTATCTGTTGATCACCTACAAGCCTTCGAATAAAATGATGATGCACATCAATGTGCTTAGTCCTTCCATGAAAAGAGAGATTCTTTGTCATTGCTATTGTGGATCGATTGTCACAAAAGATTTCAGTTGCTTCTTTTTGCTCAAGACTAAAATCACTAAGAAGTTTTCTCAGCCATAAAGCTTGTCGCGCAGCTGCTGTTGCTACTGCATACTCTGCTTCAGATGATGATAAAGCTATTATTTTTTGCTTCTTTGAACTCCATGTTACTGCTCCAGAACGAAAGCTAAAAACGTTGCCAGAAGTGCTTTTTCAATCATCTAAACAACCTGCCCAATCACTGTCAGTGAAACCAATTAATTTGAAATTTGATACTTTGCAGTACCAAATACAAAAATTCACAGTTCCTGCAACATAACGAAGGATTCTTTTTGCTGCTCCATAATGTTGTTTTGTAGGACTTTGCATAAATCTGGACACAACACTAACACAAAAAGCAATATTGGGCCTAGTGTGTGTAAGATAATTCAAACCACCAGTTAAACTTCTGAATAAGGTCGAATTAACTTTGTCAGTGTGGATGTCACCTCACAATCCGCCATGCCAAACTTCTTTAAAAGATCTGCAGCATATTTCTTTTGGCATACAAAAATTCCATCATCACCCTGCATAACTTGAAGTCCTAGAAAATATTGCAACATGCCCAAATCTGTCATCTCAAATTTTTTCACCATACATGACTTGAAATCATCAATTAACAACTCTGAGGAACCCAGATAGATCATATCATCGACATAAAGACATACCACCAAAAAATCTCCATTACCTCTCTTCTTCAAATAAAGAGTTGGCTCATTTTCGCTTCTAGTGAACCCATTATTCTGAAAGAAGGAATCAATCTTGCTGTACCAGGCACATGGAGCTTGCTTCAACTTGAAAAGAGCCTTTTTTAATCTGTAAACTTTATTTTCATCGCCATAGACTACAAAACCTGATGGTTGTGACACATAAACTTCCTCTACAAGATCACCATTCAAAAAGGTAGATTTTACATCAAATTGATACACAGATAATTGCAATTGAGCAGCCAATGCTAAAACAACTCTTACAGTTTCAAAATGAGCAACAGGGGAATATGTTTCTTCGAAATCAATACCTTGTTGTTGTGAATAACCTTTTGCCACAAGCCGAGCTTTATGCTTTTGGATGCTTCCATCTGCATTATACTTTATTCGGAATACCCACTTCAGCCCTACAACATTCTTGCCTTCGGGAACATCAACCAACTCCCATGTTGAATTTCTTTTAATGCCATGCATCTCCTCCTTCATAGCAGTCTGCCATTCAGGTTGTTTTGCAGCTTCTCCAAAAGAAGTTGGGTCAGTGACCAACAAGGTGAAGTCACATGATGCATTTATTTCTCTAAGAGACCTGAACCTTCTTGGTGGTGTTTCGCTTTCGCTACTGCTGTTGGAGGCATGGGTTGCTATAGAATCAGAACCAGAACTTGTAGTAGCATTAGGAGAGGAAGGAGCTGAAATTGCAGGTGATGAAGGAACTAAAGTTGCGAGCTGTTCAACTTCAAAATCTGCTGGTGCTGGAATCTCTGAAATCTCATTCATCATGCCTCCCTTGTCACAATTTAGATTTACATCTATCTCTTCATTAAATACAACATCCCTGCTAATTATCACTTTTCCACTTATAGGATTATATAAACGATATGCTTTAGATTGAGAACTATAGCCAATGACAATGCATTTTTGAGATTTTTCATCAAGTTTAGATCGAGAAGTAAGTAAAGCATACGCTACACAACCAAAGACTTTTAAGTGGCTTACCGAAGGCTTCTTACCCATCCAAGCTTCAAAAGGTGTCTGATTAAGAATAGCCCTTGTTGGCGAGATGTTCAAAAGGTACACTGCCGTTGCAACCACTTCTCCCTAAAACTGATATGGGAGTTTTTTCGCTTTTAACAAGCTTCTGGCCATTTCTACAACAGTACGATTTTATCGTTCCACAACTCCATTCTGTTCTGGTGTGTATGGTGCTGTAAGTTCCCTGTGAATCCCATTCGCATCACAAAAAACATTGAAATCATTAGATAAAAATTCACCACCACGATCACTTCGAAGCACTTTTACGCTTCTCCCACTTTGCTTCTCCACCAGTGCCTTAAATTTCTTAAAACTCTCAAAGGTTTCAGACTTGAATTTCAAAAAATACACCCAACTCACACGGCTGTAGTCATCTGTAAACAACAAAAAATAGTAATTTCCACCAAGTGACTCTGTTTTCACAGGTCCACATAAGTCAGCATGCACAAGTTCAAGACAATTGGATGCCCTCCAAGATTTTCTAATGGGAAATGACTTCCTATTCTGCTTCCCATAAACACATCATTCACAAAAATCAAGTTCACCAACATTTGGTAAGCCAAAAACCGTTTCCTTTTTTTTTAGAAGTTTCAAGCCATTCAGATGCAAATGTCCATAACGTAAATGCCACAAATTTGCCTCACTATCTCTCCTAGCAATCAAGGCCTTATTCACTACATTTGAGACATTAAGAGGAAACATCCTATTTTGAGTCATATGGACGGTCTCTATGATCTGACCAGATTTTTTATTGCGAATAGCACATGAATCACCATCAAACACAATAGAATACCCACTAGCCATTAACTGTCCAATGCTCAATAAGTTATGAGCTAAACTAGGCACAAATTGCACATTAAAAAGAAGTTTGACACCATATTGCATGGTTTTAATGGCAACTGTACCTTTTCCTTCAACTTGCATCTGCTTGTTGTCTCCAAGTCGGACTTCACCTTTCTGTGATTCGTCTAGCTCTCTGAATAATGATTTGTTTCCAGACATATGATTAGAGCAGCTACTTTCTAAAAACCATACATCGTTGTTATTATTGTCATATTAAACTGAAGAACGAACCATGAACAATGAGGTTTCCTCTTCTACATTCTCGGTAAAATGAGCCTGCTTCTACTCTTCTCTTTGTTTGACCCAACAATCAGCTTCCTTATGACCCATTTTGCCACAGTATCTGTACTAGATTGAACTTTTGTAAGGTTTACTAAACTGACCTCTACCTCTGCCACCACTATGACTATGTCCATAAAAGCCACACCTGCCTTTAACGGATTCTTCCTTCACTTAAAAAGCTTTTTCCTCAGAATTTTCATGAGACCTGTTAAGTCTAGCTTCATGGGCTATCAAAGAACTCATCAATTCATCAAAAGTATAAGTGGACAAGTCCTTCACTTCTTCAATTGCAGCAACAACATGATCAAACTTTGATGTTAAGCTTCTTAACACCTTGCTCACAACAATTTCATTACTCAAAATTTCACCATAAGATCGCATTAGATTAATAATCTCAAAGACTCTAGACAAGAATTCTTGCACTGATTCTTTGTCTTTCATAATTAAAGTCTCAAAATCATGACGAAGAGTTTGTAATTTTATAGTTATTACCTTCTTGTCGCCCAAATATTCTTGCTTCAAAATCTCCCATGCTTGTTTGGAGGTGTCTGCTGCTGAAATTCGAGAAAATATGTCATCCTCAAGTGCTGACTGGATAAGCATTAATGCTTTTGCATCCTTCTTGCGATTTTCTTATAATCGTTGGTCAGGCTCTGTTGGTGTCGGATCAGGCTCTTCATACCCATGTTCCACCAAGTCCCATAAATCTTTAGACTTGAACATCGTTTTCATCTTGAGACTCCAAAGATGATATTTTTCACCTTTGAAAATTGGAATTAGTGGTTGTGCTGCTGGGTTGGTTCCACTATTCGCCATGAATCACGCAATTTGGGATCGAAACCTGATTTACTGATGCCACAAATATTGGTAAAACAACCAAGAAAGAATGACAGAATAGGAAATAAAACACTCTTTTTATTTCTGCTCATGGAAAAGAACAGAGTACATACTTTAAATAATACTAGTGGTAACTAAAAAAGACTAAAAATTAGGAACACTATCCTCATGATCAGATTTGGTGCCAGAAAAATCTAACAACTAAACAACCAAATCATAATAAGATTTTCACTAACTAATAAAGATAAAAACATATACTAAATATAGCAGTAAATAACATTTTGAATCATTATTTTTTTTTTCAACAGTCTCCACATGCATATGCTATTATCAGCCGAGCCGCTAAACACCAAATTCCCGGATGCCGCCAAGCACAGCATCGCCATGTTATGTTTCCTTAGGGCCCCGCCATGTATTAGCTGCTGGTCTTTACGTTCCCAGAAGTTGAAGGGCCCATCAGACGATCCACAGTATAGCATAACTGATTCTTGTTCACAGCCAATACGGTGACGGTGTTTTCTTGGTTCAACAACAATTGAACCACCAAATGTTTGGTTCCTTTCCCTGTTAACTCCATCTTCTATACTTTAATTGTCCCATGCGCCGATCCTGAAAACACTAAGCAGTCCAGTCCAGCCACACAGAGTTGATTGCGTCATCGCGAGTAACAATGGATTCCAAGCACTTTGAGTTGGCTAGTCGCCATACTTTCATGGTTCTATCCCAAGACCCTAAATACAACAGCCCAACTTCTTCATTCAAGCTCAGGCAAGAAACTTCATCGAAGTGCTTGATTCGAGGAAAGCTTTTGTTTCTCCAAACTTGGACGTAGTTCTTAGGTTTGACGGAGCATTTCATTTGATCTTTGAAAGTTGGCAAACTACCGTATCTTTTGTGGATGTAACCTTGCAAACGTGGATTTTACCATCTTGATGACCAGTAAATACCCTATCACCCGACAGAATAATGGCTTTAACCAATCTACTTTTAGATTTAAAAGCTGAAAACTCCTGCAAGTTTTTACATACGCGGATGTTATTGCTATCGGAACCCGTGTATAACAATCTCCTAGAAGCAGATAACGAATAAACATGACCTTCTTCTCGTACAAGCGACGCAATGAGCCCGTTTTGGCCAAAATTAGAAATGTTGGAGTTAAGGCAATCCATGGAGATTTGTTGTATGGAGAAGCGCACGGGTTAAGGGGTGACATCATGTAAGGAGAAGCGTCACCGCTTGTTGTGGTGTTGTTGGAATACCTAGGACTTGCCATAAAACCATTGCTTTCACGGTGAGGGAATGGCCTTCCACCCCAACAACCTCTACATTGTCATTTATAGAAAACATTGAAGGTTCAGATTGCTGGGGGAGAGTTTCCAGGTTTGGTCAGTCATATAGGCCCGTTTGCTCCATAATCATCCTTCCTTCCACTCTTATCCTTTCATATTAATTCACTAATTTCTACCCGATGATGAACAAAACATGATCGAAGAAAAAATTGGAGAAAGCTTTATAGATTATGTTTTTAACGGAAAAATGAAGATTAAGATGGAATATTTTTAGTTCAATTTTCTGGAAAACAAAACGAACAGTGGGGGGGGGGGGCAACATGAGGTTGGTATATATAGATAGATAATTGAAAAGTTGGAGGCAACATGAGGTTCTGGGTTTTCGACACTTGGTGGGTGAGACATAAGACGTAATCATCACAAATCAGACATTGGTTGGTATGTTTTTCTATACTTTTTTGCTTCTGTTGTATTTGTTACTAGTATATCTGTATATAGTTGATTTTTAGTTCCAAACTTAGTTCAATTATTGCTTGACACGTTAACTATCATTTGTGTAATTTCTTTGTTTGCTAAGTTTATGCCTATCATACAGGGATTTCAGATCCGATTGTGGAGTTGGATGCTTTGATCGTGGCTCGGTTGTTGAATCGGCCTTATATGGAGGATGACCCTATGAGTACGTATGTTAGGGATTGTTTACCCACGACTGAGGAAGGCTGGGTGGTGGAGATACGGCACATCCTTCGTGAAGGTAACATCTGCGCAAACCATCTTGCTAGTTTAGTTCTGGCGCAAACCATCCTTCGTGAAGGGAAATTTTATTGTGCATAAAAATGTTATTAGTAGACGATAAATTTCCATTCTTAGGAAGATACTGACCATTGAAATCGTCAAAAGCATGCATGCAATAATGTAATATATTAGAGTTGTAAAATCTTAAAGCGATTCCCTTCCCCATTTGCCCTTCAACTTCTTATTTCTTCCTATCTCCACTTAAAATATTGCCGATTTTTTTATTCAAAATATATCCTTAAAATTTGTGGCAGCTTACATCCCAAATGTAATTATTACGTTTTCGAGAATTAATAGGAAATTTATGGTTTCAAAGCATATCAAAATAAAATTTATTGTTGTTATATTTCTACTTGGTTTGTACATATCGCATTGTAAGAGGATACTTGAGAAGCACCTTACACTTGACCTCACATTATTCGGGTGGTCACTCACCAGGCCACATTTCATTTTAGATTCTTTTGCTTTTGAAGATTATTAAAATATTCACTCATCATGTAATAAGCTAATTTTATCCGACTTAATAGAAATAAATAAACCAAACAATAAACAAATAAATAAAAAAAACTCTAAAATTCAAACATACCGGCTCAATAGCTCAAAATCTAAACAAAAAAAAAAAAGAAAATCCTAATTTGTTTTAAGCCTCCAGCCGCCGCCACTCTTCTGCCTCTCCATGTTAGCAGGCGCGTCGTCTAAGGCCTACCATCATCGCACCGAAATGGCAAGGCGTGATTTTCTATTATCGACGACTGCCACAGATGCCTGGACCAAAAAAAAAAGAAAGAAACAAAGCAAAGAGCAAAACAAAGAAAAAATGATATATTTATATTTTAATTCGGCTATAAAAGCCAAACAAGAACCCTATGTATTTGGACACAAGAAATCGAAAAAAATACAACAAAAACAACAAAAAACTTTAAAAGAAAAGATAGTTCCTTTTAGTTTTTCTTTTCTTTTCTTTCTTTTTTCGAAGAATATATATAAAAAATAAAAAAAAGATTTAAGGTTTTTTTACTCGTAATATTGATGCTATCGTAGTGCCCCTATCTCTGATTTAAGAAGCCTCGGAATCTCCTAGGGTTTCCGTCGAGGGCCTCGTCGAAAAAAGGGAGAAATCAAAAGGTTTCTCTGCTTTCGGTCGAACTTTGATTAAGTTTTTGGGGATTTTTACCCTAGATCCATGTTCTACATTAAAAGGGTTTCAAAAGGGGGTCTTTCTGTGATTTTCGGCCATCGTAGGCGGCGACCGCCGTTGCCGATGACCGGTGGCTATGGCAAAGCAACGACGGCCTGTGGCCAGACAAGAGGGGAGAGTTTTAGAGAAAAGAGAAAAAAAAAAGGAAATTTTTTTAAGAACTAAAACCAAATGATTTTTGGGGGAATTTTTAAATTTATATAGGCCCCTAAAACAACGTCGTTTTGTTCTTGGCTTCAAACACCCAAAACAATGCCGTTTTGGCACAACCGAAAATTTGACTCAAATAACTTCAAGGTCCGCATGTTTTTGCATTGATGGTTTATTTGCCATTTCGGTTCTTTCGCTTTTTTACCAATTTTTTAATTTCGTCCTATTTCATTTTATTTTATTTTATTTTATTTTATTTTTACCCTTTTATTTTGTTCTTGTGCAATTTAATTCCTTGACTCACTGTGGACTTATCGAGGGAATGACACGTGTATATGTCAGTAGGATAATTGCCCTCTGAGTCCCTGTACAGTTTATCCCATTTTAATTTAATCCTTTATGTTCTGTTTCTTTATAATTTAGGCTTTTAATTTTGTTATATTTTCAAATTAACCCTTTATTCCCCTTTTCTTTATTTTTTCTGCAATTCATGCTTTAATTTTGGTTTAAATTTTAATTTAGTCCTTTATTTATTTAATCCCACCTCTTTACTTTCTGTTATTTAATTTCTAGCACTTTTAATTCCATTATTTATATTTGTACCCTTTAAAATACGTAATTTGCATTTTTATTCCTCAAGTTTCTTAATTGTTTCATTTTAGTTTTTTTTTAAATGTTGATATTATTGTGAAATGATTATTATTGCTAATTAATATTTTATTTTATTTTTTTCATTACTAACATTACACAACCATGATCATAGCATTATCATACTTTTTATTATTTTACCATTTTTGTCATTGCTAATGTTCCACTTATTATTTTATTAATTATTTTCATTATTAAATAGTATTATTAATCGGCTAAAAATTATTTCAACCATTACTTTTTATTTTCTTATTATCATTTTTTTATCCGCGTAAGCTATTTTATTCTATTTTACAACACGTTTAAATATTCGTTCATTTTTGTACCATCACTCAAATAAATTAATCGCATATTGCTTTAAATGTTATGTTCATACGACGTATATTTAGTAACTTGAATCAAGGCGATGTTCTTTATTTTGAGAAATCAAAAAATTGTGCCCTAACTTTCAGGGTACAATTCTCCCATTGAACCGAAATAATTGGATATCTTTCCCCTTTTTTTAAAAAGAATTATTTAAAATATATAAGATTTAGACAATAATTAAACAGTGAGCATTCTTGTTTTTGAGAATTCAATATTTTGTGCCCCAACTTACAGGACATGATTTTTCGTCTTGATCGATTCAAATGAGAAAACCTCTTCATTAAATATTCAATTTAGATAAGGATATTTTCAATACCATCAAATAACGTCGCATGAAAGGGATCGCATTTTAAATCCTCTTCAAATTCTCATATTTTTTATGCTAAGACACCTAGCAATCAACTATGTACCAATTTTAAGCGTTATAAGGGTGCTAATCCTTCCTCATACGTAACCGACTCCTGAACTTATTTTTCAGATTTTGTAGACCAAAAATCATCGTTTTAGTACAATTAACCTTTTATTAAAATGATTAAATTTTGAGGTGACCCAATCACACCTAATAAAAAGGATTGGTGGCGACTCATCTTCTTTTTGAAAAATAAAAAGTCGAGCTCAAAAAGGTTTCAACAATAGTCATGGCAGTAGCAGGGATAGCCAAAGGTTTTGGTCTCCCTAAAATGCAACCTTTTAGGGATTGTATAGAGTAATGTTCAGAACACACTTGTTGTTTTAAAGCCTAGAAACAATAAGATTTCATTTGTGAAATAGGCTTATGTTCAATCATCTTTGTTTCAATAAAAACATCTTTTGATGATCAATTCGAGTAAATATCCTTTCATTTTTTTTAAAATATACTTTCGATCCCCTAATTTCCTTCCAAATTCTTTATTCTCATTCATACCATGTAAATAGTTGTTCTTGAATTCGTGTGTTCTTTGTACATTCTTTTGTGCCTACCATAGGTCCTTAGATATCAGTGACATGAGCAATGATACTACAGATTCAGAATTCCCTTTTGAGCGCGACATGTGTTTAGAGGAATCTCAGGATTTTGAAGGTGATCGAGATTGTTACTTGTCTCTAGATTTGTTAAGAATGGTAAAGCAATAAGAGAAACAAATTTTACCCCATGAAGAGGTGGTAGAGAATATAGCCTTAGAGGAAGGAAAGGTTGTGAAATTGGAATGCACATAGCTGGGGAGGCAAAACAAGACCTTGCTGAGCTATTACAAGAGTTCAAAAACATTTTTGCATGGTCATATCAAGGTATGCCTGGGTTACTAAGACCTATAGATATTGTTAAGGCTAAAAGAGGTCCATAAGAATGTCAAAAGGACGCATGCAGGTGGTTTTACAATGGCCAGACTAAACATGAGGTTTGGGCACTGCTGGTCCACCATGAAAGGGGATTACATCAGTTATACTGCAAATATTGAATTGAAGAAAGAAAGATTTATGTGCCTCTTCCATTTATTCACAGACTATTCCATATGTGAGGCATGGATGTTAGGGGGTCGATCTCGACAAAAGCTTCTAGCCGGTATCAAATCATCTGTGTGGTCATCGATTACTCCATTAAGAGGGTGAGAGTAGCTTCATATGCCAATATTACAAAGTCAACAGTCATCAAATTTCCAACAAAAAAAGGGCCCAAAAAAGATCATATCCAACTGCACAATGTCAAAATTTTGCAGTCTGTTCAAAGATTAGGCGCCATATCACAGTGCAGCAAAGGCAGCCAAAAAGAGAGAAACAAAATAAAAAAAAAGAAAAAATAAAAAACAACAAAAAAAAGGTGAAAGATGACCTAAACTTGTAAAGATTGGCATAAGAAGCTACCATTTATACTTATCAAACATCGATCAGGACTTTCTTTGGGGCAACACCTTTCCCATTGGTTTATAGAGGTGGTTCTGCCCATGAAGATTGAGATTCCTTTTCTCCAAGCTTTGATTGAGTCAAGAATTGGATGAAGTAGAATGTCTCCAGTGAACTTGGCTGAAGAAAAGGGTTTGAAAGTATTCATCATGGCCAAATGTGCCAAAAATGGATGATGCTGATTTATGACAGAAAAGGTTTACTCAAAGGAATTTCATGATGAAAACCTGGTATTGAAGAAGATCCTTTCTATACAAAAAGATTTCCAAAAGGTGATGGGCTTTATGTGGTAAAGAAGGCTTTCCCTAGAAGAGCACTAATTTTGACTGAGATAAAATTATCTAATCCTATAAATTCGAATTTAGTCCAAAGATACCTAAAAGAGGAAAGGCCAAGGTGAAAACCCACAAAGGACGCTTTGTGACCTTCAAAAAAAAAAGAAAAAAGAAAAGAAAAAAGAAAGAAAAAGAAAAGGAAAATGGAGAGGCCAAGGTGAAAACCCGTAAAGGGCGCCTTAAGACCAAAGGGGTTTTGAGTTGAAAACCCAAAAAGGGCGATTCAAATTTTGATAAAAATAAGGCATACGGTAGTCTTGCTATGCTTGAATTAACAATGAAGAAGTATGCTACATATTGGGGCATCAACAAAGTACTTTGGATCTTCTAAACACATGTTAAGTTCAAGGCAGTCTTCATGAAATTTGTAAATGAAAGCCCAAGCTGCGATATCTAGGGCACCTGGTCTTTGTCTTATTCATATTAAGTTTACTATCTTTAGATTCTTTTTCTTCTCAAAGATATGTTCCCATTTAATTTCTTTTGTATTTTTGATAATTTATTCAATTCTGACTATCTTCGAGATAAGTTTATTTGTTACCCATTATTCATAAGTATGTTGCATTGAAATAATGATTGATGAACTAATAAAATTTTCACAAAAGAAGTTCTACATATTACTCTGGAAATTGCTAGATAATACAAGAAACTGAAACAGGAAAATTGTTTAAGAATTCCCATGTGTAAGGGTCTGAAGTACTTGAGAAATGTCTAAATTGAGACTATTTCTTTTGTCCAAATGATGATTGGGTAGCATTAATCCTAAGAGAGGATTATTTTATAGACATTCTCATTGGGTCATAGCCTTCGAGGAACAGTATGACAGACTAAGTCTATATGAACAGATTCGAAACTATTGAATTACAGTAGAATGGATTGAAATTGAAACAGATCATTTACCCTTAAATTACAATAGGAAAAGATTAAAAGATTTCAAGACTAAATCAAGGCGAGATGGTGTGAAGGTGGTATAAGCTTGGTATCCCGAATGATCAAGTAAAGTAAGCCTTGAGACTACCATGGGGCAAGTTATCCAAGCAGAATGTGATTAATACTTCAAGTAGAAACCTTGATGGGTGATGACACCTTAAATAGGAATCATTCTCATAGCATTTCTACATTCATACATCACAACATGTCTAATTAGGAGCATCTGACGCATTTCGATCAAGGCATCTTAATCATTAGGCATAAGCATATACCCATACTACAAGTTATGTCCTTTAGAGGACAGTGTAGTAAGGTAGACTAAAGATAGTAGATCTGGCTTTCCTGAAGTTGCAGGAGCAGATCGAAGATACCAGTCTGGCCTTCCTAAGTTTGCAGTGGAGCAGACTAAAGATAGCAAATCTAGCTTTCCTGAAGTTGCAAGAGCAGATAGAAGATTTAAGTCTAGCATCTCAGAGGTTGCAGGGAACAGATTGAAGATAGTAGATCTGGCTTTTCTGAAGTTGCAGGAGCAGATCGAAGATTTGAGTCTGGCATCCATGAGGTTGCAGGGAGCAGATTGAATATAGCAGATCTGGCTTTTCTGAAGTTGCAGGAGTAGATCGAAGATTTGAGTTTGGCATCCCTGAGGTTAAAGGGAGCAGGTTGAAGTTAGCAGATCTGGCTTTCCTGAAGTTGCAGAAGCAGATCGAAAATTTGAGTCTGGCATTCCTGAAGTTGCAAGGAACAGATTGAAGATAGTAGATCTGGCTTTCCTGAAGTTGCAGTAGCAGATCGAAGATTTGAGTCTAGCATCCCTGAGGTTGTAGGGAGCTGATTAAAAATAGCAGATCTGGCTTTCTTGAAGTTGTAGGAGCAGATCGAAGATTTGAGTCTAGCATTCCTGAGGTTGTAGGGAGTAGATTGAAGATAGTAGATCTGGCTTTCCTGAAGTTGCAAGAGCAGATCGAAGATTTGAGTCTGGCATCCCTGATTTGTAAGGAACAGATTGAAGATAGCAGATCTGGCTTTCCTGAAGTTGCAGGAGTAGATCAAAGATTTGAGTTTGGTATCCCTGAGGTTACAGGGAGCAAGTTGAAGATAGCAGATCTGGTTTTTCTGAAGTTGCAGGAGTGAATCAAAGATACCAGTCTGGCATCCCTGAGGTTGTAGGGAGCAGACTAAAGATAGTAGATCTGACCTTCCTAAAGTTGCAGTGAAGCAGATCAAAGACACCAGCCTTCCCTCCCTAAAGTTGCAGTGGAGCAGATTGAAGATCTTATCTTCCCGAAGTTGCAGGAAGCAGATCAAAGATATTAACCTTATCTCTCTCAAGTTGCAGTGGAGTAGGTTGAAGTTTCAAGTCTTATCTCCCTGAGTTTGTAGTGGAGTAGACTAAAGATAGCAGATATTGTCTTCCTGAAGTTGCAGTGAAGTAGATCGAATACACCAATTTTGTCTCCCTGAGTTTGCAGTGGAGAAGACTAAAGATAGCAGATATTGCCTTCCTAAAGTTGCAGTGAAGCAGATTGAAGACATCGTCCTTATCTTCCTGAAGTTGTAGTGGAGCAGGATAAAAATACGCAAACCTTATCTCCCTGAAGTTGCAGTGAAGCAGGTTGAAATTACCAGTTTTTATCTCCTTGAAGTTGCAGCAGAGAAGATCAAAACTACAAGTCTCTTCTCTCTGAAGCAACATTGGAGCGGTTCAAAGCCATCATCCTTATCTCCCTGAAGTTGCAGTGGAGAGGAATAAAAATATACAAACCTTATCTCCCTGAAGTTGCAGTGGAGCAGGTTGAAGTTACCAATTTTTATCTTCTTGAAGTTCCAGTGGAGTATATCAAAGCTACGAATCTCTTCTCCCTGAAATCACATTGGAATGGATAGAAGCACTAATTTCTATGCCCCTGAAGATGCAGTGGGATGGAATGAAGCTATTTGAAGTGAAGTGCCAAGAAGTTAAGATTCGGCAAGACCGGGCAAAATTGGCCTGTTTAAAGTGTTTGCTCTATTCTCGTTACACGACAATGAGCAAAGAGGAGCAGCTGTAATAGGCCAATTTAGCCCGTGTCCATACAAAAAAAATAATAAAATAAAACAAAGTCCAAGTCCAATCCAAAATTACAAATATGTCATTTAGCCCGATCGAAATGACCCATTACTTGAGAAGATTGAAGGTCCATCTACAAGCTTAACGCATATGGAAACATAATTTTCAAGGATATGCAATCTTAGATATGATTGATTGATATGCAATCTTAGAAGATATGATATGCAATCTTAGAAGATATGATATGCAATCTTAAATATGATATGCAATCTTAAATATGATATGCAATCTTAGAAGATATGATTTTGTAATCTTAGAGATTTAATTTGTAGATACCCTTTAACCTTAGTCGTTGATGTAATTGATTTGTACCGTTGGATTTGAGGAGGCTCAACTATAAATAAAGCCTCTCCCTTCATTGTAAATCACTTAAGTTTTGGGAGCAATATGAATTCTTGAGAGCATTCACTCAAATTTCTCTCTCTCTTGCATTCTTATTTTTGTGGCTTGTTCTTATATTGTCGTTTTTCTATCAAAGTTTTTATGCATCGTTTTAATATTGCATCAATTTTCCTAAAAATTCAAAAAGAAGTTCTTTAAATAAGGTAATATTTTATGTTTGGAAATTCGAGAAATAGTGCCCTAACGTGCTGGGTTTCGATTTTCCGTTTGACCAAATAACCAAATATCCTTTTTTAATTTTTTTTAAAAGGCATGAGTTTTGCAAATCATGAGATTATTTTGGTTTCGAGGGTTTAAAATGTCGTACCCTAACATGCTGGATGTGATATTTTATTCTTTCGGAACAAAAGAATCTTAAATTTTAACTTGAATTGTTCAAGCATTTTTAAAGGGATCGTATTTGTGTTTGGAAATTCGAGAAATCGTGCCCTAACGTGCTGGGTTTCGATTTTCCGTTTGACCAAATAACTAAATATCCTTTTAAATTTCAATGCATGGCTTTGAAAATCAAAAGACAAGCTTAGTTTCGATGATTTAAAATGTCGTATCCTAATGTGCTGGATGTGATATTTTATTATTTCGGGACAAAGGGGGTCTTAACATCCATTTCAATTTATTCAAACATTTTTTTTTAAAAGACAAGCTTAATTTCGAGTATTTAAAATGTCGTGTCCTAACGTGCTGGATGTGATATTTTATTACTTCGGGACAAGAGGGTCTTAACATCCATTTCAATTTATTCAAACATTTTTTAAAATAAAAAGGATCGTATTTTAAAATCTTCACAAATTTTCGACATTAAGACATTATTAATCAATTAGGTACCAATTTTGGGCGTTATGAGGGTGCTAATCCTTCCTCGTGCGTAACCGACTCCCGAACCCGTTTTCTCAAATTTCGTAGACCAAAATGATCATTGTTTTAATAAATCAAAATGTTTTTTATTAAAATGATCAATTTCAAGGTGACCCGATCACACCTCGAAAAAAGATTGGTGGCGACTCCATTTTTGTTTTTAAAAGTCGATCCCCATTTTTTTCAAATATAAAAATGGTTTCGACATAAGTAATAAAGTATTTTTCAATATTTAATGAAAATGTAAAGAGCCCAAAAAAAATAATTTAATTGTTAATACATAAAAAGTATAGTAAAAAATTTGTTATTTTACTTTATCCTTTATATGTAATAATAATGGTTAGAAAAATAGTTATTGATGCAAGGGATTAAAGTGTGTATTTAAAATTTTAGACATTTAATTTTTTTTAATGAAAAATGCAATAAATAATTAGAATCATATGATATATAATTGAGAATTTAAATTCAAACACATATATATATAGAGAGAGAGAGAGAGGGAGAAATGAATTCAAATAAATAAAACAGGAAGCATCAAATTGAATGAAATCAGGATGAATTTGAATCGATAAAGATTATTTTGAAATGATTGTAGGATTAATTGGAAAAAATATTAAATATTTAAGGGCCTAACTCGAAATTAAGCCATTACCTAAAAAAATTAATCCCATCTCAAGTAATTGGTGAGAATGTGCGGCACAATTTTCATAATTTCGAATGCAGTTAATTATAATTGTTCAACTGAACCAATTGTTAAATAAATAGAGCTTGTATGGAAGTCAAATTACTATAAATAATGAAAAATAAGATATGATAAAATAATTTTCACAATTCGATTACTTTACGTGATACGAACTCGGTTCGGTGTTGATTCGAGTCGTTTAGATTGCCCGATCATAAAATTAAGTAAGGTTGTTTCATTTTGCATTTGGGCCCCTCATGCTTGGACTAATTCCGATGTCGTCGAAATGTATCGAAACATGATGCGACCGGGATCGCATCATTACGTCTATAGAACTTAATTCAGTAAGATCAATTCACGATATTTGAACTTAATACAACCATTTTATAAAAAGTATAGGGCTTAGAACATATTTCAACAAAAATAAGTAATATATTATGTATTCTCATTATAGTATGTGATATAATATTATATAATGTAATAATATATTTGAAAGCTATTGATACATATATATATATATATATATATATAACTATTAATTGGTCCAAAATCAAAATTAAATTTATCAATTAATTTACTTAAATTAGCTCAATTTAGACAGTTAAGTCAATTTTAATAGTTAACTATAATAGATGATATACTATTGTATAATATAGTAATATAGTACATATGACTAAAACTATTAATACATAACATAAATATATAATTATTATGATATTATCAATTATATTAAAATAAATAATATCAATAGTTATATGTAATTTAATATATAGAATAGTATTTGGTACATTGGTAGTTTAGATTTTTAATTCCACAAGTAAACTAAAAAACGCAACGTATCCTAATTTTTTTATATATCTATTTTTTAAAATATTTTATTATACCTATAGAACACTTCCTAACCGTGTTTGTGGAGTATAAAAACTCCACTAGTAGTGTATTAAATATTTTATCTTAGTATATTACAATACAAGTTTATAACTAGTAATACATAAAATATTATTAAAAATTTAATGCCTTAATAAAATATTATTTTTATTAAATAAGATTTTGAATTGGGCTTTAACTTTTACAAATTATATTTGAGTATTGAGTTTAATTTCTTAATATTTTTAGACTTGAGATTTGGGCTATAATTAGTTTATTTTGACTTTAGGTAAAAATTAGTATATTATTTGGGTTTGAGCTTAGTATAATATATTTGAGTTTTGGAATAAGCATTTTAAAATATGAATATTGTAACACTTTTTACCTGACCTGATCGCTAATTCTGAGTATTAGATGTCACAATGATCTGATTAACTTAATACATTTCTATTTTAATTTGAATACATACTTCCTTCAAATTACTCTCTGATATTAATACGCACATTATATTAGTTCTAATTGCTTATAATATTACACTTTTAATGATCCAACAATTTGACTCCATATAGACTCAATTAACTTCAACCTTGAGGCGTGGCCTCTGTGGGTGCCCCTCTATATACATGAGTCAACTCTCACGCCAAACTCTTAATTCTGATGGAGATTATCTAGGTCCTTCCACTTGATTTCCAAGTCTTTATACACCTTGCATCTAAGTAGAATTTTTCATAAGTTCCAAAGAACTTAGTGAGTATAAACATTCATCTTTGAAAAGGGTTGCTTTAAATTCTAAGAAAAGAGATTTTACGAGTAAAACTCCTTTGATTTCGCGAAGAAAATTTGTGAACTTAATTGGTGTAGTCAATGCTTTTATAACTTTGAGCCAATTGATAGCGGTATAATTATTTACCATATAACCACCATGTTCTCATCAAGGTCTTACCTTACTACTATTCCTTGATTCCACTTTTATCGTCCCCTTTCAGATATGCTTCAACATTGTCCCCTATTCGCCGATGTGACCAAGCGATGTCTAGTTATGGTTATACAAATAATCGCCTTGACTATGGATCCTTATGTCGAAACCATTTTTATTTTTGAAAAATGGGGTCGACTATTTTTTAAAAAAAAATGAAAATGGGAGTCGCCACCAATCTTTTTAAGTGTGATTGGACCACCTTATAAAACGTTTATTTCAAAACATTAATTTTGGCCTACGAAAATTCAAGAAAACAGGTTCGGGAGTGTGTTACATACGAGGAAGGATTAGCACCCTCGTAACGCCCAAAATTGGTACCAATTGATTAGTTTTCTGGTCTAATGTCGAAAATTTGAAAAGATTTGAAAGTATGATCCCTTTTTAAAACCTGAATAATTTGAGTTGAAACTCGAGATTCCTTTGTTCCGAAAGAATACAAACATCATATCCAGCACGTTAGGACACGATGTTTTTAAATCCTCGTAACTAAAATCATCTCGTGATTTTCAAAATTTATTAAAAAGGATATTTAGTTATTTAGACAAACGGGAAATCGCAACCCAGCACGTTAGGGCACTATTTCTCGAATTTCTAAACACAAAAACATTGCCTTATTTAAAAAAAAAACTTTTCAATTAAAATTTTTAAAACAATTATGTGAGTAAAATATAACATTAATATATTACAAGATATCAATACTAAAACAATATAAATTACATGATAGATACCAACATTTTATGCAAAAATAAACATAAAAATAACGAATAAAACTTGTGATAAAATTACTATGCTAAACAATAATAAGCAAATACAAAAAGAGGTACAAAAATAAATCAACGAAATTTTAAAAATATACAAAACAAGACGAGAAATGAATATAAAACTTTTATGAACAAAGTAACAATATAAAAAAAATAAATGAGGTATTAAACATTTGGATATTAAAATAATATATATAGAAAATAAATGACAAATTTTTAAAATGATTAGTATATACATATATATAATTAATTAATACGTTCTAAATAAAAAAGGGTAATTTTTAACATTTAATATAATAATTTAATACATGTATTTATAAAAATAATAATAATATATATTTAAAAGAAAAAACAAAACAAAACTTTATATTTATAATTAATTATTTTAAAATATTACACAATTTGCAAATTTTGGGATGATATATAATAAGTTTTAAAAATAATAAAATATTTAATAATAATATACAAATTTTAATATAATATATAATATATTCATAATATAGAATTTAAAAAAAACAAAATAAATAAAATAATTATAATACTAAAATAATTTATAAAAATTCAAAATAGGTTGAATATGGATTAAATTAAAGAAATAAAAAAATTTGAAGTAAAACTGTAAAAAGGGTCCGATTAGAACACGCGCCACACTGTAGGGACCTAATAGGCAATTTTTTCCTTATCCCCTAAACGGCGTCGTTCCCGTATCTGCCCTTAGAATGGCCCAAAGGACTAAATTGAAACAAAGGCAAAATCTTAGGGCCAAATTAAAATATAAAAAAATGCGATCGGGCGTAATTATAAAAATGAAAAAAACGAAAGGGCCTGTAGGGCTATTAGCCCTTTTAACAAAAACACGCGGATCCTCCCCGGGTAATCGGGTCAACACACGGATTTAGCTTGCTAAACGGCGTCGTTTTGTGCTTATTGAATTAAGCCAAAACGACGTCGTTTCTTTACTGCTATATAAATCAAAATCAGTTTAAAAAAAAAAACATTTTTAAACCATTCTAAAAAAAAAAGAAAGAAAAAGGCTCCGAAATGCTCTCTCCCCTCCTCGACCTGAGCTCCGGTAGCAGTCCTCGGCCACCGCCTCACTCGTCCATGCGCCGTCATACACGGCAGTCGAAACATCAAAAGCCTTCCCTTTTTCAGGCGAATCATAGGTAACCTCTTCTTTTTATTTTTAAAATAATATTTCGTACAAAAAAGTAATAAAAAAACAAATAAATAAAAAAACTTTCAGTGTTTCTGTTTCGTATATGTATGAAAAAAATGCAGATTAAAATAAAATAATAGCAAATCACCTCTGCTGCGATTTTGAAAATGCTGTTTTTATTGTATATCTGTGTAGTATCCCTCCCGATTACATTGTTTCGTTTGGTTTTTATAACCGATTACAAAAAAAGAAACAAATATATGGATTATTTTTGCCATATCTGTTGCCCTCGCTGCTGGTTTTCTTTCCTTTCGTAGGTTAATGGAGCGAATCACGGCGATGACGGTGGCTTGAAGGAAGCTGCGCATGGGGGCTTGCGGCGCGAAAGAACGCAGAAACCCTAGGGTTTCTGCCCTGGGGTTTGGTATTTGGTCCCCGTTAGACCCTATTTGTTTGGGTTAATGGGTTTAGGGTGTAATTCGGGTTTTGGGTCATGGTTCACGGGTAGAATTCAGGTGTTGTAATTGGGCTGCTGTAATGGACTAGTGATTTGGGCCCATTTGGCTAATTAGGTCTGAATGTAATTGGGCCTGTAAACTGTAAAAGGGACTGGACATTGGGTTTATTTTTTGGTTTATTTATTTTATTTTTCTGGTTTTGTATGGGCTTCCAACGGGCTGGGCAAATTTGAGTTCTTACAGCTGCCGCTCTTTGCTCATTGTCGTGTAACAGGAATAGAGCAAAGACCATAAAAGGACCAATTTTGCCCGGCCTTGCCGAGTCTTGAATTCTTGATCCTCATCTTCTTCAAAGGTATTCTGACAGCTTCAATCTGCTTCACCGCAACTTCAGGAAAGCAATATCTGCTATCTTTAGCCTGCTCCACTGCAACCTCAGGGATGCCATGCTGATATCTTCGGTCTGTTCCCTGCTAACTCAGGGACTGCCAAATCTGCTATCTTCAATCTGCTCCCTGCCAACACAGGGATTACCAGATCGTTGACTTCAATTTGCTCCTTGCAAAACTCAAGGATGCCAGATCTGTTTTCTTCAATCTGCTCCCTGTCAACACAGGGATTGCCAGATCATTGTCTTCAATCTGCTCCCTACCAACACAGGGATTGCCAGATCATTGTCTTCAATCTGCTTCTTGCAAAACTCAAGGATGCCAGATCTGCTTTCTTCAATCTGCTCACTGCCAACACAGGAATTGCCAGATCATTATCTTCAATCTGCTCCCTGCCAACCCAGGGATTGCCAGATCGTTGTCTTTAATCTGCTCCCTGCCAACACAGGGATTATCTTCAATCTACTCCTTGCAAAACTCAAGGATGCCAGATCTGCTCTCTTTAATCTGCTCCCTGCCAACACAGGGATTGCCAGATTGTTGTCTTCAATCTGCTCCTTACAAAACTCAAGGATGCCAGATCTGCTCTCTTAAATCTGCTCCCTGCCAACACAGGGATTGTCAAATTATTATTTTCAATCTGCTCCTTACAAAACTCAAAGATACCAGATTTGCTTTCTACATTGTCTCCTAGAGGATATAACCTGTAGAATGGATATATGCTTATGCTTAATGATTAGGATGGCATAATCAAAATAAGTCAAATGCTTCCTAATTAAACATATTATGATGCAAAAATGTTATGAGAATGATTCTTATTTCGGATGTAATCACTCATTCATTCATCCTGGTTCCATCTTTATTCTTCTCGACGTATCAATCATACTCTGCTCATATGCTTTGAATATTTTCCATCAATTTGGTCCTGTTGTACCATTCCCTAAATGTTACGACCCACTAGAGATGTTTGTGAAATGATCCTCTCTTAGGATCGACATTGCTTAATTTATCCGATCACTATTTAGACAGAAGAGGTAATCTCAATTTTCTCGAGTACCTCTGACCCTTACACATGGGAATTCTTAAGCAATTGTCCTGTTTCAGTTTCTTGTATTATCTAGAAATTTCCAGAGTAATATGCAAAACTTCTTTTGTAAAATATTATTAGTTCATCAATCACTGTTTCAATGCAACACGCTTTACGAATAATGGCAGCAAATAAATTGATCTTTGATGATAATTAGAGTTTGAACAAATTATCAAAAATACAAAGGAAATTAATCTGGGAACATATCTTTGAGAAGAAAAAGAATCCAAAGATAGTAAATAAGAAAAAAACCAGGTGCCCTAGATATCGCAGCTTGGGCTTTTATATACAAGCTCCATGAAGACTATTTTGAGCTTAACAGGTGTTTAGAAGATCCAAAGTACTTTGTTGATGCCTCGTCATGTAACATACTTCGCTTCTTGTTGAATCAGGTATAGCAAGATCACTGCATGCCTTTCAAAATTTGAGCCACCCTTTCGGGTTTTCAACTCAAAACCCCTTTGGTCTCAAGGCGCCCCTTGGCGGGTTTTCACCTTGGCCTCTCTTTTTTTTTAGAAGTCTCAATGTGCCCTTTGCGGGTTTTCACCTTGGCTTCTCCTTTTTTCAAGCAGAGTACTTCTTGACTGAGTCCGAATTCACAGGATTAGGTAAGCTCTTCCCATCTATTTCGGTCAAAATTAGTGCACCACCAGGGAAAGCCTTCTTCACTACATATGGCCCTTCCCAATTTGGCATCCATTTTCCTCTAAAATCCTTCTGTATGGGAAGGATCTTTTTCAGTACAAAGTCTCCCTCGTGAAATTCTCTTGGACGAACTTTTTTGTCATAAGCTCACATCATTCACTTTTGATAGATCTGACCATGACGAATAGCCCTTAACCTCTTTTCTTCAATCAAGTTCAATTGATCATAGCGCGATTGAATCCATTCTGCTTCATCCAGCTTTATCTTTGATAAAATTCAAAGAGAAGGTATTTCCACTTCAATGGGTAGAACTGCCTCCATCCCATAAACCAATGAGCAAGGAGTTGCCCCAGTAGAGATTCTGACAGACGTTCGATAGGCAATGAGCGCAAATGGCAATTTCTCATGCCAATCTCAGTAAGTCTCAGTCATTTTTCCCACTATCTTCTTAATATTTTTATTGGCCGCTTTCACTGCCCCATTCATTTTTGAGCGATACAGAGATTAGTTATGATGTTTAATCTTGAACTGACCATAAACTTCTGCTATCGTTCTGTTAGTCAAGTTCAGTGCATTGTCTGATATAATCCTCTCAGGCATTCTATACCGACAGATGATCTCCTTTTTTAAGAATTGACTAACTGCTGAGTTAGTAACGCTTGCGTACGAAGCAACCTCCACCCATTTCGTGAAGTAGTCAATAACCACAAAGATGAAGCGATGCCTATTTGAAGCTTTCGGTGAGATCGGCCCAATGACATCCATGCCCCACATGGAAAAAGGCCATGGAGAAGTCATAACATGCAAAGGTGAAGGTGGTACATGAATCTTATCCCCATAAATCTGGCATTTATGGCATCTTTTGGCATAGTTGATACAATCTCCTTCCATAGGAGACCAATAGTATCCAAACCTCATGATTTGTCTAGCCATAGTGAAATCGTTAGTATATGTTCCACAAACACCTTCATGCACTTCTTCTAAGATTTTTCTAGCTTCCACAGCGTCAACACATCTCAAGAGCACCTGATCTTTCCTTCTTTTGCACAGGATATCCCCATTCAAAACATAGTCGCAAGCTAATCTCCTTAATATTCTTTTGTCATTCCCAGTTGCTTGCTCAGGGTATTCACAATTTCTTACGTGTCGTAATATAGCCTGATACCAAGGGTGGTCATCATTTTCCTCTTCTTCCACATTGCAACAATGAGTTGGAACCTCAAAAATACTCATCTGAATGGGTCTCACATCCTCTTCCTTGTTTACTTTAATCATGGAAGCCAAAGTTGCCAAAACATCTGTTATTTGGTTTTCATCTTGTGGGAGATAATTGAAAGTGATGTCATCAAACTCTTCAATTAACCTCAAAACTATCTTTCAATAATTAATCAATTTGGGGTCTCTTTTCTCCCACTCTCCCTTGAGCTGGTAGATCACTAATGCGGAGTCTCCATATACTTCCAGTGTTCTAATTTTATGCTCTATGGCCGCCCGAATTCCCGTGATGTACGCTTCATACTCGGCCATATTGTTTGCGCAATCAAAATCCAATTTGCACGTAAATGGATAATGATCTCCATTTGGGGACACCAAGACTGCCCCAATTCCATTTCCTACAACATTTGACGCTCCATCAAAGTTCAGCTTCCACAGATATTCTTCAGTAATTGCCACATACATCAACTCTTCATTGGGAAAATCAAAGCTCAATGGTTCATAATCTTCTAGAGCTCTACTAGCCAAAAATTCTGCTATTGCGCTTCCTTTTATGGCCTTTTGATTCACATAGACTATATCGAACTCAGAGAGCAATTTCTGTCATCTTGCTATTCTTCCATTTAAAGCAGTTGATTCCATCATGTACTTTAATGGGTCAAGTTTCGAAATTAGCCAGGTTGTATGATATAGCATATATTGTCTCAATATTCTAGTTGTCCAAATCAAGGCACAACACAACTTCTCAATTGGCGAATATCTCATTTCACACTCAGTGAATTTCTTACTAAGGTAATATATCGCCCTCTCTTTTCTTCCTGACTCATCATATTGACCAAGCACACATCCAATAGAGTTACTGAACACCGACAAGTACAGTATTAACGGTCTATCTGGGTTGGGCGGAGATAGTACTGGAGCATTTGACAAATATTTCTTGACTTTATCAAAGGCATTCTGGCATTCCTCATCCCAAGTACCTTGGTTGTGTTTCTTAAGAAGGCAAAATATGGGATCACATTTCTCAGTTAATTGTGAAATAAACCGAGCAATGCAATTTAACTTCCCAAGAAAACCTCGAACTTCTTTCTGAGTACGTGGTGGAGGCAATTCTTGTATGGCTCTGACCTTGTCTGAGTCAACCTCTATTCCCTTTTTGCTGACTACAAAGCCCAATAGTTTTCCCGACCTAGCTCTAAAAGTACACTTTGCCGGATTGAGCTTTAACTGAAATTTCCTCAATCTCAGGAACACTTTCTTCAAGACTTTAATGTGTTCCTTCTCTGTTCGAGATTTGGCAATCATGTCGTCAACGTACACCTCAATTTCTTTGTGCATCATATCGTAGAATAAGGTTACCATAGCCCTTTGGTATGTTGCCCCTGCATTCTTTAGCCCAAGTGGCATTACCTTATAACAAAAAGTACCCCACAATGTTATGAAAGTGGTTTTATCCATGTCTTCAGGATGCATCTTTATTTGATTGTACCCTGAGAAACCATCCATAAAGGAAAACAACAAGTAACATGCCGTATTATCCACCAAAGTATCAATATGCGGTAAGGGAAAATTATCCTTTGGGCTAGCTTTATTCAAACCTCTATAGTCAACACATATTCGTACCTTCCCGTCCTTCTTAGGGACATGTACAATGTTAGCTACCCATTCTGAGTACTTAACCTCTTGCAGGAATCCAGCATAAAACTGCTTTTTAACTTCATCTTTTATTTTCAACACAATATCAGGCCTCGTCCTTCGCAGCTTTTGTTGGACTAGCTTACAGTCTTCTCTTATGGGAATGCGGTGCACTACAATGTCAGTATTCAGTCTAAGCATATCTTGGTATGACCATGCAAAGACATATCTAAATTCTTGTAATAACTCAACAAGATCTCGCCTTGTTTCCTTGGCAATACGCGTCCCGATTTTCACTTCTTTCCCTTCCTCCAAGGTTACATTCTCTACTGCCTCTTTCTTATGGGGCAAAATTTGCTTCTCTTCTTGCTTTACCATTCTTAACAAATCTGGAGACACGTCACAATCCTTATCACCTTCAAAATACTGAGGTTCCTCTAAACACATGTCTTGCTTAAAAGAGAATTCAGGATTTGTAGTATCATTGCTCATATCATTGATATCTAGCGACCTGTGGTGGGTACAAAAGAATGTACAAAGAATGAATAAATTTAAGAATGACTATTTACATGAATGAAATGAAAATTTAGAAAGAAATTAAAAGGTCAAAAGAATATTTATCGGTATAAAAGAATGAAAGAATATTTGCTCAAATTGATAACAAAGGTGTATTTTATTGAAACAAAAAAGTCTGAACATGAGCCTATTTCACAAATGAAATCTTATTACTCCTAGGCTTTAGAGCAACAAGAGTATTCTGAAAATTACTGTATAATTTCGAAAGACTATAGGAAGTTCTTCTGCAGTCCAGTTGTTTAAGGAACTTCCCGGTTCGTAAGGACGAATGCCTTCCAGATTTCTTTGTTCAGTCTCCTCCTCGTGTATAGCATTGGCGTGATGACTTCTATTTTCAAGCAACCCTCTCTAAGGGTGAATTATCCCTCCTAATACAAAAGTCTGGGATATGTGAGGGAACGTCATCAATTCCCATTCAACTTATTTTCCACTCAACCGTGCCCTTCTTCTATCTTGCTTTTTCTCTATTTCCTTCCTCATTTATCTATGATCAGGCCTGAAACCCAAGCCAAAACCGTCTCTTTTCTGCCTCAGTTCTGGAACTTGAATTCTTCCTTGGAGATATCTTCCCAATCCTCTTCCTAGCAAGGCTCCTTTCCCCACCATCATCTGTAAACCCATTCTTGTAGTCCTGGATATCTTAGGTACCAGAACTTCACTTCTTTCCGTAATGAATGTCGCGTTTACGAATTCCAAAGATCGAAAAGATCATTCTACTGCCTCCTCATTTACCTCTACATAGGGCGCGTCATTGGTAACTGCCGCTATGATGTCTTCCTCCACATTTATAGTAACTAGCTGTCCTTCTATCACTAACTTCAATTTTTGGTGCAAAAACGATGGCACCGCTCCCGCCGAATGTATCCAGGGCCTCCCCACAAGCAATTATAGGAGGGCTTGATATCCATCACCAAAAAATCCACCTCATACGTGTTTGGCCCAATCAACAAAGGTATGTCAATTCTTCCCATCACTTTTCTCTTCGTGCCATCAAATGCTCTCACTATGCTATGGCATGCTTTCATGTGAGAACTATTTATTGGCAACTTGTTCAATGTAGACAATGGCATAACGTTCAAAGCTGACCCATTATCAATTAGCACACTGGACAAAGTATATCCTTTGCAGTGAGTAGTGATGTGCAGGGCCTTGGTCGATCCCATTCCACCAGGTGGAATTTCATCATCATTGAAATAGATAAAGTTGTCAGCTCTTATGTTATTAACCAGACGATTCAACTTATTGACAGATATGTCATTAGTAACGTAGGTTTTAGTGAGCACTTTCATCAATGCTTCGCGATGTACTTCTGAGCTCAAAAGCAAAGCTAACACTGATATACGAGCTGATTGTTTGCGTAACTACTCTACCATGCTGTATTCACTATGCTTTTAGAATTTCAAAAATTCTTTAGCCTCTTCTTCTTTTACAGGCTCATTGATGAGTGCCTCAGCCTCTTTCTCCTGCTCAACTGCTAAGGTCTTTGTTTTCACCAACTCAACTCTATCATATCGCCTTCCACTACGCGTGTAAAATCCCTCACTTTAGATCTCTTTAGAAGTACTAGCCATATTTTTTCCTCCCGGTATTGTCACATTACAATTGTAATTCCAAGGTACCGTCTTATTATCCTTATAAGGAAAAGAAACAGGTTTCTGAATGATAACTTTTGGCACTATTTGTATTTCACCCACAGTAATTCTTGGATGGGAAATGATTATTCTTGGGTAATTGACTTTTGGTTTTGTCAACTCTTCTTCTGTCACGCACACATTTCTTTCATCTAAGCCTTCTTCAAAAAATTCCAACTCCTTGTTATCCATAAGGCTTTGCACCAAATCCCTGAACTCAACACATTCTTGGATCTCGTGCCCCTTTTCTTTGTGGAACTCACAGTAGTTCCTTACTTCTTCACATCCTTTTTTAAGATCTGATGTTATCATTCCTCTTTGCTTCATTTCTTTCCAAACTGTCCTCAACGGTGTTTTTACTTCAGCGATATCCTCCTTAATCTGTCTCGTGATATTTTCCCCAATTGCATTTACCCCTTTATCTCTGTGATTAGGTAATGGGTTTTTCGCACTAGGGGTATCATCAAATTTTTCAATCCCTATCTTAATGAGTCTTTCTACTGCTTTCTTAAAGCCAGTGCAATTTTCAATTGAATGCCCCTGTATTCCCGCATGGTATTCACATTTAGCCTTTGCATCATACCATTTGGGATATGAGGGTTGCAGTGGTTTCAAGTAAAAAGGAGCTACCACGTGTGCATCAAATAAATTCTGATAAAGTTCCTTATACATCACCGGAATGGGCGTAAACTGGATCTTTTCAGAGTTTTGTCTTGTACCAGATTTATGCCTTTGCGAACCCCGTTATCCAGCTACGTTTGGTTGACTGACAGTTATTGACTTTGAGTACCCTTTAATGTAGGTATTTGCATTGTTCACCTCATTCTCCTTCCTCCTTGGGGCTGACCTTTTGGTGGTTTCGCCTTCAATCCTGCCACCTCTTATAGCGTTTTTAATCATTTCACCTGCCATTACTATGTCTTCAAAGCTCTTAGTGGTACTCCCTATCATATGGGTAATGAATGGGACCTTCAAAGTGTTGATGAAGAGTATTGTAGTCTCCTTTTCTAGGAGCGGTGGCTGAACTTGCATGGCAACTTCCCTCCATCTTTGTGCGTATTGCCTAAAGCTTTCATTTGGCTTCTTTTCCATGTTTCGCAGGGTGATTCTATCAGGCGGCATATCCGTCACACGACTGTATTGCTGCATGAATGCCTACGCTAAGTCTCTCCAGAAACTGATTCTAGCACGGCTTAGTTGGTTATACTACTTAGACGCTACCCCAACTAGACTATCTTGGAAACAATGAATCAGCAGCTGATCATTATTAACATAGCTGGTCATCCTTCTACAGAACATAGTGATATGGGCTTCAGGGCAACTGGTCCCATTGTATTTCTCGAATTCTAGCATCTTAAACTTATGAGGAAGTACCAAATCTAAGACCAAGCTCAAATCTTTAGCATCAATTCCATGATGCTTATCAGCACCTTCTAAAGCCTTGAATTTTTCCTCTAACCATCTGCAACGGTCCTCTAACTGCCTTGAGGATTCCATTCTTATTCCTTCCCTCTCAGCCATGTCTAGATCAGGGAGAATAGGATTAGCTGGGTTTTCCTCTGGGTTAGATCTAGATCCAACCTAGAAATACATGGGCACCCCAGTATCAGCTTGCCCTTGTTGAGGCCTAATTGTAACTTCGGCCTTCGAGGATGCACCTCAGGTTGTGCTTGCGCGTGTGGTGGGGTAAAGCCTGGAGGATAATCCTCATTATCCTCTCCAGTGGCAGCCATGGGACCCTTTCCTTTGTCCATTGCCCCAGTCAGCAGTTGGGATATCTGGGACATCATATTCCTCTGAGATTCCATCATTTGCCCTCTCATATCTTGTTGCATTTTTGTCAACTGCTCTTGCAACTGGTCTTGCATATCCTTTTGGAGCTGTTGAAATCTTTGATCCATGTTCTTGGTCTTGGCACATGTACCGTAACGGTGTGTAGTTTCCAGATTTTTCTTTCTTCTCTCTCTTCTGTAATAACTTCCACTAATTATGGTCTTTCTATGGATTTAAATACATATGATGTAATGTAATGCAAATGCATGAATGCAAAAGATACCGATTCTGATTCAGTTTCATTTAGAAAACTTTATTTAGAAAATAAAAATCTTTACACAAAATGGACTACAAATACGCTTTCGCCCTTAGGCCCAAAGTTTTAACCCTATTAAATAAAGAAGCTAACTCTCGACCCCTATCTGACTCTAGCTCATACTTTACACTTAACATATCAGCCTGCGCTGCCAAAACTTGCAAATGATCAGCTACTTCCCGAATTTGGACTATGGCTTCACCCATGAGGTAGTCCCTATCTCTGACTTGATCCTGAGAATGGTAAAGCTCTCCCTTCCAATGTCCTTCTCTTGCCTCAAGCTGCTTGCTTCGGAGTTCACAGTTTTGTAACACCGACTCCAACCTTTCAATCTTGCCTTTCATTTCCTAGATCTTGTTCAGACTTGTCCTTAACTCGGCTGTAGAATTACGACTTCGAAGGTGATGAAGAGACCGTCCAAGTTTAGCAACTTTTACCTTTAATCCTTGTTTCTCCTTCTGACTTTCTGCCAAACTCCTTTTTAGGGCCTGGTTTTGTGCCTGAACTTCTTGAAACTTCCTCTCCCATTGATCAGCTTTGGCTTTTTCTTCTTGAATCTCTTGTTGCCACTGCTCCGAAGTCTTCCCTAATCCGGCCCTTTTCTTCGACAACTGTATCTTCTTATATTTTGTCTTCAAGTCATCACGATCTTCCTCAATCTTCCTCTTCTCTTTTCTTACTTTGTCAACCTCAAGTTTCTGAACATCCACATATAAACTTAGGTACATCTTCTCTTCCTTCAACTTCTCTATCCTCTTTCCGAGCTCCAAACTCTTTCTTTCAAACTCTTACTTTATGATTTCTATTTCTGATGGAACCACTCGTAAACACTCTTCCATCGATCGGGCACCCTCCAAACTTGGCCTAGGGATGTTATCGTTAATCCTTCGGCCAAACCACCCCTTGTACTCTAGGGATGTCATCGGACCCTCAGTCAGAACCTTCACACACCAAGTCCGCTCCAAGCCTCAGAAATCTCTCGAAAATATTCTTCTTATAATTATCTCCCTTATACGAGAGTTTACACTGAGCTAATCCTTGTGCTGCCGGTATACACTGCTTCACTTTATATTGCCTTAGTACGAGCAATGGTGCATATCCAACAGCTCCCCAGACTCCAGGAAGAGGCACTCAATCAAAATTTTAACACCGATAGAGGACCGCGTCATGAACCATCTAAGAGGTTTTCTACTCAACATCTTCCTCTCGGAGATTTTGCAGAATTTCCATCCATCTTTCCTCTGATACATCATCTCTCTTTGGCGTAGCTGCTGCATCCTTCAAAGGGGAATAATTCTCAAAGAACACTCGGCAAGGAACTTTGTCAACCTTCCAAAAGTAACTGTGGAACCAAACCATCAATAACTGCATGCATCCAATGAATCTACCTTCACCAGCCTTCCAGCATGCACTCAAGGACTGCCTCATCTACATGCCTCAAAGCTTTGGGGAAGATTACCAAACCGTAAATACTTAAGGCCAAGACATCAAACTTGCTCTTCACATCTGGGTGTGCTAATATCAAATCCCTCAAACTTGCCCAAGGAATGCATTTTCCATCACCCTTTTACTGGATTCGAGATGTGACCCACTGTTCACTCATCCCCGTAATACTCATTAATTTCTTCACGAAGGTTGGACGTTAGTGGGACTAAAGTAAGCTTTGTTACCTCGAATCCTTGGACAGCGAAGCAGAGTCGTATACTTCTCCAAAGTAGGTGCTAAATCCACCTCTCAGAATGTAAAACAATTATAAGCAGGGTTCCAGAATTGTACCATGGCTCAAAACAGATGCTTATCCACCTTAACATCAAGCAAGTAGGGTAGATCACCATAATTATGGTAGAACAGCTGCTTAGTCTCGTCGTCCCAATGGGCCCAAATATCCTTTAACTCCTGAAGCTCATTCTGTGTCGCACTGATGCGAGTGAAATCCCACAACTCAGACGTATACCCCTCAGTGACACTATCTCCTTTCTTTAATTGGGTTTTCTCTGACCACGCACAGACGGTAGCGTTGTCCTCCACCTTATCAAGATATTCATTCTCCATAACAAAACTTCCTAATTTAGAAATCGAACCGTGAATCGACACCTTTAAATGTTGAGCGACATGCAATGATAACAAAATAAAATGGGTCAATGTCATGTATAAAACATATAATTCAAAGAGAATGATAAACAAGCACCTATATGGGTGATTACTATGGGTCAACATAGTTCTACCTAATGCGAGCTCCTAGGGTTCACTATATGTGTTTTCGGTTCTAAAAGAAAAGGGTACCTGAACCAGCAGATTCCTCAATCCTCACTCATTATAGGCTCATATAGACCAAGTTCAGTTCAGAGTGACACATTTCCCTATGGCCATGCGGAGATGAAAATCTCACTGAGACAGAGGTACGGATGTATCCCAGAAGCAATCCACTAGCCCATGCGGAGGTGAAAACCTCAGGAAGGCATAGCTTCTCACTCCCACTTAAGGGTGTGACCATAACGGTCATGCAATAAAATGTGTGCGAGAAAAATAACAATCATATGCACCAAACACATGCAAAAAGATCATAATTTCAAATCGAATTTTTAAATTTCCACAAAAGGACAGAAAATAATCAATTTTACGGTTTGACTCTCTTAAAAATTCCCCAGCGGAGTCGCCAAGCTGTCGAAACCATTTTTATTTTTGAAAAATAGGATCGACTATTTAAAAAAAAACGAAAATGAGAGTCGCCACCAATCTTTTTAAGTGTGATTGGATCACCTTATAAAATGTTTATTTCGAAACATTAATTTTGGCCTACGAAAATTCAAGAAAACGGGTTCGGGAGTCGGTTACGTACGAGGAAGGATTAGCACCCTCGTAACGCCCAAAATTGGTACCAATTGATTAGTTTTCTGTTCTAATGTCGAAAATTTGAAAAGATTTGAAAGTATGATCCCTTTTTAAAACCTGAATAATTTGAGTTGAAACTCGAGATTCCTTTGTTCCGAAAGAATACAAACATCATATCCAGCACGTTAGGACACGATGTTTTTAAATCCTCGTAACTAAAATCATCTCGTGATTTACAAAATTTATTAAAAAGGATATTTAGTTATTTAGACAAATGGGAAATCGCAACCCAGTACGTTAGAGCACTATTTCCTGAATTTCTAAACACAAAAACATTACCGTATTTAAAAAAAACTTTTCGATTAAAATTTTTAAAACAATGATGCGAGTAAAATATAACATTAATATATTACAAGATATCAATACTAAAACAATATAAATTACATGATACATACCAACATTTTATGCAAAAATAAACATAAAAATAATGAATAAAACTTGTGATACAATTGCTATGCTAAACAATAATAAGAAAATACAAAAAGAGGTACAAAAATAAATCAACGAAATTTTAAAAATGTACAAAACAATACGAGAAACGGATATAAAACTTTTATGAATAAAGTAACAATATAAAAAAATCAATGAGGTATTAAACAATTGGATATTAAAATAATATATATAGAAAATAAATGACAAATTCTTAAAATGATTAGTATATACATATATATATATATAATTAATTAATACGTTCTAAATAAAAAAAAGGTAATTTTCAACAATTAATATAATAATTTAATACATGTATTTATAAAAAAGACAATAATATATATATTTAAAAGACAATACAAAACAAAACTTTATATTTATAATTAATTATTTTAAAATAATACACAATTTGCAAATTTTGGGATGATATATCATAAGTTTTAAAAATAATAAAATATTTAATAATAATATACAAATTTTAATATAATATATAATATATTCATAATATAGAATTTAAAAAAACAAAATAAATAAAATAATTATAATACTAAAATAATTTATAAAAAATCAAAACAGGTTGAATAAGGATTAAATTAAAAAAATAAAAATATTTGAAGTAAAACTGTAAATATGGTCCGATTAGAACACGCGCCACACTGTAGGGACCTAATAGGCAATTTTTTCCTTATCCCCTAAACGACGTCGTTCCCGTATCTGCCCTTAGAATGGCCCAAAGGACTAAATTGAAACAAAGGCAAAATCTTAAGGCCAAATTAAAATATAAAAAAATGCGATCGGGCGTAATTATAAAAATGAAAAAAATAGAAGGGCCTATAGGGCAATTAGCCCTTTTAACAAAAACACGCGGATCCTCTCCGGGTAATCGGGTCAACACGCAGATCTGGCTTGCTAAACGGCGTCGTTTTGTGCTTATTGAATTAAGCCAAAACGGCGTCGTTTCTTTACTGCTATATAAATTAAAATTAGTTAAAAATAACATTTTTAAACCATTCTAAAAAAACAAAAGAAAAAGGCTCTGAAATGTTCTCTCCCCTCCTCAGCCTGAGCTCCGGCAGCAGTCCTCGGCCACCGCCTCAATCGCCCACGCGCCGTCGTACACGGCGGTCGGAAGGTCAAAAGCCTTCCCTTTTTCAGGCGAATCACAGGTAAGCTCTTCTTTTTATTTTTAAAATAATATTTCATACAAAAAAGTAATGAAAAAACAAATAAATAAATAAAAACTTTCAGTGTTTCTGTTTCGTATATGTATAAAAAATGCAGATTAAAATAAAATAATAGCAAATCACCTCTGCTGCGATTTCGAAAATGCTATTTTTATTGTATATTTGTGTAGTATCCCTCTCGATTACATTGTTTCATTTGGTTTTTTTAACTGATTATAAAAAAAGAAACAAATATATGGATTCTTTTTGCCATATCTATTGCCCTCGCTGTTGGTTTTCTTTCCTTTTGCAGGTTAATGGCGCGAATCACGGCGGTGACGGTGGCGTGAAGGAAGCTGCGCATGGGGCTTGCAGCGCGAAAGAATGCAGAAACCCTAGGGTTTCTGCCCTGGGGTTTGGTATTTGGGCCCCGTTGGGCCCTGTCTGTTTGGGTTAATAGGTTTAAGGTGTAATTCGGGTTTCGGGTCATGGTTCATGGGTAGAATTTAGGTGTTGTAATTGGGCTGCTGTAATGGACTAGTAATTTGGGCCCATTTGGCTAATTAGGTCTGAATGTAATTGGGCCTGTGAACTGTAAAAGGGACTGAACATTGGGTTTATTTTTTGGTTTATTTATTTTATTTTTCCGGTTTTGTATGGGCTTCCAACGGGCTGGGCAAATTTGAGTTCTTACACCTTAATCTAAACATTTTACCAGAATAAGGTTTCTTTCTGATACCAACTTTTCTTTAGCGGACTTGTGCCCTCAATGTAACCCTATAGTACCTATTCTTTTAGTCCATTACTTTTAAATACTTCAATAGATAGGTAGTTCCCAATGAACATTCTCTTACTCAGGTATCTCTTGGAAATTTCCACCCCTGGTGGACCTACAAGGTTTTACCGATGCTTCATGGCCCTGATAGATTTTCGCCCTTACTATTTTCTGACAGGCTTTGTTGATCATTCAACCTTGAGCTGACATTTATTCCCATGAATACTCTTGGTGTCTACTTGTTCAACTACCTTTTGTCGATTCCAATCTAAGTTTGTATTTGCTTAATCATTTTAGAATCTGTGACTTCTCTGATGAACTCTTCTTGGCAGGCATCACACTTACCATCTTGTCTAAGGAACCTTTACCACCTTTTCACAATATTAAGTTAATATGCTTCCTAGGTTCCATTCATCATTGTCCTTGGCAAGATCCCTCTAGTCATCCGTTAGCCTATGTCCCTAGACGGGCTCGGACCATCTTGTTTGATGACTAGTCACTTAAGTCACAACGCGACTTCTTCTTTATACCTTGGTGGATCTCCTGGTTTTCTATTTTGAGGATATCACATGTTGTCATAGTCGAGTTACGATCTTATACACATAACCCCATGTTTAATGTCTTGGCAGACTACTCCGTATTTACTATCCCGATGGACTACCCTGTGTTTATTGTCCTGAAATTCCTTTCAATTAAAGTTTTATAGAAATCTAGGTGTGACAACTCTCCCAACCTTAAAAAAAATTTCATCCTTGAAATTTCCTCTTGCTCTTATTTATAGAGGCAGACTCCAAGTATTTCACTCCTTTCGGTAATCCTTGCCATGTCCTAAAGGTAGGCACCTTTATTCTTCCTAAGTACCATAATGTTGACTCATTGATCGTCTATAAATGTATTATCATTTATAATAAAAATATCACACTAAAAATATAAGAAATTAAATGGACGGTGTCCGCAAGCGTACTAGTCAAATTATAATATAATAAAGTTTACAATGAAACACTGATAAGTATTCCAAGGATTGTACCCAAAGAATTGCTGATTGGAGAAACTATTATTAAATTAATTACAAAAATAATTATTAATCTAACCGAGTCACGAATTAGTGGTATGATTCCAAATTAATATTTTAGTTAAACTAATTAAATTAACTAACCTAAATTAACCTTCTTACCATGTTAATGAATTATGTCTAAATAAACTAATACCACAATGATTAAAAATTAAAACTAAATAAAAATGCATCTCAACTTTTTACGGGCACATGTGGTAAAAATATTCATAACCTTTTCCGATAGCGAAACCCAAAATTTAAAATTTCGATCTCTTTTCGATAATTTCCCCTTTGTCTTTCTCTTTATCAGTGGTTATGGAAATCTAAAAACTTTCTCACCAACCAAACAATATTTATTGTTAGTAAAAAAATAAAAAAAATTATGATGAAGATTTAAAGCATTTATATTATTATTTAAATTTTTTATTAATTTAATGTCACGAGTTAATTAGGTATTAACTCAATTAAAAAATTACAGAAATTTTTTCCATAATTAAAATAAATAATATCATTTGAGAGTATTGTGATCTTTTTACTTTAGAAAACCCAATGAGAATATTTATATGATGAGATTAAAACCTACACCAATTGCATTAGTAAAACATTTCTTTTGCCACTCAACTAAAACTTTATTTTGATTTTTTACATTTTAATTTTATTATGCATATGTTATTATCCCAATTAGTTGCATATCTCAATAATATATTTGGTTGAGTTGGTGCCGCAAGTTAACCCGAAACTAACTCAAGATTGATGACAACACTGTGATAAACATTTAATCTAATTTTTTTTCATTTTAATAGTGTATATATTTAATATGTAATTATTAATTAGTTTCAAACAGTAAATTTTATTATTTATTGTATATTATTCTTTAATACAATTTTATGTTCTAAATTATGATTTCTATATTCATATACATGTGATAGAATTTTTAATATTTATCTCAATTTAATAATTAGGTAATGTTTAAGAAAAATATAAAAAGTTATGATTTAGTACTGGTTGCATAAATTTTGGTTAGGAGAAAGATCAAAAAATAAAAAAGACATCGGTGGGTCAAAGTGGCTATCAGTTACCCTGAAAAAATATGTGGATATGAGTTTATAGTAAATATGTGGCTATAAGAAAGATGATGTGCTATCGAATTTTAGGCAAAAGAAAATCTGAGAAGAGAGAGAGAGAGAGAGAAAAGAATAGAGAAGAAGGAAGAATTTCTGAATTTCCTTGTGTATATTCGATAATTGCCACCTCCAACAACTCATGCTTAATAAGAACATAAAATAACAAACAAAATAACATGGCAATTTTGTTATAACCTAAACGCATCGTTTCACTAATGCACTACGCCTCATTTTGCTTAAGGTCAAAACTCCCCGTTTACTTCTGCATCCTTCTATTTCCTACTGCATACTTCTAGCCCGTATCAGTACTCCCTTCCCAAAAATAATCCTTATCCTCAAGGATGAAAATGAGGAAATTTAGTTTGCAGTAGGTTAAGAGATTCCCAGGTCGCATCTTCAGGAAAAGAGTAAGCCCATTCAACCAAGACTTCAGTAACAGCTTGGTTGCCCTTCTTGATTATTCTTTTGTCCACAATTCGAACCGGTTCCTTTGATAATACCCTATGAACATCCACCAGTGGTAATTGAACTTGTGTAGGGGATGCACTGACATGTTTCTTCAACTGAGAGACATGAAAAGTGGGATGAATACGGGACCCCGGTGGCAGCTGGAGAGTGTATGCCACCTCTCCCACTCTTTTAATCATAGGAAAAGGCCCATAAAATTTTAGAGATAGTTTCTGATTAAGAATCCTTCTCACCGTCCGCTGTCTATAAGGTTGCAGCCTTAAATATACGAAATCCCCTATTTGGAAAGTTCTCTTTGATCGATGTTTGTCAGTGAAAAGCTTCATGCGTGACTGAACTCTCTTGAGCTAGAACTGCAATAGTTTCCTCGCTGCTTCGCGAGCTTATAAACTTCTATCGACCACCGCAACTTGTGAAGTTTCAGCTAAGTAAGGCATGTGAGTAGGTGGGGGTTGTCCAGATAAGGCTTCATATGGGGTAAGCTGAATGGAAGAGTGAAAAGAAGCGTTGTACCACCACTCAGCAGGAGGCAACCAATGGAACCATTTTGTAGGTGTTTCAACAGTCATACACCTCAAGTAACTCTCGAGACAACGATTTAATACCTCCGTCTGCCCATCCATTTGAGGGTGATAGGCTGTGGACAAAAGAAGTTTAGTACCAGCTTGTCGAAATAATTCTTGCCAAAATCGACTGATAAAAATTTTATCTATGTCCGATATAATCGAATCAGGCATGCCATAAAGTTTATAAATATGAGTGAGGTACTCCTGTACAACTCTTTACCTGTGAATGGGTGGGACAGAGCTAGGAAATGACCGTACTTGGTCAGATGGTCCACCACAACCAAAATAACATTCTTTTGACATGAATTTGGCAAACCTTCAATGAAATCCAAACTAACAACAAACCAAGCTGTAACGACCCAAATTTCAGTGGTGTCAGAATAGTGATTTGAAATCACTAAATCCAACAAATTAGTAGAAAATATTATTAATTCAATGAGTATAAGTTAGATGTGAAGTTAGGGAAATAATTGAAATAGTGAACAGTACTTTAGAGAATAAATACTAAGTAATTTGAATTAAAAACGAGGTATCGAGACCTCAAAATTTAAAACCAAGCCATAAATATTTTTATAAATATTTATGGAGTGTTAATAAGTTAGTATTAAAGTTTCGTTAAGAAATTTCAAGGTTTTGTTGGTCAATTGAGTAAAAAGGACTAAATTGAATAAAGTGTAAAACTGTGGAAAGTGACTAAATAGCTTGGATAATAAATAAAAAGGACTTAAAGTGTAATTTGGCCCAAAATTTAATGGGCTGGACGGTTGGGTTAAGAAATAGCTGAAAATTAGTGTGAACTAATGGCAATTTTGTAAATAAATTAAAATCCAATAGCGATATATGGACTAAATTAGAAGAAAAATCTAGATATTTTATTTTCTTTCATCTTCTTCACCAAAAAACACCATAGGAGGGTTTCTAAAAGCTGGTTTTCCCTATATTTATTGCAAGTAAGTTCAATTCTTGATTATTTCTTGAAATTTTTATGTTTTTGGGACTTTTACAACTAGATCCTCATGTCTAATTCATTAGTTTTTGATTTCATGGTTGATTTTGAAAGTTACCATGAATATGTGATGGAAGTATGTGATGACTTAGCATGGAATTAAAGCTTTAATTTGTTTATATGTTGATTTTATTGAATGAATTGAATAGAAAGTGAATATTTAAGGACCTATTTGCAAAAGAGTTTAAATTATCGTTTTATCTGGGAATTTTGAATTCTAATGATTATAGAATAGCTTATAAGATTTAGATAAAGTGTTAATTGAGAATAAAAAGCTCAATTAATGAGTTAATTGGTCAAGGACCAAATTGTGAAAACTACAAAATTTGAGGCAAAAGTGTAATTTCAGGAATTAAAGGGTATAAATTGTAAAATATAGTAAAATTAAAATAAATGCTAATGATTGAATAATTTTGCACTTTTAGATCAATAAATTGAAGCAAATCGAGGAAAGGAGAAAATAGTAGAATAATTCCCGAACTACTATAACTTTTGCAAATTAGCTCAGGTAAGCTCATGTGGTTAAATTTTAATGATCGTTGTTAATATTGTGAATTTTGTAATGTATTATATGATGTGTATGTAATAAAGTCATAAATAATGTAAAAGCATGAAAGTGAAGAAATAAACAACATGAATGGAACATCGGATTGGGTACTTCTGTCTAGTGCCAAACGATGAATTGACGGAAAAAGACCATGGTTGGACCACGGCAACAAGTGATAAGTGATCCATATAAGGCCATAGCTGGGCTATGGCATCGGAAAATAAGTGACAAGTGATTCCCGTATAAGACCATAGTTAGGCTATGGCATCGGTCAGAAATGCCAAGTGAATTCCATGTAAGACCATAGCCAGGCTATGGCATTGGATTAAAGTGATATAAGTGACCCGTATAAAACCATAGCTCGGCTATGGCATCGGACAAAAGTGATAAGTGCTTCCGTGTAAGACCATGTCTAGGATATGGCATCGGTATAATATATGACCCGTATAAGACCATGGTTGGGCCATGGCTTCGGAAAGTGAAATGTGATCATGTGCAAGCCCATAGTCTTCTATGGCAAAGTAAAGATGAAGTACTCAATTCCGTATGGTTTTCTAATTTTAATAAGAGTGGTAAGTGGAAAAAAGGCCCAAAAAAGTGAAATTCTTATTACGAATGATAATGAACAATATTAAACGAGCTAAATTTTTATTTGTGCATGACAAGAGAAATTAGTGAATATGTATGCTATATGAATGTATTACAATACTTGGTAAGTTTACTTTCTAAGCCTATGAACTTACTAAGCTTTCACAAGCTTACTTGAATGTGTTTGTCATGTTTTTAGATTAATGTAGTTTCAGAGGATCGGATCATCACAAAGAATCACACTATCCAGAGGTTTTCCGGTAGTTTTTGGGTTATTATCTTTTGATTTATATGGCATGTATAAGTGTTTGGTTGGATAAAGTTATTAATGGCTATATTAAATGAAAAGAGATGGCATATGTGTATGAAACTTAGTTTAATGGTTAAAAAGTAATGTTACAATATAAAATGCATGTTTAGATATATAAAAGTTGATTGGTTGTTTGCAACTAGTATGAAATTGTGTTTAGTGCAGGTAATGAGAAAAAGGGTGAGAAAAGTGGCCTAAAACGGCCTACTTTCGTCCACACGAGTAGACACATGGGCATGTGTCTAGGCCGTGCGTGACACATGGTTATTTCACGGGTGTGTGTAGTGGCCGTGTGTCCCCTGTGTTGTAAAAATGTGAGTCTGGATAGTACATAGGCTAAGACACGGCAGCGTGTTTAGGCCATGTTAAAGACATGGGTTTCAAGCATGGTCATGTGTTAAAACATGTGAAAATGGCTTAAAAATGGTGAAAATTTAGTTTACCACACGGCCTAGCCACATGGGCATGTGCCCTCTCTGTTTATGTCACATGGGTTGACACCATGGCCATGTGATCAAGTTAGATCTGCCCACGGGTTGGCCCCACAGCCATGGGAGCCCCACAAGCATGTCTCAAGCCACACGGGCATGTGCCCCTATCTTCAAGGTAAAATTTCTAAAGTTGCCGGTTTTGTCCCGAACCACTTCCAAAGCATGTATTGGGCCCTGTAGGCCCATATTAGGGACTCTTTGATAAAATTTGGAAAGATTTGTGTTGGAATGAAAATTTTTTACTCGATTTTGTATAAATGATAATGTATAAGTCTAATAATGCCTCGTAACCCTATTCTGGTAATAGATACGGGTTAGGGGTGTTACACAAGCTCTGTCAGGTATCGGTAGTGGCTGAAGAAGTCCAGGATATGCCACTGATTCACTCTTACATTTTTGGCAAACCATATACTCCCAAATCCATTTCTTAACATCAGAAGTGAGACCCTTCTAGTAAAGTAGGCTAGCCACATACTTCCTAGTCACATGCACACCAGAGTGCCCTCCAATTGCACTAGCATGAAAATGCTGAAATAGATCATGTCACAACCTGAGATCTTTTCCCACTATAATTTTGCCCTTCCTTTACAGAAAACGACCATCCCAAGAATACTTTGAATCATGAGATTGAAGCTGTTGAATATCTTGAATAGGTTTTTGTAGCTTAGTATCAGCTGTATACGACTGTTGTACCAACTCCAAAAGGCCCGAAATGACTGAACTAACAGATAATTGATAGTGCTTACCTTCCTTTAACTAAGGTTATCGAGAGAGCGCGTCAGCTACCTTATTGTTGATTCCCTTCCGATAGAAGACCTCGAAATCGTAACCTAGCATTTTAGCTACCCAACGTTGTTAAAATGGAGTGACAGCCAACTGTTCAGACAAAAATCGAAAACTTTGGTGATCTGTTCTAATTTTAAAGTGTTTCCCCACCAAGTAGGCATGCCATTTCTTAACAGCCAATAACACCACAAGCATTTCTTTCTCATAAATCGATAGGCCTGGTGTTGCACCCCTAAAGCTTTGCTAAAGGAAGCCACTGGTCTTCCTTGTTGCTGCAACATTGCTCCAATGCCAAATCCACTTGCATCTGTGTCCACCATAAATTCAAGTTGGAAATTAGGTAGCACTAGGACAAGAGCTACACATAAGGCTATTTTTAGTGCTTGAAAGGCCACCGTTGCTTGATCTGTCCACCCCCAAGCATTCTTTTTCAATAATTCCGTAAGAGGTCGAGCTAGAACTCCATAATCTCTTATAAATCTCTTGTAATAACCTAAAAGACCAAGGAAACTCCTCAACTCTTTCACGGATCAAGGAATGGGCCACGAAGCTATACAATCAACCTTAGCCTTGTCCATCAAGACTATCCCTTCTTGTAACGCATGACCTAAATACTCAATTTGAAAGGTACCAAAACAGCACTTAGACTTTTTGGCATACAACTAGTTCCCCTTAATATGAGAAGAACAGCTCTCAAATGTTGCTGATGGTCCGACCAAGACTGTGAGTACTCCAAGATGTCATAAAAAAAACTAGCACACACTTTCTCAACAACGCCTTGGAGCATCTCCCGAATCAATTTTTTCATCTCATTCTTTTGAACAGTTGGATATAAATAAGGTCGCATTTTGATCACAACCCCTTCATCCTTCAAAGGTATTCTGTGGTCATATAATCGGGGTAGAGGTAACCCTTTAGGAACTTGGAAAAGATCATCAAATTCTGCTAATAATCCTTGAAGCTGACCATCCGACACCACAACTTCCTTAGCTTCAAGTGACATTTGACTTAGAGAGCTTATTACTGCCACATAATGCCCCAAAGATTTCCCAACATCCTAAAAACATCTTAATTTTGAACCCCTATCGTTCAATGCCAATGATCTAGGAGCAATGCTATGAATAGAACATGGTTTACCCTTAGCCATGAATTGCATAGTCAAAGAACTAAAATTCCACACAATGTCTCCTAAAGCCAAAAGCCATTGAACTCCCAATACCATATCACAACCCCTCAATGGTAGAACCAAAAAATCTGTTTCGAACTGGTAGTCTTGGACTTCCATGACACACCTTTGCACAAGCGTCTAGTGAATAGACAACTACCATTCGCAACCGAAACCTTCAATTGTTCTTAATTAATTACAGGTAAGGATAACGTACTCACTAACTTAGCATCAATGAAGTTGTGCATGCTGCTTGAATCAACCAAGATGATGGACCAACTAGATCCCACGCAAGCAACCACCCTCATGGTATTATGCCCTTGTAACCTCGTGAGCACATGCAACGAAATCACAAGAGATTTGGCTGACTCATCTTCTAAAACACCTTCCTCCAATTTGTCAGAATATTCCTGGAAATCCTCTGCTTCACCATCCGAGAGCGGCTCCAATAAAAATTGGTATAATTGAGACTTAACACATTTGTGCCCTGCCTGATATTTTGCCCCACACCAAAAGCATAGACCCTTCTGTTTCCGTTCAGCCATCAATGTTGGTGAGATAGACCGTAACCCTAACTTGTTGCTCAGTATACTGCCAACAGATTGAGAACCCGAAATAGGTCTAATAGGAGTTGAAGAATACCCCGATATAATAGAGGAGTTAGATAGATATCTAGGTGAACTAATCACCGATGGAGTAGCCTTCTTGGTCGAATGTGATAGAAGCACCTCAATCTTCCTCGCCAATTGAAAGGCCTTTACCAAGGTAGAGGGCTCGAACAGATCTAGGTAATGACTAATATTAGCCTTCAAATTGCTTAGAAAATGCTAAAGGCATATGGTTCAGGAAGATGCAACTGATTCAATAAACCCACAAACATGTCTTGATATTGTTCAACGGTGCCCTGTTGCTTTAAATTTACCAACTCCTTCATAGGATTCCCAAATTGCCTGAACCCAAAACGGTCTTGCATGCTTTTCATGTACACTGGCCAGGACAACATATGAATACCACCATTCTGTTGGGAATAGAAATGCTGCCATTCCAGCACTCGCCCTTCTAAACTTAACATGACTATGTGAATCTTATTGGATTCAGGTGTACCCTCAGCTTCTAAAAACTGTTCCAATTTCGTCCACCATCCCCTAAAGTCACTGCCATCGAACCGAGGACATTCAAGCCTACTGCTAGTTGCAGACGCACCTACCATAGATGACTGATTCCTCTGATGTACATTACCCGTATCAGCTATCTTCGGATCCAGTAGAACCTGCGGCGCCACCGTCTCTTTAGGCACAAACCCAGGTGGAGCACCTAGGACTCCTTTTCCTTTGTCCGTGACCACGTTGACTAGAGATCCACCAGGAGGAGGACTGAAATACTGACCCAATAACAACTGTAAGTCTCCGCAGAACTTTTCTTTAAATTCCTGGAACCGAGTCTCCATCTTGGCTTCCAAACGAGTTATCTCTTCCTACAACTTGGAAACCTCCTGTTGTAACCTACCAACCTCTTTCTATAATCGCGTTGAAACACCTTCACCGACCATGAGAGGAGTCGTAGTAGGTCTGATACCTTTGATGTGATTTCGAATTTTAGGCAGAAGAAAATCTGAGAAGAAAGAGAGAGAGAGAAGAGAATAGAGAAGAAGGAAGAATTTCTGAATTTCCTTATGTATATTTGATAACTGCCACCTCCAACAACTTATACTTAATAAGAACAAAAAATAACAAACAAAATAACGTGGCAATTCTATTATAACCTAAACGCATCATTTCACTAATGCACTACGTCCCGTTTTGCTTAAGGTCAAAACTCCCTGTTTACTTTTGTATCCTTCTATTTCTTACTGCATACTTCTAGCCCTTATCAAAAGATTTAATAAATATATAATTTAATATATTATATAATTTGTGGTTATATTTGATTAAAGTTATACATTTTGATATTTAAATATATTAATGTTAAATTTTTAATATTAATATCATTAGGTTTGAATTTTTCATGATTTTGTTAATAATATAAAATTAATGTTAATTGTGAACTTGTTTAATCTCATATTTAATTTGTTAAATACAAATAATTAAATGTAATTTATTTTATATTTTGAGATTAATTTAGTGAAAATTAATTAATTTGAAGGTGTTTGAAACTATTCAATATGAAGTCGGATTTTATTTTTAAAAGTAGATTAAAGCTTTTTTCTTATCTTTGTCGAAGTATTCAAATTTAGCAATAATTAGACGAATATTCGCGTTTGACAAAAAGCAAGGTTTACTGTAACTTCTTTTGCTTCTTTTTAACTTGATGTAAAGTGTTATAATCTATTAAAAAAAAGAAAAAAAAAAAAGAGCTTGTTTCTTATTTGGTAGTTTTGAATCTATCCGATTTGCACCCAAATAACAGCATCCTCTTCATGAAATAATAGTGAAATTACTCAAAAGGTTAGAGCTTCTTCCTTATTGAATCAGGGTTTTCATAGCTTTTTTTATTACTTGAAATTGTTTTATAAACACTGGATACCGTTTGGTTGGTGAGAAAGTTGAGGGAAAGTTTTTTATTTTCATAACCACTAATAAAGAAGATGATGAAGGGAATTTTTTTTTTTTAAACACAAAAAACAAAAAAGGGAAAAGTTAAATTTTCTGTTGACCATTAAAAAAGATTTACCATTTACCATCATTGACAGGTGTTTTTTCTTCTTTAATTTTGATTTCTTTATTGCCGCGATAGATTTTAATTATCATTAATGTCGTTGTTGGTTTGATTGTCCAGCTGAAACCTCAAGAATCATGTGCCTAAAAAACCATTGAAAATTATAACGCTGCTTTAAGGTCTGCTACAATAATTCGATGGTTTGGTCATAGAATGAGAATCTCCATTCCAAAGAATGACTGATTTAAGCTTTATTTTGAGAAGCCCCACAATAGCCATTCATTTACTACTTATAATATGCTTAAATATTAGATTTAATTTAGGTTAATATATACGGAAGTATTATATTATTAGTTATTATTAACGGTGTTAATTAAGGATTTAAAATAATATTAAATTGATTTATCGTTTTCAAGTTTAAGTACCGGTTGGATTGAAAAAAAAAAAATCATGCATTAAGTAAATATAAGTTGTCTATCTCTGTATATATTAATTCATTTAATTTCTATACTTACAATTTTTACATAATTTAATACTTTTAACTTTTTTAGTATCATAGTCTAAATATTTCATTTTAGTAAAATGTTGATATACAAGTGCCCAAATACACCATCGTTTTACTTCTTTTTTGAAACTATACAATAATAGTAAAATTTTAAGTTTGGTTCATATATTATGCTCAAATTTGAAATTTAATATTTATGTTTTAATTTGACATAATTTAATACATTAACTTTTATAATGTCATTGTAAGGCTAATTATTTTATTTTGATTAAAATAGTGATACATACGAGTCCAAAACACATAGCCTTTTACACTTTTTTGAGATTATATAATAATGATCGATCTTCAATTTTAGTTCCTATACTATGCTTAAATTTGAAATTTAAGCTTTATATTTTAATTTTTAAATAATTTAATATTTAAATTTGTTTAATGTCATTAGTTAATCTAAATACTTTATTTTGATTAAAATATTGTGGTGAATTTTTAAGAATTACTAACATTGGCAAAATTCTCCATTGCAATTTTTTTTTTTTTTGATTCATGACTATCAATTAAGGTTTTTAGTTTTAAGAAAATGAATTTAATAGAAAAATTTTAATGATGTGAATAACTGGATCTGAATTTTTAAGTTTGAAAAATAAAGAGACAATTGTTTTTAAAAAAATATGAGATTAAATTTAAAAATTCATATAAATATAATTTTTTTAAATTTTATTTCTCAAGTTTTTATTATAGAAAAATAGTTATGAAACACGTTTTTTATTATTAAAAACAAATTTTTATTTCTATTTATCAAGTATGTTTTTTAATTTTTAAAAGATAGAAAATAAAAATAAAAAATATTTTAAAAAATTACATGATAATTTAATTTTTATAAATCATAAAACGAATATAAAAAATCATATTTCTATTTAGTGATTAAAGTTACTTTTAATAAAAATGTATACAAAAATAATAAATGGGAGCAAGACCCTACTTCATTATTAACCTCATAGCAGTTAATTAAAAGGAAATAATAATAATAATAATAATAATAATAATAATAATAATAATAAAACATCATCACAGCTCATTTGCAATGGTGTGCACGCCATCAGTGACAATCCCATCTCATGGCATGTTAGTCAGTGGCGTACGAAATATTTTCTATTTAAATTTTTTAAAATTTTAAATTAATAAAAAAATCGCTTTAACCTCTCTTAAAAATAATAAAAATTTTATTTAATTTTTAAAAATTATAAAAAATATAAACTATTAAAATGATTAAATTATTTTTATTATTGTAAAAATTAAAATTTAATTTTAAACCCTCTAAAGTTTTTCTGACTTTAACTCTATTGTTGGCTTTTACTTTAATGTTAAAAAAAAAAAGAGCCGATGTAAAAAAATATTGATAAAAGTAGAAATTATTTATTATTAATGCTACGTTTGGTTATAGGATTACTTTTACCATGTATTTTAGTTATTGGTTAGTTATAAATTAATTACAATCGGTAATTTTTAACCACTCACAAGACTTGTTTACGCTGAAGGGAAAGAAAATTTTTTGTTAATTTTGAAGATATTTTTATTTTTTTACAAGAGGTTTTACTCATACTTTTGGTTGCATGTTTAAATTTATATTAATTTTTCTTTATTTTATATCTATCTATTTTAGAACATGTGTGATAAATATACTTTTTATTACACTAATAACCAAACATAGTATAATAGTCAAAATTAAAAATTTTCTATTAAAAGAATTAAATTGAATTAGTCATATCGTTTTTTTATGAAAGGGAAAATTATTAACTCATTTCATGAATTAGACCATACAATTTGGAGAAAAAAAGAACAAACGTTAATCGTAGGCGGTGAAGGACAAGCTTTATCAACACAATAAAGACTTCAACTTGAACATCAATAGAACATATGGCACATTAACAATTGGCTCTGTTACAACTTAAGTATGACATATTTAGAGCGATTGCAAACAATTAATATGATAAGGAAATCAATACCAAGTGGTCCGAAACGGTGGCAAAAATTTAGCAAAAATTTGGCAAAAGAACCGAAATCCACCAAACTAGAAAGGACAACGATAAAACTATTCTTAAAATTACTTGTAAAAATGAAGACTTATTAAACAATGAAAAATAAATAAAAAATAAAATTTGTCAAATAATTTATTATTCTAAAATACTCTCAAAACAAAAATTAGATTAAAAAGCCGATGAAAAAGCCATTCATTTTTCAAAAGAAAAAATGTTGGTTGTTGGTAGAGTTTCAACAACAATAGACATCGTCATCTATCCATCACAACTTGTAAAAGCAGCAAAACTATTTACAAAATAAATCTACAAATAAATAGAAAATTAATGCGAGAGAAGAAAAGGTGAGGGGTAACCAAAGACTAGTACCATCGTCTAACAATTCATTGAGGAGCCATGAATGGGAAAGAAAATTCAAGGTTGGAGAAGTGGTTTCCAAGTCTTCTGAGCTCTTAAAACTTATTTTTCATGTGCATTAATTAAATATGATAAATTAGAAAAAGATTTCTACCAAAATACAAATGCTGTTAAAAATTATGATCCACACTTCAATTTAAGATTGGACCACTACTTTCTCTTATTCATTAATACCACTTACACAGTCCACGGTTACTTTATAGCTTTGGATTTCTGGAACGTGTAAATCATTTTCCAACTTTTCCAAACTAAAACCTTACCTAACCTAAGCCTCTAACCAATGTCGTCTTCTTCACTGCCGCTACCAGAGTTGCCAGTGAAACCAGTTTCCGCTGACTATGGAGATCCCTTCTTTGGTCCAATTCAAGCGGGATTAGCGTACTTTTACCATGGCGGAATCGAATTCTAATCTATTCAAAATAATATAAAATATTAAATTAAAATTAAAAATTACAAAAATCTTTTAATATTAATATTTAATTTATCAAACAACTTAATTATATTCATTATTTATATTTATTAATTTACTAAAGAATTTTTTAACATAAATTTAACACTTATTAAATATAATAATAATAATTTAGTAGTTAAATTTTCAATTCATAAACACACGCTTACTTACCCATGACTGAAAATTATTTATATTCGAAAGGTGTTTATAATATCTTTAGATTTGCTATATATTTAGAGTGAGTAATTTAATAATTATATATTTTTTAAATTATGGCAATAAATTTGGCTAAATTAGTTATATATATCGAAATACTTTGTTAATTAGTTATATAGGTCAACTTTTTGAAAATTAAATGAAATAGGTCGTTTTTGGAAAGTGTGTGTGAAAGCACGTCCAGCTGAACGCGCTTTCCTCCAACGATAAATTTTCCAACTGTAAAATTTTTAAACAGCCCAACGATAACTTTGATTTCCTATAATTATTGTTGAAACCCAAATTTGCCCTTAGCCCAATTAACCCAACAAACAAAATAGCCCAAAACCCAACACACCCCTACCCAAAATCAAAAACCAAATTAAACCCCCATACCCAGAAGCCCAATCTAACCTAGCCTGAACGTCAAACCCTAATCCCACTTGTTTCGGTCACCCCAAGCCTCCACTGACCCTCAGCAGCCCACTTGTTTCTGACACCCATCAAATCCACCGCCCACTGCCACTGTAGCCACCGCCCTTCACTCCTGCAAGCATTAAACGGGAAACGACAGAAAGCAGCTAAAAAGCAATGTAAAATGGCTATAAAAGCCGATTGTAAACAAGGCAAAAGGGGATTTTTTTTTTTTGAATTTTTCGATATATAAAAAACACCAAAGCTTAAATCGCAGAATAGATAGATTTCATAACACCAAAACACAGGAGGTACTCCGACGCGGATAATAGGAACCCCGAAATCGGAAAATCGGAAAACCCAAGGTGATTTTAGGTTTTTTTTAGAATCTGTTTTTTTTTTCTTTTCTTTTCCTTTTATCAGCATATGCATATATATACATGAATATAAAGTAAATAACACAAAAAATAAAAAAAATTTAAAAATTTACCTTTTCCGGCCACCGTGCACGGTGGCCGGAGCCACCGCCGGCGGTGGCCGACGACGACCGGACCGGTGGCCGGAGGGCTCACCGGAAATCGCCCACCCCCCATGCTCTCCCCTCTCTCCTTTTTTTTTTCCTACTCACCCATGAAAATGAATTTTTTTGACAAACTAAGTCTATTTATAGCACCCCAAAACGACGTCGTTTTGGGGGCTGCATTTTAACTCCAAAACGACGTCGTTTTAGGCCAACCCGCGCACGGACCCGACCCGCTCCAGAGGATCCGCGTGTTTTTGCTTGATGGTCTAATTGCGCCCCAAGCCCTTCCGCTTTTCAGTGACTTTGCAATCAAATTCCCTTTTAATTATGATTTGACCCCATCGATTTGTCCCGAAGTTCAACGCGGTCCCGGGCAATGCGCAGCGTTTTAGATATATGGGAATTTTAACCTTTTGGTCCTTCGTCATTTTACACGCGTCCAAGCGAGTCCTTCTTTTCAGATTTTATTATAAATTCGCCCTCAAATTTCGATTTCAATCCAATTTTAGTCCTTTTAGTTTATTTTCATTTCCTCATTATTAAACTAATTGATTTTGATGATATCTATTATGTTTATTAATGTTTATATTATTATTAGTATTATTATTATCAATATTAGTGTATGATTTATCATATATACGTATAAATATATGTTTTTTATATAATATTCCTTTTATATATTATATTATTCTATTGATTATTCTTTAATATACTATTATTTATACTTCTTTTTTTTTTCATATATCATATTCTCTTTGTATCTTATTATTATTATTATTATTATTATTATATTATACTTAATGTTATTATCTTTAAATATTATATCATATTTAGCATTATTATGATCTTACTATTATTATTACCTAATTCTTTTTTAATATACTTACTAGCATAATAATAATCATTATTATATTCATATCCTTGACAATAAGTTTTAGTTATATTTTTATATATTCATACATGCATATATACTTAATACTATCATTATACATACTTTAATAGGTATATATATATATATATATATATATAATATAATATATTTCTAACCTATACGATGTACACATATATTCTTTTAACATATTCTTTGTATATATATATTACATACGTATATAATTTTTCTTAACGCTATATTTTTATATTTTACATATAATTTTAACTATACATGTATACTACATTTTTTAACACTATATTACGTACATATTTTACATTACACATATGCATATATCTTCATATCAACTCACGTATATTTTCTGTTATCGCATATATATTGCATATAGTTTAAATTTGTTTTTTAAACACTTTTAATATCACATTTTTAAACACTTTTAATATCGCATTATTTCATGTTTCGTATATATAATATCTTATAATACTAAATGTTATCATCACTAATATACTATAGTCACTATATTTTACATTTTACTATTTGCATGTTATATATATATATATGTATAAAGTTACATGTTTATTACTAATGATTATTTCTACATTACTATTATTCTAAAACACATGCCCTATATTTTCGACACTATCACGAACACATACGACTTCAATACATTTCACAAATCCTCCATATGTCGTTTTTTTTAAGCCCAATCACGTTATTATCCAAAGGTTTCAAAAATGAGGTAACATTTTTGTATTTAGTGATCCGGGAAATAGTGCCCTAACGTGTTGGGTTGCGATTTCTCACTCGTCTAAATACCTAAAATACCCTCCTAGATTTTGCAACTCGCGAGGTAACTTTAGTTTCGAGGAATTTAAGAACTTCGTGTCCAATCGTGCTGGATGTGGTGTTCGTGTTCCCCCGAAGCGAAGGAATCTCAATTTTTCAACCATCCCATTTTTAATTCAAAATATCTTAAAAATGAGGCAATGTTTTCGTATTTAGAAATTCGGGGAATGGTGCCCTAACGTGCTGGGTTGCGATTTCTCGTTCGCCTAAAGACTTAAAACATCATTCTAAACAAAATTTCATGACTCGAGAGATATCCCTAGTTTCGAAGAATTCTCGAATCTCGTGTCCAATCGTGCTGGATGTGATGTTCGTATTCTACCGAGGCGAAGGAATCTCGACTTTCCTACTCAAATTACCCCACTTTCAAAAAAAAAAAAGAATCCTATTTCTAAATCTTTCCAAATTTCAACTTAAGACAGACAATTGCTCAATTTGGTACCAATTTTGGGCGTTGCGGGGTGCTAATCCTTCCCCGCGCGTAACCGACTCCCGAGCCCGTTTTCTCTAATTTTTCGTAGACCAAAACATTTTATAAGGTGGTCCAATCACACCTAAAAAGATTGGTGGCGACTCCTCCTTTTTTCATTTTTAAGTCGACATCCGTTTTCTTTTCAAAAAAATGGTTTCGACAATTATCGATGCCAATTTCCATTATTTTCACTCAAATCCAACTCTCTATTTTCTCTAAACTCTCAATTCGTCAAGATTTGTTTGAAAATTTCCAATAAATTTGTACAAAAATATTGTAGTTTGTTAGAGTTGAGTGACTCGAATCTTTGTTAAAATAAAATATAGTGGTAAAATAAAATAAAAATAAAATCCATATAGAATTATACTTATTTTATTTTACATTGATTAGAGTAAGGTTTTTCAACCTTACTACAATTCATCTATTTGACATTGATTAAAATAAGGTTTTTCAATCTATAAATAGATGAAGTCTAAACTCTTATTGTATCATTCGAATTCAACATTAGTGAATTTTCTTCTCCTCTACCCGTGGTTTTTCTCAAAAGGGTTTTTCACGTAAAATCAGTCTACTTTATTTTCTTTTTCTTATTGTTTTGCGATCATTCTATATTGCCATTATCGACGTTAGTTTTTACAAACTGGTATTAGAGCTTTTCGGGTTGCTTGTCTCCATCACGATAATGGTAGCAATGAAGTATGATATTTCGCTATTTGATAGCAACACCAAATTCATGTTGTGGCAGGTAAAGATGTAGATAGTTCTTGTGCAGATGGATTTAGAGGATGCCTTGCTAGGGTTAGATAAGATGCTTTTGACATTGATGGATGAAGAGAAGAGATGTAAAGATCGAAAGGATTTAACACAATTATAGCTGTATTTGTCGAATGAAATTTTACAGGACGTGTTGAAGGAGAAGACCGTCGTTGCATTATGGAAGAAGCTTGAGCAGCTGTGTATGTTGAAAACCCTAACTAGAAAGTTGCATATGAAACAACGTTTTTATGCTCATAGTTTGGAGGAACGTGCGCCTATGCACGATCACTTAACTGTGTTTAAAAAAAATTCTCTCAAACCTAGAGGTTATAGAGGTTCAATATGATAAAAAAGATTTAGGGTTAATTCTACTTGGTTCATTGCCCCCGTGTTATTCAACCTTTAGAGATTCAATTTCGTATAGCTACAAATCTCTCACAATTGATGAAGTCTATGGTTCATTAATCTAATATGACAAGATGAATCATTTTGTGGTTGGATCCAATTCTCAAAGGGAGGGTTTTATTGTTTGTAAGAGATAAGAATAAAATACTAATGATAACCGTGGGAGGACAAAAGAACAAAATCCTCGCAATAAATATAAGGGTAGATCGTGATCTTCAAATAGAGGTAAAACTTATAACTTCTGCAAGAAGAAATGACACATTAAATCTAAGTGCTATAAGTTGTAGAACAAAATCAAAAGGGAGGCTGCGAATCAAAAGGAAAAACAACCAGAACAATCCGATGAAGCTGTTCTTGTAGAAGAAAATAGTGGTGGTGAACTCCTAGCTGCTTCTACCGATAACTCGTCTCAATGTGTTATTTTTAAAAGAAATAATGCTTCATGTAAAATCACAGGTATTCACACAATCAAAATTAAGATATTTGATGGAGTCGTCTGAACACTTATTGGCATACGACATATACCAAAATCGGAGAGGAATTTAATTTGAGTACTTTTAACTCAAAATGGCACAAATACACAGCTAAAAATGGGGTTCTGAAGATTAGTAATGTTTCCCTCATTATGATGAAAGGGTAGAGAAAGACTGTTACGTTATATGTTTTGCAAGGTTCTACTATTATTGGTAATGCAATCGTTGCTTCCTCTTTCTTATCAAATGATAATGTTACTAGACTTCGGCATATGCGTGAGAACGACATGATAGAATTAAGCAAAAGAGGACATCTTGATGGACAAGGCATTAGCAAACAGAAGTTTTGTAAGCACCACGTTTTTTGGAACCAAAAGAAAGTTTGATTCACCAGAGGAAACCATAACACGAAGGAAATTTTGGATTATAATCATTCTGATATTTGGGGACTATCAAGAGTGCCTTCGAGGGGTGACAGTAATTATATGCTGACAATCATTGATGATTTTCTAGAAAAGTTTAGGCATTCTTTTTGAAGTAGAAAAGTTATTTGTTTTTCACGTTTAAGGCTCGAAAAACTATGATTGAGAAGCAGACAGAAAAATAGATAAAACACCACTGTATAGATAATGGCTTGGAATTCTGTTCTGATAAGTTTAATGAATTGTGCAAATTAGAAGAAATTGTAAGACACTTGACTGTTCATCATACTCTACAGCTAAACAACATTGCAGAACAGATGAATAGAACAATAATGGAAAATGTTCGATGTATGTGGTCGAATGCTTGTTTACTAAAGTCATTTTAGGCTGAAGTGACCTCTACTACATGTTTTTTGATTAACCAATTTCTGTCAATTGCCATTGAGAAAAAGACTCCACAAAAGGTATGGCCTAGTAATCCTGCTGATTATTTTGATTTGAAGATTTTTGAGTGTATTGCGTATGCTCATATTAATAATAGGAAATTGGAACTTAAATCTATTAAATGTGTTTTTTCTTGGTTATAAGACTGGTGTTAAAGGGTATAAATTATGGTATCCTAAAAATTAAAAAGTTGTGATTAGTAGAGATGTTATTTTTGATGAAATTGTTATGCTACCTAACTTATCTCTTAAAGGCACGTCCAATAAAGACCAGTAAAAGCAAGTGAAGTTTTAGATTGATGCATGATCTACAACAAAGTCTACTCCTCAAGTTAGTACAGAAACTCAGAGTAGAGTTACTTCTTCACCAAAATATTTTATTACTAAAGATAGACCTAGAAGAGAAACTAAACCTCTAAAGAGGTACAAAGAAAAAGCAAATCAAGATATAGATCACCAAAACTGACCTAGTTGCTTATGCTTTAAATGTGACTGAAAATACATATGCAAATCAAGAGCCATCTACTTATTCTAAGGCAGATAGCTAGGAAGAATTAGGAAAATGGATGATTGCCTTGTAAGAAAAGATGGAATCATTCCATAAGAATAGAACATGGGATCTAGTGAAGCTTCCTAAAGGTAAAAAGGTTGTTCATTGTAAATGAGTGTTCAAAATGAAAGAAGGAACTTTAGGAGTTGAAGAACCCAGATATAAAATAATGTTGGTTGTAAAATGTTATAGTTAAATTCTAGGTGTATAATTCATAAAAGTGTTTTATCGAGTTGTGAAGCTTAGATCGATTTGAGCCTTACTTGGTATTGTGGCCATGTATGATTTGGAACTTGGGCAGTTAGATATAATAACAACAATCTTGCATAGAGAACTTGAGAAATATGTTTACATGAAAAAAACAGAGAATTTTACAGTCTGAGAAAATGAAGACTATGTGTGCCTGTTGAAAAAGTCCTTTTATGGCTTGAAACAGTCACCAAGATAGTGGTATAAGAGGTTTGATTCTTTTATGACTACTTATGATTTCAAAATAAGCAACTTTGATAATTGTGTTTATTTTAAGAAAAGTAGTGATGATTCTTTTGTTTATCTACCCCTTTATGTTGATGACATATTGATAGTAGCCAAAGATAAAGAAGAAATAAGAAAGGTCAAAGCCCAGCTTAATAAAGAATTTGAGATGAATGATTTGAGAACAGCAAAAAAAGATACTTAGAATAAAGATTCCTAGAGATAGAAAAGCTTGTAAAATGTGCCTAAGTCAGAAATGGTACATTAAGAAATTTCTTTGCAAGTTCAATATGCAAAATGCCAAGTCTGTTAGTACTCTTTCAGTAGCTAACTTTAGACTTTCATCGGCTTTGTCTCCTCAATTAGATAATAAGATTGACTATATCTCACGTGTTCTATATTATAGTGCAGTGGGATCTCTCATGTATGCTATGGTTTGCTCACGTCCAGATTTATCATATGCAGTTAGTACAGTTAGTATATATGTGGTGAATCCTAGCAAAGAACACTAGAAAGCAGTTCAGTGGATTTTCAAATACTTACGAGGTACTACTGATGTTTGCTTACAGTTTGGAAGAACTAGAGATACAGTAATGGAGTATGGTGATTATGTTTTTGCTGGAAATCTTGATAAAAGATCTCTCACAGGGTATGTCTTTACTATTAGAGGCTATGTAATCAGTTGGAAAGCCACTTTGCAAACTACAATTACTTTGTTTACTAATGAAGCTAAGTACATGGTGATTACTGAGGCTTGTAAAGAAGCTATTTGGTTAAAGGGGCTCTTTGCTGAACTCAGTAAAGACCTTCAAATCAGTACAATGTTTTGTGATTGTCAAAATGCCATCTTTCTTATGAAAGATCAAATGTTTCATGAGAGAACGAAGCACATTGATGTTCAGTATCATTTTTTACGTGATATTATTGCTTGTAGAGATATTGTTGTAAGTAAAGTTAGTACTCATAAAAATCTTATAGATATGATGACTAAGTCATTTGCTATAACCAAGTTTGAGCATTTCTTGGACTTGGTTAGTGTTTATTATTGAAGAACACCCTTTAAGGGGTTTCGTAGAAGAGGTGGAGAACTTATTTATTAAGAGTTCGTGGTGAAGAATTGTTTATTGAAAATTCGTGTCAAGGTGGAGATTGATAGAGTTAAGTGACTCGAATCCTTGTTAAAATAAAATACAATGGTAAAATAAAATAAAAGTAAAAACCATATAAAACTAGACTTCTTTTATTTTACATTGATTAAAATAAGATTTTTCAACCTTACAACACTTCTTTTATTTGAGATGGATTAGAATAAGGTTTTTCAACCTATAAATAGATGTAGTCTTAACTCCTCTTGTATTATTCTTGTAACGCCCCAATTTTTCTTATTTTCGGCTTTTTACAAAATTGTCGTGATAATAATATTTGAGTATGTTTTTGCATGAATTGGACGTAAATAATTTTCTGCTTAAGTGAGTATGTGCTCTCAATGTGGTTGGGGAGGTCAAGTTCAAGTCACAACTTGGGAAAATGTTGGCTTTTTTTTATTGAATAAGGCCTAACTTTTGGTGTTTAGACTTTTAAGTTAAAGTGGGTTAAGATATATCAGAATGGGCATGCTAGTCTGGTTGTTAAGTGGCAAGGGATTATGCTTGGGGGCCTGAGTTCGATTCCTTACGTTGGCAAGGGGGCTTTATTTTTGCTGTTAGGGTTTTCAAAAGTTAGAGTTGTCAAGTTACCCTAGGTTATCTAAAATTTAGTTTTTCACTTTTATTCTTTTAATTTTTGCCATCTCCTCTTTTCCTGTGCCACCAAATTTCTATCTTTTTCCCTCAACTCTCTGTCGAAATTCTTGTGCAATTCTCCATCTCTATATTCTTTTTCGTTTCTCTACTTTTCTTCCATTAGTTTTTGGGTTTTCCTATCTTATTTGTTCATCTCTACAACAAGTGTGTTTTGGTAAGTGATCTTTTTCTCTATAAGTGATATTGTAGTCGAATAAATTATTAATGGAGGTCTGATTACTATTTAAGAGACAATCTTGATCGGTAGACTACTAATCGACTTTCTAACAGCGAGGAATCATAGTTTTTGGAAGAAGGTAAGGTTGCCGTTGAATTTCGAGATTTACTCACTCGTATTAATTCATGTTAAGTGACTAAATCCGGGCTTTCTATTAACGATTTTAGGTTCTGAAAGTGCTCAGGAGTGTTTAGGCTTCAATTGAAACCAGGTGTGTACCCCAATCACTCTGAAATTGTGTTTCGGCGAAAGCCGAAAATGAAGCTGTCGAAGTCACACGGGTGTGTGGATTGCCCGTGTGGAGACCGTGTGTGAGACACAACCATTTGGTCAACGAACTAGGCCGCGTGCACTCCACACGGGCGTGAAGGACACGGGCGTGTGAGGCTGGCTAGGCCTTGTGCGAGGCACGAGCTAGGCCAACAGGGCCGTGTGGGCCACACAGGTGAACCACACGGGCGTGTGGGATTTTGGGCCAGATCGTGTGATCCACACGGGCAAGGCCAAATTGGGCCGTGTGGGCAACAAGGACGTGTGGGTCTACACGGGCAGACCACATGAGCGTGTGAGCCCATTAATTTGATTTGTTCTGAAAGGTTGCATGGGTCACCCTAGTCGACTGTGACCGGTTTAAACGGTCAGTAAGCGATTCTTAGACCCTGTTCTGTGATCTGATTATATGAGATAGCATGTGATATTAGCATGTGGAATGACTCTATTCTGTATATGACTGTATGTATGGCCATTTGTTCTGCATTAAAGCATGTCATGATATTTATGTTGCATTGCATTAGGTTGGGTTTGGTATTAAAGAGAAAGGAGACTATAAGGCTTTCTAGCCGGATATTTGGTAGCCTCGCTGCCTTTATTTATTGTGTGTCGCTCTACGTTACCTCGAGGTATGTAGGGTTGGATGGGTCGATTTTATCTCCATACTTGGTGTGTAGTGCTGGGTGGGTCGATTTCATCCGCACATGGTGTGTTGGGTGGACAGAGATGGTGTGCAGGGTTGGTGGGCTTACACTGTACTAATTGATATGCAGGCTTATCTGTATGGGCTAAGGCCCGAAGGTATCTATTACTGCTCTGGATGGCCTAAGGCCTGCACTGATTTTGTTAGGGGATTAGGCCCGAATTATGACTGTTCTTGTTATATGTGTGTATACTTGCTTTACTGTAGGGATGTACACACTGAGTTTGCAAAAACTCACCCTTTTATTTTATTTATTTGTCAGGTAATCCTCAGCAGTAAATGGATCGGTGCAGCGGCGAGCTCGAAGGCGACCATTGAAGGACTTTACTAGACTTCTTGTTTTTAGTACTGGTTATTTATTATTTTATTGTCTTATTTTTTATTATTTTATTATTCTGAACTATTTTATTTTATACTTAGAGTTTTCAAATTGTTTATTGCTATTTTTTTTATTTTTAGTAAATTGTGACACTCTAAACGTATTTTATAACTTAATTTAAGATTTTTATTTAACGAATGACTTATAAGCTTCTGCGATAAATGAAAGATAATAACCAGGACAAAGTTTTGTTAACTGAAATAGATTTCCAAAAACACTCTCATGTGACGCCATCAGATTCAGCCATAACGTCTAGGCCGGGTTTGGGGTGTTACAATTCGAATTCAACATTAGTGAATTTTCTTCTCATCTACCCGTGGTTTTTCCCGAAAGGGTTTTCCACGTAAAATTTGTATGCTTTATTTTTCTTTTTCTTATTGCTTTGCGATTGTTGTATATTGTCATTATCGACGTTAGTTTCTACGTGGTTTTATTTTATTATTTCGTAGATTATTCATTTCGATTAATTTTTCACGAATGGCAAGTTCTTTTATTCGTTTCAATGACAAGTACAGTTCCGCTGCTCAATCAGTAATGATAAGGAAAAATTTTAAATTTTATTAATTTTAAAGTTTTTAAAGTTTTAACTTATTTAAATTATTTTATTTTGTTGATATAAATAAGCGGATGGTCATGTTCTGAAGGGGTTCATAAACAATTGATTAAAGAGCACACCTATTGAAACTCGTTGTTATTTGCAAGATGCAAGATTCTTACATGCATCTCGTATGGTCGAGGACTTTAAATTAAATCCTACACTTATTAACACATTAGTGGATAGATGTAGACCCGAGACACACATTTCATCTTCCATGTGGTGAGTGTACAATTACACTAAATGATGTAGGTTTACAACTCAATTTACTTATGGATGGGTCCATCGTTACAGGGGAAATGATCATTCCTGGTAAGGAGGATCGTTGCGAGGTATTTCTAGGAAAGGTGTCAAAAAAGTTTCAAAGTAGCCAGATATAGATGAAATGGTTGTAAGATAATTTAAAAGTCCTTCCTCTGAATGCAACTGACATAGTCAAAGAACAATACACCCGAGCATTCATCTTGAGGTTAACCAGGGGCATTCTAATACCCAATATGTAACACCCCTAACTCGTATCTATCTCCAGAATAAGGTTAAGAAGCATTACCATAGAACCATAATCTAAAAACATACATTTCCAATCATTTCATTAAACATATCAAATTCCATTCATACATATGCGTATTGTCCTTTAATCGAGCCTTCGGGGCCCAAGAAACACTTTAGAAACAAATCGAGACTAAATCTAAAACATTTAGAACTTTATGGAAAAGATAGAAATTTTCATACTACAGGGGTCACACGGTCGTGTGCCTCACACGGCTAAGACACACCCATGTCTCCGGCCGTGTAACTACCTAACTTGCTACCCTTTTAAACTTACAGGGGACACATGGCTGTGTTGCATAGCCATGTGTCACACACACTCAAGCATTAAAACATACCTAAAACTTGCATAATAAGACCAATTCGAATGACCTAATTTCATTCAAACAATATGCCATATAGGGCACCTTAAAAGCAATCATTCAACTTAACCAAACATATGCATAATTGGTCACCTTGCTACCATTTTAAAACATACCATAATTGACTTATACCATGTTAAATAAACCTACCATTTCAACCATTATTCTCATGCATCTTAAACACACATATACCTAAACTTATACATATTTGATCATAACTCATCCATATATATTTAGCTTAATTCCATACCAAGTTATACCATAATCGACTACATTGAACTACACCAACATATACCCAATTGGTCATTTTTCATACGAACACATTGAACTAAATTTCATATTCAAGCATACCTTAATTAACCATATTGCAAACATGCCAAACTTACCTCTTTGGTCATAAAATCATGCATCAACTTAACCATATTAACACCAACCATCAAGACACCATAAGTACATTAACCATAACGATACTTATACATACCAAAACAACCACTAGATTATTTATACACAAATCCGCCTATACATGTCATTGTAACCTTGATCAAGACATCAGAATCTACCTATATAATCACTAGATAGTGTGATAGATCTCCGAGGAGCTTCCAACCCGATCGAGTATCCGGTAATTTGTAAAGTAAAAGAAACACAACTATGTAAGCAATGAATGCTTAGTAAGCTCGTAGAACATGAAACGTAACTTATCACTTCAATACTATAATACATAGATTAAACATGATTTAACACTACTACTTTAAACTTAGTATAAACCTATTGAACACCATTCAACTCACAATTGACTATATTCAATAACATCACATATACTTTTCATATATATAACATATTGGAATCTATAAGTTGTACAACATAATCATTAACCTTTTCATAAGATTATGAACCGTTTTATTTACTTACTTTCCTTTCTATACCAATTGTATAGCATAAGCTTAAACAACATTATCATTTTATGAGTTAGTGTATTTATCTATGATATGTATTTTTCTATAGTGTATTTATCTATGATATGTATTTTTCTATGATATAGGTAATTCTTCCATAGCATAAGTTGACTTCTCACATATAAGTACATCATTTATCACATCAAACCTTTTATAACATCATATTAATTCCAATTATGAGCTTACCAATTCATTCCCTTTTCTTACTCGTTTCATTTATATAGTACAAAGCATAAGCATAAATATCAATTATAATCACAAGCTTAGCACAAGCGTAAGCACATCAACAACACATGTTAGTCCATTTAAATGTAATTCACTTGAATTAACATAAGATGGACTAATGGTACATGAACATACTTCTTTTAAATGCCCCATTTCCATGAACATAACAGACTTTCATATAAACTTTCTATTTCAATCCTTTTCATAATTTCATGACATAGTTCATTCGAATACATACCTTTCCTTTCTTTTCTTTTTTCTTTTTTATAAATTCATGACATAGTTCATTTGAACACATACCTTTCCTTTTTCATGCCCATTGAATCAAATGAAATAACATCAAATATTAGGAAAATACTCAAGTAACCATTTAATTCTCTAAACGCACTGCAACATCACGATTTAAGCTATTTATAGACATAATAAGAATATATAATTATACCAAGGTATTAATATTCAATTACAAACTATACTAGTCAAACATTCAACTCGTATTCATACTTTCAATGCATACCTCACTTGAAATGTGTTACCTGAATATCAATTGATCGAAGTGTGCCCTGGTAACTTTCAACCATGGTCTTATTTATTCTCGTCTTGATGCCATAATGTCTTTCAACCATGGTTTTATTCCTTTGATTCAAGATGCCATAGCGTCTTTTAGCTATGGTCTTACTCGATAGAATTGTGGTGCCATAGCATCTTTCAGTCATGGTTTTACTTGATAGAATCGTGATGCCATAACGTCTTTCAATCATGGTCTTACTCGATTGAATAGTGATGCCATAACTTCTTTCAGTCATGGTCTTACTCGATAGAATGGTGATGCCATAACGTCTTTCAGTCATGGTCTTACTCGATAGAATAGTGATGCCATAACAACTTTCAGCCATGGTCTTACTCAATAGAATATTGGTGCCATAATGTCTTTCAGTCATGGTCTTACTCGTTTCTGGTATGGTACCGTAGTGTTTTTCAACTATGGTCTTAATCATTTTCCTTCAAGCCAATAAACTCAAATCATATATAAATAATTAGATATTAAACAATCAAAACCCTAATTAAATGATTTAATCAAGTTAAGAGCTTACTTGGCAAAATTGCAGAAACATAAAAGTATAGGAGCTTTTTGATAATTTTCTATTCCCCTCGATTTTCCACTCAATCTTGATCTAAATTAACAATTTCATTCAATTTATAAATTTAGATAGTAAAAAAAATTTATATTATGTAATTTAGTTATTTTTGACATTTTAAAAAATTTCTCCCAACATTTTACTTTTATTCATTTTAGTTCTTGAGCCTAAAACATGAAAATTAACCATTTTTATTGCAAATTCATACTAGTCGTATATTCATAGCCTCCATTTCAGCCCATTTTTACAACAATTTCACATCAAGTTCTTGACCTACTACTATTTCAAAAGTTTAGTCCTTAATCGGCAAATTCATCAAAAATCACTTAATAAAATACTTATAAATAACAAATAATGCTTCAAATTCATAATTTAATATCTAAAATCACAAAAATTCATCAATGAAAATATTCAATATCTTTAACAGTTTCAAAATCAAAGGTACAGGCTAGCTAGACCTAGTTCCAACAATCTCAAAAACATAAAAGTTATTAGAAACGGATGAAAAATGGCTTACCATGCATCATTCAAAGAAGAACCGAAGCTTGAAGCTTTTCAATTTCCATGGTGACATTCGGTGGGAGAGAAGAAAATACTTTTAGTTTTTTTATGTTTTTATTTTTTTTAACTTTTTATTCATTATTTTCATAATATAACAACATAATAAACATTAAAACTTAAAAGAAATTAAAGCATTAAACCGTCCCACTATTTTAAGGATGGTTTATTTATCCAATAAGGATATTAATTATAATCTTTAATCAATTAACACCTTTAAAGTAATAGCGATTGACTTTTTAACTTTTACAATTTAGTCCTTTTTGCTTAATTAACAATCGAAACATTAAAATTTTTTTAACAAAACTTTAATACAACCATAATAACACGCTATAAATATTTATAAAAATATTTATGGCTCAGTTTATAGAAACGAGGTCCCGATAACTCATTTTCTAAAACCACTTGACTTTAGGGCCTTACCACTTGAACTTAATTAATCATTTATATAACATAAATTACCATATCAAAAACCTTTTTAAAACCATGTTTGACTCGTAAATATTAAATAATAATATTTACAAACTTACTCATCAGATTTATGGCCCTGAAACTACTATTTTCGACACCACTGAAAAACAGACTGTTACACAATAAATCTAAAAATTTGGTACACATAAGGTGGCTACTACATTTGGTCAACTTCAAAGAAGGTTGTTGACTGAGTTGGGGATCAACTGTGTTGGTCACGTTGTACAGGGAATTGTGTTGGGTAAAGGAACGGGATAAGATGTCTGTAACGACCTCAAAAATACGAGTATCGAAAAATAAGTTATCGGATCTCCGTTTTCAGTAAACGGACTCGTAAATATTTATTAATAATATTTATAAAGTTAGTTATGTGTTTAATTAGGGTTTAATTAAGTGAATTTAGCTCAAATAAGAGCAATTAGGAAAAAAGGACTAAATTGAATAAGGGGTAAAAGCCTAATTATAGATTAAAAGAAAGTACAAAGGACCAAATAGGCAAATATGCCATTTGGCAATAGTTGAGGCGGCAAACTAAGAAAATCTAAGGTTTTCTTTTGATTTTATGAATTATTATTATTATTATTATTATTATTATTATTATTATTATTATTATGGTTTTCTATTAAAATATTATTACAATAATATGAAATAAAATAAAATAAAGACAAGTGTATGGTGACAAAGTGGTACATGTCTGATAATGTGAATGTATACATTTGTATTAAAATTATTTATTTACTTAAAATTTAAGTATAAGATATTTTGTAATAAATAATTATTTTATAAGATTTTATTTTATGATAAATAAATTGAATATTGACAAATGTAGGGTGTTGATAATGTACATTTGTCATATTTATAATTAGTTATATAAAAGATACTTAGTGTTATTATATTAATAAAATAAAATGAATATATATATATATATATATATATATATAAAATATAAAGCATAAAAGAAAAGAAGAAGGGGGAAAGAAACAGAGAGCTGGAACGAAAATAGAAAGAAGAAAAGGGGAAAGAAAAATAAAAGGAAAAACTATGGTTTTGAGGCTTAAAGCTTTAATAGGTAAGTCAATTAGACCCTTTCCTTTTAATTTTGATGTTTTATAAGCATTAGAATAAAATTTTGATGAATTTAAGTTGAGGTCTTTGAAGTTTTAAGGTTTTGAATATGGTTTATGTTGAATTAGAAAATGAATTAGGGATTTAATTGAAAGAATTTTAAGTTAGAATTGGATAAATGATTTAATAAGATATAAGAAAATAGTTTTGGGCAGCAACATAAGCTTAACTTTGAAAAATCACTAAAAATTGTAGGAACCGAATTAAAGGGTGATTAAGATATGAAATTAAAGCTTGTTGGGTCTATTTTTTGATAAAAGAAACAAAACAAGCAAAGAAAGTTTGTAGATTGAGATATTTAAATTTTTGTAAGACTGGTTCAGAATGACTCCGAAATCCCCTGTTCTATTTTGATAAAATCATTAAAAATTGTACAAAAATAGTTATGAGTTGTAATTTATATGTTCAGAATCCTCAGTGAGTCTGGTTTCAAGAGAAATAAACGAGAACATTATCCGAGCCCTGAATTATGATATAATTGAACTTTAGTACAGGAGGGTCAGAACTGTCAGACAGTGAATCAGGGGTAAATTTGAGGAATAAACTGTATTAATTGGAAAAACTAAAAATTTTAGAAATTTTATGGTAGAAAGGTACATGAGTCTAGTTTCAGGAAAAATTAACAGAACTTGATTTGGAGTTTTGTAGCTCCAGATATAAATAATTTAGTGACTGTTGTGCAGGAAGACAGTTTTAAAAGAATATATGAGTAAATGATAGAATTGGGTATAAAGAATGTAGAATGAAGAGGAAGAGTAGGAACTGGATAAAAATTCAATTATTTAAATTTTAATGCTGTAATTAATAATGTAAATTATTATTTTCGTAGCAAATAAAGAACTCGAGACATCGAGCGAGGAGGGAAAAAGAGAAAATAAATGAGAAGTAAAAACAGGAAATCCAGGTTAGTATTACTATAATTCGAATTTTATTAATTGTTAAATTTTAAATTAATATACATGACAAGCAAATTAAGGTAAGTATCAAGATTGAATTGAATTTATTATTAGAAATATTGAATATTGAATAATATGTTTAGTAAACAAAATAAAGGTTGAGATTGAGATTGAATTAAATAAAATTGAATTATATGTCAAATGAACGGAAATTTCTGGTAATATGATCTGAATTAAAAGAATTAATGTGGTATTGAAATACATATTGAATTGGGAAACCGATTTGAATTGTGAATATGAGGAATTATGAATTGAATGATATTGAAATGAAGTGTATATGTATGAGTATTTGATGGAATATATGAAGAATTATGATTGGAATTGAATGTGGTTATTTTGAAATGTATATGGAATGAAAGTATGAGAAGTTGATTGAGTTGAAATGTGAATTGAAGTGAAAATATCTGATTTTGTGAAATTGAAACAAATTGTGGTTAAATTGAAAAATATGTGAGAAAATGTGGCCAAAGAGCAAATGATGTGAATTTGATTGAAATTACTATGTGATTTTGATACCCTATTAACTAGTCAGGCTTAGTGGATATAGTTGGCATGCCATAGGATTGGAAGAGTTTAGGGTTACTTCGACCTCGAGTCGATGAGACACTTGGAGTGTCATATTGCTTCGGATAGATTCGATGAGGTACTGGGTACCACCTTTACTTCGGCTAGGCCGATGAGACACTGGGTGTCAACTTTGCTTCGAACTATCCGATGAGGCACTGGGTGCCAATATGGTGTGTTTGGTTGGATCCGTGTATCTGCCGGGGTCCGAGTCAAGTTAATAGGGGTAAATAAGTGAAATGATAAATTCCGAATGAATGTGATTGAGCTATTAAAAGAAATAAGAAAGTGAATTTGAGAAATGAAATATGAAATGAGATTTGTGCTATGAGATTGAATGCTTGAATTAAAGATTCATGAAGTGTTCAAAGTTGGATTATGAATTGAAATATTATATGAGATTGAGAAATGAAATTAAAGTTCATAATTTGTGTGAACTTTATATAAATAAATAATATGAGAATTTAATTGAAAAGAATAGTATAAATTGAATTACATAATTTGAATGTGAATTTGATATGTGAAAATGAAATTAAGATATGATATCTTAAAATAAGAGCTAAAGTTGTAAGAATTGATTAAAGTAAGTGATGATATATGAAATTAATTAGTTGAAATTGTTATTGAAATATGACTTTAGTAAGAACAAATTGCAATAGAATTAATATTGAATAAAGTGATAAAATTTAGTGAATTGCATGTGATATGAAAGGAGCTAATGAAATGAGATATGAAAGATTCAATGAAAATTTGATAATGCAATAATGTATGTATTGGATTAAATACAAGCCTTGAAATAGGGCTTAATATTATTAAATAATTTGATTTAAAGTATGAAATAGTTATTACGTAATTGTAACACAAATTGAATGTATATAAGTTTATAATTTGAATTATGGTAATACTATTGAGTATTCCCATACTCAGCGTACGGTTGTTTCCGTGCGCAGGTTAATTAAAGACTGTGTCTGGTCCAGCATCCAGATCAATCTCGACGTCAGAGAAATTTTAATTATGTACCTTACCTTAGATAGTTGTGGCATGTACCTAGGTAATGAATATGTTAAGTATAAGAGTCTTACGATGACGGTTGTGAAATAATGATTTAAATTGGTTTAAGTATAAAAAGGGGACTAATATGACATATTAAATATAAGTATGAAATGGAATTAACTAAATTTTATTTTTATGAATTTAATTAGTGCATGTTTAATTAATGAACAAATAGATAAATAAATTAAAGATGGTTAGATATGTTGATATATGTAAATATATTGGTTGCTACATAAATTGTACATTGATTTTTGGTTGAAATGTGTAGGAAGGATAATTTAGTGTCTAAGACTCATAATTGAGTCCACACGGCCTGGCACACGGGCGTGTGGCTTGGCCGTGTGAGAAAAATCAGAATGCTCCACGGGTAAGGGACACGGGCATGTCCCAAACCACCACGACTGTGTTGAACCACACGGTTCATTAACACGGGCGTGTGAGCCTAGTATTTGAGAAAAATTTCAAAATGTTCAAAAAAAATTTCTGAGTATTCGAATTAGTCCCAAACTACTTTTAACTCGCATTTTTGGATCTCGAAGATCCATATATGGGACTATAAGGTTATTTTATATTATGATTGTTAATAATTGTGTATTAATTGTAAATTGTCCGGTAGTTCCGGTAATGCTCCGTAACCTTGTTCCGACGATGGTTCGGGGTTAAGGGGTGTTACAATATCAATCAGTGGTTGTCTTCTCCTGTTGCAATCACTGGCATGGTAGCAAGTACCATTTTTACATCCTCTAGTGGACGCCTTTTATATATTCCCATTAGTGAGAAGGTAAAATTCATTTGATAATAATATATAATTACCATAGTAAATGTTATTTATTTATTATATGTTTGAATTAGCTTATTGTTTTAATAGGTGGAACCATGAACCAAGTTGTGTGGGACTACCAGACTAGTTCAAAGATTTTCAATTATTGTTAAATCAATGCTCGGAAGCCAATGTTAGTTATTGAATTTTTCAAACATATAATAATTACGCAATGATTTAAAATCTAAAATTTTGTAGATAACAAAATTTATAATTGTGGACTACAGTTTGAATGGATTCCATGCGCCAATCCGGGTATTGTAGAATGCTTCTCGCCTGAATTTTTGGCAATTCGGAATATGTAGGACAAGAAGATGCCATTGGCAGTTTATACGATGATGAATATGCACAAATCGGATCGAGTGATGTGAGTGTTCAAGTGGAGGCAAAATATTCCGCCAAAACCATAAGACGTCAAAGCACTGTACAAGCTTGATTTGCAAGGGAAACCGAAGAAAATTGACAGCAATTCCATAAGAAATATATCGACATTTAGGACCATAGGAAGGATTTAATACCCACGGTCGAACCTTTTTTCAAACCAAACACGGCGACCTCTATGGATTACATGTCATGGTTTAGACTCGCCAATAAGTCATATCTACTGTCAGTGGAGGAGAGGAGTAGAGAAATTCATTAAAGGAGGCCGTGACGATTGCCTCAGCATCATAGGTCTGGAACAATTCTCGCGACAGGTTCATAATTGATTCTAACCCAACAAGTGGCACTAATGTCTGCACCAAAACCCAGTTAGTTTCCATTATATATTATTGCTTATTTCATTAACCCTATGTATTTCGTATGCAACATTATGCATCTACACCTTTTGTAGGTGTGTATTTCGTGGCACCTCCATTTCTGACATATTATGCTCTGATGCTGACACAAATGTCGATATCAATACAAACACAAATACCAACATTAATGTCGATGTATCCAGCAACAATAATTTTTTTCGAATATTATTCGTAACCAGGCGATGCGACATCGTATGATTATTCGTCAAAAGTGTTACAAACACTCACTACGTTATTGTTTTATTAAGGTGAATCATCATCGAAATCACCTTCTCGTAGAATGGAGGAGACATGATTGGAGGCTAGGATGACACTGCACTCATCCATTGAAGAAGGAGATGGAGATGAAAATGAAAATAAGGGTGAAGATGAAGATGTATAGAAGGACTTAGCTCCTTATAGTTGTACATAGAAATCTTACTTGCAACTGTCAACCACCACCCTATTGCACACATTTGGCCTGAAGATGGATATGATATTTCTTTACTTTACTTTTTATGATGTAAATATAATTGATATTAATGAAATATGATCAATTTTTTGTATTTGTTTTGCAACTCAGAATTCACTTTGTTAAATTCTAATATATATTTTATGGAATTTTCCATCTATAATATTTTCTATCAAACATTTAATGATAATTTTATAAATATTTAGAGGTAAATTATTACACCTAGTTTAGCCTTATTTGTTATTTCATCACAACAAATAAAATAGTGAATGGAGTAAGTTTATTATCTATCTCAAATTTCTATGAAAAGTTAAAAGTAAAAACAAAAAAAGAATGAAAAAATTTTGTAAAAAAAAGGAGTATTGTCATCAATTTGTGTACAATAAGATATGTTAGTAAGGTGTTGTCCTCAATGCATCCCTCAAATGTTGACATGTTGCCTTTGTATGCCTTAGGTTCCTATAATAGCCATATAACCTCTGTTGATTGTCCCTCTCCTAAACATCCATATTGTTGCGTATCCGAGTAGAATTCGACTGACCTTTTGGAAGGCGACTCAACTGAATATTGAATGACAACTTGAATAGGGCACTGGAGACTGGTGGCCATATACTTTCATTTAGGACCGGTGGGAATTTAGATATTCATACATTGTGCATGAGTTCCAGTCTATACACATCATTAATATAAATGCTTGGAATCTCCTACAATTGCAGGTCCCTTGTGTTAAGGAAACACGATATACTGCCCTTCAAATCTCTTGGTTGGGCCTAATGTACTCCGTGACTCGAAATCTCAGGTTTGGACGCGAGTCATGCACTACATTCATAGTGTTTTCAGTTTCTGCATTTTGTTTAATTTTTTTCATGACATCCTTGCACCAAACGTGATTGCCCATTATTTTTCTAGCATATGCCTCAGTTCGCTTTGCAAATAAGACTTCGAACTGAAAGTATGTTTCTTTCACAACCAAAGTTATCAACAAATGATACGTCCCCTTCAATACAGAATTAATGCATTCCACTAAGTTCATTGTCATGTGCCCGTATTGTAGACCCCCATTATACGATTGTATCCATTGTTCGAAGGGTATGTTAGAGAGGTACTGATCTGCTGAAATTTGGTGTAGCAGATTATACTAGTTTTCACATTTAAAGAGCCTGAATACAAGAATTTTCATTTTTTTCAAGCTAATTTTTCATATTTTATTTATATTCAATAAAATATGGAAATTGAGTTTTTTATTGACCTTAGGGGCCAAATGAGGCCTAAAGGTGAGCTAACATACTTTGTGAGTGTGTAGAAGACCATTATAAGGCACATTAAATGAATATTGGTCACTATGTTGCAGCATGGATGACTTGATGTTACAACATACAGAATAGAATAAGAAAACTCTTGTCTGCCTTCAATGTCGCGACACAGACTGAAGCCGTCGTGACATACCCCTGAAAATGGCTACAGATGAGCATATTGGTTGCTATGTCATGACACAGGTCTTGGTGCCACAGAAGCTAAACACAAACTAGGTGAGTTTTGAATACACATTCAAAATTTAAAGCTCGGAAACATCAACTAACCTAGGGTTAAGGACGACAGCCACTTGAAGGCTATTAATTGGCTCATTTGTTACCTGTTAGAGGCATCATTCTTTGAGCTTAGATTCTCTGTGTAAAATTTAGTTTGATATTTTCTTTCATTCTTAGGTTTTAGTTTTATTTAGTTGTTCTTGTCGATTTCAAGATATCTGAATTATCAAATCATTCAACTCTGTGGGTTGGCGCTTAATCTCAATACAATCAGGCTCTTTCATTTATACTATCTCGTCAATTTAATTATCATGGTTTCTCTTTAAAACAATTATATATTATTTATGAATCCCACGAGGAATTAATCCTTCTTTGGGGGATTAATGAGTGGAGGTAAGATTTGTTAACTATTTTGTACGGTTACTCAACAGATCAACTATTTGAGAAAGGGAGAACGCGAAACAAACCCTAGGCCTAAAAACCCTAGGAAGTCATCAATATATGAATTAATCCAAAATTGGTATTGTCCATCTGTGAACACCTTAACCTCAAACCAGTCTAGACTGTAAGGTTAAAAGATAAGGAGTTCTTATTTACTCGTTATGTTAGTGGAAGATCGGAAGATCTTGCTAAAGTAGTAACTAGTTGATTGACAAGGAAACCTAAAATGACAGTTGATGGAGATTGTAACACCACCAACCCGTATCCGTCGCTAGAACAAGGTTACAAGGTATTACCGAAGTTTCAAGAACATTTACAGTTAACCTGAGTTAAATATTATTCATATCCCGAAATTTGTTACAACGTCCCTTTGATGAGCCCTTGAAGCCCAAAACATGCACTAGAATCGACTCGGGACCAAATCAAAATTTCGAGTAATTTTTCGCAAAATCTCAAAATTTTTCTAAAAACTAAGGGTCACACGCCCGTGTGGTATGGGACACGCCTGTGTGGTTGGACCGTGTGGCTCACACGGCTATACGATATGCCCATGTTCTAAGCTGTATGGTTTCACACGCCCATGTCCCTTGCTCAAGTAACTCTCTCACTTGCAACTCATGAAAAAATTGATCTCACACAGCTAAGGCACATGCCCGTGTTAAGCCTATGTACTCAATTCTGGGCATTCTATTTCCCAAATTTCAGGATGTAGGGGACACATGGCCTTGACGCATACCTATGTACCAAACCGTGTGCCATACACGGCCTAAAAAAATCCCATGTGTCTACTCGTGTGGACAAAATAAGGCTATTTTCCAAGTCTTATATCTCACCCATTTTTATCCAAACCTACACAAAACATTTCCAGCGAAAATCAATCGATTTGAACATGATGTTCAATCAATTTCATCATTCAATATTTTATGTTTTCACATGCACACTTAGTACCGATCTCACTTCTTCAAACTTGCAAATTCAACCTTACCAATTTAGTCCATTCCATATATACATGTAATACCATAATTTACTTTATATATCAAGACCAAAATAAGGTCATTCCTAGCCACACCAATGGCTAGTTTACATTTATCTAATTCAATATCCACAATAATTTAAGTAGCCTATACATGCCATTATGCCAAATCAAAGTGTTTTTATATACCAAAATGTGCCGGTAGATAGTGAGGCAGTTCTCTGACCATTCTTCAACCTTTCCGAGCTTTTGAACACTTTAAAATAGGGAAAATAAAATAGAGTAAGCACTTAGTACTTAGTAAGTTCATGTAACATGAATTTAACTTACCCCATGTTTTCATTTAATTAAATCAATCATACATGCATCCAAGCATTGAAATATTATCCTATCACACACAAACTCAACACTTGAGTTAATCAAATAGTTTCATGTAATGTTAACATATAGATGAGCTCATATGTAATGCCCCAAAATTTCTAATTTCGTTATTGTGAAAATATGACACAAATATCTGTCAACTTTAGTGGTTATGTGTTCTAGGAGTGTTTGGGAGGTCCTTTCGCTTGGAAAAATTTTGGTATCTTGATTGAAATTAGCCTTACTCTTATTTAATAGGCATTTATTTGATTGTTGGTAAAAATATATCAGAATGGGCCAACTACTCTGGTGGTTAAGGAGAGTGTTTGTGCGTAGGAGGTTCTGTGTTTGAGTCCCTGCGGAAGCAGGGTAATTAATTTTTGTTTGAGGTGTGTGGCGTGGTGGAGTTCAAATTAAATTAGACCGCTGAGTAGTTGTGTTTTAGTGGGCTAATAAGGAGTATTTTTAGGAGATATTTGGGGATAAGTTATCAGAATAAGATTTTCTTCTTATCAGTTGTCTATTTTCTTTTTTCCCAAAAAATTTTATGTCGTTAGACTTTTGTGTCTCAGCCATTTCTTCTCCCTCCTTATTTATTTTTTTGGTTTTCATTCCCCTTTGGCCGAATCTTGTTTCTTCTCTTTCCCCTATCTTTTTGATTTCTTGATCGGTTCATCTCTTGCTCTATAGCCGAAATTCTCTTCTCTTTTCCCTACTCTTTTCATTTCTATATTTTTTACAAGTCATCTCTTTGGGTGTAACTTTCGACTTCTTCTGTTTCTGTGTTGTTGAAAGGTTTTAAATGGATATTCCAGTGTGTGGAGACGATTGGTTATTGAATTCGTCACTGTTTTTTAATGCTCGGGTTACTTTACATAGTGAATCGATACCAAGTGTGTACCCGAAACGTAGAAAATGGGATTCGGCGAAAAGTAAAAATTGCTTGCTGTTGAGAAATAAGAGAAATAAGAGAAAATGATACGAAAAATTATAGAGAAAGGAAATAAGGGTGTTATAAACTTGGAAATCAACATTTTGCACTAAAATAGTTTTGGACAGCAACAGTAGTCTAACTTTGAAGAATCATTAAAAACAGACGAAATTGAGTTAAGGTTGAATAAAATATGACATTAAAGTTTATTGAGTCTAGTTTTTCATGGAAGAAACAGTGTAAGTAATGGAATTTTAAATTATAAGATATAATAAATTTTGTGAGACAAGCTCAGAATGATTTTGGGTTCCCCTGTTCTGATTTTGGAAAATGATAAAAAATTGTATAAAAATAATTAGGGGCTTAATTTTATAGGTTTAAATCCTTAATGAGTCTATTCTCAAGAGAAACAAATGGAAACATCATCCAAATTTCATACTAAGAGATAAATAATTTTTAGTAAGAAAAGGTTGAAGCTGTCAAACAGCAGAATAGGGATAAATTTGAATATTTTACTGTACTTATTTGATAAACGATAAATTCTAAAAATTTTATGGTGGAAAGGTATTTTATTCTAGTTTCAAAAACATCAAGCGGATCTTAATTTGGAATTCTGTAGCTCAAGATATAAATAAATTAGTGACAATGACTTAAGGAGACAGCTTTGAATGAACATATAAGTAAAAAGTGAAAACATATATGAATATTTAGCTACCATGGGTTACATTAAAAATGAATCACACGGCCAAGGCCAATTTAGGCCGTGTGGTCGTGTGAGCCCATTTTTCTAAAAAGTTGTCTAAGGTTGCACGGGTCGCCCAAGTCGACTATGGACCTACTGAAGGGTCAGTAAGCCCGATTTAGACCCCTATATGAGTGATCTATCCTTCTGATTTCTATACCGAGCATGAATTATGATATCTGAATGTATGTATTGTAATTGCATAATATCATGACATCTTTTGTATGTTGCATTGCATCAAGTGGGTTATTATTATTTGGAAGAAGTGTCTGAAAGGTTATTAAGCATGTTATCTAGCAGCTCTGCTACAAATTTCTGATTATGTGCCGTATTTCGGTACAACATGTTGTGTAGGGATGGGTGGGTTGATTAAATCCCCATATGGTGTGTAGGGTTAGATGGAGATGGTGTGTAGAGGTTGGTTGAGTAGGATTTTGCTACTGCATAACTGTTACTGCTACTGATACTGTGATGGGCTAAGGCCCTACTGTATTTTTAGCACTGTATTGAGATGGGCTAAGGCCTAAATTGTCACTGATACTGAAAAGGGCTTAGGCCTAAGACTGTTTAATTGTGCACTTTGAATAATGATTGTTTGTTTGTTTCCACGGGATTACACATTGAGTTTACCTAAGCTCACCTGTTTTGTTAAATGTGCACAGGTAATCCCCAGACTTAGACGGATCGATGCGACGGGGAACTCAACAGTGACCACAACAATTTTTGGACTTCATGGTTTTCAATTTACGATTTATGATTTGATTATTATTGATAATTTAAGGACCCTCTGGTACTTTGGTTTTAAATTTGGGTTTTTATTTATTTATTTTACTTTATGAATTTATACTTGCTAGTGGTAGGAAATTCGATTTTCAAAAAGTTAAAGTATTTTCTAAACGCATGATCACTTAGACTGTTTTATTAAAGCTTCCGTAAGAAGGGATGTTTCAAAACAAATTTTTTAAATGAATAAAATCGACTTCCTAAATTCTAACAAAGGTTTACAAAAGATAATAACATGGAATGTTTTCATCGTAACAACAAGGTTTCAAAAACACTATCGTGTGACATTGCCAGATACGGCCATAACGTCTAGGCTGAGTTTAGGGTGCTACATTATAATTCCATGACTTTCAAATTCTTGTTATTTCCATGTCAGTTATACCTTTCATGACAAAATCATTCATGTTCCATTAACCATTTCCATGTTTATCTTGTTGAATTTCTCGGAATTTCGATGGATACTCAGTAGTACACTTATAGCGTACAAATCCATATTTCGTCAATTCGTTTTTACCCTTATCAGAGAGCACACCCCCGAGCCTCACTTCGTACAATGGGATAACTATTCCAGGCTAAATCCCCTGTAGCATACACTCAAAGAGTTTTATCAGGATTACCAGTCCAGTCTAAATCCTTTCGGTGACAAATACTCTATAGAGTTTAGTTTGGATTCCCCGTTCGGGCTAAATCCAATCTATATCATATACATCGGGAGAGCTTATATCAGGAATACCTGTCTGGGCTAAATCCTATATACATCACATGTAATACCCCTTTTTCATTGATCCATCAAATTCCCTTTATTCAACTGAGATTTTTTTCCTTTCGCAAGTAACGTTACATATTTCTTTATATTTATACATTGAACATTCAATTGACATTCACATGATACAACATACATTTCAAGCATTTCAATATTCAGTAGTAAGTTACATGAACTTACCTCGATGCCTGTTCTTTGATAAAGTTTACTATTCCAAGACTTTTTCTTTTCCTCGGTCTAATCTCGTATTTGAGAAGTCTGGATCTATATAAATGAATTTAATCATCAATTTCATTTCATTCATATTCAATTGAGTTCAATTTAATCCTTAGGCAAAATTACTATTTTGCCCATAAACCTTTCATTAATTTCAATTTCGTCCCTAGGCTCGTAAAATGAAATTCATACAATTCAATCCCCTTTCGAAGCCTAACCGAATTTCCTATGTATTAATAATAGTCCATAGATTTCACAAAAATTAGAATTTTTCTTTGAATTTTACAAGTTTATCTACCAACAACCTTTCATTTTCTATCATAAATAATCAATTTCTAGCATATTCATCCATGGCACCATTTTCATACTTTGATAACTTTTCAATTTAATCCCCAAAATAGAAGGAGCTAGTTATCCCTCTCAAAAATATAAAAATCACTAAAAACGGGACATAGAAACTTACCCAATTAAGCTTGATTAGCTTCTCCTCCTAGGGTTTTCATGCAAATTGGGGAAGAATATGATGATAATAGGATGATGTTTCTAATTTAATTCATTATCATCCTTTTATTTTTCCCAATTCCAATTTAGCCTTTTTTATTTTTCTCAAATTCCATGGATGATTCAAAAAAGATATTTTCCCTCTTTTGATTGATGGTCTAATTACCATGTAAGGACCTTAAGTTTTGAATTTCATAGCCATTTAACCCTTCTAACTTCTAGCACTCAACTTTCACATTTTATGCAATTAGGTCCTTTCTCTAATTAATCACTTACTCGGTAAAATTTTCCTATCAAAATTTTAATACAATATTTCTATCATAACACAAACCATATCAAAATTTTAAAATAAATTTTTTTTAGCTCAGATTTGTGGTCACGAAACAACTGTTTCGACATCACTAAATTTAGGCGTTATAGAGATTACCGAAGCAAGCTAATCACTCATAATTAGATTTGATTTTTCTTCCTTTTTAATCTTTTGAATTTTATCTTTTTTATGTTATTTTGTCTTTATTACTATTATTATAAAAACATCAAAAATCATTTATTTTATATTCTTTATACTATAACTAAATTGAAAGTACTAATTAGATATTTTAGTGTTTAAGTTAAGATTGATCTAGCATTTGCCTCCCTTGGGTACGATCCACCGAGTACTCACCTACTTTGTTGCAAAACTATATTACAACTCAACCTATATACTTGTGGATATCGCATTTTCTTTCTATATTTTATTATAGTATTCACACTCTAGATGTTGGCACGTCGAGAGGCGGTCGAGTAAGCTACACCGTGGCTGTTGATGGTGTGCGAGTTATCTAACATGGAAAGATGTTAGACGAGCTCATACCCTATTGAGAAAAGTATACACATGAATACAAATAATGAATGAAATATGTTATATCATTATTATGGAAGTAGTGGCAACTACATACTCATATTAATGACATGAGCTCACTTACTTTCTAAAGGCAATTTTTAGTGGTAGTTAAAGTCAACATGTCTTATACAATACCTATGGTGTGTGCAATCCCAAAGGCTACCATATCGTTCATTTACGGCCAAGATTCTAGGTCATCTATTGGAGATGACACATATGTTAGGTTGTGGACAAACATAACGACACAATCAACGAAAGAAGAAATCTTAACCATCTGCCTCTTCTCCCGGAGTTATTGCGAACGCTATCGGTAGAACCGTCCAATTACAATTTTAGGCAGCGACCATCAACAACCGATGTTTATACCCCTCATACAGCCAGGTGCCATCAATTTCAAGTAATGGGTTGCAGTGCCGAAAAGCTTCCTCGCAATGATCGAAGGTCCAAAAGAATCAATGGAAAACTTTTTTCTCAGGGATTGAACGTTTGAAGAAGTACGTTAGGTACGTTTCTAGATCTATTATGAAACTTGGTACGTACTGGTCTAGTACTTGACACCATTGCTACAAATCATTATATGACTTGTCCCACCCGTGATGCAACTTCTCCATAGCATTTTGTTTTGTGACCCATGCCTTGTAGTACGATGGCGTGTAATCGTACTGACAACGGATGTTGGCAATCAACACCAGCATGGGAATCATGTGACTCGCTTTCACCATAGGTAGAATTATGTCAGTTATCATGTCGGATTCTAGCATCAGATGATATTGACTTACACCTGCAAAGGAGAATTCAAAGTTACATTATTGTTAAATAAGAAAACCATTGTCAGGTCATAAAAAAATATCGGGTGAATACATGGCGCACCTACTGCAACACAAGTATGTGAACCCAGATACTTCTTAATTGTCTACAACTTATGAACTTACCGTACATCTATACTATAAGATTTTTTGCTTCAATTTCGATTTATGCATTAGCTGCAACATTGGTTGAAGATGGACCAACTCTATCAACCTTGAAAAACCCGACATATAAATCGACTATAGCATTTCTACTTGAGCAATGCGAATCAAGGATTGCCTCCAGCTCCAGCTCGCCTTTTGCATCAAATAGCTCATAGTTAAAAGGGTTTAGTAATGCTAGATATCTACATTTCAAGCTCAAAATTCTTTCCCAACTTGAACCCCCCAACTTTCCTTCTAATTCTTGACCGTAGCTTACACAATTAAATGGTCCAATTAAAAGCCAAGTCCATGAACTGGGCTCTTAAAGTATAACCCTAACATTAGTATTAATAATTTGATCATTGTAACAAATTACAGATTTCACTCATTGACTCATTTAAATTTAAAATGAATTAAATATTTTGAATAAAAAATATACAGATGGTTGTTTAAAGAAATGGAAATGACACATGCAATGCAACATTTCAAAAATGAATGAACTTGCTTGTATCTCAGTATTGAATAATTCAGTAATGTAATAGCAAAAAAAATCGGGAAAGAGGGAAGTCATGCTTGAAAATGCATTTCAACATATTCATTTTCATCGAATAATAATAAAAGGGTCTTCTATGTTGGAAAACACGTTTCACTAAATGTGTTTTTAGCTAAGTCACAATAATGAAAGGTCATCTAGCTTGAAAATGTACCCAGGATTCCCAGGGGCAAAGAATTTTGGTAAACTTTAAAGGGTGGTGGACAGAAAGCGTGTCCAATTGGGTGAGCTTTCTTGCTGACATGTTAGGGAAAGCACGCTTAACAAGACATACTTTCTAGAAAATACAAAGAAAGTGCGCACAACTAAGCACTCTTTCCCTGACATGTCAACAAGAAAATTTGTCTATTTGGACACGCTTTTTGTAACAGCCCGTTTTTTAATGGTGTCGAAAATAGTGGTTTCGGGGCCGCCAAATTTGACAACTAAGTTCGTAAATATTATTATTTAGTATTTACGAGTCAAATGTGATTTTTAAAAAGGTTTTTGATTTGATAATTCATGTTATATAAGTGATTTATTAAGTTCAGTGATTTTAAAAAATAAAGTATCGGGACCTTGTTTTTATAAACTGAGTCATAAATATTTTTATAAATATTTACGGAGTGTCATTAAGGTGGTATTAAAGTTTCGTTAAGAAATTTTCATGGTTTGATGGTTAATTAATTAAAAAGGATCAAATTAAAAAAAAGTGCATTCCCGAGATCTGTTCCCGTAAATCAAACTAGTAAATATTTTTAATAAATATTTATAAAGCTAGTTGTGTAGTTAATTAGGTTTCAATTAAGTGAATTTACTTGAATTAGAAGTAATAGGTATAAAGACTAAATTGCATATAGGGTGAAAGTTGAATTATAGATTAAAGAAAAACTAAAAAGACTAAAGAAGCAATTATGCCATTGTTTCTTTATGAGGCGACATAAGGTAGTTTTTTTGTGAAATCATTATAAAACTTTAAGTTAATATATATTATAATATTTACTTAAGTATTAAGTATATATATTATATTATATTATATTATATTATAATAAAATAACAATGTATAATAAAACAAAATAAATAAAGAATAAATAAAAAGAAAGAAAGATAGAAGCGAATTAGAAACAAAAAGAAAGAAATAAAAGAAAAAGGAAAGAAAGGAAGGAGAAAGCCACGGCGTTACGGGATTCAATTGTTTAAAGTTTAATTGGTTAGTCAATTTAGTCCTTTTTTTCTTTTAACTTTTATGTTTTTGGAATCCCGGTATTAAATGCTACCCGACCCATGTCAAAATTTTAGAAATTATTGAGTTTTTAAATGCTGTTAATGTTGAATAATTTTAGTATTAGAGATTAAATTGATAGATTTTTAAGTTAGAAGTGAAAAAGGATTGAATTGTCGAATAAATTGTAAATTTTGAGTAATAGAGACTAAATCGTAAAAAATTCAAAATTTAGGTATTTAAGTTAAATTAGAGAGTTAAATCTAGTTTAAAGTTGAAATTTAATGAAAATATAGAATTGATTGTGAAGAAATAAAATTAGTCTCGGTATAGGGACTAAATTAGAATTTAGATAAATGTTGAGTAAAAATTGAAATATGCAATATGAAATTGAATTGTATTGTATTGATGAATTTTCATTGTTTTAATTCCGTAGCTAACATTATACCGGAATCCTCGACTAAAAAAGGGAAAGATAAAGTCGACGAGGAATAGTTCAGAATTTCTAGTTTGTATTTCTATAATCCAAATTTAGTTGTTAATTGTTATAATTGAATTTAATGTATATGGTTGATGCGGTCATTGAGAGCACCAAAGATATCCTATCCCTAATAAATAATGAAAAAGAATAGTATAAGGGAAGTAGGGTCAAATCCTCAAAGACCGGATTTGCACAAATGCTTGTTCCTTAAAATCCTGGACAAAATCGTGCCCAAGGAACCCTGTGTACCTAGGAAAAATAAAAAGACAGAATTAAAAACAAAATTTAAAGTTGATTGAAATTGTGAAATTGAATAAATTGCGGAAATTAAAATAGAGAAAAATAAACAGAGTTTGAGAGAAAAGAAATTCTTATGAAGAGATTCTAGCCTCCAGTTGTCTCGATCCGCCTTGGGTTTGATCCTCAGCTTTAAGATGATCCTTCTCAAACAGAATAAGCCAATTATAGTGGAAGAGGACGCTTACGACCACCAGCTCCAAGAATTTAGACTTACAATTTAGCGAAATTGGACTCTAGCCAACAATCGCTTCTGTGGGACCATCTTATGCTAGATCACCACTTCTTAATGGCGATTCCCATGCCATTTTTTTCTTGGGCCCGCCAACCTCTGATGCAGTAAGCTAACGAACCGACTGTGCAACCTTCCCAAGACATACAAAGCGGCCGTCTTTGTACACGTTGAAAAGATCACCTTTTAAGGGGCATAGACAAAAGCGTCAACCTCGTAATGCGGAGAAACGATGAATACTCGTCGAGAAGATTAAGTACAGATTCTAAACCTTAAAAACCTTTTTTTGAGGATTTTTGACAACTTTGGCTAGATGGATTTAGTGGCTCATGCTTTTGGGAAAAGAAATAGATTTAATAAAAAAAAGGAATTTTATTAAAATAAGAAAAGAACAAAAACTAGGCTTTTTGAGAGAGGGAGTGATTACAGAAAAGATGTATAAATTGTGTTACTCCATCCACTATTTATAGTGCTAGGAAAGATAGTTTGGTGCTACTTAAATTCCAAAAGATAAATATAAATAATTAAATATAAATAAAATTAAATCCTAAAATTAAATCTAAATAATAATCCTTAATAATTATCCTAATATAATTGGAATTAAAATAGAGTCTTGTGATATAAAATCTTTTCTTTTGCACTTTAGCCCTTATATCATCCATGCTTGCATTTTTGGCACCACATTTTTCCCTATGTTGCATGTTGGCCCACTTTATCTCCAAATTCACGCTTTTTTCCCTTAAATTTACTTTTGCCTTTAATTCAGTCCCTATAAGATAAAAACCCATAAATAGCTCAAATTAGTAGGATCATACTCAAAATAAACACATAATTAATACATAAAAATATGTCAATTTAGTCCCACTTTATCAACCATCGCAGTCTTTTCAATCTCCGAATCAAACGCAAGAGTACCTGCAGCATATCTTGTCATAAAAAACAAAAAACAAGATTAGTACATTGTCAGTCCCTGGCAACGCCTCCAAAATTTGATGTGGTTGTTGAGAGCACCAAATATATTCTATCCCTAATAAATAATGAAAAATAATAGTATAAAGGAAGTAGGGTCAAATTCTCAAGAACCGAATTTGTACAAATGCTTATTCATTGAAATCTTTGACAAAATCGTGCCTAAGAAATCCTGTATACATAGGAAAAATAGAAAGACAAAATTAAAAATAGAATTTAAAGTTGATTGAAATTGTCAAATTGAATAAATTGCGAAAATTAAAATAGAGAAAACTAAACAGAATTTGAGAGGAAAGAAATTCTTATGGAGAGATTCTTGTAATGCCCCGAATTTTGGGCCTAGAAGTTTTGGGTCTTGAGCATAGGGATAGTGAGAAGGTTGCACATAAGAGTTTAGTTATGCAATTTAGCGACAAGAATGGGCCTGCTGGTCTATGGGATAGGTGAGTGTTAGTGAACCTAGAGGTCCTGTGTTTGAGTCTAGGGAGAACTTTTTGGATAGTTATTTTGAGTACTTTTAATTTATAGATATTTTTATTTTTATTTTTATTTTATTACTTTTAGTTTTTATTAGGATTACACCTTTGGGCAATTTTTTTTAAATTTCACGTTCTCTACTTTCCCTCTCATCGCTTCCAAAGTTTTTGCTCCCTAAAATTATATTGAAAGACGATTGTTTCTGTAGTTTTTGGGATTTTAATTCCTCCGCGATTGTCTGCATTGATCAAAACAGGTGTGGGATTCGAATCTGATTACTACTTTCTATTTCTAAATTGATTGCTATCTTGTCTTGCGAATACCATCTTTCGCCTTACTGTAGCTATGCATTACCCTTTCATTTTTGAGGTTTTAGACGATAAAAGTAAAGGGAAATCAATGTTTTCTGATATAAGTTGACATGGTAAAGGTTAAGGGTTGTGACAGTGGCAAAAAATATGTTTTTAGGGCTGAATTAGGGAGGTTTCGTGGCTGCCTCGACGACCATCCTGCACACAGGCGTGTGTTTCGGGACACACGGCCGTGTGATTGATTTGAGGCTTAGGGATTTCACACGGGCGTGTGTTATGGGACACACGGCCGTGTCTGATGGCATACGAGCGTATGACACCTTCACACGGTCGTATCCGCCCTGCACCTAATATAAGTGGAATTGGACAATGAGTTATACGGCCCGTTTACACGACCGAGTCCTTGTACCACACGTGCGTGTACCTCTATCACACGGTCGTGTGCTACCCTTCACACGGGCGTTTGGATCCCTACACAGCCTGGATTGCTCCACACGACTGGAGCACACGGGCGTGTGGCCCTAACTCGCCAAATTATGGTTACTGGGCGATTTAAGTGCAATCATGATTCTCTATGTTCCAATCTCTCGAATAAGCTTACTGAGGGTTGACACGACTCTGCTCTGATTGTATCTTAAGTGTTACTAATGTTTGGTTTTGTGAAATAATAGGTATCGAGATTGAGTGCACAATTGTGCACGTCTTTAAAATTGAATGATTGCCTCTGAATGTCTGCTTCTGAATGACTACTTTTGAATGATTGTATCCAATTGAATTCTGAATTGGTGCATTTGCATTTATACATCTGCATACATACATTTGCATATAAAGTATTTTGAGATGAATGTTGAAGAGAAGGGAGATTTACGATTTGGCAGTTTATCTGCATACTGATGCCCCTAATACCCAGAGGGTTGTAGGAATTCCAAATACCTAGAGGGTTATAGACGATTTAACTAATCTAGCAGTTTTACTGCAACTTATTGGTATAGCGATTTACCGCATTGCACTGTACAGCATGTACGTTAGCTACGCTACGTACTATTATCAGATCTGACAGTTCACACTGCATGTCTGTATCACAGTTTACCGCATTGCACAGTACAACTCATACGCTAGCATGACTGCGTAATATATGTGATTGGCAGTCTATCTGTACACTGATAGCCCCAATTCCCATAGGGTCAAGGGCGGTTCCAATTCTTTGAGGGTTGAGGACAATGCTGATGATCATCATCGCCGGGTAACTCGGGATGACATCCTATGGTGTATATAAGGTTGGATGGGCTTTTCGAGGTCCTACTTGGAGTGCAGGGATGGGTGGGTTGATTATATCCCCAAAGGATGTGTAGGGGTGGATGGAGATCGTGTGCTGGTTGGATGGATGGGTTATTTTATAACTCATTGGCACTCACATGCATCTGATTGTATCTGTGTGACTGAATGTGACTGTACTATTCAATTGAAATGTTTGAATGATATGTTGGATTGATTGTGATACTGTATTTGAATGTGATTAACTGATTGTCAAAAAGGCACTTGTGCCTAAGAGAACCTTGTGGAATTGACTACGACTATCTGATTAGATGTTTAAGGTGATGGGCTAAGGCCCAACTAATTCTGATTCGTGAAAGTGCTCAGGCCAAATCTGTTATTACTGAGAATTTCTGTTACTATGTTTGACAGAGACATATCACTATAAAGTAACATATGGTCTGTATTTGTTTTTTTAAATCGGTCTGTGAGTACGTTCTCATTCCAAACTGCTTCTAGTTTCTGGTATCCTTTCTATAGTTTAATTGGTTTAATCTCACACTGAGCTCAAGTAGCTCATCCCCACTTCTCTTTTCCCTTTCAAGTATATTTCTGGATTCTGGATACTGGACTCGGCAAGCGGAGGTCTCGGTGGATAAACTATGAGTTTTTAATTTTGGTTCTATTCATTATTCGGTTAAAGTTTAAACTGTAAGGATTTATTATGTTGTGGTAGAACTTCCGATTTATGTTTTATTTATAACTTAAGCATGCTTTATATTAAGATTTATAGTAAATTTTTACTGTGTGGTTATTTATGATTTTGGTTTACGAAAATAAACTGTTTTGTAAATTTTTTCTTCGATCACTTCTGTGATTTATACAGCATTTCGAATTCGGTCTAGTCTTCTAGGCCGGGTTAGGGGTGTTACAATTCTAGCCTTCGGTTGTCTCGATCCCCCTTGGGTTCAATTCTTGGCTTTTAGGTGATTCTTCTTAAACAGAATAAGCCAGTTATAGTGGAAGAGGACGCCTACGACCACCAGCTCCAAGAATTTAGACTTATAATTTAGCGGAACCTGACTCTAGCCAACAATCACTTCTGTGGGACCATCTTATGCTAGATCATCACTTCTCAATGGCGATTCCCGCGCCATTTTTTCTCTTGGGCTCACCAACCTCTGACGCAGTAAGCTAACGAACCAACTGTTCAACCTTCCCAAGACATACAAAGAGATCGTCTTTGCACACGTTGAACAGATCACCTTTTAAGGGACATGGACGGAAGCGTCAGCCCCGTAATGCCGAGAAACAATGAATACTCATCGAGAAGGCTAAGTATAGATTTTAAACCTCAAGAACCTTTTTTGAGGATTTTTGACAACCTTTGGCTAGATGGATTTAGTGGCTCATGCTTTTGGGAAAAGAAATAGACTTAATAAAAAAAATGGAATTTTATTGAAATAAGAAAAGAACAAAGATTAGGCTTTTTGGGAGAGGGAGTGATTACAGAAAAGATGATGTATAAATTGTGTTACTCCATCCCCTATTTATAGTACTAGGAAAGATAGTCTAATCCTACTTAAATTCCAAAAGATAAATACAAATAATTAAAGATAAATAAAAATAAATCCTAAAATTAAATCTAAATAATAATCCTTAATAATTATCCTAATATAATTGAAATTAAAATAGAGTCCTGTGATATAAAATCTCTTTTGCATTTTAGCCCTTATGTCGTCCATGCTTGCATTTTTGGCACCACATTTTTCCCTATGTTGTATGTCGGCCTACTTGATCTCCAAATTCATGTTTTTTGCCCTTAAATTTACTTTTGCCTTCACTTTAGTCCCTATAAGATAAAAAATCATAAATAGCTCAAATTAGTAGGATCATACTCAAAATAAACACATAATTAATACATAAAAATATATCATTCTAGAGTATTATCGATGGTAAGTGTTAAAGTGATAATTCTTTTGTTTTGCAATTGAAATGGATTGAATTAGTATGTGATGAATTTATTGAAATTATATTGATTGAATTGGTATATATTTATATATTGAATATATCTTGATTAATTGTATTGAATTGGATATTGATTATATCTGAAATTTGATTGAAACCTTCTTAACTGTATCGGGCTGAGTCGGATATAGATGGCATGCCATAGGATTGGAAGAGTTCAGGGATTCTTCGACTTGAGTCGATGAGACACTAGGTGTCAATTTATTACTTCAGATATATTCAATGAGGTACTAGGTGCCAATTTACTTTGGTTTAGCTGATGAGACATTTGGTGTCAATTTATTACTTCGAATTATCCGATAAGGCACTGGGTGCCAAACTGGTGTGTTTTGGTTGGATCCGTGTATCCGTCTGAGTCCGAGTCGTGTTAATAAGGGTAAATGAATAATAAAGTTTTATAATTGATATTGAAATGGTATGGTATGAGCAATGGAGATGAAATAGTGAATTGAAAATAGAATGTGAAATATGTTGCAAATGTATGGAATATATGAGTTATATACTCATGAAATGACTACGGAATGGATATTGCAATTGTATAATGAAATGTGAAATAAATTGTGAAAAGCTACTTATATAGCAAGAATGAGAATTGAAATATTTGTGAAACAAATGAAATGTGATATGGTTGTTGTAATAAGTAAATAGTAATATGTGTTTATATTTCAATTGTATATTTGTAATTTCTTATCTTTCAATATTCGAATTATACCACTAAGTTTATACTCAGCATACGATTTTGTTTCCCTTGCATAGGTTAGGTACTTAACTTTTGATTACCGATTCAGCATCAACAACAATCCCGAACTCAAATGTGGTGATGTTTCTCCTTTGTGTCGGCATGTACCTAGGGTGTCTATATAATAGTTATTTTGTGGTTTGATTGTAAATAAGGTTATAAGTTTCATTTTGGTTGGTTTTATACATATAAATATGTTTATTTTTGAAGCCATATTATGACATGGTAAATTGAACTAAATCTAGATAGGTGCATGTGAACTTAATTTTATGTTTAAGTGCTCATGAACTAGGCAAAATTGATTTGGGTTTGATATGTTTATAATTTGGGTTAAAATGATGCTTTGATGACTTATTTTGATGATCTAAAATGTTTGAAATTTCTGTCTGTTTGATCCATAAACTCCGGTAATGTTCTGTAACTCGATTCCGATAAGGGATACGGGTTGGGGGTGTTACACTTTCTATCCACCACCCTTCAAGGCCTACTAAGATGTCTTAAGCCCGAGAATCTTGAGTAAGGCTTGAGGTACCTCTTTCAGATATTCGATGAAAACTCCTCTTCTGCGATGCGTTTTCAACCACGAGTTGTTCTTTCCTTTCTATCTCACCTCTCCCCTGCGTCTATAAAAGGGTTGCTCTCCCTCCATACATCATCTTTCTCGACCATCATCCCTTCACTTTACAATATTTCTCTCTCTCATTTTTTTCCGCTTTAGTGTTCAATTTTTTCGTTGATAATATTTATTCCTGTTTGAGGTATCCTTAAGTCTTTGGTAATGTGATATTGCTTTGAGACACACAGATTGTACCGAGATGTGACCATTAGCTCAGAAACCTATCTTGTGAAAGTCGGGTTTCGAGGTGGCGGTGCTTTATACGATCACGGGTGGAAGTTTACGTAAAGGAATCAGTCGACAACTGTTATGAGATCATGGACTGAAGTATAGTTTGGAGTCAGTTGATGATTACTATACGATCATAAACTTAAACATTTTGGATACTTAGAGATGTTGCCTTATAAATGTTATACAGAAGTTGGAGGGTATAATCACCGGGAAAAACTGTGGGACTTCTCACTATAATCGGTGTAATTTTTTTCTACATTTCCATACAACCAGTATCTTTAACCTTTATTTTTATCCAAATACCGCCACCATCGTGAATGCAAGAGGACTCTCAGGTGGGCAACGGCTGTTATGGTGGAATAAATGTGATGCTTCTTTCGGGTTGACAACGGTTATCATTATTAAACATCCCATTAACAACTAAAGTTGCTACCGCACTGACTCGAGTTTGATCTCTACTTCGTCGAAACATTAGCTCTCCACTTGAGAGTCCTCTTGTGTCGACCTCGGTGTCAACCTTTAGATAACAATGAAATATTAAAGATATCAGCTACCTGAAAATAGAGAAAAAATTAAGTTGATTACACCGGAATACTCTTCGTTTTTTCCTATGATTATGTATGGTATATAAAAGGTATCATTTCCGATTTTCCAAAAAGCTTGAACTTGTGACCGTATAACGGCCGTCGAATGGAACCTCTACTTAGACTTCAACCTGTGGCTGTATAAAGCACTATTACCCCGAAACCTGACTTTCATACGATGGGTTTTTAACTTCAATCTAAAGTATAAATGATTAAAGTTATAACTTTAATCCAATTTTTTTGGGATTGCTGAGTCATATTTTAATATTAAACAAAGCATAAATGATCAAAGTTATATTAATTACTTTGGTATTTAGATTAAAGTTTTGTATATCATATTGTATTGGTTATATTTATGTAACGTATAAGTCATGTGTATTAGCTTTAAGAAAATGAATTTAAAGTTAAAACTAAATCTTTATATCAAATTAGTAAACAATAAAATGATGTGAATATAATATTAATACATATGTTAATATTTATATAAATAAATTATTAATTTGTAGAATATATAAAAAATTAAAATACTCTAAACAAATAACTAATAATTTTATAAATTGACATCATGAATAAAATTATAATGAATTTTGAATTTCAATACATCACTTCAAACAAAATTTTATTCAAAATAAACTTGCAACACCTTAAACCTGGCCTAGAAGTTTAGACTGAATTCAGGATGCTACATTGATTACCAAAGTGATTGTGAGAAAATTATACAAATTCCAGTTGTTCAAAATTCCATGTTCGAAAGGGTTATCTCAAATCAAACCAAAAACATTTATTCGTTTAAAATTCTAGTCAATAAAAGATACAGTTAAGTTTAATATAAAACCAGATATAAATTACTGATTAAATATTAAACAGAACTAGTGTCACAGTTTAATAAACCTTGCAACTGCAAATAGCAACAGTAAACAAAACTGATAAACTTCCTCTATCGAGACTGACTGAGACCTCCGCGTACCGAATCTAGTGTCAGAATTCAGCAAGGTACCTGAAAGGGGAAATCAAAAGGGGGTGAGCTATACGAGCTCAGTGTGAGATCAAAACCGATTAACTATAGGGTTAGAAAAATAGTATGCCAACAAGTAGTTCGAAAACAGATCATACTTACAGAATCAGACAGTAACCTCGGGACCAAAGTCTCGATCAGGTAATAATAATGCACAATCAGTCGCCAGTTTAATTCAGTCAGGCAGGCAGAATCAGCGTTCCCAAAGTTCACGTAGATACACAAAAGTTCTTTCCAATCATACAAAACAGACAGACACAGTTTCACGTACCATTCAGATACAATAGCAATAACTCTCAATCAGTCACATAGTTACAATAACTATTCAGCAGACAGTTGTAGTCAGAGTCTACAAAATTCATATAGGCACAAGTGCTTTTCAGTTAAACAGTCAAACAGATGCGTATACAAAGCAGTCAAGTTATAAAACCACCCATCCAGCCAACACACCTCTTTATCCCCCATCATACCACATAAGAGTTGTTTGTGCTCATCCAACCAATCACACTACTTAGGACCTCGTAAGTCCCATCCAACCAATCACAACACTTAGGACCTCGTAAGGCTCATCCAACCTTGCACACCAATAATGTCCATGACCTTCAGGGTATTGGGACTGCCCACGACCCTCTAGTATTGGGGCTAACAGTATGCAAATAAACTGCCAAATCAAATAATATACAACATAGCTGGCATATAAGCTGTACAGTACCAAGTAGTAAACCGCGGTACAGACATGTTGTATGAACTGCCAGATCAGATAGTAACAATCGCAGCATAGTTGACGTATATGTGATATAGTGCAATGTGGTAAACCGCTATCAGAAAACTCAATGACCTTCTGGGTATTGTGACTGTCCACGACGCTCTGGGTATTAGGGGCTAACCATAAGCAGTTAAACTGCCGGTTCAGTTTAGATTCAGTCTCCCTTCTCTTTAAAATCCCACCCAAAAATAATATGTGCATAAGTATGTGTGCAAACAGATGAACAGAATCAGAGTACAAGGTTACAGATAGTCATTTAGAAATAGAACTCACATCCAGTTAGTCAGAATCAGAAAGGTGTATACTCATTTGCCAAGATTCAAATTCGATGGCAATGTAACCTCACAGAACAGTGACATTCACATCCAGTCAATCAGTTTCCGAATCAAACATCAATCACAAACATTGCCTAGGCGGAGTACACAGTCACAGATATCGAGGGGTAAATACCATCACTAAAGCTCAGCCCATATTCGGAATACACAGAGCCACGATTACACTTAAATTTGACCTAAAATCCAAAGTCGGGCGAGGTAGGGCCCCACGCTCGTCTGCCCCAGTCGTGTGGGACAAACCATGTAATGACCCAAAATTCATGGGCACCGAAAAAAACAAGTCATAGGCCTCTATCTTAGTAAACCAAATTAGTAAATAAATATTAGGAATATTGTAAGTCTGGTTGTGAGTTGAATTCGATTTTGATTAGGTAGATTTATTTTAATTAGAGGAAATTAGTAAAAAAGACTAAATTGAATTGAATATAAAAGCTTAATTATAGAATAGAGAAAGGACAATGGACTAAATTAGTAACTAAATCAAATTGTTAACATGTGTGTGGTAATGATAATTTACATGTGTAATTATATAAATATGTACAAATGTATATATATAATTGATTTACTTAAAATTTAAGTAAAAGATTTTTATTAATAATATTATTATTAAAAATTATGTAATATTAGATTATTTTTTTAATAAATAAATGGTGCCAAATGTATGATAATAAAATAATACATGTGTATATATAGGTATTAATACACATGTAGTATAACTATTTATTATTAATTAGATATTTTATAATTAATAATTATTTAAGTATTAGTAAATAAAAGAAATAATAAACAAAACATAAATAAAAGGCAAAGAAAAAGCTATAGAGAAAGTCACGAAAATTGGGAAAGAAAGAAAGAGAGAAAAAGAAATGGGAGAATTAGGGTTTTAATGCTTGAAGTTTTAATTAGTCAGTTTAATTAAGTCCTTTTCATGTGATTTTGATGTTTTTGAAGTCTTGGAGTTGAATATTTTTGAATTTATGTGGAAATATTGAAAGTTGATAGACTTTTGAGTAGGGTTTATGTTGAACTAAAGATGAAATTAGGGATTTATTTGATAAAATTATTGATTAGAATTGATTAAAGGATTAAATTGTAAACTAGGTCATAAGTTTTACATTTTAGGGGTTAAATTGAAAGAAATTCGAAATTTTGGTAAAATGATGAACATTTGATAGTTAAATTAAAGTTTAGATGGAAATTGAGAAGGAAAAAGATGTGATTTGTAATGAGGAAGAAGATGAATATAGTTAGGACAAAATTGGGATTGAGATAAAAGTTGATTGGGAATTTAATATTTTATGTAAAATATGTATATTATTAATTATTTGTAATTATGTTAATTTCCATAGCAAACAATGAAAATGAGACATCGGATCCAAAGGGGGAAAAAAGTCGTCGGGGATTAGCTCGAGAGAATATCGGTTTGTATTACCTTAATTCAAGTTATTTATTATTATGTATTTAATTTCAATATGTGTGCATGGAAAATGAAATAAGAGTTAAGTATTGTTTTGTCATGATTTGGAAATTAAATTGAGCCATGATTAATATATGTGATTGAGTATGTGAAATACATATCAATTTGAAATTGAAGAAAGATATTTGAAATCGAACTTGAATGACTGTGATCAAATCGAAAGTGAAATTGAAATTGTAATTGATATGTGATTTGATGCCCTATTAACTAGTCGGGCTAGTCGGATATAGTTGGCATGCCATAGGATTAGAAGAGTTCAGGGATTCTTCGACCTCGAGTCGATGAGTCACTTGGTGTTTCATTATATTGCTTCGGATAGATTTAATGAGGCGTTGGTCGCCACTTTACTTCAGCTTAGCCGATGAGACGTTGGTCGTCACTTATTGCTTCGAACTATCCGATGAGGTGTTGGTCGTCATCTTTGTGTGTTTGGTTAGATCCGTGTATCCGCCAAGTTCGAGTCATGTTAATAGGGGCAAATAAATGGGTAGTTAATTTGATTGGAAATGAGTAAGTTATATACATTTGATGATATGAGAAGTGACTCAAGAGAAAAGTGAATGAAATATGAATTGTGAATTCATATTATATTATATGTGATTTGTCAATCATCTATACATATTTATGATAATTTGTTGTTATTATAATTTGAATTATGGTAATACCACTAAGTATTTCCAATACTTAGCGTACGATTGTTTTCCGTGCGCAAGCTAGGTACAGTTGAAGTCCGGTCCAGCATCCGAGTCAATCTCGACCTCAGTTCAATTTTGGTGATGAACTTATCTTTTGGTAACTGTGGCATGTATTAGGTTTTGTTTTAGTCACTTGTATATGTTATGTTTTGGATGTAAATGTGGTATATAACCCTTAAGAAGTATTTGATATGAATGAATGAATATTTGCTAAGTTTGAAAGGTTTGATGATTGTTATTTTATCAAATTTATAAATAAATGTTTTAGGCACGAATTAGGTGTATTAAGTATGTGAAAATGGCTTAAAATGGTGAAAAATCGGGTTATCATACGGCCTAGCCACATGGGTGTGTGCCCAAGCCGTGTGGCCCTCTGTTTCTTGTTATATTGCAAGTCAGAATGCCACACGAGCTTGCCACATGGTAATGGTAGCCCCATGGGCTGGCCACATGGGCATGTGCCCCTATCTTCAAGAAAAATTTTCAAAAATTTTCTAAAGCTTCCGGTTTATCCCTAACCCACTTCCTAAGCATGTTTTGGGCCTCGTAGGCCCATATTAAGGATCTTATGATGTAATTTGAAAAGTTTTATATCAAAAAGCTAAGTTATAGTTTGGTTTTTTATGAGTGCTAGTGTTTATGTCCAGTAATGCCTCGTAATCCTGTTCCGGCGACGATTTGGGGTTAGAGGGTGTTACAAACTAGGCTGTGTAGGGGTCTAAGCGCCCATGTGAAGAGTAGGACACGGCCGTGTGAAAGAGGCACACGCCCGTGTGAAGTAGGTGCACAACCGTGTGAACAGGCCGTGTAACTTATTGTCCAATTTTGCTAAAATCAAGTGAAGGGCAGACACCACCGTGTAAAGTTCTTACATACCCGTGTGCCATCAGACACGACCGTGTGTCCCAAAACACACGCTCGTGTGGAATCCCTAAATCCCCAAATCAGTCACACGGCCGTGTGGCCAGGCTTGGTGGCGATAAATTTCGCTTAGAAACCCTAAATCCCAAAAGCACACGGTCGTGTGAGTCGACACATGTAACGCCCCCAACCGGATCCGTCACCGGAATAGAGTTACGGAGCATTACCGGAGTTACTAATTTATTTATCAAATATTTTATTTCACCTAACATTCATATTTGAAAGCAATTAAAATATATTGTCGCTTAAACGTGCTTATTTTTCTCGACATGTTTTACTTAAATTTTATTACTCGTCTCAGTATGCTTAATTTTCTTGTATCATCGTATCAAAAATAATCAAATATTTACATGTCAAGATGAATATCATTTTCTTTCCATTTCTTCATAAACATAAATCAGGTAATACATTATATCAAGATTTCATGTATTTAGAAATACAATTCAAGCTACATTAATTTACCTCGTTGCTTGTTTATGTTTATAATTTTGCTAATCCGATATCTTTTCTTTTCCACGTTCAAGTCTCGTATTTTAGTTGCACGGGTCTTTATAAATACATTTAATCATCATTTTCATTCATTTCATAGTCAAATACATTTAATTAATGCTCTAGGCAAAAATTTTCATTTTACCCTTAAAACTTTTAATTAATTACAATTTCATCCTTAATTCAGAAAAATAAAATTATTGTCATTTAATCCTTGTTTACAACCATTATTCTTATACATATTGATAAGAGCCCATGAATTTTATGAAATATCAGAATTTTTCATAATTTCAACACTTTTCAATTTAATCCCTAAAACATGTTTTCGTCTGATCTTGATCTAAATTAATGTTTTCATTCAATTTTGTAATTTAAATAATAAAATAATCCATTACATACAATTTGATCATTTTTGACATTTTTTAAAAATCACCCATAAAGTTCTACTTTTATTCAATTTAGTCCCTAAGCCTAAAACATGCAAATTAGCCATGCTAGTTGAATATTCATACATAATTTCCTCCTCCTCCTCTCCATTCCACATTCTTAATTTATATAACATGCTTATAAGTAACATTATCAATAATTTCACTATGTATATTCAAAACTGTCTAATTGAGTTATAGTCACTAAATTATTTATATCTTGAGCTACAGAACTCCAAATTAAGATCCAATAATTTTCCCTAAAACTATACTCACATATCTTCTTACCATAAAATTTTCAGAATTTTTGGTTTAGCCAATTAGTACAGTTTATTCATTAAACTCTTCCCTATTTTGCTGTTTGACAGTTCTGACCATTCTTCGGTAAAATTTAATTATCTCTTTGTACAGAATTCAAATGATGTTCACGTTTGTTTCTTATGAAACTAGACTCATTGACAAATCTAAACATGTAAATTATGTCCCATAATTATTTTTATATAATTTTTAATTATTTTTCCAAGTCAGAACAGAGGATCCCGAAATCATTCTGAACCAGTCTCATAAAAATATAAATATCTCAGAATACAGGATTCATTTACCTATTATGTTTATTTTATATGAAAATAGACTCAACAAGCTTTAATTCCATATCTCATTCAACTCCTAATTCAGTTTCTACCATTTTTGGTGATTTTTCAAAGTTAGCTTACTGCTGCTGTCCAAAACTGTTTTAGTGCAAGATATTAATTACTAAGTTTATATCACCCTTATTTTCTTTCTCTACACCATTTCCCATCACTTTATCTTATTTTCTCTTCACTACCATATCAAAAACATAGAATCATATATAAGAAAACTCTACATTAACATCATTTACATGCTTTTTCAATAATATTAAACTTAAAAATACATGGAAATCTTGATGGTCTTACCTTGTTTTATTGTTTCCAAACTTTAACTTCATTTTCTCTCTCCTCCAGTTTCTATTTCTTGAATCCAACTTGATATTCTAACTCCTCATAGTCTCCTTAACATTTTTCTCCTTCGGTAGCTATGGAAATTCTTTTGATTTCTAGGTGAAAATGGTGAATTTTTGGTGGAAGGACCAAATTGTAAAGAAAGTAAAACTTTCTTTCTTTATCTCTTCCTCTCACGTTGGTGCATAGAAATGGTGGGTTTCTTCTCTCTTTTTTTTCTTTCCACACACACACATATATATATACTTAATAAAATAATAAAATAATAAAATATCTTATTAAAATATTATATTATTAATAATTATCTAATTAAATAATTATAAATATCACCAACTTCATCATTACTTTCTAGATTTCTCTCTCTTCCAATTGACCATTTTACCATTCATGATCTTTTAAAATTTCATCCTTGAGTCATCACTTAATTTGGTAAAATTACAATTTAGTCCCTCATAATTCTTCACCTATTCAATTTAGTCCTAATTCATCAATTTTCCTTAGTTTCTAGATCATTCTACCCTTAAAATATTTGCACTATTGGTCCTTCAACTTTTCATATTTACACTTTTAACCCCTCAAATTTTGAGTATTTACTCTTGGGCAACAAAATTTTTCTCACTTTTACAATTTAGTCCTTTCTTGAATTAATTTGTCATAATATATTTCCTAATGACATAACTCAAATTTCCTCTTCTTGTCACTTTATTTCCTTATTTTACTATATCAAGGATAATATTTCACTGTAGAAATTTTCGGGGTGTTACATTGCCTATGTGGCCATTGGGGAGTCATGAAATCACCTTAAAATAGCCCCAAAAATTTCATTCTAGCCACCAAAACCATCCTCAACTTTGGTATTATCAAAATTATGACGGAAAATGAAGTTTTCCCCTCACTTCCAATGTCTAAAACCCAAAACATCCGAGTTAACACGCGATCAAGAAATACTGAGTCAAATGTTTGCAAAATAAAACCAATAAACAGAAATAGCGTAGTCATGGTTAGAATCCCACACTTGTTTCGACGATGAAGATTGATAAACCGTAATATATACATATTTTTACCCCATGCTTAGCACATTTATGGATGATTTATCATTACGTTTATGGAATTCGATGCTCCTAATCGTTTAATTTCATGTTTTATACTTAGATGAGCATAGGAAAGTGAAAACAACGAGAAACTGGCCAAAACGGACCAAAAGGGCCAAAATTAAAGTACAACACAGCCTAACCCCTTGCACACAGGTAGATCACACGTCCGTGTGTGATTTACAGACTTGAGCACGGCCTGGGTCCGAGTCACACGGGCGTGCCACACCAGCGTGTCCCTGTCGTGGCCGGTTTTAATTTCACGCGAAAAAGGTTACTTCTTGGCTAAGAAAGGTATTTCAGAGTCTATAAAAACACCCTAAAAGAGGACTTAAAGGAGACACAGGGTAGAAAGCAAGGAATTACTCGAAGAACGCCGATTGAACCATCTCAGAAGCAGGATTTCCATCAAGGCTGAAGATCTCCCTTCGATTTCCTTCAGGGGTTTTAGGGTTTTCTTTATGTTTTGTTATTCTCCCAGTTTTGAGATGTTTTCATTTATAATTATGAACTAAATCCCCTAAATACTTAAGGGGGATGAAACCTAAGACGGATATTGTTATTATTTTCTGAATTATATGATAAATACTTGATTTGTTCTTAATTGCGTTATTAATTCTTGTGTTAACATTTCAGGATATTAATTCAAGCTGAATGTGCTTATTCAGTGGACCAAAAGTCCCTATTTAAGAGTAGATCCAACACAATTAAGCAGAGTTGATCACAATCCTAGACATAGGATGACGAAAATCTGCCGGATTAGAGTCAAATCTAATAAGGGAATTCATAGATGGAGTTAATGCAACACTAGGGGTTTTAATTAGAAAGAAATTTCAATTAATCAACCTAGGGTTAGTTGTTTTTAGTCTTGAAAGAGATATTAACATAAATTAGGGATTTCTACGGATCAAGTCAAGTGAATAAATCGTCTAGTTCAGAGTCAATAACAAGTTTAGTCTAGGTGGATTCTTCCTTTGGTATTACCTAAATCAATTAGTTTTCCGAAAGTATTTTCCCCAATTTACTCTCTGTTACGTTCTTAGATAATTAGTTAATTTAGTTTAATTAGTTTAAAACAAATCACCTTTATTTTTAGGTTAGATAATAGAAAGAAAGTTATTACTAGTACTTTTAGTTCCTGTAGGTTCGACATTCCGGTCTTGCCACTAAACTATACTACTGTTCGATAGGTGCGCTTGCCTTTATTATGTTAATAGTTAGTTTTTAGGTACGATCATATTACTTTATCATTACACACGATCAGATCAAGTTTTTGGCACCGTTGCTGGGGAACTAAAATATTAGGAACACTCGATTTTTATTATTTTAGCCATTTTTACTTTTATTGCAATATTTTTTATTTTTTATTTTAATTTTTACTAATTTTCCTTTCTTTTAATTGTCTCTGACAGGTGTCTCTAGTTTATGACTAGAAGGAACTCGTCAGCACATTTACTCTTTAATAGCGACATAGGAGCTACAGTTCGCAGAAACCAAAGAGAAATAAGGCGAAGCTTACAGTACGCAGAAGAAGGGCAAGAGGACAAAACCAAGTCTACTGAAGAGATGGAGGCGAATCAAAGTAATCCATACATCCTGTGGTAGCTGCAGACCCGGTGAATCAGATTCCTGCTCCTCGTACTATGTATGATTATGCTAAGCCTAATTTAGCTGGTACTGAATCTAGTATTGTTAGGCTTACTATTGCTGCAAATAATTTTAAACTGAAACCTAACACTATACAGATGATTCAATAGTTTGTTCAGTTTGTTTAGTTTGATGGTTTGCAGGATGAGGATCCTAACACACATTTAGATAACTTTTTGGAATTCTGAGACACCTTTAAGAGTAATGGCGTTTTTGATGATGTTATTCGCCTTCGGTTATTTCCCTTTTCTCTGAGGAATAAGGCTAAACAGTGGTTGAACTCTCTCCCATGAGGATCCATCACTACTTGGGAACAGATGACCAAAAAATTTCTTTTAAAATATTTTTCGCCTACTAAAATGGCAAATTTGAGGAATGATATCTCTTCTTTTGTGTAGATGGATCGAGAAACACTTTATGACGCATGAGAGAGATATAAGGATTTATTGAGAAGGTGCCCTCACCATGGGTTACCTTTGTGGCTACAGGTTCTAGCTTTCTACAATGGTTTAAACCTCTCAACGAGGCAAATGATAGATGTAGCTGCCAGTGGAACAATCAATAATAAGACACCTGAGGAGGCTTATGAGTTTATTGAGGAAATGTCACTGAATAATTATCAGTGGCAGGTCATGAAGACAAAGCAACAAAAAGTTACTAGATTTTTTTAATATTGATGCAGCTACTATGTTATCTAATTAAGTAAAACTGTTAAATAAAAAAATTGATGGTTTAGTTGGTTTTACGCAGGTACATCCAGTTATGCAGTGTGACGCGAATGCAGAGTATCCATCCTATGGACATGGCATAGGAAACGAGCAAATGAATTATATGGGTAACAATCCTCGACGTCAAAACAATCCTTATAGTAACACTTACAATGCAGGTTGGAGAAACCACCCCAATTTCTCATGAGGTGGTCAAGGAAATCAAAGGCCATCACCCCCTCCAGACTTCCAACAACCATCTTACCAACAAGAGAAAAAGTCGAATCTTGAAGAGATGCTCACAAAATTTATTGCGATGTCAGGAACCCGTTTCCAAAATACCGAAATAACACTTAAGAATCAGCAAGCTTCAATTCAAGGACTCGAGACTCAAATAGGACAACTTGCTAAGTTGACCTCTAAACGACCACAAAGTAGCTTGTCAAGTGACACAGAAACTAACCCAAAGGAGCAAATCCATGCTATTAGTATGCTCGACGAAGGAGAGTTAGTTCAGAACGAATCAGAACTGAGGCAAAAAGTAGTGGTAAGTAAAAGTAAGGTTGAGGTAAGTCACAAAGAGCCAATCAGTAAAGAATATAAGCCTATTGTCCCACACCCGAATGCGGCAAGGAAAGACCACACTGACGAACAATTTGGTAAATTCCTTAAACTTTTAAAGAAATTACATATTAACTTATCGTTTATTGAAGCTCCTTCGCAGATGCCAAACGCAGTTAAATTTCTAAAGGAGCTTTTAGCAAATAAACAAAGTTAGATGAATCGTCGCATGTGGAATTAAATGCAGTTTGCTCAACTATTATACAAAACAAGCTACCTGACAAACTGAAAGATCTAGGGAGTTTTACGATACCTTGTTTAATTGGTAGCTTAGATGTTAAAAATACTTTGGCTGATTTAGGTACTAGTATAAACGTAATGCCTTATAAAAAGTTTAAACAACTAGGTCTTGGGAATCCCAAACAAACTAGGATGAGCATTCAATTGGCTGATAAAACCATTAGATTTCCTATGGGTATAATTGAAGATGTACTTTTTAAAATTGACAAATTCATATTCCTAGTAGATTTTGTTGTTCTAGACATGGATGAGGATAGCGATGTGCCTTTAATTTTAGGGTGACCCCTTTTAGCAACTGCTAGGACTATCATTGACGTAGGCACAGGTGAACTCATGCTTCCTGTAGGTGACAAAATGATTACTCTTCAATCTCGTGATTCAGTTAAGATATCTAATGATAGACATGATAATATGAGTTCCACTAATAAAAGTAATCTCACTGATCAACCTTCTTTGCAGGACATACCTCTCAAAAGCACAAATGAGCCAAGTTCAAGTTCATGCAACAACAAGGGAGCAATCCACGAAGAATGAATGCTACAGATTGATGAACTAGAAGAATGGCTGAACTATAGCCAAGAGAAACCTAAGATACACCACACAGAACTAAAGCAAAGCCATGACGAGCATAAGGCTGATCAATTTAAGGTAGGAGATAAAGTGTTATTAGAAGAAGAGGACCCTCGAATTTCAAATTCAAAGCTTCATACAAATGACGTACCTCCCTTTAAGGTGGTAAAGATTTTTCCCTATGGCACAGTTGAGGTAACACATCGAACCATGACACTTTCAAGGTAAACGATCATCGATTTAAACTATATAGAGGTGAGGATTTTAGGAATGATAGAGAGGAGCTTAGGCTCCACGAACCCTCGTAAAAGGTGCATCCAAGGTAAAGTCTAGCTTAGACTCTAAATAAGCACTTCTCGAGAGGCAACCCGAGCACTAACCTCTTTTATTTCTTTAAGTTTCAGTTTATAACATCTAAATCACTAACGAAGTCCTTAAACACATGTTTTTTCAGAGCCACAAGGCCAGGCACAAGGGTGTGCCTGAGGCCGTGGACACACCACGGGTGGAGACATGGTCGTGCGACACTGCCGTGTGAAAGCAGAGCAAAATTTCCCCAAAGCCAAGGAAGAGACACGGGATTCGACAAATCACCATGGCTGTGCGATATGGCTGTGGGTGAACCTACTAATTAAACACGGGCATGGCACGAGCAACAGGAGCGTGGGAAAGACAAAACACGGGCGTGCCTATAAACCATGGGCAAACCCGTTAAAACAACATGGGCGTGCGACACACCTATGCCCATATGTCGTGGTCGAACCTGTTTATTCAACACGGGGGTGTACATAAGGCCACAGGCGTGGGAGAAGTGAACAAAGTAGTATACGGTCGTGCAACATGGTCGTCTGCACCAACACGCCCAAGAAACACGGGCGTGGGCAACAAATCAGGCATACCCAAAAACCTTAATCATGAGCCTCACACGACCGTGCTCTCTTTTTAACTCCCCAAACCCTACTTTTTATTTTTATTATTATTTTTATTTTTATCTTTCTCATGTGTTTTTCCTTTTCCTTTTAAAGACTTATTATTTTAAAACTTTATTTATCCTTATGGTTCTTATCGAGTAACGCTTTAATTCTCTCCACAGTTGTGTTTATTTTCTAAAGTAAGTTTAGAATCATGCACTTTAAGTAACTCTTTCCCCAATCATGCTTTCACTACTCCACCTCAAGAATTTCATCCAATATTCAGGAAGTTTCACTTCTCTCCCTCTCTTATGATTTATGCTTATTTTCTTACTTATCTTTGTACATTGAGGACAATGTACATCTTAAGTGTGGGGGACTTATTAATTTCATTATCAGAAAAACCCTGAATCTTGGCTTTTACTATTAGAATGAATTTGGATTGATTTATAATTTTTTATTAATATGTCTTGGATTAAAACATAAGGAGTTATACTTTGATTGTTTAAACTTTAAGTCATTAGAGAATCAATCATGACAAGTTGATTTTTCTAGGTTGTCTCCCCAAGTTTAGGTATTATCTTGAAGTTTGGAATTTACATATTTGACATTAAAAGCCATAATTTTTGTGAGATCTTGAGCCTGTAGAGCATATATTCTTTCTTGCTCACTTTTATTGTTGCTTATGAGTGTGTCTGATCTTGTGACTATGATGAAGTAATAAAAATCAATCGTACTTTGAAACTAACTATTATCACGATAAAAAGGCAAGTGCACCTATCGAATAGTAGTATAGCTAATGGCAAGACCGGAACAGTGAATCCAAAGAACTAAAAGTACTAGTAATGACTTCCTTCCTATTATCTAGCCTAAAAATAAAGAGGTGGTTTGTGTAAACAAATTAACTTTAAACTACACTAAAGAAACGACAAAGAATAAAATGAGAGATTGCTTTTGGGAAAAACTGATTTATGAGGGCAATACCTAAGGAAGAATCCACCTAGACTTCACTTGTTATCTAACTCTGAACCAGATGATTTTTTTCATTTGATTTGATCCGTAGAGATCCCTAAATTATGTTAATACTGCCGTCGAGAATAAGAACAACTAATCCTAGGTTGATTAACCGCAATCTCTTTCTAATTAAAACCCCTAGTCTTGCATTAACTCGATCTATGGCTCCCCATATTAGATTTGACTCTAATCCGGTAGATTTTCGTCGTCCTATGTCTAGGATTGCGATCAACTCCGCTTAATTGTGTTGGATCTAATCCTATGCAGGGACTTTTGCTCCTCTACATAAGCACATTCAACTTAAATCAATATCCCAGAAATATCAATTTAAGAATTAAAAACACAATTAAGAACAAATCAAATATTTATCACACAGTTCAGATAACAATAGCAAGATCTATCTTAGGCTTTATCCCCCTTAGATATTTAGGGTTTAGTTCATTTTTATAAAAAGAAACATCTCAGATTCAATAAAATAACAAAACATAAGAAAACCCAAAACTCCTGAAAGGATAGAAGGGAGATCCTCTGTCTTGATGTAGATTCTGGCTTCTGAGATGGATCAATCGACTTTCTTTCGAGTAATTTCCTGCCTTTAACTCCCCGTCTTGGCGAGAATAATATGTCCCCTTGTAGTTGCCTCATAGGGTCTTTATATAGAGTTTAGAATGTCTTTCTTAGCCCCTAAGTAGCCTTTTCCAAGTGAAATTGAACTTCCCTACGACAGGGATATACCCGTGTGCCACACCCGTGTGAGTCGACTTCCAGGCCGTGTTCGAGCATGTTAATGTGGAACAGCCATGTGACACGCACGTTTGACGAACTTCTAGGCCGTGTTGATTATTAACTTGGGCCTAATTTGCCCCTTTTTGGCCCGTTCCTTGCTCTTTTTTTTTCGTTATGCTCACCAAAGTATAAAACATAAAATAAAAGGATTAGGAGCACCAAATTCCACAAATTCAGTGATAATTCATCCAGAAATTAGGCTAAGCATGAGGTAAAAATATGTATAATTTACGGTTTATCAAATACCCCCACACTTAAGCCTTTGCTTGTCCTCAAGCAAAATCCCAATTCACAATTAAAACTCATTCTTCTCAACTTATAATCCTTATCAATAATGTTTCAAACTAATCCACAAGTAATCATACAATGAAAATTCAACCAGAAGAAAATTAAATTCTCAAACACTCTAAGTTGAGAATTTTATCACAAAAACATAGGCTTTCTCCCTTCTCCTCAGTAGTTACCTTTCAATTCAAAATCAACAAGAGTTGACATCCTCACTAAAGATTCACTTTATCTACTCGAAGTGTTTAGGGTTTAGAAATTAAGCACTCATTAGTCAATCTGAAAAGCTATTACCATAAGCTTGTAGGAAAATTAAATCTCCACCACTATAGATTGATATGACACATCGATCAAAAGGTCTTTCAATGGTTGTAATGGGGGTTTGGTTAGGGGTGTTGTCACAAGCTAAAAAAGAGGGTTAGAATCGAGATTGAATTGAAAAATCATCTAGCTAGAAAAATCTCTATCACTGAAACATATTCCTAGAAATAAAGCCTTTTTGATGACATCGTTCTGAATTCGGAAGCTTATAATAGAAATATGCAAAAACATTAAATTACGACTGAAATATGAATTACAACTGAATTAAATATATATACAATTTTTTTTATCAACAAATCAAATAACAAATAAATTGAATATTTACAAACTGAAAAAGAGAACAAAGCTAGACAACAATTCAACTCAAATCTCAACAAAAATAGGGATCAAAATAATTGAAGGTAATTCAAAAAAAGATGGGTTATAGGTTAATATTAAAGGTAAGTCAATGAATGGGTTGTTAGGCTCAATGAGGTTCACTAGGGGTTAATTTATGGAGGTAGGCTTTTATGGAGTCAGTGGATTAAACCTAGGTGCCTTTATTATTTCAGTATATCAAATCAATGATGTGGTCTCGACATGTATAATCGAAGCAAGTTCTAGAATAAAAAATTAGTATTGACTCACTCAAAGCAAAAAAAAAATGGGCATGAAAGAATGTATGCTCAAAAGGCTTAAAAGTCTTACCAGAATTATGGCTTTTGATGTTAATCCTGCGAATTTCAAATTTCAAGATAATACTTAAAATTGGGGAAAATAACCTAGAAAAATTGTAAATTCCCAAAAATCTCAACTTATCATGCTTGATTCTCTAATGTCTTAAAGTTTGAATAATCAAAGCTTAAATACCTATGTCTTAATTCTCAACATATTAATAAAAATCATAAATCAATTAGAATTCATCTTAATAGGGGATTAAGAATAATGCAGAGAGTAAAAGTAAGAATTCGAAATTTGAGAACAATGCAACAAGTTAGTGGTAAAATTTTTCAGGGGTTTCAAAGATAATACAAAGAATAAAAGTGAGTTCCCCCCTCCACACTTAAGATGTACATTGCCCTCAATGTACAAAGATACATTAGTAGCAATAGAAGCATAAAACCATAAGATAGGGAGAGAAGTGAAACTCCCTGAATATTGGATGAATTCATTGAGCTGGGTGTCAAGATTTGTAGAGAAGGGTGTTTATCCCCACTTTCCATGCCAAAAAGATAAGATGATCGGGGTCGTGGTGGCTATGGTCGTAGTGGCTAGGGTCGTGGTCGAGTAGGACATGGCAGTCGTGGCAGGGTTTTCCCATTAGAGATGGATTTAAGCGATAAAGCTCCTTTGAAACTGCGATAGCATAAATAAGTGTTTATGGATTTAAGTTAAACATAATTTTCTCGTTAGGGAATAGCTGATATGAAAATAAAATTGAAATCTAAAATAAAATATTCAATAGACATAAAGATCGAAATAAAGATAAAGAAAAATCTAAAGATCCTAAAGAAAAATAAAGTGCAAGAAAAGGTAAAAATAAAGATCAAGAAAGCAAATAAAAAAGAAGATAAAAGGAATAGGAAGTTCTAATCCTCAGATGGTCCGTGAGGTGAGGATGGTGGCACGAGGTGAAGATGCTGACAAATCTGAACTAAGGTTACATCAATGTGATCGAGTCACTGAAAACATTGTTGCTGGAATTGGGTGAACTGCTCAGAAGTGACGTAGCTTGAAGCTTCCGCATGAACTGGGCGGCAAGTAGGTGGTGGCTCAGTCGGTGCCTCCTCTTGTGGTGGGACATCATCAGTAATGTCCGCTGGGTCCTCCTGCTCGGTAGATTGAGTTAACTGGTACTGAGGAAGGTTGCTCCCACGTCGGCGCTGAATTATCGTCATGTGAAGCATGCTCTGGATGCCCTGTGGGGACATCTGGCAAACGAGGGTGTAAGAGGATGTCTGGGCCGCTGTGTTGAAGAGGCCATAGTAGTGGGCCAATCGCGTGATGTACGGGCCCATCGAGATTACGACCCTACAGTGTCGCTCTGTCTGGTGCTGGATGGCATGGGCGATGAAATAGGCGAGGTCGATCACATGTATGTGCACCATGCTCCATAAAAAGTAGGTGTCGTGGGTGTTTATGACGCCAGTGCTCTCGCGTCTGCCCATCAATGTATACACAAGTAAGGCGTGAATGTACCTTAGTAAAGGGGCGAGAGTTGTCATTTTGGAGCGACTGAGGTCGTACGTGGGTTGGCCAGGGACTAAGGCACGCAAACAATTGACTGGAGAGATATGTATGTGGCGGTGGGGCTCAGAAAGGTTTTCCCCCACTATAAACTGCACGGTGAATAGGCCTAGTGCTGTACCAAACTCCGGTACACTGAGTTGTCGAACAAGGCCTCCTAAACAAAATAGAATCATCCCTGGATCGTCGTGTGATAAACGATAAATTATACACATTTTTACCTCATGCTTAGCCCATATTTTGGATGAATTATTATCAATTTAGTGAGAATTGGTGCTCTTAATCTTTCTTTTTCATATATTATACTCAGGAGAGCATAGGGAAGAGAAAAAAAGGGAAAATAAACCAAAAACGGAGAAAATGGGCCAAAAGGTGTAATCAACACGGCCCAAGAAGTCACCACACGGCCGTGCCACAAGGTCGTGCTACACGAAGATTACACGGTCCAGCCCCCGACAAGCACGGCCAGACCATACGGTCGTGCCACCTAAACAGTCCCGAACACGGCCTCTTGTCAAAATCATACGGGCGTGGCACACGGGCGTGTTCTAGTCGTGAGGAAGAGGAATTTCACTCGGATTTGGATGCTTAGAGGCTAAAAAAGGCTCCCCAAAGCTCTATATAAAGACCCTAGGAGGCAACTCTACGGATATACTCTTTTCTCTGAAGAAAGAGTGCCATAATTCTGCTAACACTAGGAGTGAAAGCAAGGGATTACTCCAAGGGAAGCCGATTGATTCATCCCAGAAGCTAGAATTTTACATCAAGACAGAGGATTTCCCTAAATTCCTTCAGGGGTTTTTGGGTTCTTTATGTTTTGTTATCTTAATACTTCTGAGATGTTTTCTTTCTTTATTATGAACTAAACCCCTCAAATACTTAAGGGGGATTAAACCTAAGACAGATCTTGTTATTGTTTATTCTTGAATTATATGATAAATACTTGAATTGTTCTTAATTATGTGTTCTTCATTCTTGATTTAATAATCTACCATAATTAAGCGGAGTTGCATGCAACCCTAAACATAGGGCGACATAAATATGCCGGATTAGGGTCAAACGTAATAGGGGGATTCATAGATCGAATTAATGCAACCTAGGGTGTTAATTAATAAAGAAACTTTAGTTAATAGCCTAGGCTTAGTTGTTCTTAGCCTCGACGGAGGGATTAACATAAGCTAGGGATCTCTACGGATCAAGTCAAGTGAAAAAATCGTCTAGTTCAAGAAGTCAATAACAAATGAAGTCTAGGTGGATTCTCCCTTAAGTATTGCTCATATCAATCAGCTTTTCCCTAAAGTTTTCCCCAATTTAATTTTTGTTCACTTTTAGTTAATCTTAGAATTAGTTTCAATCAATCCTCTTTTATTTTTAGGCTAGATAATAGAAAGGAAGTAAGTATTAGTACTTTTGGTTCCCTTGGGTACGATAACTCGGTCTTGCCGCTAAACTATACTACTGTTCGATAGGTGCGCTTGCCTTTAATATTGTGATATTAGTTAGTTTTGGTGTGATCAGTTTTTATAAGTTTTATTACTTAATATCACGAGCATATCATCGTCTCGCGTCATGACTGTTTGAAAGTGGAACATTGAACAAAACTCTAGGATGAGCTCGAGGTAAGTGGGTTCCATGATTTGGAAAAACTGGTCCCATGGGTCCGTCACCAACAAGGCCCGAACCTTGTCTGCTAGTTGGACCTGCTCTAGTGCGGCCCAATCGATACATCTTCCCACCCTGAGTGTTCTCACTCGTAAAATTTGGAATAGTTCCTCCTGGAGTTCTGTGGGAATTGGAGAAAGAGGTGTCGTATCTCAACAATGGGTCTGGACGAGGAACCACCGGGTCCGTTTCACTTTTTGTAAGAAGGTACGACAGCTTTTTTCCTTCTCGAAGATGATATGGTTCCTAAAAAAATGAATAAATTAGACTCAAAAAGAATAAATCAGGAGGGTGCATAAGTTCTTAAACAAAATGACAAGTTAAGCTAATTAAAACTTACTAAAAAAGGGTCAATTTTACTAATCTAAATACCATATTCGATTCATCTTAAGCATAGAACTTCTAGGCAAGAAATGATATAGGCAATAACTTGTTCTAGTGAGTTTTTATCATCAATGGAAGTCCAAAACCAGTTGCATGAAATAGTTAAAGATAGCAGCAAGAGAATGGTTCTACATGGTATTTTTCTAAATGAATAGATCATATGTATTGCATGGATATCAAAGAATCATTAGAAGTAACTAGAACATGAATGAATGAAAAAAATTATGAAAATAAATAAAAATTAAGTAAAATAAGAGTTAAAATCAAATAGGAAAGATAGAAAGGGGAACCGAATGGCAGGTGGGGTGGCGAAACACAGTCATGGCGAGGGTTGCACGGGCGTGGTAGTGTTGGGTAGGTCGGCGGCGGTGCTAGGAGAGACTGCTATGAGTGGTGGTGGAAGAGAATTTTAGGGTTTAGGTGGAGAAGAAGATGAATAGTGGGATGTTTTTATAGAAATTGGGGCACACGGGCGTGTCCCACTCCCGTGTGACTCGGGGTTAGCCCGTGTACTTCAAAATTTGAGGATTTTGGTGCATCTGATTTGTGACACATGCCCGTGTTCCCAGGGTATGTCGGGGCACACGGCCGTGTCCTTCAATGTTCGCTTCTCCCACAGCCGTGTTGGGGGTCACATGCCTGTGTATGAAATGGCAAGTTCGACCACGGCCTTAGGACACGGGCGTGTTGTACGCTCGTGTTGAATTAACAGGATTTGCCACGGTCTTAGGACACGGGCATGTCGCACACCCATGTTGATTTTTCAGGATTGGCCACGACCACCTTACACGGCCGTGGCTAGTTGTCGTAGCCCGTGTGTTAGGGAAATCTTACACTTCTCATACACGGCCATATCGCACGGCTGTGTCTTTGCTCATGGTGTCCACACGGCCTTAGGCACGCCCATGGGCATGGCCGTGTGGCTCGAAAAACCTGCATTCAAAGGGTTAGTTGATGTATTAAAGAGCCTAAATAAAAGAATTTACTATGTCACTGCTCGGGTTACCTTCCGGAAAGCGCTTGTTTATAATCTAAGCTTGAGTTTTATCAAGCTTGTTCGGTCACGATGGTTTGAAGAGTTAAAACTCTTCTATCATGCTTTCAATTTCATTATCAACATGAGGTTTGAGTCGAGTATGACTTACCTTGAAAGTACCGACTGACTCATGTGTTATCTCGACTGTACCATAGGGAAAGATTTTCATTACCGTGAAGTAAGGTGTGTCACTTGTATGTGCTTTTGAATTCAAGATTTAAGGATCGTCCTCCCCTAAGATTACCTTATCCCCTACCTTAATTTGATTCGTTTTTACCTCAGGGTCGTCTTGGTGATGCTCTGGGTTAGTGTGGCATATTTTAGGCCTTTCTTATTGATAGTTCACCCGCTTATCTAATTCTTCAATTTGGAGCATTTGTTTTTCATATTCGTTTTCCTTGGATGGACTCGTCTGTGGTTGGGTCGCCCTTATGTGAAGTGTATCCTGCAAAGAAGATTGAATGGTGAGATTATTCTTATTACAAGGACCCGTAACAATATTTTTATCATCAACAATCTTATTCGAGTTTCTGGCTTCTAAAGTAACTTTGTCATCACCTACACGAAGTGTAAGCTCGCATGTTCCTACATCAATTATGGTTCTAGCAGTTGCTAAAAAGGGTCGCTCTAGAATTAGGGGTACATTGCTATCCTCATCAATTTCTAAAACAACAAAGTCGACTGGGAATATAAATTTATCAATTTTAACAAGCACATTTTTAATTATGCCCTTTGGAAATCTAATGGTTTTATCAACCAATTGGATGCTCATCTTAGTTTGTTTAGGTTTCCCAAGACCTAGTTGTTTAAACAATTTGTAAGGCATTACATTAATACTAGCCCTAAATCAGCTAAAGCATTTTTGACGTCTAAACTACCAAGTAAACAAGGAATTGTAAAACTCCCTGGATCTTTTAGTTTGTTGGGCAGCTTATTCTGTAAAATAGCTAAGCACACTACATTTAGTTCCACATGAGATGTCTCATCTAGCTTTTGTTTATTCGTCAGTAGCTCTCTTAAAAATTTAATGGCATTTGGCATCTGCGAAAGAGCTTCAATAAACAGTAAGTTAATGTGTAATTTCTTTAAAAGTTTAAGAAATTTACCGAATTGTTCATATGTGTGGTCTTTCTTTAGCGCATTTGGTTATGGGATATGAGGCTTATACTCTTTGACAATTGCTTCTTTGGAACTTACCTCATCCTTACCTTTACTTACCACAGTCTCCTTAGATGGCTCTGGGTTGATTTTGGCTAATCCTTCCTCATCTATTGTATCCATGACATTAAGTTGCTCCTTAGGGTTAGTCTCTATGTTGCTTGGTAACTCACCTTGTGGTCTTTCAGAAATTAGCTTAGCGAGTTGGGCTATTTGAGTTTCTAATCCTTAAATGGACGCTTGCTGGTTCTTCAGTGTCGTTTCGGTGTTCTGGAAATGGGTTTCTGACATAGCGATAAATTTTGTGAGCATCTCTTCAAGGTTCGGCTTTTTCTCTTATTGGAATAGTGGTTGTTGAAATCCCAAAAGATGTGGTTGACTTTGATTTCCTTGTCCTCCCCATGAGAAATTTGGGTGGTTCCTCCAACCTACAGTGTAAGTGTTACTATAAGGGTTATTTTGAGATCTAGAATTATTACAGGATGGCACCAAAGGAGTTAGTGGAGTTGAAAGCACAAATCCAATAGCTATTGGACAGAGGTTTTATTAGGCCAAGTGTGTCTCCGTGGGGAGTACCGGTACTGTTTGTGAAGAAAAAGAATGGGACGATGCGGATGTGCATCGATTATCGCCAGTTGAACAAACTGACGATTAGGAACAAGTATTCTTTGCCAAGGATCGACAACCTATTTGACCAGTTAAGAGGAGCTTCGGTATTTTCCAATATCGATCTTCGATCTGGATATCACCAATTGAGGGTCAATGAGGTGGATATTCATAAGACAGCATTCAGAACTCGGTATGGTCATTACGAGTTTCTGGTAATGCTGTTTGGATTGACGAATGCACCTACGGCTTTCATGAATCTGATGAATCGAGTATTCCTACCTTACTTGGATCGATTCGTGGTCGCCTTCATAGACGATATTCTGGTGTATTCAGAAACTGAAGATAAGTATGATGAGCATCTCCATATTGTTCTACAAGTGTTGAGGGAGAAGCAACTCTATGAAAAATTCAGCAAGTGTGAATTTTAGTTGCAAGAAGTGACGTTTCTAGGTCACATTGTTTCTGCTGAGGGGATTAGGGTGGATCCTCGAAAAATTGAGGCGGTTTTAGAGTGGAAGCCGTCGAGATCTATATCAGAAATTCAGAGTTTTTTGGGTTTAGCAGAGTACTATAGAAGGTTTGTGGAAGGGTTCTCTTTGATTGATGCGCCGTTAATGAAACTTCTGAGGAAAAGAGTACCGTTTGTATGGACTGAGAAACAGCAAGAGGCTTTCGATAGGTTGAAGAATGTTCTAACTGAGGCGCCAGTATTGATTCAGCCGGAGTCTGGGAAAGATTTCACTGTGTACAGTGATGCATCGCATGTTGGTTTGGGTTGTGTATTGATGCAAGAGGGTAAGGTAGTCGCTTATGCATAGCGACAGCTTAAGCCTCACGAAGTGAACTACCCTACGCATGATCTAGAGTTGGTAGCGGTTATTTTTTCATTAAAGATTTGGAGACGCTACTTGTATGGAGAAAAGCATATTATATACACGGACCATAAGAGTCTCAAGTATTTTTTGACTCAGAAAGAGTTGAACCTTAGGCAACGAAGATGGATAGAGTTACTTAAGGATTACGACTGTTCCATTGAGTATCACCTAGGTAAGGCGAATGTGGTAGCTGATGCACTGAGTCGAAGAGCTGTAACTGAGTTGAAAGTAATGTTTACTCGTCTGAGTCTATATGACGGTGGTAGCATGTTAGCGGAATTACAAGTGAGACCAACCTGGATAGAGCAGATTAAGGAAAAACAGTTAGAGGATGAGTCACTAGTTTCTCGATTCCAACAAGTTGAGAATGATGGGACTTCTGATTTTGAACTGAATAGTGAAGGAGTTCTGTGCTTTCGAGGAAGAGTTTGTATTCTGAAGGGCTCTGACTTGAGGCAGTCAATTCTGGGAGAGGCTCATGGCGGACCTTGTGCCATGCATCCTGGAGGGAATAAGCTATATCGAGATTTACGAGAGTTGTACTGGTGGTCTGGACTTAAGCGTAAGGTAACGGAATTTGTGGGGAAGTGTCTGACGTGCCAGCAAGTGAAGGCTGAGCATCAACTGCCTTCTGGACTTCTGCAACCGGTGAAGATTCTACTTTGGAAGTGGGAGAGGGTAACCATGGAATTTTTTAGTAGGCTACCCTTGACGCCTACCAAGAAAGACTCGGTTTTGGTGATTGTGGATAGGTTAACCAAATCTGCTCATTTCATACATGTCTGAACCGACTACTCACTTCAAAAGTTAGCCAAGTTGTATGTGGCAGAGATAGTGCGACTTCATGGAGTGCCAGTTTCGATTATTTCTGATTGGGATCCTAGGTTTACATCTCGATTTTGGCAGAAATTACATGAGGCATTGGGTATACGATTAGATTTCAGCATTGCTTTTCACCCCCAGATGGATGGACAATCGGAAAGGGTGATTCAAATTCTAGAGGACATGTTAAGGGGATGTGTTATTGACTTTCGAGGTAGTTGGGAAGATTACTTTCCATTAGTTGAGTTTGCTTACAACAACAGCTATCAGGCGAGTATTCGAATGGCTCCATATGAGGCGCTGTATGGACGAAGGTGTCGTACACCTACCTGTTGGACGGAGTTGGGATAACGTCAGGTTCTTGGGCCAGAGTTGGTGGCAGATATAGAAGACAAGGTTAAGCTAATCAGGGATCAGTTAAAGGAAGCATTTGATAAACAGAAATCTTATGCCAACTTAAAGCGTAAAGAAATTGAGTACTCAGTGAGAGATATGGTTTTCTTAAAGGCCTCGCCTTGGAAGAAGATATTAAGGTTTGGTAAGAAGGGCAAGTTGAGTTTGCAGTTTATCGAGCCTTATCGAGTTCTCAAACGGGTGGGTCCGGTAGCTTACCAACTGGAACTACCTCCGGAGCTGGATAGGATTCATGACGTTTTTCATGTCTCCATGCTAAGATGGTATAGATCTGATCCTTCTCATGTCGTACCGGTAGAAGAGATTGAGGTGAAAGCTGATTTGACTTTCGAAGAAGAACCTGTGCAAATTCTAGACCGTGATGTCAAGGTATTAAGGAAGAAGTCAGTTCCTTTGGTGAAAGTACTTTGGCGTAATCATGGCAGAGAAGAAGCTACGTGGGAGCTAGAAGAGGCGATACGTCAGCAATACCCTCATCTGTTTAGACCAGGTAAATTTCGAGGCCGAAATTTCTTTAAGGGGGTAGAGTTATAACGCCCCAATTTTTGGGATTTTGAGATTTTGCTTGAATTAAATTTTTGCTTGTCTGGATATGCTAAATTTTGTTTTGAGTGTGTTTAGTGGGCCTTTAGAAGGCCTAAGCTTAAGTTAAAACCCAATAGAATTTTAAAATTTTAGACTTAAAAGAGAAGGGGCACTGACTAGGTGGGCTTTTAAAAAAATGTTGGTAATTTAAGACACAAGATGACCTGTGGTAAGGTGGCAATGTAACGCCACTTAAGACACAAGGGGTGGCGTATGAAAGCTGTGCAAGAGCTAAGGTTCAAATCCTGTGGTAAGCAAGGTGTTGTTTTATTTGTAATGCATGTGCTAGGCATGTGGTGGACTACAAGTGAAACTCTGTTCGGAAGAGTTTAAGTGCTCATGGGTTTGAGTCAATGAGGGATAAGACGGAGAAAATTTATGAAATTTATATGGGAAGCAAGAGTTGGCCGAATAGGGGAGTATGGAGTTGCATATTCGGCTAGGGGAGCTTAGAATAGCATTTTCGATATTTTTGGCTTTGAATGTGTGCTGATTGCTTGTTACCTACTATTCGGGGTTTGTTTTGGGGTCATTCTTTTGGATTGCCGAATAGGTATAGGTTCTTGTGAGCTCCTTCATTCCATCTTTTTCTCCTCTTCTCTCTGTTCGGAAAAGCCGAAAACATTGTGTACAACTTGACATCTGCCGATTTCTTTCTCTTGGCCAAACTCTTTTCTTTTCTTCTTCTTCTCAAGTCGAACTCATCTCTTCTTTCTCCCTTCTGTTCTTCACTTCAAAGCCTGTCTAGAATCATTGAGAACCTCACCTAGCCGATTACCATAAAAGTAGAAATCCCGAAACATTGAATCCCCCTTGTTGTTTTCTTCTTAAACCGAACCTCACTCACCCTTATTTTGAAAAGCCAAAACCACTTGACAATCGTTTCTCTTTCACTTTCACCTTCTTCCACCTTCCACTCAGAAACTGAAACCTCCCTACCTTCTAGTTTGGTATTAAAAGCCGAATCCTTTGGATCTCTTTTCTTCTTGCGATTTTGACTAGATCGATAATAGATCTAGGTTAAGCTAGTGATTGGTGGTTATTTTGTGTAGCGAGGCTGTCAAGCAGACTGTTGGGTAAGTAGTCTTCCTACTCTATTCTTTCTTACAAATTAAGAAAAGCCAGAAACCCTATTCCATGGTAGTTATCAGTTTTGACTCTTTTTCGGGATTAAAAACTTAATTGAGCCTTTTCTTTTGGATCTCATATGTTGTTGTAGAAAAAGGGCAATCTAGCGAGGAGCAGCTCGAGACTTGGGGCATTGAAGCAATCTTGATCTAGATCTAGTTGTAGATTTCGGCAAAGGTAAGTGATTAAGGGCTTTAGATGGTGTTGGCCGAATATGGTAGGTTGTCAATTTTGTTGATTTCATTGGATTGTAGTTAATCGTGCGATTTAAACGATTGTAGGATATTCACACAAGGGACTTCTGAGTATATCGCAAATCAGGTGTGTAATCGACACCCTCTAGTAGACTAGATCGGCAAAAGTCGAAAAGCTGAAATGTCAAAATCTCGATATTTCAAGGGCTTGTGAGCGTGTGAGCGCTCGTGGGTTGGTTTGGAATGATAAAGTTGGTAATCGTTAATGCTAAGGCTGTTGTGTGCATGTTTTCATGCATGTTGGTGGTTTTGGGCCTCGAAGGGCTGAATTTGAGCCCAATGGGCTTACGGGCCCATATGGGTGAAAACGAGCGGTAAGTGTATTCTGGTAGCTTGAATGATAAATCCGCTAAAACGGATGTAAAATTTAGACTTAGTGGGCTGTAGTTGCTAGTGGACTCTGTTGGGCCTATTAGGGGTTTTTAGGGCCCGATGACTCTGTATTACTAAAACGGGCTAAATAAGTTGCTTGGATGACATTAAGACTGTTAACAAACTGTAATGAGCATGAAACCCTAAAATCTGGCAAATTTACTGAAATACCCCTTAAGGGTAGAAATTACTATTTTACCCTTATGTGCTAAAAGACTATTTTACCCCTATGGTTAAGTTGACTGATTTGCATGCTAAATTATATCTGTTCTCTGTATGCCATGTCATAATATACATTGTTGCATGGGATTGGGTTTTGATGGAGGAAGTGTTAAGTGGCAATGCCACATATACTGTTGGAGGCTCTGCCTCGTATTACTGTTTTAGTGGCTTGGCCACGTTATCTGATTAAGCAGCTAAGCTGCGACTGGGGTGTGTAGGGCTGGGTGGGTTGAGTTATTCCCCACATGGTGTGTAGGGCTGGTACGGGTGGTGTGTAGGACTGGATTGGGCTTGAGCTTTGCATTCATGCATAATATACTGAACTGTAACTGTAATGGGCCTAAGGCCCACACTGTTTCCTTAATAGGGCTAAGGCCCAGTAATCACTGTTTTCTGAATAGGGCTAAGGCCCAATAATTACTGATTCTGAGTATGGCTAAGGCCCAATTATCACTGTATCTGGATAGGGCTTAGGCCCAGTTGGAGCTTGAACTGATCTTGGCGTTAGTAGGGTGAGTTTACACACTGAGTTTTCACAAACTCACCCTCTTTCCTTTCCATCCATGCAGATGAACCCTAACCTTAGAGGACTTGGAACTGCGAGGGATTCGGAGTGGCCACGTGAAATGTTTTCGGTTTATAATTTCCTCAAATTTATTTTATTTTAGTAATCTTTAATTTTTGGGTTTTAATATGTAATAAGGCCGCTCAATAATTATTTTATCTTTCATTTGGTTTTTAATTATATATTTATACATGTTTAAAAATTGGTCGACTAAGGATGCGCGGATTTTTTATTTCAAAATTAACAAACGTCTTCGAAACCTTCTCTACGTGACAAATGGATAATGTAATGACGACGACACACTAACAAGATCTCTTAAAAAGTGAACTTCAAACTGATAGTGGATAGGTTTTTGTAAGTTAATTAACCTTCTTTTTCTCAAAACACTCAAAATGGTTTTGCTAAGTCAATTAACAGAAGAACGAGGTGTAATTCACTGTCCATGTGACACACTAGATCTGGCCATACTTCTGGGTCGGGTTTGGGGTGTACAAATACAATTAAGCAGAGTTGATTGCAATCCTAGACATAGGACGACGAAAATCTACCGGATTAGAGTCAAATCTAATAAGGGAATCCATAAATCGAGTTAATGCAACACTAGGGGTTTTAATTAGAAAGAAATTTCAATTAATCAATCTAGGGTTAGTTGTTCTTAGTCTTGAAAGAGATATTAACATAAATTAGGGATTTCTATGGATCAAGTCAAGTGAATAAATCGTCTAGTTCAGAGTCAATAACAAGTTTAGTCTAGGTGGATTCTTGGGTATTGCCTTTATCAATAAGTTTTCCGAAAGTATTTTCCCCAATTTACTCTCTGTTACGTTCTTAGATAATTAGTTAATTTAGTTTAATTAGTTTAAAATAAATCACCTTTATTTTTAGGCTAGATAATAGAAAGAAAGTTATTACTAGTACTTTTAGTTCCTGTGGGTTCGACATCCCGGTCTTGCCACTAAACTATACTACTGTTTGATAGGTGTGCTTCCCTTTATCGTGTTAATAGTTAGTTTTTAGGTACGATCATATTACTTTATCATCACACACGATCAGATCAAAGATGATGACAGAGGAGCGCAATCCCCAAACCCAACTAGCTAAACCGTTTTTGAAGAAAATCAAAAGGCAAAAAGAAAAACAAAGGGAGGAAGAAAACAGACGAGCGTGAAAGAAGAAAAATAAAAATAATAATAGAATAATAAAATAATTGACATAACAAAATAGATCAAAATAAAATAAATCAAAATAAAATTAAGACAAATAATTAATCAATAACATAAATAAGAAGTACTCTAAAAATATCTCTCCAACGCGCTCACACTAAGACTCGAACCCATGACCATGAGGTTCCCTAACACTTACTCAACCACCAGACCAGCAGGTCCATTCTAACACAAAAATGCACAACTAATCACATATGTGCATCCTCCTCACTGACCCTATGCTCAAAACTCCAAAACTTCCAGACTCAAAATTCGGGTTGTTACAAAGCTATAATAACAAATTATGTAGAATATAATACAACTATCAATATGTAAAAATTTTCTAAAAAAACCTAAAACATAAAAGGAAAACATTTGTTACATTATCAATAAAATTTTTAAACTCTATAAGTAAAAAAATTATAAAATATAGGGTAGTCTATAATCTTATGATGTTAGTTAAAAGAGAAGATAATCTTAAATTGTCTAGGAACAAGCTGCAAACCTATTTATGAGTCTATATATACACATATCTCATGTTCCACATTGCTTAAGTAAGTAAGAAAAATGAGACTTTGAGTTTATATAAATACCTGTTTTGTAAGTTTTATTTCCACACTAACAAGTGACACGAAAAGAATAAAAAAATTTAGTGTTGCCACTTTTAATACTGATGTAGTGAAAAGCGCTTCCAGTTGGCAGTGATTTTTTGTCAATATGCTGAAAACATGTCCAGATGGAAATGTTTTTCTAAGTTTTCCTTTAAAACGTTTCTAACTAGAAGCGTTTTACTAAAATCAGTCTATTCTCATAAATTTTCAAAAATTGAACTTATTTTCATAATTTTATTTTTTTAAAAAAAGACTTCTTTTAATAATTTAATCGGGAAAAACACAAAATTCAATATAGAAAAGGAATTTTTAAAAAAATCCCATCCACGTAAAATTAATTTAAATAAGGAAAAAGAATCCAATAACTTTGTCTTTAGTTATTGGCATGGCCTTTGCTTGAATCTTTTCACCTTATTTCAGGTAAATAATAGCCCCACGTTTTTCACGCATACTTATTGAAAGTGATAATGGGTTGTGAAATTTTGGGGAATGTTATTAATAAAAGCTTATTTCTAACGTTATTTATGAAAATTGGCCAATTTTTTTTATTTATAGGAAAGGGTTGATTTTGGGAAAACGCTTCTACGTCAACACGATTTTAGAAGAATTTTCAGCAAAATACGTCCTTGGGAGAACGTTTTTACCATGTCAGTGTCGAAACCATTTTTTTAAGAAGAAGTTTTGAAAAACGGGGTCGACTTTAAAAACGAACATGGGAGTCGCCACCAACCTTTTTAGGTGTGATTGGATCACCTTATAAAAATTTTGGTCTACGAAGAATCGAGAAAACGGGTTCGGGAGTCAATTACGTACGAGGAAGGATTAGTACCCTCACAACGCCCAAAATTTGTACCAAATTGAGTAGTTTTCTGTCTTAGGTCAAAAATTTGGAAAGATTTAAAAGTAGGATCCCTTTTTTTAAAACTGGAATAATTTGAGTTGAAGAATCGAGATTCCTTTGCTCTGAAAGAATTCGAAAATCACATCCAGCACGATTGGACACGAGGTTCTTAAACTCTTCGAAACTAAAATCATCTCGTGAGTTGCAAAATTTATTTAGAAGGATATTTTAGGTATTTAATCAAACGGGAAATCGCAACCCAGCACGTTAGGGCACTATTTCCCGAATCCCTAAATACAAAAATATTGCCTCGTTTTTTTTAAAACATTTTTTATTAAATGAAATATATACATTTTTAAGGACAATGATGCAATCAAAATATAATATTAGCAGATTACAAGATACCAATACTAAACTACGTAATTTATAAAATACTAACAATGCATATGATATTTAACATGATAATAATAGTATTAAACACAAAATAAAACAATGAATAAACATATAACAATAAGTAAGGTGACGGAAACATGCAAAAAAAAAAAAATCATACTATATATACGACATATAATACCAGTATTAGAAATATATACATAATATAAAAAAGGATATAATATTAAAAGATATATACATAGTATATAAAAAATGTACACATAATATAATATTAGAGTATTTACATGATATAATATAAAAAATATGTAACTAATAAAATGAAAAATACGTGTATAATATATATAAAAAAAATATAATATATACATAATATATAAAGATATAATATTGAAAAAAAAAATATATATATATATATACGTAATATACAAAAATATACATACATAATAGTATCAAAAACATATACATAAGATAGTATAAAATAATATATTACTATAACATTAAAATATACATATATATAAATATAATATATACATAATATATGTAAAAAAAAAATATTGAAAATATATATACATAATGAGTACATAAAAAAAATAATATATATATATAGGTAAATAATAATAACATGATAATAATAATGAAAATAACAAGTAAAATAAATATAATATGTTAATAATAATAATATATTTACAATAGTAAAAATGATGAAAAAAAAGAAAATAGTAATGTGCATAAATAATAATATTAATGATAGTAAATGTAATAATAATAACAATAATAATAATAATAATATATAATATGACTAATATTAAAATTAAAAGAAAATAATGAAAAAAAAGGTGAAAAAGGACGAAATTGAATTAAAAATCGAAGTCTTGGGGTAAATTTAAAGAGAAATAAAGAGTGAGGGACCAAATTGCAACGCGCGCGCAACCTGGAAGGACCGAAAGCACAATATTCCCAAGCCTTTAAAATGCAGCGCATCGGGGGGACTAAATTGAAAAGCGCGACAAATTTCGGGGCCGAATTAAAAAAATCAAAGACTTAATTGCAAAAGCTTCAAAAAGCGGAAGGGCCAAATGCGAAATTAGCCCATTGAATTAAAAACACGCGGATCCTAGGCGGGTTTGGGTCGGATCTCAGGTCGGGTCATCAAAACGACGTTGTTTTGGGTGTTAATGGCCAACCCCAAAACGACGTCGTTTTGGGGGGCTATAAAAGGCCAAAAATTTTCAAAAAATTTCATTTGTTTAGCTCTTTTCAAAAAACGAAGAGAGAAAGCTCTATTTTCTCTCTAGGCAAACCCAGAATCCGACCAAAAAGGCCACCGTCACCACCGTGCACGGTGGCAGGAAAAGGTAAAGTTTTCTTTTTTTTTACTCTTTTTTTTGTTATTTATTATTATTTTTTTAAATATATATGTTTTTATATATCCGTATATGTATATTAGAAAATAGATTTTAAATAAATAAACGAAAAAACAATGGAATCACCTTCAAATCTAACTACTAATGCTTCGATTCCCTGATTTGGGTTGGATTGCTTTTTGAAAAACCTCTTTTTTGTGCTTTTTCTAATATTTGTATTGCATTCAAAAAAAGTCTCCTTACATCCTTTTTTATTCGGCTTTTATAGCCTTTTACAAGTATTTGTTTATTATTTTTGTCTTTTCGCGTGTTTCTCTTGCAGGAGCAGTTGAGCGGTGGAGGTGACCGGTGGGGCGGTGCTACAGTGGCGGCATCAGATAGCAGTGCAAGTGGGCACCGAAAGTCGGGGGTGGTTGCGGCTAGGGTTCCTAGGTTTTTTGTTTTTTTTTTTCTGTTTTGGGTTTGGTATGTATTGGGCTTTAGGTTATTGTTGGGTTAAATGGGTTTTAAATTGGGTGTGGGTTTTAAGGTTTATTAATATGGGTCAAAATTGGCCTGTAACAGCTGCCCCTCTTTGCTCATTGTCGTGTAACGAGAATAGAGCAAAGACACAAAGAAAGGCCAATTTTGCCTGGTCTTGCCGAGTCTCGACTTCTCTGGTGCTCTTCTTGTTCAGGTAGTCTCTTTCCAGTCCACCACATCTTATAGCTTTGGTTCAGTCCACTGCATCTTCTGATATATGCCTTGTAGCTTCAATCTACTCCAATGTAACTTCAAGGATATGAGATTTGTGGCTTCGATCTGCTTCACTGCAACTTCAGAAAAGTAAGATCTGATATCCTTGATCAGCTCCGCTGTAACCTCAGGGAGACAAAATCTGTGTCTTCGATCGGCTCCAATCTTTATTCTCTCTCGCAATATGAGTTGACTTTTGAGAAATAGAAATTGAAAAACAGAATTTGAAAATACCTCGGCATGTGGCCCGATGCTCAACTCACCTCTCGCAATATGAGTTGATTTTTGAAAAATAGAAATTGAAAAATAGAAATTGAAAATACCTCGGCATGTGGCCCGAGGCTCAACTCACCTCTCGCAATATGAGTTGATTTTTGAAAAATAGAAATTGAAAACACCTCAGCGTGTGAGCTAAGGCTCAACTCACCTCTCGCAATATGAGTTGATTTTTTGAAAAACATAAATTAAAAATACCTCAGCGTGTGAGCCAAGGCTCAACTCACCTCTCGCAATATGAGTTGACTTTTGAGAAACAGAAATTGAAAAACAGAATTTGAAAATACCTCGGCATATGGCCCGAGACTCAACTCACCTCTCGCAATATGAATTGATTTTTGAAAAATAGAAATTGAAAAACAGAATTTGAAAATACCTCGGCATGTGGCCCGAGCTCAACTCACCTCTCGCAATATGAGTTGATTTTTGAAAAATAGAAATTGAAAACACCTCAGCGTGTGCGCTAAGGCTCAACTCACCTCTCGCAATATGAGTTGATTTTTTGAAAAACATAAATTAAAAATACCTCAGCGTGTGAGCCAAGTCTCAACTCACCTCCGCAATATGAGTTGACTTTTGAGAAACAGAAATTGAAAAACAGAATTTGAAAATACCTCGGCATATGACCCGAGGCTCAACTCACCTCTCGCAATATGAGTTGATTTTTGAAAAATAGAAATTGAAAAACAAAATTTGAAAATACCTCGGTATATGGCCCGAGGCTCAACTCACCTCTCGCAATATGAGTTGATTTTTGAATAATAGAAATTGAAAACACCTCAGCATGTGAGCTAAGGCTCAACTCACCTCTCGCAATATGAGTTGATTTTTTGAAAAACATAAATTAAAAATACCTCAGCGTGTTAGCCAAGGCTCAACTCACCTCTCGCAATATGAGTTGATTTTTGAAAACATAAATTAATATCAAAATACCACAACATGTCATCTGGTGGAAGTCAGGTGTCTTTTCCTTTGATTCAGTATAGTTATCATCAAAAACTCTTGCTCTGCTGGAGTACCTGCATATGTCATGCATGATGTTATCATGATATGCACATGTTGGTCTTAAATGCCTTTATGCTTACATGACTATGCTATGCGCCCTAGGCATGTTTGTCATATGTTCCTTTTCATCACGATTTTTGATGATCTACGTTCATTGCTTCGACTCTTGATTTTCTCTTCAGGCCTTGTACCCGTCCTCAAGTTTTATGAGTAATCTGCGTTTCTCATATATCGCTCTTTTGCCCCTGGTTGAACTTTGTCCTTGCTTTGAGGCTCTTGTACTTATCAATTTTTCATCCAGGCAATGCTTAACAGTTCTTTTGTTCAGAGTATGTCATTTTACTATTTAGCATTTAAATAAATCATACAATGGGATGCATGAAAATGGTCAGGTAGGTATGAAAGGGAAACTTCATATTTATTTCTTTCAAAAGTAACGAACAAAGAAAGTTAACCAAAAACGGTTAAAAGTGTCATGAAGAGAAAGGGGATTGTATTCAGTGGATACAAATGCTTTAGATATTCAACCCATGAACTCTTCCACGTTTCTTGATCAAAAATCTTTCCGAGCATGGCTTCTTGCGTAGAAGATTTCGGGCCTTCAGAAATGCTTCAAATACTGTAGTCTTGCCATTTGACTTCCTGTTTAAATCATCTTGTTCCCTGAGTTCAAATCTGCTTCATTAGGACGCCCTTTCGGGTTTTCATCCTAATCCTTTTTGTTTACCAAGACGCCCTTTCGGGTTTTCATCTTGATCCCTTTTTTTTTAAGCATAATATTTCTTCACGGCATCTGAATTCACTGGGTTAGGTAACTCTTTCCATCCATCTCAGTGAAAATCAAAGCTCCACCTGAGAAAGCCTTCTTTACAACATATGGTCATTCCCAATTTGGTGCCATTTTCCTCGGAAGTCTTTTTGTATTAGAAGAATCTTTCTCAGTACGAGTTCTCCTTCGCGGAATTCTCTTGGTCGTACTTTCTTATCATGGGCCGTGATCATTCTCTTTTGGTACATCTGTCCTTGGCAGATTGCCTTCAAGCGCTTTTCTTCAACAAGGTTTAGCTAGTCATATCGAGGTCGAACCCATTCTGCTTCCTCTAGTTTTGACTCCATTAAGACTCGTAAAGAGAGGATCTCAACTTTGATTGGCAGCACGGCTTCCATTCCATAGACTAGAGAGAAAGGAGTTGCTCCTATAGATGTCCTCACAGATGTGCGATATGCATACAAAGCAAATGGTAGCTTTTCGTGCCAGTCTTTATATGTCTCAGTCATTTTTCCGATAATCTTCTTAACATTCTTGTTGGCCGCTTCAACAGCTCCGTTCATTTTCAGGCGATAGGGTGAGGAGTTATGATGCTTTATTTGAAATTGCTCACACACTTCCTTCATCATCTTATTGTTCAGATTCAAGGCGTTATCTGAAATGATTCTCTTAGGCAAACCATATCGACAAATGATTTCCTTTTTCAAGAACCTGCAAACTCCAGTCTTTGTCACATTGGCAAACAAAGCAGCTTCTATCCACTTTGTGAAGTAGTCTATAACTACAAAAATAAACCGGTGTCAATTAGAGGCTTTTGGGGAAATTGGCCCTATGACATCCATGCCCCACATAGAAAAAGGCCACGGAGAAGTCATGACATGAAGGGGCGAAGGGGCTGCATGAATTTTATCACCGTAAATTTGACATTTATGGCACTTTCTCGCATAACTAATGCAGTCGCTTTCCATCGTTAGCCAGTAATAACCGAGCCTCATAATCTGCCTAGCCATAGTGAAACCACTAGCATGCGTTCCACAAATTCCTTCATGGACATCTTCAAGTATTTTTCTGGCTTCAACATCATCCACACATCTTAGAAGCACTTGATCTTTACCTATTTTGTACAGGATGTCCCCATTAAGAACAAATCCCACCGCCATTCTTCTGATTGTTCTTTTGTCGTTCTCATTTGTTTGTTCAGAATACCTTTGATTCCTGACATATTCTAAGATATCATGGAACCAAGGCCGTCCATCTGCCTCCTTTTCAATGCTACAACAATGTGCAGGGACCTCATAAATGCTCATTTGGAGAGGCATTATTTCCGTTTCTCTGTTCACTTTGAACATTAAAGCCAAAGTGGACAGGGCATCAGCCAATTGGTTTTCTTCTCGTGGAAGGTAATTAAAAGTTACTTCTTTGAATTCTTTGATCAGTTCCACCACTAGATCACTATATTTAACTAATTTCGGATCCCTCACTTCTCAATCTCCGCAGATTTGGTAAATCACCAACACTGAGTCTCCGTACACTTCTAAAGTTTTGATGTTTCGTCCAATTGCTGCATGAAGTCCCATGACACAGGCCTTATATTCCGTTATGTTATTAGTACAGAAGAAGTTCAGCCTAACAGTGAGCGGATAATAGATCCTTTCTGGTGATACTAGGACTGCTCCGATCCCATGCCCTAATACGTTTGATGCACCATCAAAGCTCATCTTCCATGACTTCTCTTTTGATGACTCGCACTCTTTTTTTGTAATGCACATAAAGTCTTCATCCGAGAAATTAAATCTCAATGGCTCGTATTCCTCCATTGTTCGAGCTGCAAGAAGTCGACCATTGCACTCCCTTTTATCGACTTTTAGCTCACATAGACGATGTCATATTCCAATAGTAGGATCTGCTATCATGCCATTCTTCCGGAGAGTGCAGGTGATTCCATCATGTACTTTATTGGGTCCAACTTTGAAATTAACCATGTCGTATGATACAACATATATTGCCTGAGCCTCCGAACTACCCAAACCAAAGCACAACATAATTTTTCAATTGACGAATACTTTGTCTCATATTCTGTGAACTTTTTGCTGAGGCAGTAAATCACCTTTTCTCTTTTACCTGACTCATCGTGTTACCCCAGTACGCAACCCATTGATCTTTCGAACACAGTCAGATACAATATTAACGGTCTCCCTGGAGTTGGCGGTACTAACACCGGGGGACTGGACAAATGCTGTTTTATCTTGTCAAAAGCCTCTTGGCACTCCTCGTTCCATTCTCCAAGATTGTGTTTTCGAAGGAGTCGAAAAATTGGGTCACACTGGTTGGTAAGTTGAGCAATGAATCAAGCCTAGTAATTTTCCCGAAGTAGCCCCAAACGTACACTTGGCTGGGTTAAGCTTCAGCTAGAACTTTCTTAGTCTTTCGAACAACTTTCTGAGGTTTTTAATATGCTCTCTTTCCCCTCGGGATTTAGCAATCATATCATCGACGTACACTTCTATTTCTTTATGCATCATGTCATGGAACAACGTGACCATGGCCCTCTGATATGTTGCCCCAGCGTTCTTTAACCCGAATGGCATCACCTTATAGCAGAAAGTTCCCCATATCGTTACGAAGGTAGTTTTCTCCATATCCTCAGGAGCCATTTTTATCTGATTATATCCCGAGAATCCATCCATGAAAGAAAACAGTGAATGTTTCGCCGTATTATCCACCAACGTATCGATGTGCGGTAGGGGAAAGTTATCTTTAGGACTTGCTCAATTCAGATCGCGATAATCCACACACATTTGTACTTTACCGTCTTTCTTCGGTACTAGGACTATGTTAGCTACCCATTTCGGGTATTTAGAGACTTGTAGGAAGCCCGCATTGAATTGTTTCTTGACTTCTTCTTTTATCTTCAACAGCATTTCAGGCCTCATTCATCTTAGCTTTTGTTGAATAGGTTTGCATTCTGGTTTCAGTGGGAGTCTATGGGCCATTACATCCTCATCCAAACCTGGCATGTCCTGATACGACCATGCAAATAAATCTTTGTACTCACGGAGCAAAGCGAACAAATCATGTCTGGTGTCATCTGAAATGGAGGTCCCGATCTTCACTTCTTGCCTCTTTTCTTCATTTCCCAAGTTTACTGTCTCAACAGCTTCTTGATGGGGTAGAATCTGTTTATCTTCTTGTTCCACCATTCTTAGTAAGTCAGGAGACGAGACGTAGTCTTCAGCATTTTCCTCAACTTTGAATTCTCCTAAACAAATAGCATTCTCGAAATCGATTTCAAGACTTGTAACGGGTTTATTCATGTTGTTGATATCTGAGCACCTGAAAGTCGAATGGAAAAGAAAACTATAGAAGATCATCAAAGTATTGGAACCAACAAACACAACATTATGGCATGATATGAGATACGTGTAAGGATTAGGCTATGAAAAGAGGGAATAATTATGCAACGATTATGACAAAATGCATCTTCATTAATTTTTATTTAAATGATAAAAAGCAGACGTAAGCTTTTACAAAAGAATCCCATTATCACTTAGGGACACACAAAAAGAAGAGTTAACATTGACCATTACTCTGGAGAAGACTTAGAAACTACAAGAAGGTCCACAGCTGTCCAATTGTTCAAAGTGAATCTAGGAGGACAAGGACGTATCATTCAAACATCTTTAACTGTATCATCTCCTTTGTCAATGACATTTATACTGACATTCTGAAGTCCCCTTTCAAGCGTACTTCATGGGTTATCTTGCCCTGGATATATCACCCCTGCAGATGTAAATGTTTTTGACAAAGGAGGGTACGTTATGGGCTCCCACTCCAATTCTCGGCCTAAGGCTCTTGCAACCTTCCTTTCTTGCTCTTTCTGTAACTATTTTCTTCTCTATCGTATATCCGGCTGGAACTCTAAACCGTATCGGGCCTTGTGGGGCACTAGTTTTAAAGCTCTTACTATCCCTTGCTGACATCTTCCCAAACTTTTCATTGCTCCGGCTCCTTTTCCCACAGTCAGCTTAATTCTCATCTTGGTATTCCTTGACAGCTTAGGCATGGGAATCCTACTTCCTTCAGTAACAAACGTAGCATTGATGAATTCGAGGGAACAAAAGGAACATTCTACTGCATGTTTGCTTACTTCGAGGTATAGTGCATCCGCAGAAATTGATGCGACAATGTCTTCCTCACCCATGACAGTGATCAAATAGCCATCCATGATAAACTTTACTTTTTGATGGAGAGATGAGGGAACTGCCCCTGCAGAATGGATCCAAGGCCTTCCTAAAAGGCAATTATACGAAGGTGTGATGTCCATGACCTAGAACTCGATGTCGTATATGTAGGGGCCCACTTCTAGGGGAATTTTAATCTTTCCTATAACCTCTCGTCTTGTCCCATCGAATGCTCTTACTGTAGAGTGACAAGGCCTCAGATAAGACAGATCAATTGGAATTCTAGAAAGCGTGGCCAAAGGCATGACATTAAGTGCGGACCCATTATCAATGAGCACATTCGGTATTATGTAACCCTTGCAATGAGTTGTGATGTACAATGCTTTTACGGAGCCCCTACCATTTGGCGGTATTTCGTCATCACTGAAAGAAATAAAATTATCCGCGTTCAGGTTGTTCACCCACCTATCAAGCTTGTCAACGGATATGTTGCTTGCCACATAAGCTTGATTTAACACCTTCAGCAAAGCATTCGGATGTGGTTCTGAGTTTAACAGTAGAGATAATACCGAGATCTGTGCTTGCTGTTTGCTCAATTGTTCTACGACATTATATTCACTATGCTTGATGAACTTCAAGAATTCATGTGCCTCTTCTTCATTCACAGGCTTTTTGACTTCCTGCCCGGACGGATTTCCAAGCTCGACCTCGGTCTCATGCATCGGTGCCTTTCTTTTCTAGTTCGAGTCACTCATCTTCTTCGTTGGTTCAACCACTTTAGGAGAATAACATCTTCCACTACGTGTAAAGTGTCCTATTTCACCAACACTTCCAGTCGTAGCTTTGGATTTTTCACTTTCAGTTGTGATAATGTTGACATCGTATTTCCATGGTACTGCATTGTTGTCTTTGTAAGAGAAAGGAGATGGTACTTCAACTATCATCTTTGGCTTCACTGGTTCCTTTTTTGCATCGTAATAAATCACCAATAGTCGATCGGTGCTATAAGGGAAGTTTGACGATTGATTATCAGAAGCATATACTTCTTCTTCGTCGGCCTCTTGCACCTTGCCAAAGATCTCGTCCTCCTTGTTGTCCATCATATCTTGAAGTAACTTTCTAAATTCCTCATAAGACTGGATGTCATGCCCTTCAACACTATGGAAATCACAAAAACATTGACCTTTTGTATCTCCTTCTTTGAAAATTCTGCTGGGATAACAGAACACCCCATTTTCAACCATCACCTTCCAGACCTTCCGCAAAGGCGTCATTATTTCAGAAACATGACTTTTGGCTTGCCACCCATCTTCTTTAGTAACCGCGCTTACGTTCCCTTCAGTATGGTTAGGGAGCGGATTTCTAGCCGTATTGCTAGCGCCATCAAATTGTAAAATGTCTGCATCAATAAGGCCTTAAACCCTCCTTTTAAAGGCTAGATAATTTTCTGTGGAATGCCCCTGGTTTCCAACGTGGTACACATAACTAGCATTGGGATCGTACCATTTTGGGTATGGAGGCTTCAGGGGTGCCATATAATGTGGGGATATTAATTGTTTCTCCAGCAATTTTGGGTACAGCTCTCCATATGACACGGGAATAGGAATAAACTGAGGTCTTTCGGGATTGGGTCTCGTGTTATGTTCTTTTCTCGATGAACTTTGATGACCAGTGATCACCTCCCTTGGTTGGCTTACGGTAATGGGTTTTGAGTAACCCTTGTTATTCCCATTTATGTTGTTCATCTCATTCTCTTTCTTCCTCGGGGACCGGTCTCTTAGTGTTATCTTCTGCTTCAATCTTTCTGCTTCTTATAGCGTTTTCTATCATTTCCCCGAACATTACCACGTCTGCAAAGCTCTTAGTTGCGCTTCCCAACAGGTGGTTGATAAATGGGGCTTCAAGGTATTGACAAAAAGCATAGTGGTTTCTTTCTCCAAAAGTGGGGGCTGAACCTAGATGGTAACCTCTCTCCATCTCTGCGCATATTGTCTGAAACTTTCATTCGGTTTCTTCTCCATATTTTGTAGAGTAATCCTGTCTGGGATCATATCTGTCATGTGACTATATTACTTTATGAACGCTTATGCTAGGTCTCTCCATGAGCCAATCTTATCACGGCTCAATTGATTGTACCACCTAGATACTGCTCCCACTAAACTATCCTAGAAGCAGTGTATCAGTAATTGATCATTGTTAAAATAGCCAGTCATTCGTCTACAAAACATAGTAATGTGTGCCTCGAGGCAACTAGTCCCATTATACTTATCGAACTCCGGTATTTTGAACTTATGCAGAAGTACCAGATCTGAGACCAGACTTAGATCTTTGGCATCAAATCTACGGTAGCTATCAATGCTTTCCATCGCCTTGAATTTCTCCTCTAGCCATTTACATCTGTCCTCCAACTGTTTTGGCAGTTCTATCTTTGACCTCTCTCCTTCAGCTATCTCATCTAAATCAAGGACGTTAAGGTTGATTGGGTTATCTTCTGAACCTGAGCCAGTTTAATGATTCCTCGGTATTGACGTACCCGTTTGAAGTTGTTGCGGCCTAGTGGTAACAGAGGGTCTACGTGGCTATGCTTCATGCTGTGCCTACGTGTTAGTTGGGGTAAATCCCAGAGGATAAAGTGGATCATCATTTTCTTCAGTATTTACCGCAGGACCCTTTCCCTTATGTAATCCCCCGGCCAACAGCTGAGTCAGCTGATCCATCATATTTTTCTGTGATTACAACATTTGATCCATCATGTCCTGCTAGATCTTGACCGGCTGTTCTTACATTCAATCTTGCATCTCCTTCTAGAGTTGCTCTAACATTTCCATCCTTTGATCCATGTTTCTCGACTGAGTACGGGTATCGTAACGGTGTGTGGTTGGTTGGTTTTTGGTGGTTTCCAGATTAACTATCATAATTTTAATTAATCATGGTCTTTCAAAGAGAATTAATGCATGTGATGCGATGCAATGCAAATGCATGAATGCAAAAGATATCGATTCTGATTCAATTTCTTTTAGAAAACGTTGTTTAAGGAACAAAAATCTTTACACAAAACGAATTACAGATACGCTTTCGCCCTTAGGCCTAGAGTTTTAACCCTCCTAAACAACATAGCCAATTCCCGACCCCTGTCCGATTCTAGTTCATACATTACACTTAACATATCAGCCTACACTGCCAAGACTTGCAGACAATCAGCGACTTCTCGAATCTGGACCATGGCTTCTTCCATGAGGTAATCTCTAACTCTGACTTGATCTTGGGAATGGTGAAGCTCTCCCTTCCAATGTCCTTCTCTTACCTCGAGCTGCTCAACCTGGAGTCCACAGTTCTGCAATGCTACTTCTAACCCCTCAATCTTGTGCTTCATTTCCTTAATCTTACTCAGACTTACCTTTAACTCGACCGTAGAGTTACGACTTCGGTGGAGATGAAAGAACTGTCCCAGTTCAGTCACTTTAGCTTTTAATCCTCGATTTCCTTCTGACCTTCTGCCAAGCTTCTTTCTAGGGCCTGATTCTGTGCCTGTATTTCTTGAAATTTCTTCTCCCAATGATCGGCTTTGGCTCTTTCTTCTTGAACCTCTTGTTGCCACTGCTCTGAAGTCTTCCCCAATCCAGCTCTCTTCATCGACAGTTGTATCCTCTTACATTGCATCTTCAAGTCATCTCGATCTTCCTCCACTTTCCTCTTTTCTTTCCTTACTTTCTCGACCTCAATTTTCTGAACATCAATGTCTAAGCTTAGGTACATCTTCTCTTCCTCCAACTTCTCTATCTTTTTCCCGAACTCTAAACTCTTTCTTTCAAACTCTTGCTTTATGAGTTCTAACTCTGACGGAACCACTCGTAAGCTTTCCTCTATTGATCGAGTAGCCCCCAAACTCGGCCTAGGGATGTTATCATTGGTCCTCTTACTAAACCATTCTTTGTGATTAAGTGTCGTCATCGGACCGTCAGTCAGAATCTTCACACAGCAAATCTTCTCCCACGCTTTAGAAATCTCTTGCATCTTCTTCTTATAATGATCGCCTTTATATGAGAAATCACTTTGAGCTAAACCTTGTGTTGTCGGTATAAACTGCCCTACTTTGTACTGCCTTAGGACGAGTAACGGTGCATAACCAATAACTCCCCAAATTCCAAAAAGAGGTATCCAATCAAAACTTCCACAATGATAAAAGATTCCATTAGGAGTCATCCAAGGGGCTTTCCACACAACGTCTTCCTCTTGGAGATTCCGAAGTATTTCCATCCATCTTTCCTCTGTAATATCATCCCTTCTCAGCGTAGTTGCTGCTTCCTTTAAGGGAGAATAGTCCTCCAAGAACACTCAGCAAGGAGCCTTATCAATCTTCCAAAAGTGACTGTGGAACCATACTAACAACAACTGTGCGCATCCAATGAATCTACCTTCACCAGCTCTTCGACATGCACTCAAGGATTTGAATGTCTCAGCTAGGATTGTAGGCACAGGCGTGACCTGTTTACCGAGCCGATCAAATAAATCTGTGATTGCCTCATCTATGTGCCCCATAGCTTTACGGAAGATCACCAACCCATAAATACTTAAGGCCAAGACATCAACCTTCCTCTTCACATCTAGGTGCGCCAATATCAGATCCCTTAGACATGCCCATGGAATGCATTTACCATCACCCTTTTGTTGGATTCGAGCTGCGGCCCACTGTTCACTCATCCCTGTGATAATCATTAATTTTTTCACGAAAGTTGAGAGATTAGCAGTCCTAACATAAGCTTTGTTACCTTGAATTCTTGGACAGCGAAGCAAGGTTGTATATTCTTCCAAAGTAGGTACTAAGGTTGTATATTCTTCCAAAGTAGGTACTAAGTCTATCTTTCCGAATGTAAAACAACTATAATTGGGGTTCCAGAACTGTACCATAGCTCGAAACAGATGCTTATCCACCTTAACGTCTAGTAAATAGGGAAGATCTCCATAATTCTGATAGAACAACTGCCTGGCCTCATCATCCCATTGGGCCCAAATGTCTTTCAACTCCTAAAACTCATTCTATGTCGAACTGATACGAGTGAAATCCCACAACTCCGATGTATACCCCTTGGTGACACTATCTCCCTTCTCTATCTGGGTTTTCTCTGACCATGCACGGACGGTAGCGTTGTCCTCCACTTTATCAAGATATTCATTCCTCATTACAAAACTTTCTAATTTAGAAATCGAACCGTGAATCAACACCTTTAAATGTTGAATGCAATGACAACAAAATAAAATGGGTCAGTGTCACATAAATAACAGATATAATTCAAAGAAAATAAACAAGCACCTATATAGGTAGCTACTAAAGGTTATCAACGTACTACCTAGGGCAGGCACTTAAGGTTCACTATATGTGTTTTAGTTCTAAAGGAAAGGGTACCTAAACAAGCAGATTCCTCGATCCTCACCCATTATAGGCTTATGTGGACCAAGTTCAGTTCAGGGGGACACATTTCCCTATGGCCATGTGGAGATGAAAATCTCACGAAACACATAGGTACGGATGTATCCCGGAAGCAATCCACTAGCCCATGCGGAGGTGAAAACCTCACGAAAGCGTAGCTTCTCACTCCCACTTAAGGGTGTGACCACAACGGTCATGCAAATGCAATGTGTGCGAGGAAAAATAACAAACATATGCAACAAACACATGTAAAAAGATCGTATTTTAAATTTTTTCCAAATTTTGACATTAAGACAGAAAATAATCAATTTTCGGCTTGACTCTCTTAAAAATCCCCAGTAGAGTCATCAAGCTGTCAAAACCATTTTTTAAGAAGAGGTTTTGAAAAACGGGGTTGACTTTAAAAATGAACATAGGAGTCGCCACCAACCTTTTTAGGTGTGATTGGATCACCTTATAAAAATTTTGGTCTACGAAGAATCGAGAAAATGGGTTCGGGAGTCGGTTACGTACGAGGAAGGATTAGCACCCTCGCAACACCCAAAATTGGTACCAAATTGAGTAATTCTGTCTTAGGTCAAAAATTTGGAAAGATTTAAAAGTAGGATCCCCCTTTTTAAAACTGGAATAATTTGAATTGAAGAATCGAGATTCCTTTGCTCCGAAAGAATTCGAACATAACATCCAGCACGATTGGACACGAGGTTCTTAAACTCTTCGAAACTAAAATCATCTCGTGAGTTGCAAAATTTATTTAGCCTTACATTTGTATTGCATTAAAAAAAGTCCCCTTACATCCTTTTTTATTCGGCTTTTATAGCCTTTTACAAGTATTTGTTTATTATTTTTGTCTTTTCGCGTGTTTCTCTTGCAGGAGTAGTTGAGCAGTGGAGGTGACCGGTGGGGCGGTGCTACAGTGGCGGCGTCAGATAGCAGTGCAAGTGGGCACCAAAAGTCGAGGGGTGGTTACGGCTAGGGTTCCTAGGTTTTTTTTTGGGGGGTTTGGTATGTATTGGGCTTTGGGTTATTGTTGGGTTAAATGGATTTTAAATTGGGTGTGGGTTTTAAGGTTTATTAATATGGGTCAAAATTGGCCTGTAACAGTCAGCACAAATCTCACCCTCATAGATGCGCTTTGTTGACGTGGAAATGGACATTTATTGGTAAAATGGCCGAAATCCTGGTATTGGATATAAAAATTATAATTTTTCAAATCATCAATAATTTTTTTTCAGACAATTAATTTTTCAAAACACTAAGCCTGACACTCTACTACTTTCTGTGGGTTTTTTTTTTACTTTTTTTAACTTTTGTCCTTTTTTTTACTTTTTTATTCTTATTTATTTTATTTTATTTATTATTAATTTTAAAAAATTTAAAATGTATATTTAAAATGTTTTATAATATATATTTTTTAAAATTTTAAATATATATTTTTGAAATTATTTTTAAAATTTTAAATATTATTTTTAAATATTATTTTAATAAATTTTAAATATTACTTTTTAAATATTAAATATATTTTTTAATAATATAAAACATTTAAATATTTTAAAGATATGACATTTCAAATTTATTATTAGTTTTATAATATTTTAAATGTATATTTTAAATTTTAAAATTTTTAATTTATTTTTTAAATATTAAATATATTTTTATTTATTTTTTATTATTAATTTTAAAAAACTTGAAATGTGTATTTGGAATGTTTTATAATATAAATATTTTTTAAAATTGTAAATATATATATTTGAAATTATTTTTTTAAAATTTTTAAATATTATTTTTTAAATGTTAAATATATTTTTAATAATATAAAACATTTAAATATTCTAAAGATATGACCTTTCAAATTTATTATCAGTTTTATAATATTTTAAAATATATTTTAAATTTAAATATTTTTTTAATTTGTTTTATAATATTTTAAATTACGATTTTTAAATTATTTCAAATATATTATTTTTAAAGATATGACCTTTCAAATTTCTATTATTAAAATATTTAAATGTTTTATATTATTAAAAAAATATTACTAAAAATATTTAAATCTTTTATATTATTAAATAAATATATTTAATATTTAAAAATAATATTTAAAATTTTAAAAAATATTAATATTTAAAATTTAAAAAAATAGTTTCAAAATATATATATTTAAAATTTTAAAAATTATATATATTATAATAACATTTCAAATATACATTTCAAATTTTTTAAATTAATAATAAATAAAATAAATAAAGATAAAGACAAAACTTAAAAAAGTAATAAAAAAAGGACAAAAGATAAAAAAAAAGTAAAAAAAAAAAAGAAGAAACAGGGTGGTGCCAGGCGAATCTAGTGGCGCCAAATTAATTGGCTCCACCAGAAAATGGAATTTTTTTTCAAGTCCCCATATTTTTAGAAATTATAGTATTTCTCTAATATTTATACAAGTGGCGCCATTCTACATGGCTCCACCAAAAAATAAATTTTTTTCTTGGTTGCTGATGTGGTATGTTGGTGGCGCTAAATTATTTGACTCCACCAACGTTTACTGTAGATTTTAAGTCATTTACGTCTCCAAAGCATATTGTAAGTATGGGTCAATGTCTTGCAAACGATAATAGATGGGTAAATATTTAAGAAAAAGAAATAAATTGTGATTCAGATTGCAAAAAATTTAGCTGTGAGAAAGAAAAAAAAAAGGAAAATCTCCAGACTCCAATAGGTGGGGGGTTAATATGGCTATGAGTTTCTCAAAAAAAAAAAAAACATGTGGGTATAAGGATAAAGAAGGATTTTTTACCCAAATATTACAAAAAAATAAAAATTTACCAAAATAATACCCCATTTTTTTATTTACTAAAATAATACAAATATTTTTATTATTTACCAAAATAATACAAATAAAAAAAACTCTGAAAACAAAAAAAAGACAGATGCAGGTGTGGGGCCCACAGGCGGCACCAAAGGTGCTTGTCCCACAAGCGGCACCAAAGGTGCCTCTCCCATAGGCACCACCGAAATTCCCGTTTTTAAACCCCCTCAGATCCAATCTCTATTTCAATTTCAAACCTACACGAAAGAGAAGAAAAAAAGGAGAGAAGAAGAAGAAGAAGACGGAGAGGGCACCGGAAAAAGAAAGAAAAAATAAGGTATTCTTTTAAAAAATAATAGATTATATTGTTATTATATTTTTTGTATATTTTTTATTGTTTTTTGTTATTAATTTAGTTATTATTGTTAGTTATTAGAATTAGTAAAAACCCTAATTATTTTTTTAGTTAGTATTATTATTGTTAGTTTTTAGGGTTTACTATGAGCTTATGAATAAAAAAATTACATATTGAAACATTATTTTTTTATTAAAGTAATTTATTTACTGTTCGAAATTATATTTTGAAATTTTGTTTATTTTTTAACAGATTGAATATTGAAGATGGATGATAAGTTTTTCGTATGCGTTTATTTCGATGGAATCATCTTGACAACAACTGTTGGATGCATATTTGAATGTCGACAACAAATAGCAATGAGATTTAATAGAAATATCTCGTTGGATGATATGAAGGAAAGAGTTAATGCAAAAATTGTTAGACGTTGTGGAAGAAGGATATCAAAAATTTTCTACAAGTTTCCAGTTTCGACAAATCCGATCAAATTCACCGAAATGGAACTTGTAGATGACGAAGACGTAGAGACAATGATCGATCTTTACTGTGGGAATGAGAGTAACAAAAATGCACCGATTCACTTATTTGCGCGAGTTAGCCGGTATGGAGAAATGAAGATGTAATGCATATGGTGAAGAACATGGAGCTCAAGAACCGTGCATGGTGGCTCCAATATCGTACGTTGATAGTGAATCAACTATAGGTGGGATCAATATCGATCTCAATATTACACCCGAAATTGTTGTGGGAGGTGATTATGGATACGACGGTAGGGACAATTGTGATGAAGAGGTTGATAGTGAGAGTAATCCTAATGTGGACGATGTACCTGATGATATTGACGATGAAGGTGTGAATGACAGTGGAAACATTAATGCGTCTTCGGTCGGGAACAAGATGCGAGGTATTATGATACACAATAATCCTGGTCCATACATGTCGCTCATAGACCCCGACACAGCGCGTGTAGCTGAGTTCCCGGAGTACCCTGAAATACTTCCTGCTCACTGGCTGGCCGTAAATTTCGATTATGCAGAGTTAGTCGTAGGCTAGAGATTCGAAAGTAAAGAAGAGTGCGTATTTGCTATTAAACGGTATAACATGAATATATTAGTGGATTATAAAATCGCGGTGTCTACACCGACAATATATATTGGGGAGTGTTGGAAGGCAGCAGAAGGCTGTAATTGGCGGGTACGAGCTGCATTCATTCAAAATTCGCAGATGTGGAAGATACGAAAATTTGTTGGGCCTCACACATGCACATCAACACGTATGACAGAAGATCACCGAAAACTTGATTCGAAAACTATCTGTACATATATCATGCTGATGGTGAAGGACATGCCAACCATTAAAGTTTCGATACTGATTGCCGAGATGCAAGCACGATTCCAATATCGAGTATCATATCGAAAGGCGTGGATAGCTAAACAGATAGCGATGGAGCAATTGTATGGGGATTACGATTCCTCGTATAAAGAGCTACAGGGATGGATAGTGCTATGCAGGAGTACGTACCAGGGACTGTGATTGAGTTACAAACAAGAGCTTATTACGGCCCAGACGACCAATTACAGCCGGGGAAAAGAATTTTCCATTGGATGTTCTGGACATTTGATTCATGTGTCTGGGCATTTCCCTACTGCAAGTCGTTTGTACAGGTGGATGGGACCTAGCTATATGGAAAATATACACAGATCCTACTTCTTGCGTTTGCTCAAGACGGCAATAGGAACGTGCTCCCGATTGCATTTGCCATCGTTGATAAGGAGAACTTGGAATCTTGGGAATTCTTCCTTACCAATCTGCGGAGGTATGTTATTAGCAACGATAATATTTGCATCATCTCCGATAGAGAGAAAGGTTTAATTGCCGCAATTAGGTGTTCCAGTGTGCCATGGAGATCCGTTTATTGCATCCGTCACATTGCGGCTAACTTCCATCGAGATTATAAGAATACGGACTGGAAGAGACAAGTAGTGACAATGGGTAAATGATAACCTTATCTTTTCAATATAAGTTGTAATGTTTATGTTATTGAGTTACTGGAACTTATATTTTCTTAATACGTATACAGCGTACGAGTTAGATCCACATACTTTTCGTCAAAGAATAATTCGACTTGAGAGTGACATGGAGGGTCAAACAAATACATCTTTCCGACAATGGTTGGGTACAATGGAGCCGTGGCAATAGGCTCAAAGTTTTGACGAGGGCTTTCGTTATGGTCAAATGACCACAAACTTAGTGGAGGGAGTCAACGCTGTGTTATGGAAAACACAACATCTTCCGATTGCATTTGTTTTCTCGGCTACATTCTACAGGTTGGCTACCTTGATGCCAAGAATGGGTCAACAACAAGCCAACCAAATGGAGGTGGGACATGTGTTTGTCGAAGATGTCAAAGATGCAATGGTTGCAAACCGTCGGATGGCGAGGTCGATGAATGTAGAAATACATTCACGACGCCTGGAAACGTTTCGAGTTACGGAGACCATCGGTCGTCGACCCGGTATACCACCTAGGTTATATGGAGCTGATCTCCGGAACAGACAGTGCGAATGTAGGAGGTTCGAAACACTTCATTATCCATGTGCGCATGTCGTGGCAGCGTGTGCTAAAGTAAACCTTAATGTTGAATAATTTATCGATGATGTGTACACGCTCGAGCGCACATTGCGTGTCTGGGAAAATGAGTTCCCTGTCCTGCCTGACCTCTGTACATGGGAGGTGCCTCTGACGGCTTTCAAGCTAGTCCCAGACAGAGGGCTATGCAAGAATCCAAGAGGTCGTCCGCAATCATCCCGAATCCGTAATGAAATGGACATTACGGAGAAATTTAACGGTAAGCGTTGTGGAATATGCAGGTTAGCTGGTCATAGTCGGAATAAATGCCCGCAGCGAAACTATCATGTTGGACAATCATCACGATCGGGTCGGAATTGAGCTTATGCTGTAGTGTTTTTAATTTTAAAAAAAAGTATTGCTAAGTTGTTATGTGTAATGTTGTAATGTTGTAATGGTGTAATATAAATTTTGTTAAAAGTTTTAAAATTTTTTTATGTGTAATGGTGTACATACAATGGTATAATGTTGTAATTAATCTACTTTGCGTTATGGTCAAATTTTGTTAAAGTTCCAATTAATCTAATTAAATTTATAGTCAAAAAGTACAAAGTTTGTAATATAAAAAAATACTAATTACAGTAATATTAAAACCGCAAAAAACCCCTAAAATTGATGATTCGATGGTGTGGTCCTAGGGGTATATCTTTGCGGAGGTCGACGTTCACGTTCTGGGTAATCGCGACAACCAACATCCTCCTGAGGCGCAGGTGGGAGTGTGGTAAACATGGAAGAAAAATCATTTGACTCGAATGGCATCGTTGAACTTGAGCCGGAATGAGTGTCATGATGCTGTTGAAACGGGCCGGGAATGCTGTACTGCGGTGGGAACAATCCAAATATATCAAACTCGTATCTGCCCCCTGATGAGCTCGGGAAATATTCCATGCCCGCCAAATCTGGATGATACGAATGTGAATCCGAATGTGAATGTGATTGGTTGGGCTCCGGCTTGGGCTCCGGCACTAGATCAGGCTAGGAATCAGGCTCCGCCAGTGGCTCGTATGCACCATGTCGCTGCATATGCGGGGGGACTATAGTCGACTAGGCTCCAAGTATATATAGCTTTCCGAAACTAGAGTACCATTGTATGTACTCTACTGATGGATGTAAATTGGAAGCCATAATCATCTCAGGTATCCGGGCCATTCGATTATTCCATACCGCAATTTTCGATGCTTAACCCTCCAATTGTTCCCCGGTCTCCCTCTCCTATTCATGCCATAAATCCGTCGCCTCACCTCGCATGGTGGATCCGGGATATATTGGACGCAACCGAATTGTCGTAGCACACGATCGCCATGGTACCACTCTACAACATTGAAACTTATAATTGGTGCATTAGTGCACCACATATGAGAATCAACGTAGACAGAGGATGGTATAATAGCTGCAATTTCGGGTCTACGATATGGCATCCATATAAACTGCATGATTAATAACATAGTTATAATTTAACACGGTGTGACTAATATATAGAAAGTAACATGTCACAAATATTAGAATAGCTTACCCCTTCCTCGGTATGCTGTTTGATCATCATACGCTATATCGGGACAGTGTACGACCTTCCGATACCTGGATAAATACTCCACCTATGAAAACAAATTTCAAGTCAATATAGTATTGTTACAATAGTATCGTAAAAAAATTGTCAATTAATGAGAAGTTATATTTTATCACATATTAACCAGTGGATATACATATGGCTGGTGGCTAACTGATGCCAAGAATGGCATCCGATAAAGTGCCCAGGACTGCAATAGTGTAAGACATCCGCCAATGTCTACGGTAGTAGGCTTTGTTGACCGACAAAGCTCCCGATACAGCACTGCTAGAACTGCCGAACCCCAACTATACGACCGAACATTAGCCAAATCAGCTAATAGGGGTAAGCACATGATATGAACCTTATTGTTGTTTGAATCGGGCATCAGTACTCCCCCTATAAGATGCATGATGTACGCTCGAGTAGCGCACATCAACTCTACTTCTATCGCATTAGCTGATAATTGTCTAAATTTCCTTCTCAGCCAAGTAAATTTCAGGTCCGAAAAAGTTAACTCCTCATTATCGGGCTCGGGCGAGTCTCCTAATAGGCTATAACATAATGCAGCCGGCTCAGCAAATGCACTTACTCCCGTTACGGGACTCCCGTCGATTGGGAGCCCAAGCTGCAGTGCAACGTCCTCTAAAGTCACTGTGCACTCCCCACACGGAAAATGAAAAGTGTGGGTCTCCGGGCGCCACCGCTCCACTAGTGCAGATAATAAATCATACCGTAAGTCGAATGTCCGGATCAACGCCGCTGACCCAAATCCAGCTTGCTCTAAGTACGGCATCAATCGTTCATTCGGGGGATATCCTATACCGTTCACCCGGCCCCTTATTACGCTGTACGAATCCTGATAGTGTTAAATTACAGAAAATAAATATTAGGATAATATGATTTATTTCTGTATATTAAGTATATATTTATTTAATAGAACCCGTGATTAACAAATAATAATATATTACCATATTTTTAGCCGCATCAGATATATGAGGATAGTCTTTAAGCAATTGAGTCATTCCGAAACCTGCAACTTCAAAACAAATTTATGTTTTTAATTTCAATGTTTTATTATTTTAGTGTGTTTTTTTATATAAATTTAGTAAAAAACGTTACTTTGGCCATTTGTTCGTATCTTTCTTATTTTCGAATTAAAATCACTTCCAAAATAAATGCTATTTTCGTATTTTATTATTATTTATTATTATTTATTATTTTAATACATAATGTTTCAAATGTATTATTTTAATATTTTTATATAAGTTTAGTAAAAAACTATTATTTTGGTCATTTATTCGTATTTTTTCTTATTTTCGGATTAAAATCACTTCCAAACTAAATATTATTTTCGTATTTTATTATTTTATATTATTTTAGTACATAATGTTTCAAATATATTGTTTTTGTGTTTTTTATATAAATTTGGTTAAAACCGTTACTTTGTCCCTTTTTCGTATTTTCCTTATTTTCGGAATTTATTACTTTCAAATAATATATTATTTTAGTATTTTATTATTTTATATTATTTTAGTACATAATGTTTCAAATATATTATTTTAATATTTTTTTATATAAGTTTAGTAAAAAATCATTATTTTGGTCATTTATTCGTATTTTTTCTTATTTTCAGATTAAAATCACTTCCAAACTAAATACTATTTTCGTATTTTATTATTTTATATTATTTTAGTACATAATGTTTCAAATGTATTGTTTTTGTGTTTTTTTATATAAATTTGGTAAAAAACCGTTACTTTGGCCCTTTTTCGTATTTTCCTTATTTTTGAAATTTATTACTTTCAAATAATATACTATTTTTGTTTTTTGTTATTTTATATTATTTTCGTATAAAATGTTTGAAATGTATTATTTTAACAAAAAAACCGTTACTTTGGCCCTTTTTTCATTTTTTTCTTATTTTCAGATTTTATTATTTTTTAAAAATATACTATTTTCGTATTTCATTATTTTATATTATTTTTGTAAATAATGTTTGAAATGTATTATTTTATTTTTTATATAAATTTAGTAAAAAACCATTACTTCGGCCCTTTATTCGTATTTTTCTTTTTTTCAGAATTTATTACTTTTAAAAATATACTATTTTCTTTTTTATTTCCTTTCGTATTTTATTTTTTTATAAATTATTGTCGGTTTTTTGTTTTTAATAATATTTTTGTAAACAAATCTCATTACAAAATACTAAATAAATTTCATAAAAATTATATCTAATCAACATAAAATACACTTATCAAATAATTTACATAAAATAATAAAACATAGAATGTACATAACATAAATAATAAAACATAAATAATAACATAAATAATAAAATAATAATGTACTAACATAAATAATAAAACATAGAATAAACATAATATAAAAATTTAAATTAAATTATGACTGAATGAAAATATAGATAAATATAAACATACCTTAATATCTCTTTCTAATCAAATAATAATACCTTGCAAAAAATAAATTTAAAATTAAATCTCAGTTAAATCAAAACCAATCACATTATAATAATAACAACAAAATTTAGAAAATATCATTTATAGTAACCCACCATTACTTACTCTATTAAAAAAGAAAATTACCTTTCTTTATTTTTTTATTTCTTTTTTATTCCTTCACTCTTCTTCTCCTTCTCTTCTTCTCCTCCTTTTTTCTTCCCTCTGGTGCGCCCCCTTCCCCTTCTTCTTTTTTTTTTTCTCTTCTTCTTCTTCTTCCCCGTAGCTTCAATCTCTTCTACTTGGGGACCAACATGAAAAAAAACAAAAAAGCACGGGTGTATAGTCTAATTTTGGTGCCGCCGGTGGCAGTGGCACCATTGGTGCCGCCTCTGCCACAGGCACCATTGGTGTCGCCTATGGGCCCCACCTTCTATATTTTTTTTCATTTCATTTTTTTTACTGTTTGTAATATTTTAATAAATAAAAAAATTTGTATTATTTTAATAAATAAAAAATTTGTTATATTATTTTGATAATTTTTAATTTTTTTATAATATTTAGATAAAAAAACCGATAAAGAAAGATCCCTAACGCGTGGCTATGAGTTTATTAGAAAGAAAATCAATGTGGCTATAAGAAATGTCAAATCATGAAAAAGCACAATACCTGCAGAAACCTAGTTATGTTTGAACCTAGGAATAATTGAAAATTTAGAAACTTGAAGCAACCCAAGCGCAGACACCAATTAATGATTAAGCTTTTTCAGCAATACCTCCAGAAACCTAAGTTAGGTTTCAAACTGGGAGTAATTGTCTACCCAACAAATTTAGAAACATGAAGCAACCCAACCCAAGCGCAGATACCAATTAATGCTTATGTTATTTTTAAAATATAATGTGATAAATATATAATTATATGTATAATATTATATTGACTTGTTATTTTTGTACATTACTTATTAAAATTTTAATTAATGAATTAATAATTATTATTTGTATTAAAAATAAAATTTTAAATTTTAAAAAATATGAGAACTTAATATAATTGAAGAACATTAATTAAATTTACAACTGTATATAAAATATATAATTAGTAATTGAATTTAACTAAATAGATTCAATTATTACTCTTTAAGACAGCATTAAAAATATAAAAATTAAAATTAATAAATTTAAATAAAATAAAAACTAAAATTAATTAAATTAAACCGTGTCGACTAAATCCTGAACAATATAGAATTTAATAAAAAATTTTACGTAGCGCCCAGCATTTATAGGCGAATTCGCTTTCAGACTGGCTGGGTAAGTCTGGTTTCATGACTGAAGTGTCAGAACAAAAAAGTAAGTTTATCTATTATCATTAAAATATTATTATTAATTGGATAAAATAAAAGAAAAAAAATACTTTTATATGACCTATTTAAATAAAATAAGGTCAACCACTCTTTAAAAATACAATCTCTAAAAAGCTTCCTCATTTAAAAAATAAATATGATGATGAAATTTTATGTTATATTGTTTGATGGTTAAATGGTTTTTTAGAAGATAATAATAAATTGTGATTACATCAAATAACATTTAAGAAAGATTGTTACAATTAATTAATAATAACCTTTGAATAGATGATAACGGTTCATCAAACCCATATAAATTCATAAATTTAAAATTTACGTACTTAGGGTGAATTTAGATGGGTAGTGCGTTTACCTGTGGTTAGTATAAAAATAACGGTAATGGTGAGATTATATATTATAGCAATATTGTAGCATGAGATAAAAAGTAAGCTAATACATCCTATTGCACTGCACCCAATTGTCCATCAAAACTCACTCTTAGGCTGCCTTTGGATGCTCAGTCGAGCATGGTTCAGTGCGTTTAGTTTCCTTTTTCTCTTGATTGTTGTGCAAAATAGCATTTGGATCACTTGTGGTGAGTTTCAGTTAATTCTTTGTATCGCACTAGACTTCTTAATTTCCATTGATAAAAATTAGGAGTGAATAAAACTCGATTCGGCTCAAAAATAAAAAAAATTGAATTTCGAGTTAAACGAATCGAGTTATTAGAGTTATTCAAGTCAACTCGAATTTTTTTGAATTTCAAGTTCGAATCGAGTTGAGTTTTTGAATTTGAATAACTCGAATAATTCGAATAAATCAAATATCAAACTATAATATTTTACATTTTTACTCCAAACTTTCACTTTCCCACTTTTACTCGAATTTTACTCGATTGTTTTACTCCTTTCCACTTTCCTCCCAAAACTTTTACTCTCCTCCCATCCCAACCCCCATCTACCCAAAATCTATTTTCCACCAAAACTTTACTCTCCTATTTACTTTTCCTCAAAATTTTACTCTCAAATACCCTCAAACCTTTTTATTTTCCCCCAAAATTTTTACTCTCTCCCACTTTCCCCTTAAAACTTTTACTCCCTTCCCATCCCACCCCCCATCTACCCCAAACCCATCCCCCCCTCAAATTTTTTTTAATATTTTCCCCCAAAATTTTACTTCCCCATATTTACTTTCCCTTAAACTTTTACTCCCCAAAACTTTTTATTTTCCCCCTAAACTTTTACTTCTCATCATTTACTCCCAAATAAAAAATCAAAATTATTCAAAAAAACCCCTAAACATAAATAGTAATAAATTTATTTATATCTACTATTTATATTATTAAATTAAATTTCACATTTTATATTATTTATATTATTGAATTGTTTAGTCATATTGAATATTTATACTAAAATTGAATTATTAATGATGCCATAAAATATTTGTGTTAAAATTTTATATTAGTATCAATTTCACATTTTATCTTTAAAATAACTTTTATTAAAAAAATCACTTTTTTACATTTAATATATTTTTTAATTTCAAAATACATAGTGACAATAATCTAAAGATAATTGAAACAACTAAGCAAGCAAAAAAGCTATTCTGTATATAAAATATTAATAAATAAATTATGAGGGGATGAAAGTTAATAAAAAATTTAATTACGGTGAACAAATTTTATTATGGTGGATGATAGTGGTTACAAGGACCCAAAATTATTTTTTAAAATTTAACTCGAATAAATATATTCCATTCGATTAAAATTCCATTTCACTCAACTTGATTGGAGAAAATTTCAAATCAAATTAGGATAATAAAATATGATTCGTTAACTCGATTAACTCGAAATTTTTTCATTCGATTCGATTCAATTGAACGCTCATCCCTAATGAAAATGCTTCAGTTGAGAAAAGCTTCTATAGTAGCAATGTATTTTTCCTATACTAACCCTTATCCTTTTTGTTAAAAAGAAAATTTTGTCACCTCTCTTTAGTTATTTCAGTTTGTAGGTATAGCGTATGGAGCTTGAGTTTTTTTTTCTTCAATTAATTAAGTAAATATATACAATTTGATACAAGTATGATATTAATTGTTTGTGAAAATAATATTTTTCATTCTTATAAAAATAATTAATTATAAAAAAATAAAAAATTATTATTTTATCTAATAAATAATTTAAATTGATTATGTAATTAATTAAAATATTTATAATAAAATATCAGAAGATACATTTTAATGTTTTCTTAAATGAATTTATAAATTAACATATTTTTAATAATTTTATAAAAGTAAAATAATTTAAAAAACATCTATTGTATATCATTTCTAATCTAATGTCCTTAATAATCATTTTTTATTCTCACCTTACCGCTACACCTATATTTGAATCTAAACACCCACCCATCACTATTTTTAATCTCATCGCTACAGTATTCAATCTCAATACAGTAGTAACTAATCTCACCGCCACCACTATCTTTAACATCACCGGAGGTAAATACACCGCCCATCCAACTAAGCCTTAGTGTCATATCCCAAAAATTAGGGGTTAGTAGAATCAAGTTTGTGGACCAAGAGAGAGTGGTCACACCATAATTTTTGAGGTTTTTGTGTGTGTTTAGGAAATAAAATGAGTTACTGGCCTGTTGGTTAAGTGTTGTTGAATTTGTCCTTGAAACCCAAGTTTAAATTCCTTCCTTAGCCTAGTGGTTAAGAGAAAACAAGGAGACAATGTAATTCGCTTAGAAACTCGAGTTTGATTCCCTTCCATTGTAAAATAGCTTAATAATGCTAATTTTTCAACTCCCCCTATTTATTTTTAACATAGGTATAAAAATCACTTTTTCACTTATTTTTCAGTCTTTAGTCAAATTTTCTCTTACCCTAATTGTTCTCATTTCTTGACTTATTTTCCTTTCAAAATTTCTTCATTTCTCTAAGATTTCATCATAGTTGTGCCGCCCCATTGTTAGAGTTTTGAATTTTGTTTTGCCATCCAACCTATTGAACGTCTAAACCTCCTAAATCAGCCCTATTTTCTACCCTAAACTTCCCTTTTTGCCACTCTTAACAGCCACCTTTACTGTCCATTGTCATCCCATCTCCCTTGTTCATAACAATGTCGATAAGTCCTATTTTTCTTTCTCTATTGTGCTTTGTATGTCGATTTTTGGCTATTGTTTTTACAGCAATAAATCATCATTCTAGCCCTTAAAATTATTCTTTTTGGCTGTCCAAATATCCCTCCTTGTGCCGCCTTAAATCTACATTTTTTGTTGCCTCAAGTGGTGTTGCCATCCTTTTAGTAATTGTTTTAGGACTGCCGTTTCTCTTCAGTTGCCACTTTTGTAACACCTCTTACCCGACCCGATTGTCAGACCCGAGTAAAGAAATGCTACAATAACATTCAACAATTAATAATCACAATATTAAACAATACGTACTAATAGATAATTGATATTTTGTATACTGAAATGTATTAAATTTTAAAAGAAAATTCTAAAAGTATCTAGTGGTAAAATCTAAGCTCGGAATAGGATTTATTAGAAAGAAAATTTAAAATTTAAAGTTACAAGTGAAAATCCAAAGTTGGTACCGATACCAAATCGATACCATTCTAAAAATTGATACCAAAACCAAATATTATTTTGTTTGCAAATCAATAGTATCAATACTTTTTACAGGGTATTGATATTTTATGAAATAGTATCGATACTAAAATAAAAATTGATACCAAATTAGTATTCTGTTTATTTTGAAAATTATTCATATGGTCAAGTATCGATACTTGTGTTCAAAATGGTAAAACTTCATATTTGAAAGTGCAATTCATGCCAAAATTCACCTATATTACAATAGATAATGAAATTAACTATTCAAACACCTAAAAGACTAACCAATGTGTCCTCATTGACACCACAATTCAATACCCAAACTAAAATAACATTTCAAAGCAAGGTAATTGCATTCAAAGTACTCAAACATCATTAACAATTCATACTAAAACACCACCCCTTCCAATCTATAATTCATATTTACCATATTCACACACTTTCATCAAACTTAAATCAAATATACCAAACAAGTTCCAAACATAAACATATACCAAACTAAAACATATTCACATATACTCAAAATCTACCTAAAAATAAGCATCATTCAAGTTTTACACACTTCACTAAAAACCAACATCACTTCAATTCACCTATTACATGCCATATAATCCAAAGATGAACATTCAAAAACTACCAAAAGTTTTCGGATAGTGTGATTCTTTGAGTCGATCAGATCACCTATTTTCTAAAAACATATCTACAAGAGAATAAGAGAAAAGATACAAGTAAGCTTAATTGAGCTTAATAAGTTCAACGGTTTAAACAATAAACTTACCAAATAAACATATCTAATACTTAATACATAATATAAACCATAATCTTGTCAATCACAATCAAATAACAAGTGAGCTTTATGATTAAACGCAAATGATACAATTCAATCAATTATAGTATACAAATGACAATATGCTCGATGAACGTTATAATAGATTCAGATAGACGGTTAACCATTTATAACACACCAAATTGCTCAAATAAGCTAACCATATGAGAACACACTTAGGCACTAAGTGCCAAGCCTGTAGGCTAACATCTATCTGAAACACACCTCGACACTAAGTGCTAAGCTCGAACGATTTACATCCGCCCCTGAAACACACCTAAATCATTATAATATAACAAGATAGTTTGTAACAAATGCTGAACTTCAGTATATTAAATAAACAAGAATAAACCAGAAATCATCATCTCAACACCAATCAATCCCGTACAGCACGCAATATAACCTATTGGCATGCTAATTGTATCCTATCCTATGTTCATCAGCTCAATTTATTATCGAATAAGAACACTTAATATTATTATTCTCTCAAATCAATCCACTTAATATAATTCAACACTTTCAATACCTTTAACAATTTCAATTCATAAATAATAAAGTACTTTAAATTACACAATAATTAAACCGTACGAACTTACCAGGGCTAAATTGTAGAAACAACAAAAGTTCAAGGACTAATCAGCAACATTCCCTTTTCCACAATTATCAATTTGCTCTTGATTTATAATATAATTTATTTCAATTATTAGCCTCAATTTCATATTCCATTCAATTTGATACATATAATTCCTTATTTACAATTTTACACATTTGTCCCAAACTTTTACATATTATTCAATTTAGTCCTCAATATTAAAATGAACCTATTTTCACAATTAGTCATTAAACCCTTGTGTAACGCCCCAAAATTTTGGCTTTTGTGATTTGTTGTGTATGGAAATTTCTGAAATTGTTTTTGCGATTATTTGGCATAAATAATTGTCTACTTAATTGAATATATGATTTGGGTGTGTTTGGGGAGGTCCCAAGTTCAAGCCAAGACTTGGGTTAAATTTTAGGTTTTTATTGAATTAAGCCTAACTATTGATGATCAGGCTTTTAAGTAAAAATTGGGTAAAATATATCAGAATGGGCCTGCTGGTCTGATAGTTAAATGGTAGGGGATTATGCTTGAGGTATTGTATTTGATTCATGATAGGGGGCATTATTTTTATGCTCATTCACTCTAATGAGATTGAGTTTTACTAAAAGACTGAAAAGTGGAATAGTGGAGAGGTCGGGTTACCAGAAAATCTGATCATATTTTTTTGTTTTTCGAAATCCCCAAAACAAAGTATTTTCTCTTCTTTCCAAAGTTCTTTCTTACTGTCGTTTTCCCTAAAATTCCCTTTCCTATTACCGAATTTTTACCACTCTTTGCTGCCGCCCCATTCATTTTCCCTTTCCGTCTTAATTTCTTTCTACATTCCGGTAGCAACAGTTGATCTACGTTTTTGGTAAGCTTCATTTTATTTGTATTTTGTTATGTTTGGATGGGGTATTAAAAAGGGTTTTGTTGCTGTTTAGAAGGAGATCTAGAGGCTGGAAATCAACAATTTGACGTTTGAGTCGAAGTTGTGCTCAATTTTAAGAGTGGTAAGTCGATTTTGTGATATCGAGATTTAATGATTAAGGCTCAATTTTAAGGTTCTAAGTGGTGGGATATTCTGATTATAGGTTCTGGAGTGCCCGGAGTAGCGCTATCATCGAAAAAAAACCAGGTGTGTACCCGAATGCTTTGAAATCGCATTTCGACGAAAGTCGAAAATAAGGTTTTCAATGCCACACAGGCTTGTGGACTGGCCGTGTGGAGGCCGTATAGCGATACACAACTGTGTGGTCAACGAGTGAGGCTATGCGTGCGCCGCATGGGCATGACGGACACGGGCGTGTAATGTTGGCTAGGCCGTGTGCGAGGCACAGGCTAGGCCAATTAGGCCATGTGGGCCACATTAGTGTGCGTGCCCACACATATGAACCATACAGGAGTGTGGGGTTTTGGGCCAGGCCATGTGATCTACACAGGCAAGGCTAAGTTGGACTGTGTGGGCCTGCACGGGCAAACTACATAGGAGTGTGAGCCCATCAATCTGAACTGTTCTGAAAGTTTGCACGAGTCGCCCTAGTCGACTGTGACTGATTAAAGGGGGTCGGTAAATGTTACTTAGACCCTGTTCTGTGACATGAATTTGAGATGTATATTAGCATGTGTATTGATACTGTTCTGTTTTGATCCGAGTATGATATATATGATCTAATTACTGTATGAAAGCATGCCATGACATGATATTATAATTATATTGCATTAGGTTGGGTTTGATATTAGAGAGAAGGAAGATTGAAAGGCTTTTAGCTGTTTAACTGGCAGCTGTTCTGCCTTTGCTTGCTATGTGCCATTTTACGGTACCTTTTGGTGTGTAGGGCTGAAAGGGTTGATTTTATCCCCATACTTGGTGTGTAGGGCTGGGTGGGTCGATTTTATCCCCACATGTGTGTAAGGTGGATGGAGATGGTGTGCAGGGTTGGTGGGCATGTACTGTACTGATTGATATGTATGTATATCTGTATGGGCTAAAGCCCGAATGTATCTGATACTGCTTTGAGTGGGCTAAGGCCTACACCGTTCTGTTGAGGGCTCAGGCTTAATTTATGATTGATTGATTGATACCTGTTATATGCATGCTTTACTGTGGAGATGTACACACTGAGTTTGCGAAAACTCACCCATTTATTTTATTTGTTTGTCAGGTAATCCCCAACAGTAGATGGATTGGTGCTGCGGAGGGCTCGAGGGTGACCACTGATGGACACTTTACTGGACTTCCTATTTTATTACTTGTTATTTAATATTTTATTATTTTATTATTTTATTATTTTGAGAGTTTCATGTATTGTGGACCTTTGGACTATTTTGTTTCATACTTTTGGTTTTCAATTTGTTATTCTTTATTGATTTACAAACTGCGACATCACAAATGCGTTTTAAAACTTAATTTCAAATTTTTGTATAATGAACGATTTCAATGCTTTCGCATTTAAGAAAAGATAATAATTTGAACAAGTTTTTTATATTCAAAATGGTTTACCAAAAACACTCTCATGTGACGCCACCAGATTCGGCCATAACACTTATGTCGAGTTTGGAGTGTTACATTTAGTGGTATCAGAGTCAAGTTGCAAAACTCGGCTGTGGTTTTTGGGTTAAAGTAAGGTTTTGAGAAAACGATTTTGAAATATTTTTGATACAGAGAAAGTGGTACGCCGAGCCTCCGACGTTGATCCAAGTAAGTTACTGAAACTGTGATTAATTAATTGGAAGCATGTCTAGATATTTTGAGATATTGTCTGATTCGATTAAGAAACACTGTTTATATGTTATGAGACTACTTAGGTAGGACTCTACTGAGACACTCTAGATAGAGTAGATTGAAACTATAGTAAGACGATTTTCTCGCGATAACAGACTTTACACTCTAATATTGTTCTACATAAGATATTTGTTAATAATCATAGGAACTGTAAACTAATTTGCATAAAACTTTTAATACAAATTAATTCGATAGATAAGATGAGCACACGTGGCATTCATGGATGGGGTACTAGAGGCTGTGTAGAGGCCGTAGAGGGGCTCGAGCTGAGTACCTTGCTTCTGAAACTATACCGGTGGCGGATGCTAGTGAGACACCGGCATCGCCTACAATCGATAGTGGGACAGGACCGTACGATCGTACGGCTGGGGACGATGCACTGTCCTAAGCTATGCTTCGTATTCTAGAGAGGGTCGCTAGACCCAACACTGGATCTGGGGTCCGTGGGTCGGTTACGAAACGACTCTGGTCCAATAAGGCTGAACTATTTAGGGGCATCGCTGGGATTACTCCGAGTGTGGTCGAGTACTGGATGGAGGCTATAGAGCGTATCATGGATGATCTAGACTTTACTTATGAGCAGAAGCTCAAGAGGGCTGTGTCTCTACTTCGGGACGAGGCATACTAGTGATGGTTAACTATTAAGGAGGTTCTGTGTCTCTACTGATGACATGGTTTTTCTTAAGGTCTCACCACTGAAGAAGGTTCTATGGTTCAGTCACAAGGGCAAACTAAGTCCTCCGTTTATTGGGTCGTACCGAATTCTAAGACGAGTAGGGCCAGTCGCGTATCAGTTGGAGCTACCTCCAGAGTTGGATCGTATTCACGATGTATTCCATGTCTTGATGCTGAGATGTTACCGCTCTAATCCCACTCATATTGTGCCTGTAGAGGATATTGGGATTAGATCAGATCTGACGTTCGTGGAGGAGCCGGTTTAAATTTTAGATCGCGACATGAAGGTTCTACGAAGAAAGTCTATTCCATTAGTAAAGGTGCTGTGGCGAAATCATAGCACTGACAAAGCTACTTGGGAGCCAGAGGATTCAATGCGACAGCTATATCCTCATTTCTTCTAATCAAGTAAAATTTCGACGTTGAAATTTCTTTAAGGGGGTGGAGTTGTAATGCCCCAAAATTTTGACTTTTGTGATTTGTTGTGTATAGAAATTTTTGAAATTGTTTTTACGATTATTTGGCACAAATAATTATCTACTTAAGTGAATATGTGCTCTTGATGTGTTTGGAGAGGTCCCAAGTTCAAGCCAAGACTTGGGTTAAATTTTGGGTTTTTATTGAATTAAGCCTAACTGTTGATGATCAAGCTTTTAAGTAAAAGTTGGGTAAAATATATCAGAATAGGTTTGCTGGTCTGGTGGTTAAATGGCAGGGGATTATGCTTTAGGTCTTGTGTTCGATTCGTGATGGGGGCATTATTTTTATGCTCATTCACTCTAATGAGTTTGAGTATTACTAAAAGACTGAAAAGTGAAGTAGTGGAGAGGTAGGGGTTACCAGAAAATCTGATCATATTCTTCTATTTTTTGAAATCCCCAACACAAACTATTTTCTCTTCTTTCTAAAGTTCTTTCTTACTGCCCTTTTTCCCCAAAATTCCCTTTCCTATTGCTGAATTTTTACCACTCTTTGCTGTTGTCCCATTCGTTTTCCCTTTTCGTATTAATTTATTTCTCCATTCCGGTAGCAACGATTGATCTACGCTTTCGGTAAGCTTCGTTTTATTTGTATTTTTTTGCTTTTGGGTGGGATATTAAAAAGGGTTTTGTTGCCGTTTAGAAGGAGATCTGGAGGCTGAAAATCAGTGATTTAACATTTGAGTCGAAGTTGTGATCGATTTTGAGAGTGGTAAGTCGATTTTGTGATATCGAGATTTAGTGATTAAGGCTCCATTTTGATGTTCTAAGTGGTGGGGCCCTCTAGTGACATGTCATACATATCTATATCTATTCCTACTTGTTCAACCGGGATCTTTATAGTCAGTACATTATTTCCACAATCACAGAGACATGTTCAATTCTCGACCCATGGCATAATTATATTCAATACAGTAATTCAATGATGAACATATAGTTTATATTAATAACATGCCAGAAATTTACATATAACTTACCTGGATAGTAGTAGAACTAATTCTCAAAATTAGTCGAGAACTTTTTCTTTTCCCCATTCTTGGGCTTTATCAGATCTTTCTTGGTTTAGATTAACACACAAAATACAATTTATCAATAATTCATTCAATTTCATTCACAATTCACTGCTGGGCAAATTTTACAAATTTGCCCCTCAACTTTTCAAAAATTACCATGTAGTCATTAGACTCCAAAAGCTCAATTTATTTGATCCATGGGCTTATATAACCCATTTTCACAATTATGATACTCAAATTCCCATTATTACACATATTTAGGAACAGTTTATAACCCTTTACAAATTAGTCCCTTTTCATGCACTTTCATTCAATTTCATCCAATAAAACATGTAAATAACACTTAAAACTTTCATTATCTACCATTAATCAACCAGCACAACCTTTATCACAAATGGGTAATTTTTCAAACTCTTATTTCTCTTCAAATAAATGGTAAAACCATAAAACCCAAGCTCAAATGAACTCAAAAATACAAAAATAATTGAAAATAGGACCAAATTGCACTTACTAGGAAGCTTGAAAATCAAAGAACGTTTGGCTATGGAGCAAGGAAATTCAGCAGCACATATGGAGAAGATGATGATTTTATTTTAATGGGTTTTGTCATTATTCACTAATGACCATTTTACCCTTTATGCCATTATTTAGATATTTTTCCATGTAAGGTTATTTTAGTCCAAAACACTAATAAATAGTCTAATTGCAATATAAATACTTTCAATTTCATATAATATTCTAATCAAATCATTTAATCATGCTCCACACACATTTTTCACTTGTTGCAATTTAACCCATTTCACAAAATTAAGTACCCAAATAGAAAAATTTCTAAATAGTATTTTCACACCAATATTCAATCGATCATATATTATCAAAAATTCACATAATTAAAAATTTTCACCTCAGAATTGTGGTTACGAAACCACTATTCTGTTTAGCCCCTAATTCGGATTATCATAATTCTCCCCCTTAGGGATTTTCGTCCCCGAAAATCTTACCAGTAAACAGTTGAGGGTATTGCCTCCTCATAGTCTCCTAAGTTCCCTAAGTTGCCTCTTTTATACCATGCTTTTGCCACAACACCTTCACTAACGGTATTTCTTTATTTCTCAACTGTTTCACTTCCCGTGTCAGAATCTTAATCGGTTCTTCTTCATAAGTCATATCTGACCAAATTTCTACTTCAGTTGGCGAAATTACATGAGTCAAATTTCGATCGATAACGGCGTAGCATAGAAACATTGAACACATTATGAATTCTTTCTAAGTCAGGTGGCAAAGCTAAATGGTAGGCTACCGGTCCAATTCTTTCAATTACCTCGTAAGGACCAATAAATCGCAGACTTAATTTACCTTTTCGGCAAATCTCAGAATTTTCTTCCAATGTTACACTTTCAAAAATACTTTATCACCCACTCAAAATTCAATTTCTTTTCTTTTCAAATTCGCATTTGATTTCTGCCGATCCGAAACAGCTTTCAGATTATCTCAGATTATGATCACTTTTTCTTTAGTCTCTTTTATCAAATCAACCCTATACAATTGGTGTTCACTCAATTCGGCCCAATACAATGGAGATCGACACTTTCGTCCATAAAATGCTTTGTGCGGTGCCATTTTAATATTAGACTGATAACTATTATTATATGCAAATTCAATCAGAGGCAGATATTTGTCCTAACTACCCTCAAACTCTAATATGCAACATCTAAGCATATCTTCAGGCACTTGAATAACTCTTTCAGATTGTTCGTCCGTTTGAGGATGAAACGCAGTACTAAAATTCAATTTAGTACCTAAAGCATCCTGAAACTTCTTCCAGAACCTTGAAGTAAACCATAGATCTCGATAAGAGATTATGGACAATGGCACACCATATAACCGCACTATCTCAGTAATAAACAGCTCGGCCAGTATATCAAGTGAAAAACCCATATGTACCGGAATAAAATGAGCCGATTTAGTCAGTCGATCAACTATAACCCAGACTGAATCTTTCTTCCTCGGTGTCAGAGGCAAACCAGATACAAAATCCATTGTAACTCGATCCCATTTCCACTCAGAAATCAAAATCAGTTGTAGTAACCCAAATGGCACTTGGTGTTCCGCTTTCACTTGTTGACAGATCAGACATTTTGACAAACTCTGAGATGTCCCATTTCATACCCGGCCACCAGTACAGTTTCTTCAGGTCATTATACATTTTTACAGTACCGGGGTGTATAGCCATATTACTGTTGTGCGCTTCTTGTAAAATCTCATGAATCAATTCAGTATTCTTTGGTGCACATAATCGGTCATGAAACATTAGACAACTATTCGAATCAACTCGGAATTCAGAATCTTCATTCATTAAGCACTGTTTCTTTTATCTTGCAAATCATTATCTATTTTTTAAGCCTCAAAATTTCTTGAAGAAACACTGGTCTAGCTCTCATTTCTGCAATCAAGGCACTGTTATCAAATATATCCAGTACCATATTCGTAGCTCGTAAGGCAACCATAGACTTTCTACTCAAGGCATCCGCTATTACATTAGCTTTTCCTGGATGGTAACCTATCACTAGCTCATAATCTTTCAACAATTCTAGCCACCTTCTTTGACGCAAATTCAATTCCTTTTGTGTCATAACATATTTCATACTTTTATGGTCCGTGAACACACGACACTTCTCACCATACAAATAATGTCGCCATATTTTCAGTGCAAAAACGATAGCAGCTAATTCCAGATCATGCTTCAGATAATTCTGCTCATGTGGTTTCAACCGTCGAGGAGCGTACGCTATTACTTTCCCTTCTTGCATCAGAACACATCAAAGATGCATCACTATACACAATAATTTTTTCCCTGACTCGGGTTGGATCAATACCGGTGCTTCAGTCAAACACTTCTTTAATCTCTCAAAACTTTGTTGACATTCCTCGGTCCAATCAAACTTACTATTTTTTTGCAACAATTTGGTCATTGGTGAAGCTATCATCGAAAAACCTTCAATGAACCGACGATAATATCCAGCCAAGCCTAGAAATCTTTTGATCTCAGATACAGTCTTTGGGGGTTTCCATTTAAAAATGGCTGAAATTTTTCCCGGATCCACTCGTATTCCATCACCGGATACAATATGCTCCAAAAATCCAACTTCCCGGAGCCAAAATTCACTCTTACTAAACTTAGCAAATAATTTCTTTTCTCGGAGAATCTGCAGTATGATTCTCAAATGTTTAATATGCTCAGACTCACTTGGAGAATAAACCAAGATGTCGTCTATGAAGACTACTACAAATTTATCCAAATAGGGTCGGAAAATCTGATTCATCAGATCCATAAAGATAGCCGGAGCATTGGTTAGACCAAAGGGCATTACCAAAAATTCATAATGGCCATATCGAGTTCTAAAAGCAGTCTTTGGCACATCTCCTTCTTTAACCTTTAATTGATAGTACCCGGACCTCAGATCAATCTTAGAAAACACTATAGCACCTTTCAGCTGATCAAATAAGTTATTGATTCTAGGTAACAGATATTTATTCTTCACAGTTACCTTGTTGAGTTACCGATAATCAATACAAAGTCTCAACGACCTATCTTTCTTTTTAACAAACAAAACTGAAGCACCCCACGGTGAATGACTAGGTCTTACAAACCCTTTGTCGGTTAACTCTTACTACTACACTTTTAACTCTTTCAATTCAATTAGTGCTATCCTATAAGGAGCAATCGATATCGGAGCAATACTGAGAAGCAACTCAATACCAAATTCTACCTCTCTATCCAGAGGTAAACCAAGCAATTCTTCCGGAAATACATCCACAAATTCACACACAACAGGCACAGATTCAATCTCCTTCTCAGACGCTTTAGTATTCATAACATACGTAAGATAAGCTGCAGATCCTATTTTCCAACACTTATAAATAGACATAGCAGAAATCACAATTGGTATCAACTCAGACTTATTGGCTTCAACCCTGAGTATCTCACCATCATCACATTTTAATTCCAAAGTCTTTTGTCTACAATCTATTTTAGCACCATACAGAGTCAACCAATCCATCCTCAAAATGACATCAAATTCATCAAAAGGTAACAGCATCAAATCAACGGAAAAACAGTGACCATGAATCATAAGAGGGCAATTTCTACAAATTTTATCAACTATCACGTGCTTGCCTAACGGATTTGACACTTGTACCACATGTTCAGTAAATTCAACACACAAATTCTCATCAGACATCTTATTCATACACATATACGAAAGCGTAGAGCCAGGGTCAATCAAAGCTAAAATAGAAATACCATAAAGAGAAAATATACCAGTGATTACTACGGGGGAGGATGCTTCCTCTCTGACTCGGATAGCATATGTTCTAGATGTGACTCTTGCTTCCGATCTCACAGTCGTGTCTTTTGTCGTGCTTTTACCACTATTCTCGGTTCCCACATTTCTCGGTGGTCTCTTTCTAGACGCATTGTTCGGTCTTACATTTTGTGGCTTTTCGGATTCTTCTTGTTCAGGACAATCTTTCACAAAATGATCTTGAGACCTCCACCGAAAACAAGCTCGATTTATTAGATAACACTATCCTGAATGTCTCTTCCCACAATACCGACATTTCAATCTATCAGATCGGACACTTTCTGCACTGGCTACTAAAGTAGCTTGGGTCTTAGCATGCGGATATCGTCTATCACGGTCTCGCCGGGAATAACCAATAGAAACATTCGATCGAGAATTTATCTCTTTCGACTTCTTTGATTGAGACTGAAACGATTTGCTCATTGATCTTTTTCAAGCCTTTCTATTCTCATTCTCAACTTTTCTCTTCTCTTTACTTAGTTCTTCAACCTTAATGGCTCTATCGACTATTACCACAAATTCTTTAATTTCAAGGATTCTTATCAGTAATCGGATGTCTTTATTAAGTCCGTCCTCGTATCTTTTACACAAAGTAGCCTCATTAGACACACATTCTTGAGCGTACTTACTTAACTTGATGAATTCTCTTTCACATTCAGCTACTGTCATACGTCATTGCTTCAATTTAAGGAATTTCTTTCTTTTCTGATTTATAAAGCGCTGACTGATATATTTCTTCCGAAACTTATCTTGGAAGAAATTCCAAGTAACTCTCTTTCTGGATACCACTGATATCAAAGTCTTCCACCAATGATAAGCTGAATCTCTTAGCAAAGATACAACACATTTTAGACTCTCCTCAAGAGTACACGATAGTTCATCCAACACTCTAATAGCATTTTCCAACCAAAACTCAGCTTTTTCTAGATCATTATTCACATTGGCTCAGAACTTTTCAGTTCCATACTTCCTAATTTTATCCACAGGAGGCTTAGTCAATCGAACTACCTCCAGTTGTTGAGGAGCTATAGGAGCAAGTTGCGGTATAGGAGGGGATGGAGGAGGCTGAGCATTTGGATTCGCCCGAATGAACTCAATGTACCATTCATTCATCATATGGAAGAAGGCTACTTGAGCTTCCTCTCCCTGACTTTGACCCGCAGGTCCACTATCAACAGGCGCTGTCTCTTATGCGGGAGCAGGCGCATTATTTTGGGCATCATCAGCCTCACCTCAATTGGGGTCCATAACTATATATAGAAAAACAATTTAAATCGTCAAGAACCGTCACACTATCAATTTCCATTTATGGCATGTATAGACAAACTATCACACTCACTACGTCAGTTCGAGAATCGGCTAAACCGTAGCTCTGATACCAATAAAAATGTAACACCCCTTACCCGAGGCCATCACCGGAATCGAGCACGAGGTATTACCGGAATCAGAACAATATTTACAGAATTAACTCACAAACATTCACTGATTTACCTACAGTTCTATTTATTTTACCTTTACCAAGGGTTCTTGAACACACTATCATCAATACAGACCGTTTGGATCCGAACCCCATCCAAAAGAACAATCAGAAAATTTTTCACTTGAACACTACAATCACACGCCCATGTGACTACATGGCACGATCGTGTGAATAGACCATGTGGCATTCACACGCCCATGCTCAGCACCCGTGGACGAATCTGTCCAATTCACCACGGCCACTTGACACGATCGTTTGAGGACCGTATCCACCACACGGCTGAGATACACAGCCGTGTCTCCTGCCCGTGTGGCACGCTAAATAATAATGCAAGGTGTAGGGGAGGCACGGACCAAGAATAAACCTGTAGGGTCTTGCCGTGTGACACCCACGGCCTAGGCACGCCCGCGCCTTTCACCCGTGGAGCAAACTGCCACATGACCCACGGTCAAGGCACACGCCCGTGTGTATTGCCATGCAGGCCGTGTCAGGCTATTTACCAAGCTTTTACCTCCTTGAAACACAAATACTCATATCCACAACCAATTCAGCCAAATATAACGAACATTTTGCTCAAAATGACTGCTTTTATAAACATTAATGTTCAAAATACTACATTTGGACACATAGCTTATAAGCTTACAAAATGACTATTTACAACTATTGATATTCTATACATCAATTATACACATACTTAACGTTGCCAATCGCAGTATACAGTACCATTTCATTTCACCTGCATGTTCACTTCGCATACAATACAGTTAATCTAATCCCATTGAACAAATTCAGAATATGAGCAGATATTCAAAGGTTGGCACATGAGTGTCTCACAGACATGGCAAAGCCATGAAATAGCCGAAGCTATAAACAGTGTGGTAGCTGACGCTACGATCAGAGGGGTAGCCAAAGCTATAATCAGATAGATAGCTGAGGCTGCTAACAGTCACAGTACAAAAGTTAACCACGGGCTTGCTCACATAAACTGACAGGTGTTTGCAACACATGCAAGACCACCTAGCACCCTGGTAAATATAACAGTCAGAAACAGTGGGGCCCTCTAGTGACATGTCACACATATCTATATCTATTCCTACTTGTTCAACCGGGATCTTTATAGTCAGTACATTATTTCCACAATCACAGAGACATGTTTAATTCTCAACCCATGGCATAATTATATTCAATACAGTAATTCAATGATGAACATATAGTTTATATTAACAACATGCCAGAAATTTACATATAACCTACCTGGATAGCAGTAGGACTAATTCTCAAAATTAGTCGAGAACTTTTTCTTTTCCCCGTTCTCGGGCTTTATCAGATCTTTCTTGGTCTAGATTAACATACAGAATACAGTTTATCAATAATTCATTCAATTTCATTCACAATTCACAGTTGGGCAAATTTTACAAATTTGCCCCTCAACTTTTCAAAAATTACCATGTAGTCATTAGACTCCAAAAGCTCAATTTATTTGATCCATGGGCTTATATAACCCATTTTCACAATTATGATACTCAAATTCTCATTATTACACATATTTAGGAACAATTTGTAACCCTTTACAAATTAGTCCCTTTTCATGCACTTTCATTCAATTTCATCCAATAAAACATGTAAGTAACACTTAAAACTTTCATTATCTACCATTAATCAACCAGCACAACCTTTATCACAAATGGGTAATTTTTCAAACTCTTATTTCTCTTCAAATAAATGGTAGAATCATAAAACCCAAGCTCAAATGAACTCAAAAATACGAAAATAATTGAAAATAGGACCAAATTACACTTACTAGGAAGCTTGAAAATCAAAGAACCTTTGGCTATGGAGCAAGGAAATTCGGCAGCACATATGGAGAAGATGATGATTTTATTTTAATGGGTTTTGTCATTATTCACTAATGACCATTTTACCCTTCATGCCATTACTTAGATATTTTTCCATGTAAGGTTATTTTAGTCCAAAACACTAATAAATAGTCTAATTGCAACATAAATACTTTCAATTTCATATAATATTCCAATCAAATCATTTAATCATGCACCACACACATTTTTCACTTGTTGCAATTTAACCCATTTCACAAAATTAAGTACCCAAACAGAAAAATTTCTAAATAGTATTTTCACACCAATATTCAATCGATCAGATATTATCAAAAATTCACATAATTAAAAATTTTCACCTCAGAATTGTGGTTACGAAACCACTATTCCGTTTAGCCCCTAATTCGGGCTGTCACATGCAAACTCGATTATAAAACATTGTCGCACCTCATACAATGTCTCTCGTTAGACATATGCCTCCCCTCCCTCTCTTCATTTGTCATTAATCTGTTCTGCCATAAAAGCCATATAAAGACCCGCACCCTTTGAGGAGCTTTAGACTTCCAAATCAAGTTCCAAATTTTAGAAGACTCAAAACTGACGAAGATTCCTGTGAGTCTCAGAATTGGAAAATTTATCTTTTGCCTTCCATTTCCAAGCTAATTGATTCGGTCTAGCAACAGCAAATGGTGGTAAAATAGACGCAATATGTGTGAGGAGATTGTTAGACACCAAATAACTTATGGTTAAATGGTTTTGGTAAAGAATATATAAAGAACATGTATTAAATAACAAATTTATCATTAGATTAAATTTATATATTTTATTATATTATTTTAATATATTAATTTTTTATAGATTAATTATATTTATTAATAAAATGTATTATGATAGTAAATTATTTTAAATACATTTAGAATTCTTATAAATTAAACTTTAAAAATTTGACAAAAAATATTAAAAGAAAATTGTGATAATTATAGTGAGAATTTTTAAATTGAGAACCATGAGAATCAAGAATAACTTTAGGCATTAAATCAAAATAAATTATTTTAACTCTAGATTTTGTATTTAGCTTACCTTATTAAAATAAAAACAACACCACTTAATACTTTCTTTTTTTTTTTTCTTTTTTTTCATCGTAGAATTAGTCTTAGAGTTTAAAAAAGGGATCATCTTTAATTTCAATTTTAATTTTTTTGGAGAAAAAAATTGGAATAGAAATTAAGAGATTAGGGTTATTAAGATTAACCAATTTAGGTATTAGGTATTTGTTTTCTTGATTGAGAAACTTGGTAGACCATTTTACTTTAACAATTTTGAGATTTTTTACAATTGGGCGGCTAATAAGTGTTGAATCCAGTGGTAAGACACATTGCACTCTTAAGGGAGAACGTAAGTTTAAACCTTGAAGACAACATTGTTGGGAGGGCCAGTCACAAACCCCAAACATGGATTGTAAAACGGACATAAAGAGTACCCAATAATTAAAATCTTGATGCATACGTGTCCAAAATACTTAGCCTTTTACATTTTTTTGAGATTATATAATAATCAATTTTCAATTTTAGTCCCATATATATATATATATATATGGCTTTATACTTTAATTTTTGACATAATTTTGGTATTTCAACTTTTTTAATATCGTTGGTTAGCCTAAATGCTTTATTCTGATTAAAATATTGACGTAAACTTTTAAAAATTGTCAACATTATTAAAATTCTTAGTTAAATTTAAAGTTCATTACAATGTCTTTTTTTTTTTTTGTTACGTGACTATTGATTACTTTTTTAGTTTCAATAAGTCATGTCAACAAATTTAATAATGTGAACAATTGTACTTGAATTTTTAAGTATGAATAATAAAAAGATTAACTTCCTAAAAATAAAATAAAAGTATCAAATTCATACAAATATAAATTTGTTATTTAATTTCTCAAGTTTCTATTATAAAAAAATAAATATCAAACATGTTTCCATAATTTCATTAGTAAAAACACATTTTGATTTCTATTTATCGAGTGATTTTCAAATATTTAATAATTAAAAAAGGAAATTATTTTATAAAAATAAAAATAAAAAATATTTTCTAAAAACAAACAATACCTTAATTTTTATAAATCATAAAACCAACTTTCATTCATTAAAAAAACCATAATTTTGTGTGACGTTGAAAATTACATTAAATAAAAATGCAGGATGTAAAAATGTCTTGATAAAAATATAAATTATTAAGTGTCAAAATTCAAAAATTGGTATTAGAATAATTAAATTGAACCCGTCACTGTTAGCTTTTTTTTAATATTAAAATCGATAGAGTCGATGTAAATAATGTGAAATAAAAATATAAAAATTTAATTTAAAAGAATTAAATTGAATGAGTCATAAAGGCCGAAGTGCTTCATTTGGATTATCCCAGGCTATCAATAAAATTTATAGCTATATACTTAGTAAATGAATAATTATAGCTTAATCTCTTGATTTGGTTTGAAGAAATTAAAATGGGTAATCTTTATTTTTTTCTTTTTTTGTTTTTATGTTTAGATTGTGATTTTTATCTTAAAAAACCAAAAGTTAAAATAACATCATTGGTTTCAATTTATAAAAGTTGAAGCGGTTGAATAATTTGGGTAATACAAATAAATAATCCATAGCAAAATACAAATGCTGTCTTTCTCGAGGGTACTGTTATTCATTAGTGCCATTCACACTTCATAGCTTTAGATTTCTGCAACGTGTAAATCGTTTTCCAACTTCTATTTAAGCTATCATAGGCGTACTTCTCCAAATTATTCATGTGCCTCGTTTAAGCCCATAAACAATGTCTTCTTCTTCTTCACTGCCGTCCACAAAGCTGCCGGTGAAACCAATTCCCGGTGACTATGGCCTTCATTTCTTTGGTCCAATTCGAGATCGATTAGCATTCTTTTACAATGAAGGCAGGGACAAGTTCTTTGCGAATCGAATCCAAAAATACCAATCCACGGTCTTCAAAACTAATATGCCTCCCGGACCTCCAATTGCCTCTTGCTCTCACGTTATTTGTCTTCTCGATGCTATCTCCTTCTCTGTCCTTTTCGACGCTTCGAAAGTCGAAAAACGTGATGTTCTTGACGGTACTTTCTTGCCGTCCCTGGCCTACACCGGTGGCCATCGTGTTTGTGCCTACCTCGATCCTTCCGAGCCAAAGCATACATCTTTAAAGTCCTTCTTTTTATCTACTCTCGCAGCCCGTCATCATAAGTTCATACCATTCTTTCGAATAGGCTTGTCAGAGCTTTTTAACGAGCTTGAAGCTCAGATGTCTACCAAAAAAGAAGCTTATTTTAACACCCTGAGCGATACCATGTCATTCAACTACGTTTTTCGCCTGTTCTGTAACAAAAACCCTAGTGAAACAAAGATAGGTTCTCAAGGACCAAAACTTGTTGACAAATGGTTGTTGTTTCAGCTTGCACCACTTGGATCACTAGGGTTATCACCCAAAATTCTAGGTTATTTCGAAGATATTTTGTTACGTACATTTAGATTCCCATTTCTTCTCGTTAAATCTGATTACAAAAAGTTGTACGATGTGTTTTATGAGTTTGGAAGCTCGGTGTTGGATGAAGCTGAAAATAAGTTTGGGATTGAAAGAGACGAAGCTTGCCATAACCTGATTTTCCTTGCCGGCTTTAATGCTTATGGTGGCATGAAAGTCCTATTCCCAGGGTTGATCAAGTGGGTTGCTTTAGCCGGACAAACGTTACACCAGAGACTAGCTGATGAAGTCAGGGCCGTCACCAAGGCTGAAGGTGGGGTCACTTTATCTGCTTTGAACAAGATGGTTTTGGCCAAATCGGTGATCTATGAATACCTAAGGATCGATCCACCAGTTCCATTCCAATACGGTAAAGCAAAGGTTGATTTGGTAGTTGAAAGCCACGATGTAGCCTTTGAGATAAAAAAAGGCGAGATGATATTTGGGTATCAGCCATTTGCAACTAAAGATCCTAAGATTTTTGTGAACCCTGAGGAGTTTGTGGCTGATAGATTTGTTGGGGAAGAAGGAGAGAAACTTTTGAAGTATGTATATTGGTCGAATGAGCGTGAGACGGAGGATTCCACGGCGGAGAACAAGGCTTGTGCCGGGAAAGATCTGGTGGTGTTGTTGTGTAGAGTGTTGTTGGTGGAGCTGTTCCTTCGTTATGACACGTTCCGAGTTGAGGCTAGTACGTTTATGTTCGCTCCATCGGTGACGTTCAAGTCTTTGACTAAAGCCTCATCAAGTACTTTGACTGTCCATGACTGAAATTTAGTTGTTTGTGAAGGGTGTTTAATTTGATTTACCATCGTGTTCTGCAAATTTCATTTGAAGTCCTTTGGTTTGTGGTGCTAGCAATGGAGAAATTAGTGAGCCAAGAAATCATGTGATGGAAAAAAAAAGAAAAGAAAAGATTTTTGCAACAAGCAAATGGGCATGGAGTCGTAGAAGATGGGGAATGAGTGACCCAAAATACTTGTTTCATAAGTGGGGTTCATCGTACCTAGTTGTTATGTTTTTTCACTATCTTCTTTTTTCTATATTTCTTTTCAGCTTTGTTTACAATAAGGATTTATAGAGTTAATAATGATAATAAGTGGGAAATAAAAGAAAGAAAGAAATTTAATTGATGGGTTTTTGTTATTATTATAATTTGTTATGTTTTTATTCTAACTTTAGTAAGAATATGTGTAGTTGTTACGTGTTCTTTTGCGTCTTTTAATTTTTGTAATCTTGTTTATGTTTCTACTTAGTTTTTTTTTTGTCAAGTATAATTATAAATTGATATATATATATATATATAAATAAATATAATTGGTAATTCTAAACATTGTGTTTAAAAATAAATATAAATAATTTTATAATATAGAGTAAAATTTTAATGTAATTTTGAAAACAAGTAGTTGGTAATTACATTTTGACCTCTAATAATTACTTTTTAATGAAATATACACATTTAATTATATAAACTTTGGATACAATATTCTTAAATTTCTAATTTACTTTTAACTTGCATTCTTTTTTAATGAATGCATAGAATATGGGAGGTTTTTTTTGAATAAAAATATTATTATATTAAATTACATGGAAAAAGATTGAGGGATATAAATACTCTTTCTTGGTTTACTTGAATAAATTCTATTGCTTCTCTTGGAGGGGTGTTAAACAGTTGTAAATCTTCTTTTTTTTGTAAAAACAATTCGCACTCTGATTATATTTCTTGGGGAATGTATTTTAATATCCATTGACCTTATTAGGACAATATATGGTGTATTCTTCTTATCAGCGTAGAATTTGAAGTCCTCGAAACACCTCTATGTATGGCTTTGACAACCTCCAAACTATCCGATTGGATTATCACCCTATCATCGCCTCTTCATTGGATGAGTTTTAGGCCATCTAAATGCCTCAAAGTTCTACGTCAAAATTCAAGCATTTCCCAAAAAATCGATTATATCCAATGATCCAATTTCCATTCTCATCGCACATGACTCCCTAACAGCTGCACTCCTTGATTCTAATTGAACAACACCATTTTTAAATTTCAATAGGGTAATCATTTTAAAAATAATAATAATTACTTGCCAAAGGGGCACAAATATATTAAATGATAGTGCATATATTCAAGGTTGCCAATTATAAGAATGAATGGAAGTAACATTACCTTGATTTATAAAAAAAAAAAAAATTCAAAAGACAAAAGCTTGACAATTATAGAAAATCAAATATATTGAAGTATAAAAAATGTGACAATTAAATCCTTTGAAACTGATTTAATAATAGAAATATTGAATTAAGTGCACCCTTTTCTTAGTGTATGGCAGAACTGGTTGTTGAAGAGCTGAAGCTATGTTTTCAAACTATCACATCGCTTTCCTTAGGTTGTTTCTTTTTGTAAAAATTTACAAATTTATTTTAAAAAATTGAACAACAGAAATGAATCAGATAAAGGAAATTTTATTATTATTTTGCTTATTTTAAGAATTTGTATAAATTTTATTTACATTTTCTTAATACATTTCATTACAACTAATTTCGTATTTACATGTTACAGCATAAATTAAATTAATATTGCATTCAAAATTGATTAGCTAATTTTTTAAAGCGTTGTTTTAAAACCCACCTTATAAAATATTTAAATTCAATTTTTTATAAACATTATTGACTTATTTAAATAAAATTATATAATTATTATTATTAAATATTTTTCATAGATTACATCTTTTTAATCATTACTAAAACAAAGCATAGTTCAACAAATTCAATTCATATATAATAATTATTAATTTTTCTAAAAACAAAGAAATCATAAATTTTATTAACTAAGTTATTATCATTATAACAAAAAAATAATCTAAGAAATCATAAATTTTATTAACTAAGTTATTATCATTATAACAAAAAAATAATCTATCTTATTTTATTATTAAAATTCGCTTCAATTCCTTAAAACCAATTATGTATAGATAAAAATAATATTCTTAAATAGGTCTAACAAGTTAATTATATACAAATTAAACATATCATATAGTTATATTATTATTTAAATTAATTGTTTATTATAATAAAAAAATTATGTATTGCAATTCATTTAAAATGCAGGCTAAATTAGAAGAATAAGTCGAATTCTTTTTAATTTGGTCATTTTTAAATTTAATTAGGGAATTAGATTGTTTTTAGGAGTGAGAAAGTGAAAACGCGTCTAAGTGTGCTTTCTACATAGGTGGTAGGAAAGCTCGCCCAGTTGAACACGCTTTCCATCAAAGATAAAATGCAATAGCTTTTGACTGTTGCCATTCCAAACGGCTTTTAACCTATAAATGCCCCCAAATTCTATTTTTTTCATTCACATCATTCTCACAAACTCTCTAAACTCCTTCAAACTTTTTATTCAATATTTTTTTATATTTTCATTTTAAAATATTATTTTTTAAATTATATCGTATTTTATTTGTTCAGAGCAATTTCTCAAAAACGGATGCATCTCTAATCCGCTTCAACGACAACCATATTTCCGCCACCCAATTAACAATGGTAAGACAAAATTTAAAATTTTGTTTTTTTTTAATTATGTTAATTTTTTTGATAAATCTAATTATCTTTTTATGTTCCAAATTGACGGATGATCGTGTGTTGGAGGTGTTTATGCATAATACGGGGGAGCCTCCGATCCCTGAAATTTGTGGGTACCTGCAACAGGCTAGATTCTTACATGTGTCTCGCATGTAAGTGGGCTGCAAACTCGATCCCACACTAATTAGCATGTTGGTGGAAAGATGGAGGCCTGAGACACACACTTTTCACCTTTCATGTGGCGAGTGTACAATCACACTCGACGTATCATTATAGCTTGGTTTGCAGGTGAATGGGCTAGTCATCATAGGATCAACGGTGGTTCGAGGGAAAGTGGACCTTTACATGGGAATGTAAGGGAAGGTCCCGAACAGGTTCGAAGGTGGTTGGATATCGATCATTTGGTTGGAGACAAATTTCAATAAGCTTCTCGACCACGCAATGGAGGAGGTCATACAATAATACGCCCGAGCATTCATCATGAGGTTAATCGGGGGCATCTTAATGCCTGATAAATCTAGAAATTTGGTGCACGTAAGGTGGCTTCTACATCTAGCAGACTTTAGTGACTACACAAAACTAAGTTGGGGTTCTGCTGTGTTGTCCACGTTATACTGGGAGCTTTGTCGAGCAACACAACCCAATACGACGTCGATTGGTGGTTGCCTGTTGCTATTGCAGTCGTGGGTCTGGTGGCGAATACCATTTCTACGTCCCAGAGTGACTGACACATACACGTTTCCATTGATGACAAGGTAAACATCATTTATCAACAAATACTTAGTTTGTGAAGTAAATGTTTTTATTTATCATATGTTTCAACTAGTATATCACTTTTATTTATGAATTCCATTGTTGCTAATAAAGTCATGCTATATACAAGTCATGTACCCAACATATCGACTATGGACTCGATTATCTTTAGAGCATAAGTCTCCACTTATATCAAAACACTTGAATTACATACATGAAATTAGTCATTACCTAAAATTGGATTTATGTTCACAAAAATTTGTTCTAAGATTAGTGAATTTTTTTTCCAATTTGATTTTTTTGTTACTCATCCAATCATATCTTATTCTTAGTTATATAAGTGCTACAAGTGATGCATTGCTTTTGGTATTATTGCTTTGTTAATCCATCCATATTATTAACAAATACATATTCAAGTTAAAGTTCTTCAAGGCTTTTGCATTTATTTGAAAGTAAATTTAGTGTTGCCGTAGCATAGCTTTTGGTGATACTAAATGTAAAGGTTCAATTTCAAAATATATAATTTTATGATAAGTACTATGGATGCCCTATATGAGGATCCAGATTGTATGTTTTCCTTTTTACTTAAAAAATAGCTAAATTAGTCCCTATACGTTAGATCAAAGAGCAGATTGATTCTTTATGCTAAAAATTTCATCTATTTCTATTGTTAAAGATTAACATAGCTGATGGAATAATCAGATAATTACATGTGGCGTGCCACGTATACCTCATTTTGAGGTGCAAATACCAGTTTTTAACTGTGGAAATAGATGAAATTTTTAACAAACGGATCAATTTGCTCTTTGATCTAATATACATTGAATAATTTGCCCATTTTTTAAGTAGAGGAGATAAAATACAATTTAACTTCTAATACAAAAATCTCCACGATACTTTTACTATATTTTCATTCATATAACAACAAATAAATATATTTAATTTGTACAAAATTTTATATGATTCAACTATTCATAATCATATCTATATATAATAAAGCTACCAATCAGATATATGCACATTGCAATAAATAAAGTGTTTTAAAATTATGTCTGCTACATATAATATATATATTCATAATCAACTTTATTTGCTTCTAAGTACATAATATTAATAATAAGTGAGTATCAACATAAAATGATTTTCGTTGCAGCTGTTTGAAAAGTATTTCTCACTAATAATCTACTATTAACAATAATGCATTTTAGCGTACTTGAACTTACGTCCTCTTGCATCAATAACAATGCACATATCAATCGAGTGGAGACTTAATCGACATTATTTTAATTTTATAATTTATTCTGCACATAAATAATTCTTTTTTTTTTATTATTTTAGAAGTTGAAGTTTATCTTCACATTCTCATATTTTAATAGATAGATAAATATATTTAATTTAGGCTGATGCATGGATTTTGATTAGATAAATGATGAAAAGTCAGCGTGGTTACGTCGTAGAAAACATCAAAAACAATTATCGTATGGTATCTTAATTCTTGAAGAGTTTCCATCTTCTTTGTATTTTATACTAGTATTCGTTTTCAGAGTTTAAAATATTTGTTTCAATTTTGCACTCTAAATTCTTAATCTCTTGGTGGAAGGAAATTATTAAAAATCATTTATCCTGGTTATAATCAAATTAATATATATTTAATTTTAATTTCTATTTATTAGCCTTCATTTACTACACGTAAATAAACAAAAAGCCAATCATGCTTTTCATTAAAAATAAATAAATGTATCACAATTATTGAAGACAAACTTAAATGGAAACATGATAATACTTCAATTTGAGGCTTTCAAACTTATAGATAAATTAAAGAGTATAAAAAGAAAGTTTATAATCCAGAAACACCACAATCATAGAAAACACAATCATAAAATAAAATAAGTAAACTCATTTAACTATATATCCGGATCTATTTTTATCATTCAACTATTAATTTTTTTTAATTTAGTCATTCAATTTTTCAAAATTTTAACCTCTTTTATTGGCCACAATTTGTTATTGAGCTAATAACAAGAGTGATTAAAATATTTAATTTCGAAAAATTGAGTAACTAAAGCGATAGAATTAATAGTTAACTGACCAAACTAGAATTAAAATGCAACTAAAATTAAAATAGTAGGAGTAAATGTTAATTTAAAAAATTAAAACATCCTTATTTAATAAATAATTAAATGAATTAATTAAATTCAAGGTGTTTTAATTAACTGATAATTATTTTAATGATTTTTAATGTTTTGGAAGTTAAAATTAATTCTTTCACCTAAAATTTATTTTTATTTAAACTTGAAATTTAGAATAAAAATAAGTATTTTTAGCAAAAAATTAAAAGACATGATAAATTTAGCTTTTAACTATTTAGCGAGAAAAAAAAAAAGGAAATAATATTATAACTTAATTATCTTTTACAAATAAAAACCTAACATCCAACTATATGAGTTATATAATTATTCTATCATATTAATTTGTTTAAAGTTTCAAATTGTAAAGTATTTTCCTTTGTTTTGGAAAACAATCATCATTTAATTTTTAAAATTAAAAATTTAATTTAATTTATATAATAATATATTGAAATATATTGGTGTTGATACATATTAATATTAAAACAAAAATGATACATTTACTAGTTTGATGCTGACTACAATATACTCTAGTTTTTTTTTTAAAAAATTGGAAATATATAATCTCACATAAATATTGGAGCAAAAAAAAAACATAAAAAAGAACTATTTAAAATTTTTATTTAAGTAACTGGGATATTAATTTTTTTATATATATAAAAAAAGTTTGATTAGTAAGTTCCAAGCGTCAATTGAATGATTAGTACGATAAATCAGTATCTATCAATGAATAGAAGAATATACCTTATACTCAAGTTGATCTAATGGCCAATATCAAATATTCTTAACATTCGAAGTTGTTTAATTAAAAAAATTAAATGTATAAGAAAAAGAGAATGAAAGTTTTCGATTGGTGCAAACAATGTGAACATAGAAGGCCATATAATAACGGTTTTAACTTAATTAAAAACTTTTAAATAATTTAATAATTATTTTATTAAAGTTAAATAATCAAAACGTAAATTTATTAATAGTTTAACCACCTTACCTTAAATTAAAAAAAAATTGTTTAATGACACACCATTAAAATACTTGAAATGTTAATTAATTTAGGCATAATACTTTTTTGACCCTCCAACTTTACAAAAAAATTATTTTAGCCCTTCATTTATTTATTTATTTTTGACTTTTTTAGCCTTTAAACTTATATTTTTTGTCAAATCATCTTAAAATATATAAAAAAAAATTAACATTTATTAACTTTGCTGACATTATGTACATATGGATTGCCATGTGGATGACATCCTAACATTTAATTAATTTTTTAAAATTAAAAAAATTATTTTTTTAAACTTTATTCTTTTTAATGAATTTTAATTTTTAAAAATAATTTATATATTTTTTAATTTTTAAAAATTTAAAAAACTAATTAAATGTTGAAAAAGTTAAAAAATATTAATATTTTTATCTATTTTGAAAATGATTTGAAACAAAAACGTGAATAATTTTTTTTAATATAAAATCATTATAATATTTGTGTATGATGGTCCAAAACTGACGAAAAAGAAAGGTGGAAGGAATGTCTAGATTTTGTTTGGATTTTGGGGCAAGTGAAAGAGAAGTCCAACCACTCGCAGTGTCCCACATTTCAATGAAAGGGCCCAACCCTGATGTTGTGCGTCATTATTTTAACTTTTCGTTCATATTTGATGCCCTTAACTGCTTCAATAAAATTATGCCTTTTCATTTTGACTTACAGATTTAATTCAATATAATTTTTTTTTTTATAAAATGCAAACTTTTGGGGCAAGTGAATCATGAATGGCAAATAAATTCGAGCTTGTCAACAAAATTGAGCTTTAAATTCAAATAACTACAAATCTTATATTACATCCTCATTTTAATCATTTTATTAAAAATTCCTTTAAATTAATTTTTTATATAAATAAACTCAATTAGTCAAAAAAATTATGTATTGTATGATTAAAAAAAATATTACTCAATATTTTTTTTAGCTACACAATAGTTCAAAGATATATAAAACCTTTTAGAGGAACATTTGAGCCATTTTATGAGTAGAATTGAATCATGAATAAATTAATTGAATTTATTATATTTTAATAATTTAATGATATTATAATTTTAAAATAATTAATATAAAAAAGATTAATTTATAGCAATTTAAAGACTCATGATAAATATTGAGCGTTTTATATGATATGGTATGATATGAAAGCGGGAACGAAAAAGTAAAAATAACATCATTGCATTCATGTGTATTTTATAGGATGGAATTCACAAAAGGGGTTGAATAATTGGGGCTACTCCAATTATATATAACAAAACAGGAATACTGTCCCCCTCACTCACCACATTTACAATATTTAAATTATATAAACAAAAAAAAGCATGAAAATCATGAATTAGCTTTATATTAGTTTTTGTTGGGTATTTTAGTCTTAGCCTAAATATGATTACTATTTATGAATGTGATATTGTAAGTAAGTTCTCATACACGTCAACACATACTTTATTCTAGGGTTAATATGTGTTTTTTAGATAACTAAAAAAATTGGGACAATTAACTTTAACGATCAATTATTAAAGTTAACGATTAAAGGGTCTTTTTGATGTATTTTAATAGTTCAAATACTCAATTAAGTGCAAGAAAAAAATAGGGACTTAATTAATTTTTTTAAAAAGCTTGAAAGCCCTTTTTTGTATTTTAAAAATTTAAATACCTAATTAAATGCAAAAACAAAAATAAAGATTTAATTGTTTTTCTTTAAAAAAAAGTTTGAACTTTTTTACATCTTTAAATTTAATTGGTGTCTTTTTTTTCCCTTGTTTGGATGGTTGGGTAAGGGGAGAAGATGACAATTTTGTCATCTCCACTAAGGTTGGTATTTATGCTTAGTTTAAGAAAAATTAACCTTCATTTGTTTTATTATATTTATTTAATAAAAAATATTAATGTACTAATCGTAATTAGAAAGCTTAGTGGTTTTATCATCATTCTCCACTAACTCTTATTTTAAATTGGTTAAATATCCATTTTGGTCTTTTATATAATTGTTATCTAAGTCTTTAAGTATTTAATTAGCAATTAAACTTTTATAATTTAGTCCTTAAGCTCTAATTAGTTATTTTTTTGGTAAAATTACTTAACCAATCTTCAATATATTTTCATAATAATTCTGTAAATATTTCTATTTTACCTTTAGAGACTCAGTTTATGAAAATGAAATTTCGAAATCGCGTTTTTTGACACCATCAAAAATCATAATTTTTTGGAATTTCAAAATACAATTTTATCTTTATATTAATTTATAATTTTTTTTCTAGAGGGACTAAAATCATAATTTTACCATCTTAAGAGAGCAAAGCTTTTGACCTCCCTGAAATATAATCTCACTCTTTCGATCCAAAAATCTGTTCAGGTAACGAGAGTGAGAGTTGGGTTATCGTTATCCCTTTCTCATGGAAGACTGCATCAATGTTTTAGGATAAAGATACGACCATGGTTTGGTAAATGACCACACGAATCTCTCCAATCTATTGTTGAATCCACTTTTCCTGATGGAAGCAAAGCTGCTAAAATTTTCTTCTCAAAGTTGAGTTGGAACAATATTTATTGCTGCCTCTCTTTGTGCCCAATCTATAATATTTTCACTCTTCTCTTCTTTACCTTCTCTTACGAAACTTATGAAAATCTAATGGCAGCAATCAATAAAGGTAGGTAAAAATATAAGATGTTAGAAAAAGGATTTCCCCAAACGCCTGGAGGATTACTGGTGTCACTGCTATGCTCTCTGAAAGAAACTCTAAAACCCAGTTGCAATACCTTTCTTTTCTCATAATTTTACCCTTCACCTTGTCCTTTGTCTCTGTCGTCGGCTATAGTTATTCTTAAGAATGAAGTTTTTCTTTGTATTTGTTCAAGTTAGTTAAAATAAGCCATTAGAGAAGTGCTTGATTTTCCCACTCTTTTAATGTTTTTTTTTTTTTTTTTTTGTTCTTGTCTTTGCCTTTATGGAAAATGTTAATAATTTTACTTTTAGTTCTCCATGAAATAAAAAGTTTGGCGATCTGTCTTTCATCTGCTTCTGGTTTTGCTGTAAAAGTTAAAGAGAGTTGACCTAAAAAAACTTGGGATGGAAGTATATGATTTTTTAAAAAATGAAATTATTTGTACAGAATAAATACTCATGTCTTATGGTATCGTGTTAGTATTGATATCATAATTATTTTTAAGATGTTATGTATCTATACAACTTTTATTATATAAAAACATATACATGAATTATAGCTTAATGTGTAATTGTATACATGAATTATTAACATTTTTCTAATTTTTTGGATATAATTCTTAAAACTATACATAAATTATAGCTTAATGTGTAATTGTATACATTAAATTTTAATTTGATCCAATTCTTGTAAATTATTAATACAATTATTGATATAATATCATTTTATATTTATATATTACATACATAAATAATTATATTTATCCAATATAAAAATAAATTGGTGTATTTATTTCTTTAAATATGCATGGTTAAATCATATTTAAAATTTTAAGTATACATTTAAACTACAATTAAAATTTCATGTGTACAATTATATTAAATTCATATTCATACATACAATTTCATATTAAATTAAAATATATGTATAATTTTAAAGTTTTTCCCTCTTCTTACCAATTTATAACATTTTTTCCAGTGGGACAATATTACCAAACTTTCTTAGGAGTTAAGACCACCACCACACAGTCAACAATCACTTCATAGCCTTTACATTTCTGGAACGTGTAAATCATTTTCCAAGCTTAAACAATTTACCAAACTCTCAATTAGGGGTGAACAAAATTCGATTCGACTTGAAAAAATCGAAAAAAATTTAAATTTTGAGTTAAACGAATCGAGTTATTCGAGTCAACTCGAATTTTTTTCGAATTTCGAGTTCGAATCGAGTTAAATTTTTAAATTCGAATAACTCGAATAATTCAAATAATTTGAATATCAAACTATAATATTTTACATTTTTACCCCAAACTCTCAAACATTTTTACTTTTCCCTCAAAACTTTTACTCCTTTCCACTTTTCCCCCAAAACTTTTACTCCCCTTCCATCCCAACCCCCCATCTACTCAAAATCCATTTCCCATCAAAATTTTACTCTCCCATCTACTTTTCCTCAAAATTTTACTCCCCAAAACCCTCAAAACTTTTTATTTTGCCCCCAAATTTTTATTCTCTCCCACTTTTCCCCTAAAACTTTTACTCTCTTCCCATCCCACCACCCATCTACCCCAAACCCATCCCCTTCCCCAAATTTTTTTTCATATTTTCCCTCCAAAATTTTACTCCCCTATTTACTTTCCCTCAAACTTTTACTCCCCAAAACTTTTTATTTTTCCCCTAAACTTTTACTTTTCACCCTTTACTCCCAAATAAAAAATCAAAATTATCCCCAAAAAAATCCCTAAACATAAATAGTAATAATTTTATTTATATCTACTATTTATTTTATTAAATTAAATTTCACATTTTATATTATTTGTTTTATTGAATTGTTTAGTCATATTGAATATTTATATTAAAATTGAATTATTTATGATGCCATAAAATATTCGTGTTAAAATTTTATACTAGTATTAATTGCACATTTTATCTTTAAAATTTGAAAAATCATATTTTTACATTTAATATATTTTTTAATTCCAAAATATATAGTGACAAGAATCTGAAGATAATTGAAACAACTAAGCAAGCAAAGAAGTTAACCCCTATATAAGACATTAATAAAAAAATTATAAGGGGATAAAAGTTAATAAAAAAATTGATTACGGTGGACAAATTTCATTACGGTGAGTAACAGTGGTTACAAGGACCCAAAATTATTTTTTAAAATTTAACTCGAACAAATATATTCGATTCAATTCGATTCAAATTCCATTTCACTCGACTCGATTCGAGAAATTTTCAAATCAAATTAGGATGATAAAATATGATTTGTTAACTCGATTAACTCGAAATTTTTTCATTCGATTCGATTCGATTCGATCGAACTCTCACCCCTACTCTCAATAACTTCATTAACTTATTATTATTGAAGTAGGTGAAAACCCGATTAATAGGGATTTTTTTATAAAATAACTCAAAAAATTTAATTAATTATCAAAATGATTCATTTTTAATTAAACATGAAAATGACCTAAAATCTACAGTAAAAGTTAGTGGAGTCAAATTATTTGGCGCTACCAACATGCCACGTCCGCAACCAGGATAAAAAAATTAATTTTTTGATGGAGCCATGTAGAATAGCGCCACCTATATAAATATAATAGAAATGTTATAATTTTTAAAAAATAAGAAACTTCAAAAACAATTTTCCATTTTCTGGTGGAGCCAATTTAATTGGTGACCAAATTTCGATGGCTAACACACCTGTTTTTTTTTTTTTTTTTTACTTTTTTTAACTTTTGTCTTATTCTTTCTTTTTTTAACTTTTATATTTTATTTTATTGATTTATTTTATTGATTTTTTATTATTAATTTTAAAAAAACTTGAAATGTATATTTAAAATGTTTTATAATATATTTTTTTAAATTTTAAATATTATTTTTAAATTATTTTTTAAAATTTTAAATATATATATTTTGAAATTATTTTTTTAAAATTATTAAATTTTAAAATTTTAAATTTAATTTAAAAAACGTATAAATATCTTTAAAATTAATTTTAAAATTAATATTTTAAAAAATATATATATTTAAAATTTAAAAATATTTAAAATATACATTTAAAATATTATAAAAATAATAAATTATAGCTTAATGTGTAATTGTATACATAAATTATAGCTTAATGCGTAATTGTATACATGAATTATCAGCATTTTTCTATTTTTTTAGAGATAAATCCTAAAACTATACATAAATTATGGCTTAATGTGCAATTGTATACATGAAATTTTAATTTGATCCAATCCTTGTAAATTATTAACACAATTATTGATACAACATCATTTTATATTTATATATTACATACATAAATAATTATATTTATCTAATATAAAAATAAATTGGTGTATTTATTTCTTTAAATATACATGATTAAATCAAAATTAAAATTTCAAGTATACATTGAAACCACAATTAAAGTTCCATCTATATAATTATACTAAATTAAAATTTGTATATACAATTACAAATTAAATTAAAATTTATATATAATTTTAAAATTTATCCTCTTCTTATCAATTTATAACATTTTTATTTCCAGTGGGACAATATTACCAAACTTTCTTAGGAGTTAGGACCAACCCCACACAGTCAACAATCACTTCATAACCTTTACATTTCTGGAACGTGTAAATCATTTTCCAAGCTTAAACAATTTACCAAACTCTCAATAACTTCATCAACTTATTATCATTGAAGTAGGTGAAAACCCAATTACTAGGTTACAATTTAGATTTTTTTTTGAGATAAAATAGGATTATTTTTATCTACGTATTTTAGTTATGAGTTAGCAATAAATTAATTTAATTAGTAATATTTAGCTCCTCCTATGATTTATTTTAACAAAGGGAAGGGAAAATTTTCACTTATTTTAAAAAGGTCTTTTTTTTTACAATAATTTGTACTCATCTTTCTAATTTCAAGTTTAAATTTATACTAATTTTTCTTTATTTTATGTAATAAATAAGTTTTCCCTTCTGTTATTACTTGAGTAATTAAACGACACATAAATACTTATTATTGATATTATATAATAGCTTTGGGATAAATATCAAATTTATACATGAACTTTCATCCAATTTGCAATTTGATACATCAACTCCTATTGGGAATAGTTATATACATGAAACTTAAATTGTAATTCATATGTGTACATGAAATTTTAATTTTGATTCAATTGTACACATTTAAAGAAATGAATACATACATTTATTTTCATATTGGATTAATATAATTTTTTATGCATGCAATATATCAACATAAATGGTGCTAATTCGATAATATTTCCAATGACTTGTGTAAATTGAATCAAATCAAAATTTTATGTATGATATTGCACAAAATTAAAGTTCACGTATGATATTGTACATTGGATCAAGTTCATGTAGAGTTTTGATATTTATCCCTATAGCTTTTGAGTGGTTGCTTCTGTATATACTACGACAAAGAGAAATTAATCACTTACCTAACTTAAGCCTCTAAAAAATGTCTTCTTCTTCTTTTTCTTTTTCTTCTTCACCTTCTTCACTATTACCACCAGAGCTGCCAGTGAAACCATTTCCCGGTGACTATGGCCATCCCTTCTTTGGTTTAATTCAAGATCAATTAGCATAATTTTACCACAAAGGTAGGGATAAGTTGTAACAACCTAATTGTTTTTCTTACTAAGCCTTGAATGCTTACCTATGACTGTTTTTCTTACATGTAGATCCCTAGATTGCAGAATACGCTATTATCAAGATGGTAGAAATATGTTCATTTTTATATCTAATGTCGTGGCATGTATATAGGGTCTTTGATATGTAAATGGTCATCCTTAATTATGGATGCCAATGTTGGATTTGTGCTTATAGGTATGTGTATGTTAAGTTTGATATCAGGCACGAAACCAAGAAATTTTTTAGGAGGCGAAATTAAATTGTATATTTTCACGATAGTAAGAATGCAATTTTACCATTTTAATAGCCTAAATCTTTTATAATTTTTAAAGGATTAAATCAAATTTTTATCATTTTTGGGAGGCCAAAATGTAATTTTACTATTACAAATTTAAATTTTTAAGGGGCTTAAATAGAAATTTTCCATTTTAGGGGAGCTGGGGCCCCTACCAGCCCCCCTGGGTTTGCCACTGCTTGATATATAGCCTAGTTATATCTAGCTTTTGGTCATGAGTTGTGTGTGCCATTTGAGAATTTAGTTTTAAAGGTCTCTTAAGCCTTAATTGCATAAGTCGGCATGAAATGATGCATTGGGAAGTTGGGATGAACATTTACTTGTTATGCTTGCCGTTATAGGTCCTAAAATTGGTCATATTATGTGATTGGCAGGGTGAAACAAAAAGTGGATTGAACTTGTAGTAGATTGCTCTCAAAGTCTCAACACCACTCCATGGATGTCGTGACACCATCTCTTAATGTTGCAATGTCCCCTATTTAAGGTCGCGACATTAGCTTACTATTTTCAATGTCGTGACATTGTACTCTTGATGTTGTAACGCCAACTCGGTAACGTTTGGAAAGTTTACATTTTAGTCCTCAAGTTGCAATGCCAACCTACTATTTTGGAAGTAGAGACATCGCACCCTTGAAGTAGCGACGCCAACCTAGAACAGTTTGAAACTTTGCAGTTGTCCTCCAATGGTCTTAGATTATGAAAAGAGCTTTCGCAAGCTTGGATAAACCTCAGAAAAAAATTATATATTATAATATAATGATGTAATGAACATGTTAATGAATATAAAATGTTGAATTGGTAGAAATTATGTTGTAATTGATTATAGTTGCTTCGGCAACAAACGTGGCATCCTATAGTTTGGACCCGACGATCAATTCGGGCAAGGGATGTTACACAAGTACTTTGAGAATTGAATCTAAAAATACCAATCCACATTATACAAATCCAATATGCATCTCGAACTTCTAATTGCCCTTTGACCTCGCTTTTTGTTATCTTCTCGATGTTATCTCCTTCTCTATCCTTTTCAACACTTTAAAAGTTGATAAACATAATATTCTTGATGGAACTTTCATTCCGTCCTTGGCCTAAAACGGTGGTCATTATGTTTGTGTCTACCTCGATCCTTCTGAGCCAAACCACACTTTTTTAAAATCCTTCATTTTATCTACTATTGTAGCTTATATGGGTGAGCAAAATCTGATTCGATTCGAAAAACTCGATAAAAAAATTCAAATTTTGAATTAAATATTTTGAGTTTCTGAGTTAATCAAGTTATTCGAATCAACTCGAATAAAAAATAAATTTTTTGGTTTAACTCGAATATGAATTACACAATTCGAGTAATCCAAAAATCCAAATAAGAAAAGGTAAAACTACGTCGTTTTGATAAATGTTTACCCATTAAGTTAAAAGACAAAACTGTTATATTATTTATGTAGTTAAATAATCTTGTACTTCATCTACTAGTTAAATAATCGGTCCATGTAAACGCAAAATTAAGCATAAATAATAGGCTTCGTTAACTTGACTCAACTTGACTCGAAATTTTTTTACTCGATTTGATTCGATTTGATTCGATTCAAAAAAATTCAAATTGAGTTTGATTGCTAAAATAAGATTCGTCAACTCGACTAACTCAAAATTTTTTGACTCGACTCGATCAAATACTCACCCCTAATAGGCCATCATCATAAGTTCATACCATTTTTTGAAATAGGCTTATCAAAGACGAGGTTGAAGCTCAAATTTTTACCAAAAAAAGAAGCTTATTTTAATACCCTAAGCGATACCATGTCATTCAACTACGTTTTTCACCTGTTCTTTAGCAAAACTAATACTCGCGATATTAAATAATAAAATTTATAAAAACTGATCACACCAAAAACTAACTAATATCACGATTTTAAAGGCAAGCGCACTTATCGAACAGTAGTATAGTTTAGCGGCAAGACCGAGTTATCGTACCCAAGGGAACCAAAAGTACTAATACTTTCTATTATCTAGCCTAAAAATAAAAGAGGATTGATTGAAACTAATTCTAAAACTAACTAAAAGTGCACAAAAAGTAAATTGGGGAAAACTTTAGGGAAAAGCTGATTGATATGAGCAATACTTAAGGGAGAATCCACCTAGACTTTACTTGTTATTAACTTCTTGAACTAGACGATTTCTTCACTTGACTTGATCCGTAAAGATCCTTAACCTATGTTATTACCTCCGTCGAGGATAAGAACAACTAATCCTAGGTGGTTAATTAAAGTTTCTTTATTAATAACACCTCTAGGTTGCATTAATTCGATCTATGGATCCCCTTATTAGGTTTGACCCTAATCCGGCAGATTTATGTCGCCTTATGTCTAGGGTTACATGCAACTCCGCTTAATTATGGTAGATCTACTCTTAAAACAGGGACTTTTGCTCCTCTGCCTAAGCATATCAGTTTCTTGAAGTAATACCTAGGATTATTAAATCAAGAATGAAGAACACATAATTAAGAACAATTCAAGTGTTTATCATATAATTCAAGAATAAATAATAACAATATATGTCTTAGGTTTCATCCCCCTCAAGTATTTGAGAGGTTTAGTTCATAATTAATAAAGAAAATATCTTAGAAGAAGTAAGATAGCAAAATATAAAGAACCCAAAACCCCTGAAGGAATTTAGGGAGATCTTCTGTCTTGATGATGAATCAATCGGCTTCTGGGATGAATCAATCGGCTTCCCTTGAAGTAATTCCTTGCTTTCACTCTTTGTGTTGGCAGAAATACGACGCTCTTTTTTGGGAGAAAAGAGTACCCCCTTAGCGGGAAATAAGCACACCCTTGAAGTTGCCTCCTAAGGTCTTTATATAGAGTTTAGAATGGCTTTCTTAGCCCCCTAAGTATCCTTTTTTGAGTAAAATTGAACTTCCTCACGATAGGGACACGCTCGTGGGCCACGCCTGTATGGATCGACAACAGGCTGTGTGTGGGCCTGTTGATGGTGGCACAGCCATGTGGTCTGGCCGTGCTTGTCGGGGTTGGGCCGTGTTGGACTTTATGTGGCACGACCGTGGGACACGGCCGTGTGGTGAATCCCTAGGCCGTGTCGTTTTCTCATTTTGGCCCATTTTCTCCGTTTTTGGCCTGTTTCTCGTTCTTTTCTCTTCCCTATGCTCTCCTGAGTTTAAGACATGAAATAGAATGATTAAGAGCACCAATTCTCACAAATCTAATGATAATTCATCCAAAATATAGGCTAAACATGAGGTAAAAATATGTATAATTTATCATTTATCAAATACCCCCACACTTAAGCCTTTGCTTGTCCTCAAGCAAAATCTCAATCCCTAATTAAGAATCATTCCTCTCAACTTACAATCTTTATCAATAATATTTCAAACTAATTCATAAGTAGTCATACAATGAAAATTCAATCAGAAGAACATTAAAGATTCAATCACTCTAAGTTAAGAATTTTATCATTGAAATATAAGTTTCTTCCCTTCTTCTAAGTAATCATCTCTCAATTAAAATCAACAGGTTTTGACATCCTCACTAAGGGTTCACTCTATCCATTCAAAGTGTTTAGGGTTCAAGAATTAAGCACTCTCTAGTCAATCTGAAAAGTTATTACCATAGTCTTGCAAGAAAATCAAATCTCTACCACTATAGATTGATACGACACATCGATCAAAAGGTCTTTCAATGGTTGTAATGAGGCTTTGGTTAGGGGTGTTGTCACAAGCTGAAAAAGAGGGTTAGAATTGAGATTGAATTGAAAAATCACCTAGCTAGAGAAATTTCTATCACTGAAACATATTCCTAGAGCTAAGCCTTATGATGACATCGTTCTGGATTTGGAAGCTTGTAAAAATATGCAAAAACTATTGAACTATTACATATTACAACTGAATTAACTGTATATACACATTTTTTTGTTTTTTTAGAACAATTCAAGTCCAATACTTTGAATATTGACAAACTTTACAACTGAAAAAGAGAACAAAGCTAGATAATAATTTTAACTCAAATCTCGACAAAAATAGGGATCAAAATAATTGAATGGAATTCAACAAAAATGGGTTATGGGTTAATATTAGAGGTAAGTCAAAGAATGGGTTGTTCGGCTCAATAGAGTTTACTAGGGGTTAATTTATGGAGGTAGGCTTTTTATGGAGTAAGTGGGTTAAACCTAGGTGCCTTTTTCATTTCGGTGTATCAAATCAATGATGTGGTCTTGACATGTATAATCGAAGCAAGTTCTAGGAATACAAATCAGTATTGACTCACTCAAAACAATAATAAAAGTGAGCACAAAAGAATTTATGCTCAAAAGGCTCAAAAATCTCACCAGAATTATGGCTTTTGATGTCAATCCTGTGAATTTCAAATCTCAAGATAACACTTAAAATTAGGGAAAATAACCTAGAAAAAATTTAAATTCTCAAAAATTTCAACTTATCATGTTTGATTCCCTAGTGTTTTAAAGTTTGAATAATCAAAGCATAAGCACCTATGTCATAATTCTCAACACATCAATAAAAATTATAAATCAATCAGAATTAATTCCTAACAAGAGATTTAAAGATAATGCAGAGAATTCGAAATTTGAGAGTAATTTTCAGGGATTTCAAAGAATGAAAGTGAGCTTTCCCCCACACTTAAGATGTACATTGCCCTCAATGTACAAAGATAACATTAATAGCAATAGAAGCACAAGATCATAAGTTAGGGAGAGAAGTAAAACTCCCTGAATATTGGATGGAACCTTTGAATTGTGAAAGTTGTCTTGGAGGAAAGAATACTTGAAGTTCATGGTTTTGAAACTGCGATAGCACTTAAGTGATTTTAGGTATTTCAGGATTAGAACAATTACTCGTTAGGAAATAACCGATATGAAATAGCTGAAATAACATAAACCAGTTCTGAGAATACTAAAATTTAAATAAAGAGAAAAAAATAAAATAAAACAAAATGGAAAAACAAAAATCCTAGGGATTTTGGCGCGCCTGCTCGAGACACATGCCCGTGTTGTGAGGGCGTGTTGAGGCACATGGCCGTATCGCAAGGCCGTGTCCTTCGATGTCCGCTTCTCCCACGGTCGTGTATGGGGTCACACACCCATGTTGGAATTGACAGTGTTGGCCACGGCCATATCGCACGGCCGTGGCTATTTATCATAGCCCGTGCCTTAGGGAAAAATTTACCCTGCTTGTACACGGCTAAGTTGCACGACTGTGTCTCTGCTCAAAGTGTACACACGGCCTGAGGCACGCCCGTGGGCATGGCCGTGTGGCTCGAAAAACCTACATTCAAGGGTTAGTTAATGTATTAAAAAGCCTAATTTTAAAAGAATTTATTAAGTTAGTGCTCGGGTTGCCTCCCGAGAAGCACTTGTTTATAGTCTAAGCTCGACTTTTTTCAAGTTTGTTCTGTCACGGCGGCTTGAAGAGTTGATACTCTTCTATCCTGTTTAAAATTTTATTATCAATATAAAATTTGAGTCGAGTGTGGTTTACCTTAAAAGTGCCGAGTGACTGATGTTTTACCTCTACTATACCATAGGGGAAGATTTTCATTACCGTGAAGTAGGGTATGTCACTTGTATGTTCTTTCGAATTTAAGATTCGAGAGTTGTCTTCCCCTAAGATTACCTTATCCCCTACCTTGATTTGATACGTTTTTACCTGAGGGTCGTCTTGGTGATGCTCTGGGTCAGTTTGGCATACTTTGGGATTTTCATGATAGTTCAGCCACTTATCTAATTCCTCGATCTGAAGCATTCGCCTTTCAGGTGCATCTCCTTGGGATGGAGTTGTCTGTGATTGGGTTGCCTTTATGTGGAGTGTATCCTGCACAGAAGGTTGGGTGGTGATTTCAGTGTTTTTACAAAGACTCGTGACTATATTATTATCAACAGTTTTAATCAAGTTTCGAGCTTGTAAGGTAATTTGGTCATCACCTACACGTAGTGTAAGTTCACCTGTTCCTAAATCAATTATTATTCTGGCAATTGCTAAAAAGGGTCGCCCTAAAATTAAAGGTACATTACTATCCTCATCAATGTCTAAAACAACAAAGTCAACTAGGAATATGAATCTATCAATTTTGACAAGCACATATTCAATTATTCCCTTACGAAACCTAATAGTTTTATTAGCCAGTTGAATGCTCATCTTGGTTTGCTTAGGTTTTTTAAGACCTAGTTGTTTAAATAATTTATAAGGCATGACATTTATACTAGCCCCTAAGTCAGCTAAAGCATTTTTAGCGTCTAGGCTACCAAGTAAACAAGGAATAGTAAAACTCCTTGGATCTTTTAGTTTGGTTAGCATTTTATTTTGGAGAATAGCTGAGCATTCCTCGTTGAGTTCCACTGTGGACAGTTCTTCCAACTTCCTTTTATTTGTGAGAAGTTCTTCTAAAAAATTTACGTACTTTGGCATCTGCGAAATTGCTTCAATAAACGGTAAGTTGATATGTAATTTCTTTAAGAGTTTAAGGAACTTACCAAATTGCTCATCTGTGCAGTTGATAAATGATAAATTATACATATTTTTACCCCATGTTTAGCTTAATTTTCAGATGGATTATTATTAATTTTGTGAGAATTGGTACTCTTAATCTTTCTTTTTCATATCTTATACCCAGGAGAGCATAGGGAAGAGAAAAGAATGGAAAATGGATCAAAAACAAGGAAAATAGGCCAAAGTGTAAAAACGACACGGCCCAAGAAGTCACCATACGGCCGTGGCACACGGCCGTGCCACACGAAGACCACACGGTCCAGCCCCCAACAAGCACGGCCAAGCTACACGGTCATGCCAATATTAACAGGCCCGCACACGGCCCTTATCGAAACCACACGGGCGTGGCACACGGGCATGTCCCTGTCGTGAGGAAGTCCAATTTCACTCAGATTTGGATACTTAGGGGCTAAGAAAGCCATTCTAAACTCTATATAAAGACCCCAGGAGGCAACTTTAGAGATATACTCTTTTCTCTAAAGAAAGAGCGCCATAATTCTGCCAACACAAGGAGTGAAAGCAAGGACTTACTCTAAGGGAAGCCGATTGATTCATCCTAGAAGCCAGAATTCTACATCGAGACAGAGGATCTCCCTAAATTCCTTCAGGGGTTTTTGGGTTCTTTATGTTTTGTTATCTTATTTCTTCTGAGATGTTTTCCTTATTAGTTATGAACTAAACCCCTCAAATACTTGAGGGGGATGAAACCTAAGACAGATCTTGTTATTATTTATTCTTGAATTATTTGATAAATACTTGAATTGTTCTTAATTATGTGTTCTTCATTCTTGATTTAATAATCCTAGATATTACTTCAAGAACTTGATGTGCTTAGGCAGAGGAGCAAAAGTCTCTGTTCTAAGAGTAGATCTACCATAATTAAGCGGAGTTGCATGCAACCCTAGAAATAGGGCGACCTAAATCTGCTGGATTAGGGTCAAACCTAATAGGGGGATCCATAGATCGAATTAATGCAACCTAGGGGTGTTAATTAATAAGAAAACTTTAATTAACCACCTAGGATTAGTTGTTCTTATCCTCGACGGAGGTATTAACATAAGTAAGGGATCTTTACGGATCAAGTCAAATGAAGAAATCATCTAGTTCAAGAAATTAATAACAAGTGAAGTCTAAGTGGATTCTCCCTTAAGTATTGCTCATATCAATTAACTTTTCCCGAAAGTTTTCCCCAATTTACTTTTTGTGCACTTTTAGTTAGTTTTAGAATTAGTTTCAACCAATCTTTTTTTATTTTTAGGCTAGATAATAGAAAGGAAGTAAGTATTAGTACTTTTGGTTCCCTTGGGTACGATAACTCGGTCTTGCTGCTAAACTATACTACTGTTCGATAGGTGCGCTTGCCTTTAAAATCGTGATATTAGTTAGTTTTTGGTGTGATCAATTTTTATAAATTTTATTACTTAATATCGCGAGTATCAAGTTTTTGGCGCCATTGCCGGGGAACTGAAATATTAAGAAAACTCGATTTCTATTCCTTTAGCCATTACTATATTTATCTATTTTCAGTTTTTATTTATTTTTAGTTTATTTTATTTCTTTTATTTTATTCTATTTTTCTTTGCTTTTTCCTTCTAGGTATTTCTAGTTCATGACTAGAAACAACCCAGCAGGACCATTGTTTTTTTACGAAGATTTAGAAGCGACAGTTCGCAGAACTCGCAGAGAGATCAGACGAAGCCTACAGTATCTAGAACAAGATAAAGAGCAAAGGCCAGAACCTACAGAAGAGATGGAAGCAAATCAAAACATTCCACCACCTCCCGCAATAGTCGCGCCACCCGCAAATCAAGAACAAGCTCCTCGCACTATGTATGATTATGCTAAGCCTAGTTTGGTTGGTACCCAAACTAGCATTCTTAGACATACTATTGCTGCTAATAATTTTGAATTAAAGCCTAACACTATTCAGATGATACAGCAATTGGTGCAGTTTGATGGTTTACAGGATGAAGATCCAAATTCACACATAGCTAATTTTTTGGAACTCTGTGATACCTTTAAAATTAATGGCGTTTCTAATGATGCCATTCGTTTAAGGCTATTTCCATTCTCTTTGAGAAACAAAGCCAAACAGTGGTTAAACTCGTTACCACGAGGCTCAATCACCACATGGGAACAGATGACTAAAAAATTTTTACTTAAATATTTTCCTCCAGCTAAAACAGCTAAATTACGAAATGATATCTCTTCTTTTGTGCAGATGGATTTAGAAACACTCTACGATGCCTGGGAGAGATACAAAGATCTTTTGAGAAGATGCCCTCATCATGGCCTACCTTTATGGCTACAAGTTCAAACCTTTCACAACGGTTTGAATCCATCAACAAGGCAAATGATCGATGCAGCTGCAGGAGGAACAATCAACAATAAAACACCCGAAGCAGCTTATGAGTTTATAGAAGAGATGTCACTGAATAACTATCAGTGGCAAGTCATGAGGACAAAGCCGACAAGAGCCACAAGAGTTTATAATATGATGCTGTCACTATGTTTACTAATCAGGTAGAACTTTTAAATAAAAAGTTTGATCATTTTGTTGGTTCTACACAGGCACAACCAGTGATGCAGTGTGAGACACCTCCAGTAAATATGTTCAATCCAGACTACTCATTCTCTGGACACAGCATGGAAACAGAGCAAGCCAACTATATGGGTAACAATTCTAGACCTCAAAATGACCCTTATAGTAATACTTACAATGCAGGTTAGGGAAATCACCCCAATTTTTCATGGGGAGGACAAGGAAATCAAAGACAACAACCTCCTCTGGGATTTCAACAGCCACCACCACAACAAGAGAAAAAGCCGAATCTTGAAGAGATGTTCACCAAATTTATGGCTACATCAGAAACCCTTTTCCAAAACACTGAAACAGCACTAAAGAACCAGCAAGCATCAATTCAAGGGCTTGAGAATCAAATCGGTCAACTTGCAAAATTAATTTCAGAAAGACCACAAGGTGGACTACCAAGTAATACTGAGCCAAATCCCAGAGAACATGTCAAAACAATTACTCTAAGAGATGGGAAAGTACTAGCTGAACCAGAAAAGAAATCTACTCTAGAATCTTCAAGAGACAAGGTAGAGGAATCCAAGGAAAACACTCCACCAACACTCAAGGAATACAAACTGCCCATTCCATATCCGGCAAAGTTGAAAAAAGACCGTACAGATTCTCAATTGGGTAAATTTCTTAAACTTTTTAAACAATTACACATTAACTTACCTTTTGTTGAAGCAATTTCGCAGATGCCGAAGTACGTGAAGTTCTTTAAAAAACTTCTAACAAATAAAAGGAAGTTGGAAGAATTAGCCACAGTGGAACTCAACGAAGAATGCTCAGCTATTCTCCAAAATAAACTACTGGCAAAACTGAAAGATCCAGAAAGTTTTACTATTCCTTATTTAATTGGTAGTTTACTTATTGATAAAGCCTTAGCCGATTTAGGTGCTAGCATTAATCTCATGCCTTACAAAATGTTCAAGCAATTAGGTCTAGGGGAACCAAAGCCCACTAGGATGAGTATTCAACTAATTGATAGATCTGTTAAATATCCTAAGGGAATCATAGAAGATATGCTAGTAAAGGTTGATAAATTTATATTCCCTGTTGATTTTGTTGTGCTTGATATGGATGAGGACATTGATGTACCTTTAATTTTGGGACGTCCATTCTTAGCCACTGCGAGAGCTATTATTGATGTAGGGGATGGTAAATTAGTACTCAGAGTTGGTGAGGAAGAAGTCATTTTTAAAATCTATGATGCTATGAAATTTTCTAAAGAACAAGATGATTCCTGTTATTTTGTTGATATTATTGATTACTTTGTTCATGATAAGTTTCAGGAACTTTTTATCGCAGACACGTTAGAACTGTGTCTTATTTAAAGTGGGGGAGAAGACGAAGTCACCACTAAAATTGAGGAAGTAAGAAAGGAGTTAGATTCTAATGAAATCATCATAAGATACATAAGTTATGAAAGTATAAAGATGAATGATGAGTTGAGACAGAAACCTTCCATTGATGAACCCCCTAAATTAGAGTTGAAGCAACTACCAGATCATTTAGAATATGCCTTTTTAGGGGAAGATTCAACTCTACCAGTCATTATCGCATCAGATTTGAGCATTGCAGAAAAAGAGGAACTACTCCATGTGTTAAGGGAACACAAGCATGCTATAGCTTGGAAAATTTCAGTTATTAAGGGAATTAATCCGTCCTTCTGCACCCACAAAATTTTAATGGAAGATGAATTTAAACTATCAGTGCAAGCTCAGAGACGATTGAATCCCAACATGAAGGAAGTCGTAAAAGCTGAGGTAATTAAACTTCTAGATGCAGGCATTATTTATCCTATTTTTGACAGCTCTTGGGTAAGTCCGGTGCAGGTTGTTCCTAAAAAATGAGGCATGACTGTGGTGTCTAATGACAAAAAGAGTCAATACCTACAAGAACAATCACATGATAGAGAGTTTGCATTGATTATAGGAAGCTGAATGACGCCACTCGAAAAGATCATTTTCCCTTACCTTTTATTGATCAGATGTTGGAAAGATTATCAGGTCACATGTATTATTATTTCCTAGATGGCCTCTCTGGTTACTTCCAAATCCCGATAGCTCCAGAAGATCAGGAGAAAACGACATTCACATGCCCATATGGTACGTTTGCTTATCGTAGAATGCCTTTTGGTTTATGTAACGCCCCTGCTACTTTTCAGCGATGCATGCTAGCTATCTTCAATGAATTCGTGTAAGACATCATGGAGGTATTTATGGATGATTTTTCAGTTTTCGGTAATTATTTCCAACTTTGTCTTAATAATCTAAAACGTGTTTTGATAAGATGTGAAGAGACAAATTTAGTGCTAAACTGGGAAAAATGCCACTTTATGGTTCAAGAGGGTATTGTATTAGGACATAAAATTTCTAGTAAAGGGATAGAGGTAGATAAAGCAAAAATTAAAACCATTGAAAATTTACCTCCCCCTAATTCAGTTAAGGCTATAAGAAGCTTTTTAGGACATGCCAGTTTTATCGCAGATTTATTAAAGATTTTTCTAAAATAGCTAAGCCTTTAACAAAGTTGCTAGAAAAAGAGGTACTTTTCAACTTTGACCAAGAATGTTTAGACTCTTTTAACGCTCTTAAAAAAAAGTTAGTCAATGTCCTAATTATGATTTCGCCTGATTGGAATCTACCTTTTGAACTAATGTGCGATGCAAGTGATTTTGCAGTAGGTGCAGTTTTGGGACAACGAAGAGACAAACACTTTCAACCGATCTATTATGCTAGCAGAACTTTGACAGCCGCTCAAGCATATTATACTACCACAGAAAAGGAATTGCTAGCTATTATTTTCGCATTTGATAAATTCAGATCTTATTTAATTTTGTCAAAAGTCATTTTGTTTATACTAACCATTCTGCTCTTCGTTACCTTTTAACTAAAACTAATGTAAAACCTCGATTAATAAGATGGATTCTATTGTTACAGGAGTTTGATTTAGAAATAAAGGACAAGAAGGGAGCTGAAAACCTGGCAACAAATCACCTTTCAAGATTAGAAAACACGCAACCCAAGTACCTTGACAAAATAAATGATTTGTTTCCTAAAGAACAACTCCTATCCTTAGCAGATGCAATAGTTCCTTGGTTTACTGATTTTGCAAATTATTTAGCAGCTAACATAACCCCAAAGGGCTGACCCATCAGCAAAAGAAGCGATTCTTTGCTGATGTGAAAAACTACTTTTAGGAGGATCCTTTTCTTTTTCGAATTTGTGCAGATCAAGTTATTCGAAGATGCGTTACTGAAACAAAAGCATACCAGATTTTAAATCACTGCCATTCAGGACCTACAGGAGCACATCACAATGGAGCTAGAACTGCTCATAAGGTACCCGAATCAGGCTTTTACTGGGCTATATTTTTCAAGGATGCTAACAAGTATGTAACATCTTGTGATAAATGTCAGCGAATAGGTAATATTTCTCAACATAATGAAATGCCTTAGAACTATATACTTTCATGCGAAATATTTGATGTATGGGGTATTGATTTCATGGGTCCATTCCCTACTTCATTTGGGAATAAGTACATCCTAGTAGCGGTAGATTATATGTCAAAATGGGTGAAAGCCCAAGCCTTACCTACTAATGATGCTAGAATGGTAGTATGATTTTTGAAGAAACGTTTCTATCGATTTGGAACACCTAGGATAATTATTAGTGATAGAGGCACACATTTTTGCAATGCCCAGTTTGAAAAAGTCTTAAAAAGGTATGGAATACACTATAGAACAGCTACCCCTTATCACCCACAAGTGGCCAAGTCGAAGTGACAAATAGGGAACTAAAATGCATCCTAGAGAAAACAATAGAAACAAATAGAAAGGATTGGTCAAGAAAAATAGATGATGCTTTATGGGCTTATAGAACTGCTTTTAAAACACCCATAGGTACATCTCCTTATAAGCTTGTCTATGGAAAAAAGTTGTCATTTGCCATTTGAACTTGAACATAAAGCATTTTGGGCTATCAAATTTTTAAACCTTGATTTTAAGCTTGCAGGTGAGAAGAGATTAATACAGTTAAATGAACTCAATGAATGACATTGCAATGCATACGAGAGCTCACGACTATATAAGGAAGCCATGAAGCGACGTCATGACAAACAACTAAAACAACCTAAGCAGTTCAAAACAGGTGATCTTGTCTTACTTTACAACTCAAGGCTGAGACTATTTCCTGGGAAACTCAAGTCAAGGTGGTCAGGGCCATTCACTGTTCAAAATGTCTTTCCATACGGCACAATTGAGGTAACTCACCCCAACTACGGTGCATTCAAGGTAAACGGACATAGGCTTAAACACTACAGAGGTGAGAATTTCAAAGATTACAGGGAGGAGCTTCAGCTCCACGAAATCCCTTCGTGACACATCCAGGTAGAGTCGAGCTTAGACTCTAAATAAGCGCTTCTCGGGAGGCAACCCGAGCACTAACTTAGTAACTTTTCTTTCTTTAAAATTCTAGTATTTTTCATGCATCAACTAACCCTTTTAAATGTAGAAATTTAGGACCACACGGCCTTGCACATGGGCGTGCCTTAGGCCGTGTGAACATTTAAAGCAGAGACACAGTCGTGCATTAAGGACGTGTACAAACAGAGTGAAAATTTTTCCCAAAACACGGGCTGTCGACAAACCCCCACGGTTGTCTGACATGGCCGTGACAACCCTTCAACTGTAACATGGGCTTGCTCAAATCCCCACGCCCGTGTCCCCAGACCATGGCCAACACTGTCAATTTGGAAATGGCCATGTGCTCTTTTACACGGCCGTGTGAAGAACTAACACGATTGCAAATGACCGTACGAGATAGCAACACGGGCGTGTACTTCAAACCAGGCGTGCCAAAACCACCGAATTTCGATTCACATGGGCAATCCCCGAGTCACACGGGCATACGACATACCCATGTGACCCAAAAACTATAAAAAGGAAGCCACTATTCATTCTCTTTTTCACTTAAACCCTAAAATCTCCTCTCCACAACCACCATAAACGTCGCCGCTGACCTTAAAACCACCACCATGCTCACACACAGCTGATACACGCCCGTGCAAACTCACCCACACGGCCGTTCAACCTCAACCCACGACCATGCAACCCTATATTTGGTTCTATTTTCTCAGTTTTCTCATTTTATTTATTTGTATTTCATTTTTATTTAGTTAAATTTTACCTTCAAGCATAGAATTTGTTACATTAGGATGAATAATCTAGAATGTTAGAGAACATATTAGGATTGCATGCCATTTAAGTGCTCATTTGCTTGCCATTTATCTCATAAATTTAGTATAAATACATACCCATATTATTTGTTCTTGCTATCACTTAGAGTGGATTTTATTTACTATTTTGGTTAGTCCCTATTTTATTTTTTTAGGCACATTGTCGTTTTAATTTAAACATAATTTGCAATTTAACTTCGATTTTTAGAACTAATAATTCTAACTCTATTCTAGGTAACATGTCATCGCGCGGTAAGAAAGCTGTTGTCCCCGCCTTGAAGAAACGAAAGGGACCAGGTGGTTCTTCCTCCAAACCCACCTTTGAAGTTCGTCACCCATCCATCACATTCTCTCAAACCTCGCAAGAGGAATTATTTCAAATACTACGGGAACGACCATTGAGCGCTAGCTGATGCATAGACTGGGCAGCACTAGAACAAGTAAACTTCGCTGAGTCAGTCCGAGCCCTACCAATGACGGACCCTTGGGAGCACTTCTTTCAGATTATCAAGCCTACATACATGGAGCTCACTCTCGAGTTTTGTTCCACATTCCACCTCCAGACTATCTTGAATCGGTTTGAAGATCCCAGAACGGTCTAGTTCCGCTTAGGAGGTCGTGTACATCACCTGAGCGTACCAGAGTTCGGTTCAGCACTCGGGCTCTACACGGAGCAATTCATGGAAGAAGAAGACTTCCCCAACCTCTCCCGTCGTATCCATCTCAGGCCAGTCGACTGTTGGAACGAAATCGCCCCGGGGCGTCAGACATACAATCCTAGTAGCAGCAAGGCGACCGCCCTCGCCCCCTCTTTGAGGTATATCCACTCCCTCCTTGCACATACTTTGACGGGTAGACGCGAAAGCACAGGCGTCTCAACACCCACGATGCCTATTTCTTATGGTGTATGGCAAACGCGCACACCATCGACCTCGTCTATTTCATCGCGCACGCCATGCAGCACCATACTAAGCGTCATCGTAAAGGCGTCATATCTATGGGCCCATACATCACACGCTTGGCTCGTCACTTCGTGCTCCTCAACACTGCGGCCCAGACATCCTCATACACTTTGGTGGGCCAAATGTTCCTTCAGAGCATCCAGACCATGCTACACATGAGGATGATCGAGCGGAGGCCAAGAGGCACCCCCTTACAGTTTCGCCTCATACAGGAGGGCGAGGATCCAGAGGACATTCTTGACAATATCCCACCACAGGAGGAGGATGCACCAGCCGAGCCACCACCCCCTTGCCGCCCATCTCATGCAGCAGCCACCTATGTTGACATATCTGAGCGCCTAGACCGATTCGAGCAGCAATGCTTCCAGCGCTTTGATCACATCGATGCCACACTACAGCAAATATGCCAGCACCTCCGCATCACTTCACCACCGCCACCGCTTGATCCATCTGAGGATTAGAGACATCTATTCCTCTTAACTTTATGTTTATTTTTATTTTTATTTTTATTTTTTATCTCTATTTTCACCTTCTAACTTTTTCTTCTTTATTTTCTTTTTCTTTACATTTAGTTAATTTTTTTCTTTTTCTTTTTCATTATTTGAATATTAGTATTTTTAGTATTTTACTTTATTTTATTTTATTTCTTTTTTCTATTTTTCATATCGGCCAGCCCCTAACGAGTAATCTCTCTTAATCCAAATTTCCCACGACTAATAAATACTTTCGTAGTTTCAAAGGAGCTTTACAGCTCAAATCTCTACGAAAATGGGAACATCTTGCCACAACTGCCAACTCTTCCAATCTCCGTTTCACTAATCCATCCAAAGCAGGGAGTTTCATACCTTTCCCTATCTTATGATCTTGTGCTGTTATTGCTACTAATGTTATCTTTTTACATTGAGGGCAATGTACATCTTAAGTGTGGGGGGAATCTATTTTCAGTCTTTACACTCTCTTTGAAATCACTGAACTTTTCTAACATTTTGCATTGTTCTCAAATTCTCACTTTCACTCTTTGCATTATCTTCAATCTCCTATTAGGAATTAATTCTGATTGAATTATGATTTTTATTGATATGTGAGAATTAAGACATAGGTACTTGTACTTTAATTATTCAAACTTTAAAACACTAGGGAATCAAGCATGATAAGTTGAAATTTTTGAGAACCCCAAATTTTTTTCATAAGTTATTTTCCTTAATTCTAAGTATTATCTTGAGATTTGAAATTCGCAGGATTGACATCAAAAGCCATAATTCTAGTGAGATTTTTGAGCCTTTTGAGCATACATCCTTTCGTGCTCACTTTTATTATTGCTTTGAGTGAGTCAATACTAATTTGTTAGTCTAGAACTTGCTTTGATTATACATGTCGAGTCCACATCATTGATTTGATACACTGAAATGATAAAGGCACCTAGGATTTAACCCACTTACTCCACAAAAGCCTACCTCCATAAAGTAACCCCTAGTGAACCCCATTGAGCCTAACAACCTTTTCTTTGACTTACCTCTAATATTAACCCTTCAACCATTTTTTGTTGAATTCCATTCAATTATTTTGACCCCTATTTTTGTCGAGATTTGAGTTGAAATTTTCACCTAGCTTTATTCTCTTTTCCAGAATGTAAAATTTATCCAATTTATTGTATTTGAATTATTTCAAAAAAATGCATGTATTAATTCAGTTGTAATCTGTAATAGTTCAAATGATTTTTGTATATTTCTATTTTAAGGCTACCAAGGTGGAAATGATGTTATCATAAGAATTAGCCCGAAGAATATGTTCCAGTGATAGAGATTTTTCTAGCTAGATAATTTTTCAGTTCAATCTCGATTCTAACCCTCTTTTGCAGCCTGTGACAACACCCCTAACCAAGCTTCGTTACAACCATTAAAAGACCTTTTGATCGATGTATCATATCAATTTACAGTGGTGGAGATCTGATTTTCTAGCAAGCCTATGGTAATAACTTTTCAGGTTGACCAGAGAGTATTAAATTCTCGAACCCTAAACACTTTGAGTGGATAGAGTGAATCTTTAGTGAGGATGTCAACTCCTGTTAATTAAGATGGAGAGATAATTACTTAGGATAAGGGAGAAAACTTATGTTTCAATGATAAAATTCTCAACTTAAAGTAATTGAATCTTTAATGTTCTTCTGATTGAATTATCACTGTATGATTACCTATGGATTAGTTTGAAACATTATTAATAGCGATTGTAAGTTAAGAGGAATGATTCTTGATTAGGGATTGAGATTTTGCTTGAGGATAAGCAAAGGCTTAAGCGTGGGGGTATTTGATAAACGATAAATTATACATATTTTTACCTCATGTTTAGCCTAATTTCCGGATGGATTATCATTAATTTTGTGAGAATTGATGCGCTTAATCTTTCTTTTTCATATCTTATACCCAGGAGAGCATAGGGAAGAGAAAAGAACAAAAAATAGAAAAAAACGAGGAAAATAGGCCAAAGTGTGAAAACGACACGGCCCAAGAAGTCACCACACGGCCGTGGCACACGGCCGTGCCACACGAAGACCACACAGTCCAGCCCCCGACAAGCACGGCCAAGCTACACGGCCGTGCCAATATCAACAGGCCCGCACAAGCCCTTATCGAAACCATACGGACGTGGCACACGGGCGTGTCCCTGTCGTGAAGAAGTGCAATTTCACTCGGATTTGGATACTTAGGGGATAAGAAAGCCATTCTAAATTCTATATAAAGACCCTAGAAAGCAACTCTAGAGATATACTTTTTTCTCTGAAGAAAGAGCGCCATAATTCTGCCAACACAAGGAGTGAAAGCAAGGAATTACTCCAAAGGAAGCCGATTGATTCATCCCAGAAGCCAAAATTCTACATCAAGACAATGTATCTCCCTAAATTCCTTCAGGATTTTTGGGTTCTTTATGTTTTGTTATCTTATTTCTCCTGAGATGTTTTCCTTATTAGTTATGAACTAAACCCCTCAAATACTTGAGAGGGATGAAACCTAAGATAGATCTTATTATTATTTATTCTTGAATTATTTGATAAATACTTGAATTGTTCTTAATTATGTGTTCTTCATTCTTGATTTAATAATCCTAGGTATTACTTCAAGAACTTGATGTGCTTAGGCAGAGTAGCAAAAGTCCCTGTTCTAAGAGTAGATCTACCATAATTAAGCAGAGTTGCATGCAACCCTAGATATAGGCCGACATAAATCTACCGGATTAGGGTCAAACCTAATAGGGGGATCCATAGATCGAATTAATGCAACCTAAGGGTGTTAATTAATAAGAAAACTTTAATTAACCACCTAGGATTAGTTGTTCTTATCCTCGACGGAGGTATTAACATAAGTTAGGGATCTCTACAGATCAAGTCAGGTGAAGAAATCATCTAGTTCAAGAAATTAATAACAAGTGAAGTCTAGGTGGATTCTCCCTTAAGTATTGCTCATATCAATTAGCTTTTCCCGAAAGTTTTCCCCAATTTACTTTTTGTGCACTTTTAGTTAGTTTTAGAATTAGTTTCAACTAATCCTCTTTTATTTTTAGGCTAGATAATAGAAAGGAAGTAAGTATTAGTACTTTTGGTTCCCTTGGGTACGATAACTCGGTCTTGCCGCTAAATTATACTATTGTTCGATAGGTGCGCTTGCCTTTAAAATCGTGATATGAGTTAGTTTTTGGTGTAATCAGTTTTTATAAATTTTATTACTTAATATCGCGAGTATCAACGGTCTTTCTTTAGCGCATTTGGGTATGGGATACGAGGTTTAAATTCTTTGGTAATTTCATCTTTGTAACTTATCTCATTCTTTCCTTTACTTACCACAGGCTCCTTGCATAGCTCTGGGTTGGTTTTGGTTAACCCCTCATTATCTATTGTATCTACAGCATTAAGTTGCTCTTTGAGGTTAGTCTCAGTATTGCTTGATAACCCACCTTGCAATCTTTTAGAGATTAGCTTGGCAAGCTGGCCTATTTGAGTTTCAAGTCCTTGAATAGACGCTTGCTGGTTCCTTAGTGCCGTTTCAGTATTTTGGAACGGGTTTCTGACATGGCCATAAATTTGGTGCCAGGTTCGGCTTTTTCTCCTGTTGTGGTGGTGGCTGCTGAAATCGTGGAGGAGGCGGTTGTCTTTGATTTTCTTGTCCTTCCCATGAAAAATTGGGGTGACTCCGCCAACTTGCATTATAAGTATTACTATAAGGGTTATTTTGAGGTCTAGAATTGTTACCCATATAGTTGGTTTGCTTAGTTTCTATGCCATATCCATAAGAGGAGTAATCTGGATTGAACATATTTCCCTGGATTGCGTCACACTGCATCACTGGATGTGCCTGCATAGAACCAACAAAATTTTCAAACTTTTTATTTAAAAGTTCTACCTGGTTAGTAAGCATGGTGACAGCATCAATATTATAGACTCCTGTAGCTTTTGTCAGCTTTATCCTCATGACTTGCCACTGATAGTTATTCAGTGACATCTCTTCTATAAACTCATAAGCTGCTTCTGGTGTTTTATTGTTGATTGTTCCTCCAGCGGTCGCATCGATCATCTACCTTGTTGATGGATTCAAACCACTGTGAAAGGTTTGAACTTGTAACCATAAAGGCAACCCATGGTGAGGGCACCTTTTCAAAAGATCTTTGTATCTCTCCTAGGCATCGTAAAGTGTCTCTAGATCCATCTGCACAAAAGAAGATATATCGTTCCGCAATTTAGTTGTTTTAGCTGGAGGAAAATATTTAAGTAAAAATTTTTTGGTCATCTGTTCCCATGTAGTGATTGAGCCTCGTGGTAGAGAATTTAACCACTGTTTAGCCTTGTTTCTCAAAGAGAATGGGAATAGCCTAAGACGAATGGCATCATCAGAAACGCCATTTATTTTGAATGTATCGCATATTTCCAAAAAATTGGCTAGATGCGAGTTAGGATCCTCATCCTGCAAACCATCAAACTGAACAAATTGCTGTATCATTTGAATAGTGTTAGGTTTCAGTTCAAAATTATTTACAGTAATAGTAGGCCTAACAGCGCTAGATTCAGTTCCTGCTAAATTAGGTCTAGCATAATCATACATAGTACGCGGAGCAGAATTTTGCTCAACAGGATTTGCGGCTACTACAGAAAGTAGCTGATTATCCTGATTTGCTTCCATCTCTTCAGTAGGTTCAGGTTCTTCTTCTTGTCCTTCTTCTGGATATTGCAAGCTTCTTCTTATCTCTTGGTGAGTTTGACGAACTTTCGCTTCTAAATCGTCGTCGAAAAGTAATGGTCCTCTTGGGTTTCTTCTAGTCATAAACTAGAGATACCTAGAAAGGAAAAAGCCAAAAAAATTAAAATAGAATAAAATAAAATAAAAGAAAAATAAAAATAAAAATAAATAAAAACCAAAAATAAATAAATATAGTAATGGCTAAAGTAATAGAAATTGAGTTTTCTTAATATTTCAGTTCCCCGGCAACGGTGCCAAAAACTTGATACTTGCGATATTAAGTAATAAAATTTATAAAAACTGATCACACCAAAAACTAACTAATATCACGATTTTAAAGGCAAGCGCACCTATTGAACAGTAGTATAGTTTAACGACAAGACAGAGTTATCGTACCCAAGGGAACCAAAAGTACTAATACTTACTTTCTTTCTATTATCTAGCCTAAAAATAAAAGAAGATTGATTGAAACTAATCTAAAACTAACTAAAAGTGCACAAAAAGTAAATTGGGGAAAACTTTAGGGAAAAGCTTATTGATATGAGCAATACTTAAGGGAGAATCCACCTAGACTTCACTTGTTATTAACTTCTTGAACTAGACGATTTCTTCACTTGACTTGATCCGTAGAGATCCCTAACCTATGTTAATACCTCCGTCGAGGATAAGAACAACTAATCCTAGGTGGTTAATTAAAGTTTCTTTATTAATTAACACCCCTAGGTTGCATTAATTCGATCTATGGATCCTCTTATTAGGTTTGACCCTAATCTGGCAGATTTATGTCGCCCTATGTCTAAGGTTGCATGCAACTCCACTTAATTATGGTAGATCTACTCTTAAAACAGGGACTTTTGCTCCTCTGCCTAAGCACATCAGTTTCTTGAAGTAATACCTAAGATTATTAAATCAAGAATATAATTAAGAACAATTCAAGTATTTATCATATAATTCAAGAATAAATAATAATAATATATGTCTTAGGTTTCATCCCCCTCAAGTATTTGAGAAGTTTAGTTTATAATTAATAAAGAAAACATCTCAGAAGAAATAAGATAGCAAAACATAAAGAACCCAAAACCCCTGAAGGAATTTAAGGAGATCTTGTGTCTTGATATAGAATTCTGGCTTCTGGGATGAATCAATCGGCTTCCCTTGGAGTAATTCCTTGCTTTCACTCTTTGTGTTGGCAGAAATACGACGCTTCTTTTTAGGAGAAAAGAGTACCCCTTTAGCGGGAAATAAGCACACCCTTGAAGTTGCCTCCTAAGGTCTTTATATAGAGTTTAGAATGGCTTTCTTAGCCCTTAAGTATCCTTTTTCGAGTAGAATTGAACTTCCTCACGATAGGGACACGCCCGTCTGGATCGACAAGAGGCCGTATGTGGGCTTATTGATGGTGGCACGGCCGTGTGGTCTGGCTGTGCTTGTCAGGGCTGGGCCGTGTTAGACTTTATGTGGTACGGCCGTAGGACACGGCCGTGTGGTGAATCCCTAGGCCGTGTTGTTTTATCATTTTGGCCCATTTTCTCCGTTTTTGGCCCGTTTCTCGTTCTTTTCTCTTCTCTATGCTCTCCTGAGTATAAGACATGAAGTAGAAGGATTAAGAGCACCAATTCTCACAAATCTAATGATAATTCATCTAAAATATAGGCTAAACATGAGGTAAAAACATGTATAATTTATAGTTTATCAAAAACCCTAATGAAACAAAGTTAGGTTATAAAGGACCGAAACTAGTTGACAAATGTTTATTGTTTCAACTTGAACCATTAGGATCATTAGGGTTATCACTGAAAATTCTAGGTTATTTCAAAGACATTTTGTTCTTACATTTAGTTTCCATTTTTTTCTAATTAAATTTGATTACAAAAATTCGTACGATGTGTTTTATGAGTTTAGAAACTCAATGTTGGATGAAGTCGAAAATAGATTTGGGATTGAAAGAGACAAAGCTTTCCATAACATGATTTTCCTTGTTGGTTTAATGCTTATGGTGGCATGAAAGTCCTTTTCCCAAGGCTGATCAAGTGGGTTGCATTAGTCGAACAAAAGTTACAAAAGAGACTAGCTGATGAAATTAGGACCGTCATTAAGGCTAAAGGCGGGGTCACTTTATTTGCCTTGAACAAGATGGTTTTGACCAAATTAGTGGTTTATGAGTACTTAAGGATTAATCCACCAGTTCCTTTCCAATACAGTGAACCCAAGGTTGATTTTGTTGTCCAAAGCCACGATGCAACCTTTGAGATCAAGAAAGGCAAGATGCTATTTGGTTTCAATCGTTTGCAAATAAAGATCCCAAGGTTTTTGAGAACCCTAAGGTGTTTTTGGCTGATAGATTTGTTAGGGAGGACAGAGATAAGCTTTTGAAATATGTTCATTGGTCAAATGAGCGTGAGACTGAGGATTCCACGACGGAGAACAAGGCTTGTGCTAGGAAAGATTCAGTGGTGTTATTGTGTAGAGTGTTGTTGGTAGATCTTTTCCTTCATTTTGAGACGTTCGAGGTTGAGGCTGGGACAATTATGTTTGCTCCATCAGTGATGTTCAAGACTTTGGCTAAAGCCTCATCAATTACTTGACTGTCCATTACTGATGATGAGAAAAATAGTTGTATTTAAAGGGTGTTTAATTTGATTACCATTTGTTTTGTTGAGTTAATTTCACTTTAAAGAAAATTTTCTTGACTCGAATCTGTTATGGGCTTGAATTTTTTTAAATTCAGGTTAGAATTGAGCCAAGCGACCTCTGACCGATTCAAATAATTTTGAATTTTATAAGTTATAAATATTTTATTTTTGAATTTAATAATTCATTTTACTTTTATACGATGACAATACAATTCAATTTTGTCTTATAAAAAACATAAATTATATATATTTAATAAAGATATTTTATATAAAACAATTAAAATGCTTGTTTTATGTAAAATTTATTATTCTATGATATTATTTATTAAAAAAATATTTTTTATTGTTCATTATTATGTTATATTGACAATTGACTAACTTTTTATCATTCTTACTAAATTCATAAACATAATACCTATATTCTAAAATATTTATTCCAAAATCAAAATATATTATACTAAGCTCAAATCCAAATAATATATTTATGATTGCCCAAACTCAAAATAAACTAATTATAGCCCAAATCTCAAGCCCAAAATTAAAAAAAAAATCAATAACCAAATATAATTCTTAACAGTTAAAGCCCAACTCAAAATCTAATGTAAAAAATAATATTTTAGTAAGATATTTAATTTTTAATTAAAATGTATGAATTGCTAATTATAATTATAAACATGTATTTAATAATAATTCATTAAGGAGGAGGCGGGACAGCAGGGAGAGGGAGGGAGAGATGGCGGGGGGTGGGAGGGAGAGGCACGGGGGAGGTTTGGGGAAGGGGTGGAATTTTTTATTTTATTTAATATTAATATAATTTTTTTATTTAACATTGATATAAACATTTGTATAAGTTTTTTTATTTAATTAGATTTTAATGACATGTGTTTGAGTATCAAATGATAGAATTTGTAAATGTGGAATGTTATATTTATTGAATTATTTAGAATTTATAGTCAAATTGATCGTATATGTAAGTATTAAGGACTAAATGTATTATTATACTAGTTAGAAAAAGGCCACATCATCACATTTGTTTACCATTTAATGGAGTGTGACCCAAATAGAAACGATCTAAATTGTGAGTGACCAAAATAGAAACATGCTAATAGTTAGGTGACTAATTATGTAGTTTACCCTAATTTTTATTATATATTATTGTTTATTATTAACTAGTTGAAATATGCTTTAAGGCCATATACTTTTCATATATTTGAAAGTTAACCCTCCTACTATATTATATAATATTATATCATTTAGTATATAATAAAGTAATTGTTATATATGTATTAATAGTATTAGTAATATTTGTAGCGACGTAAAAATTTGCTTTAGTAGTTTTGGTCGCTAATTGTGGCGATTTAGTGAAACTTGAAAATTGAGGTTTGATTTTTACAACAAAAGGGAGTCGCCACCGATCTTTTTTCTTGGTGTGATCGGACACCTAATAAAACCTTTCTCTAACAAAGATTTATTTTCGGGTAAAATAAGGCCAAGTTTAGGTCCGCGTTAAAATTCAGAGACAAATAGGGTCCGAGAGTCGATTACGTGCGGGGAAGGTATTAGCACCCCTGCGACGCCCAAAATTGGTATCTTATTAAACATGTGTTGTCTTAATTCTCAAAAATGCAAGTCCAATTTAACATTTAGTCGTGATCTGATCGAAAAACAAGAATCATTGAATTTTTGATTTTTTAGAAGGACGTCCCGTTTTTAACACGAGTCGACAGATTTCACCCAACATAGCAATGAAATCGGTGGCTTTAATGTTAAATCGGTATGTTGCCTTATTTATTGGAATTAATTAAAACGTGAGAAATATTGACAAGAGATATTAGAGTATTAAAATGACAATAACAATGGTAAGAGAAAATAAAAACAAGTTATGTATTCAAAAATAAAATAAAACAATATATTTGGTAATAATAATATAAAATAATAATAGGTACAGGAATATATATATATATATATATATATATAGATATGTGTAAAGGTATATAAGTTAATAATGAGAATAATAATAATAATAATAATAATAATAATAATAATAATAATAATAATAATAATAAGATGATATGTTAGTAACATAATGAGAATAGTAATGTATTAATAGTGAAAATCATAATAGGCGTATGAAAATAATATTAAACATAAAAATGAATATATAAACATATAATAACAAGCAAGATGAAAACCTATGTTAAAGTACTAATAATGTTATATATTTATATATACATATACATGCATACGTTAAAATATGTACATAATATTGTGGAGGAAGATAGTATTTAAAAAATATAATATGCACATGGGATAACAAAATATATGAGCAAATATATGTGTACATATACATAATACATATAGAAAGTATAATTTTAAAAATATATAAACATAATATATAGAATACGTACATAAATATATAAATAAAACAATGTTAAAAATATAGTATATACATTCTTGACGTGATATTTGAAATATATGTGATATAGCATTAGGCACGCATATACGTTAATATACATAAATATATATATATAACTAATAGTATTAAGTATTGTATGCATACTGTATAATGTTAAAATATATACATAATATATGAAAGTACATAATATAATATATATACATATGCGTAATATAGAACTTTACAACATACAATAATATATATATATTAAAAGAATACATAATAATAATAAGAATGATAATATAAAAATATTAATAATACTATATACTATATATACGTATAGGTAGGAAGTGAAAATAATACTAATATAAATAAATATAATAATATTAATAAGGTGTAATAATGTAAGTAATGTTGAAATTTAAAGGAAATAATGAAAAAAATGTGAAAAAGAGGATAGAATTGAATTAAAAAGAAAATTATCGGGGCCAATTCGGGATAAGAACGAAAAAAAGGGGGTATTTGAGAAAGGGTTAAAATATAAGGGACCGAAATGGCAATTTTTCCCGCACTTTTAAAATGCAGCGCATCAGTGGGGACTAATTTGAAAGGCGCGACAAATTCTGGGCCAAATCACAATTAAAAGAACCTGATTGCAAAACACAGAAAAAGCGGAAGGGCTAAACGCGCAAATTGCCCGTCCGCTTAGAAAAACACGTGGATCCTTATTCGGTCGGGTCGGATCGACCCGACCCGGGTCGACTAGTATAAAAGTTAAAAAATTTGTTTTTTTTTTTTGGCCATTTTCACGGGGAAAAGAAAAAAAAAGAAGGGAAAGGAAGAGAGAGGGGAGAGGGAAGAGAGAGGGAGAGGCTCCGGGGGGTTCCCGGTCACCGGACCGGTCATCGGACCAGTCACCGTCGCTGGTGCCGGCCACCGCACACGGTGGCCGGAAGGTAAAAATTTTATTTTTTCCTTTTTTTTTTATTTTCTATTTTTATTTGTTATTATTATTATTTCTAATATATATAGAGAGAGACATATTTTAAAAAAAATCACCTCTTTCTATTTCGGTTTCCCGATATTGCTTCTATTGGGGGGTACCCCTTTGCTGAAATTGAAAAAATTGCTGCCTTCTCGTTTTTTATTGTTATTGTGTTTTCTGTTTTGTATTCAGAATTTCGAACCCCTTACATTGGATTTACATTCGGCTTATATAGCCTTTACAACACTCTTTTTCTATTGTTTTCTGTCGTGTCTCTTTTAATGTTTTTGCAGGTGCAACTGGATGATAGTGGGGCAGTGCTGAGAGGAGCCAATGCGGTGGATTTGACCGGTGGGCAGAGCTGTCAGAGTGGCCAGAGACAAGTGGGGGTAATCGGGTTAGGTTTAGGGGGATTAGGGTTCTGAAACGGGTATGGGTAGGCTAGGTTTGTAATTGGGTTATAGGTTAAATTTGTAAACGGGTTTGAGTCAGTGGGTAGGCTAAACGGGTAGTGGGTCATCCGGGTTAATGTATTTGGGTCAAGGGTTTTGTAACAATTGGATTAAGGATTGTAATTTGGGTTTGGGGGTTAATGTAAATGGGTTATTGGTGAGGGCCAAAATTGGCCTATAATAGTTGCCCCTCTTTGCTTATTGTCGTGTAACAGGAATAGAGCAAAGACACGAGAAAGGCCAATTTTGTCTGGTCTCGCTAAATTCTGACTCCTTTGGTGCTCTTCTTGTTCCAACCTACCGCCTCTCGTAGCTTTAGGTCAATCCACTGTGATTTCAGAGCTATGACTTGTAGCCTTGATCTGTAGTCTCTTCAAGGATACAAGATTCGTCGTGATCTGCTCTTTTGTAACTTCAGAGACGAGATCTTGGCATCTTCAATCTGCCTTGCTGCAACTTCAGGGAGATGAATCTTGTAATTTCAATTTGCTTCACTGCATCATTAGGGAGGCGAAATCTGTATCTTCAATTGACCCCATTGCAACTTCAAGGAGGCAAAATTTGGATCTTTAATTGGCCCCATTGCAACTTCAAGGAGGCAAAATCTGGACCTTCGATCAGCTCCAACCTTTATTCTTCACTGAAAAACAAACATTGAAACTAGCCCAACCTGCGAGCTCTCGCAATACGGGTTAATCCCTTTGGATCATAAATTGAAAGCATCTCAGCGTGTGACTTGAGATTCAACTCACTTCTCGCAATATGAGTTGGTCTTTTTGAAAAACAAAACTTAAAGAATAGAAACTGAAAAAAAAGCTCAACTCACCTCTCGCAATATGAGTTGAATAAACAAAAATTGAAAAGCAGAAATTGAAAAAGATCAACTCACCTCTCGCAATATGAGTTGAATAAACAAAAATTAAAAACTGAAATTGAAAAAGATCAACTCACCTCTCGCAATATGAGTTGAATAAACAAAAATTGAAAAGCAGAAATTGAAAAAGATCAACTCACCTCTCGCAATATGAGTTGAATAAACAAAAATTGAAAAGCAGGAATTGAAAAAGATCAACTCACCTCTCGCAATATGAGTTGAATAAACAGAAATTTAAAAAGCAGAAATTGAAAAAGATTAACTCACCTCTCGCAATATGAGTTGAATAAACAAAAATTGAAACGCAGAAATTGAATCGCAATATGAGTTGAATAAACAAAAATTAAAAACTGAAATTGAAAAAGATCAACTCACCTCTCGCAATATGAGTTGAATAAACAAAAATTGAAAAGCAGAAATTGAAAAAGATCAGCTCACCTCTCGCAATATGAGTTGAATAAACAAAAATTGAAAAGCAGGAATTGAAAAAGATCAACTCACCTCTCGCAATATGAGTTGAATAAACAGAAATTTAAAAAGCAGAAATTTAAAAAGATTAACTCACCTCTCGTAATATGAGTTGAATAAACAAAAATTGAAACGCAGAAATTGAAAAAGATCAACTCACCTCTCGCAATATGAGTTGAATAAACAAAAATTGAAAAGCAGAAATTGAAAAAGATCAACTCACCTCTCGCAATATGAGTTGAATAAACAAAAATTAAAAACTAAAATTGAAACGTGTGAGCCGAGGCTCAACTCACCTCTGTAATATGATTTGATTTTGAAAAACAGGAACTAAAAGATAGAAATTGAAAAAGTTCAACTCACCTCTGTAATATGAGTTGACTTTGAGAAACAGAAACTAAAAGACAGAAATTGAAAAAGCTCAACCCACCTCTGTAATATGAGTTGACTTTGAGAAACAGAAATTGAAAATACCTCAGCGAGTCCTGAGGCTCAACTCACCTCTCGCAATATGAGTTGATTTTTTTGAAACATAAATTAAAGGTACCTCGGAGTACCAAAACACATTGTCTGGTGGAACTCAGGTGTCCTTTCCTTGATTTGGTGCAGCTATCATCGAAACCCCTTGTTCTGCTGAAGTACCTGTATATGTCATGCATGATATTATCATGATATGCATGTGTTTGTCCTAAATGCCTGTATGCCTACATGATTATGCTATACGCCTGTGTCTCTTTTTTCATGATTATTGTGATGCTCTGCATTCATTGCTTCGATTCTTGATCTTCTCTTCAGGCTTTGTACCCATCCTCAAACTTTACGAGTACTCTGTGTTTCTCAGATATCACTCTTTTGCTCTCAGTTGAACTTTTGTCCTTGCTTTGAGGCTCTTGTATTTGCCAAATTCTCATCCAGGTGATGCTCAACATTTCTTTTGTTCAAAGCATGTCATTTCACTATTTAGTATTTAAATAAACCATACAATGGGATGCATGAAAATGGCCAAGTAGGTATGAAAGGGAAACTTCCATTTATTTATTTCAAAAGTAACAGACAAAGGAAGTTGACCAAAAACAGTTAAAGTGTCATGAAGAAGAAGGGGATTATATTTAGTGGATACAAGTGCTCTGGATATTCAACGCATGAACTCTCCCACGTTTCCTGGTCAAGAATCTTTCTGAGCATGGCTTTTTGTGCAGAAGATTTTGAGCTTTCAGAAATGCTTCAAATACTGTAGTCTTATCGCTTGATCCCCTGTTCGAATCATCTTGCCTCTTGAGTTCAAATCTGCTTTATTAGGACTCCCTTTCGGGTTTTCATCTTAATCTTTTTTGTTTACCAAGATGCCCTTTCGGGTTTTCATCTTGATCTTTTTTGTTTACCAAGACGCCCTTTTTGGTTTTCATCTTGATCTCTTTTTTTTTTTAGGCATAAGATTTCTTCACGGCATCTGAATTCACTAGATTAGGTAACTCTTTCCCATCCATCTCAATAAGAATCAAAGCTCCACCCGAGAAGGCCTTTTTTACAACATATGGTCCTTCCCAATTTGGTGCCCATTTTCCTTGGAGGTCTTTCTGTATTGGGAGAATCTTTCTCAACACAAGTTTTCATTCACGGAATTCTCTTGGTCGTACTCTCTTGTCATGAGCCACGATCATTCTCTTTTGGTACATCTGTCCATGGCAAATTGCTTTCAGGCGTTTTTCTTCAATAAGGTTTAGCTGGTCATATCGAGCTCGAACCCATTCTGCTTCCTCCAATTTTGATTCCATTAAGACTCGTAAAGAGGGAATCTCGACTTCGATGGGTAACACGGCCTCCATTCCATAGACCAGAGAGAAAGGAGTTGCTCCCGTAGATATCCTTACAGATGTATGGTATGCAAACAAAGCGAATGGTAGCTTATCATGCCAGTCTTTATATGTCTCCGTCATTTTCCCGATAATCTTCTTGATGTTCTTATTGGCCGCTTCAACAGCTCTGTTCATCTTTGGGCGATAGGGTTAGGAATTATGATGCTTTATTTGAAATTGCTCACACACTTCTTTCATCATCTTATTGTTTAGATTCATGGTGTTATCTGAAATGATTTTATCAGGCAGACCATATCGACAGATGATTTCTCTCTTCAAGAATCTACAAACTGTAGTCTTTGTCACGTTAGCAAACGAAGCTGCTTCTATCCATTTCGTGAAGTAATCTATCATCATGAAAATGAAGCGGCGTCCATTCGAAGCTTTTGGAGAAATTGGCCTTATGACATCCATGCCCCATATAGAAAATGGCCATGGAGAAGTCATGACATGAAGGGGCGAAGGGACTGCATGAATCTTATCGCCGTAAACTTGACATTTATGGCACTTTTTTGCATAACTGATGCAGTCGCTTTCCATTGTCATCCAGTAATAACCAAGTCTCATAATTTTCCTGGCCATAGTGAAACCATTGGCATGCGTCCCACAAATTCCTTCATGGACATCTTCAAGTATTTTTCTAGCTTCAATAGTATCCACGCATCTCAGAAGCCCTTGATCCTTTCCTCTTTTGTACAAGATGTCCCCGTCAAGAACGAATCCCACTGCCATTCTTCTGATTGTTCTTTTGTCATTCTCATTTGCTCGTTCGGGATACTTTTGATTCTTGACATACTCTAAGATATCATGGAACCATGGCTGTCCGTCTGCCTCTTTCTCAATACTACAGCAATGTGCAGGAGCCTCATATATGCTCATTTTGAGGGGCATTATTTCTGTTTCTCTATTTGCTTTGAACATAGAAGCCAGAGTGGCTAAAGCATCCGCCAATTGGTTTTCTTCTTGCGGAAGGTAATTAAAAGTTACTTCTTCGAATTCTTTGATTAGTTCCGCCATTAGATTGCTGTATTTAACCAGTTTAGGATCCCTCACTTCCCAATTTCCGCGAATTTGGTAAATTACCAATGCTGAGTCCCCGTACACCTCTAAGATTTTGATGTTTCGTTCAATTGCTGCATGAAGTCCCATGATGCAAGCTTCATATTCCACTATGTTATTCGTGTAGAAAAAGTTCAATCTGGCGGTGAACGGATAATAGCTCCCTTCTGGTGATACTAGGACTGTTCTGATCCCATGCCCCAATGCATTTGATGCACCATCAAAGTACATCTTCCATGACTTCGCTCTTGATGACTCACATTCTTCTTTGGTGACGCACATCAAGTCTTCATCTGGGAAATCAAACTTCAATGGCTCGTATTCCTCCGTTGTTCGAGCTGCTAGGAAGTCAGCTATTGCACTTCCTTTTATCGACCTTTAGTTCACATAGACAATGTCGTATTCCGATAGTAGGATCTGCCACCGTGCCATTCTTCCTGAGAGTGTCGACGATTCCATCATGTACTTTATCGGGTCCAGCTTTGAAATTAACCATGTCGTATGATACAACATATATTGCCTGAGTCTCCGAGCTACCCAAACTAAAGCACAACATAACTTTTCAATTGACAGATACCTTGTCTCACATTCTGTGAATTTTTTTGCTGAGGTAGTAAATCGCCTTTTCTCTTTTACTTGACTCATCATGTTGCCCCAGTACGCAACCCATTGATCTTTCGAACACAGTCAGATACAATATTAACGGTTTCCCTAGAGTTGGTGGCACTAACACAGGAGGACTGGACAAATACTGCTTTATCTTGTCAAAAGCCTCTTGACACTCCTTGTTCCATTCTCCAGGATTGTGTTTTCAAAGGAGTCGAAAAATTGGGTCACACTGATTGGTGAGCTGAGCAATGAATCTGGCGATGTAGTTTAACCTTCCCAAAAATCCTCTGACTTCTTTTTGCGTATGCGGGGGCGGTAGCTCTTGTATGGCTCTTATCTTATCTGGATCAACTTCGATGCCTCTTTTGCTGACAATGAAGCCTAGCAATTTTCCTGAAGTAGCCCCAAATGTACACTTAGCTGGATTAAGCTTCAGCTGAAACTTGCTCAGTCTTCCGAACAATTTTCTGAGATTCTCAATATGCTCACTTTCCCCTCGGGATTTAGCAATCATATCATCAACATATACTTCTATTTCCTTATGCATCATGTCATGGAACAATGTCACCATGGCCCTCTGATATGCTGCCCCGGCATTCTTTAATCCGAATGGCATCACTTTGTAGCAGAAAGTTCCCCACATCGTTACGAAAGTGGTCTTTTCCATATCTTCAAGAGCCATTCTGATCTGGTTATACCCCGAGAATCCATCCATGAAGGAAAATAACGAATGCATTGCCGTATTATCCACCAGTGTATCTATGTGCGGTAAGGGAAAATTGTCTTTAGGACTTGCCCGATTCAGGTCACGATAGTCTACGCACATTCGTACCTTGCCATCTTTCTTTGGTACCGGGACAATATTAGCCACCCATTCTGGATATTTGGAGGCTTGTAAGAAGCCGGCATCAAATTGCTTTTTAACTTCTTCCTTTATCTTTAACAACATCTCAGGCCTCATCCGTCTTAGTTTTTGCTGAATGGGTTTGCATTCTGGCTTCAATGGGAGTTTATGGACCATTATATCCTCGTCCAATCCTGGCATATCCTGATATGACCAAGCAAACACATCTTTATACTCAAGGAGCAAATCGATCAAGTTACGCCTGGTGTCCTCTGAGATGGAGGTCCCGATTTTTACTTCTTGCTTCCCTTCCTCAGTTCCCAAATTTATTGTTTCAACAGATTCCAGATGAGGCAAAATCTATTTATCCTCTTGTTCCACCATTCTCAGCAGGTCAGGTGACGAGACGTAGTCTTCGGCACTTTCCTCGGCTTCGAACTCTCCTAAACAAATAGCTTTCCTAAAATCGATTTTAAGACTCAGAACGGGTTTGTTCATGTCATTGATATCCGAGCACCTGAAAGTTGAATGAAAAGGGAAACTATAGAAGGGCATTCAAGTATTGGAACCGACAAACAGAATGTTATGACATGGTATGAGGCAAATGTAAAGATAGGCTGTGGAATGAAAAAGTAGAGTTAATGCAAAAGATTATGACAAAATGCATCTTCATTGATATTCATTTAAATGATAAAGAGCGAATGAATGCTCTTACAAAAGAAACCCCGTTGTATTTAGGGACACAATAAAGGGTTAATATCGAGCATTACTCTAAAGAAGATTTGTAAACTACTAGAAGATCCTCGGCAGTCCAATTGTTCAATACGAAACCAGGGGGACAAGGGCGTATTTTTGAGACGTCTTTGCTCGCATCATTTCCTTTGTCAATGACATTAATACTGACATTTTGAAAACTTTTTTCGATCAATATCATCGTGTTTCGTGCATTATCCTGCCCCGGGTATATCATTCCCACAGATGTAAAGGTTTTCGACAGAGGAGGGTACTCTATGGGTTTCCATTTCGGCTCTCGGCCTAAGGTTCTCGCGATCCTTCTTTCCTGATCCTTCTTCCACTGCTTCCTCCTTTGACGTGCATCTGGTTGGAAGCCTAAACCATATCGAGCTTGGTGAGGTACTGGCTTTAATGCCCTGACTATCCCTTGCCAATATTTTTCCAAACCTCTTCTTGCTCGGGCTCCTCTTCCTACCGTCAGCTTAATTCCCATCTTAGTGTTCTTTGACAGCCTAGGCACGGGAATTCTGTTTCCCTCGGCGATGAATGTAGCATTAACAAATTTAAGGGATCGGAAGGAGCACTCTACAATGTCCTGACTCACTTCTAGGTAAGGCGCATCAGCTGAAATAGAGGCGACAATATCTTCCTCGCCTTCAATAGTGACTAAGCAACTATCCATGATAAGCTTCACTTTTTAGTGGAGTGATGATAGAACTGCTCCGGCAGAATGGATCCAGGGTCTTCCTAGCAGGCAGTTGTAGGATGGCGTGATGTCCATCACCTAGAATTCGACATCATAAATGTATGGACCCACTTCCAGAAGGATCTCAATCTTTCCCATAACATCTCGCCTCGTTCCATCGAAAGCTCTTACCGTTGAATGACAGGGTCTCAGGTAGGACAGGTCTATCGGGATCCTGGATAACGTGGCCAAAGACATAACGTTAAGCGCCGACCCATTATCAATGAGTACGTTTGGTATTATGTAACCCTTGTAGCGGGTCGTGATATGTAGTGCTCTCACGGAGCCCTTACCATTGGACGGTATTTCATCATCGCTAAAGGAGATGAAATTGACTGCATTTAGATTATTTACCCATCGGTTCAGCTTCTCCACAGATATATTGTTTGCCACATAGGCCTAGTTAACAATGTGTTTTGGTGTGGTTCTGAATTCAGTAGCAGGGACAGTACCAAAATTCACGCTGGTTGTTTGCTTAGTTGCTCCACTACATTGTACTCGCTGTGCTTGATAAATTTCAAGAATTCTTGTGCCTCTTTTTCATCCACGGGCTTTTTCACTCATTTCTGTTCGCTTTGGTTTTCATGCTCATCTTCGGCCTCGTGCATTGGCGCTTTTCCCTTCTATTTTAAGTCACTATTTTTCTTTATCGGTTCAACTTCCTTGGAATAACACCGTCCACTATGGGTGAAATGACCTACTTCCCCAATGCTTCCAGTCGCGGCTTTTGATTGTTTGTCTTCAGGTGTAATGATATTGATGTTGTACTTCCAAGGTACCGCTTTATCATCCTTGTAGGGGAAGGGAGATGGTACTTCAACTACCATTTTTGGCTTTACCAGTTCTCTCCTTGCATCGTAATAAATCACTAACGGACGATCAGCGCTATAAGAGGGACCGGATGATTGACTGTTAGAGGCACACACTTCTTTTTCATTGGCCTCTTCTCCTCCAATAAAGATCCCGATCTCTTTATTATTCAGCATGTCTTGGAGTAACCCTTTAAATTCCTCACAAGATTGAATATTGTGTCCTTCAGTACCGTGGAAATCACAAAAATCTTAACCTTTTATATTCCTTTCTTCGAATACTCTGTCAAGATGACAGAGCAGTTCCTTTTTAACTAGCACCTCCCAGATTTTCTACAAAGGTGTTCTTATCTCAGAAACCCACATTCTAACTTGCCATTTTTTCTCCTCTCCTACTGCATTCACATTCCCTTCGACATGATTAGGGAACGGGTTTCCTGCCGTATTACCGGTACCATCAAAATGCAGAACGCCGGCATCGATGAGTCCTTAGACTCTCTTTTTGAAGGCAATGCAATTCTCCGTAGAGTGCCCCTGGTTCCCGGCGTAGTATGCGTAACTAGCGCTTGGATCATACCACTTCAGATACGGAAGCTTGAGGGGTGCCATATAGTGCGGAGATACCAATTGCTTTTTTAAAAGTTTTTGATACAATTTCCCATACGGCCCGGGAATGGGGGTAAACTGAGGTTTTTCGGGGTTAAGCCTTATCGGTCTTTATTCATTTTGGGGTTGGCTATGGACGGGTGTGGTATTTTGTGGAAATGTGGTGACTGGTCTTTGATGACTTGTGGTGTAAACGGGATAAGAAGGGCAAGGAGGTGGTGTTTGGTAGTAAGGGGTTTAAGGAGGATAATAGGCATTTGGAGGTGGATAATTTTGAGGTCTGGATTGGTTTGGATATGGACTAGGGGTATAATGGCTGCCAGTTCCTACCATATGGGTTTCTGGTTCCCTTTTCTTCATGGGCGCCGCCCTTTTTGAACTTTCTGAACCTTCTATCCTCCCACTTTTAATGGCATTCTCAATAAGTTTTCCGGATATTACGATATCTAAAAATCTTTCGTAGCACTTCCCACCAGCTTGTCATAGAATGGTACTCTCAAAGTAATGATGAAAAAGATTGTTATCTCAGTCTTAGTCAGTGGCGGTTCCACTTGGGCCGAGATATCTCTCCACTTTTGTGCATATTGCCTAAAGGTTTCTGACGGTTTCTTTTCCATCATTTGTAGAGTCATTTGATCAGGCACCATATCTGATACATGTTTATATTGTTCACAAAATACTGACGCCAAGTCCTTCCACGATCGGATCCTTTCTCGACTGAGCTGATTGTACCATCTGAGAGCCGATCCAGTCAGGCTATCTTGGAAGCAGTGTATGAGCAGCTTATCTTCGTTCACAAAGCTGGTCATCTTTCGGTAAAACATTACAAGATGTGCTTTTGGGCACCTCGTCCCATCATACTTTTCAAAATCTGGCACCTTGAATTTCGGAGGTAGAACCAGATCAGGTACCAAACTAAGTTCTTTATCACTTAATGCAGAGAAGACTTCAGTGCCTTCTATTGCCTTGAGTCTTTCTTCTAGGCTCCTATATTTCTCCCGAGCCTCGTGATCTTCCACCTTTAACCTAGCGATTTCTGCGGGATCATCTAAATCTGGAACTGGTGGGTCAGCAAGAGTAGCCCCGGGATTTAACACAAATATACCTTGCCCCAAATGAGTAGATGGTGCGGGTCGTTGCTCTAGGCCGGCAGATTCCCCTTGTATGTACCCCCTTTGTGTTGCATGGGCATGCGGTGGAGTGAATCTTGGGGGATACAGCGGATCTTGATCGTGATTAACTCTTGGCCGAGATTCCTCGACATCAGGGTTTTGCATGGGTCCTTTTCCCTTGACTAAAGATGACATCATTTCTATTAGCTTGGTCATTTGATCCTTCTGTTCGAGCGACTCTTATTGGGATCTCACCACTAAGTCTCTTATCTCTTGCTGCGATCTGGCCAACTATTCTTGTAATTCCCTTTGGATTCTTTCCATTCTTTCAATCCTTTCACTGAACTCAACCTCCATTACTCTAGTTCGTCGGCGTGTTCTATACAAATGACGTGGTTCTAGTCTTGTAATATTGTAACTGTGAATTGTGTGTTTTAATCCTCAGCGAATGATTATGGGATATGTAATGAATGAGTGAATGAAATGACAATTAAATGACGAATGTATGAATTAAATGAGAAACAAATGTTAGTCATGAATGAATATGCAAGAATTTAGTGTTGATTTCAAGACGGCACCTATTTAGGTATTTCATTTATCAAAAGAGTCTGTTACAAAACATTCTTCTATTTTTGATTCAGCCATTACACAAACTTGCTAGCTATATTGCCATATTTCTTTACTCGTTCTAAGAATTCCGATATGTTTGACCTTCGGCTTGGAGGGAATTGGCAGATGAGAGTTTCAGCTTCTTCCGATAATTGCACCATACGCATGGCTGTGCTACGAATTTCGTTGATCAAAAAGCTAAGCTGTATTTCCTTTTCTTGGAGGCCCTCTTCGTAAATGCGAATGTCTCTATCATATTGATCTCTTTTTTCTTCTAGAGCTTTTAGAAGAATATCCAATTGCTGTTGTTGAGCCTGCAGCATACCTTCTAAATCCTGTATCCTTTCCATTAACACTTGACATTTAAATCGACTAGTCATTGCTTCGGCGGACACAATTTCATGTTCAACGTTTTTCTTTCTCAATTCTATCGCAACCCGTGCAGCCTTCTCTTCCTCTTTCTTCACTTTTCTTTTCCAAAATTCCATCCCGCCTTTGATATTATTTATTTCTTCTTTCCATTCAGCGGACGACTTGCCCAGCCCATAGTTCTTTATTTGCCTCTCAACTTTACATTTTCCAGATGAAGATCTTTTAAGTCATTTCTTACGACTTTAGCTTCTTTTTGCATTTTTTCAGTTCTGGATCTTTCAATCTGAACGTCGATCTTCATCTGGTAGTTTTCTTCTTGAAGAGCATTGAGGTCCCGCAGCATCTTAGACTTTTCGCGCTCAAATTCCTGTCTTGCCATTTCTAGCTCGGATGGTATCGCTTCTGAGAAGGGATTCTGACAAGTGAGGTTCGTCGATGAGGCTTGCTGACTGTTCACCCATTGCTTTCTCCACATGTCGTAATCTTGGGTGAGAGTATCGGCGTATAGAGCCAACTCCATCAGATGAATTCTCTTCTAAGACTTGGCAGTGTCTCGGACCCTCTTCATATAACCCTCAACCGCAAAAGCAAACTCGGATTGTGCCAATCCTCTGGTGGCAAGTATAAATTACCGTGAAGAAAATTGCCTCTGGACCATTAGTGGGGCATATCCAACTCCTCCCCATAACTCGAGCAGTGGCACCCAGTCTTGGTTTTCAACCTTGTATAACAGAACTGACGGGCGTATCTACGGTGCTCTCTAAGTTACATCCTCGGCTCGAAGGTTCTGAAAGACTGAAACCCAATGTTGCTCAGAAACTTCTTTTGGCCATTCCTTCTTAAGATATGCTTCCAACGGGGCAAAAGTTTTTGAAAACATATGGAATGGTGTGCGTTCTATTTTCCAGAAGTGGCTTAAAATCCAAACATTGAGTAGCTGCGCGCATCCTATAAAATGCCCTTCGCTTTTCCTCCTACAATTGCTTAGGGATCTAAAGGTCTCAGCCAGGATGGTCGGGACAGGGTTAATTCCTTGCTTTAACCTTTCAAAGAAGTCCACTACTGCAACTTCTATATGTCTGAGAACTTTCGGGAAGACGATCAGTCCATATATGGCCAAGGCGAACAGATTCACTCTCTTCAACACATCGGGATGGTTTAGAACCAAGTCTCGTAGAGAAAACCATGGGACACAAATGACTTCATTCTTCTTCTTTATTTGTTTTTCGGCCTAAGTGTCGGTCATATCTGTCAATCTTACCAACTTCTTCTTGAGGGTCATTGGCTTAGGCTCCTTCGCATATATCTTATAGAACTGTATACTATCGATACGAAGTAAAGCCTCGTACTCCTCTATAGTCGGAGTCATATCTTCTTCATTGAAGGTAAAGCGCTGATAAGCTGGATCCCAGAATCTGATCATGGCTTGGATCAATCGCTCGTCGATATTGATAGCAATCAGGTTGGCTATATCTCCGTATCTTTCAGTGAAGATTCCCCTAGTGTCCGAATCCCATTGATTCCAGATTTGAACCAAGTCTTCAAGATTATTTTGACGAACATTCACAGTTACGTGCTCGGGTAGATTGGCAACATATCATTCTATTAGGCTGTCCCCTTTCTCTTTCCAAGTTTCCAAAGACCAACCCCTAACCACGGTATTCCTCTCGGTTGTTTGTATAATTGGCTCTTCCATCAGAAACCCGTTTTTTGGCAACCGATCTTTAGTCAACACCTTCCTAATGTGATGCCTTTGATACATGATGCAAAATAAAATAAAGACAAGTAATCTTGGTTAGTAATCAAATATAGGCAAGAACATGGAAAATTTAACAAATTAAACTACCCGATCCAATTTATTAGACAAACCCAATCTCTTTACGTAAAAATGAAAGTGTAAAAGGTAAGGGGCGTTTCTCCCATGTACTTATTTTGGTGACTACTAAACAAGGGGAGGTTTGGCATGGCTCTAGTTAGGTGGCTCGTATAGTTCACTACATGCGGTTTTAGTTCTAGATAGGTACTCGAATTGTTCGTACTGTCGTCTACTAAGACTAGTACGAAGCCTCGGTCGTAGCCCATCACAGGCTCACGAGTTCAATTCGAGGGATTACATTTACTTATGCCTATGTGGAGGGACAAGTTAACTCATGAAAGCATAAGTCATATGTAACCCGAAAGTATTCACTAGCCTGTACGGAGGGACGAGTTAACTTACGAAGGCGTAGCGTTTACTTTCACTTAAATGAACGGAGCCCGGGTAGAGAGCTCATGTCATGCAAAATGCGAGTGCACGGTATGTGGTGAGAAACTCACAAACCTTTCGTTTTATTTTGAAAACTAAACTAAGGAAACTAAAACCGTAGAAATTTAGAGCTTCAAAACAAAAAAGACAAAACAAGTTAGAAAAACATCAACATGATGCAAATGCATGGCTTTTCGAAAACCAAAATTTGAGGATCATGACTAAATATCAAATTGAACAAGAAATTTTGAAAATTTGACAACACACGTTTATTTCTAGACTCGACTCTCAAAAACTGGGTCCCCAGTGGAGTCGCCAGCTGTAGCGACGTAAAAATTTGCTTTAGTAGCTTTGGTCGCTAATTGTGGTGATTTAGTGAAACTTGAAAATTGAGGTTTGATTTTTACAACAAAAGGGAGTCGCCACCGATCTTTTTTCTTGGTGTGATCGGACACCTAATAAAACCTTTCTCTAACAAAGATTTATTTTCGGGTAAAATTAGGCCAAGTTTAGGTCCGCGTTAAAATTCAGAGACAAAGAGGGTCCGGGAGTCGGTTACGCGCGGGGAAGGTATTAGCACCCCTGTGACGCCCAAAATTGGAATCTTATTAAACATGTGTTGTCTTAATTCTCAAAAATGCAAGTCCAATTTAACATTTAGTCGTGATCCGATCGAAAAACAAGAATCATTGAATTTTTGGTTTTTTAGAAGGACGTCCCGTTTTTAACACGAGTTGACAGATTTCACCCAACATAGCAATGAAATCGGTGGCTTTAATGTTAAATCGGTACGTTACCTTATTTATTGGAATTAATTAAAACGTGAGAAATATTGACAAGAGATATTAGAGTATTAAAATGACAATAACAATGGTAAGAGAAAATAAAAACAAGTTATGTATTCAAAAATAAAATAAAACAATATATTTGATAATAATAATATAAAATAATAATAGGTACAGGAATATATATATATATATATATGTGTGTGTGTGTGTAAAGGTATATAAGTTAATAATGAGAATAATAATAATAATAATAATAATAATAATAATAATAACAAGATGATATGTTAGTAACATAATGAGAATAGTAATGTATTAATAGTGAAAATCATAATAGGCGTATGAAAATAATATTAAACACAAAAACGAATATATAAACATATAATAACAAGCAAGATGAAAACCTATGTTAAAGTACTAATAATGTTATATATTTATATATACATATACATGCATACGTTAAAATATGTACATAATATTGTGGAGGAAGATAGTATTTAAAAAATATAATATGCACATGGGATAACAAAATATATGAGCAAATATATGTGTACATATATATAATACATATAGAAAGTATAATTTTAAAAATATATAAACATAATATATAGAATACGTACATGCTATAGTATTTAAATATATAAATAAAACAATGTTAGAAATATAGTATATACATTCTTGATGTGATATTTGAAATATATGTGATATAGCATTAGGCAGGCATATACGTTAATATACATAAATATATATATAACTAATAGTATTAAGTATTGTATGCATACTGTATAATGTTAAAATATATACATAATATATGAAAGTACATAATATAATATATATACATATGCGTAATATAGAACTTTACAACATACAATAATATATATATATATATATTAAAAGAATACATAATAATAATAAGAATGATAATATAAAAATATTAATAATACTATATACTATATATACGTATAGGTAGGAAGTGAAAATAATACTAATATAAATAAATATAATAATATTAATAAAGTGTAATAATGTAAGTAATGTTGAAATTTAAAGGAAATAATGAAAAAAAGGTGAAAAAGAGGATAGAATTGAATTAAAAAGAAAATTATCGGGGCCAATTCGGGATAAGAACGAAAAAAAGGGGGTATTTGAGAAAGGGTTAAAATATAAGGGACCGAAATGGTAATTTTTCCCGCACTTTTAAAATGCAGCGCATCAGTGGGGACTAATTTGAAAGGCGCGACAAATTCTGGGCCAAATCACAATTAAAAGAACCTGATTGCAAAACACAGAAAAAGCGGAAGGGCTAAACGCGCAAATTGCCCGTCCGCTTAGAAAAACACGCGGATCCTTATTGGGTCGGGTCAGATCGACCCGACCCGGGCCGACTAGTATAAAAGTTAAAAATTTTGTTTTTTTTTTTTTGGCCATTTTCACGGGGAAAAGAAAAAAAAAGAAGGGAAAGGAAGAGAGAGGGGAGAGGGAAGAGAGAGGGAGAGGCTCCGGGGGGTTCCCGGTCACCGGACCGGTCATCGGACCGGTCACCGTCGCCGGTGCCGGCCACCGCACACGGTGGCCGGAAGGTAAAAATTTTATTTTTTTCCTTTTTTTTTTATTTTCTATTTTTATTTGTATTATTATTATTTCTAATATATATATATATATATATATATATATAGACAGATTTAAAAAAAAATCACCTCTTTCTATTTCGGTTTCCCGATATTGCTTCTATTGGGGGTACCCCTTTGCTAAAATTGAAAAAATTGCTGCCTTCTCGTTTTTTATTGTTATTGTGTTTTCTGTTTTGTATTCAGAATTTCGAACCCCTTACATTGGATTTACATTCGGCTTATATAGCCTTTACAACACTCTTTTTCTATTGTTTTCTGTCATGTCTCTTTTAATGTTTTTGTAGGTGCAACTGGATGATAGTGGGGCGGTGCTGAGAGGAGCCAAGGCGGTGGATTTGACCGGTGGGCAGAGTTGTCAGAGTGGCCAGAGACAAGTGGGGGTAATTGGGTTAAGTTTAGGGGGGTTAGGGTTCTAAAATGGGTATGGGTAGGCTAGGTTTGTAATTGGTTTATAGGTTAAATTTGTAAACGGGTTTGAGTCAGTGGGTAGGCTAAACGGGTAGTGGGTCATCCGGGTTAATGTATTTGGGTCAAGGGTTTTGTAACAATTGGATTAAGGATTGTAATTTGGGTTTGGGGGTTAATGTAAATGGGTTATTAGTGAGGGCCAAAATTGGCCTATAACAATATTTATAAACTATATTATTGTATTATAGTATTAGAAATATTTTATATTAAATTAATATATATTTTTTAAATTCACTTTATAATTTAACATAGGAATTTATTATTAATTACTTATTCTATTAATAAAATTTTAATATGTTTATGCAATGCTTATGAATATATTTTCATAAAATAAAGAATTATTATTTATTTATATAATTTAAGTAATATAATAAAATTATATTAATTAGTAATAATGCCTATTATGGTTGTTCAACTATAAATTAAGGCTTTTTTGGGTTTTGGATTGAACTTATCTCGAGCTCACGTCAGATCAATTTTGAACTCAGATTCTTACAAGCTCGGGCTTAGACTTTTTCGAACTTAAAACTTTTTGGACTTGGATCTATTATGGGCTCGAATTTTCTCAAACTCGAATTGTTATAGATTCAAATCAGCACGAATGAACTTTCAAACTCGGGCCTATTTTACTAGCTCTAATATTCTTTATACTATTTTTTCTATAAAATAGACTGAACAAAGAATGAATGTTCCAATCATAGCTTAAAAAGCTTGCTATTGAGCTTAAAATATGAGTCTTTTCCTACTTAATATTTCATACCAATGAATGACTTTAATTTTTATTTCTTAATGTCTTTTGGTATGTTCAAACTCTCATCGGTGTCTGTTCTAGATTTTCTCCATTATGTAGAGGGAGACAGGGAAAATAATTAGTCAAATAGATTAGTGATTTAAAAGTAAAAATACCAAGCATCAACATACTTTAAGTTCTCGAATATAATGTCCAAAATGATAAAATCCATTTTGTTTTAAGGAAATCATGTGAATTCATAGATTTAACTACAAAATTTAAAATTATTTTGAAAGCATGAGAATTGAAAAATTAAAAGATTTGAAAGCAATATCTATTGAAAAAAGAATTGTAAATTTTATGAGAATTAAAAATGAAAAGACGTGAAAATCATTTTAGATAGGTCGTGTGGGTAATTATATAGGGATATCACTTTGAAGATTCTTAAATTTTGTAGAAGGCAGTGATGGGTGATCATTAAAAAGATTTCAAAGAGAAGTTAATGCAGCTGCTCATATACTGACAGGGAGGATGGAAGTGTACCCTTATATCCGAATAGTTTTCCAAGAACCCCGAAAGAGATTGTTGATCAATTAAGGACAAATAGTTGTTTTATGTATGATGACATTGGAATAATGCTATAATTATTTTGGGTGTTGTTTATAATTTTTTTTTTTTTTTTTGTATACTTCAAAAGAAAAACCGAGAAATTGTAACTCCCATCATAATTAAAAAGAGAATGAAAGGCAATTAAGAAAAAACAATAAGTAATGAAGACACAAAGTGTAACTTTAAAAAAGTGAAACACAAAATACAACTTTCAAAAAAAAAAATAAAGACAATTAATTAAAAATGGCATTTAAAATAAAACAAAATAATAAATGTAAAAAGGGGACAATATTAAATCCTTCAAACTAACGTGATATGAACTGAATTATCATATAAAATGGAGTAAAAGCTTATTTAGTAGTGATTTTTTTTTTTTTTGAAGAAAAAAAGTAAGTAGCAGAATCAAGGTAAGATGTATAAAAACATAAAGTCATATTTAATATTCTGTTTAAAATTAAATGTAAATAAAGATATATAAAGAGAGTAAAGAATATTTTTAATATGATTTAACCTTAAGAGTAAATAGATTAAATAACAATTATTTAAAACATTATTCTAACTTTACTTATTTTAAAAGGCTTATAAAAAATTGGAAATATGTATTAAATAGATATAATAAATATAAATGTTCACCTTTTCTACTTCAATTTGTGTATATAAAGGTTAACCAAATTAAAACTATATATATACTATAAAAAAAATACTTTTTTGAGATATATTAAACAAATGGAAAATGGTTAAGTTTCATAGTAATTAAGGTGACTTAAAAACAATAGAAATGTAATACCTTTAACCCGTCCGTCACCGGATTAGGGTTACGAGGCATTACCAAACTTATAACACAATTTGACATTCATTTCTCATACATTTTTCATTCATAAACATACATCATTCATAAACAATCATATTGTCCCTAAAACGAGCATATGAGGCCCAAAATATGCAATAGAAGTGGTTTGGGACTAAACCGATAACTCAAAATAACTTTGGGAAATTTAGAATTTTTTTCTCAAAACAGGGGACACACGCCTGTGTGAATAGGCTGTGTGTCTCACACAGCCACAAGACACGCCCGTGTCACAGGCCATGTGGGCATTCGAAATGGGAGCACATGGCCATGTCCCAGCCCGTGACCTACCTTGTGTAACTCTCTTACTTGTGTCAGACGGCCAAGTACACGCCCGTGTGTCCAGGCCATGTAACTCACTGACTTGCTTCTATTAAATGCTACAGGGAACACACGGTCGTTTCACCTGACCATGTGTCATACACAGTTGAGACACACGCCCGTGTCTCTGCCCATGTGGACGGAAATAGGCTAGTTTACAAGCCACATTTCTCACCCAAACCTTCATTCACCTACACAAAATAAAATTGGCACATACCATGACCTAAATAAGCATTCAACCAACATTCAATCAAGCATATTTATAACCATTTCAACACCAACCAATATAAGGCACACAAATGCCACCACATACATTTCAATTTCCTACCAACTTCACATTCACAAGTCACCTAGATAGTCATTTTCATATATGCAATAATCTACCTAAATCAGAAGCAAACTCATCTCAATCTCCAACCATATAATATCCCTAATTACCAATTATCAACAAACATCACATATCCATCAATAATCACATAACCAAAGCCATATGCACATATGAATACACAACTAAATTAAGCCGACTCTCATGGCTATTTACCAAACCAAAACATTAGCCTTTACAAGCTATTTTAAATGACTAGATTCATCAACAACACATAACCAAAATGACTAAAGTCCCTATACATGCCATATAACCATATACGTAAGTTCAAAAGTACCAAAGTAGAAGGTCGATAGTGTGATGAAGTCTCTGACGATCCCCGAATCCGAGCTAGCTTTGAAATCACTATAAAACATGGAAAAATAAATAGAGTAAGCTATATAGATTAGTAAGCTCGTGTGGAAATAAACTTAACTTATCAAATATATACAATTTAATCAAATAAGCATAACATAGTATAATTCATATCGACCCTGTTGAAACCATTTTTCTAATTTTGAAAAATAGGGATTGCTTTTAAAAACCAGAAATAGAGTCGCCACCGAACTTTTTCGAGGTGTGGTCGGATCACCTTGAAATTGATCATTTTGATAAAACTTTGATTTATTAAAATAAATTTTGGTCTACAAAACTCAAGAAAATGGGTTCGAGAGTCAATTACGTACGAGGAAGCGTTGGCACCTCGTAACGCCCAAAATTGGTACCTAATTGACTACTTAATGTCCTAACATCGAACGTTTGAAAAGATTTTAAAATACGATCCTTTTATCTAAAAGAACACGTGAACAAATCAAAGTGAATATCGAGACCCGCTTATCGCAAAGAAATAAAATGTCATACCTAGTAAGTTAGGATGCAATCCTTCGAAATTAAGCTTGTCCTTTTTTATCTTGAAAAAACTCATGCATTTAAATTCAAAAAGGATATTTAATTATTTGGGCCAAATGAAAAATCAAAACTCAGTAAGTTAGGTCTTAATTTTTCAAAATTCCAAACATAGAATATTGCCTTTATTTTTTTGAAATTCTTAACTCGAGATGATAAAACGTTACATCCAGTGAGTTAGGACGCAACATCTCGAACCCTCAAGAATAAGCTTTTATTTAAAATTTCATGTGTTTGATTAAAAAAGGGTACTCGGCTGCTTGGATTTAACGAGAAAAATTGGAACCCACTAAGTTAGGGCTCGATTTTCTCAAAACTTCCAAACACGAGCATTGCTTCATTTTAAAACTTGTGAATAAAAATGATTTCAAAACTTAGTCGATATTAAAACACGATTTTTTTAATGAAATACAATGGAATAATAATATACAAAGCAAGATATTAATCCATACATCAAATGTTACACTAATGCACTACGACAACCAACCAATACGAATTAAGAAATACAAATCACATAATAGCAACAATCGCTTAATATACAATTCCAACATTAACTATTAAAGAACATGGAGCAAAATAATATACAAAAACAAATTTAAAACAAAAAGTAATTAAAACCAATATTACGCAAAAACTATTTAAAGGTAAAATATATGTGTGTGAAATGATTAAAAATAATTAATTTAGAAACAACCTAATCCAACATATAAGAATTTAAATTTATTAATATATAAAAGGTTTGAAATGAATAATACGTAAAAAGTGTGAAACAATTTATGAAAAAAAATATACAAGAGCTTAAAATAAATAATAATAAAACAATTTTTTTTTAAAACCAATAATACAAAAAAATTTGAATAGATAATATACGTAAATAATTTAAACTAACTAATATATATATATATATATATATATATATATAGATTTAAGAGAAATAATCATGCAAAATTTTAAAGTAAATGATATAAAGAAAATAATTTAACTAAAGAATATATAAGTTTAATATATATAAAATATTTAAAAGAACAAAATAAAATAATTAAAATAAGCAAAATATAAAAAGATTCGAAATAGAATAACCTTTTTCGAAAGGTAAGTAAATAAATAAATTAAAAATGGCAAAGGATGAATTTGAAATTAAAATAAAATTCAAGGTTTAAAATATAAAGGATGGCCTCAGGCTATTAAAGACCAAAATAACACGTGCGTAAACTTGCGAGGGTTCTATGGGAAATTATCCCGAATACCCGAAACGACGTCGTTCCAATACTAGTCACTCAACAGCCTGATGATTAAATTAAAATAATAATAAAAAAAGGGCTAAATTTAAAAAAAGGGCATAGGACTACATTGCAAAATACCACAAAAGCGGAAGGGCCTGGCGCGCAAATAGACCAACAATCAAAAACGCGCAGATCCTCCCTGATTCGGGTCACTCGTGCGGGTCTGTAGTCGTGAAACAACGCCATTTTGGGTCTTAATGACCCACTCTAAAACGACGTTCGGCCTTAAATACCAAAAAAGCTTCAAAAAAATTTTTAAACCCTCCCCTTAAAAAAAACAAGCCGAAACTCTGTAAAGGCCCTCCGACCTCCGGCCTGGAATCGACTTAGCTCTGATCATTGGGCCATCGGGCTCCTCCGTCTCTGCCACCTTAGATGGTGGTCAGAGAGGCCTAGGGAGGCTATTTTAGCCCTCCAAAACCCCTGAACCTGAATCTAGACTCAAAATAACCTAAAACCCCACCAAAAGTCAAAAAACGATCAAAACGTTTCAGATTCGGGACTCCGATTGTCACCAAAGGTAAAAATTTTGTATTTTTATTACTTTTCAATATATGCATGACATGCGAAGCAAAAGTAGACTGAAAAAATTCGAAAAAATACCTCTGCTTTTATATATTTTTGTATTTGAAATCGTAAGTCTTACAATGGTTTCTTCAGCTCTTTTTATAGCCAATTTGAGAGTGAAATACAAATTAAAATAAAAAACCAGGTATTCTTTTGTTGCTGTGTTCTTTGCTGGCATTTTTTGTTGTCTTTTGCAGGTACGGTGGCCGTAAGGAGGCAGGTGGAAGCGTGCGTAGTGGTGCGCGCGCGACGTAGAGGGAAACTTCTAGGATTTCTATTTGCTAAAACCTTTGGGCCATTCGGGCCTGTGTGTCACTAGGCCATTGTAATTTGGGTTGTTGGGTTAAGATTTTGGGTCTTAGGTTTGTTGGGCTTATTTAGTTTGGGTCCATTTTAGATTTTAAATTTGTATTTGGGTTTGAGATTTTGTAATGGACTGGACACGGACTGTTAAAACTTTGGTTTTATTTATTGGTTTTTGTATTTATTTTGGCTTTTATTTTAGCTTGTATGGTTTCTGATGGGCCCGGGCAGATTGGGTCTGCTACAGTTGCCCCTCTTTGCTCATTATCGTGTAATGAGAATGAAGCAAAGACTTATAAGAAGGGCCAATTTTGCCGGGTCTGGCCGAGTTTTGACTTCTTGGTGCATGTTTTCTTCAAGTAGCTTTATTCCAATCCACTGTATCTTCATGGGCATAGGAATTGTTGCTTCTATCCGCTCCATTGTAACTTTAGGGAGAAGGGATTTGTACCTTCGACCTACTCCGTTGGAACTTTAAGGAGATAAAAATTATGGTGCGAATGTGGTTTCAGGGAAAAGAGATTTGTAGCTTCGATCTTTTCCATTGAAACTTTGAGGAGATAAGAATTTAGAGAGAAGAGATTTGCAGCCTCAATCTTCTCTACTAAAACTTCAGGAAATAAGGGTTGATTCTCAACGTAATCTCAGGGAAAAGGGATTTGTAGCCTCAATCTACTCCGCTGGAACTTCGAAAAGATAAAAATTCAGAGAGAAGAGATTTGTAACATCAATCTTCTCTGCTGAAACTTTGAGAAAATAAGCATTCAGGGAGAAAAGATCTGTAACCTCAATCTTCTCTACTCAAACTTTGAGGAAATAAACATTCAGAGAGAAGAGATTTGTAACCTCAATCTTTTCTATTGAAGATCTAAAGAAATAAGCATTCAGAAAGAAGAGATTTGTAACCTCAATCTTTTCTACTGAAGCTCTAAGAAAATAAAATTCACCGTATTCGATCTACTCCCCACTGCTTAGGGAGGCAAATCTTCAATCTTCAACCTACTCCACTGCTACTCAGGGAGGTAGGACTTGTTATCCTTGATCTGCTCCTCTACTGCTTAGGGAGATAAGATCCGTGAATTCACCGATGTTGCTATACCGTCCTCCGAGGGACCTGTCCTGTAGAATCGATTGTACTTATGCTTATGCAAAATGATTAGGATACTATGATCGGAATGAATCAAATGCTCCTAACTGAATGTGTTATGAATGATATATGCAAAATGTCATGAGAATGATCCTTTTTAATATTTAGGGCATCATTGCTCGTATCAAGCTGTCTTCTTGCTTGGCTGGTATTTTGACCAAAAAGAACCCGAAGAAACAATCGTATTTTGCTCAACTGGTTTGCCCCCACTATAACTTCAGGGTCCACTCCATTATACCTCGAGGGTATAACATTTTTATCATCTTTAACCTATCCCAGTGCCACTAAGGTGTAAAGGATTTGTGCTATATCTCAAAATGATCTGTTACACCATTTTCTAGGTGTCAATCATGAATACAGCATTTCTTCTTTAAGAATAGTCTCCTTCTTATTGTTGGTTTGTTGGAGCCTCATCTCTATCGTAGTGTTTTGTTCAAAAATTCGAAGAGATTATCACTATTTAGACACCTCCTTCTTAGAGATTTCCAAATCTTAGATCTGGTGAGTTTTAAACAATAGTTCTGTTTTAGGTTCTTGTATTATTTAGAAGGCTCTAGAGTAATATGCAGAACTTCTTCTATGAAAGTATTATTAGTCCATCAATCATTATTTCAATGCAACATGCTTGCAAAATGTAATAATAATAGATGAGAATAACATTGGTCTGAAACAAAGTTCAAGATAAATTATCCAAGAAAATGAAAATAAAAGAAATCGAAAATGCACATCTTGAAAGGAACAAAGTATTCAAAGATAGCCAATTCAATATGAATAAGAGCAAACACTAGGTGCCCTAGATATTGCAGCTTGAATTTCTCTGCCCGAGCTTCTGGAAAACTATTTTGAGTTTGGCATGTGTTTAGGAGATCTTGAGTATTTTGTCGATGCTCCAAGACGTAACATACCCCTTCCTTATTAATTCAAGTATAGTAGGATCACCGTATGTCACCATTTGAGCCACCCTTTTTAGGTTTTCAACTCAAATCCCCTTTGGTCTCAAGGTGCCCTTTGCGGGTTTTCACCTTGGCCTCTTCATTTTTTTTCTTTTTTTAAGGTCTCAAAGCGCCCTTTGTGGGTTTTCACTTTGGCCTTTTTCCTCTTCACGTGTAATACTTCTTGACTGAATCTGAATTTACAAGATTGGGCAAGTTTTTCCCATCCATTTTAGCCAAGATCAGTGTTCCTCCGGAGAAAGCCTTCTTTACCACGTAAGGTCCTTCCCAGTTTGGCATCCATTTCCCTCTGTAATCTTTTTGTATAGGGAGGATCTTTTTCAGTACCAAGTCTTCGTCATGGAATTCCCTCGGGTAAACCTTTTTGTCATAAGCTCGCATCATTCGTTTTTGATACATTTGACCATGCTGGATAGCCCTTAGCCTCTTTTCCTCAATTAAGTTCAGTCGATCATATCGAGATTGGATCCATTCTACTTTATCTAACTTTAGCTCTAACAAGACCCGAAGAGAAGGTATCTCTACTTTAATGGGTAGGGCTGCCTCCATTCCATAGACCAACGAGAAAGGTGTTGCCCCAGTAGAAGTTCTAACAGATGTCCAATAAGCATAGAGAGCAAAGGGCAACTTCTCATGCCAATCTCTATAAGTTTCTGTCATCTTTCCCACAATCTTCTTAATGTTTTTATTAGCTGCTTCTACTGCACCATTCATTTTTGGGCGATACGGTGACGAGTTGTGGTGTCTGATCTTGAATTGACTACAGACTTTTGCTATCGTGCTGTTGTTCAGGTTGAGTGTATTGTCTGATATGATCCTCTCAGGCATCCCATATCGACATATGATTGTTTTTTAAGAATCTGCTGACTGCTAATTTGGTGACACTGGCATATGAAGCAGCCTCTACCCACTTATTAAAGTAGTCGATGATCACAATGATGAATCGATGTCCATTTGAAACTTTTGGCGAGATCGGCCCAATGGCATCCATGCCCCACATAGAGAAAGGCCATGGGGAAGTCATAACATGCAGGAGCGAAGGAGGCACGTTAATTTTGTCTCCATGGATCTGGCATTTGTGGCATCTTTTGGCATAGTTAATACAATCTCCTTCCATAGTGGACCAGTAATAACCAAATCTCATAATTTGCCTGGCCATTGTAAATCCATTAGCGTGTGTCCCACAGACGTTCTCATGGACTTCTTCCAGAATTTTCTTAGCTTCAACAGCATCCACACATTTCAAAAGTACCTGATCTTTTCTTCTTTTGTATAGGATCTCCCCATCTAAGACATAATCACAGGCTAGCCTTTTCAATGTCCTTTTGTCATTCTCAGTTGCCTAGTCAAGATATTCACGATTTCTCACGTATCGCAATATATCGTGATACCAAGGGTGATCATCTCTTTCTTCTTTATCCACATTGTAACAATGGGTCGGGGCCTCGTAGATACTCATTTGAATAGGCTTTATATCCTATTGTTTGCTTACTTTGATCATGGAGGCCAAGGTGGCCAAAGCATCTGCCATCTGGTTTTCCTCACGTGGGAGATAACTAAAAGTGATATCATCAAACTCCTCAATTAACCCCATAACTATCTTTCGGTAATTGATCAATTTGGAGTCTCTTGTCTCCCATTCACCTTTTAGTTGGTAGATCACTAGTGTAGAATCTCCATATACTTCTAGCACTCTGATTTTGCGCTCTATGGCTACCAGGAGTCCCATGATACATGCTTCATATTCTAGTATATTATTTGTACAATCAAAATCTAATTTGCAAGTAAATGGATAATGATCTCCATTTGAGGATACTAAGACTGCCCCAATTCCATTACTGACAGCATTTGATGTTTTGTCGAAATTTAGCTTCCAAAGATGATCCTTTAGGGCGTCTTCCTTCACAGCCGCTACATAGATTAGATCTTCGTTGGGGAAATCAAAATTCAGTGGCTCATAATCCTCTAAAGCTCTGCTAGCTAGAAAGTCTGCTATAGCACTCCCTTTTATAGTTTTTTGACTCACATAGACTATGTCGAATTCAGAAAGCAGAATTTGCCATCTAGCCATCCTTCCATTCAAAAAAGTTGACTCCATTATGTACTTTAGAGGATCCAATTTCGATATCAACCAAGTCGTATGGTACAACATGTATTGTCTCAACCTTCGCGTTGTCCAAATCAGGGCGCAACACAATTTCTCAACTGGTGAGTATCTCATCTTGCACTCAGTGAATTTTTTACTGAGGTAATATATTGCTTTTTCTTTTCGTCCTGACTCATCATGTTGACCCAGCACACATCCCATGGAGTTATTAAACACTGTCAAATACAGTATTAATGGCCTATCTGGGCATGGAGGTGACAACACTGGGGGACTTGACAAGTATTGCTTAACCTTATCAAATGCTCTTTGGCATTCATCATCCCATACGCCTAGGTTGTGTTTCTTAAGAAAACGAAATATAGGATCACATTTTTCAGTTAGTTGGGAAATGAACCAAGCAATGTAATTCAGCCTTCCAAGGAAACCTCAAACTTTTTTTTGAGTGCGCGGTGAAGGCAATTCTTGTATAGCCCTAACCTTATCTGAGTCAATCTCAATTCCCCTTTCACTAACTATGAATCCTAGTAATTTTCTAGATTTGGCTCCGAAAGTACATTTCGCTGGATTGAGTTTTAACTGGAACTTTCTCAATCTCAAGAATAGCTTCCTCAAAACTTAGATGTGTTCCTCTTCTGTTCTAGACTTTGCAATCATATCATCCACATAAACTTCAATTTCCTTGTGCATCATATCATGGAACAAAGTCATAGCCCTTTGGTATGTAACTCCTGCGTTTTTCAATCCAAACGACATCACTTTATAACAGAACATACCTCACAATGTTATGAAGGTAGTCTTTCCCATGTCCTGAGGATGCATCTTTATCTGATTGTACCCCGAGAATCCATCCATGAACGAAAACGAGTAGCCCGCCGTATTATCCACTAGAGTATCAATGTTAGGTAAGGGAAAATTATCATTTGGGCTGGCCTAATTTAAGTCTCTATAATCTACACACATTCGCACTTTCCCATCTCTCTTAGAGACAAGCACAATGTTGGCTACCCATTCCGAATATTTAATCTCTTGCAAGAATCCTGCATCAAACTACTTTTTAACTTCCTCCTTTATTTTTAGCACAATATCTAGCCTTATCCTTCGGAGCTTTTGCTGAACTGGCCTGCAATCCTCCTTTATGAGAAAGCGGTGTACTACAATATCGGTGCTTAACCCGGGCATATCCTGGTATAACCATGCAAATGCGTCCTTGAATTCCTGTAGCAACTCAACAAGATCTCGTTTCATTTCTTTACTTATGCAAGTTCCAATATTTACTGCCTTCCCTTCTTCCAGCGTCACAGTTTCCACTAGTAGAATTTGTTTCTCTTCCTGTTCTACCATTCTTAACAAGTTCGGAGATAAGTCACAGCCTATGTCATCTTCAAAGTCCTATGATGCTTCTAAACACATGTCTTGCTCAAAAGGAGATTCTGATTCCTTAGCAGCATCACTCATATCATTGATATCTGGGAACCTATTGTAAGTTCAAAAGAATATGAAAAGAACGAATGAATTTATGAATGATTATTTGTATGGTATAATTATGAATAGTTGTGAAAGAATAATTTGAAGGGAATAACTGAATAAGAATTCGAAATAATATAAAAAGAATGAAAGAATGTTTGCTTCAAATGATAGCAAAGATGTACTTCATTGACATAATGATGTTTAAACATGAGCCTGTTTCACAAAAGAAATCTTATTACTTCTAGGCTTAAAACAACAAGTGCGTTTTGAATATTACTCTGAGTAAGCTCTAAATACTATAGGAATTTTTTCTGCAGTCCAATTGTCCAAAACGCTCCTAGGTTCATAAGGGCAGATATCTGACAAAGCCCCTCTTTCCATTGTGTCTTCGAAGATGGCATTGATGTATGCATTGTTCAACATTGCTACAATATCTTCATTCTTTGGCACCTTCTACTTCACATGGATAATCCCTGCTAACACAAAGGTTTTGGATATGTGTGGAATTATCACAGGTTCCCACTGGATTTCTTCACCACTCAAACGAGCCCTTCTTCTTTCTTGCCTTTTTTTAACTCTTTCTTTCTTTGTTTCGCATTTGGCCTGAATCTTAAGCCAAAGCGATCTTGTTTCTCCTTCAGCATTGGGGCCAAAATTCTACCCTGGAGATGTTTTCCAAGGCATTTTCCTGGTAAAGCTCCCCTTCCTACCATCATCTGCAATCTCATTCTTGTGGTCCTAGATATTTTTTATATTAGAATTTTACTTCCCTCAGTAATGAAGGTCTGATTTACAAACTCTAGAGATCGAAAAGAGCACTCGATTGCCCCTTCACTAGTCTCCAGATACGGGGCATCACTGGTCACAACCGCGATAATGTCTTCTTCGGCATTTATTGTCACTAGCCGACCCTCTGATGCCAGCTTCAACTTCTGATGCAGTAATGAAGGTACTGTCCCTGCGGAATATATTCATGGTCTTCCAATAAGCAATTATAGGAAGGCTTGATATCCATTACTAAGAAATCCACCTCATAAGTAGTTGGGCCAATTAATAAATGTATCTTAATTCTCCCTATGACTCTTCTTTGCGTGTCATTAAACGCCTTCACTATGTTCTGGCACTCTTTCATGTGTGAACTGTCCATAGGTAATCTGTTCAATGTGGATAAGGGCAATACATTTAACGTCGACCCATTGTCTATCAAGACCCCTAGCAGTGTGTACCGTTTCTATCTAGTGGTAATATACAAAGCCTTAGTGGATTCCCTACCCCCTGGCAGAATTTCATCATCATTGAAGTAAATGAAGTTATCAGCACTTATATTGTTGACTAGCCGGTCCAGCTTACTTACTGAGATATCATTGGCCACATATGTCTCATTCAAGACCTTCATTAGTGCATTTCTATGTACTTCCGAACTCTGAAGCAAAACTAACACATTTCACTGGCTCATTGACAGGTGACTCAGGCTCGACTGATTTTTCTTTCTCTTGCTCCACCATTGGAGCTTTCCCTTTTACCAAATCATAGCGTCTCCCACTACGAGTATGAAAACCTACATCCTGATCCTCCTTTGAAGCACTAGCTGAATTCTTCTTTCCCGGAATTACCACATTGCACTCATAATTCCAATGGACCCTCTTGCTATCTTTATAAGCAAAGACCACATATTTCTGTATTATCACCTTAGGTGCCATCTGTGCTCCAGCTTCGCTATTCTTGGGCCGCGAAATGATGACCACAAGATAATTGGCTTTCGGAGTCTTTATTGTTGACTCTGATGCGTATATGCTCTCTTCATCTTCAATTTCTTCATAAAACTCTATCTCCTTGTTGTCCATCAAACCTTGCACTAAGGCTTTGAATTCCTCACAATCTTGAATCTCGTGTTTCTTCTCATGATAGAACTCACAGTGTCCCCTCGTCTTCTCACAACTTCTCTCCAGATCTGAAACAATTAGCTTCCTCTTCACCATTTCCCTCTAGACACCTCTTAGAGGGGTTTTTATTTGTGATATTTGTCTTGATTCTTCTTCCCATATTCTCCTCTACCGCGTTTACCCTATTATCAGTATAATTGGGTAGCAGATTTTCTACATTAGGCGTATCATCCAATTTCACAATGCCCATGCTAATGAATTTTTCCACTAATTTCTTAAAAACAAGGCAATTTTCTATTGAATGCCCCGTGATCCCCACGTGGTATTCACACTGAGCATTTGAGTCATACCATTTGGGATACGAAGGCTGCATTAGTTTCAGGTAGTGAGGGGACACAACATGCTCGTCAAACAAGCTTTGATACAACTCCTTGTACGTCATTGGGATCAGCGTAAATTAGAGTTTCTCAGTGTTCTGCCTTGTACCAGATTCTTTCCTTCATGAACCTTGATGCCCAGTAGTCACTGTCTTTGGCTGATTAACAGTAATAGACTTTGAGTACCCCATTCTTGCATTATTCACTTCGCTTTCTTTCTTCCTCAAGGCTGACCTTTTATTACTCTCTCCTGCATCTATCTTTCCATTTTTTATCGTGTTCTCGATCATTTCTCCAGTTATTATTATGTTCGAAAAACTTTTCGTGGAACTTCCTAACATATGAGTGAGGAACGGGGCCTTCAATGTGTTAATAAAGAGCATCGTAGTCTCTTTTTCCAAGAGTGGTGGTTGGACCTGTATAGCGACCTCCCTCCACCTCTGTGCATACTGTCTGAAACTTTTATTTGGCTTTTTCTCCATATTTTGAAGAGTAATCCTATCAGGGGTCATGTTTGTCACGTGACTGTACAGTTTCATGAACGCCTGAGCCAAATCTCTCCATGAACCAATCTTGGCATGACTCAACTGATTATACCACTTGGCTGCTGCTCCCACCAAGCTATCTTAGAAACAGTGGATCAACAGTTGATCATTATTAATTACCCAGTCATCCTCTTATAGAACATAGTAATATTAGCTTCAGGGCAGCTCGTTTCATTATATTTCTCAAATTCAGGCATCTTAAACTTATACGGCAGCACCAAATCCGGGACCAGGCTTAAATCCTTGGCATCAACTCCATAATAGCTATCAGCACTTTCTATCACCTTAAACTTCTCCTCCAACCATTTACATCTATCTTCTAGATGTTTCGGTAATTCTATCTTTGACTTCTCTCCTTCTGCCACTTCAGCTAGATCGAGAACAGCTAGATTAGCTAGATTATCCCTTGGGTTAGAGCCTGACCTAGCTTGGAAATTCATGGGCACTGAAACACCAGTTTGGAATTGTTGAGGTCTGATCGTGATAGATGGCCTTTGTAAATTTGCTTCAGGCTGTGCATGTGCATGAGGTGGAGTGAAACTAAGGGGATATTGAGGGTACTCAGTATTCTCCTCATCATTAACCATGAGGCTTTTTCCTTTATCCATAAGCCCACTCAACAGTTGCGTCACCTAAGTCATTTGAGCCATCATGTTTCTTTAAGACTCCATCATTTTGTCCATCATGTCCTGTTGTATCTTAACTAACTGCTCTTGCATTTGTGCTTGCATCTGTTCTTGCATCTCTTTCTGTATTTGTTCCAACCTTTCTATTCTTTTATCCATTGCTTTAGTCTTTCCTTGTGTACCGTAAGGATGCGTATTTGGGAGATTTTTGTCGGTTTCCAGATTACTGAAATAATTTTTAATTTATTAGAGTCTTTCCATGAAATTTAATGCACATGACATGAATACAATGCAAATGTATGAAATGAATGTAAAAAGGCGTCGATTCTAATTCAGTTCCATTTAGAAAACTTTACTAGAAAAACAAATCTTTACATAAAACGGATTACAAGTACGGTTTTGCCCTTATGCTCAAATTTTTTACTTTTCTAAGCAACAAAGCTAACTTTTGACCCCTATCTGATTCCAACTCGTACTTCACACTTAGCACATCTGCTTGAACTGCCAAAGTTTGTAGGTGATCAGCTACCCTCCGAATCTGTGCCACGGCTTCGCCCATAATGTAATTTCGGCTTCTAACTTGGCTCTAAGAGTGATGAAGTTGCTCCTTCCAACGCTCCTCATTTACTTCAAGAAGTTTTACCCGAAGCTCATAATTTCATAAAGTAGACTCTAGCTCTTCTATTCTTCCTTTCATTTCTTCAATCTTGCTCAAACTGGCTCTCAACTCAACCGCAGAATTATGATTTCTATACTGATGAAGTACTTTTTCAAGTTCTGCCAATCAGGTCTTTAATTCTCCTTCGTCATTTTAGGTTTCTAATAGACTCCTTTCTAAAGCTTTTTTCTGATCTTGAGCCTCCTGGAACTTCCTCTCCCATCGATTAGCTTTGGCCCTTTCTTCTTAAATTTCCTGCTGCCACTGCTCTGACGTTTTTCCCAATCCAGCAATTCTCATTGAGCGACATGATCTCTTGTAAACCGTCTTCAAATCATCCAAATCCTCCTCGGCCTTATTTTTTCCTTTCCTTAGTTTCTCAGCCTCTAACTTTTGAACATCAGCGTCCAACCTTAAATGTATCTTTTCTTCCTCCAATTGTTCTATTTTCTTTTCCAGCTCTAAATTCCTCTTCTCCAAATCTTGCTTTATTATCTCCAGTTCTGATGGGACTACCCGTAGATATTCTTCTATTAGTCGAACACCTTCTAAGTTCAGCTTCGGGACATATCATTAACCCTTCTACTGAACCAACCACTGTACTTGGGAGTAGTCATCGATCCTACGTTTAGCTTTTTCATCCGACGAGTCCGATTTTAAGCAGTAGAAATCTCCTTGATCCTCTTCTTGTAATTATCTACTTTGTACGGGAACTCATATTGCGCCAAACCATGCGTCGCTGGTATAAATTGCCTCGATCCGTATTACCTTAATACCATCAAAAGGAGCGTAACCAATGGCTCCCTAAATTTCGAGCAATGGGACCCAATAAAAATTCCCACATCGGAACAAGATTTCACTAGGCACAAACCAAGGAGCTTTCTATTCAATGTCCTCCCCTTGAAGATTTTGAAGAGGTGCTATCCAATTCTCTTCCGACACGTTGTTTCTTCTTAGTGTAGCTACTATCTCTCTTAATGGGGAATAAATATCTAAGAAGACCCGGTAAGAAACCTTGTTCACCTTCCAGAAGTGGCTATGAAACCAAACTAACAACAACTGTGCGCACCCTATGAACCTGCCATCTTCGGATCTTCTACATGCATTCAATGACCTAAAAGTATTGGCCAAGATTGCAGGAACTGGCATGACCCTTTTGTCAAGTCGGTCGAAGAGATCTATGACCGCTTCACCTACATACACTAAAGCCCTAGGGAATAGCATTAATCCATAGATGCTCAATGCAAAGACAACAACTCTCTTCGACCTATCAGGATGAGCTAGAATCAAATCCCTCAAATTCTTCCAGGGTATGCACTTGCACTCGCCCTTTTGCTTAATCCTAGCTGTAATCCACTGCTCACTCACTCACGTAATGTTCATCAACTTCTTCCAAAAGGTTGGGACATAAGCAGCTCTCGAATAGATTTTATCAATCTAAACCCTCGGACAATTCAGTAGAGCTGTGTATTCCTCCACGGTAGGTACCAAATCCACTCTCCCAAAAGTAAAGCAGCTATATGCAAGGTTCCAGTACTGAGTGAGGGCTCGGAATAAATGCTTATCTATCTTAATGCCGAGTAAGTACGACAGATCCCCATAACTATGGTAGAACAACCTCTTAGTCTTATCATTCCATTGACCCCATATTTCCTTTAATTCCTGAAGGCTATTTTGCGTAACGCTAATGTAAGTGTAGTCCCATACCTCTGACACATGCCCCGCAGCTAAGCTATCCCCCTTCTCTAATTGCATTGTCTCTAACCAAGTTTGGACAACCGTATTACCTTCTACTTTATCAAGAAATTCATTTTCCATGACTGAGTTCTCTAATTTAGCAATCGAACCCGAATCAACACCTCTTAAAATATGAAATTGCATGCAAAATATAACAAAGACAAAATACAAGAAGTCAGTACAATATACAGAAATGAAATTCAGAGCATGTAAAAAAAAAGAAAAAGGAAAAAACAATTAAGCACCTATCTGGGTGACTGCTAGGGTTTAGCGCGGCTCTACCTAGGGTGGGCTTTTAGGGTTTTCTATATGCGGTTTGGTTCTAAAGTTGAGGTACCTGAACTAGCAGATTCCTCAATCCTCACCCATTATAGGCTCATACGGACCGAGTTCGATTCAGGGGAATACATTTCCCTATGGCTGCACGAAGATGAAAATCTCACAAAGACATAGGTACGGATACATCCCGGAGGCGATTCACTATCCTGCACGGAGGTGAAAACCTCACGAAGGAGTAGCTTCTCACTCCCACTTAAGAGCGTGTGACCACACGGTCATGCAATGCAATGTGTAAAATTATTTCACAAAATTTAATCCACAACAATCACATAAAATATCACAAACCAGTTGCAATAAAAGGATCGTACTTTTTCAAATCAATTTTAAATTTTTGATGCAAGGACAACAAATAATCAATTTTACGGCTTGACTCTCTAGGGTCTCCAGTGGAGTCGCCAAGCTGTCGAAACCATTTTTCTAATTTTGAAAAATAGGGATCGATTTTAAAAAACAGAAATAGAGTCGCCACCGACCTTTTTCGAGGTGTGGTCGAATCACCTTGAAATTGATCATTTTGATAAAACATTGATTTATTAAAACCAATTTTGGTCTACAAAACTCGAGAAAACAGATTCGGGAGTCGATTACGTACGAGGAAGGGTTAGCACCCTCGTAACGCCCAAATTTGGTACCTTATTGATTACTTAATGCCCTAACATCGAACGTTTGAAAAGATTTTAAAATACGATCCTTTTATCTAAAAGAACACTCTAACAAATCAAAGTGAATATCAAGGCCCACTTATCGCAAAGAAATAAAACGCCGTACCCAGTAAGTTAAGATGCAACCTTTCAATCCTTCGAAATTAAGCTTGTCCTTTTTTATCTTGAAAAAACTCATGCATCTAAATTCAAAAAGAATATTTAATTATTTGGGTCAAATGAAAAATCAGAGCCCAATAAGTTAGGGCTCAATTTTTCAAAATTCCAAACATAGAATATTACCTTTATTTTTTTGAAATTGTTATCTCGGGATGATAAAATGTCACATCCAGTGAGTTAGGACGAACATCTCGAACCCTCGAGAATAAGGTTTTATTTAAAACTTCATGTGTTTGATTAAAAAGGGGTACTCGGCTGCTTGGATTTAATGAGAAAAATTGAAACCCAGTGAGTTAGGGCTCGATTTTCTTGAAGCTTCCAAACACGAGCATTGCTTCATTTTAAAACTTGTGAATAAAAATGATTTCAAAACTTAGTCGATATTAAAACACGATTTTTTAATGAAATACAATGGAATAATAATATACAAAGCAAGATATTAATCCATACATCAAATGTTACACTAATGCACTACGACAACCAACCAATACGAATTAAGAAATACAAATCACATAATAGCAGCAATCGCTTAATATACAATTCCAACATTAACTATTAAAGAACATGGAGCAAAATAATATGCAAAAATAAATTTAAAACGAAAAGTAATTAAAACCAATATTATGCAAAAACTATTTAAAGGTAAAATATATGTGTGTGAAATGATTAAAAATAATTAATTTAGAAACAACCTAATCCAACATATAAGAATTTAAATTTATTAATATATAAAAGGTTTGAAATGAATAATATGTAAAAAGTGTGAAACAATTTATGAAAAAAAATATAAAAGAGCTTAAAATAAATAATCATAAAACAATTTTTTTTTAAAAACCAATAATTCAAAAAAATTTGAATAGATAATATACGTAAATAATTTAAACTAACTAACATATATATATATATAGATTTAAGAGAAATAATAGTAAATGATATAAAGAAAATAATTTAACTAAAGAATATATAAGTTTAATGTATATAAAATATTTAAAAGAACAAAATAAAATAATTAAAATAAGTAAAATATAAAAAGATTCGAAATAGAATAACCTTTTTCGAAAGGTAAATAAATAAATAAATTAAAAATGGCAAAGGATGAATTTGAAATTAAAATAAAATTCAAGGTTTAAAATATAAAGGATGGCCTCAGGCTATCAAGGACCAAAATAACACGTGCGCAAACTTGCGAGGGTTCCTTGGGAAATTATCCCGAATACCCGAAACGACGTCGTTCCAATACTAGTCACTCAATAGCCTGAGGATTAAATTAAAACAATAATAAAAAACGGGTCTAAATTTTAAAAAAGGGGCACAGGACTACATTGCAAAATACCACAAAAGCGGAAGGGCCTGGCGCGCAAATATACCAACAATAAAAAAAGCGTGGTTCCCCCCTGGTCGGGTCACTCGCGCGGGTCTGTAGCCGTAAAATGACGCTGTTTTGGGTCTTAATGACCCACTCCAAAACGGCGTCATATACATCGGCCTTAAATACCAAAAAAGCTTCAAAAAAACATTTTAAACCCTCCCCCCAAAAAAAACAAGCCGAAACTCTCCGAAAGCCCTCCGAGCTGCGGCTTGGAATCGGCTTAGCTCCAGTCATCCGGCTGTCGGGCTCCTCCATCTCTGCCGCCGTAGATGGTGGTCGAAGAGGCCTAAGGAGGCTATTTTAGCCCTCTAAAACCCCCCTGAACCCGAATCTAGACTCAAAATAACCTAAAACCCCACCAAAAGTCAAAAAATGATCAAAACGTTTCGGATTCGGGACTCCGATTGTTACCAAACGTAAAAAGTTTGTATTTTTATTACTTTTCTATATATACATGACATGCGAAGCAAAAGTAGACTGAAAAATTCGAAAAAATACCTCTGCTTTTTTATATTTTTGTATTAGAAATCGTAAGAGTCTTACAATGGTTTCTTTGGATCTTTTTATAACCGATTTGAGAGTGAAATACAAATTAAAATAAAAAAAACCACGTATTCTTTTGTTGTTGTGTTCTTTGCTGGCTTTTTTGTTGTCTTTCGCAGGTACGGAGGCTGTACAGAGGCGCGTGGAGGCGTGCGTGGTGGTGCACATGGCGGTACGTGCGCGGCATAGAGGGGAAACTTCTAGGGTTTCTGTTTGCAAAAACCTTTGGGCCATTCGGGCCTGTGTGTCACCGGGCCATTGTAATTTGGGCCGTTGGGTTTAGATTTTTGGTTCTTAGGTTTGTTGGGCTTATTTAGTTTGGGTCCATTTTAGATTTTAAATTTGTATTTGGGTTTGAGATTTTGTAATGGACTAGACACGGACTGTTAAAACTTTGGTTTTATTTATTGGTTTTTGTATTTATTTTGGCTTTTATTTTAGCTTGTATGGTTTCTGATGGGCCCAGGCAGATTGGGTCTGCTACAGACCCACAAACCTTTCCTTTGTTCAATTCAATAATAGACATGAAACTCATAAGTCTCTTCAATTCAATACTCGTATAGTTTCTGTACATGCCTATACTAACTCATAACAATCTCATTCTCATCCACATCTCAGTTAAACTCATTAAACCATTTGGAATATTAAAGGATACTCGGGAACACATCACACCTAAGTGCCACATACATAGCTGAAGCTATCTCAATCTCATATCACATATATGCTCACTCTCGAGCTATCACAGGGTTTGCTCACACAAGCTATCAGTCAAGACATAGCTACACGGTGCTGCTCACACAAGATGTCAGGTACCGCAACACATGCCAGAAACCCAGCCACCAGTAGGATGTACGAGACCAGCACCTAATCACATAATCTCGGTAATCCCCAATGTCATGACATTCATAGCATAATCTATTCCTAGGGTTCAAACGGGACTTCACGTTTCTAAATCTTTGTCGATCAAATCCATAGAATCATAACCAATCATATTCACAATTCAATTCAATAGTAAATCATTAAAAATACAATACATAATGCTTATTAACATACAAACTTACCTCAGCTCACAAAAACGAGGAAATAGGTTAATTAGTCGAGTAGTTTGTTTTTGCCCCGATCTAGATCCAAATTTTGTTTTTCTTGATCTATATGCAATAAAAAATAACTTATTCATTCATGTTTTTACTCAATTTAGTCCACAATACATATTAAAGCAACTTTATACGTTTTCCCCTAATATTTCACATTTTTACAATTTAATCCTCATTTCACAAAATTACAAAGTCATGAAATTTTATCAAAACCCATGCTTTCCGAGTTGCTATTAGGTCCCTATTAGCCCATATTTATCAATTATTCACACTTTTAACCACATATTTTACACATTTCACAAATTAATCCTTATTTTGCATTTTCACTAAAAATCACTTAACAAAGCTTGTTAATCTATCATCAAACATTCATAATCTATCATTACTCATCAAAGAACACATGTATTCATCAATGGAAACATTCACATACTTTAACAGCTTTGAAATCAAATATACGAGCTACCTAGATTGAGCTACAACGAACTCAAAAACATAGCAATCATTAAAAACAGAACAAAAACGGACTTACATGCTCAAGAAGACTTGATCGAATGCTATGAACCCTAAAATGGTGTTTTTCTCCCCTTCAAATTTGGCAAGAAGATGAATGAAAAATAAATTTGGCTTTATTTTACCTATTTTAATTATTTACTAATTAAATTACTTATATAACCTTACTAATTCACATCAATGGTGTCCATAATTGTCCATTACCAATATTAATGGTTTAAATTCCATCTAAGTGCTCTTACAATTCAATTCTATAGCCATTTAGTGCATTTAACTAATGGAACATCACTTTGGCATTTTATGCGATTTAGTCCTTTTTATCAAATTGGGCATTCAATTGATAAAATTTCTTTACGAAAATTTCTCACTATTCTAATATCATGATGTAGACAAAATAATAATAAAATAAATTTTTTGACCTCAGATTTGTGGTTCTGAGACCATTGTTCCGATTTGACTAAAAATAGGCTGTTACAAGAAATACATTTATTTTTTTGTTATGGTTAATTTTATGGTGTATGTATTCAATTAGACATGTTCATGGGTTAGACCATCCGCTCAGGCCCAAAAACCCACTTGAAAAATTAGAAAATTTGAACAAAAATACGAGACTCGGGAAATAGGTTTGATTAAAATTTAAGGCCCATGGCTCAGTCCGAATATATTATATTATAAAATTTATTATATTAATTATATAAGTTAAATAATTATTATATTTTTTTTATTTTTATTAAATAACTAATTCAATAACAATGAAATCCATTACCTAACTCAAAATATAAAAGTTTAAAATTATATTTAATAAAATATTTATTATATTTATGATATTTTTTTAATATATATATATTTTTTAATGTATTTTTAATGTGTTAGAAAACTTTTATTTTAGTGTTTTTGTGCATTTAATGCATTATATTTAAAAAAATTAATGAAAACTAATATAAAAAAATCAAATATGTGCAAGCCGAGTTGGGCAAAAAAGTAAGTCCATTTTTCAAGCTTGGAAAATTAATCTAGATACCTTGTATGAGCCCAACCCAATCCATGAACACCTCCTACCTGTAACACCCCTAACTCACATCCGTCGCCGGAATATGGTTTTGGAGCATTATCGATCAAACAGACATAATTTCAAACATTTCATAACATATAATGTTCAAGTCAAAACCAATCAAACTCATACATCCTAGGTGCCTAACCAATGTATCCTCAATGGTTTGAGTTTGGGACTATTGTTAATGTAACACCCCTAACCCATATCTGTCGCCGGAGGGTTATGAGGCATTACAAGACAAGCACAAAATCTAACAGAACTCTATTCGCATAAAGCATGTTTGTACACTTGTGGATGATAGCTTAAAAATATAACAAAGTTCGAATGAAATGTATAAGTAAAAATCAATATCCATTCATTAAGATTTTAAGCACTCTTAATCAAAAACATATGTGCATGCATAACAAATACACATTGAACCAATTATTCATTTTAAAAAAAAAGAGTTACTATTCATATGGTAAAAATTTTAAGACTTAACCAAATACATCACCTTATCCACTAAGCCGAATATGCATGCATCCATTCACCACAACTTGTATCACTAAGCTTGATAAACCCGATCTCATTATAACACATTTCTGATTTCACATTGCACCAATGTCATGAAGTGTCTTATTGCTCACCAATGATTTTAACACTATTCATTTGGTAATCTTCTTAAGCATAGCCGATTATAAGCTATCCTACTCTAGTAAGTACAACACCTTATTGTATGGCTAATTCAATTCAACCTTTATGAACACTTATCAAACAACATTTGCATATTTGCATCATCTAAATATGTATATATAAGGTAACTTGGCAAGCCATTTTCGCATGGCTATACATATTTACAACATCAAAATGATACTGGTTTAAAATCAAAAGTCAAACCTATACATGCCATTATCAAAATTTAATTACTAAAAGTACCAAAATGGGCTTCGATAGTGCGGATGACTTCGACTTTGAATTTCTCGAGACCGTAGCTAACGAACGAGATCTATAAAATAGAGAATTAAAAACAACAGAGTAAGCATTTCCATGCTTAGTAAGTTTTAAGCAATGTAACCATTTAAAACTCAATTAGATAACAATCAAACTAAAACCTCAAATGACAATCCTTTGATCTAATATTCTTTTTGGCTGAATATAACATACTAGCATTGAATAAGTATCGAACATTTTAACCTCCCTTGAACCCGAATTCATATCACATAGACAATTTAATTCTATTCACATGGTTTCATCCATTGACGAATGCATCTAAATCATTTATATTTTGTCTTAGCACTTATACACATATTCTCACCTGTCATACTATCCCATACTTGGGCCGAATATTCACATACACATAAGGTAAAGCTTAACATAATTTCACTTGAAATGAAATACACATACCATGAATAAGTCATAGACTTTCATATATAATCTTATGCAATGGCCGGAGCAACATCACTTCAATAGATACTTTTGATTTAATCTAAATCTTTATCACAAACGGATATATGTTACATACCTGACCAACTTAAGGTAGTAAGCACATTTGTTGGGATTATTACAGCAAAAATCACATAATTTCAGCATGAATGCCTGTGGGACTTTAATCCCGGATATAATTCCAGCACGAATGCCTGCGGGACTTTAGCCCGGATATAATTCCAGCACGAATGCCTGCGAGACTTTAGCCCAGATACAATTCCTCGAATGCCTGCGGGACTTTAGCCCAGATATAATTCCAGCACGAATGCCTGCGGGACTTTAGCCCGGATATAATTCACGAAATGTCATTCATATTTATCCACATGCCAATACATTTTACAAGGTCCATCACATTCATAGTTCATTTGCCTCATTCAATTGTAAGCATAAAATATACAAACATTCTTCACTAAATTTTGGCTCAACGAACAACCACTCAAGACCGCAAGCTATGTCATTATCTTAGTTTATTTCTCTATTAGCCATTCAGCTACATACCACATATGCAAATTTCTTCACAATTAACCTATTAAGGTAATGTCAATAAGCAATAATTCCTATATCATGCACATATAACATGTCATCTTTAATTAGATGCTAGGTTTGATTACTCAAAACTTACCTCGAATATATTTGAACGATTGCGGAACGGCTACTCAACTACTTTTTCTTTCCCTCTATCCAATTTCGATCCCCTTTGCTCTTGAGCTTAATTTAAAAACAAATAGATTTATTTAATTACTTAACCAAAATCATTTACTATTTAATCACCTATCAATTAAGCAATTTACTTTAATACACACATATCATATAATTATGGTACAATGACCTTAATAACTAATTATTTAAACACCAAATATATTCCTTACTCATGCATAACCGAACACATCATTAGGCATTATCAAGTTTATATTTTAATAATCCAAATTACATTCGGCACATCCCATTAATAATTTAACAAATCTTAAATTCAACTTATAACTATATATACAACATATAGAGCATTAATATTATTTCATCATGAATTGATAACATGACCGAATGCTTAATTAATTACTAGCTTAGTTTAAATTTGGCATTACATACACCAACACCAAAACTATACCTTTAAGTTCTAAAAACTATCAAACCTAATACATATCTAAAAAAAAAACTCATCAATAAAACTTTCAAGATACATTCGGCAATCACTTAAATAAATTCATAAGATTCCATATAATTTCTAATATTAACCAGCCACAATCGGGACTACATTTCATCAATTTATATAACACATTCAACTTCATTTTCCTTAAACCATGACTGAATATTTATATACTTAAATCATAAATTTCCAAGTTTATAAAACTCAAGCATACTCTATTAACTAAAGCCGAATGAAGCATCTCATTACATAGTTTCAAAAATAAAAAATGCCATTTTAACTACTCAAACATCTCATGACCGAATATCCTCCCAAATCATTAGACCGAACCAAGCATCATTTTTCAAACTAAATTCACACACTAATTTCTCATAAATCATAACATAAATACAAGTATCCAACTTTCATTCCTCCAATTCTATCACCATTTACCAAACTTAATTCATGGCCAAAAGCTTCATGAATCAAAATATCAAAATTATCATGTGGTTTATGTCAAGAACTCTCCAAGTAACTCAAATCATGCAAGAATTTCTAATAAAAAGCATTAACATACCTTAATTCATCATCTAAATTGACCGAATGTGCAGCCCTCTTTTCTTCTCTTCCAATCGGTTTTGGGAGAAAAAGATGAACAAAGAAAAATGTCTTCTTTATTTTCTTTCTTTTCTCCTTAATTCATCTAATTTTTGTTTAACATATTTTTTTATTTCATAAATTACACCACCTGTGATTTAATAATAATAAACAAATGTATATAATGCATGACATGATGGCCTTGGCCGGCCACTAATTTTAAATAGGCCAATTTGACATGCAAACCCATGCTTTCATACATTGTCACTATTTGGTCCTCACACATTTACCTAACATATTTTCAAGTTTTCACATCTAACCCCTTTCAAATATAATTCACATTCATATGACTAAATCAAAATATCAAACTTTCACACATGTACTATCACACATAGTAGATATGAATTTTAATATTTAATAAATTTTATAACTCGGTTTTGTGGTCCCAAAACCACATTCCGACTAGGGTCAAATTAGGGCTGTCACAGTTGGATGCTGAATCGGCGATCAAAATTAAGTACCTAACTTGCGCACGGAAAACAAAACCGTACGCTGAGTAAAAACTCAATGGTATTTCTATAATCTGAATATTTAAAGATAAAAAAATTACAAATAAACGATTGAAATATAAACACATATTAATAGTTATTTATTTCAACAACCATATCATATTTCATTTGTATCACAAATATCTCAATTCACATATTTGCTATATAAATATCTTTTCACAATTTATTTCACATTTCTTTATACAATTGCATTATCCTTTCCATATTCATTTCATGAGTATGTAACTCAAATATTCCATGTATTTGCAACATATTTCACATTCTATTTTCAATTCACTATTTCACTTCCATTTCTCATACCATACTATTTCAATATCAATTATAAAACTTTATTATTCAGTTACCCCTATTAGCACGACTTGGACTCGAACGAATATACGGATCCAACTAAAACACACCAGTTTGGCACCCAGTGCCTTAACGGATAATTCAAAGTAATAATTTGACACCTGGTGTCTTATTGGCTAAACCGAAGTAAATTGGCACCCAGTGCCTTATCGAATATATCTGAAGTAATAATTTGACACTCAGTGTCTCATCGACTCGAAGTCCAAGAAATCCTTGAACTCTTTCAATTCAATGGCATGTCATCTATTTTTGACTCAGCCCGATACAATTAATAAGGTTTCAATTCACTTTCCAATACAACAAATATCCAATATCATATTTGCATATATATATATATATATATATATATATCAATTCAATTCAATTCAATCAACTTTAAATCAATTCAATAAATTCATCACATACTACATCAATCCATTTCAATTTCAAAACACAATAATTTTCACCTCAACACTTACCGTATCCATTAAATTGAATTATAACAATTAACAACTAAATTCAGATTATAGAAATACAAACCAGAAATTTCGAGCTATTTCTCGTTGACTTTATCTTTCCCCTTCTTGATCGAGGATGCTAGTACGACGTTAACTATGGAATTAAAACAATTAAAAATCATCAATACAACACAATTCAATTTCATATTGAATACTTCAATTTTTACTCAAATATTGCCTAAATTTCCAATTTAGTCCCTAAACCAAGACTAACGTTTATTCTTAACATTTAATTCTTTATTTTCATGCAAATTCCACTTTAGACTAAATTCAACTCCCTATTTTCACATAAATTCTTAAATTTTTAATTTTTCACAATCTAGTCCCTAGTACACAATCTTTACCATTTTGTTCTACAATGTAATCCTTTTTCATTTCTAGCTTAAAAATATATCAATTTAATCTCTAATACTAGAATTATTCAACATGGACAACACTTATATACTCAATAATTTCTAAAATTTTGACATGAGTCAGGTAGTACTTAACACCGGGGTTCCAAAAATATAAAAATTATAAGAAAAAAATACTAAATTGACTAACCAATTGGGCTTGAAACTTTAAAACCCTTAGCTTTGGTTTTTCTCCTTTTCTTTCCTTTTTTTCTTTCTTTTCCCTTCTGCTTCGTTTGTTCTTTGTTCTTTATATTTTCTTTATTTATTTGTTTTTATTATAATATAATATACTTAATTCTTAAGGTAAATGTATTATAATATATATTTTAACTTAAAATTTTATAATATTTTCATGCCACCTCATTTAAAGGTAATGGTATAATTCATTTTTTGGTCCTTTTAATTTTTTTAATTTATAATTCCACTTTTACCCTATATACAATTTAGCCTTTTTACCTAATTACTCTTAATTCATGCAAATTCACCTAACCAAAACCTAATTAACCACACAACTAACTTTGTAAATATTTCTAATAAATATTTACGAGTCTAATTTATGAAAATGAAGTCTCAAAAATACATTTTTCGACATCCGTGATTATGGAGTCATTACACTACCCCAAGTTTGAACCAACAATACAATGTGACTTACCATTACAACTAACAATTATTGGTTAATAAAAATATAATTATTAAAATCTATTATATCTCCATATTTTTGGTAAATATCCATTTATTTTTATATGACTTTAGAAATAAATTAAAATTATATTAAATAATTTACCTTATTTACTTAATTAAAAAGCAATGTAATCCTATTCTTATTTTGTGCTTTAAGTTTTAGATAATATATCTATTTTACCCCTATTTATTTCATAAGTCTCTTTAAAAGCTAGCTTTATATTAAAAACCAATGTAATCTTATTCGATTTTGTCCTTTACTTGCTATACTTATTTTATCCATATTTATTTCATAAAGCTCCTTAGGAGCTGGATTTATATATTATATATAGATATAGAAAATAGAGACATAGTTCTCTCCAAACTAATAATTTACCTGAGCTGATAAACAATGTCTTCTTCTTCTTCTTCTTCTTCTTCTTCTTCTTCTTCTTCTTCTTCTTCTTTGTTGTCGCCACAGCAGCTACCAATGAAACCAATTCCTGGTCACTGCGGACATACGTTCTTTGGTCCATTTCGAGATCGTTTAGCATACTTTTACAATGAAGGCAGAGACAAGTTCTTTGAGAACCGAATCCAAAAGCACAAATCCACAATCTTCAAAACTAATATGCCTCCTGGACCTTTAATTGCCTCTTGCCCTCGTGTTGTTTGTCTTCTGGATGCTGTCTCCTTTCCTGTCCTTTTCGACCCTTCAAAAGTTGAAAAACGTGATGTTCTTGACGGTACTTTCTTGCCTTCCCTGGCCTACACTGGTGGCCATCGTGTTTGCGCCTACCTCGATCCTTCCGAGCCAAAGCACAGTTCTTTGAAATCCTTTATTTTGTCTACTCTCTCAGCCCGACATCATAAGTTCATACCACTCTTTCAAACAGGCTTATCAGAGCTTTTTAATGAGCTTGAAGCTCAAATTTCTAACAAAAAAGAAGCTTATTTTAACACCTTGAGCGATACCATGTCTTTTAACTACGTTTTTCGCCTCTTATGTGACAAAAGCCCTAGTGAAACAAGGATAGGTTTTAAAGGACCAAAACTTGTTGACAAATGGTTATTGTTTCAGCTTGCACCACTTGGATCACTAGGGTTGTTACCAAATCTTCTATGTTATTTCGAAGATATTTTGTTGCGCACATTCACTTTCCCTTTTTTTCTCGTTAAATCTGATTATAAAAAACTGTACGATGTGTTTTATGAGTTCGGAAGCTCAGTGTTGGATGAAGCTGAAAGTAAGTTCGGGATTGAAAGAGATGAAGCTTGCCATAACCTAGTTTTCCTTGCTGGTTTTAATGCTTATGGTGGTATGAAAGTCCTCTTCCCTGGGCTGATTAAATGGGTTGCATTAGCGGGACAAAAGTTACACAAGAAATTAGCTGATGAAATCAGGACTATCGTCGAAGTGGAAGGTGGGGTTACTTTATCTGCCTTGAACAAAATGGTTTTGACCAAATCAGTGGTTTATGAATACCTAAGGATCGATCCTCCAGTTCCTTTCCAATATGGCAAAGCTAAGGTTGATTTTGTAATTCAAAGCCACGATGCAGCCTTTGAGATCAAGAAAGGGGAGATGATATTTGGATATCAACCGTTTGCAACTAAAGATCCCAAGGTTTTTGAGAACCCTGAGGAATTTGTGGCTGATAGATTTGTTGGGGAAGGAGAGCAGCGGTTAAAGTACGTGTATTGGTCGAATGGGCGCGAGACGGAGGAGACGACGGCGGGGAACAAGCATTGCGCTGGGAAGGATCTGGTGGTACTGTTGTGTAGAGTAATGGTGGTGGAGCTTTTCCTTCGTTATGAGACGTTTGAGGTTGAGAGTGGGACGTTTATGTTCGCTCCATCAGTGACGTTCAAGTCACTGACTAAAGTCTCGTCAAGTCCTTGACCGCCCATGATTGGTTATATTGATTGTCATCTTTCTTGTTAATTTCTTGAGTCCAACATTTACAAATTACAATCAAGTTTTCGTCTTTAGTTTTTAAATTTGTAAATGGGATTCCTTAATTTATCCAACCACCAGGATGTCATTAATCTTACATACATCTACATTCCGACTTCTACCATTTTATAAACATAATTGTACAAATCAGCCATGTTTTTTTTAAGATAAATAATTATGAATATGAGAGAAATAAAAAATTAATTACGAAAATAGGTAAATTAAACTGTTTCAGTAGTACGAGAGATGGAGCATCAATTTATCACTATTGATTGACTGAGTATGTTATTTAAAAAAGGTTAAATATAAAAAATTTTAAATTATTGCAGGAATATAATTACTAATTTGAAATCATAAATGATAGCAATAAGATTATTTATTTCCATTTTTAAAGTAATTAAAATATTAATTGCTTCGTATTTAAATCCAACATGCTTGGTAATATAATTTTAATTCAATATGATTCCTAATAAATGAAACTCTTGTTAACAATAATTCATATTTTTAATTGTTTTTCTTTTTTAAAATATAACTTCAAAAATTTTATATATCTTGAAACTATTTATTAAAATACAATTTAGGATTGGATAAAATTACTTGCACATTTAGTCTACGATCTTTTACTCTTAGTTGATTAAATTTTTGATTAAGTGTTTTAAATTGATCTTTGTACTCCTTCAAAATTTTCGTTACATGCAAGTCAGTCCAAGGTTTTTAATGATATATTTTCACTATTTATTTATAAATTAATTGTAAAAACTATTCACAAAACTCCAAATAATCCAAACATTATTCATTTATTTTATTAAAAATTATAACTAATTTATTATATAATAAATGAAAATAATAATTAAAATTATAACTCTCTTTAGTCTTTTCTGTCTGTAAGTATAGGCACATGAAGCTTTCCTTCAATTAATTAATTAAATACAAAATTAATCATAAACAAATAGTTACAAGATTAATAAAAAAAATGGAAGAAGGAAGTGATCTGTTCCTAATAGAAAACAAATATGTTTTAAATATACTTCTACTATCCTTCATGTTTTCCAACTTCAACATCCACATTATTTATAACATACATTTACTCCTCCTGCGTCGTGCCCAATAATAAATAATTACTCGTTTATTCCCAAACAACTTCAACTTAATTCATTTTTATTTCTTAAGCAATCGAAATTACTTTTAATTTTTTTATTGGAAAAAATTATCATGTTTTTTTAAATATTTATTTTTAATATTTTATTATATCTTTATAGGACACTCATTAGAGGTGATCATGGATCGGGCCGGGCCTAGAAAAAATGTCAGCCCGTTTTCTAGGCCCAGACTCGAGCCCAGCTCGGCCCAAAATATGAGCCTGAAAATTTTTCTAGGCCCGGCCCGGAATAAAAATGCTAGGCCCGAGCCATTAATTTTTTTTTCTTATTTCATTAAAAAATTTAAAAATATAATAAGTTAAACACATTTAAAAACATAAAAACAAATATTAAAACAAGAAACAAAATAAAAATGAGACAAACAATTCCTAAAACAATACACAAATTAAAAATATAATAAAAAGTGGTTATATTAAAATTGAAACAAGTTAGAACTAAAAATATGGTTAAAAAATAAAATATATATATTTATATAATTCAGGCCGCCGAGCCAGACCCGGGCCAAAAAAGGTTGGCCCAAGGCCCGGCTTGTTTTCTAAACGGGCCTCGTATTTTTGCCCAAACCCATATTTCAGGCCTATATTTTCACCCGAACCCTCCTATTTTCGGGCGAGCCTTCGGGCCGGGCCGGGACACCCAACCCATGATCACTCTAACACTTATCAACTTTCTGGCTTTAATTGTGGAGTTTAAAAACTCCATTAATAGTGTATCATATTTTATTCTTTTGATAAATTATTGAAATTTTTTATTTTATTGAAAATGAAAATGTCTAACATTTGCTTATCAAAAACGTGCTTAACATTTAATTTTTTTAGGTAAAGTACAAAAATATCACTAAATTATTGACTTCGTTCTATTTTGGTCACTCAATTATTAATTTTTTTGATTTAGTCATTAAATTTTTCGAAATCAAATATTTTGGTCACTTTCCCATTAGTTGTTGTTGATGAGTGAAGAAAAGATAATGTGGGTTTTTTTAATGGTTAATTTACGCTAAAATAACGACGTAATTAATAGACGAAGAATTGCAACTTAATTATCTGTTAATTTAGCCCTAATTATATACATCTAGTCAACCCCTCCATTAGCTCAACACAAATCTTTAACAAATTGTGTTTAACACGAATACTTACATGGAATCAGAAACGATTAAACAATGAGAAAGGGTCCACTAAATTTACTCACCGGAGTAATAGGGTCTTTCTCACTTTAATAATTGTTTAAAAAGTATTTAAAATTAATATTTCATATATTGTAATATTAATGAATTTAAATATAAATTAAATTAATTTTTTTATTTTATAATATTATGTCTAAATTAAAAATTTTAATTTTCACAACAATATTAAATCTAGAATTTTAAAAAAATATTTTACCATGTTTTTTTTAAAAGTAATGGTAAATTAACTATTACAATTTATCAATATTTAATATAAAGTTATACGTGTAATATGTTAACTTGATAATTAGAACCCTAAATCACAAGCTAATCATATAAATTTATGATGAGGTGGGTAAAACAAAACTATATAATAGATATGTTAATAAAAGATTACATAAAATATATGATAAGTTTGGAATTGGAGATGTTGAGGGATACGAACCCAATATTTTAATGCATACAAACAATGAGAAAATACAATGGAGGAGATACGAATGGCGTCATTTGCGAACGACAAAAGGGAAAATTACTGTAGAAGATACAGTGAGATATGTCATATCTTTTTAATGTATAGTTTTTTGGGGGTCATAATAATATAATGTAGCTATGGTACATCCCCAATCAATTATTTTTTGAACTAACAAATATAATATCACACATCTCACATTATTTTTAGATCTATTCTTGAGAATTAGATATATATATATATATATATTTAAAAGAATTTTTAACTAATTCATGCATTATATAATTTGGAATATATATATATATATAATGAAGGACAAATTTTATTAACACAAACATATATTTGAGCTTTAATAAGAATAAAATATTATAATATATTCGTAATCGTTTTTGTCACAACTTAAATACAACATATTTAAAAGACTTGTAAGTATCAAGGGAATTATCCCCGAAAAGTCCAAGGCGACAAGTAGAATCAATAAAAAAAAAAAAACTAAACATCCACCAAATTAAAAATGATAACAACAAATCAATACCTAACGCTTGTATAAGCAAGAGTAATACTTGTACAGGATAAGGCAAAAACTTAAATGAAAATGATTGAACAAAGAAATCAAAAGAAGATCTTCAATATTGATGGAAATCTGCTTTTGAGTCGGCTTCAATGGTGTTTTCCGAGTTGTTTTCTTGAGTATTCTATGATGACTCACTCCCTTCTTCTTATCTTTGCCATATATAGTTCTTAAAATGCCCGAAAAGCCTAAAAAATGTAGTTTTCTGCGTGTTTGGAGTGTAATTTGTGAAATTGACACGATTTGGCACACGACCGTGTCTATAACTCGTGTGGCTCTTGAAATTTACTCTGATTTTTCGATTCTCACTCGTTTTTCATTCATTTTACTCCCAAATGCTCTCCTAAGTATAGAAACATGAATTTAAAGGATTAGAAACATAAAAATTCACTATTTTTTTACCTAGACCGGGTTTGAACAAAATTTTAAATCTATTTTTCAGATTGGATTGAATCCAACTTAAAAAACAACTAAAATTTTACATTGACCTGGTCCAAAGAAAACAACTAAAATTTTACATTGAACTGGTCCAAACTCGACCTAGGTCTAAATGAATTTTCTTTTAATTGGAAGTACTAAAAATTTGTGCTTATACTATTAAATATAAAATGAAGGTGTGACAAATGCCTAATGTCAATTATTTTATATATATATATATATATATATATATATGAGAAGTTAATGGATAAATATTAATTCTAATCCCTTTATTTTTTTGAGATTATATAAAAATGATTAAATTTTAGATTTAATCTTTATATTTTGCTCATTAGTTAGCCTAAATACTTTATTCTAATTAAAATGGTGATGTGAATTTTTAAAAATTATTAACCCAAATAAAATTTTCTATTAAATTCAAATTCATTATAATGTCATTTTTTTGCTAGATATATATTAAGTGAGGTTTTTTTTTTAATTTCAAAATGTCACACTAATAAACCTAAATTTTTAGATTTGAAAAATAGAGAAATTAAATGCCTTAAAATATAAGTATAGAGATTAAATTCTATATACACAAAAAAAAGTTGAATCTGAATTTTGACTCTATTATTTAATATAAAAAATAATTACCTCATGGATAGGAATCATTCTGACAACTCAATGGATTATTGCAAGCCCTTGGTTTGTACAACCAAAACAATCATAAATTTTTTAAATTGAAAATCTATTAACATATTTTAAAATTTGGAAGCTAGTATAGGAGATTGAAGTTATGCATTATCAATTTACATTGCCATTAATAAAAGTAAAAAAAGTCAAAATTCAACAGGAAATATTAATAATAACAAATGGTTCTCTAAAAAAAAAATGAATAAATGGTTACTTGAGCCATATTTGTCAGCCCATTAAGCCTAATTGCAGCCCAAGAAGACTTGAGTTTTATCTTATTAACCCTGACTCAAGGCCTAATAAAATGACCATAAGGATGGAGTTCTTAAATAACACAAACTCTTCTCCTTCCGGTTATTGGATGGATATTTTATTTTGAAATAATAAACTAAAGTTTTGGTTGAGTACTAATGTCATTAATATATGTTCAAAGTCTCACTATATGAATTTTTTTATTGTTTTTTAAAATAAAAGAATAAAATATCTTTAAATAATATAAATTATTTTAAATTCAAAAGGATATTTTTATAATTTTTGTAATCGAGTTAGTGTCCGGTTGACTTATGACACCAACTCAATCAAGAGTTTAAATAATAGTATAGATACTAGAATACAAATATATTAAAACAATAAAATAAAGCTTTGGTTGAGTGATTAATTTAAAATTTTGCTACTGTAATTGACTTGTGACACCAACTTGGTAAGGGTTTAAATAATAGTATAGATACTAAAATAAAAATGTATTAAAATATCAAAATAAAGCTTTAGTTGAAGCGTAAATTTAAAGTTTTACTAATGCAATTAGCATGAGATCATATCTCACTATGTGCATATTTTTATTAATTTAAAAAAAAAAAAACTAAAGTACCCTCGAAAAATATAAATTATTTTAAATTCTAAAGGACATTTTTGTAGTTTTTCTAACCAAATTGATGTTCGGTTGACTTGTGACACCAACCTCGTATAACACTGCTTACCTAACCTATTAACATATTAAAGTAAGGAATGTCACATTAAAATTTCCAATTTCAATCTCTAAGTCTTGCTCGGTGCCACTATTGGAGAACTTAAACATAAACTTTAAGTTAACTGATGTACATGTCATTTTCTAAATCCAAAATCATATATCAAAAGAGTCTTGAAGTTTTTAGAGTTGGTGTTATCCTCGTGAAGAAGTACTCCTTATATCTTCTATCTACTTTCTTTTACTTATGTATTAAGTTACATGAATAGCTTAGTAAGTACCTAATTGAATTTATAAACTTACCATCCATTTATTCAAACATAATTATAATATTAAAATTAAATCAAATTAGCAAGTTATTTATACTATCTATAAATTAATTAATTCATGCATTTTCACTAAATAATATACAAATTATTAAACTAAATTTATTATTCATTTCTATCATTTAATCTCATGTTCACATATATTACATGAATAGTTAACAGATTGTGATCATAATCAAAATTTCGATAACAAAACTTCTAGAGTCCTAGTCCAAAATAGAACTCCTGACCTTTAACAGAACTATGATAACAAACCTCCAAATTCCAACCAACACACCATATTCCAAAGAACATAAGCATAAATAGAACGTGAACAAAAGTACTCCTTCAACCCACCATTACCCCGTTTCACCAACTCTATTTCCAATTTCAAACCAAATTAATCGATAACCGAAATTTCAAAAAACATTAACCGACCTCTGATTGAACTAAGTTCAATCACCGACCGATTAACCAAATTAGATCAGTTCAATCGATTAATTCGATTGAACCAAAATTTGAACACCTCTAGTGCTTGTGTCCAGCACTATTCTCTCAATGGTATCATACTCCACGATACGGTATAAAAAAATTTTTCCATCTGCATAATTATCATCAACCTTATAATATTTGGATTTACAGTCTAAATTGTTTATAGCTTTAATTACAAAAACTTATATAAACTCAATTTAGAGAAAGACTTATACTAGATTATATCCCTTTTTATAATACATAAATTAAATAAAAGTAATGTTAAATTTATAATATATAACATTTATAAAAAAAGGTTTTATAAATTACCCAAAAATTTCATTTCTTTTAAATAGCATAAATTTTTACTATAATTCTAGAAAATTATTTGTTTATAAATAAGCTATGATAAAAAAAAAAAAACTATAATATTTTGTTATGAACATATATATTATATAGCATGGACACATAAATAAATTATGTCTATACTTATCCATAACTTTTTATAAATAAATATATTATAACATCTTTATAACATGTACATTATTTTTTATAATAATTTTTCTTGTCATATCTTTAGAATTTTTTAAGATTTTAATAATATAATTTTTTTATAACTTCATAAAATACACAAATTATTTTTAAAATATAAATTTTAAGTATTTATAATATAATAAATATTTTTTCATAATCATTCCAAACATTCATACGTGTTCACACTTATAATATAATTTTTATAACTTCTATAAAAATATTTTTTTAAAATTAGTTTTTGAAATAATTATTTATGTAATTACTCCAATTCTCAACATTCTCTAAGGAATGGAAAATGTAATTAGAGTATTCCAACTACACCTGATTCGGTGAGACCTACCAATTACAATGGTTAACCAAACATGTCACTCTTTTGTAATTATAAGCAATTACAACTAAATCCAATTATTAGGTGTTTTCCAAACACTATATACCTAAATGTTTTGCTAAGTTAGTGTCATCCATTAACGAAATCTCAACTCAGTTGTGGAATTACCAAAACCCTTTTTATTTTTATAAAGCAACATATATTATTTCGAAGGTAGTGTCATCTTTTTATATTTTTAGTATTATAGAAAAAATATATGTGCATGACGAGATTTGAACATGAGACCTCATTATATTTATAAATTCAACTTTATCATTTCAACTAAGATCCTATTTCATTTTGGAAAATTATTCGATACATTGTTTGTTGAGTTTTTTAGACTCTGTAAGTGGGTTTAAGGTTTGGCAATATATTATAGAACGTAGTAAATTTTTTTTTTAAATTAATTATATAAATAAATGGCTTAAAGGTGTAAAAAGCTCTTGAACTTTTTCAAGAAAAGCAATTAAGCCCTTGTTCTTTTTTTTTCACTCAATTGAATACTTGAACTACCAAAATGCATCAAAAAGGTCCATTTAACATTAAAATTAACAACTCCTAGTTTTTTTTTCAATTAAAGTCATCACATGTCAAAACACAACATGACATGTAGTGAAAAATAATAAAAATAAAAAAATCAATAAAGTTATAGAAAAATATTAAAAATTTATAAAAATAATTATGGAAAAATATTTAAAATTTATAAAAATAGAAAGATATAAAAATCACAAAAAATAGTAAAGAATTTATAGAATTTGTAATTTTTTTATAAAAATTGTAAGAAATTATAAAATATATAGCAATATAAAAAAATTATAATAGTAAAAATATAAGATTGTAAAAAATGATATAAAAAAATATAAAATCAAGTAGAGGAAAGGGCTATACCATTGAATAAATTGATAGAACTTGATGAAGTGCTTTTGCATCGGAATTGTTGTAGGAGTTGCTTCTATGGGGAGTGTTATATACATACATACATACTCATTATAGATCATTACAAACATATGAAATCAGATATCTTTTGGATACACATGTACACTACACATCATCATTACAAACATTGACCAGGAAACAACATAAGGAACCAAATGGTGCATGCTATGGTGTGACAAAATGTTACAATAGCTACAAGGACACCTACTTTTTCTAGTATTTCTAAAGTTTGGGTAGAAATTTGTTTGATAAACAAGGCTAGAAAAGATTGAATGTAAGTAGGAGGAGAAAGGTAAGTAAAACCAATGAAACATTGGGTTGATTATGATCTGACTGGGTGTATTGAAGAGATACGATAATTTTTTTTACGAATTTTATATTTTTATAATTTTCTTATGACTTTATAAAATTTTATAAAATTTTTCTATATTTCTATATATTTTTATAATTTTTATGATTTTTATAAAATTTTATATTTTTTTACAATTTTTTCTAATTTTAATAATTTTTAAATATTTTTATTAAAACTTAATAATTTTTTATAATTTTTATAATTTTATTAGTTTTATTTTTTATCATTTTTCGCCACATGCTGTGGTTGTGACACATGGTGGTTTTAACTGAAAAAAAGTAGAGGTTGCTAACTTTAACGGTTAATCATTAAGATAACAGTCAAAGGGTTTTTTTTATGCATGTTGACAATTCAATTACCCAATTGAGTGAAAAAAAAGGGGTTAATTACTTTTTTGAAAAAAGTTTGAGGGCATTTTATGTAATAGCCTGATTTTCGGTGATGTGGGGGATAATGGTTCAAGGCCACTAAATTCGACAAGGAATTTTATTATTTAATATTTAATCCCATTATAGTGTTTTTGCGAGCTTCCCGTTAAATGCTCTCCTGAGCATCCTGACTAGTTGTGATTTGCATATGTTGTAGACACACACACACTCTTATGAGCGTTTTATCTATAGGTTCTTTGTGAACCTCCTGTTAAAGTGCTCTTTGGAGCTTCCCGTTAGTGCTCGCTTGAACTTCCCGTTATATGGCTATTTGGTGCTTTCTGATTAAGTGTTCTTCGGAGCTTCCCGTTAAGTGCTCTCCAAAGCTACCCGATATAGGCTTTTTGTAAGCTTCCCGTTACTAAGCCCGAATAAGCTTCTTGTTACATGGCTCAATGAGCTTCCCGTTATAGTGCTTGAGACAAAGCTTTTTGATTTAGTGCTCTGATGAGTACTCCCGGACAGGAATTGACGGATTTATGATTTTTACACTTTATGTGTACTACCCCGTATCCATCGAGATTTCAAATGATTCAACGAGTGAGATTCTGACATGAAGATAAGCGAAATTAATATTTAAAAAATATATGAAATGCATGGAAGTTGATATTTGATGAGCTCATCCCTGTTATTGATATTTACATGAGATAAATTTGACTAAACTAATATGTTGGTTGAAGTGTTGTGTGCAAGGCTATGTTGCATGGAATGTATGTGTATGTTTATTTAATGCACAAGTGTATGGTAGGTTTATTTCCCATTATACGAACTTACTAAGCACTGAGTGCTTACTCTATTTCATTTTCTCTGTTTTATAGTACTCGGAGGCTCATAAAGGTTGAAAGTTGATCAGAGCTACATCACACTATCAACCGCTCTCTTTTGGTATAAATATTAACTTGACTTTGGTATAATGGCATGTATAGGCTAGCTTTGCCAATGTTGGCATGTAAATGGATGTTTGTAATCTAGCCATTGGAATGGCTAGTAATGGTATGACTAATGTTGTTTTGGTATATTTATAAGGTTAAATCATAATAAATACATATGTGTTTGGTATAGTTTAATTGAGTTATGTTAAACATGTATGTTTATAAAAGGTACGATTATAAATATGAATGCATGTGATGATATATCATGCTTGAATTGGTTGGTGCATGATTGCAAATATTGGTGTAGATTGTTGGCAAATTTAGGTGAGAAATAAGGCTAATAAATGACCTTATTTTGTCCACACGGGTAGACACATGGGCGTGTGGTTTGGCCGTGTGTCCCTACATCTTAAAATTGAGAAACTGAATGTTCAAAATTAGGCACATGGGTAGACACACAGGCGTGTGTCTCAGTCGTGTGTAACACATGGCCTAGAACACAGGTGTGTGGCTTGGCCGTGTGACCGTTGTACTTAATTAAGTTGCAAGTCAAAGGTTACACGGGTTAGGGACACGGGTATGTGCCCTATCTCATATGCCACACGGCCTGAAACATGGGAATGTCACTTGGCCGTGTGGCGTCACACAGGCGTGTGACCCCTGCACCTAGAAAAATTTTTGAAATTTCGCGAAAAATTCTCTGAGCTCCCGATTGAGTCCCGACTTGTTTCTAATGTATGTATTGGGCCACGATGGCCCTAATAAGGGATTTTACGACAAATTTTCTAACATGTATGATAAAATAATATAAAATATCTGTATTCATTCTGTAAGTTCTGGTAATGTTAACCCTGTTTCAACGACAGATACAGGTTAGGAGTGTTACTTTTTACACCCTTAAGCCTAAATAAATATGACACTTGGGATGCCCTTAATCCACTTGTGGAATCTAAAAAACTCTATTGATGATGTATCAAATAATTACTATTCAAATTTTATTTCAAGTTTTTTATATATTTATTGGGGCTAAATTACCATAAAAAGCCCTTTTTTTCAAAATTACGGAAATGGACTAATATTTCAATTAATTACAGAAATAGGCCAAAAACCCCAAAAACGCGTCCACGTCAACGCGTTGTCAAGGGAAATTGGGGAAAAACGCTTCCCTGAGGAAGCATTTTGTCCACGTAGGACAAAAACACTTCCTTGAGGACGCGTTTTTGTCCTACGTGGACAAAACGCTTCCTCAGGGAAGCATTTTTCCCCTCCAACGGTCAGATTTTTTTTGACCATTTTCTTTAAATTTTTTGACCATTTTACCCCCCAACGGTAAAAAATATATATAAAAACCCCCTCCCTGTTACTATTTTTCACACACAAATCCTCTCCAAAATTTCTCTAAATTCTCTAAAATTTCTCTCAAAATTCTCTTAAATTTCTCTCAAATTTTCAACAATTTGCTCAAATTCTCTCAAATTTCTCTCAAATATTCAATAAATTACTTAATTTCTCCCAAATTTGTTTTTAATTTTTGCAACAAAAACTCTTCAAAAATTTTAAAATTTCTCTCAATTTTCGAAAATTTGAAAATTTCGATCGTGTTAGCAATGGCTTCCGAATTAATTCGTCTTGATCCTACACACATCTCTGTCGAACAATTGAGAATGGTAAGTGTTTATTTTAATTTTAAATATTATTTAATATTTTTTTCATTTTTGCAATTTTAATTAATTTTAATTTTAAATATTATTTAATATTTTTCTCATTTATGCAATTTTAATTAATTTTAATTTTATAATTATTTATTATAGCCAGTAGATCGGGTGTTGCAATGCTATATCCGTAATATGTCTGTGCCTCCATCGCCGTTGATAGAGAATTACCTACGTGAAGCGGGTTTTTGGCACGTGGCTACAGTAGGCCGTGAATGCAAGTTGGACCCGAAATTTATCAGTGCGTTGATAGAGAGGTGTAAACCCGAGACGCACACATTTCATCTTCCATGCGGAGAGTGTACTATCACTCTAGAAGATGTGCACTTGCAATTGGGATTACCGGTGGATGGGTACGCAGTGACCAGGTCCACTCAATCTGCTGATTGGGTTGCCGTATGCTACGAGCTTTTAGGTGCTATTCCGGATAGAATCAAGGGAGGTCGGATCGAGATGGGCTGGTTACGAGACACATTCCCAGAGCCAGATGATGATTCTACCGAACTAGAATTAATACGATATGCTCGGGCATATATTCTTCAGATTATTGGAGGTTATTTGATACCGGACTTGTCCCGAAACCTCGTACATTTGAGGTGGCTACTAAAACTCGTTGATTTTAGGGCAGCCGATGAACTTAGTTGGGGGTCTACCGTGTTGGCAACCTTATACCGGGAGATGTGCAGGGCGACGGTACCGAATAAAGCTAAAATCGGAGGTTGCCTATCACTACTCCAATCATGGGCACGATATCGGCTTCCATTTTTACGTCCTCGAGTGAACCACCCACATACATTTCCACTCATAACGAGGTAAATTTTATAATAGATTTTAGAGTTATTAGGTAGATTTAAAATATAATTGTATGCTAAAAATTTATTTAATTAGGTGGAACCATTCGGCTAGTTATGTTGGAATACCGACCTCTCTAGAAGATATACGACTTTTATTAGACCAACGATCAGAAGCACAAGTAAGTATTATATCGAAATATGTAAACTTAATAAAATAGTTATTTCATAAATATTATTTAGTATTATGTATATAACTAATATTTTTATCATGTTAATATAGTTTGAATGGACACCATACGAGGATCCGGCAGTTCGGGCGGTAATTCCAGATGAATTCTTACAAAATCCGAACATCTGGCATGTGAAGGCCCCAATAGTCACATATGCGATCGTTGAGATGCACCAATCCGATAGAGTATTGCGGCAATTTGGATTCCAACAATCGATTCCCGTGACACCTGAGAAGCTAGATGATGAGCACGAAATCGACTCACGACAACCGAATATGGATTGGCCAAGATACTGATCAAATTATATCGAAATGTGGGAAAATCGGTATGATTATATACCAACTCAGGAACCGATCATCGTTTTAGAGTTGGCGTGTGTGCCGGAATACATGCCATGGTTTAGAATCCATGGCAAGCCATATCTATTATCTAAAGAGGAGAGGCGACGACAAATACGTGTTGAAAAAGAACGACGGGGCCCTTTAAATCCAAGAAGAAGGGATGACGACGCGAGCCAACCAATAGCGGCGACACAGCAACCGGGCCCATCAACAGCACCCCCACAGTCACCGGGCCCAACAGTTCAACAGACGACACCCACATCATAGCTTTTTCAGATGATGCCAGGTATGTACCCTAACCCTTTTATGTATCCTAACCCTTATATGTTTCCTTTTTCTAGTCCCATGGCAGGTTGGAATGCATGGCCTGGTTCATCTCCGTTTTCGATTACTCCTGCTCAACCGTTGATCTATAGGCCGCCGTCGCATGAGGGATCGCACGAGTCACCGTCGGGGAGCTCTTCTTTTTACCAATCCCCATCGCCTTATGGGATTCTACCACATTCGCCATGGATGATGCAAACACCTCCGGGTTCATTATTTTATCAATGTGGTTCATCCTCCCAACACCCACAACCAGATCCCATACTAGAGGAACCAGAATTCCTACCTGAGGAACCACAACACCCAGCAGATGCTGAACGAAGGAGGAATCCGACGTGTAACCATCGACGCCCCCATGTGGCACTGATTCCGACCGCCACCAACATTGGTTTATTGTAATATATTTGTATAAACATTTTTTTATACATTTTCATTTAATACAATAAAAGATGTTTTGAATATGTTAATTTTAGTTTACTTTTCTATTTTTAATAAAAAATAGAAGTTCTTTTGAATAAGGTAATATTGTAACCTCATGCGATCATAAGCATTTAAATGCTTCAATATCATCTAATTCAACCTCATCTAATTAATTGTAACCTCATAACCACCTTTCACATCAAAATTTACAAAATTTACAACAAATAACATCGAAATCATTCTTTAATTAGAACATTAATGAGGAAACTTTAACACATCAAAGTTATTTAATACACTAAAAGATCTTTTGAATATGTTACACACATCTCTGTCATTCATTGCGATTGGGACATGATTGACTTGTATGTCCTGGGTTCCTACACCATCCACACAATTTTGGTTGGTTCGTTATTTCTCGAATATTCATATTGTTGCTTATTCTACTTGAGCAAGGTCGACCCTTTGGTTTGCGACGCAGTTCTCTATCCGGTAACAACTTAAATAGAGCAAGCAATACAGACGGCCACTTACGTTCATCTGGGACTGGTGGGAATACGTGTCTCCAGACATTGTACATATATTCTATTTTGTACACATGTCTACATAGCTCATGGGATCCATACGCAGATTTTGACAAGCTGCAATTGCATGAGTGCATGGATAACGGAGTGCATCAAATCTCCCACAGTCGCAAGTCTTATTCTGTAAATGTACACGATATTGCCCGTCGGTAATACCTTGGTTCGGTATGTCAAACTCTGTTACACGAAACCATAGGTTGTCACGATCGTGGCACACTGTGTATATTGTGTTCGCCCGCGCTTTAGATTTGTTAATTGCTTGCAACACCTTGTGGCACCATACATGGCCTCCCTGTATTTGGCCTTTATAAGTCGCTGCTCACTTTGGAAATAATGCAGCTAACTGAAAATACGTCTCTCGTACAACTGATGTTATCGGCAAATGACGCGTTCCTTTTAGAATAGAGTTTATGCATTCGGCCAGGTTTGTGGTCATATGACCATATCGTAGGCTGCCGTCATATGCTTATGTCCACTGTTCAAAAGGTATGTTACATAGGTAGTCCGCGCCTTCTACGTAACTGAACGCAAAATCGCCAGCATCTCATGAAAACGATCATTACTTATCTCATACGCTGCCAATATAAGTTCATAGCGAAAATTACATACCACTCTTCCATTCAAAATAAATTGAATATTACAAACAAAATTAATTAATAGATAATAAGTTTATTACCCATGTTGGTCACTTGTCGTCGTTCAGTTGTAGATCGATATTGCCCGTAGTAGTTGGACGCAACGTGCCTTAGGCAAAACCGATGGTGTGTGCGTTGCCATAAACTTTTTTCTCGCTCAATTGCAGATAATATTCCAGTGCCCCAATCGGATATAATACAGATATCAGGTTGGGGGCAAACATGCCTCCTTAACCTAGATAGAAAAAAAATCCCAGTCATCAGCTGACTCCCTCGGTGTTATTGCAAAAGCAATTGGAAGAATTCTCCCACTACTATCCTGTGCTACAGCTAGCAATAGCCGATGGGTATATCTACCATACATAAAGGTACCGTCAATTTGTACCAGTGGCTTGCAATATAAAAATACGTCTCGGCATTGCTTAAAGGTCCAGAAAAGACGCTTGAATACTTGGCATCCACGGAGCAATCGATCATTGTAGTACGCAGGTGCCGTTTGAAGGTCTATTATACAACTTGGGACGTATCCATCCAGCACCTGACACCACTGCCACAATTCATTATATGAAGCGTCCCATCCACTATGCATATTCTCCAATGCCTTCTGCTTAGCTATCCAAACCTTGCGATAAGAGGGCGTGTACCTGAATTGGCTACGTATATGGGCAATTAAGACCGCCACTGAAGTCCTGGGATCCTCCTTCAGCATTGGTAGTATTAAGCTAGCACACATACTCGAATCCATTTTAGAATGATCTTGTGAAACACCTGTCAACGAAGTATTAAGCTAGTACGTTAAATATTTTAACATTATGTATTAAATAATGTAACTTTACGTGTTAAATAACCCTAATTATTGTACCTCCAACACATGTATGTGGACCTTTGTACTTTTTTATCTCCCATAACCCTGTCATTTTCTTCAACGAGGTCATGATTTTCCATGCACATGTCCCGTCTTTTACCGCACATTTGGCCTCAAACTTATCAGATTTGGATTTAACCACATTGTAGTTAACCCCATTCATGATGCTATGTTATTTCAATGTACCAAGAAAACTATCATTATTTGAGAACTCCTTGCCAACTTCTAAATCGCCCGAATCCAATGACGAACTTGCACGGTCACGCCTTCTGTGTGGTAGATTTGGAAACTCCAACGCATCATCATTACATAGATCGACATTATGCATGTGGGCAGGAGACGAGTACGCTCTAAATCGCGGATCTTCTTCTTCTTCATCTGAACCCCCTTCAGTTTCGGTTGGCACAGGCTCTGGTTCAGAAAATAATGCAACTTTTGCACCATCAGGCCCGAGCTCTCGAGGTGGATCAACATTAGACTCATCATCTAACCTACCATTAGCTGCAACGTACGAGGTCCCCTCGCCGGTGGACGTCATAGGGAGTACATCATCCTTTCTTCTGAATGTTTTATAACATCCCCAATCAGATGTGGCTTGCCCACCAGTAAAAGTTAATGTTCCCCAGTACGTATTCCCAGTATCAGATATCGACTCACCGAGGTACATATCCCATCCACTAACGAAGTGTCGTTCAGGGGTTGTGTATTCCGTACTGCTGCCAAACACCGGAGCTTCTGTGTTTTGCCACCCACTAACGGAGTGTCGGGCAGGGTTTGTGTACTCCTCTCGAACAGCAGTAGATGTTGAAGCCGCAAATGCATCATTTGGGAATGAAAATTGTACATATAACTCAACATATGGTGCTCCACTAGCGAGATGAGTCTGCACCATTGCCTCCAAGCCACGAGCACCTCTGATGTCGAACGAGTCATATGTCACCGGATCTTCAGAAGCACAAAATTGATACTTAATAGACAAAACTTTCATTGGCGTCGTACCGAAAATTTTACGCCTAATTCTTTTGCGAAGATCAGTCAATTCAATATTCTGGTTAAAAACTAGTCGCACTGTATTCTCCGATAAAAAAACAACACCGTTCTCGGTGTGACGAACCTCACCATCATAGTAAATAACAGCACTCATACGTTCACTCATTTTCAAATTCTACTCTTCTTAACCTCTCAAATTTTTTTCTTTGTTGTGAGTTATGCAACCTGAGAATGAAATTTGACTTATTTATAGCCTCAGGCCAAGTAGAAAGTACTGTAGCAAAAGCGCGTCCACGTGGGAGCATTTTCCATCACTTCTGCTGACAGTGCATCCTGCTTGAAGCGTTTTTGACACTGTTTGTTTAGAAACGTCTTCTCAAAATAATTTTTTCAGGAAGTACTATAGCAAAAGCGCGTCCACGTGGGAGCGTTTTCCATCACTTCTGCTGACAGTGCATCCTGCTTGAAGCGTTTTTGACACTGTTTGTTCAGAAACGTCTTCTCAAAATAATTTTTTCAGGAAGTACTGTAGCAAAAGCGCGTCTACGTGGGAGCGTTTTCCATCACTTCTACTGATAGTGCATCCTACTTGAAGTGTTTTTGACACTGTTTGTTCAGAAACGTCTTCTCAAAATAATTTCTTCAGAAACCAAATCAATTAAAAAAACAAAAAAAATTATATTATTACTACTATATATTTTTTAATAAGCTTAAACCCTAAACTACTTAAAAATTAATCCATAAATAAACCTAAAAACCTTAAACCCTAATAAACCCTAAAACCTAATTTATTTAATTTAAAAACATAAATAAACCTAAAAACCCTAAACCCTAATTAATCATAATCCCTAATTTATTTAATTTAAAAAAAACCAAAACCCATAATCCCTAATTTATTTATTTAAAAAAATAAAAAACCTAAAAACCCTAAACCACTAACCCTAAACCCTAAAACCTAACCCTAACCCTAAAACCAAAAAAACCCTAAACTAGCCCAAACCCTAACCCCCCCCAAAAAAAAGGAAAAACGCTTCCTCTAACATTTTTCCCCGATTTCCCCTAACAGCGCGCTGACGTGGACGCGTTTTTGGGGTTTTTGGCCTATTTCCGTAATTAATTGAAATATCGGTCCATTTCCGTAATTTTGAAAAAAAGGGCTTTATATGGTAATTTAGCCATTTATTGGACAAAGTCTTTTTACCTACACATAGTGGATTTATAGAGGTGCTCATGGGCCAGGTTCAAGTCGGGCCCATGCAAGGTGTTAAAATCAAATTTGTAAGCTTTGGTCCAACTTAAAAAAATGGGCTTACTTTTTTGCCCAAACCTGACAAAATTTAAGAAAGGTAAACTCAGGCAAGACCCGATTGACCCACATTTGATTTTTTAGATTAAATTTTTATTTAATTTTTTTTAATATATATATATATATATAGTACACTAAATGCACTAAAAATGCTAAAATAAAAATTTTCTCACATTAAAAATATATTTATATTAAAAAACACTACCATAAATATAACAAGTGTTTTATTATATTAAAAAACAAAAATAAATATAATAAATATTTTATTATAGTAAATATAATTTTTAAAATTTTATATTTTGGGTTGGATAATTTAGTTGAGCTTTTTTTTTTAGGTTTTGAGTAATGAATTTAATTGTATTGGGTTAGTGATTTAATATAAATATAATATAAATATAATATAATAATTTTGATAACATAATATATCAGGCCGAGTTCGAGTAAAAAAAATTGTCCAAGGCTCAGCTCGTATAGAAAAATGGACTTTAAATTTTATTTAAACCCATTTTTTGAGCCTCATATTTTTGTCCAAACATTTTTATGTTTTGAGTGGATCTTTGAGTATAAATGAATGGTTCAGTCTATAAACACGTCTATAAGTGTATTGTATATATTTTACAAGTAAATATTGACAAATACTCTTTCAAAATAAATATAAATAAATAGTTTATGACGTCAATTGAACTGATATTTTATATATTGATTAATAAATCAATTTTAAAAACAATATATTAAATAAAATATATTTGCCAAAATTAATATAAACACAGTTCTAGAATTTCTTTTTGATTTCAATAATTCTGTAGTCAACCGGGCCACGTAATGGACTTAAACCTATTAAGGATAAGAGGAGGAAGAATAATGATAGAGGTGAGTTGGCATAGCTGACGTGTAGACAGTGACCGGATGAACCCATAGATAATATCATCAACAGGTGGCAAATAGGAAATAATTATATCCGAAAAGAGTTATCTTATTTAATCAGTAAAAAGAAAAATATTTACAACCATGATAATAATTAAAAAAAAAAGTCACTAAATCATAGGTAAATTTTTATTTTGATTATTTAATTAAAATATTATAATTTAATTATTAAATTATTTAATATTTTTATTTAAGTTATTAAATTATTAAAATTAGTGATATATGATTGTCTATATTTACACTATCTACATCAATTAAAAGCTCTATTTCTTCTTCTTTTTACAGTTCAGTATTTAAAAAAAATAATTTTGCATATAATTAATTTACAAATCAAAATTTAAATAACTTTTTTCTTCAATTTACTACACTAATCATTAGATCAATTTGGATTTAAAATATATTTATAGTTATTGATCTATCATACCAATTATTGAATTATTGCTTGAAGCTGGTTGACAAATTTTTTAAAAAAATAATAACCTAATAATTTAAATAAAAAATTTTAAATAATTGAATAACTGAATTATAATTTTTTAAGTGAATAATTAAAATAAAAAAATTAGTCACTAATAAAATATTTTAATTTTAAAAATAAAACCTCCAAAAGACTAGAGGAAGGACACGTATTTGGAGTGCAACTTTTATAAGTATCTCAGCGCAGTGTATTCTTGCACGTGTCACAAAAAATCCAAAAATTTGGTTCCCAAAATTAACACTGGAGCCTTCCCATTGGTTACTACTTTCTAGGCTCCAAACCCACACAGTCAACTGTTCATCTGTGGCATTGTCTGCTTCCTGTTGTTTTCTCCCCCCAAAAAGTCTCTTTTATTTGGGCATTTTGCTAAACAATTAGTAATCAAGAAGCTGAAGAGAGGAGAGGAAAATAATGGTGGGAAAGAAGAGTTATTTGGCAATGAGGAGTGAGCGAGAAGCAACTGATCTCCTCGCATCTGACTTCCAAGATCTAATCTTTGCGTCTAAGAAGCTTGCTAACCATGCTATCAAATTGGGTTCTTGGGGATTTGGGACTACCCTTCTTGAATGGATCGCTTCCTTCGCTGCAATGTATGCTGCCCTTTCTTTCTTCACCTCTTCATTTTCACATTTTTCACTAGCTTAACTAACCTATGTTGATCCAATTTATGAGTGAACAGATTTGAATTTTTGATAGTATAATCGTTGAATTAGATTGAAATTTGAAGCCTTTTTTTTTTTTTTTTTTTTTCCTATTAGAATGGTTACGGATATAAACTTTATATTTTTTTTTAGGATTCCATTCATTGGTTCTGCATGTTTTCCTTTTCTGATTCTTTATCATGACTCTGTTTCTCGTGGGTTCTTCCTTTTGTCGGAAAGGTTTCTTGTTTGATATAGACTATACTTGATAACTATAGTGTTATAGTATATAGTATATAGGTTTCTTTATCATGATTTTGGCAAGCAGTTGAAGAATTGGATTGCTTTACAATGTCCTACTACAACCTTGCGATTGATGCAGTTACCTATTGATACTGGACCGAACAAACTGGAAAACCAATATTCTTACAGCACTGTTAATCCCATACATCTTCTTGAGTCTGCCTTCCTTCCTGTTCAACATCTTGAGGTAAATCCTTTCTGTGTGCATCACTCATGCCATGTCTTTTCCTTCCATTTTCTAAATACATATGGTTTGGTGCTCCTTCAGGGGAGAAGTTGGGAAATGGATTGCTCTTATTGCAGTCGTTTTGCGCTTGTTCTTCCCTAGACGTTTCCCAGGTATAATATTTAATCTGATAACCCCGCATAGCACGTTTTTGTAGATAAGTAATAAACCTACGGATCTTCAAATTGATTGAAAATATGAAGAAAAGTTGCAGTAACCCTTTGAAACCGGAACTGGTGCAGATTGGCTGGAACTTCCTGGAGCATTGATACTTCTAATAGTGGTGGCACCGAGCTTATTTTCAAGCACAATAAGGAACGATTGGATTGGTGTGGTGATATGCCTAGGCATAGCTTGTTATCTACTTCAGGAGCACATCAGAGCATCGGGTGGGTTTCGAAATTCGTTCACCAAAGCCAATGGAATATCCAACACAATTGGCATAATTATTCTGTTGGTTTACCCTGCTTGGGCTTTGGTCACTGACATACTCTAGATTCAGCTCAGCTTCTGGATTGTGTGTGTTTTAGTTTCGTCAAGTTCATGATTTGTTTTTTCTGCACCACTAATTTGTTGAGACGTACCAAAATTCATTGTTATTGTTGTGTTCCATAACACTGTTTTACTCTGCTTGCTTTTCTGAATTTGTAACCATACCTTATTTAAAAGACTTTGGAACGGTAATAAGTTATGTTACTATATTTTTGGAGATTTGTAAAAAAATGTAATTATTAAGATGGGAAATTTACCTAAACAATTCTGGTTTCAATCCCGTGGTGGAACAACATCCATTCTCCATTGTTGCAGGCAAGTAAAATGCTGGAACACCTTGATGGGACTATTGACTTACTAATCACGAGCAGGTATTCCAGCATTCCTCATGTAAGAAATCATTGAACCAAAACAACGAGACATCAGAAGCTACCATGACGCTACGATTCATTGTTGACCAAAAGGGTATTGGATTCTTCACCAAATTCTACATTTCATGAAAAATGGGTTTTCCTTTTAATGCAACAAAAGTATACAAACTAAAAAACCCAACTACTCTCTTATATCTTTGGTAATGAATTAAGCTGATCGAGTAGGCTTATGACTGGGACATGGCTTAAGGGTCGTCTAGTGTTGCAAGTGGCTGAGAGAAAACTCTATTCCCATACCACTTGGCTAGTTTTCAATAAGTTATTGGAATGTTCATGGCAATAACCTAACAACAGTAAAGAATAAAATTCCTGAGCAAAAATTATAAATAATTGAGGAAGATAGAAATAGAAGCTCTCTCAAGTTTCAACAGATCACTTTAATATTCCCTCCGCCGAATAGGCTGTGAGAGAACAATGAAGAACATAGTTAATTGTCAACTTATTATTATCTTAATCATCAATTAGTCTAAGAATAAATTCCATATAATCACATGCCACATCAGTTTGCAAACAGATTCCAATCATAGAAATGGATATAAATTCTATTACATAAGAAAAAGGTGCAGAAAAGAAGATAGCATTATCCTCCAAATCTTGAATTTGAAACAGAAATATTTTTTCAAGACCATGATTCTATGCCTTCTCGCGTTAGATTATATGATATCCTGTTCATACCCATAAAAATAAAACAATAACTGGGTTTTAGGATTGAAACATTCCTAGGTTACTTCCACACAATGCTGTTAGATGCTTTACCTTATGTTGGAGAGATTTAAAAATCCCAAAAATAATGCCTTGATGATAATGTTGCTTATGTCTTAAAATCATCTTTTTAAGATGCTAAAATTCTTTATTCCTTTATTGGATCCTTAGGTTTTCAGCAAGTATATGATCCCTCTACATAAATCTTCCACTCAACCCCTTCATTACTTACCTAATTAATGCATAGTTATCTTTTTGCGTAACCATTTCAATATTGTTACTTGATTAAGTGGATCACATAAAAGTGAAAATTCCTTTTCTTTTGTGGGACATCACCAAAGATGCCTTATGTTTGCTCTTTCCCTTCAATCAGTTACCACCATCTTCAAGCATTTAATTCCCTACTTAGCTTCAGTTTCAAGCCAAATTCACATACTCCTTATTACAAACCTAACCATAATTTCTTTAGAGAACACTGAAGAGGGAAAAAAAAAAGAAAAAAAAGAACCATGAAATACAATGAGATTTCCCATTTCAGCCACCCTCAACACATTCTAAATTTTGAGTACACTGAAGTTCCATTCAAATGTGATGGGTGCAAAGAAGTTGGCATAGGCTCACGTTACCGTTGTTCCTTCTGCGATTTCGACCTCCACATGCACTGTGCCGTACCATCCCTTTCGATTTCTCACCCTTTCTACACAAAATGTTCTTTTCAGTTCCTCTCAAGGCCCCCTGGTAACACCCCTCGTTACTGCAATGCCTGCGAAAAGGACGTTACCGGCTTCGTTTATCACTGCAAAACATGTGGATTCGATCTACATCCATGTTGTGCAAAGCTACCAATGGTGTTAGATGATGGAGAAGTGAAACTATATCTGTATAGGAAGGTAAGTTCACCTTGTCATAGATGTGGTCGAAAAGGGAGGAGTTGGAGTTACCAGTCAGCTTGCAAAAAGTATAACTTGCATGTGGCGTGTGTTAGGGAAATGTTAGTGGAGAATTGGCATGAATTATACTTCGGAGGTGGTAAAGGTTCGAGGAAATTGCAGAGCCAAATTCCGAGCTTGAAGAACACACTTCAAACCCCTCATAAAAGGAGTAAAGGTAAGGTTAAGAAATGTTGTGAAATGGCTGCTTTGGCTTTGCAATTTATAATCTCAGCTGTACTTGGTGATCCAACCGCTCTTATTGCTGGGGTTATTGGAACTTTGATGTCTAGAGCCTGAAAGTATTGTCTGGTTGATGCACTATAATGTTGGTGCCTGTAAAACTAAAACCAAATATAACATCCACAATGTTTACTTTTGTTTCTGTTGTGAATAAATTCTATTTTCTTCAATTTCTTTCCTTTTTTCTTTTTTTAGGCTCAAAGTCTTCATTATGTAAATAATTAAACAACAAAACGTCAGTTTTCCTCGTATAAAAGGGGCAGAAATTTAATCAGTAAAAATATCCTTCCAATTATATTAATCAAAGGCTTAATTTAGTTTTTAACGATTCCATAATTTAGTCTCCACTATTATTAAACGTTTTGGATTTATTCCTTTGCACGTTAAAAAAAAAAGTTAATTGAGATATCCAATTGAATCATAAATTACCACATGCCATACATTTACATCATAATGTTATCATCATTTGAAAAATTTTAAAAAATATTTTAAAAACATAAAATTTATAAATATATAAATATATGGATAAAATTATAAATCTATATTTTAAAAAGTAATTTTTTCCTATTTTTAAAAATTATTAAAAAAGCTATAAAATTAGTAAAAAATTAGAAAGTGTAAAATATTGTAAAAAATTATAGAAATTATCATAACACCGATAAGATTGTAAAAAAAAAAACATCAAATTTAAAAAAACTAGTAAAAAATTATTGTATCTTAAAATAAAGTATATATTCGCTAATCACATTTAAAATATTAAAATTTTGATATAAAAATTATACATCATAATTTGATCAACTTTTGTAAAAATTATATTTCCAAAATATTTTAATAAAAATTGAATAAATTATTATATCAAAATTTTAATATTTTAAAACGCATTAATTTTTAGTATTTACTAGCCATATCGACAACATATTTATTTGACTCAGCTCGCTATTTAATTTTTGCAGTAAGCTTCCTTTTATCAATCATCGTGTACATGCTCTTTTTATTTTGTACCAAAAGTTCTTTAGAATGGTTAAATATTCGACAATATGATATGGGTAAACCACTAAGCAGTCCAGATAAAAGCTGTTAATACGATGTGGATAAACCACTAAACGGTGGAGACAAGCTGTTAACACTTTCTTTGTATATATAGTCACACCCTATGCAATGCAATAAGACAAACTCAAACAGATTAATACTTTAGTATTTAATTATGCTTTTAACAGAACAATATGATAGCAATCAATATGCTTATAACAGTTCAATACAGTAGCAATTAATATGCTCATAATAGTTCAACTTAGTAGCAAAAGTCATGCTTATTAAGTGTTTGGTCTAATGGTGTCATAAAGCATACTATATGTACAATCGTAAACACTGAAGCAATAATCATATGTATTCTTTACAATTCATGCAATTATATAATCATCATATTAATATGGTTAGTCAATTCATGGATTCTGACATGATTCATAGTATCAAGAACTTAATTGAATAATATATTCTACTAAAATAGTTTAGGATTCAATTAAGGACTAAATTGAACAAATCATAAAATTTTAGGCAAAATTGTAAAATTTATAAAGAAGGGGAAAAATTGCAAAATATAAAAAAGAGAGGCAAAACTATAAACTTTAAAAAATAATGGCAAAATTGTAAAATCTAAAAAAGGGGCAAAGCTATAAAATCTAAAAAATAGGGGACACGGCCGTATGGAGGGTCCTAGGCTATGTGAGAATCGAAAAACCTAAGGTTTCAGGGGGGACATGACTGTGTGAGGGGTCATGAGGTCTACACGGGTGGCCTACGCATCCATGTGGCAGATCGTGTGGCCCTATCCTAGGCACGGTTTTGGCCCGATTCACTTGTAAAACAATACACACTTTTCACTGAGATTTCGAGTGACATCCCTCACGTTCAAATCTGGTCTAATCATTTGCCAAAAATCTTAAATTTATTGCTTTTTGTTGTTTACTTTGTTGTTAGTTTACTAGCTTTTACATTTCTCAAGTAAAAATCCAATCTTTCATCTTTTTATTGAGTTTTATGTTAATGGCTTTCATGGTTGTTTCTTTCATATTTGTTAGCTTTAATATGGTAATGGGTAGCTAAACCTTTGGTGGTTGGTTGATGAAAATGTTAGGTAGTTGATTTTAGGTTTTAGGGACTAAATGGTAAACTAGGACTAAATTGAATAAACTTCAAAACTTAGTATTAATGCCCCTAAGGGAATATCAAGATAAGTGAATCTGAGAGGTAATCTTATTGGGCACCAATTCATTAGTCTTGGGTTAGTCGGGTGAGGTTGAGAGATAAACCGAACTAATTTATCTAATTTGGTAAAGTTGAGATCGAGAGGTAAAATGAAACCAATTTAGAAGTGTTAGCGATTTAGATCCCTAATTCAAAGGTTATTAACAAATGAAAATCAACCAACCACTCCCTGTTATCGTATTCTGTAGTTTTATATTTTGCGTTATTTACAATTTAGTTATTTTCTGTTGTAGGTAGTTAATTAGTTTTAATCAATCTCATTTATGGCCTGCCGTAATATAGTGCTTAGCGAATAGCTAGCTAAACTCCTTTCTTGCATGCATTTTTGAATAGAAATCCTAAATCGTTGACTCTTTTAGGTTTGATCATCAGAATACTCTAGTGTTCCATTGTAACACTACAAATATTACATCTGACTTGTCACACTTGCAGACACCACACGTTAGTATTCTTTGATTATTTGCATGTTTTTGTGTTGATTTTCCTCGTAGTATGCGAGAACGACAAGAGAGTGGTCACAAATTCATAAATGTCAGCTTGTGTAAGCAATCCTGATGACTATCAGCTTGTATGAGCAATATAGTCTCATGTATCCAAGTTCAATTTGCTATAGTTCTCTTAGGTGAAACCTTAAATTAATAAAAATGTTGAAATGACTTGAATTAAGACTCAATGATTTATGAATTCAAAATGAATGAAAGTATAGGATTTCTTACTTAGTGATTATGAAATGCAAATGGAGTAATCTATATGGTTGTATTTGATGTTATGAAATAATTACCTAAAAGTATGCTAAAGGATGCCATATTGAATACCAATGTGTTTTAAATTTTAGTTTGTTGAAATATTAAGGTAAGTTAAGTAAATTTTATATGGATTTACTAAGCATTCAATATGCTTACTTCTTTGCCTCCCTTTTTCTTTGTAGATTGCCAACTTGCGAAACATGTCTATCGAATTGTCGAGAAGCTCACATGATCCTGTTATTGATTTAGTAGCTTTTCAATTATTTTAAAATCCAATTTTGTGTCATGCACATAGGCGTTTGTATATGTTAATTTAAAATGATAAGTTTTAGCTTGCAACCTTTATAATGCTTGATTTTGGTAAGGATGAAGCGTACATGAAATGGTATGTTTTCAATAAGGTGATTAAGTTATGTATGACACTTAAATTAGCATGGTTGAGCATAAATTGCAAAGATGAGAAGTTGATTGATGAATGGTTAGTTGGTTAGATGAATGTTTATAGTTGAAAATTTTAAAATGGTATGATTTGCGTTAAAATGAAGCTATAATGCATTGGTTGATTAGAAATGATTTAATGGTTTGTTTTGGCATGTTTTTGGTATGGTTGATTCAAGTTAAAATGGTGAATTATTAAGTTAAATGTGTAGGTTTGAGGAAAGCTTTGAAATAGGTACCAAATGATATATTACCTAAAATAGGGACTTAGTGGACTGTTTTCAGTATTGCGATACCATGCCTTGGACATCGCAATATTGGCCTTGAATTATTTTGTAAATTTACAGTTTGATCCTCATGTTGGGAAGTTTGGCTACTGTCTTTGAGATTGCGATACCAAGCCCTAGATATTGCAATACCCACCGAACATATATTGATGTTTGGCTACTATCTTTGGGATCACGATAACAAGCTCTGGATATCGTAATACACTCTTATCATATTTTTTAATTTTCAGTTTAGTCTTAATTAGACTTTGGGTTGGTATTGAGCTTTTGTAAGCTCGATTAAGACCTGAAAATGATTGTTTAACATGTTTTGAGTTTGATTAACACTTGATCATATGTATAAATGCTTGTATATTTTTTGATTGATTGTAGTTGCTCTGGCAACGAATGTGATATCTTGTAGTTTAGACCCGGCGATAGGGTCAGGCAAAGGGTGTTATAGATTGAGAGATTTTTATGTTTTCTTTTTATAATTTTAAAATTATTTCCTACTTTATTTTTCAATTTAGTCCTAGATGAGTGTGTTTTCTAAGTCATTAATTAATCCCTCAAGGTATTTTCTAATATGCTCAATTTAGTCCTTGGTCACATTTTTTGAGTTATTCAATTAAATCTCTAGATATTTTTTTTGGTCTATTCAATTTAGTTCTTACACATGTTTTCAAATCTACTCAATTTGCTCTCTGCTGTTCACTTGATTAATTTGACTATATTTGATATATGCTTGAAGTATTAAAATTTTTTATTAACCGAAATTAAAAAGAAAAACTAAATTAATTTAATTTTAAAATAAACGTTTAATCATTTATATAATATACATAAAAATTTATAAATAATACATTTATATCCAACAACTCTTATTTTTATAATAATTTTAATTATCCACAACATCTATTTATTAAATTTATTGATCACTGAAAAATATAAAGAAGGAAGAATATAATTTATAATACATAAATTGTTTTAATATTGTACAAGTATTTTAATTATGATTGGTAAATCTTTTATTATGGTAATATTTGAGTTATTAAAATAATTGATATATTTTAATTATACTTATTATTTAAAAATATTTTTAATAATAATTAATTAAATATTAAATGCGTAAAATAACATATAGAACATGTAATATTAGAATTTAAAATTAATAAATTTTGAAGCAACAATTTTTTCATTGCAACTTTATCTTCTATTTTTTTTATTAAATAAATTTTCCTATCTTCTAGGTGTGTTTTTTAATCAAACCCATGCATCATATAATATATTTTACTTTATTTTATTAGACTAACCATTTTAAATTCTGACATCTATAGTTGGAGTTAGTGAAGAAATTGCAAGACAGTTTTGAAGTTTTTAAATTTTTTTAATGGATGTTTACTTATTTTTTAAAATAACATATAATATTTCTTAAATCTAAAAATTGAACTAACACTTTGTTACTAACATTAAAACTAAATTGTTTTAAGAAATGTTTTAGAATAAAATTTCTGTACACATTTTATTTTTTTTAATAATTTCTAAACTATTTTATATTTAATGCTCAAAAAATAAAATTATTTTTAAATACAATATGAAAATAATTTATGAAAATTTTATTTATTTTAAAAGTTTGAAAATTTTGAAATACTATTTTAAAAACAAATTTACACATTTTTTAAATTCAAAATATTGTTTATAATTTTTTTCTAATAAAAGATTTTCAATAACTATCAAAATTTAAATAAATTGTACTAAGGTTAAAGATTTTTTTTTTAATTATGACTATTAAATATTTTAAATTGTTATTTAAATAATAGTAAACTATATAAATGATGACTCGATTATTATAAATTTTCTTTTTAGGTCATTTAACTTCATTTTATTTTTTTAAGTCCAAAATAATTAAATACTTAACATATGATTTTTAAATTGGTAATTTGTATTTTTGACAAATTATTTTTAACACACATTATTTCCATGTGATATAATAATTAACAAAAATTATTAATGTAAATCAACCCACCCGTCCCCTCTCCCTCTCCTAACTTTTAACTTTACACACATACTGCACTGATACAGGTTCCTGCTCTTCTTTGCCTCTTTCAATTTGAAATGAACTGCGGTGAAGCTTGTATGTTGATGGAGATGTTTGAAAACTGCACTACTCTAATACTGTTAATTTTGCTTTTTAAAGCAATTTTCTTGTGTAGAAACCCAGAGGCGATACTGAAGAATTTCTGCGCTTGTCATTTTGCTGCTTGTCTCTTTCTTTTAAAACAAGGAAAAGTGTAAACCTATAATTTGTCTTTTCAATTAGAAACAGAGTAGGAACAAAAGAGAGACAGAGAGAGATTGATGGATATCGATGCCAAATTAGCAATGCTACTTCAAGTCAGGCCATTCTTTTTACCTGCCATGTTTCTGGTTTTTAATGCAAGACGTGTGGGGTTGGGGGGAGAGGGAGGGAAGGGAAGGGAAGGGAGCCGGGATAGGGTGATTTCGGTTAATATTCTTTTTAAATATTCTATGACAGGATAATTTGTCAAAAATACAGGTGATCAAGTTAACCCCCACATCAGTTAATTGTTAAGTATTTAACTGTTTTGAACTTTAAAAAATATAAAAATACGAATCGAATGATTATTTTATAAATTTTTAAAGTTGGGTGATCAAATAAAAAAAATTTAATAATTAGATAACCATTTACGTAACTTATCTTTTAAATAATAATAATTTTTACCCTGCAAATTCGTTAATTTTAAAATGTATAATTTAATTTGGAATATGAGTATGAAAACGAGATGTTTAAAGTTTTGAATTTATGTATATTTTTATCACTTTTGGTAGATATTTGTAATCAATTATTTCTTATTTTGAATGATGTGAAATTCCAAGGTTAAAGAAGACCCAATTTATAATGTAAAAGGATTTCATCAATAAAATAATTCTGGATAGTTTAAACATGGCAAGTACGGAAAATGTGGGAAGAATCTCACGTAATGATGTGAACCAAACAGAAAGACAAAGCGTGTATGCATCTCGTGGAATTTATTATTATTTTTATAAAACTGGATTAATTTTGCCAGTGAAACCCAAATCTCAACTTTTGTTAAAAAGCCTAATGGGCACATGCCACTCAACTTCATCAGTTTTAACAGCAAAGCTAATCCTCCAAGACGGTAGCCTTCAAGAATTCTCAAACCCGGTTAGGGTTTCACATGTATTACAGAGAAACCCTAACTGTTTCGTGTGCAGTTCAGATGATATGGACTTTGATACCACCCTTTGCGCCATTGACGCCGATGATCGGCTTCAACCAGGTGAGCTCTACTTTGTTTTGCCTTTGCGTTTGTTAAATAGCCCTCTTCGAACCCAGGGGATGAGAGCCTTGGCTGTCAAGGCAACTCAAGCTCTTAACCTAGGTCACGCTACTGGTATTGCAAACAACTTGTGCGGGTGTGGGATTAATAAAAAGATTGATCCTCCCTTGCTTCTTAACAACAACCTCCAAAAGTCTAGTTTCTTGGTGACCCACGGCGGTGGAGTTGGAGGTGAAGGTGAAGGTTTCCGAGTGAGAAGAAAAACAAGAATTGCAAAGAGTAGTTTTAATTCAAAGTTGACTGTTATTCTGGAAGAGCAATTTGATTGATTACTGGCCTCAATTAGTGCCAGTTTTAGGCTATCTTCAGAACACTAAATTATGGTTATTTTAGATTACTACTCTTTTGTTTATCTATATTATTAGAATGTGCTTAGATTGACAGCACCTGTTGATTGGGTTTTAAGTTAATTTTAGCATTTTAATTAAAGTCTAATTTAAATTTATATCAAATTTGTTATATAATGTTCTAATGCAGATATTATACCATGGGTATGGAAAAGAGCAGCCATTATCTCTTGAGCAACCTTAGAGATTTTTTCTCCAGTCAATGAATATGGGATTAAGAAATTAAGGAAGCCCCTATCAAAATTTGAAATTATGAGCTATGAATCAAGTTTGCCATTGGTTGAAATTGTGTGTATGCAGCTACCATTGACTCAGTTATCCACGACTCCCAAATAGTATTATTCAAAACGAAAAGAAAAAAATAAAATGACTGATTTGATGCCCATTCCCCTAATCCCTGCGAGAAAAAGGGAAGTACAAGCATAAAAGTCTCCGCTATTTCTTTCATGGATTATACATATGGTGCAAAAATGGAGGTCGTAGCAATTACTTGATAATCCATTACCAAATATTTTTACCACTTAATGTGATTCCAAATATCCATAATTTGTCAACCATATTCATTACTTCTTCCATTTTTTCCGATCAATTTGCTTGATTGTCGCTTTGAGACATAATACTAATTAGAATCATTAATAATAATGTTACGATACTAATAAATGTAAAGTTGAAATCTTCATAACCCATTACTTATTTTTAGGTAAATGGAGATGAACTCTGGTTGACTTACCAAAAATATATTAGAATTTTCTTTTTCAATACTACAAAATTAAATTCTCAAAACTACAATGTTTACAACCTAAATTAATACCAAAAATTACATTATAATGATATCTCCGAACTTCAATTTTTTTATTTCTCATTGCAATGCCTATTCTAAAGCAAACGGATAACAACAAAATGACCTCCACAGCCACAAGAGGCCCCCAAAAAGTTGAGATGAAGAAACTACAAAAGGAAAGTAGTCGCCAAGTGACTTTTTCCAAGCGTAGGAATGGACTTTTCAAGAAAGCTAGTGAAATTTGCCTATTATGTGTGCAAACATAGGCATCATCGTCTTCTCTCCCAAAGGGAAACCTTTCATCTTTGGCCACCCTAATATCGAAACCATATTGGATCGTTATTTTAGTGGAAGCCTTGCTATGGATGATTACGAGAACGGTTCGGCCGGCGACGACTGAGACCGGTCTATGTTTCCAAGAGTTGTACGATGAATGCGATGAGGCATTGGAGAAGCTGAAAGAAGAGAAGAAGCGAATTGAACATACAAAAGAAGCGATGAAAAACAAGGGAGTGTTTTGGTGGGATGAAGCCGTTGATGATAATATGGGGTTAGAGGAACTTGAGGCTTACCTTAAAGCCATTGAGGAGTTGAGGAATAATGTGGCTAGGAAGACTAATGAATCGATGATGTGCGATGTGGTGGCTGATTCCGGTGGTCACTTTGATTTTGGTATTGCTGCGGATGCTTTTAATTTTGATCATTGTCCAAGCCAAGACTTTGGAGCTGCTGGGCAGCTTTGAAAATGGGGATGAGGTTTTTTAATTTCTTCAACTGGACTTGTTATTTATGTCACCAACTTTTGTCTTTTATTCATTAGGGAGATTCATACATATAGTGTTTTAGTTTCAGAACTTTGATTTTATGTAGTATTGTTTACCCCTTTTTTTTTTTTTTTTAATATGCATTGAAGGGGGTAACAACAACGTGCTTTTTTTACATGAGATGAAACAAAATACCTATAATCTGAAACAGAAAAATTATATGAGTATGGCACAAATACGATAATATTACGAAATCTACCAAAAACCAACTTTTCGGAAATTAAAATTTGCATCATCACTTCAAGCACCGGAAGGATGCAAGAAAATAACACACACAAAAAACAGAGAGTATTTACATGCAAAGTTTCCTCACCATTACTTGCCTTTTAGGCTTTGGATTTGTTTGTTCTTGTCGCCATACTTATTACAAAACTCCTAAGATTTAATATTATCCATGCTGCTTAATCTAAAATTACACTGAGATTTACTTGATAAACTAAAAAATTTTGAATGTTGAATTTCATTGATAGTTTATATGATATTAGAGGTTAGGGATAGAGTAACACAGTTTAGATCCATGTCAAATAGATGTCTAACAAGAGTTTTGATTCCCACTCCTTCCAACTGAAGACATTGAATTTATAATAGAAAGTTGTTTGGCATATTAACGAAAGTTAAATCAACAACTCGGGGCTTTTTTTTTTTTTATCCAAGTTAACCTCTGAGCTTGATAGCAATGCCTCTTTGTGCATGGTTTTGCATTTCGGTTTTTTGGTTTGGTGAGTTTTTGAATAATCATTTTAATATTAGTTTGATGCAAAATTTAGATTTTTCATGCAATCGAAAATTCAGACATCATGAAAAAATAAGATTTTGAAAGAAAAAAAAAGTTCAAAAATTAAGTGATCTGTATATATTTTTCGTAAACTTTCGATTTGTGATAGAAAATTTTTTTTGATAGAAATTAGATATGATGAATTATCTAGAAAAGTTAAGATGAATTTGAAACTACAAAATTTGTTATGCTTACCATAGTTATGTCTTATTTTGACAAAAACTATTCTATCTTTTTAACAAATTTATCATAATTGTTTTAACTTTTCCTATATTTCCATAAACTAGTGAGCAATCATTTTCAACTATGAATATCTTCAAGACAAAACTACAAATAAGATTAGAAGATGAGTTTGTTGCAAATAACTTAATCCAGTAAGACACCTACTTTAAATTACAATATTACAATATTGTAATTTGTTAATGGAACTCTAAGGACCCTTAGATCAATCAATATATATAACTATATTGTAATATATATTTTTGGACAATTATATTGTAATTAACAACCAAGTTATTTGCATGTAGATGGTAATACATGTTAGATTATGGCATTTTTTCAATTTAGATGAAAAGTTTATTTCACAATTAAATAGAAAAGGAATAAAACAATCTATGGTTTATTGAGATCAGTGATGGTCAAACTTTATAAAAATGATACTTGATCATGCACAAGCACATACATGCAAATCAATTTTATATTACAACTCACTCTTGATGTTTACTTGTATAGAGCCATATCGAAATTTGCAAAGGTATTGACAGAGAGAAAATTCTTGAATATTAAAGCTTTTAATTTTGTATTTTTAGCATTTTCCATGGTCTCTTCTAAAAGCATTGCATCCCACCTGAGTATAGGGAAAACCAGTTTACTGAATTTCTATTGACAAAATCCAAGTTTCAAGTATCGTGCAAAGATGTAAGCCTTGATGTTATCAACTTTGACACCAAAACTGGAGGTGCATAATAGTTTCTGGTATCACTCTAACAACATTTAATTAATTACTCAAGAAGGAACTGGAAGCTTGTACCATACAAAGATGGTGAAGCAGCTCTGCTGGTGATGGTGGCATTGTGAAACATAACTGATCTAGCCTGTTAAAGTTGTCTAGCAGAATTACCACCACAACTGTGTCCAAGTTGAACCTATGTATGGTTGTGAGATTGGTGGTTCATCACATATTCACTGGCTTCTCCGAACAAAATGGAAAATTATCCTATATGGATCAAATACTGCCATGAAAAGCCAACGTACTTTAACAAATGAAATTTTCAACATCACTAACTTGGAAAAAGGTTAAATTAAAAAGAATGAAAATTAGTGAGGAAATAATTAACGTTAACAATAACACAATTAGTGAGGGATTTCAAAATGCCATTAACTCCATGTCTAGAGAATAGGGTAGAAACTTGAGTGAAAACGGAGTTTAACGTAGCCATACGTTTCTTATTTCCTTTTCGAAACTGATTCAGGGTACCATCACTTTCAACAATGAATTTAAAAGAAGAAAAAAAATGAACAAAGAAATGCAGATGTCGTCTTGTCTGGTGAGTCCGGCCCTACAATATAGTATGAAAATAAATGGTAGTGGCAAAAAAATAGTGATTGAGGGTATCCATCATCCATATTTGCAATTGCAGCAGCAGTTTTCATCCATTAGCATTAAAAGAGAAAATCGTAAAGCTAAATTAGTACAAAATTGGTAAAAAAAAAAACTCATTGGGAAAGCTAAATCAATGGCAGCAACACATCACAAACGCTTTCAAAAGTAGAAAAAGTGGAGAACTCCATGACTCAGTAAGGAAAATAAACTGAAGCAAATACTAAAAAGTTAAGGATTTGATTAATTTTAAATTTGAAAATGAAAATAAAAATAAACTAGCTAATTGTCTACAAAAAATTAATTTTCAATTGTTAGGGTTGTTTGACTCGAATCTCGTTTAATTCGGACTGACAAGTTTAAGTGTAACTTACTTATTAAAGAAATAAAATGAAGACGCAAAGTTGGAGATTTGTGAGGCGAAGGTCCAAGCCCCCATGATACTTACAGCACAAGTTGAATATATTAGATGTGTAACACCCCCTAACCCTTATCCGTAGCCGAAATAGGGTTATGGAGCATTACTGGACTTTTCAGATCATAAACAAACATTACATAATCATTTATTCAATCAATACAAAACAAAATTCAAATACATCTAAATTATTATCCAAAACAATCCAATAAAACACCATTCAATCAAATTTTAAATTCATACCAATTTCAATTCAAATAACCTATATTAAGGTCACTTATACACTATCATAAGCATACCATATTAAACCTTAACATAACACATATAAGTAAATATATAAGTAACCAATTTCATCTTGTAGCATCATTTACATTCATTTCCCAAATTGACATACATAAGACATCCTAGGTACATGCCATTACCAAAAAGAAGTATACATCACAATGTTTTAAGTTCGGGATCGGCATTGGATGCTGAATCAACGATTAACTTTTAAGTACCTAACCTGCGCACGGAAATAAATCGTACGCTGAGTATGAACTCAGTGGTATTTCTATAATCCGAATACTTTAAAGTAAAATAAATAAACATATACATTAAATCATTCAAAATTTTAATCATACGACTAATCAATTTATAAGCAAACATTCATAATTCATTCAATTCTTATCAATTGCTATCCCAGATAGCTTTTCACAATATCAACACATATTACTTGAATCATAATATTGATCATTCATATTAAATACACAAATACTCGATTCATGTGTTTCTATCCATATCTCATTTCACCATTTAGTATCAATCATAATACTGTTTATTTCAATAATCCCTATTAACATGACTCGAACTCGGATGGATACACGAATCTAACCAAAACACACCAGTTTAACACCCAGTGCCTCATCGGATAATTCAAAGCAATAAGTTGACACCCAGTGTCTCATCGGTTATGCCTAAGTAAATTGGTGCCCAGTACCTCATCGAATTTATCCAAAGTAATAATTTGACACCCATTGTCTCATTGACTCGAGGTCGAAGAAATCTCTGAACTCTTCCAATCTTATGGCACGCCATCTATATCCGACTCAGCCTAATACAGTTAATAGGATTCCAATTCATTTTTCAAATACAATCAATATTCATTTTAATTCAAATAATCAATACATTCAATATATATATATATATATATATATATTAATTTCAATCCATTCAATCAACTTGAATTCAATTCAATAATAAAGTGTCAAATACTTAATTATCACATAAATCACAATTTCACATACATTCAATTCAATATAAAAAATACTAACACTTACCATATTTACTTACCATAAATATTTAAATCAAAACACAACAAATAATAATTAAATTTAGATTATAAAAATGCAAACCGTAATTTCAGAACTACCCTTCGTTAACTTTATCTTTTCCTTTCTTAGCTGAGGTCCCCGGCACCACGTTAGCTATGGAAATTAAACAATTAAAAATCATCGATACAACATAATTTCACATTGAATATTTCAATTTTTATTCAACTTTTACCTAACTTCCAATTTAGTCCCTAAACGGAGACTAACTTTATTTCTTTAAAACTAATTCCATATTTCCATTCAATTTCTACTTTAGACTAAATTCAACTCTTTAATTTTACTCAAACCCCTAAATTTTAAAATTTTTACAATTTAATCCCTAATACTCAAAACTTATAATTTATTTTACAATTCAATCCTTTTCTTAATTTTAACTTGAATTTCTATTAATTTAACAGTTAATTATTTATTCAACATGAACAATATTTAAAAATCTACTGACTTCTAAAATTTCAAAATAAATCAAGTAATATTTTGTTTTAGGATTCTAAAAGCATAAAAATTACAAGAAAATAGACTAAATTAACTTACCATTCAAACTTTGAACCTTGAAATCCCTAATTTTTCCTTTTTCTTTTCTGTCTCCTTTCCCCTTCTCTGTTTCGCTCCTATTCTGTTTCTTTTCTATTCTTTTGTTTTATTTCTTTTATTTATTATTTTATTTACTTTATGTTTTATAATATAATATAATATAATATAATATAATTTTAACTTAAAATCTTTGATATTTTAAGCCTCAACTAATAAAAATGGTATAATTTTCTCTTTAGTCCCTTTAGTTCTTTTAATCTATAATTAAATTTCTACCCCTATTACAATTTAGTCCTTTTACCTATTTACTCTTAATTCAAGCTAATCCACCTAATCAAAACCTAATTAACTAGAGACCTAAAAATACACTTTTTGATACCTGTGACTATCGGGTCGTTACAAGATGTTGATTCTAAAAGGGTTGTTTAATCCTTAATACGTGTGTAGTCAAAACCTTATTGTATTTATTATTTTTCAATATTAGTAAAAAATTTTTCTTTTGCCCGTAATTTTTTTCTCAATAAAAATTTTCCACATAAAATTTATATATTCTTATTTTTCTTTTTTATTACTTTTGTCATCCATCTTACCACCGTTATCAACGTTTAGTATAACACAATCACTGTTGATTGAATGATTGTAAGGAGACAACAAAGAGAAAAAATCAACCTCTCAGTCAAAGAGACAATTTTACGCTTTTTTTTTTAAAGAAATTTCTATTGGACTAAAATCAAAGACAGAATGTTGAGGCATTTTATTAATTTGGGTTGGGCTGTTTATTTTGGATCATTATGGGCTGAAACTTTTATTAAACCAAATTGAGACAATTTATTTTGTCTTAAAAAATAAATAAAATATTGAAGGGAAATACTGCCACTTCCATAAACCCTCATGAAAATAGTGTTGGTAAACTTAATTTATGTTGTATTGTCATTTGCAAAATTTTTCCAAATATTTATTGCTTTTTGTAAAAATAAGAAGTTTTTGGTAAATCTTTTATTTTTATTGAGTTGGGGCTCGATTGAAGAGTGACATTAACTCCGTAAAAATTTTAAATATCAATTAGTATACCACACATTATGGGAAGTGTCCAGATAACAATGTTCGTTTCCAATATTCCGGCGTCCATGCATTGGAAAGGGTTGTGGGCTCTTTTCAGCTACCATGGAAAGGTGGTTGATGTGTTCATTCCGGAGAAAAAAAGTAAAAGGGGTAGGAGATTTGGATTTGTGCATTATACTAACTATTTAGATGCACGCAGGGTGATTTCGAGATTGAATGGTTTCGTGATTCTTGGTAGTAGAATATGGGTGAAGGTGGCTAGGTTCAAAGGCAGGAGGGCGATTTGGAGAAGGGCGTTCAAGCAACGAAACTCCATGAATGCTGAAGAAAATAATCAGGTTGGGGTGGTTAATGTGGGAAGAGGAAAGGAAGGGGATGGAAAACTAGAAGATACGAGAAATTTAGACTTTCTCGGCTATAGTTTTGGTGATGGCGCGGGCTCAGAGGGTCTGAAGATGGCAGAAGTTATTCAGGGTCACGTGGAAGATGAGCTTTTATGGAAGTTTCAGAAATGCTTGGTGGGGGAGGTGGTATCGTTTTGTGAACAGAAGAGCTTAGCTGATAGAATTGCTCAAGTGGGCCTTGGTGAAATTTGTGTAAAGAGAATTCAAGGAAACTTTTTTTCTCATTGAGATTGAGGATGCAGAATTGGTTGAAATATTGAAACAGACTGAGTGGTCGTACTTGAAGGAGTTCTTTATTAATATCAAACCTTGGTCAGAAAGATTGGTGTTTTCAGAGAGAATTACTTGGATTGAGGTTTCTGGGGTTCCGATGCATTGCTGGAACTATGAAACGTTTAAGAGGATAGCTAGTAAGTGAGTCGCTTTGGTGTCGGTGGGAGAAAACTTAGCAGGAACAAAAAACTTTGAAAAAATGGAAATGCTCATTTCTATCTCACAAGTTAAAAAGATTGATGAGATGGTTTTATTGGAGGTGGGTGATGCTAGATTTCCTGTGAGAGTGTCGAAGTTAGGTTGGTCGGAGGATTCAAAGAATTACGTTGTAAAGAAGGTTAAGAGTCCGATGACGGTGGAGGAGAGTGTGTCGGAATCGGAATCAAAGCTTGACTTGGTGCCAGAGAAGGGACAGGATGGGACTCAAATTGTCTCGACGGAATCATTAATAAAGAACGTCATTGAAAATACAGAAGAAGGAAATGTGTGTCAGGGGGTGTCAGGGGAATTTAATGAGGGAGATGCCAGTGTGGGAATGGGAGCTGCAGATGAGTTAGGTGTTAGTAGGCTGCATAGTGGTATGGATCGGGCATGTGAAGACGTTGCCAATATGGGTCTTACTTTGGGTTTAGGATCTAGTGACGGTCATGTTGGGCTAGCTGTTGTCAAGCAATACGAGGGCTTACCTAGGTTAGATGGGCAGCTTTTGAGTGGGGATCCCTTATCGGGTGAAGATCTCAGTTCCCCTGAGGAAAAATTTAACTCAGTTATTCCCGAAAGAGTGGATAGGGGCTTAGGTCAGGAAATAGAAGAGGAAATTTATAACTCAATCAGAAGTAGGAGGAAGAAGAAGCAGTTTAACAAGAGGATTAGATCTATGTGCTCTATTCAAGACGAAGTGTTGTCTGCTAAAGAAATTCAAATTAAAGATCAAAGAAGGAGGAAAGAAGAGAACTGTGCTACGAATGGGAGTGAAGATAAAATGGTAAATCTTTCTTTGTCCGATTCAAATTTAAGAGAAAAGTTATTCTCAGAGAGGCGAAGCAGGCCTTGGAAGTTGGGAAGAAATTGGGGCTCAGGGTGAGGGGCGATGAAAGAGATATTATCAAGTAGATTATGAGGCTCGAGGAGAATCAATAACGGAGGCTTGGATAGCGGCAGACTCTTGCTAAGTAGGTGAGTTTTTTGTTTGATCTGTTGAACAGTGCGGTTGAACCTTTTGGGTTTAATGAAAATTGTATCATGGAACGTTAGGGGTCTTGGTACTGATGGTAAAGTTGCTGCGATTAGTAAATTAGTCAAAATTCATGGGGTGAATATGTGTTTTTTGCAAGAAACTAAGCTCGAAAGCGTGTCAGGGGACTTGGTTAGAAGAATTTAGGGGTTTGATAGTTTTGATTTTCATTTTTCTGCTGTAGTGGGTCGTTCGAGAGGTCTTATTACCATATGGGATAAATCGAGTTTTGTATTGAAAAAGGAATATTGTTCTAATCGGTTTATTGCAGTGGTGGGGTATTGGAGTGTTAAGGGGTGGGAAGGGGTTTTGATTAATGTGTATGCACCAAATCTGTTGAGAGAGCGAAAAATTTTTGGGAGGAATTATTAGAAGTCAAGGAAAGGTCCAATAATTTTTGGATAATGGGGGGAGATTTTAATGCTATTACAAATAAAAGTGAAAGAAGCAATTGTTTGGGCCTATTAAAAGGATCGAAGGATTTTCTAAAATTCACAGAGAATTGTAACTTGGTGGATCTGCCTATATTGGGTAGAAAATTCACGTGGTATGGTACGGGAAATAAGAAAAATCGACTGGATAGATTTTTACTGGACGAAGGTTGGTTTGAAAGAATAGAGGACTTTCAACAGTAGGGCTTAAATCGTACAATTTTGAATCATATCCCGATTTTATTATCGTATGGCTCTACAGATTGAGGTCTGAGACCGTTTAAGTTCTTTAATGCGTGGGTTCAAAATAAGGAGTGTATGAGCATTATTGAAAAAGAACGGGGCTTGATGGATAATTTGAATGGTAAGGTATCTGGAAAATTGAAGAGACTCAAATGTGTCCTTAGAAAATGGAATGGGGAAGAAATGTATTCCTTGGATAAAAGATTCATTGAGATCGAAGATAGAATTAGGTGGTTGGATGACTGTAGTGAGGCTAGAGAACTCTCGGACGTGGAATTGGAGGAGTTAAAAAATTTGAATCTTGAAATGGGAGTGTTAAATAGACTTAAAGAGTCTATTTGGAGGCAGAAATCGAGAATGACATGGTTGAAAATGGAAGACTCAAATACTCCGTTCTTCCATAGAGCAGTCAAGTTTAAAGCAAAAAGAAAGACTGTGTGCGGTATGAGATTTGGGGATGAATAGCTCAGCGAACCGAATGCTTTGAAGGCAAAAATGTTTAACTTTTTTAGAAATCACTTTAGTTGCTCCTCGAGGAATTGGAGAATTGATCTAGCGTTGAACTTTAAAAGGCTGAGGGATGCTAATGTTGTGAGGTTGGAGAAGCCTTTCTCGTTAGAGGAGATAAAGGAGGCGGTGTGGAGCTGCGACGAAAACAAAGCGCCAGGTCCAGGCGGTTTCAATTTATGCTTTTTCAGAAAATGCTGGGAGGTTATTAAAGAAGATTTATTCGAGATGATGGTTCAGTTTTTTAACTCTGGTAAATTGGAGAGGAGTATTAATTCATCTTTTATTGCGTTAATTCCTAAAAATGACAATCCGCAGGATATTTCAGAATTTAGACCAATAAATCTGGTAAGTTCACTGTATAAAATTGTTGCCAAGGTTTTATCGAGAAGATTACGTGCTGTCATTCGGGAGGTGGTTAGTGACTCGCAGTGCGCATTTATTCGGGGAAGGCAAATTTTTGATGGCATTTTGATTGCAAATGAGTTGATTCACTCGATTAGGAGTAAGGGTCGAGCGAGGGATCGTTTGTTGTTTAAATTGGATTTTGCTAAAGCTTACGATTGTGTGAGGTGAGATTTTCTTGAGTTAATCTTATGGAAGTTGGGATTCGATGAGCGTTGGATTGACTGGATGATGGAGTGTGTGTTTACGGCGAGGGCTGCAGTGTTAGTAAATGGTGCAGTTACTAATGAGTTCAGAATGTATAAAGGTCTTAGGCAGGGGGATCTTTTGTCCCCATTTTTATTTATCCTGGTAATAGAAGTTTTGCATTTAATGTTTGAAAATGCGGAGGAATTAGGGGTTATAGAGGGGGTTAAGGATGTTCTTCCTGAGAAGCCGGTTCCCTATATCTAGTTTACAGATGACACTATTTTATTCCTAAGGGCGAAGGAGGCAGTGGTTCGAAATTCGAAATATGTTCTTCACTGTTTTGAGTTGCTTTTTGGCTTAAGCATTAATTTTCAGAAGTCATGTATGGTGGGATTTGGCGTGGAGGAGGAATTTTTGTTTAGAATGGCTGTTATCTGCAAATGTAAGATTAAGCTTTTGCCGTTCAATTACCTGGGTATTCCTTTAGGCAAGGATCCAAGAAAAATTTCATCTTAGAGATGTATTATAGATAGAGTTGAGAGGAACCTATCAGGTTGGAAGAGTAGGTCGCTTTCTTAGGCAGGTAGAGTGGTGATCATCAACTCTGTGCTATCGTCCTTACTTATTTATTCCATGTCAATTTTTCAAGCACCGGCTGCAGTGATTAGTAAGATTGATAAAATAAGAAGGAATTTTTTGTGGGGTTCTGAAGGGGGTCGACAAAAGTTGGCAAAGGTTAAGTGGATACAGATCTGTATGCCAAAGGAGAAATGAGGAGCTAGTGTGGTGGATTTAAGGGTGAAAAACAAGTCTCTTATGGCTAAGTGGGTTTGGAGATTCGCAGTGGATAAAGAAGCGTTGTGAAGGAAGATTATTGCAGCTAAGTATGGGACTACAGTATAAAAATGGAGGTTCAGATTGAATAAATCAAAAGATATGTCAGTGGTATGGAGGGGCATTGTTGAGAACGCGAAAGATTCGAAAGTGGCAAAATAGATGGAGAACCAGTCTTTTCGCTGGTTGGTGGGGAATGAGAAGTCGATAATTTTTTGGGAGGACATTTGGTGTGGTGATAGGCCATTGAGAGTGGAATTTCCAAGGCTGTTCAGTTTAGCCTTGAACAAGAGTGGCTTGGTCAAGGAGTTTTCAAAGTTCAACGGGTTTAAAGAGGTGGATTGGGCCATTTTCTTTTCCCGTCGTCTTTTAGAGAGGGAGGTTAATATGGTCTTTAGATTAAAGGAAACAGTTTGTTGCATGGAGTTGAATCCGGAGGAGAAGGATCAGATTATTTAGATTCACGATAAGAATTGAGAGTTCTCAGTAAGAAAATTATCAGAGCTGTTGATCAGCATTGATATGGCGGATTGTAGGTATGCTTTTGACAAGATTTGGAATTTAAAGGTACCACCCAAAGTGAAAAGTTTCTTATGGTTGGTATCAATCGATCGTATCCCTACTAAAGAGTTTCTTGGTAAAAGAGGGGTGAAGATCGGTCAATCGGGGAGTGGGTGTCCGTGGTGTGAGAGGGAACAGGAGACGTTGGTTTATCTTTTTTTCAGTTCTAATTGCATCGGAGGTTTTTGGAAAATTAGTCTGGATTGGTGGGAGGTGAAGTGGAGACCTTTCGTTGATTTTGCAGACTTTTTCTCTTTTTGCAATAATGTCTCGTACAAAGGCGTTGTCAAGAGTTTATGGCTGATTTCAGTGTCTGCGGCTTGCTGGTCGGTGTGGCTTGCTAGGAATGAGCTAGTGTCTGATAGAAGATGGCCCAAAATGTCCAGCTTGGTCTTTCCCTCGAAAATTCGGGCTTTGTTGTGGATTAGAGCAGTGTATGATGAATTGAAAGTGAATGAGAAAATTTGGTGGGTCTGCCCTTTTCAAAGCTGGAGCGGTGGTAAGAAATCAGGGATTCGTGGTTGCTTCTGGTGTCTTCCATGCTTTGGAGGGGTTAAATTTAATGTGTGTGGTGTGGAAAGTGAGGGTGAAGTAGGGTGTGGTAGGGTGTTAAGAAATTCAGAAGGGGTGGTTAGGGCAGTGTTTTCGGGCCCGAGTGCAGCGACAGAGTCAAGTGCTGCGGAGGTGGGGGCAGTTTGTTTAGCTTTGGAGGTCTTCCAAGAGATGGTTTGGATGGGTTCGTGTTCTTTGACTTTCGAGGTTGGCTCCCCTGAGGTGTTCTGTTGGATCGAGAACAAAGGTTCAAAATCGTGGTCTTTGGTTTCTTTTTTCAAAGGTATTGAGTCAAGGGTGTCTAGCGTTGAGAACGTTTATTTTTCTAAAGTGGATAAGCAAGGTAACGAGTTGGCTTTTGCGTTGGCGGCTGTTGGCATAAAACGACAGTCTATGTTCAAGGCATGGTGGTGAATCTTCGCGTTGTTTTTTTCTTATTGGCTGCTTGCAGGTGGCTTGTTTTATTTCTTTGCAGTTTGTTTTTGTGGTCGTTGTGGGGAGTTTTTTTAGCAGGTGTTGTAGTTTGGTCATCTGTTTGTATTGTAGAGAATTGGGGTGTCTTGTTTGCTGTGTTGTTTCTGTGTTCGGGTTGTTTGTTACTAGATTAAGGCTGGCTTGTCTTGTGCTGTTTGTTTTTTCTTCAGCTGTGTTAGATGTTGTTTTTGATCGATTTAGCGAAAAAAACATATACATGTCAATGTGTGGAAATCATGTATTTAGAATATAGGTGTGCGTTTGAATATAAGATACAATAAATAATTAAACTATAAGGTTTGAAATTAATTAATAATAACACATACAATATCTACCGTATTAAATTGAAAAAATTTAGATTAAATCAAAATAAAACTTTGGTTGAGTGATAAATTTAAAGTTTTTCTAATGTAATTGACATGGGTTAAAATCCCATCATTTGCATACTTATTATTATTTTTAAATAAAAAATATTAAAATATCCTCAAATATAATTTATTTTAAATATAAAAAAATATTTTTGTAATAATTTGTTGATTCATGACATTAACTCAGTGAAGGATTTTATTAATAATATATATTAAAATAAAGCATTAATTTAGTGTAGCTTGTTGTTTTGGTTTATTGCAATGCATGGCTATTTTTTTCCCGCAAGTTGGTCTTGTAGAATCAATTATGATGATAGGATGTATGGGAGACATCATTATAACGAAATTATCATAGCAAATGATAAGATATTCATTCCTTATTTATTATTTGCCTTTCATGAGGCAAATCAGTACATATATATGTATAGCATTTTTTGTTGCGGATAAATAAGTTTTGATTTGGGAGGGCTTTAAGCAAATTAAGGAAGGTTTTCAGTAAGGTTTTTGACCGACGAAATTGCCTGGAGGAGAATAGTTGCAACCAATGAAAGTACCGCCATTGTTGCACTTCACCTTAGCACAACCAAGATGGACTGAGTCGCGCCAAACCACTTGAGTATAATGCCCGCAAACCTTACCTGCTGCGCAACTGTTAGAGTTGTAATCGTAGTCGGCCTTCTCATTAACCCACATATTTACGGCATCGGTTCCCGATAGGTCAGCACTGCTCCAAGCAAGGTTCTCACCATAAGGTCCACTGGAGTGCACAAGGTTGCAATCAGCCATGCGCTGCTTAGCATAGTTCTCTGCATAGGCAGCTACGGTGTCGTCCCAAGTCATGGGACCAACGCCGACTGCCGCTCGAGCTGTGTTGTGAGCGTTGAGGTAGTCTTGTGGTGAGTCTTGGGCATGGGAGGGAAGGGCCAAGACTAACCCCACGAGACAAGTAAGAGCTAGGGTAGAAACCTTTGAAAACTCCATGTCAGGTTTGATCCTGCTAAGAATATTGCAATGAAAATATATGCTGAGAAATTGTAAGTATGAGTGGTGAAAATAGGTGTTTTGAGGGCGGTATTTATAGACAATTATTAGTTTGGCATGCAGTTGAATGTTCATACATTTATAGACAATTATTAGTTTGGCATTCAGTTGAATGTTCAAACCATGAATCAAACTAATAATTGTATTATGAATCCATAAAACAAAAACTATAATACTTATACATTTTATCAATTTATTTTAGATTGTATTGTTTTCTCTACTCGAAAATTAAGTTTTTTTATATTTAAAAAAATTTCAAAATAATTGTTATGTAATAGTTTCAAAATTTGTTAATATTTTGTGAGGAATTGAGTTAAATAATATGATATTAATCTAATTAAATCTGACATTTAGATAATTAGATTTAAGCTAATTTAATTTTTTTACCATATTCACGAAGATGGCATTAGTTTAAAATGAACACAATTCGAATGATGTTAAACACTTTTCTTGTTCAGTGAATTGTGGAGGTATGTTAATGAATATTAAAAAATATTTTTTAAATATATTTTTTTAAACTTTTAGAATTAGAACTAAATTAGAAAAAAATTATAAATGCTGAAGGCTAAATTTATTTAATTTTTAAAATTCAAAATAAAGTAATAAAAAATTCTAATAATTGAGGGCTAATTTGTTGATTCTTTTAGCTTTGGGGTCAAATTGATAAAATATGTAAATTTTGGAAACTTAAAATTGTTACTAGGCCAATAAAAACGCCCATGTCAGTTTTCCATCCCTCGACTAATGGCAACTAATAGAAGAGTGACTAAAATATTTAATTTTAAAAAGTTAGATAACTAAATTAAAAAAATTAATAAATAAGTGAAAAATATAACTAAAACTAACTGGGGCTATTATTGTAATTTTCTTAAATCACATTGCAAATAGGATGTACATTCTCGGCTTCTTCACAACATAAATCAAATACGAAATTATCAAGTTTGAAAAATAAATCAGTAAATAAAATAATAAAAGCAATAGCAGACATACAGTGGTATGAAATAAAGATATTATTTAAGTCTTAAATGAGTTAGTGTCATAAGTCAATCGAGTATTAATATTATTAGTGAAATTATAAAAATATTTTTTTATATTCTATAATTAAAATAAGTTATATTATTTGAGAATATTTTAGTTTTTTTATTTTTTTAAAACCCCCAAAAGAAAAGCATGTTAGATTTGAACCCATGCTATTTGCAACAATAAAACTTAAATTCTATGCTAAACCAAAATTTTATGTTATAAGTATATTTTAATTGTATTGTGCATATTTTATTATCTTCGACAGTTGTATGTACTAATAGTGTTGTTAGTTGAACCAGTGCCACAAGTAAACTTGAATTGATGATAACATCACAATAAACAATTGTAATGCGTTTAGTATTCTTAATATGATGTATTGATGTATTTAAATTTTATCTTACTCATATTTTAAATTTTTTATTTTAATATCGTACATATTTAATATGTTATTATGATTATCTACTTTTAAACCATATATTTCATTATTTATTATATATTATTATTAAACACATCTATACTTTAATTACGTGAGCCGATTGAGTATTAATTAAGTTAGCATCGATATTGTTACCAGAGGATCCAAATATGGGTTCAAATATGATAGAACACATTTATCTTCATATTTAAAAGTTAATAAAATATTATGAATAATTTTAAGTATTATATAAAAAAATATATCATCTCCACATACACTCACGTTTGATAATTTTTTAGTCTTATAAAAAATTGTTTTATTGTACCGAACCAACGAAGAAAAAACCTTAAAAAAAAGACGAAAATTTGTTAAGAGGCTCGAAAAGAGTATGGAAAATGAGATATTCTCACTTACTTGGCTTAATTAAATTGTTATTTTATGGTATGATGCCATTCCTTCAGAAAAGTCGAGTGTTTCTAATCAATTCGATCCCGTTGATTGAGCAAATCACACACTCTCTCTTTTTAAAGTTAAAATCTTCACAAATTCAACCCTCTTGATGTAATTTTCTCATACATTGCCAATAAAAAATGTTTGGCACGTAATAAGGTGTTCTTTTCTAAAATAAAAATATAGTTGTAGCTACAGCAATCTTAATATTAATAAACCATAAATAAATGATACATTTTATCTGCTATACTAAAAACCTGTTATTTGAAATATTTATTTTTTCTTTTTTTTTTCTTTTGAGTACACACATATTATTACTGGAGTTGTTTTAGGGTGGGTTTGGATGGACGATTGAGTGTGATATGATGCTTTAGCCTTACTTTTTGTCTCACGCTACAGTATCTAATCTCACCACTAATAGAAACAAGAAATAGAGGAGAAATAATCTTTGATTCATAACTTTGTAGGTACAATGAGAGTGCTTTTATATACTAATTACAATATCAAGAGAATAACTAACTAATAGAAGATAACTAACTAACAGAAGAATGAAGTGATTAGCTGAGAGTAGTTAATCTGTTTAAATAGTAACTGTTGATATTCTCCCTACGTTTCCCTGCTAAAAATCTTTAAAAGAAACAACATTTAGCTTGTGGCAAAACCGAGAAAAAACACCAATGGTTAGTGGCTTTGTTAACACATCAACCACCTGATCATTTCCACGAATATGATTTACTTGAAGCTTCCCACTTAATACCTTATCTCAAACAAAATGTAAATCAAGCTCCACATGCTTGACCCGGGCATGCATTACTGGATTTGCAACAAGTGAGACAGTGCTCGAGTTATCACACCAAATAACTAGAACACGCTGTAATGGTATCCTTATTTCATTAAGCAACAATTGAAACCATGTAACCTTTGCAGTGGCATTTGCCAAACTCCTGTACTCAGCCTCTATTGTTGATCGAGAAACAACCCCTTGTTTATTTTATGACCAGCCAACCAAGTTGTTAACAAGATAGACACAAAAACCAGACGTTGACTTCTGATCTTCAAGAGAACTTACCTAGTCAATGTCAGAAAACCCTATCAAAGTGACCATTGATTGTTGAAATATCAATCCATGATCTAGTGTCCCTCGTATATATCTCGGAATTTGTTTTACTTCTGTCTAGTGCACATCATATGGCAAGTGCATGTATTGATTCACCTTATTAACAACAAAAGATATGTTTGGTCTCATCAAGCACAAGTATTGAAGCCCTTCAACTATCAATCGATATCAAGTGTCATCTTGAAAAGGTGAACCAACTAGAGAAGATAAAGTAGGTGAGCTTACCATAGGCGTGGGCATTGACTTTGCTTGTCCCATTGCTGCCTTGTCTAACAGATCTCATACATACTTATGTTGAGAAATATGCACATTATCATTGTGTTGTGTTACTTCTACACTGAGAAAATAACTAAGATCTTTCAGGTCATTTAGTGAAAACTAATTATGTAGATATTGAATGACTGCTTCGATGTCCGTGTTGGAATCTATTATAAGAATAATATCATTCACTTACACAAGTAAAAAACACATTGTTACTAGAAGGGGTCTGTTTAAAAAATAAAGAGGAATCTTCTTTGGATAAATGGAAAAGTAATTGTTAAATAAAGTGACTTTTTGAGTTCGCAAGTCAATAAATTACCCTTTTCATCAACAATTTCTAACCTAGGAGGCTATTTCATATAAATTTCTTCAATGAGATCCCCGTTTAAAAAGGCATTATTGACATCCACCTGCCGAAGCCGTCATTTTTTGTATACAGCCAAAGCTAGAATTGTTCAGACAGTGTTTGCTTTTACCACTGGACTAAAAGTTTCATGATAGTCCATACTTGTAGTTTGTGAGAAACCTTGAGCTACAAGACGTACCTTGTTTCGAGCCACACTACCGTCTGGATTCTTTACGAGCTAAGTCTCATATGCCATTACGAGCTAATGCATGCAATTCATCATACACTACATTCTTTCCAAGATGGAATACTCATGGCTTCATGGATGTTGAAGGGTTCGATGATACAACGGTGGTAGTCACAATGTATGCTTTTGGTTTAAATATGTCAGCCTTACTCCAGTAACCATAGGATGAAAGTTGTTAGGAGGAGTGCTTGAAGAAGCTGAGCTCGAGGGGCTCTCAGTGCAAAGTTGTAATGAGGGTTGACTAGTAGCACACATGTCTGGAGGAATTACTGATGCTAGTGGGAAAACTGACACAATAGGAGACGGTAGCATAATGACGGGTAGGAAGGAAATTGATACTTTATCAGTTGTTGACGACAAAAGATTGGTTGTATCTTGAGAGGAGTATTTGGCATAAGGGAACACACCTTCATCAAATTGCACATGCCTTGAGATGTAAACATGATCATTCTTGGCAAGACACTTATAGCCTTTGTAATTTTTTGCATAACCAAGAAATGTACATGGTGTAGATCTGAACTGGAGTTTATTACAGTTATAAGATCGTGTGAGGGGGTAACATAAACACCCCTAGTTTTTATTTGAAAAATTTCTCCACAGGTGATAAGCCATTTAGGGACTTGGTAGGTAAAACATTCATTAGATAAACTACTGAAGTAAAAGCATCAATCCAAAATGACAATGGTAATGACGCCTAAGTAAACAACACCATTTCAGCCTCTACTATCCGTCTATGACGACGTTCCACTATACCATTTTGTTCAGAAGTATGAGGACACGAGTAGCGATGCCTGATGCCAAAATTTTGAAGAACTGGATCAAAGTTTTGAAATTCACCATCCCCATCACTTTGAAGTTGTTTAATTTTAGTCTCTAACTGTAACTCGACATGTTGTTTGAAGGAGAGAAATGTAGACAAAGCATTAGCTTTATTTTTTTAGAAAATATATCCAAGAATGTCATGAGTAAGCATAAAAAAATGAGATATAATATTGAAAACCAATTCAAAAACAAGAAGCAGTGCTTCATAGATCAGTAATAACAAGGTCAAGTAGAGTAGAATATACAAATGTGGTTAAAGAGAATGACAAATTGTAACTCTTTTCAAGAGCGTACGCATTACAAATGGAAGTAAACTCATTAGTACAAGGCACACTACTAATATTACATGACTGTAACTGTGACAGCCCTAATTTTGACCCTAGTCGGGAAGTGGTTTCGGAACCACTAAACCGAGTTGCAAAAATAATTAAATGTTAAATTTTATGTTTATTATATGTGAAGATTGCGTGTATGAAATTTTGATGCTTTGATTTTTGTTATTTGAATGTGAATTTAATCAAAAGGGCTTAAGTGAGAAACATTGAAATGTGCTAGTTTAATTTTTAAAATGGCCAAATTATAACATGGACAAAAATATAGGGATTTGCATGTCAAATTCCCCATTTTAATCTTAGTGACCGCCCATGATGGTATTTAGTGAGTATTTATAGTAAAAATAAATAAATAAATAAAATATAAATGAAATGAATGATAGATAATAAAATAATTAAGTGGTGAAAAGAACAAAGTGGTTCACCTTTTTGTTCTTCATAGCCGAATTTAGAGAAAAAGGGGATAAGAAAACTCAAGCATTTGGTCGTTCTTCATAGTATGATTTTAAGGTATGTTTCATGTGTTTTCTTCAAATTCTTGTGAAAATTTAGTTAGTTACTTAGTTCCCTACATAGCCCATGTTAAAACTTTGGTTTTGGTTGAGGAATGAGTATTCGGCCATTTGCTAGAATTGCTAATTCGTTGAAGGTTGGATGCTTGTGTTATGAAATGAATTTATGTGATTTTAATTTAGTTACATGTTGCTATAGATGAATAATTAAGCAAATTGTATTGGGACATGATGGTGAATTGTTAGAATTTTATTTTAATAGTAAATGCATATTCGGCCATGGAATTGGGTGTGTCTTGAAGAGATTTGATGAATTTTGTGATAAGGGTAATAAAGAATGAACGTGAGTTGATTTTGAAATATATGTTAAGTGTGAGTGAATTTATCAAGAGGGGACTTTCGGCCATGGTGAATATCCATGATGAAATTATGTTAAATGCTTTAAATTTGTATATTGATATGGTTATAATCTCAATTTAAGGTTTGTTAATATGTCTTTTGCCGATTTGTGAATCAAAGTATTAGCTTGGTAATGTGTGTGTGTTTTAAATTGTTAATTTATTTATGCTTTAAACCGAATGGCTCTTTTGTTAATAATTTGAGTATGTGCTTGTAAGTGGAGGTAATTGAGGATTGCCGATTGTATGTGATGGCCGGAAGTGGATTTATATAGTGATAAATAATACTTAAGTATTGAATTGATTATAAGTATGCTTTGAAAGGGAATAGTGTTTGGCCATGTATTTTATATAAAAGAGGTTGAGTAATGTGGTTGAACTCAAGCATGTAAATAAGTACATATTGATGAATGTACATATTGATAATTCGGTTTGGAAATTGTATGGTTAAAACCTTTATAAATTATTAATGCTCAACCTTTGTTATACATATGCTTATGATTTGATAATATGATTCATGAGAAATTATATGTGAAAATTTGCATAATTAATTGAAGTGCCGTATGCCTTGTGTATAAGATGGTTGGCATTTTGATTTTTAAGTAGTTAATATGGCCTATTGTTCATATTTGGCTATAAGCAAGCTTAGTAAGATCTTGATAAGTGAACTTTGTTTAATTTTAAGCTCAAGAGCAACGGAAGCCAATTTCGGGTAGGGGGAAGGCGAAATTAGTCGATTAATTAAACTGTAGTCTTTCAACGACAATTAAGGTAAGTTTAAGCATTTGAAATAAATTATTTCATAGACCGAATGTGATTATTATAATTAATGACGAAATGAGATGGTATAGTGTGGCATTGAGCTTAAGATCGAATGGCACATAAAGAATTTAAGTAAATTTTGTATTAAGCCTATTGAATGAATGTGAATTACATATTGAGTTGAGGTCGAGTATGAGATTATTACATGTGATAAAGTTGAGTAGCTAATTTGTAAAGTAAAATGAGGCCATGATATATTCTAAGACCAAATGATAAGATTGGGATGTAATTAGATCATTGACATATGAAATGTTCGTATGATTGGATATTGTATATGACATGTTATATTATGTGGGATTTAATGGTATATGTATTAAGCAAGAGATAAATTTATGATTGAACTATTGTGCTGTGACATTCGGGTCTATGACCTAGCAAGCTTTGGAGTTGGTGATTGTTATCGGGCCTCGAGCCTAGTAGGCTATAATGCCGGTGAAAATTTCAGGCTTTTATGCCTAGCAGGCTTTGTGCCGATGATAATTCTGGGTTTTAAACCTAGCAGGCATAATGCGGGTGATGTGACTAAGATCTAAGACTATGAAACTTCGTAATGGAACAACAAACGAATATGTGTAATAAGATAAGTTCGTCAGGTATGTACCACTTTCTTGTAGGTGGTTTTGATTTGAATCGAATCATATGTGTATAAAGTGATACATTTGTGAATAAGTGTTATGATTTTAAATGTGAATGTGATGCATTGGGTCCATGTGTGAGAAGTTATATGAAAGTTTATGATTTAACTATGTTATATGAGTTTTAATTCAAGTGATATTAACATGTTAAAGTAGTATAACTGATAATGTGAAATTCGGCTAAAAGGTGATGTAATTAGAAACTGGTTTATGTGGAAAGTTGAGTGATTAATTGAGGGTTGAATTTAATTGTCTGCATTACTTAAACTTACTAAGCTTATAAAAGCTTACTCCGTTTATTCGTTTATCTGTTTTATAGATCTTTGTCTCCAACTATGAGCTCGGGGATTCGGTCAAAGTCATCCACACTATCTAAAATTGACTTTTGATATCTTTAAAGACTTTATGTTTGGTTAATGGCATGTATAAGCTTGATCATTTTGTTTTAAAACTAGTTATATGTTTTGCTATGTATATATGTATATATATAGTGGCCATATGAAGATGGCTTATACTTTTTGTTTATCATATACTCTTAGCTGATTCATGCTTTCAAAATGTTTTGATGATGACTCATAAATTCAAATATGATGTATAATTATTCATATGCATGTTCGGTTGTGGTTAAGACTATCGATTTGCTAGGTATGAAAATTATTTCTTTAGTTATGTAATTCTTGTATGGTATCTTAGACCACTATTGCTTATAATCATGAATTGAAATGTGGTTCTTAATACTTATCTGGTTGGTAATGTACAAATTAGATTGATTTGAGAAATGAATAGTAACATTCCTATGTTTATAATCGGTCAAGTAATCAAATAAGCATATGTCTTTGATTGAATGTCTTAAGGTTGTGTTTCGTTAGAAAATACCTAGTAACCCTTATCCGGCGATGGACTAGAGTCATAGAATGTTACATTTTATTGGTATCAGAGCTACAGTTTAGTCAATTTTAGGACTAACGTAGCGCGTGAGAGTTTAGTTATACATGCCAAAATGTGATATTATGATAGTGTGATGACTTCTGACAGCTAAAATGTGTTTTTCGTATAGCTATGAATCCCGATCCTGATCGAGTCGTAGCTGATGATGTTGAGAGTGTAGCGGCTGCTACCGCGCAAGGGACTGCGCCGAATGACTCTCAACCGAATACCAGTCATCGAGATGATGATTTGAGGCAAACCTTTTATGCTATGATGAGTGACTGGTTCACTCAATTTATTCGAAATAATCCGGCTGTTCCACAACCCTCGCCCCCAAATACTCCGCTTTCGACACCTGTAGTGCCTCCTGTGACCGATCCGTTGAGATCGAGTAGGCCCCCGGTTGACAAAATCAGAAAATATAGGGCTGAAGAGTTTACAGCTACTATCAGTGATGATGCTGAGCAAGCCGAGTTTTGGCTAGACAATACTATCCGAGTATTCGATGAATTATCGTGTACCCCTGATGAGTGCTTAAAATGTGTTGTGTCTTTACTGCGTGATGCTGCTTACCATTAGTGGAATACTTTGGTTTCTGTTGTACCTAGAGAGAGAGTCACCTGGGAATTTTTTCTGACAGAATTCCGTAAATGCCATAGGTTTATCGATCAAAAGCACATAGAGTTTCTTGAGCTTAAATAGGGCCGAATGACAATGATAGAGTATGAGCAGAAATTTGTGAGGCTCAACAGATATGCTCGCTAGTGTGTTTTGTCTGAGGCTATTATGTGTAAACGTTTCGAGGATGGGTTAAATGAAGATATCAAATTGCTGGTTGGTATATTGGAAATTAAAGAATTTGTAGTACTTGTCGAGTGAGCTTGCAAAGTCGAAGAGCTTGGGATTGAAAAGAGAAAAGATGAAGACGGAGCCAGAGAGTTCCGTAAGAGATCTTCAGGGAAATCTATTCCTCAGTCATCGAAGAAATTTTGAGATGAGTCGGGCAAATCTAAGGCTACCTCGGGCTTTTCCAGACGAGATCGCGATCGACCACCTGTAAGTTCATGAGCTACTTCAGTCACTAGTGTTGGCAATGATCGTCGGGACAGATATGAGTGCAAGCATTGTGGGAAATGACATTTAGGGAGCTATAGATTACATGACCGCTCATGTTTTAAATGTGGATCTGCCAATCATTTTATCAAAGATTGTCCGAGACTAATTGAGCAGAATACTAATCAGACCGAAAGGCCTAGTAACACTGCAGCGCGTGGTAGACCACCCAGACACTCGGGTAATGTTAGTGGCAGTCAGAGAAAGACTAGAGACACTGCTGCTCGATCTGAGGCCCATGCACCTGCCAGAGCATATGTTATCCGCGCCCGTGAGGAAGCTTCTTCTCCAGATATTATTACTGGTACTTTTACTCTCTTTGACACTGATGTTATCGCTTTAATTGATCCTGGTTCAACTCATTCATATGTGTGTGAAACTTTAGCATCCAGTAAGATTCTCCCTGTTGAGTCTACTGAGTTTGTGATTTGAGCGTCTAACCCTCTGGGTCGTTATGTATTAGTTGATAAGGTGTGCAAGAAGTGTCCTCTAATGATTCGAGATTTTTACTTTCCGGCCGATTTGATGCTATTACTATTTGATGAATTTGACATTATTCTCGGGATGGATTGGTTAACTGTACACGATGCTGTAGTGAATTGCAAGCGAAAGACTATTGATTTGCGATGTTCGAATAATGAGATAATTCGGGTTGAGTCTACTGATCTAAACGAGCTACCGGCAGTAATATCTTCTGTAATGGCTCGGAAATATATGAAAAAGGGCTGTGAGGCTTATCTTGCTTATGTATTGGATAGCAAAGTATCTGAATGAAAGCTTGAGACCGTACCTGTGGTTTGTGAGTATCCGGATGTGTTTCCTGAGGAATTACCAGGATTGCCACTGTTAGAGAGGTTGAATTCGGCATAGAGCTTATACTAGGTACGACTCCAATTTCGATTGCTCCGTATCGTATGGCACCGACCGAGTTGAAAGAGTTGAAATCTCAGTTGCAAGATTTGACAGACAGAGGTTTTGCACGACCGAGTTTCTCTTCCTGGGGTGCACCAGTTTTATTTGTGAAAAAGAAAGACAGAACTATGAGAATGTATATCGATTATAGACAGCTAAACAAAGTGACTATAAAGAATAAATATCCGTTGCCGCGAATTGATGACTTATTTGATCAATTAAAGGGAGCTTCAGTGTTTTCAAAGATTGATTTGCGATCTGGCTATTATTAGTTACGAGTTAGGGATTCCGATATCCCTAAGACTGCTTTCAGAATGAGGTACGGACACTACGAGTTTTTAGTGACGCCGTTTGGGCTCACTAATGCCCTTGCGATTTTCATGGATCTGATGAATCGGGTGTTCAGACAGTATTTAGATCGGTTTGTGGTTGTGTTCATAGACAGTATTTTGATTTATTCTCACGACGAGTCCGAGCATGCTGAACATTTGAGGCTTGTACTTTAGATTTTACGAGATAATCAATTGTATGCTAAATTCAGTAAATGTGAGTTTTGGTTGCGCGAAGTCAGCTTTTTGGGACATGTTGTGTCTGCATCAGGTATTCGTATTGATCCAAGCAAAATCTCAGCTATACTTGACTGGAAACCTCCGAGAAATGTTTCAGAAATTTAGAGTTTTTTAGGACTTGCCGAGTACTACAAACATTTTGTAAAAGGTTTCTCGATGATCGCAACACCGTTGACGAAGCTGTTGCAGAAAGACATCAAATTCGAGTGGTCTAAAAAGTGTCAGAAAAGTTTCGACCAGCTGAAAGCTCTTTTAACGGAAGCTTTAGTGTTAGTTCAGCCAGAGTCCGGTAAAGAATTCGTGGTATATAGTGATGCCTCTTTGAATGGTTTGGGCTGTGTTTTGATGCAAGAAGGTAGAGTTGTCGCGTATGCTTCGAGACAGTTAAAGCCTCACGAGTGGAATTACCCGACACATGATCTCGAATTAGCTGATATTGTGTTTGCTCTAAAAATTTGGCGACACTACATATTTGGAGAGAAATGTCATGTTTACTCAGATCATAAAAGCCTCAAGTATTTAATGACTCAGATAGACCTGAATTTGAGACAACGACGGTGGTTGGAATTGCTGAAAGATTACGAGCTTGTCATTGATTATCATCCGGGAAAAGCTAACGTAATTGTTGATGCTCTTAGTCGGAAATCATTGTTTGCATTACAAGCGATGAATGTGCATTTGTCGATATCTGCTAATGATATGTTGATAGCAGAATTAAAAGCAAAACCAGTGTTGATACGACAAATCTGTGAAGCTTAGAAAACCGATGATGATTTGAGTGTTAAGCGAGCTCAGTGCGATTTGGGTGTGGATTCAGAATTTTAAATTGATAACAATGATTGTTTGAGGTTCAGAGGTCGATTGTGTATTCCGATAAGTTCAGAGCTTATTCCGATGATTTTGAGTGAGGCTCATAATAGCCGAATGTCAGTTCATCTAGGTAGCACAAAAATGTTCAACGACCTGAAAAGTCAGTACTAGTGGCACGGTATGAAATGAGACATCTCCGATTTTGTATTTAAATGTTTGATATGTCAACAAGTGAAAGCGAAGCATCAGGTACCTTCGGGATTACTTTAGCCGATCATGATACCGGAGTGGAAATGGGATCGAGTCATGATGGACTTTGTATCTGGTCTACCATTGACCCCGAGCAAGAAAGACTCCATCTGGGTTATTGTTGATAGATTGACGAAGTCAGCTCATTTCATCCATGTTCGTGCAGACTTTTCACTTGACAAGCTAGCAGAACTATATGTCTTTCAGATTGTACGATTACACGGAGTGCCTACTTCTATTGTTTCGGATAGAGACTCCAGATTTACATCACCATTTTGGAAGAAATTACAAGATGCATTGGGCACCAGATTGCATTTTAGTACTGGTTTCCATCCCCAGATAGACGGTCAGTCCGAGCGAGTTATTCAGATACTCGAGGATATGTTGAGATGTTGCATTCTCGAGCTTAGGGATTCGTGGGAGAGATATTTACCTTTGATTGAATTCGCCTATAATAACAGTTTTCAATCGAGTATCAAGATGGCACCTTACGAGGCTTTGTACGGCCGTAAATGCCGTACACATTTGTTTTGGACCGAGCTCAGTGAGAATAAGATTTACAGGGTTGATTTGATCAAAGAGCCTGAGCAAAAAGTAAAAGTGATCCGTGATAGTTTGAAAGCAGCATCGGATCGTCAGAAATTGTATGCAGACCTAAAGCGCAAAGACATAGAGTATCAGATTGGGGAAAAGTCTTTCTGAAAGTCTCACTGTGGAAAAAGGTACTCCGATTTGGCTGTAATGGCAAATTGAGCCCGAGATTTATCGGACCGTACGAAATTTCAGAATGGATTGGGCCCGTTGCTTATAGATTGATTCTGCCACCTGAACTCGAAAAGATTCACGATGTTTTTCATGTTTCGATGCTCTATCGGTATAAATCTGATCCCTTGCATGTGATTAAACTATCTGAGGTTGAAATTCAGTCTGATTTGAGTTATGAGGAAGAACTGATTCGTATTTTGGCTCACGAGATAAAAGAATTGCGGAATAAGAAAATTTTGCTAGTTAAAGTTCTTTGGCTCAAACACAGAGTCGAGGAAGTGACTTGGGAACTCGAGGACTCAATGAAAGAATGATACCCTAATCTATTCACTGGTAAGATTTTCGAGGACGAAAATCCCTAAAAAAAGGGGGGGAGAGTTGTGACAACCCTAATTTTGACCCTAGTCGGGAAGTGGTTTCGGAACCACTAAACCGAGTCACAAAAATAATTAAATGTTAAATTTTATGTTTATTGTAATAGCCAATTTTGGCCCGTCAAACACAAAGCAATTGAACAGAATAAACCAAATTATAAAAGTCTATAATGACCAGATACAAAAGGCTCAACATGGCCCAAGATAAATAAACCAAAAATCCCAAATCAAATGTCCATTTACAAGCCCGATTAAAACCTAATACCTAAAACCCAAAATCTAAACCTAACAATACACTCAGACCCCGAACGGCCCAAAACATTTGGCTGGACAGAAACCCTAGGGTTTCTGCTTGAGTCGCAAATGGCCTCCAACGCACCACAGCAGCCTCCAACCCCATACGCGCCACGTCCGCCTCCGTACGAGCCATGTCTACGCGTGCGTACGCCACCAGGCTCCAGCTCATCACCTCTCACATGCATCACCATGCGTCCCACTGCTCGTACGGCCTCCGCGCACCACCATACATCCACGTAGCCGTGTACCTGCAAAAACAAACAAGAAACAATAGCAGCAGAGAGCATGACAGCAAAAAAGCATTGTATTTTTGTTTTCATTTTCGAATCGACTATAAAATGCCGAAAGAACCATTGTAATAGGGGGACATCACAATCGCATGTAAACACTCAAAAAAAATATCAATAAAAAAACACCGAGTATTTGAAGGTGATTTCCCGTCTTTTCGATCCATTTTACTTGCATGTCTTTATTGTTAATCACATAAAAAGGATAAAAGCAAGAGAAAGAAACACTTACCTTCGCGAGCATACCGTCAAAACTCATATTCTCTCCGTCGAAATCGGGGCTAGATGTGGGCTTTAAACGGAGAAACCGCTCGGGCACCGCTTTGAATGGGGCTAAATCAGCCCTCTGTGGGGAACCCATCGCCGATCTAGGGCACAGGGTGGATGGAGGGCCATTGATTTGGGTCTTTACGCGGCGATTTAGAGAGAATAGGGGTTAGGGATTTCGCTTCCCCTAGTTTTGACTCTAAAAGAGGCTGAGAACTGTGGGGTTAGGGTTTATTTTGGTTTTTAAGCAACGCATGAAACGGCACCGTTTTGGGCCTGTTTCAGTGGCTCCAAACGGTGCCGTATTGGTAACCCCACAGGCGCTGACCCGATGACCCGACCCGCGCAGGGTTGAGATCCGCGCATTTGGGTCTTTGAGGGTTATTTGCTCGTTAGGTCCCTTTTGTCCGCGCCCGTACCCGATTGAGCCCTTCGCGCATTCTACTTTATTTTTTTAAATTTATCCCGGAGATTTGTGTGCCATTGCGACTTGGTCCGCGCCTAAACGCAGCACTTTGGGAGTTGGTTTATTTCCGTTTTCAGTCCCCGAGTCTTATGCGCGCGTTTCATTTTAGTCCTTTTAGCTTATTTATTTACTGATTTGGCCTTAAAATTTGCTTTGTTTTTAATCTAGTCTCTCACTTGCTTTAATCTATTCGTTCATTTAAGCTTTCAAATGAAGTTTTATTTTTTTTATTCATTTTAAACCCTTATATATTATTGCATATACTAAGTTTACATAGTTTATTAAATATTTTCTATATGTCACTCTTTTCAACTTTGTTTTAACTTTCATTTGTGTATTTTATTTATATTATTTATAGTATTATTTTTGGACTCTCATGCATAGTAGTATTTTATGTTATTTTATGTATAATTTGTTTCAAGTGTTTTGTTTAAACTATATGTATAATATTATAGTTGTACATTTTATGTTCAATCCTTCCTTATATATATTATCATATACATATATTAATTTCACATGCCTAAATACTTTGTTTAAAATCGTATTTAGCCTATTTTAATGCATCCCAATGTCATATATATATAAGTTTTACATAAAATTATTTTATGTGACATAAATATTTAGCTTTTATCATTCTATGTAGGTCTTTTAAATTTATCTATGGATGTGCATATATAGGTACATAGTTATATACGCGTATAGCTCGATTTTGAAATATTATTTATGTCTTTAGTTAGTTCCAAACTTTGGTATTTTATTCATTTTAATTCTCAATTCCAAAATTTTTGTTTAAAACTCGCTTATGTGTTCTTTTATTTGTTTTGGGATTTCATTTGAAATTGACTTTAATTCATAAAACTTCGAATGTTGTCTTCAATATTTGCATAACGGAAATGTGAGATCATTACTATGTCCCATTCCTCAATGTGTTCGTTCGCATGAATTAGTTTGTTTGTATGCCATCATAAATATTCCACGCTTACAATCATACTTTATTTTCACTTTCGCGTCGCTTATTCGCCCAAGTATTTTATCCGAATGGATCAAATAAATTCATTTTTTTAAATCGACGTTTTAATCGCTTATTTGACAATTTCCCGAAAATAAGGTAATATTTTGTGTTTGAAAATTCGAGGAATCGTGCCCTAACGTGCTGGGCCGCGATTCTTTCGTTTCTTCAAGCAATCAAATATCCTCTTTGATTTCAGTCGTCTTCTTTAATTTTTCAAAATAAGGCAATGTCCTCCGTTCAGAAATCCGAGAAATCGTGCCCCAACGTGTTGGGTTTCGTTCTTTCGGTTAGGCCGAATAAGTGGACACCCTTCTCATAATTTTCAAATGCGCAAACTTTTGGAATAAGATTCGACCATAGATTCGAGGGTTTAAAGGATCGTGTCCTAACGTGTTGGACGTGATGCTACATTCCTTTGAAACGAAAAAATCTTTCTGTCCAATTTAAACCATTCAAATGCTTCAAAAGAAATCGTATTTCAAAACCTTTTGACATAAGGACATTTTGTAATCAATTTGGTACCAATTTTGGGCGTTACGAGGGTGCTAACCCTTCCTCGAACGTAACCGACTCTCGAACCCGTTTTCTCAAGTTTCGAAGACCAAATAAATTGTTTTAATAAAATAAAATGTTTTTATTAAAATAATTTAAGGTGATCCGATCGCACCTCAAAAAAGGTCGGTGGCGACTTTATTTTTGAATTTTAAAAGTCGATTCCCCCTTTTCAAAAACGAAAGAAGGTTTCGACATTTATTATATGTGAAGATTGCATGTATGAAATTTTGATGCTTTGATTTTTGTTATTTGAATGTGAATTTAATCAAAAGGGCTTAAGTGAGAAACATTGAAATGTGCTAGTTTAATTTTTAAAATGGCCAAATTATAGTATGGACAAAAATATGGGGATTTGCATGTCAAATTCCCCATTTTAATCTTAGTGGCTGGCCATGATGGTATTTAGTGAGTATTTATAGTAAAAAATAAATAAATAAATAAAATATGAATGAAATGAATGATAGATAATAAAATAATTAAGTGGTGAAAAGAACAAAGTGGTTCACCTTTTTGTTCTTCATAGCCGAATTTAGAGAAAAAGAGGAGAAGAAAACTCAAGCATTCAGTCGTTTTTCATAGTATGATTTTAAGGTATGTTTCATGTGTTTTCTTCAAATTCTTGTGAAAATTTAGTTAGTTACTTAGTTCCCTACATAGCCCATGTTAAAACTTTGGTTTTGGTTGAGGAATGAGCATTCGGCCATTTGCTAGAATTGCTAATTCGTTGAAGGTTGGATGCTTGTGTTATGAAATGAATTTATGTGATTTTAATTTAGTTACATGTTGCTATAGATGAATAATTAAGCAAATTGTATTGGGACATGATGGTGAATTGTAAGAATTTTATTTTAATAGTAAATGCATATTCGGCCATGGAATTGGGTGTGTTCTTGAAGAGATTTGATGAATTTTGTGATAAGGGTAATAAAAAATGAACGTGAGTTGATTTTGAAATATATGTTAAGTGTGAGTGAATTTATCAAGAGGGGACTTTCGGCCATGGTGAATATCCATGATAAACTTATGTTAAATGCTTTAAATTTGTATATTGATATGGTTATAATCTCAATTTAAGGTTTGTTAATATGTCTTTTGCCGATTTGTGAATCAAAGTATTAGCTTGGTAATGTGTGTGTGTTTTAAATTGTTAATTTATTTATGCTTTAAACCGAATGGCTCTTTTGTTAATAATTTGAGTATGTGCTTGTAAGTGGAGGTAATTGAGGATTGCCGATTGTATGTGATGGCCGAAAGTGGATTTATATAGTGATAAATAATACTTAAGTATTGAATTGATTATAAGTATGCTTTGAAAGGGAATAGTGTTTGGCCATGTATTTTATATAAAGGAGGTTGAGTAATGTAGTTGAACTCAAGCATGTAAATAAGTACATATTGATGAATGTACATATTGATAATTCGGTTTGGAAATTGTATGGTTAAAACCTTTATAAATTATTAATGCTCAACCTTTGTTATGCATATGCTTATGATTTGATAATATGATTCATGAGAAATTATATGTGAAAATTTGCATAATTAATTGAAGTGCCGTATGCCTTGTGTATAAGATGGTTGGCATTTTGATTTTTAAGTAGTTAATATGGCCTATTGTTCATATTTGGCTATAAGCAAGCTTAGTGAGATCTTGATAAGTGAACTTTGTTTAATTTTAAGCTCAAGAGCAACGGGAGCCAATTTCGAATAGGGGGAAGGCGAAATTAGTCAATTAATTAAATCATAGTCTTTCAACGACAATTAAGGTAAGTTTAAGCATTTGAAATAAATTATTTCATAGACCGAATGTGATTATTATAATTAATGACGAAATGAGATGGTATAGTGTGGCATTAAGCTTAAGATCGAATGGCACATAAAGAATTTAAGTAAATTTGGTATTAAGCCTATTGAATGAATGTGATTTACATATTGAGTTGAGGTCGAGTATGAGATTATTACATGTGATAAAGTTGAGTAGCTAATTTGTGAAGTAAAATGAGGCCATGATATATATTCTAAGACCGGATGATAAAATTGGGATGTAATTAGATCATTGACATATGAAATGTTCGTATGATGGGATATTGTATATGACATGTTATATTATGTGGGATTTAATGGTATATGTATTAAGCAGGAGATAAATTTTATGTGGGATTTAATGGTATATGTATTAAGCAGGAGATAAATTTATGCTTGAACTATTGTGCTGTGACATTCGGGTCTATGACCTAGCAAGCTTTGGAGCTGGTGATTATTATCGGGCCTCGAGCCTAGCAGGCTATAATGCCGGTGAAAATTTCAGGCTTTTATGCCTAGCAAGCTTCGTGCCGGTGATAATTCCGGGTTTTAAACCTAGCAAGCATAATGCCGGTATGTAACTAATATCTAAGACTATGAAACTTCGTAATGGAACAACAAACGAATATGTGCAATAAGATACGTTGGCCGGGTATGTACCACTTTCTTGTAGGTGGTTTTGATTTGAACCGAATCATATGTGTATAAAGTGATACATTTGTGAATAAGTGTTATGATTTTAAATGTGAATGTGACGTATTGGGTCCATGTGTGAGAAGTTATAGGAAAGTCTTTGATTTAACTATGTCATATGAGTTTTAATTCAAGTGATATTAACATGTTAAAGTAGTATAACTGATAATGTGAAATTCAGCTAAAAGGTGATGTAATTAGAAACTGGTTTATGTGGAAAGTTGAGTGATTAATTGAGGGTTGAATTTAATTGTCTGCATTACTTAAACTTACTAAGCTTATAAAAGCTTCCTCCGTTTATTCGTTTATCTGTTTTATAGATCTTTGTCTCCAACTACGAGCTCAAGGATTCGGTCAAAGTCATCCACACTATCTAAAATTGACTTTTGGTATCTTTAAAGACTTTATGTTTGGTTAATGGCATGTATAAGCTTGATCCTTTTGTTTTAAAACTAGTTATATGTTTTGCTATGTATATATGTATATATATAGTGGCCGTATGAAGATGGCTTATACTTTTTGTTTAACATATATTCTTAGTTGATTCATGCTTTCAAAATGTTTTGATGATGACTCATAAATTCGAATATGATGTATAATTATTCATATGCGTGTTCGGTTGTGGTTAAGACTATCGATTTGCTAGGTATGAAAATTATTTCTTTAGTTATGTAATTCTTGTATGGTATCTTAGACTACTGTTGCTTATAATCATGAATTGAAATGTGGTTCTTAATATTTATCTGGTTGGTAATGTACAAATTAGATTGATTTGAGAAATGAATCGTAACATTCCTATGTTTATAATCGGTCAAGTAACCAAATAAGCATATGTCTTTAATTGAATGTCTTAAGGTTGTGTTTCGTTAGAAAATACCTAGTAACCCTTATCCGGCGACGGACTGGGGTCATAAGATGTTGCAGTAACATCCATAATAGAAACAAGAAATAAAGTAGAAATAATCTTTGATTCATAACATTGTAGGTACAATGAGAGTGCATTTATACACTAATTACAATATCAAGAGAATATCTAACTAATAGAAGATAACTAACAAACAAAAGAATGAATTGATTAACTTAAAGTTGTTAATTTGCGTAAGTAGTAACTACTGATAACAACCACTTCGTTTTTACACTAACAGCAGGTAAACGCATTGCCCATTCAAACCCACTCTTAATTTTATTTAACTCAAAGAGTCTTTCCAAAATGGCGAATAAACAAAATGAAGACATTTCTTTGCACGCCAAAAAATGTTGTAGAAAAGTTAAGGTTGGGTTTTTTTGAATTTATTTTAATATATTTATTCAAATTTTGTGTGATTATTTTTGGTGAATACATTAAGACACTAGGAATCCTCCTAAGTGGATCCTTAAGGATTTCCAAACATTCTTCTCTATCAAAGGTCATTTTAGCTATACAATCAACATCTTTATCATTTTTTCTGGGAATATATTGTAAAAATCAATTTCCAACCTCCTTCAACATTTTTCGTATTCGCCTGATCAATGTAAACTTCGAGGATAACATGAAACAATCATTAATAGCCTTTGTTGCTTCCATACTATTAGTCTGAATAAAAACATTCTCAAAGTTCCTACTCAGCATAATATTTAAACCATCCAGAATTCTCCATAGTTCAGCATAAAAAACTGAACACTTACCTAAACATCTATTATATCCAAAAATCCATTTACTTTCCCAATCTTACCTAAACATCTATTATAACCAGAAATCCATTTACTTTCCCAATCTCGCAATACACCTCTTGAAACAGCTTCATCCGAATCTATTTTAACTACACCACTAGTAGGGAAGAGCTATCCCGGTTTGAGTTTATTATTTAACACTAATTTACACTTAAATAACATGAGTAACCATGATTTATTCCATAATTTAATTTTTTTTTTACTCGATCAAAGTCTCATTTGTTATTTATATTATTTTTTATAAATATATTTGATACATAAATTTATTTTTCACCCACATTATAAATGTTATATAATCTTATATATTTTATAAGTTTTTTAAATTTATTCAAATTTAAAATAAAATTAAGCAAAGTTAACGTGGTGTATGATATAAGAAGAGTAATATGAAAAAGAAATGAAAGTAATGTGGTAGAGACCGAGACCAAGACCAAGACCCAAACCCATTGGTTTGAAAGGTAAAATGACTTGTCTCCTTCGTTTTTAGTCATTGGTTAGCAACTTACACGTTTCTTCCACTTGAAGCAACTTACACGTTTCTTCCCCAGAATATTTTTAAAGCTCCTTGGGCTAAATCACCAATATTTTACCCCACGCTTTTTAAGATACATTTTCATAAGTTTTTAAATGAAAAATATTTATAATCCCATATTTCTACAAGTTTTCGATATTAAATTTTTTTTCATAAATATCAATAATTCTAACGAGATAAATTTTAGTATACTAAAATCTAGATTTCCACAACTATTGCAAAAAAAAAGACGGTCCTCCACCACCACAGGTCAGAGAAATTGATTACCACTCTCCAAAGGTCAATCAACACCAAAAATCCACCTTTTTTTTCCAAATCTTTGCCAAATTAAGCCTTGATTTTCTCAGATCTACAACCAAAATTTCAAACTCTCCCTCTCCCATCTCCATTTTCAGTCGTCAAGGATGTTAAACACCTCTTCCTAAACTATCATCTCACTGTGTAGATTTATCCAAAGTGACCCCAATTTTACATGAAATGTTAACAACTCTCTCATTGTTCAAGAGAAGAGAAAACTCATTGTTTATTTGATTTCTTTCTTTATTATATAATCAAAACTGATCTCGTTTGGGTGTTAAAAAATTATTTTCAATTGAAAACTATTTTTTGAAGTTTAGACTGTAAGATGGAAAAAGAGTTTGTTTATTCCAATTACGAAATCTAGAAATTTTGATTTTTCTAATAGAAGATTTTTAAGTCGTGGGATTGAAGATTTGATCTATTATACCAAAATATCTAACCCTTCTCATTGGTAGTGGATCCTTTATTTTGGGGCCGGGAGGCAGCTGAATCACGGATGCATACATTGAAGTCAAATTCTGTTTCCTAGAAATAAAAATGCACACAAATTTAATTACATTTTATTCTTTCATTCCACCTCATCTATTATTTTATATCAATTTTTCATAAATATATACTTCCCTTTGCCACCTAAATTTATAATTTAATTATTTTATTCAAATTTAATTATTTAAAATAAAATTAAGTTGACGTAGAAGAAACATTAAGATGTATGATGTAGGAATAGTAATATGAAAATGAAAAGAAAGAAGTAACGTGGCACAAAAACTACACACCTACACCTAAACTCCATTGGTTTTATAACTAAAATGATTTTGGGTGAAGTCTTGAAATCCTTGGTGTTTTATTTTGATTATTCAACTTTTAATTTTTTTCGATTTAATTATTAAATTATTTGAAATCAAATTTTTTGGTTATTGAAATTTGATGGAAGTGCCAAGGTGAGTTTTCTTTTAGTGGTCTAATAATAATGCTAGCTCTCTAGTATTTACACATTCTATCAATTTGATTTTGAATTTAATAAATTTAACCTTTAATATTTACAAAATTTATCATTTTAGCCATCTAATATATATATATTTCAAAAATGAGAAAACTTATGACAATCATATACTCGTATCCGACCCTCATGCAAAGTTCAAATAGCATAAGTTAAACAATGGAAGAAAATTTTGGTATGTAAAATGAAACAAATAAAAAATAAGAGGACCTTGCTAAATTGCAACATTTTTAATTTGCATAATTGGTTCATCTAAATCAAAAGATTATCCATAGACTTAGGATCCAAATAGGAGAAATTGACTTTCAAGGAAACAAATCATTTTTTTCCCAACTAAAACTGTTTCCTTCAAAATTAAACAAACCCACAAATATTATATATATATATACATCAATACCTATATTAATTTACAATTTTGCTTCTTTAAAGGTGAATATAAACTATGAAGTATAATGCAATTATCAAAAATCAAATTATTTTTTTATAAAAATTGTAAATTAATCTTAATTTTTTTTAAAATTTTAATTAAATACATGTTTTCTTAAAATGTGGAAATAACTAAATCAAATTCAACCGTGACTGTCGGAAGTCTTTTTTTAATTTATTGAATTCAATTATTTTTTGTGGGGTTGATCAAAGAAGGAAATCATAAAATGTTAAAATGTGCCTATAGTCTTTGTACATTTTGAAAATTAAGAATTTAGTCTGTGTACTTGTATTTTAAGAAATTTAGACCTCTATTTTTTATATTTCAAAATAGGTCCAAATGCTAATATTATTAAAAAAATTGTTCAATTTAGGATAAATACAACATCATTTTTTAATTACATGACTATCAAGTGAGTAGTTTTTTTTTTTCAAAATGCCATAACAACAAATTTAACACAAAAAAAATAGTGTTTACAGTTGGACTTAAATTTTGAAATCTGAAAAGTAGAGAGACTAAATTCCTAAAAATACAAGTACATGAACTAAATTCTTAATTTTTAAAAAGTACAAAGACTATAGGCACATTTTAACCATCGTAAAATAATTACAAATTTTATTAAAATTTTCAAATTAAATTATACTAAAAAGGAAGGTATTGTCTTTAACTTTGAAGAAGTGAGAACAAGTGGAGATTTGGAGGTGACATCATTGATGGAGGTCATCCGGGCGATGACAACTCAAAATGAGTTGGATGTTGCCATGGCTGACTCGACGCTTGACCGTACTATTGAAGAGTTAATGTGACTTGATCTTCTGAGACAAAAAGGGAACAAATTATATAATTCTTAAAACATCAAAAACAAAAGGGAATAAATCATTTTAGAGGGCTAAAATGATAACTTTTGTAAATATTAAGAGCTAAATTTATTATTTTTTTAAGAATTTGAACTAAAATAATAAATTTTGTAAACATTAAGGACTAAAATTGTTAAAATTTTTATATTTAGAATCAAATTGATACAATATATAACCATTAAAGGGCTAAATTTCTTATTAGACAAAAAGAAAAGAGGCCACATTAGCGCTTCTGTCAAATTTGAAGTGGTTACATTCGTTGACCAATGAATTTGATTTTGATTAATTTAGTGACTAAATTGAAAAAATTAAAAATTTAGTGACCAAAATAGAACGTGGACAATTATATGCTCAAACGCCATGCAACAATTCAAAAATAAAATAAATAAATAAATAATTTTTTTAATTTTTATTAAAACTCAAAAATAAACATATATACACACCAAAGCAAAAAAAATTATCAATTTCTATGTATCTTTGCCATGCTTAAATTACATATTGTCTCCGATGTGTTTCCAACTAAATATAATCTTTTAAGAGTCCCTTGTTTTTCCATGAAGTGATGTGAGGTAGATTGAAGTAGTCCTCCTCTACGTTAAAGCTCGAATATATTATCTAATATCCTTAAATAGATATATATAAAAAAACAAACACACTCAAATAAAAACATATACAAATAATAATAATAATAAAACCAAAAACTAAATTCAAAGTTTAATAGTATCATATTTTAAGTAACATTCCCAAAACATAAAAGAAATGCAACTTTCAATCATCTTCGGAGTCCAACTCCGTCTCGACAATCGTTTGCCCCTTGTCCTGTCATGTAGTAACTTGTTTGTATACTATTTAGATCAAGCGATCACGTTGCTCGTCTTCATTCGTGCTATGAATAACTACCCCCTTAGTTGAAGGTCACTCATGAATGAACGCCCCCGTCTAACTCATTTAACTAGGTAAATTTACACTGGTATAAAATTTAAGTGGTTTTTTATTTTTTTATATAATTTTTTATATAATTAATATTTTAACAATTTAACCATTGAATTTATCAAGATATTTTAACTTGTCATATATGTAAATTTTTGAATCGGCCCGATATGCTATTATATTGATCTAAAATATTATCTATATTAATAAATATTTAATAGTTGAATTTTTTTTACATAAAATAAGTAAACATTTTTAATTCATATCAAACTTAACATGCATGATTTGCATGATATATAATAGTTGAATTGTTAAAATGTTAATTATATTAAAAATTTATGTAAGGATGTAAAATCACGTAAATTTTGCACTGGTATAATGAATCCGTTCCCATTTAATACATACTTATAATTAGCTCTTAAAATTTATGAAAGAATTTTTGTATACCCAAATATGTAGCTGTAAAAGTTAAAAATTTTGATATCATTTAGATAATTATAGCATTAGAAATAATGGTAAAAGGTATTTGGCCCAATGAGGCTCACCAACAAAAAGGGTGTGTAATAAACCCATGATTATTATTTCCTTATATATTTAAAATGTCGATGGAATTATTTTTAAAATATTAAAAGATTGGTAAAATTGCTTAAAATCCCAAAAACTCTTAAGAAAAGAAAATGTTGCATATTGACTGTAACATTAACAAATTTTGTATATAAAAAAAAATCAGATTTTGATAAAATCCTTCTTTTTTTGGGCCACGTACAGCAGAAGCTCTCCATGAATCATGCACACAATTTATTTGTATGATAAAATCAAAAGCCATCGGCTATAAAAAAAAAAGAACCTGATTGTTTTTCAACAGGTGCATGAATCTAAAAAGATTATTTTGTTAGCGTAAATAAATGCAGTAACAATGGCGTCCCAAGTCAAGGTTGGAAACGTTTTATGCATTTTAGTTATTTAGCTACAAATCCGGTCATTGAATTATTCAAAAAGTTTCATTTAAGTTACTATGCTATTAAAATTGATGTTTCTCTATTCCCACTACTTGTACTAATCAAAAACTCTTTCTCCTTCTCTTCTGTAGTTCAGTTTTTTTTTGTAAAATAACTTTGAGCATCACGAATTTGTGAACAAAAATTTAAACAACTTTTTTTCTATCTCCAACACTGAACACTTGATTAATTTGAATCTAAGGCATGCTCTTCTCTCATCTGTGGGTAGAATAGTTCAGTGACCAATTTGTAATTTTTTTTAGTTAAATGACCAAAACAAAAACTTACCCATAGTTTAGTAACTAATGGTGCAATTTGCCTTAATTTTGATCATATTGATCTAGAATATTGTCTTTATCAATATATTTAAAGGTCCATTTTTTACTTAAAAGAAATAGTTAGATATTTTTAGGTTTTATTTTGAATTTCATCTCTTTGCTTTACAGAAATTAAGAAATTAGTCTCTCTATTTTAATTTGTTAAAATGTGGTTCTCATACTTTACAAAAACTAAAAAATTAACCCAATTGGATAACACAATCGAACCTTCTCATAAAGTAGAAAGATTAAATTCATAGTTAAATCGAAATTTTTAATTTACACAAAACTTGTAGTGTATGATCTATGTAAAAGGAGTACGAAATATGATAGTCTGATTATAAAAATATGTAGGCTAAAGAGGTATATAAACCCTTGAAATTTAGCAAAAAATTCAATTAAACCCCTCCGCAAAAAAACGCACCCAATTAAACCTCAAACCTTCAAATTGCATCAATTAAACTCTTTAGCTAATATTTTTCTTCTCTGACCGTGGTATCACTAATATGGTAGTCCATATCAACAAAAAGATGAAAAAAATTCAAAAGTTTGAAAGAATTATTTAAATTTTTTTATTTTTTCTTTTTGGCTCTTGAATTTTTTTAAATGGCGAAATAGAATAATAGTTTAAATAAGAAAAAAGAGTTAATAGGAAATAGAAATATAATTAGGAGAGATGAGAGAATAGGGGGTCTCCCATCTCCCTATACATATATACTTTGACAGCGTGATTAAAGTGGGGACCTATGCTGTTTGTTGTAAATCAAAAGCAAATTTGACAAAACTTGAAATAGGATTATTAAAGGCATGAAGATTGATTATGAATTTGGTTAAATCATAATTTGTTGGGAACCAGCCCACCTATACTATAATAAAGAGACGAGTTGTTTGTTTAATGGTTTTAAATTTGGTTGCATGTAAGTATTTTTTAGATTTAGTTTAGAAGTATTGTAATTATTAATCGCTTGAAATTGTAATAAATATTTATAATATAAGAACCATTATACCATTACTCATTACTTGACTCGATAGTTTAATTTTATTGTAATTTGTTTTTTTCTTTAAATTTACCGATTAAGGGATAAACCTCTTTCCCACAATAAAATTACTAGGTGGATTATTGTTTGTGCATCTCCGTTTCTTAATCTTAATGCTAGAATTAACCTTTCTTACTATCAATATATCAAAGTATATGACATTTTTATGTTGATTGAATTTAAAAGATTTTAAATACCAAAATGATATTGAAATTATTCAATAAATTATTATTTGCACTGTTAATGAAAATGCTTGAATTTCATCTTCATTCCTATATTTAAAAAACAATTATAATCAATACAAATATGGCTTGGTAATAATAATTCAAAAAAGATATGACATGAGAAAAATGATGACAAAAATACAAATATCTTGAAATCTATGTAATAAAAATTATTATTAGGGGCCTAGATAGGGAAAGTTAGCAGAAAAAGTCAAATTTAACACTTAATTAGAAAATTAGGTTGATTTTTCGAATTTTAATGAAATAGGTCGATTTTGGAACTAACAAACGATGGTTGGTTGACATTGATGTGGTTCACTAATCCTTGAATTAAGGATCCAAATCGTTTAAACTCCCAAACTGACTCCATTTTATCTCTCGGTCTCCGTTTTACCAAGTTTGACAAATTAATCCAGATTATCTCTCGATCTCATTGGTTAACCTGGTATCAATGAATTGGTGCCCAACAAGATCTTCTCTTGGTCTCATTTGCCTAAATGTTCCCTTAGAGTTGTCAATCCTAAGTTTTTAAGTTCATTCAAATTAGTCCAATTTATTACGATTTGATCATTCATCCAAAAAATCAGCTCACCACATGTCCATCAACCAACCCCTTAAATGTTTAGCTACTCATACTGGAAATAGAATTAACAACAATGAAAATGAAATGAAAAGAAACCATTAAAGCAAAGTTTGAGAAAAATATAAAAGTTGAGATTTTATGCAAGAAAACTTAAATGGCAAGTAAAGAGAATCATTTAACTAGAAAATCTAAAGCAATAAAAATAAAAGGAACAAACTTTAACAAATGTAAAGTAAAAGAAACTGAAATACATTAAACTAAATCTAAAAATGTATTACAACCAAGGTACATGGATTAAAGGTGCAAATAAACCTAAGCTACAGTGATAACTAACTTAACTAACACTAAGAACAACTAAAACTAGAAGAAAAATTGTTGGGAAATGTAAAATCTATAGCTAAGGAAATGAAAATAAGAAGACCTAGAAAAAGAGAAAGAAAAGCTGAGAAAACCTAAGGAAAACTAAGCCTAAACTAAGGTAATGTGGCCTCCTTTCTCTCTCAGCCAAATTTTCGATGATATAACAGTTATTCTGACCTAATTTATGTACCCAAAATACTCTTGAACAAGCCTTCAATGATTGGTGCTTCGGGTGGACAAAAAATATCATTTTTATCCAATTTTGTCCCCTCACAATATTGGTATCACAATACCTCGAACAGTTCCAAACTTGGAGGTGTTCTTAGAGGGTGAATTGTTATAGTATGCCCAAAGACCAATCATGAGATGATTGTAATTACATGTTTTACCTTGTTTATTAATATAAGGCATTGCTATTATTATTTCAGTTTCTTTTTCTGTGTATATAGATAAACTAAATTGTAATAAAGTCCTAAGAAAATATGATCATTCTCAAAATGTCCTTAGTTAAGTATTATTATGTGTTTGGACAACAATAATGCATTGAGACTAATGTATAATTAATTGATGACAAAGTGTTATCATTGACATAGGGATGTTAAAATCAATACATTAGTATGTGTTAGAGAACAACATATTGGAATGAACTGCTATGAGTATGTTTCTTGGATTATTATGTAATAGTCACAACATTACTCAAAGTGATAACTATATATATGATCCTCAAACTTGAGATCATTATTGTCCCAACATCGTGAGTCGTATATTTTGATACAGTCAAACGTCTATCGTAACAGGTTGTACTATAAAGACTGATGTTGGATATACTACAACCCATGTAGTGGGATATGGTTGATCAAGATAAGACTTATCCTTCCTACATAATGGGAGCAATATCTTAGGCTTCTTAATGGAGTGAGGCTAAAAATGCATGGCCATGCACGAATAAGTTGATATGAGATATCACACTTATTTGTTTATTGTAGTCTACACAGAAAATCAAGAAATATGAGATTGGACTATACAAGTGTGACTGTTGCATGACTTGTGTCCAATCTAGATATATTCACATGTATTTACACACAACATTTCCATGTATTAGTCAATTAATGATAGTTTGGCAACTTGGAAACATGAAACATAAAAGTGGGCTCTATTACCGCATATTGAATACACGGATCTCCATCACACCAATGACTTAAAGAGTCTAACATATCCCATAAGTGTAGCTTAAAGTTAAACACTCTCCAACACACCAACATATCCCAATGAATTGTGCTTAGCTCGACATTCCCTTATCTCTCTAATTTGTCTGTAACATCTCAAACCTGACCTAGAAATTGAAACCGAATCTGGAGGTGTTACACCAACACATTGAAAAAAAATTGATTTTAGTAAGTATTTGGAAAACCTTCAAAAAAAATTACTTGATTAGTAGCGAAAAATCTTTTTGGAGTTTTAATTTTTGAAAACCAAAATCCATTTTTTTGACTTGAGTTATTTTGCAGTTTCATGGTTGAGAATATATGTTACTGGTGAATTAATAACAACCTAAAAATGAGTTCAGAAACAAATTATAAACCCAAAGTTCAAACCAAAATAATTACGAAAATCATCGCATTTTCATACTTGTGAAAACAATTCGAGCTTTCACACGTCGTCCGGTCTTAAGTCAGAGGATTACCTAAACAATCGAGAACAAATGGAATGGTGAGTTATAATGCCCAGTGAATAATCCAAATGAAATGAAGATAAAACAAAACACAATATACAAATCAGAGTGACACAAGTAATTCAAAACGATCATTTTACCAGAAGATGTATGAGTAAGCCAATGCAGTATTCTTCAGAAAAACAGAATGCAGATTTTTTAGAAAACATCCTACACAACTCCACTACACACCAAAGAAGAGTTTCCCTTGAACTCATTCAACCAAAACACACCAAATAGGTCACTTCGGGTTGCCTGGCAATGATGACCTGCCATCCCAAGTTGCCCGTCAACGATGGCGTATCACATTACAATTAAACTGCCAGATTATATACAAATTTGGTCAAGCCACTATGTTGCAACCAAGCTACCAGAACAGATATTATGGATAACACACCAATTAGTGCAGATCATTAAACTGCTAGAACTACCTCTTTTCACATTATCTCAAACCCCATGCAATGTATCATGGCATGAAAATACAGAATAAGAATGATAAGTATGTAGGTCATGTTATCATACAATAATAGAATCAGAAGGCATAGGAGTCCATGCCTTGTACTACAGATTTATCAAACCTCAATAGACCATACCGGATTTGCCATGTAGTCACATGCATGGTTATAAATAAGAATCAATACCAAACAATTCAACATATTCAAATATGACATACTCTTAATCAACAAAATAACGTAGAGGCATACCATCAAACTTAACAGAATGTGGATCATACCTGGATAAATCGCATACCTTAAATAAGCGTATATTACATGCTAACATATTATAATTACTTAGGTTAAAACATATCAGACATACGTATTTAGCCAGATTTTTCCTAAATATATCAACTAAAAATCAGATTGAAACTATTTATAGAATTTTGACAATTTCAAAAAAAAAATCTGATTTTAACCAGTCAACCACTAATTCTTCAATTCTTCAATTTGGCCCCCCTTTTTACTTTTTGTTCCAATTTAGCACATTTGTTTGATTTTGAATTTTGGCACTCCAATTTCATCCCTAATAAGAAAAATACAATTTTAGTATCATCTTATTCAAAAATTAGCCAAAAATAAATAAATTAAAAGCACAAAATTAACTTATTATCATTTATAGGGGTGAGTATTCGATCGAGTTGAATTTAGTCAAAAAATTCCGAGTTAGTCGAGTTGACGAATCCTATTTTAGCAACCGAACTCAATTTGAAATTTTTTCAAATCGAGTCGAATCAAGTCAAAAAATTTTGAGTCGAGTCGAGCTAACGAATTCTAATATTTATACTCAATATTGCGTCTACATGGACAATTATTTAACTAGTAAATGAAGTTCAATATTATTTAACTACATGTAAAGAACTATTTTAGGCATGCAAAATAACTATTTATAACATTGCAAGATGATCATTGTGGCCATAATTTGAGTCAACTACATAAGCTATTACATGACACAAATATTTATATTTACATAACGCAAAATTATGCGACAAGAGCTATCTTATATACAAGATAACAAAATGATATACCAAAAGCATTATATAGGGATACATGTCACTACTACACAAAATATGATATAATAAAATGATACACCAAAAGTATGATATAGATGGTCATGGTGTGACGCTCTAAGACTCAAATTCAACAAAATAAATTCAAGCTTCCTACACAAAAAAATCCAAAGTTCAACCAATTGTTTTGACCAAGTAAAGCAAATGCAAGGTTGAAGTTTACATAAGGATTAACACAATATTTATTCCAAAAAGTTAAAATCAAACTATCTTCAAGCTTCATCTTCTTCAAACACTGTAGATAGTACCGACAATTCTGTAACAAAAATAAAAATATATTCTTAAATTATGAAAATCTTTACTAGAAAAATTAAAAATAAACATTCAATTTTGTGAGTTGTAGTTAAGTATGTTACCATATTTATGTTCCGATAACTTTGACAATTCTAATAAATATCAAAAGAGAAAAATGTTAGTTAAATTGTGAGAATATTTATAAAAATAAATAAAATAACCAATTAACCTTTTGGATTAAAGTTAATCATTTACCATCATCTATATTTTGAAGTTCCTTCACATACTCCTCAAGGTTGATAGGACCTTTTGACCTTCGAAGCCAATCTTGGGTGCAAACCAAAGCTTCAACCATAGAAGGAGTCAAAGAACTTCTAAAATTATCTAGAACACATCCACTCGTGCTAAAAGCACTTTCGGATGAAACGGTTGAGATAGGAACGGATAACACATCTCGAGCCATTGTGCAACAATTGGGAATCTTGGAATATTAACTTTCCACCACAATAACAAATCAAATGAATTTGAATTATTTTCACAATCTTCTTCCAAATATCTATCCAACTCAGATTTACTTTCCAACCCAACACGTTGCTTTTTCTTCATATATTGTTGCATGACTAAACCTATCTTCGGTTTTACTTGATCTATTGCATTTTCACTTGAACTTGGAGCTTTAGTAGGAAAATTACATTCAACTTCAACGTTCATATGATGATTTCCCTCAACAATTGCAGAATATTCATCAAACAAATAATGCAACTCTCTATTAACCATCCTTATAACGTAATCTGTAATAGTAGGAAAAAGCAAGTTGACTCCAAATGCAATAAAATCAATTTTATATCGTGGGTCAAAGATAACTACTAGATAAATAATCAAGTTCTTCACTTTTGAATCACCCCAATACTTCTTGTACTTTTCATTCATTTTTGAAGCCATAGACATTATGTCTAAATCCCCACAATATTTACACTCATCGAGAAGACAATGCACATCTGTGACTACTTAAAAAAAGTATTAAAGGTGACATGTAATGATCTAGACACCTTCAATGTAAGTTCATGAAAAAGGCTTAAGTACTTTCGTAACTGTTCAAATATTTTCCCAATCATCATATGTGGGGACTCCATATCCAGCACTAAGGTCTAGAAAAAAGTTATGATCATCATGAACATAAGCTTCAAACACACAATCATATTTTTCAGCCACATTTAACATCATATAAGTTAAATTCCATCTAGTAGGCACATCTAGACATAAATAAGCCTTAGTACCTACCATTTCTTCTTCTGCCCGATGGTTGAATTTAGATAACTTTTATGGTGATGCTTTAATATATCTCACAGCTCCTCTAACTCGATCCACAGATATAGAAGTGTCTTTAAACCCTTCTTGAACAATGAGATTAATAATGTGTGCCGCACATCTCATATGTATATATTTACTATTCACAACAAAATCTTTTCGATAAACCATTTTTTTCTCAAATAATCAACAACAACATTGTTAGATGATGCGTTATCAACAGTAATTGCAAAGATCTTCTCAATCCCCCAATCCCGAAGGCATTTCTCAAGGGATTAACCAATGTTCTCACATCTATGAGTAGGAATTGGGAAAAAGTTTACAATTCTATTTTGTAACTTTCACTCATCATCTATCTAATAAGTTGTTAGAACCATGTAGGATATTCTTTGCAATGACGTCCAAGTGTCTGTCGTCAAACAAATTCTACTTGTCTCTTTTTGAAAAGATTGCTTTAATGTATTCTTCATGGAATTAAACAAATCAAGGCAACCTTTTCTAATTGTCCAATGAGATGGAAGATGAAACCTTAGGTATGCTATAGAAATAAAGAACTTAAAACCCTCCCCTCTACAAATTTAAAAGGCAATTTATCCACAATGATCATATGAATCAATGCATTTCTAATATCATCTTGATTAAACATCCAAGTTGACAAATCTACATTTTTTTGGCTAGATTCTGTAAATGCAAGTTCTGCTTGCTTAAGATTAGAGGTATTACCTCGGGGTTTTCTTAGGCAAGTCTTCAAATGGTTATTTATATTGGTGGTAGAAGCCCCAGTTTCCATTGTGTAAGTGACATCGCAATAATTACACTTTGTCCTATTCTCCCCATCTTCTGTTGAGTATTTGCTAAAATGTTGCCAACAAGGTGCCCTTGGTTTGGTCTTTTTTCGAGTATTTACCTTCTTTGTTATGCGAACAACTTTAGTAGGAGAAGTAGGTGTAACTTTTTGTAATGCTTTTTTGCTTTGGGACTTTTAGGATGATATTGAGTCATTCATCTACAAAAACAAATATGTTTTTTATTTGGAACTTTTAGTCGGAGAAGTTTCCAGTTTAGTCCCGAACCATTTCTGATAATACTCTAAAATGACATATTTTTATATATTAATTATGTGTTTATTCTGAGTATGATTCTACTAATTTGAGCTATTTATGGTTTTTATCTTATAGGTATTAAATTAGAGGCAAGAAGTATATTTAAGGGCAAAAATTGTGAATTTGAAGATTAAATGGGCCAGCATGTGACACAGGAAAAATGTGATGCCAAAAAGTGCAAATATGGAAGACACAAGGGTTAAAAATGTAAAAAAAAAAAGATTTTGAATCATAAGACTTTATTTTAATTCCAATTAAATTAGAATAATTATTCAGGATTATTTAGGATTATTTAATTTTTTCAGGAATGCAGGTTTTCTTGGCTACGATTCTGCCCAGGATTTCGAGAAACAAGCATTCGTATAATCCGGTCCCTGAGGATTCGACCCTACTTCCCCTTTACTGTTCTTTTTCATTATTTTACAGGGAATATGATATATTTGGTGCTCTCAACGATTGCATCAAATTTTGGCACCGTTGCCGGGGACTAACAACGTACTAATCTTGTTTTTTTTTTTTGTTTTCTATGACCAGATCTGCTCCAGGCACTCTCGCGTTTGACTCAGAGATTGAAAAGACTACGAAAGATAATCATAAGGAAACAAAGCTAAAGAAAAAGCAGTCAGCGGTGGTTGGGACTCAAAGTAATCCACCGCCAGAAATCAGAATCGACGACGAAATAGAGTCTAGGGTTAATGAGAACCCTACTCAAACATTTGAAAGTAAAAAGATAGAAGTCGATTCACTTGAAGAAGTGCTTGAAGCCAGGGTTAACAAAAACCCTAATCTATCATATCGACCAATAGCTCAAACAATTAGGCAACTAGCCGAAGCTCCGACAAAACAACTGTCGTTGTGCATTGCGTATCCTAATGTGGATACTAATTTCGAATTAAAGTCAGGATCAATTCAGTTCCTACCAACTTTTCGTAGGTTACAAAATGAAAACCCTCATAAACATTTGAAAGAGTTTCATATGGTTTGTCTTAGTATGAAACCTCAATGCGTAACTGAGGATCAAATTAAATTGCGTGCTTTCCCTTTTTCCCTAGCAGATTCAGCTAAGGAATGGTTATTTTATTTACCTTGTGCATCTATTACAACTTGGGTTGATCTGTCTCGTTTGTTTCTTAACAGGTTCTTTCCAACATCACGAGCAACTGAGTTAAGGAGAGAAATCGTTGGAATAACGCAAAAGAAATCAAAGGCTCTTTACGATTATTGGGAGCTATTTAAGAAGTTGTGTGCGAGCTGCCCACAACACGGTATAACAGAGCAATCTCTCCTCCAATACTTTTATGAAGGTTTGAAACCAATAGAGATAAATATGGTAGACATCACTAGTGAAGGAACGTTGGTCAACATGACTCCCCAACAAGCAAGATACTTGATCTCTACGATGGCTGCAAATACTCAGCAATTTCGAGCCAATACTGAACCTCTAGAAGGGTTCACCAGCTAAGTAATTCTACCATAGAAGATAGACTTGATAAACTTACTAACATTGTGAGCTCTCTTGTTACAGAAAAAGCAAAACCAGCTCGATTATGCGGAATATGTGTTACACCTGAACACATAACTGATGCATGTCCCAGGTTGTATGATGACACTATGGTTATTTGGATATTGTGGGAAATTTCCTTGGGCCACTGCAAAGGTGATAGAACCCCTACGCTAATGCCTACAATCCAGGATGAAGAGATCATTTTAACTTAAGTTATGGGGCCAATCCACGATATAACTAGCCATACCAAAATCGATCCCCACAACAGCCGCAAGATTCAGGTAATTCTCTAGAAACTTTGGTCAATAAATTAACAGCTAATGTCATTGATTTCCAACAGCGGATTCAACAGCAAACTCTAAATTTTCAAAGAGAAATGAAGGATTTTTAGTAGAAAACTGAGGCGTCTATAAGAGAATTGACCATATCAGTTGACAATTTGAACTCTCAAGGGAAACTACTATCGCAAACAGAACCTAATCCAAGATAACACACAAATGCACTGATGCTGCAAAGTGGAAAGATACTAGAACCAATTCCTGCTAAAAATCTTGGCAAGATTCTGCCCAAGAAAAGCCTAAGAACGATGAACAAGTCTGAATGAAACCCCCATTGCCCATAATTTAACCTCCATTTTCAGAAAGGTTTTACCAATGTCGAAAAGGTAAAGAGAAAAAGGAAATCTTCGAAACATTCAGGAATGTCAACATCAATATACCATTGTTGGATGCTATCAGACAGATTTCACAGTATGCTAAGTTCCTTAAAGAGCTCTACACTACAAAACGGAAATTAACAGGTAATGAAAGGGTAAACGTTAGTGAGAATGTATCCGCTGTGTTATAGCGAAAAATGCCGGCAAAATGCAAAGATAGGGACATGTTTACGATACCATGCAAAATAGGCCACTTGAGAATAAAAAAAGCTATGTGTGATTTAGGGGCCTCCATAAATGTAATGCATTTTTCTAGTTATAAATCACTTAACGCAGGTTTTTTTACGAAAACAGATGTTACTATACAGTTGGCGGATAAGTCTGTTGTGCATCCTGAAAGAGTCTTTCAGGACGTATTAGTGAAAGTTAACGTTTCCCTGCAAATTTTTATGTGATAAAAATGGAGGAGGATAAAGCTCCTGGGTCTTCAGACATCTTTTTGGGGCGACATTTCCTTAGTACTGCAAATAGTAAGATTGACGTGCAAAGCAGAACTCTCATGATGGAGTTTGATAGGGAGATCGTAAAGTTTAATGTTTACAATGCTATTAGTCACCCAAGTGAAATCTTGAACGTAAACCGTGTCGATATAATTGACTCATTAGTAGAAAAAACTTTTGGTTCATCTTATGGAGATAAATCTAAAATAGTGTTTGATGATTTTTCTGTTAATAAATTATTTGCTCCTATGGATACTAAATTTCTACCTTCTGTTGTGCATGCACCAGATCAGAAATTAAAACCACTTTTCGAGTATCTCAAACACACATCTTTGGAGAATGATGAGACTATTGTCGACTTAAAAAGGATCAACCTCTTGATGGGCACACATAAGATTTTCTTGAAGAAAACAACGAAACCAAAAAAAGAGGCAGAAGGATGATTGAACTCAAATATGGTGGATGTGGTAGAAAAGGAGAATTTCCAAGCCCATACGAATAAAACAATTCAGTTGGAACAGCTCCAATTCTAGTTGAGGCGTCAAGCTAGTGACGTTAAACAAGCGCTTGTTGGGAGGCAACCCAATCTTTATTTTTATTTTTATTTTTATTTGTATTTTATTTTATTATTTATTATTTCATTTTTTTCTCTTCTTTTATTATTTATTACTTTATTTTTATTTCATTTGAATATTAATAAATTTATTTTCTTCCATCCAGGTAAAACGGAGTAAAAATACGGAGAAAAATGAGAAAAAAAATAGAAAAACCAAACAGCCTTATCCATGAACCAAATAGCCTTATCCTATCCCTATTCCAAACTAGAGTACCCATATCCCTACAACCAAACATCCACCTTCAGCCACAAATAACCCCAAAACCCTAAAATATTTTTCAATTTTTCCATTTTTTCTCCTACCATGCCGCTGCAACTCTACCTAACACCCCCACTGCCGATTTCTCTTCCACCATGGTAAGACCACGTAGTCACGTTACCGTCGAACCCTCCTTTATCACCACCCATCGTCGCTTCTCATTCTCTTTTCAGCACCGACGCCTCCACCGCATGCTTCACGGGGGAGTTTTTCTAAACTTTTCTTTACCAGACTATTAATTTATTTTCTTCCACATCGAGGACTATGTGTTTTAAGTAGGGGGAGGCATCGTTATTACTGGCATTTTCTCTGCTATTTTTACTGTGATATTGTTATTACTACTGTTGTGTGCTCGTTTCTGCCCATTTATTTTTTTTAAGAATATTCTGCCTTTTTTCATGCCCAAGAATTTGACCACGATTTGCCACTGTTTGACCTACATGCATGATTCTTGTCTATTGAGTTAGTTATGATTTTACCTGTTTGATTTCATCTCCACTTTTTTTTTTATTAGCCTAAAAATATTTATGATTAATAAAGTTAACTCTATCTTGCTTTTCGTAAATTGATCAAGTTTAATGCAAAGCGGACACCTAATATAATTGCATGCTTAAAATATGTTAATGACTATTAGGTGGTTACTGAAACTTATTTTTGACACTTGTTTATTTTTCCTAAGTCCTCCAAATTAAAATTTCATGTAAGTTTCGTTTAATGATAAAAATGTTTCCATGGTTATGAGTGCAGCTTAGAACGTGACTGACTGAGTAACCAGGGTAGGGTGCTTGGGTTGTCATTCTACTTCGCTTCAAAAGTTTGTGTGACGTTATAGGTAAAACTCTGCCAATTGAGGTTATGAGTGCAGCTCAGAACGTAACTGACTGAGTAACCGATGTAAGGTGCTTAGGTTGTCATTCTACTTCGCGTCAAAAGGTTGTGTGACGGGATGGGTAAAACTCCGCTAACCGGAAATAACCAATTTTTAGGAGTATGTTGGGCTGAGTAATCGGGGTGGGGTGCTTGGCTGTCATCTCTCTTCACATCAAAAGGTTCAATATATTCCTAAGTAAATAAATAATAACAAAAAAATAAAAAAAAGGAAAAAAGAAAAAATAGTTACTAATAAAATTGCAGTTGGAGACTAAAGGAAGAAACAAATAGGATGTCTTGGTAGGTTTGGTAATTTACCTAATTTTTATGAAATAATTCAAGTCGATTTTAATTTTTGTGTATTAATTGGAATACTTTTTCAGTTTTACTTAAAGCAAGCCTAGGGTTCTTTTTATTTTTTATATGCATTTTTGACTAATTTTTTTAAAATTTGGAGTGGTATTTCTTTCAGGGCAAATTCTAATTTTCACAGTAGATTGGAACCATACTTGAGGGCAAGCATGGGCTAAGTAAGGGGAATTTGATAATACTCTAGAATGACATATTTTTATATATTAATTATGTGTTTATTTTGAGTATGATTCTACTAATTTGAGCTATTTATGGTTTTTATCTTATAGGGATTAAATTGGAGGCAAGAAGTAAATTTAAGGGCAAAAAGCGTGAATTTGAAGATTAAATGGGCCAACATGTGACACAGAAAAAATGTAGTGCCAAAAAGTGCAAGCATGGAAGACACAAGGGCTAAAAATGTAAGAAGAAAAGATTTTAAATCATAAGACTCTATTTTAATTTTAATTTCAATTAAATTAGGATAATTATTCAGGATTATTTAGGATTATTTAATTTTAGGATTTATTTTATTTATCTTTATTTATTTGTAATTATCTTTAGGAATTTAAGCAGGAATAGACTATCTTTCTTAGCACTATAAATAAGGGATGAAGTGACTCAATTTAGATCCATCTTTTTCTGTAAACACTCTCTTCCCCATAAATTCAATCTTTTTGTTCTTTCCATATTTCTATAAAAATTTCCTTTTCCATTATTTTTATTTGTTTTTCTTCCCAAAAATCAGGAGCCACTAAATCTAATCTAGCCAAAGGTTGTCGAAATTCCCCAAAAAGGTTCTTGAGGTTTAGAATCTGTACTTAGCCCTTTCAATGAGTATTCATCGTTTCTCTGCATTACAGGGCTGACGCTTCCATCCATGTCCCTTAAAAAGTGATCTTTTCAACGTGTACAAGGAATGGCTATTTTGTATATTTTGAGTAGGTTGCACAGTCGGTTCGTTAGCTTACTGCTTCAGAGGTTGGCAAGCCCAAGAGACAAAATGGCGTGAGATTCTCCATTGAGAAACATTGATCTAGCATAAGATGATCCCACAGGAGCGATTGTTGGCTAGAGTCAGGTTCCACTAAATTGTAAGTCTAAATCCTTGGAGCTGGTGGTCGTAGGCGTCCTCTTCCACTATAACTGGCTTATTCGGTTTCAGAAGGATCATATAAAAGCAGAGGATTGAACCCAAGGCGGATCGAGACAACTGGAGGCTGAAATTTTCCCATAAGACTTTCTTTATCTCAAACTCTATTTCCTATTTTTAATTTTCGAAATTTCAATTCGACTTCTTAATTCTATTTTCATTTTATTTTCGTTTCCAGAACAAAACTTTTAATTCTTTTATTTTTACTTTTTCAGGAACGCAGGTTTTCTTGGGCATGATTCTGCCCAGGATTTCGAGAAACAAGTATTTGTATAATCCGATCCCTGAGGATTTGACCCTACTTCCCCTTTATTATTCTTTTTCATTATTTTGCAGGGAATAGGATATTTTTGGTGCTCTCAACGACCGCATCAATTTTTAGAGTATGTTTTGGGCAACGTAGGCCCATATTAGGGACTTTATGATGAAATTTGAAAATTTTTTATTTGGAATGCAAATTTATGACTCGGTTTTGTACAAATGCTAGTGTATAAGTCCAGGAATATCTCGTACCCTATTTCGGTGACGGATACGGGTTAGGTGTGTTATACTTTGCTTTAGTTAAGGAAGGTCCTAACAACTCCGAAACTTCACCAGAGTAAATCACATAATAAACACAATTAATTATTAGCCATAACACACCTTAAACAAACAAAAACACAAGTCTAAGGCTAGTTCCTCTTAGAATTGAAATTTTCGACTAACAAACTTGAAACTGAAATATCTTAATCTTTACTCATTCCCATTTGCCTATAATCTATTCCAATTATCTACTTATACATTTAAGAATAATTCTCAACCCTCATACCACACAAAATTACACAGATTCATGGTTTCGAAATTCTGACATAAAATAGCCATTTTTCATGAAAACTCATTAAAACATTAGATTCTCTAAACGAGACTTTAGGGAAAATTTAGAAACCTTCTAATCTCATCAAAATAAATTGAAAAACACTTTGAAACATCGATTTTATACAAAATCTCGAATTTCACCAATAACGACCCAAATTTCGGCATTTATTCAAAACTTTTGATTCGACAGATAAAAACTCTATTTAAAAGACTATATATCATCAAAAACAAATAGGAAAACGAATTATTACCTTCGATGGAAGAAAATCAAATTTTTGGTTCAAAATCTGAAAAAACCCACAAGTGGAGCAATGGTGAAATCAATGATGTTTTTAAAGCTTTTTATGGGATTCTAGGGAAGTTTAATGATTGGGAGATGATAAAACTCAAAGCAATTCATGTTTGAAAAATAAAATAAGTGAAGGGTGATTGGAAAAATCAAAGGTCAGTAACAAAAAAGGGTGAAGGAAGAAACTATCATGAGTTTAATGTAGATGGAATGGAAAATAGGATATTTTTAAAACTTTAGTATAATTGTTTTAAAACCACTCCTAATTTAAACCCTTTTACAAAATAATCCACTTTTCAAAATTAAAGATCTTTCCTACCTTATTTTCAAAAAATGATTTGATTTTCAAAAAGTTATAGTCAAAAATAATTTCGAGTTACCATAACTCAATATTTCCAAACATATTCCAAGCCAAAATCCCTAAATTACCCTCAAAACTACTAAGCCCAATTTTGGGGTCTGACGAGAACCCAATGCAACAGTATGTCAACTTATCAATGACGATAGTAACAACAGTAGAAATACCAACTAGTTTTTAGCATGCAAACAATAACAGTTTAATATTTCAACAATGACAATAGGCATGTGACAACAGTATCTCATGCATGCAATAGTGATTACTTAACCAACCAGTAGAAAACAATATAGAATCACAAGTTATCCACGTTACAACACATATTCATACAGATGATAGGCTTCAGAGCAAAGATGGTATCATATCACAACATATATTACCGCAAACAATTGCGGTTTCAATAGTGTTGAATTTTTGGACTTTCAAAATCCTGAAAAATGACGTTACCTTAACAGATTTGGTGTTCTAAGCCAAAAGCAAATGTATTAAGATCATTTAATCAGTTTAATATGAAAAATCAACTGTACACACACACGATTTGGGGACTTACATATTCGACCAATACATAACACACACGATTTTGACACTATATCACATATGAAAACACATACCTTCACTCACACGCCCTTGAGACACTTCTTCAGTTAAGATCTGATCAGGTTCACCTAGTTGTGACCCTTTAGACAACATACACACACACATGAAACACACAATATTAAAATCAGTGGAAAAGATTTTGGATGGATCTAAAAGAAACCGATTAATAAGAAAGAACAGAGTAACCCGCAACTCAATTGCGAATTAGATAACAGAGTCTTAACTGACACAAGAGATTTCACTTGCCGAACTACAACAAATGGGTACTGAAACTATCGTCAATGGGGTTCAAATGAATAGATTATGATTTGACAAAGAGGATGAGATTGACAACTTAAATGTGGTGAAGTATAAGCCGAAAACAAATGAGTAATACAAGATTGTATATTCAGTGGCAAGAAAGAAAAGAAAAGATAAAAGAAAAGAGAAAACGACATTAAGGAGGAAAAGAGAAGAGAAAGAAGAGATGCGTCATAGAAAGGTAGAAGTGAGGATTTAGAAAACCAAGGTTAGGGGTGACAATAGAAACAAGGGAAGTGGAAAAGTGAAAGAAAGTGTTAACCAAACATAAGTGTTTTTAAATACCTAGGGTTTGAGGAGCACAATAGGAGCATACAACACAATTAAGGTCTATAGCACAGGAACATGTGACATTCTAGGGTTTCAACACAAAAATATGTGACACATTAGAGAAGAGATAAAGAGAGAATTAGGGTTTTGGGTTTAAGGTTTTTCAAAAGCTCTTAACAATCCAATCCCAGATAAAGGCCTAATTGCACCCTCAAACAAGAAATAAAACAAATTTGACAATTACAGATATAACCCAAAAAATTTAACCCATATTTTGAGCTGTGACACCTAGGGTGACAACCAAATACTTTGCATAAACTCGAACTAGTGTATCAATCGATCAGATTCGTGCATATAAACCGTTGCAAAAACTATCAATGGCACTTTAACATGCCAAATATTGCGATTTGCCAAAAACTCGACCAAGATGCATTATTGAATTCTTAGATCAGATAATGACATCCATCAAACTACTGTATGAAATTGTAAATTTTATTACCTACCTAATATTAAATTTCAAATCCTTACATAAATATTATATATTTGAAATTTTCAAAAATTAAACTCGATTTCTGATTGTTGATCTAACAATAGTTGAATAGTTTCGAGCTCGTCCAGTATACTTACATGACTCGCATCATTGTTCCATCTTTTCAGATAATATATTGTTTCAAAAATATAGTAATGAAAAAAAATATGATAACTACATTATTAAATGAATTTTACCTTATTAGGAGTGGGAATTCATAAGGACCGTTTACTTGGGGACGTAAAAATGGTAGGTGGTACCATGCCCATGACTGAAGAAAGAGTATACAACTATCGATTTTAATTTTTTATGTTTTCAATGCCTGACACATATCTCAATACAATGTCGCTAACATAGTTGATCCCTAACTGAGTTGCCCCACTTCTTTTAAGTTGACTAGTTGTAGGAGTCACCTTAAATGTACCAGATTTCGGGATTTATTTGACATTAGAATACCCCCGTTTAACCTCAGGATGAATGCTTACGCATATTTTTGTCTTTCAACGACACTAGCGCAGTTGTCGATATATGAGAAATTATCTTCGAACCATTTCATCTCTATCCGGCTACCACTAAACTTGTCTGACACTTTGCCTAGTAGTTCTTACAAATTGCGCTCCAATCGCCAACGCTCACTACCCCCATAATGACTGTTCTATTAACCAGTAAACTAAGTTGTAATGCTACATCCTTGAGTGTAATTATACACTCACCGCACGGAAGATAGAATGTGTGTGTCCCATGTCTCCATCTTTCCACCAAAGCACAGATAAGTGTGGGATCCAATTTAGTCCCCCGAGCATACGAGACACGTGCAAGAATCCCACCTCTTGCAAGTGTTGTTCAATAACACGCAATGTTCTTGCACTTAAATTGTATATATACGTCTCGATAATTCAATCTTCGATTTGATTATATAAATATAAATAAATTATAAAATTAATAATATTAACAACTTAATAATTATTTTAATTAAAATAAAAATAATATTTTCTTACCATTTGCAATTAGACGCCAAAAATGTGTTTGTCATGTAAATGAATAAGAGGCATTGACATTTTTTTTTTGGTGAAAGAGGCATTGACATTTTTAAAATTATAAAAATCAAATAAAATTAAAGAAATTACGAAATATAAAATTAAGACAACCAAAATTTGAGAGAAATAGAATGAAAAATTGAGAATAAAATAGTTGAGAGAATATGATTTAAATACAAAAGAAAGAAAATGAGTTTAGCTATTAAAATAAATTTAGCCGTTTGAAAAAAAAAAAAACCATTGGTAATTAGCCATTAAATTTTTGTAATTGTTGTAAAAGGTTACCGTTGAACAAAAACGCGTTTTATTTTTCTTTTCAAAATCAACTCATTTAAAGAAAAATAACCTAATTTCCTAATTAAGTTTTAAAAGTAGATTTTTCATCTAATTAACCCTTAAATAGAGACACGCAGTGGTCTTAGCTTCCTCCAAATATGGTAAATTTTTTTTCTGATTTATTAATATATTAAAATTTATGTAAATATAAAATACCTTAAATACCACTCTAATACAATAAAATAATATATATATATATATATATATATATATACACATATAAAATACCTTAAATACCAAACTATTTTTTTTTCAAGATTATTTGGTTCTTAGAAAGTGGCCCTCTCTAAGACAAATGTAATCGATAAATTGGCTGGCTATGCCTAGTACTAATATAAATTGCGTAGTTTTTTATTTCACCGTCTTTAATATAGCTTACTATTTTTAACAAAAACTCTACCGAATCCAACAACTTTAATATAGCTTATTATTTTTAACAAAAATTCTACCGAATCCGACAATCCTTTATTACATTATTTTTCCCTTAGTAAATATTACTTTTCAAAATAGTTTTATTTTTAAGAATTTAATTTATTTACTTTTTAAATTTAAAATATTAAATTATTTTTATTAATTTCATTAACGTGATATATTGAAATTAAAAATAAATACTAATCCGATGGTCATATAGCAAAAAAAAAATTATAATAAACTTAAACTTAATAGAAAATTTTAACGTGTTAAAATTTTTAAAAAATTTATTTCAATATTTTAATTAGAATAAAATATTAAGTTTAAATTATGTTAAAGTGATCTTGAAAATTCACTTTTTAGACATCTAATAAAAACGTATCACTTCATTTAAAAAAAATAATTAATATCACCAATAACACTAGACCAATTTTTCATAACAATATTTTAACCTTAAGTAGTGTTTGATTAAATAAATAAAATTAACAAATAATAATACCTCAAGGTTTATAACTTGTTTTTTTTTGTTTAATTTGTTTTATGGTTTATAACGTGGTTTTAGAATTTTTAAGATTTATGATTTTAGAAAAATTTTTCTGTCTTTTGACAAGTTTTCTCTGTCAGTCTTTTGACACGATTTCTTTTCTCTTTGATAGTTTCCTGGTGTTGTTCCTTTTATCTTTTTTTTCAGTGCTTTAACTTGGTTCAGGAGTTTTTCTGAGTATCCTATGGATGAGGAGTTAGCAAACTTGAGTCTGTTATATGAAGAAGATGAGGTGTTTCACGGAGAAACTGTGGTGAATGATCGAAACTTTCAGTTTTGTCTGGTGGGACGCTACTTAACAGATAGCGTTGTTCATTTTCCTTCTCTACGAAATACAATGGCTGATCTCTGGCACCCCATTGGAGGGATCTGCATAACAGATCTTGGTAACAAACGGTATCTTTTTCAATTTTTCAATGAGGTTGACATCCAAAAGGTGATATCTGGCACACCGTGGTTCTTCAATAGTCATTTACTTCTACTGCAAAGAATTCAACCAGGTGAAAATCCGTCAGTTTTGGTGTTAAACTCTACTGAGTTCTGGGTTCAAGTTCATGAATTACCTGTAGAGATGATGTGAGAACCAATGGCTAAGCAGTTCGATAATTTTTTGGGGGGAGTTTTTTTACTATGATGCCTCCGTTCCGTTTTCTGGTCAAGCAACATACATGCATATTCGTGTTCGTCTGGATGTTTTAGTCCCGTTGAAGCGTAAAAAAAGATTCAAATAGGGGAAAATATGGTCGTTTATGCTTGTTTTAAATATGAAAAGTTAAGCTTGTTTTGTTTTATTTGTGGCAAATTGGGACATGGTGAGAGTTACTGCCCCTTCCGGTTAAGAATTAAGCGATCGAAAATTTGTTATGGATGGGATTTATCATTACGTGCGGTGCTACGGCGGCGGGCTATGGTGGTTAGCAGGTGGCTAAGGGAGGTTGATGGATTGCAGTGTTGTGTTGAAAATATGGGAAGTACTAATCAACAAAATAACTTTAATGGTAAGATTGATTCTGGACGGATTATAGGGAGAGATTTTGGGAAACAGATAATAAATCCCAATCTAATCTCTTTAGGATCCAATCAATAATATTTTAATAATGGGAATAATAGTGGACGTAATTTGGGGAAGAGTATCTTGAATGTTGACGGGCTAGTTACTGGGCCCATGGAATTGGTCTTGGAAGAGGAAAATGATCCAATAGCAGCTGTGGAAGCTAAGAAGTGACATTGAATTGTGGCGGGCTCATTAGCTTCTTTGGGTTTTAATGCATAAGGTGGTCCTCATGATTTAACGGCTAGCTCTGGTGATCAGAGCAGTCGGTCCTATGAAAATAATAAGCTGGAACATTCATGGTTTGGGGAGGCCACGAACTGTCAAAAGGTTCAAAAACAAGTTGCAAGCCATTAATCCCCAAATTTTATTTCTTATAGAAATAAACTTAGTTAAAAAAATATGGAAATTGTCAAGTTAAAGTGTGATTTTAAGAACGGAATTGACATTGGAGCAATGGGATCAAGAGGAGGGCTATCTTTGGGTTGGAAAAGGAACTTATTGGTTAGCCTTAAAAGTTTTTCTTCGTTTCATATCGACGTTGAAGTTCATGATAATGAATGTGGTGAGATATGGCGGTTAGCGGGATTTTATGGTAATCCAATTGAAGGAGATAGATATAGATCATTGGATTTGCTTAAAAATTTAAGTCGTGACCAATTTGTTCCCTGGGTCGTGTTAGGGGACTTTAATGAAATTACCAATTCTTTTGAAAAGAAAGGCGGTCGCCTTAGATCAAAACGTCAGATGAATGCTTTCCGTATGACGCTGGAGGATTGCAACCTTAATGATTTAAACTATGTTGGAAGATGGTTCACATGGGAGCGAGGGAAATTTTCAGATAGAAACATACGGGAACGACTAGACCGAGGAGTTGCTACATTGAATTGGGTAAATCTCTTTCCTAATTATCAGATTGAGCATTTGAATCATTTTACTTCTGATCATTGTCCTATTCTTTTGGACACCATAAGAGAGAAGTGGAGTGATCAAGGTAATAATGACAAGAATTTTCGATTCGAAGCAAAATGGTGCTTGGATAGTTCATTTAAAGAGATGATTAAAAAATGGTGGGCTGATGGTCTAGGAAGCTTTCCGATTAAGCTAGAGAGTTTGAGTTATCAGATTCAATAGTAGAATAAATCCAGAGTTAAAGAGGAAAGGAAGAACCGCATAGAATTAAAAGATAAACTAAACTTCCTTTATAATCAAGATCCCTCTGATGAGAATTTAGCAGAAATTACTAATGTCCAATTGGGGCTTAATTTGGAGGGAGACAAAGAAGAGTTATTCTAGGAATAGCGAGCTCGGATTAATTGGCTTAAAAATGGAGATCGTAATACTAGCTATTTTCATAAAATAGTTGTACAGCGTCAGTTACGAGGCAGAATTTTTGAGCTTGATGATGGGAACGGTAGGAGGATTTCTTCTCTAGAAGAGATTTTAAAGCATGCTGCCGATTATTTTAATAATCTGTTTACGGCTTCTGAGATGGGTTCTGACGAGCATGTTTTTGAATTGGTAGATAAAAGAATCACTGAGACTATGAATGAATTTCTTCTCAAAAAGTTCACTGAAGAAGACATTGGTTCGGCAATTAAGATGATGGCGCATTTAAATGCACCTGGAGTTGATGGGTTTCCCGTAATATTTTTTCAAAGGTACTAGCATATAATTGGACCCGATATCTCTAATTACTGTTTAGATATTCTAAATGGTGATTCTGAAGTAGGTGATATTAACAAGACACGTATTGTTTTGATCCCTAAGGTTGAAAAACCAAAAAATTTGTCTCAATTTAGACTCATAAGTCTTTGTAATATTGTTTATAAAATTATTGCAAAAGCCTTGGTGAATAGAATAAGTACGATTTTAGAACATTGTATTAATGAAGCCCAATAGGCTTTAATCCCAAGAAGGCTTATCTCGGATAATGTTCTTATTGCTTATGAGGTCATTCATTCCTTGAAAATGAAGAAGAGTGGGAAAAGGGGGAACTTTACGTTAAAACTCGATATGAGTAAAGCGTATGATCGTGTTAAATGGGACTTTTTGGCAGGAATAATTATTCATTTGGGCTTTCATGCTGACTGGGTTGTTTTGGTAATGAGATTTGTGTGTTTCGTTTCTTATTCTATTAGTCTTAATAGGGCTAATGTGAGTGGTTTTCGCCTTCAAGTGGACTAAGACAAGGAGACCCTCTTAGCCCCTATCTTTTTCTCATTTATGCGAAAGGTTTTTCTACTCTCATTAAAGAAGCTAAGTAGAAAGGAAGGATGAAGGGGCATCAATTGGTAAGGAAAGATTTTCTCTCACTTATCTGTTCTTTGCAGATGATTGCATTCTCTTTGGTGACGCATCTTGAGAAGGAGCTAGAGTAATCCAAGAAGTGATTCGGGAGTATGAGAAAATTTCTGGGCAGCGCGTGAATTTTGATAAATCGCTAATTTATTTTGGGACTAATGTTGATTTTTCAATCAAGGAGAACATTGTTAATTTACTAGGGGTTCAAATGGTTTCAAGTCCAGAAAAATACTTTAGCTTGCCTATGATGGTTGGCTGAAAGAAAAATTGGGCTTTTGCTTATTTTGTTTATAGGTTTAAAAAACGTGTTGAAGGGTGGAGTTTGCGATACCTATCTATAGGAGGGAGAGAGGTTTTCATCAAATCAGTTCTATAGGCCATTCCTCTTTATGTTAGGCAGTGTTTTCTAATGCCAAAGTCTTTATGTCTCAAACTTGAGGGCATAATGAATAAATTTTGGTGGAAAAATAATAAATCTGCGAAGGGCACACGTTAGAGCACTTGGGATTTTTTATTTAGACCGAAATGCACGGGTGGATTGGGTTTTAAAAACCTGGTCTTATTTAACAAGGCTTTGTTAGCAAAACAAGTATGGCGCGTGTTTTCTCAGCCGAGTTATCTTTTAGCTAAAGTTTTAAAAGCCTGTTATTATCCATCTTCGAATATACTATCAGCAAATATTAGATCTTACCCTTTTTTTACCTGGAGAAGTATTTGTAGTGCTCGGAAGCTGATTGTGGATGGATTAGTGTGGCGTGTTGGTACAAATTGATTTGTGGAGTCTGGAAAGGAGAACAATAGAGTTTCAGTCCAAAATTTTATACCTTTTTTGATGCATGTGAATCAATTAATCAAGGCCGACACTTGTACCTGGGACAAGGAGTTGATCTACAAAATCATTGATGAAGATACAGCAGAGTGTATTCTCTGAATTCCTATTTTTGGAGCTAATTTGGAGGACATGATGGTATGGAAACATGAAGGTTCTAGGGAATATACAGTGAAAAGTGGGTATCGAGTTCTATCTACAGATCTTCTACAGAATAATAACTTTGCATTTCCTTATGGGGCTGTTTATAAGGATTTCTACAAAGCTCATTCCATCCCAGCAAATATCAAAATACATATATGGTGGCTTTTTAATAATTTGTTGCCTCATTTTTGTAATTTGGCCTAGAGATTTGTAAATGTAGAAGTTGCCTGTCCTTTGTGTAAACTAGAACCGGAAGATTCTAGTCATCTGATGTGGTCTTGTGATGTTCATCAATCTGTATGGGTTTCGCTTCAGATCAAGATTCTCCCATTTGATGAACGGTCCTGTTGCAAACATTGTTTTCTTCATACCTTTTTAATTACAGATGATCAACAAAAACAAGTTATGGTTATTTCTATATGGAGCCTTTGGTTTAGAAGAAATAAGCTTATCCATGAAGGGATCAAACAAGTTATGCCAAATCTCTGATTGTAGGACTATAAAACTTAACTTTGACGTGACGTGACTTTTCAAAATGAAGGTCGAATTGTCACAACTGCAATTTTAGCAAGAGACTCGGAAGGAGAAATAATAGGAGCGGAGACTTATCTTTTGATGGATGTGGATGATACTTGCATGACTGAAGCTAGGGCAGGCGAAAGGGCCCTCAAGTTTGAGATTGAGATGGGTTTTCAGCATCTGATCGTGGAAGGGGACTCCTTAACAGTCATTAAAAACATCAAGAAGAAGGAAAAAGACAAATCAGTGCTTCGGCCAATAACGAAGCAAATTACTTCTTTGGAAAAACGCTTTGATTTTGTAACTTACATTTTTGTACCTCAAAATGCTAATAGGTCGACTCACACGTTGGCGTTGGAAGACAGAAGGCAACAGATTTGTGGTGTTTGGTCTGATGGAGTTCCTTGTTCTGTGAGAAAAATGGTGAGGATGGATCGATTGGCTTGGAATCAGAGTTACCATGGTTCTTCCTGACTCAGCTTTGAAAATGGTGAAAACTCACCGCTGATTCAAAGCTTCATTCTTTTCACTTCCTTTTGACAGGTTCTTTTTAGACGGAGAAGTGAAACATTTACTGGCTGAATTTGGGTTTTGATTTCTGCAGCAGTTTTGGTTCAATATGGTTTTTCTTTTTCATCTACCGATTTGTTTTTTTGTTCGTTTAAGTGTATGTTTGCTTTACAGTTGAGTTTTAATTTGTTGTCTTTTCTAGTTCTTATTCTATTGTTTGTCTTTTCATTTTATCTTGAGCCATGTGACCATTAATAATATCAGCCAATTTTTGGTGCAAAAAAAAAAATTTATGATTTTAGATAAAGAGTTCGATTAGGATTTAAGGTCGAGATTAAGGTTTAAAGTTGAATAAGATTTAAGATTTCATATTTAAGGTTTAGGGTCGACAAACCCTTTGGGTATTTAATTTTATTGGTTTGTTTATTAGAGTTAAAAAATAGTAATAAAAGTCAACTTAAAAAATGATTATTTAAAACCATTTTACCTTAAATTAAATTTTTAAGTATTTAAATTAACTAATAAAATCATAAAGTATCATATTGTATAAAAATTTAAACATAAAAATTAAAATTTAATCATCACTATGTAATATGTCAGAAAATGAATGCCGGAAGCATTTTTTGTTTATATATCTAGTATATAGAATTGATGAATAAATAAATTTGAATTTAGTTATAAATATATCTAAATAGTTTTCATTTAAAATAAGTTAATCTTTTGTTGTCTTACTAAAAACGAAAAGGCCAAGTTATGCAATCATCTTTGTTGATGATTATTGAATAGGATCAACGGCGTTAAATTTAGTTATTATTATCTAACCATGTAGTGATATTTGGTTGTTTTAATTTTCCCCCCAACATCTAGCATTCATAAATGAAAGAGATAAAGGTAGAAAAAAAAGCCTACACAAATAGAACAAAAAGTCAAAAGCTTAGGACGTAGAGCCAACAAACCCTAAAGCCACAAGCAAATAAAAAAACCCCTAGCTATCAACACATTTGAGCCATCATCACTGGAGGATAGTGCCAGGGGAGGTCAGAAGCCCTGTAATCTATCACCGACTTGTAATGCCTTCGACAGGAAGCACCTTCGACCACCTTGGATTGGAGAAGAGCCGACAACATTTACTGTTTTGGAGTAGCATTTTTCGATCTCCGTCACACTTCAAACCAAGGGGTCAAGCTGGAAAAGGTTCTCCCCAATAACACCGAGGATGCTAGAGGAAGCCAATTGGTCCAAGCCCGACGACGCGAAAAAGGGTGGAGGAGCCACCAAAAGCTGTTGGAAAAAAGCCTCTCATGTCCCTGGTCTAAGACCAACGAAAGAGAAGAGGCAAGGTGCGGACTTTATTTTGGTAAAAGAGTAGGAAAAAAAGAAGAAACCTAAAGCAAAGGAAAGAAGGCAGACGACAGTGAGTACAAAATTGGTGGCTGCAAAGAGAAATAGGGAGAGGCAGTATTGAGAGAAGTTAAAACATTCTCGTTTTCCATTATTTTATTTAGTTAGTGAGGTAATTTGTGTGGGCACCTTGACCTAGTGCCTGCTTACAAGTTGCAACAATTTGAGGTGTGCAAAGTCTCAGTAACTATACCTATGATTAAAAGAAATGGTCAAAAAATATATATTTGCTTCACATTTGTACAAATTTTTATCTCTTTGGTTTTCAAGGACAATAAGGGTGTCCTTTAAAGAAAGAAACAAGAGAAAGGAGGAAAGATTTTTTCTTCTTTAAACATATGTGTGTGTTTAAAGTATTGTACTTTTATATAATTTTTTTCATTTATTAATACTTTAGTTTATGTATATATTGACATGTTTATATTATTTTTTGTATGACTTTGTATTTATATATGAATTCGTTTAGTGTTTGAACAATTTTATCATTGTGATTACATTTAGAAAAAGATTTGTGTGTTTGCCTTCCTATTGTTATTGTAGTTCACCATAGAATGGTTTAGTTAAGATATTCAAATATTAAAAGCCACTTAAATAGTGTCTTTATTCATGTTTTTTCCTAAATTCATTTTCTTAATTTATTAAAAATATAAATAAACCATTTAAAGATGATCTAACCTTCTTTTACGTGAACAATATTTATATTATTTAATTATATTATTTTATTTATATTTTTTATTCACTTAACTTTTGTATTCATTCTCACTGAACAAAATGTACCAAAAGTCAGGTTTGTTACTTCTCGTGACAGTTTTTTTGCAAAACACAAAAACCGTCGTAAGAGAAAGTATTGATGACGCTTTGAGAACATCACAAAAAGTTAACTTTTTGTGACAATTCTAGAGGTCAAAGAAAGTTAAAAAAGAAATTCACAGCTTCAAAACGTAACAAAAAATTGGGCTATTTTACTGAAGTAATCCAAAAAAATTTTATATTTACAAAAATAACTCAGGTTTAAAAATAATCACAAAAATAACCTGAAATGAACAGTAAAAGTTAGTGTTGGCCTGTCAATGGCCGGCACCAACTCGTATTTTGCACCAATGATTGCCTAATAATTGTGTCAGGCTTTAAAAAATTAATTTTTTTGGTTTTGGCCTGTCAATGGCCGGCACCAAGGTATTTTTTTTAAAAATCGTATCATACTGATATACAAAAATACCAGATAAAAAAAAAATTTTGGGTGCTGGCCTGTCAATGGCCGGCACCCTCGTGATTTTTTTTAAAAAAAAATTTTTTGGGTGCTGGCCTGTCAATGGCCGGCACCCTCGTGTTTTTAAAAAAAAGAAAAAAATTTTTGGGTGCCGGCCTGTCAATGGCCGGCGCCCTCGTATTTTTTTTTAAAAAAAAATTTTGGGTGATGGCCCGTCAATGGCCGGCACCCTCGTGTTTTTAAAAAAAAAAATTTTGGTGCTGGCCTGTCAATGGCCGACACCCTCATGTTTTTAAAAAAAAAAAATTTGTGCTGGCCTGTCAATGGCCGGCACCCTCGTGTTTTTAAAAAAAAATTTTGGTGCTGGCCATTGAGATGCTTGCATAAAAAAAAAATTTGATATATATATATGAATTTTATCTTTCATTAGATTTCTTGTTTGCTTTTTTTTTCTTTAAAAACTTTAGTTTTTTCTTTGTTGAGAAGAAAGCAAAATTTTTTTAAGATGAGTTCCCAAGTATTGTTTGTTTATGTTCATTTTGATGGAGAAATGATAAACACAACTGAGGATGGTTGTGTATTTCGAAGTCGGAAAAAAATAGAAATGAGATTCAACAAGCGTGTTTCTTTATCGGATTTAAAATGGAAAATCAGTACAAAGATAGCAAGCTGTTGTGGAAAGCAAATGTCGAGACTATTTTACAAATTTCCGGTTTCAACTGATCCACTAAAGCTCTCAGAAATGGAGCTTGAAGATGATGATGATCTACGGACAATGATAGCAATTTATTGCCCCTGTGAGATAGAAAATCCCAGCCCGATTGAGCTGTTCACGGAGATAACTAAACCAGATCCGATTCAAGTTGTAATTCAAGCCAGCGCTCTGGAATTGATTTTAATGTTAACATCTCCTGAGAAGATCAGTCGGGTTTTGGACGGTCAATACCAACTCTCGAAAATCCAAACACCGGTGAATGTTCATATAACATCGCAAACCCGTTTCCTCATCTAGAAATCCATCCAGAGGTGTTGGCCACCATAGAAGATATTGATGAAGGGTCTGACAATGATGACCGCTCCCACCGTGATCCAAACGACGATTTCAGTGACCCCATTTGGATGACATCCCTGAAGACATAGACGAGGAAGGGCCGGTGGAGGGTGAAAATGCAAACCCCTACTCGGCAAGGAACAGGAGCCCTGGTATAGTTATAAGAAATAATCTAGGGTCCTTCATGACCGATGTGGATCCTGATACAGCTGTAGCACACGAGTTCTCGAAATATACAAATATTGTGCCGCCTCACCTACTTGAAGAAGAATTCGGCGATGAAGAGTTGTTTGTGGGACAACAATTCGATAACAAAAAAGACTGTTTACATGCTATAAAACAACTGAGCTTGATGTTAGGTGTGGATTATAAAGTAACGAAGTCGACACAGTCTTTATAAGTAGGAGAATGTTGGAAAGCGTCAAATGGTTGAAAATGGCGTGTCCGAGCCGCGTTAATGCAGCGAACGCAGATGTGGATGATAAGGAAACTAGAAGGTCCACACACATGCACGTCCGCTCGTATGTCGCAAGACCATGGAAAGTTAGATGCAAAAACTATATGCAACTATATCATTCCTTTGGTGAAAGAGTCGCCACCATTCAGGTGTCGGTCCTTATTGCGGACCTTTAAGCTCGATTCAAGTATAAAGTGTCGTACCGAAAGGCATGGTGGGCAAACCAAATGGCGATGCGAGAGCTGTATAGTGACTGGGATGCGTCATACAACGAGCTTCAAGGGTGGATAGCCAGGATGCTGGAGTATGTGCCCGAGAAAATGATTGATTTGCAAGCACTGCCGTATAAAGGCCCAGACGGGGAGATACAATCAGGAAAAGGAGTTTTTCACCGTTTGTTTTGGACATTTGAGCCGTGTGTTAGGGCCTACCCTCACTGCAAGCTGATGGTGCAGGTGGACGGGACATGGTTGTATGGCAAATACACACAAATACTCCTGATTGCTGTTGCACAAGACGACTGATATCGTGTGATATGAAGTAATAAAATTTATAAAGAACTTGTTCATACCAAAACCAACTAATATCACGACGTTGAGGCAAGCGCACCTGTTGAACAGTAGTATAGCTTAGTGGCAAGACTGAGTTATCGTACCCAAGGGAACCAAAAGTACTAGTACTTACTTCTTTTCTATTATCTAGCCTAAAAATAAAAGAGGATTGTTTAAACTAATTTTAAAGCTAACTAAGAAAGTGTAAAGAGTAAATTTGGGAAAACTTTTGGGGAAAAGCTGATTTATATGGACAATACCCAAGGGGGAATCCACCTAGACTTCACTTGTTATTATTTTCTTGAACTATATGATTTCTTTACTTGACTTGATCCATAGAGATCCCTAACTTATGCTAAACCCTCCGTCGAGGCGTAGAGCAACTAGGCCTAAGTTGTTAATTAAAGTTCCTTTATTAATTAACTCCCTAGGTTGCATTAATTCGATCTATGGTTCCCCATATTACGTTTGACCCTAATCCGGTAGATTTATGTCGCCCTATGTGTAGGGTTGCATGCAACTCCACTTAATTATGATAGATCTACTATTATCACAGGGACTTTTGCTCCTCTGCTCTAAGCACATCTAATTCTTGAAATAATACCTAGGATTATTAAATCAAGAATGAAGAACGCATAATTAAGAACAATTCAAGTATTTATCAAATAAATCAAGAATAAATAACAAGATCTGTCTTAGGTTTCATCCCCCTCAAGTATTTGAGGGGTTTAGTTCATAATAAAAAAGAAAAATATCTGAGAAGATATAAAATAACAAAACATAAAAGAAACCAAAAACCCCTGAAGGAATTTAGGGAGATCCTCTATGTTGCTGCAGAATTCTGGCTTCTGAGATGAATTAATCGGCTTTCTCCCTTGGAGTAATCCCTTGCTTCTACCCTCAGTGTGGCAAAAAAACGAGAAGAAAGATATCTAAAAACATATGGTGCTTCTGCCTCATGAGGTCTTTATATAGAAAGCTTATGGGGAGCCTTTCTTAGCCTCTAAGCATCCCAATTCGAGTGAAATTCCCCTTCCTCACGACTAGAACACACCTGTGTACCACGCCCGTGTGACTTCGACAGAGGCTGTGTGCTTTTATCGGTGGAGGCACGACCGTGTGACCTGGCCGTGCTTGTCAAGGGCTTGACCGTGTGATCTTCATGTGGCACGACCGTGTGGCACGGCCGTGTGGCATTTCTTTGCCGTGTTGTTCGCACATTTTGGCCCATTTTTCATCGTTTTTGGCCTATTTTCTGTTCTTTCTTCTTCCCTATGCTCTCCTGAGTATAAGATATAAAAAGGAAGGATTAAGAGCACCAATTCTCACAAAATTGATAAGAATCCATCCAAAATATAGGCTAAACATGAGGTAAAAATATGTATAATTTAGCGTTTATCAAATACCCCCACACTTAAGCCTTTGCTTGTCCTCAAGCAAAATCTCAATCCCTAAAAAGAATCATTCTTCTCAACCTATAATCTTTATCAATAATGTTTCAAACTAATCCATAGGTAATCATACAATGAAAAAATCAATTAGAAGAACATTAAAGATTCAATCAATTTAAGTTGAGAATTTTTTCATTGAAAACATAAGTCTCTTCCTTCTTTCTAAGTAATTATCTCTCTATCTTAGTTAACAGGAGTTGACATCCTCACTGAAGGTTCACTCTATCCACTCAAAGTGTTTAGGGTTCAAAATTTAAGCACTCTCCAGTCAACCTGAAAAGTTTTTACCATAAGCTTACAAGAAAATCAAATCTCTACCACTATAGTTTGAAATGATACATCGATCAAAAGGTCTTTTCATGGTTGTAACGGGGCTTGGTTAGGGGTATTGTCATAGGCTGCAAAAAGAGGGTTAGAATCGAGATTGAACTGAAAAATTATCTAGCTAAAAAAAATCTCTATCACTGGAACATATTTTCAAAGCTTAATAACACCATTTTGGCAGCTTTAAGAGAGAAATATGCAAAAACTTAATTTGAACTATTACACATTACAACTGAATTTGACTGTATGTACACATTTTTTTTAAGTTCAAGTAATACAATGAATTGAGTAAAGATTTACATACTGGAAAAGAGAATAAAGCTTAGATAATAAATTCAACTCAAATCTCGACAAAAATAGGGATCAAAAAGTAATTGAATGGAAAACTCAACAAAAATGGGTTATTGGTTAATAATTAGAGGGTGAGTCAAAGAAAAGGTTGTTAGGCTCAATAGGGTTCACTAGGGGTTAGATTATGGAGGTAAGCTTTTATGGAGTGAGTGGGTTAAGTCCTAGGTGCCTTTATCATCTCGGTATATCAAATCAATGATGTGGTCTTGACATGTATAATCAAAGCAAGTTCTAGAATAACAATTCAGTGTTGACTCACTCAAAGCAATAATAAAAGTGAGCACGAAAGAATGTATGCTCAAAAAGGCTCAAGATCTCACCAGAATTATGGCTTATGATGTCAATCCTGCGAATTTCAAATCTCAAGATAGTACTTAAAATTAGGAAAGATAACTTATGCAAAAATTGGAGTTCTCAAAAATTTCAACTTATTATGCTTGATTCCTTAATGTTTTAAAGTTTGAATAATCAAAGTACAAGCACCTATATCTTAATTCTCAACATATCAATAAAAATTATAAATCAATCATAATTAATTCCTAATAGTAGACTGAAGATCATGCTATTGAGGACAGTGCAATTAGTTAGAACAATTTTAGGGATTTCAAAGAGAATAAAATAAAATTTAAGGTACGTTCCCCCCCACACTTAAGATGTACATTGCCCTCAATGTACAAGGATAATATTAGCAATAAAAGCATAATATCATAAGAGAGGGAGAGATATGAAACTCCCTGAAATGTGGATGGCTTTGTGAGACAGATATGGGAAGAGTTGGCATATGTGGCACGGTGTTTCCATTTCCGTAGAGATTTGAGCTGTAAGGCTCCTTTGAAACTGCGAATGGATTTATTAGTCATGGGAGGTTAAGATGAAGAGGGGTTACTTCATTAGGAGATGGCCGAAGAAAATAAAATAAACAAAATAAATAAAAAATGAAAATTCAAATAAAAAAATGAAAAATAAACCTAAAAAGGAAAATAAAGTTAGAAGAAAAGGTGAAAATAAGGATCAGTGTTTAAGAGTTAGAATAAAGTAATAATAAAAGATAAAAGATAAAATAAAAGTAAAACAAAATAAAGATAAAAATAAATATAAAAGAGGATCTAGTCCTCTGATGGATCTCGTGGTGGTGAGGAAATACCGAGGTGCTGACATATGTGCGCTAAAGTGGCATCGATGTAATCAAGGCGCTGCTCAAATCTATCTAGGCGCTCGTGTATGTCAGCATGTAGGGCTGCTGTCTGGGTAGGTCGTTTGGTGCATGATGGCTCGGCGGGTGCATCCTCCTCAGGTGGTGGCGGTGGGACATCATCTGCAACGTCCTCTGGGTCCTCGCCTTCCTAGACAAGGCGGAAGTGAAAGTGGCCGCCACCTGGCCGTCGCTCTACCATCCTCATGGAGAGCATGCTCTGGATGTCCTTGGAGGACATCTGGCCAAGTAGGGTGTACGAGGATGTCTGGGCTGCGGTGTTGAGTAGGCCAAAGTAGCGGCCTAGTCGTGTGATCTACGGGCCCATGGATACGACTCCCTTACGGTGCCTCTCAGTCTGGTGCTGCATGGCCAACGCTATGAAGTAGGCAAGGTCGATGGGGTGGCCATTGGCCATGCACCAGAGGAAATAGACGTCGTGAGTGTTGACGACGCCTGTACTCTTCCGTCTACCTATCAAGGTGTGAGCAAGGAGGGCGTGAATATACCTGAGAGAATGAGGGAGGGCGGATGCCTTGCTGACGCTGAGATTATGGATCTGTCGCCCTGGAGCAATCTCGTTCCAGCAGTCGAGGGGTCAGATGTGGATGCGCCTGGAAAGAGTAGGGAAGTTTTCTTCTGCCATGAACTTCTCGGTATAGAGACCGAGAGCCGTGCTGAACTTTGAGACACTCAGCTGTCGCACAAGACCTCCTAATCAAAATTAGACCGTGCCGGGATCGCCGAATCTGTTCATGATGGCCTGGAGGTAGAATGTGGAACAGAACTCGAGAGTGAGTTCTAGGTAGGTGGGCTCCACAATCCTAAAGAACTGGTCCCATGGGTCAGTAGCTAGCAGGGCTCGAACATCGTCCACCAGGTTTACTTGCACGAGGGCCTCCAAGTCAATGCATCGGCCCATCGAGATAGTGCGTGCTCAGAGTAACTGGTAGCGTTCCTCCTGGGAGTCCTGCGAAAATGTGAGGAACGGGTGGCGTGTCTTAGAGGTGGGCCTCGATGAAGAACTTCCCGGTCCTTTTCGTTTCTTGGAGGCGGGGACAGCAGCTTTTCTGGCGCGTGATGATGACATGGTATCTGAAAAAAACAAAAGTATTAGTCCTAAATATTGAGATTAAAAATGATTTAAAATGTAAATTGATATTTTTCTTAAAATAACAAATGAGGAGTAACCTAAATAGTAAAATCTAATCATATTTAAAAACTTATAACAAAAACTAAGAACTATAGGCATCTATATATTAACTTATGAGCAAAATAGCATGCAAATATGTGTCCAAATGGCAAGCAAAAATAAAATTAAGTGGCATGTAATCCTAATTGATTCTATATTAGTCTAGATTATTCATCCTATATTTCCTAGTTCCATGCTTGTATCAACAATTAGACCAAAATAAATAAAATGAAATAAAAATTAAATAAATGAAATAAAACAAAAGATAAATGAGAAAAATGAGAAAATAGAACCAATTATGAGTTTGCACGGTCGTGGGGGCTATTACACGGGCGTGGGAAGGATGAAATCGTATATGGTGGCGTTTGGAGGGCTGTGGCGGCGTTTGTGGTGGCTTAGGGGGAAGTTTGGGTGAGAAATGTTAGGGTTTGAGTGAAAAGGGAAACTGAAAAATGCCTCCTATTTATACATTTTGGGTCACACGGGCATGTCACACGCCCGTGTGAGTCGTGTTTAGCCTGTGTTTTTCAAAAATCGGTCTTTATAGCGCGTCTAGTTCTGATGAGCATGCCCGTGTGGTTGGTTTACACGGCCGTGGGAGATCAGGTCTTCGTTACTCACACGGCCGTATGATGGTATACAAGGCCGTGTTCGATCGTGTTCGTGTATCACACGGTCGTGTGATATGTGCCACGGGCGTGTGAAATTTGATAGTGTCTTCCACGGGCTACGGACACGGGCGTGAAGATTTGTGCAAGGCCTATGTTGATACTGCAGGGTTGCCACGACCATGCCGCACGGCTGTGGGGCGGTGTTGATAGCCCGTGTGTAATTCTTAAGGTCGCTACGGCCAAATCGCATGACCGTGGGCATTTATCGATGGCCCGTGTTTTGGGAAAATTTTTACTCTGTTTATGCATGGTCTGGGTGCACGACCGTGTCCCTGTTTTAAGTGTGCACATGGCCTGAGGCACGTTCGTGTGCCTGGCGGTGTGGTCCTAAATTTCTGCATTCAAAAAGTTAGTTTATGCATGAAAAATATAAAAAAATTTTAAAGAAAAGAAAGTTACTAAGTTAGTGCTCGGGTTGCCTCCCGAGAAGCGCTTATTTAAAGTCTAAGCTCGACTCTACCTGGATGTGTCAAGAGGGGTTGTGGTGGAGCCGAAGCTCCTCCCTGTTTTCCGCAAAATTCTCACCTCTATAATGTTTAAGCCTATGGCCGTTTACCATGAACGTACCGTGGTTAGGGTGAGTTACCTCAATGGTGCCGTATGGAAAGACGTTTAGAATAGTGAATGGACCTGACCACCTTGACTTGAGTTTTCCAGGGAATAGTTTCAGCCTTGAGTTGTAAAATAAGAAGAGATCACCTGTTTTGAACTGCTTGGGTTGTTTCAGCCTTTTGTCATGACGTCGCTTCATGGCTTCCTTATATACTCGCGAGTTCTCGTAAGCATTGAAGCGCCATTCATCAAGTTCATTCAACTGCATTAATCTCTTCTCTCCTGCACTTTTAAAATCAAGGTTTAAAATTTTTATAGCCCAGAATGCTTTATGTTCAAGTTCAAACGGTAGATGGCAGTTTTTTCCATAAACGAGTTTATAGGTAGATGTTCCTATGGGTGTTTTAAAAGCAGTTCTATAAGCCCGTAATGCATCGTCTACCTTTCTTGACCAATCTTTCCTATTTGTTTCTATTGTTTTCTCTAAGACGCGTTTTAGTTCCCTATTTGTTACTTCGACTTGGCCACTGGTTTGTGGGTGATAAGGGTGGCTGTTCTATGGTGTACTCCATACCTTTTCAAGATTTTTTCAAATTGGGTGTTGCAAAAATGTGTACCCCTATCACTAAGGATTATCCTAGATGTTCCAAATCGAGAAAAAAGTTTTTTCAAAAAGCGTACTACCACTCTAGCATCATTCGTAGGTAAGGCTTGGGCTTATACCCATTTTGACATGTAGTCTACTGCTACTAGTATGTATTTATTCCCAAATGAATTAGGGAACGGACCCATGAAATCAATACCCCATACATCAAATATTTCACATGAAAGTATATAATTCTGAGGCATTTCATTACGCTAAGAGATATTACCTGTTCGTTGGTATTTATCACAAGAGGTCACATACCTGTTGGCATTTTTGAAAAGTGTAGGCTAGTAAAAGCCTGATTCGAGTACCTTATGAGTAGTTCTAGTTCCGCTGTGATGTCCTCCTGTGGGTCCTGAGTGGCAGTGATTCAAAATTTGATATGCTTCTATGTCATCAACGCATCTTCGTATAACCTGATCTGTACAAATTCGAAAAAAAAAAGGATCTTCCCAAAAGTAGTTTTTCACATCAGCGAAGAATCGCTTCTTTTGCTGATGGTTTAGCCCTTTTAAGGTTATGTTAGCTGCTAAATAATTCGCAAAATCAGCAAACCAAGGAAGTGTCGTGTCTGCTAAGGCTAGGAGTTGTTCCTCAGGGAATAAATCGTTCATCTTGTCGAGATATTTGGGCTGTGTGTTCTCTAGCCTTGAGAGGTGATCTGCTGCCAAGTTTTTGGCTCCTTTCTTGTCCTTTATTTCCAAGTCAAATTCCTGTAACAATAGAATCCATCTTATCAATCGAGGTTTTGCATCAGTCTTAGTTAAGAGGTAGCGAAGAGCTGAATGATCAGTATAAACAATGACTTTTGACAAAATTAAATAAGATCTAAATTTGTCAAATGCAAAAATAACAGCTAGCAATTCTTTCTCTGTGGTCGTGTAATTTGCTTGAGCGGCTGTCAAACTTCTGCTACCATAATAGATCGGGTGGAAGTGTTTGTTCCTTCGCTGTCCTAAAACTGCACCTACTGCAAAATCACTTGCATCGCACATTAGTTCAAAAGGTAGATTCCAATCAGGTGAAATCATAATCGGGGAGTTAACTAACTTTTCCTTAAGGTTGTTGAAAGATTCCAGACATTCTTGGTCAAAATTGAAGGGTACGTCTTTTTCTAGTAATTTAGTTAAAGGCTTAGCTATTTTATAAAATTCTTTAATGAATATTCGATAAAAACTGGCGTGTCCTAAAAAGCTTCTTATAGCCTTAACTGAATTAGGAGGAGGTAGTTTTTCAATAGTTTCAATTTTTGCTTTATCTACCTCTATCCCTTTACTGGAAATTTTATGTCCTAAAACAATACCCTCTTGAACCATAAAGTGGCATTTTTCCCAGTTTAGCACTAAATTTTTCTCTTCACATCTGATCAAAACACGTTCTAGATTATTAAGACAAAGTTGGAAAGAATGAGAAATCATCCAGAAATACCTCCATGATGTCTTCCACGAATTTATTGAAGATAGCTAGCATGCATCGTTGAAAAGTAGCAGGACCGTTACATAAACCAAAAGGCATTCTGCGATAAGAAAACGTACTGTATGGGCATGTGAACTTTGTTTTCTCCTGATCTTCCGGAGCTATTGGGATCTGGAAGTAACCAGAGAGGCCATCTAGGAAACAATAATACATATGACCTGATAATCTTTCCAACATCTGATCAATAAAATGTAATGGGAAATGATCTTTCCAAGTGGTGTCATTCAGCTTCCTATAATCAATGCAAACTCTCCATCTTGTGACTGTTCTTGTAGGTATTAACTCTTCCTTGTCATTAGACATTACGGTCAATCTACCTTTCTTAGGAACAACCTGCACAAGGCTTACCCAAGAACTGTCAGAAATAAGATGAATAATACTTGCATCTAGAAGTTTAATTACCTCAGCTTTTACAACTTCTTTCATGTTGGGATTCAATCGTCTCTGAGCTTGCACTGATGGTTTGAATTCATCCTCCATTAAAATTTTGTAGGTGCAGAAAGAAGGATTAATTCCCTTGATATCTGAAATTTTCCAAGCTATAGCACGTTTGTGTTCTCTTAACACATGGAGTAGTTCCTCTTTCTCTGCAAGGCTTAAATCGGATGCGATAATGACTGGTAAAGTTGATTCTTCCCCTAAAAAGGCATATTCTAAATGATCTGGCAATTGTTCTAGTTCTAATTTAGGGGGTTCAGTAATGGAAGGTTTCTGTCTAAATTCATCACTCATCTTTAAATTTTCATAACTTATGTACCTAGTGATTATTTTATTAGAATCCAACTCTTTCCTTACTTCGTAAATTCCGGGGGTAGTTTCATCTTTCCCCCCACCTTGAACAAGACACAGTTCCAACGTGTATGTGAGAGAAAGCTCCTGGAGATTATCTTGAACAACATAGTCAATAATATCAACAAAATAACACGAATCATCTTGTTCTTTAGAGAATCTCATGACATCATAAATTTTAAAGACAACTTCTTTCTCGCCAACTCTAAGTACTAATTTGCCATCCCCTACATCAATAACAGCTCTAGCAGTGGCTAAAAATGGTCGTCCCAAAATTAAAGGTACGTCAATATTCTCATCCATGTCAAGCACAACAAAATCAACAGGGAATATAAATTTATCTACCTTTACTAGCACATCTTCAATGATTCCCCTAGGATATTTAACAGATCTATCAGCTAATTGAATACTCATCCTAGTGGGTTTGGGTTCCCCGAAACCTAGTTGTTTGAACATTTTGTAAGGCATGAGATTAATGCTAGCACCTAAATCAGCTAAAGCTTTATTAATAAGTAAACTACCAATCAGACAATGGATAGTAAAACTCCCTGGATCTTTCAATTTTGCTGGCAGTTTATTTTAGAGAATAGCTGAGCATTCCTTATTAAGTTCTACTGTAGCCAATTCTTCCAACTTCCTTTTATTTGTCAGAAGTTCTTTAAGGAACTTCGCATATTTTGGCATCTGTGAAATTGCTTCAACAAAAGGTAAGTTAATGTGTAATTATTTAAAAAGTTCAAGGAACTTACCGAATTGAGCTTCTGTATGGTCTTTCTTCAATTTTTCCGGATATAGGATGCGCGGTTTGTATTCCTTGAGTGTCGGTAGAGTGTTATCCTCGGGTTCCGCTGCCTTTTCTTCTGAAAGTTCTGGGATAGTCTTCTTTTCTGGTTCGGCTAGGACCTTTCCATCTCTTAAAGTAATCGCTTTGACATGTTCTCTGGGATTTGGCTCAGTGTTACTCGGTAATCCTCCTTGTGGTCTTTCTGAGATTAATTTTGCAAGTTGACCAATTTGGTTTTCAAGCCCTTGAATTGATGCTTGCTGATTTTTCAGTGCCATTTCAATGCTTTGAAAACGGGTTTCCGATGCAGCTATGAATTTGGTAAACATCTCTTTAAGATTCGGCTTCTTCCCATGTTGCGGTGGTGGTTGCTGAAATTCTGGAGGAGGTTGTTGTCTTTGATTTCCTTGTCCTCCCCATGAAAAATTTGGGTGATTTCTCCAACCTGCATTATAAGTATTACTATAGGGGTTATTTTGAGATCTAGAATTGTTACCCATATAGTTGGCTTGTTCAGTTTCCATGCTATGTCCATAAGATGTGAAATCTGGATTAAACGTGTTTCCTTGAGTCGCATTACATTGCATCACTGGTTGTGCCTACGTAGAACTAACAAAATTATCAAACTTTTTATTTAAAAGTTCTACTTGGTTAGTAAGTATGGTGACAGGATCAATATTATAAACTCTTGCAGCTTTTGTTGGCTTTGTCCTTATGACTTGCCACTAATAATTATTCAATGACATCTCTTCAATAAATTCATAAGCTGCTTCAGGTGTTTTATTATTGATCGTTCCTCCTGCGACTGCATCGATCATTTGTCTAGTTGACGGGTTTAAACCGTTGTGGAAGGTTTGAACTTGTAGCCACAAAGGTAGACCATAATGAGGGCACCTTCTCAGAAGATCTTTGCATCTCTCCTATGCATCGTGTAGTGTTTCTAAATCCATCTGTACAAAAGAAGAAATATCGTTTCGTAATTTGGCTATTTTAGCTAGAGGAAAATATTTGAGTAAAAATTTTTCGGTCATCTGCTCCCATGTGGTAATTGAGCCTCGTGATAAAGAATTTAACCACTGTTTGGCTTTATTTCTCAAAGAGAATGGAAATAGCCTCAATCAAATGGCATCATCAGAAACGCCATTTATTTTGAAGGTATCACAAAGTTCTAAAAAATTGGCTATGTGTGAGTTTGGATCTTCGTCCTATAAACCATCAAACTGAACCAATTGTTGTATCATCTGAATAGTGTTAGGCTTTAACTCGAAATTACTAGCAGCAATAGTAGGTCTAAGAATGCTAGTTTGGGTACCAGCCAAACTAGGTTTAGCATAATCATACATAGTGCGAGGAGCTTCTTCTTGATTTGCTTGTGGCGCGACTATTGCAAGAGGTGGTGGAACGTTTTGATTTGCTTCCATCTCTTTTGTAGGTTCTGGCTCTTGCTCAGGTTCTTGTTCTGGATAATGTAAACTGCGTCTAATTTCTCTGCAATTTCTGCGAACTGTTGCTTCTAGATCGTCGTCAAAGAGTAGTGGTCATGTTGGCTTGTTTCTAGTCATAAACTAAAAATACCTAAAAAGAGAAAGCAAAGAAAACTCAAAAATTTTAAAGAACATAAAAAAATTAAAAAATAAAAATAAAAATAAAAATAAATAAAAACTGAAAATAAAAATAAAAGAAAAATAAATAAATAAATATATGTATATATATTGATGGCTAAAGTAATAGAAATCGAGCTTTCGTAATATTTTAGTTACCCAGCAACGGCGCCAAAAACTTGATATTGCATGATATGAAGTAATAAAATTTATAAAGAACTTGTTCACACCAAAACCAACTAATATCACGACGTTGAGGTAAGCGCACCTGTCGAACAGTAGTATAGCTTAGTGGCAAGACCGAGTTATCGTACCCAAGGGAACCAAAAGTACTAGTACTTACTTCTTTTCTATTATCTAGCCTAAAAATAAAAGAGGATTGTTTAAACTAATTTTAAAACTAACTAAGAAAGTGTAAAGAGTAAATTTGGGAAAACTTTTGGGAAAAAGCTTATTTATATGGACAATACTTAAGGGGGAATCCACCTAGACTTCACTTGTTATTATTTTCTTGAACTATATGATTTCTTTACTTGACTTGATCCGTAGAGATCCCTAACTTATGCTAAACCCTCCGTCGAGGCGTAGAGCAACTAGGCCTAAGTTGTTAATTAAAGTTCCTTTATTAATTAACTCCCTAGGTTGCATTAATTCGATCTATGGTTCCCCATATTAGGTTTGACCCTAATCCGGTAGATTTATGTTGCCCTATGTCTAAGGTTGCATGCAACTCCGCTTAATTATGGTAGATCTACTCTTATCACAGGGACTTTTGCTCCTTTGCTCTAAGCACATCTAATTCTTGAAATAATACCTAGGATTATTAAATCAAGAATGAAGAACACATAATTAAGAACAATTCAAGTATTTATCAAATAAATCAAGAATAAATAACAAGATCTGCCTTAGGTTTCATCCCCCTCAAGTATTTGAGGGGTTTAGTTCATAATAAAAAAGGAAAACATCTCAGAAGATATAAAATAACAAAACATAAAAGAAACCAAAAACCCCTGAAGGAATTTAGGGAGATCCTCTATGTTGCTGCAGAATTCCGGCTTCTGAGATGAATTAATCGGCTTTCTCCCTTGGAGTAATCCCTTGCTTCTACCCTCAGTGTGGCAGAAAAATGAGAAGAAAGATATCTAAAAACATATGGTGCTTCTGCCTCATGAGGTCTTTATATAGAGAGCTTATGGGGAGCCTTTCTTAGCCTCTAAGCATCCCAATTCGAGTGAAATTCCCCTTCCTCACGACTAGAACACGCCTGTGTGCCACGCTCGTGTGACTTTGACAGAGGCCGTGTGCTTTTATCGGTGAAGGCATGACCGTGTGACTTGGCCGTGCTTGTCGGGGGCTTGACCGTGTGATCTTCATGTGGCACGGCCGTGTGGCATTTCTTTGCCCGTGTTGTTCGCACATTTTGGCCCATTTTTCATCATTTTTAGCCCGTTTTCCGTTCTTTCTTCTTCCCTATGCTCTCCTGAATATAAGATATAAAAAGGAAGGATTAAGAGCACCAATTCTCACAAAATTGATAAGAATCCATCCAAAATATAGACTAAATATGAGGTAAAAATATGTATAATTTAGCGTTTATCAACGACAACAGAAATGTACTTCCGTTCGCTTTCGCCATTGTGGAGCGTGAGTGCTTCGAGTCTTGGGAATTTTTCCTCAGAAATCTGCGGAGACACGTTGTCAGAGAAGACAATATTTGCCTTATATCAGATAGATCGAAAGGATTACTTGCTGCGATAAGGCGATCGGAGGTTCCGTGGAGGTCTGTTTATTGTATTCGACACATCGCGGCAAACTTTCATAGAGATTATAAGAATAAAGATTGGAAAAAAGAACTTGTGAACATGGGTAAAAAAATTTTGTTTGCATTTATTTAAAAAATTACTTCTCAAAATTTTTGTTGTTTTTAAATTGATTATTTCAAATTAAATATGCAGCTCATGAGTTAGAACCGCGAAGATTCAGGCAGAGGTTCGCGAGGCTTGAATCTCAGATGTCATCTTTACCAACAGATCTCCGGACATCGTTGGGTAGCATAGAGAACTAGCAATGGACTCAAAGTTACGATGAGGGGTCTCGGTATAGGCAGATGACGACCAACCTGGTAGAGGCGGTCAATTCTGTATTGAGGCGCACACGCTATCTCCCGATTTCTGCTGTGTTCTTGGCAACATTCTATAGGCTGGCAACATTGATGCCTAAGATGGGGTTGAGACAAGCTACGCAGATCGAGGCTAGGCATGTGTACGTAGAGGCCATCCGAAAGGTCATGGCGGTAAATAGTCAACGGGCACAAACAATGAATGCTGAACTGTATTCGCGAGACTTAGAGACTTTTCGAGTTCAAGAGTACATTGGCCGTCGTTTGGGTCTTCCACCTAGGTCGTACGCAGTTGATCTACGAAACAGACGATGCGAGTGCGGGATATTTCAGACTCTTCGATATCCGTGTGCTCATGTTCATGCAGCGTGTGCGAGAGCAAACTTAAATGTTGAACAATTCATAGACGAGATCTACACGTTGCAACGTACATTACGTATATGGGGGAACGAATTTCCTGTAATGCCCGATGTCTCAAACTGGGAAGTTCCATCTCCTGCTTTCGAGATGGTGCCTGACCGTAGTCTTCGCAGACATCCTAAAGGTCGGACACAATTGACGAGAATTCGAAATGACATGGATGTCAGGGAGACGGGTGAACCAAAACTGTGCACTGTGTGTCGAACATCGGGACACAACCGATCAACATGCGCACATCGTGTCTATGTTTCCGGTCAATCGTCTCGTAATGCTGGAGTCGAAGATGACGGGTGATATATTATTAAGCAGATATTCTTGTAAAAACATTGTAAATGAAATAAAATTAGATAAATCGTGTGGAAAAAATTGAAAATTATATGGAAAGGTTGATAATTTAAATGAAATGATTAAAAATTTTTATTGAAATAAAATGAAATTAAATTTAAATTGAAAGAAATATAAATTTAATGAAATGAAATGGAAATAAGAATGGAAATGAAATTAGAAAGAAAGAAAATTAAAATGAAATAAAAATAATTAAATTAATTCAAATGAAATAATAAAATTTAATAGAATTCAAAAAAAAAAGTACCTGATATGATTTGACTGCACAAGCCTGATGCAGGCACACTAATTTGGCCTGCAAATGGCCGGCCATGCTTAGGCTTTTTTTTTTTTCATTTCAATTTTTTCCAATTGGCCCATTACTACTCTTTTTATAATTTTTTTTTAAAATTTTTTTACACATATATAAAATATAATTTAAATTTATAACATATTAAAAATTTTAATAACATATTAAATTTTATAAATTTAAATAGAAATTATTAGATTTTTTTTAACAATTTTTTTTTTCTAATTTTGCCCTTGAAGTCAAATTTTTGTGATTGTTTTTAAACCTAGGTTATTTTTGTAAATATAAATTTTTTTGGATTACTTTAGTAAAATAGCCGAAAAATTAATTGAATAAATATAAATAATTTAAATTTATATTAAAAAAAGTGAAATAACATAGAATTGATAGAAATTAAAAAAAAAAAGTGAACTGACATAGAATTGATAGAAGTGACATAAGCCTGCATTGGCCGGCATCACTGGCCAAAATGGCCTTCTAATGGCCGGCTTTAATTCATTCTTTTTTTTTTCAAAATTTTTAAATAATTTGTAAAATTAATTTCAGAAAAAAATTTAAAAATTTTAAAAAATATAAAATTCTATCAATTTAAATGAAAAGAAATACTAAAATGGAAATAAATTTTTATTAATTTTTTTAAAAAAGCGAAATTAGATTTTTATAACAAATTTCAAATGATAACTTTGAAATTGAACCGAAATATAAATGATTTATTTTTTAACAAAGTTAAAATAAAAATAAAATGAAATCAAATGAAAAATTAATTGAATAAAAATAAATAATTTGAATTTATATTAAAAAAAATGAACTGACATAGAATTGATAGAAGTGACACAGGCCTGCATTGGCCTGCATCACTGGCCAAAATGGCCTTCTAATGGCCGGCTTCAATTCATGCCTTTTTTTTTTCAAAATTTTTAAATAATTTGTAAAATTAATTTCAGAAAAAAATTTAAAAATTTAAAAAAATATAAAATTCTATCAATTTAAATGAAAAGAAATACTAAAATGGAAATAAATTTTTATAAATTAATTGTAGCGACGTAAAAATTTTAGCTTGGTCGCTAATAGGGGTGTTTGATGGAAAAATTTGAAAACCGAAATTTGATTTTATTAAAAAGGAGTCGCCACCGATCTTTTTTCTTAGGTGTGACCGAACACCTAATAAATCGTCTCTCTAAAATTTAGTTTTAGAAAACGAAGGCCGAGTTTAGGTCTACGTTTAAAATCCAGAGAAAAATAAGGTTCGGGAGTCAGTTACGCGCGGGGAAGGTATTAGCACCCCCACGACGCTCAAAATTGGTATCTTATTAAATATTCGTTGCCTTGATTTCCAAAAAATACAAGTTCGCTGTAACGTTTAATCGAGATCCAATTAAAACACGAGAAATTTCAAGTTTTTTTTGGTCTTTTTTTTTTTGAAGGATGTCCCGTTTCTAACACGAGCCAACGTGATTCACCCAACATAGCGATGAAATCACAGACTTAATGTTGAAATCGGTACGTTGCCTTATTTTTAAAATTAAAATGTAAAAAAAGTTTCTAAAATGATAGTGAAAAAATCTAAGAGACATTATTGTAAAAAAAAAAAAGCGAATAATGATGCAAATAATAAAATATATAAAACATGAAATACTAAAATATCAAAATGTTAGAATAATAATGAATAATATTTACAAATAAAAAATAGAATAAAAAAATTATACATAATATATATATTAGAAACAATAATGATGTTTAAAAAAACAAAACTATAAATGATACTACATGAATGAATATATATATATATATATATATATTAAAATAGCATTTAGAAATACAAACTTAATAACATTGAAAATATACATACATAGTATAATGTTAAAAATATGTACATCATATAGTATTAAAAATATATGCATAAGATAATATATATATATATAATATACATAAATAATAAAATGATAATATATACATAAAATACATGTGTATATATAGGTAAATGAATAATGACATTATTAAAAAATAAGTAGTAATAATGAAAATAATAAGTTTAAAAATAAAATATAGTAATAATAATAAATATATTACAAAAATGATGATAGATAATAAACATATATATAGTAGAAATAAGTATAATAATAATGATAAAAATAATAATATATACATAGAGATGATAATAATAACAATAAATAGTACAATAATAATAAATATATATATAAAAGAAATAGAATAACGGAATTAAAATATCAAAATGATAAAAAGGATGAAATTGAAAGCAAAATAGAAAGTTCGGGCCAAACTTTAAAATAAAAACAAAGGGAAAAGACTCAATTGAACACGCACCAAACAAAGAGGGGGCAAAAGCGCAATATTCCCAAGCTTTTTAAAACGCACAGCAGTGAAGGGACCAAAATGAACACAGAACAAAAATCACGGTAAAATTAAAAAAAGAAAGATTTAATTAAAGAACTATATAAAAAAAAGCGGAAGGACTGAATGGGCAATTAGCCCATAACTCAAAAACACGCGGATCTGATGGTAAAGCTGGTCGGATCGGGTCAACCTCCCCAAAACGACGTCGTTTTTGCGTCTGGGGAGGCTGACCTAAACGGCGCCGTTTCGATTCATTATAAAAACAAGATTTTTTTTTTTAAAAGCTTCACTTTTTCTGGTGTTCTAAAAAAAAAAGAGAGCTAAATGCTCTCAAACCTTTTGGGTCTGCCCAGAATCCGGCCAGGTGGACCGCCTCCGATCGTTGCCGGAGCCACCGTGCGCCGCCGTCGCCGGCCACCTTCCAGAAAGGTAAATTTTTTTTCTTTTTTGTTATTTTTATTTACAATATATATATAAACGAAAAAAAATAAAATTAAAAATAAAAGGGAAAATCGAAACCTTTGCCTGCTTTTGCCTCTGTTCTATTCTCTTCTACTTGCAAATTGTGTTTTTGATTTTCGGGGTTTAAAATCTCCTTTTGTTGTTTAGCCTATACGGCCTTTTTGGTGTTTCGAATCTCTGCTTTTTTTTATTTTCTGAAATATTGTGTGTATACAACGTTTTTTATTTTTGTATTCTAAAAAAAAACCTCCTCCCTTACATTCATCTGTTTCGATGGCTTTAATAGCCGATTAAAATGAAAAAAAAATTCCAAAGTTCTTTTCTTTTTTTCTTTTGCTGTATCTGTTGTTGTTCTCTGTGTTGGCTCTATTTCTTGCTTGTTTTGGGTTGTTTTTGCTTTCTTTTTACTCTGTTTGCAGGTCAAGAGGGAAGGTCAACAAGAGGGCCTTCCGTTTTGGTGCTAGAGAGGCCACCTCGGGCGGTGGGCACGCTGACACTTCACGTGGGGAGCGGCCTGGGCATGCGGCGGCAACAAGAGGAGGATAGAGTTGCTTGTTTGCTGAAATGTTTTAGGCTAAATGGGCTAGGGTTTTAATTTGGGCCATGTATTTGGGCAATAGATTTGGGCCTTTACATTGTGTAAATGGACTGTGAACTTTGGCTTTTATTTATATTTTGGTTTTTGTTTTTGGTTTGTTTGGTTTAGAATGGCCCGGGCAGACTTGGGCTTATACATTAATTTTTTTTAAAAAGCGAAATTAGATTTTTATAATAAATTTCAAATGATAACTTTGAAATCGAACCGAAATATAAATGATTTATTTTTTAACAAATTTAAAATAAAAAATCAAATCAAATCAAATTAAAAATTAATTGAATAGAAATAAATAATTTGAATTTATATTAAAAAAAAAGTGAGATGAAATAGGCATGGTGAAGTGAATTTGAATTTGTACTAAAATAATTTGAATTTAGTTTTCCCCTTTTTTTATCAATTTTTTTCCAATTTTGCCCTTGAAGCTAAATGGTCCCCCATTATAAATAGCTTCCTCCAGGGACCACCGACGACCACTGACGACCACCGACGACCACCGACAACTATTGTTCACCGTGGACGACCGCCGATCACTCCATGGATCCTAATCCTAATGTTCTTTTAAATGACAATGATCACATTGCAGCCAATGTGAATAAGGTAAACGAGAAATATAACATTATATATTATATATTTATTTCTCTATATATCTATTAAATTCTTTTTTAAACTAGAAATATAACATTATATATTTACTATAAACGCAGGATCTGTACCGAATTGTGAGACCCCGACTACATGATCCTGGTTATTTTCCCGATCAAAGAGTTTTACCGTATTTGAATGTAGCGGGTTTTGGGGTAGCCGCATACATTCAGATATCTGACCTACGAGCCGATCTAATATCAACTTTAGTTGAAAGATGGCGCCCGGAGACGCATACGTTCCACCTCCCGTGTGAGAAAGTTACTATTACACTGCAAGACGTAGCAGTCCAGCTAGGACTGTCTATAAACGGTGAAGCAGTGACCGGACTTAGAAAACTGCCCGATCCATGGGGCACTTGCGAACGATTACTTGGAAGAGTGCCCCCGAACGACGAGGAAGGACGATTAACACATATCAAATTTAATTGGTTAAAACAAAACTCCGACATCTTCCAAGCAGTCCAACACAGATGGACATTATCTACGCTGCGAGGGCGCTCATTCTTCAGCTAATAGGTGGCATACTATTACCAGACGTAAATCAAAATAAAGTCTCAATAGTATATCTCCCTTTATTAGAAGATCTTGAGCATGCCAGAAGATTTAGTTGGGGCTCTGCAGTGTTGGCATGCTTATACCGCGAGCTTTGTCGAGCAACAAAGCCGTCTACGAAAACAATGGGCGGTTGCTGCCTTCTACTGCAATCTTGGGCATTATATCGAATGCCATTTCTAGCATCAGTGAGTCACCAACCGTATGTCTGGCCACTCGTTAATAGGTAAATATTTAGTTCAAATTTGCCATCTATTTTTTTTGTATACTATATTATACTCATTTTTTCATAGAAAAAATAATATACTGTTTTTTTATATGGGCGACTATACCGGGAATTGGCCGATCGTTCACAGTACCTATGTACCGTATGATGATAGAGACTCATTTCGGGGATGCTGTAAACATGATTCCGAATTTCTCTTTTTTAAATACAAGAATTGTATAAGAAAAAAAATTAAATATATTGTCTTCTTTATATTATGCAGTTTATATGGATGTCATATAGTGAGGAACATATCGCGTCGCTCATACCAGCATGGGTTACCGAGCAGCAACAGCTGTTCGTGTCAAATGTGTCGTTAATTCATTTCAATATGGTAGAGTGGCACGATGGAGGTCGAGTTTTGAGGCAGTTCGGTTGCGCACAACCTATACCGAACCCTCCCGTCGACTTCAAAGAAGTCCACGGAATGGATAAAAAGGGTTCGGGTCGGGACGCTTTGAATTGGGTGCAAAAGCATGAACCATATATTTTTCTATAGAATATGCGGCATTCGAGGCGTCCTCCCTTATATGTTTTAGAGGGAGGGTTCTCTCCTACACCCGAGTACGCAGCATGGTATATGGCATACAGAAAACCTTTTATATTCCAAGGTCAATACATGCTGATACAAAAAGACGCGCAATCAGATTCTTCTCGATGGCAACCAAGGAACACACGACCACGCAATAACCGAGTTCCACCATTCGGTAACTTTGAGTCTAATACTTCCTCAAACCCCGGTCTCGTGTCACAATATGAAGCATTGGGCTCATCATCACACAACCCGAATCCGACTCCGCTGCGAGAAATTCCTCTATCTTTCGAGGATATTTTTGGTCACGACAGCGAGCCTCAACATTCGACACGATCCAGATTGTCCTCATACCATCCGGACCTCTATCCCGAAGCATGTACACCCACCACTGAGGATATTTTTCCATCGGCACCTTCGGTTACGCAATACCCATTTACTCCCGATATGATGCATATGATTATTCTACTTTTCTAAGTACACCGGACGAGCAACCGAAGACTGGACCGAGCAATTACTAAACGCCTCAACGAGGTGCACGACATCGCCGACGGAGACATCCGGACCGTTACACGCCGGCACCGGGGACGTCACCGGGATCGCGACAATTTTAAATTTTTCTGTTAATTTTTACTTTATTTTTAAATTATTCTGTAAATATTCCATTTATAATGAAATTATTTTGGTTTTTAATATTAATTTAATTTCTCTAAAATAATTATTTGTTTGAATAAATGACTTTAAAATATTTAAAAAATTTCGAATACGTAATAATACACGACAATTTTAATTTACATACACCAAAATATAAAAATCAAACCTTAAATCCTAAACATGACAGTATATAATTCAACTCCGTTAAAACATGGCAGTATATAATTCAAAACACAATCATTTTGGTAGCCCTTTCAAAAAAAAATTTTCTCATTCTATTTGCACTATTAGAATACAAACCACTCACTATATATAAGGTTTGGTTCCGGCTATTAATATACCCAAAAAAAAAATTTTAACAAAATTTTTTTTGACTGGCTAGCACCAAAAATTTTTTTTTAAAATACGAGTTGGTGCCGGCCATTGAAGGCCAGCACAAAATTTTTTTTTTAAAAATACGAGTTGGTGCCTGCCATTGATAGGCCAGCACCAAAAAAAAAATTTTTTAGAAATACGAGTTCGTGCCGGCCATTGACAGGCCAGCACCAAAAAAAATTTTTTTTTTTAAATACGAGTTGGAGTTGGTGCCGGCCATTGACAGGCCAGCACCAAAAAAAATTTTAAAATATGAGTTGGTGCCGGCCATTGACAGGCAAGCACTAAAAATTTTTTTTTAAAATACGAGTTGGTGCCGGCCATACTTGTATTTTTATATACCAGTATGATACAATTTAAAAAAAATACCCTGGTGCCGGCCATTAACAGGCCAAAACCCAAAAAATTAATTTTTTAAAACCTGACACAATTATTAGGCAATCATTGGTGCAAAATACGAGTTGGTGCCGGCCATTGACAGGCCAACACCAACTTTTATTGTTCATTTCAAGTTATTTTTGTGATTATTTTTAAACTTGGGTTATTTTTGTCAATATAATTTTTTTTTGGTTTACTTTAGTTATTATTATCTAACCATGTAGTGATATTTGGTTGTTTTAATTTTCCCCCCAACATCTAGCATTCATAAATGGAAGAGATAAAGGTAGAAAAAAAAAAGCCTACACAAATAGAACAAAAAGTCAAAAGCTTAGGACATAGAGCCAACAAACCCTAAAGCCACAAGCAAATAAAAAAACCCCTAGCTATCAACACATTTGAGCCATCATCACTGGAGGATAGTGCCAGGGGAGGTCAGAAGCCTTGTAATCTATCACCGACTTGTAATGCCTCCGACAGGAAGCACCTTCGACCACCTTGGGTTGGAGAAGAGCCGACATCATGTACTATTTTGGAGTAGCGTTTTTCGATCTCCGTCACACTTCAAACCAGGGGGTCAAGCTGGAAGAGGTTCTCCCCAATAACACCGAGGATGCTAGAGGAAGCCAATTGGTCCAAGCCCGACGTCGCGAAAAAGGGGGGAGGAGCCACCAAAAGCTGTTGGAAAAAAGCCTCCCATGTCCCTAGTCTAAGACCGACGAAAGAGAAGAGGCAAGGTGCGGACTTTATTTTGGTAAAAGAGTAGGAAAAAAGAAGAAACCTAAAGCAAAGGAAAAAAGGCAGATGACAGTAAGTACAAAGTTGGTGGCTGCAAAGAGAAATAGGGAGAGGCAGTATCGAGAGATGTTAAAACATTCTCGCTTTCCATTATTTTATTTAGTTAGTGAGGTAATTTATGTGGGCACCTTGACCTAGTGCCTGCTTACAAGTTGCAACAATTTGAGGTGTGCAAAGTCTCAGTAACTATACCTATAATTAAAAGAAATGGTCAAAAAATATATATTTGCTTCACATTAGTACAAATTTTTATCTCTTTGGTTTTCAAGGACAATAAGGGTGTCCTTTAAAGAAAGAAACAAGAGAAAGGAGGAAAGATTTTTTCTTCTTTTAAACAAATGTGTGTGTTTAAAGTATTGTACTTTTATATAATTTTTTTCATTTATTAATACTTTAGTTTATGTATATATTGACATGTTTATATTATTTTTTGTATGACTTTGTATTTATATATGAATTCGTTTAGTGTTTGAACAATTTTATCATTGTGATTACATTTAGAAAAAGATTTGTGTATTTGTCTTCCTATTGTTATTGTAGTTCACCATAGAATGGTTTAGTTAAGATATTCAAATATTAAAAGCCACTTAAATAGTGTCTTTATTCATGTTTTTTCCTAAATTCATTTTCTTAATTTATTAAAAATATAAATAAACCATTTAAAGATTATCTAACCTTCTTTTACGTGAACAATATTTATATTATTTAATTATATTTATTTTATTTATATTTTTTATTCACTTAACTTTTGTATTTATTCTCACTGAACAAAACGTACCAAAAGTCAAGTTTTTTACTTCTCGTGACAGTGTTTTTACAAAATACAAAAACTATTGTAAGAGAAAGTATTGATGACGCTTTGAGAACATCACAAAAAGTTAACTTTTTGTGACAATTCTAGAGGTCAAAGAAAGTTAAAAAAGAAATTCACAGCTTCAAAACGTAACAAAAAATTGAGAAAAGAGTCTATTATGATGTTTTAAAAAGGTCAGGAAATAATACTTTTTCTGGGTTATTTTTGTTTTTTTTAATATATATTCAAAAAACTAGAAATGCTAAATGGATGGGAGGAGTGATCATTAGAGGTGTGCATGGGCCGGGCCGGGCCGGGTTTGGGCCGGGCTCGACTAAAATTTTAGGCCCGTTTGCCGGGTTCGGGTCTGGCCGGGCCCAAAAAATGGGCTTAAAATTTTGCCCAAGCCCGACCCAAATAAAAATATTAAAACCCGGGCCCGGCCCGGCCCGCCCATATTAATTTTTATATTATTTTTATATAATTTTAAAATATATATAAACCATCAAAAATACTAAAAATCCAAAATAAATATTTCTCAACAAATAAAAAATAAATTTTAAAAAATATGTATACTTAAATAACGATAAAATAGATGTAACTTAAAAAGCAAATGCCTCTAAAATAATAACAAAATTAACAATAAAATAAGTTTTATACAATATCTAAACAATAACAACAAAATAGTAATAACATAACAGTAAAATGATAGCAAAATAGGGAGAAAATAATAGGAAAATAATATTAAAAAATAAAATATTTTTTTGTCTTTAGTGAATTCGGGCCGGGCCGAGTCAGGCCCGGGCCGAAAATATCTTACCCGAGCCCGGCCTATTTTTTAAACGGGCCTTATTTTTTTGTCCAAGCCCATTTTTCGGACCTATATTTTTGCCTAAACCCTCCCACATTTCGGGCAGGCCTTCGGGCCGAGCCGGGCCGCCCGGCCCATGCACACCTCTAGTGATCATCATTGAGGACTCCTAATTGCATTTGTGTAGTCTTATTAGTTTTAATTTAAAATATCACCAAAATATCCATTAATGTTAAAAGTATTAATAAATCCCACAAATCATTAAAACAATTATGTTTTAATAATTTAATAAAAGAGTAAAAATGTTAATCAAGTAATATAGATAGCCGGAAGCAGAAAGAGCTCAAAAGTCAGAACCCACGACTGTATAAAATAGACACCGCATATAGAGTTTCGTAATCCCAGCTCCAGTCCAAAAGCGCAAAACTATTTCCCACACGTCACTCTCCTACTGTATAAATACGTGGTTTTACCGGCAAAACCAAAAACTATTAAGCTCTTGCAAATTTAGAAGGTTGTTTGGGGAGGGGGAGTTGAATTGAATGGCGGTGGAGTACAAATGTTGCGGAACGGATTTCTTTATTCATATATTGGTAATAGTATTGTTGGTGGTGTTCGCGGGTTTGATGTCGGGTCTTACTTTGGGCCTTATGTCCATGAGTCTTATTGACCTTGAGGTTCTTGCTATGTCCGGTACTCCCAACGATCGTAGACATGCTGGTAATTTCTTCATTTCCTCTTCTTCTTCTTTTTTAATTAAGGAAACCAAATTGAAGAATCAAAAAGTTGATAATGTATTCTTGGGTTGGCAATGGTAAGTAATAAATGGCGTAATCTGTACTTGAAAAGTTGTAATCTTTGCTTTGATTTGATTCACCAGAACATATGGACTGGAATCATGAATTAAATGTTAGAATATTTTACTTTTTGAGCGATATTGATGTGAAGTTTTCAGTTTTTCTTCATTGAAATTCATGATTCAAGTGGATGAAAAAAAAAATGAAATGCCGAAATTCAGTGAAGTTTGAAGGGTAGACTTACAGATTATATTTAGTTGATGAAATTATTGTCATATATTGCTATGGATACTGCATATTGAACTTCAATATTCGGATTAAATGCTAGCCGTGCTAACTTATTCCCTTGCTGGAACAGCAAAGATATTGCCTGTTGTCAGAAAACAGCATTTGTTGCTTTGTACACTACTTCTATGCAATGCTGCTGCAATGGAGGTATATGTTCAATGGTGTGATCTGTTTCTAGTATTCCTGAATGTTAGTTGATATTTTATAAACCTTTTTGTTACCTTTATCAGGCACTTCCCATTTTCCTTGATAGCTTGGTTACTGCTTGGGGTGCTATCCTAATATCGGTGACCTTGATTCTTCTATTTGGTGAGGTTAGACCACCTTACATGATTTGAATTGAAAGTGGCCTTGAATTTGGCGCAAGTAACAATCCTTGTTGAAACGCTGAACATGATATTCTGTGATATGTTTAACTTTTGTGCATGATACTCGGATACCATTTGCTATAATTTTGGTTGAGCAACTTTTGCCCCTTAATTTTCCAACCATTCTGGCTTAAGAGTTGCTCTTGGAAAATGAAATTACATGTAACTGCGGTAAAAAGGAAGCAAGCTCTATGCATGCTCTAATTGCTATTCAATTGTATGTGCAGATAATACCACAATCTGTTTGTTCTAGATATGGTTTGGCAATTGGTGCGACAGTGGCTCCATTTGTTCAAGTTCTTGTTTGGGTCTGTTTTCCTGTTGCCTATCCAATAAGTAAGGTGATGGATGTTACAATAAGAATTCAGCCATTTTTGCCTTTTTAACAGTGAGAAAGCAATCAAACTTGTAAGTTCCTGCAAATAGCTCTTATCAATTATTTTCTGTGATTTTCAGCTGCTAGACTTGCTGCTGGGCCATGGACATGTAGCACTTTTTCGAAGAGCTGAGTTGAAAACCCTAGTAAATTTGCATGGCAACGAGGTATGCTTAACAGCTTCTTTATATTTTGAGACATATTGCATAAAAGCTTTTACTTTCCCCTATAAGTTGTGTACACCATGGTATGCAGTTACTAAGTCGTAATTAACTTGGCTGTGGCCATTTATCGAATCAATATTTGTTTTTGATAATTTATTTCACCTGCCATTCCACTAGCTTATTACGGTAGTTAGTTTCTGTATATGCTTAAACCGCCTTTGTAAAATTATTCGAGTGTTTTTGCTCTTTAAATCACAATGCCTTACTTCAGAAATCTGCTTCTTTCATTATAACTTTCTGCTTTTGTGATCCTTTTGATGGACCTCTAATTAGGCTGGAAAAGGTGGAGAACTGACACATAATGAAACGACAATTATAGCTGGAGCACTTGAGCTCAGTGCCAAAACAGCTAAAGATGCCATGACTCCTATATCCGAAGCGTTTGCAGTTGATATTAATGCCAAATTTGACAGGTTTTACTTTCTGTAAATTATAAAGAAAGATGATAGCATTTGCATCTGTTTTCATTTTTCATTAGGAAAACTACCATTATGGACAGGGACTTGATGAATTTAGTTTTGGAGAAAGGGCATAGCAGAGTGCCAGTTTACTACGAGCAGACTACAAACATTATCGGACTCATTTTGGTAACCATTTTTCTTTGGCTACAACGCAGTTTGTCGAGTGCAATCTGTACTTATTTTCAGCTAGTCTTTTCTCTCTCCAAAATGTTCCCTTTAACTATTTGGCATGAGATTTTGGAACTGAATGATGCTCTGTGATATGCTGGGCTTTCTAGTTTATGACATTCATAGGCTTAGCTTAGTAATGCTTTAAAAAACACTTTTGGGACAAAAAACGCTTTTGAGAAAAGTTGAAATTTTCCGCTTTTGAAAAAAACTGAAATTTTCCGCTTTTGAAAAAAACTTCTTTTGAACACTTTTGGAGCATTTTCTACTTCTGAAAAGTGTTCTGTCTCTCAAAAACATCTTGTTTAGAAATACTTTTATCTCAAAAAGCACTTTTTGCATCGAAGCATTGCTAAACTAAGCTTTACTTGCATGAATTTGTAACAAATCCAATAGCCGATGCAGCCTCCTTTTTTTTTCCCTTATATTTAATATGGTTCCATTCCGAATATTAGTACTTGTACTCATTTTTCTTATTCCTTGGGCTTTTTTATTCTTTTTAAGTTTCTGGGTGTTTTTTTTTCTTTCTTTACTTCTTTTAATCTTAAAGGTAAATAATTTATTGACAATTCACCCTGAAGATGAAGTACCCGTGAAAAGTGTTACTATACGAAGGATTCCAAGGTATCTTATAGTAAATCAATGAAATTCTTTCAAAAATAAATGGACTGATTGTATTTGTGTCATTCACCCTTTACCTCTTTAATCATTGGTTGCTCCTATATATTTATTTTTGCATGTTACAGGGTTGAAGAAGAATTGCCATTATATGATATATTAAATGAATTTCAGAAAGGTCATAGCCACATGGCCGTCGTTGTAAGACAGTGCAACAGGACAGATGAATCTCCTACTAGTAACCGTGATGGGAGTAAATATCCACCTCTCAATCGATATATTCAGTTGTCTCCAAATTTCCTTCCGCTTATACCTTGAACTAATTTATGCATGGCTTCCCTTTTGGTATTTATTGCTCTAATCTCTCTCTATCTGTTCGCTTAAAAACAGGGCCCCTGCCAGAAGTGAGAGTCGACATGGATGCCAACAAACATCCAAAAGAAAAAGTTTTAAGACGTAAACGTTCACTCAAGTGGAAGAGCTTTCCGGCTACAGGAAGATCTTTAAAAGGTGGTTCTCGGGGCAAAAAATGGACAAACGGTACTGATTCAGACATCATACATCTAAATGACAATCCACTCCCAACGCTCTCAGAAGAAGAGGCTATTGGCATAATAACAATGCAAGATGTGATTGAAGAGCTTTTACAGGTACCTCTGACCCTATTTAACAAGTTTCTAATATCAATTTTCTCAACACTTGACTCTTATATGTGAGCTTGAGCAGGAGGAGATCTTTGACGAGACGGATCATCATTACGAGGACTCATGACATTTATTTTCCTAGTTTTAGATAATGATGAAAATATATATATCAAGTAACAGTAATACAAACTTTCTGTGAAAAGGTGATATTGTTTTTTATTTCCAGGTTTATTTCTCTCGTGTCCTACATTTTTCTCAATATATGCATATGTATACCTATATAAGCACATGGATTCAACAGTTCCAAGTTTAAACCAAATTCTCTTCAATTGATTATCAAACTGCTTGTGTTTATGAGGCAAATCAACATGTAGACTTAGCTTCCGAATTTCAAAGTTGGTTCTTCTTGGCAAGGCTTTTCAGCTTCTCGTTTGCAGCCACAAGTTCAGCAGCTATTCCTGGTTCGTTGGCTGAATGCCCCGCATTTGGAACGACCTGTGATAATAAAGTGTTTTTTTTTTTTTCATTACGCAAAATGGTTATAAGAAGTCGTAAATTAGTCTCCATGGTTGAGTGATTGCATGCAAATGAAGACTGAACAAGATAAACCAAAAGCATCAAGATTATAGGCCGCAGCATCATATTCAACAGATAATTTAGATCTTACCTTAAAATCCGCCTCTGGAAATGCTTTGTGGAGATCCCAAGCAGACATCATCGGACAGCAAACATCATATCTTCCCTGTTCAAAATGGTTCAAGGGTTACCAGATTACACATGTTCATAAACTTTTAGAATGCAATTAATTTGTAAGACTCTTATGTTAAAATGTCTTATGAAGAAGCAGAAAGGTTGCCCGCATTGTCTGGGAGGTAAACGTTTACATACCTGTACAATTGTAGTGTTAATATGCCTTATTTTGTCAACATTGTCTAACAAGAACGAATCAGAAGGAAAGAATCCTTTATTCACAAAGTAGTGGTTCTCAATCCTTGCAAATGCCTAGACACAAACAACGAAGAGACAAATTTATCAAATTTGCAGTAAAACTTCAGCATCTTGTTTAGACTATTCTATAATTTCCAGCTCTATGTCGAACTGTAGATCTTCTCGGGCATAAAACTCACCAGTGAAAAATAATCATCATCCCCTCTCTTGATGTTTTCATCATTTGGTAGAAGATGGGCAGTCATCATTTCCCATTTGGTCCATGCCCTAGCAGCTGCAAACTAAGAAGTTAACCAGAGAGTTAACAGAAAAAACATTTAACCAATTTTTACATATAATAGAAAGAAAAAAAAAAAAAACCACCGCAAGCTCACAAGTCGTAGGTTCAATAAACAAGAAGGGTAGAGGAAGGAAACCAGTGTATCCAAAACCAGATGATTCCTCTTACTTGTATTTCCAAATCCTCAGAATTCAGTCTCCTGTGGTAAGCAGTAACAAAACTCTCCCTCTCCTTTTCTGGAATAAGATCTCTAAATGGTTCCCAAGCTGCATTTTTTTAAGAAATGTTTGCACATCTTGATCAACATTCATAAGTAAAGAGATAAAACAAAATAGTCTCACCAAAATACACATAAAAATGGGTTTAAATCATTCAAACTCACTAAAATGTTAAAAACCAAACATCTTTTCATGCATCTTGAAATCAAAATATAATGGGAAAAATAAGAACTTATCTTACGGCATTAGAACAACTATTTTAACATATAGAATGGAAGTATGGAACACATACCATCAGGATAAATAGCAGCAGCACCACCTTCATAAAACCAATCGATCTCTTTCTTCCGCAAAAGGAATATCCCTCTTAGGACCAAGCCAGTAACCTTAAAAATAAACGAGAGAGACCATCAATTCAAACTAAAAGGAGGGAATTATGGGAAGAGCTGATGACCTAATTGTATGTATGAGGAGTTTCAACCAGCAAAACAATGCACCTTGTCAGGATGTGATTCACTGTAAGCAAGAGCAAGTGTACTTCCCCAAGAGCCACCAAAGACCTGAATAAGCAGAAAGCAGATAAAACAATGTACTTAACTTGCCCATAACTGCCAATAAACCTGAAATTGGTTAAGCAACTAAAAACAAGATATCAGTACCTGCCATTCTGGAATTTTCAAGTGCTCTCTTAGCTTTTCAATGTCATCAATAAGATCCCAAGTGGTGTTATTTTCCAAGCAAGCATGGGGAGTACTCTTTCCAGCACCACGCTGTAGCAGAACTCATATCGTATTAGTGGTTAAAATATGAAACTTTTTTGAACATGAAGGAACAAAGAGTTACCTGATCAAATAAAATGATCCTATAAAATTCAGGATCAAAGAACCTTCGGTTACTTGGTGATGTTCCTCCTCCAGGTCCCCCATGAAGAAACACGACTGGCTGCAAAATATGAACAGAACAGATAACAAAAACAAGATACCAAAAATAGAAAATCCCCATTCCATCCTACATGATTGAGACAGGGAATGGGCACTGACATAGCCATCTGGGTTTCCTGACTGCTCCCAGTAGATTGTGTGAACATCAGAAACCTTGAGAAAACCTGTGCTATAAGGCTCAATAGGTGGATAAAGATTCCTGATAAGTTGTTCAGTTGGGTTCCCTGACTCCATTTTATCACTTAACTGAGTCTCAGTCTTATATCCGACCCTTTGCACCCACAAAGATAACTTCTTTTTCCCTGGAGAGAGTCAAAGCAAACAAATTTCAGCATGCCCATATCCACAAATGAATGAAAAAAGAGAAGTTACCTATTTCATTAAAAAAAAGTTAAAAAAAAAAAAGAGAGCAAAGAGGGGACCTGAGAAAGTGAAATTTTTGGAAAGTGAAGGGAAGTAGGGAAGGGAAGAAGGAAATGCCGGTAGTAGCGAGGAATGAGTGAAGAAAGTGTTTGATTTTGACGCAAATTTAAACCCTAATCTCATTCTTACTTTCGGGATAGTGGTGGCATACGGAGGATGCTTCTTAGGCTAACTGATAAGCATCGCATTGGGCCTTGGAATTAGATTCCTAGGCAGATAAAATTGACCATTTTGGAATATTAGGTTTTTGTCTTTTATCTGATTTGAGTTAAAACTACAATCCTTGCATTTTGAGATAATAGCTCGATTTTGTGCCATTCTTACTTTTCAAAAGTACTTCTGGCTCCAAAAGTACATTTGGAAAAAAAGCTATACAAGCTGCTTTTGGTTGAAATTTTTAACTTTTCAGAAGTACTTTTCAAAAGCACTTCTGAAAAGAAGAAGTTAAAATTTTTAGCTTTCCTCTCCCAAAAGTACTTTTAGTGCTTAATTACTTTTTCACCCCTCCAATAACATAATATTTTTTTTGGTACTTAATTACAAATGTATTAAAATCATTAATTAAAAATAAAAAATATTTTTTAAAATACTAATTACAAATATTTAATAGTTATATTTAAATATTTAAAATATAGTTTATATATTCTAATTAAATTTTACAAATAATTAAGATTTATTGCTTAAAAATTTTTGAAATTTATATTTTATATATTAAAATATTAACAAGAAGTTATAATTTTTTTTATATTCTTACTAAAATATAATAATATTAACTAATTTAAATATTTTTTAAATGCATATTTGTTACTTGATAATAACATGTCTAAAATAGACATTTTATTTCTCAAAAGCACTTTTTTACAGCAATGCTAAACACTCAAATTTTAAACTAAACTTTTCAAAAGCATTTCTCAAAAGCACTTTTTCACAGCACTTTTCAAAAGCACTTTTTCACAGCATTTTTCAAAAGCATTGCCAAACTAGCCCTTTATCAAGATGAGGGAACAATCGTGTTTTATGCCTAAATTACGTCCATTGACAATCCCATGGTAACTACTTTTAAACAATTTTTTTATGAGAAAAAGTGCATAAATATATTAAAAATAAAAACAATGTTTGATATAAAGTATGATTATAGACATCAGATTTCATTAAAGTCTTAATACAATCATGAGGATCTCTACAAATACACAAAAGATTGTGGTTAGAAAAGGTGCCAGAATAATCCTGTTGAAAGCTGCTCTCCAAGCGAGCTACATTAGTTCCCTTCCTTGAAAGTAAGATTAAGAGTGACCACAACAAATTTAAGCAAGAGGCACCTACAATCATTAACAAGAGTAGAAAGAGCAATATTATTAGCATTTTCATTTCAATAAGTTTAAGGGCAATTTCAGAATCACTTTCAATAACAATGTTATTAAAGTTTAGTTGCCATGTAAGGAACAATCCATCTTTAATAGCCCATAACTTCGCTTCAATGTTAGTAGCCAAGGCCAAGGGGATGTTTAGGAATGGCAACAAGTCAAAAATCTATAATTTTTGGATTATTTGAATCTGAATCTGAATCCGCAAATCTACCTAAAAATATGAATCGGGAAATTATTCGAGTATTATTATCTAAATCTAAATTCAAGTTAAATATCAATATCCATCAAATATCTGAATCCACAAAAATCCAAATCTGAATACATGAAAAAATATACTGAAATTTACACCTGCTCCAAATGTTGCAATATTGTCGCAGCAAAGTCATCCTCATAGATTGAAAATTTAGCAACAACCATTTCCTCAACGATTTCAGAAACATAAGCAATGTACTCAATTTAAGAAGTTTTTGGATGTATTAAAACACTGTATATCAACATTCCATTTGTGGAAGCCCTTGAGCAAATGCCCAACTATGTGAAATTTAAAAAGGATATTCTTTCTAAAAGAAGGTTAGGGGAATTTGAAATCGTAGCTCCAACTAAAGAGTACAACTCATTTTTGCAGAACAAGTTACCACCTAAGATGAAAGATCCAAAGAGTTTTACCATTCTATGCAATATTGAAATTCTTATTATGGGATGGCTTTGTGCGATTTTGGTGCTAGTAGAAAATTGATGCTAAAGTCAACTTTCAAGCAATTGGGGATTGGTGAAGTCAGCCCTACTACAGTTACTCTTCAATTGACAGATAGATCTCTTGCTCATCTTGATGGAAAGATTGAAGATGTGTTGGTCTGGGTTGATAAGTTCATATTTCTCGTTGATTTTATTATGTTAGATTATGAAGCAGATTGAGAGGTGCCTATTATTTTAAAAAGGTCATTCCTTGTAAATTGTATAACCTTAATTGATGTGCAAAAGGGTGAACTCGCCATAAGGGTCCACGATGACAAGGTAATTTTTAATATCTTCAAGGTTATGAAATTCCTTAATGAGGTTGAAGAACGCTCTATTATTTCAATGGTAGATTATTTGGTTTCTACAGAGTTGGAACATAATTCTCTTGATGATCCTTTGGAATATCTCTTGTTATTTGATTCTCTACATAAAGATGATGAAAATGAGTATCTAGCTTGGTTGGAAGCTAATTCTAAAGGATTCAGAATAATAGCTCGGGTTGTTAATTAGAGTTGTCATCCTGAGAGTTCAAGACACCAAAAGCATCAATTGAAGAACCACCCGAATTGGAATTGAAGGTTTTGCCTTCTCATTTGAGATATGCATATTTGGGTTCATCTTTTACTTTACCTATCATTATTTCAGTAGGGTTGTATAACACCTCTTACCCGTATTCGACGCTGGGATAGGATACGAGGCATTACCTTACAATATCACATGCAACCGTTCAACTCTAACTCATTGAAATGCGCCCCAAATTAAAACTTTTTCAAACTTTGTCCTATAGACCTTCATATGGGCCTACGAGGCCTAAATCATGGTTTGGAAACATCCCGGGACCTTTTCTAGCACTTAGGAAACTTTCATCAAAAACTACTATAAATAGGGCACACGTCCGTGTAGAAGGACAACACGCCCGTGTGGCCTCTAAACATGGCCGTACTGATGGCCTGTATGCCTCACACGGCCTAAGCACTTAGGGACAGGCCCGTGCCCCTCGTCCTTGTGGAATTAATTTCTAACTTCAATCCTACAGAGGTTTTCACATGGCTTGGCACACTCCCGTATGCTCAGCCCGTGTCCCTCACATGGCCATGACACACCCGTGTCGCAGCCCGTGTGCAAAAACCTTAACACTCTGTTTCTAACATCAGCAATCACATGGCCGTGGCACACGTCCGTGTCTCGACTGTGTCCTTCACACAGTTGAGACATGTGACCATGTCTCATGCCCGTGTAGTACACTGATGAACATTTAATTTATCAACCTAAAGTACAGGGAACACATGGCCTAATCACACGCCCGTGGGTGGACCGTGTGTCACACACGGCCTAGATATATGCTCGTGTGTCTACCCGTATAAATAAAAATAAGCTATTTACCAAGCCTTTTTGCCACCCTGAAACAAGATCAAATGCATACTCAAACATACCAAGACTCCAACTCTCAACTAATAGCCATAATTTGGCATCCACACAACTTAATATGATTAATCTAACCAACAAGTATACAATTATCCTAACAATTGCATTCATCAAACTACTTTGCATAATCATAAAACATCAAATTTGCATTTATTAACCAATGATAAACATCAACCAATACTTTTGGCCTTATACAAAATGAGGTATTTCAAATTCAAGCCAACACATTTGGCTCACAAAATAACATGACACTTAACAAAAGAATGAAGTCCTATATATGCCATATTCTCAAAATGCTAAAGCTAGCTATACCAAGTGCTGGGGATGATAGTGTGAACGGAACCTCCGACGTCCAATGATCCATGAGCTAACTAGGCGGCACTATAAGAAAATTGAAAAAAGAGGGGTAAGCATAAAGCTTAGTAAGTCTATATGCAAATATTTAATACCATAACCAGGCATTGGATAATTAAAATGTAACTCAATTATACCAATACTTCTAAGACATAGATTCACTTACACGTCTCACACCTTACCCAATATCCTCAACATAATTTTACGCACAAAGCTCATCTTCTTAACACATACATTACCTGCACTTATTTATCGCCACAACACTCATAAATTTCATTTAAATGATTCCACAATATACACTTCCATGCAATGAACCATACAAGATAAATTTGCATATAGCCATTCACAGTGACGTTAATAATAAGGTGGTTTCGCACTTAGCCCACCATCATGAATAATTTACAGTGGTTTCGCACATAACCCACCTTTATTAATAATTTACAGTGGTTTCGCACTTAGCCCACCTTATTCAATAATTTTGGATGATAACACACTTAGCTCACTAATTTCAACTATCACCCAGTGGTTTCGCACATAGCCCACCTTTGTTATTGTTATATGAAATTTTACCCATACTCTCATTTCTCACGTTTTTATTCAAAGTCAATAACATTTAACCACATATCATATAAGGCATTTATGAGTAAAAACATTAATAAAAGAGGTATCGTTTACATATAAACTTACCTTGGTACGAAATACGAGAAACGTGGAATTTAATCTAGAACATTGCCTTTGCCTCAGTCAAGGTTGACTCCACACTCTTTTTGATCTATATGAATGCAATTTCACTAGTTTAGTCACTAATTTCATCTAAACAATTCAAAAATCATAATTTTTCAAAATGACCATTTTGCCCCTAAACTTTAGCAAAATGACCATTTTACCCCTAGGCTCGAAAATTGATTTTTATCGAATTTCCTCATTAAGCAAGTTTAACAAAACTCTTTTGACTCTTATAGTAGCCCAAAATTTTCGTTATTTCATGCAATTACCACACTGTTTATTAACTTTACAAATAAGTCCAATTTAGGTGTCTTCGATGAACACCTCTTTACAAAAGTTGTTTATTTAACAATTAGGACTCATTTTATTCCATAAAAATCCAGCCAAAAACACTTATTCATTCATGGAAAAACTCTAAACTTTCAACCATTTTGCAAAATAGTCCCCCATTGTGTAGCCCAAGCTACAAGGGTCCCAAAAGTACAAAAATTATCAAGAAAAACCATTGAAATCACTTACTTGTAAATGAATTGCTTGGCTGAATTTTTAAGCTTCAAAAACCTCTCTTTTTACTGAGTATTTTGATGGTGAGAGGAAGAAGAAGATGAAAATGTGAGGCTAGGCTTAGGCTTAATTATTTAATTGCTAAATATCTCACCTAATGCCTAAAATTTTTTACTTTTCTCAACCTATTAATCTCCCTTGGCCTGCCATGCTCAATTTAATGGGCTTATTTTCCCTTTAAAACCCCCACATTTTTATTCTCTTGTAACATCCCCTAGACCCGTACCCATCGTAGGAGAGTCAAGAGGCATCACCAAACAATCAATTAACTAATCGTAAACTCACTCGCACAATTCATATCATAATTCAATCATAAATTTGACACTCCAATTCGGATCAATGATCACACATGACCATTTAATATAAGACCACTTTTGCATACAATATGACCATTACTATTCATATGGTAAAAAGAATGTCAAAGATTAGCAAAGGGCAATTCTAAAATCAACTAGGCTAACTTACCATGCTCAAAATAATGTACAACATAACATACCACCCTGTTAAACCTCAAACAAACGGTGCCAAATTTTATTGCTTGCTTTTCGTATAATTCCATGAACACTTGATCTCCCATGCAAATTTAAAACATCAAACCACTTTACTCCTAGTTCTAAGTTTATACTACAGAACCATTTCAATGAATCTCATATAAACTCCATTCACATGCATCATAACCAAGTTTAACACCATTGACATAGAAGTAAGGTATTAAGGAAGCCATTTTCGCATGGCTATACTTAATTACATCATCAAAAGATATTTGTTTAACAACAAAATGTCAAGACTATACATGCCATGTTCAGGGTTTAATTACAAAATACCGAAAGAAGTTTGTGATAGTGTGGATGACTTCAACCTTGGAACTCCCGAGACCGTAGCTATCAAGAGAGATATATAAAACAGAAAGTAAGAGCAACGGGGTAAGCAATCATTTGCTTAGTAAGTCCTTAAGTAACGAAATCATTAAAATTTAATGGCATAAAACATCCAAATTTGTTAAATTCATACCCTGGCCGAGTAAGGACATAACTAAAATACCACCTATATTATTCATATCACAAAGAACAGATCAGGGTGTCTGACAAAGCTCAACACATAACCAAGTACATTCATTCCAAAATTTCATATCTATCCCTTACATATTCACATGTATCTCATAATTACAGAGTTGAACTCTCCAACATTCGAAACTCATGCATCAAAATCGGATCATAAACATTTGAATGATTAACAATGATTTATACATCCTTACCGAATTTAAAAATCACAATTCAAGGATGATCAAATTCTCAACAAAAGTAAAATACATACCTGTCTATCTTACAGTAAGTAGCACATTTGATTGAAATTATTTCTAGCCTTTTGTATATGAATTCTCGTATGAAATGCTTACAGGGTTTAAATCCATATATGAAGCCCCACGGATGGTCTCCAGGACCAAACTCGGATTTTTAACACTGGCTCGTAAGCCCTTCGAGGCTAAGCTCGGATTTTTAACACTGACTCGTAAGCCCTTCGAGGCTAAGCTCGGATTTTTAACACTGGCTCGTAAGCCCTTCGAGACTAAGCTTGGATTTTTAACACTCCAATTTATAACCGCTCAATTAAGCATACATATCATGTCACATTTTGATAACATTACGGATACTAAAATGCAAATCTCAACATGCTACCAACCATATATCATTTGGTTCTATACTTGTAATCAGAGAATACAATTTCATAACAAAATATAATAAGATCCAATACTAACATTCGGCCTTCAAATATTTGCTCCAAATTTTCATTCCCAAAATGACATTCAAGTATAACCTTACATTCAAGCTCATATGTTATACATGTGTACTATAACTTCATCTTGTCATAAGTTGAAATTCATTACTCAAGAACTTACCTCGTATCTTTCTAAGTAGTATACGGGTTGGCTATTCCACGACCTTCGCTTTTCCCTTGTCCGAGAGTGTCCCTCTTTGCTCTTAAGCTTAATCAAACAAATTTAATTATATTAAACTTTATTCATTCATCTCACTTGTTCACTTTACTTTCATTCCAACAAGACACATACATACTTCCTTTACTAAGCACATTCGGCCAAAACACAATTAAGCTACAGGTCACATATAAATTATTGATTTAAAACAAGTATACATAGATCTTTTAACCAACTCAATACTCAATACATAGTAATCATTAAGGGCCGAATATGTCATATTCTAAATAATTTAATCATGAGTTATTGTTAATCACTTTTAGTACATAATTCACATATTTGGTCAATTTCACATTCAGTTAAGCTCAAACACATAAGACAATCTTTGAAGTTTCAAGGCACCACGTAGTAAGCGCATGCTCATGTGAACTTAAGTGCAATAATTATCTATAAACTATTTATTCACTATCTCCTATCATAAAATAAATTTCTAGCTCTCATTCGGCACACTAGTATTATGCTAATCCATTTTTTATCTTGTTATCACAAGCATAACAAAGTTACTTTCCAATCATAATTATCACCTCATTCATCCATTTACTACAAACAAAACCGAATGTCCCATAAGCAAACAAGGCACACAAGGTATAATTACTTAAATTTTGGCCTACAATTTCCTAATTCAACTTCCCACAACCCGAATGGCCACATTTTCTTCTTTCAATGACTTAACAACCACAATTGTTCAAGTAGATACTTAAAACCACATTCGACAATAGCATATCCCTATTCCACATATAATTCAAAGTATTTTATACCATAATTCACCTAAACCGAATCTAAATTATTTTCTAACTCAAAATTTATCAACTTTAACACTTAAGCACAAAAATTTCCTTCAACTAAAAACATCTTCACATTCGGCAATTGTCTCATTGCCTAAGCAAACCTCAAAATCATCCTTTATAACACCTATTAACTACATGAGCTATTTTCAATATCAACTAACAAGGTTTCATACAACCACACCCTTGGTCGAACAAGTTTCTTTCAAATTAACTAAATTATAAGCCATGGGCTAGATAAAATACAAGCTAACAACCAAAATGCACCAAAATTTTCAAAGAAAATAATTAAACTTACCCTAATCAAGCCTTGATCAAAACCGATTGCAAGAGCTATTTCTCCCCCCTTTCTCTTCAAATTCGGCAAAGATGAACAAATAAGAACAACTTTGTTCTTTTCACCCCTTTTTTTTTATTAATTAATTATCTAATATATTAACCACCAATCACATTTGATTTAATATCACAAAATACAAAAATAATCATTGAAAAGCTTGCATGGCCGGCCACTAATGTGCAAATATGCATATTTGACATGCAAATCCAATTATTTCAAAGCTTTCCTTATTTTAGTCATCATAAATTGTCCATCTAGATTTCTAAGTTTCTCAACTAAGCCCTTGTCAAATAACTTCACATTTAATTTGTCAAATTCAAACATTAAAAATTCACACATACAATTAGCACATAAATTAAACATAGGAAATTAAAATCAACTTTTTCATTGACTCGGTTTAGTGGTCCCGAAACCACTTCCCGACTAGGGTCGAAATAGGGTTGTCACATCTTTAGCTAATTAACACAATTTACTAATAATTTGCAACTTTTACCCTTTATGCGATTTAGTCCTTTTTCGCAATTAAGCTTTCAATCGCGTAAATTAATTCACCAAAACTTTCATGTACTCTTATAAAAATATTATAACACATAATTTAATACTAAAATAATTTTCTCTAACCCCAAGTAAGTGATTCTGAAATCACTATTCCGACTAGGCCCAATTTCGGGCCGTTACAAGTTGACAAAAATGTTGGGAAATGTGCCCATATTGTAGTAAATATGTAATTATTTTTTTGTGTAATTGAATGATGAATAAATAAATAAAGCTAATTTCACATTTCACTATTATGTCTTTTGTGTTTTTGTCTTTCATATTTTGCATGCATAACAAAATTGTGACAAACAAATATTAGCTCATTGATTGTCTAAGTTCAAAATGATGATAAGTGGCACTGTAAGAACGTTTACATTGCGAGAAAGACGACTTACATCAGTAGATAATCTAAACAGGTCCATAATCTCGTAAAAGAATCAAAATGAACATTTGATTCAAATACTTAGAAGGATTATTATATTGTTTACAATTCCAACTGGGGAGATGGCTACTATTGGTTATTGGAGTAGTTGACTCCACAAGTAGAGACATAGATGTATTCATTTGAATAATGATACATTGGAATGAACCCATGATAAATTAATTTTGAATCTATTTGTGAATTAGTTCACTTGTGACATTCAATGTGTGGTTTACCTAAATCCTGAGTTAGTCACTAACCATACGTATATAACTTATGTGCTTTGATATAAGTTGATAATACTCTGGAATGACTTATTTTTATGTATTAATTACATTTTTATTTTGAGTATGATCCTACTAATTTGAGCTATTTATGGTTTTTTATCTTGTATGGACTAAATTGAAGGTAAAAGGAAATTTAGGGGCAAAAAACATGAATTTGAAGATAAAATGGGCCAGCAAGTGAAATAGGAAAGAAGTGCCAAAAATACAAAGTGTGAAAGACTTGGGGGTAACAAATTAAAGAAAATATTTTATAAACACAAGACTCTATTTATATTTGAATTATATTAGGATTATTGTTAAGATTATTATTTAGATTTAATTTCAGCTTTTATCTTTATTTATCTTTTAGAATTTAGATAGGAATAAACTAGGTTTTCTAAGTACTATAAATAGGGGGTGGAGTGACACAAAATGCACTCATATTTTCTGTAAAAGCTACCTCTCCCAAAAAGCTCTAGTTTTTGTTCTTTTCATTTATTCAATAAAATTTCATTTTTATTAAGTTTATTTCTTTTTTCCCAAAAAGCATAAGCCACTAAATTCATCTAGCCAAAGGTTGTCGAGATTCCCCAAAAAGGGTTTATGAGGCTTAGACTCTACGCTTAGCCTTCTCAACGAATATTCATTGTTTCTCCGCATTACGGGACTGCCGCTTAAGTCCATGTCCCTTCAAAAGTGATATTTTTATCTTATGCAAAGACGGCCGCTTTGTATATTTTGGGAAGGTTACACAGTCGGTTCGTTAGCTTACTGTGTCAGTGGTTGTCGAGCCCAAGAGACAAAATGGTGTGGCATTTGCCATTGAGAAGTGATGATCTAGTGTAAGACGATCTCACAAAAATGACGGTTGGCTACAGTCAGGTTCCTCTAAATCGTAAGTCTAAAATCTAAGTGGAGCTGGTGGTCATAGGCGTCCTCTTTCACTATAACAGGCTTATTCTATTCGAGAATGATCACCTAAAAGCCTAGGGTTGAACCCAGGAAGGATTGAGATAACTGAAGGCTAGAATCTCTCCATCAAAGACTCTTTTTTCTTAACTCTGTTTATTTTTACAATTTCAATTTCAATTTATGTAATCTTAATTCATCCAAATTTTTAATTCTATTTTTTTTATTTTTTCAGGTACGCCGTTTTTCTTGGGCACGACTCTACCTGGGATCTCGAGGAATAGGAATTGTACAAATCCAGTCCCTAAGTATTTGACCCTATAGGATATTTTTGGTGCTCTCAACGACGCATCATAAGTGGGGCATAACTCTAAAGATGATCAAGCCCATAGCCGATATGTTGGGTACATGACTTGTTTATGACATTGATTTAATTAATAGAAACAATGGAATTCATAGCTTGATTAAAGAGTTAATGTATCCTCTCATTGGCAGTGTGTGGATTGGTAAATATAGAATGTGGTCACGAGTTGCTTGTTCTTGAATAAGAAATTTATCATAATCATTTGTTGACAGTGATCATATTAATTATTAAAAAGACACAATAGTGACAATGGGATAAAATAGGATTGTATTGAGTAAACGGATTTAACTCAAATGAATCAATGATATTATATGAGGGTAACATACACATAACAAGGTAATTTGATAGAGTAGTTGGATGAATTGGTTTTGTAACAAGTATACAATAAGGAGTTTCCAATCGTGGTACTTCTTGTGGGCTGACTTCATGATTAAGTAAATTGTGAATTATCGAAACAATGCTTCTAGACATAATTGCAATTACTCAAGCCTAATTATATATGTCTGATTGGTCCATCCGCTCGCTCAATAAAAGCTCGATCGGACTGCATTTGAATTAGAAGAAAATTCTATGACTTTAGAAATAATTTAATTGAGTCGATTTATTCAATGTGAAATTAAATTGGATGATTGTGAGATTGTTCAACTAGAGAATTTGATTAAAGAATTTTCTTAAAAATTTAATTTTGAAAATCTTAATATTTTTTTAGAAAGTCAATTTTGATCAAGTAAAATTAAATTAATCAAATTAATTAAAATTAATATGATATTTTTAAAAATTAATTTCAAGTTAGACAATTGGCCCAATGGGTAATTGAACTTGAAAATTGGACCTGAGATTGAAAATTGAGTCCAAGAACCCAAAAATTGGTCAAACGGGCCTGGTATGTAAACCCGGACTGACGGTCCAATCGATGACAGGACAGGACCGGTCAGACCGTCACTAGCCTGGACCGAACTGGTAATTATCGAACAGGCTCGGGGTGTCATGAAGGTATCACACCTACGATGGCACCACAAGACACAATAGTGCTAACAGCGACGACAACATTCCGGTGGCTAGTGGGTGGTCCTTCAACGGTTGAGCAATAGAGGAATCACACTTCTACTGGGACTCTATCGAATAGTTTGATTTCAAATTAACTAATCTAAAAATAATATTATTTTAATAAATTTAATATTCAATTTAATTTAATACTTATCTTGATAGTATTTTATTAATTTAATATTAAATCTAGTCAAATCAGGTCTAGTATGTGAAACTGGGTCAACAGTCCAACCAATGGAAGAACCGAACCGGTCGGGCCGTCATTGACCCGGACCAAACCGGCTCGGGGTGCCGTGAGGGTGTCTCACCGTAATGGTACCACCAGACGCAATGGTACCGACGACATTTCGGTGGTCGACAGGTGGTCCTTCGACAATTGGGCAGTGGAGGAATCACACTCATACTGGGACTCTACCGCATAATTTGATTTCAGATTAATTATTCCAAAAATAATATTATTTTAATAGATTTAATATTAAATTTAATTTAATACTTATCTTGATAATAATTTATTAATTTAATATTAAATTATTATCTTAATATTTAATTTAATTTAATATGTAACACCCCTAACCCACATCTGTTGCCGGAATAGGGTTTTAGAGCATTACCAATCAAAAAGACATAATTTCAAAACATTTCATATCATACATTATTTAAGTCAAAATCAATCAAACTCATATATATTGTCCCTTATTTGAGCCCTCGAGGCCCAAATACGTAATAGAAACAAGTCGGGACTAATTCGGAAACTCAGAAAATTTTTCGCAAAATATTAAAAATTTTCAAAGCTGTAGGATTCAGACGCCCGTGTCTCATATAGTGTAACTATCTGACTTGGGTCACACGGCCAAGCCACATGTCTGTGTGCTAGACTGTGTGCATTTTCAAAATGGCCTTGCACGCCCATGTGCCTGGCCGTGTGGACTCAAAATGCACCTTAAATAATAAGTTTACCATTCCCTGCAAGCTTGAACAATAAGCAACTCAAAATTCATTCATTTAATTAATTCAAAATACAATCTAACACATCCAATACATGTCAAAATAATCATCCTAGGTGCCTAACCAATGTACCCTCATTGGTACAACAATTATATCATCAAATCATATCATCGAAATATTATTCAAGTCCAAATTATAAACATATCTAATTTAATTCATACTTAGCTTATGAGCACTTAAACACCAAATAATATGCCAAAATAAAACTTCAAACACAAACACATGTATATATATACCAAACCAATATTAATCTTATTTACATTCAATCCACAAAACAACTATTAATTAGACACCTTAGGTACATGCCGACACATTTCAAAAGTATAAACATCACCACGTTTGTGTTCGAGACCGTTGTTGGATGCTGAATCGGCAATCAAAATTAGTAGCTAACCTACACACGGAAAACAAAATCGTATGCTGAGTAAAAACTCAATGGTATTTCTATAATCCGAATATTTAAAGATAAGAAATTACAAATATACAATCTAAATATTACAATAACTATATCACATTTCATTTGTTCCACAATATATCAATTCTCATACTTGCTATATAAATAGCTTTTCTCAATTTATTTCACATTTCTTTGTACAAATGCATTATCCTTTCCATATTCATTTCATGAGTATATAACTCATACATTTCATATATTTGCAACATATTTCACGTTCTATTTTCAATTCACTATTTCACTTCCATTTCTCATACCATACTATTTCAATATCAATCATAAAACATTATTATTCATTTACCCCTATTAACACGACTCAGACTCGGACGGATACACGGATCCAACCAAAACACACCAGTTTGGCACCTAGTGTCTCATTGGCTAAATCGAAGTAAATTGGCATCCTGTGCCTCATCGAATATATCCGAAGTAGTAAATTGACACACGGTGTCTCATTGACTCGAAGTCGAAGAAATCCCTGAACTCTTCCAATCCTATGGCATGCCATCTATATCCAACTTGGCCCGATACAGTTAATAGGGTTTTAATTCACTTTTCAATTACAACTAATATTCAATTCAATTCAAATAATCAATATATATTCAATATATATACCAATATATATTCAATATATACTAATTCAATCAATATAAATTCAATAAATTCATAACATACTAAATCAATCTATTTCAATTGCAAAACACAATAATTCCCACCCCAACACTGACCATATACATTAAATTGAATTATAACAATTAATAACTAAATTTGGATTACAACAATACAAACTAAAAATTCCGAGTTATTCCTCGTCAACTTTATCTTTCTCCTTTTTAGTCGAAGATTTTGGTACGACGTTAGCTACAAAATTAAAATAATTAAAAATCATCAATACAACACAATTCAATTTCATATTAAATATTTCAATTTTTACTCAAATATTGCCTATTTTTCAATTTAGTCCCTAAACTGGGACTAACTTTTATTCTTCATATTTAATTATTTATTTTCATGCAAATTCCACTTTAGATTAAATTCAACTCCCTATTTTCACATAAATTCCTAAATTTCAAAATTTTAGCAATTTAGTCCCTATTACTCAAATTTTACAATTTATTCTACAATTCAATCTTTTTTCATTTCTAACTTAAAAATCTATCAATTTAATCCCTAATACTAAAATTATTCAACATAAACAACATTTAAAAACTCAATAATTTCTAAAATTTTGACATGGGTCAGGTAGTACCTAACACTAGGATTCCAAAAATATAAAAATTACAAGAAAAAGGGACTAAATTGACTAACCAATTAAACTTAAAAACTTTAAAATCCTTAGCCTTGTCTTTCTCCTTCTTTCCTTTTTCTTTCTTTTTCCTTTCTATTTCGTTTGTTTCTTTGTTCTTTATTCTTTGTTCTTTTATTTTTATTATAATATAATATAATAATATAATATAATATATATACGTAAAGAAGGTAAATATATTATAATATATATATTTTAACTTGAAATTTTATAATATTTCATCCTTATGCCGCCTCATTTAAAAGTAGTGGCATAATTGTTTCTTTAGTCCTTTTAATTTTTTAATCTATAATTCAACTTTCACCCTTTATGCAATTTAGCCTTTATACCTAATTACTCTTAATTCCTACAAATTCACCTAACCAAAACTTAATTAACTACACAACTAAATTCGTAAATATTTCTAATAAATATTTACGAGTCTAACTTATGAAAATGGAGTATCAAAAATACATTTTTCCGACACCCGTGACAATCGGGTTGTTACATAATATTTATCTTATAGATAAATATTCTATTAATTTCATAGATTTAATATTAGATTTAATATAATACTTATATTAGTATTAAAATGATTAAGTATAATCATAGCTGAATTTTCTAAACTCTCCCTATATAAAGAGAGTCATGGGTCATTGTTTTTCACACATTTTAATTCAATAGAAAGTTGTAGAGAGAAAATTTTCTAAAGAAATTATTTCAGAATATTTCTAGAGATATTTTTCTTATTTACAATTTGGCTTAGAACTTTAAAGAAATTGCAAAATTGCCCCACTGGTAATTTTTGTGAAAAATTTTCTGATTCGAAGCAAGCCCACACTCGGCAGACGGGAGCTTGAGGATAGTGGAGAAGACTACTCGGTCAAAGCATTCATCCTAGATGAATTGAAAAGGTACAATTTTGATTAAATGCTTATTACTTTAGATATCACAACGAAGTTATTATTTTTGGAAAAAAAATTAAAACTCTGGTTTTTTCCTTAAACTTATTTTAGCTGTGTTTTCCAAACCTGATTTTCCAATAAGAAGACCAAGAAGCAAAGTTACTTGCGATTTTGAAAAGGTTGAAGAAGGCTACTAGGTGGACTATTGCATATATTTGAGGTATTAATCATTTTTTGTGTATGCACAAGATATTGCTAGAAGACAGTGAAAATGGGTCTATCGAGGGGTAAAGGAGATTGAATCCGATTATGAGGGAGGTGGTAAAGAAAGAGATCATTAAATGGTTAAATGTTGGAATCATTTATCCCATCTTTGACAGTTCTTGGGTGAGCCTTGTTCAGTGTGTACCGAAAAATGATGGAATTACATTTATACAGAATGATGAAAATATGTTGATTCCTACTAGAACTGTCACGAATTGGAGGATTTGCATGAACTACAGGAAGATAAAGGCCACCAGGAAAGATTATTTCCCGTTCCTTTTCATTGATCAAATGTTGGACAGACTTGTTGGGCGAGAGTATTATTACTTCTTATATGGGTATAATTGGTTTGATAGATTGCCCTTTGATTTCTTACCTCAATTTCTGAAGCATATACTTGAACCATGGAGCCCTACTATTAGAGAAGAACAAGAAGAGCTCGACACCAACACTAACAAAAATAGTCATCAATAAAAGTGGAGGTTGTTTTCTTTTTCTCTTTCGTTATTTTTTTGTTCTTTAATTGTTTTTATTTAGTATTGGTTTGTTGTTTTTTTAAATATTTCTTTTACTAATTTTGATTTTTGTAAGAATGGGGATTTTTTTCCCTTTAAGTTTTGTTGGGGAGTTGTTTAAGTTGCTATTTTATATTTTAATCTTTCTTATTTTCTTAGGTCTAGGATGTTCTTTTAAGATTATTATGTTTACATGGCGTCTAGGTTGTAATGTAATCAACTTTTTACTTTGGTTTTGTTTCAGTGAGGGAGCTTAATGATAAAAAAAATTGCATAATAATGATGGCTCTTATGTAGGATTGAGCCTTTAGTACTTGAAGTTTTTTATGCTAATTGAATTGTGGTTCGAATGTGAACCTTAGAAAATGCACATAGTTCAACCATAAAATTTTAATTTCCTAGAGAATGGTAACTCTTGAAAAGAGTTATATTTCATGTTAGGCTTAGCTAATTGCTTGTACTTAGGTACATTTAGTTGCATTTTAGGACATTTCATTTGTATTTTCATTATTTCATTAGGAGCTTGGACTGTGTTTAAATATTAGGTACTTTTAATTGCTTGTGGTAAGGTTGTGTTTGGTGGTTTGGTAGGTGCAGGTTGAGGAATGAGAAATAAAGAAGTGATGGTTTATTGGGGCAAAAGATTAGACATTTTTCAGCACAAATGTCGTGGCAATTCCAGGAAGACCGAGTGAACAATCAATGCATACCAGTTTCAACACAACTATACTGTACCAGAAAAATCTGCCTAAAAAAAGGAGAAGATAACCTTGGGTTGTTGAAAAAAGAATTTAAAAAGAGGAGAAGATAATCTTGGGTTGTTGACAAAAGAATTTAAAAAGAGGAGAAGATAAACATGAGTTGTTGGATTTACCCTAGGGAAAAACCTATAAAAAGTCAAAGGAGGAAACCTAAACGGTGAACAAGAAGGAGAGCCTTAGGTAAAGATAGAGGGTAGCGACTGAGTAAAGATGGAAAGAGGAAGATAAAAGCAGTCCCTCTTGGCCATCGCAGGACATTGTGCTACTGGAGTGTGAACTGGACACGCGAAAGCTGTCTTCTTGAAGTTTCTCATATTTCTTACTTTTTTCTTCCATGAATTTAATGATGAAAATTGTATTAAATGTTATTTTGGTTTTGAATTTTATGTGCCATCCCATGAGCTAAATCTCATCGGGTTCGGATTACATGATGAAATTTTTATTTTCTTTAATGGTTTAAGCATAAATTCGAATTAATTTACTGTTTCATTCAATTGTTTTATTTCTAAATTGTATGCATGCAATCCCTAAACATAAATGTCTGTTCAACATGCCCATAAACTAAATCTAATTCTAAAAAGGTTGGATTAGTTGGATTGATATTGAATGATATGAGCAAGTACTCGACAATACTTGCAATAGACTTTAGACATAGAGCAACATTCATACAGAAGGAAAACAATACAAGGTACCATATTAAGGCCTTTAGACATGGGCAAGGTAACTTAAGGTTTTTGCTCTCGAAAGAAGTAGACCATTTTAGAACTCTTCTGAGCAGTAAACTGAGTATGATTTTGTCAATGTATTATTAACAGTAAGGGTTGGTTTTTAGTAATCTCGACCTTCCAAATCAACATTATATATCATTTTTTCTTTGCGACTGTATATTTACCATATCATTCTTAGTTATTTATTTGTTCATTTACATAATATTCCCGTAGTAATTCTCATAATTGACATTACATTTCTACTCTCGCTTTGCCATAACATTTCTAAATGTTCATTAATTCCACATATTGCATACATCACTATTCCTTTAATTGCCACTACATACTTACCATAGCTTTACCATAGCATTAATTGTATTTTATTATAATAACTTAACCACTTTTGTGCCTCAATCTGATCCTCATGGGAACGACACTCACTCATCACTATATTACTTAATTCGACATGTATACTTGCACAATTCGCATATCATTTCACACGTGACAGAAAGATCTAAGCATGCATGAAGGTTTAAGTATTTAGAATTGGCTTGATAATCCCCTTAAGGGGAAATCCTATGGAGCTTAATGATTTAAAGAGGATTTAGGCAATTTTGTTGGACTGTTTAAGCATTTCAAGCCTACTTTATTGATTATTATCCCAAAAAACCCCAATTTGAGATGAATGACCTATTTTTATTGTCTTAACATACATGATTCTATTCCATTTTTTAGTATTCCTCTTTATTTTCTACCAAATCTTAGACTTAGTTTTCCTTGGCATCATCTTGCTAAAGTTTGGGAGAGTTTAGAAAGGGATACCTCTTTTTTAATTAAATGTTTCTAGTGTCTAATAATATGCAATTGTATGCTCATCTCAGTTAAAAATAAGTGTAAAATTTTCATTTATATACTAATAAAAAAACTGTAACACCCCTCGCCCGGTCCAGTAGCCAAACCTGAGTTACGAAATGCTACTACTGTTACCGGAGTAAATCAGACACAATTCATAACAATTAATTTATTTAAACACCAATTGATCATTTCATAATTCTATGTACAATATGATTTACAAATAAAACCGAGACTCAATCAAGCTTACGAAAGCTCCCAAGTTGACCTGGGAATGAAGAATGACCATATTAAAAACTTTCCAAAATTTTTGACAATAAGTGTCAATACCCACTTCAGGTACTGATACCAATTTCGACTTCTACGTTTCAAAATTCAAAGTATCCCTACTTGGAATAAGGTACTAATACTCTTGTTAAGAAGTATCGATACCAAATTCAGTATCGATACTGTTTTGGCATTTTGCCATTTTTCGAAATTTGAATACAAGCAATTTGTATCGATACCTTTATATAGTATCGATCTTTAAGAATAAGTATCAATATTTTTTACCGGTATCAGTACCAAATCGACATTCTGTCATTTTTAAAACATGACAATTTGGTAAAGTACAGATACCTTAGTCCATGGTATCAATACCTGTTTTCCATATGATCAAAAATAATGCACTTTGGTACTCTTTTCATGCTAAAAAAAGATTCAATCCAGATGGTGCTCATAAGCACTCATCAAACCTACAAATAACCAACTTTAAAACATACCAATAGCCACAGTTCAACCAAAAGCAATCAGCTATACTAATATTCCCCAAATAGAAATCAAACTTGCAACTTTTATCTATACATTTAATGCCAATTGGACTATGCACAATTCAATACATACTAATTTCACTTATTAACCAAACATACTATTAACCATTTCTAAGTTCAATCAAACTATTAGACATTAAATAAGCACCTTGCTAAACACATAAATCTATACAATTCATCAATTGCTCAAACATTTAGTACCACTCACATTCACCATGGACTCAAGCATTTCATTGCCAACTTTGTTACTCAAATACTTCAACTATAGATTAAAACATTTACAAAATGCACACTTTTAGACACAACATATAACCATTCAAATTAAACAACATTCAAGGTCTAAAATCATCATCTTTCAAGATAAACACATAAAAATAACAACTCCTATATACATGCCACATAATAGAGTTTAGAATGATTAAAATACTACCAAAACAAAGGTTGGATAGTGTGAGTTCTGAGGTGATTCGATTAATGCGTTTCACAAAATGAACACTACAAAATAGAAAATGAAAAAGAGTAAGCATTTCAAATATTTAGTAAGTTCGTAGCTTTTAAAATAGAAAACCTACTTGATCAATTCATAATTAACATATTGAACTAACTAACTATACAATTTTTCCTGTTACAACATTTCACAACAATAACGTAAGTTCATCAAATACCGAATCATATAACAATTCAATTTGTACATACAATTCAATTCAGTACCATTTAATCAAAATCATTAACTATATACCATTTACAACATTCCAATCATATGTAAACATTTCTAATCAAACACATATCATCATTGTGTCATTTACCTTTTCCATTAATTGTTTAGCTCGATGAAGTATAATGAATAGTTATGGATACGCGGGTAATTACACCATACCAGATTACTCATCAGAGTAGTAACTACAACACACCAAAGCATTGAATTGCAAAGCCCGTAAGTACATATATTAAATAGCCATACATCCCTCTACCAAACCAAAGTCTCCATAGAGACGTAATTCGGTAATCCGCAATAAATGTTGGATTATAGTATAATTAGTAATATTTCTATACGATCTTTTACTCCGTATCATCATTTACACATATCCCATACAGCGCGTAATTAACCCTATTGGCATGTCAATTATATCCTATCCCTTTTTACATTCAATCGGTTGTTCCCCATAACTGGAACTAAGTAATAATCTTTGTAGAACACTTTCTGTAACACTCCACATCTGACTCGATCGTCAAGTTTGAGATACAAGATGTCACATTTATTTTTGGAGTAACTAAAATTTCATTTACATAATAATTAAATAGTTTATACAAGTCATTATAATCAATACTTAATTACAGTATATTATTTAATCAAATATAAGTTTTAAACGAGCTTATGGAAGCTCTTATAAGAAACCGAGGTTGATTGAGGATTAAAATGTAAAAAATTTTGTACCGGGTTAGTGTCGTGACAGCAAGGGAACTCACGTTACAATATTGAAAATAGGGGCTTGATGTCACGACTTTAGCAAGGGAAGTTGCAACTTTGAGAATACAATGGGTGTCGACACAAACAGGGAACAACTAACGTCACAATGTAATATTCTGGTGAAGTCACGTCGCGACGTTGGAGAATTGTAGTTGCAACACCACTTATTGGTGTGTTCACATCGCAACGATGAGGGTTTGTAGTCACGATGTCATTTGATGGAATTACAATACCTTTAATCAACCTAGTGCATAAATCATTTTCTTATATATGTTCATTCAAAACTAAACATCACTTCATTAACTTGGTAAGCAAAGAACATTTCAAACTCTATTCTTTACACATAACTAAAATTCATGTTTAAGTTAACAATTTCTATTCAAGATACCAAAATGACAACTTGTAATATAAAACCGACTCAACTTTAGGTACATGCCGTTTAATAAAACATAAAGAAACTATGCAAACATTGTTGAGTCAAGAACCATGATCTAGATGCTAATTCACTCCTCGAAACCTTAAGATCTATGGAAACCTACGCATGGAATAAACAAATCATACATTGAGCTATAACTCAGTGGTACTTTCATAATTCAAGTCAATAACACAAAAGCATTAACATGATAAGGATACAATCACTACATGATCAAATTTCAACAATTTCAATTCACCTATTCATGTCTCATATACCAAATTTATGCACTATTTCATTTGACAATTTCATATAAATATATCATATAAAGCTTTCTAACAAGTCATATTCACTTTCATTTCTTAACATACCATTTACTCATTTCATAATCTTATTTCTTACTTGAATCTATTGATTCTCTCATAACCATATCGACCCTCAGGCTCGTACAAACCGGTTCACATGGTCTTTTACATGCTTTCATTTCTCACATTGCATATATATACATTTCATATCATTTTAACATACATTCATATCAATTATCATATAACAAGTTCATGTTTACTAATAATCTCTATACTCAAGACAGATGCTCAGATTATCCAACCATCACACCAATCCGGCACCTAGTGCCTCATCGAAATATCCCCAAATATAAATTGCACTCTGCACCTCATCAATATAACCAAAGTAAAATGTTCTCTGCACCTCATTAATATAGCCGAAGTAAAATGTGCTTCACACCTCATCAGACATTCGAAGGATAATATGCATTCCAAAGTATAATCCTATACACAAATCTAATCTTATGACATGTCAACTGTACTCGACTCCACCTCAAACAGATAATAAGGTAACCAATGTTCTAATTACACATAATATACATGTTTACATATCATATTTCATATCATGCTCGGTTATCATATGTTTATCTCAATTTAATTTCACAACTTGTCATTTTACCTCATTCAAACTAATTCATGAGACAAATAGAACACTTATCTTACATAAGTTAATCCGTAACAATCATGTATGTATATGTATATGTATATGTATATGTATATGTATATGTATATGTATATGTATATGTATATGTATATGTATATGTATATGTATATGTATATGTATATGTATATGTATATGTATATGTATATTGAGTTCGAATCATAAAAATATAAATTGAAATTTCGTCACTTATTTACGAATCTCGTCTTTTCCTTCCCTCGAGACGACCCATCACCATCTCTAGCTACATTCCATAATTCAATTATAAAAATAATATCAGTTCACATCCAAATACATTCAAACACATAATCAACATATTTTTCATTTTATTCATTTTAGCCCCTATACATGAGATACTCACTATTTTTGACACCACCGAAAACAGGTTGTTACACTTATATTTTTCAATGCCTAACATCGAAACAAAATATGATTTCATATTATTTCATTAGGGACATTGTAATTTTCAACTATAGAATAGATTCATGATAAATTTCAATTTATTCAATTTAGTCCCTAATCTCACAAAATCTTCTAACAAGTTTAACTTAATTTCTAACTTAATCCTTAACATAATTCAAATTTTCTAATTATCTATCTCTTCATATTCAAGTCTAATTATCAATTTTAGGGGTGAGTGTTCGATTGAATTGAATGAAAAATTTTCTAGTTAATCGAGTTGACGAATCTTATTTTATCATCCTAACTCATTTTGAATTTTTCTCGAATCGAGTTGAATGAGATGGGATTCGAATCGAATCGAATCAAATATATTTGTTCGAGTTAAATTTAAAAAAAATGATTTTGGGTCCTTATAATCACTGTCACCCACCGTAATAAAATTTATTATTAACTTTCATCCCCTCATAATTTCTTTATTAATCTTTTATATACGGGTTAACTTCTTTGCTTACTTAGTTGCTTCAATTATCTTCTAATTCTTGTCACTATATATTTTGAAATTAAAAAATATATTATTTTAAAAAATGTGATTTTTTTAATAAAATTTATCTTAAAGATAAAATGTGAAATTAATAACAATATAAAATTTTAACACAAATATTTTATGGAATCATAAATAATTCAATTTTAACAAAAATTTATAAAGATTCAACAATTCAATAATATAAATAATACAAAATGTGAAATTTAATTTAATAATATAAATAGTATATATAAATAAAATTAGTACTATTTAGGTTTAGGGATTTTTTTAGATGATTTTAATTTTTGGTTTGGGAGTAAAATGTGAGAAGTAAAAGTTTAGGGGGGAAATTTTTTGGAGTTGAGGGAGTAAAATTTTGAGGGGAAAGTAAATGGCAAGAGTAAAATTTTGGAGGGGGGATTTTGGGGAAATGGGTTTGGGTAGAAGGGGGTGAGATAGGAGGGGAATAAAAGTTTTTTTGGGGGGGGGGAGTGGGAGGGAGTAAATGTTTTGGGGAAAAGTAAAGAGGTTTAGGAGTTTTGGGTAAAAATGTAAAATATTATAATTTGGTATTTGATTTATTCGAATTCGAAAACTAAATTCAATTTGAATTCTTCGAATTCAAAATTCGAAAAAAAATCGAGTTGACTTAAATAATTCGATTAATTCGAATAACTCGTTTCATTTAACTCGAAATTCAATTTTTTCGATTTTTTAAGTCGAATCGAGTTTTATTCACCCCAAATCAATTTCAATCTAATGGAAACTTGTTAAACATCTAACAAGTGAAGAAATTGACATGGACTAGCTAAATCCAGCTATTGGAATAAAGAATCTATAAATATTTTAAGAAAAAGACTTAATTAGCCTAGCAAATTTTGAACCGAAATTAAAATGGAAAATAAGACTTTTCTTCTTTTCTTCTTGGTTTGGATGGTTGAGGCTTGAGGAAGAAGATGATAGTGTTGTCATCTCCCACTTAGGTTTATATTTATACTTAGTTTAATCCTTAGTTTAACTTAATTAAGTATAATTAGTCCATTAGTTAAGATATATATACATCTTTAATTATAATTAAGAATAAATACAATTCATCATCATTTTCCACCATCTCATATTTAAAAATGGTTTAATAACTATTTTGGTCCTTTAGATTATTGCTCACTAGGTCCCTAAGCATTTTTTGAATTAAAACTCAATAGCAATTAGACTTTTACAATTTAGTCTTTGAGCGTTAATTAACGATTTTCTCAGTTAAATTAGTTAATTGATCTTTAATATATTTTTCTACTAACCCCGTAATTATTCTTATTTTACTTTTATGGACTTAGTTTACAGAAATGGGGTTCCGAAACCGCATTTTTAGACATCGAAAAAAGTTGGGTCATTACAATTTCTTCCTACATGACCTTTCTTCCTTCGCATTGCCTAGTATATCATCCATTTTCCTATTTGATTTCTCAAGCTCCTCCTTTTCCTCAGTTGAGAGAGTTCCTCTCATTTTTCTTGAGAAAACTTCTAGTTTTAAGTAACGTAAGTTCATGTACCCTTCAAAAATTTAGAATTTAGTCCATGTATATTTATTTCTAGAAATTTAGTCTGTTTACTAATCAAATTTCAAAGTTCAAGTCAAATTGTTAACACTATTGAACTTTTTTGTTAAATTGATTGGTGTGACATTTTGAAATGAAAAATACTCACATGGTTGCCATGTAAAAATGGCATTGTAATGAACTTGAATTTAACAAAAGAATTTTAACAGTATTAACAACTAACCTTGAATTTTAAAATTTGAAAAGTTGAGGAACTAAATTCCTAAAAATAAAAGTATAAGGATTAAATTCCAAATTCACAAAGATTACAAGGACTTATGACATATTTAACTAGAAATAAAAGAACACTAACCTAAGATTGCAAGCTTAAAAAGGTTTATTACATAGATTGGCCCCTGAACTTGACAACTTTTCTCAAATTAGCTCCTAGACATTTTTTTAATGACATTAGTCCCTAAGGTTGGCATCTGTTACACAAATTGTTCTTTATGGTTAACACCATTAGTTTTTTAACATTTGGATAATGTGGTCAAATTAGGATGTGACATGAGAACAAAAAAGAAAACGACATGTCTTCCTCTTTATTTATTCTAAAAACTGAAAAAAAAACCTTGAATTTTTTTAAAAAAATGTATAAATAAAAAAAGTAAACACTTATTTAGAAGATATAAGAAATATATATAAATTATAAAAAAATTAAAAAAATAATATATACAATTCAAAACGTACAAATAAAAAATAGTTAAAATGTTAAAAAATACAAAAATATTTTGGAAAATAAATAAAAAATAAAAATATTTTTAACAATGCCTAAAACTACGCATAGCTCCTCCCCAATCCATAAATAGGAGGATAATGCACTTCAGCGTACTCAAACTCACGTCCTACATTTGCAACAAGGCCTATACCAATCAAGTTAAGAATCAATCAACATTTAAAAAAAAAAAACAAATTCTGTAATTTTTTTATTAACTATTCTTATTTTTGCATTATAAATATTCAATTTTTTGAATTTTTATAATTTACATTTATTTTTTATATTTTTTAAAAAATTGTTTACATTTTTTTAACTTGTATTTTTTTATTTTTTTAGAATAATTAAAGAGGAAGACATATCAATCCCTGTTTGTCCATGTGTCACTTCCATGTTTGGTCACATCACTCGATTGTTAAAAAATTAACAATGTTAAACATATGGATCGATTTGTGTAATAGATGTCAATGTTAGAGGTCAATATGATTTTAAAAAAAAAAGGCAAAAAGGCCAATTTGAGAAAATAATTAACAATTTTAATGATGTAAACTAATTTTAGTTGTGATGAAACTTTAATGGTTGAGCACTAATGGACATTATTATGGATTGGAAGAAGATTTAGTGGAACAGCATAAACCCTAATAAATTTGTTGAATGCCATCACTAGATTTAGAAAAATCCAGGAATCATGAGATTAGAGGGAGTTTGTGGGGGACCGTTATTTGAGAGTTCTCTAATGTGGATGAATTTCTTCTCTCACGGAAATAAAATAGAATTGCAGGACAGGCCTCAATTTAACCTAAACTCCATACCTACCTTGCACTCAATCACAAGATACCACCAATATTCAGTTGTTCATTGAATTCACAGCATTATCAAAAGAATTGCCGCCCACCTCACCAGGTCAAGTAATCATAGGTGTAAACAGCACGATGGAAAGCAATAAAGTCATCTTTAACTCCGTCACATAAACAAATTTATAATGAATTACAATTCTCAGAGATTTTCCAAGCCAAAAAAAATAAAAAGTATTGATTCATTCCTCTCTTCTTTACAGTTTCTTTTTAACTAGACAAAATTTTAGCCCCTTTCCCTCTTTAACAATTTACAAGGCGAAGGGATTGGAAGGTTTGTAAACAACAGGAATGGATGACATGGTTATGTTCCCTGTCACCACATTTGGTGCCACCGTGTCCTCGATATCCACCGGGTTAACCTGCAACACTCTCTCTGGAATAACTTTCTCACCTTCAACCTTGGCCAACACCTCAAAATGCATACTCACCCTCTCAGGCTTTGTCCTCCACTCGGGAAAACCCTCCAAATCAAACACATCTCCTTGTTTCAACTTCTTCTCCACTCCGAAACCAATCTTCACAAATGTTTGAGCTGACACATCAGCTTTCAACAACTTGAAGGAACCTTTATTGTTTGCTTTTGGCCCCAGCAAAGATGATAGGAGTGTCTCAAAACCAACCAAATTAGCATTGGAACCATTGATTGAAGCAAGAGGCCACATTGTAGCAAAGTGCTTTGGGGTTAATACTGTTGCAGTTTCTTCCTGTGGATTAATAGTGGAAAGACCATTCATGGCCTTAGTTTTAGTCATGGAGGATAGTTCCACAAAGCCAGGTGCAAGTCTTTTAAGCTTCAACTTGTTATTTAGAGTTGCCGATGATGGAACAGTAAGGGAGGTCGGGCCTACAATGCGGAGGGAGAGGAGAGGAGCATCTTGACTACGAGAAGCAAGATGAAGTTGCTCGGCCAGGGCCATAAGGCCAGACGCAAATCCGTTATGAGTTCGATTGAGAGGTAATGGAAGATCGATAGGATGACGCAGGCTAACTGATCTCGCACCCGTGACAGTTACCACAGCACCATCTGCTAATATTACCTTCTTCAACACACCAGCATCCACATCATGCTGCACAATCAGAACAAACCAACAACAACATCAACAAGTAGACTTCAAAAAGTCATATGAGAGACCTCACAGCAAAAAGGGTAACAACCCAGAACTGAGAAAAATCTAATTTCACAAGAAATCATATGAGAGACCTCAAAGCTAAAAGGGCAACAACCCAGAATTGAGAAAAATCTATTCACAAGGCAAAAACCAAAATATATGTATCTAATTCAATGTCTTGTTTCTATAGGTTCTGATAAGAATTTCCATAATTCTGACATATGCATGATTACTAGAACTGATCATTACTATTGCCATGATAAAAACTAACTACAAAACTTGTAAGAAGAGAATTTTTGTTATAAAAAGGGAAAAACAAATAAAAACTGACCGGCAAGGAGATGCGTATATCCTTGGCATCCTGAATCCAGAGCTCCATGGGACCAGCCAACTGAAAGGGGGCCAAAACGGGTAGCCCATCGCCCGATATCCTCTTCTGCTCTACCAACCCATTATCAACACCGGGTCTAGCTAGCTCTTCAACCCTCAAAAAGGGCAAATCAACGTACTCCCATCGAATCACATCCTCCAAAAGCTTAACAGGAATCACCTTTCTGTCGATTTCAACGTCGAATTCATATGCCACTGAATGACCCACAAGTGCATCCCTCAAATCGAACCCTGATATCTCAACATCATCGGCTTGGAATCCCAATAACTTCACAATTCCTTCTTTCAAATCCTACACCCGAAAAATAAATCAAATTATATTTTTACAAAATATCAAAGAATTGGAAAAATATTATTTATAAAAAAGGCTTACAGCAATGGCTTTTGGGTGAGGAGTCGAAACCAAGGCGTTGGAAGAGGACAGAAGCGTAATTAAAGCGAAAAGCAATGGCAAGATATAAGATGAAGATTTGGCAAACGCCATCGTCGTCCGTCCACCGATAACAACACCGTTGAGGGAGAGGGAGAGGGAGAGGGAGAGAATTGAATACAGAGGCGAGCTCCAAAGATTTTGATTCGAGTGGTTCGTTTTCTTTGGATATATCTTAACTTGGCAAGGGGACCTAAATATGGGAGATTTGTAGATGAGTGGTGGAGACTCTGGAAAAGGTGATGTGGCATTGAATAGCCAATCAGGAGACAGGAATTTTTGCGAAACACAAATACTATTGGTCGTTTTTGTTGGCACTTGGCATTTCTTTCCATGATAAGCGGGTGACCGACGTGAAGGAGAAGGAGAAGTTTAACGATGTCGTTTATGTTTCGCATCGCAAAATTACAAAAAAAAAATTATCATCAAAATGGCGTCGCCCGGACTCGAACCGGAGACCTTCAGTGTGTTAGACTGACGTGATAACCAACTACACCACGACACCGACACCTAAACTGTAAGAGGGTTTCTTTTTTCAGTATCTCAAAAAAATTATAATATTTTATGTACTTGTATATAATAAAATATAAAAACACAAGTTCATAACAAATTTTAATTGACTAAAATAATTTTATTTGTTAATTATATTATTAAAGTTATATTAAAAATAACTTATTTGTAATTCTTATGCGATAATAATACAAATAATATTAATTAATGTGATAATATATTAATATGAAATTAATTAATTTGGTCATATTTTTTAAAAATTCTAATTAATAATTAACGTCGTATATTATTAATCAATAAAAATTTTAAATTAATTGGAAAAATTAAAAATAATAAATATTTAAGTTTTTAATTAAATATTTTAATTAAATAAATATATTTTTATCTAAAAATATCATTTTATTTTAAATAGGCTTAACTTATAAATTGGTAGTAAACTATACCATTTTTCCTCTCTTGGTACCTAAACTTTTTTTTTTACAAGTGGTACCTAAATTATTTTTTCCCAAGTTGATACCTTCGTTAGTCAACCTTTTAAGTCTATCTTTAAAAATACTTAACCCATAAATTGGTACATAACTATGCCATTTTTCCATTTTAGTACAAGAACATTATTTGGTCATATGTGGTACCTAAACTATTTTTCCCCCAAGTTGATACCTCTGTCATTAATCAAATTGTTAAGCCTATTTAAAAGAAAGATAACCAATTAAAAATGATCATGTAGCAAAAAAAAGAAAGAAAAAATTTATTATTTTATTTATATATATTTAAAAACTTCTTTAAAAAAGAGAGATAGAGAGATTGATTATACTAGTTCAACTGATTTGTATTTGTTCATGAGTTAATTTGTTCAACCCCTATGTTTGCACTAATTCTTGGTCCAACCGACTGATCCAGTTCGATTCTAAAAACACTAATTTTGTCGATAAAAGAACTTATTCAATCTTGTCAAGTTGAGAAAGTAAGCAATGAGTTCGAAAACAGAATTAATTACCAGTGTCTCAACCTCAGGTGGGACGAATTCTAGCATTACCGGCATTGTCAAATATTATAAAGGAATAAGAAAGAAGAAATGAAAAAAATAGATAAATAATGTAAAATAAAATAAAATAATTAAAAATTATTTTTTAAAGTTTATATAATGTAACAGTCTATTATATGTTGAGATTTTTTTTAACAAATATAAAATTTTGCTGTAAAAGTAGGTAAATAAAAGAATAGTTTAGTTATCACTTGTAACCCAAAAAAAGTTTAGGTACCAACTTAGAAAAAGAGTATTGTTTAGTACTAATTTGTAGGTTAAGCCTTTTTTTAAAATAAACTTAACAATCTGACTAATTGAGGTACCAACTTGGAAAAAAAGTAGTTTAGATATCACTTGTGACATAAAAAAAAGTTTAGGTATCAAAAAAGGAAAAAATATAGTTTTGGTACCAATTTGTGGGTTAAGCCTTTATTATAATAATTAATAATGTTAAAAACAATTTTCTTATAATTAATAGAAGTTAAATGTGTGAGATTAACATTATATATATAATATTGATTGAGTTTTAACTCGGTTGACATCAAAATTGTTGCAATTGTAGGAGTATGTGGGCTTGAGTGTACTGAAATGCGTTTATCATTATATTTAAGGTTTTATAAATACTAATTGCATCTAATAAAATTAGTTCAACCCAATATAAATCTAGACTCGACAAATAGTATAACCTATATTTATTTGAGAAACTAAGATGAAGAAAATGAATCAATTAAGAATTAGTATTTTATACCATCTATGTTTCTCATATTTTTAAATCTATAATAACTAATAGAAATGCTTTAAACTTATTTTCTGTAATAAATCATTAAATATAAAATTATTATAATTATGTTGTGAAATGGATGTCCATATAGTTCTCATAACTCCCTAAGAATTCATTTTGTTGTAATTTTTATATTCTCTAAAAATTTATAGGGTACCTGAATTGTATTTAATAGTTTTTGTAACCTATGATGATTGAGGCCCTATAAATAGAGGGTATATGCTTATTTGCATCCTAAGTGAAAGTTGAAGCATCATTTCATTTTTCTCTTTTGTTCATTCTATAATTCTCTTTGTTTCACAATATGTTATCAGCATAAATTTACTTAAAATTTTTGGTTAGAATCAAATTTAAAGTAAACCGAGATTATATATCATAAATTGTTTTATACAATTTCCTACTTTCATTCTTAAATTCATTATTATAGTTATGTTTCTATAGAATATGCTTCGGTAAAATTATGTTTATCAAATATTTTCAATCTTGTCTTTCCTTCATTTATTTTCAGTATTGTTTATTTAGATGAAATGTTTTATTTTTAATCTTTAATGTTTTAGTTATTGATTGAAATCTATATTATTTTAAAGGCATTTTAGTTGTTTATTCATTTAATTAAATTATTAATTTAGTTAAGGTGTAATATATTTATTTTAATATTCACTATGTTGCATTATTTATGTTCTTGCATTTGCATATTGATTTCTTAATTTTGCTTTTATGTATTAGATGAAATTAAAAATGAGACACCCCAAACTTGATTGAGGTGGACCAACCCGAATGTGAAGCGTTACATTAGTCACTTAAGTGACTCTTCGACTAACGACCTCCCAAGACACACCCCGACTTTATAGCACCTCAATCTTATCCATTTATTAGTTATTTTTTAATGCCGAAGCAATTTGTGAATTAATTTTAAACTTTTTATAAGTAATTTAACTTAAGGGAATTTTTGTTATTTTACCACCTACGGTTAAACTAACCCGAATTTAGATTTATACATTTACCAACCCTCTTTTAGTCAATTTATGTAAGCCCTAAAATTTCAGCTCAATCCGAGTTTATTTCTATGTCTAATTCAAATTTTATCATTAATGACTAAATCGTAACAATTTCAAACTATCAGTACTATACCTGAATATTAAATTGAGTGCATTTCTAAACAAATTATCAATTAAACGTCTAATCCTGAAATTTTATCAAGTTTTCATATCATTTAAGGCTTTAATTAAACTTATCAAGTTACATGACTAATTTGTAATTGAAACGGACTAGAGAACCAATTTAAAAAGAACGGAATTCAAACCCAACAGTCCACTGCATTTTTTTGCGAAAAATTCGATTTTAAACCCGATTTTGAGTATTTTAATGGCCAATTAAAATTGATTTAGCTACAATTAAATATCATACATATTAATACACCTTCAATTGAATTTATTAAAACCAATTAAGCCTCAATTAAATAGAATTAAATAATCAATTTCATGCATATCACCCACCGATTAATTCAAACAAGTGGCGTACCTTAGTCGCTAGTAAACCACTCCATGGAAGCTTCATTTAAACAATGATTAGTGTAAACATCACGCCTTACACTCCGTGTTATCAAGGAATAATACACTGTAAATTATTCAATAATGAAACTCAAACATGCATGTAACACTCCAAACCCGACTTAGATGTTATGGTCAAATTTGGCAATGTCACATGGATTGGTATTTGAAAACTAAGCTGTCATGAAAAACCATTTTAGTTTATCTACTTTTATTTCCCTCTTATCAATTACAAAAACACTTATTCGTTTATTTGAATTGTTTTAAAACACATTTAAGTTGCGGAAGCTTGATGATAATACATCAGCTTGGAGGTGGTTTTGCTACTATATAAATTCCTCAAGGTTGTTCAGATCTGAATCATGGAGTCTATTCCTATCAAGTGAAGAATGACGTGTTGATTAACAGAAAAAGAAGTCGTAATGCCAATGCGTTGTCTTGCTATTCAAGATTGTCAAAATCAGGATTGACCTAAACAACACCCTCTGAAACTATGAGAAATCGAGGCGGAAGAGGAAAGGAAGCATCAACAAAACGTTGAAGCTTGTGTGTTTTTAGAGTCAACAGAACCTACTATTTCCAGAACAAATAATTTGAATCATCAAGTACCATGGTAAGACATTTATTAGTAAACAATCGGCTATCAGTTATATCATTGCCAAAAGAAGACGAAGAGTGATCTAGATTCATACCAAACGCTGGTGGTGAATAGGGAGGAGAAATCATTGATAATCAGTAAATCAAAGAGCTTAAACCGTGAGAAATAGTGGCTCTGATACCAAGTTAGAAATACAAAAAAAATATTATGTTTAACTGTTGTTTGGTAGCTGAGAAAAGTAAGGAGATGAATTTTTTTTATTAAACTGAAATTCAAAAGAACTATATCAGCAACTATTACTTAATGTATATATATTGACTGAAAGAAGCTGGTAATCATGTAAAACATGCTTATACATATGCATAACAACTTTAACAGAACTTGGCTAACAACTAATCAACTGAATTGTTACAACAACTGGATAACAGACTTAAGAAGTTCATACTACCATTCTATCAATGGCATATAAAGAAATTAGTGGAAAAAAAATCATATTCTAGTATTATTTGCTAGGTCTTATTTCCATCACACACAAAAAAAAAAAATTATGATTTTCACTATTATTTGATATGTTTAGTTATTATTATTATTCAATATTCGATAGTTTTACTATTCTTGAATTTAATAAGATTCACACAATCGTAAATGTTTTTTTTACCATTTGCTTTAAAATATTATGTCAAAAATAATGAAGTATTAAATTAATAGTTTTATCTAGATGAGATTTCAACTCATATTCCAATGACAAGTTACTTTATTTAATTGCTTAATATTTTATTATCAATTGTTTCTCAAATTTTTTATTTTCTTTACCTTTAAAATGTTATTTTTATCATCTCAATTATTTTTCAAAATTAATTGATTTTTTTATAGATTAGACCAATAATAATTTAATTAGTAAAGATATTTTTTTTAAATTATTAAAAATACTATTTAATAAACTTAAAAATAAACACATAAATCCCGTGTGATGCACGGGACTTTGTAACTAGTATTAATATATGCATTGGAGATAGGGTTAAATTTTTACTTTATGAAAAATGACACATAACACTCTTTTGGACCTTTTGTTGAAACATTTTTTTTTATTAATTCCTTAATGTTTCAATATCAAACTTTGATGTTGTATTCTAAAAACATAATAATAAGTTTAGTTTTAAACATTCAACAATTTTATTACTCTTGACCAAGTTTTTTTTTTTATCACTTTTGTCCGCAAATTTTAAATTTTAGTTAAATTGTATTTGTCGAAACCATTTTTTTGAAAACGGGAATCGTCTTTTGAAAACGAAAGTTGGGAGTCGCCACCAATCCTTTTTTTGAGGTGTAATTGGGCCACCTTATAAAACATTTTGGTCCACGAAGTTTAAGAAAACGGGTTCAGGAGTCGGTTACGTACGAGGAAGGATTAACACCCTCGACACGCCCAAAATTGGTACTTGATTGATTAATTGGTATCTTAAATGTCGAAAATTAAAGATTTGGACAGAGTTCAAAATGCGATCCTCCTTTTATTGGCTTTTAAAACATTTAGGTAAGTCAAATGTGTACTAAAGTCCATCTCACCTCGAGGTAAAACATTACATCTAGTACGTTAGGACACAATATTTTTGACCCTCAGATGTGAGCTTGCCTTTAAAACGTGCGTTTTAGCTTTAAGAGGATATTCGAATATTCAAAACGAACAAAGAAAGCGAAACCCAGTACGTTAGGGCACCATCCTTTGAATTCTTTAAATACCGAACATTGCCTTTATTTTGAAAAATCTTGAGAGCGAACCGGTAAAAGGGTATTCAGATATTCAAAACAAATAAAGAAAGCGAAACACAATACGTTAGGGCACGATCCTTTGAATTCTTTAAATATCAAACATTGCCTTTAGTTTGAAAAATTTTGAGAGTGAACCGGTAAAAGGATATTCAGATATTCAAAACAAACAAAGAAAGCGAAACCCAGTACGTTAAGGCACGATCCTTTGAATTCTTTAAATATCGAACATTGCCTTTATTTTGAAAAATTTTGAGAGTGAACTGGTAAAAGGATATTCAGATATTCAAAACAAACAAAGAAAGCGAAACCCAGTACGTTAGGGCACGATCCTTCGAATTTTAAATATAGAATATTGCCTTTATTTTTTAGAAAAAAAAAAGAAAATCGGAAAAATGGATTAAAGAAATAAATTTTGAAAACAATGATAATGATGAACACCATAAAACATTAATGAGGGTAACAGTATATTAAAACCAATAAAAAATAATAAAAATGGTTAAAAAATTGATAAATAACAATAACGGGAATAATAAATAATAAAAACCATAATAATGGAAGAAATGTAGCAGTAATGGTGTTAAAATAGGAGAAATGGTAGACAATAAATAATAATAGATCTAAAAATAATAATAATATTTATATAAGATAACCAACAAAAAATAATAATAATATAGTAAAGAAAAAGTTTGATGACAATAATAACATAGATAATAAAATAATAAAATGTAAAATAGAAATAATACATTAATCCGCTTACTAAGATATTAATAATAATGGAAAAAAGTTAATAAAAAAATAATAGTATTAATATTAAATACATCAAATAAATGTTAGTATCGATTATATCAAATAATATTAATAATAAGAAATAGATAATTATAATATTTATAAATAATAATAATAATAGTACAAACATATTATAATAGTAGAATATAATAAATAATATTAGAAATAAAATAATATTAACTATTAACAGTAAAGTATAATAAAATAATAAAAAAATAATAATACAAAAAAAAATCTAATAATAATAAATATAAAACTCAAATTAATTAATTTAATGGCAAAATAAAAAAATAAAAAAATGGTTTAAATTGAACTAAAAATAGCAATTTTGGGGCAAATAAAAAATAAATGAAGGAAAATGGACTAATTTGAGCGTGCGAATAACAAGGAGGAACCAAAAGGGAAACAACCCCTACCCTCCAAAACACACAGCTTCAAGGAGACAAAAATGCAGTCAAAACAAACTTTAGGACCCAAAAAAAATGAAAATTTAATTGCAAAATAATAGAAAACGGAAGGGTTAAAAGCAATTGGACGAATTTAGAACAAACAAAGAAATTGAAATGAAATGGACAAAATTCTTACGTGATTGAAAGTAGAAAGAAAATAATTCAATTCCAATGGAAATAGAAAAAGAGAATAATCCAACTCCAAATTGACGTAAGAATACCCAAAAGTAATCCCCCATTCAAAGAACCAGATACCCCTATTTATATACACGGGATTTACTAAAAATAGCCTAACTAATTTAATAATAAAATAAAATAAAATAATATCTTTCTATTTTTAGCCTGTTACCAAGTCAACAAAATTGGATAATCCCTTGGTTTTCTCTATCTTTTTGATTTGGCCACAATTTAATGATTGTCTTTCAATTTGGCCCTCTTTGGTTTCAGTTATTATTTTTTCGAGCTCAGGCCAAAATTGGCCTATTACAGTATTTTTTTCAACAGAAAAGTTAATTAAATTATTAAAAATTCGACCAAGGTTTTTAGAAACTGGATTAGCGGTCAAATTTATCAGGCCACCGATTTGTCCATTTGATTGGTTTAGACGATTCAATTAAATAAATCATTTAAAAATCATAAAAATATTAAAAGCTGGTTCAACCACTTTGATTGTAGGTTGACTTTTTTAGCCTGGTTCAACCACTTCAAAATGATTCATGGGTCAAGCAGTCTAAAGCTTTTCTTCGGACCGGTATCCTAATCAATCTGGTCTGGTTTAGATAAACATAATTTTAATGGCACGGACATAGTGACCTACCATGACAACCTATGTGTACTTCATTGTAGACATTAATATTAAAAAAAATAGCTTTATGATTTATTTGAAAGTTGGTGAAATTTTTAATATTTTTTTAAATTTTTATTACGTACACATGAATTGTCACACAAGTTGTCATGTCAATACCGTTGAAATTTTAATAGATAAGTCAACATTTCCATCTAAAGAAAACAAATTGACTAAAATTTAAAGGTTAAAGACCAAAGTCATAAAAGAAATTAAGACCAAACTGAGTAAATGTTAAATGTTAGATTTATAATTATGCCTATGTTAAAGTAATTTCTTTTAAAGGTTTTACATAAACTATTAAAAGACATGAATACACTTAGGCTTAATTATTAAAAAAGACTTTGAAAAATAATTAAAATATCGAGTTCCTCGTTGAAAAGTTCAATCAATTGAGCTTTTAACTAAAAGATAGTAATTAATTGAGCCATTTGAATATAGCTTTTTGTTAAAACATTTGATGGCCTATTAATTATTGATGTGATAGTTGATGTGATAGTTGACGTGGAAAAAAATGATGATGTGGTAATCTGCTGTGGAATTTGATAGTGAAAAAAATTTAACATAGTGGGCTTAACCTACAAATTAGTACTTAAATTATACTTTTTTTCCTAAACTGGTACCTAAACTTTTTTTTGGTCACAAACGATACTTAAATTATTATTTTGTTACTCATTTTACACCAAAATGTTATATCCGTTAAAAACTTCCAACCAAATAATAAAATTTTACTGTCATATAAACTTTTTTAAACAAAATAATTGTTTTATTTCTCTTTTTATTTTTTTTCTATTTTCCTCTCTTTGTTTTTTTCTTTCTTTTTCCTTTATAATATCTAGCAATATCCACAATGCCTGAAATTTTCCCCCTTGAGATCGAGACACAGGTGGTTAATTCTATTTTTGAACTTCACCACCTGTTTATTGTACCTAATGAGATTGAAAAAGTTATTTCACCGATCAAAACCAATGTTTTCAGAACTAGACCGAATCGGTCGGTCAGTCAAATCGGAGACCGGTCAGGGTACTAGTCTAGAATAGGACTGGACCAATTGACCTGTAGCCAATACAGGGCAATTGAGTTGATTTTCTCAATTATTTAAATATTTTTATAATTTTTTAATAATTTATTTGATCAAACCGAACAAATTGGTTAAACTAGAAACTAGGGCCTAACTAATTTGGCCATTAGTCTAGTTTTGAAGAAAGAAGAAAAATATATATGTAAAAGAAAAAATAATAAATTTTTGTCATTTTTCTCACATGTTAATTTTTAATTGGTTATTATTTTTTAAATAGACTTATCAATTTAACAAATGATTAAACTAACAAATGTACCAACTTGAAAAAAAAATAGTTTAGGTACCACTTGTGACTAAAAAATATTTAGATACCAAAATAAGAAAAAGCATAATTCAAGAAACCAATTTGTAGATTAAGCTGAAAAAAATTATTAAATGAAGCATAATTCAAGAAACCAATTTGTAGATTAAGCTGAAAAAAATTATTAAATGATGTAAATTCTTATTAATTTTATATATAGATATAAATAATATGATTTTTGACCATTGAACTTAGAATAAGGGGTTGGAGCCATAAACAATGCTAATCAAGACAAGTTTTGATTTTTGAACCTAGAATGGAAAGTATTTCTTTTTTTAACTTTTACTTTTCTAGAAGCATTTTTGGAGTCAAAATGGCATATTTAACCCTTACTTATACTCTAATATATTTTATGTAATATTTATATTAAGTATATTTTCATTGAAATTTATTTTAAATATATAAAAATATATATTTGAATTTATAATGGTTATATTTTAATAATAGTTAAAATATAGATTATATATTCAAATTGAAATTTACAAATAATTAATATTAATTACTTACTTATAAATATTTAAAATTTATATTTCATGCATTAAAATATCAATAATGAGTTACAATAAATTATTTTTTATATTTGTACTAAAATATCATAATATTAATAAATTTGAACATTATTTAAATATATATATTTTTTATTTCACGACATCATGTCTAAAATGAATATTTTATTTCTCAAAAATATTTTTTGATAACAATAGTAAAGACTTAGGTTTTAAATCAAGTTTTTTAAAAGCACTTTACCAATATAATTTTAGAGGGTTATGTGATCAAAATTTTATAATTTTCAAGTTTAGGGACCAAAATGAATCTAATTAGAAGTTGAAATGCTAAAGTAGATAAAAAAAAAAAGTAGAAATAGCATAATGGACATATATATATATAAACATCATAGAGAGGAGAAGCGAGAATGATAGGATTGTAATTAGTTGTGCAGAGATGAGAGAGGGGCCTTTGAACGAAACTTCGTGGAAAATATCTTCCACAGCAATTTTCCTTTTTTTTTTTTTTAAATAAAAAATAAAGTTGTTGCTCTAATCTTTCCCACCCATTGTGTACAATAGACAACAAATTTTGCTCCTTTTCTTGTGTTTCTTCAGAAGGAAGAAAATCCCTTCTCTTATTTGCTCTTTATTTTCTCATCTTACTTTTTAAGTGAAAAAACAAACAAGATCATTGTCGGCTACACTCCCCACACTCCCAAACACTCAATCTCCTTCCTCTCATATACAATTTTCCCCCAATTCTTCAAGAAAAAGAAACCCTAGCTAAACATGGCTGTTCCCAAACTCGAAATGAGACCTCTCGGAAACACGGGCCTCAAGCTCAGCAGCGTGGGCTTCGGAGCTTCCCCTCTCGGCAGCGTCTTCGGTTCCGTTTCCGAAAGCGACGCTGTCGCCTCCGTCCTCGAAGCCTTCCGCCTCGGGATCAACTTCTTCGACACCTCTCCGTAATCCTAAATTTCTTCACTTTAACTAACTGGGTTCTTGTCTTATGTTTAATTTGATGAATTATATGTATGTATGTATGTATGTATGTATGTATGTATGTATGTATGTATGTTTGTTAATAATTTGAAGGTATTATGGAGCGACATTGTCAGAGAAGATGCTTGGTAAGGGACTTAAAGCTCTTGGAGTTCCTAGAAGTGAATATATAGTTTCGACAAAATGTGGGAGATATCGTGAAGGTTTTGATTTCAGTGCTGAGAGAGTAACTAAAAGCATTGATGAAAGCTTGGAGAGGTTGCAACTTGATTATGTTGATATATTTCAATGCCATGACATTGAATTCGGCTCTCTTGATCAGGTTCTTAATTATGATTCAATACCATTTTCGTTTTCATAATTTCTGTATAACAACCTTTCTTGCCTCTTCAGAAATACACCACTAACAAATATATACCCCTTGTCATGTGAAAGCTTAGGTTAATTTGGTTCGTTTTGTATGTGGTAACAGGTTGTGAATGAGACGATTCCGGCTCTTCAAAAACTGAAGGAAGCAGGGAAGATTCGTTTCATTGGTATCACCGGGTTGCCCTTGGAAATTTTTACTTATGTGCTTGATAGGGTTCCACCAGGCACTGTTGATGTAATATTATCATATTGCCATTATAGCATTAATGATTCAACATTGGAGGATTTATTGCCTTACTTGAAAACCAAAGGTGTTGGCATAATCAGTGCATCTCCACTTGCTATGGGACTTCTTACTGAGTTTGGTCCACCGGAGTGGCATCCAGCATCTCCCGAACTCAAGGTGAGACTTTTATTAGCCTCTGATACAATAAGACCATTTGTTCTCCTGCAAAATACAAAGCTATTTATGCAACCTAGTCAGCTTGTTTGGTGGTTTCAGAAAAATGAAATGCCTTCATATTCTGTTGGATCTAACTGATGTGTAAATGATAACCTTTAACCTGTAAAAGTTTATGTCAGGACATGGTTTATGTGAATTAAATGGACTAGGTTTTCGAGTGACTATACTGCATGCTGATTTTGAAGTTGCAACACAAATCTTTCGTTGTAAAACATGGATTTGATTTATAGGACTATGGATTAAAAATAAATTATATATCTGGGCTTGTGTTCTGTCTAGTATAGCTACATTGTGGTTCATTTCACCACAACACACCTAATATTAAATTCTTTGACATTTTATGTCACAAAGAAGTCATGTTATGAATGTGTCGTTTTCATAGTTTATGTGCTTGATTATAAGGCTTTCATATGTATTCATAAACTCTCTGCAGTCTGCCTGCCAAGCTGCTGCTGTATATTGTAAAGAGAAAGGAAAGAATATTTCGAAGTTAGCTATGCAATACAGCTTGTCAAACAAAGATATTTCGACAGTGCTGGTTGGCATGAACTCGGTTAAACAGGTTTTGGTTCATCATTTGAACTTTATGAAATCTATTTTATGCCTGATAATAGAATTTTGTTACTCAGTCTTCATACCTGTCAAAACATGTTTGCATTTTTTTTCACGAGCTTGCTGCTTCAGTTGTTAGTAATGCCGGGGTTGTAAATAACTAGGTTGAAGAGAATGTTGTCGCTGCAACAGAACTTGCACTGTTCGGGAAAGATCATGAAACTTTAGCTGAGGTGGAGGCAATCCTGAAGCCAGTGAAGAATCAGACATGGCCGAGCGGAATTCAACGAAGCTGAGCAACAATATCGACCCGTATTTTTATTATTGTATGCATATATTCTCCCACATGGAATGGGGGCAACCGTTCTGTTGTTATGATACTAGTATTTAGATGACAAAAATTTCTGTCCCTGTCCAAGTAAACTTGCTACTGTCCGATTAACGAGTATGATTGAAATAATAAGCAGTCTGTCTCATTGAATATCTAAGTGTTTGGGCTTGAAATTGTTAGAGTTGTTAATCCCCCCACATTAGTTGTCTCATTCAACCTTGATGAAAGCATGAATTTACATTGCATTAAACAATACCATTTGTTGTTGCTTGGATGCCAGCTAATCATTGTTGCTCTAAAATTTCATAAAAGAATCACTATTAGTAATTTTAATTTTGCGTTTTGATGAATTAATTTTAAAAAGTTAAAAAATAGTTATTGAACTATTTGAACATTTTTATGAGTTATTGCATTATTAAGTTCTTTTTTAAAAAAAAAGTTCGGCTAGTGAGTTTTAAGCAATAATTTGATGATCAATATGGTGGATAATATCTATCGATGACTAGAAGAATATATTTTAGATTCAAGTCGATCTGGATATTAGTGTTAGAGATTATGGAAAAAGATTTAGATTTTGGTTCATAAATTTGTGATGTTTGAAGTTGTTTTATGAAAAAGAAATTGAACTATAAAAGAGAAGGGAATGAGAGCTTTTGATTAGTGGAGGCAATGCAAATAGAGAATATCATACAATAATGATTTTTATAATTTAGTGGTTGGATGAAAATTTACAAATATTTCAGCGACTATTTTTTAACCTTTTAAAGTTAAGTGATCAAAATGTATTTAGTAACTTTGGATGTAGTTTACCCTATTTTGATTGATATGTTTAGATTGGCAGGTAAAATTTTTTCAATTTAAATTTAACTATAAAATAAATTTAAAAGTAATTTTTTTAATAATAAAATAGACCAACAAACGATTTGGTCTTAGAATGAAATTTTCGAATTAAAGTAACGAGGTGTGGTGGTTGCTCAATTTATTTCTTAATCATGTAGTTGAAGATTCAATTCCTATTTATGAGAATGAAACACATTTCATATTTAGTTGTTTTTTTTTCATAATTTATTTTCTGATTATCGATAGTTTTTTTAAAAAAATATTTTCTAATATTTAAAATTTTTAAAAATATTTTCTAAGAAATTATTTTTTAAGACTTTTTTAAAGAATTTATGATATTTTAATTTTTTTAGAATTATTTAAGAAAAAGTCTATTAGCTATACAGTTCAAGGGCCAAATTAGTTATTAATCTTTTAATCATTTTGTTAATGAGTAACAGAAGTCAAGATATGAGTGGTTAAAATGTAACAATTCGATAATATTGATGATTATTGTGTAACTTTTAAAAGTTGAGTTGAGTGACTACATTATAATTTTAAATAAAATATAGGAATCGATGATGCAATTTAACTTAAAAAATTGAAGGGGAAAAATAGGAAAAGAGAAGGATATAGGAAGGAATTGGAAAAGCAAGGTAAGCCAGTGGATGTAAACCACCAAACTTCCAAATATTCCCGACCCGACAGTTCACCACCAAAAGATAAATCAGCCATGGCCGCAGCAGCGGCAGCTAGAATGTTATCCGTCGCCGGAAGTTCCACCGTTGCCTCCTCTTCCTGCTTGCTTCTCAAAGCGCCCTTCGCTTTGAAACACGGCCGTAACGCTCTTAGCTTCAACAACGGCAGACAATTATCCAAAAGGTTATTTTCTTGCAATGCCATTTATAGTCCCCAGGTTCAAATCAAACATGAAGGTCAACCCGAAACCCTTGACTACAGAGTCTTCTTCGAAGATACTTCGGGGAAAAAGGTATTTGTCCCAACTTTCTTTTTCCTTAAATTTTTGAAATTGAAATTGTCCAGTATTTGGATGGTAGTTGAGATTTAGTGGTGTTTTAGATTTCTCCTTGGCATGATATACCATTGCACTTGGGAGATGGTGTTTGTAACTTCATTGTGGAGATACCCAAAGAGTCAAGTGCAAAAATGGAGGTTGCTACTGATGAGCCATACACTCCCATTAAGCAGGATACTAAGAAGGGCAAACTTCGATATTACCCGTAAGATTCTCTGATTTTGAGTATGGTTAATTTCTTACTCACTTAAATGCTTTTTAGGCTTATTTTCAGTACTTTGTTTTGGCTTCTTGCTATAATCCCATTTCTTGTACCTCAGCTATAATATAAACTGGAATTACGGATTGCTTCCACAAACATGGGAAGACCCTTCTTTAGCAAACTCTGAAGTTGAAGGAGCATTTGGTGATAATGACCCTGGTAATTCCCCTTCGTGGTTACAGTATTTGATTGACATTTATTATTGATAAGGTTTCCTTTTTTATTGTTGTGAAAAAGTAGCTTTGCAAGTCTTGATGTTTTTGTTTCTTTCAAATCTTAGTTGATGTTGTTGAGATTGGTGAAACCCGGAGAAAGATAGGTGACATTCTGAAGGTCAAGCCTTTGGCTGCATTAGCCATGATTGATGAAGGGGAACTTGACTGGAAAATAGTTGCTATCTCATTAGATGATCCAAGGGCTTCCCTTGTCAACGATGTCGATGATGTTGAGAAGCATTTCCCGGTACTATAACTACTGCCATTTAAGATTTGTGTGTTATTTTTTATTTAAACTGGTCTTAAGCATGGTTATCTCACTTATAATGCCAACTTTAAGAGCCCTTTTGATGATAATTTCAGGGGACACTAACGGCAATCAGGGATTGGTTTCGAGACTACAAGATCCCTGATGGAAAACCAGCAAACAAGTTTGGTCTTGGCAACAAGGCAGCAAACAAGGTGTGTACTGATTTTGTTTCATTTTCCTCTATTCCCATAGTGCCTATCAGCTTCTTTTTGTTTGGATTTTTACCTGCACTGGATGATGAACAGGAATATGCTCTGAAGGTCATTACAGAGACTAACGAGTCTTGGGCCAAACTTGTCAAAAGATCAATTCCTGCTGGAGAGCTTTCACTTGCATGAAGGCTACCAGGAGCACTTTGAGAACTGCAATGGTTTCAATTTGTAGTATTTTTTTTTTGTGGGGTGGGGGGGGGGGAGGTGGGTGGAGAAATTAGAGAACTCTTTTAATTGGAATAGCATTTCACCATTCACATGGTTGGTCTGAAGTGAATAAAAGAAAAAGGCATGCGAGTTTTTCAAGCTTATCAAGCCCCTTTAATAATTCTAAACTTGAACAGCTATTGAAATAGGCAACCAAACTCTACACATGGGGTTCATCTTTTCAGACTGCCACGGAAAATCCCATGTTTGGTAACCATATATTGCATATATATTGCATTAAAACGTTCAAGTTCAAATACAATGACGACCATAAGTAAAACTCGAGTTCTTATCGGCAAAACATCACATTATGCTCATGTCCCATACACACAACTAGGATAACTGTTATAATACAATTCACTCTGAAGAATTTGCAGGAATAAACTTGAGTGATATGCTATTGACACAATGGCGCTCATCGGTGGGTGTTGGAAACCCTTCACCTTTAAATACATGGCCCAAATGGCCACCACAAGCTGCACAAGTGATTTCAGTCCTCATCCCATCCGGGTCCGGCTGGTTAAACATCACACACTTGATTAGTAAAATCTGGAATAGAAGAAAACAAGTTGAGCAAAAGAGGAAGGTAGCTCACATGGCGATTTATGGCTCCAGGGAGACCCTCATAGAAAGCTGGCCACCCACAACCTGAATTAAATTTTGTAGTGGACTTGTAAAGAGGAGTCCCACATCCTGCACATTTATAGATACCTTCTTCGAAGAACTTATCATATTCTCCGGTGCCTGGATACCTTTACAGTACCAAAACAAAATGTCAAGAATCAAATTACAAACTTGTTATTTCATCCAAAAGCCATAGAAGCTCAAAATGTATACAATTTGACAGAAACTTAAGCTACTATTAATCAACACTAAGAATGAATGAATAGGTTAGCAAACTTACTCGGTGCCCTTTTGTCTCAAAATTCGAAACTGCTCTGGGGAAAGAATAGCACTCCACTCTTCCTCGGACTTCTGGACCGAACCAGAAGCAGCCATGGTTAAGACGACACTCCCACGAAACCCACGCTTCCTCAGATGAAGGAAACTCCCATACCCAGATGAAGTAATGGCCTTTGGCGAAGAAAATGGAAATCTCAAGCGGGGATTACAAGGAAGAACAGCAGCAGCGAAAGCGGCGGGTTTTGCAGCGTTGGCAAGGAGTAAAGCTTTGGAGTAGGAAGACGAAAAAGGCGTCGTTTTGAGGAAGTGAAGGCCCATTTGATTGAGAGACAACAGTTAACAGGACTTCTTTTTTCTCTCTCTTTTCCCGAATCTGATGACCAGAGGAGCTCGAAAGTTCCTGGTTGATGAATTCAAAACCGAAATTATCGAAATCGAACAAGGGTATTTGAGGAAATGAAAAGGTTTCACACGAGTGTTGGTTTGCTACCGAATTGTTCGCACGTGTACGCTTTTCGAGACTCTCTCTCTCTCTCTCTCTCTCACTTAGCTTAGCTTCCCTGCCTTTCAGAGACTCTTGCGCTCTCACTTCTCTTCTGCGATTTTCGCTCTTCCAATTTCGATCTCAAATCTGGTATGTTTCCTCAAATCTCTGTTTCATATCTTTTATCGTTATTTTTTATTTTCATGATTTTGTTTCACTAGAAGAAACCCTGGAATAAGTATGTCAAAATTATATTTGAGTTTTGCCTCTTACTATTCATCTCCTTTATGCTTAAACCTTTTGCTTTTTATTATCGGAACTGAGTGAAATAGGTAGATTTTTTTTTTTCCATTTTGTTTTCTCTGTAACCAAACAATTATCTTTGATGCTGAAAATTAGACCTTTGTTAATTATGTTTTTTATAATTTAACTATCAGTTAAAATTTTAGTTTGAATACTCACTTTGCGGTCCTGACTTTGTTTCTCTAATGCAGTAAAAGACTTGCTGAAACTGCCAATCAAAGGTATTTAAATTTTCATTTTCATGATGTTTTTGATTCTATAATTGAATGTTCATATAATTTTTTAGATAGCATGTAGTAACCTTTACAAGTTTAGCTTGGTTTGCAAAAGGTTTACTTGAAAATATGATGTGTTGTTTCTTATTCCTTTCCATTGTTGATGAACATTATAAGGCTTTGCTGGGTAAGAAAGATGAAAAAAAGGGTAACGACAGTTAAATTACAAAGTGGTTTCCTTCTTTACCCCTTTTGATCCTTTCTACCAAGCAAAGCGGTTGAAGTTAGAATATTACATCTAGCATGGCTATGCTTTCATTTTGTTCTTTCGGCTAGTATACTGGGCAGCTCTGGGTTTTGGTAGTTTAAACGTTACCCTATTCTTAGACAAAGAACTAATCCATCAAACCCATTGAAATTTGATACTAGTGATTATTTGGTGCATGATGTGGGGGGTTACAACTTTGTGTGTCTGAAAGCTATCTTACTAGTGCTTTTACATCCTTGGGTAATCTTCTAGTTGATTTATACATTCATGTTTAAGAACAAGTTGCTCGTATTTTAGTTGTGATATTTTTGCTTGATAAGATATTGTGATTGTTACATTATGCATTTGTAATTTGTGCCAAATTTAAAGCTTTGATTTGGAACTTCTATTGTTTTAGACTAATCTTTATCAGTTCCATTACTAAATACCTTACAAATATCTTCTCTTGTCATTTCAAGAAGGCCACTTTCTATGTTACCATTTCCTACTTACTGCATATCAATCCTTTCTTCACACTCTATCCACCATAGCTTCTAACAAATAAATAAGACTAGAAAAGATGAAAGCATCATTTAGTGAAGCAATATAGGTACATTGTATAGACTGGATCCTCCTTTCTTCAATAAGTTACACCCTTTTGATGACCAGAAGTTTTCTTCTGTTTTTCTTAGTTGTTCGATGTTCTATCACTTTTGTGTATTTTGTGCAGGAAGCATCAAGTTGAGATTAAGAAATGGAACTGGACACCCTAAAAGATGCATTTGACCGTGTTGTTAAGAGACAGAAATTGTCCTCCTTTAGATCCCAAGAAATAGTTGATCAAGTTGGGCATGAAATTGAGCAGGCTTTGGCAAAAATCAAGGCCATTAACGATCCCTTGTCCCCTGTTCATCTGAAATCTATTCTTTCTGATTTAAAACTAAAGCTCAATACTGTTGGTCCACTGAACCTGTTAGAAGGACTGCAGAAGGAGCGTAACATAAACCTCAGCAAGTACCCTAAACTTCTCGAAAAGTCCTTCAACCCCGACATATCCAAGGCGTATAGAAATGTTGACTTTGACTTCCACCTAGTGAACCAGATAGTTGCAAATCACTTTTATCAGCAAGGCTTGTTTGACCTGGGAGATTGCCTCATAGATGAAGCTGGAGAACCAGAGGCGATTGCGGTAAGATCTCATTTCTTAGAAATGTATCAAGTACTTGAAGCTTTGAAGGTTAAGAACCTCGGGCCTGCTTTGAATTGGATCACTCTCAATCGTGAGAAGCTCAACCAAAATGGTTCAATGCTTGAGCTAAAACTTCACAGGCTTCAATTTGTGGAGATTGTAAAGAAAGGAACTAAAGCTGATGCACTTAGTTATGCTAGAACTCACCTTGCCCCGTTTGCTTCTCTGCACATGAACGAGTTTCAGAAGCTTGTGGTTTGCATCATATGGGTGGGAAAGCTCGATAGCTGCCCTCATGCTGAGTTAATGGCTCCTACTCATTGGGAGGAATTTACTCAGGAGATCATCAAACAGTTCTGCAGTCTCGTAGGACAATCGTATTGGAGCCCATTGAGTGTGGCTGTAGCAGCCGGCATCGAAGGGTTGCCTACACTGCTGAAGCTGGCTAATGTAATGGCAGCAAAGAGGCAAGAGTGGCAAGAAATGAAACAATTACCAGTCCCTGTGGAGTTAGGAAAGGAACTCCAGTTCCACTCCATATTTGTATGTCCTGTAAGTAGAGATCAAGGCAGCGAAGAGAATCCACCAATGCTAATGCCATGCCTGCATGTCCTTTGCAATCAATCAATCATGAAGCTGTCAAAAAACACCTCTCGGACATTTAAATGTCCTTACTGTCCAACAGAGGCTTCAGCTGCACAGTGCAGGCAACTTCACTTCTGATGGCCTAATAACTTTAAAATGTTAAGCTGCTTTTTTTCTGGTCGTTAATTGAACTTGCACTTTTCAAGCATTTTTTAAAAGATTGTATATACAGTATATATATTACAAAGAAATTCTTTGTACATCATGGTTTTATATATATATTTGAAGGTTTAATAATTTGTATGAAGGGATGTCATGAAATGAATAAACAAATGTAAAAAGAACGAACATTTAACTGAAACTGAAGAAATTCTAAATTAAACAAGCAGCTTATTACTTATTACAAGTATGTTAAGCAATTTAAGCATCTTTTGACATCCCCAGCATTCTCTTCAAACCAGGAAACATAGGTGGATCAGACTTGTTATCATCTTGCAAATATTCATCCACCATTTCCTTAATTGATCTAGCAGATAAAGGATGAAAATGAACACCCCATTCATCAACGAACTTGTTAATCAAAACCCATTTCTCCTCTTCTCTCATCTTTCTCCATTTCTTGTTCATTTCCTCTTCTTTCAATGACAAATACTGGCACAACTCTGTGAACAGCAACTCTTTGCTTTTCTTCATGGCTTTCTCTTTTTGCTCCAAATGGGTGTTAATCTTTTGCACATTGATTGCCAAATCTAAAGCCAGGGCTGAATCGCTGAGCTTGTTTTTGGTGCATGGAATCTTAGTATTGGGTCTGTTGTTGGAGATGGAAGGATGGTTTCGGAACTTCCCAACCTGTGGGAGGCAATTCGGGGAAAACTGAAACAGAGAGATGTTCATCGCCGGTTGCCGGGAAACAGATTTGGTTTTCGATTGTGGGAGAAACGGGAGATTTTGGCATCCTGCTGAATTTCGCAATTTAATAACAGAAAATTTCAGAAGGATGGAGAGCAGAGCAATGCAGGCTTTTGAAAATAGATTTGGGCCTTCTATTATGGCTTATCCAAGATGCTGTTTTACTCGCTTATAAATTCTCTGTCCATTCTTGTATTTGTTTTCATCATAAACTCAAAATTTAAGGATTATTTTTATTTTATTTTTCTTTTGATAAATTAATAAATATTAAATATGATTATGAGAGTTTGAATTTTTAATTTATTTATTACTTTAAATCTTATTAATACAATATTTTATATTATTTTAGATATTCTAAATCAAAGTTAAATAGGATATTTTGAATATATGTTTTTTTAAAAGAGATAATTTATTCAAATATAATTAAAAAAAGGGTAAAATCACCTTAACAATTTCAAATACGATCAATTCTAAGAAAAATGATAACTACTATATGCTTATTTTATTCTAACATATCTTGAAAAATGTATATGAAGTAAAAAATAATAATTTGATTGTCAAAAACATTTAAGATATTAAAAGTTGAAAATGTTCATTTTTAACCATATAAAAATTTACCAAATATACATTTACTTTAAATTAAATCATAATGGAATAAAAATCTTAATATAAAAAATATATTTTTATTAAAAAATTATTTATTGAATGAATTACTGTCATAAATCTTGATCTTTGGACTCTTAATTATTTCAAGTAGTATATTTTAATAAATATTTTAAAATTTTATATTAAAATATGAAAAGGTAAAAAATATCATTGTAATAATATTTACTTTTTTTTATAAAAATTAGATTTTTTTGGTTATTTTTCATAGTCATCCATGTTCGGGATTCGTGATTACCATTCCCAATAATATTGTTTCCAAAATTCGAACCTATATTCTCTTTTAAGAATGCAATATGCATTACTATTACACCCAATAATATTGTTTTCTATGAGTGGCCAAGTTGGTGATGCTCCATGCTTATTGGGTGGTGACTTTAATGTCATGCTTTCGCCTGAGGAGAGTTCTTCTTTCGATAGTTCTTAGTCTTTTACTGTTGATATAAAGGATTTTCAAGCTTTGGTTAGGGTGATTGAAGTCTTTGATCATGCTTATTTTGGTCCTATTTTCACTTGGTCTAATCATCAATTGGATAGGCCGATTGTGAAGAAGTTTGACAAAGTTCTTGTTAATGTAGCTTGGTTGTGATTTCTACCTCATTCATGGGTTGAGTTTGCTGCTCCTGGTTGTTCGGATCATTGTCCTTCTATTGTCTGGTTGGAGCGACCTGTGCAATCCTTGCCAAAGCCTTTTCGGTTCTTTAATTTTTGGGCCAAGCATGATAGGTTTTTGCAACTTGTTGCTGAATATTGACAGCCTATTGTGGTAGGTAATCCTATGTTAAAGTTATTTACCAAGTTTAAGAGACTTAAGCTTGTCTTAAAGATGCTCAATACTGAGGCTTTTAGTAATATTTCTGCTCGATTTAAGGCTAAGGCTGAGGAGCTGGAGAGCTTGCAGCTTGCGTTGTTATGGGGTGATCTAGTTAGAAATGGTCATATTGATCGGGTGAGAGCTGATCTTTTGGTTTTGCAAGAGGCCGAAGCATGTTTTTATTGGTAAAAAGCTCGGGTGGAATGGATCATGGAGGGAGATCAAAGCACTAAACTTATTTGTAGTATTGTTGTAGTTAAGAGGAATGATCACACATGTTAGTTCTCATTTTGATTTAGTAGGTAATCAGTTAGAATCTTTTGATCAAATTTTTGTAGAGATTTTGGGGTTTTATCAAAATCTTCTTAGCACAATTAATTCCAATGTTGTTGACTGCTCAGATTCTTTGCTTTAGGAGTTACTACCTAAACTGTCTAATAATGCTCATCGTGTGTTGACTAGCCCTATTACCAATGAAGAGATAAAGTTAGCTATTTTTGGGGTAGGGGAATGAGAAAGCCCTTAGTCGTGATGGTTTCACAACTTTCTTTTTCAAATCTACATGGGGTATAGTAGGGCCTGATTTTCTTGAGGTTGTTTAGTATTTTTTTGCATCATCCACTCTCTTGGCTACCTTTAATGCTACTTCAATTTCCTTAGTTCCCAAGTGTGATAATCCTAACTATGTAAAGGATTTTTGGCCTATTTCTTGTTGTAGTGCAATTTATAAGTGCATAACTAAGGTTTTGGTTAACAAAATGACTCTTTTTTTGCCTGCTTTGATTTCTAATAGTCAGAGTGCCTTTGTTAGAAGGCGTAGTATCATTGATAACACCCTGTTGGCTCATGAACTAATGCGAGGGTATGGTAGGAGACATATTTCTCTTAAATGTGCTTTGAAGGTTGATCTTCAAAAGGCTTTTAATTCTTAGCACCGAGGTTTTTGCTTTTAGTACTTAGAGCTCAAGGATTCCCTGAAAAGTTCTTGAAGTGGATTGAAGTTTATTTAACTACTCATCGGTTCTCTGTCTCTCTTAATGGAAGCCTTGTGGGGTTCTTTAAAGGGAGGAAAGGTATTAGGCAATGAGATCCTCTTTCTCCTTACCTCTTTGTGCTTGCAATGGATGTGTTATCTAGGTTATTGGATTTTGCTGCCATAAATTCTATCTTCAAGTATCATCTTAAGTGCTCTCGAGTGCGGTTGACTCATCTAATGTTTGCCGATGATCTTCTTATTTTTTCTGTGGGTACTACTGATTTAGTGGTTGATGTTTATTGTGTTCTTAAGCAATTTTATTTACTTTCTAGGTTGCAACTTAACGCATCCAAAAGTGAATTGTTTGTTGTCGAGGTGTCTTAAGAGGAGTTGGCTCTCATGACTACTTACACAAGGTTTAAAGTTGGTAGACTACTAATGAGGTACCTTGATGTTCCTTTTATTTCTCGAAAGTTATCTCGGTTTGATTGTGTTGCTTTAACTAATAAGATTCTAGGCAAGATTCAATGGTGGTCTACTAATCACTTGAGTTAAACTGGTAGACTGCAACTTATTAAGGTTGTGATATTTAGTGTGTAAGCTTATTGGAGTCGTCAATTTTAATACCTAAGAGTGTTCTTAAGAATGTGTATCAATAATGTCTTAGCTTCTTTTGGAAAGGAAAGGTTGGCTCAGGTTGAGGGGCTCGTGTTTGTTGGAAGGCAATTTGTTTACCTAAATTTGAGGGGGGCTTGGGACTAAAAAATGTGTAGAATGGAATCAGGCTTGTATTTTGCAGCTTATTCATGCCTTGCTTGCAAGAGAGGGGTCTCTTTGGATTGTTTAGGTTAGTGAATATATGTTAAAGGGTAGGAGTTTTCTAGACGTGTCTCCTACTTCAATGATTAGCTAGAATTAGAGAAGGATGCTTAAGTTAATCCTTTGGTTACTGCCACTTCTTAACAGTTTGCTAATGCTAAAGTGATACTTCTTATTTGTGGAAGGCAATTAGAACTTGGTGGAATGACATTGTTTGCTATGGTCCCCTTTACATATTCCCAAGCATTCTCTTATTGCTTGGATGGTCATTCTTAATAGACTCCCAACCGAGGATCGTTTGTTTGTTTTTGGCATTTCGTTTGATACTTATTGCTTTTTCTATATGGATGCTACAGAGAGACGTGATCACATTTTCTTTAAGTGCAAATTTTTAAGGAAAGTGTGGTAATCAGTTTTGCGCCTTTGCTCTTTTCATAGAGCTGTGGGAACTTGGAGGTACCATGCCTATGATTGCAGAAGGAGTATGCAACCACCAATTTTATTTCTTTGTGGTTATGTCATCTGACACATCTCTTGATACAATGTCGCCAACACAACTGATCCCCAACTGGGTTGCCCCGTTTCTGTAATAGTCACCTTAAATGTACTAGATTTTGAGATTTATTGGGCATTAGAAGACCTACAATTAACCTCGAGATGAATGCTTGGGCATATTGTTCCTTTTCAACATCACTCGCGGAGTTATCGATATAATTGAAATATTCTTCCAACCATTTCATCTCTATCCGGCTACCAAAAAACTTGTTCGGCAGCTTGCTTAATAGTTTGTAGTAGCCCAAATTTCAGCGATGTCAGAAATAGTGGTTCAACACCACCGAATTCGATAAATGAACTCGTAGATTATATTATTTAACATTTATGAGCCAAATGTAGTTTTTAAAAGATTTTTGAAATAGTAAATTGTGTTTTCTAAAGATTTATTTAGTAAAGAAATTGAGAAAAAGAAGGATCGAAATCTTGGTGTTATAAACCGAGCCATAAATATTTTATGAATATTTACGAAGTGTCAATAATGTAGTATTAAAATTTCATTAAAAAATTTTGACGTTTGGGTGGTTAATTAAATAAAAAAGGACTAAATTGCAAAAGTGAAAAAGTTTTGTTGCCTAGGAATAAATACTCAAAATTTGAGGGGTTAAAGTGTAAATATGAAAGAGTTAAAGGACTAATAGTGCAAATATTTAAGGGTGAAATGATCTAGAAACTAAGGAAAATTGATGAATTAGGACCAAATTGAATAAGTGAAGAATTATGAGGGACTAAATTACAATTTTACCAAATTAAGTGATGACTAAAGAATGAAATTTTAAAATATCACGAAGGGAAAAATAGTCAATTGGAAGAGAGAGAAATCTAGAAAGTAATGATGATGTTGGTGATATTTTATAATTATTTAATTAGATAATTATTATTTATGTAATTTTTAATAAGATATTTTATTATTTTAATATTTTATCTAGTGTATATATATGTGTGTATGGAAAGAAAAAAAAGACACAACACACCACCCATGCTTCTCATCATTCACGTTAGAAGAGAAAAGGGGAGAAGAAAGTTTTACTTTCTTTACAATTTGGTCCTTCCACCAAAAATTCACCATTTTCACGTAGAAATCAAAAGAATTTCCATAACTACCAAAGAGAGAAAATGTTAAGGAGACTATGGGGAGTTAGAATATCAAGTTGGATTCAAGAAATAGAAGTTGGAGGAGAGAGAAAGTCAAGTTAAAGATTGAAATCAATGGGACAAGGTAAGTACATCAAGATTTCAATATATTTTTAAGTTTGATATTATTGAAAAAGTATGGAAATGATGTTAATGTAGAGTTTTCTTATACATAGCTATATGTTTTTGATGTGATAGTGAAGAGAAAATAAGAGAAAGTGATGGGAAATGGTGTAGAGAAAGGAAATAAGGGTGTTATAAACTTAGTAATTAATATCTTGCTAAAACAGTTTTGGATAACAGCAGTAGCTTAACTTTGAAAAATCACCAAAAATGGTAGAAATTGAATTAGAAGTTGAATGAGATATAGAATTAAATCTTATTGAGTCTATTTTCATATAAAAGAAATAGATCAAGTAAAAGAATTCTGTATTCTGAGATATTTATATTTTTGTAAGACTAGTTTAGAATGATTTCGAGATCCTCTATTTTGACCTGGAAAAATCAAAAAAATAATTTTGGGATATAATTTATATGGTTAGATTTATTAATGAGTCTATTTTTTGAAAAAATAAATGAGAACATCATTTGAATTCTGTACAAGGAGATAATTAAATTTTAGCGAAGAGTGGTCAAAACTGTCTAACAGCGAAATAGGGGAGACTTTAATGAATAAACTGTACTAATTGGCTAAACCAAAAATTCTGAAATTTTATAGTAAGAGGATATGTGAGTCTAGTTCCAGGGAAAATTAATAGATCTTAATTTTGAGTTTTGTATCTCAAGATAAAAATAATTTAGTGACTATGACATGGATGAACAACTTGAATATGCACATAAGTAAATAGTGGAAATTAAAGATAATGCTACTTATTTATACTAAGGATGTGGATGGAGTGGAGGAGGAGGAAAAATATATGAATGAATTGTGTATAAATTGATCACATGCCTGCTTATAATCGATAAATGTTGAATTAGAAATGAGATAATGTTTTATTTGGAATAATTACTATGAAATTATGATTATCGTTATAATACAAAAATCGAACTTGTGAGTTGATATGGCTAAATTTTAGTGAATGATGATAATGGACCCAATAAGTGATTTGTCAATTTAGATTGTGATTGGCAGGAAGAGTTAATGAATTGCATGCTTATCAATTATTACACATATTTGTTTGAAATACATGGAAATGATGGTAAATGATACATGGAAATATGAGACTATTATATATAAACATGGAATATGTTTGATGAATGAGTTCATTTGTGATTATATATATATTTGTACATCTTGAGTATGCTATCTGTATGAATTGATATTTCAAATGAATTAATGAGAAAAGTTCTAATATGAAACAGTATAAGTTCAAAATGAAATATTATGAAACGTACTTGAAATACACTAATATGTTTTGTATATATTATTTGAGTTCATGATGTGGGAAGTAAATTTGCATATAAGTAGTGTATCGTTTTTAATTACGTTTTCATAATTTGATATAATTTATGAAATAATGCTGAATATTTGATGTAATTGATAAAGTATCGAAAAGTGAGATAATTTCCTGGTTGAACATTAGGAATAAAAAATGGATATCAGGGACCCGTGTGGATATCTAAGTGAAATACACCCATGGTACCCAAGTGAAACAAGTCCATGGTATAGTGCCAAGTGATATAAGTCCATGGCATCTAAGTGAAATAAGTCCATGACATTGTGCTAAATGTGATTAGCTCAAGAACGAGCCTATGTGATCTACGTGAAATAAAGTAGCTTTGGCTACAAGTGTGGCACTATGTGAGATGTCCCGATGTATCCATTATTATTCCGATGCGTTCAACGGGAATTGAATAAAAAAAATGACTTAAGTGAAAATGAATGTGATTATGATGACGATGATATTTCGAATGGTTTAATGAATAAAGTTCCCGCATGGAATAATCTGAGCATGAGATAATCAATTATGAAATTAAACTTGAAATACATGGAAATCATATTTATTTGATATATTGAAAGATGACATGGAAAATACATGTATGTGAAACTTACTAGATAATTATGTATATTCAGGATTATGAACTGTTATACAAAATTTTTGAAAATGATGGTACATGAAATATTAATATAATGAATTGAATGATTTATGTTTATGAAGGAACGGCAAGAGAATGATATACGTCATGACATGTAAACATGTGACTATCTCTAATACGTGATATATGTAAATTACGTAAGTTTTGATGAGCAATAAACTCAAGTGTGACATGTTGATAAAATAAGTTTATCAATATTGTATTTATAGGAAATATGTTCAAGTATGTTAACAAGTGTTATTATTATTGCTGTTGACGCTTAGACAAGTACCAAATTACTAGTTAAATGATAAAATGCTTATTTTATGATGTATTAAAAGGGTAAGTGCTCAAATGAAAATATATTTGTGTTCATGCAAGAGTGGTAAGTATTAGGTTGTGAAATTCTCTTATAAAATAAATTATTTGAATTTGTTTTAAAAATTTCGGTAATGTCTCGTAACCCTATATCGGTGACGGATTTGGGTTAGGGACGTTACATAGTTGCTCGCAAATGTCGCAACAATCACCTACGACACTGCCCTCGTAACAATTGACCCATCCATTGGGAGACCGAGTTATAAAGCTATATCCTTGAGTGTAATTGTACACTAACCACACAAAAGATGGAATGTGTGTGTGTCAAGTCTCCATCTTTTCACCAAAGCGTTGATAAGTGTGGGATTCAACTTAGTCCCTCTTAGCATACGAGACACGTGCAAGAAGCTCGCCTCTTGCAAGTGTTGTTCAATGACACGCGGTGCCCTCGTAGTTAAATTATGTATGTCTCTAAAATCCGATCTTAAACATAAAAAATTATAAAATTAAAAATGTTAACAACTTAATAATGAACTTAATTAAAATTAAAAATTTTAATAATATTTTTTTACCATTTGCAATTGGATGGTTTATCATCTAAACGAATAAGCAGAATTGCCATTATAAAAATTAATTAAAAACAAATAAATAATGAAATGTAAAATTAAAACAACAAGATTTTGAGAGAGATTGAATGAAAAATTAAGCACTAAAAACTTGAGAGAATAGATGAATTAAGATAATTAGGAGAACGAGATTTGAATGTAAAATGAAGAAAATGGTTTGGGTTTATATAGCAATTAAACTCGTCGTTTTTAGCCGTTAGAAAAAAAAATTATCATTGGACTTCTTTATCATTAGGAAAAGTTACATCCAACACACATTTTTTGTTTCTCTCCAAAATCGGCCTATTTTCTTAAATATATATATAAAAAAATAACCTAAAACCGTAATTTTTTTTCAAAAATGGCATACACCTCAAATTTACTCAGGATTAATATATTTCGAAGATACATGAATTTTTTTTAACTTAATTGGTACCTAAACTTGAAAATCAATTACTCTTTTTTTAAGTACCTAAATAATACCATTAAAAATCTGACGTGACACTAATGACCAATACTAAGCAAAATAGCATGGTAGCATGTAGCAGCCTTACACTTTGACACGTGACAAAATTTCTTTAATAAATTTTAACCTTTTTACTTTTATTTTTTTCTACGTGTCAAAATATGAAACCATAACATATCATCATGTTATTGGTCATCAATACCACATATTTTAATGGTGTTAATTAAGTACTTAAATCGTTCATCAAATTGACTTATAATTTCTAAACTTAAGTACCAAATTGATCCAAAATATTTAAGTACCAAATTATTAACAAATTATCAAGTTCAATAACCTCGGTATATATTAACACTTGAAAAAAGGCCGAGGGAATGTAATTACAGGAACCCACTGGTTGAAGCCTTGCTTCCTCGCTGGACCGATCTTTGATTTTCATATTCTTCTCTTTTCTCATCTTTCCATTACTCTTCTTATGGAGGCGGCAAAGAATTCTCATACTTCCAAAAACTACTTCACTAACAAATATTAGTATCTTCTTCAAATTACAATGCAAAAAAGCAAAGTTCAAAAGAAACAAAAAAACATATTACAACAACTAACACCACCTTCTCCAAACCAATCATTTGGAGCCAAGCGCAAATGACAACTTCGGCCGTAATTTGTTCTTTCCCAACAATTTCATTTGATTTAATCGTTCTTCCTCTTCCTGTTGTTTCTTCCTCTTCATTGCCTCTTCCTTTTGTCTTTGCAGCTCTTCTAGTTCCCGGTATCGTTCCTCTTCTCTCCGCTGCTGCTCCATTGCTTCTCTTCTTTGAGTTTCTTCTACCCTCTTTCTGTTCTCTTCCAGCATCTTCTCCAACTCTTCGTTCTCTTTTCTAGCTTCCTCCTGTATCACATTATCAACCAAGGTTCATTACAAAATGACACCAAACATGTCCCACAACCAAAACAGTCTTTCCTTCATTCAAAATTAAAACCATGTTGTTTCCTTTTAGACTAGAACTTCACCCTACTCTATCCATTGCATAAAAAAGAATAACAGAAACAAACAACAGATCAGCATTCACATGACTTTTTTTTTTCTTTGATATTTAATTTTACCTCTTTTTGCCTGGCTTCAAGAATAGCGGCTTCCTTTTCTTTCTCAAGTTGTGCAGCAACTTCATCATTAAGTCTTCTCCGTCCTTCCTCTAGCCGCTTCCGAATTTCCTGCTTGATTTCTTCTGAGTTCAATCTCTCTTCAACCTTCTTCTGAATTGCTTCTTCCACCCTCTTAGCAGTCTCTTCTTCTATCAGTTTCAATTCTGCTTCCTGTTGACGCCTGGGAAAATAAAATATAATGTCAAGCAAGAAATTGACACATGCATTCTGCAACTACCCATTACAAACGTCTTTCCAAACCAGACAAACACTACATAAAAACTGCTTACAAAGTCATTTTGATTTTTTTTTCTCTCTCACTAACTTACTTTCCTGATTCACTATGAACTATGATAAACGGGCAAACTAACCTGCATGACGACAAAAGCACTAAAATATGCTATGCTTTTAAGGCATACCTCTAATCGAACCTGATCCAAACAAAAGAGTTTCAAAACTGAACATTAGATGCATCCAATCAGATCATCAAATATAACAAGTTGACTTATAGCAGTATCTCCTTCAGAAAATCCTGTGGAGAAGAATGCCAAGTAACTTACTGCAATTTTATAACTAATCACCGCAGTACTTCAAACCTTGCACCAAAATACATTTTTTACGAGACTACATCTTTTCATAGATATCCTCACATTTTAATGGATGGTGAATAAAAATGGTTCAACTCAAAAACATTTAGTCAGAATGGCTAATCACGTAAATGTCCAAACCAACAAAGTTAAGACACTCAGACAGGGCAGACATTTCTTTTTTCATGTTCTACAATGGTAAGCATATAAATTCTCTCTCTCTCTCTCTCTCTCTCTCTCTCTCTCTGGTATTTCTTTTTATTTTCCTCTGCTGTACAAAATAGTCCATCAACAGGTAACATGCAGTATAAGAGGTAAGGAAAAGGGGTTTGTGCACATGCAACTGAATACTCTTTTCCCAACAGGACCAAAATAAAAGCCAAGAAATAAGTTTTGATTTCCACAAGTGACAAGACCTGACAACCAAAATAGGATCTGACTTTCATGGCTTCCTATATCACCTCAGCAGAGGAATTATCATAGGGCAACGATAAAAACTGTCCAATAATATAGAAGCCTCCGATACATCAGAACTGTAGAGAATCTAAACCTCAATGTGATTGTGACCCAAAGATAGTAAACTCAATATATTTAGAAAATGTTGCAAAAATCAAGTAGACTTGATAGAAATCAAGATATCTAAAAGAACCATGAAAAGAAAAACAAAAATAGTCTGCATAAAGAAGATAATATTTTATATACCTTTTCCTCTCTTCCTCTTCTTTTTTCAATTTCTCACTAGCATTTTTGCGCTCTATTGACCCGAGACTTGGGCTAGATGATTTATGAACAGGAGACAATGAAGAACTCCTACTTCTTTGCCTCTTATAACGCTTTGGAGTAGGAGAACGGCTTTTATGACGCCTTGTAATTGGAGAACGACTTTTACGGCGGCGTGGACTAATAGAACGACTCTTCCATCTGTACAACAACACAACTTATTGAGCCACAGCTATAGACTTTGGGCACCACTAGCTACATTAACTAAGAACACAGACAGCTCACCATCTTGCAGAATAAATACAAAAGCATATACAGTTACCTCATACATTGTTAAGATAAGCATTGAGCTCCATCTTTTATGACAGGAAGTAGATAATGTCAGAATCAAGCAACGAAAGGAACGCATCGACACCCATCACCTGCTCATTTCCCATCTCAAGTAATGGGAAGAAACTGTCTTTAATTTCCTAAAGAAGGGCATGCTTCCTATAACCCTCATAGAACTCTATGTTTTGCTCCAAATGTACTGGTAGTTAGCATATTTCCATTTTAACAAGCAAAAGTAAAGTTCCTCACATGTCAGGTGCCCACTGAGATGCTGATAATTTCATAGAAGACGTTGAGCAATACACCATCAACTTTAAATATTCAGCAACACTTCACAATAAGAATGGTGGTCATTAAACATAAATCTATAATCCTGAAGGTCCTCAAGGATGTCAAGCCGTGATGCCATCTGAACATAAAATATCACACGCATGCCAAAATGTAGACAATCAAAAGGTTCAACTGCATGGTAAAAGTGAAGCCAAAAGCACCTGGTGTACAAATTGCCAACACAATCCTCAACTGCAGCAGCAACTTCAATTTGGCACATTCAACTAACTTAATTGCACTCCTTACTGGATTCTTGGCTAGGATGCGATTCCAAAACAGAATATAATTGTAAACAACAAGCAAACTAGATATTCTTTCCAGTAAAGTTGAGGGAACACCAAAATATATGCAAACAAGTATGGGCTGTGTACAGATAAACTTGAAGGATTTGTATTTCCAATCCGCATGACAACTTTCAGAGTCCCAATCTTTCTTACAATAATCCTTACAGTTTCTTTTATGTTAACAAAATTAACATAAATAGTATTAATATAAACGGGATCACCTGCTATAAGAATAAGACGAATATGGCGATCGGCTTCTGTCCCTTCGGCTCCTCCTCCCATACCTATGCCCTGCGGGAGAGGGCGAATGTCTACGTCGATAAGAGGGTGAACGAGATCGTGATCTTGACAAGTCTCTAGGCATCTCCGATCAGTTAATTACCACAAAAGTTGTTATATATGTGGTGCAAATCACACAGATTATAGCAAATGCTTCTCCTGCAAAATATAAAAATTTAAATTAAAAATTGACTTGCTAAGTCAATACACTAAACCATTTAAAGGATTTTTCTTAAGAAAAAAGAGTACAGCTGTATTAATCCTAAATCATATTGACCTGAAAATTCAATATTGCTGAGCTGAAAAATCAAAAAATCATCTTACTAGATCTTGTTATCAGCTTAGCAGATGAATATTTGTTCGTCAAGATCCGTTTCCTGCTATCATTTGTCCTCATTAAACAAATAAAAGAAACCAAAAAGCAGTAAATTTAATTCATTGGAAGCAGCCCTAGGGCAGGCGTACCTTACCTGCGGATGAATATCAACGATCTCAAAAACCCAAGCTTTGCATGAAACTGGATAGAACAAACCCCAAAAGCAAAAAGAGCAAATCAGAATGAAACTCAAACCCTAAATTGGAGAAATTAGACAAATATTGTGAACTTAAAGTCAAAAATAGCGAGCGAATTTTTTGATTAACAATTTAATTCCATTAATTAATTAGTCAAATCGAAGGAATAAAAAAAGTTCGTACCAGAAATTTGTAGATTATGATGATACTATCAATTATCATCCAATATTTTCTTTTTCGCCTCTTTATTTATATCCTAAGACTAAAACCTCAAATGAAAATATTATAGCCTTTGATTTACATAAGTTTATGTTCTTTATTAGGTAAAACTACCATAATAATCCTTGTATTATACGCTGGATTTCATTTGATCCTGTTACTTTAAAAATGCTTAAACTAGTACCTGTACATTCGATCGATGAGCAAAACAGTCCATCCATTAAAATTGGGATAGTAAAAACGCCTCTCCAGTCCTTCTCAACTTCAAAATTGAGCAAATTGCTCCCTCTCAAAAAAATTAAAGCAATTTAATCTCTATCAATTTCGAATGTGAGCAACTAAGGATAATTAAATACAATGTTAATGTTTTCCATCAATGGTACATAATATTGATTAGAATAGTAACAAATTTAGCCTTCGATGGTTACATATTTTGTCATTTTGACCTTAATTACAAAAAAATATCAACAAATTTAACCTCAACATTTACACATTTACACAAATATTGCGAGATAAATTTGTTAAATTAGAATCAAATTAACAAAATGTGTAAACTTTGAGGGCTAATTTTTTTATTATACCAATCAAAATCATGTACAATTGATGGAAAATATTAATATCTTGATTAATTGTCCTTAATTGCTCACTTCAATATTGACATTATTAAATTGCTTAGATTTTTTTAAAGGAGTCAAGTTGCTTAATTTCAAATTTGAGAAGAACTAGTGCGAGTTTTTTTACCAATTGCTGACATTAAATTTTTATTTTGACATTTTATGTATAAGCCAAAATAGAAAATTAACCCTGTTATTAAACCTGTCCAATCAAAATTTTAAGCCCATTTGTTAGGCCCGGGCTCGGTCAAAAAATAGACTTAAAACTTTTTTAAGTTCGGCCCGGATAAAAATACTAAAACCCGGGCACGGGCCGACCTACCTGTATTAATTTTTATATTATTTTTAAAAATATAATACATCAAAAATACTAAAAACATTAAAATAAATGTTTCCCAAAAAATTAAAAATAAATTAAAAATAATATGTATATTTAAATAACACTAATAATGGTGCAACTTAACAAGCAAATGGCTCTAAAATAATAACAAAATTAACAACAAAATAAGAGTTATACAATATCCAAACAATAACAATAAAATAGTGCAACATAATAATGAAATGGTAGCAAAATAATGAAAAAAAAAAAACAAGAAAATAGCAACAAAACGATAAAGAAAGAAAAGCAAGAAAGTAGTAAAAAAAAAACAACAATTTTTTTCTTTTTTGCATTTTTTGGCCGAGCCAAGCCCAAGCCAAAAAAGCCTTACCCAAGGTCGACTCGTTTTCTAAACGAGCCTTTTTTTTTCCCAAGCTCATTTTGCGAACCTATATTTTTACTCAAACCCTTCTATTTTTTGGACGGGCCTTCGAGCTGGGCCGGGTGGCCTGACCCATGGATAGGTCTACATGTTATGAATGCTATTAAGTGGATGTTCATTATAATCAACCTTTCATCTTTCATATTCCTTAACTCTTCACATTTCATCTCCTTGTAACTCATTTCTTATTTATGTATTAGAAAATGAGGAGTTTAAAATCCCTATATGTATAAGAGTATACTACTTGTAATGATGATGAAAAAGAAGAGAATGTAATAGAAATCCCCCTTATTCTCATCTATTATTCTTGAGTTCTTTGTATTATTATTATTGTTATTATTATTGTTATTGCATAATATGTTATTAGCAAGAGCTTGCTCGATGGTATTCAATATTTCATTGGAGAACAAGTAATCTAGACATATAACATCCTTGTTGAAGCAAGGCTCCTAAGATATGTGATTTCTATGTGTGCTTGAAAGATTTTGACCTGATGAAAAAGAAATTAAAAATGATGCTCATTTTTTTTTTTATATTTAAGTATGAATTTATGTTTTATATATTTCATGGTATGCTTGTTTATGATCTAAGATTTTGAATAAGATTGAACTATCAACAAATTGAATATTTTTGCTTAAATATGTATATCTTTCATAACATATGTTATTGATATGATTAAAAAATAATAGTCATTTTTAAAAATTTTATTTTATTTGGTAACATTTACCAAATGTACTACGTTGCCTATTAGATTATTTCTAATAGAGCTACACATGATTTGTGAGTATAAACAAATTTGACTTTTTACATAGACAAAGTAAAAATCATTGTTTTTATCCAACATCATCTACATGAAGGATTAAAAGTGAAATATCTAATTGCGATTAATTGCAGAATAATTTGAAAGAATGATTTAACAATTAGAAAACGGTAATACTCTCTAAAGCATGTTATGATTGAAATATCTTATATGCTCCTGGAGTAGCAATATTGTAAAAAAGACTTTAAAAAGTATTTTGAAACGATCTCATGCTTTCTAGTGAAAAAGTCTTTATTCCTTGAAGTGAATGTAACAATACATAACAATTATGAAAAATTAAAATATAGAGATTGTGATTGTGGTAGTAATTGAGAATGTGGTTGAAGACGTACTAATAATTGTTATCATGGTGGTTATAATATGATGTAAGCATGGGAACGACCTTAGTTCCAAACGTGAAGGTTCCAATACTTGGAGATGCGTTGCATGTACCTATGGGACCAATTACGAGGGCGAGGGCTCAAAAGCTTAAGGAGGCGCTCAATGTTTTCATACAAGCCATTTGTGCCAAATTGGAACGATCTATATTTCAATCTAAATTAAACAAGAAGCATCAACTTTGCAACGTTTTATCCATTGCTCAATAAGCATTTTAAGCCTATTTACTTTTTTAAGCAAATTTGCATTCATAAATAAAGTTGTTTTTTTTTATGTTTCATTAAATGTTTTGTTGCATTCATAAATAAAGTTGTGTTTTCTTTATTTATGCTTCATTGATTGTTTTGTTGCATTCTGTTAGGAATCGACCCGATTAAGCAACGAACAAGTAAAATTAGCAGAAGAAATTGAGAAATTAAACACACAAATTTAATATGGAAAAACCCCTCCAAAAAGGATAAAAAACCACGGGCAAAGATAATTTTACTATAATGGCAAAAGAACGAAGAGTACAGATGATGGAGATAATAACTAAACCTCGAAAACCTGAAAACAAATAACCTTCAAAACGTAAACACAAAATTCTCTACATGTATTATGAGTTCTAATCTCTAATGGGTGTATTTTTCTAAGGTTATAAAAGCGCCTATTTATAGGCTGAATTAGTAAGTCAAATAAACTATACTAATAAATGCTAAATATATTATACTAATAAATACCAAAATCTTTTAGAAAGAAAATATATTTTGTTTAACTTGACTTGCAAGCAATCTCTTAGAATTTGGGTTACACAACTCTAACAATCTCCACCTTGACGCGAATTCTTACAACGCTATCTTTGTTAAAGCCCGCCACGGGCCTATCTTGAACTATGCGGGGAACTATCTAAGTCAAATTTGTGCTTAGAAGCTGGAAGACTTCTAGCCTTCAACTTGTGCACTGCCAAATCAAAATTAACCCGGGTCTGATTTTCACGAACACAGTGCCTTAACTTTTCAAAACCTGTATCCAAAAGAGAACCTCTCTTCAACGAAACGGTCATACATTTTTCTCTCCTATGACCAAGTTGCATCCGCTCCAAACGAGTTAACTTCGACTCTGTAACGGACGAGGGACGTCCGATTTCACCGGTCACTGAAGAAACTTCCAAAATAAAAAGACGGCCAGTTCTTTTACCTTTTAACAAAGCGAGAGATCTATGAGATACTTTAATGCCGCTTGACTCAATGTTGATTTTGCATCCTTTCAAGTCTAAAATACTTAAGGAGATGAGATTCTTTCGTAAATTATGTACATACCTGACATTTGTGAGTGCCCTAATCGTCCCATCGTGTATTCTAATTTTAACAGTACTAATACCAATTACCTTACTGGATGAATCGTTTCCCATGTGCACAACTCCACCTTCAACCGAACTGTATGTGGAGAACCATTCTTTATTGGGACACATGTGGAAAGAACATCCAGAATCTAGGATCCACTGGGACGTAAGCTTGGAGTTATCGCTTGTTGACACTAACAAGAAATCATCACCGCTTTCATCATTCAAATTAGCACCAGCTACATCTTCCTCGTTACTCTTAGCAACTATTTTATTTCGCAGTTTATAACAATCTGCTTTGAAGTGACCTAACTTTTTACAATAGCGATACCTTTTGTCTCGTTTCTTTGATGTTACCAAAATAGAAGCTTGCCTATCTGCCTTACTATCCAAATGCAACTCATTGTCGAGTTTGCCTCTACTCAACAAATGACCCTTCACATCTTTGAATGAGAGTTTGTCTCTGCCATAAATCAGGGTCTTCTTGAAAGACTTGTATGAAGGGGGTAAAGAGCACCATAATAGCATAGCTTGATCATCATCATCAATATGAACCTCAACGTTCTTTAAATCATTTAAAAGAGTAATAAATTGATTGATGTGATCTCTAAGAAGCTCACATTCGTTCATGCGAAACGTAAATAGAAATTGTTTCAACACTAAATGGTTAGCCAGAGACTTAGTCACATAAAGAGTTTCTAGCATTTTCCATAAGGTGGATGAGGTCTTCTCCATCAATATCTCCTACAATACCGTATTCACGAGACACAATTGGATTGCAGACAAAGCCTTTTCATCAAGCTCTTCCCATTCTGTTTTATTTAGATTCTCAGGCTTTTTCCCAGTAACAACCTTTTTCAAATCGGATTGAACTAGAATTGCCATCATCCGAACTTGCCATAGATTGAAATTTGTCTCACCATCTGATATCCTCGTGATATGAAGTAATAAAATTTATAAAGAACTTGATCAAACCTAAACTGACTAATACCACGACGTTTTAAGGCAAGCGCACCTGTCGACAGTAGTATAGTCTAGTGATAAGATTGAGTATCGTACCCAAGGGAACCGAAAGTACTATTACTCACTTCCTTTCTATTATTTAACCTAAAAATTAAAGAGGGGTTTTGTTTAACTAATTCTAAAACTAAACTAAGAGAAGCAAAAAGAGTAAATTGGGAAGACTTTTTAGGGAAAAGCTAATTGATAAGGACAATACTTAAGGGGGATCCACCTAGACTTCACTTGTTATTGGTTCTTGAGCTAGATAATTTATTCACTTGACTTGATCCGTAGAGATCCCTAATCTATGCTAAACCCTCCGTTGAGGCGTAGAGCAACTAGGCCTAAGTTGTTAATTAAAGTTCCTTTATTAATTAACTCCTTAGGTTGCATTAATTCGATCTATGGTTCCCCATATTAGGTTTGACCCTAATCCGGCAGATTTATGTCGCCCTATGTCTAGGGTTGCATGCAACTCCGCTTAATTATGGTAGATCTACTCTTATCACATGGACTTTTGCTCCTCTACTCTAAGCACATCTATTTCATGAATTAATACCTAGGTTTATTAACACAAGAATTAAGCACACATAATTAAGAACAACTCAAGTATTTATCATATAACTCAAGAATAAATAATAGCAAGATTCATCTTAGGTTTTATCCCCCTCAAGTATTTGAGGGGTTTAGTTCATAATAAAGAAAGAAAACATCTCAGAAGATATAAAATAACAAAACATAAAAGAACCCGAAAACCCCTGAAGGAATTTAGGGAGATCCTCTATATTGCTACAGAATTCCGGCTTTTGGGATGAATCAATCAGCTTCCCTGCGAGTAATCCCTACTTCCACTATCTGTGTTGGCAGCAAAGAATACTTCCCTTTGTGGGGAAATAAGCACGACCTTAGAGTTGCCTCCTAGGGTCTTTATATAGAGCTTTGGGGAGCCTTTCTTAGCCTCCAAGTATCCCAATTCGAGTGAAATTCCTCTTCCTCATGACTAGAACACGCCCGAGTGCCACGCCCGTGTGACTTCGACAAAGGCCGTGTGATTTGGCACGGCCGTGTGGCCTACCCGTGCTTGTCGAGAGCTGGACCGTGTGATCTTTATGTGGCACGACCGTGTGGCACGGCCGTGTGGTGATTCCTTGGGCCGTGTGTTATGTCATTTTTTCCCATTTTCCTCATTTTCAGTCCATTTCTTATTCTTTTCTGTTCCCTATGCTCTCCTGAGTATAAGATATGAAAAAGAAGGATTAAGAGCACCAGTTCTCACTAAATTGATAATAATTCATCTAAAATATAGGCTAAGCATGAGGTAAAAATATGTATAAATTAGCGTTTATCACCATCGAACTTCTCAGTTTCAAACCTTGTTGCTACCATATCTGAATGGGCTGATCTATGAAAATTGAACTAGCTCTGATATCACTTGTTAGGAATCGACCCGATTAAGCAACGAACAAGTTAAATTAGCAGAAGAAATTGAGAAATTAAACACACAAATTTAACGTGGAAAAACCACTCTAAAGAGGATAAAAAATCATGGGCAAAAATAATTTTACTATAATGGCAAAAGAACGAAGAGTACAAAAGATGGAGATAATAACTAAACCCCGAAAACCCAAAAACAAAGAACCTTCAAAACGTAAACACAAAATTCTCTAAATGTGTTATGAGTTCTAATATCTAATTGGTGTATTTTTCTAAGGTTGTAAAAGAGCCTATTTATAGGTTGAATTAGTAAGTCAAATAAATTATGCTAATAATTGATAAATATATTATACTAATAAATACCAAAATCTTTTAGAAAGAAAATATATTTTGTTTAACTTGACTTGCAAGCAATCTCTTAGAATTTGGGTCACACAACTCTAAGACATTCAAAAATAAAGTGGTGTTTTTAATTATGCTTCATTGTTTATTTTTGTTGCATTTATTTTTTTCAGTTATGTATTTGTTTGTTTAAATTATAAATTGAAGGTTTATTTATAGTGTTTTGCAGGTTACTTTTGTTGAAGACGTTTCATCTCCAAACCAGAATTCAATAGGGGGAAGATTAAAGAATTCATCATTCAATTGAAATTCAATGGAAGAATTTAATAAAAGCATTCAAGATGGAAACTGAACATAACCTTTGGAAAACAAGTGACTTTTCAGTAAAGGTGTGCATAGGCCCGAAGGCTCGACCGAAATGTGGGAGGGTTTGGGAAAAAAATATAGGCACGAAAAATGGGCTTGGATAAAAAATAAGGCCCATTTAAAAAATAGGTCGAGCCTCAGATAAGGTATTTTTGGCTCGGGCCCGACCCAACCCAAATTCACTAAAGGACAAAAAAAATCTACTATTTTTTTGTTTTTGAATGTTATTTTCTTATTGTTTTCTTCCTATTTTGCTACCATATTACTATTATGTTGCTACTATTTTGTTGTTATTGTTTGGATATTGTATAAAACTTATTTTATTGTTAATTTTGTTATTATTTTAAAGGCAATTGTTAATTTTGTTATTATTTTAGAGGTATTTACTTCTTAAGTTGCATCTATCTTAGTGTTATTTAAGCCTAAATATTTTTTTAAAATTTATTTTCAATTTGTTGGGAAATATTTATTTTGATTTTTTAGTATTTTTGATGTATTATATATATTTAAAAATTATATAAAATAATATAAAAAATTAATACGGGCGAGCTGGGCCGGGCTCGAATTTTAGCATTTTTATATGGGTCGGGCTTAGGCAAAATTTTAGGCCCATTTTTTGGGCCCGGTCCAACTCGAGCCCGATGAATGGGCCTAAATTTTTAGTTGAGCCTGGCCCGACCTGGCCTATGATCACCTCTACTTTTCAGCAACCACATGACTTTTAGAATTCTAGTCATGAATAGACACATTCAATGTAGAGGAGATTTAAAGACACAAGCATTCATTGTCTGAATTTAGTAAAAGGAAGACCTAAGAATTCACATATGTATTGGTCAGATTTAAGGGACGAAATATCAAAGGGTTCACATTCATCTGAAATGACCATTCAGTGTAATGATCCAAAATTTACGGGTATAAAAAAGTACATTTTTGGGTCTCTGTTTTCGTGAAACGGATTCGTAAATATTTATTAAAAATATTTACGAAGATAGTTGTGTGATTAATTAGGTTTTGGTTTGGTGAATTAGCTTGAATTAAAGTTAACTAGGTGAAAGGATTAGATTGAATAAAGGGGTGAAAGTTTAATTATATATTAAAAGAAAAGTGAAGGATTAAACTAGTAAATAAACCATGAGTGACAAATGTATGGAAAATATAATTCCATGTGTATGAATAATATACATATATTTATTTATATAAAATACATACTTAATATTTAAGCATATATAAAATATTATTATATTATTATATCACATTAATTAAATAAAAGAAATAAAATATTAGAAAAGGGAAAGAATTTGGACGAAACAAAGAAGAAAAAGGGAGAAAAGAAAAAGAAATGAAAAATTAGGGTTTTAAGATTTGAAGTTTAATTGGTAAGTCAATTTGGCCTATTTTCTTGTAATTTTGATGTTTTTAGAATCCTAGAATAAAAAACTACTTGATTTATGTTGAAACTTTAGAAGTTAGTGATTTTTGGATGTTACTCATGTTGAATAAATTGAAGTATTAGGAGTTACATTGATAGAATTTCAAGTTAGAATTGAGAAAAGGATTGAATTGTAAAACAAATTAAAGTTTGAAGTAATAGGGACTAAATTCAAAAATTTTGAAATTTTGGAATTTATGGTGAAATTAGAGAGTTAAATTTAGTTTTTAAGTGGTGATTGAATGGAAATATAGAATAAATTGTGAAGAAAACAAAGTTAATTTTCGTTAAGGATTAAATTGGAATTTAGGCAAAAGTTGAGTATAAATTTAAATATATTCAATGTGAAATTGTGTTATATTGATGATTTTAAATTGTTTTTAATTTTGGTAGCTAATATCGTGTCGGAAACTTCGGTTAAGAAAGGAAAGGAAAAAGTTGACGATGAGTGACTTGGAAAATTACAGTTTCTATTTCTATAACCCGAATATAATAATTAATTGTTGAACAACCCGAATATAATAATTAATTGTTGAACTTATTATTTAATGTGTATGGTAAGTAGATTGAGGTAAGTAATTAATATTGTGATTTTGAATTGAATGGAATTGAATTTTATGAACATATGTAAATAGTTGAATTGAGATTATGAGAATTTATGACTGGTGTGAATTTTGATTGAAATTGAATTGAGAAATTGAAATTGAAAACCCAATTAACTGTATCGGGCTGAGTCGGATATAGTTGGCATGCCATAGGATTGGAAGTGTTCAGGGATTACTTCGACCTTGAGTCGATGAGACACTGGGTGTCAAATTATTACTTCGGATAAATTCGATGAGGTACTGGGTACCAACTTATTTCGGCATGGCCGATGAGACACTGGGTGTCAATCTATTACTTCAAATTATCCGATGAGGCACTGGGTGCCAACTGGTGTGTTTTGGTTGGATCCGTGTATTTGCCAAAGTCCGAGTACTGTTAATAGGGGTAAATAAATTATTTAGCAATATCAATGATATTAGATGATTTTGAACATAAATTGGATTGGGATATTGAATTGAGTTATGAAATTGAAATGTATGAACTGATAGGTTCATGAAATGGATATTGATATAGTGAAATGATATGTTTATCCTATTGAGAAAAGTTATTTGAATATCAATTATGAAATTGATATAGTAAGAGATGAGAATTGAAAGTGTTATAAATGATATGTTATGAAATTTATTATTTGTTTGAATGATTTTTGTTATGTGTGTTTACGTATATAAATATTATAAATTCTTGTTTAATAAGTATTCGGATTATAGAAATACCACTGAGTTTATACTCAGTCTACGGTTTGTTTCTGTGCGCAGGTTAGGTTAAAGTCAGACCGTTAAATCATCATCCAAAGCTGACCCCGAACTCAAAGTGTGGTGAAGTATGTTTCTTTTTAGTAATAATATGTACCTAGTGTCACGGGGCTAGAGTTTTCACACGCAAACCCGTGCGGCCTTAGGCAGTTTCTTTGCCTAAACTCGCCTAAGTCAGCCTTTAACTCGATTGAGGATTCGTTAAGAACTCCTCCAAGGCACCAATTGAAGAGCGGAAGCAACTTAATGCCAAAAGAAGCAAGATAAAAGAACAACAGAAAGGCGCATGCAACGTATTCGAGTAAATGCTCTCAGAATTCTATTACTTTTAAGAATTCTCTCATACAATGGATGATTTACAAGTGAGGGGGAGGCTCTCTATTTATAGTTGAGCTCCCCCAAAACCGACGGACAAGATTAAGCTACATCGACGGACGAGATCGACCATATCCCTTAATTTAGGGGATTTACAAGATATGCCATATCAAATCCTATCTAATCTTTACAAGATATGATTCCCTCTATCTTACAAGATTAGTTACCTTATTTGCCTAAGTTGCCATATCTTCGCCATCGGGCCAACCAGGCTTCAATCTGATAGGCTTCTCCAACAGTTCCTTGAATCGGGCCAGCTCATGTGGGCTAAATGATCCCCATCTTATCGACAGACCTCTATGGGGCGCATCTTGTGCCATGGTCACGGGCTTCGAACTCTGACCCGTGACATTCTCCCCTACCCATTCTCGCAACGCCCTCGTTGCGTCTTCCGAATAGCACTGGCTTGACTCACCTCGAATCTCTCCCGTTGCCTTGGCTACTTCCCGACTTGCCTTGCGATCGGGTTGTTCCTTCTTGTGAACCTTTTGCCCCGGCTTCCGTCCCTTCTTATCTTGAACCGTTTCCCTCGTTGGTACATCTTTTTGGCAAGAAGTCTTCGCTCTATCTTGCCCCGAATTTGACTTGCTTCTGTTTGAATCGCCTTGATTCTTATCCCTTGGTTTCGTATTGCCCACAGTCCTTCGGTTTCCTTGCTTACGAACCTTGAAAGGGCCCCTACGACCTTGCCAAGCTAACAAGTCAGAATTCAAAACACTATCAATGTGTTCATAATGTACCTTACTCGTAGCATTTACTCGTCTCGACTGTTCTTGCATCGCTCCTTTTCCCTTGAAGCCCGATGAACAACCCACCTTATCCATTGGTGTCGACTCCACAGTCGAATCCGCAGGTTTCATATCGATCCCTCGCGCTGCTAACACCTCCAAAGGAGCTTTCGTACCAATCCTCTCTATCGAGTCAATATTCCTCCCATACGAAATATCCTCGACTAATTGGATTGAAGACAATACCTTGGTCCCCACCTTCATATCTCGATACACCGGCAAAACAATCTTTGTTAACGGCCCAGTGACAATATGAATCTGATCGGCCCATGGATACAGACATGCCTGAATCCTATCAAGGAAGTTTAAGCCAAGCACAATATCATAATCATCTAACTGGATTACCTCAAATTCCTCCTTGCCTTTCCATTCGCCGATTTGTAGTTCCACATTACGAACTACTCCCAGGGTTGGGGCCTCCTCGGAATTCACCGTCTTGATCTTCTTATTCGATTTCCTAGTCGAAAGACCAAGTTTCTTTGCAGCCTTCTCCGATATGAATAGGTCCGATGCTCCCGTATCAACAAGAGCACTCCTTTCTTGACCTGCAATGTTGATGTTTATAAACATCAACCCTTTCTTCCCATTCCTCTTCCCCGGAATGAGCACCATCGAATTGACTCTCGATGGCTTACCCTCAGTAGGTGTCGCCCTAAACACAATCGAACCGACTCTCGATGTGCTTCCTTCAGTAGGCTTAGCTTCTTCCGGCTCATCACTCCTTTTGATAGCCGAAACTGAAGATACCTTTGGGCAATCCCTCTTCATGTGCGGTCCCTTACAGAAGTAGCATCTCAATTTTCCCCTCTTTTCTTTCGGGCTGTTGGGTCTCCACTTCCCATTTCGTGGTTTCTCATTACCATCATCGCTGCTACTACCGCTACCATAATAGCTATGTCCCTCTTTATCCTCCTCATGGTACCCACCATTGCCCCTCCCGTTGGGCTTGGAAGATTCAAGCTTGTCTCTCCTTGGAACAAGCTCCACTAGGGACTCCGCCACCATCATGGCTTGGGTCAGTTCCTGAACTCCGCGACGTTGTAATTCTTGCTTTGCCCATGACTTCAACCCATCCGTGAAGGAGAAAAATGCTTCCTTCTCACTCAAATCAGATATCTGGAGTATGAGTTCACTAAACTCTCGCACATACTCCCTTACCGTGCCTCGTTGCGTAAGCCGTCGCAACTTTGCCCGAGCTTCATTCTCGGCATACTCGGGGTAAAACTGTGCTTTAAACTCCTTTTGGAACTCCTCCCAGGTCCCAATCTCGGTCCCACCACGTTTCACATCAGTGGACCTACGTCGCCACCATAACAAAGCAACGTCAGTAAAATACATAGCAACAGTGTTTACCTTTGTTGCCTCATCCTCGATGCCCATCGCACGGAAGTATTGCTCCATCGCCCAAAGAAAGTTATCCACCTCACTTGCAGACCTTGCCCCTTTAAACGCTTTTGGTTTGGGCACATCCATTGTTTGTTGCTTCGGCTTCGAAGCCAACATCCCATTGCCTATAGCAGCCTTGAAAATTCTGAGCTCCTCCTTTAGCTCATTGATCTCCTCCTTCAAAGCTGTCACCATAGCCTCGAGAACATCATTCTTTTCTGCCAACTTATTTTCTGAGGAACCGATAGTATCCGACACATATTCCCTGAGCTGCTCTTTCATAGTTTGCAACCCATCAATGAGTCTATCGTCGACATCGCCGATCCTCTCCTTGACATCCCCCATGGACTCCTCGAGAGTGACGACTCGATCCTCCAAAGCTGACAGTAAATCCCTCGACCTACTCACTTTTCTGGCCCTTCCACGAGTCTCCATTGGCTCACTTTGGCCCACAACTTCTTTCGACATCCCAACAGTGCCTTCGAACCTTTAGCTCGGATACCACTTGTCACGGGGCTAGAGTTTTCACACGCAAACCCGTGCGGCCTTAGGCAGTTTCTTTGCCTAAACTCGCCTAAGTCAGCCTTTAACTCGATTGAGGATTCGTTAAGAACTCCTCCAAGGCACCAATTGAAGAGCGGAAGCAACTTAATGCCAAAAGAAGCAAGATAAAAGAACAACAGAAAGGCGCATGCAACGTATTCGAGTAAATGCTCTCAGAATTCTATTACTTTTAAGAATTCTCTCATACAATGGATGATTTACAAGTGAGGGGGAGGCTCTCTATTTATAGTTGAGCTCACCCAAAACCGACGGACAAGATTAAGCTACATCGACGGACGAGATCGACCATATCCCTTAATTTAGGGGATTTACAAGATATGCCATATCAAATCCTATCTAATCTTTACAAGATATGATTCCCTCTATCTTACAAGATTAGTTACCTTATTTGCCTAAGTTGCCATATCTTCGCCATCGGGCCAACCAGGCTTCAATCTGATAGGCTTCTCCAACAGTTCCTTGAATCGGGCCAGCTCATGTGGGCTAAATGATCCCCATCTTATCGACAGACCTCTATGGGGCGCATCTTGTGCCATGGTCACGGGCTTCGAACTCTGACCCGTGACACTAGGATGTTGTGTTGTCATTTTGGGAATGTTTGTAAAAGATATTGTAATATGATAATGGTTAGTTATAAATATATGATATGTTAAGGTTATCAAATGATAAGTTTTAGTAGAAAATTAGTGTGAAATTAGAATTGATTTGAATGATTTCAATTAGATTGATTTGAATAATATATGTGAAGTACCTATGAAAGTACATTAGTTAGGTAATTAGATTAGTGATTTTGATATGTTTTAAATGTATTTGAATATGTTTTGAATTAGTTGAACGATTGATATTTGAGTTGCTTGAGGTTCAAGATTGTAGGGTTGGTTAACTTGATGTAAAAGGATCATTTTGAGTCCACACGGCTTGACACACGGGCGTGTGACTAGACCGTGTGAGACACACGGCTAGCACATGGGCGTGTGAACTAGTCGTGTGTCCCTTACATCTTAAAATTGAGAAATAGAATGCTCAGAATTGAGCACATATGCAGAGACACGAGGGTGTGTCTCAGCCATGTGAGGTACATGACCTAGCACACGGGTGTGTGACTTAACTGTGTGACCCTTGCACTTAATTAGGTTACAAGTCAGAGAGTTACACGGGTTGGAGACACGGGCGTGTGAAGCCACAAGGCCTAAGACATGGGCATGTCACTCACATGGCCTAATCACTCGGGTGTGTTATAGGGTCATATGGGCGTGTGAGCCCTGCACTTAGGAAAAATTTGGAAATTTCACAAAAAAATTTTAGAGTACCTGATTTGGTTCCGATTTGTTTCTAACTCATATTTTGGGCCTCGAGGGTTCAAGAGAAGGACAATATGATTAAATTATGATATGTTTGTTTAATGATTATGTGATATTTGTAATTGATCTGAAAAGTCTAGTCATACTCCGTAACCCTGTTCTAGCGATAGATAAGGGTTAGGGGGTGTTATATTCGGCTAACTAAAGTCCCTTTAATTGCCAACATTCAATATGGGAGTTTTGTGACTATTTGTATGCTTCATGCATTCATGCATAATTAAGGAATTTAACTTTATGGCTGGTATTGGTTGTTCATATGCCTAAGAATAAACTATAAATAATTGCTCAATTTGTAGTTTGGGGATTGATAAATGAATTTGTATATTGTGAGATTTCTCTCTTGAGTCCTTTAGAACACACAAACCAAACTTATCAAAGCTTTTTGCTTTTTGGTGTTCTTCTTCATTTCCTATACTTTCGGTTCTTGTTTCTTTCATAAACAAAGGGTCAAGGTTTGTTCGATTCTAATTCTTGTTTCTAATTGTTTGTCGTTTAGAAAACGAGTTACTTTTTTAACGTAGGTTCTTTTCTTGTATAAACCTTTGTTTTCAAGATTCCTATTTTATTTCTTTCATAACAAGTACCTGTTTAGAAATGACAGGGCATTCGAGTGACTTGTAATTCTAAACTGATTACGAGCTCACATCATAATCGTGATACTTCTAACCACTAGAAAAAGAATAACAAGGAAAAACAAGAAAATTATGTTTAAAATATTTGAAGGTTATTGAAAATTTATGCTACCAATATGGTATGAAAATGCATTGGTCACGTACCTATCGTATGTTTAAGCATTTAGTAAAACTTTATCAAAGTATCCATTAACAAAAGGGGAAACAATATTGAGATAAATTTTGTTATCCCAAAATGATGAAATGGAGGATAATTATTCGGCAAAAGATGATAATTTTTACTATGATGCTAAAATTGACCATGCATACAAGAATAATTAATATGTTCTTAGTTTGTGTCAAAATTTCGTTAGGATCCAAGCATTAAAATTAAATTGTTTGGTTTAAGAATCATTAGAATCAATTACTACTCGTCATTACAAAATATGATTATAATCACTGCTTATCATCCATGATAACTTAAGTCAGTTTAATCAACTTCTTTTAAAATTTGATTTAATTTCTAATAAGAAGTTTAATTTATATAATTCTCTAATCGTAACTCTATGAATTTTCAAAACTCTTCACGCATTTAGTTGGTGGGATTTTTATGTAGAGATAAATGTTTTTATTTTTTATTAGTTCATTTTTAATAGAATTGATTGGTTTAATTTTAATTTTGAGTAAGATATATGATTATTACAAAATGGGAGTAAAAGTACTTACTTGTCGTGAACTTTGAGATATTCACCTAGTTTGGATAATTTTATGATTGAGGTGGAGGTTAGAAAATGTTTATATTTAAACATTTATAGTTATAAAGTTACTGACATTATACTATTTTGTAATTTTTTTGCGTTAAGGTATATATAAAAAAAATTATCTAACCATAGTGATTTATTAACATTATACTATTTTGTATTTTTTTGCGTTAAGGTATATATAAAAAAAATTATCTAACCATAGTGATTTATTAGTAACATGAATTTATTATTTGTTATATATATGTTTTATTTATACCTATTTGTTTTACTTTTATATGAATAATAAAGTTTTTGAAGATCAGAAATTTTTATCATTCATGTTGAAAAGAAGTGCAAAAGTGTATATTATTTAAAATAAATTAAACATTCATTAAGGTTATATAATAAAATGATTACATGCTCCTGAAGAGCTAATATTGCATCAAATTGTAAAAAGCTTTTTAAGAGCTAATATTTTACCTCCTTCTGAAGCAAAATTTTGTAAAACATAATATTATTTTTCAAATCAAGAAGATATATGTTGAAGGAAACCTTTATGTGTTATATATCAAAACCATAGATAGAAATAACATGAGATACTCGTGTATTTGTATTATATATATTCCTCGAAAGAATATATTACACTTATATGATTGACATATGAGATAGTGAAAAGAAGTTCATAGTGTTGGTATGACCGGTTAGATCATCCCGAGTCAACAATGATGCAAAATAATTTGATGAAAATTTATAAGATTTTATTGAAGAATTAGAAGTTATATTTTAATAATTGTCATCAATACTAGTTCTTTGGAGAAAATATTGAACTAACACCAGCTAGAGTTAGAGGTCGATTGCATTTTTAGATAATAACCAAATAATATATAAGCTCATGTATCACATGTGTGCAACCCAAAATTTACGATGTTATTTCTTAAAATAATTTGATTGTGCATAATCTTTATAGTATGCAATTTGTGCTAATAACACTAGTGCAATATATCTCAAGCTTTATTTTTGTAATTTTTGTTGGGATAATATTAAGTTGTCTATGATTATATATGTTACACTTAAATGGTTAGCTAAGCTATGCCTCCATTTAATTGTTTAACCATTTATATAATAATAGCTTTACAATACGCGGGGTTTTTACTAAAATAATACAAAAAAATTAAAATTATCAAAATAATACAGGACCAAAATTATGTACCAAAATGGTACATTTTGGGGTGGTGCCGCCTCTGGCAGAGGCATGACCACCCCATGTCAGAATTTTTTATTTAAAAAAATAAAAAAAAGCTGACAAAAAAATAAAAACTGACAAAAAAAAGGCTGGCGAAAAGAAAAAAGGGTGGAGGGTGTGCCAGAGGTAGCACCGGTTGTGCCTCTGGCAGAGGAGGCACCGATTATGCCTCTGGCAAAGGCGGCACCTAATGGGTCTTTATAAGGACCCCTATTTCAACTGAAGCTGCTCCAGAAGCAAGAAACAACAAGAAGAAGAAGATAAAAAGAAAGAAAAAGAGAAGAGAAGAAGAAGGAGAGGGCGCGGCACCGGTGAGAGGGAACAAAAGAAAAAGAGAAGGAGAAAAAGAAGGAAAAAAATAGAAAATAGAAGATATAATTATTTTAAATAATGGATTTTTATATTGTTATTGTGTTTTTACTGTTATTATTATTGTTTTTTTATGGAAAGCCGGGTATTTTATTAGAATAAGAAAGAAAAAGTAAAACTGAAAGCCCAACATATCCTTGGACCCAGCCCTATGACATCAAAGACTAAAAAACACAAATCAACCGGCCTCACTCTCAAATTGAATAGTGAAAGCCTCCTAACCAGCAAATTAATTCATAACTTAATAAAACTAAAACAATAAATAAGAAAGAAAAAACAGGAAACCTAGATATCCACGTCGGTCAGAGCAAACGGCTGGAATCCATTAATACTCTCGATACATCTTTTCACCATCCAATCCGTTCTGACGATAACAGTTTCCAAAGCTGAGACTTTCCTTGCTATTTTCTTTTTGAAATCTTGTTTTACACCCATTTCCTTCAATCTGGTTCTCGTTGCCTTCTTCTCTCCGAAAAGAAAATGTGGCGATTCAGTTCTTCCCCCATCTGGTAAGAGCTTTCTCCTTTATCAAGAGCTTCTTTTGCGAGTCTATGTGCTTGTGAATTCTCTGATCTTTGTATAAACTAAAAAATAATCTCTTGAAAACACACCTTCTTGTTCTAAATGTCTCTAATGATAGCACCAATCACTGATTTATCTGTTAGGGTCTTTTGGCATTTCTTGATTATTGTCTTAGAGTCCCCTATTATTTTAACTGATGAAACTCCCAATGACTTTCCTAACTTTGTACCTTCTAAACATGCATATGCTTTTGCTGCGAATGGGGAGGAAATATTGTTGTGGATGGTCGTCTTTAAAACCAGTAGTTCCCCCTCTGATCCCACCCCACCAGGCCTGTCACAGATCTAAAATTTCTCTTATCGAACGCTGCATCAAAATAGATCGATACTCTCGGTATGTTATCCTGGACTCTGTGATTTTTATTGTTTTTTGTTGTTAGTTAATATTAGTAAAAAAAAACCTTATTATTATTGTTAATTATTATTGTTAGTAAAAAACTATTATTATTGTTGGTTATTATTGTTAGTAAAAAAACTCTAATTATTGTTAGTTATTATTGTTGATTTATATTAATTTTGTAAAAAACCTTAAAAAAGCCTATTTATGTTAGGTAAAGAATGTTTTATTTTTTTATGTAATTTATTTGTTATGTATGTTTTAGGTTGATTAGATAATATTTATGAAATTTATTTGGCATGTTATAGATATTGTTAGAAATTGCAACATATTTGGTATTGCCTGACGAGATAATAACTTCGGCACAAAGGGAGAAAGTTAATAAGATGATGAGAGAAGTGCAAGATTACAGAATGAAACCGGAAGAACACATTGTTGAACACGTTATTACAGTAAATAAAAAGATGCAAGAAGTATTGTGGAAGGGTCATGAAATGATTAGAAAGAATAAAGTGCAATACTTAACCCTTAGAGGGACATTAATAGAATTCGACCATAAATTCATTTTAGACCAACTTTAGAAGACATTGGTTCCACGAACCTATTGGAATCTAGTTATATGCTTCGTGAAGTTTATAATCTCTTATGGAGCAAAGAAAATAGCGAGACAAAGTATAGGTTCATGAAAGTTGACTGGGAAGTAAAATGTGATTGACATACCATGGATGGATAAATTAGATGTTAGGAAATTACTAAGAGAATTTCTATTTTCAATACCCGTTATAAAGATTGAAGAGCAAGAAGATCCCGAGGAATTTCCAAATTGGATTGTAGGAGATGAATATGAAGAGAATCAAGAATATCTAAATTGGATTGTACAGTATTTCCCAGAGGAAGATACAAGGTCGGAGATGGAAGAAAATGTAGAACTAAATTTAAATGGTTAAATGTAAAGATAAATATTGTTCATGTACAAAATGAGAACTAAAAAAGTATGAGCTTATGAATGAAAAAAATTGCATATTGGTTAATTAAATTTTTTATTTAAGTAATTTATTTACTATTCGAAATTGTCGAAATTGTTTTGAGAAATTTTGTTTAATTTTTTAGCAAATTGAGTATTGAAGATTGATAATCAGTTTTTCGTATGCGTTTATTTCAATGGAATCATCTTGACAACAACCGTTGGATGCATATTTGAATGTCGGTAACAAATAACAATGAGATTTAATAGAAATGTCTCGTTGGATGATATGAAGGGAAGGATTAACGCAAAAATTGTACGACATTGTGAGAGAAGGATCTTGAAACTTTTCTACAAGTTTTCAGTTTCGACAGATCCTATCAAATTCACCGAAATGGAACTTATAGATGATGAAGATGTAGAGATAATGATCGCTCTTTACTGTAGGAATGGGAGTGACAAAAATGTACCAATTCACTTATTTACTGAATTAGCTGGTATGGAGCAAAATGAAGATCTCATTATATATGGTGAAGAACATGGAGCTCAAAAACTGTGCATGGTGGCTCCAATATCGTACATTGATAATGAATCGACTATACATGGGATCGGTATCGATCTTAATGTTACACCCGATATTGATGTGGTTGGTGATGATGGATACGATAGTAGTGATCCTTGTGATCAAGAGGTTGATAGTGATAGGGATCCCAATGTGGACGATGTCCCCGATGATATTGACGACGAAGACGTGATTGACGATGGAAACATTAATGTGTCTTCTATCGGGAACTAGATGCGATGTATTGTGATACACAATAATCCTGGGCTACACATGTCACTCATAGACCCCAACGCGACGCACGTAGCTGAGTTCCCGGAGTACCCTGAAATACTTCCTACTCACTAGCTGGCCGTAAATTCTGATCCTGAGAAGTTGTTCGTATGCCAGAGATTCGAAAGTAATGAAGAGTGCGTATATGCTATTAAGCGGTATAGCATAAATATATCAGTGGATTACAAAGTCGTAGTGTCTAAACCGACATTATATATTGGGGAAAGTTGGAAGTCGGCGGAAGGCTGCAATTGGCGGGTACGAGCTGCATTTATTCAAAATTCACAGATTTGGGAGATACGAAAATTTGTGGGCCTCACACATGCACATCAACTCGTATGACAGAAGATCATCGAAAACTTGATTCCAAAACCATTTATACGTGTATCATGCCAATGGTGAAGAACATGCCGACCATTAAAGTTTGAATACTAATTGCCAAAATGTAGGTACGATTTCAATATCAAGTATCATATTGAAATACATGGATAGCTAAATAGATGGAAATGAAGCAGTTGTATGGGGATTTCGATGCGTCGTATAACAAGTTACATGGATGGATAGCCGCTATGCGGGAGTACGTACCGGGGACTGTCATTGAGTTACAGACACAACCTTATTACTGCACGAATGACCAACTACAGTTGGGAAAAAGAATTTTCCATCGGATGTTCTAGACATTTGACCCATGTGTGCGAGTATTTCCTCACTGCAAGCCGTTTGTGCAAGTGGATGGGACCTGGTTATATGAAAAATATATACAGATCATACTCCTTACAGTTGCTCAAGACGACAATAAGAACGTGCTCCCAATAGCATTTCCCATCGTAGATAAAGAGAGCTTGGAATCTTGAGAATTCTTCTTTACAAACCTGCGAAGGTATGTTATTAGCAACGATAATATTTGCATCATCTCTGATAGAGGAAAATGATTAATTGCTGCAATTAGGCGTTTCAGTGTGCCATGGAGATCTGTTTACAGCGTCCGTCACATTGCGACTAACTTCCATCGAGATTATAAGAATGCAGATTGGAAGAGACAAGTAGTGAAAATGGGTAAATGATAACCTTATCTTTTCAATATAAGTTGTAATGTTTTATGTTATCGAGTTACTGTAACTTATCTTTTCTTAATACATATTCAACATATGAGTTAGAGCCACATATTTTTCGCCAAAGAATGACTCGACTTGAGAGTGACATGAAGGGTTAAACGAACACATCTTTCCGACAGTGGTTGGGTACAATGGAGCCATGACAATGAGCTCAAAGTTTTGACGAGAGCTTTCCTTATGGTCAAATGACCACAAACTTAGTGGAGGGGGTCAACGCTGTGTTGTTGAAAACAAGACATCTTTCGATTTCATCTATCTTCTCGGCTACATTCTACAGGTTGGCTACCTTGATACCAAGAATGGGTCAGCAACAAGTCAACCAGATGGAGGCGGGACACGTGTTTGTCAAATATGTCAGTGATGCAATGGTTGCAAACCATTGGATGGCGAGGTTGATGAATGTAGAAATATATTCACAACGCCTTAAAACATTTTGAGTTACGAAGACCATCGATCGTCGACCCAATATACCACCTAGGTCCTATAGAGTTGATCTTCGAAACAGACGGTGCGATTGTAGGAGGTTCCAAACACTTCATTATCCATGTGCGCATGTCACGGCAGCGTGTGCTAAAATGAACCTTAATGTTGAACAATTTATCGATGATGTGTACACGCTCAAGCGCACATTGCGTGTTTGGGAAAATGAGTTCCCGTTCTGCCTGACCTGTTTACGTGGGAGGTGCCTCCAATGACTTTCGACCTTGTCCCAAACAAAGGGCTATCCGAGAGGTCGCCCGTAATCATCCAAAATCCGTAATGAAATGGACATTAGAGAGTAATCCAACGATAAGCGTTTCTAATTATGCAGGTTAGCTAGTCATAATCGGAATAAATGTCCGTAACGAAACTATCATGTTGGACAATCGTCACAATCTGGTAGAAATTGAGCTTATGTTGTAATGTATTTAATTTATATTAAAAAATTATATTGTGAAGTTTGTTCCAATTAGATTAATGTTGTAATGTATTTAATTTATATCACAAAATTAATATTTCAAAACTATATTTGTTACAAGTTTTAGTGTTTTAATGTTGTAATCTCCAAATTAATCTAATTTGCGTTATGGTGAAATTTTGTTCCAATTTTTAAAGTTCCAATTAATTTAATTAAATATATAGAAAAAATTACAAACTTTGTAATATCAAAAAAATACAAACTAGAGTAATATCAAAATCGTAAGAAACCCCTAAAATTGATGGTTCGATTGTGTGGTCTTAGGGGTATATTTCTGCGAAGGTCGATGTTCACGTTGTGGATGATCGCGGCAACTAACATTTTCTTCAGTCATAGGTAGGGGTATGCTAAACATGGAAGAGAAATCATGTCGCTTGAATGGCATTGATGAACTTGAGCAAAAAGGAGTGCCATGTTGCAGTGGATACAACCTAAGAGGAGTGAAGTACTGCGATGGATACGAGCTGAGAGTGCTATACTGCGGTGGATATGACCCAAACATATCAAACTCGTAATGGTATCCGCCCCCTAACGAGCCCGAGAAATAGTCATTGCCTGGCAAGTCTGGATGATAAGAATGTGAATCTGAATATGAATGTGATCTCTTGGGCTCCAACTCGGGATCAGGCTCAGGCTTAGAATCTGCCTCTGGCTCGGCCTCTATATCGGCCACTGGCTCGTATGCCCTAGGTCGCTGCATGTGCGGGGGGACTACAGTCGACTGCACACCAAGTAGATATGGCTTTCGCATAGTAGAGTACCATTGTATGTACTCTAACGATGGTTGCAAATCGAAAGACATATCTATCTGAGGTCTTCGAGCTATCTGATTATCCCACACCGCAATATATTTCGGTGTACAACCCCTCAATGACTTCCATGTTTTCCTCTCTTGTTGATGCCGTGGACCCTCACCTGCATTGGTGGAACCGAGACATACTAGATGCAACCAAACTATCGTAATACTCGATCCCCATGGTACCACTCGACTACATTGAAATTGACAATTACTGTGTTAGTGCACCACAATTGAGAATGAATGTAGGCAAGCGAGGGTATAATAGCCGCAATTTTTGGTCTACAATATGACATCTATATAAACTGCACGATTAATAACATGGTTAAAACTAAACACAGTTCGAGTAAGATATACAAAGTAATTACATGTCACGAATATTGGAATAGCTTACCCCTTCCTCGGTATGTTGTTCAATCATCAGACGATATATCGGGACAGTGTACGACCTCCTGATACCCGGATAGATACTCCATCTACGGAAACAAATTTCAAGTAAATATAGTATTGTTACAATAGTATCATTATAAAGAAATTGTCAATTAATAACAAGTTATATTTTATCACCTGTTAACTAGTGGATATGCGTATGGTTGGTGACTAACCGATGCCAAGAATGACATCCGATAAAGAGCCCATGACTGCAACAATATGAGGCATCCGCCTATGTCTACGGCAGCAGGCTTTGTCGTCCGACAAAGCTCACGATACAACACAGCCAGAACTACGGAACCCCAACTATACGAGCGAACATTACTCAAATCAGCTAATAGAGGTAAATACTGGAGATGAACCTTATTTTTGTTTGCATCAGGCATCAGTACACCCCCTATAATATGCATAATGTACGCTCAAGCAGCGCACATCAACTCTTCTTCATGGCATTAGCAGATATTAAATCGTATCACAAATCAAATGTCTGGATCAATGCTGCTGACCCAAATCCAGCTTGCTCCAAGTAGGACATTAGTCGTTTATCCGGGAAATATCCTAAGCCATTCACCTGGCCCCTTAATACGCGGTACGAGTCCTGACAGTGTTAAATTACAGAAAATAATTATAATAACATAATTTATTTCCGTAAATTACGTAGATCTTTTTTTAATATAACCCGTGATTAACAAATAACAATATATTACCATATTATTAGCTGCGCCAGATATGTGAGGATCCTTATTAATCAATCGAGCCATTGCGATACCTACAATTTCAAAACAAATTTCGGTTATTAATTTCAATTATTTATTTTGGTTTAAAATATAATATATAATATACCCAGCATGTAGTTAAATATATTTTAAATTAATTTTTATTTATTAATAATCATGTGAGTGATGCAATAATATTTAAAAAACATGATAAGTAGTTCAATATTATTTTAAAATATATTATAATATGTAATTAAATTGCTTAAGAAATAAAAAAAGATGAGAAAACAATGAGGAGTTATGTTGAAATATTCTTATTTTTAATTTGTTCGGTGATTTTGGCCCCTTTTTTGGTATTTTTTTTATTTTAGGATTTTATTTTTAAAAAATATACTATTTTCGTATTTTATTTTTTATATTATTTTAGTACATAATGTTTCAAATATATTATTTTAGTTTTTTATATAAATTTAGTAAAAAACCCTTATTTTGGCCATTTATTTGTATTTTTCTTATTTTTAGATTTTATTTTAAAAAAAATACTATCTTTGTATTTTATTTTTTTATATTATTTAGTACATCATGTTTCAAATGTATTATTTTAGTGTTTTTTTTATATAAATTTAGTAAAAAAAACCTTATTTTGGCCATTTGTTTGTATTTTTCTTATTTACGAATTTTATTTTTTAAAAAATACTATTTTCGTATTTTATTTTTATATTATATTAGTACATAATGTTTCAAATGTATTATTTTAGTGTTTTTTAATATTAATTTAGTAAAAAACCCTGATTTTGGCCATTTATTGGTATTTTTGTTATTTTATTTTTTGAAATATTATTTTTGTATTTTATTTTTTATATTATTTTAGTACATAATATTTCAAATGTATTATTTTATATTAATTTAGTAAAAAACCCTGATTTTGGCCTTTTGTTGGTATTTTTCTTATACTATTTTCGTATTTTATTTTTATATTAATTTAGTAAAAAACCCGCCAGCACCACTTTCTCCAAAAAAGCTATTCTTTTCATATTTTATTTTTTTCGTATTTTATTTTTTCATAAACATATTTTTTTGGTATTTTATTTTTTTTATACTACTTTTATAAAAAGTCCCATCACATAACAAATAATATAATCAGAATATAACATGTCAAATAAATTTCAAAAAAAAATATCTAATCAACCTAAAACACACTTAACAAATAAATTACATAAAATAATAAAACATTCTTTGTACATAACATAAATAAGTTTTTTTACTTAATAAAAATTAAAAATAAATTATGAAAGAATGAAGATATAAAATAAATATAAACATACCTTAATATCTCTTTTTAACCAAATAAAACCTTGCAAAAAATAAATTTAAAAATTAAATCTGAATTAAATCAAAATCAATCAACAATAATGATAATAATAACAACAAAAATAAATAAATTCATTAACATTAATTTATAAAAAAAATTACCTTTTTCTCATTCTTTTTTCTTTCTTTTTCCTTCTCTCCCTCTCCCTCTTCCTCTTCTTCTCCTTCTCTTTTTCTTTTTTCTTTCCCACCCCTCCTTCTTCTTCTTCTCTTCTTTTCTTTTCTTCTTCTCATTCTTCCTTCCTCTCCATCCAGCCGAAATGCACTAAATGGTCCCCAAACAAAGAAAAAACAAAAACACTGCAGGAGTTGTCTCGTAGCTTGGTGCCGCCACTGTCGATTCCACCACCGGTACCGCCTATGGTAGGCCCTCCACTAGTGCCGCTTATGGCAGGCCCTCCACCAGTGTGTTGTCACATCATTTTTGTTTTTTGTTATAGAGTTTGTTTTTTTTTTCAGATTTTTTTTTCACCTTTTAATTTTTTTTAACTAATTTGGTCAGAAATGGTAAGGGGACAGGTTGGTCACGCCTCTGCCAGAGGCAGCACCACCCTGGATGTACCATTTTGGTACATAATTTTGCCTTTGTATTATTTTGGTATTTTTTTTAGTTGTTTTTGTATTATTGTGGTAAAAATCTCACAATACACATGTAATTTTATTTGTATCAAGCTAACATATAAGAAATATTTGTCTAGTGAGAATTGGCTTTCATTTATAAGCGAATAGATTTCATCTAAGAATATTTGGATGTGCAATATCTATTTTATGTTCCACTATAACGTACTAAGATGGATCATCAAGTATGAAGTTGAGTAAATTTAGAATTTTCATTATATGTGAAAAAGTTGATGGTGATATATTTATACTTTTGAATAAGTATTGTCATGTTGCAATTTTTCTCAATATTAAAGGGAGACAAGTTGGTTAAATAATTATGTCATCATTTTTTTTTCATCATTGATATTATGTGTAAGAAGTTTGAAAGAAAAAATTATTTGCCAAACATGTTTAGTGATGACATTTAGAGATTGTATATACTAGCTTCTACATATACCAACTAAAATGCTCCAAATAATTATCTATCTCAGAAGAATAATGTAATAAAAATAAGTCTTAGGCATGCTAGAAGCATGGTAAACCAATTGATTCCATAAAATGAAAAACTCTTGAAAGAAAAGAGAAAGAAATGAAGATAGTCACATGCTAAAGGAGGCGTGTACTCATGAAGAGACTCAAGATATAACTTTTGATAAAACCCCATAAGAGGTTTAGGTACCTGAAATTATGAATATACTGAGACATCTCAATTAGTTATGTCATAATGATATGCTTGATATGAAGTAATAAAATTTATAAAGAACTTGATCACACCCAAACTAACTAATATCACTACGTTTAAGGCAAGCGCACCTATCGAACAGTAGTATAGCTTAGTGGCAAGACCGAGTTATCGTACCCAAGGGAACTTAAAGTACTATTACTTACTTCTTTTCTATTATCTAGCCTAAGAATAAAAGAGGGGTTTGTTTAAACTACTTCTAAAACTAACTAAGAAAAGCACAAAGAGTAAATTGGGAAAACTTTTTAGGGAAAAGCTGATTGATATGGATAATACTTAAGGGAGAATCCACCTAGACTTCACATGTTATTGTTTTCTTGAACTATATGATTTGTTTACTTGACTTGATCCGTAGAGATCCCTAATCTATGCTAAACCCTCCGTCGAGGCGTAGAGCAAATAGGCCTAAGTTGTTAATTAAAGTTCCCTTATTAATTAACTCCCTAGGTTGCATTAATTCGATCTATGGTTCCCCATATTAGGTTTGACCCTAATCCGGCAGATTTATGTCGCCCTATGTCTAGGGTTGCATGCAACTCCGCTTAATTATGGTAGATCTACTCTTATCACAGGGACTTTTGCTCCTCTGCTCTAAGCACATCCAATTATTGAAATAATACCTAGGACTATTAAATCAAGAATGAAGAACACATAATTAAGAACAATTCAAGTATTTATCATATAAATCAAGAATAAATAACAAGATCTATCTTAGGTTTCATCCCCCTCAAGTATTTGAGGGGTTTAGTTCATAATAAAGAAAGAAAACATCTCAGAAGATATAAATAACAAAACATAAAAGAACCCGAAAACCCCTGAAGGAATTTAGGGAGATCCTCTATATTGCTGCAGAATTTCGGCTTCTGGGATGAATCAATCAGCTTCCCTACGAGTAATCCCTACTTCCAGTCTCTATGTTGGCAGTAAAGAATACTTCCCTTTTGGGGGAAATAAGCCCACCCCTAGAGTTGCCTCCTAGGGCCTTTATATAGAGCTTTAGAGAGCCTTTCTTAGCCTCTAAGTATCCCAATTCGAGTGAAATTCCTCTTCCTCACGACTAGAACAAGCCCGTGTGCCACGCCCGTGTGACTTCGACAAAGGCCGTGTGATTTGGCACGACCGTGTGGCTTGCCCGTGCTTGTTGAGGGCTGGACCGTGTGATCTTCATGTGGCACGGCCGTATGGCACGGCCATGTGGTGATTCCTTGGGCCGTGTGTTATGTCATTTTTGGTCTATTTTCCTCATTTTCGGTTCATTTCCTATTCTTTTCTCTTCTATATGCTCTCCTGAGTATAAGATATGAAAAAGAAGGATTAAGAGCACCAATTCTCACTAAATTGATAATAATTCATCCAAAATATAGGCTAAACATGAGGTAAAAATATGTAGAATTTATTGTTTATCAAATACCCCTGCACTTAAGCCTTTGCTTGTCCTCAAGCAAAATCTCAATCTCTAAATAAGAATTATTCCTCTCAACTTACAATATTTATCAATAATGTTTCAAACTAGTCCACAGGTAATCATACAATGGGTAATTCAATCAGAAAAACATTAAAGACTCAATCACTCTAAGTTGAGAATTTTATCATTGAAAACATAAGTCTCTTCCTTCCTTCTAAGTAGTTATCTCTCCATCTTAATTAACAGGAGTTGACATCCTCACTAAAGGTTCACTCTATCCACTCGAAGTGTTTAGGGTTCAAAATTTAAGCACTCCTTAGTCAACCTGAAAAGTTATTACCATAAGCTTGCAAGAAAATCAAATCTCCACCACTAAAGTTTGATATGATACATTGATCAAAAGGTCTTTTAATGGTTGTAACAGGGCTTGGTTAGGGGTGCTGTCACAGCCTGGAAAAAGAATGTTAGAATCGAGATTGAACTGAAAAATTATCTAGCTAGAAAAATCTCTATCACTGGAACATATTTCTCAGCTAATTCTTATGATAGTATTATTTCTGCCTTGGTAGCCTTAAAATAGAAATATGCAAAAACTTGTTCAACTATTACAAGTTACAACTGAATTTCACTGTATGTACATATTTTCTTTCTTTTCTTCTTTTTTTCTTTTTTTTTCTTTTCTTTCCTTTTTTTTTAATTAAGAACAATTCAAGTGATGTAATAAGTTGAATAAAACTTTACAATCTGGAAAGGAGAAAAAAAAAGCTAGATGAAAAATTCAACTCAAATCTCGACAAAAATAGGGGTCAAAATAATTGAATGCAATTCAACAAAAATGAGTTATTGGTTAATAATTAGAGGGTGAGTCAAGGAAAAGGTTGTTAGGCTCAATGGGGTTTACTAGGGGTTAATTTATAGAGGTAGGCTTTTTGTGGGGTAAGTGGGTTAAATCCTAGGTGCCTTTATCATTTCGGTATATCAAATCAATGATGTGGTCTTGACATGTATAATCGAAGCAAGTTCTAGAATAACAATTCAGTATTGACTCACTCAAAATAATAATAAAAGTGAGCACGAAAGAATGTATGCTCAAAAAGGCTCAAAAATCTCACCAGAATTATGGCTTTTGATGTCAATCCTGCGAATTTCAAATCTTAAGATAAAACTTAAATTTAGGGAAGATAACTTATGCAAAAAAAAAAAAAAATTTGGGGTTCTCAAAAATTTCAACTTATCATGCTTGATTCCCTAATATTTTAAAGTTTGAATAATCAAAGTACAAGCACCTATATCTTAATTCTCAACATATCGATAGAAATCATAAATCAATCAGAATAAATTCCTAATAGGAGATTGAGAATTAGTTAAGAACAATGCATGAAGTACAATTTCAGGGATTTTCATAGATAATGTAAAGATTTCAAGTAAGCTTCCCCCCCACACTTAAGATGTACATTGCCCTCAATGTACAAAGTTATATAAATAGCAAGAGAAGTATAATATCATAAGATAGGGAGAGAATTGAAACTCCCTGAATTTAGGATGAATTTGTGAGGAAGAGTCGGTAATTGTGGCAGGGGTGGTCCCATTTCCGTTCAAATATGATCTGTAGACCTCCTTTTTTTGAAACTGTGGAAATATTTAATTAGTCGTGGAAATTTTGGATTAATAGAGATTACTCGTTAGGGATTGGCCGATATGAAAGATAGAAAATTAAATAACAGAAAAATAATAAACTAAGTTCTAAAAAATACTAATACTGTAATGATTAAAAGAATTAAACATAAAAATAAATTTTGAAATGAAAAGGAAACTAATAAAGGAAAAAAAATGAGAAAAAAATAGAACCGAATGAGAGAATAGAGGCAGACGCCCGTGTGTCTCGGGGTTAGCCCGTGTTGGCCATATTGCACGGCCGTTGTAAACTTGTTTGCTTTTTCGCACGGTCGTGTAGGTAGTCACACGGCCGTGTCTGATTTGACAGTGTTGGCCATGGCTTGGGGACACGGGCGTGTGGCGTTGTGTGAGCCCGTGTTGATATTGCAGGGTTGCCACGGCCATGTCGCACGGCCGTGGGAAATTGTTGATAGCCCGTGTGGAATTCGTAAAGTTGCCACGGCCATATCACACGGCCGTGGTGATTTGTCGACCTCCCGTGCTTTTGGGAAACTTCTGCTCTGTTTGTACACGGTCTGGGTGCACGACCGTGTCTCTATTTTAAGATGTCACACGGCCTTAGGCACGCCCGTGTGGCTGGCCATGTGGCCTAGATTTCTGCATAAAAAATGTTAGTTGCTGCATAAAAATACTAGAAAAATTTTAAACAAAGAAAAGTTACTAAGTTATTGCTCGGGTTGCCTCCCGAGAAGCGCTTGTTTATAGTCTAAGCTCGAATTTTCTTAAGCTTGTTCGTTCACGGTGGTTTGAAGAGTTGATACTCTTCTATCCTGGTTGCAATTTTATTATTAACATAAGATTTGAGTCGAGTATGGTTTACCTTGAAAGTGCCAAGTGACTCATGTTTTATTTCTACTGTACCATAAGGGAAGATTTTCATTACCGTGAAGTGAGGTATGTCACTTGTATGTTCTTTCGAGTTCAAGATTCGGGGGTCGTCTTCCCCTAGAAGTACTTTATCCCTACCTTGATTTGACACGTTTTTACCTGAGGGTCGTCTTGGTGATGCTCTGGGTTGGTGTGGCATATTTTGGGTTTTTCATGATAGTTCAGCCACTCATCTAGTTCCTCGATCTGAAGCGTTCGCTTTTTAGGTGCCTCTCCATTGGATGGACTTGTCTGTGATTGGGTTGCCTTTATGTGAAGTATATCCTGCACAGAAGGTTGGGTGGTGAGTTCAATGTTTTTACAAGGACTCGTGACTATATTATTATCAATAGTTTTAATTGCGTTTTGAGCTTGTAAAGTAACTTTGTCATCACCTACACGTAGTGTAAGTTCACCTGTTCCTAAATCAATTATTATTCTGGCAGTTGCTAAGAAGGGTCGCCCTAGAATTAAGGGTATATCGCTATCCTCATCAATGTCTAAAACAACAAAGTCAATTGGGAATATAAATTTATCAATTTTGACGAGCACATCTTCAATTATTCCCTTAGGAGACCTAATAGTTTTATCAGCTAGTTGAATGCTTATCTTAGTTTGCTTAGGCTTTCCAAGACCTAGTTGTTTAAACAGTTTATAAGGCATGACATTTATACTAGCTCCTAAATCAGCTAAAGCATTTTTGGTGTCTAGGCTACCAAATAAACAAGGAATAGTAAAACTCCCTGGATCTTTCAGTTTGGTTGGCAGTTTATTTTGGAGAATAGCTGAGCATTCCTCGTTGAGTTCCACTATGGACAATTTCCAACTTCCTTTTATTTGTGAGAAGTTCCTTTAAAAATTTTGCGTACTCCGGCATCTGCATAATTGCTTCAACAAAAGGTAAGTTAATATGTAATTTCTTTAACAGTTTAAGAAACTTACCGAATTGCTGATCTGTGCGGTCCTTCTTTAGCGCGTTTGGGTATGGATTCGAGGTTTAAATTCTTTGACGATTTCATCTTTGGGACTTGCCTCATCCTTTCCTTTACTTACCACAGGCTTCTTGCATGGCTTTGGGTTGGTTTTGGTTATCCCCTCATCATCTATCGTATCCACAGCATTGAGTTGCTCTTTAGGGTTAGTCTCAATTGCTTGATAACCCACCTCGCGGTTTTTCAGAGATTAGCTTGGCAAGCTGGCCTATTTGAGTTTCAAGTCCTTGAATGGATGCCTGCTAGTTCCTCAATGCAGTTTCGGTGTTTTGGAAACGTGTTTCTGATACGGCAATAAATTTTGTGACCATTTTTTCAAAGTTCGGCTTTTTCTCTTGTTGGAATGGTGGCTGTTGCAATCCTAGAGGAGGCGGTTGTCTTTGATTTCCTTGTCCTTCCCATGAAAAACTGGGGTGACTCTGCCAACCTGCATTATAAGTATTACTATAAGGGTTATTTTGAAGTCTAGAATTGTTACCCATATAGTTGGCTTGCTGAGTTTCCATGCCATGTCCATAAGAGGAGTAATTTGGATTGAACATATTTCCTGGAGTTGCGTTGCATTGCATAACTGGCTATACCTGCGTAGAACTAACAAAATTATCAAACTTTTTATTTAAAAGTTCCACCTGATTAGTAAGCATAGTAACAGCATCAATATTATAAACTCCTGTAACTTTTGTCCGCTTTGTCCTCATGATTTGCCACTGATAGTTATTCAATGACATTTCTTCAATAAATTCATAAGCTGCTTCTGGCGTTTTATTATTAATTATTCTTCCTGCGGCTGCATCAACCATTTGTCGTGTGGATGGATTCAAACCGTTGTGGAAGGTTTGAACTTGTAGCCATAAAGGTAGTCCATGATGAGGACATCTTCTCAAAAGATCCTTGTATCTCTCCCAGGCATCGTAGAGTGTTTCTAAATCCATCTGCACAAAGGAAGAAATATCGTTTCGTAATTTAGCTGTTTTAGCGGGAGGAAAATATTTAAGTAAAAATTTTTCTGTCATCTGTTCCCATGTGGTGATTGAGCCTCGTGGTAGAGAATTTAACCACTGTTTGGCTTTGTTTCTCAGAGAGAATGGAAATAGCCTTAGTCGAATAGCATCATCAGAAACGCCATTAATTTTAAAAGTGTCGCACAATTCCAAAAAGTTTGCTAAATGAGCATTGGGATCTTTATCCTATAAACCATCAAACTGTACAAACTGTTGAATCATCTGAATAGTGTTAGGTTTTAGTTCAAAATTATTAGCAGCAATATCAGGTCTAACAATGCTAGTTTGAGTACCAATCAAACTAGGTTTAGCATAATCATACATAGTTCGAGGAGTTTCATCCTGGTTTGCTGGTTCTGCTGGTAGTGCTGGATGTGGTGGAACGTTTTGATTTGCTTCCATCTCTTTTGTAGGTTCTGGCTCGTGCTCAGGTTCTTGCTTTGGATAATGTAGGCTTCGTCTGATCTCTCTGCGATTTCTGCGAACTGTAGCTTCTAAATCTTCGTAAAAAAGTAATGGTCCTGTTGGGTTGTTTTTAGTCATAAACTAGAAAAACCTAGAAAAATAAAAAAGGAACGAAAATAAAATAAAAATAAAAATAAAAAATAAACTTAGAAAAACCTAGAAAAAAATAAGAAGAAAATAAAAATAAAAATAAAAATAAAAATAAATAAATAAATAAATATATTAATGGCTAAAGTAATAGAAATCGAGTGTTCGTAATATTTTAGTTCCCCGGCAACGGCGCCAAAAACTTGATATGCGTGATATGAAGTAATAAAATTTATAAAGAACTTGATCACACCCAAACTAACTAATATCACGACGTTTAAGGCAAGCGCACCTATCGAACAGTAGTATAGCTTAGTGGTAAGACCGAGTTATCGTACCCAAGGGAACCAAAAGTACTATTACTTACTTCCTTTCTATTATCTAGCCTAAGAATAAAAGAGGGGTTTGTTTAAACTACTTCTAAAACTAACTAAGAAAAGCACAAAGAGTAAATTGGGAAAACTTTTTAGGGAAAAGCTGATTGATATGGACAATACTTAAGGGAGAATCCACCTAGACTTCACTTGTTATTGTTTTCTTGAACTATATGATTTGTTTACTTGACTTGATCCGTAAAGATCCCTAATCTATGCTAAACCCTCCGTCGAGGCGTAGAGCAACTAGGCCTAAGTTGTTAATTAAAGTTCCCTTATTAATTAACTCCCTAGGTTGCATTAATTCGATCTATGGTTCCCCATATTAGGTTTGACCCTAATCCGGCAGATTTATGTCGCCCTATGTCTAGGGTTGCATGCAACTCCGCTTAATTATGGTAGATCTACTCTTATCACAGGGACTTTTGCTCCTCTGCTCTAAGCACATCCAATTATTGAAATAATACCTAGGACTATTAAATCAAGAATGAAGAACACATAATTAAGAACAATTCAAGTATTTATCATATAAATCAAGAATAAATAACAAGATCTATCTTAGGTTTCACCCCCCTCAAGTATTTGAGGGATTTAGTTCATAATAAAGAAAGAAAACATCTCAGAAGATATAAAATAACAAAACATAAAAGAACCCGAAAACCCCTGAAGGAATTTAAGGAGATCCTCTATATTGCTGCAGAATTCCGGCTTCTGGGATGAATCAATCAGCTTCTCTGCGAGTAATCCCTACTTCCACTCTCTATGTTGGCAGCAAAGAATACTTCCCTTTTGGGGGAAATAAGCCCACCCCTAGAGTTGCCTCCTAGGGTCTTTATATAGAGCTTTAGAGAGCCTTTCTTAGCCTCCAAGTATCCCAATTCGAGTGAAATTCCTCTTCCTCACAACTAGAACACGCCCGTGTGCCACGCCCGTGTGACTTCGACAAAGGCCGTGTGATTTGGCACGGCCGTGTGGCTTGCCCGTGCTTGTCGAGGGCTGGACCGTGTGATCTTAATGTGGCACGGCCGTGTGGCACGGCCGTGTGGTAATTCCTTGGGCCGTGTGTTATGTCATTTTTGGTCCATTTTCCTCATTTTCGGTTCATTTCCTATTCTTTTCTCTTCCATATGCTCTCCTGAGTATAAGATATGAAAAAGAAGGATTAAGAGCACGAATTCTCACTAAATTGATAATAATTCATCCAAAATATAGGCTAAACATGAGGTAAAAATATGTATAATTTATTGTTTATCACATAACCAAAGATGATGGAGCTAACAAAAGGAATTTTTTATAGAACACTTCAATATTACAGAAAAGTGAGGATCTTCAATGAAAATATACTTGAAAGCATTGAGATGAGAACAAGTTATCAAAAAAAAAAAAAAAGCATCTATTATAACTTATGAAATGTATTCCAGATATGAAGTCCAAACAGCCAAGGGGAGAACATGTTAGAATAATAGCGAAAAAAAAAAACAAGTTATAATATATAGAATTGACTTGTAACACAAACTTTCACAAGACACTTGGCTTTAGTTATGAAAAATGATTAATTTGTTGTGGATGCAATCGTTTGACACTAAACAAAATTATTTATTTAGGTCTAGTGAATTTGTATAAAACTAATATAAATTATTTGATAATATTGATACCTGAAGCATAAAACTCAAGTTTAATGAGAAAATTATTAAATGTGAATATGATTTTGTTCAGGAGTTTTTATTAATTTATGTATTTATACATATAGATTATTATCATCATTGTTGATATTAATGTGTCAAATATAATTGGAGTTCCTGAAAAATTTTCAAAAGCAATAATTATTCGGTAGATAAACTTTATAATAAATATATATCTAAAAATTAAATTTTATCTTGACCTAAAGATTGAACGTTCAATAAGAACAAATGATCATACAATGATGTTATAAAACAATAGTCCTGAAGTATCAATTATTTATGTGTCCAATACACTCATTATATTGGTAATAGCGAATGATACAATACATCATGTTTTATAAAGTTATTAGTGACATCTAAAGCATAAGAATGCAATTGAATTTTATTGCTATATTATTGATACGCATCAACAAAATTTGTTGTTGATGATTTATTATTGATCAATAATATTGAATGCCTCAAGATTGAGTTATAAAATGATGCACAAATAAGGGGAATCAAAATATGCACTGTTGTAATACCTCTCACCTGATGCAAAGAATAATCGAGAATTCAATTAGGCACTCCCTACCGCTACATTTGAGAAGTCAATTTTCAACATTCATTTGTGTTGTTTCAAAGATCTTAAGTGATGTTTACATTAAGAGAATAAATTCGCACTACATTTTTCTTTTAAGAAGAAGAATAAAAAACTTTAAATTTCAAATTAAAGTTAATAAACACTGGCAAAAATCTATTATTATTATCATCCATCATCATCGATTGACCCGCATAATTATTCAAAGGTTAAAATATATTATTAGTCTCTGTATTTTTAAAAAAATTCAGATTTAATTCATATACTTTTAAAATTTAAAATGTAATCTTTTTATTTTTTCAATTTAAAAATCTTAGTCCAATCATTATTGTTGTTGGTAGTTTCTATCAAAATTTGTCGAGTTAACATGTTTATTTTCTATTAATCATATTCCACGACTTATGATGATAACCTAATCAAAATTTCAAGTTGATAAATTTTGACAAAAACACTTATAATTTTAATGATTGAACTAAGATTTTTAAATAAAAAAAGTATGATTACATTCCTAATTAAAAAGCAACTTAAAATATTTTATTTAAAATTTTTAATTCTTGGAAAAGGTTTTATTTTTGAAAATTTTGATGCTATTTTCGTAGTTTTTGGATTTATAGTTTTAGTTTTTTGGTTTTATTTTTTCATATTTTTAAAATACTTTTAGGTTATTTGCTGATATAATATATAAGATAAAATAGTGTCATGTTAGTAACACAAAGATTAGGGTCAATTTGCTTCACATTAAAAAAGTTAATGTTAAATTGAATAATGTGTAAACATTAAGAGCTAAATTTATTATTATGTTTTATATACAAGGTCAAAATAAATATTTAATGCCCCAAATTTAATGGAGTGACTATTTTAGTTTTTTTATCAAACTTACAAAGATTAATTAGTTCATATTTTTAGTAAAGAGATCAAAATACAATCTAGGGTACAATATAGGGACCAATTTGATACTTTAATATTATTATTCATTATTAATTTTAAGGTTAAAATATGTCATTTGTCTCAATATTTTGATAAAATTTAAGATTTAGTCCTTATACTTTAAAAAACTAAAAAAATAATTCCTCTACTTTTTTCAATTTAAAAATTTTAGTTAAAATATTCATTGTTAGTAGTTTCTATCAAAATTTGTCGATTGATTTAACACGTTTATTTTCTATCAATCATATATCACATTATATAATGGTAACCTAATCAAAATTCTAAATTGAAAAATTTTGACAGAAAATAATTACGATTTTAATGAATAGATTGGGATTTTTAAATAAAAAAGGTTATTAGATCTAAAATTTTAACTTTTAAAGTACAAGGATTAAATCTCAAATTTGGTCAAAGTACGGGTAGTAATAGCATATTTTAATTTTAACGGATTGGAAAAGCGTAAAACTAATATAATAGGGGACGTCAAGATGTTGACGTGGAAAGATCTTAGTGGAAGAATGCCAAGGTGGCAATATGCCTTCGAAATATAAACTGTAAAAAGAACAACAACGAAATTGAAGGAAACTGAAGTGGAGGTGGCCGTTGCCTTGTTGGTGTTCGAACCTTTGATCGAAACTTTTCCGATCTAACCCTCCAAAAAAACCCTAACATTGTAGTGGAAAAAACCAGATATTTCGTTTAGGAGAGAGATGATAAAGGTTTCTAACGTGCCGATGGCGATGACATTCCCACCGTTGCTCGTCGTATTATTCTTGGCTTTGAGTACTGGTCCACTGTGTGACGCCATTTGGTTGAACATTCCAAAAACCGGCACCAAGTGCGTCTCCGAGGAAATCCACAGCAATGTCGTTGTTTTGGCTGATTACGTCGTCGTTTCCGTGGAAGACGGTCAAACCGCTACCATTGCCGTCAAGGTTTAATCTTTTGCTCTTCTGTATTTCTCCCTTTCGGTCTTGTTACGAAAAGGTTACTAGCATTTGTTCTCTTCTTTTCTAGTTTTGATTAATACATATTTCTTTCTTACGGATAAAACTATTTTTCATACAGATGTGGAAAAATTAATGAAATGTTTAAACTTTGCTGTTATTTGTGATTTTAAATGAAAAAATGGGAGATTTGAATATATTGTTCATGTTTCGGAATCAGATTTGTTATTCTTTTTACTTGAAATAGCTTGCTTTCGGTATAGAGGTAGAGTTATTCTGTTTTTGATAATTTGAGCTGTAATATCTTAAGCATTAGCAAATATTGGAAAAACAGAGATATAATAATAGATTATACAATAAAAAAACGTGTACTGAATTCTTGGGATCCGATTTCCAACTTCGGAATTGATTTCTCTTAAGTTAATATTTGAAAGATCACCATAGTAATATTGGATGAATGGAAACTTACGAAATTATCACTGCATTTTCTCTCATTATATTTTAGAATCACCTTTGTTGATCTCCAAATATCATGCTTTGGCGTGGAGATTAAGTTACAGTGCCATAGTTTATATTTGTAATATATTTTAAATATATGAAAAAGAAACGGTAAAGCCCGACGGTGATGCTTCCTCAAACATATTAGATTTGCAGTGAACTTCAAACTGAAAGTTTGTATTGTGTAGGTGACATCCCCGTATGGGATCAATCTTCACCACAGGGAGAATGTAACGTATGGCCGATTTGCATTCACAACCGAGGAAGCTGGCAATTACCTAGCATGTTTCTGGTCGGATAACCGTACTCGTGGAAGCGGTGAAGTTGTTGTCAACATTGACTGGAAAACTGGGATTGCAGCTAAAGACTGGGAATCAGTTGCCAGAAAAGAGAAACTTCAGGTCAGCATTTTTCTTGAGAATTCCTTGTTTAGGGTATAGAAAGGACATCATGGGTCCTGCTCCCAGTGCATTGTAACTAAACTTCAGTTCCAAATATTTTTCGAGATGATCATATTTATGGAGTTTTGTTTGTTTTAGCATCAGTTCACAAAAGAACTCTTTCCCTGCCAAGCTTCTATTTTTCCTAAGCCACAATTTGTATAAAAAAGAATTGATATGGTAATTGTTGATTTCATCTTTTTACTTTTTGGAGTTTGCAAGGTGGGTTTGAAAAATGATTTTATGCATGTCCAAAGCTTGAAATTTTGTATTCTTGTGTCAATCATTTTGAATGACATTGGGATTCTTTTTGATAAATTCTACACAAACTGGTTTAAGAAAGGAAATGAATTGGAATTATTGATGAGTACAGCATATTACATTGCAACCAAACTTCTCTCATATTCTTGTTTCTATTTTCATCTTGTTTTGTACACATTTGTGTGTTTCATCACATGCTTATTTACATACAGGGTGTTGAGCTGGAGCTGAGGAAACTCGAAGGAGCAGTGGAGGCCATTCATGAGAATTTACTCTATCTGAAAAGCAGGTAATTATAAATGTTCTCTTCTGCCTGTTCAGTTTAAAGCTAACATCCTTAGCTTATCTCATCCTTATTGGATAGCAGAGAAGCAGAAATGAGGAGTACGAGTGAGACCACAAATGCAAGAGTCGCGTGGTTTAGTATCATGTCTTTGGGTATCTGCATCGTTGTTTCGGGCCTGCAAGTGTGGTACTTGAAGCGATTCTTCCAAAAGAAGAAGCTTATCTAAATTTTGATCGGTAGATGAGAAAATTCAATAATTTCTTTTGTTTTCTTGTTATTTTTCTTTTCATGTATGTTGCACAACGGAAATTTTGATTTGATGCTATGTTTTCGCATCAAGTTACATATAAATCAGCATGTTCTTTGATTGAAGGTTACCACTGGTTTTTTACTCTTTTTATTTGAATAGCCTGTGCTCTGTAGCTCAGCCCACTGCAATTTTTAGAACTAGATTGATACGATAAGGTAATAACTTTGCACTTGATTCAACTCCAGCCATTTTACTTTTGCCTGAGGCTTTGCAGGCCAGGCAAATGATGTATGGGATTTTAGCTATTCAAACAAGATTCGCTCTGCAAGTGCAATTCCAGGTAAACAAGGGCCAACCGATGCAATTATTTTGTTCAACGAATCGTTTAAGTACTAGCTGGATGCCAAAGGCAAAAACTTCAAACGCCTAAATAAACTTAAGACTTAATAGATCAGAAGACATTGCAACGGAAGGGGTGTGAAATGAAAAACTTGAGAAGTTAAAAGCATCTCCATGAGAATCATCATGAAGCAACCATCTATTCGAACCGTTGTTCGATTAGCAGTCAATGCTGTTCAATTGGAAGCTGAAGAAAAGAACAAATAGGAGGTGGCTGTTGTCAGCCTTATTCAATTCGAACTATTTTGCGGTTCATAAATCTAAGCCTGCAAATCTCATCAAAGAATTCATCCGTGCTGCTATGGCTGCTCTTCATTTGAAGAATCCTTATTACCATTTTCTTCAAGTTTTTCCCATACTTGAGAAGGGATTCCAGAGTGTTCATTTTCTGTTCAGCATTTAATGGTGATCTTACTTGGACCACAACTTCCTCTAGGCAGGGAATCACAAATCCTGGCTCTACCTGCAAACACAAATTTTCTTTAATTCTTTGATGGTCAAATTAGGCCAGTGAATCAACAATAACCCTAGCGTTGTTTTTATCAACTTACATTTTTCAAGCTGTTTTTCTGGCAAAGAGCAGCAAACATGGCTCCATGAATATCAAACTTTTGAAGCTTGGGATGGCTATTAAAAAATTCAACCAAGTCAACTTCTGGAAAGGGTAGAAGGGCCTCCAAATCTCCTGTAAATTCAACCTTCATGTAGAGATGCTTCACCTCATTCGACCATTCCAGCATTTTACTTATTGCATCCCAGCACCATTGGACCCCTCTCATGGACAAGGATTCAAGCGCTGAAAGCTTCCCAAAGTCTACCATGTATACTCTGCCTAAAGCATCACAAAGCAAACCGATTATTAAAATCCTACACAACCGAGAAAAGAGCATACCAGGATCATAAGTGGAATGTTTACCAGCATTGTTCGCTATTGAAAGGTTCCTCAGGAATGTAGTCTCACGGACTCGAATCCAACTACAACCTTGCACCTCAAGAAGTTCAATTTTCGGGCAAGTGAGAGAAAGGGAACAATTCCCCGAGCCGTAAAAATCCAGCTTACACTGCTCCAAGTATGGCAACTCGATCGAAACTGATCTAACCCCTTCACAACCAAGCAATACTAAGTTAGTCAAGTTAGGGCATGCACCAAGTGCAGCAGATAATGCGGGATCCTCCAATCTTGCTCCAACGATTTCAAGGCATAGAAGGTTTTCAAAAACATCCCACTTGGGCGGATTAGCCATTAACACACCCCAAAGCTTCAAAGACTTCAACTTCTTCGCTGCAGCAATACAGTCCAATTTGGAAGGGCTATCAAGACATGCCTGATAATCCATAACATTATCCATTCTTAGCTCAAGATCCTTGAGTGATGAATGCACCAGCGACAGCCACGAAGCAAGGCCTGCACTGGTGAATGGACTGTAAACAACAAGCTCCTCTAAGCATGCAGTTGCGGAAAGCATTTTCCAGACGACAGTGTCGGAGCTATAACTGCCTGGACGACTATCAAAGGAGTTGCGAGGGAAGTAGAGACTTCTAAGGTAAGTTAATGACTCCCTCCATCTCTTGGATACACAATTACAAGCTGCAACATCCCGAGCATTGCTCAAGTGTGACAAAATGTACTGAATAATGGCATCTGGAAGAGAATCCATTTCCTGAGAATAATGATCAAACAGGTAACCCTCAATTACTCCTCAATGCAAGTATTAATGTTACTTTCCCCTAATCCATAGGCACCCACGAAATGTTTCTTCTCGAAATTATCAAAAAAAAAAAAAAAACGTCAACGAAACAAACTTCTGCTCCTTCTAATACTTAGTCGAGGGATTATTCTTAGCTTCATCGATTTTGGTAATAGCTAAATTAAATTAAAGACGTATGTCGAAATGTAACAATAAAAATCCTGAAGAAAATGAACTACAAGTAACCACGCAAATGCATCAAACTTTTCTTGTGAGTTAACACATTAAAGAAATGGATTAGTATTTCATAAAAACACGCTCAAAAGCATGAAATCCGAAGAACCCAGATAAGATATGAACATTTCAAGCTCAAACAACATTGAATTAAAGAAAACTACACGGTATTAACAAATTTTAAAAAAAATACTTAAAATTTATAATCAAAATTGAAACATGGGTATACAAGAAGGGAAGTTGATAAGAGAGATACAATGGGAACTTACAAATATGATTTGAAAGATGAAGAAAAAAAGACAGATCTGAGCTTTTGTATTTCTGTGAAAAAAAAATCTGCTTTGAAGAGAGACAAAGGTACAGAAGATAAAAATAAGAAATATAATGAAAAAAAAAAAAAAAAGGAACGTACAAACAAAGGCTGGCGCAGTGGCGCGCGTAGATGGAGGGTTTTAAGCTCTGAGGGTTGTTTCAAATTTTAAAAAACTTTTAGAGCGAGGGACCTCCCATTTTTAGTTTGGTACTCGGGGCAGCAAGCATTGTTAAAAATATCACCAATATTTCTTACTTCTAATAAGTATTTTTTAAACCTAAGTTTGAGTTTTTTTATTATTATTTTAAATATAAGTTTGAGTCGCCGCGGAAATATTATGGTAAAATAGTATACGGGTCAAATTGTAATATAATAAAGAAAGAATGAATTAAATCGAAATTAATTATTTATGTTAATAAGTCTAAATAATACTAATTTAAAATTAAATTATGAAAAATCAAATAAATATCAATTAATCTAATTAACCTAGAAATTAATTAAACTAAAAATCAACCAATTAAACAATAAAAAATAACCCAATAAAACAAGCAAAAACTTAATTCACTTCAGTGACCCTAGTTAACTTCAAATTCGGGTTTTATTGAGTTAGCTATTAATTAACTAGTTATTACCTCTTTGCCTCTAACTAATTAACTATTCGATCAATATACGCTTACCTCTTAGTCTCACTTTCTTAATCGGGATAAATTATAAGGTACTCGGGAAACTTATCTCTCGACCTCGTTCATCCTAAATAACTTCATAGGGGTGTCACTCCTTAGGGTTTAATCACACATAATTTAAACCAACTAACCCAGATCTCAACCCTTGTTCATTCATTAATTATTCACACATACACTCGTTAAACTCCTTAAGAAAATTATCTACTCATGGATCAAAATACAAAAATTCCTAAACTCATATTTAACATGCAAAACATCAAATTAAATAAAATAAGGAGTAGAGAAAAAAATTGTTTTTCAATATCAATTGAAGCTCGAAAATGGAATCTCCTTTAACAGTTATGAAGATCTCCTTGATTGCAATTAGATTCAACAACAGAATGAAGAAAAACTAATATATTAAAGCCTTGGATCAAAATTGAATCCAAGTTAAAATAGTAACAAAAGTATAAAAGGACTAGATTGAAAAGAAAATAAAACTAAACTAAAAACCTAAAACTATTAAAACGACTAATTTGGCCAAGTCCCCTAAAATGAGCCTTAACATGCGTATTTATAGAGTTTATACTCATACCTAATTAGGGTTACTAAACAGCCCAAAAATCTGATTAAGGTTTATTATGTGGACTAAAATACCCCTAATTAGTTTTTCCTGTTCGTCACTTAGTGTTGCGACACCATAGGATCGGTGTCAACACTGCCTTCATTTTTTGGGTACTTTGGCTTTGAAGTACGGTATTGCAACATCACTTCTCGGTGTCATGACGTTGCAATCGTCCTTCGCCTTCTAAGCCTAAAAATAGTGTCCTACACACTAGATAAAAGTCGTTAGATCATCCATTGGCCCAGAGTGGCCCACTAAGTCATAATAGAACTCAAAATTGCGTAAAAACGCTTATTTTGTATAAATTAAACACAAAGCAATAAAAATGAAAACAAAATAAAAATATATAAAAACGCAATAAAACAAGCTCGTTAAGTGCCAAAAATGTAATGACTCAAAATTCACGGGCACCAGAAAAACGAGTCATAGGGCCTCCGTCTTAGTTAAACCGAGTTAGTAAATAATTATTAGGAATATTTGTGAGTCTAGTTGTGTGTTTAATTAAGCTTTGATTAGGTGAATTTAGTTTAAATGAGAGTAATTAATAGAGAGGATTAAATTGAATTGAGTATAAAAGTTTAATTATAGAATAGAGAAAGGTCAAGAAATTAAATTAGGAATTAAACCATAAAAATGACATGTGTAAGGTAATAATAATTTATATGTGTAATAAAATAAATATGCACAAATGTAAATATATAATTGAATTACTTAAGATTTAAGTAAAAAGATTTATTATTATTATTATTATTATATTATTTTATTAAATAAATATGATGATGCCAAATGTAAGTTGATAATCATGTGTACTTATATATATTATATGTGTAAAATATTTATTTGTTGTTATAGTGATATTTTATAATTTATTAATTAATAAAAGAAATAAAAGAAATGATAAAAGAAATAAAGAAATAAAAGATGGAAAAAGTTACAGAAGTGAAACGAAAGTGGGAAAGAAAAAGAAAGAAAGAAGGAAGAAAGGGAAAAATCAAGTTTTGAAGCTTGGAGATTATTTGGTAAGTTTAATTAAGTATTTTCTTTGAAATTTTGATGTTTTTGAAGTCCTAAAGTTGAATATTTTTTAAATTTGTGTGGAAATATTAAAAGTTGATAGATTTTTTAGTAGGGTTTATGTTGAACTAATGATGAAATTGGGGGTTTAATTGATAGGAATTTTGATTTGAATTGATTAAAGGATTAAATTGTAAACTAGGTCATAAGTTTTGTGTTGTAGGGACTAAATTGATAGAAATTCGAAATTATGGAAGTATAAAGAAAGTTTGATAGATAAATTAAAGTTTTGATGGAATTTGAACAAGAAAAAGATGTGAATTATACTAAGGAAGAAGATGAATATAGTTAGGACAAATTTGGAATTATGATAAAAGTTGTATGGAAATTTAATATTTAATGTAAGATGTGTGTGATATTAATGATTTGTAATTATATAATTTTCGTAGCAAACAAGGAAATCGAGACGTTGAATACGGAGGGGAAGGAAAAAGTGATCGAGGAATAGCTTGAGAAAAAAAATATCGTTTTGTATTACTATAACTCAAGTTAAATTATATTAAATGTTGGTTTTTAAATTAAAGTGTATGAAAGAGAAATAAGAGGTAAGTATTGTTTTGTCATGATTTGGAAATTAAATTGAGCCATGATTGATATATGTGATTGAGTATGTGAAATACATATCAATTTAAAATTGAAGAAGTATATTTGAAATCAAATTCGAATGATTATGATCAAATTGAAAGTGAAAGTGAAATTGAAATTGATATGTGATTTGGAAACCTTATTAATTAGTCGAGCTTAGTCGGATATAGTTGACATGTCATAGGTTTGAAAGAGTTCTGGGATTCTTCGACCTTGAGTCGATGAGACACACCATGTGTCATTATATTGCTTCGGATAGATTCGATGAGGTATTGGTTACCACTTTACTTCGGCTCAGTCGATGAGACGTTGGTTGTCACTTATTGCTTCGAACTATCTGATGAGGCGTTGGTCGCCATCTTAGTGTGTTATGGTTGGATCCGTGTATCCGCCAAGTCCTAGTCATGTGAATAGGGATAAATAATTGGTTGATTAATTTGATTGGAAATGAATAAATTCTATGCATATGATGATATAAGAAATGATATAGAGAAATGTGAATGAAACATGGATTATGAGTTCATATTAAGTTGTATGTGAATTGTTGAAATGGATATGTAAATTAAATTATTTAACTAATAAGGTTAAAGTTTAAAATTAAGTATATTGCATAATGAAATGTTAATAAGTTATAATTTGAATTATAGTAATACTACTGAGTATTTCCAATACTCAGCATATGGTTGTTTTCCGTGTGCAAGCTAGGTAAAGATAAAGCTCGATCCAGCATCCGAGTCACTCCCGATCTCAGCTTCATTTTGGTGATGTAATCTAACTTAAGTAAATGTGGCATGTACTAGACTTTGTTTTAGTCACTTGTATATGTTTTATGTTTTGGATGAAAATGTGGCACATAACCCTTAGGAAGTATTTGAAATGAATGAATGAATATTAGTTAAGTTTGGAAGATATGATGAATGTTATTTGATCAAATTTATAAGCCAATGTTTTAGGCATGCTTTGGGTGTATTAAGTATGTGAAAATGGCTTAAAAATGGTGAAAAATCAGGTTACGACACGGCCTAGCCATATGGGCGTGTGCCCAGGCCGTGTGACCCTCGGTTTCTTAAGAAATTGCAAGTCAAAATGCCACACAGGCTGGCTGCACAGCCATGGGAGCCCCATGGGCTAGCCACACGACCATGTCCCAATCCACACGGGCGTATGCCCTTATCTTCAAGGAAAATTTTTCAGAGTTTCCTAACGTTTCCGGTTTAGTCCCAACCCACTCCCCAAGCATGTTTTGGGCCTCGTAGGTCCATATTAAGGACTTTATGATGGAATTTGAAAAGTTTTAAATTGAAACACAAAATTTTGATTCGGTTTTGTGAAATTGATAGTGTTTAAGTCTGGTAATACTTCGTAACCCTGTTTTGGCAACTGTTTGGGGTTAGAGGTGTTACAAAAAATACCTTAATTTGTCACAAAGAATTGTGGCAGATCAAACTCCGCCACACTTAAGTTGTTGGTTGTCCTCAAGCAACAAGATAAAACGAAACAAAATAAAACACACACACAAAAGAAAATAAAATCAAATAGTGCTTAAGCATGCCATATACAAGGATTAGATCGGAACTATGTACATAGGACAATTTGAATGAATACGTAACTCTAACACGATATATAATTGACTCTCGACCTTTAATATCACATACATAGTTCATAAAATGACAAAACAAACAAATTCAAGAGTGTTAAGTACAATGATCCATCAAAATACGTACACAAACAATACATTTATGCTTGAAGAACACAATTATTAGAAATGTCAAAATTTAGTCAATTTTCATCCATAAATCATATCACTTAGGTCACATAGGTTTTTCAGCTTCTAACATTCTGTGACTTAGGTTGGTTCAGAATTAAAGAATAGACACAAAAATGGTTAAAACACGAAAATAGTTTGACACATTATATTGACCTCTAATACTTCTCTAATTAGACCTTTTAGCTCACCACCTTATATCCCCTTCTCTCACCTACCTTTTATCTCCAATTCCTAAGGTAAAATATTAGTGAATACAATTGTTCTAGCGAGAGTAATGTGAAATAATGAGAATTGTTTTATTTTATTTTTCTTTTTTCACTCACTTTGCTTTTTTATTTTCTTGAGAACTTCTCGCTCGACTATTTTATCCTTTTCAAACATTTTTCTTTTGATTGATTCTTAAAATTTTCTATTTAAGCACAAGTTTGTAAGTCTCTTGTACTTACAATACTATACTATCCCTTAAGTTCACTTTTATTTTTCTTTTATTTTGGAAACCACCACGCCGTATCTACCTAACCTTCAATATCAATGACCCAACGTCTAAGTTCGTACAAAGACCAAGAAAATTAGACCAAGAGATTATTTTTAAGGCTTACGGCTTCTGTTCTGGTTCATCAAGAAATAGAAATTTATGCTCGAAATTAGGGTACTAGGGATTTTGAATTAAGGTTAGCTTTTTGGCTCGAAAATGTCTAGCAAACAACGTCTTAGGTCATCCCTAAGTGTCTCAATTCATGAATTACAATTAACTAAATATTAACATATTAACATATGTTATTCAAACAAACATATATGCTTTTCATGTACCTATTAGTCACTTGGTGCACCTAACACACTATCACCTATTTAAATTGTAATAAAATGAACTAAATAGTGTAAAATTGAACAACTTAAAATCAATTGCTATTGAATTAAATTTACAATTCAAACACAAAATCCTATTTACACGGTCCTAACCAATCACTTGTATTGTTATAAGCTCACGCGCAAACAAATACACACAAAACAAAAGCAAAAAAAGTAACAAAAATAAATGAAAATGACTAATAAGAACATAAAAATTTGAAAAATTTCTATGTTACCCCATCACACTTTATTTGGCATATTGTCCCTAATATACGTCTTAAAAATAGGAGAAGAGACTGCCCGATTTTAGTGTTGAAGGTCCTTGGATGTGGTCGGGTAGTGCTCCTTGTGCCAGTTTAGCTCCAAAATGTAGTGATACATATCGTACAGGTTCTTACATAGAAATTAATTAAAAGAAAACTAAAGCAAAAAATAAAAAAAAGTACAAACAAAATAAAATCATCCAAAAATAAAAATTTACAAGTCCCAAAAAAATTAAAAGTTCGGGAGTTTTTAATCAAAATCAACATCCAGTCGATCCTTCTCAATCATCTGTTTCTTCCCTCTACCCATTTTCGGTGTGACGACCCTCACACCCGTAGAACTAGTAAGGCTTGTACGGCTCAGGGTGCAGATCTTAACTCCTTCGACTGATGGTTGTTCCAGTTGGAACACATCATCGAGATCCTCGTCAAAAGTTGGTTCTTCTTTTTCGTCCTCTTATCATTCCTCACCAGCTTGTGGCATGGGTGGGTACTGGTTTGGTGGTGGCTCTGAAATGGAAATCCCAAATCGTTGGGTGTAGTCTGTGCCCAATGGTGTCATCCACTACATCAATCAGATGATCTATTCTATATTGGTCATGTCACCTGTCCCTTGGCCCTTTTCCTTCATCTTCCTCTTTAGTGATGATAGAACATCCATCTTTTTCTTTCGTCGCTCGTTCCAATCTTGGATGTGCTTGCAGTTGAGCTTGACATACTAGGTGTAGATAGAGTTCCTGAGGATGCTTTTAGTCAGTTTAACAAACTGCTTGGTTGTGGACATTGGGACTTTAGCCTTTTTGCATAAGGTAGTCACTAGGTACGGGAAAAAAGATCTTGACCTTCTTTCCACTGATGCAAGTGAAAAATGATTTGTAGATCCACTTGTCGATGCATAACTATCTATGCTGCAAGATACAATAAAGTAAAATAGCTCGAAAAACGTTAATGTTAGATACATTAAAGGCAGGAGAAATTTGCGTGCAGATAAATTACATCCAAATTTTGGCAATCAGAAACATTATTGCTTGATTGAATGACAAGTGGATGTTAGGTCTTGGTTGGCATTTCCAAACGCCTCTCTACTCGGTTAAATACGTAATGATCTTGTCCATATCTATGTATCTAAAATAATAAATATCTAGTGCATCCAATGCATCAGAAACACAGTATGAAGCATTATAAAAATTATAGATTTTTTGAGGAGGGCATAAGACCTCTTTGCCTCTGATAGTCACGTAGCCATGCATGTTATGCTGAGATTTATTTTTTTCCCATTCTTTTAGCGAGGCGTAAAACTCATACACCATCGAGTTGATAACCGACTCTTTTGGTGTAAGGGAAAAATCAATCAATTGATTAGCTCGGATTAGATCTCATACATCATCATTCAAATCAAATGAGGGGTCAAACGTTCTTGGATGAATGTTTTACCTTGAAGTTCTAAAAAGTATTTTTCAACTTCTTGACTCTGAAATTGGGTGGAATCAAATTCCTCCGATTCGACTAGTTGTGCCGTTTTATGAACTTTTCTTGAGACCATTGAAAATGCAATAAAAGAAATAATCTAACAATTTGTAATGATAAAAATAAAAAATGAAGGTGAAATAGTTTTATCACCAAAATTATTGATGGAATTGGCTACCAACAATAAGGAGTGACAACAGCGATGGCAGTGGCATGAGGAGATGCATCAAACTCACGACGAACAAAAAAAAAATGGAAGTAATGGAAAGCGTATAGGGGTGCGACTATTGTTGAGTGGTGTTAGGAGGTGTTCAGAGAGTGATTAGAGGGTTCAAATTTGTTTAGTATTTATACTAAATAGTCAGGTGGCATAGAAATCAAGGTTTGGAATGACAGACTCGACGTCAGTGTCGTGACACTAAGGGTTGGTGTCGTAATACCGTACTTTGACTACTCCATTTTTTTGGGTTTAAGTGTTGTGTCGTGACACTGACCAAAGATTTAAAAATAATTTAGGTTCAAAATTTCGTGTCGTGACATTGAGGTGCAGTGCCGTGACACGAGGTAGAATTTGAAAAGATATTAGATTTAAAGTGCAATGTTGCGACATTGAAATGTGGTGTCGCAACACCGCCCTAAATTTTAAAATCCTGGGAGCTTCGAAGTTCAGTGCCGCAACACCAAGATTTGGTGTCACAACACCACCCTAAATTTCTTAAATTTTGAGTAATTGGTGTGTCTGTCCCTATGTTTTACCCATAATTTCAATAAAGTCCCTAATAGGCTCCCTCTAACTGCCTAAGGTGAAATCCTATCCTAATTAAAACTTCCTAAACTAATTAAAATCCAAAATAAAATCTAAAATTCAAATGTACAAATTTTACAACAATTTTCAAAGTTTTAAAATAAAATTAAGTGTGGCTACTGGACTCATCTGGTAGTCCTAGTGTTCCATGCATCGCCATCTTGCTCATTTGGCGATCATCTTGGCCCGTCCAACAATTGAATTTGCATTTGGGGTCTTTTCACTTGTCATGCTCCCTTGCTCCTTTGGTTCCTAAACACATCAAACTAAAAATATACCTTTGACTAAGGTTGTTAGGGGTGATAAAGGAAATTACATAAGAATCTTCCCCTATTTTATTCTCGTATTTTATATTTTAGAATCATGGCCACATTTGAATACCTCTATTTTACCATTGATCTTCATTATCAATTCATTCTTTTTAAGATCAACGGTCGATCTAGACGTAGCCAAAAATGGCCGACCCAACAGAATGGGAACATCGTGGTCCTCTTCGATGTCTAGGACGACAAAATCAATGGGGATTATAAAACACCTTACCTTAATCAATACATCTTCAAGTACTCCATTAGGGTGTACTACAGACCTATCGACCAATTGTAGTGTAATTTTGGTCTTTTTTAGCTCCTCTAATCTGAGTTCCAAATACGTGGACAAGGCATCAAATTTATGTTGGCCCTTAAGTCACAAAAGGCCTTACTAAAATGTTTATTCCCTATCTCCATGGGAATTGTAAAACTTCCTAGATCTTTTAGCTTTTGGGGTATTTTATGTGTAATTATAGCACTAAAAGAAGCGTTGATTTTTATTTGCTCACCTTTTTTTAGCCTTTTATGCCTAGACATTATCTCTTGTAAGTACTTGGCATATTTTGGTATTTTATCTATCAGTTCAAGCAGTGCCAAATTTACATTAAGGGACTTAAAGAGTTTTAGAAAACTTACAAATTCTTTCTCATCCCTTATTCGTTTGTCCTCCAACCTTGATGGAAACAACACCTTTTTTTGCACTAGTTCCTTTTGTGGAGTCTTTTGACTCAGCCACCGATTCTGGTCTTTTCTCTATTTGGAATGCAATTTTTGGCTCATCAAGGCCTTGGTCCTCCGTTTTGACCTCATCGTCCACTTTGCTGGTGGGCTTTTCCAAGTTTCCTAGTGTTTTACCTGAACAAAGTGATAGCATTTACATGCACTTTTTCGTCCTTACAGGGATTATTTTCAGTATTGATCAGAATACTCTTGCCCATTTACCTCCGCATCTCATTCAACGCACTCACAATATTGCATTTTTCTTCCTTTAATTCGGTAATGTTCGTGCAAGTTTGCGCGTATGCGATCTTCACGTGTTGAATGTTGAATCTTATATGTACATCTTATTTTCGATCTATTCTAAACGTTGACCACAACTAACGTGGTCATTACCCATGGATCTCTCTTGAGATCTTTTCACATGCAGTGGTTGATAAAGATGGTTTGGTCGATTCGAAGCTGGGTTTCCTTTACTTTGATTGCCTCTCCACTTTAGACTCGGACGGTCTTTCCAACTGGGGTTGTACGTGTTCAAATTGGGATTTCCACCTCTATTCCCCAAATAATTCAATTCCTCCAATTGGGTCTCCAGGTGTGGTGTAAAGCTTCGAATGACATTATTCATTAAGGGCTTGACAGTGGTCTCTAGACGATGTAATTTTTCTAGAAATTGTTAATACTTATTGTCTTTATTGACCACCTTAGCCGTTGACGGCTTCTGGCTATAAGAAAAACACTTGCTAGACCACATGAAAGAGTTCATCACTGTGTCCTTGATCAATTGAAAGGCTCGCTTATTGGTGTTATTCATGAAGGCACTAGCTGATGCGCCATCTAAGTCAGCTCTTAAGCTCCCATTCAATCCGTTATAAGATATTTGCAATTAAAGCCAGTCTTGCATAATGTGGTATAGGCATTTCCTGAGCAGTGACTTGAAGTGTTTCCAAGCTTCATATAAGTTCTCACCCTCAAACTACTTAAAATCAGCAATGTCGTGCCTCAACTGGATGGTTCGACTAACTGGGAAAAATATGTGTAAAAATTTCCCTGCTAAATCATCCCATGTCGTGATGGAACCTGGCTTTTGGGAATCAAGCCATTTGTAGGCATTGTCACAAAGCGAAAGTGGAAACAACCAAAAACGAATTGCATCATCAGTCACTTTGTTGTATTTAAATGTGTAGCACAATTGTAGGAATCTTTTAAGTGCTGGTTCAGGTCTTCCATCATATTTCCCCGAAATTGCAAATTGTTTTGTATCATTTGAATGGTGGCTGTCTTAATTTTGAAATTATTTTCATTTATTATTGGCCACCTCTCAATGCTACCTTGAATAACATCTAAAGTGGGAAGCACATACTCACGCAATGTCCTCTCCTATTGAGCCATCAGTGACTTCTTTCATACTGGTGCAGGCTGTTGGATGTTCTCTTCGAAAAGTGGGTTTCCTCATGGCAAGTTATCCACTACAGGTGGATTACTTTGCATTTGTTGATGGGCTCGCCTTAAAATTCTCTCCGGTTCAAGATCTGGCTCGATAGAAAGAGTTCCACTCTGTGTCATACATTGGATCAAAGAGAAGTTAAAATAAATTAAAAATCAAGTAAAGAAATAAAATAAAAAAATAAAAATTCGTATCTATGATTCTAAATTTTCCCATTTATCTTATGAAATGCAAAAAAAGTAAATTTTTGTCTCATGCCAAAACTTCCTCGGCAATGGCGCCAACAACTTGACCACCATTAGACATGCGAACGTCTGCACTAGAAATATTGCAGCAAAATAGATAATTAATTAAATAGCGGTGTGCGTAAGTATACGAGTCAAATTGTAATATAGTAAAGTGTCACAACGAAACACTCCGAGAAGTATTCCGAGGATCGTACCCAAGGGAGGTTAAATTAAACCGAAATTAATTCTCTACACTAATAAGTCTAAATAGTACCGATTTAAAATTAAATTACGAAAAATCAAATAAAAATCAATTAATCTAATTAACCTAAAAATTAATTAAACTAAAAATAAACCAATTAAACAATTGGAAATAACCCAATAAAAAAAGCAGGAGCTTAACTCACTTCAGTAATCCTAATTAACTAGTGAAATAGGCCAATTTAGCCCGGGTCCATACAAAAAAATAATAAGATAAAACAAAGTCCAAGTCCAATCCAAAATTACAAATATATCATTTGGCCCGATTAGAATGGCCCATTACTTGAGAAGATTGAAGGCCCATCTACAAGCTTAACGCATATGGAAACATAATCTTCAAGGATATGCAATCTTAGATATGATATGCAATCTTAGATATGATATGCAATCTAAGAAGATATGATTTTGTAATCTTAGAGATTTAATTTGTAGATACCCTTTAATCTTAGCCGTTGATGTAATTGATTTGTACCGTTAGATTTGGGGAGACTCAACTATAAATAGAGGCCTCTCCTTTTATTGTAAATCATTTGAGTTTTGGGAAAAAATAAGAATTCTTGAGAGCATTCACTCAAATTTCTCTCTTTCTTGCGTTCTTATTTTCTGCGGTTTGTTCTTATTTTATTCTTCGTTCATATTCGCTTTTCAACCTTTTTTATTTTGATTTAATCCTTGTTTCCTCGATTTTTAATTCTTTTTTATATTTTATTTTTTAATAATTTTAGTATTATATCAAATTATTTCATTTTTTATTAAGATATTTTGTTAAGTTCTATATTATTTTTTATATTATTTATAAATTTGTATATTATATACTATTTGAATTGTTTTATCATTAATATAAAATTTTCTATATATCGTATATTTTAAATATGTAAATCATTTATGTGTATATATATATATCTTATATTACTATATTATATGTTATCCCTTATATATATTTTCTATAAATTTAAGGTTTTATATATAGTATTTATTTATTTAAAAATATATTTATTTCATTATATACATATACTTTCCATTTTAAATTTTGCCATATCATTTTATGTTTCTTTTTTTTCAAAAATTGTTATAGTATTTTATTGTCTTGTATATATTATTTATCTTATTTTATTATTTTATATACATATTTATTCTTGTGTGTAAAGTTTCATGTTTATTTCTTATTTTTTTCGCATAGATTTTAAATTGTTATTATTTACTCTATATCTTTTATTTGATCATTCATATTCTTAAAATTCAAGTTTGTTGTCTTTATTTACCTTAGTATTGATATTATATGAATTACCTTATTTGTTATGTTATGTCATTCTATTACTTAATTGTCTATATTAGTACTAATTGTATATATGTTTCACAGTTTTAGTAAATTGCTCTTTGGTGTTTTAAAATGTGTTAATTTCAAACCATTGTTCTAAAAAATATATTTTATTTATTTGCCACATTTTATCCAAAAAAAATTTTCTTAAATAAGGCAATGTTTTGTGTTTAAAAATTCGGGAAATAGTGCCACAACATGCTGGGTTTCGATTTTCCATTTGACTAAATAACTAAATATCCTTTTAATGAATTTTGTAAATCATGAGACAATTTTGATTACGAAGGTTTAAAACATCATGTCCTAACGTGCTGGATGTGATGTTTGTATTCTTTCGAAACAAAGGAATCTCAAGTTCCAACTCAAATTGTTCAAGTTTTTAAAGAAATCATGTTTTAAGATCTTTTCGAATTTTTGACATTAGGACAATAATTAATCAATTCGGTACCAATTTTGGGTGTTACGAGGGTGCTAATCCTTCCTCGTACGTAACTGACTCCCGAACCTGTTTTCTTGAATTTCGTAGGCCAAAATCAATATTTTAAACAAAACGTTTTATAAGGTGATTTGATCACACCTAAGCAAAAGGATTGGTGGCGACTCCTGATTTCGTTTTTTTAAAGAAAGTCGACCCCGTTTTTCAAATTAAAAATGGTTTAGACAGCTTGGCGACTCCACTGGGGAAACAATAAGAGAGTCAAGCCGTAAAGTTGATTATTTTCTGTCCTAATGTCAAAATTTTGAAAATTCATCATACTTCCTTTATTGCATTTGGTTGGTTTATTAAAATATTTCTGCATTGCATTGCATGACCATTGCGGTCGCACCCTTTTAAGTGGGAGTGAGAAGCTACTCCTTTGTGAGGTTTTCACCTCCGTGCAGGATAGTGGATCACTTTCGGGGTACATCCGTACCTATGTCTTCGTGAGATTTTCATCTCCGTGCAGCCATAGGGAAATGTATTCCCCTGAACTGAACTCGGTCCGTATGAGCCTATAATGGGTGAGGATCAAGGAATCTGCCAGTTCAGGTACCTCTACTTTAGAACCAAACCCCATGTAGAAAGCCTTAAGAGCCGACCCTAGGTAGAGCCGCTTCAGACCCTAGTGGTTACCCAGATAGGTGATTTATTTTGTTATTTATTTCTCTTGTACTAACATGTTTTCTTTTGTTTTGATTGCATTGCATTTTCATTATAGAAAGGAGGTGTTAATTCATATTCGATTTCCAAATAGAATAGTTTGTCATAAGAAAACAAATTTCTTGATAAAGTGGATTTACAATACGGTCGTCTGAATATGGTCTAAGTAAACATGACGAGAGAAGGCTGGTAGTCCACGGAGGAATACATGGTTTGATTGCTAAAGATTCAAGCTAATGAAGATGATCTAAGAGCCGTCACGTCCTGATTTTCTTGAAGAAGATAATGAGTGTCGTGGAGATAAGTGAGCAATGGGTCGTGGCCCAGATCAAGTAACAAGGAGCTAGCAAAGACATCTTTTGGAAAATTTGCAAGATTTGACCATGAAGAAAAGATCAGTGTTTTCACTTGGACTATGAAGGGCAAAGGCCGCATATGTAATCCGTTTCATGTAAAGAAATATGTTTTCTAGAAAAGTTATTCTAATAGAATTGAATTCATAATCAACGCCTCTCTTTCTTTTATATTCATGCATTCGCATTGCATCGCATCGCATCATATGTATTAAAATTCATAGAAGGACCCTAATTAGTGGAAGTTATTATAGAGAGAGAGAGAGAGGTGGAGGAAAGATAAAGTTAATTCGGGAACTACACACTGTTACGGTACACGTGCCAAAATAAAAAACATGGATCAGAGATTTGAACAACTCCAAAAGGACAGGCAAGACCAGTTGCAAGAACAATTAGCAAAAATTCAGCAAGATATGAGAGAACAAATGATGGAAGCCTAAAGGAATATGATGGCTCAGATGACTCAGCTCCTGACTGGGGTAATGGACAAAGGAAAGGGCCCCATGACTAATACTGGAGAGGATAACGAGGAATATCCTCCAGGTTTTACCCCACCGCCTGCACAAACCTAACCTGAGGTGCATTCCCGAAGGCCATCTGTCACAATTAAGCCTCAACAGGGGCAAGCTGATACTGGGGTGCCCATGAATTTCCAAATTGGCTCGGGATCTAATCTAGGAGATAACCCCGCCAATCCTGTCATCCCCGATCTAGACATAGCCGAGAGGAAAGGAATGAGAATTGAATCCTCAAGGCAGCTAGAGGACCGTTGTAAATGGTTGGAAGAAAAGTTCAAGGCTTTAGAAAATACTGATAGTCATCATGGAGTTGATGCTAAAGACTTGAGCTTGGTCCTAGATTTAGTGCTTCCTTACAAGTTCAAAATGCCAGAATTCGAGAAGTAAAATGGGACTAGTTGTCCTGAAGCCCACATTACCATGTTCTGTAGACGGATGACCGGCTATGTTAACAATGATCAACTGTTGATCCACTGTTTTCAAGATAGTTTGGTTGGGGCAGGGTCTAGGTGGTACAATCAACTAAGTCGTGCTAGAATCAGTTCTTGGAGAGACCTAGCGCAAGCTTTTATGAAGCAATACAATCATGTGACAGACATGACGCCTGACAGAATCACCTTGCAAAATATGGAGAAGAAGTCAAATAAAAGCTTCAGACAATATGCACAAAGATGGAGGGAAGTTGCCATACAAGTTCAGCCACCGCTCCCAGAAAAGGAAACTACAATGCTCTTTATCAATACTTTGAAGGCTCCATTCATTACTCACATGATAGGAAGTACCACAAAGAGCTTTACGGATATAGTAATGGCAGGAGAAATGATTGAAAATACCATAAGGGGTGGCAAGATTGAAGCAGGGGAAAACACTAGATGGTCAGCTCCAAGGAAGAAAGAGAATGAGGTGAATAATACGAGTACATATAACAAAGGGTACTCAAAGGCAATCACTGTCAGCCAACCAAGAGCAACTACTGCTGGGCAACAGGGTTCAATAAGGCAAGAATCAGGTACAAAGCAAAACTCTGAAAAGCTTCAATTTACGCCAATCGCAATGACGTACAGGGAGTTGTATCAAAGTTTATTCGATGCACATGTGGTGTCCCTATTTTATCTAAAGCCGTTACAACCCCCATACCCCAAATGGTATGATTCAAATGCTCGATGTGACTACCACGCGGGAATACCAGGGCATTCCATAAAAAATTGCACGGTTTTCAAGAAAGTAGTTGAGAGACTCATTAAGATGGGGATTGTGAAGTTCGACGATTCCTCAGAACCTAATCTGACGAAGTAGTAAATGCAATAGTTGAAAGTGGGGGCAAGAGAGTTGCGATTCTTGGAGGAAGTCAAGAGCCCGAAGGGAATATCGGGGAGTCTGAACATTAAAAAGGGAACCGAAGAATAAGTTTCCAAGCCCTTACATACTTGGGAGTGTTTTGAACAATGAGATTGTGGAAGAGATCCTTGTATTTTTAAGGTTAATCTAGAGTATTATTCAAAACATGCTTGTTGCTTTAAGCCTAGAGGCAATAAGAAACCTTTTGTGAAATAGGCTTGTGTCTAGAATTTTTATTTCAATAAAATGCATCTTTTTGAACAAATAATTTTTATTCTTTCCCTGTATAGATTATTTTACTCAGAAATTATTTTATTCTCCATTCATGATCATACCATATAAATAATCATCCTTACAATCATTTATTCTTTGGAATTTACCTTCGTACCTACAATAGGTCCCTAGATATCAACGACATGAGCGACGTTGCTACTAACTTAGATTCTCCTTTTGAGTAAGATAGGTGTCTAGAGGGATCTCAGGACTTTAAAGATGATAGAGACTGTAACCTATCTTCTGATTTGTTAAGAATGGTAGAACAAGATGAAAAATAGGTCCTACTCTACAAAGGATCAGTGGATATTGTGAGCCTATAAAAGAAGTGGAGATTGAAGCTTAGCTCACCACAGAAAAAAGACGAGACATCATTGAGTTATTTTCAAGAATTTAAAGACATTTTTGCATGGTCATATCAAGATATACCTAGGTTACAAAGACCTATGGTTGTTGTTAAGGCTAAAAGAGGTCCATAGGGATGTCAGAAGGACGCATGCAGGTGGTTTTACAATGGCCAGACTGAACATTAGGTTTGGGCACTGTTGGTCTACCATAGAAGGGGGTTGATCAGTTATACCACAAATACCGAATTGAAGAAGATAAGATTTATGTGCCTCTTCCATTTCTTGACAGATTTTTTTTATATGTGGGACATGGATGTTATGGGGCCAATCTCGTCAAAAGCTTCTAGCTGATATCGAATCATCTTTGTGGTCGATGATTACTTCACAAAAAGGGTGAATGTTGCTTTATATGCCAATATTGCAAAGTTGACAGTCGTCAAAATTTCAAAAAAAATAAAACAAAAACAAAAATAAGATCAAGCGCCGACAAAGAATGCCGGAAGGGATCATGTTTAATAATGCACAACTATACAATGTCAAAAGTTTACAGTCTGTTCAAGGATCAAGCGCCATATCATAGTGCAACAAAGGCTGTAAAAAAAGAAAAAGTATAGAAAGAAAGAAAAACAAAAAAAGGCAAAATTATGGAAGGTGACCGAGACTTGTAAGATTGGCATAAGAAGCTACCATTTACTCTTTATGCTTATTAAATGTCGACCAGGACTTTCACTGGGGCAATAGAGGTGGTTCTGCCCATGAAAATCGAGATTCCTTTTCTCCGAGTTTTGATTGAGCCAGGAATTGGATTAAGAAGAATGTCTTGGCTGAAGAAAAGGATTGGAAAGTATTCATCATAGCCAAATGAGCCGAAAATGGATGATGCTGATTTATAAGGAAAAAGGGTTCACCTAAGGAAATGGTGTGATGGGGACCTGGTATTGAAGAAGATCCTTTCTATACAAAAGGGATTTGATAAACGATAAATTATACATGTTTTTACCTCATGCTTAGCCTAATTTATGGATAACTTATCATTGAATTTGTGGAAATTGGTGCTCTTAATCCTTCTATTTCATGTTTTATGCCCAGGTAAGCTTAAGGAAGAGAAAAAAGTAAGAAACGGGCCAAAAAGGGGCAAATTAGGCCCAATTCAATAATCAACACGGCCCGCAGATTCACCACACAGCCATGTCACACGGTCGTGCCACTTTGAGCATAAACACGGCCCAACCCCGACTCACACAGCTAGACCACATGGCCGTGCCACCTTAACAGGCCCGAGCACGGCCTGGACTTCGATCCACACGGGAGTGGCAAACGGGCGTGTCCCTGTCATGAGGAAGTTCAATTTACTCGGAAAAGGTTGCTTAGGGGCTAAGAAAGCCATTCTAAACTCTATATAAAGACCCTAGGAGGCAACTTCAAATGGGACATTATTTTCCCGCCAAGACGGGGAGTTAAAGGCAGGGAATTACTCGAAGGGAAGCCGATTGATCCATCTCAGAAGCCGAATTCTCCTTCAAGACTAAAAATCTCCCTTCAAATTCCTACAAGGGTTTTCGGGTTCTTTATTTTTTGTTATCATTATTCTTCTGAGATGTTTTCTTTATTAATTATGAACTAAATCTCTCAAATACTTGAGGGGGATGAAACCTAAGACAGATCTTGTTATTATTTTATCTTGAGTTATATGATAAATACCTGATTTGTTTTTAATTATGTGTTCTTAATTCTTGTTTTAATAGTCCTAGGTATTAATTGAAGTATTGATGTGCTTATTCAGAGGAGCAAAAGTCCCTGTTTAAGAGTAGATCTAGCATAATTAAGTGGAGTTACGTGCAACCCTAGACATAAGGCGACATAAATCTGCCGGATTAGGGTCAAACCTAATAAGGGGATCCATAGATTGAGTTAATGCAAGACTAGGGGTTTTAACTAGAAAGAGATTTCAGTTAATCAACCTAGACGGAGGTATTAACATAAATTAGGGATTTTTAAGGATCAAGTCAAGTGAATAAATTATCTAGTTCAAGAGTTGATAACAAGTGAAGTCTAGGTGGATTCTCCCTTGAGTATTGCCAAATCAATCAGTTTTCCTAAGAGTTTTTCCCCAATTCACTTTTTGTGCATTCATAGTTTAGTTTTAGAATTAGTTTAGTTTCATAAAAACCCTTTTTATTTCTAGGTTAAATAATAGAAAGAAAGTTAGTACTAGTACTTTTGGTTCCCTTGGGTACGATAACTCGGTCTTGCCACTAAGCTATACTACTGTTCGATAGGTGCGCTTGCCTTAAAGTCCTGATAATAGTTAGTTTTTAGTGCGATCATTATTATAAATTTTATTACTTTATATCACGCATATCAAGTTTTTGGCACCGTTGCCGGGGAACTAAGATATTAAGAACACTCGATTTCTATTACTTTAGCCATTACTATTTATATTTATATAAATTTTCAATTTCTCTTTTTATTTGTTTATTTATTTATTTTTATTTGCTTTTTCCCTTTCTAGGTATCTCTAGTTTATGACTAGAAGAAACCCGGGAGGACCACTACCTTTTGACGACAATTTAGAAGCGACAGTTCGTCGAACTCGCCGAAAGATAAGAAGAAGCTTGCAATATCCAGAAGAAGGACAAGAAGAAGAACCTGAACCTACTGAAGAGATGGAAGCAAATCAGCGCTACTTCCTGTAGTAGCCGCAAATCCCGTTGAGCAAAATCCTGCTCCGCATACTATGTATGATTATGCTAGACCTAATTTAGCAGGCACTGAATCTAGCATTGTTAGGCCTACTATTGCTGCAAATAATTTTGAACTGAAACCTAACACTATTCAAATGATACAACAATTTGTTTAGTTTTATGGATTGCAGGATGAGGATCCTAACTCGCATCTAGCCAACTTTTTAGAATTTTACGATACATTCAAAATAAATGGCGTTTCTGATGATGCCATTCGTCTTAGGCTATTCCCGTTCTCCTTAAGAAACAAAGCTAAGCAGTGGTTAAATTCTTTACCACGAGAGTCTATCACTACATGGGAACAAATGACCGAAAAATTTTTACTTAAGTATTTTCCTCCAGCCAAAACAGCTAAATTGCAGAATGATATTTCTTCTTTTGTGCAGATGGATTTAGAGATGCTTTACGATGCTTGGGAGAGATACAAAGATCTCTTGAGAAGGTGCCCTCACCGTGGGTTAGCTCTGTGGTTACAAGTTCAAACCTTTCACAACGATTTGAATCCCTCGACAAGGTGGATGATCGATGCAGCCGCCGGAGGAACAATCAATAACAAAACACCCGAAGCAGCCTACGAGTTTATAGAAGAAATGTCACTGAATAACTATCAGTGGCAAGTCATGAGGACAAAGCCGACAAAAGTTACAGAAGTTTTTACTATTGATGCCATAACTATGCTTTCTAATTAGGTAGAACTTTTAAATAAAAAGATTGATGGTTTTATTGGTTCTACGCAGGCACACCCAGTGATGCAGTGTGACGCAGTCTAGGAAAAAATGTATAATCCAGATTACTCCTCCCATTGACATGGCATGGAAACCGAGCAAGCCAACTATATGGGTAACAATTCTAGACCTCAGAATAACCCTTACAGTAATACTTACAATGCAGGTTGGCGGAACCACCCCAATTTTTCATGGGGAGGACAAAGAAATCAAAGACAACCACCTCTTCCAGGATTTCAACAACCACTATTCCAACAAGAGAAAAAGCCGAACCTTGAAGAGATGCTCACAAAATTTATTGCCGTGTCAGAAACCCGTTTCCAAAACACCGAAACAACACTGAAGAACCAGCAAGCATCCATTCAAGGACTCGAAACACAAATAGGCCAGCTCGCCAAGTTAATTTCTGAAAGACCTCAATGTGGGTTACCAAGCAACATTGAGATTAACCCTAAGGAGCAACTCAATTCCGTCAATACAATAGATGAGGAAGGATTAACCAAAACCAAACCAGAGCCATGTAAGGAGAATGAGGTAAGTAAAGGCAAGGTCGAGGTAAGTAATAACGAGCCAGTCATCAAGGAATATAAACCTCGTATCCCATACCCAAACGCGCTAAAGAAAGATCGCACCGATGAGCAATTTGGTAAGTTTCTTAAAATTTTAAAGAAATTACACATCAACTTATCGTTTGTTGAAGCAATTTTGCAAATGCCGAAGTACGCAAAATTTTTAGAGGAACTTCTCACAAATAAAAGGAAGTTGGAAGAACTGTCAACAATGGAACTCAACGAGGAATGCTCAGTTATTCTTCAAAATAAACTGCCAGCCAAACTAAAAGATCCAGGGAGTTTTACTATTCCTTGTTTAATTGGTAGCCTAGACGCCAAAAATGCTTTAGCTGATCTAGGGGCTAGTATAAATGTTATACCTTATAAACTGTTTAAACAACTAGGTCTTGAAAAACCTAAGCAAACCAAGATGAGCATTCAACTGGCTGATAAAACTATTAGGTTTCCTAAGGGAATAATTGAAGATGTGCTTGGCAAAATTGAGAAATTTATATTCCCAGTTGACTTTGTTATTTTAGACGTTGATGAGGATAGCAATGTACCCTTAATTCTAGGGCGACCCTTTTTAGCAACTGCCAGAACAATAATTGATTTAGGAACAGGTAAACTTACACTACGTGTAGGTGATGACAAAGTTACTTTACAAGTTCGAAACTTGATTAAGACTGTTGATAATAATATAGTCACGAGTCCTTGTAAAAACACTGAACTCACCACCCAACCTTTTGTGCAGGATACACTCCACAAAAAGGAAACCCAATCACAGACAAGTTCATCCAAGGGCGATGCACCTGAAAAGTGAATGGTTCAAATCGAGGAACTAGATGAATGGCTGAACTATCATGAAAAGCCCAAAGTATGCCATACCAACCCAGAGCATCACCAAGACGACCTTCAAGTGAAAACGAATCAAATCAAGGTAAGAGATAAGGTAATATTAGGGGAATACGATCCTCGAATCTTGAATTCAAAAGAACATACAAGTGACATACCCTACTTCATGGTAATGAAAATCTTTCCATATGGTACAGTCAAGATAAATCATGAGTCACTCGGCATTTTCAAGGTAAATCAAACCCGACTCAAACTTTATTTTGACAGTGAAACTAAAAATAGGTTAAAAGAGTTCCAACTCTTCAAACCACCGTGAACGTACAAGCCCGAGCAAAGTCGAGCTTAGACTATAAATAAGCACTTCTCGGGAGGCAACCCAAGCACTCACTTAGTAAATTATTTTATTTAGGCTCTTTAATACATAAACTAACCCTTTGAATGCAGGTTTTTCGAGCCACACGGCCATGCTCACGGGCGTGTCTCAGGCCGTGTGGACACTACAAGTAGAGACACGACCGTGCGATATGGCTGTGTATGAGCAGGGTAAGATGTCCCTAACACACGGGATTCGATAACTTACCACGGATGTGCGATGTGGCTATGGCTAAACCTATTAATACAACATGGGCATACGACACGCTCGTGCCCCAAGACCGTGGTCAAACCTGCCAATTCAGACACGGGCGTGTGATCCCTTACACGATCGTGAAGCTAAATCATTATTACTTAATTTTTATTTTCTTTACTTTTTATTTCTCTTGTTCCTTTTATTTTACAATTAAATTCCTATCGAGTAATACTTGAACTTTACACAGTTATGATTAATTTCTCCAGTCACCCAAAATCATGAACTTCAAGTATTCCTTTCTCTAAGACAGCTTTCACAATTCAAGAGTTCCATCCAATATTTAGGGAGTTTTACTTCTCTCCCTAACCTATGATCTTGTGCTTCTATTGCTATTAATGTTATCTTTGTACATTGAGGGTAATATACATCTTAAGTGTGGGGGGAAACTCACTTTCATTCTTTATATTATCTTTGAAATCCATGAAAATTACTCCCAAATTTTGAATTCTCTGCATTAATCTCAATCTCCTATTAGGAATGAATTCTGATTGATTTATGATTTTTATTGATATGTTAAAAATTAAGACATAGGTATTTATGCTTTGATTATTCAAACTTTAAGACATTAGGGAATAAAGCATGATAAGTTGAAATTTTTGAGAATTTAAATTTTTTTCTAGGTTATTTTCCCTAATTTTAAGTATTATCTTGAGATTTGAAATTAGCAGGATTGACATCAAAAGCCATAATTCTGGTGAGATTCTTAAGCCTTTTGAGCATACATCCTTTCGTGCTCACTTTTATTGTTGCTTTGAGTGAGTCAATACTAAGTTGTTATTCTAGAACTTGCTTCGATTATTGATAAACGTTAAATTATACATATTTTTACCCCATGTTTAGCCTATATTTTGGATGAATTATGATCAATTTTGTGCGAATCGATACTCTTAATCTTCCTTTTTCATATCTTATACTCAGGAGAGCATAGGGAAGAGAAAAGAACAGAAAACAGGCTAAAAAAGGTGAAAAATGGGCCAAAATGTACGAACAACACGGCCCAAGACATGCCACACGGCCGTGCCACATGAAGATCACACGGTCAAAGCCCCGATAAGCACGGCCAGGCCACACGGCCGTGCCTCCACCGAGAAAATCACGCGGCCTCTGTCGAAGTCATACGGGTGTGGCACACGGGCATGTTCTAGTCGTAAGGAAGGGGAATTTCACTCAAATTGGGATGCTTAGAGGCTAAGAAAGGCCCCTCAAAAGCTCTATATAAAAACCCCATGAGGCAACAACGGAGAGACGGATATATACTTTTTAGATACGAATAGAAGCAAGGGATTACTCCAAAGGAGAAATCCGATTGATTCATCTCAAAAGTTGGAATTCTGCAGCAACACAGAGGATCTCCCTAAATTCCTTCAAGGGTTTTTGGTTTCTTTTATGTTTTATTATTTTATATCTTCTGTGATGTTTCTTTTCTTTATCATGAACTAAACCTCTCAAATGCTTGAGGGGGATGAAACCTAAGATAGATCTTGTTATTTATTCTTGATTTATTTGATAAATACTTGAATTGTTCTTAATTATGCGTTCTTTATTCTTGATTTAATAATCCTAGGCATTGCTTCAAGAATTAGATGTGCTTAGAGAAGAGGAGCAAAAGTCCCTGTGATAAGAGTAAATCTACCATAATTAAGTGGAGTTGCATGCAACCCTAGACATAGGGCGACATAAATCTGCCGGATTAGGGTCAAACCTAATATTGGGAGCCATAGATCGGATTAATGCAACTTAGGGAGTTAATTAATAATGGAACTTTAATTAACAACTTAGGTCTAGTTGCTCTATGCCTCGACAGAGGGTTTAGCATAAGTTAGGGATCTCTACGGATCAAGTCAAGTAAAGAAATCATATAGTTCAAGAAAATAATAACAAGTGAAGTCTAGGTGGATTCTCCCTTGAGTATTGCCCATATCAATCAGCTTTTCCCTAAAAGTTATCCCAATTTTCTCTTTACACTTTCTTAGTTAGTTTTAGAATTAGTTTAAACAACCCTCTTTTATTTTTAGGCTAGATAATAGAAAGGAAGTAAGTACTAGTACTTTTGGTTCCCTTCGGTACAATAACTCGGTCTTGCCACTAAACTATACTACTGTTCGACAGGTGCGCTTGCCTTAACATCGTGATATTAGTTAGTTTTGGTGTGATCAAGTTCTTTATAAATTTTATTACTTCATATCACGCATATCAAGTTTTTGGCGCCGTTGCCGCTGAACTAAAATATTACGAAAGCTCGATTTCTATTACTTTAGCCATTACTATATTTATTTATTTATTTATTTTTCTTTTATTTTTTATTTTCAGTTTTTATTTTTTTACTTTCTTTTAAATTTTTGAGTTTTTCTTTGCTTTTTCTTTTCAGGTATTTTTAGTTTATGACTAGAAACAACCCAACAGGACCACTACTTTTTAACGAAGATCTAGAAGCGACAGTTCGCAAAAATCGCAGAGAGATTAGACGCAGTCTACATTATCCTGAATAAGAACCTGATCAAGAGCTAGAACCTACAGAAGAGATAGAAGCAAATCAAAACGTTCCACCACCTCCCGCAATAGTCGCGCCACCAGCAAATCAAGAAGAAGCTCCTTGCACTATGTATGATTATGCTAAACCTAGTTTGGCTGGTACCCAAACTAGTATTCTTAGACCTACTATTGCTACTAATAATTTTGAGTTAAAGCCTAACACTATTCAGATGATACAGCGATTGGTGCAATTTGATGGTTTACAGGACGAAGATCCAAACTCACACATAGCCAATTTCTTGGAACTATGTGATACCTTCAAAATAAATGGCGTTTCTGATGATGCCTTTAGATTGAGGCTATTTCCATTCTCGTTGAGAACTAAAGCCAAACAGTGGTTAAACTCTTTACCACGAGGCTCAATTACCACATGGGAGCAGATGAACTAAAAATTTTTACTCAAATATTTTCCTCCAACTAAAACAGCCAAATTACGAAACGATATTTCTTTTTTTGTGCAGATGGATTTAGAAACACTATACGATACATGTGAGAGATATAAAGATCTTTTGAGAAGGTGCCCGCATCATGGTCTACCTTTGTGGTTACAAGTTCAAACCTTCCACAACGGTTTAAACCCGTCAACCAGACAAATGATCGATGCAGCTGCAGGAGGGACGATCAATAATAAAACACCTGAAGCAGCTTATGAATTTATTGAAGAGATGTCATTGAATAATTATCAATGGCAAGTCATGAGGACAAAGCCAACAAAAGCTACAAGAGTTTATAATATTGATGCTGTCGCCATGCTTACTAATGAAGTAGAACTTTTAAATAAAAAGTTTGATAATTTTGTTAGTTATACGCAGGCACAACCAGTGATGCAATGCTACGCGACTGAAGAAAACACGTTCAATCCAGATTTCGCATCCTATGGACACAACATGGAAACTGAACAAGCCAACTATATGGGTAACAATTCTAGACCTTAAAATAACCCTTATAGTAATACTTATAATGCAGGTTGGAGAAATCACCCAAATTTTTCATGGGAAGGACAAGGAAATCAGAGACAACAGCCCCCTCCAAGGTTTCAGCAGCCACCACTGCAACAAGAGAAGAAGCCAAATCTTGAAGAAATGTTTACCAAATTTATGGCCGCATCAAAAACCCGTTTTCAAAGCACTGAAATGGCACTGAAAAATCAACAAGCATCAATTCAAGGGCTTGAAAACTAAATCGGTCAACTTGCGAAGTTGATATCAGAAAGACCACAAGGTGGACTTCCAAGTAACACTAAGCCAAATCCCAGAGAACACGTCAAAGCGATTACTTTAAGAGATGGAAAGGTCCTAGCCGAGCCAGAAAAGAAGACTATTCCAGAACTTTCAGAAGAAAAGACAGAGGAACCCAAGGAAAACACTCCTCCAACACTCAAAAAATACAAGCCACATATTCCATATCAGGCAAGGTTGAAGAAAGACCAAACAGACACTCAATTCGGTAAGTTTCTTGAACTCTTCAAACAATTACACATTAACTTACCTTTTGTTGAAGCAATTTTGCAGATGCCGAAGTACACAAAGCTCCTTAAAGAACTTTTGACAAACAAAAGGAAGTTGGAAGAACTAGCCACAGTAGAACTCAACGAGGAATACTTAGCTATTCTCCAAAATAAACTGCCAGCAAAACTGAAAGATCCAGGGAGTTTTACTATTCCTTGTTTGATTGGTAGTCTAATTATTAATAAAGCATTAGCTGATTTAGGTGCGAGCATTAATCTCATGCCTTATAAAATGTTCAAGTAACTAGGTCTAGGGGAACCTAAACCCACTAGGATGAGTATTCAATTAGCCGATAGATCTGTTAAATATCCTAGGGGAATCATTGAAGATGTGTTAGTAAAGGTAGATAAGTTCATATTCCCTGTTGATTTTGTTGTGCTTGACATGGATGAAGACATTGAAGTACCCTTGATTTTAGGATCCCCATTTTTAGCCACTGCTAGAGCTGTTATTGATGTAGGGGATGGCAAATTAGTACTTAGAGTTGGCGAGGAAGAAGTTATCTTTAAAATCTATGATGCCATGAAATTTTCTAAAGAACAAGATGATTCTTGTTATTTTGTTGATATGATTGATCACTTTATAATTTTCAGGAACTTTCTCTCACAGACACGTTGGAACTGTATCTTGTTCAAGGTGGGGGGAAAGATGAAACCACCCCCGAATTTGATAAAGTAAGGAAAGAATTGGACTCTAATGAAATCGTCGCTAGGCACATAAGTTATGAAAATTTAAAGATGAGTGATGAATTGAGACAAAAACCTTCCATTACTGAACCCCCTAAATTAGAACTAAAACAATTGCCAGATCATTTAGAATATGCCTTTTTAGGGGAAGAATCAACTTTACCAGTCATTATCGCTTCTGATTTAAGCATTGCAGAGAAAGAGGAACTACTCCATGTGTTAAGAGAACACAAACGTGCTATAGCTTGGAAAATTTCAGATATCAAGGGAATTAATCCTTCTTTCTGCACTCACAAAATTTTAATGGAGGACGAATTCAAACCATCAGTGCAAGACCAGAGACGATTGAATCCCAACATGAAAGAAGTTGTCAAAGTCGAGGTAATTAAACTTCTAGATGCAGGTATTATTTATCCTATTTCTGACAGTTCTTGGGTAAGCCCTGTGCAGGTTGTTCCTAAGAAAGGTGGATTGACTGTGGTGTCTAATGACAAGGAAGAGTTAATACCTACAAGAACAGTCACAAGATGGAGAGTTTGCATTGATTACAGGAAACTGAATGACGCCACTCGAAAGGATCATTTTCCTTTACCCTTTATTGATCAGATATTAGAAAGACTATCAGGTCACATGTATTATTGCTTCTTAGATGGCCTCTCTGGTTACTTCCAAATCCTAATAGCTCCAGAAGATCAAGAGAAAACAACGTTCACATGCCCATACGGTACGTTTGCTTATCGTAGAATGCCTTTTGGTTTATGTAACGTTCCTGCTACTTTTCAGCGATGCATGCTAGCTATCTTCAATGAATTTGTGGAAGACATCATGGAGGTATTTATGGATGATTTCTCCGTTTTCGGTAATTCTTTCCAACACTGCCTAAATAATTTAAAGTATGTTCTGATGAGATGTGAAGAGACAAATCTAGTGCTTAATTGGGAAAAATGTCACTTTATGGTCCAAGAAGGTATTGTATTAGGACATAAAATTTCTAGTAAAGGAATAGAGGTAGACAAAGTAAAGATAGAAACTATTGAAAAACTACCTTCTCTTAGTTCAGTTAAGGCTATAAGAAGTTTTTTAGGTCATGCCGGTTTTTATCGTAGATTCATTAAAGACTTTTCTAAAATAGCTAAGCCTTTAACTAAATTACTAGAAAAAGACGTACCCTTCAACTTTGACCAAGAATGTCTAGAATCCTTCAAGACCCTTAAGGAAAAGTTAGTCAACGTCCCGATTACGATCTCACCTGATTGGAATCTACCTTTTGAACTAATGTGTGATGCAAGTGATTTTGCAGTAGGTGCAGTTTTAGGACAGCGAAGGGACAAGCACTTCCAGCCGATCTATTATGCTAACAGAACTTTGACAGCCGCTCAAGCAAATTACACTACCACAGAGAAAGAATTGCTAGCTGTTATTTTTGCATTTGACAAATTTAGATCTTACTTAATTCTGTCAAAAGTCATTGTTTATACTGATCATTCGGCTCTTCGCTACCTCTTAACTAAAACTGATGCAAAACCTCGATTAATAAGATGGATTCTATTGTTACAGGAATTCGACTTGGAAATAAAAGACAAGAAATGAGCTGAAAACTTGGCAGCAGATCACCTTTCAAGACTAGAAAACACACAGCCCAAGTACCTCAACAAGATAAACGATCTATTCCCTTAGGAACAACTCCTAGCCTTAGAAGGTACGACAGTTCCTTGGTTTGCTGATTTTGCAAATTATTTAGCAGCTCACATAACCTCAAAAGGGCTAACCCATCAGCAAAAGAAGTGATTCTTTGCTAATGTGAAAAACTACTTTTGGGAAGATCATTTTCTTTTTCGAATTTGTGCAGATCAGGTTATACGAAGATGCGTTGAGGACACAGAAGCATATCAAATTTTGAATCACTGCCACTCAGGACCCACAAGAGGACATCACAGCGGAACTAGAACTGCTCATAAGGTACTCGAATCAGGTTTTTACTGGCCTACACTTTTCAAAGATGCCAACAGGTATGTGACCTCTTGTGATAAATGCCAACGAACAGGTAATATCTCTTAGCATAATGAAATGCCTTAGAACTATATACTTTCATGTGAAATATTTGATGTATGGGGTATCGATTTCATGGGTCCATTCCTTAATTCATTTGGGAATAAATACATATTAGTAGCAGTAGATTACATGTCAAAATGGGTAGAAGCCCAAGCCTTACCTACGAATGATGCTAGAGTGGTAGTACGCTTTTTGAAAAAACTTTTCTCTCAATTTGGAACACCTAGGATAATCATTAGTGATAGGGGCACACATTTTTGCAATACCCAATTTGAAAAGGTCTTGAAAAGGTATGGAGTACATCATAGAACAGCCACCCCTTATCATCCACAAACCAGTGGTCAAGTCGAAGTGACCAATAGGGAGCTAAAACGCATTCTAGAGAAAACCATAGAAACAAATAGGAAAGACTGGTCAAGAAAGTTAGATGATGCATTATGAGCTTATAGAACTGCTTTTAAAACACCCATAGGAACATCTCCCTATAAACTTGTTTATGGAAAAAACTGCCATCTACCATTTGAACTTGAACATAAAGCATTCTGGGCTATAAATTTTTTAAACCTTGACTTTAAAAGTACAGGAGAGAAGAGATTAATGCAGTTGAATGAACTTGATGAATGGCGCTACAATGCTTACGAGAACTCACGACTATAAAAGGAAGCCATGAAGCGACGTCATGACAAAAGGCTGAAACAACCTAAGCAGTTCAAAACAAGTGATTTCGTCTTACTTTACAACTCAAGGCTGAAACTATTCCCTAGAAAACTCAAGTCAAGGTGGTCAGGTCCATTCACTGTTCTAAATGTCTTTCCATACGGCACCATTGAGGTAACTTACCCTAACCACGGTACGTTCAAGGTAAATGGCCATAGGCTTAAACATTATAGATGTCAGAATTTTGTGGAAAACAGGGAGGAGCTTTGGCTCCACCACACCCCTTCTTGACATATCCAGGTAGAGTCGAGCTTAGACTCTAAATAAGTGCTTCTCGGGAGGCAACTCGAGCACTAACTTAGTAACTTTCTTTTCTTTAAAATTTTTTAGTATTTTTTCATGCATAAACTAACTCTTTGAATGCAGAAATTTAGGCCCACACGGCCAGGCACATGGGCGTGCCTTAGGCCGTGTGCACACTTAAAACAGGGGCACGATCGTGCATCCAGACCGTGTACAAATAGAGCAAAATTTTTCCAAAACATGGGCCATCGATAAATCCCCACGGCCGTGCGATATGGCCGTGGCGACCTTACGAATTACACACGGGCTATCAACAATAGCCCACAGCTGTGCGACATGGCCGTGGCAACCCTACAGTATCAACACGGGCTTGCACAAATCCCCACGCCCGTGTCCTTAGCCCGTGGTAGACACTGTCAAAATTCACACGCCCGTGGCACATAACACATGACCGTATGAAACACGAACATGATTGTACACGGCCGTGTATACCATCACACGACCGTGTGAGTAACGAAGACCTGATCTCCCACGGCCGTGTGAACCAACCACACGGGCGTGCTCATCGAAAAATGACGTGCTAAAACCTCCGATTTTCGAAAAGCACGGGCTGAATACGACTCACGCGGGCGTGTGACATGCCCGTGTGACCCAAAATGTATAAATAGGAGGCATTTTTCACTTTCCCTTTTCACTCAAACCCTAACATTTCTCACCCAAACTTCCCCCTAAGCCAACACAAACGCCACCACAGCCCTCCAAACGCCACCATACATGATTTCATCCTTCCCACGCCCTTGTAACAGCCCCCACGACCTTGCAACACCATAATTGGTTCTATTTTCTCATTTTTCTCATTAATTTTTGTTTTATTTCATTTTTATTTCATTTTACTTTTGTCTAAATTGTTGATTTAAGCATGGAATTAGGAAACATAGGATGAATACTCTAGAACAATATAGAATCAATTAGGATTGCATGCCACTTAATTGCATTTTTGCTTGCCATTTAGATTTCATTTTATTCTGCCACTTGGACATATATTTGCATGCCATCTTTATCATAATTTCACTATATATACACCAGTAGTTCTTAGTTTTCTTACAAGATTTTAACATGATTAGATTCCACTATTTAGGTTAGTCTTCACTTGTTATTTTAAGAACATTGTCATGTTATTTTACCTATCTAATTTAAATCTAATTTGATTTTATTTAGGACTAATGCTTTTGTTATTTCAGATACTATGTCATCTTTACGTGCCAGAAAAGCTGCTGTCCCCGCCTCTAAAAAATGAAAGGGACCCGGGAGTTCATCTTTGCAGCCCACCTCTGAGGCACGCCACTCGTTCATCACTTTCACCCAAGACTCCCAGGAGGAATGCTATCAGCTACTCCGGGCACACACTATCTCTATGGGCTGGTGTATTGACTGGAAAGCCCTCGCGCAAGTAAACCTGGTGGACGATGTCCGAGCCTTGTTAGCGATTGACCCATGGGACCAGTTCTTCAGGATTGTGGAGCCCACTTACCTAGAGCTCACCCTCGAATTCTGCTCCACATTCCACCTCCAGACAGTAATGACCAGATTTGACGATCCAGGGATGGTCAAATTCCGTTTGGGAGGACTCGTACGACACCTCAGCGTGCCAGAGTTCGGCATAGCACTTGGGCTCTACACTGAGCAATTTATGACGGAAGAGGACTTCCCTACCCTCTCTCGACGCATCCACATTCGGCCCATCGAATGCTAGAATGAGATAGCCCCAGGACGTCAGACTTATAACCCCAGCGTCAGCAAGGCAACCTCCCTCGTGCCATCTCTGAGGTACATCCATGCTCTTCTTGCTCACACTCTTACAGGTCGACGAGAGAGCACAGGCGTCGTCAACACTCACGACGTCTACTTCCTATGGTGCATGGCGAACGAGCACGTCATCGACTTAGCATACTTTATCGCACTTGCTATGTAGCACCAGACCGAGAGGCACTGGAGAGGCGTCATTTCCATGGGCCCGTACATTACGAGACTAGGCCGCTACTTCAGCCTATTCAACACCGCAGCCCAGACATCCTCTTATACCCTACTTGGCCAGATGTCCCCCCAGGGCATCCAGAGCATGCTACACATGAGGATGGTAGAGCGACGGCCAGGTGGTGGCCACTTTCACTTCTGCCTTGTCCAGAAAGGCGAGGACCCAGAGGACGTTGCTGATGATGTCCCACCGCCACCACCTGAGAAGGATGAGCCTGCCGAGCCACCACGCCCTAGACGAGCCACCCAGACAGCAGCCCCACATACTGACATACACGAGCGCCTGGACCGATTTGAGCAGAGCCTCGATTACATCGACGCAACTTTAGCGCACATATGTCAGCACCTCGGCATTTCCCCACCACCATGAGATCCATCAGAGGACTAGATCCTCTTTTATCTTTATTTTTATCTTTATTTTGTTTTAATTTTATTTTATCTTTTATCTTTTATTATTACTTTATTCTAACTCTTAAACACTAATCCTTATTTTCACATTTTCTTCTAACTTTATTTTCCTTTTTTAGGTTTATTTTTAATTTTTTCTTTATTTGAATTTTCATTTTTTATTTATTCTATTTATTTTATTTTCTTCGGCCATCTCCTAATGAAGTAACCCCTCTTCATCTTCACCTCTCACAACTAATAAATCCCTTCGCAGTTTCAAAGGAGCTCTACAGCTCAAACCTTTATGAAAAAGGAAGCACCCTGCCACAATTGCCAACTCTTCCTCACAAAATTCATCCATAATTCAGGGAGTTTCGATTCTCTCCCTATATTATGATATTATATTTTTATTGCTATTTTTATCTTTGTACATTGAGGGCAATGTACATCTTAAGTGTGGGGGGGAAACATACTTTAATTCAGTATATCCTTCATAAAAATCCCTGAATTTGTACTTCATGCATTGTTCTTTGCATTTTCCTCAATTTCCTATTAGGAATTAATTCTGATTGATTTATGATTTTTATTAATATGTTGAGAACTAAGAGATAGGCAATTGTACTTCGATTATTCAAACTTTAAAAACATTAGGGAATCAAGCATGATAAGTTGAAATTTTTGAGAACCCTATTTTTTTTGCATAAGTTATCTTCCCTAATTTTAAGTATTATCTTGAGATTTGAATTTCACAGAAATGACATCAAAAGCCATAATTCTAGTAAGAATTTGAGCCTTTTTGAGCATACATCCTTTCGTGCTCACTTCTATTATTGCTTTGAGTGAGTCAATACTGAATTGTTATTCTAGAACTTGCTTTGATTATACATGTCGAGACCACATCATTGATTTGATATACCGAAATGATAAGGCACCTAGTATTTAACCCATTTACTCCATAAAAAGCCTACCTCCATCAATTAACCCCTAGAGAACCCCGTTGAGCCTAACAACCTATTCTTTGACTTACCCCCTGATTATTAACCATTAACCTGTTTTTGTTGAATTTTCCATTCAATTACTTTTGATCCCTATTTTTGTCGAGATTTGAGTTGAATTTATTATCTAGTTTTATTCTCTTTTCCAGCATGTAAAGTTGTAAATCTTCAAGTTATTATGAATTGTTCTTACAAAAAAAAAACTGTTTATATACAGTAAAATTCAATTGTAATCTATAGTTCAATCAAGTTTTTGCACATTTCTACTTTAAAGCTACCAAGGCAAAGTTGATATTATCATAAGAATTAGCTTGAGAAACATGTTCTAGTGATAAAGATTTTTCTAGCTAGATAATTTTTCAATTCAATCTCGATTCTAACCTCTTTTGCAGCCTATGACAACACCCCTAACCAAGCTCCATTACAACCATTAAAAGACCTTTTGATCGATGTATCATATCAAATTATAGTGGTGGAGATTTGATTTTCTTGCAAGCTTATGGTAATAATTTTTTAGGTTGACTAGAGAGTGCTTAAATTTTGAACCCTAAACACTTTGAGTGGATAGAGTGAACCTTTAGTGAGGATGTCAACTCCTGTTAATTAAGATGGAGAGATAACTACTTAGAAGGAAAGAAGAGACTTATGTTTTCAATGACAAAATTCTCAACTTAAATTGATTGAATCTTTAATGTTCTTCTGATTGAATGTTTCATTGTATGATTACCTGTAGATTAGTTTGAAACATTATTGATAAAAAATTGTAGGTTGAGAAGAATAATTCTTTTTAGAGATTGAGATTTTGCTTGAGGACAAGCAAAGGCTTAAGTGTGGGGGTATTTGATAAGCGTTAAATTATACATATTTTTACCCCATGTTTAGCCTATATTTTGGATGAATTATGATCAATTTTGTGCGAATCGATGCTCTTAATTTTCCTTTTTCATATCTTATACTCAGGAGAGCATAGGGAAGAGAAAAGAACGGAAAATAGGCCAAAAACGGTGAAAAGTGGGCCAAAATGTGCGAACAACACGGCCCAAGACATGCCACACGGTCGTGCCACACGGGCGTGCCACATGAAGATCACACAGTCAAAGCCCCGATAAGCACGGCCAGGCCACACAGCCGTACCTCTACCGAGAAAATCACACAGCCTCTGTCGAAGTCACACGGGCGTAGCACACGGGCGTGTTCTAGTCGTGAGGAAGGGGAATTTCACTCAAATTGGGATGCTTAGAAGCTAAGAAAGGCCCTCCAAAAGCTCTATATAAAGACCCCATGAGGCAACAATGGAGAGACAGATATATACTTTTTAGATACGAATAGAAGCAAGGGATTACTCCAAAGGAGAAAGCCGATTGATTCATCTCAAAAGTTGGAATTCTGCAGCAACATAGAGGATCTCCCTAAATTCCTTCAGGGGTTTTTGGTTTCTTTTATGTTTTATTATTTTATATCTTCTATGATGTTTCTTTTCTTTATCATGAACTAAACCTCTCAAATACTTGAGGGGGATGAAACCTAAGACAGATCTTGTTATTTATTCTTGATTTATCTGATAAATACTTGAATTGTTCTTAATTATGCGTTCTTCATTCTTGATTTAATAATCCTAGGCATTACTTCAAGAATTCGATGTGCTTAGAGCAGAGGAGCAAAAGTCCTTGTGATAAGAGTAGATCTACCATAATTAAGCGAAGTTGTATGCAACCCTAGACATAGGGCGAAATAAATCTGCCGGATTAGGGTCAAACCTAATATGGGGAGCCATAGATCGAATTAATGCAACCTAGGGAGTTAATTAATAAGGGAACTTTAATTAACAACTTAGGCCTAGTTGCTCTACGCCTCGACGGAGGGTTTAGCATAAGTTAGGGATCTCTACGGATCAAGTCAAGTAAAGAAATCATATAGTTCAAGGAAAAAATAACAAGTGAAGTCTAGGTGGATTCTCCCTTGAGTATTGCCCATATCAATCAGCTTTTCCCTAAAAGTTTTCCCAATTTTCTCTTTACACTTTCTTAGTTAGTTTTAGAATTAGTTTAAACAACCCTCTTTTATTTTTAGGCTAGATAATAGAAAGGAAGTAAGTACTAGTACTTTTGGTTCCCTTGGGTACGATAACTCGGTCTTGCCACTAAGCTATACTACTGTTCGACAGGTGCACTTGCCTCAACGTCGTGATATTAGTTAGTTTTGGTGTGATCAAGTTCTTTATAAATTTTATTACTTCATATCATGCATATCAATTATACACGTCGAGACCACATAATTGATTTGATACACTGAGATGATAAAGGCACATAGGATTTAACCCACTTACTCCATAAAAGCCTACCTCCATAAATTGACCCCTAGTGAACCCCATTGAGCCAAACAACCCATTCTTTGAGTTACCTCTAATATTAACCTATAGCCCATTTTTTGTTAAATTCCATTCAATTATTTTGATCCCTATTTTTATCGAGATTTGAGTTGAAATTATTATCTAGCTTTATTCTCTTGTTCAGTTTATAAACATTCAAAGTATTGTATTTGATTTGTTCTAAAAAAACACAAAAAAAAACAAAAAGGTGGTTATACAATTAATTCAGTTGTAATTCATATTTTAGTTATAGTTTAATATTTTTTGCATATTTCTATTATAAGCTACCGAATCCGAAACGATGTCATCAGAAGACTTAAGCTTTAGAAATATGTTCAAGTGATAGAGATTTTTCTAGTTAGATGATCTTTCAATTCAATCTCGATTTTAACCTTCTCTTTCAGCTTGTGACAACACCCCTAACCAAAGTCCCATTACAACCATTGAAAGATCTTTTGATCAATGTGTCATATCAATCTATAGTGGTGGAGATTTGATTTTCTTGCAAGCCTATGGTAATAACTTTTCAGGTTGACTAAAGAGTGCTTAATTCTTGAACCCTAAATACTTTGAGTGGATATAGTGAATATTTAGTGAGGATGTCAAATCTTTTTTATTTTGATTGAAAGGTGATTACTTAAGAGAAGGGAAGAAGCCTATGTTTCTGTGATAAAATTCTCAACTTAGAATGTTTGAAACTTTAATGTTCTTCTGATTGAGCTTTCATTGTATGATTACTTGTAGATTAGTTTGAAACATTATTAGTAAGGATTGTAAGTTAAGAACAATGATGCTTAACTGTGGGTTGAGATTTTGCTTGAGGACAAGCAAAGGCTTAAGTGTGGGGGTATTTGACAAACGATAAATTATACATGTTTTTACCTCATGCTTAGCCTAATTTATGGATAAATTATCATTGAATTTGTGGAAATTGGTGCTCTTAATCCTTCTATTTCATGTTTTATGCCCAGGTAAGCTTAAGGAAGAGAAAAGAGCAAGAAACGGGCTAAAAACAGGCAAATTAGGCCCAATTCAATAATCAACACGGTCCGGAGATTCACCACACGGCCGTGTGACACAGCCCTGCCACTTTGAGCATAAACACGGCCCAACCCCAACTCACACGGCCAGACCACACGACCGTGCCACCTTAATAGGCCCGAGCAGGGCCTGGGCTTCGATCCACATGGCCGTGGCACACGGGCGTGTCCCTATCATGAGAAAGTTCAATTTCACTCGAAAAAGGTTACTTAGGGGCTAAGAAAGCCATTATAAACTCTATATAAAGACCCTAGGAGGCAACTTCAAAGGAGTTATTATTTTCCCGCCAAGACGGAGAGTTAAAGGTAGGGAATTGCTCGAAGGGAAGCCGATTGATCCATCTCAGAAGCCGAATTCTCCTTCAAGACTAAAGATCTCCCTTCAAATTCCTACAGAGGTTTTCGGGTTCTTTATGTTTTGTTATCATTATTCTTCTAATATGTTTTCTTTATTAATTATGAACTAAATCCCCCAAATACTTGAGGGGGATGAAACCTAAGATAGATCTTGTTATTATTTTATCTTGAGTTATATGATAAATACCTGATTTGTTCTTAATTATGTGTTCTTAATTCTTGTTTTAATAGTCTTAGGTATTAATTCAAGTATTGATGTGCTTATTTAGAGGAGCAAAAGTCCCTGCTTAAGAGTAGATCTAGCATAATTAAGCGGAGTTGCGTGTAACCCTAGACATAGGGCGACATAAATCTGCCGGATTAGGGTCAAACCTAATAAGGGGATCCATAGATCGAGTTAATGCAAGACTAGGGGTTTTAACTAGAAAGAGATTTCAGTTAATCAACCTAAGATTAGTTGTTCTTATTCTCGACGTAGGTATTAACATAAATCAGGGATTTCTAAGGATCAAGTCAAGTGAATAAATCGTCTAGTTCAAGAGTTGATAACAAGTGAAGTCTAGGTGGATTCTCCCTTGAGTATTGCCAAATCAATCAGTTTTCCTAAGAGTTTTTCCCCAATTCACTTTTTGTGCATTCATAGTTTAGTTTTAGAATTAGTTTAATTTTAGAAAAAACCCTTTTTATTTCTAGGTTAAATAATAGAAAGAAAGTTAGTACTAGTACTTTTGGTTCCCTTGGGTACAATATCTCGGTCTTGCCACTAAGCTATACTACTATTCGATAGGTGCGCTTACCTTAAAGTCGTGATAATAGTTAGTTTCTGGTGCGATCATTATTATAAATTTTATTACTTCATATCACACATATCAAGTTTTATTACTTCAGAGGGAAATAAATGCTAATTGGGAAGGACCATATGTGGTGAAGAAGGCTTTCTCTGGAGGTGCACTGATTTTGGCCGAAATAGATGAGAAAAGCTTGCGTAATCCTATTAATTCAGACTCAGTCAAAAAAGTATTCTAAGAAGGAAAAGAGGCCAAGTGAAAACTCGCAAAGGGCACTTTGAGACTTCAAAAAAAAAAAAGAGGAAAAACAGAGAGGCCAATGTGAAAAGCTGCAAAGGGCACCTTGAGACCAAAGGGATTTTGAGTTGAAAACCCGAAAAGGGCAGCTCAAATTTGAAGAGGCATGCTGATAAGTGATAAATTATAATATTTTTATCTCACGCTTAGCCTAATTTCTGGATGAATTGCTTAGCCCAATTTCTGGATGAATTAACCCTTGATTTGTGTAAATTGATGCTTTTAAACCTTTAATTTCATGTTGTATACTCAGGTGAGCTTAGGGAAGAGAAAAAGTAAGGAACGGGCCAGAAATGGGAAAATTAAGCCCAATTTAATAATCAACACGGCCTGGGAATTGGCCACACGGGCTTGTCACACAGCCGTGCCACCTTGGGCTCGAACACGGCCCAACCCTCACTCACACGGCCAGACCACACGGCCGTGCCACCTTGACAAGCCCGAGCACGACCTGGGCCTTGATCCACACGGGCATAGCACACGGTCGTGTCCCTGTCGTGAGGAAGTTCAATTTCACTCGGATTTGGATACTTAGAGGCTAAGAAAAGCATTCCAAAGCTCTATATAAAGACCCTAGGGGGCAACTACAAAGGGTGCTTTTCTCTCCTCAAAAGGTTTCTTTATTTCTGCCAAAACAAAAAAGTAGAAGCAAGGGATTACTCCAAGGGAAGGAGATTGATTCATCCCAGAAGCCGAATTCTACATCAAGACAGAGGATCTCCCTTCAATCCTTTAGGGGTTTTTGGGTTATTTATATTTTGTTATCTTTATTCTTCTGAGATGTTTTCTGTATTAACTATTAACTAAATCCCCCAAATATTTGAGGGGGATGAAACCTAAGACAGATCTTGTTATTATTTTATCTTGAGTTATATGATAAATACCTGATTTGTTCTTAATTATGTGTTCTTAATTCTTTTTTTAATAATCCTAGGTATTAATTCAAGTATTGATGTGCTTATTCAGAGGAGCAAAAGTCCTTGTTTAAGAGTAGATCTAGCATAATTAAGTGAAGTTGCATGCAACCCTAGACATAGGGTGACATAAATCTGCCGGATTAGGGTCAAACCTAATAAGGGAATCTATAGATCGGGTTAATGCGAGACTAGGGGTTTTAACTAGAAAGAGATTTCAGTTAATCAACCTAGGATTAGTTGTTCTTATCATCGACGGACGTATTAACATAAATCAGGGATTTCTACAGATCAAGTCAAGTGAATAAATCGTCTAGCTCAAGAATCAATAACAAGTGAAGTCTAAGTGGATTCTCCCTTGAGTATTGTCCAAATCAATCAGTTTTCCCTAAGTGTTTTTCCTCAATTCACTTTTTGTGCATTCTTAGTTTAGTTTTAGAATTAGTTTAGTTTCAGAAAAACCCCTTTTATTTCTAGGTTAAATAATAGAAAGAAAGTTAGTACTAGTACTTTTGGTTCCCTTGGGTACGATATCTCGGTCTTGCCACTAAGCTATACTACTGTTCGATCTTAAAATCATGATAATAGTTTGTTTCTAGTTTGATTATTATTATAATTTTTATTACTTCATATCACGCATATTAAGTTTTTGGTGCCGTTGCCGGGGAACTAAAATATTAGGAACACTCGATTTTTATTACTTTAGCCATATTTATTTTTATTTATTTTCAGCTTATTTTTATTTTTATTTTTATTTTACTGAAATTTTCTTTTCCTCTAGGTATCTTTAGTTTATGACTAGAAGAAACCCAGTAGGACCATTGCTTTTTGACGAGGATTTAGAAGCTACAGTTCGCCGAAATCGTAGAAAAATCAAAAGAAGCCTTCATTATCTGGAACAAGGACAAGAATAAGAGCCAGAACCTACGGAAGAGATGGAAGCAAATCAGGACAATCTACCACCTCCCGCGATAGCCGCAGAACTGGCAAATCACAATAATGCTCCTCGCACTATGTATGATTATGCTAAACCTAATTTGGCTGGTACTCAATCTAGTATTATTAGACTTGCTATTGCTGTAAGTAATTTTGAATTAAAGCCTAACACTATTCAGATGATTCAGCAATTTGTGCAGTTTGATAGTTTACAGGATAAAGATCCCAACTCTTACTTAGCCAACTTTTTGGAATTTTGTGACACTTTCAAAATAAATAGTGTTTCTGATGATGCCATTCGCCTTCGATTATTTCCTTTTTCCTTGAGGAATAAAGCTAAACAATGGTTAAATTCTCTACCACGAGGCTCAATCACTACATGGGAACAAATGACCGAAAAGTTTTTACTTAAATATTTTCCCCCAGCTAAAACAGCTAAATTGAGAAACGATATCTCTTTTTTTGTGCAGATGGATTTAGAGACACTTTACGATGCTTGGGAGAGATACAAAGATCTCTTGAGAAGGTGCCCTCACCATAGGTTACCTTTGTGGCTACAAGTTCAAACCTTTCACAACGGTTTGAATCCTTTAACAAGGTAGATGATCGATGCAGCCGCCGGAGGAACAATCAACAATAAAACACCAGAAGCAGTTGATACAACTATCGCGATATTAAGTAATAAAATTTATATAACTGATCACACCAAAACTAACTAATATCATGACCGTAAGGGAAGCGCACCTGTCGAACAATAGTATAGTTTAGTGGCAAAACCGAGTTATCGTACCCAAGGGAACTAAAAGTACTAATACTTACTTCCTTTCTATTATCTAGCCTAAAAATAAAAGAGGTTTGTTTGAAACTAATTCTAAAACTAACTAAAAGTTCATAAAAAGTAAATTAGGGAAAACTTTAGGGAAAAGCTGATTGATATAAACAATACTTAAGGGAGAATCCACCTAGACTTCACTTGTTATTGGTTCTTGAGCTAGACAATTTATTTACTTGACTTGATCCGTAGAGATCCCTAATTTATGCTAAAACCTCTGTCGAGGCGAAGAGCAACTAGCTGTAGGTTGTTAACTAAAGTTTCTTTATTAATTAACACCCTAGGTTGCATTAATTCGATCTATGGTTCTCCATATTAGGTTTGACCCTAATCCGGCAGATTTATGTCGCCCTATGTCTAGGGTTGCATGCAACTCCGCTTAATTATGGTAGATCTACTCTTATCACAGGGACTTTCGATCCTCTACTTTAAGCATATCTGTTTCTTGAATTAATACCTAGGCTTATTAACACAAGAATTAAGCACACATATTTAAGAACAACTCAAGTATTTATCATATAACTCAAGAATAAATAATAACAAGATTCGTCTTAGATTTCATCCCCCTCAAGTATTTGAGGGGTTTAGTTCATAATAAAGAAAGAAAACATCTCAGAAGAATTAAGATAACAAAACATAAAGAACCCGAAAACCCCTGAAGGAATTTAGGGAGATCCTCTGTCTTGATGTATGATTCCGGCTTCTGGGACGAATCAATCGGCTTCCCCTGGAGTAATTCCTTGCTTTCACTCCTTGTGTTGGCTGAAAGATGGCGCTCTTTTTTAGGAGAAAAGAGTACTCTTTCTTGAGAGAAGAGAGTATTCCCTCAGCGAGAAATAAGTACCCCCTCAAGTTGCCTCCTAAGGTCTTTATATAGAGTTTTAGAATGGCTTTCTTAGCCCCTAAGTATCCAAATCTGAGTGAAATTCCTCTTCCTCACGACTAGAACACGCCCGTGTGCCACACCCATGTACTTCGACAAGAGGCCGTGTGAGATTTTGTCGATTGGGGCACGGCCGTGTGGCCTGGCCGTACTTGTCGGGGCTGGACCGTGTGGTCTTTGTGTGGCACGGCCGTGTGCCACGGCCGTATGGTGACTTCTTGGGCCGTGCGTTTTCACATGTTGGCCCAGTTTCTCCAGTTTTTGGTTCATTTTCCGTTCTTTTCTCTTCCCTATGCTCTCCTGAGTGTAAGATATGAAAAAGAAAGATTAAGAGCACCAATTCTCACAAATCTAATGATAATTCATCCAAAATATAGGCTAAACATGAGGTAAAAATATGTATAATTTATCGTTTATCAGCAGCCTACGAGTTTATAGAGGAGATATCACTGAATAACTATTAGTGGAAAGTCGTGAGAACAAAGCTGACAAAAACAGCAGGAGTTCCTAATATTGATGCAGTCACAATGCTTTCCTCTCATGTAGAACTTTTAAATACAAAGATTGATGGTTTTATTGGTTCTACGCAGGTACATCCGGTCATGCAATATGACTCAAACTTAAGAGGAGTGAGCAACCCAGAGTACCATTCCTATGAACATAGCACATAAAATGAACAAATGAATTATATGGGTAATAATTCTCGACCTCAAAATAATCCTTACAGCAATACTTACAATGCAGGTTGGAGGAATCACCCTAATTTCTCATGGGGCAGTCAAGGAAATCAGAGACCACCACCACCTCCTCCGGGATTTCAACAACCACCATATCAGCAAGAAAAGAAACCGAACCTTGAAGAGATGTTGGAAAAGTTCATATCGATTTCAGAAACTCGTTTTCAAAATACTGAAACAGCACTTAAGAACCCGCAAGCTTCGATCCAAGGTCTCGAAACACAAATAGGACAACTTGCTGAACTAATCTCTGAACGACCACAAAGTAGCTTGCCAAGTAACACAGAAGCTAACCCAAGAGAGCAACTCCATGTTGTCACTATGCTCGATGAAGGATAGCTAGACAAACTAGAATCAAAGCAAGGCGATGTGGTAAGTAAAGGTCAAGTTGAGGTAAGCAACAAAGAACCAATACTTAAAGAATATAGACCTCGTGTGCCATATCCCAACGCGACGAAGAAAGACCGCAGAGATGAACAATTTGGTAAATTTTTTAATCTTTTGAAGAAGTTACATATTAACTTACCGTTTATTGAAGCTCTTTCGCAGATGCCAAACGCAATTAAATTTTTAAAGGAGCTTTTAGCAAACAAACGGAAGTGGGATGAGTCGTCGCATGTGGAATTGAATGCTGTGTGCTCAACTATTTTGCTAAACAAGCTACCCAACAAGCTGAAAGATCCAGGGTTTTTTACAATTCCCTGTTTAATTGGTAGTTTAACCATTGATAATGCGTTAGCTGATTTAGGGGCAAGTATAAATGTCATGCCTTATAAAATGTTTAAACGACTAGGTCTTGAGAAACCCAAACAAACTAGGATGGGCATACAATTGGCTGATAAAACCATTAGAATCCCTAGGGGTATAATTGAAGAAGTTCTAGTGAAAATTAATAAATTCATATTCCCAGTTGACTTTGTTGTGTTAGACATGGATGAGGACAACGATGTGCCTTTAATTTTAGGGCGACCCTTTTTAGCAACTGCTAGGACTATCATTAACGTTGGTACAGGTGTACTCACATTACATGCAGGTGAAGAAACAATTACTTTTCAAGCTCGAAACTCGATTAAGACTATTGCTGACAAAAATATAGTGACGAGTCCTTGTAAAAACACTAATCTCACCACCCAACCTTCTTTGCAGGATACACTCCACATAAAGGCGACCCAACCACAGACAAGTCCATCCAAGGGAAACGTACCTGAAAAGTGAATGCTTCAGATTGAGGAACTAGATGAGTGGCTGAACTATAACGAAAAGCCCAAAATATGCCACACCAACCCAGAGCATCACCAAGACGACCCTCAGGTAACAACAAATCAAATCAAGGTAGGGGATAAGGTAACCTTAGGGGAAGACGATCTTCGAATCTTAAATTCAAAAGAGCATACAAGTGATACACCTTACTTCACGGTAATGAAAATCTTTCCCTATGGTACAGTCGAGATAAAACATAAGTCACTCGGCACTTTCAAGGTAAATCACACTCAACTCAAATCTTACGTTGATAATGAAATTGCAAGTAGGCTAGAAGAGTATCAACTCTTCAAGCCACTGTGACCAAACAAGCTTGAGAAAAGTCGAGCTTAGACTATAAACAAGCGCTTCTCGGGAGTAACCCGAGCACTAACAAGTTTGATTTTTTTAAATTTTTAACTAACTCCTTAAAACACAGATTTCCCAGGACCACACGACTAGACACATGGGCGTGCCTAAGGCCGTGGACCCCCCACGGGTAGAAACTCGGCCGTGCGGTACTGCCATGCCCAAACCTGTCCATTCATACACGGGTGTGTGATTTCAAACATGATCGTGGGCAAAGCGAACACCAAAAGACACGACCGTGCTATAAGGCCGTGTGACTCCACACGCCCGTGCCTAACGGCCATGTGCCCAATTCTCTTTTAATTTCATTTTATTTTTATTTTTCTTTATTATTCGCTTTACTTTATATTTTTCCTTTTATTTTACACTTCACTTCTTATCGAGTAAGTCTTAAATTCCCCATGCAGTTATACTTCAAGTTACCCTGGATTATGAACTTCAAGTGGTCATCTCTCCAATCTAGCTTTCACAACTTTCAAGGAATTCATCCAATTCAGGGAGTTTCACTTCTCTCCCTATCTTATGATTTTATGTTTCTATTGCTATTAGTGTTATCTTTGTACATTGAGGGCAATGTACATCTTAAGTGTGGGGGGGGACTTACTTTCAGTCATTGCATTCTCTTCGAACCCCTGAAAAATTTTTACAACTAACTTTTTACATTGTTCTGAAAATTTCGAATTCTCACTTTCACTCTCTGCATGAGTCTCAATCTCCTATTAGGAATTAATTCTAATTGAGTTATGATTTTTATTGATATGTTGAGAATTAAGACATTGGTACTTATGCTTTGATTATTCAAACTTTAAGACATTAGGGAATCAAGCATAATAAGTTGAAATTTTTGAGAATTTAAATTTTTCTAGGTTATTTTCCCTAATTTTAAGTATTATCTTGATATTTGAAATTTGCAGGATTGAAATCAAAAGCCATAATTCTGGTGAGATCTTTGAGCCTTTTGAGCATACATCCTTTCGTGCTCACTTTTATTGTCACTTTGAGTGAGTCAATACTGATCTGTTATTCTAGAACTTGCTTCGATTATACATATCGAGACCACATCATTGATTTGATACACTGAAATAATAAAGGCACCTAGGTTTAACCCACTTACTCCATAAAAGCCTACCTCTATAAATTAACCCCTAGTGAAACCCATTGAGCCTAACAACCTATTTTTTGACTTACCTCTAATATTAACCTATAACCCGTTTTTTGTTGAATTCCATTCAATTATTTTGATCCCTATTTTTGTCAAGATTTGAGTTGAAATTATTATCTAGCTTTGTTCTCTTGTTCAGTTTATAAACATTCAAAGTATTGTATTTGATTTGTTCTTAAAAAAAAACAAAAAAAACAAAAAGGTGTTTATACAATTAATTCAGTTGTAATTCATATTTTAGTTATAGTTTAATATTTTTTTTGCATATTTCTATTACAAGCTACCGAATCTGGAACGATGTCATCAGAAGACTTAAGCTCTAGAAATATGTTCAAGTGATAGAGATTTTTCTAGCTAGATGATCTTTCAATTCAATTTCGATTTTAACCTTCTCTTTCAGCTTGTGACAACACCCCTAACCAAAGCCCCATTACAACCATTGAAAGACCTTTTGATCGATGTGTCATATCAATCTATAGTGGTGGAGATTTGATTTTCCTGCAAGCTTATGGTAAGAACTTTTCAGATTGACTAATGAGTGCTTAATATTTGAACTCTAAACACTTTGAGTAGATAGAGTGAATCTTTAGTGAGGATGTCAACTCTTGTTGATTTTGATTGAAAGGTAATTACTTAGGAAAAGGGAGAAAACCTATGTTTCTATGATAAAATTCTCAACTTAGAGTGTTTGAAACTTTAATGTTCTTCTAGTTGAATTTTCATTGTATGATTACTTGTGGATTAGTTTGAAACATTATTGATAATGATTATAAGTTGAGAAGAATGATTCTTAATTGTGAGTTGAGATTTTTCTTGAGGACAAGCAAAGGCTTAAGTGTGGGGGTATTTGATAAGTGATAAATTATACATATTTTTATCTCATGCTTAGCCCAATTTCTGGATGAATTAACCATTGATTTGTGTAAATTGATGCTTTTAAACCTTTAATTTCATGTTGTATACTCAGGTGAGCTTAGGGAAGAAAAAAGAGCAAGGAACGGGCCAAAAAGTGGCAAATTAGGCCCAATTCAATAATCAACATGGCCTGGGAATTGGCCACACGGGCGTGTCACACGGCCGTACCACCTTGGGCTCGAACACAGCCCAACCCCGACTCACACGGCCAGACCATACGGTCGTGCCACCTTAACAAGCCCGAGCATGACCTGGGCCTTGATCCACACGGGCGTGGCACATGAGCGTGTCCCTGTCGTGAGAAAGTTCAATTTCACTCGGATTTGGATTCTTAGAGGCTAAGAAAGGCATTCCAAAGCTCTATATAAAGACCCTAGGGGGCAACTACAAAGGGTGCTTTTCTCTCCTCAAAAGGGTGCTTTATTTCTGCCAAAACAGAGAGTGGAAGCAAGGGATTACTCCAAGGGAAGCCGATTGATTCATCCCAGAAGCCAAATTCTACATCAAGATAGAGGATCTCCCTTTAATCCTTTAGGGGTTTTTGGGTTATTTATGTTTTGTTATCTTTATTCTTCTGAGATATTTTCTTTATTAACTATGAACTAAATCCCCCAAATACTTGAGGGGGATGAAACCTAAGACAGATTTTGTTATTATTTTATCTTGAGTTATATGATAAATACCTGATTTGTTCTTAATTATGTGTTCTTAATTCTTTTTTTAATATTCCTAGGTATTAATTCAAGTATTGATGTACTTATTCAGAGGAGCAAAAGTCCCTATTTAATAGTAGATCTAGCATAATTAAGCGGAGTTACATGCAACCCTAGACATAGGGCGACATAAATCTACCGGATTTGGGTCAAACCTAATAAGGGAATCCATAGATCGAGTTCATGCGAGACTAGGTGTTTTAACTAGAAAGAGATTTCAGTTAATCAACCTAGGATTAGTTGTTCTTATCATCGATGGAGATATTAACATAAATCAGGGATTTCTACGGATCAAGTCAAGTGAATAAATCGTCTAGCTCAAGAATCAATAACAAGTGAAGTCTAGGTGGATTCTCCCTTGAGTATTGTCCAAATCAATCAGTTTTCCCTAAGTGTTTTTCCCCAATTCACTTTTTGTGCATTCGTAGTTTAGTTTTAGAATTAGTTTAGTTTCATAAAAACCCCTTTTATTTCTAGGTTAAATAATAGAAAGAAAGTTACTACTAGTACTTTTGGTTCCCTTGGGTATGATATCTCGGTCTTGCCACTAAGCTATACTACTGTTCGATATGTGCGCTTGCCTTAAAATCGTGATAATAGTTAGTTTCTGGTTTAATCATTATTATAAATTTTATTACTTCGTATCACGCATATCACATTCAGTGATCTTGCTACGTCTGAATCAATAAGAAACGAAGCATGTTGGGGTATCAACAAAGTACTTTGGATCTTCTAAACACATGTTAAGCTCAAAGCAGTCTTCACGGAGTTTGTATATGGAAGCCCAAGCTGCGATATCTAGGGCACCTGGTCTTTGTCCTATTCATATTTAATTTACTATCTTTGGATTCTTTTTTTTCTCAAAGATATGTTCCCAATTAATTTTTTTTGTATTTTTGAAAATTTATTCTGACTATCTTCGAGATAAGTTTATTTGTTACCCATTATTCATAAGCATGTTGCATTGAAATAATGATTGATGAACTAATAAAATTTTTACAAAAGAAGTTCTACATATTACTCTGGAAATTTCTAGATAATACAAGAAACTGAAACAGGACAACTGTTTAAAAATTTCCATGTGTAAAAAGTGGAAGTATTTGAGGAAAAGTATAGATTAAGACTATTTCTTTGACTTTTGTGTCCAAAAGTTGATTGGACAGGATAATGTATCATTTTACGAACATTCTCATTGGGTCATAACATTCGGGGAATGGTATGACAGACTAAATTGAGGGGAAAAGATTCAAAAATTCTAGATTGTGGTAGAATGGATTGAAGTTGGAATAGATCCTTTACCCTTAAATTGCAGTAGGGGAGGGTTGTAAAGTTCGGATCCTAAATCGTGGTGGGATAGTTTGAAGGCGGTTCAAGCCTTGTATCCCTAAGGTTCAAGTGGAGTGAGCCCTAAAATTTTCATGGGGCAAATTATTTGAACAGAGTATGATACTTCAAGAGGAACGAAGATGAAACCTTGATGAACAAATAATTGACAACACCTGAAGTAGGAATCATTCTCATAGCATTTTTGCATTCATATGTTATAGCATGTCTAAATAGGAGCATTTGACTCATTTCGATCATGGCATCCTAATCAATATGCATAAGCATATACCCATGCTACAGGTTATGTCCTCTAGAGGACAATGTAGTAAGGTAGACTGAAGATAGTAGATCTGGCTTTCCTGACGTTGCAGGAGCAGATCGAAGATACCAGTCTTGTCTCCCTGAGGTTGTAGGGAGCAGATTGAAGATAGCAGATTTGGCTTTCCTGAAATTGCAGGAGCAGATCAAAGATTTGAGTCTGGCATCCCTGAGGTTGCAGGGAGCAGATTGAAGATAACAGATCTGGCTTTCCTAAAGTTACAGGAGCAGATCGAAGATTTGAGTCTGGCATCCCTGAGGTTGTAAGGAGCAGATTGAAGATAATAGATCTGGCTTTCCTGAAGTTGCAGGAGCAGATCGAAGATTTGAGTCTGGCATCCCTGAGGTTGCAGGGAGCAGATTGAAGATAGCAGATTTGGCTTTCCTGAAACTGCAGGAGCAGATCAAAGATTTGAGTCTGGCATCCCTGAGGTTGCAGGGAGCAGATTCAAGATAACAGATCTGGCTTTCCTAAAGTTGCAGAAGCAGATCGAAGATTTGAGTCTAGCATCCCTGAGGTTGCAGGGAGCAGATTGAAGATAGTAGATCTGGCTTTCCTGAAGTTGCAGGAGCAGATCGAAGATTTGAGTCTGGCATCCCTGAGGTTGCAGGGAGTAGATTGAAGATAGCAGATCTGGCTTTCCTGAAGTTGCAGGAGCAGATTAAAGATTTGAATCTGGCATCCCTGAGGTTGTAGTGAGCAAACTGAATATAGCAGATCTGGCTTTCCTGAAGTTGCAGGAATAGATTAAAGATTTGAGTCTAGCATCCCTGAGGTTGCAGGGAGCAGATTGAAGATAGCAGATCTTGCTTTCCTGAAGTTGCAGGAGCAGACCAAAGATTTGAGTCGGGCATCCTTGAGGTTGCAGGGAGCAGATTGAAGATAGTAGATCTGGCTTTCCTAAAGTTGCAGGAATAGATTGAAGATACCAGTCTGGTATCCCTAAGGTTGCAGGGAGCAGAATGAAGATAGCAGATATTGCCTTCCTGAAGTTGCAGTGAAGCAGATTGAAGACACCATCCTTATCTCCTTGAAGTTGCAGTGGAGCAGGATAAAAATACGCAAACCTTATCTTCCTGAAGTTGCAGTGGAGCAGGTTGAATTTACCATTTTTTATCTCCTTGAAGTTGCAACGGAGTAGATCGAAACTACAAGTCTCTTCACTCTGAAACAACATTAGGAGCTGTTCAAAGCCACCATCCTTATCTCCTTGAAGTTGCAATGGAGCAGAATAAAAATATACAAACCTTATCTCCCTGAAGTTGCAGTGGAGTAGGTTGAAGTTACCAATTCTTATCTTCTTGAAGTTCCAGCAGAGTAGATCGAAGCTACGAATCTCTTCTCCCTGAAATTACATTGGAGTAGATAGAAGCACTAATTTCTATGCCCCTGAAGATGCAGTGGGATGGAATGAAGCTATTTGAAGTGAAGTGCCAAGAAGTCAAGATTCGGCAAGACCGGGCAAAATTGGCCTCTTTAAAGTCTTTGCTCTATTATCGTTACACGACAATGAGCAAAGAGGGGCAGTTGTAATAGGCCAATTTAGCCCGGGTCCATACAAAAAAATAATAAAATAAAACAAAGTCTAAGTCCAATCCAAAATTACAAATATATCATTTGGCCCGATCGGAATGGCCCATTACTTGAGAAGATTGAAGGCCCATCTACAAGCTTAACGCATATGGAAACATAATCTTCAAGGATATGCAATCTTAGATATGATATGCAATCTTAGAAGATATGATATGCAATCTTAGAAGATATGATTTTGTAATCTTAGAGATTTAATTTGTAGATACCCTTTAATCTTAGTCGTTGATGTAATTGATCTGTACCGTTAGATTTGGGGAGACTCAACTATAAATAGAGGCCTCTCCCTTTATTGTAAATCATTTGAGTTTTGGGAAACAATAAGAATTCTTGAGAGCATTCACTCAAATTTCTCTCTTTCTTGCGTTCTTATTTTCTGCGGTTTGTTCTTATTTTATTCTTCGTTCATCTTCGTTTTTCAACCTTTTTTATTTTGATTTAATCCTTGTTTCCTCGATTTTTAATTCTTTTTTATATTTTATTTTTAATAATTTTAATATTATATCAAATTATTTCATTTTTATTAAGATATTTTATTAAGTTCTATATTATTTTTTATATTATTTATAAATTTGTATATTATATACTATTTGAATTGTTTTATCATTAATATAAAATTTTCTATATATCGTATATTTTAAATATGTAAATCATTTATGTATATATATATATCTTATATTACTATATTATATGTTATCCCTTATATATATTTTCTATAAATTTAAGGTTTTATATATAGTATTTATTTATTTAAAAATATATTTATTTCATTATATACATATACTTTCCATTTTAAATTTTGCCATATCATTTTATGTTTCTTTTTTTTCAAAAATTGTTATAGTATTTTATTGTCTTGTATATATTATTTACCTTATTTTATTATTTTATATACATATTTATTCTTGTGTGTAAAGTTCCATGTTTATTTCTTTTTTTTTTTCGCATAGATTTTAAATTGTTATTATTTACTCTATATCTTTTATTTGATCATTCATATTCTTAAAATTCAAGTTTGTTGTTTTTATTTACCTTAGTATTGATATTATATGATTTACCTTATTTGTTATGTTATGTCATTCTATTACTTAATTGTCTATATTAGTACTAATTGTATATATGTTTCACAGTTTTAGTAAATTGTTCTTTTGTGTTTTAAAATGTGTTAATTTCAAACCATTGTTCTGAAAAATATATTTTATTTATTTGCCACATTTTATCCAAAAAAATTTTCTTAAATAAAGCAATGTTTTGTGTTTAGAAATTCGGGAAATAGTGCCCTAACGTGCCGGGTTTCGATTTTCCGTTTGACTAAATAACTAAATATCCTTTTAATGAATTTTGTAAATCATGAGATAATTTTGATTACGAAGGTTTAAAACATCATGTCCTAACGTGCTGGATGTGATGTTTGTATTCTTTCGAAACAAAGGAATCTCAAGTTCTAACTCAAATTGTTCAAGTTTTTAAAGAAATCATGTTTTAAGATCTTTTCGAATTTTTGACATTAGGACAATAATTAATCAATTCGGTACCAATTTTGGGCATTACGAGGGTGCTAATCCTTCCTCGTACGTAACCGACTCCCGAACCTGTTTTCTTGAATTTCATAGGCCAAAATTAATATTTTAAACAAAATGTTTTATAAGGTGATCCGATCACACCTAAGCAAAAGGATTGGTGACGACTCCCGTTTTCGTTTTTTAAAGAAAGTCGACCCCGTTTTTCAAATTAAAAATGGTTTTGACAGCTAGTTATTACCTCTCGACCTCTAACTAATTAACTAGTCGGCTAATACACGCTTACCTTACAGCCTCACTTTCTTGATCGGGATAAATTATGAGGTATGCATTTAACTTATCTCTCGACCTCTTTTATCCTAAATGACTTCCTAGGGGTGTCACGTCCTAGTGTTTAATCACACATAATTTAAACCAACTAACCTGGATCTCAACTCTCGTTCATTCGTTAATTATTCACACCTCTATTCTTTAAACTCCCTGAGGAAATTAACTACTCATGGATCAAAATACAAAATTTCCTTAACTCATATTTAACGAGCAAAACAACAAATTAAATAAAAGTAAGGAGTACATAAAGAAATTTGTTTTGCCGATATTGATTGAAGCTCGAAAGTGAAATCTTCTTTAACAGTTGCGAAGATCTCCTCGATTGCAATTGGAATCAACAATAAAATAATGAAAAACTAATATATTAAATCCTTAGATCAAAATCAAATTCAAGTTAAAACAATAACAAAATTATAAAATGACTAAATTGAAAATAAAATAAAACTAAAATAAAAACCTAAAAATATTAAAATGGCTAACTTGGCCGAGCCCCCTAAAATGTGACTTAACATGCCTATTTATAAAGTTTATACTCATACCTAATTAGGGTTACTAAACATCCCAAAAATCTTATTAAGGTTTATTGTGTAGACTAAAATACCCCTAATTAATTTTTCATGTTCATCAGTCGGTATCGCAACCCCACAAGACCAGTTCCTCAGACCCATATCTTAGAAATCAGAATCATATATCAGTCATATTTATTTTTATTTCATATCTTTGTTAAGACCAACACATGTTTCTCGCAAGGTCAAGCTATAATCTGTTAATCCGGTTTGTAATATAGCTGCCCTACCGGAGGCATCACATATAGATTTCCATTCCACAAGTTTCCCATATTATAAATTTTCTGGCATTGGGCTTTTGAAACAAGGACGGTGTTTTTACAATGGCCATACATACACACACGTCCAGACATGACACATCGACTCATTTACAATAAGAGAAACTTATTGCACATAACCCACATATCATGAAAGTTTCATAACTTAAAAGAAGTAAGAAGGAACTCACCAACACTTTAGAATATAATCTACTATGCTGGTCATTTGCCTCAATTGCTCGGGACTTCACTAGCTTTTTGAGCTAAATAAGAAATAGTTATAACCATCAGACTATTTATCTAATTTAATCTTGCATGCCTAATGCAAAAAATGAAAATCCCTTTGATAATAACCTAAAGGCTTTTTAGAAATTACCAATAAACTAGTACTTAACAATGGGTGTTTTGGCTAACTACTCGAAAGCTTCCTCATCTTCTCTAATGAAGATACTTAAAAACTTTCTAGAGAATTAGAAAAGAATGCAGAGAAAAAAAAATGTGAAACATGTCGGCTATCGACACCCTTATATAGCACAGACAGCAAGGACAAGGCTTAGCGGGAAGGTCAGAAATCCTACTATAGCCTTTGCAACCTGATAATAGGCTTGCCAAAACATCTACCAAACTTAGCTACAACCATTAACAGTTTAGTGAGTAGTAAAATGTGCTTGTACTCTAAAACAAGCCAACCAAACAAGTCATTCAGCTACCTAAACAAATCAATTTGTCATCTACAATACTTTAGTTCAATTCCAATTAGGTCTCAACTAAAATCTAATGATACTCACCGAGTTATCGATTTCACACTAAAACATGGAAAACAAGTCTATCAATTCACAAACTAACGAGTTCGCCCCAAGTATTTGGGGTTGGTGAATTGTCACACAAAAGTGTCCTCCAAACCCTTGAGTTCGCCAAATGGAAAATTCCACTAAGGCATTCGCAAATGGTCGTACTGTCGCATCCATGCAATACGCCCTACAGACCTATATGAATAGTTCACCAATCTAACCCTCCTATACCTTAGGCTTATTCAACTATACGTCAAGCAACATATCTGTCGAAACCATTTTTTTATTTTGTTTTGAAAAATGGGGTCGACTTTTAAAAATGAAACTGGAGTCGCCACCAATCCTTTTTCGAGGTGTGATCGGGTCACCTTGAGATTGATCATTTTAATAAAACATTTTGATTTATTAAAATAATGATTTTGGTCTACGAAATTCTAGAAAATGAGTTCGGGAGTCGGTTACGCACGAGGAAAGATTAGCATCCTCGTAACACCCAAAATTGGTACCTAATTGATTAATCAATGTTTTAATGTCGAAAATTTATGAAGATTTTAAAATACAATCCTTTTTATTTTAAAAAAAATGTTTGAATAAAGTGAAATGGATGTTAAGACCCTCTTGTCCTGAAGTAATAAAATATCACATCCAGTACATTAGGGTACAACATTTTAAATCCTCGAAACTACGCTGATCTCTTGATTTTCAAAACTCATGCATTTAAATTTTAAAAGGATATTCGATTATTTGGGTTAAAAGAGAAAGATCGAAACCTAGTAAGTTAGGGCACAATTTCTCAAAATTCCAAATGTAGAACATTGCCTTTATTTTAAAAAATTCTTATCTCGAGATAACAAAATGTCATATCCAGTGAGTTAGGACACAACACTTCGAATTCCTGAGAATAAGCTTTTATTTGAAACTTATACATTTTGATTGAAGAAGGGTATTCGGTTACTTAGATTCAACGAGGAAAATTGGAACCTAGTAAGTTAGGGCACAATCTTCTCGAAGATCCCAAATACCGAGTATTGCCTTATTTTGAAAACTTTTTCTTTTTGAATTTGGGGAAAACAATGCAATATTAAAACAATTTATAAATGAGAAAAATGCATTAATGAATAACAGCAATATGAAAATTTGCAAAAGAGTGAAAATAAAATAAATCTCTATACAAAAATGATAAATAAACGAATAAAAATAAAAAGAATAATTAATAATTAAACAATTAAATGGATAAATAAAAAAGTTAAAAAAAGTCTAAGCCAACTTCACTTCCACAATATGAGGATTCAATGAAATTTCTCCACCAAATCCAACTCAAATGAAAGTAACTAAAAAAGAAATAAAGATGAACGAAGAACAAAATAAGAACACGCCACAGAAAATAAGAACGCAAGAGTGAGAAATTTGAGTAAATGCTCTCAAGAACTCTTATTGCTCCCAAAACTCAAGTGATTTACAATGAAGGGAGAGGCCTCTATTTATAGTTGAGCCTCCCCAAATCCAACAGTACAGATCAATTACATCAACGGCTAAGATTAAAGGGTATCTACAAATTAAATCTTTAAGATTACAAAATCATATCTTCTAAGATTGCATATAATATCTTCTAAGATTGTATATCATATCTAAGATTGCATATCATATCTTCTAAGATTGCATATCATATCTTCTAAGATTGCATATCCTTGAAGATTATGTTTCTATATGCGTCAAGCTTGTAGATGGACCTTCAATCTTCTCAAGTAATGGGTCATTCTGATCGGGCCAAATGATATATTTGTAATTTTGGATTAGACTTGGACTTTGTTTTATTATTTTGGGTTTATTATTTTTTTTGTATGGACCCGGGCTAAATTGGCCTATTACAGCTGCCCCTCTTTGCTCATTGTCGTGTAACGAGAATAGAGCAAAGACTTTAAAGAGGTCAATTTTGCCTGGTCTTGCCGAATCTTGACTTCTTGGCACTTCACTTCAAGTAGCTTCATTCCATTCCACTGCATCTTCAGGGGCATAGAAATTAATGCTTCTATCTACTCTAATGTAATTTCAGGGAGAAGAGATTCGTAGCATCGATCTACTCCGCTGGAACTTCAAGAAGATAAGAATTGGTAACTTCAACCTGCTCCACTGCAACTTCAGGGAGATAAGGTTTGTGTATTTTTTATCCTGCTCCATTGCAACTTTAGGGAGATAAGGATGGTGGCTTAAATCTGCTTCCCTGCTACCTCGGGAAGATAAGATTCGCTATCTTCGATCTGCTCCACTACTGCTTAGGGAGATAAGATTTACAATCTTCAGCCTACTCCACTGCTGCTCAAAGAGATAAAGCTAGTGGCTTCAATCTGTTCCACTACTGCTTAGGGAGATAAGATCTACAATCTTCAGCCTACTCCACTACTGCTCAGAGAGATAAGGCTAGTGGCTTCAATCTATTCCGCTACTGCTTAGGGAGATACGATTCGCCATCTTCGATCTGCTCCACTACTGCTTAGGGAGATAAGATCTACAATCTTTAGTTTGCTCTGCTGCAAACTCAGGGAGGCAAGACTGGTGTCTTCGATCTGCTTCACTGTAACTTCTAGAAGACAAGATCTACTATCTTTAGCCTGCTCCGATGCAAACTCAGGGAGATAGGCTGGTGGCTTCAATCTACTTCACTGCAACTTCAGGAAGATAAGATCTGCCATAATTTGTAGCTTCAATTTGTTCTACTGTGACTCTAGGGAAATACAATTTGCTTACTTCAGTCTGCTCCGCTGCAACTTTAGGAAAATAAGACTTGTTTTCTTTAGTCTGTTCCGCTGCAACTTCAGGGAGATAAGACTAGTGGCTTCGATTCTATACTCTCAGGGAATAATGTAACAGACCAAATTGATGGAAGAAAATTTAAATCCTAAACCCTTAAATTATAGTGGGAATAGATTGAAAAAGATTAAGATCCTATACTCCTGAGTTACAGTGGAATGATTTGAAAATGGTACAAAATTTATGTCCCAGAGGTATAGTGGAATGGACCCCGAAATTACAGTGAAGCAAACCAGCTAAGCAGTATGTATGATTCCTTGGGTTTTCTATCAAAATACCAACCAAATAGGATGGCAGCGTAATATGTCAGTGATAAAGCCCTAATGAACAACAAGTGATGACACCCTAAGCATTAAAAAGGGATCATTCTAATAACATTTCTGCATTCAAAACACATCTAGTTAGGAGCAGTTGATTCATTCCAATCATAGCATCCTAATCCTTGGCATAAGCATAAAACTAATTCTACAGGTCATGTCTCCCAGAGGACGGTGTAGCTACATCAGTGAATCCACAAATCTTATCTCCTTGAAGTTGCAGTGGAGTAAATTAAAGTTGTAGATCTTATCTCCTTGAAGTTACAATGGAGTAGATCAAAAATGGCAGATCTTATCTTACTAAAGTTGCAGTAGAGCAGATTGAAGCCACCAGTCTTATCTCCCTGAAGTTGCAGCAGAACAGACTGAAGAAAACAAGTCTTATCTCCCTAAAGTTGCAACGGAGCAGACTAAAGTAAGCAAATCTTATTTCCCTAGAGTCACGGTAGAACAAATTGAAACTACAAATTATGGCAGATCTTATCTTCCTGAAGTTGCAGTGAAGTAGATTGAAGCCACCAGCCTATCTCCCTGAGTTTGCAGCGGAGCAGGCTAAAGATAGCAGATCTTGTCTTCCTGAAGTTGCAGTGAAGCAGATCAAAGACACCAGTCTTGCCTCCTTGAGTTTGCAGTGGAGCAGACTAAAGATTGTAGATCTTATCTCCCTAAGCAGTAGTGGAGCAGATCGAAGATGGCGAATCGTATCTCCCTAAGCAGTAGCAGAACAGATTGAAGCCATTAGCCTTATCTCTCTGAGTAGCAGTGGAGTAGGCTGAAGATTGTAGATCTTATCTCCCTAAGCCCTAGTGGAACAGATTGAAGCCACTAGCCTTATCTCTCTGAGTAGCAGTGGAGTAGGCTGAAGATTGTAAATCTTATCTCCCTAAGCAGTAATGGAGCAGATTGAAGATAGCGAATCTTATCTTCCTGAGGTAGTAGGGAAGCAGATTTAAGCCACCATCCTTACCTCCCTGAAGTACAATTGAACAGGATAAAAATACACAAACCTTATCTCCCTGAAGTTGCAGTGGAGCAGGTTGAAGTTACCAATTCTTATCTTCTTGAAGTTTCAGCGGAGTAAATAGAAGCTACGAATCTCTTCTTCCTGAAATTACATTAGAGTGGATAGAAGCACTAATTTCTATGCCCGTGAAGATGCAATAGGATGGAATGAAGCTACTTGAAGTGAAGTGCCAAGAAGTCAAGATTCGGTAAGACCGGGCAAAATTGGCCTCTTTAAAGTCTTTACTTTATTCTCGTTACACGACAATGAGCAAAAAGGGGTAGCTGTAATAGGCCAATTTAGCCCGGGTCCATACAAAAAAATAATAAACCCAAAATAATAAACCCAAAATAATAAAACAAAGTCCAAGTCCAATCCAAAATTACAAATATATCATTTGGCCTGATCGGAATGACCCATTGCTTGAGAAGATTGAAGGTCCATCTATAAGCTTGACGCATATGGAAACATAATCTTCAAGGATATGCAATCTTAGTTATGATATGCAATCTTAGAAGATATGATATGCAATCTTAGAAGATATGATTTTGTAATCTTTGAGATTTAATTTGTAGATACCCTTTAATCTTAGCCGTTGATGTAATTGATCTATACCGTTGGATTTGGGGAGGCTCAACTATAAATAGAGGCCTCTCCCTTCATTGTAAATCACTGGAGTTTGGAAGCAATAAGAATTCTTAAGAGTATTCACTCAAATTTCTCTCTCTCTTGTGTTCTTATTTTCTGTGGCTTGTTCTTATTTTGTTCTTCGTTCATCTTCATTTCTTTTTGAGTTGTTTTCGTTTGAGTTGGATTTTAGTGGAGGAATTTCATTGAATCCTCATATTGTGAGAGTTAGGTTGATTTAAACGTTTTTTTAACTTTCTTTTTATTAATCCTATTCTATTTTTTTCTATTTTTTTAAATTTATTAGTTATTTATTTATTTTGATATTTATATATGCATATTCTTTTCGAAAAATTACTTTATTCATTTTATTTTTTATTCATTATTATTTACAATAAATTGTTTTATTATAGATCATCATATATTATCTCATTTATTATATCTATTATTACTTTAAACCATTTTATATTTAATATCAAACTTTGTCATATTGCTCGTTTTATTAAAATTGTTTTATTATTTTATTTAAAATTTTTCATATATTATTTATCTTGTATTTTTATTTCATATTTGATCTTTTTAAATGCCCCTCTCTATTATGCCTTTTTATTTATTTGTTCATTGTTTTAAAATTTAGATTCCATTATTATTATGGTCATTCTTAATTTTTTTTAGCATTATCACTGTCATTATTCATGTTATTTGCTATTTTACTTTGATTATTTCTTTTTAATTGTTTATATTAGCGTTAAATATTAATCCGTTATATAATATTTTTTTAAGAAAAATATGTTTATGTTTTTATTATGCATTAGTGCGACAATTTGATTCAAACCATTGTTTTAAATAAAAATACATTTCATTTCCACACTTGCTATTATTCAAAAGCTTTCTAAAATAAGGCCATATTTGACATTTGGGAGCTTTGAAAAAATCGTGCCCTAACTTACTGGACTTCGATTTTTCCCATTGAGTCCAAATGCTTGAGTGCCCTTTTAAAAAATAAAACATATGAATTTCAAATAAAATCTTATTCTCGGGAATTTGAAATGTTGTGTCTTGACTCACTGGATGTGACATTTTGTTATCTCGAGGTAAGGATTTCTAAAAAACAAGGAAATATTTCGTGTTTGGAAATTCTAGAAATCGTGCCCTAACGTGCTGGGTTTCGATTTTCCGTTTGACCAAATAACTAAATATCCTTTTAAATTTCAATGCATAAGCTTTGAAAATCAAAAGACGATCTTAGATTCGAGGGTTTAAAATATCGTATCGTAACATGCTGGATGTGATATTTTATCACTTCGAGATAAGTGAATCTCAACATCCAATTTAAATTATACAATTTTTTTTAAAAGGGATCATATTTTAAAATCTTTTCAAATTTTCGACATTAGGACATTAATTAATCAATTAGGTACCAAACTTTGGGTGTTATGAGGGTGCTAATCCTTCCTTGTATGTAACCGACTCCCGAGCCTGTTTTCTTAAATTTCGTGGGCCAAAATCGATGTTTTAATAAAATAAATGTCTTACAAGGTGACCCGACCACACCTAAACAAAAAGGATTGGTGGCAACTCCATTTTCATTTTTTAAAGTCGACTCCTATTTTTCAAAGTCAAAAATGGTTTCAACAATATCAATTCAATCTATGCCAGGTGGGCTATTACATAGACTACGCCCTCCAAAAAGGGTGAAGGAATGACTGCGAGCCAAAATAAGACAAGGTGGATTGTTGTGCTAGGACGAGTGGGGATTAGACTGGAAGTATGAGAAGGAAGATACACTTGGATGACAGACTTGGTGTTCGCTGAACACTTAGGCTTTAGAGACTCTTCATTTTACAAGTACACCTTTTCACTAGGGCACAACCCCCACCAACCAGTTTTCTTTTGGAAATTGATCTTCTGTAATTTTTTGTAGCAAATTAAACTAATTTTCATACTTAAAGAGCTTGAATACGAGTAATTCTATTATGTTTTAAATAGTTTTTATATTTTAGCTTTAATTCAATAAAAAGTGTAAAATGAGTTGTTTTATGACCTTAGGGGCCGAATGAGGCCTAAAGGTAGGCTAACATACTTAGTGAGTGTGTAGGACAGCATTAAATGGCATAAAAGCTTGAGGCTAGTTGCTGTACGAGAGTCCAATGTTGCAACATAAGGAGCAAAATACAAGAATTCCCAGACTACCTTTGGTGTCACGACACAACCAAACAGTGTCACGTCACACCTTTGAAGCTGAACCTAAAACCCAACAACTGCCGTCGATGTCGCAACACTGGCCCTACACGAAAAAGAATTACGAGCTGAGGGTGTTTTGGTCTGTACAATATATTTTTGAAGTAAAAATATCAACCGACCTAGGGCTAAAGACGACGGCCAACCCTAACTCTATAAATAGACTGGGTAGAAACTTGTTTGAGGATAGTTTTCAGAGTTCAGAATTTTCCTTGTAATTTAGTTTTCAGTGTTTAGTTTCATTAAGCTTTAGATTTAATTTCATTTGTTTTGTTTGTGTTTAATGGAGAATCTAATTTATGGATTCGATTAACTCTCTGTGGATTATGCACTTTCATCAATCAATATCATTAGGATTCTCTTAAACCTTATTCTTCATTTGTTCTGTATGTTTATTCTATTTATCAAGTTTATTTTGTTTAGGGATTTCATGAGGAACTAATCCTCTTATGGGGGATTAGTGAGTGAAGCTGTGATTAATTAATTTCTATCTAGGGTTTTCTTAAAGGATCATCTGTTTGGGATAGGAAGAACTTAAACCCTATGCCTGACAACCCTAGAAAGTCATTTAGGTTGGGAGTAACCTAAAATTGGTATTGCTTATCCATGAACCCTTTGTTCCTAAACCAATCTAGACTGTGAGGTCGAGAGATAAATAGTTCTTACTGACTCATTTGTTTAGTGGAAGATTGAGAGATCATTCTAGGGTAATGACTAGTTGATTAATTAGTTATGACCACCAAAGCAAGCTAATCACCCATGCTTAGATTTGATTGAGTTAAAAAATTAGGTTTTTTGTTGTAATTAGTTTATGCGTGTTATTTCTTTCATTAGATTTATAGATAATTTCTCTATTTATATGTTTATCATAATATAATTTATTTACAAATTAGATCTATTTTCATTTAGGTTAATATTAATTTAGTACTCGCTTCCCTTGGGTATGATCCTTGGAGTACTGATCGCCTCCGGATGTACTAACGTCTAGAGTGTGAATACTGCTACAAAATATATAGAATTAAGGCAGTGTCCACAAGTATATGGGTCAGGTTGTAACATAGTTTGTTTACAACGAAACACTTAATAAGTATTCTGATGATTGTACCTAAGGGATTGCAGTTTGGGGAAAAATATTATTAAGCCAATTACCAAAAATAATTACTAATCTAACCGAGTCACGAATTGTTAGTGTTAACCAAAAAGTAAGATGATGATGATAATAGTAAGCTAAATAAATTTAACTAAACCTAAATCTACTCCTAGGTTCATGTATCATTTTTTCCTATTCCTTGTGTTGACTACACAAGTTCCTTTAGCCTAAATCCAATTATTTTTCCTAATCAATTATTGATGCAGGGCCTTATTCAACCAGCTATTCATTAACCTAGTTGCGCCTCTCGGCGTCTAACTAACCTGATGAGTCGATAAGAACTACTTATCTCTCGACCTCTAAGTCCAGACTGGTTCGGGGTTAAGGTGTCTGTGGATAGGCCATACCAATTTTGTGTTAATTCTCAACTAAATGACTTCCTAAGGTTGTCAAGCCTGGGGTTTAAATTTGTCCTCTCCCAAACAATTGATCCACTAAGAAACTTTATCCTTCAATCAATTAATAAGATTAGAACAGTTGAAACATGTGAGACATGTATAAAACATAAATTGATTCTAATCTTTACACAAACATTCAAATAAACAATGTTAAAAAAAGAGATATAAAGAGTAGAATAAAGGAAAAGTGATGCTCATGGATTTATTGATAAATGCGTGGCTCCATAACAATCTCCCCTCATGAAAGTCTTACTTCAGAATAGGATCTTTCGATTACAATAACATAAAATAAGCTAAGTAAAAACTAAGAACGAAATAAAAACCTAATAATGATTTTTGTCTCCCTAAAATTGTGTGTTTAAAGTGATTACAATGGCCTTTATTTAGGCTAAACTCGAAATCTTAAAGTGTCTAAATTATCTTTAAAGTCCTTAGAGTTTGACTAGGACAAATACACCTAATTTCCCTCCAAAATGTAATTATCACACTAAGGACTTTTTAGGCTGCGCAAGGGCTATATTGCAACATGAGCTTGCGGTGTTGAAACAGAGAGGGTATGTGATCTTTCGTAATTCAATGTAGTAGATTAAACTAGTTTTCGTACTTTAGGAGCTTGAACATGAGCATTTTATTTAAGTTTAATTACATTTTCCGTAAGTATTAGTTAAGTTAATAAAATGTGCAATTTGAGTCCTTTATTAACCTTAAGGGTCGAATGAGGCCTAAGGGTGAGCTAATATGCTTTGTGAGTGTGCAGGAGACCATTAGAAGGTGTACTAACTCAATACTGGTCACTAGGTTGCAACATGGGGCATTTGATGTTACAACATAGAGAGCAGAATAAGAAAAAGCCAATACTGCCCTCAATGTCGCGACACAGCCTGAGGATGTTGCGACATACCCTTGAAGACACCCTAAAGTTGAGCATACTACCCTCGGTGTTACGACACAAGACCTGGTGTGTCACTACATCACCTCTGTACAGGAAATAATTACGAGCCAATAATATTTTGGTTCGCACAATCGAACATTAAACATGAGGATGATAGTTGACTTAGGGTTGAGGATGATGGCCACCCTAAAGTCTATAAATAGGCTCATTTAGCACACATTAGGGACATCATTCATATTTTATAATTTTATCTTTAGATTTAGTCTTTAGTTTTTCTCCTTTCTTAGGTTTTAGATTTTATTTCTGTTCTTGTTATTTACTTTGGTGAAGAAATAAGATTTTGGAATTATTGTCAAACTCTGTGAGGATTTTGTACTGAATACAAATTAGGCTTCTTCTAAACTCTACTCTTGAAATTGTTCTTTATGTTTATTCCTCAAGCTTATATTGTTTATTAGATCCATGAGGAACTAATCCTCTAGTGGGAGATTAGCAAGTGGAGATATGAATAATTAACTATTTTAAAGGGATTGCTTAAAGGATCAGTTGTTCAAGAAAGGAAGAATCTAAACCTTAGGCCTAACAATCCTAGGAAGTCATAATGGTGGGAATTAACCCAAATTTGGTATTGTCTATCCGTGAACACCTTAACCCTGAACTGGTATGGACTGTGAGGTCAGAAGATAAGTAGTTCTTGCCGACTCAATATTTCAGTAGACGTATGAAAGATTTTGTTAGGGTATTGACTAGTTTATTGAACAAGAACGCCCGAGATGATAGTTGATTATGACTACTAAAGCGAGCTAATCACCCATGCTCAGATTTGATATATATATTTGATTATTTGATTTCTTGTTTTTCATTTATTTGCTTTTATTTTATTTCCTTTCTTATTTTTTTAATAGTCTATAAAAAAACCTTTCTTTTAATTCTTTGTACTATAATTCGATTAAAGTACTAATTACTATAATTCGATTAAAGTACTAATTAGATCTTTTTATGTTTAAATTAGAATGAATTTAGTGCTCGCCTCCCTGGGTAGATCCTCAAAGTACTTAACTACTCTATTGTAACTATATTACAACCTGACATGTATACTTGCGGATACCGCTTTTCACATCTTTTGTGCAAGATTTTTACTCTAGACATTGGTACGTCCGGAGGCGATTAGTATGTCACGACACAGCAAGGAGTGTGTCACAACATCGAAGGCAGTTTCACTCCAAGACGTAATTTTTGCTTCTATATTCGATATTGAGACATTAGTGTCCTAGTGTCGTGACATAAGCATCAATTTCAACCTGAATATGCATATTTAGCTCCCTATTTGTTCTACAAGACCATGTAACCTTATTTAGATATATAGAATGTAAAAAAAACCTACTAAAAAGCATAAATTGCTACTTTAAGCATGAAAACCTAAATATATACTAAGATGCTTTGATTTAACTATTAAACAAGCTAAAGTTATGTGTAAAAAGGATGTAAATAATAGTGTATTTCATGAAAGATCAAGTACTCACCTAGTTCGTTGTAAAAACCATATTATAGCCTGACCCATATACCTGTAGACACTGTGTCAAATTTATATATTCAGTTGCAATATTCACACTCTAAACGTTAATACGTCTGGAGGTAGTCAAGTTGTTGGTGCCGTTGCCGAGGAAGCAATGTTACAAGATTGATTTTAATTGTTACTAATATCATTTTTCTTAGAAGCTAGATCAAAAGCATGGTTAGATGCACTTCCGCTAGATATAATTACAACTTAGATTGTAATTCTTACGCTGAGTTATGCTTATGACCCAGGCAAACGGTACATATGAAAAGTTATTTAAATTTAAGTAAGATGTTTTTGAGATGTTGGGACAGGCATGGGAAATATTTAAAATGATTATTTGGCCAATATTAGGGGGAGGTGTAAATTTTGCAATCAAAATACAACATTTCTATGATGGGTTGGACGGAGAGAACATGAGATAGTTTGATATTATAATTGGAAGGAGCATCTAGTAAAAACTCGAATGAGAAATAATTGACATATTAGAAAAGGTCAATGGAAATAGGCTTACATGGGGCATAAACCGGGAAATAGAGAATTCTAACCTAGTAGAATGTTCATCTACATCTGATTACCTGAAACTAGCAACGTTAGATTCTATTGAACATAATGAGGACAAACCAAAGAAGGGAAAGTTTGAACGACGTAGAACAAGAGAATAACGAGCTAGCCCTTCAACTTGATTGATGGTGTAAAAGTAGAGAATATAGAGAGCAGGTAATCCTTACCACAACTAAAATGGTTCATTCTATTATTAAAGCACCTGAATTAGAATTGAAACCATTACCTAAGCACTTAAAGTATGGATATTTGGGAGAGCAGAACACCTTGCCAATAATAATACCAGCAGGATTAGCTTCTGAATAAAAAGGGGTGTTATTAAGCATATTAAAAAAGTATAAGAAAGCAATTGGATTGAGTAAAGCTAATATTAAGGGAATCAATCTCGCATTGTGTCTGTCGAAACCATTTTTAAGTTTGGAAAAACGGGGTCGACTTTAAAAAACGAAAACAGAGTCGCCACTAATATTTTTAGGTGTGATTGGATCACCTTTTTAAAATATTGATTTTGGCCTACGAAAATTCGAGAAAACGGGTTCGGGAGTCGGTTACGTACGAGGAAGGATTAGCACCCCCGTAACGCCCAAAAATTGGTACCAAACTGATTATAAAATGTACTAGTGTCGAAGATTTGAAGGAAGATTTTTTAATTTGATCCTTTTGATTTTTAAAAAAACTTATAATTCCTTTTAAGAGACATTCAATTATTTGGATAAAAAAAAAACGGTCGAATCACAGTAAGTTAGAGGACGACCCTTCAAATTTCCCAAACGTTAAATGTCTTTCATTTTTTAGAAACCCCTATCTCGGAATATCAAAGCATCACATCCAATACGTTAGGACACAATGTCTTAGATTTTCAAAGATAGCTTTTATTTGAAAATTGTTCGTTTTAATTTTGAAAAGGATACTTAACCATTTAGAACTAACGAAAGAAATCGAAGCCCAGTAAGTTAGGGCACAATTCTTTCAAAAATCCCAAATGTCAAATATTGCCTTAAAAAAAATAATTTTTGAATAAAACAACGATTAATTGAATATGTTTTAAAACGATGCTTTGAGCCAAATGTGACATTCATATATTATAGAACATAAATATTAAAGCAATTTGCGACATATATTCATGTTTAATACAAATATAGGCAATAAGCTAACAAATTATACACATGATAAAATGATTATACCAAAGTAAATAACAAATTAATACATATCATTAGCAAATAAAAATATAAAATAAATTATGACAGATTATAAAATATCAAAACTTAGAAATGAAAACAAAATTAATAAAAACGACCAATTAACACTAGAAAATGAATGGAGGTATTTTAAAAATCAAATTAATATGATAATAAAAGGATAAAAATTTAAATAACCCTATATAAAAATTAATATTATAATGTATAATAATTTAAATAAAGATTTTTAAAATATAATAAACCTATAAAAAAAAAAGAGCAATATAAAATTTTATACTAATATTAAACCAATCTAAAATATAATACAATACACAAATTTTGAGACAATACATAATAGATAATAAAATACATAAACAATATGTTAGCAAAATAACTTTATATATAAAAAATATTTTAATATATATATATATATATATATATAATATAATAATTTTAAAAGAGGATAAAAACTTTTACAATATTAAGTAAAATATAATATATAGATATATATAATTTTATATAATAGGTAGCGGATAATATATGTATAATAAAATAGTTTCATAAAAACTTAGGATTATATATAATAATTTAAAAAAAAGAAAATATATTTATAAAAAAATAAATAATAAATATACAAAAACCTTTGAATCAATCTAAAATATAATGTAAAATTTTAAAAAGGTTTGTAAAATATAAAAACAGTATATAATAAAACAAATAAAAAAACTAAGGTAATAATACATAAAAAATAAGAATGACAAAAACTAAGTGAAAAATAAAAATAAAACAAAAAGGATTAAAATTAAATCTTAGTAATTTTTATGGGATAATTTCAGAAATAACAAAACTGAATTTAGGACTCTTTTTGAATGCGCGTTAAAGGTGAGGGACTCACTGGGAAAATATGCCTTAGTCCCAAAAACGACACCGTTCTAGTATGCAGGTTTAAATGATCTTGGGACTAAATTGAAATTAAAACAACTATTCTGGGCTAATTTAAAAGAATAAATTGGACGTAATTGAAAATTTTAAAATTTGCGGAAGGACCTATAGGGCAATTAGACCATTAATAGAAAATACGTGGATCCTTCGGCCGGGTCAGGTCAACACACGGATCCCTCCCCGAACGGCGCCGTTTTGGTGCTTATTAAGTTAAGCAGAAACGACGTCGTTTTGGTAATATTATATAAGCTAATTTTTTAGCCCATAAATCATTTCAGCATCCGTTTTAAAAAAAAAAAACTTTCAAAATCCTTTGAGGGCTCTCAAAACCCTGACCAATGACCGGCCTGGCTTCGGTGTCACGCGCCACCGCATGCGCTGCCGCATATGGCGGCCAATAGGCCCAAAAATTCCCTTTTTCCACTAGAACAAAGGTACCCGTTCTTTTTATTATTTTTTAAAATAGTATTTTATGTAAAATAATAAAAAAAAAACTCTTTTCCAATACTTTTCTGTTCTGCATGTATGAAATAAAAATGAAAAAAAATAAAAGCACGGATTTAAACAAAATAAAAGGAATCACCTCTGCTTGAAAAGTTTGTATTTTTATTTGTATCTGTGTATATCAGTATCCCTATTACAATGCCCGTATTCGGGTTTATATAGTTGAAATAAATCGAAAAAATTAAATGATACAATCTTTGACTTTTATTTCTTGCTATATGTATCTCTCTGTCCGTGTCCTTTCTTTTACAGGTAAACGACGAGGAGATCTCGGTGATGACGGATTGGCTCGCTTGATTCTTGGGCCACTGGTTTAGCAATTGGGCTATTGTAGTTTAGGGTATCGGGTCACGGGTGTAATTGGGACAGGGGTATTGGGCTATAATTTAGGCTGGTATTTGGGCTGCTGGGGTAATGTGGATCTGTTGGGTAGTGAATTATTTAATTCAGGCCTAGGTTTGTAAATGGACTTTGTAAAAAAAGGGACATTTATTTTAATTTTGGTTTTTTTAATACTATTATGGGCCTGGGCAAAAATGGGGTATTACAGTGTCAACACAAGGTCAGATTAGAAGAAGGGAAGAAACTAGTGGTGGATGGACAACGACATTTAAATCCAACTATGAAAAATGAGTTACTTAAGTAGTTGGATACCTGTATTATTTATGCAATCTCTGACAGTGAATGGGTAAGTCCTACACAGTATGTTCCAAAAAAAGAGGACTAACAATTATCGAGAACGATAAAAATAAATTGATCCCAACAAGAACAGTAACTGGATCGAGGGTATGCATTGACTATCGGAAGTTAAATGACGCAATAAAAAAAGACCATTTTCCTCTTCCCTTTATAATACAGATGCTTGAAAGACTATCTAGGAAAGAATATTATTATTTTCTTGATGGATAATTTAGAGAAAGTGTCATTTTATGGTAAAAGAAGGATTGATTTTGGGATATCAAATATCAAGAAAAGGATTGTAGGTGGACAAAAAAAATGAATTCATAAAGAATCGTCCTAATCCCACAACAGTCCACAGAGTACGGAATCTCCTAGGACATGTTGGGTTTAAAGATGATTTATAAAGAATTTTGCTCATATATCTAAACCGAATAAGCTTTTACAGAAGGAAACTCCATTTATATTTAATCACAAATGTTTCCAAACTTTTGAGGTAATAAAAGAAAAACTCATTTATACACCTATTATCATTACTCTTGATTAGGCAGAACCTTTTATTATAATATGTAATGCTAGTGATTATGCTATAGGAGCAGTGCTTGGGCAAAAAAGGAACAACTTTTTTTGTGCCATTCATTATACAAGTAAGACACTGAATTCAGCACAATGTAATTACACTACTACTGAAAAAGAAATGCTTGTTATTATTTTTACTTGTGAAAATTTTCATTTTTATTTAATGGAAAATATAGTTTATGTCAACATTGATCACTCTGCATTGAAATATGTCATGAAAAAGAAAGAAATAAAAGCTAGATTAATGAAGTTGGTGATATTACTTCATGAGTTTGATTTGTGGATAATGGATAGGAAAGGAATGGAAAATCAAATTGCAGATCACTTGTCTAGAATAGAAAATGAGATGGAAAAGAAAAACTTTGAAGAAATAAAAGAAACCTTTATTGATGAGTAACTATTCTGAATAGACATGCATCAGGTAAAGTATAAAGATAATAAAATACTATGGCATGAACAGTATAAGAACTATATTGTCAAAGAAGTTTTTCTGATAAATGCATCATGGAAACAAAAGAAAAGAATAATGCGTAAGTAAAAAAATATATATTTGGGAAGAACCATATGTATTCTAACAGTGCACTGATCAGTTAGTACGATGATGTGTGGTTGAAGAAGAAATAAACAACATTTTACAAGGGTGTCATACTTCACCATGTGGCTGACATTTTGGAGGAAAAAGAACTGACCAAAAAATATTGCAATCAGGATTTTATTGGCCAACAATAAATAGTGATGCTTACGAATTTGTGCAGGGGTGTGATAGATGTTAAAGAATTAAAAACATATCTAGAAAAGATGAAATGCCACAAAGGAGAATCCTTAAGTAGAGGTATTTGAAGTTTGGGGAATTGATTTTATGGGACCTTTCCAAAGTTCCCTTGGAAATCAGTACATCTTGCTAGTTGTAGACTACGTTTTCAAATGGGTGGAGGCAACAACTCTACCTACAAATGATATGAAGTTAGTGATAAAATTTTTAAGAAAATCCTTTTTGCCAGATTTGGAACACCTTGTGCTCTGATAAGTGATGAAGGATCTCATTTCTACAGTAAGTAGTTTCAAACGGCCTTAGCTAAATATAGCGTGAGACATCGAATAAGTACAGCATATCATCTGTAGGCTAATGGCCAAGCAGAGGTGTCCAATCAAGAGATTAAGTAGATATTGGAAAAATAGGTCAATCCTAATAGGAAATATTGAGCGTTAAGACCAAATGATGCATTATGGGCTTATAGAACAACATACAAAACCCCTTTAGGTATGTCCCCTTACAAATTGATGTATGGAAAAAACTGCTACTTTCCAATTAAACTAGAAAAGAAAGCACACTAAGAAATAAAAGAATTGAACTTAGATCCTGATCTGGCTAAGAAAGAAAGATTATTCTAGCTGCAAGAATTGGAAGAATTTTGATTCATGGCCTACGAAAACACAAAGCTATATAAAGAGAGAAGTAAACTCCGATATGATGCTAAAATAAAAAGAAGCAAACTATAAATGAATTGACAACTCATGGTGCAGTAGAACTTATTGGAAATGGAGGACAAACTTTTCTCGTCAACGGTCAAAGAGTAAAACACTATTACGGAGGGACAACTAAAGAAGTAGTCGAAACATAATTGTTGCAATGTAAGGTTATATGGACTCAACATAAAGGAGGAAAAACTATGGAAAAGGACTGAGAGATAGAAGAAGAGATTGGAAGTAATAGGGAAAGAATAGAATTAAGAAATGAAGGCTTAACTGCAAAAATAAACCAGGTTAGAAATTGCTTATCATGTCGTGACACCAAACAAAATCCAATACAAGCACACTACTTTCTATGTAACACCCCAAACCCGACCCAGACGTTATGACCAAGTCTGGTGTGTCACATCAACGATGGATTGAAAACTCATTCTTTAGTTATTACAATTAGGGTGAGCTTGCACAAACGTTATTAAAGTTTGGAAAGAAATCCAGGTTTTAATTTGTGAAAGTCCTATCCGCTACTAGTTTAAAGTTTATTTTATCTCGAGGTTTTCTCTGACTTTACATTATCCATTTGATACATGTTTATATTTTGAAACATTGATTAATTTTAAATAAAAACTCACGCAGCCTTAGTCTATTTGAGCAAGGTATAATAAAAGAAATGAAAACCAGAATAGAACGGCCTTCTTACAAATCAAAAATCGAAAAGAAAATAATTTAAATAAAATGCTAAAAAATAAAATAACTTAGGAAAGTGAAACCAACTGCAGCTCATGTGCCCACTCCGAATCCCTCCAACTCCAAGCCCACTAGTTTAGGGCTCACCTGCATAGATGAAGAGAAGAGGGTGAGTTTGGAAAACTCAGTGTGTAAGCTAAAACCCAACCAGAGCCCAAATCAGTTCAAGCTCACTGGGCCTAAGCCCTATCCAGATTCAATATTAACTGGGCCTAAGCCCTATTCAGTAAATAATATTAACTGGGCCTTAGCCCTATTCAGAAATTCAGTATGGCCCTTAAGCCCGTTACAGTAACAGAAAAGAAATTATGCATGTATGCAAAGCCCAGCCCAAATCCATCCCTACACAGCACCCGTACTAGCCCTACACACCATGTGGGGAATAACTCGACCCACCCAACCCTACACACCACAGTCGCAGCATAGTTGCTTAATCAGATAACGTGGGCAAGCCACTAACAGTAAAACGAGGCAAAGCCTCTTTAAGTAAACGTGGCATTGCCACTTAGCACTTCCTCCATCATAAACCCAATCCCATGCAACCGTATAACATGTCATGGCATACAGTGAACAAATTAATTTAGCATGCATTTCAGTTAGATTTATCCCTAGGGGTATATTGGTCATTTTACACCTAGGGGTAAAATAGTAATTTCCCACCCTTAAGGGGTATTTCAGTATTTACTAGTTTTTAGGGTTTTAAGCACATTTCAGTTGATAATAGTCCAAAAATCATCTAGGCAACTTATTTAGCCCATTTAGTCCAATTAGAGTTATCAGCCGTAAACCCCTAATGGGCCCTACGGTGTCTACTAACTATTACGGCCCACTAAGCCCAAATTCCCACATTCATTTTAGCAGTCTTAACATTCAGATTACTAGGATCCACTTACCGCTCGTTTTCACCCATATGGGCCCGTAAGCCCATTGGGCCCAAATTTAGCCCTTTGAGGCCCAAATTCACCAATGTGCACGAAATCGTGCACACATCCTCCTTACCATTCGTGATTATAGATTTTATTGAGTCAACTGACCTACAAGCATTTGCACACTCGCAAGCCCTCGAAATGCAGGAATTTCGACATTTCAGCTTTTCAGTTTTTGCCGATTTAGTCTACAAGTGGGTGTCGTTTACACACCTGATTTGCGAGATTGCAGAACCCCTCGAATGATCAACCTACAGTCATTTAGATTACACTTATTAACCACGAATCAACGAAACCAATCTAACTCACACTTACCATATTCGGCCAATACCACCTAAGGCCCTTAGTCTCTTACCTTTGCCGAAAACAATGACTAGATCTAGATCTAGTTGCTCCAATGATCCTAGCCTCCAATACCCCTTTATTGATAGCCTCTAGTCTACAAACGCATCATAAACCGAAAATAAAACTAATAAAGCCTTTAGCCATAATCGACAGCCACCCCATGAAGTTAGGGGTTTTCGGCTTTTCTTGAATTACCAATTAATGGAAGATAAGATCCGAGTACTTACCACCAAATATTTACTTGCCAGAAGTATTCCTAAGTACCTTCCTATCCCAGATCTGTAGTAGATCTAACCCAAAGTATGAGTAAAGAATAGATCTAAGAGATCTAAAGGCTCGGTTCCTGAATCACTATGAATATGGAGGTTTCGGCTTTGATATGAGAAGAAGAAGATGATTCGAAATTATGGGTTGGAGAGGTAATGTCGACAGAGGTTAGGGGGTTTTGAGGTTCGGCTATTTGGATCAAAGCAAGAATAGGGATTCGGCTAATGAGGAAAATCGACACAAGCTTGTATGTCTTGGGATTTCGGCTTTCAAGAAATCGGCCAACTAAGGTTCTAAATGAATCGGCAAGGAGGAAGAAGATAAGAAAGAAGTAGATTCAGCTTTTAGAAGGGAAGAGAAAAAGTAATAAGAGTAGTTTGATTTACTTGCACAAATCGGCAAAAAGAAAGAATGTATGGGTTACGTTTTCGGCTTTAAGAACATATGAGTAAAGAAGAAGAGAAAGAAAGTGAATTGAAAGTGTTCTTCAAGAGCCTCTACCTATTCGACAACCCCAACCGATTGACCCAACACAACCCGAAGGGTAGACAACCAAACAATCGACACACACCCAAACCAAAATGCCGAAATTACTACCCTAAGCTCTCCTAGCTGAAAATGCAACTTCAAAGTCCCTTGGCCGGCCACCTCTTGCTTCAATTTGAAATCCCTAAACTTTCTCCTCCTTATCCTCTTTGATCCAATCTCATGAGCATCTCAAACTCTTCCTAACAGAGTTTCACTTGGAGTCCATCACATGCCTTGCACATGCATTAAAAATAAAATAGCACCTTGCTTACCATAAGACTTGAACCCAAGCTCTTGCACAGCTTCCACATGCCATCCTTGTCCTTTAAGTGGTGTTACATTGCCATCTTACCACTGGCTCATTTGAGTCTTAAATTACCCACTTTTTTTTAAAAGCCCACATACTCAAGACCCCTCCTCTTTAAGTCTAAAATTTAAAAATTCTATCAGGTTTTAACTTAGGCTTGGGCTTTCTAAAGGCCCACTAACATACTCAAAGCATGAATTAACATAACCAGACAACAAAATTTTAAGTTTACACCAGAATCGTAAAAATCCCAAAAATCCCGAAAATCAGGGTGTTACATTCTATGTCGTGAAAACCAATAGGAATGTCGCGACACCCCTACGTAAACCTAATGTTCCAAATCTACTAACTTAGGACGTGTATGTAGTAGAGTTTTAGTAGAATTAGGTCTTATTACATAGTATTCCTTTATAAATAGAACCCATAATTTACCCTTAACTCTTAAATCTCATTATCAACCTTCCATAGAAGTTGGTAAGACACAAAAATCCCCTCTGCTTTTTCAAATTTGTGAAACTTGCAGATATTGAAACCATGATTTTTAGCAAATATTCAAACATCGTAAGCAATTCAACAATAGAAAAAGAAGAATTTACGTCAAATCCAAGTTTGATTCTTCTGTTTGAAATTATGAATACCTACAACAGTTACAACCCAACACATTCGTCCAAGAATAGGGTTTTAACTATTTAATAAGGAACCGCAAAGGAGTGTGGAAAATTGCAACTGAATGTGAATAGACTACCTTCTACCTAACGCTAGAAAAATCGACAATCATACTAGTGGTGTAGGAATTCTATCTCACATTAAAAGAAAGAAAAGCAACAAGACCATATTATAAGATGCGAACACTTGTTAAAGTCAGAGGGGTAGATGCTCTAGTAACTGGAGAAAGCATTTGTCGATTTTATGATGCTCCATACTATTATTGTGACTTCATGTTCAAAATAAATCTCAACCAATTCAAACATTTTGACATGGAAGAAGTATTGAGATCATTAACTAAAGGAAAAGAAGAATAGACCTATCAATCAGGCACCAAGCCCCCAGTAATAGGGGTGAGCAAAATTCGATTCGATTCGAAAAAATTGAAAAAAATTTGAATTTCGAATTATTTGAATCCAGTTAATCAAGTTAATCGAATCAACTCGAATTTTTTTTTGAATTTCAAGTTCGAGTCGAGTTGAATTTTCAAATTCGAATAACTCAAATAATTCAAATAAACCGAATATAAACTATTTTTTTATTTTTTTAAAATATTAACCTTTTACTTAATTCTTTAACCCAATTTCTCTTAAGCCCAAATATTCCATTTCACCCCATTTATCATTTCCCCAAGCCCATCAGCCCAAAATTTTAATTTCCTAAATCCCAATTCTTCCCCCAAAATCTAAATTAAACCCCCAACCAGCCAACCCCTAAATTCTAAAATTCTGTCGGTATTTTTGAAACCCCAAACCCCAAGTTTCTGTTCTCTCCTCCAAGTCTCCACTCTACTTTTCAATTTCCATTTTTATTTTGAAACCCTAAATCTATCTTTCTCAAAAAGCCTGAAATAAACTCTCTTCTTATTCTTGTTCTTCTTCTTCTTCTTCTTCACATCAAAATCTTTACCTTCAAAAATCAAGTTGCTGTTGTTCTCTTCTATTTTAAACTCCAATTTGTTGCATTTTAAGGTAAGATTTGTCTTGAAACTTCTTCCTTTGAATTCCTCATCTGCTTGAGTGGGTGACTGCCTCTGCTTCTTAGAAATTTATTACACCCATTTTTAATAATTTTTAGTAATTTTTAAGTTGAATTCTTAGTAATTTATTACACCTATCCTTAGTAATTTATATAACTATTTATACACACTAAAACCAACTTTCTTTTTAAAAGCTTATTCTTGAGCCGCTCATATGTGATTTATGGCATATACATACATACATAATACAGTGATATGCAAATCACTGAATGGTGTAAACAGCAAAGACCCAAAACTTAAAAAGCTTATAGAAATTCAACTCAATGCTAGAAATCATTCAAACAGTACAAAATTGGCAAATCAATAGGCAAATAAAAGGGCTTTTAAGACCCAAAAAAAACCCATACTACTGCTGAAGTGGTTCGATGGTGAATTAGATCTACTCGTATTGAATGTAATAATACTAATAATAATCCAAGAAAGAGGTAGGAGAGACACTATGTTTATGACTAGTGTTTCAGGAGATAGGTGAAGGAATTGAAGTCATAGCAAAGCAGTATTTTTTTTTTCCTGATTTTGGTTTGGAGAGTTTAGGGGTTGGGTTATTTAAGTAGTTTATAATTCAGATTTAAGCCAGTTCTACTAAAATGTTGTTATTTGATAATATATGTTTTATTTAAATTTAATTGGAATGTATAAAAAATTGTTTATTTCTGGTTTTAGTCCATTTACTATACTAAAGTTTATGATTTTATCTCCATATTTGGTATAATTTGATCTGTTTTTATAATATTACTTGTAAGTTCAAACTAGTTAAGTGGCGCCAAGTAGTACTGATTAAGGTCTATATCTTTTATTTTAAGTTTTTCCTGTCGGATGCTTATTTTAACATGGATGCTTCATTGTTGTTGTTTATTGTTGTTGATGAACTTCTTTGTTTACTTGTAGATGAATGATCCAAAGCGAGATGGTTCAACTCAAAGTTCACAAAATTCTTCCCCAAGTAGAGATGATCAAACAACAACTAAGGAAAATGTTCGAAAAAAGATTACTCCAAGGGCAGCTTGTTGGAGCCATTTCACCAAATTTGTGACTAAAGAGGGGGAGAAGAGAGCAAGGTGCAATGCATGTGATGTTACTTACACCATGGAATCAACTTCGGGTTCTACAACAAATTTGAATAACCATTTGAAAATATGCCTAAAAAAACCTCGAGGTAATACTTCTAATTCGAATCAATCAGAATTATCATTTGTGAAGGTTAGCCAAGAAACGACGGATTTATCAACTTGGGTGTTTGATAAAGATGCTATTAGAAAAGCATTAGTTCGTATGATAGTTGTGGATGAACTACATTTTAAAATTGTAGAGGGAGAGGGTTTTAAATACTTTCTTTCTATAGCATGCCCACGGTTTAGTCTTCCATCTCGTTGGACAATTAGAAGGGATTGTCTTGATTTATTTAACTCCATAAAGAGTGTGATGAAGAATTGTTTTGAAAAAGATATAAGTAGAGTTTGTTTGACGACAGACACTTGGACTTCATTGCAGAGGATATCTTACATGGTTTTAACAGCACATTGGGTGGATGATGAGTGAAGGTTGCAAAAATTGTCCAATATCCGCTCACAGAGGTGAAATCATAGGTCAAGCCATTGAAAAATGTCTTCGAGATTGGGGGATTGAGAGGGTCTTCACTATTACGATTGATAATGCATCCGCCAATAGTGTTGCCATTGAATATTTGAGAAAGAAATTGAATCATCAAAATGCTTTTGTTGCAAATGGAAAATTTATTCATATGAGATGTGTTGCACAGATTCTTAATCTCATTGTGCAATACGGTATTAAGGATGCTTCTGTGTCTGTGGATCGAGTTAGAGGTGCTGTGAGGTATATAAGAGCATCACCATCGAGGTTGACAAAATTCAACCAACGGGTAAAAGAAGAAATTATAGATAGTAAGGCTTAATTGTGTTTAGATGTACCTACTAGATAGAACTCAACATATATGATGTTAAAGGTGGTCGAAAAATATGAGCGTGCATTTGAATCATATGTACGTGATGACCATAATTTTTTTCTTGACCTTACTGCTGGAGATGGAGTTCCTACATTTGATGATTGGGATATTGTTCGAAGAGTTATAAAAGTATTAGAGCCTTTTTATCATCTTACACTGAAGGTGTCCGGATCTTTGCATGTTACCTCTCATTCACTTTTTGAAGTATTGACGGATGTGCATTGTCTTTTTGATGGGTGGCAAGATTGTGGAGATCTAGACATAATTTCTATGACTTCCAAAATGAGAGATAAATATAATAAGTATTGGGGTGAAGGAAACAAGATCAACATGCTAGTTTACTTGGTGGTCATCTTTGATCCACGATGTAAAATGAGTTTTTTGGACTTTGGGGTCAACTTGCTTTTTCCTAATGTTGCTAATGACATTATGAAAATGATTGATAAAGAATTGCATTGCTTGTTCAATGAGTATTCTTCTAATGCCGGGAGAATTCAATTGTTTGAAGGTAGATCTAGTTCTTCGACAAATCTTTGTAGTTCAATGGAAATAGATCAGTCAGAAATGAAAACAGGCTTGGCCAAACAAAAATACCTTAAGAAGAAGAAACAAGTTGGATTAGAAAGCAAATCTGAGTTGGATAGATATTTGGGTGAGGATGAAGAAGTAAACAATTCAAGTTCATTTGATTTACTGTTGTGGTGGAAAATGAACAGTCTTAGATTCCCTATTCTTGCACAAATGGCTCGAGATATTCTTGCTACTCCTATTTCAACGGTTGCCTCGGAAAGTGCATTTAGCACGGGTGGAAGTGTTCTCAATAGTTTTAGAAGTTCTCTAACTCCTCTCATGGTCGAGGCTTTGGTTTGCATACAAGATTGGCTTCGAAAATCTAATGATGCCATCAATCTTGAAGATTATGTTGATGAACTTCAAACCATGGAAGATGGTAATACATAAATTTTAATTTATAAAATAAGCTTTTGTGTTATTTATATTAGTAATTATTCCCATAATTTAACTAACACTTTTGTTTTTAAATTTGCTAGACTTATGCAAAATACCCGAAGAACAAGAAGGTAATATACTTAGTATTAGTTTATAAAGTTAAATGTTTATTTAATTTATTTTTGTGAACATTTTTTATCATTTAACTAACTCATTCAATACTTTTACTAGATGTTTCAAGATTATCAATGCCATTGTCAACGATGTTTGAAGCACAAGAAGAAACTTAAACTATTCTATAATGGTTCTTGAACTGATGTGTTATTGTTATTAGTTTGGTTTGGTTTGTTATTTTTGTTGGTTAATTGGACTTTTGTTGTGTTCTTTTTTTGTTTACTTGTTTGGACTGGTGTAGGTTTCTATTATATTTTGGACATTTACTTATGTTTTTTTTTTATTATAAATAATGTTGTTGTTTAGTTCGACTCATGTTGTTTACTTCGACTTTTACTTATGTTTTTATTATAATCTTGTTGTATTGTTTTTGTCGTTTATTTGGACTCATATTGGTTATTTAGGTTGATGTTGTGTTGTTTTTATTTATTTCAATTTCTTGTTGTATGATCATGTTTAGAAATTTTAAAGAAAATTATTTTTTTTGAAAAATTTTAAAGAAAATTATTTTTTAAAAAATTAACTCAAACAAATATATTCGATTCGATTCGATTCGAATTTCAACTCACTCGACTTGATTCGAGAAAATTTCAAATAAAGTTAGGATGATAAAATTAGATTCGAAAACTCGATTAACTCGAAAATTTTTTATTCGATTCGATTCGATTCGATCGAATGCTCACCCCTACCCAGTAACATTCAAACAAGCACTATAGACTCCGATGGAAAAAACCTAGATGAAGTTTTTTTGCTCAAGAAGTTTGCCTACAACAGATGTCTCCAATATCAACCCGCTATAGGCTATTCTAGTGTACAAAATTTTTCATAAAAAACAAATATGCATCAGTACATGGATCTATCAATGTTTGATTGAATGCATATGGGATCAATCAAAAGGAACATTCTTCCCACATCTAATAACGATATTATGCAAAGAAGCAAGAGTACCTATGGAACCCGTAGAAAATTAGATGAGTCCTTTAAGGAAATTGTTAGGAGACAGAATTTACAAACAATTTGTAATACTCTATAAAAAGTAAATAGAAGAAAGGAGAAAACGGTGACTACAAGAGGGGGATGAACTTGTTAGTTCTTCTATAATAAAAATCTAAATAGTTTATATTCAATTGTTAGGATTGTAATTAATTTGGATAATTATTTTAGGAGTAAGACTAATAGTAGATTGATATATATATTTTTATTTCTAAATGTTATACGTAGGAACCTCACATGAAAAGATACACAAAATTTTTGAATTTTCAACGAACAAGGAAGAAGTACCCACCATTAGACTACAACAATGTCACGATCAGTCGGGTAACTTCCTTCCTTATCTTTCCAGGGTTGCACATTAGGGACAATTAACTATCTAAAGTGTGGGGGGTAACATAGGAAATTTGCTTTCGATTTTTATGAATTTCTTTTTATTTTCTAGTCAAAATGTGCTTGAACTTGTAGAAATACAAGTGATTGATTAGGAACATGTATTTAGGTTGATTTTGTTTACTATAAATTTGACATGATAGTGAATGATTTTAAATTTTTCAATTTTTAAACTAATAAGTTCTAGATATTACACTGTAAATAAGCATTAAGTAATTGAATACACCAAATGACATACGAGCATGCTATTATGTATGATAAATGACTGAATTTGTGATTACTTGATTGATTAAATTTGTGAATATTTAGATACGTAGGGTCCTAAGCCTCAGAACTTTACAAGACGAAAAGCCCTATGTGATCTAGGTAGACATATTCATGAATTGACATCATATTAAGTAATTGCACTTATGATTGTTTCTATTATGCTAGGATAAGCAAATTACCTCTATAATTTATTTATGGACTCATATGTTTGAAAACCTTAATGTTTGTATACTTTGTAATATACTGAACTCAGGTGTTTAATTTTTAAAAGTGGTAAGTTATTTATATATTGACCGCCTCTGGATGTACCAACTTCTAGAGTGGAAATACTGTATAAAAGATGTGAAAAGCGGTATCCGTAAGTATACGGGTCATGTTGTAATATAGTTGCAATAGAATAGGTAAGTACTCTAAGGATCATATCCAAAGGAGGTGAGCACTAAATTAATTCTAATTTGAACATGAATAGATCTAATTAATACTTTAATCAAATTATAGTACGAAAGATTAAAAGAAAAGTTTTAATAAACTATACTAAGAACATAAAAGAAAACTAAATAAATGAAAAGCAAGAAATCAAATAAGGAAATATGTATCAAATCTGGGCATAGGTGATTAGCTTGCTTCGGTAATCATAATCAATTGTCATCTCAGGCTTTCTTGTTCAGTCAACTAGTGAATACCCTAGTAAGATCTTTTGATACGTCCACTGAAATACCAAGTCAGAAAGAACTACTTATCTTCTAACCGTATAGTCCAGACCGGTTCAGGGTTAAGGTGTTCACAAATAGGTCATACCAATTTTGGGTTAATTCTCACCTTGATGACTTCCTGGCGTTGTCAAGCCTAGGGTTTAGGTTCTTCCTGTCCTAAACAGCTAATCCGTTAAGAAATCCCTACAAAATAGTTAATTATTCATACATCCACTCGCTAATCCCCCACAAGAGTATTAGTTCCTTATAGATCTAGTAAACAATATAAACTTGAATGAAAGAATGAATATAAAGAATAGTTTCAAGAGTAAAGTTTAAAATAAGCCTAATTGTATTGAATTTAAGTGTAGAATCCTCACAAAGTTTGAGAATAATTCCAAAATTTGATTTCTTCCCAACGGAAAATAATAAGAACAAAAATCTAAAACCTAAGAAAAGAGAAAATCTAAAGTCTAGATCTAAAGAGAAAATTATAAAAAGCAAAGAGGTGTCTATAGCATGTGTTAGCTAAGCCTATTTATAGACTTTATAATGGTAGTTACCCTTAACCTTAGGTCAGCTGAAGTTCCCGATCTTAAAGTTGGATTGTGTGGATACCCCTTGCTCGTATTAATTTCCCGTGCAAAAGTTATGTCGTAACACATCAGGTCCTATGTTGTAATATCGAAGGTAGTATGCTTAGCTTCAAGGTGTCTTCCGGGGTATGTCACGACACCCTCAGGATGTGTTGTGATATTAAAGGCAATTTGGACTTTTTTTATTCTGCTCCTTATGTTATGACATTGCATGCTCCGTGGTGCAATACACCTTCTAATGGCCTCTTGCACACTCAGAAAGTATATTAGCTCACTCTTAGGCCTCATTTAGCCCTTAAGGTCAATAAAAGACTCAAATTACACATTTAGTAAACTTAACTAAACTTTACTAAAATAAAATTAAAATGCAACTAAAATGCTTATGTTCAAGCTCCTAAAGTGCAAAAGCTAGTTTAATCTGCTACACAAAATTACGATAGATCATATATATTGTCAAGGTTATGTGTAAATATGAAAATACCTAGCTATGTACTCCAAAACCAATCTCTAGAATCTGCTTGTTCAAGGGTTGTCTTTTTTTTTTGTTCTTATTTTACCATTCTTGAGGACTAGAAATGACTTAAGTGTGGGGGAGTTTGATCTGTTGTAATTCAGTGTAGCAGATTAAACTAGTTTCCGTACTTGAGGAGCTTGAATAGAAGCATTTTCACTATATTTTAGTTATGATTTCTTAGTTTAGTTTAATAAAAAAGTGTATTTTGAGTCTTTTATTAACCGTAGGGGCCGAATGAGGCCTAAAAGTGAGTTAATGTACTTAGTGAGTGTGCAAGAGACCATTAAAGGGTATAGAAACTCCATTTTGGTCTCCATGTTGCAAAATAGGAAGTTTGATGTCGCAACATATAGGGTAAAATACAAGAATCTTGAGACTAACTTTGGTGTCATGAGATAACCAATGGATGTTGCGACACACCCCTAAAGTTATCTTGAATCTGAGCATACTACCTTTGATATCGCAAACAGGCACTAGGGTGTTGCGAAATCGACCTTGTATGAGAAACATTTATGAGCCAAGGGCATTTTGGTCTACACAATAAGAAACACGAGAATGACAGTTGACCTAGGGTTGAGAACGACGTCAACCCTAACTCTATAAATAGACTCTTAAAACACTTATTGAGGACAACTTTCATACTTTAAGATTTCTTTTGTAATTTAAGTTTTAGTTTTTCCTTTCTTTTAGGCTTTAGGTTTGTTTCAGTTCTTCTCTATTTTGTGTTTTTTGGGGAACATGGGTTGTAACCATGATCAGACTATTGTGGATTTTGTGCTGTAATCAATACAATTCAGGATTCTCTTAAACCTTTCTCTTGATTCATTATTTATGTTATCTTTATTATCAGTTTTATTGTGTTCATAAAATATATGAGGAACTAATCCTTTTATAGGGGATTAGTGAGTAGAAGTGTGATTAATTAATTACTATGTAGGATTTTCTTAGCAGATCAGCTATTTGGGAGAGGAAGAACTTAAAACCTAGGCTTGACGACCCTAGAAAATCATTTAGGTGGGAATTAGCCCAAAATTGGTATGGCCTATCCGTGAATACCTTAGCCCTGAATCAGTTTGGACTGTGAGGTTGAGAGATAAGTAGTTCTTACCGACTTATTAGTTTAGTGGAAGATTAAGAGATGCTGCTAGGGTAACGACTAGTTGATTGAGTAAAAACCTAAAATAGGAATTATTTATGATTACCGAAGCGAGCTAACCACCCATGCTTAGATTTGATTAAGTTTGAATTCATACACTCGAAGTTCACTTTATTTTTGTTATTTTTATTTTCTTTATCATAAAAACCCAAAAATCTCCTATTTATATCTATTCATAATATGATTTAATTAAAGCACTAATTAGATTTATTTGCGTTTAGGTTAAAGTTAATTTATCACTCGCCTCCCTTAGGTATGATCCTTAGAGTACTTACCTACTTCATCATAACTATATTACAACCTAACCCATACACTTGTAGACACTGCCTCAAATCTTTATATTTAGTTACAATATTCACATTTCGAAAGTTAGTATTTCTGGAGGTGGTCAATGAAGTATGGAACCTTTGTAAAATGTCGTTTATTTATTCTTAAGCCACACATCTTCGTACCAACTGTTTAGCGCATTGTCGGAATACATATGGTTCTTTCCAAATATATTTTTTTGACTCACGCATTATTCTCTTATTTTGTTTTCATGATGCATTTATCAAACAAACTCCTTTGGCAATATAGTCCATAGAGTCTGCATACCATGGTATTTTATTATCTTTATACTCTTCCTGATGCATGTCTATCCGGAATAGCCACTCATCAATAAAGGTTTCTTTTATTTCTTTAGAGTTTTTCTCTTCCATCTTGTTTTCTATTCTAGAAAGTGATCTGCAATTTGATTTTTTGTTCCTTTCCTATCCATTATCCACAAATCAAACTCTTGAAGCAATAATATCCACTTCATTAATTTAGCTTTTGTTTCTTTCTTTTTTCATGACATATGTCAATGCAGAGTGATTAGTGTAGACGTAAACTCTATTTGCCATTAAATAAGAACAAAATTTTTCACATGCAAACACAATAGCAAACATTTTTTTTAGTATTATAATTACATTGTGTTGAATTCAGTATCTTACTTGCATAACAAATGGTGCAAAAAATGCTTTTCCTTTTTTGTCCCAACACTACCTCTATAGTATAATCACTAGCATCGCACATTATAATAAAAGGTTCTGCCTAATCAGGAGTAATGATAATAGGTGCAAAAATGAGTTTTTCTTTTATTACCTTAAAAGCTTGGATACATTCTTGATTGAATATAAATGGAGTTTCCTTCTATAGAAGTTGATTCAATGGTTTAGATATATGAGCAAAATTATTTATAAATCGTTTGTAAAACCTAGCATGTCCTAAGAAATTCTATACTCCCCAGACTGTCATGGGATTAGGAAGATTTTTTATGACTTTAATTTTTGCTTTATCTACCTCCTATCCTTTTATTGATATTTGATGTTTCAAAACCAATCTTTCTTTTAACATAAAATGTCATTTTTCCCAATTAAGCATCAAATTGGTTTTTTCACATTCTTTTTGCACTTTCTCTATATTATCCAAACAATCCTTGAACGAATCCTCGTACATCGAGAAATCATCCATGAATGCATCTAGGTTTTCGTCCAACATGTCAACAAAAATAGCAGTCATACATCTCATAAATGTTGTTGGGGCAATACATAACCCAAAGGGCATATGTTTGAAAGCATATGTGTGGAAGGGACATGTGAACATAGTTTTTCTTGATAATTGGGATGTATTGAGACTTGATGATATCCTAAATATCCATCAAGAAAACAATAATATTCTTTCTTGGCTAGTCTGTCAAGTATTTGTTCTATAAAGGGAAGAGGAAAATGGTTTTTTTTTTTGCGACATTTAATTTTCTATAGTCAATGCATACTCTCTATTCAGTTATTATTCTTGTTGGGATCAACTCATTCTTTTCATTCTCAACAATTGCCAGTCCCCTTTTCTTCGGAACACACTATGTAGGACTCACCCATTCATTATCAAAGATTGCATAAACAGTACTGGTATCCAACCACTTAAGTAACTCCTTTTTCACTACCTTTTTCATGGTTGGATTTGAACGTCGTTGTGCGTCCACCACTGGTTTCTTCCCTTCTTCTAATCTAATCTTGTGTTGGCAAATGCGAGATCGATTCCCTTAATATTAGCTATAGTCCATCTAGTTACTTTCTTATGCGTCTTTAATATACTCAATAACCCACCTTCTTGTTCAGAAGTTAATCCTACAGCTATTATTACTAGCAAGGTGTTTTGCTCTCCCAAATATCCATGCTTTAAGTCTTCAGTTAATAGTTTCACTTCTAATTCAGATGGTTTAATAATAGAAGGAACTTTTTTAGCTGTGGTAGGGATTATCTACTCTGGATGTTCTCTACTTTTATGCCACCAATCAAGTTGAAGGGCTAGCTTGCTATTCTCTTGTTTTACGTCAATCAAACTTTCCACCACTGGTTCATCCTCCTTATGTTTAATAAAATCTAATGATGTTGATTCCAAGTTATCAAATGTAGGTGAACATTCTACCAGGTTGGCGTTCTCTATTCCCAGTTAATGCCCCATGTAATCTTGTTTTCACTAACCTTTTCCAATATGTCAATTATTTCACTTCCGATTTTTAACCAGATGCTCCCTCCAGCTATAATATCAATCTGTCTCCTGTTCTATCTATCCAACCCATTATAGAAATTTTGTAGTTGGATTGCAAAATTTACACCTCTTGCCAATATTGATCGAATAATCATTTTAAACCTTTCCCATGCTTGTCCCTACGTCTTAGCAACATCTTGCTTAAATTTAAATAACTTTTTATATGCAATGATTTCCTAAGTCATAAGCACAACTCAGCATAAGAATAATTGCACAAATTTAGTCCAAGTTGTAATTGTATATGGCGGAAGTGTATCAAACTAAGCTTTTTCCTTGGTCCTCTAAGATGAACGAGATTAGTAACAATTAAAATCAATATTGAAACGTTGCTTCCCCGACAACAACGCCAACAACTTGACTACCTCTGGACGTACTAAAGTCCAAAGTTTGAATACTGCAACTAAAGCTATGAATTTGAGGCGGTGTCTGCAAGTATACAGTTTAGGTTGTAATATAGTTTTTACAAGTCAAGGATCGTACCCAATGAAAGTGAGTACCAAATTAATATTAACTTAAATGAAAATAGATCTAATTAGTAGTTTAAATAAATTATATTACGATGAATACATAAATAAAAAAATTATCTATAAATCTAAGTAAATAAATAACATGCATAAATTAATGACAATGAAAAACCTAATTTTTAAACTCAATCAAATCTAAGCATGGGTGATTAGCTTGCTTTGGTGGTCATAAATCATTCCTATTTTGGGTTTCTAATCAATCAACTAGTCTTTACCCCAGCAGGACCTCTCGATCTTCCACTAAACTAACAAGTCGACAAGAACTACTTATCTCTCGACCTCACTGTCCACACCAATTTGGGGATAAGGGGTTCACGGATAGACAATACCAATTTTGGGTTAATTCCTACCTAAATAAATTCATAGGGTTGTCAGGCCTAGGGTTTAAGTTCTTCTTATCCCAAACAACTAATCCGTTAAGAAAACCCCATATAATAATTAATTAATCACACATTCACTCACTAATCCCCATAAGAGGATTAATTCCTCATGGAATCCCTAAACATAATAAACTTGATAAATAAAATAAACATAAAGAACAACTTAAGAATAAGATTTGAGAGAATCCTAAAAATATTGATTGAAGAAAGTGCAAAATCCATAGAGAGTTGGTTGAACCCATAAATCAGATTCTTTGTTGAACACGAACAAAAAAAATGATAGTAAATCTAAAGGTTAAAGAAACCGAAAACTAAAAACTAAATTACATGAAAAATTTTAAACTCTGAAAACTGTCATTAAACAAGTGTCTAAAGAGTCTATTTATAAAGTTAGGGTTGGTCGTCATCCTTAGCCCTAGGTCAGTTGACATTTTTATGTAAAAAATACATTGTGCTGATCAAAACGCCCTCAGCTCATAATTCTTTTTTGTGCAGGGCCAGTATCGCGACATCTAGTGCCCGTGTCGTAACATTAAAGGTAGTTTTTTGGGTCTCAAGTTCAGCTTCAGGGGTGCGTTGCGACACCCTCTAGTTGTGTCACCAAAGGCAATATTGGAATTCTTGTATTCTGCTCCCTATGTTACAACATTGGACTCTCGTGTTGCAGCATTGCAACCAGCCTCGAACTCTTATTCCTTTGAAATGTGTCCTGTATACTCACTAAGTATGTTAGTCCACCTTTAGGCCTCATTCAGCCCCTAAGGTCATAAAATAACTCATTTTACACGTTTTATTGAATTAAAGCTAAAATAGAAAAACTACTTAAAAAATAACAGAATTACTTGTATTCAAGCTTCTTAAAATTAGTTTAATCTGCTACAACGAATTACAGCAGATCAGTCGAGCCTTCATGAAGAAAAAGAAAAACAAGAGTCATCGACGAGTGACGCGAGGATTCGATATGTACTTCTATGATTTGATATCAATTTATTTGTTACATATTCATGAAAATTGCATGCTTAAGTATCGAGGTGAGCATATAATTATTTTATGAATTGATTCGTTGTGATTGATATTGAATATCGAGATATCAGATTGAATTGAATAGAATAGAAAGTAGTATGATTTAATTAATATTTGTTATGTGATTTGAGAAAATTGTAAATTGATGACTATTTGAATTAAGATTATGAAATTGAATGAGAAATATTATATGTATTGAATTGTATAATGAAAATTATATTATTGTTACCCTATTAATTGTTCAGACAGAGTTGAATATAGTTGGCATGTCATAGGATAGATTGTGTATGGGTTAATTCGACTACATGCTGATGAGCGTTGGGTACATTTCTCTTCAGACATTCCTATGAGTTTTGGTCACACCTTTCACATTGATTGTACCGATGAGTGTTGGATGCAATTTATATACTTCGAACATTTTGATGAGGCACTGGGTGTCAAATTGGTGTATTAGTTGGAATTTGTGTATCCGTTCGAGTCCAAGTCATGTTAATAGGGAATATAAAATGTAAATTGGTGAAGTGATGCTCAGATTGAAATGATAAAATAAATTATACTATAATTACCTATATGCGATATATGAATATCAATAGCATGTGAAAGACTATGCGAATTGGTTATACAAGCCTGAGGGTCGATATGGAAATATGAAAAATCAATAAATTTGGTATGGAAATGGAAAAATGATACGTATAATGCTTAAGGCACACCATTTGGAATCCCCCACTTCCAATTCGGACCCTTTCCATAAATAACTATATATTGTCAAGGCTCCACAAGCAACCTAAAGAGGATCTAAGTTGTTGTATCATCTGAGCTGAAGAGCCACGAATCATCATAGGGATTATATCTCCCACTATTAGTGAAACCCAGCACAAAATGGAAGTTACAAATCCCGTTCAAGCCAGCATCGAACAAGTAGTAGATGAACACTTTTCGGAGGGTAATGTCCCTAGACACAATAACAAAACCCCTATTGTAGATCATCAAGTTGCAATATTTTTTGTGTTACAATGGAACACTGGAGTATTCCAATGATTGAACCCAAAGGAGATGGCAATTGAGTGATAAATAATATGCATGATAGAGTCTAAAGTGGCTACTGATATAATTTTATAGTACGACAAATCATGAAAAGAAAAATATTACAAGAAAATTGAATGTGATAATCTAAGGACTAAATTGAAAAGAATATAAAACTAAGAATTTAACCGAATGAATGATGAATTGTTGTTGGTTGATTTCAATGTGGTTCACCGATTCTTGAACAAGGAACTTAAATCACTCAAATTACTAAGTGGGTCCATTTTATCTTCCGATCTTAATTTTACTGACTTAGACAAATTAGTTTCGATTTATCTTCTGATCTCACCGGTTAATCCAGGACTAATAAATTGGTGCACAACAAGATTACTTTCCAGTCCCACTTGTCTAGATATTCCCTTAGGGGCACCACTTTCGAAATTTTTAGATCTATTTGATTTAGTCCAATTTATTATGAATTGGTCATTTGTCCAAAAAATTTAGCTTAACCACATCTTTATCAATCAACCCCTTTTTTGGTTTAACTACTCATGCTCAAAGTTAAAAAAATGAACATGGAAATGAAAAAACAAAACATCCATTAAAGTAAAGCTTAAGAAAAGTATAAAAGTTGGGATTTTTATGCAAGAAAACTTAAAGAACATGAAAGGCACTAACTTTAACAGATTTAAAGTAAAAGAAACTAAAATACATTAAACTAAAGCTAAAAGTGTCTTACAACCAAGGTACAGGGACTGAAAGTGTAAATAAACCTAAGCTACAATGATAACTAACTTAACTAACACTAAGAACATCAAGAACAAGAAGTAAATGCATAAAAATAAACTTTAAACTAAGGATGAAGAAGAGAAAATGAAAAACCCTAGAAAAAGTGTAGAAAACTAAGAGAAAACCTAGAGAAAACTAAACCTAAAACCAAGTTAATGTGAGTGTCTCTCCTCCTCAGCCAATTTTGGTTGTTTTAGGTTGAATGAAAAAAATTCTCCTACACAGGTCTTGGGTGATTGGTGGATTGAGTGGACAAAGACTAACCTTTTTATCCAAGTTTGTCCCCCCTAACGATGTCAGTGTCGCGATACCTAGAAGAGGATATGCAGTGTTGAGCCTTCGGGTCTTTTTTGAAGGGTGGATATCGCGATACCACTGAAGGGTGTCTACATTCTTCAATACTATTGGAGGTATCACTATTCCAAGGTGTGGATATAGAGATACCCTTTTTCTTAGTGCCATTCTTGCTTGTTTTCAACCTCCAACATGTCTCTACACCACTTAATGACACGTTAGGCCCCTAGTGGAACTATTGGCCAAATTGGGTTACAAAATAAGCAAAACCAAAACATTTTCACTCATTAACTTAAAATTTAAAAATAACGAAAAACTATGCAAAAAAATCATTTTACTCTAGAATAACTCCTTAAGTATACCAGGAAAGCCTAATTTACCACATCAATTTGTGGCAAATCATGTGTTTAGCAACCTAATAGCCCTAATGATTCACGACTAGTCCCAATCAGACATGTGTTCCCATGAAAGGACATAATGTCTACTCCATCATTGGCACCATTTCCCAAGGCGCAACTAAAGGACTTTATAATTAATGCAAGCATTCTAAAACCTTTAATACATCCCCTTTTCCATGAAGCGTCCTCAACACGCACAAAACACAACTCTTTATTTGCTAATCTATCCACCACATTGTTTACCTAAGTGGCTATCCATTAGGATAATTGTTTGGAAGGTCTCGAGGTAGGCCACTTTATAACCTACCTCTTAATCAGAGAGCAATTTTTATACCCTTACCTAATAATGGCATTGGTAGACATGAGTCAACCTGGTAATGACCCATTGTTGTATACGACTCACGCGCAACCCTTTGCTAGAAACCCTCTATGATGCCCTTACACCCAAAACAATCCACGAATCCCTCTTGAACCATCTTGGTACCACCCTAAAGACCATTAGTTACAGACCTTTCGTGGAGACCACTAAGGCATGACACTTCATACAACTTTAGTAAGGAGAAATCAGAGTAGGACCACATAGTACTATACATGGAAACAATTGACCTATAACGGCAACTGACCACATAGATAGGCCTACTATTTGTATTGTTGGCTACGCGGAACTACTAAATAGGGGCACCCTCTTATATATACCCTATAGCATAAGAGATAAAGGATCCTTCTTCCTCCCCAAGAGAAACCTAATTGTTTCCCTTAGCTATGTTCATCCTCCTCTATTCACCTCTCCTTCCCGTCCTTCAACCTTCTAAACCAACTCTAGCTCTCTATCTGTCTTAGGTGAACGACTCTCTAGTTATCACCACCTTCTTCTCCTTGTTGAACACTTAAAAAATTTTTCAGTAATCAAATTTTAAAAAATTACATTTTTTTAGAATTATAATATAAGAAAACACTAAATTTTACCTAAAGGATTACTAAATTCTTATGAGGTGTAAAGTGAGATTGGGATCCTAGGTTTCATGATATAAGAACCCATACAATATTTTTAGGTTAATTTTCAATTTAATAATCAATTAATTTCTAGTTTAAAAACTGAAGAATGAAATTCCATTAAATTGGGTGTATTAATCAAAGCTAGTGTTCGAATTTCAGTATCTATTATTTTATTACGAATTGTGACATGTGCACTTGCAATAGAACATATAATATGTGGAGCTCCGAATCCAAATTAAGGGATGTAAAATATTATTGGTGCCTCCCTCGCACCAAATTGTGAAGCTAAGGATCTAACTTAGGTGATCAAACCAAACCAGCCATGAGAGAATCAACTTTAGATTTACTTATATATTCTTTATCCTAAGAAGGTTACAATAAGTCGCACCAAAACGAAACTCCTTCCTCTTGTTATTGGATATTCTAAAGGAACATGTTAAAAAACACTAAGAAATCATATCCATGTAGGAAGCTTATAATACAATTAACCTTTTTCTTATAAATAGCAAAACAAACTTTCAAAACACCACCATTTCTCAATTTACATATAATTTATTTCTATCATCTTTAATACCCACTTATTTGTTAATTTAAAAGTGAACTTGTTGGAGCTTTCGAGTAGTATAATATGCTGCTCTAAACCTCCTTTACTTCTCTAATCTTTATTACATTTCATATCACATCTAACTTTAGCTCCATAAACATAAATTTATTTATCAATTTAGTTTTTTTAGTTAAATCTAATTATTAATCATTTAAAAAGAATCAAACGAAAATGTTGACTAAAATATTTTTTTAACAATATTGATATGCAAATCTACTTAATAGCCCATATATGCTTCACGTTGATATAATACTATTTATCTTATATCTCACGTTAACAAATAATTTAAAAGCTATAAAAAATTCATAAAAAATATTATAAGTTCATAAAATAATTCAAAAAAGTAACATGTTGTTATGTAAATTGTCATGTTTTAAAAGTTCATGTTTTAATCAATATTTTCATTAAAAATAATAATTTAATTCTTTTTAAAAGATTAATAATTAAATCTGATTTTTTTTTTAAATCAAGGTCAAATTTAATTTGAAAGATAAATATAAATTTGAAAAAATTATTAAAAAATAAACTTATTATTATATCAATAAAATTTAAAATTAATCTTTTTACCAAAAGCAAACCAAACATCCCGCAAATCTTACTGAAATCTATCTAAGGTAGATAAAGTGTTCGGGTTAGATCTAACCACTATCTTCCGTCATACAATGTCAATTATTTTAATTTACTTTTTCTTTAATATATATATATATATATATAAACATGAAACTTGTTGATTCCATAATTTTAATAGCACTACAATGGATAGACGTGTTTTTAATATAAAGAATAATAATTTATGTGGAGTAGATAAATTTTATGTATTATCAATAAATAATAATATATTATATTATCATTAAATTTTAATTTAAAATGAAAAAATATGGGAACTAATTGTATAATTTAATCTAAAATTTTTGTTTGAAATAATAGTTTAACGTGTCAAGTCAACTTACAATTACACTGTTAACGACAAGTAATAACTCGGTGACTAAAATGTTACAACTCGTTAACATAAGTGACGAAAACGTAACATTTCAAACATAAGTGACTAAAATGTAACCTGAAGTAAACAAAAGTGACTATTTTGATAATTTACCCTATAAAGAATAACAATTGATGTAGAGTATATAAATTTTATGTATTATCAATAAATAATAATATAACATATTATCATTAAATTAAATAAAAATATAAAGGATTTGTAAAAAAATTATAATTTTATTTAAACATTAATTGTAACTAATATAAATAAATATTAATAACTCTCAAATTTAGAATTTTGGGTTTAAGATCTTCGGTCTTGGTTTAAGGTCTAGGATTTTAGCATTTATTTATAATTAATTATTACTTGATTATGCTTAAACAAACTTGTTAGTATTTATTTATAAGTCCTCCACTATTTTTTATTTAATAATAATGTACCATATTAGCAACTATTGATGGTATATGAAATTTATGCACAAACAATATATCAAATGTTCTCCCTTCATATATTGTTACTCTTTATTCTAGGCTATCTTCTCTTGCTTTTTCAAACCATTAAAACTCTTTAGGAAAAAAATGTTGTTATGCTCAGTAATATTTATTACAATTAGGGGCGTAATTAGGGGGCTGACAAGGGCCTTGCCCCTTCCCCCTCCCCAAAATGAAAACCATTTAGGCATTTAAAATTTTAAATTTGTAAAGATAAAATTGCACTTTGGCCCCCCTAAAATGATAAAAATTTGATTTAATCCTTTAAAAATTATAAAGATATAGGTTATTAAAATGGTGAAATTCGTAAAAATTACAATTTAATTTTAGCCCCCTAAAAAAGTTTTCGAACTTCACCCTTGATTATAGTGATATTTATATAAAAGAATTAATAATTAATATACAATTTTTAAAATTTTTTCAAAGACTATACAAAATAGAGACTACAAAAGATCAACAATAATAGTACATGTATCACCCTTAATTAAAGAATTCATAGGCTCAACCCTAGAAAAAACTCAAAAACTAAATAAATTAAAACCCAAACCCTTTAGAAACAAAGCCAAAGTAGGCAATATAATCCACAAGTCGAGTAGATCACACAAACAAGTGGCGATTGAAGTGTGTAGCAAGCACAATCATGAAAAAAAAATCAACATATCAACATGCCTTGATGAAACAAACCAAGACAAGATTAGAGTAGATGATCAACCACAAAGGGTAAGCTTTTGGCAAAAATCGTTAAGCCCTAACGACATCGGAACAATGGTAAAAGAGGCCCACTAGCCATAGAGCTCTAAAAAAAGAACAAGGGAAATAAATGTAGTCAATACTGTATTAGTGGACTTACTATTTTTCTACTGGTACCAGTACCAGTCTATTTCAGTATATAGTTTTAGATTTATTGCTTTTTTTGTAAAAAAAATTATATATGCATATAAAATGTATTTACAAATATCAAATAATAAAATTAAATAAATCTCAAATATAAAATACTCATCAGCAATAAAACTTTGGCTGGTTGGAGTGGTAAAAAAAGATTTTATAAGCTTCACAAATACAATCAATCATTAAACACAAACTCAAAATAAGCAAGTAAATATTATTGCATAAATTAAACAAGAAGGTTATCTCATTCTAGGCATAAAACAATTCATAATCCAACAAATTCAAAATAAATAAAAAATTAATTTAAAATTAAAATATATTTTAAAATTATTTTTTGGTATAAATAAATAATAAAAAATAAATTTAAATTTAAAATATTTAAATTTCTATTTTTGGTACCAGTCGATACACCATATTTCGACCAGTACAGGCAAAATCAACCAGTACGCACCGGTACGTCTGGACCAACCAAAATTTGCACCAAAACGGAACCTAAAGTTTGTTGTTTCGATTTACTACTAGAACAAAGCGTTTCAGTCGGTACAAGCGGTACTGAAATTATACCTATTACCATAAGGGAAACATAAAAGGAAATATTTGAGATAATCAATGAGAGGAAGTTGACAAGAACAGTGGTTGTAGTGGCAAGAGGAGAAGCATGACCAAGGGGTCGTGGAGAGGGTGAGAGGAGTTGTCTAGACAGCCAAAGAACCACTTACACACAAAGTATTGTTTTTTCTTTCATACAACACATGATGAAAATAGGGAGAAAAGAAAATGATTTGTTTCTCGATACCTTTCCCATTGAAAGATTTCTTCCTTTTTAAATTTAATAAAAGCAATACATTAATGTACTATTTCTAAATAATTATTAACTAAAGTCTATAAACACTCTTATTATACCTCCACTCCTTAACACCCTATGTCATAAAGAGAACATCGCCATAACACCTTGATGCCATCAAGGATAGTCCCATATTTGATCCAGTATTATTAATGCTTCCAAATTCCCAAGCTCATCTACCTTGAAGATGTTCACATTGAGATGCATCCAAGCCATACCTTAACATGAGTCTGAATCGAATTCTACTAAGGCAATTATTATATTAGGGACCCACTCTAAGTCTTCTTTTAGCCTAAAAGTACTAGGACCTTATTGTAACTTTTGGGATTTGCTTTAGAATTTCAATAGATTCCAAGTACTTTTGCTATCCAAATATACAATTTTGGTGATTGGGTTATGGAACTTCAAGAGTTACCATACTTTTCATCAATAAATTTAAGGATTTCTCCAAAATTACTAAGCATTTCTCAACTTTTATCTCTTTTGTGTTATTTGATTGCTCAACTTAGCATGCAATTGATTGGGTTTTGTGTACTAATGATAGGTATGAACTAAATCGAATTGTGATTGATTAATTGAAGTGTCAATTGATTGATTTAAGGTTTAATGTTCAAGGTTTAAGGTTTAAGGACTAGATCGTAAGAATTGAATTAAATCGAATGGATTTAGGAATCTAGAATTGATGACTCTAAGAGAACAAATAGATAAGTAAGACTAAGAGATCTTATCGAGCATAAATTTCACTATACTAATTTAGTTTAGTGAGGCTGAAAGATAAATTGGACTAAGTGTGGGTTTGGATAGGCGGTGCTGTGTGTTGCGTTTAACTTACTCTTTGTTTCATAATATAGTATCATTACAGTATCTAATCTTATCGCCACCGTTATTTTTACACTAACCGTAAGTAAATGCACAGTCTATTTAAACCCACCCTAAATCACTTAATTAGGTAAAATGGTGATCAAGAGGTAAAATTGGACCAATTAGGAATTTAGACAGTTTAAATCTCTATTCCAAGAATTAATTGTTGGCATGGATGTTAATAAACTGATTGCTTTTCCTGATTATTGAAATTGTGAATTTGGTTTTATTGTATTTTTGTCCTCTAGGTTATAGTTTAGTTTAAATCCATCTTCTTTATAAATTGTTATACTATGTTGCTTGGTTATTACCTAGCTAGACTTCTTGCTTGCAAGCTTAATTTTATTAATTCATCGTATCATCTGATCTCCTTGTCGTTCTACCTTGGGAGTACTTTGTGTTTCATTATAACACATATAAATACTGCAACTTGACACTGCACGTTTGTAGTTAAAACCACACTTTTAAATTGTTTTATAACATTGTTTGTTTTTTGTGCACTCATCATAGCGATCATGCACCGCAAGGGTAGGGTAAACCAAGATGACCTAGTTGGCAGCTCCAACATGTGGCTCTAGGTCGAATAATTAAATAAGTGGCTTTGGCTCCGACTGTATAAGTTGGGATGCTTAGCCACAACTTCGTTGATGCTCTTGTTGATGACTTAAGGGTATGTGTCATTCACTAACATGCATACACCTTTACAATATAAACACAATTGACCATACGCCTAAACCACTAAATATATGCCTAAAAAAGTAAGAAACCACCAAATTAGATAATGTTCCTATCGAAGGCAAGCTGACATGTTGGTTTTAAAGCATAATATACTATTCATGCTTTGTAGGCAAATACTTATCCTTCCCGCTCAAATCTATCATATGAAGTTGATTGAGATTATTTGAGTTATCCAAAATGTCTAGCACTAACCTAAACGGTTATTTCACCTTGTTAAGGTGGTGTCGCTCACTGGTCTGACCTCAATAATTGTGTTGTCTAGGTATGACCTCCACATAAACTACAAACATTTACATTAAATACAATTATATTAATTTATAGTACTTCCATTGAATATGAATATAACATCACTATACTTCTTAATCAGCTAGTTGACTGATTTTTCATCACATCTAAGTAAGGTCCCTTCTAAAACCGGTATGATCCAAATGACCCTCAAGTCTATTCAAATATAAAATGAAAAGGACATTATAAATATTCATCATTACATTTATATTTTTAGCTTAGATAATAAGGAACTTCTATGACTCAAAACAGATGTTCGCTAATCACACATATATATCCATGTTCAAGTTGGCAAAAGTAGACAAAAACAATTTATTTCAACAATTTGATGTCGAGTTTGTTGGGACTTTATGCCTTTAGTATAGTTATTTTGGCATTCCTTGTAATTTTTTGAAAATATTGGTTAATAAAATTTCATAGCTAAATTATTATCTTTCATATCTTGTCCTCATTGGTTTTTGCATGACAAGAAAAATAAAAAAGTATTGGTTCACTGATTACCCAAGGTTTAATTCACACTAACTTGCATTATATAGTCAGATAATGATACAAGAAGACAACTTATATCAGTAGGTAATCCAAATGATCTGTAGTATGAGGAATCAAAATTGAGCAATTGATTCAAAGGACTATTATATTGTCTATCAAGTCTAATTGGAGAGAAACATTATCTTGGGTATATGAGCGAATGACTCTTAGAAAAGACATAATGTTTGGATTGATAATACATTAGATAGGACCCAATTTGAATTAATCTTGAATCTGTTTATGAATAAATTTGCTTGTGCACTCATAATGTGGCTTACCTTAATCTAGAGTAAATGGCTGACTATGCATATATAACTTATATGCTTTGATATATTGAAAGCTCAATGTTAGAGCCAAAAGTTGGTCTGTTGGGTATATGACTTATATATGGCATAACTTAATTTACAATAGTGAAATTCATCGCTCGATTAAAGAACAAATGATATTTTTTCATTAGAATTACACGAATTATGAAAAAGGAACATGGCCATGTGTTTTTCGCCAGGAGAAAATGATTATTTTTGTTTGTTAATAATAATATTTTCATCATAGAAAGATACAATGGTGACTATGAGATAAAATAAGATCATATTTACTGAATGGATATAACCTAACAAGATTAAGAATATCTTATAAGGGTAATCACTTATGACAAGGTCATTGGATAAGGCATAAATCTTAGTTGAGTTCATACTGGTACATAATGAGGAGTTCAATTATGGTACTTTTAGTGGATTGACTCTATGACTAAATAATGTTGTAATTAATAGATGAAGAGTCAAAACTTAATTATAAATTACATAAGCCTTAATTGTATATATCCAATCGATCCCTTCACTATCTCGACACAACCTTTTATGTATTGCATTTAGATTTGATACGATTTACAAATGAAAATAACGAAATTAAATATATTATATGCAGTACTATCCCCAATAAATGCATTTTTTTTAATGAGACAAAAGATGACTTAAAAGATTAATTTAATTTCCTTGAATTATTATTTAATTGATTGTAATTAAATAATTGAGTTCAAAGTGAAAATTAAATCAATTAAGTCATTGCAATGTTACCATTTACTCATAGAATAAAAATTAAACAGCACATATAGTTGTACTAAATACAAGAAAAGACTTAATAATACCATACAATAAGGGGTGGGCAAGACATTCGGTGTTCCTAGTGTGGGTGTGTTGCTCGCCATATACATTCTTAGTGGGAATATGAGTTTTCTATTAAAATATTATTTTCTCCTCTTCTTGTTCAGGTAGAGCTCTTGTATTATTTTTCCTCTGTATAAAGAAATCATGGGAAGTTGAAAAATATATACTCATAGATATGTGGTTGTTTTGTCAAAATTAGGGGAATTTTGTGATATTTGAGTATTTCGGTTTTGGTTATGAGAGAGAGAATTAATTTTTCACATTGAAAAATTAATGCTTTCATATTATGATATATTCAGGTTTAAGAGTCCACTCTCTTAGTAACCGAGGCTACGAGAATATTAGAGAATATGATTTGGTAAAAAGTTAGGAAATCAACAGGTCTCGCTAAATCAAAACACAAGTATTAAATTTGGCAATTTTTTTTGTTATAGACAACACAACAAAAGTTCAATTTTATAAAATTATTTAAATTTCTGATGCACAACAAATTCATTTTTGTAACTAACTTTTCCAATTGAGTTGCCCTCTAAAGTGCGTTGTATAGATACACTAGAATTATTGCCCTCGGCTGAATGTATCGACCATATCAAAATCTTCTAGTAGAGAAAGATACACGACATTGACCTTATTTCTATACAAGTTTGGGAACAACATTTCTCTTATCATCCAAAGTATCTCAACCCTGGCATATCGATCATATGCTCCATGGTTGCATTACGTAGAGGGGTTGTTTGAGAAATTTCTTCAACCATGTGCATTTGACCTAATTTGCACTGTATTCTTTCTCCTCCTTATTCGACGCAACCCCTAACAACCGATGACATAATGATTCCAAATCAATGTTGCTATCTCTGATTATCACATGCCTATTGATTCGAAGGCTAATTATTAAAGCGCAATCTTCTAGGTTATAGTAGCTTCCCTGCATGGAAAATGAAATGTATGCATTTTTTTGCCTCCATTGTTCCAATAAGACTACAAGCAACTTCAGTATTGTTACAAACTTGATTATTGTAGAAGTTCCTAATAAACTAGACTTCCTTAAGTGGTTTTGAATACATCTATTTGGCTTTGAAAAGCTTAAACCATGTCGAGCACAAACAATTCCATCTCTTTGTTGTTCAAAATATCACAAAAAATAATATTAGTTTTTGTTAAATATAAAAACTTATATAACAATAAAAATTAATTATAATAAAATCACATAAGAACAAATTTTAAAAATCGAGCAAGTAATTTGACCATATTTATGTCATGATTATGTGTTTTTTCTTGAAATCTTAAAGCAACCATTGAGAAGTAAAAAATTTAGGATACTTTTGTTAGGTGGGAGAGTTTTAGGTTCTTCGAGAGGATTTTCTATGAGAACAAATGAGAATGGTGTGAGATGTTATTTATAGTAAAAGACCTCAAAACCCATTCATAGGGTTGTACACATGACAACAAATAGTTATGGACTTAGTGTGGATTTAGATGGGTAGTACCTTTACATGTAGTTAGTGTAAAAACAATGGAAGCGGTGAGATTAAATACTATAGCGTGAGACAAAAAGTAATCTAAATACACCACATAAAAAAAACCATATTACATAAATTTTGTAGAGATTTGACCTTGCCACAATCTTGACACCATGCCAAAAAAATCATATTTAAAAAATATATATATATATAAAATTATTTTTATATTATTTAAAAAGAATTCAAGTGTCACCTATAAAACTCAAACTTTAACAAAAATAAAAACTATTGTAGGGTATATTTGATAAACTAAAAAATTAAATGCTTAAAAGTGAAGTACTGAATTTTTACTTTTAAATTTTATAAGTGATAAATTTATATTAGAAAATTATTTGGTAAACTGGTAAATATAAGTATGGAATGTAATTATGTTGTTTGATAAAAAAATATTAATTTTAAAAGATTATTTATTTTTTAATTTTAATCTTATTAATATAATATTTTATATTATTCCAGATAGTTTTAAATAAAAGATAAATATGGTCATTTTAATATTTTAAAAAAATATATAATTTATTTAAATTTTTAATAAAATAAAATAAATTTAATATTTTCTACTTTAAGTGATAAGTATCTACTTACCTATTTATCTTATTCAACATTTTTTTATAGAAAATTTTATATTAAGTAAAAAATTAAAATGATTATTAGACACATTTAAAATATTAAATATTAGAAATTTTTATTTTCAATGAAATATAATTTTACATGGTTTATCAAACATACCTTTACATAAAGAAAAATATTAAATTTTTATAAATGATATTAAGAAGATAATACATATATTTTAAAATAGAATAAAAACAAAATGTATGAAAAAAGACTTTAATCCTTTACAAAATCAAAAGGATTTAATGGTAAAATTGACAAAAAAAAAAAAGAAAAATAGAGAGGAAATAAATAAACTTTGTCATTTCATTTATTTTTTTCTGTAATTCATATATGTTGGTTATGTTAGTGTATTTTATTATGTTATAATAAGATTAAAGATATTATATACATGTAAAAGAAGAAGACTTGTAGAAGAAGATTACACTAGTGTTGGTAACTATTGTGCAATCAAAGTAGACATCACATCTTTAATATATGTAGCATAATTATTCTAATTCATTATAAAGGAGATCCTTGACTTATTATTGGTCCACGTGCATGTCCAGTATTGGTCAACCTGCCCACTACCCGTTGAGTGAAACCCAAATTACATAAAAGGAAAATAATATAATTATTTTAAAAAATTTCTCCTCCAAGCAAGTGACCCTATTTTTTTTGTTTTATGACACATTGTCCACCATTTGAATTTCAATTCATAGTGGCACCAACCAAAATACCTTTTAAAAAAAAAACTTATTTATTATTAAATTGGCATGAAAATAATTTTATTTTAAATAAAATTAAAATATATGATTGTTTTGTAAAATTCAATATTATTTTATTATAAAGAATTAGCTTAAGAAAGTTGGGGGAGATGCGATGAAATGAAACGTGAAAGAGAAATATATGAGGATAAAATAAGATATTTGTTTTACCACCAAATATTTTAAAAATATATTGTGAGTTAATTCGGAATTATTATAGTATTACTATGGGTGCACGTAAAAATAATACCATAAATAATAACTAAACTCCTCTTAATCAAAGATTATTTCCAACTAAACTCCAATTCAATTCAAATACTCCATAATGTAAAATTTCCTTATATTTGAATAAAATAAATTTAATATTTAAAATAATCTATAAAAATAATTCAACAGCAAGTAACACTAAAATTGCATCTTGTGATTTCAACTCAATTAAAAGCTTGTGAAATAAAAGGGAAGTGAAAAAGGTAAGCGTTAGAGAGAGAGAGAGAGAGAGAAAAGGCAGTGTGTAAAAATTTTGTAGTTAATAGACAGAGAGAGAGAGAGGCAGAGGGCATATGCCCACCATTAACGCTTGTCTTTCAATCCACACGCTTCAACCCTTTGCAAAGTTATTCTTTGTTGCTATTGTTGGTGATAGAGTGAGTTTTCTAGAGAGCCAAAGTGAAAAACAAGAGAAGGACCCAGGGCTAGTGAGTTAGAGAGAGAGAGAGGTCTTTAGCTTTTTTTGTGCTCTTCCAGATGCTCTTTCAATGGGGAAAAATGAGGACCCAGATCTGCAGCAAAGAGAGCAGAATCTTGAATCAGGGAACGATCAAGGGCGTCCGGGGAGATGTTGGATGCTTTTCTCAAGGCTTTCAAACGAGCTCAGTTTCAAATGTGTTTTTGTTTTGTTTCTCAGTTTGTCGGTTTTGTTGCCAGGGATCTTCTGGATCCTTCCTTTCCGTTCTATAACCACTGGATTTGATGCCAAACAAGCTATTAAGCTCAGTGGTAAGTTTTTCTTTTCTTTTTAAAATTTTAATTTAGTCTCTCGTTTTATTTGTTTGACTAGGTTTTAATCATTGAAGCGGTTTTTTTTTTCTTTTCTGTTTGATTAGGGTTTTTACGGTATCTCCGATAATTGCGCTTATGTTAATTTTCTTTCCACTTTTTGTTGTTTTAATTGGATCCTCAACTGTCGAGGACTAATGGGTATTTCCCTGATTGATATCTATTTCACCTTTGTGCTTCAATTAGGGTTCTTGTTTGGCTCCTCTTGTAAGTGCACTTGATTATATTTCATTTTGTAGATTAAATCTATCTTTTGAATCTGGAGTTTTGGTATTCTAAAATGTGGGTTTTCCCTTGTTTTTCTTTCATACCTTTCGGGTTTTCGGTTGTTATTTATTTTGCCTTGTTGTTTTATTGGTTTCTGCTAAATCTTTGGGTAAATATGTATGCATGTACTTCACCTTCTACTGCAATTACTATGAGGGCAGGTTCTTTATTGATTTCTAAATTGGAACTATATGTGTGTATCTATATATTCAATTTTATGTTTAAAGCCTGGTTCAAGTAAAATTGTATAATAGAAAGTGATTTTTTTCTATTTTTAGAGTATTTCTCCTTTTTTTGTTACAGGGGAAACGGTTAATGGCTTGTTTCAATGCGTTATCCCTCCCTCCTTTTTTTTTCTTTGAAACAAAAATCTCAAATGTTTGAGGCAAGGATCTGTGGTGATTGTTTTTTTCATACCATAAATTGATAAACAGTTGATCAGATAGAAACTGGTAATCTTTTGCAAGATCATGTGCCATCATACGAGTATTCAGTTCTCTATTGAACTCAATGGCCTTTTTTGGCTTGTTACTTCATTTTTTAATGGAGCTGTTGAATTAAGATAATGGACATCAGTTCCTTATTTAGAATTAGCCTTTCCTGATTTGGTGACTTCGATCTAAATGCTTAGTGAAATACGAGTAATTTTTCTTGTTTGTTATTTGCATGCATTCATTTATGCTTTGCAGCCTCAGTTCGTGCATACTTTAAACTTCAGAAACCAGTTTCAGAGCTTGTTCGGTATGTTGAAAAGTTAGAATATGATATCTATGAAGAAATAGGCATGCCGGCTACTAAGGTTTTACACCCATCTTATGCCATTTATATTTACATGTATTTACTGCCCCATTAGGTGAGAAGTTGAACTAAATTTACTCATTTTCACAGGTGGTTGTCTTATCCATGCACCAGTCAGGTGCATCTAACTCTACTGATGTGGTGTTTGGTCTTCTATCCGATCCCATAAATAGTCCAATAAACCCAGTATCTCTAAGTGTGCTGAGATCATCTTTAATTGAGCTGTTCCTTCAACAATCCAATCTGACTTTGACTACTTCAATTTTCGGGCAGCCTTCTAAGTTTGAGATTTTGAAGTTTCCTAAGGGCATCACTGTAATCCCTGTACAACCTGCTTTCATCTGGCCCATAACCCAAATGCTATTTAATTTTACTCTGAATAATTCTATAGCTGAAATACTGGCCAACTTCATTCAGTTAAAAGATCAGCTGAAATATGGCCTGCGTCTGAGACCTTATGAGGTATGGTATCTGTTTCTAGCAACACTTGCGCATTTTGATTTCACCAATGTTTGGTTTTTGGGTGGATCTATGGTAGTATCACACTACCATTCCCATGACCTCAGATCTGATCTAATAGTGTTTGAAGTGGGAATTGGAAGATTTCTTGCTACCAAATTATTCAAAAGGAATTGGAAGATTTCTTGCTACCAAATTATTCAAAATCAATTGAATTGTTGAATAATAGTAAATTGATTCTCAAAAAGGATAAAGAAACACACTACATCTTAAGTGTTCTATGTTAACTGTATTAAGACTCTTGATTAGCAGCTCCTAGGATATAGGTATAACTGTCAAATCATTTATTAGTAACTGCATCTTAGCCCGAGTTTAGAAAATTAAACCCTTGGAAGTTTCTTCATTGCAATGGACCAGAAATTGGGAGTTTGGAGGGAAGAGCATATGTCCTAATGTTTGATTCCTATTTATGGTACTACTTGCTAATAATTATTATTATTTTTAATTGCAGAATTTGTTTGTGCAATTAACAAACCAAAAAGGGTCGACGATATCCTCCCCAGTCATCATTCAGGCTTCAGTGACATCATCTGATTTTGGTAACCTTCTGCCTCAGAGATTAAAGCAATTGGCTCAAACCATCACAGAGTCTCCTGCTAAGAATCTTGGTCTTAATAACTCAGTCTTTGGTAAAGTTAAAAGCATTAGTTTATCATCTTATCTCAAGGGTACACTTCATGCTACTGCTCCCACTGCTTCACCAGCTCCATCTCCAGGGCCATCTATTTCCCCACATCCTACTTTTAAGCCTACTCATCCTCCAGCATCATCACCCAAGAGTCATCATCCCCAACCTTGCCTTAAGTGTAAAGCTGCTTCTCCATCCGGTAATAGTCCCCTGCATTCGCCAGGTCCTGAAAGTGGTCTCTACCCTTCTTTTCCTCCTTTGATTTCTCCTGCACCCTCTACTACAGCTCCTCCCCCCTGTCCATACTCTCGCCCTGCCACTCCACCAAGATCTCATTCTAACCTAACTCCTCATCATCCACATTCCACGTCACAGTTGTCCCCAGATCTACCACCATTACCTTCAGTGTCTTATGGGTCTCGTCCAGGCCAGGGTATAGACAGCGTGAAGGGCCCAGTTTCTGCACCCCTTGCTGAGTCACCATCAGTGCAATCACCTTCATGTAAGCATCTAACGCTTAGTGACTTATACTATTCTCCCAAAAGAAATATTTATATGATTCTGCTTATGTATTTTGTTTTTGAAAACTGCTCTCCTTTGGATTGTTGCAAACTTGGCATTGTTGTGTTGAGCTTTCTAATGTTTGTTAAGATTCATCCGTCTCCCATCTATCCATATTTTGTTAATGATGCTTTAGCTAATTGTAATGATTGTTTTTGTGATTGTTGTGCATTTGCAGCTAAAGCAGTTAGTGTTCTCCCCAAGGAATTCTGGTTATTGGGATCTTTAGGAGTCTTGATCTTTCGTCTCCTTTTATGATCGAATTGATTCATTATGTGCCATACCACCCAAAGTTCCAAGTCATCCATGATAGATGTTCATTTCCAAATTTTTGATATGGCAAGGGTGGTAGAAGCACGTACGAAAAGTTTCAAAGTTTTTTTTTTTTTTTTTTTTTCCCTTTTTCCTTCAGGCAAGCAATGTACATGTAAATGAGATGGATGATGAACTGATGGTCCAAGCCAGAAAGCTGGCAGGCCACTCATCTTACTTCGAGTGTTTATGAGAAAAAAAAAAACGCAGGATGTTTTTCCCAAAGGGAATAACACCTAGAGATGGTGTGGCTACGGAAGAAGCAGGCATCACAAAGAACTCTCTTATATTGATTCAAAGTGTAAAGAATATATACCCTGCTTCTTTTTGAGCCCCTATATGGAAATTGTAAAAACTAGTGTCTTATAATACTCATGGAATGATAAAAAGAATATATATATATATATTTATGTGACTTCAGTATGTTAAATAGCTTCTAAAATTTTAAAATATCATTTAGCAGTCAGTAGTTATATTTTGTTGCAACCTTGCTAGGATGTAGGCATGTTGGTGTGGGATTATAGCTGGTGTGTCGGGTACATTTTCGCATGTTTGGTGCACCACACGAAACGGAAGAAGGAAAGAATATATCGTGTACAAAACTGAACTGGACTTCTTAGTCAAATAAACTGATAAAATCAAGTTGAAAAGAAAGGTTTCATTATATGAAATCAACAAATCAAGTTGAAAACTAAGGCTTGGAAAATAACTAACCTGTGTAGTTGAATTTTTTTAAAAATAAAAATATTAGAGAACAAGAGTAATTTACATTTAACATCACTCAATTTTCATATAAATCATTAAATTTTAATTTAATCAAATACCATTAAATTAAACCATTTCTATTAATACTGTTAAAATGTACTAGCGGAAAGTCATTTTTTACAGTTAAAAAATAAAAAATTCAATATCCTTTTTATTTCATAAATAAAATCATCGAAACATATATTGATGGTGCATGAAATTTATGCATCGACAATGCATCAAATATTATATATATATATATATATATATATATATATATGAGATGACTTTTACACATTATATCTTTTCGTATATTTTTATACGACTGATATTTATATGATTCAATCATCATATTTTATATTTTATTCATATAAATCACGCATGTCAAATTTGATGTAAACTAAAAATTTCTAGCAATTTGTTTTATGTTAAAAATTTTTTTCAAACATTCAATAAATATTAATATATATACATTTTTAAATAAATATGATAAAGATATCAGACATGATGACAAATACAATTATATTGATAAATTTAATAATTAAATTGTTAGAATATTAATCGTATAAAAATATACAAAAATATGTAAAATTAATTTACGAGTGTAAGTGAATTTTTTCTTTTGGATGTCTAAATAAATTGAATTAAAGCAAAACGAAAAAAAGAAATAGAAAAGCAAGGAAAAATGGCAAAAGGAAAAATAAGAAAAATAACGAAGCTCTGAGCTGACATTTTAGTTAGGATAATTTAAATTTTGTTATTATTAAAATAGTTTAGATTAATTTTTAATAGATATTAGGATAATAATTAAAATATAATATATAAAGATAATTAATCGATTAATTTAATTTCAATAAAAATAATTAGGAGTTCAAAATAGATTAGGATAATTAGGGTTTTGTTGTTAATTGACATGGTTCAACGAAAGGTTAGTAGTAGGAAAAAAACCTATGATGGTTTAACAAAAGAGAATACAAAATTTGCAAAGAGGATAAACGCCTAAGTAATATGTCACCATGTTTCCAGCTAAGGCTTACACAGTTTCCCAAACTGTTTACTCTTTATTCCACAATCTGGTGCCTTGTTGTTAAATATTTTGTTGATTTTTATTGTTTAAATTTAGTACAATTGACGGAATAATTACGTATGTTTTATTCTAATATATAATGATCGGTTTTTAATAATAGAAATTAATAAAAATTTTAATAGAAGGATTAAACAACATATAAAGACTAATTTGCTATTTTTTGAATAGAGATAACAAAATACAACCCACGTCTTTATACAAAAGCTTTCAAGATACTTTTATCCAACTAGCTGACATGTTTTTCCAAGAGAAGCGAAGATACTAATACTATTACAACTAATTTATGAATTAAGGCTAATTATTTACCATAATTTACGTTTATTGTGTTTAAAATGCCATTACATAAAAATATGAAGAATCACTTTCATTATACCTTCCAAATTTAAGACTTAGAACTAGTGATCTTCAAAATTCTAACAAGGAAAAATTTTCGAAAAAACCTTTAAAATTTGCTCAATTTTAAAATTTAAAAAAAAAAAAAAAAAACTCGAAGACAACTTTGTACCATTATAATTTGGTGCCTATAAAATAATTGCACTTAGGTCCTATGGCCCAAAAAGATTGATCCCAAACTCGGCCCCGAGCCGGTTGATCCTACTCACTAGAAACTCACCCGAGTCAACTGTTTCGTCAACCGGATTGGGTTGTCGCGTAGTCGCGAGACTATCCATCAAATTTCCTTTCCAATCCCTTCTTCCGCTTTCTCTTCGACTTTCTCTCCCTGTTGAGAGAAAAAGAAAATTTAAACAAGAACTTCGATCACATAATATTTTCTCGGAAAAGAATATAGAAAACCATAATCTTCCTCTCCGTCCAAACATAGAAAATGTCTCATATAATGTTCCAAACCTCTCCACTTCCCAAAACCTTGTTACTAAAGCCGAGTCTGCCGCCCCCAACCGGTAAGCATAGGAAAAATCTGACTTTGAGATGTTCATCTTCCTCTTTAATCGACGGTGGGGAGTCCTCCGTCGCTTCTCTAGAGCGCTGTTTCTTGGCACCACCGGCGCCTGTGGAGTCCGCTTCTTCAGGTTCGGGTGAGGTTGGACCTGTTATGAAAGGAGGGCAATACGGTGCGTTTGGTGCGGTTACCTTGGAGAAGGGGAAGCTTGATTTGTCTCAGAAGCAGTCTACTTCTAGCCCTGAGGTTGGTTTTCATTTTTGTTTTTTTGCCTTTGGGCATGAAGAGTTAGTTTTTAACTTAATTAAGCTTAATTTAAGAAATAGGAATTAATTAGTTTTTTCCCTTGCAATTAGAGCAAGAAATGATTTAGTCTTTAGCTATTAAAACTATAGAAGTACTTCAGAGTTGATTTTTTTTATTAAATATCAGGAGAAAAGGGGTTCTGTTTAATTTCGTTAACTATAGAAAATACTTTTCTTGAAATTTATTGAATGAATTCAAATGAAAAATTTATCCTATTTCTATTATTTAAGTTTAAAGGAAGAAATGGAAGAATATTGAGCAAGATTAAATGTGCTTTTTCAAAAATGAGGTATAAGTATTTAGGTGTAGGAATCCGAAGAAATGAAAATATGATGAATCTTTATATGTTCAACTGAATGTTCTATCCAACAGAGAATCACATTTACCATACAGAAACTCAAACTGATTTTTGAGTTAAACTAGCTTAATGTATCACTGTTTCTATCCCATCCTTGCAATGATCATATTCTCCATTGGTGGAAGATTGTAACGATATCTTACAACAATTTTGACCTTATATATGTTTCAGTATTCCTTCTGTATAATTCTTTCTCCAGTGTTAAATCAGGAATGGAAATCTTTTCGTTCAGATGTTATTTCTTAAGATGTCCTTGCCACTCTTGATTTGACATGCTTGATTTACATATCAAATTTCAAATATAGTAGTTTCTTTCTAAAATATTGATTAGTGCCAAGTTATGGACTTATGGTTAGGTCAAGGAGTTGAATATACATCGGGTTGATGCCGGTTTATTTTCTAGATATCTGTATATTTGTTCTGTTTTATATTGGTTGGTGTGAGGATTTGGGTTTTTGTGCTCCTTGTACTAATAACTTCAATAAATTGCTGCTAGTGATTGAAGCTTGATGTTCTATTATTTATTTATTTATTTATATATTGTAATCAGATGATTATTTATTTCAAGTCTTTTATACCATTTTTTCCCTTGAAAACATCATCCACAAATTGTTAAGGATTAGTTTAAATTCATTGAAATTACAGCTTGCAACTGGAGGAGGTGGTGGAGATATTGGAAAGAAAATTAATCATGGAGGTGGAGATGGGGGTGATGATGATGGAGATGATGATGATTATTTTGATGACTTTGATGATGATGGTGAGGGAGAAGAGGGGGGACTATTTAGAAAGCGTATTTTTCTTGAAGAGGTAAGAGATCAAGTCCAGCGCATACATTATGCATGTTTAAGGACTTTTATTTGTCAGGTTCTTAAAGAATAAGTTATCTCAAATTGTTGATTTTCCATCATTTTCTTTTCCAGCTCTTTGATCGAAAATTTGTAGATGCCGTATTAAATGAGTGGCACAAGACGATGATGGACTTGCCTGCTGGCTTCCGACAAGCTTATGAAATGGTTTATTGTCTTTTTATATCAGTTTATCACATCCAAGGATCTTGTGATTTGTGTCAGCTACTGACTAAAACTGTGCCTCAGGGATTGGTCAGTTCAGCCCAGATGGTAAAATTCTTGGCAATTAATGCCAGACCAACCACTAGTAGATTTATTTCTCGGACTCTTCCTCAAGGAATGTCTCGGGCATTTATTGGCAGGTAACCCCAGATATGCTGCTATGCCTTCTCAAGGATGTCTCCAGCATTCTAAATAAAATGAATATTTGATATTGTTTAATCTGTTGTTGGATGCTTATGTGTGATGTTCTTATTGACAGGATGCTTGCAGATCCTGCCTTTCTATACAGGCTTCTTTTGGAGGAGGCTGCTACTATTGGCTCTTCTGTTTGGTGGGAGGTGAAGAATCGAAAGGATAGGTAGTTTTTCTTACACAATAATATGCCTACTTGCCTTGTTGATCCATTTTATCAAATCAAGCTAATAAAGACTTACTTTACTGCATCTACAGGATTAAGCAAGAATGGGATCTGGCACTTATGAATGTGCTTACAGTAGCAGCATGCAATGCTCTTGTAGTTTGGTCTCTTGCTCCTTGTCGTTCTTATGGCAATACCTTCCGGTTTGACTTGCAAAACACATTGCAGAAGCTTCCCAACAATATATTTGAACGGAGTTACCCACTTAGAGAATTTGACTTGCAAAAGAGAATCCATTCTCTTTTCTACAAGGCTGCAGAGTTGTGTATTGTTGGATTAACTGCTGGAGCAGTACAAGGTTCTTTGTCAAATTTTTTGGCCAGTAAAAAGAAGGAAAAGTAAGTAGAGCTAATGTTGTCTCAATTATATTTTTGTTCCATTTATTTGGAAAAGGAAAAAAAAAAAATTTCTTGTTGCTTGCAAGGTTCTTATATATTAATGGTTGATTTTTTGATAATATTGTCAGGTTATCTGTGACAATTCCGTCCATGAGTACCAATGCGCTGGGTTATGGTGCTTTCCTTGGACTCTATGCAAACCTTAGATATCAGCTTTTGTGTGGGTTTGATCAAGCAATGGTCAATCATTTTGATGTCATTGGTGTAGCATTGTTCTTCAGCACTGCTTTAAGGTAGGTCTCGACCTCTCTTGCTTCCCCCCAGCCCCTTTTGAACTACCAGCACCACATGCCCTTCATTTCTTTTATTTATGTTGTGTTAAGTACGTATGATTGTGTTGCTTGGGCATTCCTTTATTCTTCTCGATAGCTTTTCTCTAGTTGTGCTGCTAAACTGTAGTCCTAAGCAGTAATCATCCCTATTTTCTTAGATTTTCTACTTACCTTTCCCATTGCTTTTTGATCGTCATGGTTTCTTTCTTAGGGTCTAGATAGACAGAACAGCAAGCACTAGCATTTTATCATTTGATGATTGCACTGTTAGTTTTGCACTTAGAACTCTTAATTGTTGGTTAGTTTGCTTCTATGGAGTTTGTGTTATTGCTTACCTTGCTTGACTGGGTTTTTGCAGGGTTCTGAATGTTCAATTAGGAGAGAGATCAAGGTTGGCTTGGCTAGGGGTTGAGGTGGATCCACTGGTTCAGTCAGATGACCTCTTGAAGGCTTATAACAGACCTTCTGAGGATGGGACCAGATCCTCCTCTAAATGGTTTATATCAAAGAATGCCATTGTTTCTGGTCTTGGACTTCTTGGCATCAGACAAGGAAATGCTGAATCTGCTGCCAATGACGAAACGAGAGCTCCAAAGGCCCGGAGAAAAAGGATTGTGAGGAAGAAGGTAACCGCAAGCTCTGCGTAGTTAATTGACATAAATTCGATTGCTGTCCAATTTTGCTGCTTGACTGAGAGAATGCAATACGAAAGAGAACCTCTTGCTAAGATTTTTGTCTGGTGCTGATCGTTGGCCAAACAAATCCAAATGGCACCAGCACAGTAACTGAAGAGTTCTTGACTGCTGCTACTCAATTTCATTTGATGTTAAATATTTGTTATACCAATGAAGTGCTATACTCCAAGTTGAGTCAGTTCGATTTCATTTGCACCGCAAATAATTGGCAGGGATGTTTCTGGCAGATGCTTGGTCTTAGATGACCTACGATAGAGTGATGTGCAGTTAAGTGTTTGGTAAGTTTCTAAATATGATTGTCATATTTTTTCTTTTCAAATGAAGTTAGAGTCAATACACTGCATTTCCTATAATTCATTGTCGTTTAGGATGTGTTTCTATGAACCATTGGTCGCCCATGACAACATTTTCTACTTTCTCCTTTATAAAGAGCATTGACGGTTGAAGCTTGAATCGAGGTCCATAGCCTCAAAGGTTGAAGCTTGAACCCCTACTCACTGTCACGGTCCTCCACTCCCTCAACAAGGGCATTGGCTGCACCGTCTCCATTATCTCCCGTGCACCACATCATTTGCTTCTCCTTTTTTTTCTTGGCCACCCAGGATTCTTGAAATGCATAGCTACCCTTTTGCATATGTTAAGCAAAATCAAAGCAAAGGGTGACGTTTCTCCGCGTTTACTACCATGAAACTTTAGTTGCGCTACCTTTGCTTATGCATTTGCCAGTATTGTTCCCTGTAGCACATCACTTGTCATCAATGCAACCGTACATGTAGTAATGTACTTTTACTATATCTGCTATGTGCGTCGTGGATTCGTCCCAAGTGGAAGAAGAGATTGGTGTCCAGCTTTCTAGTCTCTGTTTTGATGCCTTTGCTAGTTGCTGGGGAATGTGGGGTTGGTGTTTGGATGCTTTTTCAATCCCTCTGTTTTGTTGACTTCCATGGCAAGGGCTATGCCAACAAAAATTGATAAAGCTCTCATGATTCTAAACAACCAGAGAATAGCTTCGCTATGTTTTCATCTTGTTTTTAATAATTTGGGATTGGACATTGGAGGAGAAACGTGTTAATGAGCTGGTGCATAAGACTTCCAAACTCCACTTCAAGCCTCGTTGAGAAATACCCTAAAGGCCCAAGTTGTTGAAATGCAGGCATTTGGTTCTTGTTTTCCCCATACAAGACAAGTTGACTAGATGCAGTTCCGCACGAATTGAGTGGTTTGCGACTATAAATGAATCTGAAAGGCTTCAACATTTGTACCAGTTGGCTTGTGTCTTTATATCGACAAGTGACTTAACCACGTTTACCATGCATGCAGACAGTTGAAAGGAGGAGGATATGGTACGCAGAGTGATGGGGTTGCTGTAGACGTATTTCGGATTGCATGTTCAAGTGCAGTTGATCTCTTTATGCTTGCATTTAACGCCAGTGAAATCTACCAACACCAGTTGGGTGTTCCCTACCAATTATGTCCATTAAATATTTTTGTCCTTTCCTTTTTGTCTTGTCATACATATCCAATTTTTCACCTTCTTTATTTACAGATTTTAATTAACTTTACTAATTTAATATGTAATAAGAGTTCACGAGTCGAGCTTGAATAAAAGAATTTTGTTTCTCGGGTCATTCTAATCGGACTTGAATTTAATTTAAATAATAAAAAATATCTTAAATTTAAATTTGATCATAAAATATATAAAACATTAATATACAATTTTTAACATTTTATTAATTTTGAAAAATGAAATGAGCTTTTTGAACAAAAATGAAAAATAAAAGCGTGATATTGTCATTTTTTTGTTTGTAGCCTTCTGGCCACATGGACGAGCGGTAAGGCGGGGGATTACAAATCTCTTATTCTCTGGTTCAAATTCGGGTGTCGCTTAATCAACAAAAAACTCAAAATCCTAATGCCTCCTAGTGTTTAGGATTCAAGGAAAAATTAAAGTAGTGGAAGGAAATCAGTAAATCTTGATATGGGAGCCCCTTACTAATGGAGTAGCTACTAGAGGAGTCTTGAATTAGATTGGATAATGGGAGTTTTTAATTAACTAATGAATAAATAGGTTTAGACTTGGAAATTTTTTTTGGAACCAAATCGCTACTCGACTCATAAATTCCTCTATATAGTATCTTATTATCAAATTTCAACATATATTTTATTTTATTTTTTATTTTAAAATTAAAAGGACGTTTAATTATTAATTATTTTAGTTTTAAATAACAATTTTCATTCATTTACTATAAATGAAATTATATAATTATATATTAATGAGTCAAAATCTTTTAAATAAATATATAACATGTCTATATTTGAGTAGTTTTAATAATTTAAATAATTTAAAATTTTAATATATTATAAGTTTCACTATATATAAGTATTATTCTAATTCACTTAATTGTCATATTCTCTTTTTATTATAATTTATCTCACCATCACTATTATAATTAAATTTAAATATATTTTATCATTAATTTTAATGTCATCGTTAAAATAATAAATTTCATATTTATAATCAGGAAGTAGGGTCCTGACCTTGCTATACTCTATGTTGATTGTTGAGTAGGACTCTGCTAGCTGTTTCCCCATGAATTTTACTTCTCTGCCCATTGACCAGTCACTTTTCAGCTAACTGTTTCTTCTTTCATCTTTAATACCCATAACTTGGTAGATTTATGCAAGCTGCCTATCATTATTATTCCCTACATATACTTTTTGTTGTAACGACATAGTCTTTACACTCCTCTCAAACTGTCTTTTACGGTTACTACTAAACCAAGAAAATTAAATTCATTGCACTTGTCAACTTCAACTTTGTTTAGTAGGGCATACTGCATAGAGAGTAAGGACTATTAACAGGGAAATTGTCGTGGGAAGAAAATATTTTAAAATTTTATAAATGTAATTAAGATGTTAACATGTATTTCATTTATTTATTTTTAATTTTTTAAATATACTTCATAAAATACGGTTGTGGAATCCGTATATATAATAACACATCATCATAATTACAATTGAGAGTAAAAATATACAGTATACGCTATAATAGGCCGTACCATTTAATTTTAAGTTTTTAATCCTAATTTTTGTTGGTGATTATAAAAATATATTTTCCAAATATAAGTGAATTGAAGTAAAAACAAAAATAGAGGTTTAATAAATTCTAGTATTAATTAATGTAGAACGGAGAGTGCATGCAATATGAGAAAACTACCAAAATCACCCGTAGCTTTTTCTTATCATATCAGATACGGTCTTTATTGATGATTATATGTTATACAAGAAACTTTTTTAGACATTAATTTCATTAATGATATTGTGTCAATTGTCTTGACTTGTTGAAGTAATGATTAAAATTTTTGTCAGAAATTTATTTGACAAGGGTTCAAGTTGTGTTATCCCATCTTTATTTTAATATTTTATATATAAAAAAAGTGATGTGTCAAGTAACATTATCAATCCCAACGACCCTTCTCATTGTTGCTCTAAATCCACAACAACCCTTTCTCAATTCAACTCTGTTTGCATTCATCATCATATGGGTTTTGATATGAATTTAAATAAAACAACAGTGATTAAACAACCCTTCTCAATTTTTAGTGCATCTCCCTTCATTTCAATTCTAGAATAACTACTAAACAAACTAAAAAAGCAATCGCTTTCTTAGTGCAACACTCAAGGGAGATAATATGTAACCTTGCCACCAACAAGTTGCTTACATGTGGTACCTCCATTATCTTATATATAAGCCCTATTATTTAATTTCACTTCCCTCATCTAGTTAACCTTTCTCTCTCTCTCTCTCTATCTTTTTTTATATAATCCTTCCCCTAACCCTACCTCAACAGCTGTCTTCCCTTTAAGGGTGAACTGTCACCCACCTTTGCTGGATCCCCTCTCTTTTGATTCTTTATATAAAAAATTGGTGCGGTGAACATGATTGCTTATGGCTAAACTAGATACGAATATCTTGCCAATCAAAAAGGAAAATCCCTGTTTCAATTGATAGACACCCTGAGAAACACCATGCATGTAACACCCATCACTCGTTACCATCATCGGATTAGGATTACGAAAAGTTATAACAATTTGTAGAACACAAGTAGAACACTTCATTCCAAAATTTTTTTTTTGAAACAATCAAAAATAATTTCATTTAATAAATGTGACTCTCAATCATATACAAAACTTTATTCGAGCCTATAAGGCCTTAAAAATGATTTAGAAATAATTAGGGATTAAAACGAATCAAAATATGAAAGCAAGGTAAAAACTAAAAATAGGGTCACACGACAGTGTGAAAAAGACCAGCATGTGTGGCCTTAGACCATGTACAAATCGAAAATAGGGTCACACAGCCGTGTTACCAGACTGTGTGCCAAATCGTGTGCAATTCAAAATAGGGTCACACAGTGGTGTCGCCAAGCTGTGTAACAAATTGAACTCGAGTGGAAAATCTTGCACCTAAAAATCAATAAGACACATATCCATGTGCCACCAAATGACTTTATATTCAAGCCAATTCATCAACCATTTCTTAGGTACCAAGCCAAACCATTTCCAACCACTTTCACCTATTCAAAACATATATGAACACACCTAAAATATACCAAAACCACACAACCTAAGTGCCTAACCAATATGCCATCATTGGCACCATAATTTTTATATATCAACAAGTAATATAACCAAAAACATAACCATCTAGTAAATCTTATTGAAACATCAACAAAGCTCAAAATACCAAATGCTAAGCTCATTCATTTATACCACATATCAGGGACCAACAAATTTATTCAAAACTATAAACTACTTAGACCATAATGTCCACTTCACATTTATACACAAATGATACTTCAAAGCTACTACCATATCAATGTAACAAACATCAATTCATGCTTGTCATATGAATGACACAAAACATTTCTCCACCCATTAAAGCCATCAAGACAATTCTATTAGACATTTCCACCAACATCACAAATTAAACACAAAACATGATATTACTATTATATATCATTATGAACCAAATTTACAAATCCAACTAGAAGTCTAGACTCATTAACTTCAAAGCCCTATATACATGCCATAAACCAAAGTAGTCAAGTCAAAAACTATTGAACAAAAGTTGGATAGTGTGAACTCTGAAGTTGATTTGTCTGACCAGTTCCACTAAATGTCAACTACAGAAAACAAGAATTAAACGAGTAAGCTTAAGAAGCTTAGTAAGTTCATAGGAATTTAAAAAAAAAAACTCTTACCTTTAGTTTACAATTAAGTAAACGAACATAACTAAATTTAATACGAGTTCTTGTCAATACATTGGAAACAATTAGGTGAGCATTTCACATATCAATCGTATAATCTCTCAATCATTTAATATGACATATTTCCGTATCATTCAATAGGAAAGATTTGACACATATAAAGCATATCAACCATTTGATCATGTCAATTCATAATCATATTCCATTTCTTTTAAACACGACTTTGTCACCAATATCACATTCACAAAGCGAGTGTTTCATATTTATAACTCTAAACTTTCCAAATATTTCATATCGTTTTAAAAAACTTTAAACACATAATTATTATTTATTCAATATCATCATTTAACATTTCAATATTCATATAAACATATCATCTCCAAATCATTCATGAAATCAATACATATATGTTTTTTTTCAACAGATGGCCCGATGAACTATAGCAAAGTAATTTGGATACTCGGGTACCTCAAAACACACCAGAGAGCATCGAAATTCTAACATAGGCATCAATTTGCAAATAGAGGCACCGAAGTACATGCAGAGGCACTAAAGTGCAAACCCGTACAAGCACACATTCTAACCCTATTGGCATGCCAATCGTATCCTAATCATTTATTGCATTCAAACGAGCTTTTAAACAAAATTTTTAACATTTATAAATTAGAGGAACTTCCATAATATTCATACACATGCTATAAATCCGTTACGTTCATTCTGAGATCATATAACTCATATTTCAAATCATTTATCAATTCCAATTAATTACTCTCTCACCTTAAACTTAATTGTAAAAGATATATAATTATAATCCTATATTAAATATTCAACCACAAATCAATTTAATCTAATTCAAAATAGCATAAATTATAAATATTTATATATACATTCATCACATTTCAAGGAATTCTCACTTGCCTTACATTCAACCGTAAACAATTAATATCCTAAATTCAATATTAATAATTCAACCATAAATTAATTAACTAATTCATACAACATATAACTTGAATATATAAACATATATCTATTCTATGAACTTACCTAGTATATGCTATTGGTTGATTCGTAGAGACTAATTTGCGATTTTTCCTTTTTCTCTGGTTATCTTTCGTTTGATTCAATTCTTGATCTATATAATAATTAAATTAACTTTATTAATTTAAAATACATTATCATATTCATTTTTATGTATATGGCTTATAATTTCTATTTTACAAAATTTCCCTAAACTTTTACACTTTGTTCAATTTAATCCCTAAAATTGAAACTATTAAAAATTTCACATTTAAGCCCCAATAAACATAACCGATTCTAATTCCATCCATAATCAGCCTTCGATTACTAAAAAAATTTCAATTACTAAAAAAATTACGATATTTTCATGCTATGTTTAACATATTTACATTTTAGTCCTTAAGTGCAAAACTAACAAAATTCACTTAACAAAATAGTCCTAAAATTTTTCCAAGCTTCAAAATCTTCCATTTAATATCAAGAAAATCCAAAACCATCAATGATAATTTTAACAAACTTTAAGATTTCTAAAAATAGATATATGAGTTAGCTAGACCTAGTTGCAACGATCTCAAAAACATAAAAATTATAAGAAATGGAATCTATTTACTTACCATGCAAGAGTGACGAAGGTTTCTTGAAGCTCGTCAATTTCTTCTTGGTTTATTTTACTCTCAATCGGTGAAGAAGATGATAAAATAAAAGATAGTGCTTTTCTTTTTCTTTTAATTTTATGATAAACATATGTTTATTATTTATTTTACTTAATAATCAATAAAACAAAGTTAAAGTAAATGATCCAACCGTCCATTATAGTAAATTATGGCATAATTTCCTTCTAAATAATTAAACATTTACCTTTTAAACCCTTTTAACCAATACAATTAATAGCGATTAATTTTTACGATTTTTACTATTTAGTCCTTGTACCTTAATTAGTCATTTAATCACTAAAATTTCCAGATCAAAATTTAATACACTTAAATAAAAACTTCGTAAATATTTAATAAAAATATTTATTGGCTTGATTTATAGAAACGAGATTCTGATGTCTCATTTTTCAAAACCACTAACTTCGGTACAAACCACTTGTACATTGACTAACAAACCATTTAATAAAATCTATAAAATCATGATTCACTATTATACTATATTTAACTCATAATTATTAATTAAATATATCTACGGACTCTCATATTAATTGTGGTCCCAAAATCATTGTTTCTGCCACCACTAAAAAATGGGTTGTTACAATTCATGACTAGCCCCAAACAAGCACCAAACAAGTGACTTAGGAAACTCGATATGCATATTTTAGACCTTATCAATAGTATTACCAATACCCACCACCCTGGTACTATAGCCAATACCTTTAGAGCCACATTAGTGCCTTCCTAGCTGATTAGAATTCTTAGATATAACACCCTACTGTAACACCCCTAATCCATATCCGTCACCGGAACAGGGTTACGAAGAATTACCAGAATTTATAGATCATGTAAATATATATTTCATTAAATACGGTAATCACGTCAAAAATCAAACATAAAGTCCCTTATATGAACCTTCAAGGTCCAAAACATGCATTAGAAACAAACCGGGACTAAATTGGGAACTTAGAGAATTTTTCGCGAAATTTCAAAATTTTTCCTAGGTTCAGGGGTCACACGCCCGTGTGGTCAGGCCGTGTGAGCTGTGTGGCTCACACGGCCTAGTAACATGCCCATGTCCCAAGCCATGTGGCATATGAGGTAGGGCATACGCCTATGTCCCTAACCCGTGTAACTCTCTATTTTCAGTTTATTTAAGTGCAGGGGTCACATGGCCAAGTCACACGCCCGTGTGCCAGGCCATGTGATCAGTTCCAAGTACTCTGTTTTGAAATTTTTAAGATGCAGGAGACACACGGCTAGAATACACACCCATATACTAGGCCGTGTGTGACACACGCTCGTGTCTTTGCCCGTGTGGACAAAATAAGGCCATTTCCTAGCCTTATTTCTCACCCAAACTTGACTTCCACTTATATTAACACTTAATTATATTCACCAATCAATTTAAGATATTAAAACCAAGCTAAAACCAAATCATATACATAATATTCTCCTCAATTGAATTCTTATACTCAAATCTTGTCCAATTGAACATTCTTAATCCAATCATCCATATACTTACCATTCATTAATCATATCATATTTTACCTATCAAACATGCCAAGGCTATATATATACATTTCAAAATATATCAAACACAAGCCATACTAATGGCTAGTTACAATCCAAAACATTTAAATGCCACCAATGGCTAAATTAACCTATACATGCTATTATAACCGTAATTAATTTACCATATATACCAAAATGGGCTAATGGATAGTGTGAGTGATCTTCACCAAGCTTCCAATCCAATGAGCTTTCGAATTACTACAGAATAGGGGAAAATAAAGCAGAGTAAGCATATAATGCTTAGTAAGTCCGTACAACATGGTAATTAACTTACCATTCCTTTTTATGTTCAAGATAAACATACAAAGCACATTCAATCAATTTGATCACGAGCCCTAACACATATTGTCATCATCCTTGTTAGTCATATAATTTATTGAAATATCAAGAAACATGTATGGGTTCAACAATAACCCAATTTCCATGTACATATACTTTTCAAATCATGTATTTATATAACACATACAAATCATATTCTAGTATTTCAAGTACATTTTCATAATATTTCATCTCAAGTTCAGGTTATTTCATGTCAAAATTTCGCTCATTTAATCATTTGAAATATTAATGTCATACGGATAGTACACTCAAGGTGTACAATTTTATAGTCATGGATGAACATATTCATCAAGTAAATTCTATGTTCATAGATTATCATCTCATATTATCAAGTATCATCATTTTCATGTACTTCGGGCAGGTACGTATAATAATTCATTTCATGTTCATATCTCCTCAAGTCAGACTTTTACCCGTTGAATCATTGAAAACGTCGATGGATACACCGGTAATACACTTGAAGTGTACAAATCAGAATCCGTCAATTCATGTTTGGGAGTACTTATTAGAGCACTTAAACAGAAAGCTCTCTCTCAAGCACTATAATGGGAAGCTCATTGAGTCATGTAACGGGAAGCTTATCTGAGCTTAATAACAGGAAGCTCATAAAGAGCCTATATCGGATAGCTCCGAAGAGCACTTAATGGGAAGCTCCAGAGAGCACTTATCAGGAAGCACCGGATAGCTTATAATGGGAAGTTCAAGCGAGCACTAATAGGACGTTCATATAGAGCTGCGTTTATGTCTGCAACTTATGCAGGATCACAATCGATCGCATAACAGGACGCTCACAAAGAGCTGTGTTTGTGTTTGCAACATATGTAGGATCACAACCAATCAAATAACGGGATGCTCACAAAGAGCTGCAGTAGTGCGCAACATATGTAAATCATTACCGATCAGGATGCTCGCAAGAACACTATAACAGGCAGCTTGAAAGGGCTTATATCAGTATGCTCTTTCGAACTATGGTATGCCTGCAACATATGCAAGATCAATACTAATTGAGAAATTCACTATCCACCTACTTTCATTCATTCAAACAGGACTTGACATTTTTCAGGCATAGCGATTATTTCATATACTTAAGTCATTGATAAAATTTACATATACACATTCATCAGAAATTCAATCAATTTCATATACATAGAAATTATACAATCCACATATACAATATTTATTTCAATCATATAAATAAACACAATTTAGTCCAAATTTGGTTTATCCGGATCTAAATAAGGAATTTTAACATCAACTCATACTTAATTTAGTCCAATTTACATTTTAGGCAAAATTACCATTTTGCCTCTAAACTTTTAATAAATGACGATTTCATCCCTAGGCTCGAAAAATGAAATTCTTGCAATTTAATTCTTATTCCAAGCCTAGCTGAATTTTACATGTAACATTTATAGCCAATGTATTTCATAAAATTCAGAATTTTTCCATAGATTTCACTTTTTTTCAATTTAGTTATTAAATCACAATTTCATCAAAATTCCTTTAACAAAAGTTGTTTATCTTTCAACAACCTTTCATTTTCTGCCATAAATTTCAAATTTTCAACATATTCATCCATGACAAAACTTTGATACTTTGATAAATTTTCAAATTAATCCCCAAAATAGATAGATTACGTTACTATGATCTTGGAAATATAACAGTTATTAAAAACGGGTCAAGAATGTAATGGCCTAAATTCAAGGTTATCAGAACAGTGGTTTCGTAACCACAAATCCGATTTAAAGAGAAATTTATTTTAATATTTTTGCATGAATATTGATATGATAGGAAAATTGTATGAAAATATTGATAGAAAAGTTTTACCAATTTAGTGGTTAGAAAAAAAATCATTGAAGAAATTGGGTAAAAACAAGGTATCGAGACCTCGATCTCATAAAACCAAGTTGGAAATATTTTTATAAATATTTATGGAATGTTAGTAATATGGTATCAAAATTTTGTTAGAAAATTTTATCGTTTGGGTAGTTAGTTAAATAAAAAGGACTAAATTGAAAATGGTGTAAAAGTTACTAGAAGGATAAAATAGCTCAATTGTCAAATGAGGAGGGACTTAAAGTGAAAATAAGCCCAAAGGAGATATTTTGGGCGGCATAAGCTGAGAAAAATCAGGAGAATTGATGAAATAAGGGAGAAATGGGAAAATAACAAAATTTACTAAAATAAAGAGGGGACTAAATTAGGATATCTAGAATTTTTTTCATATGTTCTTTATCTTCATCAGCCAAAAATGTCCTAAGGGCTTATTCAAGCTGGTATTTCATAATTTTTGCATCAAGTGAGTAAATTCTTGCTTTTTTCTTGTAATTTTTTTATTTTTAAGACTTTTACAACTAGGTCCTACTATTAAATTCATTAGTTTTTGATTTCATGGATGAAATTGAAAGTCACCATGGTTGACTGCTATAAGTTTATGATGAAATAGCATGAAATTGAAGCTTTAATTTGTTTATGAGATGATTTTATTAGGTAATATCAATAGAAATTGATTTTTAGGACCTAATTGTGAAAAAGTTTGGAATTAAAGTCTAGTGCTGAAATTCTAATTCCCAAAGGTTATAAAGTAGTTTAAAGTGATAGAATAAAGTGTTAATTTAGAAAAATCAGCTCAATTGAGAGGTTAATTGAGCAGGGACGAAATTATCATTTGTTAAAAGCTTAGGGGAAAAATGGTAATAAATATCTTGCACTAAAACAGTTTTGGACAGCAGTAGTAGGCTAACTTTGAAAAATAACCATAAATTGTGTAAATATAATTAGAGGATGAAAAAAAATATGAAATTAAATCTTATTGAGTCTACTTTCTCATAGAAGAAACAGTGTAAGCAATGGAATTGTAAATCATGAGATATAATAAATTTTGTGAGACAAGGTCAGAATGAATTCGGGTTTCCCTCTTCTGAATTGGGAAAATCATGAAAAATTGTAAAAAAATAATTATGGGTTATAATTTATATGATTAAAATACTTAATGAATTTCAAAAGAAACAAATGGGAACATCATCTGAATCTTGTACGAGGAGATAATTAATTTTTAGTGAAGAGGGGTCGGAACAGTCAGACAGCGAAATAGGGGTGACTTTAATGAATAAACTGTACTTATTTGCTAAACCAAAAATCCTGAAAATTTTATGGTAAGAAGATATATGAGTCTAGTTTCAGGGAAAATTAGCAGATCTTAATTTGGAGTTCCGTAGCTTAAGATATAAATAATTTAATGACTACGACTCAAGTAGACAGCTTTGAATGAACTATAAATAATAGTGGAATTATAGAGAATGTTATATATGAACATGAAATGTATTAAATTGATGATTAAATTTATTTATTTAGATTCAGAAAATTCAAATACGAAGCTAGATCGAGGAAAGGAAAAAGTTCTGGATTATTAGATTTTTATATACGAACAAGTATCGAGGTAAGTTCGTGTAACTTGAATTATATTCTCAAATGCTTGAAATGTATGTTATTGATGTGAATATGGTTTGAATGTTCATTGCATGAAAATTGATGAAACATTAATATATTTGATAAAAAGGGGAAGAAATCCCTGTTGAATGAAAGGAAAATTTGATAGATCTCTGAAAAGGAATTGACGGTAAAAAAGGATCTAGCCCGGAATGGTTATTCTATCCTTATATAGCCCTCCCAAAGAATATGTGTAAAATGAATTTAGCCCAGATGGGTAATCCGAATTAGGGTCTGAATTTAGCCTGGACTGGTAATTCAGATCTAAGCTCATTAGAGTAATTATCGTTGCAAGGGATTTAGCCTGGACTGGTAATCCCAACAATACTCTATGAGTTTATATTACAGGGGATTTAGCCTGGACTGGTAATCTCGCTGCAAGTATGAGGTTCGTGGGAGTGTGCTCTCTGAAATGGAAATGTGCGCACATGAATATGAATTGACAGACCCGGATTTGTACACTAAAGTGTACCCTTGAAAATCCATCAAAATTCTAAGAAATTCAACAGGATAAATATGGGAAAATAATAATGGAATGGAAATCATGGTATTGATGAGCTCATCAATCATGGTATATATTATTGATACATTGAAATTATTAGACTAACTTGAATGTTGAGTTTGTGCATGTTAGGGTAATACTGCACTGGATGGATGTATGAATGTTTATTATATTGTATTTAAAATATTAGGTAAGTATAATTCTTGTTACATGAGCTTACTAAGCACAACGTGCTTACCCTGTTTCCTTTTTCCCTATTTTGTAGTATTAAGAGGTCGGAGGTTGGATTCGGTCGGAGACATATCACCCTGTCAACCTCAACATTTTGGTATATTAAGAAACTTTAGTTTGGATATCAATGGCATGTATAAGTTAATAAAGTAAATGTTAATGTGAAATGAATGTAAAGTTAGCCATTGGTATAGCTAACAAATCTTGGTTTTGGTATGTGATGAGGTTATCTTATGGATATGCATGAATCTATCTTGGAAATATGTTGAACTGGATTGGTTGATTCGGATTGGTCTCGGTTTGAAATTGCAGGGAAGGTTAGATATCTATAAAGGGGTTATATTGAGTTCATACAAAAAAAAATTTAGGGTTTTGTGAAAAATTTCCTATGGTTTCGATTTAATCCCAGTTTGGTCCCAATGTATGTTTTGGGCTTCGGAGACCCGTCTAAGGGATGTCATAACATGTTTCGATAAATGAATAGTATTTAACTCATAATAATAGAAAAATTTAATTCAGTAAACTCCAATAATGCCTCGTATCTTATTCTGGCGACAAATACAGGTAGGGGTGTTACAAAGAAAACATACCTAATTAAGCTTGATTAGTTTCCTCTCTCTCTCCTAGGGTTTTCGTAGTATTTTGGGGAAGAAGATGATATATTTGATGATATTTTCTTTTTGCTTATTATTTATCACCATTATTTTTTTTTATCTTTTCAATTTTGTCCTTTTCTTTATTTTATTTTTCATGGATGATTCATCATCCTTAATCACCAAGTATTTTTAAATGGTCTATTTACCATATAAAGACCTCTACTTTAAAGTTCTATAGCTATTTAATCCTTTTAACTATTAGAACTCAACTTTTGCACTTTGTGCAATTTGGTCATTTATCAAGTTAGACATGTAACCAATAAAATTTCTTTACGAAATTTTCATATAACATTTCCATCATACTATAGACCATAAAATAATATTAAAATAAATTTTCTTTCTGGAATCAAATTTGTGGTCTCGAAACCACTGTTCCAATTTTTACCAAAAATGGGCTATTACAATTCTATCCCTTAAGCATTTTCGTCCTTGAAAATCTTACCAGTAAAGAGATTCAATTATTGCTTTCTTATAATTTCTCTCCAATTCTCAAGTAGCTTTTTCTATATCATGTCATTATCAGAAAACTTCTACTAAAGCTACCTTTTCATTTCTCATTTCTTTCACTTTACAAGCCAGAATTTCAATCAATTTCTCATTGTAAGTCATAGCAAGCTGAATTTCAATACTTATCAGAGAAATAACATATAATGGATTTGTTCGATACCATCGTAACATATACACATGAATAGCATTGTGAATTCTGTATAGCTCTAGCAATAATGTTAATCAATATGCAATAAGTCCGATTACTTTCAATGATCTCATATGGCCCGATAAATAGCAGACTTAATTTGCCTTTATGGCTAAATCGGAGAACTTCTTCCATGGCAAAATTTTTAAGAATACTTTGTCACAAACTCGGATCTCTATTTCTTTTTATCAAAGATCTGTTTAAAATCTTCGACAATAAAAAACTGCCTTAAAACTATCTTAGATCACTTCCAATTTTTTGTTCGGTTTCACGGATCGGATCATGTATCCTTTTTCTTACTAAGCTCAGTCTAATACTATAAAATTTTACATTCATGATCATACATAGTCTTGTACAATGTCATTTTAATGCTGAACTGATAACTACTACTATACGCGAATTCAGCTAAGAGTAGATACTTTTCCTAGTTACCTTTAAATTCTAATACACCATACATAAGCATATCTTCTAAAATCTGAATCACATGCTTAGACTGTTCATCAGTTTACAGATGGAATACGATACTGAAATGTAACTGTGTACCTAAAACTTCCTGCAATTTATTCCTGAATCAAGATATGAACTGTGGATTTTTATCAAAGATAATAAATACTGGCACTCTATGTAATATGATAATTTTAGGAACATATAATTCAGACAATCTATTAAGTGAAAGATCCATTTATACTAGGAATAAATATGTATACTTTGTCAAATAATCAACAATTACCCAATAGCATCTTTCTTTTTCAAAGACAGGGTAATCCCGATACAAAATCCATAATAACTTTATCCCATTTCCATTTCAGTATCTTCATTGACGGTAACAGTCCCGAAGGTATCAATACCTAATGCTCAGCTTTAACTTACTGACATATCAAACATTTAAATACAAATTCTAAAATATCACCTTTCATTCCGGCCACCAGCACATCTTTTTCGAATCATTATACATTTTACTTTTTCCTCAGATGATAGGCATTTACTATTGTAAGCTTTATGCAAAATTTTCTATACAAATTCTGAATCCCTCAGTACACAGGCTTTGCCTCTGAATAACAGATAATTATTAGATCCACTCTGAAATTCTAAATCAGAAGTTGACTTACTCTATATTTGTAACGCCCTAAAATCTGGTATTCTTTAACTCTGTTTGTTTTGTTTTAGTTGCATGTTTGGAGTGTTGGTTAAGTGAATTAGGGTGTTTGGGAGTCTCTGGGAAGGCCTGGGTTCAAGCTTAGGTCTATAGAAAATTTTTATTTTTAGGCACTTAAAGGGATATGGACTTTAGTTTGAAGCCTTATATTTAATTGTGGCTGTTTTGCGTCACAAAGAGAGGTGTAGCCTGGTGGAGGCGGCGTCACTTAGTTGGCAGGGGAATCTAGGGTTCGAATCTTGGAGAGAGCTTGAGAGTGTTTATTTTTGCAGCTGTGCCATGGAAGTGGTTGAGTTTGACCGAAACTCCTTAGGTTGGTTGGTTGAATTGGTCTTGAGGAGTGTTTCAAGGGGGAGATTTGGTTGAAAACACTTGAATGGATTCAAACTTGGTTGTTACAGCTTGGAGGAGAAAATTGAGGAGCAAATCAAGGAAATTCGAAAGGTGTGGAGAAGTGGTGCCGATTTGGTAATTAGAGAGTAAGAGTTTCAGCTAGGAAGGGGATTTGGTCATATTTTGGTAGGTTTAGGGAAAAAGCACTCTTTTGGCTGATTGTGGTAAGACTCTAGGTACCGAATAGAGTTCCTTCCTTTTCTCGTTTTGTGTTTTGCTCTCAAATCTTGTTTTCCGAAATTGCAACTAAAAGTGACTCACACACACTTTGTAGCTTCTCTTCTTTTAGCCAAATCCAGAGAGTCTCTCTTCTTTTTTTTTTCAAGCTTTGGCCGACTTCTCTTCTTGCTTCTCTATTTGTGTTATTCATCTTTTCTCTTAATTCTGCTACCTTAGTTGGTTGAATATCCCTTGCTCCTTTTCTCTCATCATTTTGCATAACCTTTCTTGGCCGATTACACTGTCATCATTTACCCTTCCTCTCTTCCTTTTCTCTTTCTGTGGGCTTCCCTTAAACCAGTTGTTGTTCCACCATCATTTTTCATCCCATTCTCTTTTTTGATTTCTTCGATATAGGCCTTTAGCCCTTCACTCTTTAAGTTGTCGATTGTATTCATTCCTCTGTGTGCCGGGTATTGATCATCTTTCTTTTTCTTTTCATGTTCGATTACCCTCAAGTTCTCTACTTTATTTGCCGAACTCTTGGTTATAATCAAGTCTTGCTATTACTTTCCTTTCTAAATTCTTCTTTGCTCTTCTTCTCTGTAGGCCGAATCTAAGATTTTTGGTTCTCAAAGTCGGAACTTGATCCTATTTTGTGTATTGCTTTCTTCTTTTCATGGCCGTTTAATATTGGTAAGGTTCTTAATCACAAGGGATGATAACGTGATCTGAGGGCTTCTAGTACCCTTATGTTTTCAATTGGTTTCGTTTAAGTGATGATATTGTAACATGATGTTAGACCATTGATGATTAGGGGTTTGATTTTATTATGAGGGTGATGGGCCGAATTCATCTATCTCTTTGGAGTGACCATTCCTTTTGTTGGTAAGCGATGATAGGGTGATTAAGGTGTTATTCATATTGTGGTATTAGATTAACCATGGAAGTTGCTAACAATAAAGTTGTGGTTACTATAGGTGCGCGGGTTTCGGAAGCGGTTAGCTACTATCTCGTTACAGGTGTGTTAATCATGCTATTAAGTTACAAAGGCAAAATGTCGAATTGTCAAATGCCGAAAAGTCGACGAATCAAACGTTTGGCCACATGGGCATGCGAACGCACATGTGATCGGCTAAGGCCACGGGTAGTGGCCCTACATCGAAAAATGGCCATCACGAGCGGTTTCATGAGTTGGGCTGAAATGGGCTGAATGGGCCCAGTGGGCCGTGGGCTCGCTAGTTGGGCCTTAGCCATATATGAATTTCTGGACTGTTTGGTTGTAGGTGTCGCTAGAAGACCACGAGCTTATTGATGGGCATTCACATACTTAGGCTCACATTGATAAATGACCCAAAATGCCCTAAGAGGAAAAATGACCAAAATAACCCTCGTGGGAAAAATGTTCATTTTGACCCTGCATGTTGTTCGATTGATTATGCATGCAATGAGATGTAATTGATATGTGTTTATACTTGATAAACGCTAAATTATACATATTTTTACCTCATGTTTAGCCTATATTTTGGATAAATTATCATCAATTTAGTGAGAATTGGTGCTTTTAATCTTTCATTTTCATATCTTACACTCAAGAGAGCATAGGGAAGAGAAAAGAACGGAAAATGGACCAAAAATGGAGAAAATGGGCCAAAATGTGTAATTGACATGGCCTAAGAAGTCACCACACGGCCATGGCACACGGCCATGCCACACAAAGACTACACGGTCCAGTCCTTGAACGGCCAGGCCACATGACCATGCGACCTCAACAGTCCCGAACACAGCCTCTTGTCGAAACCACACGGGCGTGGCACACGGACATGTTCTAGTCATGAGGAAGAGGAATTTCACTCGGATTTGGATACTTAAGGGCTAAGAAAGCCATTCTAAACTCTATATAAAGACCCAAGAGGCAACTCTAAAGATATACTCTTTTCTCTCAAGAAAGAGCGCCATAATTCTGCCAACACAAGGAGTGAAAGCAAGGAATTACTCCAAGTGAAGCCGATTGATTCATACCAGAAGCCAGAATTCTACATCAAGATAGATGATCTCCCTAAATTCCTTTAGGGGTGTTTGGGTTCTTTATGTTTTGTTATCTTATTTCTTCTGAGATGTTTTCTTTCTTTATTATGAACTAAACCCCTCAAATACTTGAGGGGGATGAAACCTAAGACAAATCTTGTTATTATTTATTCATGAATTATTTGATAAATACTTGAATTGTTCTTAATTATAGGTTCTTCATTCTTGACTTAATAATCCTAGGTATTACTTCAAGAACTTGATTTGCTTAGGCAGAGGAGCAAAAGTCCCTATTTTAAGAGTAGATCTACCATAATTAAGCGGAGTTGCATGCAACCCTAGACATAGGGCGACATAAATCTGTTAGATTAGGGTCAAACCTAATAGGGGGATCTATAGATCGAATTAATGCAACCTAGGGGTGTTAATTAATAAGAAAACTTTAATTAACCACCTAGGATTAGTTGTTCTTATCCTCGAAAGAGGTATTAACATAAGTGAGGGATCTCTACGGATCAAGTCAAGTAAAGACATCATCTAGTTCAAGAAGTTAATAACAAGTGAAGTCTAGGTGGATTCTCCCTTAAGTATTGCTCATATCAATAAGTTTTTCCCCAAAGCTTTTCCCAATTTACTTTTGTGCACTTTTAGTTAGTTTTAGAATTAGTTTCAATCAATCCTCTTTTATTTTTAGGCTAGATAATAGAAAGAAAGTAAGTATTAGTACTTTTGGTTCCCTTGGGTATGATAACTCGGTCTTGCCGCTAAACTATACTACTGTTCGATAGGTGCGCTTGCCTTTAATATCGTGATATTAGTTAGTTTTGGTGTGATCAGTTTTTATAAATTTTATTACTTAATATTACGAGCATATCAAGTTTTTGGCACCGTTGCCGGGGAACTAAAATATTAAGAAAACTCGATTTCTGTTACTTTAGCCATTACTATATTTATTTATTTTCAGTTTTTATTTATTTTTATTTTTATTTTTCTTTTATTATTTATTTTTCTTTTATTCTTTTTTTTGCATTTTCCTTCTAGGTATTTCTAGTTTATGACTAGAAACAACCCAGCAGGACCATTACTTTTTGACGAAGATTTAGAAGCGACAGTTCGCAGAAATCGTAGAGAGATCAGACAAAGCCTATAGTATCCAGTACAAGATCAAGAACAAAGGCCAGAACCTACAGAAGAGATGGAAGCAAATCAAAACATTCCACCACCTCCCGTAATAGTCGCGCCACCCACAAATCAAGAACAAGCTCCTCGCACTATGTATGATTATGCTAAACCTAGTTTGGTTGGTACCCAAACTAGCATTCTTAGACCTAGTATTGCTGCTAATAATTTTGAATTAAAGCCTAACACTATACAAATGATACAGCAATTGGTGCAGTTTGATGGTTTACAGGATGAAGATCCAAATTCACACATAGCCAATTTTTTGGAACTTTGTGATATTTTTAAAATTAATGGCGTTTCTGATGATGCCATTCGTCTATGGCTATTTCCATTCTCTTTGAGAAATAAAGCCAAACAGTGGTTAAACTCTTTACCACGAGGCTCCATCACCACATGGGAACAGATGACCGAAAAATTTTTACTTAAATATTTTCCTCTAGCTAAAACAGCTAAATTACAAAACGATATCTCTTCTTTTGTGCAGATGGATTTAGAAACACTCTACGATGCTTGGGAGAGATACAAGGATCTTTTGAGAAGATGCCCTCATCATGGCCTACCTTTATGGCTCCAAGTTCAAACCTTTCACAACGGTTTGAATCCATCAACAAGGTAAATGATCGACGCAGCCGCAGGAGGAACAATCAACAATAAAACACCCAAAGCAGCTTATGAATTTATTGAAGAGATGTCACTGAATAACTATCAATGGCAAGTCATGAGGACAAAGTCGACAAAAGCTGCAGGAGTTTATAATATTGATGCTGTCGCTATGCTTACTAACCAAGTAGAACTGTTAAATAAAAAGTTTGATCATTTTGTTGGTTCTATGCAGGCACAGCCAGTGATGCAGTGTGACACAACTCCAGTAAATATGTTCAATCCAGACTACTCATCCTCGGGACATAGCATGGAAACTGAACAAGCCAACTATATGGGTAACAATTCTAGACCCCAAAATAATCCTTATAGTAATACTTACAATGTAGGTTGGAGAAATCACCCCAATTTTTCATGGGGAGGACAAGGAAATCAAAGACAACAGCCTCCTTCAGGATTTCAGCACCCACCACCACAGCAAGAGAAAAAGCCGAATCTTGAAGAGATGTTCACCAAATTTATGGTCACATTAGAAACCCGTTTCCAAAACACTGAAACAGCATTAAAGAACCAGTAAGCATCAATTCAAGGGCTTGAGAATCAAATCGGTTAGCTTGCAAAATTAATTTAAGAAAGACCACAAGGTGGACTACCAAGTAATACTGAGCCAAATCCCAGAGAATATGTCAAAGCAATTACTCTAAGAGATGGGAAAGTCCTAGCTGAACTAGTAAAGAGATCTACTCCAGAATATTCAGGAGAAAAGGCAGAGGAATCTAAGGAAAACACTCGACCAACACTCAAGGAATACAAACCGCCCATTCCATATCCGGCAAAGTTGAAGAAAGACCATGCAGACGCTCAATTCGGTAAATTTCTTGAACTTTTTAAACAATTACATATTAACTTACCTTTTGTTGAAGCAATTTCACAGATGCCGAAGTACGCGAAGTTCCTTAAGGAACTTCTGACAAATAAAAGGAAGTTGGAAGAATTAGCCACAGTGGAACTCAACGAAGAATGCTCAGCTATTCTCCAGAATAAACTGCTGGCAAAACTAAAAGATCCAGGGAGTTTTACTATTCCTTGTTTAATTGGTAGTTTACTTATTGATAAAGCCTTAGTCGATTTAGGTGCTAGCATTAATCTCATGCCTTACAAAATGTTCAAGCAACTAGGTCTAGGGGAACCAAAGCCCACTAGAATGAGTATTCAACTAGCTGATAGATCTGTTAAATATCCTAGGGGAATCATAGAAGATGTGCTAGTAAATGTGGATAAATTTATATTCCCTGTTGATTTTGTTGTGCTTGATATGGATGAGGACATTGAGGTACCTTTAATTTTGGGACGTCCATTCTTAGCCACTGCTAGAGCTATTATTGATGTAGGGGATGGTAAATTAGTACTTAGAGTTGGTGAGAAAGAAGTCGTTTTTAAAATCTATGATGCTATGAAATTTTCTAAAGAACATGATGATTCCTGTTATTTTGTTGATATTATTGATTACTTTGTTCAAGATAAGTTTCAGGAACTTTCTATCACAAACACGTTGGAACTGTGTCTTGTTCAAATTAGGGGAGAAGATGAAGTCACCACTAAAATTAAGGAAGTAAGAAAGGAGTTAGATTCTAATGAAATCATCACAAGACACAGAAGTTATGAAAGTATAAAGATGAATGATGAGTTGAAACAGAAACCTTCCATTGATGAACCCTCTAAATTAGAGTTGAAGTAACTACCAGATCATCTAGAATATGCCTTTTTAGGGGAAGATTCAACTCTACCAGTCATTATCGCATCAGATTTGAGCATTGCAGAAAAAGAGGAACTACTCCATGTGTTAAGGGAACACCAGCAGGTTATAGCCTGGAAAATTTCAGATATTAAGGGAATTAATCCATCCTTTTGCACCCACAAAATTTTAATGGAAGATGAATTTAAACCATCAGTGCAAGCTCAGAGACGATTGAATCCCAACATGAAGGAAGTCATAAAAGCCGAGGTAATTAAACTTCTAGATGCAGGCATTATTTATCCTATTTCTGACAGTTCTTGAGTAAGTCCTGTGCAGGTTGTTCCTAAAAAGGGAGGCATGACTGTGGTGTCTAATGACAAGAAAGAGTCAATACCTACAAGAACAGTCACTGGATGGAGAGTTTGCATTGATTATAGGAAGCTGAATGACGCCACTCGAAAAGATCATTTTCCCTTACCTTTTATTGATCAGATATTAGAAAGATTATCAGGTCACATGTATTATTATTTCCTAGATGGCCTCTCTGGTTACTTCCAAATCCCGATAGCTCCAGAAGATCAGGAGAAAACGACATTCACATGCCCATATGGTACGTTTGCTTATTATAGAATGCCTTTTGGTTTATGTAACGCTCCTACTACTTTTCAGCGATGCATGCTAGCTATCTTCAATGAATTCGTGGAAGACATCATGGAGGTATTTATGGATGATTTTTCATTTTTCGGTAATTCTTTCCAACTTTTTCTTAATAATCTAAAACGTGTTTTGATAAGATGTGAATAGACAAATTTAGTGCTAAACTGGGAAAAATGCCACTTTATGGTTCAAGAGGGTATTGTATTAGGACATAAAATTTCTAGTAAAGGAATAGAGGTAGATAAAGCAAAAATTGAAACAATTGAAAAATTACCTCCCCCTAATTCAGTTAAGGCTATAAGAAGCTTTTTAGGACATGCCGGTTTTTATCGCAGATTTATTAAAGATTTTTCTAAAATAGCTAAGCCTTTAAAAAAGTTGCTAGAAAAAGACGTGCTTTTCAACTTTGACCAAGAGTGTTTAGAATCTTTTAACGCTCTTAAGGAAAAGTTAGTAAATGCCCCGATTATGATTTCACCTGATTGGAATCTACCTTTTGAACTAATGTGCGATGCAAGTGATTTTGCAGTAGGTGCAGTTTTGGGACAATGAAGAGACAAGCACTTTCAACCGATCTACTATGCTAGCAGAACTTTGATAGCCGCTCAAGCAAATTATACTACCACAAAAAAAGAATTGTTAGCCGTTATTTTCGCATTTGATAAATTCAGATCTTATTTGATTTTGTCAAAAGTCATTGTTTATACTGACCATTCTGCTCTTCGTTACCTTTTAACTAAAACTGATGCAAAACCTCGACTAATAAGATGGATTCTATTGTTACAGGAGTTCGATTTAGAAATAAAGGACAAGAAGGGAGCTGAAAACTTGGCGGCAGATCACCTTTCAAGATTAGAAAACACGCAACCCAAGTACCTCGACAAAATAAACAATTTGTTTCCTAAAGAACAACTCCTATCCTTAGCAGATGCAACAGATCCTTGGTTTGCTAATTTTGCAAATTATTTAGCAGCTAACATACCCCCAAAAGGGTTGACCCATCAGCAAAAGAAGCGATTCTTTGCTGATGTGAAAAACTACTTTTGAGAGGATCCTTTTCTTTTTCAAATTTGTGTAGATCAGGTTATTCGAAGATGCGTTACTGAAACAGAAGCACACCAGATTTTACATCACTGCTATTCAGGACCCACAGGAGGACATCATAGTGGAGCTAGAACTACTCATAAGGTACTCAAATCAAGCTTTTACTGGCCTACACTTTTCAGAGATGCGAATAGGTATGTGACCTCTTGTGATAAATGTCAACGAACAGGTAATATTTCTCAACATAATGAAATGCCTCAGAACTATATACTTTCATGTGAAATATTTGATGTATCAGGTATTGATTTCATGGGTCCATTCCCTACTTCATTTGGGAATAAGTACATCCTAGTAGCGGTAGATTATATGTCAAAATGGGTGGAAGCCCAAGCCTTACCTACTAATGATGCTAGAATGGTAGTACGATTTTTAAAGAAACTTTTCTCTTGATTTGGAACACCTAGGATAATCATTAGTGATAGGGGCACACATTTTTGCAATGCCCAATTTGAAAAAGTCTTAAAAAGGTATGGAGTACACCATAGAACAGCTACCCCTTATCACCCACAAACCAGTGGTCAAGTCGAAGTGACAAATAGGGAACTAAAACACATCCTAGAGAAAACAATAGAAACAAATAGAAAGGATTGGTCAAGGAAAATAGACGATGCTTTATAGGCTTATAGAACTGCTTTTAAAACACCCATAGGTACATCTCCTTATAAGCTTGTCTATGGAAAAAGTTGTAATTTACCATTTGAACTTGAACATAAAGCATTTTGGGCTATCAAATTTTTAAACCTTGATTTCAAGCTTACAGGTGAGAAGAGATTAATGCAGTTAAATGAACTTAATGAATGGTGTTGCAATGCATACGAGAGCTCACGACTATATAAAGAAGCCATGAAGCGACGTCATGACAAACAACTGAAACAACCTAAGAAGTTCAAAACAGGTGATCTTGTCTTTCTCTATAACTCAAGGCTGAAATTATTTCCTAGAAAACTCAAGTCAAGGTGGTCAGGTCCATTCACTGTTCAAACTGTCTTCCCATACGGCACAATTGAGGTAACTCACCTCAACTATGGTACGTTCAAGGTAAACGCCCATAGGCTTAAACACTACAAATGTGAGAATTTTAAAGATTACAGGGAGGAGCTTCAGCTCCACGAAATCCTTTCGTGATACATCCAGGAAGAGTCGAGCTTAGACTCTAAATAAGCCCTTCTCGGAAGGTAACCCGAGCATTAACTTAGTAATTTTTCATCTATTTTGATTTTAGTATTTTTCATGCATCAACTAACCCTTTTTCATGCAGAGATTTAGGACCACACGGCCAATCCCACGGGAGTGCCCCAGGCCGTGTGAACGCTTTAAGCAGAGACACGGTCGTGTACCAAGGCCGTGTATAAACAGAGCACAAATTTTCCCAAAACACGGGCCACCGATAAATAGCCACGGTCGTGCGCCATGGCCGTGGCGACCTTTTAACTTCAACACGGGCTATCAACAACACCCCACGGCCGTGCGACATGGCCGTGGCAACCCTGCAGTATCAACACGGGCTTGCACAAATCCCCACGCCCGTGTCCCCAGCCCGTGGAAGACACTGTCAAATTTCACACGGCCGTGGAACTTATCACACGACTGTGTGAAACACGAACATGATCACACACGGCCGTGTATACCATCGCACGACCGTGTGAGTGACGAAGAACCGATCTCCCACGGCCATGTAAAACATTCCCACGGGCGTGTGCTTTGAACTAGGCGCATCAAAACCCCCGGATTTCAAAAGACACGGGCAAAACACGACTCACACGGGCGTGTGACATGCTCTATGACCCAAAAACTATAAATAGGGGCCCCTATTCATTTCCTTCCTCACTCAAAACCCTCAAATCTCCCCCCACCAACCACCATAAGCGCCACCACAGCCCTCAAAACACCACCACCCTCGAAATCAACCGACCCACGCCCGTGCATACCCGACCCACGACCGTGCAACCTTATATTCGGTTCTATTTTCTCATTTTTCTCATTTATTTTTCAGTTATATTTCATTTTTTCTATTTAGTTAAATTTTCCTTTATTCTAATTGTTAATTTAAGCATGGAATTAGTTATATTAGGATGAAGAATCTAGAATAGTATAGAATATATTAGGATTGTATGCCATTTAAATTCATTTCTTGTATGCCACTTAAATTCATATTTGCATGCCATTTTTTCTCATATATTTAGTATAAATACATACTCATATTTCTTAATTTTGTTACAAATTTCAAAATGATTAATTTCTACTATTCAGGTTAATCTTCATTTTATATTTTCTTAGGAACATTATCATTCTAATCTACATTTTAATTATCATCTATCTATTTTACTCTTTCGAACTAATGCTTGTTATTTTATTTCAGATACCATGTCATCATCATGTGGTAGGAAGACTGCAGTCCCCGTCTCCAAGAAACGTAAGGGGCTATGGAGTTCTTCAGCGAGGGCCACCTCCGAGGCTCGACACCTGTTCATCACATTTTTCCAAGCCTCGCAGGAGGAGCATTATCAACTACTTCGAGCCTGCCCTATATCCACGGGCCGCTGCATAGATTGGGGCGACCTCGAGCAGATACATCTAGTGGACGACGTCCGGGCCCTATTGATGATCGAGCCATGGGAGCAGTTCTTTTAGATTATCGAGCCCACCTACTTGGAACTCACTTTAGAGTTCTGCTCCACATTCCATCTACAGACTGTGATGACCAGATTCGATGATCCAGGGACGGTCCAGTTCCGTCTGAGAGGACTCGTGCGACACCTCAGCGTGCTAGAGTTCGGCTCAGCACTCGGGCTCTACACAGAGCAATTTATGACAGACGAGGGCTTCCCTAACCTTTCTCGTCGCATCCATATACGGCCTGTCGACTACTGGCACGAGATCGCCCCAGGTCGTCAAGTCTATAACCCCAGTGTCAGCAAGGCGATTGCCCTCGTTCCCTCTCTGAGGTACATTCAAGCTCTCCTTGCTCACACCCTTACAGGTAGACGAGAGAGCACAGGCGTTGTCAACACTCACGACGTCTACTTCCTGTAGTGCACGGCGAACGGACACGTCATCGATTTAGCATACTTCATCGCACACGCCATGCAGCACCAGACAGAGAGGCACCGCAGAGGCGTCTTATCCATGGGGCCCTACATCACACGTCTGGCTCGGTACTTTGGGCTCCTCAACACTTCAGCCCAGACATCCTCCTACACCCTGATTGGTCAGATGTCTCTCCAAGGCACCGCGACTATGCTAGATATGAGGATGATCGAGCGGAGGCCAAGAGGCACCCCCTTCAGTTCCGACTTGTTTAGGAGGGCGAAGACCTAGAGGATATTATTGATGATGTCCCACCACCACCACCAGTGGAGGACGCACCCACTGAGCCACCACCCTCTCGCCGCCCATCTCATGCAGTAGCCGCCCACGCTGACTTATCTGAGCGCTTTTCACGATTCGAGCAGCAATGCTTCTAGCGCCTCGATTATATCGATGCCACCTTATAGCAGATATGCCAGCACCTCCGCATCACACCGCCGCCGTGTGATTCATCTGAGGATTAGAGACTTCTATTCCTTCTAATTTTATTTTTATTTTCATTTTTATTTTTATTTTAACCCTGATCCCTATTTTTACCTTTTCCTTTCTTCTAACTTTATTTTCCTTTTTCTTTTTCTTTTTACTTTATTTTATCTTTTTCATTATTTGATTATTAGTAATTTTAGAACTTAGTTTATTATTTTCCTTTTATTTCTTTTTCTATTTTTCATATCAGCTAATCTCTAATGATTAATCTCTCTTAATCCAAATTTCCCACGACTAATAAATACTTTTGCAGTTTCAAATGAGCTTTACAGCTCAAATCTCTACGAAAATGACAACACCCTACCACAACTGTCGGCTCTTCCAATTCCAATATCCGTCTCACAAATTCATCCAAAATTCAGTGAGTTTCATACCTCTCCCTATCTTATGATCTTGTGCTTTTATTGCTACTCATGCTATCTTTGTACATTGAGGGCAATGTACATCTTAAGTGTGGGGGGAGGGGGAAATCTATTTTTAGTCTTTACACTCTCTTTGAAATCCCTGAACTTTCCTAACTTTTTGCATTGTTCTCAAATCTGCATTATCTTCAATCTCCTATTAGGAATTAATTCTGATTGATTTATGATTTTTATTGATATGTTGAGAATTAAGACATAGGTGCTTGTACTTTGATTATTCAAACTCTAAAACATTAGGGAATCAAGCATGATAAGTTGAAATTTTTGAGAACCCCATTTTTTTCATAAGTTATTTTCTTTAATTCTAAGTGTTATCTTGAGATTTGAAATTCGCAGAATTAACTTCAAAAGCCATAATTCTGGTGAGATTTTTGAGCCTTTTGAGCATACATTCTTTCGTGCTCACTTTTATTATTACTTTGAGTGAGTCAACACTGACTTGTTTTTCTAGAACTTGCTTTGATTATACATGTCGAGACCATATCATTGATTTGATACACTGAAATGATAAAGGCACCTAGGATTTAACCCACTTACTCCACAAAAGCCTACCTCCATAAATTAATCCCTAGTGAACCCCATTGAGCCTAACAACTTTTTCTTTGACCTACCTCTAATATTAACCTATAACACATTTTTGTTGAATTCCATTCAATTACTTTGATCCCTATTTTTGTCGAGATTTGAGTTGAACTTATTATCTAGCTTTATTCTCTTTTCCATATTGTAAAGTTGTAAATATTCAACTTAATGTATTTTAATTGAATTGTTCTTAAAAAAAAAGCATATGTATTCAGTTGTAATCTTTAATAGTTCAAATAGTTTTTGTATATTTCTATTTTAAGGCTACCAAGGCAGAATAGCTATTATCATAAGAATTAGCTCGAGAAATATATTCCAGTGATAGAGATTTTTCTAGCTAGATGATTTTTCAATTCAATCTCGATTCTAACCCTCTTTTGCAGCCTGTGACAACACCCCTAACCAAGCCCTATTACAACCATTGAAAGACCTTTTGATCGATGTATCATATCAATCTACAGTGGTGGAGATATGATTTTCTAGCAAGCCTATGGTAATAACTTTTCAGGTTGACTAGAGAGTGCTTAATGTTTGGAACCCTAAACACTTCGAGTGGATAGAGTGAATCCTTAGTGAGGATGTCAACTTTTGTTAATAAGATGGAGAGATAACTACTTAGGCACTAGGAAGAAAATTTATTTTTTCAATGATAAAATTCTCAACTTAAAGTGATTGAGTCTTTAATGTTCTTCTGATTGAATTATCATTGTATGATTACCTGTGGATTAGTTTGAAACATTATTGATAAAAATTATAAGTTGAGAAGGATGATTCTTAATTAGGGATTGAGATTTTGCTTGAGGACAAGCAAAGGTTTAAGTGTGGGGGTATTTGATAAACGCTAAATTATACATATTTTTACCTCATCTTTAGCCTATATTTTGGATGAATTATTATCAATTTAGTGAGAATTGGTGCTCTTAATCTTTCTTTTTCATATCTTACACTCAGGAGAGCATAGGGAAGAGAAAAGAACGGAAAATGGACCAAAAATGGAGAAAATGGGCCAAAATGTGTAATCGAGACGGCCTAAGAAGTCACCACACGGCTGTGGCACAAGGCCATGCCACACGAAGACCACACTGTCCAGCCTCCGACAAGCATGGCTAGGCCACACGGCCGTGCCACCTCAACAGTCCTGAACACGGCCTCTTGTCAAAACCACACGGGCGTGGCACACGGGGGTGTTCTAGCCGTGAGGAAGAGGAATTTCACTCGGATTTGGATACTTAGGGGCTAAGAAAGCCATTCTAAACTCTATATAAAGACCCCAAGAGGCAACTCTAAAGATATACTCTTTTCTCTTAAGAAAGAGCGCCATAATTCTACCAACACAAGGAGTGAAAGTAAGGAATTACTCCAAGGGAAGCCGATTGATTCATCCCAGAAGCCAGAATTCTACATCAAGACAGAGGATTTCCCTAAATTCCTTCAGGGGTTTTTGGGTTCTTTATGTTTTGTTATCGTATTTCTTCTGAGATGTTTTCTTTCTTTATTATGAACTAAACCCCTCAAATACTTGAAGGGGATGAAACCTAAGACAGATCTTGTTATTATTTATTCTTGAATTATTTGATAAATACCTGAATTGTTCTTAATTATGGGTTCTTCATTCTTGATTTAATAATCCTAGGTATTACTTCAAGAACTTGATGTGCTTAGGCAGAGGAGCAAAAGTCCATGTTTTAAAAGTAGATCTACCATAATTAAATGGAGTTGCATGCAACCCTAGACATAGGGCGACATAAATCTGCCGGATTAGGGTCAAACCTAATATGAGGATCCATAGATCGAATTAATGCAACCTAGGGGTGTTAATTAATAAGAAAACTTTAATTAACCACCTAGGATTAGTTGTTCTTATCCTCAAAAGTGGTATTAACATAAGTTAGGGATCTCTACAGATCAAGTCAAGTAAAGACATCATCTAGTTTAAGAAGTTAATAACAAGTGAAGTCTAGGTGGATTCTCCCTTAAGTATTGCTCATATCAATCAGCTTTTCCTTAAAGTTTTCCCCAATTTACTTTTTATGCACTTTTTATTAGTTTTAGAATTAGTTTCAATCAATTCTCTTTTATTTTTAGGTTAGATAATAGAAAGGAAGTAAGTATTAGTACTTTTGGTTCCCTTGGGTATGATAACTTAGTCTTGCCGCTAAACTATACTACTGTTCGATAGGTGCGCTTGCCTTTAGTATCGTGATATTAGTTAGTTTTGGTGTGATCAGTTTTTATAAATTTTATTACTTAATATCGCGAGCATATCAATACTCTGCATTATGCTATGACATGACATTGATTATGCTGCATTGCATGGGGGTTGGGTATATGCTTATGGTGGAAGTGTTCTGTTCTGGCAGCTTCGCTGCATTATTTTGATGGCTTCTAGCCTAATATTCTGGCAGCACTGCTGCATTGTATTGATAGTGCCGCATCGGTGCTACACTGTGGAGTATAGGGTTGGGTGGGTTGATTATATCTCACATGGAGTGATGGGTTGGACGGAGATAGAGTGTAGAGGATGGTTAGGTAGGATTTTGATTGCATGTTATACTGTTACTGTAATGGGCTTAGGCCCACTGATTGTGATATGCTACTCTAATGGGCTCTGGCCCAGTCTTATTCTGTTATACTGTTATTTCTGGGGTTACACATTGAGTTTTTGTAAACTCACCCATCTGCTTATTGTACAGGTAATCCTCAGGCTTAAACAATTCGGTACTGCGGGGGACTTGGACTCGACCACCCTTTCCTTTTTAGTTGCATTAAATTTTAAATTCACCTTTATTATCAATTTATTCTGGGTTTGTAATAAGGCCGTTACTAGTTTTATTTTTAAACTTAATTTGGGGTGTTTATATATCTTTTGAACTTGATAGCTCTAGGGCATGGATTTATAAAAGATATCTGCTTTCTAAAATCTCGTGATAACATAATAAATGGTTTTTAAGCAAAGCTTCCGCAATAAATGAGTTTTCTAAAGAACCTATTCTTTTATATAATCGGATAAAATGAACTACTTGGATTTATCGCTTTACTAAGCTAAGAAAAGGTTTTCGAAACAAAATTGAATAGAGTCACGATTTCAAAATACACTTCAATGTGACACTGCCAGATACGGCCATATCGTCTGGGCCGGGTTTGAAGTGTTACAGTATCCATTTAACTTGCGATCTGTTATCACTTTTCTAAGTTTTACAGATCTATTGTAGAAACATCATTTTAGCTTTAAGCTCAACTAAAATTGAACCATTATGAGACAATTACAATTGGGTATCCATGGCTCAGAAGGCAAACAGAGACTTTCTACTCAGAACATCAACAATTACACTTGTTTTTTCCCAAATGAAAATCAATTATCAAATTATAGTCTTTCAATAGTTCAAGTCATCTATACTGTCCTAAATTTAGATCTTGTATAATCAATAAATATATAAAAATTTTCACCAACTGATAATGTGACCCATTTTTTTAGAACAAATACAATAGTTGCAATTTCTAAATCATGTATCGGGTAATTCTTTTCAAACGTTTTAACTATCTAAAAGTATCGGCTATTACTTTGCCTTACTGTATCAAAACACAGTCTAACCCATTCAATAATACATTATTGTAGATCATAAATTCCTTTTCCGATTCAAGTTGTATCAAAATTGATGCTTCGGTCAACAAGGCTTTTAACTGATTAAAACTTTATTAGTACTTATCAGACCATTCAAATCTTGCATCTTTCTGTAATAACCATGTCATCAGAGTAGCTATTTCAATTATCAACACCGAAGTTTTGAATTTTTCCAAAGCCACAATCATCAGATAAATTAAATCATAATATCATAATAGAACTGAAGTTTCGATAGTATAAATGGGACAATACCTCAACATCAATAGTACTCTCCAAAATCTTGCATTCTCTGTAATAACCATGTCATCAGTGTAGCTATTTCAATTATCAACACCGAAATTTTGAATTTTTTCAAAGCCACAATCATCAAATAGATTAAACCATAATATCATAATAGAACTGAAGTTTCAATAGTATAAATGGGAAAATACCTCAACATCAATAGTACTCTCCAAAATCTTGCATCTTTCTGTAATAACCATGTCATCAGAGTAGCTATTTCAACTATCAACACTGAAGTTTTAAATTTTTCCAAGGCCACAATCATCAAATAGATTAAACCATAATATCATAATAGAACTGAAGTTTCAATAGTATAAATAGGACAATACCGCAACATCAATAGTACTCTCCAGAATAGGAGAGGAGAACCAAAAGTAGTCCCAATAACAATCAGCGCAGTAATACAACTTCTTTAATCTGAGATTCATATTACTAAACTCCCATGATCAAGTCAGTATTTATAATGGTAAATGTAATTTCCCTTTGGCCAATGAACACCTTTTATAGATAAACCGTGTTTGTTGAATTAGATTAGGCCGTAAGAATGATAAGAAAATCGAGATAATGAAATCCAATATGTAAAGCTTTACTGAATTTTTGAGAATAAAAATCACATTATATAATAAAAGATCAAAGATTTCTCAGAGAAAATCCAGAAGAGCAACATCACACATACGCTCTAGAAACTGCAGTGATAGAGACAATATAAATTACATGATTGCAATTCAGAGCTTTAACCAATAAAAGTAAAGAAATAGTATCATGTGAATCTTATCATCAAGTCTTTTCTCAAACATAATTTATTAGAAAACCAAAGGAGAATAGAGCAATATCACTCATGAATCATCTAGACTTTCAGTAGTTTCCTTCTGATGTTATAATTAATCAGCCTTTCTATATGATAAGCATAACATCTGGAATTGAATGTTTACATTTGTCTCTAAAAATATTAGAACATGTAGAATACTCAGGAAAAATCATTATAATATACCCAATTATAACAATTGCATTCAGATATCTTTACAATTTTATCACTATTCCATTAACTACTAGAGTCATCAATAATATCACATTAGTCAGCTCACTAAAGGAACTAATTTAGAAAACATTTCCAGCTAATCTTTTCTATAATTACCATAATTGAATAAATCAACTATTCATGACTAACTTCTTCCTTAACAGTGACATTGCGTATTCTGTATAATCTCCAAAAAGAAATTCTGATATCTCTTTTAAAATCATCTTTTCTTATTAACCCATTCTCAGCTCTAACCACATTACTAATCATTTAGCCACTGAACTCTTTAGCTTCACACTTGTGAACTTAATCAATATAAATCTTGTAAATTTCATTGAATAATTCTGTGCTGGTGAAGGGGTGGAGATCATAAAGCCTCATAATTGACTTTCATACATACACACGTATAACATGATATTATCATCAACATGTCCTTACAAATATTTATTCATACCTTTATGAGTCTCTACTTATCAAAAGTAACCTTTTAAATCAGATACTTGAGTATCATTTTCAACATTATCGGAATTAGCTCAGTTGGAAAACATATCTGTCTATTCGTAAGAAAATTCTCATCAGAGTCAGGAGATATCACAATACCACAGGTTATATAATGGCATGTGTTTCTAGACTTCACTTATGCTACGTTCAGTCCAAGAATTGACTAAACCATAACTCTGAAACCAATAAATGTAATACCCTAACTCGTATCTGTCGCTGGAACAGGTTTACAAAGCATTACCGAGATCTACAGATCATGTAAATAGATATTTCATTAAATACAGTAATTATGTCAAAAATCAAACATAAAGTCCCTTATATGAACCCTCAAGGTCCAAAATATGCATTAGAAACAAATCAGGACTAAACTGGGAACTCAGAGAATTTTTCACGAAATTTCAAAAATTTCCCTAGGTTCAGGGGTCACACGCCCGTGTGGTCATGCCGTGTGGCTCACATGGCCTTGTGACATGCCCATTTCTTACGCCGTGTGGCATATGAGGTAGAGTATATGCCCGTGTCCCTAACTCGTGTAACTTTCTGTTTTTTAATTTATTTAAGTGTAGGGGTCACACGGCCAAGTCACATGCTAGTGTGCTAGGCCGTGTGATCAATTCCAAGTACTCTGTTTTGAAAATTTAAGATGCAAGGGACACACGGCCAGAATACACGTCTATATGTTAGGCAGTGTGTCACAGACGGCTGAGACACAAGCCCGTGTCTTTGCCTGTATGGACAAAATAAGGTTATTTCCCAGCCTTATTTCTCACCCAAACTTGCCTTCTGATAAGTGATAAATTATACATATTTTTATCTCATGCTTAGCCCAATTTCTAGATGAATTAACCCTTGATTTGTGTAAATTAATGCTCTTAAACCTTTAATTTCATGTTTTATACTCAGGTGAGCTTAGGGAAGAGAAAAGAGCAAGGAACGGGCCAAAAATAGGCAAATTAGACCCAATTCAATAATCAACACGGCCTGGGAGTTGGCCACACGGGCGTGTCACCCAGCCGTGCCACCTTGAAGCTCAAACACAGCCTAACCTCGACTCACACGGCCAGACCACACGGGCGTGCCACATCAACAGGCCTGAACACGGCCCATTGTCGAAGTCACATGGGTGTGGCACACAGGCGTTTCCCTGTCATGAGGAAGTTCAATTTCACTAGGAAAAGGCTACTTAGGGGCTAAGAAAAGCATTCCAAAACTCTATATAAAGACCCTAGGAGACAACTATAAGAGTGTGCTTGATTCCCCACTAAGGGTGCTATTTTCCCACCAACACAGAAAGTAGAAGCAAGGAATTACTCCAAAGAAAGCCAATTGAACCATCTCAGAAGCTAAATTCTCCTTCAAGATTGAAGATCTTCCTTCAAATTCCTACAGGGGTTTTAGGGTTCTTTATGTTTTGTTATTATTATTCTTCTGAGATGTTGTCTTTTATAATTATGAACTAAATTCCCCAAAATACTTGAGGAGGATGAAACCTAAGACGAATCTTGTTATTATTTTCCCTTGAATTATATGATAAATACTTGATTTGTTCTTAATTATGTGATCTTAATTCTTGATTTAATATTTCAGGATATTGATTCAAGTATTGATGTGCTTATTCAGTGGAGCAAAAGTCCTTGTTTAAGAGTAGATTTAGCATAATTAAGCGGAGTTGATTGCACCCCTAGACATAGGGCGACATAAATCTGCCAGATTAGGGTCAAACCTAATAAGAGAATCCATAGATCGAGTTAATGCAACACTAGGGGTTTTAATTAGAAAGAGATTTCAATTAATCAACCTAGAGTTAGTTGTTCTTAGTCTCGAGAGTGATATTAACATAAGTTAGGGATTCCCACAGATCAAGTCAAGTAAATAAATCGTTTAGTTCAGAGTTGATAACAAGTGAAGTCTAGGTGGATTCTCCCTTGAGTATTGTCCAAGTCAATCAGTTTCCCTAAGAATTTTCCCCAACTTACTTGTTGTGCATTCCTAGCTTAGTCTAATAATAGTTTAGTTTAATAAAATCCCCTTTTATTTTTTAGGTTAAATAATAGAAAGAAAGTTAGTACTAGTACTTTTAGTTCCTTTGGGTTTGATATTTCGGTCTTGCCACTAAGCTATACTACTATTCGATAGGTGCGCTTGCCTTAAATCGTGATAATAATTAGTTTTTGGTATGATAATATTTTATAAATTTTATTACTTCATATCGCGAATATCAACTTTGACCTATATTAACACTTAATTATATCCACCAATCAATTCGAGATATTAAAACCAAGCTAAAACCAAATCATATACATAATATTGTCCTCAATTGAATTCTTATGCTCAAATCTTGTCCAATTGAACATTCTTAATCCAATCATCCATATACTTACCATTCATTAATCATATCATATTTTACCTATCAAACATGCCAATGCCATATATATATCTCAAAATATATGAAACACAAGCCATAGCAATGGCTAGTTACAATCCAAAACATTTAAATGCCATCAATGGTTAAGTTAACTTATACATGCCATTATAACCGTAATTAATTTACCATATATACCAAAATGGGCCAATGGATAGTGTGAGTGATCTCCGCCAAGCTTCCAATCCAATGAGCTTCCGAATTACTAAAAAACAGGGGAAAATAAAGTAGAGTAAGCATATAATGCTTAATAAGTCTGTATAACATGGTAATTAACTTACCATTCCTTTTTATGTTCAACATAAACATACAAGGCACATTCAATCAATTTGTTCACGAGCCCTAACACATATTTTTATCACCCTTGTTAGTCATATAATTTATTGAAATATCAAGAAACATGTATGGGCTCAACAATAACCAAATTTCCATATACATATACTTTTCACATCATGTATTTATATAACACATACAAATCATATTCTAGTATTTCAAGTACATTTTCACAATATTTCATCTCAAGTTCAGGTTATTTCATGTAAAAAATTTGCTCATTTAATCATTTGAAATATCAATGTCATATGGATATTACATCAAGGTGTACAATTTTATAGTCATGGATGAACATATTCTGTAACATCTCGAATTAGGGCCTAGTCGGAATAGTGGTTTCGAGACCACAAATCTGAAGTTGAAATAATCATTTTATGATTTTTATAAGGTCTATGATATGTTTATACGCTTGTGTGAAAATTTCATGAAGAAATTTTATGTGAAAAATGTTCAATTTGATTTTAGGGACTAAATTGAATAAGTTGTAAAAGTTGAGTTCTAAAAGCTTTTAGCATGAAATTGAATTGGAATATTAATTAGAGGTCCTTAAATAGAAATTTGACCAAATTCTAAAATTTTGGACAAAAATGGACATGGAAGGGTAAAATATCAAATTTTTAAGTGAAGGGCATTTTGGTCATTTGGCCATTAAATGAAGTAAAACTTAAAATAAAAGCCAAAACCCTTGTCCATCTTCTACCTTGGCCAAATGTACCATGGAGGAAGCCATGGCTGGGGTTTTCAAGCTTCCAAGCTTCATAATAAGTCCATCTTTGCCCCGTTTTTAATGTTTTTTTGTATTTTTGAAATCCTTGCATCATAGTCTACCTATTTCTACCTTTTATTTAAGATATGGAAAGTTTAAGTTTTGACCCATGATGAATAATTGTACATTTTGATGAATTATGGTAGATTATTGATAAACGATAAATTATACATATTTTTACCTCATGTTTAGCCTATATTTTTGATGAATTATTATCAATTTTGTGAGAATTGGTGCCCTTAACCCTTCTATTTCATGTTGAATACTCAGGAGAGCATAGGGAAGAGAAAAGAATGAAAAATGGACCGAAAACGAAGAAAATGGGCTAAAGTGTGAAAATGACACTACCCAAGGAGTCACCACACGGCCGTGGCACACGGTCGTGCCACATAAGGTCCAACACAGTCCAGCCCCGACAAGCACGGCCAGGCCACACAGCCGTGCCACCCTTAACAGGCCCACACACGGCCTCTTGTTGATCTACAGGGGCGTGGCACACGGGCGTGTCCCTGTCATGAGGAAGTGCAATTTCACTCGGATTTGGATACTTAGAGGCTAAGAAAGACATCCTAAAGCTCTATATAAAGACCCTAGAAGGCAACTCTAAGGGTGTACTCTTTTCTCCCCCAAAGAAGCGCTATATCTCTGCCAACAAAGGAAGTGAAATCAAGGAATTACTCCAAGGGAAGCCGATTGATTCATCCCAAAAGCCAAATTCTACATCAAGACAGAGGATCTCCCTAAATTCCTTCAGGGGTTTTTGAGTTCTTTATGTTTTGTTATCTTATTTCTTCTGAGATGTTTTCTTTATTAATTATGAACTAAACCCCTCAAATACTTGAGGGGGATGAAACCTAAGACAGACCTTGTTATTATTCATTCTTGAATCATATGATAAACACTTGAATTGTTCTTAATTATGTGTTCTTAATTCTTGGTTTAATAATCCTAGGTATTAATTCAAGAAACTGATGTGCTTAGGCAGATGAGCAAAAGTCCCTGTTTTAAGAGTAGATCTACCATAATTAAGCTGAGTTGCATGCAACCCTAGACATAGGGCAACATAAATCTACTAGATTAGGGTCAAACCTAATAGGGGGATCCATAGATCGAGTTAATGCATGACTAGGGGTTTTAACTAGAAAGAGATTTTAGTTAATCAACCTAGGATTAGTTGTTCTTATCCTCGACGGAGGTATTAACATAAGTTAGGGATCTCTACAGATCAAATCAAGTGAAGAAATCGTCTAGTTCAAGAAGTTAATAACAAGTGAAGTCTAGGTGGATTCTCCCTTGAGTATTGCCCATATCAATCAGCTTTTCCCAAGAGTTTTTCCCCAATTTACTTTTTTTGCATTCTTAGTTTAGTTTTAGAATTAGTTTCATAAACCCCTTTTATTTTTAGGTTAGATAATAGAAAGAAAGTAAATACTAGTACTTTTGGTTCCCTTGGGTACGATAACTCGGTCTTGCCACTAAGCTATACTACTTTCGATAGGTGCGCTTCCCTTAAAATCGTGATATTAGTTAGTTTTTAGTGTGATCAGTTTTTATAAATTTTATTACTACATATCACGCGATATCAATTATGCATGTTTAAGGATAGAGAAATAGTTTTTACTAAGTGATTTTCGGCAAAAACATCCAAAAGGACTAAATTGTAAAAGTTATAAAATTGGTCATAAGTGTGTAAATGAATGGGAATTTTGGACTGCCATAGTTATGAAAATGGTTTGGTTAAGTCCAAAATACAAGAAAAGTGAATAAAAATTAATTTACGAGCCTAGGGGCAAAAATGTAATTTTGACAAACTTTAGTGGTAAAAATGTAAAATTTTAAAAGTATGATTTTTGGATTAATTTGAATAATTTTAATGTTAAATAAGTGTTATTTGATATGTTAGATCAAGAAAACACGAAATTCGGGCTTAGAACGGTGAAGAACGAGGTTATGGGCTAAGTCAAAAATAATAGCCGTTTTTGCATTCGAGATAAGTTGGTGTATTAATAATAGTGCAATGCTATTGTTATTTATGGTTGAAACCTAAATTAGCATGTTAAATTGATTTTAGTTGAATTAAATGTTTAAAATGCTATGGATATGAATTGATTAAAAAATATGTCCATGATACAAGATGATATGAATTGAATTGAAATCTTATGTTCAAAGTGCTTTTCTTGACTATAGTAATTATGTGGAATTGTGATTTAGTTACTGTCATGAGATATGTGATTAAGTGTTCATTGAAAAATTTGCGACCAGTGTGTAAAGTCCTGATTGAACCTTAGGAATCGTATAGGATACAAGTGACATGTCACTAGGAACCCATTATAAGTGATCGATTGTATATGTGATTATGGGTGGTGGTTTAGCTCGACTACCAGTGGGTAGGTAATCTTGCATTTTTTGTGGATACCTGTCAGCTTATGTGAGCAGCATTGAGTAGCTTCGACTAGATTGTCAGCTTGTGTGAGCAGGCCCGTGAATAGCTCAATAGTGAGCATTTCAGTGGTAGCTTTGGCTATATTTCAGTGGTAGCTTCGGCTACATATTAGTGGTAGCTTCGGCTACAATTTATGTGTTGCACTTTTGTGCATTTTTTCAAGTATCCTTTAGAATTCTGCATGGTTCAACGGGTAATGAAATGGTATGATAGAGGCTAATGGAAAGTGAAAATGAATTAATGTATAAATGTGTTTCATACCATGATGCTTTTATATGTGTAGTGTGAATATGAAATTTTATGAGTAAGTGCAGGTATGTACATGTAAATTATGAGCAATATGCTCGTTATATGATCAAACTATAGTAATGTAACACCTCAAACCCGACCCAGACATTATGGTCGTATCTGGTGGTGTCACATTGAGGTGTATTTTAAAATCATGACTCTATTCAGTTTTGTTACGAAAACCTTTTCTTTGTTTAGTAAAAAAAATAAATCCAACTAGTTCATTTCATTCGATTATATAAAAGAATAGGTTCTTTAGAAAACTCGTTTATTGCGGAAGCTTTGCTTAAAAACCATTTATTATGTTATCACGAGATTTTAGAAAAATAGATATATTTTATAAAACCATGCCCTAGAGCTATCAAGTTCAAAAGGTATATAAATAACCCCAAATTAAGTTTAAAAATAAAATTAGTAATGGCCTTATTACAAACCCAGAATAAACTAATAATAAAGGTGAATTTAAAATTTAATGCAACTTAAAAGGAAAGGGTGGTCGAGTCCAGGTCCCCCCGTAGCACCGAACATTCTAAGCCTGAGGATTACCTACACAGTAAGCAGATGGGTGAGTTTACAAAAACTTAGTGTGTAACCCTAGAAATAACAGTATAACTGAATTAGACTATCACAATCAGTAGGCCTAAGTCCATTACAGTAACAATATAGCATGTAATTAGAATCCTACCCAACCATCCTCTACACTCTATCTCCGTCCAACCCATCACTCCATGTGGGGAGATAATCAACCCACCCAACCCTACACTCCACAGTGTAGCACCAATGCGGCACTATCGATAAAATGCAGCAGTGCTGTCAGAACATTAGGCTAGAAGCCATCAAAATAATGCAGCGAAGCTGTTAGAATAGAACACTTCCTCCAAATTCATATACCCAACCCCCATGCAATGCAACATAATCAATGTCATGTTATATCATAATGCAGAGTATAAACACATATATATAATATCTCATGGCATGCATAATCATCCAATCAACATATAGGGTCAAAACGGACATTTTACCCATGGGGGTATTTTGGTCATTTTGCCCTTTAGGGGCATTTTAATCGTTTACTAGTGTGGGCCTAAGTACTTTAAGGCCCATTAGCAAGCCCACGGGCGTCTAGCGACTATATCAGTACAGAAATTTATTTTATGGGCCAAAGCCCATTAAACAGCCTACTGTGGGCCTACACAGCCGTGTAGCCCACCAAGCCCAAATTCGGCCCATGCCAAGCGTGTATCATAATCAGAACGTCGTTACCCATTAATTACCAAAAATTACTCAAATGGGCCCACGAGTCCATTGGGCCCATCTGGCCCATTTTGGCCCAACTTATGAAACCACTCATGATGGTCGTTTTTCAATGTAAAGCCACAATCCGTGGCCTCAGCTGACCATATGTGCGTTCGCACGCTCATGTGGCCAACATTCGATTCGTCAGCTTTTTAGCATTTAACATTTCGGCATTTTGCCTTTGTATCTTAATATTGTGATTAACACATCTGAACTGAGATAGCAGCTAACCACTTCCGAAGTCTGAGCACCAACAAAGAAAGTGGTCGCTTGGTAGAGATATAGATTCGGCCCAACACTCCCCTTAGTCAAATTGAACCCAAAGGCTTAGGTCCTATAGTCGTCCCAAAAGAGAAGAGATTGATCGCTTAAGGAGAAGAAGAAAAGAAAATGGGGACAAAGGGGTTCGGCTTTGAAGAACAGGGAACCTCAGATTCGGCCTTCCTAACCCAATCAACAAACAAAGAAAAAAGGAAGAATAGATTCGGCAAGTGCACAGGTATATTCGGCTGAACTCCATTACAAAAGAAAGTGGAAGAGGAGAAGAAACACAATCGGTTTAGAAAAGACCGATTGGAAGAAAAGGAAAAGAAATATGAATCAAGAAAAAATGAACAAAAAGAGCTAGAAAAAGAAAGTAATTCGGCACACTAGGATTGAGCAAAAGACCAAAAAGGACACTTTAGCAAACCGAAAGAAAAGAAGAAAACCCCACCACCTAAATTCGGCACTCAAAATTCCTCAGACTAAATTTAACACTAAAGAATATCACATTCGGCGCACCCCTCTTCCAAAATTCAAAAACCAAAATTCACTCCCCTACTTCCTCCACCAAACCGTACACAACTCACCAAATCCCTTGAATATCTCCCCAATACCGATTCAAACATCCATCTCAAGGAGTTTCGATCAAATTCAACCACCTTTCCTACATGAGCAGCAAAAAAATAATCCCTTGCAAACCAAGCAGCTCGAACTCAAGACCCCTAATTGCACCCACACGCTACTTGCCACCTGACTAGCATGCCCTTCATGTCACACAACACGCACATTAATTCAAAAGGTCTATGATCATTTCACTAGGGTTTACTCAAGCCAAGAATTAAAAATTTTGCAAACGCCTAGATTCGAACCCAAGCCCTCTTTGTTGCTCAAACAGGCCACCTGCCTCCTTGCCATCCAACTCTTTGTGTCATAAATCCAACACATTAAAATATCAAGCCCACCTACTCGCTTTCATATTCCTTTAAAAGAAATACCAACATAAATTGCAAGAGCCAAGACTTGAACCCATGCTCCCCTCGCAACCCTAATGACGCCACAACCACTAGACCACATGTGTGACAGCCCGAATTTGACCCTAATCGAAACTGTAGTTTCAGAACCACGAATCTAAGTCTAAAAATAATTAAATATTATTATCTGTGTTCTGAATGTGTGAATTTGTTTGTGTGAAAATTTTGCTTTAAAATTTTATCGTTTGGATGCTCGATTAAATAAAAGGGCTTAATAGCATAAAATGAAAATATGGCAGTTAATTGTGTAAAGGATCAAATTGAATGTGTCTTTATATTATGAAGTGTTTATTATGCAATTATGCCATTGAGTTAGGTAGTGGACGGTATTAACCATAGCATAAAATGGTTGTATATTTTATAATAAAGGTTATTTTGGTAAAGTTATAATTAATATAGTTATAATAAAACATAAAACATAAAAAAATAAAGCCATTTAAGCTTTGTAATTGCCGAATTAAGGAAGAAGAAAGAAAAGATTCATAGTTGGGCATTTGGCACTTACAAATTCAAATTGAAGGTATGTTTTAGTTTGGTTTTCAATAATTTTTACGTTTTTGGATTCGTTGCTTCGTATAGTATAAAACCCATGATCAAATTTTTGTATTTGATGTGTATTTCAAACATTGCCATGGTTGAGAGCTTAAGAAAATTTATAGTTTAAATAGATAAATTGAGGTTGTGTTTAAATTTTAAGTTTTATACTAGAATTTTTGATGAATTTGAAATATTAGGACCAAATTGTTAAATTAATAAATAGAGGGATTTAATTTGCAAATTAAATCGAATGAGAAGACTACTAGTGATACAAGGAGTATTCGGCTTTGACTTGATGTAATTAAATTGTGATTATTTTGGTGTTTTGTGAATTTGGATTAAATTGTCGAATGTGTAAATTAATAGGGGTAAATCTGTAAATTATTTTATTATAAATATTTGGGGTTAAATTGAATAAAATTTAGTTTGAATGGATTTCATTTGAAAAATTGAAGCCCAAGAAGTGAAGAAACCGGATTCGGATCGGGGAAAAGCTAAAATAACCGGTAGTCGGAATTACCGTTCGTTGACATCCGAGGTAAGTCATTAAGCTTTTATATGCATCAAATGATAATTGTGATTATAATTATGTACTAAATTGAATTTTACAAGATTTTGTTTAAAGTATTGCCGAATGTGGATTACTAAGATGAATAATGTTTTTAATGATTCAATAGAGATTTGCCGAAAGTGAATTGAGTAAGTTAATTGTTTTAGATAATATTTTCAATGCTCTAATGGTGGTTGCCGAATGTGAATTAAGTACGCAAATTGTTCTAGTCATGTGATGTAAAATTTACTACTTGTGATGTGGAGTGATGAATTGTATTAGCAAGAATATGCTTGTAGTTGATGATGATGGAAATTGCTTGGAGGGTGGTTATGAAATTAGTTTGTAATAGTCTTTAGGTATAAGAAAATTTTGTACTCGGTATTTAAAGGTATGAATGCTAATGTTTTAAATGTGGGAGCGTGGATTTTCAAAATTTAAAATGAATTAGGCTTCGTGCCTAGCAGGCTTAGTGCTGGTGAATTTAATCAGGCTTTATGCCTAGCAGGCTTTGTGCTGGTGAATGTAATCAGGCTTTACGCCTAGTAGGCCTCGTGCCAGTGATTTAATATCAGACCTTGGGTCTAGCAGGCTTAGTGTTGGTGAAAAAATCAGGCATACGCCTAGCAGGCTTATTACCGGTGATTAAATTTCGAATGTTTGCTTATAAGATTTTAAGTAAGATGTGATTTGATTAATCTTGTTTATATACATGTGTATATTCAGCCATGAAGGCATATTTTATTTAAAGTTATTTAAATATTTTATGTTATGTAATGAAGGTATGAGTGAATGTGATTTAGTACTAAATGTTAAGTAGTTAACTATACGAAGATCATATGGACTTGTGATGGGATAATCTTTGCTTTTAGTATACATGTTTGAGGTGTGTCGTGAGCAAATGAGAATAGATTTAATGAAATAGATTGGTAACTCACATGGTTTCAATTGAAGACAATGCCATAGGATTGTAAGAAAATATTTTATAAGTTGATTGAGCATATGTGCAGAGAATAGTTTACGTTGGAGACGGTTTATAAGATGAAGAAGCATAGGTTAAGTATTTGATTTATTGATAATCAAGTGTGATATAATTTAAGTTGGTTAGTTCACTATTCGAAACAAACTATTAGTATTTTGATTATTTTAGCTAATGACTTATTAAGTTTTGAGAACTTACTTTGGTGATTACTTTTCTATGTTTTATAGATTTTTGGATCTAGCTACAAGCTCAGGGATCAATAGAAGCCTCGTCACACTACCTTTTGTTTTGGTAGTATTTACTTAAACTTGATCTACGGCATGTATAGGTTAGACGAGGTTGATGTGTTATATTTTGGATGATGTATATATATGATGAGCTATGCGAAAATGGCTAATTATTTAGTTATGTGAACTTATGATGTTTAAGTTATATTCGTTTAATATGCATACCTATAATGTGAATGATATGTTCTATTAATCTTTAGGGTTGTTTTGATAATTTGGTTGACGCTTATATAAGGAAATTGTTAAATGTCATAAACGATGGAATTGTAACGATTAGGAGCATATATTTTGTACCAATGTCATCTTTGAAGTTTTGGATTATATAAACGTAAGTAGTTGAATGTTTTAGTTAAAAAATTAAAGTAGATTTCGTTTAGATGATATATATATTTATATATTTATATATAAGCTAATGATGCGTGTATAAATTGTAAACTATAGTAAACTTCAAAATGTTTCTTTAATGTTAGTATATTCTTTGGATATGGGCTTTTAAGATAAAATTTGGAATGGTCACATGCTTGATTATATTCGGCTAATAAAGTGTTTTTGACCAAATGAATAGTAACCCTTATATGTGTATGGCATTATTATAGTTTATGATATTTTAGTTATTTATGTGCATATATTAAGATTTTAAATGAGATGTGTTATATAACTTAGGTACTCAATCATGTGTATGTGAGATGCTTAAATGTTGAGTTTGGTTTTGTAATGCCTCGTGACCCATTCCGGCAACGGATACGGGTTAAGGGGTGTTACAACATGGTTCCTTATGTCATAATTTCAACACAGTAATTTTAAAAGGCCTACTTCCAAGCATTTAGGGTTGTATACACTTTTATCAAAAATTTTTCTACAGGCCAGGTTTGAACTCAGGACTTCTCCAACACTCCCAAATACTCCTAATTACTTAACCAACACACCAAACACACAATTGTGATACTTCCATACACAACAAAATATTATAAGCCGTCACCAAGGCCCAGTACTTCTAGGCCCAAAATTTGGGCCGTTACAGGTAAGTTTGATAAGATGTAAGTACTACAATTATAGCTCATATAAAGAGATCATGAAAAAGTGAAATTAAAACTAAAACAGTTTTGGATAACAACAGTCTTGTGCCTTTGAAAAATCACCAAAAATGGTGGGAACTGAATTAGAATTTGAATAATATATGAAATTAAAGCCCATTGAGTCTATTTTCACATAAAAGAAGTAAAGTAAGCAAATGATCCTTAATTTGTAAAATATCTGTATTGTTGTGAGACAGGGTTAGATGGATTTTGGAATCTCCTATTTCGACTTTGGAAAATCACTAAAAATTGTATAAAATTTTTTATGGTGTGTAATTTATATGCTTAAAATCCTAGGTGAGTCTTTCAAGAGAAAAAAATGGAAAGGTCATCCAAATTCTGTATAATGAGAAAATTGATGTTTAGTGAAAAGGAGTCAGAACTGTTGAATAGCGGAATAGGGGAAACTTTAATGAATAAACTGTAGTAATTGGCTAAATTTTGAAATTTTTATGGAAAGAAGATATATGAGTTTAGTTTTAGGGAAAATGTATGGAACTAAATTTTGAGTTCTGTAGCTCAAGATGTAATTAATTTAGCAACTGTGACTCAAGAAAACAACTTAAGCTGAACATGAGTAAAAAGTGGAAACATGTGTATAATGATTTTATTTCTTATGAATACCTTTTGAGGAATGGGAATATCTTGTTAATTAAATTGCTTATTATTATATGCCAGCTTACTAAGCTTTAAAGCTTACACCCTCCCTTCCATTTCTTTTAGTGTTGTCAGGTTGGCTCGGGGTTGGAGATCGTCGGAGGCAGCATCACACTATCAATTTATCAAGATGTAACCAGTCTTATTTTCTTACAAGTGAGTGGCATGTATAGAGATTTAGTTATTGGTGGTATGTATGATAGTGAATTGGCCAAATGTATTAGCTTATGTTACTTCATTATATATAGCCATGAGATGTGGCTCGTAATAATTATGGTTTTTTAAGCCTAATTTATGCTTATATGTGGAAATGCTTTGATGTAGATAGGTATATTACATATGCTTGATGGTTAAATTAAGAATTATTAAGGGTAGGATATGTGTCTATGCAATGTATATGAGTGTGAAGAGTTAAGAGCATAAAAAGGGCTTGGAAAATAGCCTAAGTGTTGGCCACACGGGCAGAGACACGACCGTGTGTCTCAGTCTTGTGGAGGACACAGCCTAGCACATGGGCATATGACTTGGCCGTGTGCCCTTAATGGTATGCCGACATCATAAACAAAATGCTCGATGTTTTTAACACGGGCTGAGACACGGGCTTGTCCTAAGTCACACAGGCGTGTCCTAAGTCATACGGGCGTGTGGCACTGTATAAAGTGAAAATTTTTCTAAGTGTCCGAAAGGTTCTGGTTTGGTCCCAGATCGCACCCAACACGTCTCTTGGTCCTCGTAAGCCCATAATAAGAATGTTATGATTAATAATGAAAAATTTTAAAATTTGACGTGGAAATTGGATTTCGTAATAGAAGGTTCATGTGAGAGTAAGTACGGAAATGCCTCGTACCTGTGTCCGGCGACGATTTCGGGTGAGGGGCATTACATATTCATCAAGTAAATTCTATGTTCATAGATTATCATCTCATATTATCAAGTATCATCATTTCATGTACTTCAGGCATATACGTATAATAATTCATTTCATGTTCATATCTCCTCAAGTCAAACTTTTACCCGTTGAATCATTGAAAACGTCGATGGATACACTGGCAGTACACTCAACAATAACCAATTCATGAATTTGAGTAGATGGCTCGAATTGTTGAAAGATTGTGACACCCAAGAAAAGTAAATGTGGTTGTAGATGCTTTGAGTAGAAAATCTTTGTTTGCTTTGAGAGTGATGAATACACAATTGACTTTGTCTGATGATGGTTCGATTTTAGCTGAGTTAAAAGCTAAACCAATGTTTCTTCAACAAATTTGTGAAGCTAAAAAATGTGACAAAGAATTGAAAGAAAAACGAGTATAGTGTGAGTTGACTTCTGATTCAAAATTTTAGATTAGAATAGATGATTGTTTATTGTTTCGAGGTAATATTTGCGTACCAAGAGATGCAGAGATTATATAAAAAATCTTGCAAGAGGCACACAGTGATAATTTTTCTATTCATCTGGGAGTGACAAAATGTACAATGATTTGAAACAATTGTATTGGTGGTCAGGTATGAAATGAGATATTTCTAGCTTTGTGCCTAGATGTTTGAGTTGTCAACAAGTTAAAGCTGCACATCAAGTATCTTTAGGACTATTACAGCCAGTAATGATACTTGAGTGAAAGTGGGACAAAGTTACGATGGATTTCATATCGAGATTACCCTATCTCTGAAAAAGAAAGATGTTATCTGGGTTATTGTTTATTATTTAACGAAGTTTGCACATTTCATTCCAATACGTACAGACTTCTCTCTTGATAGACTGGCTGAGTTGTATATTTTCGAAATCATCAAATTGTACAGAGTTCCAGTCTCCATTATTTCGGATAGAGATCCATAGTTTACATCATGATTTTGGAAGAAAATGCAAGAGGCTTTGGGTACACGGTTTCATTTTAGCACTGTATTTCATCCTCAAACCAATGGTCAGTCTGAGAGAGTGGTTTAGATTCTCAAAGATATGCTTTGATGTTGTGTTTTAGAATTTAAAGGTAACTGGGAAAAATATTTACCATTGGTTGAGTTCGCATATAATAATAGCTTTTAGTCGAGCATAAAGATGGCACCTTATGAAGCTTTATATGGTCGTAAATGTAGAACTCCATTATACTGGACCGAGCTTAGTAAGAAAAAGATTCACGAGGTTAATTTGATCCAAGAGACTGAAGAAAAAGTGAAAGTGATACGTGACAGTTTGAAAGCAGCTTCAAATCGTGGATTTGAAACATAAAGATATTGAATTTCAGATCGGCAATAGAGTGTTTTTTAAAGTATCAACTTGGAAGAAGATTCTTCGATTCGGTCGCAAAGGAAAATTGAGTTCACGTTTCATCGGGTTGTATAAGATTATCTAGAGGATAGGGCCAGTAGCATATCAGCTAGCTTGCCATCAGAACTTGAAAAGATTCATAATATGTTTGATGTATCTATGTTACAACTATATAGATCATACCATTTGCATATAATTTCTCCAACAGAGGTTGAGATTCAACCCGACATATCATATAACAAAAAACCGATCAGAATTTTAGCTCGAGAGATCAAAGAGTTGAGAAATAAAAGTATAGCTTTAGTGAAGGTTCTCTGGCAATGTCACAGCATTGAAGAGGCTACATGAGAACCTGAAGAAGCTATGAGAAAGCAATACCCTAACCTATTCTTTGGTAAGATTTTCGAGGACGAAAATTCCTAAGAGGGGAGAATTGTAATAGCTTGTTTTCAGTAAAATCAGAATAGTGTTTCAGGACCACAAATCCAAGGTCAAAAAATTTATTTTTATACTATTTTGATGTCTACAACACGATAGTAGAGTCGTATGAAAATTTCGTTAAGAAATTTTACCGTTTGTATGCTTAATTTGTGAAAAAGGACTAAATCTCGTAAAATGTAAAAGTTGCATTCTAATAGCTAAAAGTGTCTAATAGCCATAGAACTTTAAAGTGGGGGTCCTTATGTTGTAATTAGACCATTTTTTAGTTGAGGGGACAAAGATGGACATTAAATAGGTGAATTTTAATTTAAAACCAAAGGTTAATTTTGGTAAATTGTAATTAAAGTTAAAATAAATAAAATAAAAACCAAATTTACCTTGTCCATCTCTCCTAGTTGAAATTTCAAGGAAGAAATCACCATTGTTGAACACTCAAACTTTCAGCCAACCTTTACCCTTATGCATGTGAGTATTTTTCATCATATTTTTAATGATTTCTATGTTTTTGAGGTTGTTGTAGCTTAATCTAGCTAGCCCAGGGACTAATTTGCAACACTATTAAAGAGTTAGGGTTTTTCCATTATTGAATGTGCATGTGTTTTGATGTTTGATGATAGAAAATGAATCTTTGTTGTTAGATAAACAACATTTGTTAAGTGATTTTTGATAAATTTGTCAAATAGGGATTAAATTGACAAAAGTAAAAATTATGTGGTTAAATGTGTGAATAAATGAAATATATGGGCTGTTATGGACCTAAGTGAAATTTGGCTAGCATGGGTGTGGATTAACTTGCATGAATTTGCATTTTTATGAGATGAGGACTAAATTGTAAAGAAGTCAAGAGTTTAGGGGTAAAATAATAATTTTACCAAACTATGAAATTGGATTGAATTGAATATAATGATATTTAAAATAGTTAAATTTGATGATATAGATCAAGAAAAGCCACATAAGGATTTAGATTAGGGAAAAGATAAAGTTTTGGACTAGACGATCGTTTTTATCCGTACTATATCGATGTAAGTTTGTATGTTTAATAAACATTATGTTACATGTGTTTAAATGCTTAATTGATGTAATTGTGATAATACAACATTGCGAAAATTCTCTACGAGGTATCGGCAAAGTATAGATCCCGATTGAACCTTAGGAATAGATAGGATACAAATGACATGTCATTAGGGGTTACCGTGTTATGGGTGTTGGTTCTATTTGTTCTATCGATGGCTGAGTTTTCTGACATGTGTTGGGGTTACTTGACAACTTGTATGAGCAGCACCGTGTAGCTATGTCTTGACCATCAGCTTATGTGAGCAGACCCAGTGATAACTCAAGAATGAGCATTTATATGAGATATGAGATAGAGATGGTTTTGTCCATGTGATGGCACTTAGTGTCTAAGATACCCGAGTATCCCATATTTTTCCAAATGGTTCAACGGGCAAAGATGATGATACGAGGATATAAGAGATGATATGGATTGGTTCAAGTACTTGTGAGAAGTATGACAAGTAAGTTGTTGTAGACGTATTCATACATGACTATTATGGTTGAGATAATGTGCTAACCTCTGGATTGATTAAAATTTACCTATGTTTACTTATGCTTCTTTAAATTGTGGATGAATGGTAAGTTGTACTTATTAGCCATACGATCTTACTAATCTTAATAGCTTACTTTGTTTACTTTTCCGTGTTTTATAGTGATTCGGAAGCTCGCTTAGATTGGAAATCATCGGAGATCTCATCACACTATCCAGCAGTGATTTTGCTACTTTTGAACTTAATGTATTTTGGTTATATGGCATGTATAGGTTATTTGGCTAAGGAAAGCCTATATGTTTTTGTAACACCCCTATCCCGTAACCATCATCGGAATAGGTAAAGGGGCATTACTGGACTTGTAACTTAGATCAGAACAGAATATCCTCAAAAATATATCAAACATTGACATATCTTATTATCTTCAAGTATTCATAAACATCTCATGCTTAAAATATACATATAGAATCTTAATTAATCAACAGGAATCAATTTAATATCATATGAAAGTTGTAGGAAAACTTAGAAAAATTTTCGAAATAGGGTCACACGGCCGTGTGCCTCACACAGGAACTAGACACGCCTATGTGTCCAGCCCGTGTGAAAATAGGGCATGCATTCTGACTTGATCACACGATCGCCAAACACGCCCATGTGTCCAGCCTGTGTGTCAACCTGACTTGGCCACACAACTGCCGAACACGCCTGTGTGTCTAGCCCGTGTGCTATACTGTTGATAACGACTCGCGATATTAAGTAATAAAATTTATAAGATTGATCCCACCAAAACTGACTAATATCACGACCTTAAAGGCAAGCACACCTGTCGAACAATAGTATAGTTTAGTGGCAAGATCGAGTTATCGTACCCAAGGGAACCAAAAGTACTATTACTTACTTCCTTTCTGTTATCTAGCCTAAGAATAAAAGAGGGTTTGTTTAAACTAATTCTAAACTAAACTAAGAAAGCACAAAGAGTAAATTGGGAAAACTTTTAGGGAAAAGCGAATTGATAAGGACAATACTCAGGGAGAATCCACCTAGACTTCACTTGTTATTATTTCCTTGAATTATATGATCTAATTACTTGACTTGATCCGTAGAGATCCCTAACCTATGCTAAACCCTCGTCGAGGCGTAGAGCAACTAGGCCTAAGTTGTTAATTAAAGTTCCTTTATTAATTAACTCCCTAGGTTGCATTAATTCGATCTATGGCTCCTCATACTAGGTTTGACCCTAATCCGGCAGATTTATGTCGCCCTATGTCTAGGGTTGCATGCAACTCCGCTTAATTATGGTAGATCTACTCTTATCACAGGGACTTTTGCTCCTCTGCTCTAAGCATATCTAATTCTTGAAGTAATGCCTAGGATTATTAAATCAAGAATGAAGAACACATAATTAAGAACAATTCAAGTATTTATCAAATAAATCAAGAATAAATAACAAGATCTGTCTTAGGTTTCATCCCCCTCAAGTATTTGAGGGGTTTAGTTCATAATAAAGAAAGAAAACATCTCAGAAGATATAAAATAACAAAACATAAAAGAAACCAAAAACCCCTGAAGGAATTTAGGGAGATCCTCTATGTTGCTGTAGAATTTCTGCTTCTGGGATGTATCAATCAGCTTCTCCTTTGGAGTAATCCCTTGCTTCTACCCTTTGTGTGGCAGAAAGACGAGAAGAAATCTAAGTATTTCGTATCTAAAGTGTATCCAAAATGTTTCGCCTGTTGCCTCCTGGGGTCTTTATATAGAGCCTTCTGGGGGCCTTTCTTAGCCTTTAAGCATCCCAATTCAAGTGAAATTCCCCTTCCTCACGACTAGAACACGCCCGTGTGCCACGCCCATGTGAGTTCGACAAAGGCCGTATGGAACTATCAGTGGGGGCACGGCCGTGTGGCCTGGTCGTGCTTGTCGAGGGCTGGATCATGTGATCTTTATGTGGCACGGCCGTGTGGCGACTCCTTGGGCCGTGTGTTATGTCATTTTTGGCCCATTTTCCTCATTTTCGGTCTATTTTCTATTCTTTTCTCTTCCCTATGCTCTCCTGAGTATAAGATATGAAAAAGAAAGGTTAAGAGCACCAATTCTCACAAAATTGATAATAATTCATCCAAAATATAGGCTAAACATGAGGTAAAAATATGTATAATTTAGCGTTTATCAAATACCCCCACGCTTAAGCCTTTGCTTGTCCTCAAGCAAAATCTCAATCCCTAAATAAAAATCATGCTTCTCAACCTACAATCTCTATCAATAATGTTTCAAACTAATCCATAGGTAATCACACAATGAAATATTCAATCAGAAGAACATTAAAGATTCAATTATTCTAAGTTGATAATTTTATCATTGAAAACACAAGTCTCTTCCTTCCTCCTAAGTAGTTATCTCTCTATCTTAATTAACAGGAGTTGACATCCTTACTAAAGATTCACTCTATTCACTCGAAGTGTTTAGGGTTCAAATTTAAGCACTCACTAGTCAACCTGAAAAGTTATTACCATAAGCTTGCAAGAAAATCAAATCTCCACCACTATAATTTGATATGATACATCGATCAAAAGGTCTTTTAATGGTTGTAATGGGGCCTGGTTAGGGGTGTTGTCACAGGCTGCAAAAGAGGGTTAGAATTGAGATTGAACTGAAAAAATTATCTAGCTAGAAAAATCTCTATCACTGGAACATATTTTTAAAGCTTAATAACATCGTTTCTTCTTTGGTAGCCTTGAAATAGAAATATGCAAAAACTATTTGAACTATTACAAATTACAGCTGAATTTCACTGTATATACATATGTTTTTTTTTAAGAACAATTCATAATAACTTGAATATTTACAACTTTACATGCTGGAAAAGAGAATAAAGCTAGATAATAATTTCAACTCAAATCTCGACAAAAATAGGGATAAAAATAATTGAATGGAAATTCAACAAAAATAGGTTAATGGTTAATAATTATAGGGTAAGTTAAAGAATGAGTTGTTAGGCTCAACGGGGTTTACTAGGGGTTAATTTATGGAGGTAGGCCTTTGTGGAGTAAGTGGGGTAAATCTTAGGTGCCTTTATCATTTCGGTATATCAAATGAATGATGTGGTCTCGACATGTATAATCAAGCAAGTTCTAGAATAACAATTCAGTATTGACTCACTCAAAGTAATAATAAAAGTGAGCACGAAAAAATGTATGCTCAAAAGGCTCAAAGTCTCACCAGAATTATGGCTTTTGATGTCAATCTTGCGAATTTCAAATCTCAAGATAATACTTAAAATTAGGGAAGATAACTTATGCAAAAAATAGGGTTCTCAAAAATTTCAACTTATCATGCTTGATTCCTTAATGTTTTTAAAGTTTGAATAATCAAAGTACAATTGCCTATCTCTTAATTCTCAACATATTAATAAAAATCATAAATCAATCAGAATTAATTCCTAATAGGGAACTGAAGAAAATGCAGAGAACAATGCATGAAGTACACATTCAGGGATTTTCATGAAAGATATACTGAATTAAAGTATGTTTCCCCCCCACACTTAAGATGTACATTGCCCTCAATGTATCAAGATATAAAAATAGCAATAAAAGTATAATATCATAAAATAGGGAGAGAATCGAAACTCCCTGAATTTTGGATGAATTTTGTGAGGAAGAATTGGCAATTGTGGCAGGGTGCTCCCTTTTTCATAGAAGTTTGAGCTGTAGAGCTCCTTTGAAACTGCAAAGGGATTTATTAGTCGTGGGATGTTAAAATGAAAAGGGGTTACTTCGTTAGGAGATGGCTGAAGAAAATAAAATAAATAGAATATAAAAAAATGAAAATTCAAATAAAGAAAAAGCCGAAATGAAAAAAAATTAAAAATAAACCTAAAAAGGAAAATAAAGTTAGAAGAAAAAGTGAAAATAAAGATTAGTGTTTAAGAGTTAGAATAAAGTAATAATAAAAGATAAAAGATAAAATAAAAGTAAAACAAAATAAAGATAAAAATAAAAATAAAAGAGGATCTAGTCCTCTGATAGATCTCGTGGCGGTGGGGAATGCCGAGGTGCTGACATATGTGCGCTAAAGTGGCGTCGATGTAATCGAGGCGCTACTCAAATTGGTCCAGGCGCTCGTGTATGTCAGCATGTGGGGCTGCTGTCTGGGTGGGTCATCTGGGGAGTGGTGGCTCATCGGGCTCATCCTCTGCTGGCGGTGGGACATCGTCAGGAATGTCCTCTGGCTCCTCGCCCTTTTGAACGAGGCAGAAGTGGAAGTGGCCGCCCCCTGGTCATCGCTCTACCATCCTCATGTGTAGCATGCTCTGGATGCCCTGTGAGGACATCTGGCTGAGTAAAGTGTAAGAGGATGTTTGGGCTGCAGTGTTGAATAGGCCAAAGTAGCGGCCTAGTCGCGTGATGTACGGGCCCATAGATATGACGCCTTTCTGGTGCTGCTCAGTCTGGTGCCGCATGGCAAGTGTGATGAAGTATGCGAGATCGATAGCGTGGCCATTAGCCATGCACTGGAGGAAGTAGACGTCGTGAGTATTGACGACGCCTGTACTCTCTCGCCTACCTGTCAGAGTGTGAGCGAGAAGAGCGTGAATGTACCTCAAGAAAGGAGCGAGGGCGGTCGCCTTACTGACGCTGGGGTTATAAACTTGTCGCCCCGGAGTGATCTCATTCCAGCAGTCGAGGGGCCAGATATGGATGTGACGAGAGAGGGTGGGGAAGTCCTCCTCTGCCATGAACTACTCAGTGTAAAGCCCAAGTGCTACTTCGAACTCTGGTACGCTGAGTCGTCGTACGAGCCCTCCCAAACGGAATTGGACCGTCCCTGGATCGTCAAATCTGGTCATTACGGTCTGAAGGTGGAATGTGGAGTAGAATTCGAGGGTGAGCTCTAGGTAAGTAGGCTCTACAATTCTGAAGAACTGGTCCCACGGGTCAGTCGCTAACAGGGCTCAGACATCGTCCACCAGGTTTACTTGTGCGAGGGCCTCCCAGTCAATACACCGGCCCATAGAGATAGTGCGTGCCCGGAGTAGCTGATAGCGTTCCTCCTGAGAGTCTTGGGTGAAAGTGATGAACGGGTGGCGTGCCTCAAAGGTGGGCCGTAAAGATGAACTCCCGGGTCCCTTTCGTTTTTTGGAGGCGGGGACAGCAGCTTTTCTGGCGCGTGAAGATGACATAGTATCAATTGTGGGCTTGCACGGTCGTGGGATGCTATTACACGGGTGTGTGGTGGTTATTTTCGAGTTTGATGATGGTTTTGAGGGTGGTGACGGTGCTCACGGGGGTTAAGGAGATTTTGGGTGAGAAATTTTAGGGTTTGAGTGAAAGGGAAAGTTAAAAATGGCCCCCTATTTATACATTTTGGGTCACACGGGCATGTCGCACGCCCGTGTGAGTCGTGTTTAGCCTGTCTTTTTCGAGAATCGGTCGATGAGCACACCCGTGGGAATGGTGCGCACGGCCGTGGGAGATCGGTTCTTTGTCAATCACACGGTCGTGTGATGGTAGACACGGGTGTGGGAGATCGCATTCGTTCGTCACACGGTCGTGTGTTCCTGGGCCACGGGCGTGTTCCAATTGATAGTGTCTTCCACGGGCTGGAGGCACGGGCGTGTGTCTTTGTGTGTGCCCGTGTTGATGCTGCAGGATTGCCACGGCCATATCGCACGGCCGTAGGCATGTGTTGGTAGCCCGTGTGGAATTCGTAAGGTCACCACAGTCGTGGCATGATAAACGCTAAATTATACATATTTTTACCTCATATTTTGCCTATATTTTGGATGAATTATTAATGATTTGGTGAGAATTGATGCTCTTAACCTTTCTTTTTCATATCTTATACTCAGAAGAGCATACGGAAGAGAAAAGAACTAAAAATGGGCCAAAAATGAGGAAAATGGGCCAAAAATAGCTTAACGCACGGCCCAAGGATTTACCACACGGCTGTGGCACACAGCCGTATAACATAAAGATCACACGGTCCAACCCCGACAAGCACGGCCAGGCCACACGGCCGTGCCCCATAAACAGAATATCACACGGCCTTTGTCGAAGTCAGACGGGCATGGCACACGGGCGTGTTCTAATCGTGAGGAAGGGGAATTTCGCTCAAATTGGGATGCTTAGAGGCTAAGAAAGGCTCCCCACAAGCTCTCTATATAAAGACCTCATGAGGCAGAGGCAGATATACGTTTTGAGATATCTTTCTTCTCGTTTTTCTGTCACATTAAGGGTAGAAGCAAGGGATTACTCCAAGGGAGAAAGCCGATTAATTCATCTCAGAAGCCGAAATTCTGCAGCAACATAGAGGATCTCCCTAAATTCCTTCAGGGGTTTTTGGTTTCTTTTATGTTTTATTATTTTATATCTTCTGAGATGTTTTCTTTTTTTATTATGAACTAAAACACTTAAATACTTGAGGGGGTTGAAACCTAAGACAGATCTTGTTATTTATTCTTGATTTATTTGATAAATACTTGAATTGTTCTGAATTATGCGTTCTTCATTCTTGATTTAATAATCCTAGGTATTATTTCAAGAATTAGATGTGCTTAGAGCAGAGGAGCAAAAGTCCCTGTGATAAGAGTAGATCTACCATAATTAAGCGGAGTTGCATGCAACCCTAGACATAGGGCGACATAAATCTGCCGGATTAGGGTCAAACCTAATATGGGGAACCATAAATCGAATTAATGCAACCTAGGGAGTTAATTAATAAAGGAACTTTAATTAACAACTTAGACCTACTTGCTCTACGCCTCGACGGAGGGTTTAGCATAAATTAGGGATCTCTACAGATCAAGTCAAGTAAAGAAATCATATAGTTCAAGAAAATAGTAACAAGTGAAGTCTAGGTGGATTCCCCCTTAAGCATTGTCCATATAAATCAGCTTTTCCCTAAAAGTTTTCCCAATTTACTTTTACACTTTCTTAGTTAGTTTTAAATTAGTTTAAACAATCCTCTTTTATTTTTAGGCTAGATAATAGGAAAGAAGTGAGTACTAGTACTTTTGGTTCCCTTGGATACGATAACTCATTCTTGCCACTAAGCTATACTACTGTTCGACAGGTGCACTTGCCTCAACGTCGTGATATTAGTTGGTTTTGGTCTGAACAAGTTCTTTATAAATTTTATTACTTCATATCACGCGATATCAAGTTTTTGGCGCCGTTGCCGGGGAACTAAAATATTACGAAAGCTCGATTTCTATTACTTTAGCCATTAATATATATATATATTTATTTTTTTATTATTTTTTCTTTTATTTTTATTTTCAGTTTTTATTTATTTTTATTTTTATTTTCTTTTAAATTTTTGAGTTTTCTTTGCTTTCTCCTTTTAGGTATTTTTAGTTTATGACTAGAAATAACCCAATAAGACCACTATTTTTCGACGAAGATCTAGAAGCAACAGTTCGCAGAAATCGCAGGGAAATTAAACGCAGTCTACATTATACAGAACAATAACCTGAGCAAGAGCCAGAACCTACAGAAGAGATGGAAGCAAACCAAAACGTTCCACCATATAACACCCCAAACCCGGCCTGGACGTTATGGCTAGATCTGGTGTGTCACATGGACCTACATCAAAGTTTATGACCTTTTTGCTTGTTGTGGCTTAAGTGAGATTTTCATTAAAACAGCAAGCTTGTGAAAAGTCATTTTGTTAAGCCTTTAGGTTATCCATATTCTGAACTTGTTGAGTTTTGAAAACGTTCTTAAGATTTTGAAAACCCGCGCAGCCTATAACTTGCAGTTTCGATAAAATATGTATTAAACCATTAAAGAAAATAAAACCAATAGAGAAATTTAAATAGCAGCCTTATTACAATTAAAACCCCAAAAATAGCAAAATAAAATACTTAAAGTAAAACAAAATCGAATTTGCAGATGCTGTGGCCACTCCGAATCTCTCACAGCTCCAAGCCCACTATGGTTGAGGGTTACCTGCAGAGATGAAATTAATGGGTGAGTTTGATAACTCAGTGTGTAACATAATCTCAACCATAGGCCAAAATAGATCAAGCCTCAGAGTCATATTTAATTGGGCCTTGGCCCATTGCAGAAATCAGGTTAAGCCCATAGGCCCATAACAGATACGGATCAGATATAATATGCAAACAGAAAACCCAACCCAGATCCATCCATAACACCCCCGTACCAGCCTTACACCATGTGGGGAGACTACTCGACCCACCCAACCACTATATACCACAGAAATTCGCAGCGAGGCTGCCAGATATTGTGACGAGGTCACCAGATACAGATATTGTGGCGAGGCCACCAGAACAGATATATATGTGGCGAGGCCACCAAAACAGATATATATGTGGCAAGGCCACCAGATTGCAGCGAGGCTGCCAAAACGCTTCCTCCATCATAAACCCAAACCCCATGCAACAGATATCATGATATGGCATATAACATTTAGAATCTCATGCATCAGATATACGCATGTATTATGAGATATGACATACCGAAACAGGAAATCATACGTTTCATACAGAATTTACCCTAGGGGTATAAAAGTCATTTTGCACCTAGGGGTAAAATGGTAATTTTCCATACTTAGGGGTATTTTAGTCTTTTTACCGATTTTCAGGGTTTTTATGCAAGTCCAAGTAATTACTAGTCCATTAGTGTTTGCAGAAGTTCTTTTAACCATAGTTTCCAATTTTACCCTTTTTAGCCCAAAACCCCTAATGGGCCTTACTAAATCCATTATCGCCTTAAGCCCGTTAAAACCAAATTTTAATGTTCAGATTGTTACTTTTAACCGGTTTATTCTCAACATACCGCCAGAATGCTTTTAATGACAATTTTACTGATATGGGCTCGGAAGCCCATTGGGCCCACCTTTGGCCCATTCAAGCCCAACTTACCGAAATGCTCAGAATCGCACCTTCTACAATTTAGTCACCATCGAATCTAAAGGTGACCCTAATAGCATAAACGATAACACAGAGATTTCACAAGACCGAGTTTTCGGTCACTTTCGGTCATTTGTCGGTCACTTCTAGTCATTACGGCCGTTGCCGTCCTAGTCTATAATGGGAGTATGTTACACACCTGTTAACGGATAAAGTGTCGACGAGATCCACGTACGGAAGCCCTACAGTTAATCACTAACGTGTTAGCCTAACGATTGTCAACCAATAAGCCATAATCCCCTAACCATATTTGGCCAACATGGCCTAAGTCATTGAAATCTTACCCTTCTGTCGATTATGGACTAAATCCTAATGCCCAACCGAGTTTGTCTCCAAGGCCTCCTGGACACGTCCCTTTCTCCTACCCTAGCGCATACAAATAGAAGAAAAAGCCACAAGACATCTTAGTCCAAACGATAGCCTCCCTAAAAAGGGGTTTCGGCTTCATACTTAAAATGTGATCATCTAACAAAGACAAGTTCCCAAATACTTACCAACCTAGCCTCAATCTACAACGATTCCCCTTACAACTACGAGAAGAGATAAAAGATGATCTAACGTTCGGCTTTGAGCACCACAGGGTATGGAGGTTTCGGTTTCTCTCTTTGAAGAAGCAAATGAGGTTTAACACAAGAAGATTTGGCTAAGGAGTTATGGGAGATGTCAACAAAAGGAGAGAAAGAAGGGAGTTATGTGACTGATGATAAATCGGCAATGGAACCATAAGGTTTCAGTCAAGGGGATAATCAGCAATGAAGTGTTTGCTTTCGGCTTTTTGTGACTATCAACCAGAGAATAACGTCAAAAGAAGATATATGGATGATAGAAGAAGAAAATTGAAAAGAAGAAAATAATAAAAGAGATTTGAGAGGGAAAGAAATGAGCAATCGGTTTAACAAAAGAAAAACGGCACAAGATGGTGTTTTAGAAGATCTATGTTCGGCAAATGAAAAGAAAAGAGGATTCGGTAATAAGGTGTAATAGGGTTCGGCTACTAGAACAAAAAGAAGAACGAAATGGCAAAACGAACCTAATATGCTATGTCAAACGAACAAAAGAAAAGAATTCACTAACCTAAGATAAAAATCGGCATAAGAACACAAGAAGACCTAAGGGAGAAATCAGCACTTCTAGCACCTAATTGCCGAAAATGCACCACTAAGAGTCCTCCTGGCCGGCCACCTTCCTTGAACTTCAAAAACACCTAAAATCACTCCCCAACAAGCTCCCCTTATCACTCCACAAAATCCTCTCATGACCAATTCAAATTTCTCCCAAGCAGAGTTTTATTCTGCTTCCAACTCTTACCTACTCCGTGCACAAAAATAAAACACCACCTTTGCATACTCTAGAGCTTGAACCTTGGACCTCCAAGCTCTCTTAGGTGCCACTTTTTAAGGAGCTTAGTGGCGCCTCCTTTGCCACTTTACCAAGACTTGTTTTGTGCTATATTTCACGAACAATTTCTTAAGACACTTATTTCCAATGGCCCCTATCTCTTAAGTCAAAAATATAAAATTTTACCGAGTTTTTAACCAGCACCTGGGCCTTCCATAGGCCCATTAACACTCCCCAAACATGCATTACACACCCAGATACCAAAGTTCAAACATTTTATCAGATGAACAACAATCTAAGAGAAACCCGAAAATTAGGGCGTTACACACCACCTCCCGCAATAGTCGCGCCACAAGCAAATCAAGAAGAACCTCCTTGCACTATGTATGATTATGCTAAACCTAGTTTGGCTGGTACCCAAACTAGCATTCTTAGACCTACTATTGCTGCTAATAATTTTGAGTTAAAGCCTAATATTTATAATGCAGGTTGGAGAAATCACCCAAATATTTCATGGGGAGGACAAGGAAATCAAAGACAACAGCCTCCTCCAAGATTTTAGCAACCACCACCGCAACATGAGAAGAAGTCGAATCTTGAAGAGATGTTTACCAAATTCATGGCCGCATCAGAAACCCGTTTTCAAAGCACTGAAATGGCACTGAAAAATCAGCAAGTATCAATTCAAGGCTTGAAAACCAAATTGGTCAACTTGCAAAATTAATTTTAGAAAGGCCATAGGGAGGATTACCAAGTAATACTGAGCCAAATCCCAGAAAACATGTCAAAGCGATTACTTTAAGAGATGGAAAAGTCCTACCCAAACCCGAAAAAAAGACTATCCCAGAAATTTCAGAAGAAAAGGCAGCGGAACCCGAGGATAATACTCCACCGCCACTCAAGGAATACAAACCGTGCATCCCATATCCGGCAAAATTGAAGAAAGACCATACAGATGCTCAATTCGGTAAGTTCCTTGAACTTTTCAAACAATTACACATTAATTTACCTTTTGTTGAAGCAATTTCACAGATGCCGAAGTATGCGAAGTTCCTTAAAGAACTTCTGACAAATAAAAGGAAGTTGGAAGAATTGGCCACGGTAGAACTCAACGAGGAATGCTCAGCTATTCTCCAAAATAAACTGCCAGCAAAACTGAAAGATTCAGGGAGTTTTACTATCCCTTGTCTGATTGGTAGTTTACTTATTAATAAAGCTTTAGTTGATTTAGATGCTAGCATTAATCTCATGCCTTACAAAATGTTCAAAAAACTAGGTTATATTCCTTGTTGATTTTGTTGTGCTTGACATGGATGAGGATATTGAAGTACCTTTGATTTTGGGACGACCATTTTTAGCCACTGCTAGAGCTGTTATTGATGTAAGGGATGGCAAATTAGTACTTAGAGTCGGCGAGGAAGAAGTTGTCTTTAAAATCTATGATGCCATGAGATTCTCTAAAGAACAAGATGATTCGTGTTATTTTGTTGATATTATTGATTATTTTGTTCAAGATAATCTCCAGGAACTGTCTTTCATAGACACGTTGGAACTGTGTCTTGTTCAAGGTGGGGGGAAAGATAAAACCACCCCCAAAATCGAGGAAGTAAGGAAAGAATTGGATTCTAATGAAATCATCGCTAGGCACATAAGTTATGAGAATTTAAAGATGAGTAATGAATTGAGAAAGAAACCTTCCATCACTGAACCCCCTAAATTAGAACTAAAACAACTGCCAGATCATTTAGAATATGCCTTTTTAGGGGAAGAATCAACTTTACCAGTCATTATCGCATCCGATTTAAGCTTTACAAAGAAAGAGGAACTACTCCATGTATTAAGAGAAGATAGACGTGCTATAGCTTGGAAAATTTTAGATATCAAGGGAATTAATCCTTCTTTTTACACCCACAAAATTTTAATGGAGGATGAATTTAAACCATCAGTGCAAGCCCAGAGACGATTGAATCCCAACATGAAAAAAGTTGTAAAAGCCGAGGTAATTAAACTCCTAGATGCAGGTATTATCTATCCTATTTCTGACAGTTCTTGGGTAAGCCCTGTGCAGGTTATTCCTAAGAAAGGTGGATTGACCGTGGTGTCTAATGACAAGGAAGAGTTAATACCTACAAGAACAGTCACAGGATGGAGAGTTTGCATTGATTATAGGAAGCTGAATGACGCCACTCAGAAAGATCATTTCTAATTGCCTTTTATTGATCAGATGTTGGAAAGATTATCAGGTCATATGTATTATTGTTTCCTATATGGCCTCTCTGGTTACTTCCAGATCCCAATAGCTCCAAAAGATCAGAAGAAAACAACGGTCACATGCCCATACGGTACATTTGCTTATCGCAGAATGCCTTTTGGTTTATGTAACGCTCCTGCTACTTTTCAGCGATGCATGCTAGCTATTTTCAATGAATTCGTGGAAGACATCATGGAGGTATTTATGGATGATTTCTCAGTTTTTGGTAATTCTTTCCAACTTTGTCTTAATAATCTAGAACGTGTTTTGATTAGATGTGAAGAGATAAATTTAGTGCTAAACTGGGAAAAATGCCACTTTATGGTTCAAGAGGCTATTGCTTTAGGACATAAAATTTCTAGTAAAAGGATAGAGGTAGATAAAGCGAAAATTGAAACTATTAAAAAACTACCTCCTTTTAATTCAGTTAAGGCTATAAAAAGCTTTTTAGGACACGCCAGTTTTTATTGAAGATTCATTAAAGACTTTTCTAAAATAGCTAAGCCTTTAACTAAATTACTAGAAAAAGACATACCCTTCAAATTTGACCAAGAATGTCTGGAATCTTTCAACAACCTCAAGGAAAAGTTAGTTAAAGCCCCGATTATGATTTCACCTGATTGGAATCTACCTTTTAAACTAATGTGCGATGCAAGTGATTTTGCAGTAGGTGCAGTTTTGGGACAGCGAAGGGACAAACACTTCCAGCCGATCTATTATGCTAGCAGGACCTTGACAACTGCTCAAGCAAATTACACGACCACAGAAAAAGAATTGCTAGCTATTATTTTTGCATTTGACAAATTTAGATCTTATTTAATTTTGTCAAAAGTCATTGTTTATACTGATCATTCAGCTCTTTGCTACCTCTTAACTAAAACTGATGCAAAACCTCGATTGATAAGATGGATTCTATTGTTACAGGAATTTGATTTTGAAATAAAGGACAAGAAAGGAGCTAAAAACTTAGCAGCAGATCACCTCTCAAGGCTAGAGACCGTACAGCCCAAATATCTAAACAAAATGAATGATTTGTTCCCTGAGGAACAACTCCTAGCCTTAGGAGATACGACACTTCCTTGGTTTGCTGATTTTGCGAATTATTTAGCCACTAACATAACCCCAAAAGGGCTAAACCATCAGCAAAAGAAGTGATTCTTCACTGATGTGAAAAACTACTTTTGGGAAGATCCTTTCCTTTTTTGAATTTGTGCAGATCAGGTTATACGAAGATGCATTTATGACACAGAAGCATACCAAATTTTGAATCAATGCCACTCAGGACCCACAGGAGGACATCACAGTGGAACTAGAACTGCTCATAAGGCACTCGAATCAGGTTTTTACTGGCCTACACTTTTCAGAGATGCCAACAGGTATGTGACCTCTTGTGATAAATGCCAACGAACAGGTAATATCTCTCAGCATAATGAAATGCCTCAAAACTATATACTTTCATATGAAATATTTGATGTATGGGGTATTGATTTCATGGGTCCGTTCCCTAATTCATTTGGGAATAAATACATACTAGTAGTAGTTGATTACATGTCAAAATGGGTAGAAGCCCAATCTCTACCGACAAATAATGCTAGGGTGGTAGTACGCTTCTTGAAAAGACTTTTTTCTCGATTTGGAACACCTAGGATAATCATTAGTGATAGGGGTACACATTTTTGCAATACTCAATTTGAAAAGGTTTTGAAAAGGTATGGAGTACACCATAGAACAGCTACTCCTTACCACCCACAAACCAGTGGCCAAGTCGAAGTGATAAATAGAGAGCTGAAACGCATCCTAGAGAAAACAATAGAAACAAATAGGAAAGACTGGTTAAGAAAATTAGATGATGCATGATATCCGTGATATGAAGTAATAAAATTTATAAAGAACTTGATCACACCAAAACTAACTAATATCACGACGTTTAAGGCAAGCGCACCTATCGAACAGTAGTATAGCTTAGTGGCAAGACCGAGTTATCGTATCCAAGGGAACCACAAGTACTATTACTTACTTCCTTTCTATTATCTAGCCTAAGAATAAAAGAGGGGTTTGTTTAAACTAATTCTAAAACTAACTAAGAAAAGCACAAAGAGTAAAATTGGGAAAACTTTTAGGGAAAAGCTGATTGATATGGACAATGCTTAAGGGGGAATCCACCTAGACTTCACTTGTTATTGGTTCTTGAGCTAGACGATTTATTCACTTGACTTGATCCGTAGAGATCCCTAATTTATGCTAAACCCTCCGTCGAGGCGTAGAGCAACTAGGCCTAGTTTGTTAATTAAAGTTCCCTTATTAATTAACTCCCTAGGTTGCATTAATTCGATCTATGGTTCCCCATATTAGGTTTGACCCTAATCCGGCAGATTTATGTCGCCCTATGTCTAGGGTTGCATGCAACTCCGCTTAATTATGGTAGATCTACTCTTATCACAGGGACTTTTGCTCCTCTGCTCTAAGCACATCTAGTTCTTAAAATAATACCTAGGACTATTAAATCAAGGATGAAGAACACATAATTAAGAACAATTCAAGTATTTATCATATAACTCAAGAATAAATAATAACAAGATTCGTCTTAGGTTTCATCCCCCTCAAGTATTTGAGGGGTTTAGTTCATAATAAAGAAAGAAAACATCTCAGAAGAAATAAAATAACAAAACATAAAAGAACCCGAAAACCCCTGAAGGAATTTAGGGAGATCCTCTATATTGCTGCAGAATTCCGGCTTCTGGGATGAATCAATCAGCTTCCCTGCGAGTAATCCTTACTTCCACTCTCTGTGTTGGCAGCAAAGAATACTTTTCTTTGTGGGGAAAATAAGCACACCCTTAGAGTTGCCTCCTAGGGTCTTTATATAGAGCTTTGGGGAGCCTTTCTTAGCCTCCAAGTATCTCAGTTCGAGTGAAATTCCTCTTTCTCACGACTAGAACACGCCCGTGTGCCACGCCTGTGTGACTTCGACAAAGGCCGTATGATTTGGCACGGCCGTGTAGCCTGCCTGTGCTTGCCGAGGGCTAGACCGTGTGATCTTCATGTGGCACGGTCATGTGGCACAGCCGTGTGGTGATTCCTTGGGCCATGTGTTATGTCATTTTTGGCCCATTTTCCTTATTTTCGGTCAATTTCCTATTCTTTTCTCTTCCCTATGCTCTCGTGAGTATAAGATATGAAAAAGAAGGATTAAGAGCACCAATTCTTACTAAATTGATAATAATTCATCCAAAATATACGCTAAACATGAGGTAAAAATATGTACAAATTAGCGTTTATCAAATACCCCTACACTTAAGCCTTTGCTTAACCTCAAGCAAAATCTCAATCCCTAAATAAGAATCATTCTTCTCAACTTACAACCTTTATCAATAATGTTTCAAACTAATTCACAGGTAGTCATACAATGAGTAATTCAATCAGAAGAAAATTAAAGACTCAATCACTCTAAGTTGAGAATTTTATCATTGAAAACATAAGTCTCTTCCTTCCTTCTAATTAGTTATCTCTCCATCTTAATTAACAGGAGTTGACATCCTCACTAAAGGTTCACTCTATCTACTCGAAGTGTTTAGGGTTCAAAATTTAAGCACTCCTTAGTCAACCTGAAAAGTTATTACCATAAGCTTGTAAGAAAATCAAATCTCCACCACTAAAGTTTGATATGATACATTGATCAAAAGGTCTTTTAATGGTTGTAACAGGGCTTGGTTAGGGGTGTTGTCATAGGCTGGAAAAAGAATGTTAGAATCGAGATTGAACTGAAAAATTATCTAGCTAGAAAAATCTCTATCACTGGAACATATTTCTCAACTAATTCTTATGATACTATTATTTCTGCCTTGGTAGCCTTAACATAGAAATATGCAAAAACTTGTTCAACTATTACAAGTTACAACTGAATTTCACTGTATGTACATATTTTTTTTCTTTCTTTTCTTCTTTTTTTTTCTTTTTTTTTAATTAAGAACAATTCAAGTAATATAATAAATTGAATAAAACTTTACAATCTGTAAAGAAGAAAAAAAAAGCTAGATGAAAAATTCAACTCAAATCTCGACAAAAATAGGGGTCAAAATAATTAAATGCAATTCAACAAAAATGGGTTATTGGTTAATAATTAGAGGGTGAGTCAAGGAAAAGGTTGTTAGGCTCAATGGGGTTTACTAGGGGTTAATTTATGGAGGTAGGCTTTTTGTGGGGTAAGTGGGTTAAATCCTAGGTGCCTTTATCATTTCGATATATCAAATCAATGATGTGGTCTCGACATGTATAATCGAAGCAAGTTCTAGAATAACAATTCAGTATTGACTCACTCAAAACAATAATAAAAGTGAGCATGAAAGAATGTATGCTCAAAAAGGCTCAAAAATCTCACCAGAATTATGGCTTTTGATGTCAATCCTGCGAATTTCAAATCTCAAGATAATACTTAAATTTAGGGAAGATAACTTATGCAAAAAAAAAAATTTTGGGGTTCTCAAAAATTTCAACTTATCATGCTTGATTCCCTAATGTTTTAAAGTTTGAATAATCAAAGTACAAGCACCTATATCTTAATTCTCAACATATCGATAGAAATCATAAATCAATCAGAATAAATTCCTAATAGAAGATTGAGAATTAGTTAAGAACAATGCATGAAGTACAATTTCAGGGATTTTCATAGATAATGTAAAGATTTCAAGTAAGCTTCCCCCTCACACTTAAGATGTACATTGCCCTCAATGTACAAAGTTATATAAATAGCAAGAGAAGTATAATATCATAAGATAGGGAGAGAATTGAAACTCCCTGAATTTAGGATGAATTTGTGAGGAAGAGTCGGCAATTGTGGCAGGGGTGGTCCCATTTCCGTTCAAATATGATCTGTAGACCTCCTTTTTTTGAAACTGTGGAAATATTTAATTAGTCGTGGAAATTTTGGATTAATAGAGATTACTCGTTAGGGATTGGCCGATATGAAAGATAGAAAATTAAATAACAGAAAAATAATAAACTAAGTTCTAAAAAATACTAATACTGTAATGATTAAAAGAATTAAATATAAAAATAAATTTTGAAATGAAAAGGAAACTAATAAAGGAAAAAAATGAGAGAAAAAAAACTGAATGAGAGAATAGAGGCACACGCCCGTCTGTCTCGGGGTTAGCCTGTGTTGGCCATATTGCACGGCCGTTGTGAACTTGTTCACTTTTTTGCACGGTCATGTAGGTAGTCACACGGCTGTGTCTGATTTGACAGTGTTGGCCACAGCTTAGGGACACGGGCGTGTGGCGTTGTGTGAGCCCGTATTGATACTGCAGGGTTGCCACGACCATGTCGCACAGCCGTGGGAAATTGTTGATAGCCCATGTGGAATTCGTAAAGTTGCCACGGCCATATCACACAGCCGTGGTGATTTGTCGACCTCCCGTGCTTTTGGGAAACTTCTGCTCTGTTTGTACACGATCTGGGTACACGATCGTGTCTCTGTTTTAAGATGTCACACGGCCTTAGGCACGCCCATGTGGCTGGCCGTGTGGCCGAGATTTCTGCATAAAAAATGTTAGTTGCTACGTAAAAATACTAGAAAAATTTTAAACAAAGAAAAGTTATTAAGTTATTGCTCGGGTTACCTCCCGAGAAGCGCTTGTTTATAGTCTAAGCTCGACTTTTCTTAAGCTTGTTCGTTCACGGTGGTTTGAAGAGTTGATACTCTTCTATCCTGCTTGCAATTTTATTATTAACATAAGATTTGAGTCGAGTATGGTTTACCTTGAAAGTGCCAAGTGACTCATGTTTTATTTCTACTGTACCATAAGGGAAGATTTTCATTACCGTAAAGTGAGGTATGTCACTTGTATGTTCTTTCGAGTTCAAGATTCGAGGGTCGTCTTCCCCTAGAAGTACCTTATCCCCTACCTTGATTTGACACGTTTTTAACTGAGGGTCGTCTTGGTGATGCTCTGGGTTGGTGTGGCATATTTTGGGTTTTTCATGATAGTTCAGCCACTCATCTAGTTCCTCAATCTGAAGCGTTCGCTTTTTAGGTGCCTCTCCATTGGATGGACTTGTCTGTGATTGGGTTGCCTTTATGTGAAGTGTATCCTGCACAGAAAGTTGGGTGGTGAGTTCAATTTTTTTGCAAGGACTCGTGACTATATTATTATCAACAGTTTTAAGTGCGTTTTGAGCTTGTAAAGTAACTTTGTCATCACCTACACGTAGTGTAAGTTCACCTGTTCCTAAATCAATTATTGTTCTGGCAGTCGCTAAAAACTATCGCCCTAGAATTAAGGGTATATTGCTATCCTCATCAATGTCTAAAACAACAAAGTCAACTGGGAATATAAATTTATTAATTTTGACAAGCACATCTTCAATTATTCCCTTAGGAGACCTAATAGTTTTATCAGCCAGTTGAATGCTCATCTTAGTTTTCTTAGGTTTTCCAAGACTTAGTTGTTTAAACAGTTTATAAGGCATGACATTTATACTAGCCCCTAAGTCAGCTAAAGCATTTTTGGTGTCTAGGCTACCAAATAAATAAGGAATAGTAAAACTCCCTGGATCTTTTAGTTTGGTTGGCAGTCTATTTTGGAGAATAGCTGAGCATTCCTCGTTGAGTTCCACTGTAGACAATTCTTCTAACTTTCTTTTATTTGTGAGGAGTTCCCTAAAAAATTTTTTGTACTCCGGCATCTGCATAATTGCTTCAACAAAAGGTAAGTTAATATGTAATTTCTTTAACAGTTTAAGAAACTTACTGAATTGCTGATCTGTGATGTCCTTCTTTAGCGCGTTTGGGTATGGGATACGAGGTTTGAATTCTTTGACAATTTCATCTTTGGAACTTACCTCATCCTTTCCTTTACTTACCATAGGCTCCTTGCATAGCTTTGGGTTGGTTTTGGTTATCCCCTCATCATCTATCATATCCACAGCATTGAGTTGCTCCTTAGGGTTAGTCTAAGTATTGCTTGATAACCCACCTCGCGGTTTTTCAGAGATTAGCTTGGCAAGCTGGCCTATTTGAGTTTCAAGTCCTTGAATGGATGCCTGCTGGTTCCTCAATGCAGTTTCGGTGTTTTGGAAACGTGTTTCTGATACGGCAATAAATTTTGTGACCATCTCTTCAAAGTTCGGCTTTTTCTCTTGTTGGAATGGTAGCTGTTGCAATCCTAGAGGAGGCGGTTGTCTTTGATTTCCTTGTCCTTCCCATGAAAAACTGGGGTGACTCTGCCAACCTGCATTATAAGTATTACTATAAGGGTTATTTTGAAGTCTAGAATTGTTACCCATATAGTTGGCTTGCTGAGTTTCCAGGCCATGTCTATAAGAGGAGTAATTTGGATTGAACATATTTCCTGGAGTTGCGTTGCATTGCATAACTAGCTGTACCTGCGTAGAACCAACAAAATTATCAAACTTTTTATTTAAAAGTTCTACCTGATTAGTAAGCATAGTAACAGCATCAATATTATAAACTCCTGCAACTTTTGTCGGCTTTGTCCTCATGATTTGCCACTGATAGTTATTCAATGACATTTCTTCAATAAATTCATAAGCTGCTTCTGGCGTTTTATTATTAATTGTTCCTCCTGCGGCTGCATCAACCATTTTTCGTGTGGATGGATTCAAACCGTTGTGGAAGGTTTGAACTTGTAGCCATAAAGGTAGTCCATGATGAGGGCATCTTCTCAAAAGATCCTTGTATCTCTCCTAGGTATCGTAGAGTGTTTCTAAATCCATCTGCACAAAGGAAGAAATATCGTTTTGTAATTTAGCTGTTTTAGCGGGAGGAAAATATTTAAAAAAATTTTCTGTCATCTGTTCCTATGTGGTGATTGAGCCTCGTGGTAGAGAATTTAACCACTGTTTGGCTTTGTTTCTCAGAGAGAATGGAATAGCCTTAGTCGAATAGCATCAAACTGTACAAACTGCTAAATCATCTGAATAGTGTTAGATTTTAGTTCAAAATTATTAGCAGCAATAGCAGGTCTAACAATGCTAGTTTGAGTACCAATCAAACTAGGTTTAGCATAATTATACATAGCTCAAGGAGCTTCATCCTGGTTTACTGGTTCTGCTGGTAGTGCTGGATGTGGTGGAACGTTTTGATTTGCTTCCATCTCTTCTGTAGGTTCTGGCTCGTGCTCAGGTTCTTGCTTTGGATAATGTAGGCTTCGTCTGATCTCTCTGCGATTTCTGCAAACTGTAGCTTCTAAATCTTCATAAAAAAGTAATAGTCCTGTTGGGTTGTTTCTAGTCATAAACTAGAAAAACCTAGAAAAATAAAAAAGGAACGAAAATAAAATAAAAATAAAAAATAAACTTAGAAAAACCTAGAAAAAAAAGAAGAAGAAAATAAAAATAAAAATAAAAATAAAAATAAAAATAAAAATAAAAATAAAAATAAATAAATAAATAAATATATTAATGGCTAAAGTAATAGAAATCGAGTGTTTGTAATATTTTAGTTCCTCGGCAACGGCGCCAAAAATTTGATATCCGTGATATGAAGTAATAAAATTTATAAAGAACTTGATCACACCAAAACTAACTAATATCATGACGTTTAAGGCAAGCGCACCTATCAAACAGTAGTATAGCTTAGTGGCAAGACCGAGTTATCGTACCCAAGGGAACCAAAAGTACTATTACTTACTTTCTTTCTATTATCTAACCTACGAATAAAAGAGGGGTTTGTTTAAACTAATTCTAAAACTAACTAAGAAAAGCACAAAGAGTAAAATTGGGAAAACTTTTAGGGAAAAGCTGATTGATATGGACAATACTTAAGGGGGAATCCACCTAGACTTCACTTGTTATTGGTTCTTGAGCTAGACGATTTATTCACTTGACTTGATCCGTAGAGATCCCCAATTTATGCTAAACACTCCGTCGAGGCGTAAAACAACTAGGCCTAAGTTGTTAATTAAAGTTCCCTTATTAATTAACTCCCTAGGTTGCATTAATTCGATCTATGGTTCCCCATATTAGGTTTGACCCTAATCCGGCAGATTTATGTCGCCCTATGTCTAGGGTTGCATGCAACTTCGCTTAATTATGGTAGATCTACTCTTATCACAGGAACTTTTGCTCCTCTGCTCTAAGCACATCTAGTTCTTGAAATAATACCTAGGACTATTAAATCAAGGATGAAGAACACATAATTAAGAACAATTCAAGTATTTATCATATAACTCAAGAATAAATAATAACAAGATTCGTCTTAGGTTTCATCCCCCTCAAGTATTTGAGGGGTTTAGTTCATAATAAAGAAAGAAAACATCTCAGAAGAAATAAAATAACGAAACATAAAAGAACCCGAAAACCCCTGAAGGAATTTAGGGAGATCCTCTATATTGCTGCAGAATTCCGGCTTCTGGGATGAATCAATCAACTTCCCTGCGAGTAATCCCTACTTCCACTCTCTGTGTTGGTAGCAAAGAATACTTCCCTTTGTAGGGAAAATAAGCACACCCTTAGAGTTGCCTCCTAGGGTCTTTATATAGAGCTTTGGGGAGCCTTTCTTAGCCTCCAAGTATCTCAATTCGAGTGAAATTCCTCTTTCTCACTACTAGAACACGCCCATGTGCCACGCCCATGTGACTTCGACAAAGGCCGTGTGATTTGGCACAGCCGTGTGGCCTACCCGTGCTTGTCGAAGGCTAGACCGTGTGATCTTCATGTGGCACGGCCGTGTGGCACGGCCGTGTGGTGATTCCTTGGGCCGTGTGTTATGTCATTTTTGGCCCATTTTCTTCATTTTCGGTCCATTTCCTATTCTTTTCTCTTCCCTATGCTCTCGTGAGTATAAGATATGAAAAAGAAGGATTAAGAGCACCAATTCTCACTAAATTGATAATAATTCATCCAAAATATAGGCTAAACATGAGGTAAAAATATGTATAAATTAGCGTTTATCAATGCATTATGGGCTTATAGAACTGCTTTCAAAACACCCATAGGAACATCTCCCTATAAACTTGTTTATGGAAAAAACTGCCATCTACCATTTGAACTTGAACATAAAGCATTCTGGGCTATAAAATTTTTAAACTTTGATTTTAAAAGTGCAGGAGAGAAGAGATTAATGCAGTTGAATGAGCTTGATGAATGGCGCTTCAATGGTTACGAGAACTCGCGACTATATAAGGAAGCCATAAAGCGACGCCATGACAAAAGGCTGAAACAACCAAAGCAATTCAAAACAGGTGATCTCGTCTTACTCTACAACTCGAAGCTGAAATTATTTCCTGGGAAACTCAAGTCAAGATGGTCAGGTCCATTCACTGTACAAACTGTCTTTCCATATGGCACAATTGAGGTAACTCACCCTAGTCACGGTACTTTCAAGGTAAATGGTCATAGACTTCAACACTATAGAGGTGAGAATTTCACAGATAACAGGGAGGATTTTCGGCTCCACGAAATCTCTTCATGATATATCCAGGAAGAGTCAAGCTTAGACTCTAAATAAGCGCTTCTCGGGAGGCAACCCGAGCACTAACTTAGTAACTTTTCTTTTCTTTACGATTTTTAGTATTTTTTCATGCATAAACTAACTTTTGAATGCAGAAATTTAAGACCACACGGCCAGGCACATGGGCGTGCCTAAGGCCGTGCGAACTTTAAAAAATAGGGACAAGGTCGTGTACCCAGGCCGTGTACAAACAGAGCAAAATTTTCCCAAAACACGGGCCACCGATACATTCCACGGGCGTGCAACATGACCGTGGCGACCTTTTGAATTTCACACGGGCTACTAACAACACTCCCACGGCCGTGCTATATGGCCGTGGTAATCCTGTAGCATCAACACAGGCACACACGCAAACACACGCCTGTGCCTACAGCTCGTGGGAGACACTGCCAAATTTCACACAGCCGTGGATCCTAGCACATGCCCATGTCAAACACGAAGAACCGATCTCCCACGGCCGCGGCACATAGCACACGCCCATGTAAGTGACGAAGAATGGATCTCACACGGCAGTGCGAACCAGCCACACGGGCGTGCTTATCGTATCAAGCATGCCATAACTGCCAAATTTTGAAAAACACGAGCCAAACACGATTCACACGGGCGTGTGACATGCCCGTGTGACACTAAAACTATAAATAGGGAACCACTATTCATCTCCCCTTCCACTCAAACCCTAGAAAACTCCCTCCCTACGCATCACAAACACCGCCCCAGCCCTAAAAACGCCACCACTCTTCATTTCCGATGACCCACGCCCGTGCAACCTTCAACCCACGACCGTGCAAGCCCAAAAATTGGTTCTATTTTCTCATTTTCCTCAATTATTCTTGTTTTATTTCATTTCTTTATTTTTTATGACATTTTTCTTGTATTTTGTTGATTTAAAGCATGGAATTAGGAAATATATGATGAATACTCTAGAATAATATAGAATCAACTATGATTGTACTTTTGCTTGCCACTTAGAATTCCATTCATTTGCCATTTAAACTTCTATTTGCATGCCATTTGGCCATAATTCCAATATATATATACAACCATAGTTCTTAGTTCTATTGCAAGTCTTCAAAATGATTTGCTCCTACTATTTAGGTTAATCATCCATTTTGTTTTACTTTTAAGCATTGTCACTTTCCATTTTATCTTGTTAATTTTTTTTAGGACTAATGATCTTGTTATTATAGGTAAGATGTCATCACGTGCTAAGAAGATTACCGTTCCCGTATCCAAAAAGCACAAAGGACCAGGAAGTTCATCAAGGCCCACCTCCGAGGCACGCCACCCATTCCTTACATTCTCGCAGGATTCTCAAGAGGAACGCTATCAGTTACTCCGGGCTCGCACTATTTCTGTGGGCCGATGTATCGACTGGGAGGCCCTTGAGCAAATTAATCTACTAAGTGACGTCCGAGCCCTGCTGAGTATCGACCCATGGGACCAGTTCTTTAGAATCGTGGAACCAACTTACTTAGAACTCACCCTCGAGTTCTGTTCCACATTCCACCTCTAAACCGTCATGAACAACTTTGACGATCCAGGTACGGTCCAATTTCGCTTAGGAGGTCTAGTGTGACAACTGAGCGTCCTAGAGTTCGATACAGCCCTTAGACTTTATTCTGAACAGTTCATAGCTGAAGAGGACTTTCCCACCCTCTCCCGTCGCATACATATCAGGCCAGTCGAGTGTTGGTATGAGATTGCTCCTGGGTAGCAAGTCTACAACCCCAGCGTCAGTAAGGCGACCGCCCTCCCTCCTTCTTCAAGGTACATTCATGCTCTCCTCGCTCACACTCTTACAGGTAGAAAGGAGAGTACAGGCATCGTCAACACTCATAACGCATATTTCCTCTGGTGCATGGCCAATGGCCACACTATCGACCTTGCTTACTTCATAGCGTTGGCCATGCAACACCAGACTGAGTGGCACCGGAAAGGCGTTATCTCCATGGGCCCCTACATTACGAAGCTAGGCCACTACTTCGGCCTGTTCAACACCATGGCCCAGACATCCTCCTACACTTTCATAGGTCAGATGTCCTCACAAGGCATCCAGAGCATGCTACACATGAGGATGGTGGAGCGACGACCAGGTGGAAGTCACTTCCACTTCCGCCTTGTCTAGGATGCCGTAGACCCAGAGGATATTGCTAATGATGTCCCACCACCATCACCAGAGGAAGATGAGCCCGCTGACCCACGGCACCCCAAATGACCCATTCAGACGGCAGCCTCACGTGTCGACATATCCGAGCGCCTGGATCGATTTGAGCAACAATGCTTTCAGCACTTCGATTACATCGACGCCATTCTCGCGCAGATATGTCAGCACCTGAACATCACACCGCTGCCACGTGATCCATCCGAGGACTAATTCCTCTTCTTTTTATGTTATTTTTATTTCTACTTTTATTTTTCTTTATTTTCTTTTTCTTAATTTTTAGACTTACCCACTAATATTTAGTTTTCTTTTTTTTTATTCTAACTTTGTTTTCCTTTTCCAGTATAGTTTATTTTATTTCCTTTTTACATTTTAGTATTTTATTTTACTTGCTTATTTTATTTTACGTTCTTAACGGCTAATCCCACGGAAGTAAATTCCATTGACCCAAAACTCCCCACGACTACTAAATCCATTCGCAGTTTCAAAGGAGCCTCACAGCTCAAATCTCTACGAAAATGGGAACACAGTGCCACACCTACCGGCTCTTCCTATCTCACAATTCATCCTAAATTCAGGGAGTTTTCAATTCTCTCCCTCTCTTTTGATATTATGCATTTATTGCTAGATATATGTCTTTGTACATTGAGGGCAATGTACATCTTAAGTGTGGGGGGGAAACATACTTTAATTCAGTATACCTTTCATGAAAACCCCTGAATTTGTACTTCGTGCATTGTTCTCTGAATTTTCCTCAGTTTCCTATTAGGAATTAATTCTGATTGATTTATGATTTTTATTGATATGTTGAGAATCAAGAAATAGGCAATTGTACTATGATTATTCAAACTTTAAAAACATTAGGGAATCAAGCATGATAAGTTGAAATTTTTGAGAACCCTATTTTTGCATAAGTTATCTTCCCTAATTTTACGTATTATCTTGAGATTTGAAATTCACAGGATTGACATCAAAAGCCATAATTTTTGTGAGACTTTTAAACCTTTTAAGCATACATTCTTTCGTGCTCACTTTTATTATTGCTTTGAGTAAGTCAATACTCAATTGTTATTCTAGAACTTGCTTTGATTATACATGTCAAGACCACATCATTGATTTGATATACCGAGATGATAAAGGCACCTAGGATTTAACTCACTTACTCCACAAAAGCCTACCTCCATAATCTAACCCTTAGTAAACCCCATTGAGCCTAACAACCTTTTCCTTGACTCACCCTCTAATTATTAACCAATAACCCATTTTTGTTGAATTTCCCATTCAATTACTTTTGATCCCTATTTTTGTGGAGATTTGAGTTGAATTTATTTAAGCTTTATTCTCTTTTCCCATTTGTAAATCTTTACTAAATTCATTGTATCACTTGAATTGTTCTTAAAAAAAAACCATGTGTATATACAATCAAATTCAGTTGTAATGTGTAATAGTTCAAATTAAGTTTTTGCATATTTCTCTCTTAAAGCTACCAAAATGATGTTATTAAGCTTTGAAATTATGTTCCAGTAATAGAGATTTTTCTAGCTAGATAATTTTCAGTTTAATCTTGATTCTAACCCTCTTTTTGCAGCCTGTGACAACACCCCTAACCAAGCCCCGTTACAACCATAAAAAGACTTTTTGATCGATCTATCATATCAAACTATAGTGGTGGAGATTTGATTTTCTTGCAAGCTTATGGTAATAACTTTCCAGGTTGACTAAAGAGTGCTTAAATTTTGAACCCTAAACACTTTGAGTGGATAGAGTGAACCTTTAGTGAGGATGTTAACTCCTGTTAATTAAGATGGAGAGATAACTACTTAGAAAGAAAGAAGAGACTTATGTTTTCAATGACAAAATTCTCAACTTAAATTGATTGAATCTTTAATGTTCTTCTGATTGAATTTTTCATTGTATGATTACTTGTGGATTAGTTTGAAACATTATTGACAAAGATTATAGGTTGAAAAGAATGATTCTTATTAGGGATTGAGATTTTGCTTGAGGACAAGCAAAGGATTAAGTGTGGGGGTATTTGATAAACGCTAAATTATACATATTTTTACCTCATATTTTACCTATATTTTGGATGAATTATTAATGATTTAGTGAGAATTGGTGCTCTTAACCTTTCTTTTTCATATCTTATACTCAAAAGAGCATAGGGAAGAGAAAAGAACCAAAAATGGGCAAAAAATGAGGAAAATGAGCCAAAAATAGCTTAACGCACGGCCCAAGGATTTACCGCACGGCCGTGGCACACGGCCGTGTAACATAAAGATCACACGGTCCAACCCCGACAAGCACGGCCAGGCCACACGGCCGTGCCCCATAAACAGAATATCACACGGCCTCTGTCGAAGTCACATGGACATGGCACACGGGAGTGTTCTAGTCGTGAGGAAGGGGAATTTCACTCAAATTGGCATGCTTAGAGGCTAAGAAAGGCTCCCTACAAGCTCTCTATATAAAGACCTCATGAGGCAGAGGCAGATATACGTTTTGAGATATCTTTCTTCTCGTTTTTCTGTCACATTAAGGGTAAAAGCAATGGATTACTCCAAGGGAGAAAGCCGATTAATTCATCTCAGAAGCCGAAATTCTGCAGCAACATAGAGGATCTCCCTAAATTCCTTCAGGGGCTTTTGGTTTCTTTTATGTTTTATTATTTTATATCTTCTGAGATGTTTTCTTTTTTTATTATGAACTAAAACCCTCAAATACTTGAGGGGGATAAAACCTAAGATAGATCTTGTTATTTATTCTTGATTTATTTGATAAATACTTGAATTGTTCTTAATTATGCGTTCTTCATTCTTGATTTAATAATCCTAGGTATTATTTCAAGAATTAGATGTGCTTAGAGCAGAGGAGCAAAAGTCTCTGTGATAAGAGTAGATCTACCATAATTAAGCAAAGTTGCATGCAACCCTAGACATAGGGCGACATAAATCTACCGGATTAGGGTCAAACCTAATATGGGGAACCATAGATCGGATTAATGCAACCTAGGGAGTTAATTAATAAAGGAACTTTAATTAACAACTTAGGCCTAGTTGCTCTACGCCTCGACAGAGGGTTTAGCATAAATTAGGGATCTCTACGGATCAAGTCAAGTAAAGCAATCATATAGTTCAAGAAAATAGTAACAAGTGAAGTCTAGGTGGATTCCCCCTTGAGTATTGTCCATATAAATCAGCTTTTCCCTAAAAGTTTTCCCAATTTACTTTTACACTTTCTTAGTTAGTTTTAAATTAGTTTAAACAATCCTCTTTTATTTTTAGGCTAGATAATAGGAAAGAAGTGATTACTAGTACTTTTGGTTCCCTTGGGTACGATAACTCGATCTTGCCACTAAGCTATACTATTGTTTGACAGATGCGCTTGCCTCAACGTCGTGATATTAGTTGGTTTTGGTCTAAACAAGTTCTTTATAAATTTTATTACTTCATATCACGCGATATCATGGCACACGGCCGTGGGGTCTTATCGACCACCCGTGTTTTGGGGAAAGTATGCTCTGTTTGTACACGGTCGGAGTACACGACTGTGCCCCTGTTTTAAGTATGCGCATGACCTGAGGCACGCCCGTGTGCCTGGCCGTGTGGTCCTAAATTTCTGCATTCAAAAAGTTAGTTTATGCATGAAAAACAATAAAATCATAAAGAAAAGAAAAGTTACTAAGTTAGTGCTCGGGTTGCCTCCCGAGAAGCACTTATTTAGAGTCTAAGCTCGACTTTACCTAAATGTGTCAAGAAGGGATGTGGTGGAGCCGAAGCTCCTCCTTGTTTTCCACAAACTTCTCACCTCTGTAATGTTTAAGCCTATGGCCATTTACCTTGAAAGTACCGGGTGAGTTACCTTAATAGTGTCGTATGGAAAGACATTTAGAACAGTAAATGGACCTGACCACCTTGACTTGAGTTTTCCAGGGAATAATTTCAGCCTTGAGTTATAGAGTAAGACGAGATCACCTATTTTGAACTGCTTAGGTTGTTTCAGCCTTTTGTCATGACGTCACTTCATGGCTTCCTTATATAGTCGTGAGTTCTCGTAAGCATTGTAGCGTCATTCATCTAGTTCATTCAACTGCATTAATCTCTTCTCACCTGCACTCTTAAAATCAAGGTTTAGAAATTTTATAGCCCAGAATACTTTATGTTCAAGTTCAAACGGTAGATGGCAATTTTTTCCATAAACAAGTCTATAGGGAGATGTTCCTATGGGTGTTTTAAAAGCAGTTCTATAATCCCATAATGCATCATCTAACTTTCTTGACCAGTCTTTCCTATTTGTTTCTACTGTTTTCTCTAGAATACGTTTTAGCTCCCTATTGGTCACTTCGACTTGACCACTGGTTTGTGGATGATAAGGGGTGGCTGTTCTATGATGTACTCCATAACTTTTCAAGACTTTTTCAAATTGGGTATTGCAAAAATGTGTGTCCCTATCACTAATGGTTATCCTAGGTGTTCCAAATCGAGAGAAAAGTTTTGTCAAAAAGCGTACTACCACTCTAGCATCATTCGTAGGTAAGGCTTGGGCTTCTACCCATTGTGACATGTAATCTACTGCTACTAATATATATTTATTCCCAAATGAACTAGGGAATGGACCCATGAAATTGATACCCCATCCATCAAATATTTCACATGAAAGTATATAGTTCTAAGGCATTTCATTATGCTGAGAGATATTACCTGTTCGTTGGCATTTATTACAAGAGGTCACATACCTGTTGGCATCTCTGAAAAGTGTAGGCCAGTAAAAGCCAGATTCGAGTACCTTATGAGCAGTTTTAGTTTCGCTGTGATGTCCTCCTGTGGGTCCTAAGTGGCAGTGATTCAAAATTTGATATGCTTCTGTGTTATCAACGCATCTTCGTATAACTTAATCTGCACAAATTCGAAAAAGAAAAAGATCTTCCCAAAAGTAGTTCTTCACATTAGCAAAGAATCACTTCTTTTGCTGATGGGTTAGCCCTTTTGGGGTTATGTGAGCTGCTAAATAATTTGTAAAATCAGCAAACCAAGGAACTGTCGTACCTGCTAAGGCTAGAAGTTGTTCCTCAGGGAATAGATTGTTTATCTTGTCAAGGTACTTGGGCTGTGTGTTTTCTAGTCTTGAGAGGTGATCTGCTGCCAATTTTTCAGCTCCTTTCTTGTCCTTTATTTCCAAGTCAAATTCCTGTAACAATAGAATCCATCTTATTAATTGAGGTTTTGCATCAGTTTTAGTTAAGAGGTAGCGAAGAGCCGAATGATCAGTATAAACAATGACTTTTGACAAAATTAAATAAGATTTAAATTTGTCAAATGCAAAAATAACATCTAGCAATTCTTTCTCTGTGGTAGTGTAATTTGCTTAAGCGGCTGTCAAGGTCCTGCTAGCATAATAGATCGGCTGGAAGTGCTTGTCCCTTCGCTGTCCTAAAACTGCACCTACTGCAAAATCACTTGCATCGTACATTAGTTCAAAAGGTAGATTCCAATCAGGTGAGATCATAATCGGGGCGTTGGCTAACTTTTCCTTAAGGGTCTTGAAAGATTCTAGACATTCTTGGTCAAAGTTGAAGGGTACGTCTTTTTCTAGTAATTTAGTTAAAGGCTTAGCTATTTTAGAAAAGTTTTTAATGAATCTACGATAAAAACCAGCATGACCTAAAAAGCTTCTTATAGCCTTAATTGAACTAGGAGGAGGTAATTTTTCAATAGTTTTAATCTTTGCTTTATCTACCTCTATCCCTTTACTAGAAATTTTATGTCCTAAAACAATACCCTCTTAAACCATAAAGTGACATTTTTCCCAATTAAGCACTAGATTTGTCTATTCACATCTTATCAAAACATGCTTTAAATTGTTTAGACAGTGTTGGAAAGAATTACCGAAAACGGAGAAATCATCCATAAATACCTCCATGATGTCTTCCACAAATTCATTGAAGATAGCTATCATGCATCGCTGAAAAGTAGCAGGAGCGTTACATAAACCAAAAGGCATTCTACGATAAGCAACGTACCGTATGGGCATGTGAACGTTGTTTTCTCTTGATCTTCTAGAGCTATCGGGATTTGAAAGTAACCAGAGAGGCCATCTAGGAAACAATAATACATGTGACCTGATAATCTTTCTAATATCTGATCAATAAAGGGCAAAGGGAAATGATCTTTTCGAGTGACATCATTCAGCTTCCTGTAATCAATGCAAACTCTCCATCCTGTGACTGTTCTTATAGGTATCAACTCTTCTTTGTCATTAGTTACCACGGTCTATCTACCTTTTTTAGGAACAACCTGCACAGGGCTTACCCAAGAATTGTCAGAAATAGGATAAATAATACTTGCATCTAGAAGTTTAATTACCTCGACTTTCACAACTTCTTTCATGTTGGGATTCAACCGTCTTTGGGCTTGCACCCTGGTTTATCCTCATCTTCCATCAGAATTTTGTGAGTGCAAAAAGAAGGATTAATTCCTTTAATATTTGAAATTTTCCATGCTATGGCCTGCTTGTGCTTTCTTAACACCTGGAGAAGTTCTTTTTTTTCTTCAGTGCCCAAATCTGACGTGATAATAACCGGCAAAGTCAAATCATCCCCTAAAAAGGCATATTCTAAGTGATCTGGCAGTTGTTTTAATTCTAATTTAGGGGGTTCATCAATGGAAGGTTTCTGTCTCAGCTCATCATTCATCTTTATACTCTCATAACTTATGTGTCTAGTGATGATTTCACTAGAATCTAATTCTTTTCTTACTTCCTCAATTTCAGTGGTGGCCTCATCTCTCCCCTCACCTTGAACAAGACATAGTTCCAACGTGTTTTCGAGAGAAAGTTCCTGAAAATTGTCTTGAACAAAGTGATCAATCATATCAACAAAATAACAAGAATAATCTTGTTCTTTAGAAAATTTCATGGCATCATAGATTTTAAAAATGACTTCTTCCTCACCAACTCTAAGAACTAATTTACCATCCCCTACATCAATAACAGCTCTAGCAGTGGCTAAGAATGGGCGTCCTAAAATTAAAGGTACTTCAGTGTCCTCATCCATGTCAAGCACAACAAAATCAACAGGGAATATGAACTTATCTACCTTTACTAACACATCTTCAATGATTCCCCTAGGATATTTAACAGATCTATCGGCTAATTGAATACTCATTCTAGTGGGTTTAGGTTCCCCTAGACCTAGTTGCTTGAACATTTTATAAGGCATGAGATTAATGCTCGCACTTAAATCAGTTAATGCTTTATTAATAATCAGACTACCAATCAAACAATAAATAGTAAAACTTCCTGGATCTTTCAGTTTTGCCGGCAGTTTATTTTGGAGAATAGCTAAACATTCCTCGTTGAGTTCTATTGTGGCTAGTTCTTCCAACTTCCTTTTGTTTGTCAAAAGTTCTTTAAAGAACTTTGCGTACTTCGGCATCTGCGAAATTGCTTCAAAAAAAGGTAAGTTAATGTGTAATTGTTTGAAGAGTTCAAGAAACTTACCGAATTGAGTGTCTGTTTGGTCTTTCTTCAACCTTGCCGGATATGGAATACGTGGCTTGTATTCTTTGAGTGTTAGAGGAGTGTTTTCCTTGGGTTCCTCTGTCTTTTCTTCTGAAAGTTCTGGAATAGTCTTCTTTTCTGGCTCGGCTAGGACCTTTCCATCTCTTAAAGTAACGCTTTGACATGTTCTCTGGGATTTGGCTCAGTGTTACTTGGAAGTCCACCTTGTGGTCTTTATGATATCAACTTCACAAGTTGACCGATTTGGTTTTCAAGCCCTTGAATTGATGCTTGTTGATTTTTCAATACCGTTTTAGTCCTTTGAAAACGGGTTTCTGATGTGGCCATAAATTTGGTAAACATCTCTTCAAGATTCAGCTTCTTTTCTTGTTACGGTGGCGGCTGCTGAAACCCTAGAGGAGGCTGTTGTCTTTGATTTCCTTGTCCTCCCCATGAAAAATTTGGGTGATTTCTCCAACCTGCATTGTAAGTATTACTATAAGGGTTATTTTGAGATCTAGAATTGTTACCCATATAGTTGGCTTGTTCAGTTTCCATGCTATATCCATAGGATGCGAAATCTGGGTTGAATGTGTTTCCTTGAGTCGCATTGCATTGCATCACTGGTTGTGCCTGCGTAGAACTAACAAAATTGTCAAACTTTTTATTTAGAAGTTCTACTTGATTAGTAAGCGTAGTAACAGCATCAATATTATAGACTCCTGCAGCTTTCGTCGGCTTTGTCCTCATGACTTGCCATTGATAATTATTCAATGACATCTCTTCAATAAATTCATAAGCTGCTTTAGGTGTTTTATTATTGATCGTCCCTCCTGCGGCTGCATCGATCATTTGTCTGGTTGACGGATTTAAACCATTGTGGAAGGTTTGAACTTGTAGCCACAAAGGTAGACCATGATGAGGACACCTTCTCAAAAGATCTTTGTATCTCTCCCATGCATTGTAAAGTGTTTCTAAATACATCTGCACAAAAGAAGAAATATCATTTTGTAATTTGGCTGTTTTAGCTAGAGGAAAATATTTGAGTAAAAATTTTTCGGTCGTTTGTTCCCACGTAGTGATTGAGCCTCGTGGTAAGGAATTTAACCACTGTTTGGCTTTATTTCTCAAAGAGAATGGAAATAGCCTTAAGCGAATGGCATCGTCAGAAACACCATTTATTTTAAAAGTATCACAAAATTCCAAGAAATTCGCTAAATGTGAATTTGGATCTTCGTCCTGCAAACCATCAAACTGCACAAACTACTGAATCATCTGAATAGTGTTGGGTTTTAATTCAAAATTATTAGCAGCAATAGCAGGTCGAATAATGCTAGTTTGGGTACCAATCAAACTAGGTTTAGCATAATCATACATAGTGCGAGGAGCTGCATCCTGGTTTACTAGTTCTGCTGGTAGTGCTGGAGGTGGTGGAACGTTTTGATTTGCATCCATCTCTTCTGTAGGTTCTGGCTCTTGCTCAGGTTTTTGTTCTGGATAATGTAAACTGCGTCTAATTTCTCTGCGATTTCTGCGAACTGTCGCCTCTAGATCTTTGTCAAAAAGTAGTGGTCCTGTTGGGTTGTTTCTAGTCATAAACTAAAAATACCTAAAAAGAAAAAGCAAAGAAAATTCAAAAATTAAAAAGAAAATAAATAAATAAATAAATAAATAAAAACTGAAAATAAAAATAAAAGGAAAATAAAAATATATATATCTATATATATAAATATAGTAATGGCTAAAGTAATAGAAATGGAGTTTTCGTAATATTTTAGATCCCCGGCAACGGCGCCAAAAACTTGATAACGACTCGCGATATTATGTAATAAAATTTATAAGACTGATCACACTGAAACTAACTAATATCACAACCTTAAAGGCAAGCGCACCTGTCGAACAGTAGTATAGTTTAGTGGCAAGACCGAGTTATCGTACCCAAGGGAACCAAAAGTACTCTTACTTACTTCCTTTCTATTATCTAGCCTAAGAATAAAAGAGGGTTTGTTTAAACTAATTCTAAACTAAACTAAGAAAGCACAAAGAGTAAATTGGGAAAACTTTTGGATAAAAGCAAATTGATAAGGACAATACTCAAGGGAGAATCCACCTAGACTTCACTTGTTATTATTTCCTTGAATTATATGATCTAATTACTTGACTTGATCTGTAGAGATCCCTAACCCATGCTAAACCCTCCGTTGAGGCGTAGAGCAACTAGGCCTAAGTTGTTAATTAAAGTTCCTTTATTAATTAACTCCCTGGGTTGCATTAATTTGATCTATGGCTCCCCATATTAGTTTTGACCCTAATCCGAAAAATTTATGTCCCCCTATGTCTAGGGTTGTATGCAACTCCGCTTAATTATGGTAGATCTACTCTTATCACAGGGACTTTTGCTCCTCTGCTCTAAGCACATCTAATTCTTGAAGTAATGCCTAGGATTATTAAATCAAGAATGAAGAACACATAATTAAGAACAATTCAAGTATTTATCAAATAAATCAAGAATAAATAACAAGATCTGTCTTAGGTTTCATCCCCCTCAAGTATTTGAGGGGTTTAGTTCATAATAAAGAAAGAAAACATCTCAGAAGATATAAAATAACAAAACATAAAAGAAACCAAAAACCCCTAAAGGAATTTAGGGAGATCCTCTATGTTGCTGTAGAATTCCTGCTTCTGGGATGTATCAATCAGCTTTTCCTTTGGAGTAATCCCTTGCTTCTACCCTTTGTGTGGCAGAAAGACGAGAAGAAATCTAAGTATTTCGTATCTAAAGTGTATCCAAAAGTGTTTCGCCTATTGCCTCATGGGGTCTTTATATAGAGCCTTCTAGGGGGCCTTTCTTAGCCTCTAAGCATCCCAATTCGAGTGAAATTCCCCTTCCTCACGACTAGAACAAGCCCGTGTGCCATGCTCGTGTAAGTTCGACAAAAGCCGTGTGGAACTATCTGTGGGGGCACAGCCGTGTGGCCTGGCCGTGCTTGTCGAGGGCTGGACCGTGTGATCTTCATGTGGCACGGCCGTGTGGCGACTCCTTGGGCCGTGTGTTATGTCATTTTTTGCCTATTTTCCTCATTTTCGGTCCATTTTCTATTCTTTTCTCTTCCCTATGCTCTCCTGAGTATAAGATATGAAAAAGAAAGGTTAAGAGCACCAATTCTCACAAAATTGATAATAATTTATCCAAAATATAGGCTAAACATGAGGTAAAAATATGTATAATTTAGCATTTATCAACTGTCCATCCTCTTCAGGATGCAGGGGTCACACGTTTGAGACACATGGTCATGTGATCAGACCGTGTGGCACAAAATAGGCTTGGTTTAAGCCATTTTTCACACCCCATTTGCTATGTACCTACAAGCATCAAAATGTACCAACTTCACATACCAAATGAGCAATAATTTCAGCCTATTCAAAACACATATAGACTAATTCATCATCAACCAATTTTCATGCCAAATAGTATCATCCAAACATGTATTAATATAAGCCAAAACATGCCTATTCCAAACTTACCAATTCAACCACTATAAAACCTATCAATTAACCACATTCAAACATCACATATGCTTTATACCAAACATCAAAATTACCATATGAATAACATAAAATACTTTTATATAAGCCAACAATTACCAAATCATCACAAAATGAACTTATCAAACTAAGCATTCATAACCCAAACCAACATTTCCAACTTAAGCCATATCACATAGCTTGAGAAAGTACCAAATTCATATTACATTCATTAGTATAAGTGACCAAAAGATTCAACTTAAAAACTAGCCTATACATGCCATATTTACAACATTTACAATAGTTCCAAAAGTACCAAAGGTTTGCTTGGATAGTGAGATAGCAATCTCTGACCTCGTCCAAAATCGAGCTAGCTCTCAAAATCTATAAAACACGGGAAAAGGAATGGAGTAAGCTTAAAAGCTTAGTAAGCTTGTATAATATTGAAACAAACTTACCAAACTACCAATTAGCATTTAAAGCAATAAAAACCAATTCATATGCTCTCAATGCTTATTCAAAACATCATTCACATGTTAGTTACAACAACCATGAATTCATCCATTAAAGAGGATGAAAATAAACATAAAACATTCATGTAACATTCCATTACAACTCTCACAAATCATATAACACAAGTATCATTATAACTATTCTAATCTTAATTCTCATGTATCATATCATGTATATAATTCATGTACTCTTATAACACATAATCCACATGAATCTTGTATTTCATATAACATATAACTTATGTAATATAAGCATAATACATTTAACCCATTAATAATGTAATAACATAACTCTTTTACCATGAAATTCATGTAACATTTATCATATAATCTTATACCTCATGTAACATGTAATCCATGTAATCATGTAATTCATATAACATATAACTCATGTAAATTTTGTACTTCTTGCAACACGTAATCTTATAATTCATATCGGTCTAATGCCTGTTGAACCTTCAAAAACATCGAAGGATACTCGGGTGATACACACTAAGTTTATATTCGGTAATCCGTCAATTCATCATATATGCTCTTTCGAGCCATGTACGGTATGCTCCTCCTGAGTCGGTATCGGTAAGCTCCGTAGAGCTAAAACGGTAAGCCCCGAAAGACTGAAACAATTAGCCCGAAGGCTGAACGGTAAGCCCAAAGGCTGAACGGTAAGCCCGAAGGCTGAGCGGTAAGCTCATGAGCTATGGTGAGTCCGCAACGGATGCAGGAGCTCGACCAAACGGTAGCCCTAGTGACATATCACTTGTATCCTATGACTTTTTACGGTTCAAACGAGACTTGGTACTTAATCAAAGCATATAACCAATAGGCATTTCGATTCATTATTTCATATAAACATTTATAAAATATGCAATTCAATCATTTCCATTATAAACATAAATTCGATTCTAATTATACAAACTTACCTCGTAATAGCTTGTAAATTTGATATCTACTCGTCTACCTTTCGTTTCCCCCGATCAAGTTCCACTATTGGTTTATCTTGATCTATATTAATTCAAATTAACCTATTTATTCACCAACACTTTCAATTTAATCCATATACATATAATTTGGCCTTTTTACAACATAGCCCTTGTATTTTCATACTTTGACACTTTAGTCCTTAATACAAAAATAAACCAAATACACAAAATCCCAATGTACATGTATTTAGCTGAATTCTTCATAGTCTCTAGAAAGCCCATATCTTGACTTATTTCACATTTCTAACCATAATATTTCTATCTTTTTCAACTTAATCCCTATTGCTCAAATTTCTAAAAAAATCACTTTATAAAACTTGTATATATACTAACAACCATCAATAATTTATCAGGAAATATCAAAATTCACATATATTCAACAATGGCACATTTCAAAAACATCACCAATTTCAGAAATCAGGGTACGGGTCAGCTATATCGAGCTACAATGAGCTCAAAAACATAGAAATCATTAAAAACGGATTAAAAATCGTACCTTAATTGAGTAACTAAGCTTGGCCAAATGCTTGAAAACATAAAACCCTTGGTTCTTCTTCACTTTGGGAAAAAATGGTGTATTATGGACATAATTCATGTTTTTGTTTTATTAATAATAACATAAATAATATTTTCCAAATTTAACCTTTATAATAAACATAATAAGTCATGTAATAGATGTCCACTATGTCCATTGAAATAAGCAATGGTCTAATATCAATTAAAGTCATTCAAATAATAAAGCCATAATCATTTAAACCATTTTACTAAAGAACTCAAGTTTATCGCTTTACGCGATTTAGTCCTTTTTACCGAATTAACTATTCAGTCGGTAAAATTTCTTTATGAAATTTTCATACTATAATTCTATCATGTAATAAGACTGATTAAAATAATAAAATATATATTTTGACTTGGTTTAGTGGTCCCAAAACCACCTATTCTGATTACTCTCAAAATTGGGTTGTTATAACCACGGTCGTAAGACACGCCCGTATCTTGTAGCCATGTGCACAAGTCAGTATGTATGCCCTGTTTTCACACGGCCTGGACACATAGGCGTGTTAGGTGACTATGTGAGGCGCACGGCCTGGGCACATGGCCGTGTGACCCTATTCCTAAAATTTTCACGAGTTTTCCTACAACTTTTATATGATATCAAATTAGTCCTTATAATATGATTAGAGTTTTATAAGTTTGTTTATGGCATGATTTGATTATGAGTGCTTGAAAAGCTATTGAATTATGATGATATACGTTATATGTTTGATGTTACATTATTCTAATCTAAGTTACAAGTCTGGTAATGCCCCGTACCTATTCTAGCAACGGTTACAAGATAAGGGTGTTACAATTTTGGTTGTGTAATTAGTTATGTGATGTGGTTTGATTTGGCATATGTGTTGGTATGTATATATGTGTGATTGGTCATATCTTATATGATTTATGATTACCATGGGAATGCTTGATGGTGTATTGGTATTTTGGTACCTATTAGATGAATTGGTGAGGTGGTATACATGTTATATTTTTGCATTATGTGCATATATGCAAAAGACCATTTAGGTACATTTTGGATGTATACTTGGTATGCTTAAAAGTGATCAAGTGAATGTGTATGTATATTATGTTGTATGGATGGATATTGCAAGTTTTAGGCTTGAATTTTTGGTTGTTTGAATGCCTATTTTTTTTATTGTAGTTATATGTTATTGAAATGTGTAGGTTGCCACCAAAATTGGGTGAGAAATGTGGCTTAGAAAATAGCTTATTTTCGTCCACATGGGCAGAGACACAGGCGTATGTCTTAGCCGTGTGTGACACATGGTCAAATAACACGGCTGTGTGTGACACACGGCCATCCCTTGAGATTTCTAATGAAAGTAAGTCAGTGAATTGCATGGGCTAGTCACATGGGCGTGTGGTTGGTCGTGTGACCCAAGTTAGTGAGTTACATGGGGTCGGACACGGGTTGGGACATGGCCTTGTGATCCCATTTCAAATGTCCAGACAGCCTGTGACATGGGCGTGTCACACAGCCTGGCCACACGGGCATTTGTCCCCTGTACTTTGAAAATTTTCAATGTTTTCCCAACATTTCTATAAGTACTCGATTTAGTCCCGAATTATTTTTAATGCTTGTTTTGGGCCTCGAGGGCTCATGTTAGGGACTATATGAATGTATGTGAATGATTTATATTTGGTTATGAATAATGAATATGAAATGTATGATTGTTTATATGATAAACCCGGTAATGTTCGATAACCCTATTCTGCGGCGGATACGGGTTAAGGGTGTTACAACATGGGCTACCACACAGCTGTGTGTCACACATGAGTGGTTGACATGGCCGTGTGTGCTACACGATCAGGTTGGTTTTTGGTTCACACGGTCACAGTTAGTTACATAGTCTGGCGACATGGCCTGGCGACATGGCCGTGTGACCTTAGATTACACGACATCAGTTTGTTACACGGTTTAGGAGCAAGACTGTGTTACAGCACCACCTGGCTTGTCCACACGATCGTGTGACCACTATTTTAAATTTTTACCTATTTTTTGTAAATGTTTCAAAATGGTCCTGATTTGGTTTCGAGCCGGCTTAAGAGTTTTCATAAGCTCAATTGAGACTCAAATTTGTTTGTAATGCATGTTAAACATAGACTTAGCTTGTATTTATTAATTTAGTGAAAATTATTGAGTAAATTGCATATAAATATTCCTACTTATTATTATAGCATCCTGTAGCTTAGGTCTGACGACTAGACCGGGTATGGGGTGTTACACCTCTATCCTTATCTTCTAATATGAATAACACTCTCCATTAAAGTAAGGAGGTCTCACAACAGATTGACTTTCACCCAAGCTAGTTGAGCTAAAATCTTGTGCATCATCAAACTTAGTATTTTTGTATTAGATCGCCTCTCTCAATGGTGAAACCTTTGATGGTGAACTAGCTCTGATGCCAATTTTTAGGCCCAAAAATACAAAAGAGGTGAATTGGTATTTTAAAAATTCTACAAGATTTTCTAAATAAAAAAACGAAAGAAAAGTTGGACAATTCAATTTATAGTGGTTTGGCCTTAATTTCCTACCTCTACTATATTGGTATAGCTCAATCAATGATTTTTCAATTCATTACACTTGAATTGTTACCTTTCAAGGAAAAGGTATAACCTTTATAGTACCATCTTTTTTACAAGGCTAACATAACAACTTCCCCCTAGCTTTTATGGCTAAGCTAGAACCTTGTAGCTTTTACAAGGCACAATTAGCAACCCTTCTTATCCCCATAAGATTTTATACCTCACAAACCTTAAGTATACTCTTTACAAAAAAAAAAAAAGATGAAAAAATTAACAATGAACTTCTAGTAGGTGCTTGTTTGCAAATTGAAGCTTTAAGAAAAGATATGAGAGTAAAAGAAGATTTTACAATAAGCTCTTAATAAATATGTACAAGAGAAATGAAGAAAAAGAATCATTTCTCTTGAACTATTTACTTGGATGTTGCTATCTTTTTTTCTTGATGTGTCCTTGAAGAGTATTTATAGCAAGGAACAAGTTTGTGAATGTTTATGGTCGTTGGGGATGAATTATAGTAATTACAAGTATAAATCCAAGCTTAAAAATTTCCCTTGCAATGTATGTCTAGAGATTGGAGTAAAAATAATCGTTAGATAGCCATTGGTAGGCTATGCCTTGAGGCATAAATATCATGTCTCGAGACATACATGCCAATGTCTCTAGACATGCAACCCCTGAAGTAAAGTTTTGCACTCAAAAGTTCATGTCTTGAGACTTGACTACCAAAGTGCCACAAAAACATTTTAAACACCTTAGAACACTTTGGTATTGACTCAAAAACACTTGGTAAGGATGAAACACATTTAAAACATGTTATTGTGTATTTTTACAAGTATTTGAAAATGTTTCATTAAAATTTTAACCATATTTTCACCACATAACTTAGGAAATATAATATATAAATATTATCTTATATGTTTTTATATAAAAAAACTTGAGGCATTAAAGCTAACATAAATGAATAAAAGAAGAGAAAAGATGAGAATGATCTCATCTCCTTCCCCCAAAATCGGCACCATCAAAGGAGAAGATGGAAATTTTTCCTCTTTGCTATTTTGTCTTCTTTCTTCAATCTCATTCAAATTTCACACACCTATCTTGATCCCCTCACTAAAATCAACTAGGAAACATTCCTTTGATCTTGATTTCCATAATAATATTTTCCATCAACCTAGGTTTTCAATGGATTAACTAGAGAAAACTTAGGTTAGTGAAAGAAAGCTTCAAGATAGGTAAAAATGATATTCTCATAGTCCTTATTTCTATTTGAAGTTTTTATGTGTAAGAATATGTGAGCATTATTTGATGAGAAATATGTTAATATTTATGTGAAGAAAAAAGTGGAAAAAGGGGGTTTAAGTAAAGAAAAGGAAAGTTATGGATATTGATAAGTTATGTCAATACGAGAAAGTATGGAACAATGAAAAATAGAAAGTTGTTGACAATAGTTTTGCACATAATAGTATTGTTGAGATACTGACAGAAAATGAGGATCTTGAATAAATTTGCCAAGAAATATAGACATGGAATAGATAGGCCAAAATGGAAAGACACAATTCAAGTAGAATAAAATTCGTGAAGTTTCTAGACCAGTAGTCCAAGCACCTAAAGGTATAAAGCTAGTAGAGTACAAATGTAACACCCCAAACCCGGCCCAGATGTTACGGCCAAGTCTAATGTGTCACATTGAAGTGTTTTTCAAAAACCGTGTTTTCATTGAAAACCCTTCTTGATGTTTAAAAACTCTTACCGTTAAACTTGTATAAAACCTTAACTTGTGTTCCAAAACGTGGTTTATTAAAATAATCATCCCCTTTCAAACATTGTTAAAAACTTTGTGTAATTTTATAGAAAATTTTGTGAACGCTTGTAACCCCTTTGTAACCTTTATAAAACATGTTATTTTGAAAATGGTTTAAGTATCAGAAAATTTGACCTTTTTCGTTATGACTTAAAGTGAATGGAAGCTGGGCACCAGGTAGGATTCCAGAAAAGAGAAGGTGAGTCGAATAGACTGCTTAAGTACCAAGCTCTTCTTGGATCCACTCCTAGACATGCACACGACCATTGCCACACTTTAACTATTTGAAATATTTATTTACGAGAACATTTAAAATTGAAGAAGCTTTGCTTGGTTATCATGCTATTTTGAAAACAAGTAACTTTTATAAAAATCGCGTCTTAAAATCATTTATTTTCAACTCGATTTAAATAATATCCTACGTAAGCTAAAATCAATTTAAATAAGTAAAGAATAAAAACCCAAAATAAAAATAATTAAAGAGGCCTTTTTACAACCCGAAACCAAAATAACTAATTAAATCTAAATTGAAATAGATAACTTAATTAAAATCCAATAGTCCAGTCCATGTGGCCACTCTGAATCCCTCCCAGCTCCAAGTCCACCAACTAAGGCTCATCTACAAGGATGGAAGGAAAAGGGATGAGTTTGGAAAACTCAGTGTGCAACAAAGCCCTTTCCAAAGCCCACATCATCACAAGCATACTGGGCCGAAGCCCTAATTCAGTCTTAACATATACTGGGCCGAAGCCTTTTCAAAATTCATGTCACTGGGCCGAAGCCTTTTCTATAAACGGTATGACCCATAGGCCCATTTTAGTATCACATGTAAACATCAATGCGTGTATGCAAAGCCCATTTGGGGAGACTACTCAACCCACCAACCGCTACTCTCCACCCGTACCAACCAAGCTCTCCATGTGGGGAATAACTCAACCCACCCAACCAAACTCTCCACTGGCAGCATAGCTGCTTTAACGTATATCTGGAGGCCTAGCCTCTTTTAATAACTGGGGCAAAAGCCCTTTTCGGTAAACTGGGGCAAAAGCCCTTTTCGGTAAACTAAGGCAAAAGCCCTTTTCGGTAAACTGGGGCAAAGCCCTTTAACACTTCCTTCTTTCATATAAACCCAACCCATGCATGTAATGAGTATAACATGGCATATCGTATACATATCATAGCATATCATGTGCATATCATATCATATAATGTAAAATACCAATATCACAATCATCATATTCATAATAAAACCCTAGGGGTATAATAGTCATTTTCACCTAGGGGTAAAATAGTCATTTTTATGTTATAAGGGTAATTACGTAATTGTATCCATTATTAGGGTTTTCCATATTTATTCATCAATTCCAAGTGTTTAAACAGCAATTTTAGCCTATCTTAGTAAAACCGAGTTATTGGGCCCAAAACCCCTAATGGGCCCTACCTAGCCAACTTAGTCGTCTAAGCCCACATAATCCAAATTCTACAAGTATCTACTAAGCTAACCAGTTTTAAGCCCATAGTCTATTAAGAAACACTCATTACCCATTTTTACCCGTATGGGCCCGTAAGCCCATTGGGCCCAAATTCAGCCCATTGAGGCCCATCTTACCAACGTGTGCAAAATCGTGCACTTATCTACTCCATCAATCCACACACCGATCTTATTGCATTTTTCACATCTAAAACCATTCACAAATCCACAAGTTCCAGAAATGCCGAAATTTCGGTATTTTCGGCTTTTCAGCAAATATCAAACTAAGCTACTAGAGGGTTTGTTACACACCTGATTAATGTCGAAACATTGACGAGATCTCCCACGCGATTATCCTACAGTGATCACCTCAACAGATTAGACCATACCAACACTTAATCTAAATCGAAACTCAACAAAACCTTACTTATCTATTCGTACATCACCTTTAATGGCCCTAGAATCTTACCTTGCCAACTTAGATCTACAAGATCTAGATCCAACTGTGCCAATGTCTTTAATCCAATGCTCCTTGTAGATTACCCCTTAACAAACACAAAACCGATTTCTAAGATAAGATTAGTCCCTAGCCAAGTCGACAATCTCCTTAAATATATTGGGATTTCGACTTCTCTTAATTTCCAAAATAACGAATGAGAAGGAGTTCAGATACTTACCAAAGATTTACTTGCCAAAAACGTTCCCACGCACCACTTTTTTTCCAGATTTGTTGTAGATCTAATCCCCAAAATACGAGTAGAGAACAGATTTAATAATTTCAGCTTTTCCATAACTTCCAAGAATACAAAAGTTCTCAGGGTTTTGATCACTTACTGATGATTCTATTCGAAGAATTTCGTTTCCACGTCCTTTCTAGCCTAGATCTATAATAGATCTACATCCAAACGCTAGCAGAGAAAAGATCTTAGGATTTACGGCTTTTAGATCTATTACCCAGGTATTCTTGTCTGATTCAACAGAGGATTAGGGGCAATGAATAAATGGCAAAAGGAATAGATAATGAGGGATCTGGCTTGATGAACTTTTGAGAAGGATTGATGAAGAAAAGAGAAAGAAATTAGAAATAATAGAAGAGAGGAGATAAAAGATGAATCAAGAAAAAGGAAGGAAAGAAGGGTGGAAGAAAATAGGTTCGGTTACTATTGATGAAGAGAAGAAAAAAATGAACAAAAAAGAAAATAATTCATTTTAGGCAAGAATTAAAATAACAAATTCCTTTAATTAAGCTTCCCTCCATTTTAAATTCCCTTAATTGCTCCTTGAATTTTGCTATCATTGAATTTAAATTCAAATCTGATTCAAAACAGATTTGAATTGCTTCCAATCCCTTAATTTTAGCCTGCTGACGTCCTGGGTCCTTTTCTAAAAATAAAACAGAACATACATACGCCTGCCTGGACTCAAACCCGTGCTACCCTGAGACTCCTAACGCACCGCTGCCGCTGCGCCACAAGCCTTTTTGTGGCATAACTCGGTCGCATCTATACTTAACCCTTACCTTAACGTGACCTGGCTTCTAAAAATAAAAACCCATATTGCGCACGCTAGGACTTGAACCCCAGCCTCCCATCTCGCTACCTAGCACCCTAACCACTGGGCCAAATGTTTCCTTATGCCCAAACTTGCCCAATTTATTATTAAACCCTTATCTCCCAATTTCCCCATAGAAGCAAAATTCTAATTTTTTTCTAGAATTTTGGATTAAACCCAAAGTTTTTCCCATAATATAAATACTTCCAAATTTATTTAGAAACTAAATTTAAACACCAAATTAGTAATAATGTCATATATATTTTTATATAAATAATAATAATAATAATTTTATCTCGAAATACTAATTTTTAATTATAAAAATTTTCAAACATCAATAATAAATACAGTAATAATTAATTATAATTTTTATAAGACTTTAAAATATCAGTAATAATAACAAAAATATTCTATCAATAATAATAGTAATAAGAATATATAATTTTCGTAAATATCAGTAATAATAAATACAGAAAAATTTTCTAATAGTAATTTAATTCAAAATTTTTTTCTTTAAACAATAATATTTAAAACTTCTCAATTTATTCAGGTTTCCTTTTATTCGAACCCAGACTCAAAACCCAATTCTTCTAGGCCCAAATTCAGGGTGTTACAACAAATGAGTAATTTTGTGAAAATGAAATAAGAAAATAAAGTTTTTCTTTAAAGTCCTGATAATGATTATGAAAAGATATTCTTTTCGGCTGAATGCAATAAGATTTAGATATCTTATTAGTCTAGCAATTTATGAAGAATTTGACATGTGTCTGATGCTGTCATTACAATTTTTAAACATATGTTAGAAGCATATAGAAATTCCCAGGAAATTGTTCAATATGTTTGCGTAAACATTTATATGTATTGAAATGATTTAAACATATGTGGTAAATTTGACTTAATGAATAGTAATAGAAGGAAGATTATATAATGATCCAACATGTACACGTATAGAAGGATTGTGATAAAAGTTTGTTACGATTATTGTTGAAACTCTTAAAGAAATCAAAATACCTTTCCCAAAAATTCTTCCTTACTCGTGACTTCTAGAAGAATGATGATATAAACGTTTATCAAACTCATTCAAGTGATCATTTAAAAAGTTAATATTTAAGATTAAATATGTAGAATGTGAGATATAATGTGATGTTGTCATGGGAGGAGTAAATACGTGTTGTACTCTTTTTCCCTTGACCGAGGTTTTATCCCATTAGATTTTCCTGGTAAGATTTTTAATGAGGCAACATGTTGTATTTTATATGTTTAATCTCATTCCTGCACTACGAATTTTTTTCCCTACAAGGCTTTTATCTAGAGCTCCAATGTTCATTAGAAGTAGACTTTTATTTCGTTTATACTTTCTATATCTATAAATATAGACTTTGAAAAAACATTGTAAATATCCCTATTGATCAATAAAATTCAAAGTTCTCTTGCTTCTTTTATTTCTTTCGTTCTTTGTTCTCTTTATTATTTATTTCATAACAATTTTAATTTTATTTGATTTTTTTGGTGTTTTCTTAATATTCCAAACTCAAAATGAGAAGAAAATCTGAATAGTAAAATATAAAAAAATAATATATAACCTAAATTAAAATAAAAATATAAAACCTAAATTAAAATTTAAAAAAATAGTATATAAACAAAAAACTGAGCCAATTTTGGACTTGAACCCAATAAAGAAAGGGGTTTGGTGGGGTCTAGTGACTAACGGAATATTAAAACCCAATTGGCATCCAAATATCGTTTCAATTGAAGACATTGATTTGAGACACGAAAATGACCCAAACAAAATGGGGATAAACATGTTCTTTTTGGGGATTCAATTTATTATAATATTATGCTAAAAAAATGTTATTTGTAAATATAACAATTATTTTATTATTTATTAATAGTTTATATAATTTTTATAATTATAGTTTTGAAGTTGACTACTATATTATTAATCATTTAATCTTAGCTTACACGAGTGTAAGTAAGAAGCAGGCAGTGGTCTTGACTAAAAAATGTTTAGATATACATTTTAATCCCTTTAAAATTTATGAAATTATAAATAGTATCATGTTAAAATTTTATTTTTGCCCCTCTTAGTTTATGATTCATCTTTGGTTCTCTTAAAAGCAATTTTCTAGCTTTATCCTTATTGGCTTGTATAATATTTTTAATAAGGATTTATATATATATATATATATAAAGCTTATAACTATTTATAACTCCTTTCTAACCATTAAATATGAATATAAATACACTTCTATTCGCTCGAATCGACGTCCTTTTACATTAACAACAAAAGTCAACTTAGTTGTGAATTAGCCTACTAAATATTATAATTTAAAACTTAACTATTAAATAATAGTTTCATACGATTATATTCTTAAACGCGTAATTTTTTTAACCATTTATATTAATGCTTATATAAAATTTAAAAAAATTATATTATTATTATTTTATTATGTATTCAAAATTTTCTCCTAGCATTTTAAAATTTTAAAATTTAATGGCTTGATGATAAGTTAATTTACTATATTTTCAATTAAGGTAGTGGTGGAAAAATTATCTAGTAATTGAATTTGGGTGTAATTGTTAATAATTATAAAGGATGGCATGTTTAGGTAACTATTATAATTGGTGAATCCTACTGAATTGGGTGTAATTGGAGCACCCAATTGCACTTTTCAATTCTTAAGGAGAGAGTGAGAACTTGAGTAAATACGTGAGTAATTACACCCAAGTCTAATTACCTTATAACTTTCTAGACACTCATACATGATTTAATTTTAAAAACTTATTTTTATATAAATTTAAGTTATAAAAATTATATTATAAGCATGAACACGTATGAATATTTGGGATGATTATAGCAACTTTTTAAATCATATTTTAAATCCTAAAAGAATATATTATAAAAATAATTTGTGTATTTTATAAAATTATAACAAAAAATTTATATTATTTAAATTCTAAAAAATTCTAAAGTTATAATAAAAATTAAATTATAAAAAATAAATTACGTGTTATAAAAATGTTATAATATATTTATTTATACAAAGTTATAACCAAAAAGTATGAACATAACTTATTTGTGTCCATTCTATGTATTATAAAAAAAATATACTTATTTATAAAAAAAAATGTTATAATTTTTTGTCATAACTTATTTATAAAAAATAACTCTCTAAAGTTATGAATAAAACTCATATTATTTAAAAAAAGTATAATAGAAGATATTGGACACTTTATAAATTTTTTATAAAGGTTATATATTATAAATTTAATAAAAATTATACTTAATCTGTGTATTATAAGAAGGTTATAATCTAGTATAACTTTTTTTTTTCAATTTAAGTTTATGTAAATTTTTATAATTAAAGCTACTAATTGTTCACACCGTGAATCCAAGATTATGTGATAGATGCTAGTTAAACAAATAAAAAGATTTTATTATACTATATCGTGGAGTATGATACCATTTAAGAGAATGGAGTCAAACACAAACATTAAAGACATCTCACAAACTCTTTAATTTGAAACATTCAAAACTTCAAAGTGTAGTTGAGAGGACATTTATATTAAAAAAAAAATTCTCTTATTAATAATACCACCTTAGTATAGTATAGTATCAATTAGTTGGGCCAAACAATTCTCTTCGGTATACAGAGATGAGACGATTGAAGGCTTTAAATCCTCTTATGGGGATCAACGGACAGGGGGTTGGAATTTTATTAACACTGATGGTGATGTCAAATTAGAACTAGGGAGCGCAGCAGTTGGGGGAGTAATGTGTGATGAGAACGGTGATTGGGGCTTTGGATACAATCGGTTCCTAGGAAAATGCTCAATTTTTGACATAGAACTTTGGGACATTTTAGATGACCTAAAGATTATCCAACGAAGAGGCCATGACAAGGTGATTATCCAATCAGACAGTTTAAGGTTGTTAAAGCCATACATGAAAGCTTTTTGAAGACTTCAAATTTTGCCTTCATCAGAAGAATCCCCCGTATTTTATCTCAAGAAGATCAGTGAATATTAAGATACATTCCTATGGAGCGTAATCAAAGCACAGATTGCTTAGCCAAATTGGCCTTTGCAAAAAAGGAGAACTTGCAAGTGTTTGAGACCCCTCCATGGGAAGCGTTAGAATTTCTTGAAACTGATAGGGAAAGAAGTATTTGTATCCCTTAGTATTTTTCTATGTAAATTAGTATAGCAATGTTTTTTATTCACAAAAAGAAAAAACCCAATGTTACATAGTTTATAATTTTATTATTGGGTAGAATTGAGATTATCTATATTTTGATGAGTACATATGGAAGAAGGAGATCTTGTAATAGCCTAAATTCAAGGTTATCGGAACAGTGGTTTCGTAACCACAAATCCGATTTAAAGAAAAAATTATTTTAATATTTTTTCATAAATATTGATATGATAGGAAAATTTGTATGAAAATATCGAAAAAAAAATTTACCGATTTAGTGGTTAGTTAAGGAAAAGAAATTATTAAAGAAATTAGGTAAAGACAAGTTATCGAGATCTCGATCTCGTAAAACCTAGTCAAAAATATTTTTATAAATATTTGTGAAATGTTAGTAATATTGTATTAAAATTTCGTTAGAAAATTTTAACGTTTGGGCAGTCAATTAAATGAAAAGGACTAAATTAGAAAAGGAGTAAAAGTTGTTAGGATGATTAAACAGCTTAAGAGTTTAATTAGAAAGGATTTAAAAAGCAAATAGACCCAAAATTTATTTGGGCTGGACGGCAAGGGCATAAAATTAGCAGAAAAATGGATGAATTAAGGGTAAAATTGGAATATTGCATTATTAATTAAATAAAACTAGGACTAATATGGAAATATCTAGATTTCTTGAGATTTCTCTTCATTCTCATCAGCAAAAACGCCATAGGAGGGGTTCTTTAAGCTGGTTGTTCATAATTTTTGCACCAAGTGAGTTAATCCTTGCCTTTTTCTTGTAATTTTTGTGTTTTTAAGACTTTTACAACTAGGTCCTACTATTAAATTCATTAGTTTTTGATTTTATGGATGAAATTGAAAGCCACCATGGTTGAGTGCTGTAAGTATATGAATATTTAGCATGGAATTTAAGCTTTAATCTTATTATATGATGATTTTATGGAATAAAATGTAAAGAAAGTGGATATTTAGGACCTATTTGTAAAAGAGTGTGAAATTGAAGTTTGGTTCTGAAATTCTTATTCCCAAAGGTTATAAGGTAGTTTAAAATGATAGAATAAAGTATTAATTGTGAAAAATCAGCTCAATTGAGAGGTTAATTGAGTAGGGACGAAACTATCACTTATTAAAAGCTTGGGGGAAAAATGGTAATAAACCTCTTGCACTAAAACAGTTTTGAACAGCAGCAGTAGTCCAACTTTGAAAAATCACCATAAATTGTATAAATCGAATTAGAGGGTGAAAAAAATATGGAATTAAATCTTATTGAGTCTAGTTTCTCATAGAAGAAACGGGGTAAGCAATAGAATTGTAAATCTTGAGATATAATGCATTTTGTGAGACAAGGTCAGAATGATTTTGGGTTCCCCTGTTTTGACTTTGGAAAATCACCAAAAATTATATAAAAATAATTAGGGACTTAAATTTATATGTTTAAAATCCTTAATGAGTCTATTTCAAGAGAAACAAGCAGGAACATCATCCGAGTTCCGTATGAGGAGATAATTAATTTTTAGTGAAGAAAGGTCGGAACTGTCATATATCAGAACAGGGGTAACTTTAAAGAATAAACTGTACTAAATTGCCAATCTAAAAATTCTGAAAATTTTATGGTTAGAATATATGTGAGTCTAGTTTCAGAAAAAATTACGGATCTTAATTTGGAGTCCCGTAGCTCAAGATAAAAATAATTTAGTGACTATGACGCAAGTAGACAGCCTTGGATGAACTATAAATAGTAGTGGAATTGTAGAAAATGGTACATATGAACATGAAATGTTAATTTGATGAATAATTTTATTTATTTAGATCCTGAAGACTCAAACACGAAGCTAGATCGAGGAAAGGAAAAAGTTTGGGATTAGTAGATTTTTATATACAAACAAGTATCGAGGTAAGTTCGTGTAACTTGAATTATATTCTTAAATACTTGAAATGCATGTTATGGATGTGAATATGAATTGAATGTTCATTATATGAAAATTGATGAAACATTGGTATATTTGATAAAAATGGGAAGAAATCCCGGTTGAATGAAAGGAAAATTCGATGGATCTCTGAAAAGGAATTGACGGTAAAAAGGATCTAGCCCGGACGGGTGATCCTATCCTGATATAGCCCTCCCGAAGAATATGTGGAAAATGAATTTAGCCCGGACGGGTAATCCAAATTAGGGTCTGAATTTAGCCTGGACTGGTAATTCAGATCCAAGCTCATTAGAGTAATTGTCATTGCAGGGGATTTAGCCTGGACTGGTAATCCCGACAATACTCTATGAGTTTATATTATAGGGGATTTAGCCTGGACTGGTAATCCCATTGTAAAGATGAGGTTCGCGGGAGTGTGCTCTCTGAAATGGAAATGTGCGCACATGAATATGAATTGACGGACCCGGATTTGTACACTAAAGTGTACCCCTGAAAATCCATCGAAATTCCGAGAAATTCAACGGGATAAATATGGGAAAAAAATAATGGAATGGAAATCACGGTATTGATGAGCTCATTAATCACAGTATATATTTTATTGATACATTAAAATTATTGTACTAACTCGAATGTTGAGTTTGTGCATGTTAAGGTAACAATGCATTGAATGGATGTATGTATGTTTATTGTATTGCATTGAAAATATTAGGTAAGTATAATTCTTGTTACATAAGCTTACTAAGCACAATGTGCTTACCCTGTTTTCTTTTTCCTTGTTTTGTAGTATTAAGAGCTCGGAGGTAGGATTCGGTCGGGGATACATCACACTATCAACCTCAATATTTTGGTATATCTAGAAACTTTATTTTGGAAATCAATGGCATGTATAAATTAATAAAGTAAATGTTGATGCGAAATGAATGTAAAGTTAGCCATTGGTATGGCAAACAAACCTTGGTTTGGTATATGATGAGATTATCTTATGAATGTGAATGAATCTATTTTAAAAATATGTTGAATAGAATTGATTGATTTGGATTGGTCTCGGTTTAAGTTTTGCAGGGAAGGTTACATGGTTATAAGGGGATATATTGAGTTTAAAAAAAAAAAAAACTATTGTTCGGTAAACTTCGGTAATGCCTCGTACCCTATTTCAGCGATGAATACGGGTAGGGGGTGTTACAGATCTTGACATTTATAATGATACAAATTTAGATTCAAATGATGAAGAACTTGGTCATGGACTAATGGATGCTAATAATGAGTATATGTTAACTGTTAAAGAGGGAATAATACAATAAACATGAAATGATAGAGAAATCAGATAAAATTGCATATGATGTTTATTTTTCTTATAACTACTTTTTTGAACTAACATATTACATATGATTATTTAATTTTAATTTTTGTTTGTTTTAAAAAAAAATCATATTGATAATTTTTTATAGTAACTAATATTTTTTAAAAATATAAATTATGTAACTATGTAATTACAATTTATACTGCCAAATACGGCATAGAAAATTGTGATGTAATAACACAGTTTTAACCAAACACGTCTAGGGAATTATAATTTTTTTGTAATTCCAATTCCAAGAAAATGTAATTATTACCCTAGTAATTACACTTTTATTATATTACTCTAATTGTCCAAAGAGATTCTAAGATAATACAATTTATTTTATATATTAAATTCATTTAAATTTAAAAATAATAAAATATGCATTTTACATATATATTATATATACTTGTGTATTTACGTTATATTTAATAATAGTTGAACTCAAATAAACATAGCAAATGAAAAACTGAATACTTCATAAATTTAATCATTCATGCACCCAATAAAATCACATTTAATTCACTTCACTTGGTAGGTATATGATTGATTTGACTCCTTATTTTTGAGGAATGATTTTAGGCATTTAAAATTTAGGATATAAATATATATTGTTTATTGATTTTGATTTTAAAATTCATAAGTATGATTAAATAATAGTATTAATCTTATTAGATAGTTTGATGATTAAAATATTTATCTATTTATAGATAATTTAAATTTAAGTCGTATTAGTCATGTTTATTGCAATTTTGACTTACTTTTGTAATTAAAAAGATTATAGCATTAAATTTTACAATAACACGTATTATTTGCTAAAGTTGATGGTGATGGTTTTTTCTTTTGGCAGAATTGGTGAAAACTGTATTTATTTGAAATCTTGAGGCAATAATAATACTATCATCTTTTTATCCTCCTTTAATATTGTAATAATATAAAAGGGGATTTATCATGTATAAATTTTAGGTTAAATTTTGCTAAATTAATTTTTATATTTTAATTTGATTAATTTTAATATTTTTATTTTTTGAATTTGTTAATTTTAGTTTTTATATATTTTTTTAAAAAATTTAAAATTTTAGTCTTAATCCAAATAGTAGCAATTAAATCTATTTGATTAAATTCAATTATTAATTTTGTACTATGCGCACCATTGTAGATTTAGTCCATATTATCCAATTGAATCATTTTAAGCACTTATAGTTTTTGAATTTTAAAGTTTCAATCTTCATACAAATGACAGTCGTTAACTCATTAACTGAATTTTTAGTGAGTAATATGTGGAAATAACAAGTTAACATGGCATTGTGCATATGATATGCTACTTTAGATTTTAGAAATAATAAAATTGAACTTAATGAATTGAATCATCATGTGTTGAGGATTAAAATTTTAAAAGTATAAAAATTAAAAATATCAAATTAAAGTATAAAGATTAAATCTATTAAAATAAAGAATTAATAGTAAAATTTAATCTAAAATTTTCAAAAAAATAACATATACAAAATATAAATGTGACAAACTTATGTAAGTTTCAAATCGATTGACATGTAATTCAAGGTTGGATATATCTGTTTGTAATTTTTTTTTCTTTATTCATTATAATGTAATTATTGAGATGTACAAAAAATAAAACCTTAAAATGATAACAAGCACTCTAGGATGAAAAATACTAAAATGAAAGCAAATATAAGAGGAATAGTGGGAGGGTCAGAAAAATGGGGTGTCATGCTCATAATAAAAGTTGAAAGCCTACTTGAAAGAAGACAGTTGGGCGGGGCAATACTTTTTCCATCTTCATATATTATTAGTACTGGTATTATGGGGAGAAATTTATGGGACGACACGTTGAGAGAGAGAGAGAGAGATAAGTAGCTTAGTTTGCCCCGATGCATCCAGCGTCCTCTCTGCAACGCCATGTGCTGTCCTTTGTAACTCCATTTTTTTCTACTATCCAACAACTGTATTTTATTTATTTACTTATTTATTGTTCCTTTCTACTTCCTCATCTCCAACTGTTCTGATAACTTCTTCTTATATTTAATAAATACCAAAATACTAAATTTTTTGGTGTAGTTAATATATGTATTCCGCTCTTACTAAAAATATTGATGTATATTTTATAAATTTCATGTTAACATGATTGATAGGGAAAAAATAAACATGCTAATAATGGATATAAATTCCTTAATACATATTATGGAAGCATGAGTCATCTACCAATCTCATTTATAGAATTTTAAATTTGTCTTTGAATGGATATAACACTAAAATTAAAATTTGACTTTATACAATAAGTTGCGTGACTAGTTATTTCAAGAACACATAATTTAATAGATTTATATTTATTGGTATAATGAGTGAATTATGTGATGTCATTTATTAAAAATATAGTTAAATATTGAATGCTTTAACTGTTTATATTTATTTTTAATAACCTGTGAATTTAATGTTGGTTTATATAAATTTATAGACTGAGAATAATAATAATAATAATAATAATAATAATAATAATAATAATAATAATAATAATAATTTAACTTTTTGGGTGGTCACCCGTACCAAACATCATCTAAAACTCTGTTTGATTTTAATATCTTCTTTTATTTATTACTTTTTTGCTTTTTAACGTATACGTAGTTAATCTAGAATAGTATGGTATTAAAAGAAAAAAGAAATACTTAATCCACACATCAACTACTTTAGTCTTTAAAATTTTTTTTAGTTCACTTTAGTTTCTATCTTTATCACGTTTTGAATTTAGTTCTTTGGATGTTAAAAATTAATTATTAAGATATCTAGTCAACCATATATTATTATTATTTGTAGTATGATGATATCATAGTGACACAATTATTTCAACAATCTTAAAAAATCTTTAAATATGAAAAAATTACAAAACCTTTACAGAAAAAATTATAAAATATATAAAAATTTACTATTTTTAAATTTTATAAATCAAATTTACTATACCTTGAACGTGGGATTATTGTCTTTTGGAAGGATACCATCTAAGATAATTGTTTTATAATATAATCTATTAAAATTTATAATTGGTAGATCTTTTAGGTGATAAATTTCGATAAGTTTTTTAAATTATTTAAAGGTTAAATTTTGCTATTAGTTGTGAAAGTTGTGGATTTAGTTCCTATACTTTAATTTATTCAATTTTAGCCTCTATACTTTTCAAATTAGTTTTAGCCCCTCTACTTTTTGGATTTTGAAATTATACTCCTAACCCAAGCAGTAACAGTTAAATTTGTTTTGTTAAATTCAATTACTAGTCTTGTACTATGCTTATAATTATAGATTTAATACATACTTTCCCATTGGATCATTTTAAGTCCCTATACTTTTTGAATTTTGAAATTTCAATCTTCACGTAAATGGCATTTGTCATCCATTAATTGGATTTTTAGTGAATAATATGTGGAAATAATAAGTTCACATTGTATTACTCATATGATAATATGTTTGCCGCATCATATTTTAAAAATAGCATAACTTAATAAATTTAACAGTTATTGTTTGGTGAGGAATGCAAATTTAAAATTTGAAAAGTATATGGATTAAAAACCAAATTAAAGTATAAGGACTAAATCCACAACTTTTATAAAGTACATGGACTAATGGCTGAATTAAACCTTATTCGAATAATAAAAAACAAAGCTATTTCAATTAAATAATAATATTAATTACTTCAAATATTTTTTACTATCTAAAGACAAATTATTTGTCTCTAGACCAATATCTTAAGAACTATTGTGAGTGTTTGACCATTCTAAAGAACTTTAGTACAAAATAAAAAGAGGAAGCACACAAAAATGGATGAAGGAAGCTTACTCCAGACATTAAATAGGGAGCCAAGTCAAATAAATATGCTGTTAGTAACATCGGTAAAGTACTAAAAATTGATGTATTTTAAAATTTAAATATTTGATATAAGAATTTATTCAAAATTTATTCAAATTTTTTTAAAATAAAATTTTAAATAAAATGATTGTATAACAATATGTGATTTTTAAATTAAATTTTAATATTTTAAATGCGATTAGTGAATATATACTTTAGTATAAGATATAGCAATTTTTACTATTTTTAATTTTTTAAAAATAATTTTTACAATCATTTACAATTTCTAATCAGATTTATAATTTTTTTTACAATATTTTTTAATTTCTAATAATTTTTTATAGTTTAGATATTTTTAAAAATTTTTTTACAATTTTTATAAAATTCTAACATATTTTTAATTTTTTTAAAAAAAGTATATGTTTTATTTTATAATTTTTTATATTTTAAAAATATCTTTTACAATTTTTTTGGATGGTGATACCATTGTGATGTCTGCGTATGACACATGTCAATTCATAATTAGTTGAATATCCCAACCGATTTTTTAACATTCAAAGAATTGAACCATAAATATCTAATAACGTTAGGGACTAAAATGAAAATATTTGATAACGTTAAGGACTAAAATGAACAAAATAATTTTAAAGGCTAAGATGTGAAAAACGATTTACTTCAAGAACTAAAGTGTGTATTTAAAAAATATGAAAATTATTATAAAAAATATAATTAAAGGCGTACCTTTTTCAATCGGAAATCATGAATATTTGTTTTCACAATATATTACTTTGTGTTTTTTTAAGTAAAAGTATCATAAGAGTCTTTTTACTATATTTTAGTTTACATTTTGGTCCCTTTAATGAAATAATGGGCAAAATGAGTTCATCCAAATCCTATTGAGATGACTCATGACACATCATAGTACCACTCTCTTTAAGCTTAAGGCACCATGTCTACCTTAATTTAGCTTTATAAATAACATCCAATAGTAATGCATATTCAATCAAGTAGCATTTAAGAAAAATTATTGGTAAAAAATGGAGATTGTTATTAATAAGTTAGAATTATATAAAAATAATGGACCATTAAAGTAATTGTTTTTAGAAGAGGCAATATGAAATCATGTTTGAACAACAATAACATCAGATAGTGATAAAAGGTTATTTTAATTGATGATAATATAATATAATATAATATAATATTATGAACTCTTTTTTTTTTTTTTAAATTTCTGTAAGTTATTTATATTGTGTGAAGTACTCTTAAAATCATTTATTCTTTTTATCTATCTACTATTTGTTTGGTGTAAATAAAAAGTATTTTGTGACTTTATTTTAAAAATAAAGTCAAATTTCAATAATTATTTTGTAATAATTATTATTTAATGTGTTTATTTATTTAGTATAAATATTTTTTGTATTCATAAACTATTATTATAATTATTGCATGTTACTTTATCTATATATTTTCAAATTAATTCTATAATTTATTATAAGGAAAATAATTAAAAACAAAGGCGAATTCAAGGGGCAGGTGCGCCTTGGCCTCCTTTTCAAATGGGCTAGTTTCTCTTTTTAATATTTTTAAAAATTTTCTCATTTAATTCAAAGATTTTTTTATACAATATTTATATTTTGACCTCTCAAGAACTTTGAATTTTATTTCGATCCCTATACGAAAAATTTTGATTTTACTCATGATTAAAAGTACATTATTTAAAAAATAATTAAAATTTAAATGCATAAATTACCCAATATATTAAAAATTAGTATATATTAAAAAAGCATGAGTCATGTACCAATCTAATTTATAATTAAAAAAAATCAATTAATGAATATAACAGTAAAATTAAAATTTGACTCGAGAGCGTGACTAGTTATTTAAAAAACCTATAATTTAATAAATTTACATTAGAATGACTTATATGATGCCATTTACTAATAAATGTAATTAGAAACTACTTTTAATACATTGTTAATTTAATGTCGGTATATATACAGTTAAGCTATATCTCAAACAAAACATAACTTAATTTTTTGGGTGGCTACCCGTACCAAACATCATCTAAAACTTTGTTTGATTGCAGTTACTTTTTGTTTCTAATGTATCTGGTAATCAAGGTATCATATTATATTAAAAGAATAGCAAGGCTCAAATCACAGGCCATTTTGATTCATTGTTTTAAAGGTAGACGTTTTCGTTTTTTGGCAGGATGGTTGAAACACTCGAATTTTGATGAGTTTGTAAAGGAAAAGTGGAATTTTGATGGTGTTATGTCCTCTACACTTTCAAATTTTACAAGTTAACTTAGAGATTAGAATAAGGTGGTTTATGGACACATTAGGACATGGAAAAAATGATTGGTTTAGAAACCGAAAACTATTTAGAAAGGCCTTAACTATGCCCATTCAGATTTTCTTTTTCAGGTAGAATTGGAGGTTCAGGAGGAGTTGGAAAATGTCTTATATCACGAAGAAATACTTTGGAAACAGAAGGCTTGGTATGGCTACCTTTTCTTGGGAGACAAGAATACTAAGTTTTTTCATCGACGCATACTCCAAAGAATAAAGCAGAATCGGATGGCAACTTTAAAAAATGAGGCAGGAGAATAGCCTTTTGATTAGGAAGATCTCTGCCATGAGGCGACTAGTTTTTTTCAAAAGTTGTATGGTGAAGATCCAAAACCAATGAGAGGTCTCCTTCAAAATTTGCTTCCACAGCTAAAGGATGACGAGTTCCAGCTTTTGAGTAATTCGATTTCTGATGAAGAAATAAAGACTACCATGTTCAATATGAGTCCTTTAAAAGCTCTCGGTAGCGATGGGTTCCACGCTTTTCTGTTTCAGAGCCAATAGGATCGTGTTGGGGTTTCAACTTGTGATTGGGTTAAAAGGGTCTTTGCAGGAGAGGAAATTGATTCGGATTTAAATAATTCCTTAATTGTACTCATCTCTAAAGTGCAAAATCTTGAGAATTTCTCTCAATTTTGCCTTATCAACTTATGTTCAGTTCTCTATAAGCTGGTTATGAAGATCATCGCTAATCATTTCAAAGTGATTTTCCAAAGAATTATTGGACAAAAATAGACTAGGTTTATTACAGGAAATACTACTACAGGTAACATCATAATTACGCAGAAAGTGATCCAGTCCATGAAAATTAAATAGAAGAACAAGAATTGGTAAGGCCTATGATCGAGTGCAATAGGACTTCATTGATGCCTCTCTTCACACCACAGGTATTCCTAACTTTCTTCAAAGTAGACTAGGTTTATTGCGGGAAGTAGTACTACAGGTAACATCATAATTACACAGAAAATGATCCACTCCATGAAAATTAAATAGAAGAACAAGAATTGGTTGGCTGTTAAAATAGATCTTGAAAAGGCCTATGATCGAGTGCGATAGGACTTCATTAATGCATCTCTTCACACCACAGGTATTCCTAACTTTCTTCATAATGTTATCATGTATGCTATCACTAAATCTACCATACAAATCTTGTGGAATGAAACTTCGACACAAAACTTTAGACTAGCTCGAGGTGTTCGGTAGGGGTGTCCACTGTTTCCCTATCTTTTCATCTTATGTATGGAAGGATTAAGATATAACATTCATTCAACTATTAGCTCTAGATGTTGGAATCTAGTCCGTCTATCTCGCTTCGGTCCTTCCCTATCTCACCTTTTCTTTGCAGATGATTTGATCAGTTTCGGGCATGTAAAGGAAAGCCAAGCTAGGATGCTTAAAAGGGTGTTGGATAACTTCTGTGATTATTCTGGGCATAAGATCAACGCTCATAAGACAAATATTTGTTTTTCTAAAGGAGTCAGTGACAACTTAAGGGAGAGCTTGTGTTCTATTCTTGGCTTTTGTAGAGTACAGAATCCGGGGAGCTATTTGGTAGTCCCTTTTTTCCATGATAAAGTTACAAATAGTACCTTACGGTTTGTTGTGGAGAAGGTTTGTAGTAAACTGCAGAGTTGGGATGCTAAGTCTTTATCTTTTGCTGATAGGGCAACTCTGGCTTAGTCAGTTTTGTTGGCAATCCTTATTTATTTCATGCAGTCGATGATGATTCCAAAGAGGGCTTTGTGAGGAAATTGAGTGAATGGTTAGACAGTTTGTTTGGGGATCTTCCAGTAGTGGAAATAAGGTGGCTCTGGTTAGTTGGAGAATATTTGCCAACCGAGGGAACATGGCGGTCTTGGATTCCAAAAATTACAGGAACATAATACGTCATTCATGATGAAGTTAGGATTCAATCTTGTGTCGAATTCTAAGGCTCTTTGGGTTTAGGTTCATCGAGCCAAGTATGGGGTTTCTAGAGGGTTGCCCGAGACAATATCCTGTGGTAGATGTTCTTCTTGTATAGATCCCTTGCGAAAGCTTGGCCGCTTATATGAGAGAACTTGCTTTAGTCAGTGAGGGATGGGAGATCTATCAGATATTGACATGACCCTTGGGTACTGAAAATTGGTCCTTTTGTTAACTGGGTTCCCAGTCACTTCAGTCTAGATTTGGATTACTTGTTAAATGATATGGTTATAGATGATGGTAATTGGAACCTTGATCTTTTTCAGCTTTGGCTACCAGAGGAGGTGATCAACAGGATAGTAGGGACTCCCCACCCCACTCAATAGCAGGGAATGATAGAATTATTTTGAAGGGGCACTTCGACAGGGTCTTTTTCTATTAAGAGTGCATATCAAAATCTTTGGAAGAGTTCTTGGAATCCGAACGAGGCGATATAACAAATACCTTGGAAATTTCAAGGACCTCAACAAGTTCGTTTATTTCTTTGGCTTATTTTCAAGCAATGACTATTAACTAATATGGAGAGAGTCCGAAGGGGTTTTGGACATAATATGACCTGTGGCGTTCGTGGGCATAATTCTGAGGATGTGTTACATGCTATTAGAGATTGTCCAGCAGTGCAGAGTGTTTGGAACTATTTAATTCCTGTTGAAAGGCATGACAACTTTTACTGTGGAAATTTACAGGAATGTCTCAATGGCAACCTTTAGAATCATGGGGATAATTATATGAGGGATGTGGACTGGCAATTGTAACAGCTTATTTTTCAGTTGTGTCAGAAATAGTGGTTTCGAAACCACAACTCCGACATGTCAATCTGTAAGTATTAATTATTTAATATTTATGAGGTCATTAGTGGCGTATTAAAATTTGGTTAAAAATTTTATCGTTTAAATAGTTAATTAATTAAATGACTAAATTCTAAAATAGATAAAAGTTACCTGTCGTAGATTTTAAATAGTCAAGGGACCAAAACAGTGATTAAACCATGGTCAAAAAGTCCAAGTAGTGGTGGACATGATTGACCTAATAGCTTTTGGGTTATTTGCTTATTAAGTCCTAATTAGTTTAAGGTTAAATTGAAACTAAGCTTGTGTTGTTAATTTTAAAATAATTGAAGGCTAATTGTGAAATTAAACCTTCCTTAAATGGTAATTAGACCTTAGGTAATTATGGTGGACATTAATGGTCATGTTTTAGTGAATTATTAAGCTAAAATTTAAAAGGTTAAAATAGTAATTAGTAAATAATAAGTAAGAAAAAAAGATGTAAACCATCATCTTCTCTTCATCTTGCCAAAACCGAAACCACCATGGTTGTAGGAGAGTAAGCTTCAATCTAGCTAGGGTTTCCTATTAGGTATGTGTTTGATGCTCGTTTTTAGTAATTATTATGTTTTTGAGCTCGTATTAGCTTAACCTAGCTAACCCGAAGACTAATTTGTAAAACTGTCAAATGTTTTAAATTATGCCATTAATGAGTTTGAGTTATTTATGAAGTTTTATGAATGATTATTGAGCTATTTTTCAAAGTAATAAATTACGAGGATTTGATGTGAAATAACAGAAAATAGGAGCTGTAGAGAGGCCCTTGTATATTCGGTCAAGCTTGAATGTGAGTAAAAAATGGTTAATTTGCATGTTTTGGGCTTAGGGACTAAATTGCATAAAAGTAAAATATTGAGGGTAATTTTGTAAAAATGTCAAAAAAGACTTAACTGTATAAAATGAGCTGATTTGGCTGTTGGAATTATTTAATTGAATGAAATTATTATTTTAGATTAATAACGAGCTAAAAATCGTGAAAAGAGAAAATTTCAAAATAGTCCCTATACATTGTTATGCTATAGTTTAGTCAGGTAAGTGCGTTCGGTTTAATTTTAAATAAATTTAAATGTATATTAGATGAATTAATTTTTTTGGTTGAATATTACAATGATGTCATATATATGATGATTGAATTAAGGGATTGTTATAGCATTGATCATTAATGAAATGTTCTAAGCTGATAAATGTAGGATAAAGTACGACTGACATGCCAATAGGTTATATTACGCATGGTATGGGGTTGATATGAGTAGTGGAGGTGATTTTTGTAGATTTTTTGTTCATCGGATATGTCGAGGTCCTGCATTTGTTGCGGAGTTATGTGGTATATTACAAAAGTATTTGGTGTGCTGGATGGCTTAGCTTATACGAGCATCTAGTGTGCTGGATGGTTAACCGTGTACTCTCATCTATTTATCGTTCAACAGGCTATGTTTAATGATCTTTGATAGTTATTGAAATGTGGAACCGATTGCACTTTTATATTAGGCATTACTGTAAGATCCCAAAAATCGAAGGTTAGTAGAATCGGGTTTGTGAATCGAGAGAGAGTGGTCATGCCTTTAAATTTGAGATTATCTATACATTTTTACGAAATAAATGAGGAATTGGATTTTTAGTTAAGTGTTAGTGAAATGTTTCTTGAAACCCAAGTTCAAATCCCTTCTCTCGCATTATTTTTATTATTTTGCAAATTTTGCCTTAAACCTTAATATGTGAAATACCTTGTTTTTTAAATAAATATTGCAAAATTATTTCAATAATGAGGAAAAAGCCTAATGGTTAAAAGAAATATGAAAAATTATGGAGATTAAATGAGGTCTCAAGTTCAAATCCTTTTTCTTGCAAAATAATTAAATTTTGCAAAATCTCTTATTTTTTTTAATGTATGTGCCATCCATACCCTTGAAACCTAAGTTTAAAAACAACTTTTTATTGTAATTTTCAGCCTTTAATTCAATTTTTCCTACCTTAGCTGTTTACCCTCTTCCTCTCTCATCTTTTCTCTTTAATTTTCTTTCTTTCTCCCATGCTTATTGTCGCTTACACCTCCTATTTTACCATCTATTTCTTCTTCTTTTTGCATCAAGATTGTGCACCATCTTCTTTACTCTATTACTACCATTTATCCTCATCCAAATTAGCCCCAAATCTGAAATTTTGAACCCTAAGATCGATCCCGAACATTGTTAAGAAAGTGCCATTGTCGTTTCTCTCAACTAGCTTGGGTAAGATCTCTTTTCTCTTCAATTTCTTGATTAATCTTGTCAATTAAAAACAAAAATTTTTAGATATGCAATTTGGGGTATTTTAAATGATTTCAAAGGTAATTTTTCAGATTTTAATGAGACCTCAAATCGTTTTAAAATTTGGTCCCAATTTTGGCCACCATAAGTGGTGGTGCATGCGTCTATGTGCAAGAAAAGGGGCTATTTTGTTTCTTGGGTCTTTCCCATATTTTTCCAGCATTAAATTGTGTTCTTGAACCCTCATAATCAGCCTTTAATCACATGTTAATTAGGAAGAGACGTTCTTGATCAATTAGCCATTTGGATCCTATAAATCATGAAGCGTAAGTGCAATTAATGATAACTAGTTTGTTATTTCGACATAATTGTTGGGTAATGGTTATGAATTGATTAAATGAAGGAATTTAATCATTAATTACATATTTATTTTCTAATATATTATTGAATTAGGTGCTAACCCAAATGCCCTAAATCATCCGTAAAGGCGAATAACGATTGTACGCACGATTCACATCGATACAGTGTAATGAATCTAACTAGTTCGGATTTATAAAATAGTTATAATTTCATCGATTGGTTTGAACTCATAAGTGGGTTTTTAGGGGTTGGTTTAATGGTAAATTGATTAAATTTATACTAAATTTTGGTTTAGGTTCGTTTAAGGAATTATTAAGGAAAATTGGAAGATTCACTAGTGTGTTGTAAGGAAGCAAAAAATAAGGTGTGTGTCCTAAACTCATAAAATTGTTTGAAAATGTTAAATATCATTTATATTTGATAAATTAGCTTGCTTATTAGATTGACGTAATAGCCAAATTATTTATTTTTTGAGTGGTCAAACCAGGTATGTTTCGGGCCTTAAAAGATCGAGATGTTGGCAAAATTGCTAGTTTGATAGTATGAATGTTTGATTGAGTTTGTAATTGTATAATTGAGTTATGAGATATGAGAATGTTTGACTGAATGATATAATGTGTTGAGATATTAAGCTTATGTATGATTTAAATGCATGAGATATTTGTTATATTGTGTACTGAAAAGGGTGCTATTTATACACAATGAAAATTCGTAAAGTATGTGAAATTGAATGATATTGATTGATACCAACACAATGGTAATTTGAAAGATTGGAACATCATTTCCATTTATTGAAAGTATGTAATTATTGAGAACATGCTGAGCATGTCAAATAAATGTGAAAAGTATTGAGATATGATTATATATGAGATTGTGTGACATATTGCATTTGCATTGAGTTGGGATTTTTTGATTGACGGAGGAGTTCTGTGGAGTACTAGCGGCATATTAAGTCCGCATTATTCGTATTCAATGCACTACACTTGGAGTACTGAGGGAAATGGCGATTTATCGCATTTTTACTCATAGCTTGTCTACATTTTTTCTTGCATAATTTTTTGCATATTGTTATCGGTGGTTTTAACCAAACGGGCTTAAGCCCATAATGTTTTGGAGTTCGGATAATAGGTTCTGGGGAACTCGTGGTGTGTAATGGATGGTATGGGTAGGAACCTTTTTGCATTGGATCATGTGCATGACATATTCGAATGTTATTGATTTATACTACGTATTGTATTTTGTTTTATTGAATGGTATCGAAATTAATGATTGTTACTCAAATGAATGATGATCTATGCTCATTGATAGCACTAGAAAGAACATAGGTTTTCCCCCTTACATATTGGTTAAATTGTCACTATTTAGTTATCCTTAGCATATATTTTAGCATTTTCAGTTTAGTAAATTGCATTTTATAACTCAATGAATCCTAACCTATTTTATCCTTAATTTTGCTATCTTTTTGCATTAATGTTGCTGCATAAGTGAATTCCAGATTGTGTCCAGAATTGTTGCCGCACTTAACAACTGTCCAGTTAAGAATTAAAATTGTGTGAGCTGTCCAATTTGTTATAACCAACTTGTACATATAAGGACAAAATAATTTTGAGGAAAGGACACCTGTACTGTTGAAGAAGGACATAAAAGGTGGATGTGAGAAGAAAATGAGAGTTTTTCTTTTTTTGGATCATCATTTTTATCATCCAGTCTTGAAGCTTACGGCCACGGCAACTTAAACCTCTCACAGGTGAGCCAATGTGAAAACCAAATGCAGAACAGATTTTGAAGAGAAGACCTAAGTGCGAGAGAAGAGGGAATAGAGAAATTCAGTTGAGTTGTCTAGGAATAGTATTCTCCACTCGATTCTTTCTTATTTCTTTATGAATGCTGCTGATTATTCTCTGTTTTCTGTTTATATGGAAGTACACATGAATTCTTGATTAAATTTTATCTTATTTAATCTTGATTTTATTATTTAATCTTGGGGTTTGAATTTTTTTAACATGAAAGTGTTATTGCAATAACTGACACTGGAAAGTGCAGTGACAGTTTGAGCCAACAAGCATTAGAACGGAAGTTGAGTGGGGACTAGAGGAATTTAGTCCACTTGTTCTTAATAGTGCCATAATGCCATCATCGGAAGGTGAGGTTAATATGCATGTTTAAGTCTCGAATTAAATAGAGGAGTGACGCTAAGTAAGATATACATTAAACTTTATTGATTTGACAATCACCTTTATTTTTATACCTTGTGAGCACTTAGTATTCTACTGAAGATTCATGTTGGGGATCCCAATTTATCATTATCATATTTTATTTTATTGTTTTCAAGTTATTGCATCGATAACTATTCTCACAATTTATCTCGTTTCCATCTAGTTGTTGCACCGACATTTATAGACAAAAGACTACCATCCCTGTGGGATCGATATCCGACAAACTCACATCTGTCTATTATACTTGCATCGACAGTGTACGCTTGCACATTATTACTGTGACGTTAAACAGCCGATCACTCATACACCGTTTGGCATCGATATTGATAATGGTTATGTAATGATATGAAATTCTTATGATGGTTCTATGTTCTTCTCTTAATGCTAATATGTTTCACTGTATTTGATATTTATGTCTGTTTAAATAATTGTTTGACTCACACTGAGCTTTTCATAAGTTCACCCCCAATAGCGTTTAACTTTTCATGTTAACCTCGAAATTAGGACTAGGCTCGGTATTTGGAGAATCACCTTGGACCTCAGATTATTCTTAATAAGTAGTATTAAGTCATTCTTGGTTTTGGTTTGCAATTTTTAATTATTTCTAGTTGTGGCTTGGTAACTTTTCTTTTGGGATTTTTCATGCATGGATTACTCAAGCATAATAACCAGATAATGCATGATATTGAGCTTAAGTAAAATTTGATATTGCTCCCTAGTTTTCGTTGCATTACAAAGGAACCGTTTTTTAAAGACAAATCGATAAGGCAACTAAGTTTCTAAACTGACTTGAAAAATAGTTTTTCTGCTGCATTAGTTTAACATTAAGTTTTTTTTAAAGAAGAGTGATAAGTAAAAGATTTTTCTAAAACAGCACTATAAACAATAAAATGAATCCTAAGTATACTTGACTTAATGAATGAATACTTTTAAGCTAACTCAAAGTACAATTATGGTTTTCTCTAAAATGAGTTTATTTAAGGTCTTCAAAAGTGACGTAAGTTAGCTTAGCCATTTCGGTGGCTAATGTATCCTTTTCAATCTAGCCATAACGTCTAGGCCGTGTTTGGGAGGTTACATTTAGTGGTATCAGAGCCTTTGTTCAAAACCTCAGATTGAGTTTTTAAATCTACTTAAGTAAGTCTACACGCAAGCAAGCATACATGAAAAAGGGGAAATTTGGTAAAAGCAAGCCAATGAGAATTTTGAAAATGATATTCTACGAAGAAAATCAAGTCTGAGACTTCGATGCAATTGCCATAGAAAAGATACTATTAAGTTATAGGTAAACACTTGAGGTGTATTACTGTAGACATAGAACTGAAATATTTAGTAGTTAATTTTTCTTTGAAACTGTAAGATAGAAAATTAAAAATTGACTGAATTAGCTAGTGATTATTTTTTTTGAAATTGTAGATCAAATAAGACCATAGGATACATAATGAACAACCATAGAATGAGGAACCATGGGGCTCAGTGTCGAACTACTAGGTTGAGTCATTTGCTTTTTAAGGAATTGTGACTAACCTTGAGATGAAGGACATCGTGATTGTGCCAATTTCTAAAGGCAAAAACCTGGAGGTTGGGGTTGATGCAGTGTCTTAAGTGACATTGGAGTCTTAGAAAAGGTTTTCAAGATTATGGTTGAAAGGACTAATATGGAGGGAGTGAGTAAACGCTTAGAGTGCAAGAGAAAGGAAAAGATTAAAGTTCAAAAAAGGAGAGAGTCTACTTCTACTGGTCCAAATCCATGACCTTTAAAGTGGGCCAGAGGATCTAGACCTCAACGAAAGGTTGTAGTAGTTATTATTGGAGAAATTGTTAGATCAGTAAGGTTTTGATTTGTAGATATTGTGGTAAGCATAATCCAGTAGAGTTTCTGTTAAAATTGGGAGTTGGGGTAGAGGAATCTGTTAGTAATGTTTTCATAATTAGATCTGTAAGATATATGTTGGGATTTTAAGGAGACACATTGTTTGGAATTGTGTGAGATTTAGAGTTGTGCAACGAAAGCTTGGTGGCCCGATTTGAAGGAAAATGGGTTATAGATTTTGTAAACAACTTGGCTTATTTGACATGTAATAGGGAAAATGATTAAATAGTAATGTTTCATAGCTTTGTGTGGTGTTACAATAAGTCTGATGTTGTGAAATGGTAATCTTATAAGGTATGCTTGTTAAACTAAAGTAAGCTCGAGTGTTTGACCATGGAATGGTAAGTGCCATGTTTAAGCTTGGGTGATGTGGTTAAGATAGGTTAGATTGTGTGTGTATTTTTTTTGAAGGTAGTAACTATGATAATGAATGTATATGTGTCCTATATTGTGTTTAAATGTATGGTGCATTGGTCAAGTCTTAGGTGGTTGGAGTTGACATGTTATGGTTGCTTTTAGGTGTGGTTATAGTCTTGTGATCAGGTGTTAAGAATTGGTTTAGGTACCTGTGTAATTGGATGAAAAATGAGCATGATTTTGGTCACTTTTGGGTACACACAGGCTATCACACAGCCATGTGTCACACATGGGCAACCCACACGGGCGTGTGCCCATATCGTGTTAGGTGGAAGGTTCATACGGGTTGACACACGACTTACGACACGGTCATGTGACCCAAGTTAGAGAGTTATACGTCCCATACACATGTAAGTGTGAGATCACACATGGGCATGTGGGATAACCACACCAGCATGTCTAAAGCCATATTGTTTGGGGTCTGTCACATTGCCTGGACACATGACCGTTTGACCCCTATTTTGAAAAATTTTCATTTTTTTCTCAAATATCCTATTTTGTTCTGAAATGGTCCCTAATTGTTTCCAAACTATTTTTAAGGCCTCGTAAGCTCGATTTAAGACCTGTGAATGTATGTCTTGCTTCATTCTGAATTATTTATGAATGTTTTTAAGTAATTTGATGAATTGGATGCTATTGTTATGGAATGTTCTGAATTGTACGGTAATACTCCGTAACCTTATATCGACAACAGCAACGTGTTATGAATGTTACATTTAGTACTACCAGAGCTACAGTTTAGTTGATTCTCAAACTAAACGTAGCGTGTTTAAAGTCTAGAATTACATGCCATATAAACCTATGATAGTGTGATATTAATTGATTCGATCTAACCCTTGGTTTCTTATAGATTCTAAAGATGTCGTCTAATTCTGAACATGATGAAACTAATGAGGTTAGTAGTAATATTCCGACTAATGATTTTGTTGCAAGTCATAGTATATCAATTCCATAGATGTTTGAAAATGAAGTTAAAAGTATGTTCTTCGGTTTAATGGGACAATGGATTTTTGAGGTTATGGGAAGTAATCTAGTGGCTCAACAACCTTTACCCCTTGCTGTACCCCCTGTTGTACCACCTGTAGTACCTTTACCTCCTCTGGTAGCTGAACCAAGTCAACAAATTCCTATTGATAAGGTTAGGAAGTTTGGGGCCAAAGAATTCTGGGGTAGAAATAATGATGATCCGTCTAAAGATAAGTATTGGTTAGAAAATATTCAATGAGATTTTGATGAAATGGCTTGTCCTCCTGATGATCACCTCAGATTGTTGTATCACTGTTAAAAGACAAGGCTTACAGCTGGTGGTCAACAATAAAAACAGTAATATTAAAGAAAATATCTACTGGGAATTCTTCAAAATAGAATTAAAAAGGAAATACATCAGTGAAAAATATCTGGATCAAAAAAATAAAGAATTTCTGAAGTTGAAGCAAAGAAATAAATTAGTTGCTGACTATAAGAGATTTTGTACACCTCAGCAAGTATGCTCGTGAAATTGTACTGACAAAGGAAGAAATGTGTATCCGTTTTCAGGATATGTTGAATGATAAAATTAAGATCATGATTGGTGGAACCAGAATATGATAGTTTGTGGTTTTATCTGATCAGGCACAGAAGATGGAAGAAATTTATAATCATAAGAGGCAAAAAGAATAGAAGGCCTGAGAATTCAACAAAAGAAATTTTCTTAGATCATTTTTCTGCACCACCACTGATGAAAACAAAAGAAGATGATACTTTGTTACTGTATCATCCAGATTTCTGAGCAGGAGTAGACTAAGGCAATCTGATTCAAAAATTTAGAATAAACCTGCTGACATTGTAACAAGTGTCCATAATGTTCTAAACTGGTGTGTGAACACTACAACAGACCACATACTAGTGAGTGTAGGGCCAAAATGGGTGCATGTTTTAGATGCGGGTCAATTGATCACATTATGCACGACTGTCTAAAAATAGTCAGGGAAAAAGAAAATTAGAGTGAAAACCCCCTGACTACGCCGCAAAAGAGCAAACGTCCTGGTTGGAGTAGCAATACAAATGTGAACTACGGTGGTACTAGAGACACAACTGCCAAATTTGAAGTCAAAGCACCTGCATGGACTTATACTATTTGAGCCAGATAGGAGGCTATCGTGCCTGATGTCGTTACTTGCATATTTTAACTCTTTGATGTTACTCTATATGCTTTGGTTGACCCTGGGTCAACTCATTTGTATATTTTTACTTCATGAGCAACTGATAAAAGGTTGCCTGTTGAGTCAACTGAGTTTGATGTTCAAGTTACAAATCAACTAGGTCAGAGTGTAATAGTTAATTTAATATGTTGTAAGTGTCCACTAAGAGTTCAAGGCTGTGGGTTTCTCGTCGATCTAATGTTCGTACCTATCCACAAATATGATATAATTCTGGGAATAGACTGGTTATCATTACATGTTGCTGTGGCAAACTATAGACAGAAACGGATTGATTTGTGATGCCCGTTAGGTGAATTGATTACAGGTGAGTTTGGTAGGTTAAATAGTGTTATTAGTGTTGTGTCAGCTATTCCTGCACGGAAGATGATTCGTAAGGGCTGTGAGGTATTTCTGGCTTTCATATTGGATACTTGAGATTCTAGGTTGAAGTTGGATTAGGTACCCGTTGTTAATGAGTTTGTTGATGTACTTCCTGAAGAGTTACCAGGATTGCCACTAGAGCATGAAGTTGAATTTGTTATTGATTTGATGCCTGGAACTGTACAAATATCTATTCCACCGTATAGAATGGCACTTACCGAGTTGTAAAAAGTTAAGGCACAGTTGTAAGAATTGGTGGACAGGGATTTTATCCGACTGAGTATATCTCCTTGGGGTGCACCAGTGTTTTTGTGAAGAATGACGGTTCATTGAGATTGTGTATAGACTACAGGCAGTTGAATAAGGTAACAATAAAGGATAAATGTCATTTACCTCATATTAATGATTTGTCAATCAGCTAAAATGTGCAATCGTGTTTTCTAAGGTAGATTTCAGATCGGGATATGACTAGATGCGAGTAAAAGACTATGATGTGTCAAAAATAGCTTTCCGAACCCGATATGGTCACTATGAATTTTTGTGATGCCTTTCGGATTAACTACTGCTCCTACTGCTTTCATAGATATAATGAACTGGGTTTTTCAGCATTAGTTGGATAGATTTGTAGTTGTCTTTATTCATGATATATTGATCTATTCCATGACAGAATCCAAGCATGCTCATCATTTGAGAACTGTATTATAGATTCTGCATGAGAAATAGTTGTATACAAAGTTCAGCAAATGTGAATCCTGGCTTCGGAAGGTTGGATTTCTTGGATACTTGGTTTCTGCAGATGGGATATGCGTGAATCCAATTAAATTTCAACCATTATCAACTGAAAAGCTTCAAAAATTGTTTCAGAGGTACGAAGTTTTCTGGGACTAGCATGTTATTACCGTCATTTTGTTAAAATTTTTTCTATAATAGCTTCATCGATGACCAAGTTGCTATAGAAGAATGTTCAGTTTGTTTGGTCAGATGAGTGCTAGTAGAGTTTTGATCAGTTAAAAAGAATGCTAACAGAAGCTCCAGTTCTGACACAACCTAAATGTGGGAAAGAAGTTGTTGTTTATAGTGATGCGTCACTTAGTGGATTGGGATGCATATTAATGCAAGCTGGAAAAGTAATAGCTTATGCATCTCATTAGTTAAAATCACTTGAGAGGAATTATCCGATGCACGATCTGGAGTTGGTTGCTATTGTTTTTGCCTTAAAGATTTGGCATCGTGATCTCTACGGTAAAAAATGCCACATATTTACTGATCACAAAAGTCTGAAGTACTTGATGACTCAAAAGGAACTGAATGTGAGACAGCGACAGTGGTTAGAACTACTAAAAGATTATGATATTGTGACTGGCTACCATCCCAGAAAGGCTAATGTTGTTGCAGATGTATTAAGTTAGAAATTGTTATTTGCCTTGAGAGCATTAAATACTCATTTGTCATTGGATAGTGATGGTTCTGTTATAGCTGAATTGAGGGCTAGACTGTTAGTCTTTTAGAGAATTTGGAAGTTGTATGGTGATGACCCAAAGTTGTTAGCCAAACGAGAGTAGATCTAGAATGATTCGACTACGAAATTTGCTATAGAAACTGATGGTATGATATACTTTCGTAACAGATTATGTGTTCCAAATAATCCAGAGCTAAAATGAGGTATTATATTGAAGGCCCACAGTAGTACATATTCCATTCATCCAGGTAGTACTAAGATGTTCAATGATATGAGCAAAATGTATTTGTGGCTAGGAATGAAACATGAGATTTCTGATTTTGTAACTAAATGTTTGGTTTGCCAGCAAGTGAAAGCTGAACACCAAGTATTATTAGTATTATTATAGCCTGTCACTATCCTTGAGTGGAAGTGGGAGTGAGTTACAATGGATTTTGTTTTAGGATTACCAGTGACATTAAGGAAAAAGGATTCAATTTGGGTTATTGTCAACAGATTAACTAAATCAACTCATTTTATCCCAGTCTGTACTGATTATTCGCTTGAGAAGTTAGCAGAGTTATATGTATCAGAGATTGTTAGACTGCACGACATGCTATTATCTATTATTTCTGATAGAGATTCGAGATTCACTTCAAGATTTTGGGGTAAGCTTCACGAAGCTCGGGTACTAAACTTAATTTCAATACAATGTAACATCCATAGACAGATGGGCAATCAGAACAGGTAATATAGATTCTGGAAGATATGTTACAATGTTGTATACTTGAATTTGAAGGTAGCTGGGAAAGGTATTTTATCATTTGCAAAATTTGTGTATAATAACAACTATCAATCCAGTATTAAAATGGAACCGTTTGAAGCTTTGTGCGGAAGAAATTGTAGAACACCACTCTACTAGTCAGAGTTTAGCGAACTTAAAATAGTTGGTACTGATTTGATTCGTGAGATAGAAGATAATGTTCGTATAATTCGGGATTGTTTGAAAGCAACACCGGATAATCAAAAATCATAAGCTGACTTAAAAAAATATATATATAGAATTTGCAGTTGGCGATAAAATATTCCTGACGATCTCACTGTAGAAGAAAGTGCTTCGATTCGGCAGAAAGGAGAAGTTGAGTCTGAGGTTTCTTGGGCCATATGGATTATAGAAAAATCTAGTCCTGTAGCTTACAAATTAGCTTTACCTCCAAAAAGTAAAAAGATTCATAATGTTTTTTCATGTTTCGATGCTGAGACGGTACAGGTCAAATCCTTTGCATGTAATTACGCCATTTGAGGTTGAGATACAACCAGATTTTTTGTATCCTGAAGAACCGATCAGAATCTTGGCTCGGGAGGTAAAAGAACATAAAAAAGGGTACATTATTAAATGTCTTATGTAATTGGAAAGGAGTCGAGGGAGCCACATGGGCAACTGAAGAATTGATGAAATCGTAGTACCAAAACTAGTTCATTGGTAAGAATTTTGAGGACGAAATTTTCTAAGGGGGGAAGTTATAACAACTCATTTTTTAGTTGTGTCAAAAACAGTGGTTTCAGGACCACAACTCTAACGTGTCAGTTTGTAAGTATTAATTATTTAATATTTATGAGGTCATTAATGTCGTATGAAAATTTTGTTAGAAAATTTTATCATTTAGATAGTTAATTAATTAAAAAGGACTAAATTGTAAAAGAGTTAAAAGATAGTCGCTATAGATTTTAAATAGTCAAGGGACCAAATGGTGATTAAAACATGGTAAAAAAGTCCAAGCGGTGGTGGACATGATTGACCTAATAGCTTTTGGGTTATTTGCTTATTAAGTCCTAATTAGTACTTTAATTAGATTATATTACAAATGATGAAAAGAAAGGTGTTGGTGAATTATACATAATAATAGTAGAAAACAAAGAATAAATAAACACGAGAAATCAAAGAGTAAAACATATAAAATCTAAGCATGGGTGATTTGCTTGCTTCAGTAATCATAATCAACTATCGTCTTGCGTTTTTTTGTTCATTCAACTAGTCAATACCCCAATAGGATCTTCTGGTCTTGCACTGATATATTGAGTCGACAAGAACTATTTATCTATCGACCTCCTAGTTTGGACCGGTTTAGGGTTAAGGTGTTCACAAATAGGCCATACCAAATCTGGGTTAATTCCCACCTCAATGACTTCCTAGGGTTTTCAGGCCTAGGGTTTTAGGTTCTTCCTCTCCTAAACTGTTGATTCGCCAATAAACCCCTACAAAACAGTTAATTAATCATACCTCCACTTGCTAATCCACCACAGTAGGATTCTTTCTTCATGGATCTAATAAACAATATAAACTTAGTGGAAGAATAAACATAAAGAACAATTCAAGAGTATAGAGTTTAGAAGAAACCCTATTTTTATTAAAATTAAGTGATGAATCCTCGCAGAGTTTGATAGTAATTCAAAAATATGATTTCTCCACAAAAGTAAATAACAAGAATGGAAATAAAATCTAAAATCTAAGAAAAAGAAAAACTAAAGACTAAATCTAAAGAGAAAATTATACAATATGAAAGGTTCTCCAACAGGTGCTAAATGAGCCTATTTATAGACTTTGGGTTGGCTGTCTTCCTTAACCCTAGGTCAACTGCTGTCCTCGTTCTTAAAAATTGAGTGTGCAGACCAAAATGCCCTAGCTCATAATTATTTCCCATACGGAGGTGATGTCTCGACACACTAGGTTTTGTGTCACGACATCAAAGGTATTATGCTCAACTTCAAGGTGTCTTTATGGGTATGTTGCAACATCCTCAGGATGTGTCACGATATTGAAGGCAACCTTTGAACTCTTTTATTTTTCTCCCTATATTGCAACATCTAGTGCTCCGTGTTGCTACCTAGCAACCGATATCGAGTTATCGCACCTTCTAATGGTCTCTGGCACACTCCCAAAGCGTATTAGCTCAGCTTTAGACCTCATTCGGCCTCTAAGGTCAATAAAGAACTTAAATTACACACTTTATTAAACTTAACTAAATTTTATAGAAATGTAATTAAAACTTAACTAAAATGCTCATTTACCATGCCAAATTAAAAAAAAAAAAATTAAAATCACCTGTCCTCATGCTAAATTTACCATGAATACAATTAACCTATGTACATACTCCTAACCAATCATTTATATTTCTTCAAGCTCAAGCACACAAATGATAAGAAAAAATTAAAACAAATTTTATATGTTACCCCCAGACTTTAGATAACACATTGCCCTCAATGTTAGCCTTTCGAATGATAGGGAAGAGGTTACCCGGTTGATTGTGACAGTTTCATGAGCTATTGGATTCAATAGTCTAATTACAGTTCACAATAGTCTTTCGTTTACAGTTCACAATAGCATCATGCAATGTTAGCCAATCCATACCCAGAATTATATCAAACTCATCAAAGGGTAATAACATCAGATCAACCGGAAAATAGATATCTCGAAACATCAACAGACAATTCTTGCATACTTTGTCAACCAGGACAAACCTGCCTAAGGGGTTCGATACTCTAATTACAAACTAAGTAGACTCTACAGGCAAAGTCTTACTAGATACGAAGTTCATGCATATATACGAATGTGTCGATCTTGGATCTATCAATGCAATCATAGAAGTATCGTAAAGAGTAAAAGTTCCAGTAATGACATATAGAGATGAAGCTTCTTCGCGAGTGCGAATAGCATAGACTCTGGCAGGTGCTTTCGCCTTAGATCTCACAGCTGTTTCTTTAGTTGCTCTTTGGCTACCACTCATATTTCCCGTGTTTCTAGATGGTCTACCTATAACACACCTAACCTGTATCCGTTGTCGAAATGGCGTTACAAGGCATTACCAGACAAAATACTATTCAAAATAGATATTCATTACATTTCTTGCTTTGTAATTCAAACTCATCAAAAACACATGTCTCATTCAATTTCGAACTTATTACTATTATAATTCTCTCATTAGCATACTTGATGTCATTCAAATATATAATAAATACATTATACATCATGTATCGAACACATAACAAACAATTTCTCATAAACTGATTATCAAGCATTACATAACATAACCTAAACATGTGTGCTTATTAAACTATTATACATCAAAATAGAAATGAAATATTGATTATTATACTATATGGCCGAATACAATGCTTGTAATTTACATAAAGTAACCTATACTTCATAGCTAATAAACAATAATTATACACATGCAAACAAGTAAAACCAAATAACCAAAATTTTAAATATAAATATAACCAACTCAAATATATATCCCACTTGACCAACATTAGCTATTTTCCATTTACTTTAGCTGAATCTAAATATCCTTTTTTTATATGCTTTTAATCCTACCAAATTTTGTTCAAAGAACCAAAGTATTTATTTCATATTCGATCATGCCACAAAATATTCAATACTTAGCCGAAAATGGTTTTATGCATTCTTTATTATTTCCAAACCAAATACTCATGCAAGCATACCAAATTTTGATTATACACATGACATATAACCTTAATCATGACATTTATCCGAATTATACACAACTACTTTAAGCATAAATACCAAGTTTCATATCAAGCATATCATTCATATATTAAGCATATCACTTAACATCACATGAAATAACTTAACTTTACTAGCATCCTTACTTACTTTATGACCGAATCACATAACCAAGCCTTAACAAAATATGCCAAATATAATACACTTATATACACATGTAGAATGGCCGAATCACCAAAACTATATACATCTATCATTTGATCAAAAGCATGAAATTATACCACATAAACAAAATGACTGTCTTATATCTTTAATGAACTTTACATTATATCAAACTAACCAAACCATATCCCAAAACCATATTATCAAGCATAACTCAAGTATATTATATATATGTTATAACCAAACCATTATGACCATTAGCAAACATATTAAGCACATCACATATGTATAACATGATAAAAAACACTTAAGCTTAAACATCATTCATAACCATTTTCGCATGGCTTAATATATGCACAACTTCAAACTTAACCAAATATAAGCTAGCCTATACATGCCATAGGTTTAAGTTCGAACTTATAAAAGTACGAAAAAATAGTTGATAGTGTGACGGAATTCTCTGACGATCCCCGAGCCCATAACTAGCTTCCAAAATCTATAAAACAATGAACAAACATACACACAATAAGCTTTCACAGTTTTGTAAGTCAGAAGCAAATAAATTACTAAATGAACATTAGCATTATAACCAATTTGCCAAATCAATCCAAACCTTAACTAAATGTACATATATTACACTCAATTTCACATTTCATCATGTATACATTAGCATTTAATCACCATATAGCCGAATACACAAATAACCTTAGGCACATGTATAATTCACATTTTTAATATCACATACATATATTATTAAGCCAAACATAAACAATCATATATACATATAATTCCATTTGCATCATACATAATTTATATCACTTTTCAAATAACCAACTCACCTTATTTTCACATAAGCATTTAACTAGTACATACCTGAACTTTTTAACTGGATTACACATTCTATATGACTTATCATTGCCTGTTGAAGCATTCAAAATTAAAAAGAATACTCAGATAGTTGAACATCTCGTACAATGCCAACGTCCTAGACGTGGTCTTACATGTAATCACATATCGATGCCACTGTCCCAGACAGGGTCTTACACCAAATCAAATACGATGCCAATGTCCCAGATGGTCTGACACGTAAATCACAAGTCAATGCCAACGTCCCAGACATGGTCTTACACGAAAACATATATCAAAATCCTATGTCATGACATATGTATCCTAGTTATTCCTAAGGTTCGTACGGGGCTTTTGGACGTCATAACTCGATCGAATCAAGCTTGTAGACATTGCTCCCAAGCATATGTCATTTTGGCACTTACTCAAACATTTATCATAATTCAATTCAGTATTTATAATTCACATATATTGAAATTTAACAACATCTATTTGCTTATAAACTTACCTCGGACAACGACGGACGGAATGAAACAATTATTCAATCACTTTGGTTTTTCCCCAATCCAAATCCAATTTCTTTGGTTCTTGATCTAAATATATCAAAATTAAACTTATTCAAACACACATTCATTTGATTTAGTCCAAAAACACATAAATGGGCAAATTATCATTTTGCCCATAACATTTCACATTTTTCATAAATTAGTCCCTATTGTACAAACACAAAATATGCAAAATTTCACTACATCATAGTTAGGCCGAATATTCCTTTACGTCATAGAAGTCCACACATTTCATTTATTTCACTTTTAGTCTCTCAATTTACTTTTTTCACAATTTAGTCCTAATTACTCAAATTCATCAAAAATCCAAAACTACATATCTTATACCTCATTATAAACCATTTCAAAATATGCTATTTACTCGTCACTTTAACTACCACATCAACAAAAAAACTTACAAAAATGACCATTTCACTAGGCCATAAAAGAACACATTAAAAACATCATATTTCATTACATAGCATGAGCCAAAACAAGTTCATAGTCTAAACCATATTCAAGCCATATCACATGGAAAGATTTTCACATCTCAAAACATATAATAACATCTCTAGCCCATACATGCCATACATTAACATATACAACTTCAAAAGGTACCAAAATATTGACTGATAGTGTGATGACGATCCTCAACGATCCTTGACGATCCCTGAGCTTTCAATAGCTTTGTTAATCTATAAAACAAGGGAAAAATGCACACAAGTAAGTTTTCAAAGCTTAGTAAGCCATATACAAGTAAACTTAACACATAAAACAAATATAACCAAATTCATTCATATTAACTACGGCAAACCTCATATACTAATTTTGGATATCTCAACTCTGTCGATACTTTCACATTTCTGAACATTCAACATTCATAGCATTTCAATAACAATTAACACATATAAGTCACATAAAACACGTTTATTTGCATATGTACTTACCTCGTACGGAGACAAACGGATAGGAACTACTATTCGACCATTTTCGACTTCCCCCGATCAAATTCTGAATTCTTTCATTCTTGATCTATATAAATTCAAAATTAACTCTTTTATTCATCAACACATTCAATATAGTCCACAAACACATATGTGAGCATTTTTGCACTTTAGCCCCTAAAGATTCACATTTACTCAATATCACTTAACTAAACTTGTATAACTATCAACAAATATTTATTTTCTAACATCAAACTTCCAAGAACACAAGTATTCATCCATGATACTTTTCAAAACCATCAACAATTTCTAAAATCATGGCATGGGCTCGATAGAACACAAATCAATGATCACAAAAACATAGAAATTATCAAAAATCGAATAAAAAACATACCTCAATCAAGTCCTTCAATGGCCAAATACTCAAAAGCTTTAAAACCCTTTTTCTTTCTCTTATTTCGGTGAAAGAAAGATGAACTAAATGGGTTTTAAATTTTGTTTTTATTAAATCATTAACATATTAACATATTTACTAATATAACCTTATTATTATCATTTAAAATCCACTATCATATGTCCAACAATATGCATTCATCATTTCAATGGTCTAATATCAACATAAGGACCTCACACTTAAAACATCATAACAATTCAACACTTTGTCAAATAGAAGGCCACTTTTACATTCTACGATTAGGTCCTTTTATTAAATCAAGCATACAAACGATAAAATTTTCACACGAAAATTTCACACATATCATATCTCATGATGTAAACTCAAAAAAATAATATTATAATAATTTTACAACCTCGGATGTGTGGTCTTGAAATAACTGTTCCGACTAGGGTCTAAACCAGGCTGTTACAATTTCTACCCCTATTTTTGATATAGTTCACATCCTCAGTGGGATTGTTAATATAATGGAAGAGTAGTTTGTCTCCATAAACAGATGGTGCATTCTTCTCATCCTCTATTCGAGTTAATCTGTCCACTAATTGCTAGTATCTATCATCCTCTTGGACAACTTTCACTGTAGATGGTCTTTGGCCATATGTATATCGTTCAGTTGGCTACTGGAAGGAGTTTATTTCCATACTTTCATTTAATTTGTACACATCCTCGTATGTTCTGCTCATTAGGGCTCCTCTTATTGCTCCATCTAATCCTGACCTTGAACGCACATCCAACCCATTGTAGAAATTTTGCATTTGTGACCACTCAAGCAATCAGTGGTGTGGGCATTTCTAAATCAATGTTTTAAAACACTCCCATGCTTCATGAAAGCTTTCTCTTTCTAATTTTTTTAAACATCAAATTTGCCCTTCTTAACTAGACCGTCTTGCTAATGGGGAAGAACTTTTGTAGGAATTTTCCTATGAGTTCGTCACATGTCATGATTAATCTTGGTGTATGCAAATCTAGCCACAAAAAAAGGTGTTATCGATTAATAAAAAAGGGAACAACCAAAGATGAATAGCGTCATTAGTGACCCCATTGTATTTAAAGGTATCACCAAATTGGAGAAACAGTTCTAGATGATGATCCGGATCTTCAGTCATTGTTCCTCGAAATTGCAAGTTATTTTAAATCATCTAGATCATAGTTGGCTTAATTTTGAAATTATTGGCTGTGATAGCTAGCCTCATTATGCTCCCTTGACCATATCCAAATTCGGTAGCGTATATTCTCTTAGAGTGCTTTTGTTATGCACCATATTTATATTTACTGATAGTTATGGTGGTAGTGGTGGTGGATATTCTAAATTGTTCTTGTTAGCCTCGTCAAATAGTGGATTCTCACGTGGTGGTAAATTACCTCTAGCAGGTAGCTAATTTTACATTGGTTGTTGCTGCTGTTGTTGTCGACGATTCCTTCGGGTTATTCTTTCTAGATCTGTGACTGGCTCTATAGGTGTTCCCCTTCTACAAGTCATACACTAAACCCAAAGAGAAGATATTAGTAGAAAATAAGAAAAAGAAATGCATAACTATAAACTAACATTTAAGAGAATAGAGTTTAGAAGAAGCTTGATTTATAAAATTACAATGCCTTCTCGACTACGGTGTAAACAACTTGACCGCCTCCGAACGTACTAAAGTCCAGAGTAGAAATCTTGCGCAAAAATTATAAAAGATAGTATCCGAAAGTATATGGGTCAGGTTGTAATATAGTTACAATGGAGTAGGTTCATACTCCGAGGATCGTACCCAAGGAAGGGAGCACTAAATTAATTCTAATCTAAACATGAATAGATCTAACTACTACTTTAATTAGATTGTATTATAAAGGATGAAACGAAAGGAATTGGTGAATTATAATTAATAATAATAGAAAGTGAAGAATAAATAAACACGAAAATGAAATAGTAAAATATATCAAATCTAGGCATGAGTGATTAGCTTGCTTCAGTAATCATAACCAACTGTCGTCTTGGGTTTTCTTGTTGAACCAAATAATTAATACCCTAGTAGGATCTTCCAATCTTCCACTAACATTTTAAGTCAACAAGAACTAATTATCTTTCGACCTCACAGTTCAGACCTGTTTAGTCATAAGGTGTTAATGGATAGGCCATACCAAATCTGGGTTAATTCACCTTAATGACTTCCTAGGGTTGTTAGGCCTAGGGTTTGGGTTCTTCCTCTCCTGAATAGTTGATTTGCTAAGAAAGCCATACAAAATAGTTAATTAATTATACCTCTACTCGCTAATCCCCCACAGAAGGGTTAGGTCTTTGTTGATCTAATAAATAATATTAACTTGATAGAAAGAAGAAACATAAAGAAAAATTCAAGAGAATAAAGTTTAGAAGAAGCATGATTTGTATTAAAATTAAGTATTGAATCCTCGTAGAGTTTGAAAGTAATTCAAAAATATGCTTTCTCCATAAAAGTAAATAACAAGAACGAAAATAAAATCTAAAACCTAAGAAAAGAGAAAAACTAAATACTAAATCTAAAGAGAAAATTATACAATATGAAAGGTGTCTCTAACAGGTGCTCAATCTATAACGCCCCAAAAATTTAAGTTTTTAATTATTTTAAGTTGTGGCACAAATTGCATGTTTGGAAGGGGTTTTAGGAAGCTTGGGTTCAAGTTTGGCGTTTGGCAAAATTTTAATTTTTGGCTCGTTAAGGGATATTGAGGATAGTGAGTAGGTTTTATATTTTAATGTGGTTAGTTTAAGACACAAAAAGGCTGGTGTTGGTGTGGCTTGTGGCATGATGAGCATTTGTGTGGGCAAGGGTTCAAATCCCCTTGCAAGCAAAAATATATTTATTTTGCTACATGAGGTTGGTAAGAGGTGGATTTGGTTTCAAATACTAGAAGTTGTTAGAGACTTGGCAAGAGGGGGGAGTTTGAATTGGTTAAGGTTGTTGAGTGAATTTGAATTGGGATGTTGGAGGAAATCAAGGAGAGTAAGTTGTGGAGAAAATCTGGAAGTGTTTCAAGGAGTGGAGCTTGGGGGTAATGTAGCCGAATTGGGGTGTTGGATAAGGAGAAATTCGGTATTTGAGGAGTGTAGGAGCCAAATTAGTGTAGAGTCTTTTCTCTCTAATTCTGTTTCGATAATTTTCTTTTCTCTTAAGTGTGACCATTTTTATTCTTGCTATTTTTGACCATTCGGGTCTTGCTTGGGTTAGTAAGCTTTAATTCTTTTTGGTCACTTTGCCGAAACTTTAACAATAGGTGTCGATTTCTTTTCTTTTGGAAGCCTCCTTTCTTCTTCACTACTTCTCTGCCAGAGTTGCAACCTGGTGCATTTTCTTTCTAACTCCCTGTTAGTTGAACCCCTCATTGCCATTTTATCATCACCACATTATCCTTCTTTTCGAATTAATCTCTTTCTTAATTCTTCTTCATCATATCCTCTTAGTTGAACATAGTTCCATTTTCTTTTCTTCTTTAAGCCGATCGATTTTTTCTCTTTTCTTCTCTCTTTTGAGTGTATTACCTTTCTTCTCCATCGTTCAATTGATTTGCCTCTCTATAACCGAATGCCCTCTTTTCCAAGTGTCTTGTTTTGTGTCGTGAAAGGCTGAATCGAGGTCTTACATAGTGGTCGATCTCACAGGAAGTAAGGGATTGCTGGTGTAGTTGAAGCAATCTAGGCCTTTTTGTCAGTCTTCAGTGAAGATAATTGTCAGAGGGCAGGTGGCTGTTTTTAACCAACGGTTTGATGGATTCTCTCGATTCGCAAATCAAAAGGTGTGTAACCATACCCTACCTTTGTAAGAATCGGCAAAAGCTGAAATGTCGAAATGTTGACATTCGAGGCCTCACCAGCTTGCGAATGCAAGTGGGGTGAATCGAGCCCATAAAATATAGGCATTAGACTGTAGAGGCAATTATGCGCATTTACGCATATTTGGGTCAATATGTGGCCTCGACGGGCTGAAATAGGCCCTATGGGCTTGCGGGACTGCATGGGTAAAATGCTCGGTAGGTGATTGATGTTAGATTGGAACATGAGGCTCGTTATGCTGTATGTGGAACTGGACTGAATGAGCCATATGAGCGTGTGGGCCCATTTGGGCCCAATATGGGTTTTGGGCCTGTAAACACTATTTTGGACCTTGTAGGTTTTTTGAGTCGCTCAAGTGATGATAGATCTTTGAGGAGGTCGTAGTAGGTACCGAGACTTCAAATTTTAGTTAACTACCAAAATACCCTCAGTTTGTAAAATTACCTTTTTTCCCCTGACTACCTAAATGACCATTATACCCCTAGAGGTAGGTTGTCTGATGAGAGTAAGAAATACATATGACTGTATCTGTGACTGATAAATTGCATACATATTATATTTATGACATGTTAGTCTCCATGGGGTTGGGTATGATTTGGAGGTAGCTCTGTACCAGTAGCTCTGCCACGTATTTCTGTTAATAGTGGCTACGCCACGTATTCTGATTCTGGTGTCATTGCCACATTATCTGTTATTAGCAGCATGGCTACGTATTGGTGTGTTGGCTGGATGGGTTGAGTTATTCCCCACATGGTGTGTTGGCTGGTACGGGGTCGTGTGATGGTTGGACTGGGTTGGGGTTACATTCACATTCTGTTCTGATTCTATAATGGGCTTGGGTCCACACTGTTTCTGTATAGGGCTTAAAGCCCAGACGGATCTATTTCTGAATAGGGCTTCGGCCCAGTCTGTGCTACATGTCTAATCTCTGTTATCGGTTAGGGAAGTTACATACTGAGTTTTCGCAAACTCACCTTTTATTTTACGATGTAGGTAACTGCCAGCCTTAGATGATTTGGAGCTGCGAGGGACTCGGGGTGGCCACATGTCTTCTACTTCTGGATTTGTTTCTGCTTAATTTTAGTTTGGGTTTTATTTTTTTTGTAATGCGGCCATTATAGGGTTTTTGCTTTACTTTTCTTTATTTGAGCTGTTTTTGCTATTTCAAACTGTTAGAATAGTTTAACGGGTTTTCAAAATTAATGACTGTTTTCCAAAGATAATCACACGTCTCAACTTCAAACATTAAAAGCTTTCCCGATTTTGAGTAACTAGATTTATATCAAAGAGAAATTTTTAAACAAATGATTTGATTAAATGACTCTAACGATAAAAAAAGGGTTTTTAAACTATAGGTCAAATTATTATCGATAATACTGGTTTTCCTTTTTGAACGTTGCTTTTATGTGACACGCCAGATTCAGACATAACGTCTGGGTCGGGTTTGGGGTGTTACAAAATGAGCCTATTTATAAAATTTAGGGTGATCATTGTCCTTAACCCTCGGTCAGTTATTGTCCTTATGCTTAACATTTGATTGTACGTATGAAAATGCCTTTGGCTAGTAATTATTTCTCATACAGAGGTGATGTCGCGACATAACAGGTTTTGTGTTGCGACATCGAAGGTAGTATGCTCAACTTCAGGATGTCTTTAGGGGTATGTTGTGACATTTTCAGGCTATGTCGTGACATTAAAGGCGCTCTCGGAATTCTTCTATTTTGCTCCCTATGTTGCGATATCTAGTGCTATGTATTACAACTTAGAGACCGATATTGAGTTATCACACCTTCTAATGGTCCCCTACATGCACCCAAAGTGTATTAGCTCACCTTTAGGCCTCATTCAGCCCCTAAGGTCCGTAAAAAAATCCAAATTACACTTTTTTTATTAAATTTAACTGAACTTTATGGAAATGTAATTAAAATTTAATAAAAATCTTTATGTTTAAGCTCCTAAAGTGCGAAAGCTAGTTTAATTTGCTACACCAAATTACGTCAAGTTAATAGCCTAAGGAAAGAGAAAGATTAAAAGACAAACAATAAGAAGAACATTATACAATATAAAATTTGTCCATAACATGTGTTAAATGAGCCTATTTATAGACTTTAGAGTGGTTGTCGTTCTTAACCCTAGGTCAGCTACTGTCCTTAAGCTTAATGTTTGATTATGCAAACCAAAACACCCCTAGCTCATAATTATTTCTCGTATAGGGGTGACATCACGACATACTAGGTCCTTTGTCACGACAGCATGGGCGTTATCTTCAAGGGTGTGTCGCGATATCTTCCAGATATGTCGCGACACTAAAAGCAGTCTTGAAATTCTTCTATTCTGCTCCCTATGTTGTGACATCCAACTCTCTGTGTTGCAACACAGTGACCAATATCGAATTAGCACACCTTCTAATGGTCTCTTGCATGCTCACAAAGAATATTAGCTCACCTTTAGGCCTCATTCGGCCCCTAAGGTCAATAAAAAACTCAAATTACACAATTTATTGATTTTAGATAGAATTACGAAAACTTAATTAAAACTTAACAAAACTGCTTGTATTTAAGCAAAACAAACAAAACCAGTAAATGAAGAGATGACCTTTGGAAAAGTGTGGTACAAATGTTAGGTTTGGAGAACATGAATAAGTATTTCATATTCATACATAATCTCAGTATGATATATAGTTGACTTACCACTTTTGATATCAAACACCTAAGTTTAGTATATTACAGAGCATACAAGCATTAAGGGTCTCAAATATAGGAATCTATCAATGTAAGGTCAATTCATACATAAGGCTACCTAGATCATATAGCGCTTTTCGACTTGTAATGTTCTAAGGCTTAGGACAAGTATGAAACTTAATAATAGTAGGCATAAGATGATTTCAAGCATGAAGATAGCTTCGCACATCATTTTGTCCCTTATTCTTCCGCTTAGTGACCTTTTCCTGCTCACCGCCTTATTTCTCTTTCTTTGTCCTTATAGGGAAGCTTAGCATCATATAGTAACTACAACTAGCTTAGAAGTTTTTGTGTACTTAATGAATAGTTTTTCTATTTTTCATGACCTTGTGACTTTTCTTTCTTTTCCACGGTACCTCACTCACAAATGCTTTTAATTTTCACGTACTTTTTTTTACTTGTTTAATTTCCTTTTTGAATTTTTCTTTCCACAGTTTTAAGCTAACCTATAATAAATATACTACACTGATTTTCCCTATCACTCTGTTTTTACAAAACCACCGTCATATATCTATTTAACCCTCAATATGTATGGTTAAACATTTATAATCATGTAGTTAGGACCAAATAAAAAGGCAAGCGATACTAGAAAGAACATATGTTTTCTCCCTACTCAGTGGTTAATTTGTACCCATTTTGTTACCTTTAGCACATATTTTAGCATTTTTAGTTCAGTAAATTGCATTTTATAACTCAGTGGATCTTAGCCTATTTATCCTTAATTTTTTAATGTTTTGGTTCCAATGTCGCAGCATGAGTATTTTTAGATTGCGCCCAGAATTGTCGCCGCACCTGACAGCTGTCAGAATAATAACAAAAAAGAGTGAGCTGTCCAGTTTGGTACAACCAACTTGTATGTACAGAGGCAGTATGGGTATGATGAAAGGACATCTTTTCTATTTGGATAACTATTAATATTGACGAGAAAATGAGAGAAAGAAAGAGGAGTATCTTCTTCAACCTATCTTTTGAAGCTTTTCGGTGATGGCGGCTTAAACCTCCTACAGGTGAACCGATGAGAAAGTGATGCAGATTTGCTCTTGACGAGGAGCCCTGAGTGCGACACAAGAAGGAGTTGAGAGATCAAGTTGAGATTTTTTAGGAATAGTACTCTCCACTTGTTTCTTTTATATTTCTTTCCTAAAAAATGGTGATTATTTTCTATTTCATGTTTGTATGGAAGTATACATGATTTTTGAGTTAAATGTTATTTTATTCAATCTTGCTTCTACTGTTTAATCTTTAGGTTTGAATGTTTTTGGCATGGAAGTGTTATTGCGGTCACTGACACTAGAAAGTTCAGCGACAGTTCAAGCTAACAAGCATGACAATAGAAGTTGCTTGAGGATTAGAGGAATTAATCCACTTGTTCTTAATAGTGTTCCGTTACCATCATCGAAAGATGTGGCTAATGTGCATGTTTAAGTCTTAGATTAAATATAGAAGTTAAGTTTAGTAAGATATTCATTGCAATTTAATGCCTCGACAATCACCTACCCTTTTATACCTTATGAGCACCTAGTATTTTGTTGAATATTCACGTTGGGAATCTAAATTTATCATTATCATATTTTATCTTTTTGCTTCAACAACTACTCTAACAATTTATCTCGTTGCCATCTATTTATGGCATTGACATTGATAGACAAAAGACAACTATCCTCATGGCATCGATATCTGATAGACTCATATCTATCTACTATACTTGCATCGATAGTGTATGCTTGCACATTAATGCTGTGACGTTAAACAGCAGATCAGGAAAGCATATATTATCGTTTTTAGCTCGATTTTTGTATAAAGGTTCATCAAGAATTATTTTTTGGCTCAAAATAGGTACTAAGGATGTATAAATATGATTAGCTTTTTGGCTTTAGGTGTATGCCAAACAATTCCTTAGGTCATACTTAGGTATCTCAATATTCACAAATGTAGTCAACCAAACAATCACAAATTCAACAATCTATCATTTATACTAGCATGCTCGTTTCCTTGTATTACCTATATCATTTGGTACATTCAATTACTTAATCCCTATTTACAATGTAATATATAGAAATTAATAGTCTAATAATAATAAAAATTAAAATCAACTATCATTATGCCAAATTTAACGTAAAAACAATCAACCTATGTACATGCTCCTAACTAATCACTTGTATTTCTACAAGCTCAAGCACACAATTAACAAGAAAAATCAAAGAAAGCATAAAGAATTTAAAAAAATTTCTATGTTACCTCCCACACTTTAGATAACACATTGTCCTCAATGTGTAGCATTAAAAAGATAAGGAATGAAGTTACCCGATTGGTCGTGATAGTTCTGTAGGTAATTGGTGGGTGTTACCTCCTTTGATCGTTGAAAGCTCAAAATCGTTGTGCCTCTTCCATGTGGGCTACATAGAAAATTTAAACAAAACATAAAAAATAATAATCTATTATTAATCCTACTCCTAATGATGTAAATAAGTAAGAAAAGAAAACTATCCCAAATTTAATACAATCTTTTAAAAAATAAAAATTAACGGTTTAGTCATTGTCCTCAAAATCCACTCACCATCTTCCTTTCCTTCTTCCCCATCGCTCTCATGTTCCTATTCCTCCAGCTTCTGATGTATCGACCTAAACATATATAGTGTAGAATTAGGTAACAAAATACTATCCTGCCGTACAAACTCTTGAAAAATTGGACCTGAGTCCTACATCTAGTGTATCTTCCAATCCAGTTTGGGATGACTGCTCTCGCCAATTTCTTTTCAAGTGGTCAATTTTGTTTTCCTTTGGGACGAAATCGGAGCAGTTGTTGTCTCTTGCTGGCATTTATTCCACTGCTTTATTTGTTTTCCCTGAAGTTTGATGTATTATGTATACAAGGTGTCTCCAATTATGCTTTTAGATGGGTTCATTGATTTCTTTGTAGACGCTATCAGAATGCCTGCTCTTTTGCATAAAGCCGTCACTAAGTGAGGAAGGAAGACTCTCACTTTTTAGCTTCTAATGCATCGTTTCGTTGCATACCTATTTATTCTGAAAAATAACATAAAATAAAACCATTCAAAAAGTATTGACATTGGAAACATTCAAAGCAGGAGCTATTCTAGTGCACAACAATTGAATCCACATTTTTGCTTCAGGAAACATTATTACTTGATTAAAGGAGGTTGAGATATCAGTACTTGGGCAACGTTTCCATTCACCCCTCTCTTCTTGTAGGAATTTTATAATGCATCCATGTTTATATCTCGAAAATATTCTAAACCAAATTCTTCTATAAAATTTTTGTTATAAAATGGAGCATTATAAAATTCACAAATAACCCGAGGGGTGATTTATACGTCTTTCTCTCACACATGTATCATTTCCAAAGTAAGACCTTCAACTTTTCTAGACTCTTGGTCCCTCAAATATACATAATATAACACCCCTAACCCGTATCCGTTGCCAGAACAGGGTTACGAGGAATTACCGGAGTTTACAAAACATTTACTATTAAACCGAGTTAAATACTATTCATATCCCAAAATTTGTCGTAACGTCCTTTAGATGGGCCCTTGAAGCCCAAAACATGCACTAGAATCTATTTGAGACAAAATCAAGACTTTGGGGAATTTTTCGTAAAATCCCAAAATTTTTCTCAAAACTAAGGGTCACATGCCCATGTAGTCAGACTGTGTGGCTCATTGTAACAGCTTGATTTAGACCCTAATCAGAACGATGGTTTCGGGACCATGAATTCGAGTCAGAAAAATATTTTAAAATTATTTTCTATGTTTATTATGTGTGAATTTATATCTGTGAAATTTTTGTAATTTAATTTTGTCGTTTGGGTGTCCAATTAAATAAAAGGACTAAATCGCGTAAAACGAAAACTTAGTGGTTAAATGTGAAAGTGCTTAATTGTTGTTGTCTTTATTAGTGGAGGCAGTTATGTTGCAATTTGGCTATATGGAATATTGCTGGATGATTGTGACCTTAGAATATGTGTTTTAGTTATTAATATTTAAAGGTTAAATATGTAAAATAAATAACATATATATGATACAATATATCATAATTAAAAGCCATGTTCTTCATTTTTTCTCATGATTGAAACTAGAGAAAAGAAAAAGAAATAAAGAATGCTAGGTTCGGCCACCTTTCAAGCTTGATTCAAGGTTCGTTCTTAGTCGATTTTTGATAATTTTTACGTTTTTTAGATCGTTGCTTCGAGTACTAGTAAATCCATGCTTGAATTTTTGATTTTGGTGAATATTGTGATTTATTCCATTGTTGAGAGCTTGTGATTTTTGTTGTTTAATGATGAAATATGAAAGATATGTTTTAGATTAACATATTTTGTATGGGAGTTTTTGATGATTTTGAGTAATTAGGATTAAATTACAAAAATAATAATTTGGGGGACTAAAATGTGAAATAAATGAAATATATGGACTTGTATGTACACTAGGAACATTCGGCCTAACATGGGTACAGTGAATTTTGCATATTTTGTGTTTTGTGCAATAGGGACTAAATTGTAAAGAGTGTAAATGTTAGGGGTAAAATGGTAATTTGTTCATTTATGTGTTTTTGGACTAAATTGAATGAAAATATATTTGAATGAGTTTAATTTAAATATGTTTAGATCAAGAACTAAAGGAATCAAATGTGGATCGTAGGAAAAACGAAAGTTGTCGACTAGTCGTCCCGTTCCATTTTATATCGTCCGAGGTAGGTCTATAGGTAGATAAATGTTGTTAATTTTGATTATATGTAAACTTAACATGCTGATTTGAATTTTATGAGTTATAAATGAAATTGCCGAATGTGATTATGCATGGGAGAATGTATTCAAGTTCGATATATGAATTACGTGTAAGACCAACTCTGTGTCAGTATTATATCAGGCTTTATGCTTAGCAGGCTTCGTGCCGGTGTATTATATCAGGCTTTACACCTAGAAGGCTTTATGCCGGTGCATTATATCAGGTTTTATGCCTAGCAGGCTTCGTGCTGGTGTATTATACTAGGCTTTATGCCTAGCAGATTTTATGCAAGCAACGATAAAAGTAATCGAATGTGTTAAACGAGCTAAAACAATCAGGTATGTGATGGTTAATTACCTATTTGGAAATAAGGTAAGTTTTGGTTTATCACCTACTTGAACAAGGTAAGTAAGTTAATATTTGTTGCAACTCATATTTGAAGTAAAGTAAGAAAATATGTGAACGTGAAAAATGTATTTGGTCTTGTGAATATATAATATGAATATTATTAAAAATATTTTTGAATATATGTAATTGGTGGTATATTCGACCATTGTTATAAATATATATATGATTGTTAAATTTTGACTTACGAGTATATAAATATAAGTGTATGTGTATTCAGTATGATAAAGATGTTTTGGCTTAGCCATTGAATGATAGTTTGTTAATGTATCTTTATATATGTAAGCATTCATTCGGTCATTGCTATGCTTATCCATAAGAAGCTATATTTTAATTCATGAGTATATGTATATGTGTATACATGTATGTGGTCACTTAATGATTGAGCTTTGAAACCAAAAGATGCTTTGAATATATATACATATATGTATACGACCATAAATAAGTTAGGTGTGAAAGTATAAGATGAATGTTAAATCATAAGATTGAAGTTTAGTTTGTCTATGATAGTATGATTTGGTATAGTTTAACTGTATAGGTTATATCCTTAAATAGTTTATTTGCTTATGACTTACTAAGCTATAAAAGCTTACTCTGTGTGTATATGTTTGCTTTTGCTCTATAGATTTTGGATTCAAGTTTTGAGCTCGAGAATCGTTAGAGCAGCTTATCATACTATTGACTGTCTTCGGTATGTTTGAAGTGAACTTTCGAACCTATGGCATGTATAGGCTGGATTTTACTGATAAAATGTTTAATTTTGGTTAATGTAACCATAAGCCATGTGAAAATGGCTTAATAATTATTATGCTCGGATTTAATGTTTCATTTTGTTAATGGCTGTGCTCGGTTGTGATTTTAGTTGTTTGGCCTTATATATTTTCATGTGAACAAAGGTCGGATATAAAGGTCATAAAATGAATTAAGGTATTTTATATGTTAGTTAGGTAAAAATCAAGATATGTACATGAGGTAAATACAGTGTTATTTTATGGTCAATATTAGATATATATATAATTAATGATTGGTTGTTATGGTTTAAGTTTATTTGGATATAATGATATGTGTCAAGGATGGAAGGTATTTGTGATAGGTGTTTCATAAATTGAATATGGTTGGCGACTTTGGATATGATTAGATTGAATTCGCCATGGTAAGTGTTCAAGTGTGAAATAAGCTTAATATGTTACACATGAATTTAATGGATTAATTATGTGATATTTTTGATATGGTGGGTGAACTTGTTTGATGAATAGACTATGACGGGTATGTGTGATATCATGAATAAATATTTATATATGTGTATTCAGTAATGGAAATTGAGTTAGGGGGTGCTTGGATACAATTGACTGTCGTTTATTGTTTTACAAAGATTAGGTGATAATTGATTTGATGAAATGCAAAATGGTGGATGAATTTAATAAGTTTAGAATCGGTTATGAAAGTTAATTATTAGTTGACGTGGTTGAATTTTATGCATGGTTCAATGAATTGGCTAAGTTTATTAATATAGGTAAAAGATGTGAGTTGATTGAGAATTTGCATTTTAGTTTAAATCTATGATGCATATGCTTTGTTTTGGTTTGGGACATTCGACTAGGATTTGTTATTAAGTTAATTTTGGTGTTAGTATAAAGATGATATTAATATGAAATTTTGATAATAGGTATATTTTTTAAACTTAGTCGAATATGAGGTCATTGAGTTAACTTGATTATGACATTTGTTATATTGTTTGATAATATTAACATGATTAAATTTGGTTGTAATCTGTTAAAGTGTTTAATAAATGGTTGTTTTGTATAATGCACATGTACATATTATGTTAAGTTAATGGGAAATGTTCGAGCTTGTAAAATGATTGAACAAAGTTGAAAGTGAACATTAGTTAATGTGTAAGTGTTAGGCATATATGCTTTAGGCTAAGCTTAGGAAATTTACCAAATGAATAGTGATTTTGGTTTTATGTTTGGTTTATGGTTTGAATGTTAAATGAATGATACCTTATTTTGAGCTTTGATATATATATGATCAAAGTATTAAAAATGATCTTATGAATAATATATATATATATATTTGTTTTGTATAAATAGCTAGTTAAATTGCACTTATGATAATATTTTATTGCCGAATAGAGTAGGATAATGATTTTGTGTTTTCAATTATATATGTGTTATAAGTATTTGTTTGAAACCCTTAATGGGAATAATGGCATTATATTTGACATGAGTTCATGTTATGTGAAATTGGTACAAACCCTATGATTGGTTGAACACTTGTATTGACTTATGATATGACTCGTAATTACACAGTTGCCTATATATATGTTTGTTATAAGATTGATTAAAGAAATTTAACATGTATATACCAATGATTGTTCGACAATGTGCTTGTTTGGTAATGCCTCGTAATTCCTCCGACAACGGATATGGGCTCACACGCCCATGTGATTTGCTTGTGTGGACCCACATGCCCCAATGGCCTACACGGGCAAAATTAGCCTTGGCTGTGTGGATTAGACGGCCTGACCCGAAATTCCACACGCTCATGTGGTCTACCCGTATGGGCCCACATGCTCGTGTGGCCCACACACCCATTTGGTCTAGCCCGTGTGTCACACATGGCCTCGTTTGGCCATCACACGGCAGTGTCATGGGCTTGTGTCATGTGCGTGTGGCCTAACTCATTGATCAAACGGCCATTTTCAGCCACACGGCCTACCAAACGGGTGACTATATGCTCATCTAGCGTCGACAAAAGGCCTTTTCGGCTTTAGCTGAATCCCATTTTCTGTGCAATCTATTACACACCTGGTTTATTTTCGATGTTCCCACAACCTCAAGCACTCTAGAGCCTAAATCTGTACAAAAAACCATCCAATTAACACATAAATCGACTTTCGATCGCAAAATTAACAAGGCATTTCAACCTAAAATAGTTAAAATCCTCACCTTAAACGAATATCAACGAATTCGCTCTCCTACAGAACCAGTCAAAATCCCACAGCCCCTCAAGAGTCGCCTATACACGAAAATTGCAACCAAATTGAATCACAATCTCGTTCATTCACTTAATTAACAACAAAAATCATAACGAAACACTTACCAACTGCACCAAAGTTTACAACGTTGCAAACCCCAAACGAAAATAACAAAATGGCTTAAGAAATGAATGAAAGTGGAAAGGGAAACCCAAGGAAAAATCGGCAGCAAGGACTTTCTTTTGGGAAGGAGAGAAACCAAAAATTTGAGAGTGTAGAGTAGAGAAAGACGTGAGAAAGAGAAGAGAGGATTTTCCCCAAAAACTGAAAATCTGATAGTAACCACCCTTGATTCACTCCACTACCCCACTACTCAAAATTTTACTAAAACTCAAACTCCTACACAGTACTAACAGCAAAATAATTCATTTGCTCGCGCGGCGATTCAAAATCTAAACCTCCAACAACACCAACACTTCACTTATCCACTGGACCAGCAGACCCATTCTGATATATTTTTACATTCTTTTCCCCATAAGGCTACTGGCCAGAGATAGGGATTTATTCACACTTAACAAAAATTTTGCTTAAGTCAAGGGTTGAACCCAAGACTTCTTAGACACTCCCAGAATACATAACCACTGAAGTAGATAGATATTTGTGTCAATTAATAACAAAAGCATCAATAGATAAATTTTGGGCGTTACAACCTATATATATGTAACGCCCTGATTTTTGGGATTTTTCGGGTTTTTGTGATTCTTGGTGAAATTTTGAAATTTTGGTGTTCTAGATACTGAAATTATGTTTAAATGTGTTAGTGGGCCTTAGGAGGCCCAAGCCTAAGTTAAAACCCGGTAGAAATATCAATTTTGGCTTTTAAGTGAAAGGGACTTGGTTAAGTGGGCCTTTAAGAAAAAGTTAGTAAGTTGAGACACAAAGAGGGCCTTGGTAAAGTGGCAAGGTGGCGCCACTAAGTCCTAAAAAAGTGGCTTGTGGACTGAGTTTAAGGGCCAGAGTTCAAGTCACAAGGTAAGCAGATGGTACTTTTATTTTTGTGCATGTGCGGGGCATGTGATAGAGCTTAAGTAGCATTCGGCTAGGGCCTTAGGGGATTGGGCCATTGGTTTGAGTGGCCATTAGGGCAAGCTTTATTTTTTTTTGTCTTACCGAATTAGGGTTAGCCACCTAGAGCCTTCACTTTCATTCTATTCTCTTCTCAGTGTTGCAAAAAGCCGAAAACACAAAGTTAGATCTCCTAAGTGCCGAATTCTTCCTTCTCTTCTCCTCTCTTCCATTCTTTCTTTTTCTTTTCCTCTCTAGCCGAAATCACCTCTCCTCCTCCCTCATCTTTCATTTTCTTCCCTTCAAAAATCGAAATTGCCACTCTTTTCTTCTCAAACTCATCAACTACTAAAAGTCGAAATCCCAAAAGGTTACTTCTTGTGCCGATTTGCCTATAGCCGAACCCCCTTTGTTTTTCCTCACTTGTAGCCGAATTTCATACTCTCTAAACCCTTAGGCTCTATCGACAAACACCCCTCCAACCATAGTCTCAAATCATATCTTCTTTCAACACTTAAAAAGCCGAAAACACCATAGTGTTTAGGGATATATAGCCAAATCCTTAGATCTCTAAGATTCCAATTCTGCTAGTGTTTAGGGCTAGATCTGCATCAAATCCGAGTAGAAGAATCACCTCGATTAAGGAAAACCTGTGGTAAGTACTCGACATCTCAGATCTACTCGTTACCTTTGAATTTAAGAAAAGCTAAAATCCCTAAACTTTTTAGGGAGGCTGTCGAATGTGATGATAGGTAAAGACAATTATTTTAATTGGTTTTATGTATACTTATTGTGGAAGGGAGATCTAGCAAGGAGCATAAGAGGCTTGGATCTTTGGAACCACTAGATCTAGATCTAGTCACTAGTTTCGGCAAAGGTAAGATCTCAAGGGCCTTAGGTGGTGATGGCCGATTATGGTAAGTAGAATTATGGAGATTGTCATTGTATATTGGATCTGATGTGTCTAGTAATCGATTGTAGGATATCGTGGGAGATCTCGTTAGCAGTCGTCGCAAATCAGGTGTGTATCGAACATCCTCTTGTAGTTCAATTCGGCAAAAGCCGAAATGCTGAAATTCTGACATTTCATGGGCTTGCGAGCATGCGAACACTCATAAATCATTTGGGAATCATTGGATCTATAATCGCAAGTGGTAAGATGGATGAGTGCGCGATTTCGTGCACTTCGGTAAGTTTGGGCCTCGATGGGCTGAGTGTGGGCCCGATGGGCTTACGAGCCCATATGGGTAAAAATAGGCAATAAATGTGTATAGATAGAATGTAGGTCCAAAACTGCTAAAACTATTAAAATAGACATAAATTCGGGCTTAAATGGGCTTAAGTAGTTAAATGACACTGTAGAGCCTATTAGGGGTTTTAGGGCCCAATAGCGTTAAGCTACTAAAATGGGCTAAATATGTTACTGAGATGAAAGTTGGATTATTAATGAATGAAATATGCATAAAACCCCAAAAATTGGAATAATTACTGAAATACCCCTTGAGGGTGAGAAATTACAGTTTTACCCCTAGGTGCAAAATGACTGTTATACCTCTAGGGCTAAATTTGACTGAAATGCATGATTTACTGTTTCTTTTTACTGTATGCCATATCATGAATATCTGTTGCATGGGGCTGAGTTATTGATGGAGGAAGTTCTAAAAGTGGCTTGACCACGTACTGGAGGTTTTGCCTCATCCTTCTATTATCTGAGCAGCTATGCTGCAACTGTGGAGTGTAGGGCTGGGTGGGTTGAGTTATTCCCCACATGGAGTGTAGGGCTAGTACGGGTGGAGTGTAGTGGTTGGGTGGGTTGAGTAGTCTCCCCACATGTAATGGGCTTGCATTCATAATTAATATCTGTTTTGCTACTGAAATAGGCCTATGGGCCGTACTGTTATCTGAAAGGGGCTAAGGCCGAGTTTACTGTATCTGGATAGGGCTTCGGTCTAGTAATTACTGAGACTGGATATGGCTTAGGCCTAGTGGGCTTGAGCTGATTTGGGCTCTGGATGGGCTTTCTTTACACACTAAGTTTCCAAACTCACCCCTTTCTTTCCATCCATGCAGGTGAGCTCTAGATCGGTGGACTTGGAGCTGGGAGGGATTCAGAGTGGCCACATGGACTGCTGTTATTTAATTAAGTTCTATTTTAATTTATTTTATTTCTGTATTTATTTTTAAATTATGTTTATTATGGTTTTGGGTTTGTAATAGGGCCGCTCTAATTACTTTTATTTTGGGATTTTAAATTACTTAATCATACACTACTTTAATTCTTTTGATTATAGCTACGCAAGGTTTTCTTAAAATCAATCGAGTGTTTCCAAAATCTCATCACATGTTTCAAACGATTAACAAAGTTAAGTTTTATCATAAATCTCTTAATAACTAGTATTGAATAGGACGTTCATCAATAAACCGGGAATTTCTCTTAAGACTTAAATATCAGTTTTGCAAAGCTCACTCTAATCTTAGTAACAAGGTAATATGGTTAGTTGTAGGTGATGTGACACACCAGACTTGGCCGTAACGTTTGGGCTGGGTTTAGGGTGTTACAATACATGCCACAACCCAAAATGAAATAGAAAACTTACCAAGATGGTTGGATAGTGTTAGCTCCAATTTGATCCGTCTGGTCAGTCTACAGAATAACAACTACGAAAGAACCACAATTGAAACAAGTAAACTAAATAAGCTTAGTAAGTTCACACTATAATTTCTACTCAGGGGTGCAGTCCAGATCATCCGTGATCTTCTCTGTAGCCTCGATCTAGTACTCAACCACATTAGGGGTGACACCAGCCACCCCCTGAATATCTCAGCCCCATTAGACTAGAGTCGTTCTGTAACTGACCCTCGGCCTTCAGTTCCAGTAGTTGGCCTAGCGACCCTCTCTAAAATCCTTAACATGGCTTGAGACAGTGTGTCGTTCCCAGCCTCATGATCATGAGACCCAGACCCAATCTCTGTAATGGGTGACACTACGCCTCGCTAGTGTCCAAATTTGACATTCTGCCCAGTGAGGAGGACTCAGCTCAAGCCCCTCTATAGCATTTACCTCGGTCTCTAGTACCTCGTTCACGGATGCCTCGTGTGCTCATAGTCTAATTGCATTTTATCTGTATTAATAGTTTTATGTATCAGTTTATATTTTTAGTAATTATTAGCATATATCTTATGTGAAACAGTATCAGAAGTGTAAAGTTTGTTTTCGTACAATGGCAGTGTTTATTAGTTTTACTACCGTCTTAGTATACACTATTTCGAGTGTTTTCAGTACAATCTATCTATAGCAGTCTCAGTATATACTACCTATAGCAGTTTCATTCAAAAACATATAACAGTTTCAAAGAACTTAAAAGATCGATGCCGGAGACTTAGTGTACCCCATATTCAGTAAAGATATTTTCAATTTCAATCATCAAAAATTCGTTATTTAAAAACCAAGTTTTAAAAACCCAAATCCACAGCCGAGTTTTACAACATGGCTCTGATACCACTAAATATAACATCCACACCTATTCTGGACGTTATGGATGAATCTGACGATGTCATATGAAAGTGTGTTTGAAAAACCATATCATCGCTAAAACCACTTTTCCATTTTATAGCTTTTCATTATCTTTTGTTAATTCTAAAATTGTGTCGATCATTTTCAAATGTTATTTATTACGAAAGCGTTTAAAACAATTTGCATATATGTGATGTTTTGATAAACCATTGTTTCTTTGAAAACCTAAGTTTTACCTACCATTAGTAGTTATAAATCTCAAAGCAATAAAAGTGCCCCAAATTTAAGAAAATACTGTAGATGCCATAATTACAGTAAAATACCCAAATAAAACTTAAAATCATAATTAAGTATGAAACAATGTAAACGAGGTTGTGTGGCCATCGCTTAGTCCTCCGCTGCACCGATCTGCCTATGTCTGGGGTTTACCTTTATAGAATAAACAAAAAGGGTGAGTTTACGTAAACTCAGTGTGTAATCCTGTAACACCCTACGCCCCTGTCCGTCGTCGGATTAGGGTTTAAGGTATTACAAAATCAAAATACAAACTTTCGAGGTTCATAGATACAAAGCTAGACGTGAATTCAGTGAGCTCAATAGTTGAATATAAAACTTAGGTAAGTTCGGTCAGAACATCATAACTCATTAAAATCGTTTTATAAGCATACTAGCAAATCTCTACCTTGTGACTACCTACAAATTGGCTAAATCGAACAAATTCAAAAACCAAACATCATTTTAGAAAAGTCATTGCATATTAGGTACTAACTAAATATCATGCCACAACATTAAACCATACAAGTATCATCCACTCATATATTCAACACAAAGACTAAGCAAGCCATTTTCGCATGGCTAGAATAGTTACAACTCAAAATGTAGTTTGAATCAACAAAAGGAGACTAGCCTATACATGCCATTGACCCAAAATAACCATCAATGTACCAAAATAACAGCGATAGTGTAGGTGATTAAGGCTTCAATCCCCGAGTCCGTAGCTTCCAAAAATGTGATCTATAAAACAGAGGAAACAAGGGAAACGGAGTAAGCATTACAATGCTTAGTAAGTTTTAAGCAAGGTCACAGATAAAGAAATAAATTCTAACATAGTTGTTCGTATCTTAGTTTCCCTCTTTCCAAACATATACATTCACATCACATACGAAAATGGATAGCTTTCCCTCATAGTAAGTTCACGTAAACATATACATGTCACAAAAATTCACATAACAATTCACATAGGCCAATTATACTTTGATCATGTTAATAATCTCATTTCATGAACACATATGAAATCACATAATGACCTTAGTATTCGGTCCAAAATCCAGCTTGCATATAAGCCAAGGGTACATACCTGTATAACTTAACATTTTCAGCGCAATTCATTAGCGATCGTTACCTTGAAGACCATTAGTCTTAGGCTTTATTCTCATCATCATCGAGATCTTTAGCTCGAGTAACTCTATACATAGTCATCGGGTCTTTTCCCGGATATAATCTCCGCATATAGCCTTCGGGTCTTAACCCGGACATCATCTCTGCATATAGCCTTCGGGTCTTAACCCGGACATCATCTCTGCATATAGCCTTCGGGTCTTAAATCCTGGATTCGCATCACAATTTCTCATACATTTATATATATTCGCATGTAGCCAAGTTTCACATAGCAAGAATTCACTTGCCATTCAATCAATTCATGTGCATACAACATATAACATGCTTCTCGACTTTATATCATAAATGTACATATAATTCAAAACTTATACACGTATACTCTTCTTTACTAGACTTTCGATTCCTTTTCTCTATGAGCCATTCGGCTATATAGCAAACATAAATAAGGTGTCTTTCTCAATAGAACATCGTTCCAATATCAGCATGTATGTCATGGCATTTTAACTTAAATACCAATTTCGATTACTCAAAACTTACCTTGAATTTTCACGAGGAATTACGAGTTGGCTATTCGACCACTTTAACCTTCCCTTTATCCGAACTCGTCCCTCTATGCTCTTGAGCTAAATAAAACATTTAATTCTATTAATTCTTATTCAAGCACCTCAATGAGTCATTTTCAGTCATAGTCAAATCATACATGCATATTCTTCTCATTGCAAACTCACATGCACATTGGAGCATTTCACATACATATCATAAGTCACAACAAGCTGATTTTCTGAGCAGCATTCAATAATTTACTCATAACTGGAGCTACGAAACTCCAAATGTAGTGCTGTCAATTTTGTATGAAAATAGACTCATTTATCTTTAATCCATAAAATTTTCATAATTTTTGGTTTGGTCAATTAATACCAGAATTTTCTTAAAGTTTCCCTATTTCACTGTTTGATTAAACTGACCACTCTATACTACGAACCGAATTTCTCCTTGTACAGAGTTCCAAATGTGTCCTAGCCTATTTCATTCGAAACTAGACTCATTAAGGAGTCTAAGAATATAAATTTTGTCTCATAACAATTTTTATACAATTTATAGTGATTTTCCAAAAACAGAGCAGGGGACTTCGAAGTCAATCTGACACTGTCTCACTCTACTCTAAAAATCTTTTTATCGGGAATTCCTTTGCTTGCAAGGTTTCTTTTATAAGAAACTAGACTCATTAAGCTTCAATTACACAGTTTATTCAACCTTTAATTCGACTCGCACAATTTATGGTGATTTTTCCAAAACACGTTACTGCTGCTGTACCAAGCAGATTTTTTTTATACAAAATCCACTCTTTAATGTTCTTATGCACATACTTAAAACATAGCATTTCCTAAGGCACCATTTAGGGTAGTCATTGCTCTTAACACCATATACATATTTCATATTCATTACAATCAATACACCACTCTTAAGACACCAATTATGAAGACAAACATCAAAGATTTTATGCACATGGCCGAATAGGTCATTTCTTTAACCAAGAAGCTCCCATAAGCACAAATTGATCAATTAGTCTAACACCCTTTTCTAATGCATACACACTAAGGCTATTCGGCCATATGTCCAGCATGGACTTTTATTCAAAACCATCTCCTAAACTTTAACTAACATTTTATAGCCTTCCATCTAATACTTTGATTCAAATTCGGCAAGTATACAAACTCATACTAACAATTTAATTAGAAATCCCCAATTAACAAGTTTTATACTTCACTCTAATTGCCGAATTCATCTTACTCGTTTTAATCACCTATGACCATAATTCATTAATCAATTTCCAAGGTTCATTCGGCCATCACAATGACACATGAAATTTGGCTAACAATAGAACCAATCTAGCATAGATGGTCAAAAATCCCAAAATAAACAAAATCATTCATCAAATTTCAAACACCAAACTTCAAAATTTCATTTCATACTATCTTGACCGAAAGCTTCATGTGTTTCAATAAGCAACAATTCATTCATTTCTTAATTCTAGTCCTCAATCGGAAATCATTCTAACATATATTAACATTTACAAAAATAATCTCCAAACTTAATCACAATCATCCCCTTACTCCATGATAGCCGAATGAAGTTTCACCCCCTTTTTGCCACTTATAGCAAATTTAACTAGTTCCTACTCTATTTATCATTTTTCCATCAAAAATTTCAATTTGTGACCTCTCCTTCAAAACCGAGTATGAAACCACCACCAAGACAAGGAATGCATTTTGGGGAAATTAAGGTAGAATTACTTGAAACTCATGAACAACAAAACTCAACCAACTTGACCATTTAAGGCCATGACCGAATCTACATTTCACAAAGTAAATCAAAAATTCATATGTGGTTTCAATCCATAGCTTTAAGGGGAACTTAATTTAACAAAAATTACAACAAACTCACATGGAAACATACCTTAATCAAGCCTAAAATGACCAATTGCCTAGCTTGAATCCTCTCCCTTCTTTGTCTTAGTTTCGGCAATGGAGGAAGAACAAATGAACAACTTTGTTTTTATCACTACTTCTATTAATTAATTCCTCTTTTATTTTATGACAACTAATTAATAATTTCTTTTATTATTAATATAACTAAACAACAATTCATAAAATGCCAAAATCTCATCATTACCATCCACTATCATAAAAGTGGGCAATTTGACATGCAAATCCCTTACTTTGCATGCATGTAATTATTAGTCATCACAACTTTGCCTAGCACATTCTCAAAGTTCACTACTAGGTCCTTTCTAGTGAAATTCAAATTTATATCTCTAAATCAACACACCAAACATGTCACACATGAATTAACACATATTATAGGCATCAAAATGAATATTAAATATATTTTATGCCTCGATTTTGTGGTCCTGAAACCACATTCCGACTAGGGTCGTTTTAAGGCTGTCACAAATCCCCACAGACAAAAATCAAACAATCAGTATGCAGAAACACAGTCTGGGCCTAATCCCTTTTCAGTATCAGTGATAGTTTCAGCTTGGGCCTTAGCCCATCTCAATATAGTAACAGTAGCACAGTAGGGTCTTAACCCATCACTGTATCAGTAAACGGTAGGGCTTCAGCCTATCACAGTACAATAAATAGTAATGCGGTATACAGTACGCAAGCCCTACCCAACCAACTACTGTACACCATCCCTTGTCTAACCCTGCACTCCTGTGGGGATTAAATCACCCACCCATCTCACAACTTACAAATAGTATCGATTGTGACCCTAAATAGTATTTGCAGCTGAGTTGCTAGTATTAGGCTCGAAGCCATCAGTAAATAGTAGTTGTGTTGCCAGTATATTAGGTATAAAGCAGTACACTTTCTCCACATATATCATCCCATCCCTATGCAATGCAACATACAATCATGGCATGCTATCATATAGTATCATGCATGTAATCAGTACAACATATTGTAATCATGCTCAGTATACAGTCATTTATAAATCATTCAGTCAATTAGGGATCAATTCATTACTTATCAACCCTAAGTAGGTTCACAGTTGTCTCGGGTGACCCGCGCAACCTTAACAAATAATTCAGTAAATTGGGTTCACACGCCCATGTGATCTGCCCGTGTGGGCCCACACGGCCCTAATTGGCCTTGGCCATGTGGATCACACGGCCTGGCCCAGAATTCCACATGCCTGTGTGGTCTACCTGTGTGGGTCCACACACCCGTATCATCCATTTTGAGTCAGGTTGGGAACGATATTTGCCACTAGCAGAATTTGTTTATAATAATAGTTTCCAATCTAGTATTCAGATGGCTCCGTATGAAGCATTATATGGTCGAAGATGTCGATCACTGGTATGTTGGACAGAGTTGAATGAGAAAAAGATAGTCGGACCAGAATTAATTCAAGAGACAGAAGAAACGGTTAAAAAGATCAGAGATAGATTGAAAGCAGCTTTTGATAGATAAAAATCTTATGCAGATTTGAAGCGACGGAATATAGAGTATTCTGTGGGTGATAAAGTTTTTTTAAAGGTATCACCTTGGAAGAAAGTTTTGAGGTTTGGTCGCAAAGGAAAATTAAGTCCTCGTTACATTGGGCCGTACGAAGTAGTCGAAAGAATCAGACCGGTTGCCTATCGACTAGCTTTACCTCCAGAGCTACAGAAGATTCACGATGTTTTTCATGTTTCTATGCTTCGAAGATATAGATCAGATCCTTCTCATATTATTCCCATTGAAAACATTGAGATTCAGTCTGATTTGACTTACGAAGAAGAACCGGTTCAGATATTGGCTCGAGAAGTAAAAGAGCTGAGAAATAAACGGGTTCCTTTAGTGAAAGTGTTATGGAGAAGTCATAAGGTAGAGGAAGCGACTTGGGAACCGGAAGAAACAATGAGAGCACAGTATCCTCATCTTTTCTCAGGTAAATTTCGAGGACGAAATTTATTAAGGGGGGAAGAAATGTAATGACCCAAAATTCACGGGCACCGAAAAAGTACATTATTGGGCATCCGTCTTAGCAAATCAAGTTCGTAAATAATTATTGGGGATAATTATGAATCTAGTAGTGTGTTTAATTAGGTTTTAATTAAGTAAATTTAGCTTAATTTAGAGTAATTAGTAAAAAAAGAACTAAATTGAATAAAGGGTAAAAGTTTAATTATAGAACCATAGAAAATAAAAAGGACTAAATAGGGAATTATGCCAATTGAAAAAGTTGAGGCGGCATAACTAATAAAAATCATAGATTTTTATTAGATTATATATATATTCTATTATTATTTAATAATAAAGAATAATATTATTATATTATTATATTATTACATTATACATAAAATAAAATAAATAAATTAAAAAGAAAAGAAACAAAGTTAAAAAAGAAGAAACAGAGAACAATTCGAAACAGGGAAAGGAAGGAATAGGAAAGAAAAGAAGAAGGGAAAAATAGAGATTTTGGGATTTCAAGTTAATTGGTAAGTTAATTTTAGTCCTTTTCTTTTAATTTTAATGTTTTTGAAATCCTAGAGTGAAATACTCTTGGATTTAAGTTGAAAATTTGAAAGTTAATAGATTTTTGAGTATGGTTTATGTTGAATAAATGATGGAATTGGGGTTTATTTGATAGAAATTTTGATTTGGAGTTGAATAAAGGATTGAATTGAAAACTAAGCTATAAATTTTTAGTTTTAGGGATTAAATTGAAATAAATTCGAAATTATGGAAATATGATAAAAATTTAATAGTTAAATTTGAGTTTGAAGGAAATTTGAATAGAAATAAGGTGTGAATTGGTGTTATAAATTTGGTTATTAACATTTTACATCAAAACAGGTTTGGGAAGTAGAAATGGTCTGACTTTGAAAATTCACTAAAAATTGTAGGAATTGAATTAGAGAATGAATAAGATATGAAATTAAAGCTTATTGAGTCTAGTTTCTTGTAGTAGAAATAGTGTAAACAATGAATTTATGAATCAAGAGATATTTGAAATTTTGTAAGACTGGTTCAGGGTAATTTCGAGATATTCTGTTTTGACTTTGGAAAATCATTAAAAATTGTACAAAAAATTTTCATGGAGTGTAATTTATATTTGTGAACTCCTTAATGAATCTAGTTTCAAAAGAAATAAACATGGACCTTATTTGAGCTCTGTACAATGAGATAATTGAATTTTAGTAGAGAGAGGTCAGAATTGTCGAATGGAGTAACAGGGGAGACTTTAATGAATAAACTGTACTAATTGGCTAGACCAAAAATTATGAAAATTTTATGGTAGGAATATATGTGAGTCTAGTTTTAAGAAAAATTTACAGATATTAATTTGGAGTTTCGTAGCTCAAGATATAAATAATTTAGTAACAATGTCGCAAGTAGACAACTTAATGGTGAAATTTGCATGTTAGGCTCATGAATTAAATTGAATTGTGTTGTATTGATGATTATAAATTATTATTATTATTTTCGTAGTTAACAAAGAACCCGGGACATCGTCGCACAAAGGAAAGGAGAAAGCTATCGAGGATTAAAATGAAAAAAAAAATTCACGGTTTGTATTACTATAATTCAAATTACTTTTTATTAAATGTTTTATATAAATTTCATATTTAATAAGTGAGATATAAGGTAAGTATTGATATTTGAGTTGAATGAGAATTGAATTGAATGGTGAATGTGTATGTATAATTAAATTATAAATTTATTTGAAGGTGAAATTGTAATTAAAAAGTGTTCTGGATTGGAAATGAAAGTAAATTGAGAACTGAAATACCCTATTAACTAGTCGGGCGGAATTGGATATAATTGGCATGCCATAGGATCTGAAAATGTACGGGATTTGCCGGCTTTACCGATCAGGCACTTTATGTGTCGTATATCAGGCACTTTATGTGTCGTATATCAGGCACTTTATGTGTCGTATTTCAGGCACCTTGTGTGTCGTTTCAGGCACTTTATGTGTCGTATACTGATCAGGTACTATGTACCGTTTTAGGCACAATGTGCCGTACTGGTGTGTTTGGGTTGGAACCCGTGTATCCATAAAGTCCGAATTGTTAATAGGGTGAATGATTGAAATGAGAAGATCAAATAAACTTGATCAATTATACTAGTGAATATGAAAGAAATTGAAATTGTGGACTGAAAATTTAGATTGGAAATGAAATGCATGAAATTAATGTGAATGTGGTGATTAAAATTTTGATAAATGTAATTAGTGACTAAAATTGAAGAATAGTTGAAGATTGTTTTATTATTGTTATTTAATGAAAGTTTAAAAATGAATTGTTATTATATACCTAGTTTTTATATTTTATTATTATTGCTATTAAAGTTTGAATTATGGTAATACCACTGAGTATGGAATACTAGCGTACGATTGTTTCCGTGCGCAGGTTAAAAGGAGTCAAGTGTCCTGGTTCAGCATCCAGACGATCCCGACTTCAGCAAAAGATTTTGGTGATATTTTCTTTTCTTAATTGAAAGTGGCATGTACTAGGTATTATATAGGTTATTTAGGTATGCTTGTAATGTTGGTTGTAAGAATGATATACCATATTTTGTTATTAGCTTGATAAAATGGTAAAAATTATATTATATAATTAGTCTTAAGTTAGAATGAAAAACAAATGAAGTTATTATTTTAGTTTTGATTAATATTATGAATGTTTAGTTATTAAATTACTATGTTAATTAATTGATTATAATTTAGGTGTATTTAAGTTTTTAAATTGTTTTTGATTGTGCCATTGGTGTTGGAATGGTTTATTTCTGGATTGAATTTGTAGGGGGTTTTATGTAAAAATAAGCAGAAATGCTGCTGAAATTTTTTTATAAAAAAAAATGAACGAATAAAATCAATTATAGAAGTAAAATATAATTTATATACATTTATGACTATACTATGTTTTATTTGTTAAATAAACTTTATCTTATTTATTTATTAAGAATTATCTGTAAATTGTCTGATTTGTTTGGTAATGCCTTGTAACCCTGTTCTGGCGACGGTTTAAGGTTAAGGGGTATTACACAAAGAGCTTACCATGATCATAAACTATGTTTCCTCAATCTAGCTATGTACACATGTAAACATGAAATTCATTGAAACATTTTTCATTTACTATTACCAAGAATATAGAATATCATTTAAGCATATAATAAATTGTAATTCAAAGAATTTATAGCCTGTTGAACTAAGTAATTTGAGTTAGATACTCAGGTAACTACATCACACCAGAGGCATCATAGATGCGTAACAGGGACAGAAGTGAAAGCAGCGGTACAAATGTGCAATCAGAGGCACCGTAGTGCAAACAGAGACAACGGAGTCCATAAAGAGGCACCGAAGTACAAATAGAGGAACCGAAGTGCAATCCTGTACAAGCACGAATACTAACCTTATTGGCATGCCAATCATATCATAAGCGTTTACTATGTTCAACCAGGCATTATACATAAATTTGTTACCTTTATACATATTTATCATTCAGAAGCACTTCATTATTTTCTTACACATACTATAAAATTAATATATTCGTGTCGGTACTGTCCAATCACAAGAATTACTACCACAATTTTTTTTAAATTCTCTTATGTACTTTATACAACATTCAATAATATATAGGTAACTAATAAAATTCCACATATATATACAACTAACTAGAAAACAATGATATAACCATAAGAAACTTACATCTACTTATCAAAACATTATGAACTTTCCCCTTTCCTCAGTTATTGTCTTTTTGACTCGGTTCTTGATCTATATAGTAATTAAATTAAATTTATGAAATTTGCATACATTTCACACTCAATTCATTGCATGAGACCCTTAAGTTTTTGTTATTTATATATTTTCCCTAAACATTTACATTTATCACAAATAAGTCCTTAAACTCGAAATTTCATATTTACCAAAATTCTACAACTTCCCATACTAACTAAATTTCATCCTATACTAGAATCATCCACAATTATCCATAATTTACAAAAATTCCTAAAAATCTAAATATTTTATTAATTAAATCCTTTGACCAAAACTATCAAAAATTACTTAATAAACTAAATTAAACCAACAACTAATAGTTCAATTTCATCATTTAACACAAAAAAATAACAAGAATTCATCAATGACACAATCTAAAATCTTTAACAGTTTCAAAAACGAATGTACGGGTTAGCTGGACCTAGTTGTAAGGATCTAAAAAAAACAATTACAAGAAACGGGTTGGAAAATCACTTACATGCAAAGAAAATATGATGGTTGAACCTACCACCTTCAATGGTGTTTTCCTTCTTTTCAATTTCGATCAAGACTCACCAAAGAAGATGGCATTTTACTTTTGTTTTAATATACTAACTTATTTTTATTAAATTACCAAATTACCCTTTAATTCTTCACACATTTTCATCCTATTTTATGCTTTAATCGTCCATGCAAATTAAAAGTGGCATAATTACATTATAGAACCTTCCACCTTTACTAATTAATCCCTCTAACCACATAATTCAATAATAAATGGGTTTTTACATCTATTACAATTTAGCTTTTTTTACCCAATTAACTAACTAAACATTAAAATTTCTTCACCAAAATTTAATACGACTCTAATGTAACTCCATAAACATTAATTAAATAATAAAATGTGATCTCACATATTAGAATTGTGGTTTCGAAACAACCATTTCTGATGCCACTGAAAAATGAGATATTACAACTATCTCTCTTAAAGAAATTTTTGTCCTTGAAATTTTTACTAGAGAAAAGGTTTGGATATTGGAATTTCATAATTTCTTCCATTTCTGACGTAGCTTATTCTTCTCCATGTTGTCACCACAAAAGCTTTAACTAATGGCACAAATTTGTTTCTCAACTCTTTTACTTCCCGAGCTAAAATTATCACAGGCTCTTCATTATATGTTAAATCAGGCTGTAACTCAATTTCATTCGTGGTCAATACATGCGACAGATTAGAATGGTAATGTCAGAGTGTAACACCCTAAACCCGGCCCAAACGTTATGGTCGAATCTGGTGGTGTCACAGTGGAGTGTTTTTCGAAAACTCATTCTTGTCGATAAAATCTCGTTTGAAGGCTAAAGCCTCTTCGTTAATTCTCAAATTATCTTAGTCATTTGTTAACCACTTGAAACCATCATTACTTTTAAAACATTGTTTGTTGCGGAAGCTTAAAAATTGTGTTGTGAAAACGTGATGTTTTAAAAATAGTTAATGTTTTGGAAAACCGCGCTCTGTTTTTAACATATATAAATCATAATAAATAAAATCCCAAATTAAAAGCTAGAAAATCAGAGGGGCCTTATTACATAAAAATACCCAAACCAAAGCTATTGAAAATAAAAAGTCGAATGTAAAGCAGATGCAGTTGTGTGGCCACCCTCGAGCCCCTCGCAGCACCGATCCACCTAACGCTGGGGATTACCTGCACAGTTAAAAGTGGGGTGGGTTTACGAAAACTCAATGTGTAATTCCCTAATATAAAACCAGGTAGTCCGATATACAGAATACAGAAGCAGTCTAGGCTTGAGCCCATTACGGAAACAGAGCCAGAATTAGAATACAAGTGGGCCTAAACCCAAAAGAGTATCAATATCAGTTGAGCCTTAGCCCATTCTTGTAACAGTTGGGCCTATGCCCTTATCAATATCAAGATCAGGTGGGCTCTAGCCCATAACAGTATCAGTATGAAAAATGCATGATGCATGTTATCCCTATCCCATAATGTTAGCCACCCATCCCTACACTTTTAATGTTAGCACTGATTTCGGCACTAACTAGAATCGCAGCCAAGCTACCAATATTAAAATATGTGGCAAAGCCATCAGTACAGTATTCTTTCTCCATAATAATATCCCAAACCCCATGCATTATGTCATGTCATAAAGCGTACATGTATGCAGAATGTCATGCTCAGTAGCAGTCATGATTATTAAATAAATACATCAGTCAATCCACCTCTAGGGGTATAACGGCCATTTTCATAAATTAAGGGTAAAATAGTCATTTTACCCTTTAAGGGTATTTCGGTCATTTTACCCTACGAGGTATTTCAGTCATTTTACCCTACGGGAGTATTTCGATTATTTTACCCTACGGGGGTATTTTAGCCATTTTACCCTACGAGGGTATTTCGATCATTTTACCCTATGGGGGTATTTTAGTCATTTTACCCTACGAGGGTAATTCGGTCATTTTACCCTTCGAGGGTATTTCGGTCATTTAATCCTTCGGGGACAATTCAGTCATTTTACCCTTTAGGGGTAATTCGGTCATTTTACCCTTCAAGGGTAATTCAGTCATTTTACCCTTCGGGGTAATTCGGTATTTTACCCTATGGGGTTATTTCAGTTATTTTACCCTTCGAGGGTAATTCAGTCATTCTACAGTCTGACGCCCATGTTTCGTGGCTCGGTTCACCACACGTGTGATCACACGCTCGTGTGGCATCAACCGCTAGTTTTTAGGCTTTTCGGCTTTTCGACTTTTGCCGATTTACAGTCAAGTTAGTGTGTGTGTACACACTTTTTTAGCTTTTCAGCCAATTATCAGTTACAGGGTATTGCTACATACTTGATTGAGGAACGTGCGATTAACCCACTAGCACCAAACCTTATCTAAATGAAGGCCCTTAATCCTTTTAAGATCACTGATCATGTTTGATCACATGCCTATGTTGAATATCTGTAGTACAACAGATCTTATTAGATAAAGTCGCTCATAAGTATGGCTTAAAATCACAAATACTAACTTACAGACATACAAGGCCTATTAGGCCTATACCCAAAGGTAAGGTAACATATTACCTTATTGAATGATGAAAGAAAGGATCTTGACGGCTTAAGCAACTTTTGGACTCCTCTGAAATACCTAGCCCCCAACGAGCATTACAACATGAAGAAGGGATCACCACATGGCAACCAAAAACATGAAGACAAGGCATTCAGTTTTTCAAAAAAAGATAAGAGATAACTGATTGAACACATATGTAAGGAATAGAGAAACAAAAGAGGAGAATATGTGTAGCAACCAATTGCCAAGAATTCTTGTGAACCGAGACAGCAACCTAACAGCAAAGCATAGTAGCAATCGGCCAAAAACCCAAAACAAGGTAACAAAAATGGTAAGCAAAGGGGAGAGAGTATTTGGGATAAAACAAAATGGAAATAATAAGAGGGAGGAAGAACAGGAAACGAAGGAAAGAATGAGAGAAAATTCGGAGCTGAAAGGAGAAGAAAAGGTTGGGGAAGAGAGGCTATAATCGTCCAAGAATTTGAGAAGAGTATGAAGAAGAAGAAGTAGAGTAATAAAAGAATAGAGATAGAACAATTGACTAGGGAAAACTGAAAGAAGAGGAAAGAGATAGTGGGGCTGAATTCGGCCAAAAAATACAATACGAAAAAGGGAGAAAACTAGAATACCAAGAGAAAAAATAAAGAAAATCGATAGGGATTGCGGAAATAAGTAAAGCCGCCGGCAGAAGAACGAAATCGAGAGCCCAAAAAGTCCCTAATAGTTTTCAGCAAAGCAGCAAATGACACAAAAAAATGTTGGCTAACCGAAATGGAGGGAAAAGAAGAGGAAAAGAGAAGATAACTCTTCTACCGAAAATTTGAGTCCAAGACAATTCCCATTTCGGTTCAAAACCCCCCAAACAAACCTACAAACTCTCTCCCATCTCCTCCCAAATTCGACTAACAACCTCATCCCCTTAATCCTCTCCCCAAAATCCTTCTCAAACTACTCCAACCTCTCACTTATTAGAATTTTAATGCAACACAAACACTTAGCCGCACAAAGTATCGAAAATTGACCTTACTACACAACCCACGACTCGAACTTCAGACTTCAAACACCAATAACACGCCACCTTCCCCTTCACCAGTAGGCTCCTTACGTCATGAATTACCCATAATAGTTTTTAAAGCCTACCTCTTAAAGACAAGGTGTATTAAAAAAAAAAGATTTTGCAAAAGTCAGGGATTGAACCCAGGACTTCCCTAACACTCCCAAACACTCCTAAATCACTTAGTCACTAAAGCAGACAAATACATGTTTCATTTTCTTGCACACAAACTTTTATGTGTTCCTATGCTCAAGACCTATTTCTTCTAGGCCCAAAATTCAGGGCGCTACATAGAGCATCAAAACATGAAAAATATTATGAATTCTATCAAGTTCCAGAGGTAATTCCAAGCGATACTCTACGTGTATGATTCTTTCTAGAACTTCATACAGATTGATAAATCTGGGAATGATAAGTCATGAACAGATTTTCACAACCTGCAAATTCTATATCTTTACAATTCAAATCAGTATAAGATTTCTGATGATTAGATGTAGCTTTAAAATTATCACAAACAATTCTAACTTTATCTTCCACTTCCAATACCAAATCAACCCCAGATAGTTTTCTTTCCTTTAATTCAAACCAGTACAACGAACTTTTATATTTTCGGCCATATAAAGCCTCATCCAATGCCATTTTTATGCTCGATTGATAACAATCATTATAGGAAAATTTGGCCAACGATAAATGCTATTTTCAGCTACCTTCGAACTCAATAATACAACACAACAACATATCTTCTAAAATTTGAATTACTCATTCAGGGTGTCATCTGATTGCTGATGAAAAGCAATATTAAAATTCAATCTAGAGCCCAAAGCCTCGTGCAACTTACCCTAAAACCTAGAGGTAAACCTTGGATTACGATATGATATAATCAATAATGATACACCGTGCAATCTTACAATTTTTGCAACATATAACTTTTCCAACTTCTCGAGTGTTAAATCAGATCTAACAGGTATAAAGTGAGCAGATGTCATCAATTTATCAATTAAAACCTAGATTGAATCTTTTCTGCTCGAAGTTAACGGTAACCATGAAACAAAATCCATAGTGATTCGTTCCCACTTCCACTTCGAAATCATCATAGATTGTAACAAACTTAACGAAACCTGATGTTTGGCTGTCACCTAATGACAAACTAAACATCTAGTTACAAACTCTGTTATTTCATGTTTCATACTAGGCCAGAAGTAACATTATTTCAAATCATTTTACAGTTTAGTACTCTTAGGGTGAATAGTGTAAACACTATTGTGAACTTCATTTAACAACTCTCGTTTTGTTTTACCCCAGAATCATCCGGTACATACAATCCATTTCAGAAATACAAACAATTGTCAACTCCAATACAAGCATCAGTCTTCTGATCACATTACGCTATTTCAAGCCTCAACAACATCTCTGGATCATCTTTCTAAACTTCTTGAATTTTCAATAGAAATACTAGCTTTACTATCAACTCAGCCAAAATAGAACCATCACATTCTAAAGTCGAATTTACATTCACAGCTTTTAGAGCAAACAAAGATTTCTGACTTAAAGCATCTGCAACAACATTAGCTTTCTCGGGGTGGTAATCAATTACTAAATCATAATCTTTTAGCAATTCAAGGCACCTACGTTGACGCAAATTCAATTCTTTTTTAGTCATCAGATATTTTATGCTTTTATGATTAGTAAAAATATGACATTTCTCACTGTATAAATAATGTCACTAGGTCTCCAAAGCAAAGACTACCGCGACCAATGTAACACCCCAAACCCGGCCCAGACGTTATGTTCGAATTTGGCGGTGTCACATTGGAGTGTTTTTCAAAACATTGTTCTTGCTGTTAAAATCTTGTTTGAAGGTTAAAGCCTATTTTTTAATTTCTCAAATCAACCCATTTGATGTGTTTATCGAAAACACGATTTTGTTTGGAAACTTGCTTTATATTAAAACCTTATTACGACAGAATCGAAAATTTGTTAATCATATTCAATCATTGTTGCACTTTAAAAACAATGTTTGTTGCGAAAGCTTAAAAATTTTGTTGCAGAAATGTGATATTTTTTTAAAAAGTTAATGTTTTGGAAAACCGCGCTCTACGTCTAACAGATATTAAAGCCTTCGGTAACGGTACAAAGCCTTTGGTGGGTCCATAGTCTTCTAGTGCGACTCGTGCGACTCGTTCGACTCGTGCGACCCTAATAGATTAGTACACTTCATCCATAATAATAACCTAACCCATGCAATATGTCGTGTATGTATGCAAAACACATAAATATCACATGGCATGCTCAATTAATCAACCATCATATAAGGCACAACAATCATTCTACCCTACAAGGGTATTATGGTCATTTTACCCTACAAGGGTAATTCAATCATTTTACCTACTTTGGGGTCTAGGTACACTTACCAACCCATCGAGAGGTCTACTGTCACCTCAAGCGACTTATGCAACCTCATCATGCAATTTATGAATATGGCAAAAGGCCCATTATTCAGCCCAAGTGGGCCCACACGCTTGTGTGACCCATTTAGCCCAGATTTAGCCACAACTATGCGAACTACATAACCTAATCCAATCTTTAGCACATATCGTGGACATTATCCGTGTGGGGCCCACAAGCCCATTGGGCCCACACGACCCATTCGACCCATAACGGCCTAAGCCCATGAAAACGCTCATGGTGGCCTCTACAGTCTTCCGCTCCGGTTCATGGGCTCAGTTTCACCACACCAGTGTTCGCATGCCAATGTGACCTCAAAGCCCAACTTTCCGGCTTTTCAGCTTTCCGACTTTTGCTGACCTACAGACAAATTAGTGTGAAATACACACTCTTTCGGCTTTTCAGCTGATTATCAGCTATAGGGTAATGCTACACACCTGTTTGCGAACTTGCGAAAATCCTTCGAGCACCAATCTATATTCAACACAAGGCTTTTCATTAGCCAAATAACATCAAGATTAATCATCCACCTACTAACCCTTAATCCCCCAAAGTAGTATCAATACTTGCCTTACTAGACAACCATGATTTAACCCTCTTATGCCACTGGCTACAATCGTCTACTGCCCCCTTGACGAAAATCTGTAATACCAACAGAAACTATTAGATACTATGCCTACCCACATGTTGATCATACACAAAATTTGCAGAAACCAATCAACTCCTAGATTATGGAAGGAAGTATTCGGCCACCTCAAAGTATTCAAACCGTTAAACTTTAGTTTAACTCTCAATAATTGGAAAATAGGTTAGCTCTGATCCCACAAGAATAGAAAGATTTTGAACGCTCCCGAAGCCCTTGAGAATCCCCTTCACACCTTGAGAAACTCTAGAATCCGAAGAGCATTACATCCAAAGGAAGAGGACAAGAGACAACTATAAGGGAAAAAGGAAGAAGCATTCGATTTTAAGAAATGAAAACAAAAGAGAGGGATGGCTTGCAAGAATGAGTAAGATTCGAATGTACTTACAATTACCAAAGAACAGTCATCAAACCGAACAAGATGAAGAGATGAGGAGGAAAAGAATTGGTTAAGTAACAATGTCTAAACCTCACGAATAGGGAGAGAGAAGAAGAAAAACCTAATCGACCAAACAAGATGTTTTAGAAAGAGAAAGAGAAGAGAGAGCAAAGATATTTGGCCATAAGAGATTTCAATTCTCACAACTTGAAGAAAACGGAAAAATAATAAAAATAGAGGGGGAAGGAAGTTGGAGTATTCGGCTAAGGTGAGAATGCCAAAGAAAAGAACTACCTTTAGTTCCAAAACCGAGAAGAGATACCTAAAAGACCCTAAACGGCACTTCAGGACTAAATTAAGAAAACATAAACGAAGAAAACCTGAAAATCCCCAAGATGCTCTCAAATGCCGAAACCAAAGATACCCCTTCAAAACTAAACCTATGAGTTCCCTTTAGCAAATTTGGCACACAATCACTCACCCTCAAACTCCCATTTTTCCTCCTAAAATCCCTCCATAACCTCTCTATGATTTCCTCCTCAATCTTTTCCTTGATTTTCTCCATAAAACACTCCTTGACCAGTTCAAACTTCCCTCAACAGAGTTCTAATCAACCTCTACTTCTCACATGGCAAAAGATCAAAATAGATACTCTTTTTACCTTCCCATGACTTCAACCTTAGACCTCCAACAATTACCATACGCCACAAACCACTGAACCACAAGGTCTTTTGTGTCACATTTTATCCCCAATTAATAATAAGGTCTACTTTCAAGCACCAAGGGTTTTATTCACTTAAAACAAAAATTTTTGCTAAAGCTAGGTTTGAACCCAGGACTTCTCCAACACTTCTCAGGACCTTTATCCACTGAAGCAAGCCTTCATTTATGTCACTTCTTGCACAACAAATATTTATGTGCCGACTTCCAATCGCTCTCCAAGCTCAAGGCCCGTTTCTTCTAAGCCCAAAATTTGAGGCGTTACAACTAACTCCAAATAACGTATCAAATAGTTTCGCTCGTGAAGCTTTAACTGTCTCAAGGCATCAACAATCACTTTACCACTTTACATTAGAATGCAGCCTGTGCCACAAAGGGATGCATCACTATAAATGATAATTTCTCTCCTGATTTTAGGTTGAGTCAAAGATGAAGCTTCGATTAAAATATTCTTCAGCTATTCAAAACTTTTCTGACATTTATTGGTCCAAAAAATTAATATCTTTTTGCAATAGCTTAGTCATTGGATATGCTATAATAGAAAAGTTTTTGACAAAATGCTGATAATATCTTGCTAAGCCCAAGAAGCTGTGTACCCCAAAAACATTCTTTGGTACTTTCCATTCAACAATTTTCACTTATTCAATTGAAACATAAAAGCTACTAAAAACTATAGAAAAGGCAAAAAAAAAAAAACACTCGAAAATAAAGTCCTTAAGTGTAATGGGGAAGCCTAATTTGACATATCAAATTACAACAAATCAAACTCCCCATCACTTAAATCTTTTCTTGTCCATAAGCAAACACACACAACATGCAAAAGATGACCCTTGGACTAAACTAAACACTTAGGTCACGTAGTGGTAAAACATCAAACTTATACGAGAATAACCTCACATGCAACTTAAGAGTGATATCTAGCTAACTTAGGTATTCATAATGCAAACACAATTAGTTTGAGAAGTTAAAGTGCTAATAAATATAGAGGCAATTAAAAATGAATATATGTACAAATGTTGTCCACCGAAATGACTTATGTGGATCGCTTATAGATATTTGAAAAGAATTTGTCATGTTCATCTAGACAAATGCAAACAATTCTAGAGTTATTGTGTTAATGAATTATTCGAATCTCAAAGCTCTTCTAGGCTTGTAACGTTCTAAGGCTTGGGACAGTTTGGAGTCCAAACAAAAGTCATCTCAAAATGGCTTCAAGCACTAGGATGGTTAAGCACATGACATTATGTAACAACCCGTTTTTAGTCAAATTGGAACAATGGTTTTGGAACCATAAATTCGAGGTTAGAAAATTTATTTTATTATCTTATTAATGTCTACGGCACGACAGAATATTTGTGTGAAAATTTCGTTAAGAAATTTTACTGTTTAAATGCTTCATTTGATATAAAGGACTAAATCATGTAAAATGTAAAAGTGATGTTCTATTAGCTAATGGTGTCTATGATAAATTGTAAATTATACATATTTTCTATCCCACATTTAGCATATTTATGGATGAATTATCATTGAATTTGTGGAATTTCATGCTCCTAATCCTTTAATTTCATATTTTATACTTAGGAGAGCATAGGAGAGTGAAAAGAACAAGAAACGGGTCGAAAACGGAGAAAGTGGGCCAAGGTGTGAAAACAACACGGCCTGGAGGTTCACCAGACAGGCGTGTCACACGGTCGTGCCACATTAACAGGCTCGAGCACGGCCCAAAGTTGACTCACACGGGCGAGGCACAAGGGCATGTCCCTGTCATGAGGAAGTTCAATTTCACTTAGAAAAAGCTACTTAGGGGCTAAGAAAGACATTCTAAACTCTATATATAGACCTTAGGAGGCAACTACAAGGGTGTACAGTAGAGGAGAGTGTTGAGCACATTATTCCTGCCAAGACGGGAAGTTAAAGGTCGGGAATCACTCGAAGGAAAGCTAATTGATCCATCTCAAAAGTGAAGATCTACATCAAGACAGAGGATCTCCCTTCTATCCTTTTAGGAGTTTTGGGTTTTCTTATGTTTTGCTATTTTCTTTATTCTGGGATGTTTCTTTTTATAAACATGAACTAAACCCCAAATATCTAAGAGGGATGAAACCTAAGATAGATCTTGTTATTGTTATCTGAACTGTGTGATAAATATTTGATTTGTTCTTAATTGTATTTTTAATTCTTAAATTGATATTTCCAGGATATTGATTTAAGCCAAATGTGCTTATGTAGAGGAGCAAAAGTCCCTGCATAGGAGTAGATCCAACACAATTAAGCGGAGTTGATCATAATCCTAGACATAGGACGACAAAAATCTACCGGATTAGAGTCAAATCTAATATGAGGAGCCAGAAATCGAGTTAATGCAAGACTAGGGGTTTTAATTAGAAAGAGATTTTAGTTAATCAACCTAGGATTAGTTGTTCTTATCCTCAACAGAGGTATTAACATAATTTAGGGATCTCTACGGATCAAATCAAATGAAGAAATCATCTGGTTCAGAGTTAGGTAACAAGTGAACTCTAGGTGGATTCTTCCTTAGGTATTGCCCTCATCAATCAGTTTTCCCAAAAGTAATCTCCCAATTTACTCTTTGTCGTTTCTTCAGTTTAGTTTAGATTTAATTAGTTTACACAAACCACCTCTTTTTTTTAGGCTAGATAATAGGAAGGAAGTTATTACTAGTACTTTTAGTTCCTTGGATTTGATATCCTGGTCTTGCCACTAGCTATACTACTATTTGATAGGTGCTCTTGCCTTTTATCGTGATATTAGTTAGTTTCCAGGCACGACCGATTTTTATTACTTCATCTCATCACGATAAAGTTTTTGGCGCCGTTGCCTGGTAACTGAAAGATTAGGAACACTCGATTCCTATTACTTTAGCCATTTTTTCATTTTTATTTTTATTGCAATTTATTTCCTATTTTTATTTTAGGTTTTATTTACTAAAATTTTCTTTTTCTTTTTCCCTTCTAGGTGCCTCTAGTTTATGACAAGAAGAAACCTAGGAGGACCATTATTGTTTGATGACGATTTAGAAGCTACAGCCCGTCGAACTCGTAGAGAGATAAGAAGAAGCTTGCAATATCTAGAACAAAGTCAAGAAGAAGAACCTGAACCTGTTGAAGAGATGGAGGCAAATCACGATAATCAGCTACCTCCTGTAGTAGCCGCAAATCCTGTTAAGCAAAATCCTACTCTGCGTACTATATATGATTATGCTAAACCTAATTTGCCTGGTACTGAATCTAATATTGTTAGGCCTACTATTGCTGTAAATAATTTTTGTAACGCCCTAATTTTCGGGTTTTTCTTAGATTGATCCTTATCTGATAAAATGTTTAAATGTTAGTATTTGGGTGTGTAATGCATGATTGGGGTGTGTTAATGGGCCTATGGAAGGCCCATGTGTTGGTTAGAAGCTCGGCAAAATTTTGTATTTTTGACTTAGAAGATAGGGGACCATTGTAAGTAAGGGTCTTAAGAAATTGTGTGCGAAATAAGACACAAATGGATCAGTGGTAAAGTGGCAAGGGAGACGCCACTAGGCTCCTTAAAAGGTGGCGCCTAAATGAGCTTCAAGGGTTCAAGCGCCAAAGGTGGCAAGGGTAAGTGTTTTATTTTTGAGCTTGAGCAGGTAAGAGTTTGAAGCAGAATTGAACTCTGCTTGGGAGAATTTGAATCGGTCAAGGAGCAAATCGTGGGGGAGGTTGAGGAGCAAATCAAGGAACTTCGAATTTTGAAAGGAGGTAGCCGATTTTGGGACTTTGCAAGTGCAATTCGGCTAGGGGGATTAGTGCTTGCATATTCGGCAATTAGGCTCTAGTGGGGGGCCAAATTCTCTTTAGTTCTCTCAGAGTTTTATGTCGATTTCCCTTAAGTTTAGTATTCTTTCTTCTCTTGCCGATCCTAGTAAGTACATTGGGCCATTCTTCTATTATCTTTTCTGTTTTTTTAATCAATAGCCGAATCTCATATCCCAAAAGACCTCTTGCTGAAACTTTTACTTCTGTCTGGCAACACTTTTTCTTCTCCTTCCTTTATTTTCATCTTCTTCTCTAGCCGATCCACTCTCCCTTGTCTTTCCTCTCTAAACCTGTCGACACCTACAAGAGAAAGAAGCCGAACTCATTGTGGCCGAATATTCCTTTTTGCTAAACCGATTACCCTCTTCTCCTACAAAGCCTTCAATTAGTCGAACCCCTATCCCTTCATCCCTTCTACCTGTCGAATCACTCTCCTTCCTCTCTCTTCTTCTTTCACTTCATAAAACCCTTTTTTCCCGTACTAAACCGAATATCCTGAGGGTCAGAACTTCATCTCTTCTCTTTGGAGCCGAAAACCTTCATTAGGGGCCGAATCTCAACCCAACTCTTTTATCTTGCGGGTTCGTAGAAGGAGTAGTTGTGAATCAAGATTACACTCGTATCTAAGATCTTTCTTGGGTCGATATCATAGTGGTAAGTACCCTTTTTCGTTAATCATTCATATTTAGGGCATGAAAAGCCGAAACCCCTTATGGTGAGGCTAACATTAATGACTAAGGGCTTGTTGGCCGTTTTCTTTTGGTTTGATTATGTTAGTGCGATCAAGAGGTTGTGCAACTAAGGACTTGGAAGGCTAAACGCGATTGGACTTCGGGATTTAGTCCACAATCGACAAAAAGGGGTAAGATTTCGATGCTTAGGCCACGTAGGCCGATTATGGTAAGGGTTTATGGCTCTTTGGTTATAGATTAGTAGACTAAAAATTATCGTTCGATTGTAGGCTCTTCGTACATGGATTCCGTCGTTGTTTCATCCATTAACAAGTGTGTAACGTATCTCCATCATAGACTAGGATGGCTAAAGGCCGTAATAACCGGAAACTGTGCTAAAGTGACCAATCGAAAGTGACCGAAAATCAGTCTTGGAGGGATCTAAGAGTAGCCGAATACTCTATTGTGGTCACATTGGAAATTGACGGTGGCAAAATTGCAGAAGGTGCAATTTCGAGCATTTTGGTAAGTTGGGCTGCGATGGGCCAAGATGGGCCCAATGGGCTTCCGAGCCCAAATTGAAAAATGATCGTTAAAGACCTTCTGGTAACTTGAATAGTAAAAACATGGTTAAGTTGGTAAACCAAACCTAAAAATTGGGTTTAACGGGCTCGAGACGACATTGGACATAGTAAGGCCCATTAGGGGTTTTAGGCTAAAAGGGCAAAACTAGAAATTTGGCTTAAATGGACTTCCGTGGTTATATGAGGACTGATAATTTATTGAACTTGCATAAAAACGCTAAAAATATGATAAAGGACTAAAATACCCCTGAAACTGGAAAAAAATTACCAAAATACCCCTAGGTGTGAAAAGACTATTATACCCCTAGGGTCAAGTCTGTATGAAACGTATAATTTTATGTATATGCATGAGTAATCTTTATTATGAATATATCTGATGCATGAGATGCTATATGTTGCATTCTAGTATGATTACATCTGTTGCATGGGGTATGGGTTTATGACGGAGGAAGCGTTCTGGCAGCCTCGCTGCAATCTGGTGACTTTGTCACATTATTATCTGGCAGCCTCGCTGCAATCTGGTGGCCTCGCCACAATATCTGTATCTGGTGACCTCGTTACAATATCTGGCAGCCTCGCTGCAAATTATATCTAGCAGCCTCGCTGCAATTATCTGTGGTGTGTAGCGGTTGGGTGGGTCGAGTAGTCTCCCCACATGGTGTAAGGCTGGTACGGGGGTGTTATGGATGGATCTGGGTTAGGTTTCTGTATGCATATTATATCTGATCTATATCTGTTATGGGCCTATGGGCTTAACCTGATTTCTGTAATGGGCCAAGGCCCAACTAATCTGTTTCTGAGGGTTGATCTATTTTGGCCTATGGTTGAGATAATGTTGCACACTGAGTTGTCAAACTCACCCCCTTTTATTTAATCTCTGCAGGTAACACTCAACCATAGTGGGCTTGGAGCTACGAGAGATTCGGAGTGGCCACAGCATCTGCAGAACTGGTTTTCATTTTGTTTAAAGTATTTTATTATTAAGTTATTTTTGGGTTTTATTTTGTAATAAGACCGCTATCTAAGTTTTTATTTGGTTTAATTTTTCTTTGGTGATTAAATTACATTTTATAGAATCGCTAGTTTAGGCTGCGCTGGTTTCAAAATCTAAAGAACGTTTTCAAAACTCAACGAGTGAATAATATGGATAACTTAAAGGATTAATAAACTGGTTTTAACAAACTTACTCTTTTGATTCAAACCTCACTTAAGACACAACAAGACAAAAAGGGTCGTAAACTTAGTTTTAGGATCGTGTGACATACCAGATCTGGTCGTAACGCCTAGGCCGGGTTTGGGGTGTTACAATTTTGAACTGAAACCTAACACAATATAGATGATACAACAGTTTGTTCAGTTTGATGGTTTGCAGGATGGGGATCCTAACACTCATTTAGCCAATTTCTTGGAATTCTGCGACACATTTAAAATAAATGGTATTTCTGATGATGCCATTCGTCTTCAGTTATTCCCATTCTCCTTGAGAAACAAAACTAAACAGTGGTTAAATTCTTTACCACGAGGGTCTATCACTACATAGGAAGAAATGATAGAAAAATTTTTCTCAAATATTTTTCGCCACGGCTAAATTAAGGAATGATATCTCTTCTTTTGTACAGATGGATTTAGAAAAACTTTACGATACTTGGGAGAGATACAAGGACTTATTGAGAAGGTGCACTCACCATGGGTTACGTTTATGGGTACAAGTTCAAACCTTTCACAATGGTTTGAATCCTTCAGCAAGACAAATGATCGATGCAACCAACGGTGGAACAATCAACAATAAAACACCAGAAGCAGCTTACGAGTTTATAGAAGAGATGTCACTGAATAGCAATCAGTGTGGCAAGTCATGAGAACAAAGCCACAGAAAGCTGCCGGAGTTTTTAATATTGATACAATTACCATGCTTTCTAATCAAGTAAAACTACTTAATAAAAATATTGATAATTTTGTTGGTTCTACGCAAATACACCCAGCGATGCAATGTAACTCAATTCAAGGAAACATGAGCAATTCTGATTACTCCTCCTATGGACATGGCATGGAAACTAAGCAAGCCAACTATATGGGTAATAATTCTAGATCCTAAAATAACCTTTATAGTAACACTTACAATGCAGGTTGGAGGAACCACCCAGATTTCTCATGGGGAGGACAAGGAAATCAAAGGAAACCACCCCTTCCGGGATTTCAACAACCACCTTATTTGTAAGAGAAAAAGCCGAACATTGAAGAGATGCTCACAAAATTTATCAAGGACTCGAAACTCAAATAGGCCAGCTCGCTAAGCTAATTTCTGAAAGACCACAAGGTGGGTTACCAAGCAACACCGAGACTAATCCTAAGGAGCAACTTAATGCTGTGGATACAATAGATGAGGAAGGGTTAACCGAAACCAACCCAGAGCCATGTAAAGAGACTGTGGTAAGTAAAGGTAAGGATGAGGTAAGTTCCAAAGAAGCAATTGTCAATGAGTATAAGCCTCGTATCCCATACCCAAATGCGCTAAGGAAAGACCACACAGATGAACAATTCGGTAAATTCCTTAAACTCTTAAAGAAATTACATATTAACTTACCATTTATTGAAGCTCTTTCGCAGATGCCAAATGCCGTTAAATTTTTAAGAGAGCTACTGACGAATAAATGAAAGCTAGATGAGACATCTCATGTGAAATTGAATGCAGTGTGCTCAGCTATTTTACAGAATAAGCTGCCTAACAAACTAAAAGATTCAGGGAGTTTTACAATTCCTTGTTTACTGGGTAGTTTAGACGTAAAAAATGCTTTAGCTGATTTAAGGGCTAGTATTAATGTAATGTCTTATAAATTGTTTAAACAACTAGGTCTCAGGAAACCTAAACAAACTAAGATGAGCATCCAATTGGCTGATAAAACCATTAGATTCCCTAAGGGCATAATTGAAGATGTACTTGTCAAAATTGATAAATTCATATTCCCAGTCAACTTTGTTGTTTTAGACATTGATGAGGATAGAAATGTACCCTTAATTCTAGGGCGTCCCTTTTTATCAATTGCTAAAACCATAATTGATGTAGGAACAGGCGAGCTTACACTTCGTGTAGGTGATGATAAAGTTACTTTACAAGCTCGTAACTCTAATAAGTCTATTGATAATAAAGATAATATTACAAAGCTTGATAATAAGAATGATCTCACCATCTAACCTTCTTTGCAGGATAAACTTCACATAAGAGCGACCCAACCACAGACGAGTCCATCCAAGGGAAACGTACATGAAAAACGAATGCTCCAGATTGAGGAACTAGATGAGTGGTTGAACTATCAACAAGAAAAGCCTAAAATATGCCACACCAACCTAGAGCATCACCAAGACAACCCTAAGGTAAAAATGAATCAATTTAAGGTAGGGGATAAGGTATTCTTAGAGGAGGAAGATCCTCAAATTTTGAATGCAAAACTTCATACAAGTGACACACCTCCCTTCGCAGTAATGAAAATCTTTCCCTATGGTACAGTTGAAATAACACACAAGACACTCGGCACTTTCAAGGTAAATCATACTCGACTCAAACCTTATGTTGATAATGAAATTGAAAGTAGGATAGAAGAGTTTCAACTCTTCAAACCACCGTGTCTGAACAAGCTTGAGAAAAGTCGAGCTTAGACTATAAACAAGCGCTTCTCAGGAGGTAACCCGGGCACTGATGTAGTAAAATTCTTTTATTTAAGCTCTCTAAGACATTAACTAACTCCTTAAAACACAGATTTCCAAGAACCACACAACCAGACACACGGGCGTGCCTAAGGCCGTAGACACCCCACGGTTAGAAACACGGCTGTGCGATATTACCGTGGCCAAACCTGTCAATTCATACACGGGCGTGTGATTCCAAACGCGACCGTAGGAGAAGTGAAAACCAAAAGATACGACCGTGCTATATGGCCGTGTGGCCCAACACGCCAGTGCTAATGAGCCGTGGGCGAAACTGAAAAATTAACACGGGCATAGGACACGCCCGTGCTGACCAACTGTGGCCACATCGATAGGACCACAAGGCACATGGCCAACCCACATGTCACACGGGCGTGCGCCACGGCTGTGGGGCAAAATTCCTATTATCTAAATTTTAAATTTAATTTTTATTTTCTTGACTTTATACTCTCTTTTTCCCCTTATTTTTAAATTGTTATCGAGTAATACTTGAATTTTACACACAGTTGTACTTATTCCCTTCAGTCACCCAGAATCACAAACTTCAAACACCCTTCCCTACAAATTTTCACACCAAGCTCAAGGAATTCATCCAATATTCAAGGAGTTTCACTTCTCTCCCTATCTAATGATTTTATGCTTCTATTGCTACTAATGTATCTTTATACATTGAGGGCAATGTACATCTTATTTGTGGAGGGGGGAACTCACTTTTATTCTTTGTATTATCTTTGAAACCTCTAAAATTTTTTACCACTAACTTGTTACGTTGTTCTCAAATTTCAAATTCTCACTTTCACTCTTTGTATTATTCTCAATCCCTCATTAAGATGAATTCTGATTGATTTATGATTTTTATTGATATGTTGAGAATTAAGACATAGGTACTTATGCTTTAATTATTCAAACTTTAAGACATTAGGGAATCAAGCATGATAAGTTGAAATTTTTGAGAATTTACAATTTTTCTAGTTTGTTTTCCCCCAATTTGAAGTATTATCTTGAAATTTGAAATTTGCATGATTGAAATCAAAAGCCATAATTCTGGTGAGACTTTTGAGCCTTTTGAGCATGCATCCTTTCGTGCTCACTTTTATTGTTGCTTTGAGTGAGTCAATACTGATTTGTTATTCTAGAACTTGCTTCGATTATACATTTCGAGACCGCATCATTGATTTGATATACCGAAATGATAAAGGCAACTAGGTTTAACCCACTTACTCTATAAAAGCCTACCTTCATAAATTAACTCCTAGTGAACCCCATTGAGCCTAACAACCCATTCATTGACTTACCTTTAATATTAACCTATAACCCATTTTTGTTAAATTCCCTTCAATTATCTTGGTCCCTATTTTTGTCGAGATTTGAGTTAAATAAATTTCTATCTTTGTTCTCATTTTGAAGTTCATAAATATTCAATTTATTTGTTATTTGATTTGTTCTTAAAAAAAATGTAGATACAGTTAATTCAGTTGTAATTCATATTTCAGTTGTAATTCTATATTTTTGCATATTTCTATTATAAGTTTCCGAATCCAGAACGATGTTATCAAAAAGGCTTTATTTCTAGGAATATGTTTCAGTGATATAAATTTTTCTAGTTAGATGATTTTTCAATTAAATCTCGATTCTAACCATCTTTTTCAGCTTGTGACCATACCCCTAACTAAAGCCCCATTACAACCGTTTAAAGACCTTTTAATCGATGTGTCATATCTATACATAGTGGTGGAGATTAGATTTTCCTACAAGCTTATGGTAATAGCTTTTCAGATTGACTAATGAGTGCTTAAATTTTTGAATCCTAAACATTTTGAGTGGATGGAGTGAATCTTTAGTGAGGATGTCAACTCTTGTTAATTTTGAATTAAAAAGTAACTACTAAGGAGAAGGGAGAAACCCTATGTTTCTGTGATAAAATTCTCAACTTAGAGTGTTTGAGACTTTAATTTTCTTCTGGTTGAATTTTCATTGTATGATTACTTGTGAATTAGTTTGAAACTTTATTGATAATGATTATAAGTTGAGAAGAATGATTTTTAATTGTGAATTGAGATTTTGCTTGAGGACAAGCAAAGCTTAAGTGTAGGGGTATTTGATAAACTGTAAATTATACATATTTTTTATCCCATATTTAGCACATTTATGGATGAATTATCATTGAATTTGTGGAATTTGATGCTCCTAATCCTTTAATTTCATGTTTTATACTTAGGAAAGCATAGGAGAGTGAAAAGAACAAGAAACGGGTTGAAAATGGAGAAAATGGGCCAAGGTGTAAAAACAACACGGCCTGGAGGCTCACCACATGGGCGTGTCACACGGCCGTGCCATATTAACAGGCTCGAGCACGGCCCAAAGTCAACTCACACGGGCGTGGCACACGGGCGTGTCCTTGTCGTGAGGAAGTTCAATTACACTTGGAAAAGGCTACTTAGGGGCTAAGAAAGACATTTTAAACTCTGTATAAAGACCCTAGGAGGCAACTACAAAGGTGTACAGTAGAGGAGAGTGCTGAGCACATTATTCCTACCAAGACGGGAAGTTAAGGTGGGGAATCACTCGAAGGAAAGCTGATTGATCCATCTCAGAAGCCAAGACCTACATCAAGATAGAAAATTTCCCTTCTATCCTTTTAAAAGTTTTGGGTTTTCTTATGTTTTGCTATTTTCTTTATTTTGAGATGTTTCTTTTTATAAACATGAACTAAACCCCAAATATCTAAGGGGAATGAAACCTAAGACAGATCTTGTTATTGTTATCTGAACTGTGTGATAAATATTTGATTTATTCTTAATTGTGTTCTTAATTCTTAAATTGATATTTTCAGGATATTGATTTAAGTCGAATGTGCTTATGTAGAGGAGCAAAAGTCCCTGCATAGGAGTAGATCCAACACAATTAAGCGGAGTTGATCGCAATCCTAGACATAGGACGATGAAAATTTGCCAGATTAGAGGGAAATCTAATATTGGGAGCCATAGATCAAGTTAATGCAAGACTAGGTGTTTTAATTAGAAAGAGATTTCGGTTAATCAACCTAGGATTAGTTGTTCTTATCCTCGACGGAGGTATTACCATAATTTAGGGATCTCTACTGATCAAATCAAATGAAGAAATCATTTGGTTCAAAGTTAGGTAACAAGCGAACTCTAGGTGGATTCTTCCTTAGGTATTGCCCTCATCAATCAGTTTTCCCAAAAGCAATCTCCCAATTTACTCTTTGTCGTTTCTTCAGTTTAGTTTAGAGTTAATTAGTTTACACAAACCACCTCTTTATTTTTAGGCTAGATAATAGGAAAGAAGTTATTACTAGTACTTTTAGTTCCTTGGATTCGATATTCCGATCTTGCCAATAGCTATACTACAATTCGATAGGTGCACTTGTATTTTATCGTGATATTAGCTAGTTTCTAGGCACGATCAATTTTTATTACTTTATCTCATCACAATCAGTCTAATAGCTATAGGCCATTAAAGTAAAGGTCCTTATGTAGTAATTAGACCATTATAACGGTGAGTGGACATTTATGCACAAATATTAGGTAAATTTAATGTGTTATAATCAAGGTTATTAAAGTAATTAGTTAATTAAAAGACAAAAAAGTAAAATAAATTAAAGTATCATCTTCTTGAATAAGAAAGAGCACCAAAAATTGAAGAAAAAATTACCATGGAAGCTTATATTCGGCTAAGCAAAAATTGGTGCATGGTATGCATTTTCTACTTTGTTTTTAATAATTTCTATGTTTTTGGGATTATTGCAGCTAGGTCTAGCTAGCCCAGGGACTAAATTGAGAAACTATTAAAGTATTTGAGTTTTACCATTGTTGAATAAGCATGTATTTTGATGTTCGATGATGGAAAATAAATCTTTGTTGTTCGATTAACAAGTTTTGTAAAGTAATTTTTAGTGAAAATGTCAATTTTGGGCTAAATTGAGAAATGTAAAAATTGTGTGGTTAAAAGTGTAAATAAATGAAATATATGGGCTATTATGAGTATATAGGAATTTTGTCTAAGCATGGGTTAAGCTTGAATTACATGAAATTGTATTTTTATGTGATAAGGACTAAATTGTAAAGAAGATAAAATAATAGGGGCAAAAATGTACTTTTGCAAAAATGTGTAGTTTGAGTTAAATTAAATAGAATGAATAATGAATGGATTGAATTTGATTATTTAAATCAAGTTAAGCCTTGTACAGGTCTAGATGAAAGGAAAAACAAAGTTCCGGACTAGTCGATCCATTTCATCATTTTGACGATCGAGGTAAGTTTGTATGCTAATAAATGTTGTTAAATTGTGTTATAAATGTATTATTACTGAATTGAACTTTGATAATGGTTGAAAATGAGTTTACTAACATGATCGGCAAAGATCCGACATTAGAAAGTCACATTCGAACCTTAGGAATAGTTTAGGATACAAATGTCATGACATTAGGTGCAACAGCCCAATTTAGTCCCTAGTCAGAATAGTGGTTTTAGGATCAGAAATCCGAGTTTGAAAAATTTTTAAATATTATTTCCGTGCTTATAGGATGTGAATTGACATGTGTGAAATTTCTGTGATTAAATGTTTCTATTTGTGTGCTTAATTTGCAAAAAGGACTAAATTTTAGAAAATGTAAAATGGTCCTTCTATTTGAATAATGGTCAAATTGATGTGTCTTTGTAAAAGAAAGGTCTTTATGTGGTTATTTGACCATTGAATGCATTAAATGACTTAGATGGACATTAGTTAGTGGCATATTAATGATATGAATAAGGTTAATTTTGTAAATGGCAAATTAATCATGAATTAAAGAAAGACAAAGTATGAAATTAAGCCATTATGCTTCATATTGCCGAAAATACAAAGAAAAAGAAAAAGAGTTCTAGGGTTCGGCCATTGCTAAGCAAAATTAATGTATGTGTTTTGGTCCTTTTTTGATAATTTCCACATTTTTGTGATTGTTGCTTAGTGTTTTACTTAGCCCATGTCTCAATTTTTGAATATGATGAAGATTTTGGAATGTGCCATTGATGACTTTGTAATCTTTGTGAAGATAGTTGATGGAATACGAAAGATATGTGATAGATTATCATGTTTCATATTTAAAATTTTGATGAATTTGAGTATATTGGGTTAAATTATGAAAATGAGAAATTGAAGGGCTAAAATGTGAAATAAATGAAATATGTGGGCTTATATGAGCTAAAGGAAAATTCGATCAAGCTATGATATTGCTAAATTATGTGTAATTTGTGATTTTATGAATTAGGGACTAAAGTGTTAAAATGTGAAAATATGAGGGCTAGTTTTTAAAATACCCTAAATTTGTGTTTATCGATTGATTTGAATGAATGTGAAATTGAATAAGTCAAATTTGAATATGTATAGATCAAGGACCAAAGAAAACATAATTAGATCGGGGAAACAAAAAATAGTTGAATAGCCGTTTTATTCTGTTCATTCCCGTACGAGGTAAGTCGATATACAAATAAATGTGTCTAAATTGAATTATTATTGTTTATATGTGAATGAATTGTGATATATGGCTATTAGAGCCGAATATGTGAAATCTGAGAAAGTTCCGATAATGCGACGATGTTTGAAAAGTCCCGTATGAACCTTAGGAATAATTAGGATACATATGTCATGAAATAGGATTCTGATATGAGTATTTGTGTAAGACCACGTCTGGTACGTTTACATCGATTTGTGATTTACGTGTAAGACTATGTCTGGGACATTGGCATCATGTTTGATTTCGTGTAAGACCCTGTCTGGGAAAGTGGCATCTGATTACATGTAAGACCACATCTGGGATGTTGGAATTGTACGAGCTTTTCGAGCTATCCGAGTGTCCTATTTGATTCTGAACAGTTCAGCGGGCATTCTGAGAAATGAATGGATATATGACTATGCATCCGATTCTGGTACGTATGAAATGTGTTAAATTTTGTGATTGAAAGGTAGTATTTGTTCAATTATGAACTTATGATATATGTATAAGTGACATGAGAATAAGATGTGTTATATGCAAGTGATATGATTATGTTAGCTATATGAGAAATGCGGATTTATAATTGTGTTTTGCCATAAGCTACTTGAATAAATTGAGTTATGAATGTATTATGTGATAAGTTTATTTGTATATGGCTTACTAAGCTTTTGAAAGCTTACATTGTGTATTTTCTAATTGTTTTATAGATATCAAAGCTACCGTAAGCTCAGGGATGTCGAGGATTATCACCACACTATCGAACTCTATTTTGGTACTTTTTGAAAATGTGAAAATAGAAGTATGGCATGTATAGGCTAGAAGTACTTAAATATGTTTTGAAAGATAAGTATATCTTGCCATGTGATATGGCTTGATAATGGATAAGATTATGGTTTGAATTTGGGTATGTGTTATGTGTTGAGAATTGGTATATTTTGAGGTATATATATGTGGTCAAGGAAAATGGCCAATTTGATATGTTTTGATATGAATGAATTGGTAAGTTTTGGTTATGTATGAAATGGTTTAATGTGGATATGAAGTATGTGATTTGTAGATGTGATTATAGCCTATGAAAAGTATGCCTTTGGATTGGTAATTGAATGTGGAATTGGTTAATGATAATATGGGTTGAATGATGCATATTTGGTGTTGAAATTAGCTTAAATTATTGCGTAAAAATATGCTATTGTGTGCTTGTAGGGATGACCCAAAAATGGGTGGCAACATGGCCTTGTAAATGGCCTATTTTGTGCCCACACAAGAAGGGACACGGATGTGTGTCTCTGCCGTGTTGATCGAGGACCAATTCGAATTGAGCCTATGCAAACCACACAGCCTCACACACAGGCATGTGACTGGCCGTGTGGCATAATTAAGCACACCTTACAGGTTTTGACACAGCCTGATGCACGGGTGTGTGGGTTATTTTGTAGGGCACACGGGTTGACACACGGGCGTGTGGTTGGCCGTGTGACCCAAGTTAGTATACCTTTCAGGTTTGCACACAGCTTGGCACACGGGCGTGCCCTTGGCCGTGTGACCTAAGTTAGTAGGTACGCCCTGTTTTGCTACGGCCTAGACACACGGGCGTATGTCCTCTGTAACTTTGAAAAATGTTTAAGTTTTGAAAATTTTTGTATGTATTCGGTTTAGTCCCAGCCTCTTTCTAATGTATGATTAAGGTCTCGTTGACCTAAGAAAGGGACTTTATGATGATGTTTGACTATGATATGAGGATGTATGACTTATGATTGTGAAGTGATCGCGAAATGTTTCAATATGTCTAATAATGCCTCTTAACCCTAGTCCGGCAATGGATGCGGGTTGGGGGTTGTAACAGCCCGGTTTAGACCCCAGTTGGAATAGTGGTTTTAGGACCACAAATTCGAGTTAGAAAAATATTTTAATATTATTTTTCCATGCTTAAAGTATGTGAAATGATATGTGTGAAATTTTCGTATGTAAATTTTATTGATTGTGTGCTGATTTGTGATAAAGGATTAAATTGCATAAAAGATAAAAGTGGCATTCTATATGCTTAATGTGTTAAATTTCTTTGGCTTTTGAATATGACAGTCTTAAATGGTAAATAGACCATTAATAGATTGGATGGACATTTATGCCAAGAGTTTGTGGATTTTAAAGGTGAATAATAAGGTTATTATGGTAAATAGTAAATTAATGTTTGATTAATAAAAAAAATGCATGAAATTAAAGCCATTCTCATCCATTTTGCCGAAAATTCATAAAGAAAAAGAAGAAAGAACACAAGCTTAGGGTTTCGGCACTTTGAGCTTAAATTTAGGTATGTGTTTTGATCCGTTTTTGATGATTTTTCTGTTTTTATGATTGTTGATTAGTAATCTATGAAGCCCATGCCTAAATTTCAGAATTTGATGATGATTTTGAGATGTGCCATTGATGATTTTTTGAGTTTAATGGTGTAAATTGATGAATTATGGAAGCTTGGTATGAGATTAATATGTTTTGCAATGATATTTTTGATGAATTTGACTATTTTGGATTAAATTGTGAAAATGAGAAATTGAGGGACTAAAATGTGAAATAAATGAAATATATGGGCTTAAATGAACTCCATGAAAACTCGGCTAAGCATGAAAAATGTGTAATTATGTATATTTTGTGATTTTGTGAATTATGGCCTTAAATGTCAAAATGTGAGGGCTAATTTGTAAAATGCCCTAAATATTTGTTCATGAATTAATTTGAATGAATGTGAGATTGAATGAATTAAATTTGTATGTGTTTAGATCAAGAAGCAAAGAGAACGAAATCAGATCGGGGAAAGTCGAAAATAGTTGAATAGCCATTTATTCCGTTCGAATCCATATAAGGTAAGTCTATATACAAATAAATGTGTTAAATTGATTGAATTATACTTATATGATATTTTAATTGTAATAAATGGCTATGAGATCCGAATATGTGAAATCGAGATATTTCTAACAATGTGACAATATCCGAAAAGCCCTGTTGATATATTTTTACCTCATGTTCAGCCTATATTTTGGATGATTATTATCAATTTTGTTAGAATTGGTGCTCTTAACCCTTCTATTTCATATTGTATACTCAGGAGAGCATAGGGAAGAGAAAAGAACGAAAAATAGACCGAAAACAAAGAAAATGGGCCAAAGTGTGAAAACAACACGGCCCAAGGAGTCACCACACGGCCGTGTGCCACGGCCGTGCCACATAAGGTCCAACATGGCCCAGCCCCGACAAGCACGGCCAGGCCACACGACCGTGCCACCCTCAATAGGCCCGACCATGGCCTCTTGTCGAAACCACACGGGCGTGGCACACAGGCGTGTTCCTGTCATGAGGAAGTGCAATTTCACTCGGATTTGGATACTTAGAGGCTAAGAAAGGCATCCCAAAGCTCTATATAAAGACCCTAGGAGGCAACTCTAAGGGTGTACTCTTTTCTCCCAAAAGGAGTGCCTTCTTTCTGCCAACACAAGGAGTGAAAGCAAGGGATTACTCCAAGGGAAGCCGATTGATTCATCCTAGAAGCCGGAATTCTACATCAAGACAGAGGATCTCCCTAAATTCCATCAGGGGTTTTTGGGTTCTTTATGTTTTGTTATCTTATTTCTTTTGAAATGTTTTCTTTATTAATTATGAACTAAACCCCTCAAATACTTGAGGGGGATGAAACCTAAGATAGACCTTGTTATTATCCATTTTTGAATTATATGATAAATACTTGAATTGTTCTTAATTATGTGTTCTTAATTCTTGGTTTAATAATCCTAGGTATTAAGTCAAGAAACTGATGTGCTTAGGCAGAGGAGCAAAAGTCCCTGTTTTAAGAGTAACTCTACCATAATTCAGCGGAGTTGCATGTAACCCTAAACATAGGGCAACATAAATCTGCCGGATTAGGGTCAAACCTAATAGGGGATCCATAGATCGAGTTAATGCAAGACTAGGTGGTTTTAACTAGAAAGAGATTTCAGTTAATCAACCTAGGATTAGTTGTTCTTATCCTCGACGGAGGTATTAACATAAGTTAGGGATCTCTACGGATCAAGTCAAGTGAAGAAATCGTCTAGTTCAAGAAGTTAATAACAAGTGAAGTCTAGGTGGATTCTCCCTTGAGTATTGCCCATATCAATCAGCTTTTCCTGAGAGTTTTTCCCCAACTTTACTTTCTTGCGCACTTTTAGTTTAGTTTTAGAATTAGTTTCATACAAACCCCTTTTATTTTTAGGTTAGATAATAGAAAGGAAGGAAGTACTAGTACTTTTGGTTCCCTTGGGTACGATAACTCGGTCTTGCCGCTAAACTATACTACTATTCGATAGGTGCACTTGCCTTAAAATCGTGATATTAGTTAGTTTTTGGTGTGATCAATTTTTATAAATTTTATTACTACATATCACGCGATATCAAGTTTTTGGTGCCGTTGCTGGGGAACTAAAATATTACGAAAACTCGATTTCTATTACTTTATCCATTACTATTTTTATTTATTTTCAGCTTTTTACTTTTACTTTTATTTTATTTTATTTAATTTTTTTTTTTGCTTTTTCCCTTCTAGGTATCTCTAGTTTATGACTAGAAGAAACCTAGGAGGACCACTACTTTTTAACGAAGATTTGGAAGCGACAGTTCGCAGAACTCGCAGAGAAATCAGACGAAGCCTACATTATCCCGAACAAGACCAAGAACAAGAACCTGAACCTACGGAAGAGATGGAAACAAATCAAAACATTCCACCACCTCCTGCAATAGCCGTGCAACCAGTGAATCAAGATGAAGCTCCTCGCACTATGTATGATTATGCTAAACCTAGTTTGGCTGGTACTCAAACTAGCATTATTAGACCTGCCATTGCTACTAATAATTTTGAATTAAAACCTAACACTATTCAGATGATTCAGCAATTTGTGCAGTTTGATGGTTTACAGGATGACGATCCCAACTCACATTTAGCCAACTTTTTGGAATTCTGCGATACGTTTAAAATTAATGGCGTTTCTAATGATGCCATTCGTCTACGGCTATTCCCATTCTCTTTGAGAAATAAAGCCAAACAGTGGTTAAATTCTTTACCACAAGGCTCAATCACTACATGGGAACAGATGACAGAAAAATTTTTACTTAAATATTTTCCTCTAGCTAAAACAGCTATATTACGAAACGATATCTCTTCTTTTGTGCAGATGGATTTAGAAACACTTTACGATGCCTGGGAGAGATACAAAGATCTTTTGAGAAGGTGCCCTCATCATGGACTACCTTTGTGGCTACAAGTTCAAACCTTTCACAACGGTTTGAATCCATCAACAAGGCAAATGATCGATTCAACCACAGGAGGAACAATCAACAATAAAACACCCGAAGTAGCTTATGAGTTTATAGAAGAGATGTTACTGAATAACTATCAGTGGCAAGTCATGAGGACAAAGCCGACAAAAGCCGCAGTAGTTTATAATATTGATGTTGTCACTATTCTTACTAACCAAGTAAAACTTCTAACTAAAAAGTTTGATAATTTTGTTGGTTCTACGCAGGCACAACCAGTAATGCAGTGCGACACAACTCCAAGAAATATGTTCAATCCAAACTACTCATCTTATGGACACAGCATAGAAACTGAGCAAGCCAACTATATGGGTAACAATTCTAGACCTTAAAATAACCTTTATAGTAATACTTACAATGCAGGTTGGAGAAATCACGCCAATTTTTCATGGGGAGGACAAGGAAATCAAAGACAATAGCCTCCTCTGGGATTTCAGCAGCCACCACCACAATAAGAGAAAAAGCTGAATCTTCAAGAGATGTTCACCAAATTTATGGCCGCATTAGAAACTCGTTTTCAAAACACTAAAACGGCCCTAAAAAATCAACAAGCATCAATTCAAGGGCTTGAGAATCAAATCAATCAACTTACGAAATTAATTTCAGAGAGACCATAAGGTGGACTACCATGTAACGCCCTAAAATTCTGGTCTTTCTTGAATTATGGTTCATCTAGTAAAATGTTTGAACTCTGGTGTTTGGTTGTGAAATTCGTGTTTTGAGAATGTTATTGGGCCTTTGGAAGGCCCAAGTGTTGGTTAAAAACTCGGGAAAATTTTTAAATTTTTCATTAGGGAGATAGGGAACTTTTGGAAGTAGGGGTCTTAAATAAATTTGGCTAAAATGAAGCACAAGGGAGCTCCTGGTAAAATGGTTGTGTGACGCCACTTAGGAGCTACAAAAGTGGCGCCTAAATGAATGGGAAGGCCAAGGTTCAAGTCCCAGGTTATGCAAGGAAGGCGTTATTTTTATGCAAGGAGCAGGCAGGAATTTGAAGCAGAATAAAACTCTACTTGAGGAGTGTTTGAATCGGTCATGAGAGGATATTGTGGAGTGAATCAAGGAGCGGATTAAGGTGTTTTTGAATTTGAAGTAAGGTGGCCGGCCAAGAGGACTCTTTGTGGTACATTTTCGGCAATTAGGTGCTAGAAGTGCCGATTTCTCCCTTAGGTCTTCTTGTGTCCTTATGCCGATTTTATCTTAGGTTAATGAATCCTATTCTTTTGTTCGTTTGACATAGCATATTAGGTTCGTTTTGCCATTTTGTTCTTCTTTTTGTTCTAGTAGCCGAACCCTAATACACCCCATTGCCAAATCCTCTTTTCTTTTCATTTGCCGAACCTAGATCTCCCAAAACACCATCTTGTGCCATTCTTTTTCTGTTAAACCGATTGCTCATTTCTTTCCCTCTCAAATCTCTTTTCGTATTTTCTTCTTTTCCATTTTCTTCTTCTATCATTCATATATCTTCTTCTGACGTTATTCTCTGGTTGATAGTCACAAAAGAACCGAAAGCAAACATCTCATTGCCGATTATTCCCTTGACCGAAACCTTGTGGTTCTATTACCGATTTATCATCAGTCACATAACTCCCTTCTTTCTCTCCTTTTGTCGATATTTCCTATAACTCTTTAGTCGAATCTTTGTGTGTTAAACCTCATTTATTTCTTCAAAGAGAGAAACCGAAACCTCCATACCCTGTGGTGCTCAAGCCGAATGTAGATCATCTTTTATCTCTTCTCGTAGTTGCAAGGGGAATCGTGGTATATCGAGGCTAGGTTGGTAAGTATTCGGGAACTTGTCTTTGTTAGATAATCACGTTTTAAGAATAAAGCCGAAACCCCTTAGGGAAGGCTATCGTTTGGACTAAGGCATTGTGGCCTCTTGTTTTGGTATTGTGTTAGGGTGAGCAAGAGGACTTTTTGCAAGGACGTGAAGGTTGGCACGGTTGGGGCTCATAGACTTAGTCTATTTTCTTTCGACAAAAAGGTAAAGGCTTTTAGGGACTTCAGTCATGTTAGCCGATTATAGTAGTGAGATTTTAATTTAATGGTTGAAGAGTATTAAACTAACATTGAGGTGATTAACGATAGGTTTTTGTTCGTGGATTTCGTCAACTGTTTCAACGGTTAACAGGTGTGTAACGTATTTCCATCATAGACTAGGATGGCTAAAAGCCGAAATAATCGAAACTGTGCTAAAGTGTCCGACTAAAGTGACCGAAACATTTGTCTTGAAAGGATCTGAGGGTAACCGAATACCCTGTGGTGATCAAACTAGTAAATGACAGTGGCAAAATTACAGAAGGTGCAATTTCGAGCTTCTCGGTAAGTTGGGTATCAATGGGCCAAAGATGGGCCTAATGGGCTTCCGAGCCCAAATAGGTAAAATGGCAAATAAAGACTACCTGGCGACGTAGTTAGTAGTAACATGTTAAGTTGGTAAACTAAACCTAAAATTGGGCTTAAGGGCTTGAGACAATATTGGACTTAGTAAGGCCCATTAGGGGTTTAGGCTAAAAAGGGCAAAACTGGAAATCTGGCACAAATGGACTTCCGTGGTTAATTGGGAACTAATAATCAGCTGTACATGCATAAAACTTCTGAAAATATGAAAAAAGACTAAAATACCATTAAATATGGAAAATTACCAAAATACCCCTAGGTGTAAAAAGACTATTATACCCCTAGGGTCAATTCTGTATGAAATGTATGATGTTATGTATCTGCGTGAGTTCATTATCTATATGAGTATATCTGATGCTAGATATTGCATGATAGTATGATTATCTGTTGCATGGGGTATGGGTTTATGATGGAGGAAGCGTTCTGGCAGCCTCGCTGCAATCTGGTGACTCTGTCACATTATATCTGGCAACCTCGTTGCAATCTGGTGGCCTCGCCACAATATTTATATCTGGTGACCTCGTCACAATATCTGGCAGCCTCGCTGCAAATATATCTGGCAGCCTCGCTGCAAATGTTATCTGGCAGTCTCGCTGCAAATATATCTGGCAGCCTCGCTGCAAATGTTATCTGGCAGTCTCACTGTAAATTATATCTGGCAGCCTCGCTGCAAATATCTGTGGCGTGTAGCGGTTGGGTGGGTCGAGTAGTCTCCCCACATGGTGTAAGGCTGGTACGGGGGTGTTAAGGATGGATTTGGGATGGGTTTCTGTTTGCATAATATTTATATCTGATCTGTTTCTGTTATGGGCCTTTGGGCTTAACCTGATTCCTGTAATGGGCCAAGGCCCAATTAACTCTGTTTCTGAGGCTTGATCTGTTTTGGCCTATGGTTGAGATAATGTTGCACACTGAGTTCTCAAACTCACCCCCCTTCTGTTTCATCACTGCAGGTAACCCTCAACCATAGTGGGCTTGGAGCTGCGAGAGATTCGGAGTGGCCACGGCGTCTGCAATAGAACTGGTTTTCATTTATGTTTTAGTTTATAAATTTTTATGTTAATTTTTGGGTTTAATGTGTAATAAGGCCGCTATTAAATTTCCTTTTTGGGTTTTAACTTTCTAAAGGATTTGGTTCGTACTTATCGAAACTGCTAAATATAGGCTGCGCGGGTTTTCAAAACCTTAATAACATTTTCAAAATGACGTTTATAAGATTTAAGCAATCTTGAATAATGACAACTTAAAGTAGTTTTGACAAGAACTTTTCTCACCTTGCCAGTTTTATCACCTAAGTCTCAACGCGTAATAAAAGGTTACAAACGTAGTTTAGGATCATGTGATACACCAGATCTGGTCATAGCGTCCAGACCGGGTTTGGGGTGTTACATTTAGTGGTATCAGAGCTAAGTTGCAACAACTCGGCTGTGGATCGGGTCTAAAAATGGAAGTTTTTAAAATAAAGGTTTTCGACAAAACATGTTTGTAGCAATTGTTTTAAAAATTAATAGGAACTTGTTTTGACAAACTCCTAAATGGTTTATGTTCAAAGAGTCAAGTTTTCCTATGTAATTTTTGTAAAGAGTGGCACACCGAATCTCCGGCCCAAGCCTGTAAGTTTTCTGAACTTTTCTGATTGATTTTTTTGAAATTCTGATTATATGCCTGACTCAGACTCTATTATGATACTTTAGCTAGTGTACTGCTGAAACTATAGAGACTCTGATAGGTAGACTGAGACTGTAGCTAGGTTACCGCGAAAGAAAATAAACTCTGAAATTATGCTTATTCATAAGATATCTGTAATAAACACTGGAATATTAATCTGACTCATAAGATTTCTAAAACAGAAAATACGAAATGAGTACGCGAGCAGCTCGTGGTAGGGGCCGTGGACGTGGCCGAGGTAGTGCACGAGCTGAATCTTCTTCTTCGGGTCATGCGCCAGCAGCTGATGCACCGATACCACCGGCGACAGAGGTGGAATCTCACGATAGGGGCGTAGGGGATGATGCCCTATCACAAGCAATGCTTCGAGTTTTGGAAAGGGTTGCTGGGGCAAGTACCGGTAATGGATTTCGAGGTTCTATTTCTGAGCGACTCCGATCTAATGGGGCAGAATTCTTTAGGGGCGTGTCTGGTGTAGCCCCGAATGTGGCCGAGTACTGGTTGGAGGCCACAGAGCGGATTATGGACGAGCTGGATTGCTCTATGGAGCAGAAACTGAAAGGAGCCGTGTCGTTGCTAAGGGATGAAGCCTATCAGTGGTGGCTCACAGTAAGAGATGGGGCGGCAGCTGGTGAGGTAACATGGGAGCTGTTTAAGACAGCCTTTAAAGGGAAATATGTTGGAGCCAGCTATGTGGACGCCCGCCGGAAGGAATTTTTGAATTTGGTTCAGGGAGGTAGATCAGTATCTGAGTACGAGGCTGAGTTTTTGAGGTTAAGTCGATATGCTTCTGGGATAGTTGCTACTGAGTATGAGCGTAGTGTGCGCTTCGAGGTTGGTTTGAGGGACGAGCTAAGGGTGCTGATTGCTCCACAGAGGGAGCGTAGTTTTGCTGCTTTAGTTGAGAAAGCTAAGATCGCTGAGGAAGTAAAGCGTACTGAGAGGCAGAATCGTGAGAAGGATCGGAACCGCTTCCGGAGGGATTCTGGACCATCAGGTGGGTATAATAGGAATGCTAAGAGGGCAAGAGTGGCAGAACCAGTGCGAGCAGTGCCAATGAATGCTGTCAGACCACAGAGTTGCAGGAATTGTGGAAAGGTCCATTTGGGCGAGTGTCGGAAATGTACTGGAGCCTGTTTTCGATGTGGGTCGATGGAGCATAGGATTAAGGATTGTCCTCAGGAACCAGATCAGAATCAAGTTAGAGATCAGAGGGTTGCTCAGCCAGTGAGAGGGGGACCACCAGCTCCAATAGGTCGTGGGCAAGGCAGAGGTGGAAATGGACGAGGACGAGGAGCACCTGGCAGGGGTGCTGGTTTTGCTGAGGATCGTCAGCCGGCATTAGTCTATGCAGCTCGTCGCCGAGAGGAGGGTGATGCTCCTGACGTCATAACTGGTACGTTTTTGATTTCTAGTATGCCATACACTGCATTGATAGATGTTGGATCTACCCATTCTTATGTTGCGTGTGCCATGTCTGGGTCGCTGGGAGTGCGTTCTGAGGAGACAGTGAGTGGGGTATCTGTACTAAGTCCTTTGGGTCACTCGGTAAGGGTAGACAAACTGTATAGAGACGTGCCTATAGAGACTCAAGGAAAAATCTTTTCTGGAGACTTGATGGAGCTACCTTTCGGAGAATTCGATCTCATCTTAGGAATGGATTGGCTTGTGAAGCATAGGGCTACTTTGGATTGTGCTGCAAAGCGAATGAGTTTAAAAACCGCAGAGGATGAGGAAGTTATGGTGATTGGTGAACGTAGAGATTATCTGTCTAATGTGGTGTCAGCATTAAGAGCTGAGAAGTGGATTCGTAAAGGATGTGAGGCTTTTATGGCATTTATAAGTCAAGCGGAGTCTGAGGAGCTAACTGTGGATCAAGTTAGAACCGTTAAGGACTTCCAAGATGTGTTTCCAGAAGAGCTTCCAGGTCTGCCTCCTAATCGAGAGGTTGAGTTTGGGATCGATCTGTTGCCTGGTACGGCACCGGTGTCCATTGCACCGTACAGAATGGCACCAAAGGAGTTGGTGGAGCTAAAGGCGCAGATTCAAGAACTGTTGGATAGAGGTTTCATTAGGCCAAGTGTGTCTCCGTGGGGAGCACCAGTGCTTTTCGTTAAGAAGAAAGATGGGTCAATGCGGATGTGCATCGATTATCGGCAGTTGAACAAGCTGACGATTAAGAATAAGTACCCGTTGCCTAGAATCGATGATCTGTTCGATCAGCTTAGAGGAGCTTCAGTATTTTCCAAGATTGATCTTCGATCAGGGTACCATCAATTAAGGGTGAAGGAGGTGGATATTCACAAGACGGCATTCCGAACTCGTTATGGTCACTATGAGTTCTTGGTTATGCCATTTGGGCTGACCAATGCACCTGCAGCTTTCATGGATCTGATGAATCGAGTGTTCCAGCCATACTTGGATCGATTCGTGGTCGTCTTTATCGACGATATTTTGGTCTATTCTAAATCTGAAGAGAAACATGATGAGCATCTCCGTGTTGTGCTGCAAGTGTTAAGGGAACAGGAGCTTTATGCGAAATTTAGTAAGTGTGAGTTCTGGTTGAGGGAAGTGACGTTCTTGGGGCATGTTGTTTCTGCTGAGGGTATTAAGGTGGACCCTCGAAAGATTGAAGCGATTCTGGAATGGAAACCACCGAGGTCTGTGGCCGAAATTCGGAGTTTTCTGGGTTTAGCTGGATACTACAGAAGGTTTGTAGAAGGATTTTCGGTGATGGCAGCACCATTAACGAAACTCATAAGGAAAGGCGTACCATTTGTTTGGACCCAGCAGCAGCAAGAAGCTTTTGAGAAGCTTAAGAGGGTTCTGACCGAGGCACCTGTACTAATTCAACCAGAATCTGGAAAAGACTTTACCGTGTACAGTGATGCATCGCATGTTGGGTTGGGCTGTGTGTTGATGCAAGAAGGTAAAGTGGTTGCTTATGCATCGCGACAGCTTAAACCTCATGAAGTGAACTATCCTACCCATGATCTGGAGTTGGCAGCAGTAATCTTCGCACTTAAAATCTGGCGACATTATCTGTATGGAGAAAGGTGTATTGTATACACAGACCATAAAAGTCTTAAGTACTTGTTGACTCAGAAGGAGCTGAATCTTAGGCAACGGAGATGGATCGAGTTGCTTAAGGATTATGATTGTGCAATTGAGTATCATCCAGGCAAAGCTAATGTGGTGGCTGATGCCCTAAGTCGTAGAACTGTATCTGACCTGAGAGCTATGTTTGCTCGTTTGAGTCTGTATGACGATGGTAGCTTGTTAGCAGAATTGCAAGTAAGACCGACCTGGGTGAATGAGATTAAGGAAAAGTAGTTGAGGGATGAGTCTCTGGATTCTCGATTTCAGTAGGTTAAAGATGGGAATACTTCTGAGTTTGGACTTAACAGTGAAGGAGTTCTGTGTTTTCGCGGTAGAATCTGTGTTCCGAAGGATTTTCAGTTGAGGCAAGCAATTCTAAATGAAGCTCATAAAGGGATGTGTGCTATGCACCCTGGAGGTAATAAGATGTATCATGACTTAAAGGAGTTGTATTGGTGGCCTGGACTGAAGCGAGAAGTAACAGAATTTGTGGGGAAATGTCTGACTTGTCAGCAGGTGAAAGCTGAGCATCAGTTACCTTCTGGACTTCTGCAACCAGTGAAGGTACCACTCTGGAAGTGGGAAAGGGTGACCATGGACTTCGTAAGTGGATTGCCCTTAACGCCGTCAAAGAAGGACTCGATTTGGGTGATTGTAGACAGGTTGACTAAATCTGCTCATTTCATCCCTGTACGTACTGATTATTCGCTTCAGAAGTTAGCCAAGTTGTATGTGGCAGAGATTGTGCGACTGCATGGGGTGCCAGTGTCTATCATTTCTGATCGAGATCCTAGATTCACATCTCGGTTCTGGCAAAAGTTGCATGAGGCGTTGGGAACGCGGCTGAACTTTAGCACGGCTTTTCATCCTCAGACTGATGGTCAGTCTGAGAGGGTTATTCAGATTCTAGAGGATATGTTGAGGGGTTGTGTTATCAATTTTCGAGGCAGTTGGGAGGATTATTTACCGTTAGCAGAGTTTGCATATAATAACAGCTATCAGGCTAGTATCCGTATGGCACCTTATGAAGCATTGTATGGGCGTACGTGTTGTTCACCTAGTTGTTGGACTGAATTGGGCGAGCGGCAAGTTCTTGGACCTGAATTGGTAGCAGAGACTGAAGAGAAGGTCAAGGTAATAAGGGACCGTTTGAAAGAGGCATCCGATCGACAAAAATCTTATGCAGATTTGAAGCGTAAAGAGATTGAGTATTCAGTAGGTGATATGGTTTTTCTGAAAGTTTCGCCTTGGAAAAAGATATTAAGATTTGGTAAGAAAGGCAAGCTGAGTCCGAGGTTTATCGGGCCTTATCAGGTTCTTAAGCGAGTGGGTCCGGTGGCGTATCAGTTAGAATTACCCCCAGAGTTAAATAGAATCCATGATGTGTTCCACGTATCTATGCTGAGACGATATCGTTCTGACCCTGCCCATATTCTACCAGTTGCAGAAGTGGAAGTTCAGTCTGACTTAACTTTCAAGGAAGAACCTGTGCAGATTCTGGATTGAGACGTGAAGGTTTTAAGAAGAAAATCAGTCCTATTGGTGAAGGTACTATGGCGTAATCATGGCAGAGAAGAGGCTACTTGGGAACCAGAGGAGGCAATGCGTCAGCAATATCCCCAACTGTTTGGATAAGGTAAATTTCGAGGACGAAATTTCTTTAAGGAGGGTAGAGTTGTAACGCCCTAAAATTCTGGTCTTTCTTGAATTATGGTTCATCTAGTAAAATGTTTGAACTCTGGTGTTTGGTTGTGAAATTCGTGTTTTGAGAATGTTATTGGGCCTTTGGAAGGCCCAAGTGTTGGTTAAAAACTCGGGAAAATTTTTAAATTTTTCATTAGGGAGATAGGGGACTTTTGGAAGTAGGGGTCTTAAATAAATTTGGCTAAAATGAAGCACAAGGGAGCTCCTGGTAAAATGGTTGTGTGACGCCACTTAGGAGCTACAAAAGTGGCGCCTAAATGAATGGGAAGGCCAAGGTTCAAGTCCCAGGTTATGCAAGGAAGGCGTTATTTTTATGCAAGGAGCAGGCAGGAATTTGAAGCAGAATAAAACTCTACTTGAGGAGTGTTTGAATCGGTCATGAGAGGATATTGTGGAGTGAATCAAGGAGCGGATTAAGGTGTTTTTGAATTTGAAGTAAGGTGGCCGGCCAAGAGGACTCTTTGTGGTACATTTTCGGCAATTAGGTGCTAGAAGTGCCGATTTCTCCCTTAGGTCTTCTTGTGTCCTTATGCCGATTTTATCTTAGGTTAATGAATCCTATTCTTTTGTTCGTTTGACATAGCATATTAGGTTCGTTTTGCCATTTTGTTCTTCTTTTTGTTCTAGTAGCCGAACCCTAATACACCCCATTGCCAAATCCTCTTTTCTTTTCATTTGCCGAACCTAGATCTCCCAAAACACCATCTTGTGCCATTCTTTTTCTGTTAAACTGATTGCTCATTTCTTTCCCTCTCAAATCTCTTTTCGTATTTTCTTCTTTTCCATTTTCTTCTTCTATCATTCATATATCTTCTTCTGACGTTATTCTCTGGTTGATAGTCACAAAAGAACCGAAAGCAAACATCTCATTGCCGATTATTCCCTTGACCGAAACCTTGTGGTTCTATTACCGATTTATCATCAGTCACATAACTCCCTTCTTTCTCTCCTTTTGTCGATATTTCCTATAACTCTTTAGTCGAATCTTTGTGTGTTAAACCTCATTTATTTCTTCAAAGAGAGAAATCGAAACCTCCATACCCTGTGGTGCTCAAGCCGAATGTAGATCATCTTTTATCTCTTCTCGTAGTTGCAAGGGGAATCGTGGTATATCGAGGCTAGGTTGGTAAGTATTCGGGAACTTGTCTTTGTTAGATAATCACGTTTTAAGAATAAAGCCGAAACCCCTTAGGGAAGGCTATCGTTTGGACTAAGGCATTGTGGCCTCTTATTTTGGTATTGTGTTAGGGTGAGCAAGAGGACTTTTTGCAAGGACGTGAAGGTTGGCACGGTTGGGGCTCATAGACTTAGTCTATTTTCTTTCGACAAAAAGGTAAAGGCTTTTAGGGACTTCAGTCATGTTAGCCGATTATAGTAGTGAGATTTTAATTTAATGGTTGAAGAGTATTAAACTAACATTGAGGTGATTAACGATAGGTTTTTGTTCGTGGATTTCGTCAACTGTTTCAACGGTTAACAGGTGTGTAACGTATTTCCATCATAGACTAGGATGGCTAAAAGCCGAAATAATCGAAACTGTGCTAAAGTGTCCGACTAAAGTGACCGAAACATTTGTCTTGAAAGGATCTGAGGGTAACTGAATACCCTGTGGTGATCAAACTAGTAAATGACAGTGGCAAAATTACAGAAGGTGCAATTTCGAGCTTCTCGGTAAGTTGGGTATCAATGGGCCAAAGATGGGCCTAATGGGCTTCCGAGCCCAAATAGGTAAAATGGCAAATAAAGACTATCTGGCGACGTAGTTAGTAGTAACATGTTAAGTTGGTAAACTAAACCTAAAATTGGGCTTAAAGGGCTTGAGACAATATTGGACTTAGTAAGGCCCATTAGGGGTTTAGGCTAAAAAGGGCAAAACTGGAAATCTGGCACAAATGGACTTCCGTGGTTAATTGGGAACTAATAATCAGCTGTACATGCATAAAACTTCTGAAAATATGAAAAAAGACTAAAATACCATTAAATATGGAAAATTACCAAAATACCCCTAGGTGTAAAAAGACTATTATACCCCTAGGGTCAATTCTGTATGAAATGTATGATGTTATGTATCTGCGTGAGTTCATTATCTATATGAGTATATCTGATGCTAGATATTGCATGATAGTATGATTATCTGTTGCATGGGGTATGGGTTTATGATGGAGGAAGCGTTCTGGCAGCCTCGCTGCAATCTGGTGACTCTGTCACATTATATCTGGCAACCTCGTTGCAATCTGGTGGCCTCGCCACAATATTTATATCTGGTGACCTCGTCACAATATCTGGCAGCCTCGCTGCAAATATATCTGGCAGCCTCGCTGCAAATGTTATCTGGCAGTCTCGCTGCAAATATATCTGGCAGCCTCGCTGCAAATGTTATCTGGCAGTCTCACTGCAAATTATATCTGGCAGCCTCGCTGCAAATATCTGTGGCGTGTAGCGGTTGGGTGGGTCGAGTAGTCTCCCCACATGGTGTAAGGCTGGTACGGGGGTGTTAAGGATGGATTTGGGATGGGTTTCTGTTTGCATAATATTTATATCTGATCTGTTTCTGTTATGGGCCTTTGGGCTTAACCTGATTCCTGTAATGGGCCAAGGCCCAATTAACTCTGTTTCTGAGGCTTGATCTGTTTTGGCCTATGGTTGAGATAATGTTGCACACTGAGTTCTCAAACTCACCCCCCTTCTGTTTCATCACTGCAGGTAACCCTCAACCATAGTGGGCTTGGAGCTGCGAGAGATTCGGAGTGGCCACGGCGTCTGCAATAGAACTGGTTTTCATTTATGTTTTAGTTTATAAATTTTTATGTTAATTTTTGGGTTTAATGTGTAATAAGGCCGCTATTAAATTTCCTTTTTGGGTTTTAACTTTCTAAAGGATTTGGTTCGTACTTATCGAAACTGCTAGATATAGGCTGCGCGGGTTTTCAAAACCTTAATAACATTTTCAAAATGACGTTTATAAGATTTAAGCAATCTTGAATAATGACAACTTAAAGTAGTTTTGACAAGAACTTTTCTCACCTTGCCAGTTTTATCACCTAAGTCTCAACGCGTAATAAAAGGTTACAAACGTAGTTTAGGATCATGTGATACACCAGATCTGGTCATAGCGTCCAGACCGGGTTTGGGGTGTTACATTTAGTGGTATCAGAGCTAAGTTGCAACAACTCGGCTGTGGATCGGGTCTAAAAATGGAAGTTTTTAAAATAAAGGTTTTCGACAAAACATGTTTGTAGCAATTGTTTTAAAAATTAATAGGAACTTGTTTTGACAAACTCCTAAATGGTTTATGTTCAAAGAGTCAAGTTTTCCTATGTAATTTTTGTAAAGAGTGGCACACCGAATCTCCGGCCCAAGCCTGTAAGTTTTCTGAACTTTTCTGATTGATTTTTTTGAAATTCTGATTATATGCCTGACTCAGACTCTATTATGATACTTTAGCTAGTGTACTGCTGAAACTATAGAGACTCTGATAGGTAGACTGAGACTGTAGCTAGGTTACCGCGAAAGAAAATAAACTCTGAAATTATGCTTATTCATAAGATATCTGTAATAAACACTGGAATATTAATCTGACTCATAAGATTTCTAAAACAGAAAATACGAAATGAGTACGCGAGCAGCTCGTGGTAGGGGCCGTGGACGTGGCCGAGGTAGTGCACGAGCTGAATCTTCTTCTTCGGGTCATGCGCCAGCAGCTGATGCACCGATACCACCGGCGACAGAGGTGGAATCTCACGATAGGGGCGTAGGGGATGATGCCCTATCACAAGCAATGCTTCGAGTTTTGGAAAGGGTTGCTGGGGCAAGTACCGGTAATGGATTTCGAGGTTCTATTTCTGAGCGACTCCAATCTAATGGGGCAGAATTCTTTAGGGGCGTGTCTGGTGTAGCCCCGAATGTGGCCGAGTACTGGTTGGAGGCCACAGAGCGGATTATGGACGAGCTGGATTGCTCTATGGAGCAGAAACTGAAAGGAGCCGTGTCGTTGCTAAGGGATGAAGCCTATCAGTGGTGGCTCACAGTAAGAGATGGGGCGACAGCTGGTGAGGTAACATGGGAGCTGTTTAAGACAGCCTTTAAAGGGAAATATGTTGGAGCCAGCTATGTGGACGCCCGCCGGAAGGAATTTTTGAATTTGGTTCAGGGAGGTAGATCAGTATCTGAGTTCGAGGCTGAGTTTTTGAGGTTAAGTCGATATGCTTCTGGGATAGTTGCTACTGAGTATGAGCGTAGTGTGCGCTTCGAGGATGGTTTGAGGGACGAGCTAAGGGTGCTGATTGCTCCACAGAGGGAGCATAGTTTTGCTGCTTTAGTTGAGAAAGCTAAGATCGCTGAGGAAGTAAAGCGTACTGAGAGGCAGAATCGTGAGAAGGATCGGAACCGCTTCCGGAGGGATTCTGGACCATCAGGTGGGTATAATAGGAATGCTAAGAGGGCAAGAGTGGCAGAACCAGTGCGAGCAGTGCCAATGAATGCTGTCAGACCACAGAGTTGCAGGAATTGTGGAAAGGTCCATTTGGGCGAGTGTCGGAAATGTACTGGAGCCTGTTTTCGATGTGGGTCGATGGAGCATAGGATTAAGGATTGTCCTCAGGAACCAGATCAGAATCAAGTTAGAGATCAGAGGGTTGCTCAGCCAGTGAGAGGGGGACCACCAGCTCCAATAGGTCGTGGGCAAGGCAGAGGTGGAAATGGATGAGGACGAGGAGCACCTGGCAGGGGTGCTGGTTTTGCTGAGGCTCGTCAGCCGGCATTAGTCTATGCAGCTCGTCGCCGAGAGGAGGGTGATGCTCCTGACGTCATAACTGGTACGTTTTTGATTTCTAGTATGCCATACACTGCATTGATAAATGTTGGATCTACCCATTCTTATGTTGCGTGTGCCATGTCTGGGTCGCTGGGAGTGCGTTCTGAGGAGACAGTGAGTGGGGTATCTGTACTAAGTCCTTTGGGTCACTCGGTAAGGGTAGACAAACTGTATAGAGACGTGCCTATAGAGACTCAAGGAAAAATCTTTTCTGGAGACTTGATGGAGCTACCTTTCCGAGAATTCGATCTCATCTTAGGAATGGATTGGCTTGTGAAGCATAGGGCTACTTTGGATTGTGCTGCAAAGCGAATGAGTTTAAAAACCGCAGAGGATGAGGAAGTTATGGTGATTGGTGAACGTAGAGATTATCTGTCTAATGTGGTGTCAGCATTAAGAGCTGAGAAGTGGATTCGTAAAGGATGTGAGGCTTTTATGGCATTTATAAGTCAAGCGGAGTCTGAGGAGCTAACTGTGGATCAAGTTAGAACCGTTAAGGACTTCCAAGATGTGTTTCCAGAAGAGCTTCCAGGTCTGCCTCCTAATCGAGAGGTTGAGTTTGGGATCGATCTGTTGCCTGGTACGGCACCGGTGTCCATTGCACCGTACAGAATGGCACCAAAGGAGTTGGTGGAGCTAAAGGCGCAGATTCAAGAACTGTTGGATAGAGGTTTCATTAGGCCAAGTGTGTCTCCGTGGGGAGCACCAGTGCTTTTCGTTAAGAAGAAAGATGGGTCAATGCGGATGTGCATCGATTATCGGCAGTTGAACAAGCTGACGATTAAGAATAAGTACCCGTTGCCTAGAATCGATGATCTGTTCGATCAGCTTAGAGGAGCTTCAGTATTTTCCAAGATTGATCTTCGATCAGGGTACCATCAATTAAGGGTGAAGGAGGTGGATATTCACAAGACGGCATTCCGAACTCGTTATGGTCACTATGAGTTCTTGGTTATGCCATTTGGGCTGACCAATGCACCTGCAGCTTTCATGGATCTGATGAATCGAGTGTTCCAGCCATACTTGGATCGATTCGTGGTCGTCTTTATCGACGATATTTTGGTCTATTCTAAATCTGAAGAGAAACATGATGAGCATCTCCGTGTTGTGCTGCAAGTGTTAAGGGAACAGGAGCTTTATGCGAAATTTAGTAAGTGTGAGTTCTGGTTGAGGGAAGTGACGTTCTTGGGGCATGTTGTTTCTGCTGAGGGTATTAAGGTGGACCCTCGAAAGATTGAAGTGATTCTGGAATGGAAACCACCGAGGTCTGTGGTTGAAATTCGGAGTTTTCTGGGTTTAGCTGGATACTACAGAAGGTTTGTAGAAGGATTTTCGGTGATGGCAGCACCATTAACGAAACTCATAAGGAAAGGCGTACCATTTGTTTGGACCCAGCAGCAGCAAGAAGCTTTTGAGAAGCTTAAGAGGGTTCTGACCGAGGCACCTGTACTAATTCAACCAGAATCTGGAAAAGACTTTACCGTGTACAGTGATGCATCGCATGTTGGGTTGGGCTGTGTGTTGATGCAAGAAGGTAAAGTGGTTGCTTATGCATCGCGACAGCTTAAACCTCATGAAGTGAACTATCCTACCCATGATCTGGAGTTGGCAGCAGTAATCTTCGCACTTAAAATCTGGCGACATTATCTGTATGGAGAAAGGTGTATTGTATACACAGACCATAAAAGTCTTAAGTACTTGTTGACTCAGAAGGAGCTGAATCTTAGGCAACGGAGATGGATCGAGTTGCTTAAGGATTATGATTGTGCGATTGAGTATCATCCAGGCAAAGCTAATGTGGTGGCTGATGCCCTAAGTCGTAGAACTATATCTGACCTGAGAGCTATGTTTGCTCGTTTGAGTCTGTATGACGATGGTAGCTTGTTAGCAGAATTGCAAGTAAGACCGACCTGGGTGAATGAGATTAAGGAAAAGTAGTTGAGGGATGAGTCTCTGGATTCTCGATTTCAGTAGGTTAAAGATGGGAATACTTCTGAGTTTGGACTTAACAGTGAAGGAGTTCTGTGTTTTCGCGGTAGAATCTGTGTTCCGAAGGATTTTCAGTTGAGGCAAGCAATTCTAAATGAAGCTCATAAAGGGATGTGTGCTATGCACCCTGGAGGTAATAAGATGTATCATGACTTAAAGGAGTTGTATTGGTGGCCTGGACTGAAGCGAGAAGTAACAGAATTTGTGGGGAAATGTCTGACTTGTCAGCAGGTGAAAGCTGAGCATCAGTTACCTTCTGGACTTCTGCAACCAGTGAAGGTACCACTCTGGAAGTGGGAAAGGGTGACCATGGACTTCGTAAGTGGATTGCCCTTAACGCCGTCAAAGAAGGACTCGATTTGGGTGATTGTAGACAGGTTGACTAAATCTGCTCATTTCATCCCTGTACGTACTGATTATTCGCTTCAGAAGTTAGCCAAGTTGTATGTGGCAGAGATTGTGCGACTGCATGGGGTGCCAGTGTCTATCATTTCTGATCGAGATCCTAGATTCACATCTCGGTTCTGGCAAAAGTTGCATGAGGCGTTGGGAACGCGGCTGAACTTTAGCACGGCTTTTCATCCTCAGACTGATGGTCAGTCTGAGAGGGTTATTCAGATTCTAGAGGATATGTTGAGGGGTTGTGTTATCGATTTTCGAGGCAGTTGGGAGGATTATTTACCGTTAGCAGAGTTTGCATATAATAACAGCTATCAGGCTAGTATCCGTATGGCACCTTATGAAGCATTGTATGGGCGTACGTGTCGTTCACCTAGTTGTTGGACTGAATTGGGCGAGCGGCAAGTTCTTGGACCTGAATTGGTAGCAGAGACTGAAGAGAAGGTCAAGGTAATAAGGGACCGTTTGAAAGAGGCATCCGATCGACAAAAATCTTATGCAGATTTGAAGCGTAAAGAGATTGAGTATTCAGTAGGTGATATGGTTTTTCTGAAAGTTTCGCCTTGGAAAAAGATATTAAGATTTGGTAAGAAAGGCAAGCTGAGTCCGAGGTTTATCGGGCCTTATCAGGTTCTTAAGCGAGTGGGTCCGGTGGCGTATCAGTTAGAATTACCCCCAGAGTTAAATAGAATCCATGATGTGTTCCACGTATCTATGCTGAGACGATATCGTTCTGACCCTGCCCATATTCTACCAGTTGCAGAAGTGGAAGTTCAGTCTGACTTAACTTTCGAGGAAGAGCCTGTGCAGATTCTGGATTGAGACGTGAAGGTTTTAAGAAGAAAATCAGTCCCATTGGTGAAGGTACTATGGCGTAATCATGGCAGAGAAGAGGCTACTTGGGAACCAGAGGAGGCAATGCGTCAGCAATATCCCCAACTGTTTGGATAAGGTAAATTTCGAGGACGAAATTTCTTTAAGGAGGGTAGAGTTGTAACGCCCTAAAATTCTGGTCTTTCTTGAATTATGGTTCATCTAGTAAAATGTTTGAACTCTGGTGTTTGGTTGTGAAATTCGTGTTTTGAGAATGTTATTGGGCCTTTGGAAGGCCCAAGTGTTGGTTAAAAACTCGGGAAAATTTTTAAATTTTTCATTAGGGAGATAGGGGACTTTTGGAAGTAGGGGTCTTAAATAAATTTGGCTAAAATGAAGCACAAGGGAGCTCCTGGTAAAATGGTTGTGTGACGCCACTTAGGAGCTACAAAAGTGGCGCCTAAATGAATGGGAAGGCCAAGGTTCAAGTCCCAGGTTATGCAAGGAAGGCGTTATTTTTATGCAAGGAGCAGGCAGGAATTTGAAGCAGAATAAAACTCTACTTGAGGAGTGTTTGAATCGGTCATGAGAGGATATTGTGGAGTGAATCAAGGAGCGGATTAAGGTGTTTTTGAATTTGAAGTAAGGTGGCCGGCCAAGAGGACTCTTTGTGGTACATTTTCGGCAATTAGGTGCTAGAAGTGCCGATTTCTCCCTTAGGTCTTCTTGTGTCCTTATGCCGATTTTATCTTAGGTTAATGAATCCTATTCTTTTGTTCGTTTGACATAGCATATTAGGTTCGTTTTGCCATTTTGTTCTTCTTTTTGTTCTAGTAGCCGAACCCTAATACACCCCATTGCCAAATCCTCTTTTCTTTTCATTTGCCGAACCTAGATCTCCCAAAACACCATCTTGTGCCATTCTTTTTCTGTTAAACTGATTGCTCATTTCTTTCCCTCTCAAATCTCTTTTCGTATTTTCTTCTTTTCCATTTTCTTCTTCTATCATTCATATATCTTCTTCTGACGTTATTCTCTGGTTGATAGTCACAAAAGAACCGAAAGCAAACATCTCATTGCCGATTATTCCCTTGACCGAAACCTTGTGGTTCTATTACCGATTTATCATCAGTCACATAACTCCCTTCTTTCTCTCCTTTTGTCGATATTTCCTATAACTCTTTAGTCGAATCTTTGTGTGTTAAACCTCATTTATTTCTTCAAAGAGAGAAATCGAAACCTCCATACCCTGTGGTGCTCAAGCCGAATGTAGATCATCTTTTATCTCTTCTCGTAGTTGCAAGGGGAATCGTGGTATATCGAGGCTAGGTTGGTAAGTATTCGGGAACTTGTCTTTGTTAGATAATCACGTTTTAAGAATAAAGCCGAAACCCCTTAGGGAAGGCTATCGTTTGGACTAAGGCATTGTGGCCTCTTATTTTGGTATTGTGTTAGGGTGAGCAAGAGGACTTTTTGCAAGGACGTGAAGGTTGGCACGGTTGGGGCTCATAGACTTAGTCTATTTTCTTTCGACAAAAAGGTAAAGGCTTTTAGGGACTTCAGTCATGTTAGCCGATTATAGTAGTGAGATTTTAATTTAATGGTTGAAGAGTATTAAACTAACATTGAGGTGATTAACGATAGGTTTTTGTTCGTGGATTTCGTCAACTGTTTCAACGGTTAACAGGTGTGTAACGTATTTCCATCATAGACTAGGATGGCTAAAAGCCGAAATAATCGAAACTGTGCTAAAGTGTCCGACTAAAGTGACCGAAACATTTGTCTTGAAAGGATCTGAGGGTAACTGAATACCCTGTGGTGATCAAACTAGTAAATGACAGTGGCAAAATTACAGAAGGTGCAATTTCGAGCTTCTCGGTAAGTTGGGTATCAATGGGCCAAAGATGGGCCTAATGGGCTTCCGAGCCCAAATAGGTAAAATGGCAAATAAAGACTATCTGGCGACGTAGTTAGTAGTAACATGTTAAGTTGGTAAACTAAACCTAAAATTGGGCTTAAAGGGCTTGAGACAATATTGGACTTAGTAAGGCCCATTAGGGGTTTAGGCTAAAAAGGGCAAAACTGGAAATCTGGCACAAATGGACTTCCGTGGTTAATTGGGAACTAATAATCAGCTGTACATGCATAAAACTTCTGAAAATATGAAAAAAGACTAAAATACCATTAAATATGGAAAATTACCAAAATACCCCTAGGTGTAAAAAGACTATTATACCCCTAGGGTCAATTCTGTATGAAATGTATGATGTTATGTATCTGCGTGAGTTCATTATCTATATGAGTATATCTGATGCTAGATATTGCATGATAGTATGATTATCTGTTGCATGGGGTATGGGTTTATGATGGAGGAAGCGTTCTGGCAGCCTCGCTGCAATCTGGTGACTCTGTCACATTATATCTGGCAACCTCGTTGCAATCTGGTGGCCTCGCCACAATATTTATATCTGGTGACCTCGTCACAATATCTGGCAGCCTCGCTGCAAATATATCTGGCAGCCTCGCTGCAAATGTTATCTGGCAGTCTCGCTGCAAATATATCTGGCAGCCTCGCTGCAAATGTTATCTGGCAGTCTCACTGCAAATTATATCTGGCAGCCTCGCTGCAAATATCTGTGGCGTGTAGCGGTTGGGTGGGTCGAGTAGTCTCCCCACATGGTGTAAGGCTGGTACGGGGGTGTTAAGGATGGATTTGGGATGGGTTTCTGTTTGCATAATATTTATATCTGATCTGTTTCTGTTATGGGCCTTTGGGCTTAACCTGATTCCTGTAATGGGCCAAGGCCCAATTAACTCTGTTTCTGAGGCTTGATCTGTTTTGGCCTATGGTTGAGATAATGTTGCACACTGAGTTCTCAAACTCACCCCCCTTCTGTTTCATCACTGCAGGTAACCCTCAACCATAGTGGGCTTGGAGCTGCGAGAGATTCGGAGTGGCCACGGCGTCTGCAATAGAACTGGTTTTCATTTATGTTTTAGTTTATAAATTTTTATGTTAATTTTTGGGTTTAATGTGTAATAAGGCCGCTATTAAATTTCCTTTTTGGGTTTTAACTTTCTAAAGGATTTGGTTCGTACTTATCGAAACTGCTAGATATAGGCTGCGCGGGTTTTCAAAACCTTAATAACGTTTTCAAAATGACGTTTATAAGATTTAAGCAATCTTGAATAATGACAACTTAAAGTAGTTTTGACAAGAACTTTTCTCACCTTGCCAGTTTTATCACCTAAGTCTCAACGCGTAACAAAAGGTTACAAACGTAGTTTAGGATCATGTGATACACCAGATCTGGTCATAGCGTCCAGACCGGGTTTGGGGTGTTACATACCAAGTAACACTGAGCCAAATCCAAGAGAACATGTCAAAGCAATTACTTTAAGAGATGGGAAAGTACTGACTGAACCAGAAAAGAAGCCTCTTCAAGAATCTCCAAAAGACACGGTAGAGGAACCCAAGGAAAACACTCCACCAACACTCAAGGAATACAAACCGCCTATTTCATATCTGGCAAAGTTGAAGAAAGACCGCGCAGACGCTCAATTCGGTAAATTTCTTGAACTTTTTAAACAATTACATATTAACTTACCTTTTGTTGAAACAATTTCGCAGATGCCAAAGTACGCGAAGTTTCTTAAAGAACTTCTAACAAATAAAAGGAAGTTGGAAGAATTAGCCACAGTGGAACTCAACGAGGAATGCTCAGCTATTCTTCAAAATAAACTGCCAGCAAAACTGAAAGATCCAGGGAGTTTTACTATTCCTTGTTTAATTGGTAGTTTAATTATTGATAAAGTCTTAGCTGATTTAGGTGCCAGCATTAATCTAATGCCTTACAAAATGTTCAAGTAACTATGTCTAGGGGAACCAAAGCCCACTAGGATGAGTATTCAACTAGCTAATAGATCTATTAAATATCCTAGGGGAATCATCGAAGATGTGCTAGTAAAGGTAGATAAATTTATATTCCCTATTGATTTTGTTGTGCTTGACATGGATGAGGATATTGAGGTGCCTTTAATTTTGGGACGTCTATTTTTAACTATTGCTAGAGCTGTTATCGATGTAGGGGATGGTAAATTAGTACTTAGAGTTGGTGAGGAAGAAGTTTTTAAAATCTATGATGCTATGAAATTTTCTAAAGAACAAGATGATTCCTGTTATTTTGTTAATATTATTGATTATTTTGTTCAAGACAATTTTCAGGAAATTTCTCTCGCAGACATGTTGGAACTGTGTCTTGTCCAATGTGGGGGGAAGATGAAGCCACCACTGAAATTGAAAAAGTAAGAAAGGAGTTAGATTCTGATGAAATTATCACGAGACACATAAGTTATGAAAGTATAAAGATGAATGATGAGTTGAGACAAAAACCTTCCATTGATGAACCCCCTAAATTAGAGTTAAAGCAACTGCCAGATCATTTAGAATATGCCTTTTTAGGGGAAGATTCAACTTTACCAGTTATTATCGCATCAAAATTGAGCATTGCAGAAAAAGAAAAACTACTCCATGTGTTAACGGAGTACAAGCAGGCTATAGCTTGGAAAATTTTAGATATTAAGGGAATTAATACTTCTTTTTGCACCCACAAAATTTTAATGGAAGATGAATATAAACCATCGGTGCAAGCTCAGAGACGATTAAATCCCAACATGAAGGAAGTCGTAAAAGCCGAGGTAATTAAACTTCTAGATGCAGGCATTATTTATCCTATTTCTGACAGTTCTTGGATAAGTCCTGTTCAGGTTGTTCCTAAAAAGGGAGGCATGACCGTGGTGTCTAATGACCAAAAAGAGTCAATACCTACAAGAATAGTCACTGGATGGAGAGTTTGCATTGATTATAGAAAGCTGAATGACACAACTCGAAAAGATCATTTTCCCTTACCTGTTATTGATCAGATGTTGGAAAGATTATCAGGTCACATGTATTATTGTTTCCTAGATAGCCTCTTTGGTTACTTCCAAATCTCGATAGCTCCAGAAGATCAAGAGAAAATGACATTCACATGTCCATACGATACGTTTGCTTATCGTAGAATGCCATTCGGTTTATATAATGCTCCTGCTACTTTTCAATGATGCATGCTAGCTATTTCAACGAATTCGTGGAAGACATCATGGAGGTATTTATGGATGATCTTTCAGTTTTCGGTATTCTTTCCAACTTTGTCTTAATAATTTAAAACATGTTTTGATAAGATGTGAAGAGACAAATTTAGTGCTAAACTAGGAAAAATGCCACTTTATGGTTCAAGAGGGTATTGTATTAGGACATAAAATTTCTAGTAAAGGGATAGAGGTAGATAAAGAAAAAATTGAAACCATTGAAAAATTACCTCCCCCTAATTCAGTTAAGGCTATAAGAAGCTTTTTAGGACATGTCGATTTTTATCGCAGATTTATTAAAGATTTTTCTAAAATAGCTAAGCCTTTAACAAAATTACTAGAAAAAGACGTGCTTTTCAACTTTGACCAATAATGTTTAGAATCTTTTAGCACTCTCAAGGAAAACTTAGTCAATGCCCCGATTATGATTTCACCTGATTGGAATCTACCTTTTGAACTAATGTGCGATGTGAGTGATTTTGCAGTAGGTACAATTTTGGGACAATGAAGAGACAAGCACTTTCAACCGATTTATTATGCTAGCAGAACTTTGACAGTTGCTCAAGCAAATTATACTACCACAGAAAAAAAATTGCTAGCCGTCATTTTTGCATTTGACAAATTCAAATCTTATTTAATATTGTCAAAAGTCATTGTTTATACTGACCATTATGCTCTTCGCTATCTTTTAGCTAAAACTGATGCAAAACCTCGATTAATAAGATGGATTCTATTGTTACAGGAATTCGATTTAGCAATAAAGGACAAGAAAGGAGCTAAAAACTTGGCAGGAGGTCACCTTTCAAGACTAGAAAACACACAACCCAAGTACCTCGATAAAATAAATGACTTGTTTCCTAAAGAACAACTCCTAGCCATAGCAGAGGCAGAAGTTCCTTGGTTTGCTGATTTTGCAAATTATTTAGCTACTAACATAACCCCAAAAGGGCTGACCCATCAGTAAAAGAAGCTATTCTTCGGTAATGTGAAAAACTACTTTTGGGAAGATCCTTTTCTTTTTCGAATTTGTACAGATCAAGTTATTCGAAGATGCATTGTTGAAACAGAAGCATACCAGATTTTAAATCACTGCCATTCAGGACCCACATGAGGACATCACAGTGGAGCTAGAACTGTTCATAAGGTACTTAAATCAGGCTTTTACTAGCCTACACTTTTCAGAGATGCCAATAGGTATGTGACCTCTTGTGATAAATGCCAGAGAACAGGTAATATCTCTCAACATAATGAAATGCCTCAGAACTATATACTTTCATGTGAAATATTTGATGTATGGGGTATTGATTTCATGGGTCCATTCCCTACTTTATTTGGAAATAAGTACATCCTAGTAGCAGTAGATTATATGTCAAAATGGGTGGAAGCCTAAGCCTTACCTACTAATGATGCTAGAATGGTAGTATGATTTTGAAGAAACTTTTCTCTCGATTTGGAACACTTAGGGTAATTATTAGTGATAGGGGCACCCATTTTTGCAATGCTCAATTTGAAAAAGTTTTAAAAAGGTGTGGAGTACACCATAGAAAAGCTGCCCCTTATCATCCACAAACCAGTGGCCAAGTTGAAGTAACAAATAGGGAACTAAAATGCATCTTAGAGAAAACAATAGAAACAAATAGAAAAGATTGGTCAAGAAAGATAGACGATGCTTTATGGGCCTATAGAACTGCTTTTAAAACACCCATAGGTACATCCCCCTATAAATTATCTACGGAGAAAGTTGCCATCTGCCATTTGAACTTGAACATAAAGCATTCTGGGCTGTTAAATTTTTAAACTTTGATTTTAAGCTTGCAGGTGAGAAAAGATTAATGCAATTAAATGAGTTAGATGAATGGCGTTGCAATGCCTACGAGAGCTCACGACTATATAAGGAAGCCATGAAGCGACGCCATGACAGACGACTGAAACAACTTAAGCAGTTCAAAACAGGTGATCTTGTCTTACTCTACAACTCAAGGCTGAAACTATTTCCTGGAAAACTCAAGTCAAGATGGTCAGGTCCATTCACTGTTCAAACTGTCTCTCTATACGGCACAATTGAGGTAACTCACTCTAACCACAGTACTTTCAAGGTAAATGGCCAGAGGCTTAAACGCTATAGAGGTGAGAATTTTAAAGATAATAGAGAGGAGCTTCAGCTTCACGAAATCCTTTCATGATACATCCAGGTAGAGTCGAGTTTAGACTCTAAATAAGCGCTTCTCGGGAGGCAACCCGAGCACTAACTTAGTACATTTTCTTTTATTTTTGATTTTAGTGTTTTAATACATCAACTAACCCTTTTTAAATGCAAAAATTTAGGACCACACGACACGCCCATGGGCGTGCCTAAGGCTGTGTGAACATTTAAAGCAGAGACACAGTCGTGCACCCAGGCTGTGTGTAAACAGAGCACAATTTTCCCAAAAGCACGAGCTACCGACAAATCACCACGGTCGTGCGACATGCCGTGGCAACCTTTCAACTTAGACACGGACTTCCATAAGGCCACACGCCAGTGTCCCCAAACTATGGCCAACACTATCAATTTAGACACGGTCGTGTGATGACCTACACGACCGTGTGAATAACGAAACCTCATCACAAACGGCCGTGTGACCGATCACACGACCGTGTGACAAGTGAACAAAATCGCAAACGACCGTGCGAGATGGCCAACATGGGCGTGTACATCAAACCAGGCGCGCCAAAACCACCGAATTTCGAATCACACGGGCAAAACCTGAGTCACACAGGTGTGTGCCTTGCCCGTGTGACCCAAAAACTGTAAATAGGGGCCACTATTCACTTTCTCCCTCACTCAAACCCTAAAAATTTTCTTCCCCAACCACCATAAAAGCCACCGCTGATCTTCAAAACACCACCGCGCTCACACAAGACCAATCCACGCCTGTGAAAAGTGCCCCACGACCGTTCAAATCCTCCCCCATGACCGTGTACCTATCCCATTTGGTTCTATTTTCTCATTTTTCTTTCAAATTCTTACTGTTTTATTTTTATCTTTAGTTATAGTTTCATTTTACTATGAATATATTTATATTCAAGCATGGAATTAACTATATTAGGATGAATAATCTAGAATATAATAGAAAGTTTTAGGATTACATGACAGTTAGAGTTACTATTGATTGCCATTTTTCATAGTTAAACTCTCATGCATTTAGTATAAATACATAACTATATTGCTTATTTTTTATATCATTTTAGGATGGATAATTTATACTATTTAGGTTAGTCCCCATGTTATTAGGAATATTGTCATATTATTTTTCGATTTAAATTCTAATTCTTTTTAGGACTAATGTTTATTATTTTGTTATTTAGGCATTATGTCGACATCACGCGAAAAACGAGCTGTTGCCCCGCCTTCAAAGAAACAAAAAGGGCCAGGTGGCTCATCATCGAGGCCCACCTCTAAGGCTCGCCACTCGTTCATCACATTTCCCCAAGCCTCCCAAGAGGGGTTATTTCAGATACTACGGGAATGTACATTAAGCGCAATCAGATGAATTGATTGGGACGCACTAAAGCAAGTCAACCTCACAAACACAGTCCGGGCCCTACTGATGACGAATCCTTAGGAGCAGTTCTTCCGAATCATCGAGCCTACATACCTTGAACTCACTCTAGAGTTCTGCTCCACCTTTCATCTTCAAACCGTCATGAGCCAGTTCGATGATCCCGACACAGTCCAGTTTTACTTAGGAGGTTATGTATGCCACCTTAGCGTACCATAGTTTGGCTCAGCTCTTAACCTCTACACAGAGCAATTCATGGAGGAGGAGGACTTTCCTACACTTCCCCGACGCATCCACCTCAAACCCATAGATTGTTGGAGCAACATTGCCCCGGGGTATCCCTCTTACGACCCCAGTCGTACGAAGGCGACTGCCCTCGCTCCGTCATTAAGGTACCTTCACGCTCTTCTCGCACATACTCTGACAGGCAGACGGGAGAGCACAGGCGTCGTCAACACCCATGACGCCTATTTTTTATGGAGCATGGCAAACGCGCACCCCATCGACCTCGCCTATTTTATCGCGCATGCCATGCAGTACCAGACCAAGCGTCACCGTAGGGGCGTTATTCCATGGGCCCGTACATTACACGCTTGGCCCGTCACTTCGGGCTCCTCAACACAGTAGCCCAGACATCCTCATATACACTGATAGGCCAGATGTCCCCTCAGGGCATCCAGATTATACACCATTTGAGGATGATCTAGCGGAGGCCAGGAGGCGACCCTTTTCAGTATCACCTCATCCAAGAGGCCGAGGATCCAGAGGACATTCCTGATGATGTCCCACCACCGGAGGATGATGCACCTACCGACCCACCACCACCCCGCCGACCAGTTCATACGGCAGCTTCTCATGCTGACATATCTGAGCGCCTATCCAGATTCGAGCAGCAATGCTTCTAGCGCTTCGATCACATCGATGCGACATTACAGTAGATATGCCAGCACCTTCACATCACTTCACCACCGCCACCGCATGATCCAGCTGAGGATAGAGACTTCTATTCCAATTAACTTTATTTTTATCTTAATTTTTATTTAAACAATGATCCCTATTTTCACCTTTTCTTCTAACTTTATTTTCCTTTTTACTTTTACTTTTATTTTCTTTCATTTTACCTTTTTCATTATTTGAATATTAGTATTTTTAGATATAGTTTATTTTATTTTCAATCATTTCCTATCGGCTACCTCCTAACGAGTAATTTTTCTAATCCTGAAATTCCCTAAAAATGATAAATGCTTTCACAGTTTCAAAGGAGCTTTACAGCTCAAATCTAAATTCTAAAGGGAACCTTGCCACATCCTCACCAAGATGACATCTCCAAAGCCTACACTTACAACATGAAAGCTGTGGACAAACAAATACTACCATCACTGGAGTATCTACCTCCGCACCTTCCTTTATTCCAAACACTCTGTAGGCACCACCACCTCACTAATCCATCAAAAGCAGGGAGTTTCATGCCTTTCCCTATCTTATGATAATGTTCTTTTATTGCTACTAATGTTATCTTTGTACATTAAGGGCAATGTACATCTTAAGTGTGTGGGGGAATCTACTTTCAATCATTACATTATCTGTGAAAACCCTGAAATCTGATGCATTGTTCTCAATCCTGTATTATCTTCAGTCTCCTAATAGGAATTAATTCTAATTGATTTATGATTTTTATTGATAAGTTAAGAATTAAGACATAGGTGCTTGTACTTTGATTATTCAAACTTTAAAACATTAGGGAATCAAGCATGATAAGTTGAAATTTTTGAGAACCCATTTTTTTCATAAGTTATTTTCCTGAATTTTAAGTGTTATCTTGAGATTTGAAATTCGTAGGATTGACATCAAAAGCCATAATTCTGGTGAGATTTTTGAGCCTTTTGAGCATACATTCTTTTGTGCTCACTTTTATTATTGCTTTGAGTGAGTCAATACTGATTTGTTATTCTAGAACTTGCTTTGATTATACATGTTGAGACCACATCATTGATTTGATACACTGAAATGATAAAGGCACCTAGGATTTAACCCACTTACTCCACAAAAGCCTACCTCTAGAAATTAACCCCTAGTGAACCCCATTGAGCCTAACAACCTTTTCTTTGACTTACCTCTAATATTAACCTATAACCCATTTTTTTTAATTCCATTCAATTATTTTGACCCCTATTTTTCTCGAGATTTGAGTTGAAATTTTCATCTAGCTTTATTCTCTTTTCCAGATTGTAAAGTTTGTAAATGTGTACTTGAATTGCTCTTAAAAAAAACGTATGTATTAATTCAGTTGTAATTTGTAATAGTTCAAATAGTTTTTGCATATTTCTATTTTAAGGCTACCAAGGCGGAAATGATGTTATCATGAGAATTAGCTCGAGAAATATGTTCTAGTGATAAAGATTTTTCTAGCTAGATAATTTTTCAATTCAATCTCGATTTTAACCTTCTTTTGTAGCCTGTGACAATACCCCTAACCAAGCCCCATTACAACCATGAAAGACCTTTTGATCGATGTATCATATCAATCTATAGTGGTGGAGATTTGATTTTCTTGCAAGCCTATGGTAATAACTTTTCAGGTTGACTAGAGAGTACTTAATTCATGAACCCTAAACACCTTGAGTGGATAGAGTGAATATTTAGTGACGATGTTAAATCTTGTTAATTTTGATTGAGAGATAATTACATAGAAAAAGGAAGAGAACTTATGTTTCGATGATAAAATTCTCAACTTAAAGTAATTGAATCTTTAATGTTCTTCTGATTGAATTTCCATTGTATGAATGCCTGTGAATTAGTTTGAAACATTATTGATAAAGATTGTAAGTTGAGAGGAATGATTCTTAATCAGGGATTGAAATTTTGCTTAAGGACAAACAAAGGCTTAAGTGTGGGGGTATTTGATAAACAACAAATTATACATATTTTTACCTCATGTTCAGCCTATATTTTGGATGAATTATTATCAATTTTGTGAGAATTGGTGCTCTTAACCCTTCTATTTCATGTTGTATACTCAGAAGAGCATAGGGAAGAGAAAAGAATGAAAAACAAACTGAAAACAAAGAAAATGGGCCAAACTGTGAAAACAACACGGCCCAAGGAGTCACTATACGGCCGTGTGCCAAGGCCGTACCACATAAGGCCTAACACAGCCCAGCCCCGACAAGCACGGCTAGGCCACACGGCCGTGCCACCCTCTACAGGCCCGACCACGGTCTCTTGTCGAAACCACACTAGCGTGGCACACGGGCGTGTCACTGTTGTGAGAAAGTGCAATTTCAGTCAGATTTGGATACTTAGAGGCTAAGAAAGGCATCCCAAAGCTCTATATAAAGACCCTAGGAGGCAACTCTAAGGGTGTATTCTTTTCTCCCAAAAGGAGCGCCTTCTTTCTACCAACACAAGGAGTGGAAGCAAGGGATTACTCCAAGGGAAGCCGATTGATTCATCCCAGAAGCTGGAATTCTACATCAAGACAGATGATCTCCCTAACTTCCTTCAGGGGTTTTTGGGTTCTTTATGTTTTGTTATCTTATTTCTTTTGAGATGTTTTCTTTATTAATTATGAACTAAACCCCTCAAATACTTGAGGGGGATGAAACCTAAGACATACCTTTTTATTATTCATTCTTGAATTATATGATAAATACTTGAATTGTTCTTAATTATGTGTTCTTAATTCTTGGTTTAATAATCCTAGGTATTAAGTCAAGAAACTGATGCGCTTAGGCAGAGGAGCAAAAGTCCCTGTTTTAAGAGTAGATCTACCATAATTAAGCGGAGTTGCATGCAACCTTAGACATAGGGCGACATAAATCTGCCGGATTAGGGTCAAACCTAATAGGGGATCCATAGATCGAGTTAATGCAAGACTAGGTGGTTTTAACTAGAAAGAGATTTTAGTTAATCAACCTAGGATTAGTTGTTCTTATCCTCGACGGAGGAATTAACATAAGTTAGGGATCTCTACGGATCAAGTCAAGTGAAGAAATCGTCTAGTTCAAGAAGTTAATAACAAGTGAAGTCTAAGTGGATTCTCCCTTGAGTATTGCCCATATCAATCAGCTTTTCCCGAGAGTTTTTCCCTAAATTTACTTTCTTGTGCACTTTTAGTTTTGTAACAGCCCTATTTTGACCCTAGTTGGGAAGTGGTTCCAGAACCGCTAAACCGAGTCGCAGTAAAATTTTTGAATGAAGTTTATTTTGTGTCTAAAAATATTCGTTCATGCATGTGCGAATTTTTATTACTTTGATCTTTGCCAAAATGAATGTATTAAATAAAAAGGGCTTGTATGAGAAGTTTTAATTATATGTATGTGAGGTTAAATTTAAGAAATTAATTTGGAAAGATGTGAAATTAGATGAAAAGGATTAATGTGTAAAACTTTGGAAATGTGATAGGTTTTAAATAGAGGATTGATTAGTATATGGTTATGAAATAATAGGACTTGCATGTTAATTTGCCAACTTTATTAGTTAGTGGCCGGCCATGTGGGTGAATGATTGAAATATGTATATTTATGTGCATATGTATATTTATTTTATTAATAGATAATGATATGGTGGATTTATAAAATATTTGTTTAATAAAATAAGAGAAAAATGGGTGAAAAGAACAAGGTGTGGTTCTTTTGTTCTTGTTAAGCCGAAGCCAAGTGAAAGAGAGGAGAAAAATAAGCTTAAAGCATTCGACACTTTCAAATGCTTGATTAAGGTATGTGAATTGTGTTTCCTTGGAAAATTTTAGTATATTTTAGTTGTTAACTAGTATTTTATCTAGCCCACGGCTTAAATTTAGCCAAATGGGGAGAAATCTCATTCAGTCATGGGTGTTTTGTATGAGATCTTGTGGATTGATGATATTAAGTACTAATGGAAGTGTGGGTTGATTAATTGAATGGTTGTGAGGACTTTGTGGCCAATTGAGATTTGTTTGTGGGTTAGGGTAGGAAATTGTATAAGTGCCGAATGTGAATGTAGCAAGTAGCTTGGATGAATTGTTAGTTTGAGTTTAAATTAACAAAAGGCTTGAATTTATAGTAAATTAGGTGCTTATAAAAAATGATTGGGTTATGTGCATGTGAATTTATTTGTGAAAGACCTTTATTAGCTAAGTTTGGAAATTCGGCTTTGAGTGTTTTATAATTGAAATTGAAATGTTTTGGGTCAACCTTAGTGGAGCATTTGGCCATAAGGCATATTCTTGTTGAAGGGTAGTTAAATGTTTTAAAGATGGGTATAAATTAGTTAAAGTGTAAACTTTGGTTGTTTATGAAAGGTCTTATGATAGTCGACCATTTGAAATGCAATTTTCATAAAAGTGGAAAAGTTAAATAGTTTATAATTAGAATGACCAAAAATGTGTGAAAGGTTAAGGTATTAGTTTCAGCTATGTGAATGAATACTATGTATAATTGCTAATTCTTTTGTTCTTGAAAGCTAAATAGTCGATATACATATAGATTAAAAAGGGTGGTATGTTAGTCAAGGGATGTTGTAATTGAGATTTCGTATACTTGATTTATCAATGATTTTGTTGTGATTTGTGATGTGTATGTATGTGGCCGAATGTATTGTAAAAGAAATATATGAGTTCCTTGTTTTGAAGTGAAGTGTAATTATCAAGTGAGTTATATGAGTAAAGATTAATATAATTAAATTTGTGTAACTTAGCTCAAGAGCATACAGGGATAACATCGGATAAGAGAAAAGCTAAGGTGACGGAATAGCCGACCCGTAAATACTCAGGAAGGCACGAGGTAAGTTTTAAGTTAATGAATTTAGCATAAAAAGCTAGAAATGCATGAAAGAGTCGTATGAAATGTCAACCACGGCTCAATGACCTTACCTTATCTAAATTTTTTGCGTGAGATAGTGGTTATAAAGCATATAGCCGAATGATTCCTAGGGAATAAGCTATGAAAGTTAGGTGAGTATGTGACCCTTATACATATGTGGACTGAATGTCCAATGGAATTATTTTTTGTGTATTTATATGCGTGTGAAGCAAGTGAAATCTCAAAAATGATATAGAAATTTGCAATGTGTACACTCAACCCATAAATGTGCATTAAGATTTGATAGTAAATCCGGGCTATGTCCCGAAGGGCATTCGTGCCAGTGGTACATCCGGGTTAAGTCCTGAAGGGCATTCGTGCCAGTGTTACATCTGGGCTGAGACCCGAAGGGCCTTCGTGCCGGAGTTGAATCCGGGCTATATCCTGAAGGGCATTCGTGCTAGTGGTACATCCGGGCTAAGTCCCGAAGGGCCTTAGGGCTAGTGTTATAATCGGGTTAAGCCCGAAAGCATTCATGCTAAAAGAAAAAGAAAAATACTTGGTTTATGTCTTAATTACCTCAATAAAAAGTGCTCATTACCTTAAGTCTGTCAGGTACGTACCTCATACTCATTGTGAAATTTATTCGTTTTAAATTTTAACCACACATTGAGTTAGTGATGCCTTAACTATAGCCTAATGTTATATGAAAGCCAATGACTTACCTATGATGTGTGAATTTTCAATCCAAGTAGAATTGTATTAAATTGAACCCTTAGCCTATGCGCATATCTGATTAAAGTATGAAGCTACATAAATTCGTGAGTATGAGTATAATTCAAGATTGCATTTAATGAAAATGTATGCTTTCGGCCAAGGGGGAAATGTTGATGAATACAATGAGATTGTTTATATGATATGAATTGATGTTTAAAGGAAATGAATATGTCACGTATGAAAGATAGTAGTATCTTTAGTCATAGTAATATTCGGCTAAAGGGATGAGTTTTTAGCTTAAATAGAAGTATGTTTTAAATTCAACTGAATTCATTGCTTAAAACTTACTAAGCATAAATGTTTACCCCGTTGCCTTAGATTGTCTATTTTATAGATCTCGTTCGTTAGCTACGGTCACTGAAATCACATGATCGAAGTCATCCACACTATCAGAACTTCTTCGGTATTTTATAGCTAAACCTTTGTAAATGGCATGTATAGGTTTCGTTTTGTTGTTGTTAAACAAGAAATGTTTTGTTGTATATAAGTATAGCCATGCGAAAATGGCTTGCTAATTTCTTTTCTTCTTGAATATGGATTTTAAGTTTAATCTCGTAGATAGAAAATGAATGTGTAGGTTGGTACTTTCGTTTGCTAATATATTTGAAGTAATGTGTTCTTTGATAATTATGTTTGAAGACCATGTATGGGCTAAATATATATATATACATTCGGCAATTGCAAGTAAATTCAACAGTGTACGTTAGAAAATGCTTAAATTGTTCTTGGTAGAATGGATATGTAAACAAATGAATAGAACCTAATGAATGAGGATGCATAACTCATTTGATTCAATAGAGTCATTGGTGCTTAGTTGATGCATATAACAGTGTCCGATTGGATGTATGTTTGCAAAATGTTTGAAATGTTTTGGTGACTTGAGTATCTGTTGGATAGATTGGATATATATGCATAATCGGTTCTACTTCATAAGTTTTATAATCAGCTTGGGTTTGTAAAATGTTACCATGTGAATAGTAACCTTAGTTTGACTTGTATAATCGGCTACATGGTGAGTGTTCATGCATGCCCATAAGTTTCAAGTATTGAGTGCTTAAAATTATATGGAAATTAATATACTTTTGAAGTTATACATTTTGATTTGAACTGAGTTATATGCATGCGCTTAGGCTATTATTCGCAAAGGCACAAATATGAATCTTATTATTATGTTTAAAATGTAGTACTTGTCGGGTAATGCCTCGAAATCCCTCTGGCGACGGATATAGGATTTGGGGTGTTAGAAGTTTAGTTTTAGAATTAGTTTCATACAAACCCCTTTTATTTTTAGGTTAGATAATAGAAAGGAAGTAAGTACTAGTACTTTTGGTTCCCTTGGGTACGATAACTCAGTCTTGCTGCTAAACTATACTACTATTCGATAGGTGCGCTTGCCTTAAAATCGTGATATTAGTTAGTTTTTGATGTGATCAGTTTTTATAAATTTTATTACTACATATCACGTGATATCACCTGTACGAACCTAGGAATAGCTAGGATACTTATGTCATGACATAGGATTCCGATATGTGTTATCGTGTAAGACCACGTTTGGGACGTTGGCATTGATATGAGATTTACATGTAAGATCATGTTCGGGACATTGACATCGTATTTGATTTCTTGTAAGACCCTGTCTAGGACAGTGGCATCGATATTTGATTACATGTAAGACCATGCCTGGGACATTAGCATTGTACAAGCTTTCTGAGTTTTTCGAGTATCCTATTTGATTCTGAATGGTTCAACGGGCACTCTGAGAAATGTATGACTATGTTAAGATATATCTGATTCAGGTACGTTTGAGATATGTCCGATATTTGATAATGAAAGGTATGTTTATATGCAATTGAGTACATGTGAAATAAGAATGAGAAAAGTGTGTTATATATACATGAGTACATAGAAATGAAATGTGATATATGTGCAAGTGAGCTTTGATTAAATGAGCTATATGAGCAATATGGAATTATGATTGTGCTTGGGCATGAAATATGTGAATGAATTAAGCTATAAATGTGATATGTGATAAGTTTATTTGTATATGGCTTACTAAGCTTTTGAAAGCTTACTTTGTGTGTGTTTGCATTGTTTTATAGATATCGAAGCTACCAGTAGCTCGGGGATCGTCGAGGATCATCACCATACTGTCAAACTTAACATTGGTACCTTTTGAAATTGTAAATGTTTAAGTATGGCATGTATAGTCTAGATAATTTGATATATGATTTTGATTTGTGAGTATTATGCCATATGAGATGGCTATATCTTGGTTGCAAATATGGTTTGGTTTTGGTATAGAAAATGTGATGAGAAGGTGGTATGTTTTGATGCTAATGAGAGACCAAATGAAATGGTCAATGGGATATGTTCTTGAATGAGAATTTGGCATTTTTTGACTTGTGAATGAATGTATTAAATTGGTATAATGATCATGAATGTTTTTGTATGATTTTGGATTATGATTTGGAGTGATTTTGTGTGGGCCATTTCGAAAGGGCACACGGGCTGGCACACAGGCGTGTGGTTGGCCGTGTGACCCAAGTTAGTATACCCTCCAGTTTTCACACGACCTGACACACGGGTGTATCCTTGGCTGTGTGACCTCAGTTAGAATGTATGCCCTGTTTTGCCACGGTTTAGAGATACGGGTGTGACGAAAGTCGTGTGAGGTACATGGCCTGGTCACACGGGCATGTGACCTCTGAAGCTTTAAAAATTTGTTAAGTTTCAAAAAATTTTTGTATGAGCTCGGTTTAGTCCTGGTCTTTCCCCAATGTATGTTTAAGGTCTTGTAGACCTTTTAAAGGGACTTAATGATAGTGTTTGACTATGACATGATGATGATGTGTATTAAGTCTATGAAATGTTAGTAAAAGTTTTGATTTGTCTGATAATGCCTCTTAACCCTAGTCTTACAACGGGTACGAGTTAGGGGTGTTACAGGGGTGTTACATTTATTGGTATCAGAGACAGGTTTAGTCAATTCTTAGACTAACGTAGCGTATGTAAGTCTAGCTATACATGCCATATATTTGAAATGTGATAGTGTGATAAATCCTGAAAAATAACATGTGTTTTCGTATAGTAAATGGATCTCGAATGAGCTATAGCTGACGATGTTGAAAGTAACACACCTGCTCTCGCTCAAGGGGCAGTACCTTCTGATACAAGAAACGTAGCTAGTAGCTTGGAGGGAGTGGCAAAGCAGGCATTCTTCCAAATGATGAATGAGTGGCTCACGGAATTCATTTGAACAAATCCGGCTGGTCTTGTACGTCCTACCGGTCGTTGGGTGTGAGGTGTTCCCGAGTATCCTATAGTGATTTTGAATTGCTCAACAGGCATAACCGAGATATAGATGAAAGTAAGACCAATACTTGTGGTTCAGGTATGTACAGAACCTATACGAGTACTGTATTAAAGTGATTTGTGAACTTCAAGTTTAATAATGAAATAAACAAGGGAAAGGTTTGTGATTTGATATGAATTATATCATGTCATACTTATTTTGATTGAATTGTGCTTAATTAATAAGTTAAGTTTATTACCATATGAGCTTAATAAGCTTTATTGTTTACTTTATTTTCTTTTACTATGTTTTATAGTGTTTCGGAACCATGCTCAGGTTGGAAATCATCAGAGATCGCATCACACTATCCAGCTATCGGTTTGGTATTTATACACTTTGTGACTTTGGTTATGTGGCATGTATAGGCTTTGTGGTTATATGATAAGTATAAGTGATTTTGGCTAAAGAAAGCCTATGTGTTTTGGTATGAAACTAACCATGTGATTTGGCTTAAATGTGGTACATGTGGAAGTGTATAATTATATGAGTCTATGACTTATGATGTATATTCTATAATTTCCATATAAACGTTTTGATTGAGAAATGGTGATTTGAATTGTCTAGTAAATGAAAAATGTTTTGGTTATGTACGTGCTCTTGTGATGTGGTTTGTTTTGGTAAGCTTGATGACATGAATATGTTGTGCAAATGTCCAATTTGTTATATGGTTAGTAATGGCTATTTATATGTTTAATGTGAACTGGTAATTTGAGCATCAAATGGGTGAAATATGCGATAAGTGTGTTATGGTATTAAGTCAAGTAATGCATATATGTAAGTGACCATATTGATGTTTTAAGATTGGAATTTTTGTATGAAATTTGAATGGCATAAAACGGTATAGGTGAGATATATATTTGTTGGTTTTGAAATGGTATAATTCATACTTGTTTGAGGTTATAAGATGGTCTATTCATGCTATGTTTTGTACCATTTGGTTTGATGTAGGTTTATACAAAGTTGAGTGGCAATATGGCTTGGTAAATAGCCTATTTTAGTCTACGCGAGCAGAGACACGGGTGTGTGTCTCAGCCGAGTGTGACATACAGCCAGGTGACACGACCGTGTGTCCCCTGTAACATTTAATTGATACAAGTCAGTGAGTTACACTGCCTAGACACACGGGCGTGTGGTTGGCTATGTGACCTAAGTTAGAGAGTTACATGGGGTATGACACGGGCTGGGACACAACTATGTGATCTCATTTCGAGTGCCCACACGGCCTATGACACGGGAGTGCCTTGTGGCCGTGTGAGACACACGGCCTGTATACATAAGCGTGTGTCCCTTGTTTTGTGAAAATTTTTCTAAGTTTCCCAAAAGTCTCTTGAGTTATAGATTTAGTCCCGAACCACTTCTAAAGCATGATTTGTGTCGAGAGCTCGTATTAGGGACTTTTTGAATGCTTATGAATGATGCATGTTTACAAATGAGAAATGTGAGTGAATGGTATGTTATTTGATGTGATGTGTTCAGTAATGCTCCGTAACCCTAATACAGCAACGGATATGGGTTAGGGGCGTGACACATTATTTCCCACTTGTCCCTAATTTATTTACAACTCCCCTACCTTATTTCATTGAAAATTTTTGAATATGTTATGCAATATTAGCATATACAAAACTACAAATGTTAAAATATCATGACATGAAAGGTTTTATTTTCAAGCTATACTTTGATTTCATTTAAGCTCGATTTTACATTTTGCACTTTTTTACTCTTCCACTCATAAATTTTTAACCCTCACCTTGCTTTTATTCATTTAACACATTTCTTTGAAGCAAGGTCCTATATATGCTATATTGCATAGTCTTTTCTTTTTCTATTATCACACAAGAAGCCACCATAATGTCTATAACTAACACTTAATGTCTACGGGCCGACATCCACTATATAGTGCATTTTAGTGCAAAAGACAGTAAATGTAACACCCTAAACTCAGCCTAGATGTTAGGGCCGAATCTGATGAGTCATATTGAAGTGTTTTTCGAAAACCTAGTTTTCATTGAAAATCCTCCGAACTAGTTAAAACTTCTTGTCACTAGAACTTGAGTAAAACCTTAGTCTAAGTCAGTTTATTTCCTAAATGTGGTTTGCTAAAAAATAATTCCCATTTAAAACATTGTTTGTTGCGAGCTTAATTTAAAATAATCGATTTACGAAAACGTGATGTTTAAAAATATATTAAGTAACAAGACCATTTTGAAAATGTTGCGGAAACGTAGAGCTTTGAAAAATGAATTACTTTTGGAAAAATCGAGTTTTACTTCTAACTGATATGGATCAAAATAAACCAAAAACCCAAATTAGAATCTAGAGATTAAAAGAGGCCTTATAACAATCCAAATTGAAAATCAAAGTACTTAAAAGTAACTATACGTAATAGAAAACCAAAAGCAGCTGTGTGGCCATCTCCGAGTCCCTCGCAGCACCGATCCTCCTAACGCTGGGGATTACCTGAAAAGTTAATAAATGGGGTGAGTTTACAAAAACTTAGTGTGTAATCCCCTACTAAGAAAAATAGTCAATCATACATAAATGCAATAACAAACTGGGCCTAAGCCCAATATAATTGACAATAATAGATGGGCCATAGCCCATTAAAGAACAGAAGCAGAACACATGTGGGCCTAGGCCCAATACATTATCATTTGGGTCACAACCCATAGCAGAATCAATTGGGCCTAGCCCATATCAGAAAATAACCAAATGAATGATATATGATGCATGTTATGAGTTAGCCCAATCCAACCCCGCACTTGCCTCTGTCCAACCCTACACTTACTGTGGGGATAAAATCAACCCACCAATCCCTACACTCCAAATGTTAGCTCCAGTTCAGGCACTAACCAAAATCTAGCAATGCTGCCTGAAATCAGAGTGGCCAGTAGCCATAAACAGAATGGTGCAGAGCCATAATAATATGCGTGGCACAAAGCCATCAATAGAGTGGATAGCACTAAGCCATCGGTCACGGTAACATATTCGGCACAAAGCCATCAATTACGGTAACATATTCAGCACAAAGCCATCAATTGGCACAAAGCCTTAATTAGGTTAGCATAGAGCCATAAACAGATTAAGTGGCTTAAAGCCATCAGTAAGTCCACAGTAATCTCGGGTGACCCGTGCAACTTTACCAGATCAATACAAATATACAGCTCTAAGCCTTTGGTGGGTCCACAGTCGTCTCACGTGACTCGTGTGACCCTATCAGACTAGATATTCCTCCGTACAATATCCCAATCCATGCAACATGTATGCAGTATGTCATGCCTATAATTGGTCATACAAGCACATCCAAATCATTCATTTCATAATCATACAATTACAGTCAATTTACACTACAAGGGTATTTTAGTAATTTTACACTACAAGGGTATTTTGATAATTTTCTGACCTCCCAAGAGGTCTACAGTCATCTCGAACGACTTTAATAACCTAAAATGACATAATGATGCAAATGGGCCTAGGGCCCACTACTTAGCCCAAGTGGGCCCACACGCTCGTGTGGCCCATTTAGCCCAAAATTAGCTAAGACTATGCGAACACCATAGCCCAGATCATTAATAGCCACTTACCGCAGATTTTATTCGTGTGGGGCCCACGAGCCCATTGGGCCCACACGGCCCATTTTGGCCTATCAAGGCCCAATACAACCAAAGTCATGTACATGATATGACAAGTCCAACTACTTCCCACTTAACAGCGAGATTTACCCATGCGGGCCCATAGGCCCATTAGGCCCATTGGGCCCATTATGGCCTAAGCCCATAAGTTCGCTTATGGCGGCCTTTTTCGTTGTACACCCATGTTTCGTGGGCTCGGTTTACCACACGAGTGATCGCATGCTTGCGTGGCGTCAACTGCCATATTTTTTGCTTTTCGGCATTTTGTCAATCTACAGTCATAGCAGTGGAAACAACACATACTTTCGACTTTTAAACGATTATCAAATACTGGATACAAATATACCCTTTATTGACTTATACCGATCCAGAGAAATAGGGTATACAGTTACACACCTATTATGGATTTGTAAATAAAACGCTTCCAAGATCAAACTCCTATGATAACATCAACCCCATCATTAGTCTCAAACCCTCGTTGATCCATCACCATAATATTATAAACGCATTAATCAAATTAACTCTCTTTACCAATCAATAATTGCAACCTCCTCAAGCCCCAAAATCACGTATTCTTTCCCATGCTATAGCCTTCATAAGAACCGTTAACTGATTCATAAGAATCTACAAACCCACATGACTATATATATACTATGCTTAGAGTATTTACCACAAATCAAAAGATCCCTTGCAAGGGGAAAGTAATCGGTCTACACCTTGGTTGAGGAAAACAAGCCCCAATAAATGAAGAGATTACGGCAGAACCCTCATAAGAAACGATTAGGAAAGAAAAGAAGAAGGTGTTTAGGCCTTAATAGATTCGACCAACACAAGAAGAATAAAGGTTTTGAGAGAGAGAAGAGGAGTAATCGACCAACAAGCAAAGCTAAACTAAAAAAGGGTTTGCGAAAGAAAGAACAAGTAATATTCGGCCGAGGTATGAACAGAAGAGAAAAACAATTGAAGAAAAGATGAGTAGGGAATTTTAAGAGGAGAAGGAAATGGTATTCGGTTTTTAGAAAAAAAGAGACAAAACTAAAGGTAAAAATAGGAGAGACCATTTGGCACACACAGAAGAGCAAGAAAAGAACCAATTACGGCACTTTGGGATTTTGAGTAAATACCAAAACGAAACCAAAAGATCAAAACGTACACCCCACCAAAAAGAAAACCACATTTGGCACCACTCAAACAAAAACCTCAAGAGCTCCCTTTTCTCGAAAGCACACCACTCAAACCCCCTTAGCCGAATGCACACTCAAAATTCCCCCCTCAAAAACCGATTCCTTACTTGCTTAGAATTCAAATTTGGCTACAACACACTTCAATTTTAAAATCCCTTTGAAATCTCCATAAATCCCTCCTTGATATGCTCCATAATCTTCTCCCAACAACTCAATACCAATTCAAACTTCCTCCCAGCAGCCTTTCACTCGAATTTCACCACCTCACAGCAAAAGAGTAATATAAATACTCCTTTGTACACAGGGTGACTCGAACCCAAGATCCCTTGCCATCCTAATGACACCACAACCACCATATCACAAGCTTATCTTATGTCACATTTTATCCCAAATATTTATAAAGCCTTTCTGCCCATTTCCAAGTTTATTCCAGAAACAACAAAAAAATTTTGCTCACGCCATGCCTTAAACCTCAAACCAACGCCTCCTTGCCACTAGACCACATGTTTCCTTATGTCATGCTTTCACCAAAAATATTCTTAAGGCCTACCCACTAACGTCAAGGCTCGTTTAAGAGAAAAACATAAATTTTTGCTAAGGCCCAGGTTTGAACCTAGGACTTCTCCAACACTGCCAACTCCTCCTAATTCACTCAAACAGACCACTAAAGCTAGCGATCAATTGTGATATTTTCATGCACAACAAAATATTTATAAGCCGCCTTCTAACAGCTCCCACACTCAAGGCCCACTACTTCTAGGCCCAATTTCAGGGTGTTACAATTCACCCCTCCTAAAAAGAAATTTCTTCCCGTAATGTCCAACTAACAAGGTAGTTGTATAACAACTACATCACTACACTACCGCTGCGCACTCTGATCCTAATATCTTTAGCACTCATCGAAACATCCACCTATCATAGCAGATAGGTTACAATTTCTATAACCAAATCATATTGAAACACCCAGAATAAATGTCAAATCTAAATACAATCCAATATCTAAACAGACAAAAGTATTTAGAAAACTTACAAATTCAACGCCGGAGACTCGGCAAACCACACTTTCAGAAAATAGTCATTACATGTCAAAATATTCAAATCTTTCAAACATTTTTGAAACAATTCTTTCGTAAATTCAATTTAAAAGACCTAATCCACAGTCGAGTTTTTGCAATCGGGCTCTAATACCACAAAATGTAAAACCTCAAACCCGGCCTGGACGTTAAGGCCAAATCTGACAAGTCACATTGAAGTGTTTTTCGAAAACCTAGTTTTCATTGAAAACCCTTCAAACTAGTTAAAACTTCTTGCCACTAGAACTTGAGTAAAACCTTAGTCTAAGTCAGTTTATTTCCTAAATGTAGTTTGCTGAAAAATAATTCCTATTTAAAACATTGTTTATTGCGAGCTTAATTTAAAATAATCGATTTACGAAAACTTGATGTTTAAAAAGATATTAAGTCACGAGACCATTTCGAAAATGTTGCAGAAACGTGGAGCTTTGGAAAACGAATTATTTTTGGGAAAATCGAGTTACACTTCTAACCGATATGGATCGGAATAAACCAAAAACCCAAATTAGAATCCAAAGATTAAAAGAGGCCTTATTACCACTCAAATTGAAAATCAAAGTACTTAAAAGTAACTATACGTAATAGAAAACCAAAAGAAGCTGTATGGCCATCTCTGAGTCCCTCGTAGCACCGATCCTCCTAACGCTGGGGATTACTTTAAAGGTTAATAAACGGGGTGAGTTTACGAAAACTCAGTGTGTAATCCCCTACTAAAAAAACAGTCAGGCATACATAAATGTAATAACAAACTGGGCCTGAGCCTAATATAACTGACAATAACAGATGGGCCTTAGCCCATTACAGAATAGAAGCAGAACACATGTGGGCCTAAGCCCAATACATTATCATTTGGGTCATAGCCCATAGCAAAATCAATTGGGCCTAGCCCATATCAGAATAGAATCATTTGAATGATGTATGATGCATGTTATGAGTTAATCCCATCCAACCCTGCACTTGCTCCATCCAACCTTGCACTTACTGTGGGGATAAAATCAACCCACCCATCCCTGCACTCCAAATGTTAGCACCGGTTGCGGCACTAACCAAAATCGCAGCAATGCTGCCTGAAATCAGAGTGGCCAGTAGCCATAAATAGAATGGCGCAGAGCCATAATAGTATGCATGGTACAAAGCTATCAATAGAGTGGATAGCACCAAGCCATCGGTCACAGTAACATATTCAGCACAAAGCCATCAATCACGGTAACATATTTGGCACAAAGCCATCAATCACGGTAACATATTCAACACAAAGCCATCACTCACGGTAACATATTCGGCACAAAGCCATCAATCCCACACTCAAAATATTTATAAGCCACCTTCTAACCGATCCCATACTCAAGGCCCACTACTTCTAGGCCCAATTTCAGGGTGTTACAGTAAAGGGTTGAGTTCTCGAATCATTTAGGCTTAAGGCTTCCGTATTACGGTTTAAAAAGCAAATGATAATAAGGCTCAAAATATGGGAACTAGTGGTATATAGCAAAAGGGTAAGGCATTTATGTTCTAGGCTAGATCAAACAATACCTAAGGTCTTTCTCGAATTATTCAGAAAACACAATTTCAATCATGCATACATCTATTCAAATGAACAATTAACAATTCAGTTTATTTATCTACATAGACCTACACACATCATTCATCCTAAGGTAGATTCTGTACACTTTCATTTAATGTAATTGCCTCTAATATACTATACAAATTAATTAATCAATTTAATTAGTCTACAATTAAGAATACCAAATTATCTAGTATTAATCAAAATTTGCATGCTTGGCAATTTAAAATATTTATTCAATATTTACAACTAATGGCCTAATGCCCAATTATTTTCCCAGCACCATGCTAACGCAAAAAATAAAGATAATAAACAACATATATTTTTGAAAATTTTGAATTTTTTTTTGAAAAATTGCATAAAAATAGAAAATGAACACACAAAAAACATAAAAAAAGAAAAATGAAAAATGAAAATTATGTGCATCCCCTACACTCAAGCTACACATTGTCCCCAATGTGTTCATAACCAAAGATTAAGAGGTTACCGAAACTCTCTAGATAAAACATCAGACTAGCTCAGGTCGTCCACATCTTCGTTGAATGCTCGAATATGTACTATAGCTTCTGGGCTAAGTGGCTACACATAAGACAACAAACAAACAAAAACAAAAGAAACAAAAAATAATGAAATAATAAAAAAAAAAAAACAAAAACAATCCAAAACTAGTTCAGTTGTTAAATTAGTTTACATACCGCATAAATAAAAAATAAAACTAAAAATGTGTAACCATGTAACTACTGATTATCTCTCGGAACGTAGTACGGGTCCGCAATCCCTTCCCCCTTGCCCCTCATGGAAAGTTTTGAAATCCATTATTGACTAGACTGCTCATTGGGTTCTCGCATGACAACACCCTTTCCGGAGGGCCGCATGGGTGCAATCACCTCCTCAGATTCATCCTGGTACGACTCATCATCCTCGATGTCTTCGTTAACCGTGTCAGTTTCCTCTCTCGCTTCCTCCTTGTTGCTCGTGGATGAACTACCCGATTGTTCTAGCCACTGTAGACCTTATATGCCTTGGCTCACTGCCAATCTATCCAGGAAGGGTTTCATTGCTCCTAGCATTTGATTGGTGCAACGCATCTCTTTGAACAGCTTCTGTTGCCACATTATGTCTTTTTGTTGTTTTCTTTTTCGGGGTCAGGGGCATTTCCATCATACACTTGTGCCTCTGACTACACTGTTGAATCTGCTTTCGATGCAGTTCTTGAAATTGTTAGAGCATGGAATCGTCTATAATGCTTCGTGTGGGGCAATGGCTTTGCTCGGTGGGTTCTATCTCCAAACCAGCCCTACGACACAGAACAGTGACTAGATGTGGGAAATAAATCCCCACTTTACTTCTAACAATACATCACCTCATTTGTTGAGAGATCCGCCAACCTATACAAATTTGTTTGCGCTGCAATATAGAAAATAATAATATCGCTCCAAAGACATTTACATGATTAGTGTCAAATATGAGGCAAACATGTGAGAAATAAATCCACGTTGTTGCCTCTCATTTCCACTCACCTCTACCTTCTATAAAGTAGTTTAGAATGGCATTCATATCTACATTAGTAAAATAATTTAAATAGAGTGACGATAGATCGTCCTTCTCATAGAATGGGGCGCTATAATAATCGCAAATGGAAGAGGAAGAAATATCAACGTTAGCATGCCTGACATACATCCAATCTCAACATGCAATTTTTCGAATGGAGTAAAACTCCAATATGAGAGGTATTATGACAGGCGCCGTAGGTAGTTGATAGAAATTGTCCCATTTGTGAAAATGGGCAAGACCCCAAACTTGATCATCAAATGAAGAGGTTTGTAACGGCTTAATTTCGAGTCTGATCGGAACGGGTGGTTTTGGGACCACTTAACCGAGTCAAAATATTTATTTTATTACTTTTATAAGTTTTACAGCATGATAGTATTACGGTGTGAAAGTTTCGTAAATAAATTTTACCGTTTACATAGTTAATTTGATAAAAAGAACTAAATCGCGTAAAACGATAAATATGAGTTCTATTTCATAAGTGGCTTAAATGATCATGGCTTTATTACTGGAAGACCTTAAATTGATATTAGACCATTACTTTAGTTAATGGACAGTAATGGATATCCATTACATGATTTTGTTATTGTTTAAACAAGGTTAAATTTGGAAAAAGCTTAATAAGTTATTATTAATTAAAACAAAGCATAAAATAGCTTTATTTTCCACCATCTCCACCAAATTTTGAAGCTTAGAAAGCCACATAAGGGCATTTTCATTCTAAAAGTATGTTTTTCTTCGGTTTTTAATGATTTTTATGTTTTTGAGCTTGTTGCAACTCGGTATAGTTGACCCGTACCCTGATTTCTGAAATTGGTGATGTTTTTAAAAAATGTCATTGTTGAATATAAATGTATTTTGATGTTTCTTGATTGATTATTGATGGTTGTTTAGTGATATACAAGTTTTATAAAGTGATTTTTGATAAAATTGAACTTTAAGGATTAAATTGAAAAAGATAGAATTTTTGTGGTAAAAAATATGAATAAATGAAATATATGTGTTTGTATGATAAGCATGAATATTCGGCTATAGTGATTTATGGTGAAAAATGTGTAATTTGTTATGTTATAAATTAGGGGCTAAAATGCCAAAGCATGAAAATACAAGGCTATTTTGCAAAATTGCTAAAATACATGTACTTGGACTAAGTTGAATGTGTTGGTGAATAAATGGTTGAATTTGTATCAATATATATCAAGACAAACAAATCCCGGAACTTGATTGGGGGAAACGAAAGGTAGACGAGTAGATATCGAGTATACAAGCTAAATTGAGGTAAGTTCGTATAATTAGAAATGAACTTGTATTATATTTATAATTGCTAATTTTAATGTTATATGAATGTATAATGAACTATGAAATCAAATTGCCTATTGAAAATATGTTGAGTTTCATATTGTATAAATGTATTTATGAAATAATGAAGTGAAATGCCTATTGGTTACATGTTCAATTTGATTACCGAGTCCCGATTGAACCGTAGAAAGTCGTAGGATACAAGTGACATGTCACTAGGGCTACAAGTTGGTTGAGCTTCTGCATTTGTTGCAAACGCACCACAGCTCATGACCTTACATGTTCAGCCTTCGGGCTTACCGTTACTGGCTCAAGAGGAGCATACCGTACATGGCTCGAAAGAGCATACATGATAAATTGACGAATTTACAGGTTTAAATATATACACTGTGTGTATCACCCGAGTATCCCTCAATATTTTCAAAGGTTCAACGGGCAATATACCGATATGAAAATACGAAAATACATGTTATAAATATACAAAATGTACATGGTATGTATATATGTTGTATGAATTACATGGACTACATGAATTACATGAATGATATGTTACAAGTATATGATTACATGGTATATGTTACATGGTTTACAAGGATTATGTGGTACAATAGTATAAATGCTATATGATGACTTGATAAAAAAAGTATATGAGTTATATGTATGAAATGTGACATGGATTATATGATCTTATTAATAGAATATGAAAGGTGATATGTTATAAGTATTGAAAAGTACATGAATGTTATATGCTTGGTCTCATCCCTTGTATGGATGAATATATGATTGTTATATTTTACTAACATGTGGTTGAATCCTTTGAATAGGAAATATGAGCATTTGAGTTGGTTATTATTGCTTAAATTGCTTATTTATACTTGGTAAGTTTATTTCTATATTATACGGGCTTACTAAGCTTTAAAAGTTTACTCTGTTTATTTTTCATGTGTTTTATAGATTCGGAAGCTAGCTCGATTAGGACAAGGTCGGAGATTGCTATCACACTATTAGGACAGCTTTTGGTACTTTAGAACATTGTAAATGATGTAAATTATGGCATGTATAGGCTAGTTTATAAGTTAATGTTTATGGTTATCTATATGTTAATGAATATGGTATGTTTGGGATACTTGTTCAAGCTATGAGACATGGCTAGAAATGGAAATGGTTAGCTTGTTATGAACGCATTATATTTTATGCCTTTATATGGTATTTTGGAGGAGTGGTACATGTTATATGTGATGTTGAAATGTGATTATTTGATAGGTTTTATTGGGAATGAATTGGTAGGTTGAAATAGGTATGGAATTGGCTCATTTGGTACATGTTTGATGATGCAAATTGGTATGAAATTTGGATGATTATGAATTGGTATAAATGTGCTTGTTTTGGCTAAACTGGTTGCTCAATTGGTAAATGAATTGTTGCATAATAATGCTTGTCGGTACATGAGCAAATGGGGTGTGAAAATGGTTTATAGCAAGCCTATTTTGTGCCACACGGCTAGAGCATACGAGTGTGTGCCTCGACCGTGTGGCCCCTGTTTTGTTGCTTGTTAAGTCAGTATTGTACACGAGCTAGACATACGGGCGTGTCGAGTAGCCGTGTAGCCAAGTTAGGATGGCAAACGACCAAGAGAAATGAGCGTGTCTTATGGCCGTGGGTGCAAGTCAGTAGCTCCCTAAGTTCCACACGGCTGAGACACACGAGCATGTTTTGTGGCCGTGTGCACAAGTCAGTATGTATGCCCTATTTTTACACGGCCTGGACACATGGGCATGTCTGATAGCCGTGTGAGGCACACGGCCTGGGCACAATGCCGTGTGACCCTATTCCGAAAATTTTCTTAAGTTTGCACATATCTTTTATATGTTATCATATTAGTCCCTGTTGTACAATTGAAGCTTTATATGTCTATTTTAAGCATGTTATATTTATATATGATTGATATTGCTAAAAAGGGTTGATATTTAATAAAAGTTTAAAGTTTTACTATTCCGGTCTGAGTTTCAAGTCCAGTAATGCCCCTTACCTATTCCAACGACGGTTACGGGATAGGGGTGTTACAAAGTCAGATCAAAACCATTTTTAGGGATGAATGTTCGTCCCTAAACCATTTGATAAAAGTCTGCAGCCTCTTTTGCCCCAAATTTATTACCATCAAATGTCGACGACAGGGTTGGTGTAACGCCCTGACTTTTTGGGCCTAGAAGTATTGGGGTTTGAGCATGGGAATAGTTAGGAGACTACACATAAATATTTAGTTGTGCAAGAAAGTAACATAAATATCTATCTGCTTCAGTGGTTAAGTGTTCTGAAGTGTCTGAAAAGTCTTGGGTTCAAGCTATAGCTTGGGCAAAAATTTTGCTTTTTTTGAGTAAACCCCTAGCTTTGGGCCAATAGGCTTATAATTAAATATAGGTAAACCATGACACAAAAGGGTCTGTTGGTCTAAGTGGTAAATGGCGTGTGGAGTGTTCCTAGGGTCGGAGGTTCAACTCATGGCAATGCAAGGGAGTATTTATTTTGCTACCTAAGCCATGTAGGTAATAGAGTTGGATCGAAACATTGCTGAGTGGAGTTTGAATTGGTCATGGAGAGGTTAGGGAGTCAATCATGGGATTTAATGGGTGGTTGGAGAGATTTTAGGAAAATATTTTGGGGAGTTGAGGGGAGAGAAGGAGGTGTGCCGAATGTGGACCTTAGGCACACAAGATTTCGGTTTGGGGGGAGAAGTGGGTACACAATTTTGAGTTTTGGGGAGTGGCTAAATACTCTCCTCTCAATTTTCGGCTACTAATGGTTTTTGTTTTTCTTTTAGGTTCTCGTTATTCTCGGTTTCGGAAGGGTAGCCGAACTTTTTTTACCTCTCGGGTATCTTATTGACCGATTTCTTTTTATTTTTGCTAACTTTTTTCGAATCTTGGCTAACTCCCTCTCTATTTTCTTTTGGCTTTCTTCAAGTTTTGTGTGAGCCGAATTCTCTTTTCTTCTCGCTCCCTCTCAATTCTCTTTGGACGATTATTGCTCCTCTCTCATTCTCTCTTCCACTTCTTTCGATTTTGGTTCTTGAGACCGATTGCTTTCTGTTTTTTTCCTTTCAAAATCTTTTGGGCATAGTATTTCCCTCTCCTGGAACTTTGATTCTTTTAGACTGAATACTACACCTCTCTCAAACTTTGTTTCATTTTGGCAAATTATTTCTTTGACAAGCAAACTCTCAAAGAGTGAAAGGGTTCTTCTAATTTATGAGTTGAAATGGGGGTTTCCGATAATATATTGCATAAAGAGATATCAATGGTGGCGAGTAGCCATTTTGAGGGAAGATCAGGAAGGGTGCCAACTGAAATGGACTCGTAGCCCCTGCCCCCCAGATTTAAGCAGTGTAAATTGTCAGCTATTCGAGATTTTCTGTCAGGGTACAGTAGGGTGGCTGCACCAATCACTAGACCTAATGCGCAAGCCACAATCGACTGATCTAGTTAAGGGAAAGGTAATCTTTTGGATAAGTATTTTTCGGTAGAGGTTGTTTTTGATAAGTTGATTGGGATTCGATTAACCAAAACTTATGATTGAATGTAGGTTGGAGTACTCGTGGGTTATTCACAAATTTCACAAACAGGTGTGTAACAGTACTTTGTTGACAGTAATCGGTGAAAGTCGAAAAAGTGTGTGTATTCACACTGCCTTAACTGTGAATCGGCCAAAGCCGAAAGCTGAAAAATATGACGTTTGATGCCACAAGGGCATGCAATTGCTCATGTGGTAATCTGAGCCCACGAAACATGGACATTTGACCGTAAAGACCACCATGAGCGATCTCATGGTCTTGGGCCGTTTTGGCCATATTAGGACACAATGGGCCGTGTAGGCCCAATAGGCTTGTGGGCCCTATATGGTAAATCACACAGATGTATGGAAATACTGGACCCGGCTGTGTCGTTCACACGGCCAAGGTCATTTTTGGGCTTTATGGGCCACATAATGGGCCTTGGGCCCATATACACTGTTTTGACTATTAAGGTTGCACAGGTCACCCGAGACGAATGTGGACCTTCTGATGGGTTGGTAAGTGTACCTGGACCACATTGATAAAAATGACTGTTTTACCCGTGTAAGGTAAAAATGACTGATTTGCCCAAGACGACTGTGTACCTACTGATGGCTTTAAGTCGTTTATATTACTGGCAGCTTTGCTACAATACTAATTAGTGACGCAACTGGTGCTAATCTTGGTGTGTCTGGCTGGGTTGGTCAATTTTATCCCCACATGGTGCGATTGGCGGGATAGTCTAGTGTGTCTAGCTAGATTGGGTGAGATTTATGATTGCATTATTGCACTGCTACTGTTACTATAATAGGCTAAGGCCCACATGGATACTGTTTTTGTAATGGGCTCAGGCCCGGACTGTTACTGCATACTATATGATTGATTGTTTGATAAGGGATTACACACTAAGTTTTCATAAACTCACCCTTCTGTTTATCTGTACAGGTAATCCCCAGCCATATACGAATTGGTACCGTGAGGGACTCGGAGGTGGCCACACGATTACATCTATTTTATACTTGATTTTATTTACTATTAAATTTCAATTTGGGTATTTATTTCTGTAATAAGGCCTTTCTATGGATTTAAATTTTAAGTTGGGTTTTTACTTGCTTGGTTTAAACTGCTAGTGCAGGAAAAAGATGAGTTTTCAAAATATAGCTATTTTTCAAAGACACCACATTTACGCAACAAATTTTGAAAAGTTTTCGCAACAACCCTCATTTTAATATAATAATGGCAATCTAATATGGCTAACAATTTGTCAAGATGATTTGAGATTTAACAAAGAACATGATGTCCTAAAGTTTTCATAAGATCACAAAGAGACTTTAACTTTCAAACGGGTTTTTCAACAAGAACATATTTTCGAAAAACACCTCAATGTGACATCGCCAAATTCAGCCATAACGTCTAGGTCAGGTTTGGGATGTTACAGCTGGGGTGGTTTGGGATCGAGATCTTTTTTATAGTCTGGGGGAAATTTTTGGAAAATGTTGCAATTTAAATAGATAATTAACAAAATAAAGTTGCACACTAACCAGCTAACCACTTTCCAAACAACAATGCAAACAAAACAAAACAAGTTAAAATGAAATAAAATAAAACAACTAAAACAAAAGTAAAAACGGCTTTAAATTAAGTCAATGAAAGGAGAACTTTTAATTGTGGGATGTTGTTAATGGAAATGACAAATCGATTGCAATGATGAAGCTCTAATGTTAAAGAAGCAATCAAGGAAGAAACCTATAAAGAAAAATAGATAACTAGTAAAAACAAAGTAAAAAGAGAAGGGTTTTGAAAAGGAAATCGAAAGGGTTTTAGAGGATTTAAGGGAAAAGATGAAGAGGGGAGAGTATTTGGAGGTTGTTTGGGTTTAAAACGAAGAAACTTGGGGGTTTGAGGGTCAAATATGAAGGTTTTAAAGGCCAAACACACAAATCGCAATACCCAAACTTGGTATTTCGTGTGACCCAACACGAGTATCGTGATACCGAGGTTGGATATTATGATACCCATTAAAAATTTAGACCTTTATTTTGAAATAGTCAATGATATCGCGATACCAAGAACTCAATATAGCGATATCACTGGGCATTTTGCTAAAACATGACTTTTGGGATTCTAGGTGTATCTTTATATCTAAGACTTGGTATTGCCATACCCACTCGATTTTTGGTTACCCTTGAAATCTAATAATGATATCGTGATATCCCATATTGGATATCACAATACACTGAATGAAGCCTAAAACTTTACAAAAACTTCATCTTTTTACCCCTAGAAACACAAAATTGAATCTTGATCTGCCATAATTCGGTGTAGTAGATTAAACTAGTTTTCGCACTTTAGGAGCTTGAACATAAGCATCTTATTTAAGTTTTAATTACATTTTCATAAGTTTAGTTAAGTTCAATAAAGTATGTAATTTGAGTATTTTAGTAGAAGATCAGAAGATCCTGCTAGGTTATTGACTAGTTAATTAAACCGGAAAACCTGAAATGATAGTTGGTTATGATTATTGAAAGGAGCTAATCACCCATGGCCATATTTGATATATTTTATTATTTGATTTCTCATTATTTATTTCTTTACTTTATTTTCTTTCTTTTCTTATTATTAGTATAGATTACCATAACCTTTCTTTTTATTCATCTTACTAAAATCCATTTAAAGTGCTAATTAGATTTATTTATGTGTAGGTTAGAATTAATTTAGTGCTCGCCTCCTTTGGGTACGATCCTCAGAGTACTCATCTACTCCATTGTAACTATATTACAGCCTAACCCTTATACTTGCAGATACCATTTTTTATATCTTTTGTGTAGGATTTCTACTCTGAACATTGGTACATCCAGAGGCGGTCAAATCTACCAACTCTAAAAGAAATGAGAAATGCTTGACTTTGAATGTAATTTAAGCAAGAAGAATAAATGGGGTCTCAATTCAATGGCTACTTATTTGCAAGTTACTAATTTCTTATAAAATAAATTTAACAGTTATCTTCAAGTGAGTTATTACTCCCCCAAAATAAAACTTCCATGAGGTCTTATAAACTTTGACCCTTTGCTTTTTCATCATCAGGTTTATCAAGGCTTTCTTCAGCAAATGCGCATATCGATCCATCCTTGACTTAGGTCATTTTGATATGTTCATTTCGAGCTATTTCTCATCAAAATCCAATCCACTCCATTGCACCTTCCGAGGGGTCATCAATGTTGGGATTACAAACTCAATTTCTTTTGAGCTCTCCATCTGCACTTGAATGTTTCTTTGCCGGGGCACATCTTCGGTCAGTTCTTGGTATATGATTTCTTCCACGATGTTTTAAACATGTGGCAGCTCATACACATTTTTCTCAATAGGGTTGGAGATTTCTTCAATAGCTCCAAACACTTTATTCAACTCTTCAAATTATTTCTATAATAGACGATTGACCTTCAATTCTTCATGTACAACAATTTTGTAGGTGACCTCCTTTTCAACTTCAACAGTGTTCTGCTAAACACATTCATCCATCGTAATACTCTCCCTAACTCGACATTAGACGACATCTAACACAAGGTCCAACTGACACTGTAGACAAGCCAAGCGAGCCACTTAGTTAGTTTTAGGGTTTTATTTTAATTTTTATTTTATTTCAGTTTAGTCCTTTAAACAATTTGCGTTCTTATTTAACTTGGATTTGATTTTGATTCAAGCTTTTAATTTAATAGTTTTTAGTTATTTCTTTTCGGATTCCAATTGCAATCAGAGTGATCTTCGTAACTGTTAAAGGAAATCTCACTTCCACGCACAATCGATATCAAAACAATTTTATTTTATTATTCCCTTATTTTATTTAATTTACTATTTAATATGTTAAATATGAGTTTTGGGATTATTGCATCTAGATCCGTGAGTAGCTAATTTCCTCAGGGAGATTAAGGATTAGATGAATTAAGGTTCTTCGTAATATAATTTTAAATTACTACTATTTAACCTTATTAATGTAGAAGTTAATTTAAGTTTAATTCAACCTCCCTTAGGTATGATCCTCGGAATGCTTCTCGGAGTGCTTAATTATAACATTCTTTACAATATTACAGTTTGACTCATATACTTGTGGACACTACTGCTTAATCGTATATATATTTGATGTAGTATTTCTAGTCCAGACATTCACATGTCTGACGATGCTCAGTACCACTCCCATTCATCATGTACATTCATTGCACCAAAAATGTCACAAGCTTGTTGACTTGTGAGATGACTCGTGTGTACATCTCATATTCAAAATTAACAAATTTACCACCACTTGACCCTAATAGCAATCCTTTAATTTCACCATTATGTGACTACGAAATGTTACAACTTTATCAAGGTCTCTAATTTAGTTAGTTTCAAAATTACGAGCATTTTTATTATACACTCTTCAGATCATATAAAATTTATTACGAAATTGCCAAAATTTTGGTCACGACCTATGACTCGCATCACCCTCTAATTTCTAATTGGCATGTATACTCAGACTCACTCTTCAAGATCAGTTTAGTCCTAGAATTGACTAAACTCTAGCTTTGATACCACTAAATGTAACACCCCTCACCCATCCTGACATTCAACATGAATAGAAGGTGCTATTAGAGCACTACCAAACTAAAATCAAAGTTTTCTTCTAAATAAAAAACCATTTGGTAACTATATAATATTTCTTTAAGACAATTCGCAACATTTAAGAAAAAATAAAATACAATTTGAAATCATTTTGTTTATTTAACACATGTTAGGACCCATTTAAAACATAAACCAAATGTTTGGCTTTTATAAGCTTAAATCGAGGTCTTCTAGGTAAAGGTATGTAAGCTTTTACTGTAAATTAAAATTTCAAGCAATTTAAATAAAACATATAAAAAATTTGAAATAGTTTTTAGATTTTAAAATCAATTTAAAATTGTGTACGACTGTTTTTCGAGTGCTTGAAGGTGCTAGAGACCATATAAGAGCCTTAGAGGGCTCATTCTCCACAAAATAGTGCAACAACATTGTTAGGACCTTAAGTATCAATATTTAAGACCTTGGGGATTTTGAACATAGTGTTAGAAAATATGGACATCACATATATAATAAGGGTAATTACATGTTATTATTTACTATCATAATAGGTTAGCCCAAATTAAAGGTGATCTAATTTAGTTATGGCTTATTGGGCTTTAATTATTAAATAAAGTATGGGTCAAATATGTATAAAAACTCTAGTAAGTAATTTCTAATTGATGATGGGCTAATTAGAAATTAGGGCTAATGTACTAAAGTTATATATGTTAGGGTTATGGTCCTAAAATTACACACAAGGTAACTTTTCTAATATCTCATCTTTAGAAAAAAGAAGAGCCACCTTTTCTAAATTACTTGTGTGCTAATTAGATTAAAACTCCAAGATCTATAGATTTCAAGAAATTGATGAATTCAGGTATGCTTCCGCATCTAGTTTTGTTCTTGATTTATTCTTGATGAATTGACATGATAAATCCTAGTTTACAGTTCTAATTTTATATTAGATATTATTTACAGTTTTGACAAGTGGTATCTGAGCCTTGTCATATTTAATTATTGAGAATGAATTGATTCTCTATTATTTCTGGGTTTATTTGTTTTTCAAATTTTACGGATTTGATATTTGGATTCAATGTTTTTTTTATCATACATGCCAAAGCTTTTGGATTTATGTCAAAATTTTTAGGGTTTCGATTTGTTTTAAAATTTTAAGGATCTAAAATATTGATTTGGTGTATTAATTAATAAATATTTTTGTTCTATATATTCGTTAAATATTCCATCAATTTTGCGTGTTGAAAATATTGATAGAAACCCTTTAAGTTTATGTTATAAATATAGGTTGGATTAATATTTGAATATGCGATTTAGGCTCTGTTTGTTTGCCAGTAAAATGTTTTCCGAAAAATGATGTCTGGAAAATTATTTACTTTTCTGGAAATGATTTACTTTTCTCGTGTTTGGAAGAATCTATATAAAATATTTTCTGTTGTTTGGCAAATTTCCTGAAAATATGTTCCAGAAAATTTGTGTTTACTTATGTTAATAAATTTATTTATATATTAATAAATTTATATTTTAATTTTTTTACATATATTGCAATGATTTACTCAATTATTAAGCTAGAATATTAACCGTTATAAATTGAAAACAACTAAAGTGAAATAAATTCTTTGTAATTGTGTTATAAAAAAATAAAAAACAAGGATTGAATAATTATAAATTAGCTTTCAAACCCCAATTAATACTAGAAATTAATAATCTTATCCAAATGCATAATTAGTATTACACCACATAATAAAAACATTGTCCAAGTGTATAACTAATATTACACCACATTAAAAGTATCAATATCTTCAACCTTGAGAAAATTTTTGAAGCAAAATTATACTTAACATATATATACTTAAAATTATAGTTTTCTACATCAAATTATCTGTGTGAGCATATTAGGAGCTTCAAAACATACAACAATGTTTTCATTTCAACAGCTTCTTCAAGTTATTTGAGCCACCGTTAGTATTTAATATTAAGCTTATCTTAAGAAACCAACATGACATTAGGCTTGAAATACAAAATAGTACATTATCACTAAAATACTCAAGAGTCTCCTCATCCTTGCCTCTTATATCCAACCAAACAAAGCCCGGATGTAACGCCCCAAATTTTATGAATTTGTTTCTGCGATACTTTGATTAAAATATCTGTCTGCGTTAGTAATTATGTGCACTGGGTGTGTTGGGGAGGTCTCAAGTTCAAACCATTTGTTTGGAAAAATCTTGGTTTTCAATTAACTAAAGCCTTACTCTTGTTTAGTAGGCTTAAGTTAAAATGTTAGAAAGTTTATGTCAGAATGGGTCTGCTGGTCTGGGGGATAGGTGGAGTGTTGCTAAGCTGGAGGACTTGTGTTCAAATCCCCGCATGAGCAAAAGATAATTATTTTTGCTGTGAATTTAGGCAAGAGTTTGAGATAGAGGAGGAGTCCAGGTAGTGGTTGTAGTGGGGAGTGTGGCTAAGAGATTTTAGGAGTAAACCAAAGGATTGGGGAGTTACCCAAATTTTCTACACACTCTCACTCTCTTTGCTGAAAATTGTCTGCCTCTCCTCCTCTCCATTTTATTCTTTCTTTCCTTTTGCTCTCTCTAGTAACTACCGTTTGCCTTCCCATTACCTTTGCTGTCAAAATTCCTTGTTTTTTTCTCCTATTTTGACTTGTTGTGTCCTTCCACGCTGTCAGTCATTCTATTTATCCTCTTTTAGGGTGGTGTATGGTAAGTTCTGTTGCTTAAACTTGAATATCATTTTTCATTAAGTGTTAAGCGGTGTTTTACTGCTATATAGGAGTCATTCGGGAGACTAGAAATCAGTGATTCGATGATTTGAATCAAAGTAGTGTTCATCGGTAGTGGTAAGCCAAAGAGTGGTTTCTACGTTTAATCATTTTAGGATCCTTTTCGGGTTTTTAAGAGTTGAGATATTCTGAATGTAGGTTCTGGAGAGTTTGTGGGTGCCTTAGCTTTGAAAACGATACAGGTGTGTACTCCGGTTGCACAGAAAATGGGTTTTGGCGAAAGCCGAAAAGCTTGTTGTCAATGCCACACAGGCGTGTAAACTGCCCATCTAGAGGCCGTGTGGTGAGACAAGGCCGTGCACACGTGACACGGTCGCCACGGACACAGTCGTGTGAGGCCGACTAGGCCGTGTGCGAGACATAGGCTTGACCAATTAGGCTGTAGGGGCCACACGGCGTGTGGGACAGATGGCATGTGGGTCCACACGGGTGAATCACACGGGCGTGCAAGATTTTGGGCTAGGCCGTGTGATCCAAACGGCCAAGGCAAATTTGGGCTTGTGGGCCCACACGGGCATGCCACATAGGCGTGTGAGCTCATTTTTCTGAAATATTCTGTAAGGTTGCACATGTTGCCCTAGTCGACTGTGACCTCTTGTAGGGTCGGTAAAGATATCTTTGACCCCATTTTGTGTTCTGATATTGTGATATATGTGTAAGCATGTTACTATAAGCATGTGTATCTGTCTGATTATGTAACACCCCAAACCCGGCCAAGACATTATGGCCGAATCTGGCGGTGTCACATTGGAGTATTTTTCGAAACCTTGTTCTTCCTATTAAAATCTCATTTGAAGGTTAAAGTCTCTTATTAATTTCTCAAATCAACCCGTTTGAGGTGTTTATCGAAAACGTGATTTCGTTTGGAAACTTGTTGTATATTAAAACCTTATTATGACAAAATTGAAAATTTGTTAATCATATTCAATTGTTGTTGCACTTTAAAAACAATGTTTGTTACGGAAGCTTAAAAATTTTGTTACGGAAACGTGATGTTTTGAAAACAATTAACGTTTTGGAAAATCGCGCTCTACATCTAACAGATATCAACAATTATAAATAAAATCTCAAATTAAAAATAGAAAATTAGAGAGGCCTTATTACATAAAAACCCAAACTTAAGTTATTGAAAAATAAAAAGTCGAACAGACAGTCAGTTGTGTGACCACCCTCGAGTCCCTCACAACATCGATCCACCTAACGCTGGGGATTACCTACACAGTTAAAAACGGGGTGAGTTTATGAAAACTCAGTGTGTAATCCCCTAATATAAAAACAATCAGTCAGATAAACATAATACAAAAGCAATCTAGGCCTGAGCCCATTACAGTATCAGTTAGGGCTTAGCCTATAATAGTAATAGTCTCAATTGAGCCTTCGTACTTAATCAATATCAGGTGAGCCTTAGCCCAAAACAGTATCAGAATGTAGTATGTATAATACATGATGCAAGTTATCCCAACCAACCCTGTACTTACCTCCTTCCAACCTTGCACTTACTATGGGGAATAAATCACCCACCCATCCCTACACTTACAGAGTTAGCACCGGTTGTGGCACTAACTGGAATCGTAGCAAAGTTGCTAGAAAAATAAGTGGCTTAAAGCTATCAATAGGGGTACAAGGCCTTCAAAAATGGCCTAAAGCCTTTAGTAATGGCACAAAGTCTTCGGTGGGTCCACAGTCATCTCATGCGACCCGTGCAACCCTAAAAGATCAGTACATATCCTCCATAACAATAACCCAACCCATGTAGTATGTCATGCATGTATGCAAAACACATAGGTATCACATGACATGCTCAATCAATCAACCATCATATAAGGCACAACAGTCATTCTACCCTACAAGGGTATTATGGTCATTTTACCCTACAGGGGTAATTCAGTCATTTTACCTACTTTGGAGTCTAGGTACACTTACCGACCCATCATGAGGTCTACATTCACCTCGAGCGACTTATACAACCTCATCATGCAATTTGTGAATATGGCCCAAGGCCCATTTTTTGGCCCAAGTGGGCCCACACGCTCGTGCGGCCCATTTAGCCTAGATTAAGCCATGGCTATGCGAACTACATAACCCAGTCCAATCTTTACCACATAATGTGGACAGTATCCGTGTGGGGCCACGAACCCATTAGGCCCACATAGCCTATTCGGCCCATAATGGCCTAAGCCCATGAGAACGCTCATGGTGGCCTCTATAGTCTTACGCCCATGTTCGTGGGCTCAGTTTCACCACACGAGTGTTTGCACGCCCATGTGACCTCAAAGCCCAACCTTTCAGCTTTTCAGCTTTTGCTGAACTATACACAAATCAGTGTGAAATACACACTCTTTCGACTTTTCAGTCGATTATCAGCTACAGGGTAATGCTACACACCTATTTATGAACTTGCGAAAATCCTTCGAGCACCAATCTACATTCAACACAAGGCTTTTCATTAGCCAAACAACATCAGGATTAATCATCCACCTACTAACCCTTAATCCCCCAAAGTAGCATCAATACTTGCATTACCAGACAACCGCGATTTAACACTCTTATGCCACTAGCTACAATTGTCTACTGCCCTCTTTACGAAAATTTGTAATACCAACAAAAACTATTAGATACTATGCCTACCCACAGGTTGATCGTACACAAAATCTGTAGAAACCAATCGACTCCCAGATTATGGAAGGAAGTATTTGGCCACCTCAAGGTATTCAAATCATTAAACTTTGGTTAACTCTCAATAATTGGAAAATAGGTTACCTCTGATCCCACAAGAATAGAAAGATTTCGAATACTCCCGAAGCCCTTGAGAATCCCCGTCATGCCTTGAGAAACTCTAAAATTCGAAGAGCACTACATCCAATGGAATAGGACAAGAAAAGGCTATAAAGGAAAAAGGAAGAAGCATTCAGTTTTAAGAAATGAAAACAAAAGAGAGAGATGGCTTGCAAAAATGAGTAAGAGTCAAATGTACTTACGATTACCAAAGAATGGTCGTCAAGCTGAATAAGATGAAGAGATAAGGAGGAAAAGAATTATTCAAGTAACAATGTCTAAACTTGACGAAAAGGGAAAGAGAAGAAGAAAAGCCTAATCGGCAAACAAGATGTTTAAGAAAGAGGAAGAGAAGAGAGAGTAAAGATATTTGGCCACAAGAGATTTTGGTTCTCACAACTTGAAGAAAATAGAAAAATAATAAAAATAGAGGGGGAGGGAAGTTGGAGTATTCAGCTAAGGTGAGAATGCCAAAGAAAAGAACTACCTTTAGTTCCAAAAGTGAGAAGAGATACTTAAAAGACCTTAAAAGCACTTCGGCACCAAGTCAAGAAAACATAAACGAAAAAAACCTAAAAATCTCCAAGATACTCCCAACTGCCGAAACCAAAAGTACCCCTTCAAAACCGAACCTATGATTTCCCTTTAGCAAATTCGGCATACACCCACTCACCCTTAAACTCCCATTTTTTCCTCTTAAAATCCCTCCATAACCTCTCTATCAGTTCCTCCTTAATCCTCTCCTTGATTTTCTCCATAAAACACTCCTTAACCAGTTCAAACTTCCCTCAACAGAGTTCTAATCAACCTCTGCTTCTCACATGGCAAGAGAGCAAAATAAATACTCTTCTTACCTTGCCATGACTTGAACCTTAGACTTCCAGTAATTACCACACGCCACAAACCACTAAACCACAAGCTCTTTTGTGTCACATTTTATCCTCAATTAATAATAGGTCTACTTTCAAGCACCAAGGGTTTTATTCACTTAAAATAAAAAAATTTTGCTAAAGCCTAGGTTTGAACCCAAGACTTCTCCAACACTTCTCAGGACCCTTAACCATTGAGTAAGCATTCATTTATGTCACTTCTTGCACAACAAATATTTATGTGCCGACTTCCAATTGCTCTCCAAGCTCAAGGCCCATTTCTTTTAAGCCCAAAATTTGGGGCGTTATAGATTATATGATCTATTATCTATTATCTGCATTTTAGCATGCCATGATATTATGATGCATTACATTGGGGTGGGGTTGTTGATGAAGTGAAAGAAGATTCTGAAAGGCTTTTAAGCCTGTTATCTGGCAGCTATGCTACATATTTCTGCTATGTGCTGTTTTACGATACCTTCCGGTGTGTAGGGTTGGATAGGTTAATTTTATCCCCATATTTGGTGTGCCGGGCTGAATGGGTCGATTTTATCCCTACATGGTGTGTAGTGTTGGACGGAGATAGTGTGCAGGGTTAGTGGGCATGATATCTGATTATCTGATCTGTTATGTATGCGATATCTATAAGGGCTAAGGCCTGTTTGTATCTGATTCTGTATTGATGGGCTAAGGCCCACTCTGATTCTGTAAAGGGCTCTGGCCTGATTTATGATTGTATTCTAATATCTGTTTATTGCAGGCTATACTGTAGAGATGTACACACTGAGTTCGCGAAAACTCACCCCCTTTATTTGTTTGACTGTCAAGTAATCCCCAGCAGTAGATGGATCAGTGCAGCGGAGGGCTCGACAGAGTCCACGCTATATTTTTTCGGTTAATGACTTTAATATCTTTACTATTTTATTTATTATTTTGGGATTATTTTTGTAATATGGACTTGGACTTTTTATTTTAACTTGGGTTTTGAAATTGTTATATGTGAATTTTTAAACTGTATCGCCTCAAAACAACATTTTTCAAAACTAAAGCTAAGGTTTTTCGTAATTAAGACGGCTCCAAAAGTTACTTGGTTTTATATCTTCCGCGATAAAGAAGTGTTTCCAACCATCCGATCATATTTTCCAACTAAGGTAAAGACGATAATCTGAATAAGTTTTTATAATTGAATCGGTTTTCAAAACACTTCCATGTGGCATCGCCATATACGATCATAACGCCTAGGCCGGGTTTGGGGTGTTACACTGGATCCAGCTCATGCACACCAAAAAGACAAGATGGGTAAACATAAGACACAGATCTAAGGATCCAAATATACTCATCCATTATATCATGGTTCTTATGGATAGAAAAACATATACTAGTAATAAATTTCATATATTATGGAATGTCAAATTGCATTAGATGAGTTAAATATTGTAACGCCCCAAAAATTTATGTTTTGATTTTGTATGTTTGATACAAATAATGGACTGCTTGAATGGTTTAGAAGTGGTTGGGAGTCCCTGAGAAGCCCTAGTTCGAGCCTTGGCTTATACGAAATTTTTATTTTCTTACTTGTTGGAACCATGACTCTAGCATGGAACCTTTTAAGTATTTATGATTCAAATACAACACAAGGAGCCTGCTGGTAGAGAGGTAAGTGGCGTGTCAGTATTTCTAAGGGAGCTTAAGTTCGAACCTCATGTGGCACAAATGAGTATTTATTTTACTTTCTTGCTATATGGGAAGTGGAGTTTAACTGAAACTCTACAAGGTGGAGTTTGATTTGGTCATGGAAGGATTTGTGGAGCAAATCAAGGAGTGGATTTGGGATTGAGTGAGTGATTGTTAGGAGAGAATCAAGGAAATTTGAAGTGGAGGGGTTGGGAGATGTTGTAGCCGAATTCTAACTCTAAGGTAGCTTCAGTTTCAGTTAGGAGGATTAGGAGGACATCTTTTGGAGTGTGGAATTATCGAATGACCTTTGTTCACTTTCGGTTTTCTTTTGCTTTCGAGATTGTGGGTTCTGGTGCACATTTTTGCTCTCTCATGACCAATTTTGTTTTTCTTCTTGCCTTGATCGAATAGGCTACCTTCTTTTGGCATTCTTTTTCTCTTTCTCTTTTTGGTTCTTTTTTTTTAAAGGCGATTATAGCTTTTAAGCTTTCTTCATTTTGTCAATCGACTTTTCTTACTCTCTTGGAAGTTAATTGGTTTCTCTTTTCCTCACCCTCTCTCTACATTTTGGCCGAATATTGCCTCTCTCCTATTCCATTCCTTCAGTTTCTCTCATAAGTCGATTCTCCCCTCTCTCTTCTTTCTTTGTTCTTTCCGCCTATAGTCTTGACCCCGTATCGACTTCGTTCTTCTTCTTCTTTGATCGGTTTTTTGTTCTAAAGTGGCACTAACGATCGGTAAGTTGTGGTTACTTCTTATTCTTGTTATTTCTTCATTATGTTCAAGTTGTTTTAAACTGAATGCTCTTCCTTTGTGTTCACTCATGGCCAACTCTCTTTCCATCTTTATTATTAGTGGTGCCACTTTTGGTTCATAGAATTTCGTGAGGGGTTCAGACTATTTTCTCTTTTCGCGATAAAAGGTAAATTTGAGGGCTTGTTTCTCAGTGTTTGGCCAAATGTCACTTTTCCTTTTTTGGAGAGGGGGTTTCGTGTGCTTCTTTAGATTAATGTGTGTTAACCATGGTTTTAGGCAATCACATTTGATAGACTATTCTTATAATACAGTGAATCGACAAGGACGTGAAGATGATTTCTAACTAGCGATCTAAGAGGAACAAGCCATATCTCATACAATCAAGGTGGGTAGTGATTGTCGTCTTAAGGTTAATTGCTTAAGAACACTAGTGGTTGAGAAACTGACTGTATGCCTAGAATGAATGTTGGTTGGGCGCTCATGAATCTTAGTATAGTTTCGCAAAACAAGTGCGTACTCACATTGATTAACCGTAGAACGGCAAAAGCGAAAAATTGAAAAGTTTGGGCTCTCATGGGCTTAGGCTCTCCTGGGCACGTGTGGGCCCAATGGGCTTGTAAGCCTCACATGGGTAAATCTCACGGATATGTGGGAATATTGAACTCGTTTGTGTCGCACACATGGCTAAGGTCTTTTCTGGGCTAAGTGGGCCATACGGGTGTGTAGGCCCACACGGGCTGCATAATGGACCTTGGGCCCATTCACACTATTATGTATGTTGAGGTTACAAGAGTCGCCAGAGACGGCTATGGACCTTCTAATGGGTCGGTAAGTGTGCCTAGACCCATTCTGATGAAAATGACCGGTATGCCCTAAAGGTAAAATGATTGATTTGCTTGTGATATGTATGTCTATAAACAAGCTAGACATGTTGCATTCACTTATGATATTATGACATGAGATTCTGCATAGGGACGGGTTATTATGGACGGAAGAAGTGTTTTGTAATTGTGGCTTTTAGCCATCCTGCTTATGACTTATAGCCATCCTGTTTATGGCTTTTAGCCATCCTGTTTATGGCTTTTAGCCATCCTTTTTACTGGCAGCTTTGCTGCGATACTGATTGGTGCGACAACAAGTGCTAATCTTAGTGTGTCTGGCTAGGTGGGTCGATTTTATCCTCACATGGTGTAACTGGCAGGAAATGAGTGGTGTGTCTGGCTGGATTGGGGTGGGATTTCTGTCTGCATTTCTGCTTTGTCACTGATACTGTATTAGGCTTAGGCCCATATATATTATGTTTTTAATTCTGCTTCTGTAATGGGCTAAGTCCCACCTAATACTATTTTTGTAATGGGCTCAGGCCCAGATTGTTATTGCACTCTGTATGTCTAACTGGTTTTATATTAGGGATTACACATTGAGTTTTCGTAAACTCACCCTTTCTATTTAACTGTATAGGTAATCCTCAGTTATAAGCAGGTCAGTGTTGCGAGGGACTTGACAGTATCCACACAACCGCATTTACTTCCACTTTTAGCTTTTAATTTATAAGTAGATTATTTTGGGTATTTTTATTGTAATAAGGCCTCTTTTGGATTTTATTTTTAATTTGGTTTTATTATTTTGTTTCTATAAACTGCTAGATGTAGGAAAAAGATGGGTTTTTTAAAAGGTAACTGTTTTTCAAAGACACCACACTTACGCAACTATTTTCAAAAGATAAGCTTCCACTATAAATGAGATTTTATATTGATAACATTTAAAAGAATGTACTTTTGACATTAACGCAAGATTTTTAATTATTCTTTTAGATCACACAAAAAGGCTAAATAAAGATTTGGCTTTTCAAACGATATTGTGTTTTAAAATTAAATAACTCTTCAATAATGCACGTTTTGAAAATGAACAACCCGTTTTGAAATTACTGTTTGACTAAATAATTTTGAGGTTTCCAACATCATCAAGATTTTTCGTTTCACACTCTAATGTGACACCGCCAGATTCGGCCATAATATCTAGTCCGGGTTTAGGGTGCTACATTTAGTGGTATCAGAGTCAAGTTGCAAAACTTGACTGTGGAATGGGTTTTCAAATCTTAGATTTCAATAAGTTGTTTTCAAAAATGTGAAGTGTTGTGAAATATTTCTTCTGAAAAGTGTGGCACATCAAGTCTCCAGCGCTGAATCTGTAAGTTTCCTGTATACTATTGCCTATTTAAAATGAAAATACAGTAGATAGAAATACTAAGACTACTGTAGGGAGTAGACTACACTTTAACACTTTAGTTAGAGTAAACTGAAAATTGTAGGAAACTGAAAAACTATAGTAAGGATGTGCAATGCGAAAACAAACTCAAAACTATTGTTTCTCATAAGAGATCTACTTAATTATTGGAACTGTAAACTGACCTGTAACACCCCAAATCCGGCCTAGACATTATGGCTTAATCCGGTGGCGTCACATAAGAGTGATTTTGAAAAACCATTTCAAATTTCATACTTGTTTAAATTATTACATTTCTTTTATCGCAGAAGCATTGAAACCGTTCATTATATAAAAAATCTTATATTAAGTTTTAAAATACGTTTGTGATGTCGCAGTTCATAAATCAATAAAAATAATAAATTGAAAACCCAATGTATAAAACAAAACAGTCCAAAACTCCACAATACATAAAACTCCTAAAATAATAAAACAATAAATAACCAGTAATAAAAACATGAAGTCCAACAAGGTGTCCATTAGTGGTCACCCTCGAACCCTCTGCAGCACCAATCCATCTATTGTTGGGGATTACCTGATAGACAAATAAAATAAAAGGGTGAGTTTTTGCAAACTTAGTGTGTACATCCCCACAGTAAAGCATGCATGTAAACAAATAACAGTCAAGCAGTCATAATCGAGCCTGAGCTCTTAACAGAATCAGTGTAGGCTTTATCCCACTTAAAGCAGTATCAGATACATTCAGGCCTTAGCCCATATAGATATACATGTATATCAATTAGTACAGTACATGCCAACCAACCCTGCACACCATCTCCGTCCACCCTACACACCATGTGGGGATAAAATCAAGCCACCTAGCCCTACACACCAAGTATGGGGATAAAATCAACCCATCCAACCCTACACACCATAAGGTACCGTAAATTAGCCCACAACAAGTAAAGTCAGTAGAACTGCCAGTCAAACGACTAAAGCCTTTCAGTCTTCCTTCTCTCCAATATCAATCCCAACCCAATGCAATGTAACATCAATTATGTCATGGCATGCTTTCGTACAATAAACATATCATACTCAAAACAGATCAGAACAGTATTAATACACATGCTAAGTATAACATGCTAGCATATATCTCCGAATCATATCATAGAACTGGGTCTAAGTAACGATTACCGACCCTTTAATAGGTCACAATCGACTAGGGCGACCTGTGCAACCTTTCAGAACAATTCAGATCAATGGGCTCACACGCCCATGTGGCCTACCTGTGTGGCCCACACGGCCCAATTGGCCAAGCTTGTGCCTCGCACACAGCCTAGCCAGCCTCACACGCCCGTGTCCGTCGTGCCCATGTGGCATGCGCACGGCTTGGCTCGTCGATCACACGGTCGTGTCTCGCCACACGACCTCCACACAGGTAGTCTACACGCCCGTGTGGTGTCGACAACCTTATTTTCAGCTTTCGTTGAATCGCGTTTTCAATGCGTTAGCAGTATACACCTGACTTGTTTTCGACGCTAATGCTATCCTAAGCACTTTGAGACCTATAATTGACAGTAGGAAGTCTAATTTCTGTAATCTAAGTCAAACAATTACGAACTGATAAATCCTAAAATCGCACAATTGACTTACCACCACTAAAACTGAGCACTTCTCCTATCCAAATCATCGAATCCTTGACTTTCAGCCTCTTAATTGACTCGTAATCAGTAGTAAAACAAATCCTCGTTAATATCTAACTCAACTAACAATAGAACCATGGAGAAAGAATCACTTACCCAAAAATCGTGATCAAATGTGAATCGCGAAGAGGACAAAACGAAGGGAAATCGTGAAAAAAAAAAGGAGAAGGATAACCAAAATTTCAGCAACAAGACTAGAGATTAAACGTTAGAAAGAAGAGAAAATAATTTGATTTGGGGATTTTATAAAATAAAAGAATAAAGGTTAGATTTGCTTGTAAATCCCAATTCTCTCCACCACTCCACTAGTCAATATTAGACTCAAACTCAAACTCCTTTACAACGCACAACAAAAATTAATGGCCACATAGTGATTCAAACACATGACCTCAAGCATAATCCCTTGCCACTAACTAGCAGACTAGTAGGCCCATTCTGTTATATTTCTACCAACTTTTACTTAAAAGTATGATTACCAAGAGTTAGGCTTTATTCAATAAAAACCAAAATTTAACCCAAGTCTTGGCTTGAACTTGGGACCTCCCCAAACACACCCAGAACACTTATTCACTTAAGTAGACAATTATTTACGTCGATTATTTGCAAAAACAATTTCAAAAATTTCATGCACAACAAATCACAAATACTGAAATTTTAGGGCATTACAACTCTACCCTCTTTAAAGGAAATTTTGTCCTCGAAATTTTACCTGGTCAGAAGAGATGAGGATACTGTTGTCGTATCGGATCTTCTAGCTCTCAAGTAGGCTCTTCAGTTCTTCGAGGATGAAATTTTACCTGGTCAGAAGAGATGAGGATACTATAGTCGCATCGAATCCTCTAGCTCCCAAGTAGGCTCCTCAGTGCTATGATTCCGCCATAGCACCTTCACTAAAGGAATAGATTTCCTCTATAGAACCTTCACGTTGCAATCTAAAATCTGAACCGGCTCCTCCTCGAATGTTAGATCTGGTCCAATCTTAATATCTTTCTCCACAGGTACAATGTACGTGGGATCAAAGCGGTAGCGTCTCAACATCAAGACATGAAATACATCGTGAATACAATCCAACTCTGATGTAGCTCGAACTGGTACACGACTGGCCCCACTCGTTTCAGAATCCAGTATGGTCCAATAAATAGAGGACTCAGCTTACCCTTGCGACCGAACCGCAGAACCTTCTTCCATGGTGAGACCTTAAGAAAAGCCATGTCTCCCACAGAATAGTCAATGTCTTTTCTCTTCAGATCAGCATAAGACTTCTGCCTATTAGAAGCCGCTTTCAGACGCTCTCGAATCAGACGGACCTAGTCATTAGTCTCTAATACCAACTCTGGACCCAGTACACGTTGCTCATCCAGCTAAGTCCAACACAATAGAGTGCGACACTTACGACCATACGGTGCCTCATAAGGTGCTATCTGAATACTGGATTGGTAACTGTTGTTGTAGGCGAACTCTGCTAGAGGCAAGAACTCCTCCCAACTACCTCAGAAGTCGATGATGCACGCTCTCAGCATGTCCTCCAATATCTAAATCACCCTCTCTGACTGACCATCTATCTAAGCATGAAAAGTAGTATTGAAGTCCAGTCACAAACCCAAAGCCTCGTGAAGCTTCTGCCAGAATCGAGATGTAAACCAAGGATCCCTATTAGAGATGATCGACACAGGAACCCCATGGAGTCTCACTATATCAGAGATCTATAACTTAGCTAGTTTCTGAAGGGAGTAGTCTGTCCTGACCAAAATGAAGGGAGCAGACTTGGTCAATCGATCCATGATAACCCATACAGAATCCTTCTCAGTGGGTGTTAGGGGTAACCCACTAACGGAGTCTATCGTCACTCACTCCCATTTCCACATTGGTATCTGAACTGGCTGTAGATATCCCAAAGGAAATTGATGCTCAGCCTTAGCCTGTTGACAAGTCAAACAACGAGCAACAAAGTCGGTCACCTCAGGCTTCAACCCTGGCCACCTGTACAACTCTCAAAGATCTCTGTACATCTTGCTCCCACTGGGATGCATAGCATAAGGGCTACTATGTGCTTCCCTTAAAATTGACTGTCTCAAGTTCTTGTCATTCGACACACCAATGTGACCTCTAAAGCACAAAACCCTATCATCATTAAATCTAAAATCCAACGTAACCCCAGTCTCAACCTAACGAAATCATAACTCTAGAGACTTATCTCCCATTTGCTTATCCTTAATCTGCCACATCTATCTCGGTTTTACCTGGAGCTCAACCAACCAACTCCCATCATCATAAAGACTCAGTCGGGCAAACAACACTTTGAAATCGGTCACCGCCTTATGGCTCAACGCGTCAGCCACCATGTTGGCCTTACTAGGATGACACTCAATGCTGCAATCATAATCCTTAAATAGCTTGACCCATCTATGCTGCCTAAGATTTAACTCCTTCTGAGTAAGAAGATACTTAAGGCTCTTGTGATCAGTGTAGATGGTACACTTCTCACCGTACAGGTAATGCCTCCAGATTTTAAGGGCAAAAACCACTACAGCCAACCACAAGTTGTGCGTCGAATAGTTAACCTCATGAGTCTAGAGCTGTCGAGACGTGTAAGCAACAACCTTACCTTCTTGCATCAAAACAGAACCCAAACCTACATGTGACACATTACTGTATATGAAGAAGTCCTTTCTAGGCTTAGGCTGTATCAAAACTAGTGCCTGAGTCAAAACTGCTTTGAGCTTCTCAAAGCTATCTTGCTGGGCATCACTCCAAACAAAAGGAACTCTCTTACGCAATAATTTAGTCAAAGGTGATACGATCAAAGAGAACCCTTCAACAAATCGTCTATAATATCCTGCCAACCCCAGAAAGCTACGAATCTCAAACACAGTCTTCAGTTGTTTCCAATCCAACACAGCCTCAATCTTACGATGATCCACACGAATCCCCTCAGCAGATACCACATGCCCCAAGAAAGTAACCTCTCGAAGCCAAAACTCATACTTGGAGAACTTCCCATACAATTGTTTCTCTCGAAGAGTCTGTAGAACAACCTTGAGATGCTCATCATACTCATCCTCTGACTTAGAATAAACCAGAATATAGTCGATGAACACTACTACGAACCGGTCCAAGTAGGGTTGGAACACTCGGTTCATCAGATCCATAAATGTCGCTGGTGTATTATCAACATAAATGGCATGACTAGGAACTCGTAATGTCCATACCGAGTCCTAAATGTCATTTTATGCACATCGGCCTCCTTTACCCTCAACTAATGATAACCTAATTGCAAGTTAATATTTGAGAACATTGAAGCCCCTATGAACTGATCGAAAAGATCATCAGTCCTTAGAAGTGGTACTTATTCTTTATCGTCAACTTATTCAACTAATGGTAGTCGATACACATCATCATCGTACCGTCCTTCTTCTTTACAAACAGAACAGGTGCTCCCCATGGAGGCACACTGGGATGAATAAACCCACGATCCAACCACTCTTGAATCTAAGGTTTAAGTTTAGTAAGCTCTTTTGGTGCCATTCGATAAAAAGCGATAGACACCAAAACTGTACCAGGAATCAAATCGATCCCAAACTCTACCTCGTGACTCGGAAGCAATCCCGATAGTTCCTCTGGGAACACATCTAGAAAGTCACTCACAGCGCGGATGTCTTTAACCGAAGAGTCCCTAGAATCCAAAACACTGATGTAGGCCAAGAATGCCTCACATCCCTTCCTTACTAACTTTTCTGCTACCAACTCAGAGATCACATTACTCAAATAATTTCGTCCTTCCCCAATCACGACTGTCTCATTATCCTCCTCAATCCTTAGAACAATCATTTTTTTAGCACAATCCAGACTCACACGATGCTTCACCAACCAGTCCATGCCCAGAATCAAATCGAACTCCCTAAATGGAAGCTCCATCAAATCAGCCAAGAATACAGTCCCTTGGACCTCTAACGGTACATCCCTAAATAGTTTACTAACTCTAACAGACTGCCCCAACGGACTCACCACTGATATCTCGCTAGAAGTACTCTCATAAGGTATCCCTAAGGTCTCAGACATAGAACATGCAACATAGGAATGTGTAGAACCTATGTCTATCAGCGCAACATAATGTACATTAAAGATGAAAAACGTACTCGTGATGATGTCCGGAGTATCTCCGTCCTCACAGCGACGTGCAGCATAAACCAGTGCAAGCTGCCTCACCTTAATCGACCCAGTACCTCTGCCAGATGATCTCTGACCTCGACTCATACCATTACCACCCCTAGCCTATCCTCGGCCCCTAGGTGGCTGTTATACCCCGTTCAGCTGCGGTGCAGTCTCATCAACCGGAGATTGCATCTGATTACCCCTCAGTGGACAATCATTAACTCGTTCCTCAGTAGACCCGCACCTCAAACACACTCTAGTAACTCTCTAAGACTCACCTAGATGGCTCCTATTACAGTGCTGACAGAGAGCCACCCTAGTAGGAACAACCACAATAGGCCCAACTCTCACAGGCCCATCAGTCTTGGCCTTTTTCTTAGGCCTCATAGTAGAATTAGAAGGTTCTAGATCCCTTTTAGTCTTCCTTCTATCACGATTCTGGCGCTTAGTAAACTTCACCTCCTCAGCTATTTTGGCCTTCTCGACCAAGGCTGAGAAATCTCACTCCTTCTGTGGAGCTATCAGAACCCGCAGGCTATCGCAGAGACCATCCTCAAACCGCACATAGTGCTTATACTCGGTCACTACCATGCCCTTCGTATAACGGTTGAATCTCAAGAATTCAGCCTCATACTCAGCCACCGAATGATCCTCCTAGGTGGGATTCAGGAACTCAAGTCGCTTAGCATCAGTATAGCTAGCTCCCACATATTTACTCTTATAGGTGGTCTTAAACAAATCCCAAGTTAGCCGATCGGGCTGAGTGCCCTCCTTAACAGTCAAGCACCACTAATACGCCTCATCCCAAAATAGAGACACAACCCCCTTAAGCTTCTGCTCATTAGTGAAGTCCAGATCATCCATAATGCGCTCTGTAGCCTCTATCCAGTACTCAGCCACATTCAGAGCAACCCCAGCGATGCCCCTAAGTACTTCGGCCCCATTGGACCTGAGTCGTCTAATAATCGACCCACGACCCCCAAATCGAATGTTGGGTCCAGTAACCCTCTCCAAAATACGAAGCATAGCTTGGGACAATGCATCATCGCTAACCGTACGATCATATCCCACTATAGTTGTAGGCGACATCGGTGTCTCACTAGCATCCACCACCGGTATAGTATCAGAAGCAAGGGACTCAGCTCGAGCCCCTCTACGGCCTCTACCATGGAATCTAGTACCCCGTCTACGAGTACTATGGGTGCTCATCGTATCTATCGAATTAATCTGTATTAAAAGTTTTATGCAAATCAGTTTACAGTTCCAATATATTATTAACAAATATTTTATGCAATATAGTTATCAGAGTATTCAATGTCAGTTATCAAGAGAAAGTCGTCTCACTACAGTTTCAGTCTACTCTATCTAGAGTGTCTCAATAGAGTCTTACCTAAGTAGTCTCATAACATACAAATAATGTTTTTCAATAGATCAAACAGTATTCAGAATATCTAACATGCTTTCAATCTATTTAATCACAGTTTTAGTAACTTACTTGGATTAGAGTCAGAGGGTCGGCTTACCACTTACCCAATAACAGAAACAAAATCATTTCAAAATTATTTTAAAATCATTTCCTCAAAACCATCCTTTAAAACCCAAAAGCCACAGTCGAGTTTTACAACCAGGTTCTGATACCACTAAATGTAACACCCTAAACCCGGGCTACACATTATGGTCGAATCTGGTGGCATCACATGAGAGTGATTTTGGAAAACCGTTTCAAATGTCATACTTGTTTAAATTATTATCTTTCCTTTATCACGGAAGCATTGAAATCGTTCATTACATAAAAAATCTGATATTAAGTTTTAAAATGCGTTAGTGATGTCGCGGTTTATAAATCAATAAAAATAATATATTTAAAACCCAATGTATAAAACAAAACAGTCCAAAATTCTACAATACATAAAACTCCCAAAATAATAAATAATTAATAACCAGTAATAAAAACATGAAGTCCAACAAGGTGTCCATTAGTGGTCACCCTCGAGCCCTCCGCAGCACCAATCCATCTACTATTGGGAATTACCTGATAGAAAATAAAATAAAGGGGTGAGTTTTGGCAAACTCAGTGTGTACATCCCCACAGTAAATCTTGCATGTAAATAGATAACAGTCAAGCAGTCATAATCGAGCCTGAGCTCTTAACAGAATTAATGTAGGCTTTAGCTCACTTAGAGCAGTATCAGATACATTCGGGCCTTAGCCCATACAGATATACATGCATATCAATCAGTACAGTACATGCCCACCAACCCTGCACACCATCTCTGTACACCCTACACTCCATGTAGGGATAAAATCGAGCCACCCAGCCCTACACACCAACTATGGGGATAAAATCAACCCATCTAATCCTACACACCATAAGGTACCGTAAAACAGCACATAACAAGTAAAGGCAGCATAGCTGCCAATCAAACGGCTAAAGCCTTTCAGTCTTCCTTCTCTCTAATATCAATCCTAACCCAATGCAATGCAACATAAATTATGTCAAGGCATGCTTTCATATAATAAATAGATCATACGTATCATACTCAAAACAGATCAGAACAATATTAATACACATGCTAAGTATAACATGCTAGCATACAACTCTGAATCATATCACAGAACTGTGTCTAAATAATGCTTACCAACCCTTTAACAGGTCACAGTCGACTAGGGCGACCCGTGCAACCGTTCAAAACAATTCAGATTAATGGGCTCACACGTCTATGAGGCCTGCCTGTGTGGCCCACACAGCCCAAATTGGCCTTGCCTGTGTGAATCACATGGCCTGGCCCAAATCCTACAGGCCCGTGTGGTTCACCTATATGGCCCACCGGCCTAATTGGCCTAGCTCGTGCCTCGCACACAGCCTAGCCAGCCTCACACGCATGTGTCTGTCGTACCCGTATGGCACGCGCACGACCTAGCTCGTCCATCACACGGTCGTGTCTCGTCACACGACCTCCACACAGGAAATTTATACGCCCGTGTGGCGTCAACAGCCTCATTTTCAGCTTTCGCTGAATCACATTTTTAGTACATTAGCAGTACACACTTGACTTGTTTTTGATGCTAATGCTATTTTGAGCACTTTGAGACCTATAATTGACAATAAGAAGTCCAATTTCAGTAATCTAAATCAAACAATTACAAACCGATAAATCTTGAAATCGCACAATTGACTTACCACCACCAAAACCGAGCATTTCTCCGATTCAAATCGTCGAATCCTTGACTTCCAGCCTCTTAATTGACTCCTAATCAATAGTAAAACAAATCCTCGTTAATATCTAACTCATCTAACAATAGAACCAAATCATGATCAAACGCGAATCGCAAAAAGGATGGAACAAAGGGAAATCGTGAAGAAAAAGAATGTAAAGGATAACCAAAATTTCGGTAATAAGACTAGAGATTAAACGTTAGAAAGAAGAGAAAATAATTTGATTTGGGGATTTCGTAAAACAAAAGAATAAAGGTTAGATTTTCTGGTAACTCCCAATTTTCTTCACCACTCCACTATTCAGTATTAGACTCAAACTCAAACTCCTTTACAACGCATAGTAAAAATTCATGCCCACATAACAATTCGAACACATGACCTCAAGCATAATCCCTTGCCACTAACCAGCAGACCAGCAGGCCCATTCTGTTATATTTTTACCAACTTTTACTTAAAAGCCTGATTACCACGAGTTAGGCTTTATTAAATAGAAACCAAAATTTAACCTAAGTATTGGCTTGAACTTGGGACCTCCCCAAACACACCCAGAGCACTTATTCACTCAAGCAGACAATTATTTACGTCAACTATTTACAAAAAAATTTTCAGAAATGTTCGTGCACAACAAATCACAAAAGCTGAAATTTTGAGGCGTTATATGACCTGCATAAAAATTTTAATTCAGATAATACACAAAGTGATAATGAGAACTAGAGGTACTCGTGGAAGAAGTACAAGAGGCCACGACAGAGGCCGTAAAAGTGCTAGTGCTGGGTGTTTGGCATCGGGCCACATGCCTAATGTTGAGGCTAGGGAGGCACCAGATTCACTTGTAACTGAGACGAGATCTTTTGATCAGGTGGTTGGGGATGACGCACTATCCCTAGCTATGCTCCGTATTATAGAAAGGGTCAATGGGCCCAATATTGGTACTGTGGTTGGTGGTCAGTTACGAAACGACTCCAGTCAAATGGAGCTGAAATCTTTAAGGGTATTGCTGCAGTGGCCCCTAATGTGGTAGAATACTGGACCGAGGCCACAGAGAGAATAATGGATGACCTCGACTGCACCCTAGAGTAGAAACTGAAAGGTGTAGTGTCATTGCTACGAGATGAAGCCTACCAGTGGTGGCTTACTGTGAAAAAGGGTACACAACCTGATCGGTTAACCTGAGATTTCTTTAAGTCTGCGTTTCAAGGAAAGTATATAGGTGCTAGTTATGTGGATGCCCGAAGAAGAGAATTTTTAAATTTGACACAATAGCATAAATCGATGTCTGAATACGAGGTAGAGTTCTTTCAACTTAGCCGTTATACTCGAGGAGCGGTAGCAACTAAATACGAGCGTTGTGTCTATTTTGAGGACAGCCTTAGAGATAGTCTACGGATACTGATAGCTCTCTATAGGGAGCAGGATTTTGCTGCTCTAGTGGAAAAGGCAAAGATCACTGAGGACGTGAAGTGCGTTGAGTGCCAGAACTGGGAATCTGAAAGGGGCAGAAATAAGAGGGAATCAAAGCCCTCCAGTGCATTTGGAAGGCCTAAGAAAAAGGCCAGAGTTGTTGGACTAGTTCGAGTTGGGGCCCCTGTTGCTGTTGCTAGATTACAGCCTTATGCGAGATGTGGGAGTTATCATCAGGGCGAGTGCCAGAAGAGGTCTGGGGCGTGTTTCAAGTGTAGATCAATGGAGCATTATGTGAAGAATTATCCACAGAGGCCTGTGCAAATGCAGTTAGGATTTTGTTCAGCCAACAAAAAGTGTTCCGCCGCCGCTGAGAGGCCATGGTCAGGCCAGAGGTAGAAATGGTATGGGCCGAGGTCGTGGAGCACCGGGCAGAGGTGCTGGTAATATTGAGGTAAGGCAGGCAGCTTCGGTGTATGCTGCACGTCACTGAGAGGATGGGGACTCTATAGATGTGATAACTAGTACATTTCTTATCGATAATGTACCTTATACTGCACTGATTAATGTGAGGTCTACGCATTCGTACATTGCATGCATTGTGTCTAAGACTTTGGGTATAAAGTTTGAAGCTACTGCAAGTGAGGTTACTGTGTTGAGTCCATTAGGGCAGTCAGTGAGAGTGAATAAATTGTATAAAGAAGTACCTTTGGAGGTTCAAGGAATGATCTTTTTAGCAGACTTAATGGAACTTTCATTCGATGAATTTGACTTAATCTCGGGGATGGACTGGCTAGTTAAGCATCAAGCAAATTTGGATTGTGCTGCTAAGTGGGTAGTATTGAAAACTGCAGAGGGTAATGAGGTAGTAGTTATTGGGGAGCGTCGAGATTATTTATCGAATGTGATTTATTCATTAAGAGCCGAGAAATTGGTTCGAAAAGGGTGTGAGGTGTATCTAGCCTACATCAGTGTTTCAAAATCTTAGGTTTCTTCTGTTAAGGATATAAGAGCTGTTAAAGACTTTCCTAACGTATTTCCTGATGAGCTACCTAGATTACCCCCAAACCGTGAAGTTGAATTTGGGATTGAGCTATTACCTGGTATAGCTCCAGTGTCCATTGCCCCTTATAGATGGACACCAAAGGATTTGGGGAACTGAAAGCTCAAATTTAAGAATTATTGGACCGAGGATTCATTCGACCTAGTGTGTCTTCATGGGAAGTGCCAGTGTTATTTGTGAAAAAGAAGGATAGATTTATGCGCATGTGGATTGACTATCGGCAATTGAATAAATTGACTATCAAGAATAAGTACCCCCTACCAAGGATTGACGATCTTTTTGATCAACTATGAGGAGCTTCGGTTTTTTCCAAAATTGATCTCCGTCTGGGTACCATCAACTAGGAGTTAAAGAGGCTGATGTCTACAAGACAGTGTTTAGGACTCGTTAGGGTCACTATGAGTTCCTAGTGATGCCATTTGGGCTAACAAATGCACCAGTAACCTTCATGGATCTGATGAATCGATTGTTCTGCACTATCTGAACTGGTTGTAGTGGTGTTTATAGACGATATTTTGGTGTATTCGAGAACTGAAGATGAACATGATGCACATCTTTGAGTTGTTCTGCATATTTTAAGGGAGAAACAGTTGAACACAAAGTTCAGTAAATGCAAATTCTGGTTACAAGAAATGGCGTTTCTGGGTCATGTGGTATCTGCCGAAGAAATTAGGGCTGATCCTCAGAAAATTGAAGCTGTTCTGGACTAAAAACCACCTAAGACTGTGTTTGAGATTCAAAGCTTTTTGGGTCTGGCTGGATATTACAAACGTTTTGTTGAGGGGTTTTTGTTGATTGCTAAACCTTTGACTAAGTTATTGCGTAAAGGGGTACTGTTTAACTGGACTAATAAGCAGCAAGAGAGTTTTGAGAAACTAAAAAAGGTTCTGATCGAGCCCCCTGTCTTAACACAGCCAGAATCTGGGAAAAAATTCACTGCCTACAGCGATGCATCACACGTCAGTTGGGGTTGTGTGTTGATGCAAGAGGGTAAGGTGGTGGTATATGCATCTCGTCAACTTAAGACTCATGAGGCAAATTACGCAACACACAACTTGGAGTTGTCCGTACTGGTATTTACATTGAAAATTTAAAGGCATTACCTATACAGTGAAAAGTGTACAATTTACACAGATCACAAAAGCCTCAAGTACCTCCTCACTCAAAAGGAGTTAAATCTTAAACAGTAAAGATAGATCGAGCTGCTTAAGGACTATGACTGCTCAATTGAATACCATCCTAGTAAGGCTAATGTGGTGGCCGACGCACTGAGCCATAGGGTTGTGTCTGACCTAAAAGCGATGTTTGCTCATCTCAGCTTGTTCAATGATGGCAATTTGTTGGCTAAACTACAAATTAAACCGACATGGACTGAACAGATTAAAGGTAAGTAGTTGGAGAATGAGTCATTAGGTCCTCATTTCCGACAGATTGAGAGTGGGGAAACTTTGGATTTTGAATTGAATATCGAAGGGGTACTGTGTTTCCGTGGGAGAATATGTGTACTGAGGGATATCAAATTGAGACTGTCTATTTTGCAAAAGGCGCATAGTAGTCCTTATGCTATGCATTTTGGCGGGAACAAGATGTACCGAGACCTTCGTGAGCTGTACTAGTGGCCAATATTTAAACATGAAGTTACTAATTTTGTAAGTTCTTGACATGCCAGCAAGTTAAGACTGAGCATCAGCTACCTTCAGGGTTATTACAGCCGGTTAAGATTCCACTTTGGAAGTGGGAGAGGGTAACTATAGACTTTGTTAGTGGGCTGCTCCTAATGCCTACTAAGAAAGATTCGGTATGGGTTATCATAGACCGGCTAACCAAGTCTGCCCATTTCATACTGGTCTATACTAATTACTTATTGCAGAAGCTGGCTAAGTTATATGTGGCTGAGATAGTAAGACTACATGGGGTACCGGTTTCCATAATATCTTATAGAGATCCACGCTTTACGTCTCAGTTTTGGAAGAAGTTACACAAGACATTGGGTACAACATTGGACTTCAGTACCGCGTTCCACCCTCAGATAGAAGGTTAGTCAGAGAGGGTGATTTAGATACTGGAAGACATGCTAAGAAGTTGTGTAATAGACTTCCGAGGCAGTTGGGAAGATTACTTGCCGTTGGCAGAGTTTGCATATAACGTAGCTATCAGGCAAGCATACAAATGGCATCGTACGAGGCGTTACATGGCCATAGGTGTCGTACTCTAGCGTGTTGGACTGAACTGGGTGAGCGGTGTGTTCTAGGCCCTGAGTTGGACTCTGATACCAAAGACAAAGTGAGATTAATTCGAGATCATTTAAAGGCGGCATTAGACAGACAAAAGTTGTATGTGAACTTAAAGCGCAAGGAGATTGAATATTCTGTGGGAGATTACGTCTTTCTTAAAGTCTCACCATGGAAGAAAATATTGAGTTTTGGGCGAAAAGGCAAGTTGAGCCCTAGATTCATTGGGCCTTACCGCATTTTGAAGCGTGTAGGATTGGTTGCCTATCAGCTTGAGTTACCGCCAGAGTTAAACCAGATTCACAATGTGTTTCATGTTTCAATGCTGAGGTGGTATCGCTCTGATCCCATGCATGTTGTTTCGATTGAGGAGATTGAGGTTAGACTAGATCTAACTTTCGAGGAGGAACCAGTGCAGATATTGGACCATGAGGTAAAGGTATTAAGACAGAAATATGTACTACTAACCACAATTCCGAGGAGGCCGCGTGGGAACCTGAGGAGGCGATGCGACAATAATACCCTCATCTGTTTTAACTAGGTAAATTTTGAGGCCGAAATTTCTTTTAGAGGGTAGACTTGTAACGCCCCAAAAATTTATGTTTTCATTTTGTGTGTTTGATCCAAATAATGGACTGCTTGAATGGTTTATGAGTGGTTGGGAGTCCCTGAGAAGCCCTAGGTTCGAGCCTTGGCTTATGCAAAATTTTTATTTTCTTACTTGTTGGAACCATGACTCTAGCATAGAACCTTTTAAGTATTTATGATTGAAATATGACACAAGGAGCCTGCTGGTAGAGAGGTAAGTGGCGTGTCAGTATTTCTAAGGGAGCTTGACTTCGAATCTCATGTGGCGTAAAGGAGTATTTATTTTACTTCCTTGCTGTATGGGAAATGGAGTTTGAATGAAACTCTGCAAGGTGGAGTTTGATTTGGTCATCGAGGGATTTGTGGAGCAAATCAAGGATTGGATTTGGGATTAAGGGAGTGATTGTTAGGAGAGAATCAAGGAAATTTGAAATGGAGGGGTTGGGAGATGTTGTAGCCGAATTCTAACTCTAAGGTAGCTTCAGTTTCGATTAAGAGGATTAGGAGGACATCTTTTGGAGTGTGGAATTGCAGAATGACCTTTGTTCACTTTTGGCTTTATTTTGTTTACGAGATTGTGGGTTCTTTCACATATTTTTGCTCTCTCGTGACCAATTTTGTTTTTCTTCTTGCCTTGACCGAATACCTTCTTTTAGTATTTCTTTTTCTCTTTCTTTTTTCAATTCTTTTTCTCTGAAAGCTACTATAGTTTTTGAGCTTTCTTCATTTTGTCAATCGACTTTCCTTGCTCTCTTTGAAGCTAATTGGTTTCTCTTCTCCTCACCCTATCTCTACATTTTGGTCGAATATTACCTCTCCCCTATTCCATTCCTTCAGTTTCTCTCATAAGTCGATTCTCCCCTCTCTCTTCTTTTCTTGTTCTTTCGGCCTATAGTCTTGACCTCATGTCGACTTTGTTCTTCATCTTCTTTGATCGGTTTTCTGTTCTGAAGTGGCACTAACGATCGGTAAGTTGTAGTTACTTCTTATTCTTGTTATTTCTTCATTATGTTCAAGTTGTTTTAAACCGAATGCTCTTTCTTTGTGTTCATTCATGGCCAACTCTCTTTCCATCTTTATTCTTAATGGTGCCACTTTGGTTCATAGAATTTCGTAAGGGGTTCAGACTGTTTTCTCTTTTTGCGATAAAAGGTGAATTTGAAGGCTTGTTTCTCAGTCATTGGCTAAATGTCACTTTTCCTTTTTGGAGAGGGGGTTTTGTGTGCTTCTTTAGATTAATGTGTGTTAACTGTGGTTTTAGGCAATCACATTTGATAGGCTATTCTTGTAATGTAATGAATCGACAAGGACGTGAGGACGATTTCTAACTAGTGATCTAAGAGGAACAAGCCGTATCTCATACAATCAAGGTGGATAGTGATTGTCGTCTTGAGATTAATTGCTTGTGAACACCAGTGGTTGAGAAACTCACTGTATGCCTGGAATGAATGTAGGTTGGGCGCTCGTGAATCTTAGCACGGTTTCGCTAAACAGGTGCGTACTCACACTGATTAACCGTAGAACGGTAAAAGTTAAAAAGCTGAAAAGTTTGGCGATTGATGACACACGGGTGTACGATCGTACGTGTGGTAAACTGAGCCCATGAAACATGGGCGTATAATTGTAGAGACCAAAATGAGCGGTCTCATGGGATTGGGCTCTCTTGGGCCACGTTAGGCCGAAATGGGCCGTGTGGGCCCAATGGGCTCATAGGCCCCACACGAGTAAATCTCATGGATATGTGGGAATATTGGACCCGGCTGTGTCACACACATGGCTAAGGTCCTTTCTGGGCTAAGTGGGCCACACGGCCATGTGGGCCCACATGGCCTCCATAATGGGCCTTGGGCCCATTCACACTATTATGTATGTTGAGGTTACAAGAGTTGCCAGAGACGACTATGAACCTTCTGATGGGTTAGTAAGTGTGCCTAGACCCATTCTGATGAAAATGATCGTTATGCCCTAATGGTAAAATGATTCATTTGCATGCGATATATATGTCAGTAATCGAGCTTGACATGTTGCATTCACTTATGATATTATTACATGACATTTTGCATGGGGACGGGTTATTATGGACGGAGGAAGTGTTCTGTAGTTATGGCTTTTAGCCATCCTGTTTAGGGCTTATAGTCATCCTATTTATGGCTTTTAGCCATCCTGTTTACTGGCAGCTTTGTTGCGATACTGATTGGTGCCGCAACCGGTGCTAATCTTGGTGTGTCTAGCTGGGTGGGTCGATTTTATCCCCACATAGTGTGACTGGCGGGACGGAGTGGTGTGTCTGGCTGGATTGGGGTGGGATTTCTGTCTACATTTCTGCTCTGTCACTGATACTGTATTGGGCTTAGGCCTACATATATTTTGTTTCTGATTTTGCTTCTATAATGGGGTAAGGCCCATCTAATACTGTTTCTGTAATGGGCTCAGGCCCAGACTGTTACTGCATTCTGTATGTCTGACTAGTTTGATATTAGGGATTACACACTGAGTTTTCATAAACTCACCTTTTCTATTTAACTCTACAGGTAATCCCCAGTTATAGGCGGGTCGGTGCTGCGAGGGACTCGATGATGGCCACACAACCATATTTGCTTCCATTTTTAGCTTTTGATTTATAAGTAGATTCTTATGGGTATTTTTATTGTAATAAGGCCTTTTTTGGATTTTTTTTAATTTGGTTTTATTACTCTGTTTTTATAAACTGCTAGATGTAGGAAAAAGATGGGTTGTTCAAAAGGTAACTGTTTTTCAAAGACACCACGCTTGCGCAACTGTTTTCAAAATATAAGCTTCCACTATAAACGAGATTTTATATTGATAACGTTTAAAAGAAAGTACTTTTGACATTAAGGCAAGGTTTTCAATTGTTCTTTTATATCACACAAAGAGGCTAAATAAAGATTTGGCTTTTCAAACGATATCGTGTTTTAAAATTAAATAACTCTTCAATGACGCGTGTTTTGGAAATGAACAACCCATTTTGAAATCACTGTTTGACTAAATAATTTTGAGGTTTCCAACGTCATCAAGGTTTTTCGTTTCACACTTTAATGTGACACCGCAAGATTCAACCATAACGTCTACGCCGGGTTTAGGTGTTACAAATATAACCATGGATACTTATAATGGCATATTTCTAAGACATCAAAAAGTACATTTCAAAAAATGTTTATTTGTGTTAGTATAGAAATTTTTATTACAAGCAGTATAACTTGCCCAAGGGATGAACCATAAAACACAATAATTATTAGAAACCTGGACACAGTGGCACCCCAAGAATAGAAAATGTGACTACCTGCTCCAAAGCAGCAAAATCCTCATTCTATTTGGTAGAGTAAAAATCATGCTTCTTCTCCAAGATATTCTCATTAGCAACAATCAGCTTTGAAAAGTAGATTGAGCAGAGTTTTTCATTTAAGCTAACAACAAGATATTCTAATTATTGTTTTTCATTTAAGCTAACATCAGAAACATTGGTTTGGGAGGTAGATGCTGCCTTCTTGGCTTTCCCGGCTACTTTTTTCTTACGAAATTCCTCCAGCTACAAGAAAGGAGGGATCAATTATAACAGTACTTGGTAAACATACTCTAAATAATTATTTGTTCATTTGCAAAAACCCATTTATGTAATAAAATCTAACTGAAAACTTTTATCATAAGCATAAATCCAGAGTGAAAATTATACAAAATCCAATCAACCAAATGGATTCAAATTATGTAAAAGGCATAACATTTAAAGACAAAACATAGAAATCTAGAATGGAAGTTCTTTTTGTTTACCAGCCCTAGTTAGTAGAACATGAATGACTACTGAAGAAAATTAGAAGAAGAGTTCTAAACAACCAGAACAGGTTCAACACATCACAAAATAGAAGTAAAAATAAGACACTTCACTCAGGCAAAAATGCATATAGGCAACCTTAAACTGCAATGCTATCGTTATGCAACTTAAATACACTCTTCATTTGAAATCACTGTTATTAGAGTGTCAAATGCAGAGAAGGTTCTTCATCTTTTCCAGCCTGAATACAAAAAAAGCACGTAATGACAAAAGTGAACTCTCAAATCCAATTTAAGAAGAAAAACCAAAAAACATTGGTCTTATTTTTAGCTCTAATAGTAGCACCTTAGGCAGTTGCAAAGATTAAGGCATAAAAGCATTGAAAGTCCCAAAAGATGTAATCTAACAAAATAATTGATTCTATATACCATCAATTCCAGACATGATCCACCAAAGAATTGCAATACAATGCAAATATACTACAGATCATATATGAAAATACCAAAATAGACCGACAATTCTAGTTCTATTCTGAAATCGATATCCAAAATAGCTGACAATATAGTAACCAAACCATTTACCAGATCGAAAATCATATTTCAAAATAGAAAGAAACCATCAAATCAACCGATAAAGGGAAAAAAATTAAGAACAAAAAGATGTACCTAGCGTTTCCCAGCTTCTAGATGCTCTTGTTTCCGTAAAGAAGGTAAGGCCCAAGCTGATGCCATTTTCTTTTGACCCTTTATCTCTTTTTTTTCTTTTCTTTTTTTGAATTTAACGATGAGAATCCAAATTCAGTAGATGAACAAGGAAAACTTTGGAATATTCAAGTGCCGAAGATACCTAAATTCACAAAACTATGGATTTCGCAGCTGAAATAAGGCATTAGCTTTGAAAAATTGGTAAAACACAAGAAAAAAGAAAGGATACTTATGAAGTAGATTCAAACCATTCTATGCCAAGGGATTAATTGTAAATTTATAACCATTTTTAAAGGAACAAGGCTCACTGACATTCAAAGAACCCTTTCAATGGCCATGCTTTCAAAGGGTTTCTTCCATTATGTTTTTTTTTCTTTTAGTATCATTTTTAGGATTGACCTTTAGTGAACTATCTGAATGTCTACAAAGATGATGGATTTTATTGTCAAAATCATTTGATTTGCATTAATGCATTAATTTTTTTCCTTTTCAAGTAATTCGATCTAGTTGATAGTGTAACACCCCTAACCCCTGCCCGTCGCCGGAGGTTTAAGAGGCATTACAAACAATTACACAAAAGCATGAAAGTCCGTTTGCATAAAATTTCGAGCATTCTTAATCCAAATACATTTGTATACGAACCACTATTTAAAAGAACTTATGATATACCTTGACTAATGATTTCCATTCTTATAGCAAGGTTTTATAAGTAAGTTAACTAAAACATTATCTTATTACCTAGCCGAATATGCAAGTTCATATGTGACTTCCTAAAGATTCCCTAAGCCCAATTCATGTTACGAATTTGAATAGCATGCTTTATAGAATTCCACCACGATTTTTTTTTTACTTAATTAATTGATCATAACAGATTATGGTCAACCCACGTCTCAAGCAACCACACACTTTAAACATTTATACAAGTAATACCAAATGCCATCTCCATTCTATACTATTAGCATTTACTTCCACTATCCATCTAGATAAGTATGACACATGCGGCATAACAACCCTATTCACACTTCTTTCATGTTCGTCCATACTCAACCAAAATATGCATAATTTATAAACGAATATGAAGTAACTTGGCAAGCCATTTTCGCATGGCTATTCATATTTACAATTCAAAATAAAGATTTGTGTTCAAAACAGAGATTTTAGCCTATACATGCCATTGTTTCAAAAGGAATTTAAACCTTCGAAAGTACCAAAATTTATAGACGATAGTGTGAGTGGCCTGGACCCAAAATCCCTCGAACTGTAGCTTTAAACGAAATCTACAAAACAGAAGGAGACATAACAACAAAGTAAGCTTTCTAAGCTTAGTAAGCTTCAAGTAATTTATACAATTCATATCTTAAAGTATCAAATATATTCAATAACATAAAACTCAATTTCAAAAGGCATTTCCACTTGGCTGAATACACATTCTTACATGAGGAAATTTTAGCATTTCCTTTCACTTAACTTATTGACCATCTTTCATGACCACATCACATTCTTTCACATAAGTATCATTCATGTCCAAACTTATATATACTTTGGTGAACATAGATAGAGCTCTCTTTCATATATTCAGACAAGCTTAATACTTAAGATAAACTAAATCGAATATCACATATGAGTCTGTAGTACATACCTGGCCTTCTTATTGGGATGATTATACCTTATTGAAGTCGTATTACAATTTTCTCGTAATCTTATCACACACTAGAGACACCGGCTTATAGCCTGCTAGGCACTAGGGCCCGAATGTATCACCGGCTTAGAGCCTGCTAGGCACGAGGGCCTGAATGTATCACCGGCTTAGAGCCTGCTAGGCGCGAGGGCCCGAATGTATCACCGGCTTAGAGCCTGCTAGGCACGAAGGCCTGAATGTATCACATCACCGGCTTATAGCCTACTAGGCACTAAGGCCTGAATGTATCACATCACCGGCTTATAGCCTACTAGGCATTAAGGCTCGAACATATCATTATTGAATCTCGTACATTGTTCACTCACTTTCTACTATGTTACACAAGACATATCATTTTTGAAATTCATTAGTTAATTTCGACATAGGCAAAACATGCACATTATATCATTTTCACATACTGAATTTGCCAACCACATTTAATATGCCCTTCCATACCCATTCGGTTTAATGGAAATAACCACATAAATTCCATATGCACATGCCAGACACATTATTCTTTAAATTTCACATAGGCATACGGTTACCTACTTATATCATCATAATTCATATCATATTTATGTACGTACTAAGTTGATATGCTCAAAACTTACCTCGATATATTCGAACAGTTGTAGCTCGGCTACTCAACTACCTTCTCTTTCCCTCTATCCGACTTGAATCCTCTTTGCTCTTGAGCTTGAATAAACAATTGAAAAATTATCAAGACTTAATTGTTCATTCTCTTGACCGAATGTAACAAGAGCTAGTTATGTATTATCAATCATTATTAGTTCACTAGTTCTTTTTAATCTATGATTAATTTGCACTTGGCACATACTAATGGAGCATAGCATAACTTTCGTTACCTCATATCACAAGCCACGTTCAACTAGTATTCATATTAGCACATAACTCAAACATACATAGACATAAAACCGAAAGCATAGACACTACCATTAATTAAGTATTATGCCATCAACAAAATCATCTCACATACTTATGACTGAAAACAATTTGTACCCTTCCAAGGCATAACCTTACTCATAATAATAAATACTCTCTTCACATCCTTTCTTTCTTTATTACCTAACTATATGCCACAATTAATCTAAGTCACAAAATTAAGAGTACATTCGGCATTCATGAGCAAGAATTCACACTCAAGCATGTTTTTCAAACACATGGTACCAACTTGACATGTTCTTCACTAAACAATTCTCCCAAGGTACATCCATAGATAAACTTTAATATATATACATATATATATGTGTATATAACCGAGTTATACTTCCTTCATCCATAATATGGGATGCAAAAAATCAAACTCTTAATGTTTGCATTTTACTACCATGGCTGAAACTAATATGCTATTTAAACTCAAAATTTACCAATGAGTCTCAATTAAGAGCAAGATAAGAAGCTCACACCACTATTTAACACTTTTTTACAACCATTCAAGACTCTCTTAATCAACTAAGCATGAATTACAAGCTCTTATAATTTTTCTACATTTCTACCTAATTGCCGAATGCTCCAAGTTCATTTAATTTAGAAATTAAACCATGGGTTCTCTACTACATGACCTTAACAACCAAATTTCATGGCCAATTCAAAGAAATTACTTCCAAATACGTGAAAACAACATCCCATTCATACAAACCAAATCAAAACCGTGAGCTCATAGTTCCATCAATTTCAAATTTCTAAAATGGGTTTGAAAGGATGCATAACAAAGAACTCAAATCTTCAATTATATTACAAAATATTAAACATTTACCTTGAATTCTATCCTTCCAAATGACCGATTGTCCCAAAGCTTCTTCCTCTATTATTTCCCTCAACTCACGGCAATGAAGAACAAATGAAGAGACCCTTGTTCTTTTCACCTCACTTTCATTATTTTATTTTACTTTAACATGTCATTTAGCCAATTATCTTAAATTTCTAATATAAAGAACATATATTTGTGAAAGCAAGTTATCATGGCCGGCCACTATAGAAAATATATGGGAAATTGACATGCAAGTCCAATCATTTAAGCCATGCACCAATTCGGCCCCCTTACAATTTATCACACACATTTTCACTACTTTACACTCAAGTCCATACCAAGAAATCACACATTCAAACGGCACCAAAAATAAATCAATTATTCACACAAATAATTTCACATAGATTTAACATAGAAATTAGCATTTATTTAATATAATGACTCAGTTTTGTGGTTCCAAAACCACTTCCCGACCATGGTCAATTCAGGGCTGTCACAACTCTCCCCCCTTTAAAAATTTTCGTCCTAAAAAATCTTATCGATGAATAAGTTTGGGTATCGTTCTTTCATAGATGTCTCGGTTTCCCAGTTGCTTCTTCAATCCTGTGCTTGAGCCACAACACCTTTACTAATGAAACCTTTTTATTTCGCAACTCTTTCACCTCACGAGATAAAATACGAATCGGTTCTTCTTCATAACTCAAATCGGGCTAAATTTCAACCTCCGACAATTTAATCACATGCAAGGGATCTGATCTATAACGACGAAGCATTGATACATGAAAAACATTGTGAATCTTTTCAAGTTCATGGGGCAAAATCAGCTTATAAGCAACCGGCCCAATCAGTTCTGATATCTCGTACGGTCCGATGAATCTCAGACTCAACTTGCCTTTACGGCCGAATCGAGTATCTTTTTCCGAGGTGAAACTTTTAAAAACACTTTATCACCAATCTGATACTCGATATCTTTACGTTTCAGATCTGCATATGATTTCTGACGATCTGATGCCTTTTTCAAACTATCACGAATCGTTTTCACCTTCTGCTCTGCTTCTTTGACTAAATCAACTTCGAGAATCTTATTCTCACTAAGCTCGGTCCAAAATAGAGGTGTATGGCACCTTCGACCGTAGAGAGCTTCATAGGGTGCCATTTGAATACTCGATTGAAAGCTGTTGTTATACGCAAATTCAACCAAAGGCAAATACTTTTCCCACGAATCGTTAACTCAAGAATGCAACATCTCAACATGTCCTCGAGTATTTGAATAACCCGTTCGGATTGTCCGTCAGTTTGCGGATGGAAGGCAGTACTAAAATCTAATTTGGTACCCAAAGCCTTGTGTAATTTCTTCCAAAATCTCGAAGTAAATCTGGGATCTCTATCTGAAATAATAGAAGTAGGCACCCCGTGCAATCTCACTATCTGAGAAATGTACAATTCCGCTAACTTCTCAAGCATATAATCGGTACGAACAGGGATGAAATGAGCCGACTTGGTCAATCGGTCAACTATAACCCAAATGGATTCTTTCTTGCTCAGGGTTAGCGGTAAACCAGATACAAAATCCATTGTAATTCGATCCCACTTCCACTCGGGTATTAAAATCGGCTGAAGTAATCCCGAAGGCACCTGATGCTCTGCTTTCACTTGTTAACAAATCAAACATTTAGAAACATAGTGGGAGATGTCTCGTTTCATACCGTGCCACCAGTACTGATGTTTCAGGTCGTTGTACATTTTCGTGCTACCCGGATGAACCGACATTCGGCTATCATGAGCTTCATTTAAAATCATCAGAACAATCTCTAAATTTCTCGGAATACACAATCGGTTTCTAAACCTCAAACAATCATTGTCGTCAACCCGAAATTCTGAATCTACATTCAAATTGCACTGAGCCCTTTTTGAAGTCAAATCGTCGTCGTTTGTCTGAGCTTCACAAATTTGCCTTACGATTACTAGTTCTACCTTTAATTCTGCTATCAACAAATTATCCGTAGACATGGATAAATAAACGTTCATTGCTCACAAAGCAAATAGCGATTTCCGACTGAGAGCATCCGCAACTACATTAGCCTTACCCAGATGATAATCGATAACAAGCTCGTAGTCTTTTAGCAACTCTAACCACCGTCTTTGTCTCAAAGTCAAATCTTTTTGAGTCATCAGATACTTCAAACTTTTATGATCGGAAAAGACATGGCATTTTTCTCCGAACAAGTAGTGACACCAAATTTTTAGAGCAAAAACAATAGCAGCAAGCTCAAGATCATGAGTTGGATAATTTCTCTCATGAGGCTTCAATTGCCTGGAGGCATACGCAACTACTCGGCCTTCTTGCATCAAGACGCAACCTAAACCGTTCTGAGAGGCGTCACTATAAATTACATACTCCTTACCGAACTCAGGCTGGACCAACACCAGAGCCTCCGTCAAAAGAGTTTTCAACCGGTCGAAACTTTTCTGACACTTTTCTGACCATTCAAACTTAACATCTTTTTGTAATAGCTTTGTCAACGGTGTCGCAATCATCAAAAACCCTTTCACAAATCGTCGATAGTAGCCGGCAAGCCCCAAAAAGCTCTGTACTTTAGTAACGTTTCTCGGAGGCTTCCAATCCAATATGGCTGAAACTTTACTCGGATCAACTCGAATACCCGATGCAGAGACCACATGCCCCAAAAAGCTAACCTCAATCAACCAGAACTCACATTTATTGAACTTAGCATATAATTGCTTATCTCGTAAAATCTGTAATACTAATCTCAGGTGCTCGGCATGTTCAGTTTCATCATGCGAATAGATCAATATATCGTCAATGAACACAACTACAAACCGGTCTAAATACTGCTTGAAAATTTGACTCATCAAATCCATAAATACCGCAAGGGCATTAGTGAGCCCAAACGGCATCACTAAGAACTCATAGTGACCGTATCTCATTTTGAATGCCGTTTTTGGCACATCTGAATCTGGTACTCGCAGCTGATAATAACCCGATCTCAAATCTATCTTCGAAAACACTGAGGCTCCTTTCAGTTGATCAAACAAATCATCAATGCGCGGTAACAGATATTTGTTCTTTATTGTCACTTTATTTAATTGATGATAGTCGATGCACATTCTCATGGTTCCGTCTTTCTTTTTCACGAACAATACTGGTGCGCCCCAGGGTGAGAAACTCGGTCGAACGAAACCTCTATCCGTCAACTCTTGCAGTTGAACCTTCAATTCTTTTAATTCGGTTGGTGCCATGCGATACGGAGCTACCGAAATCGGAGCTGTTCCAGGTACAAGTTCAATGCCAAACTCTACCTCACGAACAGGTGGTAATCCCGGTAATTCCTCGGGAAAAATATCCGGATATTCATAAACTACTGGCACCGACTCAAGCTTCTTTTCTGATTCTTTACTATCAATCACGTACGCCAGATATGCCTCGCATCCCCTTTTTACAAAATTCTGAGCTTGCATCGAAGATATCATAGCTGGTACCCCGCTCAAATCAGAGGATTCAACCCGAATTATCTTATTATTTGAGCATCGCAAATTAATAGTCTTCCACTTGCAATTCACTACTGCGTCATGCACAGTCAACCAATCCATCCTGAGAATAATATCAAATTCATCAAACGGTAATAGCATCAAATCAGCCGGGAAACAAGAATCTCGAATCATTAAGGGACATCTCTTGCACACTTTATCGACCAACACACATTGACCCGGAGGGTTTGACACTCGAATTACGAACTCAGTAGACTCAACAGGTAGAGTCTTACTGGATGCTAAAGTTTCATACACATACGAATGGGTTGAACCCGGATCAATCAGAGCTATAACCTCAGTGTCAAAAAGAGTAAAAATACCGATAACAACGTCAGGGGAAGAAGCCTCCTCACGGGCACAGATGGCATAAGCCCTGGCAGGTGCACGAGCCTCCGATCTGATCGCAGTGTCTCTAGTCCCTCTCTGACTGCCACTAGTATTACCTCTACGTCTTGGTGGTCGACCTCATGCTACCGCACCACCAGGCCTCTCACTAAGATTAGTATTACGTTCAACCTGTCTCGGACAATCCTTTATGAAATGATTAGCAGCTTCACACTTAAAACAGGAGTGATCATGCAATCTGCAGCTCCTCGGATGCCATTTCCCATAATGTTTGCATACTATTCTATCCCCACGGTCATTGCCTACACTAGCAACGGAAGTAGCTTGCATACTCGCTGGAGGTCGATCACGATCTCGTCTGGAATAACCAGAATTAAGCTTAAATCTGCTCGACTCGTCCTGAAATTTCTTCGAGGATTGCTGAAAAGATTTTCCCAACGATCTCTTGCGGAAACCTCTAACTCCGTCCTCAGCCTTTTTCTTTTCAATACTGAGCTCTTCGGCTTTACAAGCTCACTTGACAAGTACTACGAACTCTTTAATTTCTAAAATACCGACCAACAATTTAATATTCTCGTTTAAACCATCCTCAAAGCGTTTACACATGATAGCCTCGGATGATACACACTCACGAGCATATCGACTGAGCCGTACAAACTCTCTCTCATATTCGGTTACGGACATTCGACCCTGCTTAAGTTCAAGAAATTCCTTCCATTTTTGATCAATGAATCTCTGATTGATATACTTTTTTCAGAACTCGGCTTGGAAGAACTCCCAGGTGACCCGTTCTTTCAGCACAATAGAGACCAATGTATTCCACCAATAGTAAGCAGAATCACGTAATAGAGATACAGCACACTTCAAACATTCTTCGGGCGAACACTATAATTCATCAAAAACTCGGATCGTATTATCGAGCCAGAACTCAGCCCGCTCAGCATCATCACTAACTGTAGCACGGAACTCTTGAGCCTCGTATTTTCTAATTTTGTCAACCGAAGGCTTACTCGATCTCAATAGATCGGTCACAGGAGGAGCTACATATGTCGGGAGAGGAGTATTTAGGGGCGAGGGTTGTGGAGCAGCCGGATTTGTTCGTATAACTGAGTAAACCAATCACTCATCATCTCATAGAAAGCTTGTTGGGCGTTATCATCTCGATGACTTATATTTGACTGAAAGTCATTAGGCGCAGTCCCTTGCGCGGGAGCCGGCGCCACACTCTCCACGTCATCTGTCACAGTTCGCTCAGGATCGGGATTTATTTCTATACAAAAATCACATTTCAAATGTCAGAAGTCACCACACTATCATATTAACTAACAATGGCATGTATAGCTATGTTCACACACACTACGTTAGTCCGAGAACCGACTAAACCGTAGCTCTAATACCAATAAATGTAACACCCCTAACCCCTGCCCGTCGCCGGAGGTTTAAGAGGCATTACAAACAATTACACAAAAGCATGAAAGTCCGTTTGCATAAAATTTCGAGCATTCTTAATCCAAATACATTTGTATACGAACCACTATTTAAAAGAACTTATGATATACCTTCACTAATGGTTTCCATTCTTATAGCAAGGTTTCATAAGTAAGTTAACTAGAGCATTATCTTATTACCTAGCCGAATATGCAAGTTCATATGTGACTTCCTAAAGATTCCCTAAGCCCAATTCATTTTACGAATTTGAATAGCATGCTTTATAGAATTCCACCACAATCTTTTTTTTTTACTTAATTAATTGATCATAACCGATTATAGTCAACCCACATCTCAAGTAACCATACACTTTAAACATTTATACAAGTAATACCAAATGCCATCTCCATTCTATACTATTAGCATTTACTTCCACTATCCATCTAGATAAGTATGACACATGCGGCATAACAACCCTATTCACACTTCTTTCATGTTCGTCCATACTCAACCAAAATATGCATAATTTATAAACGAATATGAAGTAACTTGGCAAGCCATTTTCGCATAGCTGTTCATATTTACAATTCAAAATAAAGATTTGTGTTCAAAACAGAGATTTTAGCCTATACATGCCATTGTTTCAAAAGAAATTTAAACCTTCGAAAGTACCAAAATTTATAGACGATAGTGTGAATGGCCTGGACCCAAAATCCCTCGAACTGTAGCTTCAAACGAAATCTACAAAACAGAAAGAGACATAACAACAAAGTAAGCTTTCTAAGCTTAGTAAGCTTCAAGTAATTTATACAATTCATATCTTAAAGTATCAAATATATTCAATAACATAAAACTCAATTTCAAAAGGCATTTCCACTTGGCCGAATACACATTCTTACATGAGGAAACTTTAGCATTTGCTTTCACTTAACTTATTGACCATCTTTCATGACCACATCACATTCTTTCACATAAGTATCATTCATGTCCAAATTTATATATACTTTGGTAAACATAGATATAGCTCTCTTTCATATATCCAGACAAGCTTAATACTTAAGATAAACTAAATCGAATATCACACATGAGTCTGTAGTACATACCTGGCCTTCTTATTGGGATGATTATACCTTATTGAAGTCGTATTACAATTTTCCCGTAATCTTATCACACACTAGAGACACCGGCTTATAGCCTACTAGGCACTAGGGCCCGAATGTATCACCGGCTTAGAGCCTGCTAGGCACGAGGGCCTGAATGTATCACCGGCTTAGAGCCTGCTAGGCACTAAGGCCTGAATGTATCACATCACCGGCTTATAGCCTACTAGGCATTAAAGCCCGAACATATCATCTTTGAATCTCGTACATTGTTCACTCACTTTCTACTATGTTACACAAGACATATCATTTTCGAAATTCATTAGTTAATTTCGATATAGGCAAAACATGCACATTATAACATTTTCACATACTGAATTTGCCAACCACATTTAATATGCCCTTCCATACCCATTCGGTTTAATGGAAATAACCACATAAATTCCATATGCACATGCCAGACACATTATTCTTTAAATTTCACATAGGCATACGGTTACCTACTTATATCATCATAATTCATATCATATTTATGTACGTACTAAGTTGATATGCTCAAAACTTACCTCGATATATTCGAACAGTTGTAGCTCGGTTACTCAACTACCTTCTCTTTCCCTCTATCTGACTTGAATCCTCTTTGCTCTTGAGCTTGAATAAACAATTGAAAAATTATCAAGACTTAATTGTTCATTCTCTTGACCGAATGTAACAAGAGCTAGTTATGTATTATCAATCATTATTAGTTCACTAGTTCTTTTTAATCTATGATTAATTTTCACTTGGCACATACTAATAGAGCATAGCATAACTTTCGTTACCTCATATCACAAGCCATAACCTTACTCATAATAATAAATACTCTCTTCACATCCTTTCTTTCTTTATTACCTAACTATATGCCACAATTAATCTAAGTCACAAAATTAAGAGTACATTCGGCATTCATGAGCAAGAATTCACACTCAAGCATGTTTTTCAAACACATGGTACCAACTTGACATGTTCTTCACTAAACAATTCTCCCAAGGTACATCCATAGACTAGACTTTAATATATATACATATATATGTGTATATAACCGAATTATACTTCCTTCATCCATAATATGAGATGCAAAACATCAAACTCTTAATGTTTGCATTTTACTACCATGGTCGAAACTAATATGCTATTTAAACTCAAAATTTACCAATAAGTCTCGGTTAAGAGCAAGATAAGAAGCTCACACCACTATTTAACACTTGTTTACAACCATTCAAGACTCTCTTAATCAACTAAGCATGACTTACAAGCTCTTATAATTTTTCTACATTTCTACCTAATTGCCGAATGCTCCAAGTTCATTTAATTTAGAAATTAAACCATGGGTTCTCTACTACATGACCTTAACAACCAAATTTCATGGCCAATTCAAAGAAATTACTTCCAAATACGTGAAAACAACATCCCATTCATACAAACCAAATCAAAACCGCGAGCTCATAGTTCCACTAATTTCAAATTTCTAACATGGGTTTGAAAGGATGCATAACAAAGAACTCAAATCTTCAATTATATTACAAAATATTAAACATTTACCTTGAATTCTATCCTTCCAAATGACCGATTGTCCCAAAGCTTCTTCCTCTCTTATTTCCCTCAACTCACGGCAATGAAGAACAAATGAAGAGACCCTTGTTCTTTTCACCTCACTTTCATTATTTTATTTTACTTTAACATGTCATTTAGCCAATTATCTTAAATTTCTAATATAAAGAACATATATTTGTGAAAGTAAGTTATCATGGCTGGCCACTATAGAAAATATATGGGAAATTGACATGCAAGTCCAATCATTTAAGCCATGCACCAATTCGGCCCCCTTACAATTTATCACACACATTTTCACTACTTTACACTCAAGTCCATACCAAGAAATCACACATTCAAACGGCACCAAAAATAAATCAATTATTCACACAAATAATTTCACATAAATTTAACATAGAAATTAGCATTTATTTAATATAATGACTCAGTTTTATGGTTCCGAAACCACTTCTCGACCATGGTTAATTCAGGGCTGTCACAGATAGTATATCAATGTTACAGCACACAATTGCACAAGGAAGAAAACTAATTTACTGAGCATCGATATACTTGAGAATTGATCATAATTCCTAAATTAGGTAAATAATTTCCTATAATTTTCAGAATTTTCATATTTCTGATTGATCAATCCACGGTTTCTCTCAACGATTTCCTAAATCTTTATATGTTTCTCCAAATTCATAATCTTTCTTACTTGATTATTGATTTTTGATTAGGCGTTAAGAAATCATGCACAATAATGCCTAATTGATAGGATAAAATAAACAATAATCAAGAACAAAAATGAAAAAGAAAATGAAAAAAGAGTAAGCATACCTTAAGAATAAGATGAGGATTGAACCAAACCTCATCAATAAAAGGGAGGAGAGAATCTAGGAACAAAGGCTTGAGATAAATTAGAGTGTTGGCGGTGAGAAGACTGGCAGTGACCGGCGGCTCCCATGATAGCTGGTAATATTCGTTGACGGCGTGAAGAGCCAACAACAGTAGCAGTCCATGAGACACCGCCCCTCTCCTCCGTCTTCCGTTGTCCATCGGCTATGGTTTTTGTCTGCAATTTTCACTTTGTGAATCAACAAAAAAAATTCAATGAAAGATTGAAAGAGATTCTTTCTTGCTATATATGCTTAGCATTACCTTTTCCATACTCTTCCTTCAATTTCTATTTGTAAATTTTCCTCTTTTGTAACCCAAGGGGAAGGGGAAAGGGAAGAGGAAAAGGGAGAAAAATTTTCCCGTGTTTTGGAAAATGTCTTATCGAAAAAAAGTGTAAGACATTTTTCTAGAAGAAGGCGTGATTTTCCCGTGTTTTGGAAATGCTTTTACAGTAGGAATTTGTTTTCCACCAAACAAACGGTGGAAAATGATGAAAATATTTTTTGGAAAATAAAATACAAGAAAACAAGCGGAGCCTTAGTGAAAGATTAAAGACTATAATTTATTTGGTTCTTGATTTATGCATGTATTTGGATATTGTTTTTTTCCTTCTTTCATTAATGTTGCAAAGGTTATTATTGTTAAAAATATAGACCACAGAACGCGCATAAAGGTTGATTTGGCTATCGATTTTTATGCTATTAAGGAATATATATTTCATTTTCTCTTTCACCCTCGATCTTTGACTTTTATTTATAGTTATTGCGGCTTTAGGATAAATAGAATATTTAATTTTATTGTAAAAGTTTTGTTAATGGCATGTTCAAGGTTTTATTTGTTTTTGGCTTGGCCATGAGAATAATATTAGTACATTGATATTTATTATTGAGTTTATATGCTTATTCTTTTCATACTATTCAGTTTAAGCATATATTTTGGATTTCAATTTACTTGGGATATGTAAGGCAAGTCGATCAAGGTTATATTTTTATGGTTTAATTATGATGAAATTAGGTTTTGATGCAAATTGATGTTAATCATTATATATGTTTAAAGTATTTAGTTTTAAGTTTGGTTCTACAATATTTAGTTAGATTATGATGATATGATCTATAGTTTGAATTGTGGTATATACCAATTATTATGATTTTATTTTTGAGATTTATTTGCTTGAAAATATTTTTCAAGTGTTCATACAAATCTTTGTTTAATCGTAAATACAATTTTGGATTTACATGGTATATTCAGGGTAAGTTTTTCTATTTGATTATGAATACATATATATGCGTGAATTGCTTTGGTGTTTTTGTCTATGCCAAAATTAAGAATACATGTGCTTGTTAATTATTTGGCTTAGAGCTACTACATTATTTATATTTGGTTTTGATATATATGGTTTCGAAATAAAAAAAAAAGGTCAAAGATTAAAGTTTTTAGTTTTTTATTGCATTATTAAGACAGCCTTATTTTGGGTTATTTCGGAGTATATAAAGCAATAAAAAAATAGTTTTGATATTTGGCTATTGGGTAAATTTTAAATTTGAATATTAGTATGTTTATATATTTTTTAAAATAACTTAATTGAAGTAATAAGTCACCAAAGTGATTTTTTTTTTGTGTAAATTATTTTGTTTTAAAATATAAAAGGTTGTGTGCATATAACTTAAGTTATGTTAATATTGATCGGCCCAAATGAAGGTTAATAATATTACATGTGCAACTATGGTAATAAACATGTGACAATTATTCAGTTTTACATGTGAGCAATAAATTGGCCCAAAGGAAGATTTATGATTCGACATGTTTTTAGTGTCAATGTTTGATTATTACACCAATATATCACTTATAAGTTAATATTTTGTCCAAAGATGAAATATTAATGGAGTGTCTGATATCTTGAGATGAGGTTTACCTTTATTAAAATTATTTGGTTTAAATTTGAAGTCTTATGTGAAGTTGTTTATGGTTTATGATTTATTCAACTATTATTATATTTGCCAACATCGTTGCATGTTGTTTTAGGATAAATATATATATACATATATATACTATTATCTTTTAATTTGTTTGAAAGATGAAATTAAGAGAAATATTTTGAAACAAAAAAATTCAGATTTTGGCTTTAGGTTTTAATTAAGGATGTTTAATATTTTAAATAGATTAGTTGAAACAAAATGCCGCCAAAGTGACCTCCTTTGTGTAGATTAGTTTATTTAAAATATCAAGATGATTATATGCTTTTGTGATTCATGCGTTTATTAATTGACCCAAAGGTAAGTTAATATTTGGCAGAATTTCAACGATATCTGTGGTGATAAATGTGTGACAATTATAAGGTAATTTATGTGAACAACAAGTTAGTCCAAATATTAATTCATTGTTTGACAAAATTTATTTTCAATGTTTGATTGCTGCAATAAGAGTACTGTTTATTGTTAATATTACTGTCCAAAGGCTTGATATTAATGTTGTATTTAGTATCTTGAGATGAGATTAGTCATTATCTTGAATTTATTGTTTACTTATGAATATTGATGTGAGCTTGTTTTTATTTATTTTTGTTCTATATTCAGCTAGTTCATCTTCTGCTACCACAATATTTGCTAATACAAATTCTATACCCAAGCTTAATGGGACTAATTTTAAAGAACGGAAAAGGCACTTACTTATAGTGCTTGGCTATATGGACATAGACCTTGCACTAAGGGGAGAACATGTAACACCCCTAACCCATATCCGTCATCGGATTAGGGTTACGAGGAGTTTCAGACCAGAAAATAGATCAGACTGATCGCACATTAATGAACACACATGGAAATATAGTTTCATTGATTTCAATAAGTAATGTCCTTTCCATAATTTATTGGATTTATTCAGGTACACAACATATTCCACACCATCTATCACATAAGGCATTTATTATGTATACATGTTACCGATCCTAATTCATACTAATTTAGTTCTATTTCTATAGCTCACATTACATTAAAGTTCAAACTAATATGACACACGCATAAGAATGGTTAAGTAAAATCATTCAAGACATATGGTACGAACATTTCCTTCCTTAGTCGAATGTCCTAGGAACTTATAAGCTAAAACCTAATGGAATTGCCATACTACTAGTCATAAGAGTCATGAATGTCTCAACCTAATTAACATGATATAGGTGCATCATTCATCAATACATAGATCGACATCGAATTGCATGACATAAACGGATATATTGCATTGCAAGGCATATGTATTTACTAGATGAGATAAGCTTAAATAATGCCAACATATTCACCATTTACTAGCCATATTCGCATGGCATTTTACACAAAGGTTCAAACTACATAGACACAAAATCAAGTATAGCTATTACATGCCATATATATAGGATTTTCATAATGGTACCAAGATAAGGTTGATAGGTGTGATGACTTCAAAAGATCAGCCCCGAGCTTCAACGCAAAACCTTAGTCTAGAAAAAATAGATGAACACCCGAAATGAGCTAATAACTCAGTAAGCCATAAGCAATAGAATAAAACAATCATTTGGATAGAAGGGTTTTAGAACCGGTAAAGCTAATGTTAAAGCAATGATCAGAAAAACAATCAATAATATACATATATATATACAAACATGTGCCGTGCCATCTGTATATATATATAAGTAGATATAATGTCATCCTTAGTTGACCATTACAATCTTACTCATGTCTCATTTCCCATTCGAAACCCCATTAACCATTTTGTAGCCATTTAGTTCATTGTTTAGTCACAAATTTTAACTAATCACAAACTTATAATTCCAAACATCTAACATAATTTCAAGTGTCATGGATATTGCATTACTTACACGTGCCTCCTTCGTACCTCAAAGAGTTTATGCTCATATGCTCATTTCGCACACACAGTGCCAAAGGACCGATATCGCACACATAGTGCTCGGTTAACAATTTCGCACACACAGTGCCTTTCCGCAATCGCACACATAGTGCCTTACTCCTTCGTACACATAGTGCTATAATAATACGCACACTTAGTGCCAAGTTTCCCTTCTATTTTAAGCTCAATCCCATACATCAAAATCACATCTAGAAGATATAATAAAATCATGGAACTCTCCATGTTCATTTTGCAATTGTAGCAACATATAACTATATGTCCTTAGCAATTTCGTAAGTTACATTTGCATACAATATCGAGCAAAAATGCAATTGCTTAAAGACTTACTTCCTTTAGGAAGAACAACTTTGACTAGCTACTCAACCACCTTCGCCTTCCCTTTATCCGTACTTTGCTCCATGTGATCTTAGCAAATTAAACAAATAAACCAATTCAATGCCTTTCTAATTACTTAACTCGAGTTATGCTTCATTCTCAAAGAAATTCACATACACATGTGATCGGCAATTCATCACAAGTTCACAAAACGACATCGTCTTTAGTTTAACAACTATACACAAATTTATATACATTCAAGTGCACAAGTGTACACATCACTATGGCACTTCATTCATGTTGGAAATACAATCAAAAGTACATGTGTTCGTACTAAAATATGATATATTTAAAATCGAACTCTCAAGGTAAATTCCTTTAATTCATATTCAACCATATCCCCATAAAAGTATAACCCACAATTATGCACATTTAACTCACTCATCACTTTGTTTAAGTCCCATTCGGTAACTAAGCACACACACGCATATAAACATATAGGCCAATTACCCTTTACCCCTTATTCCACATTATTATACATTAACTACTTCCAACCTCACCTTTCATGCATTATTAATTCGAGACATCATGCTCTCCATTTTGACATTTCACTATCATAGCCGAAGCTAATGTACTTCATTCCTAAAATTTACAAATGGTTCGATCAAAAATAAATGAGAGGCTCTCATCATTCATTTAACACCTAATTTTACCAATTCAACAACTAATTAGACCACCTATCATGCTAGGAACCAAAATGTCAAACAAAACTCACAAAACACCGCTAGCCGAATACCCCTAAGGTTCGGCATTTCATTCTAACCAAAATTTCTAAATTCAACTCAATCCTATATGAAGGTAACACCATAAGATTTATTTAATAAGTACTCACAAGTTCATAGCTCCAACAATACAACCCTTAGTAAAAATAGCCATGGCCAAACGCTTCAAACTCCCAAAGCTCAAAAAAAAAATTCAATAATGGGCATAGTAAAGAACCTCATGACCAGCTCAATTCCATAGAAATCAAAGAAAATCATCAAAGAAACATACCTATTTCAATGTACTTCCTAGCCGAATGGTGTGAACTTTCTTTTCCTATTTTCTTCCTTAGTTTCAGCCAACAAGAGGAACAAGAAGAACACTTTGTTCTTTTCACCCTAAATTATTATTATAATTTCTATTTTATGATAACTTTTCATTAAAACCCTTTATTTTTATTATTTAACTAAAATAAGCAAATCACCAAATGCCAAAATGCATTATTGCCGTGCACTATCTAAAAAATAGTCAAATTGACATGCAAGCCCCTTTTTATTTTAACCATACACTAATTGGCCATTATGAAATTCACCTATCATGTTTCCAAGGTTCTCCTACAAGTCCTCTTTAGTAAATTCACATTCCTTTAAACAAAAAATCAAAACATCGATACTTCACATATGATAAGCACTCAATTTAACATTCAAAAATTTTCATGACTCGATTTAGTGGTTCTGAAACCACTTCCCAACTAGGGTCAGATTAAGGCTGTTACAGAACAACCTACACCTCTCATTGCAGAAAGCACCCTCATGTTAAGAGGGATTTTGAGAGGTGGGATTGTTCAAATCAAATGAGTCTAATGATCATGAAACACAGCATTCTAGAAGCGTTTAGGGGCACAGAATTTGAAAAGATTACTCAAGCCAAGTGTTTTCTTGACAAAACTGAGAAACATTTTGCTAAAAATAATAAGATTGATATGACATCATTTCTGAATTCTTTGATGTCTATGAAGTATAAGGGTCAAGGAAACATAAGGGTACATTATGAAGATGTTTCATGTTGCCTCAAGACTTAAGGCACTTAAGATCGAGTTTTTTGAGGAATTGTTTTTTCTTATGCTTTTGGCATTGCTTCCTGCATAGTTTAACAAATTTAAAATGGATTACATCTATCAATAGGAAAAATGGACTCTAAATGAGCTCATTTCTTATTGTGTGTAAAAGGAAGAAAGGTTGAAACATGATAAGTATGAAAGTGCTTGTAACACCCCTAACCCTTAACCGTCGCCGGAATAGGTTAGGAGGTATTACCAGACCAGTAACTCAGTTCAAAACATTCATATAACAATTATTATTTCTTATCAATTGAAGTCATTCATTTATACATGTAACATGCTTAAATCAAGCATAATAAACTTTAAACATACATTCGGGATCAAACTAAAATTATATGAGAGTTTAGGGTTGTAATAGGCCAATTTAGCCCGGGTCCATACAAAAAATAATAAACCCAAAATAATAAAACAAAGTCCAAGTCTAGTCCAAAATTACAAATATATCATTTGTCCCGATCGGAATGGCCTATTACTTGAGAAGATTGAAGATCCGTCTATAAGCTTGACGCATATGGAAACATAATCTTCAAGGATATGCAATCTTAGATATGATATGCAATCTTAGAAGATATGATTTTGTAATCTTAGAGATTTAATTTGTAGATACCCTTTAATCTTAGCCGTTGATGTAACTGATCTGTACCGTTAGATTTGGGGAGGCTCAACTATAAACAGTGGCCTCTCCATTCATTGTAAATCACTTGAGTTTTGGGAGCAATAAGAATTCTTGAGAGCATTCACTCAAAATTCTCTCTCTTACGTTCTTATTTTCTATGGGTTGCTCTTATTTTGTTCTTCGTTCATCTTCGTTTCTTTTTTAGTTGCTTTCGTTTGAGTTGAATTTTGGTGAAGGAATTTCGTCGAATCCTCATATTGTGAGAGTTAGGTTGACTTAGTTTTTTTAACCTTTTTTATTTATCCATTTAATTGTTTAATTATTAATTATTCTTTTAATTTTTAGTCGTTTATTTAATCCTCATCTTGTTTTTTAATTTTTATTTTTAAATAAATATATTTCATTTCCATACTTGCTATTATTTAAAAGCTTTCTAGAATAAGGCAATATTCGACATTTGGGAGCTTTGGGAAAATCGTGCCCTAACTTACTGGGTTTCAATTTTTCCCATTGAGTCCAAATGCTTGAGTACCTTTTTTAAAAATAAAACACGTGAATTTCAAATAAAGGTTTATTCTTGAGAATTCAAGGTGTTGCGTCCTAACTTACTGGATGTGACATTTTGTTGCCTTGAGGTAAAAATTTCTAAAAAAAATAAGGTAATATTACGTATTTGGGAATTCGAGAGATCATGCCTAACTTACTGGGTTTTGACTTTTCTTTTTGACCCAAATAATTGAATATCCTTTCAACACATAACTTTTGAAAAATCCAAAAGGATCGTGTATTAAAATCTTTTCAAAATTTTGACATTAGGACGTTAATTAATCAATTAGGTACCAATTTTGGGCGTTACGAAGGTGTTAATCCTTCCTCGTACGTAATCGACTCCCGAACCCGTTTTCTTAAATTTCGTAGGCTAAAATCGATGTTTTAGTAAAACAAAACATTTTACAAGGTGAACCAATCACACCTAAATAAAAAGGATTGGTGGCGACTCCATTTTTCATTTTTAAGTCGAATCCCGTTTTTCAAAATAAAGATTGTTTCGACAGCTTGGCGTGTAACACCCCAAACCCGGTCTAGACGTTATGACTAGATCTGGTGTGTCACATGAACCTAAAATTAAGTCTACGGCCTTTTGTGTGATTTAAGTGTGATTTTCAGTAAAGTAGTAAGCTTGTGAGAAAGTCGGTTTGTTACTCTTTTTAAGTTGTCCAAATTTCTAAAACTTGTTGAGTTGTGAAAACATTCTTAAGAATTTGAAAACCCGCGCAGCCTATTCTAGCAGTTTCAACCAAATACGATTTAAACCGTTAAAGAAAATAAAACCCATAAAGAAAATTTAAACAGCGGCCTTATTACAATAAAACCCAAAAATAACTTAATAATAAAATACTTTAAACAAAATGGAAACCAGTTCTGCAGATGCTGTGGCCACTCCGAATCTCTCGCAGCTCCAAGCCCACTATGGTTGAGTGTTACCTGCAGAGATTAAATAAAAAGGGGGTGAGTTTGACAACTCAGTGTGCAACATTATCTCAACCATAGGCCAAAATAGATCAAGCCTCAGAATCAGATTAGTTGGGCCTTGGCCCATTACAGAAATCAGGTTAAGCCCATAGGCCCATAACAGATACAGATCAGATATAATATGCAAACAGAAACCCAACCCAGATCCATCCATAACACCCTCGTACCAGCCTTACACCATGTGGGGAGACTACTCGACCCACCCAACCGCTACACACCACAGATATTTGCAGCGAGGCTACCAAATATAGTTTGCAGCGAGGCTGCCAGATATTGCGACGAGGTCACTAGATCAGATATTGTGGCGAGGCCACCAGATTGCAGCGAGGCTGCCAGATAATAATGTGACAAAGTCACCAGATTGCAGCGAGGCTGCCAGAACGCTTCCTCCATCATAAACCCATACCCCATGCAACAGATGTAATCATACTAGCATGCAACATATAGCATCTTCACGCATCAGATATATTCATAATAAAGATTACTCATGCATATACATAAAATTATACATTTCATACAGAATTGTCCCTAGGGGTATAATAGTATTTTTACACCTAGGGGTATTTTGGTAATTTTCCATATTTAAGGGTATTTTAGTCCTTTTTCATATTTTCAGAGATTTTGTACAAATCCAATAATTTATCAGCCCTCATATAACCACGGAAGTCCATTTAAGCCAAATTTCCAGTTTTGCCCTTTTTAGCCTAAAACCCCTAATGGGCCTTACTAAGTCCATTTCGTCTCCAGTCCATTACGTCTAATTTTTAGGTTTAGTTTACCAACTTAACCATTTTTTTATTGTTCATGTTACCAGAAAGTCTTTAACGGTCATTTTTCAACTTGGGCTTGGAAGCCCATTGGGCCCACCTTGGCCCATCGAAGCCCAACTTACCAAAAAGCTCGAAATTGCACCTTCTGCAATTCCGCCACCGTCAATTTCCAATGTGACCACAATAGAGTATTCGGTTACTCTTAGATCCCTCCAAGACTGATTTTCGGTCACTTTCGATCGGTTACTTTAGCACAGTTTTCGGTTATTACGGCCTTTAGCCATCCTAGTCTATGATGGAGATACGTTACACACCTGTTACTGTCGAAACGTTGGCGAAATCCACGAACGAAACCTATCGAACAACATCTTATTGTTAGCTTAGTAATCTTCAACCACTAACCCAAAATCTTAGTACTGAAATCGGCTAACATGGCCCAACATTGAAATCTTACCCCTTACCGTCGATTAGAGAATAACTCTCGATGTCCAATCACGTTAGCCTCCAAAACTCCTCGCTTGATCAGCTCTCCTTGCTATTCAATGCGCAAAAGAAACCAAGTAGTATTAGAATCTTACAAGAAATGTCGACATGCCCTCAAGGCCCTATAGGTTTTGGTTTCCTTTAAGATATTCAATAACGAAGATACGTAGTGATTAGATCACTTACCGATACCACCACTCGAAGAGTATCGCTCCCACGCTTCCACTACCTCTGGTCTATTCTAGATCTACCGCAAATCTAACTCTAATGCCACAAGAGTGGCTCTAGGGATATTCGGCTTTTGAAGAAATGATGTGGTGCACTTGCCGATTCAACCAATAAAGTAGGTGGGGTAAACCGACAAATAGAAGGGGTGGAAGAATAGGGTTCGGCTTGCTAGAGAATAAAGAAGAAGAAGAAGTAGATTTCGGTCAATAGGTAAACAAAGGAGGTATGGTTTCGGCCATACAAGGTATTCGGCCATGGGGGTTTTGATCAAATGAACATTCGGTTTAGGGCTTGAAGAAAAAAGGTAGGAGAAAGCTTTAGTTGATTCGGCCAGGGAGGAGGTAGCAAGGTAGGTTTCGGTTCGTGAAAGCAAAATGAGAAAAGATGAGAATAGAAGGAGAGGAAGACAAATTGTTGCCAAACGAAAAGAAGATTTTTTTAGCAGGAGGTCTTCTAGGGTGTATACTTCGGCAATTTAGTTTAGAAAAGATAGGAAAGAAAGGCTCTAAATTTGCTAGACAAAATCAATAAGAAAGGAAACCTACTCACTAAACAAATCAACACCAAATGGAACTCTAAAGCCAATTGTACCTAACCTATGCTATTGCCGAAATCACACCATGAAGAATCCCTTGTTCGGCCACCTCTTTTGAATTTCGAAAACTCCTTGATTTGCTCCTCAATCTCCTCCACGATTTACTCCTTGACCTATTCAAATCACCTCCAAGCAGAGTTCCATTCTGCTTCCAACTCCTACCTGCTCAAGCTTAAAAATAAAACACCACCTTTGCAACCTCTGGCGCTTGAACCCTTGACCTCTAAGCTCATTTAGGCGCCACCTTTTAAGGAGCCTAGTGGCGTCCCCCTTGCCACTTTACCACTGATCCCTTTGTGTTATATTTCGTACACAATTTCTTAAGACCCCTATTTCAATGGTCCCCCTATCTCCTAAGCTTAAAATCCAAAATTTTGCCGAGCCTCTAACCAACACATGGGCCTTCCATAGGCCCATTAACCCTTCTCAAACTTACATTACACACCCAAATACAAGCATTTAAACATTTTATCAGATAAGGATCAATCTAAGAAAACCAGAAATTTAGGGCGTTACAACTCTACCCTCCTTAAAGAAATTTCGTCCTCGAAATTTACCTTATCCAAACAAATGGGGATATTGCTGACGCATTGCCTCCTCTGGCTCCCAAGTAGCTTCCTCTCTGCCATGATTACGCCAAAGTACCTTTACCAATGAGACTGATTTTCTTCTTAGAACCTTTACGTCTCGATCCAGAATCTGCACAGGCTCTTCCTCGAAAGTCAAATCAGGCTGTACTTCTACTTCTGCAACTTGTAGAATATGGGTAGGGTCAGAACGATATCGCCTCAGCATGGATACGTGAAACACATCATAAATTCTATTTAACTCTGGCGGTAATTCTAACTGATACGCCACCGGACCCACTCGCTTAAGAACCCGATAAGGCCCAATAAATCGCGGACTTAGCTTGCCTTTCTTACCAAATCTTAGTATCTTCTTCCAAGGCGAAACTTTCAGAAAAACCATATCACCTACTGAATACTCAATCTCTTTACGCTTCAAATCTGCATAAGACTTTTGTCGATCAGATGCCTCTTTCAAACGGTCCCTTATCACCTTGACCTTCTCTTCAGTCTCTGCTACCAATTCAGGTCCAAGAACTTGCCGCTCGCCCAATTCGGTCCAACAACTAGGTGAACGACACTTACGCCCATACAGTGCCTCATAAGGTGCCATACGGATACTAGCCTGATAACTGTTATTATACGCAAACTCTGCCAACGGTAGATAATCCTCCCAACTGCCTCGAAAGTCGATAACACAACCCCTTAACATATCTTCCAGAATCTGAATAACCCTTTCTGACTGACCATCAGTCTGAGGATGGAAAGCCGTGCTAAAGTTCAGTCGCGTTCCCAATGCCTCATGCAACTTTTGCCAGAACCGAGATGTGAATCTAGGATCTCGATCAGAAATGATAGACACTGGCACCCCATGCAGTCGCACAATCTCTGCCACATACAACTTGGCTAGCTTCTGAAGCGAATAATCAGTACGTACAGGGATGAAATGAGCAGATTTAGTCAACCTATCCACAATCACCCAAATCGAGTCCTTCTTTAACGGCGTTAAGGGCAATCCACTTACGAAATCCATGGTCACCCTTTCCCACTTCCAGAGTGGTACCTTCACTGGTTGCAGAAGTCCAGAAGGTAACTGATGCTCAGCTTTCACTTGCTGACAAGTCAGACATTTCCCCACAAATTCTGTTACCTCTCGCTTCAGTCCAGGCCACCAATACAACTCCTTTAAGTCATGATACATCTTATTACCTCCAGGGTGCATAGCACACAACCCTTTATGAGCTTCGTTCAGAATTGCTTGCCTCAACTTGAAATCCTTAGGAACACAGACCCTACCGCGGAAACATAGAACTCCTTCACTGTTGAGTCCAAACTCAGAGGTATTCCCATCCTTAACCTGCTGAAATCGAGCAACCAGAGACTCATCCCTCAACTGCTTTTCCTTAATCTCACCCCCCCAGGTTGGCCTTACTTGCAGTTCTGCTAACAGACTGCCATCATCATACAGGCTCAAACGAGCAAACATTGCTCTCAAATCAGACACAGTTCTACGACTTAGGGCATCAGCCACCACATTAGCTTTGCCTGGATGATACTCAATCGCACAATCATAATCCTTAAGCAACTCAATCCATCTCCGTTGCCTAAGATTCAGCTCCTTCTGAGTCAACAAGTACTTAAGACTCTTATGGTCTGTGTATATAATACACCTTTCTCCATACAGATAATGTCGCCAGATTTTAAGTGCGAAGATTACTGCTGCCAACTCCAGATCATGGGTAGGATAGTTCACTTCATGAGGTTTAAGCTGTCGCGATGCATAAGCAACCACTTTACCCTCTTGCATCAACACGCAGCCTAACCCAACATGCGATGCATCACTGTACACGGTAAAATCCTTTCCAGACTCTGGTTGAATCAGTACAGGTGCCTCGGTCAGAACCTTCTTTAGTTTCTCAAAAGCTTCTTGCTGCTACTCGGTCCAAATATATGGTACTCCCTTCCTTACGAGTTTTGTCAATGGTGCTGCCATCACAGAAAATCCTTCTACAAACCTTCTATAGTATCCAGCTAAACCCAGAAAACTTCGAATTTCTGCCACTGACCTCGGTGGTTTCCACTCCAGAATTGCTTCAATCTTTCGAGGGTCCACCTTAATACCCTCAGCTGATACAACATGCCCCAAGAAGGTTACTTCTCTTAACCAGAACTCACACTTACTAAATTTCGCATAAAGCTCCTTTTCCCTTAACACTTGCAGCACAATACGGAGATGCTCATCATGTTTCTCTTCAAATTCAGAATAGACCAAAATATCATCGATAAAGACGACCACGAATCGATCAAGTATGGCTGGAACACTCGATTCATCAGATCCATGAAAGCTACAGGTGCATTGGTCAGCCCAAATGGCATAACCAAGAATTCATAGTGACCATAGCGAGTTCTGAATGCTGTCTTGTGTATATCCACCTCTTTCACCCTTAATTGATGGTACCCAGATCGAAGGTCAATCTTGGAAAATACTGAAGCTCCTCTAAGCTGGTCGAACAGATCATCAATTCTTGGCAATGGGTACTTATTCTTAATCGTCAACTTGTTTAACTGCCGATAGTCGATACACATTCGCATAGACCCATCTTTCTTCTTTACGAACAGCACTGGTGCTCTCCACGGAGACACACTTGGCCTAATGAAACCTCTATCCAACAGTTCTTGAATCTGCGCTTTCAATTCCACCAACTCCTTTGGTGCCATCCTATACGGTGCAATAGACACTGGTGCCGTACCAGGCAACAAATCAATCCCAAACTCGACCTCTCGATTCGGAGGTAAACCTGGAAGCTCCTCTGGAAAGACATCTTAAAAATCTTTAACAGTTCTAACTTGATCCACAGTTAGTTCCTCAGTTCCTACCTGACCCACGAATGCCAAATAAGCCGCACATCCTTTACGAATCCACTTCTCAGCTCTTAATGCTGACACCACATTGGATAAATAATCTCTACGTTCACCTATCACCATAACTTCCTCATCCTCTGCAGTCTTTAGCCTCATTCGTTTCGCAGCACAATCCAAAGTAGCCCTATGCTTTACAAGCCAATCCATTCCCAAGATGAGATCAAATTCTCCGAAAGGTAGCTCCATCAAGTCTCCAGAAAAGATTTTTCCTTGGGTCTCTATAGGCACGTCTCTATACAGTTTGTCTACCCTAACCGAGTGACCCAAAGGACTTAATACAGATACCCCACTCACTGTCTCCTCAGAACGCACTCCCAGCGACCCAGACATGGCACATGCAACATAAGAATGGGTAGATCCAACATCTATCAACGCAGTGTATGGCATACTAAAAATCAAAAACGTACCAGTTATGACGTCGGGAGCATCGCCCTCCCCTCGGCGACGAGCTACATAAACTAGCGCTGGCTGACGAGCCTCAGCGAAACCAGCACCCCTGCCAGGTGCTCCTCGTCCTCGACCATTACCATTTCTGCCTCTACCTTGTCCACGACCCCTCGGAGCTGGTGGTCCACCCCTCACTGGTTGAGCAACCCTTTGAGCCATAACCTGTCCTTGATCCGGTTCTTCGGGACAGTCTTTAATCCTATGCTCCATCGACCCACATCGAAAACAGGCTCCAGAACATTTTCGACACTTGCCCATATGTATCTTACCACAACTCCTACAACCCTCTGGCCTGACAGCATTCATTGGCACCGCACGCACTGGTTCTGCTACTCTTGCTCTCTTAACATTCTTATTAGCCCTTCTTGATGGTCCAGAATCCCTCCGAAAGCGGTTTCTATCCTTTTCACGATTCTGCCTCTCGGTACGCTTCACTTCTTCAGCTATCTTAGCTTTCTCCACCAAAGCAGCAAAGTTACGCTCCCTCTGTGGAGCAATCAGTACCCTTAGCTCATCTCTCAGACCATCCTCGAAACGTACACTACGCTCATATTCGGTAGCAACTATCCCAGAAGCATATCGGCTCAGCCTCAGAAATTCAGCCTCGTACTCAGATACTGTCCTACTTCCTTGAACCAAATTTAAGAACTCTTTCCTACGGGCGTCCACATAGCTAGCCCCAACATATTTTCCTTTAAAGGCTTTCTTAAACAGCTCCCATGTTGCCTCACCATCTGCAGTTCCATCTCTTACTGTGAGCCACCACTGATAAGCTTCATCTCTAAGCAACGACACGGCTCCTTTCAGCTTCTGCTCCATAGAGCAATCCAGATCGTCCATAATCCGCTCTGTGGCCTCCAACCAGTACTCGGTCACATTCGGGGCTACACCAGACACGCCCCTAAAGAATTCCGCCCCATTAGCTCGGAGTCGCTCAGAAATGGATCCCCAAAATCCATTACCGGTACTTGCCCCAGCAACCCTTTCCAGAACTCAAAGCATCGCTTGTGATAGGCCATCGTCCCCTACACCCCTATCATAAGATTCCACCTCTGTTGCCGGTGGTATCGATATACCAGCTGCTGGCGCATGACCCGAAGATGAAGTCCCAGCTCGTGCACTACCTCGGCCACGTCCACGGCCCCTACCACGAGCTGCTCGTGTACTCATTTCGTACTTTCTGTTTTAGAAATTTTATGAGTCAGATTAATATTTCAGTGTTTATTACAGATGTCTTATGAATAAATAGAGTTTCAGAGTTTATCTTCTTTCGCGGTAGCCTAGCTACCGTCTCAGTTTACCTATCAGAGTCTCTACAGTTTCAGTAATACCCTAGCTAAGGTATCATAATAGAGTCTTTAGTCAGGCATATAATCAGAATTTTCAGAAACATCAGAAAAGTTTAGAAAACTTACAGGCTTGGGCCGGAGATTCGGTGTGCTACTCTTTCAAAAGATTTTATAGGAGAACTTAATAGATTTTTGTTGTCTTTGAAAATTTATGTTCGAAAGAAGTTTATCAAGACTAATTCCAAGTAATTTTTGAAAACTATGTTAAAACATGATCTTTCAAAAATCTTTGTTTTGACGATTTGAAAATTTCTATTTTTGGACCCAACCCACAGCCGAGTTGTTGCAACCTGGCTCTGATACCACTAAATGTAACACCCCAAACCCGGTCTAGACGTTATGACTAGATCTGGTGTGTCACATGAACCTAAAACTAAGTCTACGGCCTTTTGTGTGATTTAAGTGTGATTTTCAGTAAAGTAGTAAGCTTGTGAGAAAGTCGGTTTGTTACTCTTTTTAAGTTGTCCAAATTTCTAAAACTTGTTGAGTTGTGAAAACATTCTTAAGAATTTGAAAACTCGCGCAGCCTATTCTAGCAGTTTCAACCAAATACGATTTAAACCGTTAAAGAAAATAAAACCCATAAAGAAAATTTAAACAGCGGCCTTATTACAATAAAACCAAAAAATAACTTAATAATAAAATACTTTAAACAAAATGGAAACCAGTTCTGCAGATGCTGTGGCCACTCCGAATCTCTCGCAGCTCAAAGCCCACTATGGTTGAGTGTTACCTGTAGAGATTAAATAAAAAGGGGGTGAGTTTGACAACTCAGTGTGCAACATTATCTCAACCATAGGCCAAAACAGATCAAGCCTCAGAATCAGATTAGTTGGGCCTTGGCCCATTACAGAAATCAGGTTAAGCCCATAGGCCCATAACAGATACAGATCAGATATAATATACAAACAGAAACCCAACCCAGATCCATCCATAACACCCCCGTACCAGCCTTACACCATGTGGGGAGACTACTCGACCCACCCAACCGCTACACACCACAGATATTTGCAGCGAGGCTACCAGATATAGTTTGCAGTGAGGCTGCCAGATATTGTGACGAGGTCACCAGATCAGATATTGTGGCGAGGCCACCAGATTGCAGCGAGGCTGCCAGATAATAATGTGACAAAGTCACCAGATTGCAGCGAGGCTGCCAGAACGCTTCCTCCATCATAAACCCATACCCCATGCAACAGATGTAATCATACTAGCATGCAACATATAGCATCTTCACGCATCAGATATATTCATAATAAAGATTACTCATGCATATACATAAAATTATACATTTCATACAGAATTGTCCCTAGGGGTATAATAGTATTTTTACACCTAGGGGTATTTTGGTAATTTTCCATATTTAAGGGTATTTTAGTCCTTTTTCATATTTTCAGAGATTTTGTACAAATCCAATAATTTATCAGCCCTCATATAACCACGGAAGTCCATTTAAGCCAAATTTCCAGTTTTGCCCTTTTTAGCCTAAAACCCCTAATGGGCCTTACTAAGTCCATTTCGTCTCCAGTCCATTACGTCTAATTTTTAGGTTTAGTTTACCAACTTAACCATTTTTTTATTGTTCATGTTACCAGAAAGTCTTTAACGGTCATTTTCCAACTTGGGCTCGGAAGCCCATTGGGCCCACCTTGGCCCATCGAAGCCCAACTTACCAAAACGCTCAAAATTGCACCTTCTGTAATTCCGCCACCGTCAATTTCCAATGTGACGACAATAGAGTATTCGGTTACTCTTAGATCCCTCCAAGACTGATTTTCGGTCACTTTCGATCGGTCACTTTAGCACAGTTTTCGGTTATTACGGCCTTTAGCCATCCTAGTCTATGATGGAGATACGTTACACACCTGTTACTGTCGAAACGTTGGCGAAATCCACGAACGAAACCTATCGAACAACATCTTATTGTTAGCTTAGTAATCTTCAACCACTAACCCAAAATCTTAGTACTGAAATCGGCTAACATGGCCCAACATTGAAATCTTACCCCTTACCGTCGATTAGAGAATAACTCTCGATGTCCAATCACGTTAGCCTCCAAAACTCCTCGCTTGATCAGCTCTCCTTGCTATTCAATGCGCAAAAGAAACCAAGTAGTATTAGAATCTTACAAGAAATGTCGACATGCCCTCTAAGGCCCTATAGGTTTTGGTTTCCTTTAAGATATTCAATAACGAAGATACGTAGTGATTAGATCACTTACCGATACCACCACTCGAAGAGTATCGCTCCCACGCTTCCACTACCTCTGGTCTATTCTAGATCTACTGCAAATCTAACTCTAATGCCACAAGAGTGGCTCTAGGGATATTCGGCTTTTGAAGAAATGATGTGGTGCACTTGCCGATTCAACCAATAAAGTAGGTGGGGTAAACCGACAAATAGAAGGGGTGGAAGAATAGGGTTCGGCTTGCTAGAGAATAAAGAAGAAGAAGAAGTAGATTTCGGTCAATAGGTAAACAAAGGAGGTATGGTTTCGGCCATACAAGGTATTCGGCCATGGGGGTTTTGATCAAATGAACATTCGGTTTAGGGCTTGAAGAAAAGAGGTAGGAGAAAGCTTTAGTTGATTCGGCCAGGGAGGAGGTAGCAAGGTAGGTTTCGGTTCGTGAAAGCAAAATGAGAAAAGATGAGAATAGAAGGAGAGGAAGACAAAGTGTTGCCAAACGAAAAGAAGATTTTTTTAGCAGGAGGTCTTCTGGGGTGTATACTTCGGCAATTTGGTTTAGAAAAGATAGGAAAGAAAGGCTCTAAATTTGCTAGACAAAATCAATAAGAAAGGAAACCTGCTCACTAAACAAATTGACACCAAATGGAACTCTAAAGCCGATTGTACCTAACCTATGCTATTGCCGAAATCACACCATGAAGAATCCCTTGTTCGGCCACCTCTTTTGAATTTCGAAAACTCCTTAATTTGCTCCTCAATCTCCTCCACGATTTACTCCTTGACCTATTCAAATCACCTCCAAGCAGAGTTCCATTCTGCTTCCAACTCCTACCTGCTCAAGCTTAAAAATAAAACACCACCTTTGCAACCTCTAGCGCTTGAACCCTTGACCTCTAAGCTCATTTAGGCGCCACCTTTTAAGGAGCCTAGTGGCGTCCCCCTTGCCACTTTACCCCTGATCCCTTTGTGTTATATTTTGCATACAATTTCTTAAGACCCTTATTTCAATGGTCCCCCTATCTCCTAAGCTTAAAATCCAAAATTTTGCCGAGCCTCTAACCAACACATGGGCCTTCCATAGGCCCATTAACCCTTCTCAAACTTACATTACACACCCAAATACAAGCATTTAAACATTTTATCAGATAAGGATCAATCTAAGAAAACTAGAAATTTAGGGCGTTACATGGCGACTCTGCTGGGGACATCAAGAGAGTCAAGCCGTAAATTGATTATTTTTTGTCTTTTTATCGAAAATAGAAAATTTGGTTTTAATATACGATCCTTTCACTGCATCTCATTCATTGTGTTTTATTCATGTTTCTGTTTTATTTTAAGATTTATTCCTGTACATTGCATTGCATGGCCGTTTGGTCACACCCTTTTAAGTAGGAGTGAGAAGCTACTCCTTCGTGAGATTTTCACCTCCGTGCAGGATAGTGGATCGCTTTCGGGATACATCTGTACCTATGTCTTCATGAGATTTTCATCTCCGTGCAACCATAGGGAAATGTATTCCCCTAAACTGAACTCGGTCTGTATGAGCTCGAGGAATCTGCATGTTCAGGTACCCTTGCCTTAGAGCTAAACCACACATAGAGAGCTGTAAGAGCCTACCTTAGATAGAGCAACGCTGAACCCTAGTGGTCACCCGGATAAGTGCTCTATTTTGTTATTAAATTCTCTTGTGCTAACATGTTTTCTTTTTCTTTGATTGCATTGCATTCTCATCATAGAAAAGAGGTGTTGATTCAAATTCGATTGTTAAATAGAAAAGTTTTTCATGGAAAACAAATTTCTTGATAAAGTGGAATATAATGCGACTTTCCAAATATGGTCCGTGCAAACACAACGTGAAAAGGCTAATAGTCTGTGGAGGAATGTATGACTTTGCTTCATTGCCCAATGATTCAAGCTGACAAAGATTATTCAGAAGCTATCACGTCTCGATTTTCTTAAAAAAGCTAACATCAGAGGGATAAGTGAGCAATGGGTCGCGGCCCAGATCAAACAAAAAAAGAGATAGTGGAGGCATCCATTGGAAAGTTCGTGGGATTTGACCTTAACACACGGATACGAAGAAATGGATCGACGTCTTCACCTGGAATATGAGGGCAAGGCCGCATATGTAATCTGTTTTATGTAAAGAAATTTGTTTTCTAGAAAAGTTGTTCTAATGGAATTGAATTTAGAATCAACGCCTCTCTTTCTTTTTGCATTCATTACATGCATCTACATTACATTGCATTATATGCATTAAATTTTTACAAAAAGATCCTAATTAGATAAAATTATTACAGTTAACTTGGGAACCAAAAAAAGTCTATCAACTAAGTATCATTACGGTACTCGCGCTAGAACAAAAGATAAGGACCAGAGGTTGGAAAGACTAGAACAATTTCAAAGAGAGATGCAAGACCAGTTACAAATGCAAATGCAAGAGCAACTGGCCAAGATCCAGCAAGACATGAGGGACCAAATGCTAGAGTCCCAAAGGAATATGATGGATCAGTTGACCTAATTACTAGCCGGGGTGCTTCAAAAAAGGAAAGGCCTCATGGTCAACAATAGAGATGACAATGAGGACCCTCTCTACCCTCCCGGTTTTCCCCCAACAAATGCTCAAACGCATCCTCAAGGGGTACTTGCCACTATCAGACCCCAACAAAATTAGGCCGATACCTCGGCACCAATGGATTACCAAATAGGTTTAGACTCTAATCCAGGGGGTAATCTGATCAATCTTGTAGTTCCTGATCTAGATGAAATGGTAAGAATAGAAAAAGCAAAGATAGAACTGCTAAAACAACTCGAAGATCGGTACAGGTGGTTGGAGGAAAAACTTAGAGCAATGCAGAATGCTGATTACCATTGCGAGGTTGATGCCAAGGATTTGCGTTTGGTCCCAGATCTAGTACTCCCGCCAAAATTCAAGACTCTAGAGTTTGAAAAGTACAATGGGACTAGTTGTCCTAAAGCTCACATTACAATGTTCTGTCGAAGGATGACAGGATATGTTAATAATGACCAGCTATTAATCCACTATTTCCAAGACATCTGATCAGGTCAGCAGCTAAATGGTATAACCAATTAAGCCGTGCCCAAATTAATTCATGGAAGGACCTGGCACAGGCCCTCATGAAATAATATGGTCACATAATAGACATGGTACCCGATAGAATTACACTACAGAATATGGAAAAGAAGTAGAGTGAAAGCTTCAGGCAATATGCACAAAGATGGAGAGAGGTAGCAACACAAGTCCAGCCACCCTTTCTGGAAAAGGAAACCATAATGCTTTTCATCAATACTCTGAAGGCCCCGTTCATTGGTCATATGTTGGGAAGTGCTACCATGAGCTTTTCAGATATAATAATGTTCAGTGAGATGATTAGCGGGAGGATAGATGAGGGAGAAAGCATCAGAAGAACAACCCCGAGAAATAGGGAATATGATGTAAATATCCTAAGCATGCATTCAAAATCAGACACTGTAGGCCAGCCGAGGGCCATAACCACTAGTTATCAAGGCTCTTCAAGGTAGGAATCCAACCTGAGGCCAAACATAGAAAGGCTCCAGTTCACACCCATCCTAATGACATACAAGGAGCTATATTAGAATTTGTTCGATGTACATGCGGTATCTCCATTGTACACAAAACCTGTGTAACCTCCGTTCCCAAAATGGTATGATGTGAATACCCGGTGTGAGTACCATGTAAGAATAACGGGACATTCAATCGAAAACTGCACTACATTTAAAAAGTTCGTCGAAAGGTTCATTAAAATGGGAATTATGAAGTTTGACAATTCACCTGAACCTAGTCGCACTGATGAGCAGTAAATGCGATAATTGAAGGAGGAGGCAAGAGAGTTGCAATTCCTCGAATAAGTCAAAAGCCCAAAAGGAATATCAGGGAATCTAAACATTAATGATATATCCGAAGAGGGAGCCAGGGAATAAAAGTTTCCAACCCTTGCATACTTGGAAGTGTTTTGGACAATGGGTCTGTGGAAGAGATCCCTATATTTTTAGAGCTAATCTAGAGTAATATTCAAAACATGCTTGTTGCTTTAAGCCTAGAAGCAATAAGAATCCTTTTGTGGAATAGGCTTGTGTCCAAAATTTTTATTTCAATAAAATGCATCTTTTTTTAACAAATATTCTTTTATTCTTTCCATGTATAGATTCTTTTGTTCTTTGGACTTTCTTTCAAATAATCTTTTATTTTTCATTCATGATCATACCATATAAATAATTATCCTTAGAATCATTTATTCTTTGGAATCTACCTTCGTGCCTGCAACAGGTCCCCGGATATCAACAACATGAGCGACACTACTATTGACTCAGAATCTCCTTTTGAATGTGATATGTGTCTAGGAGGATATCAGGACTTTGAAAATAACAGAGATTGTAACCTACCTCTTGATTTGTTAAGGATAGTAGAACAAGTTGAAAATGGATCCTAACTTACAAAAAATCAATAGACGGAAAGCCTAGGAGAAGAGAAAGAGGCAAAGATCAAAGCCTGCATTACCATAAAGACAAAGCGAAACGTCATTGAATTCAAAGATGTTTTCGCACAATCACATCAAGATAGGCCTATACTACGAAGACATGTGGATGCTATTAAGGCCAAAAAAAATTTCATAGGGGTGTTAGAATGACACATGCTAATGGTTTTATGATAGCTAGGCTAATCATGAGGTTCGAGTACTACTGGTCCACCATGGAAGGGGATTGTTTCAGTTATGCCATAAATTTCGAATTTAGGGAGTCAAGACTTATGTGCCTCCTTCATTTCTTCACAAACTTTCTATATGTGGGGCATAGATGTTATGGGGCCAAGCTCGTCAAAAGCTTCTAGCTAACATTGATTCATCTTTGTGGTCATTGACTACTTCACTAAGAGGGTGAAAGTAGCTTCATATACCAATGTTACAAAGTCGATAGTCATCAAATCCCAAAAAAAATCAGGTGCCGACAAAGAATGCCAGAAAAGAATATGTCTAATAATACACAACTGCACAATATCAAAAGTTTACAGTCTGTTCAAAGATCAGGTGTCATATCACAGTGCAGTAAAGGCAGCCAAAAAGAGAAAAACAAAAGTAAAAAAAAAAAGAAAGAAAAAAAATAACAAAAATTATGGAAGATGACCTAGACTTGTAAAGATTGGCATAAAAAGCTACCATTTACTCTCTATGCTTATCAAACGTCGGCCAGGACTTTCGCTGGGGCAACACCTTTCTCATGGGTTTATGGAATAAAAGCAGTTTTGCTTATAGAAATCAAGATTTCTTTTCTCCAAGCTTTGATTGAGTCAAAAATTGAATGAAGCAGAATGCCTCCAATGAACCTGGCTTGAAAGTATTCATCATAACCAAATGTACCAAAAATGGATGATGCAAACTTAAGACAAAAATGTCCACCTAAAAAGAATTTCATGATGGGGACCTGATATTGAGGAAGATCGTTTCTATACAAAAGGATTTCAGAGGAAAATGGATGCCAAACTGGGAAGGACCTTATGTAGCATGTTCTTTAAGAGCATTGATATTGATCGAAATAGATGGCAAAGATCTGCCCAATCCTGTAAATTCGGATTCAGTCTAAAGATACCTAAAAGAGGAGAGGCCAAGGTGAAAACTTGCAAAGGGCGGTTTGAGACCTTCAAAGAAAAGAAAAAAATGGATAGGCCAAGGTGAAAACCCACAAAGGGCGCCTTGAGACCAAAGGGGTTTTGAGCTGAAAACCCAAAAAAGGCAGCTCAAATTTTTATCAAAAGTAGGGCATATGGCAGTTTTACTATGCCTGAATTAACAATAAAGAACTATGCTACATCTTGGGGCATCGACAAAATACTCTGGATTCCTCAAACACATATTAAGCTCAAAATAGTCTTCAAAAAAAAAGTTTGTAGAGAGAAGCTCAGGCTGCGATATATAGGGCACTTAGTTCGTCGTCCCACTAATATTGAATTTGCTATCTTTAAATACCTTTTTCTTTTCAAGATGCATTCCCGATTAATTTTTCTAATTTGTTCAATTCGAGATATGCTCCAAATCAATTCCATTCTTGTCCATTGTTACGATCTTTTTCAAGCATTTTGCATTGAAATAACGGTTAATGGACTAATAATACTCTCATAAAAGGAGTTTCGCATATTACTTTGGAAGCTTCTAAATAATACAAGAACCTAAAATAGGACTATTGTTTAGAACTTAACAAACCTAAGGGTTGGAAATATTTGAGGAAGAGGATTTTAAATTGTGACTATCTCTTTAGATTTTCTGTCAAAGAGAAGACAAGATATTGCGTCGGTGATACAATCTCGATGAACAACGAGTAATTCTCAAAAAATGACATTCTACATTCATACACATCTGGTCGAGTCACCCGGAGAATGGTGTAACAGACCAGATTGATGGAGGAAGATCCAAATCCTATACCCTTGAATTGTAGTAGGAATGGATTGGAAAAGATTCAGATCTTATACCCTTAAGTTGCAGTAAGAGGGTTTGAAGATGGTACAAGCCTTAGGTCCTAGAGGTACCATGGAATGGACCTTGAAGTTAAAGTGAGGCAAACCATTTGAGCAAAATATGATTGTTTCTTCGAGTTTTCTGGCAAAGATACCAGCCAAGTGAGATGGCAACGTAATAAGTCAATAATAAAACTCTGACTAGTGACAATCCTAAGTATTAAAAAGGGGTCACTCTCATTTTACATTTATGGCATGTCTAATTAGGAGTATTTGACTCATTCCGATCATAGCATCCTAATCACTTATCATAAGTATAAGCACATGAAACCGATTCTACAGATCATGTCCCTAAAGGATGGTGTAGCAACATCGATAAATTCACAGATCTTATCTCCTTAAGCAGTAGTGGAGTAGATCGAAGATAGCAAACCTTATCTCTTTGAAGTTGCAAAGAGCAGGTTGAAGTTACAAGTCTTATATCCCTAAAGTTACAGCAAAGCAGACTGAAGATTCACAGATCTTATCTCCCTAAGTAGTAGTAGAGCAGATCGAAGATAGGAAACCTTATCTCCCTGAAGTTGCAGAGAGCAGGTTTGAAGTTACAAGCCTTATCTCCTTGAAGTAGCAGCAGAACAGACTAAAGATAGCAAATCTTATCTCCCTAAGCAGTAGTGGAGCAGATCGAAGATAGCAAACTTTATCTCTCTAAAGTTGCAGAGAGCAGGTTGAAGTTACAAGTCTTATCTCCCTGAAGTTGCAGCGGAGCAGACTGAAGATAGCAGATCTTATCTCCCTAAGCAGTAGTGGAGCATATCGAAGATAGCAAACCTTATCTCTCTAAAGTTGCAGAGAGCAAGTTGAAGTTACAAGTCTTATCTCCCTGAAGTTGCAGTAGAGCAGACTGAAGATAGCAGATCTTATCTCCCTAAGTAGTAGTGGAGCAGATCGAAGATAACAAACCTTATCTCTCTGAAGTTGTAGAGAGCAGGTTGAAGTTACAAGTCTTATCTCCCTGAAGTTGTAGTGGAGCAGACTGAAGATAGCAGATCTTATCTCCCTAAGTAGTAGTGGAGCAGATCGAAGATAGCAAACCTTATCTCTCTGAAGTTGCAGAAAGCAGGTTGAAGTTATAAGTCCTATCTCTCTAAAGTTACAACAGAGCAAACTGAAGATTCACAGATCTTATCTCCCTAAGCAGTAGTGGAGCAGATCGAAGATAGCAAACCTTATCTCTCTGAAGTTGCAGAGAGCAGGTTGAAGTTACAAGTCTTATCTCCCTGAAGTTGCAATGGAGCAGACTGAAGATAGCAGATCTTATCTCCCTAAGCAGTAATGGAGCAGATCGAAGATAGCAAACCTTATCTCTCTGAAGTTGCAGAGAGCAGGTTGAAGTTACAAGTCTTATCTACCTGATGTTGCAACGGAGCAGACTAAAGATAGCAGATCTTATCTCTCTAAGTAGTAGTGGAGCAGATCGAAGATAGCAAACCTTATCTCTCTGAAGTTGCAGAGAGTGGGTTGAAGATACAAGTCTTATCTCCCTGAAGTTGCAATGGAGAAGACTGAAAATTTTTAGAGATCTTATCTCTATGAGGTAGCGATGGGATAGATTGAAGATGGCGAATCTTATCTCTATGTAGCAGTAAGGGAATAGATTTAAGCCACTAGCCTTATCTCCCTAGAGTAGTAAGGGAGTTGATTTAACCCACTAATTACATTGGGGTAGATCAGAGCAACAATTCCTATGCCCCTGAAGATGTAATGGACTGGAATAAAGCTACTTGAAGAAAAAAAGTGCCAAGAAGTCAAGATTCGAGAAGACCGGGCAAAAATTGGCCCTTTTATAGTCTTTGCTCCATTTCTGTTACGCGACAATGAGCAAAAAGGGGCAGCTGTAATAGGCCAATTTAGCCCGGGTCCATACAAAAAATAATAAACCCAAAATAATAAAACAAAGTCCAAGTCTAGTCCAAAATTACAAATATATCATTTGGCCCGGTCGGAATGGCCCATTACTTGAGAAGATTAAAAATCCGTCTATAAGCTTGACGCATATGGAAACATAATCTTCAAGGATATGCAATCTTAGATATGATATGCAATCTTAGAAGATATGATTTTGTAATCTTAGAGATTTAATTTGTAGATACCCTTTAATCTTAGCCGTTGATGTAATTGATCTGTACCGTTAGATTTGGGGAGGCTCAACTATAAACAGTGGCCTCTCCCTTCATTGTAAATCACTTGAGTTTTGGGAGCAATAAGAATTCTTGAGAGCATTCACTCAAAATTCTCTCTCTTACGTTCTTATTTTCTGTGGGTTGCTCTTATTTTGTTCTTCGTTCATCTTCGTTTCTTTTTTAGTTGCTTTCGTTTGAGTTGGATTTTGGTAGAGGAATTTCATTGAATCCTCATATTGTGAGAGTTAGGTTGACTTAAGCATTTTTTTTAACCTTTTTTATTTATCCATTTTATTGTTTAATTATTAATTATTCTTTTTATTTTTATTTGTTTATTTAATCCTCATCTTGTTTTTTAATTTTTATTTTTATTTTTAAATAAATATATTTCATTTCCATACTTGCTATTATTCAAAAGCTTTCTAGAATAAGGCAATATTCGACATTTGGGAGCTTTGGGAAAATCGTGCCCTAACTTACTAGCTTTCGATTTTTCCCATTGAGTCTAAATGCTTGAGTACCTTTTTTAAAAATAAAACACATGAATTTCAAATAAAGGTCTATTCTTGAGAATTCAAGGTGTCGCGTCCTAACTTACTGGATGTGACATTTTGTTGTCTTGAGGTAAAAATTTCTAAAAAAAAAAAAAGGTAATATTCCGTATTTGGGAATTCGAGAGATCATGCCCTAACTTACTGGGTTTTGACTTTTCTTTTTGACCTAAATAATTGAATATCCTTTCAACACATAAGTTTTGAAAAATCAAAAGGATCGTGTATTAAAATCTTTTCAAATCTTTGACATTAGGACATTAATTAATCAATTTTGTACCAATTTTGGGCATTACAAGGGTGCTAATCCTTCCTCGTACGTAATCAACTACTGAACCTGTTTTCTCAAATTTCGTAGGCTAAAATCGATGTTTTGGTAAAACAAAACATTTTACAAAGTGAACCAATCACACCTAAATAAAAAGGATTGGTGGCGACTCCATTTTTCATTTTTAAGTCAACTCTCGTTTTTCAAAATAAAGATGGTTTCAACAAGGGAAAACTTAAAAATATTTTTGAATAGGGATCACATGCCCGTGTGAATAGGCCGTGTGCCTCACATGGCTACCATACATGCCCGTGTCACAAGTCATGTGGAAACAGGGCATACGTACTGACTTATGCCACACGGCTAAGGACACGCCTGTGTGCCAAGTCGTGTGAATTCTGAAGGGTATACTGACTTGGTGTAACGGCCCAAAATTTAAGTATTTATTTTTGTATGTTTGTGACACAAATAATTGTCTGCTTCAGTGGTTAAGTGCTCTAGGAGTGTTTGTGAAGTCTTGGGTTCAAGCCTAAGCATGTACAAAAATTTAGTTTTTTAAGGAGTAAACCCTTGCCCATGGTTAGTAGGTTTTTAAATTATTGTTAATAAAACTTGATGTAAAAAGACTGCTGGTCTAGAGGTTAGTGGCGTGTTACTGTGGCTAAGGGATTGGAGTTCAAGTCCTGCTACGTGCAAGGGTGTTTTAATTTTGCAAGTTGTCGTATGAGAGGTTGTGTGGCAGTAGAACTCTGGGGCTTCTACGGTTGGAGTGCTTGAGTGGTGTAGGGAATATGTAGCCAAAATTTAGGAGAAGAAAGAGAAATTTGGATAGGGTTAGTTTGGGGTTGTTGTGGAGAGATTATAGAAGGAAAATTAGGGAATTTGAATTAGAGGAAGAGTTAGTGCTGAATGTGAACTCTAGGCACTCAAGAATTCAGCATTGAGGGTGAGTTCTAGTGGCTGTGCAATTATTAGGTTTCGGTTTCTCTCTATTTCAGGTTTTTGCCAATATTCTTTGTCATTTTTCTTAACTTTGTACCGAATTTTACTAGGGCCTTTAGGTACCTTTCGGTTTTGGTTGCCTTCGGTTTTTGCATTTTCCTTCAATCTCCTATTTATTGATTTTCTTCTCTCCTTAGTCGAATGCTCTTTCTGCTTTTCTCTCTTCTCTTTTGGGACTAAACAATTCCCATACTTTTGAATTCTTTACCTTGGTCGTATACCCAATTTTCTCCCCTCTCTCAAACTCTTTCGATTCTAGCTTTGGTTTGATCAATTCTCTCTTTCTTCATCCCTTACTCTCTTTATTTGTGTTTCGGTTTGGTAACTGTTCTCTAGCAAATTGGTGAATGCTTTCAACTTCTTTTTGTTCTCTCTCTATTCTTTCAAAGTGTTCTCCCCTCTTCTGCACTTTAGTAAGCCAAATACTTCTTTTTTCTTTTATTACCGAATCTTTCCTCCTCTCTCATAGTGTGGTATTTCATTTGGTTCTTAGAACTTCTTGAGAAGTGAAGGAGTTTACAAGTGTTACGGTAGCATTCGAAGCCTTACTCTCTCACTCGACTAAAGGTAACTTGGTTCTTATTTTTTTCCCGTATCGAACTTGGTGCATGACTTGTATATTAGGGTGTTGGTTGATTGCCCTATTTTCCCCTATCTCTGGTTTTCAGTTTTCAATGAGCCAGTATTTATCGATTCAAGTCATTTGTTTATGCGATTATCGTTGATGGATTTCGCTGCTAATGCAACTATTCAATAAGGAGGGTGTAATCAGCCTTCGTTAAATGGTTTAAGCAGGCTATACCACACTCTTTCAATCAAGGCAAGTATCAAATTTTATTTTGAGTTAAGTGGTAGAAAGAGGGTGATTAACCCTATTATCAAGCGACTAATAGAATACCTTGGTTGAATGTAGGTTTGGTGCTCGTGGGTTGTTCGCACGTTTTCGTAAACAGGTGTGTAACCACACTGCTTTAATCATAATTTGGCAAAAGCCAGAAAAATATGACAATAGATGCTACACAAGTGTACGCTCGCTCATGCGGTAATAAACGTTGGTACTGGATCATAGAGGCCACCATGAGCGATTTCATGGGCTTAGGCCATTTTGGGCCATGTTGGGCCGAGATGGGCCGTGTGGTCCCAACGGGCTTGCGAACCCTACACGAGTAAACCACACAGATATGTGGAAGATATTAGACCCAGCTGTGTCGATCACACGGCCAAGGTCATTTCTGGGCTTCGTAGGCCACACGGGCGTATGGGCCCACATGGGCCGCATAATGGGCCTTGGGCCCATTTTCACTGTTTGACGGTTAAGTTGCATGGGTCGCCCAAGACGACTGTGGGCCTACTGATGGGTCGGTAAGTATACCTAGACCCCAAACTGGTAAAAGGACTGTTATGCCCCTATCAGTTAAAATGAATGTATGCTCTCCTGTTATGTATGACCGTTTTAAGCATGCCATGATTTATATTTATATATATACTACATCCATGCATGATATTATGACACGATGTATGACATGTTGCATGGGGATGGGATTATTATATTTGAAGGAAGTGTACTATACTAGTAAGGTTGCATGGGTCGTCCGAGACAACTGTGGACCTACTAATGGCTTTATGCCAGTCATATTACTGGCAGCTTTGCTACGATACTGTTTAGTGCCACAACCAGTGCTAACACTGGAGTGTAGGGATGTGTTAGCCGATTTTATCCCCACATGGAGTGTAGGGCTAGACGAAGAGGCTGGATTGGGTAGGATTTCTGATTGCATATCTATACTGTTACTGATACTATAATGGGCTTAGGCCCTAACTAAAACTAAAATGTTACCGTAATGGGCTCAGGCCCAGACTGTAATTGTATACCGCATGTTTGACTGTCCCAAGCTCAGGCCAGAGGTGGAAATGGTACGGGTCATGGTCATGGTGCACTAGGCAGAGGTGCTAGTCATACTGAGGCGAGGCAGCCAGCTCTGGTTTATGCTACACGTCACCGAGAGGACGGAGACACCTCAGATGTGATTACTAGTACGTTCTTTATCCATAATGTCCCTTATACTGCACTGATTGATGTTGGGTCTACGCATTCTTATGTTGCATGCACTATGACTGAGACTGTAGGTATAATGGTTGAAACCACTGCGAGTGGGGTTACTGTATTGAGTCTATTAGGGCAGTCAGTGAAGATAAATAAATTGTTCAGAGATGTACCTTTGGAGGTTCAATGAACCATCTTTTTGGCGAATTTAATGGAACTCCCTTTTGGAGAATTTGACTTAATATTGGGCATGGACTAGCTGGTTAAGCATCAAGTGAATTTGGATTGTGCTACTAAGCAGGTGGTACTGAAAACTATGGAGGGTGATGAGGTAGTGGTAATTGGAGAGCGTCAGAATTATTTGTCAAAGGTGATTTCTACACTAAGGGCCGAGAAATTGGTTCATAAGGGTTGTGAGTCGTATCTAGCCTACATTAGTGTTTCAGATTCTAAGGGCTCTTCTATTAAAGATATTGGAACAGTCAAAGACTTCCCGGATGTTTTTCCCGATGAGCTACTTGAATTACCCCCAAACTGTGAAGTTGAATTTGGGATCGAGCTCCTACCTGGTATAGCTCTGGTGTCCATCGCTCCTTATAGAATGGCATCGAAAGAGCTAGTGGAGCTTAAAGCTTAGATGTAAGAGTTACTGGGTCGAGGGTTCATCCGCCCAAGTGTGTCTCCATGGGGAGCACCAGTTTTATTTGTTAAAAAGAAGGATGGATCCATGCGTATGTGCATCGACTACCGGCAACTGAATAAATTGACTGTGAAGAATAAGTACCCCCTACCGAGGATTGACGACCTATTTGACCAGCTTCGTGAAGCTTCAGTTTTCTCTAAGATTGATCTCTGATTGGGGTAACATCAACTGAGAGTTAAAGAGGTTGATGTCTACAAGACAGCGTTTAGGACTCGTTATGGTCACTATGTGTAGATCCTTAAATTTGGGGCCTAGTAAGATTAGGGCCTTGTGCATGGGAGCCGTTAGGAGACTGCACATAAGAGTTTATATGTGCGAGGAAATATCACAAATTGCATGTTGGATGTATTGGCTAAGTGTTGGGAGTATTTAAGAGTGTTAGAGAAGCCTAGGTTCGAGTTCTTGCTTTTGCAAAAATTTTAATATTTGCTCTTTTGTGGATCTGGATGCTCGTATTTAGGTCTTATATCTAATTGGGGCTGATTTGTGTCATAAGAAAGCTTGTGGTCTAGTGGAAGTGGCACTACAAGGGTGGCACGGAAGTCTGAGGTTCAAGGCGTGAGGTGTGCAATTTATGGATTTATTTTTGTCACTCTGTACTGTTAGAGTTTGAGGTGCAGTAAAACTTTGTTGGGTGAGAGTTTGAATTAGTCTTGGGGGTTTGTTGTGGAGAATATCTAGGAAGGATAAAGGGATAGTTTGGTAGAGGATTTCAAGGAATTTGAAGGTTTGGAAGCCGTAATTGATTGGGGTTGTTGGCAGATGCAAATTCGGCTAGGGACTTTTGTTGTGTGCATTCAGCGATTAAGGAGGTTGTGAGGATATTTGTTTTTCTCTGGGTAGTGCCGATTGTGATTTTAGATTGGTGGGGTATTCGTTTAGTCTTTTGGGTTTCATTTTTGTACTTTGCTCAAATCTCGAAGTGCCAGAATTGGTTCTTTTCTTAATTTCCTGCGTGTGCCGAATGGTCTCTTTTTTACCTTTAGTTTTGTTTCTTTTTCTTTAAAAACCGAATACCATTTCCTTCTCCTCTTAAAACTCCCTACTCATATTTTCTTCAATCATTTTTCTCTTCTGTTCATACCTGGGCCAAATGTCATTTGTTCTTTCTCTCACAAATCCTTTTTCGGTTTAACCTTGCTTGTTGGTCGATTACTCCTTTTCTCTCTCTCAAAACCTTTTTTCTTCTTGTGTTGGCCGAATTTGTTAAGGCCTAAACACCTTCTTCTTTTCTTTCCTAACCATTTTTGATGAGGGTTCTGTCGAAATCTCTTCGATTTATTGGGGCTGGTTTTCCTGAACCAAGGTGTAGACCAATTGCTTTTTCCCTTGCAAGGGATCTTTTGATCCATGGTAAATGCTCTAAGCATAGTATATATAGTCATGTGGGTTTGTAGATTCTTATGAATCGGTTAACGGTTCTTGTGAAGGTAATAGCATGGGAAAGAATACGTGATTGTGGGTCTTAAGGAGGTTGCGATTATTGATTGGTAAGTAGCGTTAATTTGATTAAAGCGTTTATTATATTATGGTGATGGATTAACGGGGGTTTGAGACTAATGATGGGGTTGATGTTATCATAGGAGTTCGATCTTGGAAGTGTTTCAACTATAAATCCATAACAGGTGTGTATTCACACTGCTTTGATTGCTGAACGGCTGAAAAGCCGAAAGTATGTATTCCGCTAAACATATTGTAGATCGGCAAAAGCCGAAAAGTCGAAAGTTTAGGCTTTGAAGCCACATGGGTGTGCGAATGCACATGTGTTTCACCGCGCCCATGGATTATGGGTATACGTTGATGAGGGTCGTTTGGGCCTCGATGGGCTAAATGGACCCGTGTGGGCCCAATGGGCTCGTGGGACCCACAAGGAAAAGTTAATGTTTTGCGGCAAATGTTGGGTTAGACTGCGTAGTTGTATGACCGTGAATAATTTGGGGCCAGATGGGCCACACAAGCATGTGGGCTCACTTTGGCCGACAATGGCCTCAGGCCCATTTATACTGTTATGACCGTTTGTGTTACAGAAGTCGTCCGAGGCAACTATAGACCTCCTAAGAGGTTGGTAAATGACTGTATTACCCTTGAAGGGTAAAATGACTGTTTTGCCTTCAAGGGTAAATTTCGACTTGTGCTATGTCTTGACTGATTTGACTGCAACTGTATGATTATTTGATTGGTTATGAGCATGACATTCTACATACATAACATATTGCATGGGTTAGGATATTGTACGGAGGAAGATCTGATTTGATAGGGTCGCATGGGTCGCGCAAGACGACTGTGGACCCACCAAAGGCTTAGAGCCGTATATTCGTATTGATCTGAAAAAGTCTCACGAGTCGACCGAGATGATTATAGACTTATCGATAGCTTAGTACTATCCATTTCATCGATGGCAATCTATAAACGATAAATTATACATGTTTTTACCTCATGCTTAGCCTAATTTCTGGATGAATTATCATTGATTTTGTGAAAATTGGTGCTCTTAATCCTTCTATTTCATGTTTTATGCCCAGGTGAGCTTAAGGAAGAAAAAAGAGCAAGAAATGGGCCAAAAACAGAGAAAATAGTCCAAAGCATGAAAACAACACGACTCGGAGATTCACCACACGGCTGTGCCACCTTAAGCTCAAACACGGCCCAACCCCGACGAGCACGGCCAGACCACACGACCGTGCCACCATCAACAAGCCCGACCACGGCTTGGGCCTCGATCTACACGGGTATGGCACACGGGCGTGTCCCTGTCTGAGGAAGTTAAATTTCACTCGGAAAAGGCTACTTAGGGGCTAAGAAAGACACTCCAAAACTATATATAAAGACCCTAGGAGGCAACTACAAATATATACTTTTTTCTCCCACAAAAGAGTGCCTTATTTCTGCCAACACAGAGAGTAGAAGCAAGGAATTACTCCAAGGGAAGCCAATTGATCCATCTCAGAAGCCGAATTCTCCCTCAAGACGAAGGATCTCCCTTCAATTACCTTCAGGGGTTTTTGGGTTCTTTATGTTTTGCTATTTTATTTCTTCTGAGATGTTTTCTTTTATAACCATGAACTAAATCCCCTAAATACTTTAGGGGGATGAAACCTAAGACAGATATTGTTATTATTTTCTCTTGAATTATATGATAAATAATTTATTTGTTCTTAATTGTGTTTTTATCTCTTAAATTGATATTTTCGGGATATTGATTTAAGTCGAATATGCTTATGTAGAGGAGCAAAAGTCCCTGCATAGGAGTAGATCCAACACAATTAAGCGGAGTTGATCGCAATCCTAGAGATTAGACAATGAAAATCTACCGGATTAGGGTCAAACCTAATAAGGGAATCCATAGATCAAGTTAATGCAACACTAGGGATTTTAATTAGAAAGAGATTTCAATTAATCAACCTAGGGTTAGTTGTTTTTAGTCTCGAGAGAGATATTAACATAAGTTACGGATTTCTACGGATCAAGTCAAGTGAATAAATCGTCTAGTTCAAGAGTTGATAACAAATGAAGTCTAGGTGGATTCTCCCTTGAGTATTTTCCAAATCAATCAATCTTTCCTAAGAGTTTTTCCCCAATTCTTTTTGTGCTTTCATAGTTTAGCTTGAGAATTAGTTTTGTTTCATAAAAACCCTTCTTACTTCTAGGTTAAATAATAGAAAGAAAGTTAGTACTAGTAATTTTGGTTCCCTGGGGTACAATATCTCGGTCTTGCCACTAAGCTATACTACTGTTCGATAGGTGCGCTTGCCTTAAAATCATGATAATAGTTAGTTTTTAGTGTGATTATTATTATAAATTTTATTACTTCATATCACGTATATCAAGTTTTTGGCGCCGTTGTCGGGGAACTAAGATATTACGAACACTCGATTTCTATTAGTTTAGCCATTACTATTTTTTATTTCTATTTTTTTATTTATTTTCAAACTTTATTTTTATTTATTTTACTTATTTTAATTTCCTTTGTTTTTTCCTTTTCTAGGTATCTTTAGTTTATGACTAGAAGAAACCCGGTAGGACTACTGCTTTTTGACGAAGATTTAGAAGCTACAGTTCGTAGAAATCGTAGAGAGATCAGACGAAGCCTACATTATCTAGAACAAGGAGAAGAAGACGAACAAGAACCTACTAAAGAAATGGAAGCAAATCAGGACAATCTACCACCTCCCGCAATAGCCGCAGAATCGGTGAACCAAAATGATACTCCTCGTACTATGAATGATTATGCTAAACCTAATTTGGCTGGTACTCAATCTAGTATCATTAGACCTGCTATTGCTGCAAATAATTTTGAATTGAAACCTAACACTATTCAGATGATTTAGCAATTTGTTTAGTTTGATGGTTTACAGGATGAGGATCCCAACTCACACTTAGCAATTTTTTTGGAATTCTGTGATACTTTTAAAATAAATGGTGTTTCTGATGATGCCATTCACCTCCGATTATTTCATTTTTCCCTAAGAAATAAAGCTAAGCAATGGTTAAATTCTCTAGCACGAGGCTTAATCACTATGTGGGAACAGATGACTGAAAAATTTTTACTTAAATATTTCCTCCAGCTAAAATCGCTAAATTACGGAATGATATCTCTTCTTTTGTGCAGATGGATTTAAAGACACTTTACGATACCTGGGAGAGATACAAAGATCTTTTGAGAAGGTGCCCTCACCATGGATTACCTTTGTGGTTACAAGTTCAAACCTTTCATAACGGTTTGAATCCCTCCATAAGACAAATTATTGATGCAGTCGCCGGAGGAACAATCAACAATAAAACACCCGAAGCAGCCTATGAGTTTATAGAAGAGATGTCACTGAATAACTATCAGTCGCAAGTCATGAGGACAAAACCGACAAAAGTTGCAGGAGTTTTTAACATTGATGCCGTCACCATGCTTTCTAATCAGGTAGAACTTTTAAATAAAAAATTGATAATTTTATTGGTTCTACGCAGGCACACCTAGTGATGCAGTGTGACGCAATTCAGGGAAACATGTACAATCCAGATTACTCCTCCTATGGACATAGCATGGAAATCGAGCAAGCCAACTATATGGTTAACAATTCTAGATCTCAGAATAATCCTTATAGTAACACTTACAATGCAGGTTGGCAGAACCACCCCAATTTTTCACGGGGAGGACAAGAAAATCTAAGACAACCACCTCCTCCGGGATTTCAACAGCCACCTCCACAACAAGAGAAAAAGTCGAACCTTGAAGAGATGTTCACCAAATTTATGGCCGCATCAGAAACCCATTTCCAAAACACCGAAACGGCACTGAAGAACTAGCAAGCACCTATTCAAGGGCTCGAAAATCAAATTGGTCAACTCGTAAAGATGATATCTGATAGACCACAAGGTAGTTTACCGAGTAATACTGAGCCAAATCCTAGAGAATATGTAAAAGCAATTACTCTAAGGGATGGAAAAGTACTAGCTAAACTGGAAAGGAATCCTGTTCAAGAATCTAAAAAGGACAAGGTAGAGGGAGAGGAACCTAAGGGAAACACCCCGTCAGCACTCAAAGAATATAAACCACCCATACCATATCTAGCAAAGTTAAAGAAAGACCGCATGGATGCTCAATTCGGTAAATTTCTTGAACTTTTTAAGCAGCTACATATTAACTTACCTTTTGTTGAAGCAATTTCACAGATGCGAAAGTACACAAAGTTTTTAAAGGAACTTCTCACAAATAAAAGGAGGTTGAAAGAACTAGCCACAGTGGAACTCAACGAGGAATGCTCAGCTATTCTCCAAAATAAACTACCAGCCAAACTAAAAGACCCAGGGAGTTTCACTATTCCTTGCTTAATTGGTAGTTTAATCATTGAAAAAGCCTTAGTTGATCTATGTACTAGTATTAACCTAATGCCCTACAAAATGTTCAAACAATTAGGTTCCCCTAAAACCCACTAGGATGAGTATTCAATTAGCTGACAGATCTGTTAAATATCCTAGAGGAATTATTAAAGATGTCTTAGTAAAAGTAGATAAATTTATATTCCCTGTTGAATTTGTTGTGCTTGACATGGATGAAGATATTGAGGTACCTTTAATTTTGGGATGCCTATTCTTAGCTACTGCCAGAGCTGTTATCGACATAGGGGATGGTAAATTAGTGCTTAGAGTTGGTGAAGAAGAAGTTGTTTTTAAAATTTATGATGCTATGTGATTTTCTAGAGAACAAGATGATTCCTGTTATTTCATTGATGTTATTGATTATTTTGTTCAAGACACTTTTCAGGAAATCACTCTTGAAAACACATTGGAACTGTGTCTTGTCCAAGGTGGGGAGGAAGATGAAGCCACTACTGAAGTTAAGGAAGTAATAAAGGATTTAAACTCTAATGAACTTGTCATAAGGCACATAAGTTATAAGGGTCTTAAGTTAAATGACAAGCTGAGACAAAAACCCTCGATTGATGAACCTCCTAAATTGGAACTAAAACAATTGCCTGATCACTTAGAATATCCATTTTTGGGAGACGATTTTACATTACCAGTGATTATCGCATCAGACTTGAGCGCTAAAAAGAAAGAGGAATTACTTCAAGTATTAAGAGAACACAAAAAGGCTATAGCTTGGAAGATTTCTGATATTAAAGGAATTAGCCCTTCTTTTTACACCCACAAAATTTTAATGGAAGATAAATATAAACCGTCAGTGCAAACTCAAAGACGATTGAATCCCAACATGAAGGAAGTCGTAAAAGCCGAGGTAATTAAACTTCTAAATGCAGGCATTATTTATCCTATTTCTGACAATTCTTGGGTAAGTCCTGTACAGGTTATCCCTAAAAAGGGACTGTGGTGTCTAATGACAAAAAGGAGTCAATACCTACAGGAATAGTCACTGGATGGAGAGTTTGTATTGATTATAGGAAGCTGAATGATGCAACTCGAAAAGACCATTTTCACTTACCCTTTATTGATCAAATGTTGGAAAGATTGTCAGGACATCTGTATTACTGCTTCTTAGATGGCCTTTCTAGTTACTTCCAAATCCTGATAGCTCTAGAAGATCAAGAAAAGACAACATTCACACGTCCATACGGTGCGTTTGCTTATCATAGAATGCCTTTTGGATTATGTAATGCCCTGCGACTTTTCAGCGATGCATGTTAGCTATCTTTGACGAACTCGTGGAAGACATCATGGAGGTATTTATGGATGATTTTTCGGTCTTCAGTAATTCTTTTCAACTCTGTCTTAATAATTTAAAACGTGTTTTGATAAGATGTGAAGAGACGAATCTAGTGCTCAATTGGGAAAAATGTCACTTTATGGTTCAAGAAGGTATTGTACTAGGACATAAAATTTCTAGTAAAAGGATAGAAGTAGATAAAGAAAAAATTGAAATCATTGAAAAATTACCTCCCCCTAATTTGGTTAAGGCTATAAGAAGCTTTTTAGAACATGCTGGTTTTTATCGCAGATTTATTAAAGACTTTTCTAAAATAGCTAAGCCTTTAACAAAATTACTAGAAAAAGATGTGCTTTTCAATTTTGACCAAGAATGTTTAGAGTCTTTTAACACTCTCAAAGAAAAGATAGTTAATGCCCTGATTATGATTTCACCTGATTGGAATCTACCTTTTAAACTAATGTGTGATGCGAGTGATTTTGCAGTAGGTGTAGTTTTGGGACAACGAAGAGACAAGCACTTTCGACCGATTTATTATACTAGCAAAACTTTGACTGTCACGCAAGCAAACTATACCACCACGAAAAAAAGAATTGCTAGCCGTTATTTTTGCTTTTGACAAATTTAGATCATATTTAATATTGTCTAAAGTCATATTTTATATTGATCATTCCGCTCTTCATTATCTTCTAACTAAAACTGATGCAAAACCTCGATTAATAAGATGGATTCTATTGTTACAGGAATTTGACTTAGAAATAAAAGACAAGAAAGGAGCTGAAAATTTGGCAGCAGATCACCTTTCAAGATTGGAAAATCCACACCCCGGGGATCTCAATAAAATAAACGACTTGTTTCCTGAAGAACAACTACTAGCCATAGCAGAAGCTGCTGTTCCTTGGTTTACTGTTTTGTAAGCAGCTAACATAATCCCAAAAGGGTTGACCCATCAGCAAAAGAAGCGATTCTTTGCTGATGTGAAAATTACGTTTGGGAAGATCCTTTCCTTTTTCGTATTTGTGCAGATCAAGTCATTCGAAAATGCATTACTGAAACAGAAGCATATAAAATTTTGGACCACTACTATTCGGGACCAACAAGAGGACACCACAGTGGATCTAGAACTGCTCACAAAGTACTCAAATCAGGTTTTTACTGGCCCACCCTTTTCAAGGATGCCAACAGGTATGTGACATCTTGTGATAAATGCCAGAGAACAAGCAATATCTCTCAGCGTAATGAAATGCCTCAAAACTATATACTCTCATGTGAAATATTTGATGTATGGGGTATTGATTTCATGGGTCCTTTCCCTACTTCGTTTGGGAATAAATACATACTAGTAGCAGTAGATTACATGTCAAAATGGGTAGAAGTCCAAGCCTTACCTACTAATGATGCAAGAATGGTAGTATGTTTTCTTAAAAAACTTTTTTCTCAATTCAGAACACCTAGGATAATTATCAGTGATAGGGGTACTCATTTTTGCAATGCCCAGTTTGACAAAATTTTGAAAAGATATGGAGTGCACCATAGAACAGCCACCCCTTATCATCCACAAACAAATGGTCAAGTTGAAGTGACAAATAGAGAATTAAAATGCATTCTAGAGAAAACAGTAGAAACAAACAAGAAAGATTGGTCAAGGAAAGTAGATGATGCCTTATGGGCCTATAAACTGCATTCAAAACTCCCATAGGAACATCTCCTTATAGACTTGTTTACGGAAAAAGTTGTCATCTACCATTTAAGCTTGAACATAAAGCATTTTGGGCTATTAAATTCCTAAATCTTGATTTTAAACTTGCAGGTGAGAAACGTCTAATGCAACTAAATGAGCTGGATGAATGGCACTACAATGCATACGGAAACTCACGATTATATAAGGAAGCCACAAAGCGACGCCATGAAAACCGGTTAAGACAACCTAAGCAGTTCAAAACCGGTGATCTTGTCTTGCTATACAACTCAAGGCTTAAACTATTCCCTAGAAAACTTAAATCAAGATGGTCAGGCCCATTCACTATTCGAACTATCTTTCCATACAGCACAGTCGAGGTAACTCATCCAAACCATGGCATTTCAAGGTAAATGGCCATCAACTTAAACATTATAGAGGTGAGAATTTCAAGAATAATAGGGAGGAGCTTCAGCTTCACGAACTCTCGTCGTGATACATACAAGCAGAGTCAAGCTTAGACTCTAAATAAGCGCTTCTCGGGAGGTAACCCGAGCACTAACTTAGTAAATTCTTTTTATTTTAGCTTTCTAATACATCGAGTAACCCTTGGGAATGCAGTATTTTTGAGCCATATGGCCACTCCCACGGGCGTGCCCATGGTCGTGTGGACAATACAAGTAGAGACACGGTCGTGCAATATGGCCGTGTACAAGCATTTCTAACAAACGGGCTTCGACAAATTGCCACGGCCATGCAATGTGGCCATGGCCAAACCTGTTGAATCACACACAGCCTTCAAAAAATCGCCACGGCAATGCGATATGGCTGTGGCTGAAATTGCCAATTCAAACACAGACGTGTCACACGCCCGTGCCTCAAGGCCGTGGTCGACACTATCAATTTAGACACGAGCATGTGACCTATTACACGACCGTGGGAGAAGCGAACACTGAAGGACATAGCCGTGCGACATGGCCGTGTGCCTCTACACGCCCTAGGAACACGGGCGTGTGTCTCGAACCAGGCTCGCTAAAACCACCAATTTTTGAATCACACGGCCAAAACCTGAATCACACGGGCGTGTGATATACCCGTGTGACCCAAAAAACTATATAAGTAGGCCATTATTCGCCTTCTTTTCCAATCAAAACCCTAAAATCCTCCCACCCAAAACCCACATTAGGCCTCCCTAGTGCCACCGCCAGCCTCAAAAGCTCCTCCACGACCGTGCCGCCTGTACCACGACCGTGCTCCACCCCATTAGTCACCTATTCGGTTACTTTTTCTTATTTTCCTCTTTAATTTCTAATGTTTTTATCTATTTTTATGTTAATAAAATGTTTTATTTATTTTTTGCGTTATTTTTTAGCATGAAATTCATTGATTTAGCATGAACAATCTAGAATACTATAGAGAATTTCATGATGCCATTTAGGCTCTCTTTAGGTTGCCATTTTTACTTATCTAGAATAGTTAACAATTAGTATAAATGATATCTAGGCCATGATTAGAATAAGTAGGTTATATTAGTCAGGTTAGTAAAACCTCCATACAATATGTTCATGTTTTTCTTAATGTGTCATTTAATCTTAAAAACTTATTAATACTCATATTTTACTTTCAATTTTTATTAGGACTAATGCATATCATTTTATTTTTTAGGAACTATGTCATCATCACGCGGTAAGAAAGCTGTCGTCCCTACTTCAAAGAAGCGAAAGGGGTTCAGTGGTTCCTCGTCGAGACCCACTGCTGAGGACCGACATCCTTTTATTCAGTTCTCGCATAACTCCCAAGAGGAGTTATTTCAGATACTACGGGCCAGACCCCTCGGAGTGGGAAGGTACATTGATTGGACCGCCTTAGAGTAGGTCCACCTAGCAGACGAGGTTCGAGCCTTGTTGATGACAGACCCGTGGGAGCAGTTCTTCCAGATCGTGGAACCCACATATTTTGAACTCTCTCTCGAGTTCTACTCCACGTTCCATCTACAGACGGTGGTGATGAGCAGACATGACAATCCAGGGATGATCCAGTTCTGTTTAGGAGGCCTCATACGTCAGCTTAGTGTACCGGAATTCCATACAGCTCTCGGCCTCTACACCAAGAAGTTCATGGAGGAGGAGGACCTTTCTACGCTCTACAGCCACATCCACGTCCCTCTAGTCAACTGCTGGCGCGCAATCATCCCTTAGTAGCCCACATACGACCCTAGTCGCTCCAAAGTGACCAACCTCGCCCCATCTCTGAGGTACATACACGCCCTCCTCGCACACACACTGACGGGCAGACGCGAGAGCACAGGTGGCGTCAACACCCACGATGCCTATTTTCTATGGAGCATGGCGAACGCACATACTATCGACCTTGCCTACTTCATCGCTCATGCCATCCAGCACCAGACCGAGAGTATGGGTCCGTACATCACTCGATTGGCCCGTTACTTTGACCTGCTCAACACCGCGGCCCAGACATCGTACTACACCTTGATTTGCCAGATGTCCCCTCAGGGCATCCAATCTATGCTATATATGAGGATAATCCAGCACTGACGTGGGACCGATCCTCCACAATACCACCTACTTTGAGACGCCGAGCAGGAGGATCCCGAGGACATTACTGATGATGTCCCACCACCACCGGAGGAGGCCCCAGCTGAGCCACCACCCCCTCGCCGCCCAGCTCATGCGGCAGCTTCATATGTTAACATATCTGAGCGCCTCACACGATTCAAGCAGCAGTGCTTCCAACATTTCGATCATATAGATGCTACTCTTCAATAGATATGCCAGCACCTTCACATCTCCTCACCGCCCCCACCACGCGAACCATCTGAGGATTAGGACTTCTGAATCCTCTTATCTTATCCTTTATTTTCCTTTTTATTTTTCCTTTTATTTTATTCATCTTATCTTTTTCATTATTTGACTTTTAGTATTTTTAGAACTTAATTTATTTTATTCTTTTATTTTAATTATTTCATATCGGCTATCCCCTAACAAACATATTCTATTAATCCAAATTCCCTAAAACTGATAAATCCTTTCGCAGTTTCAAAGGAGCTTTACAGCTCAAATTCAAAATCTAAAGGGAACCTTGCCACAACTCCACCTAGTTGACACCACCAAAGCCTACACTCCCAACATGAAAGCTGTGGACAAACAAACACTACAACCACTGGAGTATCCACCTCCGTACCTTCCTTTGTCCCAGACACTCTATAGGCACCACCACCTCACAAATTCATCCAACCCAGGGAGTTTCATGCCTTTCCCTATCTTATTATCTTATGCTTCTATTGCTACTAATGTATCTTTGTACATTGAGGGCAATGTACATCTTAAGTGCGTGGGTGGAACTTACTTTCAGTCATTGCATTCTTTTTGAAACCCCTGAAAATTTTTACAACTAACATTTTGCATTATTCTCAAAATTTCAAATTCTCACTTTCACTCTTTGCATTATCTTCAATCTCCTATTAGGAATTAATTCTAATTGATTTATGATTCTTATTGATATTTTGAGAATTAAGAATAGGTGCTTATGCTTTGATTATTCAAACTTTAAAACACTAGGGAATCAAGCATGATAAGTTGAAATTTTTGAGAATTTAAATTTTTTCTAGGTTATTTTCCCTAATCTTAAGTGTTACCTTGAGATTTGAAATTCGCAGGATTGACATCAAAAAGCCATAATTCTGGTGAGATTTTTGAGCATTTTAAGCATACATTCTTTTGTGCTCACTTTTATTATTGCTTTGAGTGAGTCAATACTGATTTGTTATTCTAGAACTTGCTTCGATTATACATGTCGAGACCACATCATTGATTTGACACACTGAGATGATAAATGCACGTAGGTTTTAACCCACTTACTCTACAAAAGCCTACCTCCACAAATTAACCCCTAGTGAACCCTATTGAGCCTACCCATTCTTTGACTTACCTCTAATATTAACCCATAACCAGTTTTTGTTGAATTCCATTCAATTATTTTGATCCCTATTTTTGTCGAGATTTGAGTTGAAATATTATCTAGCTTGGTTCTCTCTTCCAATTTGTAAAATTGTATATATTCAATTTATTGTATTTGAATTGATTTGTTCTTAAAAAAAATTGTATATACAGTTAATTCAGTTGTAATCTGTAACAGTTCAATAGTTTTTGCATATTTCTACAAGCTTCCAAATCCAGAACGATGTCATCATAAGACTTAGCTCTAAGGAATATGTTCTAGTGATAGAGATTTTTCTAGCTAGATGATTTTTCAATTCAATCTCGATTCTAACCCTCTCTTTTTCAGCTTGTGACAACACCCCTAACCAAAGCCCCATTACAACCATTGAAAGACCTTTTGATCGATGTGTCATATCAATATATAGTGGTGGAGATTTGATTTTCTTGCAAGCCTATGGTAATACCCTTTTAGGTTGACTAATTGTGCTTAAATTTTGAACCCTAAACACTTTGAGTGGATAGAGTGAATCTTTAGTGAGGATGTCAACATTTGTTAATTTTGGTTGAGAGGTAATTACTTAGGAGAAGGGAGAAAACCTATGTTTCTGTGATAAAATTTTCAATTTAGAGTGATTGAATCTTTAATGTTCTTCTGATTGAATTTTCATTGTATAAATTACATGTGGATTAGTTTGAAACATTATTCATTAGGATTGTAAATTGAGAAGAATGATTCTTAATTGTGAGTTGGGATTTTGCTTGAGGACAAGCAAAGGCTTAAGTGTGGGGGTATTCGATAAACGATAAATTATACATGTTTTTACCTCATGCTTAGCCTAATTTCTGGATGAATTATCATTGAATTTATGGAAATTGGTGCTCTTAATCCTTCTATTTCATGTTTTATGCCTAGGTGAGCTTAAGGAAGAAAAAAGAGTAAGAAACGAGCCAAAAATAGAGAAAATAGGCCAAAGTATGAAAACAACACGGCCCAAAGATTCACCACACGGCCGTGCCACACGGCCATGCCACCTTAAGCTCAAACATGGCCCAACCCCGACGAGCAAGGCCAGACCACATGGCCGTGCCACCATCAATAGGCCCGACCACGGCCTAGGCCTCGACCCACACGGGCGTGGCACACGGGCGTGTCCTTGTCGTGAGGAAGTTAAATTTCACTTGGAAAAGGCTACTTAGGGGTTATGAAAGACACTCCAAAGCTCTATATAAAGATCCTTGGGGGCAACTACAAAGATATACCTTTTTCTCCCATAAAAGAGTGTCTTCTTTCTGCTAACACAGAGAGTAGAAGCAAAGAATTACTCCAAGGGAAGCCGATTGATCCATCTCAGAAGCCAAATTCTCCCTCAAGACTAAGGATCTCCCTTCAATTACCTTCAGGGGTTTTTGGGTTCTTTATGTTTTGCTATTTTATTTCTTCTGAGATGTTTTCTTTTATAATCATGAACTAAATCCCCCAAATACTTGAGGGGGATGAAACCTAAGACAGATCTTGTTATTATTTTCTCTTGAATTATATGATAAATAATTGATTTGTTTTTAATTGTGTTTTTAACTCTTAAATTGATATTTTCGGGATATTGATTTAAGTCGAATATGCTTATGTAGAGGAGCAAAAGTCCCTACATAGGAGTAGATCCAGCACAATTAAGCGGAGTTGATCGCAATCCTAGAGATAGGAGGACGAAAATCTGCCGGATTAGGGTCAAACCTAATAAGGGAATCCATAGATCAAGTTAATGCAACACTAGGGGTTGTAATTAGAAAGAGTTTTCAATTAATCAACCTAGGGTTAGGTTTTTTAGTTTTGATAGAGATATTAACATAAGTTAGGGATTTCTACAGATCAAGTCAAGTGAATAAATCGTCTAGTTCAAGAGTTGATAACAAGTGAAGTCTAGGTGGATTCTCCCTTGAGTATTGTCTAAATCAATCAATCTTTCCTAAGAGTTTTTCCCCAATTCACTTTTTGTGCTTTCATAGTTTAGTTTGAGAAATAGTTTAGTTTCATAAAAACCCTTCTTACTTCTAGGTTAAATAATAGAAAGAAAGCTAGTATTAGTACTTTTGGTTCCCTTGGGTACGATATCTCGGTCTTGCCACTAAGCTATACTACTGTTCGATAGGTGCGCTCGCCTTAAAATCGCGATAATAGTTAGTTCTAGTGTGATCATTATTATAAATTTTATTACTTCACATCACGTATATCAGCTATGTGCCACATACATTATCGATGGCTTAGTGCTATCCAATTTATCGATGGTTGATAAACGATAAATTATACATGTTTTTACCTCATGCTTAGCCTAATTTATGGATGAATTATCATTGAATTTGTGGAAATTAGTGCTCTTAATCCTTCTATTTCATGTTTTATGCCCAGGTAAACTTAAGGAAGAGAAAAGAGCAAGAAACGGGCCAAAAACGGGTAAATTAGGCCCAATTCAATAATCAGCACAGCTCGGAGATTCACCATACAGTTGTGTCACACGGCCGTGCCATTTTGAGCATAAACACAGCCCAACCCCGACTCACACAGCCAGACCACACGGTCGTGCAACCTTAACAGGCCCGAGCACGGCCTGGACTTCGATCCACATGGGCGTGGCACACGGGCGTGTCCCTGTCATGAGGAAGTTCAATTTCACTCGGAAAAGGTTGCTTAGGGGCTAAGAAAGCCATTCTAAACTCTATATAAAGGCCCTAGGAGGCAACTTCAAAGGGGACATTATTTTCCCACCAAGACGGGGAGTTAAAGGCAAGGAATTACTCGAAGGGAAGCCGATTGATCCATCTCAGAAGCTGAATTCTCCTTCAAGACTAAAGATCTCCCTTCAAATTCCTATAGGGGTTTTCGGGTTCTTTATGTTTTGTTATCATTATTCTTCTGACATGTTTTCTTTTATAATCATGAACTAAATCCCCTAAATACTTGAGGGGGATGAAACCTAAGACAGATCTTGTTATTATTTTCTCTTGAATTATATGATAGATATTTGATTTGTTCTTAATTGTGTTTTTAACTCTTAAATTGATATTTCTGAGATATTATTTAAGTCGAATGTGCTTGTGTAGAGGAGCAAAAGTCCCTGCATAGAAGTAGATCCAACACAATTAAGCGGAGTTGATCGCAATCCTAGAGATAGGACGACGAAAATCTGCCAAATTTGGGTCAAACCTAATAAGGGAATCCATAGATCTAGTTAATGTGATTCTAGGGGTTTTAATTAGAAAGAAATTTCAATTAATCAACCTAGGGTTAGTTGTTCTTAGTCTCGAGAGAGATATTAACATAAGTTAGGAATTTCTACGGATCAAGTCAAGTGAATAAATCGTCTAGTTCAAGAGTTGATAACAAGTGAAGTCTAGGAGGATTCTCCCTTGAGTATTGCCAAATTAATCAGTTTTCCTAAGAGTTTTTCCCCAATTTACTTTTTGTGCATTCTTAGTTTAAGTTTTAGAATTAGTTTAGTTTCATAAAAAACCCCTTTTATTTCTAGGTTAAATAATAGAAAGAAAGTTAGTACTAGTACCTTTGGTTCCCTTAGGTACGATATCTAGGTCTTGCCACTAAGTTATACTACTGTTCGATAGGTGCACTTGCCTTAAAATCGTGATAATAGTTAGTTTCTGGTTTGATCATTATTATAACTTTTATTACTTCAAATCAAGCATATCAAGTTTTTGGCGCCGTTACCGGGGAACTAAGATATTAGGAACACTCGATTTTTATTACTTTAGCCATTACTATTTATATTTATATAAATTTTCAATTTTTATTTTTATTTGTTTATTTATTTGTTTTAATTTGTTTTTCCCCTTCTAGGTATCTCTAGTTTATGACTAGAAGAAACTCGGGAGGACTACTACTTTTTGATGATGATTTAGAAGCGACAGTTCGGCGAACTCGCCAAGAGATAAGAAGAAGCTTGCAGTATCCAGAAGAAGGACAAGAAGAAGAACCTGAACCTACTGAAGAGATGGAAGCAAATCAGGATAATCAGCTACTTCCTGTAGTGGCTGCAAATCCTATTGAGCAAAATCCTGCCCCACGTACTATGTATGATTATGCTAGACCTAATTTAGCAGGCACTGAATCTAGCATTGTTAGGCCTACTATTGCTACAAATAATTTTGAACTGAAACCTAACACTATTCAAATGATACAGCAATTTGTTCAGTTTGATGGATTGCAGGATGAGGATCCTAACTCGCATCTAGCCAACTTTTTAGAATTTTGCGATACATTCAAAATAAATAGCATTTCTGATGATGCCATTTGTCTTAGGCTATTCTCGTTCTCCTTGAGAAACAAAGCTAAACAGTGGTTAAATTCTTTACCATGATGGTCTATCACAACATGGGAATAAATGACCGAAAAAATTTTACTTAAGTATTTTCCTCCAGCCAAAATAACTAAATTGCGGAATGATATTTCTTCTTTTGTGTAGATGGATTTAGAGACGCTTTACTATGCTTGGGAGAGATACAAAGATCTCTTGAGAAGGTGCCCTCACCATGGGTTACCTTTGTGGTTACAAATTCAAACCTTTCACAATGGTTTGAATCCTTCAACAAGACAAATGATCGATGCAGCCACCGGAGGAACAATTAACAATAAAATGCTCGAAGTAGCCTGTGAGTTTATAGAAGAGATGTCACTGAATAACTATCAGTGGCAAGTCATGAGGATAAAGCCAAAAAAAGCTGTAGGAATTTTTAATATTGATGGCGTAACTATGCTTTCTAATCCAGTAGAACTTTTAAATAAAAAGATTGATGGTTTTATTGGTTCTACGTAGGCACACCCAGTGATGCAGTGTGACGTAATCTAGGGAAACATGTACAATCCAGATTACTCCTCCCATGGACATGGCATGGAAACCGAGCAAGCCAACTATATGCGTAACAATTCTAGACCTCAAAATAATCCTTGCAGTAATACTTACAATGTAGGTTGGTGGAACCACCCCAATTTTTCATGGGGAGGACAAGGAAATCAAAGACAACCACCTCCTCCGGGATTTCAACAGCCACCATTCCAACAAGAGAAAAAGCTGAACCTTGAAGAGATGCTCACAAAATTTATTACCGTGTCAGAAACCCGTTTTCAAAACACTGAAACGGCACTGAAGAACCAGTAGACATCCATTTAAGGACTCGAAACACAAATAGGCTAGCTCGCCAAGTTAATTTCTAAAAGACCGCAAGGTGAGTTACCAAGCAACATGAGATTAACCCTAAGGAGCAACTCAATTTCGTGAATACAATAGATAAGGAAGGATTAACCAAAACAAAACTAGAGCCATGTAAAGAGAATGAGGTGAGTAAAGGCAAGGTCGAGGTAAGTAATAACGAGCCAGTCATCAAGGAATATAAACCTCTATTCCATACCCAAACGCGCTAAAGAAAGACCGCACAGATGAGCAATTTGGTAAGTTTCTTAAACTCTTAAAGAAATTACACATCAACTTACCGTTTGTTGAAGCAATTTCGCAGATGTCGAAGTACGCAAAATTTTTAGAGGAATTTCTCACAAATAAAAGGAAGTTGGAAGAACTGTCCACAGTGGAATTCAACGAGGAATGCTCAGCTATTCTCCAAAATAAACTGCCAACCAAACTAAAAGATCCAGGGAGTTTTACTATTCCTTGTTACTTGGTAACCTAGACGCAAAAAATGCTTTAGCTGATTTAAGGGCTAGTATAAATGTCATACCTTATAAACTGTTTAAACAACTAGGTCTTGAAAAACCTAAGTAAACCAAGATAAGCATTCAGCTGGCTGATAAAACTATTAGGTTTCCTAAGGGAATAATTGAAGATGTGCTTGTCAAAATTGATAAATTTATATTCCCAATTGACTTTGTTGTTTTAGACATTGATGAGGATAGCAATGTACCCTTAATTCTAAGCCGACCCTTTTTAGCAACTGCTAGAATAATAATTGATTTAAGAACAAGTGAACTTACACTACGTGTAGGTGATGACAAAATTATTTTACAAGGTCGAAACTTGATTAAGACTGTTGATAATAATATAGTCACGAGTCCTTGTAAAAACACTAAACTCACCACCCAACCTTCTGTGCAGGATACACTCCATATAAAGGCAATCCAATCACAGACAAGCCCATCCAAGGGCGATGCACCTAAAAAGCAAATGCTTTAAAGCGAGGAACTAGATGAATGGCTGAACTATCATGAAAAGCCCAAAGTATGCCATACCAACCCAGAGCATCACCAAGACGACCCTCAGGTGAAAACGAATCAAATCAAGGTAGGAGATAAGGTAATCTTAGGGGAAGGCGATCCTCGAATCTTGAATTCAAAAGAACATACAAGTGACATACCCTAATTCACGGTAATGAAAATCTTTCCCTATGGTACAGTCAAGATAAATCATGAGTCACTCGGCACTTTCAAGGTAAATCAAACCCGACTCAAACTTTATTTTGACAATGAAACTGAAAATAGGTTAAAAGAGTTCCAACTCTCCAAACCACCGTGAATGTACAAGCTCGAGCAAAGTCGAGCTTAGACTATAAATAAGCGCTTCTCAAGAGGCAACCTGAGCACTAACTTCATAAATTATTTTATTTAGGCTCTTTAATACATCAACTAATCCTTTGAATACAGGTTTTTTGAGCCACACGGCCATGCCCACGGTCGTGCGATATGGCCGTGTATGAGCAGGGCAAGATGTCCCTAACACACAGGCTTCGATAACTTACCACGACCATGCGATGTGGCCGTGGCCAAACCTGTTAATACAACACGGGCGTGCGACACACCCGTGCCCCGAGACCATGGTCGTACCTGCCAATTCAGACACGGGCGTGTGATTCCTTACACAGCCGTGGGGCCAAATCACTGTTACTTAATTTTTATTTTTAATTTTCATTTTCTTTACTTTTTATTTCTTTTGTTCCTTTTATTTTACAATTAAATTCCTATCGAGTAATACTTGAACTTTACACAGTTATGATTAATTTCTCCAGTCACCCAAAATCATGAACTTCAAGTATTCCTTCCTCTAAGACAACTTTCACAATTCAAGGGTTCCATCCAATATTCAGGGAGTTTTACTTCTCTCCCTAACTTATGATCTTGTGCTTCTATTGCTATTAGTGTTATCTTTGTACATTAAGGGCAATGTACATCTTAAGTGTGGGGGGAAACTCACTTTCATTCTTTATATTATCTTTGAAATCCCTGAAAATTGCTCTCAAATTTTGAATTCTCTGCATTAATCTCAATCTCCTATTGGGAATGAATTCTGATTGATTTATGCTTTTTATTAATATGTTGAGAATTAAGACATAGGTATTTATGCTTTGATTATTCAAACTTTAAGACATTAGGGAATCAAACATGATAAGTTGAAATTTTTGAGAATTTAAATTTTTTCTAGATTATTTTCCCTAATTTTAAGTATTATCTTAAGATTTGAAATTCGCAGGATTGACATCAAAAGCCATAATTCTAGTGAGATTTTTGAGCCTTTTGAGCATACACCCTTTCGTGCTCACTTTTATTGTTGCTTTGAGTGAGTCAATACTGATTTGTTATGATAGAACTTGCTTCGATTATACATGTCGAGACCACCTCATTGATTTGATACACTTAGATGATAAAGGCACATAAGATTTAACCCACTTACTCTATAAAAGCCTACCTCCATAAACTGACCTCTAATGAACCCCATTGAGCCTAACAACCCATTCTTTGACTTACCTTTAATATTAACCTATAACTCGTTTTTTGTTGAATTCCATTCAATTATTTTGATCCCTATTTTTGTCAAGATTTGAGTTGAAATTATTATCTAGCTTTGTTCTCTTGTTCAGTTTATAAACATTCAAAGTATTGTATTTGATTTGTTCTAAAAAAATACAAAAAAAAAACAAAAAGGTGTTTATACAATTAATTCAGTTGTAATTCATATTTTAGTTATATTTTAATATTTTTTGCATATTTCTATTATAAGCTACTAAATCCGAAACGATGTCATCAGAAGACTTAAGCTCTAGAAATATGTTCAAGTGATAGAGATTTTTCTAGTTAGACGCTCTTTCAATTCAATCTCAATTTTAACCTTCTCTTTCAGCTTGTGACAACACCCCTAACCAAAGCCCCATTACAACCATTGAAAGAACTTTTGATCTATGTGTCATATCAATCTATAGTGGTGAAGATTTAATTTTCTTGCAAGTCTATGGTAATAACTTTCAGGTTGACTAAAGAGTGCTTAATTCTTAAACCCTAAACACTTTGAGTGGATAGAGTGAATCTTTAGTGAGGATGTCAAATCTTGTTGATTTTGATTGAAAGGTGATTACTTAAGAGAATGGAAGAAGCCCATGTTTTTGTGATAAAATTCTCAACTTAGAATGTTTGAAACTTTAATGTTCTTCTGATTGCATTTTCATTGTATGATTACTTGTGGATTAGTTTGAAACATTATTGATAAGGATTGTAAGTTAAGAAGAATGATTATTAACTGTGGGTTGAGATTTTGCTTGAGGGCAAGCCAAGGCTTAAGTGTGGGGGTATTTGATAAACGATAAATTATACATGTTTTTACCTCATGCTTAGCCTAATTTATGGATGAATTATCATTGAATTTGTGGAAATTGGTGCTCTTAATCCTTCTATTTCATGTTTTATGCCTAGGTAAGCTTAAGGAAGAGAAAAGAGCAAGAAACGGGCCAAAAACGAGCAAATTAGGCCCAATTCAATAATCAACATGGCCCGGAGATTCACCACACGGTCGTGTCACACGGTTGTGCCACTTTGAGCATAAACACGGCCCAACCCCGACTCACACAGCCAGACCACACAGCAGTGCCACCTTAACAGGCCCGAGCACGGCCTGGGCTTCGATCTGCATGGGCGTGGCGCACGGGCGTGTCCCTATCGTGAGGAAGTTCAATTTCACTCGGAAAAGGTTGCTTAGGGGCTAAGAAAGTCATTCTAAACTCTATATAAAGACCCTAGGAGGCAATTTCAAAGGGGACATTATTTTCCTGCCAAGATGGGGAGTTAAAGGCAGGGAATTACTCAAAAGGAAGCCGATTGATCCATCTCAGAAGCCGAATTCTCCTTCAAGACTAAAGATCTCCCTTCAAATTCCTACAGTGGTTTTCGGGTTCTTTATGTTTTATTATCATTATTCTTCTGACATGTTTTCTTTTATAATCATGAACTAAATCCCCCAAATACTTGAAGGGGGATGAAACCTAAGACAGATCTTGTTATTATTTTCTCTTAAATTATATGATAGATATTTGATTTGTTCTTAATTGTATTTTTAACTCTTAAATTGATATTTTCGAGATATTGATTTAAGTCGAATGTGCTTGTGTAGAGGAGCAAAAATCCCTGTATAGGAGTAGATCCAACACAATTAAGCGGAGTTGATCGCAATCCTAGAGATAGGACGACGAAAATCCACCGGATTAGGGTCAAACCTAATAAGGGAATCCATAGATCGAGTTAATATGATTCTAGGGGTTTTAATTAGAAAGAGATTTCAATTAATCAACCTAAGGTTAGTTGTTCTTAGTCTCGAGAGAGATATTAACATAAGTTAGGGATTTTTATGGATCAAGTTAAGTGAATAAATCGTCTAGTTCAAGAGTTGATAACAAGTGAAGTCTAGGAGGATTCTCCCTTGAGTATTACCAAATCAACTAGTTTTCCTAAGAGTTTTTCCCCAATTTACTTTTTGTGCATTCTTAGTTTAAGTTTTAGAATTAGTTTAGTTTCATAAAAACCCCTTTTATTTCTAGGTTAAATAATAGAAAGAAAGTTAGTACTATTACTTTTGGTTCCCTTAGGTACGATATCTCAGTCTTGCCACTAAGCTATACTACTGTTCGATAGGTGTGCTTGCCTTAAAATCGTGATAATAGTTAGTTTCTAGTTTGATCATTATTATAAATTTTATTACTTCATATCACGCATATTAATAGTTATGTGCCACGTACATTATCGATGGCTTAGTGCTATCCATTGTATCGATGGCTTAGTGCTATCCATTTTACCGATGGCTTCGTGCCACGCATATTATTATGGCTCTGTGCCATCCTGTTCATGGCTTATAACCATTCTGTTCATGGCTTCTGGCCATTCTGATTTCAGGCAACGTTGCTGGGATTTTGGTTAGTGCCCCAACCGGTGCTAACATTTGGAGTGAAGGGATGGATGGGTTGATTTCATCCCCACAGACTGTGCAGGGTTGGACGGAGGCAAGTACAAGGTTAGATGGGGTTAACGCATAACATGCATCATACATCATTCATTTGATTTTCTTCTGATATGGGCTTAGCCCAATTGATTCTACTATAGGTTGTGACCTAAATGATAATGTATTGGGCTTAGGCCCACATATATTATGTTTTTGAATTTGTAATGGGCTAAGACCCATCTGTTACTATCTACTGTAATGGGCTTAGGCCCAGATTGTTACTGCTTTTTGTTGACTGACTGTTCTTTTTATAGTAAGGGATTACACACTGAGTTTTTCGTAAACTCACCCCATTTTTTTAATTGTGTAGGTAATCCCCAGCCTTAGGAGGATCGGTACTGCGAGGGACTCGGAGATGGCCACACAACAGCTTATGTTTTTCATTTTGTTTAATTTACTTTTAAGTATTTACATTTTGGTTTGGTTTGTAATAAGGCCTCTCTTAATTTTTGGATTTTAATTTGGGTTTTATGGTTTACTTTGAACTATAACTTTTAGAAGTAGGACACGATTTTCCAAAAATAATAACTGTTTCAAAATATCATGTTTCCACAAAATATTGCAGAGGCTTTCGCAACTTCCTTGGTTTTCAAATATAACAACAAACAAACAATGTTTTAGTAATAAAAATAACATTTTAATAAGAGAATGGTTTTTCAATGAACCCCGTTTGGAAAACTAATGTAATCTCATTTTTTACACAGGTTTTAAATGGCAAGAAGTTTTAAATTTTTAAGAAGGGTTTGCAATGGGAACATGGTTTTTGAAAAATACTTCATTGTGACACGTCAAATTCAGCCATAACGTCTAGGCCGGGTTTGGGGTGTTACACTACGAGTTTCTAGTGATGCCGTTTGGGCTAACGAATGCACCAGCAGCCTTTATGGATATGATGAACCGAACGTTCCAACCCTAACTGGATCGATTCGTAGTGGTGTTTATAGATGATATTCTGGTGTATTCGAAAACTGAGAGTGAACATGGTGCACATTTTCAAGTAGTTTTGCAAATTCTGAGGGAGAAACAATTATACGCTAAGTTCAGCAAGTGTGAATTCTGGCTACGAGAGGTAACATTTCTGGGTCCTTTGGAAATTCTGAGGGACAAACAATTATATGCTAAGTTCAGCAAGTGTGAATTCTGGCTACGAGAGGTAACATTTCTGGGTCCTTTGGTATCTACAGAAGGGATTAGGGTTGATCCTCGAAAAATCAAAGTTATTCTGGGTTGGAAGCCGCCTAAGATGTTATCTGAGGTTCGAAGTTTTCTGGGACTAGCTAGATATTATAGAAGTTTTGTCAAGGGGTTTTTGTTGATTGCTGTACCTCTAACTAAGTTGTTGCGTAAATGGGTGCCATTCGACTAGACTGATAAGCAGCAAGGGAGTTTTGAGAAACTTAAAAAGGTTCTGATTGAGGCCCCTGTCTTAATACAACCAGAGTCTGGGAAAGAATTCACTATCTACAGTGATGCATCACACGTTGGTTTGGGATGCGTGTTGATGCAAGAAGGTAAGGTGCTGGCATATACGTCTTGCCAGCTTAAGACCCATGAGGCAAATTATCCAATGCATGACTTGGAGTTGGTCGCGGTGGTATTCGCACTGAAAATTTAGAGGCATTACCTGTACGGTGAGAAGTGTATCATTTACACGGATCATAAGAGCCTCAAGTATCTCCTTACTCAGAAGGAGTTAAATCTTTGGCAGCGTAGATAGAGTGTGCTGCTAAAAGATTATGACTGTTCGATTGAATACCATCCTAGTAAGGCCAATATGGTGGCTGACGCACTGAGCCGTAGGGCTATGTCTGTATAACAGCCCGAATTAGGGCTTAGTCAGAATAGTGGTTTCGAGACCACAAATCCAAAGTATAAAATTTTATTTCATGATTATTCTTGAGATTATGGCATGCTTGCATGATATTGAGAAAATTTCATGAAGGAAATTTCATGAGTTAGTGACTAATTTGTCCTTTAGGATTAAATTGTAAAAGTTGCAAAGTTGAGTTTCTAGAAGGTTTAAGTATGAAATAGCATAAGAGAAATTATTAGGAGTCCTTATTTTGCAATTAGACCAATTTTAAGCATTTTGGACAAAAATACCCATAGAAGGGTAAATTTTCAAAGAAAGGGTGTAAGGGCATTTTGGTCATTTGGTTATTAATGAAATAAAAAGGGAAAATAAGCCAAAAATAGGCTCATCTTCTCCATGTAACAGCCAACTTCTCTAAGGACTCCATAGCTAAGGTTTTCTTCATTTTCAAGCTCCAAGTAAGTGACTCCAAGCCCCTTTTCATGCTCTTCGTATTTTTGAAATCCCCCTAGCCTAATCTAGCTATTTCTACTACTAATTTGAGCCAGGGTTTATATTAAAAAATATACTCATGCATGACATGCAAGTAATTTGATGTCTAGTGGTAGAAAATGAAAGATTAAAGTGTAGTAAAAACCTTTCTCTAGGTGACTTTTCATGAAAGTCCCTAATAGGGACCAAATTGTAAAGTTAGTAAAATGTATAGTAAAAGTATGAAATTGTGAGCAATGTGGGCTTTTATGGACACTAGTGAGTGTCAGCTAGGCTTGGGTAGCCAAGAGAATAGATACATTTCATTATACGAGCCTAGGGACTATTTTACAAATATGTAAAAGTTTAGGGGCAAAATTATAAATTTTTCCAAAGTTTCAATTATGAGCTATTTAGTCATTGTGGGTACTAAATAAGTCAAATTTTTCATTTTAGATCTAGAAACACGAAGCCCAGACTGAAACCGAGGAAAAAGCAGGGTAGCAGACTAATCCGAGCATTCACCCACATTTTGGACCCGATGTAAGTTGTATGTAATAATTTAGCTCACATGTTATGCAAATTCATTTTGATAATTTTTTATAAAATTATGATACTCCATGAAGTCATGGATGTATCCTTGTATAAACTATGCATAAGTTTCATATTGATGATTATTGAGATAGTGTATGAATTCCATGAGAATATTGATATGAGTTTCTATAAAGAAATGATGAAACATGAAAGAGAAATTACATGCAAGTGAATAAGGATACTAAGGATACCGTAACCATGTCATGAGTATTTGTAAGTCCTGTATAAGACCATGTCTAGGATATGGCATCGGCACCGAACTGAGATCCCATGTAAGACCATGTCTGGGACATGGCATTGGCATCCACATGAGGTACCGTATAAGACCATGTCTGGGACATGGCTTCGACACCAAGATGAGATCCTATGTAAGACCATGTCTGGGACATGGCATTGGCATCAGAGTATTATCTCATGTAAGACCATGTCTGGGACATGGCATCGGCATCAGAGTACGATCTCATGTAAGACCATGTCTGGGACATGGCATTGACATCGATATGATATCCCATGTAAGACCATATATGGGATATAGCTTCAGCATCGACTTGTGATCCCTTGTAAGACCATGTCTGGGACATGGCATTGGCATCGTATCATGAGATTCGCTTACGAGTATCCTTCGATATTCCAAAAGAGGCTTTAAAGGAAGAATTAGTTCAAGTTGATTAATTAACTAGAAAGACTAAAGTTCACGATTAATTAACTAGAAAGATGAAAATGTATGACATGAAATGGAGTATGACATGATAATGAGCAATTCATGAGAATGAGTAAGTTATGAGCATGAGTAAGTCATGAGATGAAGTAAGTTATATGAATAATTAAGAAAGCCCAATGATGTTTCCTATGATACTTATTTAGATAAATGTTCTATGATTTTTATTGCTACTTTGTTCATGCAACTTACTAAGCATTTTTATGCTTACTCTTTCATTTTTACTTCCCATGTAGATTTACCGAAATTAGCTTGGGGATCACTCGAAGTCAGAGCTCGAAGTCACACTATCAAAGAATTCATTTTGGTATAGTGAAGTTAGTCTTTTTGTTGTATGGCATGTATAGAATGTTGAATTGTGTTGTTAAGTGTCATTTTGTAATAGCCATATAAATTGGCTATTATTGCCTAAGTGATATTATGAAATTAAGATGAAATTCATGTATGCATGTTGGCATGTGAGTACCTCAATGATGAATGTTTTAATGTATGTCTATATATTGATTGGAGAGTTTATAGTTGGTATTGTTCTGATTCAGTTTCAGGGTGGCAAAAAGGCTTGGAAAATATCCTATAATTGTCTACATGGTTAGGCACACGGGCATGTGTCTAGGCCGTGTGTGACACACAGCCAGCCCCCATGGGCATGTTCATAGACCATGTGTCATCTACATCCAAATTAGCTAAGTCAGTATAGAACATGGGCTGAGCACACGGGCGTGTGCGTTGGCCGTGTGCTCCGCTAATGGTTATAGTGTTCAAGTCAGAATACTTCACGGGTTATTAACACAGGTGTGTCTAGGCCGTGTGAAAGACACGGACCATAGGCACGGGTGTGTACCTAAGCCGTGTCAAAAACCCTGTAGGTTGATTTTTTATAATTAAATTTAGCACGGGCTAGGGACATGGGCGTGTGTCACCACATGGCCTGCCCACATAGGCATGTCCAATCCCAAACGGGCATATGGCCCTGTTTTAAGTAAAAATTTTCTAAGTGCCTAAAAGTTCTCAAATTGGTTTCGAAATACATCCGATGTATGTATTAGGCCTTGTAGACCTATCATAAGGTTATGAAGAGAATGAATGAAAAGTTTTAAAAAAGGAAAGAAATTTTATAGCCTGAATTTACATGTTTAAGGATGATTAAGTATGGTAATGCCTCGTACCCCGTCCCAGCATCGGACTAGGGTAAAGGGTGTTACAGTCTGATCTAAGGGAGATGTTTGCTTGTCTTAGTTTATTTGATTATGGTAGCTTGTTGGCTGAGTTTCAAGTTAAACCGACGTAGATTGAGCAAATTAAGGGTAAACTGTTGGTAGATGAGTCACTAGGTCCTCGATTTCGACAAGTTGAAAGTGGGGAAACTTCAAATTTTGGATTGAACAACGAAGGAGTACTATGTTTCCGTGAGAGAGTTTGTGTACCGAGGGATACTAATTTGAGGTAGTCAATACTACATAAGGTGTACAGTAGTCCTTATGCTATGCATCCCGGCAGGAACAAAATGTACCGAGACCTTCGTGAATTGTATTGGTGGCCAGGTCTTAAGCGTGAAGTTACCGACCTTGTTAGTAAATGTTTGAGTTGCTAGCAGGTTAAGGTTCAGGGTTGCTTCAGCCAGTTAAAATTCCACTTTGGAAGTGGGAAAGAGTAACTATGGATTTCGTTAGTGGGCCGCCCTTAATGCCTACTAAGAAGGATTTGGTATGGTCATCGTGGATCGATTGACCAAATCTACCCATTTCATACCAATTCTACTGATTACTCATTGTAGAAGCTAGATAAACTGTATGTGAGTAAGATTGTGAGACTACATGGGGTACCAGTTTCCATAATATCTGATAAAGATCCTCATTTCACGTCTCAGTTTTGGAAGAAGCTGCATGAAGCATTAGGTACAAGGTTGGACTTTAGTACTGCGTTCCATCCTCAGACAGATGGTCAGTCAGAGAGGGTGATTCAGATACTGGAGGACATGTTAAGGAGTTGTGTGATAGATTTTCGAGGCAGCTGGGTGGATTACTTGCCGTTAGCAGAGTTTGCGTATAACAATAGCTACCAGTCTAGCATACAGATGGCACCTTACGAGGCCTTATGTGGCCGTAGGTGTCTGTAACACCCCAAACCCAGCCCAGACATTATGGCCAAGTCTGGTGTGTCACATTGACGTGTTTTTTGAAAACCATGTTTTCATTGAAAACCCTTCTTAGTGTTTAGAAACTTCTACCGTTAAACTTGTATAAAACCTCAGCTTGTGTTTATTTATTTTTTCAAAACGTGGTTCATTAAAATAATCATTCCCTTTTTAAACATTGTTAATAATTCTGTAAAATTTTATGGAAAATTGTGAAAGCTTATAAACCTTTGTAGGTTGTGGAAAACATGTTATTTTTAAAACAGTCTAAGTATCGAAAAACCAAACCTTCTTCATTATGGCTTAGAGTGAATGGATACTATGCACCAGGTACGATTCTAGAAAAGAGGAGGTGAGTCAATTAGACTGCTTAAGTACCAAGCTCTCCCTAGATCCAATCCTAGACATGCACACATCCATTGCCACACTTTAACCTTCTGACTTGTCCACGAACAACAAATTAGGTTCAAGTCTATCTAAAATAATTATTTATGAAAATGTTTACATTGCGGAAGCTTTGCTCTGTTATCGTGATATTTTGAAAACAAGTAACTTTTATAAAAACACCTTAGAGCTATCTGATTTCAAAACGATTTAAACAATATCATACTTAAGCTAAAAACAAATTAAATAATTAGAGCGGCCTTATTACAAACCCAAATTAAAAATAGAAACAATTAAAATAAATAATTAAATAATTAACTTAATTAAACCGGAATCGTCGTCCACGTGGCCACTCTGAATCCCTCCCAACTCCAAGTCCACTAGTCTAGGGCTCACCTGCATGGATGGAAGAAAAGGGGTGAGTTTGGAAACTTCAGTGTGCAAAGAAGCCCATCCAGAGCCCAAATCAGCTCAAGCCCACTAGGCCTAAGCCCTATCCAGTCTTAGAAATAACTGAGCCGAAGCCCTATTCAGATACAGTAAACTGGGCCTTAGCCCTTTTCAGATAACAGTACGGCCCATAGGCCCATTCAGTAGCAGAACAGATATTAATTATGAATGTAAGCCCATTACATGTGGGGAGACTACTCAACCCACCCAACTGCTACACTCCACCCATACCAGCCCTACACTCCATGTGGGGAATAACTCAACTCACCCAGCCCTACACTCCACAGTTGCAACATAGCTTCTTAGATAACAAAAAGATGAGGCAAAGCCTCCAGTACGTGGTCAAGCCACTTTCAGAACTTCCTCCATCAATAACCCAGCCCTATGCAACAGATATTCATGCTATGGCATACAGTAAACAGAAACAGTATATCATGCATTTCAGTCACATTTAGCCCTAGGGGTATAACGGTCATTTAGCACCTAGGGTAAAATAGTCATTTCGCACCGACGAGGATATTTCCATAATTATACTAGTTTTTAGGGTTTTCATGCACATTTTAATCAGTAATAGACTAATTTTTACCTCGGTAGCTTATTTAGCCCATTTTAGCATATTACAGTCATTGGGCCCTAAAACCCCTAATGGGCCTTACAGTGCCAAGTAGCTAATTTAGCCCATCTAGTCCAAATTTTACGATCAATTTACCAGTTTTAGCAGTTTTAGACCTACGGTCTGCCAGTACGCATTTATTGCCTATTTTATTACCCATATGGGCCCGTAAGCCCGTTGGGCCCAATTTTAGCCCATCAAGGCCCAATTTACCAAAGTGCATGAAATTGCACATTCAACTAACTTACCACTCGTGATTACAGATCCAATGATTCCCAAATGACTTATGAGCGTTCGCACCCTCACAAGCCCACGAAATGCTGAAATTTTGGCATTTCAGCTTTTGCCAAATTAAACTACAAGAGGGTGTTCGATACACATCTGATTTGCGATAACTGCTAACGAGATCTCCCACGATATCCTACAATTGATTACTAGACACATCAAATCCAAAATACAATGACAATCTCCATAATTCTACTTACCATAATCAGCCATCACCACCTAAGGCCCTTGAGATCTTACCTTTGCCGAAGCTAGTGACTAGATCTAGATCTAGTCGTTCCAAAGGTCCAAGCCTCTTATGCTCCTTGCTAGATTGCCCCTTCCACAACAAGTACACATAAAACCAATTAAAAGAACTGTCTTTACCTATCATCACATTCGACAGCCTCCCTAAAGATTTTAGAGATTTTGGCTTTTCTTAAATTCAAAGGTAACGAGTAGATCTGAGATGTCGAGTACTTACCACAGGTTTTCCTTAATCAAGGTGATTCTTCTACTCAGATCTGATGCAGATTTAACCCCTAACCACTTAGCAGATCTTGAATCTTAGAGATCTAAAGATTCGGCTATATGTCCCTAAAAACTATGGCATTTTCGATTTTTTAAGTGGTGAAAGAAAATATGATTTGAGACTATGGTTGGAGGGGTGTTTGTCGACAGAGCCTAAGGGTTTGGAGAGTATAAAATTTGGCTACAAGTGGGAAAAAACAAAGGGGGTTTGGCTATAGGCAAATTGGCACAGGAAGCAACCTTTCGGGATTTCAGCTTTTAGTAGTTGATGAGTTTGAGAAGAAAAGAGTGGCAAATTCAGTTTTTGAAGAGAAGAAATGAAAGATGAGGGAGGAGGAGAGGTGATTTTGGCTATAGAGGAAAAGAAAAAGAAAGAATGGAAGAGAGGAGAAGAGAAGGAAGAATTCGGCACTTAGGAGATCTAACTTTGTGTTTTCGGCTTTTTGCAACACTGAAAAGAGAATAGAGTGAAAGTGAAGGCTCTAGGTGGCTAACCCTAATTCGGCAAGACAAAAGAAAATAAAGCTTGCCCTAATGGCCATTCAAACCAACGGCCCAATCCCCCTAAGGCCCTAGCCGAATGCTACTTAAGCTCTATCACATGCCCGGCACATGCACAAAAATAAAACTACCATCTGCTTACCTTGCGACTTAAACTCTGGCCCTTAAACTCAGTCCACACGCCACTTTTTTAGGAACTTAGTGGCGCCACTTTGCCACTTTACCAAGGCCCTCTTTGTGTCTCAACTTACTAACTTTTTCTTAAAGGCCCACTTAACCAAATCCCTTTCACTTAAAATCCAAGTTGATTTTTCTGTCGGGTTTTAACTTAGGCTTGGGCCTCCTAAAGGCCCACTAAAACATTTAAACACAATTTCAGTATCCAAAACACCAAAATTTCAAGATTTCACCAAAATCACAAAAACCCGAAAAATCCCAAAAATTAGGACGTCATCTAAATTACTCAGGCTGTCTTCCCTCCAAACCCAGACTCAAAGCCCAATTCTTCTAGGCCCAAATTTAGGGTGTTACAGTGTCGTACTCTTTCGTGTTGGACTGAGTTGGGTGAGTGGCGTGTTTTGGGCCCTGTGTTAGTTTCTGATACCGAGGATAAAGTTAGGTTAATTCGGGATCGACTGAAGGCAGCATCAAACAGACAGAAGTCGTACGCGGATCTAAAGTGTAAAGAGATTGAGTATTCTATGGGGGACTTTGTGTTTCTTAAGGTCTCACCATAGAAGAAGGTACTGAGATTTGGATGGAAGGGCAAGTTGAGCCCTAGATTCATTGGGCCTTACCACATACTGAAACGTGTGGGACCAGTCGCCTATCAACTTGAACTACCTCCAGAGTTGGACCAGATTCACGACATGTTTCACGTCTTCATGCTGAGGCGTTACCACTCTGATCCAACGCATATTATCTCGACTGAGGAGATCAAGGTTAGGCTAGATTTAACCTTTGAAGAAGAGCCAGTTCAGATTCTAGAGCGTGGTGTGAAAGTGTTAAGAAAGAAGTCTATCCCATTGGTTAAAGTACTTTGGTGTAATCACAGTTCTGAGGAGGCCACGTGGGAACCTGAGGAGGCAATGCAACAACAATACCCTCATTTGTTTTGACAAGGTAAATTTCGAGGCCGAAATTTTCTTTTAGGGGGTAAAGTTGTAACGCCCCAAAATTTAAGTATTTATTTTAGTATATTTGTGACACAAATAATTGTCTGCTTCAGTGGTTAAGTGCTCTGGGAGTGTCTATGAAGTTTTGGGTTCAAGCCTAGGCATGTACAAAAATTTTGTTTTTTAAGGAGTAAACCATTGCCCATGGTTAGTAGGTTTTTAAATTATTGTTAATAAAACTTGACGTAAAAAGCCTGCTGATCTAGAGGTTAGTGGCGTGTTACTGTGGCTAAGGGATTGGAGTTTGAGTCCTGCTGCGTGCAAAGGGTGTTTTAATTTTGCAAGTTTCCATATGAGAGGTTGTGTGGCAGTAAAACTCTGAAGCTTTGATAGTTGGAGTGTTTGAGGGGTGTAGGGAATGTGTAGTCGAAATTTACGAGAAGAAAGAAGGATTTGGATAGAGGTCGGTTTGGGGTTGTTGTGGAAAGAGTATAGGAGGAAAAATAAGGAATTTGAATTAGAGGAAGAGTTAGTGCTGAATGTGAACTCTAGGCACTCAAGAATTCGGCATTCAGGTTGAGTTCTAGTGGCTGTGCAATTGTTGGGTTTCAGTTTCTCTCTATTTTGGGTTTTTGCCAATATTCTTTGTCGTTTTTCTTGACTTTGTACAGAATTTTACTAGGGTCTTTTGGTACCTTTCGATTTTCATTGCCTTTAGTTTTTGCACTTTTCTTCAATCTCCTATTTATCAATTTTCTTCTCTCATTAGCCAAAAGCTCCTTCTGCCTTTCTCTCTTCTCTTTTAGGACTAAATAATTCCCTTACTTTTACATTCTTTACCTTGGCCATATACCCACTTTTCTCCCCTCTCTCAAACTCTTTCGATTCTAGCTTTGGTTTTATGATTCTCTCTTTCTTCATCCCTCACTCTCTTCATTTGTGTTTCGGTTTGGTAACTGTTCTCTGGCAAATCGGTGAGTGATTTCAACTTTTTTTTCTCTCTCTACTCTTTCAAAGTGTATTAAGTCTCCCCTGTTCTGCACTTTACTAAGCCGAATACTTCTTTTTCTTTTATTTTTGAATCTTCCCTCCTCTCATATAGTGTGGTGTTTCGTTTGGTTCTTAGAACTTCTTGAGAAGTGAAGGAGTTTACAAGTGTTACAGTAGCATTCGAAGCCTTTCTCTCTCACTTGACTAAAGGTAACTTGGTTCTTATTTTTTTCCCGTATCGAACTTGGTACATGACTTGTATATTAGGGTGTTTGCAGATTGCCCTATTTTCCTCTATCTCTAGTTTTGAGTTTTCAAAGAGCCAGTATGTATCGATTCAAGTCATTTGTTTATGTGATTATTGTTAATGGATTTCACTGATAATGCAGCTATTCGATAAGGAGGGTGTAATCAGCCTTCGTCAAATGGTTTAAGCGGGCTAAACCACACTCTTTCAATCAAGGCAAGTATCAAATGTTATTTTGAGTTAAGTGGTAGAAAGAGGGTGATTAACCCTATTATCAAGCGACTAATAGAATACCTTGGTTGAATGTAGGTTTGGTGCTCGTAGGTTGTTCGCACGTTTTTGTAAACAGCTGTGTAACCACACTACTCTAATCGTAATTCAACAAAAGCCAAAAAAATATGACAATAGACGCTACACAAGCGTACACTCACTCGTGCGGTAATCTGAACGTATAAAACTTAGGTAGTGGATCATAGAGGCCAACATGAGCGGTTTCATGGGTTTAGGCCGTTTTGGGCCATGTTAAGCCAAAATGGGTCGTGTGGGCCCAACAGGCTTGTGTTCCCCACACGGGTAAACCACACGGATGTGTGGAAGATATTGGACCCAGCTGTGTCATCACACAGCCAAGGTCATTTCTGGGCTTTGTGGGCTACACGGGCTGTGGTCATTTTTGGGCTTTGTGGGCCCACATAGGCCACATAATGAGCCGTGGGCCCTTTTCACTGTTTGATTGTTAAGGTTGCACGGGTCGCCCAAGACGACTGTGGACCTACTGATGAGTCGGTAAGTATACCTAGACCCTAAATTGTTAAAAGGACTGTTATACCCCTATAAGTTAAAATGACTGTATGCACTCTTGTTATGTATGATTATTTTTTAACATGCCACGATTTATATTTATATATATATTGTATCCATGTTTGATACTATGACATGATGTATGACATGTTGCATGGGGATGGGATTACTATATTTGGAGGAAGTGTACTGTACTGGTAAGGTTGCATGAGTCGCCTGAGATGACTGTGGACCTACTGATGGCTTTATGCTGATCATATTACTAGCAACTTTGCTGCGATACTGTTTAGTGCCGCAACCGGTGCTAACATTAGAGCGTAGGGATGGGTTGGTTGATTTTATCCCCACATGGAGTGTAGGGCTGGATGGAGTGAAGTGTAGAGGCTGGATTGGGTAGGATTTCTAATTGCATATCTGTACTGTTACTAATACAGTATTGGGCTTAGGCCCTAATTGAAACTGAACTATTACTATAACGGGCTCAGGCCCAGACTATAATTGCATACCGCATGTTTGACTGTTTGTTTGATAAGGGATTGCACACTGCGTTTTTGTAAATTCACCCTTCTGTTTATTTGCAAAGGTAATCCCCAGTCTTAGGCGGATCGGTGCTGCGAGAGACTCAAAGGTGGCCATACAACTACATATGATTTTTGAGTTTTTTTTTTATTTTTAAAAATTTGATTTCGGTATTTGCTTTTGTAATAAGGCCTCTTTAGATTTTTTTTAACTTTTAATTTGGGGATTTATTTATCTTGATTCATTTCGGATAGTAGTAGAATGCGGATTTTCAAAAGATAAATGCTTTTCAAAACACCATGTTTACGTAAAATATTATAAATACTTCCACTTCAAACAATGTTTTGAAGTATAATAACAATCTAATATTATCAACAGATTTTCGTTAAGATCACAAAGAGGTTTAATATAGAATGGGTTTTCAACAAAATTATGTTTTCGAAAAACACTTCAATGTGACACTACCAGATTCGGCCATAACATCTAAGCCGAGTTTGGGGTGTTACACTTGGCAACATGGTTGACCACACGCCCATGTCTGGGCCGTATGCTCGGCCGTGCCAAACCTGTAGGGTATATTGACTTGTGTTACATAGCCAATCACACGCCCATGTGTGAGGCTGTGTAGAGCATCCGGGCTTAATTCGAATTGAACCATCGAAGGACAAGACTGAGACACACGCCCATATCTCTGCCTATGTGGACAAATATAGGCCATTTACAAGGCCAAATTGTCCACCTTAAAAGGGCATACCCTACAAGTAAACAATAATACCAAAATCATACCAATTCAGTAGTCAATATAAACATTTCAAGTCACATTTCTTACCATTTCCAAAATGACCGTTTCATATCCCAATCTCCTAACATTTCTTACATTGAAATACATGCTAAACCAATATGATTCATAATCCAATATACATATATAACCAATACACTAATTCAATCATATGAACATCCAAATTCCATCCATCATTCAAATAATTCCATCTTATGAAATCATCATATATCAAATTGTCCATAAACATACCAAATATGAACACTTATATACCATCATACTTAATGCCAAAATAAGCCACATCTCATGGCTTATTATAAACATTCAACACATGTACCAAAACAACATTCATAATACTAGCCTATACATGCCATATTTAAACAACTTTTTAAGTTCCAAAAGTACTAACAAGATGTTTGGCTGGTGTGTGTGAATCTTCGACTTTGTCCGAATCGAGCTAGCCAACGAACTTCTATAAAACACAGAGAAATAAATAGAGTAAGCTTAAATAGCTTAGTAAGCCGCATAATATAGAATTAAACTTACCAAAATTCATAACATAAGTAATCAACTCAACATATATCCAAATTCAATTAATACATTTGCCTAACACATGGATACACCAATAGGTTCGTACTTCCATTCACATGTAACAAATAATTCGTTCACCAAAATTCATTTGACAATCAAATTCATGTACATTTTCACTATTGACATAAATTACATGTAACAATGCTATCATTCAATCCATATAAAACATGTTCAATTTGGTACTTTGTCATATAATTCAATTGGGTAATTAGCCTGTTGAACCTTTTAGAACATTGAGGAATACTCGGGTGATACACACTAAGTGCATTAATCGAAAATTTGTCAATCATTATCATTTCTTCTCTTTCGAGCCATGATCGGTAAGCTCCTCCTAAGCTAATGTACGGTAAGCTCTAACGAGCTAAAAACAGTACGCTCATACGAGTTGATATGTCGGTAAGCTCATATGAGCTGTGGTGAGTCTGCAACAAATGCAGGATCTCGACCAAAACGGTAACCCTAATGACATGTCACTTGTATCCTACGACTTCCTACGATTCAATTGGGGCTTGATAATTATCAACAATTCAATTAAGCATTCAATAATCAATATTTTAGTTTCTCAATTCATACACTTCCAATTCAATTAAATACATACTTTAAAATACATAATTCTAATTATACGGACTTACCTTGAATAGCCAAGATAAACTATCGTCTGGTCGATTATCTTTTCTTTTCCCCAATCTTGATCCAATCTCGGCTTATCTTGATCTAGTTGAGCTTGAAAAGCTTGGAAAAATGAGAAAAGATGAAAATGGCTTCCCTTACCCTAATATTCAGTGGAAGAAGATGATAATGGAATGAAATTTTGTGTTGTTTTATTTTAATTAACCTTTATTAAACAATTTACTAATTTAACCTTAATAAACTTTAATAATTACACTTATACCAAGCTAGTATCATCTAATACTAACATTTATGGTCTAATTACCATATAAGGACCTTTAATTTAAGGTTCTATAGCTAATAAACCCTTTTTGCTATTAGAAACCAACTTTTATGCTTTACGCGATTTAGTCCTTTTACCGAATTAAGCAATCAAACAGTAAAATTTCTTAATGAAATTTTCACACACTAATTCTCTCATCTTTTAAAACTTATTAAAATAATAAACTGAATATTTTGACTTTAGATTTGTGATTCTGAAACCATTATTCTAATTTGATCGAAAATGGGTTGTTATAGTGCTCATTTGGCTAGTGCCTCTAAAGACAACTTACATTCTGAATAGAATACCCATTAAAGTAGTTGCAAAAACACCTTATGAACTTTGGACAGGTCGAAAAGCTAGTCTAAAGCACTTTCACATTTGGGGATGTCCATTTGAGGTAAGGCTTTATAAGCCACATGAAAATAAATTGGACTCCAAAACAGTGAACAACTATTTTATTGGTTATTTTGAACTATCTAGGGGCTATAAGTTTTATCATCCTACAATAAGGAATATTTTTGAGACGAGAACTACAACATTTTTTAAGGATGTTGAGTTTGGAGGGAGAAGTAAAGTTAAAGACGTTGCTTTTGAGGAGGAATTGAATTCTAACTCAGTTCCCACTATCACTTTCGACGGTCTTCTAGTTCTCATGCCTATCATTGATCAAAAAGTGAATCAAGAACCTCAATAAGACAATGTTGAACAACTCCTTATTCAAGATGAGGTAATTGTTCTAGAAAAACAAACTCAACAACCTTAAGAACGAATGTCATTAAAAAAGGTTCACTAAAGAAAGGATTATAATGACTTTAATAGAATATCTTGACCTTAAGTTGCATTAGATGAATATTAAGTTAATGGTTTCTCAATGGGAACATTGATCATACATTTATATGGTGCAACTAGAAAAATTTGTGTCTAATGATGCAAAGTTAATGATTTGCAAATTAAAGAACTTCATCTATCGACTTAAGTAGACTTCTCGTCAATAGTATTACAATTTTTACCAAATGATTATCTCATTCAGTTTATAGATGAATTTGGTAGATAATTGTATATACCACAAGCTTAGTGGGAGTAAGGTTGTATATTTGGTTTTATATGTTAATGACATACTGCTTGTTAATAATAAGTTAAGTCTCGACCAATAACCTAAGAATGATTTTGAGATTAAGGAAATGCATAAGATTCCCTACGTCTCAAGAGTGGGAGTCTAATGTATGCTCAAGTATGTATACATCTGGACATTATTTACATTGTTGGGATGTTAGCCTGATATTTAAGCAACCCTGGTATGAACCATTGGTTAGCAAACAAGAGGGTTATAAGGTATCTTTATAGAACAAAAGATTACATGCTCATATATCGGAGGTTTGATAAGTTAGAGATCATGAAGTATACAAATTCTAATTTTGATGGAATATTGATGCAAAATTTTGTCATTAGGGTGCAAATTGTGACAATAATTAGTAGTCATTTATTCCAATAACAATAGGAGCACATCAAAGTCAAAGCACATAGAATTAAAATTCTTGGTTGTTAAAGTAAAATTTTAGAGTGTTAGGTGTCTACAAAGCATATTGGGGCAAACTCGATAATTACAAATCTGCTTACTAAAGGATTACACCCAAGGTTTTTCATGAGCACATTACTCATATGGGTGTAATATCATTTAAGGATATTTGGTTTTAGTGGGAGTTTGTACTTTTAAATGCTTTTATATTATAGACACATTTTTAGTTATTTAAGTTTACGGATATTAAGTTTATTTTATGTAGAAATAAAGTTTATTTGGTTTATTCACACTCTGGTTTTGGTAAGATTTGATCTCACTAAGGTTTAAGGAGGACAAGTTGAAAATAGACATGTTTAGATCATATTGCATGTAATTTCTATGCTACACATCCATGCTTGATCTATGTCTTTTGGTTGTGTTAATATACGTTATCAGGGATGGATTTAGTTACGATATATGCAACGAAAGTCGCCTTGGTTCTATGTTAACATAATTAATGGGTGAGATTGTTGGGAATACCTTTTGGATATGATAGTAAAATTTTGAGATCATAAGGTTATATAATAGCATGTAATTATGGTGTAATTAGTATATATATGTGGTTCAAGTGGGAGATTGTTGGAAAATATGGACATCACATATATAATAAGGGTAATTACATAATATTATTTACTATCATAATAGGTTAGCCCAAATTAACATTGATCTAATTTGGTTATGGTTTATTGGTTGTGTCAAATATGTGTAGAAATGCTAGTAACTAATTTCTAATTAATGATGGACTGATTAGAAATTAAGGCTAATGTACCAAAGTTATATATATTAGGGTTATGGTCTTAAAATTACATACAAGGTAACTTTTCTAATATCCTATCTTTAGAAAAAAAAGAGCCACATTCTCTAAATTACTTACGTGTTAATTTGGAAGATCAAAACTCCAAGGTCCGTAGATTTCAAGAAATTGATGAATTCATGTACACTTCCGCATATAGTTTTGTTCTTTATTTATTCTTGATGATTTGACATGATAGGTCTTGGTTTACAGTTCTAATTTTGTATTAGATATTATTTACAGTTCTAACACATAGGTCATTGTACTATTTTAGGAAGTATTCCACCAAATATGGTGCGATACCTTTGACAACATAACCATATCGTTTTCATAAGTCCCCAAAACCTTAAAGATCAATTCCAAAACTCATTTGAACTCAAATATAGAGTATAAACACATTCACAGATAGAATGACAATCATAATGGTTAAGAAAACTAAAAAGAATTAAACATGACATTCCAACTTACAACATTACGTAAAAAATAAATCTTTGTATACATCCTACCTAAATCAACTCAAATAACATTCAAATGTTTAATTACAATCTTAAACTTTTTTTTCAAGTGATGCAATGCTCCCAAGCTATCATAGCGACTTCTCAGGAAGTTCGTATCTACCTGTTTTAAACCACTAACTCGTGAACTTTAGAAGCTCAGTAAGTAACAAGGATAATTAAACTTATCCTAAGTCCTTATTAATATTGAACCCTTTAGATGAATTATCTTACTAAGTTTACTTAAGCTATACTATACTTTTTTAACCATTCATACCAACTTGCCAAGTTAAGGGCTCACCTTACACCTTTAAGGGTTTATTAAAAATTTGGTTATGAAATACACACTTAAGGCCCTTATTGCAAGATCATATTATGTTTGATATTTCATATAAACCCCTTAATCCATCTCTTTAATAATTTCATTTATACATATGTTCCATTTATGGATGTTTATTCCCATTCATGGTTTCCTCATTTCTTTTTAATTTTTTGTTGCTAAGGACTCACTTAATTTAGCATATTTACTTAATAACATTTAAGGCTTTCACTTAGCTACATGCAATTAGAACAAATTATTCCACCACATTTTTATTGACTTGCCTTTACAATCAACTTCTTTATAACTCATTGACATAAAGCCTCTTAATGTATACCATTAATGATGCTTATTTGCTTACATTCATGGCCATTGTCATCAACAAGATTTTAGTTCATTATGCCCTTATTAATCTTAGAGAAATAAAGGCTTAGAGTTTAGGGTTTAGAGTCGAATACTTGGGACGAACCAACCAAATACACCACAGTAATGCACTAAAGCACTACATCCAAAGACTAGACCAGAATGGATCCTAAATGCACCGAAGTGCTTCCCTTGAAAGCTAAACGACGGTCAAAACTGCATCTCCTATCACTCTCACGCATACATCCCTTATTGGCATTCCAATCATATCTTAACTAACTCACCAAGCTACTAACGATTTATTCTATTAATCCAATTTATCAAAATATCCAATTTCATTTCAGTTTCAATAACAAATTTTTGTGGCATTTACCACCATGATAGAAATCAATAATAGTTTCATGGCTTATGCCACTATAATTGAATTTAACAGAAATCTCATTTCACATATTATGCGTATATCATTTTGGCCATAAACGTAAGTAGGCAACCCTTTGCCTAACTCTACTTTAAGGCCTTCAAATGCTTCACATATATATTTCAATTCACATTTTTAATTTGGACTTATATGCATTTTAATATTCAAATTTTATTTTTCATATTATGGCAATTGTTACATTTTAGCTTGTATTGGCTCTTGTCGACATTATGTAGAACTTAACATTTTAACCTATTTTTTACCATAATGGCCTTATCCAATTTTTCCAAGATCTGAACATGGTTCATACATATGCATACATACTCTATCAAGTTTTAATTTCTACCATGGCAACCTTAGTATGATTTTCACATATTTGACTAACAAGACATCACATGACCACTCAAAATTTATCTTTCAAATTTTAATGTTTATTTTATATAACATTATACCATGTAATTTCACATTATTATTAACATAATTTACATAATTAAACACACAATTGAAACATTAATATCATAATTTCGTAAGCTTACTAACTTAGGAAAAGTAAGAGTATCCATGGTACTTACCTCAATGGATTCTCTACAATACCAAATTAAGCTTCCATGTACTTTAATCCATCATCAATCAAGCTTGGAAATTCATAAATCACAATTTCCTTATTTTCTTACAACAAAATATATTAAAAATTAATATAAATTATTTCCAAGCTCTCTCATAAGATTTCACAACAAATATCAAGCTAGTGGGGTGTAGGAATTCATTCTTACCTAATTGAACCTTTCTCACTCTAGCTTTAACTTCTTTCACTAAAACTCCATAAACCCTAAGCTGAAATTTTTGAAAAAGATGAAAGAAATGAGCTTAGGAGATTATTTCCATGGAGATTTTAACATTATCTCAAAGTGGGAGGTAAAACTTTTTAGAGAAAATGCAGAAAAAATGATAAAAATGAGAAAGAAGAAGATGGTAAGCCATGGAGGTCCTACTGGCTGGAGAAGAACAGAATGATGGCCGATAGGGTTTCTTTTCCCGATTACAAAGGCCTACAAATGGGCTAAGGCCCAAGCCTAACTTTTCCATGTTTAATTTTGTCAAATTATGGGCCAATTCTTTAATACGACGCCCCAACAATCCAAAAAATATATAAATATCAAATATCATATTTAAATATTATTTCTATCATAAAACTTTCGAGAATTAACCAAATTACACTTTTACGACAAAATTATTATTTTACCCCTTTTTACCCTTTTTCATGATTTCATCTCAAAATTTGATACTTAGTCTAATTCAAATTCATAATTCATAATAAATCTTTAATATAATTCCACAAGTGGTGAAAATTTCATCTCTACTCTTTTCTAAATAAAAATGAGAAAATTAAAACTTAGTCCCTGTACTTTCTAATTTTTTTTTCAATTTAGTCTTAAAAGTGATTCATATTTCTCTCTTTTGGATGACTTCGCACATTAGTCCTCATAGTTTTAAATTTTATGATTTGGTCATTTTTATCATATTTTCATTTTTACAACACTTTTCACATAATTTCTTATCCAATACCAAATTCCTTTCATAAATGTTCTCATCTGAGTCATTCCATAAATTTTCTCATGATATATATCGACATTCGAACCTGAAATTATGTCACATGTCATATCAAAATTTTTAGGGCGTTACAAATCTTCACCCTTTTAGATTTTCTTTCTAGTACACATAGTCCCATTCAAATTTTGAAGTGTTAACTATGCTTATGTTTATCCTTATACTATCCTTATCTCTTGAGAATTTTGAATTTGATCGAAAGTTGGTTATGAAAGTATTTATCTTAGTATTTTTCAAGATAAGTCATGAAGATAATTATCAACATTTAAACTAGTGATAAAGACTTATCTCTCGCATGCTGATCAACATTAGATAAGAGCCTATAAATAGGTTTAGTAAAACCCTAAATCAAGAGTTGTACTAGAAGAATTGTTAAATAAAATCATTTTATGAGCAAGGCTTCATAGACTAAGATTGGGGAATCCGAACTATATTTGTAACACCCCTCACTCAATCCAATGCCAGGACCAAATACGATGCATTACTAGACTTACGAACACACGATTACTCAATCCTGACTTACAAATTCCATGAAAATTTAAAACTTTTTTTTAATCTTATTCAAAACACTCTTATTATGGGCTTACGAGGCCCAAGAGACTCATTGGGTACGATCCAGAACCAAACCTGAACTTTTCAATCACTAAAAAAAATTTCTACTTAAAACAGGGCACATGCCCGTGTGGGACAGGGACACGCCTGTGTGGGCAGGCCTTGTGGTCGCACACACCCATGTCCATTGTAACAGCCCGGTTTAGACCCTAATCGGATCGAGTGGTTTTGAGACCACTTAACTAAGTCAAAATATTTATTTTATTATTTTAATATGTTTTACAGCATGACAATATTACGGTGTGAAAGTTTCGTAAAGAATTTTTACCGTTTAAATAGCTAATTCGGTAAAAAGGATTAAATCGCGTAAAGTAATAAATATGAGTTTAATTAGTAAAATGGTTTAATTGACTATGGTTTTATTAAATGAAGGCCTTAAATGGATGTTATACCTTTGTTAAAGGTAGTGGACATTTATGTCCATATTTAGTAAGATTTTTAAATGGTTTTTATAAGGTTAATTATGTAAATTGATTTATATGCTATTTTTCATAAAACAAAACCATGTTATAATTTGTTATTGTTTTCTTCTTCACTGAATAAACAAGAGAAAGAATCCATTTTTAAATATTTTCATTTGGCCAAGCTTCGATTCTTAATCAAGGTATGGTTTAAGCTCAGTTTTTAATGATTTTTATGTTTTTGAGCTCGTTGCAGCTCGGTATAGCTAGCCCGTACCTCAATTTCTAAAATTGGTGATATTTTTGAAATGTACCATTGTTGAATAAATAGGTGTTTTGATGTTTTATGATGAATTATTAATGGTTGTTTATGGATATACAAGTTTTATAAAGTGATTTTTGATAAAATTGAGTATTTGGGATTAAATTGAAATAGATAGAAATTTTATGGGTAGAAATGTGAATTATAGGAGTATTCGACCATAGTGAATTTTAGCTAAAAGTGTGAAATTTGTTATTTTGAGAATTTAGGACTAAATTGTCAAATTATGAAAATACAAGGGCTATTTTGCAAAATGGTTAAAATACATGTCTTGGGATTAAATTGAATGTGTTTTTGAATAATTGAGTTAAATTTGGTTAATATAAATCAAGACAAACAAATCCCGGAACTTGATCGGGGGTAACGGAAGGTAGACAAGTAGATATTAGAATTACGAGCTTAATCAAGGTAAGTTCATGTAATTAGAATCAAACTTATACTATATTTATAATTGCTGAATCTTATTGTTATTTGATTGTATATTAAATTATTGAACTTAAATTCCTATTGAGTACATGTTAACATGGAGTTCTGAGTCCCGTTTGAACCGTAGAAAGGCGTAGGATACAACTAACATGTCACTAGGGCTAAAGTTGGTTGAGCTCCTGCATTCGTTGCAGACTCACCACAGCTCATGAGCTTACATGTTCAGTCTTCGGGCTTACTGTTCAGCCTTTAGGCTTACATGTTCAGTCTTCGGACTTACCATTCAACCTTCGGGCTTACTGTTACCAGCTCAGGAGGAGCATACTGTACATGGCTCGAAAGAGCATACATGATGAATTGACGGATTTATAGGTTTACATATATACACTGTGTGTGTATCACCTGAGTATCCCTCGATATTTCCAAAGGTTCAACGGGTAATTTATCGATTTGTATTATATGAAATACATGTTACAAGAGGTATAAGGATTACATAAATTTCATGATATATATATATATATGTACATGATTAATATGAGATTATATGTTAAACAAGGTATAAGTACATGGATTATACATTGCAAGTATATGTTTACATGAATGACATAGAATACATGAAGTACATGGTACAAGTACATGCTTATAAGGTATATGATATGTTTAAATAAATGGTTACATAGTTATATGATTAAATGCTATATGAGTTTGTGATAAATGAATAAATTGTTACATGAAATATGATTACATGAATGTTACATGTTTATTTCATCTTTGGATTGGATGAATACACGGTTGTTATATGACTAACATGGTTGTAATGGTTGAATAGGCATTAAGGACATATGAATTGGTTTGATAATGTTATTTACACTTATAAATGTTGATTCGATAAGTTAAATTCTATATTATACGGGCTTACTAAGCTTTAAAAGCTTACTTTATTTATTTTCCCGTGTTTTATAGATTCAGAAGCTAGCTCGATTTTGGACAAAGTCGGTGATTGCAATCACACTATCCACTTAAGCTTTCGGTACTTTTGAATCTTTGTAAATGTTATAAATATGGCATGTATAAGCTAGTTTTTAAGTTAATGTTTATGACTATCTATGTGTTAATGAGTGTAGTATGATTTTGCTATATGCCCAAGCTATGTGATATAGCTTGGTTTAAAAATGGTTAAATTGATATGAAAGTTTCTTATAATATGTCTACTTGTGGTGAATATGTGATTGAAGCTTTGCTAGAGTTGAATGTTTGATAGTTGGTAAGTTGGTCAATGCTTGTGGTAAATGACCATATTTTGGTTGAATGATACATGATATATGTGATGTTATATGTGATTAGTTGATAGGTTTTATATGACATTGAATTGGTAAGTTTAAATAGATATGGAAATGATTCATTTGGTACATGATTGATGATGCAAATTAGCATGAAAATTTGGTTGATTATGAGTTGGTATAAATATGTTTGTTTTTGGTTGAATTGGTTGCTCAATTGGTATATGAATTGTTGCAAAATATTGCTTGTAGGTATATGAGCATTTGGGGTGTGAAAATGGCTTGTATCAAGCCTATTTCGTGCCACACGGTCAGAGCACACGGGCGCGTGACTCGACCGTGTGACCCCTGTATTGTAGTTGAATTGGTCAAGATGCCACACGGGCTAGACACACGACCATGTCTTGTACCCATGGGCACAAGTCAGTAGCTTCATAATTTTCACACAGTCTAGACACACGGGCGTGTCTTGTGGCCGTCTGCATAAGTCAGTATGTATGCCCTATTTTGCCACGGCCTGGACACACGTATGTGTCTAGTGACCGTGTGAGGCACACGGCCTTGTGACCCTATTCCGAAAATTTTCTTAAGTTTTCTTCTATCTTTTATATGTTTTCAAATTAGTCCTTATGTTATTATTATAGCTTTATATGTTTGATTAAAGCATGAATTGATTGTGAATGCCTGAAAATGTTTTGGATTATGTTGATAATATACTGTTCTGATCAGTGTTACAAGTCCGGTAATGCCCCTTACCTATTCTGGCGACAATTACGGGATAGGGGTGTCACATCCCTAGCCCGTGTGGAATTAATTTTCATTTAGAACCTATAGGGGTTTTCACACGACCGAGCACACGCCCGTGTCTCTGGCTCGTGTCCTTCACACAGTCTCAACACACCCGTGTCCTCACCCCATGTGAAAAACTGGGGTATTCTGTTTATGACGTCATCGCGAAATCTTCATCACACGGCCAAGCCACACGCCCGTGGCTAGGCCGTGTCTATCATACGGTCGTGTCGCCAACCCGTGTTTTACTACAAAACTTTTAATTCCCATAATTTCAAGTGCAGGAGACACAGGGCCTATTGATAAACGCTAAATTATACATATTTTTACCCATGTTTAGCCTATATTTTGGATGAATTATTATCAATTTAGTGAAAATTGGTGCTCTTAATCTTTCTTTTTCATTTCTTACACTCAGGAGAGCATAGGGAAGAGAAAAGAATAGAAAATGGACCAAAAACCGGAGCAAATGGGCCAAAATGCGAAAACACACTACCCAAGAAGTCACCATACAGCCGTGGCACACGGCCGTGCCACACGAAGACCACACGGTCCAGCCCCGACAAGCACGGCCAGGCCACACAGCCGTGCCCCAATCGACAAAATCTCACACGGCCTTTTGTCGAAGTACACGGGCGTGTTCTAGTCGTGAGGAAGAGGAATTTCACTCAGATTTGGGTACTTAGGGCTAAGAAAGCCATTCTAAACTCTATATAAAGACCCTATGAGACAACTTGAAAGGGGTGCTTATTTCCCGCTAAGGGAATACTCTTTTCTCTCAAGAAAGAGCATCATATTTCTGCCAATACAAAGAGTGAAAGCAAGGGATTACTCCAAGGGAAGCCGATTGATTTATCCCAGAAGCCAGAATTCTAAATCAAGACAGAGGATCTCCCTAAATTCCTTCAGGGGTTTTCGGGCTCTTTATATTTTGTTATCTAAATTCTTCTGAGATGTTTTCTTTCTTTATTATGAACTAAACCCTTCAACTACTTGAGGGGGATGAAACCTAAGACAAATCTTGTTATTATTTATTCTTGAGTTATATGATAAATACTTGAGTTGCTCTTAATTATGTGTGCTTAATTCTTATGTTAATAAGCTTAGGTATTAATTCAAGAAACGAATGTGCTTAAAGCAGAGGAGCAAAAGTCCCTGTGATAAGAGTAGATCTACCATAATTAAGCGGAGTTGCATGTAACCCTAGACATAGGGCGACATAAATCTACCGAATTAGGGTCAAACTTAATATGGGGAACCATATATCGAATTAATGCAACCTAAGGTGTTAATTAATAAAGGAACTTTAGTTAACAACCTAGGCCTAGTTGCTCTTCGCCTCGATGGAGGGTTTAGCATAAATTAGGGATCTCTACGGATCAAGTCAAGTGAATAAATTGTCTAGCTCAAGAACCAATAACAAGTGAAGTCTAGGTGGATTCTCCCTTAAGTATTGCTTATATCAATCAGCTTTTCCCTAAAGTTTTCCCCAATTTACTTTTTGTGCACTTTTAGTTAGTTTTAGAATTAGTTTCAACCAAACCTCTTTTATTTTTAGGCTAGATAATAGAAAGGAAGTAAGTATTAGTACTTTTAGTTCCCTTGGGTACGATAACTCGGTCTTCCCACTAAACTATACTACTGTTTGATAGGTGCGCTTGCCTTTAACATCGTGATATTAGTTAGTTTTGGTATGATCAGTTTTATAAATTTTATTACTTAATATCGCGAGTCGTTATCAAGTTTTTGGCACCGCTGCCGGGAAACTGAAATATTAAGAAAACTCGATTTCTATTACTTTAGCCATTACTATATTTATTTTTAGTTTTTTTTATTTTTATTTTTATTTTTATTTTTATTTTTATTTTTATTTCTATTTCTATTTTTATTTTATTTTTTTATTTTTTTATTTTTCTTTTTCCTTCTAGGTATCTCTAGTTTATGACTAGAAGAAACCCAGGAGGACTATTACTTTTCGACGACGATTTAGAAGCGACAGTTCGTCGAACTCGCCAAGAGATAAGAAGAACTTTGCAATATCCAGAAGAAGGGCAAGAAGAAGAACCTGAACCTACTGAAGAGATGGAAGCAAATCAGGATAATCAGCTACTTCCTATAGTAGCAGCAAATCCTGTTGAGCAAAATCCTGCTCCGCGTACTATGTATGATTATGCTAGACCTAATTTAACAGGCACTGAATCTAGCGTTGTTAGGCCTACTATTGCTGCAAATAATTTTGAACTGAAACCTAACACTATTCAAATGATACAGCAATTTGTTCAGTTTGATGGTTTGCAGGATGAGGATCCTAACTCGCATTTAGCCAATTTCTTGGAAATATGTGATACATTCAAAATAAATGGCGTTTCTGATTATGCCATTCGTCTTAGGCTATTCCCATTCTCTTTGAGAAACAAGGCTAAACAGTGGTTAAATTTTTTACCACGAGGCTCAATTACTACATGGGAACAGATGACCGAAAAATTTTTACTTAAATATTTTCCTCCAACTAAAACAGCTAAATTGCGAAACGATATCTCTTCTTTTGTGTAGATGGATCTAGAGACACTTTACGATGCCTGGAAGAGATACAAAGATCTTTTGAGAAGGTGCCCTCACCATGGGTTGCCTTTGTGGTTACAAGTTCAAACCTTTCACAGCGGTTTGAATCCATCAACAAGGCAGATGATCGATGCGGCCGCCGGGGGAACAATCAACAATAAAACACCAGAAGCAGCTTATGAGTTTATAGAAGAGATGTCACTGAATAACTATCAGTGGCAAGTCATGAGGACAAAGCCGACAAAAGTTGCAGGAGTTTATAATATTGATGTTGTCACCATGCTTACTAACCAGGTAGAACTTTTAAATAAAAAGTTTGATAATTTTGTTGGTTCTACGCAGGCACATCTAGTGATGCAGTGCGACGCAATCCAGGGAAATATGTTCAATCTAGATTACTCCTCTTATGGACATGGCATGGAAACTGAGCAAACCAACTATATGGGTAACAATTCTAGACCTCAAAATAACCCTTATAGTGATACTTACAATACAGGTTGGCAGAACCACCCAATTTTTCATGGGGAGGACAAGGAAATCAAAGACAACCACCTCCTCCGGGATTTCAACAGCCACCTCCACAACAAGAAAAAAAGCCGAACCTTGAAGAGATATTCACAAAATTTATGGCCGTATCAGAAACCCATTTTCAAAATACCGAAATGGCACTGAGGAGCCAGCAGGCATCCATTCAATGACTTGAAACTCAAATAGGCCAGCTCGCCAAGCTAATCTCTGAAAGACCGCAAGGTGGGTTACCAAGTAACATTGAGACTAATCCTAAGGAGCAACTCAATGCTGTGGATACGATAGATGATGAGAGGATAACCAAAACCAACCCAGAGCCATGCAAGGAGCCTGTGGTAAGTAAAGGAAAGAATGAGGTAAGTTACAAAGATTAAATTACCAAAGAATTTAAACCTAGTATCCCATACCCAACCGCGCTAAAGAAGGACCGCACAGATGAGCAATTCGGTAAGTTTCTTAAACTCTTAAAGAAATTACATATCACCTTACCATTTGTTGAAGCAATTATGCAGATGCCAGAATACGTAAAATTTTTAAAGGAACTTCTCACAAATAAAAGGAAGATGGAGGAACTGTCCACAGTGGAACTCAACGAGGAATGCTCAGCTATTCTCCAAAATAAACTGCCAACCAAACTGAAAGATCCAGGGAGTTTTACTATTCCTTGTTTACTTGGTAGCCTAGACGCCAAAAATGCTTTAGCTGACTTAGGGGCTAGTATAAATGTCATGCCTTATAAACTGTTTAAACAACTAGGTCTTGAAAAACCTAAGCAAACCAAGATGAGCATTCAACTGGCTGATAAAACTATTAGGTTTCCTAAGGGAATAATTGAAGATGTGCTTGTCAAAATTGATATATTCATATTCCCAGTTGACTTTGTTGTTTTAGACATTGATGAGGATAGCAATGTCCCCTTAATTTTAAGGCGTCCCTTTTTAGCAACTGCCAGAACTATAATTGATGTAGGAACAGGTGAGCTTACACTACGCATAGGTGATGACAAAGTTACTTTACAAGCTCGGAACTCGATTAAGACTGCTGATAATAATATAGTTACGAGTCCTTGTAAAAACACTGAACTCACCACCCAACCTTCTGTGCAGGATACGCTCCACATCAAGGCAACCCAATCACAAATGAGTCCATCCAAGGGAGATGCACCTGAAAAGCGAATGCTTCAGATCGAGGAACTAGATGAGTGGCTGAACTATCATGAAAAGCCCAAAATACCCCACACCAACCCAGAGCATCACCAAGACGACCCTTAGGTGAAAATGAATCAAATCAAGGTAAGAGATAAGGTAATATTAGGGGAAGATGATCCTCGAACCTTGAATTCAAAAGAGCATACAAGTTATACACCTTACTTCACGGTAATGAAAATTTTTCCCTATGGTACAGTCGAGATAAAACATGAGTCACTCGGCACTTTCAAGGTAAATCGCATTAGACTCAAATCTTATGTTGATAATAAAATTGCAAGCAAGATAGAAGAGTATCAACTCTTCAAGCCACCGTGAACATACAAAGCTTGAACAGAGTCGAGCTTAGACTATAAATAAGCACTTCTTGGGAGGCAACCCGAGCACTAACTTAGTAACTTTTCTTTTATTTTTATTTTAGTTTCTTTTAATTCATCAACTAACCCCTTTTTTTTGCAGAAATTGAGGACCACACGGCCATGCCCACGGGCGTGGCCAAGGCCGTGTGAACATTTAAAGCAGAGACACGGCCGTGCACCTAGGCCGTGTACAAACAGAGGAAAATTTTTCCCAAAGCACGGGCCACCGACAAATCCCCACGGCCGTGCGACATGGCCGTGGCAACCCTTCAGTTTAGACACGGGCTGGCACAACGCCACACGCCCGTGTCCCCAGCCCGTGGAAGACACTGCCAAATTAAACACAGCCGTGTGCCCTCCCACACGACCGTAGGAGTAGCGAAGCATCATCGCACACGACCGTGGGACCACTTACACGACCGTGTGAAGAGCAAACAAGTTCGCAAACGGTCGTGCAATCTAGCCAACACAGGCTAAACCCGAGATACACGGGCGTGTGCCTCTATTCTCCCTTTCAATTCTATCTTTCTCATTTTTCATTTTTATTTTTCCTTTATTAGTCTCATTTTTATTTCAAATCCTATTTTTATTATGTTAACTCCTTTTAATCATTACATTATTAGTATTTTTAGAACTTAGTTTATTATTTTTCTATTATTTATTTTTCTATCTTTCATATCGGCCAATCCCTAACGAGCAATCTCTATTAATCCAAAAGTCTCACGACCAATTAATATTTTCGCAGTTTCAAAAAGGAGCTCTACAGCTTATATTCAACCGAAAATGGGAACACCCTGCCACAATTGTCGACTCTTCCTCACAAGTTCATCCTAAATTCAGGGAGTTTCAATCCTCTCCCTATCTTATGATATTATACTTCTCTTGCTATCTATATCTTTGTACATTGAGGGCAATGTACATCTTAAGTGTGGGGGGGAAGTTACTTTAAATCTATAATTATCTATGAAATCCCTGAAATTTTTCATGCTTTGTTCTCAAATAATTCTCAGTCTCCTATTAGGAATTAATTCTGATTGATTTATGATTTTATTGATATGTTGAGAATTAAGATATAGGTGCCTGTACTCCGATTATTCAAACTTTAAAACATTAATGAATCAAGCATGATAAGTTGAAATTTTTTAGAACCCCAATTTTTGCATAAGTTATTTCTTTAATTCTAAGTATTATCTTGAAATTTGAAATTCACAGGATTGACATCAAAAAGCCATAATTCTGGTGAGATTTTGAGCCTTTTGAGCATACATTCTTTCGTGCTCACTTTTATTATTGCTTTGAGTGAGCCAACACTGATTTGTTATTCTAGAACTTACTTTGATTATACGCATCAAGACTACATCATTGATTTGATATACCGAAATGATAAAGGCACTTAGGATTTAACTTACTTACTCCACAAAAAGCCTACCTCCATAAATTAACCCCTAGTAAACCCCGTTGAGCCTAACACCCCATTCTTTGACTCACCCCCTAATTATTAACCAATAACCCATTTTTTGATGAATCTTATTCAATTACTTTGACCCCTATTTTTGTCGAAATTTGAGTTGAAATTATCATCTAGCTTTATTCTCTTTTTCAGAATGTAAATATTCAAGTTATTGTATTGAATTGTTCTTAAAAAAAAAACAACAACAACAACAAAATGTATATACAGTTAATTCAGTTGTAATCTGTAATAGTTCAATAGTTTTTGCATATTTCTACAAGCTCCCAAATCCAGAACAGGGTCATCATAAGAATTAGCCCCAGAAATATGTTCCAAGTGATAGAGATTTTTCTAGCTAGATAATTTGTCAGTTCAATCTCGATTCTAACCCTCTTTTGCAGCCTGTGACAATATCCTAACCAAGCCCCATTACAACCCTTGAAAGACCTTTTGATCGATATATCATATCAATCTACAGTGGTGGAGATCTGATTTTTTAGCAAGCCTATGGTAATAACTTTTCAGGTTAACTAGAGAGTGCTTAATTTTTGAACCCTAAACACTTCGAGTGGATAGAGTGAATCCTTAGTGAGGATGTCAACTTCTGTTAATTAAAGATGGAGAGATAACTACTTAGGCAATAGGAAGAAACTTATGTTTCAATGATAAAATTCTCAACTTAAAGTGATTGAGTCTTTAATGTTCTTTTGATTGAATCTTCGTTGTATGATTACCTGTGAATTAGTTTAAAATATTGTTGATAAAAATTGTAAGTTGAGAAGAATGATTCTTATTTAGGGATTGAGATTTTGCTTAAGGACAAGCAGAGGCTTAAGTGTGGGGGTATTTGATAAACGCTAAATTATACATATTTTTACCCATGTTTAGCCTATATTTTGGATGAGTTATTATCAATTTAGTGAGAATTGGTGCTCTTAATCTTTCTTATTCATGTCTTACACTCAGAAGAGCATAGGGAAGAGAAAAGAACGGAAAATGGACCAAAAACAGGAGAAAATAGGCCAAAATGTGAAAACGCACGGCCCAAGAAGTCACCACACGGCCGTGGCACACGACCGTGCCACACGAAGACCACACGGTCCAGCCCCGACAAGCACGGCCAGGCCACACGGCCGTGCCCCAATCGACAAAATCTCACATGGCCTTTTGTCGAAGTACACGGGCGTGTTCTAGTCGTGAGGAAGAGGAATTTCACTCGGATTTAGGTACTTAGGGGTTAAGAAAGCCATTCTAAACTCTATATAAAGACCCTAGGAGGCAACTTGAAAGGGGTGCTTATTTCCCACTAAGGGGATACTCTTTTCTCTCAGGAAAGAGCGCCATATTTCTGCCAACACAAAGAGTGAAAGCAAGGGATTACTCCAAGAGAAGTCGATTGATTCATCCCAGAAGCCAGAATTCTACATCAAGACAGAGGATCTCCTTAAATTCCTCCAGGGGTTTTCGGGTTCTTTATGTTTTGTTATCTAAATTCTTCTGAGATATTTTCTTTCTTTATTATGAACTAAACCCCTCAAATACTTGAGGGGGATGAAACCTAAGACGAATCTTGTTATTATTTATTCTTGAGTTATATGATAAATACTTGAGTTGTTCTTAATTATGTATGCTTAATTCTTATGTTAATAAGCCTAGGTATTAATTCAAGAAACAGATATGCTTAAAGCAGAGAAGCAAAAGTCCCTGTGATAAGAGTAGATCTACCATAATTAAGCGGAGTTGCATGCAACCCTAGACATAGGGCGACATAAATCTGCCGGATTAGGGTCAAACTTAATATGGGGAACCATAGATCGAATTAATGCAAGCTAGGGTGTTAATTAATAAAGGAACTTTAGTTAACAACCTAGGCCTAGTTGCTCTTCGCCTCGACGGAGGGTTTAGCATAAATTAGGGATCTCTACGGATCAAGTCAAGTGAATAAATTGTCTAGCTCAAGAACCAATAACAAGTGAAGTCTAGGTGGATTCTCCCTTAAGTATTGCTTATATCAATCAGCTTTTCCCTAAAGTTTTCCCCAATTTACTTTTTGTGCACTTTTAGTTAGTTTTAGAATTAGTTTCAACCAAACCTCTTTTATTTTTAGGCTAGATAATAGAAAGGAAGTAAGTATTAGTACTTTTAATTCCCTTGGGTACGATAACTCGGTCTTGCCACTAAACTATACTACTGTTCGATAGGTGCGCTTGCCTTTAACATCGTGATATTAGTTAGTTTTGATGTGATCAGTTTTATAAATTTTATTACTTAATATCGCGAGTCGTTATCACCTATCAACATGCCCGTGGGCTGGCCGTGTGTCACACACGGCCGAGACACACACCCGTGTGTCCACCTGTGTGGACAATATAGGCTATTTTCTAAGCCAATTGCCACCCTAAAACATAAACCAATTTTGCCAATACACAATATATCACGAAAACACATCCAAACAACCACATTTCGGCATCCACACACTTCATTTTACCAACCACACATAAACATACACATCCATGGACATTATACACCTACAATGAAATTTATAGCATAAGAGATTACAACACTTTAATATAACATAACTTAACCATTATGGCTCATCTCAAATGGCCAAAGTACCAAAATAACTCTACCAACAAATGGACCCAAAAGAACTTTGTCATATAACTAAAATCAATGGACCACCTATACATGCCATAATTTTCAATGTTCAAAATCAAAATACCAAAACAGTCATTGATAGTGTTGATGGAATCCTGTCGATCATTGAACCTCGAGTTACCTTTACGAACCTATAAGGGAAGGGAAAAACGAAAGGGTAAGCTATAAAACTTAGTAAGTCTATATGTAAAAGAAATGAGCATTTAAACTAAATGGACATAGCTAATGGAAAATAAGTTTTCCAATCATACAATTAAGTTTGGGAATTATCACTTACTCATGTGATCTTACCACATGATTCTTTACATATATTAGGCACTTAGCACACACAATAATTTTCATGTTACACAATCTTGAACACACGGTTAAATCTTTTCGCATGCATTCACATTGCATCATATTAATTCGAATAGCCCGATGAACCACGTGGAACACTAAAGGATACACGGAAATAAGGCACAAGTGTCACACACATAATATAGCCGAAGCTACCACTAATATGTAGCCGAAGCTACCACTTATCACATAAGGCTCAATAATGAGCTATTATCGGGCCTGTTCACACAAGCTGACGGTGTAGTTGATTCTACTCAGTGCTGCTCACACAAGCTGACAGGTATCCGCAACAAATGTAGGATTACCTAGCCACTGGTAGTCGAACTAGACCAGCATCTGGAATCACATAAACGATCAGTAACAGTCAATGGTTTCCTAGTGACATGTCACTCGTATCCTAATGATTCCTAAGGTTCAACCAGGACTTTTTCTTTACTTATCGGTTTATCATATTCCATAATCAACATTTCGATATTAAATTTCAAAATTTCAAAATAATTAAACTAATTAAACATAATGATTAAAAATAACTCATTATTTACATATAGGACTTACCTCGATACAAATATGCTAATCTTTTCGATTTTAATCCGACACCTTGTCTTTCCCTCAGTCAAGGTCATTTTCACGTTGTTCTTGATCTATAACACCAAATTTAACTCATTCAATACATACAATACTCGATTGGGTACAAAATTATCCTATGGTAAATTTTACCATTTTACCCCTAACTTTGTCAATTTTTACAATTTAGTCCCTAGGCTCGTAAAATGAAATGTATCAATTTTTCTACATTCCCAAGCCTAGCTGAACATATTTCTCTTCTATAGCAGCCCACAATTTTCAATGTTTCACAATTTATGCACATATTTTACAACTTTTACATTTTTTAGTCCCTAAATGCATTTTCAGGAAAAATCACCTAGCAAAAGTTGTTTACTACACTTCAAGCTTTCATTTTCTACCAATAAACATCAAAATGCTTCCATGTCACATATGGGTAAATTTTTAAACGTGAACCCTAGCTTAAAATAGTGGTATAGAAAGCTAGGTCAAGGTACAAGAATCTCAAAAATACGAAGAACATGAAAAACGGGGCTAGGAGATACTTTCAATGAAGCTTGAAAGATGAAAATCCCTAGCTATGGTGTGTCCTTTGATATTCGGCCAAGGGTAGAAGAAGATGGACACTTTTTGGCCTTATTTTCCCTTTTTATTTCATTTAATATCCAAATGACCAAAATGTCCCTAATGGCCTTCTTTGCAAATTTTTCCTTCCATGGGAATTTTTGTCCATGTTGCCATAAAATGGTTTAATTGCTAAATAAGGACCTCTAGTTTATGGTTTCATTTCAATTTCACACTAAAAACTTCTAGAACACATATTTTGAATTTCTTGCAATTTAGTCCTATTGCTCAATTGGGTACTTTATCGGTAAAATTCATTTACTAAATTTTCACTCATGCATTCAATCACCCAATAGACCTTAAAACTTAATCGAATTAAATTTTTCTATGTCAGATTCGTGGTCTCAAAACCACCATTCCATTTAGGCCCTAATTCGGGCTGTTACAATATTGACAAATATCGAGTGTTGATTCTCTCTTTATTTATCTCTTTTGACTCACTAACAGTTTTGGATTTCTTATGCAAAATCTCTAAATTCTATCTCAACTTCTGTTCCAACAAAAGATAGAATGGTACTATTTTTTGAATGGCAAAACCAAGTTTTGTTATTCCACCAATATGTCGAATATCATAGCTAGAACAAAGTGCAAACCAAAAGTTATTTCAAGGTTAAAGCGGTAACAATTCTTGAATTAGTTGAAGTTATATTAGTGCTTGTAATGTGATTCATCATCTTTAAATAAAGCCATGTAGGCATGGCGTTTTATTGCTATTAAAAAGAATCCAACTAAATTGTTAACTCAAATCAAATTAACTAACCAAAATAAATCTTGAAGAAAGTCAACACATTTACATAAAGTTAAATTTGAACTCAAAGTTTTCGGAGCCTCAACCTTGCCATCCAACAATGCCTTATTTACAATAATAAATTGAATTGGATATATGAGTAATTAACAAAAACGTACCCGATATTTATAAAGGGAAAAATTAAGAAAAACAGAGTAGATGGTAGGGTGGTGATAAATGAGTTCATTAGTGAGGACTGAGGACCCATAATATAAAGATAAAAGTAAGTATGTATCGATGAATGCAATGGGATGGGATGGGAGCTTTGTTGGTTGATCAATGTTTCAGCCAGCTATGATATTGATCGATTGGCGACCGTTTTAAAACCAGATAAAAAAAAATCAAAATTAAAATTTATCCATCAAGTGATTTAAGTAACTTTTCATTGCTTAAAAATCCAATGCCATTGGCCTTTATGTCTTCACACACCATTTCCGATTTCTCTCCTAGCTAGCTCACTTCACTCCCTCTCGGCCTAGCATCAACTACAAGAGTTTTGCAAAGGGAATTAAGACAATGGAAATACCATTTTTCCCTACCCTTTTCTCAACTGTTAGAAGCTTGGTTGTCAGACAACCCTTTTTCCCAACCTTGGAAGATTTGCTAGTGAATCATCCCAAAATCCTGGGGTTTTCATGGAACAATGGCGAAACTCCAGCCTCCTCCCAACGTTTTCTCGCCCTTACTGTTTTGTGTTACATTTCCTTCACATTTATTCTTTCCCAGGTATCTCGTCCTTCCCTTGCACGTCCAGTCCTCAAATCAATCTCAGCCCTTCACAACCTCTTCCTCGTCACACTTTCTTTCATCATGGCCCTTGGTTGCCTCGTCTCAATCTTTTCCCAAGTGCCTAACTTCAAGACCCTCGTTTGTTTCCCTAAGCGCACGTCACCATCTGGACCTCTCTTTTTCTGGGGCTACATATTTTACCTCTCCAAGATCGTTGAATTCATGGATACCCTTTTGATCATCCTCGGTAACTCCATGAAAAGGTTGTCGTTTCTTCACGTCTACCATCACTCGATGGTGGTCATCATGTCTTACGTGTGCGTCAACAGCGCCCAATCTTCTTTCTCGATGGTGCTGGTCACCAACTGCACCGTCCATGTTGTGATGTACGCTTATTACTTGATGTGCACCCTTGGAGTTCGCCCAAAGTGGAAGAAAATGGTCACAGATTTCCAGCTGGTGCAGTTCTGGTCTAGCTTTTTGATAATGGCGATGCTTGCCTTCTACCATTTCACTGGTTCAGGCTGCTCAGGGATTTTGAGTTGGTGCTTCAATGCAGCCTTCATCGTTTCTCTTTTGTTCTTGTTCTCAGATTTTCATGCTAAAAATTACTCCCCCAAGGTCAAGAATGCCTAAATTTAGGTTTCCAATGCTTGTTTCTTTTTCATTTTATACTTTAAAAAAAAATTTTGAGTTAGGGAAGTAAAAAAACAAATATGCATATTTCCAGAAGTGCATTATCATAAATGAATTACCTTTTACATTTTCAATTGATTGTTCACCAATGTATCCCATCTTAGTTTCCATTCAAGACTAGAGTGCTTTGATTATTAATTATTATTGATTAATCTTCTGAACTATTATATGCTTAAATGTTCGCCATGATTCTTGCTCATTATTACATGCAATTTTCCTTTTTTTAGCCACATCTATATAATGATCGAACAGTGTATGCAACATTGGAAATGCATTTTCATTTCATCATTCGAAGAAAAATATTTGAAGATTAATAAAAGAAGAAAATCGAATATTTGTCAAGATTGAGAGTTGTGGTATGGTCCCTAAATTAAATATGGTAAGCAGAAGAGTAAATAACATTGTCAGAAGGATGTCGCCTTCCTCTGTCCTACCATTTTTATTTCGTTGTATAATATAATATAAATAAATAATTTTAACAATTATTGTTACAAGTTAACTGAAGATAGAAATATTATTTAATAATGTGTTTATATAAAATAACTAAAAGCACTACAAAGATTAATGAAAATTTGTATAGAAAACCTTTACTCCTCGTATTTTTATAACATTTCCTATATATATATATATATATATTGCTTTATCTTCTTCACTTCCAAGGATTAATTCCTCAAGATTTTGTACTAGTATTTCTTCTTTTTATCATTGCATTTGATGACATGATGCCACCTTATTTTGAACCATTTTATTTAATTCTAGGTTTCTTGTAATTCTATGTAAGAGCCAGAGATTTTGACGATCAAGTAAGTAAAATGTTTTTCAAATAATATAATAAGAGGGTCTATTTATTAGTAAAGAGATTTATATATATATTCAATCTTTGCATATCACATATACTTGTCTTAATGAATGTAACTACTCAATCCATAAGTTATTTGTAGATTTGAATTGGTTTTTTTTATTGGATTACAACATTTCCTTTCTAGAAATTAAATAATTAAAAAACCGTTTAATTTAGATAATATATACGTGACTATTTAGTATATTGATAGTGTAATTTCTTTTTATAAGTAATCTTAAAATTTTGACATATGTAAATAGTTATTTTTTAATATTTTACTATATCTCTATAAAATATTTATCAATATCTTGACGCTACTTGTAAAGTCTAAAAATTTCACCAATAATATACCAAATAATTTCTTGTGTATATTATATATATATATATATATATATATATCCAACACTCCAATTCCAAAGTTTTTTGAATTTCCTTTTCTTTCTCACAACTTATGGTAGTTGAGTGTTACTATCTCCAATTAATTCCAAATCTATATTTAGCCAAAAAAAAAAGTTAAAATGTATTGTTAATTCTTATATTTTTTATAAAATTTGAGATTTAGTCTCTATATTTAAAAAATTAAAAATTAAGTCTTACTTTTTTTTTATTAAAAATCTCAATTCAGTTACTAAAATTGTAAGTATTTTCTTTCAAAAAAATTTCAATTTAGAATTTTCATTAAATTGTCCTCATATGACATGACATATGATTGATAAAAAATAATCATGTTAAATTGATAAATTTTGACAGAAACTACCAACAACAATAATAATTTAACTAGAGTTTTTTAATTGAAAAAGTAGGAAAATTAAATTTTTAATTATTAAAGTATAAGGACCAAGTCTTAAATTTTATACAAATACAAGGATTACAAACACATTTTAACCAAATTAATTCCATTTCCAACAACTAGTACTATGAATTAGTATTTGGTACACTGATAGTATATTTTTTTAATTTCATAAGTAGACTTAAAATGTTACCATGTGTCTCATCTCTTTTATATATTTATTTTTTTAATATTTTACTATTCAAAGACTTATTATCAATTTAACTTTGTTTATAAAATCTAAAAACTCGACTAAAGTATACTAAATATTTTTTCCTCAAGTTTATTTTATGGCTTGTACATGCGGAACGAGTGTTGGAAGAATGTTTTCTTTCTTTTCTTTTTAGAGTGTGAGAATGTTTCTTTAAAGATTATTATATAAAAAAATACACTAATGCATTAAAAATAGCGTATAAAGTTGTCGACTATTACATTTAATACAGTATTAATATGTTAACTCTAAAAACACATCCGACAAAAACCCTTTCCGTAGCCAAAGTTATCATAATCATAGAGCCTGCTGCTCCCGATTAAGGGAAAACTTATCCTTCTATTTCTAACTACCTTGTTCATTTTCTTACATTAACTTTCGCATCAATTTTGATAAATTTCAACAATAAATAATAGGTAATCGAGTGTAATGATAAGATATATTGTGTTTTTAATGAGAGATTTAATTTTCAAATTTTAGAGATAATATTACTAGAAGGGGTATCCATCAACTCTAAACATGAATTGTAAAACAGACATAGAAGACATCAAAAAGTTAAAATGAATTAAATAATTTGTTAATTTTTTAGTATATGGATAATTATTTGATATGTTGATGATAAAAATTTTATAATTATATAACTGAATTTAAGAAATTGTTATATATGTTTTCCCCTCTTTTCTTTTCATAGAAAAATCTTAGAGGTTCAACTTTTTCAAACTAAACTTTTGCTCAGTTGGTAGTGGCCTTTAGGCTGGTTTCTACTCGCAATTTCTCCAACATTTTTTTATAGTTTTATTTTATTTTTAATTTCAATTTACAATTTCATGGTTTTATTCTATCCAAAATTTCGTATTTTATTTTGTCCATATTTTTCGTGATTTTTATTTTGTCCACTCTGTTTTCTTTGAAAATGATGGTTGTTTTATTTTAAATTTTAATTTTTAGTCACGTTCTAGCATATATGTGAGATTTGCTAATATTAGAGTGTCGCCAGATCTATTAGGAACCGCTCTTGAACAGCTTTATCAAGATATATCACAGTGATAATGATAGATTTGAGATGATGAAGAGAAGGAGAGACCTCTAGTGCATCACTGATGCAGTGACTATCTTGGGGCTTTTGACAGTTTTTTCTTTGTTGATTGGTATTCATCATCAGGTTGACTTGATGATGGAGAGGCTATGACGCAAATTCTAGCAATGTGATCAAGTGATGCATCTTTGGTTTGTTTCTAAATTATTCCAATATAACAGTTATTGTCAATTTGTCTTTCTCTTTTTTTTTTTTAGATTACTTTATAAACATGACATTTGTACATTAGCTTGCAATGATTTATATATTGTTTTTACTATATATATCTTTGTATTATTGGTTATCAAGATTCCTATTAATAATATTTTTTTTAAAAATAATTATTTATATAATTTATTGCACATTAAAATTTCAAGTTGGTGAATATATAATTGGTAGAAATTACTATTATCTTAAATAAAGGTTGGTTGGGTTGGATTATTGAGACTACTGACCCTCCAGCTCATCTGGGACTTCATTTCACCAATTTATGCTTTCACAAAATGAAACAGTTGTGTAATGCAGGGTATATTAATGAAAATAGCCTTTTTATTTCCTTTGTAATATTTTTTAATGATACGCCTTGTAGTTGTATGCATTTGATTGCTTAATTATGTCTAATCGTTTCTGTTATGCAAACAATAACGCCAACTTTGCAGATTTTCCCATTCTCTCCAACTATTTTTCATATGCTTTTATAATTGTTTTTACTTTTCTTTTTCAATCTCGATCTCTGGTCTACTGAAAAGTATTATTTACCTACCACCTGTATTTGGAGGCTCTTAAATGGACTTTGATGCTGAATTATTCAATACCCAACTAATTAGTAAGATCACCATTATTCTTACGATACATACATTTTTTTTATGGAAGTATATACACACATATATATAAGACATGTTTATGGAAGAAGAGAATTGAATTTTGTTGACTAATGTACATGTTAAAAAGGTAGGTTATCTATCCATATTTCAAGGCCTGCTTGATGAATGGGATAAGTTGATTTTGGGGGAAAAAGTTTAGAATAGTTTAGAATATATGTTGAACTCAAATTTTATCAGAGCTTAATTCCACCAGTTTTAAAATTTATATTATATTATGTAATTTGTAAATATTAAAAAATATATTAACTTATCTATATTTAGAAATATGATAAAAATAAAAATATAAGCTTAAATGTTTAAAAAATTATTGTAAAATAATTAAAAAGCAATTAAATTCTTAACCGAAACAACACCCAATTGAACTCCTCTAATGATGAATTGCATTCAATTAAGTCCTTAAAATATAGATTTTCATCAAAACCCTTGACAAGTCATTAAGTGTTGACGTGGTAACTAATGTGAAAAATAATAAGGTGACAGTTGAGGTGGGAAAAATTCTTTAAAAACTCTAGAAATATTAAAAATTATTTAAAAAATTGCTAAAAATGAGAGAAAAAGTCAAAATATTCTTCAAAATTATAAAAAAATATAAAAATTCAAATGATATAAAAAAATATAAAAAAGTAAAAAAAAAAAAAACCTTTAAAAATCAACCAATTTAATAAAAAAAATAGTCCAAGTAATGGTTTATCTAAATGGTGCATCTATAAATGATGGTAAACTTTTTCAAAAATTTTAAAGGTGTGTTATAATTAGAGGTGATCATGGGTCGGGCCGGGTCGGGTTCGGGTCGAGCTCAACTAAAAATTTAGGCCCATTCATCGAGCTCAGGTTGGGTCGCGCCCAAAAAATGGGTTTAAAATTTTGCCTAAACCCGACCCATATAAAAATGCTAAAACTCGGGCTCGGCCTGGCCCACCTGTATTAATTTTTTATATTATTTTATATAATTTTTAAATATATATAATACATCAAAAATACTAAAAAAATCAAAATAAATATTTCCCAACAAATTGAAAATAAATTTTAAAAAATATGGTGACTTGAATAACACTAAGATAGATGCAACTTAACAAGCAAATACCTCTAAAATAATAACGAAATTAACAAATGCCTTTAAAATAATAACAAAATTAACAATAAAATAAATTTTATACAATATGCAAACAATAACAACAAAATAGTAGCAACATAAAAATAATATGGTAGCAAAATAGGGAGAAAACAACAAGAAAATAACATTCAAGAACAAAAAAAAAATAGCAAATTTCTTGTCCTTTAGTGAATTCGGGTCGGGCCGGGCCTAGCCCAGCCTATTTTTTAGATGGACCTTATTTTTTGTACAGGCTCATTTTTCGGGCCTATATTTTTACCCAAACCCTTCCACATTTCAGTGGTACCTTTGGGCCGGGCCGGGCCGCCCGGCCCATGCACACCTCTAGTTATAATGTTAGCTTGAGCGCTAAACTAATATTCAGTTCTTTCCTTAAAGCGACGATCAAATAAATCAACACAATGAGATCCCCATATTTATGATTTGAAAACATTTTTTTATTTTTAAATCTTAATTAAATTCAATATTAAAAAGTTTTAGGTTTTTTATGCAATAGATAAATGAGTTTTCCTTTTCTTTTTTTTTTTGTATAAAGAGATTTCAGTAGATGTAAGTTACCAAAGATGTTGATTTCTTTTATTAAATGTATTGTTTGATTTTATTTTTTTTACTTTTCACAATTTTTTCATTTTATTTTTTTAAACTTCTTGAGTTTTCATTATTTTCTCATATTATTTAAAAAAAATATTTCATGTTGATACAAGATACAATAAGGGAAGAGTATAATAGAGGCAAGGAGGAGATTAAGGTAGCGTTATAAAGGTCGGTTCACCTGTAAAGACTGAGAGTCGGGATAAGGACAAAAGGACAGGCTGATTAAAAGGATAAATATTGAAAGTGACTTTAGGGTGCTAAAAAGGCAATCCCCTATTCATAGTTTTCTAGGATATTTACAAGAAAAGTCTTGTAGTCCACTGGTATAGTATTAGCTAGAAAAACATTTAATCTCATTAAATGTGTAATGAATAATCATAGACACATATTATGAAATTCTATTAGTGTGAGGTAGTCAAGCCTAAATAGACTATTTATTGTTTTAGAAGTGTGTTCAAATTAGGGTAGCATTCTCCTTTAAACTCAGGTGGTAGGTTCCATTGAAGTAGGACGGGTAATAATGCTCAAGAAGTCAATGCATAGTCAACGATGTCTCTTGGGTTGATACGTGTCCTCTTGGTGAAGGGATTTAATAATAGCCCCCTAGTTGACCTGCAAAGGCTGAGAGCCAAAACAAGGACAAAAAAGCAGGTTGATTGGTAAGATAAATGCTGAGAGTAACTTAAGAGCACTAAAAAGTGGATCCCCTATTCATAGCTTTCCAAGGTATTTATAAAAAAAAGCTCCTCTTGTCCATTGGTATAATATTGGCTATATAAATGTTTAATCTCATTAAATGCATAATGAATAATCATAGGTGTAACACCCCCTAACCCTAAACCGTCGCCTGAACAGGGTTACAAGGTATTATTGGACTTATACACTAACATCCGAATAAAAACGCGACATAAATTTGAGTTTCAATGTAAAACCAGCTAATTTCCACCAAATCATTCTTAATATAGGCCTACGGGGCCCAGAATAGGTATAGAAAGTGATTTGGGATTAAACTAGAAACTTTAAAAATTTTTCTTAGAAAACAGGGGCATGGCCGTGTGGCTTGGGACACCCCCGTGTGGCCAGCCCGTGTGGATCCCCATGGCCGTGAGGCCAGGCCATAGGCAGATCTGACTTGCTACACATGGCCGTGTGACTAGCCCGTGTGCAAGTCTGTTTTTCCCACACGGCCTGGGCACACGCCCATGTGTCTTGGCCATGTGAAAACACCATTTTTCACCATTTTTAGGCCACTTTCACCTACTAAACATACCTCATTCATAGTCAATTCATTTGCTTATAAAACTTGATCGAATAACATTATCATACCCTTCAAAACTTAGCAAATATTCATACATTCATACCAATAATTTCTTAAGGTTTATAAACCATATTTACATTCAAAATATTAGACATTTACAAGTGACTAAAATCTAAACTTAGTACATGCCACATTTTCGAAAGATAGTTACATTACCAAAATTTGAGTTGAAGCCGGGATTGATTCAGATGTTGAGCCGGACTTTAACTTTACCTAACCTGCGCACGGAAACCAACCGTACACTGAGTAATGAAAATTCTCAGTGGTACTATCATAATTCAAATATATAACCATAATCAAATAACATAACATACTTATATAAATAGTACATCAAACATATAATTTCATGCTAAGGTATCATATTATCAATGTATCATTTCCAACATTCGAATCAATATCTCAACAATAGAATCCCGATCATTCATGAACCTTAGGTTCGACCCTCAATCACATATACATATCCAATTCACATTTCAATAGATTTTCTCATTTCACATAATTACCCCTATTAACACGACTCGGACTTTGGCGGATACACGGATCCAACCAAACACACCATATTGGCACCCAGTGCCTCATTGGATAGTTCGAAGCAAAGTTGACACCCAGTGTCTCATCGGCCTAGCCAAAGTAAAGTGGTACCCAATACCTCATCAAATCTATCCGAAGCAATATGGCACTCCAAGTGTCTCATCGACTCGAGGTCGAAGTAACCCTGAACACTTCCAATCCTATGGCATGCCAACTATATCCACTAAGCCCGACTAGTTAATAGGGTATCGGAAACATATATCAATTTCAATCACTTTCTCGTATATTCAATCAAATTCACATCATTTGCTCTTTGGCCACATTTTCTCACATATTTTTCAATTCAAGCATAACTTGCTTCAATTTCACATTTTCACATATTTTCACTTTATTTCCATTTCCAATTGTTCAAAATCATTCAAATTCAATGCAATCACATTAATAGTACAATCTCAAATTTCAAATTCATATACATACCCACGTTACTCATATCCAATCACATTCAAATTAAATATCACTACTTATTTCAATTCCAATTCCATGCACATATATTAAATAAATTAAACACATAATAGTAAATAACTTGAATTATGATAATACAAACCGATATTTTTTTCTCAAGTTACTCCTCGATCACTTTTTCCTTCCCTTTCGTATTTGATGTCTCGGTCTCCTTGTTTGCTACAAAAATTAGCATAATTACGATTAATTAATAGCACACATAATTTATATAAATTTCTAATTTTTCCATGTCACTTTTACCAAAATACCAAATTTGTCCTAACCAATTCCATCTTCTTCCTTTTTACAAATCCTTTCATTTCCTTATTCCATTTGTATCAAAACTTCAATATAACTATCAAATTTTCATCATTTTTCCATAATTTCAAATTTCTTTCAATTTAACCCCTAAAACTCAAAACTTATAAACTAGTTTACTATTTAGTCCTTAAATCAATTCAAATCAATAATTTTATCAAATTAATCCCTAATTCCATCATTTTCTTAACATAAACCCTATTCAAAAGTTTATCATCTTTCAATATTTCCACATAAATTTAAAAGTATTCAACTCTAAAGCTTCAAAAACATCAAAATCACAAGAAAATGGCTTAATTAAACTTACCAATTAAAACTTTAACACTAAAACCTTAATTCTCCCTTTTTCTTTTCTTTCCTTCTTTTTCTTCTCCACTTTCGTTTGTTTCTCTGTAACTTTTTCTATCTTTTTCTTTCTTTTGTTTTCTTTCTATTTTGTCATAGGCCAATTTTGGCCATTACAAACCCGGGGCCCATCAATTCAGCCCCAAAACCCGTAAACATTAACCCAAACCCTTAGACCCATTTACAAACCAAACCCGAATGGCCCAAAATAAATCCCTAATCCACTAAACCACCCCAACCCGTTACAACCTAACCCATACCCGGTCAGCCCAAATACCTAAACTAACCCTAACCCTAATTAGCTCTAGCCCCAAGTGGCTACCCACGCCGCCTCTGACTACCCACTTGCCCGGGCTTCTGACCAGCAGTCCCATCCATCGCCCTTGGCCACCGCCCTTCACCTGCAAACATTGAAGAAGAAGGGACAGTAATAATATAAAATGTTTTGTAAAAAGGGTTATATAAACCCGAATCAAACAAATGTAAAGAGGATTTTTGATCAATGAACAAAAAAAACACTCCAAACATTTGATTTTTTTAGAACAGTGACTCAAAATACTATTAAAGTAAAACTAAGTGCTAAATCAGTGAATCAAAAACACCAAAAGTCAGAATCGGAAGCCTAAGGTAAAGTTTCATTTCGAATCTGTTTTACTTTCCTTTCCCATTGTTTCTTTTCTTTCTTCAAACAACACCTAAATACATACGTATTATTAAATAAATAAAAAATATACAAAAAAGTAGAAATTTTTACCTTCCGGCCACCATGTGCAGTGGCCGGCACCGCCGACGGACGACGACCGGTCCGGTGATCGGAGCCCCCGAAGACCCTCCCCCCTCCTTCTTCTCTCCTTCCCTCTCCTCTTTTTTCTCTTTTTTTTCTTTCTTCCCGTGAAAATGACTTAAAACAAAAAAAGCTGACTTTTATATTAATAATCTGACCCGACCAGATCCGACCCGGACCCGCTTCAGGGTCTGCGTGTTTTTTAACCGGAGGGGCTATTTGCGCATTTAGCCCCTCCGCTTTTGCACCACTTTGCAATCCGGTATTTTTCAATTGAATTTGGCCCAATAATTTGTCTCACTTTTTAATTTGGTCCCCGAAGCTGCTGTCCGTTTTAAATAATCGGGGAAATTGCGTTTTTGGTCCCCTTGGTTTCGCGCGTGTTCGAATAGGTCCTTTCCACATATTTATATTTTGAAATTCGCCCCGAAACTTTTATCTTTAATCCAATTACATCCTCTCATTTCCTTTTCGTGTTATTTTCTTTAAATTCTAATATTAGTATTATTATATTATTGTTATTACTCATTACATTATTATATATCTTGTTATATATGTATATATTATTATTACTACATTGTTTATCACCATTATATTTATTTTACTACTATTATACTTATTTTTAGTATTAGTATATGTTTTATCATATACATATATGTCTTTAATATATATACTTATTATTAGTAGTTTCTTTTAACGTCATAATTAATTTTAATATGTATATATTATGTATCAATTTCTTAAATTATTATGTATTTATATTCTTGTAGATTACGTACATATACATTCCTAATATTATATTTTTACATATTGTGTATATATATTATTCTTTTTATATATCATGTATGTATTTTTTATATTCTGTTAAATACATCTTTTTTATATTTACTTCAATACTATGTAATGTACATACATTTTAATATCATATATATATACATGCATATATATTGTTTGTATATTACGTATACCTTTAAATATTATATTACCCATATATTTTCGTTGTCTTACCTACATTTTGTGCTTTAATACCATACTTTTAATATTATCACATAAACTTTTTATCCACTTTATCATGCATGTATTTTTCGTATATATATATATATATATATATATAAATGTATAGCATTACTAATATTTTAACATGATATTTTCACCTTACTTATTATATGTTTATACATATATATTCATTCTCGTGTTTAACATCACTTTCATATACCGATTGTGATTGTCCCTATTAATAAATTACTATTCCTATTATTTTACTAATATATCATTTTCACCATTTTTGTTAATAATAATAATAATATTATTATTATCTTTTGTTTTAAATACTTTTATCGCGAATTATGCATTGTTTTACTCCACGCCAAATTAATCTTTTTATAAAGGCAATGTTTCGGTGTTTAGAAATTCGAGCACCGTGCCCTAACGTATTGGGCTTCGGTTTCCTCGTTTAAATTCTAAATACTCAAATATCCTTCTCAAAAATATGAAATTTGAACAAAAAAGCTTATATATTATTTTTTCATACTATCGTTGCTCTTATTTATACTTCTTTGCCACGTTTCATTCTGTTATATATGCTCCTATGGTCCTTCACTACGTGTTTTATGTCAAACTTCCTTTTACCCGATACCAAAAATAATTTTCCATATAAAGGCAATATTCTGTGTTTAGACATTCGGGAAATCGTGCCCTAACGTATTGGGTTGCGATTCTTCGTCTAAATCTAAATACCCGAATATCCTTCTTAAAACATGGAATTTAAACAAAAAACCCTATACATACCTAATTCCTATTTTGAATGCTATCATCACCCTTGTTCGTATTATCCTTCATCATCGTATTTCCTCCTTTTATCCATACCCTCATTGTCCTTCATCACGTATTTTATAAGACCTATCTTCCTTGATATAAAATGTTTTTTATAAAGGCGATGTTTTGTGTTTAGAAATTCGAGAGATCGTGCCCTAATGTATTGGGTTATGATTTCTCGTTCAAATTTAAATAATCGAATAGCCTTTCAAAATAAATACATAATTTTTCAACTTATTCTCGAGAATTCGAGATATTGCGTCCTAACGCATTGGATGTGATATTTTATTATCTCGAGATAAGATTTTCTAAAACCGAGACAATGTTCGGTACTTAGGAATTCAAGAAATTGTGCCCTAACGTATTGGGTTTCGATTTTCTTCGTTTATTCCAAGTTTTCGGATATCCTTTCAAAATAAATACCCAATTTCTAAATAAAAGGCAAGGTTAGCCTCAAGGTCGAAATATCGTATCCTAGCATATTGGATGTGGTGCTCTGCCTTAAGGCGAACCAGTCTTGATTTACACTTTCAATCAATCCAAGTTATTTTAAAGCAAATGAAGGATCGTATTTTTAAACTCTTTCAAGTTTTTGGATTTTCAACATTAAAGACATTAATTAATCAGCAAGGTACCAATTTTGGGCGCATCAGGGGTGCTAATCCTTTCCCGTGCGTAACCGACTCCCGAACTCATGATTCTGATCTTCGCAGACCGAAATCATTGTTTTTAATAAATCAAATAGTTTGTTAAAAGCAATCCCTTTTGAGGTGACCAATCACACCCTAAAAAAGATTGGTGGCGACTCCAGTTCTTGAATTCACTTTTAAGTCGACGTCCGTTTTCGTTTTCAAAAATGGTCCCGACAGTTTGGCGACTCCATTGGGGACGCTAAAACGAGAGTCGAACCTCGAGTTGCTTAGTTCTTGTCTTTCAGCTGAAACTTGGAAATTTGTTTTGAATATACGATCCTGTCTTTCAGCCGAAACTTGGAAATTTGTTTTTAATATACGATCCTTTAATCACATTTTATTGATTTTGCAACATGACCTTCATTACTTTATTTCTTATTTTTACGGCAAGCCTTTTATATCTCTGCACATTCCATTTGCATGACCGTCGGGGTCGCACCCTTTAAGTGAGAGTAATAAACTATGCCTTCGTGAGGTTTTCACCTCCGCACGGGCTAGTGGACTGCTTCCGGGATACATCCGTACCTATGTCTTCGTGAGGTTTTCACCTCCGTATGGCCATAGGGAAATGTGTCCCCCTAAACCGAACTCGATACATATGAGCCTATAATGGGTGAAGATTGAGGAATTCGCTGGTTCAGGTACCCTTTACTCTAGAACCAAGCTACATCTACTGAGCCTTAGAAGCCCACCCTAGGTGAAGTCGGGCCAAAACCCTAGAAAGTCACCCGAATTTGTGCTCTGTTATTATTCTATTGTGGTACTGACGTGTTGTGTTTTGTTTTGTTCATGATCGCGTTGCATTGCATAGTCCCAGAAAAGAGGCGTCAATTCAGGTTCGGTTGCTAAATCGAGCGCTGATCATGGAAAAGGGGTTTCTTGATAGAGTGGAAGAAAATGCGACCGTCCGAAAGTGGTCCGAGGAAACATGGCAAGAAAAATGAGATAGTTTGGTAGAGGGATATACTTCAGAGTTATGGGACTTTACCAGTATCAGTGTTATACAAAATGATCTCCGGGAGTTGGGAGAGATATGGGCCAACTGGGACGATGAGGCCAAGTAACTGTTTTACTATAATTATGGTGATTTGCCTTACTTACTCGATATTAAGGTAGATAAGCACTTGTTCCAAGCCCTAACTCAATTTTGGAACTCAGCATATAGTTACTTTACTTTCGGGAATGTGGATTTGGTACCCACAGTGGAAGAATACACCACCTTACTTCGTTGTCCGAGAATACAGACTGATAAGGCCTACGTCAGGGTGGTCAACGTCCCAAGTTTTGTGAAGAAATTAATGAATATCACAGGCATGAGTGAGCAGTGGGTTGTAGCCCGAATCCAGCAGAAAGGGGAAGGCAAGTGTATCTCATGGAAGAGTTTGAAGGATCTGGTTCTAACGCATCCTGACATGAAAATAAGAGTTGACGTGTTTGCCTTAGGCATTTACGGGCTGGTAATCTTCCCTAAAGCTCTAAGACATATAGATGAAGCGGTCACCGATTTGTTCGATCGACTAAACAAGAGGGTTAACCCAACCCCTGTAATCTTGGCAGAAACTTTCAGATCATTAAACGCTTGCCGAAGAGCCGGCGAAGGAAGATTCATAGGGTGTGCACAGCTCCTGTTAGCTTGGTTTCATAGTCACTTCTAGAAATTAGAGAAGCCGTCCTACCGAGCTTGCTATGTGAACTATTCTCCGTTAAAAAATATGGCATCGACACCAAGACGGGACGACATTTCAGAAGAAAAATGGATGGAAATCCTTCAGAATTTGCAAGTCAAAGATATCGAATGGAAGGCTCCATGGATGACTCCCGATCAAATTTTATATTGCTGTGGTGACCTCGACTGGGTTCCTCTTCTCGAGATATGGGGAGCTATTAGATACGCTCCACTGCTTGTATTGAGACAATATCGGTCAAGAAAGTTTGTACCAGCTACGCAAGGTTTAGCCCAAAGCGAGTTCGTATACAGAGGTGAAAACTATAAATAGAAAATTCGTGAGATATCGAAAGCTTGGAGCCAAACCTGTAGAATGAAGAGATTTGCTGCAAATCCAATGTCAACCCCTGAGTATGATTGCTGGAGAAGTCAGAGAGTCAATAATAATGTCCTTTTGTCTAGTCAAGAAAATGCTCGGCCTTTAGAAGAACATCTGCGAGTGATCCCATCAGAATTGGAGGTTATCAAATAAGACTTTGAAGAAAAGAGTCGAGAATTGGGTAAGAAGATAGAACGACTTGAAGAAGAAAAAATGCAATTGGGATTAGACGTTGACATCCACAAGCTGGAGGCTGAGAAGCTAAGAAAGGGGAAGAGTAGGGTTGAAGAAGACTTGGACAATTTGAAAACACGATACAGGAAAATCTGTAGGGCCAGAAAGACTACTGGTTTGGGTAAGACATCAGAACAGTGGAGACAAGAAGTCAAAGATGAACAAACTAAGGCTAGTCGTTGGGAAAGGCAATTTCAGGAAGCCCAGGCACGAGAGGATGCTCTAAAAAGAAGTTTGCTAGAGAATCAGAGTGAAAAAGACAGGTTACGAGCTCGGATAGCTGACTTGGAAAAGTCCCCGCATCATCATCGCAATCGTAACTCCGTGATTGAGCTGAAGGCTTGTTTAAGCAAAATCGAGGATTTAAAAGTAAAGATAGAGGAACTAGAGATGACATTGCAAAATGCTAAAACACGAATTGAACTCCTTGAAGCAAACGATGAACACTGGAAAGAACAGCTCCATTACTCACAGTGTCAGGTTAGAGACCGGGATCATGTCATGGGCGAAGCCTTGGTTCAAATTCGAGAAGTCACCGAGCATCTGTAGATCCTAGCAGCAGAAGCAGACATATTAAGCTTAAAGTTTGAGTCAGTATCAAATCGTAGCTGAGATTTAGCTTGGCTTCTCAAAAAAGTTAAGACCCTAGGAAATAGGGCCAAGTCGTATATGTAATCATCTGCCTTATGTAAAGAAGTTCGTTTTCTAGAAAAGTGATCTAATAGAATCGAATCAAGAATCAACGCCTCTTTCTTTGCATTCATATGCATTGCATTAACATGCATTAATTCTCATTAGAAGGGCTTGATTAATTAAAAATTATGACAGAGACACTCACACCTATAAAATAGACCTTCAAGAAAGAGAAATGCAATCTGACTCTTTTGATCAATGAAATGCCTAAAATAGGGGCTATCTTGAAATCAGTACCAAATTCTTGCATATGCATTCATGACTAATGTTCATATGGCATTTTTACATTCATAAGGCATTCATGCATTCATTTCATGTAAATATCTCATAGTCATTCACTAAGGTCAAAATCACACGATTCGCAGTTACGACAATATAAAGGCTGGAACTACATCATTCGTATAGAACGCACCGACAAGTTAGAACAATAGAGGCTGCATTTAATGAAAGAATCGAAAGAATGGAAAGAGTTCAAAAGGAACTACAAGAGCAACTAGCCAAATCACAGCAAGAAACGAGGGATCTGATGGTGAGATCACGGGAGGAGTCACTGGAACAAAAAGACCAAATGGCTAAGATGATGGAGATGCTGTCAGCCCTGGTAAAAGGAAAAGGGCCCATGCAGAATCCTGAGGTTGTTAACCTCGATCAAGATCCACTTTACCCACTGGGATTCACTCTGCCTCATATGACATAAAGAGTATACATTCAAGGGGAATCCGCTGGCTTGGAACAGCGACCGGTGCCAGCTGGTCACCCAGGGCAGGGAATATCTGTGTCCACTCCTGCTAATCTGCCTGTTCCTGATCTAGATGATCCGGTGGAAATCACCAAGTTGAGGGCAGACGATCACGAAGCTCGGGAGAAGTATAGGAGCTTAGAAGAAAGACTTAAAGCGATAGAAGGCACTGAGGTCTTCTCCGCACTAAGTGCTAAGGAGCTTAGTTTAGTACCTGATCTAGTTCTACCGCCAAAGTTCAAAGTGCCTGATTTTGAGAAGTATGATGGGACAAGATGTCCGAAGGCACACTTGGTCATATTTTGCCGAAAAATGACCGGCTATGTAAATGAAGATAAATTACTCATACATTGTTTCCAAGACAGCCTTGTTGGATCAGCTCTTCGCTGGTACAATCAGCTTAGCAGAGAAAAGATCCGAACATAGAAAGACTTGGCGTCGACATTTTGCGAACAGTATAAGCACGTGTCTGACATGGTACCCGATCATATGACGCTGCAGATGATAGAGAAGAAACCGTCGGAAACCTTTAGACAATACGCGCAAAGGTGGAGGGACGTCTCAGCTCAAGTAGAACCTCCGTTGACTAAAACTGAGATAACTGTCCTCTTCATTAATACCTTGAAAGCACCATTTTATGACAAATTGGTGGGAAGCGCTACAAAAGACTTTGCGGATATTGTCATATCCAGCGAGCTTATCGAGAATGCCATTAGGAGCGGTAGAATGGAAGGGCAAGAAAGTTCGAGGAGGGCAGTTCTCATAAAAAAGAAGGACCCAGAAACTCACATGGTGGGAACGGGAAGCCGTTACGCCCTCAATCCGTATCCAAACCAACCCTGGCCACGAAATCACCCACCCCCAAACTTTTATTATCCTCCTCAAACCACATACTACCAAACACCACCTCAATACCCTTCTTACCCCGTTTACGCCACCACCAACCCAAGACCAACTGCCACTTTCCCGCAAAACACAACGCTCGTACAAGGACAACCTCAAAATGAGCCAAGGCCTGCGAGACCCAATCCTGAAAGGCAGCAATTTACCCTCATCCCTGTGTCATACAGGGAACTATACCCGAAACTCTTAGAAAAGTAGCTGATATCCCCACACTATATGGCACCCTTGAAGCCTCCGTATCCAAAGTGGTACGACCCAAATGCTAGCTGTGTATACCACGCTGGGAATCAGGGGCATTCTACGGAGAACTGTCTTGCTTTTAAAAAAAGGGTTCAAGGACTCATTGACGCAGGAATTCTTCGATTTGATGGTGGTAGCAATACAACCGGTAACCCATTCCCTAATCACGGTGGAGGAAATGTGATTATGGTAATGGAGGAGAATGTTTGGCATACCAAAAGATGCGTTGCATAAGTAAAAACACCCCTGCAGAAAGTCTAGGGGGTTTTAGTGGAAAAAGGATTGATCAGTCATCCTGGTAAGATCTGTAAGGAGGAAGGTCAGAATTTTTGCGACTTCCACAGTATTGAGGGACATGATATCCAATCCTGTGACGAATTCAGGAGCTTGCTGCAAGATATGATGGACAGTAAGGAAATTGGGATTATTAGCAAAAGTAAAGAGGCTGACAAAGGTGAAATATGCGCCTCTGACGATCAATCGTCAGGTTGCCCGTATAATGCTGACCGACCGCTGATAATCTATCATGACACGAAAAAAGAACCAGTGAAGCCAAAAGTAATAATTGAAGTACCATCGCCTTTTCCTTATAAGGATGATAAAGCTATGCCCTGGAAATACGATGTCAATATTGTTACACCCGAAGGTGAAAGGTCTAGAACTGCAAACGTGGGAGAAGTGGGCCATTTTACTCGAAGCGGACGGTGTTACTCCAAAGAAACCGAGCCGACAAAAAAAAGTGGTGACTTGAAACAAAAAGGAAAGGCAATAATGTACGAGACTGAAATCGAACATGAAACTGGACAGGAGCCTGAAACCAAGAAACCAGTAGATGAGGAAGAAGCTCAAGAGTTCCTAAAGTTTATCAAACATAGCGAGTATAATGTAGTTGAACAATTGAGTAAACAACCTGCGTGGATTTCGGTGCTGTCTCTGTTATTGAATTCTGAACCCCACTGAAATACCTTGTTGAAAGTACTGAACCAAGCCTATGTAGCGAACAATGTATCCGTTGAAAAACTTGGTAGGTGGGTCAACAATCTGAATGCTGATAATTTCATTTCTTTTAATGACGACGAAATACCGCCCAATGGGAGAGGTTCTGTGAAAGCCTTACACATCACAACCTGTTGTAAGGGGTATATAATACCCAATGTTCTTATTGATAATGGGTCAGCACTTAACGTTATGCCATTGGCCACACTGTCTCGAATCCCAATGGATTTGTCCTACATGAGGCCCTGTCATTCCATAGTAAGGGCCTTCGATGGGACGAGGCGTGAAGTAATGGGAAAAATCGAGATCCCTTTGGAAGTAGGCCCCTACATCTACGAGGTGGAATTTCAAGTCATGGATATCACACCATCGTACAATTGCCTCCTGGGAAGGCCCTGGATACATTCTGCGGGTGCAGTTCCATCGTCTCTTCATCAAAAAGTGAAATTCATCATGGACGACTGTCTGGTTACGGTTGAGGGCGAGGAAAATATTGTCGCTTCCATCTTTTCTGATACACCATACCTGGAAATAAGTAAGGATGCGGTGGAGTGTTCCTGTCGATCCTTTGAATTCGTCAATGCCACATTTGTTGCGGAGGGAAATAGAATTCCTGAACCTAAGCTCTCCAAAAATACTAGAATGGGAATCAAGTTAACCGTAGGAAGGGGAGCCCGAGCAAGGAAAGGCTTGGGAAAATTTCAGCAAGGAATAGACAGAGCATTAAAGCCCATTCACCACAAGGCTCGGTTTGGTCTAGGATTCCAACCGAAGGCGCGTCACTTAAAAAAACAGTGGAAGAAGGATCAGGAAAGAAGGATTGCGAGAACTCTGGGTCGTGAACCAGAGTGGGAGCCTATAGAATACCCTCCTCTATCAAAAACTTTCACATATGCGGGGAAGATATACCTGGGGCGGCATAGTATACAAAGCACAATGATAGTAATTGAGAAACGTTTTCAGAATATCGGTATCAATATCATTGACGAAGAAGCTGATGAGAATAAAGAGATCTCAATGATACGTCCTAGTCCTCCTGGCTTCGTATTAAACAATTGGACCACTGAGGATCTTCTTGTGGTTTATAAATCTTCCTCAGAGTAATGCCCAATATTAACCCTTTGTTGTATCCCTAAGTACAACAGGATTTCTTTTGTAAGAGCTTGTGTTCGCTCTTTATCATTTGAATGAATATCAATGAAGATGCATTTTGCCACGACCCTTTACATTCTCGTTAATTCCAGAATTATGCTCTCATTTCACAAGTCCATCCTTACATTTACCTCATACCATACCATAACATGTTGCTTGTTGTTTCCAATACTTCAATGCCCCTCTATAGTTTCCTTTTTATTTAACTTTTAGGTGCTCGGATATCAATAACATGAACAAACCCATTACGAATCTCGAAGTCGATTTTGAGAGGGCTGTTTGCTTAGGAGAGTTCGAGGCTGAGAAAAATGCTGAAGACTATGTCTCGTCCCCCGACTTGCTGAAAATGGTGGAACAAGCAGATAAACAGATTTTACTTCATCAAGAATCTGTTGAAACAATAAACTTGGGGACAGAAGAAAGAAAGCAACAAGTAAAAATTGGGACCACCATTTCAGAAGACACCAGGCATAAATTGGTTGCTTTGCTTCGAGAGTATAAAGACGTATTCGCCTAGTCGTATCAGGATATGCCGGGATTAGATGAGGATATAATGGTTCATAAACTCCCATTGAAGCCAGAATGCAAACCTATTCAGCAAAAGCTAAGACGGATAAGGCCGAAAATATTGTTGAAGATAAAAGAAGAAGTCAGGAAGCAATTTGATGCTGGCTTTCTACAAGCCTCCAAATATCCAGAATGGGTGGCTAACATTGTCCCGGTACCAAAGAAAGACGGCAAAGTGAGGATGTGCATGGATTACCGTGACCTGAATCGGGCCAGTCCTAAAGATAACTTTCCCTTGCCACACGTAGATACACTGGTGGATAATACGGCAACACATTCGTTATTTTCCTTCATGGATGGATTCTCGGGGTATAACCAGATCAAGATGGCTCCTGAAGATATGGAGAAAACCACCTTCGTCACAATGTGAGGAACATTCTGCTACAAGGTGATGCCATTCAGTTTAAAGAATGCTAGGGCAACATATCGGAGGGCTATGGTTACATTGTTCCATGATATGATGCATAAAGAGATAGAAGTCTACGTTGATGATATGATTGCTAAATCCCGTGGGGAAGGAGAGCATATTGAAAACCTCAGAAAATTATTCGAGAGACTAAGGAAGTTCCAGTTGAAGCTTAACCCAGCTAAGTGTACGTTTGGGGCAACCTCAGGAAAGTTGTTAGGCTTCATTGTCAGTAAAAAGGGCATTGAAGTTGACCCAGATAAAATAAAAGCCATACAAGAATTGCCGCCCCCGCGCACGCAGAAAGAAGTCAGAGGATTTTTGGGAAGATTGAATTACATTGCTCGATTCATTGCCCAACTTACCAATCAGTGTGACCCAATTTTTCGACTCCTTCGAAAGAGCAACCCGAGAGAATGGAACGAGGAATGCCAAGAGGCTTTTGACAAAATAAAGCAGTATTTGTCTAGTCCTCCGGTGTTAGTACCGCCAACTCCAGGAAGACCGTTGATATTGTATCTGACTGTGTTCGAAAAATCAATGGGTTGCGTACTAGGGCAACATGACGAGTCAGGTAAGAAAGAAAAGGCGATTTACTACCTCAGCAAAAAGTTCACCGAATACGAGGGAAGATATTCGTCAATTGAAAAGTTATGTTGCACTTTAGTCTGGGTAGCTCGGAGACTCAGGCAATATATGTTGTATCATACGACATGGTTAATTTCAAAGCTAGACCCGATAAAGTACATGATGGAATCACCTGCACTCTCAGGAAGAATGGCACGGTGGCAGATCCTGCTGTCAGAATACAACATTGTCTATGTAAACCAAAAATCGGTAAAGGGAAGTGCAATAGCTTACTTCTTAGCAGCACGAACAACGGAGGAATACGAGTTGTTGAAATTTGATTTCCCGGATGAGGACTTGATGTGCATTACAAAAGAAGAATGTGAGTCGTCAAGAGCAAAGTCGTGGAAGATGTACTTTGATGGGGCATCGAGTGCATTGGGGCATGGGATCGGAGCAGTATAGCAGAATATGAGGCTTGTATCATGGGACTTCGTGCAGCAATTGAACAAAACATCAAAATCTTAGAAGTGTATGGAGACTCAGTGTTGGTAATTTACCAAATCCGTGGGAATTGGGAAGTGAGAGATCCAAAATTGGTTAAATATAGCGATCTAGTGGCGAAACTGACCAAAGAATTCGAAGAAATAACTTTTAATTACTTCCCACGAGAAGAAAACCAATTGGCAGATGCCTTAGCCACTTTGGCTTCTATGTTCAAAGCAAATAGAGAAATAGAAATGATGCCCTTCAAAATGAGCACATATGAGGCTCCTGCACATTGCTGTAGTATTGAGAAGGAAGCAGATGGACGGCCATGGTTCCATGATATCTTAGAATATGTCAAGAATCAAAGGTATCCCAATCAAGCAAATGAGAAAAACAAAAGAACACTCAGAAGAATGGCAGTGGGATTCGTTCTTGATGGAGACATCCTGTACAAAAGAGGAAAGGATCAAGTACTACTGAGGTGCGTGGATACTATTAAGGCCAGAAAAATACTTGAAGAGGCCCACGAAGGAGTTTGTGGAACACACGCTAATAGTTTCACTATGGCCATGAAAATCATGAGACTTGGTTATTACTGGATGACGATGGAAAGCGACTGCATCAGTTATGCACAAAAATGCCACAAATGTTAAATTTACGGCGATAAGATCCATGCAGCCCCTTCGCCCCTTCATGTCATGACCTCTTCGTGGCCTTTTTCTATGTGGGGCATGGATGTTATAGGGCCGATTTCCCCGAAAGCCTCTAATGGACACCGATTCATTTTTGTGGTTATAGATTATTTCACAAAATGGGTAGAAGCTACTTCATTTGCCAATGTAACAAAAACTGCCGTCTGCAGGTTCTTGAAAAAGGAAATCATTTGTCGATATGGTTTACCTGAAAGAATCATCTCAGACAACACCTTGAATCTGAATAATAAGATGATGAAGGAAGTGTGTGAGCAATTTCAGATAAAGCATCATAATTCTTCACCCTATCACCTAAAAATGAATGGAGCTGTTGAAGCGGCCAACAAGAACATCAAGAATATTATCGGGAAAATGACCGAGACATATAAGGACTGGCATGAAAAGCTACCATTCACTTTGCTTGCATACCGCACATCTGTGAGGACATCTACAGGGGCAACTCCTTTCTCTCTGGTCTATGGAATGGAAGTCGTGCTGCCCATTGAAGTTGAGATTCCCTCTTTACGAGTCTTAATAGAGTCAAAATTAGAAGAAGCAGAATGGGCTCGAGCTCGATATGACCAATTGAACCTTATTTAAGAAAAACACTTAAAGGCAATCTGCCATGGACAGATGTACCAAAAGAGAATGATTGCGGCCCATGACAAGAAAGTACGACCAAGAGAATTCCGTGAAGGAGAATTTGTGCTAAGAAAGATTCTCCCAATACAGAAAGACTTCCGAGGAAAATGGGCGCCAAATTGGGAAGGACCATACGTTGTAAAGAAAGCCTTCTCGGGTGGAGCTCTAATTCTCACTGAGATGGAGGGGAAAGAGTTACCTAATCCAGTGAATTCAGATGCTGTAAAGAAATATTATGCCTAAAAAAAAACAAAAAATTTTTCAAAAACAAAAAAGAAAGAAAGATTAAGATGAAAACCCGAAAGGGCGTCTTGATAAACAAAAAAGATCAAAAAGAAAACCCGAAAGGGCATCTTGGCAAACAAAAAAAGGAGATCAGAATGAAAACTCAAAAGGGCGTCTTGATAAACAAAAGGAATTAGGATGAAAATCTGAAAGGGCGTCCTAATGAAGCAGATTTGAACTCAAGGGGCAAGATGATTTGAACAATGAGTCAAATGGCAAGACTAAAGTACTTGAAGCATTTCTGAAAACTCGAAATCTTCTGCGCAAGAAGCCATACTCAGAAAGATTCTTGACCAGGAAACATGGGAGAGTTCATGCGTTGAATATCCAGAGCACTTGTATCCACTAAATATAATCCCCTTCCTCTTCATGACACTTTAACTGTTTTTGGTCAACTTCCTTTGTTTGTTACTTTTGAAATAAATAAATGTGAAGTTTCCCTTTCATACCTACATGGCCATTTTCATGCATCCCATTATATGGTTTATTTAAATGCTAAATAGCAAATGACATACTCTGAACAAAAGAAATGTTAAGCATTACCTGGATGAAAAATTGATAAGCACAAGAGCATCAAAGCAAGAACAAAAGGTCAACCAGGGGCAAAAGAGTGATATCAGAGAAACACAGTTCGCTCATGTGGCTTGAAGATGAGTACAAGGCTGAAGAGAATCAAGAGTCGAAACAATGAACACAGATCATCAAAAATTTCGACAAAAGGAAACATGTGACAGACATTCCTAGGGCGCATAGCATAACCATGTAGGCATAAAGGCATTTAAGGCCAACATGTGCATATTATGATAACATCATGCATAACATATGCAGGTCCTCTAGCAGAGCAAGAGGTTTTGATGATAGCTATACTGAATCAATAGAAGAGACACTCAAGTTTCACCAGATGATACGTCTTGGTATTCTGGTACTTCCAACTTCTACTTTTCAAAAAAATTAACTCATATTACAGAGGTGAGTTGAGCCTCGGGTCACGCTGAGGTATTTTCAATTCTTGCTTTTTAATTTATGTTTCAAAAGTCAACTCATATTACAAAGGTGAGTTGAGCCTCAAGACACGTTGAGATATTTTCAATTTCTTTCGATTCATTTTTCAAAAATCAACTCATATCACAGAGTTGAGTTGAACCTTTTTTATTTCTGCCTTTTAATTCCTATTTTTTTCAAAAATCAACTCATATTACAGAGGTGAGTTGAGCCTTTTTCATTTCTGCTTTTCATTTCTGTTTTTCAAAAGTCAACTCATGTTACAGAGGTGAGTTGAGCCTCAGGACGTTGAGGTATTTCCAATTTCTTTTTCGATTCATGTTTCAAAAATCAACTCATATTACAGAGGTGAGTTGAGCCTCGGCTCACGCGCTGAGGTATTTTCAATTTCAATTTCTTTTTTATTCTTGTTGCTCAAAAATCAACTCATATTATAGAGGTGAGTTGAGCCCTTTTTCATTTCTGCTTTTAATTTCTGTTTTTCAAAAATCAACTCATATTACAGAGGTGAGTTGAGCCTTTTTTCATTTTTGCTTTTCAATCCCTGTTTTTCAAAAATCAACTCATATTACAGAGGTGAGTTGAGCCTTTTTTCATTTCTGCTTTTCAATTCATGTTTCAAAAATCAATTTATATTACAGAGGTGAGTTGAGCCTCGGCTCGCATGCTGAGGTATTTTCAATTTCAGTTTTAAATTTCTACTTTTCAAAAATCAAATTTTCTATTTCTATTTTTCAAAAAAGACCAACTCATATTACGAGAAGTGAGTTGAATCTCAAGTCACACACTGAAGTACTTTCAATTTATGATCCAAAAGAATTAACCCATATTGTGAGAGCTCACAGGCTGGGCTAGTTTCGATGTTCGTTTTTCAATAAAGAATGAAGGTTGGAGCTCATCAAAGATCCAAATTTTGCCTACCTGAAGTTGTAACAGAACAGATTGAAGATACCAGATCTCATCCCTGAAGTTGCAGAAGAGCAGATCACGACGAATTTTATATCCCTGAAGAGACGATGGATTGAAGCTACAAGTCATATTTCTGGAGTTGCAGTGGATTGAACCAAAGATACAAGAGGCGTTGGATTGAAACAAGATCACTTGGAATGAAGCTACCTAAAGAGTAGAAGTGCCAAAGAAGTCAAGACTTAGCAAGACCAGGCAAAATTGGCCTTTTTTTATGTCTTTGCTCTATTACCGTTAAACGACAATGAGCAAAGAGGGGCAGCTGTCATAGGCCAATTTTGGCCATTACAAACCCGGGGCCCATCAATTCAGCCCCAAAACCCATAAACATTAACCCAAACCCTTAGACCCATTTACAAACCAAACCCGAATGGCCCAAAACAAATCCCTAATCCACTAAACCACCCCAACCCGTTACAACCTAACCCATACCCGGTCAGCCCAAATACTTAAACTAACCCTAACCTTAATCAGCTCTAGCCCCAAGTGGCTACCCACGCCGCCTCTGACTACCCACTTGCCCTGGCTTCTGACCAGCAGTCCCATCCACCGCCCTTGGCCACCGCCATTCACCTGCAAACATTGAAGAAGAAGGGACAGTAATAATATAAAATGTTTTGTAAAAAGGGTTATATAAACCCGAATCAAACAAATGTAAAGAGGATTTTTTATCAATGAACAAAAAAAACACTCCAAACATTTGATTTTTTTAGAACAGTGACTCAAAATACTATTAAAGTAAAACTAAGTGCTAAATTAGTGAATCAAAAACACCAAAAGTCAGAATCAGAAGCCTAAGGTAAAGTTTCATTTCGAATCTGTTTTACTTTCCTTTCCCATTGTTTCTTTTCTTTCTTCAAACAACACCTAAATACATACGTATTATTAAATAAATAAAAAATATACAAAAAAAGTAGAAATTTTTACCTTCTGGCCACCGTGTGCGGTGGCTAGCACCGCCGACGGACGACGGTCCGATGACCGGCCGGTGACCGGACGGCGATCGGTCCGGTGACCGGAGCCCCCGGAGACCCTCCCCCCTCCTTCTTCTCTCCTTCCCTCTCCTCTTTTTTCTCTTTTTTTTTCTTTCTTCCCGTGAAAATGACTTAAAACAAAAAAAGTTGGCTTTTATATTAATAATCGGACCCGACCCGATCCGACCCGGACCCGCTTCAGGGTCCGCATGTTTTTTAACCAGAGGGGCTATTTGCGCATTTAGCCCCTCCGCTTTTGCACCACTTTGCAATCCGGTATTTTTCAATTGAATTTGGCCTAATAATTTGTCTCGCTTTTTAATTTGGTCCCCGAAGCTGCTGTCCGTTTTAAATAATCGGGGAAATTGCGTTTTTGGTCCCCCTTGGTTTTGCGTGTGTTCGAATTGGTCCTTTCCACATATTTATATTTTGAAATTCGCCCCGAAACTTTTATCTTTAATCCAATTACATCCTCTCATTTCCTTTTCGTGTTATTTTCTTTAAATTCTAATATTATTATTATTATATTATTGTTATTACTCATTACATTATTATATATCTTGTTATATATGTATATATTATTATTACTACATTGTTTATCACCATTATATTTATTTTACTACTATTATACTTATTTTTAGTATTAGTATATGTTTTATCACATATATATATGTCTTTAATATATATACTTATTATTAGTAGTTTCTTTTAACGTCATAATTAATTTTAATATGTATATATTATGTATCAATTTCTTATATTATTATGTATTTATATTCTTGTAGATTACGTACATATACATTCCTAATATTATATTTTTACATATTGTGTATATATATTATTCTTTTTATATATCATGTATGTATTTTTTATATTCTATTAAATACATCTTTTTTATATTTACTTCAATACTATGTAATGTACATACATTTTAATATCGTATATATATACATGCATATATATTGTTTGTATATTACGTATACCTTTAAATATTATATTACCCATATATTTTCGTTGTCTTACGTACATATTATGCTTTAATACCATACTTTTAATATTATCACATAAACTTTTTATCCACTTTATCATGCATGTATTTTTCGTGTATATATATATATAAAAATGTATAGCATTACTAATATTTTAACATGATATTTTCACCTTACTTATTATATGTTTATACATATATATTCATTCTCGTGTTTAACATCACTTTCATATACCGATTGTGATTGTCCCTATTAATAAATTACTATTCCTATTATTTTACTAATATATCATTTTTCACCATTTTTGTTAATAATAATAATATTATTATTATTATCTTTTGTTTTAAATACTTTTATCGCGAATTATGCATTGTTTTACTCCACGCCAAATTAATCTTTTTATAAAGGCAATGTTTCGGTGTTTAGAAATTCGAGCACCGTGCCCTAACGTATTAGGCTTCGGTTTCCTCGTTTAAATTCTAAATACTCAAATATCCTTCTCAAAAATATGAAATTTGAACAAAAAAGCTTATATATTATTTTTTCATACTATCGTTGCTCTTATTTATACTTCTTTGCCACGTTTCATTCTGTTATATATGCTCCTATGGTCCTTCACTACGTGTTTTATGTCAAACTTCCTTTTACCCGATACCAAAAATAATTTTCCATATAAAGGCAATATTCTGTGTTTAGACATTCGGGGAATCGTGCCCTAACGTATTGGGTTGCGATTCTTCGTCTAAATCTAAATACTCGAATATCCTTCTTAAAACATGGAATTTAAACAAAAAACCCTATACATACCTAATTCCTATTTTGAATGCTATCATCACCCTTGTTTGTATTATCCTTCATTATCGTATTTCCTCCTTTTATCCATACCCTCATTGTCCTTCATCGCGTATTTTATAAGACCTACATTCCTTGATATAAAATGTTTTTTATAAAGGCGATGTTCTGTGTTTAGAAATTCGAGAGATCGTGCCCTAACGTATTGGGTTATGATTTCTCGTTTAAATCTAAATAACCGAATAGCCTTTCAAAATAAATACATAATTTTTCAACTTATTCTCGAGAATTCGAGATATTGCGCCCTAACGCATTGGATGTGATATTTTATTATCTCGAGATAAGATTTTCTAAAATCGAGACAATGTTCGGTACTTAGGAATTCAAGAAATTGTGCCCTAACGTATTGGGTTTCGATTTTCTTCGTTTATTCCAAGTTTTCGGATATCCTTTCAAAATAAATACCCAATTTCTAAATAAAAGGCAAGGTTAGCCTCAAGGTCGAAATATCGTGTCCTAGCGTATTGGATGTGGTGTTCTGCCTTAAGGCGAACCAGCCTTGATTTACGCTTTCAATCAATCCAAGTGATTTTAAAGCAAATGAAGGATCGTATTTTTAAACTCTTTCAAGTTTTCAGATTTTCGACATTAAAGACATTAATTAATCAGCAAGGTACCAATTTTGGGCGCATCGGGGGTGCTAATCCTTCCCCGTGCGTAACCGACTCCCAAACTCATGATTCTAATCTTCGCAGACCGAAATCATTGTTTTTAATAAATCAAATAGTTTGTTAAAAGCAATCCCTTCTGAGATGACCAATCACACCCTAAAAAAGATTGGTGGCGACTCCAGTTCTTGAATTCACTTTTAAGTCGACGTCTATTTTCGTTTTCAAAAATGGTCCCGACATATTTCATTTACTATTTCATTTACTTTATTTACTTAATTTATTAATAATAAAATATCTAATTAATAACAAATAAAAATAATACACATGTATTATACACACATATACACATGTATTATCCATCACCTTACACTTGTCACCATCACAAATAAATAAATAAAACATAATATTACATAAATAATAATAATAATAATAATAATAATAATAATATAATAATAATAATATCTTTTACTTAATAAATAAGTAAATACATATATAACATACATTTGTACCAATAATTTCAAAACACATGTATTTATTTACCACACTCATATCACTAATTTGATTTAATTACTAATTTAATCCCTTAACATTTTTCTATTCTATAATTAAACTTTTATTCTCTATTCAATTTAGTCCTTTCTATTAATCATTTCTAATTAAACTAAATTCACTTAATTAAAATCTAATGCAATTCATAACCAACTTCATAAATATTTTTAATAAATATTTACGAACTTATTTTTCCTAAGACGGAGGCCCTAAGACTCGTCTTTTCGGTGCGCGTGAAATTTGGGTCGTTACATTTCTCTCCCCCTTAAAAAAAATTTCGTCCCCGAAATTTACCTGAGAATAGATGGGGGTACTGAGCTCTCATAGTTTATTCTGGTTCCCATGTTGCTTCTTCTACCTTATGACTTCTCCATAATACTTTTACTAAGGAAACTCTTTTATTTCTCAACTCTTTTACCTCTCGTGCTAGAATCTCAACTGGTTCTTTTTCATAAGACAAATCCTGTCGGATTTCAATATCTTCAGTAGAAATAAAATAAGAAAGGTCTGATCTATATCTTCATAATATTGAAACATGAAAAACATCGTGTATCTTCTGTAGTTCTGGAGGTAAAGCCAATCGATAAGCTACCGGTCCAATTCTCTCCACTATTTCATATGGTCCAATGTAACGAGGACTTAATTTACCTTTCTGGCCAAATCTCAATACTTTCTTCCATGGAAAAACTTGAAGAAATACTTTGTCCCCGACCGAATACTTAATATCCCGTCGTTTCAAATCGGCATACGATTTCTGTCTGTCGAAAGCTGCTTTTAATCTTCCATGAATCTTCTTGACTGTTTCTTCTGTTTCTTGAATCAATTCCGGTCCAATTATTTTTCTTTCATTCAGCTCTGTCCAACATACAGGTGATTTACATCTTCGACCATACAATACTTCATACGGAGCCATCTGAATACTTGATTGGAAACTATTATTATACACAAATTCAGCTAAAGGCAAATAACGTTCCCAACCTGATTCAAACTCAATGATACAAGCCCGAAGCATATCTTCTAAAATCTGAATTACCCGTTTCAGACTGTCCGTCTGTTTGCGGATGAAATGTAGTACTAAAACTGAGATGTGTACCCAATGACTCATGTAACTGCTTCCAGAATTTAGACGTGAATCGAGGATCTCGATCTGAAATTATAGATGATGGAATACCATGTAATCTAACAATTTCCTGGATGTATATCTCAACAAGTTTTTGCAACGACCAATCTGTTCTGACTGCTATAAAGTGAGCTGACTTGGTAAGTCTATCGACTATCACCCAAACTGCATTCTTTTTACTTGCTGACAACGGTAATCTTGAAATAAAATCCATAGTGATGCGATCCCATTTCCATTCAGGAATACTGATAGGCTGGAGTAAACCTGTCAGTACTTGATGTTCTGTCTTTACTCGCTGACATGTAAGACATTTACCCACATATTCAACCATGTCTCCTTTCATTCCGGGCCACCAATACAAATCTCACAAATTACGATACATTTTTGTACTTCCCGGGTGTAAAGCAAATGAACCATCGTGTGCCTCTCAGAGTATTAACTCTTTCAATTCAGATTTAGCTGGAACACATACTCGATCCCGGTACCTTAAACATCTATGTGTATCAATACTAAAATTTTCTACTGTACCAATCTGTATCATCTCTCTTTTCTTCATCAACTTATCATCTTCCAACTGAGCTACTTTTAGCTGATCAAACATTGTCGGTTTTATTCTCAACTCGGCTAATAGACTTCCATCATTACTGATACTGAGCTGTACAAACATTGCTCTTAACTCAATTGCAGCTTTTCTACTTAATGCATCAGCTACTACATTAGCTTTTCCCGGATGGTAGTCTATAACACAATCATAATTTTTCAGAAGCTCAATCCACCATCTCTGTCTTAAATTCAATTCTTTCTGGGAGAAAAGGTACTTCAGACTTTTATGATCTGTATAAATGTAACATTTTTTGCCATAAAGATAATGTCTCCAAATTTTCAGAGCAAAAATCACAGCTGCAAGCTCCAAATCATGGGTCGGATAATTACATTCATGTGATTTCAACTGACGAGATGCATAGGCAATAACCTTTCCATCTTGCATCAATACACAACCTAAACCACTCAATGAAGCATCACCATACACAATAAAATCTTTTCCCGACGGTAAAGTCAAAACTGGTGCCTCTGTTAACATTTGCTTCAACATCTCAAAACTTTTCTGACATTGATTATCCCAAATAAAAGAAACATTCTTCTGTAATAACTTAGTCATAGGCAAGGCTATTTTTGAAAATCCATTCACAAATCTTCTATAGTATCCATCCAAACCAAGGAAACTACGTACCTCAGATACATTCTTCGGAGCTTTCCACTGAACTATGGCTTCTATCTTTTTCGGATCAACTCTGATTTCATCTGCCGATACCACATGTCTGAAAAATACAACCTCTGACAACCAGAATTCACATTTACTCAATTTCCCATACAATCGTTTTTCCCGTAAAATCTGTAGCACTATTCTGAGATGCTGATCATGCTCTGTCTCTGTCTTCAAATAAACCAATATATCATCAATGAAAACTACAACAAACTGATCTAAATATGGTTGAAATATGCAGTTCATCAGATCCACAAAAGCAGCTGGGGCATTAGTCAATCCAAAGGGCATTACTAAAAATTCCTAATGACCATACCTGTTACGAAAAGCTGTCTTCGGTACATCACACTCTTTTACTTTCAACTGATAATACCCGGATCTTAAATCAGTCTTTGAAAATACCAAAGCTCCTTTCAACTGATCAAATAAATCATCAATGCGAAGAAGTGGATATTTGTTCTTGATTGTCACCTTATTCAGCTGTCTATAGTCAATACAAAGTCGCATCGAACCATCTTTCTTTTTAACAAATAATACTGCAGCTCCCCATGGTGAAATACTCGGCCGAATAAAACCACGATCTAACAAATCTTGCAACTGTACCTTTAACTCCTTCAATTCTGTAGGTGACATGCGATACAGAGGTATAGAAATTGGAGCCGTACCTGGGTACACTTCAATAGCAAACTCAACTTCTCTGTCTGGTGGCAAACCCGATAATTCTTCAGGAAATACATTAGAAAACTCACAAACTGTCTGGATTTTACTGCATTGACTACCAACTGAATCTGAGTTGATAACATAAGCCAAGTATGTTGTGCAACCCTGCTGTAACAACTTATTAGCCTTAATTGCTGAAATAACACGTGTTGGCCCATTGCTTCGAATACCTTTTACCTCAATAGTGCTTCCATTTTCAACCTGAATACTAAACTTCTTTTTGTAACAATCCAAAATCACACCATGTTTAGACAACCAATCCATACCCAATATTACATCAAAATCTAATCAATAATCAACTAGAAAAGTTTCATTCTGAATTTTCAATGGGCATCTCGGACAGATTTGATTCACTAACACTGTCTGCCCTAACAGACTTGACACCTCTATTGACATTCTAGACATTTCATGTTTCAATTTTCCCAGCTCAACTAGTTTTGAATTAACATATCAATGCGAAGACCCAGGGTCAATTAAAGCATAAACAGGTTCAGAATATAATAAGAATATACCTGTTACAACATCATGCGCATCACCCTTTTATCGGGTTCGGACTACATATGCTCTAGCCCGAACTTTGGCCTCCAACTACTGTGTAACAACATCACTATTTCTTCTAGTTCCACCTCCTCGAGATACCGAACCACGTCTACCTGTTCCCCTACCTCTAGTAGTAGATGTTGTTCTCTGTGATGCCGCAGGTGCAGTGTTATCAGTTTTCAGACAATCTCTGATAAAATGGTCTTTAGATCCACATCGAAAACAGCCTCCAGCTAATTTCCAACATTCACCCCTATGTTTCCTCCCGCAATGTTCACAGTATGGAATAGTAGCATCTCGAGGCGGACCTCTTACACTACTGGTGGACACTGTAGCTTGTTTTCCTTGACTCTTTTCTCTTCTATCTGATCTGAAACTAGGTTTCCATCCGCTTCGAGAATCTCTAGATCTTTTCGGTAAGGGATTTGAGCTTGTAGTTCCCACATGTTTCCCAACAGATTTAGAAGGTTCAGACTTTTTGTCAAGTCCCAAGACTTGTTCTACCATCTTGGCCCGTTCGATCAGATCCACAAATTCAGTAATTTGTTGAGATATCAATAACACTTTTATTTCATCTCTTAATCCCCGTAAGAATCTTTTACAGCTGTCAGCTTCAGTCGGTACAAACTCTGATGCATATCTACCAAGTCTTGAAAACTCTCGTTCATAGTCTATTACCGACATATTGCCTTGTTTCAATGTCAAGAACTCTTGCTTATTGACTTCAATGTATATTTCCCTGATATGTTTCTTCTGAAATTCTTTTTGGAATAGATCCCATGTTATCTGACCAGTCGGTAAATGTCGGATCACAGATTCCCACTGCAAGTATGCTTCACCCCGTAATAACGATACAGTACATGACAAGCTTTCTCGTGGAGTACACTCTAACTTCTGTAAAACTCTTTTTGTTGCCTCCATCCAATTTTCAACTCTGGACGGATCAACACATTTCAAACCCGAAAATTCTGTGGCACCGTATTTTCTTAGTTCCTTGATAGGGGCCCGTCTAGGAGCAGGTACAGATGTGGTAGCAAGTACAGTCCCCGCTACTCGTTGGAGAGCATCAGCTAAAACTCTTAATAATTCAAAATCATTACTACCTTTTTCATCTCTCTCCCTAATGTTTTCTCTTTCTACATTGGGAGATTGGTTTCTAATTGGATTCACACTAGGTGTAGCTGATTCACTTTCGTCTAAATCATATGATTCTTCATTCATTTCTTCATCTATATCATCAAGGTGTTCATCAGACATCTTTAATCTATAAAACAAAAACAATTAAATAGGTCAGCATCTAAAAATCCCGACTCAGTTTTGACTTGACTGTGGCATGTACTTTTAGACTCAGTTACGAGCTTGATTTAGTTCGAGAATCGACTAAACTTGTAGCTCTGATACCAACAAATGTAACACCCCCTAACCCTAAACCGTCGCCGAAACAGGGTTACGAGGTATTACCAGACTTATACACTAACATCCGAATAAAAACGAGACATAAATTTGAGTTTCAATGTAAAACTAGCTAATTTCCACCAAATAATTCTTAATATAGGCCTACGGGGCCCAAAATAGGTATAGAAAGTGATTTAGGATTAAACTGGAAACTTTAAAAATTTTTCTTAGAAAACAGAGGCATGGCCGTGTGGCTTGGGACACCCCCGTGTGGCCAGCCCGTGTGGATCCCCATGGCCGTGAGGCCAGGCCGTGGGTAGATCTGACTTGCTACACATGGCCGTGTGACTAGCCTGTGTGCAAGTCTGTTTTTCCCACACGGCCTGGGCACACGCCCATGTGTCTTGGCCGTGTGAAAACACCATTTTTCACCATTTTTAGGCCACTTTCACCTACTAAACATACCTCATTCATAGTCAATTCATTTGCTTATAAAACTTGATCGAATAACATTATCATACCCTTCAAAACTTAGCAAATATTCATACATTCATACCAATAATTTCTTAACGTTTATAAACCATATTTACATTCAAAATATTAGACATTTACAAGTGACTAAAATCTAAACTTAGTACATGCCACATTTTCGAAAGATAGTTACATTACCAAAATTTGAGTTGAAGCCGAGATTGATTCAGATGTTGAGCCGGACTTTAACTTTACCTAACCTGCGCACGGAAAACCAACCGTACACTGAGTAATGAAAATTCTCAGTGGTACTATCATAATTCAAATATATAACCACAATCAAATAACATAACATACTTATATAAATAGTACATCAAACATATAATTTCATGCTAAGGTATCATATTATCAATGTATCATTTCCAACATTCGAATCAATATCTCAACAATAGAATCCCGATCATTCATGAACCTTAGGTTCGACCCTCAATCACATATACATATCTAATTCACATTTCAATAGATTTTCTCATTTCACATAATTACCCCTATTAACACGACTCGGACTTTGGCGGATACACGGATCCAACCAAACACACCATATTGGCACCCAGTGCCTCATCGGATAGTTCGAAGCAAAGTTGACACCCAGTGTCTCATCGGCCTAGTCGAAGTAAAATGGTACCCAATACCTCATCGAATCTATCCGAAGCAATATGGCACTCCAAGTGTCTCATCTACTCGAGGTCGAAGTAACCCTGAACACTTCCAATCCTATGGCATGCCAACTATATCCACTAAGCCCGACTAGTTAATAGGGTATCGGAAACATATATCAATTTCAATCACTTTCTCGTATATTCAATCAAATTCACATCATTTGCTCTTTGGCCACATTTTCTCACATATTTTTCAATTCAAGCATAACTTGCTTCAATTTCACATTTTCACATATTTTCACTTTATTTCCATTTCCAATTGTTCAAAATCATTCAAATTCAATGCAATCACTTTAATAGTACAATCTCAAATTTCAAATTCATATACATACCCACATTACTCATATCCAATCACATTCAAATTAAATATCACTACTTATTTCAATTCCAATTCCATGCACATATATTAAATAAATTAAACACATAATAGTAAATAACTTGAATTATGATAATACAAACCGATATTTTTTTTCTCGAGTTACTCCTCGATCACTTTTTTTTCCCTTTCGTATTTGATGTCTCGGTCTCCTTGTTTGCTACGAAAATTAGCATAATTACGATTAATTAATAGCACGCATAATTTATATAACTTTTACCAAAATACCAAATTTGTCCTAACCAATTCCATCTTCTTCCTTTTACAAATCCTTTCATTTCCTTATTCCATTTGTGTCAAAACTTTACCTAACTATCAAATTTTCATCATTTTTCCATCATTTCAAATTTCTTTCAATTTAACCCCTAAAACTCAAAACTTATAAACTAGTTTAGTATTTAGTCCTTAAATCAATTCAAATCAATAATTTTATCAAATTAATCCCTAATTCCATCATTTTCTCAACATAGACCCTATTCAAAAGTTTATTATCTTTCAATATTTTCACATAAATTTAAAAGTATTCAACTCTAAAGCTTCAAAAACATCAAAATCACAAGAAAATGGCTTAATTAAACTTACCAATTAAAACTTTAACACTAAAACCTTAATTCTCCCTTTTTCTTTTCTTTCCTTCTTTTTCTTCTCCACTTTCGTTTGTTTCTATGTAACTTTTTCTATCTTTTTCTTTCTTTTGTTTTATTTCTATTTCATTTACTTTATTTACTTAATTTATTAATAATAAAATATCTAATTAATAACAAATAAAAATAATACACATGTATTATACACACATATACACATGTATTATCCATCACCTTACACTTGTCACCATCACAAATAAATAAATAAAACATAATATTACATAAATAATAATAATAATAATAATAATATAATAATAATAATATCTTTTACTTAATAAATAAGTAAATACATATATAACATACATTTGTACCAATAATTTCAAAACACATGTATTTATTTACCACACTCATATCACTAATTTGATTTAATTACTAATTTAATCCCTTAACATTTTTCTATTCTATAATTAAACTTTTATTCTCTATTCAATTTAGTCCTTTCTATTAATTATTTCTAATTAAACTAAATTCACTTAATCAAAATCTAATGCAATTTATAACTAACTTCATAAATATTTTTAATAAATATTTACGAACTTATTTTTCCTAAGACGGAGGCCCTAAGATTCGTTTTTCCGGTGCGCGTGAAATTTGGGTCGTTACAATAGGAACATATTATGAAATTCTATCAGCATGAGGTAGTCAAGCTAAAGAGTCCTTATTATCTTGGAAGTGTGTTCACATAATGATAGCATTCTACTTTAAACACAAGTGATGGTTCCATTTGAAATGAGACGAGTGGTCATGTTTAGGAAATAAATGCATAGTCAACAATGTCTCTTAAGTTGACATGTGTCCTCTTGGCGGAGGGATATAACAATATAAATTTTTTTAGAACTTTTAGCTTTTTTAGGTTTTTTTACATTTTTAGGAATTTTTAAAGAAAGTTTTATAATTTTAGAAAAATTAAAAATTGTTACCTACCATGTCATCATATTTTCATATAAGTTGTCGTATTAACTATTATGTCAACACTTAACAGTCTATTAGGGCTTTGACAGAAAACTATATTTTAAAGAGTTTAATTGGGTGCAATTTAAAATTGAAAAGATTCAATTTGGTGTTGTTTTTAATTAGGGATTTTATTAATTTTTAATTATTTTACGAGAATTTTTTAGTTTAATTTTCAGCATTTAAGCCAAAAATAATATATAATGGTGGAAGAATAAATGTATATATATAGGATCACTCAAATTTTTTTATTTTTGAAAGGAAAATTCATTAATTCATTCTATGAATGGGACCATACAAATTAGGGGGAGGGAAACAAACACCCGTCATAGGCGATAAAAGACAAGCTCCATCAATACAATAAAAACTTTAGCCTCATCATGAAATGAACATATGGTACGTTGATAATTGACTCTGTCAGAACTTAAGCATGGCATATTTGATGGATGTGATTGCAAGCACTTAATACGATATAGAAATCAACCATAAATGACCTAAAGCGGCAAGCAAAATCAACAAAAGAACTAAGCATCTACCAAACTTGGGAGGATGACGATAAAATCATCCCTAAAATCACTTGTAAAAGCAGGATTAAACAGCATGCTACAAGAGTAAACGAAAACTTCTAAAAGTAAATACTTACTAAATAATAGAAAACAAACAAAAAAGATATATAAAACTTAAGACAACACGGGTCCAAACTAACTCGTGAAATCATTTATTTTTTTGAAATACTCCCAAAATAAAAACATATTAAAAAGTCAAATAAGAGTCATCCACTTTCCAAGAGAAACTGCTAGTGGTTGGTGGAATGTCAACGGCAACAGGTATTGTCATCAATCCATAACAACTTGTAAAGATAGTAAAGATACCCACAAAATAGATTTGCAGAAAAAAGAGAGACTGCGCATGGAGTGTATGAAGAGAAAAAACAAAGAGAGGGTTGGTGGGAGGGTGAAAAAAAATCTACAAACTAAAAAGAGAGAAACCACTTATAGTGAATGAGCAGGAAAAAGAAAAAAAAAGGGGGGTTGATGGTGGAAAATAATTTGAATAACCGAGTATTGAATAAAGATAATTTGTTTTAAAAATTTAAATAAAATTATATAGACAGACTTAAACAAGCTTGAGGTAGTTATTTACAAACATAAATAGATTTAGACAAAATTAAAGGTTCATATTTTAAGTTGGACTAGATTAGAGTTGTTCATGGGCTGGACCAAGTCAAATTTAAATATGATATTAATATATTTTATATTTGTTCAAGCTCGATTTAGTTCGAAATATGGGCCTAAAATTTTACACAAGCTCGCTCATATTTGTAAATGGTTAACCCAAGTCCATTTTAGGCCTACCCATTTTTTTAATTTAAAATTATATTTATATTATTTCAATTTAATAATTTTATATGTTTTTATTTTTTGAAATTTTATATATAGTGATCTTAACATTTTTTTTAATGTTTACATTATAGTAATATTACTATAAATTTAATTTTTATGTGTTAAAAATTACATATTAAACAAAAATAATATAATATAATATATTACAAACTCAGAAAAAGGGCTAAGTCGGGCAAGGCTTAGCTCATATTTTAAATAAGTCTAATTTTTTATTGTTTAGGCTTATTTTTCGAGCCTAATATTTTTGTCCAATCCCTCCAAATTTTGAGTAAACCTTCAAACCTGGATGGATAGCTCAACCTATGAACTGGTCTAGACTAGAAGCAAACTTATATATAATATTAATAGTATATATGGGTATAACAAAGACATGAACTCTATTGATTATGCCTATATATGCATGCAAAATACTTGAAAAGCATTCCTTATGCCTCTTTATCCTTGGACAAGATGGAAATTTTTAGTAAAAATCACATTATTGTTCAATCTTATCATCATCATCATCAACTTTTGGGTACAAAAATTCAATTCAAAGGAATCTTGGAATAGTTTTCTGTGCACTCAAAACGATCAGATTCTGCCTTTTGCTTTAGAGAAATAGAGTTTGCTTTCTCTGAGAAATAGGAATAAGGGATCACAGTCTAGAGAAGACTAATTTGATTTGTTATTGGTGAAGTTGGAAATAATAGGTTTTCCTAATGGATGCATGTTAGAGATCTCAAAATGGAAAAAGAAAAAAAAAAATCCAAGGCCATCTAGAGGCATAAATCATACATAACTTGGAGAATTTTCCATTACATTACTGTCCAAGTCACCAAGTCATGTTTGGAGCAAATCTTGCTTCTCAATCTCAGCGTAGGGAAACACACAAATGAATGCATGAAATCGCGACGTAAACATGGGGTTGTAATCAGGTTGGTTTGCGCAGTCATTTTTTAAAACATGGTTTGCGCAGTCATTTTTTAAAACATACTACTATATGTTTGCAATCTGCATTTATAATCAGAGTTAGAGGTTGGCTATGATTGAAATACCTTCATTGAAAAGCTGGATTATTATTTTATGAAAAAGAAAGAAGAATAACAGCAGATAAAAAGTGGGAAAATAACATAAAAATTTCCAAGTACAATGTAATGAGATAGAGGCAAGGTATAAAATCAATTGGTTAGGGAAGTAAGCAAAGGAAATCTTTTTGAGCTTTGTTGAACAGTGCCTGTAGATTCACCAACTCCTACACGTATTCTCCAAGTTATGATGATTTAAAAACAAGGGAACCTCTGTCTTCCATGGCTGTCTTCAGGTCTCCCCTCTAGGATGGCATTGCCTCACAGTTCTTCCACTTTTCTATTTTTCTGCTTCTGCATTATCCTTGCATCAGGTATATTTCAATTACATTACATAATCACCCCAGTAATTAAATTTCTAGAATTTGGTCCTTTTCATTCCAAGTTACGGTTTTCAGGGTATTTATTTCATCTTTAAGATATCATATTTAATAGATTTCGGGTTTTAATTTCAGTATTTGCAACATTTTTTTCTATCTCAAAAACCAAACCTTTCTAGTTCCGAGAAAAGTACATATAAGTTCACTTATTTTTATTTGGGCAGGTGTAACAAAGCCTGCAAATGCAAAAAATTTTACACTGGTGAATCAGTGCAAAGAAACAATATGGCCTGCAATAATCACCGAAGGAGGCAACTTCCATGGTGAAGGCTTTACCTTGGAATCAGGTCAGACTGCCTTCTATAATGCCCTGAATGGGTGGAGTGGCCGCATATGGGGTCGGACCGGTTGCAGTTTCGATAAAAATGGCAATGGCACCTGCCAAACAGGAAGTTGTGGCACTTCAATAAATTGTACAAGCGCTGGCAGCCTGCCTGTTTCCATAGCCGAATTCACCCTAGGTGATGATATCGATTACTATGATGTTAGCCTTGTAGATGGTTTTAACTTACCTATTGTGGTCAAGCCTGGTGGTGGTAAGGGAAATTGCAGCATTGCTGGTTGTGATGGAGACTTGAGGCAAAACTGCTCATCAGATCTTGAAGTTAAGAACAATGGGAAAGTAGTCGGTTGCCGCAGTGCTTGCGATGCCTTCAACACCGATGAGTACTGTTGCCGTGGGGCATATAAAGATCCTGTCTCATGTTTGCCTACAAATTATTCCAAAAGTTTCAAACAAGTATGCCCTGCAGCATCAAGCTATGCTTATGATGACCGCGTTAGTATCATAACTTGCTCTGCATCAGATTATTTGGTAGCCTTTTGTGCATCAAGGTAAAGCTTGACAAAATTCAAAAAACAAACATATAAATCTAATAGTATTGTGAAAAGGGTATTTGCCATGGTTTATTTTGATCAATGAAGTAATGAATCGCTGATGACTCCAGGAACAATACAATATGCACCTACCAAGATCAGAAGTTTGTTTGCAACAGTACATCAGAGGGCTTCAAAGCAATCTCTCAAAGTTGGAGGAGTTGGATGTTGGCATTACCATTGGCTTCCCTTTTACAATTTTTGCTTTAGTAAACTCTGTTCAGCTGTTTCAGTTTTCATCATTCTGAAATTTGAAGGGATGTTATTCACCCCCCCCCCTTTCTTTCCAGATTCTTTTGGACAGATGAAAACCTTGGAAGAGAAGGTAAGAGAACAGGAAATATGGGGTTTTCTCTGTATTTTCTCAGATACCAACAATCATGTTATCCCCAGGGCAATCCATGCTAATATTTCACTTAGATTCATAACTAGATTTTCATGGTACAGAATAGGCGATTTAAAAGATTTTCATATTTGAATTTAGAAATGAGTAAATTTAATCCAATGTAATTCACCCATCCCTTCAAACTTCAAGTAATGAGAGAGAACAGCAGACCAGCCAAATGCCCCCCCATCAACTAACCAGAAATAGTCAAATGTTACCCAATACTCGATAACCTTTTCATACTTCATCCTTACTATTGGTACACTGAGGCAACTTGTCTAGAGCTAAATGATTCAACTAGTTCTTTCTATAGTAAAAAGAGTAGGAAGGAAAAACGTACAGTAAACAAGTCTAGAGTAAAAAAAAAAAAAAAAGTGTACCATACAACAACAAACTATCCATTCTCAGCTCATCTTAAAGTGCAGGGCCAATCTCTTCCCTTAGGATCTTCACAGCTTCTGAAACTCCATCCTGAACATGAAATAAATTTCAGATAATCTCAGTATCCTAACAGGAACCAAAATTGAAGAAGAGAGTGAGTAAATTGGCAGAAAATTAGCCTCCACAATGGGGTTGGTTGGGTATGGATGGGAAATTGGGATTTGGGCACGTGTCTCAAACAATATGTATCATACAAACTACAAAGTTCTTTGAAATGCTGATCTGCCATCCAAACACCAATCCTTCACAACAAGGATCTTTTATGAAAATGGTGAACATTATCTGCCATCAATGTATCATTTCTATTGCCATATCCAGGCTATTATTTTATGCAGTACACCCAGTAAACGCATAATGCATCAATGATAATGATTAGGATCATTAATAACAGCAGATTACATAGAGGATTAATCGCAAAAGTGAGAGACATCGCAAAAGTGAGAGACATCGCTGAAGTAAATGTGTTGGCATTCATTTATGGAGATTAGGCTAATAACTTTTTACCATATCTACATAGTTATTACTGATCTAATATTTCTTAGCTTTGATTAAATGAATGGACAGGAAAAATGTATCACAATCGGCAGCCATTACCTCAGGAGAAATCCTTTTACCGATTTCTAATGCACGTTCTTTGATTCTAGGAGATAATGCATCATGTATTGCTTGTGATAGAACATTTGCTGCGGCCCTGATACTTGTTTCACTAATATTTTCTGGAACAAGGTGGTTTCTTCTCAATGGTTCTGGAGCAACTCCAAGCCAAAACATTTTCTCTGCCCAGTAGAATTGATCCAGCACAAACGGACATATAATCTGTCATGCAATGATATTTATATTTGAGAAAGGGCAGTAGGGAAAAAATAGGATGACAAACACCATAACCATACACAAATACAAATATAAACTACAATTATAAAAGGAATGCATGTAGACTCCAATGACCTTATATTCAGATAACCGAAACTGCTGTTGCATTTCATATAAGATGCTTATTACCTTTTGCTAAATGTCCATCACAAGTATCAACCTACCAAATGCTAAAAAAAATCTGCTCAAACAATAATGGGGATATGAAACAATGAGTATAGTTGAAAGGGTTTAACATGCAATTGACCTGAGGGATACCAGCATACAGGGCTGCAGCAGTGGATCCACTGGTTTTCCATTGAAGACAATAAAGCAATTAATAAATCAGAAGTAATATTTTCTATACATTTAACTGAAATAAGAAGTCATAAAGAAAATAAATATGAGGGAAAAATTCTCACCTCCCTCCATGATGAATTGCAGTTACACATCTCGGGAACAGCCAATTATATGGTATCATACTAATGTTACATGATAACAAGACAAGCAAATTTCAACAAAAAAGGTTAGGTTGTAGAAGACAGTTAAGGAATGTGCTAGGTTTTAAAAAATCTAAAAAGCTTATTATCCACATCTTTCTAGAAACACTTCAGATCTGTATCATTGAGCTCTGTAAGAAATTGTGAATTGTACAATTGTTACTTTCTAAATCAACAAATCTTCATCCTTTTTTCTGGCATCCAGATGAAACTAGAAATACTCACCCTGAAAAGCAAAAGAGCCGACTATCAAAAAGAGATAACCCCTTTTGAACCGACCATCTTTGCTTCGAAATAGAAGATGCTTCATGGGCAATTTCCTGGACTGCTGCATCTAATGGTTCATAGCCAGCTGTAAAAAGGATAAATCTGTGACATGTAACCTCTAGAACAGTTCGGATAACCTGTAGAAATGCTCGAGGATTCCTCATATGCCCCATACTGCAAACAGAAAAAGAACAATTAGTTCAGGAAAGAAACAGAAAAGACACTCTGAAGCTATCATCCATCAGAAATCATAAAATAGATAACCCACACGGATGCATAATAGGATCCATTTCAGCTTATAGTTCCATCGTATTGTGTTTCAAACTGGGTTTTGTCATTATTTAAAAGTACAAAAAGAAAGCTTACACAAACACCAATATACAGGGCTAACACAATAGTTTAGGGAGATAGAAGGCACTTCCTGCAGACATCTAAGATATCAGACAAAGCTTCAGAACCTACCTTCCAATAGAACTTAGCCCTATGAAAATAGGTGGCCTAGACAAAGGAGTCTTTAGAAAATACTGTAACTTAGCATGAGCTGGACACATGTCATCCGAGTTTAGATGCCGTGTGGAAAGCAGTGTTGAAATTTGTCCACATTCCTGACAGGAAAACTGCCACTCAATAGGGAGGAACCAAAAGCCACAAACCCGAATATTTGATGGCCAATAATCTGTTAACACATTGATATCATAAGCAATCCAAATATGAGGAAGAAGGAATGAAAGAGAAAAAAAGGTGAATTTTTACAGAGGTTTGCAGAATCAACCAGTTACCAGAAAACCTCATCACAAAAGGCACTCCAATAAAATTGAAAAAACTATGAAACACTGCCAAATGTTCCACAAAAGGAGTCTGAAACAAGAAGTGCAGAAACTTAGGAGTTACCAGGGCACTCAACAATTTCTTTGCTAAACCCATACCTGTTAGACAGAAGCATTCGATAATCAGAGATGGGTGTCATGTATTCATCTTAATACCTCTCTCCAAAGACATATTTCCTCCAAAAATAATTTATGAATGGATTGTATGCCTGTCTCATACTTGTTTCAAATGTTCTATTAAATCACAAAAAAGCCTCTAAGATCATGTCAACTTCTCATAGCAACACCGATACAAGTGTTCTCTAAAAGAACTTATTCCATAAATTCAAAGAATTTTCAGAAGTACTTTCCATCTAACCTTATAATGAAACACCATAAAGTGCAGCAACCCATTAACAACTCAGTTGGATAATAAGAGGGATACACTATTGCAATTGATTGTTCAATCATACATTAAGTCATTTCATTTCTAGACTTTCTATGTGAAACGACATGACTTACAATAGTAGGGGAGATGGTGGCCTATCGTGCCAAGTAGGAAGACCTGTTACCGGGTCCTGCTTAGAATATCAAACACTGTCATAAATTAGGCAGTTATGAACTGCATAATACGTGATTGAGCTCCAAAAAAGAGAAGTACTAACTGTAAAAGGATAAGGACTCAGATTCAAATCCTCACTTCTCCAAGATTCCCAATTATCACTAAAAAGTGGCCACATCCAATGAATTACATCTTTCCAGCAAACCTGTGTTCACACAAGAATAAAGAGTTAATATGCGAGATAAACATATTCATACAAAACAACAACAAATAAAAACAATTATCAGATCAGAGTGCAAAGGGAATATCAGTTGATCTGTCTGAAGCATTTAACTTATAAGATTCAACTACCTTATCAGCGGGAGCTTCCTGGAGATATTTGTACAAAAGAGGAAGTTCTTTTCTGAAGTAATGCTCAAAGAATGAAGGTGCGCTATACAAAAAATTGTTAACAGAACAGATAATATTAGTTGCAGATAGATACATACCCAGGCCAGCCAATAAGCCAAATGGAGAAAATCATAACATTTAACTTCTCTACTAAGAGCTTTACATGCCAAGTTGTTGAAAAAAAAAACAGATATAATTAATTTGAATTTGAGACATTGACAATCATTCAGGATTTCCCTTGTTCTTTTGATAAATTCATTGGACTAACCCCAACAAGTGAATTCCGTTTCCAGGGAAAATATAGTTGGCCTTTTTCTCCAGAAAAAGAGAACTGATAACATATAGAACTCATTTATTAAGATGTAAGATAAAATTCATTCGTTTACCTATAAGGAACAACATAAGGAGCAAGAACAATACAACGGACACGGAAAAGTTCTGCAAGGCTCCACCCTTCCTGGACAATCACGAGAATGCAATCTTAAAAAGAAATTGAATCATCACCCCTACAGTCTTAAGTTTCAATAAACCAACCACATCTAAATAATAAATTTGAATTGTTCACTTTATAAATCAGTGACAGTAACTATTAACTTATCAACCAAAACAAGTTTAACTTTTTCTTTTTCTTTTTCGTCCAAAAGAAATACCAAAGCAAAGAAATTTATCCCAATAAAATCACCCTCCAAGCATGGATCATCACCGAATAGCCTTTCAACTGCCAAACAGCATTCTTTTCTTTGTTCTTTTGCAATAATCTTTTTCTTCTCTGAAAATTCTAATCCCGGTGAACCTGACAAAATAATAACATGAATTCACAGAAAAAGATATAACATGGAAACGGAAAGGAATCGAACTAAACCTGTCTTATCATCAGTCCCATTACTAGAAAGAACAGGTGGCGAAGAAATTGGAACAAAAATTACATTCTTTTTTGCCAAATGTGAACTTAGATTCTACAAGAAAGTAAATCAAAGGTTATTGTTTTTGCTAATTTTACAACCAAAACAAATAAACAAATAACAGAAGTGCAACTTTTAATTAATTGGTAATTAAAACTTGGAATGAGAAAAAGGAGCACCTGATGTGCCAAATGAGTGATAAAAGCGACGTCGTAACCATTCTGGTCCGTAGCGAAAGCTGCAGCAATGGCCTGGAATCACCAATAAAAAAACTGAAACCAAAATTGTTTGCTTTACCATGGAAAATGGAACAATTTTGAGGGAAAAAAAATCAAAAGAGCTCCAAAAAGTTGCATTTTTCTATTAAATTACAGCAATAGGGTAGACGTCGCCTTTGGTGCCGAAAGCCATGAAAACAGCGATTCTTTTCGTCCTCCCCTTTTCCTTCTCTCCCTCCATTGCCCTTGAAGATAATTTTTCCCAACTCAAACTGAATTTGGGAAGCCCGGAAGAATGTTTGGGACTAACAGTGGCAGAAGTTACAAGGAATGAGCCAGGCGTCCTTGGCCCCAAAATTTTTGACAATTTAACTTATGGCCCCAAAAATTTTAAAATTTTCTCTTTATATATAAGGCCCTCAAAAATGGAAATTTAATCTGATGGCCCCAAAAAATTAAAAAATTTCCCTTGATATCATATAAATATATATTATAAAAGGAAAGGGATAAATATCAAAATTTTAGTTCAAGGTTAACTTTAATTCAGTACAATTATATGATTAAAACTTAAATTCCGATTCAATTTTGTAGACATTTAACATATGAGATTACATATTAAATCAATTTTAAACGTAATCCATAAAGAAAACATGCTTGTATATATGAAAATTGAGTTATCGCTTATTTCACTAAGTTCCACGTGTCAATAACGAGCTGAGAAATTAGCATCATCAATTATCATTGATGGAGTTTATTACTTCCGATTTGGAGAAATCAACAAAGTTCCAGTTTTATTTTTGATCTAGTGGTTACTTCACGGTTCCTATTGTAAAAAGGATAAAAGGCAAGTTATTGCTGAAATTTTGCCCGCTATCCGTTTGTTCCATACAATTTTAGCTTAGACAGGGAGAAAACAGACTCTTACAGGGTTAAACTGCCCTCATACCAAAAATCTGTCACTCATTTTACAACACACACATGCAACCAATGAGTTCCATATTGAAATGTCTGGCAGCATCCCCTGACTAACCATCTCTTCTAACCAAATCACAGCTTCATATTGCCTACCTATTGAGCAAAGCCCCTTTATAAGTATGTTATAAGTTTCAGCACCAGGCCAATGGGATTTGATCAGCATCTCCTCCAAAACCTCACTTGCTTCAACAAATTTACCATCTTTGCACAACCCATTCACCAAAATGCTGTATGTTTCTTTGTCAGCTACACAACCAACCTGCTTGGCCATCTTCTTCAAATATCCAACAGCTACTTCTGAATCCCCTGCATTACAAACGCATTTCAGTACAATGTTATACAACCTGACACTTGGAACACATATTCCCTCTTTCATATCCTCTTCAATTATTTTCACTGCTTCACTAACTCTCCCTTTCTTACTCAAAGCTTCTGCCTTTGCTTCATACATGGACAACGATGGCCAAAACCCTCTCTTACGCATTTCATCAAGCACATTCTCACCCTCATCCACTCTACCTTCACCATATAAATCAATGGCCATAGCACTGTAGCTACCCATACTAGGAACTCCACCTCTTATCAAGGCTTCATTAATCAACCGTTTAGTAGCTTCTGAATCTTCCCCATCTCTACATTTACTTAAATCAAGTCGTTGTCGACGACTGTTAGGAGCCTTTAAACCCTTTTTCAAAACCTTGCCAAGAATTCCTAAAGCTTCTTCAACCTTCCCATTATCACATAAAGCATCCAATAAAATCCTATAAATCACGATATCTTCACCACTACCCTTTTGGGAAATCCTCCAAAACATTGAATATAGCAAATGGATAGCTTCATTTAACCTCCCATCATCACATAAACCCTTCATTAAAATCCGATAACTTTCTCTATCAGGGTAACAACCTTGAAAATCCATTTCTTGAAAAATATTCAAGGCATGATCGGATTTTTTAAATTGACAAAGCCCTTCCATTATTAAGTTCAATGATTTCACCCTAGATTTCACTTCCAACCTCCAACAGTTATCCAAAAAAAGCTTATATGCTGCTTTGAAATTAGACTCCTTCAGCACTATTCCCAAAATGGTATTAAAAGATTCAGTAAAATTGACACAATTGAATTGTGGAATGCTGTTAAAGAGACTGACAGCCTCATTTACCATTCCAGCACTTGCAAAAGTTCTGATAGCCCCGACAAAAACTGAGTCCTTGCACTCACAAGAATCGTCTTTCATTTGATAAATTACTTGCTTCATCTCTAAAATTCGACCCGAGTTCCCAAGAATGTAGATCATGGTGGCATAAACAGGACCATTGTGACGATAGTTGGGGTATTTTTGTTGGGCTTGGTTAAAGATTTGGAGCGCAGTTAATGGGTTCTTTTGAGTTGATATAATTTGAGAGAGATGTGTTGGAGTTAAAAATCTTGGCCATCTAATGCTCATCGCCAGCTCAAGCTTCTTTTTGCAATTCAGAACTTGAAATTTGAGTTTTAATATCAGTGAGGCATTCAACCAAACAGCTGGACTACCAGTGAACTATTCTGGGGACTCGGGTATAAGGAGTTCCCCGTATTTCAAAATTTTCTAATAGTTGTGCTGTCCACCACTGGCGGCCACCGTCTCCAGCTGAAAAAGGCACCATAAGTTTTCTCTCCTTGAGCTCTAATATATGCTACCTGTAAATATATACACTCAATTAGATATTAACCAAAACCTAATGCATCAGAACTAACCAAAGTATATTTATTCCATACCCTACACAATTTTTCTCTATGTTTTCTCTAGTTTTCTCATGTGCTTGAAAAAACCTCATATCATGTCCAGATTTGAGAACCAAAATACTTAAAAAGAGAAATAAAGAGGCTTAACAGCATAGATAGCCATGTTCCAGGACAATGCTAATCTTATTTCAATTCTATTGATCAATCAATGAGGATGAAAAATCAAAATCAATCTCAATATCGTTTAGCTGTAAAAACCCTATTAACCATCACCAACATATAATTAAAATTAAACAAATTACCATCACTCATGATGCCAATACCATAGAGTTATCGAACGAAACTTCTCAATATAAAATGCTAAAAAACAGGATTATGGTCATTACAAATTAGTTAATTAGTTGTGATCTAAAGACCATTAAATAAAAATTAAACTAAACGGGTGAAAACTAAAGACCATTACTATTCATTAGTCTTGAGAAATTAATATTAGTATCATTTTATATATTGGAATTACTTGGAAGTCTTAATTGAAGCAACCAATATATACCAAGGTTCTTAGAATGGAGATTATGGAGTAAGGTACGAGTTAAGAACTTGTTTGATCATAGATAAAGTCAATTATTTACTAACTTGTAACCTATCATCTAAAACTAAAGACAACAACAAAGTAGATTAAGGTATACGTTCATACTTGGCTTTTAAATATGGCATGACAATATAAATACATGTAACAAACAAGGCACAAAAAATAGCACTAAAAATAGCCTAGAACTTTAGGTAATTCCAATCATTGTTTATCAAATACGATCTTTAGATCTGCTAAGAAACAAATGCAACGCACTAAAAATTTGGAGGTGGTATCAAAGTTCATGTTAGTCTTTTTAAATACTTAATTAACCACCTATGGCTATTATTCAAGGTTCAAATTAGCAACAAGTTAAAAAGTGTCTCGAGACAAAGAGGAGCCTAGTCTCGAAACTTGTACCCCAATGGCTTGAGACATATCATCATCGAAGCAAAAATACTTAAATAAGGAAGTTCTGACTTGAGACATATACTTGTTGTCACGAGACACATTGTTGGATTTTTAATACTTGAGTTTGGATTTGAGTCCTGTTTCCATTTTCAACCCACGTAACCCCGAGACTTGATAAATGAGAATACTCTATATCTTTAATTCATGTCTTTGGATATAGATAATGATTGATTTGATTTGAATGACAATTTACATGATGAATTTGAAATGTTGCATTGAGTTAGTCAAGGTTGCTTCGGCAACCAAATGTGACCTCTTGCACTTGGATCCATCAACTAGGTCGGGTGTAGGGTGTTACATTTAGTGTTGAACAAATTACCACAAGTCTTTAACAGCAGCATTATTTGAAGGCAAGCAGCAGCTATTCAGTGCAGCAAGTAATTGGAAGAAAATTGCAGAGCAAATGACAAAGTTAGCAGCAAACAGTGGGGAATTTTATTGGGACCGTCATCAACTTTGAATCATGACACCAGCCAAATAAAGAAGGCACCATTAGCTAAATATCTTGAGTATCTAATAATCTAAATGACCAAAATTGATTGAATGAATTTTATATTAAGATAATAAATCGGTCAAACAAATTGATAATCATTACATAATTTTATTTTTGTTCATGCATAAACATGGAATTTTCCTTACAATTAAGAGTAAAACAGAATGTTTAATAACTTCAAGATATACGAATATGTATTTATATATATTTGATTATTAATAATAGATAAAATTAAAATTATATGTATTTATTTTTAAAAAGTAACACCCTTAAATTAAGTTTTGAGTTTATATGGATTAGTGGATGGGCTTCCTATTAATGCCTGATTCCCACAATGTCGCACCCACCATCAAGCTGACTCATTTTGCCATGGACTAGTGGAGTTTTTGTCTTTGGATGGGTGCCTGCTTTCCTAAAGTTGCAACATGGGTTGAACTAAGGTATTCATAATACAACACCAGAACTTCTTCCAAATTTCTCATTCAATCTCAAGTCTTGGGTTTGATATAAAAAAAATTAAAAATCTATATCCAATAAACTTATTTTTATTAAGATTACTATGTTTTTATAGCTAAATTAAATAAAAGTAACATAATTTGATTCATTAACAATATGATATACTATAAATCACATTAAACATCAAACTTCTTAACAGATTTTAGAAAGCGGGAGAAGAATCAAAGGTTAATAGGTTACTAATAATAAAAAGTGACGAAAATTTAAAAGTACAAACAGTAATAAGAAGAATCATATTTTGTATTAGGTGATTTTGAATTTAGAAGTAGAAAAGAATATAACAACAATAATAGAGACTAACCTCAATCGCCAACACTCCCAGCTTTTCAATTCCCCGTTTCCCCTTGAAGAAAACCCAAACTTGACACTAAAATACTTGAATAATTTTTCAATGTCATCAAGCTTTGAAGCGAACCCGCAAAACTAAAGCAAACCTAAATTAAATCTGACCCAAAAAATGAAGAACTTAGCATAACAAAAAATACCAAACTTCATAATTCACTGATATGTATACATATAAGCAATTAAAACTCTGTTTAACTGATTAAAAAAAAACGCATCATGCTTTAGAAAAGCAAAATAAGTTTATTAATAAAGCAGTGTTGTCAAAACAAAACTACTGAAATTCAATTACAACAAGCACCCTTACAGACCCAAAATTCAGATAAAATTTCAGCATCAAATTCATCTCAGTACACCAGCAGACAACATAACAAGACAACCAAATTGCTAAATTATAACAGCAATTCCTAAGAAGCCAACGTAACAAGCCATTTTTTATGCAGAGAACTCTACTTGATGGAGATAGGAATCAAGTTCAAGAAGTTGAAGTCATCTAAGAAGATGCGCATGATTAAAAAAACAAAGCGATTTTTTTTCTTACAAAGATTGACAACTCTACTTCCGACTTCGCCAATGCTAAATTTACAACTGTAACATTGTGACTATATTTGTTGCCTTGCCAATTGCCACCCAAAACAGTCAATTATTTTGCAAAAATGTATCAAACAAACTCAAGCCAAAAGACAGCATTTCCATCAAAAAGGAAGAAGAAAGGAGTAAGTCATAAGACAGTAAATTTTATTACTCGAAGACGAAAGAAGGCAAAAATCGAAAACATCCTAGTTAGAAATCAACTGTTTTCCCTTCTCTTTATCTTTTAATTTCTTTGTTGTTATTGTTGTTTTTTTTTTTTTTTTGCAATGGCCGGCGTATGCAATAGAGGAAATTGAAGAGCGCCGACTGAAATCGCACATCAGAATTTTAACTCATTCAGATTCGATTAATTAGAATGTTACAAAAGGACTAAATACTTCACCTTCGTCAATCCCGCGTATGAAGTACTCCACGACAAGAGAGAAGAAATTGAAGTTCGACCAGCAGAGAAGAACCATACAAGGGCGGCACCAACGAGCAGGCACACCGACGAGGACGAAACTGAAGCTCCAGCGGCAAAGAAGAGACAGCGGGCGGTGATTTGGGGTTTTACTTTTAGACGGATTTTTGTTTTTATTATTATTATCAAGTTTTTAGTTCTTGTACATTTGGCAAAATAAAATTAGAGCAAAAGAAAATGTCATGTCATTTTAAATGCTTATACGGTATACATGTTTAAAAAATAAAAATAAAAATATTTATTAAAGGAAAATATTTCCCTCCCGGTGCCGCCTTTTTCAATCCATGCCTTTACCGACGGCCAAACTTATACTGACGGAATGCTGCTATCCGCCAAATATCATCATTTAAACAGACGATTAATTTGGTCCGTCGATAAAGTATACTAAATTATTGATGCAATCCGTTGTGTAAATTATACCTTGTTAGATTTAAACCGTGATTATAAGACTCTCTCAATAAATAGAGGTGTTCAATCAGTTAACCGACCGGTTAATCGACTCGAATTATCATTAATCGAATTAATAGAATCTTTTAAATCCTTAACCATTAACCGAATCAAAATTTTTTCAAAAAAATTAACCGAATCGAACTTTTTCGGTTAATTCGGTCGGTTAACCTAATTAATCGAAATTTATATTTTTTTTATTTTTGGTTAAAACAAGTATAAAACATATCAAAAATTAACCGACTTAACCGACCGATTAATTTATATTTCCAAAAAATTAACTGAACCGATCGAATACTTATATATTATAATATTATTTATTAAATTCGGTTAATTCGATTAACCGACCGATTTTGAACCGAATTAACCGTTAACCGAACTTCTAAAAACTTATTAATCGACCCCCGACCAAATTAATTTGGTTAACTGACCGATTAATCGAATTCAATCGGTTAACCGAATTAATTCGATTTTATCTGAAATTTGCACACCCCTATCAATAAATAATATTTCTTTTAGTAAGGCACCAAAAGTTCTCTCTCCTCCTTTCTACCGAATTAGATTTATTTGAAAGACCTCAATTATCTTCAAATAGTCCAATTTCCAATCCAAGGACTAATCAACAAATTTTTTTTCATTTTACTAATTAGTAAATTTTGTCCAATTTCCCCAATTATATTCAATTTGGTCAAATTATCTTCACAGGTTCTCTCTCCTCCTTTTTATCGAATTAGATTTATCTAAAAGACCCAAATTATCTTCAATTGGTCCAATTTTTTTCTCTACGAACTAATCAGCAAATTTTTCTATTTCCCTAATTATCTTCAATTTGGTCCAATTTTTGATCTATTCAATAATTCAATTTAATTTATCAATTTCAAACATCTTATATCACCTTATTATAAGTATATATCAGTTTAATTTTATTATTCAAATGTCCTTAAACTTTTACATTTTATTAATTTAGTTCATTATACCAAAACACATGTAACTTCCAAATTCAAACTCCAAATTTTTAAACCAATTTTTAATACATACTATTAAAGTTGTCCATTATCAAAAATTACAAAAATTTCAACTCAATTTTATATTTTAGTCCATATGAACAAAACTAGCTTTCAATTTTCACAATTTAATCCATTTATCAATTCTAAGCTTCTAAGGTATTATTTCAATACTAAAAACTCCACAATTCAACAATGGCAATATCTCTAAACTTTAATAATTTTAAAAACAAAAACACGGTTTAGCTAAACTGAACTATAGCGATCCCAAAAATATAAAAATTATTAAAAATGCGTGAGAAAAAGGTCACCATGCAAAGCTTCCAAATTTGACCGAAACTAGAAGTTTTCAGATCTCTTTTATTTTCTAGTCTTCATGAGAAAGATGGTAAATAGTGATAAGGATGGCTTTCTTTATTTTTAATTGTTTTAACATATAATTTAAATTAATAAAACATTATTTTAATGAAATTTCCACTTAAAAATTATACACCACTGTCCACCGCTATTTAAAAAGTGATTAATTGACACTTTAATCTCTAAGCATTTATTAACTAAGCATCTTAACTAATAAAAATTAATATCGATTAACTTTTACGATTTTTACGATTTAGTCTTTGTACCTTAATTAACTACTAATTCATCAAATTTATCTATCCAAAATTTAATTCACCCATATAATAACTCTGTAAATATTTAAAAATATTTACGGACCCAATTTACGTAAATGAGGTCTCAATACCTCATTTTCCAAAACCACTGACCTAAGGACCAAACCACTTCTATTTTAATTAACCATCCAATTAGCAAAATTGATCAAATCAAAATTCACTATAACACTATATTTGAATTGTAAATATTAAATAATAATATTTACAAACTCACTCGGGCATTGTGGTCCTAAAACCACTAAAAAATGGGTTGTTACAGATCTGATCGTCACAGTCCGCAATCAACAATCTACAAGTAAAGGAAGACAACAGTAAGCATTTTGAGGGCTTAGTAAGCTCATACGAAAATTAACTTAACTCACCTAAGGTTTATATCAAATTAGTCAATAGAAATGTAAAGATGCATAACACACGTTTCTTTGACATCTCTAAGCTCTCTTGTACATGTTTACAACACAACCAACAAGTTAGTACATTGATATAATACGATCAAAGTATTCAAATCACATATGTGTACAACTATACCAAATAGTTCCATGCTATTTCAACATATACATTTATAAACATATCAACTAAGTTCATTATGAATCTTTCCAATCATTTCCTTTCTATTTTACTACCATTTTTGCCTGAAAAACTATAGTAAATTAATTTCGGATACACAGGATTAATTTGCTCACACAAGTTGTATAATTCAGGTTTGCTCACACAAAATGTAAGTCAAGATTGTTCATATAAGTGTTATTCGATGCTGCTCGCGCAAGCTATATAGAATCCGCAACATATGCTAGATCTCAATCATTAATAACTAGGTCCCTGACTAGCTCCCGATCTATATCACTTGGGTATGCTCGCATAAGTTGTAGGTTAGGATTGTTTATAATAGCATTATTTGATGCTTCTTGCACAAGCTGTAGAAAATCCACAACATATGTTGGATCCCAGCCATCGATACCTAAGTCCTTGACCAGCCAAAAAGCCAAAAGCTCAAACTAGCTTTTCCTTATCTTTATCTCTACTCGTAAAAGGTCTTATCGATTTTGATGCCTCAACAAAGTAAATCAAACAACAAAACAATCAACATTTAGCCAAATACTCACTTCAAACAATCCAAAAACACAAGCCTCAGTTAGGTTCTCTTTTGACCAGAACCTTTGATAGAGAAAACTTAAAATTCGAATATCTCTGTCTATACTTAATCTTTTCACCTAAAACCAATTCCATTCATCTATTTAATCACCTACGACTAATTTTCAACCTTTAAACTATACAAAACTACTCAATTCATGGTATCGACTTTTTCGACATATTTTTGGTTATTTTCCAAAAATTCATTAAACCTCAAGAAATATTTAAGGAAACTTCAAAGTAAGTTTAGAAACCTCTTAATCATGTCAAAACTAATTGAAAAACACTTTCAAATCACGTTTTTACTCAAAACCTTAGAATCCACCATTAACAAGCCAATTTTTGGCTTTTATTCAAAACATGTGATTTAACGGCTAAAAACTTAGTTTTAAAGACTAAATAACATTTAAAACTATTTAGGAGTTGAATCATTACCTTAGATGATGAAAAACCGAGCGTTTGATCGAAAACTTGAAAAACCCACAAGCTTGACAATCGAGGAAACTATGGGGGTTTTGGGTGTTTCTCTTAACTTCTATGGAGGTTTATGACTAGGAAGATGATAGAAATCAAAGGAATAAATTATAGGAATCAAAATTGGAAGATTTGTGCTTAGGAAACTCAATGGGCGACAACACTAAAATATGAAGGAGAAACTATCATGACCTTAATATAAATAGAGGGGAAAATAGGGTGTTTTTAAAATTTTAGTTTGATTGCCTTTTAAAAACTCACAATTTAGACTCTTTTACAAATCAATCCTTAGTTCAAAATTGATGATCTTTTAAACACCATTTTTAAAAACTGACTTGATTTTTCTAAAAACCACAATCGAAAACATTATCGATATACCATGTCGCAAAGTTGGGAACACTCTAAGGCTAAAATCCCTAAAATACCCCTAAAACTCCTAGGCCCTATTTTGGGGTGTTACAGTTCTCCATGGGTTCCATGAATTGGGCCAGATCAAGTGGGTCAAATAAGGCCCATTTAATCAATTGACCTCCATGGGCATTTCATGCACAATGGTCATGGGTTTTGATCAGCTACTCGTGACACTAGAACATTCCCTTACACCTCTAGAATAGAGCATATGCCATAATAACATTATTATAAATCCATCTAGGGCAACCATCACATCAAGTCCAATATCATTTGATGATCCCAACTCCCCAAGTTCACCAATCCCTAATAAGGTCAAATCCAATGCACAACTTAAAACGAGCCTAAGGTTGGACTTTATAAAAAGATCATCATGGGACAAGATTCCACTCCAAGCTCTTCTCCGTTTGAGTAAATGTTCTCAATATATATTTTTTTAACTTAAGAATTGATGCGGTCATTGAGAGCACCAAAAATATCCTATCCCTAATAAATAATGAAAAAGAATAGTATAAGGGAAGTAAGGTCAAATCCTCAGGGACCGGATTTGCACAAATGCTTGTTCCTCAAAATCCCAGACAGAGTTGTGTCCAAGAAAACCTAAGTTCCTGAAAAAATAAAAAAAAAACAAAATTAAAAGTTTTGATCTGGAAAAAAATAAAATAAAAATAGAATTGAAAGTTGAATTGAAATTGCGAAAATTAAAACTAAAACAGTAAAGATAAATAGAATTAAGGAAAGAGAAATTCTTATAGAGAGATTCCAGCCTCTGGTTGTCTCGATCCGCCTTGGGTTAAATCCACGGCTTTTAAGTGATCCTTTTCAAGTAGAATAAGCCAGTTACAGTGGAAGAGGACGCCTACAACCACCATCTCCAAGATTTTAGACTTACGATCTGGCGGAACCTGACTGTAGCCAACAATCGCTTTTGTGGGACTATCTTATGCTAGATCATCACTTCCCAATGGCGAATACCACGCCGTTTTGTCTCTTGGACTCGCCAATCTTTGACACAATAAGCTAACGAACCGACTGTGGAATCTTCCCAAAATATACAAAGCGTCCGTTCCTTGCACACGTTGAAAAGATCACCTTTTAAGGGACATGGACGGAAGCATCAGCCCTGTAATGCGGAGAAACGATGAATACTCATTAAAAAGGCTAAGCGCGGATTCTAAGCCTCATGAACCCTTTTTACGGAATTTTGACAACCTTTGGCTAGATGGATTTAGTGGCTCATGTTTTTTGGAAAAGAAATAGACTTAATAAAAAAAATGAAATTTTATTGAATAAAGAAAAGAACAAAGGCTAGGCTTTTTGGGAGAAGGAGTATTTACAGAAAAGATGATATAAAATTTGAGTCACTCAATCCCTTATTTATAGTACTAGGAAACCTAGTCTAGTCCTACTTAAATTCTAAAAAATAAATACAGATAAATAAAGATAATTAAAGAGAAATAAAGATAAATGGAGATAAAAGCTAAAATAAAATCTAAATAATAATCCTTAATAATTATCATAATATAATTAAAAATAAAATAGAGTCTTGTGATATAAAATCTCTTCTTTACATTTTTGTCCTTATGTCTTCCATGCTTGCATTTTCGGCACTACCTTTTTTTCGATGTCGCATGTTGGCCTATTTTATCTTTAAATTCACGCTTTTTGCCCCTAAATTGCTTTTTGCCTCCAATTTAGTCCTTACAAGATAAAAGACCATAAATAGCTCAATTTAGTAGGATCATACTCAAAATAAATATGCAATTAACATATAAAAATATGTTGTTCTAAAGTATTATCAAGAATATAATACAGTGGGATGCAATAGGATGATTTCAAATGAGGAGGGCCTCTATTTATAGTTGAACTCCCCTAAATCCAAAGGTATAGATTTAACTATATCAACAAGTGGGATTAGTGTTTACCTACAAGATGAGAGTCCTAAGGAATTTAAAATCTATACATCTTTATCCATTAGGATTTACATTAATTACCCTTCTAATTATAGTTTTACTAGAGTGTTTAACTGGGCCACTAATGTTTCAAGTAGATGGATTTCTCCATGAGTTCTACGAACCGGGACAAATCAAGCTGGTCAAATGAGCCCTATTTAATCAGTTGACCTTTATAAGACGTTCTATGTTCAATGGTTACGAGTTTTGATCCGCGACTCGTGACACTAGAACATTCCCTTACACTCTTAGAATAAAATATATGCCATATTAGCATCATTGTAAATCCATATAGAACAACCATCACATCAAGTCCAATCTCATTTGATGATCCCAACTTCCCAAGTTCACCAATCCCTAAGAAGGTCAAATCAATGAACACCCTAAAACGAGCTTAGGGTTAGACTCAACAAAGAGATCATCATGAGGTAAGGTCCCACTCCAAGCCCTTCTTCCTTTAAAAAGGCAGGCAAGCAACCATTAACTACCAAAACTCTACTCTTAACATTCTCTATCCACCATACTTCAATGTTTTTAAACTGAACCGATGGTCAAACTGATCCAGCCACCCATTCGATCCGATTAAAAATTATTAAAAATTCAAAAAAAATCCATTTCAACTAATTCTTTAGCTAGTTCAAATGGTCGATACCTATTTTTAATCTAACTAATTTAAAGTCATTCTTTGGATCGGTACCCTGACCGATTCAATCAAACATCCTTGCCATTCTTAGCAGTTATTTGCATCCTTATGTTGTAAATTGCCACAACAAGCCACCCTAGACTTGTATGTTATAATAAATTCAAAAAGTGAGAATCAGACATATTCAATTTAATTTTTTTCCAAAAAACTTATATCTTGTTTCGTCACCAAACTTAAGTGTAAAGGCTTTCAAAAAATTGTATTACTTGTTATATTCTAAGGATCTTTATTCAGAATCAAATTCATATATTCTAGACTCTATGAAAGAAATAGAAAGATTAACTTTTGGGAAAAATGAAAAAAAAATTATACCCCTAAAAATAAACTCTTGGCGATGGCTACCCTAAATCTGAAATTAGACTACGGACTACTTTAGCATTGTTTTATAAGTGTATTTGAGAAGCGCGATGAAAAAGTGCTTTTAAAAAATTGGCTTTAAGATTTAAGTGTTTAATATTACTGTAAAAAAGTACTTTCACTACAGCAAAATAAACTTTTAGCGGCATTTTTTTGGCTTTTAGCGGTGCTTATAAGCGACGCTAATACAATTAGCGGCGCTTTTAGAAGCGCCGCAAAAAACGCCGCTATAAGCGGCGCCGCAAATTTTTGTGGCGTTTATGTGAAAAAAACGCCGCTAAAAGTACATACATTTAGCGGCGTTTTATCATAAACGCCGCTAATAGTAAAGACCTTTAGCGGCGCTTAGAGAAAAAACGCCGCTAAAGGAACAGATATTTAGCGGTGCTTTACCCAAAAACGCCACTAAATGTGTAGATCTTTAGCGGCGTTTTACCCAAAACGCCACTACAGGTGTAGATCTTTAGCGGCGTTTTACCCAAAAACGCCACTACAGGTGTAGATCTTTAGCGGCGTTTTACCCAAAAACGCCACTAAAAGTGTAGATCTTTAGCGGCGTTTTAATAAAAACGCCACTAAAGGTGTGGATCATTAGCGGCGTTTTAACCAAAAACGCCACTAAAGGTGTGGATCTTTAGCGGTGTTTTACCCATAAATGCCACAACAAGTGTGGATCTTTCGCGGCGTTTTACCCAGAAACGCCACTAAAGGTGTAGACCTTTTATTAGAGGCGCTTTGCCCAAAAACGCCGCTAAATGTACAGACCTTTTAGCGGCGCTTTCCCCAAAAACGCCGCTAAATTTACAGATTCAAAATGGTGCATTTTGACCAATATCGAACCCTCCTGCATTACAAATTCAACCAATAACAGTAAATATGACATATAAATCCAACCAATAACATTAAACCTAAATAATACTTCAAATTCAATGAAAGATATATGATTTACATTAATAAATAAAGTATAACTAAGTATATTGTTACAATAATATTGAATGTAAAAATGTTAAAAATATCGTCAGAACAGTCAAATAAATATCTAAGAAGGCGGCTGCTGCGACTGCTGAAACATCTTCATCATTTGCTGAAGCTGTAGCTGCAGCTCATCATACTTTCTACTCTGCTCTGCCTCTTTCGCTGCTGCCGCTGCCTCCCTCGCTGCTGCCGCTGCCTCCCTCTCTGCTGCATCGGCTAGAAGTTGTTGCTGGAGTTCTTCATATTTTCTTTGAACCTCTGCAATTTGCTCAACTGTGCTCGCTTGCATCTGAGCTAGCTGATCTCTTAACCTCTGAACTTCAGCTTGAGCTTGACTTCCAGAAGGCATGTATTGCTGGGAGCTGGATCCAAAATATTGGGTCGGGGTAACACCAGATCCTTGAAATCGAACCCGACCATACCTCTCAGGACCCAAAACTTCATTAATAATTCTGTTATCAATGTCCTCATGATTAACAGAACTATCAGTTGAAGCAGTCGCTTCGTACTCTGCCTTCTTTTCCTTTAGTCTCTCCTAAAAAATAAATGAAAGAGTTAGAAACGAAATATATAATGAAAAAGAATAGAAAATAACATAACATTATTTAAAAAAGAATGTAACATAATTTAGAACAAATCAAATTTTATTAAGTTAATATACCATAATTTCTCCGGCTTTGGATGTCATTGGGGATCCATCTTTCTTCCTATGCGTAATGTCAAAAAGCTGAAGGCGTCCAACTTTTTGACCAGACGAGACTTCCTACAATATAGTAATAAAAATATTATTTAATAGTAGAGACTCATCGTAAATTGATAAAATTAATAAATTTATAATACCTTGGCCTTAGCTACGCGAGCGAAACTTCTCGACCCTGCCGTGTGCGTGAATTTTTGTTTCTGTCTACTACTTGTTCCAACACGCTCACGGTCCTACATCGAGTAATTATTATTATGTATATAGTAAATACTAGAAACCGAACAATTTAGAAGAGTTTGAAAGTACGTAATACCTCTCCTTTTTTTGAATTCCAAAATCTAACTATATCTTCCCACTGGTACCTCAGCATTCCCGGCGGGACATTACACAATTTTTCCTCGAGGCTTATGTCTTTCTTAAAATATTGTTTTTTTAAAGTACTTTTATTATCTCTCCATTTTTTGCCCAAGGTCTTCTTGATATAGTCATCAGAGACCTCTAAAATAAATCTCTCCTAAAAAAACACAGTTAAAAAGTAAATAAAAATTAAACTTAAACCAAAGCATTATAGATTAATTTCACGTTTTCTTACCTTAATATTATCGAGAGCTTGATTTTTGTTGCTGTCAGGCATGTGATGCCATGATTCGTAGTTGATGGGCAACATATTTGAATTTCGTGCAAGAATGCCCAAATAGCCAGCTAAAACTTGAGCTTCAATTCCGACAGGCTGACCATGGTTATTTCTACGAACTTTGACACGCTCGGTAGGAGCTAAGTCGTACAAATCTGTAAGTAGCGTACGACCTCGACCTCTGCGCGTCCCGGCACTCTCAACTAAAAAATGACATTATTATTATATTAAAAATAAAAAATAAATTAATAATAAAAGCGAACACGCATGTAAAACAAAGTAAACATTACCCTGAACTTCTGCAGTTTCGTGAACTGTCTCCGGCACACTTGAAGATCCAACAACTGTTTGTTGTTCACTATTGCCTTCTTCTGAATTTGGATTATTCTGAACAATATTTAAATGTCGTAACTTTCTTCTACGCATTTTTCCTGCAATAAACATAAAACGGTGTAAATTTTAATAACAAATTAGAACAACAACAGTACACATAAAATAGTTAAATTATATAACATGAGCAAGATTAAAATAATAACATGAACAAAAAAAAAAAACACAGATGTCAACCAAAACACAGCTTTAGTTCAACCAACAGTTGTAGGAGGAGCAGAAGCAGTAACTGAAATACAGACAGCAGAAGCAGTAACTGAAATACAGACAGCGGCAAAAAAAAACTATTTTACGAATTCCAGTACTTGGATTTTGGGGAAAATTAAATGGGAAAAGAAAACATGAACAAAATCTCGAGTATAAAGGAATTTAGAGTATCCAAAATGCTGATTTGGGGATTTCGGTGTTTGAGGGATTTCGGGGAAGAAAAAGAATAAATAAAAATGCTTAATTTATCAAAGAATTGAAACTTTATCAAAGAATAGTTTAAAAGCATAAAACAAAACTTAATTTATCAACACCTAAATACTTTTCTTATTAATCAAATTCTTTCAAAGTTTGATTCAACTGTTGGATTTTTGACTTTTTTTAGTATTTGAAATATATAGTATAGACATAACCAAGAATAAATAAATAAAAATGTAAAATTGAAAATAAATATATAAAAAAAATATAAAGTTTAAAAAAGAACTTACCCTAGAATCCAACAAATTGCAGGCACTTCGGTGGATGGTATAAATAAAAATGTAACGTTTCAAATAAATAAATAAAAACGTACCTTAATTTCAACAAGCTGATGTATTTATTTGCAACAAATAATAATTAAGTTGAACCAAATAATAATTGGGCTGCTCGTTAGTACCTATAACAGATGTAAGATTATAAGAGTAGAATCAAATAATAATTAAGTTGAACCAAATATATATTTGTAACTAGCCAGTGCAGTATCTATCACACAACTTTAATTCACTCAACGTTTTCAACTGCTAATTTACCATAATACAAAACATATTAATTACTAATATGGCTTAGCACCCTACAGATTTAGAGAAAGAGCAATATTTCAATATTTTTTCTTATTATCAATTTAAATATGGATTAAAACCCTACATTACCATTCTTTCATACATTATTTTATAATCTGTCTAAAACATTTGATAACAGTTCATAATAGTTTCATTACATTATCATTCTTTCATATATTATTTCAAGCATTCCAATACATTTTCACCTTAACAAATTATGAACTCATAAGCACATATTCGTCACATTTCTAAGTTGTTTATATATATATATTTGAATTTTAATAGAGGTAATTTATAAATTCTAAAAATTATTTTTAAATTATAATTAAATTAATATAATATATAAAAATTTAGGATAATATTAGATAAAAAAATTTCGATTAATTAAAAAAATTGACTAAAAATGAAAGGACTTGGATGCTTATGGGGTATATTAAAGTGATTAGCCATTGATGTGATCAACTGTGGTGTATATTAATAGAAATTACTCCTTAAATTACATTACCTTGTTCCCGCAAAGACGCCTTCCAAAACAGTGAAACACACACTTCAACTCTGTCTCCAGATCTCTCTGTTTCCCAAAAAAATGCAGCAATGTCAGATGAACCCAAAAAAAGAAACAAAGAACCCAAGATTAGCATAAAACCAATTCCTTTTCCAAAATTAAACCTCTTGCGTTTTATATAATATTTCTTATTAAACCCCAATTCCCCCGAATCAAAACAATAACTTTCAATCCAACAGAATAATATTGAACAAGAGATGAAGGGCATGGAACATAACTACTGAGCTTCTCAAAAAACATAAAATAGATGAAGACCAAAGAGTAAATACAGAAAAGAGCATCATATCTCACTTGCTAACAAATATGTAACCAAGGACTAAAGCTTATACGTCAAATAAACTAAAAAAAAACAAAAGACACAAATCAAAATACTTACAATGGAGTAGGTATCCACTTTAATATCAGTTGTGACATTCTTATTATTCAGCTGGGTGTTAACATCAGCCAAAAAGAGACCATCTTTCTTCGTTCCAGCAGAGGTAATAACCTAACAATAAAAAGGGGGGGGACACCCATAATACCAGAGAATTAGTTTAAGTTCTTGTAGCAAATCAAGAATGGAACATCACACATGATACATAGCAATAAAAAAGAATGAGATACCCATGCTAAAACTCTAAAAACATGAATCTTTCAACATTTCAAGTGTTGGAAGCAAAATATACAGAAATGCACCAAAAGTAAGGAAAAAAAGAATTAAACATCAATAAATATTTGTCCCCCAGGCCCATATTGTGTTCTGCCCAATTTTTGGAGTTATCACAAGTGAGCTTGAAGTCATAACAGCAGCAAACTCTTGAAGTTGAGTTGCTCATTTCTCATGCTAGTCGTTAAATAAAGAATTTAAATAATATCAGAGGTATTAATCAAGTCTACCTCTAGGCATGTTCTTGTTCTACAGTCCCATACTAGGGTGTTGTTCAGCCACAAAAATCTGATTATAAAACTTAGAACGTGGAAATAACAATTTTAATTCACCTAAACAATCAACTGGTTGCATTTGAGTTAGATGATGATTTTAGAAATTCAAACTCCACTCATCTCACCTATTCGTATTTTTTAAAGTTAAAACTATATCAATAATTTACCATTAAAGACATTCAACTCTATAACTCTATATCATTGGGTACTTACCTCAATGGAGAACCACCGTAAGAGCAACCGTAAGAGCACCACGAGATGAAGTAACGCACGGATTAGCTTGAAGAATAGAGGAACTGTTTTCTTCAACCCCAAACGCCAGTAGGAAGGGTGAACTTGAGGGATTTAAAATTGGGGAAAATGGGGTTACTAACTTAGGGATTTCGAAAAGGGGGGAAATGAACTGGGGAGAAGGAATTCGTGAAGTGTTTAAGTGTTATGGTGTGGGTGAAAAACAAGAGAGTAAAACGACAGCGTTTTGCCCAAAACAATTTAACATTTGCGGCGTTTTTAATCAAAGCGCCGCTAAAGGGAAACCTATTGCGGCGTTTATACTAAAACGCAACTAAAAATTAAATAAAACGGTGCCGTTTTTTTACATATCTTTTGCGGCGTTTTACTAAAAAACGCCGCTAATTCCTTTAAAAATTATATTAATTTAATATATAAATTAAAAACAATATAAATTAAAAACCAATCAGTTGTATACCCAAAAAACTTTTAAATTATTTTAAATAATAGTATTTTTATTTTTCACTTAAATAAATATTTTTTAAAAATTTAAATAATATTTCAAAGAATTAGATAAAATTTGAATTCTTCAAAATTATTAAAAATTTTAAATTATTTAATATATAAATTAAAAATAAATCAGTCGTATACCCAAAAAAAACTTTAAATTTATTTTAATAATAGTATTTAAAATTTTTAACATATATTTTCACACTAATTACCCTAAAACCCTTAACATTAATTGTTCTGTTAACCCCTAATTAAGTAACCCCTGTTCTTAACCCTTAAACCCTTATCCCGTTAACCCCTAACCTCTATCTTCTTAACACTTAAACCCCTAACCCCTAACACTTAACCCATAAACCCTAAACCCATATCCCTTAATCCTAACCCCTAACCCTTAACCACTAAATCATGAACTTTAAACCTTAAACCCTAAACTCTAAACCCTAAACCCCTAACTTTCTAAACTTATAAACCTTAAACCCTAAATCGTAAACATTAAATCCCTAAACTGAAAAAACTGAACGTTAAACCCTACACTACTCTAAACCCACCTAAACCCACTAAATTACCACTAAATCGTATACACTACACCCTAAACCCTACACCATACACCACACACTGCACCCTGCACACTACATCCTAAGCCTTAAACCCTTAAACCCTAAACTTGATCACTAACCCCTGACCCCTAATGTAGTACTCCTAAACTCCAAACCCTAATATTTAAATTGTAAACATTAAACCCTAAATCATACACTAAACCATGCACTTTTCATGTATGCTTTTGGGATAAAACCCATTTTGATATATATTCTTTTCAAATAATAATTAAAATCCTTTTACCCTACCCGATAACCTGAAGCTAGCTTAAACCTTAAACCATAAACACCAGACATCAAACACCAAACACCAAACACCAAACACCAAACACCAAACACCAAACACCAAACACTAAATTTCAAACCCTAAATTAATTCAAACCCCAAAACCATATATATATAATTCCTAAACCATAAATTTTAGACCATAAGTATTTAAACCCTAAACTATAAAAACTGTTAAATCTAAACCATAGTTTTATATCGTATGTTATTATCAAAATCCCTAACCCTCTAAACTCTAATTAATATACTAACCCTAAATACATAATTAAACACTAAGTCAACCCTGACTATAAAACAGTAAAAACCCATAAAATAAACTTTAAAGTAGTACATCCCTAACCCAAATAATATAACTAAAGCTTGATTAATTAATGAATTAAACTTGATAGAAAACAATTAAAATATATGCAAAAATAATTTGGCATTCAAACTTAAATCGATAAATTAATTAATGGTTTAAGTTTAACATATTAAAATATATTATTTTACTTTAAAAAGGTTTTAAAATCACAAATTATAAAACAATAAACCCTAAACTAGAATTTAAAAATCACAACCCCTAAAACCTTAAATTAACTCTAAGCATATAAACCCTAAACCCTAAACTCGAACCCTTATCTAACCCTAAGCCAAAAAACATAAACCATAAACCCTTAATCCTTAATCCTTAAACACCTTACCACTATTAACACATAAAACTTAATACCGTTAAACAGCATTTAGATCTTAAACCCTAAAAATAAACCCTAAATAACAAACTATTATTTTTTAGGGTTTAAGATCTAAGTACTGTTTAACGGTATTAAGGTTTATGTGTTACTGGTAAGGTGTTTAGGGGTTAAGGGTTAAGGGTTAAGGGTTTATGGTTTACGTTTTTTGGCTTAAGGTTAAGGGTTAAGTGTTAACATTAAACCCATAACCCAAAATAATAAACCCTAAACCATAAAATTAACATACTAAACATTAAACCCTAAATCAACTTTAACAGCTTTGTAATTTGAATGAAAACTTCTAATTCGTTTACTTTAGCAATTTCTAACTTTTCGTAATTAACTAACTAAAATGAAAATTTTTCATTACTTATAAGTGAATGTATGAAAATAAAATATATTTAAAAACAAGAATAAAAAAATATGAAAATTAAATCGGATCAAATGAGCCCTTACAGGAAAATGGCTGCAAAGGTTTTTAGCGGCGTTTTTGGGAAAACGCCACTATTTCTCAGGTCTTTTGCGGCGTTTTCCCAAAAACGCCGCTATTTCTCAGGTCTTTTGCGGCGTTTTCTCAAAAACGCCGCTATTTCTCTGGTCTTTTGCGGCGTTTTCTCAAAAACGCCGCTATTTCTCTGGTCTTTTGCGGCGTTTTCTCAAAAACGCTGCTATTTCTCTGGTATTTTGTGGCGTTTCCACAAAAACACCGCTATTCCTCAGGTCTTTTGCGGCGTTTTCTAAAAAACGCCGCTATTTCTTCGGTATTTTGCGGCGTTTTCTTAAAAACGCCGCTATTTCTCCGGTATTTTGTGGCGTTTTCCCAAAAACGCCGCTATTTCTCCGGTCTTTTGCGGCGTTTTCCCAAAAACGCCGCTATTTCTCCGGTCTTTTGCGGTGTTTTTCCAAAAACGCTACTATTTCTGCGGTCTTATCTTGTATTTAGCGGTGTTTTGCGAAAAACGCCGCTATTTCTCTATTCATTAGCGGCGTTTTGGGAAAAAACGCCGCAATAGATCGATTTATAGCGGCGTTTTTTTCCAAACGCCGCTATTATATGATATTTGCGGCGTTTTTTGTTAAAACGCCGCTAAAAGTCAAGTTTGCTGTAGTGTTTTGAGAAATAAAATATTCATTTTAGAAATGATATTATAAAATAAAAACAAATGCATTTAAATGATGTTCAAATTCCTTAATATTATGATTACTTAGTAAAAATATAAAAAAATTAATTTATTGAATCTCATTATTATTTTAATATATGAAATATAAAATTTAAATATTTTTAAGAAAATAATATTATTTATTTATAAAATTTAATTTGAATATATAAACTATAATTTAAATATCAAAATACAATCATTATAAATTTAAATACAAAATATTATATAGTTGGAATAAATTTCAATAAAGAAATAATTGTATACCCAATATAAATATTATATAAAATACATTAGATTATAAATGAGAGTTAAAAATATCGTTTGACTCCAGAAGTGTTTTTCTCCAAATGCAATAACTTTTGTGTTTAGATTCAACACACTTTTTAAAAGCAATTTTGATTTTAAAAGCTATATGTTTAGCATTGCTTATGACTCAATAAATTTAGGTCCAATATAAATATTATATAACATAAATTAAATTAAATTATAAATAAGAGTTAAAAATATTCTTTGACTCCGAAATTGTTTTTTTTCCCAAACTCAATAGCTTTTGGGTTTGGATTGAAAAACAATTTTAACTTCAAAAATGGTTTGTTTTACGTTGCTTATGGCTCAATAAATTTAGGCCCAATATAAATATTATATAAAATACATTAGATTATAAATAAGAGTTAAAAATATCTTTTTGACTCCAAAAGTGTTTTTTTTTTTTCAAACATAATAGCTTTTAAGTTTGGATTGAAAAACAATTTTAATTTCAACAATAATATGTTTTGTATTACTTATGACTCAATAAATTCAGATCCAATATAAATATTATATAAAATATATTACATTATAAATAAGAGTTAAAAATATATTTGACTCCAAAAGTGTTTTTTTTTTCAAACACAATAATTTTTAGGTTTTGATTGAAAAACAATTTTAACTTCACAAATAGTCCATTTTATATTGCTTATGACTCAATAAACTTAGATAAAATACATTAAATTATAAATAAGAGTTAAAAAATTTTTTTAACTCTAAAACGCAATAATTTGTGCATTTAAATTTAAAAACACTTTTTAAGAGGCATCTATTAAGCATCACTGATTACCCAAAACAATAGATATTTAAATAAGCAGAATTGTTAAATGAATTGGCACCTCAAACCCAAAAACCCTGACGGATCCAAATGAATATTCAAATATCAACCACTACATTAATCGGACCGCCTGAAGTCCAATAGCATAATTTAAAGTATAGCAAATTGAGAAAGAAAACAAATTTTAAAACCCACATTAAAATATTAATTAGTTCTACACAATTCTTAAGTTTAGTGGTACCCAAATAACGTAAATGAGTAGAAATGAGTATGGTTGTATCGATTACACGCTCTTTATTTATAACATCTTCTGCCTTGTGTGGTCAATTAGTGCTGTTCGATTAGCATCTTAAACCACTTGTCCTAGCTTTGGTCCTTACACCTAAGAAAGACTGTTTTATTCTTTAAATCTTGGCAACCCAATTGACCCCCAAGGAAGGTAACCCAAGTATGAAGATGATGACCCTTCTTAGTTCTTATAATACCCCTAAATTGTTGTATTTGCCTTGCCTCCCACCTACGCCCACATTCCCATAAATGTCAGGGAAAAGTACCATTATACTTCATCACAAACCTTTGTAAACTTAGATTTTTATTCCACATCATATCACTTGATTAACTGAATCATCAAATAAAAATCATTTCATAGGAATCCAGAAATAAACATCACTTAAATTCTTGAAATTCAGTGTTAATGTGTTATTGGTAATAATCCTTTATACCCTAAATTTGTATTTGTACAAGTGTTGCAATAATTTTACATGTCAGCCTCAAAAGATAAAACAAAGAAGGGTTGTAAAAAAATTTGTACAATTTCATACATGTATTATTCCTTCCATGTAATTAAATTAGTGAATCTTCTTTTTACTGACGCTACACATGAATTCACATATGTTTTAATGATATTAATTATAGTAAACCTTTTGTTTTCTACGACATAGGAAAAAGAGTTTTAATTTTTTTATTGGATAAATTACTTATTTAATTATTTATATAGTTTAAATATTGTTTTAGCCACTTCATTTTAAAAGTTATGATATAATAATTAATATTATTGATTTATTACATTTTAATCAGTTAATTATCAATAATAATGTAACTAGCTGACATGGCGCATTATGTTTATATTAAACGAAAATTTTAGAAGAAGTAGAACAATTAGTCCCTATGTATATATATTTTTCAACAATTTAATTTAATTTAATTTTTTTATTTTCTTTATTTTCTTTCTTTTCTTCTTCTCCCATTCTCTAACCATTACTAAATAATAAATGACAATTTGATCTCCACTGTGCAGTAAACCAAATCACCATTCTTTTCATCTCTTTTGGCTTTCCGTATATAGATATAAAACAAAGGAAGGGAGGGTGAGAGAAATATATGGTGTTGTGAAAGAATGAGCCAAGAGGAATTACGATATTTGCTTTGGATTTTTTTTTTTTGGGGGGGGGGGGGGTTTGGTTCTTTTCTTGGGGTCAGGTTGGCTTTTCTTCGGTATGGGGCAAGACGGTCTCGTGTTTGTTATCAGACTTTCACATCTTCAATACCTCTTTTTTATTTCTTACCTTTATGCTAATTTTGCTTAATTCTTAATTAATTATATTAATTACAATTAAGCAATTCTTGTAAGTTCAAAGTTGGCGATTGGTGATCTAGTCAAAAATTCATCTAGATCAACTATTGACTAAAGCCTAAACTACCCTTTACACAAACAAATATTTGCAGCCCCATTTAACCGAAATGGTTACAAATCAATCTCCCCAAAGATACCTCACTTTCATTCAAACAAATCTCTCCAAATAATACCTAGAAAAGTGTCACAAAATTATCCAATAAAATAACAAAATATAAAAATCAAAGACACTCAAAAATTGCTCTCAAAGTGATTCCAAACAAGAACCTTTTTATAGGCTCTATTCAAATAAACATTAAGTTGATATGTGACTGCTTCTTAGTGTGCATGACCGAGGTAGATGAGCAATGCAAGCAAATATAAAGAAGTGTGTGTACTTCAAGCATACAGGTCAAATTGTAGCATAGTTTACATTACAACGAAATATAAAAGTATTCCGAGGATTGTACCCAAAAGAGGTATAAACTAAAGTCGAATTAAACAGGAGTAAAGAACGTGCAAAGCGAAGTCTAAATAGTTATTTATCTAATCACTATAGTACGACTGATCATAAAATACATGTGAAAAACTTACTATTAACTAAAAAGGACCTACTTGTAAAGATGACAAAAATTGCAAATGAATTATGCAAGACTGTCAAGCAGGAGTTGATGAATTTCCATGGTCGCAATTAATCTCAAATTAGGGATTTTTACTGATAACTTCTTAACTGGTCTAATTAATACTTTTCGGCCTATAATTTTACCAATTTATGATTTAGTCCAATTTATCTTTTGACCTGATGGATCTAAACGGGATAACTAAATCGATTTCGGGTAAAGTCTCCTTTCGGTCTCCTTTACTTAAATTTTCACCTAAAGTTGTCAATTCTAGGTTTTTACCTTTATTCAATTTAGTCCTATTATTCAGTTTAAACCCTAATTTCGATTAGTCACTCCCATTTCAATTTACCAACTTCCCGATGAATTTAGTTACTACCCATCACAATTCTAGCATACCCACTTAACTCATAAGGTATTTAATGGATTTAACAATGAAGAATTAAAAGGGTTCAGAGATGCTCAATAGTTGATTAATGGGTTCTAATTGTGGAGATTATGTTGGAGCGGAAGCTAAAATTCTCGTAAATGGATTTGCTTGATCACTCTTGATGATAATAATCCACATGAACGAAATTAATGGAAAAATTAACTTATCTAAATAATGAAAGAAATTGCAAGTCTAAAATTGTTGGAAAACTAAAATCAAAATAACAACTTTGTAAAGAATCCTTAAAACTAAATTACTTAACAACTACTAACTATAAAAAGTCCCCCTAATCATGTTTATAAGGTAGTATTTATAATAATTTTAAGGTTTGACCTAATTTGGACAACTCTACCCTAAGTTACACTTAAATTTTTTATTGTGTGGACTGAAACGCCCCTTCAGATTTTAGGTCCATCGAGCTTTAATGTCGCAACACCATAGGTCCGGTGTCGCAGCTTTCCTGGCAATTTGCTTAAGTCTTTGTAGGGTGGCTAGGGTGTCGCAATTTTGCCTCTCAGTGTCGTGACTTCGCTGCAACGTTGTGATCAATTTTCACCTCTAGCTACTTTAGCGAGTGTCGCGACTTTATCTATTGAATGTTGCAACTTTACTTATCAATGCTGCAACCTTCAGTATTCAATGCCACAACTTTAGCCACAATCCACTTGCAATATTGATGTTTCTCGAAACTCTCATCCCAGGTGCATGTTCAGCTTCAATGTCATGACTTCATGTCTTCAATGTTGTGACATTTTGAGTAGTCCCCTAACATCTATTTCATTTGGCTCAAGTCATTTCTTGCACCAACTACATTACTTAGAACACATTAGACACGATTGACCTACCATAATTTGCAGTGGTAGATTAGGTACTTTCTGTCACTTAACGAGCTTGTTCTTTTAGCCATTTTACATACTTTTTACGCATTAGTGTTTTTACGTAATAAATTTGAGTTAGTTGACCTATTGGGCCAATACAAGTCTTAAGATAGTTTTAACAAGTTAATTGAGTGTGCAAGACACCTATTTTCAAGCCTAAAAGCATTAGGAATCACAATCGGGTCGCAACACGAGCTTTTGAGGTCACAACACAGTGGAATGAACTTTAGATGTGAGATTCAAATTTGTGTGTCGTGACACGCATAAGATGGAGGGAAAAAAATAATTAAGGGTGTTTTCATCCAGACAATCCATTAGCATAATTAAAGCTTGTAATTGACCTAATTAAGCATCTAACTTTGCCTATAAATAGCAAGACTTATGCTAAGCTATGGGAGGCTAATTGGGAAGTCGTTTTTAGGTTTTAGTTAGTAGATTTAATTATAGTTAGGATTTTAATTAGGTTTTATTTTATTTTCAAAAACAATTTATTTCTTGTTCTTCAACTTAGATTTGATTTGAGTCCAAGCCTTTGTTATTAAGCGTTTAGTATTTTTCTTTCACTTCTCGCTTTTCAACATTGATATCTTGTTAGTTGTTAAAGGAATTCGTAGAATCAAGCACATCAAGCTTATCAAATGGATCAATTGCTTTCTTCTTCTCATTTTAATTTAATTTGTGTGTTTTGCATGATTGAATTATTTCTAGGAAAAATGACATTTAGATTCATGCGTAGCTAATTTCTTTAGGAAGTTTAACGAGCAGATGTGGGAGTAATTAACAGGAAAATGAGGGTTTATCTTAAAATTAGTTGGCTTAAATTGTGCATGCTTAAACCCTAAGATTGATGACCTTAGGAAGTAATCTAGGTAAATAGGCCAAAAGGATAAGTCTATCGAGCACCTCATAATTTATCCCAGTTTTAAACTGCGAGGTCAAAAGATAAGTGGGCTTTTATCGATTAATTAATTAGTTAGAGGTTGAAAGGTAATAATTGGTTAGTTATTAGCTAATTCATTAAAACCCAAGTTTTGAAGTTAATTACAAACTCTGAAGCGAGTTAATCTTCTACTTGTTATTCAAGATTTCATTAATTGTTAATTTCTTTTTAGTCAATTTATTTTGTTTTTATGATACTAGATTTTATTGTTATTTTTCGTAATATAATTTTCAGTTATTATTATTTAGACCTATTACTATAGAAAATAATATCAAGTTTAATTCATCCTCTCTTAGGTACGATCCTCAAAATACTTACCAAGTGTTTCGATGTTAACAAACTATATTACAATTTGACCAGTATATTTGTGGACACTGCTGCTTTATTATATATCTTTTTTCTGTAGTATTTTCAATCCAAATGTTCACACATTTAGTGGCAGTCAAGTTTTTGGCGCCACTGTTGATGAGGTTTTGACATTAAATTTAATTTAATTTTCTGCAATTAGTAGGATAAATAGAAAAATGAAATTTATAGGTACGAGTTTTATTTTTTTATTTTAATTGTATCCTTTATTTTATTCTCTGTCTTTGATTTTAGTGTATGACCCGAAGTGGAAGCATTCCAACCGGGCTACATTCAGATCCGAAGTGATTTTTAGACGCAATTGTCAATTAATGCAAAACGACCCATATGTGATAATTGATTTACCATAGGAAAATCCAATATTTGACGATCCACTTGAACCACAAGCACAAATCCAAGGAGAGCCACTGATGGCTCAACAAAGAACTTTGCGTGACTATGCAGTACCAACTCTAGATGTCATGTGAGGCAGTATTGAGAGATCGGTGATTAATGCTAATAATTTTGAGATCAAGATGGCTACTATACAAATGATCCAAAACAGTTTGTAGTTCTGAGGCAATATGATGTAGGATCCCAATAAGCATTTAAAATGATTCCTTCAACTCTACAACACATTTAAATATAACGGGATCACCTATTCTTCTTCAGTTATTCCCATTTTCATTGTGTGATAATGCGTATGATTGGCTTGATTCACAGGAACCAGTTTCGATCAGTACATGGGATGATTTAGCTCTTTTTTTTTTTACATAAATTCTTTCCAATCAGTAGAAGTATCCAACTCAAATGTGATATTGCAAATTTTAAACAGGTTGAGGGTGAAACGTTGTACGAGGCGTGGGAGCAATTGAAGTGTGTACAACAATTAAGCTCTCTCACAATAGAAGACAACACTTGAAAAAATGAATTACAATTGAACTCACAAGTGTGTACAAGTGAAAATAAGAATAACAAAGAGAAATGGTTGGATTTTTGTTCTTGATCTTTGTAAGCTTGTTTCTTGCCTCACATAAGTGTATTTAAGCCATATTTATACTTTCTCATTGATTTTTGGAGTCGTTGGAAGGAGTTTGTAACACTCCGATACCCAACCCGATTGTTGGGTTTGAGTTATAAGATGTCACATTCATTGTCAAAGCAACAACGATCAATCACAATTTATACTATTTAATGAATAAATGTAGCTAAAACATGCATTTAATACAATATAAAATTATTATTGGGTCCTACACGATCTTACAAAAGCTCAAATAGTAACCCAAGGTCAAAGAATGACCAAATTATAAAAGTTTCAAAATACAGGGTTGACCAACACAATCTATCTTATGGCATGCCAACAATATAGCTCAATTTGCATTTCATATTTCCAATTCACCAACCAATTCATCAATAAATATATATAGCATAACATGAGTCATCTCAATTCAAAACTAATTTCACATTTTCATCAAATTATACTATTTTCAATTCTATTCAATTTAGTCCTTTATCTCAATACAATCGTACCAACTCAATTCAGATACCCAATCTCAGCTTACCTTCATATCTTACCATGCTAAAAAATAGAAATATGAAACAATTAAAGTAATTTGAATTCTAGAAATATAAACAAAAATTTTTGAGCTATTCATCGACGATTTGGATGTTCCTTTCCCTCCCGACGAATCTGGGTCGATATTAGCTACAAAATAACATAAACATATAGTGCTATCAATAAGCAGCCAATTCACAATCAAGTTATCAATTTATGCAAATTTTATGTTTTATTCAATTTAGTCCCTAAAATCGGGATTAACCTAACTATCAATTTAAAGCTCCAAATTAAAATCTGATTTCACCATTATTCATTAGGGACCTTTTATTTTTCATTTCTACAATCAATCTTACATTTTATTTGGTTTGGTCCCTCATGTATGTAACTATCAATTAACTTTACAATTTAGTCATTTTCACAACTAAGTTTAAAATCTATCAATTTAACTCCTAAAAAATTTAATTCTCAACAAATGGAAACTTTTAAAACTTTAACATTTTTACAAATTGGTACATGGACTAGCTAAATCAAGCTCTCATGACCTTAAAAACATAAAAATTACAACTTAATTGCACTAACCAATTTATGTATTGAACGCTTAAATGCATCAATGGATTTTTCTTTCTTTTGATTCTGGTGGAGAATATGTATTTCTCTCCCTTCCCTACGAGCATGCATGATACGATCCGCCTTGGGGTTGAGTCGAGTCGTATGCGAATTACCCGATCATCTACGAGAAAGTATCGTTCGGCTCGTTTTTTAAAAGGATGTTTTGGGTAATATTGGGCGGAAAACTCGAACACATTAATGCATATATATATATATATATATATATATTAAGTTTAAATGGTTAATTAGCATAATTAACCTTACTTTAGTATAGTTAAACTTTATTTTAACTAAATTATTAATTATAAAATTATACCGTCCACTACATCTTAATTTGATATGATCTAATTTTTATTTTATATCTTTGTTTTATGGAAATTTAAATCATTGAGCCATTTACTAATTAAAAATCTATAGTGATTAGATTTTATGCTTTTGTCCCTAGACCTCAATTAAGCCCTAATTCTGCTAAATTACTTGTCCAAAATTCATTTTATCTATAAAAATATTTACGGGCTAGGTTTATGGAAATGAGATTTCGAAATCACCTTTTTTCGACACCATTGGAAACTGGATCATTATAGCATTTCTAATAGTTGAGAGCATTTATTTCGTGCATTTATTGCAACTTGCAAGTCTGTCTCGAGACATAGGAGGATTATCTTGAGATAGGAAGAACAAAATATGACTTTTGGAGCATATTATCTCGATATAGGATAGGGTATGTCTCAAGCCATTTTGCAATATGTCTAGAGATAAAATCACAATTGTATTGACACATGGCTCCCTTGAAGCTGACCCTTAGCTTCAATGTTTTCTATCTCGAGACAAACAAGCTTTTGCCTTGTGACAAAACTTAAATTGTCTCGAGACTAAAGTCACTTGAAACTTAATTTACATTCGAAGTTTTCTGTCTCGAGACATATGGTCTTGTGTCTCATGATACTGCTTGAAAAATTCAATTTTAATGCTTAGAAACTTTTTAAAGGACTTGAGGGTACTAAAAAACATTGGTAAAAAGTCCAAGTCATTTTTGATACTTTATTTTTTAGTTTGTAACACTTGAAAATAAATTTAAATATAATCAATGTATATAGTGCAATTTTGATTAAGGGATTTAGAATTAATTTTGTTATATCAAAATATTTGAAAGTCAAAGCTAACAACGTGTCACGTCAGCTTGTCGTTACACTCTTAATGAAAGTTAATAGCTCAATGGCTATAACAAAACAAATCAAAAACGTTATTGATCATATATTAGTTTATTAAAGTTTAATAACCAAAACGTAAAATTATACAAATATAAGTAACCAATTTTAGAATTTATCTAATTTTTTTGTACAAATGTCAAATTGCACGTTGAGTAGAAGTTCAGGGCCAAACACCACATTAACCCAAGAGAGGATAAAACAAATACTGAACGTAGCCCAAGGAAAAATGACCTTTGTCCAACTGTAAAATTCGTGACTGAGTCTCAACCTAACCACCGTTCCATCCATCCCTTAGGGATGGCAACGGTGTGGGGTGGGGCAGATTTTTGCTTGACCCAACCTTGACCCAAAACTTGATTCATCCATCCTGATTTCGACCCGACCTTGATTCTTAAGAAAAAATTATTCCAAACCTGAACTCAAATTTTAATAGAAGACCTGACTTTGTCCCAACCCGACTCAGAATTAATTTAATTGTTTTATTTTTTTATTTTTTATTTTGAAGAAAATAGGATACATTTTTTAATTTTGAAGCAAATAAAATTATTTTTTTAAGTTTAAAATTAAAACTTAATATATTTATTTATTGAAAGCAAAAATTTAATATATATATATATATATATATATACATATACATATTAAGGGTATTTTTATAAATATTTTAAAAAAGATAGATTTACTTCAAATCCGATCTTTACCCGACCCAATTATTTTTTTAACTTCACTTAATCCACCCTAAACTTGATTTCAAAGAAAATCTAACCCTAACAAATCAGGTGAAATCAAAATATTTGGGATTTGAGTTTGTTTACTTTGGTTTAAAATTTTTCATAACCAAGTCAAGCCACAGAGAGAAATGGCAGTTCTTAAATTGATATTTTTTTGTTCTTCAAATGTCACCGATTTCAAGAAGTGATTGGTTCTCGATTACCTCAATTTTGTAAATTACTCTTTAATTGTGAGAAAGCACTAAAAATAATTATTTATTATTGATTTATTTAGAACATAAAACTGTAGGCAAAATCTATAAAAATACTACTTAGGAATTTCTTCTTTATAAATAATTAAAATATTACTGAAGATCCAATCCGAGTAAAGTCAAATCATTACATGTGCAATTAAGTTGCATGTATCATCATAGACGTTGAAATCTGATCAAATCAAAGAGTAGAAATTATAAAATAATTAGTAACATTTTCATAGTACAATAAAATTATCCAAAGGCTGCAATGCAAACACAAGTCTTGCCTCCACAGTTTGACACTGGTTCCATTCCCACGCATTCATCTCCACCAAATAGCAGTACCTGGTTTGGGGAAAAAACACATCATCATGGTCATCATCAAAGTTTAATTTATATTGAGGACCCGTTAACCTATGTTTGTAAATATTTTTAAAATTATTAATGAAAAAGTTAAAAGGTTTTGGTTTTAAATACTCATGTTTGAGTTTATTTATGTGTAATTGTATATGTGTGGGCTTCTAGTCTTGATTTATGTTTATATTACGGATGTATTGTCTAGTTATTTCTAATTTGGTTTGATTTTTGTTATATTTTTATCTGTTGTATTTTGTATTAATTTTATTTTACATTATAGTTGGTCGAACATGAATTTGTATTGTTGTTACCTTAAGTTGTTTATTTGCTTAAAATAACAAATGTAACGGAAGTAGTAGACTGCAATGGCCATTATGACTTGGTACTATGAAAAACTATGCAAACAAAATAGAAATAACATCAATGTTTGTTTACGCAGTTTGGTTTCTCTACGTTTGTAGAGCTTAGTTCAGTGAGTAATTCTACTATATTTAAACTATAATACAATAGTGAATCACACTATTCCAACTATATAAGCCCAATTTTGCCCGGGGCATCTTTAAGCCAAACAAACCAAAAACAAGTAAATAAACCAAAAATGTAAAAAGAGACCAAAATACTTTAAAAGTCCAAATTACAATTTAAGAGTCCAAGTCCATTTACATCAAATTCAGACCCAAACTAAAACCCACAAGACCCAAACCCCAAACCCTAGTGTCCCATTACAATCATGACCCGATTACAGAACAGGCCCACTAACTAATATTAGCCCACTGCCCGATTGGCCCAAAACCTTAACCAGTTTCGGCCAACTAGGAAACCCTAGTTCTCCTAAGCGTTCCACCTCCCCCTGCCTCCCCACGTGCCTCGACAGCAAGCTCAGTGCCCGAGATCATCTTTGCTCGTCCTTAGCACCCAAATGGTAAGGGCCCGATCGTTGACTTCCTTCTTCACCTGCAAAATAACCAGAAATTGGCAAGCAAACAGCAACCAATATAGAGACTAAAGCAACACGCAAAGAAAATGATAAGGAAAAGCAGAAACAAAGGAAAGGAGAGAGAACAGTAGACTAAGGCCATTGTATTCAGCCATAATAGGAGCCAAAAGGATCCCTGTATTTTTTACATAGTTTAGAATACAAAAAACAAAAAAAGATTGTAAACAAACAGGGGATCCCTCGTATCTTGAATGAAAAACAAAAAATAGAAGGTATTATGAAGAAAAAATCAGTTCTTCTGATTCGTTTCGCTTTCGGTTGTTCTTAGATTTTCTTTTTTTCTTTTTCTGTTTTTGCACGAAAGAAACGAAGGAAGGGAAGAGGTTTTGGGAACCCTTACCTACGGTTTCGACTGTTGAAGGCTATCCCTCGGTTCATACATCGAACAAACGAGGCGAACGGATCTTCTCTTCCTTCTCCGTGACTTGAACTGGGAACTAGGGCATGGGTGGAGGCGTAAACGCCGATGAAACCCACGATCAGTCGAAAGTGGGAGAGAGGAGAGCGTCGCTTTGACCCCTTAATCAGAAATAGCAAAACACTTAGGTTTTAGGGTTTCTTTTTCATTTTAAGTGCTGCGAAACGGCACCGTTTGGTGCTTTAGCCCCCGACCCATTTCAGCGAAGGGATCTGCGTGTTTTTAAAGCCCAAATGGGCTAATCGCAGCTTTGACCCTTCTATCTTTCATGCGCTTTCTAACCTAGTCCCATAGTATTTTCTTATATTTCAAAATTTCGCCCCGAACTCTCATCCCGTTTTCATCTTGGTCCTCCCTTGCACAGCGTGTTTTGAAATAAATGGGTTTATTGCACTTTTAATCCCGTCCTTGTTCTAGCGCGTTTAAATTGGTCTTCTTCTTTCTTTTAATTTTTTAAATCTGTCCCAAATTTCTGTTTTGTTTCGATTGTATCCTTGCTATTATATTTTACTACTATATTTATATTATTAGTCGTATTATTTTCATTATTATTATTACTATATTATTATATTATATTATTTTAATATCACTTTATTGTACATAATGTTACCACTATTATCGTTCTCACTATTATTACCCTTTTTATTATCATTATTACTCGTGTACATCCTTTTGTATTCTCTATGCATATCATCATTCTTTTATCATTATGTTATATCTATTTCTTTGATGTATTATTATTTATGATTTTTTTATATAATACTGTTACATCACGTTTTATTATATATGTATATATATGTATATATATTTATATAATTTTATTAAGAGTTTGTTTTTTAACATTATTATTATTTCTAACATGTACATATGATATGTTTCTAATATTATATCAAATATATGTTTTTGTACATTACGCATATACACTTTTAATATTATATTATTCGTATATGTATGTGTATATATATACTATCTTGTATAGTTTTAAGTATTATAGTATGTATGTATTTTAACACCATATTATGTATACTTTTAATGCTAAAGTACGTCTCATATATTATGTATTTTTTTAAATATTATATTTATTTTACTTATTACATATTTTTAAGCACTATCATGTATATTTTTGATACCATATTGTATATACATTAATATTATGTGTTTATATAGTACGTATATAGTATTAAGGCCATTATCATATGTATTTATATGTAGTATTATTAGTCCTTCTAATATTATGTTTTTGTGTCACCTTAATTACTATTATCATACGTTCACATATTTTCCTTATTACGCTACTTCGTGTTTAACATTATTACCGCGTTTAATATCGCATACATCGTTATTGTTTTTAATGTTATTGCCATGTTCATTATTCGTTTCCATGTGTTTCTAATCTTTCATTTGTTTCTACTTCATATCCATTTGTTTCCTTCTATTTTAAAACTCATTCTTGCTTTTTATCGACTTCAATATACGAGGCAATGTTCTAATTTAAAACTAAGTCGACGTTTTCATCACTATGTTGGATGAATTGCATCGGCTCGTGTTGGAATCGAAACGTCCTTCTAAAAATTGAAAATTTGAAAATACTCGTTTTTCAATCGGATCACGATTAAATTTTAAATGGAACTCGCATTTTTGAAAATTGAGACGACACATGTTTAATAAGATACCAATTTTGGGCGTCACGAGGGTGCTAATACCTTCCTCGTGCGTAACTGACTCCCGAACCCTATTTTTCTCTAATTTTTAGATGTAGACCTAAACCCGGCCTTCTTTTTTTACTAAAAAAATAAACTTTTGTTAAAATAAAGATTTTGTAGGTGTCCGATCACACCTAAGAAAAAGGATCGGTGGCGACTCCCTTATTTTAATAAAATCGAAACTTCGGTTTTTACACTTTTAATCAAACACCCCGATTAGCGACCAAAGCTAAAGCTAAAATTTTTACGTCGCTACACCAACTATCTTGGATGGTTCGAGTTACACATGTATTTAGAGAGGGTAACCGAGTAGTTGATGGTTTGGCATCAATGGCGTCTTCAAGGCCTTTGAGTTGATATATCTACATGCAACCACTTGATGAAGTTCTTCAACTGCTACACGATGATTGCTTTGGAATAGCCTCGCCTAGTTATGGTTTTTATCCTTCTTCTTGTACGAAAAAAAAAAAAATAGAACTCTCACCTCCAAATCCTCTCCTAAGAACTTGGACAATTAACACTTCAACAATGTTTACAATAATTGTTTGCACTATATCATAAAACAGTTCCTTAATGAACAAATTAGAATGCACTAAATAAGCTTTCATTACAAAACCTATACAAGCCTCAAAGCATATATTCCAATTTAGCTTGCTAACATAGAATGCAAGTGAATAGAAAGTAACTCTTTGAAAATAGTTATTACATAAATAACAATAAAAATAAAATCACTTGAAGATATGCTCTCTAAAGATTAGCAGAATTATCTCAATCAAATCTTCACATTCCAAGGACTTTAATTGATTCACATGAATCAAATCCAATCTTCAAATGCTAAAGATTGGTTTCTATATATAGACCAAAATATCTTAAATGAAACAACACATAACTAAGTCTAAAAATTTCATTCATTAAATTGTCAAACCAAATAAGAAAAAATTTTAACCACTTCAATGGCAATTTGCAGTTAACACTATCTAGTGCCACTCAGCAATTCTCAACTCTTTTTGCCTCAACATGTACATATATTATACCTATAAATGTACCATATTTATATTTATGAAACTTTCAAAAAAATATATTTATTACAATTTAGTCAATATTATTTAATTCATTATTTTTATTAAATTTAAAACTAAATTGTTTAAATTAAAACTTGCTTATTATGTATCATTTTTGGGTAATATCTAAGATGAGATTTTATTATAGTGAGATTTTGTGGGATTCTTTTTAAATTAATGGTTGTGCTTAAAAGACAAAAATAAAGAGATTGTAGCTGTTTGATCAAACCACATCAGAAATTAGGAATTGTGTTGACATTCTAGAACTTGTTAAATCGATTACCGAATACGTTGTTTTTCTTTAGAAATTAGTTTCTCTTTCTTTAGTGTTGAAATCTATTAAATTAGTTAAACGATAAATTCACATTTTTCAATACAAATTATATGTAATATGATTAGCAATAAATTAATTTTCTCTCTTTTTATTTTAACCATTAATTTAAATGAATCTCACATGAATTTACGATAATGAAATATTTAAATAATTTTATTTATAAAATCTAAAAATGATTACATATATAGATATAAACAGCAGAGTACTATTGTAGGAAGTCATGTGCGTTGCATGATCAAATGTTGATACATAAAAAAGAATATTGAAAAATTTAATGTGTTTATAGGTTGACAAATTGAAGATGAATTGAATATGCTAAATCAATCGTCATGCATGCACCATCCCTACAGGGTAGGATCCGCAATTAAAATATACTATGGTAATTCATTTTAATTGTTGAACCGTCGAACAGCATAAAATAATGCTCCACTATTTTATTAATATTTTCTATTGCAGCCCAAACATCGGTAAGTAAATTTGATTTTATTTGTAGCAATATGAAATATAATATTTTAAATCCAGATTAATAATTAAATTATTATTTAATAAGTTAACTTTGATTATTAAATTAAATAATAAAAAAATGATAAATTTAATTTTTAATGTTTATATATATTACTTAAATTTAGTTATTAATATTTAAAAAAGAATTAAATAGTTTTTTTAACAAAAATATTGACTAAAAATATTTTAATTCTTTAATGATGTTAACATGACAACTTGTATGGCAGTCCATGTATACTTCAAACCAACATAACACTATTTGTCTTATATGCTAAGTTAATAAATAATTTTAAATATTATAAAAATAAAAAAATTCAAAAAGATATAAAGTTCATAAAAATTCAAAAGAATAGAATGAAGTACACATTAATCGTTATGCAAGTTGACATGTTTAAAAATTTAATGTTTTAATCAACATTTTTATTAAAAAGTAATAATTTAACTTTTTAAAATAAATTGATAATCAAATTTAATATTTTTTTAAAAGATAAAAAATTAACTTTAACTAAAAAAATAATGAATCAAATTAAAAAAAGAAATATAAATATTAAAAACTAAACTTTATGATTATATTCACAATCAAATCATACAAAAAAAAAAAAAAAAGGGAAGACTCATCATCACAAAACAAGTAAAAGTAAATAAAATCTAATTAAATCAAATTCTATAATGATGAGACTTTCAACCTAAAATCTCGATGATCCACATTTCCCTTGCGGTAAATCAAGGTCTATGTGACTCAATTTTCCTCCTAGCTTGGCCAAGCTAGGATTATTTATTAAACTTGTTCATTAATAGTAAATTAATTATGTAAACTATCATTTCTCAACCGTATTAGGACTGGCGTTATATTTAGGTTTATTTATATCTATTAATGATAAGAAGATTAAGGGACCATAAATCACTCTAATAAAAAGGATCCATCAAATTTTAGTATTTGAAAGAAAGTGGTCATTGAGATACGTTCTTAGAGATAGACACGTTAACAAAATTAGCTCTATCAAATGATGAAGTGTTACATATATTTGAGGAATCCCATTAGAGATTAAAGAGATCTTGAAAGAAAAAAGCACTCCTGATAATTCATTTATGAATATTTTTATTTAACTTTCTGTTTTATTCATAAAAAAAACTGAGAAATATATTAAATTTGTACATTAACTTTTTTTTAATGTATAATTTGATATATGAACTTTTAGCTTTAATGTATATTTTGATTCATGAACTTCTATTTTGTGTAATTATAGACATGAAATTTGTATTATCGTTCATATGTATATATAAAAGTTTAATTTTAATTCAATTATACTTATTTAAAGAAATTAATACATACATTTATTTGCATATTAAAATAATATAATTGTCAATGTATGTAACATCCAATATAAAATGGTGTTAAATTAATAATATTTTTATTAATTTTTAAAAATTGAATCAAATCAAAATTCATATATAAATTTGATATTTATTACTAAAACATATTACTTAACCAAATGCAGCTCTGTCGCATTTGTTAAAAAATTTATCCGGTACCTAATTTTTAGTGTACAAATCTTTATATATAAGGAAATTAGTTTTTAGTGGCGTCTTTTTCCCTTACATATAAGCCTTGCCAAAAGAAAAGTAAACACCACAGATTCCTGCATCGGGAAAAACGATGGTGTTTTAAATTTGCCACTATAAATATTACAATGCGGCCATTATTGTACCAAAAGGTAATATAAAAAAGAAATTTATATTTTCTTTTCAACAGTGCTTTGGTGATAGACGTATTGCGGCCGAGGTGAAATGTGTCACCAATAATGGCCCCCTTTTTGCTAGTAGCCACTGCCAATTATATGTATATATAGTGGTGTTTTGGGATAAAATACTTTAGGCGATGGAAGTTGAGACTGTTGTTGTTGCTGCATAAAAGCAAATAAAGTTTGAAGCTACTACCTTGGTTCCTAATTTTGTGACTCAACTTCGTCATATTATCTTCTGTCTATTCCACGTTCGACTAAATCTTTTTTTTTCCTATCTCTTTCATGTGATTTTTCAACTTACAAACTTGTTGTTTTGATTCTGAAGCTTCCAAAGTAGTCGGTTGGCATCGTATCTAAACCAACATGGAATATTTGTTCAAGTCTTTCTGGTCCAACTACTCCTACAAGTACTTGATTTTCAATTTCTTCTCAACTCATGAAAGTTGACAAATTTTTTGTTTTACCTTCTCTGTTAACATAGACAGTAGAGAAGTAATATGACCTCATTGTATTCATCAAAAGAAGATAAGTTTAGTATTTAATACAGAAAAGCATTAACTAACTGTTAACAAACTAACTATTTAACAACTGAACTCAACTAACTTTCTTAACTAACTTTTATAGTTAATACTTATTATACTTTATAACATGCCCCGTGCTTATCGACTTCTCTTGCTTTTTAAACCATCATTTCTTGTGGAAACAACTCGAAGCCTTCTTCTGAATTTGTCGAACAGCCCTACTGACAAGGGCTTGGTTAAGATATCAGCAATCTGATCTTGATAAGACACATGACCTACTTGAAAAGATCCATTTGCAACCTTTTCTCTAACAAAGAACAAGTCCAATTCAACATGTTTGATTTTGGAATGCATGACAGGATTGCTTGTTAAAGCAACAGCAGCTGAGTTATCACACCAAACTAGTGCATTGTTCTGAACTGGAGCACAAAGTCCAGACAACAATGATTGAATCCAAACTATTTTTGTAGTGACATGAGCAAGGCTTCTATATTCTGCCTCTGCTGTGGACTTGGACACCACTTGCTGCTTCCTAGAGCTCCAAGAAATTAGATTTCCTCCAAGAAAGACACAAAACACTGAGGTTGACTTGCGATCATCAGTGTCTGACCCCCAACTTGCATCAGAATAGCCTTCAAGTAATAACTTGGAAGTTCGAGTGAACTGTAACCTATGGTCTAGAGTCCCTTGCAAATACCTTAGAATCCATTTGACAGCTTTGAAATGTGTATCCAAAGGTTTGTGCATAAGCTGACAAGCTTTGTTCACAGAAAAAACAATGTCTGGCCTAGTTATCACAACATATTGTAGAGCTCCTACAATACTTCTGAACAGTCATTCATCTTCAACAGGGCTTCCTTCATGAGCTGACAGATGACAAGTGGTCATTCTTAGGGTAGGAGAAGCTTTTGACCTATCCATGGAAGCTCATTGAAGCAAGTCCAATATATACTTTTTCTGACTCAAGAAAACACTATCCGAAGTATGAGTGACTTCAATTTCGAGGAAATAGCTCAACTGACCCAAGTCTTTTAAAGAAAAGTGAACATCGAGGTCTTCGACAAACTGATCAATGTCAAAAGAGTCAGTGCGAATGACTATTATGTCATCAACATACACTAACACATAGAGTAGCTGAGACCTTGCTTGATGAATGAAGAGAGAATTGTCAGCTTTAGAGGTGACAAACTTGATAGCCAACAAAAATTCCCTCAGCTTGTGAAATCAAGCTCCAGGTGCCTGTTTAAGACCATAAAGAGCCTTTCTCAGTCTACATACAAGTTGTTGACCAGCAGTCTTTTGTTGCTCAAATCCTAATGGCTGTATCATGTAAATCTCCTCATGCAAGTCCCCATCCAAGAATGCATTGTTGATATCTACTTGTCTGAGGGACCACCCTACAGAAACAGCAAGGGCCAGAACCACCCTGATCGTTGTTGGCTTGACCACAAGACTAAAAGTATCTTGAAAATCGATACCTGCCTATTGTATGTAGCCCTTAACAACCAACCTTCCTTTGTATCGAGTTACCGAAACATCTACATGTCTTTTCACCTTGAAAATCCACTTGTATCCAACAGCTCAACAACCTGCAGGCAGAGGCACAAATCCCACGTGTGATTAGCCCACGTGTGATTAGCCATTAAGACACCAGATTCTGCTTGAGCAGCTGCAGTCCAAGCAGGACTCTAAAGGCCTCAACAATGGTGAAGGGCTCTGTAACAGCTCGATTTTCAGTAGTGTCGGAATAGTGATTCGAGATCACTAAATTCGACGAAAAAGTTAGAAAATTTATTAATTAATAATTATAAGTTAAGTGTGATTTTAGAAATATTTTTGAATTAGTGAATTTTGTGTTTTAAAAGAAATTATCAGGAATAGTTATGAGTCTAGTAGTGTGTTTAATTAGGTTTTAATTAAGTGAATTTAGCTTAATTAAGAGTAATTAGAAAAAAGGACTAAATTGAATAAGGGGTAAAAGTCTAATTATAGATTGAAAGAAAGTAAAAAGGGCCAAAATGGCAAATATGCCATTTGACAATAGTTGAGGCGGCAAACTTAGAAAAATCTAAGATTTTTCTTAGATTTTTTGAATTATTAATTATTAATAATAATAATTATTATGGTTTTCTATTTAAATATTATTATATTATGAAATAATTAAAATAAAGACAAATGTTTGGTAATAAAGATATACATGTGTAATAATTATATTTGTACAATTGTAATATATTTATTTAATTACTTTTTGTCTAAGTAATAAATTTTTATTATATTAAAATATTAAATTATATAAAACAAATAAATAAATAAAATAAGGACAATTGGATGGTGATGATGATATACAAGTGTAAAATATATGTATGTACAAATGTAAGATAAATATTTGTTATTAAATAGATATTTATTATAGTAATTATTATTACTAAGTTAATAAAATTAAATAAAACAAAAAGAAAACAAATAAAAGAAAGAATAGAAAGAATAGAAAGAGAATAAGCAAAACGAAATAGAGAAAGAAAGGGGAGAAAAAGAAAGAAAGAAAAAGAAAAGGAAAAAGGAAAATTTGGGGTTTTAAGGTTCAAAGCTAATTTGGTAAGTCAATTTAATCCCCTTTTTTTTTTTTAAATTTTTGAGTTTTTTGAAACCTAGAACAAAATATTTCATGATTTATGTTGAAAGTTTGAAAGATAGTAGATTTTTAGATATAATTCATGTTGAATTAATTGATGAATTAGGGATTAAATTGATTGAATTTCAAGTTAGAAGTTAGTAAAGGATTGAATTGTAAAATAAAACATAGGTTTTGAATAAGAGGGACTAAATTGAAAGAATTTCAAAATTAGGAATTTATGGTGAAATTTAAGAGTTGAAATAAGTTTGTAGAAGAAATTAAATGAAAATATGGAGTTAATTTTGAAAAATAAAACTAGTTTAAATTATGGACTAATTTGAGAATTTTGGTAAAAGTTGAATGTGAAATTGTAATTATTGATAAATTTTAATTATTTTAATTACGTAGCTAATGTCGTGCCAGAAACATCGGCCAAGAAGGGAAAGAGAAAGTGGACGAAGAATAAATCGAGAAATTACGGTTAGTATTACTATAATTCGAATTTAATTATTATTAATTGTTGAATTTTAAGTTAATATGCATGGTAAGTATTAGTATTGAAGTGTATGAAATTAAATTGAATTGTGATTATATGTGAATAATTGAAATGCGTATTTAATTGAGAAACTGTATTGAATTATGAATATGTAAATTGAAAATTGATTGAAAAGTGGAAAATGATTGAATTGAAAATGTGAGAAATTGTGATTGAATTGAGATTTATATGTGATCCGAAAACCCTATTAACTAGTCGGGTTAAGTCAGATATAGTTGGCATGCCATAGGATTGGAAGTGTTTAGGGATACTTCGACCTCGAGTCGATGAGACACTGGGTGTCATTATATTACTTCGGATAGATTCGATGAGATACTGGGTACTAACTTACTTCGACTTGGCTGATGAGACACTGGGTGTCAATTATCGCTTCGAACTATCCGATGAGGTATTGGGTGCCATACTGGAGTATTTGGTTGGATCTGTGTATCCGCCAAAGTCTGAGTCATGTTAATAGGGGAAAAATAAAAGATTTGGTAATAGAAATGATATTGAATGATCTTGAATATGAATTGAAATGAGATATTAAATAGATATATGGAAATGAAATGTATGAACCATGGGTTCAAGAAATAGATAATGATATAGTTCATGAACTGGTTTTGGAAGTATGAGATGATGTAAAAATCTAAGTGAAGAAAACCAAATTGAAATAGCTATTGTTGAAAAATGAGAAGTGAAAATAAAATAATTTGAAATAGTGAAATAATATGTGAATTTAATTGAATACAAGTTATTGAAATTTATTTATGGATTTAATGTATAAATTGAGTATCGAAAGACTATAAATGTAAATTGATTATAAATGAACGAACTGACAATAGAAATAATAATGAATGAGTTGATAAATTGATTAAATTTGCATGTAAATGGATGAGTTATTGAAATGGAATGGGAAATTGAAATGAATTTGAGATAGTTAATATTATTAATGAAATAAGTTGTTTATATATGAAATGGTTATTAAAGATTATAAGCATAAAAATTATAAGTTGTTAATAGGGGTAATGAACAATTTGATAATCAAAATTGATATGGAATAAATTATTGAATTGAATGATTTTGTATATGAAATAGAATGAGTTATTAGAATAAGATGCATGTGGAAAAATCAAATAAAATTGAGATAGTGACATAATGTATGAATTCAATTAAATACAAGCTTTAAAATAATGATTATTGTTATTATTGAACAAGTTGACTTAAAGTATAAAATAGTTATGGAAAGATTATTGACATAAATTGAATATGTATATTTATTTGTATAATGTTACAAATTTGAATTATAGTAATACCACTGAGTATACATACTCAGTGTACGGTTTGTTTCCGTGCGCATGATAGTGGAAATCAAAGTTTCGTACCAGCATCCAAGTCAATCCCGAACTCGACAAATTGGTGATTTATAGATCTTTTTGATAAATGGCATGTACATATGATACGTGTATTTGGTCATTTGGTAGTTGGTTGTAAATTGATTTTTTTTAATATGAACTTGAATGGTTATATATATATATATATGAAGTTAAGTTTATGGAAATGGTATATTAGGTACGAAAGTTAAATCAGATTGGTTGAATGATAAAAATTTGAGTTGCTTGTGTTTAAAGGTTTGCAGGGTAGTAAACTTGAGATTTAAGACTCAATTTGAGTCCACATAGGTAGAGACACAGGCGTGTATCTCAGCCGTGTGAAATACATGGCCTAGCACATGGCATGCGATTTGGCCGTGTGACCATGAGTTATAAAGAAATGCAAGTCAAAAGTTACACGGGTAAAGGGCACGAGCATGTGCTACCACACGGCCTGAGTCATAGGCATGTCACGAGTGTGTCACATAGACACACAAGTGTGTCCCTGACTCACACGGGTGTGTAAGCCCTGCACCTAGGAAAAAAAATTTAAAATTTTTTGAAGGATTGCCCAAGCACCCGAACTAGTCCCGAATCACTTCTAACTCATATTTTGGGCCTCGAGGATCCATCTAAGGGACTTTAAGATTATTTTATAATATATTTGATAATTATTTGTATATCAATTTTAAATTGTCCGGTAGGTCTGGTAATGCTCCGTAACCTTGTTTCAATGACAGTTTGGGGTTAGGGGGTGTTACAGGCTCCCTCTCTTTTAAGATAGAGGAGAATAGCTTTGGTTTAACAATACCACTCTTCGACTGAGTTTGCATAGGATGGCAATTTACAGGAGAAAGTGGCCTAGCAGTGGTGGCAGCTGGAGCACAAGATACAAGAAAACTAACCATTATAGAGGAATCCTTAGGTGAAGGTGATGAACTAGAAGACCTCATGATATAGGAAGCCTAGGGTGAAGCTGAGGTAGGAATAGCTTCAGTTGAACATGAGGAGCTAGGAGAGGGAGGACTGGTTGTTGCAACCATAGGAACACAAGAACTTTGATGAAGAAACCTAATAGGAGCCAAGTTTGTTGGTGAAGAGAAGCCAGTTTGGAATGGGAACTAAGCCTCATCAAAGATGACATGACGAGAGACAAACATACGACTGTTTGCAGCAAGACATTTATAACTTTTCTGGTTAGAGCCAAAACCAAGAAAAACACACTTCTTGGATCGAAACTGAAGTTTATGCTGTTGGAAGGGCCTCAAGTAAGGAAAGCATTTACTTCCAAACACTTTCAGTTGTGAATAGTCAGGTTGAACTTTATATAGCTTCTCATAAGGAGTGTGCTGTTGCAAAATAAGAGTTGGTAGCCTGTTGATGAGATGAATTGTATGAGAAAAAGCAGCTGATCAAAACTCCAAAGGCATGAGGCCTAGGCTAGAAGTGTTAACCCCATGTCAACTACTTGGCGATGTCTCCTTTTGGCAACCCCATTTTGTTATGAGGTATAAAGACAAGTTATTCGATGTTGAATGCCAAATCGAGAGAGCTTAGCTGACAAAGAACGATACTCTCCCCCCAGTCTCTTGCAACATTTTGATGGACTTTCCAAATTGAACTTGAACCATTTTGTGAAAGTGAAGGAAGCAACGAAGAACCTTAGACTTGGTTTTAAGAAAATACAACCAAGTATACCTGCTATACATATCAACAAAGGAAACACAATAAGAGAAACCACTTAATTGCACATGTGCTAGCCCCTAAACATCGGATGCCAATAATTCAAAACGAAAAGAGTACACTGTTTGTAAAGCATTAAAAGGCAATTTGTAGGATTTGCCTAATTTACAAGGTGTACACATAAGATGCAAACTGTTATGCTTGAAAGAAATATTATAAGAACGCAAAACACGAGCAAGTGTATAATGATAGGGATGTCCAAGTCTGTTATGCCATAGCTCAAAGGAGGAAGAAACCTGAACATTGCACAAAAGAGGAGACTCTGAACTTTGAACTGTACCAGGCCTATTTGAAGTAGCTCAAGAGAAATCAAATATATACAATCCCTCATGCATGTAGCCCACCAGTAGAGCCCTCCCTATCTGAATGTCTTTCACAAAATACAAAAAAGGATGAAACTTGAAATAGACTTCATTATCTCTTGCAAACTGCCCTACAAATATCAAATTTTTACAAACTGTAAGAACATGTAGTACATTTTTTAGGTGTAATGATAAACGATAAATTATATATGTTTTTACCTCATGCTTAGCCTAATTTATGGATGAATTATCATTGAATTTGTGGAAATTGGTGCTCATAATCTTTCTATTTCATGTTTTATGCCCAGGTGAGCTTAAGGAAGAGAAAATAGCAAGCAACGGGCCAAAAACAGAGAAAATGGGCCAAAGTATGAAAACAACACGGCCCGAAGATTTACCACACGGCCGTGCCTCCTTAAGCTCAAACACGGCCCAACCCCGACAAGCACAGCCAAACCACACAGCCGTGCCACCATTAACAGGCCCGACCATGGCCTGGGCCTCGATTCACACGGGTGTGGCACATGGGCGTGTCCCTGTCGTGAGGAAGTTAAATTTCACTCGAAAAAGGCTACTTAGGGGCTAAGAAAGACACTCCAAAGCTCTATATAAAGACCCTAGGGGGCAACTACAAAGGGAGACTTTTCTCTCCTCAAGAAGGTGCTTTTTCTCCTACAAAAGAGTACCTTATTTCTGTCAACATAGAGAGTAGAAGCAAGGAATTACTCCAAGGGAAGCCGATTGATCCATCTCAGAAGCTTAATTCTCCCTCAAGACTAAAGATTTCCCTTCAATTTCCTTCAGGGGTTTTTGGGTTCTTTATGTTTTGTTATTTTAATTCTTTTGAGATGTTTTCTTTTATAATTATGAACTAAATCCCAAAATACTTGAGGGGGATGAAACCTAAGACAGATCTTGTTATTATTTTCTCTTGAATTATATGAAAAATATTTGATTTGTTCTTAATTGTGTTTTTAACTCTTAAATTGATATTTTCGGAATATTGATTTAAGTCGAATGTGCTTATGTAGAGGAGCAAAAGTCCCTGCATAGGAGTAGATCCAGCATAATTAAGTGGAGTTGATCACAATCTTAGAGATAGGACGACGAAAATCTGCCGGATTAGGGTCAAACCTAATAAGGGAATCCATAGATCGAGTTAATACAACATTAGGGGTTTTAATTAGAAAGAGATTTCAATTAATCAACCTAGGGTTAGTTGTTTTAGTCTCGAGAGAGATATTAACATAAATTAGGGATTTCTACAGATCAAGTCAAGTGAATAAATCGTCTAGTTCAAGAGTTGATAACAAGTGAAGTCTAGGTAGATTCTCCTTTGAGTATTGTCCAAATCAATCAGTTTTTCCTAAGAGTTTTTTCCTAATTTACTTTTTGTGCTTTCATAGTTTCGTTTTAGAATTAGTTTAGTTTCATAAAAACCCTTTTTATTTCTAGGTTAAATAATAGAAAGAAAGTTAGTACTAGTACTTTTGGTTCCCTTGGGTACGATATCTCGGTCTTGCCACTAAACTATACTATTGTTCGATAGGTGCGCTTGCCTTAAATCATGATAATAGTTAGTTTCTAGTGTGATCATTATTATAAATTTTATTACTTCATATCATGCATATCAAGTTTTTGGCACCGTTGCTGGGGAACTAAGATATTAGGAACACTCAATTTTTATTACTTTAGCCATTGCTATTTTAATTATTTTCAGCCTTTATTTTTATTTTTATTTACTAAAATTTTTTTTGTTCATTTTCCCTTTCTAGGTATCTCTAGTTTATGACTAGAAGAAACCTAGGAGGACCATTACTTTTTGACGAATATTTAGAAGCTACAGTTCTTAGAAATCATAGAGAGATCAGACAAAGCCTACAATATTCAGAGCAAGAATCAGAACCTACTGAAGAGATGGAAGTAAATCAGGACAATCTACCACCTCCCACGATAGCCGCAGAACTGGCGAATCAAAACGATGCTCCTCGTACTATATGGATTTAGAGACACTTTACGATGCCTGGGAAAGATACAAAGATCTTTTGAGAAGGTGCCCTTACCATGGATTGCCTTTGTGGTTACAGGTTCAAACCTTTCACAACGGTTTGAATCCTTCCACAAGACAAATGATTGATGCAGCCACCGGAGGAACAATCAACAATAAAACACAGAAGCAACCTATGAGTTTATAGAAGAGATGTCATTGAATAACTATCAGTGGCAAGTCATGAGGACAAAGCCGACAAAAGCTGTAGGAGTTTTTAACATTGATGCCGTCACCATGCTTTCTAATCAGGCAGAACTTTTAAATAAAAAAATTGATAATTTTGTTGGTTCTACGCAGGCACACCCAGTGATGCAATGTGATGCAATTCAGGGAAACATGTACAATCCAGATTACTCCTCCTATGGACATAGCATGGAAACCAAGTAAGCCAACTATATGGGTAACAATTCTAGACCTCAGAATAATCCTTATAGTAACATATTGACAAGGAAATCAAAGACATCCACCTACTCCGGGATTTCAACAACCACATCCACAACAAAAGAAAAAGCCGAACCTTGAAGAGATGTTCACAAAATTTATTACCGCATCAGAAACCTATTTCTAAAACACCGAAACAACACTGAAGAACCAGCAAGCATCCATTCAAGGGCTCGAAAATCAAAATGGTCAACTCGCAAAGATGATATCTGATAGACCACAAGGTAGCTTGCTAAGTAATACTGAGCCAAATCCTAGAGAACATGTGAAAACAATTACTCTAAGGGATGGGAAAGTACTCGTTGAACTAGAAAATAAGCCTGACAAGGTAGAGGAAGAGGAAGAGGAACCTAAGGAAAACACTCCGTCAGCACTTAAAGAATATAAGCCACCTATACCATATCCAACAAAGTTAAAGAAAGACCGCACGGATGCTCAATTTGGTAATTTCTTGAACTTTTTAAACAGCTACATATTAACTTACCTTTTGTTGAAGCAATTTCGTAGATGCCATAGTATGCAAAGTTTTTAAAAGAACTTCTCACAAATAAAAAGAAGTTGGAAGAACTAGCCACAGTGAAACTCAACGAGGAATACTCAGTTATTCTTCAAAATAAACTGCCAGCCAAACTGAAAGACCCAGGGAGTTTTACTATTCATTGCTTAATTGGTAGTTTAATCATTGAAAAAGCCTTAGCTGATCTAGGTGCTAGTATTAACTTAATGCCATACAAAATGTTCAAGCAACTAGGTTTAGGGGAACCAAAACCCACTAGGATGAGTATTCAATTAGCTAATAGATCTATTAAATATCCCAGGGGAATCATTGAAGATGTGTTAGTAAAAGTAGATAAATTTATATTCCCTATTGATTTTGTTGTGCTTGACATGGATGAAGATATTGAGGTACCTTTAATTTTAGGATGCCCATTCTTAGCTACTGCTAGAGCTGTTATTGATGTAGCAGATGGTAAACTAGTGCTCAGAGTTGGTGAAAAAGAAGTTAGCTTTAAAATTTATGATGCTATGTGATTTTCTAGAGAACAAGATGATTCCTGTTAATTCATTGATGTTATTGATTATTTTGTTCAAGACAATTTCCAGGAAATCACTCTTGAAGACATGTTGGAACTGTGTCTCGTTTAAGGAAAAGAGGAAGAGGAAGCCATCACTGAAGTTAAGGAAGTAATTAAGGAGCTAAACTTTAATGAGCTTGTCACAAGACACATAAGTTATGAGGGTCTTAAGTTAAAAGACGAATTGAGACAAAAACCCTCGATTGATGAACCTCCTAAATTAGAGCTAAAACAATTGCCTGACCACTTAGAATATGCATTTTTGGGAGATAATTCTACATGACAAGTAATTATCGCATCAGATTTGAGCGCTGAAAAAAAAGAGGAATTACTTCAGGTATTAAGGGAACACAAAAAGGCTATAGCTTAGAAGATTTCTGATATTAAAGGAATTAGCCTTCTTTTTGTACCCACAAAATTCTAATGGAAGATGAATATAAGCCATCGGTGCAAACTCAGAGACGATTGAATCCCAACATGAAGTCGTAAAAGTCAAGGTAATTAAACTTCTAGATGCAGGCATTATTTATCCTATTTCTGACAGTTCTTGGATAAGTCCTGTGCAGGTTGTCCCTAAAAAGGGAGGCATGACTGTAGTGTCTAATGAAAAAAAAGAGTCAATACCTACAAGAACAATCACTGGATGGAGAGTTTGTATTGATTATAGGAAGCTGAATGATGCAACTCGAAAAGATCATTTTCCCCTACCCTTTATTGATCAGATGTTGGAAAGATTATTAGGACAAATGTATTGCTTTTTGGATGGCCTCTCTAGTTACTTCCAAATCTCGATAGCCCCAGAAGATCAAGAAAAGACAACATCCACATGTCCATACAGTATGTTTGTTTATCGTAGAATGCCTTTTGGATTATGTAATGCCCCTGTTACTTTTCAGCGATGCATGTTAGCTATCTTTGACGAACTCGTGGAAGACATCATGAAAGAATTTGACTTCGAAATAAAAGACAAGAAATGAGCTGAAAATTTGGCAGCAGATCACCTTTCAAGACTGGAAAACCCACACTCCGGAGATTTCGATAAAATAAATGACTTGTTTCCTAAAGAACAACTACTAGCCATAGCAGAAGCAGCCGTTCCTTGGTTTGCTAATCTTGCAAATTATTTAGCAGCTAACATAATCCCAAAAGGGTTGACCCATCAGCAAAAGAAGCGATTCTTCGCTGATGTGAAAAATTACTTTTGGGAAGATCCTTTCCTTTTTTGCATTTGTGCAGATCAAGTGATTCGAAGATGCGTTACTGAGACAGAAGCATATAAAATTTTAGATCACTGCCATTCGGGACCAACAGGAGAACACCATAGTGGAGCTAGAACTGCTCACAAAGTACTCGAATCAGGTTTTTTCTGGCCCACCCTTTTCAAGGATGCCAACAAGTATGTGACCTCTTGTGATAAATGCTAGAGAACAGGTAATATCTCTCAGCATAATGAAATGCCTCAAAACTATATACTCTCATGTGAAATATTTGATGTATGGGGTATTGATTTTATGGGTCCTTTCCCTACTTCATTCGGGAATAAGTACATACTGGTAGCAGTAGATTATATGTCAAAATGGGTAGAAGCCCAAGCCTTACCTACTAATGATGCAAGAATGGTAGTACGTTTCCTTAAAAAACTTTTCTCTCGATTCAGAACACCTAGGATAATTATAAGTGATAGGGGTACTCATTTTTGCAATGTCCAATTTGACAAAGTTTTGAAAAGATATGGAGTGCATCATAGAACAACCACCCCTTATCACCCACAAACCAGTGGTCAAGTTGAAGTGACAAATAGAGAATTAAAACGCATTTTAGAAAAAAAGTAGAAACAAATAGGAAAGATTGGTCACTGAAAGTAGATGACGCCTTATGAGCTTATAAAACTGCATTTAAAACTTCCATAGGAACATCTCCTTATAGACTAGTTTACGGAAAAAGTTGTCATCTGCCATTTGAACTTGAACATAAATCATTTTGGGCTATTAAATTCTTAAATCTTGATTTTAAGCTTGCAGGTGAGAAACGTCTAATGCAACTAAATGAGCTGGATGAATGACGCTGCAATGGTTACGAAAACTCACAATTATATAAGGAAGCAACAAAGTGACGCCATGACAATCGATTGAGACAATCTAAGCAGTTCAAAATCGGTGATCTCGTCTTACTATACAACTCAAGGCTTAAACTATTCCATGGAAAACTTAAATCAAGATGGTCAGGCCCATTCACTGTTCAAACTGTCTTTCCATACGGCACAGTCGAGGTAACTCATCCAAGCCACAACACTTTCAAGGTAAACGAACATCGGCTTAAACATTATAGAGGTGAAAATTTCAAGAATAATAGGGAGGAGCTTCAGCTCCATGAACTCCTGTCATGATACATACAAGCAGAGTCGAGCTTAGACTCTAAATAAGCGCTTCTCGGGAGGCAACCCTAGCACTAACTTAGTAAATCCTTTTATTTTAGCTTCCTAATACATCGACTAACACTTTCTAATGCAGGTTTTTCAGACCACACGGCCATGCCTACGGGCGTGCCTAAGGCTGTGTGGATACTACGGGCAGAGACAAGGCCGTGCAACATGATCTGTACAAGAAGGGTAAAATTTTCCCTAAGACACGGGCTTCGACAAAGTGCCATAGCCGTGCAATGTGGCCGTAGCCGATCCTGTCAATCCAAGCACGGGCTTCAACAAATTGCCACGGCTATGTGATATGGCCGTAGCCAACACTGCCAATTCCAACACGGGCGTGCGACACTCCCGTGCCTCAAGGCCGTGGTCAACACTGTCAATTTAGGCACGGGCGTGTGACCTACTACACGGCCGTGGGAGAAGCGAACATCGAAGGACACGACCGTGCGACACGGCCGTATGCCTCAACACGCCCTAGGAACACGAGCGTGTGTCTCGAACTGAGTACGCCAAAACCCCATATTTTTGAACCACACGGGCAAAACCCGAGTCACACGGGTGTGTGCCATGCCGTGTGACCCAAAAACCCTAAAATCCTCCCATCTAAAACCCACTTTAAGCATCCCTAGCGCCGTCGTCGGCCTTCAAAGCTCCTCCATGATCGTGCTGCCCGTACCACGACTGTGCTTCACCCCATTAGTCACCTATTCGGTTCATTTTTCTTATTTTCCTCTTTAATTTCTAATGTTTTTATCTATTTTTATGTTAGTAAATTGTTTTATTTAGTTTTTGCATTATTTTAGAGCATGAAATTTATTGATTTAGAATGAACAATCTAGAATACTAACCACCATAGGGAATTTCATGATGCCATTTAAACTCTCATTAGGCTGCCACTTTTACTTATCTAGAGTAATATTCAATTAGTATAAAATGATATCCATGCCTTCATCATTTGATACCATGCTTAGAATGAATAAATTATATTATTTAGGTTAGTAAAATCCACATTTCATTACAATATGTTTTGTTAAAATTATCATTTAAGCATACGAACTTACTAATATTCATATCTTTAGTTTCAATTTTTAGGTCTAATGTATTTTTCTTTCTCGTTTTATTTCAGCAAACATATCATTATTACGCGGTAAGAAAGCTACCGTCCTTACTTCAAAGAAGCGAAAAGGGCCTGGTGGTTCCTCGTCGAGACCTACTGCTGAGGTCCGACATCCATTCATCTAGTTCTCACAGAACTCCTAAGAGGAGTTATTTCAGATACTACGAGCCAGACCCCTCGGAGCAGGAACGTGCATTGATTGGGTTGTCTTAGAACATATACACCTAGCAGACGAGGTCCGGGCCTTGTTGATAACAGACCCGTGGGAGCAGTTCTTCCATATCGTAGAGCCCACATATTTTGAACTCACTCTTGAGTTCTGCTCCACGTTCCATCTACAAACGGTGATGAGCTGTCACGATGATCCAGGGACGATCCAGTTCTGTTTAGGAGGCCTCGTACGTCAGCTTAGTGTACCAGAATTCGGTACAGCTCTCGGCCTCTACATGAAGCAGTTCATGGAAGAAGAGGAACTTTCTACGCTCTACCGCCACATCCATCTATCACCAGCTAGGTGTTGGGAGGCCCTAGTCCCTGCATCATCCATATACGACCCTAGTCGCTCCAAAGCGACCAACCTCGCCCTATCTCTGAGGTACATACACGACCTCTTCGTACACTCATTGATGGGTAGATGCGAGAGCACAGGGGTCGTCAATACCCAGGATGCCTATTTCCTATGGAGCATGGCGAACGCACATACCATCGACATTGCCTACTTCATCGCTCATGCCATTCAGCACCAGACCGAGAGGCATCGGAGATGTGCGATATCTATGGGTCCGTACATCATTCAGTTGGCCCGCTATTTTGGCCTGCTCAACACCGCAGCCCAGACATCCTCCTACACTTTGATCGGCCAGATGTCCCCTCAGGGCATCTAGACTATGCTACACATGAGAATGATCCAACGCTGACGTGGGACTGATCCTCCACAATACCACCTACTTTGAGACGCCGAGCAGGAGGATCCTGAGGACATTACTGATGATGTCCCACCACTAGCAGAGGAGGCCCCAGCTGAACCACCACCCCTCACCGCCCAGTTCATACGGTAGCTTCACACGCTGACATATCTGAACGCCTCACACAATTCGAGCAGCAGTGCTTCCAACGCCTAGATCATATAGACGCTACTCTTCAGCAGATATGCTAGCACCTTCATATCTCTGCACTGCCCCCACCGCGCGACCCATCTGAGGATTAGAATTTCCTAATCCTCTTTTCTTCTCTTTTATTTTCATTTTTATTTTTCCTTTTATTTTATTTCATCTTATCTTTTTCATTATTTGAATATTAGTATTTTTAGAACTTAATTTATTTTATTCCTTTATTTTTATTATTTCATATCGGCTATCCCCTAACAAACATATTTTGTTAATCCAAATTCCCTAAAACTAATAAATGCTTTCGCAGTTTCAAAGGAGCTCTACAGCTCAAATAAAAAATCTAATGAGAACCTTACCACAACCTCACCTAGTTGACACCGCTAAAGCCTACACTCCCAACATGAAAGCTGTGGACAAACAAACACTACCACCACCAGAGTATCCACCTCTGCACCTTCCTTTGTCCCAGACACTCTAAAGGCACCATCACCATACAAATTCACTGAATTCAGGGAGTTTCATGTCTTTCCCTATCTTATGATCTTATGCTTCTATTGCTACTAATGTTTCTTTATACATTGAGGGCAATGTACATCTTAAGTATGGGAAGAAACTTACTTTTAGTCATTGCATTTTCATTGAAACCCCTGAAAATTTTTAAAACTAACATTTTGCATTGTTCTCAAAATTTCAAATTCTCACTTTCACTCTCTACATTATCTTCAATCTCCTATTAGGAATTAATTCTGATTGGTTTATGATTTTTATTGATATGTTGAGAATTAAGACATAGGTGCTTATACCTTGATTATTCAAACTTTAAAATACTAGGGAATCAAGCATGATAAGTTGAAATTTTTGAGAATTTAAATTTTTTCTAGGTTGTTTTCCCTAATATTTAGTGTTATCTTGAGATTTGAAATTCGCAGGATTGACATCAAAAAGCCATAATTCTTGTAAGATTTTTGAGCCTTTTGAGCATACATTCTTTCGTACTCACTTTTATTGTTGCTTTGAGTGAGTCAATATTGATTTGTTATTCTAGAACTTGCTTCGATTATACATGTCGAGACCACATCATTGATTTGATACACTGAGATGATAAAGGCATATAGGATTTAACCCACTTACTCCATAAAAGCCTACTTCCACAAATTAACCCCTAGTGAACCTCATTGAGCCTAACAGCCCATTCTTTGACTTACCTCTAATATTGACCTATAACCTATTTTTGTTGAATTCTATTCAATTATTTTGATCCCTATTTTTTGTCGAGATTTGAGTTGATTTATTATCTAGCTTTTTTTTTTCTCTTTTTCAGTTTGTAAAAGTTTGTAAATATTCAAAGTATTGTATTTGATTTGTTCTTAAAAAAATTGTTTATACAGTTAATTCAGTTGTAATTCATATTTCAGTTTTAGTTTAACATTTTTGCGTATTTCTATTATAAGCTATCAAATCCAGAACGATGTCATCATAAGGCTTAGCTCTAGAAATATGTTCCAGTGATAGAGATTTTTCTAGCTAGATGATTTTTTAATTCAATCTCGATTCTAACCCTTTTTTTTAGCTTGTGACAATACCCCTAACCAAATCCCCATTACAACCATTGAAAGACCTTTTGATCGATGTGTCATATCAATCTATAGTGGTGGAGATTTGATTTTCTTGCAAGCCTATGGTAATAACTTTTCAGGTTGACTAAAGAGTGCTTAATCCTTGAACCCTTAACACTTTGAGTGGATAGAGTGAATCTTTAGTGAGGATGTCAAATCTTGTTAATTTTGATTGAGAGGGAATTACTTAGGAGAATGGAGAAAACCTATGTTTCTGTGATAAAATTCTCAACTTAGAGTGTTTAAATCTTTAATGTTCTTCTGGTTGAATTCTCATTGTATGATTACTTGTGGATTAGTTTAAAACATTATTGATAAGGGTTATAAGTTGAGAAGAACGATTCTTAATTGTGAGTTGAGATTTTGCTTGAGGACAAACAAAAGCTTAAGTGTGGGGGTATTTGATAAACGATAAATTATACATGTTTTTACCTCATGCTTAGCCTAATTTATGGATGAATTATCATTGAATTTGTGGAAATTGGTGCTCTTAATCTTTCTATTTCATGTTTTATGCCTAGGTGAGCTTAAGGAAGAGAAAAGAGCAAGAAACGGGCCAAAAACAGAAAAAATAGGCCAAAGTATGAAAACAACACGGCCCAGAGATTCACCACACGGCCGTGCCTCTTTAAACTCAAACACGGCCCAACCTCGACAAGCACGGCCAGACCACACGGCCGTGCTACCATCAACAGGCTCGACCACGGCCTGGGCCTCGATCCACACGGGCGTGGCACACGGGCGTGTCCCTGTCGTGAGGAAGTTAAATTTCACTCGAAAAAGGCTACTTAGGGGCTAAGAAAGACACTTCAAAGCTCTATATAAAGACCCTAGGGGGCAACTACAAATGGGGACTTTTCTCTCCTCAAAAAGGTGCTTTTTCTCCCATAAAAAAGTGCATTATTTCTGTCAACACAGAGAGTAGAAGCAAGAAATTACTCCAAGGGAAACCGATTGATCCATCTCAGAAACTGAATTCTCCTTCAAGACTAAAGATCTCCCTTCAATTTCCTTTAGGGGTTTTTGGGTTCTTTATGTTTTGTTTTTTTAATTCTTCTGATATGTTTTCTTTTATAATTATGAACTAAACCCCCACATACTTGAGGGGGATGAAACCTAAGACAGATCTTGTTATTATTTTCTCTTGAATTATATGATAAATATTTGATTTGTTCTTAATTGTGTTTTTAACTCTTAAATTGATATTTTTGAGATACTGATTTAAGTCGAATGTACTTATGTAGAAGAGCAAAAGTCCCTGTATAGGAGTAGATCTAGCACAATTAAGCGGAGTTGATCGCAATCTTAGAGATAAGACGACGAAAATCTACCGGATTAGGGTCAAACCTAATAAAAGAATCCATAAATCGAGTTAATGCAACACTAGGGGTTTTAATTAGAAAGAGATTTCAATTAATCAACCTAGGGTTAGTTGTTTTTAGTCTCTAGAGAGATATTAACATAAATTAGGGATTTCTACGGATCAAGTCAAGTGAATAAATCATCTAGTTTAAGAGTTGATAACAAGTGAAGTCTAGGTGAATTCTCCCTTGAGTATTGTCCAAATCAATCAGTTTTTCCTAAGAGTTTTTTCCCAATTTACTTTTTGTGCTTTCATAGTTTAGTTTTAGAATTAGTTTAGTTTCATAAAAACCTTTTTATTTCTAGGTTAAATAATAGAAAGAAAGTTAGTACTAGTATTTTTGGTTCCCTTGGGTACGATATCTCAGTTTTGCCACTAAACTATACTACTGTTCGATAGGTGCGCTTGCCTTAAATCGTGATAATACTTAGTTTCTGGTGTGATCATTATTATTACTTCATACCATGCATATCATGTAACAACCGAGAACCAACCACAAAAGTAGATGAGCCTATATTAGCTATGGAAACAGACTCACCATTTCCCATGGAGACTTGACTTGTACCTGTGTAAGGAGAAGTATTAGTAAGACTAGCCATGGTCGGGGTGATGTGGTTAGTTGCACTAGAATCAAGATACCAGGTCTGAGCAGGCAAGGAAGAAGGTGGAGCCCGAGAAGATGTTGATGAACTGCAAAAGAAGGCTGTGAAAACGAGCCACAACAGTGAGTTAAGAACAAGTAGATGTAGGAGGCTCATTGAATTAATGATAATTGACTGACATCGAGGGACTCAAACCAATGCTAGAAAAGTTTTCATCAAATCTGTGATAACATGTTTGAACCATATGTCCTATCTTGCCACATAACTGACTGAGGTTTAGAGCATAGCCAGCTTCGACCAGAACCACGAGCTCAACCATGAGACCACCCACGACCTTGACCCTGTATCCTTGATGAGAAACACAGTTGGAGTTTGAACCAGATTTCACGTTGTCTAGATTACCTTGTTGAGACTGAGAGACCAAGTTAGCTTGCAAAGGCACCTCTGCCAATAAGGTCATATGTCGTGCTTCGCAAGCAAGAATCATTTTAGTTAACAATTCAAGACTCATAAGAGTTGCGGAAGCAAGCACTTGAATGGACTCAAATTCGATGGGGAGACCTACCAAGATTATATTGACCTGTTCTTGTTTAGTAACTAGGCTACCAGCTGTAGTCAAACTATCACTTGGACTCTTTACTTTGGACAGATAGTCTTTAATGGTAAGATTTGATTTCTTGATTAAATATAGAGTACTCGAGATCTTGATATTGGACTTGGCACCAAACCTTCTACCAATGGTTGTCCATATTTCAAAGCTAGTTTTAACTGTTGTTAGATGTAGTAAGATTTCATCCGTGACTGTCGGCAAGAGCCAAGATGCTAAGAACTTGTCCTGCTTCTTATATGCAAGGAAAGCAGGATTATCAACAAACTAACCATCGTTACTAGTTATGAAAGGAGAAGGAGAGAGAGTCGTGCCTAACACAAATCCTTCAAGACTATAGCCTTCGAGAATCAACAGCAGCTGATGCTTCCACAAAAGGAAATTATGCTCACTGAGCTTAATAGTATCTTGTTGGGAAAAATAATGAACATTGGATGAAAGAGACTGCTAGAAAAAAATGAACATTGGATGAAGAGAGACTGCCAGAACCATGCGGATGGACTACTTCACCAATGTTGGAAGAATGCCGAGGCGTGTCAACTGTAGGGACAGCTTCTGTAGCCATGAACGAGGGAAAACAGAAAAAAAAAATTATACCAAGAAGTCTTGAGCTCTTGATACCATATTAACACACACAGTAGAGAAGTAATCTGACCTCATTGTATTCATCAAAAGAAGATAAGCTGAGCATTTAATACAGAAAAGCATTAACTAATTATTAATTAACTGTTAACAGACTAACTATTTAACAACTGAACTCAACTAACTTTCTTAACTAACTTTTACAGTTAATACTTATTATACTTCATTTCTCCAATTGAATTAGATTGAAAGTTATAGTTAATTTTTTATTTACACATAATAACAAAAAATATGCGCACCACCTCTTCACATATAAGTAAGTTGAAAAGTGTTAGGCTTCCAATTCACTTACCAAAGAAATTACATTGTTTAATAACGCATTATCACTCGACAATATAAACATGGATTTCTACATCCAACAAGAAGCAAAAAATCACAAAATGGCAGCACTTACAACCTAACTTTACATACACAAAGATGCCCACCTTCCACTAAAGCATTATCACTAAACAACAAGAACATGGAAGATCAAGCGGCGAGAAGCAAAAAATCACAAATTGGTACTACTTACAATCTAATTTCTAAGATTAGCACCAACCATATTGATCCAAGTCCTTAAAAGGAAAAAAAAAAAAAACCCGATACAACAAAGCCTAAATACAACCATATAGTTTGCAAAGCAACAACTAACCACAAAGGAAAAAGCCATGGGAATCACATTATTTAAATGTTGTCTTTTAAAATGAAAAAGGGATAAAGTAATATATATATATATATATATATATATATTTCATTTCCTCTTGCAAAATTCACCTTGAAAATAATAAAGATTACCAATATATATAGACATTTGCATTCTAGGAAAAATAAGACTCATTAAGAGATAAAGGCATAGTATTACCCTAAAAAAAAATCAAAAGCTACTTCTCATCCTCCTCTGTGAAAGCAAGCCATGATTCGTGGGTACCTCCGATCATTTCGAGCTAACATTCTTAATCCGTAACTATTACTTGATACAACTATGCGTTCCTCGGGAGGTAGTGGCTATGCCTCCTTTTGTGAGGTACAACCTTTTGTTCTCCGCTGGCCATTATTATCATCAATTGCATTAAAAAAAAAAAAAATCCTAATCATTACTAATGAGAATTTAGTAGAAAAGCTAATATGAGAGATTTATGTACCATGTCTACAACAATACCATAAAATACAATAATTATGTATACAACAATATCGTAAAACACAATAATAATCTAAAACTTGAGGCTTTATTATGCAATTATTAATAACATCAAAAGTAATAAGCAACAAGAAAGACATTTTTTTTTTATCTTACCAAATTATACACATACAACTACTATCCATAAATATCTTCCACAACATCGTCATCAGCTCATTGGCCTTATATACTAGTACCAAGCATTCAGTTTTAGATTGAAAGTCATCTCTACTCGTACCACATATATCAAACAAGTCTGTAGATATGATATTAAGTACAAAATATGGATAGGGTATTTAGAATAAAATACTTGCTAACATAGGGCTCTTGTCTAGTATGAACTAAACGGGAGAAGTTATAAAATCAATCTTTTTTTAATACCTCAAGCAATTGTTATATCAATTCAATCACATCAAAACAATGTAACCTTTTACTTCTTATAATAATCCAACTCAATAATATTTGTTAAAATTTCCTTCGACTAGATTACTATCCCTAGTATTAGTATAGTTTGTAGTTGAAGAATAACAACAATTCTATAGTTTTGTATTCTTTTAAATCTTTCATGAAATTTTGTGTGGGATCTAAATCGATTGTCTATTTTATTTGATGTCTATGTAAAAAAAAGTATGAACATTCTTTTTTTATATATATTTAGGTGATTATTTTTGTGGAGTTTATAATTTTTTATTTTAAATTTAGGTCATTTCAATCATTTCTTTTGTTCTTTCATTTGTTTTATTTTGATTTCATTATTCATTTCTTATGGTTTGTTTGCATAAGTGTTTTTATTGATTACGAGAAACACTCAACTCAGTAAATTGAAGAATGAATTTGTGCTAGCCAATCGGTGGACTTTGATATATGTATATAATACTTTATCTTTTCTTATGGTATTAGTTTTTTATTTGATGAAAGAAGGCATAATGATTTTTAATTTATAAAAAAAAGTTATTTTCATTTTTTATTTTTTATAGTCATTGAATTTGTATTATTTGTCAAATCATTTTAGATAAGATAGACAAATTAACTTTTGTTAAATTTACTTGCGTGGTATACACGTGAATTCAGTGACGGAGCCATTAAAAAGATTATAAACTCAGTTGACCCAAAAAAATTTACTTATTTAATTTTTAAATATATATAATATCGGCCTATTAATTTAAAAAAATATTGAAAATGACCCCACATAAAATTTAAAAGTCTCTCAAAATTTTTGAAAAAAATAAAAATGAATGAATTTCTCACTACCTAAAAAAATTAAAAAATTCCTGATCTTTTTATTTTCTTCAAACACTCATCACTTTACTATCAAATTTATTTTTATTCTCTCACTCTAGCATTTTTACAAGATATGTGTTCAATCTTTCAATACTTTCATGTTGGTCTCCCCAATTTGATAACAACTCTTTTTTTTTTTTTTTTTCATTTTTTATCAATTAATATCTATAGAAAATTAGGATTATGGCTTTTCTTATGATGGATTAGGATTTTTATACAAGATTTAAGTGCTATTTAAAAAAATGTAAAATTAAATATTAAAAAAATTAAGTGTTGAAAAATTAAATACTAAATTTAAGTTATAAAATATATTTTATATATTTTTTTAATTATAAAATTAAATATAGAATATGATTATAAGGATAATGCTAGAAGAAATAAAATAAAAAGAGTTGAAATTGATTAGTTGCTCTTTATCTGCTTATTATTTTTCATTTTTTTCATTTAAAAAAATCCTATCCATTTGTTTTTTATTGTGGATTTTCAAACATCCTTAAAAATAATGGTTTATCAAAGAAGACTTTACTTTTTTTTTTTTTTTTAATATTGATTTTGTATGAGATTCTTAATATTGTGATTGGCTAATCATTTTTAGAGGTTAATTAATACAAATTTTTGAAGAAATTAGGATTGATTGTATTTATAATATTAAAATTCGTGAATATTGATTAGAAATTATTTTTGCTAGTGTGATTATTGTGAATCTTGAATTTAAAAAATTAGTATATTGCATTCTAATGGCACCAAATAACACTTAAGTATTTTTTATTTTTGTGAAAGAAAATTACTAATCATATATTTAACCTCTATGTGTTCTAAATATTTAACAAGAATGAAAAAAATATTTTAAAAGAATGATATTAGTGAAGTTGATGAACAACAACAAGAAAAAGAAATATTAAGCATTAGTTATTATGACTTTTATAAATATTTTAATTTTTTTTAAAAATTGATCCCATAATTCAAATTTTCTGCCTCCACCCTTATGTAGATTATCACGTGTATGTCACGTTAACAATTAATTATTTTTTAAAAAGTTAACATTAAATTTTTTTATAATTTTTAATGTTTTTAAATGATTTTAATATATATTTATTTTTTTAAAAATATATTTTTTTAATTTTATATTTTAAAAATTAGTTAATTACTAGCACGGCATTCATATGATAATTTACAACGTCAACAAAATTAACAAACGATAACTTTTTTTATTTATTTTGGAGTGATTTGACAAATAATACAAATTAAAAAACTATAAAAAAGCGAAGAATTAAATAAAGAGCTACATATATATATATATATATATATATATATTTGTAAAGATAAAGAGTAAAATAAGTAATTATACCAAAGAATACAATAATAGTAATTTTTCTTAAACAGATGCAGGAATTTTTTTGTATAAAAAAATCAAGGAACTTTTTAATATTAATAAAGGTTGAAACAAGCATCTCCTTCCAAAATAATTATTAAAATCCAGAGCCCATGAGACCTTTTCTTTTTCGTGACACCATCTATAAATTAAAAATGTGTTTCGGTGAAGAATTTGTGAGAAAAATTTTATTTATTTTAAAATTTTTAAAAATAATTTTTTAAATTCTTTTGAGTGAAGAAAATTTATGTATTTTTTGTACATTTAAAATTTAGTTCATTTATTTTTGTTTCCAAGAATTTAGTTGTTCTGTTTTTCAAATTTTAAAATTAAGATTCAATTGTTAATATTGTTAAAGTTCATCTCATAAATTCATTGGTATGTCATTTTGAAATTAAAAAAAAAAAATACTCATTTGATAGCCATTTAATAAAAAGATGATATTGTAATAAAGCTTAATTTAATAGAAGAATTTTATTAGTGTTAACAATTTAATTTTCATTTTTAAATCCGAAAAGTAGAACTAAATTCCTTGAAATAAAAGCATATAAACTAAATTCTAAATATACAATGAGTATAGGTACTTGAAGCATATTTTAACCTAATTTTAAGTACAACTCTATATATATTGTGTTGAATTGTAAGAATTATTAATATAGTTTTTCTTATCTACACTATCTATTAAGCGATTGATTGAGTTTGTGTCACCTATCAATCAAGTCTCAACTCAGTTAGGAAATTATCAAATACCTAGTGATTTTACAAAATACAAATATACTCCCTTTTTTGTCTTATTTATTTTTGTAAATATATTTGTCACATAAAATTGTTTTCACCTATATCGTGTATGTTATAATCTAATATGTCTTATTATGATTCAATTCTAGTATTATATTTGAAGTGGGTAGTTTGAAGGAGTTAATTATTATTTTTATTTTAGTTTTCTCATTTTTACTAATAAATGGAAATAATTATTTTATAGTTTTTATAAATATTCTCTACTTTTTTTTTTCTTTATACATTTACAAATTATAGTTTCAATTATTAATGTGGTACTGAAAATAAATAGAATTAAAATATCCATAGATAAAGATTTCATAAAAACATAATTATAAGCTGATTTGAGGGTTGAGATGAATTTAGTAGTTATTATTATATTTCTTTCTTAACTTAGAAAATACCACAGTTGAAGCAGATTATTAAATTAAGTTTTGAAAGAGACGGTGGTGTTTCATTAATTAATTATCCCATAAAGATGGTTACTTTATGTGTATGAAAAGAAATTAAGAAAAAAATATTTAAAATGAGAAGGCTATTTAATCTCATTTTTATACACTCCATTATTATTTTTATTAAGTCATTAATTATATTTCCAATACGTTATTTAGCTTAATAACAACACGATTAACCACGAGAAACAAATCAAGAATTTTCTTTCTACATCTTAGAACAGATTACATCCAGGTGGCTTTCCTAATAGCATTTAAAATATTGTTGCATGTAATTCAATATATATATCTCGTTGCATGAGCATTTAATAGCGTTGAAAATGGCCTAATTAATTATATATATACTTACGCAAAGAAGCAGTGCATGTTCTTTAGTTTGCCGAGGAGATATTTTAATAATTACTTGTTTATAATAATTATTAAATATAATAACGGATTTAGTTTTTCTCTATCTATATTATTATTACTGTGTTTGATTGAGTTACGTCACTCATTAATTTGGTTCTAATTCAGTTGTAAAATTATCAAAAGCCCATTCAACGGTGATTTTAGGGAGCGGGTAAGGGAGGTAAGGGCCCTGCTCTCTCTCCAAATGAAAATCATGCAATTTAGTCTATTTATGAATAATGGAAATTTAAGTTAATATATGATAAAATTACATTGACCCCTTTAAAAATGGAAAAAAAATTGTTTAGTCCCATTGAAAAGGACGAAATTATAAATTAATAAATGATAAAATTATATTTTAATCTCTCTCACCAAAAAAAATTCTCGATTTCGCTCTCGAGCTCATTCTTTTTACAAGCAACAAATATTATTTTGAGAGTATTTAAAAAAAATTAATAAATCTAAATATAAAAAAGCATGATGAGAATTATGAGATTTAAACCCATAGCATCATAAAATTTTTAACTAAAATGATATTAAAATATAATGATGAAATTTGTTTTTGGTTTTTAAAACATTTGATGGAATAATATTATTATAGTTTGGATAATGGTAAAGAGTAAGCTAAAACAGTGGTTAACATAGATCATAAATAAATTAGGGTAAGTAGTTTAGAAAGTTGAAATGGTTAATAAATTAATTAACTAACTAATCTTTTTTGATAGAAATAATTATAGGTGCAACCTGTTATTGTAATGGAGCTTGGTGATGAAATAATGGAACATAGGGGGGGTGCCCTAAGACTGTAATCTTATTAATTAAACAGCCATTTGATTATGTATGTAGTCTTTAATTAATTGAGAGGTTAATTAATTAAGGAGCCAAATAAAGTCAAAACTTAGGTGCGTAGAGTTATCCAGGATGGGGTTAGAATGAATAATAATAATACCCTTTTTCTCTATTTTATTCAGAATTTGATATTTCAAGAGCCTTTTGACTTTTTTTTTAAACAACATTATTGGTTTAAAGTTGGGATCCCATCCAACCGTTAAAACAAGTCTATTACTCACACGTCCTTGTGGAAAGGGAATTGACTTTGGTGCCTCAAAAGCAGCATTTTAAGAGAGAAAATAAGGGACTCGATGATGTTGAGGAAATAAACTTAACAGATCAAAAAAGGGAAATGGAGATGGATCTGTCCCTCAAAATAGATTCCAAGGAAAAAGAAGAAGATATGGAAGAATCCACGGATTCTATGATGCAAGTAGAGGAAGCAGAAGCTACTGAAGATAAAGAGGTCACATCAATGGCTGCCGCAGGTGAAGTAGAAGATGTTGATGCACCATTAGAATTGTCCTTGCAGGGAAACAACAAAACACATGAGGTATTATCAACTTTGACCTTTTCTTACATATATGTTGGTGTAATTCAGTCTTAAATCTATTATGTTATGCATGTGTATAGTTGTCTGTCTTACAACTGGAGATGAATCGAATGAAAGAAGAGAACAAAGTGTTAAGGAAAGTGGTTGAGAAAACTATGCAAGATTACTATGATCTTCAGATGAAGTTTGCTGTTATTCAGAAAAGCGACCATACGCAGGTTAGCTACCACCCTCTTACAATCTTCTATTTTTTTTTTTTTTAAATTGAATATGGATCTCAAACATTTTGGATTTGTTTGATATATTTAGGACCCTCCAATCTTTCTTTCACTGAATGGAAATGGAAACGGAAACTCAAGTCAAGGCCAGCAACCTATTCAAAGAAACTTGAACATTGGCAATCACCAAAAACATGGATCATCAGAAGGTGATCATAATGATGAAGAGAACGAAGAAGAACTAGGGCTGTCATTAAGGCTACAAATCAGTTCCAGTCAAAGAGAAAGAGAGGAAGAACACAATAAGGAGGGAAGTGAAGAAACCCCAAATGTTGCATCAGAGCAAAACAAGCTTCAACCAACTTGTTTATCAGCAATCACAAGCCATGCTGTTTCCCCACCCAATAGGAAAGCTAGGGTTTCTGTTAGAGCAAGATGTCAAACAGCAACGGTATGTTGAAATCATTATTTTTTGAATCTATGTATTCAATTTCCTCAAATGCTCAGAGATGATAATTACTTTTTGCAGATGAATGATGGGTGCCAATGGAGGAAATATGGTCAGAAAATCGCTAAAGGAAACCCTTGCCCTCGAGCCTACTACCGTTGCACGGTAGCACCAGGCTGCCCCGTCAGGAAACAAGTAGTACAATCTTCATAACCAGTACTTTCTTAACTTTATGATCTTTCAATTTAACTAGTATTCGTTTTAGGTGCAACGATGCCTGGAGGATATGTCGATTCTGATTACAACCTATGAAGGAACTCACAATCACCCACTCCCTGTGGGTGCAACAGCAATGGCTTCAACAGCTTCTGCAGCAGCAGATTCCTTTATGTTCCTGGATTCAAGCAACCCTCTCTCTAATGGTATCCCAAACTTGAGCCAAGCTTCTTTGCCTTACCAAAACCATGCTCATCTACTGAAGTCTCATAGGAACGTGATGAACTTTACCGACCCTTCAAAAGGAACCATTCTCGACCTCACAAACAACCGCCATGTCAATCATCACTTCCCAACGGCTAGCTCTTCGAGCTCCCACCATCCATCACCAGCGTTCCCGTGGATGCCAAGCAGATTAAGCAATGGAACCAGCTCCAGACAATGGAAATCTCAAGAAGATAAGTCATTAGCTGAGAATGCAACAGCAATCGCTTCAGATCCTAAATTTAGGGTTGCAGTTGCGGCTGCCATTACATCTCTAATAAATAAAGAAAGCTAACCCATCCCTCCTCCAATTGCGTCATCATTCATTGCCATTGCCATTGCCATTGCCATTGCCATTGGTAACAACAATTGGGCACTCGTGGAAGCTGGTTGGCCCATTCAAAGTTACTTATAATTACTTGGGCTATAATACTTTGTGCTTCTTTACTTGTAAATTAACTTTAAAGGCAGATTGAAGAGTACATAAAAAGGCAATGTACTTTTTATGTATCTTGTCTGGATTTGGTTTTTCTCTATTTAATATGTAAGGTGGTTGTTTTTTTTTTTAATTTACTACAGTAATAATATTTACTAGTGAGATTTCGTATCTGGTTAAAGTATTTTAACCCGATCAATCATTTTAAACCCAACAAAAATATTTTGTTTTTCATTCATTTTCTAAAATATTTTGGGCAAAAAACACTTTTAGAGTCGTAAATGTTATACATACATTATTTTTTTAAGTTAAAAGTGGGGCAATTTATCACTAAAAGCTATTTTTTTTTAAATTTACGGAAATGGGTCAAGTTTTTAATTATTTACCGGAAAGGGCCAAATTCCCCGAAAGCCCATTCACGTTAGCGCGATGTCAAGGGACAAGTCAGCAAAACGCTCTCTCAAGGAAGCGTTTTGTCCACGTCAGCACAAAGCGCTTCCTTGAGGACGCGCTTTGTGCTGATGTGGACAAAACGTTTCTTTGAGGGAGTGTTTTGCCCCTTTTTTAGGGTTAGGGTTTTTTGCATTTAGGGTTAAGGTTAGGGTTTAGGGTTTTTAAGGAAAAAATCAAATAAATTAAGGTTTAGGGTTACTTAATTAAATTAATTATTAATTAAAAAAATTAGATTACGGTTTAAGGCTTAGGGGTTTTAAGGAAAAAATCAAATAGATTAGGGTTTAAGGTTACTTAATTTAATTAGTTATTAATTTAAAAAAATTAGATTAGGGTTTTGGGTTTTGGGGTTTTAAGGAAAAAATAAAATAAATTAGGGTTTAGAGTTACTTAATTTAATTAATTATTAATTTTAAAAAATAGATTAGGGTTTAAGGTTTAAGGGTTTTAAGGAAAAAATTAAATAAATTAAGGTTTAGGGTTTTGGGGTTTTAAGGGGAAAATCAAATAAATTAGGGTTTAGGGTTACTTAATTTAATTAATTATTATTTTAAAAAAGCTCCCACGTGGATACTATTTTTCTACAGTAGTTTCTGAAAAAGTAATTTTGAGCAGATGTTTCTGAGCAAATAATGTCAAAAAACGCTTCAAGCAGGATACACTGTCAGCAAAAGTATTGAAAAAAGCTCTCACGTGGACACTCTTTTACTACAGTAGTTTCCGAAAAAATAATTTTTAGAAGATGTTTGTATCAAAAAACGCTTCAAGCAGGATGCACTATCAGCAAAAGCATTGAAAAAAGCTCTCACGTGGACGCTCTTTTGCTACAGTAGTTCCTATTTGGCCTGAGGCTATAAATGAGCCAATTTTATTCTTAGGTTGCATAAGTTACAGCAAAAAATTTAGAGAGGCTAAGCAGAATAGAAATTGAAGATGAATGAACGTATAAGTGCTGTTATTTACTATAATGGTGAGGTTCGTCACACCGAGAACGCTGTTGTTTTTTTATCAGAGAATACAGTGCAACTGGTTTTTAACCAAAACATAGATTTGACAGAACTTCGTAAAAGAATTAGGTGTAAAATCTTCGGAACGACGTCAATGAAAGTTGTCTATTAGGTATCATTTTTGTGCTTCTGTTGATCCCGTGACATATGACTCGTTTGACATCAAATGTGCTCGTAGCTTGGAGGCAATGGTGCAGACTCATCTCGCTAGTGGAGCACACTATATTGAGTTATATGTACAATTTTCATCGCCAAATGATGCATTTGCGACTTCAACATCTACTACTGATCGAGAGGAATACATGACCCCTGCCTGATAGTTCGTTAGTGGGTTGCAAAATACGGAAGCGCCTATGTTTGGTAGCAGTATGGAATACACAACCCCTGCACAACACTCCGTCAGTGGATAGGACATGTACCTCGGTGGGTCGATGTTTGATGCTGGAAATACGTACTAAGGAATGACATTAACTTCTAGTGGTTGGCAATCTACATCTAATTAGGGACGTTATGAAACGCCCAGAAGAAGGGATGATGTACTCCCTACGACGTGCACCGATGAGGGGACCTCGTACGTTGCAGATGATGGTGGGTTAGATAATAAGTCCGATGTGGATCCATCTTGTACTTGCGACTGTGGGAGGTTTGACGCACTTTGTTATCCATACGCTCATGTAATTGCAGCTTGCCAGAATCTCCGTCTGGATCCTATGAGCTATGTCAACGAAGTGTACAAAATAGAATACATGTATAACATGTGGAGACATGTATTCCCACCGGTCCTAAATGAACGTAAGTGGCCGCCTGTATCGCTCGCTCCGTTTAAGCTATTACCGGATAGAGAATTACGTCGCAAACCAAAGGGTCAATCTTGCTCGACTAGAATACGTAACAATATGGATATCCGAGAAATAGCCAACCAACAAAAGATGTATGGATAGTATAGGAACTCGGGTCATATAAGTCGATCATGTCCAAATCAAAATAGCTGATAGTTGTTGTAATAAAACTATGTTGTATTATTTATATTTTATTAAAAATATAAAAATATTCAAAATATTGCCTTATTTAAAAGAACTTCTATTTTATTAAAAATATAAAAGTAAATTACAATTACTTTATTCAAAACAACTTTTATTTTATTAAATGAAACAATAGAAAAATGTTTGTACAAATATATTAAAAAAATCAATGTTCGTGCTGGCCAGATTTAGTGTCACATGGGGTTCGTCGACGGTTACACGCTAGATTCCTACTTTGTCCAGTTTTCGGCGGGGGGATTCTGGTTCCTCCGGCAGGGGATCTGGTTGTGGGTGTTGGGAGGATGACCCACCTTGATAGAATAGTGAATGCGGAGGTGTTTGCATCATCCATGGCGGAGGTGTTTGAATCCCATAAGGCGATGGGGATTGGAAAAAGAAGAACTCCCCGAGGGCGCCTCGTGCGATCCTTTATGCAGTGACGGCCTATAGATCGACGGTCCACTTAGAGTAATTGGGAATGGAGATAAATTGGGCCATGCATTCCAACCTACCATAGGACTAGAAAAAGGAAACATATAAGGGTTAGGATACATAAAAGGGGTAGGATTCGCACCTGGCATAATATGAAAAGGCTGTGATGTAGGTGTCGTCGATTGAAGTGTTGGGCCCAGTGACTGTGTGGGCACTGTTGCTAGGCCTGGTGATTGTATAGGCACTGTTGATGGGCCTGGTGAGTGTGTGGGTGCTGTTGATGAGCCCACGTCGTCATCCCTTCTTCTTGGATTTAAAGGGCCCCGTCATTCCCTTTGGACATGAATTTGCCGTCGCCTCTCATCTTCCGAAAGTAAATATGGCTTGCTATAGATCCTAAACCATGACATGTCTTCCGGCACGCACACTAACTCTGGAACGATAATCGGTTTCTGAGTAGGTATGTAATCATACCGATTTTCCCATATTTTGATATATTCTGACCAGAATCTCTGCCACTCCGTATGCAGCTACCGTAAGTCGATTTTATGCTCATTATCAAACACTTCAAGTGCTACGGGAATAGGTTGTCAGAATCCAAATTGCCGCAATACTCTGTCTAACTAGTGCATCTCCACGATGGCAAAGTTAACCACTGGGACCTTCACATGCCAAATGTTCAGATTTTGAAAGTAATTATCTAGAATTATTGCCTAAATTGCCGGATCCTCGTATGATGTCCATTGAAACTATATGAACATGATAAAAATATTAATTATATACATAATACTAAATAAAAAATACGAATCGACTATTTTATTATGTATATCTATTTTATTTAATACTTGTGCTTCCGACCGTTGGTCTAATAGAAGCCGTGTATCTTCAAGAGAGGTAGGTAATCCAACATAACTTACCGAATGGTTCCACCTAATTAAATAAAATTTTAGCATACAATTATATTTTAAATCTACGTAATAATTGTAAAATCTAATATAAAATTTACCTCATTATGAGTGAGAATGTATATGGGTGATCCACTCGAGGACGTAAAAATGGAAAGCAAAACCGTGCCCATGATTGCAGTAGTGATAGGTGGCCTTCGATTTTTGCTTTATTTAGTCGCGTCGCCCTGCACATCTCCCGATACAATGTTGCCAAAACGGTAGACCCCCAACTAAATTCACCAGTTGCTCTAAAATCAACGAGTTTCAGTAGCCATCTCAGATGTACGAGGTTTCATGACAAGTCTGGCATCAGATAACCTCCAATTATCTCAAGAATGTATGCCCAGGCATATTGTATGCTAGTTCGGTCGAATCATCATCTGGCTTCGGGAATGTGTCTCATAACCAGCCCATCTCGATTTGACCTCCGTTAATATTATCCAAAATAACACCCAAAAGCTCGTAGTGTATGGCTCCCCAATCAGTAGATTAAGCGGACCCGGTGACTGTGTATCCGTCCACCGGTAATCCCAATTGCAAATGCACATTTTTCAGAGTGATAGTACACTCTCTGCATGGAAGATGGGATGTATGCATCTCAGGTTTCCACCTCTCTATCAACGCACTAATGAGTTTCAGGTCCAACTTGCACGCCCAGCCTATCGTGGTCTCGTGCCAAAAACCAGCTTCCTGCAGGTAATTCTCTATCAATGGTGATGGAGGACCAGACATATTACAGATATAGCATTGCAATACATGATCTACAGACTTTTATAAAAAATTATAAATTAAAAATTAATTAAAATTGCATAAATGAGAAAATCTTAAATAATCTTGAAAAATTAAATTTAACACTTACATTTTCATTTGTTCGACGGAGATGTGTTTATTATTGAGACGAATTAATTCTCCAGCCATTGCTAACACGATCGAATATTTTTTTATTTTAAAAAATTTAATTCAGAAAAAAATAAATTAGAGCTTTTTTGCAAAAATTAAAAAGAGCTTTGAGAGGAATTTGAGAGAAATTTGAGAGAACATTGAAAGGATTGAAGTGTGAAAAAAATGAAAAGGGGGTTTTTATATTTTTTTTGGCTGTTGGGGGTATCAACGGTAAAAAAAATAGCCGTTGGGGGGTGGGAACGGGCAAAACGCTCCCTCAAGGAAGCGTTTTGTCCACATCAGTACAAAGCGCGTCCTTAAGGAAGTACTTTGTGCTGACATGGAAAAAACGCTTCCTTGAGGGAGCGTTTTGCTGACTTGTCCCCTGACATCGCCCTGACGTGGACACGCTTTCAGGGAATTTGGCCCTTTTCGGTAAATAACTAAAAACTTGTCCCATTTTCGTAAATTTCAAAAAAAGGGCTTTTAGTGATAAATTGCCCTTAAAAGTGTTTTATAACCTAAATGTGTAAGCTATGATTTTTAATTTTTGCCTTTCATTTTGAAAAAAAAATTGGAGTCAAATGACATTTTTAATCATTTTTCATGGTCTAATCTATTTTACGTAATATTTATATTGGGTATACAATTATTTCCTATAACATTATTCTATCAAATATATATAACATTATATAATTGAATTTGTAATGTTATATTTTAATTTTTAAAATATAGTTTATATATTTAAATTAAATTTTACAAATAATTAATATTAATTGCTTAAAAAATTAAAATTAATATTTCTTATATCAAAATTAATAATGAGATATAGGAAATTATTTTTTATATTTTTATTGAAATATCGTACTATTAACAAATTTGAATATATAGAAGAAGAGAAACATAAGACCATTTAGAGAAGAAGGTTTTTATTCCTCCTCACTTGTTAAACAATACCAACCTTATATACATAGAGGAATAACAAACTATGTAACAATAAAATATATTTAATCTTTAGATGATGGATAATATTACTAAAGGAAAGGAAGAATCTCAATAACAAGATCAAGAATCTCAACAACAAGATCACGACGGTTGAATAATCTTATCATGCCCCCGCAAGATGGACGATGCGAAAACGAGGCCAATCTTGTTGATGACATTAACAAATTGTTGGCGAGGTAACGGTTTTGTGAGAGTATCAGCAAGCTAGTCGGTAGTGGAAATATGAGACACACGAAGACAACCGATTTGGACTTGTTCTCGAATGAAGTGGTGGTCTAGCGTAACATGCTTCATGCGCGAAAGAAATACTACATTAGCACAGAGATGAGTGGCTCCAACATTGTCACAATATATCACTGGCTGTTGTGGTATAATGACACCAAGTTCAAATAGAAAGGAGCACAACCAGTGTAACTCAACAGCTGTATCAGCCACAAAATGATACTTAGCTTTGGTAGAATACCGAGCAATCGTTTTCTGTTTCTTTGAGCTCTAAGACACGGGATTATGACCAAGATAGATAATATAAGCACCAGTAGAGGTAAATCCATCTTTTTCACCAGCCCAATCAGCATCAGAGAAAGCATGAACGACAAGAGGCGAATGACGATGGATGGAGTAGCAAAGATCCAAGGCACCACAGAGATAGCGTAAGAGACGTTTGAGGGCAGTCCAATGTCGGTCGTGGGTTGATGCATGAACTGCGATAACTAGTTAACAGCATAGGAGATATTGGGTTATGTTAACGAGAGATATTGAAGACTACCAACAATGGTGCGATAGGTAGCTGCATCTGCTAATGGGGAACCAGAGTGTAATGTAAGAGACACCAATGAGGACATAGGTGTTGAAACCAGTTTAGTTTTAGTCATCTGAGCTCTGTGAAGAAGGTTAGCAATGTAGTTATATTGACTAAGAAATAAACCATCAACATGAGGAATAACTTCGACACAAAATGCAAGTAACTAAGATCTTTCAATGAGAACTGTTCTGATAGGTGCCGAAGAAACCGAGATATAGCTAACAAAGTATTGCTAGTAACGATGATATCATCAACATAAACAAAAAGATAAATTACAGTACCGTGGCTATAAAAGACAAACAACAAGGCATAGGCAATGGAATTGATAAATCCAAAAGATAGCAAGAATAACCCTAATTCATTATACCAAGCACGTGAAGCCTGTTTAAGACTATAGATCGCTTTTCGAAGCTTTTTGCGATTAGACGTGCTTTGTACTTGTCAAATGAGCCATCAGAATGATATTTAGTGCGAAATATCCATTTACAGCCTACTAAATTTTGAGTGGGGCACGATGGAACAAGCTCCCATGTTTAGTTGCAAAGAAAAAGCATCAAATTCATCAGACATGGCACGCCTCCACTGAGGGTGTTTTAAGGCTTGAGTAACTATGGTTGGTTCACAGGTAGGGTGGTGGAGTTTTGTATGAAAATTGATCTTTTGAATTGGTTTGTGTATATTGTGTTTGGAACGAGTAACAATTCTAGGAGAAGGTAAATGTGGGTGTATGGTGGTGGTAGTTGGTAATTCAGGTTGACTGGAGGTGGGGAGGGTTGATAATTCAGGTTGAGTAGGTGTAGTGGTTGGTGAGACGATTTGATCAAGTGTAGTCAGAGAAGATGACTGCATGTTTGGATTGGATGAAGTGGTGGAAAGAGATGGAGCATTAGAAGTGGATGTAGTGGTAGGTGTTGCGGCAGATGAAGTAATGATTGGTATATACAAGGAGCATCATTTAGAAATAGTAACAAGAGTAGCTCTCGGGAGAGTAAGAGCAGTTTGTGTGAAAGGAAATACGATTTTAATAAAACGAACTTAACGAGAAGTATACAGGCGATGGGAAGACGTATCAAGGCAGAGATAAGCACTTTGAGAAGACGAGTAACCAACAAAGAGACAAAAGGTTGATCTGGGTTCAAGTTTGTGAGAGGCATAGGGACATAGCCAAGGATAACAAAGGCAACCAAAGCTTCGGAGTTTGCTGTAGTTAGGAAGAGTGCCAAAAAGTTTAAAGTATGGGGAGTCATTGTGAAGGTTGGGCGTAGGCATACGATTTATGAGATAAACAACTGTGAAAATGGCATATGACTAATAGGATAGAGGCATTGAGGCATGGGAAAGAAGAGAGTGACCAGTTTCTACTATATGTCAATGTCAACGTTCAGCAAAGCCATTATGCTCAGGGGTGTAAGGAGGAGATGTAAGATGGGAAATTCCATTGATGTTGAAAAAAGGCAATAAGGCTTGGTATTCACCGCCATTGTCTGAATAAATTGTTTTTATTTCAATGTTGAAGAACTTTCGACAACGGCTTTAAAACGAATGAAAGTATCACGAGCTTCATACTTGCGCCTTAAAGGATATAACCATATGTATTTGGTAAAGTGATAAAAAAAGGTTATATAATATTTAAATTTGTCTACAGAGTGTATTGGAGAGGTCCATACATCAAAAGAAATTATTTCAGGAGGGGTAAAAATGATAAGGTGGAAGCAGAGAAGGGAAGTTTGTGACTTTTATTAGAGTGACAGGTATTACAATATATATTTGATAGAGAAGATGTGTTAACATCTAAATGAAAAGAGGAAATCATGTACTTGAATGTCGAGAGAGATAGGTGACCAAGTCGGTGATGCCAGATATGAGGTGTTGTCTTTATTGTAGAGAAAGCAAGTAACGGGGTGAAGTTTAAGGGCCACTCATAGACACCATGTTTAGGTTAACATTGGAAAAGAACTGTCCCGGTCTGTAGATCATTGACAAGAAAGAAGAAGGTAAGAATTCAACAGAAGCATTATTCAATTTGCAAAATTGAAACATAGAAATTAAATTGTGTTTCATATTAGGAGCACAGAGGACATTAGATAAAGTAAATAAGTGAGAGAGTGTGGGAAGAGTGGTAGAACCAGAGTGAGTAATAGCAACGCCAGAGCCATCACCAATCATTACTTCATCTGAGCCAGTGTAAGGCTTGTAAACAGACAAATTTTAGAGATCGGTTGTGATGTGATGTGTAGCACAACTGTCTAGTAGCCAGGGATCAAAGGATGAGGAATTGGAGGTAGCTTCATGAGCTTGAGGTTGCCATGGTGGAGGCGTACGAGATGTGGATGAATTGACCTGACGTGGAGGTGTGGCTGCATTTGAAAACTGTTGCCAAAAGAGAGAGCATTGAGTGATAACATGCCCCTGTGTACGACATCACTGACATTTGCCCTAAAAAAGGACGCATAGGTCTATTGTACTGTTGAGAAGTAGATGGCGTAGACGATCGATGAAACTACTTATTAGAGTATTGAGTGTGAGTTGAGTAGGCAGTGACTGATACACTTGAGGATGAGTTGTGTAAGGCGAGTTCTCTGTTGATTAGTTTCTCATGTAACTCATCAAAGTTAATGACAGTATCACGACTATTGACAGCATCGATAACTGGTTGGAAGGTGTCATCAAGCCATTCTAGGGTTTTTTCAATAAGATCCTCTGTATCTAACAGTTTACCAAGAGTAGCAAGCTCATCAGCTTTGATTTTAATAACTTGCATATAGTCGGTGATAGTTTAGGAGCCATTGGAAATGTTTTTAAGATAATCTTTGATTTGTTTGATATGACCATAAGAAGGACGAGCATAAGTGTTGACGAGGACCGTCCAAGTTTCAGCTGAGGTTGTGCACCGTAAGATTAGAGGTACAAGATTTTGGGAGATAGTGCCAACTAATGCACCAAATAAGAGTTTGTCTTGTCATAGCCATGTCTGATATGCCGGATTGATGGAAGTTGTGTCATTGGTAGTGATAGTTTTTGGTGGACAAGAGTGCGTGCCATCAATGAATTTGAAAAGGTCATAGCCTATAAGGATGGATTCAATTTGGGTTTTCCAAGAAAGATAATTGGTGGAGTTAAGTTTGATAGAGTTCTGAATTGTGACTATGGTGAGGGGATTGTTGGGGTCAAGAGGGTTGGAAAGGGAGTTGTCAATAGCCATTGGAATCAAAACCTAATCTCGTTTAAGATAGGCTCTGATACGATATAGAAGAAGAGAAACATAAGGCAATTTAGAGAAGAATGTTTTTATTCCTCCTTACTTGTCAAATAATACCACCGTTATATACATGGAGGAATAACAAACTATGTAACAATAAAATACATTTGATCTTTAGATGATGGATAATATTACTAATGAAAAGGAAGAATCCCAATAACAAGATCAAGAATCTCAACAACAAGATCACGGCTGTTGAATAATCTTATCAGAATATCAATTAAATGTATACTTTTTATTTTAAAACACCATGTCTAAAATGATCATTTTTCTTTTCAAAATCACTTTGTCGGAAAAATCTTTAATGTCTTTATATTTGTGATTTTATATAAGTTTAATAAAATAAAAATAAAAAGTATAAATTTGTTTTATAAAGATCAAATATAAAATTTTTATCCCAAATTAAAAAAAATTGTAGTGCTATGTTTCCTACTATGCAAGAATATCGCCATTGTCTTGAGTCTGATTAATTGGATTTTTAGGTGTAATGTACAAGGGAAGCTCGTTACCTGAAATAGGAATTGCATTAAGATCAATTACAATACGCATCAAGTGGGAGGTTTGCTAGAATGACATTTGAAAATTAGAATTGATGGACAAGTCCAGTGGGTAGAATATGAAGGTTTGACAACTACATGATTCAACTAGGGAAAGATATGGACATGTAAAGGAGATATGCTTGAAAAAAACCAAAATTAATCGGATGATGTACATGTCTAGTTGGGCCTAAGTAGCATCTGAAGGAATTAGGCTTAATAAACATGACTGAGCTTGAATCATATGAAGACAAACTAGGTAAACACCTCACTTGATAGACCCAAGCACACTGTTTGTGGGTGGATGAATACAAAAATCCCTATGACTAGAGAGTTTGGATTGAAATGGAGAGATGCAAGGTAATGTTGTTAGGAAAAAAATTTAATGAAGAAACATCCATATCAACGTTAGTAGTTATGGAAACAAGAAGCCAATATGGAAGATAATGAGAATCTTGAAGATGGTGATGATCAAAGGCCGATGAGACAGGGCTCAGTGCTTAATAGCCCAAGTTTTTCTTTGTCCTCTTTTATGAATTTGAAAGCCATTACTTGGAATTATTAAGGATGTGGAGATCCTCAAATTTCATAGAATCGTTACGGAGTATTTGAGGGCAAATGACCTAGATATCTTTACTTTTGTTAAAACACGGATTGGTGGAGATAAAACTAATAGTGTCATTGTTAAGCTAACATTCTAATATTCTCATTGTGTGGAAGCTTAAGGACCCTTTTTTTTATGGCATTCAAATTTTTTAGAAGGATTTAATTGAATTGGATGTTTAGTTTTAAATCATTTGCAATTTATTCAGTGTAAAGATAAAAGGTGTTGCTAGGTAGGAACTTCTTTTACTTAGCTATAGTTTGTAGTAATCAAAGTAATAAATGGAAAATTGTTGCGGGATGCTTATTGGAAAATATTATGAATCACCCTTGGTTTATATCATGATTTTAACTGTATCCTAAATGACATGAAAAAGTAAGGGGGTTCGAATAGGAAAAATGGAAGGTGAAAATTATTTTCTTTACTGTCACATACATGACATGGGGTTTAGTAGACCATGATTTACCCAGAGTCATAGTGAAGTGCTTGAAATTGAACGGTTTACAATCTTCATCGTCATGAGCAAAGAGAGTCAACATAATTCGACTAGAACATTAAGATTCTGTTTCGGGATGACTTTCTCATCAGCCTTTTTTAACTTGTACGAGATAAATAGTAGAAATAGAATAATTTTGTAGACTCAGTTGATGCTTTCACAGAAGATGTCAAGGTGTGGAATAGGGTTGTGTTTAGTAATGTAATCTAACAAAAGAAGAACATAGCAACTCAGTTGAAAGGGGTTTAGAGAGCGTTAGACTCTCACAGTAGTAATAAGCTATAAGCTTTAGAAGCTAGCCTCAAAAGTGAATTTGAAGATATACTAGATTAAGAGAAATTATTCTGGAGTTTAAAGTCTCGATGTGAATGGCTTGCTAATATTGATATAAATTCCAAGTATTTCTATAGTTGTATGACAGCTAAGAGAATGGTGAATAAAATTGGGGTGCCCTGAATTAGTGAAAGGGAATGATGTTATAAAGTTGATATTTTACAAGAAGAGGCCATTAAGTTTTTTACTGAGTTATATTATACTGAAGGAGCTGTTAGTGAACACTTTTCGATTAGGGAATGTCTTCCAATAATACCATGGGATCGATGAGGTCAACGTACTTGATGTGGATATTACCAAAGAGGAACTTAAGAAAGTGCGTTTTGATATGATGCCACTAAAAAGCACTAGGTATCGATGGGTTCCATGCTCTATTCAATTAAAATCAGTAGGAAACTGTGGGTGACTCAAAAATGAACTTTTCAAAGGGAGCAGTCCGATCCAAAGCTCAATAAAACTTTGTTGGGGTAATCCTTGATAGTAGAGGGACGAGAATTGATTTCACAATTTAGATCTATTAGTTTGTGCTCGATACTATATAAGGTGATTTCTAAAACTATTGTTAACCAATTGAAGATGTTGATGGCATTACTTATTGCACCAAACCAAGTGAATTTTGTTGCAGGAAGGAATATTAACGTTATCATAGCTCGAGAGGTTATTCACTCTATAAGAACTTGTAAAGGGAAGCTGAGATGAATGACTATAAAAGTTGACCTTGAAAAAGCCTAAGAAAGAATTCAATGAGACTTTATAGAGGTCTCGATGAGAGAAGTTTGCATTCCTCATAAGCTAATTTAGGCTATTGTGAATTGTATATAAACTTCGACCATACAAATCCTATAGGATAGGAGTTTCACTTTGAAATTTAAGACAATTTAAGGATTTCGACAAGGAGATTAATTATCACCATATTTGTTTGCTATTGGTATAGAGCACCTGGTGTGACACCTCAAAAATTTTGGTGTTGAAATTTGCAATATTACTAGATTTAAAACGAGAGATTTCTTTAGAACTAATATCATATTATTTGTATAATACCGTAAAAATGAATTTTTACCAAGATTATTTATTAAATTGGCTGTGGTTAAAATTTTATTAATTGTGCTATGGATTATTTTGTAAGAAAAGTTAAATTAAGTAGTGACAAGTCTAAGGTATAGGTTTTTAATAAGGGAAAAAGAGGGGGTTATGTGGTAATTTTACCCAATGGTTATTTCAGTTATTGATATGAACTTTTTATTGCCATTCTTTTCTAATGCCGAACAATAAAGAGTAAGGGAATAAAAAAACAAAATTATTTCATCGTTTCTTCAATATTGGTGCCAAAATCTTCATATGAAGGAATGTAAGGGAGATTTTTCATGTTTTCATAATCATTTTTACTTTTTTTCCTTTTCCATTGTAGCCAAACCTAAGCCATAATAGGAGAGATTCCAATTTTGGTGTTTGTTGATAGATTTTGGAAAGGATTTGAGTATTAATGAGTTTCAAAATCGATATTTAATCTTTAAAAACTAATTTAGTGCTGATCGGGTTGAATCTTGATAGTACTTTAGTTGTGTTTTTGGAAAGAAAAAGGTCTCATTGCATCAATTAAATCCATATTAGTTGATTAAATATCTTAGATGTTTAATATTGGTTAATATTATTAGTTTTGATGTTTTGAATTGTTATTGAAGTAAAAGAAGTTGTGGAATGTTACAAAGTGAAAGGAAAAAAGGTGATTGGACACTGATCGAAATCGAAGTGGTTATAGCTTAGATTATCCATTTGTGTTATCCAAAAACTAAAATATCCTATAAATTATACTAATTTTTTTTATAATATGTTTTTTTTAAGTATCGCTGATGTGTTTAGTTTCATAGTGATGGCTGAATATTAATATTTTTTTCATTTTATGTGTTTAAAGTATGAAGTTAATGATTATAATTTCGGTTTACATCTTTTATTGTTATAAAAATTTTAATTTTGAATATTGACATGATTATGTACATATATTAAAATAGAATCAATAAGTCGCTAAAGCAACAGATGTTGTAGAAATTATTTTGTTTGATATATATAAAAGATTGTGTGCATGTAACTTAAGTCATGTTAATATCGACCGACCCAAAAGAAAGTTAATATTTAACAAAATTACATGTGCAAATGTGATAATAAACATGCGACGATTATTCGATTTTTTATATGAATAATAAATTGACCTAAAGAATAATTTATTATTCGACATGTTCTTTTTATTTGTGTTTGATTACAACACTAAGATATCACTTAAAAGTTAATATTTTGTCCAAAGATGAAATATTAATAGATATCTTAAGATTGATACTACCGTTATATAAATTTATTATTTTAGGTTATATTTGAAGTCTTATAAGAGCTTGTTTTGTTTGTTTTAACTACTATTATACTCGTCAACATCATTACTAGCATTAATTCAATTCCTATGTTAAATAACTACTATTGAGATTGCTTGATATTCGTTTTGTATACTTATATTTTTTTTAAATAAATTGGTTTAATAAGATATTCTTTGATTATATTAATAGTCTTTCTCTATTGTCCTCAACGGTTTTTTACCCGCAAAGAAAAATAAAAGCAAATATTGACTCACTAGTTATCTAATATTTAAATAATACGAAGTGGTGTTAGGTGGTTAGATCGTTATATCAAAAGGCAACTTGTATTAGTAGATAAGCTTAAACATGTCATTAGTCTAATAAAAAATGAGCAAATCAACTGAAAGACTAATATGTCATTTATCAAGTCTAATTTGGAAGATGTTTTGTCTAGTTCATCAAAGCATATGACTCTCAGAAGATAGAGATATAGATGTGACTGACTGAACAAACAGTACATTAGATAGGACCCTAGTAGAATATATCCTAGATGTGTTTATAGATCTATTCACTTATGACATTCATAGTGTGACAAACATTAATCCTGAGTAAATGATGGACTATATATGCATAACTCGTATACTTTAATGTAAATAAAAGCTTGAGTTCAAATAGATAAGGAATCGAAAGTTGGTGCATTACGTATACGAATTTTGTAGTATCTATAATTACATACAATAATGGGATTCATAACCCAATTAATAGGTAAATGATATCCTCTCATTGGCATTACATGATAGAGAAAAAAGTATACATGACCACAAGTCATTTGTATTTGTGATAAATGACTTGATTACTATCGATAATAATTGACTTTTCATGAAGAAAGATGTAATGGTTAGCATGAGATAAAATAGGATCATAATGGGAGAATGAATTTATCCCAAAGAGATTAAGAATATTCTATGAGGGTAACACACTTATGACAATGTAATTAGACAAGAACTTATTAAGTAGCTTTTGTAATGGTATGTAATTAGAGAGAGCTCGATCACGATACTATAGTGGAATGATTTCGTGGCTAAATAAGTTTATAATTAATAAGTGAAAAGCTGGAACTTAATTATAAATCATTTGAGCCTTAATTAAATAAATATTATTTATTTAGGGATTATTCAACAAAGATTCTTCTATCACTCCCTATAAATAGATGTCACTAGTTGATATAATACACACACTTCTTGATTATTGAGTTATCATTATTCTGTCAAAAAAATAGTGGTAATTTATTTACTTAAAATCTATTTTTTGCGAATTATAATCTTTAACAATTTCTATTGAGAGAATCATTTTCCTACTGAAAGTAATAACATCATTTCTTATTTTGTATTTGGTTTATATTACTCGAACCAACACTCAGTACAATTTGTGGTACGAGGATAATAGAGAAGGCCATTAGGTTGAAAGTTAGGGTCAACTCATATTCATCTTGCACAAAGCACATATACTTTTTGGTAAAAAAAATATTTTTATAAATACTACAAACCGGCTCGGTTTTGAAAATTTTAAACTTTCACTATAATTATAAACTGTTTTCGTAACCGAATTTGTCCAACATTTTCAAGAATGAAAATGTTGAAATAGGTACGCTCTTGACAAATCTAACTTCGATGAGGTATAAAAGGAAATCTAATATCAATGAGTACATAATGGAAATGTCTCATCTTACTTCAAAAATGAAAGCACTTAAGCTAGAACCTCCCAAACTTGGCCAAGACATTATGGTTGAATTTGGAAAGTTACATTGGTCACCGGAATGACCGGAGTAAACTTTCGAAAAAACGTACTTTTTTAGAAACCATTTATTGATTTGTTCAAAATTGGTGAAATCAAACATTTTTCTTTATTTTCAATCATATATCAAAACTATTTGTCTACGAAAATGGCTTAAAATAAACTTCCATAATTTGAACATAATTTAAAATTATTGGCTTATCAAGTCAAAACAAGTGAAATTGAATGTTGATCTTAATTTCATAAAATAATGTTAATTTTAGAAATAGAAATAAATAATATTTCATTTTTAAAAATTCAATGATTTATTCAAAACTATTTCGGATATTAAAAACTCATTTTCGGTATTTGCAGCAAAAAATGTGTCATTGACAGATTCTATTTAAAATTCGAGTTTCATGTGAAATCGTTTAAAATACACGTTCGAACAATTTTTAAAACTCTAGTGTCATGCAATCAAGTCATGCAAATCAGAATAAAAATTCCTAAAGTAATGTCTCATGCCACAGTCCATAAACAAACTTAATACAGTCCCAAAATAGCAAAATACCAAAATAGACTTTAAGTACTTTAATTTAAAAGTAACTATGAGAAACTCCTCCAAATGTTGTCTCCTAACCTTGTGAAAAATCTAAAAGGACAAAAAACTAAAAAGGGTGAGCTAAAAAGCCCAGTGTGAGACTTAACTCAAGTATTAAATAGGAATTTAGTATAGAAATGAAAATATTACAAAAAATTTATACAATTTAATTCTACAGAGTCTTAACTTAGGTAACAAACAGTAATTAAAACATATATTTCAAAATATAGCATAATTATATGTAAGCAATGCAATTTCACATATATCAATATGCATGATGATGTCGATCCGGAGTTTTTTAAAAATCGGTGCAGAATTTTTAGAAAAATTCCTCCCCAACTCCGCTACACACCATAAAAGAGTTCCCTAGAATTCGTCTATCCAATAACACACTATGGTAGCTAATATGCTTATTTATGATCAAGGTAAGTATAGTATTTTCCATTTGAACTTACTCAGCATTTATATGCTTACTCTAGTTATTTCTCTTACCTGTAGATCATCAGCTTGCGTAACTCACCTGGTTGGATCAGCACAAAGCACACATTATCATTAAGATGGTAGAATTGTGTTCATTTTGAATCCAAGTATTGTGGCATGTATATAAAGGCATCTTGTTGTACAAACGGCCATGTTTGATGCTATTAGGTGTGATGCTATTAGGTGTGATGCTTTTAAATTTGCATAAGTTGGGCATGTTAAGGATTGTAAAGTGAAGTGGTAAGGCAAGATAAGTTGATAAATGGTTTGAAAATCATTATGTTTTGATCATGAGTTTTTATTCCATTGAAATGTTTGTTTTCAAAGGTGTTATTGACTTGAATTGATATGAATTGACATGAATTGATATGGGTAATCTAGGTATGTACATAGGTGAAATGAAAGGAATTGGTTAGAAGCATGAAATATGTACCAAATGTGATTTTTTTACCAAAAAAGGCGACGTTGCTACTATAGGTCCCCAACATCGTGACATAGATAGACAATGAGCAACATTGTGATGTCAAGATTTTGAAAGTTGCGATGTAACAAACTGATGAACGATGTTGCGACTTCAACTCGCAGGTGATTGTGTGTCACTAAACTAACTAAACTTCCGACAAAGGTAAGTGCACCTATCAAATAGTAGTATAGCTATGGTGAGTAGGGAATATCATATCCACGAGGACTAAAAGTACTAGTAATACTATTTTTCTATTACTTAGCCGATAAATTGTGATGATCATTTTTTATCTAAAATTAACTGAACTAATTACTAAGAACGCAATAGAGAATGAATTGGGAAAATATTTAAAGAAAACCAATGAGATAGACAATAACCAAGAAAGAATCCACCTAAACTTCACTTATTATTCTAAATCTGAAATAGAATCCACCTAGACTTCACTTATTATTCTGAATCTGAATTAAACAATTTATTCACTTGTGCCTTGATATGTAGAAATCCCTAAATTATGTTAATATCTCTCTCAAGAGTAAAAACAACTGACTCTAGGTTGATTAATTGAAATCTCTTTCTAATTAAAACCCCTATTGTCACATTAACTCGATCTATGGATTCCCCTATTAGATTTTACTCTGATCCAGTAGATTTATGTCGCCCTATTTCTAGGATTGCATGCAACTCCACTCAATTATGCTAGATCTACTCTTAAACAAGTTCTTTTGCTCCACTGAAATAAGCACATTAAACATGAATTAATATCCTTAAAATATTGAAACACAAAATAAGCATATATAATTGATAACAAGAATTAAGTATTTATCATGTAAATCAGACGTTAAATAACAAGATTCATCATAGGTTTCATTTTCCCTAGGTATCTAGGGAATTTAGTTCATAATCTTAAATAGAAACATCTCAAAGTTAAGATAACAATAAGACATAAAGAAAACCAAATAAACTTCTAAATAAATTAAATAGAGATCTTCAATCTTGAAGGAGATCTGCTTCCTAAGATGATTCCGATGGCATTCTTCAAGTCTTTTGTTCTGTCTTCTCTGCGTGTCCCATTAGGTTCTCTTCTAGTGTGTATTTATAGACTTTAGAATGCTCAGCAACCTTAAAAATTGGGTTTTTTCACATAAAAGGGAAGCAAGGTTCAAAATCAACTCGGGCTGGCACATGGGCACGTAGCCAGCCCGTGTGGAAATGCCCAGACCGTGTGGATCCTAGAAATAGCTCTTTTTGTCTGATTTTGGCCTATTTTTTGCTCTTTTCACTCCTCTATGCTCACCTGAGTATAGAAACATGAATTTAAAGGATTAGGAGCATCAAATTCACTAATTTACATAATAAATCATCCAACAACGCATTAAGAATGAGATTAAAATTTGTTACTTTTATAGCTTATCAAATATCCTCACACTTAATCGTTTGCTTGCCCTCAAGCAAAATCCTTAACTCATAGTTAAAATTAATCTTTCTCAATTTGTAATTTTCATCAATAATGTCCCAAAATAATCCATAAATAATCATGCATTAGCAATTCAACTAAAAGAACACTAAAGTCTCAAAAAATCTAGGCTACAAATTTTTAAGCACGAAAACATAGGTGTTTCTATTTATCTAAATAATTACCTTTAATTTAAAATCGACAAGAATCAACATCCTCGCTAAAGATTCACTCAAATCACTCGAAGTGTTTAAGGTTCAAGAATAAGCACTCAATAGTCAATCATAAAAAGTCATTACCATAGGTTTGCATGAAAATCAAATCTCCACCACTATAAAATGATATGATACATAAATCAAAAGGTCTTTAAAAAGTTGTAATGGGGCTTAGGTTAAGGGTGTGGAGAACAGTCGAAAAGATAGCTAAAATTAAGATTGACTTAATAAATTACCAAACTAGAAACAAAAACAAATGCTAAATTAAAAACAAGTACCATAATTACGAACTATTAAATAATAAGAAAATGAGCTTCTTCTCAAAATATGACTTTAACTGTTCAAGCTCATAACTAAAAAAAATAAACAATATGTAATTGAATGAATGTATATTGATATATTTTTCTTCTTTCTTTTTTTTTATCATGTCGTATGGACATCAAGGGGATCGACTTTACTCTTTTTTTTTATGATTAATAATTCTTCAAATTAAACAAAAGAACATAGTTAGGCAACTAACCAAATCAAATCTAGATAAAAAAGGGAGTCAATACATTGGGAAAAATTCTCAATGAATCAAAAAGAATGAGTTATGGGTTACTCATTAATGGGTAATTCAAGAAATGGTGTGTTAGGCTCAACGTGGTTCACTAAGGGTTAATTATGTAGGTAGGCTTTTTATAGGATAAGTGGGTTAAATCTAAGTGCCTTTATCATCTCAGTATATCAAATCAAAAGGTGTGGTCTCGACATGTATAATCGATGTAAGTTCTAAAATAACAAATCATATTGACACACTCATAACCAATAATAAAAGTGAGCAAAAAAAAGTATGCTCTAAAGGTTCAAATCTCACAAAAATTTATGGTTTTTGATGTCAATCTAGCAAATCTCAAACTTTAAGATAATACTTAAATTTAGAAAAACAACCTACAAGGTTTTTATTTCTAAAACATAGCCTATCATGCTTAATCCTCTCATATCTTCAGGTTTAAATCAACCAATTCACAATTATCTACAAATTAATCCAAAACATATCAATAAAAATCTCAAATCGATAAAAATTCCTTCTAATAGAAGTATGAAAAGATTACTTAAACATAATACATAGTTCAGGGATTTTCTAATAATTCTATAAATAACCTCCCCACACTTAAGATGTACATTATCCTCAATGTACAAGCAAATATAATCACAGTATAAACAGAATATCATAAGAGAGGGAGAAAACTGAAACTGCCCTGAATATTGATGAAATTCCCAAAATAATCAAAAACGGAATTGAAGACAAATCTAAATTTAAAGCATGATTCCGAGGAAACTAATAAGAAAATAAACACAAATATAATTAAAAACTGAATTAGAAACAATCATAAAAATAAATATAATTCAAAATATAAAAACGAAATAAGTCTAAGAAAATAAGAATAAATATAACGATAAAAAGAAAAAAAACAAAAAAAACAAATGAACTCAATGGTCCTCATCATCTGGAGCGTCATAAGTCATCGGCGCTAAAGAAAAGATATGAAGATGCTGACAAATCTGCTGCAAAGTCGCATCAATACTGTCAAACCTTTGGAAGCACTACTGCTCAAAGCAAGTGAAACGCTCGAAGAGGTCCGTTAAAGTGGCAGCAGAATGAATAAGGTGGTGACTCGAAAATGGAGGCTGTGGTGGGTCTTCGTGATGGAGAGGAACATCATCAATGAAGTCCTCAGGTTCATTCTGAGCGTCAGAATGAAATAATCAGTACTGAGGGGGATCCACGATGGCACCGCTCGATCATCCTCATATGAATCATGCTCGAGATTCCCTGAGGGGACATTTGGCTGACTAGGGTAAGTTTAGAGGATAGCTCTAACGTGTCGAGAAGACCAAAGTGTCAAGCAAGGCGAGTCACATAAGGGCCTAAATTGATGAGGCCCTTCTTGTAGTGGTCAGTCTGATGGCGGAAGGCTAAGGCGATGAAGTATGCCAACTCAAATATATGCCAGGTGGCCATGCTCCATAAAAAGTATGCATCATGAGTACTAATGACTCCAGTGCTCTCTTTCCTACCAGTCAAGGTATGAGCTAACAAGGCATGAATGTATCGCAAAATAGGAGGGAGAGAAGTCGCCTTCGAGCGACTCGCGTCATAGGGGATCGTATTTGCCATAAGATCTGTCCAACAACAAGAGGGCGAGTAGTGGATGTGTCGATGTAAGCGGAAGAAATTCTCAGCACTCATAATCTCCTTCATGTAAAGGCCTAAAATAGAGCCAAACTTAGGTATTCTCATATGTTGTACTAGGTTGTCGAGTCTAAAAGTGATGGTGCCCGACTCGTCATGCGATGTCATCACATGCTGAAGATGAAAAGTCGAGCATAACTCCAAAGTTAGCTCCATGTAGGTAAGCTCGACTATAGTGAAAAATCGATCCCATGGGGCTGTGGTGAGAAAAGCCCCAACAAGGTCAGCGAGGTAAACCTACTCCAAAGCGGTGCAGTCGATACATCGACTCAAACCGAGTTGTCGCACTTGAAGGAGCTAAAATAAGTCGTCCTAGGGGCTCGCAAAAAATCGAATATAAGGATGGAGGACCTCGATGGAAGTGGTGGAGGAGGAAGTCGCGCCTGGGCCCTTTCGTTTTTTCAAAGCGAAGATGGCAACTTTAGATTTGTTGCATGTGTTCGTCATGATGTGCCTGAAATAAAACACTAAAATAAGTCAAATTGACGAACTAACATAATAGGCACAATCTAATAAGAAATAAACATCCAAGTTCATCTAAACAATTGGACTAAATAAAATTGTAATGAAAGTAATAATCATAATGCCAACTACCAAATAAAAACCTAGTGAGAGTAAATAAAACTAATATTGAGTAATAATAAAAATGAAAAAGCAAAATTAGAAAGAATAAAATAAAAGTAAAATCAAATAAAACAAACTACCTGCATAATATTGCCTAGTGAAAAATAAAATATAAAATTAGAGCAGATCAGATATGAAAATTGTCTAGAATTTAAAAAGAAACACAAAAATTAGTAGTTAAGAAACTGAAGAAACAAAATGAATAAAGTAATAACTACAATCAGTAAAACCAAGAAAAAATAAAAAATAATAAATAAATAAGTACATAAATATAATAATAAGAATAATAAAAAGAGAGGGCAAAAAGGGGGAAAATTGACAGTAGTAGGTGGTGGTCGGAGGGCCGGTTGGCGGTTTGACGGGGTTGGTCAAGAGAGGCGGTGCGCGGTTAGGGAGAAGGGGTGCTAGTCGTGCGGCTTAAGGAAGAAAGGCGAAAAGGGAGAGGAAAAAAGGGGAAAGAAAAGGAAAAAGAGAGGAAATGGGAAAGAGGGAAGTGGTGGAAGCGTGCGTTGGTGGTGCGTGGAAGAGAAAATGAGGAAGAGGGTGTGGGCGATCGACGATGGCTGGATTATGGGGGGTAAGGAAGACTGGTGGCTAGGGTTGAAAAGAGGAGGAAAAAGAGAAAAGTAAAAAGAAAAAGTTAGGGTTTGGGGGTTAAAAAAAGGGAACACGATTGTATGAGGCCTGTGTTAGGTCATACGGTCGTGTCACATATCCGTGTGGCTCGATTTCAGCCCGTGTGCATTTTAAAACTTAAAGCCCTGTCTTTACACGACCTCAAACACACCAGTGTATCCAGGCTGTATGGAACACACGGTCGTGTTGCATGGTCATGTGCAACCTCCTTCGATTCTCCTACGCCTGTATTGTAGCCCACATGCCCGTATGGTCTAGCCATGTCTCGCACACAGCCGTGTGCCTTGCCCGTGTAACTCTCTGACTTATTTAAAAATAAAAATTTTAGCTCTAGGTTTCACACGGCCTAGGACATGCCCGTGTATCCAGGCCGTGTGGTCTATATTAGGCTGTGTCTCTGTCAATTTTGAAAAATTAAGTCCCAAGGTCCACACGGCCAAAGACTCGACCGTGTGGGTTACACAGCCATGTCGCCAAGCTGTGTAACTGACTGTTGATTTCCTTTAAATTTTAAAACAAAGTCTTAGGATCCACACAGCCAAGGACACGCCTGTGTGTCCAGGCCGTGTAGGTCATACGGCCATGTTGCCAGGACGTTTAACTCACTATCGAACCCTTTAAAGTGCACACGGCCTGTGATCATGATTTCAAAGAAGTAATAATAATGACCGTGCCTGAAAACTAACTATTATCACGATAAAAGGCAAGTGCACCTATCGAATAGTAGTATAGCTAGTGGCAAGACCGGAATATTGAATCCAAGGAACCAAAAGTACTAGTAATGACTTTCTTCTTATTATCTAGCCTAAAAATAAAGGAGGATTTGGTTGTAAACTAACTAATCTAACTTAAACTAAAGACACGACAAAGAATAAATTGGGAAATTAATTTGGGAAGACTGAATGATAAAGGCAATAGCTAAGGAAGAATCCACCTAGACTTCACTTGTTATCTAACTCTGAACTAGACGTCCACCTAGACTTCACTTGTTATCTAACTCTGAACTAGACGATTTCTTCATTCGACTTGATCCGTAGAGATCCCCAAATTATGTTAATATCTTCGTCGAGAATAAGAACAACTAATCCTAGGTTGATTAATTGAAATCTCTTTCTAATTAAAACCCCTAGTCTTGTATTAACTCAACCTATGGATCCCCATATTAGATTTGACTCTAATCCGGTAGATTTTCGTCGTCCTATGTCTAGGATTGCGATCAACTCCGCTTAATTGTGTTGGATCTATTTTTACATAGGGACTTCTGCTCCTCTACATAAGCACATTTGACTTAAATTAATATCCCGAAAATATCAATTCAAGAATTAAAAACACAATTAAGAAAAAATCAAATATTTATCATATAGTTCAGATAGCGATAACAAGATTCGTCTTAGGTTTCATCCCCCTTAGGTATTTGGGGGTTTAGTTCATGTTCATAAAAGAAAACATCTCAGAATAAAGAAAATAACAAAACATAAAGAAAACCCAAAACTCCTGAAAGGATTTAAGAGAGATCTTTAGTCTTGATATAGACACTGGCTTCTGAGATGGATCAATCAGCTTCCTTCAAGTAATTCCCTGTCTTCTACTCTTAGTCTTGATGGGGACACTGTACACCATTTTAGTTGCCTCCTAGGGTCTTTATATAGAGTTTGGAGTGTCTTTCTTAGCCCCTAAGTAGCTTTTTCTGCACGAAATTAGTCTTCATCACGACAATGAACGCCCGTGTGAATCGGGCCTAGGCCGTGCTCGAGCCTGTTAATGTGGCACGGCCGTGTGGTTCACCCGTATGACGAACTTCAGACCGTGTTGTTTCCTTGCTTTGGCCTATTTTTTTCGTTTTCGGCCCGTTTCTCGTTCTTTTCACTCTCCTATGCTCTCCTAAGTATAAAACATGAAATTAAAGGATTAAGAGCATCAAATTCCACAAATTTCAATGATAATTCATCCATAAATGTGCTAAATATGGGATAGAAATATGTATAATTTACAGTTTATCAGCCTGGGACACGCCCGTGTGCCCAGGTCGTGTGGGTCAAAAACCTACATTTTTATGTATTTAATTAGTTTTAAATAATACCATGAAATAAAAATAAGAGAATTAGCAGTGTTAGTACTCGGGTTGCCTTCTAAGAAGTACTTATTTAAAGTCTAAGCTCAACTTCGCATGGTCATGGTGGTTCACGGAGTTGAAACTCCTCTTTCTCACTGTTAATTCTACTATTAAAATAAAGTTTAAGTCGAGTAATATTTACCTTAAAAGTGCTGAGTTCAGAATAAGTTACCTCGACAGTACCTATGGAAAGACATTAAGGGGTTGCTTCATTTGTATTGAGCTTTGAAGTAGCGATTTGAGGGTCCATTTTATCCAACAATTCTTGGTCTCTAACCTTAAATTGATTTGTTCCATCCTTATGCTTGTCATGGCGTCGCTTTGGTTTTGCATCGGGTATTCTCAATTTCTCCTTGATATGTGTTCGTCATTTATCTAGTTCATCAATTTGTAGCATTCGTTCCTCATGAGTTGTTCTATTTTTGTCGCATGAACTAGAACGTGGCTCCATTATGCTTTTCTGAGGTATTTCCTACAAAGAAGGTTGAACCACATGATCACTCATATTAACAGGACTTATAAAATCATCTTCATTACTCGATGTCTTAATCGAATCATGAGCTTGGAGAGTGATCGTTTTGTCACCTGCACGTAGCATTAGTTCACCTGTGCCAACATTAATAATAGCTCTAGTAGTTGCTAAAAAAGTTCGCTTTAAAAACAGGGGTACATCACTATCATCATCCATGTCTAAAATAACAAAATCAATTGGGAAAATGAATTTATCAATTTTGACAAGTACGTCTTCAATAATACCCCTAGGAATCTAATGGTTCTATCAGCTAATTGAATACTCATCCTAGTTTGTTTGGGTTTCCCAAGACCTAGTTGTTTAAACATTTTATAGGGCATGACATTAATACTCGCCTCTAAATCAGCCAATGCATTATTAACATTTAAACTACCAATTAAATAAGGAATAGTAAAGCTCCCTGGATCTTTTAACTTGTTGGGTAGTTTATTCTGCAAAATGGCCGAGCAAACTACATTTAGCTCCACGTACGACGAATCATCTAACTTCCGTTTGTTTGCCAAAAGCTCCTTTAAAAATTTAATTGAGTTGGGCATCTGCGAAAGAGCTTCAATAAATGGTAAGTTAATATGTAACTTTTTTAGAAGTTTAAGAAATTTACCAAATTGTTCATTTGTGTGGTCTTTCTTTGTCGCATTGGATATGGCACACGAGATTTATATTCCTTAATGACCGATTTTGCTCATTCTGGCTTACCTCGACCTTATCGTTACTTGCCACAATTTATTGTCTCGCTTCTGATTCAGATTCAACATACCTTTCTTCATCTCGTACAGTAATGGCATGGAGTTGCTCCTTTGGGTTAGTTTCGGTGTTGCTAGGCAAGCTACCTTGTAGTCGTTTTGAAATTAGCTTAGCAAGCTAACCTATTTCATTCTCGAGCCCTTGAATTGACGTTTGTTGATTTTTAAGTATTATTTCGATGTTTTAGAAGTAGGTTTCTAACATCGAAATAAATTTTTTCAACATCTCCTCAAGGTTCTACTTTTTCTCTTGTTGGTACGGTTGTTGTTGAAAACCTGGAGAGGGTTGTGGTTTTTGATTTCCTTAAACACCCCAAGAGAAATTGGGATGGTCCCTCTAACCTGCATTATAAGTGTTACTATAGGGATTATTCTGAAATCTAGAATTATTACCCATATAGTTGATTTGTTCGTTCTCTGTGCTAGGGCTATAGGATAGACATTCTGGATTGTTCATCCCTCCTCAATTCGTATCGCACTGCATCACCGGATGTACCTGTGTAGAACCATATAAACTATCAATTTCTTACTTAAAAGTTCTACCTGATTCGATAACATGGTGGCCGCATCTATGTTAAAAACATTGACTGCTTTTATCAGCTTTATCCTTATGACTTGCCACTGATAATTATTCAGTGACCTTTCCTCTATAAATTCATAAGCTGCTTTAGGTGTTTTATTGTTTAGAGTACTATTGGCTCCTGCATCGATTAACTACCTAGTTAAGGGGTTCAAACCATTGTAGAAGGTTTGAACCTGTAGCCATAGAGGTAACCCATGGTGAGGGCACCTTCTCAATAAGTCCTTATACCTCTCTCATGCATCATATAGGGTCTCTAAATCCATTTGCACAAAGGAAGAAATATCATTCCTTAATTTGGTTGTCTTAGCTAGTGGGAAGTACTTCAATAGAATTTTTAGGTTATTTATTCCCATGTAGTGATAAAACCTCGTGTTAGTGAGTTCAACCACTATTTAGCTTTATTTCTTAATGAGAAGGGAAGCAACCGCAAGTGAATGGCATTGTCAGAAACGCCATTTATCTTGAAAGTGTCACAGAATTCCAGGAAGTTAGCCAAATGAGTATTTGGATATTCGTCTTAAAAACCATCGAACTGAACAAATTGTTGAATCATCTGAATAGTGTTCGGCTTCAGTTCGAAATTATTCACAGCAATGGCAGGTCTCACAATACTCGATTCAGCCCCAGTTAGATTAGGCTTGGCATAATCGTACATAGTACGATGAGCAGGATTCAGATTTGTAGGATTCGTAGCAACCACAGGAGGTAGCTGATTATTCTGATTTTCAGCCATCTCCTCAGTAATAATTATCACATCCTCTTGCTCTCCACTATACTTTGACAACTTTGTCTTGCTTCTCTACGGTTTCTGTGAGCTGTGCTTTCAATTTCGCTATCAAATACTAAAGGTCCCGACAGGTTTCTTCTAGTCATAAACTAAAGGAACCTGCTAGAAGCAAACAAAAGAAAAATTAGAAAACAAAAATTAAACTAAAAACAAAAATAAAATGCAATAAAAAAATAGCTAAATTAATAGAAATGGAGTGTTCCTAATTTTTTAGTCCCCGAAAATGGCGCCAAAAACTTTATTGTGTGTCACTAAACTAACTAAAATTTCGACAAAGGCAAATGCACCTATCGAATAGTAGTATAGCTATGGTGAGTAGGGAATATTGATCCACGAGGACTAAAAGTACTAGTAATTATTATTTTTCTATTATTTAGTCAATAAATTGGGATGCTCATTTTTTATCTAAAATTAATTAAACTAATTACTAAGAATGCAACAGATAATGAATTAGGAAAATATTTGAAGAAAACCAATGAGATAAACAATACCCAGGAAAAAATTCACCTAAACTTCACTTATTATTCTGAATTTGAATTAAACGATTTATTCACTTGTGCCTTGACCCGTAAAAATCCCTAAATTATGTTAATATCTCTCTCGAGAGTAAAAACAACTGACTTTAGGTTGATTAATTGAAATCTCTTTCTAATTAAAACCCCTATTGTCACGTTAACTCGATCTATGGATTTCCCTATTAGATTTGACTCTAATTCAGTAGATTTATGTCGTCTTATTTCTAGGATTGCATGCAACTCCACTCAATTATGCTAGACCTACTCTTAAACAGGGACTTTTGCTCCACTGAAATAAACACATTAAACATGAATTAATATCCTTAAAATATTAAAATACGAAATAAGCATACATAATTGAGAACAAGAATCAAGTATTTATCATGTAAATCAGACATTAAATAACGAGATTCATCATAGGTTTCATCTTCCCTAGGTATCTAGGGAATTTAGTTCATAATCCTAAATAGAAACATCTCAAAATTAAGATAACAATAAGACATAAAGAAAACCAAATAAACTTCTAAAGAAATTAAATGGAGATCTTCAATCTTGAAGGAGATCCGCTTCCTGAGATGATTCCAATGGCGTTCTTCTAGTCTTTTCTTCAGTCTTCTCTGCGTGTCCCCTTAGGTTCTCTTCTAGTGTGTATTTATAGACTTTAAAATGCTCAATAACCCTAAAAATTAGGTTTTTTCCGTATAAAAGGGAAGTAGGATTCAAAATCTACACAGGCTAGCACATGGGCGTGTGGCTAGCCCGTGTGCTCACACAGGCGTGTGGCCAGCCCGTGTGGAAATGCCCAGGCTGTGTGGATCCTAGAAAAAACTCTTTTTGTCTGATTTTGGCCCGTTTTTCATTCCTTTCGCTCCCTTATGCTCACCTAAGTATGGAAACATGAATTTAAAGGATTAGGAGCATCAAATTCACTGATTTACATAACAAATCATCCGAAAATGCATTAAGAATGGGATTAAAATATGCTACTTTTATAGCCTATCAGCAAGTTTGGAAACTTTTTAATTAAGTCATTAACTGACCTCATGTTAGTAGAAGAGCTTTTGTAAGCTCGTATAAGACTTGGGACTGATTTTACGTCATATCAAAATGTGTTCTATATAGGTAAGCATGTTGTATATATTGACTAAAACGTATTGAAATTTGTTGTAGTTACTCCAACAATGAATGTAACGTCTTGTAGCTCGGACCTGGCGATCAAGTCAGGCAAGGGATGTTACAACTTTTCTATTATAGACACATTTTTTTTATTATTTTAGTTTACGGATATCCTAAGGTTATTTTCAACATAAATAACATTTATTTGGTTTATTTACATTTTGATTTTGGTAATAGACGTGTTTAGATCACATTGCATGTAAGTTCCATTCTACACATACATACTTGCTCTATGTCATTTGGTTGAGTTAATATACATTATCAACGATGGATTTAGTTAAGATATATACGAAACCTGAGTTCTATTGGGTACGATCCTTGAAATCTAGAGTATATGAGTCAAATATGTGTAGATACTCTAGTAACTAATTTCTAATTAAAGGTGGGTTAATTAGAAATTAAAGTTAATTAGCAAAAGTTATATGTATTAGAGTTATGGTTCCAAATTATACATATGTAACTTTTTTTACATCCCATCTTAAGAAAAACTAGATTCATTAACCGCCTATAAATGTGTTATCATTTATAGTATAAATTTCACACCAAAGTATATATAATTAAATCGGCGATGTCCGCAAGTATACGAGTCAAATTGTAATATAGTATTTGTGTTACAATAAAACATAGAGAAGTATTTTAAGGATCGTACCCAAGGGAGGATGAAATAAATCTATTCAAATTATAAAGATCAAAACCATAAGATTTGAAAATCCCAACACATCAATGATTCAAGTACACTTCCACATCTAGTTTTTATTCCTGATTATCTGACATAACAATTATTGGTTTATTAAATTTTATATAAAAGTTTTATGGTTCTAACAATCCAAACTCAAATTCGAAGTCTAGCCCAAACTTGAAAAGATTCAAACCCAAAAAGCTTGAATTGAAAGGATTTGAATATGAGAAAATTTAAATGCAAAAAAAATTCTAAACTTAAAAAGGTTCGAAAAAAATTTGAATATGAAATAACCTAACAACAACCCTTCAAACTTGTTAACTAACCCCTCTAGTTTTAATACACATAATATGTGATATATTAAGGCTTAAAAAAATATTTGGAAAAAGCTGAAAAGTTAAGTCTTTCAATTTAATTCGCATCAATTAAGCCTTATTGTTAATAAAAAAAAAAAAAAAACAATTACACCTCTCTGTCAATGATTTTTATCCTTAACTATGTTGATAGTTAAAACCAGTTAACAGATTAGTTAGATTACGACATGTAGAAGCCGCTAATTTAATCTTTCATTTTTTTAATAGAAATTGTAAAAAATATTAAAATATTAAAAATTTATATAAACTCATAAAAATTATAAAAATAATAAAATATTTAAATATATATATATATAAATAAACTTATAGAATTATAAAAATTAATTCAAAAAAAGTCATTTATTTTTCTTAATTTTAGAAATTAAACCCCTAAAATCAAAATGAACATATGCCATTAAACCATTTGTTGGATAATGGGAATAGTCGTAAGATTGTTGGGGTCATTTTCTTGTTCAATCAAATGTTTTCGACTTTCCACAGATAAAACGAAAATGATGAGACCCACTCCTTTTTATTTATAATTTATAATTTTTATTATGTAATTTTTTATATCTAGTTTTTAAGTACAGTATAGTAGTTTGGACATTGAAAAATTGAAAATTGTTTGGTAAGTATTGTATGCTATAAAGTATTTTTGGTATGATTAGATACTATAATAACAAATTTTTGTTATTCAACGATTGCAAATATTAGCATATGTCAGCATAAAATATTTTAATGAATATTCCCATTATCCAACAGTCGGTCTGATGTCACATGTTGATTTTAATTTTAGAGATTTAATTTTCAAAATGAGGAAGCAATAAATAACTTATTTATAACTTATTATGTTATTGTAATTTATGATTTTAAAAATATATATTTTATATTTTATTAGAATTTTTTAGAACATTTATAATATTTATGATTTTTTTCTAATTTTAATAAGTTTATATAAGTTTTAATTTTTTTAAAAAAATTGTTATTTTTTAAGATTTTAATAAGTTTATACAATTTTTTATTTTTTTATAATTTTTATGATTTTTTATTTGAAAAATGAAAGATTAAATCATGGTCGGCCATAGATTTCCTTATGATTAGTCTATAAATTTATTTTAATGGTTAATGTGGTCAAAGATAAAAATCGATAATAGAGGAACTTAATTAATTTTTTTTAATAACAAGGACTCAATAGTGTGAAAATTAAATCGAATGGTTTAATTGCTTCTTTCTTTCTTTTTTTAGCTTTTTAAGAGTTTTTTTAATACCTATAAGCCATTAATTAAAGTATAACATCAAACAAGACACAACAAAAAAAAAATGGTAAAAGTACCATGGAGACCCCTATATTAGGAGTCAAATTGCATTTTGCTCCTTCTACTAAAAAAAGGGCAAACTAATCCCTATACATTAGATTAAAGAGTAAATTGGTTCTTTCTGTTAAAAATTTCATCTATTTGTACTGTTAAAAATTGACGTGGTTAACGAAATAACTAGATATTGACATGTTAACTGTATGTGTTCCTCATGCTAATCTGTATAGATCAATTTTTAACAGCACAATGAATGAAATTTTTAACAGGAAGATCATTTTGCTCTTTGATTTAATGTATAGTGATTTTTTTGCCCATTTCTTGACTAAAAGGATAAAATGCAATCTAACTCTTAATACAGAGACTTTCATGATACTTTTACCCAAAAAATCAAATATAATATGTTAGATAATTATAAAATCCCTCGCGAAATAAAAGAAATATGCAGGGACATCTTCGATTTTCCCTCGTAGAATAAAAGAAATATGCAGGGACATCTTCGACTTTCTCAATCTCAATATTTAACATCATGCACATAATAGGTACCAATCTAGGAAGCACCGACACGAGGAAGCCTCCAAGTACTGGTTTCGTACCGGTGCCTGACATGAACATGCCATTGACATGACTGAATATGTCTCAACACGTTGGATTTTTTTTTTCAAATTGAACAGAGTTTGGACATGTGTGTCATAAAATGGATACTACCAGACACGAGTATAATGATTTTTTTAGGCTTTTTTTTCTAAACTGACCCAGAAAATTAAGTAATTACAAAAATAACTTAGGACCAAAATCATGTACAAGAATGACCTAAAATCTACGGTGTTCGCCGATGCATCCAGACACACCGGCGGCACCGCCACTCGTCATTAGCCAATCATAAACTTTTTTTAAAAAAATTGTGTGTCGTCACTATGTCCGGTGACACCCGTATGTATTTTTCAAAATAATCATATTTCTCACGGGGGTATTCACAGTGAAAAGAATTTTTTTTTTTTAATTTTGGTGTTGTTGTCATGTTTTTTTAAAGAAAATGGTCCTGTCATCATATCATGTGGCACCATTGTCAAGTTTAAAAAAAAAAACAATTTCTTTGTGCCGTCTTGGTGACCGTTTTTAAAAAATATTTTTTTATAGTTAAAAGAACAAGCAAATCTTAAATATAGTGAAAGAGACGAAAAAAATTGTAAGAATGAAGATTCTAAAGTTTTGACTTCATTGCTCTACTCTTACAAATAACTTTTCCATGTATATATTTCTTTTCCATTTTGTGGACTTATTCTATCTCTTTTAAAAGATACTATGCCGCCATTCGAACTTGAACCGAAATGCTCTAGCACTACTTCCTAAAGAGCAACGTGTCTACGGATTTCACCGTAACGGCTTACATCAAAATCTTTTTTCTTCTCTTTCACTATGTTTGAGATTTGTTTGCCTTTTTTTAACTATAAAAAATATTTTTTTTCTAAAAAGGGTCATTGGTTCCGCCTAATACATTGACGGCATAATTTTTTTTTTAAAACTTGACAATGATGCCGCCTGATACAATGGTAGGAGCAAATCATAAAAAAAAAAAAAAGTAGTGTCACCTAACATGGTGGCGACACCAAAATAAAAAATAACAATTTCTTCCACCGTGAATACCGTGAGAAATATGAGAATTTTGAAAAATACATACGGGGTGCCGTTGGATATAGTGGCGGCACCCAAAAAAATTTAAAAACTAATGATTGGCTAATGATGAAGGGGTGGTGCCATCAGTATATTTGGGGCATCGGCGGGCATTATAGATTTTAGGTAATTCTTGTATATGATTTTGCTTCTAAATTATTTTTGTAATTATTTAATTTATTTGAGTTAATTTAAAAAAAAACATTTTTTTCGAGAAAATATATTTCAAAAATGAAAAAAAGTTTAAAATCTAAGAGAGAGAAGAAAGACGATAAGGAAGAAGAAAAGATGGGGAAGAAGAAAACAGGAAAAAGTGTGGAGAAATAGAAAAGGGCATGGGAAAGAAGAAAATCAGGGAACCGTGAATTTTTTTTAAAAAAAAGTAAAGGTTAAAAATTTGAGGGGACCATTATTTATTATAAAAGTAAACAAATATTATAATATTATATATATATATATAAAATATTTGTCTACTTAATTAAAAATATAGTTTTAATTATAATGTAATAGATCAATTTAGCCCGGGTCCATACAAAAAATAATAAACCCAAAATAATAAAACAAAGTCCAAGTCCATTACAAGTATATAATTTGGCCCGATCGGAATGGCCCATTACTTGAAAAGATTTAAGGTCTATTTACAAACTTGACTCATATGGAAATATAATCTTCAAGGATATGCAATCTTAGATATGATATGCAATCTTAGATATGATATGTAATCTTAGAAGATATGATTTTGTAATCTTAGAGATTTAATTCGTAGATACCCTTTAATCTTAACCGTTGATGTAATTGATCTGTACCGTTAGATTTGAGGAGGCTCAACTATAAATAGAGGCGTCTCCCTTCATTGTAAATCACTTGAGTTTTGGGGAAGCAATAAGAATTCTTGAGAGCATTCACTCAAATTTATCTCCCTCTTGCGTTCTTATTTTCTGTGGTTTGTTCTTATTTTATTCTTCATTCATCTTCGTTTTTCAACCTTTATATATTACTATTTCATATATTATTTATTTTTATCTTTTTTTTTTGGATTTATTCAAACTTCTACATATATTACCTACTTTAAAATTTTTATACATATAATTTATTTTTAAATTGTTTTTTATTGTCGATTTCAAATTTCTTTTTTTTCACATTGTTTGTTTTAACATTGTCCATTATTTTTTTGAAAGCTTGGTACATTTTATTTTTTATTTGTTTTTTTAATCTTTATTTATTAATTTAGCCAACTATACATTCATACTTCAAAATCCATGATTTTTAAATTTAAAAATAAGGCAATATTCGATATTTGGGAGTTTTGAGAAAATCGTGCCCTAACTTACTGGGTTTCGATTTTTCTCATTAAGTCCAAATGATTGAGTACCCTTTTTGAAATTAAAACATAAGAATTTTAAATAAAAAACCTATTCTCGGGAATTTAAGATGTTGTGTCCTAACTCACTGGACGCAACGTTTTGTCATCTCGAGGCAAGGATTTTTAAAAAGCAATGGATATTCGGTGTTTGAGAAATTCAAAAGATCGTGCTCTAACTTACTGGGTTTCGATTTTTCTTTTGAAATCCAAATAATTGAATGTCCATTTAAAATTAAAGGACATAAGTTTTAAAAATCAAAAGGATTGTGTTTTAAAATCTTTTCAAAATTTTGACATTAGAACATTAATTAATCAATTAGGTACCAATTTTTGGGCGTTACGAAGGTGCTAATCCTTCCTCATGCGTAACCGACTCCCTAGCCCATTTTCTCGAATTTTGTAGACCAAAATCATTATTTTAATAAATCAAAATGTTTTATTAAAATGATTAATCTCAAGGTGACCCGATCACACCTTGAAAAAAGATTGGTGGCGACTCCATTTTTATTTTAAAAGTCAACCCCCGTTTTTCAAAATAAAAATGGTTTCGACATATAAATTATTAAAAATATTAATATTTCTATTTAAAATGAAACATTATAATGTCAAAATATTTTATAAAAATATTTTTTTTAATGTTGTTTCCTATTGTACTTGTATCCTAAAAATTATGTGTCGTTATATCCTTATCGTGTCATACCTGTATTAGGTGTTTGGTGAGAATTTTTTTTTTTTGTAATTTTAAGTGACATTAATTAATCGAAAAAAATGATGCTACTAAGCCTCTTTAGGGGTAAGGTAAAATTTTGTTTTCAGTAATTAAGTGTAGAAACAAAAATCATATTTTATCTCCTTAAATCCTTTTAGTGAACCTGATTTGAGTGACGACTCAATTACACTTTCGATTGTTTTATAGAATTATCCACTACACTCATTAATTAATTTGCAATCGACTCCGCATTAGTCACAAGCTTATGGCATTTCATGCACTAAGGTAGCCAACTAACTATTTGGTACTACAAAATAGAAAAAACAACTCTCTTTGAGAACTTTAGTAAGGATTTCGGCTTTATCTGCTGCTTTGGCATGTTTTGTCTATCGCCTTTGACACGTTTTGTTCTTGTTTTTCTATTTCGTTTTCTCCTGGCTTTTTCTTTGTTTTCGTTTTTTTCTATTTTCTTCTGTTGCCAGTGTTTAATCTGGTGAGTATTTCTTTTGCTCTACTATGGAAGAAGATGGAAAGAGATATGGTGGATCTAAGGTTAGATGATGGTGAAGAAGAAGTGTTTTCCTTACCGAGGGATGAAGAAGAACAAAATGATATGTATAGTTTCCGCTTGGTGGGGTGTTTCTTTACTACTAGCGTGGTCTATTTTCTTGTAATGAGGAATACTATGGAAAATATTTGGCATCCTTTGGAGGGTGTACAAATTTCAGATTTGGGAGAGAAACGTTTTCTTTTCAAATTTTTTAATGAGATTGATATTTCAATGTTTATTACATGTGCTCCTTGGACCTTTAATAATCATCTCTTAATTATTCATAGGATGGGGGAAAATGAAGATCCGATGTCTATTCCATTGGTGTATTCTGATGGGTAGATTCAGATTCATGATTTGCGACTAGGTTTTTTAAGAATTCCATGGTAGTACGGTTCGGTAACTTTCTTGGAAGATTTTTGGAGTATGATTTGAAGTAATTGTCAAATTGCAATATGAATTACATGCGCATTCGTGTTCAAATTGATGTTCCAATTCCCCTAAAGAGGCAAAAGAAAGTTATGATTTCTTCGACAAAGTCCACTTATGTTAAATTTAAGTATGAAAAATTAACTTTATTTTGTTTCTTATGTGGATGTCTTGGGCATGGGGATAGTTTTTGCCGAAAAGACTTCAATATGGAACGCAAGAATTGGAGATGGGATAGGATTTGTCGTTAAGGGCACAAGGGAAGAAAGCTTCTGTTGTCAACAGTTTTTGTTTGCAGGAGAATGGTGACAATAGGAATTTTGGAAAGTCTAGAGTTGGGCACCATTCTAGCAGCCATTCAAGCCATAATCAAAGACGTGAATTTGGGGATAATTTTAATCCTGTTTTTGGGATAAATTTGGAAGGTTCTAAATCCTAATTTGTTCTAAATAATTTCTAGAAAGGAAAAAATTTGAGTCTTAATGATGGACAGGATTTGAGGGGTGGAAAAATTCAACTGATAAGGAGCTCACTAGAGGGTAATTTTCTAAAAAATATCTCTAATGGGCTGGGCTATTTGAATGGATTGGGGGTGGCAAATATGGACTGCGAATTAAAAGAGGGGGCTTTTACCTATGAAGATGATAAAAAAAGACAGAGGTTTAATTCTTTGAGATCAAATGCTTTTATTGGTTAGGTTTCATTGGAGGTTATGGATGGGAGTACAGTTCATTTTAAATAGTTATAGGCGGCTGCCACTGGGCAAGCTGACCGAAAGTAAAAATATTGTACTGGAATATTCGTAGATTAGGGAGTCCACGGGCAGTTAGACTACTTTAGTATATGCTAAAGATTTATCATCCCCATATTGTCTTCTTTATGGAGACAAAATTGAGCATGACAAGAATGGAGGTTGTTAGAAGACGTGTGGTTTTTTCAATGGAATAGATGTTCCTTTAGATAGTTCCCGAGGAGGGTTAAGTCTAGGGTGGAATGGCAGTAATTTAGTGAGTTTAAAGAGTTTTTCTAGGAATCATATAGACGTTGAAATTCAAAAAGATAAAGATGCTCCTCGTTGGCGGTTTACCGGTTTCTATGGGGCTCCGAATGTCAGTAATAAATAGGAGACTTGGGATTTACTTCGACGTTTCAGAAGAAGTAACTCTCTCCCATGGCTTGTTGGTGGAGGCTTCAATGATATTCTCTTTGCCCATGAAAAACAAGAAGGGTTGCCAAGAGAAGAGGCTTGGATAGAGGTTTTTTGGAGAACATTAGAAGATTGTCTTTTGAAAGATATTGGTTTCTTGGGTGCGTGGTTCACTTGGAAAAGAGGACGAACTATGGAACAAAATATACGAGAAAGAATTGATCGTGGAGTAGCTACAAATACGTGGATTCAACTTTTTTCTTCATATTCGTTGAGACATCTATCGCATTCTTTTTCAGATCATTGTCCGTTGCTCATTGAGACAAAAAATCTCATTTCGGGAAGAAAATCAACTCGATTTCATTTTGAATCTTAGTGGACTCAAGGGAATTCTTGTGAGGAGGAGATTAAAAAGTTGTGGGAGAAAAGTTTTGGATCTTTTTTAAATCGCATGGATAATCTTACAAACGGCTTAAATCTTTGGGCAAGCAAGATTAGGCATAAAAGGAGATGTGATGTGAAAAGGTTAAATAAAAGGTTGGAGGAATTAAATGATAAGGAAAGATCGGAGGAGAATTTGGGAGAGATTACTAAGGTCAAACTTTATTTGAATATGGAGATTGATAAGGAGGAATGGTATTGGGAGCAACGTGCTCGTGCTAATTGGCTGAAAATGGGTGATAAGAATACTGCGTTCTTTCATAAATATGCTTCTCAGAGAAATCGCATTAACCGGATTCGTGGGCTATAACGAAATGATGGATCCCTTGCTATGAACAGTAGAGAGATGGAGACCATTGCAAAGGAGTATTTTTCTGATCTTTTAATGTCTAGTGTAACGGGGAATTGGAATCGCATTCTCTCGGGGGTTCAACCATGTATTTCAGAAAGCATGAATCGAATTTTGATGGCTACTTACATTGAGGGGAAATTATTGAGGCGCTAAAAGGGATGGGGCCTACAAAAGCTTCTGATGCGGATAGCTTCCCGGCAATATTCTACCAACAGTATTGGCACATTATTGGTAAGGATATTTTTGATTTTTGTTTAGATATTCTGAATAATGGAAGTTCATTGGAAGAAATAAATATGACTTATTTGGTGTTGATTCCCAAAACTGCCAATCCTACCAATTTGAAAAACTATCATCCTATTAGTTTGTGTACTGTTATTTATAAGATTATTGCCAAGACTGTGGCTAATCGACTCCAAAAGGTTTTGAACAGGTCTATTGATGAGGCTCAAAGCGCGTTCGTTCTTGGCAGACTTATCTCTGATAATGTTTTACTGGCTTATGAAGTTCTTCATTCTTTTAAAAATAAAAGGTCTAGAAGAAAATATTTCATGGCCTTAAAACTAGACATAAGTAAGGCCTACGATAGAGTGGGATGGTCTTTTATTAGAGGGATAATGGCTAAAATGGGTTTTGAAGATAGGTTCATAAATTTTATCCTCCATTGTCTCAACTCTGTCCGGTATTCTATTTTAATTAACGGTGAAGTAGGATCCAATTTCAGGTTTTCAAGGGGCTTGCGACAAGGGGATCCTTTGAGTCCTATTTGTTTCTATTTTGTGGAGAAGGGCTCTCTGCGTTAATGAGGCTTGGAAGCCAAGAAAAGAAGATTTCTGGTGCTAAGGTTTGTAGATCAGCTCCACCTATCACCCATCTTATGTTTGTTGATGATTGTATTTTGTTTGGGGAGGTTTCAAACAGGGGAATTTGTGTGCTGAAGGATATTCTTGAAGAGTATGAGTCTTGCTCGGGGCAGTGTGTCAACTTTAAAAAATCAACGATGTTTTTCAGTTCGAATAAGAATGACCAAGATAAGAATTTGGTTTTTCAGATTCTTAATGTTTGGTGTTCGACAAATCCAGAGAAATACCTTGGTCTTCTAAATATGGTGGGTCGAAAGAAGAAAATGGCCTTCCAAAATTTAAAAGATCGTCTGAAGCAAAGGATTAACAGTTGGAGTTTAAGGCACATTTCTCAAGGAGGTTGATGAACGATAAATTATACATATTTTTACCTCATGTTTAGCCTATATTTTGGATGAATTATTATTAATTTTGTGAGAATTAGTGCTCTTAATCCTTCTATTTCATATCTTATACTCAGGAGAGTATAGGGAAGAGAAGAGAACGGAAAATGGACCAAAAACCGGAGAAAATAAGCTAAAATGTGAAAACGCACGGCCCAAGAAGTAACCACACGGCCGTGGCATACGGCCGTGCCACATGAAGATCACACGGTCCAGCCCCCGACAAGCACGGCCAGGTCACACGGTCGTGCCTCCACCGATAGAATCACACGGCCTCTTGTCAAAATCACACGGGCGTGGCACACGGGCGTGTTCTTGTCGTGAGGAAGAGGAATTTCACTCGAATTGGAATGCTTAGACGCTAAGAAAGGCCCCCCAATGCTCTATATAAAGACCCCATGAGGCAACTCTAAGGGTGTGATTATTTCCCGCCAAGGGAATACTCTTTGCTCTCAGGAAAGAGCGCCATATTTCTGCCAACACAAAGAGTGAAAGCAAGGGATTACTCCAAGGGAAGCCGATTGATTCATCCCAAAAGCCAGAATTCTACATCAAGACAGAGGATCTCCCTAAATTCTTTCAAGGGTTTTCGGGTTCTTTATGTTTTGTTATCTTAAGTCTTCTGAGATGTTTTCTTTCTTTATTATGAACTAAACCCCTCAAATACTTGAGGGGGATGAAACCTAAGACGAATCTTGTTATTATTTATTCTTGAGTTATATGATAAATACTTGAGTTGTTCTTAATTATGTGTGCTTAATTATTGTGTTAATAAGCCTAGATATTAATTCAAGAAACGGATGTGCTTAAAGCAGAGGAGCAAAAGTCGCTGTGATAAGAGTAGATCTACCATAATTAAGCGGAGTTGCATGCAACCCTAGATATAGGGCGACATAAATCTGCCGGATTAAGGTCAAACCTAATATGGGGAACCATAGATCGAATTAATGCAACCTAGGGTGTTAATTAATAAAGGAACTTTAGTTAACAACCTAGGCCTAGTTGCTCTTCGCCTCGACGGAGGGTTTAGTATAAATTAGGGATCTCTACAGATCAAGTCAAGTGAATAAATCGTCTAGCTCAAGAACCAATAACAAGTGAAGTCTAGGTGGATTCTCCCTTAAGTATTGCTTATATCAATCAGCTTTTCCCTAAAGTTTTCCCCAATTTACTTTTTGTGCACTTTTAGTTAGTTTTAGAATTGGTTTCAACCAAACCTATTTTATTTTTAGGCTAGATAATAGAAAGGAAATAAGTATTAGTACTTTTAGTTCCCTTGGGTATGATAACTCGGTCTTGCCACTAAACTATACTACTGTTCAATAGGTGCGCTTGCCTTTAACATCGTGATATTAGTTAGTTTTGTTATGATCAGTTTTATAAATTTTATTACTTAATATCGCGAATCGTTATCAGAGGTCATGAGGTTTTTATAAAGTCTGTTTTACAAGCAATTCCAACCTACACGATGGCTTGTTTTCTGTTGCCAAAATCTTTATATATGGAATTGGAGAATATTATGGGTTCATTCTGGTAGAGGAAAAAAAAGGAAAACGAGGTATGTATTGGTGCGATTGGAAGTCTTTGTGTGCGCTTAAGGAGGAAGGAGGTATGGGTTTCCGTAATCTGAATCATTTTAATATCGCTTTATTAGCCAAACAGGGTTGGCATTTGTTACGAAATCCTAATTCTTTACTAGCGCGTACTTTAAAAGCCAGATATTTTAAAGAATATGATTTTTTTAACTCTGGGTTAGGAAACTTACCTTCCTTTACCTGACAGAGTATTTGGGCTGCTAAGGGGTTGCTTATGAAGGGGCTGGGCTGGAGGATAGGAAATGGCAGACAAGTCTCCATTTGGAAAGACGCTTGGATACCTGGAAATAATGATTTCAGAATATAGAATACGATTGTTAATACGAGTATTTTGAAAGTTGTTGAATTGATTGATGCTAATAGTAAAAAGTGGAACTCTGAGTTGATTTGTAATACCTTTCTGATGCAAGACGCAGAAAGGATTCTCCGCATTCCTTTGTCTTCGTATGAGCATGACGACTTTGTTATTTGGCGTGGTGAGCCGACTGGGGAATATTCAGTTCGGAGTGGACATAAACTCCTTTTACATGACAACTAGAATGACTTATAGACAAATTACAAACATTTTTACAAAAACTTGTGGAACTTAGAGCTACCCTCTAAAATAAAGATTACAGTTTGGCGATTTTCATGCAACTTTCTGCCTACTTTTAGCAATCTACATTATTGGAGATTGAGGGGTTCTGCTGTTTGTGGCCGGTGCCAAAATGCAGTTGAAATGAGGGAATATTTATTTTGTGAGTGCCCTACAGCAAAGGAAGCATAGGACAATTTGAATATAAGTTGGCCTGTTTTAGAAGAAAACATTGATTTCAGGGAGTGGTTGAAAATTATTTTTGAATCCAGATCTATAGATAAATGCAGAGTTATTGCATGTACATTATGGGCAATTTGGAATTTTAGAAATCGATTTATCCATGAGGGTGAGGTTAAAACAGGTACTCAAATTGCTGTGTTTGTACAAAATTTTCTACAGGAACTTGATAGGTTAAAATTGTCCGTACCTGTTGAACGGCTCTATGTGGTCAGATGGGTTGCTCCGATTGGAAGGAGGCTCAAAATAAACTTCGATGCTGCTTATAATAAACATAGAAAGGAATCGTGTTCTGGGTTAGTTATTCGAAATGAAAAAGCAGAGATTATTTGTTCAAAAATTATAATGAACATGAACATACCGTTCGCCTTTGCTGCTGAAGCGATGGCGTGTTTTTAAGCGCTGCAACTTGGTTTAGATTTTGGCTTGATAGAGGTGGAGATTGAGGGTGACTCTCGATCGGTGATTCGCAAGCTACAAGAAGAGAAAGAGGATAGATCTGAGATTGCTGTGTTTATTCATGACTCAAAAAATTTATGTCTTGATTTTCAGACTTGTATTTTCCTTTTTACAAACAGAGAAGCTAATAAGGTTGCGCACATCATTGCATTGGAAGGAATAAAAAGAAGGGAATCAGCTTATCTGGTGAATCAGGTACATTCGGGCGCAGCGGAGATCGTGGCTGAGGATCGAAGGAGGACAGAGTGCATGAAGGAACTGAGGAGACAGAGGGCAGACGATGAAGAAGAAAATGTTCTTTGAACTTATCTTTGGAAGATCTTTCAAGAAAGAGGGAGTGATCAATGAAGTTGTTGGGTTTTGAAATGGTCAGCTGGTGATTGATTGTTGACATTTAATTTCTGACTGTTGCTTCACACGCGTTTTGTTGTTTTTAAGAGGGTTTATTGGTTTGGATTCCAGTTGGAGTAGAAGGCTCTAGAGCTCCCCTTTTGTCGTTTTACTGGTTATCTGAGTGGGCTGTTTTTCTTTTTGTTTGGACTTGTTGGATGTTTTTTCATTGGGTTTTTTTGTTTTTGATTTGTTTTTTCGTTTTCGCTTTGTGTTGGGCTTGTCTTGGACTCTATTGTTTTAGGATAGTCTTGGTCTTGTTTTGTTTTGGTTTTGGCTGTTTTGGCCCTGATTTAATATAACCAGTGAGTATTTAAAAAAAAAAAAAAAGAACTATTTGGTACTACCACGAATCTAGTCTATGGTTTATTTCACTGAATATTAACCAAATTCAAGTTCCCTTTTTTCTGGTGCTCCTATCATCTGTTACTTTTCCTATCCTTCATCTTGTCGATGATTAATCGATGAAGCCTTGGGGACTACTACATTCGTTTGACTGTTAATACAAATGTTGTCATCCGTAGAGTCGATAATGATGTCAACAGGTTCTTCCTGCAGGGAGCTTATCGTTGATGGTGGCACTTCATTTCTTGATGCTGATAATTGATCCTTCATCTCCTTGCCTTTACCCCAAAGCACAATATACAGCCCCAGCACTATGAATACTGCTCCAAGTATGCTGAAATTTAAGGAGGGGGAAAAAGTTAAATAAATAGCTCTTCATTTTTGCACATTAGAAATCAACATCCCTAACCTTCCCAGGTAAAGCTTTGCATCTAAAAGCAACGACTCAGCCAAAGCGACTAAAACAAGCATTAGAGGGTTAAAAATGGAACCGTAGAGAGGGCCTTTGAGGCGCACACACCAAATTACAATGGTACAAGTCAATCCCGACACAGCAATTCCCTGCAACACAAACAAAAAGTTGCAGATTCCTCGTATAATACAAGTATAAAAAGGAAAGGATTAATGGACACGCACCGCGTAAGCAACAGTGAGAAGCCTAATATTGAAACCTAGTTTCCACTGGCTCCAATCTCTTTCCAAGCAAAGTGCATAACCAACTGATTGCATGGCTCCCATTATGCACATCAAAGCCGTGCTTGAGTAAGGACATGGGTAATTTTTACTCATCTTAGCCTACATCATCCCACTACTTTACCTAAATACTTTTTAACAGAACATTTGAGTTAATAATAAAATGTAGGCATATTACCTGAATGAGCAACCAGAAGGTGTAAGAGATGCAGCAGGCAAAAGCTAGCAAAAGACCCAAAAGAGATTTGGATGAGGCAGCAGGGTGTGATGCAGGTGGACCATGATTTAGAAGCTCCAAATGTGTAGGCCAAATGTTAACTGCAACTCCTTTGTAGAATGTGAGAAGCATTGCACCTCCTATTCCTGTTAATGTTCCAAAAACTTTTGCCTTCCCTGCCATTGTTCCAAATGCTAGCTTTTCCAGTCTGTCATTCAAATATATAATATATAAATTTAAAACCTGGTATGGGCTAAAATAAGGGGGAGTACTGAAAGATGAATTATATATACCCTAAAAGGACGGCGAACATGAGGGTAGTGACTGGCATGAGATTAGTGATGGCAGAAACAAATGTTGCAGAAGTTAGAGCTAGGCTTGCAATGTATAGATTCTGAGATAGTGATCCCCTGCAATACATGCTTAATTTTCTTCACACACTAGTATATACATATATAAAAAGGAGAACATGATTAGTTACAAACTTTACCCAAATAATCCACAAAGAAATGCCCGGAAGAGTATGGTCCAACTCAGTTTTGGCCTATTTCTGCGCCAAATCCAAATAATATTATTCAACCATAACATTTATTTAAGCACGGATAATGTACACATTCATATAAATTAAAGAGTTTTGAATTTAATTATTAGATTTTTAACAAATGGAATCTTATGATTTATTGAAGTTATATTGACAAATTCGAGCTCAATTAACCTCATACATATTTAAGTTTGACCTTAACTTGATAATTAAGTTTAAGGTTAACAATATATATAAGGGCAATTATATAATTTAATAACATAAAAATGAAAAATTCAATCAAACTGAGTATTATTAAGCTTGAATTCGGCTTGATTGATTGCTCGAGCTTGATTTAATAATTATATAATCAAGTTTAAATTTTATTTTTCAAGTCACACCCGAATAGTTTACAAACGCCACTATCTTATTTACATCCTACATCTATTAATTTATTTAAAATAAGTTGTTTTTCCTAAAGTCAATAAATTACTAATTTGTACTACATTTTTTAACTAATGTAAGCAAATGTTATCATTTTATTCCAAGGAAAGGACAAATATTTTTTTGAAAACTGTAAATCATGTCTCAAAATTTTAATTTTAGCTTATCTATTTATCATGATTGAATTCGTATAATAATTTTAGAGAATACAAAAAGATCGAAAAGCCCATTTTAAAAAAAAATAAAAAAAATTTATGGGAGTGTTTCTATCTTTTTATAAGAAAATTTACCTTTGAAGAAAATCTACTACTTTCTAAAATAACTACCCCTTCCTATAGAAATACTTACACTAAAACCACTAATAAATTTATAACTTTAACTTCTTTTTGTAAATCACGTAGTGAGTATTTTATCTACTTTAAAGAACTCAAGTAAGAAACCAAATCAAACTCGAACCAGAAAAAAACAAATCCAACCAAAAATTAGGAAGCCATTAAATTTTCTGCAGTGCGACAGAAAGATAATAATGAAGGAATCAATTTTTTATTGAGAGAAATTTTTAAAATGTTATTTTTTAAAGTGTTATTTTCTAAACAATCGATTTAAGCCTTAAACAATTAAAGTATTGTACTTGAGGTGTTTGTGCTTGATTTTAGTTTCGGAATTTTGTCTCCCTATTCTGAAGAGATTCTAAAGGGATTTATGGAGTTTACCGAGAGCGTCTTAAATCAACCAATGAAATATTTTTATCATTTTTGCTTTGGTGGGGTTTGAACCCAAACCCTTAAAGGGTCATACTTAATTAGGCGAATCTTAGGCACTTTTGATAAACTTCATAAACCCATTTAAGCTCTCTTTAGAGTCAAGACACAACTTCTAGTACAATACCTCCATTGTTTGAGGTCCGAGTCAGCTGTTTAGAGGATGACACTTGAAAAACTTTTCCTGATGAGAGAATCGATTTCTCCTCAACGGATGCCTATTGATCTCTCTCTCTCTATGTATATAATATAAAATGGCTGACTAAGTTGGCGTCACGAGTTAACTATAAATCAACTCAGTTATAAAATTATTAAAATACCTTTACTTTAAAGGGAAATTAACAGTATTAGAAGAATATTTTCATCTTTTTATACTTTTATATAATTTTCAAATAAACTAATTGAAAAACATTATTTACTAACCAAACACAAGATCAATATATTCATATAAAAAACCTAGTATATTGAAATATTTTTATAAATATATTTTTAAAATATAAGATATTTTCATTCACCCACATTGTGAGTGATAAATTCTCGTATATAATATTATGAGTTAATTCGACACATTAGGAAATTAATTTGAAACTCTTTTAATAAAGAATTAAATATGAATATAATGATGTTTTGCATCTTTTACTATTTTTATATGAAATGGATAAATAAAACAGCTAAAAATGCAATGTTTAAGGATTGAACCCAAGCATAAAGAATATTTACTAATAAGCACTTGGCAAAATGTTAAATTTGACCTTCAATTTTTATTTTTCTTACCAATTTGACCTTTTTTTGGCTAAATTTAGCTATTGACCTTTCAAAATGAATTAAATTGCTTTTTAATAGAAATATTGACTAAAATATTATTTTTTTAATAATGTTGAAGCAGCAACCTATGTGACAATCCACTTGCATTTCATACCAAAATGTCATTATTTATTTTATGTGTTACGTCAACAAATAATTTAAAATATCCACAAGTAAAAAATTCAAAAAAATTATAAAAATTATTGAGTATACATGGGTTATCATACTGGTTACCATGTTTGTAAAATTTAACATTTTAGTTAGTATTTCGGTTAAAAAATAATAATTTGACTCTTTTTGAAATGTTGATGGTGAAATTCAACTTTTTTGAATGTCAAATTTAACTAGAAAAAATAAGAATCAAATTGATAAAAAAAAATACAAAGGTAAAAAACTAACTTTATTATTATACCTAAATATTTAATTATTTCACTTATAACTCAAAATTTTTTATAAATATAAATTTAATATAATACAAAATCTAATATAAATAAAAGTTGTATACAAGGAAATTCCATATAGCATCCAAACTGTAAGTTTGGTTGATTATATATACATAGCTTAGAGCTGTACATGGGTCGGGCGGCCCGACCCGGCCCGTAGGCCCGCCCGAAATGTGGGAGGGTTTGGGCAAAAATATAGGCCCGAAAAATGGGCTTGGACAAAAAATTAAGGCCCGTTTAAAAAATGGGCCGGGCTCGGGTAAGAAAATTTTGGCCCAATCCCGCCCCGGCCCGGCCCGAATTCACTAAAGAACAAAAATTTTTATTTTTTTAAATATTGTTTTCTTATTGTTTTCTCCCTATTTTGCTACCATTTTACTATTATGTTGCTATTATTTTGTTGTTATTGTTTAGATATTGTATAAAACTTATTTTATTGTTAATTTTGTTATTATTTTAAAGACATTTGTTAATTTTGTTATTATTTTAGAGGCATTTGCTTGTTAAGTTAGATCTATTTTAGTGTTATTTAAGTCTATATATTTTTTAAAATTTATTTTCAATTTGTTGAAAAATATTTATTTGAATTTTTTAGTATTTTTGATGTATTATATATATTTAAAATTTATATAAAATAATATAAAAAATTAATACGGGCGGGCCGGGCCGGGCCCGGGTTTTAGCATTTTTATATGGGCCGAGCTTGGACAAAATTTTAGGCCCATTTTTGGGCCCAGCCCGACCCGAGCCCAATAAACGAGCCTAAATTTTTACTTGGACCTGGCCCCAACCCGGCCCGGCCCGGCCCATGTAGACCTCTAACATAGCTCATGCTTTCAACAATTTTTCCAAATCGGTTGAACTCTATTTTTTAAATAAATTCAAAAGTCGCAACACAATACTTCCAAAACAAATCTAACTGCCATACCAAATCAAAAGTGTAACACGCACCTCTCCTCTACTCATCCTTCTTCAAAATATAACCTCATTAAGTCTTTTGACTTAAATCAACTTCAACAGTTTTTTTCTCAGTAGACCGAAAATTACGGTAACACTAAACGCTACTTTGACTTAATGGTAAAAATGGTTCTAGTTCTTAGTTTAAATGGTCATCCTTGTACTTGTATCACATCTTACAATGATCTCAACTTTCTTTTTGTATCATCCACAAGTTTTCTAAATCTACCGGCCTCTTTTAAACAAATAAACTACAAGCCTGCAACCCTTGATCAGTCATGCATGCTTTCTTCATGGTAGAATTTTTCTCTTTTCAGTAATGAAAATTTGTTCCTTTATGCATGTTTATTCACAACTCTTTCCTAAAGTTAACATTGTTTGGGGAGAAGGGAAATAACATGAAAAACAATCACTTAGTAGCATGGAGAGAGATCGATCTATAGAAATAAAAATGCTTAAAGATCCTACATGAAGTGAGTATTAATGTAGAAAAAAAAAAAGAAAAGATGAATGAAGAGCAAACCTTTCGAAGAGAAGAGCAAGAGGAAGCATAACAGGAACTGCAAATAAGAATCTGTAGGCAGTGATAATCTTCAAACTCATTCCATCATTAGCAGCCAATTTATACAGCACATTCATTCCAGCAAAAGTTGCTTGAACCACCACCATAGCCATTGCTGGCTTCAATCTCTGTAAAATACTACACTTGTTCTTCCCCATTTTTCTTTTATCAATATTCCAAAACACAAAAAAACTCTTATCGTTTATTTTCTATACACTTAAAGAGAGAGGAAAAGCTTTTTAGAAGCTTCTGCACTGTCGTTTTCTACTGCAACTGCACATTTCAATTTCATAACCTCAGATATTAAATAATGAAAGAGAGAGAGTGCTGAGGAATTTAGTTTTTTTTTTTTTTTTCAATTAGATGTAAATTTCTGGTTAGTATAACAATAGCAATTAAACACATGGGGAACACTCGTAATGTGTTGGGAAGCTAATTATGACGTAGTCGATTACGTTAGTTTCATACAGTATATCAGGGCCCTGAAATCTTGTGAAGTTGTTGGGTAAAGGGTCCTCAAATTTCCTTAATCAGTTCAATGGTGAAACAAGTCTATCAGAAAGTTAAATAATAGTATATACAACTTTATTCCTATATTTCATGCTTAGTGATTTATTCAAGTAATAACTTTATTTTAAAATTTACGGTGCCCCAAACCCAGTCGAGACGATCCGACTCAAATTCAGAATGTTACATTAGCCACTTACGTGATTCTTTTTACTGACCACCGACACACCACAAAACCACTGTTCACACCTCACAATATTTATGCAACATATTTACATGCATAAACATCAATCGTATAGTCTAGGGTAAACATATAAACTCTAAATCATGTTTCCATTTCGCTACTCTGATCAATACAACAACAAGGTAAATTCGTCTGTTCTCATGCAATATACAAATCATACATAACTCAACAAGTTATGTTTCCATTTCGCTACTCTGATCAATACAACAACAAGGTAAATTCGTCTGTTTTCATGCAATATACAAATCATACATAACTCAACAAGTTAAGCATACATACAGTTTAAAGCATCTAAACTTAGACTATATTTAAAAGAAACAATTCAAAATGATAAAAAAGACTCAATTAATTATGAAACAAAGATTTAAGGACTAGTTTGTAAGTTTAGTAAAATACTTTGAAATTTTTTTCTTTTTTGTAAAATCGAGAGTATAGTTATGAAATTAAGCAAATAGGACTTAATAATGCAAAATTTCAAGTAATCTCATTGCATTTAAAGAATCTAATTGCATAGTATAAAAACCAAGACTATATTACAAAACTATCAAAACATGGTTCAATCACTTAGTATGTAACGCCGCGACCATGCAACATTCGTTTTCGTGATGTCGTTTGCAATTTCTGCAGAAAACGGCCCAAAACTGCACATGACACTTTGTCACATTACCAAGCATACCAATTCATACATTTAGCCTAATTTCTCTAATCCAACATATCATATAACATACATAGATCATATTAAGCATAGTCACACACTTCAAAACTTACCAACACACAATTTGACATCCAAGGTAAATAGTTATGCCATGCAATTTCTAACTTCATAAATCAATTACTTAGCATACCAATTTTACATTACCAACATTTTTATGTGCATCAAAGGTCTATTTCATATTAATAAGTCATTTAAAAGTTGCTCCAATATCCATTATGCACTAAAAACATCTATGTCATTATTCACTTATAGGCATACAAATCATTTATCATGTAACTCAAACCATCATAACATGCATGTTCAAAATCAACATTCTCAAGCAATCAATGATCAAAAGGCAATTATAAAAGTCCATAAACATTCCTTAAAATGTCCATTACAACCCAAGAAAATATCAAAGTCTAACTCCTGAATTAAGTTCCCACATTGCCATTCTTATTAGAGTAGAAAACACAATACATACTCAAGAAAGTTTGGCCTTGCTTGGATGGCTTGGATGACTCACTTTTCCTCCAACAAACCAACTATTTATCTAAAAAATATACATAAGAGTGTAAGCTTTTACAAGCTCGGTGAGTGAACAAAATGGCCATGAATAAACCACAATCTCAAGGTTATAAGGAAGCATACTATATCCATTCACTCATGGCATAACATTAAGCATAACTCTTATCAGTCATATGGATATATTGACCTATTATGACTAAAAAACATGTATAAACATATATGCATTTGATAAGCGGATCTCTCAACACATCAAATGACTCATAGAGTCTATACCAGTCCTATAAAAATGTAACATGAAGCTAACACTCTCCAAACACACCAACCAATCCCATTGAATGGAGTTAATTTCAACATTCCCTTGTCTCTCCAAACCAATCCCGAGGCCTCAATGTTGAGAAATGTGCTCATATTATAGTAAACATGTAATTGTTTCTATGTATTTGAACGATGAGTAAATAAATAACGTTAATTTTATGTCTTTTGTGCTTGTCTTTCATATTTTGCATGCATAGAAAAATTGTGACAAGAAATTATTAACTCATTGATTGTCTAAGTTCAAACTGATGATGAGTGGCACTGTAAAAACATTTACATTGTGAGAAAGACAACTTACATCAATAAATAATCTAAACGAGTCCATAATCCTATAAAAGAATCAAAGTGAGCATTTGATTCAAATACTTATAAGGATTATTATGTCGTCTATAATTTCAATTGAGGAGATGGCTTGTCTTGGCTATTGGAGTAGTTGACTCCATGGGTAGTGACATAGAAGTATTCATTTAAAGAATGGTACGTTGGACTGACCCAAGATGACTTAATTATGAATTCGTTTGTGAATTTATTCACTTGTGACGTTCATAGTGTGATTTACCTAAATCTTGAATTAGCCCCTGATCATGCAGATATAACTCATGTGCTTTGATATAAATAGAGGCTTATGCTCTAAAGATGATCAAGCCCATAGCTGATATGTTGGTGCATGACTTGTGTATGGCATGAATTTACTAGCAATAATGGAATTCATAGCTCAATTAAAGAGTTAATGATATCCTCTCATTGGCATTATAGGGATTAATAAATATAGAACGTGGTCACGGGTTACTCTCGAATAAGCAATTTATCACAGTCATTTGTTGACAGTGGTCATATTAATCATTAAGAAGACACAACAGTCACAATTAGATAAAATAGGATTGTTTTGGGTGAACAAATTTAACTCAAAGAAAATAAGGATATCATATGAGGGTAACATACACATGACAAAGTCATTGCACAAAGCAATTGGATGAATTGCTCTGTAAAGAGTATACAATAAGCAATTTTCAATCATGGTACTTCTTGTGGACTAGCTTCATGATTAAGTAATTGCGAATTATCATAACGATGCTTCTGGACATAATTGCAATTACTAGATCCTAATTGTATATGTCCAATTGATCCCTCACTAGCTCAACATTTGAATCAGAATAAAACTCTACGACTTTGGAAATAATTTAATTGAGTCGATTTATTAGATGTGAAATTAAATTAGGTGGTCATGAGAATTATATAACTAGAGAATTTGATTAAAGTAATTTGAAATTAAATTAAATTAAATTAATCAAATTAATTAAAATAAGTATGATATTTTCAAAAATTAATTTTCAAGTCAAAAAATTGGCTCAATGGGCCATTGAACTTAAAAATTGGACCTAAGATTTAAAATTAGGCCCGAAACCCAAAATCGAGACCGAGAGCGAGACCAAAAAACTGGTCAAATCGGCCCTAGTATGTGAAATTGGGTTGACAATCCAACCGATGGTTGGATCTGATCAGCTGGACCTTCAGTAGGCCCGAACCGAACCGGCTCAGGGTGCTGTAAGGGTGTTGTACCTGCGATGGCACCACTGAACACGACAGTGTTGGCGGTGGCAATAATGGCATTCCGATGGTCGACGGGTGGTCTTTCAACGGTTGAGTAGTAAAGGAATCGCACTTCTAATAGGGCTCTGCCGGATAATTTGATTTCTAATTAACTATTCTAAAAATAATATTATTTTAATTTAATATTAAATTAAATTTAATACTTATATTGATAGTATTTTATTAATTCAATATTAAAATAATTATCTAAATATTAAATTTAATTTAATATTTATCTTATAGATAAATTATCTATTACTTTAATAGATTTAATATTAAATTTAATCTAATATTTATCTTGATAAGTATTATATTAATTTAAAATTAAAGTGATTAAGTTTAATCAAAATTGAACTCTATAAACTCTCTTTATATAAAGAGAGTTATGAGTCATTATTTTTCATACACTTGAATTCAACTTGACCTCAAAGTTTAGAGAAATTATGAAATTGCCCCATTGGTAATTTTGTGAAAAATTTTCTGATTCGAAACAAACCCACATTTGGTAGATATGAGCTTGAGGATAGTGAAGATAACTACTCGGTCGAAGTGCTTATCTTAGATGAATCGAAAAGATACAATTTTGATTAAGTGTTTATTGCTTTAGATATCACAACCAAGTTCTTATTTTGGAAAAAAAATTAAAAATTTGGTTTTTCCCTTTTAACTTATTTTCCGTTGCGTTTTTCAAACCCGATTTTTCAACATTTAATGCCCACATTCATAAGCAAATAATGGTGAGTACTCACAATCTTATGACATGCCAATGATACCCAATGGTTCCAAAAGATCACAATGCTAACGTATCCATTTAAACACACATGTACTCACTATTTTATGCACATATCATATAACACATATCTATATCACTTAATCAAATCTCATATAAGGCACTTTTAAGTGCTCACATAATGCTTAAAGAGCCATATCACATTGATCTCATATCGTGTGCATAAATATCAGCAAGCCCATATATCACATACATTTTCATTGACATTTCATGATAATTAACATAGCATATCACATCTCATAAACATGATTTGCATAATGATAATAGATCGAATAGGGATAATTACTCTCGAAATTTAGGATAGGTATTTAGGCTAACCTAAGCTCCCTAATAACACATTAAATTGTGCCTAGAAGCAGCAATTTTGACCACTCATTGGATTGCTTTCGATCGAACGTCAAAGGCTGGGTAAGCTTCTCTTTGCCCTTTGCCTTGCTCTAGAAGCTCCAGATTGATCTAACATTTTGCATACGTAATAAATACATTACACACTCAAATTGAATTAACATGTTTTGTTTGATCATAAAAAGTAATAATGTTACCTCAATTTGTTAAAAATGACGAACTATGGATCTAATTCGAGAATGAACATGACAAGAACAATGACAAAATTGATGGAGAAAGCATAGTTTTTTCTTTGAAATTGGAGGTTATTTTGGTGTTTGGGAGGTTAGAGAGTTTGAATTGTTTCGCTAATTTGAGAGGGAAACTTAGATTAGGGGTGTTCATTCGGTTAACCGACCCGAAATTACGTTAACCGAATTAACCGACCTTTTAAAATTTTTAACTGTTAACTGAACCAAAATTTAAAAAAAAAATTAACCGACGCAAAATTTTTTCGATTAATTCGGTCGATTAACCGAATTAACCGAACTAACCGAATTGAATCACTACATAATTATCATTGTGGAATGCTATACTATAAATGTAAAATGCTTTAAAGCAACAATAAATTTCTTTAGTTGTTTAGAAAGCAAAGCTAAAACTGTCCAAAAATGCAGAGAAATGAAATTGAAAGAAGAACCCCCACCTAAAATAAAACCCAGCTGGCCACAAAATGCAGAGAAATAAAACCAAAAATAAACTTCTTTATTTTAAGATTCAAAGTGACAGCTATGTACCCGATTCATTCTTTTTGACTTGTTTAGAAAGTAAAACTAAAACTGTCTGAAAATGCAGAAAAGGGAGGAGAAGGAAAAGAGAGAAAGACAGGCAGTTACCTCAACTCGCCGGTGAAGCTGTGAAGGTGACTTAGTAGATGCGGTGAAGGGATTTTGATTCTTTGAAGGTTAGGGTCTTAGGGATTTTGGGTATTTGAAAATTGAAATTTCTGTCGTCTGTTCTTGTTTTTAGTTTTAGGGTTTTACTTTTAGTTTTAGTTTTAGATTTTTATTTTTATTTATTAAATTATTTATAATTTTTATGATTGGGTTGGGTAATTGAGTTTATTATATATTGGATTGGGTTATATTGGATTAGGTTTGGGTGAATTAGGGGTGTATTTTTACATTTTAATTTTATTTATTAATTTTTCAGTTAAAGCGAAAAAATTCAGTTAACCGACCGATTAACCGAATTCGGTCAGTTAATCAAAATTTTTCAATTTTACCCGAATTTTACTCACCCTAACTTAAATTGAGATTTTTAGAGAGTTTTCAAATGGAAGAGATGAATGAGGGCAAGTGACGGTGGGGTGTTTAAATAGCCAACCAATTTTCAAAAATTGGGCAATTACCCTTTTAACTACTTTGGATTTCCACCCTTTTTCAAACCAGTCCAAATTTAATTAAAAACTCATTTCATCAATTATTTTCAAAACCAGCTTCATATTTAAAATCTGTTTTAAATTAATTAACAATCAAACGATTAATTTTAATTCCCCTACCTGAATTTTAATCTTGTTTATTATTTTAATATTTTTACCTAATTATTAATACGAATCTAATTTCGATATCCATTCCACTAACTCGATTTTTGGGATGTAATAAAATTAGTACAACTTTTATAACTAATAATTATAATTGTAATTGTAATTATTTTTAAATGTATAATTATCACAATTTCTATTAAGTTAAAAATATTTTTAAATGTGTTATTACCGCAACTTTTATTTTATTTGAACTTTTCTAACTAATAAGTATAATTAAATATTATAATTATTTCAGTAATATACTCCTGACTTTATATATATTATAGATTTATTAGTAAAAATTGGAGCATCCTACTGCTGGCATAATTTGGACGAAATCCATGGCCATTATACATTCTCATCACTAACATAATCTAATCATGGATCAATCGCCAAAAAGTCCTTAGGAAAATTTCAATTTTAGTGCTCCCTCAATTAATCATTTCCATCGCATTAAACTTACAATCTTGTACATTTTACAAATTAATTCATAAATCATTTTAACAATCCATACTGCGATTCCATTTTTCAAAGATTTAATTAATAGATAAAAACATAATTATTATGCTACTCGTTTTACCTAAACTCAACTATCGATACGGTATGAATAAGATTTCTTAACCAGGACAAATCACTCTTCAGCTCTCAGCAACAACTTTCAACCCTATCTAACAAACATTACACAGCCTCATCTTGCTGTTTCCGGAAAAACAAGAGGAAATGTGAGTCATGATAACCTTTTTAAGCACAATCTCAACAAATAGCCAACATTTACTAAAACTTTAATTAAACTATAAATTAATCCATCTAATAATAAACAAATTTTCTAAAGAAGCATAGTATGGGTTTATGGGTATTGATTATAGGCAATGATAACTTTCGACTTCTTGCTTTTTTTTTCACTGCCAATTCAACTTCATGATATGTTTAAAAAAATAAAAAGATAGAAAAATAGAGGGAAAAACAAAAGAGAATATATAAAAATAGAGGGAAAAAAAAAGAGAATAGAAAAAAAAAAGAAGAAAAAAAAGGAAAAATTTTAAAGAACATAAAAAAATTAAATTACTCAAAATGAAAAAATATAGAGGCCGATTGTAACTTAAAATTTTTGTTTGAAATAATGATTTAACATGCCACATTAGCTTACCGTTACACCATTAACGACAATTAACTATTCAATGACTAAAATGTTACAACACGATAACATAAGTGATTAAAATGTAACTTGAGATAAACAAAAATGATTATGGGTATAGTTTACCCTTACATTTATATTTCTCTCAACCAAATGCATGAATACTAATACAATACTCATCTCATTCCATCTAACCAAACCAATATTATACCTATTTAATTTCATTACAACCTTATTTCATTTCCACAGGATGATTATTCCATTATCGTCTTATTCTATTCTAGTGAACTAAACTATTCTAATTGAATCGATATCAAAACTAACTAGTTACTTAGCCTTTTTCTTGTAGAAACTGAAGCACTTCCTCCGGTGGCTTAGCCTATCTCCAATTGGTTGAATTCCTCCTACCTCTCCCATTGTTAAAATTTTGAGCCCAATTATACTCAGACTAAATTCAGGACCCAATGTGCTTGAAGTGGCCCAAACTGAACAAATGCAGACGGTGCGTACTACGCACAAGGAGCACTTTGAAGTCTGAATTAAGGTCACGTTTGTTTTATACTCGCAGTTTCCGCAGGGAAAGAGGGTAGCCGTAGCTTAGTATTTTCTGCTCCTATCCCTGAGGTATTCACTCCCATATTTTCTTTTCCGTCGACTCGTGTTAGACTTTTATCTTAAATGATCTCTTACGGATGGGTGTTTTTTTAAAATATTTTTATAGCCGATCAGGAATTTTTCTTGATCTGTAAATCTAGGGTTTGGGTTTAATAGATTTATTGTTGGGTTCTCTAATGAGAAATCTCATACCTGGTGTGTATTTTTCTGTGTGTGTTTTAATTTTAATATTTCATTATCCATTTAGGGTTTTGCAAAATTACTTGATTGCTGACTTTCTGCTTTATTTTGTTGACTTTGTAATTCATTTACCAGGTGACCTCCAAAGCTCTTCACTGTTACGTTTTTCGTTTCATTTGCAATGTAAGTTTTTTTTTTTTTTTGTTCCTTATACATATGTTTCTATCTGTTTCATAGTATGCTTGCAAGTGGAGTGAGTTTGATGATATATTTTATCTCAATTAATCTAGTTTGTTTTGCATTCTGTTGTTAAATATTTTCTCTATTTGTTTCTTGATCTGTAATCATTCTTGGGTATAGGAAATAATCATACTACTGTGGATAAAGCCTGTGTGGTGCATCTCTTATATAAGTTTGTGATTAAAGTATGTTGTTGGGTTGTGGGGGTTGTCTGTAAGGGGCAACATGGACACTGCAACAGATTGAACAATCATCGTATTTTTGGATTTTCAGATGAAATGATCTCGTATGATATCAAATTGGAGTTAAATTAGCTTTTTTTTTCTCTAATTCAATCAATTGGATAAGTAGCGGGAATGCATAGGATAGTCTGTTCTCCTGAAAACCACAGGAAAAGAAATAATTAACAATGATCAAAGCTTAAAATATCAAAATTAAGGGTTTTTTTTTAATCATCTAATATCTGTAGATGTTAACGTAAATTAAATATATTCTGAAAATATTTAGTTCCTTATTGTTATTTTTGTGGTCTAACTTTGGTTATGGTCCATAGTTGCTTCTTGATTACATTTTTATCTTTAAGAAACAGTGATGTTATTTTTCCTCAAAGTTATGAATGCCTTTCAACACTGTGTCAATATCTAAGCTGTTATGGTTTAAAAATGTTAGGGCGGATGAGGAGCCTGTTGATCAAAAGAAGTATCTTGAAGAGGGTTGCAAGCCTAAATGTGTGAAACAACTTCGTGCGTACGAGGTTTGTTATAAATGATTTGTTTTGCAAACTGAGCTAGGTTTTTTGAATCTCTTTCACCATTCTTTCAAACATATGAGTTTGATAATTGCTGTTACAAGTATTAATTCATGCGTGTTGTTTTATTCTTTAAATATTGGAATTTCGTAATGCTAGCAAACTTTCATCAAATTCATCCCATTTCCTACTTCAACCCAGAACTTCATTTCTGCAGAAATGCTATGCTGTTTGTATGTAATGCATCAGTTTGGGAGATCCTATAAAACCGGCAAATTTACTCCTTTATTTCTTGTTTTTTTAATCTGCCTCCCTATGTTTTCATATGATTTTCTTGAAGTTTTGTGGCTATACTGAGAAATTCTTTGTTGGAGGAAAATTGAAGGAAGAAGAGTCTACCTTCTCAACAGTCGGTGATTCTTTGACCGAACACCAGAAAAAGGGGAAAAGAAAGAGTTGGTTCTTTAAGGAGTTGGTTTCATTCTGTCTTCTTTGAAACCCCATTTTAACCACAAGAAAAGCTTGCAGCCAGAACCAGTTATTGGGATATGTCTGTATATATATATATGTATATATGTGAAACCATAGGAAAATTCAAGTTGTTTTCTTCTATTGAGCCAGACCCAACTTGATATTTCACAAAAAACAGATTAAGGCAAAATCTGAAAATAATAGGCTTCACACCCAGACACTCACATTCAACTCCTATGAACATTATGTTTCTTGTCCTAAATACTTGGTTCTTTTTTAGAACAATATTCTGCTACATTCTGAACTACACATCAACTTACACTAGTTACTTGCTTCCTGCAGGCATGTGTTAAGAGAATCGAAGGTGACGAAAGTGGCCACAAGCATTGCACTGGTCAATATTTTGATTATTGGGCTTGTATTGATAAATGTGTAAGTAGCTTACCTTAGTTTCATTTAGGTGATATTGTGTACTGTGTCCTGATACCGGGTTGGTGTAATGCAGGTTGCACAGACTCTATTCTCGAAATTGAAATAATTGAGGGCCAATGTTGTGTAACATTAGCATCATGTGGAGCTGTTTTGAGTTGAAAAGCGAGTTAATTGTTTCATAAACTATTGGTATCCTTGTACCTTAGACATGAGATGATGCCTGCTGCGGGGCTAATCTGAGCACTGGTAAACATTTTTGTTATTGTTATTGTGGAAACGTTTACTCATTGTCAATAAATTTGGTTCCTAGTAGACATGCCCATGGGCGACAGAGTTGGAACGATCTTTGCTTTCATTTCCCACTCTTCATTTGGAATAGACTTTTGATGATGCAGTGGGCCACTAGTGCTTAAGTTGGTTGTGTAATTTTTAGAAGTTTCTTCAGATGCTTCGCCATTAAAATCGTTAAAAATTTTTGTTAAATATTGCCCTTTAACTGGATAAAATGTTGCATTCACAGATTAGCTACCCGGGGAAATTCCCATTCCAATCCTCGGCCTTTGTAATGCTTCAAGCTAGAATCATCTTGCCTAGATTCACCCCTACTCTTCATTCTTTTCTTTTAAAGAAAAAAAACGATGGAGGTATTTGGTAGTCCTATTTTAATGGAGTTAATATTTATTATTTAATAGTTATATTTTGCAAGTTTTTTAATGTATTAAATACGGAACTATAAATGAAAAATTTAATTTTTTTTTTAAAAATAAATGTTATAGCGAGAAAGTGATGAGATTAATTTGATATATTTTTACCTTTTTAAAACGTACCCTTCATCTGGTCATGGATACGGTCATGGATACGTAAAGTCATGATGTGGCGCAACATATAAATTCATGCATAATGAGTAGTAAATATATGTCGCAGGTTTTGCAAGTTACCCTTGAATGCAGTGAATCAATATTACTCGGAAATACAGCATATCATCAAGTGAACGTCTAAACTTGTTATTGCAGAGTCTATAATTCCCAGTATTGACCAATTAGATTACATAAATGTTGGTTACACTAATATGTGGGAAATAAATCATATGTTCCTAAAAAACTGCTACAAGCATCGAGTTATACTATCCATCCCACGGCGTTATTATGGGGCACTGCTACCAAATGAACTTCCTAGATTCGGATGAGAAGCTTGTTCAATGGAGATTTTAATTGTTTTGCTTTGGGATGATTTATATATATCAATGCATTCCTCAAGGTCAGCATCACATGTCAAAAGAACCCACTCCTCGTCATCGTCCAAGTATTTGAGATCAATTCTGCTGACATCTTCGATGTTGAAACGCCTACCAATCTCTTGTTGCAGGTCTTTGAAACCCCAGCTTGGTTGCAAACTCAACCGTACCTTATCTTCTCTATACATAACTTTAACTTTTATGGCACCCACGGTTCGTAATTTGTGGCCACCACTTTTTGGCAAGGGAGGTTTAGTCTCAAAACTAGGTAGCTCACCAAATGTTTTATGGCTTTGGGATCTTGCAAGAAGCTTTGGCTCCTCTTGATTCAAGGCTTGCAAATCAGCATCACTGAGAGCTCTCTTTAGTGCTCCTTCGGGGTTCTCCACTGTCAACCCGTCTGTACTACACAATGCGCTTATACTGGTACTACGCTGTTTTGCTCCAGTAGAACAACAGGTACTTGAACCAGAACTCTGGCTACATGAAGAAGATGGAGACTTTGGAGCAGCAGCAGCAGCTCCTTGGCTGAGCACGCCGCTCTGAATTTGAGGTTCTGATGGCTTTGACTGGTTACTTATCTTGGATGATGAAGGACCCTTGCCAGAAAAGTTTGGTGAGCTCAGTTCGGGGAAGCTTGAGTAGAAGGATCCAATTTGAATGGCACCCTCAGCACCTTGGACCGAGTCAATCACAAGTTGAAGTTTTCTTAAAGAGTGGCCTACCTTCTTAATTTTTCGAGAAGGCCATCGAGTGATGCCGTGTTGCCTGCATATCCTTTTCAGAGTAGTGGGGCACACTGCAATACAGTAAACGTAAGCGACTCCAAGTGAGCTGTGTCCTTTTACACATTATTAAGAGAAATAGATCGAAATGCTAATGCATGGAGGTCAAGGGCGTTTATACTATCACTCCAAAATGAGGTATGATACAGATATATCATATTAAAATTAACCTTTCAGTATATCGGTATGAACTTATATGACACCTTATATATTGATGCATACACTAGGCTAAATCGATCTCTAGCTTCAAAGAGAGAAGTACTGTCGCAGCTGGTTCACCAACAATAGATTGCGCAGAAGAGGTAGGACATGAGAAAGATTGACCGTTTAAGCTTAAACTGTGATATTTATATGTAGTAAAATTTCACGAGCTGTATGATATATTTGAATAACTAACAGTAGTTACTTCGATATACTAAGTAATGTTTAGTTGAACATAAAGTGAAAAAAGAATGTGAGGCTTCTAAGTATAAATGGAATATTTTCCTACCACCAATACTTTTAGCAGCATCTTTAAGACTCCCTGCAAAGTACTGCCTAAGAACCTGCAAGCTGATTGTCTTCTCCATCTTCGTTCGTCTCTTCTCACCTGCTTTTTTGCGTGCTAAAATATGACGTCCGCCAGATGAGGAGGAGTCACCACCTCCTCCCTCAAGACTAGCTATGCTTCCAGCATTTTGATGAAGCAGCCCAAAATCTGAAAGTACCTGCTTATTATATAACTCTTGCCGAGTTTCTTCCCAACTGGTTGTCATCTTGAACTCTTCTTTTGGTTCTTCTTTTTGATATTCCCAGGAGACATAAACACCTTTCCCCTTCTGTTGGGCCTCCATCATGTGGGCAATCCATGATGACTCCTCTGGGGAGTTCTCGTTTGGAGAAGAAATCTTAAATTTAGTTTCTTCTTTGTCTGATATCTCATCAGAAGCAACTACCGCTTCCTTAACGGGCAGTATCACTTCTTCTTCAAGCTCCTTGTCCATAACAACATGCAAGCTCTGGCATGCCTGTTGCATAAAACAGGACAATGAGTTCAGCATCTGCTGCTGCGCTTCGCTTTCATGGCAATCTTTTGGGAAGAATAACTCCAAAACGAATTCAATCGATCCAGTAAAAATGCTTTGTAGTGGAATAGCTAATGCGCCACGCAGTTTGAACATCCTAGCATGGTGAGAGAGAGGATAATTTGTCTTACTGAAGGCAGTTATATCGGTTGCAAAACATTGTTTGTCTGTTGTGAATGCTCTACCAACTATTCCTTGGCCTCTGAACAGGTGGTGCTCAGAGCATGCCTCAAGGAAGCCCAAAAATTTGTCATCAGCCACGAAGCAAGCAGCATCCACGGTGGAAACACAATTATAATAGTTCTCGTCTGAATGTCGGCATCCACTTTTACCTTGACTGAGGCATGGGGCCCATGTTAGAGCCAAAGGCAGCTTATATGTCTTGCAGACAGATCTTAGAACCTCAGCTATCTCAGGCAATGCAGCTTGATACAACTCATTGCAAGCCTGTTGATATAGAGGGTCTCAGAAATGAGTAGTAAAATTTTGAACCATTGAAATTATAGTTTTAAGATACCATTCTTTTACCTCAACATTAGGAGGACTGAAGTTATGTGAGGTCCTTAGATCAACAGCCTGCAAACAGATATGCTTTATTTAAATGTATATTCAGATGCAATATGAGTACAAAGACAACTATTATCGATAAAAACAAGTCCTAAGCATTGTAGCTAGTTATTACAATGTTCAAATGAATTCGTACCTCGAGAGCTTTGCAGACGTATTCCAGTTCTGGGTGATAATTGATCTTTTGAGCAGTTGTGACAACCTCAACAACACCCAAGCAAGTTCCACTGGCTCGTTCAAAAACAGGAAGAGCTAGAGATCCACCAACATTGTACTTTAGCGCAAAACTAACACGCGGATATTCTTCGCTTCTGAAGAAACGAACATCAGGTGTCCACTCAGGCAACTTCCCCAAAAAGACACGGCCAGGCAACCCAACCGATTTATTTGAATCCTCCTCAGCAGGGAAGTTATAGGACTTGGAGACATCTCTAAAGATTTTGAGAGACTTGCTATTTGTGTTAACAGAATAAGGCTGGCCTTCAGTAGTAAGAACATGCTTACCTTCTCTTGTAACAGGCACCCAGATTTGGATAAGAACATCCCTATCTTTTGTAGATTCCTTCAAATATCCTATAGCCTGCATTAGTCTCTCTTTGACAGATAAAGAAGAACCGGATTCCGCTTTAGGCCCTATCCACCATCTACTGCCCATTTCAGTGCCTTCAACTATAAAACTTCCAGTTTGGGATAAAGATGAAGCATTTCCAGCACTACCCCAGTTTTGTGACTGAGTTTTAGAAAGGTAGTCAGTTTGAGAGGGAGCAAATTGCATATCTGTCTCTCCTTGATGCATTTGATGAGGGTTTATGGTAAAAGGAAAAGTATTAGAGCCGGATACAGGGAAGCAGTGAGGAGAAGGGGTAGATGTTGAAGGAGCAGGTTGCATAAAGTTGAAGCCATCGCTAGTCTCTAACCAGCATCCTTCAACCAAGAGTTGATCCATAAAATCCAAGTCCATAGCAGCATCAGACAAGTTCCCGAAGGTAGTAGAATTAGGTGAAAATCCACCACCACCACCTTCCATGTTGAAAAGGCTTCAAATCCGCTTCAAGCAGAGCCCTTATTATTACATTCGAATTGCAAGCAGTATCATGACCACAGTAAAGATGAAAAACAAAAAGAGGAACTTCCAGGAAAGTTTCCTTTTGCCAGTATCCAAAAACCCAATCTGTCGGAGGCGCAGAAACATCGTATCAACAAAAATTTGTTTTGATTGAACTGCAATCAGAAATGCATTTCAGAGGAAGAAACCTACCATATTTTTCATTCATAGTTAAACACTAAGAAAAGCAAAGCAAAGCAAAGCATGCCACTATGAAAACTATATCTTCATTTCTACTTTTAAACCAACTCAAATTTTAGTTGACTCGATCCTACAACTCCCAACATCAGCTTTCCACAATACAATAATCACACAAGCAACATCATTTTAGTGTTTAAATGTAAAGCTAAAAGAAACAAATACAAAGAAGAAATAAACATAGAAAGAAAAGAAAGCGACTCACTTTACAAAGAATCTATGAGGAAATCCCAGTTTGGTAGTTCAGGTTTCTGTGACTGTGTAGTATTTGAGTGAAACAATCTAATCTAACAAAAGATGTGGTGGCTGTTCTTGGATGAATGTACCCTTTTGTTTTCCTTTCTCACAAGGCCCCAACCACACAAGTAGAAAATAAATTACAAAAAACCAACTTGCATTTCTGTTATTTTTATCATCATCACTAGTTTCTGTTGCTGTCTTTGGCGATGATATTATATAAACTAAAAACTCCCAAAACTACGCGCGTGAACACCCAAGAATCTTCTTTCTAATCTATGGAAAACCTTAGGACCCCACTTCAGCAGCCAATCACAATTTTCTCATTTCTCTCTCCTTTCTACTACAACCCCTTCAAGTAAAGGGTGAAAATTAATCAAAAAAATAAAATAAAATCTCTCTCTAGAGTCTAGAGCTTCTTCAGACTTGAGTTTGATGAGACCAAACGTTTGAATGTTGGTTGCCTTGCATGTTCAGCCTTCAGATTCCCTGCATTTGATTTATATTTAATATTGCTTTCTAGTTTGGACAATTTGCTTTTAATTTAAACCTTGTTTAACTAACATATTTTGTACTTATGTTTTTTTTTGTCCATCATATTTATTTACGTCACTTAATATATTATTATATTAAATAGAATAGTTAATAACTTTTAATGACTATATTACATGTAAATGTATGAGGCCAAAATTGAATATTAGACTAAATAAATTTATTAAAAATGGAAATTATTTAAATATATTTCAAGTGCAATTATTGCAATTTAATGAAAAAAATTAAACGACCTTTGTCATCTCATTCACAAGATTCCATTTTTGTTTTCAAAGGTTCAACTTTCAATTTAAAAGGAAATTACAATTGCCAAAAAATGTTACAATAATATCTTGTCTTTCACCAAAGAAAAACATGGCTTGATCATTCATGGAAATTACTTGTGTTGCACGAATGAATCTGGATTGAATGGTAATTACCGATTTACCATGACAAATACATAAATATATTGATTATGTCAACCATTTACCAAATGAGTAAAGTTGTGATAATAATGGAACAATAGTAACCTTTTCCTCTTAGCATGCAGTTTCCACACATTTTCGCCTACAATTGGAAAATTTTTTACCTCATATAGCGATAAGATGTTTTGCATTTTTAGTAAGAGAATTCAAGTACAAATTTTGGAAATGATTTAATTGAGAGAGTAGAAAACCTTTAGTAAATTATGTCATTAGATGAACATGTTTATTCATGTATTTTCAATGATGGCCTGAGCTTAAAAAAGGTTTTTGTATAGAGGTCGATTGTGCTAGGAGATTGGATATTCTTGCAAGATGAATGTGAATTTTAAGCTCAACTCACCATCAAAGATGCATAGTTCAATGGAGGTCGACAGGACTAGGAGACTGGATATTCTTGCTACATGAATGTGAATTTTGAAAGTGTTGAAATTTGTGTTTCAAAAGGCATTTTAATATTTTAGTTAACAAAAACTAAAATCGAGATACTAACACAAAGTAGTTTTTTTTAAATAAATGTAATTGCCATAAAGAAAATAATTACATTCAAGAAAATAATCAAGTCTTGCATTACATTAGAAACCTATCAAAAATTGCAGACTCACTGAATCCTACCAAAATGCACATCAAACACCAACCAAGCAACCAAAACGACTAAGCACCCGAAAAAATAGGATCAATCAAAAAAAAAAAATAACACCCTAAGGCAAAGTAGCTTTTAGTTGTACTTGCGTATTTATACTTTGTGCTTATGCTGCTTGCATGGTTGCTTAGTGAATTGACATTAACTGTTTACTTGATCATATTGGTGCATTGGCTTGCTTGATTTTTCTTAGTGGCAAGTTTGTTAGCCCTACAACCTTGGCTTCATTACAAGGTTGCCAAGTCTTGGTAGGTATTTGCTATGCTAGATGGCTTTGTTTCTTATTTGATAGTTTGAGATGTTGTGTCAAAGGCCTTGTGGGCTTAAACTTTTCTCGAGCTTTGGCCCATCAGTATTAAGCTACAACTTACATTATAGGTTGATACAACAATTGTTCCCCTTAAGTGGGAGGCTAGTTATAAAGTGTTTAGGCGAGGACCTAAACCTACAAGTGGAAACTCATTGGAAATCTTATAATCTAGGAATTAACGTGTTGATTAACTTATCTGTTCCTTCTAAAATGAGATCTTCTCGACCAAGGTTTATGTTGGGGATTGAATATTTGTGGAGTTAATTTTAGATTCACTAATTGCATTCCCCAAAGGATAGAAGCTCGATTAGGTTTTTGTTTGGAGTTGAGTGTAGTGTTGGGTGTTCTATGCAATTTTGGTTGCAGATTGCATTGGAGACTTATGGTGTTGTACGGAGCAAGTTTGAGGCTACTTTAGAGTTTTGATGTGCTATGCATAGTAGTTTTTTTAAGTTGCTTTAAAGCATTTGCATTCTATATGAATCATATTTTGAGTTGTTTTGAAACCTTAACCTGTTGCACAAAGTAGGTTTTAGGTTGTTTTGGAGCCTTAGTGTGATGCGTAGAGCAGATTTTAAGTTTTTTTAGATCCTTATTGTGCTACATGAGGAAGCCTTGATATTTTGTGCAAGGTAGGTTTTAGGATACTTTGGTGCCTTGGCGTGCAAGTAGATTTTAGTTTGCTTCGGTGCCTTGAGAAAATTTTGAGTTGCTTTGAAGCCTTGATATATTGTGGAAAGTAAGTTTTGGGTTGCTTTAGAGCCTTAACGTTGTTGGAGTGGTTCGATAAGAAGTAGGTTGTGCAAAAGTGCTTTTATTTTTCCCAAAAGATGAAACTATTTGTTGAGAGATATATAGTGAGTTTTTTAAGGCCTACTTGGTCACTTTGTTGTGCACAAAGTGAGAGGCTTGCAAAAGCAACTTGTTTAATATAAGTGTGAATAATGATTAATAATAGGTTCCATGTAGTTTTGAAATTAAATGTTGACATGGAGCATGTAAGCAATTATGTGGAGTTTACTACTAAAGTTAGTACTCTTAATGCTACTAAATCAGACACTAATGGTGATTCAAATGCAAAAATCTTGCAAACATACACGATTATGTTGAAGAAATAGGAACAAGTATGTGAGGTTAATGTCATACTTATTTATGATAATGCATGTTTGAAGGAGGAAATCATAAGATGATCAAGCAGATGATAGTAAAGGATTCTCTTCTTGATGATAGAACTACTCAATTGGAAGCTACACAAAAGGATCTTACAACTACTAAGTCTATATTGGAAAAACTTAAATGCAAATAGTGAGAAACTTGATGAAATACTTGTTGTTGGAAGGAGGAGTCCAGGAAAAATTAGCCTTGGGTACTTTGATAAGAAAGTAAAGGGGTTTTTTTATAGACTTTCATAGTTTTTTTTTTTTTGTCAAAGCCACTAATAATGTTGACCATCATGAATGTTCTAAAAATCAAATGTTGATTCATACCGAGAAGAAAGTAAGTCAACATCACAATATTGTGTGCCATTACTATAGAGTGTTTGGACACATTAAGCCAAGATGTGCCAAGATATTTAGAAACCTGACGATGAAACATGCAAATATAGTTGCTGCTCCAACTACTAATGGCATTGCTCGAAGAGAGAATTAAAATATTGTATGGAGAATGTAGGATCAAAATGTTTGTTGGTTTTCATCAATCCGTAAAGGACAGTGTAGATTATGTGTAGCTCTTTAATAGTAGATGTTTTCACCAAATGAATTGAAATAAATCCTATTTGGGACAGTGTAGATTATGTGTAGCTCTTTAATAGTAGATGTTTTCACCAAATGAATTGAAATAAATCCTATTTGTCTAACTTTCAGAGAACCTATAAGGGTTGTGTAACCTTTGGATATTGCAAGAAAGGCTGGATCATTGGGAAATGAAGCCTGAATGTAGATAAAATGTCAAGGCTTCAAAATGTTTTCCTTGTTGAAAGTCAACTTTACCATTATCAGTCAGTTATGTGATAAGGGAATGCTTGTTAAATTCATTAAAAACAAGTTTTTTGGTTATTAGTCATTCCAATAAGCCTATGATAGAAGGAGTGAGGACATTTGAAAATTGTTATAAATCAATTGAACCTTTGTAATGTAACAAGGCAATTAACTCTAAACTTGAATTGTGGCATGAATAACTTAATCATATTTATTACAAAAGCTTACAATGTTTGGTTTTTTATGATGCAGTGAGAGGAAGTCCTAATCTAAGGGAGACATACCAAAAGTTTATGGTGATCATTTGAAAGACAAACAACAAAGAGAGTCCTTTACGTAGTTACAACTAATTCAGACAGTTGGTCCACTAGAGTTACTTTATAGGGACTTAATTAATCCAATGCAGACAGAGAGCTTAGGAGGCAAGAAGTATGATATATGCGGTTGATTATTCAAGATATAAATAGGGAGATTACTGAGAGAAAAAATTGAGACATTCACTAAATTTAGAAAGCTTGCAAGAAGCTTATTAACCATAAAGGATGGTGGATGGGAAAGATTGTAAGGGTAAGGAGTGATCACATCTAAGAGTTTGAGAATGAAGATTTTGCAACCTATTATGATGAAGAATGAATTAGGCATTAGTTCAGCTCCTAAAACTCTCAAAAGAATAATGTGGTGGAAAAAAAAGAATCTTACCATTCAAGAGATGGCTTATGTAATGCTCAACAACTAGAACATATCTCACTGATTTTGTGTAACACCTCTAACCCGTATCCATTGCCGGAATAGGATTTCGAGGCATTACTGGAGTTTACAGAGCATTTTAAAAAAATCGAGTCAAACACTATTCATTTTTTGAATTTATTCATAATGTCCCTTGAATGGGCCTTCGAGGCCTAAAACATGCATTAAAATTGATTCGGAACTAAATCAGAATCTTGGGAAATTTTTTGTCAAATTCTAATTTTTTTCTCACTTAAAGAAGTCACACACCCGTGTGGTAAGGGACACGCCCGTGTGGTCAGGCCATGTGGGTTTACACACCCGTGTCCTTAACCCGTGTAACTCTCTGACTTACAACCCATGAAGAAATTAGGATCACACAGCCAAGTCACAAGCCTGTGTGTTAGGCCGTATGGTTAATTCGAATTTTCAAAAAATAGGTGCAAGTTTTACACGGTCGTATCACACGCTCTTCTTCCAGGCCGTGTACCTCACACGGCTAAGGCACACGCTCATGTTAAGCCCGTGTGCTTAATACAAGGCATTATGTTTCTCAAATTTTTGGATGCAGGGAACACATGGCCTTGACACACGCCCATGTGTCTACTCGTGTGTCACACACGGCCTTGACACACACCCGTGTGTCTGCCCGTGTGTCACACACGGCCTAGACACACGTCTATTTTTCTACCCGTGTGGACAAAATAAGGCTATTTTCCAAGCCATATTTCTTACCCATTTTCATCCAACACTTGCACTAGACATTTCTAGTAACAACCAACCAATTCAAATATGATTTACAATACATTTAACCATTCAATATATCATATTATCATTTGCACACTTATTTCCAAACTTACCCTCTTTAACATGAATATGTAACTTGTCCAATTCAACCTTACTTTTCTATAACATCCATGATTCATCTAGTTTTCTTTAAGCATACCAAGTATACATGTAATACAAGATTTACTTCATAAATATGCCAAAATCAAGTCATTCTTAGCCATGCCATGGCTAGTTTACATTCATCCATTTCAACATCAACATTGGTACTAATAGCCTATACATGCCATTATACCAAAATAAAACATCTTTGTATACCAAAATGAATAGGTTGATAGTGTGATGATGCTCCGACCTATCTCCAACTTTCAAGAGCTTCTGAGCACTATAAAACAGGGAAAATAAAGCTTAGTAAGCACTTAGTGCTTAGTAAGTTCATATAACTAGAAACTAACTTACCAAGTGCTTTCATTAAATTTAATTAGACATGCATGTATTCAAGCAAATAGATCATTATCTTATCATACACAACTTCAACACTTAAAGTTAGTCAAATAATTTCACATAATACAAACTCATAGATGAGTTCATCATATCATACACTCAACATGCTTAATTCTCATATCACATGTGCATTTTCAAGATAAAATATCTCAAGTTTCATCATCCTTTTCCAAGCTTTGCTCATTGAAATTATCAGAATATCGATGGATACTCTCATATAGTACACTTAAGGTGTATTAAACTCTCGAGCCATCTTTTCAAGTCATTCAAGTAAATCATATACTTCGATGCTCATGAAGAGCTACGGTAGTTCCACAACTTATGCAGAATTACTACCAATCTCTTTAATACCTTGATGCTCACACAGAGCTACGGTAGTCTACAACATATGTGACTACCAATCATTGTACTTGCAAGACTTTATCTTGTAATGCTCGAAAGGCTTATCAGGATTACTCGTCCGAGCTAAATCCTGTCTGCAACATATGTAGAATCACCTTTACACTAATCTATTGAATTTCCTTCATTTAATCGAGACTTATCCCTTTTCTCAATGCAATATCAACCATTTCATCATATTTATGCATTGAACATTCAATTTAACACTCATATCACATATCATGCATTTCAAGCATTTCAATATTTATTATTAAGTTACACGAACTTACCTCGATGTTTGTTCGTACAAAAATCTACTAATCCAAAATATTTTCTTTTCCTCGATCCAAACCCATATTTGGTCTTTCTGGATCTATATAAATGAATTTAATCATCAATCTATCACATTTCATAATCTTTTGGACTCAATTTACACTCTAGGCAAAATTACTATTTTGTCCTTAAACTTTTCATTAATTCCAATTTTGTCCCTAGGCTCGGAAAATGAAATTCATGCAATTCAATCCTCTTTCCAAGCCCAGCCAAAAATTTCATGTAATATTTACAGCACATATATTTCTCAAAAATCAAAATTTTTCTTTAAGTTTCACAAGTTTACAATTTAGTCCCTAAATCTCAATTTCATGCAAAATCATTTTGTAAAAATTGTTTATCTACTGTCAATCTTTCATTTTCTACCATAAATTTTCAATTTTCAGCATGTTCATCCATGTCACAAACTTTAAACTTTGACATCTTGTCAAATTAATCCCCAAAATGGAAAGTTTAAGCTTTACCGATCTCAAATATATAAAAATTTCTAAAAACGGGACTTGATTACTTACCAATTTATGCCAAGAAAGTCTCTTCCCTCTTTCCTAGGGTTTCCATAGAAAATTTGGGGATGAAGATGAATAAAATGAAGATATTTCTATGTTAATGTAATTATCATTTTGTCCTTTTCTTTTTTCTCAAATTCCATGGATGATTCATCCATAAAAATCTACTAACTTTTGATTGATGGTTTAATCACCATATAAGGACCTTAAGTTTTGAATTCCATAGCCATTTAATCCTTCTAGCTTCTAGAATTTAACTTCTACATTTTATGCAATTTGGTCCTTTTTCTAATTAATCGCTAAATAGGTAAATTTTTCCTATCAGTGTTTTTATATAACTTTCCTGTCATAATATAGACCATGCAATAATATTAAAATAAATTCTCTTTTTAGCTCAAATTTGTGGCCTCGAAACTACTGTTCCAATTTCACTAAAATTGGGCCGTTACATTTTGGGTTGAAGCAATTAACATTGTTGTTTATGTTATCAACAGGGCTTTGCTTAAACTAAAAACGAGGATGACTCTTTTTGAGATGTGGAGAGAAGGAAAGTCAAATGTCAAGTACTTTCATGTTTTTAGGAGTACATATTACATATTTAGAGATCAAATGCATCAGGGAAAGCATGATACAAAGAGTGATGAAGGAATCTTCTCAAGGGTGTTCTAGGAATAACAAGGCCCACATAGTCTACAGTAAGCAAACTCAAATAGTTATGGAATCAACCAATGTGATAGTCAATGATAGATCCACTCAGATGCTTACTAAAGATGAAAGAGTGACGTACGCAGTGTTAGACACAGTTGCAACTACTCTTAGCATTACAAATGATACACAAAAGATTGTTGTAGAAGTTCATGAAGTTGATGTTACCAATAAAGAATTTGATCATATTAATAAGGTAGAACAACCTCAAGTCTCTTAAAGAGTAGAAAGAACCACTTAGTTGATTTTGTTATTAGAAATCCCAATGATATTGTAAGAACTAGAGGAAAACTGAGAGCTAATTATAAAGACATGATGAGACTAGCATGTTACACTTCTCATGTTGAACCAAAGAAATTAGATGAGGCATTGAAAGATGAGGACTAGAAACATGCTATACAAGAGGAACTAAACCTATTTGAATGGAATGAAGTATGGAAGCTTGTGCCTAGATAATCAGATTGCAATATCATTGGAACAAAGTGGATATTAAAAAAAAAGACCGATGAAAATGGTCATATCACTCGCAACAAATCAAGGCTATTAGTTCTAGGATATACACAAGTGGAAAGGATCAGATTTCATGAGACATTTTCCCTTTTTGTAAGAATGGAAGCAATCAGGTTGTTACTAGTAATTGCCACTCATCTCAACATCAAGCTGTTTTATATAGATGTTAAGAGCACCTTTCTAAATGGGTTCTTGAAGGAACATGTGTATTGGCTCAACTAAATGGATATAAATATCCTAAGTATCCTAATCACATGTTAAAACTTAGTAAGGCTCTTTATGGGCTGAAGAAAACACCTTGTGCTTGGTATGAGAGACTATATTAGTTCCTTTTTTATCAAGATTATCAAAGGAGGTTATGTAGACAAGATTTTATTCATAAGGAGACAGTGGTATCACCACTATTCCTCAAATCAATGTTGGTGATATTATCTTTGGATCAGCCTCTATCCACGCCAAAGATAACTTCATGAAGATGATGCAAGAATGAATTTAAGATAGGATGGAAGTGGAACTTTCATACTTTCTTAGTTTTCAAGTGAACTGATAAGATGATGGTATTTTTCTTTCACAAGAAAAAAGTATGCTAAAGACTCTGTAAAGAAATTTGGCCTAGAGAATGCAAAGACAAAAACGCAAACCAATATCTCCAAGTGAAAAGTTTAGCACAAATACAAAAGGAGTGTCAATTGCTCCCGCCACTTACAAGAACATGATAAATAGCCTATTACATTTAACAAGTAGACCAAATTTGCTCTTCAATGTTGGAAATGTGCTAAATATCAATCAATCCCAAGGACTCTTATCCCTAAGTAGCCAAATGTATTATCATATATGTAAATGAAACATTAGATTTAGGGATTTGACTTTCAAAAGGCAGTTCAATGAGCATATTTGGTTATAGTGATGTTAATTGGGTTAGCAATGTAGATGATAGGAATAACACTTCTAAAGGTTGTTTCTACTTGGGGTCAAATCTTGTTTCATGGTACAATAAGAAACAAGCTTAAATATCTTATCAATATTTGAAGCAAAGTTCACTACTACTAGAAGTTATTGTGATTAACTTATTTGGATGAAAAAGATTATGGAAGATTTTCGAGCAGAACTACTAATGGCAACTACTAACTATGACAACTCTAGTGCTATCAACATATTTAAGAAACCAGTGATGCATTTAAAGACAACGCACATAGATATTTTTCATTATTTTATTTGTGAATTGGGAGAGAATAGACACTATTGAATTAAGGCATGTGCCTACTAAAAATCAATATTGGTTGATCTTTTTACTAAAGTGCTTGATTTAACCAAGTTTGAAGGCATAAGTCCTAATGATTTTGTGAAAAGCATCCAAATGCTAATTCTTGATGTGTTTTACCATGTGGTTATTTTTGGTTACTTTTGACATAAAATATTTTATTTTTGGTAGGGTAATATTTTGTATTTTTACTTTCAAATTTTTGGAGGGAAAGTAATTAAAGATAATAGATTTTGTGATTTGGATATTAAATACCCTTGTAGAGTTGCAATATGTGTCTATCATTTTTCTCCAAGTTTTCTAAAACCTAGTTCCTTAATAAGCCTTTTGAGATCTTTAGCTTTGATTCCAATTCTTGTATTCTTTTTCAAGAAAGCTCTTTTTCTTTTCCTTTCTACAATAGCTCATGTGAAAGTCACTTCCCAAGAGTAATCTAATAGACTAGCTCGTGAAGATTCTCAACCTACTAAAAAGGTTCAACCAAATTACGAAATTTCTTCTAAAAGAGCTTAACAAATGGAGTCTATTGTGCCCATTGTTTCATACGTATATACAAGAATTATTGGCATTATCCTTGAAGTAGTTACTCAAGTTGATGAAGAAGCCTCTATCAATCTTGTCCCCTATGAAAACTCTAACAATACTAAGAAAATAAAGGATCTTGTTATCCAAGAAGATAAGTAAAAAGGGAAAAATTGCATTCATAGGTTATTGAAAATTATTGACTTCCTGCCAACCTTGTTTCAAATGTTCAACCATTTGAAGATGTTACAAGGGCTGTGGCAGAAATTGATGATATACTTGACAATACACCCTTTCAAGAGAACACACCCATGCCTGTAGATTGATTGGAGACCCTAATTGATACAATAATCCAACAAAGTAATATCACTTCTACCATTAGTCATGAATCTATTATTGATGCTACTATTGATGTAATAGTCCATCAAATCCTTTTAATGATTTTGTAATTAATATTTTTGAACCTGATGTTAATGTTTGTATTTTTATTACTGCAGTTGAGGGAACTAATGTCCTTGTTGAGGGTTTTTAAGGAGATGGCAATGAACTTGTCATTGTTGGAGTTGTCATTACGACCACTATTGCTCTAGTTGAGAAGAAAAATGTTCATTCTTACTCTGTTAAAGAAATATAAGAGATTTATTCCTCAGTAAAGGGAAAATAAAGAACAAGAACAAAATTAGGAGGAAGATAAAAAAAAATCTCATTTGATCCTATCAAAACCAAAAAGCAAGCATAATGGATGAGGAATTGATTTATTTGCCACTGAGGTGGATGAAAGCATAGAAGAGAATGTTCCACTGAGGGAACTAGTTATTAGGAAAAATTTGAGAACAAAATGACCAAATGTTCTACTGTTTGTGAAGCAAAGAGAAAAAAAGAGAAGGAAGTTGGGGTTCTTTTCATACTATAAGATGCTGCTAAGAAGGCTAGAGAAAAAAGGGAGGAGCTTTCTAAGATACAAAATCAAGCATTCCTCACATCTTCTTGTGCCAATATATACAAGGATTTTTCCAAGAAAGCTTTCATTAAGGAGAAGAATATTTAGAAAAAAAGACTTCTATGGTCATGGCATAGATGTTTTCCTTTAAAATAAGTGATTTGTTAATATCAACTAGATTTGTAAAGCCGTATGTTAGGTATGTAGTTTAGAAGTTTTTCACCAATCTTCTGAAGTCTATTGGTGATCACAAAAGCAAGTATTTTCAAAAATATTTTATATGAGGGAGATAATATGATTTCAATCCTACAAGAATTAGTGCCTTACTGAATCATCATTGTATGGATTATGCATAGCTGATAGTATCTTCTGATGAAATTGTCAAAACCATCACTATAGAGTATGACCAACTTAGCCACAAGGTGTTAAGTTCAAGGAACCGACTTATGGAGCCTTATTCACCATTACTACACAGAACTAGATTCGTAATGGTTAAAGGAATATAGTGACGAAGAAGTTGCTTGTATTCTTTAGAAAGATTATTTCTTTTGTTTAATTCAACCTTGGGAAGATCATATTTGTGGAGATCACCAAACATGCAGAATTTCTACATACTAGACTATGTTTACCTTTTCCTTCATTAATATTTTAGATTTTGTTTAACCAAAATTCTAGAATTGTTAATGCTACTAAAATATTTGAAAAGTTGTCTCAAGAGTTAACATACTTACTCAAGTGGCATGAAGGAAAACATGCTTCAACTGATTTATGAACCAAGAAAGAGATGATATAGACACAGTTGGAACTATAGCTTGCACTACTAGTTCAAATTTACCCTTTGATCAAAGATTGCTCAAACGCTTGAGGTTGAGATAACTGGGCATGGAAAAGCACTCAATCAATTAAAGGCTCAAATGAAGACTATTCAGTTGTTGAATAATCGTGTTGGAAACCTTAAGCTTGATATTCTTGCCAAGAAGAATCAATAGTCTTTTGACAAGACTTTTGGACAAAAAAGGGGAGTGATATGGCTGCTTGATGCTGCTACTATTTGCTAATGTTATTGATTTTCTAAAATTTTATTTTTCTATTTATTCTTTTTTCGTTTGGACTATAGAGAAATTTTTTTATGTTTTGGATTGTACATTTTGATTGGTTTTACATTCTGGTGTTTTATTGTTAATACATTCTTTTGCCAAAGAATTAATGGTTGAATTGCTTGATTATGTTATTAGCTAAGTTTGATGGTTTATGGGGGAGATATTGAGTAATATCATTCGTTAACTTTGTAACATCCCTAACCCATATCCGTCACGGAGCATTACTGGAAATAACAAATCAAACTTAGACATTTCTTATTATTTAACATTCATGTTAGATATCATTTATAAAATCCCTTATATAAGTCCTCAAGATCCAAAACATGCATTAGAAACGAGTAGGGTCCAAACTAAGAACTCAGGGAATTTTTTACGAAATTCCAAAATTTTAACCTAGGTGCAGGGGACACACACCCGTGTGTTTAGCCACACGGTCAAGTGACACGCCCGTGTCTTAGGCCATGTGGCATTTGAAGTAGGTCACACGGCTGTGTTCCAGCCCGTGTAACTCTCTGACTTGCAAAATATTTAGGTGCAAGGGTCACACGGCCAAGCCACACACCCATGTGCCAAGCCGTGTGATCAGTTCTAAGTATTCTATTTTGAATTTTTAAGATGCAGGGGATGCACGGCCATGTCACATGCGCATATGCTAGACCGTGTGTCACACACGGCTGAGACACACGTCCGTGTATCTACCCACGTGGACAAAATAAGGCCATTTTCCTAGCCTTATTTCTCAACCAAACTTGTCTTCCACCTACATTAACATTTTAGCACATTCACCAACCAATTCAAGTCAATTAAACCAAACCAAAACCAAGTCCTATGCATGACATTTCATCACATGTATTCAATTTTACCTAATTGACCAAATTCACACATATATGCATATTATATCAAATATGCTATTCCAATCCATTCATCCATGTAAATTACCATTATTTAAATATTTCAACTCATACCACAAATATGTTATGGCCATATGTATTCATCTAAAAATATACCAAACACAAGCCTTACCAATGGCTAGTTACAACCAAAATATTTATATTCCAACATTGACTAGGGTAACCTATACATGTCATTATAACCAAAATTTAGATTACTATATATATATATATATATATATATATATATACCAAAAAGTTTGAGGGATAGTGTGATTTAGCTTCGACCAGCTTCCAACCTTTACGAGCCTCCGAGCACTTCTCTATATAAAGACCCCATGAGGCAACATAGAGAGGGCCTTCTTCCATCTTTTACACACCCTCTATATTCTTTTCCTCTCGTCTTTCTGCCACACCACAGGTAGAAGCAAGGGATTACTCGAAGGGAGAAGCCAATCGATTCATCTCAGAAGCCGAAGTTCTGCATCAACATAGAGGATTCTCCTAAATTCCTTCAGGGGTTTTTGGTTTCTTTTATGATTTGTTATTTTATAACTTCTGAGATGTTTTCTTTTATTATTATGAACTAAACCCCTCAAATACTTGAGGGGGATGAAACCTAAGACAGATCTTGTTATTTATTCTTGATTATTATGAGAATTACTTGAATTGTTCTTAATTATGTGTTTTTAATCCTTGATTTAATAGTCCTAGGTATTGATTCAAGAATTGGATGTGCTTAAAGCAGAGGAGCAAAAGTCCCTGTGATAAGAGTAGATCTACCATAATTAAGCGGAGTTGCATGCAACCCTAGACATAGGGCGACATAAATCTGCCGGATTAGGGTCAAACCTAATATGGGGAACCATAGATCGAATTAATGCAACCTAGGGAGTTAATTAATAAAGGAACTTTAATTAACAACTTAGGCCTAGTTGCTCTTCACCTCGACGGAGGGTTTAGCATAGATTAGGGATCTCTACGGATCAAGTCAAGTAAATAACTCGTATAATTCAAGAAAATAATAACAAGTGAAGTCTAGGTGAATTCTCCCTTAAGTATTAATCATATCAATTAGCTTTTCCCTAAAAGTTCTTCCCAATTTATTTTTCCTGCTTTTCTTAGTTAGTTTTAGAGTTAGTTTTAAATAAACCCTCACTTAATTTTTAGGTTAAATAATAGAAAGAAAGTGAGTAATAGTACTTTCGGTTCCCTTGGGTACGATACTCGATCTTATCACTAGACTATACTACTGTCGACAGGTGCGCTTGCCTTAAAAACGTCGTGATATTAGGCAGTTTAGGTTTGATCAAGTTCTTTATAAATTTTATTACTTCATATTACGCCGATATCAATACAACATGTATCCAAAGAAATTTGGCAATTAGCCTATCACACATAACCTCACCAAACATATTAGTTATTTATTTCATGTAAATAACAATAATAAGGACAAGCACATCAAATATCAAGTTCCATGTAATTCATGTATATACGGATAATGATTCATTCTGAATCTATTTGTTCTCATGTCAGAATTTCACCCGTTGAATCATTTGAAATCTCGATGGATACAGGGGTAGTACACATAAAGTGTACAATACTATGAATCCATCAATTCATAATCAAGAATGCCCATAAACACACTTAAATAGGAAGCACTCTCTCAAACCTTATTACAGAATGCTCATGTGAGCATGTAACAGGAAGCTTATCCGGGCTATAACAGGAAACTCATAAGAGTTTAAAACCGAAAGCTCATTGAGCTTAACAGATAACTCCGAAGAGTTAATATCAAGGAGCTCCATTTAGCCATAATAGGATGTTCAAGCGAGCCATGTCAGGAAGCTCACAAAAAGCCTATATCAGGATGCTCATAAAGAGCTACGATATGTCCATATTATATGCAGGATCCATACCAATCATGTAACAGGATGCTCACAAAGAGCTGCGATATAAATGCAACACATGTAGAGTCAATACCGACCGAGATGCTCGCATGAACCATGTAACGGGAAGCTTGAGAGGGCTTATAACAGGACGCTCTTTTGAGCTATGGTATGTCCGCAACATATGCAGGACCAAAACCAATTTGGGAATAGAACCCTGTATCCATCGAATCTTATTTATTCATACGGGATTTAATACTTATCGATTATTATCGAACATGTGGCCAATTTCATATACATGACAATTACATAATTCTCATATTTAATATTCAATTCAAGTATACAAATATACAAATTTAGTTACACGAACTTACCTAGTCACTTGTTCGTATATGATAATCTACTAATATGATACTTTTTCCTTTCCTCGATCCAATTTCGTACTTTGTCTATCCGGATCTATATGAGTAAATTTAACTCAATTTAATACAATTCATATTTAATTCAACTCAATTCACATCTTAGGAAAAATTACCATATTTCCCCTATACTTTTAATTAACGACGATTTCATCCCTAAGCTCAGAAAATGAAATTCATGCAATTTAATCCTTATTCCAAGCCTAGTCGAATTTTACATGTATCAATAGTAGCACATGTATTTCACAAAAAATCAGAATTTTTCCATGAATTTCATAATTTTTACAATTTAGTCCCTAAATCACATTTTTATCAAAATTCCTTTAACAAAAGTTGTTTATCTATCAACAACCTTTCATTTTCTACCATGAAACATTACAATTCATACATACTCATCCATGGAAAAACTCTAGTACTTTGATAACTTTGCAAATTAATACTCGAGATAGCTAGGTTAAGCTATTACGATCTTAGAAATATAAAAATGACTAAAAACGAGACTTGAATACTTACCCAATTGAGCCAATTAAGCTTGCTTGAATGCTTTTCTCTTTGCTAGGGTTTCCATGAAAATTTTGGGAAAGATGATGATAAAATGACGATATTTTCTTATTTAATTAATGTATCATCTTTTAATACTTTTATTTCTAATTTAGTCCTTTTCTTTATTCAATTTTACATGGATTAATCATCATCCTTATCTAATAACTTTTCTTAATGGTCTATTTGCCATATAAGGACCTCAAACTTTGAATTCGATAGCTATTGGATACTTATAGCTACTAGAACTCAACTTTTGCACTTTATGCATGTAACACCCCCTAACCCTAAACCGTCGCCGGAATAGGGTTATAGAGCGTTACCGGACATTACGGAAAATTCACGATTAATGTACAAATAATTAGCATACATATTATAATTAATTCAATAAGTCCCTTTAATGGACCTTCGAGGCCCAAAATACATATTAGAAGTGAATCGGGACTTGTTCAAGTGCTCTAAAAATTTTTCGTAATCTTTTTTGGACTCAATATAACCCCTTCATAATCATCTAACCAACCCTACAATTTCAAACTACAACCAATCCAAAAACAATATCACAATCCATACAATTCCATATTCAAACACATCTAAATCATGCTTAAAACATCAACTTAGTAATTTACTAAATAAACATTCACGTATAACATTTAAATTGAATTAATAAACTTCATTCATTCCATTTCAAACTTATTACCAATTGTACCAAATATGTCATGATAATTCCCTTTCCATTTCATTAAACCAAGTATCCCAAACCATCATTTTACATCATTTACAACCAAACTACCTTCACTCATACTTGTAACCAAGGTACATGCCACATTTACCAAAAAGAAAAGTTACATCACCAAGATTTCTTCTGAGATCAGGATTGCTCTGGATGCTGAACCGGGACACTTGACTTCTACTGACCTGTGCACGAAAATAACTGTATGCTGAGTATGGATTTACTAGTGGTATTACCATAACTCAAATTATAATAACAATTAATAAATTATATATATATATATATCAAACATGTAACAATATAATTCATAAGTACTAATTCATACTTTAACTTTCATTTCTCAACAATAATAATTCATCAATTGATATCATATGTCATCAATTTGAAATTCAATCACTTCATGAACCCTTGGTTCATTCTTCAATCTCATATCTCAATTTCAATTCACATTTCAATTTACTATTCAACTTTCTCATTTCATTTCAATAGCTTAATTAATCAAATTCGTTCAATTTATCATTTCATTTATTTACCCCTATTAACAAGACTCGGATCTTGGTGATTATACGGATCCAACCAAACACTCCAGCATGGCACCCAGTGCCTTATCGGATAGTTCGAAGCAATAGTTGACACCCTGTGTCTCATAGGCTAAGCTAAAGTAATTTGGTACCCAGTAGTACCTCATCGAATCTATCCGAAGTAACAGTATGACACCCAGTGTCTCATCGACTCAAGGTCGAAGTATCTCTGAACACTTCTAATCCTATAGCATGTCAACTATATCTGACTTAGCCCGACTAGTTAATAGGGATTCCAAATTACTTTTCAATTTGAATTCCACTTTCAATTCAATCACAATCCAATTCAATTTCACTTTCTAACCAATATATGATTCAATATCAATACAAATTCATCATTCAATTCAATTTCCATTCAATTCAATAATGGTACTTACCTCATAATTTACTTACCATACATATAATTTAAAATTTAACATTTAATAATAAATAACTTAAATTACAGTAATACGAACCCGAAATTCTCAATTTACTTCTCGATAATCTTTTCCTTTCCTTTCTGAGCTGATGCCTCTGGTTCTTTGTTAGCTACGAAAATTAAAATAATTTACAATCATTAATACAACATTAATTCACATTAAATACTTGAATTTCTATTCAATTTCTACCTTAATTTCTATTTAGTCCTAACTAAATTTTTTTATGTTTCTATCTCAATTCATTCTTTATTTCCATCCAATTTTCAACCAAACTAAAATTTAACAATCAAATTTTCATCATAATTTCTTAATTTCGAATTTCTTACAATTTAGTCCCTACTATGCAAAACTTATAACTTAATTTACAATTTAATCCTTTAACTAATTCCAACTAGAAATTCTATCAATTAAACCCCTAATTCAACAATTTGTTCAACATGAATCATGTCCAAAAATCTAACAACTTTCAAAATTTTAACTTAAATTCAATAGTATTTTGTTCTAGGACTTCAAAAACATCAAAATTAAAAGAAAAGGATTTAATTAACTTACCAATTTAAGCTTGAAACCTCAAAACCTTAGTTTTTCCTTTTTCTTTTCTTTTCTCCTTTCTTTCCCTCAATTTCGAATTGCTATTCTGCTTCTTTCTTCTTTTTTTTGTTTCTTTACTTTATTATATTTCTTTTATGTTTTATTATTTAATTAACATAATATTATAATAATATAATATAAAATATCTTTTTACTTAAATTATAAGTAAATACATATTTATAATACAAGTGTACATATATATTATTACCATTACACATGTATAATTTTATCACCATACATTTGTCTTTATTTTAATTTATTAAGTTATAATATAATATTAATATAATCATAATAATAATATAATATATATTTAATTTAAGAAAAATCTTAGATTTTTCTTCCATTATGAGGCCTCAATTATGAAGATTGGCATATTTTCCATTTTGGCCCCCATTATTTCTTATTAATCTATAATTCAACTTTTACCATTTATTCAATTTAGTCCTTTTTACTAATAACCCTTAATTAAAACCTAATTAAACACACAATTAGCTTCGTAAATATTTCTAATAAATATTTACGAACTCATTTTACTAAATCGAAGGCCCGATAATGTACTTTTTCGATGCCTGTGAATTTTGGGTCATTACAATGCATTTAGGTCATTTCTATTAAATTAAACACGAAATCAGTAAAATTTCTTTATGAAATTTTCCTACAATCTTCCTATCATAATTTAGACCATAAAATAATATTAAAATAATTTCTTACGAATTTAGATTTGTGGTCCCGGAACCATTGTTCCGATTTCACTGAAAACGGGTTGTTATAAACTTCTTTGCTGTATTTGTTTCCATGTATTAGTTTTGTTCAAAAATTGCAAAGAGAAAGAATTGTTGAGGCAATTTTGAGAATAGTACCACTGGCAATTACAACTGCACTTGACACTGGATAGATTACATAACTTGCATTATTTAGAATTGGCTATCTTTTGATACAAAACATTTAGGTCGTGACCTTTGTTATTGGCAGAACATTTTCAAAATATTATAGTGTTCTAATAATTGCAAATGAAAAGTTATAAATAACCCAAAGTTATGTCACCTGGTAATGATTATTCACTATTTATAGTGATGAGTTATGTCTCTTAAATTCAAAAGTTATTTCACTTGATTATTAACAAATAGTAATGATTATTCAAGTAGATATTTATTGAATAACTATGTTTAATTTTAGAGATATGACTATCTATCTGGGTAGTTATATCCCTATGAAGAGACATGAGACCTATAAATAAGAGTGAACTTTCATTTGTATGACATACCTAAAAACATAGAAACGAAGTTTCTTTCTATTTCTCTCACCATCTTTTATATTCCTCAATTGTTTTATAAATAATAATTGCAAATAATTTTTTTTTATAAAAATTGATATCCTTGCTATGCTTCTCTCAATGCTCAATAGATTGTTTTCGTCAATACAAAATGTAGACGATCATTAGGCTTCATTGTATCCTCAAGTTTCATTTGTCAGTAACTCTTTTGCACACCATAATATAAATGGGGACAAATAAAACCTTAAAGAAAGTGACATTGATATATGCCATGAAGCCTTCGTTAATTTCTCATATGTTTACTTTTATCTTCACACACCAACAATTGTTACTTTGGACAAGTGTTGGCCCATCCTTGAAAATCGATCACTTGGAGCAATAAGTCATTACATATTGGATTAAATCAATCAATTGGATCATCTATTTTAAAGAGATTGGATCAGATGTTTTGAAAGTCTTATCTTGGAAATGCATGACTTATCTTAAGATTTATTAGGATATTCTTAATGTTGATTTTATTGCTATTTTGATGGGATTGAGATTTTAATTGATCTAGTATGTTAACAAGTCAAAATAACATATATTCATAATACTTGTATAGGTTTTGTATAGAGAGTTTAGCATTTAGCTTGTTCATTAGGAACTCATTATTGTCAATGCATTTTGTAAGTGAATCACTTGATTTACAAACTAAGTTTTCGAGGGGAAAACTTAGTAGGGAGATCTAAATCTTAGGTGCAAAAGTGAAGTTGTTAAACCAGTTTGTGATAGTATTTGCATCACTACTTGTATGTGGTTAAAGATAGTATATTATCTCTTTGGGGAAGGCCTTGCAGGCGTAGGAAAATTGAATTGTGTAATAATTGCATTGTGTTCAATGTTGCTCTTTTGCAATTTTACTCACAATTGTAATTGCTCCTTATTCTTGCAACTATCGACAATGTTCTTTCAAAACGAAACATGAAAGGTGATGGATATGTTTAGGAGAGAGAAGTTAGCGAATATGGGTTCTCTAGGAGTTGGGTTTTTTTTGGAATTATGATGATAAGAAAAAGAAATGCAAAGAAGAAACAAGAGATTTTGCAACAAAATTGTCTGCAAAGTTTTATATATTTTCACTCTATTTTGAACAATGAAGAACAAGGGTATTTATAACAAAAAAAAAAAAGTTCCAAACTACAGAAGGAAATAATAGAGATTTTATGCTAATAAATAACAAATATATTATACTAATAATTTCTAAATCTTCTAAAAAAGGAAAACATAATATGTAAACTTAATTCACATGCAAGCTCTTCAAATCCAGTTGCTTCGTAGGTACATGGTTCTTCTTCAAACAACTCGTATCTTTTCTCACGACCATTGTTAGGAATCGACCCGATTAAGCAACGAACAAGTAAAATTAGCAGAAGAAATTGAGAAATTGAACACGCAAATTTAATGTGGAAAAATCTCTCCAAAGAGGATAAAAAACCACGGGCAAAGATAATTTTACTATAATGGCAAAAGAACGAAGAGTACAAAAGATAGATAATAACTAAACCTCGAAAACCCAAAAAACACAGAACCCTCAAAACGTAAATACAAAATTCTCTAAATGTGTTATGAGTTCTAATCTCTAATGGGTGTTATTTCTAAGGTTGTAAAAGAGCCTATTTATAGTCTAAATTCAAAGGTCAAATAATAATAAAATAATCTAAACTAATCAGTGTTTGATTGAAACAAATAAACAGAGTTTTAACTAGAAGATTATTTCTCAAATTTGACTAAAAATAGGAGTCATATTTAACAACCACAATTCACGTTTGTCCTGTGGCCCAAGTTTGCCAAAAGAAGAAGCTCGCCATTTTATGGTAGCTCACTAAGAGGATTCGCCAATATTGGTGTGTTTGCCATTTTGGGGAAGTTCACCAATATTGGTGAGTTCGTCAATCATAGAGAGTTCGTCAAACTTAAAGGGAATGCCAACTTTACATGCTACATGAATGGTCATCTCGCAACAATTGTGCATTAATGACTAAGGAATAGGGTTGCTAATACTTTTAATGGAGTGGGCACTTGTGACACAAAAGTCTTAATGATATTGACAAGGCCAAAAATAAATGGAACAATTAATGATGGGACTAATACTAGGATAATCAAAATGTGTTTTTGATATCCAATCCGTGACTAATACTAGGGTTTGAAGATATTAGAAGTAATATCTTAAAAGAGGAAGCTTGGATTAGCGTCCATAGAAGATGATGTCAAGAGGGAGCTTGGAAGTGTCCATAGTTGGGAGTAGCTTAGATATCTTTTAGTTTAGTTCTCATAGATGACACCAATTGTTTGTCTCTTTGGTGGTAAAGTGAGCTTGAGAAAGGTCACTTTATGGTGGTCGATTAGGTTAGGAAGTTGGATATTCCTATAAGATGAACGTGAGATTTGGAGGCATTGGAGCTTTTAGTCCAAGGTGCACTTGGACGTTTAAGTTAGTAAGAGGTGAAGTTGAGATAGGAACCCAAAGTAGTTTAAGGTGGTAGAAATAATCATATTTGGGTATTTGGACTGCTCGAAAGATTGCACCGATGTTGGTGCATTGGCCTCGTAGATATTAGTTAGGGCAAGCTCGATTTCTCAGACATATAATATTTAGGAAGTTAAAAGATAATAGAATTGCGAAGGGTCAGTTTGTTTTATGCAGAAAAAAGAAAAGCAAGTGGCTCTCAAAAATCCGGGAGGCCGTGAATTGTTGAACGGCCTCTCCTCTCTCATGTCATGTTTTGTTCGAGTAGCCGCATCCAAGCAATGTATTGGCCAAAGATTTAATATTAAGTATGAGTTAATTAAAGTGATATGATTGAGTTGGGTGAAATCCTCCTGTCCTGAGCCATGAACTGGTGATTCCATATCCCTTAAATCTCATTGCTTTAGCGATAGAGGTAGGCCCTACCCTTGTTGCTTTTCAGGAAACAATCACATTTTTATTCTACCCACACTTCAGCTGCAACCTTAAATAATCAAAATTGGCAGGCTCCATTGATGACTTCAGCTTCGATTTTTATTATTTTTTCTTCCATTTTCCAACTTAGTTGCCTCTCCCCACTTTGTTTTTTTAAATTACAATAATTAAATATTACAAACATCCATCTCATCATATATAGACACATGCTATATAGCACATTATGATAATTTAATTTAATATCTTCTACAAAAATATAATTACATTGAAATTAATTTTAAAATCTAAAATATATAGATTTTAAAACACGAGTTTACAAAAATATCTTTTATTATTAATTATATTACTAAATTGGCATTATAATAATATATATGAGTATTATTATGTGATAATAATAAAAATAATATTAATTATATGATAATATATTAATGTGAAATTAATTAATTTGGTCATATATTTTAAAAGCTTCACTTAAAAAATAACATAATATATTATTAATTAATAAAATTATAAATCTATAAAATTGGATAAATTAAAAATAATAAAAATCTAAAATTTTAATTAAATAAATATAATTTTTATACATATGATTTTATTTTGAATATGATAAGAAATAAAGTAGATTTATTGTAAATTATTTTAAGCACTTATCATAATTTAAAACTTAATGTGTTGTTTGGTTACTAGTTTAATAATATCAGAAAAACTTAAAATTAATTAAGGTTTTGGAATTTCTTTTAAGGGTTGTATTAATTGGGACTTTTCGGACTGTTTGCTTAAATTTGGGTTTAACTGTAATTCCATGATTTTATAACTACAAAACTCGATTAAAGCTCAGATTTTACTAAAAGCAATGGTTTCCTAAAATCACAAACGATTTTACTTAAACACAACGGTTTTTAAAGCTTCCGTAATAAATAATGTGTTGAAAATCAATTAATTTACAAATGTTTCTAAATTCAAATGGTAAGTAATAAATGTTTTGATTTAAATAACAGTTAATGCTTAATCCGACTACAAAGCTTTTCAAAATCCCTTCCATGTGACATCGCCAGATTCGCCATAAAGTCTAAGCTGGGTTTGGGGTGTTATATTTAGTGGTATCAGAGCCAGGTTGCAAAATTCAGTTGTGAATTTTGAGTTCCAAAAATTTTGATTTTAAAGAAATGGTTTTTAAATTATTTGAAATACTCTAAATAAGTACGTGGTACACCGAGTCTCCGGTGCCGATCCTGTAAGTATTTCTAATTTCTGATAGAAAATTTTGAAAACTTTGTTAGTGGTTTACTTTGAAAAGACTATAGTTAGTATACTCTGAAACATTAGTGAAACTGATAGAAACTAAAACCTTCGAAAATACTTCCGAACTTCTGATACTTATTGTATAAAATATCTGTTAATAAATACTAAAATTGATGCATAAAACTGTTTAATGTAGATAATCTGAATTAGACTATGAGCGCACAAGGTATCTGTGGACATGGTACTCGAGGCCGAGGTAGAGGCCGTAGAGGGGCTCGAGCTAAGTCCTCTTCTCTGGGCAGCATGCCAAATCTAAACACTAGTGAGACACCTGTGTCGCATGCTATTGGGACTAGGTCTCAGAGTCGTTCGGCTAAGGATGATGCACTGTCCCAAATCATGTTGAAGATATTAGAGAAAGTCTCTGGACCCAATTTTAGATCTAGGGGACAAGGGTCAGTAACTGAATGAATCCGGTCTAATGGAGCTGAGTTATTTAGGGGTGTCACTAGAGTCGCCTCCAACATGGCCGAGTGTTGGTTAGAGGCCTTTGAGAGAATTATGGATGATCTCGACTATACCCTTGAACAGAAATTGAAGGGTGCAGTTTTCTTACTTCGCAATGAAGCATGCCAGTGGTGGCTAACAGTTAAGGAGGGCACTTAGCCTGATCGTCTGACTTGGGAATTCTATAAGACTGCACTCCAAAGCAAGTATGTGAGAGCTAGCTACATTGATGCTCGTAGGCGTGAGTTCTTGAATCTCACACAGGGTGACCGATCTGTGGCCAAGTATGAGGCCAAACTCCTAAGAGTTACGCTCAAGGCATGGTGGCATCTGAATACGAGAGGTGCGTTAGGTTTAAGGATGGCCTAAAGGATAATTTGAGGGTTCTGATTGCTCTGCAGAGGGAGCGTGAGTTCACGGTTTTGATTGAGAAGACGAAGATCGTCGAAGAGGTCAAGCGAGCTAAGCGCCAAAACAGGAACCGTGAGAGAGGTAAAAACAAGATGGATTCAGAGCCCTCGAGTTCTGTATAGAGGCCTAAGAAAAAGGTCAAGTCTGATGAGCCAGTCAGAGTAGGAGCCCCTGTTGCATCTACTGGGATGCTGCCTTGTGAAGACTATGGTAGACACCATCTGGGCAAGTGCTGGAGGAAGACTAGGGCATGTCTGAGGTGTGGGTCTCTAGAGTACCATATCCGAGAGTATCCTTTGAAGGCTAATCATATGCAAGCTCCGAGATCAGGTACTGTACAACCTCAGAGGGTAGTTCAGCAGCCACCTAGGAGCCATAGACAGGTTAGGGGTGGTAATGGTATGGACCAAGAGTAGAGAGCACCAGGCAGAGGTTCTAGACAGGCAGAGGCGAGGTAGTCGGCTTTAGTTTATGCTACTCGACGCCACGAGAACAGAGATGCTCCTGACATCATCACCGATACGTTCCTTATTTTTGATGTACCGTACACTACTTTAATAGGCATAGGTTCTACTCATTCCTACGTAGCTAGCACTGTATCTAAAAATTTGGGGATATCGGTTGAGAGTACTTCTAGTGAGGTTACTATGAATAAGTCCATTAAGGCAGTCTATTCGGGTTAGCAAATTATATAGGGATGTTCCTCTAGTGGTGCAAGGGGCGATATTTCTAGCAGATTTAATGGAGCTTCCATTTGGGGAGTTCAATCTAATACTAGGAATAGATTGGCTGGTTAAGCACCAAGTCAGTTTGGATTGTGCGACAAAGAGGGTCATTTTGAGAACTTAGAAGGATGATGAGATGGTTATGATCGGCAAGCGTCGAGACTACCTGTCTAATGTAATCTCCGTGTTTGTAGCTGAGAAACTGGTTTAGAAAGGGTGTGAGGCATTTCTAGCCTATGTCAGTGTTTCTACTTCTGGAGACTCTTCTTTGGAAGATATCAAAACTATAAGGGATTTTCTGAACGTTTTTCCTGAGGAATTACCGAGATTACCTCTGAATTAAAAAATGAAATTTACGATTGAGCTTCTTCCGGGTATGGCTCTAGTGTCTATCGCTCCCTATCGAATGGCACGATGGAGCTTACAAAACTTAAGGCTCAACTTCAGAAGTTGTTAGACCCTGGTTTCATCCATCCTAATGTGTCTCCGTGGGGAGCACCAGTTCTCTTTATTAAGAAGAAGGATGGGACCATGAGGATGTATATCAACTACCGGTAGCTGAATAAGCTAACAGTGAAAAATAAGTATCCACTTCCGAGGATCGACGACCTGTTTGATCAGTTCCGAGGAGCTTCTGTATTCTCTAAGATTGATCTTTAATTTGGATATCATCACTTGAAGGTTAAGGAAACTGATGTGCATAAGACTGCATTTAGGACTTTTTACGAACACTACAAGTTCTTAGTGATGCCATTTGGTCTGACAAATGCTCCGGTAGCATTTATGGATCTGATGAATAGAGTTTTTCAGTCATATCTGGATCAGTTTGTCGTAGTTTTCATCAATGGTATATTGGTATACTCTAAGACTGAGGATGATCATGACGAGCATCTTAGAGTAGTATTTCAGACATTGTATGAAAAATAGCTCTACACTAAATTTAGCAAGTACGAGTTCTGGTTACGTAAAATGACCATTCTAGGGCACGTAGTTTCTGCTGAAGATATCTGAGTTGATCCTATAAAAATTAAGGCTATATTGGTTTGGAAACAGCTCAAGAATGTGTCCAAAATCTGCAGTTTTCTGGGCCTGGCAGGTTATTATCGACATTTCGTTGAAAGTTTCTCATTGATTGCAGCATCCTTAACTAAGTTTCTATGTAAGGGTGTTTTGTTTGTCTGGACTAATACACAGTAATCGAGCTTTGAAAAGCTCAAGTCTGTTTAAACTCAGGCTTCTATTCTGATACAACCTGAATCAGCAAGGAGTTTGTAGTACACAGTGACGCATCACATGTGAGATTGGGTTGTGTTCTGATACAGGATGGTAAAGTCGTGGTTTATGCATCCCGTCAACTTAAGACACATGAGGGGAACTACCCAACGCATGATTTAGAGTTGGCTGCAGTAGTTTTTGTACAGAAAATCTAAAAGTATTATCTGTATGGTAAGAGGTGTATTATCTATACTAATCACAAGAGCCTCAAGTATCTTCTTACTTAGAAAGAGTTAAATCTTAAGCAGCGTGGATGGATTGAGCTGCTCAAGGACTATGACTGTACCATTAGGTACCATCTTAGAAAAACTAATGTGGTGGCTGATGCATTGAGCCGTAGGGAGATGACTGATCTGAAGGTGATGTTTGCTCACCTTAGCCTGTTTGATGATGGTAGTCTGTTAGTCGAGCTTCAAGTTAAACAAACTTGGATTGATCAGATTCGAGATAAACAGTTGGGGGATGAGTCATTTGGTTTACGGTTATGTTAGGTTGAGAGTGGCAGCACTATGGATTTTGGGTTGAATAATGACGGTGTTTTGTGTTTTCGAGGTCAGATTTGTATACCAAATGATACGAATCTGAGACAGTCTATTCTGAAGGAGGTACATAGTAGCCCTTACGCTATGCATCCCGATTGTAATAAGATGTATCGTGATTTTCGTGAGTTGTACAAGTGGCTGGGGTTGAAGTGAGAGGTTACAGATTTCATCACTCGTTGTCTGACGTGTCAGCAGGTTAAAGCTGAGCATCAGTTACCTTCGAGTTTGCTACAGCCTGTTAAGATTCCTTCATGAAAATGGGAACAAGTAACGATGGACTTCGTTAGTGGGTTACCCTTGACACCCACTAAAAAAGATTCTGTTTGGGTCATCGTGGATCGATTGACCAAGTCTGCTCACTTTATTCTGGTTCAAACTTATTATTTTCCATAGAAGCTAGCAAAGCTGCATGTCTCTGAGATAGTAAGACTGCATGGGGTTCCTGTCTCGATTATTTTTTATAGAGATCCTCGTTTCACGTCTCAGTTTTGAAAAAAATTACACAAGGCTCTAGGTTCAAGGTTAGACTTCAGTACTGCATTCCATCCTCAAACTAATGGTCAACCTGAAAAGGGATTCAAATACTTGAGGATATGTTATGAAATTGTGTGATTGACTTCTAAGGTAATTAGAAGGATTATCTACCGTTAGTTGAGTTCGACTATAATAATAGCTTCTAGTCTAGCATTCAGATGACACCTTACAAGGCTCTGTATGGTCGTAAGTGTCGTACTTCTTTTTGTTGGACTAAGTTGGGTGAATGACGGGTTTTAGGTCCTGAGTTAGTTTCTGAGACCGAGGTTAAGGTCAGGTTGATTTGGGATCGTTTGAAAGTGGCTTCTGATAGGTAGAAATCGTACGCAGATTTGAAGAGGCTCGAGATTGAGTATTTCGTGGGGGACTTCATATTTCTTAAGGTTTTACCGTGAAAAATGGTTCCAAGGTTCGGTCGTAAAGGCAAGCTGAGTCCTAAGTTCATTAGATCGTAGAAGATTCTGAAGCGAGTTGGTCCGGTTACTTATCAGTTGGAGCTACCTCTAGGGTTAGATTGTATTCATGACATGTTCCACGTCTCGATGTTGAGGCGCTATTGGTCTGATCCATCTCATATGGTATTTGTTGAGAAGATAGAGATTAGATCGGACTTGACTTTTGAGGAGGAGTCGGTTCAAAATCTGGATCGAGATGTTAAGATTCTGCGGAGGAAGTCTATTCCACTAGTGAAGGTGCTGTGGAGGAATCATGGCACTGAGGAAGCCACGTGGGAACATGAGGATTTAATGCATCAGTAGTATCCTCATCTGTTCTGATCAGGTAAATATCAAGGTCGAAATTTCTTTTAGGGGGTAGAGTTGTAACGCCCCAAAATTGTTTATTTCGGCTTTTGTAAAAATTGAACACAAATATCTGTCTGCTTCAGTGGCTAAATGTTCAGGGTGTGTGTGTAAGGTCCCAAGTTCAAGCCTTACCTTGGGTAAATTTTGATATTTTTCTAATTGAAGTCTTATCATTGTTCAGAGGGCTTAAATTTAATTATTTGTAAAACTATATTAAAATAAGCCTGCTGGTTTAAGTGGTAAGAGAGTTTATGTGTTGGAGTGTTGGAGGTCTTGTGTTCAAATCCTTGCGCAAGTCTAGGTGATATTTTTACTTGGTTCTTGGTCACAGTTATGCTGAAGGTGGATTCTGAGTAGTGGGTTGTTAGTGGAAGTGGTAGGGAGTGAATTTAGAGATTTGAGGAGTTATCAGAAATATTTTCCTACTTTCTGTGTCTTTTTTTTCAAATTTCGGCTCTCCCTCTTCTCCTAAAACTTTTCTGACCTAGTTTTCTGTCTTTCTCCTTCTTTCTGCTGCTGCTTCTTTTTGTTTTCATCAATATCATTTTCTTTTCCTTGTTTCTTAATTCTCCTTATCGGACTATTCCTTATTTCTGTCTGTCCCGAGATTGGTAAGTCTTTCGTTACATTCTTATTTTTGTGGCATAACGTTAGTCATAGGAAGACTAATTTCTACAGTTTATAGTGTAGAAGAAGGCTGCGAGTAATGATTTTCACTCTTTTGTTTTAGCCATGTTAACAAAGGTTTATTGTTATCAGTAAGTTACACGTATTATTTTGGGATTATGTGTAAATTCATGAATTAATGGCTAATCGGCAATTGGAAATACTTTTTATAGGTTTTGGAGAGCTCGGGAGTAGTTTCGTTGTAAAATCATACCAGGTGTGTACCCAAAAACGTAGAAAATAAGGTTTCGTCAAAAGTCGAAAACCATTCTGTCGACTCCACACAAGCGTGTGGTCACCCGTGTGGCAAGCCATGTGGGGTAACATGGCTGTGTGCTTGATGAAGGCTAGGCTGTGCGCTGGACATAACCGTGTGATGGCTGGTGTGACTGTGTGAGCCACACGGGCTAGGCCAAATTAGGCCTGTAGATTCTGGGCCAGGCCGTGTGATCCACACAGGCGAGACCAACCCGAGTGTGTAGGCCCACACGAGCAAGCCACACGGTTGTGTGGGCCCACACAGGCAAGCCACATGGTTGTGTGGGCCCATTTATCTAAATTTTTCCTTAGGGTTGCACGGATTGTCCCAAACGACTGTGGGTCTACTGTAGGGTTGGTAAAGGCTATCTAAACCTTAATTTGTATGATCTGAATAACTGATATTATGTTCTGAGCATGTTATTATCATGCATGTCTGACCTATTCGATACATATATCTACTCTGGCATTATATATCTGTAATAATGCATGATTAATCTGTATGACTGATTCTACATTTACTGTATTTGTCATTGGGATGGGATGATGTATATTGGAGGAAGTGATCTGAAAGGCAATTTATGCTTATTATCTGGCAGCATAGCTGCAACATATTTGATATATGCCACATTCGATACAACATGGTGTGTAGGGCTGGATGGATGTTTTAAACCCCACATAGTGTGTAGGGATGGTCGGAGATGGTGTGTAAAGAATGGGGGTAGGATTTCTGATTCTAATTTGCACATCTGCATTTGTATCTGAGAAAGGCTTAAGCCCGAATCTGTATCTGTATCTGTAATGGGCTTAGGCCCAAATCTGTATCTGTCTGACGCTGATTTTCTGACTATGTGCATGCTTAATTCTGTGGGGTTACACAGTGAGTTTACGCAAACTCACTCTTTTCTGTTTAATCTGTATAGGTAATCCCCAGTCTTAGGCGGATCGGTGTAGTGGAGGACTCGACGGTGACCACTCGACCGTACTGTTTTGCTTTAGTCACTTAAAATTAATTAAGGTTTTGGAATTTCTTTTAAGGGTTGTATTAATTGGGACTTTTCGGACTGTTTGCTTAAATTTGGGTTTAACTGTAATTTCATGATTTTATAACTGCAAAACTCGATTAAAGCTCGGATTTTACTAAAAGCAATGGTTTCCTAAAATCACAAACGATTTTACTTAAACACAATAGTTTCTAAAGCTTCCGCAAAAAATAATATGTTGACAATCAATTAATTTACAAAAGTTTCTGAATTCAAATAGTAAGTAATGAACATTTTGATTTAAATAATAGTCAATGCTTAATCCAACTACGTGGCTTTTCAAAATCCCTTCCATAAGACATCACCAGATTCGGCCATAACGTCTAGGCCGGGTTTAGGGTGTTACAAACCATTACATCTTCCTTCATGAAAAGTCAATCACTATCAATTAGTGATCAAGTCATCCATTACAAAGATGAACAACCCGTGGTCACGTTTACTTTTCATCAACCATGTAATGCCAATGAGAGGATATCATTTACTCATGTTTTGGGCTATGAATTCCACTATTGTGAATGACGCTACATACTACAGAAGTTGTACATACAACACACCAGCTTTCGATTCCTTATCTATTTAAACTCAGGCTTTTACTTGCATCAAAGTGTATGAATCACGCATACATAGGCCACCATCCATTCGGTGTTTAGGTATGCCACACTATGAACGTCACAAGTGAATAAATCTATATCTTAAATGTCATGAGTTTGATCCATGCCTAGCACTCTTCAACATCATAAATTTTCATGATATGTCGGTTATAAAAATATATATTATATAATATATGTTGCATATTTACGAATCAACATCAAGGGTGATAAGTAATACCCAAATATTTAGATAATACAACAATTATATAGGAAAAAATATGGTTGTATATATGAATGTTATAGCTTAATAACTGAGTTAAAAGTAATTAATTAGTGTTTTATGATTATTGTTGATAGATTATTATTATGCATATATGAACAATTATATCAAAAGATGGTACAAGGTTATATTATGATGGATGAAGGGATTTGCAGAATGCATCCATGAGACGTCTATGATTTATTGGTGTGAGGATTCGAATCAAGAAAACTGTGATGGTGAATTGAAGAAATGATAAATTATTTATTTATTTATTTGTTAAATACATTAATGTGAAATTTAAGCTGGTTATGCAACATGAAAACGATGTTTAATATATTTTAATGACTTTGATTAGTCATCGAAAGTGAAATAAAATGTTAATCAAATATCCAACCTATGACTGCATCTAAAAGTATAATTGCTGATTCCAGTCACTATAGTATTTTGCTTTTGGGTTGCTTTCACCCATAATTTTATGTCACTTTGATGTGGTCTAAACCTTTCGCAATTCTAATTAATTTATTAATCAGTCAATCAAAATGGCGATTAGTATATTTGACGAGTGCTGCTATTTTTAAGGGTTTTCTTACGTGCTTTCCATAATTTTCTTGTGCAAGGCAGATTATTCTTTACTCTTTTTTCTTTTCTTTTTTTTATAAATGTATTAGTATATGTTTTAATTATGGATCTGTTGAGGCTGAACTCATCCCCCACTTGTTAATTTCCTCATGTTATTTAATCTTTGACTCGGAAAAAAAATAAACGTTCAAGTACACATGAATTCACTTTGTTACAACAGCAACAGTGCTAACTGAGCTAAGTACCGATTAACTTTTATTTTCGAGTTAAATTATAATTTTTATGGGATATGAGATGTATTTTTGGGTTTGATTAAATCTAAATACAAGAGAGAGAAGAAATTGGAATAGGATTAAGAGTGAGTAATTGCGTGAGGTAATGGGAATGGGGATTCATAAGTCAGCTCAATTATTTGAAATATAGGTAGGCATGTGGAATGCAGGGGCGAATAGAATCAAAGCAGATACTGAAAGAGGATTCATGGTGGATATCCTCACCCCTTATTTTATTACTTGAATTGGAGATTCTTGTGTTTAATTTAATTACTACTCTTTATTAGTTTAATGTGTTGAACTGTTGATGGTGATGAAAAGGTAGAGAGAGAGAGAGATATATAATGTGAAATGGGTTTGAGTTGCAGATGAAGATTCCCCATCACAAATTTTTTTTTTTTTTAAACCATAGGCAGCAGTTGTTGAGGTTAGATGAAGGCAGCTGATTAGTTTGAATTCTTCCCTTTTAAACATTCCACGTCACAGTTATGAAAACATATTGAGGTCTTGAAATCTGAAAGACTAAAATGAGAAATAAGTATAGATGTAGTGTAAATGAAAGAATGGCTATTGGATTGAAATAAAGGGCAGATGGTAGTGGATACCAAGAATCACATGGAATACTGATTGGATCGAGGAAGGAGTGGGGGAATCAGACAAGAATCATTGACTTCAACTTAAGCAAAACTGCAAGAATTCCAAAGGATTAGATGATGAGCTTTGCACTTTGTTATTTATTTAAAAGCAGATTGTAGTTGTAGATGGACAGGTGGTGGATGAGTGACGACATGTCTCTTAATAAACAAAAGAATGGCGAATGATGTCAGAGTGAGCTTAGCAAAGTAAGATGCAACCCACAAGTACCCAATTACTATTTCACTGATGCTGCTTCATCAATAACTTGGAAATAGTTATCAAGTCTTTCCTTTAATTAAAATCCTCCTAACCTTTCTGTCGTTTTTAATTGACATGTTTTTGCAGGATGGTGGTGTGGTGGATGCTGGCATCATCAGCATGCAGCTATAAAATAAGAGAATGAAAATTTTCCAAGGCAAGTGTACGTATAAAATATATTATACAGAAAAAGTGCAAAGCATTTGTTTAAAGTAAACACCAACCGCCCATAAGAATATAAAAAAGGAATAGAGAATTCAATTTGGGTTATTTATATTATTAATGGTGGACATTTAATATTCTTTCACCTAAAAACATCCATTCACCCTTATTCAAATCAATATTTACTAATCCAAAAAAAAAAAAAAACTAAAGGTTTTCATAATCCATCAAATTTCTCTCTGAATCAATAAGAAGATTGTGTTCAAGACTGTTCTATGTCGAAATTTTGATTGATCTGTATGGTTAGGTAATGTGTGAGTTGATTATTTTAATTTGCTATAAAAGCTACAAATTAATGTGGTCCTCCCATATTAAACTGTTTTAGAGAGGATGTTTAGTTTAGGAGGGGTTAATCTCTATCTTCTAGATCCTAAATCAATTAAATAGAGTTTTGCAAACAGATTAGCCAATGTCACTTTGCCTTAAAAGTCGATTTGCCGCATATTTTACCAAAAAGAAGAGGGGACCATCTTCCCACATATTCTGATCATGGAAGCCATCGAATTGCCCTCGCGCACATGTGACTTCACCACATTGCTAATAATTCGGTTTATTGCCGGATCATAATCAATGTTGTCATTCCTTCTCAGAAAACAAAACATTATTGAAGAGTTAAGTGGAGGGGTAAGCGTAAAAAATGGTGGATGATTTGCATTGGGCAGCCCTTTTGATGGCCTTACCCATCACGCTTACGATGCTTTTATTGAATGTAACCTGCAATGCATGGACACAGTTGAATAGCCAAATTCCTACTTAAATCATGTACTCCTAAAATTTCCATAAAATTGAAAAACAACCAAGGAAACAAGTCACATTGCCATGAGCATCCTTTTTAAGTTTAAAATTGGAAAGCAATAATCCAAAGTGTATGTACAAAAGCAAGTGCGTGGGTGAAATATGGGATGATCCAAGTATTGCATAAGCCTATATCAACAGTGTCTCGGGTATATCATCGTGTTTACTAACTTATTAAACACGCCCAAAAAAGGAATCAGCATGTATACCCCATAATCTGTGGTTTTGCTAAGGCACCAGGCCACTCATCTTACATGTCTTACATGAGAGCTCTTTGCTAAAGGTTTAAAAGCATCAAGTTGTGATGAATTACTGCCCAGAATTTCCCAGGAGTCTCTCAACTGCAGCATGGACGTTTCCTGCAGTAGCACGAAGTGCTCTGATATTCTCTTGTGTATCATAGAAGCCCATTTCTTGGAGTTGTGATAATTGCGTGGCATACAGTTCTTCTGGGGGAACTGGGAAAACAATCAACATGAAATTAGTAGTGAACCACAAGAAAGCAAAGTCTTCATATAATAGATATGGACAGATTAAAGAATGCTAACCATCAGGTTGGTTGGGAACACTGAGGCCGCCGGCACCTAGACCACCAAACATATTCATCAACAAATCCAGACTAGCAGTAGGGGGTGCTCCTGAAACTGCAATTAAACAAAATGTAAGTGCAAAATATAAAGATGGATGAAAGAAGAGCTGCTAAAGGGAGGTGGCAAAGCAATTTAGAGTTCAATGTTAGCGCCCTTGACAGTTCAAGTACTTTTGATGCGGCTCCTAGAGAATATTCATAACTATAGTTTGGACTAGTTTTGATTCCGTACCTGTAGTACCACTTGTCTGTGTTGAATCTCTGCAAGAAAAGCCAATTATGGTTTTAAAAACTAAGCAATGAATCATAAAGGCCCGTTTAATATCCATGAATATTTTTAGAAAAATGCCAAGACTAATCAAACCTAGTTACAAATAATTATATAATACAGTTGTACATAGGCACAAAAAGATCTATGTTTGATAGATCTAAATTTTATCATGGTCGCATTTTCAGTTGCGGTTGCAGTCATGAAATTTTTTTCCCCAAATTTGCAGAATCTCTTACAAGAAATAATAAATGTTCGGAGAATAAATTTTATTGTTAATGGCTTTTAAAGTGTTTATAACATCCTATAATATTGTATTTTTATGGAAAATATATATTCACAATCTTTCATCATTAAAAATCAAATCTACATTAAATTTTGTAAGTTTTATTTTATAATTAATTAATATCTTTATCACAAATTCCTTTTAATTATTATATGATGGATCACATTTTTAACTGCAAAACTTTAATTATTTTCTTTGAATTATACAAATTTCATCTGTAACTTATTAATTTTGTCCTTAATATAGTTTTATACAGAAGTATCTATAAAATTTCCCTAAAATTTCTTCTAAATTTGTGTAAAAGAATACTTGGGTCTGGTCCATTCGAATAACTTGACCATCACTCAAATGAAAACCCACCTCCCAAACAAATCTCACTCACCCACCCATAAGTTACAATTTCATTGACCCCGCCATACAATTTCATTGACCCCGCCAGGCCATTCTCTCTTCTTCAAAATCATCCAAAGTAAAAACACCCTAACCCAGTCTGAACAGTAGAAAGTGTCATGAAAAAAAAAGTAAAGCAACTTGATTGAACCTAAATGAGACATGTTCAAGCCAGGACGATCAAAGACTCTTATTGTTAAACAAAAGAGAGAAGCTGGAAGTGTAGAGAGAGAATAAAAACCAGAGGTTTGTTTCCTTTCTCTTGTTTGTTTAGTTCCTTTTCCTTTTATTCTTTAATTTTTTACTTTCCTTTCTCACATCTGATCTCTAGTCCACACCTCCCGTCTCTCCCTGTCTTATCTCACTCTCTTTGTTTAACCAATTAATTCTTTCAAAATGCAACGGGGTAGTGGGAATAACAGGTTACAGCCACTATTTGCCATTAGACTGCTTTTCATGGGCAACTAATTGCATGTTATTGGCGTGAAATTATTTCATAACACTATTTAAGGTTTTATCGGTGGCAGATGGTGTTGAAACCACAAAATAGTGGCTGCAACACTGTGACGCCATTGCTATTTGAAACCCTGATGTTTGATCAAGAAATCAGAAATTAATTAACTTCAGAAAATTATTCTGATATTTGTAACAGCAGCATGCACACTTAGGACAACCTAAAAAGCATGAAGAGAAAAATCAATTGAGATTTTAGTCACCAGTGAGGAACTATCACTTACTGGGATGTTTGCTGTCGATTGAGCTGAGACATAAGAGACTGCTGTAAAGATAGCATTTGCTGCAAGAAATAAAAGAAGAAAACTAGGTAAAGTAGAACATAGGTGACTTTTTTGTCAAAACATTCCTTGAAAAATATCAAATAATCTGATATTACCCAGTGGGGTAGCATTAACTTCCCAATAAGACCATATCAGCTAGGATCCCATATAAAAGAAAGAAAGATACAAAACCATAAAGTCATGTAAGCATTTTAAGAGAACTCAGAGATGTATATACATGGAGAAGAATATACCTGCATTGTATCAGGGGAAAACATCTGACGAAGTACTTCTGGGTTTTGCATCATTTCTCTCAATTGAGGATTCAAATCAAACATTTCACGAAGTTGGGGGTTGAGGTTCATAATCTAAAAAGTAGAAACGGATTATAAACATATGGAAATCAGCAAATAAAAATTCCTTGACAGAAGTGATTCTTCAATGACCTGATTCATATATTGGGGATTAGACATTATGCTCTGCATCATCTGTGATATAGCTGGATTTTGCAACAATTGAGTCAACTGAGAAGCATCTGGCATTCCATTCAACATGGGTGGCATATCTGGAAGCCCGAGGCCTCCCAGACCACCAATACCTGGTGTCCTAGCATCCCCAGCAGGATTTGACCTCGCAGTAGTATTGGTCTGGGTTACACCTGACAATTTGCAGCATGCAGCATTTCATCAGGAAATCTGGATTTAAAACAAATACACAACAGTAGTAAATTGCATTTAAAGAAAACAAAAGATTTAGATATTCTAGTTCACTCTATTAGTTTTCATGCCACAACTGTGGTAAGACATTATTTTTCTTTTCTTAAATATAAATGAATCCCATATGTTGGAAAACACCAAAACATAAGATAAAATAAATTCATAATCATGCAACAGTAAACATGGACAACAAACTACGATTAGGTGAGTCTCAAACAATCATTCATCCCACAAGTGCACAAACCTAGTATAACATTCCATTTTGATCATTTAAGATATTCTAGTTTCACGGAGCAACTGTAGTAAAATATTCTAGGTCACATCACTTTAGCTTACTTTGCAAACTTTTCTATATGTGAAAGAACCCCACTCATATTGCAAACTGTCAAAAGAAAAGGTTTTATAATTCATAATCATGAAAAATTAAACATTGCATCAATATATACTTGGAGAATCTAAATCAAATCATTCAACCCACAATAATATGAACTTAGTTTAAAGGTTTATTTGTCCATTGATCAAGTAGATATAACAAAATTACTTCGACCATCAGCTTTCAGCATCATTCTTTTTTCCAGCAAACACAATTGTGTTCTTATTAATCAGTAACATTCTGGATTCAAGGAGCCTACCTTTCTTATCTGCAATAGGACTAGCATGCACACAATTAAAAAAATATGCATGTTTTACCAAAGAGCATGGCTAGACAGAAAAAATGTATTAATGAAGTTCCCACCTCTAACAGTGTTGTTCCAAGGGTTAGGAAGAGGATTTGTGTTTGGGGAAGTTTGTCCTTGAATGCTTTCAGAACCAGTTACAGAAATGTTATCCCTAGCTTGAGAACCGCCTTGATTGCCCAAAAGAGCTGCGAATGGGTTTGAACCTGGAGTATTTCCATTATTTCCAGCCATAGTTGTAGCATTCAAAAATGGCTCCTGAACATTTTCATACATACGCCTAAGCATGTTAAATCCCTCAGGAGAGGATTCAATATTACTCATAGCCCTGTCAGTGTTTCGCATCATTTCACGCATGAGTTCAGGATTCCTAGCAGCTTCCAAAGTCTGTCGCAGAATGCTAGGGTCATTAAGTATATGCCCAAGCTCTGGATTCCGGTCAATAATCTCACGCATTTGGGGATTGCTCATAATCAAAGTGCGCATTAACTCTGGGTTATTCACCAAACTTTGAATAGCAGGTGTATTCATTATTTCCCTCATCATGTTGGGATTTTGAGTTAGTTGTTGCTGTACTTGTTCAAATTCAGGAAGTCCTGATCCAAACAAACCAAAACTACCTCCATTACCATCGAGCAGTCCAGGGAAAATTGATGCTCCCAGACCAGCACCCTCATTAGACCCAACACCACGAGTGACCCCTGGTGTAGTATTAGGAGTTCCAACATTTGTAGTAGCAACAGAAGGAGGGGCTGATGAAGATGGGGCAAAACTACGGACCATATGAACAGTATGATCAACTTGCAAACCTTCAATAAATGTGAAGAAAGTAAAATGATCAAGTGATCATTAAGTACAAGTGCATAAATGAAGCACATATTACAAAGATACTTTAACCCTCCCCTGAAGTAGATTTATCTTCAAAAGTAAGCATTACATACACAACATATATAACTGTAAGCCTTAAGGGATCACAACATTGATTACTGAGCTACTGAAACATATTACATTGCATCATTAAGTTTTCAAAGTTGTTTAAACTGATCAAGGTGTTCAGATTGGCACTCATACAAATGTCTGTGTTGTATGCATGTACTGAACAACCATTAATCAATCATTAAGACAATAGTGGATGAACAGAAAGAGTTGGGCAGTAAGTGCTACATACATGTGAGATAAATTGCTTGGCTAAAAGAAACAATGGTTTAGCAAAGCACATGTATGGCACAATCTTCATCAGCCATCAAAGAGTTCCTCATGTCAAATTATTAATAGCTTTCCAAGCTTCATCAAATATGAAGCATTTTCCCCATAACTCATTAACCATATAAAACTATAAAATCAGTCCTCAAATGACTCCCAATTAGAGGTAGTAGTGATGCCTCCCAGTCTATTTTCTTCTAAATACATGGATATAGCTAACCAACAAAAAGATTTGTGATCATGAAACAATCCTCAGTGAATCCTATTTAGACAATCAAATACACGGCCATCTAAACGAGCTCAATATCATTAAAAACAGCTCAACAAAATCAATATTAACCTATTTTCTTGAACTTGCTTAATACTATCGAAACTTATATAATTCAGTAACCTGTTTTTACAGAAATTGAACCGTTTCCAATTACTTTTCCATGTTTTCGTCAAATGGGAAACACCAAAAATTGAAAACGACTCCTTTTTTTTTTTTTTTAATATTCCAATGGCAATTAAAACTTACCATAACTTTGAAGGGTTTGGTCGTCTTTTAAGATTCGGCCTTTATAAATCAATCGTTGCTGATCAGCTGGGATTTCGCAACTCTGAGCTAAAACAACTTTGAAAGATCCAATGGTTGATTCGAGTTTGGTCCTAACTGTAAATTTTGTACCATTAGAGCATCGGATATTAACCATCACTCCCTCTTCTTCTCCTCCTCCATTGTCACCGAGTCCTGACTCACTCGAATCGCCATCCCCACCCATAATCTGACTCTCTCAGATCGATCAAAAACCCTAACCCCCAGAAAATTAGACAAATAAGAAAAACAATTTCCTTTCCCTTGCCTTTGGTATGGTAAGTTTGTATTTCCTTTTCCTTTTTTATTTTATTTAGGGAATGAAAGCATTTTCTTTTAAAAAAATTCTGAAAAATTAAAGAATTGGATGAAATTTGTAATAAAAAAAAATCATGAAAAAGAGAAGAGAAGAGAAAAGGATTTCTTTTTGTTTTTTTTTTGGAGAAAAATGGGGATTTTCTAAATTCTAACAGAACAAAGCCTTGCCTTTGTGAAACAAACAAAGGGAAGAGAGAAAGGAGTGGAAAATAAAATCCGGATATTCTTTCCTTTTTCCTTTTCACTTAAAAACAAAGGATTTGGCATATAAACCAATAGGGCTATGCCATGTATATACCCTTGAAATTGGAAAGCCTTTTATTTTGGTCTTGAAAATGGGCTCAGGTTGGCATCCATTTTGTCCAGCCCTATATATTTATTGCCCACTTAAATCTACTCAATCGTACGCTATCACGTGTTAGTCGACAATGTTATTCTAATATCGTTATTCGAAAATTCTTAAAAACTATTTTTAAAATTACACAAAAATCCAATAATAAAAAAATTCAAAAAATATTTCAAAAATTAAAAATATCTATACTAGAATTATTTAAAAATAGAAAAAATTTTATAAAATTAAAAATATATATAAAAAATCTAAAATTTAGAAAAATATTAGAAAATTTAATATTTTTAAAATTTTATATCACATGTACTAAAGCTTGAACATGAAATAATTATCTCTTGAAAGGATACCACGAACAATAATTATTTTATAATTCAATCCATCGGAATTGATAATCGATAGAAATAAAATTATTTTTAATTATCTAAATAATTTTTTTTTAAAAAGTATCCAAATTTATCACCTAAAAAATCTACCAATGGTCAATTTTGATGGATTGAATTATAAAATAATTATTGTTCGTGGTATCCTTTCAAGAGACAATTATTTCATGTTCAAGCTTTAGTACATGTGATATATAAAATTTCAAAAATATTAAATTTTCTAATTTTTTTAAAAATTAGTAAATTTTAATAATTTTTTGTTTATAATAATTTTAGTAATTTTTTAAAAATATTTTTTTTGTATTTTTTTCATTTTTAAAGTTTTTTTAGATGATGGCATCATAATGATGTCATTGCATGACACATGGAAACATATTACTGGCTCGATATCCCAATGGCTTTATTTTAACGTCCAAAGGTCTAAACCGAGAATGTCTGATAACATCAAGGGCTAAACTAGACCAAAAAAAAAAAAAACTTTAAAGATCGAAGTGGGAAAGTGATATACTTCATAGACTAAAAAATAATTAAGCCTTTCTTTTTTGTCTTATTAACGAAATTAAAAGGTTTTTATCAAAGCATTTTGAGATGAAAGATCTTGGGGACGCCTCTTTTGTTTTAGGAATTCAGATACATCGAGACCGATCTCGAGGTATTCTTGGATTGTCACAAAAGAGTAATATCAATAAAGTATTCAAAAGGTTTGGCATGCAAAGTTGTAGACCAGGTGACACCCTAGTTGCTAAAAAAGAAATTTAGTCTTACTTGATGCCTTAAAAAATAACCTTGAAATGCAAAAGATTCCCTATGCATCAGCTGTTGGGAGTCAAATGTATACTTAAGTATGTACGTGTCTAAATATTGCGTACATTGTTAGGATGTTAGGCATATATTTAAGTAACTCTAGTATGGATCATTGGATAACAACTAAGAGAGTTATGAGGTATCTTTAAAGAATAAAAAATTACATGCTCACATATAAGAGATTAGATCATTTGGAGGTCGTAGGGTATTCAAATTCTGATTTCGTTGGGTCCCAAGATATTAGGAAATCTACATCATGCTATATTTACCCGTTAGCTAAAGGAGCTATATCCTAAAAAACTGTCAAACAGACGCTTGTAGCTTCTTCCACTATGGCAGCAGAGTTTGTAGCATACTATGAGGCATCAAACCATGGAATATGGTTGCAAAACTTTGTCACTGGGCTGCGTATTTTTGAGAATGTAGAAAGACCACTCAAATTATTTTGTGACAATAAGTCAACGGTGCTGTATTCCAACAACAACAGGAGCTCATCTAAGTCAAAGCATGTTGACATAAATTTCCTAGTTATGAAAGAGAGTGCAACATGGGCAAATATCCACAAAGCACATTGGGACAAACTCCATGATAATGGATTCGCTCACAAAAGGTTTACCACCCAAGGTCTTTATGAGCATACTGCTCATATGGGTGTTATATTATTTGAGGACATCATGGTTTAGCGGGAGTTTGTATTTTATTTGCTTTATGTTTTTTTTCAAACATTTATGTATTTGGTTATTTTCTAATCAGAAATGAAGTATTCAATTTATTCACTCTGTCTCACTTAAGTTTAATGAGGACTAATTGGAAATAAGCATGTTTGGTTCACATTGCATTTAATTTCCATGTTACATATACATACTTGATTTATGTGATTTGGTTATGTTAATATACGTAATCAGGGATAGATTTAGTTACAATATATGTAACAAAAGTCGTCTTGATTCTATGTTATATAACATAATGAATGAACGAGATTGTTCGAAATACCTTTTGGTTATGATAATAAAGTTTTGAGCTCATAAGATTATATAATGACATGTAATTATAGAGTAATTAATATATATGTGGTCCAAGTGGGAGATTGTTAGAAAATATAGACATCACATATATAATAATAGTAATTACATATTATTTACTATCATAAAAAAATTAGCTCAAATTAAAAGTGATTTAATTTAGTTAAGATTTATTAGGTTTTAGCTACTAAATAAAAGTATGGATCAAATATGCATAGATACTCTAGTAACTAATTTCTAATTGATGATGGGTTGATTGGAAATTAAGATTAATGTGCAAAAGTTATATATTGGAGTTATGGTCCCCAATTACACATATGTAACTTTTCTAATATCTCATCTTTAGAAAAGAGAAAGTCACTTTCTTTAAATTACTTGTATGCTAATTTAGAAGATCAAAACTATAAGATCAAAGATTCTAAGAAATCAATGGATTCATGTATGCTTCCGCATTTAATTTTGTTCTTGATAATTTTACATAACAAATCCTAATATATTGAGTTTTGTATAAGAATTTTACGATTCAAAAACAAACACTACATAATTAAACTGTATTCAAAGCTTACCATGTGAATGGTAAGGAAACATAAAAGCTAAAGTTAAAACTCATCACATAGATTGTGCAATAATTAAACCTAAAGCAAGTTCACTAAAGTTTCATAGATTACATAAGAGTCTTAAATGTTTAAAAGATGAACTATGTGTACAAAGGAAGTTTACAAAGTCTCTAAAGCTAAACAAAGAGTAAATAGATAGCAATAGTAGCAAATAGCATAGTTAACTGATAAACGATAAATTATACATATTTTTACCTCATGCTTAGCCTATATTTTGGATGAATTATCACTAAATTTGTGAGAATTGGTGCTCTTAATCCTTCTATTTCATGTCTTATACTCAGGAGAGCATAGGGAAGAGAAAAGAGCGAGAAATGGGTCAAAAACGGAGAAAATGGGCCAAAATGAGAAAATGACACGGCCCAGGGATTCACCACACGGCCGTGCCACATAAAGTCCAACACACCCCAACCTCGACAAGCACGACCAGACCACACGGTCGTGCCACCATCAACAGGCCCGCACACGGCCTCTTATCGATCCACACGGGCGTGTCCCTATCTTGAAGAAGTTTAATTCTACTCGAAAAAGGATACTTAGGGCTAAGAAAGTCATTCTACACTCTATATAAAGACCCTAGGAGGCAACTTCAAAGGTGTGCTTATTACCCGCTAAGGGAGTACTCTTTTCTCCTAAAAGGAGCGTCTTCTTTCTGCCAACACAAGGAGTGGAAGCAAGGGATTACTCTAAGGGAAGCCGATTGATTCATCCCAGAAGCCGGAATTTTACATCAAGACAAAGGATCTCCCTAAATTTCTTCAGGGATTTTTGGGTTCTTTATGTTTTGTTATCTTATTTCTTCTGAGATGTTTTCTTTATTAATTATGAACTAAACCCCTCAAATACTTGAGGGGGATGAAACCTAAGACAGACCTTGTTATTATTCATTCTTGAATTATATGATAAATACTTGAATTGTTCTTAATTATGTGTTCTTAATTCTTGGTTTAATAATCCTAGGTATTAATTCAAGAAATTGATGTGCTTAGGCAGAGGAGCAAAAGTCCCTGTTTTAAGAGTAGATCTAGCATAATTAAGCGGAGTTGCATGTAACCCTAGATATAGGGCGACATAAATCTACCGGATTAGGGTCAAACCTAATAGGGGGATCCATAGATCGAGTTAATGCAAGACTAGGGGTTTTAACTAGAAAGAAGGATTAATTGTTCTTATCCTCGACGGATGTATTAACATAAGTTAGGGATCTCTACGGATCAAGTCAAGTGAAGAAATCATCTAGTTCAAGAAGTTAATAACAAGTGAAGTCTAGGTGGATTCTCCCTTGAGTATTGCCCATATCAATTAGCTTTTCCCGAGAGTTTTCCCCAATTTACTTTTTGTGCATTCTTAGTTTAGTTTTAGAATTAGTTTCATACAAACCTCTTTTACTTTTAGGTTAGATAATAGAAAGGAAGTAAGTACTAGTACTTTTGGTTCCCTTGGGTACGATAACTCGTTCTTGCCGCTAAACTATACTACTGTTTGATAGGTGCGCTTGCCTTAAAATCGTGATATTAGTTAGTTTTTGGTGTGATCAGTTTTTATAAATTTTATTACTACATATCACGCGATATCAAGTTTTTGGCGCCATTGCCGGGGAACTAAAATATTACGAAAACTCGATTTCTATTACTTTAGCCATTACTATTTTTATTTATTTTCAGCTTTTTATTTTTATTTTTATTTTATTTTATTTTATTTTATTTTCTCTGCTTTTTCCCCTCTAGGTATCTCTAGTTTATGACTAGAAGAAACCCAAGAGGACCACTACTTTTTGATGAAGATTTAGAAGCAACAGTTCACAGAACTCGAAGAGAGATCAGACGAAGCCTACATTATCCAGAATAAGACCAAGAACAAGAACCTAAACCTACGGAAGAAATGGAAGCAAATCAAAACATTCAACTACCTCCAGCATTACCCACAGAACCAGATGAAGCGCCTCGCACTATGTATGATTATGCTAAACCTAGTTTGGCTGGTACTCAAACTAGCATTATTAGACCTGCTATTGCTGCTAATAATTTTGAATTAAAACCTAACACTATTCAGATGATTCAACAATTTGTGCAGTTTGATGGTTTACAGGATGAAGATCCCAACTCACATTTAGCCAACTTTTTTGAATTGTGTGATACATTCAAAATAAATGGTGTTTCTGATGACACCATTCGTCTCTAATTATTTCCTTTTTCTCTAAGGAATAAAGCTAAACAATGGTTGAATTCTCTACCACGATGATCAATCACTACATGGGAACAAATGACTGAGAAATTTTTACTAAAATATTTTCCTCCAGCTAAAACAGCTAAATTACGAAACGATATCTCTTCTTTTGTACAGATGGATTTAGAAACACTTTACGATGCCTGGGAGAGATACAAGGATTTTTTGAGAAGATGCCCTCATCATGGATTACCCCTGTGGTTACAGGTTCAAACCTTTCACAACGGTTTGAATCCTTCAACAAGGTAAATGATTGACGCAGCCGCAGGAGGAACATCAATAATAAAACACCCGAAGCAGCTTATGAGTTTATAGAAGAGATGTCACTGAATAACTATCAGTGGCAAGTCATGAGGACAAAACCAACAAAAGCCGCAGGAGTTTATAATATTGATGTTGTCACTATGCTTACTAACCAAGTAGAACTTCTAAATAAAAAGTTTGTAATTTTGTTGGTTCTACGCAGGCACAACAAGTGATGCAGTGTGACGCAACGCCAGGAAATATGTTTACTCCAGACTGTTCATTTTACGGCACAGAAACGGAGTAAGCCAATTATATGGGTAACAATTTTAGATCTCAAAATAATCCTTATAGTAACACATATAATGCAGGTTGGCGGAACCACCCTAATTTTTCTTGGGGAGGACAAGGAAATCAAAGACAACAGCCTCCTCTGGGATTTCAACAGCCACCACCACAACAGGAAAAAAGTCGAACCTTGAAGAGATGTTCACCAAATTTATGGCCATGTCAGAAACCCGTTTCCAAAATATCGAAACGGCACTAAGGAACCAGCAAGCATCTATTCAAGGATTTGAAACTCAAAATAGGCCAGCTTGCCAAGCTAATCTCTGAAAGACCGCAAGGTGGGTTATCAAGCAATACTAAGACTAACCCCAAAGAGTAACTTAATGCCGTAGATATGATAGATAATGAGGGGTTAACCAAAACCAACCTAGAGCCATGCAAGGAGCCTGTGGTAAGTAAAGGAAAGAATGAGGTAAGTTACAAAGATGAAATTACCAAAGAATTTAAACCTTGTATCCCATACCTAACCGCGCTAAAGAAGGATCGCACAGATGAGTAATTCGGTAAGTTTCTTAAACTCTTAAAGAAATTATATATCAACTTACCATTTGTTGAAGCAATTTTGCAATGTCGAAGTACGCAAAATTTTTAGATGAACTTCTTACAAATAAAAGGAAGTGGGAAGAACTGTCCACAGTGGGACTCAACGAGGAATGCTCAGCTATTCTCCAAAATAAACTGCCAACCAAACTAAAAGAGCCAGGGAGTTTTACTATTCCTTGTTTACTTGGTAGACTAGACGCCAAAAATGCTTTGGCTAATTTAGGGGCTAGTATAAATGTCATGCCTTATAAACTGTTTAAACAACTAGGTCTTGAAAAACCTAAGCAAACTAAGATGAGCATTCAACTGGCTGATAAAACTATTAGGTTTCCTAAGGGAATAATTAAATATGTGCTTGTCAAAATTGATAGATTCATATTCCCAGTTGACTTTGTTGTTTTAGACATTAATGAAGATAGTAATGTACCCTTAATTCTAGGGTGACCCTTTTTAGCAACTGCCAGAACAATAATTGATTTAGGAACAGGTGAACTTACACTATGTGTAGGTGATGATCAAGTTGCCTTACAAGCTCAAAACTCGATTAAGACTGTTGATAATAATATAGTCACGAGTCCTTGTAAAAACACTGAACTCACCACCCAACCTTCTGTGTAGGATACACTCCACATAAAGGCAACCGAATCACAGACAAGTCCATCCAAGGGAGATGCACCTGAAAAGCGAATGCTTCAGATCAAGGAACTAGATGAGTGGCTGAACTATCATGAAAAGCCCAAAGTATGCCAAACCAACCCAGAGCATCACCAAAACGATCCTCACGTGCAAACGAATCAAATCAAGGTAGGAGATAAGGTAATATTAGGGGAAGATGATCCTCGAATCCTAAATTCAAAAGAACATACAAGTGACATACCCTACTTCACGGTAATGAAAATTTTTCCATACAGTATAGTAGAGATAAAATATGATTCACTCGGCACTTTCAAAGTAAACCACACTCGACTCAAATTTTACGTTGAGAATAAAATTTTAAACAGGATAGAAGAGTATCAACTCTTCAAGCTGCCGTGATTGAACAAACTTGAGAAAGGTCGAGCTTAGACTATAAACAAGCGCTTCTCGGGAGGCAACCCGAGCACTAACTTAGTAAATTCTTTTAAAATTAGGCTTTCTAATACATCAACTAACCCTTGAATGCAGGTTTTTCGAGCCACACAGCCATGCCTATGGGCGTGCCTCAGGCCGTGTGCACACTTTGAGCAGAGACACGGTCGTGCAACTTGGCCATATACAAGCAGGGTAAAATTTTCCCTAATGCACGGGCTACGATAAATAGCCACAGCCGTGCGATATGGCCGTGGCCAACACTGTCAATTCCAACATGGGCGTGTGACCCCATACACGACCGTGGGAGAAGTGAACATAGAAGGACATGGCCGTGTTACATGGCCGTGTGCCTCAACACGCCCTCGCAACACTTGCATGTGTCTCGAGCCAGGGGCGCCAAAATCCTTGGGATTTTTGTTTTTCCATTTTATTTTATTTTATCTTTTTCTTTATTTGAATTTTAGTATTCTCAGAACTAGTTTATGTTATTTCAGTTATTTTATATCAGTTATTTCCTAACGAGTAATTGTTCTAAGCTTCAAATACCTAAAATCCCTTAAGTGTTATCTTAGTTTCAAAACCATGAACTTCAAGTATTCCTTCCTCCAAGATAGCTTTCACAATTCAAAGGTTCCATCCAATATTTAGGGAGTTTTACTTCTCTCCCTAACTTATGATCTTGTGCTTCTATTGCTATTAATATTATCTTTGTACATTGAAGGCAATGTACATCTTAAGTGTGGGGGGGAAACTCACTTTCATTCTTTATATTATCTTTGAAATCCCTAAAAATTGCTCTCAAATTTTGAATTCTCTGCATTATCTTCAAATCTCTTGTTAGGAATTAATTCTAATTGATTTATTATTTTTATTGATGTGTTGAGAATTAAGACATAAGTGCTTATGCTTTGATTATTCAAACTTTAAAACACTAGGGAATCAAACACGATAAGTTGAAATTTTTGAGAATTTAAATTTTTTCTAGGTTATTTTCCCTAATTTTAAGTGCTATCTTGAGATTTGAAATTCACAGGATTGACATCAAAAGCCATAATTCTGGTGAGATTTTTTAGCCTTTTGAGCATACATTCTTTCGTGCTCATTTTTATTATTGCTTTGAGTGAGTCAATACTGATTTATTATTCTAGAACTTGCTTCGATTATACATGCAAGACCACATCATTGATTTGATACACCGAAATGATAAAGGCACCTAGGTTTAACCCACTTACTCCATAAAAAGCCTACCTCTATAAATTAACCCCTAGTAAACCCTATTGAGCCTAACAACCTATTCTTTAACTTACCTCTAATATTAACCCATAACCCATTTTTGTTGAATTCCATTCAATTATTTTGATCCCTATTTTTTTCGAGATTTGAGTTAATTATTATCTAGCTTTGTTCTCTTTTTCAATTGTAAAGTTTGTCAATATTCAAGTATTGTATTTGAATTGTTCTTAAACAAAAAACAAAAAAACAAAAAAATTATGTATATACAGTTAATTCAGTTGTAATTTGTAATAGTTCAATAGTTTTTGCATATTTCTACAAGCTTCTAAATCTAGAACGATGTCATCATAAGGCTTAGCTCTAGGAATATGTTCCAATGATAGAGATTTCTCTAGCTAAACGATTTTTCAATTCAATCTCGATTCTAACCCTCTTTTTCAGCTTGTGACAACACCCCTAACCAAAGCCCCATTACAACCATTGAAAGACCTTTTGATCGATGTGTCATATCAATCTATAGTGGTGGAGATTTGATTTTCTTGCAAGCCTATCGTAATAACTTTTCAGATTGACTAGAGAGTGCTTAATTCTTGAACCCTAAACACTTTGAGTGGATAAAGTGAACCCTTAGTGAGGATGTCAATTCTCGTTGATTTTGATTGAAAGATAATTACTTAAGAGAATGGAGAAAACCTATGTTTCTGTGATGAAATTCTCAACTTAGAGTGATTGAATCTTTAATGTTCTTTTGATTGAATTGTCATTGTATGATTACCTGTGGATTGGTTTGAAATATTATTGATAAGAATTGTAAGTTGAGAAGAATGATTCTTAATTGTGAGTTGAGATTTTGCTTGAGGACAAGCAAAGGCTTAAGTGTGGGGGTATTTGATAAACGATAAATTATACATATTTTTACCTCATACTTAGCCTATATTTTGGATGAATTATCACTAAATTTGTGAGAATTGGTGCTCTTAATCCTTCTATTTCATGTCTTATACTCAGGAGAGCATAGGGAAGAGAAAAGAACGAGAAACGAGTCAAAAACGAAAAAAAATAGGCTAAAATGAGAAAACGACACGGCCCAGGGATTCACCACACAGCCGTGCCACATAAAGTCCAACACGGCCCAACCCCGACAAGTACAGCCAGACCACACGGCCAGACCACACGGCCGTGCCACCATCAACAGGCCCGCACAAGGCCTCTTATCGATCCACACGGGCATGTCCCTATCGTGAGGAAGTTTAATTCTACTCGAAAAATGATACTTAAGGGCTAAGAAAGCCATTCTAAACTCTATATAAAGACCCTAGGAGGCAACTTCAAGGGTGTGCTTATTTCCCGCTAAGGGAGTACTCTTTTCTCCCAAAAAAAGCTCATTCTTTCTGCCAACACAATGAGTGGAAGCAAGGGATTACTCCAAGGAAAGCAGATTGATTTATCCCAGAAGCCGGAATTCTACATCAAGACAAAGGATCTCCCTAAATTTCTTCATGGGTTTTTGGGTTCTTTATGTTTTGTTATCTTATTTCTTCTGAGATGTTTTCTTTATTAATTATGAACTAAACCCCTCAAATACTTGAGGGGGATGAAACCTAAGACAGACCTTGTTATTATTCATTCTTGAATTATATGATAAATACTTGAATTGTTCTTAATTATGTGTTCTTAATTCTTGGTTTAATAATCCTAGGAATTAATTCAAGAAATTGATGTGCTTAGGCAGAGGAACAAAAGTCCCTGTTTTAAGAGTAGATCTAGCATAATTAAGTGGAGTTGCATGCAACCCTAGACATAGGGTGACATAAATCTACCGGATTAGGGTCAAACCTAATAGGGGGATCCATAGATCGAGTTAATGCAAGACTAGGGGTTTTAACTAGAAAGAGATTTCAGTTAATCAACCTAGGATTAGTTGTTCTTATCCTCGACGGAGGTAGTAACATAAGTTAAGGATCTCTACGGATCAAGTCAAGTGAAGAAATCGTCTAGTTCAAGAAGTTAATAACAAATGAAGTCTAGGTGGATTCTCCCTTGAGTATTGCCCATATCAATTAGCTTTTCCCGTGAGTTTTTCCCCAATTTACTTTTTGTGCATTCTTAGTTTAGTTTTAGAATTAGTTTTATACAAACCTCTTTTACTTTTAGGTTAGATAATAGAAAGGAAGTAAGTACTAGTACTTTTAGTTCCCTTGGGTACGATAACTCGGTCTTGCCGCTAAACTATACTACTGTTCGATAGGTGCGCTTGCCTTAAAATCGTGATATTAGTTAGTTTTTGGTGTGATCAGTTTTTATAAATTTTATTACTGCATATCACGCGATATCATTAACATTCCAAGACTCACTTAGAATACAAAGAGAGAAAATATTATTAAATGCTTCCAACATAACTTAGAAAGATAAATGTCATTTAGAGTTTTGAAAGATATATCAAATAGAACTTAGTATAAAGACTTAAAGAAATGGAAAAAAATATGATCCTTGGCTTAGAGCATGCGTAGATAGTTTAATAGATTAAAGCATAGTTTTCTTAATAAATAATGACTAAAATATAGCAAAGAAGATCTTAGATGCTACTTGAAAATGAATAGTTATGTCCTAAAACAATGTTGATAGAACTATAATAAAAAAGATAAAAGAGTTCAAAGAATAGCCATTTAACAAAAAAATGTGTTTGAAAGATGATTCATAACTTGAACATATAAAATGTGTTTCAATTGCCTTTAATAGTTATAAAGCATATTACGTGTTATGTTGGTGTAACACCCCAAACCCCGCCCAGACGTTATGGCCGAATCCGGCGATGTCACATCAAAAAAATTGTTTCCAAAATGATTTTATGAAATTGAGAATATGTTTGATAGGAAATTTACTTGGTTAAAATTTAAGTTTGAGATTTAAAAATTCAAGTTCATGTTAAGCCCAAAATGAAAGCCCATGTTTAAACAAACGCCCAAATAATAATGTTATTTAAAAACCACGTTTAATTTGAGAAAGTTATAAAAATAAAAACTAGGCAGTCAAAACATTGATAAACTCTAAATACAGTCACATCAGAGACACTAGGCCTTATTTCATCAAATGAAAACAAAATAAAAAAACTAAAGTAATTGAAAGAAATAGTTTGTTTTGAATCCCTAAAAAAAACTTGCAGTGTGGCCACCTCCGAGTCCTCTCCCACGTCGAGCTGCCTACTGAGAGTTATCTGAAACATTTAATTTAAGGGTGTTAGTTTTCGCAACTCAGTGTGTACGACCCTTGGCAATCAAAACAATTCAATATACATATATCACATTAGGCCTAAGCCCTAACAATTTCGGTGGTCGGGGCCTTAGCCCATAATGACCTCATATCATATCAGAATTACATGTATGCAAATGTTCCCATCCCAAATCCAACAGCTACACACCACCCGTACCAGCCCAACACACTTGTGGAGATGTCTACATCAACCCGCCCATCCTCTACACTCCAAAGGTAGCACCGGCTGCGACACTACTCACGTTGCAGTAAGGCTGCTATATATGTGCAGTGTAGCAAAGCTACTCGGTGGCTTGAAAGCCTATGGTGGATCCACGGTCGTTAAGCGACTATGCGATCCTCAAAACACTTCCTCCGTATCATCAAAACTCACCCAAGTGCAACATACAATTCATGAATGCATTATACACATTTTCACACATTTTCACATATTAAGCACTTAGGGGTATTTTGGTCATTTCACTACCCAGGGGTATTTTCGTAAATCTACCCTACAGAGGTATTTCGGTACTCCTACCCTACGAGGGTGTTTCAGTAGTTCTACCCTACAGGACATTTCATAATTCTACCTTAGAAGGGTATTTTCGTAATTTCCTAATGATACAGATTTTAGTTATGGATTTTGGCCCATCAACAAGTCTTCGCGGCTAAGATGAACGGACACTATGCACCAGGTAGGATTCAAGAGAAGAGGAGGTGGGTCACTCGGACTGCTTAAGTACCAAGCTCTTTCTAGATTCAACCCTAAACATGCACACATCTATTGCCACACCTTAGTCTATCGACTTGTCCACGGACATGTTTAAGTATTTAATTAAGTCTTATGTAAAATTTGAGAGATCAGAACTAGGCCTATAGTCCATTAAAAACCCTAGCATGCATTTCTACAATCCTATAAGGCCCACTAGGCCCAATCATATTCATAAAACCCATTAAGTCCCAAACATGCTTATGTAGCCATTAGGCCCAATCATAATCCAATCACACAATCATGCATGTCAATCCATCAAACAATTACATATCACAAATTTGCCACTTTGGGCCCACAAGTTCGTCAAGCCCATTCGAGATTTCGAGATTTCGACTTTTGCCTATTTTCGTGTGTGTAGTGTATGTACACACCTGATTGACGACCCGCACTACTCTATTCTCAGCCTCAACCTACAACCAAAACCATTTTCGAATCAATTCTATACCTTAAACTATAACCTTATCAAATCCTGAAGCCTTACCGTAACCTTACCGTGTAACTTCGGCTTTTCTAGCCTTCCTTAACAAATAGTCTCGAATATTATTAGATCTGCACCAATACACACATAGTATCAAGTGACTCGTATTCCACACAAGTCACCCTTATCAACCACATTTATATTCGGCCACCCATGAACTTGAAATTGAAAACGAGTTCACTTACCGCTTGCTAGAGATCCTTTCCATGCTTGGAACCCTAGAACCCTATCCCTTGTTAAAATAGTTAACGACAAGAAAAAGAAAAGATTAGATAGCCCCTTCGGCTTTACCTAAAACGCACTAAAAACGGTTAACTAAGCACTTACCGAAACTAATCTCCAATCTTGCGACCTAGATCTCTACTGAGTGTGCATTCGGCTTTTAGCCACTTGATTAAGGGTTGCAAATTACAAAAACAGGTTTATGATGAAAGAAAACAAAAGAAATCGGCAAGAGGACGTGGGTATTCGACTTTTAGGAGATTTAAGGGAAGAAGTCGGCAAGGACTATAGGTATTCGGCTTTTAAGAAATTAGGGATGGTGTTCGGCTTTTGCAGAGAAAAAAAACAACTCTATGGATTTTCGGTAAAAGGATGAAAGGCAGAAGAGAATTCGGCAAGAAAAGAAGAAAGAAGAGAAAAAGAAAAAAATACAAATCGGCACTTGAGGAAAAGATGAGAAATTTGGCATTAGCCTAGGATCCCAAATTCGGCACATATTTATAGCCCATAGCCTCAATTCCCAATTCAGCTCCATCACTTCCTCCTTCTCATCTCCTCATTTTTCTCCCTGATAACTCCCCAATCTATTTCCTAAATTTTCTCTTCTAATTACCTCTCTGAGAGTCCAGCTTCACGCCACTACCAATCTTCTAGAAGCCTAAAATTAAACTCTAAAATAAATTTAATATTTTTTCCCTTTTAAGCTTATACCCAAACTCTACTATGGGCCGTCTAACACCCAAATAATATTTGCCTAATACTACTAAGCACATATTCACATAAAAACCACACAAAAAGAGCTTGTGTGAGCGCTCTTAAATTTTAAGGAAACCTTAGTGTGTGGAATTTGTGTTTCTGTACGTAGGAAGTTGACTTCACCAAGGTGGAGGAGCTAATCAATGAGTTACATTAGAACGAAAAAAAAATCCTACCTTTTGAATGTATACGTTGATATGGTAGTGATGCTCTTAGTACATGTTTTGAGTTGTAAAGAAGGCCATAAAGGCCATTATGGTTATGTTTGTATCCTAACGTCTAACTCGTAAATTTGGTATGTTGTATGCTATGATTACATGTAGAGTTCTTTGTGGGTTGAAGGCAATTAGCCGACCCTTGAATGGTCTTTAAAAAGGAAATGGTATATAGGTATATTAATGCCTAACAAACAAGCCAAGTTTCATTCTTTTAAGTTTGCTTTTGATGGCATAATTGTATAAATTTTTATATGAGGTAGGGGTGAGCGTTCGATTGAATTGAGTCGAATTAAGTAAAAATTTTTTGAGTTAATCGAGTTGATGAGTCCTATTTTATTATCCTAACTCGATTTGAATTTTTTTTTGGATCGAGTCGAATCGAATAGAACCTAGTAAAATTATTCGAGTTCAAGTAAAAAATTAAACATGTCAAATTAAAATGTTGTTACACTAGAACTAATTCCATGTTAGATCATATAAATTTGAAATCATATGTATTTGAAAACTTTTTCAAAGCAAAATAATTTAAAAAAAAACTTTAATATGATAAACTTGAATAATTAATTAACTTATTTAGGTCCCTAAAATTATTATTCTAGAACATTTTTAATTTTTTAACTTTCTTTTATATATTTTTTAGATTTTTTTTAAAATTTATATATATTCTTTAAAAAATATAAAATTTAGAAGTTTTATAAATATTTTGAATTTTTTTGTATTTTTTGTTAAGAGAGACCAATTTGTTCATTTTCAAACTTGACAGGGGCAAAAATGGTATTTATATCAATTTGTTATTCGAATTGTAAAATTCAACTCAATTCGAACTCGAATTTGACTTGAATAATTCGAATAACTCAAATAACTCGATTCGATAAACTCAAAATTTATATTTTTTTTCTATTTTTTTAAATCGAATCAAATTTTACTTACCTCTATTAAAAGGTGTAATCAATCCTTTACCATGTAAATCATTGAAGTGTTACCTTAATTGTTTGGAACAAATTACAAGTACGTGTTTCTTGTAAACCAAGGAACCATAGAATAGTTTTACTTGGGCTCAGATCCTAAATACACGTCATAATCTGGTTGTATATCGACTTAGGTTAGGGATATTATACTAAATCTAGTTTTCTAAATTATTATTTTAATAAATAAAGTTCATATCAGAAAAAGTGAAAACAGAGTATTCATTTATTTATAAATATTTTTTTAATTTTTATATTTTTGTATGTATTTTTAAAAAAATATTATGTATTTTTTTAGAAAAATGAATTTTCAAATATTTTTATTTTTAAATTTCATATTGTTATTATTGAATTTTAATAATCAAGATAAAATTTATTGAATTTATTAAAATTTAGACTAAATTGATAGAATTTGTAAATATTTGAGTCTAAATTTATTATTATGTCAACAAAAAAGAGACTTCAACATTCTATTAATAGTTATTATTATTTAAAATATGAAATGATGATAACGTTAGTAACTAAAATAGATGTTTTTGAATTTGGATTGCCAAAATAGAAATACACTAATAGTTGGGTGAATACTAGTATAGTTTATTCTAAATAATATCATGTAATTATTCTTATGTGTATGTAAGGCCCATATTATCTAACAAGTAAATCTTAATTTATTTTTTATTTAAAAATTATTATGATAATACATCTTAATTTACTTTTACACCATTTATTTATTAGTTTTTTTTAAAGAAACATGTTAATTTTGTTTATATTTTATAATAAAAAAACTCTTTTTATTTATTTAAAATTTTTATATATTTATTAAAATTTTATTTAAAAGAGATAATTTTAAAATTTTAGTATTTATAGATTAATTTTTTTGAAATACTCATTTAATTAATTTTAAAATTTTAATTTCTATCAAATGGTTATATTAAAAATTTATAATTATAAATAGTTTTAGTTTACAATTAATTTGGATAAGGTTGATTGTTTGTATTAAGATTATAAAATTTTTATAGTTTTTGTTTTTGTTTAAATTAATTAAAGATTTGAAAAAAATAATGCTATTTGAATATATATATATATAAATTTACTTTAATCAATGCTATTAAATGTGTCTCTACTTAAAAATATATTTTAAGTTTAACTGTAAAACAATTTTAATATTTTCGACATTAAAAGTTAATTTTTAAAAATATACTTTTATATTTGTGTCAATTTGTATTTACTATTTATCATAATTCATTTAACTTATAATTAGCTTATGTTTTTGGGGAAGCTTCGATTGATGGGCCGGGTCATGTTGTTAACATCTTAATGGAGTATGAACGATGCTCTGGATATTTCAATATATCAACGTTAAATCTAAATATCACGAGAAAATATTTATGTAAAGATTAAGTATATTTATATATACATAATCTTGTATTGATCATATAAAAATTATTGATTTTATTCAATAAAAATATAGTTCATAATAATATATTGAAAATAAAATAAGTCTATATGCATCAATTATATTGTAAACAATAAATATAAATATTTTTAAAATCGATTAATGAATTAAATATAGTGTATATATTGTTAATATTTCGTATTATTATAATTATTAAAAATATATATAGTTTTATTTTTAGATTTTTATATTTAACAAAATTAAATTGCAATTTGGAAATTTTTTATTCCTACCAAATATAGTCTAATATTTTTATTATATAATGAGGGTGTTGGATATATTAACAAGATATGCAATTTTTTTTTATTCTAAATTTGTTGCTATATTCTTATAAGGAATTTATCTTGAATTATTTTTTTAAAATATATTTATCAATTACACATGACAGATTATTATCGTGACAAATGTCAAATTATAAGCTATGCCACATAGAATAGTTCTTTTTCCTCTTATTGTGATAGTGTATATATATGTATATATATATATATATATATATAATATTTTGTTAATAAATAAATTTATTAATTGTTATAAACATGTAATTAATGAAAATTTTATTTTTTATATGTAGGTATTTTTTTTGGTGATATGGATTTTAATATATTAAGTTAGGGTGTATTTGACAATCAATTGAAAATTTTCATTTCATTGGAAAATAAAATTTCAAATTTAATGCTTTAAATGTGTTTTATAATCATTCAATAAAAAAAATGTTGAATAGAATAAGTATGTAGATAGCTACTTTTAACTTAATGTTGAAAATTAAGTTGATTTTACTTTTTTTTTTAAAATACATTTAAAATAAATTATCTTTTAAATTTTTTAAAATAAATGAAATAATCAAATTGGTATATTTAATATTAAAATTATTCAAATATTATGTTAACAAAATTAGAATTATGAATAAATAAATTTTTAAAGTTTGAAGATATTTCATTATTAAACAACATAAATATAAATAAATAATTTTTACTAACATAACAAAAAAAAATCCAACATCTATAAAATTTTATACTGGAATTTTTATACATAAAACTTTAATACTTAATTTTTTTAGTTTATCAAATTACAAATTAATTATCTTATGGATCTATACAAATTTAAATAAATAAAATCTTTTATGCATTGAACTAAGCACTAAACTAGTACAAAAAATATTACATTTTTAAAAATCTTTACAATATTTAAATATTTTATTAAGTTGATGTCTCATGAAATTACTAAAAATTCATTAGTTTTTATAAATAAAAAATATTATTTTGTATATATATATATATATATATATATATATAAATACATGTGCTAAAACCTCACCCTAGAAGAGGCCCTCAAAATGGCTTCATATAAATAGAAATGAAAAAAACAAGTGTACAAGTAGAAAACCAAATTCTTATTTCACCTAACGCCAAAGTTTTCCAATCATCTTAAAATTTTAATAATGAAGAAACTTATTCAACACTCAATTTTCATTACGAATTGATTATTTGGATAAAAAAGAATATATTGCTGGAAATCTAAGAATAGCAAATAGAAAATGGACTTGAGGGAAAACCCAACCTTACCTTCCCCAAGTAATCACTCAATCTTAGCAATGACAGCATCAACAACTTCTTGTGTGGTGCTATCTCCACCTAGGTCTTTAGTCCTGTACTTTCCCCCTAAGATTACATTTTTCACCGCTTCCTCAAGTCGATTAGCAAATGCTGGAAACTGGAGGTGCCTCAACATCATGGCAGAAGACAGAAGCAAAGCCAATGGATTTGCCGTTTTTTGCTCTACCATCTTTTTTTTTTTTTCCCACATTCCCTGCTAAAGCACCTTGCTCAAATACAGCATGTTCAGCTCCTACATTGCCTATAAATTCCCACATGATAACTTATATCAATTTAAGTAAACAATATTAATATGAATCCAGATCACAATATTAAGTAATTGATACCTCCAGGCATGACACCGGTACCTCCAGCAATGCCGGCTGCTGTATTTGCCACCAAATTTCCGTAAAGATTAGGAGTAATCTAATAATGACACAAAAGAAATTCAGAAAGTGAAAATTTGTCAGAAGGTTAAAGCACCTAAGTTGCAAAAGTGGCAGACAAAGCCTATGTTCCTATCCCATGTCAAGAAAATTTGGAATTTGTGGGCAATCATTATTTTTAGGTTGAACTAGTTTTAAGAGTCCTCGTGTATATCACAAGAATGTACGTAAACAATCATGATGCTAGGTAATCTCGCACTCGAAAAGACCTTTCAAAGGATCATTTTCCTCTAAATATCTTAAAAGATTTTCCAAGTGTCATATATACCACGTTACCCATACTACTACTACAGGTGTACTCAATTCTAAGTGTTTCAATAATTCTAGAATAATGTGTTAGACATATATTTTGGATATTGGTACTTAAAACAAAACAAATAGTCCCTCAATGGATACTGCAGGAGAAAATTCAATACAACAATTGATAATTACATATACAGTAGCATATATATAATGCATAAATATCATTGCTTACCAAGATGGACTATGACAAGAATCAAATTTAAAGAACTCACATACCATCACATCAAATTGTTCTGGTTTTGAAACAAGTTGCATACAACAGTTGTCAACTATGATTTCGTCATACTTGATAGTTGGATATCTAGCTGCAACTTCCCGGCGAGACTATAAAAACAGGCCATCAGCCAGTTTCATGATGTTGGCCTTATGAATAGCGGTAACCTTTTTTCGATTGTTTAAATAAGCATATTCAAATGCATATTTTGCAATCCGCTCTGAACAAAACTTGGTTATTACCTGATCCACAAAAATAGATAAAACAAATTACCCAATTAAGAAAATGTTTAGATTTTTTTAATAGAAAACAACTCAAATTGACCTTAAGGCTCTCAACCACGCCAGGCACCACCTCGTGTTCGAGACCCGAGTATTCCCCTTTGGTGTTCTCCCTTATTACTACGATATCCACGTTTTCATGTCTGGTTGGCAATCCTGGTAAATTACAACAATCCACCAATGAAGTGTACAAATCCAATTCTCTTCTTAAATGGAGGTTCAGCGAGCTAACTCCACCCCCCTTGGGTGTTCTCAACCCTCCCTTAAGGCAAACTTTGTTCTTCCTTATGGAATCTATGACTTCCAGCGGTATCTGCTTCATGTCGCCGTGAACTTGGTACTTCTCGAAGTAAACCGGTGCGTGCATTGCTTCCATCACTTGTTCCACCGCGTTGGTCACCAATGGACCGATTCCGTCCCCTGGGATTAGGGTTACAGGTCTCGGGGATCCGTCTCCCGGACGAGGCATATAGGTGACGACTCGAGTTTGGGTTTTGTAGGGAACAAGGGTTCTCAGAAGAGAGAGGGATGTACGTGAGGCAGACATTCTGGAATGATCCCAAGGTGTATGAATGATAATAACATTTGTAAGTTATTGGCGATCGTTTTCAAGGTTGGAGAGATAGTGTAGGCAGTCTATTACAACTTACAACTTACAAGTTTTATTATTAAGTTTGGGCTGACTAGTTCATTGGATAGTGTGGCCACCATTGGGCCTCCATCTCATGTACTCTTAATTTATCAAACTTAGCAAATTAAAGTAAATATTAGGAGATTCAGATTCCAATGTTGTTGTACCAAAGTGTTTTATGGTAAAATACATTTTACTCTCAAACAAAAGCCTATTTTATAATAAAGCATATTGTATTCTCAAAAGAAAAGTATAAATATAAATTTTAAAAATAACATTGTTGATAATAGTCACGAATCTTAAATAGAATAATGTAAATTTAAACTTTGAGAATAATATTATTGAAAGAAATAATTATAAACCTCAACAAAGAAAACGCATGTTTAAAGCTTTGATTGTTGGAAAGAACAAATGCAGGTTTGAACCTTTGAATGTTGGAAAAAAACAATCACAAACAAACTAATACGAAAAATAACAAAAAAAAAAAAAGTTCCATCTTAAAACTCGGGGCATTGTCTTTCCAGGTAAAACACGAGTTTTCTGGTTGTTTTTATCATCTCCGGTTAGTAGCATATTTATATACACCAACAAACAGCAAAGGCATATATAGGCACAAGGACAAGTCATTTCTGACAATTTTCCAACAAACCACAAATGAATCGGAGTAGCATTCATATATCAGATGAAATTATGGAGTAGAATGAAATCCATGTCAAACTTTTTAGTACAACTAAGAAGGGGAAAGAGGAGGAAGAAAAAAAAGAGAGAAGAGGGTCTTGACATTGATCACAACCCCAACTGCAGAAACCTATTAGGAAATAGAAATGCTTGCTATCCATTGTCAAAATTTTTGGACACCGTACTAAATAGTCAAAGGTTTCGAGTCTCGATTAAAACCAGCATGGGGATTTAATATCAAGAAAAGACTGCAAGGCCCAACTAAGTGCTTATGGGCTCAGATAACCAGCTCACATCTGTATTTTTACTTGGTCATATATATGGCATCTCCCATTCGGATCATGATGACTCCATGCACTTGACTGGCGAATAGCAGGCTCTGCAAAGTATTTGAAAAGCAGTTTAATGGGTTGCTGAGGCAGCAGCAGCAGAACTGCCCAATCCCATCTTCTGCCCCAGCAGTGAGAGTTGCTCAACAAATTCCATTCCAGTTAAAATTTCTGTTGTTCCATATATGACTTGTTTGGCTGGCTGCTGATGTTGGGCAAGGTCTTGCAAGCTCCCGTACTCAACATAATTTCCACCTCCGATCATGAAGACAATAGCTTCTTTAAAGGGTCCTTTCAGATGACTGCTACTTGTGCCAGAGCTCGACTTTGGGGCACGAGGATCAAACACAAGGTAAGAATCAATTTCAGGGTTTGGCTTCCCCTCCATCAAAGCTTCCAAAGTCCTTGTCAATGCTAGCTGCCTATCACCAGATAATAGGTTCTTCATACCTGCAGTAACAGCACTGATTGACTGACCATAGAGCTTCTCAGCCCAATCAACAATGTTACTTCTACTAGCGGAATTTGCTGATGCCAATGAAACATTCAATGACTTGATCTTCTTCACATACTGAAATGCACTTGTATCAACCTCAGATTCTCTCAGTGCTGCTTCAACTGCTTCTGCTTCTGACGGATTAATGGTTTCTGAAGAGATAATATACATTATGGCAAAACGCAGCTTATCAATCTTGGTACCTTTTCCCTTAATTACACTCATCAACTCATTTCGATCAATGCCACCCCTCACCATCATGTCATTCTCCTTCTTTACGTAGGCGTCAAGAGACCTCTCCTTTATTTCACCCAAAAGCACTGTTGCAATGTTTGTGTGTTTATCAATGACCTGCTTCCTCTCTGTCAGCTCAGGCAGGGAGTTCACTGCATTCATTAAGTGCTTTGTGTTCCCAATCAAGTCTGTCCCATCAAACTCAGCTCCTGCAGTACCACCAGTCCTTTTATTCACCTCATCAACATCCTTCTTATATTTGTTCAACTGGGTCTCAATCTCAACAGCAACTTCAGGGAATTCCAAGGATCCATTTGCCATCCAAAATGGGTCAGAGCTATCCAATTCAAACGATTTCATTCCACCTTTCTCCCCTGGCACACTCAACCTATTAAGCTTCAATCCAAGAATATCATGTACGAGTGGACGGTACCTAAAATCATGTTGTATCCCGGCTGATAACTCGAAATTCCTATCAAAGATGCACAAAATTGGACGCTGAAATGAGCTTACAAAACCCCCGCCTTCAGAAAACAAATTGTTCTTTGACAATAAATGATCCCTCAACTTCTGATCCAATGCTGAAGCAACCATCTCAGCTGGTCCACCACGTGGGCATCTTATTATGGGCACGACTGCAAGTGTAGCTAAAACACAAAATAATCCATTAACAACCCTCTCTATAATATCCTCGATCTCTTTGTCCCCAGCGGATGGATCATTCAATTGCACATAAGTAGACTTCTGGGATAAAGAGAACAAATTATCCTCCAATGTCACAAACTCCAAATACTGATCATGAACCTTTGAGATCCTATGGATTGAATCTGAATTCAAAGTCCCAGAAGCAAGATCCTCCAAAAGCGGCCTTGGTATAGATGAAGAAAAATTCAGATGGAAACTATCGTATAGAGAACGGGATGCATCAGCTACTATTCTTTGGATATTGGGATTATTAGGCTGAACAAAATACACAGCAGGCACATCGTGGACAGGCTTTCGGTCCTTGTCAATAAGAAAGTACAGGGTAACACCATGTTTTCGTAGATCCTTAACATGGATCAAGGGGGACAGTATATTTTGACAAAATTTGTCATAAATCAAGATCTTGTAAACCTCTTCATTAGCAGTTCCAGAGGGATTCACAGGCTGGTTCAGATTCAACATTCGAATTATACATTCTGACAAAATAAACAGAGGGAAAACACCCAATAAGATCAAGGCTCGAAAATGACAGATCAAATTCAACAACCCCGTAAAGCAAAACTAGATCCAAAGTTATAAACTTTAACGAAACAATGGTGGGTCTGTTCTAGATTTTAAGGATTTCGATTCAAAGAATAATAGATCAAATTTAACATAATCTTAAAAGGGTCAAAACTAGAAAAGGGAATTTGTTCCAACTGCATCGATATCAAAATCTACAAAGGGAAATTAAATGGTAATTGGAGGGGAAAGGGAGAGATCTAAAGAGAGAAATTACCTGTTTGTTTCTGGCGAAGATTGAGAGCCATAGGAGTGTTGGAAAGCTGAAAGCTGAGCTCTTTGTATCGTTGATTTAGTGGTGATAACAAAAAGCTTCCGGAATTGAGAAAGCTCTCTTCACTCTGTCTCTTTGTTGAAATTTCGAGGGGGTTAAATGAAATCCACCATTAAAACTTCAATAGTAGGTTCCTCTGCGGTGAGCTTATTGTACTATTCTACACTTGGTCATTGATATCTCGCCACGTCATTAGGTGATTCAATCTAATTTATAAACATGTTAAATGGTATTTCAATGTTAAATGGGATTTGGCATTGCTATCTATTTTGAGGAAATAATATTAAATAAAGTGTAACTTGTACAAATTTTTATTTATTTTCCTAGTAATAATAAAATGCAATTAAATTGATGAAACTGATGCAATAATAAAATTATTAATCTATAATATAATAATATGTATCGAATCACGACTTTAGAAAATTTTTTGGAATAACGAATATTAATAAATTCACATATAAAATAATTATAATATATAATTTAAAATTTTTAGTTAAAAAAGTTGAAGTATAATAAAAGTGGTTGTAAGGTATGAGAATCCAAATCAAATGAATGCTTTTCTCTCTCTCGATTAGAACATCAAGTAGCATCCAGTAGTTATACGCCAATTAAAATTTTAAATATCTTAATTATTATTTAATTGATATTAGAGATACATATCAATTAAAATTTATGTTTAGCATTATAAATAGCATCCCATAATTATATTTCATTAAGTAGTATCTAAAAAAAATTATCAATAAAAAAAATTAGAGATGATTAGCATTAATAAATTAGAATTATATATATAAAAGGAAAAAAAATTATTTATATATAAATAGAAAACAATAGTTTTTTAAAAAGACAATATTAAATCAGATTCAAGCTATAATGGCACCGAAGAAAAATTAAATATTATTTTAATTGATGGCAAGTTAATATAATATGATGATTTTTTTTATAGTTACGTTGTATGTTGTTTATACTATGTGAAACAAACACTCTTTAAATTGTTTCTTTTTGTATTTATCTGTTATTTGTTTGGTATGTATGGAAAACGTTTTGTAAGTTTGTTTTGAAAATAAAGTCAAATTTTTCTAAAAGAATTAATCGTCATTATTACTATAATTGTAACCACATGCAATGCATGTGACTTCAAAAACTAGTAATAAAAACTAAACACGTTTAATTGGCAAAGGTCACGCTAATGGCTAGTTTTTCATTGTTGTTGCGGTTCAAAAGTATTGTGAAAAAGTGTAGTTTGTTCATTTTTTTTTTTTTTTTGCTACTAAAAATTGTGGTTGAATGTTCAAATGTTCTTTTTTAGACATGATAGTGGAAAGTTAAAAATTAGTTAAGTTATATGGTATTTAAATAATTTAATACAATGGTACAAGAAGTATAAATTTTAAATATTTTTCAAGTAATTAATATAAAGTATTTGTAAAATTAATGATACATAAAATATTTAAATAACTTAATATAATGATACATAAAATATAAATTAACTAATTTTTATATACTTTTAAATAGTTAATATAAATAAGAATATTTTGATAAATTTCTCTTTCAAACATTTAGGTTTATAAAATTTTAAATTAGTACATGGTAAAATTGTACTTTGACCTCCTAAAATAAAAAAATTTCGTTTTAGTTATTTAAAAATTAAAAAGATATAAATTATTAAAATAATAAAATTATATTTTAACTTTTATAAAAAAAAAATATACAATTTAATTCTACACCTACAAAAAAAATTTTCCAACTTCTGTCCTATTAACTAGAAACAGATATAATCATTTTCTAAATAATATAATTTTTGAGTTGTCAATTATGCCAATAATTAATCCATAATGACATGGTAATCTCTTTTCTAATCTAAGTCATATAAGTGGTTTGCGACATATCAAATATGATATACTCATTGTCTGAATCAGAACAAGTAACTTTTGTGTCATCAAATTCTTACACATTTCCTCTTTCACTCACTTCAAACAATTCATCGTTTTCGGCTTCTAACCTAATGACATTATGCACAATACAACATATGTTTTATATATAAAGTTATTTTCTAAAAGGATAATTAGACATATCTCTTAATATAGCAAATGTACTTTAACACTCCAATATTTCATTCAATCATATTTCCAATAGAAGAATGTCTCGTTAAATAATTCTTTTCCCTCTTGGTTGATGCCTACATATAAAATCACATGTGTGATACATTTGCCCACAAAAAGGAGCAAAAAATCCTAATATATTTGGATATCCAACATCCACCCCGTAATATTTACCTACAATACCAATATCAGCAAATTATAAATAAAATTATTTATAATACACAAATCAAGTTAATTTTTCTTTTTAGTTTCATGAAAACAAATTAAACAATTAAAACATTTTAGTACTTGGAAACACAACTGTAACACCTCATACTTAACCTGGTCACTAGGTCTGAGTTACAAGACGTCACATATGTTTTCGGAGCAACTACGATTAATTATACACAAGTTCGATCTTTATAATTTTAGAATTACACGTGTTGAATGTGTTATATAATCATTTTTTTAGTCATATACAAGTTTACAAAAGCTCAATACTATCCCAGGGTCGAATAAGGATTAAACTACAAAGTTTCTAAAACATCTCAAATGGGTGTCACGGCTTCCATGGATCAATTTTGTGACCTTAAAGATAGTGAGCAAGCTTCCGAACCTAAGGACCAAATTGTAAAGTTTTAAAAATATTATAGAGTCAACGTTGCGACAAGGAGGGCTGGTGTCGCAACATCCAAGGGGTAGAGTTGCGAATTTCTTGACAAACCACTATGTTTTCAATGTTCATCCATTTCCAACAAGCATATGACAATTATAACTAGCTTTAAGGCCCTAATTGACCATCTAACACAATTAAAACATGATCAATATACAATTTCCAAACCATCAACACCATTTCCATATATGAACCATTATCACTTTCATTCATTCATTACATTACATTATTACTTAAAAGGGACCATATACAACTTGAAACTAGGTAATCTTAGGTACATGCCATTTGACAAAATAAAAGAAGCTATACAAACTTAATAAAGTTGAAGGTTGCAGTCCAGATGCTGAACTGACCTCTCGAGGCTTTGAGAATTACCTATACATGTGCATGAAATAAACAAACCGTATGCTGAGCGATAAAGCTCAGTGGTATTTTCATGATTCAAGACAATAATACATTAACCATACCAATTAATCAAAATGAGCACAAGCACAATATCTATCCATCTAAATCGTATCATACCAAACAATTCTACTATCATATGTGTATATGAGTACATATAACAAATGGTAAAATAATCCATTCAACATTGAAATAGCTTTGACTAATTCATACTGATTTGCCAAGTGTCAATCTTTATGCCAATTGTATATTCAATACCATTCAAGAATCAACAATATACTTTTAACTTCAAACTATCCAAATATCATATTCAATCAACATCAACGAATCATTTAACTTATCAACCAAATCTCTTTCTGGAGTCCACTAACTCATTCGTATTCGTTTTGGTCCTCAGGGCTCGTTTTCAATTAGTTCATATGGTAGTTTACATGCCTTCTCTATCATAAACTATATATATATATATATATATACACATAATATACTAATTTCATCAACATCTTATAACCTTTTATTTCACTTTCATTATCTCCAGTTTCCTGGCAACGATGACGTTTACAATATACACAATTCACCATCCCAAGTGGCTTAGCTATGATGGTCTGTACTATTACAATATTCTACCATTCTAGATGACCTGACAATAATGACTTTCACTATTTTTATACTTTACCATTCCGCGTGGCTCGGAAATGATGGTTTTCGCTATATATACATCTTACCATCTTGGATAACCAGGCAACAATGGTTTGCAACCTAAGGCATGCCAACTAATTCGATGGTACTTAGGACCATTAATAGGGTAACACTAGATCAATATACATTATAACCATATATAACATGTAAAACCCCAAACCCGGCCTAGACGTTATGGTCGAATCTGGCGATGTCACATGAGAGTGTTTTTGAAAACGCATTGATATATTCAAAATTATATCAGTTATTATCTTTACTTAAGTTAGAAAATCGTGAATTAACTAATTTGCTTAAACCCATTTCTTTTACACGGAAGCTCTTAAAAACCATAAAATTTCTGAAAACGTTTATTTTCACGAAAACTCTTAATTAATTTTAGAAAACGATGCTTTGTGGGGTTTCAATTTATAAATCCATAAATAACAGTTTAAAACTCTTAGATCAAAAACCAAAACAATCCAAAGTTTACATAACCAAACCCAAATTAAACAATGTAAAATTAAAAACCGTAAAGAAATAATACAGGAGTGGTGATCACCATCGAGCCCTCCGCTGCACTTATCCGTCTACTCTAGGGGTTACCTGAACAGATTAAATAAATAAGGGGTGAGTTTTAGCAAATCAGTGTGTAATCCTTACAGCCAGCATGCATACAAACATACATCAATAACAGATAATTCAGGCATAAGCCTTTTACAGAAATGGTATGGACCTTAGCCCACTCAGAAACATAATTAGATATAGTTGGGCCTTAACCCGTACAGATATAGCATGCTTGACAGATCAGAATAGCATAATCATGCCCACCAACCCTGCATACCATCTCTGTCTAACCCTACACACCATGTGGGGATAAAATCGACCCACCCAACCCTACACACCAAGTATGGGGTTAAATCAATCCATCCAACCCTACATACCAAAAGGTACCGTAATACGACACATGTCATAAACCTGCAGCATAGCTGTAAAATATCAGGCTTAGAAGCTTTTCAGATACTTCTTTCACTTCATCAATCCCACCCCAATGCAATGCAACATGCATAAATGGCATGCTATAATGCAGTTAAACAGATCATACGTCAATATTCAGAACAGTACAAATTACACATGCTAGAGATAACATGTTAACACATACATCACAATATCATATCACAAAACAAGAGTCTAAGTAATACTTACCGACCTTACGACAGGTCACAGTCAACTTGGGCGACCCGTACAACCTTACAAAACATTTTAGAATAATGGGCTCAGACGCCCATGTGGTCTGCCTGTATAGGTCTACATGCCCGTGTGGCTCACACGGCCCAGTTGGTTGAGCCCGTGTCTCGCACACGGCCATGTTGTGTGCCCATATCACACATGCACAGGTTCGTTTGCCATTCATACGACCGTGTCTAGCCACATGGCCTCAATACGGGAAGTTTACACGCCCGTGTGACGTCGATAGTAAGCCTTTCAACTTTCACTGAATCTCGTTTTCTGTGCAATCAGAGTACACACCTAGTTTGTTTTCGACACATAGTCCCTCTTGAGCACTTCAGAACCTAGAATTGACAATTCTGAGTCCAAAATCAATCACTCAAATTAAATTATTATCATAGACCAAAACTAAACTTTACCGAAAAATTCCTACCTTCGAATACAAATAGTAATTACACACTTCTAAAGCACGATTGGCTGTCCACAGCCCTTAATTCTCACTTAAGCACCAAAACAAGACCTCCATTAATAGAATATTCGATAACCACAACGTAAGCGCACTTACCCAAACTTACCAGGATGCGTAGAAATAATAGTTTGAAGCATTACAAAACGGGAGGATGCAAAGGAAACAAAAAAGAGGTTAAAGATGGGGAAGAGAGAAACAAAAATTTGGCAGCAAGACTAGAGAGGGAAATGTCAGAAGGAAGAGAGGATAATTTTTGGGGATTTCGAAAAATAAAAGAATAAGGATCAGATTTTCTGGTAACTCCCCTATCCCACTCTCCTTGAATCACTCCACTATCATAATTTTAATCCAACTCAAACTCACTTGAGTTAACGAGTATAAAAAATAATGCCCACACCACGAATCGGACATAGGACCCCACGCATAACAATCCTCCCCTTAACCATTAGACTAGCAGACCCATTCTGTTAAGCTTTTATAAATAAATTCTTATAAGCTTAATTACCAAAGGTTGAGTTTTACTCATAAAAAGCCAAAATTTACCCAAGTTGTGACTTGAAATTGGGACCTCCCACACACACCCAGAACACTTAACCACTGAAGCAGATAGATACTTATGTCAAATTAATCTCAGAAACACATTTCGATATTTCGTGCAATAAATTCACAAAAGTCGAAATTAAGAAAATTTGGGGTGTTACAACTCTACCCCATAAAAGAAAATTTCCTCCTCAAAATTTTACCTGATCAGAAGAGGTGAGGATACTACTGTCGCATCAAATCTTTTGGCTCCCAAGTAGCCTCCTCAGTGTTATGATTCCGCCACAACATCTTCACTGAGGGGATAGATTTTCTTCGTAGAACCTTAACGTCATGATCCATAATCTGAACTGAATCCTTCTCGAATGTTATATCGGGTCTAATCTCAATCTCTTCCACAGGCACAATGTGCGTGGGATCATAGCGATAACGTCTCAGCATCGAGACATGGAACACATCATATATATGATCTAACTCTAGAAGTAGCTCCAATTAATATGCGACTGGTCCCACTCACTTCAGAATCCGGTACAGCCCAATAAACCGAGGGCTCAACTTGCTCTTGAAACTAAACCTCAGTACCTTTTTCTACAGCGAGACCTTAAGAAAAACTAAGTCCCCTATAGAATACTCGATGTCCTTTCTCTTCAAGTCAACATAGGACTTCTGTCTATCAAAAGCTGCTGTCAGTCGATCTCGAATCAAACAGACCTTATCCTCAGTCTCTGAAACTAACTCCGGATCCAGAATACGTCGCTTACCCAACTCAGCCCAACACAAGGGAGTGCGACACTTACGAACATATAGTGCCTCGTAAGGTGCCATCTGTATACTAGCCTGATAGCTATTATTGTAAGCAAACTCCGCTAATGGCAAGTACTCTTCCTAACTACCTCGAAAGTCTATAATACAGCTCCTCAATATGTCCTCTAGTATCTGAATTACCCTCTCCGACTGACTATCTGTCTGAGGATAGAAAGCAGTACTGAAGTCTAACCTCGAACCCAAAGCTTTATGAAGCTTCTACCAGAACCATGACGTGAATCGGGGATCTCTATCGAAGATGATCGAGACAGGAACCCTATGTAACATCACTATATCAGATATGTAAAGCTTAGCCAACTTTTGCAGAAAGAAGTTCGTCCTGAACGAAATAAAATACTTAGACTTGGTTAATCGATCCACGATGACCCATACAGAATCCTTCTCAGTGGATGTTAGAGGCAACGCACTAACGAAGTCCATCGTTACTCACTCACATTTCTACATCGGTATCTTAACCAGCTGTAGCAAACCCGAAGGTAACTGATGCTCAGCCTTAACCTACTGATAAGTCAAGCAGCGAGCAACAAAGTCGGTAACCTCACGCTTCAACCCTGGTCACCAGTATAACTCTCAGAGATCTCTATACATTTTGTTCCCACCGGGATGCATAGTATAAGGGCTACTATGCACTTCCCTTAGAATCGACTGTCTTAAATCCTCATCATTCGGTACACAAATTTGTCCTTAGAAACACAATACCCCATCCCTGTTAATCCCAAAATCAGTAGTAGCACCACTCTCAACCTGACGAAACATTAACTCAAGAGACTTATCCCTCATTTGTTTAACTCTGATCTGCTCAATCCATGTCGGTTTCATTTGTAGCTCAGCCAACAGACTCCAATCGTCGAAAACACTCAGTCGAGCGAACATCGCTCTCAGATCGGTCATAGCCCTACGGCTTAACGCATCGGCCACCACATTGGCCTTACCAGGATGATACTCGATGCTACAGTCATAATCTTTAAGCAGTTCAACCCATCTATGTTGCCTAAGGTTTAACTTCTTCTGAATGAGGAGATATTTGAGGTTATTGTGATCAGTGTAAATAGTACACTTCTTACCGTACAAATAATACCTCTAGATCTTTAGGGCAAAGACTACCGCTACCAACTCTAAATCGTGCGTCGGATAATTAACCTCATGAGTCTTGAGCTGTTGTGACACATAAGCAACCACCTTACCACCTTGCATCAGCAAGCAACCCAAACCCACATGTGACACATCACTGTACACCACGAAGTTCTTATCGGACTGAGGTTGTATCAGAACAAAAGCTTGAGTCAAAACAGTATTGAGCTTCTCAAAGCTCTCCTGCTGTACATCAGTCCAAACAAAAGGAACTCCCTTTCGCAGCAGCTTAGTCAACAGAGCTACGATCAAAGAGAACCCTTCTACGAATAGTCGATAATATCCTGCCAGCTCCTGAAAACTACAAATTTCAGACACACTCTTTGGCTGCTTCCAATCCAACACAGCCTCAACCTTTTAAGGATCCACACGAATCCCCTCAGCAAACACCACATGTCCCAAGAAGGTTACCTCTCAAAGCCAAAACTCACACTTAGAGAACTTCTCATACAACTATTTCTCGTGCAGAGTCTGTAGAACCACCTTGAGATACTCATTATGCTCGTCCTCTGACTTAGAATACAAGAGAATATAGTCAATGAACACTATCATGAATTGATCTAAGTAGGGCTAGAACACACGGTTCATCAAATCTATGAACACCGCTGGTACATTAGTTAACCCAAAGGGCATAACTAAGAACTCGTAATGTCCATAACGAGTCTTAAATGCCGTCTTATGCACATCGACCTCCTTAACCCACAACTGATGGTATCCTGAATGTAGATCGATCTTAGAGAACACAGAAGCCCCTCTGAACTGGTCGAATAGGTCATGTATCCTCGGAAGTGGGTATTTATTCTTAATCGTCAATTTGTTTAACTGACGGTAGGCGATACACATCCTCATCGTACCGTCTTTCTTCTTTACAAACAGAACAGGTGCTCCCCATGGAGACACATTAGGACGAATAAATCCACGATCAAACAACTCTTGTATCTGAGCCTTAAACTCTATAAGCTCCTTCAGTGCCATTCGGTAAAGGGTGATAGACACCAGAGCTGTACCAAGATTCAACTCGATACCAAACTTCACCTCTCGACTCGGAGGCAATCCTGGTAGTTCCTCTAGAAAAACATCTGAAAATCTCTTACAATTTTGATGTCCTTAATTGAAGAGTCCACCGAATCCAAAACACTAATGTAGGCCAGGAATACCTCACATCATTTCTTTACTAATTTCTCTGCCACCAACGTAGATATCACATTAGACAAATAGTCTTGTCAATAGTCTTGTCATTCCCCAATCACAACTACCTCAATATCCTCTTTGGTCATCAAGACAACCCTCTTTGTAGCACAATCCAAACTCACTCGATGCTTAGCTAGCCAGTTCATACCCAGAATTAAATAGAACTCTCCAAATGGAAGCTCCATCAGATCAGCCAAGAATACAGTCTATTGAACCTCTAACCATACATCTCTAATTAATTTATTCACTCGAATAGATTGCCCCAACGGACTCACCACAGCCAACTCATTATCAGTAACTTCAACTGGAATTCCCAATATCTCAGACACAGTACTAGCTACGTAAGAGTGAGTAGAGCCTATGTCTATCAGTGCAAAGTAAGGTGCATTAAATATGAAAAATGTACCCGTGATGACGTCCAGAGTATCTTGATCCTCACAGCGACAAGTAGCATAAACCAGTGCAAACTGCCTCACCTCAGTCGATCCAGCACCTCTACCCGGTGCTCTCTGCCCTCGGCCCATGCCATTACCACCCCTAGCTTGTCCTCAGCCCCTAGGTGGCTGCTAAACCACTCTCGGCGGCTGTGTAGTTTCATTAATTAGACTTTGCATCTGATTGACTCTCAACGGACAGTCCTTAACTCGATGCTCAATAGACCTACATCTAAGACAAGCCTTAGTAGCCCTCTAACACTCACCCGGATGTCGTCTACCACAGTGTCCACATAGTGCAACCCTAACAGGTGCAACAGGAGGCCCAGCTCTCATTGGCCCATCAGTCCTGGCCTTTTTCTTAGGCCTCATCCCAGTATTCGAAGGCTCTGAATCCCTCTTAGCCTTCCCTCTGTCTCGGTTTTGGCATCAGTGTGCTTTACCTCTTTGGCGATTTTTGCCTTCTCAACCAATATAGAGAAATCCCGCTCCCTCTAAGAAGCTATTAGAACCCGTAAGCTATTCTGGAGACCATCCTCAAATCGGACACAACGTTCATACTCGGTCGCCACCATGCCTCACACATAACGGCTCAGCCTCAGAAATTTAACCTCATACTCTGCCACTGTACAGTCTCCTTGAGTGAGATTAAGGAACTCACGTCTCCTAGCATCGACATAACTGGCCCCCACATATTTACTCTAGAAGGTAGTCTTAAACAGATCCCATGACAGACGATCATGCTGGGTGCCCTCTTTAACCGTCAACCACCACTGATATGCCTCATTGTGAAGCAGTGATACCGCCCCTTAAACTTTTGCTCATTAGTAAAATCCAGATCATCCATAATGCGTTCCGTGGCCTCCATCCAATACTCGGCCACATTAGGAGTAACTCCAGCGATGCCCCTGAATAGCTTAGCCCCATTGGACTAGAGTTGTTCCGTAATCGACCCACGGCCCCCAGATCCAGTGTTGGGCCCAACGACCTTCTCCAATATCCGTAACATGGCTTGGGACAGTGCGTCGTCCCCAGCCGTATGATCATAAGACCCTGACCCAGTCTCTATAACATGTGACACTGGCGTCTCGCTAGTGTCTAGATTCGGAATAGTATCAGATGCTAAGGACTCAGCTCGAGCCCCCCTTGGCCTTTACCACGGCCTCTAGTACCCGGTCCATAAGTACCGCATGTGTTCATCGTCATTTCAAAATTATCTGTATGAACAATTTTATGCCAATCAGTTTACAGTCGCGATATTTATTGACAAATATTTTATACAGAATAGTATCAAAAGTTTAAAATCTGTTATCGCGAGTAGTAGCCTTACTACAATTTTCAGTATACACTACATAGTGTGTTTCAGTAGAGTGTACTACTTAAAGTAGTTTGATGATATACTAGCAGTATTTTCAGACAAATTAAAATAGAATTTCAGAAAACTTACCGGATCAACATCGGAGGCTCGGTGTACCACATACTTATTCCAAAACACATTTCAAATCGGTTATAAATCATTTCTCAAAACCAAATTTAAACCCCAAAACCACAGTCGAGTTTTGTAACCTGGCTTTGATACCACTAAATGTAACACCCCAAACCTAGCCTAGACATTATGGTCGAATCTAGCGATGTCACATGAGAGTGTTTTTGAAAGCGCATTGATATATTAAAAATCATACCAGTTATTATCTTTACTTAAGTCAGATAATCGTGAACTAACTGATTTGCTTAAACCCATTTTTTTTTATGCGGAAGCTCTTAAAATTTTCAAAAATGTTTATTTTCACGAAAACTCTTAATTAATTTTAGAAAACGATGCTTTGTGGCATTGCAATTTATAAATCCATAAACAACAGTTCAAAACTCCCAGATCAAAAACCAAAACAGTCCAAAGTTTACATAACCAAACCCAAATTAAACAATGTAAAAGTAAAAATCGTAAAGAAATAACGCAAGAGTAGTGGTCACCGTCGAGCCCTCCGCTACACCGATCTGTCTACTGCTGGGGGTTACCTGAACAGATTAAACAAATAAGGGGTGAGTTTTCGCAAACTCATATTTTCAATTCCTTTTCCAATCAAATTCAAATCACTAATTACTTTTCAATCAATATACATTTCAAATAATCACATATTTTCTTCATTCAATTCAATTTGATTCAATTCAAATCACTTTTAGTTTCCAATCAATATACTTTCAAATATTCACATAATTCATAATTCAATTACTTAATTCAAATCACTTTTAATTTCCAATTTGTTCACATTCAATTTCAATAGTCATAAACACTTTTGAATCAATTTCATTCAAATCAATATCATCATTTCAATTACTTACCTAATTTTACTTACCATGCATTTTAATTAAAATACAACAATTAATAATAAATAGATTTGAATTATAGTAATACAAACCAGAATTTTCCCGAGTTACTCCTCGACAGTCTTTCCTTTCTTTTCTGAGCCGATGTCTCCAGTTCGATGTTAGCTACAAAAATTAAAATAATTTACAATTATCAATACAACATTAATTCACATCTAATTCTTGAATTTTCTATTTAATTCCTACCTTAATTCCAATTTAATCCCTAACCAAAATCATCTATTTTTCTATCCTAATTCATACCATATTTTTATTCAATTTTCAACCAAACTTAAATTTAACTATCTAATTTTCATCATAAATCCCTAATTTCAAAATTCTTTCAATTTAGTCCCTATTACATCAAATTTATAACCTATTCTACAATTTAATCCTTCTCCCACTTCTAACTTGAAATTCTATCAATAAAACCCCTAATTCAACAATTTGTTTATCATGAACTATGTCTAAAAATCTAATAACTTTTAAAATTTCCATATAAATTCAATAGTATTTTATTCTAGAACTTCAAAAACTCAAAAATTATAAGAAAATGACTTAAATTAACTTACCAATTAAACTTCAAACCTTGAAATCCCTATTTTCCCTTTTCTTTCTTTTCTCCTTTCTTTCTTTCCTATTTCGTTTCTATTCTATGTTCTTGTTTCTTCTTTTGTTTCTTTATTTCATTTCATTTATTTATTTATTTAAGTTTTATTAATTAATAATAAGATATTATAATAATATAAATACCTTGTACTTATTATTTAAGCAAATATATATATTTATTACAAGTGTACCTATAATTATTATTAATATTCCACATGTATGGTTTCATTACCATACATTTGTCATTATTTAATTATTTAATAATAATTTAATATATATTAATATATTTTTAACACATAAAAATATTAGATTTTTAGCTTATACCACAACTTTGACAATTAGCATAATTACCTATTTAGCCCTTTTTATTTTTCTTTAATCTATAATTAAACTTCCACACTTTATTCAATTTAGTCCTTTTTCCCAATTACTCCTAAATTAAGACAATTTCACCTAACTAAGACCTAATTAAACACATAACTAGCTTCGTAAATATTTTTAATAAATATTTACAAATTCATTTTACTAAGACGGAGGCCCAATAACATATTTTTCGATGCCTGTGAATTTTGGGTCATTACAGGAGAGGTGTTAGGGGTGTTACAATACCTCATATATAATTTAGCAAATCATATTATACTCATTTTTACTATTCTCAAACCAATTATTAGTTTCGACATTCCATATTGTCATACAACTCAATTCAATCCATTATTTCAATATTCAATGTCAATCACAACAATTCAACCCATACGATTGTTATATACTCACTTTGATATTTAATCATGCAATTAACATGTATATGCAAACAATTAAATCAATCTCAAATCAAAAAGTACAAATCGGTATCTCATATAACTCGTTAACAACTCTTGCTTCTCCTTTTCCTCTTAATGGCTCAACGTCATCTTTAATTTTTAAATTGGCCATGTTGATGGGTTTAAAGCTTTTCTTTATTTCTTATATGAAGAAAGACAATGAATAATAAAGATGATGATTTTCCACTAACCTTTAACTTATATAGTTCACTTAATTACTAATTAACCTTAATTGATTTAATTAAACATGTTTCTACATTTTATTAACCTTAATTTTGTTATGAATATCCTATTAAATGGATATCCATCATGATCAAGATAAAGTTTCAATGTTTTGATTAACTTATTTTACTTTTTGTTCTTAAGGATGGTAAAAGATTTGACACCGTTATCTATAGGAAATCGAGAAGTAAGGTTTGCTCTCAAAGTTTGCTTTTTGATATTTGCTTGGGGATGATCTCTTTTTATTCATTACAAAGGATGTTTATAATCATTACTTCTCATCCATGGTAACGCAAGTCAATCTAATCTAATCAACTTTTTTTTAATATTTGGTTTGATTTCTATTAAAAAGTTCAATTTATATAATTCACTATCCGTATCTTTATGAATTTATAGAACTCTTCACGCATTTAGTTATTGAGATTTTTATGTGGAGATAAATATTTTTTCATTTTTAATAGAATTTATTGGTTTAATTTTGATTTTGATTAAGATATATGATTATTGCGCAATGTGAGTAAAAATACTTACTTGTCATGAACTTTGAGAGATTCACCCTGTTTGTGATAATTTCATATCATTGCAATATTTTAGATGAAATTATGTCAGAAGAGATGGAGGTTAGAAAATGTTTATGTTTAAACTTTTATAGCTGTAAAGTTATTTTAATTTGACATTATAATATTTTGTATTTTGTTATGGTATGATATATAAAATATATATTATCTAACCATAATGATTTATTAGTGACATGAATTTATTATTTGTTATGTTTAATATATGTTTTATTTATACATATTCATTTTATTTTTATATGAATAAATAAAATTTTATTTATAATAAATTAAACATTTATTAAGATTATACAATAAAATGATTATATGCTCCTGAAAAGCTAATATTGCATCAAACTGTAAAAAACTCTTTAAAAGCTTATATTTTAGCTTATTGTGATGTAAAATTTTGTAAAATATAATATTGCTTTTCATATAAAAAAGATATATGTTGAATAAGTTTTACATTAAAACCTTAATGTGTTTTACATTAAAACCATATATATAAATAGCATGAGATACTCATGTATTTGTATTATATATATTCCTCAAAGGAATATATTACATTATATGATTGAAATATCTAATGTGCTATTGTAGTAGCAATATTGTGAAAATGGCTTTAATAGTATTTTCGAATGATCTCATACCTTCTAGTGGCTAAGCAAAATAATAAGTTATTAATAAAAAACTATGAAATTCTTCCCACTAATTTTGCTTCATTCCCTAAAGTGAATGTAATAGTACATAATAATTATGAAAAATGAAAATATAGAAACCATAATTGTTGTTGTAATTGAGGATGTGATCGAAGACTAATCATGACAACATATTTTGATTTGAAATCCATCTATGTTTTGTGATAGTAATTATGAAATAAAGAATCAATAGAGGCATTTAGAAGTCTATCTTACTAGATTTATTGCATTCCCTGAAGTGAATGCAAACTTAAAGAAAATAAAAGTGGGAACATTGTAGTAAATAAGAGAACAATGAGAGTTCTCAAGATAACTCTTCAAAGGGTAAAGATAATGTAACACCCAAACCCGGCCTAGACGTTATGGCTAAATCCGGTGGCGTCACAAATAATGGGTTTTGTAAGCGAAGTCGATCCGTTAAAACCATTTCAGCTTTTCAATTCTTATTTGCTTTTAGTCATTATCAAACGTTAAAACCATTTCAGCTTTTCAATTCTTATTTGCTTTTAGTCATTATCAAACGTTTTTTCAATCAATCGAATTGTCTCAAATCGTATCGTTGAGCGGGAGTTTAGGAAAACGTTGTCTTTAAGGAAAACAGTTCGTAATTTTTAGAAAAACCATGCTTTAGGTAAAACTATTACAAAATTATTAAACAGGTTTAAACCAAATCCCAAAACCAAAACCAAATAGTTATAAAAGTCCAGAGAGCCCCAAAAATTACAAACTCTCAAAATTTAATGCCAAAGCTTAAATAAAACCATAAATCAAAATAGAACAGTTTATGGACGAGTGGTCACCATTGAGTCCTTTGCTGCACCAATCTGCCTAACTTTGTGGATTATCAGTACAGAACAGACAGAAAGGGGTGAATTTAAGTAAACTTAATGTGTAACCCAGTAGAATTAAGCATGCACACAAACAGAAAATCACAGATCAGACAGATACAGATTTGGGCCTAAGCCCATTTCAGATACAGATATGCAGTTCAGATAACAAAATCCTACCCCTAACCTCTACGCACCATCTCCGACCATCCTAACACACTATGTATGGTTTAAAACACCCACCCAATCCTACACACCATATTGTGCCGATACGGCACATAACAGATTAAGTGCAGCCTTACTGCTAGAATATAGGCGAAGGTCGCCTTTTAGAACACTTCCTCTATACAAATCAACCCACCCCAAAAATAGATACAGAATAATCAGATACAGATATCGGATACAAATATACAAATTAACATGCTTGACATGCTTTTATTCAGATATCATACAGTCATATAGAACAGAAATTAGTCATATATAGTAGTATTATATATAAAATAGAGCATCAGATTATCAGTTTATAGGTTTAGATAGCCCTTACCGACCCTACGGTAGGCCCACAGTCGATTAGGACAACCCGTGCGACCCTAGGGAAAATTTCAGAACTTTGGGTCCACACGCTTGTATGGCTTACCCGTTTGGGCCCACATGCCCAGATTGACCTTGCCTGTATGGATCATACGGCCTAGCCCAAAAACCCACAAGCTCGTGTGGCCCACACGCCTGATTTGGCCTAGGCCGTGTGGCCTAGACGACCACACTTCGGCCACCACACGACCTCGTCTTGTGCACGGTCATGCCTTCGTCGATCACACGGATGTTTCGTCGCATACGGCCTACCACACGTGCAACCACACATCCATGTAGCATTGATAATAAGGTTTTTTGGCATTTTTTGAGTCTCGTTTTTCTACATTTTGGGTACACACTTGGTTCGTTTTCACAGCAAACGCAATTCCAATATCACCAGAACCTATAATTGACCAATAAATTACCAATTTAGTCACTTAAAATGATACTTAATCGTAATCACAATGGAACCGACAATCTCTAATCCATCAAAAAATCCTTATCTCATAACGAACCACACGATTCCACAACTAAGTCACCAATCGCAAGTTTGCAGTCCCTTGATCTTCTTCTAAACAATAAGATTTATAATGTTAACACAACCGAAATACTTACAATTGTACCAAACTACTAAGGTACTTACCAAAACACAACCCGAACAGAAAAGTATAGTACCAAACGCAAAACTCAACAATAGTTAGGATGGAGAACAAAAAAAATAATGAAAAGAGGGTAGAAAATGAGAGTTCTAACATCAAAATTTAAGAGAAAGAGAGAACATAATTTTTTGAAAGAAACGAAAAAATAACCAAAAAGATTTTGATAATCCCTAAAAATCCCTTATTTTTCTCCTACAATCCCCACTGCTCACAACTCTCTCAGAATTTTGACTCAACTAAAATTTTATCTAATACCTTAGCACAAATAATACCTATGCTAGAGTAGGGATTCAAACATAAGACCTCCAACACACCAAATCCACTACCATTTGAACCAGCAGGCTCATTTTAATGTGGTTTTACAAATAATTAAATATAAATCCACTGAACAAAGGTAATGCTTAGGTTAAAAATTAACAAAAATGCTAAGGGTGGGGCCTGAACTTGGGACCTCTCAAACACATCCAGAACACTTAACCACTAAAGTAGACAGATATGTGTGTCAAATAATTACAGAAGTAGATATACCAACGTTGGGGCGTTACAACTCTACCCCCTAAAAAAATTTCGACCTCGAAATTTACCTGATCAGAACAGATGAGGATACTGCTGATGCATCGAGCCTTCAGGTTCCCACGTAGCTTCTTTAGTGATATGATTCTGCTACAACACATTTACTAAAGGAATGGACTTTCTTCTCAGAACCTTAACATCTCGATCTAGAATCTGAATCAGCTCATTCTTAAAAGTCAGATCCGGTCTAAACTCGATATCCTTAACAGAGACAACGTGAGATGGGTCAGACCTGTACTACCTCAACATCGAGACGTGAAACACATTGTGAATACAGTCTAACTCTGAAGGCAGCTCCAATTGATAAGTGACCGGTCCTACATGTTTTAGAATCCGATACAGCCTAATAAACCTACGACTTAACTTGCCCTTACGGTCGAACCTCAGAAACTTCTTCCACGAAAAAACCTTAAGAAATACGAAGTCCCCTACAAAATACTCGATATCCTTCATCTTTAGATCTGCATAAGATTTCTACCAATCAGAATCGCTTTCAGACGATTCTAAATTAGTCTAACTTTATCTTCGATCTCGGAAACCAAATTAGGACCCAAAACCTGATGTTCACCTAACTCAATCCAACACAGTGAAGTGCGACACTTACGACCATAAAGAGCTTCGTAAGGTGCCATCTGGATACTAGACTGGAAACTGTTATTGTAGGCGAACTTAGCTAATGATAGATATTGATCCCAACTACTCAAAAATCAATCACACAACTCCGAAGCATATCCTCCAGTATCTGAATCACCCTCTCAGATTGACCATCGGTCTGAGGATGAAACACAGTACTGAAGTCTAATCTCGAACCCAGAGTTTCGTGCAATTTCTTTCAGAATTGAGAAGTGAAGCAAGGATCCCTATCAGAAATGATCGAGACAGGAACCCCATACAGTCTTACAATATTGGAAATGTAAAGCTTCGCCAACTTCTATAGAGAATAATCCGTCCGAACCTAAATGAAGTGAGAAGATTTGGTCAATCGATCCACGATGACCCCAATAAAATCCTTTTTAGTGGGTATCAAGGGCAACCCACTAACGAAATCTATTGTCACTCGTTCACATTTCTGCAAGGGAATCTTAACCGGCTGTAACAAATCTAAAGGCAACTCCGACCCTTGACCTAAGCCCATTTCAGATATAGATATATAGTTCAGATAATAGAATCCTACCGCCAACTTCTACACGCCATCTCTGACCATCCTAACACATCATGTGGGGTTTAAAACACCTATCCAACCCTACACACCATATTGTACTGATACGGCACATAACAGTTAAAGTGCAGCCTTGTTACCAGAATATAGGTGAAGGTCACCTTTTAGAACACTTTCTCTATACATATCAACCCACCCTAAAAATAGATACAGATATTGGATGCAGATATACAAATTAACTTGCTCGACATGCTTTCATTCAGATATCAGGTAGGCATATAGAACAAAAATTAGTCATACATAGTAGTATTATATACAAAACAGAGCATCAGATCATCAGTTTATAGGGTTTAGATAGCCCTTACCGACCTTATGATAGGCCCACAGTCGATTAGGATGACCCGTGTGACCCTAGGGAAAATTTTGAAACTTTGGGCCCACATGCCCAGATTGGCCTTGCTCGTGTGAATCACATGGCCTGGCCCAAAAACTTACACGTCCATGTGGACTGCCCGTTTTGGCCTACACACCTAATTTGGCCCAGCTCGTGTGGCCCACACAACCACATTTCGGCTACCACACAACTGTGTCTTACACACGACCATACCTTTGTCGATTACATAGCGTGTCGTCGCACACAGCCTACCATACAGGCGACCACACGCCTGTGTGGCATCGACAGTAAGGTTTTTTTAGCTTTTCTCAAGTCTTTTTTTTTGCGTTTTAGGTACACACTTGGTTCATTTTCATAGCAAACGTAATTTTAATATCACCAGAACCTATAATTGACCAATAAATTACCAATTTAGTCACTTAAAACAATACTTAATCGTAATCATAATGGAACTGACAATCTCTAATCCATCAAAAATCGTTAACTCACAACAAACCACGGTGATTCCACAATTAAGTCACCAATCACAAGTTTGCAGTCCCTTGTTCTTCTTCTAAACAACAAGATTTACGATGTTAACACAACCGAAATACTCACAATTGTACCAAACTACTAAGGTACTTACTAGAATGCAACCCGAACAGAAAAGCAGAGTACTAAACATAAAACTCGACAACAACCACGGCGAAGAACGAAAAAAATGAAAAAAGGGTAGAAAATGAGAGTTCTAACGACAAAATTTGAGAGAAAGAGAGAACATAATTTTTTGAAAGAAATAAAAAAATATCCAAAAAGATTTTAATAATCCCCAAAATCCCTTATTTTGCTCCTACAATCCCCACTACTCACAACTCCCTTGGAATTTTGACTTAACCAAAATTTTGTCTGATACTTGAGCAAAAATAATACCCATGCTCGCGTAAGGATTCGAACATAGGACCTCCAACACACCAACTTCCCTGCCACTTGGACCAGTATGCTCATTCTGATGTAGTTTTACAAATATTAAATATAAACCCACTGAACAAAGGTAAGACTTAGGTTAAAAATTAACAAAAATGCTAAGGGTAGGGCTTAAACTTGGGACCTCACACACACACCCAAAACACTTAACCACTAAAACAAACAGATATGTGTGTCAAATAATTACAAAAGAAAACATACCAAGGTTGGGGCGTCAGAGATAACTTATGTTGTCAATGTGATATGAAAGATTATTGGCCACATATGTGGCATATGACTAAATATTTTGTTTATGATAATATTCTTTGAGGAAGGATATGAGAATGTAGTAATAAATTCTATCATTATAGATAGAAAATATTTATCTTATTTAGTACTAAAACAAATAAATATTATTCCAATATTGATAGTACAAAATTAGTCAGAAGCACTAGAAGAGCTAATATATTAATATCTTGTGATGGTTAATCCATTGGTTTTAAATGATATTTATAATGGATCTTATATTGAGATTGTGAATAAGTTAAATATTATATTTCATATGAATCACTGTTGTTATAAATATTTATTTTGAAATGATGAAAAAGAGAGGATTGAGTTATTAATTTATATTTATTTTATAATCTTTGTGATTTTCTTTTGTCATCATGCCTATTAAGGGGTTGGAAGCAAAATATTTGACTGTGAAAGATCTATTTATGAGCAATAAAATATGATAATTTTATCTAATGCTGGTTATAGTTGGATGCACCTGAAGTTGCAATTTTTTTTAGATATTTGAAGATTTTGGCATATTCCCTGAAACGAATATTGCATATAATTGTTTGAAAATTTTGTTTATTTTGTTGACTTAGTGACATTATAATATTCACATTGATTTAAACATTTCCAGTAATAAATGTCACAATAACACTTATATGTGGATAGAAAGTAAAATGAATAATAGTAAAATTATTAATTTGTTACAAATTAGTAAAATTGAAACACATGTTAAAGTAAACCAGAAGTTTACTGATACAAATGCATTTACTACTTGCCGTGACCAGTTAGATCATATTGGGTCATATATGATGCAAAAATTAATTAAGAATTCATATGGACATTCATTAAAGAACTAGAAGATTCTTTAATTTAAAAGAATTCTCATATGTTGCTTGTTCTCAATGAAAATTGATTATTAGAAACTCACTAGCTAAAATTTAGATTTAATGTCTTGTATTTCTGAAATGAATATGGGCTCATTCATCCACCATGTGGATGGTTTTGATATTATATAATTCTGGTAGATGCATTTACAAAATAATTACATATGTGTTATCAACTTGCAACCTATCGTTTGTAAGATTGCTTGTTCAAATAATGAATTTCAGATAATGCAATTAAGGCAATTCATCTTGCTAATACTGATGAGTTTACATATCAATTTTTTATTGATTGAGTTTGAAAAACTTTTGTAAAAGTTTGTTATTTATGCTCATAATGGTTTAGAGAAATTATTAATTGAATACCTCTGATTAATATCTAAACCATTATTTATGATAACTAAACTTCTTATTTCAACTTGAGATTATGTTGATTTACGTGTTATACGCATCAAGCCAATAAGTTATAAATACTCTCCATTACAATTGGTTTTTTTTATCAAAAGCTAAATATTTCTCATATTTGAATTTTTTTTATGTGCATATATTGCTCCACCACAAGGCACAAAGATAAGTAAATACTCAAAGAAAGTTGGGAATATATATTAATTATAAGTCTTCTTGTATTATTATATGTTTTAAATGTATTGGAGATTTAAATATAACATGATTTATGATTACAATTTTGATTTGATAGTTTTCTCAATATTAGGGGAGAAAAATAATAACTTCTAATGAGTTAGGAGAGACTAATTTGAACCAGAAGTTCAACAAAGATAACTCATTAGAAGTTAACTGTCAAATGTATTTGCAAACTTAATAAGAATAACCAACTGTTATATGTCATAAAATATTTCAATTTGAATCAAAGTCTCAGTATAACAATAAGTTAGAATAAATAATAGATTGATCGGTTCCAAAGATGAAAATTCTTTTAGATGGTCATATAGTGGAGGTGGGTGCTCCAGAAGAAACCCAAGACATAACTAATAAGTAAAACTTCAGAAGAGATTCAAATACCTGAAATTGAATTTTAAAATAATAAAAATAGGAGATCTCAATAAGTTATGTCAATTCGAGAAAATGTAAAGCAGAATAATAAAAGTAGTTAACAATGATTTTGCATGCAATATTATTATTGAAATAATGAAATTAAAGGAGGATCTTAAATAAATCTATTGAGAAATATAGATAGAGAATAAATTGATCAAAATAGAAAAATGCAACTTAAGTACAATTAAATTCGTGGAGTTTTTGGACTAGTAGTCCAAATATCTAAAGGTATAAAGCTAATGAACGTGCAAATGAAGTAGTTTTGCAAAAGCGGAATAAAAATATAAAGTTTTTCGCTAAGTATTGGTATTGATTATGAAAATATATAATATTCTTTTGTGGTGGATGCAATAACCTTTAGACATATTATTTTGACAATTCATAAAAGATTTAACTTGCGTCTAATGGTTCTTGTTACAACCTTTATGAATCACTATATAGTAAAGTTTATATTAAAATCCTTGAAGGATTTAGGATACTAGAAGCATATTGAAATTCTCGAGAAATTGTTCGTTTATATGAATTGAAATAATTTGAACATATGTGGTAAATTTGACTTAGTAAATAATAGTTGAAGGAGGATTATAAAATGATCCAAAATACATATTTGTGTTTTTATAAAAGAATCATGATTAAAGTTTGTTATGGTTATTGTTGAATCTGCTGAAGAGATCAAAATATATTTCCCTCAAATTTCCCTTACTCATGACTTCTAAAAAAATAGTAATATAAATGTTTAGCAAATATATTCAAATAGTCATTTGAAAAACTAGTATTCAAGATTGAATACATAGAATATGAGAAAATATGTGATGTTTTCATGAGGGGGAGTACATAAGCATTGCGCTCTTTTTCTCTTAACTGATGTTTTGCCCTATTGGGTTTTCCTAGTAAGATTTTTAATGAGACAACATATTATGCGTATTATAGATTGTGTACTATTTTTTCTTTATTAGGTTTTTATCCCACAGGATTTTTCCTAATACGGTTTTAATGAGGCACATTATCTACCAATGGATATCTAAAGGGGAGTGTTATGGATATTATTAAATATATGTCCATCATAATCAAGATAAAGTTTCAATGTACTTTAAATTCTAATAGTTATTAGAATTAGATCTCTACTCTTTTATACTTCTTATGCCTATAAATAAAGACTCTAATGAAGCATTGTAATCATCCTTTTTTGATCAATAAAGTACATTCTCTATTGCTTTCATATTTCTTTGTTCTTTATTCTTTTCATCTCCCTTTATTTTATAACAGATTTAATAATAGTTTAATCTTTAATGGGTATCATCATCAAAACCCACTAACCATTCTTCTAAATTGGTTTATTAACCATTTTAGCCCTTGGATAATTACTAGGTCCCCAAGTTTTTTCCTAATTAAAATTCTATAGCAATTAAATTTTATAATTTAGTCTCTAGGCTTAATTAACTATTTTTTCGTCTAAAATACTTAACCGAATATCAATATATTTTTATAATACCTTAGTAAATATCCCACTTTAATATTTATGGACTTAGTTTACAAAAACGGGATTCTAAAATTGTAATTTCTAACACCACCAAAAAATCAGTCGTTACAACCACCATCATTGTATCACGCAACTCATGTCCTGAGTTCCATCTTCTTACATATCAACCTAACCCACTCATCCCCACACCTTCAAACTCATGCAAAGCCACTTAGCTTCCCCTCCACCATAGCAACCACCATCACAACTACCTAATAAAACCACCACCCACAAACCCAAACCCTACCTAACTTGAACCAAACAAGATTACAACTAAAACAACAATAAAAGGAATTCATCATTGGCAAACCACAAACTTGGAAACATCTAAAGAAAAGAACATATCACAAACTAGTAATGATTCGATGATGGAGCTACGAGATCAGTGAGGGAAAAGATGAGGAAAATATGAAGCTTTTGACAATTTGAGTTGCTGGAGAGATAATCGACAATAAGCAACAACAATTAGGATTTCATTTGGGAGGAAGGAGGAAGATAGAAAAGAAAAAAAAAAAGAGAAAAGAGAAAGAGAAGGGAGACAAAAATAGAAAAAGAAAATTAAAAAAAAAATACTTGCATGGTCATTTAAGAAAAAACAATGATGTTTCTTAAATATGTGATATGTTTAGAGCCTTTTTCATTGCTTAAAAAAAGTACTTCTGGCGTTAAAAGCACTTTTGGAAGAAAAACTATGCAGAACAAGTTGCTTTTGGCTGAAGTTTTTAGCTTTTCCTTTTCCAAAAGCATTTTTAGTGCTTAATTACTTTTTCACCCCTACAATAACATAATAATTTCTTTTTTTTTCTTGGTGCTTAATTGCAAATGTATTAAAATCATTAATTAAAAATAAAAAAATATTTTTTAAAAGACTAATTACAAATATTTAATTTTTATATTTAAATATTTAAAATATAATTTATATATTCTAATTAAATTTTATAAATAATTAATATTTATTACTTAAAAATATTTCAAATTTATATTTCATATATTAAAATATTAACAAGTTATAATAATTTTTTTATATTTTTACTAAAATATAATAATATTAAATAATTTAAATATTATTTAAATGCATATTTATTACTTGATAACAACATGTCTAAAATAAATATTTTATTTCTCAAAAATACTTTTTGACAGCAATACTAAACACTAAAATTTTAAATTAAACTTTTCAAAAACACTTCTCAAAAATATTTTTTTACAATACTTTTTAAAAATAATTTTTTAAAAATATTGCCAAACTAGCCTGGTAGATCAAATAAAATTTACTCTATAAACAACACTTAACATTAAGTGATTATTTTGTAACACGGTAAGTGATAATTTTGTGAGATTTAAAAGTTGGATGAAAACATATTTTTAAAAATAAAGATTAGGCATGTTTGGTAAATTTCATAATATAAACTACAATTTGTTACGGATAAAGTGAAACCAAAACTCCTCTCTATCCAAACGCGGCCTTAAAAAGATATTGGCTTCGATGGAGGATACAGTCACAGGTTGGCTTTAGAAGGGGAGAAGAAGAAGAAACAGCAAGAGAGATGGCAACATCGTCGTTTCTGCGTAACAGATACTGGGTCCTGAGGCATGGCAAAAGCATCCCAAACGAGAAAGGTCTTATTGTTTCTTCATTGGTTAGTCAATCCCTTCACCTCTAACGTTCTCTGTCTTTTGATTATGGTTCATTTTACACTTCTTTATTGCCTTGCCTGTCTGGTTTCTTGTTTTGTTAAACAATGGTTCATCCATCTTTTCTGAGTCTACCCAAAGTGAAATTTATCTATGTTTCTATCAAGTTCAGGATTTATGTTTTTGAGATGCCAAGTGATGCTATGCTCCATTTTAGCTAGAATTTCTTTTTCATGGAGTTTGCCAAACCATAAAAGTCGATCCCGGTTTTATCTTAGCTGATTCGTACAGCTATTTTCATGATGTGACATACAATAGGTTTAGATTTGAATCTGTTGACGGGAAAATACGGGTTTGGCAGTTGATGGCGATTCACCCAAAGGCCGAGAGCCACAGCTCGTCTTCTAAGTCATAAAGGTAATGTTTTGACGAGGTCATCTCTGAGATTGACCGAGCAAGGTCTCAATGCGTGATGGTTGACCTGACAAAGTCTTCCAAGCATGGTGGAGATGTACAACAGAATCCAACAACCCTTTCCTTTGCAAAAGAAACCATAAAATTTGTCACTCTAGATTGTAATTTGTATCCTTCTGCATTTGTTAGTTTCCGATTTTGCTACTTGGTGCCGGTTATTAACCATTGGTTAGACCTCACCAGGAAAATGGCATTCGCCTTGAATACCAATTAGCATCTGAAGGTGTTGAGCAGGCTGAGTTGGCTGGAAAATTATTCCTTAAGGTATCTGCTTTCTTACTTTAAACCGGTAGTTGCTGAAGTTTTTCTGAAATATCAACACTGAGTAATAAAACTAAACAAGTTCCTTGTATCTAGTTCTAATGGAACTAAACAAGTTGCTTCAGGGCTTTCTTTTGTTCCTCTTTTTCTTCACCTAGCCATGCCGTATGCATACAGTCATTCCTTTCCCCTTTAATAGGAAGGGAAAAAAAAAGCTGCTTTATTTACAGATGGATTGCATTCCAAGTGCAGGAACTGAAGGAAAATGACATACCACTTGAAAATGTGCGCATGTGTTACTCACCATTTGCAAGGACAAGACATACGGCAGAGGTTGTTGCATCCACTTTGAATCTTCCATTTGAGGGCCCTCAATGCAAGGTGAGTTATTTTATCATCTCTAAATACTCACAAATCACAATATTCCATTGGAGAAGAGAGGCAGTGAGGGGATCAAAACAAAGCTCATCATTGAGATGCTAATCATGTCTCTGCTCTTGATTCAGATCTTTTCTTGGCAAGATTAAAACATATTTATATGTTGGATGAAGATTTCTGTTTCTACTTTCGTACTTATTGGAATTAAATAAAAACTATTGACTGGTTGGACAGGTCATGGAAGATCTTCGAGAACGTTACTTTGGTCCTTCGTTTGAACTTCTGTCTCATGACAAAGTAAGTAAAATATAAGCAGGACTCGATTTACATTTTGCCAAGCAAATGTTACAGATGAAGGATTACGAGGTCTACCATTTAAGAAATGAACTATTGGGTTTTGGAGATATTTGCGGCTGTTTAAGCAACAGCCAGAGAGTTTAGTGCTATTGGGCCTTTTGTCTTTCCTAACTTTTGTTCTACATCCTAAACAGTATACAGAAATATGGGCAATGGATGAAAAAGATCCATTCACAAGGCCAGAAGGTGGAGAAAGTGTCGATGATGTGGCTTCTAGACTTGCAAGTGCTATGGCTACCATGGAATCAGAATACCAAGGGTAAATTTTCTGCCTTTTCTTTTTGTGACTTTGGAGCAAACACTACCAGTAAAATAGTTCCATATCACTGGTAATTTCCGTTTCACAACAAAATGTTTAGCAAACATTTCAAATTGTTAGAATGTCAAATTCCAGCAAATATATTTATAACATGAATAGCTCTGGACACTGTTGACTGTTGAATTAGTCATTGTGAGCAGAGCCATATGACAATAGGCATGGAGCATTTTTGACTGAAATCCTAAAACTCCTCCAAGAGTATAAATTTGCTCAAGTTTTATGGCATCAAAAGTAGAATTGCTTACCAAATTGGTTCTTCCAAACATGCTATATCAATAACATGGTATGCAACATCATGATAACATGCTGATATTGATCTGATCTCAGATTGCAAGATTAGTTCAAGTTAATATACTCTTTAATTTCTGAAGCAGATGTACGATCTTGGTTGTCAGTCATGGCGATCCCTTGCAAATCTTGCAAACCATACTCAATGCAGCTTCAAAACAGATGGAACCAAGCTGCAATGACCTAGCATCGAGAATTCAAGCAGTTAGAATCCCTTCTATTCTTTCACAGCATCGAAACTTCGCATTGCTTACAGGAGAACTCAGAGCTGTTCGATAATGAGCTGTTTCCCGTAATATTATTTCTCGTGTGAACTAATAATGTGGAAAAAATTAGCCCTGTGTTTCATGACTGACTGATGTACCTGACATTCCTTTGATCAAATTTTTATGTATTGTTGACGTTAACTATAAAGAATAATTTTGAAGTGAGTCAGAGAGATTGCTTGGTCACAAATGGTAAAGACTAACTTGTAAGCTATTCAGGATGTTTTAATGAATCGCTAATTACCTGATAAGGGCTTGATATGGGAATTCAACATTTTCAGCATTCCTGTATTTATAAAACATTGAGAACCATGAAATTAAAACGTACCATGCCTTATTACGTTATCAATATATGAATAAACATTACGTCATTTCATAGCACAAAGCCACATATATGTTCCAAATTACATTAAAGATAAGGCAAAAATGCTCTCGAATGTCGTGCATTTCACAGCAAGGATACAAAATGCTATTTATCTGTTCAAAACTTTAGCCCTAAATGATTTATAGACATTAGTCAAGCTTTGACCCTACCGGAATACCTTAGGCCCGAAAAAAACTTGCCACGAGGACATCTCTCCCAAACAAAAAAAGCAATACTTGATTCATTTTATGCAATGGCCATGCCCTGAATAAACAACTACCCCATTGATGGAAATATTAACAGCAAGAAATTTGAAACAAATCTTCAGCCGCCTCATGCAGAGATACTGTTCAGCAGCATATCTGCCAAAGCAATCACACCAGCCAGCATGTCTTCTGTTAATGTAACCACAAATTTTCATTTAAGGTTTAGTCCTTTGTAACCCATCTACTACCCCTGATCTGATATCCACCATAGCTCTGATCACTGCTGCTTTCTCCTCCGCTTTCCGCACTAGTATATCCCGATCTTCTACGATGTTTCTTTCCCCTTCCAATACCACTATCACTAATGCTCCCATGTAAGAGGGGATCATCTATGCCGCGAATTACCCTTCTAGCTGTTGTTGTAATGCAACTATCATCCTTTGTCTTTCTTCTGTCTTTATTATGCCTCTTGATGTTTTGTGAGATCTTATGCAGTTTCTCATTGAACTTAGTAATCCCCTTCTCAACAGGCTCAACTGCTTGGTTTACAGTAAATTTTACATCATTAACAATCTGCACAGGGAAAAGAGCAAGATTCAGCAGTAGTAATATTATAGAAAAACAATTTGGCCTCTGAAATATTTGACATTATAGGCACGTAAATGTAAACAAAGCAAAAAAAAAAAGGTTTTATGGTCTAGAAAGCCCCCAGCAAATATAGTGGGAGAATGTGTACCATACTTTCAGGTTTTCTATTATCAACTTAATCCCTATCCTCCTGAAAAGATGCTATTATGGAGAACCAACAATAAAGGTTCACCCTTGAGGTATTTACAGTATACTGTTATTATTTTGTTGCTAATTGTTAACCACTATTCTCTATGTACAATATGTAATCTAAAATTGCACTATTAGTATAAGCTTAAGACTTACATATCCACCGCCGCCAATAAATACATCCTTCACACTTTCTTTGATGGTCATTCCACTTCGAGCCTCTATGTCAGGCTGAGGTAGGCGTAGCTTTATGGGTCGCTCACTGTCCCTAACCTCATCAGGATCAAGAGGGCAATCAACAGATGCATAGTCTCCAAGGACTGATACACTTCCAGGTATGCGATCTCCCATAAGCTCATAAGGTTTGGAAGGGAAAACATATAGGTGAACTACAGAAGCAATGCCCATCTGCGCTGGAGGAATACTATGACATGTCAAACTTTCATACGAGAAAAAGACTTGTAGAATTTACAAGCTTTTTTAATTTAGATTAACTAACAAGCATAATGTTCCAGTTTACATACACAGGTTAATTTTTGCATCCTTATTACATAACTGCAAACCAATATTAAATAAGAGTGTTGAAGACATCTACCTCTATACAAATGATGAAGTCTTGGACACTTGACTTCAACTCCAAGCCTTCAGCAATTTTGCTTCTGAACAGACCAAGAGCATAAAAAAGGGCAATAGCTACACCTTGCCACCAAGTCAAAAACACAATTGATTTAAAAGTCAAAAACTTGGCCAATGGTTTTATGTGTGCCAGTTCGTCATTTGTGACAGTATAAAATTGAACTAGACAGTATAAAGCCCATGATTGACTGAAATTGAGAACCACTGCCATATAAGGATACCTGAAAAAAGAGGAAAATTTGATAAGACAATGAGAAATTTATTAAGAGAGCCAATTCACTTTTCACTAATGATTATTCATCACTTTACTGCAACAACAGAGTATCAGAATGTTTCAAACAAACACTTTTGCTCTGCTCACAAGTGAAACAACATCATAAATTCGGGTTTAAGGTGGCTTATTGCTTAGTAGGTGAAGAACTAAAACAGGCATCAATACAATTCACAATCATTCAAAATTACATTGTTCTACCCAGAAAAGGTTTGCCTACAGACAACTCATACAAAATCCACATTATCACCAGCAGCATTCTATGTTAATATCATCTTACCCACATCCCCATTTGAATTCTCCTTCACAATATACACCAAAAGCTTCAAGAATTAGTGATAAAAGAGCAGTCAATAACTTGATTAGCATCTGCAGACAGAAAATACAACTACATTAAAAAAGGAAACAATGAAAGAAACAAAAATAATATTTTATTTCTTCCAGCTAAAAGCCCTTACATATTGGACAATGCCAAACTTGACAACTTGGTAAAACCATTGGCCAAGTTTCCATGGTCTTAGGATATAATTCATAGGAAAGGGGTGCTTAACGGTTCCCTTTTCACAATCGAGTCCCAATAGTGGAGTTTTAGAACTTGCATGTCCTAGTCTCTCCATGAATTCAATAGTCCGCTCTTCCCCACCTTAAAAGCAGAAATTGAAAGAAATATTCCAATAAAATGATTTTCTCAACAAGAGCCACAAATGTAATATCGTTCAACTCTGAAAAATGAAGACTATCATAAAATTAAAGGGAGAAGACAAAAGTAAAATGAAATATTTAACAAATAGCCTCTATGATGGACCTTTGGAAACCCCACAAATGCAGGTCTATCACAAGCTTCAATTTCTGAATATTTTGATAGTATTTATTGTTAGAATTTTAGGCCCATAGTATGAAATACAAGAAAAAACTAGCCTGTATATCAGGTAGACAGAAGTATCGAACAGTCCAATTCCAATCTTCTTTTGTACCTCTTTCTTTAATGAAATATTTACTGTAAGCTTTTCATTTTATTTCATGTGTCATCGATAGCTCAATGCATGAGATTCTTAGAACAAACAACTTCAAATTAATAACAGTTATTGGCTAGTAACTGGGAAAAAAAGCCTAGAGCCACCATGTAAAATGTTTAATGTTGAGCCTTCAGATGAAGTCATCATTGCCAAAGGTGAGGGCTGCAAATAATCACGACCTAGACCTTGCTTGAGTAAAACAAACAAAGTAGAGCACATTTTCTTTTAGAATTTAACTAGAGTGACTTGGGGGCATTATGAGTCAGCATGGTTTGTTAGACATCAGAAGAATACATACATTGTTAAACAGTGAGAAATGAAGAAGAAAAGCGTTGAAATTCTGTTCAAAGACATGGAAAACAATATCAGGGTGCCCAAAGTTCAGATTCAAGGTTATATTAAAAGGAAATAACAAGATAATGCCACCACAGAAACTGTAATCTCAATGAAATAACAGGCAAAGCTGATACAGAAATAAGAAATAAATCTTTATTAGAACTTCAAGGCTCTAGAAATGGACATACCCAAGCAAGCAACAAGGTATCTTCCAAAGCAATACATGGCAAATGATTCATAGCAATCACGTAGAATCGAACAATAGACACTAATCGATGGATCCACCAATGATACAAACTGTTAACATAATCCATGTTAGCAAGACAAAATATAGCATATTATTGCACTGGATGCATGGTGCAAAGAAAAGCATGTTTAAAGCACCTTGCCCAAACCATACCTAAGACTAAAAGGCACAAGAAACTTAAAATAGTAATCTAAGCTTAATACGGATCAAATTTTATCCAAACACAAAATTAAGTAAATTCAACCAACCACACCTGTCAAATCAAGTATGTTAGCAATTCAGCACTGGTGAAGATCATGCCAATGAATTTTACTTAAATGTCTTAATGTACATATCCAGATCAATGAAATTTACATATATATAAGATGTATATTCAGCAATCTCGAAAATTTACTTCAACTTTTGAAAATAATCGAGCATGATATTTCAATTTCAGGAGTCTTACCTACAGAAATTTCCCACTGCAAGCAGCATGAAATTTCCAGAGTTGATCATAAACATTTAGCTAGTGGTTTTACCAAGTACATTCCATAATCACCAAAATACCAACTTCCCCTAAACGATCCAAAATTGAATTAGGAACAAAGGACAACAAATTACGAGCATTTTCTAATTCATCAAAACTCAAGATACATGCTGATGATTTTAATATTACATTATTAAACATTAATGCAAAACACTAAGATGAACTACATAAAACATCTAGCTCTAGCTTCAAAAGATCCCACTAAACTAAGAAAATCAGTGAAAATCCAATGAAAAGAAACTCACTGATTCTACGGAATAGCAAGGAACCATAAGAATAACCCCGATCAAGAACTTCTGCTCCTGCTAGTCCAAGATCACACAAGAAAAAGTCAACAAAAGCAATATAAAATAAGCCAAAAACTAAAATGACTAAGAAAACAAAAGCTTGCCTCAGGATGCTTGTATGAAGAGAGGTGCTGGAAGATAAGATACACTGAAAGCGTAAGTGCTATGACTAAAAACACTCCAGCTATCAAAGTCGCCCAAATAGGAGGCGAATAACCCAATAGATAATCTGTAATCTTCATCAGCTATTAAACTTTCTTTTACTTTGATGACAATCAGCGTAACTTATTTTCCATTTACAAAAGCCAAGAAGAAAAAGTAGTTAAAAAATCAAAGGGTTGAAAATTTTAAAACCCTAGAAAAAGCTTTGACTTTGATCGATAGGTGAGGGAGGAAGCTGGCACGGACGCTGCACGTGTATCTGCTTTATTCCCTATTGCAGGGCATCTGACTTCAATCTGGTTCTTCTTGTGGCATAGTAGTTTTAGAGGGTTGATGTTGGGTTACTTGGTTGGCTCGAAATTTGAAAGAGATTTTTGGCAATAATATTACGCAGTAAAAAAAATAGTTGTATTTAAAATATAAGTTAGGCTTATTCAAGGCCCGGGTTTAGTTTTCCCAATATATTTTTAAGTTTGTAATATTTTATATTATATTATTTATAATATAAAAAAATAGATCTATATTAAATATATAATATATATCTATAATGTAAATATTTAAATAATGTTAAGGAAAATATATAAAAAATTTAATAAATAAAAATATTTAAAATTATTAAATATTAAATTAAGAATGTAATGGCCCAAATTTATTTGGGCCCAATTTATCAAACAAATAAAAATAAATTTATAAACAAATAAATTACAAGCCTAAATGTAAAGAGGCCCAATGGCCCAAAAAATTAAAACTTTTCAGAATCAAATTCTAGGGTTTCCAGCGCCGCTTCTCTTTTGAAGGCACACTACCCGAGACCTCCATTTGTCGCCCAAGTTCTGACGCCCTTGCCGCCATTGCACCAAAATAACAAGGGTCTTCGTCGCCGTTGACTACGCATCGCCACCTGCAAAACAGAAAGAAAGGGACAGAAGTAAACACGCAAAAAAAAAAAAAACAAAAACAAAAACGCAAGGACACATGTATAGTAGATAAATAGTAGCAAAAATAGTAGATATAATAAAAGAAAATATGTAAATTGACTATAAAGATCGTATTCAAAATGTAATTTTTTACACAAAAAAAAGCAATAAAAAAAAGATAGAACAAAAATTTCAAAGGTGATTCTCTTCATTTTTTTTATTTGTTATTTTTTTTATAAAAAAAAGCATAAAACATAAAATAAAAATAAAAAACTCACTAAGTCGTTTCAGGTTCCACTGTCGCGAGTAGACGAGGACATTGTCCCCGATGATGGACGGCTCCCTTCGATGAGACGGCAGAGAAACAGAAGGGACTTCTCGGATTTTCTTATTTTTTCGTCGAGTTTTGAGGAACACTGACCCCAAATTTGGGCTCTGGGAGTCAAAAGGCCAAAAAGGGGACTTTTTACGTTTTTTGGCCACCGAGAACGGCAGAGCTCATTGCCGGCGACCGGTGGCCATCGTGGGACTCGACGGACCTCAAAGGTTGGACTGAAAAAATTAAGAGAAAAAAATGGTTTTCAATTTTTTTTGTAAAAACAGTAGGACAAAATTTTTTATTTTTATAGGCCGGGTTAAACGACGCTGTTTTAGAGACCAACTCGAAATCCGACTCATCTATTTCTCTAGGATCTGCGTGTTTTCGCATGGATGAGATAGTTTCTATTCCAGTCTTTCCGCTTTTCTTACTCTTTTTAATCTGATCCTATTTTATTTTGTAGGTTTTTTTTTTATTTTTATCCTTTTATTTCGTCAATGTGTAAATTAGTCCCTGGGCTTACTGTTAACTCTCTAAGGGAAGGACACGTGTGTTGGGGATGGAGGAATTATTCGTTGCATCCCTATACTTTTTGTTTCATTTCAATTTAGTCATTTACATTCTGCTTTTTTTATTTATACCTTAAGTTTCATCATGTTTTCAATTTAGTCCCATTTAGTCACTAACAATGACGTCAGATGTGACATGGGTGACTTGTTGGGATAATTTCACTCTAAATCCTTGCATTATATATTTTATTTTTAATTTAATCCTTCATTTTAGGATTCTTCATAATTTAATCTTTATATTTCGTCATAAATTTTAATTTAGTCCTTTGTTCATTTAACTTCAACCTTTTTACAATTTTTTTTCTTATTTTATTTATTCATTTATTTATTACTTATTTGTTTTACATAATTAAAAATAAAATTGTTTACATTTTTTATTTGTACATTTTTCGCTCATTTATTATTGTTGTTATTATTCTATTTTTTATTTTTGCTATTATATCAATTCTTCTATTATTCTCACACTATTTATATTTACACTCGTCATTAAGCATCTTTCATTTTTATTTTTTTTATTTTAAGTTGCCTTATTTATTTTATTATTATGATGATGTGATTATTAATCTTTTTATTATAATTGCATTATTATTATAGTATTCCTTTATTTACCTATTATTTATCATTCTACCCACATAGCTATTTTAAATTATTTCATTATCGCTATGTCATACATTAGGTTTAAGCATTTATCCATTTGTATACTTTGCCTGAATAAGTTAAATGCACATCACTTTAAATGTTACGTTTGTTTTTACACGACGCATAAAAAAGGAAAATTTTTAAATCGAGGTAATGTTCATTTTTTTAGAATTAGAAGAGTCGTGTTCCCAATTACGAAATATGGCTTCTTTCTAAAACCATAATAGTCGAATATCTATTTCAAAAATAAAAAAAATAAGATTTAAGTAGCAATCAAATGGCGTTTATTCTTGATTTCGAGGGTTTAAGGTATTGTGTCCTAATTTACGGGACATCATCCTTCCTTCTCGATTAACTTGAAATAAGCCATTTTTGTGAAAATTAATCTAGTTAAGTAATGCCTTAATACAAAAAGGGATTTTGTTTTAAACTCCCTTCAAATTTTCAATTCTCAACACTAAGACATCAAGTAATCAACTAGGTACCAATTTTGGGCGTCACAAGGGTACTAATCCTTCTTCGTGCGTAACCGACTCCCGAACCTATTTCCTGGATTTTATAGACCAAAAATCATGGTTTTAGTAAGTCAAACCTTTTATTAAAACGATTAAATTACGAGGTGATCCGATCACACCTCATAAAAAGGATTGGTGGCGACTCCTATTTTCGTTTTCAAAATAGAAGTCGATTTCAAAAAAGGTTTTGATAGCTTGGCGACTCTACTAGGGACAAAATAAGAGAGTCAACCTGTGAGTGATTACTTTTGGTCTTTTTGTTGAAAATTGATAATTTGGTTTAAATTATAATCCTTTTATTGCATTTCATCCTTTATGTTTTGTCTTTGATATATCAGGTTATATAGCGATCTAGTATATTTGTTTTATTGGTTCGGAATTTTCTTTTTGTGTGTTTTCCATATATTGCATTGCATAATTGTTTGAATTTGCACTTCTTAAGTGGGAGTGAAAAGTTATTCCTTCATGAGGTATTTACTTCCATATAGGATAGTGGATCGCTTTCGCGATATATCCATACTTATGTCTTCGTGAGATCTTCATCTTCGTATAGTCATAGGGAAATGTATTCCCCTGAATTGAACTCGATTCGTATAAGCCTATAATGGTTGAGGATTAAGGAAACTGCTGGTTCAGGTACCCTTACTTTAGAACGAAATCGCATATAATGAGCCCTAAGAGCTTACCTTAGGTAGAACCATACTGAACCTCTAGTGGTCACCCAAATAGGTGTTCTATTTATTATTTTTTGCTTTGCATTCTAGCTTTCTATGAAATGTACTGTCTTGTTTCGTTTTGGCTGTGATTGCATTGCATTTTCATCATAGAAAAGGGTGTTGATTCACATTCAGTTGCTAAATAGAGAGCTTGTCATGGAAAATAGATTTCTTGATGAAATGGAAGACAATGCGGCCGTTCAGATATGGTCTGAGAAGATACAATAGGAGAAGAGTGACAGCCTGAAGGAGGGGTACATGTTAGAATTATGAGATCTCACTTGCATCAGTGTGACTTAGAATAATCTTTAAGAATTAAAATAGGTATGAGATCAATGAGATGACGAAACCAAACAGTTATTCTACTGTAACTATGGTGATTTGCCTTATTTACTTGATGTCAAAGTGGATAAGCACTTATTCCGAGCTCTTGCCAAATATTGGAATCCCGTCTATAGCTGCTTTACTTTTGGAAAGGTAGATTTGGTGCCCACCGTAGAAGCATTCACAACTCTGCTCGATTGCCTGAGGATCTAAGCCGAAAAAGCTTATTCTAGAGTAGCCAATATTTCGACTTTCTTAAAAAAGCTAATGAGTATAATTGGGATGAGCGAGCAATGTGTCACGACCCAAATTAAACAAAAGGGAGATAGCAAATACGTTCCTTGGAAAAGTTTATGGAATTTGATCTTGGCACATCCGGGTACGAATAAAAGAGTCAGTGTCTTCACCTTGAGTATTTACGGGTTGGTCATCTTCCTCAAAGGCTAGAGCACATGAATGAGGCAGTTATAGATCTATTTGATCGTCTTGACAAAAGGGTCACTCCCATCTTGGCAATTTTGGTCGAAACTTTTAGATATTTGAGTGCATGTTAGAGAGTGAGTGAAGGAAGGTTTATCGGGTGTGCATAACTCTTGTTAGCATGGTTCTATAGCTACTTTTGAAAGGTAGAAAATGTCTATTATAGAGTATTCTCTGAGAACTATTCTTCATTGAAAGAGTTTGTGGCTACCTGAAGGCGAGACATCATATTTGAGGAAAAGTGGATGGTGATTCTCTAGAGTCTTCAAGACAAAGACGTCGAATGAAAGGCCCATTGGATGATCCCTGATGAAATTTTGTACCGATGTAGAGACTTCGACTGGGTCCCTCTACTTAGGATATGTGAAGCTATTGGATATGCCCCTCTACTTGTATTGAGGCAGTATAGGTCGAGGCAGTTTATACCGGTAACGCAAGGGTTGGCTCAATGTGAGTTTGTGTACAAAGGTGATAATTACAAGAAGAAGATTCATGAAATATCGAACGCTTGGAACCAAACTCATAGAATGAAAAGATTTGCTACAAATCCTATGATGACACATGAATATGGTTAGTGGTAGGGTAAAAGAGTCAATGACAATGTCCTTGTGTCAAGTAAAGAAAACATTCGGCCAATAGAAGAGCACTTACAAGTGATCCCGTTTGAGTTGGAAATCATAAAGCAAGACTTTGAAAAAAGGAGTTTGGAGCTGGAGAAAATGATAAACCATAATATATATATATTTTTTTACCCTAGGATTAGCACATTTATGGATAAATTATCATTAGAATTATAGAATATGATGCTCTTAATCCTTTGATTTCATGTTTTATACTTAGGTGAGCATAAGGAAGAGAAAAGAGCAAGAAACGGGCCAAAAACGGACAAAATGGGCCCAAATCATCATTCAACACAGCCCAAGGCATTTTTACACGGGTAAACCACATGCCCGTATTGATCTCTCAGTGTTGAATATAGCCTGAGCAACTTTACACGAGCGTAGCACACAGGTGTGTCCCTGTCAAGCCCTATTTCAATTCTACGCGGGAAAGGCTAATTTTTAGGTATTTTGGGTATTCTAAAGTCTATAAAAACACCCAAGGGGAGGAGCAAAGGGACACACAAAGTAGGAAGCAAGGAATTACTCAAAGAACATCCATTGATTCATCTCGGAAGCAAGGATTTACATCAAAACTGAATATCTCCCTTCAATTTCTCTCGAAGTTTTTGGGTTTTTTATGTTTTGTTGTTTTCCTTATTTTGAGATGTTTTCTTTTATAAGTATGAACTAAATCTCCTAAATACCTAAGGGGGATGAAACGTAAGACGGACTTGTTATTATTTTCTGAATTATAAGATAAATACTTGATTTGTTCTTAATTGTGTTATTAATTCTTGTGTTAATATTTTAGGATATTAATTCAAGTTGAATATGCTTATTCAGTGGAGCAAAAGTCCCTGTCTAAGAGTAGATCCAACACAATTAAGCGGAGTTGATTGCAATCCTAGATATAGGATGACAAAAATCTGTCGGATTAGAGTCAAATCTAATAGGGAAGTCCATAGATCGAGTTAACGCAACACTAGGGGTTTTAATTAGAAAGAAATTTCAATTAATCAACCTAGGGTTAGTTGTTCTTAGTCTTCAAAGAGATATTAACATAATTAAGGGATTTTTATGGATCAAGTCAAGTGAATAAATCGTCTAGTTTAGAGTCTAATAATAAGTGAAGTCTAGGTGGATTCTTCCTTGGGTATTGTCTTAATCAATCGATTTTTCCAAAAGTATTTTCCCCAATTCATTCTCTGTTGTGTTCTTCGTTAATTAATTACTTTAGCTTAATTAGTTTGAAACAAATCCCCTTTATTTTTAGGCTAGATAATAAGAAGAAAGTTAATACTAGTATTTTTAGTTCTTGTGGGTTTGACATCCCGGTCTTGCCATAAGCTATACTATTGTTCGTTAGGTATGCTTGCCTTTATCATGATAATAGTTTAGTTTTACAAGTTTGACCATCAGGGCATCTCAAGCATGCTTCATATGAGGATGATTGAGCGTCATCGTGGAACCAACCTCCTCAATACCATCTAGCTCAGTCTACCGAGTAGAAGGACCCAGCAGATGTTACTGATGATATCCCTCCACCCCATGAGGATCTACCTTCTCAGCCACCGCCATCCATAGACCAGTTCATGCTGCTACTTCATTCACTGACATCTTTGAGCGCCTCACTCGATTTGAGTAGCAGTGCTTCTAGCGATTTGATCACATTGATGCTACTTTACAACAGATTTGTCAGCACCTCCACATCACATCTCCACTGCCACCACCTCACGACCCATCTGGCAATAAGGACTTTTGAGTCCATTTATTTTTCTTTTTCTTTTTAATTTTATGTTTCTTTATATTTATCTTTATTTCTATTTTTATGCTTTGCAAAACTATCTTAGTTCATCTTGAATATTTATTTTTATGGATGTTTCTTAATGAGTAACCATGCTAATCCCTTTAATACACCTCCCTAAGATATTATTGATGACTCCGCAGTTTCAAAAAGTTCAAGGTGCTTGATGTCATGATAATCTATTGAGGAAAGATACCCCACGACTATCATGTCATGCTCAACCATGACACTAAAAACCATGAACATCTTTATTTAGCATCGTGATCGTGGAACCCCATCCTCTACCACCACCGGAGTATCCTCCTTCACCTTCACCTCTGCTTAGTTCATCACACACTTCATTAGCTTTTTCTTCAAATCAGCTTTCACTACTCCAAGGATTCATCCAAAATTCAGGAAGTTTCACTTCTCTCCCTCTCTTATGATTTATGCTTATATTCTTATTTCTCCTTGTTTATTTAGGACAATGACATCGAGGACAATGTACATCTTTAATGTGGATGTTATTAATTTCATTATTAGAAAATCCCTGAATCTTGTCTTGTTCTCAAGTCACTTTCTCATATTACTGTTAGAATGAAATTCTGATTGATTTATGATTTTTATTGATATGTTCTAGATTAAGACATAGGTATTTATGCTTTGATTATTCAAACTTTAAGACATTAGAGAATTAAGCATGATAAGTTGAACTTTTGAGAATTAAGAATTTTTCTAGGTTGTTTCCCTAAATTTAGGTATTACCTTGAAGTTTGAAATTCACAGGATTGACATCAAAAGCAATAATTTTTGTGAGATTTTGAGCCTTTAGAGCATATATTCTTTCTTGCTCACTTTTATTGTTGCTATAAGTGTGTCAATATTGATTTGTTATTCTAGAACTTGCTTCGATTATACATGTTGAGACCACACAATTGATTTGATATACCGAGATGATAAAGGCACCTCGGTTTAACTCACTCACTCCACAAAAGCCCACATTCATAGTTAACCCTTAGTGAACCCCTTTGAGCCTAACAAACCATCCATTGATTTACCCTTAATATTAACCTATAACCCATTATTGTTGAAATCCCCTTAATTAATTTGATCCATATTTTGTTGAGATTTGAATTGAATAATTATCTAGCTATGTTCTCCTCTTTAGTTAGTGAAGTTACTTGAATTTGTTCTTAAAAATAAATAAATAAATAAAAATAAAAATAAAAAATAATTCCAGTTGTTAGTTTTTCGTCTAGCATATTATTATGAAATTATGTAATGCTTGAACTTAAACGATGTTATTCATGAGGAAAAGCTCAATTCTAGGAATATTTTTATTCAGTAATGTAATTTCTCAGTATTGGTTATTTTTCTAGTTAGGTAATTCTTCAGTTCAATCTCGATTTTAATCTTCTCTTTCAGCTTGTGTCCACACCCCTAACCAAAGCCCCGTTACAACCCTTTAAAGACCTTTTGATCGATGTATCATCTTAATCTATAGTGGTGAAGATTTAATTTTCATGCAAGCCTATAGTAATAATTTTTCATGTTGACTAATGAGTGCTTAATTTCTGAACCCTAAACACTTTGAGTGAATAGAGTGAATCTCTAGTGAGGATGTCAACTCTTATTAGTTTTGAATCAAAGGTAATTACTTAGATGAGGGGAGAAACCTATGTTTCCGTGATAAAATTCTCAACTTGGATTGTTTGAGACTTTGATGTTGTTTTAGTTGAATCCTCAATGTATAAATTACTTGTGGATTATTTCAAAACACTATTTATAGGAATTATAAGTTGAGAAGAACGAATTTTGATTGTAAGCTAAGGATTTTGTTTAAGGACAAGCAAAGGCTTAAGTATGGGGGTATTTGATAAACCATAATATATACATATTTTTACCCCAGGCTTAGCACATTTATGGATAAATTATCATTAGAATTATGGAATATGGTGCTCCTAATCCTTTGATTTCATGTTTTATACTTAGGTGAGCATAAGAAAGAGAAAAGAGCAAGGAACGGGCCAAAAATGGACAAAATGGGCCCAAATCAACATTTAACACGGCCCAAGGCATTTTTACACGGGTAAACCACACGCCCGTGTTGATATTTCAGTATTGAATACAGCCTGAGCAACTTCACATGGGCGTGGCATACGGGCGTGTCTCTGTCGAGCCCTATTTCAATTCTACGAGAGAAAGGCTAATTTTTAGGTATTTTAGGTATTCTAAAGTCTATAAAAATACCCAAGGGGAGGAACAAAGGGACACACAAAGTAGGAAGCAAGGAATTACTTGAAGAACGCCGATTGATTCATCTCAGAAGCAAGGATTTACATCAAGACTGAAGATCTCCCTTCAATTTCCCTCGAAGTTTTTGGGTTCTTTATGTTTTGTTGTTTTCCCCATTTTGAGATGTTTTCTTTTATAAGTATGAACTAAATCCCCTAAATACCTGAGGGGGATGAAACCTAAGATGGATCTTGTTATTATTTTCTGAATTATGTGATAAATACTTGATTTATTCTTAATTGTGTTATTAATTCTTGTGTTAATATTTTAGTATATTAATTCAAGTTGAATGTGCTTATTCAGTGGAGCAAAAGTCCCTGTCTAAGAGTAGATCCAACACAATTAAGCGGAGTTGATTGCAATAAGAATCTGCCTGATTAGAGTCAAATCTAATAGGGAAGTCTATAGATCGAGTTAACGCAACACTAGGGGTTTTAATTAGAAAGAAATTTCAATTAATCAACCTGGGGTTAGTTGTTCTTAGTCTTGAAAGAGATATTATCATAATTGAGGGATTTCTACTGATCAAGTCAAGTGAATAAATTGTCTAGTTTAGCGTCTAATAATAAGTGAAGTCTAGATGGATTCTTCATTGGGTATTGTCTTAATCAATCGATTTTTCCAAAAGTATTTTTCCCAATTCATTCTATGTTGTGTTCTTAGTTAATTAATTAGTTTAGCTTAATTAGTTTGAAACAAATCCCCTTTATTTTTAGGCTAAATAATAAGAAGAAAGTTAATACTAGTACTTTTAGTTCTTGTGGGTTCGACATCCCGGTCTTGCCATAAGCTATACTACTATTCGATAGGTGCGCTTGCCTTTGTCATGATAATAGTTTAGTTTTACAGGTTTGACCATCATAAAATATCACTTATCAGAAAAAGATAGAACAATTGGAAGAGAAAAAGATACGGCTAGGATTAAACGTCAACGTCCAGAACTTAGAAGCAAAGAAAATGAGAAAAGGAAAGAACAAGGCTGAGGAAGACTTGAACAGTCTAAAAATAGATTATAAAAAGCTGTGTTTATCGATGAGGACTGCCGGGTTGGGTAAAACATCGAAAGAATGGCGGCAAGAAATCAAAGAAGAGAAGATTAGAGCTAACTAGTGGGAAAAGAAATTCCAAGAGGCTCGAGTTCAAGAAGATGTTCTAGAAAGAGATTTGTTAGAAAGCCGAAATGGAAAGGTTGGATTGAGAGCCAGGGTAGTAGAATTAGAAAGGTCACTACACCAATATCGTGGTTGCAACTCTGCAATTGAGTTGGAAGCAATCTTAAATAAGATTGAATAGTTGAATGGAAAGATAAAAGAGCTCGAGACCGCATTGCAAAATTGTAAACTTCGAGTTGAACTTCTTGAAGCAAGCAATGAACACTAGAAAGAGCAACTCCAATGCTCTCAAGGTAGATCACATCATGGGCGAAGCTATGACTCAAGTACGTGAAGTAGCTGATCATTTGCAAACTCTAACAGTTCAGGCTGATATGCTAAGCTCGAGATACGAATAAAAATCAGATTGGGGTAGAGAATTAGCTTGCTTCTTAGGAAAGTCAAGGCTTTGTGTATTAGGGCAAGGCCTATATGTAAAATATATTCGTTTTTTGTAAAGAGATTTATTTTCTAGTAAAGTTGTTCTAATAGAATTGAATTAGAATCAATGCCTTTTTTGCATTTATTTTATGCATCAGTATTACATTTCATCATATGCATTAAATTTCATAAAAACACCCTAATTAATCGAAATTATGACAGTTACCCTAGAAACCAACAAGAATCTACCAACTGAATATCGTTACGGTACTCGCGACAAAACTAAAACAATGGATCAAATATTAGAGAGATTAGAACAAATTCAGAAAGACATGTAAGATTAGTTGCAAGCGCAGCAGCAGAAACAATTAGCTAAAGTACAGCTGAGGGATCAAATACAAGAATCCCAACGAAGTATGATAAGCCAATTGACACAGTTGCTGGTCGAAGGGATCAAAAAAGGGAAAAGCACTACGGTTAACTCAGGGGATGATAATGAAGACCCTGCATACCCTCAGGTTTTACCCCGGTAAATGTCTAGGCCCAACCAGATACATATCCACGAAGGGTATCGGTCATCATAAGACCTCAACAATATTAAGCCGATACCTCAGCACTGATGAACTACCCAACAGGTTCAGGTTCCAATCCTAGAGATTATTTGATTAACCAAGTTGCTCCTAATTTAGACAACATGGCTGAAATGGATAGAGCAAGAGTAGAATTGCTGAAATAATTGAAAGATCGGTACAAGTGGTTAGAGGAGAAATTCAGAGCTATGGATAATACTGACTACCTTTGCAGGGTTGATGCTAAGGAGTTGAGTTTAGTCCCATATCTAGTACTCTCACCAAAATTCAAAACTCCAGAATTTGAAAAATACAATAAGACTAGTTGTCTTGAAGCCCATATCACAATATTCTACTGAAAAATGACGGGATATGTCAATAACGACCAATTGTTAATCCACTGCTTCAAAATAGTCTGATCGGGTCGGCTGTTAAGTGGTACAACCAGCTAAGCCGTGCTAAAATCAACTCATGGAAAGACTTGGCACATGCTTTCATGAAACAATATAGCCATGTGACTGACATGACGCCCGCTAGAACTACGCTGCAAAACATTGAGAAGAAGCAAAGTGAAAGCTTTGGGCAGTACGCTTAGAGATGAAGATAGGTGACAACACAAGTTTGACCACCTCTTCTGGAGAAAGAGGCAACAATGCTTTTCATAAATACGCTGAAAGCCTTGTTTATTAATCATATGTTGGAAAGTGCTACCAAGAGCTTCTCAGATATAGTAATGTCTAAAGAAATGATTGAAAATACAGTAAGGAGTAGGAAAATAGACACGGGGAAAAATGCCAAAAGATCAGCCCCGAGAAAAAAAGAAAATAAAGTGAACACCGCGAGTGTGTATAACAAGAGCTATTCAAAATAGGTCGCTATTTGCCAACTAAGGATCGTAACAACCAGCTATCAAGGCCCCTCAAGGTAAGAATCTAACTCAAGGCCAAACACGGAAAAGCTCCAATTCACACTCATCCTGATGACATATAGAGAATTATATTAGAATTTGTTTTATGTGCATATGGTATCCCCAATTTCTTAAAACCCATGCAACCTTCGTTCCCAAAATGGTATGATGCGAATGCTCAATGCGAGTATCACGCAAGAATAACGAGGCGCTCAATTAAAAATTGTATTGCATTTAAAAAGTTGATTGAAAGGTTCATCAAGATAGGGATCGTAAGATTTGATGATCCTTCGGGACCTAATGTGGCAGAAAATCTATTACATAGTCATTCAGACCAAAGGGTAAACGTGACAATTGAGAATGGATGAAAGAGGACCAAAATTGATGTTGCAGGAGTAAAATCTCCACTAAAAAAGGTTTGGCAAAAAATGATAAACGTGGAATTAATCGTTTAAGATTTGGAGGAAGTACCTAAAAGGGTGAGGAACTACTGTGAGTTCTATGCTGAAAAAGGTCATGAGATCTAAGGGTGCGCTGAGTTCAGGACTTTAGTGCAAAATCTGATGGATAACAAAGAATTATAGTTTTTTGAAGATGTCAAGGGCTTAGAAGGAGGATATGTTTATGCCTCAGAGGAAGGATCAACATAGAAGGCCTACAAGGTCAACCACTCGGTACTGGTTATTTCATGGCCGAGAAATAATGAAGTAGGAACACAAGCTGCGCCAAGAGTCATAATTTAGAAACTCGTGGCTTTTCCTTACAAGGACAACAAAAGGGTTACATGAAATTATAACTGCAATGTGATGATCCTAAGAGAATAAAACTCTGTTAGCACTTTAGAAGAGGGTCAGGATGTTGGTTTCTACACACACAGTGAAAGGACCTATGACCTTGTAAATACAAGAACTGAGCCCGTTAAAGGAAAAACCTTGGCGGTTGAACACAAGAAAGAAAAGACAGCTAGATTTGAATCACCTGTTAATGAGCGGGTAACTGAGTATGAAGTTAAGGAATTCCTGAAATTCTTGAAGCATAGTGAGTATAGTGTTATAGAACAGCTACACAAACAACCAGCTCGCATATCCATACTAGCCTTACTCTTGATCTCAGAGACACATCGTAGCGTGTTGATGAAGGTGTTGAATGAAAGTTATGTCCCTGATGATATCTCTGTGAACAAGCTAAACCGTCTGGTTAACAATTTGGGTGCCGATAATTTCATCTTTTTCAATGACGATGAAATACTACCAGGGGGCATAGGATCCACGAATGCTCTACACATCACTACCTGCTGCAAAAGATATACGTTTCAGGGGTGTTAATCGACAATGAATCTGCACTGAACATCTTGCCTCTATCCACACTGAATAGATTGCCAGTGGATCGCTCTCACATGAAAACGTGCCTAAATATAGTGAGAGCATTCGATGGTACAAAAATGAGGGTAACAGGAATGATTGAAATACCTTTTTTAATTGGCCCAAACACATATGAGGTAGACTTTTTGGTGATGGATATCAAGCACTCCTATAACTGCTTATTGGGTAGACCTTGGATTCACTCGGTTGGGGCAGTGTCGTCATCACTACACCAAAAACTGAAGTTGGTAATGGAGGGTTGATTGGTGACGATAAATGCTGAAAAGTATATCATTGCATCCGTAACTAGTGCTTCACTATACATAGGAGCAGATGAGGAGACAATAGAATGTTCCTTTCGATCACTGAAATTTGTTAATGCAACTTTCATTGTCGAGGGAAACAAGATCCCAGTACCAAGAATATCCAAAACTACGAGGATGGGTCTGCAGTTGATGGTTAAGAAAGAAACCTTGCCTGGAAGAGGACTCAGAAAATATCTTCAAGGAAGAGTCGAGGCACCAATGTTGAAGGACAAACAAGACCGCTTTGGCTTAAGATACAAGCCAGATGCGAGGAAAAAGAAGAAAGGGCTAGAGAAGAAGCAAGAAATAAGAAGAGTGCGACTGAGTGGGGGAGATGTTGAGTCGGAACTGATAACCATTCCCCATATATCCAAAACGTTCGTGTCAAGAGAAACCATTTATCTTGAATGAAGAATGTCAGAAAAAGAGAGCCTAGAAGGAATGTTGGGAAATCTGAGCATTAATGCCATATCCAAAGAAGAAATTGGGGAAAACCTGTCAAGTATTCGTTATTATATTCCCGGAAGTATTCTGAACAATTAGACTGCGAAAGAGATTCCTGTAATTTTTACAACTAATTCAAAGTAATGTTCAAAACACACTTATTGCTCTAAGCTTGGAAGCAATAAGAATCCTTTTGTGAAAAGGCATATGTCCAATATTTTTATTTCAATAAAATGCATCTTTGTGTCTCATTTTGGCAAATATTCTTTTATTTTTCTTATTTTATTCATACTCATACCATACAGATAATTATTCTTAAATTTATTTGTTCTTTGGGTCTTCTTTTATTCATATAACAAGTATCCAAATATTAATGATACGAGTGATGCTGCTATTAGCTCAGAGTCTCCTTTTGAGTAAGATATGTGTCTAGAGGAACCTCAGGACTTTGAAGATGATTGAAATTGTAACCTATCCCCTGGTTTGCTAAAGATCGTAGGATAAGATGAGAAATAAATCCTACCTTACAAAGAGTCAGTAGAAATTGTGAGCTTAAGAGACAAACAAGAAAAGAAAGAAGTGAAGATCAGAGCTTGCATCACAGTAGAGACAAAGCGAGACCTCATTGAGTTACTCCAAGAATTCAAAGATGTATTCGTATAGTCGTATCAAGACATGCCTGGACTAAGTACTAATATCGTGGTACACTGGCTCCCCATAAAGGAAAAATGCAAGCCAGTTCAATAGAAACTCCTAAGGATAAAGCCTGACGTCCAGCTAAAAATAAAAGAAGAGGTCAAGAAACAATTCGATGCTGGTTTTCTATAAGTGGTTAAATACTCGGAATGGGTAGCCAATATAGTCCCGTCCCTAAGAAAGATGGGAAAGTACGAATGTGTGTAGACTACAGGGATTTAAACAAAGCCAGCTCAAAGAACAATTTCCCGTTGCCTCACATCGATACCTTAGTGGACAACACGACAGGTTATTCACTGTTCTCCTTTATGGATGGCTTCTCTGGATACAATCAGGTAAAAATGCATCTTGAAGACATGGAGAAGACCACATTCGTAACCACGTGCGGAATATTTTACTATAAGGTGATGCCATTCGGATTGAAAAATACAGGAGCAACATATCAAAGAGTCATGGTAACCCTATTTCATGATATGATGCACAAAGAAATTGAGGTTTATGTTGATGATATGATCATAAAATCCCAAATAGAAGAAGAACATATACAAGTTTTGAGAAAATTATTCTTGAGGTTGAGAAAATTCCAGTTAAAGCTTAATCCAACCAAATATACCTTTAGGGTTAGGTTGGGAAAATTGTTAGGATTCGTAGTAAGCAAAAAAGGGATTGAGATCGACCCAGATAAAGTCAAGGATATATAGGAGTTGCCTTCGTCACGCACTCAAAAAGAGGTCCAAAATTTCTTAGGAAGATTAAATTACATCGTCCGGTTCATTTCACAACTAATCGAGAAATGCGACCCCATATTTCGTCTCTTTAAGAAACACAATCTAGGTGTATGGGATGAGGAATTCTAGAAAACCTTTGACAAGGTCAAACATTACTTGTCCAATGCCCCAGTACTGATGCCACCTAGATCAAATAAGCCACTAATACTGTACTTAGAAGTATTTGGAAATTCAATAAAATGCGTGCTCGGCCAATACGATGAGTCAGGAAGGAAAGAAAAAGCGGTATATTACCTCAGTAAGAAATTCACTGAATGTAAGACAAGATATTCACCAATTGAGAAGTTGTGTTGAGCCTTGATCTAGATAACTCGTAGACTGAAACAGTACATGCTATACCACACAATTTGGTTAATCTAAAAAATAAACATTCTAAAATACATGATGGAGTTGGCTGCTTTGAATGGAAGAATGGCCCGATGACAAATTCTACTTCCCAAATTTGATATAATCTATGTGAACCAGAAGGCAGTAAAAATGAGTGCGATAGTAGATTTTCTAACTAGTAGAGCTTTAGAAGATTATGGGCCTTTGAACTTTGATTTCCCGAATGAAGATCTGATGCATGTTGCAACCGCTGGAGAAGATGCTCAAGGCGAACATCCTTGAAAATTAAAAATTGACAAAGCTTCAAGCACCATAGGTAATAAAATCGGGGTAGTCTTGATATCCCTAAACGGAGTTCATTATCCCTTTACTAGTAAATTAGATTTTGATTGCATGAACAATATGGCAGAATACAAAGCATGCATCATGGGTATCTATGCAGCCATAAAATACAAGATCAAAGCACTGAAGGTATATGGAGATTCTATATTAGTGATCTATCAACTCCAAGTTGAATGGGAGACAAGAGATCCCAAGTTGATCGAGTATAGAAGGCTGGTCCTAGAGTTACTTAAAGAGTTTGATAACATTACCTTTTACTACCTCTTGCGAGATGAAAATCAAATGGCTGACGCCCTAGCTACCTTAGCTTCCACGGTCAAAGTAAACAAATAAGAGGATGTAAAACATATTCAAATCAGTTGGTACTAAGATGCGTGGATGCTGTTGAGGCCACGGAAATCTTGGAAGAATTCCATGAGGGTGTTTGTGGAACATATGCTAATGGTTTTACAATAGCCAGACAAATCATGAGATTCCAATATTATTGGTCCACCATGGAAGGGAATTGTATCAGTTATGCCAAAAGATGTCATAAGTGCCAAATTTATAGAGACAAAATTCATGTGCCACCTTCACCTCTTTATGTTCTAACTTCTACATGGCCTTTCTTTATGTGGGGCATGGATGAAATTGAGCCAATCTTGCTGAAAGCTTCCAATGGGTATCGATTCATCTTTGTGGTCATTGATTACTTTACCAAGTGGGTAGAGGTTGCTTCATATGCCAATGTCACGAAGTCAGCAGTTAGCAAATTCTTAAAAAAAGAGATCATATGTCAGTATGGAATGCCAGAAAAGATCATATCTGACAATGCATTGAATTTGAACAACACGATATCAGAAGTCTGTAATTAGTTCAAAATCAAACACCACAACTGGTCACCATATTGCCCAAAAATGAATGGTACGGTGAAGGCAACCAATAAGAACATTAAGAAGATCGTGGGGAAATGACTGAAACTTATAAAGATTGGCATGAGAAGTTACCATTTGCCCTCTATGATTATTGAACGTCTGTTAGGACCTCTACTAGGGTAACGCCTTTCTCATTGGTTTATGGAATGGAGATGGTTTTGCCCATTGAAGTTGAGATTCCTTCTCTTTGAGTTTTGTCAGAGTTAAAATTAGATGAAGCATAATGGATCCAATCTCGATATGATCAGTTGAACTTGATCGAAGAGCAGAGGTTGAAAGCTATCTGCCATGGTCAAATGTACCAAAAATGAATTATGCGAGCTTATGACAAAAAGGTTCGCTCTAGAAAATTCCATGAGGGAGACCTAGTATTGAAAAAGATCTTTCCCACATAAAATGACTTCAGAAGAAAGTAGATGCCAAATTGGGTAGGACCTTATGTGGTAAAGAATTCCTTTTTTTAGAGGAGCACTAATCTTGACCGAGATGGATGGAAAAAACCTATCTAACCCTATGAATTTGGATTCAGTCAAGAAATACTTCACCTAAAAAAAGGGGGGAGAGGCTAAGGCGAAAACTTGCAAAGGGCGTCTTAAGACCAAAGGGGTTTTGAGTTGAAAACCTAAGAAATGGCAACTCAAATTTGGATTGAAGGTTGAACATGTGATGGTCGAGTCTTCTCAAGAGGAGAAACATTATATCTTGGGGCATCAACAGAGAACTCTAAATTTCTAAACACATATCATGCTCAAAATAGTTCTCAAGAAGTTTGTGCAGAGAAGCTCATACTGTGATATTTGGGGCACCTATTTTTATCTTACTCATTTTGTATTTTACCAACGTTTTCTATTTTGATTAATTTATTCATTTTGAGCTTTGCTCCCAATAAATTTCAATCTTGTCCATTGTTACAATCTTTTTCAAGCATTTTTCATTGAAATAACGATTTATAGACTAATAATATTCAAGTAAAATGATTTCTGCATATTACTCTGAAAGGTTTTATAAATAGTATAAGGACCTAAAACAGGACCAATAATCAGAACTAACCAAATCTAAGGGTTGGAAATATTTGGGAACTAATAGTTTGAATTGTGATTATTTCTTCGAATTTTCTATCAAAGATACTAGATCTGAATAAGAAGGCATAGCAATACATCAATGATAGAACCTTGACGAATAGCGAGCAATGTCAACCTAAGCATTAAAAAGGGAATCATTCTCGAAAAATAACATTCTGTATGCATGCAAATATCATTCATATACATCTAGTTAAGAGAATTTGACCGCTTGGCATAAATATAGGCCCATGAAATGCATTTTACAGGTCATGTTCTCCAGAACGGTGTAACAGATCAATGAAATCATAAATCCTATACCCTTGAAATTACAATGGGACGAATTGAAGTCATTGTGGTGAATCTTATCTCCTTGAAGTTGTAGTGGAGCAGATTAAAACCACAAATCTTATCTCCCCAAAGTTACAGTGGAGTAGATTAAAGCCACAAATCTTATCTCCCTGAAGTTTCAGTGGAGTAGATTAGAGTGAATCTTATCTCTCTGAAGTTGCAGTAGAACAGATTGGAGCTATGAATCTTATCTCCCTAAAGTTACGGTGGAGCAGATTGGAGTACAAATCTTATCTCCCTGAAGTTACAGTGGAGCAGATTAAAGCTACAAATCTTATCTCCCTGAAGTTGTAGCGAAGCAGATTGAAGATAGTGAATCCTATCTCTCTAAAGTTGCAGGTAGAGTAGATTGAAGCTACAAATCTTATCTTCCTGAAATTGTAGTGGAGTGGATTGAATATAGTGAATCTTATCCCTCTAAAGTTGTAGCGGAGTAGATTCAAACTACATTTCCTATACCCTTGAAGTTGTAGTGGATTAGAACGAGGCTACTTGAAGAAGAGAAACACCAAAGAAGTCGAAATTTGGTAAGACTAGACAAAATTGGTTGTAACACCCCTAGGCCCGTACCCGTCGCAGGAGAGTCGAGAGGCATTACCCAACTTTCATTTAACTTAACAATATCATAGTCAAACAAATCAATTTATGCCATTATCACATTCATCTCCTAATACTCATATGCCGGATCAAAATTCATACTCAACCAATTTATTTAAGATTATTTCTATTATAAAGATAAAAGAATGCTATAGCTTAGGAGGACTCATAATAGAAATCAACTAAGCTGATTATCATCTTCCCAACAATGCATAATGTACCATAAGTATCATTTCTTGCAACGTAAAAAAAAAGTCCTTATGAATACAACAGAAAGGTTACATTAAATTTTCATTTTGATTACGCTTAAACCTCACACGTTTCATAAAACATATACATCTAAATACTAAGATATTTTGAGCGCATTTCACATAATGTATACTTGAAACTTCATTGACATATAACTAATTCAAGCATTAGACCATAGACATGGATGAAGAGTATTCGATAGGCCATTTTCGCATGGCCAACTTAATTACAATGCGAGATCATATTTGATTTACAACAAAATGTCGAATCTATACATGCCATTTTCAAGGTTAAGTTTCAAAAATACCAAAAGATGTTGTGATAGCGTGGATGACTACAACCCTGGGGCTCCTGAGACCGTAGCAACAAGAGCAATCTATAAAACAGAAAATAAGCGCAACTAGATAAGTAATCAATTGCTTAGTAAGTCTTTAAGTAACAAAATCATAAAAAAAAGGTCTAGAAATGTCTAAGCTCGTTTATTTTACCCTTTGCCTGAATAGGGCATACTAAGATAACTCTCTGTCAATTCATATCAAAAAGATAAACTTAGTGTAGTCAACTAAATTCAACTTATAACCATATACGTTCATCTCAAGGATCAAACTAAATTCATGTTTATAAACATACCTCCTCTATTCGAATAGTTGAATCTCCTCTTTCTGATCACATACAACTAAAACAAATCATAGACATTCGGATCACTTTTAACAAAAATCAAAGCATTCCCACCGAATTTCAAATTCACCAACCATAGACAAATAAGTTATCGTACAAGAATAAGATGCAAACCTGACTATCTTACGGTAGGTAGCACATTTGTTAGTATGGGTTTGGCATTTATTTGATAACGTTGGCACGGATATCATTCGGGACCCAGCCCGATTTCCACACTGGCTCATAGCCCTTCGGAACTAGGTCCGGTTATGACGCTGGCTTAACAGCCCTTCAAGGCTAAGCTTGGATCATCCCACTGGCTTAAAAGCCCTTCGAGTTTAAACTCGGATCGTATCTCTGGCTCGAAAGCCCTTCGAGGCTAAGCTCGGATCGTATCTCTGGCTCGAAAGCCCTTCGAGGCTAAGCTCAGATCGTATCTCTGGCTCGAAAGCCCTTCGAGGCTAAGCTCGGATCTAAATCCCACTCAATATTCACACATGTTTATATGTATATGTATCATGTCACATTTGCATCACAAATCATAGACAAAGGACACTATTTCATTTCAAAACATAACACGATTCAAAGTTCACATGCCACTTCCAACAATTCCGTAAATTATCTTTGCCATAACGACATTCAATTACAACTCTTATGTCTAGATTTATATAATATACATATGTATTAAGGTATCATCATATTATAAGTAGAAATTTTGTTACTCAAGAACTTACTTCGTATCTTTCTGAGTAGTATACGGGTTGGTTATTCCACGACCTTCGCTTTTCCCTTGTCCGAGAGTGCCCCTCTTTGCTCTTGATCTTGATTGAGACAAATTTAATCATATTAATCCTTACTCAAATAACTCACTTGATAATTACACTTCTTTTCAAGACAAAGAATTTCTAAATTTCTTTTATTACACATTCGGTCACATACACCACCAAAATTTATATCCAAAAAAATCATTTATAAAATCAAGCACACCAAATTTCGAGTACAACAACCCTTATCTAGCATAACATCATCTTAGTCTTTATGCATATCCTCCATTCAGCTTTTATGAACTAAAGAATTAACAAATACACATGATGCTCATTTACAAAGTTGAAACTAAAACCTTAACATTTCATACATTTTTGGTCGTTCTACTTTTAAACTATTTAATTTTTTTCTGCCTTTATGAAAATTGCATTTCAAATAGTCGAAAAACATAAGGCCTTACAAAAACGACCCAAGTTTACACTTTAACTAATTTATACAAAATTTTAAAGCATTTAACTACCCTTCAACAAGAATATGCCCTATGACCGAATGCTCCACTAAGGTTGACCCAAAACATTTTAATTTCCATTAAAGAACGCTCAAAGCCGAATTTCCAACTTAGCTAATAAAGGTCTTTTACAAATAAATTCACAAGCACAACCAAATTCTTTTATACACACCTAATTTACTAAAAATTCAAGTCTTTTGTTAATTCAAACTCAAACTAACAATTCATCCAACCCATTTGCTATCTTCACTTTCGGCACTCATTCAAATTTCTATCCTTACACACACACAAATCTTAATCGGCCACAAGGTCCTCCAAACCATTCAATTTATCAACCCATACATCCATTAGTACATAATATCAACATCCCATGAATCTCATACAAACATACCCATGACCGAAGGAAGTACCAACCAAAATCTCAAAAACCAACCTATGGGCTACACCGTATGCCTAGCCTTCAACCAAATTTCACAAGATTCAAGCATAATAACATGAATACATACCTCAATTTGGGACTATAATGGCCGAATATCTCTTAATTCTCCAACCCCCTTCTTCTTATTCACAATCGGCAAAAATGGAAGATGAAAATAAAGCTAATTTTCTTATCCCACTTTCTTTTGTTATTTTATTAAGCCATTATTTTCTTTTTACTAATTCATGAATATAAAATACATATTTTAGTGCCATGAAATCATCATGGCCGGCCACTAAGACAACAATTGGGTAGTTTGACATGCAACTCCCATTCTTTATACCATGCATCAATTCGGTCCTCTTCCAATTTACAACATCTTCTTTCTTCTTTTTACACATGAGTCCAAATCAATAATTCCCACATTCGAATGCACTAAATTAAAAAAATTCAATTATTCACACAATCAATTTCTCATAGATTAGTCATGGAATTTAGCATTTATTTAATATAGTAACTCGGTTTTGTGGTTCCGAAACCACTTCCCGACTAGGGTCAAAATGGGGCTGTCACATTGGTTCTTCTTTAGGTCTTTGTTCTATTCTCAGTACACGACAATGAGTAAAGAGGGACAACTATAATGACCCAATTTTGCCTGGGCCCATTTTAACAAACAAATAAAAAATAAATTTACAAACAAATAAGTTACAAGCCCAAATGAAAAAATTACAAGCTCAAATGCAAAGAGGCCCAACAACCCAAAAAACTAAAACTTTTCATAATCCTAGAAACCCTAGGGTTTCTGGCATCGCTCCTCCTTCGAAGGCACACCACCCGAGACCCCCTTCGTGGCCCACCCCTATCGTCATTGCACCAAAATAGCAAGGGTCTCCGTCATCGTTGACTACGCACCGCCACCTATAAAACAAAAAGAAAAGGACAGAAGCAAACACACAAAAAAAAACTAGAAACAGAAGCACAAAGACACATGAATTGTAGATAACAGTAGCAAAAATAGTAGATATAATAAAAGAAAATATGTAAATCGGCTATAAAGGACGGATTTAAAATATAATTTTTTACAAAAAAAGCAATAAAAAAAAGACAACAAAAATTTCAAAGGTGATTCTCTTCATTTTTTTATCTATTTTTTTTAGAAAAAAAGGCATAAAACATAAAACATAAAATAAAAATAAAAAACTCATTGAGTAGTTTCGGGTTCCACTATCGCGAGTAGACGAGGACACCGTCTCCGATAATGGACGGTTCCCTTCGGTGAGACGGCGGAGAAACCGAAGGGACTTCTCAGATTTTCCTATTTTTTTGTCGAGTTTCGAGGAACATCGACCCCAGATCTGGGCTCTGGGCGCCGAAATGCCAAAAAGGGGACTTTTGCGTTTTCCAGCCACCGAGAACAATGGAGCCTGTCGCCAACGACTGGTGGCCATCGTGGGACTTGCCGAACCTCAACGGTTGGATTGAAAAAATTAAGAGAGAAAAAGATGGCTTTCAAATTTTTTTTTAAAAACAGTAGGTAGAATGTTTTTTAACAGAATTTTTGATTTATATAGGCTGGGTTAAACAACACCGTTTTGGTCGGTGTTCAGAAGCCCCAAAATGATGCCATTTTGGAGACTAACCCGAAATCTGACTCGTCTGTTCCCCTAGGATCTGCGTGTTTTCACATGGATGGGATAATTATTATTTCAGTCCTTCCTCTTTTCTTGCTCTTTTTAATCTGATCCTATTTCAATTTGTAGTTTTTTTTATCCTTTTATTTCATCCTTGTGTAAATTAGTCATTGGGCTTACTGTTGACTCTCCAGGGGAAAGACACTTGTGTTGGGGATGGGGGAATTATTCACTGCATCCCTATACTTTTTGTTTCATTTTAATTTAGTCATTTACATTCTGCTTTTTTTTTATTTATACCTTAAGTTTCATTGTGTTTTCAATTTAGTCCCTTTTAGTCACTAACAATGACGTCAGATGTGACATGGGTGACTTGTTGGGATAATTTCACTCTAAATCCTTGCATTTTATATTTTATTTTTAATTTAATCCTTCATTTTAGGATTCTTCATAATTTAATCTTTACATTTCGTCATAAATTTTAATTTAGTCCTTTATTCATTTAACTTTAGCCTTTTTACAAATTTTTTACTTATTTATTTATTCATTTATTTATTACTTATTTATTTATTTTTCATATTTAAAAATAAAGTTATTTACATTTTTTATTTATACATTTTTTGCTCATTTATTATTGTTGTTATTATTCTATTTTTTATTTTTGCTATTATATCAATTCTTCTATTATTCTCACACTATTTATATTTACACTCGTCATTAAGCATCTTTCATTTTTATTTTTTATTTTAAGTTATCTTATTTATTTTATTATTATTGTGATGTGATTATTAATCTTTTTATTATAATTACATTATTATAGTATTCCTTTATTTACCTATTATTTATCATTCTACCCACATAACTATTTTAAATTATTTCATTATCGCTATGTCATACATTAGGTTTAAGCATTTATCCATTTGTATATTTTGCCTGAATAAGTTAAATGCACATCACTTTAAATGTTACGTTCGTTTTTACATGACGTATAAAAAAGGAAATTTTTTAAATCGAGGCAATGTTCATTATTTTTGGAATTAGAAGAGTTGTGTTCCTAATTACGGAATATGGGTTCTTTATAAAACCATAATAGTCAAATATCTATTTCAAAAATAAAAAACGAGATTTAAGTAACAATCAAATGGCGTTTATTCTTGATTTCGAGGGTTTAAGGCATTGTGTCCTAACTTACGAGACATGATCCTTCCTTCTCGATTAACTTGAAATAAGCCCTTTTCGTGAAAATTAATCTAGTTAAGTAATGCCTTAATACAAAAAAGGATTGTGTTTTAAACTCCCTTCAAAATTTCAATTCTTGACACTAAGACATCAAGTAATCAACTAGGTACCAATTTTGGGCGTCACAATGGTACTAATCCTTCTTCGTGCAGAACTGACCCCCGAACCTATTTCCTGGATTTTATAGACCAAAAATCATGGTTTTAGTAAGTCAAACCTTTTATTAAAATGATTGAATTACGAGGTGATCCGATCACACCTTATAAAAAGGATTGGTGGCGACTCCTATTTTCGTTTTCAAAATATAAGTCGATATCAAAAAAGGTTTCGACAAAAATAATATAAATATTTTTAAAAAATAATATGGGTGAGCCTAAAATAAACTTAGGTTAATCTTTTACAAATATGGACGGACTTGAACAAAATTTTTGTAAGGCCCCAAATTTTATTTATTTCTGTTTATATAAAATTTTAGACAAATATCTGTCTACTTTAGTGGTTAAGTGTTTTTGGTGTTTTTGAGAGGTCCCAAGTTCAAGCCTAACGTTTGGTAAATTTTGAAAATTTTCTAACTTAAGCCTTCTCCTTGCTTAATAGGCTTATATGTTTTTATTTGTAGAACTATATTAGATTGGGCTTGCTGATCTGGTGGTTAAGTTGAGTGTTAGTTTGTTGAAGGTTTTGTGTTCAAATCCTTGTGTAAGCAAGGGAATTATTTTTGCTACGGGTGTTGGGTAGAAGTTGGAAGTAATCGAGATTCTGAGTAGTGGGTTGTTAGTAGGAATAGAGGGAGAAAAATAAGGGGTTGTGATGTCGTGGGAAGTTGAGGGACAATCCAATTAAAATTCTATTTTCTTTTTTCCCAAAATCAATTTCCTTTTGACGTTTTTTTCTTCCACCTTGCTATCTAAATTTTGCTTGAACTCCCCCTTTTATTTTTCTTTCGATTTTCTTAAGTCATTTTTCTCTTTTTGCAATGCAAATAGCACTTGTACGGTCCCCGTGAGTGTCTTTTTCTTTTTCGTTGTAATAGTATATCGAATGAACAGGAATCTAATTCTCTTTTCTACAATTATCGGTGTAGGCGAAGGTTTTTGAGCAGTGAATTTCGTCTCTTGGATTTAATTGTGTTAACGAAGGTTCTTTGCCGGCGGTAAGTCGAGTTTTTGTTAGTTCTCTATGGTCGAATTCTTTAGTTAAATCTCTAAATTGGTACTGGTTACTTTGGCTTTAGGTACGAGAAGGCTCAGGAGTGTTTTCACTGTGAATCGAACTAGGTGTGTACACGAAATGCAGAAAACGAGGTTTTGGCAAAAGCCAAAAAACCTCACTGTTGACACCACATGGGCGTGTGGTCGCCTGTGTGGTAGGCCGTGTGCGATGACACGGCTGTGTGAATGATGAAGGCCAGGCCGTGTGTATGACACAGCTGTATGATGGTCGAGTGTGATCGTGTGAGCCTCACGGGCTAGACCAAATTGGGCCGTATAGGCCACACAGGCATGTGGGCCCACACGGGCAGTCTATACGGGTATGTGGGTTTCTGGGCCAGGCCATATGATCCATAAGGATAAGGCCAATCTGGGTGTGTGGGACACACGGGTCTTTGGGCCCATTTATCTGAATTTTTTCCTAGGGTTGCACAGGTCATCCCAAACGACTATGGGCCTATTGTAGGGTCGATAAGGGCTAACTAGACCCTAATTTGTATGATCTGAATGACTGATATTTTGTTCTGAGCATATTATTATCATGCATGTCTGACCTATCTAGTACATATATCTGTACTGGCATTGTTTATTGGTAATTACGCATGATTAATCTGTATGACTGATTCTGCATTTACTGTATTTGTCATTGGGGTGGGATGATGTTTATTGGAGGAAGTGATCTGAAAGGCAATTTATGCCTATTATATGCAGCATGGCTGCAATATATTTGATATGTGCCGTATCGGTACAACATGGTGTGTAGGGTTGGGTGAGTGTTTGTGTGCATGCTTAATTCTATGGGGTTACACACTAAGTTTATGTAAACTCACTCCTTTCTGTTTAATTTGTACAGGTAATCCCCAGTCTTAGGCGGATTAGTGCAGCGGAGGACTCGACGATGACCACTCAACCGTACTATTTTGTTTTAGTCACTTAAAATTAATTAAGGTTTTGAAATTTCTTTTGAGGGTTGTATTAATTGGGAGACTATTTGCTTAAATTTGGTTTTAACTGCGATTTCATGATGTTATAACTGCAAAACTCGGTTAAAACTCGGATTTTACTAAAAGTAATGGTTTCCTAAAATCACAAATGGTTTTACTTAAATACAACAATTTCTAAAGCTTCCGCAATAAATAATGTTTTGACAATCAATTAATTTACAAACGTTTCTGAATTCAAATGGTAAGTAATGAACGTTTTGATTTAAATAACAGTTTAATGCTTAATTCGACTACGCGGCTTTTTAAAATCCCATCGCTAGATTCGGCCATAACGTCTAGGCCGGGTTTGGGATGTTACAATTTTAAATTCATATTTTCGGATTGAGTTGAGCTTGAGAAATCTTAAAATATGTTAATATCATGCTTAGACCCGACTCAACTCATAAACACTTCTACGTATGTGTGTTTTTTTTAAGAATATCTATTCAATTTTGCTTATGAAATAGATTTGTTTAATGTATTCAACAAATAGTGAATTATTATTTTCCTCAATAAGAAAAGGATTGAAGGAGTTAACTTATCATGCAGCTGGTCATTCTTAAAATTTTAGAGTAAATAAAAATTTTATAATTCAAAGAAAAATCTAAAAATATGGGCGGGAAAATTAACTGAAAATGTATGATATGAAATGCGGTAAGAAACAGACATGTAATGAAATAAATGAAAATTTTGAACTTTAACAATTACTTATCTTTATAAAATCACATTTATTTATTTATTTATTTATTAAGTAAGCTTTAACTAAAAATAATTATATTTATTTTAGTCATTGTTCTATTTTTAATAATAAAATAATAAAAATTTAATTATTATAACTTTTATTTTATTTCAATTTTTAATTAATAATTCTAAGTTAAATATTATATTTGCTTAATAATATAATAAAAAATAAAATTTATTCTTCTTAGTTCAAAAGTTTTTCTAAACTCGCATTTATATATATATATATATATATATATATATATATTAATTATGGATTATAAATAAAGTGAAATGTTTTTTTTTAAATAAGGACAACAATATAAAATAGAATTTTCATAATTTAAAATTTACATTTATTAAATCGTTTAATTATATTCTATACTTAATTTTAAGTAAGATATCAAATATATTTTATAACTTAAATTGACAATTTAATTTTTTCAATATTTAATTTTTCTAAAATTTTTAATATTTAATTTTTCAATCTATCAAACAATACTTTAATATTTCTTTAAAAAAAATCCTATTATTATCAAGTGTATGTGATTGAAATTGATGTCAGAAGTTAAAAAATATAATATAATTATAAAATTTCGTAAAAGAAAATAAATTATAAGACCGGCACATTTCAATATTTTAATTTTAATATGAATAATTAAAATGTTATCCATATTTTTTTTACTATTTTCAATTTAAAAATAATTTGTAAATAGAAAACAACTCATTAATTAGTGGGTGAGTATTTGATATACTTATAGTGTACTTTTCTTTTATTCTACAAGTAGTCTTAAAAAATTAATATATACCTTTCTTTTTAAATATTTTGCTATATTCCTATAGGACATTTGTCAACTCGTAATCCTACTTTTGACATTTAAAAACTCCATTAACACTGACAGTGTACTAGGCTTGCTCATGAGTTGGGTCACTTGCCTAGGCCCGAAGGCTCACTCGAAAAATAAGAGATTTAGAAAAAAATGAGGTCCGAAAAATAGATTTGGGGAAAATTTAAGGTCTAACCCAAAATATATATTGTTATAAAAAATAATTATATTAAATTAACTCAAGAACAATTAAACTAATTATCTAAAATCTAAAAAAATATTTACCCAACTAAATAATCTAACCCAAAATATAAAAATTATATTTAATACAATAAAATATTTATTATATTTATGGTAATATTTTTTTAATATAAATGCTTTTTAACGAGTTAGAACAAATTTATTTTAATATTTTTTAATACATTTAGTGTATTAGATTTGAAAAAAATATTTTTAAATAAAAATTAATTAAAAAATTAAATATAAGTGATTTAAGTCAAGCTCGAATTTATCTTTATTAAATTAAATCAGGCTTAGATAAAAAATAAATTCATATTCTGAGCCAAGCTCAGAATTAAAAAATTAATTTAGATAACTTGGATAGCCAGCAAGAACCGGTTTAGCTTAGCACATAATCATCACTACACCTTTTTTAAGTACAGAAAAGCACTAGCAAGGGAAAGGTTGAGAACAACAAATGCATCAAAACTAAAATAAAGCTTCAGAGTATGGACCATAAGAGAAAGTAGCCAGAGATATAAATTGTTTCGGCCATATTTATCAACTAAAAAACTTTAGAATGAACTATTTTTATTTGAAATAGTTTTGAAGCTCTGGAGATGACATTTCCAGTGAGCTTGTGAATGAGTTTATTCACTCAATTCAACAATTTCTGATATCCGTATATCATCAAAAATAAATTTCCTTTACATTGAAATCATGATGTTGATCAACATAGGACTTCAATGGCAGCACTAACATTTCACCGGAATAAATGGAAACCAAGCAAGACCAAGATGAAAAGACAGTCCCAATTCGAATTGATTCTTGAGACATCATTGCTTGGAGGGGATGCTGTTCCTTCAAAACAGAGAAACATAGTGAGTTCTGGGTTCGAGGAGATTGGGGAACACTTGAGAATATAATGGGACACTGTCTGCAATTTAAGACACAGGCTTATACACTTATATGTTACTTACTTGAACAAGATGAGGAGTCCTGAACAAGGGTTGTCATGATGGTTGAGTTGTCAAAGCCGGCGTAGGCACATGTCGATCGGTTGCAACGTGCAGCGGTGCTATTTCCAATAGACAAACCTTCGGCACCTTGGCATTTCATGGATGGGCATGTATCCCACTTGGATGGTTTATTCTGGGATGGTTCACAATGTAATCTGACCAAGACAGCATAGTTATATATAATGAGAAAATTAGCAGATTGAAAGGCCAAAATTCCTGAAATAGTATGGGGTTTGAAGATATAAACTTACGTCCAGTTGTTAGCAGCATCACACGTGCATTTCACACAACCATTTGCAGTGAAAAGGTATGTGCCATTAGCAGCAAGTAAAGGGAAGTCGAAGGAGTCACCGCTTATGGATGAGTTGCAAGCTGTTGACAACATCAAAGATTACAACGACCATGACAAAAGGTTATAAATGAAATATCAGTAATTTTTCACCACCTAGACCTAATGATAAAGCCCAAACACCCTGCACAGGATTGGGATGGAAAATAATACATAATAAAATCCAAATCATAGGATTATTTTGGTGGAACAGAGGAATGGAATCATTCATATGTATGACAAATAACAGCTACCCAACAACTAAAATTGTATTTTTGTCATTCCCGTTCCAAAAAATCATCATAGTCAAAGTTATTGCTTGACACAACCATACCACGGAATTAAACATTTGCTAGTGGAAAGCAGAAGTGGGAAGGAAAAATAATTCAAGTGGTGGGACATATCATGGTAACATTTGAAAAGAACGGACTGTTCACACTATCGAATCAGTCTTAACCAAGTATAATTGTTATCTTTAATGAATTTAATGAAAAAGATTGACCAGAACTTGCAGGAAAAAAAAATGGAAGTAACAAGTCCATCTACATATATCAAGAGATTCAAGACCCAAACTAGAGTAACTTGCCTAGTTTAACTTCTTGTAGAGCGGAGGGATAAACAAAAGTTACTATACCTTTGAGAGGAACATCAATTGGTTGGTCAGCTTTTAAGTCACTGTCGGCTTTGATCCCATTAATCCTAGCCAAAGTCTCCTCATTAGTTCCAAACTCTTGAGCGATCTCCCCCAAAGAACTCCCTGACTTCACCATATGTGCGTAATGCACCACTTTCTGGCCGTCCACTTCATCGCAGCTACAGGGCAAGGGGATTTTGAGCTTGTCCCCAATCATTATCAAATTGGCATCCCTAATATTATTGGCTGCTGCAATTTGCTGGTAAGGCAGTAACCGCGAGAACACCTCAGCTGCAATGTGGTAGAGGCCGTCACCTGGTTGAACGGTGTAGATAGGAGCACCGCTGGAAGTTCCAGTGTTGTTGTTGCACAAACAATTGATGGGGACTTTGATGACCTGTTGTGCGGGTATGGCATAGCTGCGCTTGGTGTCGAGAGGTAAGTTGTTGGCTCCAAGGAGACTCCTGAGGTTCTTGACGCTAAAAAGGGATTGAATGGCGCCGAGGTTGGTGTTGTTAACAGTGATGTAGCCGACCAATGCATGACATGTACTCGGGTCGCTCGAGCTACAATTGAAGCTTTGAGCTGCGGAGTACTGAATGGTGAGAACTGAGACCAAAACTGGAAGGAGGGCAAAACCCATGTTTCTGGTCTTGGCAAGAGATTTCCTTTGACAGTGGGTGGGTTTTTAAATGAGAAATATTGCAGTGGGGTCAGTTAGGCAGGGTTACTTTTCATCCGAGACTTCTAAATCTGAGTTTTTCCTGCACATGGAGCCTTGTTCTACACTTCTACAACAGTGTTTTCAATTTTTAAAAGTCATGGTTCCAATCCCACCATTTTCTTTGTTCATTTTGAAGTTCAATCCCACCATTATTTGAAGTACTAATGACCAGGAATTTCTCATTAATAATCCAACCATATATCAGTGCTCCAAGGAAATTTTCCAATTGACTTGCGACTTTCGGTAGTTGCATATTTTAAATGAACAAACACGCCAAACACTTCTCTTACTTTTGGTCGTATAGCGGAAAAATATATAACTGGTCATTTTGATTAATAATTTTATATACATATTTCACGGGTATTAATAATTATATAATAATTATATAATTAGTGTTACATAAAATAATACTAAATTTAAAAACAAAAATAATGCTAAAATTCTAATAATTTGTACAAGACGATATTCCGTATATTTTATATCAAGATAGTCAATACCGTATCGGAGGATTACCGTTTTTCTATTGATCCTAGTATGTACCAATACTAATCTGTCTCGATGTATCATTTTGAATTTATTGCTATTTAAAAAAAATTTGATATATAAAGCATTTGTTAATATCAAATATTGAGATTGAATAAATCTCAAATATGAAATATTCATAAAAAAAATAAAGCTTTGATTAGAGTGGTAAAAAAATAATTTTGAAAATGTGGGTGGCATGTGTTCGAATCTCACCATATGTAAACTTTAATATATAAAAAAATACCCATCAATTATTCAAATTATTCTTTAATAAGTTTCACAAATGCAATTTATCATTAAATAGGCAAAAAAAAGAAAAAAAGAAAAGAGTTATAAATTATACAATAAGATTTCCATACATGTAACATTTAATAATTCAAAATAAATAATAAAAAATTTTAAATTCAAATTTAAAATTATATTTTTGGTACAAATAAATAATAAAAAATTTTAAATTCAAATTTAAAATTATATTTTTGGTACAAATAAATAATAAAAAATTTTAAATTATATTTTAAAATTATTTTTTTGTACAAATAAAATTTTTAAATATAAATTTAAGATACATTTTAAAATAAATTTATTGGTATCGACAGATACACCATATCTAATTGGCACGAGAGAAATCAACTAATACACACCGGCACTCGGTACAAAGTGTTTCACTTGGTACAGGTGGTAGCAGAACGTTATGAACTGCCATACTTTATATCCTTATTTTTAGTATTTTGTTTGATCCTTAAATAAAATGTTGTATATTAGTGCTTGATATATTTTTTTTTGTCAATTTGCATTTATTTATCTTTTTAATGATTTTATTTAATTTTTATGCATTTTTAAATAATTAAATTTTAATCGAGTGTTTTCAGACTTGAAATAGGTTTACAGAAGCTTGAGGTTTAGGCTTGAAGTCCATTTTGGAGTTTAAATAAGAAATTGAGAAGCTTGGAGCCCCGACGCAGTAACCTGGCACCCTAGTGCGCAAACAACAGTGCCCCAACCTTGTCGCGGTGCCCCAACATCGCCTTTCACGTTCCCTTGCGTCGTTTTTATTATTCCAACACAAAGCTTCGCGTTTTGGCTGAGCTATAAAGGCATTTTGATCTTTTGAGAGATTTATGACTTCAAACAAGTTTCTATACCCTAATTTAGGTTAGTCAAACAATATAAATACTATATTTTTAGAGGAAGTTAAGGCTTTCGGATGAGTTTTCTAACTATTTTTTTTATAGCGCTCTTTGACCTATATGACCTTCTAAACTCCTATTCTAGTCGAAGTAATTTTTGAAGTACTCACATTTTTCGATCTCTTGAGTTGTAAAATAGTAAGGATTTGTTTAAGTATCTGAACAATGTGAATGTAATCCATCGATGAGGAGATAAACATATCAAAATCATAGCTCGATCCAATGACCAAAAAAGGTAGATTGGAGTTGTCTGATTTGGGCTTTTATTTAATGATTCATACTTTTTACATCGTTTCATAAAGATCCAAGCCGTAGGCTGAGAAAGGGGCTTCAATTCAATGTCGGGATCAATCGAAGAAAGCCGTGGATGACTGTGACTTGTTGTGGCAACCACGGTTATGAAGGGAAGGAAAAGAAGAGAAAATAGTAGATATTTTTATAATTGAAATGGAATCAATGAAAATTTTTATAATTCAATTATAAATGTGATTAGAATTTAAATATGTAAAACTAGAAATTTAGATAAATTTTAAATTTATTAATTTTGATTTTGTGAAATTATATCATGTATCATTATTAATTTTTTGATTTTTTTCATTTCAATTTTAAATTATTTTATTTCATGTATATTTATTAATTTTGAATACTTATTTTGTATATTTTAATTTTATCATATTTAAATTGTTAAAAAAATTAGGAGAAATATAACATTGTCTAAGTGGCATAAAGATAACTGTCCATGTGTCACTAAAATAAGTTATTCATATCAACTCTTTTATCTTAGATCTGATGAGGAATATTAATATTTACAGAAGTAGCAAAAATGTTGACTATGATCCACTTGGGTTTATCCACGATAGTAGCAGAAAACACTTCACAACATAACTCGTTTTGCAACTAAGTTATTGTACAGCATCTTTTTTTATCGAAATATCTTGGATTTTCTTGTACATATTTTTCAGAATTTTTAGCAGTATTTCATTATATTAGACCATGTTGAATTTAAGATAAGGAATCATCATTGAAAACTTTTATTGTAATTGAGTTTTCTTAATTAAAAGACATGAGGTTTATTCTTATAAGATTTATGATATTTATTTTCTTTTCAAATACCTATTCAAATTATTTTTAAGGAATTTGAAGTTTATTTGTTAAGTTGAAATATGTCTATTTAATAGAAGGCTTGTTACAGTATTTTATACAATCTTATTCATTGCGGGTAACATATTTTAGTGTAATTTTTTTATAAACAAATTGTTCTTTTTATTTAGTTTGTAACTAATATTTTAAGTGGTCGAATTAGTCAAACCACTAATTTTTAGTTCAACCGGTTCACTCACGTAGTCCAATAATAAATAAATAAACAATTAAAAAATTATAAAAATTTAAAAATACATTTAAAAATTTGTAAAATCGGTTCAACCATTATTTTTTTGTCTTAATTTCTTTTGTATCGATTTCAAGTAAATTTAATTCTTTTATCCGAACTAATATACTAACTGATTACCGATCTAATCAGCCTTTCCAATCCAGTTTCCAACAACATTGCCTTTAAGGAAAAAGTAATATTAGCGGAATAACAACTTAATGAGAGTCCAAATGCAAATTCAACATGCAAATTAATTCCACGAATCATGGGTAAGTAGTTTTCTATCATGTATTGGGCCTCATGTCTGTGATTTTAGAGAATGAAGAATGCTGTACAAGTTGTATGTGAAAACAGCCAGATCTGCATCCAAATCCAAAGTCTGGTATGCAAATTCTTTTTGAACTTTTATTCTGTTTTTGAATATTTTTGGTATAACCATAGGTGATTTAGTTTATAGTCTAAGTTTAGTTCAGTTCGGATTGGGGTAATATTTAGGTAAAATTCTTTCAACAATGTAAATATATATTTTAATAAATTTTTAGAATTAAGATTAAATTGATAAAATGCGTAAATGCTGAGAGCTAAAATTATCATTATATCAATTAAAAAATATTGCATCATTTTTACTTTAGTAATTTAACGAAAGGGTGACAAAAAAATTTGATGTGAATAAAGCTCATAATAAAATTGGAAATTTTTATAATTAGGTGATCAAACAAAAACACAATAATGCGATCAAAAGTGTAATTTAGTCTAAATTACAATGTTTTAATATATTTCGGCCATTATCATAATATATTTTTGGCATTATTAAGACCAAGCTGAAGTGTTGTAACACCTCATATCCGACCTAGAAGTTAAGACCAAGTTTGAAGGCTACATCAATCCACATCAGAATAAACCAACCTTTTACTACTTGAAATTCAATAGTCGAAAATCATGTAATTAGTTAAATCAAACATAGAAATTCAAACCTTCAAGGCGTAATCCAAAATAACATACAATAGCATAAGTTTATAAAAACAGTAAAATTACTACAGAGAATTGACCGAGCTCTTGCCACGCTAACCCACCTAAGTCTGTAGGTTACCTATAATCTAAACAAACAGACTAAATGAGTTTACACTCAGTGTGTAACTTATATTCTCAACTAAATAGTAATATAACAGATGTGATTTGAGTTCGTATTTAATTAGTCAAATTCTCAGAATCGAATATAGAAACAGACATAGAGAATCTCAGATGCAGATGCAGATGCAACACATATAATATACAGATGTAGATTCTTACCCCCTCAAGTACCCTTCCATCCCTACACACCGTGTAGTGACTGTATGTCACATTTTAGAATGATTACAGCCTAGTTACCAAATCATAATGCGAGAGATCAACAGAACTCGGAATGTATGTGGCTTAGCCATAGGATTTGGTAGATTATTAAACTGCCCACACTTTCTTCTTTATATAGTCCCAATCCCGATGCAGATTTAAAATATATTAATATAAGTATATAATAATACAATTTCAAATCATGCTCATGTAATGCTATCACACTTATTTATCAGATCTCATAACAAATGTATATGCCAAAATAACATATTATTCAGTAAAAGATTGTTAGATAGCAAATTCAATGTCCATTACAGATCATACGGACCCTAGGATAGGCATATGTTTGATTCGAACAATGATTATGGCCCTAGAAAAACATTTTGATTTTTTGGCCCACATGCCCGTCTAAATTCACATGGCCTAGGTGGTTGGCCTGTGTGACTTACAACCCAAAATTTCCCTCACACAGCCTGAACACACGCCCGTGTGACCCTAAATCCAAAATAATGAGTTACATGGCCTAGACACATGCCCGTGTCCCTAGCCCATGTGCCTCCAATTCGAAAACAGTGAGTTACACAGCCTGACACACAATCGTGTGGCATCGGCAACCATGTTTTCCAACGTTCAAAAATAACAGAAATTCGGGTTTTTGTTACACATCTAATACAGATTCAATGCGGAAGCAACATGAGTGATTCCAAAGCCTAAAAACAACAATCAAAGGTTCAATCAAAGACTTAAACGAAGCAATTCATACAAGAACAACAATTATTTATATGGTGTGGTGGATCGTGTAATTGACTTGCTTTGAATTTGAGACACACGGACAAGCTACATGGGCGTGCGGTAGGCCGTGTGTGAGATATTAAGGTACAATGGTCACACGGGCTGGCATATGGGTGTGTGTCCAGACTGTGTGACTCATTATTTATGTATCAAAGATACACGGGCAGGGGACACGGGCATGTACCAGATCGTGTGAGGTACACGGGCAGCACACGAGCGTGTGCCCAGACCGTGTAACTCACTAACTTGGTGAATAGGGGCACACGGGAAACCACATGGCCGTGTGCCAGACTATGTGGAGTTACATGACACGTGCATGTGAGCCTGAATCACCAAATTTCTGTTAACACCATAATTGCTGTACAAGGAGAGTGTAAGCTATCTTAAGATATGTATGAACTAAACTAAACTGTATGATCTGTTTTATCATTATTATAAACTGGTTCAACATACCCGTATAAGACAATTCGTAAAAATTTCAACCCTCTATTATACTGGAACTGTATGATTGTATCTGCATAAGAATATATATATATATATATATATATTGGTCATTTGTTCTCTACATTTGCATAGGGCGGGAATTATGAATTGAAGGAAGTGTTCTATACTGATTTGGTGGTCAAATCACCTATAATTATATAGGATCTGACAGTAAGATTGTAAACACTGCAATGTGTCGTACCGACATTATGAGGTGTGTTGGCTTCTCCCTCTATTTTTCTCCATTCTCCGTCTCTTTTAATGTAGTTTTTCTATATTTTTATTTGTTAAAACTAGTCCTTACAATTTACTTTTTTCTTTTTATTTCTTTATTTTCTTTTTCTTCTTCCCCTTTAGTTTTAATAAATGGAAAACATAAAAAAACTACATTAAAAGAGACGGAGAATGGAGGAAAATAGAGGGGGAAGTAGAAGAGAATGAAAAATAAAGGGAAAAAAAAGGAAAGTTAAAAGAACATAATAGAAAAAAATTAAATTGCTCAAAACGAAAAAATATGGAGACCAATTGTATAATTGAACCTAAAATTTTTATTTGAAATGATAATTTAACGTGACACGTTAGCTTACCGTTATACTATTAACGATAATTAATAGCCCAGTGACTAAAATATTACAATACATTAACATAAATAATTAAAACGTAATATTTCAAATAAAAATATCTATTTTAATAATTTACCTTGAATTAAATTTGAAAATTGATAGCGCTGGTTGAGAAACTTCTCATATTGTGTATAGTAAGTTAAAAATGAGAAGAATGATTTTGAATTGGCGGCCCTTTTCTTTTTGCCTTTTTAATGACAGTAGGAAGTCATTTCAATCAACCTCAAGCAGCCTATATTATCAATTTGGCCTTTCATTGAAGCATCGGGTTGTACATATATTTTCGACTTTCCTTGTTCTAACAAAATTTCCAAGACACTCAAGTGGGGAAAAGGGTAGAAAACCCAACCAAAAATTTAATTTGAACATATGATGATGTGATTGCTTTTTAATTTGGTCATATATGAGTTTTGTCAAGTTGAAGTGAAGGGGCCACTAACGAATGGCTAATGCTAAAGAGAAAGAGTGAAGACAAGAGGACCAATAATAAAAGTAACGTGGCAATCTATTTATCCATCACAATCAAAATTATTATGCTTCCAATATTATTCAAATCTGCTTTCCTTTTGGATTTGAAAATATAGGGATAGTAAACAGCTATAATGTTTTAAAATAATTGTAAAAGTTACTTTTATTAAGTTAAAATAGTTTTAAAAAAATAAATCTTACCCTATGATTGGATTGAGGTGATACAGAGTAAAAGAAAGAAAGACCCATTCATTCATTTGGATAAAGAAAAAATATTTAGGTAATAGAAAGTTAGAGTATTATTTGCTTTCCTTTAAAATTATAATTTTCAAATAATAGGTAAAGCTAGGAAAAGGAAAGTAAATATATTTTGAAAATGTGAAATATTTTTTACCCTCATTTTTCACACAATTATATTATAAAAAAATTATGATTGTAAAAATCACTATATTTAATTATTTCAATTCCATTCCACAGTCTAATCAAACAAAAATATTAAATTTACTTAAAATTTCTTTTCCTTATTAATTTTAATAATTCAAACAAAATAAGATATAATCATAACCATAACCTTTCCTTTCTTTTACAATTATTAATCTAAACATAGTGTTAGGGTCTGTTTGGACATAAAAGAATAATTAAATGAAAATATAATTACTAGGGTTATAATTACACCCTCAAGGTAAAGAACATGTCTTTAAAGAATTACGAATAGGGTCGAAGCCAAAATAGAGTTGTAACAGGTGATTTCTATTATTTGGTCGCAAAAAATTATTTATGAAAACTATTTTGCATTCTTGAACATCATATTCCATGTTACGCTTTTTGATGCCTAGTACATTATGCAATGAAATTACTAGAATTATTAGAAGATATTGGGGGGAAAATGTTATAGAAAAAGGGGAATGACATGGTTATATTAAGGTGAGGTGTGTAAACCAAAGGCAATGGGTGGTATTGGGTTTCAAAATTCGCTTCTCTTTAACAAGGCTCTCTTTGAGAAACAAGCTTGATGCTTACTATGAAATCCGGAATCATTTTATTACAAAGTCTTTAAAAGTAAATATTTTCCTAGCACTGGCTTTATGCCAAATAGGTTGGCAATAAATGCCAAGTCGAATGATAGGGAGCATGAAATCTTGACTAGAAACAATTTCAATGAAATTGAAGCTAATGTAATTTGTTGAATTCTACAGTACAATAGCTTTTTTACAAGATATAAGTGTATGGAATTCGAAAAATAATGGTCACCATACATATAAGAGTGATTATGATACACGTGCTAGAAGGTATTATGGTATTGGACCATATAACTTCATTCATTTGAGGTAAGTTTTAAAAGGAAGAATGTCACACAAAAGGTCAAGATATTTGGATGAGACTAGTGATTTTATGTCATATGAATCTGAAATCCAGTTAGCTTCATTATGTTTTTCTAATACAGCAAGAAATACATTAAATATAAAATGAAAGAATTCATGGTACTCTCCAATAATTTCACAGGTCTAACTATAGCAACTCAATGTTTATGATTTGAGTTATATGTATCTACTTGGTCGACATATAACATATGCTATATCTGTCTGAGTAAAATTCATTAGATGCATCAGACTTCTAATAATCTATGCATACCTGGATTGAGCAATAGGCTCACTTTTATTTTTCCTTAACTAAGAGTTAGCATCATAAGGAGTCCTCACCAACTTGACATTAAAGTGTTCAAACTTCTTTCGAAGTTTCTCAATACAATGTTCTCGTGATAGGCGATTTCACATCTCAAAAATTGGGGTTAGTAGAATTGAGTTTGTCAAACCGAGCGAGAGTGGTCATGCCCTAATTTTTTAGATTATTCGTGTGTTTTTAGGAAATAAATGAGTTACTGGTCTTTTGGTTAAGTGTTAGTGAAACTATCATTGAAACCCAAGTTCAAATCCATTCCTTCGCACCGTTTTTGTTATTTTGCAAAATTTACATCAAAACTTAGTATGTGACATGCCTTGTTTTTAAAATAAATAATGTAAGGTTATATTAAGGATGAGTAATTGGTTTAGTGGTTAAGAGAAAACAAGGAGACAATGCAATTCACTTAAAAGTTCAAGTTCAATTCTCTTTCCTTGCAAATTGTCAATTTTTGCTATTTTTCTCCTTCTTCTTATTTTGTGCCACCCATGCCTAGTTAACCTAGGTATAAATACCACTTTTTCACTTATTTTTCAGCCTTTAGTTAAAATTTCCCTACCCTAGCCGTTCACCCTTCTTATCCCTTCTTCCTCTATTAGTTTTCTTCATTTTTTTTTTCCATCACATTGCTGCCCATCAAGCCTTATTTTCTTGTTGTCCTTCCCTCTTCCATTGATAGTGAATTTTTGATCAATTTCCTCATCTTTGTTGCTTTTATTTTTCATCAATTTTCCAGCCTTAGATATGTCCCTTTTGGCACTCAATTAGTCTCCTTTGCTGCCACAAAGATCTCTATTACCGCCATTGGGCATCTCCTAGATAAATGACCGTTTTTCTTCATTTTTCCTTTCCAATTTTTCTATAAAAGATTCATCATTCTAGATTGGAGTTTTGATAAATTTTTCTAATTTAAACAATCAATTTCTAGCTATCAAACTCATTACTTGAGCAACCCAAAGCAATCCCTAAAACCGCCACCATTAGTGGTGTGTAACACCCCTATCCTGTAACCATCGCGGAATAGGTAAAGGGGCATTACCGGACCTATAACTCAATTTGGAACTGTAAATCTTTAAAATATATCATATAATCACATTTCAGTGAATATAATTTATTCATACTCATTTCAAGATTAAATTAAGCATATAAAGTCTAATACATGTATTCAGGACTGAATTGATAACATGTGAAAAAGTTGGGAAAACTTAAGAAAATTTTCGAATAAGGGTCACACGATCGTGTGTCCAGGCCGTGTGACTCACATGGCCACTAGACACGCCCATGTGTCTAGGCCGTATGAAAACAGGGCATACATACTGACTTGTACCACACAGCCGAGGACACGCCCGTGTGCCAAGTCGTTTTCTACACACGGCCAGTAGACACGCCTGTGTGTCTAAGCTATGTAACTCATTGACTTAATTAAATAAGGTCTAGAGCTCATATGATCGAGACACACGCCCTGTGCTCAGACCGTGTGGCACGAAATTAGGCTTGGTTTAAGCCACATTTTACACCCAATTTCCTTGTACCTACAAGCATCAATTTAGCACAAAATCATACTCATAATAGGCAACCAATTCAGCCAAAGAATGGGCATTTTGCACCATCTAAAAACCAACCATTTCATGAATATCCAACATCATTTACACAACCAAATACAAGCTAAATGAACCTATTTCATATACTTCATTACACTTATACAATACACTATAATTTATTCATATAATTCATACAAAATATATCAATACTCAAACATCATCTATGCCAAAATACCATTTTTCAAATTTGCCAATATAAACATAGCATATAATACTTTCATACCAAACCAACCATTTCCAACTTAAGCCATATCACATAGCTTTATTAAATACCAAAATTTATATCAAGCTCATTAACATTTATGACCAAACATTACCACTTATAAACTACCCTATACATGCCATATTTACAAATCTTTCTTGAGTTCCAAAGGTACCAAAAGATCATTTGGATAGTGTGATATCAAATCTCTAACCTCGTCCAAATCGAGCTAGCTTCCAAAATCTATAAAAACATAAGAAAATAAATGGAGTAAGCATTAAGCTTAGTAAGCCCGTACAATATAGAATTAAACATACCAATTTGACAATAAGCATTATAACAATTTAAATGCAACTCATTTGCCCAGCATGCCTATTCACATCACCGTTTCACAAGTTAGTCTTAACATTCATATATTCATCCATTCATAAGGATGAAACCAAACATATAACATTCATATAACATCAAATTCATCTCTCAATCCATATAAACCAAAATTCATTGCATCAATACAAGTCATATATCTTATGTATCATGTTATCCATATAATTCGTATACACATGTAACATATAATCCATTTAAATTATGTAATTCATGTAGCATATAATCCATATAATTCATATCAGTATCTTGCCCGTTGAACCAAAGGAAATATCGAAGGATATTAGGGTGATACACACTAAGTGTGTAAATCGGTAATCTGTCAATTCATCATCATTTACACTCTTTCGAGCCATAATCGGTATGCTCCTCCTAAGCTCGTAAATGGTAAGCTCTATCGAGCTAAATGGTAAGCTCTGTAGAGCTGAAACGGTTAGCTCCGAAGAGCTGAATGGTAAGCTCATAAGAGCTAAAACGGTAAGCTTACACGAGCTGTGCTGAGTTCGCAACAAATGCAGGAGCTCAACCAAAACGGTAACCCTAGTGACATGTCACTTGTATCCTACGACTTTCTACGGTTCAAACGGGACTCGATAATTCTCAGTAATCATCAGTTTAGGCATTTAACTAATATATCCATGATCATCTAATTCACTTGTGTTCATTCAAGTTCAATACATGCAATTTCAATGATTTGAAAGAAAGATCGATTCTAATTATACGAATTTACCTCGTATTTGCTCGGATAACCATCGGCTATCCGTCTATCTTTTATTTCCCTCGATCAAGTTTCGGTATTTGTTTATCTTGATCTATATATTATCAGATTCAATATTTTTAGTAGCTATTCAATTCAATTTAATCCAATTAACATATATTTGGCAAATTGCACATTTACCCTTATACTTTTGCCTACTTTGCAATTTAGTCCTTTTCATATAAAAAGGTAAATTTGCACAATTAATCCCTAACTTATAGTAGCCGAATTTCATATAACCTCATAACAGCCCATATTTTCATTTTATTTCACATTCTCAACCACAATTTCCATTTTTGTCAATTTAATCCCGTTTGATATTTTTATCAAAATTTCTTTAACAAAACTTGTTTGAACAACATCAAACATTAATAATCTATCCTCAATCATCAAAATGCACATATAATGAATAATGGAAACTCTCAAAATCATCAATAGATTCAAAAATTAAAGCATGGGTTAGCTAAAATACGAAGCAACGATTCCTAAAACATAAAAAATCATCAAAAATCGAGTCAAATTGCTTACCCGATTTAGCTTCCAAAGTGCCAAATTTTCTAAGCATTTAAACCCTTTCTTTTCTTCCAATATTCGGTTGATGAAAAACATGAGAAAGATGAACACCATTTGACGTTTTATTTTATTTTAATTAACCTTATTATACCATTTACTAATTTACCCTTAATGACATAACATTGAAAATCTATTATGCATGTCCATTAAAGTCCATTACACATATCAATGGTCTAATCATATAATAAGGACTTCCACCTTTTAATATCATAACAAATAAGCACTTTAATAAATTAAAGGTAACTTTTGCATTTTACGCGATTTAATCCTTTTTACCGAATTAACCATTTAATCGGTAAAATTTCTTTACGAAAATTTTATACCATCATTCTATCATGCTATAAAAATCATTAAAATAATAAAATAATTATTTTAACTCGTTTAAGTTGTCCGGAAACCACCTGTTCTGATTTGACTCAAAAATGGGCTGTTATAGTTGTCATTCCTAAGTTTCTCTTTTTAGTGGCTGCCGATTTGAGCACTAAAACCAATTTAAACCATTGATTCCAACCTTGATTTAACTGATTTTAAAGCTTAAAATAGACTATATTTAGCCCTAAAACAAGACTTGAAGGGCTTTTCAGAACAGCCCACATTGTTGCCAATTTTGGTGGTGTACCGCCTCTAGAACCACCGTAAAGGGCTACTAGTTTTTCGTATATTTGCCACCCTTTTCCAGAAAGTTTTTAATTATTAATACCTTATTCTAATCAAACTCTAATATGCTACATTATAGGAAAATTCGATCTTATTCGTTAGACAACTCAGGTCTGACAAATCGGAAAGCATAAGTGCGGTTGTTTACAGGTTAATGGGTAGTATCGATTCTATTGTTAAGGGATGTTTTGTGTAACGCCCCAAAAATCCCAAAGTTTATAGTTTTGCATGCTGTAGCCTTACTTGCATGATTAGCACTATTAGGGGGTTGATTTTGAAGTATTAAAGAATTTCTATGAAGTCCTAAGTTCAAATTTAGTATAGGAAAAATAGTTATTTTTGTGTTATTAGAACCCCGGCTTCAAGGGATATACCTCTTAAATAAATGAGGTTAAAATTTTTTACAAAAACTCTAGTGGTCTAGTGGCAAGTGGCGCTACATTGGGAGCTAGGGGGAGGCGTTACATGCAGAGTGAGGAGGTCCAAGGTTCGAGTGTGGGTAAGGCATAAAAGGGTTAATTATTTTTGCACTAGTGTCGTGGAGGTAGTGGAAATGAATTTGAATTCTACAAAAGGGAAGTTTGAATTGGTCTTAGGATTTGAATGAGTGTTGTGGAGTAAGTTAAGGCATGATAAGGGGAGAAATAATAGGAAGGGATCAAGTTGGAGGAGGTGGAGCCGATTGGGACTTTAGTGGGCATAGAATTTCGGCATTGGGAAGTTAATGGTTCATTTTTGGCATTTTGGGATGTGTTTTGAGTGATAGCCGAATTCTTGGATTAGGTAAGCCTTGCATTTCACTTTTGGTTCTTTAGTTTTTCAAGACTTCTTATCTTCGGTTTTCACTCGGCATTTAGTCATAGTGAGCAAACATTTGGGTACTTCTTTTCACTTTTGGCTGATAACCCCTCTTTTCTATTTTATTCTTTTTGTACCGATTTTATGCCTCTTTCTCTTGAAATCAAAACCGTGTCTTTCTGTTCTACTTTATTCACAAGACACTCTCTTCTCTTGTACTTTCTTCATTAGGTTCTCAAGCCGAACCCAACTCTCTTTCCTTTCCCCAAGTTTTTGTTACCTTTTCTCTTAGGTATTGGTCGAATACTACTCCTCTATCATTCGAGTTTCATCCTTTCTTTATATCCTTTATTAAACCTTTTTCCTTTTCACCACCTAGATCTATTCGTAGAGTTGGTGTAGGGATTTTGAGAATCAATAAGGGATCTGAAACTTCTTCTTTTTCTTAGATCTCTTAAAAGTTTCTTTTCTCTTCTGTGGCATCATGGACCGAATACTCTTTTATGGTGGTGTTTAGTTAGGTGAGGATTCGTGAAGTGCAATTGGGTTTGGAAGCAACCGTATTTTGCCTTGGTCGCAGTCTAAGGTAACAACTTTAAGGTGGTAAGGTTGGCCGACTATTTTTCTTCTATCAAGACTTGCATTTCATTATTAGATTATCATAGAGATGACTACGTCTCGGGTTTAATGATTGTTGTGTATGCTTGTGATTTAAATAAACTGCGAGGAGGGGGATCGATTCTTAACCAATCGGCTTAGAAGGTGTGAGTCGATTTGATCAAGGTGAGTGTTGACTTAGGTTCAGTTTCGGTGTTAGAAAGATTTGTTAGATTTTATGGATAGCCTAACTGAGTTCTCTAATCAAACGTAGGTACTACGCTCGTGGGCTTTGTGCCTCTCTTCATTAAGGTATGTACATACACCGCACACACAATGAATCGGCAAAAGCCGAAATCCCAAAAAGCCGGAATGCTGAAAAGCCGAAAAGCTAAAAGGTTAGCGCCGGCAACCACACGAGCATGTGAACACTCATATGGAGATACCAATATGATGACAGATGCTCTGTGTACGATTCTATGGACTAGGGCCACCTTTTTGCCAACTGAGCATAAATGGGCCAATGGGCCCGATGGGCCCGTGAGCCCATCGTGAGTAAAAAGGGTAGATTAGTAGGTTTTGATGAGCCAGATAGGCTAACTACATGATTTAGGGTAGATTTAGGCCTTATGGGTCGTATAAGTATGTGGGCCCTACTTGGGCTAAGTATTGGGCTTTTGGGCCTTAGTAAAATTTGTGATTGAAATGAAACAACCCTAATCGCATTGAATAATTGTGAAATTGGTTAATGGGATAGAATACGTACCTAGGCCCACGATAAAGTTATGACTAAAATGCCCCTAAGGGCAAAATGACTAAAATGCCCTACATGATTTGTGGTTGATTTGTATGCCATGTATATGTTATATTACGTTCATTCGATATTATGTTGCATGTGGGATGAGTGATATTGAAGGAAGTGTTGATATGTGAGGATCACATGGTTGTTTGATGATCGTGGATCCACCGGTGGCTTTAAGCTGCAACTTTGAGTAGTGCCGCAACCAGTGCTACCACTAGAGTGTAGGGATAGGTGGGTTGATATTTATATCCCCACAAGAGTGTAGGGTTGGAAGGGAATGGAGTGTAAGGTTAGATGGGGTATCATGGCATGGCATATTGATATTGATGTGATATGGGCTTAGGCCCAACTGAGGCCACTGTTAATATGAAATGGGCTCAGGCCTAACCGAGGCCGCTATGGGCTAAGGCCTAAAGGTCACTGTTATTGAATAGGGTTTAGGCCCAAACTGTTTATTGCTTGATTTGTGTTCTCGAGGGTCGTACACACTGAGTTTTTGAAAACTCACTCCTTCCTTTAATTTTTTTCAAGTGACCCACAGTAGGCGGCTCGACGTAGGAGAGGACTCGGAGGTGGCCACACTGCAAGTTGATTAGTGATTTAGTAGTTTCATTTATTTTATCTTTAATTATTTTTATTGGGTTGTAATAAGGCCTTCTATGTCCGGTATGATTTTATATTTTTTTTTATTATATCTGCTGGATTTCTAAAATTAAACATGTTTTCTAAATCAACATAAATATCTGAATGTTTTCCTAAAACATGAGCTTCCTCCGTATTTACCAAGAAACTTAACAAGATATGCAAACTCGGGTTTTCAACTAACAAACTCAAAGCTTTTATTTAAACTCACCTGAACTTTTAATTAAGCAAACATTCAAAAGGATTCGCTTTAAACTAAAATATTTTTCTAACGAAGCTGTTTTGAAAACAAACCCTTATTTGAACCACGAGTGAATGATTATCTCAAAGTCTTCCAACGTATTTGATTTATATGAGTCACCCTTCAATGTGACACCGCCAAATTCGGCCATAACGTCTGGGCCGGATTTAGGGTGTTACATGTTGGCTGAAAAAATTGGGGTCATTTTTTGGTGTTTAGCTACTTATTTTTAGTATTTTATTGTGTGAGGAGATTATTTAAACTTCCCGGGCCAATAGTGAAGTCATCTGTCATTCGTGTGTATGTTTCGCACCGAATCAGTGTAAGTAATCTAGTCGGTTTGGATATGAAAGTTAGTTATTGTAACACTAATTTGGCCAATCATTTGGAGAGTGTTTGTAATGCTGGTTTGATAGCATCTTAACTCAATAAAGGCTATACTTCAACTTGTGTCCGATTCAGTTCTAAAGTGGGAATCGAGGATTTTGCAAGTAGTTCTGTGGTTGTGTAAAAGTAAGGTGTGGGTTCTATCCAGTAAACTTGAGTGTTGAAATTATATTTCTAGTGGTTAAATTAATGTTTACGCTTGTTGGTTGAGCTTAGTTAAATGACAAAGTAAGTAGTTTTAAGGTGGTCGAATCAGGTGCATTTCGAGCCCTAATTAAATGGCATGTTTGCAAAACTAGCATGGTTGTTTGATTATTTGTAGGTATGGTGTTGGTATGCAATGACACGTATGATTTGAACATAAAATGAATGTTAGTTTGTATGCATAGCATGTATTAATGTGAAATTAACGATTGAATGCATGAATTGTATGCTCGAGTGAAATGATATGAAATGTACTGTTTGAAAGCTTGCTATATACACTAGAAAATTGTTCTTGTAGCATGTTAAATTGCCTCTGAAATAATCATGAAACTGAGGCATGTTAGGATGTCATCGAATTGATTATGAAATGGAACATTTGATAAGTGTCACCACTAATTGGAAACGAATGATAATGAAAGCATGTAAATCATGCCACTGAAATGTGAATGTAATGAAACCATGTTCCTGTTTGTATCTTGTATGTCACAATTCATGTGCATGAGGTGGGATATTGTGAATGACGGAGGAGTTCCATGAAGTAATGACGATAGATTAAGTCCGCATTAATGTTGTCAGTGTACTACACAGGGAGTAATAAGAAGATTGGTGATTATATCGCATAATAAATGGCGGTTTAATCTGCATTTACTAACCGGTGGCTTGCTCACAAAAGTGGCAGCTTGTCTGCATATTGATTGGCAGTATAACTACATTGTTTATAACGGTGGTTTAACCTCATCAAGCTCTGCTCGCATTGTTTGGAGTTTGGCAGATGGATTCTGGGAACTCATGGTGTGTAGTAGATGGATGGGTAGGAACCTTTTTGCATTGCATCATGCTCACGAAATACTTGAATGGCATTAATTTATGCTATGTATTGTATTGTGTTGCATCGAATGGTATTGAATTAATGATTGTTTCTTGTATGAATGTTTGTGTGATTATATTGTTATAGACTCACACTGAACTAGTTTAGCTCACCCCATAGTTTCAAACATCTCAGGTAATGCTCGAGATTAAGATTAAGCCCGACATACAGAGTATCACCTTGGACACTAGAATGTCTTTAAATAAGTATTTTTAATTAGTTCTTTATTGGTTCTGGATTGTTAATTTTTAATGTCTTGGGTTTGTGGCTTGATTATTATTGTTTTGGTGATTTTGTGCATGTATGGATCATTGAAGCTTAATAATTGGTAATTGCATGTTATTTGGCTTAAGTAAAATTGACATTGTTAATCAATTTTCCATTGCATTATAAATAAACCATTTTCGAAAAACAAATCGATAAAGCAATTAGATTTTCAAAAGGATATGAATAAAGGTTTTCCACTGCATTTTAAAGATTTATTTTTTGGTAAAATAAAATGTCAAATCAATTAGTCTTCTAAAATATGACAACGATAATAAAATGGACTCTAATTAAAGATGAGCTAATTAAATGAATACTTTAATGTTATTTAATTTCAAGAGTGATAACTTTTCTTAAGTTAGATAAATTAGGGTTTTTTGTAAGATTACCCAATAAACAAATGTTTTATCTAACTTGAATAACCAATAACAAATTTCTTCAAAATTAGTCATGTTAAGGAGTTTCAAAGGCCAAATGGTTTGCTTAACCATTTTGGTGGCTAATATAACCTTCCCAATCTGGCCATAACTTCTAAACCGGGTTAGAGAGGTTACAGGCATAATGCTATCACCTTTCCTTATGACTTCAACACCCAATAGAATATTTTCTTCCCCGTATCTTTCATGTCAAACTTGGAAGTAAGAAATTTTTTTTCTTAAGTACTAACTCATAATTTGTACTAAAAATTAACATGCCACCAACATATAAACGACTAATCACACAATTACCATTAACAAGTTTCGTAAATACAGTTTTATCTACTTCAACAAAAGAAAAACCATTGTTTATTAGTATTTGATCAAATTTTTCATGCCACTATTTAGGTATTTGTTTCAAGCCATATAACTATTTGAGAAGTTTACATAAATTATATTCTTGACTTAAAATGACACAACTTTTGGTTGTTTCATATAAATTTCTTCTTCTATATCTTCATTAAAAAAACTCTTTATCATCCATTTAGTGTATAAAAAGTTTGTGTATAGAGGCTAAAGCCACTAAAATCTGGATTGAAGAAAATTTTGTTATCGAGCAAAGGTATCAAAATAGACTATACTTTTGTTTTTGTGTAAAATATTGTGCAGCTAGTCTAGTTTTGTATTTTTTTCAATAGAACCTTCAAGTTTAAGCTTCTTTTAAAGAATCCATTTGAAGTCAATAGGTTTTATCCTAGAAGGTAAATCAAAATCAACTAACTTTTGAGTTTTGTTTAGTAGAATAGAGTTAAGCTACACTTTAATAGTTTCTTCCCAAAAGGGAGCATCAAAAAGAAGAAATTCCTTCAAAATAAGTTAATAGATCTTTATCCACCAAATAAATTTAAAAAATAATGTCCAATAAACTTTTTAGTTCTAGGTCTTTTAGACCTTCCTAAATCCTCATATCCACAACCATTTCGTATAACAAGTGTATGACAAACATTATCGATTTTTAAAGGAAAAATATGCTAAAAAAATTCATCATTTTTGTCTCAAGTATAATATTATAATCAAGTGCATCACTATTCACAGTAAGAATTCTAAAGGCAACACTATGTTCCATGTAATCAATGAACATGCAAGCATAACTCATATTCTTTTGCTTAAAATTGAAGGACATAATTTTTAGAAACCCTCACATTTTCATAAATTTAAGTTAGAAATAATAATCTTCAAAACATGAGGTGTCTTATCATTTTAATATAAGGAATCTAACAAACATAAATGATATGCGAATATTTTTCAAGTATATTTAAACCATAATTTTGTTTTACTTATACGATACATATATTCACAAATTCTATTATTAACATGTTACATTCGAATAAATGATAGACTAGGCATTGTTAGCAATAATTTTTAAATAAAAAAACAAATAATATATGGTTATAAAAGTCCTTTATCACAAAAGTATGTTTTTAGTCATTATGACCTTGTCACATTCGAACGAAACTTTCGCTTAAACTTTTCTTAATAATCAAGTGGAGACCAAATTGGTTTAAACATTAGGATTATGAAGCACCTCGCTTAGGCTAGGTCTTTCTAGATGTAAGTTTGAACAGAATCTTGTCTTTTCTGAACACGTACAGTTTCAAGAATATCTAAGATAGATAGCTTTTTTTTCTTCTTTCACTTGGGAGTATGACACAAAGGTATTTTAATTACCACAAATGCACTTAGTGACACCACTGTTTATCACTTACTCTTTCATATTAGTCACAATATTGACTTGAGAAAAAACCACAAAAATTATATCATCTACTTCAACCAAATTAACATTTGGTTTAATAGGATTTTCATTTCTCTATTCTTGATTTCCAATTTGTCATCACAATTGGATAAGCACCAAGTAGATTCCCAAGAAAGAGAGGTGTTGTACATGACACTATTAAGTACTAAGTCTTTCCTAATCAGAACCATTCCTAGACATGCACTTTCGCATGATCACACTTATTTCTAGCAACCAACTATGGATTTACAACACAATAATTTTTTCCTTTTTTCTCAATTTTTTTAAGCTTGTAACCAATCCAAAAAAATATAAATTCATCATAAATCATGTTTAAAATAAATTCAACTCATATATATATGTATACATATATAAACATGCAATTCAAAAGGAAAAAAAATAAATTTAAATAATTTAGCAAATCCAATAATATGGTAAAAAAAATAAAATTTTCATCATAGTTACAATTTAATATCTTATTATTAAATCTTTAAGTTTTTTTTAAACTCAAATTTTGGTCTAACATATATTAAAGGTAAAATTAATATTAACCAAGTCCCGAGTAAATTCACATTTTTATTACATTAAGAATTTCACTTTATTAAACTCCAATTTAAGGCCCAATAAGTTTTCAATGATAATAAATGAACTTATGCAACATAAAATCATGGATTCATCTTCATTCAAACAATTAATCATAGAAATAACATACTTACATGCGATCAATATTTTATTCTTTTCAAACATAAATCAATTTTAGCCTTTTGGAAATAATTAGATCTCATCCCTTTTTTATTCCTATTATTGATGCATGAAAATCTCGAATGCTAAGAATACTGATACCATTGGGATACATGTAGAAAGACGACAATAAAAGCAAACAAATGGTATGTTTATGGAAACATGCATAACCAACATTAGGATAATAATGGCAGCAACGAACATGGGCATCAACAATGTAGACAACCTCCAAGTACTAAAATATCCCTAAGATTGTTGACAAATATTACACCAAGATGACTAATTGGGAATGGGATGAATAGCTTGAGGGATGTTGGACACCGTCCTTAAGGATATTTCATCGTATAGTGTATCACCTAAGATTTAACAGGCTCTTCCATTATAAAACGAGATTATGAATCCATAATAGATCTCAACAGAAAATGAAAGGATGGAGAGGATGAGTGAGTGAGGAAGAATAGCGTTCTTGAAGTGTGTTCAGAGTGAAAGTGAGTCATGATATTTATACGACATTTATTGGCTAAAAATAACAATGGTGAATGAATAGATTGACTTAGCTAAAAATAGTTTGAAAATGATTCAACGAATTTGCACTTGACTAAATATAAATTCAATTGGTTAAACTATTTTTAACTTTGATAAATATAAGTGTTACTAGTTAAGTAATTTATTTTGCTTGACTCTAAAAAGTTAGACTAAAAAAGAAGTCCAGAAAAAAAAAAAAACTCAAAACTACATTACACTAGTTTTTTTTGGCACAATACACATTTCTATCCCCTAATCCTAATTGTTATTAATTTCATGAAACAGAATGGCTTATAAACAAAAATTTCAAGGTTTTCTCAAGGAATGTGGAATTTCCAACATTACCTACTAATGCAAATTGGCTAGATGCATACAAAAAAATGCCAAACTTGCTCGCGATGCGGTAATGAAAAGGATTCGTGCTTTTAAAGTTTGTATGGTATTGAAGGGAGCTTGAAACTAGTTGTGGTAGGAATCCCGTCGATGGGAGAAATATTGTTGGTTAGACAGAACCAATGAGTAAGTCTTTGTCAAACACTCACTTTGATAAATCCCTATTGATATTGTAGGTTTTGTGGATTAATGCAATGAATTCCTAGGTGCATCGACGACGATAACAACAAGAAGGTCTAAGGCACTTGGCAGAAAGTTGCAACCTAAGACAACTAGAGTACAACATGGCTAACTTAAGACTAAGGAGGTTGGTCATAGCGATCAATACGTTTAAATGGACAACACAACAACAATCTTGGTTGAAGGTTAAATTTGATAGAGCCATAGATAATCAAGTGAAGGAGGAAGGGAGTTAGTGTGATCACCTGAGACTTTGAAGGTTATGTGTTAGGAAAAGCTACGATGTCATTGACACAATGCAGCGGTCCATGTCTAGCTAAAGCTTTGGCTGCAACGAAAGCACTGGAAACCATTATTCAGATGGGTGTCAAATAATTATTTTGTGCGTATTTAATACTGAAAAAGCTAGGGGAAATACCAACGATTTATCATTTGATGGACCAGTGATAGATGAGGGAAGAGGACTACTTAAAATTTCACTAGATGTCAGGTGAATCATGTCGAGCAAGGTGGCAGTGAAGCTACCTATTGTCAAGCAAAATTTGGGTGTAAACTGAATGATCCTATGCATTTGGTTCTAAAATTTTTTATTATATTTTGCATCCAACATGTAGTTGCTGATTTAATTACATGCAAATTGATGATTTCACTGAGAATCAGCTCAACCTTGCTTTTCGATTTTTGAGTTGAATTTATAGACAAGTTAAAATAGTAAAAATATGGAAGCTGAAAATTGCAGATGGAGAGAATCCAAGGTTGAGAACAGTGAACAATCACAAGTGGAGACAGATTTGGTAATTCCTAATATACAATTGTCATATATATATATGTGTATATATATATATATATAAATAATAAGTATTTATTTTATTATGTTCTAACTTTCCTATGTCATCTAATATACAATTCAATCTTAATTACAGTAATAAAAAATTCATAGAAGTAATATTTTTAGAAGTGTCAATTACCATAGGTAAAAGTATTATAATTTTTTAAGGATGAAAACATTTTCTAATTATATTAATAAAAGTAAGTTTTTTTTTTTTTTTTTTTTAGGTATTGGCCCTTAGCTTTTTTTATTTTTTACTTTTCTTTTTTTGTTAGAGTTTCCTTATTTTACTTAATCACTTTAATTTTTTTGCTATAATTTAAATTTTGGAAATGAAATGATATATTACTTAAGATTGATAGAATTTTTTTTCATTTGAATAAATACTGAAAATGTTACATATGTAACACCCTTCACCTGTCTCGACATATGGTATGAATGAGAGATATTATCAGAGCATATACAGAACCAAAAATTTGAGGTTGCTTAAAATTATGAGTTTTAAATGTTTCTTTATAAAATCATAAAAAAGTAATTAAAAATAATTTGAACGCTTTAGAAACAATTTAAAATTGTTTAGGAATGATTCAAGTGTTTAGGACTCAAAATGGACAAAATAGTGTAATACAAACGAAGTGGTGAAAAAAAAAAATATTGGAATAGTGCTCAAGGGCATGATATGGATCAAGTAACGTCGTGATGTCACTTTTTGGTTGGGCAATGTGGCAATGTTGTAAAGGCAAGGTCCCAACGTCACAGGCAAATGTTGTGATGTTGCAAAGCCGAGGTCACGTCATCACCCTTTGTGAATTCCAAAAATATTCCAAAAACAACTCCAAACACCACCAAAACATATCAATAGGTTTCAAAGCATTACAGATCAATTTCTAAACTCATGTAAACTCAAATATAAGACATAAATACGTTCAAATCAAGTAACGGGATAAAACTTGATTAAAATACCAAAAATCACTTGAATTACATTTCAAAATTTGCAAATACAATATCCAAACTAGTCTTTATGTACATGTCAAAGTTTAAGTATCAAAATAACCCAATAAAAATTTAAGTTTGAGTATTGTAAATTAGAAAAAAAAAAGTTTTATTGGGTTACTTTGGTACCAATGTAAAGTCTCTTACCATTTGTTTTATTGGAGAAGTTTTTTTTTTTCAATTTTGGGATTTAAAAGTTGAAAGATTTGGTTAGGAAGTGTGAAAATTAAATTGATAGAATTTGTAAATGTGAAGGGTTAAATTTATTGAATTATTTAAAATTAGGATAAAATTGATAGAATACATAAGGATTAAGGATTAAATTGTTATTATACCAGATAGAAAAAGACTTTCTGTTATCAATTTAACGGCAGTGACCAAAATCGGAATGAATTCAAACATGAGTGCCTAAATAAAAAAAAAATTTAAAGTTAAGTAACCAAAATAGGAATGCAAATATAGTTTAGTAACCATTTATATAGTTTACCCCTAATACTTTTAAAACTCAATTAAAAAAAACTTAAAATTAATTGAAAATACAAGTTTTATTTTTTAGAATTAAAATCTGAGTTATATTTTGAAATCATAGTGAAATAAAACCAAAAAGGAAAGTTTGTAATCTTGTACAAGGGGACTCACTTTATTGATTTGATCTCGTGAATCAGCATTTTTGACCATTTAAATGCTACTACTTTTTCAACAATTTTATCACATTTTTTCTGCTTCTGCTTTTGCCATCTTAAATCAGTTATACGTTCAATTTCCTATAACTGTATATTCAAACCTTGCAATCCTTTTATGGCAGGCTAAAAAATGTACCAAATTCAAAGTTTTTCCTTTTTCTTTTTTCAAATGTTTTCACATGTTTGAATTAAATAATAAAAAAATTCGATCGTGTTTCAAACCAACTAAATTAAAAAACATATTAGATTATGATATACTCACAATTTGAATAAAAAATTTAAAAAATAAATAAGATTATATAATAATATAAAAACATAAACCCTCTCGTAATGACTTTTTTTATTTTTTAAAAATAAATTTTTAATTATTTCACAACTCAATTGAAATTTAATTGATGAATCGTGTTAATTCAATCAAACACTTAAATAAAAATATTAAATTTAAAAATAATATTTTAAAACTGATTTTTATCTCATTAATTCAAAAATTTTTCAAACTCATTACGCCAAACCATATAGAGTTGAGCAAAATTAATTGACTAATTCGAATCGGTGTTCTCAAACATGGTCTATAAGTCCATAACATCGGAACATTTAAATTTACTCTGTATTGGCGTATCACATATTTTGTTATGGGATAATTCCATATTTGTCCCCTGTACTTTACCGAAATTTTTAATGTGCTACCTATAGTTTTCAAATGTTCAATGTGCTCCCTATACTTTTCTCCCTTCTTATAATCTGGTACCTGATTTCAACGGTATTAATGTCTGACATGTTAGGGCACGTGGACCACTCTTATCACGCCACATGCCGAATTTATGTAGAAAAAATGACAAGTCAACTCAAGGGACTTTGAAACAGTTTTACCATTTTTTCTTTTTCAAGGCAAACAATAAAAGAAAAATGTTTTTAAATTAAAAAACCCATTAGATATCTTGAAAAGAAAATCATCCCACGATTTAATAACCAAAAAAAAGAAGAAGAAGAAACTTAGGGTTTCATGGCTGAGGGGTTAGAGAGATCATTTTAAAAATCTGATCGGTGAAAGATCGAGGATTGATGAGAAGAAGCTACTGCTACCGTTCCATTTGTAAGATGAACCGACAGTCGAAATGAAAAAAATTCCAAATCAGAGTTTAAGTTCAAGAAAATAAAAAATCCAAGATCAATGAGAAGATGGCTGTGGATGAACATTTTTGTAACGATCCAATTTTTAGTGGTACTAAAAAATACGATTTTAAAACCCTATTTTCATAAACCAAATTCGTAAATATTAAATATATAAATATATTAAAGATTGATCCAGTAATTTTACCGAATTAGTAGTTAATTAAGGTTCAAAGACTAAATTGTAAAAGTTCAACTAGTATAGATTTCTAATTAACCAAAGGTTTAAGGACTTAAATTGCAATTAGCCAAATGTCTAAAATAGTAATTAAACCATTTTAAAGTTAAATTTAGTGGATGGTGATATCAAAATGCGGTGAGAATAATGAAAGATTAAATTAATTTAAACCATATTTATGTTAATTAAACCTTAATTAAACTATATAAGTTAAATTAGTAGATGAAAAGTCATCTTCTTCTACTATTTCATCTCATTGTTGTCCATTGAGGTGTGAAAAACCTAGAGAAACAAGCTTGACATCCAACCAACATTTAGGTATGAAATTTAAATCTTTTTCTTGTAAGTTTTATAGATTTGAGGTCATGAGAGCTTGATTTAGCTAGCCCATATACCAATTTGTAAAATTGTTAAAGTTTTAGAAAGTTTCCATTGTTGATTTCTTAAAGAATTAGGCTTCAAATTGACAAATTTTAAGCTTAGTTTATGAAAATGACTATATTGTAAAGTTAATTGAGCTTGTTTATTAACTTTGTTACATTAGGGACCAAATTGAATAAATGTGAAACTTGTCATGAAATTATGTTAAAAATAGAAAGTATAAGGTCCTTGATGAGACTATATGAAATCGTATTTTAATCCGAAGCTAGGAATTTAAATTTATGACAATCCCGAGTTTAGGGACTAAATTGAATAAAATATAAAATTTTAGGGGTATATAAAAACTAAGTTCATATAGGTTCATTCATATTGTGGCATAATATGAAAATGCTTGGTATTGATTGGTTATATAAAATAATTGTATAGATCAAGAATTGGATCAAAGTGGAGCTAATAGAAGAAAAGCTAAAATTACGGATTAGTCCCTAAAGTAATCCACTCTTTTCACATTTTGAATAGTTAGGTTCATATGGAACTTGCTATTTTATTTTATGTTATATGTTATCTTGTATCTAGTTTCAATTATACATGTTAGTGCAAAAAATTCAAACAATTGTGAATTTGGCAAGTACAACTAGTATGCATTCAATTGAGATGTTATGTGATATTTGGTTATAATGAAATAGTACAAGGTTCATATGTGAAAGACTGAATGTGTACAGGGCATGTAATTAAGGTATGTGATCATACACAGCGTATAATATGCATATATGAATAATTACAGGGATGATATTGTGATATGAGAAATTGTGGCCTGTGTGAACTTAGTAAAATGTTAGGATATGTTTGGCATGCCAATAGGGTCTTGTGTGCGCTTGTATGAGGATTATCATAGGTTTTATCGAGATCCAACATTCATTGTGGATTATCGTTATGTGACACAGGTTTATCTCGATGAGTAACCTGATGTGTTGTAATATAGGTTTAGCTCAAGTGGGTAACTTGATATATATATTCAACTTGGACGAGCAACTTGGTGTGATGTAGTTTACCCATGTATCCGAGTCCATTTTACTAGGTTTTATTGAGTGAATTGATATAAATGAACTTGTAAACTTGTACAGAGAGTGAAATGGATTGTTGGTAATCAAATTGAATTGTTATTAAATGAAATTGATTGTAATTGATGTATTGATGAAATTGATGGTGGAGAAATGTGATTGTTTTGATTTATGTGTGCTTGATATATATTTATGATTTGTTAATTGAATATGCAATTATGATAAGTAGAAGAAAGCAACATAAAATGGTATGCCTAAGTAACATGTAGTATTTGATGATCTTGTACATTGTTTAAGCTCACCTTGTTGATGTTTGATTGTCATGTCCTAGAGAACAATATGCCAAACTAAGGTTTCATTTATACTTGCATAATAATAAGGTAAGTATAATATCTTTCAAATGAACTTACTAAACATTCTATATGTTTACTTTAGTTGTTTTCCTTTCCTTGTAGATTGTTACCTTACGGAACTCCTAAGTAAGATCAAAGTGAAGCTCACACTATCATCAAATCAGTAGAGTTATGATCATTTTGGTTAAAGTGTTGTGACATGTATATGGGATCAATAAGTTACTTAAATTGTGAACATAATGTGTGTAACAATGAGGTAGTTTTGGTAATGTTTGTGTTGCACATGCTAGCTTATCATTTGAACAAGTTAATGCTTGATTTTGGATGCTAAATTGATGAATGACTTATATGGTGCATGTTTAGTTAGGTTTGATATCACTAAAGATAGTGATCATACATTTGTGTGAATTGTTATGTTAAGGATTGAAAGGTGAGATTGTTTAGGTATAATGAGTTGATGAGTAAATAAGAATTGACATGTTTAGATGCAAAGCATGAAATGTGATTCACTTATATTTCAGTTGTATCTAAATGAAACTATATAAGTCCTTGATTTTTCATATAGTATATGTAAAGATACATTTGAACTTAGATGATGACCATAATGTATTTGACATGTTTGAATGACATGTTTAGGTGATTGTATTAGAATGGGATGGTATGGAATGAGGATGTTTTTAGTTGTTAAAAGATGTTTGCATCATTTAGGTTGATTTTAAACCGGTTGAATTAGGTACCAAATGAGATTTAAGCAAAAAAACATGGCCTTATCATGACTATTAACTCCCAACGTAATCCGACAGAGAGTGTTGTCGCCATGTCGAGGTGCATGATGTCGCGATGTGACTTATTACTTTAGGGACGTCATGAGGTAGACATGATGAAGTCGCAACGTCGTTCCAAGAATTTCAAAATTTTACAATTTGGTCTTAGTACATGCTTGAGTTAACAAAAGAGCTTTCATAAGCTAGTGCGGGAGCTGAAAATGATTGTGTTGCATATTTAGTATGTGAATGATACTTGTTTGCATTAGTTAAATGTTGAAAATTTTTCTGAAATTGTTTCGACAACGAATGTAGCATTCTACAACTCAAACTCGATGATCAGGTTGGGTGAGAGGTGTTACAATTGTCCTTTTCTTTTCTTCTTCCTCTTTAATTTTCGATTTGTGGTTAGATTTTTTTTTTCATTTTTCATTTATACTTTGAGGTGAAAATTTGTCCATTTGGGTAAATTTATTTTTCTAAAATCTCTCAAATTTTTAATATTTTTGGTGAATATGTGTGTAAACTATCTCTGAGTTTTTCATAAATATGTTTTTGCCTTGAAATTTGAGGTTCGTTGGGATTTATTTTTGATGCATGGACTACTTTTTGTACAGTTGTTGCTCTGAAAAAAAGTCTCACTTAAACCCACTATAGTTATGTTGTAACTAGCTTTGATGAAGGAGGATTGATGCGGTGATAGGGGGGAAGAGGAGAAATAATAGAAGGCAATAATTGAGGTCATTGTACTGAGTAAGAGTGAGAGGAGATGAGTTGCTACAGTTATATGTGGCTGAGACAAAACAAGGGAAAGAGACACTAAAGAGGAATGTTAGAAGCTAAAACATCAATTTTTACAAGATGGGTTTCTGAGAAAAGATTTGGATTTTTTAAGATGATAAGATAATAGAAAAAGAAAATATAGGATAAATATTTGATATATGAAAGAGAAAAAAATTGAATATTGAGAACAGATCCACGTTAGAGATTGATTTTAATAAAGTTATTTTTTTTTGGAAAAGAAAAAATAGTAAAATTGTTTCAAAAATCATTAAATTTATGAAAAGTAAAAAATGATAAAATTGTTTCAAAGCCCTTGAATTGACTTGTCATTTTTTCCTGCAGAAATGTAACACGTGGCATGATAAGAGTGGTCCACGTTTTCTAACATGCCAAGCATTAATGCCATTAGACTTAGTTACCATATTGGAAGACGAAAGCAAAGTACATGGGTACGTTGGACATTTAAGATAAGTTTGTTAGATTTATAAAATAATTTTATAATAAAACTGAACTTAATAAACCAAGATCTATCATGTTAAATCATCAAGAATAAATCAAGAATAAAATTAAATGCGGAAGCATGCCTGAATCCATGAATTTCTTGAAGTTTTACCGGATTTTGGGGATTTGATCTTCCAAATTAGCACACAAGAAATTTATAGAATATATGTTCTCTCTTTCCTAATGATGGGATATTAGAAAAGATATATTGTGTATAATTTGGGGACCATAACTCTAATATTTATAACCTTAGCATATTAGTTCTAATCAAATTCTAATTAGCCAATCATTAATTAGAATTTGATTAGAAGAGTATCTACACATATTTTACCCATACTTTATTTAATAATTAAAGCCCAATAGAATTCTAACCAAATTAGATCACTTTTAATTTGGGCTATCCTTATCATGATAGTAAATAATAACATGTAATTATCCTTATTATATATGTGATGTCCATATTTTCCAATAATCTCCCACTTGGACCACATATATATACTAATTACTTGTCATTACATAACCTTATGAGCTCAAAATTTTACTATCATATCCAAAAGGTATTCCGAACAATCTCGTCCATTAATTATGTTAACATAGAACCAAAGCGACTTTCATTACATATATCGTAACTAAATCCATCCATGATTACGTATATTAACACAACCAAATGACATAGATCAAGAATGGACGTGTAGCATGGAAATTACATGCAATATGATCTAAACATGCCTATTTCCAACTGGTCCTCTTAAGTGAGGTCAAAACAATAAACAGAGTGAATAAACTGAATACTTCATTTCTGATTAGAAAATAACCAAATACATAAATGTAATATATATATATATATATATATATATATATAAACTCCCACTAAATCATAATATCCTCAAATAATGTAACACCCATGTGAGCAGTGTGCTCATGAAAGACCTTGGGTGGTAATCCTTTTGTGAGCAGATCCGCTATCATGGAGTTTGTCCCAATATGCTCTATGGATATTTGACCATTTTGCACTCTTTCTTTTACAACTAGGAACTTTATGTCAATATGCTTTGACTTAGATGAACTCCTGTTGTTATTAGAATATAGCACTGCTGACTTATTGTCACAGAATAATTTGAGTGGTCTTTCTACATTTTCCAAAATGCGCAGCACTGTGACAAAGTTTCGCAACCATATTCCATGGTTTGATGCCTCATAGCATGCTACAAACTCTGCTGCCATAGTGGATGAAGCTATAAGTGCTTGTTTGACACTTTTCCAAGATATAGCTCCTCCAGCTAACAGGTAAATATAGCCTAATGTAGATTTCCTACTATCTTAGCATCCAGCGAAATCAGAATCAAAATACCCAATGACCTTCAAAAGATCTGATCTCTTATAAGTAAGCATGTAATTTTTTGTTCTTTGAAGATATCTCATAACCCTTTTGGCTGCTATCCAATGGTCCATACCAGGGTTGCTTAAATATCTGCCTAACATCCCAACAATGTACGTAATATCTGGACACGTACAAACTTGAACATACATTAAACTCCCAACAGCTGATGCATAGGGAATCTTTTGCATTTCCTGAATTTTAAAGTTGCTTTTAGGGCATTGAGTAATACTAAATTTGTCTCCTTTCGCGACAGGGTGTCACCTGGTCTACAATTCTGCATGCCAAACCTTTTGAGTACTTTATCGATATAGCTCTTTTGTGATAATCCAAGAATACCTCGAGATCGATTTTGATGTATCTGGATTCCTAAAACAAAAGAGGCGTCCCCAAGATCTTTCATCTCAAAATGCTTAGATAAAAACTTCTTGGTTTCGTGCAATAAGCCTATATCATTAGCGACAAGCAAAATGTCATCAACATATAGAACCAGAAATATGTACTTACTCCCATTGAATTTGTGATACACACAATCATCAACAATATTTATCTCAAAACCAAATGAAATAATTATTTGATGAAATTTATGGTACCACTGACGGGAAGCTTGTTTGAGTCCATAGATGGATTTTTTTAATTTGTAAACCATATTCTTTGAGTCTTCTGATTCAAAATTTTTTGGTTGCACCATATAAATTGTTTCTTCAATGTCGCCATTAAGAAACGCAGTCTTACCATCCATCTGATGTAACTCAAGATCAAAATGAGCAACAAGCGCCATGATTATCCTAAAGGAGTCTTTCGATGAAACTGGAGAGAAAGTCTCTGTAAAATCAATACCTTCTTTCTGAGTATATCCTTTTGCTACAAGACGCACCTTATACTTCTCCAAATTACCATTTGCATCCCTTTTGGTTTTAAATATCCATTTGCAACCAATCGGTTTTGCACCTTCAAGTAATGGGACAAGTTCCCAAACTTTATTGTCTTGCATAGACTTATACTCATCTTTCATGGCATCAATCCACTTTTGAGAATTAGAACTTTTCATAGCTTGATGAAAGTTGATTGGATCATCTTCCATCATTCCATTGTCATCCTCATTGTAGCGACGTAAAATTTGCTTTAGTAGCTTTGGTCGCTAATTGTCGCGATTTATTGAAACTTGAAAACTGAGGTTTGATTTTTACAACAAAAGGGAGTCGCCACTGATCTTTTTTCTATGTGTGATCGGACACCTAATAAAACCTTTCTTTAACAAAGATTTATTTTCGGGTAAAATAAGGCCAAGTTTAGGTCCGCGTTAAAATTCAGAAAAAAATAGGGTTCGGGAGTCGGTTACGCGCGGGGAAGGTATTAGCACCCCCGCGACGCCCAAAATTGGTATCTTATTAAACATATGTTGTCTTAATCTTCAAAAAATGCAAATTCAATTTAATATTTAGTCGTGATCCGATCGAAGAAACAAGAGCTTTTGAACTTTTAGTTTTTTAGAAGGACGTTCCGTTTTCAACACGAGCCGATTGATACTCACCCAACATAGCGATGAAATCAACGACTTAGTACTAAATCGGTACGTTGCCTTTATTTATTGAAATTAATTAAAAAATGTGGAAAATATTAACATGGGATATAAGAGTATTAGAATGACAATAATAATGGTAAAAGAAAATAAAAACAAGTTATGCATTCAAAAATAAAACAAAATAATATATATTTGGTAATAATAATATAAAGTAATAATAGGTACAGGAATATATATATATATATATATATATATATATGTGTGTGTGTAAAGGTATATAAGTTAATGATGAGAATAATAATAATAATAATAATAATAATAATAATAATAATAATAATAACAAGATGATATGTTAGTAACATAATGAGAATAGTAATGTATTAGTAGTGAAAATCATAATAGGCGTATGAAAATAATATTAAACATAAAAACGAATATATAAACATATAATAACAAGCAAGATGAAAATATATGTTAAAGTACTAATAACACTATATATTTATATATACATATATGCATATGTTAAAATATGTACATAATATTGTGGAGGAAGATAGTAAAAATATAATATGCACATGGGATAACAAAATATATGAATAAATATATATATATGTACATAATACATATAGAAAGTATAATTTTAAAAATATATAAACATAATATATAAAATACGTACATGTTATAGTATTTAAATATATAAATAAAACAATGTTAAAAATATAGTATATACATTCTTGACGTGATATTTGAAATATATGTGATATAGCATTAGGCACGCATATACGTTAATATACATAAATATATATATAACTAATAGTATTAAGTATTGTATGCATACTGTATAAATGTTAAAATATATACATAATATACGAAAGTACATAATATAATATATATACATATGCGTAATATAGAACTTTAAAACATATAATATATATATATATATATATACTAAAAGAATACATAATAATAATAAGAATGATAATATAAAAATATTAATAATACTATATACTATATATACGTATAGGTAGGAAGTGAAAATAATACTAATATAAATAAATATAATAATATTAATAAGGTGTAATAATGTAAGTAATGTTGAAATTTAAAGGAAATAATGAAAAAAGGTGAAAAAAAGGATAGAATTGAATTAAAAAGAAAATTATCGGGGCCAATTCGGGATAAGAACGAAAAAAAGGGGGTATTTGAGAACGGGTTAAAATATAAGGGACCGAAATGGTCAATTTTCCCGCACTTTTAAAACGCAGCGCATCAGTGGGGGACTAATTTGAAAGGCGCGACAAATTCTGGGCCAAATCACAATTAAAAGAACCTGATTGCAAAACACAGAAAAAGCGGAAGGGCTAAACGCAAAAATTGCCCTTCCGCTTAAAAAAAACACGCAGATCCTTATTGGGTCGAGTCGGATCGACCTGACCCGGGCCGACTAGTATAAAAGTTAAAAATTTTGGTTTTTTTTGGTCATTTTCATGGGGAAAAGAAAAAAAAAGAAGGGAAAGGAAGAGAGAGGGGAGAGGGAAGAGAGAGGGAGAGGCTCCGGGGGGTTCCCGGTCACCGGACCGGTCACCGTCGCCGGCGCCGGTGCCGGCCACCGCACACGGTGGCCGGAAGGTAAAAATTTTATTTTTTCCCTTTTTTTATTTTCTTTTTTATTTGTTATTATTATTATTATTTCTAATATATATATATATATATATATATATATAGACAGATTTAAAAAAAAAAGAAATCACCTCTTTCTATTTCGGTTTCCCGATATTGCTTCTATTGGGGGTATCCCTTTGCTGAAATTGAATAAAAATTGCTGCCTTCTCGTTTTTGATTGTTATTGTGTTTTCTGTTTTGTATTCAGAATTTCGAACCCCTTACATTAGATTTACATTCGGCTTATATAGCCTTTACAACACTCTTTTTCTATTGTTTTCTATCGTGTCTCTTTTAATGTTTTTGCAGGTGCAACTGGATGATAGTGGGGCGGTGCTGAGAGGAGCCAAGGCGGTGGATTTGACCGGTGGGCAGAGCTGTCAGAGTGGCCAGAGACAAGTGGGGGTAATCGGGTTAGGTTTAGGGGGATTAGGGTTCTGAAACGGGTATGGGTAGGCTAGGTTTGTAATTGGGTTATAAGTTAAATTTGTAAACGGGTTTGAGTCAGTGGGTAGGCTAAACGGGTAGTGGGTCATCCGGGTTAATGTATTTGGGTCAACGGTTTTGTAACAATTGGATTAAGGATTGTAATTTGGGTTTGGGGGTTAATGTAAATGGGTTATTGGTGAGGGCCAAAATTGGCCTATAACACTCATGTTCCTGGAGAAATACAATATAATCATCTGGAATAGCATTTCTCCTTTCTCTTGTGGACCTCCTTAATTGCACTTGTTCTTGAGGTTGTTGAGTTTGTTCTTCTGGAATAATTACCTCATTTTGAATGGGGAGTTGTTCAACATTGTCTTGTAGAGGTTCTGGATTCACTTCTTGATCAATGATAGGTATAAGAGCCTGAACATTGTCAAAAGTGATAGTAGGAATTGAGTTAGAATGCAATTCCTCCTCAAAAGCAATATCTCTAACCTTATTTCTCCCCCAAAACTCAACATCCTCAAAAAATGTTGCAGTTCCCGTCTAAAAAATATTTCTTATTGTGGGATCATAAAATTTATAGCCCCTAGATCGCTCAGAATAGCCAATAAAGTAGCTGCTTACTATTTTGGAGTCCAATTTCTTTTCATGTGGCCTATAAGGCCTTGCCTCAGCTGGGCATCCCCAAATGTGAAAGTGCTTTAGACTAGGCTTTTTACCTGTCCAAAGCTCATAAGGTGTTTTTGTAACTGCTTTATTGGGCACTCTATTCAGAATGTAAGCTGCTGTCTTTAATGCTTCTCCCCAGAGGGACTCAGGTAAGGTAGAATGAGTAATCATGCTCCTTACCATATCCTTAAGAGTTCTGTTTCATCTTTTAGCTACACCATTCATACTAGGTGATCCTAGCATGGTGTACTGTGGGACAATACCACATTCCTCTAGGAATTTCGCAAATGGTCCTGGACATTATTCACCTGAGCCATCATATCTACCGTAGTACTCACCACCACGATCAGATCTAATGTTTTTAATATTTTTGTTGAGTTGATTCTCAACTTCAGCTTTATAAGCTTTGAACACGTCCAAAGACTGAGATTTCTCATGAATAAGATATAGGTACCCATACCGTGAGTAATCGTCTATGAATGTTATGAAATATTGTTGACCATTCCAGGATACTGTAGGGAATGGTCCACAAATATCTGTATGAATTAATTCTAAGACGTCTGAAGATCTGTTGGCACCCAATCTCTTGGTTTTGGTCTGTTTTCCCTTAATGCAATTGATACAGACATCAAAGTCTGTGAAGTCAAGGGACTCTAAAATACCATCAGACACAAGGCGTTCAACTCTAACTTTTGAGATATGACCTAAGCGCCTATGCCATAATGATGCTGAATTTTCCTTATTTAATTTGCGTTTAATACCACGTGATTCCACATGCAAGGTTTCATGATAGGATGCAACAATTTCTAGCAAATAAAGGTTGTCATAAGTATTTAAATAACTAGTTCCAATAATATTTGAATTTAAAGACAAATTAAATTGATTGTTTCTGAATGAACAATAATATCCAAATTTGTCCAATGAAGAAACATAAATTAAATTCCGTCTAAATGACGGTACAATAAAAGTGTCTTTTAAATCCAAATAAAAACCAGTTCCTAATAACAACCTAAAATGCCCAATTACTTCCACTTCTACCGATTTTCCATTGCCCATAAAGATGTGTCTTTCACCATCACTTGGCTTTCGGTAACTCAGGCAACCCTGCATAGAAACACTTATGTGAGTAGTAGCAGCACCAGAATCTATCCACCAAGTGTTTCTAGGTACTGAAGCTAAATTAATCTCAGAACAGACCAAATTAAGAATTATACCTTTCTTTGCACGCCAAGCGTGATATTTGGTACAATCTTTCTTTACGTGTCCAGACTTGTTACAAAAGAAACAACTCTCTGTAACTGCTTGTTGTTTCTTTTGAGCTGGACCCTTAGCAGCTTCATTCTGATATTTTCTTTTCTTGCCCTTGTCTTTAGGGGCATTGGCCAAATGAGCACTTTCAGACTTATCACGCTTCAACCTTTCTTCCTCTTGCACATAATGAGAAATGATCTCATTTAGGGTCCATTTCTCCTTTTGACAGTTATAACTAATTTTAAATTGATTAAACTGTGTAGGAAGCGATACCAAAACCATAAGAATAAGCAATTCCTCAGAAAGCTCGATCTTAAGTGCCTTAAGTCTTGAAGTAGTATGAAACATCTCCATAATGTACTCCCTTACGTTTCCTTAACCCTTATACTTCATAGACATCAAAGAAGTCAGAAGTGATGTCATCTCAACCTTATCGTTTTTAGCAAAACGTTTCTGAATTTCATCAAGGAAACACTTGGCCTGAGTAATCTCTTCAGATTCTATGCCCTTAAAGGCTTCTGGAATGCTGTGTTTCATGATCATTAGACTCATGCGATTTGAACGATCCTACCTTTCAAAATCCCTCTTAGCATCAGGGGTGCTTTCCGCAGTGAGAGGTGCAGGTTGTTCTTCCCTTAGTGCAAGGTCTATGTCCATACAGCCAAGCACTATAAGTAAGTGCCTTTTCCATTCCTTACAATTAGTCCCATTAAGCATGGGTATAGAATTTATATTAGCAGATATTGTGGCAGCAGGAGAGGAATTAGCTGAATATAGAACAAAAAATACAAGCTTAAATCAATATTAATAAGTAAACAATAAATTCAAGATAATGGCTAATCCCATCTCAAGATACCAAACACAACATTAATATCAAGTCTTTGGACAGTAATATTAATTGTAAGCGGTACTCTTGTTGTAGCAATCAAATATTGACAATAAATTATGTCAAACAATGAATTAATCTTTGGACTAACTTATTGCTCACGTAAAATACCTTACAATTGTCACACATTTATTGCCACGAATGTCTTTGAAATTCTGCCAAATATTAACTTGCCTTTGGGTCAATCAATAAATGCATGAATCACAAAAACATATAATCATCTTAATATTTCAAATAAACTGATCTACACAAAAGAGGTCACTTTGGCAGCATTTTGTTTTAACTAATTTATTTAAAATATCAGACATATTTAAAAGCCAAAATCTGAATTTATTTGTTCAAAATATTAACCTTAATTTTATCTTTCAATCAGATAAAAATATAACTATATATATATTATCCCAAAACAACATGCATTAAACCAATCAAGGCATGCATATATTTTATATATATAAATGAAACATATATATAAAACAATTTCTCTAGTTTTTTTTTTTAATTAAAACTGTAAATATTTCCACAAAAAATTAAAACCTTAAAACTTTATTAAAAAACCTTAAAATTTTATTTAAAGAATCAAAACCCCCAAAAAAATTTATCAAGAATCTTGAAAATTTAATATAATATATAATTAAAATATCAAATCCATAAGATCTGAAAAATGAATCAATTCAAAAAAAATAATAGAGAATTAATTCATTCTTAATGATTCAACATGACAAAAGCTCTGATACCACTTGTTAGATTTATAAAATAATTCTATAATAAAACTGAACTTAATAAACTAGGATCTATCATGTTAAATCATCAAGAATAAATTAAGAATAAAATTAAATGCGGAAGCGTACCTGAATACATGAATTCCTTGAAGTTTTACCGAATTTTTGGGATTTGATCTTCCAAATTAGCACACAAGAAATTTAGAGAATATATGCTCTCTCTTTCCTAATGATGGGATATTAGAAAAGATATCTTGTGTATAATTTGGGGACCATAACTCTAATATTTATAACCTTAGCATATTAGTTCTAATCAAATTCTAATTAGCCTATCATTAATTAAAATTTGATTAGAAGAGTATCTACACATATTTTACCCATACTTTATTTAATAATTAAAGCCCAATAGAATTCTAACCAAATTAGATCACTTTTAATTTGGGCTATCCTTATCATAATAGTAAATAATAACATGTAATTATCCTTATTATGTATGTGATGTCCATATTTTCCAACAAAGTTTAGATGAGCGGTGCGTTTACTTACGGTTAGTGTAAAAATAATGGTGACGGTGAGATTAGATATTATAGCGATATTGTAACGTAAGACAAAAAGTAAGCTAAACTCATCCTTAAAAACTTTAGGTATCACATTAAAGTTTTGCTAAAGTAAAGGGCGTAAATACGCTAGTATCCCTTTTGTTTATGATGGCTATTATACCGAAACCACCTGTTTGGATTACAAAGTCCAGCACGTTTGAATCATTTTCATTTCACTTGAACTTAAATTTTCCAGGGAAGGTTTATTGCTCCAATCATCCCACTAAATTTTATCGTTCGTGTTATATCCGTACTTTTTATTTGTATTATCCTCATTCTTTTGCTTTTTTTTTTTTTTTTTTACTTTTTTGAATTTAAACTTTTAAAATAACTTTATTAATTTAATTTTAAAAATTAATGCACAATGCATATTTTATATCTCCGTTTCCAATTGTAAATTATTTACTTTTTACTTATTTTGATTTAGAGGTTTTTCAATTTTTATTTATTATTTTAATATGATTATATATTGATTAAAATATTTAAATAAATATATTAAATAATTTTACAATATAATATTTAATTATGAATTCAATATTCAAATAATTTATAACTTCAATTATATATAACTTTTAATTTTACAAACATTTAATTGGAGGAATGGTTAAAATTCCTACATGGCACCCATACGACATTTTAAACTAATGTGTCTTTGATATTTTAAGCAATTTAATATTTTTAACTATCATTTAATATTAATATAAATTTAATTTTTTATTATATATAAAGTTATTTTTATTTAGTGTCCTTTGTGGTCATTTTTTATTTTTATTTTATTGTCACCGCTGCAATTGAATCAAAACATATATCTTATTATCATTTTTAATTTAACCGCAATAGTACTCTATCTCACTACTATAGTAACTAAATTTACCACTATCGCTGTTTTTAATCTCATTAAAGTTACTCACCGGTGGGTGGTGCAATTAGCGGTGATATTAGGTACTGTAGCGATGAGATTGAGTACTATAACAGTGAGATTAAAAATAATGGTGGAATGTGTTTGGATTCAATCGCACTTATAACGATAATATGAGAATGAAAGATGACTATTAAGGATATTAGTTTAAAACTAGTTTACGATATACTATTTGAAACAATTTTTATTACAAATTAAATTTTATTTTTTTCTTAAATAATAATTTAGAAATAGAAAAATCATATATATTAAAAATAAATAATTTAAAGTAATTTTATATTAAATAATAATTAAATTTATATTTATAATAATAAAATTTATATATTTAATAAATTATTGTATAAAAATAAAATTTTTGATACATGAGCATGAAGTTTAAATATGGGAACTGAATTTGTTTTGATGTAAATCTTCAATTCATAGAAATGAAAAGAATATAAATTTATGAGAAATTTATGCTTTGTTGGACTCGAATCTACTCTAGTTTAGTAAAATAAAGATATAATGACTTTTGGTCCTCTAACTGACCGTATTCGCGCGTGCAGATAAAATAAATAATTTAAAAGAAGTTTTTAGCTGCAAGCGTACTGTAACGATTAGAAAGTTAGTGATTTCGTAACTCCATTTTTGATGATCAAGCCCGTCAATGTTTAATATTTACGAGGTTAGTATAAGGTTTAATTAAAATTTAGTCATTTAATTTTGTCAATTAGATAATTAATTAAGGTACAAAGACTAAATTATAAAAGTGATAAAAATTAATCGTTATAAAATTTTAAATTAACCAAAAGACCAATACAATAATTGGACCTTTCTTAAACTACTATACGGTGCTGGAAGACAACTTTCATCCATCAAAATTTGTTAATCATAAGCTAAGTTAATTAAAATTTAATTTAATTAATTAAGATTTATTAATTTAATCTAAGTATAAAAGGAAATTAAAAATAAAACAAAACCATTTTTTCTTCCTTCTTCTTCTCGTCTCTTCACCAAAGCTATAGAAAAATAATAGGGTTTCAAGCTTTCAATCTTTGGTCCTTCACTTTGTAAGCAATTTCATATCTATTTCATGTAAATTTTATATTTTTGAGGTTCAGAGAGTTAGATTTAGTTAGCCCGTGTACTAATTTATAAAATTGTTAAAGTTTTCAAAATTTTCCATTATTGAATACTTGATGAAATTAGTGTTAATTTATTAGATTTTAAGCTTAGAAAAGAAAAGAAAAATAGAGACTAGTTTGTAAGTTTAATTGATAGTTTTTGAACATAGGGACTAATGTGCATAAATTTCAAAATTGATGTTAAATTTCTATAATTTTGGATAGTAGAGGAATGTAGAAGGATGAAATTGAGATCGATTTCAAAATTGAATCTCAAATTTGAAAATTATGACTATTCCAATTTTAGGGACTAAATTGAGTAAAATGCAAAACTTTAGGGACATTCAAAAAATGAAAATTAGTATGATTCTTGCATTTAGTAGACTATTATGAACTATTTGAAATTGATAAATTGAATTGAATTATTATATAGATCAAGATTCAATCAAATTGAGGATAATTAGGGGAAAGACAAAATTGACAAATAGTCCTTGCAATTTAACTTTGAATTGTTTACGATTTAGTACAAAATGAGAATTGGACATATTATAAAAAGTAAGTATGAACTTAAATGTTGAAATTACCCTGATGAAACTTTGTAAATGTATCGTACACATGGATACTATAACAACCCGATAGTTAGGGGTGTCGGAAAGTGTAACAGCCCGTTTTCAGTAAAATGGAAACAGTAGTTTCAGGGCCACAAATCTGAGTCTAGAAGAAAAATTATTTTAATATTATTTTATAGTCTGAATTATGATAGAAATATCATATGAAAATTTCATTAGGAAAATTTTACTGATTACATGTTTAATTGATAAAAGGACCAAATTGCATGAAATGCAAGAGTTGAGTTCTAGTAGCTATAAGTATCAAATAGCTATGAAATTTAAAATTAGAGGTCCTTATATAGAAAATAGACCATTAATAAAATTTATTAGATAAGAACCGTGATTCATCCATGGAAAATTAAATAAAGAAAAGAAAGAAATTGGAAATAAAAAAAAAGATGATAAATGATAAAATAAGGAAAATATCATCATATTTCATCATCTTTCCCAAATAAAAAGATGGAAACCCTAGCCATGGAATTTGGGTTTTGACCAAATTTATTTGGCTTAATTAGGTATGTTTTCTTGCCCCGTTTGTAATAATTTTTATATTTCTGAGATTGTAATAGCCTAATCTAACTATCTCAGGGATTAATTTGTAAAGTTATCAAAGTATTAAAGTTTTTTCATGGATGAGTATGCATGAATTATGAAGTTTTATGGTAGAAAATGAAAGGTTGTTAATATATAAACAACTTTTGTAAAGGAAATTTTCATGAAATTATGATTTAGGGACTAAATTGAAAAGATGTAAAATTCATGTAAAAAATTCTAATTTTTGTGAAATACAAGGACTGTTATTGTTATATGTAAAAATTGGTTATGTTTGGAATAAGGATTAAATTGCTTGAATTTCATTTTCCTAGCCTAGGGACGAAATCATCATTAATTAAAAGTATAGGGGCAAAATGATAATTTTTCCTAAGATGTGAATTGGATTGAATTGAATATGAATTGTATTAAATTGAGCTAAATTTTCTCGTATAGATCCGGATAGACCAAATATGGAATTGGATCGAGGAAAAGAAAAAGTATCGGATTAGTAGATTACAATTCACGAACACTTGTCAAGGTAAGTTTGTGTAACTAAATTGTGTATATTTATATGTTTAAATTGAATGTTATGTATGTGTATTGTATAATCTACATGTACAAAAACTGGTCACATATCCGATAATGCTCGATAAGTATTAAGTCCCGATTGAATAAATGAAATTCGATGGATACAAGGTTTCTGAATTGGTTGTAGTCCTGCATATGTTGCGAACACACCCTAGCTCGAAAAAGCATCTCGTTACTAGCTCCCATAAGCATCCTCATATATGGCCCTCTCAAGCTTCCCATTAAATGGTTTTGCGAGCTTCCCATTAATAGCTTTTCGGAGCATCCTGTTTTGGTTGTGATTCTGCATGTGTTGTAGACACACCACAACTCTTATAACCGTCCCGATAAATGACTCTTAGTGAGCTTCCCAATTAAAGGCTCTTTATGAGCTTCCCGATTTGGCTTGCTTGAACTTCCCGATATATGGCTATCCGGAGCTTCCTGATTAATGGCTCTTCGGAGCTACCCGTTCATGGCTCGCATGAGCTTCCTAATTATGGCTTTTATGAGCTTCCCGTTATATAGCCCAGATAAACTTTCTATTACACAGCTCACAATAGCTTCCTGTTATATGGCTCGAGAGAGGGCTTCCTGATTATGTACTCTAATGAGCACCCCAGAATATGAATTGACGGATTTCAAATTTGTACAGTTTAAGTGTACTACTAGTGTATCTATCGATATTTCAAATAAATTCAACGGGCAAAATTCTGACATGGGATAATCTAAACTTGAAATGAATTACTATGGAAATGTATGTTATATGAATAGATGATGTGGAAAACATACATATGTGGAAATTGTTACATGATGAGCTCATCCTGGTTTCTTGATATTCATATGAAGTACATGACTAACATGTTTCTTGAGGTTATATGTGTTTAGGCAAATTGCCAAATTTTTTTGGATGAACTTTTGCATGTTTATTTTTAAATGTAAATGAATGGTAAGTTATTTTCCCATTATACGAACTTACTAAGCATAATATGCTTACTGTGTTTTATTTTCTACTCTATAGTAATTCAGAAGCTCGTTTGGTTGAAAGTTTGGCGGAGATATCATCACACTATCCATCAGCTCATCTCGATACATTTAATGAATTAACTTTGGTTATAATGGCATGTATAGGTTAACTTGGCCAATGTTGGCAAATAAATGTTTTGGTTGTAACTAGCCATTGGAATGACTTGTGATGAACATGTCTTAATGTGAATATAAGAGGCTATATAATGTTTGATATGTGTTTAAAATGGTTAATTGATAGAATCATATTAGTATACTAATGATTAAACTGAGTTAACATATTTAGTAAATTATGCACATATGTGAATTTGGTAAGTTAATTAAGTTTGTATACTTGGTTATAAAAGGTATTGTATCATGTATAAGACTTGAGTTTGAATGGAATTGAATGTCTTGTATTGGCTTGAGAATATGTTTAAGTGTTTATGTAGGTGGAAGGCAAATTTGGGTGAGAAATATGGCTTAGAAATGACATTATTTTGTCCACACAGGCAGATGCACGAGCTTGTGTCTCAGTTGTGTGTGATACACGGCCTAGTACATGGGCGTGTGATTTGGCCGTGTGTCCCCTACATCATTAATATTCAAAACAAAATGTTTAATATTTTTTACACAGCCTGGCACACGGGCGTGTGGATTGGCCGTGTGACCCCTGCACCTACACACAGCCTAGCACACGGGCATGTGACTTGGTCGTGTGATCCAAGTTAGAGAGTTACACGGGTACAGACATGGATTAGGATACGGCCATGTGCCTCATTTTGAATACCCACATGGCCTGAGACATGAGCATGTCTCTTGGCCGTATGAGCCACACGGCCTAACCACATGGGCGTGTGTACCCTACACCTTGAAAAAATTTTGAAATTTCACGAAAAATTTCTTGAGTACCTGATTTAGTCCCGACTTGTTTCAAATGTATGTTTTAGGCATCGAGGGCTCATATAAAGGACTTTATGAATAATATTTGACATGAATGTTAAATAATATGAAATGTTTATATTTGATCTATTTATTCCGATAATGCTCTGTAACCTTGTTCCGGTGACGAATACGGGTTAGGGGTGTTACAGAAAGTGTATTTTTGGGACTTCATTTCTACAAACTGGACCCATGAATATTTTTATTAAATATTTACGGAGTTATATTAGAGGCGAATTAAATTTTGGATAAGTAATTTTCATGAATTAGAAGCTATTAAGGTATAAGGATTAAATCACGTAGGTATTGAAAGTTGAATTATAGATTGAAATTAAATATACCCTTATTTCCTTTTAATGGTCATAATGAAACATTTATGATATGTATATATATAATATATATTATGTTAACTTAATATATATAAGTTATATCATAATAGATAGATAGTGCATTAAAACAAAACAAAACTCATTTCTTTCTTTTATTTCACATGCAAAACGAATTAGGGAAGGAGAAAGGAAGAGCAAGCATGGCTATAAGAAAGTTTAGTGGTTCAAACTTCAATTGCAAACATCGTTCCAAAATCCTCAAGTAAGAAGGGAAAGGGCAAGGTTGACATCAAGTAGCTCGGAATATATGGTTTGTGTTTCTATAATCTGAAATAATTTACAAACTGTTGCATATTAAATTTTTTTCATATGGTAAGTAATTGAGATGGGTACTCTTGTATTTTGGATTGAATTGAATCAAATAATGATTATGAATATCAAGAAATGTAATGCTTTTATAAATATTGAAATGAATATGTGTAATTGAGAAATTGCAATTGCTACCAAACTGAATACATGATTATATGTAATCATGTACATATATGAAATTAGGACATTGGTTGTATTGTAAAGTGAATAGAAGCAATTGTTTCGGGCTAAGTCGAATATAAATGGCATGCCATAAGATAGGAAGAATTCAGGGATTTCTTTGACCTCGAGTCAATAAGGCAATGGGTGCCAATTTGCTTTGATTTAACCGATGAGACACTAGGTGTCAACTTATATAGCGCTAGGTCGAGTCGTGTTAATAGGGGAAATTAAATGATAAAATTTATGTATTGATATTGAGATGACAAGGATGAGAAATGGATATGAAATGGGAAATGGAATGTGAAATGATGAAATGAGATATAAATATTGAAATGAATTCATGTATTGAACAAAGAGATGATCATGTTATTGTATGAGTTGAAATTATCAAATGCTATATGAAATGTGTCATGTACTAGATCATATGGAATCTAGTGGATGTGTATAAAGAATTAGCAAATTTATATTATTGAATTGAAACATATGCTCATAACATTATTTGTTGCATTCCTACATTTTAATTACTTATATCAAGTTTAAATTGTTCGGATTATAGAAATACCATCGAGTTATAGTCAGCATACGGTTTTGTTTTCTGTGCAAAGGTTAGGTACTTTTTAGCTTACTGTTGACTCAACATCCAACAACGATCTTGGACTCAAGTGTGGTGATGTTCTATTTTGTAATGGCATGTACCTAGGAGGTCTTTTTGTTGATGTTGTTGATAATGTTATAATATTTTGGTTTTCAAGTGAAGTGAATGGTTATTTGTATATATAGTTGTGGTTGAGGTTATGTTTTGGTATGATAGCCTAGCTTAATGTGTTGGTATATGTTTTAGCTTTAAGCTTGGTAGCCTAAGTAGCTAAATGTTAGTTCAATTTTGGCAAATTTGGTATGAATGAAGGTTTTTAATGGTTGATGCTTTGTTAATATGTTTGATGATATAAAATGTGGTACCAATGAGGGTACATTGGTTAGGCACTTAGGCTGGGTGTTTTGGTACATTTAAGCTACATTTAGGTACACACAGCATGGGACACAATCTGTCACACAGCCGTGTGTCACACATGGGCAACACACACGGGCGTGTGCTCGAAACATGTTGTAAAATAGTATAGGTGCAGTTTCCACACGGATTGGCACACGGCCTATAACAGCCCAGTTTAGACCCTAGTCGGAATAGTGGTTTTAGGACTATATATATGAGTCTGAAAAATATTTTAATATTATTTTCTGTGCCTATTATATGTGAATTAGCATTTGTGAAAGTATCGTATGAAAATTTGGTTGTTTATGTGCTTAATTATAAAAAAGGACTTAATCGCATAAAATATAAAAGTGGCCATTTATTTAATTGTGGGCTGAATTAATCTGGCCTTATAAAGTGAGGTACTTGCATGTCAAATAAACCATTATTATTATTGGTGGACAAGTTTGGACATGGTTAGGTGAAAATATATGTTTATAATGAAAGGGTAATTTTAGAAAATGGTTATTAAGTGTTTTATAATAAAACAAATTGAATAATAAGGCCATATTCATGTTCATTTGGTTGAATATTCAAAGGAAAAGAAAAGAATAATTCAAGCTAGGGTTTGACTAAGTTTTTGCTCAATTAAGGTCTGGTTTGATCTTGGTTTTTGATAATTTTTATGATTTTGAGATAATTGCTTAGTCTACTATCAAGCCCATGTTGTAATTTGAGAAATTGTTGATGTTTGTGAGATGTGTCATTGATGAAAATGCGAGTTTTTGAAGTTTTTTGTTAGAAAATGAAAGATATGAATTGGGTTGATATCTTTGTATTGAATTTTTGATAAAATTAGCTAATTGGGGTTAATTTGTGAAAATGAATATATAGAGGGACTAAAATGGGAAATTTATGAAATATGTGGGCTTGAATGGACTAGATAAAAATTTGGCTATGTTTGATTAAAATGAAATCATATGTATTTGATGATTTTAAGAAATAAGGACCTAATTGTCAAAATGTGAAAATCTGGGGGCCAATTTGTAAAGTGCCCTAATTATGAGTCCTTAAATTGAGTTGATTGAATGTGTGATTGAATGAGTTATTTTAAATACGTTTAGATCAAGAAAAGCGAAATCTGGACTTAGATCGCGGGAAAACGAAAGTCGACGAGTAATCGACTATATAGATAAATCACACTCGTGGTAAGTCCATAAGTAGTAATTTGGTTATAAATGTTGTTAATTGTATTATTATAGATCGAATTGTGATGAATGAGACCTCAAATGAGGTGAAGATAATGAACTGAATGATATGGTCGAGTTATTAAAGAAACGAGATAGATAAAGCTCGGTTGAACCGTAGGTCTAGTTTCGAAAGTTAGTGACATGTCACTAGAATGAATATTTAGCTTTGGGCCATGATACTGGCACTTTGGGTGTGATAAGCATCTTGATTTGGCTATCGGCCATGGTATAGATGTTTCGGGAGTGACCTTGATTTGGCTTTGGACCATGGTATAGGTGCTCCAGGATAAGTTGCCTTGAGTTGGCTACAGGCCATGGTATAGGTACTTATCGGGAAAAACTGCTCGATGAATCGATTGTTAATTCGGAGAAATTCAATGAATGGGTTATGGAGGTGAACTTGGATGAAATAGCATGAAATGGTTAGGTATGTATATGTACATGGTTGCTATGAAAGAATATGTGATGAAATCACTTAAATCAAATGGAAGGAATTCATGGAGGTGAATAAACCATGTGGTAAGGCATGGGACAAGGTTTGTGATATTTTAGAATAGTTGGAATTTATAAATGATAGATTTAATTTTGTATTTATACATTAAGTTCTTGCTTATGACTTACTAAGTTTTATAAGCTTACTTGGTTTGTTTATTTCTATTTTATAGATCATTAAAGCTACTAAAGGCTCAAGAATCGTCAAGGATCTTCATCGCACTATCAAAACTCATTTTGGTACCTTTTGTGTTTTTAAATAGCTAAGTATGGCATTATAGGCTAGGGAGGTTTGGAGATATTTTGACTTGTAATTATGCTATGCTAAGTGATTTGGCTAGCTAAGTGTGTAAATATGTTTGTTTTAGTATGCTTTATGATGCTCATTTGGCCTAGTTGAATGTGGTCATTTTGGTCTAAACCAAATGGTAAGTTTTGGCAAGATTTGATTAGGATTTGGAAATGGTATAAGAATGAATCATGTGATGAATATTTGGCTAAGTTTATGCCTTATAAAATGGTATGATTTGAGATGCTTTTGCATGTGTAGTTGGTTGTTGATGAATTGGTTATCTTGATGTATGTTTGGAGTATGATTTTGGCTGGAAGTGGTTGGTAAGTGTTGTGTAATTTTTCTTGTGGGAATTTGGCATTGTGAGGTGTGAATTGTGGCTTAAATCAAACCTAATTCGTGCCACACGGCCTGAGCACACGGGCGTGTGACTCGACCGTGTGATCCCTGCACCTGGGCTAAAATGGTTAGGATGTCACACGGGCTCGACTCACGGGTGTGCCTTGTGGCCATGTGTGCAAGTCAGTAGCCTCATTAATTTCACAGAGCCAAGACACATGGGCATGTCATATAGCCGTGGGCTCAAGTCAGTATGCATGCTCTGTTTTGCCACGGCCAGGACACATGGGCGTGTTTGGTAGCCATGTGAGGCACACGGCCTAATCCCACGGGCATTTGACCTCTATAGTGATGAAAATTGTTTAAGTTTCAAAATTTTTTTAAGTGTTTAGTTTAGTCCCGACCCTCTTTAAATGTATGTTTGAGGCTTCATAGGCCTTCTTAAGGGATTTTATTCTTGTTTTGATGATGGCATTGATCATAATTGGGTTATATACGTTATGATAGAGAATTACTCTGGTTGTTTGATAATGCCTCGTAACTCTAGTTCGGCGACGGATTACGGGTTAAGGGTGTTACAATTTGATTGGTATCGGAGCTACGGTTTAATCAATTTTAGGACTGTAGCGTGTTTGAGTCTAGCTATACATGCCATATTTATGAATTGAGATAGTGTGATGAATCTTGATAATTGAAACTTGTTTTTGTATAGTAAATGGATCCCGAAAGAGCCGTAGCTGATGATGTAGAAAGCAATGCACCGGCTCCTGCTCAAGGAACAGTGCCAACTAAATCTAGAATTGCTATGAGTAGCCATGAGGGAGAGGCTATGCAAGCCTTCTCCCAAATGAAGAATGAATGGTTTACGGAATTCATTCGTACGAATCCAGCTGTACAACAACCTCCACCCTCACCTGTTACTCAACAAATTCCCGTGATTCCACAAGTTGTTGATCCATTGAGATCAGGTAAGCCACCAGTTGATAAGATATGGAAATTCGGGGCTGAAGAATTCAAGGCTACAGTTGATGATGATGCTGAGAGAGCCGAGTTTTGGCTTGAAAATACGATGATAGTGTTTGATGAAATATCCTTACACCTGACGAGTGTATAAAGTGTGTGGTATCTTTACTCCGAGAGAATGCATATCATTGGTGGAAGACTTTGACATCAGTGGTTCTGCGGGAAAGAGTCACCTGGGAATTCTTTCAGACAGAATTTCAGAAAAAGTATATCAGCCAGCGATTTCTTGATTTGAAGCATAAAGAATTTTTGAAACTGAAACATGCCAAATGTCGGTTGTCGAAACCATTTTTTATTTAAAAAAACGGGGTTGACTTTTAAAAAGAATCTAAATGGAGTCGCCACTAATCTTTTTTTGTTTAGATGTGATTGGATCACCTTATAAAATATTTTGTTTTAAAAAATATTGATTTTGGTCTATGAAATTATAGAAAATAGGTTCGGGAGTCAGTTACGTACAAGGAAGGATTAGCACCCTCGCAACGCCCAAAATTGGTGCCTATTGATTAATTAATGTTCTAACGTCAAAAATTTGAAAAATGTTTAAATATGATCCCTTTTTAAAAAAAAACTTGAACAATTGAAGTTGAAACCTAAGATTCTCTTGTTACGAAAAAGTAAAATATCACATCCAGCACGTTAGGACATGACATTTTAAACCCTTGTATCAAAATCATCTCATGATTTACAAAACTCATGCTTAAAAAATTTAAAAGGATGTTTAGTTATTTAGTCAAATGAAAAATCAAAATCTAGCACGTTAGGGCACTATTTCCCGAATTTCCAAACACCAAATATTGCTTTATTTTAAAAAAAACTTTTGATTAAAACGTAATAATGTTTTATTTAAAATGATGGCTCGTGAATAACTTTATTACATTAACACATTATAAAACACAAATATTAGAAAACACCTTACAAAAACTATACAATATGCTAACTATCAATACCAATACAAACAATCAAATGAAGCATAAGAACATAGTTAATAATACCAACAATGCAATGATAATACTATGGCTAACATAAAAATAATAATAAAAGTGACGATCTAACAAAATTTAAATCTAAAAAAGGAATAAATTAAAAAACATGAAGCAAGTAATAATAAAAACTAAGAAATAAAATATAACCTTATACAAGAGAAATTGACAACAATAAAATAAATAATATACAAATAAATAAGCAAAGAATATACAACCAAACAATAAAAATATGATAAATTTTTTAACATAGATAATGTATATACATATAATAAAGTAAAGTAAATGACATATATTTAAAAAAATATTTTAAAAAAACCTTATATAAATAGTAAAACAAATTAAAAATATAGGATATATCAAATTTTAAATCGACACTTAAAATAATTAAACTTTAATAATATATTTATATATATAATAGATTAAATAATACGTACTAAAACCACTTAATAATGAAAAAAATAATTTAAAATAAGTGTTATATAATATATTGTGATAAATAATTAAGTAATAACTTAAAAAAATCAAAATCCAAATAATCAGGGACCTAATCAGAATAATAATAAAATTCAAGGTAAAAAAAATAAAAGAAAAGGCGCGTAAGGACCAAATCAGAACGCGCACCACAATAGAGGGATCAATTGGGCAATTATGCCCTTATCACCAAAATGGCTCTGTTCCAATATCTGTGTTTAAATGGCCCGGGGACCGGATCAAAACAAAAAACAAATTACAGGGCTAAATTATCAATAGAAGAAAAAAAATATAAATTGGACGTAATTATAAAAACGCAATAATATGGAAGGGTCTATGGAGCAATTTGCCCATTTATTAAAAACATGCGGATCCTCTCTGGGTCGGGTCAACGCCCGAATCTTTGGCCTTAAAACGACGTCGTTGTGGCCTTTAAAAGCAACCCCCAAAACGGCGTCGTATTGATTGCCTATATAAATAAAAAGTTTGTTAAAAAAATTAGTTTTAGACCCTTATAAAAAAATAGGGAACCCAAAACAAAAGCTCTAGCTTCCCAGACCTTTCGGTCTCTGGCCAGGGCTCCGGTCCGGCCCGCCACCGTGCACCGTCGTTGGCGTCATCGCATGCGGTAGACGAAGCCTAAAAAAGGTACCATTTTAGAAGATCTGGTTTCCTCGAATCCATTTTTATGCCCCAAAGCCCTCAAAAAATAACTTTCAAGTACAAAACCCTCGGTTTTTGTTTGTCAGAAAAGGTAACCTTCAAACCGTCTTTCAATATGTACGTATGTATGTATGTATTGCTGTACAAAATAAAAACCACTAAAATATACCTCTGTTTCTTTGGTCTAATATTTGTGTTTTTGTATTTGTCAAAATCCTCATTTACATATTACATTTTCGGGCTTTTTATAGCCGCATGGAATATACAATATTCTTAATTTCTTGATTTCTTGTTATATTTTGCTATTGTTCGTGTTCTTTCTTTCCTTTTTTTGCAGGTGCACGGCGACGATAAGGGCGCTGATGGCGGCATGAAATCTGGAGGTGAGGGCTTGGAGGAAGGCTGCCGCGCAAGGGAAACTTAGGGTTTCTAGAAACTGAATTGGTTTAGGCCATTTGGGCTTGTTTTATTGCTGGGTTAGGGATTTTTAGTTTGGGTCGATTGGGTTTGGGTGTAATTAGGTTAAGGTTGGTATTGGGCCACGGGTACTATTTGGTTTAATGTTTGTTGTAAATGGGTCTTAGACAGGTCAAAATTTGGGCTTGAGGTTGGGTTGATGTAATTCGGGCCTGGGGTGTTTGATTTAAATTTGGGCCCTGATATTTGTAAAAAACATTAGACTCTATTTTATCTTTTTGGTGTTTTGTTTTTCTTTTTGTATAGGCCCGGGCAAGTTAGGCCTACTATATCAGTAACAGAATATGAGCGAGAATTCATGCGATTGAGCAAGTATGCTCGAGAATATGTTGCTACCGAAGAAATCATGTGTAAACGGTTTGTTAATGGATTAAACAAAGATATAAAACTTCTGGTTGGAATTCTTGAGTTGAAAGAATTCGTCGTGCTAGTTGAAAGGGCTTGCAAAGTTGAAGATCTTAGTAAAGAGAAAAAGAAAGCTAATCTGAAGCTAATGAGATGAGAAAGCGATTGATGAGCAAACAACATCAATCTTTATTAAAGAAATTCAGAGATTCACATGCTCATTCAAATGCTACAACGGGATTTTCAAATAGAGATCATTCAAAGCAACAATCTGGTTTAAAAGCTCGAGCTACTTTAGTATCGAGTGTTGGTAATGTTCGAGATAGTAAACAAGAGTGTCATCACTGTTGGCGATGACATTTTGGCTAGTACAGGAATAAAAAGGATAAAGCTTGCTATAAGTACGGATTGCTAGATCATTTTAAGCGAGATTTTCCTGAGATAGTTGAACAAGAATCGGTACAGCATGTGAGACCGAGTACAACTATGACTAGAGGGAGATCACCTAGAGGTGCTGGAAATGTAAGCGGTAGTCGAGGGCTACGAAGGATACGGTCGTGATGTTAGAGGCCAGAACACTTGCCAAAGCATATGCTATTCGAGCTCGAGAAGAAGCTTCGTCTCTTGATGTTATTACGGGTATATTTACTCTTTACGATACTTCTGTGATTGCATTGATAGATCTTAGATCAACACATTCTTATATATGTATGAATTTAGTGCACAGTAATATTTTGCCTGTAAAGTCTACTGAATTCGTAGTAAGAGTATCGAATCCCTTGGGCAAAAGTGTCTTAGTTGATAAAGTTTGCAAGAACTGCCCATTGATGTTTTGAGATGCATGTTTTTCGGCTGATTTGATGCTTTTACCCTTTGATGAATTTGATATAATTTTGGGAATGGATTGACTGACTTTGCACGATGCGGTTGTGAACTGTAAATGGAAAGTTATAGATTTGAGATGTGAGAATAATGAAATAGTTTGGATTGAAGCCAGTAATTTGAATGGGTTGCCCGCTATAATATCTGCAATAAAAATTCGAAAGCATGTGAATAAAGGCTATGAAGCTTATTTAGCTTATGTGATAGATTCGAAAGTGACTGATAAAAGAATCGAATCAGTGCCTGTTGTTTGTGAGTTCCCTGATATATTTCCTGAAGAACTTTCGGGATTACCTCCTATTCGAGAAGTCAAGTTTGGCATTGAATTGATGCCTGAGACTACTCCAATTTCGATAGCATCATATAGAATGGCACCGGCAGAATTAAAAGAGCTAAAAGCATAGTTACAAGAGTTGACGGATAGAGGTTTCGTGAGACCTAGTTTCTCACCTTGGGGTACTCCTGTTTTGTTCATGAAAAAGAAAGATGGCACGATAAGAATGTGTATAGATTACCGTCAGTTGAACAAAGTTACTGTAAAGAACAAATATCCTCTGCCCAGAATCAATGATTTGTTTGATCAGTTAAAAAGGGCTGTTGTATTTTTAGAGATAGATTTGAGATCGGTATATTACCAGTTACGAGTTAAAAGAATCTGATGTACCAAAAATTGCTTTCAAAATGAGGTACGGACATTATGAGTTTCTCGTTATGCCTTTCAGATTAACTAATGCACCTGCTATTTTTATGGACTTGATGAACCGAATTTTCAGATAGTATCTGGATCGGTTTGTGGTTGTATTTATAGATGATATTTTGATCTATTTGGATAATGAGTCTGAACATGCTGAACACCTAAGAATAGTGCTTCAGACTTTGTAGGATAAACAACTATATGCAAAGTTTAGTAAATGTGAGTTCTGGCTACGAGAAGTCAGTTTTCCGGGACATGTTGTATCAGCATCGGGTATTCGGGTTGATCCGAGTAAAATTTCAGCTATACTTGATTGGAAATCTCTGAGAAATGTTTCTGAAGTCTGAAGTTTCCTAGGACTTGCTGGTTATTACAGATGGTTTGTAAAAGGTTTCTCTATAATTTCAATTCTGATGACAAAGCTTCTATAAAAAGATGTGAAATTCGAGTGGTTAAAGAGGTGTCAAAAGAGTTTTGATCAGTTGAAAGCTTTGTTAACTGAGGCTCCAGTGTTAGTTCAGCCAGACTCGGGTAAAGACTTTTTTGTTTATAATGATGCATCATTAAACAGATTAGGCTGTGTTTTGGTGAAGGAAGGCAAAGTCATAGCTTATGCTTCGAGATGTACAATGTAGTGTGGAGATCCGCTATACAGACAAGTTGCAGTAGTACTGCTAGATCAGATTAGGATCAGACTTCCTTCTCTTCAAAACCCATCCCAAAATATTTATATGCAAGTGCATGTATACAGTATCATAAGATCAGTGAAAACATCAACAGACAATCAGCCAGAAACAGATGTACACATACCCTAGGTAAGCGAGTTAAGAAATCAAACATCTTACACACATTAGTCACAACCAACACATAAGCGAAATACATGGCCTACAAATTCAGGGACTTAACTACTCTTACTCAAGCCTAGCCAAGGTTTGGAATACATAGACACATTTCTAGCTCAAAAACATGCAAAAACCAAAATTTGATGTTATAGAACCACACGCCCGTGTGCTCCGGCCGTGTGGAATAACCTAGACCTTGTGAGGGTCAAAACTCCCGTGTGGAGTGAGGCACACAGCCATGTGGCACGGGCATACACCCATGTGAAGCAGGGACACGGTTGTGTGAACAGGCCACGTAACTCTCTGTCTACTTGTGCTAAAAGAGTGTAGGGCTGACACAGACTTGTGAGGATCTCACACGCCCGTGTGTCCAAAACACACACCCGTGTGGGATCCCTAAATCCCTCAAATTTGCCACACGGCCATGTGATCGGACCGTGTCGCACCAAATCATTAAATCCCTAATTCCTAAACACACACGCCCGTGTGTTCGAGGGACATGGCCATGTGAATATTGACAAAAATCCCTAAAGCAGCCAAACGACCATGTGGCCAGGCCGTGTGGCACCCAAATTTTACCCGGTACCGTAATTCCCCAAAAGTTCATGGCTGTGTAAATCAGCACACGGTACTGTGGCCATTTGTGTGGTCACAAAACCACCCTAAAACAGCCTCGAAATGGCCGTTTAAGCCACCAAATCAATCCCCAACCTTAGGAATAACAAGAGTATAACAGGAGATGGAGTAATTCCCTTACTTTCAACTACTAAAACCCATAATTAACGGTTAACACACACTCACGGAAAGTTGAAATGATCGTTTGCACATTAAACAAAAAGAAGAAATTATATGGTTCAAATCCCACACCTAATTCACGATCGAAGACGTTCAGATACTGACTTGACGACGAGGATGCGACTTTCCAAAATCCGTAGACAAAACCGTTTACCAAAAGCAAAGAAGAGCAAAAAGAAAACTAAGAGGGGGAGAGGTAAACGTGAAAATAATCAACTAAAACCAATAAAAATAAAAAAAAAACAATTTAAAACTAAATAATTATCTAAGTTAATCTACTATTTACTAATGTAAAAATAAATAAATAATTATATACTTAAATTCAAAGCAGAACAGAATAAAAATGTTCCTCCAAAACGTACACACAAGGACTCGAACCCAGAACCTAGATGTACACTAGCACACACTCAACCACCATACCAGCAGGCCCATTTTGTCACTTAAACGTGCCACTTAACACAATAGCGCAACCTTCTCACTGACCCTATCCTCAAAACCCAAAAACTTCTAACCCCAAAATTCAGGATGTTAAATGGATGTTGATTATGATTGTTTCTATTTTATAGTTAAAAGATGTCAAATGAATCTGATAATGAAGTTGAACAAGAGTTTTACTCTAGCGGTGAGTATACTGAGGATTATGAGGAAACTAAATCGGTAACACCAAATGTTAACCTAGCTGGTGCTCAACGACTTAATGTTGAGCGAGGTAATAATAATGGAGTAGGTGATTCAAATTTACTTCAAGCTATCATTGATTGTCTCCAGTGTATTGTAGGAACTACTTCTACTCTAGTGCTTACACCTATTATTCGACAGTCTCTAATAAAGGAATTGCGGAGATATGGTGCGACTGAATTCTTGGGACTGAAAGCGGTAGACCCCTCAGCAGCTGAAGTTTAGATTGAATCCATTAAACATGTCTTACAACAACTTGAATGCAACCCGCGTGAAAGTGTAACTTATACTGTTTCACTACTGTAAGAAAAAACGTATACATGGTGGCAGTCAATAACACACCATGTACCTACCAAATAGGCCAATTGGGAGTTCTTCCAAAAGGAATTCCAAAAGAAATACGTTAAAGAATTCTATCTCGAAGATAGGAAACAATAGTTTTTACTGTTAAAACAGAGTATGAGACAGTGGCTGATTATGGACGAGAGTTTTTATGACTCAGTAAGTCTGCTGTTGAATTTGTGCCATTCGAAATTGAAAGTTGTAAAGGATTTCTGCGTGGACTACATGATGAGCTTCGGGTATAGTTGGTATCACATCAAATCACATAGTTTGCTGATCTAGTTGAACGGGCAAAGATGGTAGAACAACCTATGGGTCTTGATAAAAAGGTTGAAGTTACTTGCATTACTAGAAAACAGTTTGGAGCTGCTAGCTCACATCCACAATATAAATGAACTAAAGAATTATGTAGTGGTTGGAAATCGACTTTTAAGTCTGATTGATCTAATAAAAATTGTGATTGACAATCGACTGTGTCTACGGGTAGTGTGTGAGGTCCGTCTATGGAGATTGACATTTCAAATTGTGAACATTGTGGGAAAAAACATCAAGGTGAAAGTTGAAAGCTAACTCGAGCTGGTTTTTGGTATAGGTCTACGGAGCATTTTTCTCGAGAGTGTCTGAAAAATGATAATGCTACCCCTGTTTCTTCTCAGAGGTCTATACCTGCATCTAGGGGTCGTAGGTCAAGTCGTGGTGGTTCTTTTGCCAAGGGTCGTGTTAAAAAGGGAAGTGATGCCGTTACTCATCAGTCAGAGGAATATAGCTTAGACTTGCATTTTGGTTGGTTTAATTGAGTCTTTGGCTGAATGTTTATTGTTTTGTAGTGTGATTAACTTTGTTGAAGCATTGGAATTGGTAGGACCTTCTACAAGTAGCAATAAAGGCAAAGAATAGATAGTTTGAGCTTTCAAATTTTTAGCAAAAGCAAAATTGGTGAGTGTTCAGAATAATTGCTTGTGGACATGATCCAATGCATTATTTGGGAATTTAGTTGTAGCCTAAACCCCTACTTGAATTTCTGTGTGTAAGTTTTCAATTTCCCTTGTTTTATTTTTGGTAAATTATGTGATTATGAGAATATTTATGGATTGATTATTATTATGTGATATTGTGATATGAGACATGTGTAATGACTATTGTAAATTGTATTGTGTTGTGGACATGTTAATATGCTAAATAATAGTGATGATGTTGTGTTAACAATATAAATAAGCAGTGAAAGTATGCAAAAATTGATAAGTACGTATTTGTTGAATTATGGAATGTGATGCTAACGTAATAGGTTATGTATGTGATAAACTGATTTTAATGCACTCATATGTGGTTGGATAAGTGATGGCTCAATGAGCATTATTGTTGCACTTTAAGTGCAATTCAATGTGAATCCGATAAGCATGCATTGTGTACATGTTGTGATGTGAATTATTGAATATGAATAGAGATAATGTACATTAAATCAGTAATTAAAATTGTGTAAATGTGGATATTTTGATCTTGTAACCTTATGAGACCGTTGGATATAGTTGGCATGCCTTAGGATTGTGAGTACTCACCTATATGTGTTTTGTGATTTGGGCATTGAGGCCCTGGGACATGTTGGAAAGATAAGGGAATGTGAGCTAAGCTCCATTCAACGGGACATATTTGGTGTGTTGGAGAGTGTTAGCTTTATGCTTCACTTTTGGGATATGTTTGACTCTACGAGAGTATGTAGTATGTTGGAGATCCGTATATCTGATGAGTGATGATAGAGCTCATTTTTATGCTTCATAGCTCAAGCGTCAATTTATTTATAAATATGTTTTCGAGTATTTTGATATATGCTTAAATGTTATGGGATTATATGTATATTGTGATATATGCTTAAATGTTATGAGATTATATGTATATTATGATATATGCTTGAATGTTATGTGATTATACGAGTGTTGTGATATATGCTTAAATGTTATGAGATTTAATGTATATTGTGATATATGCTTGAATGTTATGTGATTATATGAGTATTGTGATAAATGCTTAAATGCTATGTAAGTATACGAGTATTGTGATATATGCTTGAATGTTAGGTGATTATTTGTGTAATAGGATATATGTTTAAAAGTGAATATGTTTACCATGTAAAAGAACAAGAAAATAATGCACGAGTAGGTATATTATGACACAAGTGTTGGAACTTTTGAGGTTGTGCTATATGGTTGTTTCGATGATGCTTGATGAATTGTTTGCATGGTAGTTATTCTAGGCATTCACTGAGCTTGTTAAGCTCGCCCACTCCTTTTAAACAATTGCAGATTAGTTATGTGCTGGTGTGAGCAGTGTGGTTTCTGAGAGGTGATCCAAGCAAGTATATTTGTTATTTCATAGGTGTTCTATATTCATTTATCTTTTGGGGAATAAAATAATGTGGTAGACTTATTTATAGCCATGTGAACTTCTACACATTTCTCTCGTTTTTGGTTTGGTTCATAAGGATTACATGTTATTGTTTTACTTGGGTTTAAGAACATGATGATGGATTGACGTTACTTGCTTGAACACGATTTTGTAATATTGAACTGTGAACTAAGTCATTGAATGATTATTTGTCAAAGTAATTGATGTATGATGTTTAGGAACTAAATTGGAATAGATTAATTGCTTATGTATGTTGCATTTTTGAGGTTTGGAGTAGAGGTATCGATAATCAGGTTTTAAAATTAGTACCTATGTGTTTTGAAACGTGCAAGGAATCAGAATAGAGATTTGGTATCCATAGCTTTGCTCAAGTACTGGTACTTGGGGTTAAAATATCGATATTTCGTTATAGGTACCGATAATTTTTGAGACTTTGGCTTTTAATTGAGAAACAAAATGCAAGTTTGGTATCATTTTTCTAGATGGTATTGATACCACTTAAAGAAAACATCGATACCCAAGTGTCAGTATTGATACTTACATGACAGTTTTGAGATTTTGTTAAATGGACCTTATGCATGTTTAATTATTAATATAAGACTATTTAAAGTATGTTTGACATGTTCTAATGATGATTAATATATGTTTGACTAAAAATTTATAAGATCACCGATAAAGAGGACGATATTTTAATAATGTGACAATTTACTACGAGTATAAAATGAGACGGTTGTGTGACATCCTAATATTCGGGCTTTACACCTAGGCCGGGTGTTATAGTGTAGCTATTGCCTCAATACCCATCATGAACATGCTTTCATTTGTGAATCATCTTGGGACAATTTCACTGAAATTCATGTATGACTAGTTGTCTTTAAAAGGAAATCTCATCCAATGAATCCACACGATAAAGTTTACTTTAAGATGTGGCTAGGATAGGAACCGACTTGAAACTTTATCATGCTATCACTTTGGGACCATCAATGAAGACCGTAGGTTTTGTTCAAGGACTTTCTCTCACTCAATATGTTAAAAATATACAAGGTTCTTTTTATCCCAGATTTCAAAAATGATCACACAATAGTCCTAGTGTCACGGGGCTAGATCTTTCGTCTCGCGATCTGTGTGGCCTTAGGCAATCCGTTCGTCCAAACTTGCCTAAGTCAGCCTTTACCCAAGTAAGGATTCCTTAAGAACTCCTCCAAGGCACCAAGTTGAAGAGCGAAAGCGATTTATGCTAAAAGAAGGAACAAAAGAACAATAGATAGAAAGCACGCAAAGTGTTTGACTAAATGCTCTCTATTCTCCTATTCACAAAGAATAATGAAACAATTACTGGAGTGAGTACAAATGAGTACATGATATGATTCCCTCTATCTTCTAAGATTAGTTGCTAAACTAGCCTAAGTTTTCATATCTTCATTATCAGGCCAACCAAGCTTCTGTCTGATACGCTTCTCCAACAGCTCTTAGAATTGGGCCAGTTCTCATGGGCCAAATAATCCTCGTCTAAACAATAGACCTCCATCGGATGCATTTGGTGTGATGGTCATGGGCTTTGAACTGCAACCCATAACATTCCCCCCGCCCATTTTCGCAATGTCCTCGTTGTGACTTCTGAATGGCACTGACTTGATTTGCCTCGATCTCATCTTGATGCCTTAGTTTTTCCCTTTCCTTAGGACTTTTGCCTCGACTTCCGTCGCTTTTTAACTTGAGCCATCCCACTCATTTGTACATCTCGACAACAAGAAGTTATGTCACTCTCTTGCCTATATTCTAACTTCACTCGAACATAATCCTTTTGATTCACAACACTTGGCTTCGCTTTGCCTACAGTCTCTTGGCCTCTTTACTCAAGAACTTCGAAAGGGCCCCTACATTCTTGCCAAGTTAACAAGTTAGAATGCAACACACTATCAAAGTGTTCGGAATGTACCTTTGCATTTGATTGGGGCAACTGTCCCTCATGCATCACCTCTTTTCCTTGAAGTCTTATGCATCACCCACCTCTCCCATAGGTGGAAGCCTTGTCGATGACTCGACCAACTCCGACGCTTCACTCAACTTGAGCCTCATTGGTTCTAGCTTCATTGTTTTCATTGCAACTTTTTCCCCTAAGTTCGATGAAAAACTCACCTCTTCCTTAGGTGGAAGCCCCTCCGACGACTCACCAAGCTTAGATGTTGCCTTTCCTTTGACTACGTCTTGCTTTGGACAGTTTCACAACTCATGCAGACCACGACACAATAAGCACTTTACTCACTTCTTTTTACGCCTCTTTGCCCTCTTGGCTTCGGCTTTTCCCTTACTCGAACCAAGCTTCTTGGGCTCTTTGTCTTCTCCATCATCCCCTTCGATGACAGACTTCTTCGGACACTTCCACAACCTATGCTGACCATGATATAAGAAGTACTCCAATGGCTTCTTCTCGCTTTCGGCCTCCTTGGCTTTGACACCCCTTACGCTTGAACCAAGTCCCAAGGACTTACCCATTGGCTTCTTCTTCAGCGCGGGTTTCTTCAAACATCTCTTCAATATATGTGGACCGTTGCAGAGAAAGCATTTCAACTTGTCTGTTTTTCGCTTGGGTTTCTTCTTCCCAACTCGAGGTTTCCATTTACCACTTTTGTTGCTGTTGCCATTACCATCAACATTGTCTTCCTTGTGATCCTTTTCACACATGCCCCTTTCCTCGGACTTGTCTTCCTATGGTTCAACCGAGATTTTCCTCACTTATCGAAATTTTGTCGATTATGTCACATACATCATTCACACATGTTATGCAATAGTAAAACATTAAAAAATAAAATAAAATGATGCATTATTTACATACAAACTTACTTCGGTACAAAATGACTATTTTTACGATTTAGTCTACTACTTTGTCCTTCCCTCGGTCAAGGTTAATTCCTCGCCTTTCTTGATCTATAATAACACATTTAACTCATTTAATTATCACACTATTCAATTAGGCCCCAAAAATCATATTAAGGTAAAATTACATTTTTGCCCCTAACTTTTCACTTATTTACACTCTAGTCCCTAGGCTCACAAAATGAAAAGTATTCATTTTTCTCAAAACCCAAGCCTAACTGAATCTTAGTCATGCTTATAACAGCCCAAAATTTTCATTTATTCACATATTTCTACACACATTTCTTAACTTTTGCAATTAGGTCCTTTTTTACATTTTCACCAAAAATACCCTAGCAAAAGTCGTTTATCTAACACTAAACTTTTGTTTTCTACCATTAGACATCAAAACACACATGGGTAAATTTTTAAACATAAACCCTACTTCAAAATAATGGTAGAAATAGGTAAGTCAGGTGATAATGACTTAAAAAACGTAAAGAGCATTAAAAATGGGGCCAGGATGCACTTACTATCAAGCTTGAAAGTTGAACAAACCCTAGCTATGGAGAGCTCCAAAATTTTGACTAAGGCTTGAAGAAGATGGACAAATTTTTGCTTTATTTTCCCTTTTTAGTCTTTTATTAACCAAATGACCAAAATTCCCTTTTAACATTTCTTTGAAATTTTACCCTTCCATGTCCATTTTTGTCCATCATGATATATAATGGTCTAATTACTAAATACGGACCTCTAATTTACAAATTCATTACAATTAAGCACCCAATGCTTCTAGAACACATATTTTGCACTTTTTGCAATTTAGTTCTACTAGTCTAATTAGGCCCTCTATCGATAAAATTTCGTAAAGAAACTTTCACATTTGCATTCAATAATACCATAAACCTTAAAACTTTATCATAATAAAATTTTCTACTTCAGATTCATGGTCCTGAAACCACTGTTCTAACTTGGCCCTAAATCGAGCTGTTACATTTATCTCTTTACTCATGGAGTCAACTGCTCCGACAGCTAAGACTAGTCATCTCACTAATGGTAATTGTAGACGACATAATAATCCTTTTATGTATTTGAATCAAATGCTCAGTTTGATTCTTTTATGAGATTACAGACTCATTTAGGTTATCTACTGAAGTAAGTTATCTTTCTCACAATATAAATGTTCTTATAGTGCCACTTATCATCAGTTTGAACTTAGACAATCAATAAGCTAATATTTACTTGTCACAAGTTTGCTATGTATAAAAAAAATGAAAGAAAGAAACACAAAAGTTATAATAGTGAAATGTTAAATTAACTTTATTCATTTATTTGTCGTTCAAATACATAGAGAAAAAAGTTACATGTTTACTACAATATGGACTCATTTCCTAATAATTAGACTTTACTAATTTAGTCTAGTGAGGTCGAAAGATAAATTGGTCTAAATCGTCATATTGGGTAAAATGATAATTGATAGGTAAAATTGAATCAATTAGAAGTTTAAGCAATTTAGATTCTTAATCCGAGAGTTAATTAGAAAAATGGATATCAATCGATCACATTAGTTCATCGGATTAATACTTTTGTAATTTTGATTTTTATGTATTTTAGTCCTCTTAGGTATAATTTAGCTTAATCAACTTTATTTTATGGATTGTCATATCATACCACTTAGCCATTAGCTAGCTAGACTTTGTAATTGCATGCTTAATCATTTTCCATTTACCTCATCACTTGATCTCTCTTGGATTCGGTCCTCGAAAAACTCCATGTTCCATTGCAACATATAAATATTACAACTAGCCTGTCAAACTTACAATAAAAAACACTTTTCATTTCTATATTTTGTGATAATTCTCTACTCAGTGTACGAACGCTGACGTCCATGGTCAATCTTCTCTCAATATTCCAACTCACCATGGGTTGTTTTACATCTAAAGGGAATAGTTGTTGCCACTGAAAAGCCAATTTTTTTGCATCTCCTTTATAACAGTGATTTGTTCAGTAGGCATAGTTTCAACCACTGAAAAGATAATGTTTTTCTCAAGTTTCGACTTGTTTTTTATAGCCTCTTCCAAGTTGATCACAGAGGTTTGAAAAGATCTAGTCAACTCATCAATCCTCATGGCATTGATATCATTGGCCTCCTCAATTATTGTTAGTTTGATGCTGAACCTCTCAAGTAATGACCTAAGAACCTTCATCAAAAGCTTCGAGTTCGAGTACTCACTTCTCAAGGCAAAAGCTTGATTGACCAGGTCACAAAGTTTTGCATAAAAATCACAAATGATCTATGTTTTTGCATCCTCAGAGTCTCAAATTTAGTTTTAAACATCTAAAGTTTGGATTGTTTTACTATATTGGTCACTTCATCAGTAATCTCTAGTATTTCCCAATCCTCATTAGCTTCAGTGCACTTAGAAATTCACCTGAACTCTTCTACTCTACTGAAAATAGCATAAATAGCCTTAGAGTTGTTATTATCAGTCATTTCTTCTTCAGTAGTCTAGGTTACCTCTAGCTTGGAATTTTTTACTCCTTCAACTTCAACGAAAGGATGAGTCCATCCAGTTAAGGCAACTCTCCATGCTTGTTCATTAGTTGACTTAATGAAAGGTTTCATCTTATCTTTCCAATAAGCATAATTTGCTTTATGAAGCATAAGGGGCATGAGGCTGAAAACCCTTTCATTGCAAGTAAGCATACCAACTAGGATAATCACTAATGTTAAGTGAGAGACTTTGATACCAATTGTAGAAATGAGAGGTTACTTACTTTGCAAAATAGAAACTATTTCAGCAATAGTGCTTGGAACTATGGCCACAAATTCAACCACGAAACAAAAAGTGCGTATAAAATAAATAAAACACCAAGATTTTTTATGCAATTTGACTTTAGTCTACGTCTATGAGACCTTGCCTAGACCAATGATCTACTATTTTTCTCATAGTACAACCAATGATTTAAGTCCTAACACTGGTCTAACACTCCCAGTTTAGCGACTTCACTATTGTACAAAGACTAGATCTATAAGACCCCTGACCCGTCTCCGTCGCTAGATTAGGTTTATGGAGCATTACTGATCAATTAGAATACATTTATCAACATAACATTCAATAATTTAATCTCATTCAAAATATATCAAACACAAGTATTTGGTCTCTAAATCGAGCCTTTAAGGCTGAGGCCCTAAAAATAGCTTATACGCAAATCAAGGCTAAATTGAAACAAATCAAAAAATTTTAGGAAAACATAAAAAATTTCAAAAACAGGGGATACACGGTCGTGTGGAATGCCCTAGGCCTTGTAACTTTTGAAATAGGGACACACAGTCATGTCCCTGCCCGTGTGACTCAGTAATTTTATCCACACGACCGAGTCACAAGCCGTGTACCAGACCGTGTAACTCTCTAACTTGTGGCACACAGTCGTGTGCTAGGCAGTGTAACACGCTGAGTTAAAACACAGGACCTTGCCTCAAGCCGTGTGTGGCACATGTCTAAGTGACACGGGTGTGTCCCAAGTCGTGTGCACTTAAATGAACTGTAAATGAAAAGTTTAACATTTTAAGCTTACTTAGACCCTAACTAATCCATTTACCAGCCATTAAACCTATTCAAATTGACATTATGCAAGCTTAAAACATGCTAAATCAACCATCCTAAGTGCCTAACTAATGTACCCTCATTAGTACCACAAGTATACACAATTATACAACAAAATGAATTATCAACCAAAACATGTCAATTCACACAAATTCGCACCCAACCAATATGTCCATCATAGGCACCTCAAATCACAACATTTTAATATAACACATACTGTAAACTTGTACTAAAAACGTCTTCCTTCATTCACATATATCATAATAAGTTAATTGCTTGCACTTAAGATCATACTTTAAAGATTTACATATTAAAGTGATAAAAATGACAAACAAGCCTATTACATGCCATATAATCCAAAATGAACGTTCCAAAAACTACCGAAAATAGGTGGATAATATGACTCGAATATTAATATGATTGTCCAACCTTCAAGAGTATCTACAAGAGCAGAAATTAACACAAGTAAGCTTGTTGAAGCTTAGTAAGTTCGTTGTATAGAAATGATAAACTTACTGAAGTAAATATAATAGTTCAATAAAAATAATTCAACAACAAGCGTTTTGTAACAACCCAAACTCGGGCTAGACGTTATGGTCGAATCTAGCAATGTCACATGGATTGGATTTTGAAAAGCCATGTAGTTTGGATAAAGCATTAAATGGTTACTTGATAAATGATAAATTATACATATTTTTACCTCATGTTTAGGCTCTATTTTGGATGAATTATTATCAAATTAGTGAGAATTGGTGCTCTTAATCTTTCTTTTTCATATCTTATACTCAGAAGAGCATAGGGAAGAGAAAAGAACAGAAAATGGACCGAAAACGGAGAAAATAGGCCAAAATGTGTAATCCACATGGCCCAAGGAGTCACCACACGGCTGTGGCACACGGCCGTGCCACACGAAGACCACACGGTGTAGCCTCCGACAAGCACGGCCAGGGCACACGGCTGTGCCACCTAAACAGTCCTGAGTACGGCCTCTTGTCGAAATCACATGGGCGTGGCACACGGGCGTGTTCTAGTCGTGAGGAAGAGGAATTTCACTCGGATTTGGATACTTAGGGGCTAAGAAAGCCATTATAAAACTTTATATAAAGATCCCAAGAGGCAACTTTAAAGATATACTCTCTTCTCTTAAGAAAGAGTGTCATAATTCTGCCAACACAAGGAGTGAAAGCAAGGGATTACTCCAAGGGAAGCTGATTGATTCATCCCAGAAGCCAGAATTCTACATCAAGACATAAGATCTCCCTAAATTCCTTCAGGGGTTTTTGGGCTCTTTATGTTTTGTTATCTTAATACTTCTGAGATGTTTTCTTTCTTTATTATGAACTAAACCCCTCAAATACTTGAGGGGGATGAAACCTAAGACAGATCTTGTTATTATTTATTCTTGAATTATATAATAAATACTTGAATTGTTCTTAATTATGTGTTCTTCATTCTTGATTTAATAATCCTAGGTATTACTTCAAAAACTTCATGTGCTTAGGCAGAGGAGCAAAAGTCCCTGTTTTAAGAGCAGATCTACCATAATTAAGCGGAGTTGCATGCAACCCTAGATATAGGGCGACATAAATCTACCGAATTAGGGTCAAACCTAATAGGGGAACCATAGATCGAATTAATGCAACCTAGGGTGTTAATTAATAAAGAAACTTTAGTTAACAACCTAGGCCTAGTTGCTCTTCGCCTCGAAGGAGGGTTTTGCATAAATTAGGGATCTCTACGGATCAAGTCAAGTGAATAAATCGTCTAGTTCAAGAAGTCAATAACAAGTGAAGTCTAGGTGGATTCTCCCTTAAGTATTGCTCATATCAATCAGCTCTTCCCTAAAGTTTTCCCCAATTTACTTTTTGTGCACTTTAGTTAGTTTTAGAATTAGTTCCAATCAATCCTCTTTTATTTTTAGGCTAGATAATAGAAAGGAAGTAAGTATTAGTACTTTTGGTTCACTTGGGTACGATAACTCGATATTGCCACTAAACTATACTACTGTTCGATAGGTGCGCTTGCCTTTAATATCGTGATATTAGTTAGTTTTGGTGTGATCAGTTTTATAAATTTTATTACTTAATATCGCGAGTCGTTATCAAGTTTTTGGCGCCGTTGCTGGGGAGCTAAAATATAAAGAAAACTCAATTTCTATTAATTTAGCTATTATTTATTTATTTATTTATTTTTAGTTTTTATTTATTTCTTTTTATTTTCTTTTAAATTTTTTGAATTTGCTTTGCTTTTTCTTTTTAGGTATTTTTAGTTTATGACTAGAAACAACCCAACAGGACCACTACTTTTTGACGAAGATCTAGAAGCGACAGTTCACAGAAATCGCAGAGAAATTAGACGTAGTTTACATTATCCAAAACACGAACCTGAGCAAAAGCCAGAACCTACAGAAAAGATGGACGCGAATCAAAACGTTCCACCACCTCTAGCACTACCAGCAGAACTAGTAAACCAGGATGAAGCTCCTCGTACTATGTATGATTATGCTAAACCTAGTTTGATTGGTACCAAAACTAGCATTATTCGACCTGCTATTGCTGCTAATAACTTTGAATTAAAGCCTAACACTATTCAGATGATATAGCAATTTGTGTAGTTTGATGGTTTGTAGGATAAAGATCCCAATTCGCATCTAGCAAACTTCTTAGAATTTTGTGATACCTTTAAAATAAATGGCGTTTATGACGATGCCATTTGCTTAAGGCTATTTCCATTCTCTCTGAGAAATAAAGCCAAACAGTGGTTAAATTCTTTACCACGAGGCTCAATCACCACATGGGAGCAGATGACCGAAAAATTTTTACTTAAATATTTTTCTCAACCTAAAACAGCTAAATTATGAAACGATATTTCTTCCTTTGTGCAAATGGATTTAGAAACACTTTATGATGCCTGGGAGAGATACAAAGATCTTTTAAGAAGGTGCCCTCATCATGGTTTACCTTTGTGGCTACAAGTTCAAACCTTCCACAACGGTTTGAACCCATCAACCAGACAAATGATCGATGCAGCCGCAGGAGGAACAATCAACAACAAAACACCTGAAGCAGCTTATGAATTTATTGAAGAGATGTCACTGAATAACTATCAGTGGCAAGTCATGAGGACAAAGCCGACGAAAGCTGTAGGAGTTTTTAACATTGATGCTGTTACTATGCTTACTAACCAAGTAGAACTTCTAAATAAAAAGTTTGATAATTTTGTTAGTTCTACGCAGGCACAACCAGTGATGCAATGCAACGCGACTCAAGGAAACACGTTTAATCCAGATTTCGCATCCTATGGACACAGCATGGAAACTAAACAAGCCAACTATATGGGTAATAATTCTAGATCTCAAAATAACCCTTATAGTAATACTTACATTGCAGGTTGGAGAAATCACCCAAATTTTTCATGGGGAGGACAAGGAAATCAAAGACAACAGCCTCCTCTAGGATTTCAGCGGCCACCACCGCAACAAGAGAAGAAGCCAAATCTTGAAGAGATGTTTAACAAATTATGGCCGCTTCAGAAACTCATTTTTAAAACACTGATACAGCACTAAAGAATAAACAAGCATCAATTCAAGGGCTTGAAAACCAAATTGGTCAACTTGCGAAATTGATTTCAAAAAGACCACAAGGTGGATTACCAAGTAACACTGAGCTAAATCCCAGAGAACATGTCAAAGTGATTACTTTAAGAGATGGAAAGGTCCTAGCCGAGCCAGAAAAGAAGACTATTCCAAAACCTTCAGAAGAAAAGGCAGAGGAACCCAAGGAAAACACTCTGCCAGCACTCAAAGAATACAAACCGTCCGTCCTATATCCGGCAAGATTAAAGAAAGACCGTACATACGTTCAATTCGATAAGTTTCTCAAACTTTTTAAACAATTACACATTAACTTACCTTTTGTTGAAGTAATTTCACAGATGCTGAAGTCTGCGAAGTTCCTTAAAGAACTCCTGACAAATAAAAAGAAGTTGGAAGAATTAGCCACAGTGGAACTTAACGAGGAATGCTCAGCTATTCTCCAAAATAAACTGCCAACAAAACTGAAAGATCCATGGAGTTTTACTATTCCTTGTTTGATTGGTAGTTTACTTATTAATAAAGCATTAGCTGATTTAGGTGCTAACATTAATCTCATGCCTTACAAAATGTTCAAGCAACTAGGTCTAGGGGAACCCAAGCCCACTAGAATGAGTATTCAATTAGCGGATAGATCTGTTAAATATCCTTAGAGAATCATTGAAGATGTGCTAGTAAAGGTAGATAAATTTATATTCCCTGTTGATTTTGTCGTGCTTGACATGGATGAGGATATTGAGGTACCTTTAATTTTGGGACGTCCATTCTTAGCCACTACTAAAGGTGTTATTGATGTAAGGGATGGTAAATTAGTGCTTAGAGTTGGTGATGAAGAAGCTGTTTTCAAAATCTATGTTGTCATAAGATTTTCTAAAGAACAAGATGATTCCTGTTATTTCGTTGATATTATTGATCATCTTGTTCAAGATAAATTTCAGGAACTTTCTCTCGCAGACACGTTGAAACTGTGTTTTGTTCAAGATGGGGAGGGAGATGAAGCCACCACTGAGATAGAGGAAGTAAGGAAGGAGTTAGAATCTAATGAAATCATCACTAGGCACATAAGTTATGAAAATATAAATATGAGTGATGAATTAAGACAGAAACCTTCCATTCCTGAACCCTCTAAATTAGAGTTAAAACAACTGCCAGATCATTTAGAATATGCCTTTTTAGGGGAAGAATCAACTTTACCAGTTATTATCGCATCAGATCTGAGCATCATAGAAAAAGAGGAATTACTCCATGTGTTACGAGAACACAGACGTGCTATAGCTTGGAAAATTTCAGATATTAAGGGAATAAATCCTTCTTTCTGCACCCATAAAATTTTAATGGAGGACGAATTCAAACCATCAGTGCAAGCCCAGAGACGATTGAATCCCAACATGAAGGAAGCTGTAAAGGCCAAGGTAATTAAACTTCTAGATGCAGGTATTATTTATCCTATTTCTGACAGTTCTTGGGAAAGCACTGTGCAGGTTGTTCCTAAGAAAGGTGGATTGACCGTGATGTCTAATGACAAGGAAGAGTTAATACCTACAAGAACAGTCACAGGATGTAGAGTTTGCATTGATTACAGGAAGCTGAATGATGCCACTCGGAAAGATCATTTTCCTCTACCGTTTATTGATCAAATGTTGGAAAGATTGTCAGGTCACATGTATTATTGTTTCCTAGACGACCTCTCTGGTTACTTCCAGATCCCAATAGCTCTAGAAGATCAGGAGAAAATGACATTCACATGTCCTTACGGTACATTTGTGTACCGCAGAATACCTTTTGGTTTATGTAATGCTCCAGCTACTTTTCAGCGATGCATGCTAACTATCTTCAATGAATTCGTGGAAGACATCATGGAGGTATTTATGGATGATTTCTCAGTTTACGGTAATTCTTTCCAACTTTGTCTTAATAATCTAAAACGTGTTTTGATAAGATGTGAAGAGACAAATTTAGTGCTAAACTGGGAAAAATGCCACTTTATGGTTCAAGAGGGTATTGTTTTAGGACATAAAATTTCTAGTAAAGGGATAGAGGTAGATAAAGCAAAAATTGAAACCATTGAAAAATTACGTCCCCCTAACTCAGTTAAGGCTATACGAAGTTTTTTAGGACATGCCAGTTTTTATCGCAGATTCATTAAAGATTTTTCTAAAATAGCCAAGCCTTTAACAAAGTTGCTAGAAAAAGACATGCTTTACAACTTTGACCAAGAATGTTTAGACTCTTTTAACACTCTTAAAGAAAAGTTAGTCAATGCCCCGATTATGATTTCACCTGATTGGAATCTACCTTTTGAACTAATGTGCGATGCAAGTGATTTTGTAGTAGGTGCAGTTTTAGGACAACGAAGAGACAAGCACTTTCAACTGATCTATTATGCTAGCAGAACTTTGACAACAGCTCAAGCAAATTATACTACCACAGAAAAAGAATTGCTAGCTGTTATTTTTGCATTTGATAAATTCAGATCTTATTTGATTTTGTCAAAAGTCATTGTTTATACTGACCATTCTGCTCTTCGTTACCTCTTAATTAAAACCGATGCAAAACCTCGATTAATAAGATGGATTCTATTGTTGCAGGAATTTGATTTGGAAATAAAGGACAAGAAAGGAGCTGAAAACTTAGCAGCAGATCACCTTTCAAGGCTAGCAAACACGCAACCTAGGAACCTTGATAAGATAAACGATTTATTTCCTAAAGAACAACTCCTAGCCTTAGCAGATGCAACAGTTCCTTGGTTTGCTGATTTTGCAAATTATTTAGCAGCTAAGATAACCCCAAAAGGGCTGACCCATCAGCAAAAAAAGCGATTCTTCGCTGATGTGAAAAACTACTTTTGGAAGGATCCTTTCCTCTTTCAAATTTGTGCAGATCAGGTTATTCGATGATGCGTAGATGAAACAGAAGCGTACCAAATTTTAAATCACTGCCATTCAGGACCCACAGGGGGACATCACAGTGGAGCTAGAACTGCTCATAAGGTACTCGAATCAGGTTTCTATTGGCTTACACTTTTCAGGGATGCCAACAGGTATGTGACCTATTGTGATAAATGTCAGCGAACAGGTAATATCTCTCAATATAATGAAATGCCTCAGAACTATATACTTTCATGCGAAATATTTGATGTATGGGGTATTGATTTCATGGGTCCATTTCCTACTTTATTTGGGAATAAGTACATACTAGTAGCAGTAGATTACATGTCAAAATGGGTAGAAGCCCAAGCCTTACCTACTAATGATACTAGAATGGTAGTACGATTTTTGAAGAAACTTTTCTCTTGATTTGGAACACCTAAGATAATTATTAGTAACAGAGGCACACATTTTTGCAATGCCCAGTTTGAAAGAGTCTTAAAAAGGTATGAAGTACACCATATAATAGCTACCCCTTATCACCCACAAACCAGTGGCCAAGTTAAATTAACAAATAAGGAATTAAAACGCATCCTAGAGAAAACAATAGAAACAAATAGAAAGGATTGGTTAAGGAAAATAGATTATGCTTTATGGGCTTATAGAACTACCTTTAAAACACCCATAGGTACATCTCCTTATAAGCTTGTCTATGGAAAAAGTTGTCATTTGCCATTTGAACTTGAACATAAAGCATTCTGGGCTATCAAATTTTTAAACCTTGATTTTAAGCTTGCAGGTGAGAAGCGATTAATGCAGTTAAATGAACTTGATGAATGGCGTTGCAATGCCTACAAGAGCTCACGACTATATAAGGAAGCCATGAAGCGACGTCATGACAAAAGACCGAAACAACGTAAACAGTTCATAACAGGTGATCTTGTCTTACTCTACAACTCGAGGCTGAAACTATTTCCTGGAAAACTCAAGTCAAGGTGGTCAGGTCCATTCACTGTTCAAACTGTCTTTCCATACGGCACAATTGAGGTAACTCACCCCAACTTCGGTACGTTCAAGGTAAACGGTCATAGACTTAAACATTATAGAGATGAGACTGTTAAAGATAAAAGAGAGGAGCTTCAGCTCCACGAAATCCCTCCATGATACATCCAAACAAAGTCGAGCTTAGACTCTAAATAAGCACTTCTTGGAAGGCAACCCGAGCACTAACTTAGTAATTTTTCATCTATTTATTTGTTAGTATTTTTGATGCATCACACTAACCCTTTTTAATGCAGAGATTTAGGACCACACGGCTATACCCACGGGGGTGTCCCAGGCCGTGTGAACCCTTTAAACAGAGACACGATCGTGTACTGAGGCTGTGTACAAACAGAGCACAAATTTTCCCAAAACACAGGCCACCGATATCACCCCACGGCCGTACGACATGGCCGTGGCAACCTTTCGACTTCAACACGGGCTACCAACAACACCCCACGGCCATGCGACATGGCCGTGGCAACCCTGCAGTATCAACACGGGCTCACACAACTCCACATGCCCGTGTCCCCAGACCGTGGAAGACACTGTCAAATTCCACATGGCCGTGGACCATGTCACACGACCGTGTAAGGCACGAACATGATCGCACACGGCCGTGTATCTCATCACACGACCGTGTGAGTGACGAGGAACCGATCTCCCACGGCCGTGTACAACATTTCCATGGGCATGCACTGCGAACTAGGCGCGCCAAAACCTCTGGATTTCAAAAGACACGGGCGAAACCCGACTCACACGGGCGTGTGACATGCCCGTGTGACCCAAAAACTATAAATAATGGCCACTATTCATTTCCTTCATCACTCAAAACCCCAAATTTCTCTCATCCAAACTCTCTCTAACCACCATAAGCACCGTCACAGCTCTCAAAACACCACCATACCCAAAATCAGCAGCCCCACGCCCGTGCAAACCCACCCTATGACCAACCCACGACCGTGCAACATCAAAGTTGGTTCTATTCTCTCATTTTTATCCTTTATTTATTTATAGTTCATTGTCATTATTCAATTATGTAATTTTACTTTATTCTAGATGTTTAATCAAGCATGGAATTAGGAAAATTAGGATGAATAATCTAGAATTAGATTGAACACATTAGGATTGTATGCCACTTAATTTCAATTTTTGCTTGCCACTTAGAACTCATTTCCTTTACCATTTAAATTCATATTTGTTTGACATTTTCTCATAAGATTAGTATATATACCCATAGTTCTTAGTTTTGTTACAAGTTTCAACTTGATTAGATTCTACTATTTAGGTTAATCCTCATTTTTTTCTTTCTTATTTTTATTTTGGGGAACATTGTCATTTTAATCTACATTTTAATTATTATCTATCTAGTCTAATTTCAATTTTTAGGACTAATGCTTGTTATTTTTCAGATACTATGTCATCATCACGTGGTAAGAAAGCTACCGTTCCCGCTTCAAAGAAACATAAAGGGCAGGGGAGTTCATCATCGAGGCCTACCTCCGAGGTTCGATACCCATTCATCACATTTTCCCAAGCCTCGTGGGAGGAGCATTATCATTACTCCGAGCTCGCACTATATCCACGGGCCACTGCATAGATTGGGCCGGCCTCGAGCAGATGCATTTAGTGGACGACGTCCGGGCCCTACTCATGACTGAACCATGGGAGGAGTTCTTCCAGATTATAGAGCCCACCTACTTGGAACTCACCCTCGAGTTCTGCTCCACCTTCCACCTCCAGACGGTGATGACCAGATTTGATGATCCAGGGACGGTCCAGTTCTGTCTGAGAGGACTCGTGCGACACCTCAGCGTGCCAGAGTTTGGCACAGCACTTGGGCTTTACACAGAGCAATTTATGATGGACGAGGACTTCCCCACCCTTTCTCGTCGCATTCATATTTGGCCCATCGACTGTTGGAATGAGATCGCCCCATGACATCAAACCTATAACTCCAACGTCAGCAAGGCGACCGCCCTCGTGCCATCTTTGAGGTACATTCATACTCTTCTTGCTCACACTTTGACAGGTAGACGAGAGAGCACTGGCATCGTCAACACTCACGACGTGTACTTCCTGTGGTGCATGGCGAATGGACATGTCATTGACCTTACATACTTCATCGCACACGCCATGCAGCACCAAACGGGGAGGCACTGTAGAGGTGTTCTATCCGTGGGGCCCTACATCACACGCTTGGCTCGGTATTTTGGGCTCCTCAACACTTCAGCCCAGACATCCTCCTACACCCTGATTGGTCAGATGTCTCCCCAAGGCATCGCAACGATGTTACACATGAGGATGATAGAGCGGAGGCCAGGAGGTACCCCCCTTCAGTTTTGACTCATCCAGGAGGGAGAGGATCCAGAGGACATTGCTGATGATGTCCCACCACCACCACAGGAGGAGGATAAGCCAGCTGAGCCACACGCCCCAGACGACCCACCCAGACGGCAACCATACATGCTGACATATCCGAGCACCTAGATTGTTTTGAGCAGCAGTGCTTCCAGCGCCTCGATTATATCGACGCCACTTTAGCGCAGATATGCCAGCACCTGAGCATCACCCCGCCACCACGTGATCCATCCGAGGACTAGATCCTCCTTTTTTTTATCCTTTATCTTATTCTTATTTTTATCTTTATTTTTATTTTTTAACACTAGTCTTTATTTTTACTTTTTCTTCTAACTTTATTTTCTTTTTTAGGTTTATTTTTATTTTCTTTCATTTTCTCTTTTTCATTATTTGAATATTAATATTTTTCATATTTTGTTTTATTTTATTTTCTTTCTTTTCATAACGGCCAACCCCTAACGAGTAAATTCTCTTGATCCAAATTCCTCCCGACTAATAAATACTTTCGTAGTTTCAAAGGAGCTTTACAGCTCAAATCTCTACGAAAAAGGAAACACCTTGCCACAACTGCCGACTCTTCCCACATCCTCCTCACTGATCCATCCAAAGCAGGGAGTTTCATACCTCCCCCTATCTTATGATCTTATGCTTTTATTGCTACTAATGTTATCTTTGTACATTGAGGGCAATGTACATCTTAAGTGTGGGGGGAACTTACTTTAAATCTTTATATTATCTTTGAAATCCCTGAACTTTTCTAACATTTTGCATTGTTCTCAACTGCATCATCTTCAGTCTCGTATTAAGGATATATTCTGATTGATTTATGATTTTTATTGATATGTTAAGAACAAAGACATAGGTGCTTGTACTTTGATTATTCAAACTTTAAAACATTAGGGAATCAAGCATGATAAGTTGAAATTTTTGAGAACCCCGATTTTTTTTTCATAAGTTCTTTTCCTTAATTCTAAGTGTTATCTTGAGATTTGAAATTCGCAGGATTGACATCAAAAGCCATAATTCTGGTAAGATTTTTTAGCCTTTTGAGCATACATTCTTTCGTGCTCACTTTTATTATTGCTTTGAGCGAGTCAGCACTGATTTGTTATTCTAGAACTTGCTTTGATTATACATGTCGAGACCACATCATTGATTTGATATACTGCGATGATAAAGGCACTTAGGATTTAACCCACTTACTCCATAAAGGCCTACCTCCATAAATTAACCCCTAGTGAACCCCGTTGAGCCTAACAACCCATTCTTTGACTTACCTCCTAATATTAACCTATAACCCATTTTTGTTGAATTACATTCAATTACTTTGATCCCTATTTTTGTCGAGATTTGAGTTGAACTTATTATCTAGCTTTATTCTCTTTTCCATATTGTAAAGTTATAAAATTTCAATGTAAAATACTTGAATTGTTATTAAAAAAATGTATGCTCAGTTGTAATCTGTAATAGTTTAAATGGTTTTTGCATATTTCTATTTTAAGGCTACCAAGGCAGAAATAATGTTATCATAAGAATTAGCCTAAAGGATATGTTCCAGTGATAGAGATTTTTCTAGCTAGATAATTTTTCAGTTTAATCTCGATTCTAACCCTCTTTTGCAGCCTGTGACAAAACCCCTAACCAATCCCCATTACAACTATTGAAAGACCTTTTGATCGATGTATCATATCAATCTATAGTGGTGGAGATGTGATTTTCTTACAAGCCTATGGTAATAACTTTTCAGGTTGATTAGAGAGTACTTAATTTTTGAACCCTAAACACTTCGAGTGGATAGAGTGAATCTTTAGTGAGGATGTCAACTTCTGTTAATTAAGATTAAGAGATAATTACATAGGAGAAGGGAGAAAACTTATGTGTCAATGATAAAATTCTCAGCTTAGAGTGATTGAATCTTTAATGTTCTTTTGATTGAATTATCATTGTATGAATACCTGTGAATTAATTTGAAACATTATTGATAAAGATTGTAAGTTGAGAAGAATGATTCTTTATTAGGGATTGATATTTTGCTTGAGGACAAGCAAAGGCTTAAGTGTGGGGGTATTTGATAAATGATAAATTATACATATTTTTACCTCATGTTTAGCCTTTATTTTGGATGAATTATTATCAAATTAGTGAGAATTGGTGCTCTTAATCTTTCTTTTTCATATCTTATACTCAGGAGAGCATAGGGAAGAGAAAAGAATGGAAAATGGATCGAAAACGGAGAAAATGGGCCAAAATATGTAATCGACATGGCCCAAGAAGTCACCACACGGCCGTGGCACATGGCCGTGCCACACGAAGACCACACGGTTCAGCCCCCGACAAGTACGGCCAGGGCACACGGCTGTGCCACCTAAACAGTCCCGAACACAGCCTCTTGTCGAAATCACACGGGCGTGGCACACGGACGTGTTTTAGTTGTGAGGAAGAGGAATTTCACTCGGATTTGGATACTTAAGGGCTAAGAAAGCCATTCTAAAACTCTATATAAAGACCCCAAGAGACAACCCTAAAGATATACTCTCTTCTCTCAAGAAAGAGTGCCATAATTCTACCAACACAAGGAGTGAAAGCAAGGGATTGCTCCAAGGGAAGCCGATTGATTCATCCTAGAAGCCAAATTCTACATTAAGACAGAGGATTTCCCTAAATTCCTTCAGGGGTTTTTGGGTTCTTTATGTTTTGTTATCTTAATACTTCTGAGATGTCTTCTTTCTTTATTATGAACTAAACCCCTCAAATACTTGAGGGGGATGAAACCTAAGATAGATCTTGTTATTATTTATTCTTGAATTATATGATAAATACTTGAATTGTTCTTAATTATGTGTTCTTCATTCTTGATTTAATAATCCTATGTATTACTTCAAGAACTTCATGTGCTTAGGTAGAGGAGCAAAAGTCCCTGTTTTAAGAGCAGATCTACCATAATTAAGCAGAGTTGTATGCAACCCTAGACATACGGCGACATAAATCTGCCGAATTAGGGTCAAACCTAATAGGGGGAACCATAGATCGAATTAATGCAACCTAGGGTGTTAATTAATAAAGAAACTTTAGTTAACAACATAGGCCTAGTTGCTCTTCGCCTCGAATGAGGGTTTAGCATAAATTAGGGATCTCTACGGATCAAGGCAAGTGAATAAATCGTCTAGTTCAAGAAGTCAATAACAAGTGAAGTCTAGGTGGATTCTCCCTTAAGTATTGCTCATATCAATTAGCTCTTCCTTAAAGTTTTCCCCAATTTACTTTTTGTGCACTTTAGTTAGTTTTAGAATTAGTTCCAATCAATCTTCTTTTATTTTTAGGCTAGATAATAGAAAGGAAGTAAGTATTAGTACTTTTGGTTCATTTGGGTACGATAACTCTGTCTTGCCACTAAACTATACTACTGTTCGATAGGTGCGCTTGCCTTTAATATCGTGATATTAGTTAGTTTTGGTGTGATCAGTTTTATAAATTTTATTACGTAATATCGCGAGTCACTATCATTACTCAAAAAAATCATTTATTACTTATCATTTGAATCCAAAAACGTTAGCAAATTAATTGTTTGCCAAAACATTAATTATTATGGAAGCTTTAGAAACCATTGTATTTAAGAAAACCATTCAAGATTTTAGAAAACCATTGCTTCTGGTAAAATCCAAGTTTTAAATGAGTTTTGTTGTCATATAAACGCAATCAAGACCCAAAATAACGAATGCAGTCCATAAAGTCCAAAAATATAAAATTACCCAAATAAAATCTAAATTTTAAAGCAAAACCATAATCAAGAATAATTCGAATAGGTGGTCACCGTCAAATCCTCCGCTGCACCGATTCGTCTAAGTCTAGGGATTACCTGTACATATTAAATAGAAATGAGTAAGTTTACTTAAAGTTAGTGTGTAACCCCACACAGAGATAAGCATGCACATAATCAAAAAATCAGAGTCAGGAAGATACAAATTCGAGCCTAAGCCTATTACAGATACAGATGCAGATTCGGGCCTAAGCCCATCTCAGATACAGATATAGATACAGATGTGCAAACAGAACTAGAAATCAGAAATTAGATATCCTACCCCCATCCTCTACACACCATCTCTGATCATCCCTACACACAATCTGGGGTTTAAAACACCCACCTAGCCTTACACCCCATATTGTACCGATGTGGCACATAACAGATATACTTTAGCCTTGCTGCTAGATAATAGGCGTATATTGCCTTTCAGAACACTTCCTCCAATATACATCATCCCAACCCTTATATCAGATACAGAAATATACAAATATAGATAAATAGACTAACATGCTCACATGCTTAGATATAGCATACATAAATGGCAGATATGCAGATAATAGTGCGAATAAACATGTATCAGTGCAAATAAACATACACCAGAGGTTCGTAATGGCAAGGATTGAATGCAAGATTTTAGCACCAATCAAAGAAGAAAACGACAGCAATTCATAGAAAAGATTGAAATCAAAAAGTGGGGAAAAGAAAAAGGGATGAGAGGAGAAAATGTCAAAAGACAAAAGAAATTTGGAAGAAGTGGCAGAAATTCAACTGAAAGTCTAATACTCCTAATTTTACTCCTACTACAACACAACCAACCACCCAATCCACTAAAAACTAGCCACATCCTTCCACTATTAGAATTTCACCTTCTCTCAAACACTTCCACACGCTTGATACATCTAGAAGCAAAAATTACACTCGTTGCTTTCATTGAGCTTCGAACACATGACCCATAGGTACACTTACACACACTCAACCACCAGACCAACAGACCCATTCTGATATGGTTTTACAAACAATTAAATATAAGTCTACTCCTCAAGTGCCAGGCTAGATTAGAAAAATATCAAAATTTACCAAAAGTAGGGCTTGAACTTGAGACTTCTCACACACACCCAGAAAACTTAACCACTGAAGTAGACAGATATTTGTGTCAATTAATCACAAAAGCATAGATAAGTATTTTGGGGCATTACAACTCTAACCCCTAAAAGAAATTTCAACCCCGAAATTTACCTGATCAGAATAAGTGAGGATACTACTGAAGCATTGAGTCTTTAAGTTCTCACGTGGCTTCCTTAGTGCCATGATTATGCCACAGCTCCGTCACTAATCGAATGGACATTTTTTGTAGAACCTTAACATCGTGATCTAGAATCTGAACCAGATCTTCCTCAAAGGTCAAATCCGGTCTAACCTCAATTTCCTCAACAGATACCACATGAAATGGATCATCCCAATATCGCCTCAACATCGAGATGTGAAACACATAATACGGTCCAGTTCAGGGGGTAGCTCTAACTGATAAACAACTGGTCCTACACGTTTCAGAATTCGGTACAGTTCAATAAACCTAGGACTTAGCGTACCCTTACGACCAAACCTCAGAACCTTTTTCCATGGTAAAACCTTAAGAAATACGAAGACCCACACAGAATACTCAATCTCAGGCCTTTTCAGATCTGCATACGATTTCTTTCTATCAGAAGCCGCTTTCAGACTATCCCGAATCAGTCTAACCTTATCCTCGGTCTCAGAGACCAATCAGGACTTAAAATTTGACGTTCACCCAACTCAGTCCAACATAAGGGAGTGCGACACTTACGACCATACAGAGCTTCGTAAGGTGCCATCTAAATGCTAAAATGGAAGTTCTTATTATAGGCGAACTCTGCTAGTGGCAAATAATCCTCCCAACTACCTCAGAAATTGATCACACAACTCCATAACATATCCTCCAGTATCTGAATCACCCTATCAGATTAACCATCGATCTAAGGATGGAACACTGTATTGAAATCCAATCTTGAACCCAGAACCTCGTGCAATTTCTTTTAGAATCGAGACGTAACGTGGGGATCTCTATTAGAAATAATCGAGATAAGTACCTCATGCAGTCTTACTGTCCCAAATATATAAAGCATCGCCAACTTCTGAAGAGAAAAATTTGTCCGAACCGGAATGAAATGAGCAGACTTGGTCAATGATCCACGATAACCCAAACAAAATCCTTCTTAGTGGGTGTCAAGGGCAACCCGCTAACAAAGTCCATCGTCACTTGTTCCTATTTCCGTGAGGGAATCTTAATCGGCTGTAGCAAACCCTAAGGTAACTGATGCTTAGCCTTAACCTGTTAACACGTTAGACAACGAACAACAAAATCTGAAACTCATGCTTTAACCCCGGCCACCAGTTCAACTCACGGAGATCATGATACATCTTATTTCTACCAAGATACATAATATAAGGTTTATTATGCGCCTTCCTTAGAATTGACAATCTCAAATCCAAATCATTTGGCATACAAATACGACCACAAAAAAACAACACACCATCATTATTCAACCCAAAATCTGAAATACTACCACTTCCAATCTAACGAAACCTTACACCCAGAGACTCATCCTCCAAATGCTTAACCCTAATCTGATCAATCCAAGTTTGCTTGACTTGTAACTCGGCCAGCAGACTCCTATAATTGAACAGACTAAGTTGAGCAAATATCGCTCTCAGATTAGTCATTGCCCTACGACTCAAAACATCAGCCACCATATTGGCCTTACCAAGATTTCACTTAGTGAATCTAAGCTACCTAAGATTTAACTCTTTCTAAGTAAGGAGATATTTGAGGCTCTTGTGATTAGTGTAGATGACACACCTCTCACCATACAAATAGTGCCTCCAGATTTTCAATACAAAGACCACAACATCCAGCTCGAGTCATGCGTCGGATAGTTCCCCTCGTGTGTCTTAATCTAACGGAACGCATAAGCTATAACTTTCCCATCTTACATCAAAACACATCCCAAACTGACGTGTGATACATCACTGTATACCACGAATATTTTACCAGGTTCAGGCTGTGTCAAAACAGGTGCTTGAGTCAAAACAGACTTGAGCTTCTTAAAGCTCGTTTGTTGTGCATCAGAACAGAAAAATGGAACACCTTATGCAAAAGCTTAGTCAGGGGTGCTGCAATTAATGACAAACCTTCCGTAAAACACAGATAATAACTCGCCAGACCCAGAAAACTACGAATTTCAGATACACTCTTGGGCTGTTTCCAATCCAATACAGCCTCAATCTTTCTCGGATCGACTCGAACCCCCTCAATAGAGACTACATGCCCCAGAAATGTTACCTCTCGTAACCAGAATCCCCATTTCCTAAATTTAGCGTAAAGCTATTTCTCGCACAAAATCTGAAGTACTACCCTAAGATGTTCATCATGTTCATCCTCAGTCTTAGAGTATACCAATACATTGTCGATGAAGACCACGACGAACTAATCTAGAAATAGCTGACACACTCTATTCATTAGATCCATAAATGTCACCGGAGTATTTGTCAAACCAAATGGCATCACTAGTAACTCGTAATGTCTGTAACGAGTCCTAAACTCAGTATTATGCACATCAGTTTCCTGAACCCTCAGCTGATGATATCTAGATTGAAGATCAATCTTATAGAATACAGAAGCTCCCCGGAACTGATCAAACAGGTCGTCGATCCTTGAAAGTGGATATTTATTCTTCACCGTTAACTTATTCAATTACCGATAGTGGATGCACATCCTCATAGTCCCATCCTTCTTCTTAACAAATAGTACTGGTGCTCCCCATGGAGACACACTAGGACGGATGAAACCACGGTCTACCAACTCTTAAATTTGTGCCTTAAGCCCTGTGAGCTCCTTCGGTGCCATATGGTAGGAAGTGATGGACACTGGAGCTGTACCCGGAAGAAGCTTTATCCCAAACTCAACCTCTCAATTCAGAGGTAAACTCGGTAACTCCTCAAGAAAGACGTCCAAAAATTCCCTCATAGTTCTGATATCTCTAAAAGATGAGCCCCTAGATTCAAAAATACTGATATAGGCCAAGTACGCCCTACACCCTTTCCGAACCAATTTCTCATCCACAAGCGCAGAGGTTACATTAGATAGATAATATTGATGCTCACCGATCACAAGCACCTCATTATCCTCTTTAGTTCTTAGAACTACCCTCTTAGTCGTACAATCCAAACTAACTCGGTGCTTGACCAACCAGTCCATACCCAGAATTAAGTTGAACTCCCAAACGTAAATTCCATCAGATCTGTCAGGAAAATCGCCCCTTGAACCTCTAACAGAACATCTTTATATAACTTACTAACCCGTACAGTTTGTCCCAACAGGCTCAGTACCATAACATCACTTAAAGTGCTTCAACCAATATCCCCAAGTTTTTAGATACAGTGTTAGCTACATAAGAATGAGTAGAATCTATATTTATCAAAGCAGTGTACGGTACATCAAAAACAAAGAACGTAGCGATGATAATGTCAGTAGCATCTCTGTCATCTCAACAGCATGTAGCATAAACCAAAGCATGTTGCCTTGCCTCTGTTTGACTAGTACCTCTACCCGATGCTCTTTGCCATCGGCCCATAGCATTACCTGTAACACCCCCGACCCAGCCCAAACGTTCTGGCCGAATCCAGTGATGTCACATCAAAGGGGTTATTTCAAAACACCTTTGTTTAATTACAATTATGTTCAGTGGAAAAGTAGCTTGGTTAAAAACTTAGAATCAAAATTCTTGTAATTTGTTAAGTTATAATGAAAGCCCATGTTTTAAGAAAACGTTCACATATTAAGGTTACTTAGAAAACCACGATTAACTTTTAAAATTTTATTTAAGTTTGATGATCCAACAGTTGTAACAATAGTAAACCCAAATGAAAAGTCAAATCGGAGATACAAAGCCTTATTACATATCATTGAAAAAAAAGTAATTAAAATAAAATAATTCAAAAACTATTTAAAACTTCTCAGTAGCTTACAGTGTGGCCATCTTCGAGTCCTCTCCTAGGTCGAGCCGTCTACCGAGGGTCACTTGAAACATTAAATTAAAGGGTGTGAGTTTCGCAACTCAGTGTGTATGACCCTTGGCAATTAAATCAAATCAATATACAAATATCACATTGGGCCTAAGCCCTAACAATATTGGCGGTCTTGGGCCTTAGCCCACATTGACCTCAAATCACATCAATTTCACATGAATGTAATGCACCCATCCCAAATCCAACCCTGCACTCCATTTCCCTTCCAACCCTACACTCCTGTGGGGATATAAATATCAACCCACCCATCCCTACACTCCAAAGGTAGCACCAACAGCGGCACTACTCAAATGTTGCAGCAAGGCTACTATTCATATAATGGGCTTAAAGCCATTGGTGGATCCACGGTCGTTAAGCGACTATGCGATTCTCACATATCTTCCTCCGTTCTATTAAACCCACCCAAGTGCAACATACTTTTCATGAATGCAACATACATATTATCACACATTAAGTACTTAGGGGTATTTTAGTCATTTCACTACCCAAGGGTATTTTCGTAATTCTACCCTACAGGGGCATTTCTGTAATTCTACCATACAGGAGTATTTCTGTAATTTCACCCTACAGGGGCATTTTCGTAATTCTACCCTACAGGGGCTGATACTTACGATATTAAGTAATAAAATTTATAAAAAAACTGATCACACCAAAAACTAACTAATATCACGATTTTAAAGGCAAACATACCTATCGAACAGTAGTATAGTTTAGTGGCAAGACCGAGTTATCGTACCCAAGGGAACCAAAAGTACTAATACTTACTTCCTTTCTATTATTTAGCCTGAAAATAAAAGAGGATTGGTTGAAACTAATTCTAAAACTAACTAAAAGTGCACAAAAAGTAAATTGGAGAAAACTTTAGGGAAAACCTGATTGATATGAGCAACACTTAAGGGAGAATCCACTTAGACTTCACTTGTTATTAACTTCTTGAACTAGATGATTTCTTCACTTGACTTGATCCGTAGAGATCCCTAACCTATGTTAATACCTCTGTCGAGGATAAGAACAACTAATCCTAGGTGGTTAATTAAAGTTTCTTTATCAATTAACACCCCTAGGTTGCATCAATTTGATCTATGGATCCCCTTATTAGGTTTGACCCTAATCCGGCTGATTTATGTCGCCCTATGTATAGGGTTGCATGCATGTAACACCCCTATCCCGAAACCGTCGCTGGAATAGGTAAGGGACATTACCGGACTTGTAACTTATGTCGAAATAGTAAACTTTTAAACTTTTTAATCAGTAATAAACTTGTATAAACAACCATCAAAACATAGATCAATTGAGCATATCAAGATACATATAACACATTTAGCGTCTAATTGAAAACATGCCAAAAGAAGGGGAAAAATTCATAAATTTTTCTAGTTAGGGGCACACGGCTGTGTCTCTTGCCCGTGCTCTTCTCACACGATCGTGTCCTACCAGACACGCCCAAACCACATAGCCCGTGGTCGAAACTGTCGAAAATCATACGGCTGGTCACACACCCATGTACAAAACAGAGCAGACCGTGTGACTATACTGCCAAATTTCACACGGCTACAAGTTACCAGACACGCCCGTGTGTCTAGGCCGTGTACCAAAACTGTCCAAAACATTTAAGGTACAGGTGACACACGGTCGAAATACACGCCCGTGTTCCTTGGCCGTGTTGCACAATATAGGCTCGGTTTACGCCAAATTACCACCCAAAATTTGGGTCATTTCTACTAGCCATAATTATGCAACATCTCACGCCAATTTGTCAACCAAAACATACCAATTCAAGTATACAGTAGACCCAAAATCATCATAAATCTTGCACCAACTAGGCATAACAATTCAATAGCTAAAATAGCCACATTCATGAACTCATCCACACATAAATATACATAAGCATTCCTTACCTTTCATCTAGGCTAACAATGCACATAGCTTGCACATATGACATAATAAACATATCAACTATGCAAGCTTATAATCTCATCAAAATCACATATCTTTCCATAAGCACATATAGCCAAAGAACAACTCAAAATACTTGATTATATACATATATGAACCAAGCCACATCTCATAGCTCGATCATTTACCAAAATATATCATGTTCACTAAATATCTAGCCTATACATGCCATGACCAAAACATTTGTAAGATGCTCAAAAGTACCGAAGCTTTATCGATAGTGTGATAGCAATCTCCGACCCGTCCGTTATCCGAGCTAGCTTCCGAATCTATAAGACAGTGAAAGAAATAAACGGAGTAAGCTTCTAAAGCTCAGTAAGCTCGTAAAACTTAGAATTTAACTTACTGATTCATTTAGGTAATTCCTACATATACAAGTAAGGCCAATTCTATTCATATGCTCTTGTAGCCTATTTCACAAGCTCACACAAGTTAGTTCATATGACTTCATAAACCATCTTATATGAGAGTTTACCATATAATTCATATCCATTAGCACATATAAACATCATAATTCATATAACATATAATGCATTCACTTTCATATATCTCATGTAACAGATAAATCCTATGGTTTGGATCATACCTTTCATGTAGTTCATATAACATGTATCATATATACATATATCCATAACATCTTGTAATCCATGTAACTTATATCGGTATTGCCCGTTGAACCTATGAGAATATCGAGGATACCCGGGTGATACACACACAGTGTATATACATATAACCTGAAATCTGTCAATACATCATATATGCTCTTATGAGCCTATACGGTAAGCCCGGAGGCTGAACATGAAATCTCGAAGTATGAACGGTAAGCCCGTAGGCTGAACAGTGAGTCCGAAGACTAAACATGTGATCCCGAAGGATGAACGTGTAGCTCATGAGCGCGTGGTGAGTCCGCAACAAATGCAAGAGCTCGAACCACCCTGTAGCCCTAGTGACATGTCACTTGTATCCTTACGACTTCTATGGTTCTAACGGGAACTCGGTATTCATGTATTACTTGAAATATTTAACATTTCCATTCCAAATCACATGTATATACTTAATAGGCAATCCATTCAGCAACTTTATACATATACATGATCATTAAACAACATTTATAAGCATTTATAAGGTGAATTCCAAATTCTACGAACTTACCTCGTAATCCCGATATCTACTCGTCTATTTACCATTTTCCACGATCAAGTTCTGGGATTCGATCATCTTTATCTAAATTAATAAAAATTTCAGCTATTTACTAACTCACATATTCAATTCAATTTCAAAAACATATATTTTGACATATTTGCAATTTAGCCCCTATATTTTCAATACTTTGCAATTTAGTCCTTTATCACAAAAATGACAATTTACACAATTAATCCATAATTTCCCTTAGCCGAATATTCAAGGGACTTATACAAGCATATATCTTTCAATTAATCATAAATTTAACCTCAAAAACTTTATCTTTTTGCAAATAAATCCTTAAACTCATTTTCATCAAAATTTACTTTAAAATTCTTGTATTTTCTCACATAATATACAATAATTCATCAAAATCTATCAAAATATCAAGGATTCATCAATGGCATTTTTCAAAGATATTCACAAAATCAGAAATTGAGGTATGGGTCGACTAGTATACGAAGCAACGATTACAAAAACATAAAAATTATCAAAAACGGGACAAACACGAACCTCAATTTGGAGCTTAAAGTGACCGAATGTTAAAAGCTTGAAAACCCTTAATATTTTGATGAAGAATCGGTGAAGAAACAAATGAAAATGGGTGGTATTTTGTTTTATTAAATCTAATTTAACATAGATTAATTAGAAACCAAAACTAACCTTTATAATATCATTTATAAAACTTTAATAATAAGGGCATATGTGTCCATTAGCTTTAACAATGTTGAAATAACCATTTAAGGCCTTCCACTTATAAAGCCATCATCAAATAAGCCATTTATAAAATAGAACTCTAATTTATTGCTTTACGTGATTTAGTCTTTTTTACCGAATTAACTAATCAGACAGTAAAATTTCAATACAAAACTTTCACACAGTAATTCTATCATGCTGTAAAACATATTAAAGCAGTAAAAATAATATTTCGACTCGGTTAAGTGGTCCCAAAACCACCCGTTCTGACTAGGGTATAAAGTGGGCTGTTACAACTCTCCCCCTTTAGGGATTTCCGTCCCCGAAAATCTTACCAGTGAACAGGTTAGGATATTGCTTTCGCATAGATTCATCGAGTTCCCACATAGCTTCCTCTATTCCATGTTTACACCAGAGAACTTTTACAAGTGCTATACGCTTATTTCTCAATTCTTTAATTTTTCGAGCTAGAATTCTAATCGGTTCTTCACTGTACGATAAATCAGACTATATCTCTACATCAGTGGGAGAAATGATATGAGATGGATCAGATCGGTATCGACAAAGCATTGAAATGTGAAATACATTATGAATCCTTTCAAGTTCATTCGGTAGCAATAGTCGATAAGCCACAGGTCTGATTCTTTCAACAATTTCATACGGCCCGATAAAACGAGGACTTAGCTTTCCCTTTTTACCGAAACGAAGAATTTTCTTTCGCGGTGATACTTTCAGAAATACTCTATCTCTGACCTGAAACTCTATTTCTTTCCGTTTTAAATCAGCATATGATTTATGTCTGTCTGAAGCTGCTTTCAAACTGTCGCGTATCACTTTTACTTTTTCTTCTGTATCTCGGATTCAATCAACCCTGTGTAACTTTCTCTCACTCAATTCTGTCCAGTACAGCGGTGTTCAACATTTACGACCGTATAATGCTTCGTATGGAACCATTTTTAAACTTGTCTGAAAACTGTTATTGTATGCAAACTCTATCAGAGGTAAGTACTTCTCCCAATTACTTTCAAATTCAAGAATACAACATCGTAACATGTCTTCCAGAATCTGAATAACTCTTTCCGACTGACCATCGGTCTGGGGATGAAATACTGTACTAAAACTCAATTTCGTTCCCAAAGCGTCTTGAAACTTCTTCCAGAATCTCAAGGTAAACCTCGGATCTCTATCAGACACAATGGATAATGGTATACCATACAATCGCACAATCTCAGATAAATATAATTCCGCTAATCTATCCAGAGAATAGTCGGTACGTACCGGTATAAAATGTGCAGACTTCATCAATCTGTCAACGATGACCCAGATTGCATTTTTCTTCTTCAGAGTCAGAGGTAGTCCAGATACAAAATCCATAGTGACTCTGTCCCATTTCTACTCTGGAATCATAATAGGCTGTAATAAACCTAACGGTACCTGATGTTCAGCCTTAACTTGCTGACAGATCAAACATTTCGATACGAATTTTGATATGTCACGTTTCATTCCTGACCACCAGTATTGCTGTTTCAAATCGTTATACATCTTAGTGCTACCTGGATGAACTGAAAATCGACTGTCATGTGCCTCGTGTAAAACTTTCTGAATGAGTTCACTATTTTTCGGTATACAGATTCTATTTCGGAACATTAAACAATCATCGTTCCCTATAGAAAAGTCAGAATCAAGGTTAGACTCACAGTGAAGTCATTTGGCTTGCAGATCAGAATCAGTCCTTTGAGCTTCACAAACTTGCTGCAGAATCAATGGTTTAGCCTTTAGTTCAGCTAGAACAGATCCATCATCAGATAACGTCATTTGAGTATTCAAAGCTCGCAGAGCAAATAGAGACTTTCGACTTAACGCATCAGCTACAACATTAGCTTTTCCTGGATGATAATCAATTACGAAATCATAGTCTTTTAGTAGTTCAAGCCATCTCCGTTGCCGTATATTCAATTCTTTCTGTGACATCAGATACTTCAGACTTTTGTGATAGGTAAAAATTTTGCATTTCTCCCCGTATAAGTAATGCCGCCAAATCTTTAATGCAAAGACTATAGCAGCTAACTCAGGATCATGCGTCGGGTAATTCTTCTCGTGCGGTTTTAACTGTCGGGAGGCATAACCTATGACTTTCCCATCTTGCATCAATACACAACCCAGTCCGATAATAGATGCATCACTGTATATAACAAATTCTCTACCCGATTCAGGTTGAACTAAAACTGGAGCTTCTGTTAACAGGGCTTTCAACTGTTCGAAACTCTGTTGACATTTATCAGTCCACTCGAATTTCACATCTTTTTGTAGAATTCGAGTCAACGGTACTGCAATCATCAAGAACCCTTTAACAAATATTCGGTAATATCCCGCTAATCCTAGAAAACTTCTAATCTGAGATACATTTCTCGGGGGTTTCCAGTCTATAATAGTAGATATTTTACTCAGATCTACTCTGATGCCTTCCGCAGAAACATTGTGACCCCAAAACCTGACTTGTCGAAGCCAAAATTCACATTTGCTGAATTTGGCAAACAACTATTTATCTCTCAGAATCTGTAACACAATTCTCAGATGTTCAGTATGCTCTACCTCATCACGTGAATAGATCAGAATGTCGTCAATGAATACGACAACGAATCTATCTAAATACGGTCTAAATACACGGTTCATCAAGTCCATAAACATTGCCGGGGCATTTGTTAAACCAAAAGGCATGACCAGAAACTCATAATGTCCGTATCGTGTTCTGAAAGCAGTCTTTGGTATATCTGAATCTTTAACTCGCAACTGATAATAGCCCGATCTCAAATCAATCTTTGAAAATACAGTAGCTCCTTTTAACTGATCAAATAAATCATCAATCCGTGGTAGAGGGTATTTATTCTTCACTGTCACCTTGTTTAACTGCCGGTAATCAATGTACATTCTCATTGTTCCGTCTTTCTTTTTCACAAATAAAACGGGAGCACCCCAAGGTGAAAAGCTCTGTCTCGCATAACCTCTATCTGTCAATTCTTGTAACTATGCTTTCAGCTCTTTTAATTCAGTTGGTGCCATTCTGTACGGAGCTATCAATATCGGTGTAGTGCCCGGTAACAATTCAATACCGAATTCAACTTCTCTAATCGGCGGTAAACCTGGTAATTCTTCCGGAAAAACATCTGAAAACTCACAAACAACTGGTATAGACTCAATTTTTGATTCTGACATGCTAGTAATCATCACATACGCTAGATACGCATCATAGCCTTTTCTAACATACTTCTGAGCTCTCATAGCAGAAATCACTATCGGTAATTCATTCGAATCATTTGATTCAATCCGAAGAATCTCACCATTCTGACATTTCAATTCTATACTCTTACTTCGACAATTCACAATAGCCTCATGTGCATTTAGCCAATCCATACTCAGTATTACATCGAACTCGTAAAAAGGGAGGAGCATCAGATCAGCCGGAAGACAATATCCCCAAGTCATCAACAGACATTTCTTACATATTTTATCAACTAACACAGACTTTCCTAACGGATTCGATACTTTAACTACATATTCAGTAGACTTGACATGTAAATTCTTTTCAAACACTAATTTCATACAGATATATGAATGAGTTGATCTAGGATCTATCAACGCAACAATATCAGTGTTATAAAGAGAAAAAGTACCAGTAATAACATCAGGTGACGAGGCTTCCTCGCGTGCACGTATTGCATAAGCTCTCGCAGGAGTATGCATCTCAGATCTCACATTAGCATCTCTCGCCACATTGCGATTTCCACTTTGATTCCCAACATTTCGAGGCAGTCTACCTCTCGATGCAACATTATTTGTCTTAGTCGATTATTCCTTATCAGCTATAGATCTTTCAGGACAATCACGTAAGTAGTGATCTAACGATCCACATCGAAAACAGGCCCCGTTCATCAGTCGACACTCTCTGAAATGCCTTCTGTTACAATGCTTGTACTCTGGTCCGGGAGTTCTCACACTACCCGCACTAGCTATAGAAGTCGTCTAAGGTCTCGAATGAGAAGTCTTAACACTTTTCTCTCGGATAGATATGCCTATAGAAGCAGCAGAACGAGGATGAAAATCCTTTAATCTTTTGGATCTAGACTGATACGGTTTACCCGCAAATCTCTTTCTAGCCTCTTTGAATTCGGAATCTGCTTTACTCTTTTCTTTAGTAAGCTCTTCGGCTTTACAAGCCCGGTCAACGGGAACTACAAACTCTTTCAATTCGAGTATTCCGACTAATAGTTGAATCTCTTCATTGAGCCCATCTTCGAACCTTTTACACATTATGGCTTCAGTAGAGACACATTCACGAGCATATTTGCTAAGTCGAACAAACTCTCTCTCGTATTCAGTTACAGACATTCGACCTTATTTTAGCTCTAGAAACTCTTTTCTTTTCTGACCGATAAATCATTGACTAATGTATTTCTTCCTGAATTCCGTCTGAAAAAAATTCCAATCGACTCGTTCTCGTGGTACAATTGAGGTTAAAGTATTCCACCATTGGTATGCTGAATCCCGAAGCAAAGAAATAGCACATCTCAAACACTTATCAGGAGTACAGGCCAGTTCGTTAAAAACTCTGATCGTATCCTCAAGCCAGAATTCGGCCCTCTCAGCATCATCATTTGCTGAAGCTCTGAACTCTTCTGCACCATATTTCTGTATCTTGTCAACAGGAGGTCTGTTCAATCTCAAAGGATCCATAACTCTCACATTTTCGAGGTTAGGTTGAGCGACTTGAGGGGGTAGAGGTTGTAGAGCAGCCGGGTTTGCTCGCACAAACTCTCTAAACCATCCAGACATCATTTGGAAGAAAGCTTGTTTAATTTCTTCCTGATTGGCCGCAGCAGGGCTCGATTCAGAAGGCACAGCCCCTTGAGCGGGTGCTGGCGCAAAACTTTCAACATCATCAGCTAAAGCTCGATTCGGATCCATTACTATATAAAACAGATTTCAGAGGATGTCAGGAGATATCACACTATCACATTTCATGTACATGGCATGTATAGCTAGACTTATACCACTACGGTAGTCCCAGAATCGACTAAACCATAGCTCTGATACCAAAAAAATGTAATACCCCTATCCTGAAACTGTCGCCGGAATAGGTAAGGGGTATTACCAGACTTGTAACTTATGTCGAAACAGTAAAATTTTAAACTTTTTAATCATTAATAAACTTGTATCAACAACCATCAAAACATAGATCAATTGAGCATATCAAGATATATATAACACATTTAGCGTCGAATTGAAAACATGCCAAAAGACGGGGAAAAATTCATAAATTTTTCTAGATAGGGGCACACGGCTGTGTCTCTTGCCCGTGCTCTTCTCACACGGTCGTGTCCTACCAGACACGCCCAAACCATATAGCCCGTGGTCGAAACTGTCGAAAATCACATGGCTAGTTACACGCCCGTGTACAAAACAGAGCAGACCGTGTGACTATACTGCCAAATTTCACACGGCTACAAGTTACCAGACACGCCCGTGTGTCTAGGCCGTGTACCAAAACTGTCCAAAACATTTAAGGTGCAGGTGACACACGGTCAAAATACACGCCCGTGTTCCCTGGCCGTGTGGCACAATATAGGCTCAGTTTAAGCCAAATTACCACCCAAAATTTAGGTCATTTCTACTAGCCATAATTATGCAACATCTCATGCCAATTTGTCAACCAAAACATACCAATTCAAGCATACAGTAGACCCAAAATCATCATAAATCTTGCACCAACTAGGCATAACAATTCAATAGCTAAAATAGCCACATTCATGAACTCATCCACACATAAATATACATAATCATTCCTTACCTTTCATCTAGGCTAACAATGCACATAACTTACACATATGACATAATAAACATATCAACTATGCAAGCTTATAATCTCATCAAAATCACATATCTTTCCATAAGCACATATAGCTAAAGAACAACTCAAAATACTTGATTATATACATATATGAACCAAGCCACATCTCATAGCTTGATCATTTACCAAAATATATCATGTTCACTAAATATCTAGCCTATACATGCCATGACCAAAACGTTTGCAAGATGCTCAAAAGCACCGAAGCTTTATCGATAGTGTGATAGCAATCTCTGACCCGTCCGCTATTCGAGCTAGCTTCCGAATCTATAAGACAGTGAAAGAAATAAACGGAGTAAGCTTCTAAAGCTCAGTAAGCTCGTAAAACTTAGAATTTAACTTACTGATTCATTTAGGTAATCCCTATATATACAAGTAAGGCCAATTCTATTCATATGCTCTTGTAGCCTATTTCACAAGCTCACACAAGTTAGTTCATATGACTTCATAAACCATCTTATACGAGAGTTTACCATGTAATTCATATCCATTAGCACATATAAACATCGTAATTCATATAACATATAATGCATTCACTTTCATATACCTCATGTAACAGATAAATCCTATGGTTTGGATCATACCTTTCATGTAGTTCATATAACATATATCATATATACATATATCCATAACATCTTGTAATCCATGTAACTTATATCGGTATTGCCCGTTGAACCTATGAGAATATCGAGAATACCCGGGTGATACACACACAGTGTATATACATATAACCTGAAATCCGTCAATACGTCATATATGCTCTTACGAGCCTGTACGGTAAGCTCGGAGGCTGAACATGAAATCCTGAAGGATGAACGGTAAGCCCGTAGGATGAACGGTGAGTCTGAATACCAAACATGTGATCCCGAAGGATAAACATGTAGCTCATGAGCACGTGGTGAGTCTGCAACAAATGCAAGAGCTCGAACCACCCTGTAGCCCTAGTGACATGTCACTTGTATCCTTACGACTTCTACGGTTCTAACGGGAACTCGGTATTCATGTATTACTTGAAACATTTAACATTTCCATTCCAAATCACATGTATATACTTAATAGGCAATCCATTCAGCAACTTTATACATATACATGATCATTAAACAACATTTATAAGCATTTATAAGGTGAATTCCAAATTCTACAAACTTACCTCGTAATCCCGATATCTACTCGTCTATTTTCTGTTTTTCATGATCAAGTTTCGGGATTCGATCGTCTTTATCTAAATTAATAAAAATTTCAGCTATTTACTAACTCACATATTCCATTCAATTCCAAAAACATATATTTTGACATATTTGCAATTTAGCCCCTATATTTTCAATACTTTGCAATTTAGTCCTTTATCACAAAAATGATAATTTACACAATTAATCCACAATTTCCCTTAGCCGAATATTCAAGGGACTTATACAAGCATATATCTTTCAATTAATCACAAATTTAACCTCAAAAACTCTATCTTTTTGCAAATAAATCCTTAAACTCATTTTCATCAAAATTTACTTTAAAATTCTTGTATTTTCTCACATAATATACAATAATTCATCAAAATCTATCAAAATATCAAGGATTCATCAATGGCATTTTTTAAAGATATTCACAAAATCAGAAATTGAGGTACAGGTCGACTAGTATACGAAGCAACGATTACAAAAACATAAAAATTATCGAAAATGGGACAAACACGAACCTCAATTTGGAGCTTAAAGTGACCGAATGTTAAAAGCTTGAAAACCCTTAATATTTTGATGAAGAATCGGTGAAGAAACAAATGAAAATGGGTGGTATTTTGTTTTATTAAATCTAATTTAACATAGATTAATTAAAAACCAAAACTAACCTTTATAATATCATTTATAAAACTTTAATAATAAGGGCATATGTGTCCATTAGCTTTAAAAATGGTGAAATAACCATTTAAGGCCTTCCACTTATAAAGCCATCATCAAATAAGCCGTTTATAAAATAGAACTCTAATTTATTGTTTTACGCGATTTAGTCTTTTTTACCGAATTAACTGATCAGACAGTAAAATTTCAATACGAAACTTTCACACGGTAATTCTATCATGCTGTAAAACATATTAAAGCAGTAAAAATAATATTTTGACTCGGTTAAGTGGTCCCAAAACCACCCGTTCAGACAGTTTCTTGAAGTAATACCTAGGATTATTAAATCAAGAATGAAGAACACATAATTAAGACCAATTCAAGTATTTATCAAATAATTCAAGAATAAATAATAACAAGATCTATCTTAGGATTCATCCCCCTCAAGTATTTGAGAGGTGTAGTTCATAATTAATAAAGAAAACATCTCAGAAGAAATAAGATAACAAAACATAAAGAACCCAAAAACCCCTGAAGGAATTTTTGGGAGATCCTCTGTCTTGATGTAGAATTCTGGCTTCTGGGATGAATCAATCGGCTTCCCTTGGAGTAATTTCTAGCTTTCACTCCTTGTGTTAGTAGAAATATGGCGTTCCTTTTTGGGAGAAAAGAGTATATCTTTAGATTTGCCTCCTGGGGTCTTTATATAGAGTTTAGAATGGCTTTCTTAGCCCCTAAGTATCCAAATCCGAGTGAAATTGCCATGTGGTTTCGATAAGGGCAGTGTGTGGGCCTGTTGATGGTGGCACGGCTGCGTGGCCTGGCCGTGCTTGTCGGGGCTGGGCTGTGTGGACTTTATGTGGCACGGCTATATGCCACGGCCATGTGGTGACTCCTTGGGCCGTGTCGTTTTCACACTTTGTCCCATTTTCCTTGTTTTTGGCCTGTTTTCCATTCTTTTCTCTTCCCTATGCTCTCTTGAGTATAAGACATGAAAAAAAAGGATTAAGAGTTCCAATTCTCATAAAATTAATGATAGTCCATCTAGAAATTAGGCTAAACATGGGGTAAAAATATGTATAATTTATTGTTTATCAAATACCACCACACTTAAGCCTTTGCTTGTCCTCAAGCAAAATCTCAATCTACAATTAAGAATCATTCTTCTCAACTCACAATCTTTATCGATAAAATTTCAAATTAATTCACAGGTATTCATACAATGATAATTCAATCAAAAGAACATTAAAGACTCAATCACTCTAAGTTGAGAATTTTATCATTGAAACATAAGTTTTCTCCCCTTTCCTAAGTAATTATCTCTCCATCTTAATTAACAGGAGTTGACATCCTCACTAAAGATTCGCTCTATCCACTCAAGGTGTTTAGGGTTCAAGAATTTAATACTCTCTAGTCAACCTGAAAAGTTATTACCATAAGCTTGCAAGAAAATCACATTTCCACCACTATAGATTGACATGACACATCAATCAAAAGGTCTTGTAATGGTTGTAACGGGGCTTGGTTAGGGGTGTTATCACAGGCTACAAAAGAGGGTTAGAATCGAGATTGAATTGAAAAATGATCTAGCTAGAAAAATCTCTATCACTGGAACATATTTCTTGAGCTAATTCTTATAATAACATCATTTCCGCCTTGGTAGCCTTAAATTAGAAATATGCAAAAATTATTGAACTATTACAAATTACAACTGAACTAATACATACGTTTTTTTTTTAAGAACAATTCAAGTACAATACAATAAATTGGATAAAATTTTACAATCTGGAAAAGAGAATAAAGCTGGATGAAAATTTCAACTTCAAATCTCGACAAAAATAGGGGTCAAAATAATTGAACAGAGTTCAACAAAAATAGGTTTTTGGTTAATAATTAAAAGGTACGTCAAAGAATGGGTTGTTAGGTTCAACGGGGTTTACTAGGGGTTAATTTATGGAGGTAGGCTTTTGTGGAGTAAGTGGGTTAAATCCTATGTGCATTTATCATTTCAGTGTATCAATATCAATGATGTGGTCTCGACATGTATAATCAAAGCAAGTTCTAGAATAACAAATCAGTATTGACTCACTCAAAACAATAATAAAAGTGAGCACAAAAGAATATATGCTCAAAAGGCTCAAAAATCTCACCAGAATTATGGCTTTTGATGTCAATTCTGCGAATTTCAAATCTCAAGATAACACTTAGAATTAAGGAAAATAACTTAGGAAAAAAAATGGAGTTCTCAAAGATTTCAACTTATCATGATTGATTCCCTAATATTTTAAAGTTTGAATAATCAAAGTACAAGCACCTCTGTCTTAATTCTCACATATCAATAAAAATCATAAATCAATCAGAATATATTCCTAATAAGAGATTGAAGATAATGTAAAGAGTGAAAGTGAGAATTTGAGAACAATGCAAAATGTTAGTTTGAAAAAGTTCAGGGATTTCAAAGAGAGTGTAAAGACTGAAAATAGATTCCCCCCCACACTTAAGATGTACATTGCCCTCAATGTACAAAGATAATATTAGTAGCAATAAAAGCACAAGATCATAAGATAGGGAAATGTATGAAACTCCCTGCTTTGGATGGATTAATGAGACGGAGATCGGAAGAGTTGGCAGTTGTGGCAGGGTGTTCCCATTTTTGTAGAGATTTGAGCTGTAAAGCTCCTTTGAAACTGCGAAAGTATTTATTAGTTGTGGGAAATTTGGATTAAGAGAGATTACTTGTTAGGGGTTGGCCGATATGAAAGATAGAAAAATAAATAAAAGATAAAAAAATAAAGTTAGAAGAAAGGAAAAGGTAAAAATAGGGATCAGTTGTTAAAATAAAAGTTAAGATAAAAATAAAGTTAGGAGGAATAGAAATATCTAATCCTCAGGTGGATCACGCGGTGGCGGTGGGGAAGTGACGTGAAGGTGCGGGCATATCTGCTGTAGTGTGGCGTCAATGTGATCGAGGCGCTAGAAGCATTGTTGCTCGAATCTAGAAGCGCTCAGATATGTCAGCATCGGTGGCTGCTGCACGAGATGGGCGGTGAGGTAGTGGTGGCTCGACTGGTGCATCCTCCTCCTGTGGTGGTGGTGGGACATCATCAGGAATGTCCTCAGGATCCTCGCCCTCCTAGATGAGGCGATACTGGAACGGGCTGCCTCTTGGCCTCCGCTCGATCATCCGCATGTGAAGTATAGTCTGGATGCCTTGAGGAGACATCTGACCAACAAGTGTATAGAAGGATGTCTGGGTCGATGTGTTGAGGAGCCCGAAGTGAAGAGCCAAGCATGTGATATATGGCCCCATGGATATGACGCCCCGGCGGTGACGCTCAGTCTGGTGCTGCATGGCATGGGTGATGAAGTAGGCAAGGTCGATGGGGTGCGCGTTCGCCATGCACCATAAGAAATATGCGTCGTGAGTGTTGACGACGCCTGTGCTTTTGCGTCTGCCTGTCAGAGTATGTGCAAGGAGGGCATGGATGTACCTCAAAGAGGGGGCGAGGGCGGTCGCCTTGCTGCTACTAGGGTTATATATCTGATGCCCCGGGGCGATCTCGCGCCAACAGTCGACTGGCCTGAGATGGATGCGACGTGAGAGGTTGGGGAAGTCTTCTTCTTCTATGAATTGCTCCGTGTAGAGCCCGAGTGCTGAGCCGAACTCTGGTACGCTTAAGTGGCGTACACGACCTCCTAAGCAGAACTGGACCGTTCTGGGATCATCAAACCGGTTCATGACGGTCTGAAGGTGGAATGTGGAACAGAACTCGAGGGTGAGCTTCATGTATTTAGGCTCGATAATCTGGAAAAACTGCTCCCAAGGGTCCGTCATGAGTAGGGCTCGGACTGAATCAGTGAGGTTTACTCGTTCTAGTGCTGCCCAATCTATGCATCGGCCAGCGCTCAATGGGCGCTCCCATTTATTTAAAATAATTCCTCTTGCGAGGTTTGAGAGAATGTGATGGACGGGTGGCAAACTTCGGAGGTAGGTTTCAGGGAAGAACCACCTGGTCCCTTTCGTTTCTTCAAGGCGGGGACAGCAGTTTTCTTACCGCGCGATGACATGTTACCTAAAATAAAGCTAGAATTATTAGTTCTAAAAATCGAAGTTAAATTGTAAATTATAATAAAATTAAATGTGTAGATTAAAATGATAATGTACCTAAAAAAATAAAATAGGGACTAACCAAAATAGTATATATAATCCATTTTAAGTGGTAGCAAAAACAAACAATATGGGTATGTATTTATACTAAATTTATGAGATAAATAGCAAGCAATTGTGCACTTAAATGGCATGCCATCCTAATACGATCTCTAACATTCTAGATTATTCATCCTAGTGTAACTAATTCCATGCTTGAACTATTATCTAGAATAAAGTAAAATTAACTAAATAGATAATAAAAATGAAATATTAATAAATAAAATGAAAAAATGAGAAAATAAAACCAAATATAGGGTTGCACAGTCGTGGGTTGAAGTCAAACGGTCGTCGGGTGAGGTTACACGGGCGTGTGTTGGCTATATGTGAGCGTGGTGGTGGTTTTAAGGTCGGCGGCGACGTTTATGGTGGCTGTGGAGAGGAGATTTTAGGGTTTGAGTGAAAAAGAGAATGAATAGTGGCTTCCTATTTATAGTTTTTGGGTCAAACGGGCATGTCACATGCCCGGGTGACTCGGGTTTTACCCATGTGTTTCAAAATTGGCGTGCCTAGTTTGAAAAGCACGCCCGTGTTGGCCATCTCACACAGCTGTGTGCAATTTTGTTCGGTTTTCCCACGGGCATGGGGTAGGTCACACGGCCGTTTGCGATATAGGTTTCGTTCTTTACACGGTCGTGTAGAAGGGCACACGGCCGTGTCCAAATTGGCAGTGTTGGCCACGGTCTAGGGACACGGGCGTGGGGATTTGTGCAAGCCCATGTTTAGGTTGAAGGGTTGCCAAGGCCAAGTCGCACGGCCGTGGGGATTTATCGACAGCCCGTGTTTTGGGAAAAAATTTCACTCTGTTTGTACACGGCCTAAGTGCACGACCGTGTCTCTGCTTTAAATGTTCATACGGCCTGAGGCACGCCCGTGTGCAAGGCCGTGTGGTCCTAAATTTCTGCGTTTAAGAAGGGTTAGTTGATGCATGAGAAATACTAAAATCAAAAATAAAGGGAAAGTTACTAAGTTAGTACTCGAGTTGCCTCCCGAGAAGTGCTTATTTAGAGTCTAAGCTCGACTCTATCTGGATGTATCACGAAGGGATTTCATGGAGCTGAAGCTCCTCCCTGTTTTCTTTAAAATTCTCATCTCTATAATTGATATGCTCACGATATTAAGTAATAAAATTTATAAAAACTGATCACACCAAAACTAACTAATATCACGATATTAAAGGCAAGCGCACCTATCGAACAGTAGTATAGTTTAGTAGCAAGATCGAGTTATCGTACCCAAGGGAACCAAAAGTACTAATACTTACTTCCTTTCTATTATCTAGCCTAAAAATAAAAGAGGATTGGTTGAAACTAATTCTAAAACTAACTAAAAGTGCACAAAAAGTAAATTAGGGAAAACTTTAGGGAAAAGTTGATTGATATGAGCAATATTTAAGGTAGAATCCACCTAAACTTCACTTGTTATTAACTTCTTGAACTAGATGATTTCTTCACTTGACTTGATCCGTAGAGATCCCTAACCTATGTTAATACCTCTGTCGAGGATAAGAACAACTAATCCTAGGTGGTTAATTAAAGTTTCTTTATTAATTAACACCCCTAAGTTGCATTAATTTGATCTATGGATCCCCCTATTAGGTTTGACCCTAATCTGGTAGATTTATGTCGCCCTATGTCTAGGGTTGCATGCAACTCCGCTTAATTATGGTAGATCTACTCTTAAAACAGGGACTTTTGCTCCTCTGCCTAAGCACATCAGTTTCTTGAAGTAATATCTAGGATTATTAAATCAAGAATGAAGAACACATAATTAAGAACAATTCAAGTATTTACCAAATACCTCAAGAATAAATAATAACAAGATCTGTCTTAGGTTTCATCCCCCTCAAGTATTTGAGGGGTTTAGTTCATAATAAAGAAAGAAAACATCTCAGAAGAATTAAAATAACAAAACATAAAAAACCCAAAAACCCCTGAAGGAATTTTAAGGAGATCTTCTGTCTTGATGTAGAATTCTGGCTTCTGGGATGAATCAATCGGCTTCCCTTAGAGTAATTCCTTGCTTTCACTCCTTGTGTTGGCAGAAATATGGCACTCCTTTTTGGGAGAAAAAGAGTATTCCCTAAGCGGGAAATGAGCACACCCTTGAAGTTGCCTCCTAGGGTCTTTATATAGAGTTTTAGAATGGCTTTCTTAGCCCCTAAGTATCCTTTTTCGAGTAGAATTGAACTTCATCACGATAGGGACACGCCCGTGTGCCATGCCCGTGTGGTTTCGATAAGAGGCCGTGTGGGCCTGTTGAGGGTGGCACAGCCATGTAGCCTGGCCGTGCTTGTCGGTGTTGGACCTTGTGTGGCACGGCCATGTGCCACGGCTGTGTGGTGAATCCCTAGGCCGTGCCGTTTTCTCATTTTGGCCCATTTTCTCCATTTTTGGCCCGTTTCTCGTTCTTTTCTCTTCCCTATGCTCTCCTGAGTATAAGACATGAAATAGAAAGATTAAGAGCACTAATTCTCACAAATCTAATGATAATTCATCCAAAATATAGGCTAAACATGAGGTAAAAATATGTATAATTTATCGTTTATCAAATACCCCCACACTTAAGCCTTTGTTTGTCCTCAAGCAAAATCTCAATCCCTAATTAAGAATCATTCCTCTCAACTTACAATCTTTATCAATAATGTTTCAAACTAATTCACAAGTAGTCATGCAATGAAAATTCAATCAGAAGAACATTAAAGATTCAATCACTCTAAGTTGAGAATTTTATCATTAAAACATAAGTTTCTTCCCTTCTTCTAAGTAATCATCTCTCAATTAAAATCAAAAAGTTTTGACATCCTCACTAAGGGTTCACTCTATCCACTCAAAGTGTTTAGGGTTCAAGAATTAAGCACTCTCTAGTCAATCTGAAAAGTTATTACCATAGGCTTGCAAGAAAATCAAATCCCTACCACTATAGATTGATAGGACACATTGATCAAAAGGTCTTTCAATGGTTGTAATGGGGCTTTTGTTAGGGGTGTTGTCACAAGCTGAAAAAGGGGGTTAGAATCAAGATTGAATTGAAAAATCATCTAGCTAGAGAAATCTCTATCACTGGAACATATTCCTAGAGCTAAGCCTTATGATGACATCGTTCTGGATTTGGAAGCTTGTAGAAATATGCAAAAACTATTGAACTATTACATATTACAACAGAATTAACTGTATATACACTTTTTTTTAGAACAATTCAAGTACAATACTTTGAATATTGACAAACTTTACAACTGAAAAAGAGAACAAAGCTAGATAATAATTTTAACTCAAATCTCGACAAAAATAGGGATCAAAATAATTGAATGGAATTCAACAAAAATGGGTTATGGGTTAATATTAGAGGTAAGTCAAAGAATGGGTTGTTAGGCTCAATGGGGTTTCCTAGGGGTTAATTTATGGAGGTAGCTTTTTATGGAGTAAGTGGGTTAAATCCTAAGTGCCTTTATCATCTCAATATATCAAATCAATGATGTGGTCTTGACATGTATACTCGAAGCAAGTTCTAGAATAACAAATCAGTATTGACTCACTCAAAGCAATAATAAAAGTGAGTATGAAAGCATGTATGCTCAAAAGGCTCAAAAATCTCACTAGAATTATGGCTTTTGATGTCAATCCTGCGAATTTCAAATCTCAAGATAACACTTAAAATTCAGGAAAATAACTTATGAAAAAATTGGGTTCTCAAAAATTTCAACTTATCATGCTTGATTCCCTAATGTTTTAAAGTTTGAATAATCAAAGCATAAACACCTATGTCTTAATTCTCAACACATCAATAAAAATCATAAATCAATCAGAATTAATTCCTAACAAGAGATTTGAAGATAATGCAGAGAATTCGAAACTTGAAAGCAATTTTCAGGGATTTCAAAGATAATATAAAGAATGAAAGTGAGTTTCCCCCCACACTTAAGATGTAGATTGCCCTCAATGTACAAAGATAACATTAATAGCAATAGAAGCACAAGATCATAAGTTAGGGAGAGAAGTAAAACTCCCTGAATATTGGATGGAATCTTTAAATTGTGAAAGTTGTCTTGGAGGAAGGAATACTTGAAGTTCATGGTTTTGAAACTGCGATAGCACTTAAGGGATTTTAGGTATTTCAGGATTAGAACAATTACTCGTTAGGAAATAACCAATATAAAATAATTGAAATAACATAAACTAGTTCTGAGAATACTAAAATTCAAATAAAGAAAAAGATAAAATAAAATAAAATGAAAAAACAAAAATCTCAGGGATTTTGGCGCACCTGGCTCAAGACACACATCCGTGTTGCGAGGGTGTGTTGAGGCACACGGCCGTGTCGCACGGCCGTGTCCTTCGATGTTCACTTCTCCCACGGTCGTGTATGGGGTCACATGCCCATGTTGGAATTGACAGTGTTGGCCACGGCTATATCGCACGGCCGTGGCTATTTATCATAGCCCGTGTCTTAGGGAAAATTTTACCCTGCTTGTACACGGCCAAGTTGCACGACCATGTCTCTGCTCAAAGTGTACACACGGCTTAAGGCACATTCGTGGGCATGGCCATGTGACTCGAAAAACCTGCATTCAAGGGTTAGTTGATGTATTAGAAAGCCTAATTTTAAAAGAATTTATTAACTTAGTGCTCTGGTTGCCTCCCGAGAAGCGCTTATTTAGAGTCTAAGCTCGACTATGCTCAAGCTTGGTCGATCACGGCAGTTCGAAGAGTTGATACTCCTCTATCCTGTTTAAAACTTTATTTTCAATGTAAGATTTGAGTCGAGTGTGGTTTACCTTGAAAGTGCCGAGTGACTCATGTTTTATCTCTACTGTACCGTAAGGGAAGATTTTTATTACCGTGAATTAGGGTATGTCACTTGTATGTTCTTTTGAATTCAAGATCCGAGGGTCTTCTTCCCTTAAGATTACCTTATCCCTTACCTTGATTTGATTCGTTGTTACCTGAGGGTTGTCTTGGTGATGCTCTGGGTTGGTGTGGTATATTTTGGGCTTTTCATGATAGTTCAGCCATTCATCCAGTTCCTCGATCTGAAGCATTTGTTTTTCAGGTGCATCTTCCTTGGATGGACTTGTCTGTGATTGGGTTGCCTTTATGTGGAGTGTATCCTGTACAGAAGGTTGGGTGGTGAGTTCAGTGTTTTTACAAGGACTCGTGACTATATTATTATCAACAGTCTTAATCGAGTTTCGAGCTTGTAAGGTAACTTGGTCATCACCTACACGTAGTGTAAGTTCACATGTTCCTAAATCAATTATTGTTCTGGCAATTGCTAAAAAGGGTCGCCCTAGAATTAAGGGTACATTGCTATCCTCATCAATGTCTAAAACAACAAAGTCAACTGGGAATATGAATCTATCAATTTTGACAAGCACATCTTCAATTATTCCCTTAGGAAACTTAATAGTTTTATCAACCAGTTGAATGCTCATCTTAGTTTACTTAGGTTTTCCAAGACCTAGTTATTTAAATAGTTTATAAGGCATGACATTTATACTAGCCCCTAAATCAGCTAAAGCATTTTTTATGTCTAGGCTACCAAGTAAACAAGGAATAGTAAAACTCCCTGGATCTTTCAGTTTGGTTGGCAGTTATTTTGGAGAATAGCTGAGCATTCCTCGCTGAGTTCCACTATGGACAGTTCTTCCATCTTCCTTTTATTTGTGAGAATTTTATTTAAAAATTTTGCGTATTCCGGCATCTGCATAATTGCTTCAACAAATGGTAAGCTGATATGTAATTTCTTTAAGAGTTTAAGAAACTTACCGATTTGCTCATCTGTGCAGTCCTTCTTTAGCGCGGTTGGGTATGGGATATGAGGTTTAAATTCTTTGGTAATTTCATCTTTGTAACTTACCTCATTCTTTCCTTTACTTACCACAGGCTCCTTTCATGGCTCTAGGTTAGTTTTGGTTATCCCCTCATCATCTAGCGTATCCACAATATTGAGTTGCTCCTTAGGGTTAGTCTAAGTGTTGCTTGGTAACCCACCTTGAGGTCTTTCAGAGATTAGCTTGGCGAGCTGGCCTATTTGAGTTTCAAGTCGATGCCTGCTGGTTCCTCAGTGCCGTTTCGATGTTTTGAAAATGGGTTTCTGATACGGCCATAAATTTGTGAACATCTCTTCAAGGTTCGGCTTTTCTCTTGTTGTGGAGGTGGCTGTTGAAATCCCGGAGGAGGTGGTTGTTTTTGATTTCCTTGTTTTCCCCATGAAAAATTGGGGTGGTTCTGCCAACCTGTATTGTAAGTATTACTATAAGGGTTATTTTGAGGTCTAGAATTGTTACCCATATAGCTGGCTTGCTCAGGTCCCATGCTATGCCCATACGAGGAGTAATCTGAATTGAACATATGTCCCTGGTTTGCGCCATACTACATCACTGGGTGTACCTGCGTAGAACCAACAAAATTATCAAACTTTTTATTTAAAAGTTCTACCTGATTAGTAAGCATGGTGACAGCATCAATATTAAAAACTCCTGCAGCTTTTGTCAGCTTTGTCCTCATGACTTGCCACTGATAGTTATTAAGTGACATTTCTTCTATAAACTCATAAGCCACTTCAGGTGTTTTGTTGTTGATTGTTCCTCCGGCGGCCGCATCGATCATCTGCCTTGTTGATGGATTCAAACTGCTGTGAAAGGTTTGAACTTGTAACCACAAAGGCAACCCATGTTGCGAGCACCTTCTCAAAAGATCTTTATATCTCTCCCAGGTATCGTAAAGTGTCTCTAGATCCATCTGCACAAAAGAAGAGATATCATTTCTTAATTTTGCCATTTCAGCCTGCGGAAAATATTTGAGTAGGAATTTTTCAGTCATCTGTTCCCATGTAGTGATTGATCTACGTGGTAAAGAATTTAACCACTGTTTAGCCTTGTTTCTCAAAGAGAATGGGAATAGCCTAAGATGAATGGCATAATCAGAAACGCCATTTATTTTGAATGTATCGCATATTTCCAAGAAATTGGCTAGATGCGAGTTAGGATCCTCATCCTGCAAACCATCAAACTGAACAAATTGCTATATCATTTGAATAGTGTTAGGTTTCAGTTCAAAATTATTTGCAGCAATAGTAGGCCTAACAACGCTAGATTCAGTGCCTGCTAAATTAGGTCTAGCATAATCATACATAGTACGCGGAGTAGGATTTTGCTCAACAGGATTTGCGGCTACTACGGGAAGTAGCTGATTATCCTGATTTGCTTCCATCTCTTCAGTAGGTTCAGGTTCTTCTTCTTGTCCTTCTTCTGGATATTGCAAACTTCTTCTTATCTCTTGGCGAGTTCGACGAACTATTGCTTCTAAATCGCCGTCAAAAAGTAATGGTCCTCCTGGGTTTCTTCTAGTCATAAACTAGAGATACCTAGAAAGGAAAAAGCAAAGAAAATTAAAATCAAAATAAAAAATAAAAGCTGAAAATAAATAAAAAAAGTAATGGCTAAAGTAATAGAAATCGAGTTTTCTTAATATTTTACTTCCCCGACAACGGCGCCAAAAACTTGATATGCTCGCGATATTAAGTAATAAAATTTATAAAAACTGATCACACCAAAACTAACTAATGTCACGATATTAAAGGCAAGTGCACGTATCGAACAGTAGTATAGTTTAGCAGCAAGACCGAGTTATCGTACCCAAGGGAACCAAAAGTACTAATACTTACTTCCTTTTTATTATCTAGCCTAAAAATAAAAGAGGATTGGTTGAAACTAATTCTAAAACTAACTAAAAGTGCACAAAAAGTAAATTGGGGAAAACTTTAGGGAAAAGCTGATTGATATGAGCAATACTTAAGGGAGAATCCACCTAGACTTCACTCGTTATTAACTTCTTGAGCTAGATGATTTCTTCACTTGACTTGATCCGTAGAGATCCCTAACCTATGTTAATACCTCTGTTGAGGATAAGAACAACTAATCCTAGGTGGTTAATTAAAGTTTCTTTATTAATTAACACCCCTAAGTTGCATTAATTCGATCTATGGATCCACCTATTAGGTTTGACCCTAATCCGGCAGATTTATGTCGCCCTATGTCTAGGGTTGCATGCAACTCCGCTTAATTATGGTAGATCTACTCTTAAAACAGGGACTTTTGCTCCTCTGCCTAAGCACATTAGTTTCTTGAAGTAATACCTAGGATTATTAAATCAAGAATGAAGAACACATAATTAAGAACAATTCAAGTATTTATCAAATACCTCAAGAATAAATAATAACAAGATCTGTCTTAGGTTTCATCCCCCTCAAGTATTTGAAGGGTTTAGTTCATAATAAAGAAAGAAAACATCTCAGAAGAATTAAGATAACAAAACATAAAGAGCGCAAAAACCCCTGAAGGAATTTTAGGGAGATCCTCTGTCTTGATGTAGAATTCTTGCTTCTGGGATGAATCAATCGGCTTCCCTTGGAGTAATTCCTTGCTTTCACTCATTGTGTTGGCAGAAATATGGCGCTCCTTTTTAGGAGAAAAAGAGTATTCCCTTAGCGGGAAATAAGCACACCCTTGAAGTTGCCTCCTACGGTCTTTATATAGAGTTTTAGAATGGCTTTCTTAGCCCCTAAGTATCCTTTTTCGAGTAGAATTGAACTTCCTCACGATAGGGACACGCCCGTGTGCCATGCCCGTGTGGTTTCGATAAGAGGCCATGTGGGCCTGTTGAGGGTGGCACGACCGTGTAGCTTGGCCATGCTTCTCGGGGCTGGGCCGTGTTGGACCTTGTGTGGCACCGCCGTGTGGTGAATCCCTAGGCCGTGTTGTTTTCTCCTTTTGGCCCATTTTCTCTGTTTTTGGCCCGTTTCTCGTTCTTTTCTCTTCCCTATGCTCTCCTGAGTATAAAACATGAAATAGAAGGATTGAGAGCACTAATTCTCACAAATCTAACGATAATTCATCCAAAATATAGGCTAAACATGAGGTAAAAATATGTATAATTTATCGTTTATCAATAATGTTTAAGCCTATGGCCGTTTGCCTTGAACGTACCGTGGTTGGGGTGAGTTACCTCAATTGTGCCGTATGGGAAGATAGTTTGAACAGTGAATGGACCTGACCACCTTGACTTGAGTTTTCCAGGAAATAGTCTCAGCCTTGAGTTGTAGAGTAAGACAAGATTACCTGTTTTAAACTGCTAGGTTGTTTCAGTCGTTTGTCATGACATCGCTTCATGGCTTCCTTATATAGTCGTGAGCTCTCGTAGGCATTGCAACGCCATTCATCTAGTTCATTTAACTGCATTAATCTCTTCTCACCTGCAAGGTTGAAATTAAGGTTTAAAAATTTAATAGCCCAAAATGCTTTATGTTCAAGTTCAAATGGCAGATGACAACTTTTTACGTAGACAAGTTTATAGGGAGATGTACCTATGGGTGTTTTAAAAGCAGTTCTATAAGCCCATAAAGCATCATCTATCTTTCTTGACCAATTTTTTCTATTTGTTTCTATTGTTTTCTCTAAGATGCGTTTTAGTTCCCTATTTGTTATTTCGACTTGGCCACTGGTTTGTGGATGATAAGGGGTAGCTGTTCTATAGTGTACTCTATACCTTTTTAAAATTTTTTTAAATTGGGTATTGCAAAAATGGGTACCCCTATCACTGATAATTATCCTGGGCGTTCCAAATTGAGAGAAAAGTTTCTTTAAAAATCGTACTACTGTTCTAGCATCATTAGTAGGTAAGGCTTGGGCTTCCACCCATTTTGACATATAATCTACCGCTACTAGGATGTACTTATTCCCAAATGAAGTAGGGAATGGACCCATGAAATCAATACCCCATACATCAAATATTTTGTGTGAAAGTATATAGCTCTGAGGCATTTCATTATATTGAGAAATATTACCTGTTCACTGACATTCATCACAAGAGGTCATATACCTGTTGGCATCCCTGAAAAGTGTAGGCCAGTAAAAGCCTGATTCGAGTACATTATGAGTAGTTCTAGCCCCACTGTGATGTCCTCCTGTGGGTCCTGAATGGCAGTGATTTAAAATCTGGTATGCTTCTGTTTCAGTAACGCATCTTCGAATAACCTGATCTGCACAAATTCAAAAAAGAAAAGGATCCTCCCAAAAGTAGTTTTTCACATCAGCGAAGAATCGCTTCTTTGGCTAATGGGTCGACCCTTTTGGGGTTATGTTAGCTGCTAAATAATTTGCAAAATTAGCAAACCAAGGAACTGTTGCATCTGCTAAGGCTAGGAGTTGTTCTTCAGGAAACAAGCCGTTTATTTTATCGAGGTACTTGGGTTACGTGTTTTTTAATCTTGAAATGTGATCTGCTGCCAAGTTTTCAGCTCCCTTCTTGTCCTTTATTTCTAAATCGAACTCCTGTAACAATAGAATCCATCTTATTAATCGAGGTTTTGCATCAGTTTTAGTTAAAAGGTAGCGAAGAGCAGAATGGTCAGTATAAACAATGACTTTTGACAAAATCAAATAAGATCTGAATTTATCAAATGCAAAAATAACAGCTAGCAATTCTTTTTCTATGGTAGTATAATTTGCTTGAGCAGCTGTCAGAGTTTTGCTAGCATAATAGATCAGTTGAAAGTGCTTGTCTCTTCGTTGTCCCAAAACTGTACCTACTGCAAAATCACTTGCATCGCACATTAGTTCAAAAGGTAGATTCCAATCAAGTGAAATCATAATCGGGGCATTGACTAACTTTTCCTTAAGAGTGTTAAAAGATTCTAAACATTCTTGGTCGAAGTTCAAAAGCACGTCTTTTTCTAGCAGCTTTGTTAAAGGCTTAGCTATTTTAGAAAAGTCTTTAATAAACCTGCGATAAAAACCGGCATGTCCTAAAAAGCTTCTTATAGCCTTAACTGAATTAGGGGGAGGTAATTTTTTAATGGTTTTAATTTTTGCTTTATCTACCTTTATCCGTTCACTAGAAATTTTATGTCCTAATACAATACCCTCTTGAACCATAAAGTGGCATTTTTCCCAGTTTAGCACAAAATTTGTCTCTTCACATCTTATCAAAACACGTTTTAGATTATTAAGACAGAGTTGGAAAAAATTACCGAAAACTAAAAAATCATCCATAAATACCTCCATGATGTCTTCCACAAATTCATTGAAGATAGCTAGCATGCATCGCTGAAAATTAGCTGGAGCGTGACATAAACCAAAAGGCATTCTACGATAAGCAAACGTACCGTATGGACATGTGAATGTCATTTTCTCCTGATCTTCTAGAGCTATCGAGATTTGGAAGTAACCAGAGAGGCCATCTAGGAAACAATAATACATGTGACCTAATAATCTTTCCAACATCTGATCAATAAAAGGTAAGGGAAAATGATCTTTTCGAGTGGCGTCATTCAGCTTTCTATAATCAACGCAGACTCTCCATCCAGTGACTGTTCTTGTAGGAATTGACTCTTTTTTGTCATTAGACACCACGGTCAAACCTCCTTTTTTAGGAACAACCTGCACAGGACTTACCCAAGAACTGTCAGAAATAGGATAAATAATGCCTGCATCTAGAAGTTTATTTACCTCGGCTTTTACAACTTCCTTCATGTTGGGATTCAATCGTCTCTGAGCTTGCACCGATGGTTTAAATTCATCTTCCATTAAAATTTTGTGGGTGCAGAAGGAAGGATTAATACCCTTAATATCTGAAATTTTCCAAGTTATAGCATGCTTGTGTTCCCTTAACACATGGAGTAGTTCCTCTTTTTTTGCAATTCTCAAATCTGATGCGATAATAACTGGTAAAGTTGAATCTTCCCCTAAAAAGGCATATTCTAGATGATCTGGCAGTTGCTTTAACTCTAATTTAGGGGGTTCATCAATGGAAGGTTTCTGTCTTAATTCATCATTCATCTTTATACTTCATAACTTATGTGTCTTGTGATGATTTCATTAGAATCTAACTCCTTTCTTACTTCTTCAATTTCAGTGGTGGCTTCATCTTTCCCCCCACCTTGAACAAGACACAGTTCCAACGTGTCTGCAATAGAAAGTTCCTGAAAATTATCTTGAACAAAATAATCAATAATATCAACAAAATAACAGGAATCATCATGTTCTTTAGAAAATTTCATAGCATCATAGATTTTAAAAACGACTTCTTCCTCACCAACTCTAAGTACTAATTTACCATCCCCTACATCAATAACAGCTCTAGCAGTGGCTAAGAATGGACGTCTCAAAATTAAAGGTACCTCAATATCCTCATCGATATCAAGCACAACAAAATCAACAGGGAATATAAATTTACCTACCTTTACTAGCACATCTTCGATGATTCCCCTAAGATATTTAACAGATCTATCAGCTAGTTGAATACTCATCCTAGTGGGCTTTGGTTCCCCTAGACCTAGTTGCTTGAACATTTTGTAAGGCATGAGATTAATGCTAGCACTTAAATCAACTAAGGCTTTATCAATAAGTAAACTACCAATTACATAAGGAATAGTAAAACTTCCTGGATCTTTCAGTTTTGCCGGCAATTTATTTTGGAGAATAGCTGAGCATTCTTCGTTGAGTTCCACTGTGGCTAATTCTTCCAACTTCCTTTTATTTGTCAGAAGATCTTTAAGGAACTTTGCGTACTTTGGCATCTGCGGAATTGCTTCAACAAAAGGTAAGTTAATGTGTAATTGTTTAAAAAGTTCAAGAAATTTACCGAATTGAGTGTCTGTATGGTCTTTTTTCAACTTTGCCAGATATAGAATGGGTTGTTTATATTCCTTGAGTGTTGGTGGAGTATTTTCCTTGGGTTCCTCTGCCGTGTCTCTTAAAGATTCTGGAGTAGATTTCTTTTCTGGTTCAGCTAGTACTTTCCCATCTCTTAGAGTAATTGCTTTGACATGTTCTCTGGGATTTGGCTCAGTATTACTTGGTAGTCCACCTTGTAGTCTTTCTGAAATTAATTATGCAAGCTGACCGATTTGATTCTCAAGCCCTTGAATTGATGCTTGCTGGTTTTTTAGTGCCGTTTCAGTGTTTTAGAAACAAGTTTCTGACGCGGCCATAAATTTGGTGAACATCTCTTCAAGATTCGGCTTTTTCTCTTGTTCTGGTGGTGGCTGCTAAAATCTTGCAGGAGGCTGTTGTCTTTGATTTCCTTGTCCTCCCCATGAAAAATTAGGGTGATTTCTCCAACTTGCATTGTAAGTATTACTATAAGGGTTATTTTGAGGTCTAGAATTGTTACCCATATTGTTGGCTTGCTCAGTTTCCATGCTGTGTCCATAGGATGAGTAGTCTGGATTGAACATATTTACTGGAGTTGTGTCACACTGCATCACTGGCTGTGCCTGCATAGAACCAAAAAAATTATCAAACTTTTTATTTAAAAGTTCTACTTGATTAGTAAGCATGGTGATAGCATCAATATTAAAAACTCTTGCAGCTTTTGTCGGCTTTGTCCTCATGACTTGCCACTGATAGTTATTCAGTGACATCTCTTCAATAAATTCATAAGCTGCTTCGGGTGTTTTATTGTTGATCGTTCCCCCTGTGGCTGCATCAATCATTTGCCTTGTTGAAGGTTTCAAACCATTGTGAAAGGTTTGAACTAGTAGCCACAAAGGTAAATCATGATGAGGGCATCTTCTCAAAAGATCCTTGTATCTCTCTCAGGCATCGTAAAGTGTTTCTAAATCCATCTGCACAAAAGAAGAGATATCGTTTTGTAATTTAGCTGTTTTAGCTAGAGAAAAGTATTTAAGTAAAAAATTTTCGATCATCTGTTCCCATGTGGTGATTGAGCCTCGTGGTAAAGAGTTTAACCACTGTTTGGCTTTATTTCTCAAAGAGAATGGAAATTGGCTTAGACGAATGGCATCATCAGAAACGCCATTAATTTTAAAAGTATCACATAGTTCCAAAAAATTGGCTATGTGTGAATTTAGATCTTCATCCTATAAACCATCAAACCGCACCAATTGCTGTATCATCTGAATAGTGTTAGGTTTTAATTCAAAATTATTAGCAGCAACAGTAGGTCTAATAATGCTAGTTTGGATACCAGCCAAACTAGGTTTAACATAATCATACATAGTGCGAGGAGCTTCTTCTTGATTTGCTGGTGGCACGACTATTGCGGGAGGTGGTGGAATGTTTTGGTTTGCTTCCATCTCTTCTGTAGGTTCTGGCCTTTGTTCTTGTCCTTGTTCTGGATAATGTAGGCTTCGTCTGATCTCTCTGCGAGTTCTGCGAACTGTCGCTTCTAAATATTCGTCAAAAAGCAATGGTCCTGCTGGGTTGTTTCCAGTCATAAACTAGAAATAACTAGAAGGAAAAAGAAAAGAAAAATAGAATAAAATAAAAATAAATAATACAATAAAAAAATAAAATAAAAATAAAAATAAAAATAAAAATAAAAACTAAAAATAAATAAATACAGTAATGGCTAAATTAATAGAAATCGAGTTTTCTTAATATTTCAGGTCCCCAGCAACGGCGCCAAAAACTTGATACTCACGATATTAAGTAATAAAATTTATAAAAAAAACTGATCACACCAAAAACTAACTAATATTACGATTTTAAAGGCAAGCGCACCTATCGAACAGTAGTATAGTTTAGTGGCAAGACCGAGTTATCGTACCCAAGAGAACCAAAAGTACTAATTCTTACTTCCTTTCTATTATCTAGCCTGAAAATAAAAGAGGATTGGTTGAAACTAATTCTAAAACTAACTAAAAGTGCATAAAAAGTAAATTGGGGAAAACTTTAGGGAAGAGCTGATTGATATGAGCAATACTTAAGGGAGAATCCACCTAGACTTCACTTGTTATTAACTTCTTGAACTAGATGATTTCTTCACTTGACTTGATCCGTAGAGATCCCTAACTTATGTTAATACCTCCGTCAAGGATAAGAACAACTAATCCTAGGTGGTTAATTAAAGTTTCTTTATCAATTAACACCCCTAGGTTGCATTAATTCAATCTATGGATCCCCTTATTAGGTTTGACCCTAATCTGGTAGATTTATGTCACCCTATGTCTAGGGTTGCATGCAACTCCGCTTAATTATAGTAGATCTACTCTTAAAACAGGGACTTTTGCTCCTCTACCTAAGCACATCAATTTCTTGAAGTAATACCTAGGATTATTAAATCAAGAATGAAGAACACATAATTAAGAACAATTCAAGTATTTATCAAATAATTCAAGAATAAATAATAACAAGATCTGTCTTAGGTTTCATCCCCCCTCAAGTATTCAAGAGGTTTAGTTCATAATTAATAAAGAAAACATCTCAGAAGAAATAAGATAACAAAACAGAAAGAACCCAAAAACCCCTGAAGGAATTTTAGGGAGATCCTCTGTCTTGATGTAGAATTCTGGCTTCTGGGATGAATCAATCGGCTTCCCTTGGAGTAATTCCTTGTTTTCACTCCTTGTGTTTGCAGAAATATGGTGCTCCTTTTTGGGAGAAAAGAGTATATCTTTAGAGTTGCCTCCTGGGGTCTTTATATAGAGTTTAGAATGGCTTTCTTAGCCCCTAAGTATCCAAATCCGAGTGAAATTGCACTTCCTCACAATAGGGACGCTCCCGTGTGCCACGCCTGTGTGGTTTCGATAAGGGCCGTATGCGGGCCTGTTGATGGTGGCACGACCGTGTGGCCTGGTCGTGCTTGTCGGGGTTGGGCTGTGTGGACTTCATGTGGCACGGCCGTGTGGTGACTCCTTGGGCCGTGTCGTTTTCACACTTTGGCCCATTTTCCTCGTTTTGGCTCATTTTCCATTCTTTTCTATTCCCTATGCTCTCCTGAGTATAAGACATGAAAAAGAAGGATTAAGAGTACCAATTCTCACAAAATTAATGATAATCCATTCAGAAATTAGGCTAAACATGAGGTAAAAATATGTATAATTTATCGTTTATCAGGGGCATTTTCGTAATTCTACCCTACAAGGGTATTTTCGTAATTCTACCCTATATGGGTATTTTTGTAATTCTACCCTACAAGGGTATTTTCGTAATTCTACCCTACAGGGGCATTTTCGTAATTCTACTCTACAGGGGCATTTTCGTAATTCTACCTTACAAGGGCATTTCTGTAATTTCCTAATAGTACGAATTTTATTTATGAACTTTGGCCCATCAATAAGTCCTCGCGGCTAAAGTGAACGGACACTATGCACCAGGTAGGATTCAAGAGAAGAGGAGGTGGGTCACTCGACCGCTTAAGTACCAAGCTCTTCCTAGATCCAATCCTAGACATGCATACATCCATTGTCACACCCTAGCCTAGCGACTTGTCCACAAACATGTTTGATTATTTAATTAAGTCTTATTCAATTTGAGAATTCATCAGAACTAGGCCTAAAGTCCATTAAAACCCTAGCATGCATTTCTACAATCCCATAAGGCCCACTAACCCCAATTATGCTCATAAAGCCATTAAGCCTAATCATGCTTACGTAGCCCATTAAGCCCGATCATAATCAAATTATACAATCACCCATACCAATTCAATTTCACATTACAACTTTTGCCAATTTGGGCCCACAAGCTCGGTAGGCCCATTTAGCCCTGTCTGGCCCAATTGGCCAAACAGTGGCCCGAGACCATGAGATCACTCTCTAAGCCTCGGTAATCGTATTGGTATCTCTACACGAGTATTCACACACTCGTGTGATTGCCGGCACCACCCTTTGGTCTTTTCGGCTTTTCGGTATTCCGGCATTTTGGGATTTTGGCTTTTACCAATTGGTCATATGTGTAGTGTATGTACACACCTGGTTGATGACCCGCACCACACTATCCTCAGCCTCAACCTACAATCAATACCAACCTCGAATCAATTTCATACTTAAATTACAACTTTACTAAATCCCGAAACCTTACCATAACCTTACCGTGTGCCACTAGTTCTAATAGCCCCTCCTTAGCTACTATTCCTGAATATCCTTAGATCTGCATTAATCTCAATCGTTAAAGACGAAATAATAGGTGACTTGTATCCACTTAAGTCACCCTTTCACTTACTATAGACCATTCGGCCACATATCCCTAAAATCATGAACACTTACCCAAAAGCTGAAACGAGAGAATAGCTTTTTGGCAGAGACTTGTAGATCCCTATTACGCTTGCGATTTATGAACCCTACCCTTATCAAAAAAAGGTTAATGACAAGAAGGGTTAGATAGCCCTTCGGCTTTTACCAAAACATACTAAATGATGTTGATGAATCACTTATCGAATCTAACCTTTGATTTTGCGGCCTAGGTAGCTACTGAACGAGATCCGGCTTTTAAAACTTGATTAAGAGAAGATAATAGCAACCAATTTGTGATGGAGGAGAACAAAGAAAAATCAGCAATTTGATGTGGCTATTTCGGCATTTAAGAGGTTAAGAATGGATTCGACTTTTTAGAGAAAGAAGACTACCATGCTAATAGAAATTTCGACAAAAAGATGTTAGGTTATTTGACAGAAGAATGAGAGGGAAAAGAGAAGTCGGCAATGGAAGAATTCGCAAAGCAAAAGAACCCCTTCAAAGGAATTTGGCACCCCCTTTAAATAGCCAAAAGTCGAAACTATCTTCTCCTATAGTCCCAATCGGCTCCAACACATCCACACCTCAATCTCCTATTTTCTCTCCATTATCCTTACCTTAAATTTCTCTCTTGAACACTCCCTTCCAGAGTCCACTCCAGCTCCACTACCTTCCTTCCATGGTGCAAAAATAAAGTCCCCAAATTTACCACTCTAAGCCTCAAACCTTAGACCCCTTACCTGATAGAAACGCCACCTATAGCTCCCTAAGTGGCGCCACCTTGCCACATTGCCATAGGCCCAATTGTGTCCTAATTTCCCCTTAATTTGTTTAAGAGGCCTAATACTTGAGACTAGGGTTTCCCTAAGGCAAAATTTAATATTTTTGCTAAAGCCTTGGATCGAGCCCAAGACTTTTCCCATACTACCAATCCTTTCTAATTCACTTAAATATTAAACTAAACGTGAAATTTTAAAATTTTCACACGCATCTAATTTATTTAAGCCGCCTCCTAACCAATCCCAAACTCAAGGCCCAATACTTCTAGGCCCAAAATTTGGGGCGTCATATTACCACCCCTTACCTGACTGCGGCCTTTAGGTGGCTGCTAAACTACTCTTAGAGGCTGCGTAGTACCTGGTCCCGGAGCTTGCACATGATCAGCCCTCAGTGGACATTCCCAAATACGGTGCTCTAAGGACCCACATCTCAGACATACTCCAACATTCACCCAAATGGCGTCTACTACAATCTCTACAAGGCTATAATCCAATAGGAGTAATAGGGGCTCCCACTCTCACTGCCCCATCAAATTTGGCCTTTTTCTTAAGCCTCTGCACTGAACTAGAGGGCTCCTAATCCCTCTTGTTCCTACCACTCTTCCTATCTCTATTCTGGCACTCCGCATGCTTAACATCCTCGGCAATCTTCACCTTCTCGACCAGAATATAAAACTCGTGCTCCCTTTGCGAAGCAATCAGAATCTCAGATTATCTCTCATCCCATCCTCAAAACGAATACACCTCTCATATTCAGATGCCACCATACCTCAAGCATAACGATTTAGCCTTGGAAATTTGACCTCATACTCGGCCACAGATCAGTCACCTTGCGTGAGATTCAGGAACTCACGCCTTCGAGCATCAACGTAGCTAGCTCCTATATACTTGCTCTGAAATGTAGTCTTAAAGAATTCCCAAGTCAATCGATCAGACTGAGTGCCCTCCTTAACCGTTATCCACCACTGGTATGCCTCATCGTGACGTAAGGAAACCGCATCTTTCAATTTCTGCTTGAGGGTACATTCCAGATCATCCATAATTCTCTCAGTGGCCTCCAACCAGTACTCGGCCACGTTAGGGGTGACTTCTGTGACACCCCTAAACAACTTAGCTTTATTAGACTGGAGTTGTTTAGTTATCGACCCTTGGCCCCTAGATCTAGAATTAGGTCCAACGACCCTCTCCAATATCCTTAGCATGGCCTGACACAGTGTGTCGTCCCCAGCCGAACGATCTTGAGACCCAGTCTCTGTAGCAGGTGAAACCGGCATCTCACTCGTATCCAGATTTGGCATGTTGCCCAGAGAAAAGGACTCAGCTCGAGCCCCTCTACGGCCTCTACCTCAGCCTCAAGTACCACATCCCTAGAAACCTCGTGCGATCATTGTCTAATTAGAGTTTATCTACATTAAGAATTTTTATGCATCAGTTTCAGTGTTTATTAACAGATATTTTATACATAGAGTATCAATAATTCAGAAGTGTTTTTCGAGAGTTTCAATCTCTATCACTCTTTCTACAATTTCTAAGGGAACTAACTATAGTGTTTTAAAAATAACTATCTATAGTGTGTCAGAACAGTTTTGTCCAAGTACAGAAAACTTGCAAAATCGGAGCCGAAGAATCGATGTACCACATACTTAATTAGAATATTTTTAACCCATTTGAAAACTAATTCTTTAAAATCACAATTTTGAAACCCAAAATTCACAGTCGAGTTTTGCAACCTGGCTTTGATACCATTAAATGTAACACTCTAAACCTGGCCTAGACTTATGGCTAAATCGATGTCACATGGATTGGATTTTGAAAAGCCGTGTAGTTTGGATAAAGCATTAAATTGTTACTCTAAATAAATCGTTTATTACTTATCATTTGAATCCAAAAATGTTAGCAAATTAATTGTTTGCCAAAACATTAGTTATTACGAAAGTTTTAAAAATTGTTGTATTTAAGAAAACTGTTCAAGATTTTAGAAAACTATTGCTTTTGGTAAAATCTGAGTTTTAAACGAGTTTTGCAGTCATATAAACGCAATCAAAACCCAAAATAACGAATACAGTCCATAAAGTCCAAAAATACAAAATCACCCAAATCAAATCTAAATTTTAAAGCAAAACCATAATCAAGAATAGTTCGAATAGGTGGTCACCGTCGAGTCTTTTACTACACTGATCCGCTTAAGTTTGGGGATTACCTGTACAGATTAAACTAAAAGGAGTGAGTTTACGTAAACTTAGTGTGTAACCCCCACAGAAATAAGCATGCACATAATTAGAAAATCAGAGTCAGGTAGAAGTAGAAATCATAAATCAAATATCCTACCCCCATCCTCTACACACCATCTCCAACCATCCCTACACACCATGTGGGGTTTAAAACACCAACCCAACCCTACACACTATATTGTATCGACGCGGCACATAATAGATATAATGCAGTCATGCTATCAGATAATAGGCGTATCCTGCCTTTCAGAACACTTCCTCTAATATACATCATTCAAATCCCAATATTAGATACAGAAATATACAAATACAGATAAACAAGCTAACATGCTCACATGCTTACATATAGCATACATAGATAGCAGATATGCAGAAAATAGTGCGAATAAACATGCACCAGTGTCCTAATCAGATCAGAATATCAATCAACCAAATTATACAGTTTAGGGTTTATTTAATACTTACCGACCCGACAGTAGGCCCCTAGTCGTTTGGGACGACCCGTACAACCCTAGGGAAAATTTCAGATAAATGAGCCTATAAGCCTGTGTGGGCGCACATGCCCAGATTGGCCTTACCTGTGTGGATCACACGGCCTAGCCCAAAAGTTCACACACCTGTGTGACACACCCGTGTGTGCCCACACGCCTAGTTTGGTGTAGCTCGTGTGGCCCGCACGGCCACACTCCGGCTACCACATGGTCGTGTCTAGTACAAGGCCTGGCCTTCATCATTCACACGGCCATGTTATCACACACGACCTACCACATGGGCGACCACACGGCTTTTACCAAAACCTCATTTTCTGCGTTTCTAGGTACACCCTTGTATCATTTTCGCAGCAAAAGCAATTCCAAACCTTCCAAGTCCTAAAAATAGAATATCCCGAGTCATTTAACACCCAATTCTCAAGTCTAATACGGTATCTAACAGTACAGAACTGACTTTTCGCTTACCAACACAATCACAACCTCGAAATTCAACTTGGTGATGTGGAATTCCCTGCTTCACAACCTTCTCTTAATCACAAAACTCTTCCAATTAATCAAACTAACAACATACCAAGCCAATCAAAGGAAAAGGATACAAGAGCTTACTTACCCGATGAACCAGGGACTAGAGGTTCGTAATGGTAAGGATTGACCGCAAGATTCCAGCAACAATCAAAGAAGAAAACAGCAGCAAATTGTAGAAAAGATCGAAATCAAAAAGTGGGGACAACAAAAAGGGAGGAGAGGAGAAAACATCAGAAGACAAAACAAATTTGGAAAAAGTGGTAGAAATTCAACTGAAAGTCTGATACTCCTAATTTTACTCCCACTACGACATAACCAACCACCAAATCCCCTAAAAACCAGTCACATCCTCTAACTATACATATAGAAGCAAAAATTACACTTATCGTTTTCACTGAGATTTGAACACAGGACCCATAGGTACACTTACACACACTCAACCACTAGACAAGAAGCCCATTCTGATATGGTTTTACAAACAATTAAATATAAGTCTACTCCTTAAATGCCAAGCTTAGATCAGAAAAATATCAAAATTTGTCAAAGGTAGGGCTTGAACTTGGGACCTCACACACACACCCAGAACACTTAACCACTGAAGCAGACAAATATTTGTGTTAATTAATCAAAGAAGTAGAGATAAGTATTTTAGGGCATTACACATTTCCTATAATCGACAAATCAAATCGATGAATTTCATAATTCAATTCAAAGTTCTAACCATAATCTCTGGGAAAAATATATATACATAACATTTTAATTCAAAGTTTCATAAACACATCATGTCTTTCAAAATCATCAATATGTTATAATACCATGATTTACGACCTGATGAACAAATTACGAATATGAGTACACAAACAATCCAATCAAAACACGCAAATCACTCATAAGAGCTAAACCATCTAATAACACACCAATCGCTCATAAGTGCTAGTCCAACAGATAACACGCCAAATGCTCATAAGAGCTAATCCACTCAACAACACGCCAAAACAGGGAGTATAATTTGAGGGTTCGCAACAAATGCTGAACCTCGGTATACTTAGGAAAAATATATATGTAACACACCACATCTATCTCCATTCTAGCCCTCGTAACACACCGTCATTCAGTTGTACTCTACCTTGCGTTAATCCAGCCCAAGTAACAAAATTCAATAACATTTTTTTCAACACGTTATAACGTCAATTAAGCAATTAAAATCAACTAATTCACATTATATCATATTACAATTCATATAAATATCAAATTATAAACCGAACGAACTTACCTAGACTAAGTTGTAATAGTTATAGAAGTTCAGGGACTATCTGCTAATTTCCCTTTTCCATGTAAATCAACAGGATCTTGATATAAAATATAAAATTTCCAATTATTATCTTACATTTCATATTTCAATTTACTTTACATTTTATACCCTTTAATTTTACAAATTTACACAATTTCCCCTAACTTTTACCACTTTTACAATGTAGTCCCTTAACCCGAAAGTCATCAAATTGACCATTTTCTAAGAATCAAATTACAGCTGAATATTTGATGCCCTTAAAAAGTCCCTATTAAACATTAAATTCACCATCAAACCATGAATTTTTGACATTTTAACAATTTAGTCCTTAAATCAAAATCTAAAAAAAATTATTTTACAAAACAACCAAATATCACAATCAAAGCTTCAAACACATATTTATCATAAAAAAAATTCAAGATTTATCAATGGAAACTTCTAAAATTTTTAACATATTCAAAAAAGAAGCTACGGGCTAGCTGGACCTAGTTGCAATAATCTCAAAAACATAAAAATTACAAAAAACGGGTAAAGAAATCACTCACATGCAAGAGGTTGAACTTGGCCGATTCTCCAAGCTTAAGCAACCATGTGTATTCGGTTATGAAGAAGAGAAATGAAGAAGAAAGTAGCTTTTACGTCATTTAATTTTTGTTTTAATTTTAAAAAATTTAGCATTTTGCCATTAAAACATATATTGTTTTATAATTTTCATCTATAATGCCGTCCAATGTTAATTAAAGGGACTAATTGCTACATAAGTCCCTCCTAATTTAGTAATTAAGTTATTTAATCATTTAAATGTAATAATCACTAAGTTTTACACCATTTTTAATTTAGTCATTTTTCTTTAATTAACTACCTAAACTATAAAATTTTCTAACCAAATTTTAATACGACTCTAATGACTCCATAAATATTCTATAAATAATATTTACAAATCGACACGACCAAAATTTGTAGTCCCGAAACCACAGTTCCGTCACCATTGAAAAACTAGTTGTTACAAGATCACTCTTCCACTAAGCTTCCCCCTCGAAAGCTTGTCTTAACAATCCAAAAGACTCTTTATTGCTTACAAAAACAATGCACAAATACACATTCCTAAATTGAACAAATTTTTGCTATATCAAACTCTCAAATCTTTTGGTTACTCTCAATGATCACCTTAAAACTAGACAAACTTAAATTTATATACTACTTAAGTTTTGTTTACATAAGGATTATAATCTAATCACTCTTCTATAAAGTAAGGCTAAAAATCAACATAAGCTAACACTACTATAAGAGTCTTGATGTAATCCAAATTCTTCAATCATACTAAGTCACTTAACTTTTTTCGCTAGTAACCAGTCTTAACCTACAAGAAATCAATCTTCAAGTCTCCTCATTTTTAATTCAATTGGTCTTCGAGTTTTTGAATTTACTTGTGCAAATATATTCAAGATAAATTGTCCAAAAAGCTTTTGTTCTAAAATTTGCCATCTCTTAAAATAGGCAAGTATGACAATAAAACAATGTTAGAAGTTGTGGCCACTTTTTCAGCCACAAAAACAACCACAAAATTTTTATTGCCATCAACACAACTGACTCACAAAGCATGTCCAAGTATCTTGCCACTAATGTCATTTCTACAGGAGACGGTAAGAAAATACCAATAACTCATTATGGTTCCACTTAGTTATGTACGTCAAATTCCACTTTTAAGCTCTCCCACACTCTCTGTGCACCTGATATAAAACGTAACATTATTTTTGTTTCCAAATATTGTCATGAAAACCTAACCTCTATTGAATTTTTTCTTTATCATTTCTTTGTTAAGGACCAACACACGAGGATACGGTTAATGTAAGGCCAGAGTAGAGATAGGCTATATGAGTGGCCAAACGTACTAGATCATAAAGCACCGAAAGCATATTTCATTAATAAAGACACCCCAAAAAGTACTTGGAACTATAGGTTGGGGCATCCCATTCTAGAATTTTGGATTTCATATTAAACAATTTTCTTTATCATCTTTTGATAGGGACAAATTTATTTATTTTTAATTCTTTTCGTTCTAAAGCTCGTCGCTTACCATTTCAACACTTCACTTTAACAAGATCGAACCCTCTCCAAATTATTTTTAACGATGTATAAGGTCCATCTCCAGTTCTTTCGATTGAAAAGAAATTATACTATTGTATCTGATGAGCAAATACTTGTTACATGTTTTAAGCTTAATTAGCTCATGTATGCATTGTTCTTGAGTACTTTTGAGTTAGGTTTGAGACAACAGGTTCATTTTACAACTAGTTATCGTAAAAATAAGTTTTACGTTATTTTCAATATTTTTATGTCATTTTAATGTTTTTGAATAAATAAGCTTTTTAAAGGGTTTTTTTTTTTTTAACTATGGGATCGATTTCAAAAGAGGAAAAGTGGATTCAGAAAAGGCAGAGCGAGAAAAAACTTGGAAAATGAAAGAGTCTGAATGTGCCTAATTAGACTGCAACGTAGATTCTTCAAGCTACGAAATTGGACCAAATCTTTTCACTTTAATTTCATTCTAATTTTAAATGAGCTTTTCAGTAAGCCTTGTAAATAGCAGAAGCAAGAGTGATTCCCCAGAGGAGGGACATTAGAGAGATTTTTGAGTTTTTCATTAAGTTATTTTCGTAGTTTTAGGTTTAGTTTTCAATTTTATAGTCGTTTTATTTCCAACTCTTAATTCTATCGTGAATTGGAGCATCTATTTTATAGATTATTTAGTATTAATTTTTTTAAAATTTATTTTTTTTATTTTTGTCATGCTTTATTATGATATTGTAACACCTCTCACACGTCTCAACATACCGTACGAATAAGGAATGCTACCGAAGTACTTTTATTTGTATAAAATTGAACACTTGGACAGGAATAACTTTTCATGACATAATCATATTATTTAGGTCGAAACAACCACTTTTAGAAGATTCTAAAAGTATCTTGCAAATATTTTAAGTTAATTAATATAAATGGGGACAAATTTGAGCCTCTTGACATGACAGAAGTCTCAAAACTATTAAAGAAAATAACTTTGAAAACATCTTAATAATATTCATAAAATTAAAGTTAAAATTATTTTGAGATATTAAAAATTATATTAGAGTCGTTATGAAAGATGGAGGTGCTTTAGGTCAAAACCGAGCCTCTATGGGTTCAAAACACTCAAATAGTGTAGTGGGCACTATATAGGGCTATGTACCGATGCATAAAACTGCATGTACCAATACAAAATCTCATTGTACCAATACATAAGGCTAAGTATCAGTACCTAGGCTCTTGCTACTATAGCTTTTAAATATTCTTTTTGCAAGTGTTGATATTAATACGGTACAAGCTGCACAAGTGGAATCCATATAGAAGTTTACTTCTTCTATTTGTTAATTAGAATAAGGTGTTTTAACCTTACCGCATTACTTCTATTTGAATTTGATTAGAATAGGGTTTTAAAGCTATAAATAGACGTAATCATCTCTCCTCTTGTATTATTCAAATTTGACACAGTGAATTTCTTCTCCATTGCCCATGGTTTTTCCTGATAGGGTTTCCACGTAAAATTCTATGTGTTATATTTTCTCTCTTTTTCTCTGCGATACATTGCCATTATCGCTGTCCTATTTTCACATGAACCCTTGATTTGCTTTCTTTAATAGAGTTCTTCCAGGTACTACCAAGCGAAAGCATGTTCATAAATAAAGTTTATTCTGCTTTCTTTGAAAGTGGTGAGATAATAATAGTCTATTATGCTTTCTTTGAAAGCCAAGACAATATTAATAGTTGTAGTTTTAAATTTTTTTTTTCTTAATTGTTACATTTAGCTTCATTTTTAGGAAGTTGGGAGGGAGGTTGGGCCATTCAAGATAGGCTTTGTGCATCACCAATGTTGAAGAGTCTTTTAGATACCTTTAGCATTGTCATTATAATTGACAAAAGTTCATTGTCAACCTAGTTTAATGTGGTGGGCTAGAATACGATTATCAGTTGTTGGTCAAGGTGGTGCATCTCTAGCAACTTTCTACTACTTCCAAATTAAAGGCCATTGTCGTTTATATCTCTTTTACTAGATTTTTCAAGGAGAACATGACATGCAACTATGTCTTTTTCTTTCCTACAATGTTCTACACCTAATAGGTATATGAATGAAAGTAGAAGAACAATGCAAACGAGTGCTTTCAGATGTCATTTCGAATTTAATTTTCTTTGATCTCATGTCTTTTCATATTTGTAATTAATTATATTACTTAGTGGGTTGTTTTGTGTTGAGATTATTATGAGAGCAGTTATACCAAATAGTTATAACTACGCCTGTAACTACTTAGGTTTCATAACTTATTCTATTTGGAGTTGATAATCTTTTAAGACATAACAGTTAGGTTTTGATTTTGTTGAACTTGTAGATACGTATTGGCCTATCTTTGAAGATCGGTCTTGGGTAGAAACAAATCATAGAAAATTGGATCTATTTGGGTTAAACAAATTGGATCCCCTAATATGAGAATATTGACTCGAATGACATAAAGACACATTTAAATTTTAGATATTGTTTTTTAAAGTGCCGATACTAATTATAGTGAGTAAAAAAAATGAGTCACTTGGTTACAAATTAAGTTTTCAAATGGTGAGAGATCTAAATCCTTAGTACAAACGTTTACATTGGTAAGTGGTAGGACTTAAATCATTCTTTATATGTGATTAAAGATAGTGATTTGTCTCTGTAAGCAAGATTCCGTAGGCATAAATAATTACTCAACTGCGTAACCATTTATTTTGTGTTGTGTTGCTTAATTGTTATACACTTCAATTATAACTAGTACATAAAACTACTTAAACTATTTTTGTAGCACTCCTAACATGTATTTGTCGCCGGAACAGGGTTACGAAGCGTTACCAAAATTTACAGATCAAATAAACAGATACATCATTTTATACAGTAATCATGTCAAAAATCAGACATAAAGTACTTTATACGAACCCTCAAGGTCCAAATCATGCATTAGAAACAAATCGGGACTAAATCGGGAACTCAGAGAATTTTTTGCAAAATTTCAATTTTTTTCCTAGATTCAGGGGTCACACGCCTATGTGGTTAGGCCGTGTGGCTATATATGTAACACCCTAACCCGTATCCATCGCTGGAACAGGGTTACAAATCGTTACTAAAATTTACAGATCAAATAAATAGATACTTCATTTTATACAGTAATCATGTTAAAAATTAAACATAAAGTCCTTTATATGAACCCTCAAGGTCCAAATCATGCATTAGAAACAAATCGGGACTAAATCGGGAACTCAAAGAATTTTTCATGAAATTTCAAAATTTTTCCAAAATTCAGGGGTCACACGCCCTGTGGTCAGGCCGTGTGGCTCACATGGCCTAATGACATGCCCATGTCTCAAGGCGTGTGGCATATGAGGTAGGGCAGACGCCCGTATCCCTAACCCGTGTAACTCTTAATTTTTTAATTTATTTAAGTGTAGGGGTCACATGGCCAAGTCATTCGTCCATATGCTAGGCCATGTAATCAATTCCAAGTACTCTATTTTCAAATTTTAAGATGCAGGGGACACACGGCCAAAAAACACAACCATATGCTAGGCCGTGTGTCACACACGGCTGAGACACACACCCCATGTCTCTGTCAGTGTGGACAAAATAAGGTCATTTCCTAGCCTTATTTCTTACCCAAACTTGACTTCCACCTATATTAACACTTAATTATATTTACCAATCAATTCAAGATATTAAACCCAAGCTAAAACCAAATGATATACATAATATTCTCCTCAATTGAATTCTGATACTTAAATCTTGTCCAATTGAACATTCTTAAATAAATCATCCATTTACTTACCAATCATTAATCATATCATATTTTACCTATCAAACATGCCAAGGCCATATATATACAACTCAAAATATATTAAACACAAGCCATACCAATGGCTAGTCACAATCCAAATCATTTAACTGCCATCAATGGCTAAGCTAACTTATACATGACATTATAACCGTAATTAATTTACCATATATACCAAAATGGGCCAATGGATAGTGTGAGTGATCTCTGCCAAGTTTCCAATCCAACGAGCTTCTGAATTTCTACAGAACAGGGGAAAATAAAACATAGTAAGCATATAATACTTAGTAAGTCCATATAACATGGCAATTAACTTATCATTGTTTTTTATGTTCAAGATAAGTATACAAGGCACCTTCAATCAATTTGATCAGAGCCCTAACACATATTCTTAGCACCCTTGTTAGTCATATAATTCATTTAAATGTCAAGAAACATGTATTGGCTCAACAATAACCAAACTTTCATGTACATATACTTTCCACATCATGCATTTATATAATACATACAAATCATATTCCAATATTTAAAGTACATTTTCATAATATTTCATCTCGAGTTCAGGTTATTTCATGTCAAAACTTCGCTCTTTTACTCATTTGAAATGTCGAAACCATTTTTATTTTTGAAAAATAGGGTCAATTTTTAAAAAAATGAAAACGGAAATGAAGTCGCCACCAATCTTTTTTCGAGGTGTGATCGGATCACCTTATAAAACGTTTTATTTCAAAACATTGATTTTGGCCTACAAAATTTCAAGAAAACGGGTTCGGGATTCGGTTACGTACGAGGAAGGGTTAGCACCCTCGTAACGCCCAAAACTTGGTACCAAACTAATTATTAAATGTCCTAGTGTCAGATTTGAAAAGGTTTTAAAGTATGGTCTTTTTGATTTTTTTTTTTAAACTTATTACCCCTTTTTAAAAGACATTTATCTATTTGGATAAAAGAAAATAGTCGAATCTCAGTAAGTTAGAGCACGACTTCTCAAATTTCCCAAACATTAAATATCTTTCGTTTTTAGAAATCCCTATCTCGAAATATCAAAACATCACATCCAGTAAGTTAGGACGCAATATCTTAAATTTTCAAAGATAGTTTTTTATTTGAAAATCGTATGTTTTAATTTGAAAAGGATACTTAACCATTTAGAATTAACAAAAGAAATCGAAGCCCAGTAAGTTAGGGCACGATTCTTCAAAGATCCCAAATGTCAAATATTGCCTTAATTTAAAAAAACAATTTTTGAATAAAATAACAATTAACTGAATGCGTTTTAAAACAATGCTTTGAGCAAAATGCATCATTAATACATTACAAAGCATAAATATTAAAGCAATATACAAATTACATGATATATTAACATTTCATGCAAATATAGACAAATAAAAAAAACAACATAAAATAAGATTATACATGTAATAAGATAATTATGCTAAAGCAAAAATAGACTAATATAAGTAAAATATAACATATTACAATATATATATATATATATATATATAATTTAGCAATGAACACAAAATTATGATAAAAAGGATAAAATAACAATAGAAAACAAATAGAAGTATTTTAAAACCACAAATCGATATTATAAAAAAAGGGTAAAAGAAATAATACTTTTTAAATGGATATATATGCATATAAAATAGTTAAGGTATTTTAAATAAATAATATAAAAACTTAAGATTTTTTAAGAAAAGGAAATATATATGATATATAACAATTTTAAAAAGGATAATATACATATTTAAAATAAATAATATATATAAAAAAACTTTACATTATAAAATCAATTTAAAATATAATGCAATATTATAAGTTTTGAAATAATACGTAATATGTAATATGTAATATATAAAAGTATAAAACAATGTATAATAAAAGAATTAAAAAAAAACCTAAGATAATAATATACACAAAAAAAGACAATAATAATAATAAAGGTCAAAATAAAAATAAAATGAAAAAGGATTAAATATGAATTTTAGCAAAATTTCGGGGGAAAAACGAAAGATGAATAAAACCGAATTTACGATCTTATTGAAACGCGTGTTATAAGAGAGGGACTCACTGGGCAAATTGCCCTATTCCTAAAAACAACGTCGTTCCAAATATGCCTTAAAATGGCCCAAAGGATTAAATTAAAATAAAAACAAAAATCAGGGCCAAATTAATAATAAAAGAAAAATAGAAATTAGACGAAATCATAAAGGATAAAATACGGAAGGTCCTAGAGGGTAAATATCCCATTTTAATAAAATACGCAGATCCTCCCCGGGTAAACGGGTCAACATGCGGATCCTGGCTGCTAAACGACGTCGTTTTGTACTTATTGAATTAAGCCAAAACGGCGTCGTTTCTTTATTGCTATATAAATTAAAAAAAACTAAAAATTTCATTTTTAAACTATTTTTTTTTTAAAAAAAGAGCATCGAAATGCTCTCTCCTCTCCTCGACCTGAGCTCCGGCAACGGTCATCGGCCACCGCCTCACGTGCCCACGCGCCGTCGTTTGCGCAACTGCCTATGGCTACCGGAGGACCCTTTTTGGGCCAAATCGCAGGTTAAACCTTCCTTTTTTATTTTAAGGTAATATTTTGTCTAAATAAAAAAACAAATAACAAGTGTTTCCTAGTATCTTTGTTTTGTACGAATAAAAATAAAAAATAAAGCGCAAATAAAAAAATAATAGAAAATCACCTCTGCTACGATTTCGAAAATATTGTTTTTATTGTATATTTGTGTAGTATCCGTATCTTTTACAACGGTAGTGCTTGGCTTTTATAGCCACTGTAAATCAACAGGTAAATAAATGTTTACAATCTTTGATTTATGTCCTTTGCCATATCTGCTATGTCTCTGCTGGTTTCCTTCCTTTTGCAGGCGAGCGAAGATCCGGTGACGAGGGATTAGTGCCCCAATTGCGGTGTGAGATAAGGCCTGGTGTCGAGTGCTGCGGCACGAGAGGGATACAAAAACCCTAGGGTTTCTGACCTAGGGTTGAGCATTTGGCCCTTCGGGCTGCTGCTTATTGGGTTTGAGGGTAGGCTTAGTAATTGGGCCACAGGTGTAATGGGTATTTGGGTTTAGGTTAATTTTGGTTTAGGCTAATTGGGCCTTCTGTAAATGGACTATGAAAAAAAATTTATTATTTATTATTTTTTTCTTTTTATACAGCCCGGGCAAATTGAGCCTATAACAGCTGCCCCTCTTTGCTTATTGTCGTGTAACGGGAATAGAGTAAAGACTATATAAGGATCAATTTTGCCCGGTCTGGTCAAGTCTTGAGATTTTGATCCTCATCTTCTTCAAATTGTCTCCAACCCATCTGCAACTTCAGAGGCATTGGACCATAAATATGACAGCTTCAATTTGCTTCGCCGTAAACTCAGAACGACAAGATCTACTATCTTTAGCCTATTCCCTGCAAGCTCAGGGACGCCATGCTGATATCTTCGATCTGCTTCGTTGCAATCTCAGGAATGCCAGATCTGCTATTTTCAACCTGCTCCCTACAAACTCAAGGACGCCATGCTGATATCTTCGATCTGCTTCACTGAAATCTCAGGAACGCCAGATCTGTTACTTTCAACCAGCTTCCTGCAAACTCAGGGATGTCATGCTGATATCTTCGATCTGCTCCCTGCAAACTTAGGGATTGCCAGATCTACTATCTTTAACCTGCTCCTTGCAAACTCAAGGATGCCAAATTTTCAATCTTCGATCTGTTCCCTGCGAACTTAGGGATCGCCAGATCTGCTATCTTCGATCTGCTCCCTGCAAACTCAGGGATCGCCAGACCTACTATCTGCGATCTACATTGTCCCCTAAAGGACATAACCTGTAGAATGGGTATATGCTTATGCCTAATGACTAGGATGCCATGATCGAAATGAGTCAAATGCTCCTAATTAAACATACTATGATGCAAAAATGTTATGAGAATGATTCATTCATCAAGGTTTCATCTTCGTTCCTCCCGAAGTATTAGTCATATATGCTTTGAATCTTTTCCATCAATTTGGTCTGTCATACCATTCCCCAAATGTTATAACCCACTGGAGATGTTTGTGAAATGATCCTCTCTTTAAACCAATATTGCTCAACTTATTAATTTGTCCAATCACCATTTGGACAAAAGTACCTCCGACCCTTACACATGGGAATTCTTAAACAATTGTTCTATTTCAGTTTCATGTATTATCTAAAAATTTCCAGAGTAATATGCAAAACTTCTTTTGTGAAAATATTATTAGTTCATCAATCATTATTTCAATGCAACATGCTTTGTGAATAATATGCAACAAATAAATTGATCTTTGTGGATAGTTAGATTTGAATAAATTATCAAAAATACAAAGGAAATTAATCTGGGAATATATCTTTGAGAAGAAAAAGAATCCAAACAAAAACCAGGTGCCCTAGGTATCGCAGCTTGGGCTTTTATATACAAACTCCATAAAGACTGCTTTGAGCTTAACATGTGTTTAAAAGATCCAAAGTATTTTGTTGATCCCCCGATATGTAACATACTTTGCTTCTTGTCAATTCAAGTCTAGCAAGATCACTGCCTGCCTTTCAAAATTTGAGCCGCCCTTTCGGGTTTTCAACTCAAAAACCCATTTGGTCTCAAGGCGCTCTTTACGGGTTTTCGCCTTGGCCTCTCCATTCTTTTTTTTTATTTAGAAGTCTCAAAGCGCCCTTTATGGGTTTTCACCTTGGCTTCTCTTCCTTCTCAGGCAAAATATTTCTTAACTGAGTCCGAATTCACACGATTGGGTAAACTTTTCCCATCCATTTCGGCCAAAATCAGTGCACCACTAGAGAAAGCCTTCTTCACCACATATGGTCCTTCCCAATTTGGCATCCATTTTCCTTTAAGATCCTTTTGTATGGGAAGGATCTTTTTCAGTACAATGTCTCCCTCATGAAATTTTCTTGGACGAACTTTTTTATTGTAAGCTCGCATCATTCTCCTCTGATACACCTAACCATGACGAATAGCCTTTAGCCTCTTTTCTTCAATCAAATTCAATTGATCATATCGAGACTGAATCCATTCTGCTTTATCCAATTTTATTTCTGACAAAATCTGAAAAGAAGGTATCTCTACTTCAATAGGTAGAACTGCCTCCATCCCATAAACTAATGAGAAAGGAGTTGCCCTAGTAGAGGTTCTGACAGACGTTCGATAAGCAAAGAGCGTAAATGGCAATTTCTCATGCCAATCTATGTAAGTCTCAGTCATTTTCCCCACTATCTTTTTTATGTTTTTATTGGCCGCCTCCACTACCCTATTCATTTTTGGGCAATATGGAGATGAGTTGTGATATTTCATCTTGAATTGACTACAGACCTCTGCTATCGTACTGTTGTTCAAGTTCAATGCATTGTCTAATATGATCCTCTCAGGCATTCCATACTGACAAATGATCTCCTTCTTCAAGAACCGACTAATTGTTGACTTAGTAACACTTGCATACGTAGCAGCCTCTACCCATTTCGTGAAGTAGTCAACAACCACAAAGATGAAACGATGCCTATTCGAAGCCTTCGGTGAGATCGGTCCAATGACATCCATGCCCCCCATGGAAAAAGGCCATGGAGAAGTCATAACATGCAAAAGTAAAGGTGGTACATGAATCTTATCCCCATAAATCTGGCATTTATGACATCTCTTGACATAATTGATACAATCTCCCTCCATAGTAAACCAATAGTATCCAAACCCCATGATTTGTCTAGCCATTGTAAAACCATTAGCGTGTGTCCCACAAACACCTTCATGTACTTCTTCCAAGATTTTCCTAGCTTCCACAGCATCAACACATCTCAAAAGCACCTGATCTTTCCTTCTTTTGTACAGGATATCCCCATCTAAAACATAGTCCTAGGCTAATCTCCTTAATGTTCTTTTGTCATTCTCAGTTGCCTGCTCAGGGTATTCACGATTTATTACATATCATAATATATCCTGATACCAAGGGTGGTTGTCCTTTTCCTCTTCTTCCACGTTACAACAATGAGCTGGAACCTCAAAAATACTCATCTGAATAGGCCTCATATCTTGTTCTTTGTTCACTTTAATCATGGAAGCCAGAGTTGCCAAAGCATCTTCCATCTGGTTTTTATCTCGTGGGAGATAATTAAAAGTGATGTCGTCAAATTCCTCAATTAGCCCCAAAATTATCTTTCGATAATTAATCAATTTGGGGTCTCTTGTCTCCCATTCTCCCTTGAGCTGGTAGATCACTAATGCGGAGTCTCCATATACTTCCAGTGTTCTAATTCTGCACTCTATGGCTGCCCAAATCCCCATGATACATGCTTCATTACTCGGCCATATTGTTTGTGCAGTCAAAATCCAATTTGCATGTAAATGGATAATGATCTCCATTTGGGGATACCAAGACTGCCCCAATTCCATTCCCTACAGCATTTGATGCTCCATCAAAGTTCAACTTCCACAGATATTCTTCAGTAGTTGCCACATACATCAACTCTTCATTTGGGAAATCAAAGCTCAACGGTTCATAATCTTCTAGAGTTCTACTAGCCAGAAATTCCGCTATTGCGCTCCCTTTTATAGCCTTTTGGTTCACATAGACTATATCAAACTCAGAAAGTAATATCTGCCACCTCGCCATTCTTCCATTTAAAGCAGTCGACTCCATCATGTACTTTAATGGGTCAAGTCTCGAAACTAGCCAGGTTGTATAATATAGCATATATTGCCTCAATCTTCGAGCTGTCCAAATTAAGGCACAACACAATTTCTCAATCAGCGAATATCTCACCTCACACTCAGTAAATTTTTTACTGAGGTAATATATCGCCTTCTCTCTTTTTCCTGACTCATCATGTTGACCCAGCACACATCCTATAAAGTTACTGAACACTGACAAGTACAGTATTAACAGTCTATCTGGACTAGGCGGAGATAGTACTGGGGCATTTGACAAATATTGCTTGACTTTATCAAAAGCATTCTGGCATTTAGCATCCCAAGTACCTTGGTTGTGCTTCTTAAGGAGGCGAAATATAGGATCACATTTCTCAGTTAATTGTGAAATAAACCGAGCAATGTAATTTAAACTTCCAAGAAAACCTCGAACTTCTTTCTGAGTGCGCGGTGGAGGCAACTCTTGTATGGCTCTGACCTTGTCTGAGTCAACTTCTATCCCCCTCTCGTTGACTACAAAGCCCAATAGTTTCCCCGACCTAGCTTCAAAGGTACACTTTACCGGATTAAGCTTCAATTGAAATTTCCTCAATCTCAAGAACAACTTTTTTAGGACTTCAGTGTGCTCCTTCTCTGTTTGAGATTTGGCAATCATGTCGTCAACGTTCACCTCAATTTCTTTATGCATCATGTCATGAAATAAGGTTACCATAGCCCTTTCGTATGTTGCCCCTGCATTCTTTAGCTCGAATAGCATTACCTTATAACAAAAAGTACCCTACAATGTTATGAAGGTGGTTTTCTCCATATCCTCAGGATGCATATTTATGTGATTGTATCCCGAAAAACCATCCATGAAAGAGAACAATGAGTATCCCGCCATGTTATCCACTAATGTGTCAATATGAGGCAAGGGGAAGTTGTCTTTAGGGCTGGCCTTATTTAAATCCCTATAGTCTACACACATCCAAACCTTTCCATCTTTCTTTAGGACAGGAACAATGTTGGCAACCCATTTTGAGTATTTGACCACCTGTAGGAAACCAGCATCAAACTGTTTCTTGACTTTCTCTTTTATTTTCAGCACCACATCAGGTGTCATTCTTCGTAACTTCTGCTGAACTGGCTTGCATTCTTCTCTTATAGGAAGGCGATGCACTACAATATCAGTATCTAGCCCCGACATATCTTGGTATGACTATGCAAATACGTCTCTGAACTCTCGCAATAACTCAACAAGATCTTGCTTTGTCTCTTTGGTCATGTGCGTCCCAATCTTCACCTCTATCCCTTCCTCTAAGGTTACATTCTCCACTATTTCTTTATGAGGTAAAATTTGCTTCTCCTTTTGCTTTACCATTCTTAACAAATCTGGAGACACGTCACAATCCCTGTCACCTTCAAAATCCTGAGGTTCCTCTAAACACATGTCTTGCTCAAAAGAGAAATCAAGATTTGTAGTACCATCGCTCATGTCATTGATATCTAGGAACCTGAAAGGGGCACGAAAGAATGTACAAAGAACGAATGAATTTAATAATGACTATTTACATGTTTATGAATGAAATGAAAAATTTAGAAAGAAATTAACAGGTCAAAAAAAATATTTAACGATATAAAAAAATATTTGCTCGAATTGATAACAAAGGTGTATTTTATTGAAACAAAAATGTCTGAACATGAGCTTATTTCACAAATGAAATCTTATTACTCCTAGGCTTTAGAGCAATAAGAGTGTTCTAAATATTACTCTGTATAATTTCTAAAGACTGCAGCAAGTTCTTCTGCAGTTCAGTTGTTTAAGGAGCTCCCCGGTTCATAAGGACGGATGCCCAATAAGTTTCTTCGCTCAGTTCCTTCCTCATGTATAGCATTGATATGAGGAACTTCATTTCTCAGCAACCCTCTCTCAGGGTGAATTATTCCTCCTAATACAAAAGTCTGGGATATATGAAGAAATGTCATTGACTCCCACTTGACTTCTTTTCCACTCAACTATACCCTTTTTCTCTCTTGCTGCTTCTCTAGCTCTTTCCTTTTTTGTCTAGGATCTGGCCTGAAACCCAAGCCAAAATGGTCTCTTTTCTCCTTCAGTTCTGGAACTTGGATCCCTCCTTGGAGATATCTACCCAATCCTTTTCCTGGTAAGGCTCCTTTCCCCACCATCATTTGCAAGCCCATTTTGGTAGTTTTGGATATCTTAGGTACCGTAACTTCACTTCCCTCTGTAATGAATGTCGCGTTTACAAAATCCAAAGATTGAAAAGAGCATTCTACTGCCTCCTCATTTGCCTCTACATAGGGCGCGTCATTGGTAACCGTTGCTATGATGTCTTCCTCCGCATTTATAGTAACCAGCCGTCCTTCTGTTACCAACTTCAATTTTTAGTGTAAAGATGAGGGCACTGCTCCCGCCGAATGTATCCAGGGCCTCCTCAACAAGTAATTATAGGAGGGCTTGATGTCCATAACCAGAAAATCCACCTCATACGTGTTTGGTCCAATCAACAAAGGTATGTCAATCCTTCCCATCACTTTTCTTCAAATACTCTCACTATGTTATGGCATTTTTTCATATGAGAACTATCTATTGGCAACCTATTCAATATGGACAATGGCAGGACATTCAGAGTCGATCCATTATCAATTACAATACTGGGCAGTGTATATCTTTTGCAACGAGTGGTGATGTGCAACGCCTTGGTCGATCCCATGCCCCTAGGTGGAATTTCATCATCATTAAAGTAGATGAAGTTGTCAGCACTTATGTTACTAACTAGACGATCCAACTTGTTGACGGATATATCGTTAGTAACGTAGGTTTCATTTAGTACTTTTATCAATGCTTCGTGATGTACTTCTGAGCTCATAAGTAAAGCTAACACTAATATACGAGCTGGTTGTTTGCGCAACTATTCTACCACGCTGTATTCACTATGCTTCAAGAATTTCAAAAATTCCTTAGCCTCTTCTTCTTTTACAGGTTCATTGACGAGTGCCTTAGCCTCTTTCTCCTGCTCAACTGCTAAGGTCTTTGTTTTCACTGGCTCAACTCTGTCGTATCGCCTTCCACTACGCGTGTAAGATCCCTCACTTTGGACCTTCTTAGAAGTACTAGCCATGTTTTTTCCTCCCGGTATTGTCACATTACAATCGTAATTCCAAGGTACCGTTTTGTTATCCTTATAAGGACAGGAAACAGGTTTTTGGATTACGACCTTTGGCGCTATTTGTGCTTCGCCCTCAGTACTTCTTAGTCGAGAGATGATTATTCTCGGGTAGTTGACCTTTGGATTTGTCAACTCTCCTTCTGTCGCGCATACATTTCTTTTATCTAAACCTTCTACATAAAATTCCAATTCCTTATTATCCATAAGGCTTTTGTACCAAGACCCTAAACTTGACGTATTCCTAGATCTCGTGCCCTCCTTCTTTGTGGAATTCACAGTAGTCCCTTACTCATTCACCTCCTTCCTCAGAAATTAACATTCCTCTACCCACCATTTCTTTCCAAATTGTTTTCAACGGAGTTCTCACTTCAGCAATATCCTCATTGATCTTTCTTACGACATTTTTCCCATTCGCATTTATCCTTTTATCTCTATGGTTAGATAACGGGTTTTCCGCGCTAGGGTATCATCAAATTTTACAATCCCCATCTTAATGAGCCTTTCCACTGTTTTCTTAAAGGCAGTGCAGTTTTCAATTGAATACCCTTGCATTCCCGCATGGTAGTCACATTGAGTATTTGGATCATACCATTTGGGGTATGGGGGTTACAATGATTTTAAATAAAACGGGGACACCACGTGTGCGTCAAACAAACTCTAATATAGCTCCTTATACGTTATTGGAATGGGTGTAAATTAGAGTCTTTCAGAGTTTTGCCTTGTGCCAGATTCATGCCTTTGTGAACCTTGTTACCCAGTAGTGGTTGCTCTTGGTTGGCTGACAGTAATGGCCTTCAAGTTGTATGTACTCGTGTTATTCACCTCGTTATCCTTCCTTCTCGGGGCTGACCTTTTGGTAGTTTCCCCTTCAATCTTACCACCTCTTATGGTATTTTCAATCATCTCTCCCGCTATTACTATATTTGCAAAGCTCTTAGTGGCACTCCCTATCATGTGAGTTATGAATGGAGCCTTTAAAGTACTAATAAAGTGCATGGTAGTCTCTTTTTCTAGGAGAGGTCGCTGAACTTGCATGGCAACTTCCCTCCACCTTTGCGTATACTGCCTGAAACTTTCATTTGGCTTCTTTTCCATGTTTTGCAGAGTGATTCTATCAGGCGTCATGTCTGTCACATGACTGTATTGCTTCATGAAAGCTTGCGCGAGATCTCTCCAAGAACTAATCCTAGCACGGCTTAGCTGATTATACCCCCTAGACGCTACCCCAACCAAACTATCTTGAAAGCAATGGATCAACAGCTGATCATTGTTAACATAACCGGTCATCTATCTACAGAACATGGTGATATGGGCTTTGAGGCAACTAGTCACATTGTACTTTTCGAATTCTAGCATCTTGAACTTATGATGAAGTACCAAATCTGGGACCAGGCTTAAGTCCTTAGCATCAATGCCGTGGTGATTGTCAGCATTTTCTAAGGCTTTAAACTTCTCTTCTAACCATTTGCAATGGTCCTCTAGCTGCCTTGAGGATTCACTTCTCATTCCTTCCCTCTCGGCTATGTCCAGATCAGGGATAATAGGATTGGTGGGGTTATCTCCTGGATTAGATCCCGAGCCAACCTGGAAATTCATGGGTACCCCAGTATCAACTTGCCCTTGTTGAGGCCTAATTGTGACAGATGGCCTTCGGGGATACACCTCAAGTTGGGCTTGTGCTTATGGTGGGGTAAAACCCGGAGGATAATCCTCATTATCCTCTCCAGTAATAGCCATAGGGCTCTTTCCTTTATCCATTGCCCCAGTTAGCAGTTGGGCCATCTGAGACATCATATTCTTCTGGGCCTCCATCATTTGTTCTCTCATATCTTGTTGCATCTTTACCAACTGCTCTTACAACTGGTCTTGCATGTCCTTTTGAAGCTGTTCAAATCTCTTATCCATGTTCTTTGTCTTGGCGCTGTACCATAATGGTGTGTGGTTTCCAGATTTTTCTTCCCTCTCTCTCTTCTGTAACAACTTCCACTAATTAGGGTCTTTCTATAGATTTAAATGCATATGATGTAATGTAATGCAAATGCATAAATGCAAAAAGGCATCGATTTCGATTCAATTTCATTTAGAAAACTTTATTAGAAAACAAAATCCTTTACATAAAATGGGCTACAAATATGCTTTCGCCCTAATGCCCAAAGTTTTAACTTTACTAAGCAACAAGGCTAACTCTTGACCACGATCGGACTGTAGCTCATACTTCGTGCTCAATGTATCAGCCTATACTGCCAAAGTTTGTAGATGATCCGCTACCTCTCGAATCTGAGCTATGGCTTCACCCATGAGGTAATCCCTCTTTCTGACTTGATCCTAAAAATTATGAAGCTCCTCCTTCCAATGCACTTCTCTTGCTTCAAGATGCTCGATCCGAAGTTTACAATTTTGCAATGTTGATTCTAACCCTTCAATTTTACCCTTCATTTCCTCGATCTTATTCAGACTTGCCTTTAGCTCAATCGTGGAGTTACGACTTCGATGATGATGAAGAGACCGTCCAAGTTCAGCTACCCTAGCCCTTAACCCAGCCTTTTCCTTTTGGCTTTCTGCCAAACTCCTTTCTAGAGCCTCGTTTCGTGCTTGAATTTCTTGAAACTTCCTCTCCCATTAGTCAGCTTTAGCTTTCTCTTCCTGAATCTCTTGTTGCCACTGCTCCGAAGTCTTCCCCAATCCGGCTCTTTTCATCGACAACTGTATCTTTTTATATTCTGTTTTTAAATCATCTCGATCTTCCTCAATCTTCCTCTTTTCTTTTCTTAATTTTTCAGCCTCCAGTTTCTGGACATCGCGTCTAATCTGAGATGTATTTTTCTTCTTTCAACTTTTCTATCTGTTTTCCGAACTCTGAACTCTTCTTTTCGAAATCTTGCTTTATAATTTCTAACTCTGATGGGACCACTTGTAAGTACTCTTCGATCGGTCGAGCGCCTTCTAAACTGGGCACTGGGATATTGTCATTAGCTCGTCTTCTCCACCATTCCGTGTATTCTGGAGTTGTCGCTGAGCACACATCTACTGTTTTCATACGGCAAGTTTGATTCCAAGCACTAGAAATTTCCTTAACCAGTTTCTTATAACGATCCCCCTTGTATGAAATCTCACATTGAGCCAACCCGTATGTTGCCAGTATGAACTGCCTTGATCTATACTGTCTTAGCACGAACAAATGTGCATATCCAACAGCTCCCCAAATTCCAAGTAGTGGGACCCAATCAAAACTCCCACATCGGTACAAAATTCCATCAGGAACAAACCAATGAGCTCACCACTCAACATCATCTTCTCAGAGATTTCGGAGAAGTGCTATCCAATTTTCTTCTGATACATCATCTTTCCATGGTGCTGCCACAACCTCTCTTAAAGGAGAATAACTCTTGAGAAAATCCTGATAGGAAACTTTACCCACCTTCCGAAAATGACTGTGAAACCAAACCAACAGCAACTGTGCACATCCTATGAACCTGCCCTCGCCAGCTCTCCTATATGCATTCAATGATCGAAACATCTCAGCCAAGATCGCAGAAACAGGTGTAACCTGCTAGTCAAGTTAATTGAAAAGATTTGAAACGGCTTCATCCACATATCCCAATGCCCTAGGGAAAATTACCAATCCATATATACTTAAGGCAAAAACATCAACTTTCTTTTTCTCATCAGGATGAGTTAGAATTAAATCCTTCAGAACCTTCATGGGATGCATTTACACTCACATTTTTGCTTGATTCTAGCTGTGACCCACTGTTCGCTCATCCCCATGATGTTCATCAATTTTCTCACAAAAGTTGGAATACAATTAGCCCTTGAGTAAACTTTATCAACCTAAATCTTGGGACAACGTAATAAAGCTGAATATTCTTCCACTGTGGGCACCATATCAACCTTTCCAAAAGTAAAGCAACTATATGCAGGGTTCCAATATTGAGTAATGGGCCCAAAACAAATGTTCATTTACCTTCATATCTAGCAAGAACGGCAAATCCCCAAAGTTGTAATAGAACAACTGCTTAGTCTCGTTACTCCATTGCTCCCATATTTCCTTTATCTCCTGGAGATTATTCTGCGTCACACTGATACGAGTGTAGTCCCATAATTCTGATGTGTATCCTTCAGCTAGGCTATCTCCTTTTGCTAGTTGTGTTTCCTCTGACCATTTATGGACAGCCGCATTGTTTCCCACTTTATCAAGGAATTCGTTCTCCATAACCAGCTTTCTAATTTAGTAACTGACCGTGAATCGATACCTTTTTAAAATATGAAATGACATGTACCAAAAAAAAAACACAAGTCAGTAATCAAAAAATAGAACATAAACCAAATAAACAAGCACATATCCGGGTGACTACTAAGGTTTGGTATAGCTTTATCTAGGGTGGGCCCCTACATTTTCTATATGTGGTTTAGCTCAAAGGTAGAGGTACCTGAACCAGTAGATTCCTTAATCCTCACCCATTATAGGCTCATACGGACCGAGTTTAGTTCAGGGGAATACATTTCCCTATGGCTGCACGGAAATGAAAATCTCACGAAAACATAGGTACGGATGTATCCCGAAAGTGATCCACTATCCTGCACGGAGGTGAAAACCTCACGAAGGCGTAGTTTCTCACTCCCACTTAAGGGTGTGACCACAACGGTCATGCAAATGCAATGCGTTGCAAGAAAATAACAATCATATGCAATGATGCAAACACATGTAATAAAAGGATCATAATTTTTCAAATCAAATTTCCAAACTTCGACAAAAGGACAGAAAATAATCAATTTTACGCCTTGACTCTCTTATTTATCCCCAGCAAAGTTGCCAAACTGTCGAAACCATTTTTATTTTTGAAAAACAGGGTTAACTTTTAAAAAAACGAAAACGGAAATGGAGTCGCCACCAATCTTTTTTCGAGGTATGATCGGATTACCTTATAAAACGTTTTATTTCAAAACATTGATTTTGGCTTACGAAATTTCAAGAAAATAGGTTTGGGAGTCGGTTACGTACGAGGAAGGGTTAGCACCCTCGTAACGCCCAAAACTTGGTACCAAACTGATTATTAAATGTCCTAGTGTCGAAGATTTGGAAAGGTTTTAAAGTATGGTCCTTTTGATTTTTTTTTAAACTTATTACCCCTTTTTAAAAGACATTTATCTATTTGGATAAAAGAAAATAGTCGAATCTCAGTAAGTTAGAGCACGACTTCTCAAATTTCCCAAACATTAAATATCTTTCGTTTTTAGAAATCCCTATCTCGAAATATCAAAACATCACATCCAGTAAGTTAGGACGCAATATCTTAAATTTTCAAAGATAGTTTTTATTGAAAATCGTATGTTTTAATTTGAAAAGGATACTTAACCATTTAGAATTAACAAAAGAAATCGAAGCCCAGTAAGTTAGGGCACGATTCTTTCAAATATCCCAAATGTCAAATATTGCCTTAATTTAAAAAAAAAAACCAATTTTTGAATAAAATACCAATTAACTGAATGCGTTTTAAAACAATGCTTTGAGCAAAATGCATCATTAATACATTACAAAGCATAAATATCAAAGCAATATACAAATTACATGATATATTAACATCTCATGCAAATATAGACAAATAAAAAAACAACATAAAATAAGATTATACATGTAATAAGATAATTATGCTAAAGCAAAAATAGAGTAATATATAACATTAGCAAGTAAAATATAACAGATTCCAATATATATATATATATATAATTTAGAAGTGAACACAAAATTATGATAAAAAGGATAAATTAACAATAGAAAACAAATAGAAGTATTTTAAAACCACAAATCAATATTATAAAAAAAGGGTAAAAGAAATAATACTTTTTTAAAAGGATATATATGCATATAAAATAGTTAAGGTATTTTAAATAAATAATATAAAAACTTAAGATTTTTTAAGAAAAGGAAATATATATGATATATAACAATTTTAAAAAGGATAATATACATATTTAAAATAAATAATATATATAAAAAAACTTTACATTATTAAACCAATTTAAAATATAATGCAATATGTATAAATTTTGAAATAATACATAATATGTAATATGTAATATATAAAAGTATAAAACAATGTATAATAAAAGAATTTAAAAAAAAAACTAAGATAATAATATACACAAAAAAAAAGACAATAATAATAAAAAAGGTCAAAATAAAAATAAAATAAAAAAGGATTAAATATGAATTTTAGCAAAATTTCGGGGGAAAAATGAAAGATGAATAAAACTGAATTTAGGACCTAATTGAAACGCGTGTTATAAAAGAAGGACTCACTAGGCAAATTGCCCTATTCCTAAAAACGACGTCGTTCCAAATATACCTTAAAATGGCCCAAAGGATTAAATTAAAATAAAAACAAAAATCAGGGCCAAATTAATAATAAAAGAAAAATAGAAATTGGACGAAATCATAAAGGATAAAATTGCGGAAGGGCATAGGGGTAAATATCCCATTTTAATAAAACGCGCGGATCCTCCCCGGGTAAACGGGTCAACAAGCGAATCCTGGCTGCTAAACGACATCATTTTGTACTTATTGAATTAAGCCAAAACAGCGTCGTTTCTTTATTGCTATATGAATCAAAAAACAACTAAAAATTTCATTTTTAAACTATTCTTAAAAAAAAAAACAAAAAAGAGCATCGAAATGCTCTCTCCTCTCCTCGACCTGAGCTCCGGCAACGGTCATCGGCCACCGCCTCACGCGCCCACGCGCCGTCGTTTGCGCAACCGCCTATGGCGGTCGGAGGACCATTTTTGGGCCAAATCGCAGGTAAAACTTTCCTTTTTTATTTTAAGGTAATATTTTGTGTAAATAAAAAAACAAATAACAAGTGTTTCCCAATATCTTTGTTTTGTACGAATAAAAATAAAAAATAAAGCGCAAATAAAAAAATAATAGAAAATCACCTCTATTACGATTTCGAAAATACTGTTTTTATTGTATATTTGTGTAGTATCCGTATCTTTTACAACGGTAGTGCTTGGCTTTTATAGCCACTATAAATCAACAGGTAAATAAATGTTTACAATCTTTGATTTATGTCCCTTGCCATATCTGCTATGTCTCTGTTGGTTTCCTTCCTTTTGCAGGCGAGCGAAGATCCGGTGACGAGGGATTAGTGCGCCAATTGTAGCGCGAGATGAGGCCTAGCGTCGAGTGCTGCGGCGCGAGAGAGATACAGAAACCCTAGGGTTTCTGACCTAGGGTTGAGCATTTGGCCCTTTGGGCTGCTGCTTATTGGGTTTAGGGGTAGGCTTAGTAATTGGGCCACAGGTGTAATGGGTATTTGGGTTTAGGTTAATTTTGGTTTAGGCTAATTGGGCATTCTGTAAATGGACTATGAAAAAAACTTTATTATTTTTTAATTTTTTCTATTTATACAGCCCGGGATAATTGGGCCTATAACATGAAATATCAATGTCATACGGATAGTACACTCGAGGTGTACAATTTTATAGTCATGGATGAACATTTCATCAAGTAAATTCTATGGTCATATATTATCATCTCATATTATCAAGTATCATCATTTTCATGTGCTTCTGGCAGATACATATAATAATTCATTTAATGTTCATATCTCTTCAAGTCAGACTTTTACCCATTGAATCATTGAAAACATAGATGGATACACCAGTAGCACACTCGAAGTGTACAAATCAAAATCCGTCAATTCATGTTCGAGAGTACTCATTAGAGCACTTAAACAGAAAGCTCTCTCTCAAGCACTATAATGGGAAGCTCATTGAGCCATGTAACAGAAAGCTTATCCGAGCTTAATAACGGGAAGCTCATAAAGAGCCTATATCAAGTTGCTCTGGAAAGCACTTAATGGGAAGTTTCGAAGAGCACTTAATCAAAAATCATCAGATAGCTTATAACAGGAAGTTCAAGCGAGCATTAACAGGATGCTCATATAGAGCTGCGTTTGTGTCTACAACTTATGCAGGATCACAACCGATCACATGACAGGACGCTTACAAAGAGCTGCATTTGTGTCCGCAACATATGTAGGATCACAACCAATCAAATAACTGGACGCTCACAAAGAGCTGCAGTAGTGTGCAACACATGCAAATCGCTACCGATCAGGATGCTCGCAAGAACACTATAACGGGAAGCTTGAGAGGGCTTATATCAAGATATTCTTTTGAGCTACGGTATGTCTGCAAAATATGCAAGATCAATACCAGTTGGGAAATCTAGTATTCACTGACTTTCATTCATTCAAATGAAACTTGACATTTTTCGAGCATAGTGATCATTTCATATACTTATGCCATTTATAAAATTTACATATACACATTATTCAATCAATTTCATATACATAAAAATTCTTCAGTTCACGTAGACAACATTCACTTTAAACATTTTAACATACATAATTAAGTTACACGAACTTACCTCGACTACTGTTCGTGTTCGTAAAGTCTACTAATCTAACATTTCTCTTTTCCTCGTTCTAACTTCGAATTTAGTCTATCCAGATCTATATGAGGAATTTTAACATCAATTCATACTCAATTCAGTCCAATTTACATTTTAGGCAAAATTATCATTTTGCCCTTAAACTTTTAATAAAGGACGATTTTGTCTCTAGGCTCGAAAAATGAAATTCTTGTAATTTAATTCTTATTCCAAGCCTAGCCAAATTTTACATGTAACATTTACAGCCCATTTATTTCATAAAATTTAGAATTTTTACATAGATTTCACATTTTTACAATTTAGTCCCTAAATCATATTTTCATAAAAATTCACTATGTAAAAGTTGTTGATCTTTCAATAACCTTTCATTTTCTACCATAAATTTCAAAATTTCAGCATATTCATCCATGGCTAAAATTTTATACTTTGATAACTTTGCAAATTAATCCCCAAAATAGATAAACTAAGTTATTTCGATCTCGAAAATATAAAAATTACTAAAAACGAGACAAGAAAACTTACTCAATTGAGCTTGAATGATTTTCTTTCTCTTTCCTAGGGTTTCCATAGCATTTTGGGGAAGAAGATGATATATTTGATGATACTTTCGTTTTGTTTATTATTTATCACCATTATTTTTTTATCTTTCCAATTTTGTCCTTTTCTTTATTTTATTTTCCATGGATAATTCATCATCCTTAATCACCAAGCATTTTAAATGGTCTATTTACCATATAAGGACCACTACTTTAAAGTTCTATAGCTATTTAATCCTTTTTGCTATTAGAATTCAACTTTTGCACTTTGTGCAATTTGGTCCTTTATCAAGTTAGACATGTAACTAATAAAATTTCTTTACGAAATTTTCATATAACATTTTCATTATACTATAGACCATAAAATAATATTAAAATAATTTTTTTTTGAAATTGGATTTGTAGTCCCGAAACCATTTTTCCGATTTTTACTAAAAGCGGGCTATTATAGTTTTTTACAAAAATCAATTGTTTTTCACATTGTAATTCTAGTTTATTACCCTAATTTTTTTCGCTATTAATAAAATTAGGGATCACAAGAAAGGGAGAATCGAAACCCACCACTAAAAGGGGGATAATGTTGGAGCTAATGGTAATGGAAAATTTGTAGTGTGCCTATAGTTGACATGCATGCAAAATCAAAATGTACCCAACTTAGTAAATATATTCTTGAAATATGTATAAAATGCCAAACACCCACCTTCTCTTACACCCTTTACTATTAAATTATTAATGTGTGAACTAATGGTAATGGAAATTTTCCAGTTTACCTATAGTTCACATGCATGCAAAAACAAAATGTACCTCAACTTAGTAAATATTATCTACATTCTTGAAATGCGTATATAATGCCAGAAAACCCACCATCTCTTATACTCCTTAATATTATTACTTTGATGTGTTAGTATAGAGTTTGCCTATTTGATATTTGTATTTAATCAATATTTATTTTAATTTAGTCGGTACTTGAACTTGTATCATATTATTTAGGTAGCACTTCCATATTAATAATGTTAGTTTGTTTTGATATGGCACTAATAATCAATCCAATGATGACATATGTCAGCCTCCCAATATTTCATGTATCAAACATAAATAAAAATAAAAAATCTTTAAAATATATAAATTAATAAAAATAATAATTTTTTTACATCAAGAACAAACCTAGACAAATGGTTGTCCAAATATATCTATCCACATAAGTCTAGATTCATTCAACTTTTTTTTTAGTATTTTTTATATATTTTTTATTTTTGTTAAAATATCAATTTTTTAGGTGATTATTATTTGGAAAAACATATAAACTATAAATTTATAAAATAAAAAATAAATACAATTAAAAATATATAAAAAAAACCTAGATTATTTTAAAATATATTATATATAAATTTATAAATAATAAATTTATGAAAATACATAAATATAAAAAATAACTAAATATTTATAAATTTATAAAGAAAATTATAAAAGAACTAAAAAGCAAGTCTAGAATGAATCTAGACAAATGGTTGTCTAGATGTATTTGTATCTAAACAACTATTTACCCAGGTTCATTCTTGATATAAAAAATTTTTATTTTTTATTAATTTATATATTTTAAAATTTAAAATTAATATAAATAACCTAATATTTTATAAAAAAATTTAAAAATATATAAACTTGCTAAAAATATATCTAGAATGAATCTGGACAATAGGTGCCTAGATTTAAATGTATCTGGACAACAATTTGTCTAGGTTCATTTTTATGTGAAAAATTTATAATTTTTATTAATTTATATATTTTAAATATATTTTATTTTTATTTTTATTTATGTTTACCACTAGGAAGTTGCCACAAGTCATCACCATATTGACTATTAATCTCATGTCAGCACAAACTACCAATGTTAATAACAAAATACTAATTTAAATGACGAAATATAAATTCAATTACCAATTAGATAAAAAAATTAAAAACTTACTAAATACTTAATAAATGCCAAAAGTAACATGTTTTAGCCTCATTTTTAATGCATTTTTGGATGCTTATTTAATTTAAAATGGTGAATTTTATGCTCATAATCCTTTAAATTCATGTTTTTATACTTAGGAGAGCATTTGGAAGCAAAAAGAGCGAAAAACAAGCGAAAATTGGAAAATCAAAGTAAGTTTGATGAGCCACACGGACTGGGTCATTTTACATGGGTTGGATACGTGGTCGTATGAGCCACACAGGCTGCCACTCGGTCATGTGCCAGACCGTGTGGAAAATGCGAATCACACTCCAAACATGTGAGAAAATGTATTTTTAAGTTTTTGGGGCATTTTAAGACTTATATATGACAAAGATAAGAAGAGGGGAGAGAGCCGTCATAGAATACTTAAGAAAACAACTTGAAAAACATCAAAGCCGACTTTGAAGCAGATTTCTATCAAGATTGAAGATCTCCTTTTGATTCTTTAAAGTTTATTATGAGTTTCTTTCTTTATTATGGTTATACTATCTTTGAAATGTTTTTATTTGATATCATGAACTATTTTTCCAAATAACTAGGGAGATGAACCCTATAATGGATTCTGTCGTTTAATTTTTATTTTACGCAATAAAGATTTGGATCTTGTTCTCAATTATGTGTGTTTAATTCTTGGTTTAATATTTCTAGGCTATTAATCCATGTTTGATGTGCTTAAATCAAAAGAGGAATAGATATTTTTAGGAGTAGTTCTAACGTAATTCAATGGAGTTGCATGCAATATTAAAAATAAGACGACACAAATCTATCGGATTAGAGTCAAATCTAATAGGGGATCCATGGATTGAGTTAATGCGACAATAGGAGTTTTAATTAGAAAGAAATTTTAAGTAATCAACCTAGAGCCAATTACTCTTAGTCTTGAAGAAAGATATTACCATAATTTAGGGATTTCTACGAATCAAGATTTTAAGTGAAGAAATTGTGTAATTTAGATCGATAATGACAGATGAAGTCTAGATAGATTTTTTTCTAGCTATTGTCTCACTTCTTGGTTATTAATCGTTTATTTTCCTGATTTGTTCTTTGTTATGTTCTTTAGTTAATTAATTTAATTAATTTTAGTTTTAATCAATCATTTCAATTTGTCGGTTAAATAATAGAAAGATGTTAATTACTAATACTTTTAGTCTTCGTGATAACGATATATTTACTTATTGTAACTATACTATTAATTTATAGTTACACTTATCTTTATCTAATTTATAATGGGTCTACGACTGCAATCAATACTGAATAAAGATGAACAAATTCGGAGGGCTAATACTACTTTTATTTATTTGGTCTGAAGTTACATTTGTCATTGGAATATTTATTCAAGGTAGGCTGTTGCCCCATTCATTTTCATCAGTATCATCATTCCTTCAAATCTTTCCTACTATACTATTTAGTGCAATTGTTATATATATAGGTAGCCAAATTAAGTTTTGGATGTTGTTATGTGTGTTTTTTTTCCTTGTAAATCTTCGATTTTGCAGAACGTGTTGGTTGGATCACCACAAAGCTCACACTATCCTATTAGTGATTTGGTAGACTTTTATTCATTTAAATCCCAATTATGTGGCATGTACATAGGTGTTCTAAACATTAGTTTATTTGGAAATGATAGTTTGGTTTGCATGGTTAATGGTTGATCTTTGATAAAATTATTGCCTATATGTATATATGTTTGGTTGGTAACATGTTTGGCATTTTGAATGTGAAATGGTTTGGCAAATGATGGTTTAGCATGAACAAAAGCATAACAGTATAAGTGAAGTATGAATAGGCTAAATTGGTAGGGTTGGTGCCAAATTGTGACATATTTGATTGATTGAACTTAGAAATGGTTAAATGATTGTTTTGGATGATATTTTGGATAGTTTTGTGTAAGAATAAAGGTGCAATTATGCACCAAATAAATCAATGCATTGATAGCTTGAAATAGATATCAAATGGCCTAAAATGTACCAAAAACAGAGTCTTCATCGAGACGAGCAACTCTCCTTGCCGCAACGTCGGCCAACAAATTGTGACATCCCGACATCAACTGGTTGGACGTTGCAATGTGACCAACTATTTGGAGACATCACGACGTGGGACGTCACAATGTTCGCCCTGGATTTTTAAAATTTTGCAATTTAATCCTATTTCATACTCGGGTCAACAAAAGAGCTTTAGTAAGTTCAGTTAAAGGTAGGATTTAGTTGTGAATCATATTATGAATGTGTTTAAGTCGTAAATGTTTGTTTGTTTGATATATTTACTGTATTTTGAAGGAAGTTGTTCCAATAACGGATGTAACATCTTATAGTTCGGACTCAACGATTGGGTCAACAAGGGTTGTTACAGTACCTTATGTTAATGTTTCATTAATTAATATGTTTATTTTAAAAAAAAAAAGTTAGCAATGATTAGATTATAAAAATATTAATTATAAAAAAAAGTTATGAGAGGATGCAAGCAAAACTATATCCATTTAATTTACCTCTTTGATTTAACTTATTTCTAATTGAACCTTAACTTAGTTGATATCAACATTTTTGTTAATATGGGGGTATATGAGCTCAAACGAGTCTAAATAAATTTTTTTTTCTTATTTAAAAATTGAAAAAGAATCATAGATAATTTTAAACATTATAACTTATTGAATAGTGACTAAGAAAGCAAATTCACTGGTTTTAAAATATATAAGATTAATTGAAAATTTGAATAGAAATATTTTAAGAAACCGGATAATATTATATTAAAAAAATAAGTTATACGCATACAAAAAATCTACTAAAATGTTTAAATTATGCAAAATTTTTAATATTATATTAATAATAAAATTTCTAGAAATTTTGATATAGTTTTTTATTTGCAAGGTAGAATCTAAGGGAGAGATAAATAAAAGTGGGAAAAGGACATAGCATTAAATAAAATGAGTGGTTGGTGTTGATAGCAATGATGGCATTAGCTTTAGAGATTTGACCCAATTGGCATTTTGCTCCAATCCTTATTGCCTATTGCCTCCTTCAGTAACTCCCTATACTCTACCAAATGCAATGGTTGTGGTGGGGACCGAACTCATTAACTGAATGCCTGAACCTGTGGTTATAACATTTCATTTCAACAAAACATCTTTCATCTTTACTTTCATGGAATCAATCACCCTCAGGTGACTGCAACTAACTTTTTCCTCTTTATTTTTTATTTCGTTATTATAGCCCAATCACATGGGTTTGGGGAACTCCTGAATCCTATCAGTATTTCATTTTGAACTCAACCCTGTAAAAAGATTTCCCCTTTTTAATAATGTTTGCAAGTGTAATCGATAGGACATTTATTATTATATTCTGAACGATTTTTATTTGTTCATAATACCCAAAGTGTTGCATATACTTTAAAATTATTTTTTAAATTTCAATCTTTAAACAAATCCAAATATCAAATTTATATGGTCTTTTTCTTTCTCAATCAAAATTTTTAGATATAAAATTTAGCAGATACTACCAACATTGTTTGTCCGGATAAAATCACTAAATAAAAGCTCACAAAGCATATAGTAAAACACTAAAACACAGAATATATGTCACTGGCAATGAATGTCGATCAATACCGAATTTGGTTAAAGCATCAGCTCAACAATTAGCCTCTTTTAAAGTTTTCACTATGCCTCCATGGCCTCAGACTCGATTTATTGCACCGTGAGATTGCTACCATTGAATCTATTGGACTCAAAAAATTTGCCATCTTACTTGCATCATCTCTGAGTACTCCACCATTGTAGCGACGTAAAATTTTTGCTTGGTCATTAATTGAGGTAATTATTTAAAAATTTAGAAACCGAATTTCGCTTTTAAAGAAAAGGGGAGTCGTCACCGATCTTTTTTTCTAGGTGTGATCGGACACCTAATAAAAACCTCTTTTTATCAGAAAAAGTTTATTTTTCGGTAAAAAGAAGGTCGGGTTTAGGTCTACGTCAAAGTTCAGAGAAAAATAGGGTTCGGGAGTCGGTTACGCACGAGGAAGGTATTAGCACCCTCGTGACGCCCAAAATTGGTATCTTATTAAACACGCGTTTGTCTTGATTTCAAAAAAAAATGCGAGTTCAATTTAATATATAATCGTGATCCGATTGAAAAACAAGAATTTTTTTATGTTTTCGTTTTTTTTTAGAAGGATGTTCCGTTTTTAACATGTGCCAATGATATTCACCCAACATAGCGATGAAATCACAGGCTTAATGTTAAAATCGGTACATTGCCTTATTTTTAAGAAAAAATGAAAAAAATATTTCTAAAATGATAAAGAAAACTTGTAACAATATTGTAATGAAATGCAATCTAAACATATATTAAATTCACAATGTGCGAACAATAAGAAAAAGTTGCGAATATACATGGTAGATAATAAACATAGTAATTATAAAACACTAACACTACATATGATATTAAACAAGATAATAATAGTATTTAAAAGTATACACATAATAGTATGGAAAATATATACATAATATGATGTTAAAAATACATACATAATATAGTATTAAAAATATATATATATAAAAGATAATATATATAAAAATATATATAAACAATATAATATTAAAAATATATATACATAATACATAAAAAGATATACTTAATATAACATTAAAAATATACACAATATATACATATAAGAAATAATAATAATGTTAAAAACAAACTATTAATAAAATTATATAAATATATATACATATATATATTAAAAATATATACACAATAATAATGTTAAATTTATATACGTAAAATATATATATTAGAAATAATAATATTATTAAAAAAAGTATACATAATATATAAAGTATTAAAAATATAATATTAAAAAATCATAACATATATATATATATATATATATATATATTAGGTGAAAATAATACTAATTCTAATAGTAGTAAAATGCTAACAAATAATAGATATAGTAATAATAATAATAATAATAATAATAGGGATAAAATAAAAAATATAAAAAAACAAGTGATAAAAATATATATTTATAATAATAAGAAATAATATAATATAAAATATATCAACAATAAAATAATAATAATATGTACATAAAATACGTACATGTATAGGTAAATAAATAATAACATTATTAAAAATAAGTAATAATAATGAAAATAATAAGTTTAATAGTAAAATATAATAATAATAATAATAAATATAATATAGTAAAAATGATGATAAATAATAATTATATATATAATAGTAGAAATAAGTATAATAATAATAATGATAAAAATAATATAAATAATATATACATAAAAAATATAATACTAATAAATAATATAATAATAATAAATATATATAAAAAACAGAATGACGAAATTAATTAATAAAGTATCAAAATGATAAAAAGGGATTAGATTGAAAACAAAATAGAAAGTTCGGGATAAATTTTAAAATAAAAAAAAAGAAAAGGACTTATTTGAACACGCGCAAAACAAAGGGGGATCAAAAGCGCAATATTTCAAACTATTAAAAGGCTACGCAGTAAGGGGGATTAAATTATAAAGCGGGTTAAATTTTAGGGCCAATTTATGAATAAATATAAACTTGATTTAAAACACCGAAAATGCAGAAGGACCGACCGCGCAATTTTCCCCTTTTCCAAAAACACGCGGATCCTGAGGCGGGTCGGGTCGGACGGATCGGGTCATGGCAAAACGACGTCGTTTTGGTACCCCTATATAAGTTATGTTTTTTGCAAAAAAAATCATTCTATCCTTGCTCTTAAAAAAAAAAAAATTCAAAAGTGCTCTCTACTCTCTCCTCCCCTCTCCAAGTCCGGTCAAAACTCCGGTGTTGCTCGTGTCGTCGGATCGCTGCCGCCGGCCACCGCACACGGTGGCCGGATTTTCAAAAAAGGTATTTTTTTTCTATTTTTTTCTTTATATAATATATGTTTAATAGATTTGAAAAGAAAAAAAAAAGACAAAGAAAAGAAGAAAGAACAGATTCGAAAATAAGAAAGAAAAAAATAAAAATTACCTTAGGCTTCGGATTCTTATTTTTTGGTATTTTAGTTGTCTGATTTGGGATATTTGCTTGTTTTTGTATACTAACACACTATTTTTAAAATCAAATGCTCTTTTATTTCTTTCAAATGGCCGACCCTTTTACATTGTTTTGATTTGGCTTTTATAGCCACTTTTACACGGTTTTCTCCTCTTATTCTATTTGCTGTCTTTTCTATCTTTTTCTTGCAGGTGCAAGTTGGCGATAGGACAAGGGTGGTGCTGCAGAGTTGGTGGCCGGTGGTGCAGTGGAGCGGGTAGGCAGTTGACCAAAAGCCAGAGGGTGGTTGCGGCGCAAGTGGGAAGGTGGCTAGGGTTTCAGCTTTTCTGAAACCCTAGTTTGACTAATGGGTCTTGGGCTGCATATTGGGCTAGGGTGTTGGGCTTGATTTTAATTGTATTGGGTTAGTGGGTATTTAGTTTTGGGTTTTGGGTTTAGTTTGTATTTGGGTGGTTGCTGTGGGTCTTTGTATTGGGTTTTGATGTAATGGGTTAAATGGGTGTGGGTTTTATGTATATGAGGTCAAAATTGGCCTACAACAGCTGCCCCTCTTTGCTCATTGTCGTGTAATGGGAATAGAGCAAAGATACAAAGAAAGGCCAATTTTACCCGGTCTTGTCGAGTCTTGACTTCTTTGGTGCTCTTCTTGTTCAGGTAGTCTCTTTCCAGTCCACCGCATCTTGTATCTTTGGTTCAATCCGCTATAACTTCACAGAGATAGAAACTTGTAGCTTCAGTCTACTCGCATCTTCAGGGATATGAGATTTGTTGTCTTCGATCTGCTTCACTGCTCCACTGCAACTTCAGATAGATAAGGTTTGCTGTGATCTGCTCATCTACCGCTTCAGAGAGATAAGATCTGACAGCTTCAATCTGCTCCGCTACAACTCAGGGCTATGCTGCTACCTCAGGGAGATAAGACTTGTAACTTCAACCTGCTCCACTACAACTTTAGGGAGGCAAAATTTGTGTCTTCGATTAGCTCCAATCTTTATTCTCAGCGTGTGGCTTAAGGCTCAACTCACCTCTCGCAATATGAGTTGATTTTTTGAAAAACATAAATTAAAAAATAGAATTTAGAAATACCTCGGCATGTGACCCAAGGCTCAACTCACCTCTCGCGATATGAGTTGAACATAAATTGAAAATACCTTAGCATGTGACCTAAGGCTCAACTCATCTCTCGCACTATGATTTGATTTTTTTTTTAAAAAAACATAAATTAAAAAAACAGAATTTAGAAATACCTCGGCATGTGACCTAAGGCTCAACTCACCTCTCACAATATGAGTTGATTTTTGAAACATAAATTGAAAATACCTCAGCGTGTGACCCGAGGATTAACTCACCTCTCGCAATATGAGTTGATTTTTGAAACATAAATTGAAAATACCTCAGCGTGTGACCCGAGGATCAACTCACCTCTCGTAATATGAGTTGATTTTTGAAACATAAATTGAAAATACCTCAGCGTGTGAGCCAAGGCTCAACTCACCTCTCGCAATATGGGTTGATTTTTTGAAACATAAATTAAAAAACAGAAATTGATGACCTAAGGCTCAACTCACCTCTCGCAATATGAGTTGATTTTTGAAACATAAAAATTGAAAATAGAAGATGAAAATACCTCAGCATGTGGCTCGAGGCTCAACTCACCTTTCGCAATATGAGTTGATTTTTGAAAAACAAAAATTAAAAAACCAAATTTGAAAATACCTCGGCATGTGACCCGAGGCTCAACTCACCTCCCGCAATATGAGTTTATTTTTGAAAAACAGAAGTTAAAAGGTTCAACTCACCTCTCACAATATGAGTTGATTTTTGAAAAACAGAAATTAAAAACAGAATTTGAAAAAACCTCGACATGTGGCCCGAGGCTCAACTCATCTCTCGCAATATGAGTTGATTTTTGAAAAACAGAAATAAAAATATCAGAATACCAAAGCATATCATCTGGTGGAACTCAGGTGTCTTTTCCTTGATCCAACATCAAAACCTCTTGCTCTGCTGGAGTACCTGTATATGTCATGCATGATGTTATCATGATATGCACATGTTTGTCCTAAATGCCTTTATGCCTACATGATTATGCTATGCGTCTTGAGCTTGTTTGTCCTATATCCCTTTTTGTCACGATTCTTGTGATGATCTACATTCATTGCTTCGAATCTTGACTTTCTCTTCAGGCTTTGTACCCGTCCTCAAGCTTTACAAGTAATCTACGTTTCTCAGATATCACTCTTTTGCCCCTGTTTGAACTTTGTCCTTGCTTTGAGGCTCTTGTACTTTTCAAATTTTCATCCAGGTAATGCTTAACATTTCTTTTGTTCAGAGTATGTCATTCTACTATTTATTATTTAAATAAACCACACAATGAGATGCATGAAAATAGTCAGGTAGGTACGAAAGAGACACCTCACATTTATTTATTTCAAAAGGTAACAAACAAAAAAAGTTAACCAAGGGTAGTGAAAAAGTGTCATAAAGAGAAAAGAGGATCGCATTCAGCGGATACAAATGCTCTAGATATTCAACGCATGAACTCTTCCACGTTTGTCAATCAAGAATTTTTTCGAGTATGGCTTCTTGCGTAGAAGATTTCGAGCTTCTGAAAATGCTTCAAATACTGTAGTCTCACCGTTTGACTCTTTGTTTGAATCGTCTTGCTCTTTAAGCCCAGATTTGCTTCATTAGGACGCCCTTTTGGGTTTTCATCCTAATCCTTTTTGTTTATCAGACGCCCTTTCTGGGTTTTCATCTTGATCTTTTTTTTAGGCATAATATTTCTTCACAGCATCAGAGTTTATTAGATTCAGTAACTCCTTCCCATCCATCTCAGTGAGAATCAAAGCTCCACCCTAGAAGGCTTTTTTTACGACATATGGTCCTTCCCAATTTGGTGCCCATTTTCCTCGTAAGTCTTTTTGTATTGGGAGAATTTTCCTCAGCACAAGTTCTCCTTCGTAGAATTCACTTGGCCACACCTTCTTGTCATGGGCCGCAATCACTCTTTTCTGGTACATCTGTCCATAACAGATTACTTTCAAGCATTTTTCTTCGATGAGATTTAGCTGGTCATATCGAGTTTGAACCCATTCTGCTTCCTCTAGTTTTGACTCCATTAAGACTCGTAGAGAGAGGATCTCAACCTCGATGGGTAGCACAGCTTCCATTCCATAGACCAACAAGAAAGAAGTTGCTCCTGTAGATGTTCGCACAGATGTGCAATATGCAAACAAAGCAAATGGTAGCTTCTCGTGCCAGTCTTTATATGTCTCGGTCATTTTCCCGATAATCTTCTTAATATTCTTGTTGGCCGCTTCAACAGCTCCATTCATTTTCGGGCGATAGGGTGAGGGATTATGATACTTTATCTGAAATTGCTCACACACTTCCTTCATCATCTTATTGTTTAGACTCAAAGCATTATCTGAAATGATTCTCTTAGGCAAACCATACCGACATATGATTTCCCTTTTTAAGAACCTGCAGACTGCAGTCTTCGTCACATTAGCAAATGAAGCGGCTTCTATCCATTTTGTGAAGTAATCTATAACCACAAAAATGAATCAGTGTCCATTAGAAGCTTTTGGGGAAATCGGCCCTATGACATCCATGCCCTACATAGAAAAAGGCCACGGAGAAGTCATGACATGAAGGGGCGAAGGGGCTACATGAATCTTATCGTCGTAAATTTGACATTTGTGGCACTTTCTTGCATAACTAATGCAGTCGCTTTCCATCGTTGACCAGTAGTAACTGAGTCTCATAATCTTCTTGGCCATAGTGAAACCATTGGCATGCGTTGCACAGATTCCTTCATGGACATCTTCGAGTATTTTCTTGGCTTCAATAGCATCTACGCATCTCAGAAGCACTTGATCTTTTCCTCTTTTGTACAAGATGTCCCAATCGAGAACAAATCCCACTGACATTCTTCTGATTGTTCTTTTGTCGTTCTCATTTGCTTGTTCGAGATATTTTTGATTCTTGACATATTCTAAGATATTGTGGGACCACGTCCGTCCGTCTACCTCTTTCTCAATGCTACAACAGTGTGCAGGGGCCTCGTATATGCTCATTTTGAGGGGCATTATTTCTGTTTGTCTATTTGCTTTTAACATTGAAGCCAAAGTGGCCAGGGCATCAGCCAATTGGTTTTCTTCTCGTGAGAAGTAATTAAAAATTATTTCTTTGAATTCTTTAATCAACTCAGCCACTAAATCACTGTACTTAATCAATTTCAGATCCATTACTTCCCAATCTCCACGGATTTGGTAAATCACTAAGGCTGAGTCCCCGAACACCTCTATGGTTTTGATGTTTCGTTCAACGGCTGCACGAAGTCCCATGATACAAGCCTCATATTCTGCTATGTTATTGGTACAGAAGAAGTTCAATCTTGCAGTGAATGGATAATGATTCCCCTCTGGTGATACTAGAATTGCTCCAATTCCATGCCCCAAGGCATTCGAAGCACCATCAAAACTCATCTTCCATGGCTTCTCTTTTGATGACTCAGATTCTTTTTCTGTGATGCATATTAAGTCTTCGTCTGAGAAATCGAATCTCAAGGGCTCATATTCCTCTGTTGTTCGAGTTGCTAAGAAGTCAGCTATCGCGCTTCCTTTTATCGACTTTTAACTCACATAGGCGATGTCGTATTCTGATAGTAGGATCTGCCATCGTGCCATTCTTCTTGAGAGTGCAGGTGATTCCATCATGTACTTTATTGGGTCCAGCTTCAAAATTAACCATGTTGTATGATACAACATATATTGCCTGAGCCTCCGAACTACCCAAAACAAAGCGCAACAGAATTTTTCAATTGACGAATATTTTGCCTCATATTCTGTGAACTTCTTGCTGAGGTAGTAAATCGCCTTTTCTTTCTTTCCTGACTCGTCACGTTGCCCCAGTACCTAACCCATTAAATTTTCGAACACAGTCAGATACAATATCAATGGTTTTCTCAGAGTTGGCGGTACTAGCACCGGGGGACTAGACAAATATTGTTTTACCTTGTCAAAAGCCACTTGGCATTCCTTATTCCATTCTCCTGGATTATGTTTTCAAAGGAGTCGAAAAATCGGGTCACACTGGTTGGTAAGTTGAGAAATGAATCTGGCGATGTAGTTTATCCTTCCCAAAAATCCTCTGACTTCTTTCTGCGTGCGCGGAGGTGGTAATTCTTATATGGCTTTTATCTTATCTGGATCAACTTCGATACCTCTTTGGTTGACAATGAAGCCTAGCAACTTTCCCGAGGTAGCCCCAAACGTACATTTGGCTGGATTAAGCTTCAGCTGAAACTTTCTCAGTCTTTGGAACAACTTCTTGAGGTTCACAACATGCTCTTTTTCCCCTCGGGATTTAGCAATCATATCATCGACGTAGAATTCTATTTCTTTATGCATCATGTCATAGAACAATGTCACCATGGCTCTCTGATATGTCGCTCCAGCATTCTTTAATCCGAACGGCATCACCTTCTAGCAGAATGTTCCCCACATTATTACGAAGGTAGTTTTCTCCATATCCTCAGGAGCCATCTTGATTTGATTATACCTCGAGAATCTATCCATGAAGGAAAATAATGAATGTTTTGCTGTGTTATCCACCAATGTATCAATGTGCAGTAAGGGAAAATTATCTTTAGGACTTGCTCGATTCAGGTCACGATAATCCACACACATTCGTACTTTGCCATCTTTCTTCGATACCAGGACTATGTTAGCCACCCATTCTGGATATTTGGAGGCTTGTAGGAAGCCAGCATCAAATTGCTTCTTGACTTCTTCTTTTATCTTCAACAGCATTTCGGGTCTCATCCTTCTTAGTTTTTGTTGAATGAGTTTACATTCTGGTTTCAATGGGAGTTTATGGACCACTACATCCTCATCCAATCCTAGCATGTCCTGATACGACCATGCGAATACATTTTTGTATTCACGGAGCAAATCAATCAAATTATGTCCGGTGTCCCCTGAAATTGAGGTCCCAATTTTTACCTCTTGCCTCTTTTCTTCATTCCCCAAGTTTATTGTTTCAACAAATTCTTGATGAGGTAAAATCTGTTTATCTTCTTGTTTCACCATTCTTAGCAAGTCGGAAGACGAGACATAGTCTTCAACATTTTCCTCAGCTTTGAATTCTCCTAAGCAAATAGCTTTCTCAAAATCGATTTCAAGACTCGTAACGGGTTCGTTCATGTCGTTGATATCTGAGCACCTGAAAGTTAAATGGAAAAGGAAGCTATAGAGGGGCACCAAAAAATTGGAAACAACAAGCAAAATGTTATGGCATGGTATGAGGTAAATGTAAGGACAGGTTGTGAAATGAGGGAATAATTATGAAATTAGTGAGAATGCAAAAGATCATGACAAAATGCATCTTCATTGATATTCATTTGAATGATAAAGAACAAACGCAAGCTCTTACAAAAGAATCTTATTATATCTAGGGACACAACAGAGAGTTAATATTGAGCATTACTCTGAAGACTGAGAAACTACAAGAAGATCCTCAGTAGTCCAATTGTTCAACACGAAACCAGAAGGACAATGGCGTATCATTGAAACATCCTTAATCGTATCAGCTCATTTGTCAATGACATTTATACTGATATTCTAAAAACCCTTTTCGATTAATAATAACGTGCTCCGTGAATTATCCTGCCCCGGGTATATCATTCCTGCAGACGTAAATGTTCTTGACAAATGAGGGTACTCTATGGGCTCCCATTCCAGTTCTCGACCTAAGGTTCTTGCGATCCTTCTTTCTTGATCTTTCTTCTACTGTTTTCTTCTTTGACGTGCGTCTGGCTGGAACCCTAGACCGTATCGAGCCTTATGATGTACTGGCTTTAGAGCCTTGACTATCCCTTGTTGATATCTTCCCAAACCTTTCCTCGCTCGTGCTCCCCTTCCCATGGTCAACTTAATTCCCATCTTGGTATTCCTTGACAGCTTAGGCACGAGAATTCTATTTCCCTCCGCAACAAATGTGGCATTGACAAATTCGAGGGATCTGAAGGAGCATTCTACTGCATCTTTGTTTACTTCAAGGTAAGGTGCATCAGCAGAGATAGATGCGACAATATCTTCTTCGCCCTCGACGGTGACCAAATAGCCATCCATGATAAACTTCATCTTTTGATGGAGAGATGATTGGACTGCTCCAGTGGAATGGATCCAGGGTCTTCCCAAAAGGCAGTTATACGAGGGTGTGATGTCCATGACCTGGAACTCGACATCATATATGTAGGGACCCACTTCTAGAGGGATCTCGATCTTTCCCATAACTTCTCGTCTTGTCCCATCGAATGCCCTTACTGTGGAATGACAAGGCCTTAGATAGGACAGATCCATCAGAATCTTGGAAAGCGTAACCAAAGGCATGATGTTGAGTGTCGACCCGTTATCGATGAGCACGTTTGGTATTATGTAACTTTTGCAGCGAGTTGTGATATGCAATGCTTTCATGGAGCCTCTACCATTTGGCGGTATTTCATCATCACTAAAAATTCAGGTTATTCACCCACCTATCAAGCTTCTCGACAGATATATTGTTTGCCACGTAAGCTTAATTTAACACATTCAACAAAGCGTTTCGGTGTGGCTTTGAATTCAACAGTAGAGACAATACCAAGATTCGTGCTGGCTGCTTACTCAATTGTTCCACCACATTATATTCACTGTGCTTGATGAACTTTAAGAATTCCTGTGCTTCCTCCTCATCCACAGGCTTTTTAGCTTCTTGCTCGGGCGGAGTTTCATGCTCGACTTTGGCCTTATGCATCAATGCTTTTCCTTCCTGTTTCAAGTCACTATTCTTCTTTGTTGGCTCAACCTCTTTAGAATAACACCTCCCACTGCGGGTAAAATGACCTACCTTTCTAACACTTCTAGTTGTAGCTTCAGACTTTTCACCTTCAGGTGTGACGATGTTGACGTCGTATTTCCATGGTACCGCCTTGTCGTCCTTGTAAGGGAAAGGAGATGGTACTTCAATTATCACTTTTGGTTTCATCGGTTCCTTTTTCGCGTCGTAATAAATTATCAATGGTCGGTCAGCGCTATACGGGAAACCTGACGATTGATTGTTAGAGGCGCATACTTCTCCTTCATCGGCCTCTTCACCTTTGTTAAAGATCCCAATCTCTTTATTATCCATCATGTTTTGAAGTAATCTTCTAAATTTCTCACAGGACTGAATGTCGTGCCCTTCAATACCATGGAAGTCGCAAAAACCTTGACCTCCTTCTTCAAGAATTCTGTCAAGTCGACTGAGCATTCCCTTCTCAACCAGTACCTCCCAGACTTTCTGCAGAAGCGTCTTTACTTCATAAACACAGCTTTTGGTTTGCTAGTTGCTCTCCTTCGTCACCGCGCTCACATTCCCTTTGGTGTGGTTAGGAATGGGTTCCCAGCCGTATTGCTAGCACCATCAAATTGCAGAATGCCCGCGTCAATGAGTCCTTGAACCCTCCTTTTAAAGGCAAGGTAATTTTCCGTAGAATGCCCCTGGTTTCCAGCATGGTACACACAACTAGTGTTTGGATTGTACCATTTCGGGTATGGAGGCTTTAGGGGTGCCATATAATGTGGGGATATCAATTGTTTCTCTAAAAATTTTGGGTACAATTCCCCGTACGACACAGGAATAGGAGTAAATTGTGGCCTCTCGAAATTGGGCCTTGCCGGTCTTTGTTCATTTTTGGGTTGACCTTGGGTGGGCATGGTATTTTGTGGGAATATGGCAACTGGTCTTTGGTTATTTGTGGCGTAAACGGGGTAAGAAGGGTAAGGAGGTGTTGTTTGGTAGTAAGGGCTTTGGGGAGGATAATAGAAGTTTGGAGGTGGGTGATATCGAGGTCGGGGTTGGTTTGGATGCGGATTAGGAGTATAACGGCCTCCAGTCCCCACCATATAGGTTTCTGGCTCTTTCTTCTTCATGGGTGCTGCCTTTTTTGAGCTTTCATGACCTTCCATCCTTCCACTCTTGATGGCATTCTCAATAAGTTCCCCGGATATCAAAATATCCGCAAAGTCCTTCGCGGCACTTCCTACTATCTTGTCATAGAATGGCGCTTTTAGAGTGTTGATGAAAAGGACCGTTATCTCAGTCTTAGTTAGTCAGGGTTCTACTTGGGCCGAGATATCCCTCCATCTCTGCGCATACTGTCTAAAAGTTTCCGCCGGCTTTTTCTCCATCATCTGCAGAGTCATCCGATCAGGCACCATGTCAGATACATACTTATACTGTTCACAAAATGCCGACGCTAAGTCCTTCCATGATTGGATCCTTTCTCTACTAAGCTGATTATAACATCGAAGAGTTGATCCGACCAGGCTATCTTGAAAATAATATATGAGCAGCTTATCTTCATTCACATAACCGGTCATCTTCCAGCAAAACATGACAAGATGCGCTTTTGGGCATCTCGTCCCATCGTACTTTTCAAAATCTGGCACCTTAAACTTTGAAGGTAGAACCAGATCAGGTACCAAACTAAGCTCTTTAGCACTTAATGCAGAAAAGACTTCAGTGCCTTCTATCGCCTTTAACCTTTCCTCTAAGCTCCTATACTTCTCTTGAGCCTCGTGGTCATCTATTTTCAACTTGGCTATTTCTGCTGGGTCATCCAAATCTAGAACGATTAGATTGGCAGGATTACCTCTAGGGTTTGATATAAATATTACTTGCCCTAGATGAGCAGGTGACACAGGTCGTTGCTCCAAGCTTGTAGGTTCCCCTTAAGTGTACCCTCTTTGTGTTGCGTGGGCGTGCGGTGGGTGAATCCTGGGGGATAGAGCGGATCCTGATCGTGATTAACTCTTGACTGAGGTTCCATAATGTCGGGGCTCTACTTGTGTCCTTTTCCCTTGACCAAAGCTGACATCATTTCCATCATCTTAGCCATTTGATCATTTTGTTCAAGTGATTCCTCTCGAGATCTCACTATCAGATCCCTTGTTTCCTGCTGCGACTTAGCCAATTGTTCTTGTAATTCCCTTTGGGCTCTTTCCATCCTTTTGATTCTTTCATTGAATTCAGTCTCCATTACTCTAGCTTGTCAGCGCGTCCTATACGAATGGCATGATTCCAGACTTGTGTTGTCGCAACTGCGATTTATATGATTTTAACCTTAGTGAATGGTTGTGGGATATGCAATGGATGAATGAATGAATAAATGTCAAATGAATGTTAGTCATGAATGAATATGCAAGAAATTGGTGTTGATTTCAAGATAGGCCCTATTTAGGCATTTCATTTATCAAAAGAGTCCATTACAAAATGTTTTGCCATGTTTTGATTCAACCGTTACACAAACTTCCTAGCTATATCGCTATATTTCTTTACTCGTTCTAAGAATTCCGATATGCTTGATCTTTGGTTCGGAGGGAATTGGCAACTGAGATCTTCTGCTTCATCTGATAGTTGTACCACGTGCATGGCTGCCTTACGAATTTCATTGATCGAATAGCTAAGATTCTCGTCTTTTTCATAGAGGGCTCTTTCGTAAGCATGAGTATCTCTGTCATACTGACCATTCTTTTCTTCCAAGGCCTCTAGGAGAGTATCTAGCTATTGTTGACGAGCTTAGAGCGTATTTTCTAAATCTCGTATTTTCTCTCTTAGCTCTTGACGTTCAGATCAACTAGTCATTAATTCGACAGACACAGTTTCGTATTTGGCGCTCTTCTTCCTTAATTCTATCATAGCCCGCGCAGCCTTTGATGTTGCTTAATTCTTCTTTCCATTCCGCTGACGACTTGCCCAGTCCACTATTCTTTATAGTGCCTCTTAACCTTTTATTTTCCAGATAAAGATCTCTTAAGTCATTTCTTACGACTTCAGCTTCTTTTTGCACTTTTTCGGTTCTGGATCTTTCAATTTGAACGTCGATCTTCAGCTGGTAGTTTTCTTCTTGAAGAGCACTAAGGTCTCGTAACATCTTGGCCTTTTCGCGTTCAAATTCTTGTCTTGCCATTTCTAGCTCGGATGGCATTCCTTCTGAGAAAGGATTCTGGAAAGTGTAATTTGTCGACGAGACTTGCTGACCATTCACCCGTTGCTTTCTCTATATGTCGTAATCTTGGGTGAGAGTATTAACGTATAGAGCCAACTCTATCAGATGAATTTTCTTCTAAGATTTTGCAGTGTCTCGGACCCTCTTCATATAACATTCACCCGAGAAAGCAAACTCGGATTGTGCTAATCCTCCGGTGACGGGTATAAAATGTCGTGAAGAAAATTACCTTTGGACCATTAATGGAGCATATCCAACTCCTCCCCATAACCCGAGTAATGGAACCCAATCTTGGTTTCTGACCTTGTATAACAGAACCGGCGGACGTATCCACGATGCTCTCCAAGTTACATCCTCAACGCGAAGGTTTTGAAAAACTGAAACCCAATACTGTTCAGTGACCTCTTTGGCCATTTTTTCTTAAGATAAGCTTCCAACGGGGCAAATGTTTTTGAAAACATATGGAACGGTATGCGCTCTTCTTTCCAGAAGTGGCTCAAAATCCAAACATTGAGTAACTGCGTGCATCTGATAAAACGTCATTCCCCTTTCTTCCTACAACTGCTTAGGGATCTGAAGGTCTCGGCCAGGATAGTTGGGACAGGGTTGATTCCTTGTTTTAACCTTTCAAAGAAATCCACTACTGCAACTTCTATATGTCCGAGAACTTTTGAGAAGACGATCAATCCGTAAATGGCCAAAACGAACAGATTCACTCTCTTTAACATATCAGGATGGTTTAGAACCAAATCTCGCAGGGAAAACCACGGGATACAGATGACTTCATTCTTCTTCTTTATCTATTTTTCGGCCCATGTGTCAGTCATGTCTGTCAATTTCACTAGTTTTTTCTTAAAAGTCATCGGTTTGGGCTCCTTCACATATATCTTATAGAATTGTACATTATCGACGCGAAGCAAAGCAGCGTACTCTTCTACAGTCGGAGTCATATCTTCTTGATTGAAAGTGAAACATTGATAAGCTGGATCCCAGAATTTGATCATGGCTTGAATCAATCGTTCGTCTATGTTGACGGCGATCAGATTGGCTATATCCCAGTACCTTTCAGTGAAGATGCCCCTAGTGTCCGAGTCCCACTGATTCCAGATCCGAACCAAGTCTTCAAGGTTATTCTGATAAACATTCACAGTTACGTGCTTGGGTAGATTGGAAACACATCCTCCCACTTGATTGTTCCCTTTTTCTTTTTGGGTTTTCAGAGACCAATCCCGAACCACGACATTTTTCTCGGTTACTTGTGTAATTGACTCCTCCATCAGAAACCCATTTTTGGCAACCGATCTTTAATGAACACCTTCCTAATATGATGCCTATAATGCATGATGAAAGACAAATAAAATAAAGACAAACAACATTGGTTAGTAATCACGTCAAATATAAACAGAGAAAGAAATCATGGAAAATCAAACAAATTAAGCTACCCGATCCAATTTATTAAACAGACCCGATTCCCTTGCATAAAAAGCGAAAATGTAAAAGGTAAGAGGCGTTTCTCCCGTGTACTTATTTTTTTGACTAGTAAGCGGACAAAGGTTCGACATGGCTCTAGTTGGGTGGCTCGTACGGTTCACTATATGCGGTTTTAGTTCTAGATAGGTACTCGAATTGTTCGTACTATCGTCTACTAAGACTAGTACGAAGCCTCGGTCGTAGCCCATCACAGGCTCACGAGTTTAATTCGAGGGATTACATTTACTTATGCCTATGCGGAGGGATAAGTTAACTCACGAAAGCATAAGTCGTATGTAACCCGAAAGTATTCACTAGCATGTGCGGAGGGACGAGTAAACTCACGAAGGTATAGCGTTTACTTTCACTTAAACAGACGGAGCCCGGGTACAGAGTTCATGTTATACAAGAATGCATATGCACGGTGTGTGGGGAGAAACTCACAAACCTTTCATTTTATTTTAAAAACTACAAAACTAAAACCATAAAACTTAGAGCTAAAAAACAGAAAGATAAAACAAATTAGAAAAATATTAACAATATAACGTGGATGAATGATTTTTCGAAAACGAAATTTGAAGATCACGACTAAGTGTTTACTTGAACAAGAAAATTTGAAAATTTTGACAACATGCATTTAATTTGACTCGACTCTCAAAAAGGGGTCCCCGGTGGAGTCGCCACCTATAGCGACGTAAAATTTTTGCTTGGTCGCTAATTGAGGTAATTATTTGAAAATTTGGAAACCGAATTTCGCTTTTAAAGAAAAGGGGTGTCGCCACCGATCTTTTTTCCTAGGTGTGATCGGACACCTAATAAAATCCTCTTTTTATCAGAAAAAGTTCATTTTTGGGTAAAAAGAAGGTCGGGTTTAGGTCTACGTCAAAGTTTAGAGAAAAATAGGGTTCGGGAGTCGGTTACGCACGAGGAAGGTATTAACACCCTCGTGACGCCCAAAATTGGTAGCTTATTAAACACGCGTTTGTCTTGATTTAAAAAAAAATGTGAGTTCAATTTAATATATCATCGTGATCCGATTGAAAAACAAGAATTTTTTATGTTTTCGTTTTTTTTGAGAAGGACGTTCCGTTTTTAACATGTGTCAATGATATTCACCCAACATAGCGATGAAATCACAGGCTTAATGTTAAAATCGGTACATTGCCTTATTTTTAAGAAAAAATGAAAAAAATATTTCTAAAATGATAAAGAAAACTTGTAATAATATTGTAATGAAATGCAATCTAAACATATATTAAATTCACAATGTGCGAACAATAAGAAAAAGTTGCGAATATACATGGTAGATAATAAACATAGTAATTATAAAACACTAACACTACATATGATATTAAACAAGATAATAATAGTATTTAAAAGTATACACATAATAGGATGGAAAATATATACATAATATGATGCTAAAAATACATACATAATATAGTATTAAAAATATATATAAGATAATATATATAAAAAATATATAAACAATATAATATTAAAAATATATATACATAATACATAAAAAGATATCCTTAATATAACATTAAAAATATATACAATATACACATATAAGAAATAATAATAATGTTAAAAACAAACTATTAATAAAATTATATAAATATATATACATATATATATTAAAAATATATACACAATAATAATGTTAAAAGTATATAAGTAAAATATATATATTAGAAATAATAATAATATTAAAAAAAGTATACATAATATATAAAGTATTAAAAATATAATATTAAAAAATCATAACATATATATATATATATATATATATATATTAGGTGAAAATAATACTAATTCTAATAGTAAAATACTAACAAATAATAGATATAGTAATAATAATAATAGGGATAAAATAAAAAATATAAAAAAAACAAGTGATAAAAATATATATTTATAATAATAAGAAATAATATAATATAAAATATATCAATAATAAAATAATAATAATATGTACATAAAATACGTATATATATATAGGTAAATAAATAATAACATTATTAAAAATAAGTAATAATAATGAAAATAATAAGTTTAATAGTAAAATATAATAATAATAATAAGAATAATAATAAAAATAAATATATTATAGTAAAAATGATGATAAATAATAATTATATATATAATAGTAGAATAAGTATAATAATAATAATGATAAAAATGATATAAATAATATATACATAAAAAATATAATACTAATAAATAATATAATAATAATAAATATATATAAAAAAACAGAATGACGAAATTAATTAATAAAGTATCAAAATGATAAAAAGGGATTAGATTGAAAACAAAATAGAAAGTTCGGGATAAATTTTAAAATAAAAACAAAAGAAAAGGACTTATTTGAACACGCGCAAAACAAAGGGGGATCAAAAGCGCAATATTTCAAACTATTAAAACGCTGCGCAGTAAGAGGGATTATATTATAAAGCGGGTTAAATTTCAGGGCCAATTTATGAAAAAAATATAAACTTGATTTAAAACACCGAAAATGCGGAAGGACCGACCGCGCAATTTTTCCCTTTTCCAAAAACACGGGGATCCTGAGGTGGGTCGGGTCAGACGAATCGAGTCATGGCAAAACGACGTCGTTTTGGTGCCTGGGGACATAGGCCAAAACGACGTCGTTTTGGTACCCCTATATAAGTTATGTTTTTTGCAAAAAAAATAATTCTATCATTGCTCTTAAAAAATTTTTTCAAAAGTGCTCTCTACTCTCTCCTCCCCTCTCCGAGTCCGATCAGAACTCCGGTGTTGCTCCGGTCGCCGAATCGCCGCCGCCGGTGGCCGGATTTTCAAAAAAGGTATATTTTTTTCTATTTTTTTCTTTATATAATATATGTGTAATAGATTCGAAAAGAAAAAAAAAAGAAAAAGAAAAGAAGAAAGAACATATTCGAAAATAAGAAAGAAAAAAATAAAAATTACCTTAGGCTTTGGATTCTTATTTTTTGGTATTTTAGTTGTCTGATTTAGGATATTTGCTTGTTTTTGTATACTAACACACTATTTTTAAAATCAAATGCTCTTTTATTTCTTTCAAATGGCCGACCCTTTTACATTGTTTTGATTTGGCTTTTATAGCCACTTTTACACGGTTTTCTCCTCTTGTTCTATTTGCTGTCTTTTCTATCTTTTTCTTGCAGGTGCAAGTTGGCGATGGGATAAGGGTGGTGCTGCAGAGTTGGTGGCCGGTGGTGCAGTGGAGCGGGTGGGCAGTTGACCGAAAGTTAGAGGGTGGTTGTGGCACAAGTGGGAAGGTGGCTAGGGTTTCAGCTTTTCTGAAACCCTAGTTTGACTAATGGGTCTTGGGCTGCATATTGGGCTAGGGTGTTGGGCTTGATTTTAATTGTATTGGGTTAGTGGGTATTTAGTTTTGGGTTTTGGGTTTAGTTTGTATTTGGGTGGTTGCTGTGGGTCTTTGTATTAGGTTTTGATGTAATGGGTTAAATAGGTGTGGGTTTTATGTATATGAGGTCAAAATTGGCCTACAACAACCATATCTTGTCTTTCTTGCATTCCCTTTAGATTCTTCATTGACATTATATTTGAGGCAACCCAATGTTATAGTAACCCATTAAAAATTACTACAATTGTTGACATAGTTAGAAAAGAAGAGCAACTCAACGTATCATCTCATAATCAATCCTTATTGACCAATTCTTCGTTAGTTGCTTTCACCCATTACATGTAATACCCCATACTTAGCCTAGACGTTAAAACCAAGTCTGGAGGTTACATCAAAACGTTTAAGGGAAAAACTAACCTTTAAGTATTTTAAAATTCGTCATAAAGAAAACAATTAACTAGTTAAACCAACATGGAAATCCAAGCTTACAAACCGTAGTCCGAAATAAAACATACGTTAGTTCAAATTTAAACAAACAGTAAAATATTTAGAAAAGAGAGATGATCGAGCTCTTAACACGCCAAGTCTCCTAAGTCTATGGGTTACTTGCAATTTAGTTAACAAATAGAATGAGTTTATAACTCAATGTTTGTAACAGATAGTAAGGAAAGACAGTAATATGAATATAATAGTAATTTCCTAAATTCAGATACAGAACCAGAAACAGATAATACTCAGAATTATCATAATATTTCAAATAAGATGCAGATCAGATCAAAATCAGATACAGCTTCCTACCCCCATCCGTTACACACCATTTCTGACCATCTCAACACACCATATAGGGTATTAAGTACCCATCCAGCCCTACACACCAATTAGTGTCGGTATGACACATTTCAGAATGAATACAGACCAGCTGTCATATTATATGTTATAAATTGCCAGAATCATATATAGATTTGTGGCTTAGCCACACAATTTGGAAGATCATTAAACTGCTGACACTTCCTTTTTTATACCATTCCCACCCAATGTAGTTGTAGGTTATAGATATCAAATATCAATGATGTACATACCGTTATCCAAATACAATTCAAAATCAGATAACACAGATCATTATTATTTAACAATTATTGCATTAATTATACGTATAGGCAATTGATTACTCAGCTTCAGAATGTTGGATATCAAGTTATACAATCCAATTCAAATCATACGGACCCTACGAAAAGCTTATGTTCAATTTGAACGATGCTTACGACCTTAGGGAAAATTTTAGTCTTTTGGCCCACACACCCGTGTAGATTCACACGGCTTGGATGTCTGGCCTGTATGGTCTACACAGCCTAGCACACACCTGTATAGCCCTCTTAATGTCACACACGGCCAGTTACACGATGATGTAGCTCAAAATAGTAAGTTACACGACCCAACACGCAGCCAAGCGCACGCCCGTGTAATTCAAATCTCAAAATATCTCTCACACGACTGTGTCTCTGGCTCGTTTGACACTAATTCACAAATAATGAGTTATACGGCCTAGACACATGCCCATGTCCCTAGCTCGTGTGACCTTAATTTACAAACAATTAGTTACACGACCTAGACATATGCTCGTGTGACCCTAATTCACAAACAGTAAGTTACACAGCCTGGCACATGGCCATGTGGCATCTACAACCTTGTTTTTTGGCATTCAAAATTTGTAAAAAATCAGGTTTTTATTATACACCTGATATAGTTTCAATGTATGAACAACGTACAAGAATCCTAAAACCTAAAACAACCATCCAATAACCAATTAAACAACTTAAACGAAACAATTTACACCAGAACACTATCAACCAATTATGTTACTTCGGTGCAAAACCCCCATAGCAAACCAACACTTATCGACGAATTACAGCAATCCCTTGCACTAGACAGTTGGAAGAATGTTAAACGTCTCTCGGCCTTCTCCTACACGTATCAAAGTAGCCACAACAACAAAAGAACTTAAACTCAAATTCAAAACTAAACGAGAAAACCCAACTTCACCAAAAAGCAGACGAACGAACTAACATTTGAACCTTACCTTTGACAATTACAATCAACCTTATGACGGTACAATCTCAACAATGAACCACGCAAAAGAGCCAAAGATGGTTACATGAATACAGGCGAAAAGAAATTGCAAAAAAAAAATAGTAAAAAGAAATAGGGAAAGAAGAAAAGAAAACGTAAAACGAAAAGAAAAAGAAAAAAAAATTAACTAACATGTGAATTAACCAAAAATAACTAATCGGTTCACTACACAAAATATATCCCCATCACTTACTTAGAGATTCGAACACAAAACCAAAGGCAACACAGAAGCTTAACCATCGAACCAACAGACTCATTTTTTACACAAATTTACACAGAATTTAACTTAAGTTAAATAGTTTAGAGTAAGGGTTGAATCAAAAGAATAATAAAAAATTCTAAAAGCAGAACTTGAATCCCTAATCCCAAACACACATAAACAGAACACTTAGCCAGTAAAACAAATTCATAACTATTGACAGAATTTAACAAACAACAATCCAAAATTTTAAGGCGTTACATTACATGGAATGCAACTTGGTAACAAACATAATCTTCCATTAAATAAAATCACTTTGCCCCTAAATATCATCTCATTACGAGCAAGTCAAATTGACCAAAGGCCTACTGCATAAGACAACAACCATCGTTGCTTTGCTACACCACTAACCTAGGAAACGCTTAAATCTCTTAGCACCAACTTAACCAAGAGCGTCTTCCATACCATTTTCCTGCAATTTTCAAAAACCAACCTCCAGAGTATAAGCTTCAAATGAATTTTGAAGAACATGACTCTATCAATCACCCCATCAAATCAATCATGTTGCATGTATTAGTGTCTGTCATGGTCTTCATACAAACTCAAAGACCAATATTGTAGCATCAAAGAACACCCTACCACAACAATGAAAAAGAAAACTAAAATACACATCTCCATACAATAATTGATCAAAACCAAAAATAATATCTTAAAACTTCCACCCCAAAATGTATCGAACATATAGTTTGTAATGCAATCACACCCCAAATAACTCCATTTGTACTGAAACGATTCACCATCATACTCAAAGCAACCTACTCACCAGTACAAATTAAATAAAATAACAATAGGAGATAAACACTAGGAAAAAAAACTTTAAGAAGCCTCTAAAGTCAAGTAACGCACAACACTAAATGAAAAGAATCAAATCACTCAAAACAAAAAGCAAGCACCAACCTCCATAAAATCACCCAACCAAAAGCACATAAACAATAGAAATTGGTTGAATAGCCCCAGGCCTAGATAAGAATGGCAAGTCTCTTTAAACATTTAGAAAGAGAGTCGAGACTACTAGTTTGCAAACCCTACTTAAGCAAGCTAAAGAGTCCCAAAGTTCTTGGAAATTGGTTCCATTAAATGTAGTATTGGGAAATGTGCCTATATTATAGCAAACATGTAATAATTTTTTTATGTATTTGAACGATGAATAAATAAATAAAGTTAATTTCACATTTCACTATTATGTATTTTATGTTTTTATCTTTCATGTTTTGCATGCATGGTGAAATTGTGACAAGTAAATATTAGCTCATTGATTTTCTAAGTTCAAACTGGTGATAAGTGACATTGTAAGAACGTTTATATTGCGAGAAAGACAACTTTCTTTAATAGATAATCTAAACGAGTCCGTAATCCCGTAAAAGAATCAAAGTGAGCATTTGATTTAAAATGATTATTTAGGGAGATGACTAGTCTTGGCTATTGGAGTAGTTGACTCCACGGGTAGAGACATAAATGTATTTATTAGAAGAATGCTCCACAGGTAAAGCAGTTGCCTATCAAAACCTTGTTCCTTCTCACCCACTATTCTCTTCCTCGAGAAGGTTGATCTCCCATCAAATCGTACCAGATTGACACCTATACGCGACCTCATTAGGTAAAATCCTCATCGTATTTATAGCTTCATCTGCATAATAGATATTGGCATATCTTACAAAACCAAACCTTTTACCCCTGATATTTCTTTTGTTAAGGATAAAGGCATCAATCACTTTCCATGATACTCAAATAATTGCTTCAACCACCTCTAATGCATACCTTCAAGTACGTTATTGACGAAAATTGATACATACCCATCCTTTGCCCTTATGCCCTTCATTTGACCTGCCTCAAAATCTTTCTTTGTAGAGCGATAAAATCCACGTTACCTTATTTTTCTTAATCATGAACATCTCATACATATGAAGACTTTATCTAAAAATCATAATTCTTTAAACCTATATGGTGTTAATAATAAGAAATTATTATTCAAAGGATTCGACCCAAGTCGAGAGTAAAAATTTAAATGATTTAAACGTAATTAAAAAATTATTATATATATAGATAAAGGTTGTATGTTTGTCTTATAAGACAAGGAACGAGAAAATGCCTGTCATTCCATGGTCTTACTAGTAAACGAAAGCATATGTTGGCAATGGTAATGAAATTTTCTTATTTCGCCACCTAATGGTTTAAAATTGGTTTTAACTTTTTTGAAAATCTTAGAAACATGGTTTTCCTTTTACACAATAAATTTAACTTACCAGTAGATTAACCACTCTATCAAAACTCTCTTTTTTTTTTTTCCTTTTCCTCAAATATAATATTAAATAAAAGATTACAAAGGATAAGATTTGAATTTTATCATTTAGATATCTTAACGTGTTTTAAGCAGGTGTCATTTATTTTGGAAATAAAAGCTGAATATATTTTTTAAAGGGTTAATTTTTAGAAATATGCTAAAAAAAACTTATTTTGAGAAAGTGGAATTCTTTTTTGAAATTAATCATTTTTGAAGAGATAAAAGAAAATATGTCCTACAAAACATGTTTTCAATGTCGTGCTGGTGAAAATGCATCCTACATCATGCGTTTTTACTGTCGTGTCAACGAAAACGCGTCCTATGAGGTGCGCTTTCAACCACGTCAGCTGAAAACATGTCTTACAAGACTCATTTTTACTGAGAATTGACAATTTACTCTTTTGGTCATATAGTTAGATGTTAATGTTTTTTTCCTTAAGTCCCGGGTTCAATTCTTCTCTTACTCACATTTTTATTTTTATTTCATGTTGTTGTAAGTTTTTTTTTTTTTTTTAAATAATATTTTTAACACAATAGTTCTTTTGGTTTGATAGTTAGATAATTGTGATTTCATCCTTGTGTTTTAAGTTTAATTTCTCTTATATGCACTTTAATATGTATTTTTTTATTTCATGTTATTTCAAGTTTTTATTTATTTATTTTTAATTAATGTTTATAATTAATAAATATATTGTTTCAAGTTCTTTTTTATTTTTAATTCATAACTCTTTTATTTATAAAATCAAATAATTATTGCAAATATCATTACTTTTAGTAAATATATTTTTATATGTGTAATATTTATTTTTCAATCCATATCATGAGTGTAGTAAATTGACATATTATATATTTTTGTATGTGTATATAAAATAAATATTTGAAATATTTCACATATAAAAATATTTGAAATATCATACCCACAATGTAGATGAAAAACAATGATATTTTAAATATTTATTTGATTTTACAATATTAGAAATTACTATACCCCTACAATATAGGTGGAGAAAATAAATATTTGACCTACAAATATTATATATAAAGAAAAATATATCTAAAAAATTAGTTGATATTTTTTAAAAAATAATTACATATTTATTATTTGATTTTATAAATAAAAGAGTTATTAAATAAAAAAATTTGAAAATAATATATTTATTAATTATAAATATTAATTAAAAAAATTGAAACAACATAAAATAAAAAATACATATTAAAATGCTTATAAGAGAAATCAAACTTAAGGCTTGAGAATAAACTCACAATTATCTAACCATGTAACCAGAAGAGTTAATATATTAAAAATAAAAAAAAAAAGTTAATCTTATAGTCTTGATTTGCAATTACATTATATCCAAACTTTTTTTCTTTTTTATAAAATGGCCCGAAAACCACAATCTCTCGTTAACTAGAATCAACGATTACAAACTCATGCATATCGCAAGACATCCAAACCTTAATTGGAGGAATTGACAACTTTTTTTTTGTTAGTTTCAAAGTTATCATTGATAATAAATTTTGAACAAAAGACAAATAGTTGTTTTGACTAATTGGACGGTTATAAATTTAAAGCAAAAGATCCCACCTATTGATTTATGTATCTTTTTTTAAATGTAAAAGTACTATAATAGTACCTGATCATTCAGGTATTTATATTAAGATTCAAATTTTATTTTATTTTTTTAATTAAAAAATAGATAAGTTAGTCCATGTACGTTAAATTAAAGAGTAAATTAGTCTTTTTTATTAAAAATTTTTATCTATTTCTATTATTAAAAATTGACATGGCTGATGAAATAACTAGATAATTACACATGGCATACCATGTGTACCTTATGTTGATGTACAAGGTCAATTTTTAATCATAAAAATGGATGAAAATTTTAACAGAATGACCAATTTGCTCTTTGATCTAATGTATAGGGACTAATTTGCCCATTTTTTTGTAGAATGGCAAATTGCAATCTAACTCCTAGTATAAGGTCCTCCATAGTACTTTTACTATCCTTGAACTATGTAACGGATTGCATTTTGGTCCCCTATAGAAAATATGAGTAAACATGTCCCTATATGTTAAATGAAGGAGCAAAATAGTCACTCCATTAAAATTGTGCCTTTAAATACTTATTTTGGTATATTATATATAAGGCATAATAATAATTGTTGACCTTGACCATTATACTTTCATTCAATTTGTCCCCTTTTTTTTTTTTATAGGACACTGATTCGTCTTATATTTCACGTCAAAAAATAATTTAAAATTATAAAAAAATAAAAAAAAATAATTCTAAAAATTATGAAAAAAATTCTTGAAAAACCTCATAATTTTGAAAATTATAATTTTATTTATGATTTTTAATTTTTAAAAATTATTTTTTTTGTTGGTGTGGCATTTAAGTCAAGATAGTTCTACGTTAGCAATTAAAGGTTGAAGGTCAATTTGCTCAAAAAAAGTAGGGGCTAAATTGAATAAATGTGCAAAATTAAATGGCTAAATTTGTTATTGTGCCTTATATAAACGCCAAAATAAGCATTTAACAACATAATTTTAATGGAGGGATCATTTTGCTCATTTATTTAATGTATAAGTACTAATTTACCTATTTCTTAGTAGAGGGACCAAAATACAACATTACTTTTACCCACGCAAAAAAAAAGTCATCTTTTAATATAGTTTAAATTATGCTATTAGCCCATGTACCTTATGAAAGTTGTGGATTTAATATTTATACTTTAATTTGGCCATTTTTAGCTCTTGTACTTTTCAAATTTTAAAATTCCAGTCCTCACCATATGCTTACTGGTAAGTTCATTAAGTTTTGCTATTTCCAAAATTTGATGCAACAAACATATTATCATATATGTACTGCCATGTCAACTTGTTATTTTCATATATTATTTACTAAAAATACAATTAATAGATTAATGGTTGTCATTTCTATTAAAGCTAAAATTTCAAAATTCGAAAAAGGTATAGAGATTTAGAATGATCCGATTGGATAATATGGACTAAATCTACAAATGCACGTATAGTACACAAGACTAGTAATTGAATTTAACCAGACTTATTTTACTGCTACTATTTGGGTCAAGACTAAAATTTAAAAATTAAAAAAAAAGTATAGAGACTAAAATTGACCAATTTGGAAAGTACATGAACTAAAATTGATCAAATCAAAGTAAAAGGAGGAAATCCACAACTTTTGTAAAGTGGAAGGACTAATAACAAAATTTAACCTTTAATACATTAGTTCAAATCTAAATATTTTATCGATGGATTAAACAAATCTTCTATAAAGAAAAAATTGATGGAGTTGATCATTAATGGACCAAGAGCCAAAAGCAATGTGCCATTACACTATAAATAGTTTATAAATTTTTTATTTCTTCCGCAAAATATTATAACGTACTTACTTTTGGAGAGGAAATAAAAATACATATATGGTATTTATAACCCAACTACATATAATATTCCAAATTAAGGCAGAAATATTGAACATGATATTAGGTCAATCTCATGCACAAGAAAATAATATATACACAGACAAGCTTTTTTATATATGCATGTATTTATGAGATGAAATTATTGATATAATATTAAATTATTAAAAAATAATATTTATATTTTATACAATCCTTTCTATTAATCGATATGTGTAATTTAAAAATAATAAAGTGGTTCATTTATGGCTTGTTGTAGATGAAAAAGATGGGAGCAAGTTGTGCGTGTGCTTCATGGTGAAGAATATATATATATATATACACAGTAGTTGGGCAGAAGAGGAAAGGCAACATCCAATTGAACACGTCTCCTAACGCCTTATGAGACGATGGAAAAATGAAAATGAGTAGACCGTCAATGGTTTGATTGCGAACCACTTTATAAACATATTCACCCCAATCTTTTCTTACGACACTATTTTCTCAATTAGTTAATGTTGGAATGTTGGACCCTTTTCCTTGGTCTTCCTTTTTTTCTCCCTCACCCAATTGCCCTTCAATTTCTACCTTTTCTTTCTTTGACTTGGTCCGTTTTGGTAGTCTGTTACTTTTTTTATTTTAAATTAAAATAAATGTTAAATTTTTAATTTATACCTAAAAAATTGTTTGGCATATAGAAGTAATTATTTCATTTGATAAACTTAATTTTTTTAAAAATTATTTATTTTTTGAATTCAATTTTTTTCATATTAATATATAATTTTATTTTGTATATTTTCATAAAAATTAAATATATTAATTTGGATATTTTACTTTAAAATTTATTTTTACTTACTTATTTTATTAAAAAATTATTTTATATTAATTAAAAAATTAATAAGATTATCAAAATGAAATTTCCAACCGTTGATCAAACATACCTTTATTATTTCTTGATATAGATTTCAAAAATGATGTGAGTTACATAATCGAACTGATGTAATTTTAATATTTATTAATATAAATTAATTTTAATTTTTAAAAATAATTATTTTGAATTTTTCTTGAGAATTTTTTTTGGATTGGTTTCTGTTTTTTTCTAATAGATTATTATTGTCTAAAATTAACTATAATTTCTCTTCAACTATTAAATAAGAGGATAATATAGTTCAGCACACTCGAATCCACATCCTTTCACACTAAAAATAATACCAATGCCAATCGAGTTAAAACTCAATCATCTATTAATTTACTTTTTAAAAACATATTTAAAAATTAAATAACAAATCTGAAATAGTTATTGTTGAGAGAATTTTACTCTGTTATTTGAAGAGATTAAATGATAATTGAAGGTGTAAAATGGTGGATATTGGGAAATATTGATAGGAGTGGTGGACTAATGTAGGAATGGTAAACAAAAATGCAGTGGATAGGCTTCAAAAGTTACCTCAGCAAAGCCAAATTGGTTTTCTCTTTTGCCCGAAGTTTATAAAATTCTTCTTGCCATCGAAGCACGCAACCTTTTAGAAGTAAACGTCAGGGTATCCATGATATTAAAAACAATATAAAATATAATTTATACAACTTAAATTATTTACGAATGATGAGTTTGGGAAATCTTGATGTGAGCTGCCTGTTTCCTTTTCACCTTTTATCTACATTTCATTCCTACCCTTATTTTTGAAGGGAAAATAAAAAGGGGGTACTCATTCAACATTTTACTCTAGTTTGTTGCATCCGGAGGGTGAAAGTAAAACCATTTTAGAAAAAGTAGGTAAATGGGTCTAGAATTAATTATTTGTATGTAATGGAAAAAAATCGATTTTTTACTCTGTTATTATAAATTTTTAATATTTATTACAATAGGTTTCTGTAAAATTAATTTTAACAATATGTTATTTTATGGGCTCCTTGAACCTAGATGATGTGGTTAAGTTTTCCTTACTCGTTGGAATCAGAGTAATTATTTGAAATGATTAAAGCTGTTTGATATGTAGAAGTGTTACTTTTTTTTTAATATTTAAATTTCAAACTGTAATAATATAATTTAAATTTTAAATAATTATTGATAATATTTAAACAAAATTTAACAGTTATAGATGACGACTTTCTTGTTAAATTTTAAAAATGTAGATTGTATATGACTGATTATTTAAAGAGGAAACACAAATTTTAATTGACCTCACCATCATGGTGTCAAAGTTTATGTTAACAAAATCTTAAATTTAAAACCCATAAATAGGCCTCTTAACTTCCTAGTTTTTAACAAAAAAAAAAAACCTCAAAACATTCGTTTTTTATATTTTATACGATATCATGTACCTACTTATTTCTAAATTTTAATTTCCAATCATACAATAATAGTTGCCCACTTACTGAGATCTAAACAAGGTCATATTGCTAAGAATATAACAACATTGGAGTATTCTCTTATGACTCAAGGTTGTAGTAATACGGGAACAAATCTGCCCGTCAACAAAATAGTTCCTCAATTAATGCTAACCAAATTAAGAAAGTTACTTTCATGCTAGCATTCATATCTATTCTAATTGAACAATGAAAACTTTGAGACCCATATGTTTCATCTCCCATACGATGAAGTAACAATAATGTTGGAAACTGTAACGTTGTTGGTTAGTCTTCCAGTGGAAAATCATCTAGTAAAAGGAACTTTTGAGGACAATCAAGGGGAGATCCTTCATTGAGCTTTTGGAAAAGGTACTAACCTCAATACTAATTGTGACACCCTACACTCCACCCAATCCCTAGATCCAAATGCGTGATATTATATTACAATACCAAAGCAACTCAAACCAACAAATCTTATAAAAACATAAAAATTTACATTCAAGCAATTCATCATAGTCAAACATTCTCAACACATTACTTAAATGGATTATATGAATATACATTAATCATATACCAAATAATTAACGGTTGTACAAGGTTTAAAACATAGTTAGGGTTTGAATCGAAACCTTTTTGAAAAAAATTAGCATTATGTCTTGAGATATAGACCTCTATGTCTCGAGACAAGCCTCTTTTTATTTTTGGGTATTATTGCTTCGATGTGGATATGTCTCTAGACCTTACGGTTTATGTCTTGAGACAAAGCCCTTCAAGTCTTGAGATAGGTCTCGAAATGGACCTTCTTTTTTTTTTTTTTTTAATTTGGCTTTAATATTTGGTTGTCTTGAGACTTGGAACATTACAAAATTAATTTAGGTTCGATGTGCCCTTGTTTCGAGACAAAAAAACCACTCTATCTCAAGACTTATTTACTAAGTCTTGAGACCTTAAGCTATAAGATGTACCAAATGGTAATTTTTGTTATTGGGATCTCGAGACTCTATGGTAAAATGACCTAAAATGCTCATTCCAATGCTTTCTAACCTTAGTCAAAATATACTTAAATTTATCTAAACTTTATACCAAACTCAAGGACATCAATATATCACATTTTGACATATTCAAATACCATTTAAACCAAGCATTCATTTCATCACAATCTAATAAGTTAAGTTTATAAAGATTGTAATAGGCCAATTTAGCCCGGGCCCACACAAAAAATAATAAACCCCCAAAAAATAAAACAAAGTCCAAGTCCAAGTCCAGTCCAAAATTATAAATATATAATTTGGCCCGATCAGAATGGCCCATTACTTGAAAAGATTTAACGTCCATCTACAAGCTTGACTCATATGGAAATATAATCTTCAAGGATATGCAATCTTAGATATGATATGCAATCTTAGATATGATACAATCTTAGATATGATACACAATCTTAGAAGATATGATTTTGTAATCTTAGAGATTTAATTCGTAGATACCCTTTAATCTTAACCGTTGATGTAATTAATCTGTACCGTTGGATTTGAAAAGGCTCAACTATAAATAGAGGCCTCTCCCTTCATTGTAAATCACTTGAGTTTTGGGGAGCAATAAGAATTCTTGAGAGCATTCACTCAAATTTCTCTCCCTCTTGCATTCTTATTTTCTGCTGTTTGTTCTTATTTTATTCTTTGTTCATCTTCGTTTTTCAACCTTTTTTTATTTTTGATTTAATCCCTGTTTCCTTGATTTTTAATTCTCTTTTATATTTTATTTTTTAATTATTTTAATATTATATCAAATTATTTCTTTTTTTATTAGGATATTTTATTAAATCCTATATTTTTTTATATTATTTATAAATTTATATATTATATGCTATTTGAATTGTTTTATCATTAATATAAAATTTTCTATATATTGTATATTTGAAATATGTAAATCATTTATGTATATATATCTTATATTACTATATTATATGTTATCCCTTATATATATTTTCTATATATTTAAAGTTTTATATATAGTATTATTAATTTAAAAATCTATTATTTATTTCATTATATACATATATTTTTCAATTTTAGATTTTGCCATATCATTTTTTATACTTCCTTTTTTTTAAAAATTGATATATATATATAGTATATTATTGTTTTGTATACATTATTTACCTTATTTTATTATTATTTTATATATATATATTCAATCTTGTGTGTAAATTATAAGATTTATTTCTTCATTTTTCATAGATTCTTTATTGTTATTATCTACTCAATATCTTTTATTTGATTATTCATATTCCTAGGATTAAAATCTGTCATCTTTATTTACCTTAGCATTGCACTATATTGCTCAAATTATTTGCTATGTTACATCATTCTTTTTACTTAATTGTCTATATTTGTGCTAATTGTTGATATGTTTTGTAATTTTAGAGAATTGTTCTTTGTTATTTATAATGTATTAATGTTATATTTTATTCAAGTAATTATTTTTGAAAATATTTTTTTTTGCAGCTTTTTATCCAAAACTTTATTTCTTAAAATAAGGCAATATTTGACATTTGGGAGTTTTGAGGGAATCGTGCCCTAACTTACTGGGCTTTGATTTTTCTCATTAAGTCTAAATGATTAAATACCCTTTTCAAGTTAAAACGTGTGATTTTCAAATAAAAACTATCTTTAAGAATTTAAGATGTTGCGTCCTAACTTACTGGATGTGATATTTTGATATTTCGAGATAGAGATTTCTAAAAACGAAAGATATTTGATGTTTGGGAAATTTGAAAGGCCGTGCTCTAACTTACTGAGATTCGATTATTTTCTTTTATCCAAATAATTGAATGTCTTTTAAAAAGGTTATAAGTTTTTAAAAACAAAATCAAAAGGATCATACTTTAAAACCTTTTCAAATCTTCGACACTAGGACATTTAATAATCAATTAGGTACCAATTTTTGGGCGTTACGAGGGTGCTAACCCTTCCTCGTACGTAACCGACTCCCGAACCTGATTTCTCTAATTTTTATAGACCAGAATTTTTTTAAAAAAAATACCAAAATGTTTCATAAGGTGATCCAATCGCACCTGAACAAAAAGGATGGGTGGCGACTCTATTTCCGTTTTCATTTTAAAGTCGACCCCGTTGTTCAAAATTAAAAATGGTTTCGACAAAGATCACTCAATTTCATACATATTACCTAATAATTCAAGAATCCAAAAGCCAAAATAAAATATGGGAAATAGAAAGCTTACACTCGGAACTTAGGATAGGGGTTTAGGCTATTCCTAAGCTTCCAATTAACACTATGAAATCATGTCTACTAGCAGTGGTTCCAAACACTCATCGTTCACGCTTCACGCTTTCGCCTAGTAGCCGAAAGCTTAAACTAGCTTTTCCTTTCCTTTCGCCTTGCTTATTGAAGGCTTCAGCACTTCCGTATCTTCATCAAAGTTAATCATACAATAACCATGATTAAAATTCAGCTATAGACACTCTTAAAACAACCAAAACGCAGGCCTAAGTTAGTTCCTCTTGGAACCGAAATCTTCAATATAACAAACTTGAAACTCAATAATCTCAATCTCCACTTATCCTCTTTATCTAAAACTGATTCCATTCACCTAATTATTCATCTATGATTGATTCTTAACCTTCAAAGTATATAAAATTACCCAAATTCATGGTTCTAAAATTTCGATGTAAAATAGGCATTTTTCATGAAAACTCAATAAAACCTTAAAATCTCTTAACGAAAATTTAGGGAAAGTTTAGAAACCCTCTAATCATCTCAAAATAAGTTGAAAATTTATTTTTATGCACAATCCCGAATTTCACCATTAACAACCCAATTTTTATTTTTTATTCAAATATTTCGATTCAATGAACAAAAAATCAATTTAAAAGGCTAAATATCATTAAAAAACTAATTTTGGGATGTGACATCAAATCTCACTAATTTTCTCACCTAAGAATTTAGCCCCTGTACTATTTTCATTAGTTATTAAAAAAATCATTTAATAATTCTTATTTGCTAATGTCATGGTCAATTCATAAATTTCTCGATGTTATCCTCAGACTATCTTGATTTAAAGAAATTCGATCTTAAAATCAATTTTTTTAACACTGACAAAGATTGAGTCTTTACATGATTTCTAAGGGCACTAAAAAGGGTAAAGCCATAACAGCAATGCGACTATCACGACTTGAACTTAGGCCATACATGGAGTGATGAACATCCTAGCCATCAGGCCAAGGTTCAACACCAGAAGATATTGAACATCATACTAGAGCCTTTTTTGTCGGTTGATTAAAGGTGTGTTGATGCTAGAAAATTTTGGCAACTTAGTTCATACCATGTATCTCCCATTATTATCTAATTTTGAAATGTTTGATAGATAGAAGTGGGGGTTTGCCATTTTGGTCTACCTATACATAGTGCTATTTAAGGTGTACTGAATGAGGAGTGAATTAGTAAATGACTGCCTTGTGATTTTTATAATTGTAGGGTTGATGTCAACTTTCATGGATTGTGCTTAACCTCTTTGAAAATCTAAGTTTCCATCTTGCTACAAAGTAAAATTAGAAGCATATGTTATAAAGTCTATTACGTTCCAAATGTCTTATATTTGTATTGACATTTTGTATTTTAATAGGTGATTCGGGCATCGTGACCATACAACATATTGGAAGGATGAAATCTTAGTGATATGAGCATCTATTTGATGATAAATCAAATGATTTGATAATTTTTTATTTTTTATTGTTAATTTTATTTACTATAATTAATATCACCTCGTAATGAAATTTAAAGATAACATCTTTACTATTTTTGCAATTTGTTTGTATAACGTATTAAGTGGAAGAGATTACAACCATACTACTGCCAAAGGCACATGTACACATCCATGTTTTTATTGTGTGCACGTTGCTTATATGCTTTTCTTACATCAAATGGCATTGGTCTGATCAAGTATTACATATTTTGGAAAATTTAAAAAATTTCGCCAAATTCAAATAACATGAATGACTATCACCTCATAAATTTGCTTTCAGGGTTGGAGCATAATTGGGCCACTAGATTTTTCAAGTACATTGCATATTAGGCCATTAAAATATGGATGACTATCATCCTTTAGATTTGAGGTTGAGATTAGAGCGTAACTAGATCACTATATATAGATGACTATCATCTAGATTATCTTGCATGGACCCAAATTGTCATTTCAACCTGTAAGGGTGCTATTACTCCAATGTAGACACAAATGATAGGCATCCATGTCTTGAAGAATGCATATTGCTTGAAAGTTGTCTTGGGTATAATCGCAAACACCGCGTTGTCTAGGTATGGCATCCATATAACACATCAAATATATACAAGTACAATTACATTCTTTAACAAGAATAATGAATTACATTGAATGTAAATACATCATCAACACAACTTTTCACTTGACTTGTTGATTGATTTCTTGTCACAGCCAAATAAATTCTTTTTTATAACATGTATGATCCAAGTGACCCTAAATTTATTAAAATGTTCAATGAAATAGAGGATTATAAATATAGACAATTGAATACATATTAAGATGTTATATACTATTATATTTTTACCTTCTATTAAGAGGGAACTCTTACGCTTGAAAATGGATGGATGTTAACCACGACACCTGTATCCATGCCAATGTTTGTAGAAGCAAACAATAATTATTTATTTTGTTTATCGATTCTTAAGTTGCCCTACATAGCGCCTTATATTGATACGCTAGAGTCACCAAATCCTATGTCTTTTTTTTTATCTAGCTACAATTTTAACGAAATGTTTATCACATTTTCTAAAGACAAAATCAAGATAAAATATGAAATTTTCTCAAATATTAACCATTTATTGTCAATTCTTACTTAAAAAAAAAAGTAAATTCTTTGAATGTGTGTTTTTCTTAAAACAAAATCAATTCTTTGAATGTGTTTTAAAAAAAAAAATCAAATTGCCTTTTTTTTTGAAAAAAGTTTAAATTTAGTACATTTTCTTGACCATATTGGATATATATAATATTATCTAAAATCATGAAAAATAAGAAACATTTTTAGGTGAAGGAGTTCATGAAGGGATGAGCGGCGAACCTATTTAATCGGCCCATTAACATTTTATATTTTAAGTACATTATAATTTAAATTTAAATTAAAAATTTAAAAAAATTAACTAAATTTTTAAAATTAAAAAATAAAAAAATAAATTAACTAAAATTTTAAAATTAAAAAATAAATTAACTTAATTTTTTAAAATAAAAATAATTCTAAAATTTTGGAGAATTGAGGGATTTTAACGTATTAAATAATGATGGTTGTAGATTTATTATTTTTAAAAAATAAAAAAGGGTATTTATGGAAGAGTAAAGGTGTTAAAAAGAATAACGTCATGATTTCAAAGCGATAGGAGGCGTCAAAGTTTCTGTCAAACCAAACAGCATTTCTCAGTTTTTCTTTCCCTTTCTCTCAGCTCTCAAAAATAGAAAAACGCCCCCTTTTCTTTTTAGAACCAAATGAAATTTACTTACAGTGTTCTAAAAAGTTAAAATTTTTTATTGAAATTTAATTTCTAATACTAACACCGAACGCACAAAGCAAAAGCACTGTTAGCGTTGGTGTTGGAGAAGAGTTGTTTCTCTCTCTTCTTTCTACTTTCTGCTACAACACGACGACACACTCCTTGCTGGCAAAGATTCCTTCATTCTCTTCCTTCCTTTCTCCTACCCTAAAATTTTCCCCACCAACATTCACTCTTAACATGTTTTCTGTTTTCTTCATCTAAAAACCATCCTTTTTTCTTCAATTATTAGGAGGGGTTATTATGGGATGTTCTAGTTCAAAGTTAGATGATCTTCCGGCAGTTGCTCTTTGTCGGGAAAGATGTGCCTTTTTAGACGAAGCGATTCGACAGCGTTTGGCTCTAGCCGAAGCTCATGTTGCTTACACTGCGTCTTTGAAGTCATTTGGTCAGTCTTTGAATAATTTCGTGGAGCATGATTTTGGAACTTCTTCAGGGGCGCTACCTTCTTCTCCTCCATCGCCCAATAAACTTAAAAGCAAAGCCGTGGATCCAATTGCCGTTGGCCCAAGTTCTCCCAAGAAAGGTCATCACCATTCCCATTCTAATTCTGGTTCTCATCTTCACTTCCATTCCGATTCGGATGAAGATGACTCCGGCGGCTCTTTGCACCATTCAGACCATTCTTCGCCTTTGCACGACGATGGTGGGGGTCATATAGAGTATATGCACCCAAACTATCCCAATTATGGACCTCTTGAATCTGGGTCTTTTCCCGGCGGCTTTATGCATATGAATTTTATGAGGAAGCAACCAGCACCGTCGATTGTTTACGAACAAAGGCCTATGAATCCGGAGACTGTTTATATGGGCGAATCTTCATCTTCTTCTTATTATCCTCACTCTTATATGAGTAACAATATTCCTAGTTCTAGTTCATACCCTTATCAAGGTTACCCCAATTACGGTGGTTTTAGTAATTATTCTTCTTATTCGGCGCCTGGTTGTGAGTCTTCACTGCTTCCGGCGGCGGGGCCTTCCTCGAAACCACCACCTCCTCCACCTTCGCCTCCGAGAGCTTCAGCTTGGGATTTCTTGAACCCTTTCGAGAGCTATGAAAGCTATTATCCTCCGTTTACGCCGGCTAGGAATTCAAGAGAAGTAAGAGAAGAGGAAGGGATCCCTGAGTTGGAAGATGAGGATTATCAACATGAAGTAGTTAAAGAAGTGCATGGAGACCAGAAATTTGTTGATAGCGGTGGTTATTCCAAGCCCCCAGTTAAAGATGAGGATGGGAAAGTTGCTGCTAGTGAGGCAGAGGCTTCGCTTTATCAGACACGGCCGAGTGTTGGGATTGAAAATGATAGGGTGGAATATGAGGTTCATGTGGTGGATAAGAAAGTGGTGGATGATGAGAGGGCTGAGGAGCGTGGTACCGGGTCAAGGGGCGCTCCAAAGGATGTTTTTGAGGTGATTAGAGATATACAGGTTCAGTTTGTGAGAGCTGCCGAGTCAGGGACTGAAATTGCCAAGCTGCTTGAGGTTGGAACACTTCCTCATCACCGCAAACATGGTATGGATTTTCATTCTTTTCATGGGATTATTGTGTTATTCATTTGTCCTTTCACTGGGCGAGTAAGAATTTTGTGGATATTCAATATCTGTGATTTCACAAGTACTGATACTTCATTAGATTGGACCTTTTTTTTTTTGTTCAACTGTTTGGTTTTCTGCGAGTCATACTAACTGTGGGATTTGGTATGTTTGTGGAACAGTTTCCAAGATTTTGCATGTAGTTACTCCTTCGTTATCTGTAGTACCATCTCAGCCATCTACTTCTCAGACTGGCGAGTCTTCTTCGTCTGCTGACAACACTGATCCAGCTTTTCTAGACATCAATGAAGAAATGGCCAGGAAAACGAAAAACCTTTCCGCTACTTTGCAGAAGTTGCATCTTTGGGAAAAGAAGCTCTACAATGAAGTGAAGGTATATTGTGCTTCTGTCCAAGCCATCTCTTCACAGTTTTAGATTCATGATTATCTCGAGTTGCTGCATGGTCTAATTGATTCATGAGTATAAGTAGTGGTTTCAAATTTGGTTCGTTTTCAATTTAGTGTATTATGTTAGAATATGTTTCATTATCTATTATGTTTTACACTAATTTTCTTTATATCTCATTTAAGGAATTGTTTCTCTGAAAGTTGCTGCTCTGAGATATTTACCTTTGAAGGACTTGATGTTGTTGATTTTAAGCTTTTTCATGGATAGCATAATAGTAGCTTTTATTCATTTTATGTTGTTTCTGTACCATTTTAGAAATACCTTGTCATCATCATAACTTGGTTTCTAGTGGAACTACAATGTTTTAGTTATACTCTGGAATGAAGAGATGTTGGGCATTTCTTTTAGTGGTTCTGTAACCATTCTGATCATTCTAACTAGAAGTTTTTGATGCTTCAGGCTGAGGAGAAGATGCGGGTAGCTTACGACAGGAAATCTCACAAGTTAAGGCAACTAGATCAAAGGGGTGCTGAAGCTAATAAAATTGAGTCAACCCGGAATACAATCAGGGGCCTGTCCACGAAGATAAGAATAGCAATTCAAGTTGTTGACAAGATATCTGTGACAATTAATAAGATCAGGGATGAGGAACTATGGCCACTGCTCAATGAACTGATTGAAGGGTCAGATTATTTCCATTTGAGTGTTCTTAGTATTTGATTTCTTTAATTAGCATCTTTGATGAGATTACTTAAAACTGCCTTTATTGGTTGCATGATGACATTGCTTTAACAGTTTTACCAGTTTTACGGGTCTCTTGCCCTTGCTAGCAATGAGAGGTGAATGTCAATGCTGCATGCTGGCATGAGAGGTCTTTAAAGGGTATGAGGGATCAAATAATGAAAAAGAAAGGAGTTAGCTAACCTGCCCCTGGTCAGAAGATTCTTCTACCGTTTTTGTTAAGATAGATGCTGTTAGATCATGCATTCTTTTCTTTCTCTTTGTGTGGATTCTTGAACCATTGGAATCAAATAGTTCATGGGTTTGGCCTAAAATGTCTAGTTATCATGACTGGAAAGTTATTTGAGTTTCAGGTTTAGTGCTTGAGATTCTATATCTATTGAAATCTTATTAGAAGTTGAGAAAAGCAAGTGCTATACGATGCTTTATTGAACCAAAGATGCAAAATAGATACCCTTTAAGTATACAGATTGCCTTTACTAATCGGGGCAGGGTTTCACTGAAAGGATTCTCTTTCTTTTGGTACCTTTTTCTTCCTGTGCCTGAATTAGAAGATAAATGGTTGAACTAGTAATTATATTTTTGTACATTTAGCACGAACATTTAGCAAATAATATGCTTTCAATGAAGTACTATAATTTTTGTGGTTGAGAACATGGATTCGAGATGAATGTACTTTAATTTGGTGTTATGTAAATATTTCCATTAAATAAATGTAGTATGTATTAAATATTATTAATAATATTAAAACCTATGTTTCTGATGTATGCATTTATTTAGTTTACTGGAGTGTGATTTTGACAGCGACTTTTCATCTAAGTATTTCATATTTGCCTTCCAACAGTATATATCACACAAATAGATATTTGAGACTTTAGCTCACTTTATGTAACAAACCAAGCAAAGATAATTTTTATGAGATCATATTCACAAATGTAAAATATGGGTGTTAAATTACTTTCCAGTTGGGGCTCTTGCATGTTTTTTTTTCTTTGCAGTGCTAACTTCATATCTTTTTCGTGGTTTTCATATCCTTGATTGTATTGAATTAACAAACCTTTTCGCTCCAAACAAATATGGACTTATCATTTACATTTTTGTTCTTTTTTTTCTTTTTGCGTAGTCTTATCTCATTTCCTTGGATTTTTTTCCAGGTTAGACAGAATGTGGAAATCAATGCTTGAATGTCATCGTAATCAGTGTCGGGTAGTTAGAGAAGCCAAAACTTTAGGTCTCATTGGATCTGGCAAAAAACTCAGTGATGATCATCTTAAGGCCACATTGCAGTTCGAGCATGAACTTATTAGTTGGACTATAAGATTCTCAAGTTGGATAGATGCCCAGAAGGGTTATGTAAGAGGTTTGAATAATTGGCTACTAAAATGTCTTTACTATGAACCCGAAGTAACTGATGATGGAGTAGCTCCCTTCTCACCTAGTAGAATAGGCGCACCACCCATATTTGTAATATGTAACCAGTGGTCACAAGCAATGGATAGGATGTCAGAAAGGGAGGTGATCAACTCTATGCGGGTTTTAGTGACTTGTGTGCTCCAGCTTTGGGAACAAGATAAGTCAGAAATGCATCGGAGGATGATGGCCAATAAGGATTTAGAGAGGAAGGCTAGGAATTTGGATAGAGAGGATCAGAAGTTGCAGAAAGATATCCAAGCATTAGATAAGAAAATTGTTTTGGTCTCTGGAGATGGTAGCAGTCTCTCGGTAGCTGGAAATGTTGTGTATCAGAGTGAGACTAGCAACAGTAGTTTGCAGGGGGGCTTGCAACGTATATTTGAGGCAATGGAAAAGTTCAGTTCCGAGTCCTCCAAAGTCTATGAGGAACTTTTGCAGCGTGTTAAAGAAAGGATTGCTGAAGAGCATGAGAGAGTATCATAGGACCCACTAAAACAAAATGACTATGTCATCCCTTGGAACTGATGATCAGTTTAGGCAGTCTATTGCCCTCTCAGAAATGGAGCTCAGTGTTGGTTTGGACGGGTCCTGCAAACATACAACTTGGCTGGTTGCTCTACTGTCAGGGAAGACTTGATTATGAATGAGTTGGAAGAGACATAAGATGGGAGCCAACCTTGGCATTGTTAGATGATTCATCATCTGCCTTACAGGAGTAGGTTTCGGATGGGCTTATGGCATGGACTGTCAAGCTTGTCAAGAGCCGAAGACAGATATTGCATTTCCAAAATCTCACTCAAGGTGCAACTCTATATATCCTGTCCAGTCGGCATGAAGCAACACCCGTGTCATTGAAGAATATCAGGCAAAGGAAAGCAGCTGGTGTGCCAAACCATTGGAGTAAGCAGATTCTCCATCAGTTTTGTAAGATGAAGAGTTTTAAAAATGTAGTTTTTATGAAAATTTGCAAGTCACAGGAATATACAGAATCAAATGTTGTAGTATAATGCAATTTGCTTTTCCATTTTTGAATCAAACTACAGTTTTTTTTTTGGGTATAGGAAACCAGCTGACATCCGGCAAATTGAAAGCAATGTGAATAAAAAGATGGTGTTAAGAGGAAACCAAAATGAAATTGTTGAAAGGCAGTTGGGAATGAAAAGGTGAATAATGCAGTAGAAAGATCCGAGGAATCATTAACATTCTCAGGTTGATGTCATGCTACACTTGTGGTGCAATGTTTTTCAAAATAATTAATTGTACCAAGACAAGTACAGTTTCAATGGTAAGAATTTTGACAGCTGACCAAACTGTGACTGCCATGATTATTGCACAAAATAAAATCCAACAAGATTTTGCTTAACCTGAAAAAGAAAATAGAGGATTTATTTATTTTTTATTTGTATAGTTAAAATTAATAAAACAAAGTACTTTTAATTAATATATAAAAAGGAGGTAAATGATTTATTTTAAATTTTATTTTTTATCAACATATAATTAAATTAAAAATTATAAAAATCAATATTCTACATAAAATTATAATGCGTAAAAAAAATTGTATTTAATACAAGAATAAAAGATTGCTAATTTCTAAAAATAAGTTTTAAAAAATCAAGTCCATGATTGTTAATTTCTAAAAAATAAAGAACTAAAAAAGATAGAACAGAATGTTTCTTAAAACAAATTAAAAATAAAATAAAATCCTAACAATCCGAAAAAATCTATTTATTTCATGTTTTTCTTTTATTTAAGGATTGTTTATTATTAGTAAATCATTTTCATTTGATTATGAGGATTTTTTCAGTGTAGATATAATGAATAAAAGTAAAGATTGGAATTTCTTTGGCAATTTTTTCTTTAAATTTCTACTGAATAATACATTAAATCTCACTACGATTTTTGTTTTGTTTTGTTTTGAGTTGTGTTTTTTTTAGTATTTTGATTTTATTATCAAAATTAGATTTAATTTTCTAGAAAGATTATAAATTTCAAAAATAAAAAGTTAAAAATAAAATATTTGACAGGTAAAATTAATAATACTCGCTTTCCTCTCACTTTCACAAATTAGGTATAAGAAAAAAGGGAAATCCAAGAATTCTTGGACTCCCTATACTTTCCCTTGCCGAATAAAAAATAAAAATATGTTGTCCAAATAGTCATTCCCTTATATTTGTCTCCCTTTAAACCAATCCAAACATATTGGATAAAACTTTATGGGGGTGTGTCTTGTATTTATCAGACATATTGCAACTATCTTAGACGAGAATCGACGAGTAACCGAAGAAGGGCCAAAACAGGCTCGACGTCAGGATGAGGATGTAACACCCCCAATTTGTATCCATCGCCAAAATAGGGTTACGAAGTATTACCGGAGTTTATAGAACATTTATAGTTAAACCGAGTCAAGTACTACTCATATCCCAAAATTTATCGTAACGTCCCTTAGATGGGCCATCGAAGCCCAAAACATGCACTGGAATCGATTCGGGACCAAATTGGGACTTCGGGAAATTTTTTGAAAAATCCCAAAATTTTTCTCAAAACTAAGGGTTACACGCCCATGTGGTATGAGACACGCCCATGTGGTCAGACCGTGTGGCTCACACAGCTATATGACATGCCCATGTTCTAGGCTGTGTGGCTTCACACGCCCATGTCCCTTACCCATGTAACTCTCTGACTTGTAACTCATGAGCAAATTGATCTCACACAGCCAAGGCACACGCCTGTGTTGCTAGGCTGTGTGGTTGATTTTTAAGTTTTGAATTTAGGTACAGGTTTCAGATGGCCGTATCACACGCCCGTGTATCCAGGCCGTGCACCTCACATGGGCAAGGCACACGCCCGTGTTGAGCCCGTGTGCTCAATTCAGGGCATTCTGTTTCTTAAATTTTAAGATGTAGGGGACACATGACCTTGACACATGCTCATGTATCAGACCGTGTGTCACACACAGTCTAGATACAAGCCCGTGTGTCTACCTGTATGTCACACATGGCCTAGACACAGGTCCGTGTATCTACCTATGTGTCACACACGGCCTAGACACACACTTGCTTGTCTACCCGTGTGGACATAATAAGGCTATTTTCCAAGCCTTATTCCTCACCTAATTTTTATCCAAACCTGCACAAAACATTTCCAATACCAGCCAACCGATTTGAACATGATTTTCAATCAATTTCATCATTCAGTATGTCATGTTTTCATATGCACACTTAGAACCAATCTCACCTATTCAAACTTGCATATTCAACCTTACCAATTTAGTCCATTCCATATATACATGTAATACCATAGTTTACTATATATATATCAAGACCAAAATAAAGTTATTCTTAGCCACACCAATGGCTAGTTTACATTCATTTAATTCAACATCCACATTAGTTTAAGTAGCCTGTACATGCTATTATGCCAAAACAAAGTGTTTTTCTATGCCAAAATGTGCCAGTAGATAGTGTGATGATTCTTCGACCGTTCTTAAACCTTTTTGAGCTTCTTAGCACTATAAAATAGGGAAAATAAGACAGAGTAAGCACTTAGTGCTTAGTAAGTTCATGTAACAAGAATTTAACTTACCACATGTTTCCATTAAATTAAATCAAACATACATGCATCTAAGCAATGGGATATTATCCTATCACACGCAAACTCATCACTTGAGTTGTAATATTAGTACATAGATAAGCTCATCATTCCATAACTTCCATATACTTGCCATTTCCATGTTACTTATACCTTTCATGACAAAGTCATTCATGTTTCATTAACCATTTTCATGTTTATCACGTTGAATTTCTCAAAATTTTGATAGATACCTGGTAGTACACTTATAGTGTACAAATCCATAATCTGTCAATTCGTATTTATCTTTATTAGAGAGCACACTCCCGAGCCTCATTTCATATAGCGAGATTACCAATCCAGGCTAAATCCCCTGTAGCATACACTCAAAGAGTTTTGTCAGGGTTACCAGTCCAGGCTAAATCCTTTCAGTGAAAATACTCTATAGAGTTTAGTGTGGATTACCCGTCCGGGCTAAATCCAATCTATACCATATACATCGGGAGGGCTTATATTAGGATTACTTGTCCAGGCTAAATCCTGTTTACCACACATGCAATATCTTTTTACATTGATCCATCAAATTTCCTTTATTCAACCAAGATTTTTCCCTTTTTATCAAGTAATATCAAATATTTTATCATATTCGTACATTGAACATTCAATTGGCATTCACATCATATAACAACATTCAAATATTTTAAGATTCAGTAGTAAGTTACATGAACTTACTTCGATGCTTGTTCTTTGATAAAGTCTACTATTCCGAGACTTTTTCTTTTCCTCGAACTAATATCGTATTTGAGTCGTCTAGATCCAATTAAGCTTGATTAGTTTCTTCTCTATCTCTTAGGGTTTCGATGCAAATTGGGGAAGAAGATGATGATAATAGGATGATATTTCTAATTTAATTCATTATCATCCTTTTATTTTTCCCAATTCCAATTTAGTCCTTTTCTTTTTCTCAAATTCCATAGATGATTCAACAAAGATATTTTCCATATTTTGATTGATGGTTTAATTACCATATAAGGACCTTAAGTTTTGAATTTCATAGCTATTTGATCCTTTTAGTTTCTAGCACTCAACTTCTACATTTTATCCAGTTAGGTCATTTCTCTAATTAACCACTTAATTAGTAAAATTTTCCTATTGAATTTTCCCTATGACCTTTATATCATATCATTAATCATGCAATAATATTAAAATAAAATTTTCTTTCTAGCTCGAATTTGTGGTCACAAAACCACTATTCCAACATCACTGAATTTAGATCATTATAGAGGAGCATCGGGACAACGCAATGGATGATGTCGTGACAAGATGAATGGGATGTTGCGACGTCATGACGTGTTCTCCTATTTGGCACCCACTTTTTAAACTTCAAGCAGGACTTCTTCTCTTAATTAGATTTTGATTATTTCAAGGATATTCTTGTATGATTAGACCTCTAGTTTTAGTCCATTTAAAGGGGCCTTGTATCCCTGTTTATATATGGGAATCAGTAAGAGTTTTTTTGTTGAGGGCGACAAGATGTAGTTGCATATGAGTTTTGGTAAGACTTTCGTGGTAATTATGGAGAGTATTTTATACACTTTTTGTGAGTGCCCAATGAGATTTAGAGTTTTGTTTACCGATTTACTTTTTAGGATCTTAAGCTTTGTATTCGGGGTTTTGGGTATTGTACGTTTAGTACTTTTAGATTTATTTTCTTCATATTGTACTCTCATTTGTTTACTCATGTAGTGAAAAGCTAAAGTCTCTTTTACCCGTGGTTTTTCCTTCTTTGTGGGTTTTCCACATAAAATATTTATGTTCGTTTCTCTTCACTTTTAATAACTCATTCTTTATACGGGTCGATTCCCGACAAATACTAAATCTAGAAAGGAAATGCAATGTTTTAAGAATTGAATTGGTTACAACATTGGTTTTTAGTTCAAACCTATTCCATTGTGAATTTAATTATTACAAAACAAATTTTTTAATTCTTTCAAAATAATTCATTTATTTTTTAAAATAAGCATAAATAAATAATAATGTAAATATAATCATTCATTTTATAAATTATAACAATAAAATTAAATAATTAAACTAGGTTAAATCTAGCTAGGTAACTTTTTTTATTGATTTTTGCTTAGTTAAACTAATTTTTCATTGGTTGATTAGATTTTGCATCGGTTTACTCCAATTTTTATAATACTAGTTGAATTTGATATTTTGATTTCTAACGTTTCAGTTAGTAATTTTCACTTGAAAAATAAGTGTATAGTTTATGCAATTGTCATAATTAATACATACACTTCTAATTATTTTATTTTCATTATCTATATCTATACTATTATTTAAATCTATGACTGACACCAACTCAATTGAAAAAAAATATTAAATTACCTTTATATATTTGAAATAAATTTGAAAAAATGCATAGATTTGACCCCATTCTACTAGCATTTATTAAAATTTTTTTCTTTACCACTTCAACCAAAACTTTATTTTGATATTTTTATACATGTCAAAGTTATTACACAAATTGTTTCACTCATATTGTTTGTATATCTTTACTATTATTTAAGTGTGTGACTTAGTTGGTGTCACGAGCCAACTCAACACTAACTCAGTCAAGGAAATTACTAGAATAATATTACATATTTTAAATAAGTTATATTGCTACAAATGCACTTTTATCTTTTTCTTATTTTAAAAAACTGATAAAAAAGTCGCAAATATTAAAATTTGAACCCCTACCTCCATGATATATAAAACCTTTCTTTAACACTTTAATCAAATCTTTATTTTTGTGTTTTTATACATTTCAATGTTATTACACAATAGATATTTGACTTTCACTCAAAAGACCCAAAGAATGTTTTAGGAAATATTGTAATATTGTGTAATGTTTATTATTTTATTTTTCTTTAGGATGGGATCATAGAAACCTTTGGTTGGTCATAGTCAATTTAATTTTTACAAATTTAAAGAATGCTTTATCAATATGATGATATTAAGTTGACAGGTATGTTCATGCATATATAATATAAGCATGCCATATAGCTTAAGAAAGAATACCACTTGTACTTTTCATTGCATATTTAATCATTCATGATTGAAATCGGAATATAAAAATCTTGCATGTTTTTAAAATATTAAGTGGGAAAAGGTCTCTAAAGGAGACATACAACCTCCATCAATGGCCTCTATGTGATGACATGATAATACTTCGAGCCAATTATACCTTGGTTGCACCCTACAGTAAGTATTATCATGTAGGACTTCGAGCCACTCAATGACTTATATGTAGTACATATTTATGACGAGTGTTGAGTTGATGGTTATACACTCAAGATTATTCTAATTAAATAACTTCCTATGAAGCTCTACTTAAATTAGAAAAATGGCCAAAATGTGAAACAATTATTAATATGTGTGAATGTCTAAGGAATCAAGTTCACATATTAATTGGATGGAAATCCATGTTCTTACTAGTTGGTTAAGATTACCCCATGATAACTTAATTAAATGGGTGTAGGAATCATCATTGCAATGACTTACAAATTTTTTAAGGCTTAAAGTAAGACGCTTGTATAATTTAAATGCATATATATGTAGCAAAATTTTTGGAATATTTGCTTAAATACAAGATAATTAGTGGATGGATGCTATATATTTCAATTCGAAAATAATACAAACTCCCTTAATTAATATCCTACCTGAGAACAGAATGAACGGAAAAAACTGTAAGGACTGGAAAAGGAATCTCAACATTGTCCTAAGTTGTGAGAAATATAAGTAGGTCCTTCATAACAAATGCTCTTCACCTTATTAAGCTACGGCAAGAAACAAATTGTATGTAGAACCAATAATATGAAATGAACGAAAACGATGAAGTAAGAGAAAAATATTGCTTGTATCATTATTCGTGGTGAATATATTTTCTTACTAAGTGCAAAAGATAACTTAGAAATTAATTTATATTCTTAAAATTATTATTTAATTAATTATAATTAAATAATTGAAGTTCGAAGTGGGAATTAAATTAATTAGTAATCATGAATTTGTTGAATAAGACAATTAAATATATTTTCCTTATAGATTCTAATATGGTAAAATTTCTATGAATTTAATAGAATTAGAATTGGGTTGGGAAAATAATTTAATTTAGAAATTAATTTAGTTAATTAAACTAAATAAAATAATTAATTAAATAAATAATATTTTTGGAAATAGAAAATAAATATTGGTTGAATAAACTATAAGTGTTGGATAAAAGTCCAGATAACACATATAATTGGACCCAATATATGAAAGACTCAATAAGGCTATATTACATGTAAATGGCTGCAACGCTAGTTTTTCCTTAATGTGCGCCCCCTATGCTTCTACTAAAAGTAGAATTTGTAATTTCTATTTAGATATTACTATTAAACCTTATTTGAGCAGAACTTTTGTATTGATTCTCTATAAATATAAACTATATGTTGAACTATTTATGCACATTATTCTATGTTGTTATTCTGTTAGAAAATAGTGGTGATTTATTTCGTAGAATAATTTTTTTCTGGGGAAAACGCATAATTCCGATTATAAAGAGAATTAACTTTCTTACTAAAAGTTATAACTTCTAATTCTGTGTGATTGGTTTGATATACTTTGAGCTCACACTTAAAGCATCGTGGTTCGAGAATAGTGAAGAAGGTCGTTCAGTAGAAAGCTGGGATCGACTTAATCGCCTTATACAAAGCACAAGTGTAATTTCGGCTAACACTTATTGCTATAAATATCACAACGACTCAGTTTCAAAGAAAAAAATTATTAAACCTCCACTGTTCCTAAAAACACTATTTTCTAAATCGATTTTTCCAACAATATCTTACGAAAAAGCTAGGAGAGCTATATACAAAATTGACCTCTCTATGCCACATGTCTTTCTTTGGTAGGTGAGATGTTGATGATTCCTTGTTAGGCTGGCAATGCAATCTAATGTGATTGGGTTGCAGGGAATATGTATGATAAGTGACAACCGTCTTGTCGATATTGAAACGACCCAAAAATTCTTACTTTCCATACGACACCTTTTTTCTATATTTTAATATAAAAATTTTAATTCCTTTGAATTTATTTGAATAGGGACTTTAGAAATGTCACAAGTTAGCATTATGAGACATTCTTAATGTTTTGGACATAATAGGTAAAAAAATAACATGAACGGAAAAATAATAATTTGCCCATCGAGGGTATTTTTATTATTTGACACCTACAGTATTTATTAGAGTATGTGACGACAAGAAGATATTTGAGCCACTAGAACTTGTTGTTATATTAAAATCAATTATGTCCACAAATTTCGGATTGTTGATTTTTTTTACCATATTTTTTGTATTTTAAATTGTTTAAGATTATAGAAAAAAGGGAAAGTATTGTTTTTCCAACCAGCCCACCATGGTTAGAGAACAAGAGAGAACTATAACACTCCTCACTTGTTTTGGCATATGGTATGAATGAGAAATGTTACCAAAACATACATAACAAAAATATTAGAGTTATTTTAATTTTCAAACATTCAAAAAATTAGTAAAATCATATAACCAAGTCGAAAATATTTTGGGGGCTTTAGAAATATTTTAAATAATTTAAAAAACGTTTGAAGGTGTTTAAGACCTAAAATAAGCTCCCAAAAGCCAAAATGGGGCAAAATAGTACATTAGGCCAAATATAGCCTAGATGTATAGGTGTATCTCCCTATACATCTGCCTAGGAATGCCTTTATTTTCTCCTAGACTTAGTTGTTCCAAAAAAACTAAGCCAAGTACTGATACCTTGGACTCCTAGAGCAAAAACTCAATGAAAAAACATTTCAAGTCATCTCCAAACATCAAGTAATAATAACATTAAGTTCTAATTCATTTTAAAGTCTTATCAACACAAATTTAAGCATATTAAATCTTAAAAACATGATTAAATCAATTCAACACCAAAAAGACTTGACCTATGTGTGTTAAAAACATCTCAATTCCATGAAAACATCTTAAACTTACAAGTACAATTTTGAATTTAAGTCTTAATGTACATGCCAAGATTTAAACACAAATTACATATAAAAAAAAGAAATACAAATTCAACATTAAATGGTGATACGATGCTCCCAAGCTAGAATCACGAGCTCCTTGAATAAGTTCTTGACTTACAACTTTAAGCAACCAACGTGTGAGGTCGATGAGCATAGTAAGTTCGGAAGGATAATAAAACTTATCATTTTTCTTATTAGTGTTGAGCTCCTTTGTAACCTCCTCAACCCGGCCTATAACACCCCATATTTGGCCCAGACGTTAAAACCAAGTCTGGCGGCTACATCAAAACGTTTACAGAAAAACCAACTTTTAAGTGTTTTGAAATTCATCATATAGAAAACCATTAACCAATTAAACCAATATGGAAATCCAAGTTTGCAAACCATAGTCTGAAATAAAACATATGGTAGTTCAAACTTAAACAAATAATAAGATATCTATAAAAGAGAGATGATCAAGCTCTTGACACGCCAAGCCTCCTAAGTCTGTGGAATACCTACAATTCAGTTAACAAATAGAATGAGTTTATAACTCAATGTGTGTGTAACCGAAATATAGTCAAGATAGCAATATAGATATGACAATAATTTCCTAAATTCTGATACATAATCAAAAATAGATGATACATAGTATTGTCATAATAATTCAGATAGGATGTAGTACAAATCAGATACAGATGCAGAATAGATCAGAATCAGATAAAGTTTCCTATCCCCATCCGCTACACACCATCTCTGACCATCCCAACACACCACATAGGGCATCAAGTACCCATCCTGCCCTACACATTAATTAGTGTTGGTATGACACATTTTAGAGTGATTACAGACCGGCTGTTAGATTAGTATGCGATAAATCGCAAGAATCAGATACAGAATTGTGGCTTAGCCACTCAATTCGACAGATCATTAACCTACCAACACTTTTTTCTTTATACTATTCCCACCCAATGCATATGCAGATTATAGATATCATATATCAATGATGTACATACAGATATCCAAATACAATTCATAATAAGATAATACAGATCATTATCATTTAACAATTATTGCTTCAATTATACGTACATATAATCGAATATTCAACCTCAGAATATCAGATATCAAGTTATACAGTCTAATTTAGATTATACAGACCCTATGGAAGGCCTACATTTGATTCGAACGAAGCTTAAGGCCCTAGGGAAAATTTTAGTATTTTGGCCCACAAGCCTTTGTGGATTCACATGGCCTGAGTATTTGGCCCATGTGGTTCAAAACAGTGAGTTATCGGTCTGACACACGGCCTAACAAATGCCCGTGTGACTCACAACCCCTCACACGACCTAGACAGATGCCCATATCCTTGGCCCGTGTGACATTAAATCCAAAACAGTAAGTTACACAACTTGGACACACGCCCGTGTGACCCTAAATCTAAAAGAGTAAGTTACATAGCCTAGATACACGCCTGTGCCCATAGCCCGTGTGCCTCAAATTAAAAAACAATGAGTTACACGGCCTGTCACACGGCTTGACACACGACCGTGTGAGCCACACAGCCTACTACACAGCCTTGTACACGACCATGTGGCATTGGGAGCCATGTTTTTTGGCGTTTGAAACTTACAGAACCTAAGGTTTTTGTTACACACACCTGGTATGATTTTGGCGTAGAAGCAGTAGAGATGACCCCGAAACCTAAAAGCAACCATAAATTTTCCAATTACACAATTTAATCAAACTTACAAGGCTAATTAAACAATCAACTAAAACATGTTGAAAACTTCGACACAAGCCCAACTAAAAAACTATCCACTCACTCTTGTACGAACAACAATTTGCGAATTTAACTCAATAGAAGAATGATGCCATCACGATTCTAGCCTAAAAGAAAACCAATCAAAACTTAAACTAAAGAAAAAGAAGAAGAAGAAGAAGAAGAAGAAGAAGAAGAAGAAGAAGAAGTAACTATCCTAACGATTGGAACAAAAATATTTCCTTATTGCTTGCACAAAGACTTGAAGAAGAAGAAGAAGAAGAAGAAAAAGAAGAAGAAGAAGAAGAAGAAGAAGAAGAAGAAGTAACTATCCTAACAATTGGAACAAAAATATTTCCTTATTGATTGCACAAAGACTTGAAGAAGAAGAAGAAGAAGAAGAAGTAACTATCCTAACGATTGGAACAAAAATATTTCCTTATTGCTTGCATAAAGACTTGAACACAAGTCTAGAAAGTATACAGAATCTTAACTTTTGAACCAACAGGTTCATTCTTAACAAAGATTAATGTAGAAATAAATTCAAGTCAAGAGTTCAAAGATAAATGTTAAGTCAAAATAAACAGAGAAATTTCAAAAAGGAATATTCAAACCCTCGATCTTAAACACATAAATAGAACACTTTACTCCAGATACAAAGACTTAATTATTGATAGAATTTATAAAACAAATGTTCAAACTTTGGGGCGTTACACGGCCCAAAAGTTGTGGCTGGATTTTGAATGTCACATTGGTCACTGAAATGGCCCAGTAAAATAGTTAGGCTTTCGAAAAATTTAATTTTCTTAAAGTATATTGCTTATTTTACAGAAAACAAAATGGACTTTACTTGAATTTATAAAATCATTAATTTATGCTGAATTTAACTGAGATCAATTAAACAAAAGCTCTTATTAATTTTGGAAAAATATTTGACTATTAATTTGTTATCCAAAGTTTCGAAAACTAGTTTTGCAACAAAAAATCCAGAGTTTATAATTTATTAATAGAACCCCTCATTCCTAATTTTTAATGATAAATTATTAGTTCGTTATTTAGTTATTTAATTTATCTAGTTTTGGTCACAATGCACGCAAATATCAAAACATCCCTGTAACAATACCCATGCCATAATTCATAAAATAAATTATTACAAATCTGTATAAAATAAAATTATAAAATTTAACACTTATTTAGCAAAAACTGAGACAAGACCTTCGAATCCTAAGCTAAAAGATGTTAAACTAATGGGATGAGCTACGAAGCTTAGTGTGAGATCAATAAAAAATAAATAGTGTACCCAAGACCAGAAAATCATTTGGGTTCATTAAAATAACAGATACAACAATATCACCAATCACCGTATTGTCAGAGTATATGAAATCACAGAATTTATGCAGATGTACCGGAATTTCAATGCACTTTTCCTACCCATCCATCTGCTACACACCATATCCAACTATACATACCAAATCAGAAGGAGTCGTAGCTCATTGTGGTTAAACCACTGGATAGAAAATAATTGCAGGTATACTGCCAGTTAGGTTGCATGGATAAACCACCAGAATAGTGTTATGGATGAATCACGAAAATAATAGGCGAACAAATCTCCAGAATCCAAATAGAGCTCCAAAATTGCAGATTTACTGGCAGAACTCCAGTAATTACGGATATACTAGTAGAACTCTACAGATTTCCTCTGTCTCTGATCAACCTAAACCCTGATGCAATGCGTAATGTCATTATATCATAATAGCATAATCGATATGATACAATACAGAAACATGTCATAACCACACAATCAACAATCCAAAATAGTGGCATGCATTATAGTCATACAAACAAGAGATATAGAAAATAACAATATGCTTAACATGTATTCAATAAAGCAGAACGGTGGGCATGCGCTACAATTGATGATTATAATTAAGGGTTGATCGACAAACACACAACAAGCTAAAACAATGAGAAATTGAATCTAATCGGCACCTAAACAGTAGGCAACAAATTTAGATGGCAAACGACACATGGTTGAGCAACAAAATTGAAGCAAACTAAATTGCAAATCAGTAACGAAGGTAACTAATAGTAGCTAATTGGAGGCTGATCGATAAGTATTTGGTACAACAACATTAGCTGACCAACATGGAAAATAGTATACACACATACACCATTCACAATTGATTTAAATATCCTCGCTTACGATCCATAGAACACTAACAATTGATCGGAGCACCACTACAACTATTACATCCCAAAATTGGGGTTAGAAGGATCAAGGTTTGCAAGTTGAGTCAATGGTTACTGTTAGATTTTTAAGTTTATTTTTATGTCTTATGAATAGAATGAGTTTATTGGTTTAGTGGTGAAGTGTTAGCTTACCCATAGGTCTCGTGCTTGAATCCTTGTGTGTGCTTAGAGGAAGTTATTTTTGGTTTCAACTCTAGAAAACCTGATAGGTTAGGATTTTGTTAAAATTTTGTCTTTTTTATTTTATTTTAAATTTTGAAAATTAAATCCCCAAAATTCCTCTCACGTCTCCTACTTCTTCTTACATCTCATTCTTTCACATTTTATTTTTTCCTCAATTTTAAATTTTGACCTTTCTTTTGCTATTGTATTCCTTTTTGCCACCATTTTCTTTTTCTTTTTCAGTTTATCTTTGTTCTTTAGTTCTTTTCCTTTGTTTCATCGTTAGTATACTTTAAATTCTAGTAATTTTGTGCCGCCCTTCGTTGTTTAATATCATTGTCGATTTTCGTCTCTTTGAAGGTTCGTCTGCTCTTTTGCATCTTCGTTCAATTTGGATTTGGAGTAGGTGAAGCATAAATGTGATGTTTTGAGTGTTGATCAGTTTTTCTTTTAGTTTTTTTATTTCTTCTTGATCGATTTCCTAATAGATTTTGTGTTCTTGTAATCAAGTTTTAGATTAGTTTTGTGGAGGTGCTTTGGTCGATTCTTAGTGCTTTAGAAGTGCGTTTGAGGTGTGTTTCTTGAACACTTGTAATTGGGGGTGAATTTTATGTTAATTATCGTGTTTTGTAGAAAATTTAAGTGTGGTTTTTAGACCACACGAGTGTGTACCACACACAGGCAGTCCATATGGCCATGTGCCACTTAAGAAAATTAGGTTAAATTTCTAGTCACACAGCCTGGGGTGAGTCACACGAGATACCACACGGTCATGTGACGTCTGTTGAGGATTTTTTCGATCCCACAGGGTCTGGAGAGGTTTCACATGGCCTAAGACATGATCGTGTCTCCCCTACTTCTAAATTGGGTAATTTGTCAGACGGGTACAGAGTGTTACATGGTTTGCCCACACGGCTGTGTACCCCTGTTACACAATCTGATCCCTACCACATAGCCTAACCACATGGCGGTGTGGTCTTATTTTTTTCAATTTTTTCCCTTTTCGTAAATTGATTCATTTTAGTCCCCAAGTGATTCTTTACGTGTTTTAGCTTTTGTAGGAGTGAAAAAGACACTAATATTGATTGTTGGTTGGTATAATACAGACCAAATATATTTTTATATGTATCTTTATTTTTAAGTTTTGTTATTTGGATTGATTGCTAGTATGACTTTGTTATGCTGAATTCCTAATCGAGACTGTATGGGTATGTTAATCAGTATTTATGTAGACTGCTGATTCTATTAATTTGTATTGGTTGCAAGTATGTGTCGAATTATTTTACTGAATGTGAGCATATCTGACTCAGTATATTTGAATGTGTTTATATATTTGCATTAGCATTATGGTTGGGATATGAACATGAAGTGAATGAAGTTTGATTTGGCAGTTAAACTGTATTAATAATATTCAGCGGTAAATCCACAACAATGTTGCCAGCTTAACTGCGTAACGTTTGAGTGGCATGCGACCACTTTATGGTGTGTATTGGTTGGATGGGTCCACCATAACCCAAATTGGTATGTAGTGGATGGAAGGGTCTAGTGTACCCTTATTGGTGTGTGATAAATGATGGAGATTGTAACAACCCGATTTTGGGCCTAGTCGAAACAATAGTTTCAGAACCACTAATTTGGAGTTGGAGAAATTATTTTAATATTATTTTATGTATTATAGCATGATTATATAAGTGCATGAAAATTTTGGTGAAATAATTTTAGCGATTGGGTGCTTAATTTTGAATAAGGACTAAATCGCGTAAAGGTCAAAAGTTCTATTTTATTAGAAAATTATGTTAAATAGAAAATTGACTAAAATGGGGGGGTTTATAGGGAAAATAAGCCCATTAAATATGCATGGCTGGCCATAGGAGGTCATATGGGGACAAAAATGTTGAAAAGTCAAAAGGTGGTGGGGTTAGGTGACTTAGGGTGAGTTTGGATGGGCGGTGCATTTACCTGCAATTAGTGTAAAAATAGTGGTGGCGGTGAGATTAGATACTGTAGCAACACTGTAGCGTGAGTCAAAAAGTAGATTAAACGCACCGTACCGCACCCAATCGCTGATCCAAACTAGGCCGTAATGTGTAATAAAATAAAACAAAAAGAAAAAGTTGTCATTTTTTTCATCCTTCCCCTTTCCCCACCAAAAATGGCAGCAACATGGGGGTTTGAGAGCTTTAAAACTTTCAGCCACTTTTCATCATCACAAATAAGTGATTTTAAGGTCATTTCTTGATAATTTTAGTACTTTTGGAACCCTTGTAGCATGAGCTACCTATTGGGGGGACTAATTGCATAATAGATGAAAGCCTAGGATTTTTCCGTGTAAGTATTTGTGTTGTTTGCTGAATTTTTATGGAAGAAAATGAAATATGGTTATGAGATAAACAATTTTTGTAAAAAGGAGTTTTCATGAAGACACCTAAAAAGGGCTATTTTGTCAAGTTTGTAAAATAAGTTGTAAATGTGTGAAATAATTGAAATTGTGAGTAACTATAGTTATAAAGAGAATTCAGCTAGGCTTGGTAAAGGAGGAAATTTGATAAAAATCGATTTATGAGCCTAAGGGCAAAATCGTAATTTTTGTAAAGTCTAAGGGTAAAACGATCATTTTGCCAAATTATGAATTAGAGAATATTTTAATTAATGTAGTGATTAAATGAGTGAATTTCATCATGTTAGATCAAGAAAATCGAGATTTGGGCTTGAATCGGAAAGTATGAGATTATGGACTAAAATGGAGAAATTAGCCGAAATTGCATTCAAGGTAAGTCCATGTGACTAAATAAACATGTTATTGTTAATATAATTGAAATCTATTTTGCTATGATTGTATTGAATTACATGTTGATGGGGTTATGTATGAGAAAGTGATGCCAAATGTTAATAACATTTTTGTGAAGGTTGAATACAATGGAAGTTTGATGGAATATGACATTCCATTGAAACAAGTAAGTTGGTGTGATAATGATGTATTATTGTTGTTGTTGTTATTGTTTAAATCCTAAATGGATAAGGCTTATATGTAAAAGATACCTCTTCTATTAATATTTTTATTCATGAATGTAAATTTGTGATATGTGATTGAACATTATTGACATTGGGTGAAATTGTGAGAAGTGAAGTTATGAATAAAATCCAATGAAATATTGAAAAGATGGGCTAAGTGCGCTACTATCGAAAATTATTGATAAAGATGGGCTAAGTGCGACACCATCAAAAAATTATTGATAAAGATGGGCTAAGTGCGATACCATCAAAAATTATTAATAAAAGGTGGGCTAAGTGTGTTACCATTGTAAATCATAAATAAAGGTGAGCTAAGTGCGTTATCACCGGAAATTATTGATAATGATGGGTTATGTGTGAAACCACCAGATAATTATTGAAATTGATGAGCTAAGTGCGAATTATCCACCTTGTTGATTTATAATACCAATGAACTAAGTGTAAATTATTGTAAAATATCAATATTGGTGGGCTATGTGCGAAACCACCTTATAATTGCTAATATGAATGGCTATGTGCGAACCATTGAGTATGAATTATTATATTGAGGTGTGTATTGAGAAATATGGTAAAGTTGCAAATGAGTAGGTTACACATGTGAGGATGATTTTATGACGACCTGGTGATTATAGGTCTATATTTATGATGTATGAAAATGTGGTAAAATCGATTGGTGACATATATGCTTAAAATAGAAGCTAAAACAAAGAAAGCATGAGAAAGTAAATTTGCGATAAAGCAGTTTCGAAACAATAGCAGTTATGTGATTTTGAAAAATCACCAAAAATAGTGGGAATTTTGAATTAGAGATTTTATGAGATATTAAATTAAATTTTAACGAGTCCATTTTTCATAAAAAAACGGTGTGAGGAAAAGTATCTCACAATATGAGATATTTAAAATTTAGTGAGACAGGGTCAGATAAATTACAAAGTCCCCTGTTCTGACTTGGGAAAATTATTAGAAAGTGTAAAAAAAATAATTATGGGACAAAATTTATATGGTTAGATTCCTTAATGAGTCTATTTTCAGAAGAAACAAATAAGAACCTCATTTGAATTCTGTACAAAGAGATAATTAATTTTATCAAAGAGGGGTCAAAACTGTCGAACCGCAAAATAGTGATGACTTTAATGAATAAACTGTACTAATTGGCTGAACCAAATATTTTGGAAATTTTATGGTAAGAAGAGGTGTGAGTCTAGTTTCAGGGAAAATTAATGGATCTAAATTTGGAGCTTTGTAGCTCCGGATAAAAATAATTTAGTGGTTATAACTCGAGAAGGCAGCTTGACCTGAGCATAGGTAAAAAGACAATTATGATAGGATTACCTTGAGATCATGTTGTAAGAATTGGTGGAAGCATATTGATAAATTGCTTATCATTTTCATATGGACTTACTAAGCGTGAAGCTTACTCCCTCCTTTCCATTTTTTTTAGTTTTGATAGGTTAGCTCGGGGTTGGAGATTGTCGGAGGCAGTATTACACTATCAAGTCACTACATTTGGAATAATGAAGTATATGATAGAATTTTATGTGAGTGGCATGTATAGAGATCTAGTTTTAGGGCATGTGTTCTCATGATTTTGGCCAAGTGTATTAGCTTATATTAAGTTATATGAATATGGCCATGAGATGTGGCTCATATTGATTACGGTTTAAAAATCTAGCTATTCATGTTATGTCTAATGTTTATGATGTGATTATGTCTATTTTTCATGCATGGTTGGTAATATGACATGTGTGTTGGATGTGTACTCTATGACCATTTGAGGTGGTCATAGTCATGTAGTAATTGCATGTTATAAAAACCCCGCAATGATGGTTGAACAAGAGTGCTTGAGGGATTATGGGTAACACGAAGGCTTGGAAAATAGCCTAAGTGTTGGCCACACGGGCTGGGACATGGCCGTGTGTCTTAACCGTGTGAAGGACACGGTCGAGACACGGGTGTGTGCCGCAACCGTGTGAGTGATGACGTCAGAAACAGAATGTCAAGGTTCTTGCACACGGGCGGTAACATAAGCATGTCATGGCCGTGTGGGAGACATGGGCTGGGCAGGCGTGTGCCAGGCCGTGTGAAAACCCTTGTAGATTCGATGTCAGAAACGAATTCTACACGGGCAAGGGGCACGGGCGTGTCTCTAGGTGCTTAAGCCGTGTGAGGCACACGGGCCATTAGCACGACCATGTTTAAAGGCCACACAGGCATATGCCCTGTTTATAGCAATTTTTGATGAAAGTTTCCTAAGTGCTCGAAATGGTTCTGGGTTGCTTCAAAACTATGATTTTGGCCTCGTAGGCCCATATGAAGGTCCATAGGACAATGTTGGAAAAAGTTTTAAATTAGGACGCATTTCAATGGGTTAGAGTTGAACGGTTGCATGTGGTTTTGTAAGGTAACACCTCGTATCCTATTCCGGCATCAGATATGGGTAAGGGGTGTTACAGAGATGGGGTGTAGCAGTTGGATAGGTGGAATTTTGTGTCATGTTACATTTGGAATATGATTTGCTTATCTATTTAGTGATAAAGTATCGTAATGCTCCAATTTGATTTAATTTCTAGTTATGGATAGAATATGGTTTTCTGTATGCTTAATTGGCTGTTTGTTATTGTGTTGGTTACTTTCGTTCTTGACTTATACTGAGCTTTATAACTTAAACCCTTAGTTTACTCTTTTCAAGTAACTCGCATGGTTAGAATTCGGATGCAACAAATTGAAGATTTTTGATTTTCACATTTTGGTTTGTTTTAAATAAAGTTCTTCTAAGATATAATTATTAAGGTTCATTTGGATTTGCAAATAAATTTTAAGTGAGTTGCGGTATGGGTTTCCAGTTTTGAGTTAGTTTTAGCATTTCATGTATGGACATTTGTTATCGAGACTGTTGTTTTCTTTAATAATTGGTTAGGTTTTAAGTGACTGTTTATGGATTTTCAATCAAGGTAAAAGGTTATATTTTTACGTTGTAATACTGGTTTTGAAACTTCAGTTAACAATATTTCTAAATTCGATTTGGTTACAAAGTTAATACATAAGTTGTTAATTTGGTTTTAAATTAATTTAAGCAATGATTAAATTAATGATGGTAAATGTAAGATAATTTTAATACTTGATTTCGTTAAACATGAGAAAAAAGTGGTTTTTGAAAGGAAATTAAGAAAGTTGAACGGTGTTTTGTTTTGGGCCATTTCGGTGGCCAATGTGACCTCCTGGATCCGACCACAACTTCTGGGTCGGGTTTTGGGGTGTTACAACAACTCGAATTTGTCTTGATTCCTTCCCACCCTATAACTCAGACATGATAAACATACAACAAAATGATTAAAATTAGCCAATGAAACCTCTATGGCATTCGACTAACAAAGATCAAGAAGGAAAACAAAATCTAATTGGTTGAATCAACTTACGCTACACCGATTCTGTAACGCCCCAAAATATTTGTTTCTGCTTCTGTAATTAGTTGGCACTGTGATAGCCCGATTTAGGGCCTAAACAGAATAGTAGTTTTGAAACCACAAATTTGAAGTAGAAAAATTTATTGCGATTAATTTTTAATATTTATTGTCTGATTGAATGACTGTGTGAAAATCTCGTTGCAAAATTTTATTGTTTGGGTGCTCAATTTGATATTTAGGACTAAATTGAAATAGGTGAAAAATGTGTGTTCTAATTCATAAAGCTATTTGATTGGAATGGGTTTTTTTAAAGTAGAGGTCCTTAAATAGTAAATAGCCCATTTGTTAAATTGTTGGATAAAAATGGACATAGTATAGGTGAGATAAGATATTTTTTTAGTAAGGGTATTTTGGTCATTTTGTAAATATAAGAATTAAAAAGGGAAATAAGGAAAAAATTGTGTCCATAATCATCTTCTTTTGCCGAATATAGAAGAAAGACACCATAGCTAGGATTTTGTCATCTTTCAAGCTTGATTGTAAGTGCATCCTAGCCCCATTTTTAATGTTCTTCGTATTTTTGAAATCCTCGTAGCTCGGTTTACCTATTTCTATCTTTATTTTGAGTTAGGGTTTATGTTTAGAAATTTACCCATGAATGATATGCATTTATTTTGATGTTTTATGAAAGAATATGAATGTTTGGAGTGTAATAAACGTCTTTTACAAAGCGATTTTCGACGAAATCGCGTAAAAGGACTAGTTTGTAACAAGATGTGAAATGTTTGTAAGTGTGTGATTTAGTGAGAATTATGGATTTCCATTAGAGGGAAAAGGTTCAGCTAGGCTTAAAATGCAAGAAAATTTGAATAAAAATTATTTTATAAGCCTAGGGGTAAAATCGTAATTTTGTAAAATTTAGGGGAAAAATGTAATTTTGCCATAATATGATTTTTGGATAAAATTGAATAGTATGAGTATTAAATGAGCTAAATATGTTATTATTAGATCAAGAAAGACGTGGAATCGACTTGGATCGAGGTAAAGAAAAAGTGGTGGATTAGAGTATAAACTCGTTATAATTTGCACCGAGATAAGTTTATATGTAAATAATGTATTGTTTTTATTATGGTATGATATTTTATTGTGACATGTGAAATAAGTTTTAGTATTATACAACTAATTGATATAAACTATGAATTGTGGTTGATGAATTAGGATTAAATTAGAAAATCTCGGTTGAACCTTCGGGATGGAAAAACGTGGTGCTAAGTGAATATACCACGGTTATACGTGTAACGTGGTGCTATGTGGATATGCCACGGTTACACATGTTGATTTATTAACGTGGTGCTAAGTGGATATGCCACGGTTATACATATAACGTGGTGCTAAGTGGATATGCCACGGTTATACATATAACATGGTGCTAAATGGATATGCCACGGTTATACATGTTGATTCGAAAAGTGGCACTAAGTGCGTATGCCACGAATACATATGTTAGCCTAATAGTGTGGTGCTATGTGCGTATACCACAAAGTTAGGCATCAATTACAGAAGGTGGAGCTATGTGCTAAAACCACAAGATATTGTACATTCTAAAGTGTTCATCGAGAGAAACAAGTTTGTTAAATGAAAATTTATGTGAAAAGAATGTGGAAATAAGTACCAGGATATGAATATATGGGTTTTGAACCATGATTTAGATAAGTGATTGAATTTTGATAAGATAAATATGGAAAAGTGTTATTTTGCAAGTTGATAATAGGGAACTTTAGTGAAAGAGGTGAAATTTGGGATAAACAGTTTAAAACAGCAGCAGAGGAGTGAATTTGAAAAATCACAAAAAATGGTAGAAATTGAATTGGAAGCTGAATGATTTCGTGATCTCCTGTTCTAATATGGAAAAATCATTAAAATTTGTACAAAAATAATCATGGAACATAATTTGTATGGTTAGATTCCTTATGAGTCTATTTTTATAAGAAACAAACGTGAACATCTTTTAAATTCTGTATAAAGAGAAATTGAAATGTTAGTGAATAGTGGTTAGGAATATCGGGCAGCAAAACAGGGGAGGTTTTAATGAATTAACTGTACTAATTGTTCGAACCAAAAATTCTGAAATTTTTATGGTAAGAAGAAATATGAGTCTAGTTTTTGGGAAAATTAATAGATCTTAATTTTGAGCTCCGTAGCTGCAGATAAAAATAATTTAGTGACTGGGACTCAAATAGAAAGCTTGTACTAAATTTAAGTAAATAGTAAATTCATATGAGATTAAGATTGTATAATTGTGGAAACATATTTTGGTATTTATAAATGCCATAAATAGTTTATTATTTTTATTATTTACATATTACTTACTAAGACATAAGATTACTTTGTTTTCTTTTTCTTTCTTAGCTTATTTTATAGTGTAATTGAGTTTGTTCGTGACTTGAAAAAAATTCTCGGAGGCTCACCAACACTATCCATCATTCCTTTTGGTATTTTGTAAACATATTTTGGAACTATGGCATGTATAGAAGACTTGAGTATTTTGTTGTATATTATAGTAATATTACTTGAAATATTGATCTCTAATATTTGTTATATCACTTGTATTATGCTATCAATGTGGTTTAATACTAGTTAAGTTACTGGTTTATGATATATATGAACTCGGTGACTAAAAGATGAATGGATAATTGAAGGGTTTTAATTTTAATGATCATTTTATGACTCAGTTTATTATGATTACATGTGTGCTATTCTGGTAATACCTCGTATCTTGTTCCAGTGTTAACAAGGGTAAGGGGTGTTACAGACACAAATCTGTATATGCTTTAGTGGTTAACAGTTCTGGGTGTGTGTGAAAGGTCCTAAGTTCAAGCTCCACCTATAACAATTTTTGTTATTTTTGGAATTAAGCCTTACTCTTAATGAATGGGTTTATATTTAGTTATTTGTTTGATATTAGAATGAGGTTGCTGGTTCAATTGGTAAGAGAGTCTGAGTGTTGGTGTGCTATAGGTCCTGTGTTCAAATCCCTACGTGAGCGTGGGTATTATTTTTGCCCGATCGATGTCTGAGAGTTTCAGTTGTGATAGAGTTCTGAGTAGTGGGGAGTTTGATGGAGAAAATATTGGGGAGTGGGGATATTGGGGGTTACCAGAATATATCCCATTTTGATTGTTTTTCCAAATTTCTGGCTCTCTCCTTTCCCCTTCCCAAATCTAACGTTATTTTCTTCTCTTTTGCTCCCTCCCTTTTTTCTTCTCTTTTGTTTTTTCCCTTCAATTGAAATTCCCTTTTTGATTCATCCAAATTGTAGTTTTTGGGATTCACGGTGTTTGAATACGTTGGTAAGTGGTAATGGTATTTTTGTTCAAGAAGGGAGCTTTTCTCTCTAGTTGTCTTGAGCGTTAATGTCTTTTCTATTACGCTGAATCTGTGTTTTTGATAGCGAAGAATTGTGAAGAACGGGGTTCTTTTCTGGCGGAGTCTTGATCGGTGTCGTTTGGGGCTTCAGTGTAAGTATTGAACGTTTGAATTGGAATGGAGTTGGTTTCATGATTTCAGTTTAATTGTAACACCCCAAACCCGGCCTAGATGTTATGGCATAATCTGGTGCGCTACATCACCTAAACTAAGTTGCGTTGCCTAGTTACTAAGTCTGAAGGTGAGTTTTGTAAAGCAATGCTTGGGTTAATAGAAATTTTCGATTTATTTGATAATTAGCCTACTCTCTATTCGTTTGATACACGCCTCATTTTAGAACCATTATCTAGTTTAACTGGTTGTATTGCAAGGTTGGTTTTGAAAACTTTAGTTTAATTTTGAAAACGTGTGTTGTTGTAGATGAAATACGTCATGCATAAGTAAAGTAACAAACCCCAAATAAAATAGTTAAAGCGGCCTTATTACAACCCCAAAAATAAAAGTAAAACGAGTAATTAAAGAAAAATGTGAAATAATAATAAAGCAAGTCTTAAAGTAAGTGCAGTCCTTGTGGCCACTCTGAATCCCTCCAAGCTCCAAGTCCATGAACTAGGGCACACCTGCAAGGATGGAAAGGAAAAGGGTGAGTTTGGAAAACTCAGTGTGTGCAGAAGGCCATCCAAAGCCCAGGTCAGCTCAAGCCCATTGGGCCTAAGCCCATCCAGTTTCAGTCAGATACTGGGTCGAAGCCCTATTTAGATAGCAGAAAACTGGACTGTAGCCCTATTCAGATAGCAGTATGGCCCATAGGCCCAGAACAGAACAGTACAGAATAATAGTATGAATGCAAGCCCATATCCTGTGGGGAGACTACTCGACCCACCCAACCACTACACACCACCCGTACCAGCCAACACACCATGTAGGGAATAACTCAACCCACCCAGCCCACACACCACAGTCGCAGCATAGCTGCTCAGATAAATAGAATAACGAGGCAAAGCCCCTTTCAGAATACAGTACGAGGCATAGCCCCTTTCAGAAAACGTGGCAGTGCCACTCACACTTCCTCCAATATCAACCCAACCCATGCAACAGATATACATATAACATGGTATGCAGTAACAGAGACAGTCAGATTAAACAGTACGGTCGATTCTAGCCCTAGGGGTATAATAGTCATTTTACACCTAGGGGTAAAACGGTAATTTCTCACCCTAAGGGTATTTCAGTCATTTACACTATTATTACCAGTTTTAAACGTATTACAGTCGTTAACAGTCACTATTTCTGTCTTAGCATTGATCTCAACAGTCTTTAGCAGTTTTAGTTACTGGCCCCTAAAACCCCCAATGGGCCCTAAAGTGTCATCTAGCAGTTTAAGCCCATTTAGGCTATGTTCCATAACCAATTACCCATTTTATCAGTTTTAACTTATGGTCCATCCCAAAGTACCTTTAAACCTATTTTTATCCCAAATGGGCCCAAAAGCCCATTGGGCCCATATTCGGCTCACTGAGGCCCAACATACCGAAGTGCCCGAAATTTCGCACTCTCACCATGAGCATGAGCCTCTTTTAGAATCATTTGCCTCAACTCAGAATCCTTCGGTATATAAACTCTTCCACGGAAACAAAAAACCCCATCAGAATTCAGCCCAAAATCCTCACTCTCACCATTCTTAACTTGCTGAAATTGAGGAATCAACGAGTCATCTTTCAACTGCATCTCTTTAATTTTCTCAGTCCAGGACGGTTGCACTTGTAATTCAGCTAATAGGCTACCATCGTCATACAAACTTAACCGTGCAAACATAGCCTTTAGTTCAGCAACAGTCCTTCTGCTCAGTGCATCAGCCACTACGTTAGCCTTACCTGGGTGGTACTCGATCGAACAGTCATAATCCTTAAGCAACTCTATCCATCTTCGTTGCCTAAGATTCAACTCCTTTTGAGTCAACAGATACTTGAGACTTTTATGGTCAGTGTATATAATACACTTTTCTCCATAAAGGTAGTGTCTCCAGATTTTCAATGCAAATACCACCGCTGCCAACTCCAAGTCATGCGTAGGGTAATTCGCTTCGTGAGGCTTAAGCTGCCGCGAAGCATAAGCGACTACCTTACCCTCTTGCATCAATACACAAGCTAACCCCACATGCTAAGTATCGCTATACACAGTGAAGTCCTTCTCAGATTCTGGCAGAATCAACACTGGTGCCTCAGTTGACACTTTTTTTAACCTATCAAAAGCTTATTACTGCTTCTCAGTCCATATAAATGCTACTCCCTTCCTTAACAGTTTTGTCCATGGTGCCGCGATTAAAGAAAATCCCTCAACAAACCTTCTGTAATAACCTGCCAGACCCAGAAAACTTCGAATTTTCGATACCGACCTTGGCAGCTTCCAGTCCAGAACTGCCTCAATCTTGCGAGGATCCACTCTAATCCCCTCAGCAGACACAACATGACCCAAAAAAGTCACTTCTCAGAGCCAGAATTCGCACTTACTAAATTTCGCATACAGTTGTTTTTCTCTCAAAATTTGCAGAACCACTCGGAGATGCTCAACATGCTTCTCCTCTATTTTTGAATACACCAATATATCATCGATAAAGACGACCACGAATCAATCCAAGTACGGCTAGAACACTCGATTCATTAAATCCATAAAAGCTGCAGGTGCATTCGTCAATCCAAATGGCATAACCAAAAACTCGTAGTGACCATATCGAGTTCTGAATGCTGTTTTATGAACATCCACTTCCTTTACCCTTAGCTGATGGTACCCAGATCGAAGATCAATCTTGGAAAACACAAAAGCTCCACTAAGCTGATCAAACAAATCGTCTATTCTCGGCAGAGGGTACTTATTCTTTATCGTCAGCTTGTTCAACTGGCGATAATCGATGTACATACGCATCGTTCCATCCTTCTTTTTCACAAACAGCACCGGTGCTCCCCATAGAGACACACTCGGTCTAATGAAGCCCCTCTCTAGCAATTCTTGAATCTAAGCTTTCAGTTCCACTAGCTCTTTTGGTGCCATTCTGTAAGGTGCAATGGACACTAGAGCTGCTCCAGGCAATAGATCGATCCCAAACTCAACTTCTCGGTTAGGAGGTAATCCAGGAAGCTCCTCATGAAAAACATCTTGAAACTCATTAACAATTCTAGTTGCCTCCACTGACACACCTTCAGATTCAGTTTGACTCACGAATGCCAGATATGCTTCGCAACCCTTGCGTCAGCTTTTCAGCCCTTAAGGTAGAAACCACATTAGACAAATAATCCCTTCGTTCTCCAATAACCATTACCTCCTCATCCTCGGTTGTTCTTAATACCATCCTCTTTGCCGCACAGTCTAGAGTCGCCTTGTGCTTAGTTAACCAGTCCATACCCAAAATCAGGTCGAATTCTCCAAAAGGTAATTCCATTAAGTCTCCCAAAAAGATTCTACCTTGAGTCTCTAAAGGCACATCCCTCAAGAGTTTATCTACTTTAATCGAGTGACCCAGAGGACTAATTACAGTTACCCCACTCACGGTCTCCTCAGAGTGCACACCCAACGACCCAGAGATCTCATAAGCAACATATGAATGTGTTGAACCCATATCAATCAAAGCAGTATAAGACATACTAGATATCAAGAACGTACCAATTATAACACCAGGTGTGTCACCCTCCTCTCGATGGTGAGCAGCATACACTAGGGCTGGCTGACGAGCCGCAGTATTACTAGCACCCCTGCCAGGTGGCCCACGACCCCTTGGCGGTGGCAGTCCTCCTTGCACAGGCTGAGCAACCCTCTAGTCAACAGTTTGATTGTGAGCTGGCCTCTGTGGACAATCTTTTACTTGGTGCTCCATAGACCCACATAAAAACAAGCCCCACTACGCTTCCTACATTCACCCAGATGTACCCTACCACAGTCCCTACAAGGCTGTGGTCTCATAGTATTTACCGGCACCGCTCAAACTAGTTCTCCACCCTAGCTCTCTTAAAGTTCCTGTTTCCAGTACTCGATGGTCTAGAATCTCTCTTAAAACGGTTGCAATCCCTATCGCTGTTCTGTCGTTCATCTCGTTTCACTTCCTCGGCTATCTTAGCCTTATCTACCAGTGCAGCAAAGTCGCGCTCCCTCTGCAGAGCTATCAACACCCTTAACTCATCTTTGAGACCATCCTCAAAACGAACACTACGCTCATAATCAGTGGAAACAATACCACTAGCATACCGGCTCAGTCACAGAAACTCTGCCTCATATTCAGCAACGGTCTTACTGCCTTGGGTCATGTTCAGGAATTCCTTCCTACGTGCATCCACATAGCTAGCTCCAACATATTTCGCCTTAAAGGACTTCTTGAACAATTCCCAAGTTACCCCCTCGGCTGGGGTACCTTCTCTCACGGTGATCTACCACTGATATGCCTCGTCTCGCAACAATGACACCGCACCTTTCAATTTCTGCTTCATTGAGCAATCCAGGTCGTCCATGATCTGCTCGGTGGCTTCCAACCAGTACTCAGCCACATTTGGGGCTACTCCAGATATGCCCCTGAAAACCTCGGCTCCATTAGCTTGGAGTCGTTAAAAAATAGATCCTCTACTCACAGTTCCAGTGCTTACCCCAACGACCCTCTCTAGCACCCTTAGCATGGCTTAGGACAGAGCGTCGTCCCCTACAGCCCTATCATAAGATCCAGTCTCCGTCGCTGGTGGAGCTCGCACTTCCTCTAGGCCGTGTGATCCACATGACCAAGGCCAATTTAGGCTATGTGGGCCACACGGGCGTGTGGGCCTACACGAACAACCCAACATGGGCGTGTGAGCCTATTTTACTGATTTGTTTGTAAAGGTTGCACAGGTTGCCTGAGATGATTGTGGACCTACTGTAGGGTCAGGAAGCCACCCTTAACCCCTAATTGTATGAGATGTCTGTATGACTGATAGATGATATTGAGCATGATTTTGTTGCACTAAACTGCTACTGTATGTACTGAAATCATGACATGTCATGCATAATTGTATGATGCATTGCATGGGGTTGGGTTAATATGATTAGAGGAAGTATACTGTATTGACAGCTCTACTGCAAATCACTGAAGGCTCTAAGCCTATTGTTATACTGGCAGCTCCGCTGCAAATACTGTTTAGTGCCACAACCGGTGCTAATTCGTAAGTGTGGGGATGGGTGGATGATTTATTCTCTACAGGAGAGCAAGGTTGGATAGAAGATGGTGTATAGTGGATGGTTGGGTGGGACTTGCATACTGCACTAATAAACCGTAATTTATACATGTTTTTACCCCATGCTTAGCATAATTTTGGATGAATTATCCCTTGAATTATGGAATTTGATGCTTCAAATCCTTTAATTTCATGTTTTATATTTAGGTGAGCATAGGAGAGTGAAAAGAATGAGAAATGGGCCAACAACGGAGAAAATAGGCCAGAGTGAGAAATTAACAGGCCTGGAGTTCCTCATATGGGTGCACCACACGCCTGTGCCACATTAGCAGACTTGAACACGGCCTGGGCTCAATTTACATGGGTGTACCACGCGGGCGTGTCCCTATCGTGACGAATTTCAATTTCATGTAGAAAAAGTAACTTAGGGGCTAAGAAAGGTATTCCGGAGTCTATATAAACACCCTAGGAGAGAACTTAAGGGGGGACCAGACACACAGAGTAGAAGGAAATGAATTACTCGAAGAAAGCCGATTGATCCATCTTAGAAGCAAGGATCGACATTAAGGCTCAAGATCTCCCTTCAATCCTTTCAGGAGTTTTGGGTTTTCTTTATGTTTTGTTGTATTCTTTATTTTGAGATGTTTTCCCTTTTTATTATGAACTAAATCCCCAAATACCTGAGGGGGACGAAACCTAAGATAGATCTTGTTATTGTTATCTAAATTATATGATAAATATTCGATTTGTTCTTAATTGTGTTTTTAATTCTTGAGTTGATATTTTAGGATATTAATTCAAGTCGAATGTGCTTATTCAGAGGAGTAAAAGTCCCTATTTAAGAGTAGATCCAACACAATTAAGCAGAGTTGATCGCAATCCCAGACATAGGACGACGAAAATCTGCCGGATTAGAGTCAAATCTAATAGGGGGATCCATAGATTGATTTAATGCAAAACTAGGGGTTTTAATTAGAAAGAGATTCAATTAATTAACCTAGGGTTTAGTTGTTCTTATTCTCGACGAAGATATTAACATAATTTAAGGATCTCTACAGACCAAGTCGAATGAAGAAATTGTCTAATTTAGAGTTAAATAACAAGTGAAGTCTAGGTGGATTCTTCCTTAGGTATTGCCTTTATCATTCAGTTTTCCCAAAGTAATTCCCCAATTTATTCTTTGTCACGTCTTTAGTTTAGTTTAGAATTAATTAGTTTACAAACAAATCTTTCTTTACTTTTAGGCTAGATAATAGGAAGAAAGTCATTACTAGTACTTTTAGTTCCTTGGATTTGATATTCCGGTCTTGCCACTAACTATACTACTACTCGATAGGTGCACTTGCCTTTTATCGTGATAATAGTTAGTTTCTAGGTACGATCATTATTATTACTTCATCGCAATCACGATCAAGTTTTTGGCACTGTTGCGGGGAACGAAGATATTAGGAACACTCTTTTTCTATTACTTTAGCCATTTTTACTTTTATTGCAATTTATTTTCTATTTTTATTTTTAGGTTTTATTTACTAAAATTTTCTTTTTGTTCTTCTCTGATAGGTATCTCTTGTTTATGACTAGAAGAAACTTGTCAGGACCACTATTGTTTGATAGTGATTTAAAGCCACAGTTCACAGAAACCGAAGAGACATAAGGCGAAGCCTATAGTACACATAACAACGACGAGAGAATGAACCCGAATCTATTGAAGAGATGGAAGCAAATCAAAATAATCAGCTACCTTCTATGGTAGCTGCAGATCCTGTGAATCAAAATCCTGTTCCTCGTACTATGTATGATTATGTTAAGCCTAATTTAGCTAGTACTGAATCTAGTATTGTTAGGCTTGCTATTGCTGCAAATAATTTTGAACTGAAACCTAACACTATTCAAATGATTCAACAGTTTGTTCAGTTTGATGGTTTGCAGGATGAGGATCCTAACTCACATTTAGCTAATTTTTTTGGAATTCTACGTCACATTTAAAATCAACGGCATTTCTGATGATGCCATTCGCCTTTGGTTATTTGCCTTTTCTTTGAGGAATAAAGCTAAACAATGGTTGAACTTTTTACCATGATGGTCTATCACTACTTGGGAACAAATGACCGAAAATTTTTTACCTAAATATTTTCCGTTGGCTAAAATGGCAAAGTTGAGGAATGATATCTCTTCTTTTGTGTAGATGGATCTAGAGACACTCTACGACGCTTGGGAGAGATACAAAGATTTATTGAGAAGGTGCCCCCACCATGGGTTACCTTTGTGGCTACAAGTGCAAACTTTCCACAATGGGTTGAATCCCTCAACAAGATAGATGATCGATGCAGCCACCGGTGAAACCATAAATAACAAAACACCCAAGGAGGCTTATGAGTTTATAAAGGAGATGTCACTGAATAATTATCAGTGCCAAGTCATGAGGACAAAGCCATAAAAAGCTGCCGGGGTTTTTAATGTTGACGCAGTCACAATGCTGTCAAATCAGGTAGAACTTTTAAATAAAAAGATTGATGGTTTAGGTGGTTCTACGTAGGTACATCCAGTGATGAGGTGTGATTCAAATGGAGGAGAAGTGTACAGCACAGATTATTCATCCTACAATCCTAGCACAGAGAATGAAGAAGCCAACTATATGGGTAACAACTCTAGATTTCAAAATAACCCTTATAATAACACTCATAATGCAGGTTGGAGGAACCACCCCAATTTCTCATAGGGAGGTCAAGGAAATCAAAGACCACTACCCCCTCCTAGCTTCCAACAACCACCTTACCAGTAAGAGAAAAAGCTGAACCTTGAGGAGATGCTAACGAAATTTATCTCCGTATCAGAAACTCATTTTTAGAATACTGAGATGGCACTTAAAAATCAGCAAGCATCAATTCAAGGGCTCGAAACTTAGATAGGTCAACTTGCTAAGCTGATCCCTAAAGACCAGAAGGTGGTTTGCCGAGCAACACCGAGACTAACCCTAGGGAGCAACTTCACACCATAAATATGATCGATGAAGGAGGGTTAGTTAAAGACAAAACATAACCAAGTCAAGAAGCTGTGTTAAGTAAAAGTAAGGGTGAGGTAAGTCGTAAAGAACCAATTGTTAAAGAGTATAAGCCTCGTGTCCCATACCCAAATGCGACAGGAAAAGACCGCACAGATGAACAATTCGGTAAATTCCTCAAACTTCTCAAGAAATTACATATTAACTTACCATTTATTAAAGCTCTTTCGCAGATGCCAAATGTGGTTAAACTTTTAAAAGAGCTCTTAGCAAATAAACGAAAGCTAGATGAGTCATCGCATGTGGAGTTGAATGCAGTTTGCTCAGCCATTTTGCAGAACAAGTTACCTAGCAAATTAAAAGATCCAGGGAGTTTTACGATTCCTTGTCTAATTGGTAGCTTAGATGTTAAAAATGCCTTGGCTGATTTAGGGGCTAGTATTAATGTAATGCCTTATAAACTGTTTAAACAACTAGGTCTTGGGAAACCCAAACAAACTAGGATGAGCATCTAATTGGCTGATAAAACCATTAGATTTCCTAGGAGTAAAATTGAGGATATGCTTGTTAAAATTGATACATTTATATTCCCAGTTGATTTCGTTGTTTTAGACATAGATAAGGATGTGCCCTTTTTAGTAACTGCTAGGACTATCATTGATGTAGGCATAGGTGAACTCACACTTCGTGTAGGCGATGACACAATTACTTTATAAGCTCGTAATTCTAATAGAACTGTTAATGGTAAAGATGTTATTACGAGTTCATGTAATAAGAATAATCCCATTGTTCAACCTTCTTTTCAGGATATCCTTAATGAAAGTGCAATTGAGCCACGTTCGAGCTCATGCTACAATAAGGAAGCAATCCATGAAGAACGAATGTTACAGATTGATGAACTCGAAGAGTGGCGAAGCCATAGTAAGAAGGAATCTAAAATATGCCACGCCGAACTAAAGCATCACCATGATGACTCTAAGGTAAAGAAGAATCAATTTAAGGTAGGGCATAACATATTATTAGAGGAGGAGGACCCTCGAATTTCGAATTCAGAGCTTCATACAGGTGACACACCTTCCTTTACGATAATGAAAATCTTTTCCTATGGTACAGTCGAGGTAACACATAAAGAATTTGGCACTTTCAAGGTAAATTAAACTCGGCTTAAACCTTATTTGGATACTAAAACTGATAGCAAGAAAGAGGATTTTCAACTTCTCAAACCACCGTAACCGTGTGAGCTTAAGAAAAGTTGAGCTTAGACTATAAACAAGTGCTTCTCGGGAGGCAACCTGAGCACTAACACTATTAACCTGTCTATTTTTCATGCTTTTAGTGCAGGTTTTTAACCCACACGGCCTAGACACACGGGTGTGCCCTTGGCCATGTGAAAGCAGAGCAAAATTTCAAAAGCCAAGGGTAAGACATGGGTTCTAACGTATCGCCACGGCCGTGCGACATGGCCGTGGGCAAACCTGTCAATTGAACACGGGTGTGCACATAAGAACACGAGCGTGGGAGAAGCAAACAAGTCAGAACACGATCGTGCGACATGGTCGTGTGCACTATCACACCCAAAGGAACACGGCTGTGTGACCCAACCCCAATTAAATACCCAAGTTTCCTTTAATTTAGTTTTATTATTCCCTTTTATTTTTATTTTTAACTTTTATTTTCTTTGATCTTTAGTTTTATTTTTACTTAGCTCTTATTTTATCTAAATTTCCATTAGTAATTTTTGAACCTTCCATTTATGGCTGTTTCTTAATGAGTAACTCTGCCAATATTGACTCCGCAGCTTCAAAAAGGTCAAGGTGATTGATACAATGATAAATCCACTGGGGAAAGAAACTCTATGACTACCATGTCCTGCTAAACCATGCTCATCTTTATTGTAATTGTTGAACCACCGGAGTATCCTCTCTCACCTTCACCTCTGCCTAGTTCATTAAATTAGCTTTCCTCCCAAATTCGCTCTCACTACTCTAAAGATTCATCCATAATTCAAAAAGTTTCACTTCTCTTCCTATCTTATGATTTTATGCTAAATGAATCTATCTTTGTACATTGAGGGCAATGTACATCTTAAGTGTGAGGGGGAATACATGTTTACAAAATCCACACATTTTCATTTCAAACCACTTGATCATCTTTTATTGAGGTCACATATCATGGGCTCATAGAGCCATTCATTGTCACCTCATACAATTTTTGCTTATCACTTATGTGAAGTAAGTCACCACTTTCACATTCATGCATAATTAATGAACACATATTATACTTAATATTTTATCACTCCCATTAAGCCTTCATTTATAAGTCACGCACACATTATCATGTACGAAATTCATTTGTTGTATTAGGTGGATTATATTAACATAATGATCATTAAAACTGGCCATATTACCTTGTTACCACATTTTTCTCATTGATAACACATTTCAAAATTGTTCACATTTACCAAATCATTTCAATAACCGTTCTATGGCAATTAATTTATTCATAGAGCATTATGGTCAAGACTTATTAAGCCATCATTTTTCAACCACTTTTTTTTTTTCAAAAATTTAAACCATGGAATTTACTCAGAGCCATTACACCACTATTCTCATATTTATTACAAAATCTCATCAATTTCCTATGTATGTTAGTATAGGAAAAGTAAGAGTATCCAAAGGTACTTACCTCTTGGATGCACAAATACTAAAGATTCAAGTTTCCAATAAGTTCAATCTATCTTCATCCTAGCTTAAGATTTCAATTCTCATCAAGTCCTCTATTCTTATAAAATAAATATATCAATTTATTAGCATTTAACTTTCTAAGCTTTCCCTTAGCAATCCGACTCAAATATCAAGTTAAGAGAGGTGGAAAACACTATTACTTACCTTATTGAAGCTTTCTCTCTAACTTTAACTTTCTCTCTTAAGAAACACACAAACCCTAGTTTAAAATTGAGGATTTGAAGGTGGAAATATTGTGAGGAGGTTATTTCTAAGTGATTTTAACAAAAACTCAAAGTTGAGGGTTGAGATCTTGAGAAATTTTGAAGAGAAATACAAGAAAAATGAAACAGACAAGAAACCCATAGAGTAAGAGGGAGGATGGCTAGAAGAAAAGGATGTTGATTTTTTGACCTTTTCCCTGTTTTTATGATACCAAATAAGACCAAGTCAAACTTGGTCAAAGTCCAAGTCAAAATCCAATTCAAATTTGTGATCCATAATTCATCTCACCATTTTATTCACATCCAATAGTACAAGGTCATTCCATATATAATTTATATAGTCAAAATAATATTTCTATTAGAAAGTACTTTTGAAATGACCAAAATGCCTTTAATGATAAAATTATTATCTTGCCCCCAATTTTTTTCCTATTAGTGTAATTTCTTCTAAAACAAATAGGCATGTATCAAATTCAAATTTAACTCTTAATATATGACCATTCTCTTAGTAAAAAAGGGAAATTTATAATTTAGTCTCTCTACTTGTCAAATATTTTACAATTTGGTCCAAAAGTGATTCCCATCACACCAATACATATTCCAAGTTATTTTCTTTCAAAATAATCAATTATAATTCACATTTCTCTTTTTGGTAGAAGTTGCATTTTAGTCCAACTTTTTTGAATTTAAAATTTAGTTCTTTTTCCACATTTTCACATCTACAACTCCTATCATTGATTTCCAACTCCAATAACAAATTTAAATTCATAAAAAAATTTCTATCTTACTCGTTACGTAATTTTTGTTAACTTTTATGATTTTTGAAGCTACATTAGTTATATTTTGTCCTAGTCTTTAGGAAAATAATTTTTTTTTTAAAATCATTTTAGGTTATCTTGATATATAACATATTTTTTGCATTTTAATTTCAAAATCTTGCTGTGGAAATAGATGGCTTGGTTTTTCAATAAGATGTATGATTTCTACAAGTTCTTTAAATGCTTTGATTATTTTGTTTACCAATAATTTAGTATCAAGAGTTATAGCTTAAAGGGCCTATGAAATCAAACAACCAAAAAAACCTATAAACACTCTCCATCCATCTACATAAACATAAAACCATAACCATTAAAAACATGGATACAAAAGCTTCGTTCACAACAATTGATCCTCCAATCTTTTATGACACAAATTATCAAGGTTGGGCTATTAGAATGGAAACTTATCTTGATGCTACTGATGTGTGGGAAGTTGTAGAACAGGAATATGAATTTCCTCTTTGCCAAACAATCCAACTATGGCTTAAATAAAAAATCACAAAGATTGGAAGTAATAAAAATAAAAAATTAAAGCTAGCTTGTTTGTAGTAGTTTCAACTTCTATCTTTTATAGAATAATGACCATGAGAACTACCACAGAGATTTCAGATTTCGTAAAGGAACAATATGAAAGAGACGAAAGGGTCAGGGGTATGAAAGCATTGAATTTGTGAATAGAATTTTAGTTGGAAAATATGAAAGAATAAAAGATGAACAAGGAATGCTCCGATAGGCTATTTGGTATTGTCAACAATGTAAGACTCCTTGGCACTGGTTTCTCTGATTCTAGGATTATGCAAAAAAACCTTGTTACAATTCTTAAAAGATTTGAGACTATAATTTCATCTTTGGAAAACATGAAAGACCCGTCAACTATAACACCCCTAACTCATCTTTATCATCGAATTAGGGTTATAGAGTATTGCGACAGTTAACAAATTCAATATCAATCTAATACAATTTGAAACTAAATTTAAATATCAGATATTCATAATCAATAGATAAGCTATAAAAGTAACATATTTTAATTCTGTTCTTAATGCATTTTTGGATGATTTATTATGTAAATTATTGAATAATCCTTCAAATTTATGTTTCTATACTTAGGTGAGCATAGAGAAGTGAAATGAGTGAAAAACAGGCCAAAATCTGACTAAAAGAGTTGTTTTCAGGATCCACATGGCCTGGGCATTTCCACAAGGGATGGGCACACCCCCGTGTGCACCACACGGGCTGGTCACATGCCCATGTGCCAGGCCGTGTCGATTTCGCACCTTGTTTCTCTTTTACGGGGAAAAACCAAAATTTTAGGCTTTTTGAGCATTCTAAAGTCTATAAATACACACTAGAAGAGGACCTAAGAGTGCACATTGTAACACCCCTTACCCGAGACTGTTGCCGGAGTTGAGATTGAGGCGTTAACAAACTTAATTTATCACTTAAACAATTTCAAACTATTAATTTCACCTTTCGTAATAAAATGTTCGTCTGCATCATAGTCGCTAAAAAAATCATATCTCGAGTTACAAAGCTCGAAATTTAAATCCATAAAATTTCCCTAAAACTAGACTCATATATCTATTTACTAATTTTTTTCTAGAATTTTTGGTCAGGCCAATTAGTACAGTTTATTAGTTAAAGTTTTCCATGTTACAGTGTTCGACTACTTTGACCTCTATTCACTTCGAATCACTTTTCTCTCCGTACAAAATTCAGATGACTAAACCTTTTGTTTTTTTTTAAAAGTAGACTCAATAAGAAATCTGTACATATAAAGCCTGACTCCTAATTATTTTTGTATAATTTTTAATGAATTTCTAAATTCAGAATAGGAGATTCAGAAATCACTCTGACCCTGTTCCACCAAAACTCAAATATCTTATAAAATACAACTCATTTACCTGTTTTGTTTCTTCCATATGAAAATAGACTCAATAAGCTTCAATTTTTATTCACCATTAATTTTGTCTCTACTATTTTTAGTGATTTTTCAAACTCACGTAATTGCTGCTGCATGTTACTAATTTATAGCAAATTTCACCTTTTTATGAATATCCATGGCTTAGGTAACACATTAAACATACATAGCACCAAATATAATCTTGATTGGCCATTCTAATGGCTAATCATTACCGAGCATTTCCTTACCACTCAATAACCATATCATGAGATCATATACACAAAATGATTATAATGCTATACATGCCATACTCAAAATATACAAGCCCCTATACCAAAATGGTCCACGAATAGTGTGAACGAGCCTTCGACCATTCCCGATTTCCGAGCTGGCTTGTCAAAACTACAAAGAATGGAAAGGAGGGAGTAAGCATAAATGCTTAGTAAATTCACATACAAATAGAAAGTAGCATAGTCATACAATCCAACGTAAAACATCAATTGCATAATTATTACTAAGACATTCATGTTACAAGTGTATTTACTATCTTACCACGATTTCATCACACCTTACCAAGTTCTCAACCCGAGGGTTTAAGCTCATACCTGTCAAATTTTCTCATTCACCACACTTAGCGATAGGTCACTTTCATTTTAAGTATTCTCCTTATTCACTTAAGATTCACCCGTTGAACACATCGGAATATAATTCGGATACTCGGATTGCATGCACATAAGTGCCATACCCATAGCTAGACAAACTCAATAGCCTGCAGAATTTATGTAGCCAAGCTACCAAGTAACCCGCCCATAAGCGAACTCAGACTCAACTTAACGAGCTCAGGCGTTCGCATCCATAAGTGAACTCAGACTCAACTCAACGAGCTCGGATGCCTAGTTACATCTCACGAACTCGGACTCAACTCAATGAGCTCGGAACTCAACTATCCTAGTGACATGTCACTTGTACCCTAATCTATCCCCAAGGTTCAAACAGGATTTTCCTCAATCACACATTTTTGTCGTCTTCCTCGATATGTCGGAACTGATACTTGGTAGTATTTCATATTTATCAAGTAGCTCACATAATCTGCATATTACTAAATAATAATTCACAAAGCATAATATCTCATGATAATAAACATCATATCATATAAATAACATTAAATTACTTAAAATAACAATTAAGTTACCACATTTACACATGAACTTACCTTGGTACAAAATGTTAGAAATCGAGCCTATTCTTCGTAAACCTTATTTTTCCCTCGATCACGACTTGAATCTCGTTTCTCTTAATCTAAAATGCCAAATTAATTTATTCAATATACACATTCATCAAAACAGCCCCTAATATGGGCTTGAATAAAAATTACCATTTTACCCCTAACTTTTCAATTATTTACAATTGAGTCCTTAGGTTTGTACAATGAGTTACATGCATTTCCCATGACATCTAGGTATAGCCGAATTTCCTAGTGTCCATAACAGCCCCTACTTGACATAAAAATTAGATTTCTACCATCAATTTTACCCTTTTTACAATTAAGTCCCTTTTTAGGTGTTTTCACATAAAACTACTAGGTAAAAGTTGTTAAACACACATCAAACCATCATATTCCTTCATTATTCATAAAAAAAAAATTATGTCACACATGGGTAATTTTTCATACATGCATCCTAGCTCAAAATATTGCTAAAAAATGATAGAACATGCTTTCTAGATTTTAAAATCGAAAAGAACATTAAAAAGGGTCATGGAAATCACTTACAATCAAGGCTTGAAATGTTGAAAACCCTAGCTATGGTGACAAGCAAAATTCAGCAGCCCTATGGAGAAGATGAGTCTATTTTTGTGTTATTTTTCCCTTTTTAATGACTATATTTACCATTTGATAAATTTGTCCTTAATGCATTTCTTTATAATTTTTCATGTAGAAGCCCATTTTTGTCCAAAATTTTAGAAATTTGTTAAGTTGCTATTTAAGACGTCCTAGTTAATATTCCAAAGAATTTTAATACTAAAAGCTTCTAGAATGAAAGTTTTGCAACTTATTCAATTTAGTCCCTAATTTCAAATTAAGCACATTATGAATAGAATTTCTTCACGAAATTTTCACACAATCATGCAATCATATCATAAACCTCAAAATAATTATAAAATAATTATTTCTATCTCGGATTTGTGGTTACAAAACCACTATTCTGATTAGGCCCTAATTTGGGATATTATACACATAGAGTAGAACGAAGAAATTACTCAAAGAACGCCATCAGAATCATCTCAGGAAGCGGATCTCCTTCAAGATCAAAGATCTCCATTTAATTTCTTTAGAAGTTTATTTGGGTTTCTTTATGTCTTGTTGTTATCTTAACTTTGAGATGTTTCGGTTTAGGATGATGAACTAAATTCCCTAAATACCTAGGGAAGATGAAACCTACATGAATCTTATTATTTGATTTCTGAATTACATGATAGATACTTGATTATTATTCTCAATTATGTATGCTTATTTCATATTTTAATATTTTCAGGATATTAATTTATACTTAATATTATTTTAGTGGAGCAAAAGTCCTTGTTTAAGAGTAGATCTAGCATAATTGAGTGGAGTTGCATTCAATCCTAGAAATAGGATCATATAAATCTACCAGATTAGAGTCAAATCTAATAGGGGAGTCCATAGATTGAGTTAGTGCAACAATAGGGATTTTAATTAGAAAGAGATTTCAATTAATCAACCTAGAGTTAGTTGTTTTTACTTTCGAAAGAGATATTAACATAATTTAGGGATTTCTACGAATAAAGGCACAAGTGAATAAATCATTTAGTTCAGATTCAAAATAATAAGTGAAGTTTAGGTGGATTCTTTCCTAGGTATTATCTATCCCAGTGATTTTCTTCAGATATTTTCCTAATTCATTATCTATCCTAGTGAAGTTTTTTGCGCCATTTTTGGGGACTAAAATATTAAGAACACTTAATTTTTCTTAATTTAGCCATTTACTTATTTTTTCTTAATTTAGCCATTTATTTTTTATTGCACTTTAATTTTTTTTAGTTTAATTTTTTTTTCTAATTTTTCTTTTATTTGATTTTGGCAGGTTCCTTTAGTTTATGACTAGAAGAAATCTGTCCGGACCATTACTATTTGATAGCGAAATTGAAAGCATAGCTAGTAGAAATCGTAGAGAAGTAAGGCAGAGTCGACAAAATATAGTGGAAGAGCAAGAGGACATCATTATTATTACTGAGGAGATGGCTGATAATCAAAATAATCAACTACCTCCTGTGGTTGCTGCGAATCTTGCAAATCCAAATCCTGCTCCTTGTACTATGTAGGATTATGCCAAGCCTAATCTAACTGGGGCTGAATTGTGTATTGTGAGACCTTCCATTGCTACGAATAATTTCGAATTGAAGCCAAGCACTATTCAGATGATTCAATAGTTTGTTCTATTTGATGGTTTGCAAGACGAAGATCCAAATACTTATTTGGCTAATTTTCTAGAATTTTATGACATTTTCAAGATTAACGACGTTTCTAACGATGCCATTCGCTTGCAGTTGTCTCCCTTCTCATTGATGAATAAAGCTAAACAGTGGTTGAACTCCCTACTACGAGGTTTTTATTAAAGTACTTCCCACTGGCTAAGACAACCAAGTTAAGGAATGATATCTCTTCCTTCGTGTAAATGGATTTAGAGACCCTATATGATGCATGGGTGAGGTATAAGGACTTATTGAGACGGTGCCCTCACCATGGGTTACCTCCATGGCTACAGGTTCAAACCTTCTACAATAGTTTGAATCCCTCAACTAGGCAGCTAATCGATGCAGCAACCGATGGTACACTGAAAAATAAAACACCTAAAGCGGCTTATAAGTTTATAGAGGAAATGGCACTGAATAACTATTAGTGGCAAGTTATGAGTACAAAACCTAATAGAGTAATCGGTGCTTTCAATCTTGATGCAATCACCATTTTATCAAATCGGGTAGAACAATTAAATAAGAAAATTGATGGTTCACGTGTTTCTACATAGGTACATTTGATGATGCAGTGTGATACGAATGGAGGAGGAACGAGCAATCTAGAATATTTACCTTACGGTCCTAGCATAGAGAACGAACAAATAAACTATATGGGTAATAATTCTGGACCTTAGAACAATCTTTACAATAATATTTACAATGCAGGTTAGAGGAACCATCCCAATTTCTCTTGGGGTGGTAAAGGAAATCAAAGACCACAATCCCCTCCAGGCTTTCAACCACCTTACCAACAAGAGAAGAAATCGAACCTTGAGGAGATGTTGATGAAGTTTATCTCGGTGTCTGAAACCCGCTTCCAAAACAACGAAACAATACTTAAAAATCAACAAATGTCATTCCAAGGGCTTAAGAACCAAATAGGACAGCTTGCTAAGTTGATTTTAGAAAGGCACAAGGTAGCTTGCCTAATAATACCAAAACTAACCCAAGGGAGCAACTTCATGCCATTACTGTGCGAGATGAAGAAGGGTTAGTTGAAACTGAACCAAAAGTGAGGCAAGAAATTATTGTAAGTAAAGGTAAGGTCGAGGTAAGCTAGAATGAACAAAAACTGAACTGTAAGGAATATAAACAACATGTGCCATATCCTAACGCGACAAAGAAAGACCATACAATAGACAATTTGGTAAATTTCTTAAACTTTTGAAAAAATTGCATATTAACTTACCATTTATTGAAGCTCTTTCACAGATGCCTAATTCAGTTAAATTTTTAAATGAGCTTTTGGTAAACAAGTGGAAGTTAGATGATTCGTCACATGTGGAGCTAAATGCAGTTTGCTCAGCTATTTTACAGAATAAATTACCCAACAAATTAAAAGATCCAGGGAGTTTTACTATTTCTTGTTTAATTGGTAGTTTAAATGTTAATAATGCTTTGGCTGATTTAGGGGTTAGTATTAATGTTACAAATCAGTGAACTAGACGAATGGCAGACACATGTCAAGGAGAAACCAAGAATACACGATACAGAAACAAAGCAACACCATGGTAAGCATAAGGATGGAACAAACCAATTCAAGCTTGGGACCAGATACTGTTAGATAAAATGGACCTGCATATTGCCACTTTTGAGCTTAATGCAAATGGAGCACCTTCTTTTAAGGTATTAAATATATTCCTGTAACACCCCAAACCCGGCCTAGATGTTATGGCCGAATTTGGCGATGTCATATTGAAGTGTGAAGCATAAAAAATTGTTGTCGTTGGAAACCTTAAAACCAATTTGTTATTGATCGGTGATTCCAAAATGGGTTGTTCGTTTTCAAAACATGCGTCATTGAAGAGTTATTCACTTTTAAAACGTGATATCATTTGGAAAGCCCAATCTTTATTTAGCCTCTTTGTGTGAACCAAAAGAAGATTTAAAAATCGTGCGTTATTATCAAAAGTTCTTCCTTTAAAACGTTATTAATTTCAAAATCTTGTTTATGGCGGGAGCTTTTAAAATAAGTTACGAAAATGTGGTGTCTTTGAAAACCATGTATCTTTCGAAAATCTGTGTCCAACTACTTTCAGGTATGAAAAGAAATAAATAAAAGCCCAAAAGTAAAGTTAAAATTTAAAGAGGCCTTATTACATAAAGCAAATACCCGAACCAAAATTATTGTAAATAAAAAGTCAAATTTAAAAGTAGGAGCAGTCGTGTGGCCACTTCCGAGTCCCTCGCAGCACCAATTCATCTAAGAGTGGGGATCACCTGTACAGATAAAAACAGAAGGGGTGAGTTTTCGAAAACTCAGTGTGTAATTCCTTAAACATGCAAGCAACATGCAATAGAACAAACTGGGCCTAAGCCCTTCCACAGTAACAGTATCAGTTGGGCCTTAGCCCATAAGAGTATCAATAATCAGTATGCATGATGCACATTATCCCAACCAACCCTGCAGACCAACTCCATCTAACCCATCACACCATGTGGGGATAAAATCGACCCACCCAGCCCTACACACTAAGATTAGCACTGATCGCAGTACTAAACATTATTGCAGCAAAGCTACCAGTAATATGTATGACACAAAGCCATCAGTAGGTCCACAGTCGTCTTGGGCGACCCGTACAACCTTACTAGTAATATGAACAGCACAAAGCCATCAGTGGGTCCACAGTTGTCTTGGCTGACCCGTGCGACCTTATCAATAATATGAAGGGCACAATGCCACCAGTGGGTTCACAGTTGTCTTGAGCGACCTTATCAGTACATGGAGCATGTCGTGCATCGTATCATAATATCATACATGGATGCAACATTCATAATAACGTGGCATGCTCAAATACAATCATACATAACAGAAGGGCATAACAGTCATTTTACTTTTTAGGGGTATATCGGTCATTTTTTGTTATAGGGGTATAGCAGTCATTTTACGTTATATAGGCATAGCAATCATTTTACCTTATAGGGGTATTCGGTCATTTTACCTTATAGGGGCATAACAGTCATTTTACCTCTAAGGGGTATATCGATCATTTTACCTTATAGGGGCATAGCAGTCATTTTACCTCTAAGGGCATATCAGTCATTTAATCAGTTTGGGGTTTAGGTATACTATCGACCCAACAGTAGGTCCACAGTTGTCTCGGGCGACCCATGGAACCCTAATAGACTAACAGTAAAAATGGGCCCAAAACCCATTATGCGGCTGCCCAAGTGGGCCCATACGCCCGTGTGGCCCACAAAGCCCAGAAATGACCTTGGTAGTGTGAGCGACACAGTTGGGTCCAATTTCTTCCACACTTTTGTGTGGTTTACCAGGGCGGCCCATAAGCCCGTTGGGCCCACACAACCGATGTCAGCCCAACATGGCCCAAAACGGCCTAAGCCCATGAGATCGCTCATGGTGGCCTCTACAGTCAAACGCCCTTGTTTCATGCACTCGGATTACCGCACGAGGGATCCCACGCTCGTATAGTATTAACATCCTACTTTTTGGCTTTTCGACTTTTGTCGATTTATGAGAAATATCAGTGTGGTTACACACTTTTTCAGCTTTTTCGCCAATTACTGTCTATAGAATACTGTTAGACACCTATTATGATTTCGTAGCAAACACACTTGAGCTCAGTAGTACTTAACAGAGATCATTTACCTAAATTGTTAGTCTCAACTCCTGATAACAGCTAGCATAAAACCGAATATGCCTCTATTACAAACACCTGATACCTACCTCAGAACTTCGAATGCAAAGTGCTAAATCTTCACATAAGCAGCGTCAATCAAAATGATTTCCCCCTGCCAAAATGATATCAACATCCAACCCGTATTTGATGAGGTACCACAATACTATAAATTGAAGTTTGTCAAAGAAAAGGTGATAGTAACAAAAATTTGAATGAAAGTACAACAAGTCAATCGACTCTCCAAATCTCTACTTTACCTTCGACAGAACATGATGATTCCTCCACAGTCATATATTGACCAGCCACCCTCAGATCGTGATTGACTCCTAACAAAAGGAACCAAAACTTTACTCATCGATCGGTTAAATATCTATAACAAAAGTACTTCAGCAACTTATTGCAACGCGAAATGGAAAGAAGTTGTAGGTACAATTTAACAACACAAGGTTGAGAGGGAGCAAAAGAAGAATAGCAGCAAGAGCCAAAACTCGGCAAGAAAAAGAGAGTAGAAAGAACGTTTGAACCTTTAGCAAGAATTAATGGGCTTTCGGCAGCAATAAGGGGAAGAATAGGAGAGTAGAACAATCAGTGGAATCAAATAACAATAATCAGTGTAGAATCAGAAGTGGCCGCCAGAGAGTTGAGAGGAATGACAGAGAGAAAAAAAACAACAATGAGAGAAGGGATGCACTCGGAGGAATTTTGGCCAAAAGAGGAAGGAATTTTTGCCAAAATCTTGGAAAAAGAATACCAGTTTTACACCACCACTCACCACATCCCCTAAATCTCTCCTAAAAACCCTCACTACCAACCGTACACTATCCCCACACACCCCAAATTCCTTATTTTCCTCCTCAAATCTCTCCTCAAATCACTCAAACTAATCTCTCAACAACCAAATTCAAATTCCCCTCAACCACTTCAGTGTTTCGGTCAAACCACAACACTCCCATGGCACAACAACAAAAGAAAACCCTCCACTATGCTCACCAGGATTTGAACCTCAGTCCTCAAGGATAGATGACACGCCACTTATCCCCTGGGCCAACAGGCTCTTTTCTACCATGTTTTTCCCTTATTTACTTAAAAGCCTACTGCCTAGAGACAGTGCCTATTCCTTTAAAAACAAAATTTTTTGCACATGCCCAAGCTTGAACCCAAGACTTCTCAGACACTCCCAGAACACTCAACCACTCAAGTAGTTAATTATTTGTGTCACTTTCTTGCACAACTAAATATATATGTACAGCCTCCTAACTGTTCCCATGCTCAAGACCTAATACTTCTAGGCCCAAAATTCGGGGCGTTACACTGCCCATATGGTACAAATGAGGTAATTAGTTCTGAATTCGGAACTTTTAAGGTAAATATAACTCGACTGAAACCTTATTTTGATAATAGAATTGACAGTGAGAAAGAGGAGTTTCAACTCCGTGAACCATCGTAACCATGCGAATGAGAGGTAAGTCGAGCTTAAACTTTAAATAAGCACTTCTCGGGAGACAACCCGAGTAGTAACACTGTTAATTCTCTTATTTTTATTTCATGATATTCTTTAAAAAGTAATTAAATTCATAAAAATACAAGTTTTTGACCCACACAGCTTGGACACACTGGCGTGTTCCAGGCCGTGTGCATTAACAAGGGTTCGACATAGAGTTACATGGCCTGGTGACATGGCCGTGTGACCCACACGACCTGGACACACGAGCATGTCCTTGGCCGTGTGGATCCTAAAGACTTGGTTTTTAAAATTTTAAGAAACTTGACAGTGAGTTACACGGCCTGGCGACATGGCCGACGACTTACGATGTGTCTGATGATGAGGACCATTGAGTCTATTTGTTCTCTTCTATTTTTATTTTTTGTTTTATGTTCATCTTTATTTTCTTAAACTTATTCATTTTTATATTTTGAAATCTATCTATTTTTATGGTTGTTTCTAATCGAGTTTTAATCCCTTCATCTTCTTCACTATTTGTGTTTATTTTCTTATTAGTTTTCTCGGAATCGTGCTTTACATTTATGTTTGTCTTCAATTCCGCATTTCACTGTTTGGGAATTTCATCCAATATTCAGAGTAGTTTAAGTTTTCTCCCTCTCTTATGATATTCTATCTATACTGTTATTCTCTATGTTTGTACATTGATGGCAATGTACATCTTAAGTGTGGGGAGGTTATTTATATAATTATCAGAAAATCCCTGAATTATGTCTTGTGTTTAAGTAATTTTCTCATACTACTATTAGAATGAATTTTTGTTGATTTATGATTTTTATTGATGTGTTTTGGATTAATTTGTAGATAATTGTGAATTGATTGATTTAAACTTGAAGACATGAGAGAATTAAGCATGATCGGCTATGTTTTAGAAATTAAAATCTTTTAGGTTGTTTCTCTAAATTTAAGTATTATCTTGAAGTTTGAAATTTGCAAGATTGACATCAAAAACCATAAATTTTTGTGAGATTTTGGGCCTTTATAGCATACATTTTTCTTGCTCACTTTTATTATTGGTTGTGAGTGTATCAATATGATTTGTTATTCTAGAACTTACGTCGATTATACATGTGGAGACCACACCTTTTGATTTGATATACTGAGATGATAAAGGCACTTAGGTTTAACCTACTTATCCTATAAAAAGTCTACCTACATAATTAACCCTTAGTGAACCCCGTTGAGCCTAACACACCGCTTCTTAAATTACCCATTAATGATTAACCCATGGCTCATTCTTTTTGATTCATTGAGAATTTTTCCCATTGTATTAACTTCTTTTTTATCGAGATTTGATTTGGTTAGTTGCCTAACTATTTTCTTTTTTTTTTTAAATTGTTGAATTATTAAATACATGATAAAAAAAGAGAAGAAAATAAAATTTTATCTATATATATTTATTTAGTTACATATTGTTTTTTTACTTAGTTATGAGCTTGAATAGATAAATTCATATTTTGAGAAGAAGCTCATTTTCTTATTATTGATTAGTTTGTAATTATGGCAATTGTTTTTAATTCAGCATTTGTTAGTTTTCTAGTTTGGTAATCTATTAAGTCAATCTCGATTTTAACCATCTTTTCGGCCTTTATCCATACCCTTAACCTAAGCCCCATTACAACCTTTTAAAGACCTTTTGATTTGTGTATGACATCATTTTATAGTGGTGGAGATTTGATTTTCATGCAAGCCTATGGTAATGACTTTTTATGATTGACAATTGAGTGCTTATTCTTGAACCTTAAGCACTTTGAGTGATTTGAGTGAATCTTTAGTGAGGATGTTGGTTCTTATCGATTTTAAATTAAAGGCAATTATTTAGATAACGAGAAACACCTATGTTTTTATGCTTAAAAATTTGTAGCCTAGATTGTTTGAGACTTTAGTGTTCTTTTAGTTGAATTGCCAATGTATGATTATTTATGGATTACTTTGGGACATTATTGATGAGAATTACAAATTAAGAAAGATTAATTCTTAATTGTGAGTTGAGAATTTTGCTTGAGGACAAGCAAACACTTAAGTGTGGGGATATTTGATAAGCTATAAAAGTAACATATTTTAATACCATTCTTAATACGTTTTTGGATGATTTATTATGTAAATTAGTGAATTTGGTGCTCCTAATCCTTCAAATTTATGTTTCTATACTTAGGTGAGCATAGGGAAGTGAAAGGAGCGAAAAACGAGCTAAAATCGGGCTAAAAGAGCTTTTTTTAGGATCCACCCGGCCAGGGCATTTCCACACGGGCTGGGCACATGCTCGTGTGTCCCACACAGGCTGGTCACATGCCCATATGGCAGGCTGTGTCGATTTCGCACCCTGTTTCTCTTTTAATTGGAAAAACCCAAATCTTAGGCTTTCTGATCATTCTAAATTCTATAAATACACACTAGAAGAGGACCTAAGAGAGCACGTAGAGGAGAACGAAGAAATTACTCGAAGAACGCCGTCAGAATTATCTCAGGAAGTGGATCTCCTTCAAGATCGAAGATCTCCATTTAATTTCTTTAGAGGTTTGTTTGGGTTTCTTTATGTCTTGTTGTTATCTTAACTTTGAGATGTTTCTGTTTAGGATGATGAACTAAATTCCCTAAATACCTAGGGAAGATGAAACCTATATGAATCTTATTATTTGATTTCTGAATTACATGATAAATACTTGATTCTTGTTCTCAATTATGTATGCTTATTTCATATTTTAATATTTTCAGGATATTAATTTATGCTTAATGTGCTTATTTCAGTAGAGCAAAAGTCCCTCTTTAAGAGTAGATCTAGTATAATTGAGTGGAGTTGCATGTGATAAATGATAAATTATACATATTTTTACCCCATGTTTAGCCTAATTTTTGGATGGATTATCATTAATTTTGTGAGAATTGGTACTCTTAATCCTTCTTTTTCATGTCTTATACTCAGGAGAGCATAGGGAAGAGAAAGAATGGAAAACGGGCCAAAAACGAGGAAAATGGCCAAAGTGTGAAAATGACACGGCCCAAGAAGTCGCCACACGGCCGTGCCACGAGGTCGTGCCACATAAAGTCCACACGGCCCAGCCCCGACAAGTACGGCCAGGCCACATGGCCGTGCCACCATCAACAGGCCCACATACGGCCCTTATCGAAATAACACGGGCGTGGCACACGGGTGTGTCCCTGTCATAAGGAAGTGCAATTTCACTCGAATTTGGATACTTAGGGGCTAAGAAAGCCATTCTAAACTCTATATAAAGACCCCATGAGGCAACCCTAAAGATATACTCTTTTCTCCCAAAAAGGAGTGCCATATTTCTTCCAACACGAGGAGTGAAAGCAAGGAATTACTCCAAGGGAAGCCGATTGATTCATCCCAAAAGCCAGAATTCTACATCAAGACAGATGATCTCCCTAAAATTCCTTCAGGGGTTTTTGGGTTATTTATGTTTTGTTATCTTATTTCTTCTGAGATGTTTTCTTTATTAATTATGAACTAAACCTCTCAAATACTTGAGGGGGATGAAACCTAAGACAGATGTTGTTATTATTTATTCTTGAATTATTTGATAAATACTTGAATTGTTCTTAATTATGTGTTCTTCATTCTTGATTTAGTAATCCTAGGTATTACTTCAAGAAACTGATGTGCTTAGGCGGTGGAGCAAAAGTCCCTGTTTTAGGAGGAGATCTACCATAATTAAGCGGAGTTGCATGCACTCCTAGACATAGGGCGACATAAATCTGTGGATTAGGGTCAAACCTAATAGGGGGATCCATAGATCGAATTAATGCAACCTAGGGGTGTTAATTGATAAAGAAAATTTAATTAACCACCTAGGATTAGTTGTTCTTATCCTCGACGGAGGTATTAACATAGGTTAGGGATCTCTACGGATCAAGTCAAGTGAAGAAATCATCTAGTTCAAGAAGTTAATAACAAGTGAAGTCTAGGTGGATTCTCCCTTAAGTATTGCTCATATCAATCAGCTTTTCCTGAAAGTTTTCCCCAATTTACTTTTTGTGCACTTTTAGTTAGTTTTAGAATTAGTTTCAACCAATCCTCTTTTATTTTTAGGCTAGATAATAGAAAGGAAGTAAGTATTAGTACTTTGGTTCCTTTGGGTACAATAACTCGGTCTTGCCACTAAACTATACTACTGTTCGATAGGTGCGCTTGCCTTTAAAATCGTGATATTAGTTAGTTTTTGGTGTGATCAGTTTTTATAAATTTTATTACTTAATATCACGAGTATCAGCATGCAATTCTAGAAATAGGACGAATAAATCTACTGGATTAGAGTTAAATCTAATAAGGAAATCCATAGATTGAGTTAATGCGACAATAATGGTTTTAATTAGAAAGAGATTTTAATTAATCAACCTAGAGTTAGTTGTTTTTACTTTTAAAAGAGATATTAACATAATTTAGGGATTTCTACGGATCAAGGCACAAATGAATAACTCATTTAATTCAGATTCAAAATAATAAGTGAAGTCTAGGTGGATTCTTTCCTGGGTATTTTCTATCTCATTGATTTTCTTCAGATATTTTCCTAATTCATTCTCTGTTACTTTCTTAGTAATTAATTTAGTTAATTTTAGATTAAAAACAATCATCCCAATTTATCGGCTAAATAATAGAAAAATAGTAATTACTATTACTTTTAGTCCTCGTGGAAACGATATTCCTGACTATCATAGCTATACTACTATTCGATAGGTGCGCTTTCCTTTGTCGTAATATTAGTTAGTTTAGTGACACTCAATCATCAATCATTATTCATAGCATATATATGAATATAGGCCTTAAATTGAGCTTACATAACGCTGAAATCAATTTGGAAGCAAATAGGGACTAATTTAAAAAAATGAAAAAATATGGAAAAAATTGAAAATAAGGGTTACACGGCCGTGTGGCAGAGCCCAGACTGTGTGGCTCAAAGACATGATCGTGTGGTCAAACTGTGTAATAACTTGAGCTCGTGTTACCTAGGGTCACCCGGCCGTGTAACTCTCTAAGATCATGTGGCCAATCCTACACCAAAAATCAAATAGGCCACATGGCCGTGTGGGGTGACCATGTGACAGCCCGTGTCTTAGGCCGTGTGCACTTAAAATAACTTCTAAAACAAGCCAATTCATCAACCATTTCTTAGCTACCAAGACAAACCATTTCCAACCATCTTCACACATTCAAAACACATTTAAACAAGCCCAAAACATGCCAAAACACTCAACCTAAATGCCTAACCAATATGCCCTCATTGGCATCACAATTCAAACATTAAAGTCCAAATTCACATATATTATTACCCAACTCACAAGTCATGTATCTATCAAGCATTTCATAACTTCAATCCATATCCAAAATCAAACTTTCAAGAGCATGAATCACACCACATATTAAGAAGCACATTTACCATATTTGCAAAACCAAAGATAACACAACATAGTTATTTACATATGATCTTTAAACTCTTAGTACATATCATTTATAACCAAACCGAAATGATTAAACTTCTACTGAATCAAAGAATGGATAGTGTGCGTTCTGACTTGAACTTCTAACTGACCTTGACTTTTGGTGACCTACAGAGAATGAAATACAATGGGCATAAGCAATCAATGCATAGTAAGCTCGTACATAACGGAAACTCAAACTTACCGAATATGACTCAATTAAACAATTCATATATAAAAATTCATTAAACAGTTTGTAAGCTCATTTGTCTCTTACGCACACCACAAATATCATAAGGTTAGTGGGTTCACAAATATAAAACTTATAACCGTATCATATCATATAACATTCATAGATAACAATATAACTCAGTTCATCCATTTCATATTCATATTGTATATCATATTCGATTTCAATGGACTATGTCAAATTCCTCCAATCAATGTCTAATTCCATATAGCGAATTCATATATCCACTTCAATTTACACATTTATCACCCGATGAACCAAATGAAATAATTTCAGATACTCGAGAAAAATGCTCACAGAAGCTATGAAGGCAACTTTATATGCTCACAGGAGCTATGAAATGGGCTTGCTCACATGAGCTATGGAGAACCCTCAATAAATGTAGGACCTCAGCCATTGGTAGGACATCTAAGACCAGCACCTGAAACTATAAATAACCTCTAATGACATTTCATTTGTATCCTAAGCATTCATGAGGTTCATACATGTCACATTTCATTTCCAAATCATTTAACTTTGGACACATTATACCTTTTCAAATTCACATCCATATAGTTCTCATTTTTCAAACATAATCGTCAATTTAACCATTAATCCAATTTAACCCAAATCAATAATTAATGTATAATAATCATTTTACATTATACCTAACATAAATAGTAATCAACATTTCATCCAAAACAGAAATTAATAAGTTCAATCAATATACATACCTAAACAAAAACGGTTACGAATACGATGCCGACGACTATTTCGCTAACTTAGCCTTTCCAAGGTTTGAGTCCGATTGATTTGTTTCTTTATCTAAATAATAAATTTTATTCAATTAATCAATTCAAACAACTTAAATAATCAAACTTATGCTTATAAGAACTTTTATTATCAATTTACAAAATTACCCCCAACATTTTACCCCTTATGCAATTTAGTCCCTAAACTTGAAACTTACAAACTAATCACACTTAACCACAACCCATGCTACCTAAATTTCCTAGGATCTCTCTACAGCCCATATTTATCATATTTTCACAATAATTTCATGAAATTCTACTATTTTAACTAGTTAGTCCTTAAACATTAAAATCACTAAAAACTACTTTACAAAATAGTCTTATTTAACTATCAAGCTGATAAATCTACCATCAAACTTCAAAAACAAAAAATACACAATGAAATAATCTAAAATATTTATTTACAAATTAACCCTCAAATTAGCTAGATTAAGCTACAAGGATCTCAAAAATATAAAAATATCTAAAAACGAATAAAAATTACATACCATGCACCAAGAAATAGCTTTGGCTGAAAGCTTTCTAAGACAACCATGGTGTTTTCGATTCTAAAGTGAAAAGAAAATATGAAGGTGATGATTGTTTCATCTTTTGTTTTATTTAATTTTCTTTTATTAATCAAATTACAAGTTTGCCATTTAAAAACTAATTAAATTTCATTAATAATCACCAAAACCGTCCACTAATATTGAAATAGGCAGATTTACCACCTAAGGCCCTTATTTCATGGGTTTGCATCTATTTAGCACAAATAAACCTATAGCTATTAACTTTCGCAACTTTTACGATTTAGTATTTATTACTTAATTAACTATCTAAACGTTAAAATTTTCTAACCAAAATTTAATGAGACACTGTAATAACCCTATCAATAATAAATAATAAAATGTTAACTCACTAGTTGGAATTGTGGTCCCGAAACCACAATTTCTAACACCACTGAAAACTGGTTACATCACCCATCACATTGGCAGAATTGTTGAATGCTTTGTAGGCTCAGGAACAAAAAGAGAAGCATGAGACAAGGAGGAACAATAAAGGGTGCTCTTTAAGAAAAATCACTGACTTGTATTGGTGGAAAAAAAAGAAAAAGATTTAGAATAAAAACAAGCAGACAGGAACAAAAAGGGCAACTACACTCAAGTGTTTCCATGTTGTCCTTACTATTAAAAGCCAATCACCCACCAAAAAAAGGTACTAGTGGAGGCTGAATGAGAAATGCAGTAAGTTTGGACAGTTTGGACATGTGGAAAAGAATATGCAAGTCTTCACAACAACAAGGAGAAGGTATTGCTGTAAAAAATCCACAATATGGCAAGCAAATGTTTGTGGCATCCTGCTTCACCACTAGCAGCTCAATCAAGAGATGGCTTATAGATAGTGGTTGTACAAACCATATGTCTTGTGATCGTGAACTCTTCAAAGAGCTTCATTAGACTATTGTGTCTACAGTCAGAATTGGAAATAGGGCATATATTGTTGTGGAATGCAAAGGAATAGTGGTGATTGAAGGTCACGGAGGTTTGAAACTTATTTATGATGTCTTATATGTGCCTAGCATTAATCAGAACCTTGTAAGTGTTGCGTAGCTACTGGAAAAAAAATGATATAATGTGTTGTTTGAAAAAAAATGGCATAATCAAAGATGTAGAAAACAAAGACGTGCTCAAAGTCCATATGAAAGACAAAAAGTTGTGCCATAGACTTGATGCAAGAAGAGCTAGCTACTGTACACAAACAAGAAAATAATACTTTGCTTTGGAAGGTTGGGGCATTTTCACCATGCCTCTATACTTTTTATGAAGAAAAAAAGTCTTGCAAAATGCTTGCCTCAATTGGAGACTGAGTTACTTGCATATGAAATTTTCCAATACGAGAAACAAACAAGGCTTCTTTTTCCACAAAATCAGACTTAGAGGGCTGTTTAGAAATTATAGTTAATACACATTGATGTAAGAGGGCCCATCAGAACACCATCATTGAACAATAATATGTACTATATTGCTTTCATTGATGATCACACAAGAATTTGCTGGGTTTATTTCACGAAGTTGAAATCTGAAGTTGCTGACATTTTTTTGAAGTTTAAAGCTTTCGTGGAAACTCAAAGTGGTTGCAAGATGTAGGTGACCAAATCTAATAACAAGCTGAATATACTTTTGAAAAATTTAACAAATTTTGTCAAGATACAGGTATCGAGCATCATTCGATTGCACCCTACACTCCACAACAAAATGACATGGTGGAGAGAAAAAAGAGAACAATTATGGAAATGACAAGGTGTTTACTTCATGACAAAGGGTCACCGAAAGAATTTTGGGCCGATGTAGCAAACACATCGATTTATCTGCTCAATAGACTTCTAACCAAAGCTTTGCATAAAAGAACCTCATTGAAACATAGTATGGATACAAAACCTGAATTTGTTAATCTGAAAGCCTTTGATTGCTTGTGTTTCTCTTAAATTCATTAGGTTAAGAGAGACAAATTGGACAAGAAATCAGATGCTAGAAATTTTTAAAGCTACAACTCATTCTTAAAGGCCTACAGAATCTATTTGCCAGACCACAACAAAGTCATAATTAGCAGAGATGTCCAATTTCATGAGTCAAATAGATGGAGCTAGGATGCTGACAAAAATATTGAACTTCATGAAGAAGATAATGACATAAATGATGAATTTGTTAAAGGAACCTAATCACTTTTTAACATCTATCAAAGGTTTAATATTGCTATATTGGAGGTTGCATGGTATGAAGAAGTTGTAGCTGATAAAAAATGGATGGTTGCAATGAATGAAAAGCTTAGCATGATTGAAAAGAATCAAACATGGGAACTGGTAGACAGGACAAATCATAAGAAAGCTACAGGAGTGAAATTGGCTTATAGAACTAAACTCAATCTTGATGGTTCTATAAAAAAGTACAAGGCGAAGCTGGTCATTAAAGGGTATGCTCAAATGTTTGGGGTGTATTTTTTGAAAACTTTTACTCTAGTTTCTTGGATAGATAATGTACGAATGTTATTGGCCCTTGTTGTATAAAAAGGTTGGCTTATACGTCAAATGGATGTCAAATCAATATTTTTGAATGGATACTTGAAGGAAAAAATATTTATTGAACAACCACAAGGCTTTGCTGTTCAAGGAGAAGAAGATAAGGTGTATCGATTAAAAAAGGCACTATATGGTTTAAAACAGACACCAAGATCTTGGTACAATAAAATTATTAGAATTAAATGACCCAAATCCTTATTTAAATAAAATAAAGTGGTAAGATAAAATAAATGTAAAATCCATATAGAACTGCCCGTGGTTTTTTCCCGAAAGGATTTCCACGTAAAAATCTGTGTGTTCTTTATTTATTTTTCAAGATATTGTCATTATTGATATTATATATTTTTACAAATTGGTATCTGAGCTTCCAAGTTTTTCATCTTGATCACGGTAATGGCGTCTGTCACGCCCGAAATTTGGGCCTAGAAGTATTGGGCCTTGAGCTTGGGATCGGTTAGAAGACGGCCTAAATATTTCTTTTAAAGTGTGCTGATAAATATCATAATGGCATGTTTGGTATGTTGTTCAAGTGATTTGGAGTGTTTGGGGAGGCTTGGGAAGTCTTGGGTTCAAACCAGGGCACTAGCAGAATTTTAGTTTTTCTTGTAGTAGGACCTTGGCGTTTGATTGAAGGCTTTAAGAATTAAATATGGGGAAATGTGACATAAGGAAGCATGTGGTGTAGTGGCAAGGTGGCGTTAGGAGTGTATAGGTGGTCTGGGGTTTAAGCCCTGACGTTTGCAAGGTTTTTTTTGGGGGCTCTAAAATGAGCTGGGACATTAGCTTCTAGGATTTAAAATTATTTGTGCTCATTGTGTGTCATAAGAAGCTTGTTTGGTTTGTGGTGGCATGTTTGAGCATATGAGAGGGAGTGGGTTCGAATCCCATTGTTGGCAAAGGGTATTTATTTTGCTTCGTGAATGGTAAGAGTTTGAGGTGGATTCAAATTCTTTAAGGTTGTTGTGGACTTGGTAAAAGGGTGAAGTTTGAATTGGTCAAAGGGATTTGAATTGAGTTTGAATGGGGAGTTTGATTGAATCAATGAGCAAAATATGGAGGAAATTAAGGAGAAAATCTTGGGATTTGAAGGTGGAGGAGAGTGTAGCCGAATTTGGTATCTTGCATGTGCAAATTCGACTAAGTGAAGGAATTTTGTGCTTTTTTGGCAACTAGGGGGTGAGTAGGTGTCGAATTTAGTAGCATACCATTTGGGATTTTGTTATTATTCATTTTTGGCTTTGGTGTGCTACGAAAGTTTGCCCAGTGTCTCCAACATTACACTATTCTTTCTCTACGGTTTAACCCTTGCTAAAATGGCTTTCCATTCTCATTTTTTCTATTTTACTTCCTTTTCTTAAACTGATTATAGCTCCTCTTCGTTACTCTCTTCTCTCGGCATTGTGTCCCTTGTCACTTTGAGCTGAATATTCTTCTCTTTACTTCACTCTGGCACCTTTGGCTGTAGCCTTTGTATTAATCGAACCACTCTATTCTTACTGCTCTGTATTATCTTTTTCTCCCTTTTCATTAGACCGAATATTATTTTTCACTCTCTTTGCTAGATATTGTTATTCTATCATCCATCTCTGTATTGTTCTCCTATGTTCTCTGCCGACTCAAGAAGTAGTACACAAACCAGTAAGATTTCTTTCTTTCTTCTCTTGTTCTGAATCGAACTGAAAACTCCTTTTTCTTCTTATTGCTGAATTTTCCCCCTTATGTTCATAGAGTGCTATTCATTTTACTCAGAGTTTCTCAAAAGATGAAGGGGTTGTGGGGGAATTTAGTCATCGGAACCGTGTTCTTATTGCTTGTGTAAAGGTAAGTCTATGGGCTGATATTCTAGGGTGCTAGCCGAATGCCCTATTTTTTCCCATCCTTGGTTCGAGGTTTTTAATTAGACAATGGGTAGTCTTCTATGATTTGATTGTTGGATTTCGCTAATAATGCAATTTAACAGTTAAGTGGGTGTGATAGATTGTCGTCAATAGTTTAGGTGGGTCAGACCACGTTCGTGTAATCAAGGTTGGGTACTCGTGGATTGATAGCATTTGTCGGAAAACAGGTGTGTATCCGTACCTTATAAATGGAAGTAAGCGTAAAAGCCATAGACATGTGTATATCTGTATGCTCTTTTGATAGTTTGCTGAAAAGCCGAAAGTGCGTATTTCATACTATTTTGATTATAGATCGGCATAATGTTGAAAAGCCGAAAATATGGCGTATAAGGCCACACAGGCATGCGATCGCACTGTAGTGTACTGAGCCCACAAAATGTGGGCGTATGACGAATAAGGCCACCACGAGTGATCTCGTGGACTTCGGCCGTATGGGCCACGTTGGGCCCAATGGCCCCGTGAGCCCATATGGGTGAATCTCACTGTAAGGTGGAAAGGTTAGACTGGCCATGTCGCACACATGGCTTAGAATGTTTATAGGCCTCGATGGAATGAATTGGGCCGTGTGGGCCCAATGGTTCTGTGGGCCCTACACAAATTAAATTGTATGTTATAAGGCTACTATTGGTTCGGACTGTGTAGTTGGTATAGTTGAGTCTATTTTGGGCTAAAAGGGTTGTGTAGGCCCAATGGGCTTGTGGGTCCACACGGATAAAATGTATATGATGGGATAAGTGATTGATTTAGGTTATGTGTTCGCATAACTGTAGTTGTTTCTGCGCTAAACGGGCCACACAAGAGTCTGGTCCACTTGGGCTGAGTAATGGGCCTTAGGCCCAATTATTTGTTTGCCTGTTTAAGTTATAAAAAGTCACTCGAGGTGACGATGGGCCTTCGGTTGGGTCGTTAAGACCCTGGTTTACAAAATTATCGAAATACTCCTAGTTTGCAAAATTACCAAAATACCCCTAGATTGTCAAATTACAAAAATACCCTCGATTTGCAAAATTATCCAAATACCCCTGGTTTGCAAAATTACCAAAATACCTCTGGATTGCAAAATGACCAAAATACCCCCGATTTATGAAATTATCGAAATATCCCCGATTTGTAAAATTACCGAAATACCCTTAATTTGTGAAATTATAGAAATGCCCTCAGTTTGTGGTATTATCAAAATACCTTTATAGGGTAGAATTATTGAAATACCCCTGTAGTATGAGATTACCAAAATACCCCTGTAGGATGAAATGACTAAAATACCCCTAATGGGTAAAAAGATCATTTTGCCCCTCGAGGGTAGCTGACTCACTGGTGATACAATTTGATTGATTTGACTATGTTTGACTGAGAATGTATGACTATGATTGGACTGTTGTGACTATTTGTATGATTGTGTATAGGTATGACGTTTCACACACATGACATGCTGCATGGGGTTGGGATATTGTTTATGGAGGAAGATCTGTTCCGATAGGGACACACGGGTCATGTGAGACGGTTGTGGACCCACTTATGTTCTGATAGGATCACACGGGTCGCACGAGACAACTGTGGATCCAGTATTGATGGCTTAAAGCCACTTGTTTTGTGCTCCCTTGATTATGGCTTTGTGCCAATTGAACTTACCTACAGCTATGTGCCAATCGCATTTATTGATGACTATGTGTCAGTCACTATTACCCAAGGCTGTGTGCCGGTTATGATACCCTAGTTGATGGCTATGTGCCTAACATAATGTAGTTATCGATGGCTTTGTGCCATTCTGCTTACGGCTTACAGCCATTCTGTTATTTTGTAGCGTTGCTTCGATTTTACGACTTCTAGCTATTCTGTCTACGGCATTGAGTAGTTCTGTTGACTTAGTGCCGCAACCAGTGCTAAGCTTGGTGTGTTGGCTGGGTAGGTTGATTTATTCCCTACAGATGTGTAGGGTTGGTACGAGTGGTGAGTTGGCTGGATTGGAATGAGATGCATGCTCACACTGTTGCATGTATGCTTTTGAGGCTTGTCTTTGGATTGGGCTTAGACCACTTGTTCTGTTATTATTTTGGGCTGGGCCCAATTGATTCTGTTATAGGCTGTGACCCAAATGATATTGTAGTGGGCTTAGCCCACGTATGCTTTGTATTGGACTGGTCTGTTTCTGTTAAAGGGCTCTGGCCTAGACTGTACTTAATTCTGTTTACTGATTGTTACTTTAGTAAAGAGGATTACACATTGAGTTTTTTTGTAAACTCACCCCGTTTATTAACTTTTCAGGTAATCCCCAGCTTTAGATGGATCGGAGCTGCAAGAGACTCGGAAATGGCCACACATCTGTATCTATTTTTCTATTAAGTAATTCATAAGTACTTTATTTTAGGTTTAGTTTGTAATAAGGCCTCTTAAAGTTTTGGATTTTAATTTTAGGTTTATATTTATTTTGAATTATATCTGTTAGAGGTGAATCATGAATTTCTAAAATGTTAACTGTTTTAAAACCACACCACGTTTCAATAAATCATTTACTTATAAATTAAGCTTCTGCAACTGAAAAATATTTTACAAAGTAATTAATAACGTTTTAAAAAGGGAATAGCTTTTAGTAAACCACGTTTTGAAAATAAACAAATGCGAGCTAAGATTTTAACAAAAGTTTTAAACAACAAGAAAGGTTTACAATGAAAACACAGTTTTCGAAAAACACTTTAATGTGACACGCCAGATTCAGGCCTAACTTCTGGACCGGGTTTGGGGTGTTACAGTATCTTTGAAGTATGAAATTCTACTGTTGGATCACAACACCAAATTTACGTTGTGGCAGATTAAGATGCAAGCAATTCTTGCGCTGTTGGATCTAGAGGAAGCCTTACTAGGGATAGATAAGATGCCTTCAACATTAACGGATGAGGAGAAGAAGCGTAAAGATCGAAAGGCGTTAACAAAATTACATCTGTGTTTGTCTAACGAAATTTAACAGGACGTGATGAAGGACAAGACTGCCGCTACATTATGGAAGAGGCTGGAACAAATATGCATGTCGAAAACTCTAACCAGCAAGTTGCATATGAAGTAACGTATTTATGGTTATCGTTTGGAGGAATGTGCGTTTGTGCACGAACACTTAACAATGTTTAAAGAAATCCTCTCAAACTTGGAGGCCATGGAGGTTTAGTATGATAAGGAAGATCTAGTGTAACGCCCCAAAAATCCCGAACCTTTATTTTTTTGATTTTAGATGTGGAATGTGTGAATGATTTTTTAGTTGGGTAAATTTTTCTTTAGTGTTGGATAGCTTCCATGAAGTCCTAAATCTGAACTTAGAAGTAGGGAAAATTTAGTTTAAGTACTAAAAGAACCCTGACATCGAGTTGCATGGCTTTTAAATAAATGGAGTGAAAATTATACACAAGTGAGCTTGTGGTGCAGCGGTAGAGTAGCACCCCTTAGGAAGCTATAGGTGGCATCAGTAGTAAGTAAGGGGATCCTAGGTTCGAGGCCCAGAGTGGCATTATATGAGACTTTATTTTTGCACTCTGGAAGGATAGTAGTGGCATTGGAGTGGACTCTAAAGGGAGTAATCAGAAGAGAAGTTTAAGGATGGGATTAAGGAGCTATCTTGGAGAAAAGTTAGGAGATTGGGATAGGAGAAGTGTTGGAGCCAAATTGGCAATTAAGGGATAGCAATTTCGGCTATAAAAGTATATTGTCGAATTCTTTAGACACTTTTGGGCATTTTCTCCTCTTGAATTCGGGTTTGCTCTGTGTGCCTAGGTAAACCTTTAATCTCTTTTCTTAAATAGTTTATTTGCTTTTCTTGCAAAAGCCGAGTATTGAATCTGTACTCTTGGATTTTTTGCCACTTAAACATTTTCCTTTCGAAGGCATTCAAAAGTCGAAAGCCTCTTTTTTAATCCTTTTTAGCGTGTCGACTTCTCCTTTAATTTGGGCCGATTACTTCTTGGTAAGAATCTCACTCTTTCGATCGGTGTGGCTAAGAATCGACCCTTATTTCCTCACTCTCTTAGTCGATTTTTAGGGGATTGAGTCTAATCTTTACTCTCCAAAACCCTTTGTCGATTTTACCATATGCGTTTTGAGTTTTAGGGGTAAGTAACTCATCTTCATATTTGGATTGGTTGATGGCCGAATGGCTATAGGTATTATAATAGTGAAATACAAGTCACCTATTGTTCGGTTTCTAATGATTGGTTGATGCAGATCTAGGAAATATTAGCGGTTAGTGGTTAATAAAGGGCTATTAGGATGTCTTACGGGGTAAGGCTGTGGTAAGATTTGGTTTTTGGTAAATATTATGGTTAAACATGTGATTAATTAAAGGTTGGTGTTGGTTTTAGGTTTGTGGCTAAGGAGAGGGTAGCACGTTCTATTACCAGTTGTGTACATACACTGCACACACACGATAGATTGGCAAATCCTGAAATGCCGAAAAGCTAAAATTTCTAAAACTTAAAAGTTTGGCTACGGTAGTCTCGCGAGTGTGCGAACACTCGTATGAGGGTAATCGATATGATAGCCGAGGCCCCATAAGCGATCTCATGGATTTGGGCTACGTTTTGGCCAACTAGGCCAGAATGGACCAAATGAGCCTGACGGGACTATAAGCCCAACTAAGCAAAAATTGATAATTTGGTAAAATATGATGAACTGATGAAGTTTGTTGAATTGTTTGGAATGGATTGGGCCTAATAGGCCATATAAATGTAATTGGGCCTGATGGGCCGTATGATTGTGATTGGACCTAATAGGCCATACAAATGCGATTTGGCCTGATGGGCTATATGAATGTATGAAAGCATGTGGACTTGCTAGGGTTTTATAATAGACTTTTAGGCCTAGTTTCTAATGAATTCTCAAGCACATAAAAATTAATTAATTTATCAAGCACGTTCGGGGACAAGTCGTAAGGTTAGAGTGTGGCAATAGGCATATGCATGTCTATGATTAGATCTAGGGAGAGCTTAGTACTTAAGCGGTCTTAATGACCCGCCTCCTCTTCTTTGGAATCCTACCTGATGCATAGTGTCTGTTCACTTTAGCCAACGAGGACTTGTTGATGGGCCAAAGTTCATAATTAATACCCATACGTTAGTAAATTACTGAAATACCCGTGTAGGGTAGAATTACTAAAATACCCCTGTGTGTTATAAGTATGACTTATGTATACTGTATGCTATATGTTGCACTCATGTGTTATGATGTTGCATGTGGGTGGGAATTATATTGGAGGAAGTGTTACATAAGGATCGCATAGTCTCTTGACACTCATGGATCCAACGAAGGCTTTTAAGCCAAACATATGATCAATAGCTTTGCTGCAACGTTAGGTAGTACCGCAACCGGCGCTACCCTTAGAGTGTATCGAATGGGTGGGTCGATATAGTTATCCCTACAGGATATGTTCCGGTTGGACAGAGATGATGTGTATCGGTTGGATGGGTTGGGTATTGCATTATTGCATACATGATTGCTATAGTTTTTGTGCTACTATGGTATTGGGCTCAGGCCCAAGATGACTTGTGTTGCATGATATATATTGTTGCTAATGGTTGTACATGCTGAGTTTCGAAACTCACTCCCTTTTTTTATTTTTCTCAGGTGAACCTCAATAGGCAGTTCGACGGATAGAGGGACTCAGAGGTGGCTAACTAGCAAGACAACTTAGACTTGTTTCTTTTTTTTAAATTAAAGTTCTAGTATTTCAATTATTTAAGTCTAGATTGTAACAAGGCCTTTTCTTTGGTTACTATTATTCATTATTATGTTATAAGAAAGAAACATGGACCTGTTTCTATTAAGCACATTTCAAATTTTTCTAAAATCAATTGATTTTTTTTAAATTAAGCTTCCAGAGTTGAAGAGAATTTTGTTTTCAAAATAACTATTAACATGTAACAAAGAAATAGCTTTTGAATACACCTCATTCTAAAGACAAATACAAACTGGGATTTTACTTGAAATTTCTTTTGGAAGGGTTTTCAATGAAAATAAGGTTTTCGATAAAACACTTCAATGTGACACGCTGGATTCAGCCATAACGTCCGGGCTGGGTTTGAGGTGTTACATTTAGTAGTATCAAAACCTGGTTGTGAAGCTCGAGCTATGAAGTGGGCCTTATTATTTGGGTTGAAAAGTTAATTCTGGTTGGGTCAAATATTTTTGAAATTCTTGCTATGTGGCACACCGAGTCTTCGACATTGAGCCAAGCAAGTTCTTTTATTCCTAAGCTTGTTTAACTTGGTATACTGTAGATAGATAGTGGGCTACTGTAGATGATTATATTTTTAGTTAGAGTGAACTTGAAGCCCGTAGGAGCCTGAAACTATAAAGGATTTGCGAAAACAACTCTTACTTAATACTATCATAAAACATTGGCTTAATTACTGAAACTGATTAAAACTTCATAAAATATCTAATCCAGATAATACGTGAATCGACGATAAATGCTAGAAGAGGTGCAAGAGGCCGTGACTTAGGTCTAATGGGGCTGAGATCTTTTAGGGTGTTGCTGGTGTGGCTCCTAATATGGTCGAATACTTGTAGGAGGCCACTGAGAGGATAATGGAGGACTTGAACTGCACACTTGAGCAAAAGTTAAAAGGGGCAGTGTCATTGCTCAGGAAGGAAGCCTATCAGTGGTGGTTGACAGTGAAAGAGGGCACTCAACCTGAGCGAGTCACTTGGGAGTTTTTCAAAACTGCGTTTTAGGAGATGTATGTGGGTGCAAGCTATATAGATGATAGGAGGAAGGAGTTCCTTAACTTAACCTAGGGGAACAAATTTGTGGCTGAGTACGAAGTGGAGTTTCTACGCCTTAATAGGTATGCAAGGGTTATGGTGGCAATGGACTATGAGCGTTGTGTTAGGTTTGAGGATGGTCTAAGAGATAGCCTTAGAGTATTGATAGCTCCATAAAGGGAGCGGGTTCTTTCGGAGTTGGTGGAGAAGGCAAAGACAGCAGAAGAGGTGAAGCACACTGAGCACCTAAACTGGGAAAAAGAAAGGGGTAAGAATAAAAGGAGGGCTGAGACGTCTGGTGTTGGACAGAGGCCTAGAGCTAGGGCCAGAGTTAATAGGCCAGTTAGAGCGGGGCCCCTTGCTACTAATCCAGGGGTGCCACCTTGTGCTGATTGTAGGAAAAGTCATACAAGAGAGTGTTGAAAGAGGACAGGAGCTTGTCTAACTTCCGGATATATCGAGCATAGGATCAAGAATTGCTCTAGAATACCGGCCCAAGTACTAGCTGTGGGCCGGGGTGATGTTTAGCCAACAAGGGGTGGTCAGCTACCGCCAAGGGGCCGTGGGCAGGCTAGGGGTGGTAATGGTAATGGACGTAGACGTGGAGCGCGGGACGGAGGTGTAGGCCATGCTGAGGCAAGGCAGCCAGCTTTGGTTTATGCTGCTCGTCACCGAGAAGATAAGGATGCCCCAGATGTGATAACGGGTATGTTCTTTATACATGAGTTACCTTATACTGCATTAATTGACATTGGATCGACGCATTCATATGTTGCATGCAATATGACTGAACCTTTGGGTGATACATTTGAAATTATTGCAAATGAGATTACAGTATTAAGTTAATTAGGCTAGTTGTAGTAGTGAATAAGTTATTTAGGGAAGTACCCTTAGTAGTTCAAGGGTTTACCTTCTTGGCGGATTTGATGGAACTGCCTTTTAGCGAGTTTGATTTAATCTTGGATATGGATTGGCTGGTGAAACACCGAGCGACTTTGGATTGTGTCGCAAAGAGAATGGTGTTAAGAACGGCGAATGATGATAAGGTGATGGTAATGGATGAACACCAAAATTATGTGTCAAATTTAATTTCGGCACTAAGGGCTGAGAAGTTGGTGCGGAAGGGTTGCAAAGCCTGTTTGGCTTATATAAGTGATACAGAGGCTAAGAGCCCTACTGTTAAGGATTTGAGAACGGTTAGGGAATTTCCTGATGTCTTTCCCAATGAATTGCCTGGGCTATCGCCTAATAGAGAAGTAGAATTTGGAATTGAGTTGCTACCTGGTACGGCTCTAGTGTCCATTGCCCCTTATCAGATGGCACCAAAGGAATTTGTGGAACTTAAGGCACAAATTTAGGAATTATTGGACCAGGGATTTATTCGACCAAGTGTGTCTTCGTTGGGAGCACCAGTATTATTCGTAAAAAAGAAGGATGGGCCTATGTGAATGTGCATCGACTATCGACAGTTAAATAAGTTAACCATTAAGCACAAGTACCCTCTGCTGAGAATTGATGATCTTTTTAATCAGTTTAAGGGAGCCTCAGTTTTCTCAAAGATTGATTTACGTTCGGGGTATCACCAACTAAGGGTTAAGGAGGCGGATGTTTGTAAGATAGCTTTTAGAACTCGTTATGGGCACTACGAGTTCTTCGTAATGCCATTTGGGCTAACGAACGCACCTACTGCTTTTATGGATCTCATGAATTGGGTTTTCCAACCTTATTTAGATCGGTTCGTGGTAGTCTTTATTGATGACATCTTAGTGTACTCCAGAGATGAAGATGAGCATGATGCACACATAAGGATTGTGTTACAGATTCTTAGGGAAAAGCAACTATATGCCAAATTCAGCAAGTGCGAATTTTGGCTAAAGGAAGTTACTTTTTTAGGACATGTGGTGTCAGCTGAGGGGATTAGGGTGGATCCTCAGAAAATCAAAGCAGTGTTAGATTGGAAAACACCTACGACAGTGTCTGAGATTCGATGTTTTCTAGGTTTGGCAGGGTACTATAGGAGGTTCGTTGCACCTCTAACTAAGTTGTTGCGAAAAGGGGTACCATTTGTTTGGATAGACAAGCAGCAAGAGAGTTTTGAGAAGCTCAAGAAGGTTTTAACAGAGGCCCCTGTGTTGATTCAGCCAGAACCTGGGAAGGAGTTTACAGTTTATAGTGACGCATCGCGTGTGGGCTTGGGCTACATATTAATGAAAGAAGGTAAGGTGGTTACATATGCATCACGTCGACTTAAGACGCACGAGGTGAATTACCCAACCCATAACTTGGAGTTAGCTACAGTGGTTTTCGCGCCAAAAATATAGATGCATTATTTATATGGGGAAAAGTGCATAATCTATTTGGATCATAAGAGTTTGAAGTACCTCCTTAACCAAAAGGAGCTAAACCTTAGGCAGCACAAGTGGGTGGAATTATTGAAGGATTATGATTGTACGATCGAGTACCATCCCAGCAAAGCGAATGTGATAGCCGACGCATTAAGTCGTAGGGTTGTGTCAGACTTGAGGGCTATGCTCGCTCGTTTAAGCTTATTTGATGATGGTAGCTTGTTGGCTAAGCTTCAAGTAAAGTCGGTGTGGGTTGAGCAGAGAAAAGGTGAACAGTTATTAGATAAAACCTTAGGTTCTCGTTTTAGACAAGTGGAGAATGGGGAAACGTCTGACTTTGAGTTGAATAGTAAAGGAGTACTGTGTTTCCGTAAAAGAATGTGTATACCAAAGGATGATGAACTAAGGCAGTCTATTCTGCGGGAAGCGCATAGCAGTCCCTATGCTCTGCATCTCGACGGAAACAAGTTGTATCAGAATTTACGTGAGCTTTATTGGTGGCCTGGACTTAAGTGCGAGGTGGCAGAGTTCGTAAGTAAATGTTTGACACGTTAGCGGGTGAAGGCGGAACATCAGTTGCCCTTAGGATTGCTTCAACCAGTGAAGATCCCACTTTGGAAGTGGGAAAGGATGACTATGGACTTTGTTAGTGGGCTACCCTTGACGCTTACTAATAAAGACTCAATATGGGTTATAGTGGATCGGTTCACTAAGTCTGCCTATTTTGTACCTGTCCGTATTACTCATTGCAGAAGTTGGCTAGGTTGTATGTGGCTGAGATTGTTAGATTGCATGGAGTGCCAGTTTCCATAATATCTGATAGGGATCCACGTTTCATATCATGGTTCTGGAAGAAGCTGCACGAGGCGCTGGGTACTAGGTTGAACTTCAGTACAGCATTCCATCCTTAAACTGATGGACAGTCAGAAAGGGTTATCCAAGTTTTGGAAGATGTGTTGAGGGGATATGTAATTGAGTTCCAAGGTAGTTGGGAGGACTATTTGCCATTAGTCGAGTTTGCGTACAATAATAGTTATCGAGCAAGTATTGGAATGGCATCGTATGAGGCACTGTATGGGCGAAGGTGTCGTACTCCAACATGTTGGACAGAGTTAGGCGAATGACGAATTTTGGGGCCTGAGTTAGTAGCAAATACTGAGGATAAGGTGAAATTGATTCAGGATCGGTTGAAGGAGGCCTCAGATAGGCAGAAGTCGTATGCTGACCTTAAGCGTCGAGAGATTGAGTATGCAGTGGGGGACTTAGTCTTTCTCAAGGTCTCTCCATGTAAGAAGGTGTTAAGGTTTGTACGGAAGGGAAAGCTAAGCCCTAGGTTCATTGGGTCATATCGTGTTCTAAACCGAGTTGGGCCAGTGGCCTATCAGCTGGAATTACCTTCTAAACTAAGTCAGATCCACGACGTATTCCATGTTTCCATGCTGAGGCATTATCGCTCGAATCTTTCACATGTCGTGTTAGTCGACGAAATCGAGGTTAGGCCAGATCTAACTTTCAAAGAGGAGCCTATGCAAATAATTGATCGGGATGTATGGTGCTGAGAAAGAAATCCGCCCCATTAGTCAAAGTGCTTTGATGTAATCACAACACAGAAGGGGCTACTTAGGAACCTGAGGAAGCGATGTGGTGTCAATATCCTCAACTGCTTGGATCAGGTAAATTTCGAGGATGAAATTTCTTTTAGGGGGTAGAGTTGGAACGCCTCAAAAATCCCGAACCTTTATTTTTGCGATTTTGGATGTGGAATGTGTGAATGATTTTCTTGTTAGGTAAATTTTTCTTTAGTGTTGGATAGCTTCCATGAAGTCCTAAATCTGAACTTAGAAGTAGGGAAAATTTAGTTTAAGTACTAAAAGAACCCTAACATCAAGTTGCATGGCTTTTAAATAAATGGAGTGAAAATTAGACACAAGTGAGCTTGTGGTGAAGTGGCAAACTAGCGCCACTTAGGGAGCTGTAGGTGGCGTCAGTAGTAAGGAAGGGGATCCTAGGTTCAAGGCCCAGAGTGGCGTTATATGAGACTTTATTTTTGCACTCTGAAAGGATAGTAGTGGTGTTGGAGTGGACTCTTGATAAACGCTAATTTATACATATTTTTACCTTATGTTTAGCCTATATTTTGGATGAATTATTATCAATTTAGTGAGAATTGGTGCTCTTAATCCTTATTTTTCATATCTTATACTCAGGAGATCATAGGGAAGAGAAAAGAATAGGAAATGGACTGAAAATGAGGAAAATGGGCCAAAAATGACAAATCACACGGCCCAAGGAATTACCACACGGCCGTGCCACACGGCCGTGCCACATGAAGATCACACGATCCAGCTCTCGACAAGCACGGGCAGGCCACACGGCCGTGCCAAATCACACGACCTTTGTCGAAGTCACACGGGCGTGGCACACGGGCGTGTTCTAGTCGTGAGGAAGAGAAATTTCACTCGAATTAGGGATACTTGGAGGCTAAGAAAGGCTCCCCAAAGCTCTATATAAAGACCCTAGGAGGCAACTCTTAGGGTGTGCTTATTTCCCCCAAAAGGGAAGTATTCTTTGCTGCCAACACAGAGAGTGGAAGTAGGGATTACTCGCAGGGAAGCTGATTGATTCATCCCAGAAGCCGAAATTCTGCAGCAATATAGAGGATCTCCCTAAATTCCTTCAGGGGTTTTCGGGTTCTTTTATGTTTTGTTATTTTATTTCTTCTGAGATGTTTTCTTTCTTTATTATGAACTAAACCCCTCAAATACTTGAGGGGGATGAAACCTAAGACAGATCTTGTTATTATTTATTCTTGAGTTATATGATAAATACTTGAGTTGTTCTTAATTATGTGTTCTTCATTCTTGATTTAATAAACCTAGGTATTACTTCAAGAATTAGATGTGCTTAGAGCAGAGGAGCAAAAGTCCCTGTGATAAGAGTAGATCTACCATAATTAAGCAGATTGCATGCAACCCTAGACATAGGGCGACATAAATCTGCCGGATTAGGGTCAAACCTAATATGGGGAACCATTGATCGAATTAATGCAACCTAAGAAGTTAATTGATAAAGGAACTTTAATTAACAACTTAGGCCTAGTTGCTCTTCACCTCGACGGAGGGTTTAGCATAAATTAGGGATCTCTACGGATCAAGTCAAGTGAATAAATCGTCTAGCTCAAGAACCAGTACAAGTGAAGTCTAGGTGGATTCTCCCTTAAGTATTGTCCATATCAATCAGTTTTTCCCCTAAAAGTTTTCTCAATTTACTCTTTGTGTCTTCTTAGTTTAGTTTTAGAATTAGTTTAAACAAACCCCTCTTTTATTCTTAGGCTAGATAATAGAAAGAAAGTAAGTAATAGTACTTTTGGTTCCCTTGGGTACGATAACTCGATCTTGCCTCTAAGCTATACTACTGTTCGATAGGTGCGCTTGCCTTAAAGTGTCGCGATATTAGTTAGTTTTGATGTGATCAAGTTCTTTATAAATTTTATTACTTAGTATCGCGAACGCGGATACCAAGTTTTTGGCGTCGTTGCCGGGGAACTAAAATATTACGAAAGCTCGATTTCTATTACTTTAGCCATATATTTATATTTATTTATTTTTCTTTTATTTTTATTTTCAATTTAATTTATTTTTATTTTTATTTTTCTTTTCTTTTAAATTTTTGAGTTTTCTTTGCTTTTTCTTTTTAGGTATTTTTAGTTTATGACTAGAAACAATCCAACAGGACCACTACTTTTCGACGAAGATCTAGAAGCAACAGTTCGCAGAAATAGCAGAGAAATTAGACGCAGTCTACATTATCCTGAACAAGAACCTGATCTAGAGCCAGAACCTACAGAAGAGATGGAAGCAAATCAAGATGTTCTACCACCTCCCGCAATAGTCGCGCCACTAGCAATTCAAGAAGAAGCTCCGCGCACTATGTATGATTATGCTAAACCTAGTTTGGCTGGTACCCAAACTAGCATTCTTAGACCAACTATTGCTGCTAATAATTTTGAGTTAAAACCTAACACCATTCAGATGATACAACAATTGGTACAGTTTGATGGTTTACAGGATGAAGATCCAAACTCACACATAGCCAATTTTTTAGAACTTTGTGATACCTTCAAAATAAATGGCGTTTCTGATGATGCCATTCGATTGAGGCTATTTCTATTCTCTTTGAGAAATAAAGCCAAACAGTGGTTAAATTCTCTACCACGAGGCTCAATTACCACATGGGAGCAGATGACCGAAAAATTTTTACTCAAATATTTTCTTCCAGCTAAAACAGCCAAATTACGAAACGATATTTCTTCTTTTGTGCAGATGGATTTAGAAACACTTTACGATGCATGGGAGAGATACAAAGATCTTTTGAGAAGGTGTCCTCATCATGGATTACCTTTGTGGCTACAAGTTCAAACCTTCCACAACAGTTTAAATCCGTCAACCAGACAAATGATCGATGCAGCCGCAGGCGGAACCATCAATAATAAAACACCTGACGCAGCTTACGAATTTATTGAGGAGATATCATTGAATAACTATCAGTGGCAAGTCATGAGGACAAAGCCGACGAAAGCCGCAGGAGTTTATAATATTGATGCTGTTACTATGCTCACTAACCAAGTAAAACTTTTAAATAAGAAATTTGATAATTTTGTTGGTTCTACGCAGGCTCAACCAGTGATGCAATGTGATGCAGCTCCAGGAAATACGTTTAATTCAGACCATCTACACAACATAGAAGCCGAACATGCCAATTATATGGGTAATAATTCTCAACCTCAAAATAATCCTTATAGTAACACTTATAATGCAGGTTGGAGAAATCACCCAAATTTTTCATGGGGAGGACAAGGAAATCAAAGACAACAGCCTCCGGTATTTCAGCAGCCACCACCACAACAGGAGAAAAAACCGAACTTGGAAGAGATGTTCACCAAATTTATTGCCATATCAGAAACTCGTTTCCAAAATACCGAAACGGCACTAAGGAACCAGCAAGCATCTATTTAAGGACTTGAAACTCAAATAGGCCAGCTTGCTAAGCTAATTTCGGAAAGACCACAAGATGGATTTCCAAGTAACACTGAGACCAATCCAAAAGAACAAATTCATGCCGTGAGCACAATAGATGAGGAGGTTTTAATCAAAGACAACTCAAACAAGGAGCTTGAGGTGAATAAAGGTAAAGTAGAGGTAAGCAGGAACAAGCCAGACATCAACGAACACAAGCCTCGTATCCCATACCCAAGAGCGCTTCAGAAAGACCGCACAGATGAACAATTCGGTAAGTTTCTTAAACTCTTAAAAAAATTACATATTAACTTACCATTTGTTGAAGCAATTTTGCAGATGCCAGACGCGGTTAAATTCTTAAAAGAACTCTTGACAAACAAGCGGAAGCTAGAGGAGAAATCTCATGTGGAATTAAATGCAATCTGCTCAGCTATTCTTTAAAATAAACTACCAACCAAACTGAAAGATCCAGGGAGTTTTACTATTCCTTGTTTATTTGGTAGCCTAGACACAAAAAATGCTTTAGTTGATTTAGGGGCTAGTATAAATGTCATGCCTTATACACTGTTTAAACAACTAGGTCTTGGAAAACCGAAGCAAACTAAGATGAGCATTCAACTGGCTGATAAAACTATTAGGTCTCCTAAAGGAATAGTTGAAGATGTGCTCGTCAAAATTGATAAATTTATATTCCCAGTTGACTTTGTTGTTTTAGACATTGTTGCGGATAGCAATGTACCCTTAATTCTAGGGCGACCTTTTTTAGCAACTGCAAGAACAATAATTGATTTAGGAACAGGTAAACTTACACTACGTGTGGGTGATGACCAAGTTCCTTACAAGCTCGAAACTCGATTACGATTGTTGATAATAATATAGTTACGAGTCCTTGTAAAAAGAATAATCTCACCACCCAACCTTCTGTGCAGGATACACTCTACATAAAGGCAACCCAATCACAAACAAGTCCATCCAAGGGAGATGCACCTGAAAAGCAAACGCTTCAGATCGAGGAACTAGATGAGTGGCTGAACTATTATGAAAAACCCAAAACAGGTCACACTAACCCAGAGCATCACCAAGACGACCCCCAGGTACAAACGAATCAACTCAAGGTAGGGGATAAGGTAATCTTAGGGGAAGACGATCCTCGAATCTTGAATTCAAAAGAGCATACAAGTGACACACCTTACTTCACGGTAATGAAAATCTTTCCCTATGGTACAGTCGAGATAAAACATGAGTCACTCGGCACTTTTAAGGTAAATCACACTCGACTCAAATCTTACGTTGATAATGAAATTGTCAGCAGGATAGAAGAGTATCAACTCTTCAAACCACCGTGAACGTACAAGCTCGAGCAAAGTCGAGCTTAGACTATAAATAAGGACTTCTCGGGAGGCAACCCGAGCACTAACATAGTAACTTTTCTTCTATTTTGTTTTCAGTCTTTTTATACAGCAACTAACACCTTTGATGCAGGAAATTAGGACCACACGGCCTGGAACACGGGCGTGCCTAAGGCCATGTGACATCTTAAAACAGAGACACGGTCGTGCACTCAGACCGTGTACAAACAGAGTAAATTTTTCCCAAAAGCACGGGAGGTCGACAAATCCCCACGGTCGTGCAACATGGCCGTGGCAACCATGCAGTATCAACACGGGCTCGCACAACGCCACACGCCCGTGTCCCCAAGCCATGGCCAACACTGTCAAATCAGACACGGCCATGTGACTACCTACACGACCGTGTGAAAAAGCGAACAAGTTCTCCACGGCCGTGCAATATGGCCAACACTGGCTAACCCCGAGCCACACGGGCGTGTGCCTCTATTCTCCCATACGGTTCTATTTTTCTCATTTTTTTATTAGTCTCTTTTTTATTTCAAATTTTATTTTTATTATACTTAATCCTTTTAATTCATTACAGTATTAGTATTTCTAGCACTTAGTTTATTATTTTTCTGTTATTTAAATTTTGATCTTTCATATCGGCCAAGCCCTAACGAGTAATCTCAATCAATCGAAAATTCCCATGATTAATTAATATTTTCGCAGTTTCAAAAAGGAGCTCTACAGCTCATATTCAAACGGAAATGGGAACACCCTGCCACAATTGCCGACTCTTCCTCATAAATTCATCCTAAATTCAGGAAGTTTCAATTCTCTCCCTATCTTATGATATTATACTTCTCTTGCTATTTATGTATCTTTGTACATTGAGGGCAATGTACATCTTAAGTGTGGGGGGGAAGCTTACTTGAAATCTTTACACTATCTGTGAAAATCCCTGAAATTGTACTTCATGCATTGTTCTTAACTAATTCTCAATCTCCTATTAGGAATTTATTCTGATTGATTTATGATTTCTATCGATATGTTGAGAATTAAGATATAGGTGCTTGTACTTTAATTATTCAAACTTTAAAACATTAGGGAATCAAGCATGATAAGTTGAAATTTTTGAGAACCCCCAATTTTTGCATAAGTTATTTTCCCTAATTCTAAGTATTATCTTGAGATTTGAAATTCACAGGATTGAGATCAAAAGCCATAATTCTGGTGAGATCTTGAGCCCTTTTTGAGCATACATTCTTTCGTGCTCACTTTTATTATTGCTTTGAGTGAGTCAATACTGAATTGTTATTCTAGAACTTGTTCGATTATACATGTCGAGACCACATCATTGATTTGATATACCGAAATGATAAAGGCACCTAGGATTTAACCCACTTACTCAACAAAAAGCCTACCTCCATGAATTAACCCCTAGTAAACCCCATTGAGCCTAACAACCTTTTCCTTGACTCACCCTCTAATTATTAACCAATAACCCATTTTTGTTGAATGTCATTCAATTATTTTGATCCCTATTTTTGTCGAGATTTGAGTTGAATTTTTCATCTAGTTTTTTTTTCTCTTTTCCAGATTGTAAAGTTTTATTCAATTTATTGTATTACTTGAGTTGTTCTAAAAAAAAAAGAGAAAAGAAAAGAAAAGAGTACATATAGTAAAATTCGATTGTAAATTGTAAATAGTTTGATAAATTTTTGCATATTTCTATTTTAAGGCTACCAGGGTAGAAATGATAGTATCATAAGAATTAGCTGAGAAATATGTTCCATTGATAGAGATTTTTTCTAGCTAGATAATTTTTCAGTTCAATCTCGATTCTAACCTTCTTTTTGCAGCCTGTGACAACACCCCTAACCAAGCCCCATTACAACCATTAAAAGACCTTTTGATCAATGTATCATATCAAACTATAGTGGTGGAGATTTGATTTTCTTGCAAGCTTATGGTAATAACTTTTCATGTTGATTAAGGAGTGCTTAAATTTTGAACCCTAAACACTTCGAGTGGATAGAGTGAACCTTTAGTGAGGATGTCAGCTCCTGTTAATTAAGATGGAGAGATAACTACTTAGAAGGAAGGAAGAGACTTATGTTTTCAATGATAAAATTCTTAACTTAGAGTGATTGAGTCTTTAATGTTCTTCTGATTGAATTACTCATTGTATGATTACCTGTGGACTAGTTTGAAACATTATTGATAACTTATTTAGGGATTGAGATTTTGCTTGAGGACAAGCAAAGGTTTAAGTGTAGGGGTATTTGATAAACGCTAATTTATACATATTTTTACCTCATGTTTAGCCTATATTTTGGATGAATTATTATCAATTTAGTGAGAATTGGTGCTCTTAATCCTTATTTTTCATATCTTATACTCAAGAGATCATAGGGAAGAGAAAAGAATAGGAAATAGACTGAAAATGAGGAAAATGGGCCAAAAATGGCAAATCACACAGCCCAAGGAATTACCACACGGCCGTGCCACACGGCCGTGCCACATGAAGATCACGCGGTCCAGCTCTCGACAAGCACGGGCAGGCCACACGGCCGTGCCAAATCACACGGCCTTTGTCGAAGTCACACGGGCGTGGCACACGGGCGTGTTCTAGTCGTGAGGAAGAGGAATTTCACTCGAATTAGGGATACTTGGAGGCTAAGAAAGGCTCCCCAAAGCTCTATATAAAGACCCTAGGAGGCAACTCTTAGGGTGTGCTTATTTCCCCCAAAAGGGAAGTATTCTTTGCTGCCAACACAGAGAGTGGAAGTAGGGATTACTCGCAGGGAAGCTGATTGATTCATCCCAGAAGCTAAAATTCTGCAGCAATATAGAGGATCTCCCTAAATTCCTTCAGGGGTTTTCGGGTTCTTTTATGTTTTGTTATTTTATTTCTTCTGAGATGTTTTCTTTCTTTATTATGAACTAAACCCCTCAAATACTTGAGGGGGATGAAACCTAAGACAGATCTTGTCATTATTTATTCTTGAGTTATATGATAAATACTTGAGTTGTTCTTAATTATGTGTTCTTCATTCTTGATTTAATAAACCTAGGTATTACTTCAAGAATTAGATGTGCTTAGAGCAGAGGATCAAAAGTCCCTGTGATAAGAGTAGATCTACCATAATTAAGCGGAGTTGCATGCAACTCTAGACATAGGGCGACATAAATCTGCCGGATTAGGGTCAAACCTAATATGGGGAACCATTGATCGAATTAATGAAACCTAAGAAGTTAATTGATAAAGGAACTTTAATTAACAACTTAGGCCTAGTTGCTCTTCACCTCGATGGAGGTTTAGCATAAATTAGGGATCTCTACGGATCAAGTCAAGTGAATAAATCGTCTAGCTCAAGAACCAGTACAAGTGAAGTCTAGGTGGATTCTCCCTTAAGTATTGTCCATATCAATCAGTTTTTCCCCTAAAAGTTTTCTCAATTTACTCTTTGTGTCTTCTTAGTTTAGTTTTAGATTTAGTTTAAACAAACACCTCTTTTATTCTTAGGCTAGATAATAGAAAGAAAGTAAGTAATAGTACTTTTGGTTCCCTTGGGTACGATAACTCGGTCTTGCCACTAAGCTATACTACTGTTCGATAGGTGCGCTTGCCTTAAAACGTCGCGATATTAGTTAGTTTTGATGTGATCAAGTTCTTTATAAATTTTATTACTTAGTATCACGAACGCGGATACCAACTCTAAAGGGAGTAATCAGAAGAGAAATTTAAGGATGGGATTAAGGAGCTATCTTGGAGAAAAGTTAGGAGATTGGGATAGAAGAAGTGTTGGAGCTGAATTGGAAATTAAGGGATAGCAATTTCGGCTATAAAAGTATATTGCCAAATTCTTTAGACACTTTTCGGCATTTTCTCCTCTTGAATTCGATTTTCCTCTGTACACCTAGGTAAACCTTTAATCTCTTTTCTTAAATAGTTTATTTGCTTTTCTTGTAAAAGCCAAATACTGAATCTGCCCTCTTGGATTTTTAGCCACTTAAACACCTTCCTTTCGAAAGCATGCAAAAGCCAAAAGCCTCTTTTTATTCCTTTTTGGCGTGTCGACTTCTCCTTCAACTTGGGCTGATTACTTTTTGGTAAGAATCTCACTCTTTCGATCGGTGTGGCTAAGAACCAACCCTTATTTTCTCACTCTCTTAGTCGATTTGTAGGGGATTGAGTCGAATCTTTGCTCTCCAAAACTCTCTGCCGATTTTACCATATGCGTTTCAGGTTTTAGGGTAAGTAACTCATCATCATATTTGTATTGGTTGATAGCAGAATGGTCATAGGAATTATAAGGGTGAAGTACAAGTCATCTATTATTCAGTCTCTAATGGTTGGTTGATGCAGATCTAGGAAATATTAGCGGTTAGTGGTTAAAGAAGGGTTATTAGGACTTGTCTCACGGGGTAAGGCTATGGTAAGATTCGGTTCTTGGTAAATATTGTGGTTAAGCATGTGATTAATTGAAGGTTGGTGTTGGTTGTAGGTTCGTGGCTAAGGAGAGGGTAGCACGTTCTATTACTAGGTGTGTACATACACTACACACACACGATAGATTGGCAAATCCTAAAATGTCGAAAAGCTAAAATGCCGAAAAGCCAAAAGTTTGGCTACGGCAGTCTCGCGAGTGCGCGAACACTCGTATGAGGGTAACCGATATGATAGCAGAGGCCCCCTGAGCGACCTCAGGAACTTGGGCTACGTTTTGGCCAACTGGGCCAGAATGGACCAAATGGACCTGACGGGCCTGTGAGCCCAAATAAGCAAAAATTGATAATTTGGTAAAATGTGATGAATTGATTAAGTTTGTTGAATTGTTTGGAATGGATTGGGCCTAATGGGCTATATAAATGCGATTGGGCTTAATGGGCCGTATGATTGTGGTTGGGCCTAATAGGCCATACAGATGCGATTGGGCCTAATGGGCTATATTGATGTATGAAAGTATGTGGACTTGCTAGGGTTTTATAATGGACTTTTAGGCCTAGTTTCTAATGAATTCTTAAGTGTATAAAACTTCATTAATTTATTAAGCACATCTGTGGACAAGTCGTAAGGTTAGAGTGTGGTAATGGGCATATGCATGTCTTGGATTGGATATAGGGAGAGCTTGGTACTGAAACGGTCTTAATGACCTACCTCCTCTTCTATGGAATCCTACCTGGTGCATAGTATCTGTTCACTTTAGCCAACGAGGACTTGTTGACAGGCTAAAGTTCATAATTATTACCCATACATTAGTAAATTACTGAAATACCCTTGTAGGGTAGGATTACTGAAATACCCCTATATGGTAAATTACTGAAATACCCCTGTGTGTTATAAGTATGACTTTTGTATTTTAATTATTTAAGTCTAGATTATAATAAGGCCTTTTCTCTGGTTACTATTATTCATTGTTATCCTATAAGAATGGAACATTGACCTTTTTCTATTAAACCCATTTAAATTTTTTCTGAAATTAATTGATTTTTTTTTAAATTAAGCTTTCGTAGTTAAAGAGAACTTTGTTTTCAAAATAACTATTAACAGGTAACAAAGAAATAGCTTTTGAATACACCTCGTTTTAAAGACAAATACAAACTGGGATTTTACTTGAAATTTTTTTTGGAAGGGTTTTCAATGAAAATAAGGTTTTCGATAAAACACTTCAATATGACACACTGGATTCGACCATAACGTCCGGGCCAGGTTTGGGGTGTTACATCTAGGGTTGATTCTACTTTGTTCATTGCCCCTGTCTTATTCAACCTTTAGGGACATGATTTTATATAGCTGTGAGTCTCTCACAGTTGATGAGGCTTATGATTCTTTAACCTCGTATGATAAGATGAAGCATCTTGTGGTTAAAATCAACTCTCAGGGTGAGGATCTTATTGTTCGTGGGAGACAATATCGAAATGTTGATGATAATCGTGGAAGGACACAAGAACGGAATCCTCGCGGTAAATCTAAGGGTAGATCAAAGTCTTCAAACAGAGGTAAAACTTGTAACTTCTGCAAGAAGAAAGGGCACATTAAATCTGAGTGCTATAAGCTAAAGAATAAGATCAAAAGGGAGGCTGTGAATCAAAAGGGAAAACAACCAGAAAATTTCGGTGAAGCTAATGTTGTAGAAGACTACAGATGGCGAACTTTTAATCGCTTCATCCATCAATTCTAAAGTGAGCGAGGAGTGGATCCTTGATTCGGGTTGCACTTTCCACATGAGTCCCAATAGAGATTGGTTTACAAATTACGAAATAGTGTCTAAAGGTGTTGTTTTAATGGGAAATAATACTTTGTGTAAAATCGCAGGTGTTGGAACGATTAAAGTTAAGATGATTGATGGAGTTGTTAGGACACTTAGTGACGTACGACATGTTCCAGAATTGAAGAGAAATTTAATTTCGTTAAGTACTCTTGATTCAAAAGGGTACAAATACACAGCTGAAAGTGGGGTTTTGAAGATTTTTAAAGGTTCCCTCATTGTGATAAAAGGGCAAAGAAAGACTGCCAAGTTATATGTTCTGTAAGGTTCTACTATTACTGGTGATGCAGTTGTCACTTCCTCTTCCTTGTTAGATGATGATATTACTAAACTTTGGCATATGCGTCGAGGGCATATGAGTGAGAATGGTATGGCAGGATTGAGCAAAAGAGGACTTCTTGATGGGCAAGGAATTTGCAAACTGAAGTTCTGTGACCACTACATTTTTGGGAAGCAAAAGAGAGTTCAATTCACTAGAGGAATCCATAACACAAAGGAAACATTAGAGTATATTTATTCTGATCTGTAGGGGCCATCCAGAGTGCCTTCGAGAGGTGGAGCTAATTATATGCTAACTTTTATTGATAATTTTTCCAGAAAAGTTTGGGCGTTCTTCTTGAAGCAGAAAAGCGATGTGTTTTTTGCATTTAATTCTTGGAAAACTATGATTGAAAAACAGGCGGGAAAACAAATAAAACACCTCTGCACAAACAATGGCTTAGAGTTTTGTTCTAATGAGTTTAATAAACTGTGCAAGTCAGAAGGGATCGTGAGACACTTGACAGTTCATCATACTCCACAGCAAAATGGTGTTGCAGAATGAATGAATAGAACGATAATGGAGAAGGTTCAATGTATGTTGTCAAATGCCAACTTACCAAAGTCATTTTGGGCCGAAGTAGCCTCTACTGCAAGTTTTTTGATTAACCGATCTCCATCCATTGCCATTGAGAAAAAGACTACACAAGAGGTATAGTCTGGTAACCCTGCTGACTATTCTAATTTAAAGATTTTTGGGTGTCCTGCGTATGCTCATATTGATAATGGAAAATTGGAACTGAGATCCATTAAATGTGTTTTTCTTAGTTATAAAGCTGGTGTAAAAGGGTATAAGTTATGGTATCCTAAAAATAGAAAAGTTGTGATTAGTAGAGATGTTGTTTTTGATGAAACTGCTATTCTACCTAACTTATCTCTTAAAGACTCTTCCAATAAAGAAAATCAAAAATAGGTGGAGCATCAAATTAATACAGAATCTACAGCAGAGTCGACTTCTCAAGCCAGTACAAAAATTGAGAATAGAGTTGTTTCTTCACCACAATACTCTTGATCGTGATATGATGAAATAATAAAATTGATCGTACTTAGAAACTAACTATTATCACGATAGAAGGCAAGCACACCTATCGAATAGTAGTATGGTTAGTGGCAAGACAGGAATATCGAATCCAAGGAACTAAAAGTACTAGTAATGGCTTTCTTCCTATTATCTAGCCTAAAAATAAAGAGGGGGTTTCTGTAACTAATTAACTCTAAAATAAACTAAGGACGCGACAAAAAATAAATTGGGGAATTGCTTTGGGAAAACTAAATGATAAAGACAATACCTAAGGAAGAATCCACCTAGACCTCACTTGTTATCTAACTCTGAACTAGACGATTTCTTCATTCGACTTGATCCGTAGAGATCCCTAAATTATGTTAATATCTCCGTCGAGAATAAGAACAACTAATCCTAGGTTGATTAATTGAAATCTCTTTCTAATTAAAACCCCTAGTCTTGCATTAACTCGATCTATGGATCCCCCATTAGATTTGACTTTAATTCGGTAAATTTTTGTCATTCTATGTCTAGGATTGCAATCAACTCTGCTTAATTGTGTTGGATCTACTCTTAGGTTTCATCCCCCTTAGGTATTTGAGGGTTTAGTTCATGTTTATAAAAGAAAACATCTTAGAATAATGAAATAACAAAACATAAAGAAAACCCAAAACTCCTGAAACGATTAAGGGGAGATCTTCAGTCTTGATGTAGATCATCGCTTCTAAGATGGATCAATAGGCTTCCTTCGAGTAATTCCCTATCTTCTACTCTTAGAATTGGAGGGGACACTGTACACCCTTGTAGTTGCCTCCTAGGGTCTTTATATAGAGTTTGGAATGTCTTTTTTAGCCCCTAAGTAGCCTTTTCCATGTGAAATTAAAATTCATTACAACAGGGACATGTCCGTGTGGCACGTGCGTGTGGGTCGAGTTTAGGCTATGTTCAAGCCTATTAATATGGCACGGCCGTGTGGTTCACCCTGTGATGAACTCCAGGCTGTGTTGTTTCCTTGCTTTGGCCCATTTTCTCCGTTTTCGGCCCGTTTCTCGTTCTTTTCACTCTCCTATGCTCTCCTAAGTATACAACATGAAATTAAAGGATTAGGAGCATCAAATTTCATAAATTCAATGATAATTCATCCATAAATGTGCTAAATGTGGGCTAGAAATATGTATAATTTACAGTTTATCAAATACCCCCACACTTAAGCCTTTGCTTGTCTTCAAGCAAAATCTCAACTCACAATTAAAAATCATTCTTTTCAACGTATAATCCTTATCAAAAATGTTTCAAACTAATCCACAAGTAATCATACATTGAGAATTCAATCGAAAGAAAATTAAAGTCTCAAACAATCTAAGTTGAGAATTTTATCATAGAAACATAGGTTTCCTCCCATCTTCTAGGTAATTACCTTTGATTCAAAATCAACAAAAGTTGACATCCTTACTAAAGATTCACTCTATTCACTCGAAGTGTTTAGGGTTCAGAAATTAAGCACCCAATAGTCAACACGAAAAGTTATTACCATAAGCTTGCAAGAAAATCAAATCTCCACCACTATGTATTGACATGATACATCGATCAAAAGGTCTTTTAAGGGTTGTAACGTGGCCTTGGTTATGGGTGTGGTCACAAGCTGAAAAAGAGGGTTAGAATCGAGATCAAACTAAAAAAATCATCTAACTAGAAAAATCTCTATCACTAAAACATATTCCTAGAATAAAGCCTTTTTCTTTTGGATAACATCGTTTAAGAACAGAAGCTTAAAATTATATGGAAATATGCGAACATTGAATTACAACTGAAATATACATACATTTCTTTTTTTTTAAGAACAAATCAAATATTTATAAACTTACAAGCTGAAAGGGAGAACATAGCTAGATAATTATTCAACTCAAGTCTTGACAAAAAATAGGGATCAAAATAATTAAAGGGCTTTCAACAAGAAATGGGTTATAGGTTAATATTGAGGGTAAGTCAAAGAATGATTTGTTAGGCTCAACAGGGTTCACTAGGGGTTAATTATGAAGGTAGGCTTTTATGGAATAAGTGGGTTAAAACCTAGGTGCCTTTATCATTTCGGTATATCAAATCAATGATGTGGTCTTGACATGTATAATCGATGCAAGTTCTAGAATAACAGACCAATACTGACTCATTCAAAGCAACAATAAAAGTGAGCACGAAAGGATGTATGCTCAAAAGGCTAAAAAATCTCACCAAAATTATGGCTTTTGATGTCAATCTTGGGAATTTCAAATATAAAGATAACACTTAAAATTGGGGAAAACAACCTAGAAAAATTTAAATTCTAAAAAATTTCAACTTATGATGCTTGATTCTCTAATGTCTTAAAGTTTGAATAATCAAAGCATAAATACCTATGTCTTAATCCTCAACATATCAATAAAAATCCTGAATCAATCAAAATTCATTCTAATAGTGACATGAGAAAGTGAATTGAGAGATAAAGCAAAATTCAGGGATTTTCTGATAATAAACTAATAATCCCCCACACTTAAGACGTACAGTGCCCTCAGTGTACAATGTTAAATTTGCTAACAATATAAGCATAAATCTTAAGATAGGGAGAGAAGTGAAACTCTCTGAATTTTGGATGAATTCCTTGAGAATAGTGAGAGGACTACTTGAAGTTCACGATTTTGGGTGACTGAAGAGAATAAGCACAACTGTGTAGGGAATTCAAGTATTACTCGATAAGAAATGAGGTGCAAAATAAAAGGGAAAAGGGAAAATATAAAGTAAAGAAAATTAAAATTAAAATTAAGTAATAGGGGATTGGGCCCACAGTCGTGGCACACGCCCGTATGCCCTTGGTTTGGCCTGTGTGTTTCGTGGACTATTGGTGTGGCTACGGGTGGTAGGTACGGGCGTGTCACACGCCCATGCTGATTTCTCAGTTTCACCCACAACTTATTGGCACGGGCGTGTTGGGGCACATGGCCATATAACACGGCCGTGTCTTTTGGTGTTCACTTCTCCCACGATAGTGTTTAAGGTCACATGCCCGTGTATGAATTGACAAGTTTGGCCACGGCAGTATCGCACAGCCGTGTTTCTAATCGTGGTGTGTCCATGGCCTCAAGCACGCCTGTGTGCCTGGTCGTGTGGTTCTGGAAAATCTGCGTTTTAAGGAGTTAGTTATGAATTTAAGAAAATTAAAAATGTCAGTGCCCGGGTTGCCTCTCGAGAAGTGCTTATTTTAGCTTACCTTACATGTACCTTTATGAGGGTTTGTGAAGCCTATGCTCCTCCCTATCATTCTTAAAGTCGTTACCATAATATAGTTTGAGTCAATGACTGTTTACCTTGAAAGTGTCGTGAGTTGGATGTGTTACCATAATTGTGCCGTAGAGAAGAACACTTTGAACTATGAATGGGTCTGACCATCTCGATTTTAGCTTTCCAGGGAATAATTTAAGCCTTGAGTTGTAAAGCAAAATGAGATCGCTAGTTTTAAACTATTTATGTTGCTTTAGACGAGAATCATGGCGTCACTTTGTGGTTTCCTTGTATAAGCGTAAGTTTTCATATGCATTATAACACCATTCGTCCAGCTCATTTAACTACATGAGTCTCTTTTCACTTGCAAGATCAGGGTCAAGGTTTAGAAATTTGATGGCCCAAAACGCTTTATGATCTAGTTCAAAGGGTAAATGACAACTTTTCGCATAAACGAGTCTATAAAGAGATGTTCCTCTGGGAGTTTTGAAGGCAGTTTTATAAGCCCATAAAGCGTCATCTACTTTCATTACTCGATCTTTTCTATTTGCTTGTACGGTTTTCTCTAAGATGCGTTTTAGCCCTCTATTAGCTACTTCAACTTGTCCACTGGTTTGAGGGTGGTAAGGGGTAGCTGTTCTATGGTACACTCCATATTTCTGTAAAACTTTCTCAAACAGAGTATTGCAGAAATGAGTTCCCCGATCACTGATAATTGCTCTTGGTGTTCCAAATCGAGAAAAAAGTTTTTTAAGGAATCTCACTACCATTCTAGCATCATTAGTAGGTAAGGCTTGCGCTTCTACCCATTTAGACACGTAATCAACTGCTACTAAAATGTATTTATTTCCGAATGAACTAGGGAATGGACCCATGAAATCGATGCCCCATACGTCGAATATTTCACATTCAAGCATATATATCTGAGGCATCTCATCATGTTTAGAGATATTAGCTGTTCGTTGGCATTTGTCACAAGAAGTAACATACCTGCTGGCGTCTTTAAATAATGTGGCCAATAAAAACTTGATTCGAGTATTTTATAGGTGGTCTTGGTTCTACTGTAGTGTCCTCCTGTTGGTCCTGAATGGTAGTGTTCCAAGATCTTGTTTGCTTCTATCGTTGTAACACATCTTCGAATGACTTGGTCTGTACAAATACGAAAAAGAAAAGTGTCTTCCCAAAAGTAGTTTTCCATATTAGTAAAGAATCGCTTCTTTTGCTGATGTGTCAACCCTTTCGGGGTTATATTAGCAGCTAAGTAATTTACAATGTCAGCAAACCAAGGTACCTTAGAATCAGATATGACTAAGAGTTGTTCTTTACGAAACGAGTCATTTATCTCTGCCTCATCAAGTTCTTTAAGATATGGATTCTCAAGCCTGGAAAGGTGATCTATAGCCAAGTTTTTAGCTCTTTTTTTGTCTTGTATTTCCAAATCGAATTCCTACAATAATAAAATCCATCTTATTAGTCGAGGTTTTGCATCGGACTTAGTTAAAAGGTAACGAAGAGCAAAATAATCTGTATAAATGATGACTTTAGACAATATTAGATATGGTCTGAATTTGTCAAATGCAAAAACAACAGCTAGCAATTCTTTTTCAGTGGTAGTGTAGTTCTCTTGTGTGGTTGTTAGAGTTTTGCTAGCATAGTAGGTTGGCTAAAAATGCTTGTCTCTTCGCTATCTAAGAACTGCACCTACTGCAGAATCACTCGCATCACACATTAGCTCAAAAGGTAAATTCCAATCAGGTGCAATTATGATTGGAGCATTAGTGAGTTTCTCTTTGAAAGTGTCAAATGCCTCTAAACATTCCTAATCAAAATTGAAAGGTACGCCTTTTTCTAGTAATTTTGTTAACGACTTAGCTATTTTAGAAAAGTCTCTAATGAATCTTCTATAAAAACTAGCATGTCCTAAAAAGCTTCTAATCGCCTTAACTGAACTAGGGGGAAGTAGTTTTTCAATAGTCTCAACTTTTTCTTTATCTACTTCTATCCCTTTACTAGAAATTTTGTGTCCTAGATAGTACCTTCTCGTACCATAAAATGGCATTTTCCCAAGTGAAAACAAGATTTGTTTCTTCAAATTTTATTAAGACTCGTTCTAAATTTTTAAGGCAAAGATGGAAAGAGTTACCGAATACTGAGAAGTCATCCATGAATACCTCCATGATATCCTCTACGAGTTTGTTAAAGATTGCTAGCATGCAACACTGAAAAGTAGCAGGAGCATTACATAATCTACATGGGATTCTACGATAAGCAAACGTACCGTATGGACAAGTGAATGTCGTCTTCCCTTGATCTTCAAGAGTTATCGGGATTTGGAAATAGCCAAAAAGTCCATCCAAAAAACAGTAATACATATGTCCTGATAGTCTTTCTAACATCTGATCCATGAAGGGTAAGGGGAAGTGATCCTTTCTAGTGGCGTCGTTCAATTTTCTGTAATCAATACAAACTCTCCAACCTGTGACAGTTCTTGTAGGAATTAATTCATTCTTTTCATTGGCAACAACAGTCATGCCACCTTTCTTAGGAACAACCTGCACAGGACTTACCCACGCACTGTCAGAAATAGGATAAATAATTCCAGCATCTAGATGTTTAATTACCTTGATTTTGACCACTTCTTTCATGTTGGGCTTCAGTCTTCTTTGAGCTTGCACACATGGTTTATATTCATCCTCCATCAAAATTTTGTGGATGTAAAAAGAAGGACTGATTCCTTTGATGTCAGAAATTTTCCAAGCTATGGCTCTTTTATGTTTTCTTATTATGTTTTCTTAACACTTGGATTAATTCCTCCTTCTTCTTGGGTTGCACATTTGAAGCAATAATGACTAGTAGTGTAGAATTGTCTCCTAAAAATGCATATTCTAAGTGTTTAGGTAATTGTTTGAGATTTAGTTTGGGAGGTTCGTCAACAGAAGGTTTTTGTCTTAGTCCATTTTTAATCTCAATGCCCTCGTAATCTATTTGTCTTGGGGAAGGTTCGTTGGAGTTTAATTCAGTTATTACCTTTTTCATCTCAGTGGTGACTTCGTCCTTTCCCCCATCTTGAATGAGACACAGTTCCAACGTGTCTTTAAGAGTGATTTCTTGAAAAGAATCTTGAATAGAATAATCAATGGAATCAATAAAATAATAGGAGTCATCCTGCTCCCTAGAAAATCATATGGCATCATAAATTTTGAACACAATTTCTTCATCACCTACCTTAAGCACAAGTTTACCATCTCCTACATCAATAATAGCTCTGGCAGTAGCTAAAAATGATCGTCCTAGGATTAAAGGTACCTCAACATCTTCATCCATGTCTAACACAACAAAATCAATAGGGAATATGAATTTATCCACCTTACCTAATATATCTTCAATTATATCCCTAGGATATTTAACAGACCTATTGGCTAATTGAATACTCATCCTAGTGGGTTTTGGTTCCCCAAGACCTAGTTGTTTGAACATTTTATAGGGCATTAAATTAATGCTAGCACCTAAATCTGCTAATGCATTTTCAATATTTAAATTACCAATCAAACAGGGAATAGTAAAACTTCCTGGATCTTTCAATTTGGTTGGTAGTTTATTTTGGAGAATTGCTAAACATTCTTCATTGAGTTCTACAGTGGACAGTTCTTCAAACTTCCTTTTGTTTGTTAGAAGTTCTTTCAAAAATTTTGCACATGTGGGCATCTATGAAATAGCTTCAACAAAAGGTAAGTTAATATGTAATTGCTTAAAAAGTTCAAGAAATTTACCGAATTGAGTGTCTATGTGGTCTTTCTTCAATTTTGCTGGGTATGGGATGGTTGGTTTGTATTCCTTAAGTACTGGTGGAGCGTTTTCTTTGGGCTCAGCCTCCTCGATGTTTTCCTTGGCATGCTCTTGTAGGACCCTCTTTTCAGGTTCAACTAGCGTTTTCCCGCTTCTTAATGTGATTGCTTTAATGTGCTCCTTAGGCTTAGTCTCCGTGTTGCTCGACAACCTACCTTGTGGTCTTTCAAAGATTAGCTTGGCGAGCTGGCCTATTTGAGTTTCAAGTCTTTGAATGGATGCTTGCTGGTTTTTAGGTGCCGTCTCGGTGTTCTGGGAACGGGTTTCTGGCATGGAGATAAATTTCATGAGCATCTCCTCAAGGTTTGGCTTTTTCTCTTACTGGTAAGGTGGTTGCTGAAATCCCAGAGAAAGTGGTGGCCTCAGATTTCCTTGGTTTCCTTGTCCTCCCCATGAAAAATTGGGGTGGTTCCTCTAACTTGCATTGTAAGTGTTACTATAAGGGTTATTTTGAGATCTAGAATTATTACCCATATAGTTGGCTTGCTCGTTTTCCATGCCATATCCATAGGTGGGGTACTCAGAATTACTCATGTTTCCTTGAATTGAGTCACACTACATCACTGGATGTACCTGTGTAGAACCAATAAAATTATCAATCTTTTTATTAAGAAGTTCTACCTGATTTGACAGCATTGCGACTGCATCAACATTAAAAATCTCGGCAGCTTTTTGCGGCTTTGTTCTCTTGACTTGCCACTAATAGTTATTCAGTGACATCTCCTCTATAAACTCGTAAGCTACTTCTGGTGTTTTGTTATTGATTGTTCCACCGGCGGCTGCATCAATTATCTGTCTCGTTGAGGGGTTCAAACCATAGTGAAAAGTTTGAACTTGTAACCATAGAGGTAACCCATGGTGAGGGCACCTTCTCAATAAGTCCTTGTATCTCTCCCCAAGCATCGTAAAGTGTTTCTAAATCCATCTGCACAAAAGAAGAGATCCCGTTCCTTAATTTTACCGTTTTAGCCGGCAGAAAATATTTGAGTAAGAATTTTTTGATCATTTGTTCCCATGTAGTGATAGACCCTCATGGTAGAGAGTTTAACCACTGTTTAGATTTATTCCTCAAGGAAAAAGGTAATAACCGAAGATGAATGGCATCATTAGAAACGCCATTTATTTTGAATGTGTCGAAGAATTCCAAAAAATTGGCTAAATGTGAGTTAGGATCTTCATCCTACAAACCATCAAACTGAACAAACTGTTGTATCATTTGAATAGTGTTAGGTTTTAGTTCAAAATTATTTGCAGCAATAGTAGGCCTAACAATACTAGATTCAGTACCAGCCAAATTAGGTTTAGCATAATCATACATAGTACAAGGAACAGGATTTTGCTCGACAGGATCTGTGGCTACTACAGGAGGTAGCTGATTATCTTGATTTACCTCCATCTCTTCAGTAGATTCGGGACCTTCTTCTTGCCCTTGTTCTGGGTACTGTAGGCTTCTTTTTATTTCTCTGCGACTTTTGCAAACTATGGCTTCTAAGTCGTCATAAAAAAGAAAAGGTCCTGACGGGTTTCTTCTAGTCATAAACTAGAGATACCTGTCAAAGAAAACAAAATAAGAAAGAAAAATTTAGTAAATAAAACCTAAGAAGAAAAGAGTAAATAAATTGAAATAACAGGAAAGATGGCTAAATTAATAGAAATCGAGTGTTCCTAATATCTTAGTTCCCCGGCAACGGCGTCAAAAACTTGATCGTGATTTGATGAAGTAATAAAATTGATCGTACCTAGAAACTAACTATTATCATGATAGAAGGCAAGCACACCTATCGAATAGTAGTATAATTAGTGGCAAGACCTGAATATCAAATCCAAGGAACTAAAAGTACTAGTAATGACTTTCTTCCTATTATCTAGCCAAAAAATAAAGAGGGGGTTTGTGTAAACTAATTAACTCTAAACTAAACTAAGGATGCGACAAAAAGTAAATTGGGGAATTGCTTTGGGAAAATTGAATGATAAAGACAATACCTAAGGAAGAATCAACCTAGACCTCACTTGTTATCTAACTCTGAACTAGATGATTTTTTCATTCGACTTAATCCGTGGAGATCTCTAAATTATGTTAATATTTGATATTTGTGATATGAAGTAATAAAATTTATAATAATGATCACACTAGAAACTAACTATTATCACAATTTTAAGGCAAGCGCACCTATCGAACAGTAGTATAGCTTAGTGGCAAGACCGAGATATCGTACCTAAGGGAACCAAAAGTACTAGTACTAACTTTTTTTCTATTATTTAACCTAGAAATAAAAGGGTTTTCTATGAAACTAAACTAATTCTAAAACTAAACTATGAATGCACAAAAAGTGAATTGGGGAAAACTCTAAGGGAAAACTGATTGAATTGGGCAATACTCAAGGGAGAATCCACCTAGACTTCACTTGTTATCAACTCTTGAACTATATGATTTATTCACTTGACTTGATCCGTAGAAATCCCTAACTTATGTTAATATCTCTCTCGAGACTAAAAACAACTAACCCTAGGTTGATTAATTGAAATCTCTTTCTAATTAATTAACCTAGCATTGCATTAACTTGATCTATGGATTCTCTTATTAAGTTTGACCCTAATCCGGTAGATTTTCACCGTCCTATCTCTAGGATTACGATCAACTCCGCTTAACTGTGTTGGATCTACTCCTATGCAGGGACTTTTGCTCCTCTACATAAGTACATGCGACTTAAATCAATATCCCGAAAATATCAATTTAAGAGTTAAAAACACAATTAAGAACAAATCAAATATTTATCATATAATTTAAGAGAAAATAATAACAAAATTTGTTTTAGGTTTCATTCCCCTCAAGTATTTGGGGGGTTTAGTTCATACTTATAAAAGAGAACATCTCAGAAGAACTTAAATAACAAAACATAAAGAACCCTAAAACCCCTGAAGGAATTTGAAGGGAGATCTTCAGTCTTGAGGGAGAATTCAGCTTTTGAGATGGATCAATTGGCTTCCTTTGGAATAATTCCCTACTTCTACTCTTCGTGTTGACAGGAAATAAGTACTTTCTTGAGGGAAAAAAAGCATTCCTTTGAGGAGAGGAAAAGTTCTCCCTAGCGGGGAATGAAGCCCCCCTTGAAGTTGCCTCCTAGGATCTTTACATAGAGCTTTGGGATGCATTTCTTAGCCTCTAAGCATCCTTTTCTGAGTGAAATTGTACTTCCTCACGACAGGGACACGCTCATGTGCCACGCTCGTGTGGATCAAGGCCCAGGCCATGGTCGGGCCGATTGATGGTGGCATGGCCGTGTTCGTCGGGGTTGGGCCGTATTCGAGCTCAAGATGGCACTACCGTGTGGCACGTCTGTGTGGTGAATCTCTGGGCCGTGTTGATTATTGAATGGGGCCTAAATTGCCTGTTTTTGGCCCGTTTCTTGCTCTTTTCTCTTCCTTAAGCTCACTTGGGCATAAAACATGAAATAGAAGGATTAAGAGTACCAATTTCCACAAATTCAATGATAATTCATCCAGAAATTGGGCTAAGCATGAGGTAAAAACATGTATAATTTATCGTTTATCAAATACCCCCACACTTAAGCCTTTGGTTGTCCTCTAGCAAAATCTCAACCTGCAATTAAGAATCATTCTTCTCACTTTACAATCCCTATCAATAATGTTTCAAACTAATCCACAAGTAATCATAGAATGAAAATTCAATCAAAAGAACATTAAAGATTCAATCACTCTAAGTTGAGAATTTTATCATAGAAACATAGGTTTTCTCCCTTCTCCTAAGTAATTACCTCTCAATCAAAATCAACAAGATTTGACATCCTCACTAAGGATTCACTCTATCCACTCAAAGTGTTTAGGGTTCAAGAATTAAGCACTCTTTAGTCAACCTGAAAAGTTATTACCATAGGCTTGCAAGAAATCAAATCTCCACCACTATAGATTGATATGAAACATCGATCAAAAGGTCTTTCAATGGTTGTAATAGGGCTTTGGTTTAGGGGTGTTGTCACAAGTTGAAAAATAGGGTTAGAATCGAGATTTAATAGAGAAATCATCTAGCTAGAAAAACCCCTATTGCTGAAACATATTCCTAGAGCTAAGCCTTATGATGGCATCTTTCTGGATTCGGAGCTTGTAGAAATATGCAAAAACTATTGGACTATTATGAATTACAACTGAATTAACTGCATACACACTTTTTTTCTTTTTAAGAACAAATCAAATCAATTATAATAAATTGAATATTTACAACTTTACAACCTGGAAAAGAGAATAAAGCTGGATAATAATTCAACTCAAATCTTGACAAAAATAGGGATCAAAATAATTAAATGGAATTCAACAAAAATAGGTTATGGGTTAATGTTGGAGGTGAGTTAAAGAAATGGGTTGTTAGGCTCAACGGGGTTCATTAGGGGTTACTTTATAGAGGTAGGCTTTTATGGAGTAAGTGGGTTAAATCCTAGGTGCCTTTATCACTTCGGTATATCAAATCAATGATGTGGTCTGGACATGTATAATCGAAGCAAGTTCTGAATAACAAATCAGTATTGACTCACTCAAAGCAATAATAAAAGTGAGCATGAAAGAATGTATGCTCAAAAGGCTCAAAAGTCTCACCAGAATTATGGCTTTTGATGTCAATCCTGTGAATTTCAAATCTCAAGATAACATTTAAAATTAGGGAAAATATCTTAGAAAAAATTTACATTCTCAAAAATTTCAACTTATCATGCTTGATTCCCTATTGTTTTAAAGTTCGAATAATCAACGCATAACCACCTATGTCTTAATTCTCAACATATCAATAGAAATCATAAATCAATCAGAATTAATTCCTAATAGGAGATTGAAGATAATGCAAAGAATGAAAGTGAGAATTTGAAATTTTGAGAACAATGCAAAATGTTAGTTTTAAAAATTTTCAAGGGTTTCAAAGAGAATGCAATGATTGAAAGTAAGTTCCCCTCCCACACTTAATATGTACATTGCCCTCAATGTACAAAGATACATTAGTAACAATAGAAGCATAAGGTCATAAGATAGGGAAAGGCATGAAACTCCCTAGATTGGATGAATTTGTGAGGTGGTAGTGCCTATAGAGTGTCTAGGACAAAGGAAGGTGTGGATACTCCAGTGGTTGTAGTGTTTGTTTGTCCACAGCTTTCATGTTGGGAGTGTAGGCTTTGGCGATGTCATCCGTGTGAAGTTGTGGCAAAGTTCCCTTTAGTTTTTAGATTTGAGCTGTAAAGCTTCTTTGAAACTACGAAAGCATTTATCAGTTTAAGGGAATTTGGATTAATAGATTATGTTTGTTAAGGGATAGATGATATGAAATAATAAAGAAAGAAAATAAATTAAGTTCTAAAAATACTAAAATTCAAATAATGAAAAAGATAAGATAAAATAAAATAAAAAGGAAAAATAAAAAGGAAAGTAAAAGAGAAGAAAAGAGGATTAGGAAGTTCTAATCCTCAGATGGTTCATGTGGTGGGGGCGATACAGAGATGTGGAGGTGCTGGCGTATCTGCTGAAGAGCAGCGTCGATATGATCTAAGCATTGGAAGCACTGCTGCTCGAATCGTGTGAGGTGCTCAGATATGTCAGCATGTGAAGCTGCCGCATGAACTGGGTGATGAGAGGGTGATGGCTCAGCTGATGCCTCCTCCGGCGGTGGTGGGACATCATCAGGAATGCCCTCAGGGTCCTCGGCATCTCGGAGTAGACGGTACTATAGAGGGTCAGTCCCGAGTCGCCTCTGAAACATCCTCATGTGTAGCATAGATTGGATGCCCTGAGGGGACATCCAGCTGATCAAAGTGTAGGAGGATGTCTGGGCCGCAGTGTTGAGCAGGCCGAAGTAGTGGGCCGATCGTGTGATGTACAAGCCCATAGATATCACGCCCCTACGATGACTCTCGGTCTGGTGCTGGATGGCATGAGCGATGAAGTAGGCAAGGTCGATGGTATGTGCATTCGCCGTGCTTCGTAGAAAATAGGCATCGTGGGTTTTAACAACGCCGGTGCTCTCGCACCTCCCTGTCAATGTATGTGCGAGGAGGGCATGGATATACCTCAAGAATGGGGCAAGGGCGGTCGCTTTGGAGCGACTAGGGTCGTATGTGGGCTGCTCAGGGACGATGGTGCGCCAGCAGTTGAATGGAGAGAGATGGATGTGGCGGTGGAGCGTAGAAAGGTCCTCTTCCTCCATGAACTACTCAGTGTAGAGGTCAAGAGCTATACTGAACTCTGGTACACTAAGATCACGTACGAGGCCTCCCAAACAGAACTGAACCGTCCTTGGATCGTCGTGATAGCTCATCACCATTTGTAGATGGAACGTGGAGCAGAACTCTAATGTTAGCTCAAGGTATGTGGGCTTAATGATGTTGAAGAATCGCTCCCAAGGGTCGGTGGAGAGTAGGGCTCGAACAGCATCGGTAAGCTGGACTTACTCCAGAGCGGCCCAGTCGATGTATCGTCTGGTTCCTAGAGGGCGGGCTCGTAAAATTTGAAATAACTCCTCTTGGGAGTTTTGTGGGAACTGGATGAATGGATGGTGAGTTTCGGCTGTGGGTCTAAAGGATGAACCACCGGGCCCCTTCCTTTTCTTTGAAGTAGGGGCGGCAGCTCTCTTACCGCGTGACGACGACATAATTCCTAAAAGCAAAACTGAAAATGATATGCATTATTACTAAAAATTTAAACTAAATTAACAAGACAATATGAATATTAATAAATTCTCATGCTTAAACCAGAAACAAAACAAAACATATTTAAGAATAGTATTGAAATGGTGATTCACTAACCTAAGTGATATATTCTACTCATCCTAAGCATGGTATCAAATTAAGGAGGCATGTGTATCAATTTATACTAAGTGAATACGAATCTAGATGAGAAAAAATGGAAAGCAAAGGAGAGCCTAAATGGCATCATGAAATTCTCTATGGTATTTTAGATTGTTCATGCTAAGTCAATGAATTTTATGCCCAAAAAATAACGCAAAAACGAAATAAAACATTTTATTGACAGAAATATAGATAAAAAACATTAGAAATTAAAAAGGAAAATGAGAAAATGAAACTGAATAGGTGACTAAAGGGGTGGAGCACGGTCGTGGGACGGGCGGCACAGTCGCGGAGGAGCTTTTGAGGCTGGCGGCGGTGCTAGGGAGGGTTGTTGTGGGTTTTGGGTGGGAGGTTTTAGGGTTTTACATGGGGAAGAAGGTGAATAGTGGCTTCTATATATAGGTTTTTGGGTCACACGGGCATGTCACATGCTCGTGTGGCTTGGGTTTTGGACGTGTGGTTCGAAAATTGGGGATTTTGGCATGCCTGGCTCGAGACACACGCCCGTGTTGCGAGGGCGTGTTGAGGCGCACGGTCGTGTCGCACGGCCGTGTCCTTCGATGTTCGCTTTTCCCACGGCTGTGTAGGGGGTCACACGCCCATGCCTGATTTGACAGGTTCGACCATGGCTTGGGTGCACGGGTGTGTCGCACGCCTGTGTTGGAATTGACAGTGTTGGCCACGGCCACATCGAATGGCCGTGGCACTTTGTCGAAGCCCGTGCTTGGATAGAAAGGATCGGCCACGGCAACATCGCATGGCCGTGGCAATTTGTCGAAGCCCGTGCCGTAGGAGGAATTTTACCCTGCTTGTATACAGCCAAATTGCATGGCCGTGTCTCTACTTATAGTGTCCATACGGCCTTAGGCACGCCCGTGGACATGGCCGTGTGGTTTGAGAATCCTGTATTGAAAGGGTTAGTTGATGTGTTAGGAACCTGAAATAAAAGGATTTACTAAGTTAGTGCTCGGGTTGCTGCCCGAGAAGCGCTTATTTAGAGTCTAAGCTTGACTCTGCTCGAGCTTTGTACATTCACGATGGTTTGAAGAGTTGGAACTCTTCTAACCTGTTTTCAGTTTCAATATCAAGATAATGTTTGAGTTGGGTTTGATTTACCTTGAAAGTGCCGAGCGACTCATGTTTTATCTCGACTGTACCATAGGGGAAAATTTTCATTATCGTGAAGTAGGGTATGTGGAAACACAAAAATTTATATACTTTTTCATGCCCTTTTTAACTTAATTTCATGCAAATTCGAATAAATTCTTGTCGAAAAATAATTAAATATTATAAAATAATTAAATTGTGTTAAAAATATGAACATTATGAATTTTAATTAATTTTATAGTTAATTTTGATAAAATTTGGTTATTTTTTACAGAATTGCACAATCGGCGAAGACACTGCGAGAAGAACAAAAGCGAGAAGCGATTTGAAGTATCGAGGTGGATTATTTCCAGCCCGAGACGGTCCAGAAATGTGTATTAATTCATAATTAAATTAATTTTAATTTATGTCCTATTTAATTTAGGTTGAATAAATTAATTTTAATTAATTATGGAGAAAGGGCCTAGTGAACTGCACTGGTTAAACCGAACGGAGTGAGCCGAACCAGCCACTAATTGGGCTGACCAGAACCGTCCATTGGGTGACCCAAATCAGCAAATTAGCTGATTAAATATGCTTGCAAAAAGCCCCTTGAAAAACCTCTAAATCACGTTCAAACCCTACCTTTATTTTAGGCTTTTTAGATTTGCCCCAACCTATTTTTAGCAAGGTTGAAAGCTTCAACCTTGCCATGTGTGTGGCCGGCCATGAGGGGGTCTTTTGGCTGCTGAGTTTGCTATTTTTAGCAGCCCTCTTCAGCTATAAAAACCACCCATTGCTGCTCATTTCAAATCATCCCTCACTTCTCAACATTCTCTCATTCTCTCTTCACCTCCCCATTATCTTTTCTCTCTATTTTCCCTTCCCATTTTCCTTTCCCTTGTGCCAATATCTCCTCTTAGAAAAGAGGTGTTTCCCAGCCAATTTGGGCAGCAAGCAAGCATTCATAGGAGCCTTGACCGGCAAGGACAACGAAGACGAAGAATGGAGCAATCAGTCAAAGCCATGGAGAAACACCGGATTTGCTTTCTTGTTCCCTTTCTATTTAATTTCTGTTGTTTTTATGAAGAACATATCTATGACTAATATTGTTGTTGAAATGATTATTTTAATCAATTTAGCTTGAATTTAATTTGTGTTGGGTTGATTATATTTTGCCTACTTGAATTATTAAAATAGTGTTTATACTATTATAGGTCTCAGTGAAATGCTTGATTAAGTAAAATCATGCTTAGATTATCTGGCATTATAATTGTTTAGATAATTAAAGAATTAATTGTTTAAGTGGATTGAAATTGCAATTAATGGACTCAATACTTAATCTGTGCATGTTTAATTCTTCTAAGGTAGCTGAAAATTAAATTAGCATTGTATCTGATGATTCATATGCCTTGCATAACTTGCAAGATTGTTGTGATTAAATTGTTTCAAGGTATGCCTACTTTGTTACTTCACATAATCTTTTACATGTTTATCAAGTTGAATTAATCGGTTGAATCGACATAGAAATATGCGAGAGATAATTTAATTTAATAAGTATGTATGTGCTATAGCATGTTTACCTTATTAATTCTATTTAGTCGGTTGAATTGGCATAGGAATATGTTCAAGAGATAAATGGATTTTAATTAGTAAATATGTTCATAAGTTAGCAGATTACTGGGTTGCCGTGAATTTATTCGTAACAGCATAAGCATGAATTTAATAATTCTAGTTAAAAAGGTATAATTAATCCAACTCAATTATATCATCTTGATTAATTCGTATTTGAAATCGTGCACTAGGATTCTTTTTTTTTATTTAAATTGTTTACTTAGTTTTCATCTTAGTTATAAAATCACTCTTTCAAACCAAAATTATTTTTATTTCACCAAAGTGTTTTTAAATTAATTTCATAAATAATTCTTTTTACAGTCCCTATGGGTACGATAACTCGACATTTACTTGTCACTTTATTACTTGTTACGATTGTGTACACTTGCACATTTCCACCGTTCCAAGTTTTTGGCGCCGTTGCCGGGGACTGTTTTGAAAAATATTATTTGTGAATTTATTTTTACATTTTGGTTCATTTATTTTTCTGTTCAATTTTTCTTAATTAATTTTTCTTTGATTATTTCAGGTGTTTATGAGTATTGACTGAATTATCGACTTACTTTCTGTGGACCCTGAAATAGAATGAACCTTTCAACAACGAAGAAGACAAGCAAACCAGAAAAGGACCGAAGAAATGAATTTCGAAGATATCAATCAAGGAAACGGAGCAAACCTTGCTAAAAATCCTATCCTTATTGCTGATGATAAGGATAGAGCCTTGCGTCAATATGCCGTGCCCGTATTCAATGATCTTAATCCGGGAATTAGAAGACCCGAAATCGAGGCACAACAATTTGAGCTGAAGCCAGTCATGTTCCAGATGCTTCAGACAGTAGGCCAATTCAGTGGAATGCCTACTGAAGATCCTCATCTTCACTTAAGATTGTTTATAGAGGTGAGCGACTCTTTCAAGCTAGCCGGAGTACCCGAAGATGCACTACGATTAAAGTTGTTCCCGTACCCGCTGAGGGACAGAGCTCGAGCCTGGTTAAACTCATTGCCACCGAACTCGATTTCTACATGGCAAGAGTTAGCCGAGAGATTTCTTGTGAAGTATTTTCTACCTAGCAAGATTGCTAAGCTGAGAAATGAGATTATTGCTTTCCAACAATTGGATGATGAGTCCTCGTATGAGGCATGGGAAAGATTCAAAGAGTTATTACGAAAATGCTCTCATCACGGAATCCCGCATTGCATCCAACTTGAGACATTCTATAATGGTCTCAACGCTCACACAAGGATGGTAGTAGACGCTTCTGCTAATGGTGCCATCCTATCTAAGTCTTACAATGAGGCTTATGAGATTATCGAGAGGATCGCCAGTAACAATTATCAATGGCTAACCAATCAAGTAGCGTCAGGAAGACAAGTCGCTGGAATACATGAAGTTGACACTCTCACTTCACTCGCATCTCAGGTATCTTCGATATCTTCAATGTTAAAGAATCTTACCACTAATAGGTCTAACAGTTTTGCAGCTCAGCCACTTAACCAATATGAGAATCTAGTCTGTGTCTATTGTGGGGAAGGACATGTGTTTGAAGAATGTCCATCAAACCCAGAATCCATGTATTACATAGGTAATCAGAACCAGAACCGAGGGAGGCAGGGATTGCAATCCAACTTTTACAACCCATCATGGCGAAATCACCCCAATCTCTCCTGGAGTAACTAAGGTACTGGGGGCAGCAATAACTACGCTTAACCTAGACTAACCCAGCTGCCTAGTTTTCCATAGTAAGCTCAAAAACCAGCTCAAGCTGAATCATCCAATAGCTTAGAGAACTTATTGAAGGCATACATGGCAAAGAATGACGCCACTCTAAGGAATTTGGAGAATCAAGTGGGCCAGCTTACTACTGAACTTAGGAACCGTCTGCAAGGTGCACTACCTAGTGATACGGAGAACCCGAGAAATCCAGGGAAGGAGCACTGTAAAGCACTAACATTGAGAAGTGGAAAGACAGTAAAGCCCAACACTGTCGAAGCAGAGAAGGAGCCAGCTGAGGCTCAAGATTCAGAAAAAGTTCAACCGAGTGTTAAAGTTCCAGTTCCACTTGAAACAGAATCTACAAGACCTGATAAGGTAACTTCAGAACTAGTTAATTCTGATCAACTAACAACTCTGTTAGGTGCAGAATTACCGGTAAAGACGAATCAACAAGTATCAGTTCCAGTATACAAACCTCCACTACCCTACCTTCAAAGACTTCAGAAGCAGAACAGGAGGTCCAATTCAAGAAGTTCCTTGACGTACTCAACCAGCTTCATATTAACATCCCGTTGGTGGAAGCACTCAAACAAATGCCGAATTATGTCAAATTCATAAAAGATATCCTGTCTAAGAAATGAAGACTTGGAGAATTTGAGACGGTAGCTCTAATGAAGGAATGCGGTGCATATCTTCAAGACAAATTACCCTCGAAGTTGAAAGATCCAGGATGTTTTACCATACCATGCAATATTGGAGTAACATATTATGGTAAGGCGTTATATGACTTAGGTGCAAGTATCAACTTGATGCCTATGTCGATATTTAAGAAGTTGGGGATAGGTGAAGTTAGACCTACTACTGCTACACTTCAGCTAACAGATCGATCTTTAGCACATCCAGAAGGAAAAATCGATGATGTATTGGTACGTGTAGATAAGTTTCTCTTTCCCGCTGACTTTGTAATCCTAGATTTGGAAGCAAATAAAGAAGTACCAATTATCCTGGGGAGACCATTCTTAGCAACCGAAAGGACTCTGATTGATGTACAGAAGGGTGAACTCACTATGCGCGTGCAGGATGATCAGGTAACATTTAACGTTTTCAAGTCAATGCAATTTCCTGACGCAATAGATGATTGTTCTGCAGTATCCGACTTAGAAGAGATAATAGTGGAGAAGGAACTCAACTCTATTGAGGACCCTCTGGAAAGAATTCTGACATCAGACCCTCCAAGTGATGAAGAGGAGGAAGAAGACTTAGCTTTGCTAGAAGCTAATCAAAAGGGCAATACTCTGCAATCTCAGTTTGAATCTTTGGATTTAGAGGAGAGAGATTACACACAACCGAAAGCGTCAATCGAGGAGCCACCTAAGTTAGAACTCAAGGTATTACCTTCTCATTTAAAATATGTTTATTTAGGTAACACTTCTACTTTGCCTGTGATTGTTTCAGCAGAATTAACTACTGAGCAAGAAGAGAAACTTATCTTAGTTTTGAAACAATTCAAGAAGGCTATCAGATGGACCATAGTCGATATTCGCGGTATTAGTCCATCTGTATGCATGCATAAGATCATCTTGGAAGATGGCGAAAAAGGGATGATCGATGGACAACGAAGGCTAAACCCGATCATGAAGGACGTGGTGAAAAAGGAGATTATCAAGTGGCTAGATGCGGGTATCATTTACCCCATCTCAGACAGTTCATGGGTAAGCCCGGTTCAATGTGTGCCAAAGAAAGGAGGTATCACAGTCGTAGAGAACGAGAACAACGAGTTGATACTGACCAGAACAGTTACGGGATGGAGAATCTGCATTGATTACCAGAAGTTGAGCAAGGCAACCAGGAAGGATCACTTTCCTTTGCCGTTCTAGGACCAGATGCTGGATAGACTTGCGGGACAAGATTACTACTATTTTCTCGATGGATACTCAGGGTACAACCAGATTACGGTAGCATCGGAAGATCAACACAAGACCACATTCACCTGCCCATACGATACATTTGCATTTAGACGTATGCCATTTGGTTTATGTAATGCACCTGCTACATTTCAAAGATGTATGATGTCTATTTTCACTAACATGGTTGAGAAATTTTTAGAAGTTTTCATGGAAGACTTTTCAGTATTTGGAGATACGTACGATGATTGCTTAGCCAATCTCGCTAAGGTACTAAGGTGATGCAAAGAAAAAAACCTAGTACTTAATTGGGAAAAGTGCCATTTCATGGTACGAGAAGCAATTGTTCTAGGGCATCGAGTAACGAGACATGGGATCGAGGTAGACAGAGCAAAGGTAGATGTTATCGAGAAACTCCCACCTCCAACATCTATAAAGGGTGTTAGGAGCTTTTGGGACACACCGGTTTCTATCGAAGGTTTATTAAGGACTTCTTCAAAATTGCCAAACCTTTGTGCAAATTGTTAGAGAAGGACGCGATATTCAAGTTCGATGATGAATGCTTAAGAGCTTTCAAGGATTTGAAGAGTCAATTAGTTACGGCACCCATAATCGTCACACCAGACTGGGACTTGCCCTTTGAACTGATGTGTGACACAAGTGACTTCGCTATTGGAGCTATCATGGGCCAACGAAGGAACAAAGTTTTTCACCCCATCTATTATGCAAGCCGGACTCTTACAGGAGCTCAATTAACTATACGGTAACAGAAAAAGAGTTACTTGCTATTGTGTTTGCTTTCGACAAGTTTCGATCTTACCTTGTAGGTACCAAAGTGACTGTTTATACGGACCACTCGGCAATCAAGTACTTACTTGCCAAGAAAGACGCTAAGACGAGGTTAGTCCGGTGGGTACTTCTACTTCAAGAGTTCGACTTGGAAATCCAAGATTGAAAGGGAGTAGAAAACCAAGTAGCAGATCACTTGTCCAGATTGGAGCTGCAAGAAGGAAATTCTCCACTTATACCGATTCACGAGACCTTTCCAGATGAGCATATACTTAAGGTAAATCATGTCCATAACACCCCTTGGTTTGTTGATATTGCTAACTTTTTAGCATGTGGTTTGATGCCAATTGATAAAACGTATCAACAACGGAAAAAGTTTCTTCACGATGTGAAGTACTATTTCTGGGAAGAGCCATATCTATTTAAAAAGTGTGCAGATCAGATGATCAGAAGATGCGTGGCAGAAGAAGAAATACAAAAGATCCTGTACCATTGCCACTCAGCTCCAAGCGAGGGACATTTCGGAGGTACCCGTACCGCGGCTGAAGTATTACAAGCCGGATTCTTTTGGCCAACACTCTTCAAGGATGCATATGCGTACGTAAAGAGTTGTGACCGATGTCAAAGAGTTGGAAATTTCACCAATAGAAATGAGATGCCTTGAACAAACATCATTAAGGTCGAATTATTCGATGTATGGGGCATTGATTTTCTTGGGCCTTTTCCTCCGTCATTTGGTCACAAGTATATATTGATAGCAGTAGACTATGTATCCAAATGGGTTGAGGCTGAACCTTATCCGACGAACGATGCTAGAGTAGTGATAAAATTCTTGCAGAAGCAAGTGTTCACAAGGTTTGGAACCCCACGAGCCATTATCAGCGATGAAGGATCCTATTTTGTGAACAAGTGGTTAAAATGGTTGTTAGACAAGCATGGAGTGAAACACAAGGTTGCAACAGCTTACCATCCGCAGATGAATAGGCAAGCTGAACTGGTAAATAAGGACATCAAAGGCATACTCGAGAAGGTAGTTTACCCGAACTGACGAGATTGGTCCAAAAGATTGGATGACGCTTTATGGGCCTACAGAACAGCATACAAGACACCTTTAGGGATGTCACCCTATAAGCTGGTCTTTGGAAAAGCATGTCATCTACCCCTGGAGTTAGAGCACAAAGCTTACTGGGCTCTTTGACAGCTCAACTTAGATCCTAACTTGCGAAATAAAAATGGATGTTCCAACTCAACGAGTTAGAAGAATTACGAATGTTCTCATATGAAAATGCCAAACTACTTAAAGAAAGACTTAAGAAATGGCATGACAAGCACATCCGAGTTCGAGAATTTGAAGTAGGTCAGCAAGTTTTATTGTTCAACTCTAGACTGAGGTTCTTTCCAGGTAAGCTTAAATCACGTTGATCCGGTCCATTTACAATTCACAAAGTTTATCCATACGAAGTTGTTGAACTCCAAGGTAAGAGAGGTAATTTTCAAGTTAATGCTCAACGTTTGAAACACTATTGGGGGAATAAAACTGAACGGGATAACATTTCTTTCATTTTATCAGATATTTAAAATCTTTCGTGTTTTGTTTATAAATAATTTAGGGTTTATTTTTTAGGTTTAGTATGTTTAAATAACTTCTGTCTAGGAGGTTGGAACTTAAGCGGGACAATTTGTGACCCCTCCAATCTTTCCTGGGAATTTATTTTAACATAATTTTCCAAGAAATTATGCCCTAATCAACAAAATAAATTTTTGTTTTTCAAACAAAAAGGTCAATTTGATCCAAATTTTTAATTTGCAACTCAATTTTTAATTTTCATTAAGCCTAGGAACTTAATTGAATTATTTTAAAATTTTGATTGCCCTTTTTGTAAATAATAAAAATTAGGCGCCTTTCTTTGTAAATATATTTTTAAGGCATCCAGAAGAAATATTTTTATTTTTAAATAAAATGATAAACTTTAATATATAATTATATTCATTATAATTTATATATTAATTTTTATCAACTTAGATTAGAATTAGGATTAATTTAATTTCAATTCTTATTTTTATCTTTATGTTTATCTTAAATAATTAATAGCAATTGATAATTTTATATGCTTTTATTTAATTATTAATTGTTGTTAAATTTGAGTAGGATTAGAATTAAACTCTTATTTTTAATTTTTAATTATATTAAGAGTTCCACTCTAATTCCTATTAACCATCCTATAAATACCACCTTATACCTCCCATTCATTCATCACCCAAAAACCACCCAAAACACCAACTATCAAGGTGCCGCAAGCCCCAACACCAGTCGGCAAGCAGACCACCCAGCAGCATCAAGCCGCACTTATTCAGCCAGCTCCAGCGCCTCACCGAACGTCCAGTTGCTGCCCAGGCCTGCTCCCGCGCGCGCCCTACAGGCTTGCTCAACGAAGCCTCACACGCCACTTGCGTCGTGCGCCCCATTCGCCCTGCTAACTGAAGGCTCCTACTGCTGCTCCCTAGTCCAAGCCGCAACACACGCCTACGCCAAGCCTTACTCCTGCTGCCGAGAGCTTGTGCGACACATCCTTCCACCCTCTTTGCACATCACCTTCACCCAAGCCTTAAACCAAAATTCTTCAATCCTCCTTTTAATTTACAATTTTTTCTCCATAATTATTTTTATTTAGAGTTATTATATTTTTGCAAAAGGTGGTAAGATTTAAAAAGATATGAAGTACACCATAGAACAGCGACCCCTTATCATCCACAAACCAGTGGACAAGTTGAAGTAACAAATAGAGAACTAAAATGCATTCTAGAGATAATAGTAGAAACAAATAGGAAATATTGGTCAAGAAAAGTAGATGCGCTTTATGGGCTTATAGAACTGCATTCAAAACTCCTATAGGAACATCTCCTTATAGACTTGTCTATCGAAAAAGCTGTCATTTGCCATTTGAACTTGAACATAAAGCATTTTGGGCTATTAAATTCCTAAATCTTGATGTTAAGCTTGCAGGTGAGAAACGACTAATGCAATTAAATGAGCTAGATGAATGGTGCAGTAATGCCTACGAAAATTCACGATTATATAAGGAGGCCACAAAGCGACGCCATGACAATCGGTTAGGTCCATGCACTGTTCGAACTGTCTTCCCATACGGCACAGTCGAGGTTACTCATCCAAACCACGGCACTTTTAAGGTAAACAGCCATCGGCTTAAACATTATAGAGGTGAGAATTTCAAGAATATTAGGGAGGAGCTTCAGCTCCATAAGCTCTTTTCATGATACATACAAGCAGAGTCGAGCTTAGACTCTAAACAAGCGCTTCTCGAGAAGCAACCCGAGCACTAACTTAGTAACTCTTTTTATTTCAGTCTTCTAATACATCGACTAACCCTTTTGAATGTAGGATTTTTGAGCCACACGGCCATGACCACGGGCATGCCTAAGGCCGAGTGGACACTACCAGCAGAGACACGGTCGTGCAATTTGGCCGTGTAGAAGCGGGGTAAAATTTTCCCTAAGACACGAGCTACGATAAATAGCCACAGTCATGCGATGTGGCTGTGGCCGATCTTGTCAATCTAAGCACGGGCCTCGACAACGTGACACACCCGTGCCCCTAACCCGTGGTCAGGCCTGTCAATTCAGACACAAGCGTGCGACATGCCCGTGCCCCTAACCCGTGGTCGGGCCTATCAATTCAGACACGGGCGTATGACCTACTATACGGTCGTGGGAGAAGCGAATATAGTAGGACATGACCGTGCAACACGACCGTGTGCATCAACACGCCTTAGGTACACGGGCGTGTGCCTCGAACCAGGCGTGCCAAAATCTCGATTTTCAAACCACACGGGCAAAACCCGAGGTACATGGGTTGTGACATGCCCGTGTAACCCGAAAACCTATATAAACAGGCCACTATTCACTTTCTTCCCCATTCAAAACCCTAAATCCTCCCACCCAAAACCCACCACAACCCTCTCTTGCGCCGCCGCCGGACTCTAAGGCTCCTCCACGATCGTGCTGTTCGTACCACGACCGTGCTCCATCCCTTTTATTCATCTATTCAGTTTCTTTTCCTTATTTTTCTCTTTAATTTCTAATATTTTTATCTATATTCATTTTAATAACTTGTTTTATTTAGTTTTTGCATTATTTTTGAGCATGAAATTCATTGATCTAGCATGAACAATCTAGAATACTATAAATAATTCTATGATGCCACTTAAACTATCCTTTACTTGCCACTTTTTATCATCTAGATTAGTATTCACTTAGTATAAATAAATACCTATGCCTTCATAATTTGTTAATATGCTTAGGATAAAAAGAATGTATTACTTAGGTTAGTGAATCAACATTCTTAATATGTTTTGTTTCAGTTAAGTATAAGAACTTAATGCTATTCATATTGTCTTTTTAATTTAGTTTTAATTTTTAGGACTAATGCATATTATTTTCTATTTTGTTTTTAGGAATTATATCTTCGTCACGCGGTAAAAGAGCTGTAGCCCCTACTTCAAAGAAATAGAAAGGGCCCGGTGGTTCATCCTCCAGACCCACAGCCGAAACCCGCCATCCATTCATTACATTCCCATAGAACTCCCAAGAGGAGTTATTCCAAATTCTACGAGCCCGCCCTCTAGGAGTCGGACGTTGTATTGACTGGGCTGCCCTAGAGCAAGTCCAACTTGCTGATGCTGTTCGGGCCCTACTGTCCACTAACCCGTGGGAGCAATTCTTCAACATCATCAAGCCCACCTACCTCGAGCTAACATTAGAGTTCTGTACTACTTTTCATCTACAGGTAGTTATGACAAATCACGATGACCCAGGCACCATTCAATTTTGCCTCGGCGGATTGGTGCGCTAGTTAAGCGTTCCCGAATTTGGCATCGCACTAGGGCTCTACACGGATGAGTTCATAGCGGATGAAGACTTTCCCACACTCTCCCGCCGCATTCGCGTCTCCCCAGTCAAATTTTTGGTGTGTTATCGTCCCGGAGCAGCCCACATATGACCCTAGTCGCTCCAAGGTGACCGCCCTTGCCCCATCCTTGATGTACCTTCACGCTCTCATCGCACACACCTTAACGGGCAGACGCGAGAGCACCGGCGTCATCAGCACACATGATGCCTACTTCTTATGGAGCATGGCAAATGCACACACCATCGACCTCGCCTATTTCATCGCTCATGCCATCCAGCATCAGACCGAGAGACATCGCAGTGGCATGATATCCATGGGCCCATATATCACACGGTTGGCCCGCTACTTTGGGCTACTCAATACCGCAGCCCAGACATCCTCATACACATTGATCGGCCAGATATCCCCTCAGGGCATCCAAACTATGCTCTACATGAGGATGATCCAGCGAAGACTTGGGACTGACCCTCCACAGTACTGTCTACTTCAAGAGGCCGAGGATCTAGAGGACATTACTGATGATGTCCCACCACCACCAGAGGAGGGCCTAGCTGAGCCACCACCCCCTTGCCACCCAGTTCATGCGGTAGCTTCACACGCTGACATATCTGAGCGCTTTACCCGATTCGAGCAGCAGTGCTTCCAGCGCCTAGATCATATCGATGCTACTCTGCAGCAGATATGCTAGCACCTCCACATCACTGCACCGCCACCACTGCGTGACCCATCTGAGGATTAGGACCTCCTAATCCTCTTATCTTATCCTTTATTTTCCTTTTTATTTTTCCTTTTATTTTATTTTATCTTATCTTTTTCATTATTTGAGTATTAGTATTTTTAGAACTTAATTTATTTTCGTTCTTTATTTTAATTATTTCATATCGGCTATCCCCTAACAAACATACTCTATTAATCCAAATTCCCTAAAACTGATAAGTGCTTTCGCAGTCTCAAAGGAGCTTTACAGCTCAAATCCAAATTCTAATGGGAAAACCCTACCACAATTGCCGGCTCTTCCAATTCCAATATCTGCCTCACAAATTCATCCAAAATTTAGGAAGTTTCATGCCTTTCCCTATCGTATGATCTTATGCTTCTCCAAATTGAGGGCAATGTACATCTTAAGTGTGAGGGGGAAACTTACTTTTAGTCATTGCATTCTCCTTGAAACCCTTGAAAATTTTCAAAACTAACTTTTTGCATTGTTCTCAAAATTTTGAATTCTCACTTTCACTCTTTGCATTATCTTCAATCTCCTATTAGGAATTAATTCTAATTGATTTATGAGTTTTATTGATATGTTGAGAATTAAGACATAGGTGCTTATGCTTTGATTATTCAAACTATAAACATTAGGGAATCAAGCATGATAAGTTGAAATTTTTGAGAATTTAAATTTTTCTAGGTTATTTTCCCTAATTTTGAGTGTTATCTTGATATTTAAAATTCGCAGAATTGACATCAAAAGCCATAATTCTGGTGAGACTTTTGAGCCTTTTGAGCATACATTCTTTCGTGCTCACTTTTATTGTTGCTTTGAGTGAGTCATTACTAATTTGTTATTCTAGAACTTGCTTCGATTATACATGTCAAGACCACATCATTAATTTGATATACTGAAATGATAAAGGCACCTAGGATTTAACCCACTTACTCCATAAAAACCTACCTCCATAAAGTAACCCCTAGTGAACCTCGTTGAGCCTAACAAACCATTTCTTTGACTCACCTCCAATATTAACCCATAACCCATTTTTGTTGGATTCCATTCAATTATTTTGATCCCTATTTTTGTTGAGAGTTGAGCTGTATTATTATCTAGCTTTATTCTCTTTTCCAAGTTGTAAAGTTCTAAATATTCAATTTATTGTAATTGATTTGATTTGTTCTTAAAAAAAGTATGTGTATATACAGTTAATTAAGTTATAATTCGTAATAGTTTAATAGTTTTTGCATATTTCTACAAGCTTTCGAATCCAGAACGATGCCATCATAAGGCTTAGCTCTAGGAAAATGTTCCAGTGATAGAGATTTTTCTACCTAGGTGATTTCTCAATTCAATCTCGATTCTAACCCTTTCTTTTTTAGCTTGTGACAACACCCCTAACCAAAGCCGTATTACAACCATTGAAAGACCTTTTGATCGATGTATCATATCAATATGCAGTGGTGGAGATTTGATTTTCTTACAAGCCTATGGTAATAACCTTTCAGATTGATGAAAGAGTGCTTAATTCTTGAACCTTAGACACTTTGAGTGGATAGAGTGAATCCTTAGTGAAGATGTCAAATCTTGTTGATTTTGATTGAAAGGTAATTACTTAGAAAAAAGGGAGAAAACCTATGTTTCTGTGATAAAATTGTCAACTTAGAGTGATTGAATCTTTAATGTTCTTCTGATTGAATTTTCATTGTATGATTACTTATGGATTAGTTTGAAACATTATGGATGAAGATTGTAAGTTGAGAATAATGATTCTTAATTGTAAATTGAGATTTTGCTTAAGGACAAACAAAGGCTTAAGTGTAGGGGTATTTGATAAACGATAAATTATACATATTTTTACCCCATGCTTAGCTTAATTTCTGGATGAATTATCATTATATTTGTGGAAATTGTTGCTCTTAATCCTTCTATTTCATGTTCTATACTCAGGTGAGCATAGGGAAGAGAAAAGAACGAGAAACGGGTCAAAAACGGAGAAAATGGGCCAAAGTATGAAAACAACACGGCCCGAGAATTCACCACACGACCGTGTCACACGGTCGTGCCACCTAAAGTCCAACACAGCCCAACCCCAACAAGCACGGCCAGACTACACAGCTGTGCCACCATCAACAGGCTCGACTAGGGCCTGGGCCTCAATCCACACGGGCGTGGCACACGGGCGTGGTCCTGTCTTGAGGAAGTACAATTTCACTTGGAAAAAGCTACTTAAGGGCTAAGAAAGACACTTCAAAGCTCTATATAAAGACCCTAGAGGGCAACTAGTAGGAGATACTTTTTCTCCCTCAAGAAGGTGCTTTGTTTTCCTCTAACAGAGAGAGCAGAAGTAGGGAAATATTTTAAGGGAAGCCGATTGATTCATCTCAAGAGCCAGATTCTTCTTCAAGACTAAAGATCTCCCTTCAATTTCTTACAGGGGTTTTAGAGTTCTTTATGTTTTGTTATTTTATATCTTTTGAGATGTTTTCTTTATTAATCATGAACTAAATCCCCCAAATACTTGAGGGGGATAAAGCCTAAGACAGATCTTGTTATTGTTTTCCCTTTAATTATATGATAAATATTTGATTTATTCTTAATTGTATTTTTAATTCTTAGATTGATATTTTTGGGATATTGATTTAAGTAGCATGTGCTTATGTAGAGGAGCAAAAGTTCCTGCATAGGAGTAGATCCAACACAATTAAGCGGAGTTGATCGCAATCCTAGAGATAGGACGACGAAAATTTATCGGATTAGGGTCAAACCTAATAAAGGAATCTGTAGATTGAGTTAATGCAACAATAGGGGTTTTAATTAGAAAGAGATTTCAATTAATCAACCTAGAGTTAGTTGTTTTTAGTCTCGAGAGAGATATTAACATAAGTTAGGGATTTCTACGGATCAAATCAAGTGAATAAATCCTCTAGTTCAAGAGTTGATAACAAGTGAAGTCTAGGTGGAATCTCCCTTAAGTATTATCCAAACCAATCAGTTTTTCCTAAAGATTATTCCCCAATTTACTTTTTGTACATTCATAGTTTAGTTTTAGAATTAGTTTCATAAAAAACTCCCTTTTATTTCCAGGTTAAATAATAGAAAGAAAGTTAGTACTAGTACTTTTGGTTCTGTTGGGTACGATATCTCAGTCTTGCCACTAAGCTATACTACTGTTCGATAGGTGCGCTTGCCTCAATTCGTGATAATAGTTAGTTTTTGGTGCGATCATTTATTTATAAATTTTATTACTTCATATCACAGATATCATGTTTCGAGTCCTTAAATGGATGCTTTCTGGTTCTTCAGTGCCGTTTAGTGTTTTGGAAGCGAGTTTCTGACACGGCAATAAATTTTGTGAGCATCTCTTCAAGGTTCGGCTTTTTCTCTTGTTGGAAGGTTGGCTGTTAAAATCCTGGAGGAGTTGGTTGTCATTGATTTCCTTGTCCTCCCCATGAAAAATTGGGGTGGTTCTGCCAACCTATATTGTAAGTGTTACTATAAGGGTTATTTTGAGATCTAGAATTGTTACCCATATAGTTGGCTTGCTCGGATTCCATGCCATGTCCATAGGAGGAGTAATCTGGGTTGTACATGTTTCCCTGAGTTGCGTCACACTGTATCACTGGGTGTGCCTGCGTAGAACCAACAAAATTATCAAACTTTTTATTTAAAAGTTCTACCTGATTAGTAAGCATTGTGACAGCATCAATATTAAAAACTCCTGCAGCTTATGTCAGCTTTGTCCTCATGACTTGCCACTGATAATTATTCAGTGACATTTCTTCTATAAACTCATAGGCTACTTCGGGTGTTTTATTGTTGATTGTTCCTCTGACGGCTGCATCAATCATTTTCCTTGTTGATGGATTCAAACCATTGTGAAAGGTTTGAACTTGTAACCACAAAGGCAACCTATGGTGGGGGCACCTTCTCAAAAGGTCCTTGTATCTCTCCTAGGCATCATAAAGTGTCTCTAAATCCATCTGCACAAACGAAGAGATATCATTCCGCAATTTAGCTGTTTTAGCTGGAGGAAAATACTTAAGTAAAAATTTTTCGGTCTGTTCCCATGTAGTGGTTGAGCCTCATGGAAGAGAATTTAACCATTGTTTAGTTTTATTCCTCAAGGAAAAAGCAAATAATCAGAGGCAAATGGCATCATCAGAAACACAATTGATTTTAAAAGTGTCACAGAGTTCTAAAAAATTGGCTAAGTGTGAGTTAGGATCCTCATCCTATAAACTATCAAACTGAACAAATTGCTGAATCATCTAAATAGTGTTAGGTTTTAATTCAAAATTATTTGCAGCAATAGCAGGTCTAATAATACTAGATTGAGTACCAGCCAAATTAGGTTTAGCATAATCATACATGGTACGAGGAGCATCATTTTGGTTCACTGGTTCTGCGGCTATCGCGGAAAGTGGTAGATTGTCTTGATTTGCTTCCATCTTTTCAGTAGGTTTAGGTTCTTGTTCCTGCTCTGGATACTGTAGGTTTCGTCTAATCTCTCTACGATTTCTGTGAACTGTAGCTTCCAAATCTTCGTCAAAGAGTAATGGGCCTCCTAGGTTTCTTCTAGTCATAAACTAGAGATACCTGGAAGGAAAATGGAAAAGAAAATTAAAATAAATAAATAAAAAATAAAAGTTGAAAATAAAAATAGTAATGGCTAAAGTAACAGAAATTGAGTGTTCTTAATATCTTAGCAACCCGGTAACGGCGCTAAAAACTCGATATTCATGATATAAAGTAATAAAATTTATAATAATGATCACACCAGAAACTAACTATTATCACGATTTTAAAGCAAGCGCACCTATCGAACAGTAGTATAGCTTAGTGGCAAGACCGAGATATCGTACCCAAGGGAACCAAAAGTACTAGTACTAACTGTTTTTCTATTATTTAACCTAGAAATAAAAGGGGTTTTTATGAAACTAAACTAATTCTAAAACTAAACTATGAATGCACAAAAAGTGAATTGAGGAAAACTCTAAGGGAAAACTGATTGAATTGGGCAATACTCAAGGGAGAATCCACTTAGACTTCACTTGTTATCAACTCTTGAACTATATGATTTATTCACCTGACTTGATCCGTAGAAATCCCTAACTTATGTTAATATCTCTCTCGAGACTAAAAAAAAACTAACCCTAGGTTGATTAATTGAAATCTCTTTCTAATTAAAACCCTTGGCATTGCATTAACTTGATCTATAGATTCCCTTATTAGGTTTGACCCTAATCCGGCAGATTTTCGTCGTCCTATCTCTAGGATTGTGATTAAATCCGTTTAACTGTGTTGGATCTACTCCTATGCAGGGACTTTTGCTCCTCTACATAAGCACATGCGACTTAAATCAATATCCCGGAAATATCAATCTAAGAGATAAAAACGCAGTTAAGAACAAATCAAATATTTATCATATAATTCAAGAGAAAATAATAACTAGATCTGTCTTAGGTTTCATCCCCTCAAGTATTTGAGGATTTTAGTTCATACTTATAAAAGAGAACATCTCAGAAGAAATTAAATAACAAAACATAAAGAACCTTAAAACCCCTGAAGGAATTTGAAGGGAGATCTTCAGTCTTGAGGGAGAATTCAGCTTCTGAGATGAATAATCAGCTTCTCTTGGAATAATTCCCTACTTCTACTCTTTGTGTTGATAGGAAATAAGTACTTTCTTAGGGGAAGAAAATCACTCTTTTGAGGAGAGGAAAAGTTCTCCCTAGCGAGGAATGAAGCCCCCTTTGAAGTTGCCTCATAGTGTCTTTATTTAGAGCTTTGGGATGCCCTTTTTAGCCTTTAAGCATCCTTTTTCGAGTGAAATTGCACTTCCTTATGACAGAGACACGCTCGTGTGCCACGCTCGTGTGGATCGAGGCCCAGGCCGTGGTCCGGACTGTTGATGGTGGCACGGCCGTGTGGTCTGGCCGTGTTAGTCGGGGTTTGGCTGTGTTCAAGCTCAAGATGGCACGACCGTGTGGTGAATCTTTGGCCGTGCTGATTATTGAATTGGGCCTAAATTGCCTATTTTGGCCCGTTTCTTGCTCTTTTCTCTTCCTTAAGCTCAACTGGGCATAAAACATGAAATAGAAGGATTAGGAGCACCAATTTCCACAAATTCAATGATAATTCATCCAGAAATTGGGCTAGGCATGAGGTAAAAACATGTATAATTTATCGTTTATCAATATCTCCATCGAGAATAATAACAACTAATCCTAGGTTGATTAATTGAAATCTCTTTCTAATTAAAACCCCTAGTCTTGCATTAACTCGATCTATGGATCCCCTATTAGATTTGACTCTAATCTGGCAGATTTTCGTCATCCTATGTCTAGGATTGCGATCAACTCTGCTTAATTATGTTGGATCTACTCTTAAACAGGGACTTTTGCTCCTCTGCCTAAGCACATTTGACTTAAATTAATATCCCAGAAATATCAATTCAAGAATTAAAAACACAATTAAGAACAAATCGAATATTTATCATATAGTTTAGATAACAATAACAAGATTCGTCTTAGGTTTTATCCCCCTTAGGTATTTGGGGGTTTAGTTCATGTTTATAAAAGAAAACATCTCAAAATAATGAAAATAACAAAACATAAAGACAACCCAAAACTCTTGAAAGGATTGAAAGGAGATCTTTAGTCTTGATGTAGATCCTGGCTTCTAAGATGGATCAATTGGCTTCCTTCGAGTAATTCCCTGTCTTCTACTCTTAGTCTTGGTGGGGACACTATACACCATTGTAGTTGCCTCCTAGGGTCTTTATATAGAGTTTGGAATGTCTTTCTTAGCCCCTAAGTAGCCTTTTCCGCGTGAAATTGAACTTCATTACGACAGGGACACGCCCATGTGACACGCTCGTATGAGTTGAGTTTAGGCCGTGTTCAAGCCTGTTAATATGGCACGGCCGTGTGGTTCACCCGTGTGATGAACTCCAGGCCGTGTTATTTCCTTGCTTTGGCCCATTTTCTCTGTTTTTGGCCCGTTTCTCGTTCTTTTCTCTCTCCTATGCTCTCTTAAGTATAAAACATGAAATTAAAGGATTAGGAGCATCAAATTCTACAAATTCAAAGATAATTCATCCATAAATGTGCTAAATGTGGGCTAGAAATATGTATAATTTACAATTTATCAACTCGATCGCCAAAAACATAACTAGAAGAGAAATTAAACCTCCAAAGAAGTATGCTGAGACTAATCTAGTTGCTTATGCTTTAAATATGGCTGAAAATATAGATGCAAACCTAGAGCCATCTAATTATTCTAAGGCAGTTAGCTATGAAGACTCGGAAAAGTGGATGTTTGCTATGCAAGAGGAGATGGAATCACTCCACAAAAACAAAACATGGGATCTTGTGAAAGTTCCTAAAGGTAAAAGGGCTGTTTGTTGTAAATGAGTGTTTAAAAAGAAAGAAGGGACTCTAAGAGTTGAAGAACCCAAATATAAAGCGAGGCTTATTGCAAAGGGTTACAGTCAAATTCTAGGAGTGGACTTCACAGATGTATTCTCCCTAGTTGTGAAGCATAGTTCGATTCGAGCTTTACTTGGTATTATGGCCATGCAAGATTTGAAGCTTGAGCAGTTAGATGTAAAAACTGCATTTTTGCATGGAGAAGTTGAGGAGGATATTTACATGCAACAACCAGAGGGTTTTACAATCTCAAAAAAAGATGACTATGTTTGATTACTGAAAAAGTCTCTTTACGGTTTGAAACAGTCACCAAGACAGTGGTACAAGAGGTTTGATTCCTTTATGACTTCTCATGATTTCAAAAGAAGTAGCTTTGATAGTTGTATTACGCTTTGAAACAGTCACCAAGATAGTGGTACAAGAGGTTTGATCCCTTTATGACTTCTCATGATTTCAAAAGAAGTAGCTTTGACAGTTGTGTTTACTTTAAGTAAAAAAATGATGGTTCTTTTGTGTATCTACTCCTTTATGTTGATGACATGTTGATAGCAGTAAAAGATAAATGGGAGATAAGAAAGGTCAAAGCCCAACTAAGTGAAGAATTTGAGATGAAAGATTTGGGACCAGCAAAAAAGATACTTGGTATGGAAATTCTCAGAGATAGAAAAGCAAGTAAATTGTACCTAAGCCAGAAGGGGTACATTGAGAAAGTTCTTTGCAGGTTCAATATGCAGAGTGCTAAGCCTGTTAGTACTCCTTTAGCAACTTATTTTAGACTTTCATCGACTTTGTCTCTACAATCAGATGATGAGATTGAGTACATGTCACATGTTCTATACTCTAGTGTAGTGGGATCTCTCATGTATGCTATGGTTTGTTCACATCCAGGTTTATCATGTACAGTTAGTGTAGTTAGCAGATACATGGTGAATCCCAGTAAAGAACATTGGAAAGTAGTTCAGTGGATTTTAAGATACTTACGAGGTACTACTGATGTTTGCTTACAGTTTGGAAGAACTAGAGATGGAGTCATTGGGTATGTTGATGCTGATTTTGTTGGAGACCTTGATAGAAGAAGATCTCTCACAGGTTATGTCTTTACAATCGGAGGTTGTGCAATTAGTTGGAAAGCCACTTTGCAAACTACAGTCGCTTTGTCTACCACTGAAGCTGAGTATATGGCGATTACTGAGGCTTGTAAAGAAGTTATTTGGTTGAAGGGACTATTTAGTGAACTCAATGAAGACCTTCAAATCAGTATAATATTTTGTGACAGTTAAAGTGCCATTTTCCTTACAAAAGATCAAATGTTTCATGAGAGAACAAAACATATTTATGTTCGGTATCATTTTGTTCGTGATATTATTGCTCGTGGTGATATTATTGTGAGCAAAATTAGTACTCATGAAAATCCTGTAGATATGATGACTAAGTCACTTCCTATAACCAAGTTTGAGCATTGCTTAGACTTGGTTGGTGTTCATTGTTGAAGTTAAACCCTTAAGGGGTTTTATGGAAGAGGTGGAGAACTTGTTCGTTGAGAGTTTGCGATGAAAAACTTGTTCGTTGAGAATTCGTGTCAATGTGGAGATTGTTAGAATTAAGTGACCCGAATCCTTATTTAAATAAAATAAAGTGGTAAAATAAAATAAAAGTAAAATCCATATAAAACTACACTTCTTTTATTTTACTTTAGAATAAGATTTTTTAAACCTTATTAAACTCCATCTATTTTATATTGATTAGGATAAGGTGTTTCAATCTTACTAGAATATGGCTTTACAAGCCTATAAATAGACATAGTCTATTCCTCTTGTATTCATTCGAATTCAACATAGTGAATTTTCTTCTCCTTTGCCCGTGGTTTTTTCCCAAAAGGGTTTCCATGTAAAAATCTGTGTGTTCTTTATTTATTTTTTGATATATTGTCATTACCGATATTATATATTTTTACAAAAATTGACAAATATTTGCTTGACTTAATTTTTGAAAAATGTCTAACTAAATTTACTTTGTATATCCAGAAGAGTGGTGATGAAATACTTGTAGTGTCTCTTTATGTTAATGACCTACTTATAACAAGAAGTAGATTGAAGTTGATTGACAAGTTCAAAGAGGAGATGAAAGAGGTATTTGAAATTATTGATCTTGGAGAAATGTCATTTTTTCTTGGTATGCATGTATGACAAAAGCAAAACGAAATTTTTGTGTGCCAGCAAAAGTATGCAAAAGAAGTCCTCAACAAATTTAACCAGGAAGATTGCAAGTCGACTACAACTCCAATGAATTAAAAGGAGAAATATTCGAAAGAAGATGGAGATGAAAAAGTTGATGACAAACTGTATAGAAGCTTGATTGGTTGTTTGATGTACTTGACAACAACCTGGCTAGGCATCATGCATTTTAAGAGTTTGTTATCAAGGTACATGAACTATGCTAATGAAATTCATTTTCAAGCAACAAAAAGAATTCTGAGATATGTAAAAGGCATAGTTGATTATGGCATTAAGTTTAGTCAAGCTAAAAATTTCAATCTCCATGGTTATTCGGATAGCGGTTAGGCTGGATGTGTTGATGATATACGTAGCACCTCAGGTTACTATTTTCGTCTTGGTACTGGAATTTTTTCTTGGTGTTTGAAGAAATAAGAAATCGTTACACAATCCATAACAGAAGCAAAATATGTCGCAGGTAGTACTGTTGCAAATAAAAAACTTTGGATCAGGAAAATTTTGACAGATTTGCATATGAAGCAAGAGAAAGGCACACATATATTTGTTGACAACCAATCTGCAATATCAATAGCTAATAACCTAGGTTTTCATGGAAGAACGAGACACTTCAAAATAAAATTCTACTTTCTTCTTGATGTTCAAAAGGAAGGAGAAGTGTAGTTGGTTTATTGCAGTACAAAAATCAATATGCTAACATTTTCACAAAGGCATTGCCTAAAGCTAGATCCGAGTTCTTGATGCAAAAGCTTGGACTTTGCAGCTCCATCATCGAGAAGGAATGTTAACTTTTATGATTTTTGAAGCTACAGTAGTTATATTTGTCTTAGTCTTTAGGCAAATAATTTTTTTAAAAATATAGTTTGCATTATCTTGATTTAAATTAATTTTTTTTGCATTTTAATTTCAAAATCATGTTGTATAAATAGATGGCTTGGTTATTCAATAAGATGTATGAATTCTTCAAGTTCTTTAAATGCATTTAGTATTTCTTTTACCAATAATTTTCTTTGAATTTCACTATGTTAGATCCAGTAAAATGCCAGTTTGTTAAATGTTTTATCGAGATCTTCGACGCATTACATGAACCTTTATTTTCCATTTCCTTGACTTGGCATCACTATTTTCTTTAAATTTCCACCTTTCTCCTTCCATTTTCTTGTAAATACAACCTATCAAACCTTATTTGAGCCTTTTTCATCCATAATCTTCATCATCCACAAGTTAGGGTTTGGCTTGTGTTGATGGAGGAGGATTTTTTTGAGAGAAAGTGATCTCTAAGGTAAGAGCTCATGCATTTCATCATCTCATCATCCTAATTTTGTTCTTTTTTTATTTTTAAGTCATTAGACAATGATTGTGACCATTATATATGGTATTAATGTGAAAATGTTATGCATTTTTAAGTGTGATTTTGTATGGTAAGAGTTATAAGCTTGTGAAAAAGGTTTTCCAAGCTATGAAGAAGAGAAAGTCTTGATTTAGAAAAGGAATATGAGGTCTTATCTATTTATGTACCTTAAAGGTAAGTTCTCATGGAACTTACTATGTGTGCATTGGTAACTAGTTATAAAACATTTAATTTTGTGGTTATTAATTAAGGAAGTTTTGCTATAAATATGGATGTGAGCAAGTCATGGATAAGTTGAGAAATGTATTATATAATGTGAAATATGAAATCTAGAAAAGATGCCTTTGCACGCCTTTGGAATGTGACAATATAAAACAAGTTTATGACAAAAATGTAACTTTGAGAAATGTAGTAACTCATGCTATTCATGTGCCAAATTTTGTAATAAGCTAAAATGTATATGTTAATTATATGTGAATTTATGTTATGGACATTAGATTAGATGCATGGGAATTTATGGTTAAATGTCATGTGAACTGAAATGGTATTTAAAAGTGTTTGATGGAGTAATCATAAAACAAAAATTGTGCCAAATTATATTTGATGTTTCGAATAGATATAACTTTGTTAGTTATAGTGATTTGAAATACACAAGCTAAACTAATATGAATTATATGATTTTTTGGATGTAAAATTATGAACACAAATATACAACCTTGGTACGAATGTGTTATAGTCTAACTTTCTATTATATAAGGCCATAAAACCTTCTTTGATATGAAAATGAGAAATTATAATCCATTCTTGATTCTAACTTTGTTATACTCTGCATATGAAAGATTTCAAAATCCTCTATCATGTTAATATTTGAAAATGAACCTATGATTATCATTTATGCCTTAGTAAACTTGGTAGAAATGTTAGTATAAGGTTGACATGCCAACTAGGGTCTGTTGTACATTACTGTATGGGTTTTATGTGAACTTAGAGCTATGTTATGTTATTCCTTGGTTGGGCACTTTTGTGCTAACCATTCTACTTATCCTTTTATGAGATTTTTAGTAGTTGGATACACTTGTAGTGTTATACTCTTGATGTGTTTGGTACAAATGCTCTTATTTACTAAGGTTACTAAAGGCTAACTTTATAAATCTGTTCTTTAATGATTAAATTACTAAATGTAAGAACTTAAATGTTGAAATCATATGAAGTGTCTCCTAGCTATTGTGGTCTTAAATAAAAAGATTATGTTGAATCTGATTTGAGAGAATCATGATCGTGTGTGAATGTGCTAAAGTATAATATGTACTTAATCTTTTCATTCCATTTATGAGACACACCTTTTTGAAATGATCATGTTGGTTATGGCTTATAATGAGTTATGAATATGGGATGTGTTCTTAATGATTAATATGTTCATTGCTATGTTCATTATTATGTCGTTAACATTTGTTAATAGCACCATCAAGTATTAACTTGACTAGCTTAGTTAGAAGCAAGGTAATTATGGTACTTTTCATTTGAACTTACTAAGATTTATGCTTAAGCATTGTTACTTTTTTGCACGTAGTTCCTTAGTTGCTTTTGGGAAGCCCGACCCGTTGATTGGATCACCACTCCATCATTGAAAAGCTATACATGTTGTAGTAGCTTGTATGTCTTTAAAGACTCATAGTGGTGTGTTCTTAACGAGTTATTCATTATAAGTTTATATGTTAGTTTATATCACTTTGATTTAGAAAATGAATGTTAATGGATAAGCATGAATGGACTTACTGCTTTTGATTTAGTTAGATATTGAATGACTATGAGGCTCATTTTGGATGTGCTTAAAGGGTTTCTAAAATGTTTTTGAGGTTTGCTTTAGAGATATGCATGTATGCCTTAAAACATGTTTTGAGATTTGATGAGCATAAGTTCAAGTGAATTTAAGTATGTTTATCCTTTCCTTGTTAGGAGGTGAGTTGAAGTGTGTTTGAGATGCTTTAAATATTGAATTTTTGGTTCCTTACACCCAGGTTCCATAACCTTGGTCCCAGTGGTCTAGGTTTTTGGACTTATACTTTAGGTATTGAAACTTTTGAAGTTAGTAGCTAAAAAGCTATAGTGTAGAGCCTAAGTACCGATACATTTCCCCTAGGTACAAGTAAATAGCCCTATGTAGTAATACATAGAGGCTATTTATCGAACTACTGCATAATTTTTATTGTTTTGAGTCATTTAAAGCCTATTTTTGGTCCCAAGAACCTCTAATCACCCATGAATTGTTTCTAAATTATTTCAATGTGATTATAAGACCTTCAAATTGATTTTACCTCATTTGTATGATTTTATTCAATAGTTTTAAAGTGGAAGTCTCAAATACTTCTAAGAATGTTGTATGTATATGCTTCAGTGACATTTCCTATTCGTACCGTACGTCGAGATAAGTGAGTGGTGTTATAGGTGTAACGTCCTCAGAACCCTCTTGGTCTTAATGGTGTTATCTTGGGCAATCACGAGTTGAATTATTTTAATGTAAATAAATGTGATTTATTAGTATTAGTGAAAAATGTAGTAGGTGATATTGGTGTGTGAATTGTTAAGTGAACTAGTACGTAACATTTATTAACTAATGGTGTTATACTTATACTTTATTTGATTTATATTTTTACATGTTAATTATTGAATCCTTATGTTTAAATAAATGATTCAAAGGTAAGTTTAAATTCTTCGAGTACTTACTAAGCTTTCATTAGCTTAATGTGTTTGTTTTCTAATGCGTAAGTTGAAGTTTCTTGTAAATTTATTTTGGTGTGGCCATCCTCAATTACATCTCATCACAAAGGAAATATTTGGAGAGTATGAATCTATTTTTTTGGTATTTAGAGTGACATGTACATATGATTGGAACCATTTGAATGTATTTTGCATGTTAATGGTGGTTCCAAAGCTATGTTATGCTCTTTTGTTATTATTTTGAACTTGAGATGCTTGGTGGCTATGAGTTATCCTTGAAACTAGTGATGTTTGGATGGTATTTTGAGGTTTTAATATGTTTGTAAATGTTGGGAATTGATTGGTATATGTTTGAAAATATTTGATATTTGATAAGTGCATATTTCTCCAATTATTTGTGATATGTCTCCCTTTGAATTATACTATTTTTGCTTCTAAGTATATTATTTATACTTATATTTTAGGGAATAATTAGAGAAAAAAGAGCTTAAAGTTTATTGTTGACAAGTTTTTACGGTTTAGACTTTCAACACAGTGTAATATCTATATTTTGGTCATAACTTGAGCTACAAATGTATGTTTTGAGCCTATAATGTACCGATTCGAAGGGAATTAAAAGATCTAACTAAAGTTATTTCATGGCAGAAGCCCAAAATTTTCAAGAAGATGCACAAAATAACCTAAAAGTTTAATGCAAAAATTGTCAAAATATCTAGAAAAATTATGCCTTATGTAATTAAGGGAACTTTTATACTTTCTCCATTATATTATTTTCCCTACAAATAGACATTATTAGGGGAGATTTAGACTTATTCTTAGTTTTATTTTGTTTTCTTTATTTTATAGGTTTTTAAACCCGCTTTTTTAGTCAAAGGTTTTATCGAAGTTTGATTCAAAATTTGTGAGACTTAAGCGCTTAAGTCTTTTCTCTTTTTTTTTTTTTTTTTTTGGCATTCATGCATCTTCTATTATAATTACAACTGCTCATGTTTATTAAATATGTAACCAATATTTGATAGCTTAGAATGGTTGCGTTATTAATTAGAATAATTAAATTTGTAATTGTTTAATTTATTCTAATACTAGTGACAAATTGCATAACTCACTCATGTTGTAGTTTACGATTATGTAGTGTGGATGTGTGATCTAGCTTAAATGAACCCCGCCGATGTAAGTTTGTTGGTTAGAATTAGGTCTTCATAGTTCTTAATGCTGTTGGTAAGTTAAATCTTGGGCACTGAGTTACAGGGTTATTTATCGGTTAGGAAATTAATTTCAAGCGAGCTGCCTCTTGGCTACCTAACAGGTAATGAGAGATTGGTTTCCCAACACCGAGTCAACAACAAGAACTAATTTGTTAAAGCCATTGAAGTTATCTTTCGTTGATGATCGAATCTATGAATCAAATGGAGATTTTACTTTTGACTAGAGTTTTTCCTTATTGATTTTATTTTATTTTATCTTATAATCTCTTTTTTACTTTATTTTAATTTTAAACCCCTTTATTTTTATTTTTATTTTTATTAAAGAAATAGAATTATCATTAGTCTCTATGGATACAATCTTACTTGCTACTATAAACTAATTTATATTTTTAAATAGGTTTTTTATTTTATTTTTGTAGGTCTCGATAGACTAACAATATTGAATTTGACAATTTTGACAGCATTGTCATGACAATGTCAATATTGTTGTTGCAACAACGATGGATCTCCTTCTTTTCTTTCAACAGTGAGGCTATTGTCACGACAAAGCTTTTTTTTTTTTTTTTTTTTGCGGCAAAGAGGTAATTGAATACCCTTGGCAAGATAATGCCTTTTTGTTGTCATGATAAGGACCCTTCTCGTACTTTTTCCCAAGTCACTTTAGTTTCTCATATTGCCTTCATTCGTTTTGACTTCTAATCATGACCAAATCGTAAGGGATGCTTAGAAATGATTTGTAATACCTCAAATAAGCTTATATAAGTTGAAATCAAGTGTGTAAAGTGAAGCTAGAATTGTAGTGACTCAAAGCTCAAGTGTGGCATCTGTTGCTTGGGTTACCGGTAAAACTTGAGTATATGGTGTTACAATAGGTAAGGTTGAGTTGTACGGGTGGTTGAGCAATATGTCCCTGATCTTAAGTGGAGCATGTGCATAGTGGAGTAGTTCCCCTAATGAGACATGCTATTGGTGAGGGTGATGTTTTGGCGAAGCATGTTTAATAATTATCAATTGTTGGTGAGGGACAAACAATTCTCCCTATAGGGTGAAGATCGCAAGGAGAGGAGGTAGTGGTTAAGGTACTATAATGGAGAGTTTGAGAGGAAGGATGAGAGAGATATAGCCAAAGAGCTAGGAAAGGTATGTATATATATATGATTAACCTCTCAATGCCACGTGTCCTCTCATTATAGGTAGGCTTATTATTTAGTGATTCCTTATTAGGTTGGCAATGTGATGTAATATGATGGGGTTACAAGGTATGGGGATGGAAGTGATAATTGTTTTGTTGGTATGGTTGAGTCGTATGAGCCTTAGTCTTGGGCAAAGGACATGCAGGGCGAAATAGTTCCCTTGATGAGGCATTTATTTGTGCGGGTGATATGGTGAAGGTGACTTTTGACAGAGTATACGTAACAATATTCGTAAAATCATTAATAAATATTTAACACAATACTTTTACTATAAATTATATATTATTAATAAAAGATATTGCAATTTTAACTTTAGACTCCAAAGCTACTGATGTTATACAATAAAATAGACTAATTAAATAACATCTAAGCTCATTTTTGAAGACTTTTTAACAGAAAATTTTATACCTCCTTTGGTTTCTAGTGTAATAATATGAGAAAAAATATTTATTACATATGTATTACAACAGTTTTTCATAAGATGAAGAATAGTTAGTACAATTTTTAACTTAAAATTAAAAAGATGAGTGAAATCTCTAGAAAAATAAGGCTTCTTCAAAATAAGTAAAAAAATTTCTTTTATCTTTGTTAAAAAATAAATAATGGGAATAGCTAAATGTATGAACATTTTATTTCAGAAAAGGCACAAATTTTGTTACATATAGAAATATAATATTCATTAACAAAATCCTTTCGCAATTTTATTAGGAAGTTGCTGGTTATTGTTTAAATAAACCCAAAGTGGTAGGCTTTAAAAAGGGACAAACTTTGGTATTAGTATTGACTTCTGAAGTGGTTACTTACCCAACAGCGAATAGATTGTTCTTTCATACTATATTATTTTGTTAATTAGTCTTCTTTTTCCCATCTGGAAAATGAAAGAAAGAAAGCTGTTTATTTAATGTTCTTGCTTAAAAAAATTGTCATGACCTGACATCTAGACACTGCCACATCATCATCTTCATTTGATGAGTTAGCTATTGGTGGAGACCAGAGAATATATGCTTTCTCCATTATTTCAATGCTTAAATCTGTTGTTATATTCTCATAAAAGCTAATTTTAAGTATCTAAAAACAAATCTTACTATATTTATTAATTTGTTCAAAATAATACATTATGTATAAAAAAATTGAGTTTTTTTCGACTGAATATGAGTTTAGCTCGTATTATATTGCAAAAGTTGAATTTCAGTTTAAAATTTTGGAGGTATATGAGGTAAAGAATTATATAAAAGGAAATTAGCTCATGAATTAAATTAATGGAACATCAATGTGCAAGTTTGGATGTAAATAAGGGACTAATTTGTTGACCCCTAAACCAAATAAATCTCAACTCAACCATATATATATATATGTTTCTTGTAGGAGTTGTTGGTTCAATGACCTCTTCCAGCCTTTGGGCTTTTTCGTATGAAAATTACATCCAATTTAACAATTTACAGTGAGAAACACAATCTGAAGAAAAAACAATAAAAAAAAAAAAACAGGGTGAACTGAAATTAATATAATATATCTTGAAATTAACAACGTTTTATGAGTGAATTATGATTTAACTTGAGAAGCAACTGAGTAATTTCCCAAGGGCTGCATTAAAAAAAAAAAAGGAAAAGAATAAAGGGACTGCAAACTATAAATATCACTGTCTTAAAGTTGGAAATGATGAACTCCTTTATTACTGCAAGAAATTAAAACAATGTAAATCTTGTGATAGGGAAAGTTAGCAGTGCAGCAGCCCTCACACCACAAGCAAATGAGCAGCCATTAAAACGAGTAATAACGAAGACAAAAGCCCGAATTGATTCTACTCTTAAGTTCTAAACCCATTTTTGTTCTCTCTTTTTTTTTTGTTCATTTTTTTTTTTTTTGTGAGAAGTAAAAGAGAGCTTCAAGAAGGCTGAATTATGGGGTGTTGTCAATCATCTTTTCAAACAGAGACTCACCCAGAAAAATACCAGACCCATCAACAACAGGAGCCACAGAACCATAGCCAATCAAGTCCGGGTGCTGTACCCGACCCGGCTGTTGCAAATGGAGTCCCTTCTTTCTCAGAGTTCTCCTTGGCTGACCTGAAAGCGGCCACCAATAATTTCAGTTCAGATAACATAGTTTCTGAAAGTGGGGAAAAGGCTCCTAACCTTGTTTATAAAGGTCGTTTGAAGAACAGGAAATGGATTGCTGTCAAGAAGTTTACTAAGATGGCTTGGCCTGACCCCAAACAGTTTGCGGTATTATTTCTTCATTGTTTTTGATTTAATGTTTTTTTCTCTTTGTTTTTTTTTTTTTTGGTTGGATATTTGAAATGGGTTTTTATGGATTTGGCTAGGAGGAAGCATGGGGAGTAGGGAAGTTGAGACACAAGAGGCTGGCAAATTTGATAGGATATTGCTGTGATGGAGATGAAAGGCTGCTTGTTGCTGAGTACATGATAAATGATACTCTTGCTAAACATTTGTTTCACTGTCAGTTCTCATTCTCCATAAATTTTTGTTTTAGTTTCTTGCTAATTTAATGAGTTCCTGTAATCCATACAGAACTTATAAGCTATGCTAGAGGTAGATTTTTCTTAGTAAGTTTGATATAAAGGGTAACATTCTTTGATCTTTTTCCTTTTCTAGTTACATGCTTGTGAGTTGAATATATATGTGGACCTTCTGATTATCTCAGGCTAAGTTTGGATCTTTGTTCACATTATACAGGGGAAAATCAAACCATCGAGTGGGCAATGCGTTTAAGAGTAGCTTTCTGCATTGCTGAGGCTTTAGATCATTGTAGTAGCGAGGGTCATCCATTATACCATGATCTAAATGCTTACCGGGTTATTTTTGATGAGGTATTGTCTCTTGAATTTGAGAATGCTTATTATGTATAGGCTTTTTCCCTCCACTTTCTCTATGATTAACTATCAGTGGGCCAGTAATTGATTTCTTTCTAATGGATTTTGTAGGATGGTGATCCACGTCTTTCATGTTTCGGCCTGATGAAAAATAGCAGGGATGGAAAAAGTTATAGTACTAATCTTGCCTACACACCTCCAGAGTATCTTAGAAATGGTAATTCCTTTGCTAATTTTTTTATTTGTTGTTTGTCTTAGCGGCCAAATATAAAGGACTTACCTGCTATTCATCCCTGGATTTACTTTGGTCCTTACTCACGTTACTCCACATAACTGGTTTCTATCCAATCCATCAGTTTGCTGCAAGTGCTTGCATGCTTTCCCAGTAAAAGATCTCTCTTCCTTTTTTTGTTTCATCCCACTGTTCTTCCATGAAGTTGAGTAAACTATATGAAAAATGTTACCAACTTTCGCGAATTTCTGTTGTTTCAGCAGTTACTGTTGGAAATACTAGAGATTTTTGTTTCTTAGTCACTTTCACCGGCAGAAACTTGGTTGGTACTTTTCATAGAGCTATAATATGGAACTTGAGGCCAGGCTTTTTATGAAAATGGATTCTGTCCTTAATTGTTTGTTGCTATATATTTGGTGCTTACATGGATGAGTTGTTCTGATATTCGCATGTAAATCATCTCTGATTAGTTGTTTATCTGCCATTGTATAGTCTGAGCCATTTTCTAATGTTACATGATGTATGAGAGCTGTTTTCTCTTTCCACACTGCATGATTATTTTCATTGAATTTTCTTGAACTGATGATTCTTGTTATTGCCACAATTTGGTAATTTGTAGGGAGAGTCACCCCTGAAAGCGTTATTTACAGCTTTGGCACTGTTCTTCTTGATTTGATAAGTGGGAAGCACATCCCTCCTAGTCATGTAAGTAGATATAAATGGCTTATATTATGGTAGAAAGGATTCATATATAGTGTTCTGTAGGTTTTCTTTCTTTTTCAAAATTCTGCAACTCAAAATCATTTACCTTATGGGCTCTTGCAATTATTGTCAATGAGCTCTTGCTATTGAAATTGCAAGTTAATGATTTAACAGCTATAGTGCAATTCCCATTTTTCTGATTAATTTAAGTACTTTATTTTTCCATTTTAAGAGCTGCTTGTTTCATGTTTTTACCTGTTCTACTTCAATACAAACTTCGGTTTTATTATTGATGGCCATGTGTGTTTGCAGGCACTCGATATGATTCGAGGTAAAAACATCATTCTACTCATGGATTCACATTTAGAGGGGAAATTTTCTACAGAGGAGGCAACTGTGGTTGTTGGCCTTGCCTCTCAATGTTTGCAATATGAACCCTGGGAGCGGCCCAGTACGAGGGACCTTGTCGCTACACTTGCTCCATTGCAAACCAAACCTGATGTAAGGAGCTTGCCTGCTTTTACCTATTCAATTTCATAAATACTTAAATTTTTTAATTAGGGGTGATCCAAATACTTAGGGCCTGGAGGTCACATTTGGTCTCTTTAGTTTAGAGTTGAAAACTTTTCACATAGATGGTTTCTACAGTAATGAAGTTTGTTCAATGGCCTAGATATGATGAAAAGAAAATTATGAGTATTGTATGCGAGTCATCTGAGATACTTAAAGGTCTTCTGTATCAATGCTTCTTTATGTACTTCCCTTTAGATCCTGATTATTTGTCTCTTGGTCTTGCAGGTTCCATCTTATGTCATGCTCGGAATCTCAAAGTATGAGGAAGCTCCACCAACACCACAGCGTGCACTTTCACCAATGGGAGAGGCCTGTTCACGACGTGACCTCACAGCGATTCATCAAATATTGGTAATGAATCACTACAAGGATGATGAAGGGTCAAATGAGGTGAATGACTTGTTTGAATGAATCCTCCATGACCATTCCTTTCCCTTTAATCTTTTTCTAAGAAGTTTATTTATATGTGGATTGGCTCAGTTATCTTTCCAAGAGTGGACCCAGCAGATGAGAGATATGCTTGATGCTAGGAAGCGAGGGGACTATGCATTCCGTGATAAAGATTTCAAAACTGCCATTGACTGCTATTCCCAGGTTAAAACTTTAACTTTCTTTCTTTGATTGAGAATTTGTCAATGATGCTCTCTTGCTAAGTTATTGTTTTGACACTTAAATACCGTGACAATTGAAAATGTATTAATGGAATTTTCTGCTTGTTTGATGGGGTTCGTATTTTACCTTTCTCCTAAATTAAATTTGTATTCATCAAAGATCAGTTATCATAGAAGCAAGCAGCTATTCTGACCAAAATGAACTTTATGTTATTGTGGGTTTATGCTTTAAGTTGACCCTCTTGAGCATTCGAATTCATGCTGTAATTAGGCTTATGTTAAACCATGAGCAATATTAAACCATCTTGACCTGGTATGGAAACCTTAAGGTTGTTATCTCTTTCTATGCAGTTCATAGATGTTGGAACCATGGTATCCTCCACGGTTTTTGCTCGGCGCAGTCTGTGCTATCTATTTTGTGACCAACCAGATGCTGCCCTTGCAGATGCAATGCAAGCACAAATTGTGAATCCTGATTGGCCAACAGCCTTCTACATGCAGTCAGTTGCCCTTGCCAAACTAGACATGCAAAAGGATGCCGTGGACATGCTCAATGAAGCTGCTGGACTTGAAGAAAAGAAGCAACGAGGCGCGAAGGGATCATGAGACCACAGATCTAGTATTGATCTTAAAACCCTGTACCCATTCTTTCTGAGGCTGCCCAAAGTCCATGTAAAAATGTGAACTTGGAGGCTCCACCATTCAGCTACATGTAACACAAATCTTTGTTGGTCAATGACAGGGTTCCTGAAGCACTTCTCAGTATCTCTTATAGAAGCAGTGAAAGGCAATCCAAGACAGTTTTGCTATTAAGCATGCAGTATGTATGTATGATTGGAATCATGCTCAATAACTGCTCTGTAGGTACAAACAAGTGTTGCTATTGTGTACTTTTGTCTGATTGTCTCCTTCATTTGAAGGAACCAATTTTCATGTTATAAAAAAAAGGGGGAAATCTTCTTGTCTTTTGCTTGTCTCGGATCCACCAAGTGAATGGCAACATATCAGATAACTCTTCCACCTTTGATATCTGCAACTGTTTTGACATAAATTTTCGACACTATTATTCCGACTCCTCATGTTCTAAACTGTGGAGGGAAGAACAAGATAGGAGGCAAAGCTTAAATGCCATTCCATTTGTGTTTATGTTTTGTCTACGGTAAGAAGGATTTTTTTCCCATTAATATGATCAGAGCTTGAGGTGGAAGGTGCATTGACTTATCAAATTGTAGATGGAAGCCTTTGGTCTTTTTGGTCTAAAAAGAAAAACAGCTTTAAACCAAAAACCCAATTTTCATGCTCGTTCAAACAGTTTGCCTTGTAGATCCCATCCGCTTTTACTCAGATAGACGAGCATCTGTGTAGGCTAAAATCCAATGAAACAGCCTCTTCATCATCTTATTCAATCAACCAAAAACTAAATGACCTTAGAGATCTTTATGATTTGGTTGATAGTGTGCTTCAATTGCCTCACTCACAGAATTCCTTAGCCCAACAATGCAATGATAAACAGGTTGATGAGTTGTCGAATGGGTCTCGCAGGCTCTTGGATGTGTGTGGTGTAGCCAAGTCTGCTTTATTGCAGGCCAAAGGAGATACCTAGAAACTTCAATCAATTTTGAGAAAAAAAGGTGATGAAGCTGAAATTATTACTGAAGCTAAGGGATACTTAGCCTCAAGGAAAAAAGCAAAGAAGTGAATGAACAAGTGATAAATTGTAATTTATACATGTTTTTACCCCATGTTTAGCATAATTATTAGATGAATTATCCCTTGAATTGTGGAATTTGATGCTCCTAATCCTTTAAATTCATGTTTTATACTTAGGTAAGCATAAGGAAGTGAAAAGAACGAGAAACCGGCCAAAAACGGAGAAAATGAGCCAAAGTAAGAAATCAACACGGCCTGAAGTTCCTCACACGGGTGCACCACATGCCTGTGCCACATTAGCAGGCTTAAACACGGCTTGGGCTCGATTCACATGGCCATGCCACACGGGCGTGTCCCTGTTGTGACAAGTTTTAATTTCACGCAGAAAAGACTAATTAGGGGCTAATAAAGGTATTCCAAAGTCTATATAAACACCCTAGGAGTAGACTTAAAGGGGGGAGCCCAACATAGAGTGCAGAAGGCAAGAAATTACTCGAAGAAAGTCGATTGATCCATCTCAGAAACGAGGATCTACATCAAGACTGAAGATATTCATTTAATCCTTTCAAGAGTTTTGAGTTTTCTTTATGTTTTGTTGTTTTCTTCACTTTGAGATGTATTCTGTTATAAACATGAACTAAATCCCCAAATACCTGAGGGTGATGAAACCTAAGACTAATCTTGTTATGGTTATCTGAATTATATGATAAATATTCGATTTGTTCTTAATTGTGTTTTTAATTCTTGAGTTGATATTTCAGGATATTAATTCAAGTCGAAAGTGCTTATTCAGAGGAGCAAAAGTCCTTGTTTAAGAGTAGATCCAACACAATTAAGCGGAGTTGATCGCACTCCTAGACATAGGACGACAAAAATCTGCCGGATTAGAGTCAAATCTAATAGGGGGATCCATAGATCGAGTTAATGCAAAACTAGGGGTTTTAATTAGAAAAAGATTTCAATTAATCAACCTAGGGTTAGTTGTTCTTATTCTTGACGGAGATATTAACATAATTTAGGGATCTCTATGGATCAAGTCAAATGAAGAAATCGTCTAATTCAGGGTTAAATAACAAGTGAAGTCTAGGAGGATTCTTCCTTAGGTATTGCCTTTATCATTCAGTTTTTCCCAAAGTAATTCCCCACTTTACTCTTTGTCGCGTCCTTAGTCTAGTTTAGAGTTAATTAGTTTAAACAAACCCCTTTTTTATTTTTAGGCTAGATAATAGGAAGAAAGTTATTACTAGTACTTTTAGTTCCGTGGATTCGACATTCCGATCTTGCCACTAACTATACTACTATTCGATAGGTGCGCTTGCCTGTATCATGATAATAGTTAGTTTCTAGGTACGATCAATTTTATTACTTCATCACAATCACGATCAACAAGTCTGAAAGAGATTTGAAGATTAAACCTGACTTGGAAAATGATGTTGAAGCTACACTTAACATGTTGAGAGAGGTAGAGGGAGTTACCCTCATCATGTTTGAATCATTCTTGTATTAGATCAATGGTGCAATGATGCAACCAAAATCTTTTAACTGGTCATTGTTTTCCAAGCAGATGCACTCCAAGCTCGTAACTTGCAAGGGAGAAGCAACAGAAACTAACTAATTCGAGAAAGTGAATTTAGTTTTGAGCACTCTCATTGATTACAAGGCTGTAAAATGTAGCAACATGAGCACTGAGAATGCACAAATTGAGTTGGAATCATTTTGAAATATTTTCCAAAAATATATAGTATTTCAATAGTTGCAAATGAAAAGTTAGTAACTAAAAGTTAATGTCAGTTGGTTATTAACAAAAAATTGTCACTATTTATAGTGATAAGTTATGTAATAATAAATAGTAATGATTATTCAAGTAGATATGTATTGAATAGTTATATTTATCGCTAAATATGACTATTCATTTGGAAAGTTATGACCCTAAGAAGAGACATAAGGCCTCCTATAAATAGGAGTGAAATTTCATTTGTATGATATACCAAAAAAATATAGAAATAAAGTTTCTTTCTATTCTCCTACCATCTTTTATATTCCTAGATTTTTTTGTAAAGAAATATTGCAGAATTCTTTATAGAAGTTGATATCCTTTCTATGCTCCACTCAGTGCTTAGTGGACTGTTTCTGTCAGTGCAAAACGAAGATAGTCATTGGGCTTCATTGTATTCTTGAGGTTTATTTGCCAATAAATTTTTTGCACACCATAATATAAGCGGGGCGAATAGATCTTTAAAGAAAGTGACATTGATACATGCATTGAAACCTTTATTAACTTTTCATAAGTTCATTTTTATCCCCACAAACCAACAATTTTATGAGAAATTAAATGAAGTGTTTGTTCATTATGCTTTCACATGACACTACAAGCATGGTACTATGAGGATGGCTATCGACAAATTTGGTTGCATCGAGGTTAATGATCTTGTCAAAATTTGATTTAGAAGAAATCTTTATCGCAAGAAAGTGTATGTCCAATTTATTATTTTACTCATTTTGAATAAATTAAATTTTAGTAGTTCTTATATAAATAACGTTGAATAAAACATGTTAGCAAACAAAATAGATAAATATAAATAAATATTTATATATAAAATAAAATATAAATAGAATAATTTATATTTCAATTGTCAAATAATTAAATCAATAAAAACCGTAATGAAATCAAAAGGAAGAATAGAGATTTTACTAAACGTCGAGGCCTGTTAAACATAGTTTTCTTAAGACAGATTCGACTACTCCTACAGTACTTAGAGAAACATTGGTCGAATGTCTCCTAGGATACAGCAACAACAATGATCAAAGTAGTAGCACATCTACGGTGATCAACAAACGAACGTTGCCTTTTTCTATCACCGGAACATTGAAAAATATGAAGAGGAAAAAGAAGAGTTTTGAGAGCAAAAGAGTTTCGGTGTGAGAGAGTATTAGTGTCGGAAAAGTTCTACAGAATACATAGCCTTTTTAGGCATTTAATAGGGAAATCTACCATTAAAGGAGCCAACAAATCAATTTTATTAAAAATTAAATCAAATTGATTGGAATCAAATAAAATAAGATTATGTCTTTATATAAACACAGATTATGTCTGAGGAAAAATAATTTCGTGTTGGGCTAAGATATTCACAGGCCCATTTTGGGCCTGACCTGTCCAAACATTTCGTGTCGCCCATGTTATGCGGGTGCACCCCAACCCCATCAGGTTTGGACTTGCCCCCCTGCGCGTGAGGCAAGATTCCAAGCTTAGTCATTCAATCACTCTTTAAGAGGGTTCCCATAAATATACATTTTACACTTGGTATTTAACTAATGTGGGATCTAAGCCTTTACTTTTCCTCAACAAATATTTCCAAGTAGCTTACTTTAAGCATCAATTTCTCATTTATCACTCAACTATTTTGAGCATATGATATATCGTTGTAAAGGTCTCATGGAGTATAATATGAAACCATAATTTATGATTCAACTCTCCACCTTTACCTATTGAGAATATGCCTCAAAGTTCCCATAAAATGCAATTTTTCCAACAATCCCCACATGAATGAAAATTGATAGTTTTATCGAAAAAACATTGACTCGATATGGTGATAGAATCTACAATCAATAGTTGCATAGGATAGGTAGGTATCCACCATTGAACTTTCCCTTGTGAAAGTATATTTACTTTACTAGCTAACCAGTAGACGTGATGTCCTTGAATTGTTCAGCCTTTTGTGTAAACGATGATATACCTCACACAACTACCTCTTTGGCAAGGTTTTAGTTCTCATGGGTTTGTTCATATAGCCGTGAACATCTCCTGGTTCTGCAAGAGTTTGAGAGAACTATGCCCCAATAGTCTCCTTGAAGCGACCCCACTTCATTGTCACATAGGTGATTTATGTTGTTCGGCTCACTGAAACACACAATGGTCATTAAAAGCATTGCTCAACCTCTCATATTTTTTTAGTCACTGTTTACATCATAGGAACGGACTTGGGATAAGAAACCCACACAGTGACCTCACAAGGTCTATATAATTAGGTTGTCCCTTTGAACCTAAATCTTTGGATCCCCAGTCAACTAGGTTGGGTTTTCCTTCACATAGTAACTTTAATTTTCATAGGCTTTAGTCCCATTCTTTTTGATGTTTTATCAACCTGATCTCGACTTAAACCTTTAGTTAGTGGATCCGTAATGTTATCTTTTGATTTTACAAAATCAATAAAGGTAACTCCATTTGAGATCAGTTATCTAATGGTATTGTGTCGATGATGCATATGTCTTGACTTACCATTATATATTGCATTCTGTGCTCTACCAATTGTTGCTTGGTTATCACAATATATGCATATTGTGGGCACAGGCTTTGGCTAATCAGGAATATCCTCCAAGAAGTTTTGAAGCCATCTTGCCTCTTCTCCAGATTTGTCTAGAGCTACAAACTCAAATTCCATTGTGGGTCTAGTTATAATCGTTTGTCGTAAGGATTTCCATGATACAACTCCTCCTCCCAATGTAAAAACATATCCACTTATGCCTTCGATATCTTGAATACCAGATATCCAACTGGCATCGAAGTATCCTTTTAAAACAACAAGATCTCTAGAATAATGTAATCCATAGTCCCAAGTATATTTGACATATCTCAGTATCCTCACAATTGTTTTCTAGTGGTTTTCACCTGGATTTCTTATGAATATGCTTAAACTACTCATGGTGAAAGCAATATCTGGTGTAGTACAACTCATAAGGTATATTAGATTGCCAATGACCATAGCATATTCCACTTGGTTAACGCTTTCACCTTTGTTTTTGGACAGTTGTTGGCTCGTATCTATTAGAGTTCTGGCTATACCGGAATCAACCTTGCTAAATTTCTCAAGAATCTTGTCCACATAGTGTGATTGAGTCAATATGAGACCTGATGCATCATTGAGAGCACAAAAAATAACCTATCCCTATAAAATAATGAAAAGAATAATATAAGGGAAGTAGGGTCAAATTCTCAAGGACTGGATTTGCACAACTTCTTGTTCCTCGAGATCCCGGGCACAGTCGTGCCTAAGAAAAATGGCATACCTGAAAAAAATAAAAAAAATAAAAATATTTACGAATTGAGATTGTACAAATTGAAATTGAAATTGTAAAAGTAAACAGAATTGAGAAAATGGATTCTTCGATTTAAGGGATTCCAGACTCCGATTGTCTCGATCCTTCTTGGGTTCAATCCTAGGCTTTTAGGTGATCCTTCTCATAACAGAAAAAGCCAGTTATAGTGGAAAAGGATGCCTATGACCACCAGCTCCACTTAGATTTTAGACTTACGATTTAGAGGAACTTAACTTTAGACAACCATCATTTTTGTGGGACCATTTTACACTAGATTATCATTTCTCAATGGCGAATGCCATGCCATTTCATCTCTTGGGCTTAACAACCATTGATGCAGTAAGTTAGCGAACCATTGTGCAACCTTTCTAAAACATACAAAGCGGCGTTCCTTGCACAAATGAAAAATCACTTTTGAAAGGACATGGACGGAAGCGTCAGCCTCGTAATGCAGAGAAACGATGAAGACTCGTTGAAAAGGCTAAGTGTTGGTTCTAAACCTCATGAACCTTTTTAGGGAATCTCAACAATATTTGGCTAGATGAGTTTAGTGGCTCATTGTAACACTCCAAACCTGGCCCAGACGTTATGGCCAGATCTGGCGTGCTACATTATGGTGCCTTATAGAAAAATTAGAATTTACGGAATAAAACTTTAATGTTAGTTAGAAACCCCTTTGTGATTTTATGGAAATCTTTAATGAAATAAGTTCTGTACTATTATTAAATCATCTTGTGAAAACGTTTGCCGTATTAGATGTTATTGATATGCTAAACTGATTTAAATCACGAAAGCTTTTAAACCTTGACGTTTGAAATGCGTGTTTTTGAAAAACAATTATTATTTTTAGAAATCGCATTACATTTAATTAGTAGTTTTAAAATATGTAAGGAAAAGGCCAATTATAAATTAAATCCCATAAATGGCCTTATTACAAATATAAAACCCAAAACATATCGATAAATCTAAATAAACCAAATGTAAATTAATTACAATTGTGTGGCCACCTCCGAGTCCCTCGCAGCACCAAATCGCCTATGGCTGGGGATTACTTGCATAGTTAAAAAAAGAGTGAGTTTATGAAAACTCAGTGTGTAATCCCCCATTAGTCAATCGGTAAACAACATGTAGTAACAGTCTGGGCCTAGGCCCTATTTAGAAACATTACAGAGGGGCCTTGGCCCAATACAGTATTAGTACAGTATAGTAATACAACAGTGCAACCCACCCAATCCAACCAAGTACACCACTCTGTACCACCAACACACAATGTGGGGATTAAATTGACCCACCTAGCCAACACACCAATATCGTAGCCAAGCTGCCAGTAATAGTGTCGCAGCATAGCTGCCAGTAACAGTATCGCAACAGAGTTACCAGTAACAGTATATGTGGCAAAGCCACCAGTACAGAAAACTTCCTCCATAACGCTATCCCAATCCCATGCAGTATGCCATGTCATAAATCATACGTGTATGCAGAATGTCATGCATAGAAACAATCATGTTTATATCATAAATATATCAGTCAATCTACCTCTAGGGGTATAACGGTCATTTTTATGTACTGGTATAACGGTCATTTGACCTATTTTGGGATCTTGGTACACAAACCAACCACTTAGAAGGTCTATAGTCACCTAAAGCGACTTATATAACCTAAACGGTCATAACTAGGTAATTGGGCCCAAGGCCCATTACCCGGCCCAGGTGGGCCTACACGCTCATGTGGCCTATTTAGCCCAGATTTAGTCATGGCTATACGAACTATACAGCCCAGTCCAGTATTTGCCATGTATCGTGGACTTTATCCGTATGGGCTCTACGAGCTCATTAGGCTTACACGGCCCATTTCGGCCTAACATGGCCTAAAATAGCCTAAGCCCATGAGAACGCTCATGGAGGCCTTTGCAGTCTTACACCTACGATTCGTGGGCTCAGCTTACTACACGAGCGTTTCCATGCTCATGTGGCCTCAAACGCCGTACTTTTTGGCTTTTTGGCTTTTTCCTATCTATAGTTCAAAAAGGTATGATTACACACCTGTCGGCTCTTTTTGTCGATTACAAGTTACAGGGTCTCTTTACACACCTACTTACGAGATGAGCGCCAACCTCCACGTACACCAACCTAGATTCAAACATGGCCCAATGTCAGTACTTCAATCGCTAGGGTGAAACACCCTCTAACTAACATTTAATCCCCAATATGGTACATGTTATTTACCATGGTTGAGCAGGTACGATTTAATCCTCCTTGAACTATTGATCACCAAATCCTTGGCAAAATCTGCATTGCATCCTAATCTCGTTAACAATCACTATGAATGAGAATAACTAGAGCCAAATGAACAATAATCTTACCACCCCACAGAACTAAGAACGGTTGATAGAACAAATCTATCTATATCCACAAGAGCCCGAAGTACCTAATTGATAGAGGTAAAATGGAACACTTGTACCCTCACACCTGACTAGTCAAAAATCAATAGTCCAGAACTGAAAGTATAGAAGGGGAAAACAGGGTATCCGGCTACAATAAAAGATTGAAGAGAAGAAAAGAGCAAGGACAATCGATCAAGATTATAGTGTGGAAAGGGGTGGGAAACCGTTATTGTAGAATACCCGAAAGAGGGGAAGAAGAAAAGAAAGGAAGAGGTTCGTATAAAGCAAGCCGATTTGAGGAGAGAAAAAGAAAAAATAACATTCAACAATGGGTTGTGGAGGGAGGAACGAAGAAAAGAGAAATTGGTAATAAGCAACCGGTTCACCCAAAAGGAAAAAGAAGGAGAAAGGGAAGAAATGTTCACTAGAAAATTAGTCGAATGAAGCCACCACTAATAATCAGAGTCGGCCTCAAAGAGAAGAAAAATGAAAGAAAGCCGATGCTAAAAGATAAAGCCAAATGCTCAATTCGGGACCCAAAAGAGAATCGTAACACGAGATAGCACAATCCCAAAACAAAAGAAAGTCGAAGTTGAACTAAGAGGATTCGGCAATCTGCACAACTACACAAAATTCCCCCAATTTTCCCTAAACCGAAACCAAACGAAACTTTAGTGTTCCATTTGGCTACAACCTCCTACCATTATCACATCCCTAGTTTTTCTCCCTAAATCCCTCCTATAATCCCTTCACCGATTACTCCTCAACTCCTTCACCAACTCAATTTAAAATACCATCAAATTCCTCAATTTCAGTCAAACAAGGACACCTCCCACGCACGGTGAAAAATGAATACTCCCTTGTACATGGCTTGACTCGAACACAAGCCTCCTTAGGCACATTGTCACACTACCCAGCACTGGACCATAGGCTTCCTTGTGACATAATTCAATCACAATTATTTATAAGGCCTCAGTGTTAATGTCACGATTCCCTTAAGAGAAAAACTAAAAATTTTAGAAAATCCAATACTTGAACCTAGGCTTCCCAAACACACCCAAATCACTTAGTCAATACAACCAATATGCAATTTGTGTCATAACATGCAAAAATTAAAGACTAAAATTCTTGGGGCATTACAACTCTACCCCCCTTAAAGAAATTTTGGCCATGAAATTTACCTAGTCAGAATAGGTGAGGGTATTACTATCAAATCTCCTGCTCCGGTTCCCATGTGGCTTCTTCTGAGCCGTGATTACACCATAACACTTTAACCAGTGGAATAGATTTCTTCCTCAGTACTTTAACCTCATGGTCAAATATCTGCACTGGCTCCTCCTCGAAGGTTAGGTCTGGCCTAACCTCGATCTCTTTAACTAGTATTGTATGTGTGGGATCAAGGCGATAATGCCTCAGCATGGAGACATGGAACACATCATGAATCCGGTCCAACTCTAGAGGCAACTCAAGTTGATAGGCGACAAGTCCCACACGCTTTAGTATACGATACGACCCAATGAATCTAGGGCTCAACTTGCCTTGTCCCCCAAACCTCAATATTTTCTTCCATGGTGAGAGTTTAAGAAAGACACGATCTCCCATAGAATATTTGATCTCCTTATATTTTAAGTCCACATACGACTTCTGTCTATCTGATGCCACCTTCAAATGATCCCGTATCAATCTCACTTTGTCTTTGGTATCAGAGACCAACTCGGGGCCCAAAATATGCTACTCGCCTAGTTTAGTCCAACATGTAGAAGTATGACACTTATGGCCATAAAATGCCTCATACGGTGCTATCTGTATGCTCGCTTGATAGCTATTGTTATACGTGAACTCTTATAATGGTAAACAGTCTTCCCAGCTGCCTCGAAAATCAATTACATAGCCTCTTAACATGTCCTTTAGTACCTGAATCATCCTTTATAACTGACCATCTGTTTGAGGTTGAAATGCAGTACTGAAGTCCAACCTTGTACCCAGTACCTCATCTAACTTTTTCCAGAACTGAGACGTGAAACGAGGTTCTCTATTAGATATGATGGAAACTGGTACCCCATGCAGTCTCACAACCTCAGCCACATACAACTTAGCTAGTTTTTGTAGCAAGTAATCAGTACGAACCGGTATAAAATGAGCAGATTTAGTCAATCAGTCTACTATAACCCATACCGAATCCTTCTTAGTAGGCGTTAAGGGCAGCCTACTGATAAACGATAAATTATACATATTTTTACCTCATGTTTAGCCTATATTTTGGATGAATTATTATCAATTTTATGAGAATTGGTGATCTTAATCTTTCTTTTTCATATCTTATACTCAAGAGAGCATAGGGAAGAGAAAAGAACGGAAAATTGACCAAAAACGAGGAAAATGGGCCAAAATGTGAAAACAACATGGCCCAAGGAGTCACCGCACGGCCATGGCACACGGTCGTGCCACACAAGGTCCAACACGGCCCAACCTCGACAAGCACGGCTAGACCACACGGCCGTGCCACCATCAATAGGCCCGCACACGGCCTCTTATCGATCCACACAGGCGTGGCATACGAGCGTGTCCCTATCGTGAGGAAGTTCAATTCTACTCGAAAAAGGATACTTAGGGGCTAAGAAAGCCATTCTAAACTCTATATAAAGACCCTAGGAGGCAACTTCAAAGGTGTGCTTATTTCCCACTAAGGAATACTCTTTTCTCTCAAGAAAGAACGCCATAATTCTGCCAACACAAGGAGTGAAAGCAATGAATTACTCCAAGGGAAGCCAATTGATTCATCCCAGAAGCCTGAATTCTGCATCAAGACAGAGGATCTCCCTAAATTCCTTCAGGGGTTTTTGGTTCTTTATGTTTTGTTATCTTATTTCTTCTGAGATGTTTTCTTTATTAGTTATGAACTAAACCCCTCAAATACTTGAGGGGGATGAAACCTAAGACAGATCTTGTTATTATTTATTCTTGAATTATTTGATAAATACTTGAATAGTTCTTAATTATGTGTTCTTCATTCTTGATTTAATAATCCTAGGTATTACTTCAAGAACTTGATGTACTTAGGCAGAGGAGCAAAAGTCCCTGTTTTAAGAGTAGATCTACCATAATTAAGCGGAGTTGCATGCAACGCTAGACATAGGGCGACATAAATCTGCCGGATTAGGGTCAAACCTAATAGGGGGATCCATAGATCGAATTAATGCAACCTAGGGGTGTTAATTAATAAGAAAACTTTAATTAACCACCTAGGATTAGTTGTTCTTATCCTCGAAAGAGGTATTAACATAAGTTAGGGATCTCTACGGATCAAGTCAAGTAAAGAAATCATCTAGTTTAAGAAGTTAATAACAAGTGAAGTCTAGGTGGATTCTCCCTTAAGTATTGCTCATATCAATCAGCTTTTCCCTAGAGTTTTCCCCAATTTACTTTTTGTGCACTTTTAGTTAGTTTTAGAATTAGTTTCAACCAACCCTATTTTATTTTTAGGCTAGATAATAGAAAGGAAGTAAGTATTAGTACTTTTAGTTCCCTTGGGTACGATAATTCGGTCTTGCCACTAAACTATACTACTGTTTGATAGGTGCGCTTGCCTTTAAAATCGTGATATTAGTTAGTTTTTAGTGTGATCAGTTTTTATAAATTTTATTACTTATTATCGCGAGTATCAAGTTTTTAGCATCGTTGCCGGGGAACTAAAATATTAAGAAAACTCGATTTCTATTACTTTAGCCATTACTATATTTATTTATTTTCAATTTTTATTTATTTCAATTTTTATTTTTATTTTATTTTTTTTATTTTTTATTTTTTTCTTTGCTTTTTCCTTCTAGGTATTTCTAGTTTATGATTAGAAACAACCTAGCAGGACCATTGCTTTTTAACGAAGATTTAGAAGCGACAGTTTGCAGAAATTACAGAGGGATCAGACAAAGCCTATAGTATCCAGAACAAGATCAAGAACAAAGGCCCGAACCTACAGAAGAGATGGAAGCAAATCAAAACATTCCACCACCTCCGCAATAGTCGCACCACCCACAAATCAAGAACAAGCTCCTCGCACTATGTATGATATGCTAAGCCTAGTTTGGTTGGTACCCAAACTAGCATTCTTAGACCTACTATTGCTGCTAATAATTTTGAATTAAAGCCTAACACTATTCAGATGATACATCAATTGATGTAGTTTGATGGTTTACAGGATGAAGATCCAAATTCACACATAGCCAATTTTTTGGAACTCTGTGATACCTTTAAAATTAATGGCGTTTGTGATGATGCCATTCGTTTAAGGCTATTTCCATTCTCTTTGAGAAACGAAGCCAAACAGTGGTTAAACTCTTTACCACGAGGCTTAATCACCACATGGGAACAGATGACCGAAAAATTTTTACTTAAATATTTTTCTCCAACTAAAACAGCTAAATTACAAAACGATATCTCTTCTTTTGTGCATATGGATTTAGAATCACTACGATGCCTGGGAGAGATACAAAGATCTTTTGAGAAGATGCCCTCATCATGGCCTACCTTTATGGCTACAAGTTCAAACCTTTCACAACAGTTTGAATCCATCAACAAGGCAAATGATCGATGTAGCCGCAGGAGGAACAATCAACAATAAAACACCAGAAACAGCTTATGAGTTTATAGAAGAGATGTCACTGAATAACTATCAGTGGCAAGTCATGAGGACAAGTCCGACAAAAGCTACAGGAGTTTATAATATTGATGCTGTCACCATGCTTACTAACCAGGTAGAACTTTTAAATAAAAAGCTTGATAATTTTGTTGGTTTTACGCAGGCACATCTAGTGATGCAGTGTGACGCAAACCAGGGAAATATGCTCAATCTAGATTACTCCTCTTATGGACATGGCATGGAAACTGAGCAAGCCAACTATATGGGTAACAATTCTAGACCTCAAAATAGCCCTTATAGTAATACTTATAATGCAGGTTGGCGGAGTCACCCCAATTTTTCATGGAAAGGACAAGGAAATCAAAGACAACCACCTCCTCCAGGATTTCAGCAGCCACCACCACAACAGGAGAAAAAGCCGAACCTAGAAGAGATGTTCACCAAATTTATGGCCATGTTAGAAACCCGTTTCCAAAATACCTAAATGGCACTAAGGAACCAGCAAGCATCTATTCAAGGACTTGAAACTCAAATAGGCCAGCTTGCCAAGCTAATCTCTAAAAGACCGCAAGGTGGGTTATCAAGCAATACTGAGACTAACCCCAAAGAACAACTTAATGTCGTAGATACGATAGATAATGAGGGGTTAACCAAAACCAACTTAGAGCCATGCAAGGAGCCTGTGGTAAGTAAATGAAAGAATGAGGTAAGTTACAAAGATGAAATTACCAAAGAATTTAAACCTCGTATCCTATACCCAACCGCGCTAAAGAAGGACCGCACAGATGAGCAATTCGATAATTTTCTTAAAATCTTAAAGAAATTACATATCAACTTACCATTTGTTGAAGCAATTTTGCAGATGCCGAAGTACACAAAATTTTTAGAGGAACTTCTTACAAATAAAAGGAAGTTGAAAGAATTGTCCATAGTGGAACTCAACGAGGAATGCTCAGCTATTCTCCAAAATAAACTGCCAACCAAACTGAAAGATCTAGAGAGTTTTACTATTCCTTGTTTATTTAGTAGCCTAGACACCAAAATGCTTTAGCTGATTTAGGGGCTAGTATAAATGTCATGCCTTATAAATTGTTTAAACAACTAGGTCTTGGAAAACCTAAGCAAACTAAGATGAGTATTCAATTGGCTGATAAAACTATTAGGTCTCCTAAGGGAATAATTAAAGATGTGCTTGTCAAAATTGATAAATTTATATTCCCAGTTGACTTTGTTGTTTTAGGCATTGATGAGGATAGCAATGTACCCTTAATTCTCGGGCGACCCTTTTTAGCAACTGCCAGAACAATAATTGATTTAGGAACAGGTGAACTTACACTACATGTAGATGATGACAAAATTACTTTACAAGCTCGAAACTTGATTAAGACTATTGATAATAATATAGTCACGAGTCCTTGTAAAAATATTGAACTCACCACCTAACCTTCTGTGTAGGATACACTCTACATAAAGGCAACCCAATCACAGACAAGTCCATCCAAGGGAGATGCACCTGAAAAGCAAATGCTTCAGATCGAGGAACTGGATGAGTGGCTGAACTATCATGAAAACCCCAAAATATGTCACACCAGCCCAGAGCATCACCAAGATGACCCTCGGGTACAAACGAATCAAATCAAGGTAGGAGATAAGGTAATATTAGGGGAAGATTGTCCTCGAATCCTGAATTCAAAAGAACATACAAGTGACATACCCTACTTAGTAACTTTCAAGGTACTCAGCACTTTCAAGGTAAACCACACTCGACTCAAATTTTACGTTGATAATAAAATTTTAAACAGGATAGAAGAGTATCAACTCTTCAAGCTGCCGTGACTGAACAAACTTTAGAAAAGTCGAGCTTAAACTATAAACAAGCGTTTCTCGGGAGGCAACCCGAGCACTAACTTAGTAACTTTTCTTTTATTTTTTATTTTAGTTTGTTAATACATCAACTAACCCTTTTTTGCAGAAATTTAGGACCACATGGCCATGCCCACGGGCGTGTCCAAGGTCGTGTGAACCTTTAAAGCAGAGACACGGTCGTGCACCTAGGCCGTGTACAAACAGAGGAAAATTTTTTTCAAAGCACGGGCCACCGACAAATCCCTACGGCTGTGCGACATGGCCGTGGCAACTCATCAGTTTAGACACAGGCTTGCACAATGCCACATGCCTGTGTCCCCAAATCGTGGCCACCTCTGTCAATTTAGACACGGCCGTGTGACTTCCTACACGACCGTGTACATAACAAAACCTCATCGCACACGACCGTGTGACTTTCTATCTCTATTTTCACCTTGTAACTTCTCTTTTATTTTCCTTTTTACATTTCTTTCTATTTTTAGTTCATTTTATCTTTTTGTTTTTCATTATTTAAATATTAGTATTTTTAGAACTTTATTTCCTTTTCATATCGGCCAACCCCTAACGAGTAATCTCTATTAATCCAAAATTCCCACAACTAATTAATATTTTTGCAGTTTCAAAAAGGAGCTCTACAGCTCATATTCAAATGGAAATGGGAACACCCTGCCACAACTACCGACTCTTCCAATTTTTGTCTCACAAATTCATCCTAAATTCAGGGAGTTTCAATTCTCTCCCTATCTTATGATATTATGCTTCTCTTGCTATTCATGTATCTTTGTACATTGAAGGCAATGTACATCTTAAGTGTGGGGGGGACTTACTTTTAATCTTTATATTATCTGTGAAATCCCTGAAATTTTCTTTAACTTTATGCATTGTTCTCAAATCTGCATTATCTTCAGTCTCCTAATAGGAATTAATTCTGATTGATCTATAATTTCTATTGATAAGTTGAGAATTAAGACATAGGTGCTTGTACTTTGATTATTCAAACTTTAAAACATTAGGGAATTAAGCATGATAAGTTGAAATTTTTGAGAATCCCATTTTTTGCATAAGTAATTTCCCTTGATTTTAAGTATTATCTTGAGATTTGAAATTCACAGGATTGACATCAAAAGACATAATTCTGGTGAGATTTTGAGCCTTTTTGAGCATACATTCTTTCGTGCTCACTTTTATTATTGCTTTGAGTGAGTCAACACTGATTTGTTATTTTAGAACTTGCTTTGATTATACATGTCAAGACCATATCATTGATTTGATATACCAAGATGATAAAGGCACTAAGGATTTAACCCACTTACTCCACAAAGGCCTACCTCCATAAATTAACCCCTAGTAAACCCTGTTGAGCCTAACAACCCATTCTCTGACTTACCTTTTAATTATTAACCAAAAACCCATTTTTTGTTGAATCTCATTCAATTACTTTGACCCCTATTTTTGTCGAGATTTGAGTTGAATTATTATCTAGCTTTATTCTCTTTTCCAGAATGTAAAGTTGTAAATATTCAAGTTATTGTATTTGATTTGAATTGTTCTTAATTAAAAAAAAAAACAACAAAAAAAAAAAAATGTATCTACAGTTAATTCAGTTGTAATTTGTCATAGTTCAATAGTTTTTGCATATTTCTACAAGCTCCCAAATCCAGAACAGGGTCATCATAAGAATTAGCCCTAGAAATATGTTCCAAGTGATAGAGATTTTTCTAGCTAGATAATTTTTTAGTTCAATCTTGATTCTAACCCTCTTTTGTAGCCTGTGACAACACTCCTAACCAAGCCCCGTTACAACTATTACAAGACCTTTTGATTGATGTGTCATGTCAATCTATAGTGGTGGAGATGTGATTTTCTTGCAAGCCTATAGTAATAGCCTTTTAGGTTGACTAGAGAGTGCTTAATTCTTGAAACCTAAACACTTCGAGTGGATAGAGTGAATCTTTAGTGGGGATGTCAACTCCTGTTAATTAAGATGGAGAGATAATTACTTAGGAGAAGGGAGAAAACTTATGTTTCAATGATAAAATTCTCAACTTAGAGTGATTGAGTCTTTAATGTTCTTTTGATTGAAATTTCATTGTATGATTACCTGTGGATTAGTTTGAAACATTATTGATAAAGACTGTAAGTTGAGAAGAATGATTCTTTATTAGGGATTGAGATTTTACTTGAGGACAAGTAAAGGCTTAAGTGTGGGGGTATTTGATAAACGATAAATTATACATATTTTTACCTCATGTTTAGCCTATATTTTGGATGAATTATTATCAATTTTGTGAGAATTGGTGCTCTTAATCTTTCTTTTTCATATCTTATACTCAGGAGAGCATACGGAAGAGAAAAGAACAGAAAATGGACCAAAAATGAGGAAAATAGGCCAAAATGCGAAAACGACACAGCCTAAGGAGTCACCAAACGGCCGTGCCACACAAGGTCCAACATGGCCAACCCCGACAAGCACGACTAGACCACACGGCCGTGCCACCATCAACCGGCCCGCACACGGCCTTTTATCGATCCACACGGGCGTGGCACACGGGCGTGTCCCTATCGTGAGGAAGTTCAAATCAACTCGAAAAAGATACTTGGGGGCTAAGAAAGCCATTCTAAACTCTATATAAAGACCCTAGGAGGCAACTTCAAAGGTGTGCTTATTTCCCGCTAAGGGAATACTCTTTTCTCTCAAGAAAGAGCGCCATAATTCTACCAACACAAGGAGTGAAAGCAAGGAATTACTCCAAGGGAAGCCGATTGATTCATCCCAGAAGCCTGAATTCTATATCAAGACAGAGGATCTCCCTAAATTCCTTCAGGGGTTTTTGGGTTCTTTATGTTTTGTTATCTTATTTCTTCTGAGATGTTTTCTTTATTAGTTATGAACTAAACCCCTCAAATACTTGAGGAGGATAAAACCTAAGACAGATCTTGTTATTATTTATTCTTGAATTATTTGATAAATACTTGAATTGTTCTTAATTATGTGTTCTTCATTCTTGATTTAATAATCCTAGGTATTACTTCAAGAACTTGATGTGCTTAGGCAGAGGAGCAAAAGTCCCTATTTTAAGAGTAGATCTACCATAATTAAGCGGAGTTGCATGCAACCTTAGACATAGGGCGACATAAATCTACTGGATTAGGGTCAAACCTAATAGGGGGATCCATAGATCGAATTAATGCAACCTAGGGGTGTTAATTAATAAGAAAACTTTAATTAACCACCTAGGATTAGTTGTTCTTATCCTCGAAAGAGGTATTAACATAAGTTAGGGATCTCTACGGATCAAGTCAAGTAAAGAAATCATCTAGTTCAAGAAGTTAATAACAAGTGAAGTCTAGGTGGATTCTCCCTTAAGTATTGCTCATATCAATCAGCTTTTCCCTAAAGTTTTCCCCAATTTACTTTTTGTGCACTTTTAGTTAGTTTTAGAATTAGTTTCAACCAATCCTCTTTTATTTTTAGGCTAGATAATAGAAAGGAAGTAAGTATTAGTACTTTTGGTTCCTTGGGTATGATAACTCGGTCTTGCCACTAAACTATACTATTGTTCGATTGGTGCGCTTGCCTTTAAAATCGTGATATGAGTTAGTTTTTGATATGATCAGTTTTTATAAATTTTATTACTTAATATCATGAGTATCACCCACTCACAAAATCCATGGTTACCCTCTCCCACTTCCAAAGTGAAATCTTAACTGGCTGCAGTAAGCCTGAAGGTAGCTGATACTCAGCCTTAACTTGCTGACACGTCAAACACTTACTCACAAAATCAGTAACTTCACGCTTCAGTCCTGGCCACCAGTATAGCTTACGAAGATCTCGGTATAACTTATTTCCTCCAAGACACATAGCATATGGACTACTATGCCCTTCTTGCAATATAGACCACCTCAGATCAAAATCCCTCAGTACACAGACTCTCTCACGGAAACACAGTACCACTTCACTATTCAGCCCAAAATCTGAAGTCTCCCTATTCTCAACCTATCAAAAACGAGAAACTAGTGTCTCATCCATCAACTGTTTACCCTTAATTTGCTCAATCTACATTGGTCTAACTTGCAGCTCAGCCAACAAGCTACCATCATCATACAAGCTAAGACGAGCAAACAGCACTCTTAAATCAGATACAGCCCTATGGCTCAGTGCGTCAGCTACTATGTTAACCTTCCCAAGATGGTACTCAATCGAGCAATCATAATCCTTAAGTAGCTCTATCCACCTTCGCTACCTAAAATTCAGCTCTTTCTGAGTGAGGGGGTACTTGAGGCTTTTGTGATCAGTGTAAATGATACACTTCTCACCGTACAGGTAATGCCTCTAGATTTTTAGTGCAAATACCACCGCAGCTAACTCCAAGTCATGAGTAGGGTAATTCACTTCGTGAGGCTTAAGCTGACGAGACGTGTAAGTAACCACCTTACCCTCTTGCATAAACACAAAACCCAAACCAACGTGAGATTGATCTCGTGATTGTGATGAAGTAATAAAATTGATCGTACCTGAAACTAACTATTATCATGATGAAAAGGCAAGTGCACCTATCGAGTAGTAGTATAGCTAGTGGCAAGATCGAAATATCGAATCCAAGGAACTATGAGTACTGGTAATGACTTTCTTCCTATTATCTAGCCTAAAAATAAAGAGAGATTTGGTTGTAAACTAACTAATCTAAACTAAACTAAAAAGGTGACAAAGAGAAAAAATTGCGAAATTGCTTTTAGGGAAAACTAATTGATGAGGGCAATACCTAAGGTAGGAATCCACCTAGACTTCATTTGTTATCTAACTCTGAACCAAATGATTTCTTCATTTGACTTGATCTGTAGAGATCCCTAAATTATGTTAATACCTCCGTCGATGATAAGAACAACTAATCCTAGGTTGATTAACCGAAATCTCTTTCTAGTTAAAACCCTTAATCTTGCATTAACTCGATTTATGGCTCCCTATATTAGATTTGACTCTAATCCGGCAGATTTTCGTCGTCCTATCTCTAGGATTGCAATCAACTCTGCTTAATTGTGTTGGATCTACTCCTATGCAGGGACTTTTGCTCTTCTACATAAGCACATTCGACTTAAATCAATATCCCGAAAATATCAATTTAAGAGTTAAAACCACAATTAAGAACAAATCAAATATTTATCACACAGGTCAGAAAACAATAACAAGATCTGTCTTAGGTTTCATCCGCCTCAGGTATTTGGGGTTTAGTTCATAATTATAAAAACAAACATCTCAAAAAGAATAAAATAACAAAACATAAGAAAACCCAAAACTCCTGAAAGGATTGAAAGGAGATCTTTTGTCTTGGTGTAGATCCTGACTTCTGAGATGGATCAATCAACCTTCCTTCAAGTAATTCCCTCCTTTAACTGTAACGCCCCTAACCCGAATCCAACACCGGATTAGAGTTACGGAACATTACTAGAGTTACTGATTGATTTATCAAATATTTTATTTCATCTATCATTTATATTTCGAACCACTTAAAATTAGACATATTTTCCCCCAAACATATTTATTTTTCTCGACATATTTTATTTGGATTTATTATTTGTCTCAACATACTTAATTTCCTTGTATCAACGTCTCAAAGGTAATCACATATTTACATGTCATGATAAATGTCATTTTTCTTTCCATATTCCAGTCTCGTATTTAAGTCATCCGGATTTTTTATAATAAATTTGGTCATCGTTTTCATTTATTCTATATTCTAATACATTCAATTAATGATCTAGGAAACATTACCATTTTGCCCCTAAATCTTTAATTAATGACGATTTTACCTTTAGGCTCAGAAAAATAAATTCTTGCAATTTAATCCTTATTTCCAGCCATTATCATCATACATATTAATAACAGCCCATAAATTCTATAAAATATCAAAATTTTACATAATTTCAACACTTTTCAATTTAATCCGTAAAACATGTTTTTCCCCGATCTTAAACTAAATTAGTAATTTCATTTAAATTTTTAAATTTAAATAATAAAATAATCCATTTCATGTAATTTGATCATTTCTAACATTTTTACAAAATTACCCATAAAGTTTTACTTTTATTCAATTTAGTCCTTGAGCCTAAAACATACAAATTAGCCATGCTAACTGATTATTCATACATATTTTCCTCCTCCTCCTCTCCATTCCACAACCTTAATTTATAGAACATGCTTATGAGTAACATTATCAATAATTTCACTATTTACTTATGTGTATATTCAAAGCTGTCCATTTGAGCCATAGTCACAAAATTATTTATATCTTGAGCTACAGAACTCAAAATTAAGATCCGCTATTTTTTTTTCTGAAACTAGACTCATATATCTTCTTACCATAAAAATTTCATAATTTTTGGTTTATTCAATTAGTACAGTTTATTCTTTAAAGTCACCCCTGTTCTGCTATCTAACAGTTCTGACCCTTCTTCACTAAAAATTAATTATCTCTTCATACAGGATTCGGATGATGTTTTTATTTAATTCTATTGAAAATACACTCATTAAATAATCTAAACATATAAATTATGTCCCATAATCATTTTTATACAATTTTTAATGATTTTTCCAAGTCAAAACAGGGGATCTCGAAATCATTCTAACCAGCCTTACAAAAATATTAATATCTCAGAATACAGAATTCCTTTACTTTCTGTGTTTCTTTTATATGAAAATATACTCAATAAGCTTTAATTCCATATCTCATTCAACATCTAATTCAATTTATACTATTTTTGGTGATTTTACAAATTTAGATTACTGCTGCTGTCCAAACTGTTTTAATGCAAGATATTAATTACTAAGTTTATGACACCCTTATTTCTTTTCTCTACAATATTTTCCATCACTTTCTCTTATTTTCCCTTCATTAACATATCAATAACATAAATCTATATATAAGAAATCTCTACATTAACATCATTTCCATGCTTTTTCTATAATATCAAACTTAAAAATATATTGAAATCTTGATGTACTTACCTTGTCCCATTGATTTCAATCTTTAACTTGATTTTATCTCTCCTTCAGCTTCTATTTATTGAGTCTAACTTGCCATTTTAACTCCCCATAGTCTCCTTAACATTTTTCTTTTTCGGTAGCTATGGAAATTCTTTTGATTTCTAGGTGAAATTGGTGAATTTTTGGTAGAATGACCAACTTGTAAAGAAAGTAAAACTTTCTTTCTCCCCTCTTCTCTCCTAAAGTGAATTGCATGAGAAAAGGGTGGTGGTTTCTTTCTTTCTTTCTCTTTTTCCATACACATTCATATATATAGACTAAATAAAATAATAAAATAATAAAATATCTTATTAAAATATTAATAAAATAAAAATTATTTAATTATATAATTATAAAATATCATCAATGTAATCATTACTTTCTAGATTTCTCTCTCTTCCAATTGACCATTTTACCCTTTATGATCTTTTAAAATTCCATCATTGAGTCATCACTTAATTTGGTAAAATTTCAATTTAGTCCCTCATAATTCTCCACCTATTCAATTTAGTCCTAATTCATCAATTTTCCTTAGTTTCTAGATTATTCTACCCTTAAAATATTTGCACTATTGGTCCTTTAACTTTTCATATTTACACTTTTAACCCTCAAATTTTAAGTATTTACTCTTGGGCAACAAAACTTTTCTCATTTTTACAATTTAGTCCTTTCTTGAATTAATATGTCATAATATATTTCCCAATAACATAACTCAAATTTCCTCTTCTCGTCACTTTATTTCCTTATTTTACTATATCAAGGATAATATTTCACTGTAGGAATTTTCGGGGTGTTACATTAACTCCCTGTATTGGCGGGAATAAAGCACACCTTTGTAGTTGCCTCCTAGGGTCTTTATATAGAGTTTAGAATGTCTTTCTTAGCCCCTAAGTAGCCTTTTTCGAGTGAAATTGAACTTTCTCTCAACAGGGACACGCCCGTGTGAATCGATGCCCAGGCCGTGCTCGAGCATGTTAATGTGGCACGGCCGTGTGACACGCCCGTATGACGAACATCCAGGCCGTGTTGTTTTCATACTTTAGCCCATTTTCTTCGTTTTCGGCTCGGTCCTTGCTTTTTTCTCTTCCTTGTGCTCACCTAAGTATACAACATGAAATAAAAGGATTAAGAGCAACAAATTCCACAAATTCAATGATAATTCATCCAGAAATTAGGCTAAGCATGAGGTAAAAATATGTATAAATTACGGTTTATCAAATTCCCCCACACTTAAGCCTTTGCTTGTCCTCAAGCAAAATCTCAACTCATAATTAAAATCATTCTTCTCAACTTATAATCCTTATCAATAATGTTTTAAACTAATCCACAAGTAATCATACAATGAAAATTTAACCAGAAGAACATTAAAGTCTCAAACACTCTATGTTGAGAATTTTATTACAAAAATATAGGTTTTCTCCCTTCTCATAAGTAATTACCTTTCAATCAAAATCAACAAGAGTTGACATCCTTACTAAAGATTCACTCTATCCACTCAAATTGTTTAGGGTTCAAAAATTAAGCACTCTTTAGTCAACCTAAAAAGTTAATACCATAGGCTTGCAGGAAAATCAAACCTTCACCACTATAGATTGATATGACACATCGATCAAAAGGTCTTTCAATGGTTGTAATGGGGCTTTGGTTAGGGGTGTTGTCATAAGCTGAAAAAGTTGGTTAGAATCGAGATTGAATTGAAAAATCATCTAGCTAGAAAAATCTCTATCACTGGAATATATTCCTAGAGCTAAGCCTTTTTGATGACATCGTTTGGATTTGGAAGCTTATAATAGAAATATGCAAAAACATTGAATTACAACTGAAATATGAATTACAACTGAATTAATTGTATATACACTCCTTTTTTTTTTTTACAAATCAAATCACAACAAATTGAATATTTATAAACTTTACACACTAAAAAGGAGAACAAAGCTAGATAATAATTCAACTCAAATCTAGACAAAAATAAGGATCAAGATAATTGAAGGTAATTCAACAAAAATGGGTTATAGGTTAATATTGAAGGTAAGTCAAAGAATGGGTTGTTAGGCTTAATGGGGTTCAATAGGGGTTACTTTATGGAGGTAGGCTTTTATGGGGTAAGTGGGTTAAACCTAGGTGCCTTTATCATTTCGGTATATCAACTCAATGATGTGGTCTCGACATGTATAATTGAAGTAAGTTCTAGAATAACAAATTAGTATTGACTCACTCAAAGCAACAATAAAAGTGAGCACGAAAGGATGTATGCTCAAAAGGCTCAAAAATCTCACCAGAATTATGGCTTTTGATGTCACTTTTGCGAATGTCAAATCTCAAGATAACACTTAAAATTGGGGAAAACAACCTAGAATAATTTAAATTCTCAAAACTTTCAACTTATCATGCTTGGTTCCCTAATGTCTTAAAGTTTGAATAATCAAAGCGTAAGTACCTATGTCTTAATTCTCAACATATCAATAAATATCATAAATCAATCAGAATTAATTCCTAATAGGAGATTGAGACTAATGCAGAGAGTGAAAGTGAGAATTCAAAATTTGAGAACAATGCAACAAGTTAGTGATAAAATTTTCAGGGGTTCAAAGATAATACAAAGAGTGAAAGTGAGAATTCCCCCCCACACTTAAGATGTACATTGCCCTCAATGTACAAAGATAACATTAGTAGCAATAGAAGCATAAATCATAAGATAGGGAGAGAAGTGAAACTCCCTGAATTGGATGAATTCCGTGAAGATGGAGGTGGCTATAGAGTGTCTGGGACAACGGAAGGGTGGAGGTGAATACTCCGGTGGTGGTAATGGTTGTTCGTCCACAGCTACTATCCTAAGAGAATATGTTTGTCGGTGTTAGGTGGCTAAGGTTCCCATTAGATTTTAGATTTGAGCTGTAAAGCTCCTTTTAAACTGCGATAGCACTAAAAAGATTTTAGGGATTTTAGATTAATGTGTTATGTTTGTTAAGGAAGAGCTGATATAATGAAATTAAAATAAAATAAACTAAATTTTAGAAATACTAAAATTCAAATAATGAAAAAGATAAGTTGCAAATAAAATAAAATGAAAAATAAAACTAACAAGGAAAATAAAGGAGAAGATAAGAGGACTAGGAAGTCCTAGTCCTCAGGTGGATCATGCGGTGAGGGCGGTGGTGCGAGGTGAAGATACTGACAAATCTGAGCTAAGGTTGCATCAATGTGATCAAATTGCTGAAAACATTGTTGCTGGAATTTGGTAAACTACTCAGAAGTGACATAGCCTGAAGCTTCCGCATGAAATAGGCGGCGAATGGGTGGTGGCTCGGTCGATGCCTCCTCTGATGGTGAGACATCATCAGTAATGTCTTCGGGCTCCTCCTGCTCGGCATCTCAAAATAGTCGGTATTGCAGAGGATCGGTCCAGTGTCGGTACTGAATCATCCTTATATGCAGCATGCTCTGGATGCCCTGTGGGGACATCTGGCCAACGAGAGTGTAGGAGGATGTTTGGGCTGTTGTGTTGAAGAGGCTGAATTAGTGGGCCAATCAAGTGATGTATGGGCCCATTGAGATCACGCCTCTCCAATGCCTCTCAGTCTGATGCTGGATGGCATGGGCGATAAAGTATGCAAGATCGAGCACATGCTCGTGCAATATGCTCTACAAGGAATAGGCATCGTGTGTGTTGACGACGTTGGTGCTCTCTCGTCTTCCCTTCAATGTATGTGCTAGTATGGCATAAAGGTACCTCAGAGATAGGGCGAGAGCTATCGCCTTGGAGTGACTGGGATCGTATGTGGCTGAGACTGGGACTAGGGCTTACCAATACTTTGAGGGTGAGAAGTGGATGTGTCGATGGAGCTCGAAAAGGTCCTCCACTTCTAAAAACTGCTCGGTGTACAGGCCTAGTGTTGTACTGAACTCCGGTACACTGAGTTGTCGAACCAGGCCTCCTAAGCGAAATTGAATCTCCCTAGATCGTTGTATCGGTTCATGACTTTCTGGAGATGGAACGTGGAGCAAAACTCTAGGGTGAGCTCGAGATAGGTGGGCTCTATGATTTGGAAGAACTGGTCCTATGGGTCTATTGTTAATAAGGTCTAGACCTCGTCAGCTAGCTGGACCTATTCTAGTGCGGCCTAGTCGATGCACCTTCCTACTCCGAGTGGTCTCGCCCTCAAAATTTGAAATAGTTCCTCTTGGGAACCTTGCGGGAATCAGAGGAAAGGATGGCAAACTTCAGTGGCAGGTCTTGAAGAGGAACCACCGGGCCCTTTGCGCTTTTTAGAAACGGGGACGGCATCTTTCTTTCCTCTCGAAGATGACATGATTCCTAAAAAAAATTGAATAAATTAGACTAAAAAAAAAGAATAAATCAGGAGGGTTCATAAGTTCTTAAACAAAATGACAAGTTAATGCTAATTAAAACTTACTAAACGAGGGTCAATTTTACTAATCTAAATATCATATTCGATTCATCCTAAACATAGAACTTTGATAAATGATAATTTATACATATTTTTACCTCATGCTTAGCTTAATTTCTGGATGAATTGTCATTACATTTGTGGAAATTGGTGCTCTTAATCCTTCTATTTCATGTTTTATACTCAAGAGAGCACAAGCAAGAGAAAAGAATGAAAAACGGGCCGAAAACAGAGAAAATGGGCCAAAGTGTAAAAACAACACGGCCCAAGGATTCATCACACGGCCGTGGCACACGGCCATGCCACATAAGGTCCAACACGGCCCAGCCCTGACAAGCACTACCGAATCACACGACCGTGCTACCATCAATAGCCTCGCACACAGCCTCTTGTTGTGGCACACGGGCATGGCACACGGTCGTGTCCCTATCGTGAGGAAGTGCAATTTCACTCGGATTTGGATACTTAGAGGCTAAGAAAGGCATTCTAAAGCTCTATATAAAGACCCTAGGAGGCAACTCTAAGGGTGTGCCTTTTCTCCCACAAGAGAGTGCCGTATTTCTGCCAACACAGAGAGTGAAAGTAAGGAATTACTCCAAGGGAAGTCAATTGATTCATCCCAGAAGCCGAATTCTACATCAAGACAAAGGATCTCCCTTCAATCCTTCAAGGGTTTTTGGGTTCTTTATGTTTTGTTATTTTTATTCTTCTAAGATGTTTTCTTTATTAAATATGAACTAAATCCCCCAAATACTTGAGGGGGATGAAACTTAAGACAGATCTTGTTATTATTTTATCTTGAGTTATATGATAAATACTTGAATTGTTCTTGATTATGTGTTCTTAATTCTTGTTTTAATAATCTTAGGTATTAATTCAAGTATTGATGTGCTTATTCAGATGAGCAAAAGTCCTTGTTTAAGAGTAGATCTAGCATAATTAAGTGGAGTTGCACGCAACCCTAGACATAGGGCGACATAAATCTATCGGATTAGGGTCCAACCTAATAAGGGGATCCATAGATCAAGTTAATGCAAGACTAGGGGTTTTAACTAGAAAGAGATTTCAGTTAATCAACCTAGGATTAGTTGTTCTTATCCTCGACAAAGGTATTAACATAAGTTAGGGATTTTTACGAATCAAGTCAAGTGAATAAATCGTCTAGCTTAAGAATTGATAACAAGTGAAGTCCAAGTGGATTCTCCCTTGAGTATTGCCCAAATCGATTAGCTTTTCCTAAAGAGTTTTTCCCCAATTTACTTTTTGTGCATTTATATTTAGTTTTAGAATTACTTTTATAAAAACCCCTTTTATTTTTAGGTTAGATAATAGAAAGGAAGTTAGTACTAGTACTTTTGGTTCCCTTGGGTACGATATCTCGGTCTTGCCACTAAACTATACTACTGTTCGATAGGTGCGCTTGCCTTAAAATCGTGATATTAGTTAGTTTCTGGTGTGATCATTATTATAAATTTTATTATTTCATATCACGCATATCAAGTTTTTGGCATTGTTGCCGGGGAGCTGAAATATTATGAACGCTCGATTTCTATTACTTTAGCCATATTTATCTTTCTTTATTTTCAGCTTATTTTTATTTTTATTTTTATTTTGTTGAAAGTTTTTTTTCCTCTAGGTATCTCTAGTTTATGACTAGAAGAAACCCAGAAGGACCACTGCTATTCGACGAAGACTTAGAAGTGACAGTTTGCAGAACTCGTAGAGAGATCAGACGAAGCCTACATTATCCCAAGCAAGGACAAGAACAACAGCCAGAACCTACGGAAGAGATGGAAGGAAATCAGGACAATCTACCACCTCCCGCGATAGCTGCACAACCAATGAACCAAGATGATGCTGTAACACCCCTAGATCCGGTCCCATCGCAGGAGGGTCGAGAGGCATCACCAGACTATTTCCTTGAAAAGCCGTATGATAAAGAAAGAAGATCTTTTACTGAACCTATCACTATAATTGACAAAAGTTGCACAAAAGCTCATCAACCGAACAATAACAAAACCAACTTGTCGCACTCAAAAACAATGCACGAAACGTACTCATCCCTAGTCGTTCATCACTTATACTTCATATATTTCCATGTTAAAAGTATGACATAATTGAATTATTACCATGACTATCATAGTGAAAATCTTAAGAGGGCCATTTTCGCATGGCCTAATTTAGTTACAAAATACAAGAGATGTTTGTTTGAACACCCAAAAGTCAGCCTATACATGCCAATCCTAAATTTAGTTACCAGCACCAAAAGATGAGTGATAGTGTAGATGACTTCAATTCTGGAACTCCCGAGACCGTAGCTTCCGATCAAGATCTACAAAATCGAAAGCAAGAACAACAGAGTAAGCAATTACTTGCCTAGTAAGTACTTAAGTAACTTAGTCAAAATAAGTAAAGGACATGATATTATCAACTCTTGTCTAAAACCTTCTTTGGTCGAATATGAGTATAACATGTTACTATTTACTCGCAAGCATGACTCAAAAGAAAACACAGTGTAATCCAAGAATTATTCATTCATAACTGAGTATTTTGATTTTGCTCTTTGCATAGTCAGCTAGCACATATATACGTATACCACTCAATATCAGATTACTTAAACATAACAAATGGTATCAAACGATAGTTCATAAATCCTTACTAGACTCAAATAAAACGATCTTAATGATATTCTAATTCATTGAGAGTATAGAAGACATACCTGCCTTCCTTACATTAAGTGGCGCATATGTTACAACCAGGGCAATATTATTTATACGTGAGCTTATACACTTAACCCATATCCGATTTCCACCATGAATGGTTATCGAGGTCAAACTCGAAGCTTATCGTCGGCCTTAAGCCCTTCGAGACTAAGCTCGGCTTTAACTCCGGCCCGTAAGCCCTTCGAGACTAGGCTCGGTTTTTAACTCTGGCTCGAAAGCCCTTCGAGACTGGGCTCGGCTTTAACTCTGGCCCGTAAGCCCTTCGAGACTAGGCTCGACTTTAACTCTGGCCCGTAAGCCCTTCGAGACTAGGCTCGGCTTTAACTCTGGCCCGTAAGCCCTTCGAGACTAGGCTCGGCTTTATCAACGAAATCTGTACTCGTACATATTAGCATATCTTTCATATTATTATTATTTTATTTTTAATTTTATAACCATCCAGATCCAAACACACAATTTCGGCATAATACCACATCAAGTTCCATACGGTTTGTTTAAATTGCAAGCAAGGGAACACAAAATTTCACAACTAGATACATTAAAATTCAACCTTAGTATTCGGCTTTCAACAATTTCTCACACGTTCATTTCCAAAAATTCACATTCGGACATATCATTTTCCATTAGTTCATAGGTCATACGTATGTACTATAATTTCTCCTTATCCTAAATAAAGGTTCGATTCTCAAGGACTTACCTCGTATCTTTCTGAGTAGTGCACGAGTTGACTATTCTGCTACCTTCGCTTTTCCCTTGTCCGAGAGTGTCCCTCTTCGATCTTGATCTTAATTTTACACAAGTTCGCTTAATTTAGACTTTATTCACTTTACTAGCATATTAACAAAGCATATTCATACTTTACACACTAAGCATATTCGGCCCTCACACATACATTAGATATGTAATTATCTCTAGTTCACAAGCAAAAATTACTAGTCCACATAACCGAATTTCTCTATAAAAACATCATATGAATTTCGTACCTAAAGCATGTCTAACTATATGCGTGCTCATATAATGCATATTTGGTATTATAGTTCGCCATCTATACTATAGCTTTAAGAATATGTCTAGCCCCAATTGACATTGTTTGACACTTACCCTATCACGAATGGTCATTCCATTTCCACATATAAGAGTTCATACACCAACCTATGTCTTCCTTAAGACCTATCGGCCTCAGTCACACCAACGTAGCTTCTTGACCTCAATCTTCCCAAATAAAAATATCCAACTATTGAAGAAAGCAATTTAAATTACTCACATTGAATTTTAGACCGATTTCCTTAGCTCAATTCGGCACACATAGATTTTATAACACATAAATATTTTCAAATCAAAGCACCAAACATTAAAAATTGAAATGGAAACACACACATAAATTAGCTCAATCTCGATTTAAACTCCCTATCTAATAATATTATGGAAACCATCTAAATTTAGAATCTTCATGGCCGAATGTCTAATGTACTCCCTAGCTCAAAATTCAATTCGTCTAACGGACCCATGTCGACTAAATTTTCCAATACCAAACAAAACATCCCACATAATCATATAAAACATGCAAATTTTCATTCTTTAGTAGCCGTGTAACTCCCCCAACACTCACATCCACAATTTCCCCAAGTCCTACCTATTTTTATATTCGGCCATTACTAAATTTGTTGGTCAAAATACTCATACTTATAAAAACCTCCATTGAAACTCAAATTAACCAAACTATAGTCTTCCTTATCCGAAATCCCAAAGAGAACATAGCAACTACTTTCACAACCATTTGCTCATATCTTCCACATTACCGAAAACTCAAAATACTCTCTCATTCACAAAAATTTAAACGTGGGCTAGCTAGAAGATGTTCTAACCAATCTAACTTCTAAAAAATCATGCAAAACTCATTATAATTCCATACCTTAATTTGGTTTTGAAGGTGACCGAATATTCAAGCTTCAACCTCCTCCATTTCAATCCTCACTCACGGCAAAAGAAAGAAAGAAAATGGCTTCCTTTTTGATTATTCCTCTTAAAACTTATTTTATGCAATAAAGCCTATTTTCTAATGAAATAAAATAAAAACAATGTATAAAATATAATTAAACATCATCATTACCGTCCACTAGAGTGGAAATGGTAAATTTGACATGCAAAGGCAAATTCTTTGAAAATTCACACTTTTTAGTCCTTTGATTTTTGCTCACTTTAAACCCAAGTTCAACACTTAAGTCCTCCTTAAGCAATTAATCATTTGAAGGTCAAATTTTTACACAATTATTATAACACATACCAAAACTCATATCAACTACACGACTCACATCATCTATTAAAATTTCTGACTCGGTTTAGCAGTCCCGAAACCGCTTCCCGACTATGGTCGAACTGGGGCTGTCACAACTCCCTCCCCCTTAAAAGGATTTTTGTCCCCGAAAATCTTACCCGAAAATAGATTTGGATATCGTTCTCTCATAGTACTCTCGGGCTCCCAAGTTGCTTCCTCGATCCCATGCTTGAGCCATAACACTTTTACTAATGAAACTCTTTTGTTTCGTAATTCTTTTACCTTTCGAGCTAAAACACGGATAGGTTCTTCCTCATAACTCAAATTAGGTTGAATTTCAATCTCGGACGGATTTAGCACATGCGAAGGATCGGATCTATACCGACGGAGCATCGATACATGAAAAACATTGTGAATCTTTTCAAGCTCAGGAGGTAACAACAATTTATAAGCAACCGGTCCAACCCGTTCTAATATCTCATACGGCCCAATGAATCTTGGGCTCAGCTTGCCTTTACGGCCAAAACGGAGTATCTTTTTCCACGGTGAAACTTTCAAAAACACCTTATCACCCACTTGATACTTGATGTCCTTTCGCTTTAAGTCCGCGTACGATTTCTGATGATCGGATGCCATTCTCAAACTGTCGCGAATTATCTCCACTTTCTGCCCCGCTTCTCTGACTAAATCAACTCCAATAATCTTATCTTCACTAAGTTCGGTCCAAAATAGAGGCGTACGACATTTTCGACCGTAAAGAGCTTCATAGGGCGCCATTTGAATACTCGACTGGAAACTGTTATTATAAGCGAATTCAACTAGGGGTAAGTATTTCTCCCACGAGCCGCCAAACTCGAGGATGCAACATCTCAACATGTCCTCGAGTATCTGAATAACCCGTTCAGATTGACCGTCTGTCTGCGGATGAAAAGCAGTGCTGAAATGGAGCTTAGTACCCAGAGCTTCTTGCAGCTTTCCCCAAAATCTAGAAGTAAACCGAGGGTCTCGATCAGAAACAATAGAAGTCGGCACCCCATGTAATCGCACAATCTGAGAAACGTATAGTTCTGCTAACTTATCAAGCGAATAGTCAGTGCGAACCGGAATGAAATGGGCTGATTTCGTTAATCGATCAACAACAACCCAAATGGAGTCCTTTTTGCTCGGCGTCAACGGCAAACTCGACACAAAGTCCATTGTAATGCGATCCCATTTCCACTCGAGTATCAAAATCGGCTGAAGTAATCCTGACGGCACCTGATGTTCCGCTTTTACTTGTTGACATACTAAGCATTTAGATACAAAATCAGTGATATCCCGTTTCATGCCGTGCCACCAATACTGTTGCTTCAAATCATTATACATTTTCGTACTGCCCGGATGAACCGACAGTCGACTACTATGGGCTTCATTCAAAATCATCAAAACTAGCTCAGACTTTTTCGGAACACACAATCGGCCTTTAAATCTCAAACAATCACTTTCGTCAACCCTAAAAAGCTGGGTCTACATTTGACTCACACTGCACTCGCTTGGCAACCAAGTCGCCGTCAGTTTTCTGAGCCTCACTAATCTGTTGAAGTAGCATAGGTCTTGCTACCAATTCGGCAATCAACACATCATCTCCTGACATCGTCATCTTCACGTTCATAGCTCGTGAGGTAACTAAGGATTTTCGGCTAAGAGCGTCAGCAACCACATTAGCTTTCCCCGGGTGATAATCAATAACAAGCTCATAATCTTTTAGCAATTCAAGCCACCGTCTTTGTCTCAAGTTCAAATCCTTTTGAGACATCAGATACTTGAGACTTTTGTGATCAGAGAAGATGTGACATTTTTCACCAAACAGATAGTGCCGCCAAATTTTTAAAGCGAAAACAATAGCAGCTAATTCAAGATCATGAGTCGGATAATTCCGCTCGTGAGGCTTTAACTGCCTCGAAGCATAAGCAATAACCCGGCCTTCTTGCATCAAGACACAGCCTAGACCGTTCAGTGACGCATCACTATAAACTACAAACTCTTTACCGGTTTCTGGTTGAACCAACACTGGAGCTTCCGTTAAAAGGGTTTTCAGTTGGTCGAAGCTTTTCTGACACTTATCCGACCACTCGAACTTGACCTCTTTTTGCAACAATCTTGTCAGTGGAGTTGCAATCATCGAAAAGCCTTTGACAAAACGTCGGTAATAACCGGCAAGTCCCAAAAAGCTTCGAACTTCGGTAATGTTTTTAGGAGGTTTCCAATCGAGAATAGCTGAGATTTTGTTCGGATCGACTCGAATACCCGAAGCAGATACTATATGGCCCAAGAAGCCAACTTCACGCAACCAAAATTCGCATTTACTGAACTTCGCATACAATTGGTTATCCCGCAAAGTCTGAAGTACCAGCCTCAAATGCTCGGTATGCTCTGACTCATCACGAGAATAGATCAAAATATCATCGATGAACACTACTACAAAACGGTCCAAAAACGGCCTAAACACTCGATTCATCAGGTCCATGAACACGGCAGGGGCATTGGTAAGTCCAAACGGCATCACTAAGAACTCATAGTGACCATATCTCGTTCTAAATGCTGTCTTTGGTACGTCGGATTCTTTGACTCTCAACTGATAATAGCCGGATCGCAAGTCAATCTTCGAAAACACTGAGGCTCCTCTCAACTGATCGAACAAGTCGTCAATTCGGGGCAATGGATACTTATTCTTTACCGTGGCTTTATTCAGCTGTCGATAGTCGATACACATTCTCATAGTCCCATCTTTCTTTTTCACGAACAAAACCGGTGCACCCCAAGGCGAAAAACTAGGTCGCGCGAAACCCCTATCCGTCAACTCTTGCAGTTGAGATTTTAATTCCTCTAACTCTGTAGGTGCCATACGATACGGAGCAATCGAAATCGGTGTCGTACCTGGAATCAGCTCTATACCGAACTCGACCTCTCTTACCGGCGGCAAACCCGGCAATTCTTCGGGAAAGACATCTGGAAACTCGCAGACTACGGGCACCGTTCCAAGTTCTCGATCGGTAACTTTGTTATCTAGCACATAGGCCAAATACGCTTCATAACCCTTCCTCACATATTTCTGAGCTAACATGGTTGAAATTATTACTGGTGGTCCACTTAGATCAAGGGACTCAATTCGGATTATTTCATTATTCGAACATCGCAAATCGATAGTTTTCCGCTTACAATTTACTATCGCGTCATGAACGGTCAACCAGTCCATTCCGAGAATAATGTCAAATTCGTTGAACGGAATAAGCATCAAGTCAGCTGGAAAACAAAAATCTCGCACCATTAACGGACATTTCTTGCATACTTTATCAACCAGAACACAACGGCCCAAAGGGTTCGACACTCGAATTACAAATTCAGTAGACTCAACAGGAAGAGTCTTACTGGAGGCTAAAGTTTCACACACATATGAATGGGTCGAACCAGGATCAATCAAGGCAATAACATCAGTATTAAAGAGGGTGAAAGTACCAATAATAACATCCGGAGAAGAAGCTTCCTCACTGGCACGGATGACGTACGCTCTGGCAGGTGCACGAGCCTCGGATCTAACCGCAGTGTCTCTAGTCCCTCTCTGACTGCCGCTAATATTTCCACCTCGCCGCAGTGGTCTACCCCGTGAAACTGCGCCACTAGGTCTCTGAGTCGAATCAGGAGTGCGTTCATCATTTCTCGGACAATCTTTAATAAAATGGTCGGCAGAACCACATCGAAAACAGGAGCAGTCACGATGCCTACAACTCCCCGGATGCCATTTACCACAATAGTTGCAATCCAGTCTAACCCGACGTTCATTTCCGACACTGGCAATAGAAGTGGCCCGCGAACTCGCAGGAGGTCGAGTACGTTCAGATCTAGAAAAATTCGATGTATTTTTAGATCGACCCATGTCATCTCTAGTCTTCTTGGACGCTTGTTGAACAGATTTCCCCGCGGACCTCTTACGAAACTCCCTATCTCCACCTTCGGCTTTTCTTTTCTCATTACTGAGTTCTTCAGCTTTACAAGCCCGCTCGACTAGCACGACAAACTCCTTAATCTCCAGAATCCCCACCAGCAATCTGATATCTTCATTTAATCCATCCTCAAAACGCTTACACATGATGGCTTCACAGGATACACATTCACGAGCATAGCGGCTGAGGCGTACAAACTCTCTCTCATAGTCGGCCACTGACATCTGACCTTGTTTGAGTTCTAGGAATTCCTTCCGCTTTTGATCGATGAATCTTTGGCTGATGTACTTCTTACGGAATTCGGTTTGGAAGAATTCCCAATTGACCCGTTCCTTCGGGACAACAGAAATCAGAGTATTCCGCCAGTAGTAGGCAGCGTCACGTAACAGAGACACCGCACATTTAAGACACTCTTCGGGTGTGCAGGACAGTTCATCGAACACTCGGATGGTATTGTCGAGCCAAAACTCGGCTCGCTCGGCATCGTCACTGGGGGTAGCCCGGAACTCTTCAGCCCCATATTTTCTAATTTTGTCAACCGGGGGCCTACTCGATCTCACAGGATCGGTCACAGGAGGGGTTGTGAAGGTCAGAAACGGAGCATTCGGGGGTGGAGGTTGCGGAACAGCTGGATTTGATCTAGCGAATTGAGCGAACCAGTCACTCATCATTGCATAAAAAGCTGGTCTTATATCATCATCTCGATGACCGATATTTGGCTGAGAGTCTGGTGGCGCTGTCCCTTGCGCGGGAGCAGGAGCTACACTCTCTACATCGTCCGCTACGGTTCGGTCAGGTTTGGGATCCATTCTGTACCAAGAATCACATTTCAGATATTAGAAGTCATCTCAGTATCAATTTGACACTACATGGCATGTATAGCTAGACTCGTACTTTCTACGGTAGTCCGAGAACCGGCTAAACCTGGCTCTAATACCAATTAAAATGTAACACCCCTAGATCCGGTCCCATCGCAGGAGGGTCGAGAGGCATCACCAGACTATTTCCTTGAAAAGCCGTATGATAAAGAAAGAAGATCTTTTACTGAACCTATCACTATAATTGACAAAAGTTGCACAAAAGCTCATCAACCGAACAATAACAAAACCAACTTGTCGCACTCAAAAACAATGCACGAAACGTACTCATCCCTAGTCGTTCATCACTTATACTTCATATATTTCCATGTTAAAAGTATGACATAATTGAATTATTACCATGACTATCATAGTGAAAATCTTAAGAGGGCCATTTTCGCATGGCCTAATTTAGTTACAAAATACAAGAGATGTTTGTTTGAACACCCAAAAGTCAGCCTATACATGCCAATCCTAAATTTAGTTACCAGCACCAAAAGATGAGTGATAGTGTAGATGACTTCAATTCTGGAACTCCCGAGACCGTAGCTTCCGATCAAGATCTACAAAATCGAAAGCAAGAACAACAGAGTAAGCAATTACTTGCCTAGTAAGTACTTAAGTAACTTAGTCAAAATAAGTAAAGGACATGATATTATCAACTCTTGTCTAAAACCTTCTTTGGTCGAATATGAGTATAACATGTTACTATTTACTCGCAAGCATGACTCAAAAGAAAACACAGTGTAATCCAAGAATTATTCATTCATAACTGAGTATTTTGATTTTGCTCTTTGCATAGTCAGCTAGCACATATATACGTATACCACTCAATATCAGATTACTTAAACATAACAAATGGTATCAAACGATAGTTCATAAATCCTTACTAGACTCAAATAAAACGATCTTAATGATATTCTAATTCATTGAGAGTATAGAAGACATACCTGCCTTCCTTACATTAAGTGGCGCATATGTTACAACCAGGGCAATATTATTTATACGTGAGCTTATACACTTAACCCATATCCGATTTCCACCATGAATGGTTATCGAGGTCAAACTCGAAGCTTATCGTCGGCCTTAAGCCCTTCGAGACTAAGCTCGGCTTTAACTCCGGCCCGTAAGCCCTTCGAGACTAGGCTCGGTTTTTAACTCTGGCTCGAAAGCCCTTCGAGACTGGGCTCGGCTTTAACTCTGGCCCGTAAGCCCTTCGAGACTAGGCTCGACTTTAACTCTGGCCCGTAAGCCCTTCGAGACTAGGCTCGGCTTTAACTCTGGCCCGTAAGCCCTTCGAGACTAGGCTCGGCTTTATCAACGAAATCTGTACTCGTACATATTAGCATATCTTTCATATTATTATTATTTTATTTTTAATTTTATAACCATCCAGATCCAAACACACAATTTCGGCATAATACCACATCAAGTTCCATACGGTTTGTTTAAATTGCAAGCAAGGGAACACAAAATTTCACAACTAGATACATTAAAATTCAACCTTAGTATTCGGCTTTCAACAATTTCTCACACGTTCATTTCCAAAAATTCACATTCGGACATATCATTTTCCATTAGTTCATAGGTCATACGTATGTACTATAATTTCTCCTTATCCTAAATAAAGGTTCGATTCTCAAGGACTTACCTCGTATCTTTCTGAGTAGTGCACGAGTTGACTATTCTACTACCTTCGCTTTTCCCTTGTCCGAGAGTGTCCCTCTTCGATCTTGATCTTAATTTTACACAAGTTCGCTTAATTTAGACTTTATTCACTTTACTAGCATATTAACAAAGCATATTCATACTTTACACACTAAGCATATTCGGCCCTCACACATACATTAGATATGTAATTATCTCTAGTTCACAAGCAAAAATTACTAGTCCACATAACCGAATTTCTCTATAAAAACATCATATGAATTTCGTACCTAAAGCATGTCTAACTATATGCGTGCTCATATAATGCATATTTGGTATTATAGTTCGCCATCTATACTATAGCTTTAAGAATATGTCTAGCCCCAATTGACATTGTTTGACACTTACCCTATCACGAATGGTCATTCCATTTCCACATATAAGAGTTCATACACCAACCTATGTCTTCCTTAAGACCTATCGGCCTCAGTCACACCAACGTAGCTTCTTGACCTCAATCTTCCCAAATAAAAATATCCAACTATTGAAGAAAGCAATTTAAATTACTCACATTGAATTTTAGACCGATTTCCTTAGCTCAATTCGGCACACATAGATTTTATAACACATAAATATTTTCAAATCAAAGCACCAAACATTAAAAATTGAAATGGAAACACACACATAAATTAGCTCAATCTCGATTTAAACTCCCTATCTAATAATATTATGGAAACCATCTAAATTTAGAATCTTCATGGCCGAATGTCTAATGTACTCCCTAGCTCAAAATTCAATTCGTCTAACGGACCCATGTCGACTAAATTTTCCAATACCAAACAAAACATCCCACATAATCATATAAAACATGCAAATTTTCATTCTTTAGTAGCCGTGTAACTCCCCCAACACTCACATCCACAATTTCCCCAAGTCCTACCTATTTTTATATTCGGCCATTACTAAATTTGTTGGTCAAAATACTCATACTTATAAAAACCTCCATTGAAACTCAAATTAACCAAACTATAGTCTTCCTTATCCGAAATCCCAAAGAGAACATAGCAACTACTTTCACAACCATTTGCTCATATCTTCCACATTACCGAAAACTCAAAATACTCTCTCATTCACAAAAATTTAAACGTGGGCTAGCTAGAAGATGTTCTAACCAATCTAACTTCTAAAAAATCATGCAAAACTCATTATAATTCCATACCTTAATTTGGTTTTGAAGGTGACCGAATATTCAAGCTTCAACCTCCTCCATTTCAATCCTCACTCACGGCAAAAGAAAGAAAGAAAATGGCTTCCTTTTTGATTATTCCTCTTAAAACTTATTTTATGCAATAAAGCCTATTTTCTAATGAAATAAAATAAAAACAATGTATAAAATATAATTAAACATCATCATTACCGTCCACTAGAGTGGAAATGGTAAATTTGACATGCAAAGGCAAATTCTTTGAAAATTCACACTTTTTAGTCCTTTGATTTTTGCTCACTTTAAACCCAAGTTCAACACTTAAGTCCTCCTTAAGCAATTAATCATTTGAAGGTCAAATTTTTACACAATTATTATAACACATACCAAAACTCATATCAACTACACGACTCACATCATCTATTAAAATTTCTGACTCGGTTTAGCAGTCCCGAAACCGCTTCCCGACTATGGTCGAACTAGGGCTGTCACAGATGCTCGTCGTACAATGTATAATTATGCTAAACCTAATTTGGCTGGTACCTAATCTAGTATTATTAGACCTGCTATTGCCACAAATAATTTTGAGTTAAAACCTAACACTATTCAGATGATATAGCAATTTGTGTAGTTTGATAGTTTACAGGATGAAGATCCAAATTCACACATAGCCAACTTTTTGGAACTTTGTGATACTTTTAAAATTAATGGCGTTTCTGATGATGCCATTCGTCTAAGGCTATTCCCATTCTCTTTGAGAAATAAAGCCAAACAATGGTTAAATTCTTTACCATGAGGATCAATCACTACATGGGAACAGATGACTGAAAAGTTCTTACTTAAATATTTTTCTCCAGCTAAAACAGCTAAATTGCGAAACGATATCTCTTCTTTTGTGTAGATGGATTTAGAGACCCTTTTATGATGCCTAAGAGAGATACAAAGATCTATTGAGAAGGTGCCCTCACCATGGGTTACCTTTGTGGTTACAAGTTCAAACCTTTCACAACGGTTTGGATCCATCAACGAGGCAAATGATCGATGCAGCCGCCGGAGGAACAATCAACAACAAAACACCCGAAGCAGCCTATGAGTTTATAGAAGAGATGTCACTGAATAACTATCAGTGGCAAGTCATGAGGACAAAGCTGACAAAAGCTGTAGGAGTTTATAATATCGATGCTGTAACCATGCTTACTAATCATGTAGAACTTTTAAATAAAAAGTTTGATAATTTTGTTGGTTCTACGCAGGCACAACCAGTGATGTAGTGTGACACAACTCAAGGAAGTATGTTCAATCCAGACTACTCTTCTTATGGACATGGCATGGACACCGTGCAAGCCAATTATATGGGTAACAATTCTAGACCCCAAAATAATCCTTATAGTAATACTTACAATGCAGGTTGGCGAAATCACCCTAGTTTTTCATGGGGAGGACAAGGAAATCAAAGACAACCGCCTCCTTCGGGATTTCAGCAGCCACCACCACAACAAGAGAAAAAGCCAAACATTGAAGAGATGTTCACCAAATTTATGGTCATGTCAGAAACCAGTTTCCAAAATACCGAAACGACACTAAAGAACCAGCAAGCATCAATTCAAGGGCTTGAAAATTAGATTGGTTAACTTGCCAAATTAATATCAAAAAGACCACAAGGTGGACTACCAAGTAACACTAAGCCAAATCCGAGAGAACATGTCAAAGCAATTACTCTAAGAGATGGGAAAGTACTGGTTGAATCAGAAAAGAAGACTGTTCAAGAATCCACAAAAGATAAGGTAGAGGAAGAAGGGCCCAAGGAAAACACTCCACCAATACTTAAGGAATATAAACCACCTATACCATATCTGACAAATTGAAGAAAGACCGCACAGATGCTCAATTTGGTAAATTTCTTGAACTTTTTAAATAGTTACATATTAACTTACCTTTTGTTGAAGCAATTTCGCAAATGCCGAAGTATGCAAAGTTTCTTAAAGAACTTCTCACAAATAAAAGGAAGTTGGAAGAATTAGCCACAGTGAAACTCAACGAGGAATGCTTGGCTATTCTCTAAAATAAATTGCTGGCCAAACTAAAAGATCCAGGGAGTTTTATTATTCCTTGCTTAATTGGTAGTTTAATTATTGAAAAAGCCTTAGCTGATCTAGGTGCTAGTATTAACCTAATGCCCTACAAATTGTTCAAGCAACTAGGTCTAGGGGAACCAAAACCCACTAGGATGAGTATTCAATTAGCTGATAGATCTGTAAAATACCCTAGGGGAATCATTGAAGATGTGCTAGTAAAGGTAGATAAATTTATATTCCTGGTTGATTTTGTTGTGCTTGATATGGATGAGGATATTGAGGTGCCTTTAATTTTGGGACGTCCATGTTTAGCTACTGCTAGAGCTGTTATCGATGTAGGGGATAGTAAATTAGTGTTTAGAGTTGGTGAAGAAAAAATCGTTTTTAAAATCTATGATGCTATGAGATTTTCCAAAGAACAAGATGAGTCCTGTTATTTTATTGATGTTATTGATTATTTTGTTCAAGATAAATTTCAAGAAATTTCTCTCATAGACACGTTAGAACTGTGTCTCGTTCAAGGTAGGGGGAAGATGAAGCCACCATTGAAGTTAGAGAAGTAATGAAGGAGTTAAACTCTAATGAACTTGTCATAAGGCACATAAGTTATGAAAGTATTAAGATGAGTGACGAACTGAGAAAAAAACCTTCGATTGATGAACCTCTTAAATTGGAATTAAAACAGTTGCTCGACCATTTAGAATATGCATTTTTAGGAGATGATTCAACATTACTAGTAATTATCGCATCAGACTTAAGTACTGAAAAGAAAAAGGAATTACTTCAAGTATTAAAAGAACACAAGAAAGCTATAGCTTGGAAGATTTCTGACATTAAAGGAATTAGTCCTTCTTTTTGCACCCACAAAATTCTAATGGAAGATGAATATAAATCATCGGTGTAAGCTCAGAGACGATTGAATCCTAACATGAAGGAAGTCGTAAAAGTCGAGGTAATTAAACTTCTAGATGCATGCATTATTTATCCTATTTTTGACAGTTCTTGGTTAAGTCCTATGCAGGTTGTTCCTAAAAAGGGAGGCATGATCGTGGTATCCAATGATAAAAAGGAGTCAATACCTAGAAGAACAGTCAGTGGATGGAGAGTCTGTATTGATTATAGAAAGCTGAATGATGCAATTTGAAAAGATCATTTTCCCTTACCTTTTATCGATCAGATGTTGGAAAGATTATTAGGTCATATGTATTACTGTTTCCTAGATGGCCTCTCTGGCTACTTCCAAATCCCGATAGCTCCAGAAGATCAGGAGAAAACAACATTCACATCTCCATACGGTACGTTTGCTTATCGTAGAATGCCTTTTGGATTATGTAATGCTCCTGCTACTTTTTAGCGATGCACGCTAGCCATCTTTGACGAACTCGTGGAAGACATCATGGAGGTATTTATGGATGACTTTTCAGTTTTCGGTAACTCTTTTCAACATTGTCTTAATAATTTAAAATGTGTTCTGATAAGATGTTAATAGACAAATCTAGTGCTTAATTGGGAAAAATGCCACTTTATGGTTCAAGAAGGTATTATACTAGGACATAAAATTTCTAGTAAAGGGATAGAGGTGGATAAAGCAAAAATTGAAACTATTGAAAAATTACCTCCCTCTAATTCGGTTAAGGCTATAAGAAGTTTTTTAGGACATGATGGTTTTTATCGCAGATTTATTAAAGACTTTTCTAAAATAGCTAAGCCTTTAACGAAATTACTAGAAAAAGATGTGCTTTTCAACTTTGACCAAGAATGTTTAGAGTCTTTTAATACTCTTAAAGAAAAGTTAGTCAATGCCCCAATTACGATTTCACCTGATTGGAATCTGCCTTTTGAACTAATGTGTGATGCGAGTGATTTTACAGTAGGTGCAGTTTTAGGACAGCGAAGAGACAAGCACTTTCAACCGATCTATTATGCTAGCAGAACTCTGACAGCTGTACAAGCAAATTATACAACCACAGAAAAAGAATTGCTAGCTGTTATTTTCGCATTTGATAAATTCAGATATTATTTAATATTGTCAAAAGTCATCGTTTATACTGATCATTCTGCTCTTCGTTATCTTCTAACTAAAACTGATGCAAAATCGTGATTGATAAGATGGATTCTATTGTTACAGGAATTCGACTTAGAAATAAAAGATAAGAAAGGTGTTGAAAATTTAGCAGCAGGTCACCTGTCAAGATTGGAAGATCCATACCCCAAGGACCTCGATAAAATAAACGACTTGTTTCCTGAAGAACAATTCCTCGCCATAGCAGACACAGCAGTTCCTTGGTTTGCCAATTTTGCAAATTATTTAGCAGCTAACATGATCCCAAAAGGGTTGACCCATCAGCAAAAGAAGCAATTCTTCGCTAATGTGAAAAACTACTTTTAGGAATATCCTTTTCTTTTTCTTATTTGTGCAGATCAAGTTATCCGAAGATGCGTTACTGAAACAGAAGCATACCAAATTTTAGATCACTGCCATTCGGGTCCAACAGGAGGACACCATAGTGGAGCTAGAACTGCTCACAAGGCTCTCGAATCAGGTTTTTACTGGCCTACCCTTTTCAGAGATGCCAATAGGTATGTGACCTCTTGTGATAAATGCCAGAGAACAGGTAATATCTCTCAACATAATGAAATGCCTCAAAACTATATACTTGCATGTGAGATATTCGATGTATGGGGTATTGATTTCATGGGTCCGTTCCCTACCTCATTTTGAAATAAGTATATCCTAGTAGCAGTAGATTGCATGTCAAAATGGGTGGAAGCCCAAGCTTTACCCACTAATGATGCTAGAATGGTAGTACGCTTTCTAAAAAAACTTTTCTCTTGATTTGGAACACCTAGGATAATTAGTAGTGATAGGGGTACTCATTTTTGTAATGCTCAATTTGAAAAAGTTTTAAAGAGATATGGAGTACACCACAGAACAGCTACCCCTTATCATCCACAAACCAGTGGTCAAGTCGAAGTAACAAATAGAGAACTAAAACGCATCCTAGAAAAAACAGTAGAAACAAATAGGAAAGATTGGTCAAGAAAAGTAGATGATGCTTTATGGGCCCATAGAACTGCATTCAAAACACCCATAGGAAAGTCTCCTTATAGACTTGTCTACGGAAAAAGTTGTCATCTGCCATTTGAACTTGAACATAAAGCATTCTGGACTATTAAATTTTTAAATCTTGATCTTAAGCTTGCAGGAGAGAAACGACTAATGCAATTGAATGAGCTAGATGAATGGCGCTGCAATGCTTACGAAAACTCACGATTATACAAGGAAGCCACAAAGCAACGCCATGACAATCGACTGAAACAATCTAGGCAGTTCAAAACCGGTGATCTTGTCTTACTTTACAATTCAAGGCTTAAACTATTCCCTGAAAAACATAAATCAAGGTGGTCAGGTCCATTCACTATTGAAACTGTCTTTCCATATGGCGCAGTTGAGGTAACTCACCCAACCCACGGTACTTTCAAGGTAAACGGCCATCGGCTAAAACATTATAGATGTGAGAATTTCAAGGATAATAGGGAGGAGCTTCAGCTCCACGAATTCCCTTCGTGATACATCCAGGTAGAGTCAAGCTTAGACTCTAAATAAGCGCTTCTCGGGAGGTAACCCGAGCAATAACTTAGTAATTTTTTATTTCAGTCTCTTAATACGTCGACTAACTCTTTTGCATGTAGGATTGTTAGACCACACGGCCATGCCTATAGGCATGCCTACTATGACAGCCTTAAATTGACCCTAGTCAGAATTATGGTTTCGGGACCACAAAATTGGGTCATTAGAATAATTTAATATTTATTTTTAAGCCTATTATATGTGTCAATTCATGTGTGACATCTTTGGTGATTTAATTTAGTCTTATCATAGTGAATTGCACTTAAAAGGGCTTAGTTATGAACTTTGAAAGTATGATGGGTAAATGTGTGATAACTAATTAATGCATGCATGTGAAATATTAGAGTTGCATGTCAATTTGACCACTTTTATGATAGTGGACGGTAATGATGAGTTCTTTTGGCATTTTGTGTGTTGTAATTTAGTTTAATAATAATAATAATATGAATTAGTAAATTGTTATCATAAAATTGGGAAATAAAATTTTAATATGGGTGAAAATAACAAGGTGATCTCCTTGTTCTTCATTTGGCCGAAAATAAGAAAGAAGAAAGGAAGATAAGGGCTCAACCATTCGGCTAGGAGAGGAAATTGATTAAGGTAGGTTTTCTTGATGAAATTCTTTAATTTCTTTGAATTTGAGCTAGTCTTGGGGTTCTCTCCTTTGCCCATTATGGAATTCCTTGAGCTTTGAAAGATTGAAGCATTCGGCCATGACAAATTTTGGCTAAGGATTGTTGAGTTGAAGCTATGAATTTATTAGAGCTTGTTAATGAACCTTATGGTGTTATATGCATGAAATTTTAAGTTGAACTTAGAAATTTTGTTTTCATTGATGATACCGAACCTTAAGAGCATTCGGTTCTTTGAGTTATATGATTTTTTTTTGTTTAGCAATTTGGTTTTTAGCATGATATTTGGTTTATTGATATTGATTTGGGGTGAATAGATGTTAATTGGATATGGTGAGCTTCTTATTTTGTTTGACCAAAACCCACTTGTAATTTGAAATTAGTGAAGCGTGTTAGTTTCAGTTAATTAGTAATATGATAGCATTGAGAGGATGATGGATTGAGTCGTTAAAAAGGGGTTGTTGTTAGGTTAAAGAGCATTGAAAAATATAATTCTTGGTATTAGGTCTATAATGCCGAACTTAATCTAATTATGTACGTGATATTATTTTGGTATTGGATTATTATATATAGTTAAATGGTTGACAACTTACATGTTTGATTTAACTCATTGTTGCATTCGGCTAAATAGGGTGAAGAGTGATCTTTGTGCATGAAGTTTTGAAAATGAAAGACTTTAAGTGAATTGTGGTTAAATGTTGAGTTAAATTTGATAATGACTAAGTAATATGAATTTTGAGAGTTAAAGCATTCGGTCATAGGGGATAATTGTTGAAGTTATGAATATATAAAAATGTGAATCAATGCATTTTATGCATATACATGTCATTCGGCCTTGGGAAGCTTTACTTATAAATTTATAAGTTGAAGTTATGACATGTATGTGTTTCTAAGGTATTTATGAGTATATGTATATATATGCACTTAAAATGTGATTGATAGCTGAATGTTGGGTACTTGGTAAAGTGAATGTCTTAGTATAGAATAATTATACATGTGTTTCATGGTATTCAGCCAACATGAGATATGGATAAAATTGTGTCGTAGACAGTATAAGAGAGTGTTTAAAGGTTATTGTGATATATATGTATTTGGCCAAATGTGTGTATGTGCCAAGGGAAGTATATGTGTTTCTTATTTTTTTAAATGAAAGTGTAATAACCAAATGAGATGTATGAATAAGGTTTAACAATAGTTAAATTGTTCAATTTAGCTCACGAGCTCAAGAAACCAAATCTGGATAGGGGAAAGCTAAACTAATCGAGTAGACGATGTGTAGTCGTTCAACAACCGTCGAGGTAAGTTCTTGAGGGTTTAAATTAAAATGCTTATGTTAAATGATGGAAGAAATGAAATGAACCTTTATAATATGAGCATAGAATAATAATTTCCGAATGTAAATTGATTAAGTAGCGTATGTGATTAATAAAGTTACGATATGTTACATGCATATTTAAGTGAAAAATATGTGTATTATTGAATGATACGTGCATATAGAGTAAAAACTATATAGTTGACATGAGTAAAGTATCAAACGGTGAGTGTGATGTGGAAAGGCCATAATGGTTGTGTTTTATTTGTCAAATGGTCAAGATGGAAAGAAATGTATAAGATATGTATATGTAGGGTGGCCGAAATGGCTAATGTTGAATGTGTGTATGATATATATATAAATATGTGTATTTAGTGAGGTCAAATGACTAATGAGAATGTTGAATGGCCTAATGGTTATTATAAAATGAAAACAAATTATGTGTTATATGAGTAAGTGAGAATAAAAGTATCATCCTAATTAAAACGTTTGTGTTATGTGAATATTAAAAGTATATGAAATAGTACGCGGATAACTTTGTGGATTAACTATCATACGATATTATTCGGGTCTATAATCGAGTAAATCTCGTGCTGGTATTATATCCGGGTTTAAAGTCCCGCAGACTTAATGCTGGTGAATTAAGTAAGATTATGATTTTGAATGTTCGCAGTAAACCACCATCAAGTAAGTACTATACATTTAAGATGTTCAGGTACGTATTACCTCCTCATTTGTAAGTTTACCTCAAAGTGAGTCATTAGCATTAAAGAAAAATGTATATGTGATTGATGATTATATTACGAAAATGAGGATGACCTAATCGGTCTTGGTATGTTTGTATAATGTAGTATATGCTAAGTTTTCATGTATGTACTCGTGTACATTCGGCCAATGATTTTGTGAATTATTAGTATTAAAGAACGATACATATGTGGGAATGATTATTATATCTTCGAATAAAGGAATAATCTATTCGGTCAATGGTTGTTAGTATGAGAAAGTATTTGATTTAAATTTATCGTGTGAGCTTTAAGTAAAGAAAAGTATGTGCTGAGATATCTATATGTAATTGTGCATATTCGGCCAAAAAGGCCTTATGAATTGAGAATGAATTGTATTCAGCTAGATGTGCAAATACAAGGTAAGGATTGTATTCTGTCAACCTACGTATATGTGATAAGGATTATGTTTGGTTCTTTGCGTACCTATACTGTAATTCAATACATGCCATGTTGAAATACTCGAAAGTTTTGATGTGATTATGAACTAAGGAATTAAGTTTTTATATACATATATATATATATTCATGTATGTGCGTGAAACGAGTACATTTAAGCAAGTGATTATGATTATTGAAAGAGTTATATGTTATGCTAAATGCGTAGTGACTCTATGAACCTATTCATGATAGATTATGATATTACTATGTGCTTCCAAATATGGAAACTAAATATGGTTAAAGTATTATGTTTTAGTTTGATTGATTGAATTAGAAGTAGCAATGAAGCTTTTAGATGCGGAAGAATATATGATCTCAATTTGGATGAAATAGTTAAATTATATGCGCGTGCATGAGGTTTAAACTATTTGACCGGACGATGAAATCTCTTGGTATTGTTAAATGCGATTTGTACAAGGTTTAAAACGATGAGTCCTAGTAATGATCAACAATTAAAGATGTTTAGTACATTAAGTTAGCCAGGTATGTATCATGGACTCATATATGATTTTAATTTGATTGAATTAAAAGCATATAAAGTAATGCATATGTGAATATTCGACCATCTTGGTTATTATTGTGAAAGTATATATGTGCTAGCTAGGTGGTGCGTTTATTGAAATTATAGTTCGATGTGAAGCTTAGATTAACTGCATTGAATAGAAGAAATGAATGACTAATGATATTGAATGAAAACATTTTGTGACATTAAACTCAGGGCCAAAGAAATGTAAATTAAACTATGTGAAATTCTGGTTAGGTATATTCGGTCAAATGGGATCTTACTTAGATTTGAGTACATGAGATAATCGTATTTGATTCAGCAAAGTTATTATTTTGCTTAAGACTTACTAAGCTTATGAAAGCTTACTCTGTTTGTTTCGTGTCTGTGTTTTATAGATTGTGGACTCTGACTACCAGCTCAGGGATCGTCAGCGCTTCGTCACACTATCTGCTATTACGGTAACCATGTGATTAGACTTAGCTTATGGCATGTATAGGATAGATGCTAAGCAAATAATGATATTATGACTTTTATATATAAGTCACGCGAATGTGGCATCTTATGGAACTTACTTGTGTAAGTCTTAAATTCGAACTTTGATTGTGTATAGTAATTAGTAAATTAATGATCTTTATTCAAGAAAATGTTCAAAATTTTTCTGTTCTGATCCGATTCCTAGTTTCTGGTAACGCCTCTTCCTATTCCGGCGATGGTTATGAGATAGGGGTGTTACACTTACGGCCATGTGGGCACTCTAAGCTGAGACACGGTTGTGCAATTTGGCCATGTATAAACAAGGTAAAAATTTTCCAGAGACACAAGCTACGACAAAGTGCCACGGTCGTGCGACGTGGCCGTGGCCAACACTGTTAATTGAAACACGAGCTTAAACCATATGACACGATCGTGCGATACGGCCGCGTGACCCAAACATGGGCATGTGACACGCCCGTGCCTCAAGACCGTGGTCGACATTGTCATTTTAGACACGGGCGTGTGATATACTACATGGCCGTGGGAGAAGCAAACATCGAAGGACACGACTGTGTGCCTCAAAATATCCTCGGTACACGGGCGTGTGCCTCAAACCAGACACACCAAAACCCTCAAATTTTGAAAAACACAGGCAAAACCCGAGCCACTCAAGCGTGTACCGTGCCTGTGTGACCCAAAATCCTGTATAAACAGGGCTCTATTCACTTTCTTCTCCATTGAAACCCTAAAATCCTCCACCCAAAACTCCTACCGGACACCCTTAGCCCCGCTGCCGGCCTTCAAATTGACCCCATGCCCGCACAAGACCGCTCCTACGCCCGTGGAAAGCATACCACGACCGTTCAACGCCTGTGCCCAACCACTAAAAACATTCATTTGGTTTCGGTTTTTGTTATTTCTCACTTTTCCTTTAATTTTTTATGTTTTTCGTTAAATTATTTGATTATTGATTTCATTATTTAGTTATTTGCATGTTTCACCCATTTAGCATAATTACTCTAGAAACATCCCTCATGACATTTAGAACAATCTTTTGCTGCCATTTTAAGTTATCTTAAGCCTTTAGATTTTAGGCATTTTGTTCAAATACCCATATTATGTTCATCTCCACTCTTAGGTAAAATAGCATGTTATTTGTGCACTAACATAGGTACTAGTCTTAATCAATTAATTTAGTGTTTATTTTTTAATTATCTTCACTACAACTAACTCATGCCCATTTTCTTTTAGGTACCATGTCATCATCCCGAGGTAAGAAAACTGCCGTACCTGTTTCTAAGAAACGTAAAGGGCCCGGTGGCTCATCCTCTAGACCCACGACAGAAGTCCGACACCCGTACCTTCAGTTTTCACAAGACTCTCAAGAGGAGTTATTTTAAATTCTAAGGGCGAGACCCCTCGGAGTAGGGAGATGTATCGACTAGCCCGCCTTAGAGCAAGTCCACCTAGCAGACACGGTTTGGGCCCTACTGATAACGGACCCATGTGAGCAATTCTTCCAAATTGTGGAGCCTACATACCTCGAAATCACCCTCGAGTTCTACTCCACTTTCTACCTACAAATCGTGATGTCCCAATATGATGATCCAGGACAGTTCAGTTCCGCCTCGGAGGCCTTGTTAGACAACTTAGTGTCCCTGAGTTTGGTACCGCACTGGGGCTATACACGGAGCAATTTTTGGAAGAAGAAGACCTCTCTGAGCTCCACCGCTACATCCACTATTCACCCTCTAAGTGTTGGGAGGCCCTAGTCCCGGTAGCATCAACGTACAACCCCAGTCGCTCCAAGGCAATCGCCCTATCTTCATCATTGAGGTACCTTCATGCCCTCCTCGTGCATACACTCACCGGACGGTGCGAGAGCACCGGCGTCGTCAACACCCACGACGCCTACTTTCTATGGAGCATGGCACACGGCCATGTCTTCGACCTGGCTTACTTCATCGCTCTCGCCATGCAAAATCAGACGGAGAGGCATAGAAAGGGGGTGATCAGCATAGGCTCGTACATGACTTGCCTAGCCCACTACTTCGGCCTATTCGACACTGCAGCCCAGACATCCTCATACACTTTAATTGGCCAGATGTCCCCACAAGGCAACTAGAGCATGCTTCACATGAGGATGATCCAGTGCCGACGTGGGATAGATCCTCCACAGTACCAGCTACTTAGAGATGTCGAGCAGGAGGATCCTAAGGACATTCCTGATGATGTCCCACCACCAGAGGAGGATGCACCCACCGAGCCACCACTACCTTGCTCCCAGTTCATGCGGTAGCTTCATACGCTGACATATCTGAGTGCCTCTCACGATTCGAGCAGCAATGCTTCCAGGGCTTCGATCATATCAATGCGACACTACAGCAGATGTGCCAGCACCTCCACATCACTTCACCACCGCCACCGCGTGACCCATCTGAGGATTAGAGACCTCTATTCCTCTTAACTTTATTTTTATCTTAATTTATATTTTTTCATTGATCTCCATTTTTACCTTTTCTTTTCTTCTCCTTTATTTTCCTTTTAACTTTTACTTTATTTTTAGTTCACCTTATCTTTTTCATTATTTGAATTCTAGTATTATTAGAACTTAATTTATTTTCTTTCTTTATTTTTAATTATTTCATATCGGCCAGCCCCTAACAAACATATTCTATTAATCCAAATTTTCCACGACTGATAAATGCTTTCGTAGTTTCAAAGGAGCTCTACAGCTCATATCCATATGTAAATGGGACAACCCTGCCACAACTACCGGCTCTTCCAATTCCAATCACCGTCTCACATATTCATCCAAAATTCAGGGAGTTTCATGTCTTCCCCTATCTTATGATCTTGTGCTTCTATTGCTACTAATGTTATCTTTGTACATTGAGGGTAATGTACATCTTAAGTGTTGGGGGGGGGAACTTACTTTTAGTCATTACATTCTCCTTGAAATCCCTGAAAATTTTTAAACTAACATTTTGCATTGTTCTCAAAATTTCAAATTCTCACTTTCACTCTTTGCATTATCTTCAATCTCCTGTTAGGAATTAATTCTGATTGATTTATGATTTTTATTGATATGTTGAGAATTAAGACATAGGCGCTTGTACTTCGATTATTCAAACTTTAAAACACTAGGGAATCAAGCATGATAAGTTGAAATTTTTGAGAATTTGAATTTTTTCTAGGTTATTTTCCCTAATTTTAAGTATTATCTTGAGATTTGAAATTCGCAGGATTGACATCAAAAGCCATAATTCTGGTGAGATTTTTGAGCCTTTTGAGCATACATTCTTTCGTGCTCACTTTTATTGTTGCTTTGAGTGAGTCAATACTGGTTTGTTATTCTAGAACTTGCTTCGATTATACATTTCAAGACCACATCATTGATTTGATACACCGAAATGATAAAGGCACCTAGGATATAACCTACTTACTCCATAAAAGCCTACCTCCATAAATTAACCCCTAGTGAACCCTGTTGAGCCTACAACCCATTCTTTGACTTACCTCTAATATTAACCTATAACCCATTTTTGTTGAATCCCATTCAATTATATTGATCCCTATTTTTATCGAGATTTGAGTTGAAATTATTATCTAGCTTTATTCTCTCATTCCCAGTCTGTAAAGTTTGTAAATATTCAAGGTATTATATTTGAATTGTTCTTAAAAAAGTATATATACAGTTAATTCAGTTGTAATTCATAGTTAACATTTTTGCATATTTCTATTTTAAGGCTACCAAGGTTAGAATGATATCATCATAAGGCTTAGCTCGAGGAATATGTTCCAGTGATAGAGATTTTTCTAGCTAGATAATTTTTTAGTTCAATCTCGATTCTAACCTTCTTTTTTAGCTTCTGACAACACCCCTAACCAAAGCCCCATTACAACCATTGAAAGACCTTTTGATCGATGTATCATATATATCTATAGTGGTGGAGATTTGATTTCCTTGCAAGCCTATGGTAATAACTCTTCAGGTTGACTAGAGAGTACTTAATTCTTGAACCCTAAACACTTTGAGTGGATAGATTGAATCCTTAGTGAGGATGTCAATTTTTGTTGATTTTGATTGAGACATAATTACTTAGGAGAAGGGAGAAAACCTATGTTTCGATGATAAAATTCTCAACTTAGAGTAATTGAATCTTTAATGTTCTTCTGATTGAATTTTCATTCTATGAATACTTGTGAATTAGTTTGAAACATTATTGATAAAGATTGTGAGTTGAGAAGAATGATTCTTGATTGTGCGTTGAGATTTTGCTTGAGGACAAGCAAAGGCTTAAGTGTAGGGGTATTTGATAAATGATAATTTATACATATTTTTACCGTATGCTTAGTTTAATTTTTGGATGAATTGTCATTGAATTTGTGGAAATTGGTACTCTTAATCTTTCTATTTCATGTTTTATACTCAGGAGAGCATAGAGAAGAGAAAAGAACGAAAAACGGGCTGAAATAGAGAAAATGGGCCAAAGTGTAAAAACAACACGGCCCAAGGATTCATCACACGGCCGTGGCACACGGCCGTGCCACATAAGGTCCAACACAGCCCAGCCCCGACAAGCACAGCTAGATCACACGATCGTGCTACCATCAACAGAGTCGCACATGGCCTCTTGTCGTGGCACACGGGCGTGGCACAGGGGCGTGTCCCTGTTGTGAGGAAGTGCAATTTCACTTGAATTTGGATACTTAGAGGCTAAGAAAGGCATTCCAAAGCTCTACATAAAGACCCTAGGAGGCAACTCTAAGGGTGTGCCTTTTCTCCCACAAGGGAGTGCCATATTTCTGCCAACACAATGAGTGAAAGCAAGGAATTACTCCAAGGGAAGTCGATTGATTCATCCCAGAAGCCGAATTCTACATCAAGATAAATGATCTCCCTTCAATCCTTCAGGGGTTTTTGGGTTCTTTATGTTTTGTTATTTTTATTCTTTTGAGATGTTTTCTTTATTAAATATGAACTAAATCCCCCAAATACTTGAGGGGGATGAAACCTAAGATAGATCTTGTTATTATTTTATCTTGAGTTATATGATAAATACTTGAATTGTTCTTAATTATGTGTTCTTAATTCTTGTTTTAATAATCCTAGGTATTAACTCAAGTATTAATGTGCTTATTTAGAGGAGCAAAAGTCCTTGTTTAAGAGTAGATCTAGCATAATTAAGCGGAGTTGCATGTAACCCTAGACATAGAGCGAGATAAATTTGCCAGATTAGGGTCAAACCTAATAAGGGAATCCATAGATCGAGTTAATGCAAGACTAGGGGTTTTAACTAGAAAGAGATTTTAGTTAATCAACCTAGGATTAGTTGTTCTTATCCTCGACGGAGGTATTAACATAAGTTAGGGATTTCTACGGATCAAGTCAAGTGAATAAATCGTCTAGCTTAAGAATTGATAACAAGTGAAGTCTAGGTGGATTCTCCCTTGAGTATTTCCCAAATCGATTAGCTTTTTCTAAAGAGTTTTTCCCCAATTTACTTTTTGTGCATTCATATTTAGTTTTAGAATTACTTTCATAAAAACCCCTTTTATTTTTAGGTTAGATAATAGAAATGAGGTTAGTATTAGTACTTTTGGTTCCTTTGGGTACAATATCTCAGTCTTGCCACTAAACTATACTAGTATTCGATAGGTGCGCTTGCCTTAAAATCGTGATATTAGTTAGTTTCTAATGTGATCATTATTATAAATTTTATTACTTCATATCACGCATATCAAACTTCTAGCAATGAAGCAATGGCTTGTTTTAGTGGGTTTTTATAATCAATGTATGCCTAAAGCCTATTGCATGTGATAGGTAAAAATGGCAGCCAAAGAATGATTCAAAGTGGCATAATGAAGTTTCTAGATTAATCATGCTAAATGAATGAATTCCTATCAATAATAATGTAAACAACTTAAAAGAATGAAATCATGAATAGATAAATAATTGAGAGCATTAAAAATTATGAGAAAAGTGAGAAAGAAGAACCGAATGGGTGGTTATAGGGGCGGAGCACGGTCGTGGCAAGGACTACACAGGCGTAGTGACGTTATTGAGGCCGGCGGCGGTGCTAGAAAGGGCTAGTATGGGTTTTGGATAGAAGGATGTTTAGGGTTTAAGTGGAGAAGAAGATGAATAGTGGGGGTTTATATAGGATTTTGGGTCACACGGGCATTAGCCGGTGTGGTTCAAAATTTGGAGATTTTGGCGAGCCAGATTTGTGCCACACGCCCGTGTTCCTAGGGCGTGTTAGGTCACACGATGGTGTCACAGGGCCGTGTCCTTCGGTGTTCACTTCTCCCATGGCCATGTTTAGGGTCACACACCTGTGTCTTAAATGGTAGGTTCGACCACGGCCTTAGGGCATGGGTGTGTCGCACACCTGTGTTTGGAGTAGCAGGTTTGGCCACGGTTTAGGGGCACGGGCGTGTCGCACGCCCGTGTTGATCTGTCAGGCTTGGCCACGACCTTATCGCACGGCCGTGGCTCTTTGTCTCAGCCGTGTTTCGTCATGGTGTGCCCACGGCCTTAGGCACGCCCATGGGCATGGCCGTGTGGCTTGAAAAACCTGCATTCAAAGGGTTAGTTGATGGACTAGAGAGCCTAAATAAAAGAATTTACTATGTTAGTGCTCGGGTTGTCTCCCGAGAAGCGCTTGTTTATAGTCTAAGCTCGACTTTTCTCAAGCTTTCATGGTCACGGTGGTTTGAAAAGTTGAAACTCTTCTATCCTGCTTTCAATTTCATTATCAACGTAAGGTTTGAGTCGAGTATGATTTACCTTGAAAGTGCCGATTGACTCATGTGTTATCTCGACTGTACCATAGGGAAAGATTGTTGTTATCGTGAAGTAAGGTGTGTCATTTATATGTGCTTTTGAATTCAAAATTTAGGGATCGTCCTCCCCTAGGATTACCTTATCTCCTATCTTGATTTGATCCATTTTTACTTGCAGGTCGTCTTGGTGATGCTCTGAGTTGGTGTGAAATATTTTGGGCCTTTCTTGTTGATAGTTCAGCCACTCATATAGTTCCTCAATCTAAAGCATTCATTTTTCATGTACGTCTCCCTTGGATGGACTTGTCTGTGGTTAGGTTTCCTTTATATGGAGTGTATCCTGCACAGAAGGTTGGGTGGTGAGATCAGTCTTTTTACAAGGACTTGTGACTATATTCTTATCATCAACAGTCTTAATTGAGTTTCAAGCTTGTAAAGTAACTTTGTCATCACCTACAAGTAGTGTAAGCTCACCTATTCCTACATCAATTATGGTTCTAGCAGTTGCTAAAAAGGGTCGCCCTAGAATTAATGGTACATTGCTATCCTCATCAATGTCTAAAACAACAAAGTCAACTGAGAATATGAATTTATCAATTTTGACAAACACATATTCAATTATTCCCTTTGGAAATCTAATGGTTTTATCAGCCAGTTGAATGGTCATCTTAGTTTGTTTAGGTTTTCCAAGACCTAGTTGTTTGAACAGTTTATAACGCATTACATTAATACTAGCCACTAAATAAGCTAAAACATTTTTAATGTCTAAACTACGAAGTAAACAAGGAATTGTAAAACTCCCTGGATCTTTCAGTTTGTTGGGTAGCTTATTCTGTAAAATAGCTCAGCACACTACATTTAGTTTCACATGAGATGTCTCATCTAGCTTCCGTTTATTTGTCAATAGCTCTCTTAAAAACTTAACGGCGTTTGGCATCTGCGATAGAGCTTCAATAAACGGTAAGTTAATATGTAGTTTCTTTAAAAGTTTAAGAAACTTACCGAATTGTTCATCTGTGCGGTCTTTTTTTAACGCATTAGGATATAGAATATGAGGTTTATACTCTTTGTTACTTACATCGTCTTTTCCTTTACTTACCATAGTCTCCTTTCCTAACACTGGGTTGGTTTTGGCTAACCCTTCCCCATCTATTGTATCCACGGCATTTAGTTGCTCCTTAGGGTTAGTCTTAATATTGCTTGGTAACCTACCTTGTGGTCATTCAGAAATTAGCTTGGCTAGCTGACCTATTTGAGTTTCAAGTCCTTGGATTGATGCTTGCTGGTTTTTCAATGCCGTATCAGTATTTTGGAAACGGGTTTCTGATACGACGATGAATTTTGTGAGCATCTCCTCAATGTTCGTCTTTTTCTCTTGTTGGAACGGTGGTTGTTGAAATCCCGAAGGAGGTGGTTGTCTTTGATTTCCTTGTCCTCCCTGTGAAAAATTAGGGTGGTTCCTCCAACCGGCATTGTAAGTTTTACTATAAGGGTTGTTTGGAGATCTAGAATTATTACCCATATAGTTGGCTTGCTCGGTTTCCATGCCATGTCCATAGGAGGAGTAGTCAGAATTGTACATGTTTCCTTAGATTGAGTCACACTGCATCACTGGGTGTACCTGCGTAGAACTAACAAAGTTATCAATCTTTTTATTAAGAAGTTCTACTTGATTAGAAAGCATAGTGACTGCATCAATATTGAAAACTCCAGCAGCTTTCTGTGGCTTTGTTCTCATTACTTGCCACTGGTAGTTATTCAGTGACATCTCTTTTATAAACTCGTAAGCTGCTTTAGGTGTTTTATTGTTGATTGTTCCTCCGGCGGCTGCATCGATCATCTGCCTTGTTGAAGCATTCAAACCGTTGTGAAAGGTTTGAACTTGTAGCCACAGAGGTAATCCATGGTGAGGGCACCTTCTCAAGAGATCTTTGTATCTCTCCCATGCGTCGTAGAGTGTCTCTAAATCCATCCGCACAAAAGAAAAGATATCATTCTATAATTTAGCCATTTTACCTGGTGGAAAATATTTAAGCAAAAAATTTTTGGTCATTTGGTCCCATGTAGTGATAGACCCTCGTGGTAGAGAGTTCAACCATTGTTTGGCTTTGTTTCTCAAGGAGAATGGGAATAGTCGAAGACAAATGGCATCATCAGAAACACCATTTATTTTGAATGTATCACATAATTCCAAAAAGTTGGCTAGATGCGAGTTAGGATCCTCATCCTGCAAACCATCAAACTGAATAAACTACTGAATCATCTGAATAGTGTTAGGTTTCAGTTTAAAATTATTTGCAGCGATAGTAGGCCTAACAATGCTAGATTCAGTACCAGCCAAATTAGGTTTAGCATAATCATACATAGTACAAGGAATAGGATTCTGCTCAACAGCATTTGCAGCTACTACAGGAGGTAGCTGATTTTCTTGATTTGCTTCTATCTCTTCAGTAGGTTCAGTTTCTTCTTTTTGTCCTTGTTCTGGATATCGTAGGCTTCTTTTTATTTCTCTACGAGTTCTATGAATTGTAGCTTCTAGGTCGTCGTCAAACAATAATGGTCCTCCTGGGTTTCTTCTAGTCATAAACTAGAGGCACCTGGAAGGGAGAAAGAGAATTTAAGTAAATAAAAACTAAAATAAAAATTAAAAACAAAAAAATAGTAATGGCTAAAGTAATAGAAATCAAGTGTTCCCAACATCTTAGTTTCTCGGCAACGACGCCAAAAACTTGATCTCGTGATTGTGATGGAGTAATAAAATTTGATCGTACCTGAAACTAACTATTATCACGATGAAAAGGCAAGTGCACCTATCGAGTAGTAGTATAGTTAGTGGCAAGACCAAAATATCGAATCCATAGAACTATGAGTAATGGTAATGACTTTCTTCCTATTATCTAGCCTAAAAATAAAGAGGGATTTGGTTGTAAACTAACTAATCTAAACTAAACTAAGAAGGTGACAAAGAGAAAAAATTGGGAAATTGCTTTTAGGGAAAACTAATTGATGAGGGCAATACCTAAGGAAGGAATCCACCTAGACTTCACTTGTTATCTAACTCTAAACCAGATGATTTCTTCATTTGACTTGATCTGTAGAGATCTCTAAATTATGTTGATACCTTCGTCTAGGATAAGAACAACTAATCCTAGGTTGATTAACCGAAATCTCTTTCTAGTCAAAACCCCTAGTCTCGCATTAACGCGATCTATGGCTCCTCATATTTAATTTGACTATAATCCGGCAGATTTTCGTCGTCCTATCTCTAGGATTGCGATCAACTCGGCTTAATTGTGTTGGATCTACTCCTATGCAGGGACTTTTGCTCCTCTACAGAAGCACATTCAACTTAAATCAATATCCCGAAAATATCAATTTAAGAGTTAAAAACACAATTAAGAACAAATCAAATATTTATCACACAGCTCAGATAACAATAACAAGATCTGTCTTAGGTTTCATCCCCCTCAGGTATTTGGGGGTTTAGTTCATAATTATAAAAAGAAACATCTCAGAAAGAATAAAATAGCAAAACATAAGAAAACTCAAAACTCCCGAAATGATTGAAGGGAGATCGTCTGTCTTGGTGTAGATCCTGACTTCTAAGATGGATCAATCAGCCTTCCTTCGAGTAATTCCCTCCTTTAACTCCCCATTTTGGCGGGAATAAAGCACACCTTTGTAGTTACCTTCTAGGGTCTTTATATAGAGTTTAGAATGTCTTTCTTAGCCCCTAAGTAGCCTTTTCCGAGTGGAATTGAACTTTCTCTCGATAGGAACCCGCCCGTGTGAATCGATGCCTAGGCCGTGCTTGAGCCTTTTAATGTGGCACGGCTGTGTGACACGCCCGTGTGACGAACCTCCAGGCCGTGTTGTTTTCATACTTTGACCCATTTACTCCGTTTTCGGCCAATTTCTTGCTCTTTTCTCTTCCTTATGCTCACCTAAGTATACAACATGAAATAAAAGGATTAAGAGCACCAAATTCCACAAATTCAATGATAATTCATCCAGGAATTAGGCTAAGCATGAGGTAAAAATATGTATAAATTACAGTTTATCAGTGATGCATCGCTGTAGACAGTAAATTCCTTATCAGATTTTGGCTGTATCAAGACAAGGGCTTCAGTCAGAACTTTTTTCAGTTTCTCAAAACTTTCTTGTTGCTTATCAGTCCAGTTAAATGGTACTCCTTTACGCAGTAACTTAGTCAAAGGTGTAGCAATCAGTGAAAACCCCTACACAAAACATCTGTAATATCCTGCTAGACCTAGAAAATTTTGAATTTCAGATACAATCTTAGGTGGTTTCCAATTTAGAATAGCTTTGATTTTTTTAGAATCAACCCTAATCCCCTCGGCAGATACCACGTAACCCAGAAATGTCACCTCTCATAGCTAGAATTTGCATTTGCTGAACTTAGCGTATAACTGCTTCTCCCTTAGAATTTACAGAATGACTCGAAGATGTGCATCATGTTCATCTTCGGTTCTCGAATACACCAGTATATCGTCTATAAACACCACCACGAACCAATCCAAATAGGGTCGGAACACTCAGTTTATCAGATCCATGAAGGCTGCTGGTGCATTCGTAAGCCCAAACGGCATCACTAGGAACTCATGTGACCATAATCAGTCCTAAACACCGTCTTGTAGACATCAGCCTCTTAACTATCAGTTGATGGTACGCAGAATGGTGATCAATTTTGGAGAAAACCAAAGCTCCTTGCAGTTGATCAAACAGATCATCTATCCTCGGCAAATGATACTTATTCTTAATAGTCAGTTTATTCAATTGCCGATAATTGATGCACATGCGCATGGATCCATCCTTCATCTTCACAAATAACACTGGTGCTCCCCATGGAGACACACTAGGCCGAACAAATCCTTGATCCAGTAGCTCTTGAATTTGAGCCTTTAATTCCACTAGCTCCTTCAGTGCCATCCTATAAGGAGCAATGGACACTAGAGCTGTTCCAGGCAGGAGCTCAATACCAAATTTGACCTTACGGTTCGAAGGCAACCCAGGGAGCTCATTAGGAAATACATCAGGAAAATCCTTAACAGTTCTGATATCTTCGACAGATGGACCCTCAAAATCAGATACACCACTGTAGGGTAGACACGCCTCACAACCCTTACGAACCAATTTCTCGGACCTTAGTGTAGAGATTAAATTTGATAGATAACATCTTTGCTCCCCAATTGCAACAACCTCCTCATCCGCAGTAGTCTTCAATATCATATGCTTAGCAGCACAATCTAAACTTGCTCAGTGTTTCACCAACCAATCCATCCCCAAGATTAGGTCAAATTCACCAAATGATAGCTCCATCAAATTCGCTGGAAAGATAACTCCTTGAACCTCTAGGGGCACTGATAAACCATGATATATACATATTTTTTATCCTATGCTTGGCATATTTATGGATGATTTATCATTAGATTTTTGGAATTCAATGCCCCTAAATCATTAATTTCATGTTTTATACTTAGGTGAGCATAAGGAAGAGAAAAAAGCAAGGAACGGGCCAAAAACAGTCAAAATGGACCGAAACCAAATGGCCCAAGAAGTTTCACATGGATAAACCACACGCTCATGTGTGACACACAGAATTCAACACGGCCTAAGCATTCTCACATAGGCGTGTCTCTGTCGAGCCCTGTTTCATTTCCAGTCAGAAAAGGCTAATTTTTAGGTAATTTGGGCTTTTTAAAGGTTATAAAAACACCCAAGGGGAGGAACAAAAGGACACACAGAGTAGAAAGCAAGGATTTACTCAAAGAACATCGATTGATTCATCTCAGAAGCAAGAATCTACATCAAGACTGAAGATCTCCCTTCAATTTCACTTGAAGTTTTTAGATTCTTTATGTTTTGTTGTTTTCCTTATTTTGAGATGTTTTCTTTTATAAATATGAACTAAACCCCCTAAATACCTAAGGGGGATGAAACTTAAGATGAATCTTGTTATTAATATGTGAATTATATGATAAATATTTGATTTGCTCTTAATTGTGTAATTAATTCTTGTGTTAATATTTCAGGATATTAATCCAAGTCAAATGTGCTTATTCAGTGGAGCAAAAGTCCTTGTTTAAGAGTAGATTCAACACAATTAAACGGAGTTGATCGCAATCCTAGACATAGGACAACGAAAATCTACCGGATTAGAGTCAAATCTAATAGGGAAGTCTATAGATCGAGTTAATGCAACACTAGAGGTTTCAATTAGAAAGAAATTTCAATTAATCAACCTAGGGTTAGTTGCTTTTAGTCTTGAAAGAGATATTAACAAAAATTAGGGATTTCTACTGATCAAGTCAAGTGAATAAATCATCTAGTTTAGAATCGAATAACAAGTGAAGTCTAGGTGGATTCTTCCTTGGGTATTACTTTAATCAATCAGTTTTCCAAAAGTATGTTCCCCAATTCATTCTTTGTCATGTCTTAGTTTAGTTAATTTTTAATTTAAACAAATCCTCAATTATTTCTAGGCTAGAGAATAAAAAGAAAGTTAATACTAGTACTTTTAGTCCCTGTGGGTTCGACATCCTGGTCTTGCCATCAACTATACTAATGTTCGATAGGTGCGCTTGCCTTTATCATGATAATAGTTTAATTTTACAGGTTTGACCATCATAAATATCACTATCAAATTTTTGGCGCCATTGCCGGAGAACTAAAATATTAAGAACACTCGATTTTTATTACTTTAGGAATTTTTACTTTTATTGCAATTCACTTTTTGTTTTTATTTTTAGTTTATTTACTAAACTTTTCTTTTCATTCTTCCTTGACAGGTGTTCTAGTTTATGACTAGAAGAAATTCGTCAGGACCTTTGCTTTTTGATAGTGAGATAGAAGCATCAGCTCGCAGAAACCGTAGAGAAATAAGGTGAAGCCTACAGTACATAAAAGAAGAGCAAGAACGTGACCAATACTACTAAAGAGATGGAGGCAAATTAGAATATTCCGTTACCCCCTATGGTAGCTGCAAATCCTGTGAATTAGAAACCTGCTCCTCGCACTATGTATGATTATGCTAAGCCTAATTTAGCTGGTACTGAATATAGTATTGTTAGGCCTACTATTGCTGCAAATAATTTTGAACTGAAACCTAACACTATACAGATGATACAACAGTTTGTTCAGTTTGATGGTTTGCAGGACGAGGATCCTAACACACATTTAGCTAACTTTTTGGAACTCTGCGGCACCTTTAAAATTAATGGCATTTCTGATGATGCCATTTGCCTTCGATTATTTCCCTTTTCTCTGAGGAATAAGGCTAAATAATGGTTAAACTCTCTACCACGAGGGTCTATCACTACTTGGGAACAAATGACCGAAAAATTTCTTTTAAAATATTTTTAGTCGGCTAAAACGATAAAGTTGAGGAATGACATATCTTCTTTTGTGTAGATGGATTTAGAAACTTTTTATGACGGATGGAAGAGATACAAGGATTTATTGAGAAGGTGTCCTCACCATGGGTTAACTCTGTGGCTACAGGTTCAGACTTTCCATAATGGTTTAAATCCCTCAACAAGGCAAATGATAGATGCAGCTATTGGTGGAACAATCAATAATAAGACACTCGAGGAGGCTTATGAATTTATAGAGGAGATGTCACTAAATAATTATCAGTGACAAGTCATAAGGACAAAGCCACAAAAAGCTACCAGTGCTTATAATGTCGACACAGTAGCCATTCTTTCTTGTTAGGTAGAACTTTTGAATAAAAAGATTGATGGTTTAGTTGGTTCTACGCAGGTACATCTAGTTATGCAATGTGACACAAATATAAGTGGTGTGGGCAATCCAGAGTACTCCCTCTATGGACATGGCATGGAAAACGAGCAAATGAATTATATGGGTAATAATCCTCGACTTCAGAATAATCCGTATAGTAACACTTATAGTGCAAGTTGGAGGAACCATCCCAATTTCTCGTGGGGTGGTCAAGGAAATCAAAGATCGCAACCCCCTCCAGGCTTCCAACAACCACCTTACCAACAAGAGAAAAAGCCAAACCTTGAGGAGATGCTCACAAAATTTATCTCAGTGTCAGAAACCCGCTTTTAGAATACCGAGCAGCACTTAAAAATTAGCAAGCGTCGATTCAAGGCCTCGAGACTCAAATAGGTCAACTAGCTAAGCTGATTTCTGAATGACCACAAGGTAGCTTGCCAAGTAACACAGAAGCTAACCCAAGAGAGCAGCTCCATGCTATCATTATGCTCGCTGAAGGAGGGTTAGTTGAAGACAACCCAGAACTGAGGTAAGAAGATATGGTAAGTAAAGGTAAGGTTGAGGTAAGCCACAAAGAACCAGTAGTTAAAGAGTACAAGCCTCGTATACTATACCCAAATACAACAAGAAAAGACCGCATAGACGAACAAATTGGTAAATTCCTTAAACTTTTAAAGAAATTACATATTAACTTATCGTTTATTGAAGCTCTTTCACAAATGCCAAATGCCGTTAAATTCTTAAAGGAGCTTTTAGCAAACAAATGGAAGTTAGACGAGTCCTTGCATGTGGAGCTGAATGCAGTTTGCTCAACCATTTTACAGAACAAATTACCCAACAAATTAAAACATCCAGGGAGTTTATGATTCCTTGCCTAATAGGTAGTTTAACTGTAGATAATGCATTGGCTGATTTAAGGGTTAGTATTAATGTAATGCCTTATAAAATGTTTGAACAACTAGGTCTTGGGAAACCCAAACAAACTAGGATGAGCATTCAATTGGATAATAAAACCATTAGATTTCCTAGGGATATAATTGAAGATGTTTTTGTTAAGATCGACAAATTCATATTTCTAATAGATTTTGTTATTTTAGACATGGATGAGGATAGCGATGTTCCCTTAATTTTAGGAAGACCCTTTTTAGCAATTACTAGGACTATTATTGATGTGGGCACAGGTGAACTCACACTTCATGTCGGCAATGACACAATTACGATTCAAGCTCGTGATTCTATTAGGATATATAATGATAGAGATGATATTACAAGTTCTTTTAATAAGGATAACCTCACTATTCAACCTTCTTTGCAGGACATTCTTTGCAAAAGCACAAATGAGCCACGTTCAAGTTCATGCAACAACAAGGGAGCAATCCATGAAGAGCGAATGCTACAGATTAAAGTACTAGACAAATGGCAAAAATATAGCAAAGATGAACCTAGAATACACCACATAGAACTGAAACAAATCCATGACGAGCCTATAGAAAAACCGAGTCAATTTAAGGTTGGGGACAAAGTACTGCTGGAAGAAAGAGATCCTCAAATTGTCACGATAGAATCCAACACACAAAGAGTAACTCCTTTCATGGTACTAAAGGTTCTCCCATACGGTACAGTTGAGGTAACACACAAAGAATTTGACGCCTTTAAGGTAAATTACACTCGACTTAAACCTTATTTTGACACTAAAACTGATAGCAGGAAAGGCGAGTTTCAACTCTTTGAATCACCGTGACCATGCAAGAAGGAAGTAAGTCGAGCTTAGACTCTAAATAAGCGCTTCTCGGGAGGCAACCCGAGCACTAATGTTGTTGACTTTCTTAAATTTTAGTCTATAATATCTAGCAAACACTAACTGAGTTACTAAAACGTAGGTTTCTATGACCACACGGCATGGTACACGAGCGTGCCTGAGACCGTGCCCCCACCATGAGTTAGAGCCATGGGCGTGTCCCTGGCCGTGTGAAAATAGGACTCAATTTTTCCCAAACTTAGGATGTCACAGAGGATGCGACAAATCACCACGGCCATTCAATATGGCCGTGGGTGAACTTGATTAAGTCACACGGGCGTGTGAACTGATGTACGGGCGTGGGGGAAGCGGATAGTTCTAAACACGACCATGCGATGCGGCCGTGGATAACAGCACAGGTAAGAAACACGAGCGTGGCCAAAATCGTGCTAAAAGTAGACCTTGAATTTTCAAAATATATCGAGACACGAGATGCAATAGATCCACACGAGCGTGCCTATAGACATTGTACAAACCTGGTAAAAGCACAAGGGCAATTGAACCAAACACACACCCGTGCCACACGTGATCGATACTGATAATTTAACACGGGTGTGCAACACGCCCGTGCCCATAACCCATGGCCAACACTGAAAAAGTAGCACGAACGTGTCACGTGGGCGCTCCTGTTCATAACATACGGGCATGTGACCTAATACACGGGAGTGGGAGAAATGAACGGAGTAGTACACGGCCATGCAATATGGCTGTGGGCAGCAACACGCCTAGGGAACACGGGCGTGGCTGAAGGCCGTGAGCAATTTAAACTAAAATTTCACGAAACACACGGGCTAAAAATAAGCCACACAGGCGTAGGCTACGGCCGTGTGACCCAACACGAGCCTGGCACGATCGTGGCCCCTATGTAAACCCCCACCCAAAACCACTGTTCATCATCTTCCCCAATTTCTCCCTAACAAACCCTAGCCACCAGACCTCCCTAGCGCCGCCATCACCCCCAGTTCCAGCCTTCGTTCGCTTTTCTTTCCCCTTTATCCTCTTCACCAACCACACACTCCACTATCTTCCTTCCCCAAACTTCTCCTTTCTATTCCCCTCCCCTACACACACACAAAAACGCCAACAACCAACGGCCGTACCCCTGGCCACCACCTTCCATACCGACGGTTCTACCTCTCTTTACTCTTATTTTATTTTATTTTATTTGGTTGATTAGTATTCTCTCATTTTATTAAACTTTATGTTAATTGCTTGTCATCTACTTATTATTTTCTACCTACTTAGAACTTATTTCACGTTATTTTAAATTTTTCTATTCCCATTATTATTAGCTATTTCATCTATAATGAGTAATTTTAGTCATGCTATTGCTATGCCATTTGCCATTATATTCTTGCCATCTATTAATTTATGTTTATTTGCTTGTTAATTCGTCAACTTTTGAATTTTGTTAGTCTTATTAGTTTTCAGGATAGTTTGCTAATTTAGTCCACTTCTTGAAATTAATTTTGAATTTGGTGTCTTATTAGCCTATTTCCATTTTTATTCGTTCATTAGACTTTTTAATTGCTTTCTTGTAGGTACATAATGACCCCTCCATATGGCAAGTCCAAGGTAGTCGTCCCTGCTTTAAAAAAATGGAAGGGACCCAGCACTACCTCCTCCAGCACAACCACTGAAACGCGCCACCCTTTTCTCCAGTTTCCACCAGGATCTCAGGAGGAGCTCTTTCAAATCTTTCGGGCAAGACCCCTTAGCGTAGGACGGTGAATTGATTAGGCCGTACTAGAACAGGTCTAACTCGCAGACTCGGTTAGGGCCCTCCTCACTACTGACCCATGAGAGCACTTATTCAACATTGTCGAGCTGACATACATAGAGCTCACCTTAGAGCTCTATTCTACATTCTATTTACAGACAGTTATGTTAGAGTTTGACGATCCCAGCACAGTGCAGTTTTGTCTCGGTAGCTTGGTACGCCAACTGAGCGTCTTAGAGTTCAGAGTCGCTTTAGGACTTTATTCAGAGGAATTCATGGATGACGATGATTTCTATGAGCTCCATCGCAAATTTCACTATTCTCCTTCCTCCTGTTGGATTGCCCTGGTCCCTGCTTCAGCTACTTACAATCCTAGCCACTCTAAGGCATCGGCTCTCCCTCCATCACTAAGATACCTACGACGCTTATTTCTTATGAAGTATGGCACACGGGCACGACTTTGATTTAGCATACTTCATCATCCTTGCCATTCATCATCAGACAGAGTGACAAAGGAAGGGAGCCATCTGCATAGGTCCATATGTGACTCGCCTTGCACGGCACTTCGGCCTCCTCAACACCGTGGCACAATCTTCATGGCTAACACTCATCCGCCAGATGTCTCCATAGGGCATCTCGAGCATGCTCCATATGAGGATGATAGAGCATCGTCGTGGGTCTGATCCTCTTCAATACCGTTTAGCCCAATCTACGGAGTAGGATGACCTAGCGGATATTACTAATGATATCCCCCCACCTCAGGAGGCTCCACATTCTCAGCCACCACTGAGTCATAGACCAATTCATGCGGCTGCTTCATTGACTGATATTTCTAAGTACCTCACTCAATTCGAGTAACAGTGCTTTCAGCGATTCGACCACGTTGATGCTACTCTATAGCAGATTTGTCAGCACCTCCACATCTCATTTCCACCTCCACCACCTCACGACCCATCTGGCGACGAGGACTTTTGAGTCCATTTATTTTTATTTTTATTTTTAATTTTATGTTTCTTTATCTTTATTTCTATTTTTATGTTCTACAAAACTTATCTTAGTTTATCTTGAAAATTTTATTTTTTGGCCGTTTCTTAATGAGTAACCATGCTAATCCATGTTTCTTAAAACATTATTAATGGTATCGTAGTTATACAGAATTTAAAAGCTCAATATTACTTAGTATTAAACAACCCTACTGGGAAAGGTACTCCATGACTGCCATGTCCTGCTCGACCCCGACTATAGCCACCACAATACCAAACACCATGTTAATATCTTCTATTGGAATGATACTTGTGAACACCCCAACCTCTACCACAAGTGGAGTATCCTCCCCCACCTTCACCTCTGCTGAGTTCATCACACTTCTTATTAGCCATCTTTCCAACTCCGCTCTCACTACTCTAAGGATTCATCCAAAATTCAGGAAGTTTCACTTCTCTCCTTCTCTTACGATTTATACTTATATTCTTACTTATCTTTGTACATTGAGGAAAATGTATGTCTTAAGTATGGTGAGGTTATTAGTTTCATTATCAAAAAATCCCTGAATTTTGTCATGTTCTCAAGTCACTTTCTCATATCACTATTAGAATAAATTTTGATTGATTTATGATTTCTATTGATATGTCTTGGATTAAAACATAGGTATTTGTGCTTTGATTAAACTTTAAGATATTAGAGAATCAAGCATGAAAAGTTGATTTTTAAGAATTAAAATTTTTCTAGGTTGTTTCCCCAAATTTAGGTATTACCTTGAAGTTTGAAATTCGCAGGATTGACATCAAAAGCCATAATTTTTGTGAGATTTTGAGCCTATAGAGCATATTTCTTTCTTGCTCACTTTTATTGTTGCTATGAGTGTGTCAATATTGATCTGTTATTCTAGAACTTACTTCGATTATATATGTCAAGGCCACACCATTGATTTGATATACCGAGATGATAAAGGCACTTAGGTTTAACCTACTCACTCCATAAAAGCCTACCTTCATAGCTAACCCTTAGTGAACCCCTTTGAGCTTAATAAACTATTCATTGATTTACCCTTAATATTAACCTATAAACTATTATTGTTGAAATCCCCTTAATTAATTTGATCCCTATTTTGTTGAGATTTGAACTGAACAATTATCTAGCTATGTTCTCTATTTTAGTTAGTGAAGTTTTAATATTTGATTTGTTCCTAAAATATATATAATAATTTCAGTTATTAATTTGTCGTTTAGCATATTATTATGAAGTTATGTAATTCTTGATCTTAAACGATGTTATTCATAAAGGAAAGCTTAATTCTAGAAATATTTATATTCAGTGATGTAATTTTTCAATATTGGTTATTTTTATAGTTAGGTAAATTTTTAGCTCAATCTCGATTCTAACATTCTCTTTTAGCTTGTGTCCACGCCCCTAACCAAAGCCCCGTTACAACCCTCTAAAAGACCTTTTGCTCGATATATCATCTCAAGTTATTGTGGTGGAGCTTTGATTTTCATGCAAGCCTATGGTAATGGCTTTTCATGTTGACTAATGAGAGCTTAATTTCTGAACCCTAAACACTTTGAGTGATTTGAGTGAATCTTTAGTGAGGATGTTAACTCTTGTTAGTTTTGAATTAAAGGTGATTACTTAGATAAGAGGAGATGCCTATGTTTTTGTGATGAAATGATCAACTTGGATTGTTTGAGACTTTGATGCTCTTTTAGTTGAATTCTCAATGTATAATTACTTGTGAATTAGTTCAAAACATTATTGATAGGAATTATAAGTTGAGAAGAATGAATTTTAATTGTGAGTTGAGGATTTTGCTTGAGGATAAGCAAAGGCTTAAGTATGGGGATATTTGATAAACCGTGATATATACATATTTTTTATCCTATGCTTGGCATATTTATGGATGATTTATCATTAGATTTATGGAATTTGATGCTCCTAAACTGTTAATTTCATGTTTTATACTTAGGTGAGCATAAGGAAGAGAAAAGAGTAAGGAACGGCCAAAAACAGACAAAATGGGCCAAAACCAATATTCAACATGGCCTAAGCAGTTTCACATAGGTAAACCACATGCCCATGTGTGACACATAGAATTCAACACGGCCTAAGCATTCTCACACGGGTGTGTCCCTGTCGAGCCCTGTTTAATTTCCAGTCAGAAAAGGCTAATTTTTAGGTAATTTGGGCATTCTAAAGTTTATAAAAACACCCAAGAGGAGGAACAAAAGGACGCACAAAGTAGAAAGCAAGGAATTACTCGAAGAACGCCGATTGATTCATCTCGGAAGCAATGATCTACATCAAGACTGAAGATCTCCTTTCAATTTCACTTGAAGTTTTTAGGTTCTTTATGTTTTGTTGTTTTCCCTATTTTGAGATGTTTTCTTTTATAAATATGAACTAAACCCCCTAAATATCTGAGGGGGATGAAATCTAAGACGAATCTTGTTATTAATATCTGAATTATATGATAAATATTTGATTTGTTCTTAATTGTATGATTAATTCTTGTGTTAATATTGTAGGATATTAATTTAAGTCAAATATGCTTATTCAGTGGAGCAAAAGCCCCTGTTTAAGAGTAGATTCAACACAATTAAGTGGAGTTGATCACAATTCTAGACATAGGATGACGAAAATCTGTCAAATTAGAGTCAAATCTAATAGGGAAGTCCATAGATCAAGTTAATGCAACACTAAAGGTTTTAATTAGAAAGAAATTTCAATTAATCAACCTAGGGTTAGTTGTTTTTAGTCTTGAAATAGATATTAACAAAAATTAGGGATTTTTGCGGATCAATTCAAGTGAATAAATCGTCTAGTTCAAAATTGAATAACAAGTGAAGTTTAGGTAGATTCTTCCTTTGGTATTACCTTAATCAATCAGTTTTCCAAAAGTATTTTCCCCAATTTATTCTTCTTCACGTCTTAGTTTAGTTAATTTTTAATTTAGACAAATCCTTAATTATTTCTAGGCTAGATAATAAAAAGAAAGTTAATACTAGTACTTTTAGTCCCTGTGGGTTCGGCATCCTGGTCTTGCCATCAACTATACTACTGTTCGATAGTTGTGATTGCCTTTATCGTGATAATAGTTTAGTTTTACAGGTTTGACCATCATAAATATCACTATCAGGCATATTCCTGAACAACTTATCTACCCTTACTGACTGTCCCAGTGGACTTATCACTGTCATCTTACTAACAGTACCTTCAAACAGAATGCCCAAAGTCCCAGACACAGTGTATGCAATGTATGAATGCGTAGACCCAATATCAATCAGAGCAGTATAGGCTACATTATGAATTAGGAATGTACCAGTTATAACATCTGGGGTGTCTTCATCCTATTGACGACGTACAGCATATACCAGAGCTGGCTGCCTCACCTCAGTATTGCCAGCACCTCTGCCTGGTTCTCCATGACCTCGTCCCATACCATTTCCACCTCTGGTCTGACCACGGCCTCTCAGTGGCTGCTGGACACCTCTCACTGGTTGTACATAACCCTGTCCTATTGCTTGCATCTGAACAGGTCTCTGAGGACAATTTTTAACTTGATGCTCTATAGACTTACATCTGAAACATGCCCCAATCTTCTTCCAGCACTCACCCAGGTGATGTCTTCCACAATCTGCACAAGGCTGTAATCTCGCAACAAGAACCCCAGCTCGAACTGGCTCGTCAAACCTGGCATCCTTTTTAAACCAACCAAAAGAACCTGAGGGCCCTAAATCCCTCTTATTTCTACCCCTATCCTTTTCACGGTTCTCGCGCTCAGAGTGCTTCCCGTCCTTGGCGATTTTCGCCTTTTCTACAAGGGTAGCAAAATCTCGCTCCCTCTGTGGGGCTATCAGGACTCGAAACTCATCTCGAAGGCTATCATTGAATCACACACAGCGTACATATTCAGTCACCACCATTCCCCGAGCATAGTGGCCAAGTCATAAGAACTCTGCCTCACATTCTGCCACAGATTTATTCCCCTGGGTCAAACCAGAAATTCCCTTCTCCGGGCATCCACAAAACTTGTGCCCACGTACTTTCCTTGAAAAGCAGCTTTAAAGAATTCCTATGTTAACAGGTCGGCCTGAGTACCTTCTCTCATGGTAAGCTACCATGATAGGCCTCGTCTCGCAGTAATGACACTGCACCTTTTAGTTTTTGCTCAAAAGTGCAGTCAAGATCATCCATTATTCTCTCCGTGGCTTCTAACCAGTATTCAGCCACATTAGGGGCTACTCCAAAAATACCTCTAAAGATTTTCGCTCCATTTGACCAGAGTCATTCTGAAATAGACCCTCGGCGCACAGCACCCATATTGGTCCCAATGACCCTCTCCAAAATTCGAAGCATAACTTGAGATAGTGCATCATCCCCAACCACTAGATCATACGATCCCGTCTCAGTTACTGGTGAAGCTGGTGCCTCCCTAGCCTCAACGTTAGGCATGTGGCCCGATCCCGAAGACCCAGCCCTAGCACTTCCACGGCCTCTGCTGCGGCCTCTTATACCCTTTCCACAAGTACCTCTAGTGCTCATATCGATTCGCGTATTATCTGTTTTAGAAATATTATGTATCAGTTTTACAAATTCAATAATTATTAGCAGATGTTTTATGAAAAGTAGTAATTAGAGTTATTTTCGCAGATCGAGGTCTCATTATAATTTTTAGTTTCCTACAATTTCAGTTTACTCTAACTAGAGTATCACAATACAGTCTCATATCTAAAGTAATCTCAGTATCGCATTTCAGTCTAAACAATCATTAGTTATCAAGAAAACTTACGGATTTGGCGCCGGAGACTCGGTGTGCCACACTTATGAATTTTTAAAATATTTTCAAAACCTATCCACAGTCGAGTTTTACAACCTGACTCTGATACCACTAAATGTAACACCCCAAAGCTAGCCCAGACGTTATGGCCGGAACTGGCGTGCTACATTATCGTGCCTTATAGAAAAATTAGAATTTGCAGAACAAAACTGTAATGTCAGTTAGAAACGCCTTTGTGATTTTATGGAAACCTTTAATGAATTAAGTTCTTTACTATTATTAAATCATCATGTCAAAATGTTTGTCGTATTAGATGTTATTGATATGCTAAACTGATTTAAATCGCGAAAGCTTTTAAAACCTTGGTGTTTGAAACGCGTGTTTTTGAAAAACAATTATTATTTTTAGAAATCCCGTTACTTTTAATTAGCAGTTTGAAAGTATGTAAGCAAAAGCTCAATTATAAATTAAATCCTACAAATGGCATTATTACAAATATAAAACCAATCGTCTATGGTTGGGGATTACATGCACAGTTAAAAAGAAAGAGTGAGTTTACGAAAACTCAGTGTGTAATCCCCCATCAGTCAATTGGTAAACAACATGCAGTAACAGTCTGGGCCTAGGCCCTATTTAGAAAGAGTACAGTAGGGCCTTGGCCCAATAGAGTATCAGTACAGTACTGTAATGCAACAGTGCAACCCACCCCAATCCAGCCAAGTACACCACTCCGTACCACCAACACACCATGTGGGGATTAAATTGACCCACCCAGCCAACACACCAATATCGCAACCAAGCTGCCAGTAACAGTATCGCAGCATAGCTGCCGGTAACAGTATCACAACATAGTTGCCAGTAACAGTATCGCAACATAGTTGCCAGTAATAATATGTGCCAAAGCCACCAATACTGTATACTTCATAATGGTATCCTAACCCATGTAGTATGTCATGTCATAAATCATACGTGTATGCAGAATGTCATGCATAGAAATAGTCATTTTATATCATAAATATATCAGTCAATCTACCTCTAGGGGTATAACGGTCATTTTTATCTACTGGTATAATGGTCATTTGACCTATTTTGAGATCTTGGTACACAAACCAATCTCTTAGAAGGTCTACAGTCGCCTAGAGTGATTTATATAACCTAAACGGTCATAACTGAGTAATTGGGCCCAAGGCTCATTACCCAGCCTAGGTGGGCCCACACGCTTATGTGGCCCATTTAGCCCAGATTTAGTCGTGGCTATGCAAACTACATAACCCAGTCCAGTATTTGCCATGTATCGTGGACTTTATCCGTGTGGGCCCCACGAGCCCATTGGGCCTACACGGCCCATTTCGGCCCAACATGGCCCAAAATAGCCTAAGCCCATGAGAACGCTCACGAAAGCCTCTACAATTTTACACCCATGATTCATGGGCTCGACTTACCACACGAGTGTTCGCACACCCATGTGGCCTCAAATGCCGTACTTTTCAGCTTTTCCGCTTTTGTCGATCTATAGTTGAGAGGGGTGTGATTACACACCTGTCGGCTCCTTTTGTCAGTTATCATTTATAGGGTATCTTTACACACCTGCTTATGAGATGAGCGCCAACCTCCATGTACACCAACCTAGATTCAAACATTGCCCAATGTCAGTACTTCAATCGCTAGGGTGAAACACCCTTCAACTAACACTTAATCCCAAATATCGTACATGTTATTTACCTTGGTTGAGCAAGTACGATTTAATCCCCCTTGAATTAGTTATCACCAAATCCTTGGCAAAATCTGCATTGCATCCTAATCTCGTTAACAATCACCATGAATAAGAATAACTAGAGCCAAATGAACAAAAATCTTACCACCCCGTAGGACTAAGAACGGTTGATAGAAGAAATTGACCTATATCCATAAAAGTTCGAAGTACCCAATTGATAGAGGCAAAATGGAACACTTGTACCCTCACACCTAACTAGTTGAAAATCAATAGTCCAGAACCGAAAGTTAGAAGGGGAGAAGAAGGTATCTGACTACAATAAAAGATTGAAGAGAAGAAAAGAGCAAGGACAATCGGTCAAGATTATAGTGTGGAAAGGGGTGGGAAACCATTATTGTAGAATACCCGAAAGAGGGAAAAAGAAAAGAAATGAAGAGGTTCGGCTAAAGTAAACCGATTTGAGGAGAGGAAAAGAAACAATAACATTTAATAATGGGTTATGGAGGGAGGAACGGAGAAAAGAGAAATTAGCAATAAGCAACCGGTTCACCCAAAACAAAAAGGAAGGAGAAAGGGAAGAAATGTTCACTAGAAAATTAGTCGAACAAAGCTACCACTAATAATTAGAGTCGGCCCCAAAGAGAAAAAAAATGAAAGAAAATTGATGCTAAAAGATAAAACCAAATGCTCAATTCGGCACCAAAAAGAGAACTGTAACGTGAGAGAACATGATCCCGAAACAAAAGAAAGCCAAAGTTGAACTAGGAGGATTCGACAATATGCATAACTACACAAAATGCCCCCAATTTCCCTAAACCGAAACCAAAGGAAACCTTAGTGTTCCATTCGACTATAACCTCCTACCATTATCACATCCCTCCTATAATCCCTCCATTGATTACTCCTCAACTCCCCCAACAACTCAATTTAAAATACCATCAAATTCCTCAATTTCAGTCAAACAAGGACACCTCCCACCCTCGGTGCCAAATGAATACTCCCTTGTGCATGGCATTACTCGAACACAAGCCTCCTTAGACACACTATCACGCCACCCACCACTGGACCATAGGCTCCCTTGTGACATAATTCAATCACAATTATTTATAAGGCTTCAATGCTAATGTCACGATTCCCTTAGGAGAAAAACTACAAATTTTGCAAAAGCCAAGACTTGACCCTAGGCTTCCCAAACACTCCCAAACACACCCAAATCACTTAGTCAATACAACCAACATGCAATTTGTAACACCCCTAACCTATATCCGTCACCAGAGCGGGTTACGAGGTATTACTGAATAAGGCACAACTTATAAATATTCATATGACCTCATATACAAGTTTCTTAAGCCATTCAAATGTAAATTTACTAATCAGATAATTGCTTACTAACTCGTTCACAACACATAAGAATTTAGAAATTTACGAGTTCATCCATAGTCACAAAATAAGACATATATATGAATATACAAATATATATTTATTTTTCTTAATTTGAATTTAATAACCATTTAATGTCAACCATCATCATTCAATATTAAGAATGATATATGTGCATGATCCATATAATACTAGTAAATAAAAAAAAAAAAAAGAACTTGAAGTAACTCACTCAATTTGCAAATTTAACTATCCAAAACCCTTATAACATTATTTACTATTCATTTGGTAAAATTTTAATACTTTAACCGAATGCCCACTTCAATTCTATTCAATTATAACATAAGTTTAACACTTCAAGGAAATAATCCAGAATATGCGTGCATATATATATAGCAATCATTTAGCCTAATACTTCAGCAAGTCAAAGCCGAATCTAAGCATGCAAATATTATCTATCAAGCATTATAAACAAAAGTCATATGCAAGACCAACTCAATGAACACATATGCGGTTAAATATATAATTAAACATATGGTCCAAATTAATCATCTCCTTTTTATAAACCAATACCAAATTCATAGTTTCATATTTTATCAAACATGTCAAATCAATTTAAACCATCGTAGCCATTTTAATCTGTAACTAAGCATAACTATTAATGCCCCATTATAAATATATATATATATATACCTAAATTTTTAACATATGACAGAATATATTTAATAACTAAAATTTCCATCACCAATTTCCCACGTTAAACTCATTAAATATTCATGCTAAGGATTCATGAAATCAAGTCTGAACACAATAAGCAAATTCACATATATATACCTTTTTATTTTGTATAAAATACATTCAAACTGAACAAACATACTTAAAGCTGATTTAATTATGCCACACCCAATATCAACAATTAATCTTAATATGTGATCATGAAACATGATATTTAGCCATGTATAGCCTACGTCTTAGCAATCAAAAGTAAGCACAAAACACAAACAAAACCAAAACCAAATTCGAGCATGAAAAATAAGCCATTTCCGCATGGCCTTATACATAATAAAAGTTGATTATTTCAAAATACTTTTCAGCCTATACATGCCATAGTTCCCAAAATGCAACTTGTAGAATACCGAAAGTGAATGATAGTGTGATAGACTTTATTGACGATCCCCGAACTTGTAGCTTGAATTCAAAATCTATAAAATAGAGTAACATAAATACATAGAGTAAGCTGTTGTAGCTTAGTAAGTTATAAGCAATTAACAATCCAAAAATATATTCAACTCATTTTAAGCTAATCTACATTTCATTTTCATTATCAAGCTTAACTTCGAACCTACAAGTGGAATAAATAATAAATATTCATTCACAAAATTCTACTTAGCCGAACACTCACTTAATCAATTTAACCTAACATCACTCAACTTTCTAAGCCAAACATTTTAATAAAATCAAACATATACGTACACATTTATATAAGCTCCAAAGCCATATTATAACATCTTACACTTATACTACTTACATGACCGAATATATATATATATATATATATATGTGTGTGATTACATTTATGCACATGTCCAAGAATAAATTCTAAAATATTCATACCAATTCTTCACAGGGCCAAAAACACTTACTGAATCCACATGAAATCTTCAATTGTATCACATGAAGTTAGTAACAAATATCAAGATGCTTAATTACCTCATCCCAAATAAACAAAAAGCTAACTCATACCTGCTCATTTAGCTCATTTTATACATCCATACACGATTTACCTTTACCTGATGAACCATTCGAAATTGGTTAAGAAACTTAGATAAAAAATCGCAAATATTGTACAATACCAATGTCTCAGACGTGGTCTTACATGTAATCACAAATCGATGCCACTGTCCCAGACAAGGTCTTACTCGCACTCATATATCAGAATCACATATCGATGTCATGGTCTTACTCGCACACGTAAATCAGAATCCTATGTCATGACATGCGTATCCTAACTATTCCTAAGGTTCATACGGGGCTTTCGGGAGTCGTAGGTCGGTCGAAGCAAATTCGAAAACTTCATAATTCAACCTACTCACATTCGACTTTCATGTGTAATAAATTATACATTTCATATCAGCATGTAAATCTAACAATTAATTAAACCTAAATACATCTATTTGCTTATGAACTTACCTCGGGCGATGAAAAATGAGACGGGATGGCTAGTCGACAACTTTAGCTTTTCCCCGTTCCAATTTCGATTTCTTTAATTTTTGATTTAAACATATTCAAATTAAGCTCATTCAAACATATTTTGATTCAATTTAGTCCAACAACACACAAATAGGCAAATTACCATTTTACCCTGACATTTACAATTTTTACAATTTAGTCCCTATTACACAAAACAAAAAAATATAAAATTTCAACATACCAATGTTGGCCGAATTTTACCCACACTCATACAAGTCCATATAAATCCATATATTTTATTTATTTCGCAATTTAGTCCTTTAAATTATTATTTTTTCAATTTAGTCCAAATTACTCAAAATCATCCAAAAATTCCAACATAAAATATGTTAACCCAAACAATTCTTTCATATTTCACTAACAACCACCAAAAACCACAAGTTCTCATCAATGGCATAATTCAAAATATTCATCAAAATAAAAAATTTAAACATGAGTTTTGTAGTACTCGAAGCAACGATCTCAAAAACGTAAAAATTATCAAAAACCGACTATGAACAAACCTTGAATCTAGCTTGAAAGGAATGGCCGCACCTAAGTTTCTCTTTTCTTTCTTTGTTTTATATTCGGCAATGGAGAAACAAATTATAAACTAATGTTTCATGACATGTTTTTGTATTATAATAAGTTAAATTATTAGTTTCCTAAATTATCCTTAATGAATTAATATAAAATCTTTATATAATAAACCTACTACCGTCCTTTCAATAAATCACTAACATATAATGGCTTTCATTCATTTTTTTATGCATTATAATATATATATATATATATATATAACTTTAATAAAAAATATAAAACTATATAATTTATGCTTACCACCGTCCCACTAATAAATAAATGGGCATTTACAACTTAAGGGCTTTCACTTATAAAGGCAATAGCAATTCGACCTCCTTTTAGAAACAATCACTAAATTTTTACTTTACGCGATTAAGTCCTTTTATTTAATCGAACACCCAAACCGATAAAATTAAATCACGAAAATTTCACAAATATAAATTTACACAAAATAAACACAAAATAATTTTAAAATATTTTTTTGACTCGGATTTGTGGTCCCGAAACTACCGTTCTGGATAGGGTCTAAATCGGGCTGTTACACAATTTGTGTCATAACATGCAAAAATTAAATACTTAAATTCTTGGTGTGCTACACTCATGCTTTTTGGGAAAAAAGGTAAGTTTAATCGAATGGAATTTTATTGAAATAAAAGGAACAAAAAGCTAGAGTTTTAGGGAGAGGGTGTTTTTAAAAAAAATATGAGTGCAATTTGTGTCACTTCATTCCCATTTTATTATATTTAGAAAACCTAGTTTGTTTCTATTTAAATTCTAAAAGATAAAAAAAGATAAAAGCTAAAATTAAATCTAAATAATAATCTTAACAATAATCCTAATATAATTCAAATTTAAATAGAGTCTTGTATTTATAAAATATATTCTTTGAACTATTGCCCCAAAGTCTTCCACATTTTGTATTTTTGGCACCACTTCTTTCCTTTTTCACATGCTGGCCTATTTTACTTCAAATTCACGCTTTTTGCCCCCAAATTTCCTTTCGCCTTCAATTTAATCCCTACCAGATAAAAAACCATAAATAACTCAAATTAATAGGATCATACCTAAAACAAATATTCAATTAATACATAAAAATATGTTATTCCAAAGAATTATCAAATTCCCCCTACTTAGCCCATACTTGTCTTCAAGTATGGTTCCTATCCACTGTGTAATTTAGATTTTACCATGAAAGAAATATTACTCCAAAGTTTTATAAAAATTAGGCATAATGCACATGAAAAATAAAGAGAACCTTTAGCTTGCATGAAGTAAAATTGAAAAAGTATTCCAATTTAAACATACAAAAATCAAAATCTACTTGGAGCATTTCATGAAAATTAGGTAATTTACTAAACTTACCAACACACCCTATTCGCTTCCACCCTTAGTCCCCAAATGCAATATTTCATTATTATTACTTTTTTTCCTCTCTTTTTTATAAAAAGATGAACCTTTTGACGTGAAGAGAGATGACAGCCAAGCACCACACCCTAGTTACTTAGCCCAACATATTCCCAAAAAATTTTTGTTTAATTCTGGTTAGCAGAGTTTTACCTAACACATCACACAACCTTTTGATGCAAAATAGGATGACAACCTAAGCATCCTACCCCGGTTACTCAGTCAGTCATGTTTTAAGTTGCACTCATAACCATGGAGGCATCACAATTTATTTATCATGAAAGAGAATTTTAATTTTGGAGGACTAGAAAAAACAATCAAGTGTCAAAAATAAGTTTCGGCAACTCACTAACAGTCATGAACATAAATTTAGCATACAATTGTATTAGGTGTCCTTTTTGCATTTAGGCTTAATTGATTTTACTAAAAGCAAGATAGGGTTAGCTTCATTAATCATAATTATTTTAGCCTAATAGAAATAAAATAGTAGAGATGAAATCAATATAGAAAAATCATAACTAACTTAGTAGATAGGAATCATGCTCGCAGATCAAACAGTGGGCAATTTTGGTCAAAATCTTGAGCATGAAAAAGGGCAGAATATACTAAAAAGAACAAATGTGGGAAAAACAAACACAAGAAAGTGGCAACAGTGACAAAACAACAAATAAAACAACAAAAACAATGAGGAATGCCTCCCCCTACTTAAAACACATTATCCTTGATGTGAAAGAAAAAAACAAATAGGAGGAAGGAGAGAAAAAAGTTTAGAAAAACTCCCCATGTAGTCACTGTCGTTTATGTAGGGCTGGAATAAGACCAGCCATCCGCTAGCCGAAGGTATCGAGCCATGCCTCAATGCACTCCAATTATTGCTTGATGGTCATGAAAGGTCGGTCTTGATTGGGTACCTCATGCTGATTTTACTGCCTAAAAATTCGTTCAACTGGTGAAGATCAGATACCTAGAGGGACAAAACAAAAAGAGAAAGGAGTGCCAAGAAGCATTCGCATCGAGTCGAGATAGCAAGCATCTAATGGATCGGCTTGGCAAGCAATATGTAAGTCTGAAATAAGAACATTAAAGCCATGTAAAGTGAATAACTGTTGTGTAATAAAAGAGCCTAAAATTAGTGGATGTTTTGCGTTTATAATATGCTCAAATTGAAGCGCATACCAATAGCCTAAATTGCCAGATGACTGGTGTACATACACCATAATAAGAATAATTTCGTCTTCAAGACGGTAGTCGGTACATCTCTCCAGCTTGAGAATAACATAAGGTAGGGTTACAAACCATAAATCCTTTGATGTTTTAGGGCTATATGTGGTTTCGACATTGTCTGTCAATAACACAAAGGCCTTGGTAACCTTGAAGTCTGCTAGAAAAATACACAAACTGTTCTCAAAATCAGTGGACATGTCATAATCCTCTGTCACAAAACCCAATGCATTATTAAAATCAGTAAGGGGCAAACTGTATGTGGTACCAAGCAATCGAAATGTTATAATGCAGGCGTGTCTAATGAGAATTGGCTGTGCCGTTGAAAATGAAAGGTGGAATAAAATTCTAAAACCAATTCGTAATAAGTGCAGTTAGTGATATCAAAATTTCTAACCCAACCAATATTGTGAAAATAATCAGTAACAATAGTGTCAATATGTAAAGCATTCAAAACAAACAGTGATAAACATTTGCAATGGACTACTTGTTTGTGTCATAAAAAGTCATACTTGTCTCGATTGGTAGCGTTATCAAATGTTAAATTACGGTTTAAATGGTATTCTGATGGCAGAATATTTACTCAAGACTGATAGGTCCTGCCACGAGTGGGCAATGGGTGATCCCGTGATTTGTGATGAAGTAATAAAATCTGATCGTACCTGGAAACTAACTAATATCATGATAAAAGGCAAGTGCACCTATCGAATAGTAGTATAGTCAGTGGCAAGACCGGAATATCGAATCCAAGGAACTATGAGTACTAGTAATGACTTCCTTCCTATTATCTAGCCTAAAAATAAAGAGGGTTTGGTTGTAAACTAATCTAAACCAAACTAGAGAAATGACAAAGAGTAAATTGGGAAATTACTTTTGGGAAAACTAATTGATGAGGGCAATACCTAAGGAAGAATCCACCTAGACTTCACTTGTTATCTAACTCTGAACCAAATGATTTCTTCACTTCATTTAATCCATAGAGATCCTAAATTATGTTAATACCTCCATCGAGGATAAGAACAACTAATCATAGGTTGATTAGCCGAAATCTCTGAATAGTGTTAGGTTTCAGTTCAAAATTATTTGCAGCAATAGTAGGCCTAACTATACTAGATTCAATACCAGCTAAATTAGGTTTAGCATAATCATACATAGTACGAGGAGTAGGATTTTGCTCAATAGGATTTGCGGCTACTACAGGGGGTAGCTGATTATCTTGACTTGCCTCCATCTCTTCAGTGGATTCGTGTTCTTCTTCCTGTCCTTGTTCTAGGTATTGTAAGCTTCTTCTTATTTCTCTGTGATTTCTGCGAACTGTGGCTTCTAAGTCGTCCTCAAACAATAATGGTCCTCCTGGGTTTCTTCTAGTCATAAACTAGAGATACCTGGAAGAGAAAAATAAAAAGAAAATTTTAGTGAATAAAAACCTACAGTAAAAATAGAAATAAATTGCAATAAAAGTAGAGAATGGCTAAAGTAATAGTGATCATGATCTTGTGATTAAGTAATAAAATCGATCATACCTAGAAACTAACTAATATCACGATAAAGAAAAGTGCACCTATCGAATAGTAGTATAGTTAGTGGCAAGACCAGAATATCAAATCCAAGGAACTAAAAGTACTAGTAATAACTTCCTTCCTATTATCTAGCCTAAAGATAAAGAGATGGGTTGTGTAAACTAATAAACTCTAAATTAAACTGAGGATGCAACAAAGGGAGAATTGGGAAAATACTTTGGGAAGGCTGAATGATAAAGACGATACCTAAGGAAAAATCCACCTAGACTTCACTTGTTATCTAACTCTGAACCAAATGATTTCTTCATTTCATTTGATCCGTCGAGATCCCTAAATTATGTTAATACCTCCGTCGAGGATAAAAAAAACTAATCCTAGGTTGATTAACCAAAATCTCTTTCTAATTAAAACCCCTAGTCTCACATTAACTCGATCTATGGCTCCCCATATTAGATTTGACTCTAATTCGGTAGATTTTCATCGTCTTATGTTTAGGATTGCGATCAACTCCACTTAATTGTGTTGGATCTACTACTATGCAGGGACTTTTTCTCCTTTACATAAGCACATTCAACTTAAATCAATATCCCGAAAATATCAATTTAAGAATTAAAAACACAATTAAGAACAAATCAAATATTTATCACACAATTCAGATAACAATAAGAAGATCTATCTTAGGTTTCATCCCCTTTAGATATTTGGGATTTTAGTTCATAATTATAAAAGAAAACATCTCAGAAGAAATAAAATAACAAAACATAAGAAAAACCAAAACTCCTGAAAGGATTGAGGGGAGATCCTCTGTCTTGATGTAGATCCTAGCTTTTGAGATGGATCAATTGGCTTCCCTTCAAGTAATTCCCTGCTTTTAACTCCCCGTCTTGGTGGGAAAATCAATGTGTCTCCTTGTAGTTGCCTCCTAGGGTCTTTATATAGAGTTTAGAATGTCTTTATTAGCCCTTAAGTAGCCTTTTCCGAGTGAAATTGAATTTCCTCATGACAGGGACACGCCCGTGTGCCACACCCGTGTGAGTCGACTTCCAGGCCGTGTTCGAGCCTATTAATGTGGCACGGCCATGTGACACGCCCGTGTGGTGAATCTTCAGGCCATGTTGTTTTCATACTTTGGCCTATTTTCTCTTTTTTTGGCCCGTTTATCGTTCTTTTCACTTCTATATGCTCACCTGAGTATAAAACATGAAATTAAGGGTTTAGGAGCATCAAATTCCATAAATCAATAAATAATTCATCCAGAATTTAGGCTAAGAATAAGGTAAAAATATGTATAATTTGTAGTTTATCAATGGGTGTTGGTCGTTGTGACTTCCTAGTGCACTGGAGTGTGTAGGACATTCATGGGTGTCGAAGACAAAGTTGGAGTTGGAATCACCGAGCGCAGTTACTGGTTGGGCTGAAAGAGCTTGTGGCTATCGACGAATTCAGCGTCGAGAGGGGTTGGGAGCCAAAGATGGAATTGGCAATAGTGGGTGTGAAGTGAGCAGTGGAGGGAAGTTGGAGAAAAAGAAAGGGCTAACCGCGGTGGTGAAGTTGAGTGGGAAGGGGTGGTGTCACGTGGAGGAAAGGGGGATGGGGGATTGCGACTTTGCATGGAGGAGAGGAGGATGGAGAGGGTGCGGCTTCGGCTAAATTAACTTGTTGGGGTGCTAAAAATTGGTGCCAGCAGCTGTTGACAGTGAAGGAAGGTTCGGCGGCGATACAACTTCTAGTCCTAACCATGATGGTGGGAAAAAATCGATGGTGGAGGTAAGAGAGAAGGCCAACGGCAGCTAGAGGGGTGTTTGGGTGAAAATGGGGACAAATTTAGGGTTTGAAGGTGTAGAAGGAAGGGTGTTTGGCTGTAAGGTGGGTGTTTGGATGTAGGATTTGGGTAAGTTTAAAGTAGGGATATAAGAAGAGAGAATAACATTTATTTAAATGCAAGAAAATAAAAATATAAAATAAAAATATAAAAATAAAAATAAAATTGGGTTGCCTCCAACAAGCACTTGTTTAACGTTGTTAGCTTGACACCCAACTAGTATTGGGGCTATTCCAGCTAAATTCTTTCATTTGTATGGGCTTGGAAATTATCCTTTTTTACCATATCCATCATATTTGGATTCAATCATCCTTGTGCCTCTTGCTTTGTATCCGTTTTTTCCTCTAAGAAAATCTTATGTGTTCCTATCAAGGGGTTAATCCCTTTTAAGTCGGTAGTGGTCTCATCATTCTCCAAAAATGTGCATTTGAGATGCTCGAGAAGTGGTTTGAATTCCAGATCTAGTGCTTGCACAACAGAAGTTAGAAGTTTAGTATTCATAGGAGCCAATAATTCATTAACAAATTTGCAAATAGAACTTAAATCGAAATTATCATCAAACAATGTTTCAAGTTTATCTTCATAAGGTGACTCAAAAGTTTCTTCTACTAATGAGTCAATTATTTCGACACAGTTTACGTTCAAGATTTCACTCAGGTGACTAATAGCATCATAAACATTAAACTTCATGATCTCCCCGTCAAACTCAATCATGAGGGTTCCACTATGTACGCCAATCTTCGTATTTGTAGTACTAAGGAAAGGTCACCCCAAAAAGATGTCTGAAGACCTAGGAGCGTTATCCTCTTCCATTTTTATCACATAAAAGTCCGCATGAAAGATAAGTCCTTTAACTTTCACTAATACGTCCTCAAGGACTCATTTTGCATGGTATTACAGACATGCCCTTATCTTTGCATTTTGCTGGCATCTTCTACTGCAACACCGCAGATACATTTTCACCAACATTTAGTCTTTTATTTCCAGTCAATTTTCGCTTGTTGGTGTAGGGCTCTTTAAGGAACTTGGCATATTGCGGAATTTGTTTGATGGCATCCAGCAGTGGTATATTGATCTCGACATTTCTAAATGTTTCAAGGATCCCTTTGTCTTCTTTACCTTTCTAATATTGGTTAATCATCCTAGAAATGGAGGTTGATTTATGGGCAATGGAGGTTTCGTTCGGACCTGTTCATTATTCTCTTGCTTTTCTTAGGTGAAATCTTGATCAAGATTCCTGTCAGGATTTGGTTCCGTTTGTGATGCCAATTTTCGTAGCGTCATTGCATTTGCGTGTTGTCTTGGGTTAGGTTTCGTTTGTGATGCCAATTTTCCTTGTGAGTTCATTTTCTCAATTAATGTGGTTAACTCTCTTATAGACGCCTCAGTTTTCTATTAAAAACCCTTTGTTTCCTTTTTTAAATCAAGAGTTTATCATTGTATTTGTTGTTGGAAATCAAACACATTAGCTGCTAATTTACTGATGATGGTTTCTAGAGAGGTACCTGAATCTCATGGTTATTGTGGAAACCGATTTTGGTATGGCTAGTTATACTGCAGGTTTGCCCCATAATTCAAGTTAGGATGGTCTTTCCATCCTGGGTTATATGTTTTTGCAGAGGGGTCATATTGCCGTTGTGGTGGCTCAGGAAAGTTCCCTACAACATCTAAATGGGCCATAATATCATCATACAAACTAGGACACACATCAGTTGTATGTTCAGGTGTTGTAAAAATTTTACATAATTGGGCCAGTCTTGCTTTTTCTGTAATAAGAGAATTCACAATATTAGTAAGTCTATCAACTTTTGTAACGCCCTGATTTTCGGGATTTTTCGGGTTTTGTCAATTTTAGTGAAGTTTTAAAATTTTGGTGTTCTGAAGGTTGAAAATGTATGTACATGTGTTAGTGGGCCTTTAGAAGGCCCAAGCTTAAGTTAAAACCTGGTAAAATATTAAGTTGGATTTTCAAGTGAAAGGGGACTTAGTTAAGTGGGCCTTTAAGAAAAACCGTGTAAAATATGTCACAAAGGGAGCCTTAGTAGAGTGGCAAGGTGGCTCCATTAAGCTCCCTAAAAAAGTGGCACCTAAGTAGGTATTCAAGGACAAGGGTTCGAGTTACAAGGTAAGCGTAGTGTTCTTTTTAATTTTTAAGCATGTGCCGGGCATGTGACTAATTTAAGTAGGAATTTCGGCAAGGGTTTTTAGGGACTTGGGCCGATTACTCAAGTGTGATATTAGGGTTATACCTTTTTCTATTTTCTGTCATAAGAATTAGGGCTAGCCACCATAGGTATAATCTTCTCTTTTACTGTCAGAAAAGCCGAAACTTGCCTCCCTAGTAAGCTTCTAGCCGATTTCTTCTTCTTCACCTCTACCATTATTTTCTTCACTTTTCTTTTTCCTCTTTGATCTCTTGCCTAGCCGAACACCCTTCTTACTCAGATCCACTCTTTCTTTTGCTCCCATCCCTCTCAAAAACATCCATAGCCAATTGTTCAAAGTGCCAGAATCCCGAAAGCTACTTCCTTTTGCCAAATCCTTCTAAGCCGAATTACCTCTGTTCCCTTCACCTGTTGTGGCCGATTACTACATCCTCTTGAGCCACACCATTTTCGACACCATCACCCAAGTCTATAGCCCAAATCGTCATCTTCTTCACCAGTTGAAAAGCCGAAATCGCCATAACCATAGGAGCTTTTGGCCGAATTCTTAGATCTCAGAGATTTGGTTTTTGTCTACGTATAAGAGTTAAATCTACTCAGATCTGAGTTAAAATCAAGGTAAAAGCAGTGGTAAGTGGTTATCAACTCAGATCTTTAAGATATTTCATACTTTGGAAAAGCCGAAAGTCTCTAAAGTTAGGGAGGTTGTCGATTTAGTCTATTAGTGATTTAAAGTAGTATTTTGGTTATTTTGGGTGTTAGTTAAGAAGGAAGGTGATCAAGTAAGGAGTGGAAGGCATCGGTATCATCAGATCTAGATCTAGTGCATCTAAATCGACAGAGGTAAGTTTTCATGGCCATTAAAGGTATGGCCGAATGTGGTAAGGGATTTTGGTTGTAGTTTTCATAGATCTACTGATTAATCACTTAGATAATGGATTGTAGGAATGGATGCATAGGAAATCTCGTCAGTGGAACTACAAAACAGGTGTGTGTTTCGAACACCCTTCAATGCTCAAATTGGCAAAAGCCGAAAAGCCGAAATGCCGAAGTTCCGGCATTTCGAGAGCTTGTGAGTGTCCGAACGCTCTCAAGTTGGTAGGAGAAGGTTGGTTTTGGAATTGGCACTGTCAGGCGGGCTGACCGCGGAATTTTAGGCACTACGATAAGTTGGGCCTCGGTGGGCTGAATATGGGCCCAATAGGCAATTTGGGCCCATTTGGGTAAAAATAGGTTTAAAGGCAAAAATATAGATTACAGGCATAAAAACTGTTAAAAGAAGATAATGGATTGGAAATTAAGGCTTAAGTGGGCCTAATGGGCTAAAATGGCATGGTAGAGCCCATTAGGGCTTTTAGGGCCTAAGGACTAAAACTGATAAACTAAATTAAGTGAGTTTTTGTAACAACCACTGTAATAGTAGAGGCTGTAATAATAATAAAAACTGTAATAAGAGAACAAAATTACTGAAATACCCTTAGGGTGAGAAATTACTGATTTACCCCTAAGTATAAGATTACCATTATACCCCTAGGGCTAAAATCGACTGTACTGCTTGATATGACTGTTACTGTTACTGCATACCATGATATGTATCTGTTGCATGGGTTGGGTTTTATATTGGAGGAAGTGTGAGTGGCACTGCCACGTTACTGAAAGGGGCTATACCTCGTACTGTTTCTGAAAGGGGCTTTGCCTCGTATACTGTTTATCTGAGCAGCCATGCTGCGACTGTGGTGTGTGGGCTGGGTGGGTCGAGTTATTCCCCACATGGTGTGTTGGCTGGTACGGGTGGTGTGTAGCGGTTGGTGGGTTGAGTAGTCTCCCCAATTGGGTTGCATTCATACTGTTATACTGTACTGTACTGTTATGAGCCTATGGGCCAAACTGTTATCTGAATAGGGCTTTGGCCCAGTATCTGTTATAGGGCTTTGGCCCAGTATCTGTAATCTAGATAGGGCTTCGGCCCAGTATCTGGCTGAGACTGGTTAGGGCTTAGGCCTAATGGGCTCGAGCCGATGTGGGCTTTGGATGGGTTCTGCGCATACTGAGTTTTCCCAAACTCACCATTCTCTTTCTATCCTTGCAGGTGAGCCCTAGATCGTGACTTGGTTGCTGGGAGGGATTCAGAGTGGCCACGAGGACTGAGCACGGTTTAAAATCAGTTTTACTACTTTATATTTCTAATTATCAGTTTATACTTTTAAATTTGTTTATGGGTTGTAATAAGGCCACTATGACTATTTTATTTGGGGTTTTCAAATTGCTTTACTTCGATTACAAATAACACATATATTTTCAAAAAGTAAATGAACGTTTTCTTAACCAACCTGTTACTACAAAAGACTAAGCTAGATAACAAGGTTAAAATGAATCGCTTAACAAATGGAATAGAGATTAAGTTGAAGAATTATTCAAACGAAAATTTCCAAAAATCAAGCATTGCTTTTCAAACTCACCATCGGACTTAGTAAATAGGGCGGCGTAGGATAGTCTAGGTGATGTAGCACACCTAACATGGCCGTAACATCTGGGTCGGGTTCGAGGTGTTACATTTAGTGGTATCAGAGTCAGGTTGCAACAACTCGGCTGTGGATCGGGTCCAAAAAAGGTTTTCAAAATTTTTAAGCTCATAAAGGGTATTTTTGGAAAATCAGATTTTCTAGAAAAATTTTTGTTTTCGAAGTGATTTTTTTTCAAACTTGTCTTTTCTAAAATATGTTTAAAGAATTATTTTTTTTAAGGTCTAAAATTTTTATTTTTTGGAATCTGGTACTTCGAGAGGTGGCACACTGAATCCCCGGCACCAAGTTGTAAGTATTTTCTGCCTTAACTTCTGTACTGTACTGAAAATAAAACTGTAGATAGTACTGAGCCTTGAATGTGATACTATAGGTGAGGTAGTATTAAGGCTATAAAACTGAGACTGTAGGGTAAACTAAACCCTAGGAAACTGAAACAGTAGCTAGGCTACGATCGCGCGAACACAACTCTGAAACTTTATCTATTCATAAGATATTCTGTAATAAACAACTGAAACATTAACTGATGTCATAAAATTCATAAATCAGATAATCGATATGAGTACAAGAGCTGCTCGTGGACGAGGCCATGGACGAGGCCGAGTTAGTGCTCAAGCTGGATCGTCGTCTTCTGAGCATATGCCAGCTGGAGAGGCACGACCATCGGTTGAGGATAATGGGCCGTACGATCGGACCACAGGGGACGACGCTATGTCCCAGGCCATGCTGAGAGTTCTGGAAAGGGTGGCTGGAGCCAATGTTGGGCCCATGAATAGGGGGTCCATTTCTGAGCGACTCCGGGCCAATGGAGCAGAAGTTTTTAGGGGCATATCTAGAGTGGCCCCGAATGTGGCTGAATACTGGCTGGAAGCCACGGAGTGAATTATGGATGACTTGGACTGCTCAGTGGAGCAGAAGTTAAAAGGAGCGGTATCATTGCTGAGGGACAAGGTGTATCAATGGTGGATCACCGTGAGAGAGGGTACCCCAGCTAAGAGGGTAACCTGGGAATTGTTCAAGCAGTCTTTTAAGGCAAAATATGTTGGGGCTAGTTATGTGGACGCACGAAGGAAGGAATTTCTGAACTTGACCCAGGGTAGTAAGACTGTGGCTGAATATGAGGTAGAATTTTTGTGACTAAGCCGGTATGTTAGCAGCATTGTTTCCACCGAATATGAGCTCAGTGTTCGATTCGAGGATGGCCTCAGAGATGAGCTGAGAGTTTTGATAGTGCCGCAGAGGGAGCGCAACTTTACTGTACTGGTGGAAAAGGCTAAGATAGCCGTGGAAGTGAAGCAAGCTGAAAGGCAGAATCGCGATAGGGATCGCAACCGTTTTAAGAGAGATTCTGGAACATCAGGAGCTGCAAACCGGAATTTTAAGAGGGCTAGAGTAGAAGAACCAGTGCGAGCTGTGCCAGTGAATGTTGTTAGACCACAGGCTTGTGGAAACTGTGGCACAGTTCATCGAGGAGAATGCTGGAAATGCAGTGGAGCTTGTTTTCGTTGTGGGTCTAAGGATCATCAAGTTAATGACTGCCCACAGAAGCCAGCTCAGGCTCAAGCTGTTGATCAAAGGGTTGCGCAACCTGCGCAAGGTGGACTACCACCGCCAAGGGGCCGTGGTCAAGGTAGAGGAGGCAATGGTAATGGACGTGGTCGTGGAGCACCTGGCAGGGGTGCTGGTAATGCTGAGGCTCGTCAGCCAGCCTTAGTGTATGCTGCTTGCCATCGCGAGGAGGGTGATGCACCTAATGTTATAACTGGTACGTTCTTAATATCTCATACACCATATACTGCTTTAATTGATGTGGGTTCGACGCATTCATATGTTGCCTGTGAAATTTCTGGGTCGTTGGGTGTGCATTTTAAGGAGACTGTGAGTGGGGTCATAGTAGTTAGTCCTTTAGGTCACTCTGTTAAAGTAGACAAACTATTTAGGGAACTGCCTTTAGAGACTCAGGGTTGGATCTTTACTGGAGATTTAATGGAGCTACCTTTTGGAGAATTCGACTTGATTTTGGGCATAGACTGATTAACCAAGCACAAGGCAATGCTGGATTGCGCGGCCAAAAGAATGGTATTGAGAACAACCGAAGGCGAGGAGGTGATGGTTATTGGTGAACGTAGGGACTATTTGTCCAATGTGGTTTCTGCCTTAAGGGCTGAAAGGTTGATACGCAAAGGTTGTGAAGCATACTTGGCGTTCGTAAGTCAAACTGAACCCGAAGGGGTGACAGTGGAGACAGTGAGGACGGTTAATGAATTTCAAGATGTTTTTCCTGATGAGCTTCCTGGATTACCTCCTAACCAAGAAGTTGAATTTGGGATCGATCTGTTGCCTAGAACAGCTCTAGTGTCCATTGTGCCTTACAGAATGGCACCAAATGAGCTAGTGAAATTGAAAGCCCAGATTCAAGAGTTGATAGATAGGGGCTTTATTAGACCGAGTGTGTCTCCGTGGGGAGCACCGGTACTGTTCGTGAAAAAGAAGGATGGAACGATGCGTATGTGCATCAATTATCGCCAGTTGAACAAACTGACGATAAAGAACAAGTAACCTCTGCCAGGAATAGAAGATTTGTTCGACCAGCTTCAAGGAGCTTCTGTGTTTTCCAAGATCGACCTTCGATTTGGATATCATCAGTTAAGGGTAAATGAGGTGGATGTGCATAAGACGGCATTCAGAACTCGCTATGGTCACTACGAGTTTTTGGGTATGCCATTTGGATTGACGAATGCACCGGCAGCTTTTATGGACTTAATGAACCGAGTATTTCAGCCGTACTTGGATCGTTTCGTGGTCGTCTTTATTGACGATATATTAGTGTATTTGGAAACAGAGGAGAAGCATGACGAGCATCTTCGAATTGTTCTGCAAGTTTTGAGGGAAAAGCAGCTGTATGCGAAATTTAGCAAGTGCGAATTCTGGCTTCGAGAAGTGACTTTTCTGGGTCATGTTGTTTCTGCTGAGGGGATTAGGGTAGATCCTCGCAAGATTGAGGCAGTCTTGGACTAGAAGCCGCCAAGGTCTGTATCAGAAATTCATAGTTTTCTGGGTTTGGCAGGCTATTATAGAAGGTTTGTTGAGGGGTTTTCTATCATCGCGGCTCTGTTAACGAAATTGTTAAGGAAGGGAGTAGCCTTTAATTGGACTGAGAGGCAGCAGGAAGCTTTTGACAAGCTGAAAAAGATGTTGAATGAGGCGTCAGTGTTGATTCAGCTGGAATCTGGGAAAGACTTTATGGTTTATAGCGATGCTTTGCATGTGGGATTAGGTTGTGTGCTAATGCAAGAGGGTAAGGTGGTTGCTTATGCTTCGCGACAGCTTAAGCCTCACGAGGCGAATTACCCTGCACATGATTTGGAGTTGGCAGCGGTGGTGTTTGCATTAAAAATCTAGAGACACTACCTTTATGGGGAAAAGTGTATTATATACACTGACTATAAAAGTCTCAAATATCTGTTAACTCAGAAGGAGTTGAATCTTAGGCAACGGAGATAGATAGAGTTGCTTAAGGACTATGACTGTTCGATTGAATACCACCCTGGCAAGGCTAATATAGTGGCTGATGCACTGAGTCGAAGGACCGTTGCTGAGTTAAAGGCCATGTTTGCTCGTTTGAGTTTGTATGATGATGCGAGCTTGCTAGCAGAGTTGCAAGTAAGACTGACTTGGACTGAGAGAATCAAAGAGTTACAGTTGAAGGATGATTCGTTGATTCCTCGATTTCAGCAAGTCAAGAAGGGTGAGAGTGAGGATTTTAGATTGAATTCTGATGGGGTTCTTTGTTTCCGTGGGAGAATCTGTGTTCCTAAGGACTCTGATTTAAGGCAGTTGATTTTGGGTGAGGCTCATGGTGGACCTTGTGCTATGCACCCTAGAGGTAATAAGTTGTATAAAGATTTGCGAGAGGTTTATTGGTGGCCTGGACTTAAATGAGAGGTGACTGAATTCGTTAGGAAATGTCTGACGTGTCAGCAAGTTAAAGCTGAGCACCAATTGCCTTCTGGATTGTTGCAGCCAGTGAAGATTCGGCAGTGGAAATGAGAAAGAGTAACGATAGATTTTTTAGGTGGGTTGCCTTTAACACCTTCGAAGAAAGACTCTGTATGGGTAATCGTGGATAGGTTGACGAAGTCTGCTCATTTTATACCAGTCAGAACCGATTACTCACTGCAGAAGTTGGCCAAATTGTATGTAGCAGAAATTATGCATTTGCATGGGGTGCTAGTTTTGATAATTTCTGATCGAGACCCTAGATTTGCATCTCGATTCTGGAAGAAGTTGCATGAGGCATTAGGTACGCGATTGGACTTTAGTACTGCATTTCACCCTCAGATAGATGGTCAGTCTGAAAGGGTTATTCAAGTGTTGGAGGACATGTTGAGAGGATGTGTGATTGACTTCTGTGGTAGTTGGGAAGACTATTTGCCATTGGCAGAATTTGCATACAACAATAGTTATCAAGCAAGTATTCAGATGGCTCCATATGAGGCACTTTATGGGCGAAGATGTCATACTCCTACTTGTTGGACAGAGTTGGGAGAGCGCCAAGTTCTTGGACCAGAATTAGTGGCAGATACAAAGAGCAAGGTTAAACTGATTCGTGATCTATTAAAGGAAGCATCTGATAGGCAAAAGTCATATGCTGACTTTAAGCATAAGGAAATTGAGTTTTCTATTGGAGATAGAGTATTCCTTAAGGTTTCACCGTGGAAGAAGGTCTTAAGGTTTGGTAAAAAGGGCAAATTAAGTCCACGGTTTATTGGGCCTTATAGGATTCTCAAGCAGATTGGGCCAGTAGAATATCAGTTGGAGTTGCCACCAGAGTTGGATCGTATCCATGACGTTTTTCACGTGTCTATGCTCAGACGGTATCGGTTGGACCCTTCGCATATTGTACCAGTAGAGGAGATTGCAGTAAATACCAATTTGACCTTCGAGGAAGAGCCTGTGCAAATCTTAGATCGTGAAGTCAAGGTCTTAAGGAGGAAGTCTGTTCCATTGGTTAAGGTGCTATGGCGCAAACATGGTAGAGAAGAAGCTACGTGGGAGCCAGAAGAAGCGATGCATCAACAATACCCTCAGTTATTTGGATCAGGTAAATTTCGAGGCTGAAATTTCTTTAAGGGGGTAGGATTGTAACGTCCTGATTTTCGGGATTTTTCGGGTTTTGTGAATTTTAGTGAAGTTTTAAAATTTTGGTGTTTTGAAGGTTGAAAATGTATGTACATGTGTTAGTGGGCCTTTAGAAGGCCCAAGCTTAAGTTAAAACCTGGTAAAATATTAAGTTGGATTTTTAAGTGAAAGGGGACTTGGTTAAGTGGGCCTTTAAGAAAAACCGTGTAAAATATGTCACAAAGGGAGCCTTGGTAGAGAGGCAAGGTGGCGACACTAAGCTCCTAAAAAAGTGGCGCCTAAGTGGGTATTCAAGGACAAGGGTTCGAGTTGCAAGGTAAGCGTAGTGTTCTTTTTAATTTTTAAGCATGTGCCGGGTATGTGACTAATTTAAGTAGGAATTTCGGCAAGGGCTTTTAGGGACTTGGGCCGATTATTCAAGTGTGATATTAGGGTTATATCATTTTCTATTTTCTGTCCTAAGAATTAGGGCTAGCCACCATAGGTATAATCTTCTCTTTTACTGTCAGAAAAGCCGAAACTTGCCTCCCTAGTAAGCTTCTAGCCGATTTCTTCTTCTTCACCTCTACCGTTATTTTCTTCACTTTTCTTTTTCCTCTTTGATCTCTTCCCTAGCCGAACACCCTTCTTACTCAGATCCACTCTTTCTTTTGCTCCCATCCCTCTCAAAAACACCCATAGCCGATTGTTCAAAGTGCAAGAATCCCGAAAGCTATTTCCTTTTGTCGAATCCTTCTAAGCCGAATTACCCCTGTTCCCTTCACCTGTTGTGGCCGATTACTTCATCCTCTTGAGCCACACCATTTTCGACACCATCACCCAAGTCTATAGCCCAAATCATCATCTTTTTCACCAGTTGAAAAGCCAAAATCGCCATAACCATAGGAGCTTTTGGCCGAATTCTTAGATCTTAGAGATTTGGTTTCTGTCTGCGTATAAGGGTTAGATCTACTCAGATCTGAGTTAGAATCAAGGTAAAAGTAGTGGTAAGTGGTTAACTCAGATCTTTAAGATATTTCATACTTTGGAAAAGCCGAAAGTCCCTAAAGTTAGGGAGGTTGTCGATTTAGTCTATTAGTGATTTAAAGTAGTATTTTGGTTATTTTGGGTGTTAGTTAGCAAGGAAGGTGATCAAGCAAGGAGTGGAAGGCATCAGTATCATCAGATCTTGATCTAGTGCATCTAAATCAATAGAGATAAGTTTTCATGGCCATTAAGGGTGTGGCCGAATGTGGTAAGGGATTTTGGTTGTAGTTTTCATAGATCTACTGATTAATCACTTAGATAATGGGTTGTAGGAACGGACGCATAGGAAATCTCATTAGTGGAACTGCAAAACAGGTGTGTGTTTCGAACACCCTTCAATGCTCAAATCGGCAAAAGTCAAAAAGCCGAAATGCCAAAGTTCTGGCATTTCGAGAGGTTGTGAGCGTGCGAACGCTCTCAAGTTGGTAGGAGAAGGTTGGTTTTGGAATCGGCACTGTCAGGTGGGCTGACTGCAAAATTTTAGGCGCTACGGTAAGTTGGGCCTCGGTGGGCTGAATATGGGCCCAATGGGCAATTTGGGCCCATTTGGTAAAAATAGGTTTAAAGGCAAAAATATGGATTACAGGCATAAAAACTGTTAAAACAAGATAATGGATTGGAAATTAAGGCTTAAGTGGGCCTAATGGGCTAAAATGGCATGGTAGAGCCCATTAGGGGTTTTAGGGCCTAAGGACTAAAATTGATAAACTAAATTAAATGAGTTTCTGTAACAACCACTGTAATAGTAGAGGCTGTAATAATAATAAAAACTGTAATAAGATAACAAAATTACTGAAATACCCTTAGGGTGAGAAATTACTGATTTACCCCTAAGTATAAGATTACCATTATACCCCTAGGGCTAAAATCGACTGTACTGCTTGATATGACTGTTACTATTACTGCATACCATGATATGTATCTGTTGCATGGGTTGGGTTTTATATCGGAGGAAATGTGAGTGGCACTGCCACATTACTGAAAGGGGTTATGCCTCGTACTGTTTCTGAAAGGGGCTTTGCCTCGTATACTGTTTATCTGAGCAGCCATGCTGCGATTGTGGTGTGTGGGCTGGGTGGGTCGAGTTATTCCCCACATGGTATGTTGGCTGGTACGGGTGGTGTGTAGCGGTTGGTGGGTTGAGTAGTCTCCCTAATTGGGTTGCATTCATACTGTTATATTGTACTGTACTGTTATAGGCCTATAGGCCAAACTGTTATCTGAATAGGGCTTCGGCCCAGTATCTATTATAGGGCTTTGGCCCAGTATCTGTAATCTGGATAGGGCTTCGGCCCAGTATCTGGCTGAGACTGGTTAGGGCTCAGGCCCAGTGGTCTCGAGTCGATGTGGGCTTTGGATGGGTTCTGCGCACACTGAGTTTTCCCAAACTCACCCTTCTCTTTCCATCCTTGCAGGTGAGCCCTATATCGTGAATTGGTTGCTGGGAGGGATTCAGAGTGGCACGAGGATTGAGCACGGTTTAAAATTAGTTTTACTACTTTATATTTCTAATTATCGGTTTATACTTTTAAATTTGTTTATGGGTTGTAATAAGGTCACTATGACTGTTTTATTTGGGGTTTTCAAATTGCTTTACTTCGATTACAAATAACACACATATTTTCAAAAAGTAAATGAACGTTTTCTTAACCAACCTGTTACTACAAAAGACTAAGCTAGATAATAAGGTTAAAATGAATCGCTTAACAAATGGAATAGAGATTAAGTTGAAGAATTATTCAAACGGGAATTTCCAAAAATCAAGCATTGCTTTTCAAACTCACCATCGGACTTAGTAAATAGGGCGGTGTAGGATAGTCTAGGTGATGTGGCACACCGAACATGGCCGTAACGTCTGGGCCGGGTTCGGGGTGTTACAACTTTATCTTCTAAGGTTGAATTACTTAGCTGGTGAACCCTTCTAGTAGATTCAGGATTGGCTTGGAATTACCGAGTATTTATAGCCATCATGGAGATCAAGTTCTTTTCCTGTTGGGGAGTCATGTTGACCAATGTTCCTCTAGTGACGGCATCTACCATATTCATCTCTATGGTTTTTAAGACCTCATAGAAGTATTGGAGTAGAGACTATTCTGTTATCCTATGTTGTGGACAACTTACATACAATTTCTTGGATCGCTCCCAATAGTCGTAAAGAGACTCCATATCTTTTTACCTTATCCTAACGATCTCCTTTCTTAATTCAGCTGCATGCGATGCTGGGAAGAACCTATTGAGAAAAAAATGGGAAAAATCAGTCCAAGTTGTAATATGTACAATTTGATTTGATCCTCAGTTACGCTTTAAGGTTTTATACTAAGACAAACCATATGAAACTCTTTCAGATATTTGTGTGGATTTTCATTTTGTAATCCGTGGAAAGTTGGCAGTAACTAGATTAATCCAGACTTCAATTCAAAATTAGTATAAATAGTAGGATACGCAATGCATAACGGTGATTGTTCTGCAGGAGCTTCGGCCAATTGCCATATCGTTTGAGCCATCGGTTATGTGCTAGATTCAAGTTTTCGTTAACCCGAGTGATAAGCACTTCTTTTGGTGGATCAACTCCTATTCTTTCATTCTCTAGTGTTTTAGTAGGGTTTTTGTTAACCCTAGACTCAAATTCGTTGCTACTTCTATTTCTAGCGGTGGGTTACTCTGAGTCCCTACCACATCTGACTGCTTTTTATGTAGCTTTGTTTCCTTGTGATTAGCTCTCGTAGTCTTTTCTATCTTTAAATCAAATGCAAGAATTCCTAGAGTAGATCTTGTCATAAAAAACAAAAGAAAAAAGACTAATACGTTACCAGCCATCGGCAATGGTGCCAAAATTTGATGCGTTATTGAGAGCACCAAAAATAACATATCCCTATACCCCACCTATGGATATGGCATGGAAAACAAGCAAGCCAACTATATGGGTAACAATTCTAGACCTCAAAATAACCCTTATAGTAATACTTACAATGCAGGATGGAGGAATCATCCCAATTTCTCATGGGGAGGCCAAGGAAATCAGAGGCAACCACCTCCAGGATTTCAACAACCACCATTCCAGCAGGAGAAAAAGCCAAACCTTGAAGAGAGGCTCACAAAATTTATTGCCGTGTCAGAAACCCGTTTTTAAAATACCGAGACAGCACTAAAGAACCATCAAGCATCCATTCAAGGACTTGAAACTCAAATAGGCCAGCTCGCTAAGCTAATTCCTGAAAGACCATCAAGCAACACAGAGATTAAATCTAATGAGCACGTTAAAGCAGTTACACTAAGGAGCAAAAAAACACTAGCCGAACCTGAAAAGAGGGTAGTACAAGAACAAGACAAGGACAACATAAAGGACATCGAGCCCAAAGAAAACACCCCACTAGTACTCAAAGAGTATAAACCACCCATCCCATACCTAATAAAATTGAAGAAAGACCACATGGACGCTCAATTCGGTACATTTCTTGAACTTTTTAAATAGTTGCATATTAACTTACCTTTTGTTGAAGCTATTTCACATATGCTCACATATGCAAAATTTTTAAAAGAACTTCTAACAAACAAAAGGAAGTTTGAAGAACTGTCCACAGTGGAACTTAACAAAGAGTGTTTAGCAATCCTTCAGAATAAACTCCCAACCAAATTGAAAGATCCAGGAAGTTTTACTATTCCTTGTCTGATTGGTAATTTTAATGTTGAAAAGGCATTATCAGATTTAGGTGCCAGCTTTAATTTAATGCCCTATAAAATGTTCAAGCAACTAGATTTAGGGGAACCAAAACCAACTAGGATGAGTATTCAATTAGCTGATAGATCTGTTAAATATCCTAGTGGTATAATTGAAGATATATTAGTTAAAATGGATAAATTCATATTTCCTGTTGACTTTGTCGTGTTAGACATGGATGAAGATGTCAAAGTACCTTTAATCCTAGGACGACCATTTTTAGCTACTGCTAGTGCTGTTATTGATGTGGGAGATGGAAAACTTGTGCTTAGGGTAGGGGATGAAGAAATTGTGTTCAAAATTTATGATGCTATGCATTTTTCTAAGGAACAAGATGATTCCTGTTATTTTATTAATTCTATTGATCACTCTGTTCAAGATTCTTTTTAGGAAATCACCTTAAAAGACACGTTGGAACTGTGTCTCATTCAAAAAAGGGGGGAAGACAAAGTTACCGCTGAGATGAAAAAGGTAATAACTGAGCTAAATTCCAATGAATCTTCCCCAAGACAAATAGATTACGAGGGCATTGAAATCAAGGATGAAGTGAAACAAAAGCCCTCTATCGATGAACCTCCCAAACTAGACCTCAAACAACTACCCAACCATTTAGAGTATGCATTCTTAGGAGAAAATTTTACACTTCCAGCCATTATTGCTTCAAACTTGCCACCAAAGGAGAATGAGGAATTAATTCAAGTTTTAAAGAAACATAAAAGAGCCATAGCTTGGAAGATTTCTGACATCAAAGGAATTAGTCCTTCCTTTTGCACTCACAAAATTTTGATAGAGGATGAATACAAACCATATGTGCAAGCTCAAAGAAGACCGAGCCCCAACATGAAGGAAGTGGTCAAAACCGAGGTAATTAAACTTCTAGATGCTAGAATTATTTATCCTATTTCTGATAGTGCTTAGGTGAGTCCTGTGCAGGTTGATATTCGTGATATGAAGTAATAAAATTTATAAAAAATGATCACACCAGAAGCTAACTATTATCACGATTTAAGGCAAGCGCACCTATCGAACAGTAGTGTAGTTATGGCAAGACCGGGATATCGTACCCAAGGAAACCAAAAGTACTAGTACTAACTTTCTTTCTATTATTTAACCTAGAAATAGAAGGGGTTTTTTATTAAAATAAACTAATTATTAGACTAAGCTAAGAATGCACAAAGAGTAAATGGGGGAAAAACTCTTAGGAAAACTAATTGATTTGGACAATACTCAAGGGAGAATCCACCTAGACTTCACTTGTTATCAACTCTTTGTCAACGCTACTAAGGACCTATGGGTTCGCCGAGGTCTCGAAGACTGAATTTTGCTGCCAACCCAAGTAAGCAAGCTGAAAAAGCCCTTTCTCCTTTTTGACCGAAAATATCAATTTAAGAGTTAAAAGACACAATTAAGAACAAATCAAATATTTATCATATAATTCAAGAGAAAATAATAACAAGATCTGTCTTAGGTTTTATCCCCCTTAAGTATTTGGGGGATTTAGTTCATGATTATAAAAGGAAACATCTTAGAAGAAATAAAATAACAAAACATAAAGAACCCTAAAACCCCTGAAGGTAATTGCAGGGAGATCTTTAGTCTTGAGGGGAAATTCAGCTTCTGAGATGGATCAATCGGCTTCTCTTGGAGTTATTTTTTGCTTCTACTCTCTGTATTGGCAGAAATACGGTACTTTTTTGTGAAAGAAAAAACACCATTTTGAGGGAAAAAATAAGCACCCTTTGAAGTTGCCTCCTAGGGTCTTTATATAGAGTTTTGGAATGCCTTTCTTAGCCCTTAAGTATCCTTTTTCGAGTGAAATTTAACTTCCTCACGACAGGGACACGCCTGTGTGCCACGCCCGTATAGATCAAGGCCCAGGCCGTGCTCAAGCTTGTTAAGGTGGCACGGCCGTGTGGTCGGGTCGTGTAAGTCGGGGTTGGGCCGTGTTCATGCCTGATATGCGTGATATGAAGTAATAAAATTTATAAACTATGATCGTACCCAAAACTAACTATTATCACGATTTAAGGCAAGCGCACCTATCGAAGAGTAGTATAGCTTAGTGGCAAGACCGGGATATTGTACCCAAGGGAACCAAAAGTATTATTACTAACTTTCTTTCTATTATTTAACGTAAAAGTAAAAGGGGATTTTATGAAACTAAACTAATTCTAAAACTAAACTAAGAATGCACAAAAAGTAAATTGGGGAAAAACTCTTAGGAAAACTGAATGCTTTGGACAATACTCAAGGGAGAATCCACCTAGACTTCACTTGTTATCAACTCTTGAACTAGATGAGTTATTCACTTGACTTGATTCGTAGAAATCCCTAGCTTATGTTAATATCTCTCTTGAGACTAAAAACAACTAACCCTATGTTGATTAAGTGAAATCTCTTTCTAATTAAAACCCTAGAATCGTATTAACTCAATCTATGGATTCCCTTATTGGGTTTGACCCTAATCCGGTAGATTGGCATCGTCCTTTCTCTAGGATTGCAATCAACTCTACTTAATTGTGTTGGATCTACTCCTATCCAGGGACTTTTGCTCCTCTACATAAACATATTTGATTTAAATCAATATCTCAAAAATATTAATTTAAGAGTTAAAAACACAATTAAGAACAAATCAAATATTTATCATATAATTTAAGAGAAAATAATAAGAATATCTGTCTTAGGTTTCATCCCCCTCAAGTATTTGGGGGATTTAGTTCATGATTATAAAAGAAAACATCTCAGAAGAATAAAGATAACAAAACATAAAGAATCCAAAAACCCCTGTAGGAATTTGAAGGAAGATCTTCAGTCTTGAGGAAGAATTCGGCTTCTTGGATGAATCAATCGGCTTCCCCTGGAGTAATTCCTTGCTTTTACTCTCTGTGTTAACAGAAATAAGACACTCTTTTGTGGGAGAAAAAGTACCCTTTTGAGGGGAAAAAGTATATCTTTGTAGTTACCCCCTAGAGTCTTTATATAGAGCTTTGGAGTGTCTTTCTTAGCCCCTAAGCATCCTTTTCCGTGTGAAATTGGACTTCCTCACGACAGGGACAAGCCTGTGTGCCACGCTCGTGTGGATCGAGGCCTAGACCGTGGTCGGGCCTGTTAATGGTGGCACGGCCGTCTGGTCTAGTCATGCTTTTTGGGGTTGGGCCATGTTCGAACTCAAGGTGACACGGTCGTGTGGTACGGCTGTGTGGTGAATCTCTGGGCCGTGTTGTTTATTGAATTGCGCCTAATTTGCTCGTTTTTGGCCCGTTCTTTTCTCTTTTCTCTTCCTTAAGCTCACATGGGCATAAAACATGAAATAGAAGGATTAAGAGCACCAATTTTCACAAATTCAATGATGATTCATCCATAGATTAGGCTAAGCATGAGGTAAAAACATGTATAATTTATCATTTATCAAATACCCCCACACTTAAGCCTTTGCTTGTCCTCAAGCAAAATCTCAACTCACAATTAAGAATCATTCTTCTCAACTTATAACCCTTATAAATAATGTTTCAAACTAATCCATAAGTAATCATACAATGAGAATTTAACCAGAAGAACATTAAAGATTCAAACACTCTAAGTTGAGAATTTTATCACAGAAACATAGGTTTTCTCCCTTCTCCTAAGCAATTTCCTCTCAATCAAAATTAACAAGATTTGACATCCTCACTAAAGATTCACTCTATCCACTCAAAGTGTTTAGGGTTCAAAATTTAAGCACTCATTAGTCAACCTGAAAGGTTATTACCATAGGCTTGTAAGAAAATCAAATCTCCACCATTAAATATTGCTATGACACATCGATCAAAAGGTCTTTCAATGGTTGTAATGGGGCTTTGGTTAGAGGTGTTGCCACAAGCTGAAAAAGAGGGTTAGAATCGAGATTGAATTGAAAAATCATCTAGCTAGAAAAATCTCTATCACTGGAACATATTTCTAGAGCTAAGCCTTATGATGACATCGTTCTGGATTTGATAGCTTACAATAGAAATTTGCAAAAAATATTAAACTATAACTGAAATATGAATTACAACTGTATATACCCTTTTCTTTAAGAACAAATCAAATACAATACTTTGAATATTTACAAACTTAACAAACTGAAAAAGAGAACAAAGCTAGGTGATAAATCAACTCAAATCTCAACAAAAATAGGGATCAAAATAATTGAATGGAATTCAACAAAAATGAGTTATAGGTTAATATTAGAGGTATGTCAAAGAATGGGTTGTTAGGCTCAATGGGGTTCACTAGCGGTTAAATTGTGGAGGTAGGCTTTTGTGGAGTAAGTGGGTTACAACCTAGGTGCCTTTATCATCTTAGTGTATCAAATCAACGATGTGGTCTTGACATGTATAATCGAAGCAAGTTCTAGAATAACAAATCAGTATTGACTCATTCAAAGCAACAATAAAAGTGAGCACGAAAGAATGTATGCTCAAAAGGCTAAAAAATCTCACTAGAATTATGGCTTTTTGATGTCAATCCTACGAATTTCAAATCTTAAGATAACACTTAAAATTAGGGAAGATAGCCTAGAAAAAATATAAATTCTCAAAAATTTCAACTTATCATGCTTGATTCCTTAGTGTTTTAAAGTTTGAATAATCAAAGCATAAGCACCTATGTCTTAATTCTCAACATATCAATAAAAATCATACATCAATCAGAATTAATTCCTGATAGGAGATTGAAGATAATGCAAAGAGTGAAAGTAAGAATTCGAAATTTTGAGAATAATGCAAATGTTAGTTGTAAAAATTTTTAGGGGTTTCAAAGAAAATGCAATGACTGAAAGTAAGTTCCCCCCTACACTTAAGATGTACATTGCCCTCAATGTACAAAGATACATTAGTAGCAATAGAAGCATAAGATCATAAGATAGGGAAAGGTATGAAACTCCCTAAATTGGATGAATTTGTGAGGTGGTGGTGCCTATAGAGTGTCTGGGACAAAGGAAGGTGCAGAGGTGGATACTCCGGTGGTAGTAGTTCGTTTGTCCACAGCTTTCATGTTGTGAGTGTAGGCTTTAGCGGTGTCAACTGTGTGAGGTTGAAGCAAGGTTCCCTTTAGATTTTTTATTTGAGCTTTAGAGCTCCTTTGAAACTACGAAAGCACTTATCATTTTTAGGGAATTTGGATTAACAGAATATGTTTGTTAGGGGATAGCCGATATGAAATAATAAAAATAAAGGAATAAAATAAAGTAAGTTTTAAAAATACTAAAATTCAAATAATAAAAAAGATAAAATGAAATAAAATAAAAGAAAAAATAAAAAGGAAAATAAAAGAGAAGAAAAGAGGATTAGGAAGTCCTAATCCTCAGATGGGTTGCGCGGTGGTGGTGGTGCGGAGATATGAAGGTGCTGGCATATCTGCTGAAGTGTAGCATCGATATGATCTAAGCGTTGGAAGCACTGCTGCTCGAATCGTGTGAGGCGCTCAAATATGTCAGCATGTAAAGCTGTCGCATGAACTGGGCGGCGAGGGGTGGTGGCTCAGCTGGGGCCTCCTCCGGTGGTGGTGGGACATCATCAGTAATGTCCCCTAGATCCTCGGCCTCTCGGAGTAGACGGTACTGTAGGGGGTCGGTCCTAGGTCTGCGCTGGATCATCCTTATGTGGAGCATGGTCTGGATGCCTTGTGGTGACATCTGGCCGATCAGTGTATATGAGGATGTCTGGGCTACGGTATTGAGTAGCCCGAAGTGGCCGGTCAACCGTGTGATGTACGACCCCATAGATATAATGCCCTTGCGATGCCTCTCGATCTGATGCTGGATGGCATGAGTGATGAAATAGGCGAGGTTGATGGTATGCGCGTTCGCCATGCTCCATAAGAAGTAGGCATCGTGTGTGCTGACGAGTCGGTACTCTCGCGTCTGCCCGTCAAGGTGTGTGCGAGGAGGGCGTGAAGGTACCTCAAGGATGGGGTGAGGGCAGTCGCCTTGAAGCGACTAGGGTCGTATGTGGACGATGCAGGGACTAGGGCACGCCAGCAGTTTACTGGAGAGACGTGGATATGACGGTGGAGTGTAGAAAGGTCTTCCTCCTCCATGAACTACTCGGTGTAGAGGCCGAGAGCTGTACTAAACTTCAGTACACTAAGATGACGTATGAGGCCTCCCAAACGGAACTGGACCATCCCTGGATCATCGTATCGGTTCATGACAGTCTGAAGATGGAATGTAGAGCAGAACTCTAAAGTGAGTTCTAAGTATGTGGGCTCCACTATCTGGAAGAACTGCTCCCATGGATCCATCAGCAGCAGGGCCCAGATCTCGTCTGCTAGGTGGCCTTGCTCTAGGGTGGCCTAGTCAATGCAACGTTTGGCTCCTAGAGGGCGGGCTCGTAGAATTTGGAATAACTCCTCTTAGGAGTTCTATAAGAATGTGATGAATGGATGTCGAGTTTCAGCAGTAGGTCTCGATGATGAACCATCAGGCCCCTTCTGTTTCTTTAAAGTAGGGGCGATAGCTCTTTTACCGCGTGACGAAGACATAATTCCTAAAAACAAAATGGAACATGTCATGCATTAGTCCTACAAATTGAAACTAAATTAAAAAGACAATATGAATAGCAATAAGTTCTTATACTTAACCGAAACAAAACATATTAAGAATGTTGATTCACTAACCTAACTAATACATTCTTTTTATCCTAAGCATATTAACAAATTATGAAGGAATGGATATTTATTTATGCTAAGTGAATGCTAATCTAGTGGCAAACAAAGGATAGTTTAAGTGGCATCATGGATTTATCTATAGTATTCTAGATTGTTCATGCTAAATCAATGAATTTCATGCTAAAAAATAATGCAAAAACTAAATAAAACCTGTTATTAAAATGAATATAGATAAAAATGTTAGAAATTAAAGAGAAGAATAAGGAAAAGAAGCCGAATAGATGACTAGAGGGGGCGGAGCACGGTCGTGGTACGGACGGCACGGTCGTGGAGGAGCCTTAGAGGTCGACGGCGACACTAGAGAGGGTTGTTGTGGGTTTTGGGTGGGAGGATTTAAGATTTTAAATGGGGAAGAAAGTGAATAGTGGCTTGTTTATATAGGTTTTTGGGTCACACGGGCATGTCACACGCCCGTATGGCTTGGGTTTTACCCATGTGGTTTGAAAATCGAGGATTTTAGCGTGCCTAGTTCGAGGCACATGCCCATGTACCTAGTACGTGTTGAGGCACACGGCTGTGTCGCATGGCCGTGTCCTACGATGTTCACTTCTCCCACGGCCGTGTAGTAGGTAAAACGCCCGTGTCTGAATTGATAGGCCCGACCACGGGTTGGGGGCCCGGGCGTGTCACACGCCTATGTTTGAATTGGCAGTGTTGGCCATGGCCACATCACACGACCGTGGCACTTTGTCGAAGCCCGTGCTTGGATTGACAGTCTTAACCACGGCCACATCGCACGACTGTGGCGTTTTATCGAAGCCCGTGTCCTAGGAAAAAAATTTACTCTGTTTGTACACGGCCAAATTGCACGGTCGTGTTTCTGCTCGTAGTGTCCACACGGTGTTGGGAACGCCTGTGGGCATGGCCGTGTGGCCCGAAAATCCTGTATTTGAAAAGGTTAATTGATGTTTTAGAAACTGAAATAAAAGAATTTACTAAGTTAGTGCTCGGGTTGCCTCCCGAAAATCACTTGCATCGTACATTAATTCAAAAGGCAGATTCCAATCAGTTGAAATCATAATCAAAGCATTAACTAACTTTTCCTTGAGAGTGTTAAAAGACTCTAAACATTCTTGGTCAAAATTGAAAAGCACATCTTTTTCTAGTAATTTTGTTAAATGCTTAGCTATTTTAGAAAAATCTTTAATAAATTTGTGATAAAAACCAGCATGTCCTAAAAAGCTTCTTATGGCCTTAACTGAATTAGGGGGAGGTAACTTTTCGATGGTTTCAATTTTTGCTTTATTTACCTCTATCCCTTTACTAGAAATTTTATGTCCTAATATAATACTTTCTTGAATCATAAAGTGACATTTTTTCCCAATTGAGCACTAGATTCATCTTTTCACATCTTATCATAACACGTTTTAAATTATTAAGACAGAGTTGAAAAGAGTTACCGAAAATCGAAAAGTCATCCATAAATACCTCCATAATGTCTTCCACGAATTTGTCAAAGATAGCAAACATGCATCGCTGAAAAGTAGCAGGAGCATTACATAATCCAAAAGGCATTCTACGATAAGCAAACGTACTGTATGGACATGTAAATGTTGTCTTTTCCTGATCTTCTAGAGCTATCAAGATTTGGAAGTAACCAGAGAGGCCATCCAAGAAATAGTAATACACGTGTCTTGATAATCTTTCCAACATCTGATCAATAAAAGGTAGGGTAAAATGGTCTTTTCGAGTTGCATCATTCAGCTTTCTATAATCAATACAAACTATCCATCTAGTGACTGTTCTTGTAGGTATTGACTCCTTTTTGTCATTAGACACTATAGTCATGCCTCCCTTTTTAGGAACAACCTGCACAGGACTTACCCAAGAACTATCAAAAATAGGATAAATAATGCCTGCATCTAGAAGTTTAATTACCTCGACTTTTACGACTTCTTCATGTTGGGATTTAATTGTCTCTAAGCTTGCACCGATGGCTTGTATTCATCTTCCATTAAAATTTTGTGGGTGCAAAAAGAAGGGCTAATTCCTTTAATATCAGAAATCTTCCAAGCTATAGCCTTTTTGTGTTCCCTTAATACTTGAAGTAAGTCTTCTTTCTTTTCAGCGCTCAAGTCTGATGCGATGATTACTGATAAACGATAAATTATACATATTTTTACCCCATGCTTAGCTAAATTTCTGGATGAATTATCATTAAATTTGTGAAAATTGGTGCTATTAATCCTTCTATTTCATGTTTTATACCCAGGAGAGCATAGGGAAGAGAAATGAACGAAAAATGGGTCGAAAATGGAGAAAATGGGCCAAAATGTCAAAACAACACGGCCAAGGATTCATCACACGGCCGTGGCACACGGCCATGCCACATAAGGTCTAACACGGCCCAGCCCTAACAAGTACGGCCAGATCACATGGCCGTGCCACCATCAACAGTCTCGCACATGGCCTCTTGTCGTGGCACACGGACATGGCACACGGGCATGTCCCTGTCGTGAGGAAGCTCAATTTCACTCAGATTTGGATACTTAGAGGCTAAGAAAGGTATTCCAAAACTCTATATAGAGACCCTAGGAGGCAACTCTAAGGGTGTGCCTTCTCTCCCACAAGAGAGTACCATATTTCTGCCAACACAGACAGTGAAAGAAAGGAATTACTCCAAGGGAAGCCGATTGATTCATCTTAGAAGCCGAGTTCTACATCAAGACAAAGGATCTCCCTTCAATCCTTCAGGGTTTTTGTGTTCTTTATGTTTTGTTATTTTTATTCTTCTGAGATGTTTTCTTTATTAAATATGAACTAAGCCCCCCAAATACTTGAGGGGGATGAAACCTAAGACAGATCTTGTTATTATTTTATCTTGAGTTATATGATAAATACTTGAATTGTTCTTAATTATGTGTTCTTAATTCTTGTTTTAATAATCCTAGGTATTAATTCAAGTATTGATGTGCTTATTCAGAGGAGAAAAAATCCCTGTTTAAGAGTAGATCTAGCATAATTAAGCGGAGTTGCATGCAACCCTAGACATAGGGCGATATAAATCTGGCGGATTAGGGTCAAACCTAATAAGGGGATCCATAGATAGAGTTAATGCAAGACTAGGGGTTTTAACTAGAAAGAGATTTCAGTTAATCAACCTAGGATTAGTTGTTTTTATCCTCGACGGAGGTATTAACAAAAGTTAGGGATCTCTACGGATCAAGTCAAGTGATTAAATCGTCTAGCTCAAGAATTGATAACAAGTGAAGTCTAGGTGGATTCTCCCTTGAGTATTGCCCAAATCAATCAGTTTTTCCTAAAGAGTTTTTCCCCAATTTACTTTCTGTGCATTCATTGTTTAGTTTTAGAATTAGTTTAGTTTCATAAAAACCCCTTTTATTTATAAGTAAAATAATAGAAAGGAAGTTAGTACTAGTACTTTTGGTTTCCTTGGGTACGATATCTCGGTCTTGCCACTAAGCTATACTACTGTTCGATAGGTGCGCTTGCCTTAAAGTCGTGATAATAGTTAGTTTTTGGTGCGATCATTATTATAAATTTTATTACTTCATATCACGCATATCAAGTTTTTGGCGTCGTTGCCGGGGAACTGAAATATTAAGAATGCTCGATTTCTATTACTTTAGCCATATTTATCTTTATTTATTTTCAGCTTATTTTTATTTTTATTTTTATTTTTATTTTACTGAAATTTTCTTCTCCTCTAGGTATCTCTAATTTATGACTAGAAGAAACCTAGAAGGACCACTGCTATTTGACGAAGACTTGGAAGCAACAGTTCGCAGAACTCGTAGAGAGATCAGAAGAAGCCTACATTATCAAGAACAAAGACAAGAACAAGAGCCAGAACCTACGAAAGAGATGGAAACAAATCAGGACAATCTACCACCTCCCGCGATAGCCGCGCAACCAGTGAACCAAGATGATGCTCCTCGTACTATGCTAAACCAAATTTGGCTTGTACTCAATCTAGTATTATTAAACCTGCTATTGCTGCTAATAATTTTGAGTTAAAACCTAACACTATTCAGATGATACAGTAATTTGTGCAGTTTGATGGTTTACAGAATGAAGATCTAAATTCACACATAGCCAACTTTTTGGAACTTTGTGATACTTTTAAAATTAATTGCGTCTCTGATGATGCCATTCGTCTAAGGCTATTCCCATTCTCTTTGAGAAATAAAGCCAAACACTGGTTAAGTTCTTCACCACGAGGATCAATCACTACATGGGAACAGATGACCGAAAAGTTCCTACTTAAATATTTTCCTCTAGCTAAAACAGCTAAATTGCGAAATGATATCTCTTGTTTTGTGCAGATGGATTTAGAGACACTTTTTGATACCTGGGAGAGATACAAAGATCTGTTGAGAAGGTGCCCTCACCATGGGTTACCTTTGTGGTTACAAGTTCAAACCTTTCACAACGGTTTGAATCTATCAATGAGGAAAATGCTCGATGCAACTGCAGGAGGAACAATCAACAACAAAACACCCGAAGCAGCTTATGAGTTTATAGAAGAGATGTCACTGAATAACTATCAGTGGCAAGTCATGAGGACAAAGCCGACAAAAGCTGCAGGAGTTTATAATATTGATGTTGTCACCATGCTTACTAATCAGGTAGAACTTTTAAATAAAAAGTTTGATAATTTTGTTGGTTCTACGCAGGCACAACCAGTGATACAGTGCGACATAACTCAAGGAAATATGTTCAATCCAGACTACTCCTCTTATGGACATGGCATGGAAACCGAGCAAGCCCACTATGCAGGTAATAATTCTAGACCTCAAAATAACCCTTATAGTAACACCTACAATGCTGGTTGGCAGAATCACCCCAATTTTTCATGGGGAGGATAAGGAAATCAAAGACAACCACCTCATCCGGGATTTCAACAGCCACCACCATAACAGGAGAAAAAGTTGAATGTTCACCAAATTTATGGCCATATCAGAAACCCGTTTCTAAAATACCGAAACGGCACTAAAGAATCAACAAGCATCCATTCAAGGGCTAGAATATCAAATTGGTCAACTTGCCAAATTAATATTCGAAAGACCACAAGGTGGACTACCGAGCAACACTAAGCCAAATCCTAGAGAACATGTTAAGGCAATTACTCTAAGGGATGGTAAAATATTGGCTGAGCCTGAACAAAAACTTGTTCAATAATCCACAAAAGACAAAGTAACAGAAGAGGAACCCAAGGAAAGTACTACACCAACACTTAAGGAGTATCAACCACTTATACCATATCAGGCAAAGTTGAAGAAAGACCGCACAGATGCTCAATTCGGTAAATTTCTTGAACTTTTTAAACAATTACTCTAAGGAAGTTGGAAGAATTAGCCACAATGGAACTGAACAAGGAATGCTCAGCTATTCTCCAAAATAAACTGTCGGCCAAACTAAAAGATCGAGGGAGTTTTACTATTCCTTGCTTAATTGGTAGTTTAATCATTGATAAAGCTTTAGCTGATTTAGGTGCTAGTATTAATCTAATGCCCTACAAAATGTTCAAGCAACTAGGTCTAGGGGAACCAAAACCCACTAGGATGAGTATTCAATTAGCTGATAGATCTGTTAAATACCCTAGGGGAATCATTGAAGATGTGTTGGTAAAGGTAGATAAATTTATATTCCTGGTTGATTTTGTTGTGCTTGATATGGATGAGGATATTGAGGTGCCTTTAGTTTTGGGACACTCATTTTTAGCTACTGCTAGAGCCGTTATCAATGTAAGGGATGGTAAATTAATGCATAGAGTTGGTGAAGAAGAAGTCGTTTTTAAAATCAATGATGCTATGAGATTTTCTAGAGAACAGGATGACTCCTATTATTTTATTGATGTTATTGATTATTTTGTTCAAGATAAATTTCAGGAAATTTCTCTCACAGACACGTTGGAACTGTGTCTTGTTCAAGATGGGGGGAAGATGAAGCCACCGCTGAAGTTAGAGAAGCAATGAAGGAGTTAAACTCTAATGAACTTGTCACGAGGCACATAAGTTATGAAAGTATTAAGATGAATGACAAACTGAGACAAAAACCTTCGACTGATGAACCTCCTAAATTGGAATTAAAATAGTTTCCTGACCATTTAGAATATGCATTTTTAGGAGATGATTCAACATTACCAGTAATTTTCGCATCAGACTTAAGTACTGAAAAGAAAAAGGAATTACTTCAAGTATTAAAAGAACACAAGAAGGCTATAGCTTGGAAGATTTCTGACATTAAAGGAATTAGTCCTTCTTTTTGCACCCACAAAATTCCAATGGAAGATGAATATAAATCATCCGTGAAAGCTCAGAGGCGATTGGATCCCAACATGAAGGAAGTCATAAAAGCCGAGGTAATTAAACTTCTAGATGCAGGCATTATTTATCCTATTTCTGACAGTTCTTGGGTAAGTCCTGTGCAGGTTGTTCCTAAAAAAGGAGGCATGACCGTGGTATCCAATGACAAAAAGGAATCAATACCTACGAGAACAGTCATTGGATGGAGAGTTTGCATTGATTATAGAAAGCTGAATGACGCAACTCGAAAAGATCATTTTCCCTTACCTTTCATCGATCAGATGTTGGAAAGATTATCAGGTCATAAGTATTATTGTTTCCTAAATGGCCTCTCTGGTTACTTCCAAATCCCAATAGCTCCAGAAGACCAGGAGAAGACAACATTCACATGCCCATACGGTACGTTTGCTTATCATAGAAAGCCTTTTGGATTATGTAATGCTCTTACTACTTTTTCAGTAATACATGATAGCTATCTTTGACGAATTCGTGGAAGACATCATGGAGGTATTTATGGATGATTTTTTGGTTTTCGGTAATTCTTTTCAACTTTGTCTTAATAATTTAAAACGCGTTTTGATAAGATGTGAAGAGATGAATTTAGTGCTTAATTGGGAAAAATGCCACTTTATGGTTCAAGAAGGTACTGTCCTAGGACATAAAATTTCTAGTAAAGGGATAGAGGTAGACAAAGAAAAAATTGAGATTATTGAAAAATTACCTCCCCCTAATTCGGTTAAGGCTATAAGAAGCTTTTTAGGACATGCTAGTTTTTATCGCAGATTTATTAAAGATTTTTTAAAATAGCTAAGCCATTGACGAAATTACTAGAAAAAGATGTGCTTTTCAACTTTGACCAAGAATGTTTAGAATCTTTTATCATTCTTAAGGAAAAGTTAGTCAATGCCCCGATTATGATTTCACCTGATTGAATCTACCTTTTGAACTAATGTGCGATGCGAGTGATTTTGCAGTAGGTGCAGTTTTGGGACAGCGAAGAAACAAGCACTTTCAACCGATCTATTATGCTAGAAGAACTCTGATAGCTGCACAAGCAAATTATACGACCACTGAAAAATAATTGCTAGTTGTTATTTTTGCATTTGATAAATTCAGATCTTATTTAATATTGTCAAATGTCATCGTTTATACTGATCATTCTTCTCTTCGTTATCTTCTAACTAAAACTGATGCAAAACCGCGATTGATAAGATGGATTCTATTGTTACAGGAATTTGACTTAGAAATAAAAGACAAGAAAGAAGCTGAAAATTTAGTAGCAGATCACCTTTCAAGACTAGAAAACACACATCCCAAGTGCCTCGATAAAATAAACGACTTGTTCCCTGAAGAACAGCTCCTCACTTTAGCAGACGCAACAGTTCCTTAGTTTGCCGATTTTGCAAATTATTTAGCAGCTAACATAATCCCAAAAGGGTTGACCTATCAGCAAAAGAAGCGATTCTTCGCTGATGTGAAAAACTACTATTAGGAAGATCATTTTCTCTTTCGTATTTGTGCAGATCAGGTTATCCAAAGATGCGTTACTGAAACATAAGCATACCAAATTTTAGATCACTGCCATTCGGGACCAACAGGAGGACATCAAAGTGGAGCCAGAACTGCTCACAAGGTACTCGAATCAGGTTTTTACTGGCCTACACTTTTCCGAGATGTAAACAGGTATGTGACCTCTTGTGATAAATGCCAGAGAACAGGTAATATCTCTCAACATAATAAAATGCCTCAAAACTATATACTTGCATGTGAGATATTTGAGGTACGGGGCATTGATTTCATGGGTTCATTCCCTACTTCATTCGGAAATAAGTACATCCTAGTAGCAGTAGATTATATGTCAAAATGGGTAGAAGCCCAAGCCTTACCTACTAATGATGCTAGAATGGTTGTACGCTTTCTAAAAAAACTTTTCTCTCGATTTGGAACTCCTAGGATAATTATTAGTGATAGAGGAACTCATTTTTGCAATCTCAATTTGAAAAAGTTTTAAAAAGATATGAAGTACACCATAGAACAGCTACCCCTTATCACCCGCAAACTAGTGGTCAAGTCGAAGTAACAAATAGGGAATTAAAACACATCTAAGAGAAAACGATAGAAAAAAATAGAAAAGATTGGTCAAGAAAAGTAGACGACGCTTTATGGGCCTATAAAACTGCTTTTAAAGCACCCATAAGTGCATCTCCTTATAAACTTGTCTACGGAAAAAGCTATCATCTGCCATTTGAACTTGAACATAAAGCATTATGGGCTATTAAATTTTTAAATCTTGATCTTAAGCTTATAGGAGAGAAATGACTAATGCAATTGAATGAGCTAGATGAATGGCATTGCAATGCTTACAAAAACTCACGACTATATAAGGAAGCCACGGAGCGACGCCATGACAATCGACTGAGACAACCTAAGCAGTTCAAAACCGGTGATTTCATCTTACTCTACAACTCAAGGCTTAAACTATTCCCTGGAAAGCTTAAATCAAGGTGGTCAGGTCCATTCACTGTTCAAACTGTCTTTCCATACGGCACAGTTGAGGTAACTTACCCAAATCACGGTACTTTTAAGGTAAACAGCCATCGGCTTAAACATTACAGAGGTTAGAATTTTAAAGATAACAGGGAGGATATTCAGCTCCACGAAATCCCTTCGTGATACATCCAGGTAGAGTCGAGCTTAGACTCTATATAAGAGCTTCTTGGGAGATAACCCGAGCACTAACTTAGAAACTTCTCTTTTATTTTCATTTGAGTCAACTAACCCTTTTGAAATGCAAAATTTTAGGACCACACGGCCATGCCCACGGGCGTGTCTAAGGCCGTGTGGACACTATGAGCCGAGACACGGTCGTGCAATTTGGCCTTGTATAAACAGGGTAAAAATTTTCCAGAAACACGGGCTACGACAAAGGGCCACAGCCATTCAAAGTGGCCATGGCCAACACTGTCAATTGAAACACGGGCTGAAACGAGAAAGACATGGCCATACGATACGGTCGTGTGACCCTAACACGGGCGTGTGACACGCCCGTGCCCCAAGACCATGGTTGACACTGTCAAATCCAACACGGGCGTGTGACCTCTTACACGACCGTGTGTAAAGCGATCACCTTAGGACATGGCTGTGTTCCCAACACACCCTAGGTACACGGGCGTGTGCTTTGAACTAGGCGCACCAAAATTCCCAAATTTTGAACAACACGGGCAAAACCCAAGCCACACGGGCCTGTGCCATGCCTGTGTGACCCAAAACCTATAAAAAGGAGCCACTATTGATCATCTTCTTCTATTTTAAACCCTAAATCCTCCCACCAAAACCCTACCGAAAACCTCCCTAGCACCGCCGTCGGTATCCACAGTGCCTCCACGACTGTGCTATCCACTCCAAGACCGTGTTCTGCCTCATTCCTCTCCCTCATTTTTCTTCAAATTCTTACTATTTATTTCTACTTTTATTTTAATATCATGTTATATTTAGGCTTAGCATTGTTTGAAGCATGGAATTAAGTGAATTAGGATGAATAATCTAGAATGTTTCATGATATCATGCCACTTAGATTCACAATTGATTGCCACTCTTTCTTATCTCAACTAACATGCATTTACTATACATACATACCTATGTCCTTTAAATTTGATATCATGTTAAGATGGATAGATTAGACCATTTATGTTAATCCACATTTCATTGCAAATTGTTTTAGTCACATTGTTATATAAATAGTTCTTATTTTTAATCATTTTTGATTCAATGAAATTTCCATTTTTAGAACTAATGTATTTTATTTTTAGGCACTATGTCGTCGTCACGCGGTAAGAGAACTACCGCTCCTACTTCAAAGAAATACAAGGGACCTGGTAGTTCATCTTCGTTGCGGCCCGTCGCTGAAAACCGCCATCCATTTCTCCATTTTCCACAGAACTCCCAAGAGGAGTCGCTCCAAATCCTACGAGGCCGCCTCCTAGACGTCGGATGTTGCATTGACTGGGCCGCCCTAGAACGAGTCCAACTCACCAATCCAATTCAAGCCCTACTGTCCACTGACCCATGGGGACAATTCTTCGACATCATCGAGCCTACCTATCTTGAACTAACATTGGAATTTTTCTCTGCATTTCATCTACAGGTGGTGATGACAAACCTGATGATCTAGGCACTATTCAATTCCGCCTTAGTGGATTGGTGAGCCAATTGAGCGTCCCCGAGTTTGGCATCACGCTAGGACTCTACACAGATGAGTTCATAGTCGACGAGGATTTTTCCACAGTTCCCTGTCACCTCCATATCACACCGGTCAACTGTTGGCGCGACCTCGCCCCAAGGCACCCCACATATGACCCTAGCCGTACCAAGGCGACCGCCTTTACCCCATCCTTAAGGTATCTCCACGCCCTCCTCGTACATACCCTGACAAGCTGATGCAAGAGCACCGGCGTCGCCAACACACATGATACCTACTTCTTATGGAGCATGGCGAACGTGCACACCATCAACTTAGCCTTCTTCATCGCCCATGCCATCCAGCACCAAATAGAAAGGCATCGTAGGGGAGTGATATCCATGGGCCCATACATCACATGCTTGGCTTGCCACTTTGGGCTACTCAATACCGCGGCCCATACATCCTCTTATACGCTGATCGGCTAGATGTCCCCTCAGGGCATCCAGACTATGCTCCACATGAGGATGATCCAACACAGACTAGGGACCGATCCTCTATAATACAGACTACTTCGAGACGCAGAGCAGGAGGATCTAGAGGATATCCTGATGATGTCCCACCACCAGAGGAGGATGCACCCACCGAGCCACCACTACCTCGCCGCCCAGTTCATGCGGTAGCTTCATACGCTAACATATCTGAGCGCCTCTCACGATTCGAGAAGCAATGCTTCTAGCGATTCGATCATATCGATGCCACACTTCAGCAGATATGCCAGCACCTCCACATCACTTCACCACCGCCACCGCGTGACCCATCTGAGGATTAGAGACCTCTATTCCTCTTAACTTTATTTTTATCTTAATTTATATTTTTTCACTGATCTCTATTTTTACCTTTTCTTTTCTTCTCCTTTATTTTCCTTTTTCCTTTTACTTTTATTTTTAATTCACTTTATCTTTTTCATTATTTGAATTTTAGTATTTTTAGAATTTAATTTATTTTCTTTCTTTATTTTTAATTATTTCATATCGGCCAGCCCCTAACAAACATATTCTATTAATCCAAATTCCCCACGACTGATAAATGCTTTCGCAGTTTCAAAGGAGCTCTACAGCTCATATCCATATGTAAATGGGACAACCCTGCCACAACTGCTGGCTCTTCCAATTCCAATCTCTGTCTCACAAATTCATCCAAAATTCAGGGAGTTTCATGTCTTCCCCTATCTTATGGTCTTGTGCTTCTATTGCTACTAATTTTATCTTTGTACATTAAGGGCAATGTACATCCTAAGTGTGAGGGGGAAACTTACTTTCAGTCATTACATTCTCTTTGAAATCCCTAAAAATTTTTAAACTAACTTGTTGCATTGTTCTTAATATTTCAAATTTTCACTTTCACTCTTTGCATTATCTTCAATCTCCTGTTAGGAATTTATTCTGATTGATTTATGATTTTTATTGATATGTTGAGAATTAAGACATAGGCACTAGTACTTTAATTATTCAACCTTTAAAACACTAGGGAATCAAGCATGATAAGTTGAAATTTTTGAGAATATAAATTTTTTTCATAAGTTATTTTCCCTAATTTTAAGTATTATCTTGAGATTTGAAATTCACAGGATTGACATCAAAAGCCATAATTCTGGTGAGATTTTGAGCCTTTTGAGCATACATTCTTTCATGCTCACTTTTATTGTTGCTTTGAGTGAGTCAATACTGATTTGTTATTCTAGAACTTGCTTCGATATACATGTCAAGACCACACCATTGATTTGATATACCGAAATGATAAAGGCACTTAAGATTTAACCTACTTACTCCATAAAAGCCTACCCTCATAAATTAACCCCTAGTGAACCCCATTGAGCCTAACAACCTATTCTTTGACTTACCTCTAATATTAACCCATAACCCGTTTTTGTTGAATCCCATTCAATTATATTGATCCCTATTTTTATCGAGATCTGAGTTGAAATTATTATCTAGCTTTGTTCTCTCTTTCCTAGTCTGTAAAGTTTGTAAATATTCAAAGTATTATACTTGAATTGTTCTTAAAAAAAGTATATATACAGTTAATTCAATTGTAATTCATGGTTAACATTTTTACATAATTCTATTTTAAGGCTACCAAGGCTAGAATGATGTAATCATAAGGCTTAGCTGAGGAATATGTTCCAGTGATAGAGATTTTTCTAGCTAGATAATTTTTCAGTTCAATCTCGATTCTAACCTTCTTTTTCAGCTTGTGACAACACCAAAGGCCCATTACAACCATTGAATGACCTTTTGATCGATGTATCATATCAATCTATAGTGGTGGAGATTTGATTTTCATGCAAGCCTATGGTAATAACTCTTCAGGTTGACTAGAGAGTACTTAATTCTTGAACCCTAAACACTTTGAGTGGATAGAGTGAATCCTTAGTGAGAATGTCAATTCCTGTTGATTTTGATTGAGAGATAATTACTTAGGAGAAGGGAGAAAACCTATGTTTCGATGATAAAATTCTCAACTTAGAGTAATTGAATCTTTAATGTTCTTCTGATTGAATTCTAATTGTACGAATACTTGTGAGTTAGCTTGAAACGTTATTGATAGAGATTGTAAGTTGAGAAGAATAATTCTTGATTGTGGGTTGAGATTTTGCTTGAGGACAAGCAAAGGCTTAAGTGTGGGGGTGTTTGATAAACGATAAATTATACATATTTTTACCCCATGGTTAGCTAAATTTTTGGATGAATTATCATTGAATTTGTGGAAATTGGTGCTCTTAATCCTTCTCTTTCATGTTTTATACTCAGAAGAGCATAGGGAGGAGAAAAGAATGAAAAACGGGCCGAAAACGGAGCAAATGGGCCAAAATGTAAAAAAAAACATGGCCCAAAGATTCATCACACGGTCGTGGCACATGGCCGTGCCACATAAGGTCCAACACGGTCCAGCCCCGATAAGCATGGCTGGATCACACGGTCGTGCCACCATCAATAGTCTCACACACGGCCTCTTGTCGTGGCATACGGGCATGGCACACGGGCATTTCCCTATCGTGAGGAAGTTCAATTTCACTCAGATTTGGATACTTAGAGGCTAAGAAAGGCATTCTAAAACTCTATATAAAAACCTAGGAGGCAACTCTAAAGGTGTGCCTTCTCTCCCACAAGAGAGTGCCATATTTCTGCCAACACAGACAGTGAAAGCAAGGGATTACTCAAAGGGAAGCCGATTGATTCATCCCAGAAGCCGAGTTCTACATCAAGACAAAGGATCTCCCTTCAATTCTTCAGGGCTTTTTGGGTTCTTTATGTTTTGTTATTTTTATTCTTCTAAGATGTTTTCTTTATTAAATATGACCTAAACCCCCCAAATACTTGAGGGGGATGAAACCTAAGACAGATCTTGTTATTATTCATTCTTGAATTATATGATAAATACTTGAATTGTTCTTAATTCTTGGTTTAATAATCCTAGGTATTAAGTCAAGAAACTGATATCCTTAGGCAGAGGAGCAAAAGTCCCTGTTTGTTTTAAGAGTAGATCTACCATTATTAAGTGGAGTTGTATGCAACCCTAGACATAGGGCGACATAAATCTGCCGGATTAGGGTCAAACCTAATAGGGGGATCCATAGATGGAATTAATGCAACCTAGGGGTGTTAATTAATAAAGAAACTTTAGTTAACCGCCTAGGATTAGTTGTTCTTATCCTCGACGGATACATAGGTTAGGGATCTCTACGGATCAAGTCAAGTGAAGAAATCGTCTAGTTCAAGAAGCCAATAACAAGTGAAGTCTAGGTGGATTCTCCCTTGAGTATTGCTTATATCAATCAAGTTTTCCCAAAGAGGTTTTCCCCAATTTACTTTTTGTGCACTTTTAGTTAGTTTTAGAATTAGTTTCATACAAATCTCTTTTACTTTTAGGTTAGATAATAGAAAGGAAGTGAGTACTAGTACTTTTGGTTCCCTTAGGTACGATAACTCGGTCTTACCGCTAAACTATACTACTTTTTGATAGGTGCGCTTGCCTTAAAATCTTGATATTAGTTAGTTTTTGGTGTGATCAGTTTTTATAAATTTTATTACTACATATCACGCGATATCAAAACCTAAGATAGATCTTGTTATTATTTTCTCTTGAATTATATGATAAATATTTGATTTGTTCTTAATTGTGTTTTTAACTCATAAATTGATATTTTTGGGATATTGATTTGTTCCCACGTAGTGATTGAGCCTCGTGGTAAGGAATTTAACCACTGTTTGGCTTTATTTCTCAAAGAGAATGGAAATAGCCTCAAGCGAATGGCATCGTCAGAAACACCATTTATTTTAAAAGTATCACAGAATTCCAAGAAATTTGCTAGATGTGAATTTGGATCTTCGTCCTGCAAACTATCAAACTGCACAAACTGTTGAATCATCTAAATAGTGTTAGGTTTTAATTCAAAATTATTAGCAGCAATAGCAGGTCGAATAATGCTAGTTTGGGTACTAATCAAACTAGGTTTAGCATAATCATACATAGTGCGAGGAGTTGCATCCTGGTTTACTGGTTCTGCTGGTAGTGTTGGCGGTGGTGGAACATTTTGATTTGCGTCCATCTCTTCTGTAGGTTCTGGCTCTTGCTCAGGTTCTTGTTCTAGATAATGTAAACTACATCTAATTTCTCTGCGATTTCTGCGAACTGTCGCTTCTAGATCTTCATCAAAAAGTAGTGGTCCTGTTGGGTTGTTTCTAGTCATAAACTAAAAATACCTAAAAAGAAAAAGTAAAGAAAATTCAAAAATTTAAAAGAAAATAAAATAAATAAATAAATAAATAAAAATAATAAAAGAGAAATAATTAAATGTATAGTAATGGCTAAAGTAATTAAAATCGAGTTTTCGTAATATTTTAATTCCCCGGCAATGGTGCCAAAAACTTGATAACGACTCGTGATATTAAGTAATAAAATTTATAAGACTGATCACACCAAAACTAACTAATATCACGACCTTAAAGGCAAGCGCACCTGTCGAACAGTAGTATAGTTTAGTGGCAAGACCGAGTTATCATACCCAAGGGAACCAAAAGTACTATTACTTACTTCCTTTCTATTATCTAGCCTAAGAATAAAAGAGGGTTTGTTTAAACTAATTCTAAACTAAACTAAGAAAGCACAAAGAGTAAATTGGGAAAACTTTTGGGGAAAAGCGAATTGATAAGCACAATACTCAAGGGGGATCCACCTAGACTTCACTTATTATTGTTCCTTGAACTATATGATTTATTTACTTGACTTGATCTGTAGAGATCCCTAACTTATGCTAAACCCTCCGTCGAGGCGTAGAGTAACTAGGCCTAAGTTGTTAATTAAAGTTCCTTTATTAATTAACTCCTTAGGTTGCATTAATTCGATCTGTGGTTCCCCATATTAGGTTTGACCCTAATCCGACAGATTTCTGTCGCCCTATGTCTAGGGTTGCATGCAACTCCGCTTAATTATGGTAGATCTACTCTTATCACAGGGACTTTTGCTCCTCTGCTCTAAGCACATCTAATTCTTGAAGTAATACCTAGGATTATTAAATCAAGAATGAAGAACACATAATTAAGAACAATTCAAGTATTTATCATATAAATCAAGAATAAATAACAAGATCTGTCTTAGGTTTCATCCCCCCCAAGTATTTGCGGGGTTTAGTTCATAATAAAGAAAGAAAACATCTCAGAAGATATAAAATAACAAAACATAAAAGAAACCAAAAACCCCTGAAGGAATTTAGGGAGATCCTCTATGTTGCTGTAGAATTCCGGCTTCTGGGATGTATAATCCCTTGCTTTTACCCTTTGTGTGGTAGAAAGACGAGAAGAAATCTAAGTATTTCTATCTAAAGTGTATCCAAAAGTGTTTTTTCTATTGCCTCATGGGATCTTTATATAGAGCCTTTTAGGGGGCCTTTCTTAGCCTCTAAACATCCCAATTCGAGTGAAATTTGTGACACCCCTATCCCGTAACCGTCGCCGGAATAGGTAAAGGGGCATTACCGGACTTGAAACTCATATCAGAACAGTACAAAATTTGAACTTTTTCTTGAAATAAAGAACATTCATTTTGATAAGTACTAAATGCAGCCAGGGATAAAATTTAAACTTCTATAAGTAAACATTCAAAAGATGCCATTTTCGCATGGCTTATATACAATAGTCAAAATATCATTTTACTATAGTCTATCCTATACATGCCATAAGCTAAATCCAAATTTCTGGGTTACCACAATAGTAGATAGTGTGACGAAGAGCTGAAAATCCCCGAGCTAGTAGTCAGAATCCACAATCTATAAAACAAAGACACGAAACAACAAAGTAAGCTTTCATAAGCTTAGTAAGTCTTTAAGTAATACAATTAACTTTACTGAATTTAAAGACATAATTTCCTATTCAAATTGGTAAATGAAAAATCTTTTGCTGAATGAATCTAATCACAACTACACATACTTTACTTATCGTCTCATTTACATAGAAATTGATATCATATAACCACTTCAATAAATAATTACCACAGTGGCCAATTGTAAAGGTACTCAACCACAAATCAAATTTCCCGGGGCTATATCCACTTCCGTATATTTTCATAAATGACTAAAAATATACATAAGCACACAATGCACAATATATATATATATATATATATATAAGTCACTTAATTTTAAACTCAAACAACAAGGTAAATCAGTAACTTTGTATGACTTTTCACATCAATCGAGCATGGCTCAACGCATAGTAGTCTTAGTACTCATTTCCATTGATTTATATATTTTATTTCATACTTGTGACTCAATCCAGAGCAAATTTAATTATGAGAGTAGAATTCATACCTGGCCAACTTAAGGTATTCCATCATCATTAAGTTTCAATGACTGAAGACACATATGCATAAATCTTATACCTTCAAATACATAGTTTCACAATTGAACATAATCAAATCCAATCCGAGTCATTCTTACATCAAAAGATAAGTATCACATACCTAAGTCATTTAATGTATACTATGAGCTTCATCCGACATCTTATTGCGGGATCTTGTAATCAAATGCACTTGGTCAGCTAGGTATAAAACCCGACTAGAATCACCAGTTTTGAAGCTTACTAAGTCAATGTCCCGAATGATTTCGTACCATGGCCCATTCAGAAGTTTTATCACACTTTATGATATACGCTAGTAGTATTTACATATCACAACATATTAACAAAGTAATGCTTCCATTCAGACTATCTCATAATTCACCTGATTTACTTTCATCTTTATAATAGTAATTCGGCCGTGCCCCATATCTCATAAGTTTTTCGTTCACACTTTTTATGCATATAACGATACACATCTTACACATATCTCAAATTGGCCATTCGGCCTTATCACATATACATACACTTACACATTCGGTCTTAATACAGATTTTAGTCTCATCCTTATCAAACAATTTAGTCATTCGGCCACAATATACACATCTCATACATATTTCACATTAGCCATTTGGCTTTACCACATATGCAAGCACATATATAAGATGATATTTTTATCATCACTTGCTAATACATCACATATTTTGCTTTTATTTAAATAACCACTCAGACATATTACACTTCTAAATAACCATTTGGCCTCACTATACAATAAAGATAGCACACATTTCATAAAGGCCATTCAGAGAACTTACACACATTTGATATTAGCCATTTCGGCCTCACCACACATACATATCTTGTACATCAATTTCGTCATAGCAAAATTGACTAGGTATACTAGTCATTTACGGCTTATAGCCTCACTTTAATACGGATTCGGTACTTTGATTACAATATTTAATCAATAGTTTATAAGCAACTCAAACAGTTTTATCAATGTTTACTACTTAATCACAAACTCACTACAAGCTATTTTCCTAAGCAACAGTCATTAAATTATTCATAACTAGAGCTACGAAACTCCAAATGAAGCACCGTTAATTTTTCCTGAAAATAGATTCATATATCTTTTATTCATAAAATTTTCAGAATTTTTAGTTTATCCAATCAATACCAGATTTTTCTTAAAGTTTCCCCTATTTCACTGTTTGACTATACTAACCACTCTTCACTACGAATCAAATTCCCCATTGTACAGAATTCAAAATATGTTCTTGTTTAATTCATTGGAAACTAGACTCATTAAAGAGTCTAAGCATATAAATTTTGTCTTATAAAAATTTTTGTACAATTTATAATGATTTTCTAAAAATAAAACAGGGGATTTCGGAGTCATTCTGACACTGTCTCACACTACTTTAAATACCTCTTTATCGGCAATTCCTTTACTTACAAGGTTTAAGCTTTAATTACATAATTTATTCAGCCTCTAATTCAACTCCAAAATTTATGGTGATTTTTCCAAAACACGTTACTGCTGCTGTACCAAGCAGATTTATACAAATGTACTCTTTAAAGTTCTTATTCACATATTATAACATAACATCATATATGCCATCATTTAGAAAAGTCATTGACCTTAACATATATACATAATTCATATTCATTCCATTTAAATACTTAAAACTTACAAAGGAATCAAACTCAAATACTTAAGAACTTACCTTGACTGTCGTCGAAAAATTACAGATATGCTACTCAACCAGTTTTGTTTTCCTCTTATCCGAATTCTGCCCTCTTTGCTCTTGAGCTTTCAATTAAACACACAAACAAATATTTACTCACTTAACAAATAACTCATGACCAAATGCAACATTGCCAACAATCTATTTTCTTATAATTTTCTCAGCAAGGCCAAATACTAGGTAACCTCTTCAAACATCTTATTTGACGTATTGAAATTATACATTCCAACCTTCCTTTCATAATAACATATATACGACTAATCACATATTCAATCAACTCAAATAAACGACAACTTACACGAGTCATTAATTAAAGTCACATTCGGCAATATGCTTAATCCAAATTTATCATTAAATTCAAGTTGTCACAAAATCTCAAATTTCAAACAAACATTCGGTTCCTCAATTAGAGGGTCATTCGGCAATTACAACAATCAATTTAGCAATTCAATATTATCTTAACATCTAACACAAGATTTCACTACTTGACCACATTGGTCGAATACCTTCTGAGATTTTTAATAGCATCACTTTAGTCACAACCACAAGTACACATCTAAATAACCTTATAACCAAATCTAGACACGAGCACTACTCAAAACACTACATGGATTTACTTTTGGCAATTACATACATACGGCAAACCCCATTCATCTCAAAGCTAACTTATACACTTCACATGCCTCAATCGGCTATCTCCTAGCCATGACTTCAATTGCTCTTTAAACATAAACATGGTTCAATTCATTCACACAAACAAAACAGAATTTAACATTCAATTTTAAATCCCAAGTTCTCAAATGCCGAAAATCTCATTCAAAGGAAATAAACATTCCTCACACACATACACACACACACAAAACTATTTAGACACCATTTCTTAATTTGAATTTAACTAACATAAACAAAATATAAATAATTGCACATTAACCACTTTAACCAATTATAAATTCTCAATTAAGTCACATAAATCATTTACCAACTCAAGGTCATGCTTTACTTCCTTTCTCTCCTTAATTTATAATCGGTAATCTCTTAAACATTTATAGGACAAGGATATTTTCAATCCAAACAAGGATGATTTCACATCTACAATTTACAATCGATAATTTCATTGTATTTATCCCAAATTTACTAACAAACCTAAATCTTACACGAATTTAAGCACATTAGGCCATAATTTAACAACAATTCAAGTTCACCTTCGGTCAACTATACACATTTCAATCATGTAATTATCAAACTCCAAATTTAAACACAAATTTAACTTTTTAACCATGGTCGAATGCTCCATGCATCTCAATTTCACAAATCAACAAATGGGTTGTATCAAAGACCTAATGATCAACTTAATTTCACAAATTCTAAAGGAATTATCAAGAAACCATACCTTAATTTTTGCAACAAGATAGCTGAATGCCTAAACTTCTCTTCCCTTCTCTTTTCTTTAAGGTTTCGACAAAGGAAGAATGAAAGAAGCATTCACTTTGGTATTATCACCCTTTTCTTATTTTCTTATTCATGTTTTTATTATTTAATACCTTTAATAATGTTTCTTTATGAAACAATTCATAAAATGCCAATTTTGCATAATCATTACCGTCCACTTAAGTAGAAATGGTCAAATTTACATGCAAATCCACTACAATGGGAATTTACACTATTTGGCCACTATGGAATTTACCTACTACATTTTCAAAGTTTAACAATTAAGCCCTTTTAAAATAATTAGCCACTTAGATGATCAAATTTTCACATCAACCTTTAACACATGCTAAATCTCAGGTAAAACTCAAAAATTATAATATTCAATATATTTTTTAACTCGGTTTAGTGGTTCCTAAACCACTTCTCTGATTAGGGTCAGAATAGGGCTGTTACAAAATTCCTCTTCCTCACGACTAGAACACGCCCGTGTGCCACGCCCGTGTGACTTCGACAAAGGCCGTGTGAATGTATCGGTGGGGCCACGGCCGTGTGGCCTGGCTGTACTTGTCGATGGCTAGACCGTGTGATCTTCATGTGGCACGGCCGTGTGGCAATGCCGTGTGGCATTTCTTGGCCCGTGTTGTTCAAACATTTTGGCCCATTTTTCATCGTTTTTGGCCCGTTTTTCGTTCTTTTCTCTTCCCTATGCTCTCCTGAGTATAAGATATGAAAAAGGAAGATTAAGAGCACCAATTCTCACAAAATTGCTAATAATCCATCCAAAATATAGGCTAAATATGAGGTAAAAATATGTATAATTTATCGTTTATCAGTATGAACTAATTCTAAAACTAAACTAAAAGTGCACAAGAAAGTAAATTTGGGGGAAAAGCTCTTTAGGAAAGACTGATTGATTGGACAATACTCAAGGGAGAATCCACCTAGACTTTACTTGTTATTTACTTCTTGAACTAGACGATTTCTTCACTTGACTTAATCCGAAGAGATCCCTAATTTATGTTAATACCTCCGTCGAGGATAAGAACAACTAATCCTAGGTTGATTAACCGAAATCTCTTTCTAGTTAAAACCCCTAGTCTTGCATTAACTCGATCTATGGATCCCCCTATTAGGTTTAACCCTAATCCAGTAGATTTATGTCGCCCTATGTCTAGGGTCACATGCAACTCCGCTTAATTATGCTAGATCTACTCTTAAACAGGGACTTTTGCTCCTCTGCCTAAGTACATCAAAACTTGAATTAATACCTAGGATTATTAAAACAAGCATTAAGCACACATAATTAAGAACAATTCAAGTATTTATCATATAATTCAAGAATGAATAATAACAAGATCTATCTTAGGTTTCATCCCCCTCAAGTATTTGGGGGATTTAGTTCATAATTAATAAAGAAAACATCTCAGAAGAAATAAGATAACAAAACATAAAGAACCTAAAAACCCGTGAAGGAATTTAGAGAGATCCTCTGTCTTGATGTAGAATTTAGCTTCTCGGATGAATCAATCGTCTTCCCTTGGAGTAATCCTTTGCTTTCACTCTCTGTGTTGGTAGGAATATGGTGCTCCTTTGTGGGAGAAAGAGTACACCCTTAGAGTTGCCTCATAGGGTCTTTATATAGAGCTTTGGGATACCTTTCTTAGCCTCTAAGTATCCAAATCCGAGTGAAATTACACTTCCTCATGATAGGGACAAGCCCGTGTGCCACGCCCGTGTGGATCGACAATAGGCCGTGTGCTAGACTGTTGATAGAGGCATGGCCGTGTGGCCTAGCCGTGCTTGTCGGGGCTGGGCCGTGTTGGACCTCATGTGGCACGACTGTATGCCATGGCCGTGTGGTGACTCCTTGGGCCGTGTCATTTTCACACTTTGGCCCATTTTCTTCGTTTTCGATCCGTTTTTCGTTCTTTTCTCTTCCCTATGTTCTCTTGAGTATAAAACATGAAATAGAAGGGTTAAGAGCACCAATTCTCATAAAATTAATAATAATTCATCCAAAATATAGGCTAAACATAAGGTAAAAATATGTACAATTTATCGTTTATCAATGATTCATCCAAGAAAACTTGTTATGCCATTTAGAAACATCTTTTGGCTGCCACTTATAACTATCTTGAGAAATTTGAATTTTCTATATATATTGATGCCCATTTTTCAATTATATGATTCTATGCTTTCATGACTTATTTTAGTAATCTTGGTTAGTCTAAGTTATAAATCAGTTTAGGAACTTATGAATATCTTCATTTTAATTTTTCTATTTTCCTTTTAGGACTAATGCATGCTCGTCCTATGATTTTCTTTTTGTTTTTACTTGTAGGAACAATGTCATCATCTCACGGAAGGAAAGCTACCGTCCTCACTTCCAAAAAGCAAAAAGGGCCCGGTGGTTCCTCTTCTAGACCCACCGCTAAAATCTGACATCCCTTCCTCCAATTTTCACAAAACTCCCAGGAGGAACTACTCCAAATTTTAAGGGCGAGACCACTTGGAGTGGGGAGATGCATTGATTGGACTACATTAGAGAGGGTCCACTTAGCGGACGAAGTTCAGGCCTTGTTGACAACGGATCCATGGGAACAGTTTTTCCAAATCGTGGAGCCCACTTACCTCGAGCTCACCCTAGAGTTCTGCTCCACGTTCCATCTCCATACGGTCATGACCCGACACGACGATCCAGGGACGATTTAATTCCGTCTAGGAGGCCTTATCCGACAACTCAATTTACCAGAGTTCGGTACAGCACTAGGCCTATACACTGAGTAGTTTATGGAGGAGGAGAACCTTTCCGAGCTCCACCGCCACATACATCTCTCTCCAGTTAAATGTTGGCAAGCCCTAGTCCCAGTCTTAGCTACAGACGACCCAGTCACTCCAAGGCGACAACTCTCGCCCCTTCGTTAAGGTACATTCACGCCTTAGTTGCATATACATTGATAGGCAAGCGAGAGAGCACCGGCATCGTCAACACCCATGATGCCTACTTTTTATGGAGCATGGCGCACGCACATGTGATCGACCTCACCTATTTCATTGCCCATGTTATCCAGCATCAGACGTAGCGACACCGTAGGGGAGTAATCTCGATGGGTCCGTACATCACGTGATTGGCCCGCTACTTCGGCCTACTCAACACTGCGGCCCAGACATCCTCCTACACTCTCGTCAGCCAGATGGCCCCACAAGGCATCCAGAGCATGCTTCACATGAGGATGATTCAGTGTAGACATAGGACTAATCCTCCACAATACCACCTATTTCAGAGTGCTGAGCAGGAGGACCCAGCGGACATTCCTGATGATCTCCCACCACATGAGGAGGCACCGACTGAGCCACTAGTTACTCGCCACCCAGTTCACGCGGCAGCTTCAGGCTACGTCACTTCTGAGCAGTTTGCTTAATTCTAGCAACAATGTTTTCAGCGATTCGATAACATTGATGCAACCTTAGCTCAGTTTGTTAGCATCTTCATCTCGCACCACCATCCCCACCTCACAAGCCATCCGAAGATTAGGACTCACGAGTCCCCTTATCTTCTTCTTTATTTTCCTTTTTATTTTCTTTTTCATTTTTTTATTTTCATTTAAATCTCATTTCTTTTATTATTTGAATTTTAGTACTTTAAGACATTATTTTATTTCATTTCAAATATTTAATTTTGGCTATTCCCTAATGAAAAAATTATGCTTAACTTAAATCCCTAAATTCTTATTTATGCTATCGCAGTTTCAAAGAAGCTTTATAGCTCAAATCCAACTCTAATGGGAAACTCTGCCACAACTGCTGGGTCCTATGTGACCATAGTCGTCCTAACCTCCACCACCAGCACCATAACCACCACGACAGAAATAATTTTTTTGACCCAGAGTCCGTGGATCGACATCCTCTTCTACAAGTTTTCACACCTCCAATTCAAGGGTTCCATCCAATATTCAAGGAGTTTTTAAATTCTATCCTTAACTTGAGATTTATATTTATGCTGTCAACTTATCTTTGTACATTGAGGGCAATGTACATCTTAAGTGTGGGGGGAAATTCACTTTCAGTCGTTGCATTCTCTTCAAATCCCTGAATTTCAACCACTAACATTTTGCATTGTTCTCAAATTTCGAATTCTCACTTTCACTCGCTGCATTATTCTCAATCCCTTATTTAGATGAATTCTGATTGATTTATGATTTTTATTGATATATTAAGAATTAAGACATAGGTACTTATGCTCTGATTATTCAAACTTTAAGACATTAGAGAATCAAGCATGATAAGTTGAAATTTTTGAGAATTTAAATTTTTCTAGGTTGTTTTTCCTAATTTTAAGTGTTATCTTGAGATTTGAAATTCGTAGGATTGACATCAAAAAGCCACAATTCTGGTAAGATTTTTGAGCCTTTTGAGCATACATTCTTTCGTGCTCACTTTTATTATTGCTTTGAGTGAGTCAATATTGATTTGTTATTCTAGAACTTGCTTCGATTATACATGTCGAGACCACATCATTGATTTGATATACCGAATTGATAAAGGCACCTAGGTTTTAACTCACTTACTCCATAAAAGCCTACCTCCATAAATTAACCCCTAGTGAACCCCATTGAGCCTAACAAACTATTCCTTGACTTACCCTTAACACTAACCTATAACTCAGTTTTTGTTGAATTCCCTTCAATTATTTTGATCCCTATTTTTGTAGAGATGTAAGTTGAATAATTATCTAGCTTTGTTCTCTTTTTCAGTTTGTAAAGTTTATAAATATTCAATTTATTGTTATTTGATTTGTTCTTAAAAAAAGTGTATATACAGTTAATTCAGTTATAATTCATATTTTAGTTGTAATTCACTATTTTTGCATATTCTTATTATAAGCTTCCGAACCCAAAACAATGTTATCCGAAAAAAGAGCTTCATTCTAGGGATATGTTTTAGTGATAGAGATTTTTTTTAGTTAGATGATTTTTCAATTCAATCTCGATTCTAACCTTCTCTTTCAGCTTGTGACAACACCCTTAACCGAAAGCCCCATTACAACCATTTAAAGACCTTTTGATCGATGTGTCATATCAATCTATAATGGTGGAGATGTGATTTTCATGCAAGCCTATGGTAATAACTTTTCATATTGACTAATGAGTGCTTCTTTTTGAACCCTAAACACTTTGAGTGATTAGAGTGAATCTTTAGTGAGGATGTCAACTCTTGTTGATTTTGAGTTCAAGGTAATTACTTAGGAGAAGGGAGGGAGCCTATGTTTCTGTGATACGATTCTCAACTTAAAGTGTTTGAGACTTTAATTTTCTTCTGGTTGAATTTTTATTGTATAACTACTTATGGATTAGTTTGAAACATTATTGATAAGGATTATAAGTTGAGAAGAATGATTCTTAATTGTGAGTTGAGATTTTTCTTGAGGATAAGCAAAGGCTTAAGTGTGGGGGTATTTGATAAATCATAAATTATACATATTTTTACCTCATGCTTAGCCTAATTTTTGGATGAATTATCATTGAATTTGTTGAATTTGATGCTCCTAAACCTTTAATTTCATGTTTTATACTTAGGTGAGCATAAAGAAGAGAAAAGAGCAAGGAACGGGCCAAAAACGGGCAAATTAGGCTCGAGTCAATAATCAACACGGCTTGGAAGTTCGTCACACGGGCGTGTCACATGGTCGTGCCACATTAACAGGGTCGAACACAGCCTGGAAGTCGACCCACACAAGCATGGCACACAGGCGTGTCCCTGTCGTGATGAACTTCAATTTCACTCGGAAAAGGCTACTTATGGGCTAAGAAAGACATTCTAAACTCTATATGAAGACCCTAGGAGGCAACTACAAGGGGGTACATTATTCCTGCCAAAACGGGGAGTTAAAGGCAGGGAATTACTCAAAGGAAGCCGATTGATCCATCTCAGAAGTCAGGATCTACATCAAGATAGAGGATCTCCCTTCTATCCTCTCAGGGGTTTTGGGTTTTCTTATGTTTTGTTATTTTATATATTCTGAGATGTTTCTTTTTATAATTATGAGCTAAAACCTGAAATATCTAAGGGGGATGAAACCTAAGACAGATTTTGTTATTGTTATCTGAACTGTGTGATAAATATTTGATTTGTTCTTAATTGTGTTTTTAATTCTTAAATTGATATTTCCAGGATATTAATTTAAGTCGAATATGCTTATGTAGAGGAGCAAAAGTCCCTGCATAGGAGTTGATCCAACACAATTAAGCGAAGTTGATCGCAATCCTAGAGATAGGACGAAGAAAATCTGCTGGATTAGAGTCAAATCTAATATGGGGAGCCATAGATCGAGTTAATGTGAGACTAGAGGTTTTAATTAGAAAGAGATTTCGGTTAATCAACCTAGGATTAGTTGTTCTTATCCTCGACGGAGGTTTTAACATAATTTTGGGATCTCTACGGATCAAATCAAATGAAGAAATCATCTGGTTCAGAGTTAGATAACAAGTGAAGTCTAGGTGGATTCTTCCTTAGGTATTGCCCTCATCAATTAGTTTTCCCAAAAGTAATTTCCCAATTTACTTTTTGTCACATCCTTAGTAAGTCAAGAGTTAATTAGTTTACACAAACCACCTCTTTATTTTTAGGCTAGATAATAGGAAGGAAGTCATTACTAGTACTTTTAGTTCCTTGGATTCGATATTCCGGTCTTACCACTAACTATACTACTATTCGATAGGTGCACTTGCCTTTTATCGTGATATTAGTTAGTTTCTAGATACAATCAATTTTTATTACTTCATCAAATCACGATCATAGATCCAACACAATTAAGCGGAGGTGATCGCAATCCTAGACATAGGACGACAAAAATCTGTCGAATTAGAGTCAAATCTAATATGGGGAGCCATAAATCGAGTTAATGCGAGACTAGGGGTTTTAATTAGAAAGAGATTTCAGTTAATCAACCTAGGATTAGTTGTTCTTATCCTCGACGAAGGTATTAACATAATTTAGGGATCTCTACGGATCAAATCGAATGAAGAAATCATCTGGTTCAGAGTTAGATAACAAGTGAAGTCTAGGTGGATTCTTCCTTAGGTATTACCCTCATCAATTAGTTTTCCAAAAGCAATTTCCCAATTTACTCTTTGCTGCATCCTTAGTTTAGTTTAGAGTTCATTAGTTTACACAACCCGTCTCTTTATCTTTTAGGCTAGATAATAGGAAGGAAGTCATTACTAGTACTTTTAGTTCCTTGGATTCGATATTCTGGTCTTGCCACTGACTATACTATTATTTGATAGATGCACTTGCCTTTTATCGTGATATTAGTTAGTTTCCAGGTACGATCGATTTTATTACTTAATCACAAGATCACGATCAAAAACTCACTTTCACTCTTTGTATCATTCTTAATTCCCTGAATTTTACTCATTTTCTTTTTACATTGTTCTCAAATCCTTGGATCTTAGCTTTCATGAATTCTAATTGATTTATGATTTTTATTGATATGATGAGAATTAAGACATAGGTACTTATGCTTTGATTATTCAAACTTTAAGACATTAGAGAATCAATCTTGATAAGTTGAAATTTTTGAGAATTTAAGTTTTTCTAGGTTGTTTCCCCTAATTTTAAGTGTTATCTTGAGATTTGACATCAAAAGCCATAATTCTGGTGAGATTTTTGAACCTTTTTGAGCATACATCCTTTCGTGCTCACTTTTATTGCTGCTTTGAGTGAGTCAATACTGATATGTTATTCTAGAACTTACTTCGATTATACATGTCGAGACCACATCATTGATTTGATATACCAAAATGATAAAGGCACCTAGGTTTTAACCTACTTACTCCATAAAAGCCTACCTCCATAAATTAAACCCTAGTGAACCCCATTAAGCCTAACAAACTATTCCTTGACTTACCCTTAATATTAACCTATATCCCAGTTTTTGTTGAATTCCCTTCAACTATTTTGATCCTTATTTTTGTCGAGATTTGAATTGAGTAATTATCTAGCTTTGTTCTCCGTTTCAGCTTGTAAAATATTTGATTTGTTCTTAAAAAAAAGGTGTATATACAATTAATTCAGTTGTAATTTAATATTTTTGCATATTTCTATTATAAGCTTCCAAATCCAAAACAATGTTATCCGAAAGAAGTTGCTTAGTTCTATGGATATGTTTCAGTGATAGAGATTTTTCTAGTTAGATGATTTTTCAGTTTAATCTCGATTCTAACCCTCTTTTTCAGCTTGTGACAACACCCCTAACCAAAGCCCCATTACAACCATTGAAGGACCTTTTGATCGATGTGTCATATCAATCTATAGTGGTGGAGATGTGATTTTTATACAAGCTTACAGTAATAACTTTTCATGTTGACTAATGAGTGCTTAGTTTCTGAATCCTAAACACTTCGAGTGGATAAAGTGAATCTTTAGTAAGGATGTCAACTCTTGTTGATTTTGAATTAAAAGGTTAACTACTTAGGGGAGGGGAGAAAACTTATGTTTCTATGATAAAATTCTCAACTTAGATTGTTTGAGATTTTAATTTTCTTGTGGTTGAATTTTCATTGTATGATTACTTGTGGATTAGTTTGAAACATTATTGATGAGGATTATAAGTTGAGAAAAATGATTTTTAATTGTGAGTTGAGATTTTGCTTGAGGACAAACAAAGGCTTAAGTGTGGGGGTATTTGATAAACTCTAAATTATACATATTTCTATCCTACATTTAGCACATTTATGGATGAATTATCATTGAATTTGTGGAATTTGTGCTCCTAATCCTTTAATTCCATGTTTTATACCTAGGTGAGTATAAGGAAGAGAAAAGAGCAAGGAACGGGCCAAAAATGAGCAAATTAGGCCCAAATCAATAATCAACACGACTTGGAAGTTCGTCACACAGGCGTGTCACATGGCAGTGCCACTTTAACAGGCTTGAGCACGGCCTCCATATCGACTCACACTGGTATGGCACACGGGCGTGTCCCTGTAGTGGTGAAGTTCAATTTCACTCGGAAAAGGCTACTTAGGGGCTAAGAAAGACATTCTAAACTCTATATAAAGACCCTAAGAGACCACCACAACAAGAGGAAGGTAGAGGGCATTATTCCCGTCAAGGGTACAGTCTTCCTACCAAGACGGAGAGCTAGAGGCAGGGAATTACTCGAAGGAAAATCGATTAATCCATCTCAGAAGCCAGGATCTACATCAAGACAGAGGATTTCCCTTCTATCCGTTCAGGAGTTTTGGGTTTTCTTATGTTTTATTACTTTATTCATTCTGAGATGTTTCTTTTTACAACTATGAACTAAAACCCCAAATATCTAAGGGGGATGAAACCTAAGATGAATCTTGTTATTGTTATCTGAACTATATGATAAATATTTGATTTGTTCTTAATTGTGTTTTTAATTCTTGAATTGATATTTTCGGGATATTAATTTAAGTCGAATGTGCTTATATAGAGGAGCAAAAGTCCTTGTATAGGAGTAGATCCAACACATTTAAGTGGAGTTGATCGCAATCCTAGACATAGGATGAGAAAAATCTGCTGGATTAGAGTCAAATCTAATATGGGAAGCCATAGATAGAGTTAATGCAAGACTAGAGGTTTTAATTAGAAAGAGATTTCAATTAATCAACCTAGGATTAGTTGTTCTTATCCTCAACGGAGGTATTAACATAATTTAGGGATATCTACGGATCAAGTCAAATGAAGAAATCGTCTAGTTCAGAGTTAGATAACAAGTAAAGTCTAGGTAGATTCTTCCTTAGGTATTGCTCTCATCAATCAGTTTTTCTAAAAGCAATTTCCCATTTTACTTTTTGTCGCATCCTTAGTTTAGTTAGAATTAACTAGTTTACACAAACCACCATCCTTAGTTTAGTTAGAATTAACTAGTTTACACAAACCACCTCTTTATTTTTAGGCTAGATAATAGAAAGAAAGTCATTACTAGTACTTTTAGTTCCTTGGATTTGATATTTCGGTCTTGCCACCAACTATACTACTATTCGATAGGTGTACTTGCCTTTATCGTGACATTAGTTAGTTTATAAGTTTGATCAGTTTTTATCACTTCATCATTACGAGATCATTTAAAAATTGGGTTTTTTCACGTGTTTGGGAAATAAGGAGCAATATCGACATGGGTTGGCACATGGGCGTGTGACCAGCCCGTGTGCTCATACGGGCATGTGCCCAACCCGTTTGGAAAATGTTCAGGCCGTGTGAATCCTAAAAGTAGCTCTTTTTGTTCGATTTTGGCTCATTTTTTAATCCTTTCACTTCCATATTGATGTGATAAGATCGTACCCAAAACTAAACTATTATCACGATAAAGGCAAGTGCACCTATTGAATAGTAGTATAGCTTATAGCAAGATCGAAATGTTGAACCCACAGGGACTAAAAGTACTAGTATTAACCTTCTTTTTATTATCTAGCCTAGAAATAAAGGGGATTTTTTTTAACTAATTATTAACTAAACTAAGAACGTGACAGAGAGTAAAGTGGGGAAAATACTTTTGGAAAACTGATTGATTAGGACAATACCCAAGGAAGAATTCACCTAGACTTCACTTGTTATTTAACTCTGAACTAGACGATTTATTCACTTGACTTGATCCATAGAAATCCCTAATTTATGTTAATATCTCTTTCAAGACTAAGAACAACTAACCCTAGGTTGATTAATTGAATTTCTTTCTAATTAAAACCCCTAATGTTGCATTAACTTGATTTATGGATTTCCCTATTAGATCTGACTTTAATCTGACAGATTTTCATTGTCCTATGTCTAGGATTGCAATCAACTCTACTTAATTGTGTTGGATCTACTCTTAGACAAGGACTTTTGCTCCACTGAATAAGCATATTCAACTTGGATTAATATCCTAAAATATTAACACAAGAATTAATGACACAATTAAGAACAAATCAAATATTTATCATATAATTCAGAAAATAATAACAAGATCCATCTTAGGTTTCATCCCCCTCAAGTATTTAGGGGATTTAGTTTATGTTTATAAAAGAAAACATCTCAAAATAGGGAAAACAAAAAAACATAAAGAACCCAAAAACTTCGAGAGAAATTGAAGGGAGATCTTCCGTCTTGATCTAAATCCTTGCTTCCGAGATGAATCGATTGGCGTTCCTTAAGTAATTCCTTACTTTCTACTCTGTGTGTCCTTAGGTTCCTCCCCTTGGGTGTTTTTATAGACTTTTGAATGCATAGAATACCCAAAAATTAACTTTTTCTGCGTGAAATTGAAACAGGGGTCGACAGGGACACGCCCGTGTGATGCTGCTCAGGCCGTGTGCAATTTGTGTGTCATACACGGGCGTGTGGTTTACCCGTGTGAAGATGTCTAGGCGGTGTTAAAGGTTGAATTCGGCCCATTTTGTCCATTTTTGACCCGTTTCTTGCTCTTTTCACTTCCTTATGCTCACCTAAGTATAAAACATGAAATTAAAGGATTAGGAGTATCAAATTCCATAAATCTAATGATAAATCATCCATAAATGTGCCAAACATGGGATACAAATATGTATATATTATGGTTTATCACCTATGCTCACCTAAGTATAAAAACATAAATTTGAAGGATTAAGAGCATCAAATTCACTAATTTACATAATAAATCATCCAAAAACACATTAAGAATGTGATGAAAATGTAACTTTTATGAATTATCAATGTTCAAGCTTCTATCTATGCACTTGAAATAATGTTGGTGGCTGCTCCTTAATGTATGCATTGAATTTATGCATGCTTAAAGGCTAAGCAATCTCTAGTAGTCACATTCAGCTCCTACGGTGGACGGTGGCCTTTAATTATGTGTGAAAAGTTTAAAAAGTCACCTTCTACAAGGCTTCTCCATGGCTTCATTCAGCTCCCAACTTAATGATGCATTAACTCAATTTTGGTGTTGACCAAATGGTCACTTTCAATGCCCATTAGAATGACCAACTTTACATGTGAACATAATTGATGCTCTTGCAAACTGAACAACCTCATGGTGTGAAAACACTTGATTCCTTTTGGCAAAAATGAGCAGCCCTTTGAGGCTCTAAATAGGCCGGCCATTGGACTCCCCTAGGACAATCATAACATGCATTATGACACCATAAATGCAACAATAAAGCTATACTTTATTTGGACACAATTTAATACACTGTTAAGACACATTTAATGCGCTTAAAACATCTAATAAACATGCAATAAAAAGACATAACATTAAAAGACACATTTAAAACTCACCACTCTTAGACCATTAAAACTATGTAATAACAATGACACAATTATGACACATATTAAAGACAAAATAATAAATAAACTTAATTTCAAAAAAAGCTATAGAACTAAAATACTAAATTAAAATGAATCATTGACTTCCAACGTCCACATGCACAAAAAAAAAGCTATAGAACCATGATAGCAAGGTGGATTCTTCCTTGGGTATTACTTTTATCGATCAAGTTTTCCCAAAGTATTTCCCCAACTTATTCTTTGTCGCGTCTTTAGTTAGTTAGAATTTTAGTTTATAAACAACCTCTCTTTAATTCTAGGCTAGATAATAGGAAGAAAGTTATTACTAGTACTTTTAGTTCCTTGGATTTGACATTCCGGTCTTGCCACTAACTATACTACTACTCGATAGGTGCGCTTGCCTTTTATCGTGATAATAGTTAGTTTCTAGATACAATCATTATTATTACTTTATCATCACATCTCATGATAGATCGACGCTTTACGATTCGTGGGAGAGATTTAAGGACTTGTTGAGAAAGTTTCCTCATCATGGACTACATTTGTGGCTCCAAGTTAAAACTTTTTACAATGGTTTGATCCCCTCACCAAACAGATGATTGATGCAGCAGCTGGTAGAACTTTGAATAACAAGACACTTGAGGTAGCCCAAGAAATTATTCAATAGACGACACTGAATAACTATCAGTGGAAAGTTATGAGAACGAAGCCTACTGAGGCAACCAGTGTTTTTAATATAGATGCAGTTGCTATGTTAGCAAGTTAAGTGGAAGCTTTGAGTAAGAAAAGTGATGGTTTGAGTAAGAATAAATAGATGAATCTCATAATGCAATTTGATGTGACTAGAATGAGGATAATCAATTTGGAAATTTACCCTTTAGTTCTAACATAGAGTTTGAGCAAGTCGACAAGTCGACTTTATGGGTAACAATTCGAGAACTTAGAATTACCCCTATAGCAATAATTATAATCTAGGATGGAGGAATTATCCAAATGTTTCTTGGGGGTCAAGAAAATCAAAGGTCACAATCCCCTCCAAGTGTTCAGCAACTTTACCAAAGAGAAAAGAAGCCGAATCTAGAAGACATGTTGACTAAATTCATTTCAGTGTTAGAAACTAAAGAGGAATCAACAAACATCTATTCAGGGCCACGAAAATTAGATTAGTCAGCATGCTAAGTTGATTTCAGAGAGACAACAAGGTAGTTTACCTGGTAACATTTAAACCACCCTAATGTGTCACTAAACTAACTAAAATTACGACAAAGGCAAGCGCACCTATTGAATAGTAGTATAGCTATGAAGAGTAGGGAATATTGTATCCACGAGGACTAAAAGTACTAGTAATTACTATTTTTCTATTATTTAGCCGATAAATTGGGATATTGTTTTTAATCTAAAATTAACTATACTAATTACTAAGAGCACAACAGAGAATGAATTTAGGAAAAATAATAGAATAAAACCAATGTGATAGGCAATACCCAGGAAAGAATCCACCTAGGCTTCACTTATTATTCTGAATCTGAATTACACGATTTATTCACTTGCGCCTCGATCAGTAGAAATCCCTAAATTATGTTAATATCTCTTTCGAGAGTAAAAGCAACTGATTCTAGGTTGATTAATTGAAATTTCTTTTTAATTAAAACCCCTATTGTCATATTAACTTGGTCTATGGATTCCCCTATTAGATTTAACTCTAATCCAATAGATTTATGTCATCTTATTTCTAGGATTGCAGGCATCTCCACTTAACTATACTAGATCTACTCATAAATAGAGACATTTGCTCCACTGAAATAAGCAAATTAAGCATGAATTAATATTCTGAAAATATTAAAACATGAAATAAGCATACATAATTAAGAACAAGAATCAAGTATTTATCATTTAATTCAGAAATCAAATAATAAGATTTATATAGGTTTCATCTTTCCTAGTTATCTAGGGAATTTAGTTCATAATCTGGAATAACATCATCTCAAAGTTGGAAAAACAATAAGACATGAAGAAACCCAATAAAACTTCAAAAGAAATTGAATGGAGATCTTCAATCTTGAAGGAGATCTTCAATCTTGAAATGAAGTCATTGGCGTTCTTCGAGTCTTTTCTTCGTTCTTCTTTTCCTGCTCCCTTAGGTCCTCTTCTAGTGTGTATTTATAGACTTTAGAATGCTCAAAAAGCCTAAAAATTAGATTTTTTCGCGTGTTTGGAAAACAAGGAGCGATATTGACACGGGCTGGCACATGGACTTGTGACCAACCCGTGTGGCTCACTTGGGCGTGTGCCCAGCCCGTGTGGAAAATGCTCAGGCCGTGTGGATCTTGAAAATAGCTCTTTTTGTCCGATTTTAGCCTATTTTTCACTTCTTTCACTTCTTATTCTCACCTAAGTATAGAAATATGAATTTAAAGGATTAAAAGCATCAAATTCATTAATTTACACAATAAATTATTCAAAAACGCATTAAGAATAAGATTAAAATATGTTGCTTTTATGATTTATCAATGTTCAAGCTTCCATCTATGCACTTGAAATAATGTTGGTGGTTGTTCATTAACGTATGCATTGAATTTATGCATGCTTAAAAGCTAATCAATCTCTAGTAGTCACATTCAACTCCTATGGTGGACGATGGCCTTTAATTGTATATGAAAATTTTAAAAAGTCAGCTTCTAAAAGGCTTCTCCATGGCTTCATTTAGCTCCCAACTTAATGATGCATTAAATCAATTTTGGTGTTGATTGAATGGTCATTTTCAATGCCCATATGATTACATGTGAACATAATTGATGCTCTTGCAAACCAAACAACCTCATGGTGTGAAAACACTTGATTCCTTTTGGCAAAAACGAGCAGCCCTTTGAGGCTCTAAATAGGTCGGCCATTGGACTCCCCTAGGACAATTATAACATGCATTAGGATGCCATAAATGCAACAATAAAGTTGTAGTATATTTGGACATAATTTAACACACTTTTTAAGACACATTAAACGCGCTTAAGACATTTAATAAACATGCAATAAAAAGACATAATATTAAAAGACATATTTTAGACTCACCACTCTAAGACACATTAAAACCATGTAATAACAATGACACAATTATAACACATATTAAAGACAAAATAATAAATAAACTTAATTTCAAAAAAAAGCTATAGAACTAAAATAATAAATTAAAATGAATCATTGGCTTCCAAAGTCCACATGCAGAATTTTGCATGAAATTAAATAATCTCATCTTGCATTTAGGCCCTTCGATCTCGGCTCAATCTCAAGTTCTTTTAATCAAATCACATGACGTGCCCGATATCACGTCAGGGATGTTTGAAATTCCCAGTAATGGGACTTACATTTATATATAGAGAGGTGGTACTTATATATATAGTAGAAGATAGATAAACAATGAAGCACGAAATTTAGTAGAATCCATATCCAAAATTCATTGAAAATGTAAAGTGCTCGGAAACAGAACATGTTTTTCTCTTGTTGAGATGATGATGATAGCAAGGCCATGGTTAACTTGGTAAGGGAGATTGAAACCGTGACTTGTTCCATGTTGGAGAATTTGTTGTCCCTTATCTCAGGGCCAAAAGAACAATGAAAGAAGACCAGCTGGTTTTTAGTTTCCAGAATCGAATAGCAAACAGGAAGAGACATTAATGAATTTGAAAATGTTGATGCTGGTTGTGGGTCAGGAAATGAACACATCATGTTGAGATGCAAAACCAGCTAAAGGACTCGTATTGGCTAGAAAAACAGTAGTAATAATAATAAAGATATAATTTCATTCCCATACATGTGTTGCTGCATAAAAAAAATAAATTGTTAGAAGCAAGCGGATCTTGCCTCCTTGCAGAACCTAATCAACAAGACAGCAATAACAAGAAGAAGACGAGACAAGTTAAAAGCAAATGATTCATTAATACACGGCATTGAATGTAGTGCCACCGTGCGCATTATTATATAACATTTGTATACATGGATATTATGGCATTGAAAACTAGTAGTGTTTGTTGCTACCGAAGGGTGATGAGTTGTTGTGATTGTGGAGAGGAGACAAATCAGAAACATTTTGGCGATAGTTGTGGGGATCGAGATCGAGTTAGTTCATGTTGCTTGCTTCCAATTGATATTTAAAATGATTGAGATTCCTCGTGTCTGCCCTCAACCTGTAATATATATGTTGAGCAGACGGTAAGGGGACTAGAGCAAATAGCAAATCAGAGTTGAAAACACATATCGCTTTTGCATAACAAGAAAATGGCAGCCTCTTACCATGCTCGATCAAACAGCTTGCCCTCCAGGCAACACCCCATCGTTTCACAAATCGACGAGAACTTGAACCGATTGAGGGCATCTCAATCAGCCTCTACATCATCATCGATAGGCCACAATCTAAGTGGTCTTCGGGATTTGCATGAATGTGTTGATGTATTGCTTCAATTTCCCCTCACCCAACAAGCTCTCGCCCAAGAGAAGCAAAAGGAAATGGTTGAAGAGCTTTTGGATGGATCTCTCATGCTCTTGGATGTATGTACCACTGCTAAGGATGCCTTGTTGCAGACAAATGAATGCACACAAGAGCTTCAATCAATTTTCCGCAGAAGACGTGGAGCCGAAGGGCTTGCTAATGAATTTAGGAAATACTTGACATCCAGGAAAGCCATGAAAAAGGCAATCTGCAAGGCCTTAAAGAACTTGAAGCATATACAGAATAAACTCAGTACTCCTGGCGAGAATGGAGCTGTGATTAGCGTCTTAAGAGATGTAGAAGCAGTTACCATCAGCGTGCTAGAATCCGTATTGTCCTTTATTTCAGGGCCAGAGGCAGAATCAAAATCGAGCCGTTGGTCGCTGGTTTCGAAGCTAATGCACCAGAAGAAAGTAATGTGCGAGGAAGAACAGAAAGCAAATGAAATTTTGAGTGCTGAAGCTGCAGTGCGTTCCTGCATCAAATCCGAAAACATGAAGCATGTCGAGAACGTGCAAAAGGAGCTTCAAAGCTCAGAGTTGAGCATCCAAGATCTTGAAGAAGGCCTTGAAACCCTCTCCAGGCGTATGATCAAAACTAGAGTTACTGTTCTTAATATCATCAGCTGTTAAATATTGGCTACATATATACTGTAATTTTACAGAGGTTATACAATAGAAAAGAAATACAAAGATTATACAATCTTCTTCTCAAAATTTTACCTCTTGTGAAATCATTTAGTTATATTTACAATATGGTTGCAGTAGTTTTTTACTTCAAACATATTCAAACACGAACGAGAAAAAACTTGAAAAATACTTTTATCCAGCACTTGCTAATATCCAAAACTTACACCCGAATCCCAGTAACAGCTACCTTTAATTTTCCCAGGTTGAATTATAGAGCCTCATCATCACGACTGGTATCTTGGAATATCTCATGAAACATTTCTATGAATATGTGAGCTGCCAGGATTCCTCTTGTCCCACTGAAGACAATGGAAGACTTGCTAAAAGTTAAAAACTCCATGCCCGTCAGTTTATCACATGGAAGATGGCAATGAAAAGATGCTAATTTGATATTATGTTAATCATAATATTTTCTTATGTTAGGGGAAAAGGAAGCAAGGATCAGAAAGTGGATCTTGCTCAACTTCAGTCTCTTCTTTACTTGGTTATCAAATTGCATGAAAAATAATGGTAAGTGCTAACACACACGTGGAAATAATGAATCGGTTGTCTGTTTTTCCTTAATATATTTGAAAAATGTCACCAACTCCCGTGCATTGGCAGCTAGGATGGTTTCAACGTGTGCAAATAAATGGCAAGGATATAAATATTAAAGTGCTTGGATAGTGAGCTGGAGAGATGGTAGAGGGGAGACATTCCATGAACATTGCTGCCACCCTTTGATCGAGATCTTAATTAATCATGTCAACATTAGCAGATAGAAGAAGCATTTGAGATTCCCTTTGTCTCCATGGATTGATATGCATATACATATATATAACCTGGGAGCAGATGCCTAGTATTTCAGTGAAAATTGCAAGAAACGTTGATTCAACAAATAGGCTTCTTTGCTCAGAGCAAAAACAATGGCAGCCACTCGATCCAACAGTTTCCCCCGCTCCTCTAGAGAACACCCACTAGCAACAGAAGTTAATGAGCATTTGAATAGATTGAGGGCTTCTAAAGAGGCATCTACTTCATCAGCATCAATAAGCCATAAACTAAATGGCTTTCAAGATTTGTATGATTGTGTTGTTAAGTTTCTTCAGTTGCCTCTGTCCCACCATGCTTTAGCCCACGAATGTGCTGATGAGTTGTTGGATGGTTCTCTTAGACTCCTCGACCTTTGCAGCACTGCTAAAGATATTGTGCTGCAAACAAAAGAAAGCGCAGGTGAACTTCAATCGGCTTTGCGTCGAAGGAAAATCGGTGAAGCCGAGATCGTAAGTGAAGTGAGGAAATACATAAGCTCCAGGAAAGTTGCCAAAAAGACTATCCACAAGGCACTGGGAAACTTGAAGGTCATACAAAGGAAAAACAGAGTCTCACCTTCAGAAACTGTTAGCATGCTGAAGGAGATTGAAGCAGTGACTTGTTCTATGTTTGAGGATTTTTTATCTCTCATCTCCGGACCAAAGCCTGGAAGTTGGTTATCAGTTTCGAAACTATTGCATCAAAGAAGAATAGCGTGCGAAGATGCTGGAAGAAACGTGAATGAATTCGGAAAGGTTGATGTTGCTTTGAAATCCTTCGGAATAACCAAATCTGAGAGCATAAATCTTGAGATGCAAAACCAGCTAAAAGACTTGGAGCTGTTTATTCAAGATCTTGAAGATGGACTTGAATGCCTCTTCAGGTGTATGATCAAAGCAAGAGTCTCGCTTCTTAACATCCTTACCCTGTAAAAAACCAAACCCAATTTTGGATTACATCATGTATAGAAATCAAATATACATACATGCATACATATAAATGAAATACTCTTTTCCATTTCCATACGACAAAAGCTCCCTGTTATTTTTCCTCTTTCAGTAGCATTTGTTTTAACCTTCTTTTCTTCCAGAGAAAACAAAAAAGTTAACCTTGGGTTTTTGTATTTTACTTTCTTCTTAAATATGATGCAATTAATTTATCAAGTTTGAGGCTGGTAAGATTCCTTTTGTCTCTAAATTAAACAACAATCAATCTATTAACACGGATGCATGCATTAATAGTGATAACAGCAAGCATATATTCAAATCTACCGCATGTTTCAATTGATGAAAAATGGTGAGGCCCGCTTGTTGCCAAATATCAACCATTAAACTCCATTTTTTTCTATTTGGTAGCAATATGTGTAGAAATTATTAAACTTGCATGCAGATATTGCCTCTCTCTGCCACAACAAGATATGTTGAAGTTAGTTCCCATGCAGCACATGCAGTAGCCAAGCAGCAGTTATGCAGGTGAAGTATGAAGAAGAAAATTAAGCTATACTTACGCCACATAAAGTATGTGTTTTGTACTGAACCAAGTGCTACTGTTTCATTTTGTTACTTTAATGACTATTTTGTATTCTAGTTCATTTTGAACTAGATTTATTTAATGATTGATGTATTTTGATGTTGATATAGCTGATTACCAGCTATGGTCTTGTATGTAAGCCTAATATTTCAAGTTCCTATGTAATTTAGTGGTATTAGGTAAGTTTTAGGTGAAAACTTGTTTGACTTTGCTATGTCAAAGTCCTTTTTATGTATTGGCATTATGCCATTGTAAAGGTAATGAAAATCATCAGATTTCATTCAAATTTATACTCCATTTTCTTTCTCCCGTTCTGTTCTTGTTCTCTTAGCAAATCTAAATTTTTCCCATCAAGCATTAAGGCTTGCTGCCTGAGCCAAGTATTACCAGCATAGGTAATAAGCCTTCTTATCACCATCTCATATACCAGCATAGGTAATCCTTGCTGTCAACACCAAATCTGAAGAACAAACTGTTGCTTGTCTAGACAAAAAAAACCAATTACCTATATAGGTAATACGCCTTTTCTCACCAACATTCATACCAGCAAACACTTGCTGTTAAAACAAAGATTACCTCCATAGGTAATACATGCTTCAAAACCCCAACAATTGGTATCAGAGCTTTCATCTTAGAGGACTTGTTATACTCAAACTTTCAGAACAATGGCTTCATCAAGCTTCTCACCAGCTGCTCCACCAGTCTTCAATGGAGAGGGCTATCACATATGGGTGGTCAAAATGAAGACCTACCTGCAGGCATTCGACCTATGGGAGGTGGTCAACTCAGATGTTGAACCAGAACCACTTAGAGCTAACCCAACAGTGGCTCAAATGAAGCAGCACTCTGAAGAGAAAACAAAAAAGCACAAGGCCATGTCATGCATTCAGAACTGTGTTTCTGATGTAATCTTCACCAGAATAATGGCATGTGAAACACCAAAACAGGCCTAGGACAAGCTTAAGGAGGAGTTCCAAGGTAACGAGAGAACAAGGCAGCAGCAACTTCTAAACTTGAGAAGGGATTTCGAAAATTTGAAGATGAATGAAGAAGAAACTGTCAAGAAATATTCTGATAGAATTATGGCTGTTGTAAACAGCATAAGATTGCTTGGAGAACAGTTCAGTGAGGGAAGAATCGTGGAGAAGGTGCTCTCAACTCTACCTGAGAGATATGAAGCAAAGATCTCATCCCTTGAGGATTCGAGAGACTTAACCAACATATCCTTAACAGAGCTCATCAATGCTCTGTATGCTCAGGAGCAGAGAAGGGCCAGTCGACATGAAGAGTACCAAGAAGGTGCCTTTCAAGCCAAAGCAAGACCAGACTCGAGCTCATTTACCTACATAGGTAAAAAGGCTTTTAAAAACAGGCACGAGCCTGATGCTACAACTAGTGATGACCAACCATGCAAGCACTGTAAAAGGCCTGGTCACCCTGAAGAAAAATGCTGGTTTAGACCAGATGCACAATGTCAACATTGCAAAAAGATGGGGCATGTTGAAAGGGTTTGCAAAAATAAAGGCAGACCAAGATACTATCAACAACAACAGCCAAAGGCTGAAGCTCAAGTAGCTGAAGAAGACAGCGACCAAGAAGAGCAAGTCTTTGCAGTCTCTTGCTCAGCTGTTAAAGAAAATGCTACAAAAGGATGGCTGATTGATAGTGGTTGTACAAACCACATGACTTACGATGCTGCCATCTTCAAATCAATTGACAGAAACTTCAAACAAAAGGTGAAAGTGGGTAATGGACACTTCATCAAGGCAGAAGGCAAAGGAGATGTGCTGATACGCACTCCTACAGGTAATAAGCTCATTTCAAATGTGTTGCTAGTGCCTAAAATTGACAGAAACCTTCTTAGCATAGCTCAATTGCTAGAGAAAGGCTATTCTGTTATGTTCAAAGGCAAAGAATGTCTGATAAGTGATCCCAATGGATCCAAGCACATGACAGTCACAATGGCTGATAAAAGCTTTGTCATTGACTGGAACAAAGCCTCAGACTCAGCATACACAGCTTCTGCAAATGAATCTAAGCTGTGGCACAAGGGGCTAAGCAATGCCAACAACAAGTCATCGGCTCAACTAGCCAAAAACGAATTGGTTGAAAATTTCACCAATTCAATTGAGGAAGAAGAGGAACTTATTATCACTACTGCTGCAGTAAATGGAAAAGCTAAGCTAGATGCAAAATTAGCCAAGGCTAATGCTGGAAAACCTGATGCTGTTAAAAAATTTGGCAAGATATCAGAACCTAGCATTAGTAAGAAATCTGAGGATAATGATGATGACAATGAAGGTAGCAATAAAGAGGGTGATGAAGATTCGACAAAGAAAAGAAAGGCACAAGATAAACTTCCAAGCTCTATGAAGAACAAAAGCAAATTGGCCACTGCTGAAGAATATCCAATTTCTGGAAAGAAAAATAAAAGATCTCGTAAAATGGCTAAAAGGCAATGGTTGAAGAAACAAGCCAAACTTGTAAAGGAAAAGTTACAGTCAAAAGAGCTGCTAGAAAAGAATGATCAGCAACAATTAGTATCAAAAGGTTTGAAATGAGAGTTAGCAGCATGGAAACTAAGGAGGAGTGTTGAAGTTAGTTCCCATGCAGCACATGCAGTAGCCAAGCAGCAGTTATGCAGGTGAAGTATGAAGAAGAAAATTAAGCTATACTTACGCCACATAAAGTATGTGTTTTGTACTGAACCAAGTGCTACTGTTTCATTTTGTTACTTTAATGACTATTTTGTATTCTAGTTCATTTTGAACTAGATTTATTTAATGATTGATGTATTTTGATGTTGATATAGCTGATTACCAGCTATGGTCTTGTATGTAAGCCTAATATTTCAAGTTCCTATGTAATTTAGTGGTATTAGGTAAGTTTTAGGTGAAAACTTATTTGACTTTGCTATGTCAAAGTCCTTTTTATGTATTGGCATTATGCCATTGTAAAGGTAATGAAAATCATCAGATTTCATTCAAATTTATGCTCCATTTTCTTTCTCCCGTTCTGTTCTTGTTCTCTTAGCAAATCTAAATTTTTCCCATCAAGCATTAAGGCTTGCTGCCTGAGCCAAGTATTACCAGCATAGGTAATAAGCCTTCTTATCACCATCTCATATACCAGCATAGGTAATCCTTGCTATCAACACCAAATTTGAAGAACAAACTGTTGCTTGTTTAGACAAAAAAACCAATTACCTACATAGGTAATACGCCTTTTCTCACCAACATTCATACCAGCAAACACTTGCTGTTAAAACAAAGATTGCCTCCATAGGTAATACATGCTTCAAAACCCCAACAAGATAATCGTATAATAAACTCCAACCATTTTTCTGTTTGTTGCCAACATGTGCAACATGTACATATTGCGTGCAAATCCCTTGTTTTTACAAACAGTTGAATTGTAGTAGGAACAAAACAACTCTCCAAATAGATAAGGGAGGTGAGTTTATGTCAACTGAATTCAACACCTTTCGTGAAGCAAATAGAACAAAAAAAAAGTTCCCAACACCTTATACATCAGAGAAAAATCACCTAGCAAAACGCAAGAACTGCACTGTGTTGAAATGTGTAGAAGCATGGTGATACAGTTGTTGTAACACTAGAATATGCAACTGAAATTATGCACCACTTGGTCTTCTAGTCTATAGAGACTAGATCTCTTCAAAAATGGTAAGTAGAGTGACTAAATTGTAAAATTCTCATTTCTACTGTAAAAGTTAAAGACCTAAATTGCGAAATCAATAAACCAAAAAAAAAAAAAAAGATATATATAAATATATAACTTAGTCTAATGTTAAATTTAAATTTGCTAAATACCTAAAATTCTAATTAAAACCTAAGAACTAAATAAATATAAAATGGAGTAAATTTTATCAAATTTAAGTAAGATCTAAACACCTAAACAACTCAAATCCAAAAAAAGAACATAACTTCTAGATGTAAATTTATACACAACTAATAATCACAATATACCAATTTCATCAACTATAACAGCCCGTTTTTAGCCAAATCGGAACAGTGGTTTCGGGACCACGAATCCGATGTCAAAAAAATTATTTTATTATTATTTCAATATTTATAGCATGATATTATGATTGTGTAAAAATTTTGTGAAGAAATTTTATCAATTGGGTGCTTAATTTGATAAAAAAGAAGTGCGAAAGTTGGGTTCTATAAGCTAAAGGAATTAAATAGCTATAGAACATAAAAGTAAAGGTCCTTATGTGGTAAATGGAATAATGGTTTGGCATTTGTGTAAATTTAATTAATTTTAAAGGTTAATGTAGTAAAAAGGTAAATAAATGAAATAAAACCAAATTTCATCTTTCTATTCGTCATCTTCTACCAAATGTTCACGGAAAGGAAACCATTTTTGTGAATTTAGGGTTCAGTCACATGAAGGTTTAATTGGTAAGTGGTTTTTGCTCGATTTTTAATAATTTTCACGTTTTTGAGATCGTTGCAGCTTAATCTAGCTAGCCCGTGTCTTCGATTTAAAAACTGTTAAAGATTTTGAATAATGCCATTGATGAATAAGCATGTATTTTTAAGTTTCTTGATAGATTATGAATGCTTGTTTATAGATATACAAGTTTTGTTAAGTGATTTTTAATGAAAATGCAAATTAGGGGTTAAATGGTGAAATGTATAAATTTAGTGGTTAAAATGTGAAATAAATGAAAATTTTGGGCTGCTATAAGCATGATAAATATTCTTATAGGCTTGGGTTGTGATGAAATTGAATGAATTTTGTTTTACGAGCCTAGGGACTAAATTGTAAAATTGTAAAATATTAGGGTCAAAAGCGTAAAGTTGCCTTAATGTGAGTTTTGTCATAAACTGAATGAATTGATTATTAAATAAGTAAATTTTGATATTATATAGATTGAGAATAACAAGAGTTGAATCTAGAACGAGGAAAGACAAAGTATCGGATTAGTCGACCTAGTTCGTTGTTACAACAAACAAGGTAAGTCTGTATGCTAATAAACGTTGTTTAATTATGTTATAAATGCTTTATTATGAATGAAATGAATTGGATATGTTTGAAAATGAGATTACGAGACATGATAGACAGTGATTCAACGGTTGAAAGCCTGTATGAACCTTAGGAATAGTATAGGATACAAATGTCATGACATTAGGGTTACGATATGAGATTACGTGTAAGACCATGTCTGGGACATGGCATTGGTACGAGATTTTGTGTAAGACCATAGCTGGGCTATGGCGTCGATATGAGATTGCATGTAAGACCTAATCTGGGATTTGGCATTGTACTATACATACGTAATTCCCGAGTATCCTTAGAAATTTCGAATGGTTTAAAGGGAAAAATCAAGATGAGAATGAAAGTATGATCGAATTAAATAAAACAAGGACGTATAAAACCTGTGTAAGAATCAAATGAAGGTAACTTGATGAGTTCATAGGGTATCATGTATATGAAATGAGAAAGATTTGTGTATAAGTATATTTCATGCCAAAATGCATGTATTGGGCTACATTGAAGTATGAATTGAATGATGTATAAGATATGAGTTATAGTTGTTTTAACTATATATATATATATATATATATGGCACATTGTGTGCGAAATACCATTATTTGATGGTATTTCACATGATTCACCTTGGTTAAAGAAAATGTGATGGTACGAGTTAATCAAGGTACTCGTGATATAAATCGACAAATAACTGAAAGTAGTGAAATTGATATGATGAGTAAGTGTAAATTTATGACATGGGATATGATATACTTGTTTATTGAAATATGATGGTTATTGAGTTGAAATTAGTTTATCTTAATTGTTTACGCATTCATGATTGTGAATGAATTAATAAGATGTTTTCAAACTATACGAGCGTTGCATTGATCACTTGCAAAGTTCTTGGCATAAGTGATAGAATGGTTAAATCACACGAGTTATATTACGATATGTAAAATTGTTTAAAATGCGTGTGATTAGATGAGTTTATTACAATACGAGCTTACTAAGCTTTATAGCTTACTTTTTTCTCTTTTTCTATGTTTTATAGTTTTTCAGAGACTCACTCGGGTTGGAAGTTGTTGGAGATCTTATCACACTATCCAGCAATGATTCGATATTTATACACTTTGTGACTTTGGTTATATGGCATGTATAGGCTTAGTAATTATATGGTGTGAATTAGTAATTTTGGCTAATGAAGCCTATAAAAGTTGATATTTATTTAGCCATGTGATTTGTCTAATTTGGTAATTGTGTTGGTATATATATATTTGTGAATAAGTGGTTGATATGTTATGTGTGATTATAATTACATTAAATATGCTCGATGGCTTTGGAGATTGCTTTGTTTGTGAATTGGTAGTTATGTATCATATTGCTATATTGGTTATGAATTTTAGCATTAAAGTCAAGTTTATGCACTTGACCATATAGGTAACCAGTTTGATGAATTGATAAAGTAGCTTTGGGTATGAAATTAAATGGATATTTTGGTATGTGATGAATAATGAAATTGAAGATTCTTGATTGTGTTTTAGATAGGATGATATAATGATTGATTGTAGGACAAGTTATATATGTGAATTATGGCTTGTAAAGTATATTGAGTTGGTATATGTTTGGTTAGGTAAATGGTTATGAATTGAGAAATGAAATGTTTGGAGTTGCCTTGGCATGAATTATGCATGAAATAATATTGTTTGGCTGTTTATTATGTGTGGAAAATGGTACTATTTGTGGTATTGTAGGTGTGTTTCAAATAGGGTGGCATTTGTTAATAGCCTAATTTTGTTCACATGAGTAGAGCACACGGGCGTGTGACTCAACCATGTGTGACACATGGCCAAGCGACATGGTCGTGTGTCCCCTGTAGCATTTAATAGAAACAAGTCAATGAGTTATACGGCCTAGACATATGGGCATGTCTGGTGGCCGTGTGAGGGACACGGCCTAGTCAAATGGGCGTCTGTTCCCTATTTTGAGAAAAAATTTATAAATTCCTTGAAATTTTCTTTCATTGTCGGTTTAGTTCCGAACCACTTCTAAAGTATGTTTAAGGCCTCGTAAGCTCTATTAAGGGACAATATAATTGTGTTGATGACGTTTATGTAGAAATGCTTAATTTATGAGAAATGTATGTTAATGATGTGATTTGATCGGTAATACCTCGTAACCCTATGCCGGCAACGGATACGGGTTAGGGGTGTTACATCGCCATTCCATGTAGAACTTGTACATTCAACCATCCCAGATGACCCAACAATGATGACTTTTACTATTTGCTTATTCTACCATCCCTAGTGGCCCAACAATAATGGCTTTGAATATTTGCATATTCTATCATCTTAAGTGGCCTAACAATGATGGTTTTGAATCATTATATCGTGTTAAAGTAGCAACACCAACATTGTTTATGTTGCTTATGTTTGGTCTATTGGTCTAATTAATTGTTTTTTACTGATCTGTTAATTGATTCTTTAATCATTGTTTAATTTAATCAGTTGTTCTTGTTTTCTAGCATGGTGGGTTGCCGTGGGATGTTTCCCTAGTTTTAAGAGTAGCGGTGTGTAATGGGGTGTAAGCCTATATAAGGCACTCAATTGATTTCAGAAATTATCTATCAGTTTAGTTCAGCTTACCTTGTTTTTATTGTTTTCCTCAATTATCTGTTGTGTGCTCCTCATTTTGGTATCTAAACCAAGTTTTTATATTGTTTGTTGTGTCTCCTCTTGGCAAAATCAGCGGCCTTCATGCCATCGGTGGAGTTAAGAAACTCAATAATCATAACTACAACACTTGGTATGCATGTATAACGTCGTACTTGCAAGGCCAAGACCCGTAGGAGATGGTGAATGGAAGCAAAAGCATGCAACTGGCGGCAGAGCCTATAATAACTAGTTTTTCAATGGAGTAAGAAACAGTAGTTTGGGAACCCCATTTTCAATATTCGAGTCCTTCAATATTATTATTTAACATTTATGAGGTTAGTATAAAATTTAATTAAAGTTTGATCCTTTAATTTGTCGATTGGATAGTTAATTATGGTACAAGAACTAAATTGTAAAAGTGGTAAAATTTTATCGCGATGAATTTTTTAATTAATTGAAGACCACTTGATCAATTGAGCCCTTTTTAATATAATGAATGATGGTGATAGACAACTATCATCCACCTAATTGGCTAATTAAAGTTAACATTAGTTATATTAATTAATTAAGTTAATTATAATTAAATAAAGTTTAATATTAGTATAAAAGATAACTTAAAGAAAAAAAGGTCACTTTTCATGTTCATCTTCTCCCCATTGTATCTAAGAAGAAGAAAAAGGGTTTCAAAGCTTTCAAACTTTGCTCTGTAAATTGGAAAGTGACTTTAAGTCTATTTATTGTAATTTTTATATTTCGAGGTCCCGGAAACTTGATTTAGCTAACTTGTGTACAAATTTGTAAAGCCTTTAAAGTTTTCAAAATATTTCATTTTTTATTTCTTGAAGTTTTTGGTGCTAAATTGTTTGATTTTAAGCTTAGAAGTAAAAAATGACAAGTTTGTAAAGTTTAATTGCTAGTTTTTGAAAATAAGGACTAAAATGCATGAATTTAGAAAATGGTATAATATTTCTACAATTTTGTATAATATAGGCTTATAAAAGGATGAAACTGTGACCGATTTCAAAATCGAAGCTCAAATTTGAAAGTTATGGCAATTTTAATTTTAGGGACTAAATTGAATCGAATTCAAAACTTTAGGAAATATTTGAAAAGTGAAATTGAAGTGACTTATTTTTATAATAACATGAAATATGGTATTTGGAATTGATAAATTGAAATGGATTATCGTATCGATCGGGAATTGAATCAATCAAAGGATAGTCGAGGAAAACGTAAAATTACGGATTAGTCCTTGGCATCTTATTTGTTGTTGTTTCTGCCAAGTAATTTCATATGGGACTTGCTTTATTAATTCATGAGTTTTTCTTTATTTTATTTCGTTTTGCTTTCTAGTTTGAATTGTTATGAATATAATGTCTTTTGGTATCTAATGGACTAAATCGTAAAATATGAATTATATGACAAATACGAATAGGTACATGGTATGGAATGGATATGAAATGTTATATGATTAGGCGAAATGTGTATGATGATGTTACAAGGATTGGAATGATACAAAAACGGTAATGGTGCCTGTGTGAATGATAACGACTCGCGATATTAAGTAATAAAATTTATAAAACTGATCACACCAAAACTAACTAATATCACGATATTAAAGGTAAGCGCACCTATCGAACAGTAGTATAGTTTAGTGGCAAGACCGAGTTATCGTACCCAAGGGAACCAAAAGTACTAATACTTACTTCTTTTCTATTATCTAGCCTAAAAATAAAAGAGGATTGGTTGGAACTAATTCTAAAACTAACTAAAGTGCACAAAAAGTAAATTGGGGAAAACTTTAGGGAAAAGCTGATTGATATGAGCAATACTTAAGGGAGAATCCACCTAGACTTCACTTGTTATTGACTTCTTGAACTAGACGATTTATTCGCTTGACTTGATCCATAGAGATCCCTAATTTATGCTAAACCATCCTTCAAGGTGAAGAGCAACTAGGCCTAGGTTGTTAACTAAAGTTTCTTTATTAATTAACACCCTAGGTTGCATTAATTCGATCTATGGTTCCCCCTATTAGGTTTGACCCTAATTCAGCAGGTTTATGTCGCCCTATGTCTAGGGTTGCATGCAACTCCGCTTAATTATGGTAGATCTGCTCTTAAAATTGGGACTTTTGCTCCTATTCCTAAGCACATCAAGTTCTTGAAGTAATACCTAGGATTATTAAATGAAGAACACATAATTATGAACAATTCAAGTATTTATCATATAATTCAAGAATAAATAATAACAAGATCTGTCTTAGGTTTCATCCCCTTTAAGTATTTGAGGGGTTTGGTTCATAATAAAGAAAGAAAACATCTCAGAAGTATTAAAATAACAAAACATAAAGAACCCAAAAACCCCTGAAGGAATTTAGGGAAATCCTCTGTCTTGATGTAGAATTCTGGCTTCTGGGATGAATCAATCGGCTTCCCTTGGAGTAATCCCTTGCTTCTACTTTTTGTGTTGGCAGAAATATGGTGCTCTTTCTTGAGAGAAGAGAGTATATCTTTAGAGTTGCCTCTTGGGGTCTTTATATAGAGTTTAGAATGGCTTTCTTAGCCCCTAAGTATCCAAATCCGAGTGAAATTCCTCTTCCTTACGACTAGAACAAGCCCGTGTGCCACGCCCGTGTACTTTGACAAGAGGCCCTGTGAGATTCTGTCGATTGGGGCACGGCCGTATGGCCTGGCCATGCTTGTTGGGGTTGGACCGTATGCTCTTCGTGTGGCACGGCCGTGTGCCACGGCCGTGTGATGATCCTTGGGCCGTGTCAATTACACATTTTGGCCCATTTTCTCTGTTTGTGGTCCATTTTCTGTTTTTTGCTCTTCCCTATGCTCTCCTGAGTGTAAAATATGAAAAAGAAAGATTAAGAGCACCAATTCTCACTAAATTGATAATAATTCATCTAAAATAAAGGCTAAACATGAGGTAAAAATATGTATAATTTATCGTTTATCAAATACCCCCACACTTAAGCCTTTGCTTGTCCTCAAGCAAAATCTCAATTCCTAATAAAGAATCATTCTTCTCAACTTACAATCTTTATCAATAATGTTTCAAACTAATTCACAGGTATTCATACAATGATAATTCAATCAGAAGAACATTAAAGATTCAATCACTCTAAGTTGAGAATTTTATCATTGAAACATAAGTTTTCTCTCTTCTCCTAAGTAATTATCTCTTAATCTTAATTAACAGAAGCTGACATCCTCACTAAAGATTCACTCTATCCACTCGAAGTGTTTAGGGTTCAAAAATTAAGTACTCTCTAGTCAACCTGAAAAGTTATTACCATAGGCTTGCAAGAAAATCACATCTCCACCACCATAGATTGACATGATACATCGATCAAAAAGTCTTTCAATGGTTGTAATGGGGCTTGGTTAGGGGTGTTGTCACAGGCTGCAAAAGAGGGTTAGAATCAAGATTGAACTGAAAAATTATCTAGCTAGAAAAATCTCTATCACCGGAACATATTCTTCAGGCTAATTCTTACGATAACATCATTTCCGCCTTGGTAGCCTTAAAATAGAAATATGCAAAAACTATTGAACTATATTACAACTGAATTAATACATTTTTTTTCTTTTTTTTTTAAGAACAATTCAAGTACAATAATCTAGGAATTTACAACTTTACAATTTGGAAAAGAGAATAAAGCTAAATAATAATTCAACTCAAATCTCGACAAAAATAGGGGTCAAAGTAATTGAATGAGATTCAACAAAAAAATGGGTTATTGGTTAATAATTAGGAGGTAAGTCAAAGAATGGGTTGTTAGGCTCAACGGGGTTTAATAAGGGTTAATTTATGGAGGTAGGCCTTTATGGAGTAAGTGGGTTAAATCCTAAGTGCCTTTATCATCTCGGTATATCAAATCAATGATGTGGTCTCAACATGTATAATCAAAGCAAGTTCTAGAATAAAAAATCAGTGTTGACTCACTTAAAGCAATAATAAAAGTGAGCACGAAAGAATGTATGCTCAAAAGGCTCAAAAATCTCACCAGAATTATGGCGTTTGATGTCACTCCTGCGAATTTCAAATCTCAAGATAATACTTAGAATTAGGGAAGAGAGCTTATGAAAAAAATTGGGGTTCTCAAAAATTTCAACTTATCATGCTTGATTCCCTAATGTTTTAAAGTTTGAATAATCAAAGTACAAGCACCTATGTCTTAATTCTCACATATCAATAAAAATCATAAATCAATCAAAATATATTCTTAATAGGAGGTTAAAGATAATGCAAAGAGTGAAAGTGAGAAAAGTTTAGGGATTTCAAAGATAATATAAAGATTTAAAGTAAATTCCCCCCCACACTTAAAATGTACATTGCCCTCAATGTACAAAGATAACATTAGTAGCAATAAAAGTATAATATCATATGATAGGGGAAGGTATGAAACTCCCTGCTTTGGATGGATTAGTGAGGCAGAGGTGGGAAGAGTTGGCAGTTGTGGCAAGGTGTTCCCTTTTTCATAGAGATTTAAGCTGAAAAGCTCTTTTGAAACTGCGAAAGTATTTATTAGTTGGGTCGTTTGGGGTGTAGTGGCTCAGCTGGCTCATCCTCCTCCTGTGGTGCTGGTGGGACATCATCAGCAATGTCCTCTGGGTCCTCTCCCTCCTGGACGAGTCAAAACTGAAGGGGGGTACCTCCTGGCCTTCGCTCTATCATCCTCATGTGTAACATCATCGTGATGTCTTGGGGAGACATCTGACCAATCAAGGTGTAGAAGGATGTCTGGGCTGAAGTGTTGAGGAGCCCAAAATACCGGGCCAAGCGTGTGATGTAGGGCCCCATGGATAGAATGCCTCTGCGGTGCCTCTCCGTCTGGTGCTCAAAGAAGGCACGAGGGTGGTCGCCTTGCTGACGCTGGGGTTATAGGTTTGACGTCCTGGGGCGATCTCATTCCAGCAGTCGACGGGCCGAATGTGGATGCGACGAGAAAGGGTGGGGAAGTCCTCGTCCGCCATGAGCTGCTCGGTGTAGAGCTCAAGTGCTATGCCGAATTTTGGTATGTTGAGACATCGCACGAGGCCTCCCAACTGGAATTAGACCGTCCCTGGATCATCAAATCTAGTCATCACCTTCTGTAGGTGGAATGTGAAGCAGAACTCTAAAGTGAGTTCCAAGTATGTGGGCTTGATAATCTGGAAGAACTGCTCCCATGGCTCTGTCATCAGTAAGGCCCGAACATCATCCACCAAATGGATTTGCTCAAGGTCGCCCCAGTCTATGCAGCGGCCCGTGGATATAGGGCAGGCTCTGAGTAGTTGATAATGTTCCTCTTGCGAGGCTTGGGCGAACGTGATGGATGGGTGTCGAACCTCAGAGGTGGGCCTTGATGATGAACTCCCTGGCCCTTTTCGTTTCTTTGAGGTGGGGACAGCAGCCTTTCTAGCACGTGATGATGACATAGTATCTGAAAATAAAATAATAACAGCATTAGTCCCAAAGATTAAAATTAAACTTAATAGATAATTAAAATATAGAATATAATGGTCCGAAGAAAACATAAACTAAGGATTAACCTGAATAGTAGAAATTAATCATGTTGAAACTTGTAACAACACTAAGAAATATGGGTATGTAAATATAGTAAATTAGTGACAAAAATGGCATGCAAATATGAGTTTAAATGGCAATGAAAATGAATTCTAAGTGGCAAGGAAAAAATGAAATTAAGTGGCATGCAATCCTAATGTGTTCTATCTAGATTATTCATCCTAATTTTCCTAATTCCATGCTTGATTAAACATCTAAAAATAAAGCAAAATTACATAGTTAGAGAATAAAAATGAAATTAAAATAAATAAAAGAGAAAAATGAGAGAATAGAACCAAATTTGATGTTGCACGGTCGTGGGTTGGTCATGGGGTGGGTTTGCACGGGCGTGGGGAGGCTAATTTTGGGTATAGTGGTGTTTTGAGGGCTGTGGTGGTGCTTATGGTGGTTAGGGAGAGTTTGGATGAGAGAAATTTGGGGTTTTGAGTGAAGAAGGAAATGAATAGTGGCCCTTATTTATAGTTTTTAGGTCACACGGGCATGTCACACTCTCGTGTAAGTCGTGTTTCGCCCATGTCTTTCGAAATTCGGAGGTTTTGGCACTTCTGGTTCGCAGCGCACGCCCATGGGAATATTGCACACCGCCGTGGGAGATCGGTTCTTCGTCACTTACACAGTCGTGTGATGGGATACACGGTCGTGTGCGATCATGTTCATGTTTCACACGGTCGTGTGATATTTTCCACGGTCGTGTGAAATTTGATAGTATCTTCCACAGTCTAAGGACACGGACGTGTAGAGTTGTGTGAGCCCGTGTTGATACTGCAGGGTTGCCATGGCCATGTCACACGGCCGTGGCGTGTTGTTGGTAGCCCGTGTTGAAGTCGAAAGGTTGCCACGGCCATGTCGCACGGCCGTGGGGTGATATCGGTGGCCCGTGTTTTGGGAAAATTTGTGCTTTGTTTGTACACGGCCTCAGTACACGACCGTGTCTCTGTTTAAAGGGTTCACACGGCCTGGGACACGCCCGTGGGCATGGCCGTGTGGTCCTAAATCTCTACATCAAAAAGGGTTTGTGTGATGCATAAAAAAAATACTAAAAACAAAATAGATGAAAATTTACTAAGTTAGTGCTCAGGTTGCCTCCCAAGAAGCGCTTATTTAGAGTCTAAGCTTGACTCTGCTTGGATGTATCATGGAGGGATTTCGTGGAGCTGAAGCTCCTCTCTTTTATCTTTAACATTCTCACCTCTATAATGTTTAAGCCTATGACCATTTACCTTGAACGTACCGTAGTTGGGGTGAGTTACCTCAATTGTGCCGTATGGAAAGACAGTTTGAACAGTGAATGGACCTGACCAACTTGACTTGAGTTTTCCAGGAAATAGTTTCAGCCTCGAGTTGTAGAGTAAGACAAGATCACTTGTTTTGAACTGTTTAGGTTGTTTCAGTCTTTTGTTATGATGTCGCTTCATTGCTTCCTTATATAGTCGTGAACTCTCGTAGGCATTGCAACGCCATTCATCAAGTTCATTTAACTGCATAAATCGCTTCTCACCTGCAAGCTTAAAATCAAGGTTTAAAAATTTGATAGCCTAGAATGCTTTATGTTCAAGTTCAAATGGCAAATGACAACTTTTTCTATAGACAAGCTTATAAGGAGATGTACCTATGGGTGTTTTAAAGGCAGTTCTATAAGCCCATAAAGCATCGTCTATTTTCCTTGACCAATCCTTTCTATTTGTTTTTATTGTTTTCTCTAGGATGCGTTTTAATTCCCTATTTGTTAATTTGACTTGGCCACTGGTTTGTGGGTGATAAGGGCTAGCTGTTCTATGGTGTACTCCATACCTTTTCAAGACTCTTCCAAACTGGGCATTGCAAAAATGTGTGCCTCTATCACTAATAATTATCCTAGGTTTTCCAAATCGAGAGAAAAGTTTCTTCAAAAATCGTACTACCATTTTAGCATCATTAGTAGGTAAGGCTTGGGCTTTTACCCATTTTGACATGTAATCTACTGCTACTAGTATGTACTTATTTCCAAATGAAGTGGGAAATGGACCCATGAAATCAATATCCCATACATCAAATATTTCACATGAAAGTATATAGTTCTGAGGCATTTCATTACGTTGAGAGATATTACCTGTTTGCTGACATTTATCACAATAGGTCACATACCTGTTGGCATCCCTGAAAATTGTGGGCCAATAGAAGCCTGATTCGAGTACCTTATAAGCAGTTTTAGCTCCACTGTGATGTCCTCCTGTAGGTCCTGAATGGTAGTGATTTAAAATTTGGTACGCTTCTGTTTCATCTACGCATCTTCGAATAACCTGATCTGCACAAATTCGAAATAGGAAAGGATCCTCCCAAAAGTAGTTTTTCACATCAACGAAGAATCGCTTCTTTTGCTGATGGGTCAGCCCTTTTGGGGTTATGTTAGCTACTAAATAATTTGCAAAATTAGCAAACCAAGGAACTGTTGCATCTGCTAAGGCTAGGAGTTGTTCTTCAGGAAACAAATCGTTTATCTTATCAAGGTTCCTAGGCTGTGTGTTTGCTAGCCTTGAAATGTGATCTGCTGCTAAGTTTTCTGCTCCTTTCTTATCCTTTATTTCCAAATCAAATTCCTGCAACAATAGAATCCATCTTATTAATCGAGGTTTTGTATCAGTTTTAGTTAAGAGGTAACGAATAGCAGAATGGTCAGTATAAATAATGACTTTTGACAAAATCAAATAAGATTTGAATTTATCAAATGCAAAAATAACAGCTAGCAATTCTTTTTCTGTGGTAGTATAATTTGCTTGAACGGCTGTCAAAGTTTTGCTAGCATAATAGATCGGTTGAAAGGCTTAGCTATTTTAGAAAAATCTTTAATGAATCTGCGATAAAAACTGGCATGTCCTAAAAAGCTTCGTATAGCCTTAACTGAGTTAGGGGGAGGTAATTTTTCTATGGTTTCAATTTTTGCTTTATCTACCTCTATCCCTTTACTAGAAATTTTATGTCCTAAAACAATACCTTCTTGAACCATAAAGTGGCATTTTTCCCAGTTTAGCACTAAATTTGTCTCTTCACATCTTATCAAAACACGTTTTAGATTATTAAGACAAAGTTGGAAAGAATTACCAAAAACTGAGAAATCATCCATGAATACCTCTATGATGTCTTCCACAAATTCATTGAAGATAGCTAGCATGCATCACTGAAAAGTAGCAGGAGCATTACATAAACCAAAAGGCATTCTGCGATAAGCAAACGTACCGTAAGGACATGTGAATGTCATTTTCTCCAGATCTTCTGGAGCTATCGGGATTAGAAGTAACTAGAGAGGCCGTCTAGGAAACAATAATACATGTGACCTGACAATCTTTCCAACATCTGATCAATAAACGGTAAAGGAAAATGATCTTTCCAAGTGGCGTCATTCAACTTCCTGTAATCAATGCAAACTCTCCATCCTATGACTATTCTTGTAGGTATTAACTCTTCCTTGTCGTTAGACATCACGGTCAATCCACCTTTCTTAGGAACAACCTGCACAGGGCTTACCCAAGAACTGTCAGAAATAGGATAAATAATACCTGCATCTAGAAGTTTAATTACCTCGGCCTTTACAACTTCCTTTATGTTGGGATTCAATCGTCTTTGGGCTTGTACTGATGGTTTGAATTCGTCCTCCATTAAAATTTTGTGGGTGCAGAAAGAAGGATTTATTCCCTTAATATCTGAAATTTTCCAAGCTATAGCACGTCTGTGTTCTTGTAACACATGGAGTAATTCCTCTTTTTTTTACGATGCTCAAATCGGATGCGATAATAACTGGTAAAGTTGATTCTTCCCCTAAAAAGGCATATTCTAAATGATCTATCAGTTGTTTTAACTCTAATTTAGGGGGTTCAGCAATGGAAGGTTTCTATCTTAATTCATCACTCATCTTTATATTTTCATAACTTATGTGCCTAGTGATGATTTCATTAGATTCTAACTCCTTCCTTACTTCCTCTATCTCAGTGGTGGCTTCATCTTCCCCCCCACCTTGAATAAGACACAGTTCTAACGTGTCTGCGAGAGAAAGTTCCTGAAATTTATCTTGAACAAGATGATCAATAATATCAACAAAATAACAGGAATCATCTTGTTCTTTAGAAAATCTTATGGCATCATAGATTTTGAAAACAACTTCTTCATCACCAACTCTAAGTACTAATTTACCATCCCCTACATCAATAACAGCTCTAGCAGTGGCTAAGAATGGACTTCCCAAAATTAAAGGTACCTCAATATCCTCATCCATGTCAAGCAAGACAAAATCAACAGGGAATATAAATTTATCTACCTTTACTAGCACATCATCAATGATTCCCTTAGGATATTTAACAGATCTATCCGCTAATTGAATACTCATTCTAGTGGGCTTGGGTTCCCTTAGACCTAGTTGCTTGAACATTTTGTAAGGCATGAGATAATGCTAGCACCTAAATCAGCTAATGTTTTATTAATAAGTAAACTACCAATCAAACAAGGAATAGTAAAACTCCCTGGATCTTTTAGTTTTGCCGACAATTTATTTTGGAGAATAGCTGAGCATTCCTCGTTAAGTTCCACTGTGGCTAATTCTTCCAACTTTCTTTTATTTGTCAAGAGTTCTTTAAGGAACTTTGCATACTTCGGCTTCTGTGAAATTGCTTCAACAAAAGGTAAGTTAATGTGTAATTGTTTAAAAAGTTCGAGAAACATACCAAATTGAGCGTCTGTATGGTCTTTCTTTAATCTTGCCGGATATGGGACGGGCAGTTTGTATTCTTTGAGTGGTGGCAGAGTGTTTTCCTTGGGTTCCTCTGCCTTTTCTTCTGAAGGTCCTGGAATAGTCTTCTTTTCTAGCTCGGCTAGGACCTTTCCATCTCTTAAAGTAATCACTTTGACATGTTCTCTGAGATTTGGCTCAGTGTTACTTGGTAATCCACCTTGTGGTCTTTCTAAAATCAATTTCGCAAGTTGACCGATTTGGTTTTCAAGCCCTTGAATTGATGCTTGTTGATTTTTTAGTGCTGTGTCAGTATTTTGAAAACAAGTTTCTGAAGCGGCCATAAATTTGGTAAACATCTCTTCACGATTCAGCTTCTTCTCTTGTTGCGGTGGTGGCTGCTGAAATCCTGGATGAGGCTGTTGTCTTTGATTTCCTTGTCCTCCCCATGAAAAATTTGGGTGATTTCTCCAACCTGCATTGTAAGTATTACTATAAGGGTTATTTTGAGATCTAGAATTGTTACCCATATAGTTGGCTTGTTCAGTTTCCATGCTGTGTCCATAGGATGTGAAATCTGGATTGAACGTGTTCCCTTGAGTCGCGTCACATTGCATCACTGGTTGTGCCTGCGTAGAACTAACAAAATTATCAAACTTTTTATTTAGAATTTCTACTTGGTTAGTAAGCATAGTAACAGCATCAATGTTAAAAACTCCTGCAGCTTTCGTCGGCTTTGTCCTCATGACTTGCCACTGATAGTTATTCAGTGACATCTCTTCGATAAATTCATAAGCTGCTTCAGGTGTTTTGGTGTTGATTATTCCTCCTGTGGCTGCATCGATCATTTGTCTGGTTGATGGGTTCAAACCGTTGTGGAAGGTTTGAACTTGTAGCCACAAAGGTAGACCATGATGAGGCCACCTTCTTAAAAGATCTTTGTATCTCTCCCATGCATCATAAAGTGTTTCTAAATCCATCTGCACAAAGGAAGAAATATCATTTCGTAATTTAGCTGTTTTAGCTGGAGGAAAATATTTAAGTAAAAAATTTTCGGTCATCTGCTCCCATGTGGTGATTGAGCCTCGTGGTAAAGAATTTAACCACTGTTTGGCTTTATTTCTCAAAGAGAATGGAAATAGCCTTAAGCGAATGGCATCGTTAGAAACGCCATTTATTTTAAAGGTATCACAAAATTCCAAGAAATTTGCTAGATACGAATTGGGATCTTCATCCTACAAACCATCAAACTGCACAAATTGCTGTATCATCTGAATAGTGTTAGGATTTAATTCAAAGTTATTAGCAGCAATAGCAGGTTGAATAATACTAGTTTGGGTACCAATCAAACTAGGTTTAGCATAATCATACATAGTACGAGGAGCTTCATCCTGGTTTACTGGTTCTGCTGGTAGTGCTGGAGGTGGTGGAACGTTTTGATTCGCGTCCATCTCTTCTGTAGGTTCTGGCTCTTGCTCAGGTTCTTGTTCTGGATAATGTAAACTGCGTCTAATTTCTCTAGGATTTTTGTGAACTATCGCTTCTAGATCTTCGTCCAAAAGCAATGGTCCTGTTGGGTTGTTTCTAGTCATAAACTAAAAATACCTAAAAAGAAAAAGCAAAGAAAATTCAAAAATTTAAAAGAAAATAAAAATAAATAAATAATAATAGCTAAAGTAATAGAAATCGAGTTTTCTTAATATTTCAGCTCCCTGGCAACGACGCCAAAAACTTGATAACGAGTCGCGATATTAAGTAATAAAATTTATAAAACTGATCACACCAAAACTAACTAATATCACGATATTAAAGGCAAGTGCACCTATCGAACAGTAGTATAGTTTAGTGGCAAGACCGAGTTATCGTACCCAAGGGAACGAAAAGTACTAATACTTACTTCCTTTCTATTATCTAGCCTAAAAATAAAAGAGGATTGATTGGAACTAATTCTAAAACTAACTAAAGTGCACAAAAAGTAAATTGGGGAAAACTTTAGGGAAAAGCTGATTGATATGAGCAATACTTAAGGGAGAATCCACCTAGACTTCACTTGTTATTAACTTCTTGAACTAGACGATTTATTCGTTTGACTTGATCCGTAGAGATCCCTAATTTATGCTAAACCCTCCTTCGAGGTGAAGAGTAACTAGGCCTAGGTTGTTAACTAAAGTTTCTTTATTAATTAACACCTTAGGTTGCATTAATTCGATCTATGGTTCCCCCTATTAGGTTTGACCCTAATCTGGCAGATTTATGTCACCCTATGTCTAGGGTTGCATGCAACTCCGCTTAATTATGGTAGATCTGCTCTTAAAACAGAGACTTTTGCTCCTCTGCCTAAGCACATCAAGTTCTTGAAGTAATACCAAGGATTATTAAATCAAGAATGAAGAACATATAATTAAGAACAATTCAAGTATTTATCATATAATTCAAGAATAAATAATAACAAGATCTGTCTTAGGTTTCATCCCTCTCAAGTATTTGAGGGGTTTAGTTCATAATAAAGAAAGAAAATATCTCAGAAGTATTAAAATAACAAAACATAAAGAACCCAAAAACCCCTGAAGGAATTTAGGGAGGTCCTCTGTCTTGATGTAGAATTCTGGCTTCTGGGATGAATCAATCGGCTTCCCTTGGAGTAATCCCTTGCTTCCACTTTTTGTGTTGGCAGAAATATGGCGCTCTTTCTTGAGAGAAGAGAGTATATCTTTAGAGTTGCCTCTTGGGGTCTTTATATAGAGTTTAGAATGGCTTTCTTAACCCCTAAGTATCCAAATCCGAGTGAAATTTCTCTTCCTCACGACTAGAACATGCGCGTGTGCCACGCCCGTGTACTTCGACAAGAGGCCGTGTGAGATTCTGTAGATTGGAGCACGGCCGTGTGCCCTGGCCGTGCTTGTCGAGGTTGGACCGTGTGATCTTCGTGTGGCACGGCCGTGTCATGATGATCCTTGGGACGTGTCAATTACACATTTTGGCCCATTTTCTCCTTTTTGGTCCATTTTCTGTTCTTTTCTCTTCCCCACGCTCTCCTGAGTGTAAGATATGAAAAAGAAAGATTAAGAGCACCAATTCTCACTAAATTGATAATAATTCATCCAAAATAAAGGCTAAACATGAGGTAAAAATATGTATAATTTATCGTTTATCAATGAACTTAGTAATCAATTAGGATACGAATAGCATACCATTAGGGTCCCAAAAAGGAAAACCTATGTTTGATCAAGGATTAATACGATGACTTGAGATCCAGCATCTATTGCGGATTCTCTGAAGCTTGTGAGAGCAACTTTAGTTTAAAGCTTGTATGAGCAAATCAGTCCCATGTATTTGATTTCAATTTATTATAATTCTCTAGACAAAAATAGAAATGAAAGCGGTATTAAATGGTAATGAAATGATTGAAAAGAATTCTTATGAACAGAATTATACATGCTTGCAATTTGATTATTGATAAGTGCTAAAAGTAACATATTTTAACATCATTCTTAATGTGTTTTTGGGTGATTATTAGATGTTAATTGTGAATTTTACACTCTTAATCCTTTAAACACATTTTTTGATGCTTAATAGAGCACTTGGGAGCAAAAAATGAGCAAATATCGGAAAATTGAAGCAAGCTACAAGAGCCATACAAGCTGACCCATTGCACACAACCTAGCCACATGGTCGTGTGGCCCACACAAATGTGTGGTAGGTCATCTTGTTTTCATGAGATTTCACACCCAACTTTGAAAAATCACTATTTTTAGGGTTTTTCGGGCATTCTAAGATGTATGGTTGGCCAAAATAAGAAGATGGGAGTGAATTGTCACAGAATATTCAAGAAAACAACTTGAAAAACATCATTGAAGTTGATTCTAAAGCAGGTTTCCATCAAGATTGAAGATTCTCATTTGATTTTTTAGGAGATTATGGTGGGTTTTTTTATTTCTTTCGGTTATACTATCTCTTGGATCCTTTTATTTTAAAAAATGATATAATTTTCTAAATACCTAGGGAGATGAGCCCTATGATGGATTTTAACGTTGGATTTTTATTTTACGTAATAAATACTTAGTTTCTTGTTCTCAATTATGTGTGCTTAATTCTTAGTTTGATATTTCTAGTGATATTTGCATAATTTAGAGATTTATACGGATCAATGTGCTAAGTAAAGAAATTGCATAATTTAGATTGATAGTGACTGATGAAATCTAGGTAGATTCTTTCTTATGTATTGTTTCGCCTCTTGATTGTTAATCGATTATTTTCTTGATTTGTTCTTTGATATGTTTGTTTGTTAATTAATTTAGTTAATTTTAACTAGTACTTTTTGTCTTTGTGGGAATGATATCTTTGCTCATCGTATCTATACTATAAATTGATAGGTGCACTTGCCTTAGTCAAAATTTTAGCTAGTTCTGTGGATATCAAATTTTGGCATTGTTGCCGATGACTAGAATAGTAGAAAAATTTTGTTTCTATTAGTTTAGCCATTTTTTTGTAAATTTTAGTATTTTTTTTTTACTTTGATTTTTATCTTCTATTTTTTTTCTTTTTTTTGATTCTTTTAGGTTCTTTTGGTTTATGACTAAAGGCAACCTGTTGGAACCATTAATTTTTTACAATGAGATCAAAAAAACTACTCATAGAAATTGGAGAGAAGTTAGAGAAGTGAGGAAATGTCAACAAATTTTAATAGACGATCAAGAGCAAAAGGACATTACTGTTGAGATGGATAACAATCCTGGTAATCAGCAACCTCCTGTAGCTCTTGCTCCTCGGGCTATGTATGATTATTCTAAACCCACTCTGATTGGGGTTGAATCGAGTATTGTCAGACCGACTATTGCTGCAAATAATATTGAGATTAATCTAAACACAATACAGATAGTGCAACAGTATCTAGTGAAGCCACAGTTGTTTGATAACAATTTAGAAGCCACAGTTTGCAGAAACCGAAGAGACATAAGGTGAAGCCTACCGTACACAGAACAAGGACAAGAGAACGAACTAGAATCTATTGAAAGATGGAAGCAGATCAAAATAATCAGCTACCTCTGTGGTAGCCGTAGATCCTGTGAATCAAAATCCTGTTCCTCGTACTATGTGTGATTATGCTAAACCTAATTTAGCTGGTACTGAATCTAGTATTGTTAGGCCTGCTATTGCTACAAATAATTTTGAACTGAAACCTAACACTGTTCAAATGATTCAACAGTTTGTTTAGTTTGATGGTTTTCAAGATGAGGATCCTAATACTCATTTAGCCAACTTTTTGGAATTCTACGACACATTTAAAATCAATGGCGTTTCTGATGACGCCATTCGCCTTTGGTTATTTCCCTTTTCTTTCAGAAATAAGGCAAAACAGTGGTTAAATTCTCTACCACGAGGGTCTATCACTACTTGGGAACAAATGACTGAAAAGTTTTTACTTAAATATTTTCCGCCGGCTAAAATGGCAAAGTTGAGGAATGATATCTCTTCTTTTGTGCAGATGGATTTAGAGACACTCTACGATGGTTGGGAGAGATGATCGATGCAGCTGCCGGTGGAACCATAAATAACAAAACACCTGAGGAGGCTTATGAGTTTATAGAGGAGATGTTACTAAATAATTATCAGTGGCAAGTCATGAGAACAAAGCCACAAAAAGTTGCCGTGTTTTTAATATCGATGCAGTTACAATGCTGTCAAATCAAGTAGAGCTCTTAAATAAAAAGATTGATAGTTTAGTTGGCTCTACGCAGATACATGCAGTGATGAGGTACGATTCAAATGGAGGAGGAATGTATAATACAGATTATTCATCCCATGATACTAGCATAGAGAACGAACAAGCCAACTATATGGGTAACAAATCTAGATCTCAAAACAACCCTTATAGTAACTCTTATAATGTGGGTTGGAGGAACCACCCAATTTCTCGTGGGGTGGTCAAGGGAATCAGAGACCACCACCCCTTCCAAGCTTCCAACAACCACCTTACCAGCAAGAGAAAAAGTGAACCTTGAGGAGACGCTTACAAATTTTATTTCAGTATCAGAAACCCACTTTCAGAATATTGAGACAGCATTTAAAAATCAGCAAGCATCAATTCAAGGCCTCGAAACCCAAATAGGTTAGCTTGCTAAGCTGATCTCTGAACGACCGCAAGGTGGTTTACCGAGCAACATAGAAACTAACCCTAGGGAGCAACTCCATGCCATCATTATACATGACAAAGATGGGTTAGCTGAACATAAATTTGAAGAGAGGCAAGAAAATATGGTAAGTAATGGTAAGTTTGAGGTAAGTCATGGTACACAAAAATAGGTAAGTAAGGAGTATAAACCTCGAATCCTATACCTGAATGCAACAAGGAAAGACCGCACAGATAAACAATTCAGTACATTCCTCAAACTTTTAAAGAAGTTACATATTAACTTACCGTTTATTGAAGCTCTTTCGCAGATGCCAAACGCGGTTAAATTCTTAAAAGAGCCCTTAGCAAACAAACGGAAGCTGGATGAGTCCTCGCATGTAGCTGAATGTAGTTTGCTCGGCTATTTCTCAAAACAAGCTACCTAACAAACTGAAAGATCTAAGGAGTTTTACCATTCCTTGTTTAATTGGTAGCTTAAATGTTAAAAATGCCTTGGCTGATTTAGGGGCTAGTATTAATGTAATGCCTTATAAACTGTTTAAACAACAAGGTCTTGGGAAATCCAAACAAACTAGGTTGAGCATTCAATTGGCTGATAAAACCATTAGATTTCCTAGGGGTATAATTGAAGATATGCTAGTTAAAATTGACAAATTTATATTCCCAGTAGATTTTGTTGTTCTAGACATAGATGAGGATAGCGATGTGCCATTAATTTTAGGGCGACCCTTTTTAGCAACTGCTAGAACTATCATTGACGTAGGCACAGGTGAACTCACACTTCATTAGGCGATGACACAATTACTCTGCAAGCTCGTAATTCTAATAGAACATTTAAAGATAAAGATGTTATTACGAGTTATTCTGATAAACGATAAATTATACATATTTTTACCTCATGTTTAGCCTATATTTTGGATGAATTATTATTAATTTTGTGAGAATTGGTGCTCTTAACCCTTCTATTTCATGTTGTATACTGAGGAGAGTATAGGGAAGAGAAAAGAATGAAAAACGGGTCGAAAACGAAGAAAATGGGCCAAAGTGTGAAAACAACACACCCAAGGAGTCACTACATGGTCATGGCACACGGTCATGCCACATGAGGTCCAACACGACCCAGCCCCGATAAGCACGGCCAGGCCACATGGCAGTGCCACCCTCAACAGGCCCACACACGACCTCTTGTTGATCCACACGGGCATGGCACACGGGCGTGTCCCTGTCGTGAGGAAGTGCATTTGGATACTTAGAGGCTAAGAAAGGTATCCCAAAGCTTTATATAAAGACCCTAGGAGGCAACTCTAAAGGTGTACTCTTTTCTCCCAAAAAGGAGCGCCTTCTTTCTACCAACACAAGGAGTGGAAGCAAGGGATTACTTCAAGGGAAGCCGATTGATTCATCCCAGAAGCTGAATTCTACATCAAGACAGAGGAGCTCCCTAAATTCCTTCAGGGGTTTTTGGGTTCTTTATGTTTTGTTATCTTATTTCTTCTGAGATGTCTTCTTTATTAATTATGAACTAAATCCCCTAAATACTTGAGGGGGATGAACCCTAAGACAGATCTTGTTATTATTTTATCTTGAGTTATATGATAAATACTTGAATTATTCTTAATTATGTGTTCTTAATTCTTGTTTTAATAATCCCAGGTATTAATTCAAGAAACTGATGTGCTTAGGCAGATGAGCAAAAGTCCCTGTTTAAGAGTAGATCTAGCATAATTAAGTGGAGTTGCATGCAACCCTAGACATAGGGCGATATAAATCTGCCAGATTAGGGTCAAACCTAATAGGGGGATCCATAGATCGAATTAATGCAAGACTAGGGGTTTTAACTAGAAAGAGATTTTAGTTAATCAACATAGGATTAGTTCTTCTTATCTTCGACGAAAGTATTAACATAAGTTAGGGATCTCTACGGATCAAGTCAAGTGAATAAATCATCTAGCTCAAGAATTGATAACAAGTGAAGTCTAGGTGGATTCTCCCTTGAGTATTGCCCAATCAATCAGTCTTTCTCTAAAGAGTTTTTCCTCAATTTACTTTTTGTGCATTCATAGTTTAGTTTTAGAATTAGTTTCATAAAAACGCCTTTATTCTTTAGGTTAAATAATAGAAAGGAAGTAAGTATTAGTACTTTTGGTTCCCTTGGGTATGATATCTCGGTCTTGCCACTAAACTATACTACTGTTCGATAGGTGCGCTTGCCTTAAAATCGTGATATTAGTTAGTTTTTGGTGCGATCAATTTTTTATAAATTTTATTACTTCATCTCACGTATATCAAGTTTTTAGTGCCATTACCGGGGAACTAAAATATTAAGAAAACTCGATTTCTATTACTTTAGCCATTACTATATTTATTTATTTATTTATTTTTGGTTTTTATTTATTTTATTTTATTTTAATTTTCTTTGCTTTTTCCTTCTAGGTATTTCTAGTTTATGACTAGAATCAACCCAGCAGGACCATTGCTTTTTGACGAAGATTTAGAAGCGACAGTTCGCAGAACTCGCAGAGAGATCAGACGAGGCCTTCATTATCTAGAACAAGAACCTGAACCTACGGAAGAGATGGAAGCAGATCAAAACATTCCACCAACTCCTGCAATAGCCGCACAACTAGTGAATCAAGATGATGCTCCTCGTACTATGTATGATTATGCTAAACCTAGTTTGGCTGGTGCTCAATCTAGTATTATTAGACCTACTATTACTGCAAATAATTTTGAATTAAAACCTAACACTATTCAGATGATACATCAGTTTGTGCAGTTTGATGGTTTACAGGATGAAGATCCAAATTCACACATAGCCAACTTTTTGGAATTATGAGATACTTTCAAAATAAATGGTATTTCTGATGATGTCGCTCGCCTCAGAATATTTCCTTTTTCTTTGAGGAACAAAGCTAAACAGTGGTTAAATTCTTTACCACGAGGATCAATCACTACATAGGAATAGATGACAGAAAAATTTTTACTTAAATATTTTCCTCCAGCTAAAACAGCTAAATTACGAAACGATATCTCTTCTTTTGTGCAGATGGATTTAGAAACACTTTACGATACCTGGGAGAGATACAAAGATCTTTTGCGAAGGTGCACTCACTATGGACTACATTTGTGGTTACAAGTTCAAACCTTTCAGAATAGTTTGAATCCTTTAACAAGGCAGATGATTGATGCAGTCGCAGGAGGAACAATTAACAACAAAACGCCAGAAGCAGCTTATGAATTTATTGAAGAGATGTCACTGAATAACTATCAGTGGCAGGTCATGAGGAAAATGCCGACAAAAGCTGCAGGAGTTTATAATATTGATGCTATCACCATGCTTACTAACCAAGTAGAACTTCTAAATAAAAAGTTTGATAATTTTGTTGGTTCTACACAGGCACAGCCAGTGATGCAGTGTGACGCAACTCATGGGAATATGTTTACTCCAGACTGTTCATCTTACGACCATGGCACAGAAACGGAGCAAGCCAATTATATGGGTAACAATTTTAGATCTCAAAATAATCCTTATAGTAACACATATAATGCAGGTTGGCGGAACCACCCCAATTTTTCTTGGGGAGGACAAGGAAATCAAAGACAACAGCCTCCTCCGGAATTTCAGTAGCCACTACCACAACAAGAGAAAAAGCCAAATCTTGAAGAAATGTTCACCAAATTCATGGCCATGTCAGAAACCCATTTTCAAAACACTGAGATGGCATTAAAGAACCCACAAGCATCAATTAAAGGACTTGGGAATCAAATTGGTCAACTCGCAAAGTTAATATTAGAAAGACCACAACGTGGACTACCAAGTAACACTGAGAGCAACCCTAAAGAACAACTTCATACTATAAACACAATAGATGAGAAGGCGTTAACCAAAGACGACCCAAAGTTATGCAAGGAGCCAGAGGTGAGTAAAGGTAAGGTAGAGGTAAGCAATAACAAGCCAGACATAAAAGAACACAAGCCTCATATCCCATCCCCAAAAGCGCTAAAGAAAGACCACACAAATGAGCAATTTGGTAAGTTTATTAAACTTTTAAAGAAATTACATATTAACTTACCATTTGTTGAAGCAATTTTGCAGATGCCAAATGCTATTAAATTCTTAAGAGAACTATTGACAAACAAGCGGAAGCTAGATGAGAAACCTCATGTGGAACTAAATGCAGTATGCTCAGCTATTCTATAGAATAAATTGCCAACCAAACTAAAAGATCCAGGGAGTTTTACTATTCCTTGTCTACTTGGTAACCTAGATGCAAAAAATGCTTTAGCTGATTTAGGGGCTAGTATAAATGTTATGCCGTATAAACTGTTTAAACAACTAGGTCTAGAACCAAGATGAGCATTCAACTAGCTGACAAAACTATTAGGGCACCTAAGGGAATAATTGAAGATGTACTTGTCAAAATTGATAAATTTATATTCCCAGTTGACTTTGTTGTTTTAGACATTGATGAAGGCAGCAATGTACCCCTAATTCTAGGGCGACCCTTTTTAGCAACCGCTGGGACGAAAATTGATTTAGAAACAGGCAAAGTCACATTACATGTAGGTGATGACGCTGTCACTTTACAAGCTCAGAACTCGATTAAGACAACAGATAATAATATAGCTCCGAGTCCTTGTAAAAACACTGAACTCACCGCCCAACCTTCTATTCAGGATACATTCTACATAGAGGCAACCAACCAACAAACGAGTCCATCTGAGGAATATGCACCTGAAAAGTGAATACTTCAGATTGAGGAATTAGATGAGTGGCTGAACTATCATGAAAAACCCAAAATATGCCACACCAACCTAGAGCTTCACCAAGATGACCCTCAGAAAAAAACTAATCAGTTCAATATAGGGGATAAGGTAATTTTAAGGGACGACGATCCTCGAACCTCAAATTCAGAAGAACATACAAATGATACACCCTACTTCGTGGTAATAAAAGTCTTTCCATACGATACAGTTGAGGTAACTCACCCTAACCACGGAACTTTCAAGGTAAACGGCCATAGGCTTAAACACTATAGAGGTGAGAATTTTAAAGATAACAGCAAGGAGCTTCAGCTCCATGAGATCCCTTCACGATACATCTAGGAAGAGTCGAGCTTAAACTCTAAATAAGTGCTTCTCGGGAGGTAACCCAGCACTAACTTAGTAAAATTTCTTCCTATTTTGATTTTAGTCTTTTAATTCATCAACTAACCCTTTTTACTGCAGAAATTTAGGACCACATGGCCATGCACACGGGCGTGCTTAAGGCCGTGTGAACATTAAAGTAGAGACACAGTCGTGCACACAGGCCGTGTACAAACAGAGAAAACTTTTTCCCAAAGCATAGGCTAACGATAAATCACCACGGCCATACGACATAGCCGTAGCAACCCTTCAAATTCAACACGGGCTTGCACAAAGCCACACGCCCGTGTCCCTAAACCATGGCCAACACTGTCAATTTAGACACGACCGTGTGGTTGCCTACACGACCTTGTGAATAGCGAAGCCTCATCGCAAACGGCCATGTGACCGACCATACAACCATGTGAAAAGTGAACAAGATTGCAAACGACCATACGAGATGGCCAACATGGGCATGTACTTCGTTTAGGCGCGCCAAAATCACCAAATTTCAAATTACATGGGCAAAACCTAAGTCACACGGGCGTGTGCCATACCCGTGTGACCCAAAAACCATAAATAGGGGCCACTATTCATCATCTTCTCCCATTCTAAACCCTAAATCCTCTCAAACCACCCTCTCTCCCAACCTCCCTAGCACCGCCGCCGGTGTCTACAGTGCTCCCACGACTGTGCCGCCTCACCCACGACCATGCCCCGCCTCATACCTCTCCCATTCGGTTCTATTTTCTCATTTTTCTTTCTAAATTTTTACTAATCTATTTTATTTTTATTCTAATATCATGTTACATTTAGGATTAACATTATTTCAAAACATGGAATTGATTGAATTAGCATGAACACTCTAGAATGTTATAGAAAACCTTATGACTTCATGCCACTTAGAGCTACATTTGAGTGCCATTTTTCCTAAATTCTCATGCATTTAGTATAAATACATACCCATATTGCTTATTTTTGATATCACATTAGAATGGATAATTTATAGTATTTAGGTTACTCCCCATTTTATTTCAAAATATCTTTAGGAACATTGTCATTCTAATCTACATATTATTTTATATATAGTTTTTGATTTAATTTAATTTCAATTTTTAGGACTAATGTATGTTATTTTGTTTTTAGGCATCATGTCCACATCACGCGGTAAGAAAGCTACCATCCCACCTTCGAAGAAACGTAAGGGGCCAGGTGGTTCATCATCGAGGCCAACCTCCGAGGCTCGCCACCTGTTTATTACATTTCCCCAAGACTCCCAAGAGGAGTTGTTTCAGATACTATGGGCTCGTACATTAAGCGCCAGCCGATGCATTGATTGGGATGCGCTAGAGCTAATCAACCTCACAGATGCAGTCCGGGCCCTACTGATGACGGATCCTTGGGAGCAGTTCTTCTAAATTATCGAGCCTACATACCTTGAACTCACTCTAGAGTTCTGCTCCACCTTCCATCTTCAGACCGTCATGAGCCAATTCAATGATCCCGGGATGGTCCAATTTTGCCTAGGAGGTCTTGTACGCCACTTTAGCGTACCAGAGTTCGGCTCAGCTCTCAGCCTCTACACAGAGCGGTTCATGGAGGAGGAAGACTTTCCTACATTCCCCCGTCGCATCCACCTTAAACCAGTCGATTGTTGGCACAGTATTGCCCCGGGGTATCCCTCCTATGACCCCAGTCGCATGAAGGCAACCGCCCTCACCCCATCATTAAGGTACCTTCACGCTCTTCTCGTGCATACTCTGATAGGTAGATAGGAGAGCACAGGCGTCGTCAACACCCACGATGCCTATTTCTTAAGGAGCATGGCGAACGCGCAACCCATCGACCTCGCCTTCTTTATCACTCACACCATGCAGCACCAGACCGAGCGACATCGTAAGGGCGTCATATCCATGGGCCCGTACATTACACACTTGGCCCGTCACTTTGGGCTCCTCAACACAGCGGCCCAAACATCATCATACACACTCGTCGGCCAGATGTCCCCTCAGGGCATCCAGATTATGTACTATATTAGGATGATCCAGCGGAGACCAGGAGGCGACCCTTTTCAGTACCGCCTCATCCAAAAGGTCGAGGATCCAGAGGATATTCCTAATGATGTCCCACCACCGGAGGATGATGTACCTACCGACCCACCACCACCCTACCGACCAGTTCATGCGACAGATTCTCATGCTGACATATCTGAGCGCCTATCCCGATTCGAGCAGCAATGCTTCCAGCGCTTCGATCACATCGATGCGACACTGTAGCAGATATGCCAGCACCTTCACATCACTTCACCACCGCCACCGCGTGATCCATCTGAGGATTAGAGACTTCTATTCCTCTTAACTTTATTTTTATCTTAATTTTATTTAAACACTGATCCCTATTTTTACCTTTTCTTTTCTTCTAACTTTATTTTCCTTTTTACTTTTACTTTTATTTTTAGTTCATTTTATCTTTTTCATTATTTGAATTTTAGTATTTTTAGAATTTAATTTATTTTCTTTCTTTATTTTTAATTTCTTCATATCGGCTCCCCCCTTAACAAACATATTCTTTTAATCCAAATTCCCCACGACTGATAAATACTTTCGTAGTTTCAAAGGAGCTCTACAGCTCATATCCATATGGAAATGGGACAACCCTACCACAACTACCGGCTCTTCCAAGTCCAATCTCCGTCTCACAAATTCATCCAAAATTCAGGGAGTTTCATGTTTTCCCCTATCTTATGATCTTGTGCGTCAATTGCTACTAATGTTATCTTTCTACATTGAGGGCAATGTACATCTTAAGTGTGGGGGGGAAACTTACTTTCAGTCACTACATTCTCCTTGAAATCCCTAAAATTTTTTCTAATTTTTTGCATTGTTCTCAAATCTGCATTATCTTCAGTCTCTTAATAGGAATTAATTCTGATTGATTTATGATTTTTATTGATAAGTTGAGAATCAAGACATAGGTGCTTGTACTTTGATTATTCAAACTTTAAAACATTAGGGAATCAAGCATGATAAGTTGAAATTTTTGAGAATCCCATTTTTTTTCATAAGTTATTTTCCTTAATTTTAAGTGTTATCTTGAGATTGAAATTCGCAAGACTGACACCAAAAGCCATAATTCTAGTGAGATTTTTGAGCCTTTTGAGCATACATTCTTTCGTGCTCACTTTTATTATTGCTTTGAGTGAGTCAATACTGATTTGTTACTCTAGAACTTGCTTCGACTATACATGTCAAGAACACATCATTGATTTGATATACCAAAATGATAAAGGCACTTATGATTTAACTCACTTACTCCATAAAAGCCTACCTCCATAAATTAACCCCTAGTGAACCCCATTGAGCCTAACAACCTATTCTTTGACTTACCTCTAATTTTAACCCATAGCCTGTTTTTGTTGAATTCCATTCAATTATTTTGATCCCTATTTTTTTCGAGATTTGAGTTGAAATTATTATCTAGCTTTATTCTCTTTTCCAGATTATAAGGTTTATAATGAATTGTACTTGAATTGTTCTTAAAAAAAATGTATGTATATTAAAGAAATTCAGTTGTAATCTGTAATAGTTCAATAGTTTTTGCATATTTCTATTTTAAGGCTACAAAAGGTATAACGATATCATTATAAGGCTTAGCCCTAGGAATATGTTCTAGTGATAGAGATTTTTCTAGCTAGATAATTTTTCAATTCAATCTCGATTCTAACCTTCTTTTGCAGCCTGTGACAACACCCCTAACCAAACCCCATTAGAACCATTGAAAGACCTTTTGATCGATGTATCATATCAATCTACAGTGGTGGAGATTTGATTTTCTTGCAAGCCTATGGTAATAACTTTTCAGGTTGATTAGAGACTACTTAAATCTTGAACCCTAAACACTTTGAGTGGATAGAGTGAATCTTTAGTGAGGATGTCAAAACTTGTTGCTTTCAATTGAGAGATGATTACTTAGAAGAAGGGAAGAAACTTATGTTTCGATGATAAAATTCTCAACTTAAAGTAATTGAATCCTTAATGTTCTTTTGATTGAATTTTTATTGTATGAATATTTGGGAATTAGTTTGAAACATTATTGATAAAAATTGTGAGTTGAGAGGAATGATTCTTAATTAGGGATTGAGATTTTGCTTGAGGACAACCAAAGGCTTAAGTGTAGGGGTATTTGATAAACGATAAATTATACATATTTTTACCTCATGTTTAGCCTATATTTTGGACGAATTATTATTAATTTTATGAGAATTGGTGCTCTTAACACTTCTATTTCATGTTGTATACTTAGGAGAGCATAGGGAAGAGAAAAGCATGAAAAACGGGCCAAAAACGAAGAAAATGGGCCAAAGTGTGAAAACAACACGGCCCAAGGAGTTACCACACGGTCGTGGCACACGGCCATGTCACATGAGGTCCAACACAGCCCAGCCCCGACAAGCACGGCCAGGCCACATGGTCGTGCCACCCTTAACAGGCCCACACATGGCCTCTTGTTGATCCACACAGGAGTGTCCCTATCGTGAGGAAGTGCAATTTCACTTGGATTTGGATACTTAGAGGCTAAGAAAGGCATCCCAAAGCTCTATATAAAGACCCTAGGAGGCAACTCTAAGGGTGTACTCTTTTCTCCCAAAAAGGAGCGCCTTCTTTCTGCCAACACAAGGAGTGGAAGCAATGGATTACTCCAAGGAAAGCCGATTGACTCATGCCAGAAGCTGAATTCTACATCAAGACAAGGGAGTTCCCTAAATTCCTTTAGGGCTTTTTGAGTTCTTTATGTTTTGTTATCTTATTTCTTCTGAGATGTCTTCTTTATTAATTATGAACTAAATCCCCCAAATACTTGAGGAGGATGAAACCTAAGACAGATCTTGTTATTATTTTAGCTTGAGTTATATGATAAATACTTGAATTGTTCTTAATTTTGTGTTCTTAATTCTTGTTTTAGTAATCCTAGATATTAATTCAAGAAACTGATGTGCTTAGGCAGAGGAGCAAAAGTCCCTATTTAAGAGTAGATCTAGCATAATTAAGCAGAGTTGTATGCAACCCTAGACATAGGGCGACATAAATTTGCCAGATTAGGGTCAAACCTAATAGGGGGATCCATAGATCGAATTAATACAAGACTAAGGGTTTTAACTAGAAAGAGATTTCAGTTAATCAACCTAGGATTAGTTGTTCTTATCTTCGACGGAGGTATTATCACAAGTAAGGGATCTCTACGGATCAAGTCAAGTGAATAAATCATCTAGCCCAAGAATCGATAACAAGTGAAGTCTACGTGGATTCTCCCTTGAGGATTGCCCAATCAATCAATCTTTCTCTAAAAAGTTTTTCCTCAATTTACTTTTTATGCATTCATAGTTTAGTTTTAGAATTAGTTTCATAAAAACTCCTTTTATTCTTTAGGTTAAATAATAGAAAAGAAGTAAATATTAGTACTTTTGCTTTCCTTGGGTACGATATCTCGGTCTTATCGCTAAACTATACTACTGTTCGATAGGTGTGCTTGCCTTAAAATCGTGATATTAGTTAGTTTTGGTACGATCAGTTTTTTATAAATTTTATTTCTTCATATTATGTATATTATATTGTAACAAGAATAATCCCACTGTTCAACCTTCGTTGTAGGATATTCTTAGAAAAGGTACAATTGAGCCACATTCGAGTTCATGCTACAACAAGGGAGTAGTTCATGAAGAGCGAATGTTACGAATTGATGAACTAGACGAGTGGCGAAACTATAGCAAGAAGGAAACGAAAATATGTCACGCCGAACCAAAGCATCACCATGATGACCCTAAGGTAAAGAAGAATCAATTCAAGGTAGGGGATAAGGTATTATTAGAGGAGGAGGACCCTCGAATTTCGAATTCAAAACTTCATACAGATGACGCATCTCCCTTCACAGTAAGGAAAACCTTCCCCTATGGTACAGTCGAGAAAACACCTAAGATAGTTGGAACTTTCAAGGTAAATTATACTCGACACAAGCCTTATTGTGATAAAATTGATAGCAGGAAAGAGGAGTTCCAACTCCTCGAACCACCATGACCGTGTGAAATTAAGGTAAAGCCGAGCTTAGACTCTAAAGAAGCAATTCTCGGGAGGCAACCCGAGCACTAACATTGTTAATCTCTCTAATTCTAATTTTTAACATCTAAATTATTAACTAAGTCCTGAAATGGAGGTCTCTCAGAACCACACGACCAAGCACACAGGTGTGCCTAATGCCGTGGGCACACCACGGGTAGAGACACTGTTGTGCGACACGGCCGTGTAAAAATAAGGTAATAATCTTCCCAGGACACAGCTTTCTACAAATCGCCACGGCTGTGCGATGTGGCCGTGGGTGAACCTGTTAAATCAACACGGGCGTACGACACGGTCGTGTCCCCAGACCGTGTTTAAAACTGAGAAATTAGCATGGGTATTTCACACACCCGTGCCTGAGACCCGTGGTCGAACCTGCTAATTAAACATGGGCGTGTGACATTATACACGGGGATGGGAGAAACAAACAACGCAGGATGCAGCCGTGCGACACGGCCATGTGAGCCAACACGCCCAAAGAACACGGGCATGGCCCAACTATTAGGGGCGCCAAACCTAAAAATTTCGAATCACACGGGCTGAACGTAAGGCACATGGGCGTGTGACACGCCCGTGTGACCCTATTTTTATATAAACCCCTTCACTATTCACTCATCTTCTTCCATCAAACCCTAGCCACCAACCTCCTCCAGCAGCCGCCGCTCCTCCCTAGCGCCACTACTGCCTAAAAACCAGCCACCACCTCTCTTCCCTTCTCCTCCACCCTCTTACTCCTTTTTTCTTTTTCTGTTCACTCAAAACCTCTAAACTATAATTCCTCCCTCTCATTTCTCCTCTTTCCCCGGACACAACCACCTTTGTGCCACCACCATTGACGCCGCCAGCCCTTACTCTGACCACCCTTTCGTCAACACCGGTTTCATCTTCTTGTTCCTTTTCTTGTGATTTTTAATTTTATTTCTTATTACATTATATTTCCTATTATTACTAATTTGCTTCTTATACATCTACTAACTATTTATCATGCATTTTTGAACATTGATCTTAGTCATGCTTTTGTTATGATTTTTACCTTTAAATTGCTTTTGAATTAGTTTTTGTTCAGTTTTTCTTGGTTTAGTATGGTAGTTTTAGATTGATTAATTTTAAACTTACTGAGACCATTGATCTATTTTACTAATAGGCTTTGTTTCAAGTAGGAGTACACTTATAAAAATTGTCCGATGTTCTTAATAGTCTTCACTATTTCATTAATTGGCTTCCACTAGTTTTAGGAGTGAAATTTAGGAATACTTAAACTTATGAGAAACTATTGGTACCCTCTTACTCTAGTGCCTTAATTTTATCATGCAGGTACCATGTCAAATCCTCGCGGCAAGTCTAAAACTGCTGTCCCCGCTTCTAAAAAGCGTAAGGGACCTGATGCTACCTCCTCTAGTGCCACCATAAAGGTTCGGCACCCATTCCTCTAGTTCCCACAAGGATCCCAAGAGGAACTATTTTAGATACTTAGGGCGAGATCGCTCGGAGTGGGGCGATGTATCGATTGGGCCGCCCTAGATCAGGTCCAACTAGTAGACGTCATTCAAGCTCTATTGTCCAGGGATCCATGGGACCAGTTCTTTGAGATTGTCGAGCCCACATATCTCGAGCTCACTTTAGAGCTCTATTCCACCTTCCATCTATAGACGATCATGTCCCAATATGACGATCCCAAAACGATCCAGTTCCATCTCAACAGTTTGGTATGCCAACTAAGCGTACCTGAGTTTGGTGTAGCTTTAGGCCTATATACTGACAGTTTCATGGAGGAAGAAGACCTATCCGAGCTCCATTATCACATCCACTACTCTCCATCAAAATGTTGGAGAGCCCTAGTCCCTGCTTCAGCCACCTACGGTCCCAGTCACTCTAAGGCGACGACTCTCTCCCCATCACTGAGATACCTACACGTCATCCTTGCACATACATTAACTGGGAGACGCGAGAGCACCAGCGTTGTCAACACCCTTGATGCTTATTTTCTACGAAGTATGGCGCACGGGCACGTGTTCGACCTTGCCTATTTCGTCACCCTCGCCATTCAACATCAGACAGAGCGACACAAGAAGGGGGTAATTTCTATGGGCCCATATATGACACGCCTCGCGAGATATTTTGGCCTCCTCAACACAGTGGCACAATCATCCTCCCTCACTCTTATCGGCCAGATGTCCCTACGGGGAATCTCAAGCATGCTTCACATGAGGATGATCGAGCAACAACGTGGGACTGATCCTCCTCAGTACTGTCTAGCTCAATCTACCGAGTAGGAGAACCCAGAGGATATTACTGATGATGTCCCCCATCTCACGAGGAGCCACCGTCTCAGCCACCGCCCATATATCGTCCAGTTCATGTGGCTACTTCATACCCTAACATATTTGAGTGCTTTACACAATTCAAGCAGTATTGTTTTCAGCGCTTTGATCACATTGATGCTACTCTCCATCAGATTTGTCAGCATCTTAACATTTCACCACCGCCCCCACCTCACGAACCATCTGAGGATTGGGACTTTCGAGTCCTCTTATTTTTTTCTTTATTTTCCTTTTTATTTTATTCTTTATTATTATTTTTATTATTATTTTTCTTTTTAGGTTTCTTTAACTTTATCTTTTTCTTTATTTAAATTTCAATATTCTAAAAACTTCGCATAATATATTTTGAACATTTTATATCGGCTATTTCTTAACAAGTAACCATGTTAATCTATATTCTTTAAAGTCTTATTGATGTAATCGCAGTTACACAGAGCCTAAAAGCTCAACAGTACTCTGCCAAATCCAACTCTAATGGGAAAACTACTCTATGACTGCCATGTCCTACTCAACCACAGCTATAGCCACAAAGTTTTTGACACAGCAATTATGGATAGGCAATATCTACAAACCCGTAATACCCTCCCCCAACCTCACTTTTGCCCTAGCCTCAGAATCAAGTTTCTGCACTTCCAACTCAATGATACCATCCAATTTTCAAGGAGTTTCACTTCTCTCCCTATCTTATGATTTTATCCTTATATTTTACATATATCTACCCTTGTACATTAAGGGCAATGTATATTTTAAGTGTGGAGGGTGTAACACCCCGAACCCGGCCCAGACGTTATGGCCATGTCCGGTGTGCTACATCACCTAGACTATCCTATGCCGCCCTATTTACTAAGTCTGATGGTGAGTTTTGAAAAGTAATGCTTGATTTTTGGAAATTCCTATTTTAATAATTATTCAACTCAATCTCTATTCCATTTGTTAAGCGATTCATTTTAACCTTATTATCCTACTTAGTCATTTGTATTGTCAGGTTGGTTAAGAAAACATTTGTTAAATTTTTGAAAACAGTGTGTAGTTGTAGTTGAAATAAAATAGTTGAAAATCCCAAATAAAAACAAGTATAGTGGCCTTATTACAACGCATAACAAAATAAAACTAATAGTAAAAAGTAATTAAATTAATAAACCAATTAAAATGCGAGTTCAGTCTTCGTGGCCACTCTGAATCCCTCCTAGTATCCAAGTCACGCTCTAGGGCTCTCCTGCAAGGATGGAAAAGAAAAGGGTGAGTTTGGGAACCTCAGTGTGTGCAGAACCCATCCAAAGCCCACATCGGCTCGAGCCCACTAAGCCTGAGCCCTAACCAGTCTCAGTCAGCTATTGGGCCGAAGCCCTATTCAGAATACAGATACTGGGCCAAAGCCCTATAACAGATACTGGGCTGAAGCCCTATTCATATAATAGTTTGGCCCATAGGCCCATAACAGTACAGTATAGTATAACAGTATGAATGCAACCCAATTGGGGAGACTACTCAACTCACCAACCGCTACACACCACCCCTACCAGCCAACACACCATATGGGGAATAACTCGACCCACCCAGCCCACACACCACAGTTGCAGAATGGCTGCTCAGATAAACAGTATACGAGGTAAAGCCCCTTTCAGAACAGTACGAGGCATAGCCCCTTTCAGTAACGTGGCGGTGCCACTCACACTTCCTCCAATATAAACCCAACCCATGCATCAGACATACATACATCATGATATGCAGTAACAGAAACAGTCATGTCAACAGTACAGTCGATTCTAGCCCTGGGGTATAATGGTAATTTTTTTACCTAGGGGTAAATCAGTAATTTCTCACCCTAAAGGTATTTCAGTAATTCTATTCTCTTATTACAGTTTTTATTATTATTATAGCCTCTACTATTACAGTGGTTGTTACAGAAACTCATTTAATTCAGTTTATCAGTTTTAGCCCTTAGGGCCTAAAACCCCTAATGGGCCCTACCATGTCAATTAACCCGTTAAGCCCATTTAAGTCTTAATCTTTAATCCATTACTCGTTTTAACAGTTTTTACGACTATAGTCCATATTATTACCTTTAAACCTATTTTTATCCCTAATGGGCCCAAAAGCCCATTGGGCCTATATTCGGCCCATCGAGGCCCAACTTACCAAAGTGCCCAAAATTTCGCGGTAAACTCTCCTACCAGTGCCGGTTCCAAATCCAACTTTTTCCTACCAACTTGAGAGCATTCGCATGCTCACAAGCCCTCAAAATGCCGGAACTTCGGCTTTTCGGCTTTTGTCGATTTGAACAATGAAGGTATTCGAAGCACACACCTGATTTGCAGTCCCACTGACGAGATTTCCTATGCGCCCGTTCCTACAATCCATTATCTAAGTGATTAATCAATAGATCTACGAAAACTACAACCAAAATCCCTTACCACATTCAGCCACACCCTTAATGGCCATGAAAATTACCTCTGTCGATTTAGATGCACTAGATCTAGATCTGATGATACCGATGCCTTCCACTCCTTACTTGATCACCTTCCTTGCTAACTAACACCGAAAAAGAACCAAAATACTACTTTACACCACTAATAGACTAAATTGACAACCTCCCTAACTTTAGGGACTTTCGGCTTTTCCAAAGTATGAAATATCTTAAAGATCTGAGTTGATAACCACTTACCGCTACTTTTACCTTGACTCTAACTCATATCTGAAGTAGATCTAACCCTTAAATGTTAGTAGAACCCTTACCTCTGAGATCTGCAAATTCGGCTATCTCCCTAAAATTATGGTGATTTCGACTTTTCACCAAGTGAAGAAGATGACGATTTGGACTATGGGTTTGAGTGATGGTGTCGACAATGATGTGGCTCAAGGGGATGTAGTAATCGGCCACAACAGGTGAAAGGAACAGGGGTAATTCAGCTTAGAAGGATTAGGTAAAAGGAAGTAGCTTTCGGGATTCTGGCACTTTGAACAATCAGCTATGGGTGTTTTTGAGAGGGATGGGAGCAAAAGAAAGAGTGGATCTGAGTAAGAAAGGTGTTCGGCTAGGGAAGAGATCAAAGAGGAAAAAGAAAAGTGAAGAAAATAATGGTAGAGGTGAAGAAGAAGAAATCGGCTAGAAGCTTTCTAGGGAGGCAAGTTTCGGCTTTTCTGACAGTAAAAGAGAAGATTATACCTAAGGTGGCTTAGCCCTAATTCTTATGACAGAAATAGAAAAAGATGAAACCCTAATAATCTTTCTCAAGCAATCGGCCTAAGTCCCTCAAGCCCTTGCCGAAATTCACTTAAGTTAGTCACATGCCAGGCACATGCTTAAAAATTAAAAAGAACACTACGCTTACCTTGCAACTCGAACCCTTGTCCTTGAATACCCACTTAGGCGCCACTTTTTTAGGAGCTTAGTGGCGCTACCTTGCCACTCTACCAAGGCTCCCTTTGTGACATATTTTACACGGTTTTTCTTAAAGGCCTACTTAACCAAGTTCCCTTTCACTTGAAAATCCAACTTAATATTTTACCGGGTTTTAACTTAAGCTTGGGCCTTCTAAAGGCCCACTAACTCATGTACATACATTTTCAACCTTCAGAACACCAAAATTTTAAACTTCACTAAAATTCACAAACCCGAAAAATCCCGAAAATCAAGGCGTTACAACTCTACCCCCTTAAAGAAATTTTGGCCTCGAAATTTACCTGATCCAAATAATTGAGGGTATTGTTGACGCATCACTTCTTCTGGCTCCCACGTAGCTTATTCTCTACCATGGCTGTGCCATAGCACCTTAACCAATGGAACAGACTTCCTCCTTAAGACTTTGACTTCACGATCTAAGATTTGCACAGGCTCTTCCTCGAAGGTCAAATCGGTATTTACTACAATCTCCTCTACTGGTACAATATGCGAAGGGTCCGACCGATACCGTCTTAGCATGGACACGTGAAAAACGTCATGGATACGATCCAACTCTGGTGGCAACTCCAACTGATATGCTACTGGCCCAATCCGCTTGAGAATCCTATAAGGCCTAATAAACCGCGGACTTAATTTGCGCTTTTTACCAAACCTCAAGACCTTCTTCCACGGTGAAACCTTAAGGAATACTCTATCTCCAATAGCAAACTCAATTTCCTTACGCTTAAGGTTAGCATATGACTTTTACCTATCAGATGCTTCCTTTAACCGATCACGAATCAGTTTAACCTTGCTCTCTGTACTGCCACTAATTCTGGTCCAAGAACTTGGCGCTCTCCCAACTCTGTCCAACAAGTAGGAGTACGACATCTTCACCCATAAAGTGCCTCATATGGAGCCATCTAAATACTCGCTTGATAACTGTTGTTGTATGCAAATTCCGCCAATGGTAAATAATCTTCCTAACTACCACGAAAGTCAATAACGCATCCTCTTAGCATATCTTCCAACACTTGAATGACCCTTTCAGACTGACCATCTATCTGAGGGTGAAATACAGTACTGAAGTCCAATCGCGTACCTAGCGCCTCATGCAACTTCTTCCAAAATCGAGATGTAAATCTAGGATCTCGATCAAAAATTATCGAAACTGGCACCCCATGCAAACGCACAATCTCGGCTACATACAGCTTGGCCAACTTTTGAAGTGAGTAATCAGTTCTAACCGGTATAAAGTGAGCAGACTTCATCAATCTATCCACAATTACCCATACAGAGTCTTTCTTTGAAGGTGTCAAAGGCAACCCACTCACAAAATCCATCGTTACTCTTTTCCATTTCCACTGCGGAATCTTCACTGGCTGCAACAATCCAGAAGGCAACTGGTGCTCAACTTTAACTTGCTGACACGTCAGACATTTCTAAACGAACTCAGTCACCTCTCGCTTAAGTCCAGGCCACTAATAACCCTCTCGCAAATCTCTATACAAGTTATTACCTCCTGGGTGCATAGCACAAGGTCCACCATGAGCCTCACCCAAAATCAACTGCCTTAAATTAGAGTCCTTAGGAACGCAGATTCTCCCACGGAAACAAAGAACCCCATCAGAATTCAGTCTAAAATCCTCACTCTCACCATTCTTAACTTGCTGAAATCGAGGAATCAACGAATCATCCTTCAACTGTAACTCTTTGATTCTCTCAGTCCAAGTCAGTCTTACTTGCAACTCTGCTAGCAAGCTCTCATCATCATACAAACTCAAACGAGCAAACATGGCCTTTAACTCAGCAACGGTTCTTCGACTCAGTACATCAGCCACTACATTAGCCTTGCCAGGGTGGTATTCAATCAAACAATCATAGTCCTTAAGTAACTCTATCCATCTCCGTTGCCTAAGATTCAACTCCTTCTGAGTTAACAGATATTTGAGACTTTTATGGTCAGTGTATATAATACACTTTTCCCCATAAAAGGTAGTGTCTCCAGATTTTCAATGCAAACACCACCGCTGCCAACTCCAAATCATGCATAGGGTAATTCGCCTCGTGAGGCTTAAGCTACCGCGAAGCATAAGCAACCACCTTACCCTCTTGTATTAGCACACAACCTAATCCCACATGCGAAGCATCGCTATAAACCATAAAGTCCTTCCCAGATTCCGGCTGAATCAACATTGGCGCCTCAGTCAACACCTTTTTTAGCTTGTCAAAAGCTTCTTGCTGCCTCTCAGTCCAATTAAAGGCTACTCCCTTCCTTAACAATTTCGTTAACGGAGCCGCGATGATAGAGAACCCCTCAACAAACCTTCTATAATAACCTGCCAAACCCAGAAAACTATGAATTTTAGACACCGCCCTTGGCGGCTTCCAATCTAGAACTGCCTCAATCTTGCGAGGATCCACCCTAATTCCCTCAGCGGAAACAATATGCCTCAGAAAAGTCACTTCTCGCAGCCAAAATTCACACTTACTAAATTTCGCATACAGTTGCTTTTCTCTCAGAATTTGTAGGACAATTCGAAGATGCTCATCATGCTTCTCCTTTGTTTCTGAATACACCAATATATCGTCAATAAAGACGACCACGAAACGATCCAAGTACGGCTGAAATACTCGGTTCATTAAGTCCATAAAAGCTGCCGGTGCATTCGTCAATCCAAACGGCATAACCAAAAACTCGTAGTGACCATAGCGAGTTCTGAATACCGTCTTATGCACATCCACCTCCTTTACCCTCAACTGATGATATCCAGATCGAAGGTCGATCTTGGAAAACACAGAAGCTCCTTGAAGCTGGTCAAACAAATCGTCTATTCTCAGCAGAGGGTACTTGTTCTTTATCGTCAGTTTGTTCAACTGGTGATAATCGATGCACATACGCATCGTTCCATCATTCTTTTTCACGAACAGTACCGGTGCTCCCTACGGAGACACATTCGGTCTAATGAAGCCCCTATCTAACAACTCTTGAATCTGGGCTTTCAATTCCACTAGCTCCTTTGGTGCCATTCTGTAAGGCGCAATGGACACTGGAGCTGTTCCAGGCAACAGATCGATCCCAAATTCAACTTCTCTTTTAGGAGGTAATCTAGGAAGCTCCTCAAGAAAAACATCTTGAAATTCATTAACCGTCCTCACTGTCTCCACTATCACCCCTTCGGGTTCAGTTTGACTTACGAACGCCAAGTATGCTTCACAACCTTTGCGCATCAACCTTTCAGTCCTTAAGGCAGAAACCACATTGGACAAATAGTCCCTACGTTCACCAGTAACCATCACCTCCTCGCCTTCAGTTGTTCTCAATACCATTCTTTTGGCCGCGCAATCCAGCGTTGCCTTGTGCTTGGTTAACCAGTCCATGCCCAAAATCAAGTCGAATTCTCCAAAAGGTAGCTCCATTAAATCTCCAGTAAAGATCCAACCCTAAGTCTCTAAAGGCACTTCCCTAAATAGTTTGTCTACTTTAACAGAGTGACCTAAAGGACTAAATACTGTGACCCCACTCACAGTCTCCTCAGAATGCATACCCAACGACCCAGAAATTTCACAAGTAACATATGAATGCATCGAACCCACATCAATTAAAGTAGTATATGGTGTATGAGATATTAAGAACGTACCAGTTATAACATCAGGTACATCACCCTCCTCGCGACGGCGAGCAGCATACACTAAGGCTGGCTGACGAGCCTCAGCATTACCAGCACCCCTGCCAGGTGCTCTACGACCACGTCCATTACCATTGCCTCCTCTACCTTGACCACGGCCCCTTGGCGGTGGCATCCTCCTCGCACAGGCTGAGCAACCCTCAGATCAACAGCTTGAGCCTGAGCTAGCTTCTATGGGTAGTCCTTAACTTGATGATCCTTAGACCCACAACGAAAACAAGCTCCACTGCGTTTCCAGCATTCTCCTCGATGAACTCTGCCATAGTCTCCGTAAGCCTGTGGTCTAAAAACATTCACTGGCACAGCTTGCACTGGTTCTTCTACTCTAGCCCTCTTAAAATTCTGGTTTGCAGCTCCTGATGTTCCAGAATCTCTCTTAAAACCGTTGTGATCCCTATCGCGATTCTGCCTTTCAGCTTACTTCACTTCCTCGGCTATCTTAGCCTTCTCCACCAGTGCAGCAAAATCGCGCTCCTTCTGCGGTGCTATCAATACTCTCAGCTCATCTTTGAGGCCATCCTCAAACCAAACACTGCGCTTATATTCGGTGGAAACAATGCCGCTAGCATACCGGCTTAGTCACAGAAATTCTGCCTCATATTCAGCCACAGTCTTACTACCCTGGGTCAGGTTCAGAAATTCATTCCTTCGTGCGTCCACATAACTAGCCCCAACATATTTCACATTGAAAGACTGCTTGAACAATTCCCAGGTTACCCTCTCAGCTGGGGTACCCTCTCTCACAGTGATCCACCATCGATACGCCTCGTCCCTCAGCAACGATACCGCTCCTTTTAACTTCTGCTCCACTGAGCAGTCCAAGTCATCCATAATTCGCTCCGTGGCTTCCAGCCAGTACTCAGCCACATTCGAAGCCACTCCAGATATGCCCCTAAAAGCTTCTGCTCCATTGGCCCGGAGTCGCTTAGAAATGGACCCCCTATTCATGGCCCCAGCATTGGCTCCAGCCACCCTTTCTAGAACTCTCAGCATGGCCTGGGACAGAGCGTCGTCCCCTACGGTCTGATCGTACGGCCCATTATCCTCAACCGGTGGTCGTGCCCCTCCAGCTGGCATATGCTCAGAAGACGACGATCTAGCTTGAGCACTAACTTGGCCTCGTCCACGGCCTCGTCCACGAGCAACTCTTGTACTCATATCGATTATCTGATTTACAAATTTTATGACATCAGTTAATGTTTCAGTTGTTTATTACAGAATATCTTATGAACAGATAAAGTTTCAGAGTTGTGTTCGCGCGATCGTAGCCTAGCTACTGTCTCAATTTCCTAGGGTTTAGTTTACCCTACAGTCTCAGTTTTATAGCCTTAATACTACCTCACCTATAGTATCATATCCAAGGCTCAGCACTATCTACAGTTTTATTTTCAGTACAGTACAGAATTTAAGGCAGAAAATACTTACAACTTGGTGCCGGGGATTCAGTATGCCACCTCTCGAAGTACCAGATTCCAAAAAATAAAAATTTTAGACCTTAAAAAAATAATTCTTTAAACATATTTTAGAAAAGACAAGTTTGAAAAAAAATCACTTCGAAAACAAAAATTCTTCCAGAAAATCTGGTTTTCCAAAAATACCCTTTATGAGCTTAAAAATTTTGAAAACCCTTTTTAGACCCGATCCACAGCCGAGTTGTTGCAACCGGGCTCTGATACCACTAAATGTAACACCCCGAACCGAGCTCAGGCGTTATGGCCATGTCCGGTGTGCTACATCACCTAAACTATCCTATGCCGCCCTATTTACTAAGTCCGATGGTGAGTTTTGAAAAGCAATGCTTGATTTTTGGAAATTCCTGTTTTAATAATTATTCAACTTAATCTCTATTCCATTTGTTAAGCGATTCATTTTAACCTTATTATCCTACTTAGCCATTTGTATTGTCAGGTTGGTTAAGAAAACATTTGTTAAATTTTCGAAAATGGTGTGTAGTTGTGGTTGAAATAAAACAGTTGAAAATCCCAAATAAAAACAGGTATAGTGGCCTTATTACAACCCATAACAAAATAAAACCAATAGTAAAAAGTAATTAAATTAATAAACCAATTAAAATGCGAGTTCAGTCTTCGTGGCCACTCTGAATCCCTCCCAGTATCCCAGTCACGCTCTAGGGCTCCCCTGCAAGGATGGAAAAAAAAGGGTAAGTTTGGGAACCTCAGTGTGTGTAGAACCCATCCAAAGCCCACATCGGCTCGAGCCCACTGAGCCTGAGCCCTAACCAGTCTCAGTCAACTACTAGGTTGAAGCCCTATTCAGAATACAGATACTGGGCCAAAGTCCTATAACAGATACTGGGCCAAAGCCCTATAACAGATACTGGGCCGAAGCCCTATTCATATAACAGTTTGGCCCATAGGCCCATAACTGTACAGTACAGTATAACAGTATGAATGCAACCCAATTGGGGAGACTACTCAACCCACCAACCGCTACGCACCACCCGTACCAGCCAACACACCATGTGGGGAATAACTCGACCCACCCAGCCCACACACCACAGTTGCAGCATGGCTGCTCAGATAAATAGTATACGAGGCAAAGCCCCTTTCAGAACCGTACAAGGCATAGCCCCTTTCAGTAACGTGGCAGTGCCGCTCACACTTCCTCCAATATAAACCCAACCCATGCATCAGACATACATACATTATGATATGTAGTAACAGAAACAGTCATGTCAATAGTACAGTCGATTCTAGCCTTGGAGTATAATGGTAATTTTTTTACCTAGGGGTAAATCAGTAATTTCTCACCCTAAGGGTATTTCAGTAATTCTGTTCTCTTGCTACAGTTTTTATTATTATTACAGCCTCTACTATTACAGTGGTTGTTATAGAAACTCATTTAATTCAGTTTATCAGTTTTAGCCCTTAAGCCCTAAAACCCCTAATGGGCACTACCATGTCAATTAACCCGTTAAGCCCATTTAAGTCTTAATCTTTAATCCATTACTCGTTTTAACAGTTTTTACGACTATATTCCATATTATTACCTTTAAACCTATTTTTATCCTAAATGAGCCCAAAAGCCCATTGGGTCTATATTCGGCCCACCAAGGCCCAACTTACCAAAGTACCCAAAATTTCGCGGCAAACTCTCCTACCAGTGCCGGTTCCAAATCCAACTTTTCCCTACCAACTTGAGAGCATTCGCACGCTCACAAGCCCTCAAAATGCCAGAACTTTGGCATTTCGGCTTTTCGACTTTTGCCGATTTGAACAATGAAGGTGTTCGACGCACACACCTGATTTGCAGTCCCACTGACGATATTTCCTATGCGCTCGTTCCTACAATCTATTATCTAAGTGATTAATCAATAGATCTACGAAAACTACAACCAAAATCCCTTACCACATTTGGCCACACCCTTAATGGCTATGAAAACTTACCTCTGTCGATTTAGATGCACTAGATCTAGATCTGATGATACCGATGCCTTCCACTCCTTGCTTGATCACCTTCTTTGCTAACTAATACCAAAAAAGAACCAAAATACTACTTTAAATCACTAATAGACTAAATCGACAACCTCCCTAACTTTAGGGACTTTCGGCTTTTCCAAAGTATGAAATATCTTAAAGATCTGAATTGATAACCACTTACCACTGCTTTTACCTTGACTCTAACTCAGATCTGAAGTAGATCTAACCCTTAAATGTTAGTAGAACCCTTATCTCTGAGATCTGCAAATTCGGCTATCTCCCTAAAACTATGGTGATTTCGGCTTTTCACCAAGTGAAGAAGATGACGATTTGGACTATGGGTTTGAGTGATGGTGTCGACAATGATGTGGCTCAAGGAGATGTAGTAATCGGCCACAACAGGTGAAAGGAACAGGGGTAATTCGGCTTAGAAGGATTCGGCAAAAGGAAGTAGCTTTCTGGATTCTGGCACTTTGAACAATCGGCTATGGGTGTTTTTCAGAGGGATGGGAGCAAAAGAAAGAGTGGATCTGAGTAAGAAGGGTGTTCGGCTAGGGAAGAGATCAAAGAGGGAAAAGAAAAGTGAAGAAAATAATGGTAGAGGTGAAGAAGAAGAAATCGGCTAGAAGCTTTCTAGGGAGGCAGGTTTCGGCTTTTCTAACAGTAAAAGAGAAGATTATACCTAAGGTGGCTTAGCCCTAATTCTTATGACAGAAATAGAAAAAGATGAAACCCTAATAATCTCTCTAAAGCAATCGACCAAAGCCCTAAAGCCCTTGCCGAAATTCATTTAAGTTAGTCACATGCCCGGCACATGCTTAAAAATTAAAAAGAACACTACGCTTACCTTGCAACTCGAACCCTTGTCCTTGAATCCCCACTTAGGCGCCACTTTTTTAAGATCTTAGTGGTGCCACCTTGCCACTCTACCAAGGCTCCCTTTGTGACATATTTTACACGATTTTTCTTAAAGGCCCACTTAACCAAGTTCCCTTTCACTTGAAAATCCAACTTAATATTTTACCGGGTTTTAACTTAAGCTTGGGCCTTCTAAAGGCCCACTAACTCATGTACATACATTTTCAACCTTCAGAACACCAAAATTTTAAAACTTCACTAAAATTCACAAAACCCGAAAAATCCCGAAAATTAGGGTGTTACAGGGGGGACTCACTTTCACTTTTTGCATTATTCTCAAATCTCTGAATTTTGTCTTCTCTCTCAAGTCACTTTCTCATATCACTATTAGAATGAATTCTAATTGATTTATGATTTTTATTGATATGTTTAGGATTAAGACATAGGTATTTGTGCTTTGATTATTCAAATTTTAAGACATTAGAGAATTAAGCATGATAAGTTGAAATTTTTGAGAATTTAAAATTTTTCTAGGTTGTTTCCCCAAATCTAGGTATCATCTTGAAATTCGAAATTCATAGGATTGACATCAAAAGCCATAATTCTGGTGAGATTTTTGAGCCTTTAAAGCATACATCCTTTCACGCTAACTTTTATTGTTACTTTGAGTGAGTCAATATTGATTTGTTGTTCTAGAACTTGCTCCGATTATGCATGTCAAGACCACACCATTGATTTGATATGTCAAGATGATAAAGGCACTTAGGTTTAACCCACTTACTCCATAAAAGCTTACACTCATAATTAACCATTAGTGAACTCCCTTGAGCCTAACAAACCATTTATTGATTTACCCTTAATATTAACCCATAAACCTGTTTTTGATTCTTTGGGAATTTTTCTCACTCTAATTTGATACCCATTTTTGTCGAGACTTGAGTTCAATAATTATCTAGCTATGTTCTCCCCCTTAATTAGTAAAGTTTAAAATATTCGATTTGTTCTAAAAAAATGTAATTTAAATATTTAGCATATTATTATGTAATTATGTTCTATGAACCTTAAACGATGTTATTCATGAGGAAAAAGCTCAAATTTAGAAATATATTTCAGTGATAGAGATTGCAACGACCCAAATTTCATGGGCACCAGAAAAGTGAGTTTAGGGCCTCTGTCTTAGGAAAACAAGTCCGTAAATATTTATTAAAAATATTTACGAAGATAGTTATGAGTTGAATTAGATTTTTGATAAGTGAATTTAGTTTAATTAGAAATAATTAGTAGAAAGGACTAAATTGAATAGAGCATAAAAGTTTAATTATAGATTAGAGAAAGGTTAAAAGATTAAATTAGTAATTAAACCAAATTAGTGACATGTGTATGTTAGAGAATGAATACATGTGTATTTAAATTATTAGTACAAATGTATAATATATATATTTACTTATTTACAAAGTAAAAGATATTTATTTATTTATTATAATTATTATTAATAATTATGTAATATTATGTTTTATTAATTAATTGAAATAATGACAAATGTCTGGTGTGGATTAATACATGTGTACATGTGTGTATGAATACACATGTAGTATTTTTATTTGTATTAATTAGATATTTTATTATTAATTATTAATTTAGTAAATGAAAGAAATAATAAACAAAACATAAAAAGAAAAAGGTAGAAAAGTTATAGGGGAAGTCACGAAAATTGGGGAAAGAAAGCAGAAAGGAAAAGAAAAAGGAAAAATTATGGTTTGAAAGCTTAGAAGTTAAATTGGTCAGTCAATTAATGTGATTTTGATGTTTTGGGAGTCCTAGAGTAAAGTACTATTGAATTTGTGTGGAAATATTGAAAGTTGATAGACTTTTGAGTAGGGTTTATGTTGAATAAATGATGAAATTAGGCCTCAAATTGATAGAATTGTTGATTAAAATTGATTAAAGGACTAATTTGTAAACTAGCCTATAAGTTTTGGATTTTGGGGGGTTAAATTCGAAGAAATTCGAAATTATGGAAAAATGGTGAAATTTTGATAGTTATATTTAAGTTTTGATGGAAGTTGAATAAGAAAATGATGTGATTTGTAAAAAGGAAGAAGATGAATGTAACACCCCAAACCCGGTCTAGACGTTATGACCAGATCTGGTGTGTCACATGATCCTACAACTAAACTTATGACCTTTTGTCTGTAGTGATGTAAGTGTGATTTTCGGTAAAGCAGTAAGCTTGTGAAAAAGTCAGTTTGTTACTCTTTTAAGCTGCCCAAATTTTAAACTTGTTGAGTTGTGAAAACGTTCTTAAGAATTTGAAATCCTGCGCAGCCTATACTAGCAGTTTCGACCAAATACGATTTAAACCATCAAGGAAAATAAAACCCATAAAGAAAATTTAAACAGCGGCCTTATTACAATTACAACCCAAAAATAATAGCAAAATAAAATTACTAAAAATAATATGAAAACCCGAACTTGCAAATGTTGTGGCCACTCCGAATCTCTCACAGCTCCAAGCCCACTATGGTTGAGGGTTACCTGCAGAGATGAAATTAAAAGGGGGGTGAGTTTGACAACTCAGTGTATAACATAATCTCAACCATAGGCCAAAACAGATCAAGCCTCAGCATCAGATTAATTGGGCCTTGCCCATTACAGAAACCAGGTTAAGCCCATAGGCCCATAACAGATACAAATCAGAAATAATATGCAGACAGAAACCCAACCCAAATCCATCCATAACACCCCCGTACCAGCCTTACACCATGTGGGGAGACTACTCGACCCACCCAACCGCTACACACCACAAATATTTGCAGCGAGGCTGCCAGATATAATTTGCAGCGAGGCTACCAGATATTGTGACGAGGTCACCAGATACAGATATTGTGGCAAGGCCACCAGAACAGATATATATACGTGGCGAGGCCACCAGATTGCAGCGAGGCTGCCAGATAATAATGTGACAAAGTCACCAGATTGCAGCGAGGCTGCCAGAACGCTTCCTCCATCATAAACTCATACCCCATGCAACAGAAATATACATACTAGCATGCAACATATAGCATCTCATGCATCAGATATATTCATATTAATAGATAACTCATGCAGATACATAACATCATACATTTCATACAGAATTGACCCTGGGGGTATTATAGTCTTTTTACACCTAGGGGTATTTTGGTAATTTTCCTACCAAAGGGTATTATAGTCCTTTTTCATATTTTCAGAGATTTTATGCATGTTCAGTTGGTTATCAGTCCATAGATATCCACAGAAGTCCATTTTAAGCTTAATTTCCACTTTTGCCCTTTTTCGCCTAAAACCCCTAATGGGCCTTACTAAGTCCATTATCATCTCAAGCCCGTTAAGTCTAGTTTTTAGGTCTAGCTTACCAACTTAGGCATGTTATCATTAACCACGTCGCCAGAAAGCCTATAATAGTCACTTTATCGATTTGGGCTCGGAAGCCCATTGGGCCCATCTTGGCCCATTGTAGCCCAACTTACCAAAACGTTCAGAATTGCACGTTCTGCAATTCCTCCAGCACCGAACTCATAGTTAAGCCCAATGGAGTAAATGGTTACTCTCGACTATCAAACGAATGCGTTTTCGGTCATTTACACCAGATGTCGGTAACGTTACGCCCTTTTCGGCTTTTACCACTTTAGTCTAATAGTTGGGATTAGTTACACACCTGTTAGCTGTCGAAACATTGACAAAATCCACGTATGAAGAGCCTACAATCGAACACTAACTTTTAGTCTAATAATCGATAACCAAAGAGCCATAAACCCTTACCATAATCGGCCTACATGGCCTAAGTCATTAAAATCTTACCCTTTCTTTGGTTATGGACTAGATCTTAATGTCCAACTGCGTTAGCCCTCCAAAACTCCTCGCTTGATCACCGTTCCTTGCTATCCAATACGCACAAGAGTCAAACTATAGTATTAGAATCTTACAAATAATGCCGACATGCCACCTAGGAATCTATGGGTTTCGATTTTCCCTTAAGAGTTTAATAAACGAATGTACTTAGTGATTAGATCACTTATCGATGCCACCACTCGAAGAGTATTGCTCCCACGTTTCCACTATCTCCGATCTATTCTAGATTCATCGTAAATCTAACTCTAATGTTACCAAAGTGTCTCTAGAGATATTCAGCTTTTGAGAAGGTGGTATGGTGCTCTGTTGTTTCAATCAATAAAGTAGGTGGGGTAAATCGGCAATTAGAAGGGATGGAAGAATAGGGTTTGGCTTGCCAGAGAATCAAGAAGAAAAAAGTAGATTTCGGTCAATGGTTAAAACAAGAGAGGTATGGTTTTGGTCATACAAGGTATTCGGCCATAGGGGTTTTGATCAAATGAACATTCGGTTTAGAGAGCAACCTGGGTAAAAAGGTGGTCGATAGGGCCTGAAGAAAAGTAGTAGGGGAAAGCTTTATTTGATTTGGCCAGGAAGGAGGCAACAAGGTAGGTTTCGATTTGTGAAAGCAAGACGAGAAGAAGATGGGAATAGAAGAAGGAGAAGACAAAGTGTTGCCAAACGAAAGTAAATTTTCAGCAGGAGGTCTTTTGGGGTGTGTAATTCGGCAATTTGGTTTTGAAAAGATAGGAATGAATGACCCTAAATTTACTAAACAAAAACGACAGAAGAGAAAACCTACTCAACTAAAGAAATCGGCACCCAAAAGAGACTCTAATACCGATTGTACCTTACCTATGCTATTGCCGAAATCACACCATGGAGAATCCCTTGTTCGGCCACTTCTTTCAAAATTTGAAAGCTCCTTATTTTGTTCCACAACCTCCTCCATGATTTGCTCCCTTGACTGATTAAAACTCCCTCAACCAGAGTTCTACTCGGAGTCTACCACTTACCTCCTCCATTCATGACAAAAATAAAACACTTTAACACCACCTGGGACTTGAACCTCTGACCTCCTCACTCTCCTAGGCGCCACTTTTTAAGGAGCTTAGTGGCGCCTCCTTTGCCACTTTACCAAGACTTGATTTATGTCTTATTTCACCGATATTTTCTTATAACACCTATCTTCAAGAGACCCCTATCTCCTAAGTCAAAATACAAAATTTTACCAAGCTTCCAACCAACACATGGGCCTTCCTTAGGCCCATTACCACGCTCCAAACTTGCATTACACAACCAAATACTAGAATTTAAACATTTTATCAGATAAAGAAAAATCTAAGAAAAACCCGAAAATTAAGGCGTTACAACTCTACCCTCCTTAAAGAAATTTCGTCCTCGAAATTTACCTTATCCAAACAAATGGGGATATTGCTGACGAATTGCCTCCTCTGATTCCCAAGTAGCTTCCTCTCTGCCATGGTTACGCCAAAGTACCTTTACGAATGGAACTGACTTTCTCCTTAGGACCTTCACGTCTCGATCCAAAATCTGTACAGGCTCTTCCTCGAAAGTCAAATCAGGCTGTACTTCCACTTCTGCAACTGGTAGAATATGAATAGGGTCAGAACGATATCATCTTAGCATAGATACGTGAAACACATCATGGATTCTATTTAACTCTGGAGGTAATTCCAACTGATACGCCACCGGGCCTATTCGCTTAAGAACCCGATAAGGCCCAATAAACCACGGACTTAGCTTGCCTCTCTTCCTGAATCTTAGTATCTTCTTCCAAGGCGAAACTTTCAAGAAGTCCATGTCACCTTCTGAATACTCAATCTCCTTACACTTCAAATCTGCGTAAGACTTCTATCGATTAGATGCCTCTTTTAACCGATCCCTTATTATCTTGACCTTCTCTTCAGTCTCTGCTACCAACTCAGGTCCAAGAACTTGCCGCTCGCCCAATTCAGTCCAACAACTAGGTGAACGACACTTACGCCCATACAGTGCCTCATAAGGTGCCATACGGATACTAGCCTGATAACTGTTATTATACGCAAACTCTGCCAACGGTAAATAATCCTCCCAACTGCCTCAAAAATCGATAACACATCCCCTCAACATATCTTCCAGAATTTGAATAACCCTTTCTGACTGACCATCAGTCTGAGGATGAAAAGCCGTGCTAAAGTTCAGTCGCGTTTCCAACGCCTCATGCAACTTTTGCCAGAACCGAGATGTGAATCTAGGATCTCAATCAGAGATAATAGACACTGGCACCCCATGCAGTCGCACAATCTCTGCCACATACAACTTGGCTAACTTCTGAAGTGAATAATCAGTACGTACAGGGATGAAATGAGCAGATTTAGTCAACCTATCCACAATCACCCAAATTGAGTCCTTTTTTGACGGCGTTAAGGGCAATCCACTTACAAAATCCATGGTCACCCTTTCCCACTTCCAGAGTGGTACTTTCACTGGTTGCAGGAGTCCAGAAGGTAACTGATGTTCCGCTTTCACTTGCTGACAAGTCAGACATTTCCCCACAAATTCTGTTACCTCTCGCTTCAGCCCAGGCCACCAATACAACTCCTTTAGGTCATGATACATCTTATTACCTCTAGGATGCATAGCACACAGTCCTTTATGAGCTTCATTCAAAATTGCTTGCCTCAACTTGGAATCCTTAGGAATACAGATTCTACTATGGAAACATAGAACTCCCTCACTGTTAAGTCCAAACTCAGAAGTACTCCCATCCTTAACCTGCTGAAATCGAGAGACCAGAGACTCATCCTTTGACTACTTTTCCTTAATCTCGTCCACCCAGGTCGGTCTTACTTGCAACTCTGCTAATAGACTCCCGTCATCATACAGACTCAAACGTGCAAACATCGCTCGCAGATCAGATACAGTTCTACGACTTAGGGCATCAGCCACCACATTAGCTTTGCCTGGATGATACTCAATCGCACAATCATAATCCTTAAGCAACTCAACCCATCTCCGTTGCCTAAGATTCAGCTCCTTCTGAGTCAACAAGTACTTAAGACTCTTATGGTCTGTGTATATAATACACCTTTCTCCATACAGATAATGTCGCCAGATCTTAAGTGCGAAGATTACCGCTGCCAACTCCAGATCATGGGTAGGGTAGTTCACTTCATGAGGTTTAAGCTGTCGCGATGCATAAGCAACCACTTTACCCTCTTGCATCAACACACAGCCCAACCCAACATGTGATGCATTACTGTACACGGTAAAATCTTTTCCAGACTCTGGTTGAATCAGTACAGGTGCCTCGGTCAGAACCTTCTTTAGTTTTTCAAAAGCTTCTTGCTGCTGCTCGGTCCAAATAAATGGCACTCCTTTCCTTACGAGTTTTGTCAATGGCGCTGCCATCACAGAAAATCCTTCTACAAACCTTCTATAGTATCCAGCTAAACCCAGAAAACTTCGAATTTCTGCCACTGACCTCGGTGGTTTCCACTCTAGAATTGCTTCAATCTTTCGAGGGTCTACCTTAATCCCCTCAGCGGATACAACATGACCCAAGAAGGTTACCTCCCTCAACCAGAACTCACACTTACTGAATTTCGCATAAAGCTCATTTTCCCTTAACACTTGCAGCACGATACGGAGATGCTCATCATGTTTCTCCTCGGATTTAGAATAAACTAGAATATCGTCGATAAAGACGACCACGAATCGATCCAAGTATGGCTGGAACACTCGATTCATCAGGTCCATAAATGCTGCAGGTGCATTGGTCAGCCCAAATGGCATAACCAAGAATTCATAGTGACCATAGCGAGTTCTGAATGCTATCTTGTGTATATCCACCTCTTTTACCCTTAACTGATGGTACCCAGATCGAAGGTCAATCTTGGAAAATACTGAAGCTCCTCTAAGCTGGTCGAACAGATCATCGATTCTTGGCAACGGGTACTTATTCTTAATCGTCAGTTTGTTCAACTGCCGATAATTGATGCACATTCGCATTGACCCATCCTTCTTCTTTACGAATAGCACTGGTGCTCCCCACGGAGACACACTTGGCCTAATGAAACCTCTATCTAACAGCTCTTAAATTTGCGCTTTCAACTCCACCAACTCCTTTAGTGCCATCCTATAGGGTGCAATGGACACCGGTGCCGTACCAGGCAACAAGTCGATCCCAAACTCAACTTCTCGATTCGGAGGTAGCCCTGGAAGCTCTTCTGGAAACACATCTTGAAAATCCTTAACGGTTCTAACTTTGTCCACAGTTAGTTCCTCAGTTTCTGCTTGACTTATGAATGCCAAATAAGCCTCACATCCTTTTCGAATCCACTTCTTGGCTCTTAATGCTGACACCACATTTGACAAATAATCTTTACGTTCTCCTATCACCATAATTTCCTCATCTTCTGCAGTCTTTAGCCTCATTCGCTTTGCAGCACAATCCAAAGTAGCCCTATGCTTTACAAGCCAATCCATTCCCAAGATGAGATCAAATTCTCTGAAAGGTAGCTCCATCAAGTCTCCAAAAAATATTTTTCCTTGAGTCTCTATAGGTACGTCTCTATACAGTTTGTCTACCCTAACCGAGTGACCCAACAGACTTAATACAGATACCCCACTCACTATCTCCTCAGAACGCACTCCCAGCGACCCAGACATGGCACATGCAACATAAGAATGGGTAGATCCAATATCTATCAACGCAGTGTATGGCATACTAGAAATAAAAAACGTACCGGTTATGACGTCAGGAGCATCACCCTCCTCTCGGTGACGAGCTGCATAAACTAGCGCTGGCTGACGAGCCCCAGTGAAACCAGCACCCCTGCCAGGTGCTCCTCGTCCTCGACCATTACCATTTCCGCCTCTACCTTGTCCACGACCCCTCGGAGCTGGTGGTCTACCCCTCACTGGTTGGACAACCCTTTGAGCCATAACTTGTCCTTGATCCGGTTCTTCGGGACAGTCCTTAATCCTATGCTCCATCGACCCACATCGAAAATAGGCTCCAAAACGTTTCTGACACTCGCCCATATGTATCTTACCACAGCTCCTACAACCCTGCAGTCTGACAGCATTCATTGGCACCGCTCGCACTGGTTCTACCACTCTTGCTTTCTTAACATTTCTATTAGCCCCACCTGATGATCCAAAATCCCTCCGGAAGCGGTTTCTATCCTTTTCACGATTCTGTCTCTCGGTACGCTTTACTTCCTCAGCTATCTTAGCTTTCTCAACCAAAGCAGCAAAGTTACGCTCTCTCTGCGGAGCAATCAGTACCCTTAGTTCTTCTCTGAGACCATCCTCAAAACGCACGCTACGCTCATACTCAGTGGCAACTATCCCCGAAGCATATCGGCTCAGCCTCAGAAATTCAGCCTCGTACTCAGATACTGTCCTACTTCCCTGAACCAGATTCAAGAATTCTTTCCTGCGGGCGTCCACATAGCTAGCCCCAACATATTTTCCTTTAAAGGCTTTCTTAAACAGCTCCCACGTTACCTCACCATCGGAAGTTCCAACTCTTACCGTGAGCCACCACCAATAAGCTTCATCTCTAAGCAATGACACGGCTCCTTTCAGCTTCTGCTACATAGAGCAATCCAGATCGTCCATGATTCGCTCTGTGGCCTCCAGCCAATATTCAGCCACATTTGGGGTTACACCAGACACACCCCTAAAGAACTCTGCCCCATTAGCTCGGAGTCGCTCAGAAATGGATCCCTGAAATCCATTACCGGTACTTGCCCCAGCAACCCTTTCCAGAACTCGAAGCATCGCTTGCGATAGGGCGTCGTCCCCAACACCTCGATCATGGGACTCCACCTCTGTTGCCGGTGGTATCGGTATATCAGCTGCTGGCGCATGACCCGAAGATGAAGTTTCAGCTCGTGCACTACCTCGGCCACATCCACGGCTCCTACCACGAGCTGCTCGCGTACTCATTTCTTATTTTCTGTTTTAGAAATTTTATGAGTCAGATTAATATTTCAGTGTTTATTACAAATGTCTTATGAATAAGTAGCATTTCAGAGGTTATCTTCTTCCGCGGTAGCCTAGCTACAGTCTCAGTCCACCTATCAGAGTCTCTATAGTTTCAGTAATACCCTAGCTAAAGTATCATAATAGAGTCTTAGTCAAGCATATAATCAGAATTTCAGAATTAATCAGAAAAGTTCAGAAAACTTACAGGCTTGGGCTGGAGATTCGGTGTGCCACTCTTCCGAAAGATTTCATAGGAAAACTTAATTTATTCTAAAAAAAATGAATCATTTTTGGTACGAAAGAAGTTCATCAAAACTAGTTCCAAGTAATTTGGAAACAATGTAAAAACATGATTTTTCGAAAATCTTTATTTTGATTGTTTGAAAACTTCCATTTTTAGACCCGATCCATAGCCGAGTTATTGCAATTTGGCTCTGATACCATTAAATGTAACACCCCAAACCCGGTCTAGACGTTATGACTAGATCTGGTGTGTCACATGATCCTACAACTAAACTTATGACCTTTTGTCTGTTGTGATATAAGTGTGATTTTCGGTAAAGCAGTAAGCTTGTGAAAAAGTCAGTTTGTTACTCTTTTAAGTTGTCCAAATTTTAAACTTGTTGAGTTGTGAAAATGTTCTTAAGAATTTGAAATCCCGCGCAGCCTATACTAGCAGTTTCGACCAAATACGATTTAAACCATCAAGGAAAATAAAACCCATAAAGAAAATTTAAACAGCGGCCTTATTACAATTAAAACCCAAAAATAACAGCAAAATAAAATTACTAAAAATAATATGAAAACCCGAACTTGCAAATGTTGTGGCCACTCCGAATCTCTCGCAGCTCCAAGCCCACTATGGTTTAGGGTTACCTGCAGAGATGAAATTAAAAGGGGGTGAGTTTGACAACTCAGTGTACAACATAATCTCAACCATAGGCTAAAACAGATCAAGCCTCAGCATCAGATTAATTGGGCCTTTCCCATTACAGAAACCAGGTTAAGCCCATAGGCCCAGAACAGATACAGATCAAAAATAATATGCAGAAAGAAACCCAACCCAAATCCATCCATAACACCCCCGTACCAGCCTTACACCATGTGGGGAGACTACTCGACCCACCCAACCGCTACACACCACAGATATTTGCAGCGAGGTTGCCAGATATAATTTGCAGCGAGGCTGCCAGATATTGTGACGAGGTCACCAGATACAGATATTGTGGCGAGGCCACCAGAACAGATATATATACTTGGCGAGGCCACCAGATTGCAGCGAGGCTGCCAGATAATAATGTGACAAAGTCACCAGATTGCAGCGAGGCTGCCAGAACGCTTCCTCCATCATAAACCCATACCCTATGCAACAGAAATATACATACTAGCATGCAACATATAGCATCTCATGCATCAGATATATTCATATTAATAGATAACTCATGCAGATACATAACATCATACATTTCATACAGAATTGACCCTGGGGGTATTATAGTCTTTTTACACCTAGGGGTATTTTGGTAATTTTCCTACCTAAGGGTATTATAGTCCTTTTTCATATTTTCAGAGATTTTATGCATGTTCAATTGGTTATCAGTCCATAGATATCCACAGAAGTCCTTTTAAGCTTAATTTCCACTTTTGCCCTTTTTCGCCTAAAACCCCTAATGGGCCTTACTAAGTCCATTATCATCTCAAGCCCGTTAAGTCTAGTTTTTAGGTCTAGCTTACCAACTTAAGCATGTTATCATTAACCACGTCGCCAGAAAGCCTATAATAGTCACTTTATCGATTTGGGCTTGGAAGCCCATTGGGCCCATCTTGGCCTATTGTAGCTTAACTTACCGAAACGTTCAGAATTGCACCTTCTGTAATTCCTCCAGCACCGAACTCATAGTTAAGCCCAATGGAGTAAATGGTTACTCTCGACTATCAAACGAATGCGTTTTCGGTCATTTACACCAGATGTCGGTAACGTTACGCCCTTTTCGGCTTTTACCACTTTAGTCTAACAGTTGGGATTAGTTACACACCTGTTAGCTGTCGAAACGTTGACAAAATCCACGTATGAAGAGCCTACAATCGAACACTAACTTTTAGTTTAATAATCGATAACCAAAGAGCCATAAACCCTTACCATAATCGGCCTACATGGCCTAAGTCATTAAAATCTTACCCTTTCTTTGGTTATGGACTAGAACTCAATGTCCAACTGCATTAGCCCTCCAAAACTCCTCGCTTGATCACTGTTCCTTGCTATCCAATATGCACAAGAGTCAAACTATAGTATTAGAATCTTAAAATAATGCCGACATGCCACCTAGGAATCTATGGGTTTCGGTTTTCCCTTAAGAGTTTAATAAACGAATGTACTTAGTGATTAGATCACTTACCGATGCCACCACTCGAAGAGTATTGCTCCCACATTTCCACTATCTCCGATCTATTCTAGATTCATCGTAAATCTAACTCTAATGTCACCAAAGTGTCTCTAGAGATATTCAGCTTTTGAGAAGGTGGTATGGTGCTCTTGTTATTTCAATCAATAAAGTAGGTGGGGTAAATCGGCAATTAGAAGGGATGGAAGAATAGGGTTCGGCTTGCCAGAGAATCAAGAAGAAAAAAGTAGATTTCGGTCAATGGTTAAAACGAGAGAGGTATGGTTTTGGTCATACAAGGTATTCAGCCATGGGGGTTTTGATCAAATGAACATTCGATTTAGAGAGAAACCTGGGTAAAAAGGTGGTCGATAGGGCTTGAAGAAAAGTAGTAGGGGAAAGCTTTATTTGATTCGGCCAGGAAGGAGGCAACAAGGTAGGTTTCGGTTTGTGAAAGCAAGACGAGAAGAAGATGGGAATAGAAGAAGGAGAAGACAAAGTATTGCCAAACGAAAGTAAATTTTCAGCAGGAGGTCTTTTGGGGTGTGTAATTCGACAATTTGGTTTTGAAAAGATAGGAATGAATGACCTTAAATTTACTAAACAAAAACGACAGAAGAGAAAACCTGCTCAACTAAAGAAATCGACACCCAAAAGAGACTCTAATGCCGATCGTACCTTACCTATGCTATTGCCGAAATCACACCATGGAGAATCCCTTGTTTGGTAACTTCTTTCAAAATTTGAAAGCTCCTTATTTTGTTCCACAAACTCCTCCATGATTTGCTCCCTTGACCGATTCAAACTCCCTCAACCAGAGTTCTACTCGGAGTCTACCACTTACCTCCTCCATTCATGACAAAAATAAAACACTTTAACACCACCTGGGACTTGAACCTCTGACCTCCTCACTCTCCTAGGTGCCACTTTTTAAGGAGCTTAGTGGCGCCTCCTTTGCCACTTTACCAAGACTTGATTTATGTCTTATTTCACCGATATTTTCTTATAACACCTATCTTCAAGAGACCCCTATCTCCTAAGTCAAAATACAAAATTTTACCGAGCTTCCAACCAACACATGGGCCTTCCTTAGGCCCATTACCACGCTCCAAACTTGCATTACACAACCAAATACTAGAATTTAAACATTTTATCAGATAAAGAAAAATCTAAGAAAAACCCGAAAATTAGAGCGTTACAATGAAAATGGTTAGGATAAATTTGGAATTTAGGTAAAAGTTGCATGGAAAGTTATTATTTTATATAAAATATGTATGTTATTAATTAATCATAATTATGCTAATTTTCATAGCAAACAATGAAACAAAGACATTGAATACGAAGGGAAAAGAAAAAGTGATCAAGGAGTAGCCCGAGAGAAATATCTGTTTGTATTATCATAATTCATGTTATTTATTAGTATGTGTTTAATTTTATTATATATATGCATGGAATTGAAATTTAGATAAGTAGTGATATTTGATTTGAATGTGATTGGATATGATTGATGAATATGTACATTTATATATATGTGAAATTGATTTATGAATTATATGTGTATCAAAGTGAAAATGTATGGCGATATGAATTGGAAACAATTTGTGTTTGAAATGAGAAAGATGTGAGAAATGTGACCAAAGTGTTAATTGATGTGAATTTGAATGATCGTGAGCAATTGATAAGTGAATTTGATATTGAAAGTGAAATTACTATGTGATTCTGATACCCTATTAACTAGTCGGGCTAGGGTGGATATAGTTGGCATGCCATAGGATTGGAAGAGTCCAGGGATTCTTCGACCTCGAGTCGATGAGACACTTGGTGTGTCATTATATTGCTTTGGATAGATTTGATGCGGCATTGGTCGCCACTTTACTTCGGTTATGCCGATAAGACGTTGGTAATCATTTATTTGCTTCGAACTATCTGATGAGGCGTTGGTCGCCACTTTACTTTGGCTAAGCCGATGAGGCATTGGTCGCCATTCTGATGTGTTTGGTTGGATCCGTGTATCCGCCAAGGTCCAAGTCGAGTTAATAGGGAAAATAAGTGAAATGATAAATTTTGAATAAATGTGATTGAGTTATTGGAAAAGATGAGAAAGTGAATTTGTTAAATAAAGTATGAAATGAGATTTGTGATATATGATTGAAGGCATGAACCAAAGATTCATGAAATGTTCAAAATTGAAATGTGATTTGAAATATTATATGTGATTGAGAAATAATCCAAAGATTTAAAAATTGTTGGTAATTGTATTGATGAGATATTGAATCAAATATTAGAAGTGTTACAATGGAATAATGATAGATTAGTATGAAAATATATTTATGATTTGTTATTATTTGTTTATGATATGATATATTATTATTGTTATCATTTCAATTATGGTAATACCATTGAGTATTTCCAATACTCAGCGTATGGTTGTTTCTCGTGCGCAGGTTAGGTAAAAGTTGAAGTTCAGTTAAGCATCCGAATCAATCCCTGCTTCAGCTCAATTTTGGTGATGAATCAATCTTTTGGTAAATGTGGCATGTACTAGGTTTGGTTTTAGCCACTTGTAATTGCTTATGTTTTGAATGTAAATGTGGTTTATAAAATTTAAGGAGTTTTTGGTATGAATGAATGAATATTTGCTAAGTTTGAAAGGTATGATAATGTTATTTGAACAAGATTTATAAGTCAATGTTTTGGACATGAATTAGGTGTGTTTTGTATGTGAAAATAGTTTAAATATAGTAAAATATCATGTTTTCACACGGCCAAGACACATAGGCGTGTGGCCAAGCCGTGTGACAAAGTTAGACTTGCCCACAGGCTAGTTCCACGACCGTGTGTAACAAGTCAGATCTACCCACGGCCTGGCCCCATGGCCATGGAAGCCCCACGGGCAGGCCACACGAGCATGTCCCAGGCCATACGGGCGTGTGCCCCTATTTTCAAAGAAAAGTTTCTAAAGTTCCTGGTTTTGTCCCAAATTACTTCCTAAGCATATTTTGGGCCTCGTAGGCCCATATTAAGGACTTTTTGATGGAATTTGGAAAGTTTTAGATTAAAACTCAAATTTATGATTTGATTTTGTTCGTTTATCAGTGTATAAATTCGGTAATGCCTTGTAACCCTGTTCCGGTGACAGTTTAGGGTTAGAGGGTGTTACATTTATTAGTATCAGAGCTATCAAATTTAGCCAATTCCCAGACTAAATCGAGCTCGTAAGTGAGTTTAGAAGTACATGCCATAGTCAGGTCAAAATTAAGTCGGTATTTTTGGATGCTGATCTATTTAATTGTTTTTGTTTTATAGATTAAAGATGTCTGATGAACACCTTGATGATATAAATGAAGAAATGTTCACTGGGGATGAAGAATCATATGATTTAGATGAAACCGAATCAGCTACACCCAGTGTGAATCTAATTAGAAACCAACCTCCAAATGTAGAAAGAGAAAATATTAGAGAGAGTGATGAAAAAGGTAGAAATGATTCTGAATTACTAAGGGTTTTAGTTGATGCTGTCCAACAAGTAGCGAGGATTGTACCTGCTACCACGACTCTACCTATTCCTAGACGGGCCCCTATTAAGGAATTAAGAAAATATGGTGCCACGGAATTTTCGGGTCAGAAAGGAGTTGATCCGTCTATAGCTGAAAACTGGATGGAGGCAACAAAAAGAATTTTAGGGTAGTTGGAGTGTACTCCACGAGAAAGTTTGTTATGTGTTGTATCGTTGTTACAGGGTGAAGCATACTTATGGTAGGAACTCGTGATCCGACATTTGCCGACTGATCAGGTAACATGGGATCTATTCTAAAAAGAATTTCAAAAGAAGTATATTGGGGATATGTATATAGAATACAAGAAACAAGAATTTTTAACTCTGAAATAAGGTGAAATGACAGTAGTGGACTATGAACGAGAGTTCTCAAAACTTGGTAGAAATGCATCAGAGTTCGTACCAACTGAAGCTGATGGCTGTAAAAGATTCTTACGGGGATTAAGAGATGAAATAAAACTGCTATTAGTATCTCAACGAATCGCTAAATTTGTTGATTTGATTAAATGGGCTAAGATGGTAGAACAAGTCTTGGGACTTGATAAAAAGTCTGAACCTTCTAGATCAGTTAGGAAACGTGTGGGAACTACAAGCTTGAATCCTTTACCGAAAAGATCTAGAGATTCTAAAAGTGGATGGAGATCTAGTTTTAGATCATATAGAAGAGGAAAGAGTCAGGGAAAACAAACTACAGTGTCTACCGGTAGTGTAAGAGGTCCGTCTCAGGAAATTGCTATTCTAGATTGTGAACATTGCAGGAAAAAGCACAGAGGTGAATGTTGGCAATTGACTAGAGGGTGTTTCAGATGTGGATCTATAGATCATTTTATTAAAGATTGCCCAAAACTTGATAATACTGCACCTGCGACATCACAGAGAACAGCATCTACTACTAGAGGTAGAGGATCAGGCAGAGGTGGATCAGTATCTAGAGGAGGAGGTATGAGAAGAGGGAGTGATATAATGACCCAGCAGTCTAAAGCTAGGGTGCTGACCAGAGCTTATGTAGTCAGAACTTGGGAAGAAGGCGAGGCACATGATGTTGTAACAGGTATATTCTTATTATATTCTAAGCTTGTTTATGCTTTGATTGACCTTGGGTATTCACATTCGTATATAAATTAGAAGTTGGTTTAATTGGGAAAATTAGAATCTGAAATGTCTAGTGTAACAATAGAAGTGTCAAGTCCTTTAAGACAAACAGTAATAGTGAATCAAGTATGTTCGAGATGTCCGTTGAAAATTCAAAATAGAACTTTGGCTTTTTGATGTCAATCCTGTGAATTTCAAATTTTAAGATAATACTTAGAATTAAAAAAATAACTTATGCAAAAATTGGGGTTCTCAAAAATTTCAACTTATCATGCTTGATTCCCTAATGTTTTAAAGTTTGAATAATCAGAGTACAAGCACCTATATCTTAATTCTCAACATATCAATAAAATCATAAATCAATCAGAATTAATTCCTAATAGGAGACTGAGAATTATTTGAGAATAAAGCATGAAAAATTTCAGGGATTTCATAGATAATTATAGATTTAAAGTAACTTCCCCCCCACACTTAAGATGTACATTACCCTCAATGTACAAAGATATAGATAGCAAAAGAAGTATACTATCATAAGATAGGGGGAGGATTGAAACTCCCTGAATTTAGGACGAACTTGTGAGGAAAAGTCGGCAATTGTGGCAGGGTGTTCCCATTTTCGGTTGAATATGGGCTGTAGAGCTCCTTTTTGAAACTGCGAAAATATTAATTAGTCGTGGGACTTTTGGATTAATAGAGATTGCTCATTAGGGATTGGCCGATATGAAAGATAAAAAAATAAATAACAGAAAAATAATAATCTAAGTTCTAAAAATACTTAATAATGTAATGATTAAAAGGAGTTAACATAATAAAAATAAGATTCAAAATAAAAATGAGACTAATAAAGGAAAAATAAAAATGAAAAATGAGAAAGATAGAACTGAAAGGGAGAATAGAGGCACACGCCCTTGTGGCTTGGGTTTAGCCCGTGTTGGCCATATTGCATAGCCGTGTGCGATCTTGTTCGTACTACACACGGTTGTGTAGGACGTCCCACGGCCGTGTGCGATGAGGCTTCGCTACTCCCACGGTCGTGTGGGAGGGTACACGGTCATGTTATATGTTCCACGGCCGTGTCTTAATTGACAGTGTTGGCCATGGTCTGAGGACACAGGCGTAGGGATTTGTGCAAGCCCGTGTTGAAGTTAAGAGGTTGCCATGGCCATATCGCACGGCGGTGGCTATATATCGGTGGCCCGTGTTTTGGGAAAATTTGTGCTCTATTTATACACGGCCTTGGTACACGACCGTGTCTCTGCCTGAAGCGTTCACACGGTCTCAGAAACGCCCGTGGGCATGGCCATGTGGTCCTAAATTTCTACATTAAAAAGGGTTAGTTGATGCATAAAAATACTAAAATCAAAAATAAAAGAAAAGTTACTAAGTTAATGCTCGGGTTGCCTCCCAAGAAGCGCTTATTTATAGTCTAAGCTCGACTTTGCTCGAGCTTGTACGTTCACGGTGGTTTGAAGAGTTGATACTCTTCTATCCTGCTTACTATTTTATTATCAATGTAAGATTTGAATCGAGTGTAACTTACCTTGAAAGTACCAAGTGACTCATGTTTTATCTCGACTGTACCATAGGGAAAGATTTTCTTTACCGTGAAGTAAGGTGTATCACTTGTATGCTCTTTTGAATTCAAGATTCGAGGATCGCCTTCCCCTAAGATTACCTTATCCCCTACCTTGAGTTGATTCGTTTGTACCTGAGGGTCGGCTTGGTGATGCTCTGGGTTTGGCATACTTTGGGCTTTTCATGATAGTTCAGCCACTCATCTAGTTCCTCGATCTGAAGCATTCGCTTTTCAGGTGCATCTCCCTTGGATGGACTTGTCTGTGATTGGGTTGCCTTTATGTGGAGCGTATCCTGCACAGAAGGTTGGGTGGTGAGTTTAGTGTTTTGACAAGGACTCGTAACTATATTATTATCAGCAGTCTTAATCGAGTTCCAAGCTTGTAAAGTAACTTTGTCATCACCTATGCGTAGTGTAAGCTCACCTGTTCCTACATCAATTATAGTTCTGGCAGTTGCTAAAAAGGGACGCCCTAAAATTAAAGGTACCTCAATATCTTCATCCATGTCAAGCACAACAAAATCAATAGGGAATATAAATTTATCTACCTTTACTAGCGCATCTTCTATGATTCCCCTAGGATATTTAACAAATCTATCAGCTAATTGAATACTCATCCTAGTGGGCTGTGGTTCCCCTAGACCTAGTTGCTTGAACATTTTGTAAGGCATGAGATTAATGCTAGCACCTAAATCAGCTAAAGCTTTATCAATAAGTAAACTACCAATTAAACAAGGAATAGTAAAACTCCCTGGGTCTTTCAGTTTTGTTGGCAGTTTATTTTGGAGAATAGCTGAACATTCTTCGTTGAGTTCCACTATGGCTAATTCTTCTAACTTTCTTTTATTTGTCAGAAGTTCTTTAAGGAACTTCGCGTATTTTGGCATCTGCGAAATTGCTTTAACAAAAGGTAAGTTAATATGTAATTTCTTTAAGAGTTTAAGAAACTTACCGAATTGTTCGTCTGACTGGTCTTTCTTTAATGCGTTTGGGTATGGGATACGAGGCTTGTATTCTTTGATGTCTGGCTTATTGCTGCTTACCTCTACCTTACCTTTATTCAACTCAGGTTCCTCGTTTGATTCTAGATTGTCTTTGGTTAATGTCTCCTTTTCTATTGTACTGATGGCATGAATTTGCTCTCTTGGATTGGTCTCAGTGTTACTTGGGAGTCCACCTTGTGGTCTTTCTAAAATTAGCTTGGCGAGTTAACCAATTGGATTCTCAAGGCCTTTAATTGATGCTTGCTGGTTCTTTAGTGCTGTTTCGGTATTTTGAAAATGGGTTTCTAATACGGCCATAAATTTTGTGAACATCTCTTCAAGGTTCAGCTTTTTCTCTTATTGTGGAGGTGGCTGTTGAAATCTCGAAGGAGGTGGTTGTCTTTGATTGCCTTATCCTCCCCAAGAAAAATTAGGGTGGTTCTGTCAACCTGTATTGTAAGTATTACTATAAGGGTTATTTTGAGGTCTAGAATTGTTACCCATATAGTTGGTTTGCTCAGTTTCCATGCCATGTCCATAAGAGGATTGAACATATTTTCCTAGATTACGTCACACTGCATCACTGGATGTGCCTGCATAGAACGAACAAAATTATCAAACTTTTTATTTAAAAGTTCTACCTGGTTAGTAAGCATAGTGACAGCATCAATATTATAAACTCCTGCAGCTTTTGTAGGCTTTGTCCTCATGACTTGCCACTGATAGTTATTTAATGACATCTCTTCTATAAACTCATAAGCTGCTTCTGGTGTTTTATTGTTGATTGTTCATCCGGCGGCCGCATCGATCATCTGCCTTGTTGATGGATTCAAACCGCTATGAAAGGTTTGAACTTGTAACCATAAAGGCAGCCCATAGTGAGGGCACCTTCTCAAAAGATCTTTGTATCTCTCCCGGGCATCGTAAAGCGTCTCTAGATCCATATATACAAAAGAAGAGATATCGTTTCGCAATTTAGCTGTTTTAGCTGGAGGAAAATATTTAAGTAAAAATTTTTCGGTCATCTGTTCCCATGTAGTAATTGAGCCTCGTGGTAGAGAATTTAACCACTTTTAGCCTTGTTTCTCAAAGAGAATGGGAATAGCCTAAGACGAATGGCATAATCAGAAACGCCATTTATTTTGAATGTATCGTATATTTCCAAGAAATTGGCTAGATGCGAGTTAGGATCCTCATCCTGCAAACCATCAAACTGAACAAATTGCTGTATCATTTGAATAGTGTTAGGTTTCAGTTCAAAATTATTTGCAGCAATAGTAGGTCTAACAATGCTAGATTCAGTGCCTGCTAAATTAGGTCTAGCATAATCATACATAGTACGCGGAGCAGGATTTTGCTCAACAGGATTTGCGGCTACTACAGGAAGTAGCTGATTATCCTGGTTTGCTTCCATCTCTTCAGTAGGTTCAGGTTCTTCTTCTTGTCCTGGACAATGTAAACTTCTTCTTATCTCTTGGCGAGTTCGACGAACTATCAATTCTAAATCGTCGTCGAAAAGTAATGGTCCTCCTGGGTTTCTTTTAGTCATAAACTAGAGATACCTAGAAGGAAAAAGAAAAGAAAAAAATAAAATAAAATAAAAATAGAAATAAAAATAAAAATAAATAAAAACTAAAAATAAATATAAATATAGTAATGGCTAAAGTAATAAAAATCGAGTTTTTTAAATATTTTAGTTCCCCGGCAACGGTGCCAAAAACTTGATAACGGCTCAGGATATTAAGTAATAAAATTTATAAAACTGATCACACCAAAACTAACTAATATCATGACCTTAAAGGCAAGCGCACCTGTCGAACAGTAGAATAGTTTAGTGGCAAGACCGAGTTATCGTACCCCAGGGAACTAAAAGTACTAATACTTACTTCCTTTCTATTATCTAGCCTAAAAATAAAGAGAGTTGATTTAAACTAATTCTAAAACTAACTAAAAGTGCACAAAAAGTAAATTGGGGAAAACTTTAGGGAAAAGCTGATTGATATAAGCAATACTTAAGGGAGAATCCACCTAGACTTCACTTGTTATTGGTTCTTCAGCTAGACAATTTATTCACTTGGCTTGATCCGTAGGAATCCCTAACCTATGCTAAACCCTCCGTCGAGGCGTAGAGCAACTAGGCCTAAGTTGTTAATTAAAGTTCCTTTATTAATTAACTCCCTAGGTTGCATTAATTCGATCTATGGCTCCCCATATTAGGTTTGACCCTAATCCGACAGGTTTATGTCGCCGTATGTCTAAGGTTGCATGTAACTCCGCTTAATTATGGTAGATCTACTCTTATCATAGGGACTTTTGCTCCTCTGCTCTAAGCACATCTAATTCTTAAAGTAATACCTGGGATTATTAAATCAAGAATTAAGCACACATAATTAAGAACAACTCAAGTATTTATCATATAACCCAAGAATAAATAATAACAAAATATGTCTTAGGCTTCATCCCCCTCAAGTATTTGAGGGGTTTAGTTCATAATTAAAGAGGAAAACATCTCAGAAGAAATAAAACAACAAAACATAGGAAACCAAAAACCCCTGAAGGAATTTAGGGAGATCTTCTGTCTTGATGCAGAATTCCGGCTTCTGGGATGAATCAATCGGCTTCCCTTGGAGTAATTCCTGGCTTTCACTCTTCATGTCGGCAGAGAGACGACTCCCCACTTTAGGGAAAAGATTACCCTTGGCAGGGGGAAATCGAGTACACCCTTAGAATTGCCTCCTAGGGTCTTTATATAGAGTTTTGGGGAGCTTTCTTAGCCTTTAAGTATTCAAATCCGAGTGAAATTCTTCTTCCTCACGACTAGAACAAGCCCGTGTGCCACGCCCGTGTAATTTTGGCAAGAGGCCGTGTGATTCTATCGGTGGAGGCACGGCTATGTGGCCTGGCCGTACTTGTCTGGGGCTGGACCGTGTGATCTTCATGTGGCACGGTTAGGTGCCACGGCCGTGTGGTTACTTCTTGGGCCATGCGTTTTCACATTTTGGCCCATTTTCTCCGGTTTTTGGTCCATTTTTCGTTCTCTTCTCTTCCCTATGCTCTCCTGAGTATAAGATATGAAATAGAATGATTAAGAGCACAAATTCTCACAAAATTAATAGTAATTCATCCAAAATATAGGCTAAACATGAGGTAAAAATATGTATAATTTATCGTTCATCGTGTCACAAGCTGATAAAGAGGGTTAGAATCGAGATTGAATCGAGAAATCATCTAGCTAGAAAAATCTCTATCACTGGAACATATTCCTAGAGCTAAGCCTTATGATGGCATCGTTCTGGATTCGGAAGCTTGTAGAAATATGCAATAACTATTGAACTATTACGAATTACAACTGAATTAACTGTATACACACATTTTTTTTAAGAACAAATCAAATCAATTATAATAATTTGAATATTTACAACTTTACAACCTGGAAAAGAGAATAAAGCTAGATAATAATTCAACTCAAATCTTGAAAAAAATAGGGATCAAAATAATTGAATGGAATTCAACAAAAATGGGTTATGGGTTAATATTGGAGGTGAGTCAAAGAAATGGGTTGTTAGGCTCAACGGGGTTCACTAGGGGTTACTTTATGGAGGTATGCTTTTATGGAGTAAGTGGGTTAAATCCTAGGTGCCTTTATCATTTCGGTATATCAAATCAATGATGTGGTCTCGACATGTATAATCGAAACAAGTTCTAGAATAACAAATCAGTATTGACTCACTCAAAGCAACAATAAAAGTGAGCACAAAAGAATCTATGCTCAAAAGGCTCAAAAGTCTCACCAGAATTATGGCTTTTGATGTCAATCCTGCGAATTTCAAATCTTAAGATAACACTTAAAATTAGGGAAGATAACCTAGAAAAAATTTACATTCTCAAAATTTTCAACTTATCATGCTTGATTCTCTAGTGTTTTAAAGTTTGAATAATCAAGGCATAAACACCTATGTTTTAATTCTCAACATATCAATAGAAATCATAAATCAATCAGAATTAATTCCTAGTAGGAGATTGAAGATAATGCAAAGAGTGAAAGTGAGAATTTGAAATTTTGAGAACAATGCAAAATGTTAGTTTTAAAAATTTTCAGGGGTTTCAAGGAGAATGCAATAACTGAAAGTAAGTTTCCCCCCCACACTTAAGATGTACATTGCCCTCAATGTAAAAAGATACATTAGTAGCAATAGAAGCATAAGATCATAAGATAGGGAAATGCATGAAACTCCCTGAATTTTGGATGAATTTGTGAGACAGATATTGGAATTGGAAGAGCTGGCAGTTGTGGCAGGGTTTTCCAATTAGATTTTGGATTTGAACTGTAGAGCTCCTTTGAAACTGCGAAAGCATTTATCAGTTTAAGGGAATTTGGATAAATAGATTATGTTTGTTAAGGGATAGCTGATAAGAAATAATAAAGAAAGAAAATAAATTAAGTTCTAAAAATACTAAAATTCAAATGATGAAAAAGATAAGACGAAAAAAATAAAAGGAAAAATAAAAAGGAAAATAAAATGGAAGAAAAGAGGATTAGGAAGTTCTAATCCTCAGATGGTTCGTGCGGTGGGGGTGGTGCGGAGATATGGAGGTGCTGGCATATCTGCTAAAGAGTAGCGTCAATATGATTTCAGCATTGAAAGCACTGCTACTCAAATTGTGTGAGGCGCTTAGACATGTCAGCGTGTGAAGCTACCGCCTAAACTGGGCGACGAGGGGGTGGTGACTCAGTTGGAGCCTCCTCCGGTGGTGGTGGGACATCATCAGTAATCTCCTCGGGATCTTCCTGCTCTACGTCTCGGAGTAGGTGGTACTGTGGAGGTTTGGTCCTACATCGGCACTGGATCATCCTCATATGTAGCATAGATTGGATGCCCTGACAGGACATCCAGCCGATCAAAGTGTAGGAGGATGTCTGGGCCGCGGTGTTGAGCAGGCCAAAGTAGCGGGCCAATCGTGTGATGTACGGGCCTATAGATATCACACCTCTCCAATGCCTCTCGGTCTGGTGTTGGATGGTATGAGCGATGAAGTAGGCAAGGTCGATGGTATGTGCGTTTGCCATGCTCCATATGAGATAGGCATCATGGGTGTTGACGACACCCGTGCTCTTGCATCTATCTGTTAATATATATGCGATGAGGGCATGCAAGTACCTCAGAGATGGGGCGAGGTTGGTCGCTTTTGAGCGACTAGGGTCATATGTGGGCTGCTCATGGACGATGATGCGCCAGTAGTTAAGAGGAGAGACGTGGATGTGGTGGTGGAGCATAGGAAAGTCTTCGTTAGCTATGAACTCATCTGTGTAGAGCCCTAGTGCGATACAAAATTTGGGAACATTCAACTGGCGTACCAATCCACCGAGGCGAAATTGAATGGTGCCTGGGTCATCGTGGTTTGTCATCACTACTTGTAGATGAAAAGTAGAGCAGAACTCTAATGTTAGCTCAAGGTATGTGGGCTCAATAATGTTGAAGAATTACTCCCAAGGGTCGGTGGAGAGTAGGGCTTGAACAGCATCGGCAAGCTGGACTTGCTCCAGAGCGGCCCAGTAATGCATCGTCCGATTCCTAAAGGGTAAGCTCGTAAAATTTGAAATAACTCCTCTTGGGAGTTCTTTGGGAATTGGATGAATGGATGGCGAGTTTCAGGGTGGGTCTGGAGGATGAACCACCAGGCCCCTTCCTTTTCTTTAAAGTAGGGGCGGCAGCTCTCTTACCACGTGACGACGACATAATTCCTAAAAGCAAAACGGAAAATGATATGCATTAGTGCTAAAAATTTGAAACTAAATTAACAAGACAATATGAATATTAATAAATTCTCATGCTTAAACCAGAAACAAAACAAAACATATTTAAGAATAGTATTGAAATGGTGATTCACTAAACTAAGTGATATATTCTACTCATCCTAAGCATGGTATCAAATTAAGGAGGCATGTGTATCAATTTATACTAAGTGAATACTACTCTAGATGAGAAAAAATGGCAAGTGATAAATGCTAAATTATACATATTTTTACCTCATGTTTAGCCTATATTTTGGATGAATTATTATCAATTTAGTGAGAATTGGTGCTCTTGATCTTTCTTTTTCATATCTTATACTCAGAAGAGCATAGGGAAGAGAAAAGAATGGAAAATGGACTGAAAACCGGAGAAAATGAGCCAAAATGTGAAAACGCACGGCCCAAAAAGTCACCACACGACCGTGGCACACGGTCGTGCCATACAAAGATCACACGATCCAGCCCCGACAAGCACGGCCATGCCACACGACCGTGCCCCAATCGATAGAATCTCACACGGCCTCTTGTCGAAGTACACGGGCGTGGCACACGGGCGTGTTCTAGTCGGGAGGAAGAGGAATTTTACTCAGATTTAGATGCTTAGAGGCTAAGAAAGGCTCCCCAATGCTCTATATAAAGACCCTAGGAAGCAACTCTAAGGATATACTCTCTTCTCTCAAGAAAGAGCACCATATTTCTGCCAACACAAAAAGTGAAAGCAACGGATTACTCAAAGGGAAGCCGATTGATTCATCCCAAAAGCCATTTATTCTACATCAAGACAGAAGTTCTCCCTAAAATTCCTTCAGGGGTTTTTGGTTTCTTTATGCTTTGTTATTTATTATCTTCTGAGATGTTTCTTTTCTTAATTATGAACTAAACCCCCCAAATACTTAAGGGGGATGAAACCTAAGATAGATCTTGCTATTATTTATTAAAGTTATATGATAATTGCTTGAATTGTTCTTAATTATGTGTTCTTCATTCTTGATTTAATAATCCTAGGTATTACTTCAAGAAATTGATGTGCTTAGAGCAGAGGAGTAAAAGTCCCTGTAATAAGAGTAGATCTACCATAATTAAGCGGAGTTGCATGCAACCCTAGACATAGGGCGACATAAATCTGCCAGATTAGGGTCAAACCTAATATGGGGATCCATAAATCGAATTAATGCAACCTAGGGAGTTAATTAATAAAGGAACTTTAATTAATAACTTAGGCCTAGTTGCTCTATGCCTCGACGGAGGGTTTAGCATAAGTTAGGGATCTCTGCGGATCAAGGCAATTAATCAATTATATAGTTCAAGAAGTCAATAACAAGTGAAGTCTAGGTGGATTCTCCCTTGAGTATTGCTCATATCAATCAGTTTTCCCGAAAGTTTTTCCTCAATTTACTTTTTGTGCACTTTTAGTTAGTTTTAGAATTAGTTTAAATCAACTCTCTTTATTTTTAGGCTAGATAATAGAAAGGAAGTAAGTACTAGTACTTTTGGTTCCCTTGGGTACGATAACTCGGTCTTGCCACTAAACCATACTATTGTTCGACAGGTGCACTTGCCTTTAAGGTCGTGATATTAGTTAGTTTTGGTGTGATCAGTTTTATAAATTTTATTACTTAATATCGCGAGCCGTTATCAAGTTTTTGGCGTCATTGCCAGGGAACTGAAATATTAAGAAAACTCGATTTCTATTACTTTAGCCATTACTATATTTATTTATTTTTAGTTTTTATTTATTTTTATTTTCATTTTTCTTTTATTTTTATTTTATTATTCATTTTTATTTTATTCTATTTTTCTTTGCTTTTTCCTTCTAGGTATTTTTAGCTTATGACTAGAAACAACCCAACAGGACCACTGCTTTTTGATGAAGATCTAGAAGCGTCAGTTTGCAAAAATCGCAGAGAAATTAGACACAGTTTACATTATCCAGAACAAGAACTTGAGCAAGAGCCAGAACCTACAGAAGAGATAGACGCGAATCAAAACGTTCCACCACCTCCAGCACTACCAGCAGAACCAGTAAACCATGATGAAGCTCCTCGTACTCTGTATGATTATGCTAAACCTAGTTTGATTGGTACCCAAACTAGCATTATTTGACCTGCTATTGCTGCTAATAACTTTGAATTAAAGCTAACACTATTCAGATGATACAACAATTTGTGCAGTTTGATGGTTTACAGGATGAAGATCCCAATTCGCATCTAGCAAATTTCTTGGAATTTTGTAATACCTTTAAAATAAATGGCGTTTCTGACGATGCCATTCGCTTAAGGCTATTTCCATTCTCTTTGAGAAATAAAGCCAAACAATGGTTAAATTCTTTACCATGAGGCTCAATCATCACATGGGAGCAGATGATCGAAAAAATTTTACTTAAATATTTTCCTCCAGCTAAAACAGCTAAATTACGAAACAATATTTCTTCCTTTGTGCAGATGGATTTAGAAACCCTTTATGGTGCCTGGGAGAGATACAAAGATCTTTTAAGAAGGTGCCCTCATCATGGTCTACCTTTGTGGCTACAAGTTCAAACCTTCCACAACGAGTTGAACCCATTAACCAGACAAATGAACGATGCAGCCGCAGGAGGAACAATCAACAACAAAACACCTGAAGCAGCTTATGAATTTATCGAAGAGATGTCACTGAATAACTATTAGTGGCAAGTCATGAGGATAAAGCCGACGAAAGCTGTAGGAGTTTTTAACATTGATGCTGTTACTATGCTTACTAACCAAGTAGAACTTCTAAATAAAAAGTTTGATAATTTTGTTAGTTCTACGCATGCACAACCAGTGATGCAATGCGACGCAACTCAAGGACACACGTTCAATCCAGATTTTGCATCCTATGGGCACAGCATGGAAACTGAACAAACCAACTATATGGGTAACAATTCTAGATCTCAAAATAACCCTTATAGTAATACTTACAATGCAGGTTGGAGAAATCACCCAAATTTTTCATGGGGAGGACAAGAAAATAAAAGACAACAGCCTCCTCCGAGATTTCAGCAACCACCACTGCAACAAGAGAAAAAGCTGAATCTTGAAGAGATGCTCACCGAATTTATGGCCGCATCAGAAACCCGTTTTCAAAGCACTGAAACGACACTAAAAAACCAACAAGCGTCACTTCAAGGGCTAGAGAACCAAATCGATCAACTTGCAAAATTGATTTCAGAAAGACTACAAGGTGGATTACCAAGTAACACTGAGCCAAATCCCAGAGAACATGTCAAATTGATTACTTTAAGAGATGGAAAGGTCCTAGCCGAGCCAGAAAAGAAGACTATTCCAAAACCCTCAGAAGAAAAGGCAGAGGAACCCAAGGAAAACACTCCACCACCACTCAAGGAATACAAATTGCGCATCCCGTATCTGGCAAAATTGAAGAAAGACCATACAGACGCTCAATTCGGTAAGTTCCTTGAACTTGTTAAACAATTACACATTAACTTACCTTTTGTTGAAGTAATTTCACAGATGCCGAAGTACACGAAGTTCCTTAAAGAACTTTTGACAAATAAAAGGAAGTTGGAAGAATTGGCCACAGTAGAACTCAACGAGGAATGCTCAGCTATTCTCCAAAATAAACTGCTGGCAAAACTAAAAGATCCAGGGAGTTTTACTATTCCTTGTCTGATTGGTAGTCTACTTATTAATAAAGCCTTAGCTGATTTAGGTGCTAGCATTAATCTCATGCCTTACAAAATGTTCAAACAACTAGATCTAGGGGAACCCAAGCCCACTAGGATGAGTATTCAATTAGCCGATAGATCTGTTAAATATCTTAGGGGAATCATTGAAGATGTGCTGGTAAAGGTAGATAAATTTATATTCCCTGTTGATTTTGTTGTACTCGACATGGATGAGGATATTGAAGCACCTTTAATTTTGGGACGTCCATTTTTAGCCACTGCTAGAGATGTTATTGATGTAGGAGATGGTAAATTAGTACTTCGAGTTGGTGAGGAAGAAGTTGTCTTTAAAATCTATAATGCCATGAGATTCTCTAAAGAACAAGATGATTCTTGTTATTTTGTTGATATTATTGACTATTTTGTTGAAGATAATTTTCAAGAACTTTCTCTCACAGACACATTGGAATTGTGTTTTGTTCAAGGTGGGGGGGAAGATGAAACCGCCATTGAAATTGATGAAGTAAGGAAGGAGTTGGATTCTAATGAAATCATCACTAGGCACATAAGTTATGAAAATATAAAGATGAGTGATGAGTTGAGACAGAAACCTTCCGTTACTGAACCCCCTAAATTAGAACTAAAACAACTGCCAGATCATTTAGAGTATGCCTTTTTGGGGGAAGAATCCACTTTACCAGTTATTATCGTATCCGATCTGAGCATAGTAGAAAAAGAGGAATTACTCCATGTGTTATGAGAACACAGACGTGCTATAGATTGGAAAATTTCAGATATCAAGGGAGTAAATCCTTCTTTCTGTACCCACAAAATTTTAATGGAAGATGAATTTAAACTAGTAGTGAAAGCCCAGAGACGATTGAATCCCAACATGAAGGAAGTTGTAAAGGCCGAGGTAATTAAACTTCTAGATGCAGGTATTATTTATCCTATTTCTGACAGTTCTTGGGTAAGCCCTGTGCAGGTTGTTCTTAAGAAAGGTGGATTGACCGTGATGTCTAATGACAAGGAAGAGTTAATACCTACAAGAACAGTCACAGGATGGAGAGTTTGCATTGATTACAGGAAGCTGAATGACGCCACTCAAAAAGATCATTTTCTTTTACCATTTATTGATCAGATGTTGGAAAGATTGTCAGGTCACATGTATTACTGTTTCCTAGACGGCCTCTCTAGTTACTTCTAGATCCCGATAGCTCTAGAAGATCAGGATAAAACGACATTCACATGTCCTTATGGTACGTTTGCTTATCGTAGAATGCCTTTTGGTTTATGTAATGCTCCTACTACTTTTCAGCGATGCATGCTAGCTATCTTCAATGAATTCGTGGAAGACATCATGGAGGTATTTATGGATGATTTCTCAGTTTTCGGTAATTCTTTCCAACTTTGTCTTAACAATCTAAAACATGTTTTGATAAGATGTAAAGAGACAAACTTAGTGCTAAACTGGGAAAAGTGCCACTTTATGGTCCAAGAAGGCATTGTATTAGGACATAAAATTTCTAGTAAAGGGATAGAGGTAGATAAAGCAAAAATCGAAACCATTGAAAAATTACCTCCCCCCAATTCAGTAAAGGCTATAAGAAGTTTTTTAGGACATGCCAGTTTTTATCGCAGATTTATTAAAGATTTTTCTAAAATAGCCAAGCTTTTAACAAAATTACTAGAAAAAGACGTGCCTTTCAATTTTGACCAAGAATGCTTAGAATCCTTCAATACTCTTAAGGAAAAATTAATCAATGCACCAATCATGATTTCACCCGATTGGAACTTACCTTTTGAGCTAATGTGCGATGCAAGTGATTTTGCAATAGGTGCAATTTTGGGACACCAAAGAGACAAGCAATTTCAACCGATCTACTATGCTAGCAGAACTCTAACAGCTACCCAAGCAAATTATACTACCACAGAAAAAGAGTTGCTAGCTGTTATTTTTTCATTTGATAAATTTAGATCTTATCTGATTTTGTCAAAAGTCATTGTTTATACTAACCATTCTGCTCTTCGCTATCTTTTAGCCAAAACCGATGCAAAACCTCGACTAATAAGATGGATTCTATTGCTACAAGAATTCGATTTAGAGATAAAGGACAAGAAAAGAGCTGAAAATTTAGCAGTAGATCACCTTTCAAGATTGGAAAACATGCAGCCCACGTATCTCAATAAGATAAATGACTTGTTCCCTAAAGAACAACTCCTATCTTTAGCAGATACAACAGTGCCTTGGTTTGCCGATTTTGCAAATTATTTAGCAGTTAACATAACCCCAAAAGGGTTGACACATTAGCAGAAGAAGCGATTCTTCGCTAATGTGAAAAACTACTTTTGGAAGGATCATTTTCTTTTTCGAATTTGTGCAGACCAGGTTATTCGGAGATGCGTTACTGAAACAGAAGCATACCAGATTCTAAATCACTGCCATTCAGGACCCACAGGAGGACATCACAGTGGAGCTAGAACTGCTCATAAGGTACTTGAATCTGGCTTTTACTGGCCTCCACTTTTCAGATATGCCAACAGGTATGTGACCTGTTGTGATAAATGTCAACGAACAGGTAACATCTCTCGACATAATGAAATGCCTCAAAACTATATACTCTCATGTGAAATATTCGATGTATGGGGTATTGATTTCATGGGTCCATTACCTATTTCATTTGGGAATAAGTACATATTAGTAGTAGTAGATTACATGTCAAAATGGGTGGAAGCCCAAGCCTTGCCTACTAATGATGCTAGAATGGTAGTACGATTTTTAAAGAAACTTTTCTCTCGATTTGGAACACCTAGGATAATTATTAGTGATAGGGTTACTCATTTTTGCAATGCCCAATTTGAAAAAGTTTTAAAAAGGTATGGACTGCACCATAGGACAGCTACCCCTTATCACCCACAAACCAGTGGTCAAGTCGAAGTAACAAATAGGGAATTAAAACGCATTCTAAAGAAAACAATAGAAACAAATAGAAAAGATTGGTCAAGAAAAATAGACGATGCATTATGGGCTTATAAAACTACTTTTAAAACACCCATAGGTACATCTCCCTATAAACTCGTCTATGGAAAAAGTTGTCATCTACCATTTGAACTTGAACACAAAGCATTCTGGGCTATAAAATTTTTAAACCTTGATTTCAAGCTTGCAGGTGAGAAAAGATTAATGTAGTTAAATGAACTAGACGAATGGCGCTACAATGCTTACGAGAACTCACGACTGTATAAAGAAGCCATGAAGCGACATCATGATAAAAGGCTGAAACAACCTAAGCAATTCAAAATAGGAGATCTCGTCTTACTCTATAACTTAAGGCTGAAACTATTCCCTGGAAAACTCAAATCAAGGTGGTCAGGTCCATTCACTGTTCGAAATGTTTTCCCATACGGCACCATTGAGGTAACTCACCCTAACTATGGTACATTTAAGGTAAACAGCCATAGGCTTAAACATTATAGAGGTGAGAATTTTACAGAAAACAGGGAGGGGTTTCCGCTCCATGAAATTCTGTCATGACACATCCAGGAAGAGTCGAGCTTAGACTCTAAATAAGCACTTCTTGGAAGGCAACCCGAGCACTAACTTAGTAACTTTCTTTCTTTAAAAATTTTTTTTGGTATTTTTCTCGTGCATAAACTAACACTTCTTTATGCAAAAGTTTAGGACCACACGGCCAGGCACACGGGCGTGCCCCAGGCCGTGCAAACACTTAAAACAGAGACATGGTCGTGGACCCAGACCGTGTACAAACAGAGCAGAATTTTTCCCCAAAACACGAGATGTCGACAACCCCCACGGCCGTGCGAGATGGCCATGGCAACCTTACAAATTCCACACGGGCCACCGATAAAACCCCACGGTCGTGCGACATGGCCGTGGCAACCCTGCAGCATCAACACGGGTTTGTACAAATCCCCACACCCGTGTCCTTAGCCCGTGGAAGACACTGTCAAATTACACACGCCCGTGGAACATATTACACGACCGTGGGAAACACGAACATGATCTCCCACGGCCGTGGTAACCATCACACGACCGCGTAAGTAACGAAGACCCGATCTCCCACAGCTGTGCGAATCAACCACACGGGCGTGCTCGTCGAAACAAGGCGCACCAAAACCTTCAGATTTCGAAAGACACGGGCGAAACACGACTCACACGGGCGTGTGACATGCCCGTGTGACCTAAAAACTATAAATAAGGGCCACCATTCACCTTCCCTTTCACTCAAACCCTAAATTTTCTCATCCAAACTCCTCCCCAAACCACCACTAGCACCACTACAGCCCTCAAAACACCACCATACCTGAGCTCAGCCAACCCACGCCCGTGTAAACTCAACCCACGACCGTGCACCCTCAATTTTGGTTCTATTCTCTTAAATTTTCTTATTTATTTTTTTATATCTCATTTTCATTATATATATTTTTAATTTTGCTTTATTCTTTATGATAATTCAAGCATGGAATTAGGAAAAATAGGATGAATAATCTAGAATAGTATAGAATATATTAGGATTGCATGCCACTTAATTTCAATTTTTGCTTGCCACTTAGAACTCAATTTCATTTGCCATTTAAACTCATATTTGCATGCCATTTTGTCATAAAATTAGTATATATACACACCCATAGTTTTTAATTTTGTTATAAGTCAATATGATTAGATTCTACTATTTAGGTTAATCTTTATTTTTACTTTTCAGAACATTGTCATTTTAATCTATATTTTACTTATTATCTATCTAGTTTAATTTTAAAAATTTGGACTAATGCTTATATTTTATTTCAGATACGATGTCATCATCACGCAGTAGGAAAATTACCGTCCCCGTTTCCAAGAAACAAAAGGGACCAGGAAGTTCCTCATCCAGGCCCACATTCGAGAAGCGCCACCTGTTCATCACCTTCTCGCAAGCCTCCCAGGAGGAACGCTATCAACTACTCCAGACCCACACTATCTCCACGAGACGCTGCATAGACTGGGACTCCTTCGCGTAGATACAATTAGTAGATGACGTCCGGGCCTTACTGATGACAGAGCCATAGGAGTAATTCTTCTAGATCATAGAGCCGACATATTTAGAACTCACCCTCGAGTTCTACTCCACATTTCACCTACAAACCATGATGAATAGATTCGACGATCCAGGCACGGTCCAGTTCCGTTTGGGAGGACTCATGCGACACCTCAGCGTGCCAGAGTTCAGCACAGCACTTGGGCTCTACACAGAGCAATTTATGATGGGCGAGGACTTCCCTACCCTTTCTCGTCGCATCCACATTCGGCCCATCGACTGCTGGAATGAGATCACCCCAGGACGTCAAACCTATAACCCCAGCGTCAGCAAGGCGACTGCCCTCGTACCTTCTCTGAGGTACATTCATGCTCTTCTTGCTCACATTTTGAGAGGTAGACAAGAGAGCACTGGCGTCGTCAACACTCACGACGTCTATTTCCTGTGGTGCATGGCAAACGGGCGCGTCATTGACTTAGCAAACTTCATCGCGCTTGCCGTGTAACATCAGACAGAGAGGCACCGCAGAGGCGTCTTATCGATGGGGCCCTACATCACACGCTTAGCTCGTCACTTTGGGCTCCTCAACACTATAGCCTAGACATCTTCCTATACCCTGATCGGCCAGATGTCCTCGCAGGGGCATCCAGAGCATGCTGCACATGAGGATGGTAGAGCGACGACCAGGTGGCGGCCACTTCCACTTCCGCCTTGTATAGGAGGGAGAGGACCCAAGGGACATTGCTGATGATGTCCCACCACCACCACTGAAGGAGGATGAGCCCGCCGAGCCACCACGCCCCAGACGACCCACCCAAACGGCGGCCCCACATGCTGACATACACGAGCGCCTAGATCAATTTGAGCAGCAATACTTTCGGCACCTCGATTATATCGACGCCACTTTGGCGTAGATATGCCAGCACTTGAGCATCACCCTGCCACCGCGTGATCCATCCGAGGATTAGATCCTCTTATGTTTATTTTCTTTTTCTTACTATTTTTATCGGCACTTCGACTTACACACTAATCTTTATTTTTACCTTTTATACTAATTTTGTTTTTCTTTTTCAGTTTATTTTTATTTTTTTCATTTCATCTTTTTCATTTTTTTGAATATTAGTAATTTTCGTATTTTGTTTTGTTTTATTTTTTTTCCTAACGGCCTCACCCCTAACAAGTAAATTCCATTGCCCCAAATTCCCCACGACTACTAAATTCCTTCACAGTTTCAATGGAGCTTTACAGCTCAAATCTCTACGAAAAGGGGAACACCGTGCCACAACTGGCCGCTCTTCCAAGTCCAATCTCTGTCTTTCAAATTCATCCGAAATTCAAGGAGTTTCATACCCTTCCCTAAGTTATGATCTAATGCTTATATTGCTACTAATGTTATCTTTGTACATTGAGGGCAATGTACATCTTAAGTGTGGGGGGGAAACTTACTATCAGACATTACATTTTATTTGAAATCCCTGAAATTTTTCTAACTGGTTGCATTGTCCTCAATAGCATCTCCTTCAGTCTCCTATTAGGAATTAATTCTGATTGATTTATGACTTTTATTGATATGTTGAAAACAAAGACATAGGTGCTTGTACTTTGAATATTCAAACTCTAAACATTAGAGAATCAAGCATGATAAGTTGAAATTTTTGAGAACTTTGAATATTCCCTAATTCTAAGTGTTATCTTGAGATTTGAAATTCACAGGATTGCCATCAAAAGCCATAATTCTGGTGAGATTTTTGAGCCTTTTGAGCATACATTCTTTCGTGCTCAGTTTTATTATTGCTTTGAGTGAGTCAACACTGATTTGTTATTCTAGAACTTGCTTTGATTATACATGTCGAGACCACATCATTAATTTGATATACCGAGATGATAAAGGCACTTAGGATTTAACCCACTTACTCCAGAAAGGCCTACCTCCATAAATTAACCCCTAGTGAACCCTGTTGAGCCTAACAACCCATTCTTTGACTTACCTCCTAAATTATTAACCAATAACCCATTTTTTGTTGAATCTTATTCAATTACTTTGACCCCTATTTTTGTTGAGATTTGAGTTGAATTATTATTTAGCTTTATTCTCTTTTCCAAATTGTAAAGTTGTAAATTCCTAGATTATTGTACTTGAATTGTTCCTAAAAAAAAATGTATTAATTCAGTTGTAATATAGTTCAATTGTTTTTGCATATTTCTATTTTAAGGCTACCAAGGCGAAAATGATGTTCTCATAAGAATTAGCCCGAAGAATATGTTCCGGTAATAGAGATTTTTCTAACTAGATAATTTTTCAGTTCAATCTTGATTCTAACCCTCTTTTGCAACCTGTGACAACACCCCTAACCAAGCCCCATTACAACCATTGAAAGACCTTTTGATCGATGTATCATGTCAATCTATAGTGGTGGAGATGTGACTTTCTTGCAAGCCTATGGTAATAACTTTTCAGGTTGACTAGAGAGTACTTAATTTTTGAACCCTAAACACTTCGAGTGGATGGAGTGAATCTTTAGTGAGGATGTCAACTTCTGTTAATTAAGATTAAGAGATAATTACTTAGGAGAAGGGAGAAAACTTATGTTTCAATGATAAAATTCTCAACTTAAAGTAATTGAGTCTTTAATGTTCTTTTGATTGAATTTTCATTGTATGCTTACCTATGGATTAATTTGAAACATTATTGATAAAGATTGTGAGTTGAGAAGAATGATTCTTATTTAAGGATTGAGATTTTGCTTGAGGACAAGCAAAGGCTTAAGTGTGGGGGTATTTGATAAATGCTGAATTATACATATTTTTACCTCATGTTTAGCCTATATTTTGGATGAATTATTATCAATTTAGTGAGAATTGGTGCTCTTAATCTTTCTTTTTCATATCTTATACTCAGAAGAGCATAGGGAAGAGAAAAGAACAGAAAATAGATTAAAAACTAGAGAAAATGGGCTAAAATGTAAAAACACACGGCCCAAGAAGTCACCACACGTCGTGGCACACGGCCATGCCACACAAAGATCACATGGTCCAGCTTCGACAAGTACGGCCAAGCCACACGACCGTGCCCCAATCGACAGAATCTTACGTGGCCTCTTGTCGAAGTACACGGGCGTGGCACACGGGCGTGTTCTAGTCGTGAGGAAGAGGAATTTCACTCTGATTTGGATGCTTAGAGGCTAAGAAAGGCTCCCCAATGCTCTATATAAAGACCCTAGGAGGCAACTCTAAGGATATACTCTCTTCTCTCAAGAAAGAGTGCCATCTTTCTGCCAACACAAAAAGTGAAAGCAACGGATTACTCCAAGCGAAGCCGATTGATTCATCCCAGAAGCCAGAATTCTACATCAAGACAGAAGATCTCCCTAAAATTCCTTTAGAGGTTTTTAATTTCTTTATGCTTTGTTATTTACTATCTTTTGAGATGTTTCTTTTCTTAATTATGAACTAAACCCCCCAAATACTTGAGGGGGATGAAACCTAAGACAGATCTTGCTATTGTTTATTGAAGTTATACGATAATTACTTGAATTATTCTTAATTATGTGTTCTTCATTCTTGATTTAATAATCCTAGGTATTACTTTAAAAAATTGATGTGCTTAGAGCAGAGGAGCAAAAGTCCCTGTAATAAGAGTAGATCTACCATAATTAAGCGAAGTTACATGCAACCCTAGACATAGGGCGACATAAATCTGCCAGATTAGGGTCAAACCTAATATGGGGATCCATAAATCGAATTAATGCAACCTAGGGAGTTAATTAATAAAGGAACTTTAATTAATAACTTAGGCCTAGTTGCTCTATGCCTCGACGGAGGGTTTAGCTTAGAGATCTCTACGAATCAAGGCAAGTAATCAATTATATAGTTTAAGAAGTCAATAACAAGTGAAGTCTAGGTGGATTCTCCCTTGAGTATTGCTCATATCAGTCAGTTTTCCCGAAAGTTTTTCCTCAATTTACTTTTTGTGCACTTTTAGTTAGTTTTAGAATTAGTTTAAATCAACTCTCTTTATTTTTAGGCTAGATAATAGAAATGAAGTAAGTACTAGTACTTTTGGTTCCCTTGGGTACGATAACTCGGTCTTGCCACTAAACTGTACTATTGTTCGACAGGTGCGCTTGCCTTTAAGGTCGTGATATTAGTTAGTTTTGGTGTGATTAGTTTTATAAATTTTATTACTTAATATCGCGAGCCGTTATCAGCAAGCAAAGGAGAGTCTAAATGGCATCATGAAATTCTTTATAGTATTCTAGATTGTTTATGCTAAGTCAATGAATTTCATGTAAAAACGAAATAAAACATTCTATTAATAGAAATATAGATAAAAACATTAGAAATTAAAAAGGACAATGAGAAAATGGAACAGAATAGGTGACTAAAGAGGTGGAGCACCATCATGGAGGAGCTTGGGAGGCCGGCGGCGGTGCTAGGGAGGGTTGTTGTGGGTTTTGGGTGGGAGGATTTTAGTGTTTTAATGGAGAAGAAGGTGAATAGTGGCTTGTTTATACAGGTTTTTGGGTCACACGGGCATGTGACATGCCCGTGTGGCTCAGGTTTTGGCCGTGTAGTTTGAAAGTTAGGGATTTTGGCACGCCTGGCTTGAGACACACGCCCGTGTTGCAAGGGTGTATTGAGGCACATGGTCGCGTCGCATGGCCGTGTCCTTCATTGTTCGCTTCTCTCACGACCGTGTGTGGGGTCACACGCCTGTGTCTGATTTGTCAGGCTCGACCACGGCTTGGAGACACGGCGTGTTGCACGCCTATGTTGGAATTGACAGTGTTGGCCATAGCCATATCGCACGGCCGTGGCACTTTGTCGAAGCTCGTGTCTTAAGAAAAATTTGGCCCTCCTTCTACACGGCCAAATTACACGACCGTGTCTCTGCTATAGTGCCCACATAGCTTTGGGCACGCCCGTGAGCATGGCCGTGTGGCTCAAAAATCCTGTGTTCAAAAGGGTTAGTCGATGTATAAGAAAGTTGAAATAAAAGGATTTACTAAGTTAGTGCTCGAGTTGCCTCCCGAGAAGCGCTTATTTAGAGTCTAAGCTCGACTCTGCTTGTATGTATCACGACGAAAGTTCATATAGCTGAAGCTCTTCCCTATTATTCTTGAAATTCTCAGCTCTATAATGTTTAAGCCGATGGCCGTTTACCTTGAAAGTGTCGTGGTTTGGATGAGTTACCTCGACTGTACCATATGGAAAGACAGTTCGAACAGTGAATGTGCCTGACCATCTTGATTTAAGTTTCTAGGGAATAGTTTAAGCCTTGAGTTGTATAGTAAGACAAGATCACCGATTTTGAACTGCTTAGGTTGTCTCAAACATTTGTCATGGCGTCGCTTTGTGGCTTCCTTATATAATCATGAGTTTTCATAAACATTGCAGCGCCATTCATCCAGCTCATTTAGTTGTATTAGATGTTTCTCACCTGCAAGCTTAAAATCAAGATTTAAAAATTTAATAGCCCAAAATGCTTTATGTTCGAGTTCAAATGGCAGATGACAACTTTTTCCGTAAACAAGTCTATAAGGAGATGTTCCTATGGGAGTTTTGAAAGCAGTTCTATAGGCCCATAAAACATCGTCTACTTTTCTTGACCAATCTTTCCTATTTGTTTCTACCGTTTTTTCTAGAATGCGTTTTAATTCTCTATTTGTTACTTCAACTTGTCCACTGGTTTGTGGATGATAAGGTGTAGCTATTCTATGGTGTACTCCATATCTTTTTAAAACTTTATCAAATTGAGTATTGCAAAAGTGAGTACCCCTATCACTGATAATTATCCTAGGTGTTCCAAATTGAGAGAAAAGTTTTTTAAGAAAATGTACTACCATTCTAGCGTCATTAGTAGGTAAGGCTTAGGCTTCCACCCATTTTGACATGTAATCTACTGTTACTAGTATGTACTTATTCCCAAACGAAGTAGGAAAAGGACCCATGAAATCAATACCCCATACATCAAATATTTCACATGAAAGTATATAGTTTTGAGGCATTTCATTATGCTGAGAGATATTACCTATCCTCTGACATTTATCACAAGAGGTCACATACCTGTTGGCTTCTTTGAAAAGGGTGGGCCAATAAAAACCAGATCCGAGTACTTTGTGAGCAGTTCTAGCTCCACTGTGGTGTCCTCCTGTTGGTCCCAAATGGCAATGATCTAAAATTTTATATGCTTCTGTCTCAGTAACGTATCTTCAGATGACTTGATCTGCACAAATACGAAAAAGGAAAAGATCTTCATAAAAGTAGTTTTTCACATCAGCGAAGAATCACTTCTTTTGCTAATGGGTCAACCCTTTTGGGATTATGTTAGCTGCTAAATAATTTGCAAAATTAGCAAACCAAGGAACTGTAGCTTCTGTTATGGCTAGGAGTTGTTCTTCAGGAAACAAGTCATTTATTTTATCAAGGTCCCCGGGGTATGGATTTTCCAATCTTGAAAGGTGATCTGCTGCCAAATTTTCAGCTCCTTTCTTGTCTTTTATCTCTAAGTCGAATTCCTGTAACAATAGAATCCATCTTATTAATCGAGGTTTAGCATCAGTTTTAGTTAAAAGATAACGAAGAGCGGAATGATCAGTATAAACAATGACTTTCGACAATATTAAATATGATTTGAATTTATCAAATGCAAAAATAACGGCTAGCAATTCTTTTTCTGTAGTAGTGTAATTTGCTTGTGCGACTGTCAAAGTTTTGCTAGCATAATAAATCGGTTGAAAGTGCTTGTCTCTTCGTTGTCCCAGAACTGTACCTACTGCAAAATCACTCGTATCATACATTAGTTCAAAAGGTAGATTCCAACCAGGTGAAATCATAATCGGGGCATTGACTAGCTTTTCCTTGAGAGTGTTAAAAGATTCTAAACATTCCTGGTCAAAAATGAAAAGCATATCTTTTTCTAGTAATTTTGTTAAAGGCTTAGCTATTTTAGAAAAGTCTTTTAATAAATCTGCGATAAAAACCAACATGTCCTAAAAAGCTTCTTATAGCCTTAACCGAATTAGGGGGAGGTAATTTTTCAATGGTTTTAATTTTTGCTTTATCTACCTCTATCCCTTTACTAGAAATTTTATGTCTTAGTACAATACCTTCTTGAACCATAAAGTGACATTTTTCCCAATTGAGCACTAGATTTGTCTCTTCACATCTTATCAGAACACTTTTTAAATTATTAAGATAGAGTTGAAAAGAATTACTGAAAACTGAAAAATCATCCATAAATACCTCCATGATGTCTTCCACGAGTTCATCAAAGATAGCTAGCATGCATCGCTGAAAAGTAGTAGGGGCATTACATAATCCAAAAGGCATTCTATGATAAGCAAACGTACTGTATGGACATGTAAATGTTTTCTTTTCTTGATCTTCTGGCGTTATCGAGATTTGGAAGTAACCAGAAAGGCCATCCAAGAAGCAGTAATACATATGTCCTGACAATCTTTCTAACATCTAATCGATAAAGGGTAAGGGAAAATGGTCTTTTCGAGTTGCATCATTCAGCTTCGTATAATCAATACAAACTCTCCATCCAATGACTGTTCTTGTAGGGATTGACTCCTTTTTGTCATTAGACACCACTGTCATGCCTCCTTTTTTAGGGACAACCTGCACAGGACTTACCCAAGAACTGTCAGAAATAGGATAAATAATGCCTGCATCTAGAAGTTTAATTACCTCGGCTTTTACGACTTCCTTCATGTTGGGATTCAATCATCTCTGAGCTTGCACCGATGGCTTATATTCATCTTCCATTAAAATTTTGTGGGTGCAAAAAGAAGGGCTAATTCCTTTAATATCAGAAATCTTCCAAGCTATAGCCTTTTTGTGTTCCCTTAATACTTGAAGTAATTCTTCTTTCTTTTCAGCGCTCAAGTCTAATGCGATAATTACTGGTAATGTAGAATCTTCTCCGAAAAATGCATATTCCAAGTGGTCAAGAATTGTTTTAATTCCAATTTAGGAGGTTCATCAATCGAGGGTTTTTGTCTCAGTTCGTCTTTTAACTTAATACCCTCATAACTTATGTGCCTTGTGACAGGTTCATGAGAGTTCAACTCTTTTATTACTTCTTTTACTTCAGTGGTGGCTTCATCTTCCTCCCCACCTTAAACAAGACACAATTCCAACATGTCTTCAAGAGAGATTTCCTAAAAATTATCTTGAACAGCATAATCAATAGCATCAATGAAACAATAAGAATCATCTTGTTCTCTAGAAAATCGCATAGCATCATAAATTTTAAAAACAACTTCCTCTTCACCAACCCTAAGCACTAGTTTGCCATCCCCTACGTCGATAACAGCTCTAGCAGTAGCTAAGAATGGGCGTCCCAAAATTAAAGGTACCTCAATATCCTCATCCATGTCAAGCATAGCAAAATCAACAGGGAATATGAATTTATCTACTTTTATTAATACATCTTCAATGATTCCCCTAGGATATTTAACCGATCTATCAGCTAATTGAATACTCATCCTAGTGGGTTTTGGTTCCCCTAGACCTAGTTGCTTGAACATTTTATAGGGTATTAGGTTAATACTAGCACCTAGATCAGCTAAGGCTTTTTCAATGATTAAACTACCAATTAAGCCTGGAATAGTAAAACTCCCTGGATCTTTTAGTTTGGCTAGCAGTTTATTTTGGAGAATAGCTGAGCATTCCTTGTTGAGTTCCACTATGGATAATTCTTCCAACTTCCTTTTATTTGTGAGAAGTTCCTTCAAAAACTTTGCGTACTTTGGCATCTGCGAAATTGCTTCAAAAAAAGGTAAGTTAATATGTAGCTGTTTAAAAAGTTCAAGAAATTTACGGAATTGAGCATCCGTGCGGTCTTTCTTTAACTTTGCCAGATATGGTATGGGTGGTTTATATTCTTTAAGTGCTGGTGGAGTGTTTTCCTTGGGTTCCTCTTCCTCTACCTTATTGGATTCTTGAACAGGCTTCTTTCTAGTTCAGCTAGTACTTTTCCATCCCTTAGAGTAATTGCTTTTACATGTTCTCTAGGATTTGGCTCAGTATTACTCGGCAAACTACCTTGTGGTCTATCAGATATCATCTTTGCGAGTTGACCAATTTGATTCTCGAGCCCTTGAATGGATGCTTGCTGGTTCTTCAGTGCCGTTTCAGTGTTTTGGAAATGGGTTTTTGATGTGGCCATAAATTTTGTGAACATCTCCTCAAGGTTCAGCTTTTTCCCCTGTTGGGGAGGTGGCTGTTGAAATCCCAGAGGAGGTGGTTGTCTTTGATTTCCTTGTCCTCTCCATGAAAAATTGGGGTGGTTTCGTCAACCTGCATTGTAAGTGTTACTATAAGGGTTTTTTTGAGCTCTAGAATTATTACCTATATAGTTGGCTTGCTCGGATTCCATGCCATGTCCATAGGAGGAGTAATCTGAATTGTACATGTTTCCCTGAGTTGCATTACACTGCATCACTGGGTGTGCCTGCATAGAACCAAAAAAATTATCAAACTTTTTATTTAAAAGTTCTACTTGATTAGTAAGCATGGTGACAGCATCAATATTAAAAACTCCTGCAACTTTTGTCAGCTTTATCCTCATGACTTGCCACTGATAGTTATTCAGTGACATTTCTTCTATAAACTCATAGGCTACTTCGGGTGTTTTATTGTTGATTGTTCCTCCGGCGGCTGTATCGATCATTTGCCTTGTTGATGGGTTCAAACTATTGTGAAAGGTTTGAACTTGTAATCAAAAAGGCAACCCATGGTGGGGCAATCTTCTCAAAAGGTCCTTGTATCTCTCCCAGGAATCATAAAGTGTCTCTAAATCCATTTGCACAAAAGAAGAGATATCATTCCGTAATTTAGCTATTTTAGCTAGAGGAAAATACTTAAGTAAAAAATTTTCGGTCATCTATTCCCATGTAGTGATTGAGCCTCGTGTAGGGAATTTAACCATTGTTTAGCTTTATTCCTCAAGAAAAATGGGAATAGCCTAAGACGAATGGCATCATCAGAAACGCCATTGATTTTAAAAGTATCACAAAATTCCAAGAAATTAGCTAAGTGTGAGTTGGGATCCTCATCTTGTAACCCATCAAACTAAACAAATTGCTGAATCATCTGAATAGTGTTAGGTTTTAATTCAAAATTATTTGCAGCAATAGCAGGTCTAATAATACTAGACTGAGTACTAGCCAAATTAGGTTTACCATAATCATACATAGTACGAGAAGTATCATTTTGGTTCACCGGTTCTGCGGCTATCGCGAGAGGTGGTAGATTGTCTTGATTTGCTTCCATCTCTTCAGTAGGTTCAGGTTCTTGCTCCTGCTCTTATTCTGGATAGTGTAGGCTTCATCTGATCTCTCTACGATTTCTGCAAACTGTGGCTTCCAAATCTTCGTCGAATAGTAGTGGTCTTCCTGGGTTTCTTCTAGTCATAAACTAGAGATACCTAGAAGGGAAAAGGAAAAGAAAATTAAAATAAATAAATAAAAATAAAAGTAGAAAACAAATAAAAATAGTAATGGCTAAAGTAATAAAAAACGAGTGTTCCTAATATCTTAGTTCCCCAGCAACGGCGCCAAAAACTTGATATTCGTGATATGAAGTAATAAAATTTATAATAATGATCACACCAAAAACTAACTATTAGCACGATTTTAAGGCAAGCACACCCATCGAACAGTAGTATAGCTTAGTGGCAAGACCGAGATATCGTACCTAAGGGAACCAAAAGTACTAGTACTAACTTTCTTTCTATTATTTAACCTAGAAATAAAAGGGGTTTTATGAAACTAAACTAATTCTAAAACTAAACTATGAATGCGCAAAAAGTGAATTGGGGAAAACTCTTAGGGAAAACTGATTGAATTGGGCAATACTCAAGGGAGAATCCATCTAGACTTCACTTGTCATCAACTCTTGAACTAGACGATTTATTCACTTGACTTGATCCGTAAAAATCCCTAACTTATGTTAATATCTCTCTCGAGACTAAAAACAACTAACCCTAGGTTCATTAATTGAAATCTCTTTCTAATTAAAACCCCTAGTGTCACATTAACTTGATCTATGGATTCTCTTATTAGGTTTGACCCTAATCCGGTAGGTTTTCGTCATCCTATCTCTAGGATTGCGATCAACTCCGCTTAATTGTGTTGGATCTACTCCTATGCAGGGACTTTTGCTCCTCTACATAAGCACATTCGACTTAAATCAATATCCCAGAAATATCAATCTAAGAATTAAAAACACAATTAAGAACAAATCAAATATTCATCATATAATTCAAGAGAAAATAATAACAAGATCTGTCTTAAGCTTTATCCCCCTCAAGTATTTGGGGGGTTTAGTTCATGATTATAAAAGGAAGCATATCAAAAGAAATAAGACAACAAAACATAAAGAACCCAAAAACCCCTAAAGGAATTTGAAAGGAGATCTTCAGTCTTGAGGGAGAATTCAGCTTCTGAGATGGATCAATCGACTTCCCTTGGAGTAATTCCCTACTTCTACTCTTTATGTTGACATGAAATAAGCACTTTCTTGAGGGAAGAAAAGCACTCTTTTAAGAAGAGAAAAAGTTGTTTCTTAGTAGTTGCCCCCTAGGGTCTTTATATAGAGCTTTGGAATGTCTTTCTTAGCCCCTAAGTAGCCTTTTCTGAGTGAAATTTAACTTCTTCACGACAGGGACACGCCTGTATGCCACACCCATGTGGATCGAGGCTCAGGCCGTGGTTGGGCCTGTTGATGGTGGCACGGCCGTGTGGTTTGGCTGTGCTCATCGGGGTTGGGCCGTGTTCGAGCTCAAGATGGCACGACCGTGTGGTGAATTTCTGGGCCGTGTTGATTATTGAATTGGTCCTAAATTGCCTGTTTTTGGCCCTTTTCTTACTCTTTTCTCTTCCTTAAGCTCACTTGGGTATAAAACATGAGATAGAAGCATTAAGAGCACAATTTCCAGAAATTCAATGATAATTCATCTCGAAATTAGTCTAAGCCTAAGGTAAAAACATGTATAATTTATCGTTTATCAAGGCATCAATTTTGACTTTACTAGAGTTGGGAAAAGATTTTATCGTATATAGTGATGCTTCTCTGAGTGGTTTAGGTTGTTTACTTATGTAAGGTGGGAAAGTAATAGCTTATGCATCTCGTCAATTGAAATCACATGAGCGTAACTATCTGACTCATGATTTGGAGCTAGCAGCTATAATTTTTGCTCTAAAGATATGGAGACATTACCTTTATGGTGAAAAATGCTACATTTTCACTGATCATAAAAGCTTGAAGTATCTTCTTTCTAAAAAAGAATTGAATTTAAGACAAAGATGGTGGATCGAACTTCTGAAAGACTATGATTGTGTTATAGACTACAATCTAGGAAAGGCTAATGTAGTTGCTGATGCATTAAGTAGAAAAGCTACAATTGAGTTGAGAGCAATGTTTGCACAACTTAGTATCAGTGATGATGGGAGTCTATTGGCCGAGTTGAGAGTAAAACCAGTTATGTTTGATCAGATTAAAGTAGTTCAGTTGAAAGATGATAAATTGATAAAGAAAAGAGAGATGATATAGACTGGTACGGTAGAAAACTATAGTATTGATACACATAGATGCTTAAGGTACCGAGATTGAGTTTGTGTCCCAGCTAAATTTGAATTGAAAGAGTTAATACTCCGAGAGGCACATGACGGTTCATTTGCTCTACACCCGGGAGGCACAAAAATGTATCGTAATCTACGAGATTTATATTGATGGCCCGGAATGAGAAGAGACATAGTTGAATATGTTGGTAAATGTCTTACATGTCAGCGGGTAAAGGCAGAACATCAGGTACCAACAGGTTTACTTTAGCCTATTAGTATTCCTAAATGGAAATGGGATCACATCACGATGGATTTTATTTCGGGATTACCGTTGTCAGTGAGTAAAAAGAATGCTATTTCGGTGATAGTTGATAGACTTACCAAGTCAGCTCACTTTATAGCAATCAGAATAGATTGGTCATTGCAGAAACTTGCTCAAGTATACATCCGGGAAATTGTTAGATTACATGGTATTCCGAAATCAATAATTTCAGATCGAGATCCTCGGTTTACATCAAGATTTTAGAGACAAATACATGAGTCATTAGGAACACGTCTCAGTTTTAGTACTGCATTTTATCTGCAGACAGATGGACAATCTGAACGAGTAATTTAGATATTGGAAGATATGCTTCGTGCCTGTATCATTGAGTTTGAATCAGGTTGGGAACGTTATTTACCTTTAGCTGAATTTGTGTATAATAATAGTTTCCAATCAAGTATTCAGATGGCTCCGTATGAAGCATTGTATGGACGAAGATGTAGATCACCTGTGTGTTGGACCGAACTGAATGAAAGAAAAGTGATTGGACCGAAATTGATTCAAGAAATAGAAGAAACAGTCAAGAAGATACAAGAAAGATTAAAAGCATCCTTTGACAGACAGAAATCATATGCCGATTTGAAACGACGGGATATTGAGTATTTAGTTGGGGATAAAGTATTTCTTAAAGTCTCTCCTTGGAAGAAATTGTTGAGATTTGGCCAGAAGGGAAAATTAAGTCCCAGATATATTGGGCTGTATGAAATTGTAGAAAGAATTAGACCAGTTGCTTATCAGTTAGCTTTACCTCCAGAATTATAAAAGATTAACGACGTTTTTCATGTTTCGATGCTTCAAAGGTATAGATCAAATACTTCTCACGTTATTCCTATTGAAGATATTGAAATTTGATCTGATTTGACTTATGAAGAAGAACCAATTGAGATTTTACCACGAGAGGTAAAAGAATTAAGAAATAAACAAGTTCCTTTAGTGAAGGTACTTTGGAGAAGTCATAAAGTGGAAGAAGCAACATGGGAACTGAAAGAAACTATGAGAGCTTAATACCCCTATCTATTCTAAGGTAAATTTCGAGGACGAAATTTTTTTAGAGGGGGAGAAATGTAATGACCCAAAATTTCATGGGCGCCAGAAAAGTGAGTTTAGGGCCTCCATCTTAGGAAAACAAGTCCGTAAATATTTATTAAAAATATTTACGAAGATAGTAATGAGTTGAATTAGATTTTTGATAAGTGAATTTAGTTTAAATAGAAATAATTAGTAGAAATGACTAAATTGAATAGAGCATAAAAGTTTAATTATAGAATAGAGAAAGGTTAAAGGATTAAATTAGTAATTAAACCAAATTAGTGACATGTGTATGTTAGGGAATGAATACATGTGTCTTTAAATTATTAGTACAAATGTATAATATATATATTTACTTATTTACAAAGTAAAAGATATTTATTTATTATAATTATTATTAATAATTATGTAATATTATGTTTTATTAATTAATTGAAATAATGACAAATGTATTATGTGGATTAATACATGTGCACATGTGTGTATGAATACACATGTAGTATTTTTATTTGTATTAATTAGATATCTTATTATTAATTATTAATTCAGTAAATGAAAGAAATAATAAACAAAACATAAAAAGAAAAAGAAAGAAAAGTTATAGGGGAAGTCACGAAAATTGGGGAAAGAAAGAAGAAAAGAAAAGAAAAAGGAGAAATTAGGGTTTGAAAGCTTGGAAGTTAAATTGGTAAGTCAATTAAGTCCTTTTCTTTGTGATTTTGATGTTTTTGGAGTCCTAGAGTAAAGTACTCTTGAATTTGTGTGGAAATATTGAAAGTTGATAGACTTTTGAGTAGGGTTTATGTTGAATAAATGATGAAATTAGGCATCAAATTGATAGAATTGTTGATTAAAATTGATTAAAAGACTAATTTGTAAACTAGCCTATAAGTTTTGGATTTTGGGGGGTTAAATTGGAAGAAATTCGAAATTATGGAAAAATGGTGAAAATTTGATACTTATATTTAAATTTTGATGGAAGTTGAATAAGAAAATGATGTGATTTGTAAAAAGGAAGAAGGTGAAAATGGTTAGGATAAATTTGGGATTTTGGTAAAAGTTGCATGGAAAGTTATTATTTTATATAAAATATGTGTGTTATTAATTAATCATAATTATGCTATTTTTCATAGCAAACAAGGAAACAAAGACGTCGAATACGAAGAGAAAGGAAAAAGTGATCAAGGAGTAGCCCAAGAGAAATATCTGTTTGTATTATCATAATTCATGTTATTTATTAGTATGTGTTTAATTTTATTATATATATGCATGGAATTGAAATTGAGATATATAGTGATATTTGATTTGAATGTGATTGAATATGATTGATGAATATGTACATTTATATATATATGAAATTGATTTATGAATTATATGTGTATCAAAGTGAAAATGTATGGCAATATGAATTGGAAACAATTTGTGTTTGAAATGAGAAAGATGTGAGAAATGTGACCAAAGTGTTAATTAATGTGAATTTGAATGGTCGTGAGCAATTCATAAGTGAATTTGATATTGAAAGTGAAATTACTATGTGATTCCAATACCCTATTAACTAGTCGGGATAGGGTGGATATAGTTGGCATGTCATAGGATTGGAAGAGCTTAGGGATTCTTCGACCTCGAGTCGATGAGACACTTGGTGTGTCATTATATTGCTTCAGATAGATTTGATGAGGCGTTGGTCACCACTTTACTTTGGCTATGCCGATAAGACGTTGGTCGTCATTTATTTGCTTCGAACTATCCGATGAGGCGTTGGTCGCCACTTTACTTCGGCTAAGCCGATGAGGCATTGGTCGCTATTCTGGTGTGTTTGGTTGGATCTGTGTATCCGCCAAGGTCCGGGTCGATTTAATAGGGGAAAATAAATGAAATGATAAATTTTGAATAAATGTGATTGAGTTATTGGAAGAGATGAGAAAATGAATTTGTGAAATAAAGTATGAAATGAGATTTGTGATATGTGATTGAAGGCATGAATCAAAGATTCATGAAATGTTCAAAATTGAAATGTGATTTGAAATATTATATGTGATTGAGAAATAATCCAAAGATTTATAAATTGTTGGTAATTGTATTGATGAGATATTGAATTAAATATTGGAAGTGTTACAATGGAATAATGATAGATTAGTATGAAAGTATATTTATGATTTGTTATTATTTGTTTATGATATGATATGTTATTATTGTTATAATTTGAATTATGGTAATACCACTGAGTATTTCCAATACTCAGCGTACGGTTGTTTCCCGTGCATAGGTTAGGTAAAAGTTGAAGTTCAGTCAAGCATCCAAACCAATCCCAACTTCAGCTCAATTTTGGTGATGAATCAATCTTTTGGTAAATGTGGCATGTACTAAGTTTGGTTTTAGGCACTTGTAATTGCTTATGTTTTGAATGTAAATGTGGTTTATAAACTTTCAGAAGTTTTTGGTATGAATGAATGAATATTTGCTAAGTTTGAAAGGTATGATAATGTTATTTAAACAAGATTTATAAGTCAATGTTTTGGACATGAATTAGGTGTGTTTAGTATGCGAAAATAGTTTAAAAATGGTGAAAAATCATGTTTTCACACAGCCAAGACACATGGGCTTGTGCCCAGGCCGTGTGACAAAGTGAGACTTGCCCACAAGCTAGTTCCACGGCCGTGTGTAACAAGTCAGATCTGCACAAGGCCTGGCCCCACGGCCATGTGAGCCCCACGGGCAGGCCACATGAGCGTGTGCCCCTATTTTCAACGAAAAGTTTGCAAAGTTCTCGGTTTAGTCCCAAATCACTTCCTAAGCATATTTTAGGCCTTGTAAGCCCATATTAAGGACTTTTTGATGGAATTTGGAAAGTTTTAGATGAAAACTCAAATTTATGATTCGATTTTGTTCGTTTATTAGTGTATAAGTCCGATAATGCCTTGTAACCCTGTTTCGGCGACGGTTTAGGGTTAGAGGTTGTTATAGAGATTTTTCTAGTTAAGATGATTTTTCAGTTCAATCTTGATTCTAACCTTCTCTTTCAGCTTGTGACCACACCCCCTAACCAAAGCCACGTTACAACCCTCTAAAGACCTTTTGTTTGATGTATCATCTCAATCTATAGTGGTGGAGATTTGATTTTCATGCAAGCTTATGCTAATAACTTTTCATGTTGACTAATGAGTGCTTAATTGCTGAACCCTAAACACTTCGAGTGAATAGAGTGAATCTTTAGTGAGGATGTCAACTCTTATTGATTTTGAATTCAAGGTAATTACTTAGAAGATGGGAGAATACCTATGTTTCCATGATAAGATTCTCAGCTTAGATTGTTTGAAACTTTGATGTTCTTTTAGTTGAATTCTTGATGTATGATTACTCATGGATTGATTCAAAACATTATTGATAAGATTTATAAGTTGCAAAGAACGAGTTTTAATTGTGAGTTGAGGATTTTACTTGAGGACAAGCAAAGGCTTAACTGTGGGGGTATTTGATAAACCGTAATTTATACATAGTTTGACCCCATGCTTAGCATAATTTTGGATGAATTATCCCTTGAATTGTGGAATTTGATGCTCCTAATCCTTTAATTTTATGTTTTATACTTAGGTGAGCATAGGAGAACAAAAAGAATGAAAAACGAGACAAAAACGGAGAAAATGGGCCAAAGTAAGAAATCAACACGGCCTGGAGTTCCTTACACGGGTGCACCACATGCCAGTGCCACATTAGCAGACTTGAACACGGCCTGGGCTCGATTCACACGGGCGTGCCACGCGGGCGTGTCCCTATCGTGACGAGTTTCAATTTCACACAAAAAAGCTACTTAGGGGCTAAGAAGGGTATTCTAAAGTCTATATAAACACCCTAGGGGAGGACTAAAGGGAACACATAGAGTAGAGAGCAAGGAATTACTCAAGGAAAGCCAATCGATCCATATTAGAATCAATGATCTACATCAAGACTGAAGATCTTCCTAAATTTCTATCAGGAGTTTCGGGATTTCTTTATGTTTTGTTGTTTTCCTTATTTTGAAATGTTTTCTTTTATTATTATGAATTAAATCTCCTAAATACCTGAGGGGGATGAAACATAAGACGGATCTTGTTATTGTTATCTAAACTATATGATAAATATTCAATTTGTTCTTAATTGTATTTTCAATTCTTGAGTTGATATTTTAGGATTTTAATTCAAGTTGAATGTACTTATTTAAAGGAGAAAAAGTCCCTATTTGAGAGTAGATCCAACACAATTAAGCGGAGTTGATCGTAATCCTAGACATAGGACGACAAAAATCTGCCGGATTAGAGTTAAATCTACTAGGGGGATCCATAGATCGAGTTAATGCAACACTAGAGGTTTTAATTAGAAAGAAATTTCAAATAATCAACCTAGGGTTAGTTGTTCTTAGTCTCAAAGGAGATATTAACATAATTTAAGGATCTCTACGGATCAAGTCGAATGAATAAATCCTCTAGTTCAGAGTTAAATAACAAGTGAAGTCTAGGTGGATTCTTCCTTGGGTATTGCTTTTATCAATCAAGTTTTCCCTAAGTATTTCCCCAACTTATTCTTTGTCGCGTCTTTAGTTAGTTAGAATTTTAGTTTATAAACAACCTCTCTTTAATTCTAGGCTAGATAATAGGAAGAAAGTTATTACTAATACTTTTAGTTCCTTGGATTCGACATTCCGGTCTTGCCACTAACTATACTACTACTCGATAGGTGTGCTTGCCTTTTATCGTGATAATGTTAGTTTCTAGGTACGATCATTATTATTACTTTATCATCACATCTCATGATAGATCGACGCTTTACGATACATAGGAGAGATTTAAGGATTTGTTGAGAAAGTTTCCTCATCACGGACTACATTTGTGGCTCCAAGTTAAAACTTTTTACAATGGTTTGATCCCCTCACCAAATAGATGGTTGATGCAGCAGTTGGTAGAAGTTTGAATAACAAGACACTTGAGGTAGCCTAAGAAATTATTCAATAGACGACACTGAATAACTATCAGTAGCAAGTTATGAGAACGAAGCCTACAGAGGCAACCAGTGTTTTTAATATAGATGCAGTTGCTATGTTAGTGAGTTAGGTGGAAGCTCTGAGTACGAACGTGATGGTTTAAGTAAGAATGAATAGATGAATCCCGTAATGCAATTTGATGTGACTAGAATGAGGATAATCAATCTGAAAAGTTTACCCTTTAGTTCTAACATGGAGTTTGAGCAAGTCGACAAGTCGACTTTATGGGTAACAATTCTAGAACTTAGAATTACCCCTATAGCAATAATTATAATCTAGGATGGAGGAATCATCCAAATGTTTCTTGGGGGTCAAGAAAATCAAAGGTCACAATCCTCTCCAGGTTTTCAGCAACTTTACCAAAGAGAAAAGAACATGTTGACTAAATTCATTTCAGTGTCAGAAACTAAATTCTAGAACATTGAAAAAGCTTTGAGGAATTAACAAACATCTATTCAAGGCCTCGAGAATCAGATTAGTTAGCATGCTAAGTTGATTTCAGAGAGACAACAAGCTAGTTTACCTGGTAACATTTAAACCACCCTGATGTGTCACTAAACTAACTAAAATTACGACAAAGGCAAGCGCATCTATTGAATAGTAGTATAGCTATGAAGAGTAGGGAATATCGTATCCACGAGGACTAAAGGTACTAGTAATTACTATTTTTCTATTATTTAGCCGATAAATTGGGATGATTGTTTTTAATCTAAACTAACTACACTAATTACTAAGAACACAATAGAGAATGAATTTAGGAAAAATAATCGAATAAAACCAATGTGATAGGCAATACCCAGGAAAGAATCCACCTAGGCTTCACTTATTATTCTGAATCTGAATTAAACGATTTATTCACTTGCGCCTCGATTCGTAGAAATCCCTAAATTATGTTAATATCTCTTTCGAGAGTAAAAACAACTAATTCTAGGTTGATTAATTGAAATTTCTTTTCAATTAAAACCCCTATTGTCACATTAACTTGATCTATGGATTCCCCTATTAGATTTGACTCTAATCCGATAGATTTATGTCGTCCTATTTCTAGGATTGCAGGCAACTCCACTCAACTATGCTAGATCTACTCTTAAATAGAGACATTTGCTCCACTGAAATGAGCACATTAAGTATGAATTAATATTCTGAAAATATTAAAACATGAAATAAGCATACATAATTAAGAACAAGAATCAAGTATTTATCATTTAATTCAGAAATCAAATAATAAGATTCATATAGGTTTCATCTTCCCTAATTATCTAGGGAATTTAGTTCATAATCTGGAATAACATCATCTCAAAGATGGGAAAACAACAAGACATGAAGAAACTCAATAAAACTTCAAAAGAAATTGAATGGAGATCTTTAATCTTGAAGGAGATCCACTTTTGAAATGAAGTCAGTGGCGTTCTTCGAGTCTTTTCTTCATTCTTCTCTTCTTGCTCCCTTAGGTCCTCTTCTAGTGTGTATTTATAGACTTTAGAATGCTCAAAAAGCTTAAAAATTGGATTTTTCCCCGTGTTTGGAAAACAAGGAGCGATATTGACACGGGCTGGCACATAGGCTTGTGACCTTACACAAGCGTGTGCCCAGCCCGTGTGGAAAATGCTCAGGCTGTGTGGATCTTGAAAATAGCTCTTTTTGTCCGATTTTGGCTCATTTTTCACTCCTTTTAGCTCCCTATGCTCACTTAAGTATAGAAATACGAATTTAAAGGATTAGAAGCATCAAATTCACTAATTTACACAATAAAGTATTCAAAAACGCATTAAGAATAGGATTAAAATATGTTACTTTTATGATTTATCAATGTTCAAGCTTCCATCTATGCACTTGAAATAATGTGGGTGGCTACTCATTAATGTATACATCGAATTTATGCATGCTTAAAGGCTAATCAATCTCTAGTAGTAACATTCAGCTCCTATGGTGGACGGTGGCCTTTAATTGTGTATGAAAAGTTTAAAAAGTTAGCTTCTAGAAGGCTTCTCCATGGTCTCATTCAGCTCCCAACTTAATGATGCATTAAATCAATTTTGGTGTTGACTGAATGGTCACTTTCAATGCCCGTATGATTACATGTGAACATAATTGATGCTCTTGCAAACCAAACAACCTCATGGTGTGAAAACACTTGATTCCTTTTGGCAAAAACAAGCAGCCCTTTGAGGCTCTAAATAGGCCGGCCATTGGACTCCCCTAGGACAATTATAACATGCATTAGGCCCTTCGATCTTGGCCCAATCTCAAGTTCTTTTAATTAAATCACATGACGTGTCCGATATCACTTCAGGGATGTTTGAAATTACCAGTAATGGGACTTACATTTATATATAGAGAGGTGGTGCTTGTATATAGTAGAAGATAGATAAACAATGAAGCACGAAATTTAGTAGAATCCATATCCAAAATTCATTGAAAAATGTAAAGGGCTCGCAAACAGAACATGTTTTTCTCTTGTTGAGATGATGATGATAGTTAACTTGGTAAGGGAGATTGAAACCGTGACTTGTTCGATGTTTGAGAATTTATTGTCCCTTATCTCAGGGCCAAAAGAACAATGAAAGAAGACCAGCTGGTTGTTAGTTTCCAGAATCGAATAGCAAACAGGAAGAGACATTAATGAATTTGAAAATGTTGATGCTGGTTGTGGGTCAGGAGATGAACACATCATGTTGAGATGCAAAACCAGCTAAAGGACTCGTATTGGCTAAAAAAACAGTAGTAATAATAATAAAGATATAATTTCATTCCCATACATGTGTTGCTGCATAAAAAAAATAAATTGTTAGAAGCAAGCGGATCTTGCCTCCTTGCAGAACCTAATCAACAAGACAGCAATAACAAGAAGAAGACGAGACAAGTTAAAAGCAAATGAATCATTAATACACGGCATTGAATGTAGTGCCACCGTGCGCATTATTATATAATATTTGTATACATGGATATTATGGCATTGAAAACTAGTAGTGTTTGTTGCTACCGAAGGGTGATGAGTTGTTGCGATTGTGGAGAGGAGACAAATCAGAAACATTTTGGCGATAGTTGTGGGGATCGAGATCGAGTTAGTTCATGTTGCTTGCTTCTAATTGATATTTAAAATGATTGAGATTCCTCGTGTCTGCCCTCAACCTGTAATATATATGTTGAGCAGACGGTAAGGGGACTAGAGCAAATAGCAAATCAGAGTTGAAAACACATATCGCTTTTGCATAACAAGAAAATGGCAGCCTCTTACCATTCTCGATCAAACAGCCTGCCCTCCAGGCAACACCCCATCGTTTCACAAATCGACAAGAACTTGAACCGATTGAGGGCATCTCAATCAGCCTCTACATCATCATCGATAGGCCACAATCTAAGTGGTCTTCGGGATTTGCATGAATGTGTTGATGTATTGCTTCAATTTCCGCTCACCCAACAAGCTCTCGCCCAAGAGAAGCAAAGGGAAATGGTTGAAGAGCTTTTGGATGGATCTCTCATGCTCTTGGATGTATGTACCACTGCTAAGGATGCCTTGTTGCAGACAAAGGAGTGCACACAAGAGCTTCAATCAATTTTCCGCAGAAGACGTGGAGCCGAAGGGCTTGCTAATGAATTTAGGAAATACTTGACATCTAGGAAAGCCATGAAAAAGGCAATCTGCAAGGCCTTAAAGAACTTGAAGCATATACAGAATAAACTCATTACTCCTGGCGAGAATGGAGCTGTGATTAGCGTCTTAAGAGATGTAGAAGCAGTTACCATCAGCGTGCTAGAATCCGTATTGTCCTTTATTTCAGGGCCAGAGGCAGAATCAAAATCGAGCCGTTGGTCGCTGGTTTCGAAGCTAATGCACCAGAAGAAAGTAATGCGCGAGGAAGAACAGAAAGCAAATGAAATTTTGAGTGCTGAAGCTGCAGTGCGTTCCTGCATCAAATCCGAAAACATGAAGCATGTCGAGAACGTGAAAAAGGAGCTTCAAAGCTCAGAGTTGAGCATCCAAGATCTTGACGAAGGCCTTGAAACCCTCTCCAGGCGTATGATCAAAACTAGAGTTACTGTTCTTAATATCATCAGCTGTTAAATATTGGCTACATATATACTGTAATTTTACAGAGGTTATACAATAGAAAAGAAATACAAAGATTATACAATCTTCTTTCTCAAAATTTTACCTCTTGTGAGATCATTTAGTTATATTTCCAATATGGTTACAGTAATTTTTTACTTCAAACATATTCAAACACGAACAAGAAAAAACTTGAAACATACTTTTATCCAGCACATGCTAATATCCAAAACTTACACCCGAATCCCAGTAACTTACACCTACCTTTAATTTTCCCAAGTTGAATTATAGAGCCTCATCATCACGACTGGTATCTTGGAATATCTCATGAAACATTTCTATGAATATGTGAGCTGCCAGGATTCCTCTTGTCCCACTGAAGACAATGGAAGACTTGCTAAAAGTTAAAAACTCCATGCCCGTCAGTTTATCACATGGAAGATGGCAATGAAAAGATGCTAATTTGATATTATGTTAATCATAATATTTTCTTATGTTAGGGGAAAAGGAAGCAAGGATCAGAAAGTGGATCTTGCTCAACTTCAGGCCCTTCTTTACTTGGTTATCAAATTGCATGAAAAATAATGGTAAGTGCTAACACACACGTGGAAATAATGAATCGGTTGTCTGTTTTTCCTTAATATATTTGAAAAATGTCACCAACTCCCGTGCATTGGCAGCTAGGTTGGTTTCAACGTGTGCAAATAAATGGCAAGGATATAAATATTAAAGTGCTTGGATAGTGAGCTGGAGAGATGGTAGAGGGGAGACATTCCATGAACATTGCTGCCACCCTTTGATCGAGATCTTAATTAATCATGTCAACATTAGCAGATAGAAGAAGCATTTGAGATTCCCTTTGTCTCCATGGATTGATATGCATATACATATATATAACCTGGGAGCAGATGCCTAGTATTTCAGTGAAAATTGCAAGAAACGTTGATTCAACAAATAGGCTTCTTTGCTCAGAGCAAAAACAATGGCAGCCACTCGATCCAACAGTTTCCCCCGCTCATCTAGACAACACCCACTAGCAACAGAAGTTAATGAGCATTTGAATAGATTGAGGGCTTCTAAAGAGGCATCTACTTCATCAGCATCAATAAGCCATAAACTAAATGGCTTTCAAGATTTGTATGATTGTGTTGTTAAGTTTCTTCAGTTGCCTCTGTCCCACCATGCTTTAGCCCACGAATGTGCTGATGAGTTGTTGGATGGTTCTCTTAGACTCCTCGACCTTTGCAGCACTGCTAAAGATATTGTGCTGCAAACAAAAGAAAGCGCAGGTGTGTTGGAACACTTACTTGAAATCAACAAAACAAGGCAAAGCTTTTTGGAGAGCAACAACAAGAGAAAACCGAAGCAAAAATTAAAACAGAGAGAAGAATTTTAAAAGGATCTTGAATACTACTTTTTCATTGATCATATCAAAATATATGTAGGTTACAAGATAAATATGACAGTTACCTATCATGTAACTGTTCATGCCTATGTTTGACTGATACAAAATAGGAAATCATTATAGTGGTAGGAAATACATCAGCCATTACATCAAACTTAATCAAATCAATACTAGCTTTGATTACAAGTTTCAAAATAATAAAGAAAATTACATTTGAACAAAATAGTAACAAAATGAACCAAGGTGCTACTGTTCTCGGTTCTGCTTCATGTTGATTTGTTTGACTGAAGCTGCTGGTCACATGTTGCATTTCAGACCATAGCTCAACACTCCTCCTTGGTCTGTAAGCAACACAAACCAATTTTAGTCTTTAAGCTTTCAAACTTTGATGTACCAAGTGGCTTGGTTAGTATATTAGCTAACTGGTCTTGTGAGGTGCAATGAACAAGACTGATTTCACCAAGTTGCTCAGCCTCTCAAACAAAGTGGAATTTAATTTTAAAATGCTTTGTTTTTTCATGAAAAACAGGATTCTTGGCAATAGCCACTGCTGATTGATTGTCAACTAAAATTTTTGTAGGCTCTAGTTGCTCCTCATTTAGATCATTTAGCAACTTTCTAAGCCAAATGGCTTGATTTACTGCTGCTGCTGCTGAAATGTATTCTGCTTCAGCTGTAGATTGAGCAACGGTTTGTTGCTTCTTAGAACTCCAACAGAACACTCCTGAGCCAAGTGTGAAGAAGTAACCTGAAGTACTTCTCATGTCATCTGCAAAACCTGCCCAATCACTGTCCGAGTAACCCACAAGTTTAAATTCATTTTCCTTCTTGAACATAATACCAAGCTTAGAGGTACTCTTAATGTATCTAAGTACTCTTTTTGCAGCCTTGAAATGAGTTGTGTCACAACAAAGCATGAATCTGGACAACAAACTAACAGCATACATTAGATCAGGTCTAGTTGCTGTCAAATAAAGCAAACAACCAACTAAACTTCTGTATTCTTTCTCATCAACCCTCTCTTGGCTTCCATTGCTAGTGAGCTTCTCTCCTTGAGCCATAGGTGTACACACTGATTTGCAGTTAGACATGCAGAATCGACTTAGAATCTTAGAGGCAAAAGCACTTTGGCTGATGAAAATTCCTTGAGCAGATTGTTTTACTTCCATGCCAAGGAAGTATGTCATAATTCCCAAGTCTGTCATTTCAAATACTTCCAGCATTTGCTCTTTAAATTCATTGATCAACTCCTCTTTGCTTCCAGTCACAAGTAGATCATCCACATAGAGTGACACTATCAGCAAGGTTTTTTCTTTTAATTTCTTCACATAGAGTGTAGCTTCACTAACACTCTTCTCAAACCCAAGCATAGACAGGTAAGAGTCTATCCTGTCATACCAAGCTCTTGGGGCTTGCTTTAGGCCATACAGGGCCTTTTTTAGCCTATACACTTTGTCCTCTTGTCCCTTGACTTCAAAACCTTCTGGTTGCTCGACAAAGATCTCCTCATTGAGAAAACCATTGAGAAATGCAGATTTGACATCCAACTGATGGATCTTCCAAAGTTTCTGAGCAGCTAAGGCAAACAAAAGTTTGATTGTATCAAGCCTTGCTACTGGAGCAAATGTCTCCATAAAGTCAGTGCCATATTCCTGACTATAACCCTTCACCACTAGTCTTGCTTTGTGCTTGTTTAGTGAGCCATCAGCATTGAATTTGGCTCTAAAAACCCACTTAACACCTATTACTTTCTTCTGGTCTGGCCTATCAACCAAGTCCCATGTCTCATTTTTTTTAATCATTTCAAGTTCAGCTTCCATAGCATTCTTCCAGCATTTATCCCTTGCAGCTTCTTCATAGCTTGTTGGCTCAACTGTTGCTGCATTGCATCTATGGTAGATGTCAGCAATGGTTCTGGTTCCTCTCACAGGAGGATCATCAATATCAGCAGTTTCAGATTCATTTTCTGCTGATTCTTCACTAAAGTCAAATTGATCTTCATCAGTCTGCCTTGCTTTAGAGTTATCCCATCTCCAAAATTTCTCCTCATCAAATTTAATGTCCCTGCTTACCAATATCTTGTTTGTTGAGGGATCATACACCCTATAACCCTTCTTGGTACTACTATAGCCAACAAATATGCCTGGAGCTGACCTTTTTTCAAGTTTAGTTCTTTTTTCAGCTGGAATAAGTACATAGCATAAACAACCAAAAACTTTCAGATGGGAGACAGAAGGTTTGTGTCCATACCAAGCTTCAAAAGGTGTTTTGTCCTTGACTGCTCGAGTTGGAAGCTTGTTCAATAGGTAAACAGAGGTATTAACTGCCTCTGCCCAGAATTTACTTGGAAGCTTGCTTTGAAATAGTAAACATCTAGCCATATCCATCACTGTTCTGTTTTTTCTTTCACAAACTCCATTTTGCTGTGGAGTGTAAACAGTTGTTAGTTGATGATGGATTCCAGCATCTTTACAAAGCTTTTGAAACCTATCAGACAAGTATTCAGCTCCATTGTCAGTTCTCAAGGCCTTAATTTTACACCTTGACTGATTTTCTACTAAAGCCTTGAACTTGCTAAAGGCTTCAAACACTTCTTATTTCTGTTTCAAAAAATAAACCCAACAAAACCTGGTTGAATCATCAATAAATAGCACAAAGTACTTACTGTCATTCAAGGAAGGAGACTTCATTGGTCCACAGATATCAGAGTGAATCAATTCAAGCCTTTCTCTGGCTCTCCATGCCTGGTTTACTGGAAATGGCAGTCTAGCTTGTTTGCCAAGCTGACAGACTTCACAAACACTGTCATATGGCTCAATTTTGAATATCTCCTGCACCAAACTTTGTTTGTGCAATAGATCAATAGATCTGAAATTAGCATGGCCTAATCTACTGTGCCAAAGACCAGCATTATCAACTAAGCTTGTGTAAGCCCCTTTTTCGAGCTGGTTTACATCAAGCATGAAGCATTTGTCTACCATGCGTATTGTAATCATTTCTTGATCATGAAGGTCCTTTACAATGCAGAAACCCCTTTTAAAAACTAAGGAATACCCTTTTTCAACTAATTGACCAACACTCAACAGATTCTAATCAATATTAGGCACAAAAAGCACATCTGAAATAATTTTGTTACCTGAACAAGTGCTTATTGAAACACTGCCTTTGCCTTTGGCTTCAATCAGTTCTCTATTCCCAATTCTGATTTTTGAGCTATAGCTTCTGTCTAAATCCTTGAACAGACTTTCATCATGTGCCATGTGATGAGAGCAGCCACTATCAAGCAACCAATTGCTGCTGGCTCTGCTTGAAGATACAAAGCAGGAGGCTGTGAACACATGCTCCTCTTGAGTTTGAAGATCTTCAGCAGCAAGAGCCTGAGTCTGCTGTTGTGCTGGTGCTTTTGGTTTGTTTTTACAAACTTTCTCAACATGCCCGAATTGTTTGCAGCTCCTACATTGTATGTCTGGCCTAAACCAGCAAAACTTTTCAGAATGAGTGGTCTTCTTACAATGAACACATGGTAGAAACTTCCTCTTGCCTGTATCTTTCTTTGTTCTGTCCCTTTTTTCTAACCAAGGCTTTTTGCCTTTTTGGCTTGAGCTGGAACTCTCTTTGGCCTTTGCTTGGAAGGCTCCCTCAGGATGATCTTCCTGTCTGTTGGCTCTTCTCTGTTCCAGAGCATAAAGGGAATTTACCAACTCAGGTAAAGAAATGGTTGTCAAGTCCCTTGAGTCCTCAAGTGATGAGATTTTGGACTCGAACCTCTCCGGAAGTGTAGTGATGACCTTTTCAACCACTCTACTATCACTGAAATCCACTCCAAGTAGCCTTATGCTATTAACAATAGTCATGATCCTGTCTGAGTACTGCTTTATGCTCTCAGACTCCTTCCTCTTCAAATTCTCAAAGTTTCTCCTTAAGTTAATCACTTGTTGCTGTCTTGTTTTGTCCGACCCTATGAACTCCTCCTTCAACCTTTCCCATGCTTCCTTGGGTGTGGTGCAAGCCATAATTCGAGTAAAGATTGCATCTGACACCCCGTTCTGTAAGCAGGCCATAGCTTTTGGCTTCTTGGCAGAATCCTCAGCATGCTGCCTTATCTGAGCAATGGTGGGATTGGCCCTCAATGGAGGTGGCTCAGCATCGTTTTCCACTATACTCCACAAGTCATGCGCCTGAAGGTAAGTCTTCATTTTGACTGCCCAGATGTGGTAGTTTTCACCAACGAATACTGGAAGTGGTGGTGGTGTGAAGCTCATCCTGTTGCAACAAGTTCAACAGCTTCAAACTTTGCTTTCTCGTGCTTTGTCTTCTCAAACAAAACAACCAACAATCAGAGGCCCTCAAAGACTTAGGCTCTGAATACCATCTGTTGGAACACTTACTTGAAATCAACAAAACAAGGCAAAGCTTTTTGGAGAGCAACAACAAGAGAAAACCGAAGCAAAAATTAAAACAGAGAGAAGAATTTTAAAAGGATCTTGAATACTACTTTTTCATTGATCATATCAAAATATATGTAGGTTACAAGATAAATATGACAGTTACCTATCATGTAACTATTCATGCCTATGTTTGACTGATACAAAATAGGAAATCATTATAGTGGTAGGAAATACATCAGCCATTACATCAAACTTAATCAAATCAATACTAGCTTTGATTACAAGTTTCAAAATAATAAAGAAAATTACATTTGAACAAAATAGTAACAAAATGAACCAAGGTGCTACTGTTCTCGGTTCTGCTTCATGTTGATTTGTTTGACTGAAGCTGCTGGTCACATTTTGCATTTCAGACCATAGCTCAACAAGGTGAACTTCAATCGGCTTTGCGTCGAAGGAAAATCGGTGAAGGCGAGATCGTAAGTGAAGTGAGGAAATACATAAGCTCCAGGAAAGTTGCCAAAAAGACTATCCACAAGGCACTTGGAAACTTGAAGGTCATACAAAGGAAAAACAGAGTCTCACCTTCAGAAACTGTTAGCATGCTGAAGGAGATTGAAGCAGTGACTTGTTCTATGTTTGAGGATTTGTTATCTCTCATCTCCGGACCAAAGCCTGGAAGTTGGTTATCAGTTTCGAAACTATTGCATCAAAGAAGAATAGCGTGCGAAGATGCTGAAAGAAACGTGAATGAATTCGGAAAGGTTGATGTTGCTTTGAAGTCCTTCGGAATAACCAAATCTGAAATCATAAATCTTGAGATGCAAAAGCAGCTAAAAGACTTGGAACTGTTTATTCAAGATCTTGAAGATGGACTTGAATGCCTCTTCAGGTGTATGATCAAAGCAAGAGTCTCGCTTCTTAACATCCTTACACTGTAAAAAACCAAACCCAATTTTGGATTACATCATGTATAGAAATCAAATATACATGCATACATACATACATATAAATGAAATACTCTTTTCCATTTCCATACGACAAAAGCTCCCTGTTATTTTTCCTCTTTCAATAGCATTTGTTTTAACCTTCTTTTCTTCCAGAGAAAACAAAAAAGTTAACCTTGGGTTTTTGTATTTTACTTTCTTCTTAAATATGATGCAATTAGTTTATCAAGTTTGAGGTTGATAGGATTCCTTTTGTCTCTAAATTAAACAACAATCAATCCATTAACACGGATGCATGCATTAATAGTGATAACAGCAAGCTTATATTCAAATCTACCACACGTTTCAATTGATGAAAAAATGGTGAGGCCAGCTTGTTGCCAAATATCAACCATTAAACTCCACCATTTTTTTTCTATTTGTTGGCAATATGTGTAGAAATTATTAAGCTTGCATGCAGATATTGCCTCTCTCCGCCACAACAAGATAATCGTATAATAAACTCCATCCATTTTTTGGTTTGTTACCAACATGTGCAACATGCACATATTGCGTGCAAATCCCTTGTTTTTACAAACAGTTAAATTGTAGTAGGAACAAAACAACTCTCCAAATAGATAAAGGAGGTGAGTTTATGTCAACTGAATTCAACACCTTTTGTGAAGCAAATAGAACAAAAAAAGAGAGTTCCCAACACCTTATACATCAGAGAAAAATCACCTAGCAAAAAGCAAGAACTGCACCGTTGTTGAAATGTGTAGAAGCATGGTGATACAGTTGTTGCAACAGTAGAATAAGCAACTGAAATTATGCACCACTTGGTCTTCTAGTCTATAGAGACTAGATCTCTTCAAAAATGGTAAGTAGAGTGACTAAATTGTAAAATTCTCATTTCTACTGTAAAAGTTAAAGACCTAAATTGCAAAATCAATAAACCAAAAAATATATATATAACTTAGTCTAATGTTAAATTTAAATTTGCTAAATATCTAAAATTCTAATTAAAACCTAAAATCTAAATAAATATAAAGCGGAGTAAATTTTATCAAATTTAAGTAAGATCTAAACACCTAAACAACTCAAATCAAAAAAAGAACATAACTTCTAGATGTAAATTTATACACAACTAATTATCACAATATACAAATTTCATCAACTGTAATAGCCCGTTTTTAGCCAAATCGGAACAGTGGTTTCAGGACCACGAATCCGATGTCAAAAAATTTATTTTATTATTATTTCAATGTTTATAGCATGATATTATGATTGTGTAAAAATTTTGTGAAGAAATTTTATCAATTGGGTGCTTAATTTGATAAAAAGGACTAAATCGCGTAAAGTGCAAAAGTTGGGTTCTATAAGCTAAAGGAATTAAATAGCTATAGAACATAAAAGTAAAGGTCCTTATGTGGTAAATGGAATAATGGTTTGGCATTTGTGTAAATTTAATTAATTTTAAAGGTTAATTTAGTAAAAAGGTAAATAAATGATAAATAAATGAAATAAAAACAAATTTCATCTTTCTATTCATCATCTTCTACCAAATGTTCACGGAAAGGAACCATTCTTGTGCATTTAGGGTTCGGTCACATGAAGGTTTAATTGGCAAGTGGTTTTTGCTCGGTTTTTAATAATTTTCACATTTTTGAGATCGTTGCAGCTTAATCTAGCTAGCCCGTGTCTTCGATTTAAAAACAGTTAAAGATTTTGAATGATGCCATTGATGAATAAGCATGTATTTTGAAGTTTCTTGATAGATTATGAATGCTTATTGATAGATATACAAGTTTTGTTAAGTGATTTTTAATGAAAATGCAAATTAGGGGTTAAATGGTGAAATGTGTAAATTTAGTGTTAAAATGTGAAATCAATGAAAATTTTGGGCTGCTATAAGCATGATAAATATTTTTCTAGGCTTGGGTTGTGATGAAATTGAATGAATTTTTTTTTACGAGCCTAGGGACTAAATTGTAAAAATATAAAATATTAGGGTCAAAAGCGTAAAGTTGCCTTAATGTGAGTTTTGTCATAAATTGAATGAATTGATTATTAAATAAGTAAATTTTGATATTATATAGATTGAGAATAACGAGAGTTGAATCTAGAACGAGGAAAGACAAAGTATCGGATTAGTCGACCTAGTTCGTCGTTACAAGGAACAAGGTAAGTCTGTATGCTAATAAACGTTGTTTAATTATGCTATAAATACTTTGTTATTAATGAAGTGAATTGGATATGTTTGAAAATGAGATTACGAGACATGATAGGCAGTGATTCAACGGTTGAAAACCCGTATGAACCTTAGGAATAGTATAGGATACAAATGTCATGACATTAGGGTTACGAGATGAGATTACGTGTAAGACCATGTCTGGGACACGGCATCAGTATGAGATTTCGTGTAAAACCATAGCTGGGCTATGGCGTCGATATAAGATTACATGTAAGACCTAATCTGGGATTTGGCATTGGACTCCCCTAGGACAATTATAGCATGCATTAGGATGCCATAAATGCAACAATAAAGTTGTAGTATTTTTGGACACAATTTAACACACTTTTAAGACACATTAAACACTTTTAAGACATTTAATAAACATGCAATAAAAAGACATAATATTAAAAGACATATTTTAGACTCACCACTCTAAGACACATTAAAACCATGTAATAACAATGACACAATTATAACACATATTAAAGACAAAATAATAAATAAACTTAATTTCAAAAAAAGCTATAGAACTAAAATACTAAATTAAAATGAATCATTGGCTTCCAACGTCCACATGCAGAATTTTGCAAGAAATTAAACAATCTCATCTTGTATTTAGGCCCTTCAATCTTGGCCCAATCTCTAGTTCTTTTAATCGAATCACATAACGTGTCCGATATCACGTTTAAAATTCCCAGTAATGGGACTTACATTTATATATAGAGAGGTGGTACTTGTATATATAGTAGAAGATAGATAAACAATGAAGCGCGAAATTTAGTAGATCCATATCCAAAATTCATTGAAAAATGTAAAGGGCTCGCAAACAGAACATGTTTTTCTCTTGTTGAGATGATGATGATAGCAAGGCCATGGATAACTTGGTAAGGGAGATTGAAACCGTGACTTGTTCGGTGTTTGAGAATTTGTTGTCCCTTATCTCAGGGCCAAAATAACAATGAAAGAAGACCAGCTGGTTGTTAGTTTCCAGAATCGAATAGAAAACAGGAAGAGACATCAATGAATTTGAAAATGTTGATGCTGGTTGTGGGTCAGGAGATGAACACATCATGTTGAGATGCAAAACCAGCTAAAGGACTTGTATTGGCTAAAAAAACAGTAGTAATAATAATAAAGATATAATTTCATTCCCATACATGTGTTGCTGCATAAAAAAAATAAATTGTTAGAAGCAAGCGGATCTTGCCTCCTTGCAGAACCTAATCAACAAGACAGCAATAACAAGAAGAAGACGAGACAAGTTAAAAGCAAATGATTCATTAATACACGGCATTGAATGTAGTGCCACCGTGCGCATTATTATATAATATTTGTATACATGGATATTATGGCATTGAAAACTAGTAGTGTTTGTTGCTACCGAAGGGTGATGAGTTGTTGTGATTGTGGAGAGGAGACAAATCAGAAACATTTTGGCGATAGTTGTGGGGATCGAGATCGAGTTAGTTCATGTTGCTTGCTTCTAATTGATATTTAAAATGATTGAGATTCCTCGTGTCTGCCCTCAACCTGTAATATATATGTTGAGCAGACGGTAAGGGGACTAGAGCAAATAGCAAATCAGAGTTGAAAACACATATCGCTTTTGCATAACAAGAAAATGGCAGCCTCTTACCATTCTCGATCAAACAGCCTGCCCTCCAGGCAACACCCCATCGTTTCACAAATCGACGAGAACTTGAACCGATTGAGGGCATCTCAATCAGCCTCTACATCATCATCGATAGGCCACAATCTAAGTGGTCTTCGGGATTTGCATGAATGTGTTGATGTATTGCTTCAATTTCCCCTCACCCAACAAGCTCTCGCCCAAGAGAAGCAAAGGGAAATGGTTGAAGAGCTTTTGGATGGATCTCTCATGCTCTTGGATGTATGTACCACTGCTAAGGATGCCTTGTTGCAGACTAAGGAATGCACACAAGAGCTTCAATCAATTTTCCGCAGAAGACGTGGAGCCGAAGGGCTTGCTAATGAATTTAGGAAATACTTGACATCTAGGAAAGCCATGAAAAAGGCAATCTGCAAGGCCTTAAAGAACTTGAAGCATATACAGAATAAACTCAGTACTCCTGGCGAGAATGGAGCTGTGATTAGCGTCTTAAGAGATGTAGAAGCAGTTACCATCAGCGTGCTAGAATCCGTATTGTCCTTTATTTCAGGGCCAGAGGCAGAATCAAAATCGAGCCGTTGGTCGCTGGTTTCGAAGCTAATGCACCAGAAGAAAGTAATGCGCGAGGAAGAACAGAAAGCAAATGAAATTTTGAGTGCTGAAGCTGCAGTGCGTTCCTGCATCAAATCCGAAAACATGAAGCATGTCGAGAACGTGCAAAAGGAGCTTCAAAGCTCAGAGTTGAGCATCCAAGATCTTGAAGAAGGCCTTGAAACCCTCTCCAGGCGTATGATCAAAACTAGAGTTACTGTTCTTAATATCATCAGCTGTTAAATATTGGCTACATATATACTGTAATTTTACAGAGGTTATACAATAGAAAAGAAATACAAAGATTATACAATCTTCTTTCTCAAAATTTTACCTCTTGTGAGATCATTTAGTTATATTTCCAATATGGTTACAGTAATTTTTTACTTCAAACATATTCAAACACGAACAAGAAAAAACTTGAAAAATACTTTTATCCAGCACATGCTAATATCCAAAACTTACACCCGAATCCCAGTAACTTACACCTACCTTTAATTTTCCCAAGTTGAATTATAGAGCCTCATCATCACGACTGGTATCTTGGAATATCTCATGAAACATTTCTATGAATATGTGAGCTGCCAGGATTCCTCTTGTCCCACTGAAGACAATGGAAGACTTGCTAAAAGTTAAAAACTCCATGCCCGTCAGTTTATCACATGGAAGATGGCAATGAAAAGATGCTAATTTGATATTATGTTAATCATAATATTTTCTTATGTTAGGGGAAAAGGAAGCAAGGATCAGAAAGTGGATCTTGCTCAACTTCAGGCCCTTCTTTACTTGGTTATCAAATTGCATGAAAAATAATGGTAAGTGCTAACACACACGTGGAAATAATGAATCGGTTGTCTGTTTTTCCTTAATATATTTGAAAAATGTCACCGACTCCCGTGCATTGGCAGCTCGGATGGTTTCAACTTGTGCAAATAAATGGCAAGGATATAATTATTAAAGTGCTTGGATAGTGAGCTGGAGAGATGGTAGAGGGGAGACATTGCATGAACATTGCTGCCACCCTTTGATCGAGATCTTGTTAGAACAATGGCAATTACCTATGATGGTTTGAAGATTTGTTGGAACAAAAGGGGATTACCTATACCACAAATAACAGCAAGAAAACTTAAGAACTAATTGAAACCGAGAGTCAAGCTTGAAAACACTAAGAACCTGAACAAGAATCGGATGAGAGAAAAGAGTTTGAACAACAAGAGAATAGGGGAGAAAATCTACTACTAAATCTACTACTTTAATTGATAATTCAAAATATATGTGAGTTACAAAGTGAATTTGACAGTTACCTAACAATGTAACTGCTCCCACCTATACTTGACTAATACAAGTTTGAAATTCAAACTAAAGATAGCTGATACATTAGCCATTACATCAAGAACAATCAAAAAGCTAATTCTGCTAGCTTTGATTACAAGTTACAAACTAACCAAGCAAGTTACATTTGAACAAAATGAAAAAAAAAATGCACCAAGCTGCTACTGCTCTCGGTTCTGCTACATTGCTGGCCTGCTTGAAGATGCTGCTGGTCACATGTTGCATTGCAGGCCAATGCTCAACACTCCTCCTTGGTCTGTATGCAACATAAACCAATTTTACTCCTTAAGTTCTCGAACCTTGATGTACCAAGTGGCTTAGTTAAAATATCAGCCAATTAGTCTTGTGAGCTACAATGAACAAGACTGATTTCTCCTAATTGCTCAGCCTCTCGAACAAAGTGAAACTTAATCTTAAAATGCTTGGTTTTTCCATGAAAAACTGGATTCTTAGCAATAGCCACTGCTGATTGATTATCAACCATGATTTCAGTAAGCTCAAGTTGCTCTTCATTTAGATCATTTAGCAACTTCCTAAGCCAAATGGCTTGATTCATTGCTGCTGCTGCTGAAATGTATTCTGCTTCAGCTGTGATTGAGCAACAGTTTGTTGCTTCTTTGAACTCCAGCAAAATAATCCTGAGCCAAGTGTAAAGAAGTAACCTGAGGTGCTCTTCATGTCATCTGCAGAACCTGCCTAGTCACTGTCTGAATATCCCACAAGTTTAAGCTCATTTTCCTTCTTGAACATCACACCTAGCTTCAAGGTTCCTTTAATGTATCTAAGTACTCTTTTTGCTGCCTTGAAATGAGATGTGTCACAACAGTGCATGAATCTAGACAACAAGCTAACAGCATGCATAAGATCAGGTCTAGTTGCTGTCAAATAAAGTAAACAGCCAACTAAGCTTCTGTACTCCTTCTCATCAACCCTCTCTTGGCTTCCAAAGCTGGTCATCTTTTCTCCTTGGGCCATTGGTATGCTCACTGATTTGCACTTTGACATGCAAAACTTGTCTAGGATCTTCATGGCAAAAGCATATTGGCTTATGAAAATACCATGATCAGACTGAATCATTTCCATCCCAAGAAAGTATGACATGATTCCTAAGTCAGTCATATCGAATATTTTCAGCATTTGTGTTTTGAAGTCATTGATCAAATCAATTTTGCTTCCTGTCACTAAGAGATCATCCACATAAATTGAAACAATTAACAAGGTCTCATCTTCAGTTTTCTTCACATAAAGTGTTAGTTCACTTAGGCTTTTCTCAAACCCAAGCCTTGACAGATACTCATCAATTCTGTCATACCAGGCTCTAGATGCCTGTTTCAGGCCATATAAGGCCTTTTTCAGCCTATAGACCTTGTCCTCTTCTCCTGGGATTTTAAATCCCTCTAGCTGCTCGATATAGATTTCTTCATTAAGAAAACCATTCAAAAAGGCTGACTTAACATCCAATTGGTGAATCTTCTACTGTTTCTGTGTAGCCAAGGTAAACAGAAGCTTGATTGTGTCAAGCCTTGCTACTGGAGCAAATGTCTCCATAAAGTCAGTGCCATACTGCTGACTATAGCCCTTTACCACTAGTCTTGCCTTATGCTTGTTCAATAAGCCATCAACATTGAACTTGGCTCTAAAAAACCACTTGACACCTATGACTTTCTTTTGGTCTGGCCTATCAACCAAGCCCCATGTCTCATTCTTCCTGATCATCTCAAGCTCAGCTTCCATAGCCTTTCTCTAGCATTTGTCCCTTGCAGCTTCTTCGTAGCTCAAAGGCTCAACTATAGCAACGTTGCATCTATGGTAAATGGCAGCAATGGTTCTGGTTCCTCTCACAGGAGGATCATCAATGTCTGTATTTTCAGGTTCATTTTCAGCTGGTTCTAGACTAATCTCAAGATGATCTTTATCAATCTGACTTGTTTCTGAGCCATCCCAACTCCAAAACTTGTCTTCATCAAATTTGATGTCCAAACTCACCAAAATCTTCTTTGATGAGGGATCATACACCCTGTAGCCCTTTTTGGTACTGCTGTAGCCAACAAATATGCCAGGGGTAGACATTCTTTCAAGTTTGGTTCTTCTTTCAGCTGGAATGAGAACATAACACACACATCCAAACACTTTTAGATGAGAAATAGAAGGTTTGTGTCTATACCAGGCTTCGAAAGGTGTTTTGTCCTTCACTGCTCGAGTTGGAAGCTTGTTCAGTAAATAAACTGAGGTGTTGACAGCCTCAGCCCAAAATTTACTTGGGAACTTGCTTTGAAACAACAAACATCTGGCCATATTCATTACTGTTCTATTTTTCCTTTCACAAACTCCATTTTTTTGTGGAGTATAAACAGTAGTTAGCTGATGATGGATCCCTGCATCCTCACAAAGCTTTTGAAACCTCTCAGACAGGTATTCAGTCCCATTGTCAGTTATCAAGGCTTTGATCTTGCAACCTGTTTGGTTCTCTACTAATGTCTTAAATATGCTAAAGGCTTCAAATACTTCAGACTTTTCTTTCAAGAAGTAAACCCAACAAAGTCTGGTAAAATCATCTATGAACAGCACAAAGTACTTGCTATCATTCAAGGAAGGGGACTTCATTGGTCCACAAACATCAGAGTGCACCAGTTCAAGTCTTTCTTAAGCTCTCCATGCTTGGTTCACTGGGAATGGCAATCTGGCTTGTTTACCAAGCTGACAAACTTCACAAACACTGTCACATGCCTCAACCTTAAACATATCCTTCACCAAATTTTGTTTGTGCAACAAATTAATTGATCTGAAATTAGCATGGCCCAGTCTTCTATGCCATAGGCCAACATTATCAGCTAAGCTTGTATAAGCTTTCTTCTCGAGTTGGTTCACATCAAGCATGAAACATTTATCTACCATATTTACAGTAATCATTTCTTGGCCATGAAGGTCCTTAATAACACATGAACCATTCTTGAAAACTAGGGAATACCCTTTTTCAACTAACTGACCAACACTCAACAGATTCTGATCAATATTAGGTATAAAAAGCACATCTGAAATGACTTTATTACCTGAACCAGTATTGATCACTACATTGCCTTTCCCTTTGGCTTCAATCAAATCACCATTTCCAATTCTGATTTTTTTCATCAGCTGCCATGTGGTGTGAGCAGCCATTGCCCACTAGCCAATTGCACTTAACTTTGCTTGTGGTAGCAAAGCTTGTGGCTGTGAAAACATGCTCCTCCTGAGCCTGAAGGTCCTCAGTAGCTTGAGCTTGAATCTACTGCTGTGCTGGTGCCTTTAGTTTATTTTTACAAACTTTCTCAACATGGGCAAATTACTTGCAGGTCCTACATTGAATATCTGGCCTAAACCAGCAAAATTTTTCAGAATGTGTGGTCTTTTTGCAGTGGACACATGGTGAAAACCTTCTTTTGCCTAATTCTTTTTTTGGTTTGTCTCTCTTGTCAAACCAAGGCTTTTTTCCTTTCTGACTTGTGCTGAAGCTTTCTTTGGCCTTTGCTTGGAAGGCTTCTTCAGGATGGTCTTCCTGCCTGTTGGCCCTTCTTTGCTCCAAAGCATAAAGGGAGTTTACCAACTCAGACAAAGAGATGGTTGTCAAGTACCTTGAGTCCTTGAGTGATGAGATTTTGGACTCAAATCTCTTAGGGAGTGTGGTGATAGCTTTTTCAACCACCCTACTATCACTGAAATCTTTACCAAGCAATCTTATACTGTTGACAGTGGCCATAATCCTGTCTGAATATTGCTTGATGCTCTCTGATTCTTTCATTTTCAGGTTCTCAAAATCTCTCCTCAAGTTAATCACTTGTTGGTGCCTTATTTTATCTGACCCCATGAACTCCTCATTCAGCCTTTCCTATGCTTCCTTAGGTGTGCTGCATGTAACACCCCAACCCGTATCCATCATTGGAATAGGGTCACAAGGTATTATCGGAGTTTATAGAACTTTTTTTTTTAAAGTATACGAATCTATAATCATGGATGCATATATTCATCAATAAATTCCATGTACAAATATCATCATCTTATATTTCCATATATCCAGTATCACTGTCATTTTTTTCATGTACTTCAGGAATATATGTACAAATTTTTTTTATATACATATTTCCTTTTCTGGTCAGGATTCTTTCCTTCTGAATTTATCGGAATATCGATAGTTAAAATCATATAGTATACTTAAAATATGCAAATCCGTAATCCATCAATTTACATTTACCCTTTTTAGCTATGTGTTTACCATCTTCTATATTTATCCCGTTGAATTTCTCGAAATTTCGATGGATATCCAATAGTACACTCCTGGTGTACAATCTCATTAACCGTCAATTCATACAGGAGTACACTTTTAGTGTACAATTCCGGGTCTGTCAATTCATATGCATGTGTTGCCATGGTATCTTTCAACCATGGTCTTTTTCATTGCCATGGTATCTTTCAACCATGGTCTTATTCATTGCCATGGTATCTTTCAACCATGGTCTTACACATTTCATTTCAGTGAGCACACTCCCGTGAACCTCACTCTCCCGCGAACCTCATTTCCCATATATTCTTCGGGAGGAATGACATTAGGATTACCTTTTCGGGCTTAATCCTTTTTCCTGTACTGTTCGGGAGGGCTACATCAGAATAGGATCACCCATCCGGGCTAGATCCTTTTTACCGTCAATTCCTTTTCCAATGATCCATCGAAATCCATTCCATTCAACCGGGATTTACTTTCTTTTTATATCGAATATTATCAATATTTCATCAATTATTATGCATTGATCATTCAAATCATATTTTCATCACATAACCACATATTTCAAGTGTTTAAAAATACAATTCAAGTTACACGAACTTACCTCGTTGCTTGTCCGTGTTTATAAATTCATTAATCCAATATCTTTTCTTTTTTTCACGTTCAAGTCTCGCATTTGAGTCGTTGGGATCTTTATAAATAAATTTGACCATTGTTTTCATTCATTCCATATTCTAATACATTCAATTAATGCTCTAGGCAAAATTACCATTTGACCCCCAAGCTTTTAATTAATGACGATTTTACCCTTAGGCTCAGAAAAATAAATTCTTGCGATTTAATCCTTATTTCCAGCCGTTGTCATCATACATATTAATGAGAGCCCATAAATTCTATAACATACCAGAATTTTCCATAATTTCAACACTTTTCAATTTAATCCTTAAAACATGTTTTCCCCCGATCTTGAACTAAATTAACAATTTTCATTTAAAATTTTCAATTTAAATAATAAAATAATCCATTTCATGTAATTTGATCATTTCTAACATTTTTACAAAATTACCCATAAAGTTTTACTTTTATTCGATTTAGTCCTTGGGCTTAAAACATACAAATTAGTCATGCTAACTGAGTATTCATACATATTTTCCTCCTCCTCCTCTCCATTCCACATCCTTAATTTATATAATATGCTTATAAGTAACATTATCAATAATTTCACTATTTACTTATATGTGAACATTCAAGCTATCCACCTACGTCATAGTCACTTAATTATTTATATCTTGAGATACAGAAATTCAAATTAAGATCCGTTAATTTTTGCTGAAACTAGACTCACATAGCTTCTTACCATAAAATTTTCAGAATTTTTGGTTTATCCAATAAGTACAGTTTATTCTTTAAAGTTACCCCTATTTTGCTATATAACTATTCCGACCTTTCTTCATTAAAATTTAATTATCTCCTCGTACGGGACTCGGATAATGTTCCCGCTTATTTATATTGAAAATAGACTCATTAAGGATTTCAAAAAAATAAATTTAAGTCCCTAATTATTTTTATACAATTTTTGGTGATTTTCCAAAGTCAAAACAGAGGATCCCGAAATTATTCTGAACCAGTCTCACAAAAATATAAATATCTCAGAATACAGAATTCATTTAATTGTTATGCTTCCTTTATATGAAAACAGACTCAACAAGCTTTAATTTCATATCTTACTCAACTTCTAATTCAGTTTCTACCATTTTTGGTGATTTTTCAAATTTAGCTTACTGCTGCTGTCCAAAACTGTTTTAGTGCAAGATATTAATTATTAAGTTTATATCACCCTTATTTTCTTTCTCTACACCATTTCCCATCATTTTATCTTATTTTCTCTTCACTACCATATCAAGAACATAGAATCATATATAATAAAACTCTACATTAACATCATTTACATGCTTTTTCAATAATATTAAACTTAAAAATACATGGAAATCTTGATGTTCTTACCTTGTTTTATTGTTTCCAAACTTTAACTTCACTTTCTCTCTCCTCCAGCTTCTATTTCTTGAATCCAACTTGATATTCTAACTCCTCATAGTCTCTTTAACATTTTTCTCCTTCGGTAGCTATGGAAATTCTTTTGATTTCTAGGTAAAAATGGTGAATTTTTGGTGGAAGGACCAAATTGTAAAGAAAGCAAAACTTTCTTTCTTTCTCTCTTCCTTTCACGTTGGTGCATGAAAAATGGTGGTTTCTTCTCCTTCTTTTTTTTTCCACACATACACATATATATATAGACTAAATAAAATAATAAAATAATAAAATATCTTATTAAAATATTAATAAAGTAATATTTATCTTATTAAGTAATTATAAAATATCATCACACCATCATTACCTTCTAGATTTCTCTCTCTTCCAATTGATCATTTTACCCTTTATGATCTTTTAAAATTCCATCCTTGAGTCATTACTTAATTTGGTAAAATTACAATTTAGTCCCTCATAATTCTTCACCTATTCAATTTAGTCTTGATTCATCAATTTTCCTTAGTTTCTAGATTATTCTACCCTTAAAATATTTGCACTATTGGTCCTTCAACTTTTCCATATTTACACTTTAACCCCTTAAATTTTAAGTATTTACTCTTGGGCCACAAAACTTTTCTTACTTTTACGATTTAGTCCTTTCTTGGATTAATACATCATAATCACTTCCTACATAGATTTTGTTGATATAGCTCAAAATTTCTCTTTTTATTTCTTTATTTCTTTATTTTACTATATCAATGATAGAAATTTTCGGGATATTACACTGCAGGCCATGATTTGAGTGAAGATCACTTCAGACACTCCATTTTGCAAGCAGGCCAAGGCTTTGTGCTTCTTTGTACTCTCCTTAGCATGCTGCCTGATTTGAGCAATCATGGGATTGGCCCTCAATGGAGGTGGTTCGATGTCATTCTCAACTACACTCCACAAGTCTTGAGCTTGAAGATAAGTCTTCATCTTGACTACCCAAATGTGGTAGTTTTCACCAGTAAACACTGAGGTGGAGGTGGTGTGAAACTCATCTTGCTAAAACAAACTCAACAGCTTCGATTTCTTCCTTCCTAAGCTTGTATCTTCTCAATTAAGCAACCAGTAAACAGAGGCCCTCAAAGACTTAGGCTCTGATTACCATTTGTTGGAACAATGGCAATTACCTATGATGGTTTGAAGATTTGTTGGAACAAAAGGGGATTACCTATACTGGTTTTGTATGAACAAATCAGTGACCACACAAATAACAGCAAGAAAGCTTAAGAACTAATTGAAACCGAGAGTTAAGCTTTAAAACACTAAGAACCTGAACAAGAATTGGATGAGAGAAAAGAGTTTGAACAACAAGAGAATAGGGGAGAAAATCTACTACTTTAATTGATAATTCAAAATATATGTGAGTTACAAAGTGAATTTGACAGTTACCTAACAATGTAACTGCTTCCACCTATACTTGACTAATACAAGATTGAAATTAAAATTAAAGATAGCTGATACATCAGCCATTACATCAAGTACAATCAAAAAGCTAATTCTGCTAGCTTTGATTACAAGTTACAAACTAACCAAGCAAGTTACATTTGAACAAAATGAAAAACAAAATGCACCAAGCTGCTACTGCTCTCGATTCTGCTACATTGCTAGTCTACTTGAAGATACTGCTGGTCACATGTTGCATTGCAGGCCAATGCTCAACAGATCTTAATTAATCATGTCAACATTAGCAGATAGAAGAAGCATTTGAGATTCCCTTTGTCTCCATGGATTGATATGCATATACATATATATAACCTGGGAGTAGATGCCTAGTATTTCAGTGAAAATTGCAAAAAACGTTGATTCAACAAATTGGCTTCTTTGCTCAGAGCAAAAACAATGGCAGCCACTCGATCCAACAGTTTCCCCCGCTCATCTAGACAACACCCACTAGCAACAGAAGTTAATGAGCATTTGAATAAATTGAGGGCTTCTAAAGAGGCATCTACTTCATCAGCATCAATAAGCCACAAACTAAATGGCTTTCAAGATTTGTATGATTGTGTTGTTAAGTTTCTTTAGTTGCCTCTGTCCCACCATGCTTTAGCCCACGAATGTGCTGATAAGTTGTTGGATGGTTCTCTTAGACTCCTCGACCTTTGCAGTACTGCTAAAGATATTGTACTGCAAACAAAAGAAAGCACAGGTGAACTTCAATCGGCTTTGCGTTGAAGGAAAATCGATGTAGTCGAGATCGTAAGTGAAGTGAGGAAATACATAAGCTCCAGGAAAGTTGCCAAAAAGACTATCCACAAGGCACTGGGAAACTTGAAGGTTATACAAAGGAAAAATAGAGTCTCACCTCCAGAAACTGTTAGCATGCTGAAGGAGATTGAAGCAGTGACTTGTTCTATGTTTGAGGATTTGTTATCTCTCATCTCCGGACCAAAGCCTAGAAGTTGGTTATCAGTTTCGAAACTATTGCATCAAAGAAGAATAGCATGCGAAGATGCTGGAAGAAACGTGAATGAATTCGAAAAGGTTGATGTTGCTTTGAAATCCTTCGGAATAACCAAATCTGAGATCATAAATCTTGAGATGCAAAACCAGCTAAAAGACTTGGAGCTGTTTATTCAAGATCTTGAAGATGGACTTGAGTGCCTCTTTAGGTGTATGATCAAAGCAAGAGTCTCACTTCTTAACATCCTTACCTTGTAAAAAACCAAACCCAATTTTGGATTACATCATGTATAGAAATCAAATATACATACATACATACATACATACATACATACATATAAATGAAATACTCTTTTCCATTTCCATATGATAAAAGCTCCCTGTTATTTTTCCTCTTTCAGTAGCATTTGTTTTAACCTTCTTTTCTTCTAGAGAAAACAAAAAAGTTAACATTGGGTTTTTGTATTTTACGTTCTTCTTAAATATGATGCAATTAATTTATCAAGTTTGAGGCTGGTAGGATTCCTTTTGTCTCTAAATTAAACAACAATCAATCCATTAACACGGATGCATGCATTAATAGTGATAACAGCAAGCTTATATTCAAATCAACCACACGTTTCAATTGATGAAAAATGGTGAGGCCAGCTTGTTGCCAAATATCAACCATTAAACTCCACCATTTTTTTTCTATTTTTTAGCAATATGTGTAGAAATTATTCAGCTTGGATGCAGATATTGCCTCTCTCTGCCACAACAAGATAATCGTATAGTAGACTCCACCCATTTTTCTGTTTGTTGCTAACATGTGCAACATGCACATATTGCGTGCAAATACCTTATTTTTACAAACAGTTGAATTGTAGTAGGAACAAAACAACTCTCCAAATAGATAAGGGAGGTGAGTTTATGTCAACTGAATTCAACACCTTTCGTGAAGCAAATAGAACAAAAAAAAAAAGAGTTCCCAACACCTTATACATCAGAGAAAAAACACCTAGCAAAACACAAGAACTACACCGTTGTTGAAATGTGTAGAAGCATGGTGATACAGCTTTTGCAACAGTAGAATATGCAACTAAAATTATCCGCCACTTGGTCTTCTAGTCTATAGAGACTAGATCTCTTCAAAAATGGTAAGTAGAGTGACTAAATTGTAAAATTCTCATTTCTACTCTAAAAGTTAAAGACCTAAATTGCAAAATAATAAACCAAAATATATATATATATATATATATATATATATAACTTAGTCTAAAGTTAAATTTAAATTAGCTAAATGCCTAAAATTCTAATTAAAACCTAAAAACTAAATAAATATAAAGCGGAGTAAATTTTATCAAATTTAAGTAAGATCTAAACACCTAAACAACTCAAATCTAAAAAACAACATAACTTCTAGATGTAAATTTTTACACAACTAATTATTACAATATACCAATTTCATCAACTGTAACAGCCCGTTTTTAGCCAAATCAGAACAGTGGTTTCGGGACCACGAATACGAAGTCAAAAAAATTATTTTATTATTATTTCAATATTTATAGCATGATATTATGATTGTGTAAAAATTTTGTGAAGAAATTTTATCAATTGGGTGCTTAATTTGATAAAAAGGCCTAAATCGCGTAAAGTGCGAAAGTTGGGTTCTATAAGCTAAAGGAATTAAATAGCTATAGAACATAAAAGTAAAGGTACTTATGTGGTAAATGGGATAATGGTTTGGCATTTTTGTAAATTTAATTAATTTTAAAGGTCAATTTAGTAAAAAAGGTAAATAAATAATAAATAAATGAAATAAATCCAAATTTCATCTTTCTATTCATCATCTTCTACTAAATGTTCACGGAAAGGAAACCATTTTTGTGCATTTAGGGTTCGGTCACATGAAGGTTTAATTGGTAAGTGGTTTTTGCTCGATTTTTAATAATTTTCACGTTTCTGAGATCGTTGCAGCTTAATCTATCTAGCCTGTGTCTTCGATTTCAAAATTGTTAAAGATTTTGAATGAGCCATTAATGAATAAGCATGTATTTTGAAGTTTCTTGATAGATTATGAATGCTTGTTGATAGATATACAAGTTTTGTTAAGTGATTTTTAATGAAAATGCAAATTAGGGGTTAAATGTTGAAATGTGTAAATTTAGTGGTTAAAATGTGAAATAAATGAAAATTTTGGGCTTCTATAAGCATGATAAATATTCATCTAGGCTTGGGTTGTGATGAAATTGAATGAATTTTATTTTACGAGTGTAAGGACTAAATTGTAAAAATATAAAATATTAGGGTCAAAAGCGTAAAGTTGCCTTAATGTGAGTTTTTTCATAAATTGAATGAATTGATTATTAAATAAGTACATTTTGATATAATATAGATTGAGAATAACGAGAGTTGAATCTAGAACGAGAAAAGACAAAGTTTCAGATTAGTCGACCTAGTTCGTCCTTACAAGGAACAAGGTAAGTCTATATGCTACTAAATGTTGTTTAATTATGTTATAAATGCTTTATTATTAATGAAGTGAATTGGATATGTTTGAAAATGAGATTACGAGACATGATAGACAGTGATTCAACTGTTGAAAGCCCGGATGAACCTTAGGAATAGTATAGGATACAAATGTCATGACATTAGGGTTACGAGATGAGATTACATGTAAGACCATGTCTGGGACATGGCATCGGTATGAGATTTCATGTAAGACCATAGCGGGGCTATAGCATCGATATGAGATTACATGTAAAACCTAATCTGGGATATGGCATTGTACTATACATACATGATTCCCGAGTATCCTTTAGAAATTTCGAATGGTTTAAAGGGCAAAGTCAAGATGAGAATAAAAGTATGATCGAATTAAGTAACACAAGTACATATAGAACCTATGTAAAAATCAAATGAAGGTAACTTGATGAGTTCATAGGGTATCATGTATATGAAGTGAGAAAGATTTGTGTATAAGTATATATCATGCGAAAATATGTGTATTGGGCTATATTGAAGTATGAATTGAATGATGTATAAGATATGAGTTATAGCTGTTTTAACTATTGATATATATATATATAGCACATTGTGTACGAAATACCATTATTTGATGGTATTTCACATGATTCACCTTGGCTAAAGAAAATGTGATGGTACGAGTTAATCAAGGTACTCGTGATATAAATCGACAAATAAGTGAAAGTAGTGAAATTGATATGATGAGTAAGTGTAAATTTATGACATGGGATATGATATACTTGTTTATTGAAATATGATGGTTATTGAGTTGAAATTAGTTTATCTTAATTGTTACGCATTCGTGATTGTGAATGAATTAATAAGATGTTTTCAAACTATACGAGCATTGAATTGATCACTTGCAAAGTTCTTGGCATAAGTGATAGAATGGTGAAATCATACGAGTTATATTACGATATGTAAATTTTTTTAAAATGCGTTTATTTGATTAGATGAGTTTATTACAATACAAGCTTACTAAGCTTTATAGCTTACTTTGTTCTCTTTTTCTATGTTTTATAGTGTTTCGGAGACACGCTCGGGTTGGAAGTTGTTGGAGATCTTATCACACTATCCAGTAATGATTCGATATTTATACACTTTGTGGCTTTGGTTATATGGCATGTATAGGCTTAGTGATTATATGGTGTGAATTAGTAATTTCGGCTAATGAAGCCTATAAAAGTTGATATGTATTTAGCCATATGATTTGGCTAATTTGGTAATTGTGTTGGTATATATATATTTGTGAATAAGTGGTTGATATGTTATGTGTGATTATAATTACATTAAATATGCTCGATGGCTTTGGAGATTGCTTTGTTTGTGAATTGGTAGTTATGTATCATATTGGTGATTTTGAGGTATGCTATATTGGATATGAATTTTGGCATTAAAGTCAAGTTTATGCACTTGACCATATAGGTAACCAATTTGATGAATTGATAAAGTAGCTTTGGGTATGAAATTAAATGGATATTTTAGTATGTGATGAATAATGAAATTGAAGATTCTTGATTGTGTTTTGGATAGGATGATATAATGATTGATTATAGGACAAGTTATATATGTGAATTATGGCTAGTAAAGTATATTGAATTGGTATGTGTTTGGTTAGATAAATGGTTATGAATTGAGAAATGAAATGTTTGGAGTTGCCTTGGCATGAATTGTGCATGAAATAATATTGTTTGGTTGTTTATTATGTGTGGAAAATGGTACTATTTGTGGTATTGTAGGTGTGTGTCAAACAGGGTGGCGAATTGGCTTGTTAATATCCTAATTTTGTTCACACGAGCAGAGCACACGGACGTGTGACTCAACTGTGTGCGACACATGGCCAAGCGACATGGCCGTGTGTCCCCTATAGCATTTAATATTAACTTATACGGCCTAGACACACGAGCGTGTCTGGTGGCCGTGTGAGGGACACGGCCTGGTCAAATGGGCGTATGTTCCCTGTTTTGAGAAAAAATTTATAAATTCCTTGAAATTTTCTTTCGTTATTGGTTTAGTCCCGAACCACTTCTAAAGTATGTTTAAGGCCTTGTAGGCTCTATTAAGGGACAATATAATTGTGTTGATGATGTTTATCTAGAAATGCTTAATGTATGAGAAATGTATGTTAATGATGTGATTTGATTGGTAATACCTTGTAACCCTATGTGGGCGACGGATACGAGTTAGAGTGTTACATCGCCATTCCTTGTAGAACTTGCACATTCAACCATCCCAGATGACCCAACAATGATGACTTTTACTATTTGCTTATTCTACCATCCCTAGTGGCCCAACAATGATGGCTTTGAATATTTGCATATTCTATCATCTTGAGTGGCCTAACAATGATGGTTTTGAATCATTATATCGTGTTAAAGTAGTAACACCAACATTGTTTATGTTGCTTGTGTTTGGTCTATTGGTCTAATTAATTGTTTTTTGCTGATCTGTTAATTGATTCTTTAATCATTGTTTAATTTAATCAGTTGTTCTTATTTTCTAGTATGGTGGGTTGTCGTGGGATGTGTCCCTAGTTTTAAGAGTAGCGGTGTATAATGGGGTGTAAGCCTATATAAGGCACTCAGTTGATTTCAAAAATTATCTATCAGTTTAGTTCAGCTTACATTGTTTTTATTGTTTTCCTCAATTATCTGTTGTGTGCTCCTCATTTTGGTATCTAAGCCAAGTTTTTATATTGTTTGTTGTGTCTCCTCTTGGAAGAATCAATGGCCTTCATGCCTTCGGTGGAGTTAAGAAACTCAATAATCAAAACTACAACACTTGGTATACATGTATAACGTCATACTTGCAAGGCCAAGACCCGCGGGAGATAGTGAATGGAAGCAAAAGCATGCAGCTGGCGGCAGAGCCTATAACAACTAGTTTTTCAATGGTGTAAGAAATAGTAGTTTGGGAACCCCATTTTCAATATTCGAGTCCTTCAATATTATTATTTAACATTTATGAGGTTAGTATAAAATTTAATTAAAGTTTGATCCTTTAATTTTTCAATTGGATAGTTAATTATGGTACAAGAACTAAATTGCAAAAGTGGTAAAATTTTATCGCGATGAATTTTTAATTAATTGAAGACCACTTGATCAATTGAGCCCTTTTTAATATAATGAATTGTGGTGATGGACAACTATCATCCACCTAATTGGCTAATTAAAGTTAACATTAGTTAATTATTAATTAATTAAGTTAATTATAATTAATTAAAGTTTAATATTAGTATAAAAGATAAATTAAAGAAAAAAAGGTCACTTTTCATGTTCATCTTCTCCCCATTGTATCTAAGAAGAAGAAAAAGGGTTTCAAAGCTTTCAAACTTTGCTCCCTAAATTGGCAAGTGACTTTAAGTCTGTTTATTGTAATTTTTATATTTCTGAGGTCCCGGAAACTTGATTTAGCTAACTTGTGTACCAATTTGTAAAGCCTTTAAAGTTTTCAAAAGTTTTCATTTTTGATTTCTTGAAGTTTTTGGTGCTAAATTGTTTGATTTTAAGCTTAGAAGTGAAAAATGACAAGTTTGTAAAGTTTAATTGCTAGTTTTTGAAAATAAGGACTAAAATGCATGAATTTAGAAAATGGTATAATATTTCTATAATTTTGTATAATATAGGCTTATAAAAGGATGAAACTGTGACCGATTTCAAAATCGAAGCTCAAATTTGAAAGTTATGGCAATTTCAATTTTAGGGACTAAATTGAATCAAATTCAAAACTTTAAGAAATATTTGAAAAGTGAAATTGAAGTGACTTATTTTTATAATAAAATGAAATATGGTATTTGGAATTGATAAATTGAAATGGATTATCGTATAGATCGGGAATTGAAACAATCAAAGGATAGTCGAGGAAAACGTAAAATTACGGATTAGTCTTTGACATCTTATTTGTTGTTGTTTCTGCCAAGTAAGTTCATATGGGACTTTCTTTATTAATTCATGAGTTTTTCTTTATTTTATTTTGTTTTGCTTTCTAGTTTGAATTGTTATGAATATAATGTCTTTTGGTATCTAATGGACTAAATCGTAAAATATGAAATATATGATAAATACGAATAGGTACATGGTATAGAATGGATGTGAAATGTTATATGATTAGGCGAAATGTATATGACGATGTTACAAGGATTGGAATGATACAAAAAAGGTAATGGTGCCTATATGAACTTAGTAATCAGTTAGGATACGAATAACATACCATTAGGGTCCCAAAAAGGGGAACCTGTGTTTGATCAAGGATTAATACGATGACTTGAGATCTAGCATCTATTGTGGATTCTTTGAAGCTTGTGAGAGCAACTTTAGTTTGAAGCTTGTGTGAGCAAATTAGTCCCATGTATCCGATTTCAATTTATTATAATTCTCTAGACGAAAATAGAAATGAAAACGGTATTAAATGGTAACGAAATGATTGAAAAGAATTTTTATGAACGAAATTATGCATGCTTGCAATTTGATTATTGATTAGTGCTAAAAGTAACATATTTTAACATCATTCTTAATGTGTTTTTGGGTGATTATTAGATTTTAATTGTGAATTTTATGCTCTTAATCCTTTAAACACATGTTTTGATGCTTAATAGAGCACTTGGGAGTGAAAAATGAGCAAATATCGAAAAATTGAAGTAAGCTACAAGAGCCATACAAGCTGACCTATTGCACACAACCTAGCCACACGGTTGTGTGGCCTACACAGACGTGTGGTAGGTCGTCTCGTTTTCATGAGACTTCACACCCAACTTTGAAAATTCACAATTTTTAGGGATTTTTCAGGCATTCTAAGATGTATGGTTGGCCAAAATAAGAAGATGGGAGTAAATTGTCACAGAATATTCAAGAAAACAACTTGAAAAAACATCATTGAAGTTTATTCTAAAGCAGGTTCCATCAAGATTGAAGATTCTCATTTCATTTCTTAGTAGATTATGATAGGTTTCTTTATTTCTTTCGGTTATACTATCTATTGGATCCTTTTATTTTAAAAAATGATATAATTTTCTAAATACCTAGGGAGATGAACCTTATGATCGATTTTAACGTTGGATTTTTATTTTACGTAATAAATACTTAGTTTCTTATTCTCAATTATGTGTGTTAATTCTTAGTTTGATATTTCTAGTGATATCTGCATAATTTAGAGATTTCTACGAATCAATGTGCTAAGTAAATAAATTGCATAATTTAGATTGATAGTGACTGATGAAATCTAGGTAGATTCTTTCCTAGGTATTGTTTCGCTTCTTGATTGTTAATCGATTATTTTCTTGATTTGTTCTTTGATGTGTTTGTTTGTTAATTAATTTAGTTAATTTTAACTAGTACTTTTAGTCTTTGTGGGAATGACATCTTTGCTCACCGTATCTATACTATTAATTGATAGGTGAACTTGCCTTAGCCAAAATTTTAGCTAGTTCTGTGGATATCAAATTTTGGCGTCGTTACCGAGGACTAGAATAGAAATAAAATTGGTTTCTATTAGTTTAGCCATTTTATTTAAATTTTAGTATTTTTTTACTTTGATTTTTATCTTCTATTTTTTTTTCTTTTGTTTGATTCTTATAGGTTCTTTTGGTTAATGACTAAAGGCAACCTGTTGGAACCATTAATTTTTTTACAATGAGATTGAAAAGCTATTCATAGAAATTGGATTGAAGTTAGAGAAGCAAGGAAATGTCAACAAATTTTAATAGACGATCAAGAGCAAAAGGACATTACTGTTGAGATGGATAACAATCCTAGTAATCAGCAACCTCCTGTAGCTCTTGCTCCTCGAACTATGTATGATTATTCTAAACCCACTCTGATTGTGGTTGAATCGAGTATTGTCAGACTGACTATTGCTGCAAATAATATTGAGATTAATTAGAACACAATACAGATAGTACAATAGTATGTTTAGTTTCCTGGGTTGCAAGATGATGTCATATGTTTAGGACTGTTCCCATTCTCTATGAGGAGGAAGACAAAATTAGCGATTGAATTTACTTCTATAGTGTTTCATCACTACTTGGGCTCAGATGACTAAGAAGTTTTTGTTGAAATATTTTCCACCGACTAAAACAACTAAGTTGAGGAATGAGATCTTTTCTTTTGTTCAATGTGACATTGAGATGCTTGATAAACCGTAATTTATACATATTTTGACCCCATGCTTAGCATAATTTTGGATGAATTATCCCTTGAATTGTGGAATTTGATGCTCCTAATCCTTTAATTTAATATTTTATACTTAAATGAGCATAGGAGAACAAAAAGAACAAGAAATGGGGAAAAAAAGGAGAAAATGGGCCAAAGTAAGAAATCAACACGGCCTGGAGTTCCTTACACGGGTGCACCACACGTCCGTGCCACATTAGCAGACATGAACACGGCCTGGGCTCGATTCACACAGGAGTCCACACAGGCGTGTCCTTTTTGTGACGAGTTTCAATTTGATGTAAAAAAAGCTACGTAGGGGCTAAGAAGGGTATTCCAAAGTCTATATAAACACCCTAGAGGAGGACCAAAGGGAACACATAAAGTAGAAAGCAAGGAATTTCTCAAGGAAAGCTAATCGATCCATCCCAGAAGCAAGGATCTACATCAAGACTGAAGATCTTCCTAAATTTCTCTCAGGAGTTTTGGGATTTCTTTATGTTTTGTTGTTTTCCTTATTTTGAGATGTTTTCTTTTATTATTATGAACTAAATCCCCTAAATACCTGAGGGGAATGAAACCTAAGATGGATCTTGTTATTGTTATCTGAACTATATGATAAATATTCGATTTTTTCTTAATTGTGTTTTCAATTCTTGAGTTGGTATTTCAGGATTTTAATTCAAGAAAAATGTGCTTATTTAGAGGAGCAAAAGTCTCTGTTTAAGAGTAGATCCAACACAATTGAGCAGAGTTGATCGCAATCATAGACATAGGATGACGAAAATCTACCGGATTAGAGTCAAATCGAATAGGAGGATCCATAGATTGAGTTAATACAACACTAGGAGTTTTAATCAGAAAGAGATTTCAATTAATCAACCTAGTGTTAGTTGTTCTTAGTCTCGACGAAGATATTAACATAATTTAGGGATCTCTACGGATCAAGTCGAATGAATAAATCGTCTAGTTTAGAGTTAAATAACAAGTGAAGTCTAGGTGGATTCTTCCTTGGGTATTGCTTTTATGGATCAAGTTTTCCCAAAGTATTTCCCTAACTTATTATTTTTCGTGTCTTTAGTTAGTTAGAATTTCAGTTTATAAACAACCTCCCTTTAATTCTAGGCTAGATAATAGGAAGAAAGTTATTACTAGTACTTTTAGTTCCTTGGATTCGACATTCCGGTCTTGCACTAACTATACTACTATTCGATAGGTGTGCTTGCCTTTTATCGTGATAATAGTTAGTTTCTAGGTATGATCATTATTATTACTTTATCATCACATCTCACGATAGATCAGGTTTTTGGTGCCGTTGCCGGGGAGCTAAGATATTAGGAACACTCTATTTCTATTACTTTAGCCATTTTTACTTTCATTGCAATTTTTTTCTATTTTTATTTTTAGGTTTTATTTACTAAAATTTTCTTTTTGTTCTTCTCTAGTAGGTATCTCTAGTTTATGACTAGAAGAAACCCGTTAGGACCACTATTGTTTGATAACGATTTAGAAGCCACAGTTCACAGAAATCGAAGAGACATAAGGCGAAGCCTACAGTATATAGAACAAGGACAAGAGAACGAACTTGAATCTACTGAAGAGATGGAGCAAATCAAAATAATCAGCTACCTCCTGTGATAGCCGCAGATCCTGTGAATCAAAATCCTGTTCCTCGTACTATGTGTGATTATGCTAAACCTAATTTAGCTGGTACTGAATCTAGTATTGTTAGGCCTGCTATTGCCGCAAATAATTTTGAACTGAAACCTAACATTATTCAAATGATTCAACAGTTTGTTCAGTTTTCTAGTTTGCAGGATGAGGATCTTAATGCACATTTAGCTAACTTTTTGGAATTCTGCGACACATTTAAAATCAATGCATTTCTGATCACGCCATTCGCCTTAGGTTATTTCCCTTTTCTTTGAGAAATAAGGCAAAACAGTGGTTAACTTCTAGAGGGTCTATCACTACTTGGGAACAAATGACTGAAAAGTTTTTACTTAAATATTTTCCGCCGGCTAAAACGGAAAAGTTGAGGAATGATATCTCTTCTTTTGTGCAGATGGATTTAGAGACACTCTATGACGCTTGGGAGAGATACAAGGATTTGTTGAGAAGGTGCCCTTACCATGGGTTACCTTTGTGGCTACAAGTTCAAACTTTCCACAACGGTTTGAATCCCTCAACAAGACATATGATTGATGCAGCTGCCAGTGGAACCATAAATAATAAAAAACTTGAGGAGGCTTATGAGTTTATAGAGGAGATGTCACTAAATAATTATCAGTTGCATGTCATGAGAATAAAGCCACAAAAAGCTGCCGGTGTTTTTAATATCGACGCGGTCACAATGCTATCAAATCAGGTAGTGCTCTTAAATAAAAAGATTGACGGTTTAGTTGGCTCTACCAGGTACATCCAGTGATGAGGTGCGATTCAAATAGAGAAGGAATGTACAACACAGATTATTCATCCTACGATCCAAGCACAGAGAACGAACAAGCCAACTATATGGGTAACTAATATCGCGCGATATGTAGTAATAAAATTTATAAAAACTGATCACACAAAAAACTAACTAATATCACGATTTTCAGGCAAACGCACCTATCGAATAGTAGTATAGTTTAGCGGCAAGACCGAGTTATCGTACCTAAGGGAACCAAAAGTACTAGTATTCACTTCCTTTCTATTATCTAACCTAAAAGTAAAAGAGGTTTGTGTGAAATTAATTCTAAAACTAACTAAAAGTGCACAAAAAGTAAAGTAGGGAAAGACTCTTTGGGAAAAGCTGATTGATATAAGCAATACTCAAGGGAGAATCCACCTAGACTTCACTTGTTATTGGCTTCTTGAACTAGACGATTTCTTCACTTGACTTGATCTGTAGAGATCCCTAATCTATGTTAATACCTCTATCGAGGATAAAAACAACTAATCCTAGGTGGTTAACTAAAGTTTCTTTATTAATTAACACCCCTAGGTTGCATTAATTCGATCTATGGATCCCCCTATTAGGTTTGACCCTAATCCGGCAAATTATGTCACTGCATGCAACTCCGCTTAATTATGGTAGATCTACTCTTAAAACAGGAACTTTTGCTCCTCTGCCTAAGCACATCAGTTTCTTGAAGTAATACCTAGGACTATTAAATCAAGAATGAAGAACACATAATTAAGAACAATTCAAGTATTTATCATATAATTCAAGAATAAATAATAACAAGATCTGTCTTAGGTTTCATCCCCCTCAAGTATTTGAGGGTTTTAGTTCATAATTAAAAAAGAAAACATCTCAGAAGAAATAAGATAACAAAACATAAAGAACCCAAAAATCCCTAAAGGAATTTAGGAAGATCCTCTATCTTTATGTAGAATTCTGGCTTCTAGGATGAATCAGTCGGCTTCCCTTGGAGTAATTCCTTGCTTTCACTCCTTATGTTGGCAGAAATATGGCACTCTTTTTGGGAGAAAATAGTACCCCCTTAGAGTTGCCTCCTAGGGTCTTTATATAGAGCTTTGGAATGCCTTTCTTAGCCTCTAAGTATCCAAATCCGAGTGAAATTGCACTTCCTGACGACAGGGACACGCCCGTGTGCCACGCCCTTATGGATCGACAAGAGGCCGTGTGTGGGCCTATTGAGGGTGGCACGGCCGTGTGGCCTGGCCGTGCTTGTCGGGGCTGGGCGGTGTTGGACCTTATGTGGCACGGCCGTGTGCCACGGCCGTGTGGTGACTCCTTGGGCCGTGTTGTTTTCACACTTTGGCCTATTTTCTTTGTTTTTGGTCTGTTTTTTCGTTCTTTTCTCTTCCTTATGCTCTCCTGAGTATACAACATGAAATAGAAAGGTTAAGAGCACCAATTCTCACAAAATTAATAATAATTCATCCAGAAATTAGGCTAAACATGAGGTAAAAATATGTATAATTTATCGTTTATCAGTAACAATTCTAGATCTCAAAATAACCCTTATAGTAACACTTATAATGCAGGTTGGAGGAACCACCCAAATTTCTCGTGGGGTGGTCAAGGGAATAAAAAACCACCACCCCTTCCAAGCTTCCAACAACCACCTTACCAGCAAAAGAAAAAGCCAAACCTTGAGGAGATGCTCACAAAATTTATCTCAATATCAGAAACCCGTTTTTAGAATACCGAGATGGCACTTAAAAATCAGCAAGCATCAATTGAAGGCCTCAAAACTCAAATAGGTTAGCTTGCTAAGCTGATCTCTAAACAACCAAGGTAGTTTATCGAGCAACACAGAAACTAACCCTAGGGAGCAACTCCATGCCATCACTGTGCACGACAAAGAGGGGTTAGCTGAACGTAAATCTGAAGAGAGGCAAGAAAATATGGTAAGTAATGGTAAGTTTGAGGTAAGTCATGGTACACAAAAATCAGTAAGTAAGGAGTATAAACCTCGAATCCCATTCCTGAATGTGACAAGGAAAGACCACACAGATGAACAATTCGGTAAATTCCTTAAACTTTTAAAGAAATTACATATTAACTTATCGTTTATTGAAGCTCTTTCGTAGATGCCAAACACGGTTAAATTTTTAAAAGAGCTCTTAGCAAATAAACGAAAGATAGATAAGTCGTCGCATGTAGAGCTGAATGCAGTTTGGTCGGTTATTTTGTAACACAAGCTACCTAACAAACTGAAAGATCTAGGGAGTTTTATGATTCTTTGTTTAATTGGTAGCTTAGATGTTAAAAATGCCTTTGCTGATTTAGAGGCTAGTATAACGTAATGCCTTATAAACTGTTTAAACAACTAGGTCTTGGGAAACCCAAACAAATTAGGATGAGCATTCAATTGGCTGATAAAACCATTAGATTTTCTAGAGGTATAAATGAAGATGTATTAGTTAAAATTGACAAATTTATATTCCTAGTAGATTTTGTTGTTCTAGACATAGATGAGGATAGCGATGTGCCATTAATTTTAGGATGACCCTTTTTAGCAACTGCTAGGACTATCATTGATGTAGGCACAGGTGAACTCACACTTTGTTAGGCGATGACACAATTACTCTGCAAGCTCGTAATTCTAATAGAACATTTAATGATAAAGATGTTATTAAGAGTTATTATAACAAGAATAATCCCACTGTTCAACCTTAGTTGCAAGATATTCCTAGAAAAAGTACAATTGAGCCACATTCGAGTTCATGCTACAACAAGGGAGTAGTTCATGAATAGCGAATGTTACAGATTGATGAACTAGACGAGTGGCGAAACTATAGCAAGAAGGAAATGAAAATATGCCACACCAAACCAAAGCATCATCATGATGACCCTAAGGTAAAGAAGAATCAATTCAAGGTAGGGGATAAGGTATTATTAGAGGAGGAGGACCCTCAAATTTCGAATTCAAAACTTCATACAGATGACGCATTTCCCTTCATGGTAAGGAAAACCTTCCCCTATAGTACAATCGAGATAACACATAAGACATTTGGCACTTTCAAGGTAAATTATACTTGACTCAAGCCTTATTATGATAAAATTGATAGCAGGAAAAAGGAGTTCCAACTCCTCGAACCACTGTGACCATGTGAAATTAAGGTAAAGTCGAGCTTAGACTCTAAATAAGCGCCTTTCGAGAGGCAACCTGAGCACTAACATTGTTAATCTCTCTAATTTTAGTTTTTAACATTTAATTTATTAACTAAGTCTTGAAATGAAGGTCTCTCAGAACCACATGACCAAGCACACGGGCGTGCCTAATACCGTGGGCACACCACGGGTGGAGACATGGCCGTGCAACACGACCGTGTGAAAACAGGGTAATAATCTTCCCAAGACACGACTTTCGACAAATCGCCACGACCGTGCGATGTGGCCGCTCGGTTTGCTTCCCGAGAGGCACTTATTTAGAGTCTAAGCTCGACTTTACCTTAATTTCACATGGTCACGGTGGTTTGAGGAGTTGTAACTCTTCTTTCTTGCTATCAATTTTATCACAATAAGGCTTGAGTCAAGTATAATTTACCTTGAAAGTGCCAAATGGCTTATGTGTTATCTCGATTGTACCATAGGGGAAGGTTTTCCTTACCATGAAGGGAAAAGTGTCATCTGTATGAAGTTTTGAATTCAAAATTTGAGGGTTCTCCTCCTCTAATAATACCTTATCCCCTACCTTGAATTGATTTTTCTTTACCTTAGGGTCATCATGGTGATGTTTTGGTTCGGTGTGGCATATTTTCATTTCCTTCTTGCTATAGTTTTGCCATTCGTCTAGTTCATCAATCCGCAACATTCGCTCTTCATGAACTACTTTGACACCCATTCCTCTAGTTCTCACAAGGTTCCCAAGAGGAACTATTGCAAATACTTAGGGCGAGGCCGCTCGGAGTGGGGCGATGTATCGATTGGGCCGTCCTAGAGCAGGTCCAACTAGCAGACGCAGTTCGAGCTCTATTGTCCACAGATCCATGGGACCAATTCTTCAAGATCGCTGAGCCCACATATCTCGAGCTCACTTTAAAGCTTTGTTCCACCTTCCATCTACAGATGGTCATGTCCCTATATGACGATCCCAGAACGGTCCAATTCTGTCTCGACGGTTTGGTACGACAACTAAACTTACCAGAGTTTGGTGTAGCCTTAAGCCTATATACCGACAGATTCATGGAGGAAGAAGACCTATCCAAGCTCCATCATCACATCACTCTCTCCATCAAAATGTTGGAGGGCCCTAGTCCCTGCTTCAGCCACCTACGATCCCATTCACTCTAAGGAGACGGCTCTCTCCCCATCAGTGAGGTACCTACACGCCATCCTGGCACATACATTGACTGGGAGATGCAAGAGCACCGGCGTCGTCAACACCCATGACGCTTATTTTCTATGGAGTATGGCACATAGGCACGTGTCTGACCTTGCCTATTTCATCTCCCTCGCCATTCAACATCAGACAGAGCGACACAAGAAGGTGGTAATTTCCATGGGCCCATATGTGACGTACCTTGCGAGATATTTCGGGCTCCTCAACACAGTGGCATAATCATCCTCCCTCACTCTTATCGGCCAGATGTCCCCACAAGGCATCTCAAGCATGCTTCACATGAGGATGATCAAGCGACAACATGGGATCGATCCTCCTCAGTACCGTCTAGCTCAATCTACCGAGTAGGAGAACCCAAGGGACATTACTGATGATGTCCCCCTATCTCACAATGAGCCACCGTCTCAGCCACCGCCTATTTATCGTCCAGTTCATGCGGCTGCTTCATACCCTGACATATTTGAGTGCCTTACACGATTCGAGCAGCAGTGTTTTCAGCGCTTTGATCATATTGATGCTACTCTCCATCAGATTTGTCAACATCTCAACATCTCACCACCGTCCCCATCTCATGAACCATCTGAGGATTAGGACTTTCGAGTCCTCTTATGTTTTTCTTTATTTTCCTTTTTATTTTGTTCTTTATTATTATTATTATTATTATTATTATTATTATTATTATTATTATTATTATTATTATTAGGTTTCTTTAGCTTTATCCTTTTATTTATTTAAATTTCAATATTCTAAAAACTTCACATAATATATTTTAAACATTTTATATCGGCTATTTCTTAACAAGTAACCATGTTAATCTATATTCCCTAAAGTCTTATTGATGTTATTGCAGTTACACAGAGCCTAAAAGCTCAATAGTACTTTGCCAAATCCAACTCTAATGGGAAAACTACTCTACGACTGCCATGTCCTACTCAACCACGGCTATAGCCACAAAGTTTTTGACATAGCAATTGTGGATAGGCAATCTCTACTGTAACATCCCGAAATAGGGCCTAATCGGAATAGTGGTTTTGTAACCACAAATCCGAGATAGAAATAATTATTTTATAATTATTCTGAGGTTTATATTATGATTGCATGATAGTGTGAAGATTTCATGAAGAAATTCCATACATAAAGTGCTTAACTTGGAATTAGGGACTAAATCGAATAAATTGCAAAACTTGCATTCTAGAAGTTTTTATTATGAAATTGTTTTGGAATACTAATTAGGAGGGTTTAACTAGCAATTTGACCCATTTCTATGTTCATGGACCAAATAGGACATGGATGGAATTTTTGAAAGTTTAATAAGGAAGGGCATTTTGGTCATTTGGTTATTAAATGAAATAAAAAAAGGGAAAATAACACAAAATTCATCATCTTCTTCATACGTTGCTGCTGAATTTTTCTCTCCACCATAGCTAAGGGTTCTTCAACTTTCAAGCTTCATAATCAAGAAGAACGGAATTCAAGAGTAGATCGGGGAAAAGAAAAAGTAAAGGACTAAATTGTAAAATTTAGTCACAAATTGTATCGAGGTAAGTTTACGGTAAATAAATGCAATATTTCATTGTTTTACATTGATATTCTCAATTTCCAGCATTTATATATTTATTTTATGGAAATATTCAAAGTCGAATTTAAAGAAAAGTGACAGAGAAGAAGCATTAGAAAGCCCCGTGTGAGCCTTAGGAATGCTAGGATATTTGGGTTAACAGACAGACAGTAATGAGCCATGTAAGTCCATATTAAACATATGGCTTTGGAGACAGGACAGTATTGCGCCATGTAAGCCCATATCGTGTATATGGCCTTGGAGACAGGACAGTAATGAGCCATGTAAGTCCATATAGTATATATGGCTTTGGAGACAGGAACATTTCATGTAAGACCATGTCAAGGACATGGCATTGGCAGTATACTATCAGACAGGAATAACCCGAATATCCTTAGTATTCCGAGTGGTTCAACAGGTCATTGTGCAAGTTAAATTCAGTGAACTACCAGCAACAGGGAAGTTAGATTATGTTTATGAATAACGAAAGGTCAGGTAAGAAAGAAGGTAGTAAGTGAGAAGTAAAGAAAGTTTATGATGCTAGATGATATTATGTATAATTGCTCAATAGGTTAAATGTTGCAATTTATTTGCTTGTAAGCTTACTAAGCCTAGTGCTTACCTCTTTATTTTCTTTCTTATTATAGTTCTTGCCAAGCTTACTCGGGGATCGAAGGAAACGTCGGAGTTCAGATCACACTATCAAAGGAATCATTTTGGTATAACTAGACGTTTCATTTTGTGTATGGCATGTATAGGGACTTAGTCTTTTATGGAATGATATGTTCAATATATGGTGTGTAAATGCTTGGAAGTGAATAGCTAATGAAATGGCTAACCATGTATGTGTTTAATGGTATGAATGCTTGAATAATAATTACTACATGGGAACTATGAAACATGAGGAAGTAGTTTGAAAACAGATGCAAACAGCAGCAGTGACGTGAATTTGAAAAATCACTAAAAATAGTAGGAATGGAATTAAAAGGTGAATAAGGTATGAAATTAAAGCTTAATGAGTCTATTTTCATGTGGAAGAAACAGAGTAGGAAAAAGAGTTGTATATTATGAGAAATTTTCATTTGAGTGAGACTGCTCTAGATTGACTCTGTGATCCCCTGTTCTGACTTCAAAAATTCACTATAAATTGCACAAAAATAATTAGGTATTATATTTTATATGCCTAGATTCCTTATTGAGTCTAGTTTCTAATGAAACAAACGGCATGCCTATTTGAATTCTGTACAGGGAAGAAATTAATTCGTAGTGAACATAGGTCAGAGCAGTTGAGCTGGGTAACAGGGGAGACTTTAACTAATAAACTGTACTAATTGGCTTAGTCAAAAATTATAGAAAAAAATTAGTAGATAGATATATGAGTCTAGTTTTAGGGAAAATTTACGGATCTTGATTTTGAGTTTCGGAACTCGAGATATGAATTTCTAAGTGACCTTGATGCAGAAAAATAGTTTATTCCGAAAATTTAAATAAGTGGTTTAAAGTTGTTTAAAAGGTAAGATAAGTTTAGTAACACCTCATGTTCGACTCCGGCGACGGTATCGGGCGTGGGGCGTTACATTTATTGGTATCAGAGCAGGTTTAGTCGGTTCTCGGAATAGTTAGCACGAGTAAGAGTCTAGCTATACATGCCATACTTATATTTTGATAGTGTGACGACTCCTGACGATTTTTAAATATTTTGTTTTATAGTAATGGATCCCGAACGAGCTGGTGATGATGATATGGAAAGTAATGCACCTGCTCCTACGGAAGGGGCAGTGCCATCTGAGAATAGGCCAGTAACAATTGATCAGGGAGGAGTGACTCGAGAAGTTCTCTTCCAAGCTTTGAATAATTGGTTTGCCGAGTTCGTTCGTACGAATCCGGCAGTTAGACCTCCACCCCTTCATGATTCTCAGGCTGCCCATGTAGCTCAAGCTCCCCCAGTCACAGGTACAGTAATAAGAGAAAAGCCACCAGTTGATAAAATCAGAAAGTATGGGGCAGAAGAGTTTCGAGCAACAAAAGATGATGATGCGGAAAGAGCAGAATTTTGGCTAGAAAATACCATCAGAGTTTTCGATGAATTATCCTGTACACCCGAAGAATGTATAAAATGTGTAGTATCACTTCTCAGAGATTCGGCCTATCACTGGTGGAAGACACTAGTATCAGTTGTACCGAAAGAGAGGGTCACTTGGGATTTCTTTCAGGAGGAATTCCGTAAAAAGTACATCAGCCAGAGGTTTATTGATCAGAAGAGGAAAGAGTTCTTAGAGCTGAAACAAGGTAATATGACGGTGACCGATTACGAGCGTGAATTTGTTAGACTCAGTAAATACGCTCGAGAATGTGTGTCCACGGAGGCTACTATGTGTAAAAGGTTTGAGGATGGGTTAAATGATGATATCCGACTGTCAGTGGGTGTTCTGGAAATAAAAGAGTTCGTCGTTCTAGTTGACCGAGCCTGTAAAGCAGAGGAGTTGTTAAAAAGAAAAAGTAAAACTGAAACAGAAACGCGAGACACGAAGAAAAGACAGATGAGCAGATCATTTCAGGCTACATCCAAGAGGCCGAAAGAGTTTTCTACCAGATCTAGCTTTTCGGCAGGGCAATCCAGTCAGAATAGGGGTAGCAGATTTAAAGATCCGAAAGCTCAGACCACTTCGACCGCAAGTGTGGGTAATGTTAGATCGGGTAGATCAGGGTGTCCACGGTGTGGTAGACTACATTATGGTCCTTGTCGGGCAGGCGAAAATGTTTGTTATAAATGTGGTGCTCCCGATCATTTTGTACGAGATTGTCCAGAGGTGACTCAACGAGAAGTAACACAGAGTGCTAGATCTGGAAATACTCCTACCAGAGGCAGATCACCGAGACAACCGGGAGTAGGAGCAAGTAACAGAGGCACCTCTAGAGATCCGACAGTGAGACCAGATGCTAGAGCTCCTGCAAGGACTTATGCTATTCGTGCTCGCGAAGAGGCATCCTCCCCCGATGTGATTACGGGTACATTTTCTTTACATGACATTAATGTCGTTGCTTTAATTGATCCGGGTTCGACCCATTCCTATGTTTGTGTGAAACTGATGTCTAAAATGAGTATGCCTATAGAATCCACAGAATTTGTGATAAAAGTATCAAATCCACTAGGCGAGTGTGTATTGATAGATAAAGTATGTAGAAATTGCCCCTTAATGATTAGAGGTCACTGTTTTCCGGCCGATCTCATGTTATTGCCGTTTGATGAGTTTGATGTTATTTTGGGTATGGATTGGTTGACGGCACATGATGTGATAGTGAATTGTGGAAGGAAATTCATTGAGTTAAAATGTGAAAATGGTGAGATTCTTCGGGTTAATTCAGATGAGTCAGACAGTTCATTTGCTATGATTTCAGTTATGACAGCTCAGAAATATTTGAGAAAGGGGTATGAGGCTTATCTTGCTTTTGTATTGAATACTAAAGATTCAGAATTGAAAGTTGAATCAGTGCCTGTAGTGTGCGAGTATCCAGATGTATTTCCGGAAGAATTGCCAGGTTTGCCTCCTGTTAGAGAAGTTGAGTTTGGTATTGAGCTGATTCCAGGTACCACACCTATTTCCATTACTCCTTATAGAATGGCTCCGTCGGAATTGAAAGAATTGAAAGCTCAGTTGCAGGAATTAATTGATAAAGGTTTTGTAAGACCCAGTAGTTCGCCATGGGGTGCACCAGTGTTGTTTGTGAAAAAGAAAGATGGTTCGATGAGATTGTGTATAGATTATCGGCAACTCAACAAGGTAACTATCAAGAACAAATATCCGTTACCTAGAATTGATGATTTGTTTGATCAGTTGAAGGGAGCCACTGTATTTTCCAAGATCGATCTGAGATCTGGATATTATCAGATGCGAGTTAAGGAGTCAGATGTTCCGAAAACTGCATTCCGAACTAGGTATGGTCATTATGAGTTTCTTGTGATGCCCTTTGGCTTAACCAATGCCCCTGCTGTTTTTATGGACTTAATGAACCGAATATTCAGACCATATTTGGACAAGTTTGTAGTTGTGTTCATTGATGATATCTTGATTTATTCTCCTGATGAGACTGAACATGAAGAGCATTTGAGAACAGTTCTACAGGTTTTGAGAGATAATCAGTTGTATGCTAAGTTCAGTAAAAGTGAGTTTTGGCTCCGAGAAGTTGGATTCCTTGGACATATTGTGTCAGGTGAAGGTATTAGAGTTGATCCGAGTAAAATTTCAGCCATTGTCAATTGGAAGCCTCCCAGGAATGTTTCAGAAGTCAGAAGTTTTCTTGGTTTAGCTGGTTATTACAGACGGTTTGTGGAGGGATTCTCTATGATAGCTACCCCGTTAACGAGATTGTTGCGGAAGGATGTTAAGTTCGAATGGACTGAGAAGTGTCAGCAAAGTTTTGATAAGTTAAAGGCATTGTTGACTGAAGCCCCCATCTTAGTACAGCCAGAACCGGGTAAAGAATTTGTGATTTACAGTGATGCATCTTTGAATGGGCTCGGTTGTGTACTTATGCAGGAAGGAAAGGTGATTGCTTATGCCTCTAGACAGTTGAAACCACATGAGAAAAATTATCCGACGCATGATTTGGAGCTAGCTGCGATTGTGTTTGCATTAAAGATTTGGAGGCATTATTTGTATGGTGAACGGTGCCGGATATTCACCGATCATAAAAGTTTGAAATACTTGATGACTCAAAAAGATTTGAACCTGAGGCAAAGAAGATGGCTAGAGTTGATTAAAGATTATGAGCTAGTGATTGATTATCACCCAGGTAAGGCAAATGTAGTTGCTGATGCTTTAAGCAGAAAACTCTTATCTACATTGCGAGCTTTGAATACCAATTTGGCCATGTCAGATGATGGTTCTATTCTAGCTGAATTGAGAGCTAGACCGATATTTCTTAAAGAAATTTATGAAGCTCAGAAAGATGATAGTGATTTACAAGCTAAAAGAGTTCAATGTGAGTCAGGCATAGAGTCAGATTTTCGGATTGGTTCTGATGGTTGTTTGATGTTTAGAGACAGAATATGTGTACCAAAGAATGATGAGCTTATTCGAAAGATCTTACAGGAAGCACATAGCAGTTCTTTGTCTATTCATCCGGGTAGTACAAAGATGTATAATGATTTGAAGAAATTGTACTGGTGGGTAGGAATGAAAAGAGATATTTCAGAGTTTGTTTCCAGATGTTTAATTTGTCAACAGGTAAAGGCCGAACATCAGGTACCCTCGGGTTTATTGCAGCCTGTACTAGTTCCGGAATGGAAATGGGACAGAGTTACTATGGATTTTGTAACAGGGTTGCCGTTAACACCGAAAAAGAAAGATGCAGTTTGGGTTGTAATTGATAAGCTAACTAAGTCGGCTCATTTTATCCCAGTTCGTATGGATTATTCACTTGACAGGTTGGCTGAGTTGTACATTTCAGAGATAGTTAGGCTGCATGGAATACCACTATCGATCATTTCAGACAGAGATCCGAGATTTACTTCACGGTTTTGGAAAAAGTTACAAGAAGCTTTGGGTACAAAATTGAGTTTCAGTACGGCTTTTCATCCTCAGACCGACGGTCAGTCAGAGAGGGTTATTCAGATACTTGAAGATATGCTTAGATGTTGTGTGTTAGAATTTCAAGGCAGTTGGGAAAAATATTTACCATTGGTAGAGTTTGCCTATAATAATGGTTACCAGTCGAGTTTGAAGATGGCACCCTATGAAGCTTTGTATGGACGCAAATGTCGTACGCCTTTATACTGGACAGAGCTAAAAGAAAGCCAGATTTACGGAGTTGATCTAGTTAAAGAAACAGAAGAAAAAGTGAAAGTTATCAGAGATTGTTTGAAGGCAGCTTCAGATAGGCAGAAGTCATATGCAGATTTAAAAAGAAAAGAGATTGAATATCAGGTTGGCGACAAGGTATTCTTAAAAGTATCCCCGTGGAAGAAAGTTCTCAGATTTGGCAGGAAAGGCAAGTTAAGTCCTCGTTTTATTGGACCGTTTGAAGTGATTGAGAGAATTGGGCCATTAGCATACCGATTAGCTTTGCCGACTGAATTAGAGAAGATTCATAATGTATTCCATGTGTCAATGCTACGACGTTATCGGTCAGATCCGTCGCATGTGATTTCTCCGACAGAGGTTGAGATTCAACCAGATATGACTTATGATGAAGAACCAGTAAAAATTCTAGCTCGTGAGGTAAAGCAATTAAGGAATAAAAGTATTGCTCTTGTGAAAGTCTTATGGAATAAACATGGGGTGGATGAGGCTACATGGGAACCCGAAGAGGCCATGCGAAAACAGTACCCAAACCTCTTCATAGGTAAGATTTTCGGGGACGAAAATCCCTAAAGGGGGGGAGAAATGTAACATCCCGAAATAGGGCCTAATCGGAATAGTGGTTTCGTAACCACAAATCCGAGATAGAAATAATTATTTTATAATTATTCTGAGGTTTATATTATGATTGCATGATAGTGTGAAGATTTCATGAAGAAATTCCATACATAAAGTGCTTAACTTGGAATTAGGGACTAAATCGAATAAATTGCAAAACTTGCATTCTAGAAGTTTTTATTATGAAATTGTTTTGGAATACTAATTAGGAGGGTTTAACTAGCAATTTGACCCATTTCTATGTTCATGGACCAAATAGGACATGGATGGAATTTTTGAAAGTTTAATAAGGAAGGGCATTTTGGTCATTTGGTTATTAAATGAAATAAAAAAAGGGAAAATAACACAAAATTCATCATCTTCTTCATACGTTGCTGCTGAATTTTTCTCTCCACCATAGCTAAGGGTTCTTCAACTTTCAAGCTTCATAATCAAGAAGAACGGAATTCAAGAGTAGATCGGGGAAAAGAAAAAGTAAAGGACTAAATTGTAAAATTTAGTCACAAATTGTATCGAGGTAAGTTTACGGTAAATAAATGCAATATTTCATTGTTTTACATTGATATTCTCAATTTCCAGCATTTATATATTTATTTTATGGAAATATTCAAAGTCGAATTTAAAGAAAAGTGACAGAGAAGAAGCATTAGAAAGCCCCGTGTGAGCCTTAGGAATGCTAGGATATTTGGGTTAACAGACAGACAGTAATGAGCCATGTAAGTCCATATTAAACATATGGCTTTGGAGACAGGACAGTATTGCGCCATGTAAGCCCATATCGTGTATATGGCCTTGGAGACAGGACAGTAATGAGCCATGTAAGTCCATATAGTATATATGGCTTTGGAGACAGGAACATTTCATGTAAGACCATGTCAAGGACATGGCATTGGCAGTATACTATCAGACAGGAATAACCCGAATATCCTTAGTATTCCGAGTGGTTCAACAGGTCATTGTGCAAGTTAAATTCAGTGAACTACCAGCAACAGGGAAGTTAGATTATGTTTATGAATAACGAAAGGTCAGGTAAGAAAGAAGGTAGTAAGTGAGAAGTAAAGAAAGTTTATGATGCTAGATGATATTATGTATAATTGCTCAATAGGTTAAATGTTGCAATTTATTTGCTTGTAAGCTTACTAAGCCTAGTGCTTACCTCTTTATTTTCTTTCTTATTATAGTTCTTGCCAAGCTTACTCGGGGATCGAAGGAAACGTCGGAGTTCAGATCACACTATCAAAGGAATCATTTTGGTATAACTAGACGTTTCATTTTGTGTATGGCATGTATAGGGACTTAGTCTTTTATGGAATGATATGTTCAATATATGGTGTGTAAATGCTTGGAAGTGAATAGCTAATGAAATGGCTAACCATGTATGTGTTTAATGGTATGAATGCTTGAATAATAATTACTACATGGGAACTATGAAACATGAGGAAGTAGTTTGAAAACAGATGCAAACAGCAGCAGTGACGTGAATTTGAAAAATCACTAAAAATAGTAGGAATGGAATTAAAAGGTGAATAAGGTATGAAATTAAAGCTTAATGAGTCTATTTTCATGTGGAAGAAACAGAGTAGGAAAAAGAGTTGTATATTATGAGAAATTTTCATTTGAGTGAGACTGCTCTAGATTGACTCTGTGATCCCCTGTTCTGACTTCAAAAATTCACTATAAATTGCACAAAAATAATTAGGTATTATATTTTATATGCCTAGATTCCTTATTGAGTCTAGTTTCTAATGAAACAAACGGCATGCCTATTTGAATTCTGTACAGGGAAGAAATTAATTCGTAGTGAACATAGGTCAGAGCAGTTGAGCTGGGTAACAGGGGAGACTTTAACTAATAAACTGTACTAATTGGCTAAGTCAAAAATTATAGAAAAAAATTAGTAGATAGATATATGAGTCTAGTTTTAGGGAAAATTTACGGATCTTGATTTTGAGTTTCGGAACTCGAGATATGAATTTCTAAGTGACCTTGATGCAGAAAAATAGTTTATTCCGAAAATTTAAATAAGTGGTTTAAAGTTGTTTAAAAGGTAAGATAAGTTTAGTAACACCTCATGTTCGACTCCGGCGACGGTATCGGGCGTGGGGCATTACATCTACAAACCTAAAATACCCTCCTCCAACCTCACTTTTGCCCTAGCCCCAAAATCAAGTTTTCGCACTTCTAACTCAAGGATACCATCCAATTTTTAGGGAGTTTCACTTCTCTCCCGATCTTATGGTTTTATGCTTATATTTTACATATACCTATCCTTGTACATTGAAGGCAATGTACATCTTAAGTGTGGGGGCGAACTCACTTTCACTTTTTGTATTATTCTCAAATTCCTGAAATTTGTCTTGTCTCCCAAGTCATTTTCTCATATCACTATTAGAATGAATTCTGATTGATTTATGATTTTTATTGATATGTTTAGGATTAAGACATAGGTATTTGTGCTTTGATTATTCAAACTTTAAGACATTTGAGAATCAAGCATGATAAGTTGAAATTTTTGAGAATTTAAAATTTTTCTAGGTTGTTTCTCCAAATCTAGGTATCATCTTGAAATTCAAAATTCACAGGATTGACATCAAAAGCCATAATTCTGGTGAGATTTTTGAGCCTTTAGAGCATCATCCTTTCATGCTCACTTTTATTGTTGCTTTGAGTGAGTCAATATTGATTTGTTGTTCTAGAACTTGCTCCGATTATGCATGTCAAGACCACAGCATTGATTTTATATGTCAAGATGATAAAGGCACTTAGGTTTAACCCACTTACTTCATAAAAGCTTACCCTCATAATTAACCATTAGTGAACCCCTTAAAGCCTAACAAACCATTTATTGATTTACCCTTAATATCAACCCATAAACCTATTTTTGATTCTTTGAGAATTTCCCTCACTCTAATTTGATCCCCATTTTTGTCGAGATTTAAATTGAATAGTTATCTAACTATGTTCTCCCCCTTAATTAGTAAAGTTTAAAATATTCGATGTTTTAAAAAAATTTAATTTAAATGTTTAGCATATTATTATGTAATTATGTACTATGAATCTTAAACGATGTTATTCATGAGGAAAAAGCTCAAATTTAGGAATATATTTTAGTGATAGAGATTTTTCTAGTTAAGATGATTTTTCGGTTCAATCTCGATTCTAACCTTCTCTTTCAGCTTGTGACCACAGCCCCTAACCAAAGCGACGTTACAACCCTCTAAAGACCTTTTGATTGATGTATCATCTCAATCTATAGTGGTGGAGATTTGATTTTCATGCAAGCTTAAATTTTCATGTTGACTAATAAGTGCTTAATTCCTGAACCCTAAACACTTCGAATGAATAAAGTGAATCTTTAGTGAGGATGTCAACTCTTGTTGATTTTGAATTCAAGGTAATTACTTAGAAGATGGGAGAATACCTATGTTTCCGTGATAAGATTCTCAGTTTAGATTGTTCGAAACTTTGATGTTCTTTTAGTTGAATTCTTGATGTATGATTACTCATGGATTGATTCGAAACATTATTGATAAGATTTATAAGTTGGAAAGAACGAGTTTTAATTGTGAGTTGAGGATTTTGCTTGAGGACAAGCAAAGGCTTAAGTGTGGGGGTATTTGATAAACCATAATTTATACATATTTTGACCCCATGCTTAGCATAATTTTGGATGAATTATCCCTTGAATTGTGGAATTTGATGCTCCTAATCTATTAATTTCATGTTTTATACTTAGGTGAGCATAGGAGAACAAAAAGAACGAGAAACGGGCCAAAGACAGAGAAAATAGGCTAAAGTAAAAAATCAACATGGCTTGGAGTTCCTCACACAGGTGCACCACATGCCTGTGCCACATTAGCAGACTTGAACACGGCCTAGGCTCGATTCACAGGGGCGTGCCACACGGGCGTGTCCCTATCATGACGAGTTTCAATTTCACGCAGAAAAAGCTACTTAGAGGCTAAGAAGGGCATTCCAAAGTCGATATAAACACCCTAGGGGAGGACTAAAGGGAACATTCAAAGTAGAGAGCAAGGAATTACTCAAGGAAATCCAATTGATCCATCCCAGAATCAAGGATCTACATCGAGACTGAAGATCTTCCTAAATTTCTCTCAGGAGTTTTGGGATGTCTTTCTGTTTTTTTGTTTTCCTTATTTTGAGATGTTTTTATTATTATTATGAACTAAATCCCTTAAATACCTGAAGGGGATGAAACATAAGACAAATCTTATTATTGTTATCTGAACTATATGATAAATATTCGATTTGTTCTTAATTGTGTTTTCAATTCTTGAGTTGATATTTCAGGATTTTAATTCAAGTCGAATGTGCTTATTTAGAGGAGCAAAAGTCCCTATTTAAGAGTAGATCCAACACAATTAAGTAGAGTTGATCGTAATTTTAGACATAGGACGACAAAAATCTGCCGGATTAGAGTCAAATCTAATAGGGGGATCCATTGATCGAGTTAATGCAACATTAGGGGTTTTAATTAGAAAGTGATTTCAATTAATTAACCTAGGGTTAGTTGTTCTTAGTCTCGACAGAGATATTAACATAATTTATAGATCTCTACGGATCAAGTCGAATGAATAAATTTTCTAGTTCAGAGTTAAATAACAAGTGAAGTCTAATCGGATTCTTCCTTAGGTATTGCTTTTATCGATCAAGTTTTCCCAAAGTATTTCCCCAACTTATTCTTTGTCGCGTCTTTAGTTAGTTAGAATTTTAGTTTATAAACAACCTCCCTTTATTTCTAGGCTAGATAATAGGAAGAAAGTTATTACTAATACTTTTAGTTCCTTGGATTCGACATTCCGGTCTTGCCACTAACTATACTACTACTCGATAGGTGCGCTTGCCTTTTATCGTGATAATAGTTAGTTTCTAGGTACGATCATTATTATTACTTTATCATCACATCTCACGATAGATTGACGCTTTATGATACATTTGTGGCTCCAAGTTAATACTTTTTACAATGGTTTGATCCCCTCACCAAATAGATGATTGATGCAGCAGTTGGCAGAAGTTTGAATAACAAGACAATTGAGGTAGCCCAAGAAATTATTCAATAGACGACACTGAATAACTATCAGTGGCAAGTTATGAGAACGAAGCCTACAGAGTCAACCAGTGTTTTTAATATAGATGCAGCTGCTATGTTAGCGAGTTATTTGGAAGCTCTGAGTAAGAAAAGTGATGGTTTAAGTAAGAATAAATAGATGAATCCTGTAATGCAATTTGATGTGACTAGAATGAGGATAACCAATCCGGAAAGTTTACCCTTTAGTTCTAACACGGAGTTTGAGCAAGTCGACAAGTCGACTTTATGGGTAACAATTCTAGAACTTACAATTATCCTTATAGCAATAATTATAATCCAGGATGGAGGAATTATCCAAATGTTTCTTGGGGTCAAGAAAATCAAAGGTCACAATCCCCTCTAGGTTTTCAACAACTTTACCAAAGAGAAAAGAAGTCGAATCTGGAAGACATGTTGACTAAATTCATTTCAGTGTCAGAAACTAAATTCCAGAACATTGAAAAAGCTTTGACGAATCAACAAACATCTATTCAGGGCCTCAAGAATTAGATTAGTTAGCATGCTAAGTAGATTTCAGAGAGACAACAAGGTAGTTTACCTGGTAACATTTAAACCACCCTGATGTGTCACTAAACTAACTAACATTACGACAAAGGCAAGAGCACCTATTGAATAGTAGTATAGTTATGAAGAGTAGGGAATTTCATATCCACGAGGACTAAAAGTACTAGTAATTACTATTTTTCTATTATTTAGCTGATAAATTGGGATGATTGTTTTTAATCTAAAATTAACTATACTAATTACTGAGAACACAACAGAGAATGAATTTAGGAAAAATAATCGAATAAAACCAATGTGATAGGCAATACCCAGGAAAGAATCCACCTAGGCTTCACTTATTATTCTGAATCTAAATTAAACGATTTATTCACTTGCGCCTCGATCCGTAAAAATCCCTAAATTATGTTAATATCTCTTTTGAGAGTAAAAACAACTGATTATATGTTGATTAATTGAAATTTCTTTTTAATGAAAACCCCTATTGTCACATTAACTTGATCTATGGATTCCCCTATTAGATTTGACTCTAATCTGATAGATTTATGTCATCCTATTTCTAGGATTGCAAGCAACTCCACTTAACTATGCTAGATCTACTGTTAAATAGAGACATTTGCTCTACTGAAATAAGCATACTAAGCATGAACTAATATTCTAAAAATATTAAAACATGAAATAAGCATACATAATTAAGAACAAGAATCAAGTATTTATCATTAAATTCATAAATCAAATAATACGATTCATATGAGTTTCATCTTCCCTAGTTATCTAGGGAATTGATAAGCTGTAAATTATACATATTTATACCTCATGCTTAGTCTAATTTCTGGATGAATTATCATTGAATTTGTGGAATTTGATGCTCCTAAACCTTTAATTTCATGTTTTATACTTAGGTGAGCATAAGGAAGAGAAAAGAGCAAGGAACGGGCCAAAAAATGGGCAAATTAGGCCCAAATCAATAATCAACACGGCCTGGAAGTTCGTCACACAGGCGTGTCACACGGCTGTGCCACATTAACAGGCCCGAGCACGGCCTCCACATTGACTCACACGGGCGTGGCACACGGGCATGTCCCTGTCATGATGAAGTTCAATTTCACTCGGAAAAGGCTACTTAGGGGCTAAGAAAAACAGTCTAAACTCTATATAAAGACCCTAGGAGGCAACTACAAAGGTGTACAGTGGAGGGGACGGTACAAGACAGTACCAACCTAGTTCTCTTGCCCAGATGGAGAGCTAAAGGCAAGGAATTATTCGAAGGAAAACTGATTGATCCATCTTAGAAGCCAGGATCTACATAAAGACATAGGATTTCCCTTCTATCCTTTTAGGGGTTTCAGGTTTTCTTATATTTTGTTATTTTATTTATTCTGATATGTTTCTTTTTATAATCATGAACTAAACCCCCAAATACTTGAGGGGGATGAAACCTAAGACAAATCTTGTTATTGTTATCTGAACTATGTGATAAATATTTGATTTGTTCTTAATTGTATTTTTAACTCTTAAATTGATATTTCCGAGATATTGATTTAAGTCGAATATGCTTATGTAGAGGAGCAAAAGTTCCTACATAGGAGTAAATCCAACACAATTAAGCGGAGTTGATCGCAATCCTACACATAGGACTAAGAAAATCTGCTGGATTAAAGTCAAATCTAATATGGGGAGCCATAGATCGAGTTAATGTGAGACTAAGGGTTTTAATTAGAAAGAGATTTCAGTTAATCAACCTAGGATTAGTTGTTCTTATCCTCGACGGAGGTATTAACATAATTTAGGGATCTCTACGGATCAAATCAAATAAAGAAATCATCTGGTTCAGAGTTAGATAACAAGTGAAGTCTAGGTGGATTCTTCCTTAGGTATCGTCTTTATCATTTAGCCTTCCCAAAGTATTTTCCCAATTCTCCCTTTGTTGCGCCCTTAGTTTAGGTTAGAGTTTAGTAGTTTACACAACCCATCTCTTTATCTTTAGGCTAGATAATAGGAAGGAAGTCATTACTAGTACTTTTAGTTCCTTGGATTCGATATTCCGGTCCTGCCACTAACTATAATACTGTTCGATAGGTGCACTTGCCTTTATCGTGATATTAGTTAGTTTCCAGGTACGATCGATTTTATTACTTAATCATAAGATCACGATCAAGTTTTTGGCACCGTTGCCGGGGAACTAAGATATTAGGAACACTCGATTCCTATTACTTTAGCCATTACTACTTTTATTTATTTTCATTTTTTATTTTTATTTTTATTTTTATTTACTGAAATTTTCTTTTTACTTTTTTCCTTCCAGGTATCTCTAGTTTATGACTAGAAGAAACCTAGGAGGACCACTGCTTTTTGACGACAATTTAGAAGCTACAGTTTGCAGAAATTGTCGAGAGATAAGAAGAAGTCTACAGTACCCAGAATGAGGACAAGAAGATGAACATGAACCTATTGCAGAGATGGAAGCAAATCAGGACAATCAGCTACCCCCTGTAGTAGCCACAAATCCTGTTGAGCCAAATCTAGTTCCGCGTACTATGTATGATTATGCTAAACCTAATTTAGCCGGCACTGAATCTAGCATTGTTACGCCTACTATTGCTACAAATAATTTTGAACTGAAACCTAACACTATTCAAATGATACAGCAATTTGTTCAGTTTGATGGTTTGCAGGATGAGGATCCTAACGCTCATTTAGCCAATTTCTTGGAATTCTGCGATACATTTAAAATAAATGGCGTTTCGGATGATGCCATTCATCTTCGGCTATTCCTTTTTTCCCTGAGAAATAAAGCTAAACAGTGGTTAAACTCTTTACCACGAGGGTCTATCACTACATGGGAACAAATGACTGAAAAATTTTTGCTCAAATATTTTCCACCAGCTAAAATGGAAAAATTAAAGAATGACATCTCTTCTTTTGTGCAGATAGATTTAAAAACACTCTACGATGCTTGGGAGAGATACAAGGATCTCTTGAGAAGATGCCCTCACCATGGGTTACCTCTGTGGCTACAAGTTCAAACCTTCCACAATGGTTTGAACCCTTCAACGAGACAAATGATCGACGCAGCTGCCGGTGGAACTATCAATAATAAAACCCCAGAAGTAGCTTATGAGTTTATAGAGGAGATGTCACTGAATAACTATTAGTGGCAAGTCATTAGAACAAAGCCGCAAAAAGCCGTTGGAGTTTTTAATATTGATGCAGTCACTATGCTCTCTAATCAGGTAGAACTCTTAAATAAAAAGATTGATAACTTTGTTGGTTCTAAGCAGGTACACCTAGTGATGTAGTGTGAAACAACCATGAACAATGCTGAGTACCCCACCTATGGATATGGCATGGAAAATGAGCAAGCCAACTATATGGCTAACAATTCTAGATCTCAAAATAACCCTTATAGTAATACTTACAATGCTGGATGGATGAATCATCCCAAGTTCTCATGGGGAGGCCAAGGAAATCAGAGGCAACCACCTCTGGGATTTCAAAAACCACCATTCCAGTAGGAGAAAAAGCCAAACCTTGAAGAGATGCTCATAAAATTTATTATCGTGTCAGAAAATCGTTTTCAAAATACTGAGATAGCACTAAAGAACCAGCAAGCGTCTATTCAAGGACTTGAAACTCAAATAGGCTAGCTCGCTTAGCTAATCTCTAAAAGACCACAATATGGTTTACCAAGCAACACTGAGACTAATCCTAGGGAGCAACTCCATGCAATCGGCACAGTTAATGAAGGAGGGTTAGCTGAAACCAAATAAGAGCCAAATCAGGAACCTGTGATAAATAAAGATAAGGGTGAGGTAAGTAACAAGGAACCGGTCATCAAAAAGTATAAACCTCGTGTCTCATACCCTAATACGATAAGAAAAGACCGCACAGATGAACAATTCGGTAAGCTCTTCAAACTATTAAAGAAATTACATATTAACTTACTGTTTATTGAAGCTTTTCACAGATACCAAACACCGTTAAGTTTTTAAGAGAACTTTTGACAAACAAACGGAAGATGGATGAGTCATCTCATGTGGAGCTAAATGCAGTCTGCTCAGCCATTTTGTAGAATAAGCTACCCAACAAACTAAAAGATCTAGGGAGTTTTACGATTCCTTGTTTACTTGGTAGCTTAGATGTTAAAAATGCTCTAATTGACCTAGGATCCATTATCAATGTGATGCCATATAAATTGTTTAAACAACTAAGCCTAGGGAAACCCAAACAAACTAAGATGAGTATTCAATTGACTGATAAAACTATTAGATTTCCTAGGGGTATAATTGAAGATGTACTAGTCAAAATTGATAAATTTATATTCCCAGTCGATTTCGTTGTCCTAGATATTGATGAGGAAGCAATGTACCTCTAATTCTAGGACGACCTTTTCAGCAACTGCTAGAACAATAATTGATGTAAGCACAGGCGAACTCACACTTCATGTAGGTGATGATAACGTTACTTTACAAGCCCGAAACTCAAATAAAACTGCTGATGATAAAAATATTGATACGAGTCCTTGCAATAAAAATGATCTCACCGTCCAATCTTCTTTGTAGGATACACTCCACATAAAGGCGACCACACCACAGACAAAATCATCCAAGGGAAACGTACATGAAAAACGAATGCTCCAAATTAAGGAACTAGATGAGTGGCTGAAATATCGCCAAGAGAAGCCCAAAATAGGCCACGTCGAAATAGAGTATCACCATGATAACCCTAAGGTAAAAACGGTAGGTGATAAGGTAATCGTAGAGGAGAAAGATCCTCAAATTTCGAATGTAAAACTTCATACAGGTGACATACCTCCTTTCACAGTAATAAAAATTTTTCCCTATGGTATAGTCAAGATAACACACATGACACTCGGCACTTTCAAGGTAAATCATACTCGACTCAAACCTTATGTTGATAATAAAATTGAAAGTAGGATAGTTTCAGCTCTTCAAACCACCGTGAACGAACAAGCTTGAGAAAATCAAGCTTAGACTATAAACAAGCGCTTCTCGGGAGGCAACCCGAGCACTAACATAGTAAAGTTCTTATTTTTAAACTCTCTAATTAATCAACTAACCCTCTGAATACAGGTTTTTCAGGCCACACGACCATACCTACGGGCGTGCCTATGGCCGTGTGGACACCATAGGCAAAGGCACGGCCGTGCGATATAGCCGTGTATGAATGGGGTAAGAATTTCCCATCACACGGGCTACGACAACTAGCCACGGCCGTGCAAGATGGCCATGGCCAATCCTGAAAAATCAACACGGGCGTGCGACAAGCCCGTGTCCTAAAGCCGTGGCCAATCCTGACAGATCAACACGGGCATGTGACACGCCCGTGTCCCAAGGTTGTGGTCGAACCTGCCATTTCATACACGGGTGTGTGACCCCCTACACGGCCGTGGGAGAAGTGAACATCAGAGGACATGGCCGTGCGACATGGCCATGTGCCCTAACACGCCCTAGGAACACGGGCTTGTGCCACGATTTAGGCATGCCAAAATCCCTAAATTTTGAACCACACAGGCCCAATTTACACGGGCGTGTGACATGCCCGTGTGACCCAAAATCCTATATAAACCGCCACTATTCATCTTCTTTTCCACTAAAACCCTAAAATTCCCTCACCCACAACCCATACTAGCCCTTAAAAGCACCGCCGCCAACCTAAGCCATGCCTCTATGCCCGTGCAACCCTCATCACGACCGTGCTCCGCCACCCCAACTGCCATTCAGTTCCCCTTTCTATCTTTCCTTTTTTATTTTAACTCTTATTTTTTTTATTTTACTTAATTTTTATTTATTTTTATAATGTTTTTCATTCATTCATGTTCTAGTTACTTTTAATGATTCTTTGATATCCATGCAATACCTATGATCTATTAACTTAGAAAAATGCCATGTAGAACCATTCTCTTGCTGCCATCTCTAGTTATCTTAGGCAACTAATTTTTAGTGCATTTTGCTATTTAAACACTCACATTCTGTCCAAACTTCATGCTTAGTAAATCAAATTGTTTTCTTAAATATTAACATTTGCATTAAACTAGGTATTAGTCTTTGATCGAATAATTTAGTCTTGATTATCGTTAATCCTCACTTAGCTATGCATAATGACAATACATGCCCATTTTTATTTTTCATTTTCTTTTATTCCAGGAACAATGTCATCATCTCACGGAAAGAAAGCTACCGTCCTTGTTCCCAAAAATCGAAAGGGGGCTAGTGGTTCCTCTTCCAGACCCACCGCTAAAATTCGACATCCCTTTTTCCAATTTCTGCAAAGTTTCCAAGAGGAATTATTCCAAATATTACGGGCGAGACCACTCGGAGTGGGGAGATGCATCAATTGGGCCACACTAGAACAGGTCCAACTAGTAGACACGGTCCGAGCCTTATTGACGACGGATCCATGGGACTAAATTTTCCAAATCGTAGAGCCCACTTACCTCGAGCTCACCCTAGAATTTTGCTCCACGTTCTATCTCCAGACGGTTATGAACCGACACGACGATCCAGGGACGATCCAATTCCGTCTAGGAGGCCTTGTCTGACAACTCAGTGTACTAGAGTTCGGCACGGCACTAGGCCTATACATCGAGCAATTTTTAGAAGAGGAGGACATGTTTGAGCTCCACCACCACATCTATTTTTCTCCAGTCAAATGTTGGCAGGCCCTAGTCTCGGTCTCGACCACGTACGACCCTAGTAGCTCAAAGGCGACAGCTTTTGCCCCTTCACTGAGGTACATTCACGCATTTCTCGAGCATACATTGACGGGCAGATGCGAGAGCACCGGCGCGTCTACACCCATGATGCCTACTTTTTGTGGAGCATGGTGCACGCACACGTGATCGACCTCACCTATTTCATTGCCCATGCTATCCAGTATCAGACCAAGAGGCATTAGAGAGGTGTGATTTCGATGGGCCCGTACGTCACTCGATTGGCTCGCCATTTTAGCCTCCTCAACACAGCAGCCCAGACATCCTCTTACACTCTCGTTGGCCAAATGTCCCCACAGGGCATCTGATAAACCGTAATTTATACATATTTTTACCTCATACTAAGCCTAATTTCTGGATGAATTATCATTGAAGCCTAATTTCTGGATGAATTATCATTGAATTTGTGGAATTTGGTGCTCTTAACCCTTTTATTTCATGTTTTATACTTAAGTGAGCATAAGAAAGAGAAAAGAGCAAGGAACGGGCCTAAAACGGAGAAAATAGGGCAAAGTATGAAAACAACACGGCCTAGAGGTTCGCCACACGGGCGTGTCACGCGGCCGTGCCATATTAATAGGCTCGAGCATGGCCTGGGCATCGATTCAAACGGGCGTGGCAAACGGGCGTGTCCCTGTCGGGAGGAAGTTCAATTTCACTCGGAAAAGGCTACTTAGGGGCTAAGAAAGACATTCTAAACTCTATATAAAGACCCTAGGAGGCAACTACAAAGGTGTGCTTTTATTCCCGCCAAGACGGGGAGTTAAAGGAGGGAATTACTCGAAGGAAGGCTGATTGATCCATCTTAGAAACCAGGAGCTACATAAAGACAGAAGATCTCCCTTCAATACTTTCGGGAGTTTTTGGTTTTCTTATGCTTTGCTATTTTATTCTTTCTGAGATGTTTCTTTTTATAATTATGAACTAAACCCCTAAATACCTGAGGGGTATGAAACCTAAGATAAATCTTATTATTGTTATCTGAGCTGTGTGATAAATATTTCATTTGTTCTTAATTGTGTTTTTAACTCTTAAATTGATATTTCCGGGATATTGATTTAAGTCGAATGTGCTTATGTAAAGGAGCAAAAGTCCCTGCATAAGAGTAGATCCAACACAATTAAGCGGAGTTGATCGCAATCCTAGAGATAGGACGACAAAAATCTGACGGATTAGAGTCAAATCTAATATGGGGAGCCATAGATCAAGTTAATACGAGACTAGGGGTTTTAACTAGAAAGAGATTTTGGTTAATCAACCTAGGATTAGTTGTTCTTATCCTCAACGGAGGTATTAACATAATTTAGGGATCTCTACGGATCAAGTCGAATGAAGAAATCATCTGGTTCAGAGTTAGATAACAAGTGAAGTCTAGGTGGATTCCTTCGATAGGTATTGCCCTCATCAATTAGTTTTCCCTAAAAGAAAATTCCCAATTTTTCTCTTTGTCACCATCTTAGTTTAGTTTAGATTAGTTAGTTTACAACCAAATCCCTCTTTATTTTTAGGCTAGATAATAGGAAGGAAGTCATTACCAGTACTCATAGTTCCTTGGATTCGATATTCTGGTCTTGCCACTAACTATACTACTACTCGATAGGTGCACTTACCTTTTCATCATGATAATAGTTAGTTTCAGGTACGATCAATTTTATTACTTCATTACAATCACAAGATCAAGTTTTTAGTGTCGTTGCCGGGGAACTAAGATATTGGGAACACTCGATTTCTATTACTTTAGCCATTACTATTTTTTGTTTTTAATTTTTATTTACTTAAATTCTCTTTCTCCCTTCTAGGTGCCTCTAGTTTATGACTAAAAAAAACCCAGGAGGACCATTATTGTTTGACAGCGACTTAAAAGCTACAGTTCGTAGAACTCATAGAGAAATAAGAAGAAGCCTGCGATATCCAGAACAAGGACAAGAAGAAGAAACTAAACCGACTAAAGAGATGGAAGAAAATCAAGAAAATCAACTACCTCCTTAGTAGCCGCAAATCCTACTGAGCAGAATCATGTTCCTCGTACTATGTATGATTATGCTAAACCTAATTTGGCTGGTACTGAATCTAGCATTGTTAGGCCTACTATTGCTGCAAATAATTTTAAACTGAAACCTAACACTATTCAGATGATACAACAATTTGTTTAGTTTGATGGTTTGTAGGATGAGGATCCTAACGCTCATTTAGCAAATTTCTAAGAATTTTGCGATACATTTAAAATAAATGGCGTTTCTTATGATTTCATTTCTCTTCGGTTATTCCCATTCTCCTTGAGAAATAAGGCTAAACAATGGTTGAACTCTCTACCACGAGGGTCTATCACTACATGGGAACAAATTATCAAAAAATTTTTGCTTAAATATTTTCCACCAGCTAAAACAGCTAAATTAAGGAATGATATATCTGCTTTTGTACAGATGGATTTAGAGACACTTTACGATGCATAGGAAATATACAAGGACTTATTGAGAAGGTGCCTTCACCAGGGGTTACCGCTATGGTTACAAGTTCAAACCTTTCACAATGGTTTGAATCCTTCGACAAGACAAATGATCGACGCAGCTGCCAATGGAACAATCAACAATAAAACACCAGAAGCAGCTTATAAGTTTATAGAAGAGATGTCACTGAATGATTATCAGTGGCAAGTCATGAGAACAAAGCCACAGAAAACTGCAGGAGTCTTTAATATTGATGCAGTCACGATGCTTTCTAATCAGGTAGAACTTTTAAATAAAAAGATTGATAACTTTGTTGGTTCTACGCAGGTACACCCAGTGTGATATGTGTGATATGAAGTAATAAAATTTATAATAATGATCGCACCAAAAACTAACTATTATCACGACTCTAAGGCAAGCGCACCTATTGAACAGTAGTATAGCTTAGTGGCAAGACCGAGATATCTTATTTATCATATAACTCAAGATAAAATAATAACAAGATCTATCTTAGGTTTCATCCACCTCAAGTATTCGGGGGGTTTAGTTCAAATTTAATAAAGAAAACATCTCAGAAGAATAAAAATAATAAAACATAAAGAACCTAAAAACCCCTGAAGAATTGAAGGGAGATCCTTTGTCTCGATGTAAAACTCGGCTTCTGGGATGAATCAATCGGCTTCCCTTGGAGTAATTCCTCGCTTTTACTCTTTGTGTTGGCAGAAATACGGCACTCTCTTGTGGGAGAAAAGGTACACCCTTAGAGTTGCCTCCTAGGGTCTTTATATAGAGTTTTGGAATGCCTTTCTCAGCCTCTAAGTATCCAAATCCAAGTGAAATTGAACTTCCTCATGACAGGGACACGCCCGTGTGCCACGACAAGAGGCCGTGTGCGAGACTGTTGATAGTGGCACGTCCATGTGATCTGGCCGTGCTTGTTAGGGCTGGGCCGTGTTGAACCTTATGTGGCATGGCCGTGTGCCACAGCCGTGTGATGAATCCTTTGGCCGTGTTGTTTTTACATTTTAGCCTATTTTCTCTGTTTTCAGCCTGTTTTTTGTTCCTTTCTCTTCCCTATGCTCTCCTGAGTATAAAACATGAAATAGAAGGATTAAGAGCACCAATTTCCCCAAATTCAATGATAATTCATCTAGAAATTAAGCTAAGCATGGGGTAAAAATATGTATAATTTATCATTTATCAAATACCCCCACACTTAAGCCTTTGCTTGTCCTCAAGCAAAATCTCAACCCACAATCAATAATTATTCTTTTCAACTCACAATCTCTATCAATAATGTTTCAAACTAATTCACAAGTATTCAGAAAATGAGAATTCAATCAAAAGAACATTAAAGATTCAATTACTCTAAGTTGAGAATTTTATCATCGAAACATAGGTTTTCTCCCTTCTCCTAAATAATTATCTCTCAATCAAAATCAACAAAAATTGACATCCTCACTAAGGATTCACTCTATCCACTCAAAGTGTGTAGGGTTCAAGAATTAAGTACTCTCTAGTCAACCTGAAGAGTTATTACCATAGGCTTGCAAGAAAATCAAATCTCCACCACTATAGATTGATATGATACATCGATCAAAAGGTCTTTCAATGGTTGCAATGGGGCTTTGGTTAGGGGTGTTGTCATAAGCTGAAAAAGAAGGTTAGAATCAAGATTGAACTGAAAAATTATCTAGCTAGAAAGATCTCTATAACTGGAACATATTCCTCTGCTAAGCCTTATGATGACATCATTCTCGCCTTCATAGCCTAAAAATAGAAATATGTAAAAATGCTAACTATGAATTACAACTGAATTAACTGTATATATACCTTGAATATTTACAAACTTTACAAATTGGGAAAAAGAATAAAGCTAGATAATAATTTCAACTCAGATCTCGATAAAAATAGGGATCAATATAATTGAATGGGATTTAACAAAAACGGGTTATGGGTTATTATTAGAGGTAAGTCAAAGAATAGGTTGTTAGGCTCAATGGGGTTCACTAGGGGTTAATTTATGGAGGTAGGCTTTTATGGAGTAAGTAGGTTAAATCCTAAGTGCCTTTATCATTCTGGTATATCAAATCAATGGTGTGGTCTTGACATGTATAATCGAAGCAAGTTCTAGAATAACAAATCAGTATTGACTCACTCAAAGCAACAATAAAAGTGAGCATGAAAGAATGTATGCTCAAAAGGCTCAAAATCTCACCAGAATTATGGCTTTTGATGTCAATCCTACGAATTTCAAATATCAAGATAATACTTAAAATTAGGGAAAATAACTTATGAAAACAATTTATATTCTCAAAAATTTCAACTTATCATGCTTGATTCCCTAGTGTTTTAAAGGTTGAATAATCAAAGTACAAGTGCCTATGTCTTAATTCTCAACATATCAATAAAAATCATAAATCAATCAGAATAAATTCCTAACAGGAGATTGAAGATAATGCAAAGAGTGAAAGTGAAAATTTTGAAATATTGAGAACAATGCAACAAGTTAGTTTAAAAATTTTCAGGGATTTCAAATAGAATGTAATAACTGAAAGTAAGTTTCCCCCCCACACTTAAGATGTACATTGCCCTCAATGTACAAAGATAACATTAGTAGCAATAGAAGCACAAGACCATAAGATAGGGGAAGACATGAAACTCCCTAAATTTTGGATGAATTTGTGAGACGGAGATTGGAATTGGAAGAGCTGGCAGTTGTGGCAGGGTTGTCCCATTTACATATGGATATGAGCTGTAGAGCTCCTTTGAAACTGTGAAAGCATTTATCAGTCGTGGGGAATTTGGATTAATAGAATATGTTTGTTAGGGGCTGGCCGATATGAAATAATTAAAAATAAAGAAAGAAAATAAATTAAATTCTAAAAATACTAAAATTGAAATAATGAAAAAGATAAAGTGAACTAAAAATAAAAGTAAAAGGAAAAAGGAAAATAAAGGAGAAGAAAAGAAAAGGTAAAAATAGAGATCAGTGAAAAAGTATAAATTAAGGTAAAAATAAAGTTAAGAGGAATAGAGGTCTCTAATCCTCAGATGGGTCACGCGGTGGCAGTGGTGAAGTAAAGTGGAGGTGCTGGCATATCTGCTGAAGTGTGGCATCGATATGATCGAAGAGCTGGAAGCATTGCTGCTCGAATCGTGAGAGGCGCTCAGATATGTCAGCGTATGAAGCTGCCGCATAAACTGGGCGGCGAGGTAGTAGTGGCTCGGTGGGTGCATCCTCCTCTGGTGGTGGGACATCATCAGGAATGTCCTCTAGATCCTCCTGTTCTGTGTCTCGGAGTAGTCTATATTGTGAAGGATCGGTCCCTGGTCTGTGCTGGATCATCCTCATATGGAGCATAGTCTGGATGCCCTGAGGGGACATCTGGCTGATCAGCGTATAAGAGGATGTTTGGGCTGCGGTATCGAGTAGCCCGAAGTGACAGGCCAATCGTGTGATGTATGGGCCCATGGATATCACTCCCCTACGATGCCTTTCTGTTTGATGCTAGATGGCATGGGCGATGAGGAAGGCTAAGTCGATGGTGTGCGCATTCACCATGCTCCATAAGAAGTAGGCATCATGTGTGTTGACGATACCGGTACTCTCGCGTCAGCTTGTCAGGGTATGTGCGAGGAGGGCGTGGAGATACCTTAAGGATGGGGTAAGGGCGGTCGCCTTGGTACGACTAGGGTCATATGTGGGGTGCCCTGGGGTGAGATCGCGCTAATAGTTGACCGGTATGATATAGAGGCGACGAGAAAGTGTGGAAAAATCCTCGTTGGCTATGAACTCATCTGTGTAGAGTCCTAGCGCAATGCCAAACTCGGGGATGCTCAACTGAAGCACCAATCCACCGAGGCAAAATTGAATAGTGCTTGGATCATCATGGTTCGTCATCACCACCTGTAGATGAAATGTAGAGAAAAATTCCAATGTTAGTTCAAGATAGGTGGGCTCGATGTTGTCGAAGAATTGTCCCCATGGGTCAGTGGACAGTAGGGCCTAAATTGCATCGGCGAATTGGACTCGTTCTAGGACGACCCAGTCAATGCAACGTCCGACGTCTAAGGGGTGGCCTCGTAGGATTTGGAACGACTCCTCTTGGGAGTTCTGTGGAAAATGGAGAAATGGATGGTGGTTTTCAGCGATAGGCCGTGACAAAGATGAACTACCAGGTCCCTTGCATTTCTTTGAAGTAGGAGCGGCAGTTCTCTTACCGCGTGACGACGACATAGTGCCTAAAAATAAAATACATTAGTTCTAAAAATGGAAATTTCATTGAATCAAAAACTATTAAAAGTAAGAAATATTTATATAACAATGTGACTAAAACAATTTGGAATGAAACGTGGATTAACCTAAATAGTCTGATCTATCCATCCTAACATGATATCAAATTTAAGGGACATGGGTATGTATGTATACTAAATGTATGTTAGTTGAGATAAGAAAGAGTGGCAGTCAATTATGAATCTAAGTGGCATGATATCATGAAAAATTCTAGATTATTCATCCTAATTCACTTAATTCCATGCTTAAAACAATGCTAAGCCTAAATATAACATGATATTAAAATAAAAATAGAAATAAGTAGTAAGAATTTGAAAAAAAAATGAGAAAATAGAACCAAATGGGAGAGGAATGAGGCGGAACACGATCGTGGAGTGGGTAGCATGGTTGTGGAGGCACTGTGGATACCAGCGGCGGCACTTGGGAGGTTTTGGGTAGGGTTTGGATGGGAGGATTTAGGGTTTAAAATGGAAGAAGATGATGAATAGTGGCTCCTTTTTATAGGTTTTGGGTCACACAGGCATGGCACATGCCCGTGTGGCTCAGGTTTTGCCCGTGTTATTCGAAATTTGGAGATTTTGGTGTGCCTGGTTCGAAGTACACGCCCGTGTACCTAGGGCATGTTGGGGAACATGGCCATGCCATGTCGCACGGCCGTGTCATTCTAGTTCCAGCCCGTGTTTCAATTGGCAGTGTTGGCCACGGCCACTTCTCATGACTGTGGCCCTTTGTCGTAGCCCGTGTCTCTAGAAAATTTTTACCCTGTTTATACACGGCCAAATTGCACGACCGTGTCTCGGCTCATAGTGTCCACATGGCCTTAGACACGTTTGTAAGCATGGCCGTGTGGTCCTAAAATTCTGCATTTCAAAAGGGTTAGTTGACTCAAATGAAAATAAAAGAGAAGTTTCTAAGTTAGTGCTCGGGTTGCCTCCCGAGAAATGCTTATTTAGAGTCTAAGCTCGACTCTACCTGGATGTATCACGAAGGGATTTCGTGGAGCTAAAGCTCCTCCCTGTTAACTTTAAAATTCTCACCTCTGTAATGTTTAAGCCGATGGCCATTTACCTTGAAAGTACCGTGATTTGGGTGAGTTACCTCAACTGTGCCATATGGAAAGATAGTTTGAACAGTGAATGGACCTGACCATCTTGACTTGAGTTTTCCAAGAAATAGTTTCAGCCTTGAGTTGTAGAGTAAGACAAGATCACTGGTTTTGAACTGCTTAGGTTGTCTCAGTCATTTGTCATGGCATTGTTTCATGGCTTCCTTATATAGTCGTGAGCTCTCGTAGGCATTGCAACGCCATTCATCTAGCTCATTTAACTACATTAGTCATTTTTCTCCTGCAAGCTTAAGATCAAGATTTAAAAATTTAATAGCCCAGAATGCTTTATGTTCAAGGTCAAATGGCAGATGACAGCTTTTTTCGTAGACAAGTTCATAAGGGGATGTACCTATGGGTGTTTTAAAAGCAGTTCTATAGGCCCATAAAGCGTCGTCTACTTTTCTTGACCTATCTTTTCTATTTGTTTCTATCGTTTTCTTTAAGATGCGTTTTAATTCCCTATTTGGTACTTCAACTTGACCATTAGTTTGCGAGTGATAAGGGGTAGCTGTTCTATGGTGTACTCCATATCTCTTTAAAACTTTTTTAAATTGAGTATTGCAAAAATGAGTTCTCCTATCACTAATAATTATCCTAGGTGCTCCAAATCGAGAGAAAAGTTTTTTTAGAAAGCGTACAACCATTCTAGCATCATTAGTAGGTAAGGCTTGGGCTTCTACCCATTTTGACATATAATCTATTGCTACTAGGATGTACTTATTTACAAATGAAGTAGGGAACGGACCCATGAAATCAATGCCCCATACATTAAATGTCTCACATGCAAGTATATAGTTTTGAGGCATTTCATTATGTTGAGAGATATTACTTGTTCTCTGGCATTTATCACAAGAGGTCACATACCTTTTTACATCTCGAAAAAGTGTAGGCCAGTAAAAACCTGATTCGAGTACCTTGTAAGCAGTTCTGGCTCCACTGTGATGTCCTCCTGTTGGTCCCGAATGGCAGTGATCTAAAATTTGGTATGCTTCTGTTTCAGTAACGCATCTTCGGATAACCTGATCTGCACAAATACGAAAGAGAAAAGGATCTTCCGAAAAGTAGTTTTTCACATCAGCGAAGAATCGCTTCTTTTGCTGATGGGTCAACCCTTTTGGGATTATGTTAGCTGCTAAATCATTTGCAAAATTGGCAAACCAAGGAACTGTTGCGTCTGCTAAAGCGAGGAGTTGTTCTTCAGGGAACAAGTTGTTTATTTTATCGAGGCACTTGGGATGTGTGTTTTATAGTCTTGAAAAGTGATCTGTTGCCAAATTTTTAGCTCCTTTCTTGTCTTTTATTTCTAAGTCGAATTCCTGTAACAATAGAATCCATCTTACAATCGTAGTTTTGCATCAGTTTTAGTTAGAAGATAACGAAGAGCAGAATGATCAGTATAAACGATGACTTTTGACAATGTTAAGTAAGATCTGAATTTATCAAATGCAAAAATAACAGCTAGTAATTCTTTTTTCGTGGTAGTATAATTTGCTTGTGTGGCTGTTAGAGTTCTGCTAGCATAATAGATCGGTTGAAAGTACTTGTCCCTTCACTGTTCCAAAACTTCACCTACTGCAAAATCACTCGCATTGCACATTAGTTCAAAAGGCACATTCCAATCAGGTGAAATCATAATCGGGGCATTGATTAACTTTTCCTTGAGAATGTTAAAAGATTCTAAACATTCTTGGTCAAAGTTGAAAAGCACATCTTTTTCTAGTAATTTCGTCAAAGGCTTAGCTATTTTAGAAAAATCTTTAATAAATCTGCGACAAAAACTAGCATATCCTAAAAAGCTTCTTATAGCCTTGACCGAATTAGGGGTAGGTAATTTTTCAGTAATCTTAATTTTTGCTTTGTCTACCTCTATCCCTTTACTAGAAATTTTATGTCCTAGGACAATACCTTCTTGAGCCATAAAGTGGCATTTTTCCCAATTAAGCACTAAATTCGTCTCTTCACATCTTATCAAAATGCGTTTTAAATTATTAAGACAAAGTTGGAAAGAATTACTGAAAACTGAAAAATCATCCATAAATACCTCCATGATGTCTTCCACGAATTTGTCAAATATAACTATCATGTATCGCTGAAAAGTAGCAGGAGCATTACATAATCCAAAACGCATTCTACGAGAAGCAAACGTACCGTATGGGCATGTGAATGTCGTCTTCTCCTGGTCTTCTAGAGCTATTGGGATTTAGAAGTAACCAGAGAGGCCATCTAGGAAACAATAATACTTATGACCTAATAATCTTTCTAACATCTGATCGATGAAAGGTAAGGGAAAATGATATTTTCGAGTTGTGTCATTCAGCTTTCTATAATCAATGCAAACTCTCCATCCAGTGACTGTTCTCGTAGGTATTGATTCCTTTTTGTTATTGGATACCACGGTCATGCCTCCCTTTTTAGGAACAACCTACATAGGACTTACCCAAGAACTATCAGAAATAGGATAAATAATGCCTGCATCTAGAAGTTTAATTACCTCGGCTTTTATGGCTTCCTTCATGTTGGGATTCAATTATCTCTGAGCTTGCACGAATGATTTATATTCATCTTCCATTAGAATTTTGTGGGTTCAAAAAGAAGGACTAATTCCTTTAATGTTAGAAATCTTCCAAGCTATAGCCTTCTTGTGTTCTTTTAATACTTGAAGTAATTCCTTTTTCTTTTCAGTACTTAAGTCTGATGCGATGATTACTAGTAATGTCGAATCATCTCTTAAAAATGCATATTCTAAATGGTCAGGCAACTGTTTTAATTCCAATTTAGGAGGTTCATCAATCGAAGGTTTTTGTCTCAGTTCGTCATTCATCTTAATACTTTCATAACTTATGTGCCTCGTGACAAGTTCATTAGAGTTTAACTCATTCATTGCTTCTCTAACTTCAGCGGTGGCTTCATCTTTCCCCCTACCTTGAACAAGATACAGTTCCAACGTGTCTGCGAGAGAAATTTCCTGAAATTTATCTTGAACAAAATAATCAATAACATCAATAAAATAATAGGAGTCATCCTGTTCTCTAGAAAATCTCATAGCACCACAGATTTTAAAAATGACTTCTTCTTCACCAACTCTAAGCACTAATTTACCATCCCCTACATCGATAACAGCTCTAGCAGTAGCTAAAAATGGGCATCCCAAAATTAAAGGCACCTCAATCTCTTCATCCATATCAAGCACAACAAAATCAACCGAGAATATAAATTTATCTACCTTTACCAACACATCTTCAATGATTCCCCTAGGGTATTTAACAGATCTATCAACTAATTGAATACTCATCCTAGTGGGTTTTGGTTCCCCTAGACCTAGTTGCTTGAACATTTTGTAGGGCATTAGATTAATACTAGCACCTAAATTAGCTAAAGTTTTATCAATTATTAAACTACCAATTAAGCAAGGAATAGTAAAACTCCCTGGATCTTTTAATTTGGCTGGCAATTTATTTTGGAGAATAGCTGAGCATTCCTCTTTGAGTTCCACTGTGGCTAATTCTTCCAACTTCCTTTTATTTGTGAGTAGTTCTTTAAGAAACTTTGCATACTTCGGCATCTACGAAATTGCTTCAACAAAAGACAAGTTAATATGTAACTGTTTAAAAAGTTCAAGAAATTTACTGAATTGAGCATCTGTGCGGTCTTTCTTCAACTTTGCTGGATATGGTATAGGTGGTTAATACTCCTTAAGTGTTGGTGGAGTACTTTCCTTGGGTTCCTCTTCTATTACTTTATCTTTTGTAGATTTTTGCACAGGTTTTTATTCAGGCTTAGCCAATATTTTACCATCCCTTAGAGTAATTGCCCTAACATGTTCTCTAGGATTTGGCTCAGTGTTACTCGGTAGTCCACCTTGTGGTCTTTCAGATATTAATTTGGCAAGTTGACCAATTTGATTTTCGAGCCCTTAAATGGATGCTTGTTGATTTTTTAGTGTCGTTTTGGTATTTTGGAAACGGGTTTCTGACATGGCCACAAATTTGGTGAACATTTCTTCAAGGTTCGACTTTTTCTCCTGTTGTGGTGGTAGCTGTTAAAATCCTGGAGGAGGTGGTTGTCTTTGATTTCCTTGTCCTCCCCATGAAAAATGGGGGTGATTCCGCCAACCTGCATTGTAGGTGTTACTATAAGGGTTATTTTGAGGTCTAGAATTATTTCCCGCATAGTTGGCTTGCTCGGTTTCCATGCCATGTCCATAAGAGGAGTAGTTTGGATTGAACATATTTCCTTGAGTTGTGTCGCACTGCATCACTGGTTGTGCCTGCGTAGAACCAACAAAATTATCAAACTTTTTATTTAAAAGTTCTACCTGAGTAGTAAGCATAGTGACAATAAACTCTTGTAGCTTTTGTCGGCTTTGTCCTCATGACTTGCCACTGATAGTTATTCAGTGACATCTCTTCTATAAACTCATAAGCTGCTTCAGGTGTTTTGTTGTTGATTGTTCCTCCTGCGGCTGTATCGATCATTTGCCTCATTGATGGATTCAAACCGTTGTGAAAGGTTTGAACTTGTAACCACAAAGGTAACCCATGGTGAAGGCACCTTCTCAACAGATCTTTGTATCTCTCCCAGGCATCATAAAGTGTCTCTAAATCCATCTGCACAAAAGAAGAGATATCATTTCGCAATTTAGCTGTTTTAGCTGGAGGAAAATATTTAAGTAGGAACTTTTCGATCATCTATTCCCATTTAGTGATTGATCCTCATGGTAAAGAATTTAACCACTATTTGGATTTATTTCTCAAAGAGAATGGGAATAGCCTTAGACGAATGGCATCATTAGAGATGCCATTAATTTTAAAAGTATCACAAAGTTCTAAAAAGTTGGCTATGTGTGAATTTGGATCTATATCCTATAAACCATCAAACTGCACAAATTGTTGTGTCATCTGAATAGTTTTAGGTTTTAACTCAAAATTACGAGCAGCAATAGCAGGTCTAATAATACTAGATTGAGTACCAGCCAAATTTGGTTTAGCATAATCATACATAGTACGAGGAGCATCATCTTGATTTACTGGTTGCGCGGCTATCGCAGGAGGTGGTAGATTGTCCTGATTTGCTTCCATCTCTTCCATAGGTTCTGGCTCTTGTTCTTGTCCTTGTTCTAGATAATGTAGGCTTCTTCTGATCTCTCTATGAGTTCTGCGAACTGTCGCTTCCAAGTCTTCGTCGAATAGCAGTAGTCCTGCTGGGTTCCTTCTAGTCATAAACTAGAGATACCTAGAGGAGAAGAAATTTTCAGCAAAATAAAAATAAAAATAAAAATAAAAAATAAGCTGAAAATAAATAAAAATAAATATGGCTAAAGTAATAGAAATCGAGCGTTCTTAATATTTCAGTTCCCAAGCAACAGCGCTAAAAACTTGATATGCGTGATATGAAGTAATAAAATTTATAATAATGATCGCACCAAAAACTAACTATTATCACGAATTTAAGGCAAGCGCACCTATCAAACAGTAGTATAGCTTAGTGGCAAGACCGAGATATTGTACCCAAGGGAACCAAAAGTACTAGTACTAACTTCCTTCCTATTATTTAACCTAGAAATAAAAGGGGTTTTTATGAAACTAAACTAATTCTAAAACTAAACTATGAATGCACAAAAAGTAAATTGGGGAAAAACTCTTTAGGAAAAATTGATTGATTTGGGTAATACTCAAGGGAGAATCCACCTAGACTTCACTTGTTATCAATTCTTGAGCTAGACGATTTATTCATTTGACTTGATCCGTAGAGATCCCTAACTTATGTTAATACCTCCGTCGAGGATAAGAACAACTAATCCTAGGTTGATTAACTGAAATCTCTTTCTAGTTAAAACCCCTAGTCTTACATTAACTCGATCTATGGATCCCCTTATTAGGTTTGACCCTAATCTGGCAGATTTATGTCGCCCTATGTCTAGGGTTGCATGCAACTCCACTTAATTATGCTAGATCTACTCTTAAACAAGGACTTTTGCTCCTCTGAATAAGCACATCAATACTTGAATTAATACCTAGGATTATTAAAACAAGAATTAAGAGCACATAATTAAGAATAATTCAGGTATTTATCATATAACTCCAGACAAAATAATAACAAGATCTGTCTTAGGTTTCATCCCCCTCAATTATTTGGGGGGTTTAGTTCATATTTAATAAAGAAAACATCTCAGAAGAATAAAAATAACAAAACATAAAGAACCCAAAAACCCCTGAAGGATTGAAGGGAGATCCTTTGTCTTGATGTAGAACTCGGCTTCTGGGATGAATCAATTGGCTTCCCTTGGAGTAATTCCTTGCTTTTACTCTCTGTGTTGGCAAAAATACGGCACTCTCTTGTGGGAGAAAAGACACACCCTTAGAGTTGCCTCCTAGGGTCTTTATATAGAGTTTTGAAATGCCTTTCTTAGCCTCTAAGTATCCAAATCTGAGTGAAATTGAACTTTCTCACGACAGGGACACGTCAATGTGCCACGCCCATGTGCCACGACAAGAGGCCGTGTGCGAGACTGTTGATGGTGGCACGGTCGTGTGATCTAGCCGTGCTTGTCGGGGCTGGGCCATGTTAGACCTTATATGGCACGGCCGTGTGCCACAGCCGTGTGATGAATCCTTGGGCCGTGTTATTTTTAAATTTTGGCCCATTTTCTCCGTTTTCGGCCCGTTTTTCATTCCTTTCTCTTCCCTATGCTCTCCTAAGTATAAAACATGAAATGGAAGGATTAAGAGCACCAATTTCCACAAAGTCAATGACAATTCATCCAGAAATTAAGCTAAGCATGGGGTGAAAATATGTATAATTTATCATTTATCACAGTGATGCAGTGCGAAACAACCATGAACAATGCTGAGTACCCCCGCCTATGGATACGGCATGGAAAACGCGCAAGCTAACTATATGGGTAATAATTGTAGATCTCAAAATAACCCTTATAGTAACAGCTACAATCCAGGTTGGAGAAATCATCCCAATTTCTCATGGGGAGGACAAGGAAATCAAAGGGAACCACCCCCTCCGGGATTTTAACAACCACTGTTCCAACAAGAGAAAAAGCCGAACCTTGAGGAGATACTCACAAAATTCATCACCGTATTAGAAACTTGTTTCCAAAATACCGAGACGGTATTAAAGAACCAGCAAGCATCCATCCAAGGACTTGAAACTCAAATAGGTCAGCTAGCCAAGCTAATTTCTGAACGACCACAAGGTGGGTTACCAAGCAATACTGAGACTAACCCTAAGGAGCAACTAAATACAGTGGATACAATAGATGGGGAAGGGTTAGCCAAAACCAACCCAGAGTCAGGTAAGGAGACTGTGGTAAGTAAAGGAAAAGACAAGGTAAGTAACAAAGAACCAGTTATCAAAGAGTATAAACCTCGTGCTCTATATCCTAATGCGTTAAAGAAAGACAGCACAGGTGAGCAATTTGGTAAGTTTCTTAAACTTTTAAAGAAACTACATATTAACTTACTATTTTATTGAAGCTCTGTCACAGATGCCAAACGCTGTTAAGTTTTTAAGAGAGCTACTGAGGAATAAACGAAAGCTAGATGAAACATCTCATGTGGAACTGAATGCAATATGTTCAGCTATTTTACAAAATAAGCTGCCCAACAAACTAAAAGATCCAGGGAGTTTTATAATTCCTTGTTTACTTGGTAGTTTAGACATTAAAAATGCTTTAGCTGATTTAGGGGCTAGTATTAATGTAATACCTTATAAACTATTTAAACAACTAGGTCTTGGGAAACTAAACAAACTAGGATGAGCATCCAATTGGCTGATAAAACCATTAGATTTCCAAAGGGAATAATTGAATATGTGCTTGTCAAAATTGGTAAATTTATATTCCCAGTTTACTTTGTTATTTTAGACATTGATGAGGATAGCAATGTACGCTTAATTCTAGGGCAACCCTTTTTAGCAACTGCCAGAACCATAATTGATGTAGGAACAAGTGAGCTTACACTACGTGAAGGTAATGACAAAGTTACTTTACAAGCTCGAAACTCGATTAAGACTGTTGATGATAAGAATATAGTTACAAGTCATTGTAAAAAGACTGATCTCACCATCCAAATTTTTGTGCAGAATATGCTCCATATAAAGGCGACCCAACCGCAGACAAGTCCATCCAAGGGAGACGTACATGAAAAATGAATGCTTCAGATTGAGGAACTAGATGAGCGGCTGAACTATCAACAAGAAAGGCCCAAAATATTTCACACCAACCCAGAGCATCACCAAGACGACCCGCAGGTAAAAACAAATCAAATCAAGATAGGAGATAAGGTAATCTTAGAGGAGGACGATCCCCAGATTTTGAATTCAAAAGCACATACAAATGACACACCTTACTTCACCGTAACGAAAATCTTTCCCTATGGTACAGTCGAGATAACACATGAGTCATTCGGCACTTTCAAGGTAAATCATACTCGACTCAAACCTTATGTTGATAATAAAACTGAAAGCAGGATAGAAGAGTTTCAACTCTTCAAACCACCGTGACCACGAAAGCTTGAGGAAAGTCGAGCTGAGACTATAAACAAGTGTTTCTCGGGAGGCAACCCGAGCACTGACATAGTAAATTCTTTTATTTCAGCTCTTTAATACATCAACTAACCATTTGAATGTAGGTTTTTCAGGCCACACGGCCATGCTCACGGGCGTGTCTAAGGCTATGTGGACACCATGAGCAAAGACACGGCCGTGCGATATGGCTGTGTATGAGCAGGGTGAGATTTCCCTAACACACGGGCTACGACAACTAGCCACGGCCGTGCGAGGTGGCCATGGCCAATCCTGACAAATCAACACAGGCATGCGACACGCTCGTACTCTAAGGCCGCGGTCGAACCTATCATTTTAGACACGGGCGTGTGACCCCAGACATAGGTGTGGGAGAAGCGAACACCAAGAGACACGGCCGTACGACACGGCCATGTGACCCAACACGCCCTAGGAATATGGGTGTGTGCCACAAATCGGTGCACCAAAACCCTTGAAATTCGAACCACACGGGCTAAAAACGACTCACACACCTGTGTGCCCTAAAAACTTATATAAACCCCCACTATTCATCTTCTTCTCCACTAAAACCCTAAAAAGCTCTCCACCCAAAACCTATTCCAGCCCTTCCTAGCACCACCGCCGACCTCAACCACATTACCACACCCGTGTAGTCCTCGCCACGACCGTGCTCCGCCCCCATAACCATGTATTCGGTTATCTTTTCTCACTTTTCTCATAATTTTTAATGCTTTTAATTATTTATCTATTCATGATTTCATTCTTTTAGGTTGTGTACATAGGAATTTCATTCATTTAGCATGATTAATCTAGAAACTTCATTATGCCACTTTGAATCATTCCTTGGCTGCCATTTTTACCTATCGCATGCAATAGGCTTTAGGCATACATTGATTATAAAAACCCACTAGAACAAGCCATTGCTTTCTTGCTAGAAGTTCTAGGCTAGGATGAATCGAATATGGTATTTAGATTAGAAAAATTGACCCTCGTTTAGTAAGTTTTAATTAGTATTGACTTGTCATTTTGTTTAAAAACTTATGAACTCTCCTGATTTATTCTTTTTCTTGAGACTAATTTATTCATTTTTTTAGGAGTCATGTCATTTTCGAGAGGGAAGAAAGCTACCGTACCCACTTCTAAAAAGCAAAAGGGGCCCAGAGGTTCCTCTTCTATACCCACTGCTAAGTTACGACAACCCTTTAAGCAATTCCCGCAAAGTTCCCAAGAGGAACTATTCCAAATATTATGAGCGAGACCACTCGGAGTAGAGAGATGCATCGATTGGGCCACTTTAGAGCATGTCCAACTAGCAGACAAGGTTTGGGCCTTGTTGACGACAGACCCATGAGACCAATTTTTCCAAATTGTGGAGCCCACTTACCTCGAGCTCACCCTAGAGTTCTGCTCCAGGTTCCATCTCCAGACGGTCATAAACCAGTACGACGATCCAGGGACGAATCAATTCTACCTAGGAGGCTTGGTTCGATAACTCAGTGTACCAGAGTTCAATACAGCACTAAGCCTGTACACCGAGTAGTTTTTAGAGGAGGAGGACCTTTCCGAGCTCCATTGACACATCCACTTCTCACCCTCAAAGTGTTGGCAGGCCCTAGTTCTAGTCTCGGCCACATACGATCCCAGTCGCTCCAAGGTGACAACTCTCGCCCCATCTCTGAGGTACCTTCATGCCATACTAGCACATACATTGACGGATAGACGAGAGAGCACCAGCGTCGTCAACACACACGACACCTATTTCTTGTGGAGCATGTCACACGAACATGTGCTTGAACTTGCATACTTCATCGCCCATGCTATCCAGCATCAGACCGAGAGCCATCGGAGAGGCGTGATCTCAATGGGCACATACATCACTCGATTGGCCCGCTACTTTGGCCTCTTCAACACAGCGGCCCAAACACCTCCTACACTCTCGTTGGCCAGATGTCCCCACAGGGCACCTAGAGCATGCTACATATGAGGATAATTCAGCGCCGACATGGGACCGATCCTCTGCAATACCGACTATTCTGGGATGCTGAGTAGGAGGATCCCGAAGACATTACTGATGATGTTCCACCACTGGAGGAGGCACCGATCGAGCCACCACCCACTTGCCGCCCAGTTCATACGGCAGCTTCAGGCTATGTCACTTCTGAGTAGTTCGCCCAATTCTAGCAACAATGTTTTCAGCGATTTGATCATATTGATGCAACATTAGCTCAGATTTGTCAGTATCTTCACCTCGCACCACTATTCCCACATATGACCCATCAAGGACTAGGACTTCCCAGTCCTCCTATCTTCCCCTTTATTTTCCTTTTTAGTTTTATTTTTCATTTTATTTTATTTGCAACTTATCTTTTTCATTATTTGAATTTCAGTATTTTTACAATTTAGTTTATTTTATTTTAATTTCCTTATATCAGTTCTTCCTTAAAGAACATAACACATTGATCTAAAATCCCTAAAATCTTTTTAATGCTATCGCAGTTTAAAAGGAGCTTTACAGCTCAAATCCAAAATCTAATAGGGAACCTTAGCCACCTACCACTGACAAATATACTCTCTCGGTATAGTAGCTGTGGACGAACAACCGCTACCACCACCGGAGTATTCACCTCTACCTTTCATTTGTCCCAAACACTCTATAGCCACCTCCACTTCCACCTCACGGAATTCATCCAATTCAGGGAGTTTCACTTCTCTCCCTATCTTATGATTTTATGATTCTATTGCTACTAATGTTATCTTTATACATTGAGGGCAATGTACATCTTAAATGTGGGGGAATTCTCACTTTCACTCTTTGTATTATCTTTGAACCCCTGAAAATTTTACCACTAACTTGTTGCATTGTTCTCAAATTTTGAATTCTCACTTTCACTCTCTACATTAGTCTCAATCTCTTATTAGGAATTAATTCTGACTGATTTATGATCTTTGTTGATATGTTGAGAATTAAGACATGGGTATTTATGCTTTGATTATTCAAACTTTAAGATATTAGGGAATCAAGCATGATAAGTTGAAATTTTTGAAAATTTAAATTTTTCTAGGTTGTTTTCCCCAATTTTAAGTGTTATATTGTGATTTGAAATTCACAGGATTGACATCAAAAGCCATAATTCTGGTGAGATTTTTTATCCTTTTGAGCATATATTCTTTCATGCTCACTTGTATTGTTGTTTTGAGTGAGTCAATGATGATTTGTTATTCCAGAACTTGCTTCGATTATATATGTCGAGACCACATATTGATTTGATATACCGAAATGATAAAGGCACCTAGGTTTTAACCCACTTACTCCATAAAAGCCTACTTCCATAAATTAACCACTAGTGAACCCCCTTGAGCCTAACTACCCATTCATTGACTTTACCCTCAATATAACCGATAACCCATTTTTTGTTGAACTCCCTTCAATTATTTTGATCCCTATTTTTGTCGAGATTTGAATTGAATTATTATCTAGCTATGTTTTCCCTTTTAGTTAGTTAAAAAGTTAGTTCAATATTGTAACAGCTTGTAAAGTATTTACCATTTGATTTGTTCTTAAAAAAATAAAAAAAAATTATTATACAGTAATCCAGTTGTAACTCTTATGTCAGTTGTAATTCAGTATTTTTGCATATTTCTTTTGTAAGCTTCTAAGTACTACGATATTATCTAAAAGAAAAGCTTAACCCTAGGAATATTTTCCAGTGATAGAGATTTTTCTAGTTAGATGATTTTTCAATTCAATCTTGATTCTAACCTTATTTTTCAGCCTGTGACAATACCCCTAACTGAAAGCCCCATTACAATCATTTAAAGGCCTTTTGATCGATGTATCATGTCAATCTATAGTGGTGGAGATGTGATTTTTATGCAAGCCTATGGCAATAACTTTTCATATTGACTAGTGAGTGCTTCCTTTCAGAACCCTAAACACTTTGAGTGATTAGAGTGAATCCTTAGTGAGGATGTCAACTCTTATTGATTTTGAATTTCAGGGTAATTACTTAGAAGAAGGGAGAAAACCTATGTTTCTGTGATAAAATTCTCAACTTAGATTGTTTAAAACTTTAACGTTCTTTTAGTTGAATTCTCAATGTATGATTGCGTATGAATTGAATTGAAACATTGTTGATAAAGGATTATAAGTTAAGAAGAATAATTTTTAATTGTAAATTGAGATTTTCCTTGAGGACAAGCAAATGCTTAAGTGTGGGGGTATTTGATAAACCGTAATTTATACATATTTTTACCTCATGTTAAGTCTAATTTCTGGATGAATTATCATTGAATTTGTGGAATTTGGTGCTCTTAACCCTTTTATTTCATGTTTTATACTTAAGTGAGCATAAGAAAGAGAAAAGAGCAAGGAACGGGCCTAAAACGGAGAAAATGGGGCAAAGTATGAAAACAACACGGCCTAGAGGTTCGCCACACGGGCGTGTCACGCGGCCGTGCCATATTAATAGGCTCGAGCATGGCCTGGGCATCGATTCAAACGGGCGTGGCAAACGGGCGTGTCCCTGTCGTGAGGAAGTTCAATTTCACTCGGAAAAGGCTACTTAGGGGCTAAGAAAGACATTCTAAACTCTATATAAAGACCCTAGGAGGCAACTACAAAGGTGTGCTTTTATTCCCGCCAAGACGGGGAGTTAAAGGAGGGAATTACTCGAAGGAAGGCTGATTGATCCATCTTAGAAACCAGGAGCTACATAAAGACAGAAGATCTCCCTTCAATACTTTCGGGAGTTTTGGGTTTTCTTATGCTTTGCTATTTTATTCTTTCTGAGATGTTTCTTTTTATAATTATGAACTAAACCCCTAAATACCTGAGGGGTATGAAACCTAAGATAAATCTTATTATTGTTATCTGAGCTATGTGATAAATATTTCATTTGTTCTTAATTGTGTTTTTAACTCTTAAATTGATATTTTCGGGATATTGATTTACGTCGAATGTGCTTATGTAAAGGAGCAAAAGTCCCTGCATAAGAGTAGATCCAACACAATTAAGCGGAGTTGATAGCAATCCTAGAGATAGGACGACAAAAATCTGACGGATTAGAGTCAAATCTAATATGGGGAGCCATAGATCAAGTTAATACGAGACTAGGGGTTTTAACTAGAAAAAGATTTTGGTTAATCAACCTAGGATTAGTTGTTCTTATCCTCAACGGAGGTATTAACATAATTTAGGGATCTCTACGGATCAAGTCGAATGAAGAAATCATCTGGTTCAGAGTTAGATAACAAGTGAAGTCTAGGTGGATTCCTTCGATAGGTATTGCCCTCATCAATTAGTTTTCCCTAAAAGCAATTTCCCAATTTTTCTCTTTGTCACCTTCTTAGTTTAGTTTAGATTAGTTACTTTACAACCAAATCCCTCTTTATAAGGCTAGATAATAGGAAGGAAATCATTACCAGTACTCATAGTTCCTTGGATTCGATATTCCGATCTTGCCACTAACTATACTACTACTCGATAGGTGCACTTGCCTTTTCATCATGATAATAGTTAGTTTCAGGTACGATCAATTTTATTACTTCATCACAATCACGAGATCAGCATCCAGAGCATGCTGCATATGAGGATGATTCAGCGCTGACACGGGACTGATCCTCTACAATACCGCCTATTCCAGAATGTCGAGCAGGAGGACCCCGACGACATTACTGATGATGTCCCACCACAAGAGGAGGCACCGACTGAGCCACCATCGACTCGCTGCCCAGTTCATGTGGCATCTTTAGGCTACGTCACTTTTGAGCAGTTCACCCAATTCCAGCAACAGTGTTTTTAGTGATTCGATCACATTGATGCAACCTTAGCTCAGATTTGTCAGCACCTTCACCTCGCACCACCATCCCCACCTCGCGGACCATTTGAGGATTAGAACTTTCTATTCCTCTTATCTTCTTTTTTTATTTGCTTTCTTGATCTTTATTTTTACCTTTTCTTGTACTTTAATTTTCTTTAGGATCTTTAGATTTTTCTTTATCTTTATTTTGATCTTTATGTTTATTAAAAATTTTATTTTAGATTTCAATTTTATTTTCATATCGGCTATTTTCTAACAAGCAAATTATGCTTAACTCAAATCTCTAAATTCCTATTTATGCTATCGCAGTTTCAAAAGAGCTTTACAGCTCAAATCCATCTTTAATGGGAAAACCCTGCCACGACTGCCATGTCCTGCTCAACCACAAATCTAGCCACCATGACACTAATCTTTAACATGAAAATTGTGGATAAACACCCTTCCCTACAAATCTTCACACCCAACTCAAGGAATTCATCCAATATTCAGGGAGTTTCACCTCTCTCCCTATCTTATGATTTTATACTTCTATTGCTACTAATGATATCTTTGTACATTTCGGGCAATGTACATCTTAAGTTTGGGGGGAAATTCACTTTCAGTCGTTGCATTCTCTTCAAAACCCTGAAAATTATTACTACTAACCTTTTGCATTGTTCTCAAATTTCGAATTCTCATTTTCACTCTCTGCATTATCCTCAATCCCCTATTAAGATGAATTCTGATTAATTTATGATTTTTATTGATATGTTAAGAATTAAGACATAGGTACTTATGCTTTGATTATTCAAACTTTAAGATATTAGAGAATCAAGCTTGATAAGTTGAAATTTTTGAGAATTTAAATTTTTCTAGGTTGTTTTCCCTAATTTTAATTGTTACCTTGAGATTTGAAATTCGCAGGATTGACATCAAAAGCCATAGTTCTGGAGAGATTTTTGAGCTTTTTGAGCATACATTCTTTCGTGCTCACTTTTACTATTGCTTTGAGTGAGTCAATATTGATCTGTTATTCTAGAACTTGCTTCGATTATACATGCCTAGACCACATCATTGATTTGATATACCGAAATGATAAAGGCACCTAGGTTTTAATCCACTTACTCCATAAAAGCCTACCTCCATAAATTAACCCCTAGTGAACCTCATTGAGCCTAACAAACTATTCTTTGACTTACCTTAATATTAACCTATAACCCAGTTTTTGTTGAATTCCCTTCAATTATTTTGATCCCTATTTTTGTCGAGATTTGAGTTGAATGATTATCTAGCTTTGTTCTCCATTTCAGCTTGTAAAAAATTTATAAAATATTTGATTTGTTCTTAAAAAAAAAGATGTATATACAGTTAATTCAGTTGTAATTCATATTTTAGTTGTAATTCAATATTTTTGCATATTTCTATTATAAGCTTCCTAGTCTAAAACAATGCTATTTGAACGAATAGCTTAACTCTAGGGATATGTTTTAGTGATAGAGATTTTTCTAGTTAGATGATTTTTCAGTTCAATTTCAATTCTAACCTTCTTTTTTCAGCTTGTGACAACACCCCTAACTAAAGCCCATTACAACCATTGAAAGACCTTTTGATCGATGTGTCATATCAATCTATAATGGGGGAGATGTGATTTTCAAGCAAGCTTATGGTAATAACTTTTCATGTTGACTAATGAGTGCTTAATTTTTGAACCCTAAACAATTCGAGTGGATAGAGTGAATCTCTAGTGAGGATGTCAGCTCTTGTTGATTTTGAATTAAAAGGTTAACTACCTAGGAGAGGGGAGAAAACCTATGTTTCTATGATAAAATTCTCAACTTAGATTGTTTGAGACTTTAATTTTCTTATGGTTGAGTTTTCATTGTATGATTACTTGTGGATTAGTTTGAAACATTATTGATAAGGATTATAAGTTGAGAAGAATGATTTCTAATTGTGAGTTGAGATTTTACTTGAGGACAAGCAAAGGCTTAAGTGTGGGGGTATTGGATAAACCGTAAATTATACATATTTTTACCTTATGCTTACTCTAATTTCTAGATGAATTATCATTGAATTTTTGGAATTTGATGCTCTTAAACCTTTAATTTCATGTCTTATACTTAGGTGAGCATAAGGAAGAGAAAAGAGCAAGGAACGGGCCAAAGGGGCAAATTAGGCCCAAATTAATAATCAGTACGACCTGGAAGTTCGTCACACGGGCGTGTCGCACAGCCGTGCCACATTAACAGGCCCGAGCACGGCATCCACATCGACTTACACGGGCGTGTCCTTGTCGTGATAAAGTTCAATTTCACTTGGAAAAGGCTACTTATGGGCTAAGAAAGACATTCTAAACTCTATATAAAGACCCTAAGAGGCAACTACAAATGTGTACAGTAGAAGGGACGGTATAAGACAGTACCAACCCAGTTCTTCTGCCTAGACGGAGAGCTAGAGGCAGGGAATTACTCGAAGGAAAGCTGATTGATCCATCTCAGAAGCCAGGATCTACATCAAGACAGAAGATCTCCCTTCTATCCTTTCAGGGGTTTTGGGTTTTCTTATGTTTTGTTATTTTATTTATTCTGAGATGTTTCTTTTTATAATCATGAACTAAACCCCTAAATACCTGAGGGGGATGAAACCTAAGACAGATCTTGTTATTGTTATCTGAACTATGTGATAAATATTTGATTTGTTCTTAATTGTGTTTTTAACTCTTAAATTGATATTTCTGGGATATTGATTTAAGTTGAATGTGCTTATGTAGAGGAGCAAAAGTCCCTACATAGGAGTAGATCCAACACAATTAAGCGGAGTTGATCGTAATCCTACACATAGGACAACAAAAATCTATCGGATTAGAGTCAAATCTAATATGGGGAGCCATAGATCGAGTTAATGCGAGACTAGGGGTTTTAATTAGAAAGAGATTTCGGTTAATCAACCTAGGATTAGTTGTTCTTATCCTCGGTGGAGGTTTTAACGTAATTTAGGGCTCTATACAGATCAAATCTAATGAAGAAATCATCTGGTTCAGAGTTAGATAACAAGTGAAGTCTAGGTGGATTCTTCCTAAGGTATCGTCTTTATCATTCAGCCTTCCCAAAGTATTTTCCCAATTTTCCCTTTGTTGCATCCTTAGTTTAGTTTAGAATTCATTAGTTTACATAACCCATCTCTTTATCTTTAGGCTAGATAATAGGAAGGAAGTCATTACTAGTACTTTTAGTTACTTGGATTCGATATTCTGGTCTTGCCACTAACTGTACTACTATTCGATAGGTGCACATGCCTTTCTCGTGATATTTGTTAGTTTCCAGGAATGATCGATTTTATTACTTAATCACAAGATCGCGATCATAAATTAATTGAAATTTCTTTTTAATTAAAACCCCTATTGTCACATTAACTTGATCTATGGATTCCCCTATTAGATTTGACTCTAATCCGATAGATTTATGTCATCCTATTTCTGGGATTGTAGGTAACTCCCCTCAACTATGCTAGATCTACTCTTAAATAGAGACATTTGCTCTACTGAAATACGCACATTAAACATGAATTAATATTCTGAAAATATTAAAACATGAAATAAGCATACATAATTAAGAACATGAATCAAGTATTTATCATTTAATTCAGAAATCAAATAATAAGATTCATATAGGTTTCATCTTCCCTAGTTATCTAGGGAATTTAATTCATAATCTGGAATAACATCATCTCAAAGTTGGGAAAACAACAAGACATGAAGAAACCCAATAAAACTTCAAAAGAAATTGAATGGAGATCTTTAATCTTGAAGGAGATCCACTTTTGAAATGAAGTCAGTGGCATTCTTCGAGTCTTTTCTTCGTTCTTCGCTTCTTGCTCCCTTAGGTCCTCTTCTAGTGTGTATTTATAGACTTTAGAATGCTCAAAAAGCCTAAAAATTGGATTTTTTCGCGTGTTTGGAAAACAAGGAGCGATATTGACATGAGTTGGCACATGGGCTTGTGACCAGCCTGTATGGCTTACACGGGCGTGTGCCCAACCCGTGTGAAAAATGCTCAGGCCGTGTGGATATTGAAAATAGCTCTTTTTGTTTGATTTTGGCTCGTTTTTCACTTCTTTCAGTTCCCTATGCACACCTAAGTATAGAAATATGAATTTAAAGGATTAGAAGCATCAAATTCACCAATTTACACAATAAATTATTCAAAAACGCATTAAGAATAGGATTAAAATATGTTACTTTTATGATTTATCAATGTTCAAGCTTCCATCTATGCACTTGAAATAATGTGGGTGGCTGCTCATTAATGTATGCATCGAATTTATACATGCTTAATGGCTAATCAATCTCTAGTAGTCACATTCAGCTCCTATGGTGGACGGTGGCCTTTAATTGTGTATGAAAAGTTTAAAAAGTCAGCTTCTAAAAGGCTTCTCCATGGCTTCATTCAGCTCCCAACTTAATGATGCATTAAATAAATTTTGGTGTTGACTGAATGGTTATTTTCAATGCCCATATGAACAACCAATTTACATGTGAACATAATTGATGCTCTTGCAAACCAAACAACTTCATGGTGTGAAAACACTTGATTCCTTTTGGAAAAAATGAGTAGCCCTTTGAGGCTCTAAATAGGTCGGCCATTGGACTCCCCTAGGACAATTATAACATGCACTAGGACGCCATAAATGCAACAATAAAGTTGTACTATATTTGGACACAATTTAACACACTTTTAAGACACATTAAACGCGCTTAAGACATTTAATAAATATGCAATAAAAAGACATAATATTAAAAGACATATTTTAGACTCACCACTCTAAGACACATTAAAACCATGTAATAACAATGACACAATTATAAAACATATTAAAGACAAAATAATAAATAAACTTAATTTCAAAAAAAGCTATAGAACTAAAATACTAAATTAAAATGAATCACTGGCTTCCAACGTCCACATGCAGAATTTTGCATGAAATTAAACAATCTCATCTTACGTTTAGGCCCTTCGATCTTGGCCCAATCTCAAGTTCTTTTAATCAAATCACATGACGTGTCCGATATCATGTCAGGGATGTTTGAAATTCGGACTTACATTTATATTGAGAGAGGTGGTAATTGTATATATAGTAAAAGATAGATAAACAATGAAGCACAAAATTTAGTAGAATCCATATCCAAAATTCATTGAAAAATGTAAAGGGCTCGGAAACAGAACATGTTTTTCTCTTGTTGAGATGATGATGATGGCAAGGCCATGGTTAACTTGGTAAGGGAGATTGAAACCGTGACTTGTTCCATGTTTGAGAATTTGTTGTCCCTTATCTCAGGGCCAAAAGAACAATGAAAGAAGACCAGCTGGTTGTTAGTTTCCAGAACCGAATAACAAACAGGAAGAGACATATTAATGAATTTGAAAATGTTGATGCTGGTTGTGGGTCAGGAGATGAACACATCATGTTGAGATGCAAAACCAGCTAAAGGACTCGTATTAGCTAAAAAAACAGTAGTAATAATAATAAAGAAATAATTTCATTCCCATACATGTGTTGCTGCATAAAAAAAATAAATTGTTAGAAGCAAGCGGATCTTGCCTCCTTGCAGAACCTAATCAACAAGACAGCAATAACAAGAAGAAGACGAGACAAGTTAAAAGCAAATGATTCATTAATACAGGGCATTTAATGTAGTACCACCGTGCGCATTATTATATAATGTTTGTATACATGCATATTATGGCATTGAAAACTAGAAGTGTTTGCTGCTGCCGAAGGGTGATGAGTTGTTGTGATTGTGAAGAGGAGACAAATCAGAAACATTTTGGCGATAGTTGTGGGGATCGAGATCGAGTTAGTTCATATTGCTTGCTTCCAATTGATATTTAAAATGATTGAGATTCCTCGTGTCTGCCCTCAACCTGTAATATATATGTTGAGCAGACGGTAAGGGGACTAGAGCAAATAGCAAATCAGAGTTGAAAACACATATCGCTTTTGCATAACAAGAAAATGGCAGCCTCTTACCATGCTCGATCAAACAGCTTGCCCTCCAGGCAACACCCCATCGTTTCACAAATCGACGAGAACTTGAACCGATTGAGGGCATCTCAATCAGCCTCTACATCATTATCGATAGGCCACAATCTAAGTGGTCTTCGGGATTTGCATGAATGTGTTGATGTATTGCTTCAATTTCCCCTCACCCAACAAGCTCTCGCCCAAGAGAAGCAAAGGGAAATGGTTGAAGAGCTTTTGGATGGATCTCTCATGCTCTTGGATGTATGTACCACTGCTAAGGATGCCTTGTTGCAGACAAAGGAATGCACACAAGAGCTTCAATCAATTTTTCGCAGAAGACGTGGAGCCGAAGGGCTTGCTAATGAATTTAGGAAATACTTGACATCTAGGAAAGCCATGAAAGAGGCAATCTGCAAGGCCTTAAAGAACTTGAAGCATATACAGAATAAACTCAGTACTCCTGGCGAGAATGGAGCTGTGATTAGCGTCTTAAGAGATGTAGAAGCAGTTACCATCAGCGTGCTAGAATCCGTATTGTTCTTTATTTCAGGTCCAGAGGCAGAATCAAAATCGAGCCGTTGGTCGCTGGTTTCGAAGCTAATGCACCAGAAGAAAGTAATGCGCGAGGAAGAACAGAAAGAAAATGAAATTTTGAGTGCTGAAGCTGCGGTGCGTTCCTGCATCAAATTCGAAAACATGAAGCATGTCGAGAACGTGCAAAAGGAGCTTCAAAGCTCAGAGTTGAGCATCCAAGATCTTGAAGAAGGCCTTGAAACCCTCTCCAGGCGTATGATCAAAACTAGAGTTACTGTTCTTAATATCATCAGCTGTTAAATATTGGCTACATATATACTGTAATTTTACAGAGGTTATACAATAGAAAAGAAATACAAAGATTATACATTCTTCTTTCTCAAAATTTTACCTCTTGTGAGATCATTTAGTTATATTTCCAATATGGTTGCAGTAATTTTTTACTTCAAACATATTCAAACACGAACAAGAAAAAACTTGAAAAATACTTTTATCTAGCACATGCTAATATCCAAAACTTACACCCGAATCCCAGTAACTTACACCTACCTTTAATTTTCCCAAGTTGAATTATAGAGCCTCATCATCACGACTGGTATCTTGGAATATCTCATGAAGCATTTCTAAGAATATGTGAGCTGCCAGGATTCCTCTTGTCCCACTGAAGACAATGGAAGACTTGCTAAAAGTTAAAAACTCCATGCCCGTCAGTTTATCACATGGAAGATGGCAATGAAAAGATGCTAATTTGATATTATGTTAATCATAATATTTTCTTATGTTAGGGGAAAAGGAAGCAAGGATCAGAAAGTGGATCTTGCTCAACTTCAGGCCCTTCTTTACTTGGTTATCAAATTGCATGAAAAATAATGGTAAGTGCTAACACACACGTGGAAATAATGAATCGGTTGTCTGTTTTTCCTTAATATATTTGAAAAATGTCACCAACTCCCGTGCATTGGCAGCTAGGATGGTTTCAACGTGTGCAAATAAATGGCAAGGATATAAATATTATAGTGCTTGGATAGTGAGCGGGAGAGATGGTAGAGGGGAGACATTGCATGAACATTGCTGCCACCCTTTGATCGAGATCTTAATTAATCATGTCAACATTAGCAGATAGAAGAAGCATTTGAGATTCCCTTTGTCTCCATGGATTGATATGCATATACATATATATAACCTGGGAGCAGATGCCTAGTATTTTAGTGAAAATTGCAAGAAATGTTGATTCAACAAATAGGCTTCTTTGCTCAGAGCAAAAACAATGGCAGCCACTCGTTCCAACAGTTTCCCCCACTCATCTAGACAACACCCACTAGCAACAGAAGTTAATGAGCATTTGAATAGATTGAGGGCTTCTAAAGAGGCATCTACTTCATCAGCATCAATAAGCCATAAACTAAATGGCTTTCAAGATTTGTATGATTGTGTTGTTAAGTTTCTTCAGTTGCCTCTGTCCCACCATGCTTTAGCCCACGAATGTGCTGATGAGTTGTTGGATAGTTCTCTTAGACTCCTCGACCTTTGCAGCACTGCTAAAGATATTGTGCTGCAAACAAAAGAAAGCGCAGGTGAACTTCAATCGGCTTCGCGTCGAAGGAAAATCGGTGAAGCCGAGATCGTAAGTGAAGTGAGGAAATACATGAGCTCCAGGAAAGTTGCCAAAGAGACTATCCACAAGGCACTGGGAAACTTGAAGGTCATACAAAGGAAAAACAAAGTCTGGCCTTCAGAAACTATTAGCATCCTGAAGGAGATTGAAGCAGTGACTTGTTCTATGTTTGAGGATTTGTTATCTTTCATCTCCGGACCAAAGCCTGGAAGTTGGTTACTAGTTTTGAAACTATTGCATCAAAGAAGAATAGCGTGCGAAGATGCTGGAAGAAATGTGAATGAATTCGGAAAGGTTGATGTTGCTTTGAAATCCTTCGGAATAAATCTGAAATCATAAAGCTTGAGATGCAAAACCAGCTAAAAGACTTGGAGCTGTTTATTCAAGATCTTGAAGATAGACTTGAATGCCTCTTCAGGTGTGTGATTAAAGAAGAGTCTCGCTTCTTAACATCCTTACCCTATAAAAAACCAAACCTAATTTTGGATTACATCATGTATAGAAATCAAATATACATACATACATACATATAAATGAAATTGTTGAATAAACCTTAAATGTTAGTTTTAATGGGTTTAATTTAGGAGTTTTTGTTAATGAAAGGTCATAGGAGAATGAAAGGTCATAGGAAAATGAAAGATCAAGAGTAATTGGTTTATGGTTTTTATTATATTTTAATATTTTTCAGTTTTTTTTTAAGGACAATAGCCTATAAATAGTTTGTAAGAATTTGATATTATTTGTGTGAAAAAAGCAAGAAAATTCAGAAGTCAAAGTTTTAAGTTTTTTTCCTATCTTGAGTAATCTGTCAATTTGGTATCAGAGCGATGGAGAGTGTGACCAGTCATGTGCCGTTACCTCAACTAACGAAGGTGAACTATGAGAATTGGAGCATCTAAATGAAAGCTCTTCTTGGGTCTCAAGATGGTTGGGAGGTGGTCCAAGAAGGTTTTGTCGAACCGACAACTACCGCGGGATATACGGCAGCTCAAAACAAGGCATTGAAAGAGATGCGATCAAAAGATAAGGCAGCATTGTACATGTTGTTCCGAGCTGTTGACGAATCAGGCTTTGAGAAGATTGCGAGTGCGACAACTTCAAAAGAAGCGTGGGACATTTTGGCGAAGGTGTACAAAGGAGCCAACCTGGTTAAACAAGTCCGCCTTCAAACTCTTCGCGGCGAGTTGGAAGGCATGAAGATGAAGGAATCGGAAGGTGTCTCTGACTACATCACGCGTGTTCAAACCATGGTGAACCAACTCAACCGAAATGGAGAAGCATTAACTGATGCACGAGTTGTGGAGAAGATTTTGAGATCCTTAACTGACAGTTTCGAGAATGTCGTATGTGCCATAGAATAGTCAAAGGATCTAGCAACGCTCACAGTCGATGAGCTCGCCGGTTCTCTCGAGGCACATGAACAACATAAGAAGAAGAAAAAAGAGGAGACACTCGAGCAAGCACTTAAAACTAAGGCTTCAATCAAAGAAGAAAAGGTTTTCTATTCTCAAAATTTTCGAGGTAGAGGGCATGGCCGTGGAGGTCGAGGCGGCGGAAGAGGTCGTGGTCAAGAAGGGAATTATGAGGAGAAGGAGCAATCAAACCAACAAAATTGGCGTGGAAGAGGCCACAATCATGGAAGAGGCGGTCGATCGAATTATTCCAACATCGAGTGCTACAAGTGTGGCAAATATGGTCACTATGCAAAGGATTGAAACTCTGATAAGTGCTACAATTGTGGCAATGTGGGACATTTCGCGAAAGAATGTTGTGACTTGAAAAAGGTGGAAGAAACAACCAACCTAACCACGGACGATGAAGAGGTGAAAGAAGGTTTTCTCTTGATGGCATACAACGAAGTCAACACCAACAACAACATGGTGTGGTACCTTGATACGGGTGCAAGCAACCATATGTGCGGGCACAAGCACCTATTCAAAGAGATACGAAAGATTAAAACGGGACATGTGTCGTTTGGAGATGTGTCGAAAGTTGAGGTAAAAGGCCAAGGTATTGTTTGTTATTTACAAAAGGATGGGTTAGTTGGGTCTATCCAAGATGTGTATTATGTACCAGACCTCAAGAGCAACATTTTGAGTATGGGGCAACTCATGGAAAAAGGTTATTCGGTACTTATGAGAGATCGGTTGTTACACTTGAAAGATAAGCAAGGGCGTTTGGTCACTCGAGTTGAAATGGGGAGAAATCACATGTACAAGTTGAATTTGAGAAGCGTTTGAGAAAAATGTTTGCGAATCGACGTAGAAGACAAGGCGTCACTGTGGCATCTCCGTTTTGGTCACCTACATTATGGTGGTCTAAACGAGTTGGCGAAGAAGAACATGGCGCACAGGCTACTAGACATGGATTACGAGGGAAAATTTTGTGAAGAATGTGTGCTCGGCAAGCATGCGAGAACTTCGTTTCAAAAGAATGCAAAATATCGGGCTAAGAAACCTCTTGAATTGATTCATACCGGCATATGTGGACCAATTACCCCCGAATCTTTTAGCAGTAAAAGGTATTTCATTTCCTTTATTGATGATTTCTCACGAAAAACTTGGGTTTATTTTCTAAAGGAAAAATTCGAGGTGTTCGAAGTGTTCAAAAAGTTCAAGGTGATGGTGGAAAAGGCAACCGGTAGACATATCAAATCTGTACGATTCGATAGAGGTGGTGAGTATACTTCAACGGCTTTTATAGAGTATTATGAGGAGCAAGGCATAAGATGATTCCTAACCGCACCGTATTCTCCCCAACAAAACGATGTGGCCGAAAGGAAGAACCAGACTGTTCTTGACATGGTTCGGTCAATGCTCAAGAGCAAGAAGATGCCAAAAAAATTTTGGGCAGAAGCCGTGCATTCTGCCATCTATGTGCAAAATCGGAGTCCACATGCGAAGTTGGATGATCAAACACCACAAGATGCATGGAGTGGACAAAAACCGACAGTTTCTCATTTCAGAGTATTTGGTAGTGAGGCCTATGCACACGTACCGAATCAGCGAAGAACGAAGCTCGAAGACAAAAGCAAAAGGTTTATTTTTATTGGGTATGATGAGAAGACAAAAGGATACAAGCGATTCAACCCGATAAGCAAGAAGGTTGTGGTGAGTCGTGATGTATGAGTTAATAAAGCAAGTGACTGGGATTGGAATAACTCAACGGAGGTTATCATCGAAGATGGAGGATCATCAATCGCTACACCAACAATCATACCAACAAATCCTGAAACTACCGATGACGAAGTTGAACCACAACAACCCAAAATGTGAAGTTTACAAGATTTGTATGATTCAACAAATGATGTACACATTGTATGTCTTTTGGCAGATTCTGAGAATATAAGTTTTGAAGAGGCGGTACGAGACAAGAAGTGGCAAACTGCTATGGACGAGGAGATTAAAGCAATTGATCGCAACAACACATGGGAGTTAACGGAGTTACCCAAAGGAAGTCAGCCCATTGGTATGAAGTGGGTGTTCAAGAGAAAGATGAATGCTCAAGGCAAGATAGAACGATACAAGGCCCGACTTGTTGTAAAGGGATACAAGCAAAAAGAGGGAATCGATTATGACGAGGTGTTTGCTCCCGTTGCAAGAATGGAGACAATCCGATTACTCTTTTCACAAGCGGCTCAATTTAAATGGCCAATATTTCAAATGGATGTCAAGTCGGCATTCTTGAATGGTGTGCTTGAAGAAGAAGTCTACATCGAACAACCTCCCGGGTACATGAAAAGTGGAGAAGAGAGGAAGGTACTGAAATTGAAGAAGGCACTTTACGGGTTAAAGCAAGTACTGAGGGCATGGAATACTCATATCGATACATACTTCAAGGAGAACGGGTTCAAACAATGTCCCTATGAACATGCTCTTTACGTGAAGAAGAATGGAGGTAATATGTTATTTGTTGCTCTTTATGTTGATGACCTTATTTTTATGGGGAACAATGATGAGATGATACAAGATTTTAAGAGCACAATGACACAGGAATTCGAGATGATAGATTTGGGTTTGATGAAGTTTTTCCTTGGTTTGGAGGTAAGACAAGAAGATACAGGTATTTTTGTGTCACAGGAGGCATATGCAAAGGAAATTTTGAAGAAGTATAAAATGGCAAATTGCAACCCGGTATCAACACCAATGGAACCAGGTGTAAAACTCTCAAAATTCGATGGAGAGGAGCGAGTCGATGTAAGTAAATACCGGAGTTTGGTGGGAAGCCTTCACTATCTCACTTGCACAAGGCCTGACCTTTCGCTAAGTGTTGGCATTGTAAGTCGGTTCATGGAGGAGCCGGTTTATTCACATTGGAACGCGTTGAAGCGAATCCTACAGTACATCCAAGGAACAGTGTCACTCGGGTTATTTTATTCGAATGTGGAAGATTACAAGTTGATTGGGTATTCCAAAAGTGATTGGTGTGAAGACTTAGATGATCGAAAAAATACATCGGGATATGTGTTCTTTATGGGTAACACGACATTTACTTGGCTTTTAAAGAAGCAACCAATCGTGACACTCTCAACATGTGAAGCTGAATATGTGGTAGTGTCTTGGTGTGCGTGTCATGCTATATGGCTCAGAAATTTGTTGGGTGAGTTGGAGCAACAGCAACTCGGTGCGACTGAGATATGAGTTGACAATAAATCATCAATTGAGTTGGCAAAGAACCCAGTGAATCATGAGAGAAGCAAACACATTGATATTCGCTTTCACTTCATCCGAGATTAAGTAAAGGAAGGTAGTGTGAAATTAGTGCACGTGGCAAGCCAGGACCAAGTTGCGGATATCTTCACGAAACCGCTACCGATGGTACTTCTCGACAACTGCAAGAAATTAATCGGCATTAAGAATGGTAGAAGCATTTAAGTTTATGGGGGAGTTTTGTTGAATAAACCATAAATGTTAGTTTTAATGGGTTTAATTTAGGAGTTTTTGTTAATGAAAGGTTATAGAAAAATGAAAGGTCAAGAGTTATTGGTTTATGGCTTTTATTATATTTTAATATTTTTCAGTTTTTTTTAAGGACAATAGCCTATAAATAGTTTGTAAGAATTTGATATTATTTGTATGAAAAAAGCAAGAAAATTTAGAAGTCAAAGTTTTAAGTTTTTTTCCTGTCTTGAGTAATCTGTCAGAAATACTCTTTTCTATTTCCATACGACAAAAGCTCCCTGTTATTTTTCCTCTTTCAGTAGCATTTGTTTTAACCTTTTTTTCTTCTAGAGAAAACAAAAAAGTTAACCTTGGGTTTTTGTATTTTACTTTCTTCTTAAATATGTTGCAATTAATTTATCAAGTTTGAGGCTGGTAGGATTCCTTTTGTCTCTAAATTAAACAATAATCAATCCATTAACACGGATGCATGCATTAATAGTGATAACAGCAAGCTTATATTCAAATCTACCACACGTTTCAATTGATGAAAAATGGTGAGGCCAGCTTGTTGCCAAATATCAACCATTAAACTCCACCATTTTTTTTCTATTTGTTGGCAATATGTGTAGAAATTATTAAGCTTACATGCAGATATTACTTCTCTCTGCCACAACAAGATAATCGTATAATAAACTCTACCCATTTTTTTGTTTGTTGCCAACATGTGCAACATGCATATATTGCGTGCAAATCCCTTGTTTTTACAAACAGTTGAATTGTAGTAGGAACAAAACAACTCTCCAAATAGATAAGGGAGGTGAGTTTATGTCAACTGAATTCAACACCTTTCGTGAAGCAAATAGAACAAAAAAAAGAGTTCCCAACACCTTATACATCAGAGAAAAATCACCTAGCAAAACGCAGGAACTGTACCGTTATTGAAATGTGTAGAAGCATGGTGATACAATTGTTGCAACAGTAGAATATGCAACTGAAATTATGCACCACTTGGTCTTCTAGTCCATAAAGACTAGATCTCTTCAAAAATGGTAAGTAGAGTGATTAAATTGTAAAATTCTCATTTCTACTGTAAAAGTTAAAGACCTAAATTGTGAAATCAATAAACCAAAAAAAATATATAACTTAGTCTAATGTTAAATTTAAATTTGCTAAATACCTAAAATTCTAATTAAAACCTAAAAACTAAATAAATATAAAGCTGAGTAAATTTTATCAAATTTAAGTAAGATTTAAACACCTAAACAACTCAAATCTAAAAAAGAACATAACTTCTAGATGTAAATTTATACACAACTAATTATCACAATATACCAATTTCATCAACTGTAACAGCCCGTTTTTAGCCAAATCGGAACAGTGGTTTCGGGACCACGAATCTGATGTCAAAAAAATTATTTTATTATTATTTCAATATTTATAGATGATATTATGATTGTGTAAAAATTTTGTGAAGAAATTTTATCAATTGGGTGCTTAATTTGATAAAAAGGACTAAATCACATAAAGTGCGAAAGTTGGGTTCTATAAGCTAAAGGAATTAAATAGCTATAGAACATAAAAGTAAAGGTCCTTATGTGGTAAATGGAATAATGGTTTGGCATTTGTGTAAATTTAATTAATTTTAAAGGTTAATTTAGTAAAAAGGTAAATAAATGATAAATAAATGAAATAAAACCAAATTTCATATTTCTATTCATCATCTTCTACCAAATGTTCACTGAAAGGAAACCATTTTTGTGCATTTAGGGTTCGGTCACATGAAGGTTTAATTGGTAAGTGGTTTTTGCTCGGTTTTTAATAATTTTCACGTTTTTAAGATCGTTGCAACTTAATCTAGCTAGCATGTGTCTTCGATTTAAAAACTGTTAAAGATTTTTACTGATGCCATTGATGAATAAGTATGTATTTTGAAGTTTCTTGATAGATTATGAATGCTCGTTGATAGATATACAAGTTTTGTTAAGTAATTTTTAATGAAAATGCAAATTAAGGGTTAAAGGTGAAATGTGTAAATTTAGTGGTTAAAATGTGAAATAAATGAAAATTTTGGGCTGCTATAAGTATGATAAATATTTGTCTAGTCTTGGGAAGTGATGAAATTGAATGAATTTTGTTTTACGAGCCTAGGGACTAAATTGTGAAAATGTAAAATATTATGGTCAAAAGTGTAAAGTTGCCTTAATGTGAGTTTTGTCATAAATTGAATGAATTGATTATTAAATAAGTAAATTTTGATATTATATAGATTGAGAATACCGATAGTTGAATCTAGAACGAGGAAAGACAAAGTATCGAATTAGTCGACCTAGTTCGTCGTTACAACGAACAAGGTAAGTTTGTATGCTAATAAACGTTGTTTAATTATGTTATAAATGCTTTATTATTAATGAAGTGAATTGGATATGTTTGAAAATGAGATTATGAGACATGATAGACAGTGATTCAACGGTTGAAAGCCCGTATAAACATTAGGAATAGTATAGGATACAAATGTCATGACATTAGGGTTACAAGATGAGATTACATGTCAGACCATGTCTGGGACATGGCATCGGTACGAGATTTCGTGTAAGACCATAGCTGGGCTATGGCGTCGATATGAGATTATATGTAAGACCTGATCGGGGATTTGGCATTGTATAATACATACGTGATTCCCGCGTATCCTTTAGAAATTTCGAATGGTTTAAAGGGCAAAGTCAAGATGAGAATGAAAGTATGATCAAATTAAGTAAAACAAGTACGTATAGAACCTATGTAAGAATCAAATGAAGGTAACTTGATGAGTTCATAGGTTATCATGTATATGAAATGAGAAAGATTTGTGTATAAGTATATTTCATGCCAAAATGTGTGTATTGGGCTATATTGAAGTATGAATTGAATGATATATAAGATATGAGTTATAGTTGTTTTAACTATAGATATATATATATATATGGCACATTGTGTGCAAAATACCATTATTTGATGATATTTCACATGATTCACCTTAGCTAAAGAAAATGTGAGGGTACGAGTTAATCAAGGTACTCGTGATATAAATCGACAAATAAGTGAAAGTAGTGAAATTGATATGATGAGTAAGTGTAAATTTATGACATGGGATATGATATGCTTGTTTATTGAAATATGATGGTTATTGAGTTGAAATTAGTTTATCTTAATTGTTTATGCATTCGTGATTGTGAATGAATTAATAAGATGTTTTCAAACTATATGAGTATTGAATTGATCACTTGCAAAGTTCTTGGCATAAGTGATAGAATGGTGAAATCACACGTGTTATATTATGATATGTAGAATTGTTTAAAATGCGTTTATTTGATTAGATGAGTTTATTACAATACGAGCTTACTAAGCTTTATAGCTTACTTTGTTCTCTTTTTCTATGTTTTATAGTATTTTGGAGACTCGCTCGGGTTAGAAGTTGTTGGAGATCTTATCACACTATCCAGCTAATGATTCAGTATTTATACACTTTGTGACTTCGGTTATATGGCATGTATAGGCTTAGTGAATATATGGTGTGAATTAGTCATTTCGGCTAATGAAGCCTATAAAAGTTGATATGTATTTAGCCATGTGATTTGGCTAATTTGGTAATTGTGTTGGTATATAAATATTTGTGAATAAGTGGTTGATATGTTATGTGTGATTATAATTACATTAAATATGCTTGATGGCTTTGGAGATTGCTTTGTTTGTGAATTGGTAGTTATGTATCATATTGGTGATTTTGAGGTGTGCAATATTGGTTATGAATTTTGGCATTAAAGTCAAGTTTATGCACTTGACCATATAGGTAACCAAATTGATGAATTGATAAAGTAGCTTTGGGTATGAAATTAAATAGATGTTTTAGTATGTGACGAATAATGAAATTGAAGATTCTTGATTGTGTTTTGGATAGGATGATATAATGATTGATTATAGGCCAAGTTATATATGTGAATTATGGCTAGTAAAGTATATTGAGTTGGTATTTGTTTGGTTAGGTAAATGGTTATGAATTGAGAAATGAAATGTTCGAAGTTGCCTTAGCATGAATTGTGCATGAAATAATATTGTTTGCCTGTTTATTATGTGTGGAAAATGGTACTATTTGTGGTATTGTAGGTGTGTGTCAAATAGGGTGGCGAATTGGCTTGTTAATAGCCTAATTTTGTTCACACAGGCAGAGCACATGGGCGTGTGACTCAACCGCGTGTGACACATAGCCAAGCGACATAGCCGTTCCCTGTAGCATTTAATAGAAACAAGTCAATGAGTTATACGACCTAGACACACGGGCATGTCTGGTGGCCGTGTGAGGGACATGGCCTAGTCAAATGGGCGTATGTTCCTTGTTTTGAGAAAAAAATTATAAATTCCCTAAAATTTTCTTTCGTTATCGGTTTAGTCCCGAACCACTTCTAAAGTATGTTTAAGGCCTCGTAGGCTCTATTAAGGGACAATATAATTGTGTTGATGATGTTTATGTAGAAATGCTTAATGTATGAGAAATGTATGTTAATGATGTGATTTGATCAGTAATACCTCGTAACCCTATACCGGCGACGGATACGGGTTAGGGGTGTTACATCGCCATTCCATGTAGAACTTGTACATCCAAACATCCCAGATGACCCAACAATGATGACTTTTACTATATGCTTATTCTACCATCCTTAGTGGCCCAACAATGATGACTTTGAATATTTGCATATTCTATCATCTTGAGTGACCTAATAATGATGGTTTTGAATCATTATATCGTGTTAAAGTAGCAATACCAACATTGTTTATGTTGCTTATGTTTGGTCTATTAGTCTAATTAATTTTTTTTTTGCTGATCTATTAATTGATTCTTTAATCAATGTTTAATTTAATCAGTTGTTCTTGTTTTCTAGCATGGTAGGTTGTCGTGGGATGTGTCCCTAGTTTAAAGAGTAGTTGTGTGTAATGGGGTGTAAGCCTATATAAAGCACTCAGTTGATTTCAGAAATTATCTATCAGTTTAGTTCAACTTACCTTGTTTTTATTGTTTTCCTCAATTATCTGTTGTGTGCTCCTCATTTTGGTATCTAAGCCAAGTTTTTATATTGTTTGTTGCGTCTCCTCTTGGCAAAATCAGCGGCCTTTATGCCATCGGTGGAGTTAAGAAACTCAATAATCAGAACTACAACACTTGGTATACATGTATAACGTCATACTTGCAAGGCCAAGACCCACGGGAGATGGTGACTAGAAGCAAAAGCATGCAACTAGTGCCAGAGCCTATAACAACTAGTTTTTCAATGGTGTAAGAAACAGTAGTTTGGGAACCCCATTTTCGATATTCGAGTCCTTCAATATTATTATTTAACATTTATGAGGTTAGTATAAAATTTAATTAAAGTTTGATCCTTTAATTTATCAATTGGATAGTTAATTATGGTACAAGAACTAAATTGTAAAAGTGGTAAAATTTTATCGCGATGAATTTTTAATTAATTGAAGACCACTTGATCAATTGAGCCCTTTTTAATATAATGAATAGTGGTGATGGACAACTATCATCCACCTAATTGGCACCTAATTGGCTAATTAAAGTTAACATTAGTTAATTATTAATTCAGTAAGTTAATTATAATTAAATAAAGTTTAATCTTAGTATAAAAGATAAATTAAAGAAAAAAAGGTCACTTTTCATGTTCATCTTCTCCCCATTGTATCTAAGAAGAAGAAAAAGGGTTTCAAAGCTTTCAAACTTTGCTCCCTAAATTGACAAGTGACTTTAAGTTTGTTTATTGTAATTTTTATATTTCTGAGGTCTCGAAAACTTGATTTAGCTAACTCGTGTACCAATTTGTAAAGCCTTTAAAGTTTTCAAAAATTTTCATTTTTGATTTCTTGAAGTTTTTGGTGATAAATTGTTTGATTTTAAGCTTAGAAGTGAAAAATGACAAGTTTGTAAAGTTTAACTGCTAGTTTTGAAAATAAGGACTAAAATGCATGAATTTAGAAAATGGTATAATATTTCTACAATTTTGTATAATATAGGCTTATAAAAGGATGAAACTGTGACCGATTTCAAAATCGAAGCTCAAATTTGAAAGTTATGGCAATTTCAATTTTAGGGACTAAATTGAATCAAATTCAAAACTTTAGGAAATATGTGAAAAGTGAAATTGAAGTGACTTATTTTTATAATAACATGAAATATTGTATTTGGAATTGATAAATTGAAATGGATTATCGTATAGATCGAGAATTGAATCAATCAAAGGATAGTCGAGGAAAACGTAAAATTACGGATTAGTCCTCGACATCTTATTTGTTGTTGTTTCTGCCAAGTAAGTTCATATGGGACTTGCTTTATTAATTCATGACTTTTTCTTTATTTTTTTTTGTTTTGCTTTCTAGTTTGAATTGTTATGAATATAATGTCTCTTGGTATCTAATGGACTAAACCGTAAAATATGAAATATATGACAAATACGAATAGGTACATAGTATGGAACGGATGTGAAATGTTATATGATTAGACGAAACATATATGACGATGTTACAAGGATTGGAATGATACAAAAACGATAATGGTGCCTGTGTGAACTTAGTAATCAATTAGGATACGAATAACATACCATTAGGGTCCCAAAGAGGAAAACATGTGTTTGATCAATGATTAATACGATGACTTGAGATCCAGAATCTATTGAGGATTCTCTAAAGCTTGTGAGAGCAACTAGGTCCCAAAGAGGAAAACATGTGTTTGATCAATGATTAATACGATGACTTGAGATCCAGAATCTATTGAGGATTCTCTAAAGCTTGTGAGAGTAACTTTAGTTTGAAGCTTGTGTGAGCAACTTTAGTTTGAAGCTTGTGTGAGCAAATCAGTCTCATGTATCTGATTTCGATTTATTATAATTCTCTAGACGAAAATAGAAATGAAAACAGTATTAAATGGTAACGAAATGATTGAAAAGAATTCTTATGAACGGAATTATACATGCTTGCAATTTGATTATTGATAAGTGCTAAAAGTAACATATTTTAACATCATTCTTAATGTGTTTTTGGGTGATTATTAGAATATTCAAGAAAACAACATGAAAAGCATCATTGAAGTTGATTCTAAAGCAGGTTTCCATCAAGATTGAAGATTCTCATTTGATTTCTTAGGAGATTATGATGGGTTTCTTTATTTCGTTCGGTTATACTATCTCTTCGATCTAATTTTCTAAATACCTAGGGAGATGAACCCTATGATGAATTTTAACATTGGATTTTTATTTTACGTAATAAATACTTAGTTTCTTGTTCTCAATTATGTGTGCTTAATTCTTAGTTTGATATTTCTAGTGATATTTGCATAATTTAGGGATTTCTACAGATCAATGTGCTAAGTAAAGAAATTGCATAATTTAGATTGATAGTGACTGATGAAATCTAGGCAGATTCTTTCCTAGGTATTGTTTCGCTTCTTGATTGTTAATCAATTATTTTCTTGATTTATTCTTTGATGTGTTTGTTTGTTAATTAATTTATTTAATTTTAACTAGTACTTTTAGTCTTTGTGGGAACGATAGCTTTACTCACCGTATATATACTATTAATTGATAGGTGCACTTGCCTTAGTCAAAATTTTAGCTAGTTCTGTGGATATCAAATTTTGGCATCGTTGCCGAGGACTAGAATAGTAGGAAATTTTTGTTTCTATTAGTTTAGCCAATTTATTTAAATTTTAGTATTTTTTTACTTTTATTTTTATCTTCTATTTTTTTTCTTTTGGTTGATTCTTATAGGTTCTTTTGGTTTATGACTAAAGGTAACCTTTTGGAACCATTAATTTTTTATAATGAGATCGAAAAAACTACTCATAAAAATTGGAGAGAAGTTAGAGAAGCGACGCAATGTCAACAAATTTTAATATACGATCAAGAGCAAAAGGACATTACTATTGAGATTGATAACAATCTTTGTAATCAGCAACCTCTTGTAGGTCTTGCTCCTCGGACTATGTATGATTATTCTAAACCCACTCTGATTGGGGTTGAATCGAGTATTGTCAAACCATCTATTACTACAAATAATATTGAGATTAATCTGAACGTAATACAGATGGTGCAAGAGTATGTTTAGTTTCATGGGTTGCAAGATGATGTTATATGTTTACGGCTCTTCCCATTCTCTATGAGGAGGAAGACAAAATTAGCGGTTGAATTTACTTCTATAGTGTTTCATCACTACTTAGGCTCAGATGACTAAGAAGTTTTTGTTGAAATATTTTCCACCGACTAAAACAACTAAGTTGAGGAATAAGATCTTTTCTTTTGTTTAATTTGACATTGAGACACTTTACAATACATGGGAGAGATTTAAGGATTTGTTGAGAAAGTTTCCTCATCATGCATTAAAACTTTTTACAATGGTTTGAACCCCTCACCAAATAGATGATTGATGCAGCAGTTGGCAGAACTTTGAATAACAAGACACTTGAGGTAGCCCAAGAAATTATTGAATAGACAACACTGAATAACTATCAGTGGCAAGTTATGAGAATGAAGCATACAGAGGCAACTAGTGTTTTTAATATAGATGCAGTTGCTATGTTAGAGAGTTAGGTGGAAGCTCTGAGTAAGAAAATTGATGGTTTGAGTAAGAATAAATAGATGAATCCCGTAATGCAATTTGATGTGACTAGAATGGGGATAATCAATCCGGAATGTTTATCCTTTAGTTCTAACATGGAGTTTGAGCAAGTCAACTTTTTGGGTAACAATTCTAGATCTTAGAATAACCCCTATAGCAATAATTATAATCCAGGATAGAGGAATCATCCAAATTTTTCTTGGGGGTCAAGAAAATCAAAGGTCACAATCCCCTCCAGGTTTTCAGCAACTTTACCAAAGAGAAAAGAAGCCGAATCTGGAAGACATGTTGACTAAATTCATTTCAGTGTCAAACTAAATTCCAAAACATTGAAACGGCTTTGAGGAATCAACAAACATCTATTCAGGGCCTCGAGAATCAGATTAGTCAGCATGCTAAGTTGAGTTTAGAGAGACAACAAGGCAATTTACCTGGTAACATTTAAACCACCCTGATGTGTCACTAAACTATCTAAAATTACGACAAAGGCAAGTGCACCTATTAAATAGTAGTATAGCTATGAAGAGTAGGGAATATCGTATCCACAAGGACTAAAAGTACTAGTAATTACTGTTTTTCTATTATTTAGCCGATAAATTGGGATGATTGTTTTTAATCTAAAATTAACTATACTAATAACTAAGAACACAACAGAGAATGAATTTAGGAAAAATAATCGAATAAAACCAATGTGATAGGCAATACCCAGGAAAGAATCCACCTAGACTTCACTTATTATTCTGAATCTAAATTAAATGATTTATTCACTTGCGCTTCGATCCGTAGAAATCCCTAAATTATGTTAATATCTCTTTCGAGAGTAAAAACAACTGAGTCTAGGTTGATTAATTGAAATTTCTTTTAATTAAAACCCCTATTGTCGCATTAACTTGATCTATGTGTTCCCTTATTAGATTTGACTCTAATTTGGTAAATTTATGTCAGCCTATTTCTAGGATTGCATGCAACTCCACTCAACTATGCTAGATCTACTCTTAAATAGAGACATTTGCTCCACTGAAATAAGCACATTAAGCATGAATTAATATTCTAAAAATATTAAAACATGAAATAAGCATACATAATTAAGAACAAGAATCAAGTATTTATCATTTAATTCAGAAATCAAATAATAAGATTCATATAGGTTTCATCTTCCCTAGTTATCTAGGGAATTTAGTTCATAATCTGGAATAAAATCATCTCAAAGTTAGGAAAACCCAATAAAACTTCAAAAGAAGTTGAATAGAGATCTTCAATCTTGAAGGAGATCCACTTTTGAAATGAAGTCAGTGGCGTTCTTCGAGTGTTTTCTTGGTTCTTCTCTTCCTGCCCCCTTAGGTCCTCTTCTAGTGTCTATTTATAGACTTTAGAATGCTCAAAAAGCCTAAAAATTGGATTTTTCCGTGTGTTCGGAAAATAAGGAGCGATATTGACACGGGCTGGCACATGGGCTTGTGACCAGCCCGTGTGGCTTACACGGGCGTGTGCCCAGCCCGTGTGGAAAATGCTTAGGACGTGTGGATCTTGAAAATAGCTCTTTTTGTTCGATTTTGGCCCGTTTTTCACTCATTTCAGTTCCCTATGCTCACCTAAGTATAGAAATATGAATTTAAAGGATTAGAAGCATCAAATTCACTCATTTACACAATAAATTATTCAAAAACGCATTAAGAATAGAATTAAAATATGTTACTTTTATGATTTATCAATGTTCAAGCTTCTATCTATGCACTTGAAATAATGTGGGTGGCTGCTCATTAATGTATGCATCGAATTTATGCATGCTTAAAGGCTAATCAATCTCTAGTAGTCACATTCAGCTCCTATGGTGGACGGTGGCCTTTAAGTGTGTACGAAAAGTTTAAAAAGTCAGCTTCTAGAAGGCTTCTCCATGGCTTCATTCAGCTCCCAACTTAATGATGCATTAAATCAATTTTGGTGTTGACTGAATGGTCACTTTCAATACCCATATGAACGACCAATTTACATGTGAACATAAGTGATGCTCTTGCAAACCAAACAATCTCATGGTGTGAAAACACTTGATTCCTTTTGGCAAAAACAAGCAGCCCTTTGAGGCTCTAAATAGGCCAGCCATTGGACTCCCCTAGGACAATTATAACATGCATTAGGACGCCATAAATGCAACAATAAAGTTGTATTATATTTGGACACAATTTAACACACTTTTAAGACACATTAAACGCACTTAAGCCATTTAATAAACATGCAATAAAAAGACATAATATTAAAAGACATATTTTAGACTCACCACTCTAAGATACATTAAAACTATGTAATAACAATGACACAATTATAACACATATTAAAGAAAAAATAATAAATAAACTTAATTTCAAAAAAAGCTATAGAACTAAAATACTAAATTAAAATGAATCACTGGCTTCCAACGTCCACATGCAGAATTTTGCATGAAATTAAATAATCTCATATTGCATTTAGGCCCTTCAATCTTGGCCCAATCTCAAGTTCTTTTAATCGAATCACATGACGTGCTCGATATCACGTCAGGGATGTTTGAAATTCCCAGTAATGGGACTCACATTTATATAGAGAGAGGTGCTACTTGTATATATAGTAGAAGATAGATAAACAATGAAGCACGAAATTTAGTAGAATCCATATCCAAAATTCATTGAAAAATGTAAAGGGCTCGGAAACAGAACATGTTTTTCTCTTGTTGAGATGATGATGATAGCAAGGCAATGGTTAACTTGGTAAGGGAGATTGAAACCGTGACTTGTTCCATGTTTGAGAATTTGTTGTCCCTTATCTCAGGGCCAAAAGAACAATGAAAGAAGACCAGCTGGTTGTTAGTTTCCAGAACAGAATAGCAAACAGGAAGAGACATATTAATGAATTTGAAAATGTTGATGCTGGTTGTGGGTCAGGAGATGAACACATCATGTTGAGATGCAAAACCAGCTAAAGGACTCGTATTGGCTAAAAAAACAGTAGTAATAATAATAAAGCAATAATTTCATTCCCATACATGTGTTGCTGCATAAAAAAAATAAATTGTTAGAAGCAAGCGGATCTTGCTTCCTTACAGAACCTAATCAACAAGACAGCAATAACAAGAAGAAGACGAAACAAGTTAAAAGCAAATGATTCATTAATACAGGGCATTTAATGTAGTGCCACCGTGCGCATTATTATATAATGTTTGTATACATGGATATTATGGCATTGAAAACTAGTAGTGTTTGCTGCTACCGAAGGGTGATGAGTTGTGATTGTGGAGAGGAGACAAATCAGAAACATTTTGGCGATAGTTGTGGGGATCGAGATCGAGTTAGTTCATGTTGCTTGCTTCCAATTGATATTTAAAATGATTGAGATTCCTCGTGTCTGCCCTCAACATGTAATATATATGTTGAGCAGACGGTAAGGGGAGTAGAGCAAATAGCAAATCAGAGTTGAAAACACATATCGCTTTTGCATAACAAGAAAATGGCAGCCTCTTACCATTCTCGATCAAACAGCTTGCCCTCAAGGCAACACCCCATCGTTTCACAAATCGACGAGGGCTTGAACCGATTGAGGGCATCTCAATCAGCCTCTACATCATCATCGATAGGCCACAATCTAAGTGGTCTTCGGGATTTGCATGAATGTGTTGATGTATTGCTTCAATTTCCCCTCACCCAACAAGCTCTCGCCCAAGACAAGCAAAGGGAAATGGTTGAAGAGCTTTTGGATGGATCTCTCATGCTCTTGGATGTATGTACCACTGCTAAGGATGCCTTGTTGCAGACAAAGGAATGCACACAAGAGCTTCAATCAATTTTCCGCAGAAGACGTGGAGCCGAAGGGCTTGCTAATGAATTTAGGAAATACTTGACATCTAGGAAAGCCATGAAAAAGGCAACCTGCAAGGCCTCAAAGAACTTGAAGCATATACAGAATAAACTCAGTACTCCTGGCGAGAATGGAGCTGTGATTAGCGTCTTAAGAGATGTAGAAGCAGTTACCATCAGCGTGCTAGAATCCGTATTGTACTTTATTTCAGGTCCAGAGGCAGAATCAAAATCGAGCCGTTGGTCGCTGGTTTCGAAGCTAATGCACCAGAAGAAAGTAATGCGCGAGGAAGAACAGAAAGCAAATGAAATTTTGAGTGCTGAAGCTGCAGTGCGTTCCTGCATCAAATCCGAAAACATGAAGCATGTCGAGAACGTGCAAAAGGAGCTTCAAAGCTCAGAGTTGAGCATCCAAGATCTTGAAGAAGGCCTTGAAACCCTCTCCAGGCGTATGATCAAAACTAGAGTTACTGTTCTTAATATCATCAGCTGTTAAATATTGGCTACATATATACTGTAATTTTACAGAGGTTATACAATAGAAAAGAAATACAAAGATTATACAATCTTCTTTCTCAAAATTTTACCTCCTGTGAGATCATTTAGTTATATTTCCAATATGGTTGCAGTAACTTTTTACTTCAAACATATTCAAACACGAACAAGAAAGAACTTGAAAAATACTTTTATCCAGCACATGCTAATATCCAAAACTTACACCCGAATCCCAGTAACTTACACCTACCTTTAATTTTCCCAAGTTGAATTATAGAGCCTCATCATCACGACTGGTATCTTGGAATATCTCATGAAACATTTCTATGAATATGCGAGCTGCCAGGATTCCTCTTGTCCCACTGAAGACAATGGAAGACTTGCTAAAAGTTAAAAACTCCATGCCCGTCAGTTTATCACATGGAAGATGGCAATGAAAAGATGCTAATTTGATATTATGTTAATCATAATATTTACTTATGTTAGGGGAAAAGGAAGCAAGGATCAGAAAGTGGATCTTGCTCAACTTCAGGCCCTTCTTTACTTGGTTATCAAATTGCATGAAAAATAATGGTAAGTGCTAACACACACATGGAAATAATGAATCGGTTGTCTGTTTTTGTTGGTGCTATCGAGCAAGCAGGCAGCTGGTATGGCTTTGGATTTTACAGCAAGTCACGATACTTGCTGAGCAAACAAGAAGGATTCGAGCAAAAGAAAAAGAAAAGAAGAGCAAAACTTGAAATCAAAGGAGAATGGTTGAGAGTATTGATGAAAGAAGTGTATTTCATTCATAAAGATCATTAGAATATTGACATTACATATATATCAAATAAAGATGAAGCTTACAAGTCAAATTTCTACCTAAACATATACCTACTACCACTAAACATTACAAACAAAATAACTTAACTTGTTCATTAGACTAAAGCTGGTTAATAGCTCCATCAACATCAATTTACATCAATCAACTAAGTCAAAATGAACTAGACTTCAAAATGAACAAAATGCAGTTGTTATTCGACAGCTTCAAGGCTTCTAGTTGCTGCCGACTTGGTTTGCAACTTGGAGAGTTGCATGGCCACCTTTGCTGCTGCATGGAGGCTAATCTCAACACTCCTCCTTAGCTTCCATGCTCCTGACACCCAATTACCTTCTTAATTCAGTGAACCTTGATACATTAAGAGGTTTAGTTAAAATATCAGCAAGTTGCTCCTTAGAACTGCAATGAACCAGTTCCACTTCTTTAGCTAATTCCATCTCTCTAACAACATGAAGCTTGATATTGAAGTGCTTAGTTCTTCCATGAAAAACTGGGTTCTTTGCAATTGCAACAGCAGATTTGTTGTCACACATTATCTCTGTTGCTCCCTCTTGATACAAGTTTAAGTCGATCAAGACTTTTCTTAACCACACAGCTTGATTAACTGCTCCTGCTACTGCAACATATTCTGCCTCAGCAGTGGATTGAGCAACCATGCTTTGTTTCTTCGAGCTCCAACAAAAGACAGCTGATCCAAGTGTAAACACGTATCCTGAGGTACTCTTCATGTCATCCAACGAGCCAGCCCAATCAGAGTCAGTATAACCAACTAGTGTAAGGCTTTCAGCCTTGCTATACATCATTCCATAACTCAGTGTACCTTTGATGTACCTGAGTATCCTCTTAGCTACTTGTAAGTGCTTCTGATTGCAGTAATGCATGGGCCTCGAGAGTAAGCTTACACCAAACATGATGTCCGGTCTAGTTGCAGTCAAGTATAAGAGACAACCAATCAAGCTTCTATAGGTGGTTTCACAAGCTTCATCATGACTATCTTGGCTCGATAACTTCATCCCAGCTACAACAGGTGTGGCAGTTTGCTTGCAATTCAGCATTGAAAATTTTGACAAAACTTTCAAGGCAAATGACTTCTGTTTTAAGAAGATCCTTCTTTGTGTTTGGCTTATTTCCATTCCTAGGAAGTATGTCATCAGCCCCAGGTCAGTCATCTCGAACATTTGCCTCATCTTTGTCTTGAAATCTATTATGACAGCTTCATCACCTCCAGTCACTAATAAGTCATCGACATATAATGACACCACAAGCTGAGTTTTAGTGTCATTTTTCTTGATATACAATGTTGGCTCACTGGCACTTCTTTGGAATTTCAAACTAAGCAAGTAAGTGTCAATTCGAGCATACCAAGCTCTAGGAGCTTGCTTTAGGCCATACAAGCCCTTTCTTAATTTGTACACCATGTCTTCCTTGCCAGATACTTCAAAGCCCTGTGGTTGCTCGACATAAATTTCCTCCTCAAGAATTCCATTCAGAAAGGCTGATTTTACATCTAGCTGATGTACATTCCAATGCATTTGAGCAGCAATAGCAACAATCAGTTTGATTGTGTCTAGTCTAGCTACTGGTGCATATGTTTCAAGGTAATCCAGACCATATTTTTGGCTGAACCCTTTCACTACCAGCCTAGCCTTCAATTTATTCAGACTTCCATCAGCATTCTGCTTGGCCTTGTAGACCCATTTCACTCCAATAACTTTTCTGTTAGCTGCTCTATTAACCAGCTCCCAAGTCTGGTTCTTTTCGATCGTGGCAAGCTTATCTGCCATTGCCTGCTTCCAACCCTCATCTACTTCAGCCTCTTCAAAGTTGCATGGTTCAACTGTTGCTGCATGTGCTCTCTCATAGATTTCAGATAATGGTCTAGTACCCCTTACTGTTCACATCAATGTCCGTTTCAGGACCATCTCGAGCACCATCAGTTTGTTCCAATATCAAGGTTTCAGTAGCAGCCTCTGGTTCACCTTTGTCCCAATTCCAACGAGCTTGTTCATTAAAGATTACATCTCTGCTCACCTGGATTTTGTTTGTTGAAGGATCCAAGATTCTATAGCCTTTCTTAACTGCACTGTAGCCAATCAGAACACCTGGTTGAGCCCTTTTTGACAGTTTATCTCTCTTGACTTCTGGTACATGAGTATAGCACAAGTATCCAAAGGTCCTCAAATGAGCCAGTGAAGGCTTGAAACCAAACCAGGAGGGTCTTATGAGCTAGAGCTCTTGTTGGAAGTCTATTTTGAAGATAGACTCCAGTGTTCACAGCTTTAGCCCACATATTCTTTGGCATGTTCTTCTGAAATAGGAGGCATCTAGCCATATCTAAAATGCTTTTATTCTTTCTTTCACATACCCCATTTTGTTGAGGTGTGTACACATTTGTTAGCTGATGTTTAATGCCATCTTTTGCAAAAATGGCTTGGAACTGAGCTGAAGTGTATTCAGTCCCATTGTTTGATCTTATAGATTTAAGTTTGCCACCAATTTCTATCTCAGCTGCTGTTTTGAACTTCAAGAAGGCTTGAACCACTTCAGACTTGTTCTTTAAGAAGTAAATCCAGCAATATCTGGTACTATCATCAATAAAAAGAATGAAGTACCTATTGCCATTGAGTGACTCGGTCTTCATAGGGCCACATACATCTGTGTGCACTAATTGAAGCTTCTCTGAAGCTCTCCAGGCTGTGCTTGTAGGAAATGGAAGCCTGGCTTACTTTCCCATCTGACAAACTTCACAAACATCCTCATTTTGAACTGATTTGGTAAAGTTTTCAGCCATATCCTTGCTAATCATTCGAGCCATTGATTTAAAGTTGGCATGACCAAGCCTTTGGTGCCAAAGCTTGGACTCCTCTATAGAAGCAGCATAGGCACTGTCTAGGCCCTTATTCCAATCCAGAACAAAGCTCTTGTTTGTCATGGCTACTGTCATAAGCATAGACCCTGTTGGATCACTAATCTGGCACTCATTGCCTTTAAAGACCACAGTATATCCCTTCTCAAGCAACTGAGCTATACTTAAGAGATTTCTATCGATTTCAGGTACAAACAATACATTTGGAATGAGTTTGTTACCTGATGGAGTGCATATTATCACACTACCTTTGCCCTCTGCCTGAATACAATGTCCATTTCCAACTTTTACCTTAGTCTTACAACTGCTGTCTAGGGATTTGAAGATAGATGCATCTGGTGACATGTGGTTAGTGCAGCCACTATCAAGGAGCCACCCTTTGGTAACCTTCCCCTTTTTAGCTAAACATGAGACTGCGAACACTTGTTCTTCACTATCACTGCCTTGTTCAGCTACTCGAGCCTTAGCTGCCTTGTGTTGTGGTTGATTCTGCTCAGGTTTGTCCTTTTCTTTGCATACTCTTTCAACATGGCCTCTTTTCTTACAATGTTGACATATAGCATCTGGCTTAAACCAGCACCTTGCCTCAGGTGACCAGGCCTTTTACAGTGCCTACATGGTCTATCCCATTTTCTTGGAGCATCTGATTTGGACTTATCTTTCCAATTCTTCTTGCCTTTGTAGGCAGCATTACTCGAGCTAGGCTTGACTTTGGCCTGAAATACACCTTTCTGGTGCTCCTCCATCCTGTTGGCTCTACTTTGCTCCTGAGCATAGAGAGCATTGGTAAGCTCAGTCAGTGAGATCCTTGCCAAGTCCCTCGAGTCTTCTAAGGAGGATATCTTTGCTTCATATCTCTTTGGCAGAGTAGAGAGAACCTTCTCAACTATTCTTCCTTTATCAAACTGCTCACCAAGGAGCCTTATGCTGTTTACAACAGCTATTATCCTGTCAGAATATTGCTTGACAGTTTCCTCCTCTTTCATTTTCAGGTTCTCGAAATCCCTTCTCAAATTTAGAAGCTACTGCTGCCTTGTTCTTTCAGTGCCTTGGAACTCCTCCTTGAGCTTGTCCCAAGCCTATTTTGGAGTCTCACAGGTCATGATCCTAGTGAAGATCACATCAGAAACACAATTCTGAATGCAAGACATGGCCTTGTGCCTCTTAGTCCTTTCATCTGCATGCTGCCGAATCTGAGCCACAGTGGGGTTGGCCCTTAGTGGAGTTGGCTCAGCATCTGAGTTCACTACTTCCCACAGATCAAATGCCTGAAGGTATGTTCTCATCTTGACCAGCCAAATATAGAAGCCCTCTCCATTGAAGACTGGTGGAGCTGCAGGAGCAAAACTTGAAGAAGCCATCTGATTTGTAATTCACACACAACAGGTCCTCTGAGACAAAGGCTCTAGATACCAATTGTTGGTGCTATCGAGCGAGCAAGCAGCTGGTATGGCTTTGGCTTTTACAGCAAGTCACGATACTTGCTAAGCAAATAAGAAGGATTCAAGCAAAAGAAAAAGAAAAGAAGAGCAAAACTTGAAATCAAAGAAGAATGGTTGAGAGTATTAATGAAAGAAGTGTATTTCATTCATAAAGATCATTAGAATATTGACATTACATATATATCAAATAAAGATGAAGCTTACAAGTCAAATTTCTACCTAAACATATACCTACTACCACTAAACATTACAAACAAAATAACTTAACTTGTTCATTAGACTAAAGCTGGTTAACAGCTCCATCAACATCAATTTACATCAATCAACTAAGTCAAAATGAACTAGACTTCAAAATGAACAAAATTTAGTTGGTGTTCGGCAGCTTCAAGGCTTCTAGTTGCTGCCGACTTGGTCTGCAAATTGGAGAGTTGCATGGCCACCTTTGCTGCTGCATGGAGGCTAATCTCAACAGTTTTTCCTTAATATATTTAAAAAATGTCACCAACTCCCGTGCATTGGCAGCTAGGATGGTTTCAACGCGTGCAAATAAATGGCAAGGATATAAATATTAAAGTGCTTAGATAGTGAGTTGGAGAGATGGTAGAGGGGAGACATTGCATGAACATTGTTGCCACCATTTGATCGAGATCTTAATTAATCATGTCAACATTAGCAGATAGAAGAAGCATTTGAATTCCCTTTGTCTCCATGGATTGATATGCATATACATATATATAACCTGGGAGCAGATGCCTAGTATTTCAGTGAAAATTGCAAGAAATGTTGATTCAAAAAATAGGCTTCTTTGCTCAGAGCAAAAACAATGGCAGCCACTCGATCTAACAGTTTCCCCCGCTCATCTAGACAACACCCACTAGCAAGAGAAGTTAATGAGCATTTGAATAGATTGAGGGCTTCTAAAGAGGGATCTACTTCATCAGCATCAATAAGCCATAAACTAAATAGCTTTCAAGATTTGTATGATTGTTTTGTTAAGTTTCTTCAGTTGCCTCTGTCCCACCATGCTTTAGCCCACGAATGTGCTGATGAGTTGTTGGATGGTTCTCTTAGACTCCTTGACCTTTGCAGCACTGCTAAAGATATTGTGCTGCAAATAAAAGAAAGCACAGGTGAACTTCAATCGGCTTTGCGTCGAAGGAAAATTGGTGAAGCTGAGATCGTAAGTGAAGTGAGGAAATACATGAGCTCCAGGAAAGTTGCCAAAAAGACTATCCATAAGGCACTGGGAAACTTGAAGGTCATACAAAGGAAAAACAGAGTCTCGCCTTCAGAAACTGTTAGCATGCTGAAGGAGATTGAAGCAGTGACTTGTTCTATGTTTGAGGATTTGTTATCTCTCATCTCCGGACCAAAGCCTAGAAGTTGGTTATCAGTTTCGAAACTATTGCATCAAAGAAGAATAGTGTGCGAAGATGCTGGAAGAAACGTGAATGAATTTAGAAAGGTTGATGTTGCTTTGAAATCCTTCGCAATAACCAAATCTGAGATCATAAATCTTGAGATGCAAAACTAGCTAAAAGACTTGGAGCTGTTTATTCAAGATCTTGAAGATGGACTTGAATGCCTCTTCAGGTGTGTGATCAAAGAAGAGTCTCGCTTCTTAACATCCTTACCCGGTAAAAAACCAAACCCAATTTTGGATTACATCATGTATAGAAATCAAATATACATACATACATACATATAAATGAAATACTCTTTTCCATTTCCATGTGACAAAAGCTCCCTATTATTTTTTCTCTTTCAGTAGCATTTGTTTTAACCTTCTTTTCTTCCAGAGAAAACAAAAAAGTTAACCTTGGGTTTTTGTATTTTACTTTCTTCTTAAATATGTTGCAATTAATTTATCAAGTTTGAGGCTGGTAGGATTCCTTTTATCTCTAAATTAAACAACAATCAATCCATTAACACGGATGCATGCATTAATAGTGATAACTGCAAGCTTATATTCAAATTTACCACACGTTTCAATTGATGAAAAATGGTGAGGCTAGCTTGTTGCCAAATATCAACCATTAAACTCCACCATTTTTTTCTATTTGTTGGCAATATGTGTAGAAATTATTACGCTTGCATGCAGATATTGCCTCTCTCCACCACAATAAGATAATCGTATAATAAACTTCACCCATTTTTTTGTTTGTTGCCAACATGTGCAACATGCACATATTGCGTGCAAATCCCTTGTTTTTACAAATAGTTGAATTGTAGTAGGAACAAAACAACTCTCCAAATAGATAAGGGAGGTGAGTTTATGTCAATTGAATTCAAAATCTTTCGTGAAGCAAATAGAACAAAAAAAGAGTTCCCAACACCTTATACATCAGAGAAAAATCACCTAGCAAAACGCAAGAACTGCACCGTTATTGAAATGTATAGAAGCATGGTGATACAATTGTTGCAATAGTAGAATATGCAATTAAAATTATGCACCACTTGGTCTTCTAGTCTATAGAGACTAGATCTCTTCAAAAATGGTAAGTAGAGTGACTAAATGGTAAATTTCTCAATTCTACTGTAAAAGTTAAAGACCTAAATTGCGAAATCAATAAACCAAAAAAAAATATAAAACTTAGTCTAAAGTGTTGAGTTTTTCACACAGGAGGAAAAATAGAACCAAGTAACCCGGGTGAAATAAGAAGCTTTAACTCCAAAATAGAGCAACAACGTAATAAACCCGGGATAAAGAATGAAAGAGATTTGAGATTTAAAAGAAATGAGAGTTGCAAGAAAAAGAATCAAAACAGAAGCAGGAACAATGGAGAAGAATTGAGAGAGCAAAAAGATGAATACTCTCATTACATTACTAGGAGTTATACATGCATTACAAATACATTTAAAAATAATAAAAATAACTTTGCAAGTAAACAAACATTAAATACAACTTAATGATAACCTAGGACCTGTCTAAAATACAACTAAGCAACTTACTAGCTTTTTCAGCCAAAAAGTTTCTGTCAAATCAGATACAGGTCGGTAGCTACACAAAACATATTTAACCCAGATAACATACGATGTACTTGTATGGTCTGTATTTCACCTGGGTAACATACATACACCTGCATGACTGCATGATAACTTGTATGCTGTTGTAGTTGCCACTTTTGAACACTCCTCTTTGGCTACAAAGCATCAACCTCCTATCTCTTTTCTCAAATACTCAAATCTCATGGCAGCTAATGGTTTGGTCAAGATGTCAGTAAGTTGATCACTTGAACAACAATGGGCCAAACTGATTTCCTTTGACAACTCTGCCTCCCTCACAGAATGGTATTTGATCTTGAAGTGTTTGGTTTTGCCATGAAACACAGGGTTCTTGGCAATTGCTACAGCTGACTGATTGTCAACTTTGATCTCAGTTGACTCTGCTTGACCAACATTCAAATCATTCAGTAATTTTCTGAGCCAAATTGCCTGATTAACAGCAATAGCAGCTGTAATATACTCAGCTTCTGCAGTGGATTGAGCTACTATCTGTTGCTTCTTTGAACTCCAGCTAAAAACTTCTGAGCCAAGTGTAAAGAAGTAACCCGAAGTATTTTTCATGTCATCAATGGATCCAGTTCGATCACTATCCGAATATCCAGCATGCTTTAGCTCATTTGCTCTTCCAAACTTTACACCAAAGTTTAAGGTTCCTTTAACATATCTTAGGACCCTTTTAGCAGCTTACAAATACACAACATTACAACAGTGCATAAATCTTGAGAGAAGGCTGACTGCATACATAATGTCAGGCATTGTTGCTGTCAAATAGAGTAGGCAAACAATGAAGCCCCTATACCCTTTTTCATCCACTCGATCATGCTCACTAGCGTTTGACAGTTTTTCTCTAAGTGCAACAGGAGTGCTAATAGATTTGCACTTTGACATGGAGAATTTGCTTAGAACCTTTTCTACAAATGCTCTTTGGCTTATGAAAATGCCATCCTCTTTCTGATTTACCTCTATACCAATGAAGTTGTCATCAAACCAAGTTCAGTCATTTTAAAATTGTCTTGCATTTGCTTCTTGAAGTTTAATCAGCTCACTTTCACTGCCAGTAACTAACAAGTCATCAACATACAAGGAAACAATTAGCAAGGTCTCCTCTTTAGCTTTCTTGATATAAAGTGTAGGCTCACTTATGCTCTTTGTGAACCCGAGCCTTGACAAGTAGTTATCTATCCTGTCATACCAGGCCCTTGGGGCGTGTTTTAGGCCATACAAAGCCTTTTTAAGCTTGTAGACTCTGTGTTCCTCTCCAGCAACCTTAAAACCGTCAGATTGTTCAATAAAAATTTCTTCCTTGAGAAATCCATTCAAAAAGGCAAATTTAACATCCAACTGATGCACTTTCCACTGTTTCTGAGCAGCTAAGGCAAATAGCAGCCTTATAGTGTCCAACCTTGCAACAGATGCAAAGGTTTCAAAGAAATCGACCCCTTGCTACTGACTGTAACCCTTCACAACTAATCTGGCCTTGTGCTTGTTCAGTGACCGATCTGCATTTTTCTTGGTCCTGAACACCCATTTGACACCAATAATCTTCCTATCTTCTGGCCTATCAACCAGCTCCCATGTGTCATTCTTATGACTCATCCTTAGTTCAACTTCCATAGCTTCTTGCCAGCAAATTTCCCTTGCTGCTTCATCATAATAGGAAGGCTCTACTATTGCAACATTACACCTTTGATAAATGTCAGCAATAGTTCTTATGCATCTTACAGGTGCATCATCAATATCATCACCAAATTACCCTTCTTCAGCTAGCTCTAAATTGCTGTCATGCTGATCTTCCTCATTCAAACTTGCATCTAACCCATTTCAATTCCAAACTCTTTTTTCATCAAATTTCACATCTCTGCTCATAATGATCTTCTTTGTTGAAGGATCATACACCCTATATCCCTTTTTTATGCTGCTTTAGCCAACAAAGATACCAGGCATAGATCTTCTTTCAGGTTTGGTTCTCTTCTTAGCAGGAATGAGTGTGTAACAAACATAGCCAAGCACTTTTAGGTGTACAATAGTTGGCTTAAGTCCATTCCAAGCTTCAAAGGGAGTTTTGTCTTTGACAGTAGTGGTAGGTAGCCTGTTGAGCAGATACACTTAATTATTAGCTGCTTCAGCCCAAAATTTGCTTGGCAATTTGCTTTCAAACAGTAAGCATCTAGCCATGTCAAGCACTATTCGATTCTTCCTCTCACATACTCCATTTTGCTGAGGAGTATAAACTATTGACAACTGATGATGAATTCCAGCTTGTTCATACAGCTTCTAGAACTTATCTGACAAGTACTCAACACCATTATCTGATCTCAAAGCTTTAATCTTACTGCCTGATTAGTTCTCAACTAGAGCTTTGAACTTGCTGAATGCTTCAAACACCTCTGATTTTTACTTCAAAAAATAGATCCAACAGAATCTACTGAAATCATCGATGAATAGTATAAAATATCTACTATCATTTAGAGAAGTAGTCTTCATTGGTCAACAAATGTCAGTGTGAACTAATTCAAGCTTGTCTCGAACCCTCCATGCCTTATCAACTGGAAAAGGAAATCTAGCTTGCTTACCAAGCTGACAGACTTCACAAAGAGTATCTTTGGCTTCTACTTTTGACATGTCTTCAGCCAAGTTTAACTTGTGCAACTGAACAAGTGCCTTGTAATTAACATGGCCTAATCTCATGTACCATAGACCAATATTATCAACAAGGCTAGTGTAAGCTTTCTTTTCAAGTTGATTAACATCAAGCATGAAGCGCCTATCTACCATTGCCACTGTAATTAACTCCTGACCATGTGAGTCTTCAACAATGCAAGAGCCACTCTTAAAAACTAGTGAGTAACCCTTTTCTACAAGCTGACCAACACTAAGTAGATTTTGATCTATGTAAGGCACAAAAAGCACATCAGGGATTACTTTGTTACCTAACTTTGTGTTGATCACCACATTGCCCTTGCCTTTGGCTTCAATTAGGTCCCCATTACCAATCCTGAATTTTTAGGCAAAACGTCTGTCGAGCTCCTCGAATAGCCTTTCATCAGCTGCTATGTAGTGTGTGCAGAAACTGTCCACTAGACAATCACATCCAATTTTGCTTGAGGTTGCAAAGCAGGAGGCTATGAAAACATGCTCCTCTTGAGCTTGAAAGTCCTCAGCAGCCTGAGCTTAGATTTGTTGCTGAGCTTGTGCCTTCCCTTTGTTTTTGCACACCCTCTCAACGTGTCCAAACTATTTATAGCTTCTGTACTGAACATCTGGCCTATACCAGTAGTTCTTATCTAGATGTGTGGTCTTTTTACAGTGAGCACATGGTGAAAATCTCTTCTTCCCTGCATCTCTCCTTGGTTTCTCCCTTCTATCGACCCAAGGCTTCTTCCCTTTTTGGCCAAAACCTAAGCCTTCCTTGGCCTTTGCTTGGAAAGTTCCTTCAGGATGCTCTTCTTGCCTGTTGGCCCTCATTTGCTCAAGTGCATATAGGGAATTTGCCAACTCAGACAATGAGATGGTTGATAAGTCTCTTGAGTCCTCCAATGATGAGATTTTTTACTCAAATTTTTTAAGGAGAGTGGTGATGACGTTCTCAACAACTCTGCTCTCATTGAAATCATCTCCAAGGAGCCTAATGCTGTTGACTATAGCCATTATCCTATCACAGTACTGCTTAATGGTCTCTGACTCTCTCATCTTCAAATTCTCAAAATCTCTCCTAAGATTGATCAGTTGTTTCTGCCTCATTTTAGCTGATCCCATAAACTCCTCCTTCAGCTTCTCCCGTGCTTGCTTCAGTGAGTAACAAGCCATAATCCTAGTGAAAATCACATCAGATACCCCATTTTGCAAGCAGGCCATCGCTTTATGCTTTTTGGCACACTCTTTACTGTGTTGCCTCATCTATGCAATGGTTGGATTAGCTCTCAATGGAGCTGGTTTAGTATCATTCTCGACCACATTCCACAAATCATGTGCTTGAAGATATGTCTTCATCTTTACTATCCAGATGTGGTAGTTTTCTCCAGCAAACACAGGTGGTGGTGGTGGTGGTGGTGTGAAACTCAAACTTATAGCAAACAAACAGACCAACAAAAAGGTTTCTGCTTCTTTTCTCTCAAACACAAGTCACTCACAAATGAAACACAACCAAGGTCCCTAAAGACTTAGGCTCTTGATACCATTTGTTGAGTTTTTCACACAGGAAGAAAAATAGAACCAAGTAACCTGGGTGAAATAAGAAGCTTTAACTCCAAAATAAAAGCAACAACGTAAGTAACCTACGATAAAGAATGAAAGAGATTTGAGATTCAAAAGAAATGAGAGTTGCAATAAAAAGAATCAAAACAGAAGCAAGAACAGTGGAGAAGAATTGAGAGAGCAAAAAGATGAATACTCTCATTACATTACTAGGAGTTGTACACACATTACAAATACATTTAAAAACAATAAAAATAACTTGTGCAAGTAAAAAAACATTAAATGCAACTTAATAATAACCTAGAACCTGTTTACAACACAACTAAGCAGCTGACTAGCTTTTTCAGCCAAAAAGTTTCTGTCAAATCAGATACAAGTCGGTAGCTACACAAAACATATTTAACCCGGATAACATACGATGTACTTGTATGGTCTGTATTTCACCCGAGTAACATATATACACCTACATGACTATATGATAACTTGTATGCTGCTGTAGTTGCCACTTTTGAACATAAAGTTAAATTTAAATTTGCTAAATACCTAAAATTATAATTAAAACCTAAAAATTAAATAAATATAAAACGGAGTAAATTTTATCAAATTTAAGTAAGATCTAAACACCTAAACAACTCAAATCTAAAAAAGAACATAACTTCTAGATGTAAATTTATACACAACTAATTATCACAATATACCAATTTCATCAACTGTAACAGCCTGTTTTTAGCCAAATCGGAACAGTGGTTTTAGGACCACGAATCTGATGTCAAAAAAATTATTTTATTATTATTTCAATATTTATAGCATGATATTATGATTGTGTAAAAATTTTGTGAAGAAATTTTATCAATTGTGTTCTTAATTTGATAAAAAGGACTAAATCGCGTAAAATGCGAAAGTTGGGTTCTATAAGCTAAAGGAAGTAAATAGATATAGAACTTAAAAGTAAAGGTCCTTATGTGGTAAATGGAATAATGGTTTGGCATTTGTGTAAATTTAATTAATTTTAAAGGTTAATTTAGTAAAAATAAATGATAAATAAATGAAATAAAAGCAAATTTCATCTTTCTATTCATCATCTTCTACCAAATGTTCATAGAAAGGAAACTATTTTTTTCATTTAGGGTTCGGTCACATGAAGGTTTAATTGGTAAGTGGTTTGTGCTCGGTTTTTAATAATTTTCACGTTTTTAAGATCGCTGCAATTGATGAATAAGCATGTATTTTGAAGTGTCTTGTAACGCCCCTAAACCCGTTCCCATCGCAGGAGGGTTAAGTGACATTACTAGACAATTCACAATCACCGGCCACGCTCGTTCAACCAATTGAAAGCATTCATAGATAGCACAATTTATACCATTCAACTCTTACAATCATTTCACAAAGTTCGGAAGAGAGTATTTACTAATGAAACACCTAATCGAATTTCTTATTGACAAGGTAATTGGTGTTAAGTCATTTTTAAACATTTTCATCATTTAGATCATTATAACCATTCATTTAGCAAAATATTCACAACTAAAAGGATGAGCAAGCCATTTGTGCATGGCTAAAACATATATATACATATTCAAAATAAAGATTCTTAATTCGGCAACTATGAGGTACTTCCTATACATGCCATTAACGAGAGTCTAGCTAATTAGGTACCGAACAAGTCTTGATAGTAGAGATGACTTCGAGTGAGAGGTTCCCGAGACCGTAGCCAACGAACAAAATCTATAAAACAGAAGAGTATAGGGCAACAGAGTAAGCATTTATTTGCTTAGTAAGTTTAAGAATTTAAAACATTTAAACTCTAAAACATTTGTACGTTTAAACTAAGAACTTTTCTAATTGACTGAACATTTATTAGTTAAATTAGACAATCATCATGCATACATAACCTAAACATTTCTCAAAATCGGAGTTCATATCATTTTTATTAACATCTTTCCCTTGGCCGAAACCTGCATTAATATTCAAGGCTAACTATGTTTTACCCATGTTCTCTTATATGCTTATATCTTCATTCCAAATCTAAGGTATGCAAAGTTTAATGATTCAATCTAGTATAACATAATAGGGTTTGAGGTTCACACCTCCTATGTATATTTTTTTTTCATTTACATATAACTTTAAACAACAATTAGAGCATCTGAACTTAATTTGTGGCAAAGATCTAAACAAAATCCATTTCATATTTAGTATGGGTACATACCTAATTTACTTGAGGAAATAATTTCCTTCATTCATGATGATTATAACATAGCACCTATTTTAGCATTATTACCTTTAGGCTTTAACCAAATATACTCTAGCCATAAGGCTCTTCGGGCTGGACCCGGCTATTACTATGGCATAATTACCCTTCGGAAGCAACCCGGATATATCACTAGCCCAGCGGCTCTTCGGGACTTGTCCCGAATATTTCACTGGCACGAAGGCCCTTCGGGACACAGCCCGGGTATTTCACTAGCTCAAAGGCTCTTCGGGACTTAGCCCGGATATTTCACAATAACTTTATATAAACGGATCATTCAACATTCCTTTCACACATTTGTTTCCCATTTAACATTCACTTGTAATAATATCCCTTAACACATAGCACAACATATTCACTAATCACTTTACCTTTAGGTACAAAAGAAGTTCCCATTTCAAATCAATGCACGTAAACTTTATTTCTACCGAACTATAGGCTCTATTGCCACTTTCTCATGTAATTTGCCATAACTAATACCAATCTAAGTAACTAGACATAGTCATCATTCTTAATCGGATAATAGATCAAAATTTCGCTACTTAATTCTTACCTCGTGCCTTTTTGAGTAGATACGGTCCGACTATTCAGAAATCTTGGCTTTTCCCTTGTCCGATGCTATCCCTTTAGGTTCTTGAGCTAATTTAGACAAATTAATTTAAATTAACATTCATTTAATCAATTTTCTTACATAACACAAGAAATACCTACTTAACAATTCCACACATTCGGCCCAATTTAAAAAAAAAAACACCATTAGTCACAAATAAAGAAAACATCCTTAAATCTAATATACATACACTTCAATCCACTCATCAATAAACATTTTATTAATATACTATACTCCATTGCCGAAAGCTATAATGCATCAAATCAAAACATTTCAATTAGCTAAATAACAAGGGTGACTAAGGGCTTTTCTTCCTTTTTGGTATTTAAACATTTATATCACCATTTTAAGGCATAGCAATCTTATAGCTGAATGCTTCAAAACTTCACTAAGATTATCCATTCACCAAATTATACCTATTTTAAAACAATTCATTCGGCCTTGAACTGATGATATAACCAACATTTAGAACTAATTTAGCACATATCCTTATTTTTCCAAAATTACCACTTTTCAATAAGACCGATTACAAAATTTGCTTAAACACTTATCTATACCCACATTTTAACACACATATATTCATACTTCTCCGTTTGCTATCAATTTAAACCTTGTACAAAATTTAGACCCAATTTATTATTTCTAATGTTCATGACCGTATAGCCATTTCAAAGAATTAAGTCACCCAAGCACAAATTTGCATTTCTAAGCCTATGAATATACAATCTCATCAATCTTTCCACCTAGTAACTCTCGTATACTACATCTCTCATTTCTATCCTCACAACTTCAAAAACTTCCAAAATTCTACATGGATTCCTCAATGGCCGAATGAAATAGTTACCATAAAAAAAATGAAAGTAGATTCATGGTCTTCATATTAAGCTTAACCATCAACTAGAATTTACAAGAACTTAAGGAAAAATCATCAAGAATCCTCACCTTAGCTATAGTCTTCAATGGCCGAATGTTAACCTCTTCTTCTTTCTTTTCTAATTCAATTTCGGAAATGAAGAACAAATAGTCCTCCTTGTTCTTATCACCATTTTCTTTATTACTTTATTAAACTAATTCATAAAATAAGCCATTTAATCATAAAATACTAATTTAAAAAGCATAATTTAACAATCACCATCATTATGGCCGGCCATTACTTTGAAAAAGGAGTAATTGACATACAAGTCCTCTTTTCCTAATCCATGTATTAATTAACCTTCTAAATTATTCTATCATATTATTTTCAAGATCTCACTTTAATCCTAATTCATAAAAATTCACATCACAAATAAAATTTTAAGACATGCTATTTTCACCCGCAATACATCACATATAAAGAACATAAAATATAACATCTAATTTTCATCGTGACTCGGTTTTGTGGTCCCAAAACCACTTCCCAATTAGGGTTAAAATTAGGGCTGTTACATGTCTTGGTAGATTATGAATGCTTGTTGATAGATATACAAGTTTTGTTAAGTGATTTTTAATGGAAATGCAAATTAGGGGGTTAAATGGTGAAATGTGTAAATTTAGTGGTTAAAATGTGAAATAAATGAAAATTTTGGGATGCTATAAGCATGATAAATATTAGTCTAGGCTTGGGTTGTGATGAAATTGAATGAATTTTGTTTTACGAGCCTAAGGACTAAATTGTAAAAATATAAAATATTAGGGTCAAAAGCGTAAAGTTTCCTTAATGTGAGTTTTTTCATAAATTGAATGAATTGATTATTAAATAAGTAAAATTTGATATTATATAGATTGAGAATAACGAGAGTTGAATTTAGAACGAGGAAAGACACGTATTGGATTAGTCGACCTAGTTTGTCGTTACAACAAATAAGGTAAGTCTGTATGCTAATAAACGTTGTTTAATTATGTTATAAATGCTTTATTATTAATGAAGTGAATTGGATATGTTTGAAAATGAGATTACGAGACATGATAGACAGTGATTCAACAGTAGAAAGCCCGTATGAACCTTAGGAATAATATAGGATACAAATTTCATGACATTAGGGTTACGAGATGAGATTACGTGTAAGACCATGTCTGGGACATGGCATCAGTACGTGATTTCGTGTAAGGCCATATCTAGGATATGGCATCGATATGAGACTTCGTGTAAGACCATAGCTGGGCTATGGCGTCGGTATGAGATTACATGTAAGACCATATCTGGGATATGGCATTATACTATACATACGTGATTCCCGAGTATCCTTTAGAAATTTCAAGTGGTTTAAAGGGAAAAGTCAATATGAGAATGAAAGTTTGATTGAATTAAGTAAAACAAGTATGCATAGAATAGAACCTATGTAAGAATTGAATGAAGGTAACTTGGTGAGTTTATAGGGTATCATGTATATGAAATGAGAAAGATTTGTGTATAAGTATATTTCATGCCAAAATGTGTTTATTGGGCTATATTTAAGTATGAATTGAATGATATATAAGATGTGAGTTATAGTTGTTTTAACTATAGATATATGTATATATATATGGCACGTTGTATGTGAAATACCATTATTTGATGATATTTCACATGATTCACCTTGGCTAAAGAAAATGTGAAGGTATGAGTTAATCAAGGTACTCGTGATATAAATCGACAAATAAGTGAAAGTAGTGAAATTGATATGATGAGTAAGTGTAGATTTATGAAATGTGATATGATATACTTGATTATTGAAATATGATGGTTATTGAGTTGAAATTAGTTTATCTTAATGGCTTATGCATTCGTGATTGTGAATGAATTAATAAGATGTTTTCAAATTATACGAGTATTAAATTGATCACTTGGAAAGTTCTTGGCATAAGTGATAGAATGGTGAAATCACACGAGTTATATTACGATATGTAAAATTTTTTAAAATGCGTTTATTTGATTAGATGAGTTTATTATCATACGAGCTTACTAAGCTTCATAGCTTACTTTGTTCTCTTTTTCTATGTTTTATAATGTTTCAAAAATTCGCTCGAGTTAGAAGTTGTTGGAGATCTTGTCACACTATCGAGCTAATGATTTGGTATTTACACACTTTGTGACTTTGGTTATATGGCATGTATAGGCTTAGTGATTATATGGTGTGAATTAGTAATTTCGGATAATGAAGCCTATAAAAGTTGATATGTATGTAGCCATGTGATTTGGCTAATTTGGTAATTGTATTGGTATATATATATTTGTGAATAAGTGGTTGATATGTTATGTGTGATTATAATTACATTAAATATGCTCGATGGCTTTAGAGTTTGCTTTGTTTGTGAATTGGTAGTTGATGTGAAATTTATTGTATGATCGCACCTGTAAAACTAAATTATTATCACGATAAAGGCAAGCGCACCTTATCGAATAGTAGTATAGCTTATACCAAGACCGGGATGTCAAACCCACAGGGACTAAAAGTACTAGTATGAACTTTCTTTTTATTATCTAGCCTGAAAATAAAGGGGATTTGTTTTAAACTAATTAGACTAAACTAATTAACTAACTAAGAACGCAACAGAGAGTAAACTGAGAATACTTTAGAAAACTGATTAATTAAGACAATACCTAAGGAAGAATCCACCTAGACTTCACTTGTTATTTAACTTTGAACTAGACAACTTATTCACTTGACTTGATCCGTTGAAATCCTTAATTTATGTTTATATCTCTTTCAAGACTAATAACAACTAACCTTAGGTTGATTAATTAAAATTTCTTTCTAATTAAAACCCCTAGCGTTGCATTAACTCGATCTATAGATTTCCCTATTAGATTTGACTCTAACCTGGCAGATTTTTGTTGTCCTATCTCTAGGATAGCAATTAACTCCGCTTAATTATATTGGATCTACTCTTAGACAGGGACTTTTACTCCACTGAATAAGCACATTTGACTTGAATTAATATCTTGAAATATTAACATAAGAGTTAATAACACAATTAAGAACAAATCAAGTATTTATCATATAATTCAGAAAATAATAACAAGATCCATATTAGGTTTCATCCCCCCAGGTATTTAGGGATTTAGTTCATAATTGTAAAAGAAAACATCTCAAAATTGGGAAAAAAACAAAACATAAAGAAAACCCAAAAACTCCTAAAGGAAATTGAAGGGAGATTTTCAGTCTTGATGGAGATCCTGCTCCTGAGATGAATCAATCGACGTTCTTTTAGTAATTCCTTGCTTTCTACTCTCTGTGTCCCTTTAATCCTCTCCTAGGGTGTTTAAATAGATTTTAGAATGCCAAGAATACCTAAAATTTAGCCTTTTCTGAATATAATTAAAACAGGGTGCGATGGGGACACGAGCGCGTGGTCAGCCCGTGTGAAGGTGCCCAGGCTGTGTGCAATAGTTACTTGATTACTTGTCGACATGGCCATAACACACGGGTGTATGGCTTGCCTGTGTGGATAACTCTTGTAGAAGTGCCTCGGTTGTGTGAAACATTGATTTTGGCCCATTTTGTCTATTTTTGGCCCGTTTCTTGCTCTTTTCACTTTCCAATACTCACCTAAGTATAAAACAAGAAATTAAAAAATTAGGAGCATCAAACTCATTGAATTGTAAGGAGAATCATCCAAAAATACGTCAAGTATGGGTTAAAAATACGTTATAATTACGGTTTATCAAATACCCCACACTTAAGCATTTGCTTGTCCTCAAGCAAAATCCTCAACTCCCAATTAAAATTAATTCTTCTTAACTTATAATTCTTATAAACAAATCTCGAAATAATCCACAAGTAATCATGCATTGAGGATTCAACTAAAAGAATATCAAAGTTTCAAACAATCCAAGTTGAGTATTTTATCCCAAAAACATAGGTATCTCCCCTTATCTAAGTAATTACCTTTAATTCAAAATTACCCAGAGTTAACATCCTCACTAAAGATTCACTCAAATCACTCAAGGTGTTTAAGGGTTTAAAAATAAGCACTCAATAGTCAACATGAAAAGTTATTACCATAGGCTTGCATGAGAATCAAATCTCCACCACTATAAATTGAAATGATACATCAATCAAAAGGTCTTTGCTGGGTTGTAATGGGGCTTTAGTTAGGGGTGTAGACACAAGCTAAAAAAAAAAAGAAAGGAAGTCAGAATCGAGATTGAACTGGAAAATTACCTAACTAGAAGAAAATGAAAATTGATTATTTACATCACCGAAAAATAATCATAAACTTGAGCTTTTTCTCATGAAGTATACTATTTAAGATCAAGCGCACTAGAATTAGCAACTGAACTAACTTTGTATATGTTTTTTTTAAGAACAAATCAAGTAATGAAACTTTGCTAGCTGAATATAAGAAAGTAGCTAGGTAATTTATTCAAATCAAATCTCGAAAAAAATAGAGATCAAATTAAATGAGGTAAATTCTCAAGGAATCAAAAATAGGCTTATGGGTTAATACCAAGGGGAAATCAATAAATGGTTTATTAGGCTCAAGGGGATTCACTAACGGTTAATTATGAGGGTAGGCTTTTTATGGAGTGAGTGGGTTAAAACCTAGGTGCCTTTATCATCTCGGTATATCAAATCAATGGTGTGGTCTTGACATGTATAATCGAAGCAAGTTCTAGAATAAGAAATCAATATTGATGCACTCATAAGCAACAATGAAAGTGAGCAAGAAAGAATATATGCTCTAAAGGCTCAACGTCTTACAAAAATTATGGCTTTTGATGTCAATCTTATGAATTTTAAACTTCAAGATAATACCTAAATTTGGGGAAACAACCTAGAAAATTTTTAATTCCTAAAAAAAATCAACTTATCACGCTTGATTCTCTAATGTCTTAAAGTTTAAATAGTCAAAGCACTTTTAATTCAAGACATCAATAAAAATCATAAATCAATCAAAATTCATTCTAATAGTGATAAGAAAATTACTTGAGAACAAGAAAAAATTCAGGGATTTTCTGATAACGATATGAATGACCCCCCACACTTAATATGTACATTGTCCTCAATGTACAAAGATAAATAATAAGAACATAGGCATAACATCATAAGATAGGGAGAGAAGTGAAGCTCCCTGAATTCTAGATGAAATCCTTGGAATAGTGAAAGTGGAATTGGAGAAAGAGGTACTTGAAGTGCATGATTCTGAGCTACTTAAGAAAATAAACACAACTGTGGAAAGAATTAAAGCATTACTCGGTAAGAACCATAATGGTAAACAAAGTTCAAAATATAAATAATAAGTTTTTTTAAAAAAGGAAAAGGAAAAACAGAACAAATATAAAAATAAATATAAATGGACTCAAAGATCCTTATCCTCGGATGCCTCGTGGGTCGACGGTGCCAAAGGTGAGATGTGAAGGTGGTGACAAATCTGTCAAAGAGTGGCATTGATGTTGTCGAACCACTCAAAACACTGCTACTCGAAGCGAGTAAGTCGCTAGGATATGTCAGTCAATGTAGCAGCAGAATGAGTAGGTGGGCAACTCGGTGGTGGTGGAGGTGGGTCCTCGTAAGCTGGAGGGACATCATCAGTAATGTCTTCTGAATCATCCTAATCGGTAGACTGAACAAGCTTGTACTGAGGGGGATCAAATTCACGGTGTCGCTCGATCATCCTCATGTGGATCATACTAGAAATTCCCTGAGGAGACATGTGGCATATGAGTGTAAGTGTCGAAGACATCTTTAGCGTGTCAAAAAGGCCAAAATGACGAGCCAAACGAGTCACATAGGGCCCAAACAGATGGGCCCCCTCTTATAGCGGTCTGTTTGATGGCGAAAGGGGAGTGCGACAAAATAAGATAAGTCAAAGATGTGGCCGATCACCATATTCCAAAGATAATATGCATCAGTAGTGGACACGACGCAAGTGCTCTCTCTCCATCCAGTCAATGTATGAGCCAAAACAGCATGTATGTATCGAAATGCTGGAGGGAGAGCAGTCGCCTTCGAGTGACTCACGTCATATAGAATAGTACTCGCCGTAAGGTCGGTCCAACAGCATGAGGGCGAGTAGTGTATGTGACGGTGAAGGTGGAGAAAATCCTCGGTGGCCATAAACTCCTTCGTATAGAGGCCTAGTGCAGCTCCAAAATTCAGTGCCCTTATGCGTCGTACGAGTCCATCGAGGCGAAAAGTGATAGTGTTAGCCTTGTCATGTGTACTCATCACATGCTGCAAATGGAAAGTCGTGCAGAAATCGAGGTCAAATCCATATAATTAGGCTCAACGATGGCAAAAAACCTATCCCATGGGGCAGTGGCAAGATGAAATCGAATGAGGTGGGCAAGATAGACCTACTCTAAGGTGGCCCAATCAATATAGTGGCCCACTTCTATTGGTCATACATGGAGAAGCTAGAATAAGTCTTCCTAAGGGCCTCTGGAAAATTGGAGTAAAGGATGGCGAGCCTCGACAAATGCGCTCGAGGAGGTAGCGCCGGAGCCCTTCTATTTTTTCGAAACGGGAACTACAACTTTAGATTTGCCTCGTGAGTTTGTCATACTGTACCTGCAATATAAAGGTTTCAATATTAGTAGAATGGGGACAAAAACATAACTAAGAAAAGTCAGAAGAAGTTATGTGAATGTCCAAGACTATAACTGTGAAGGATCCAAGTTTTTTTAAATAGGAATGGTAGAAATGTAAAATCTAACACTAATACTTAAGTGTGCAGGACTAACAAATACTCTGTTAAACTAATCAGCCAAAGGTATAGCAAGAATATATATAGCCTATTAACGGGGATAAGGTATTATATTTAACAAGTGAACGAATAAAAAAAATGCTAACATATGGTAACTATCTAAATGCATAAGAAAAATCAAATGGTCTAAGAATCAAAAAGTAGTAATAAAACTATGAACTCTAATTGCTCTAAACAAGTGGTAGAATGAAGATGTTACTAAATAATAAAGAGAACTAAAATCAATAAGATACTCTCTATTAACAACTAATAATAAGATTAGTAAAATAGTACTAGAATAAATAAAAATAAATATAAATGTAAGTAAAGTAAAGGGGAAACCAACTGTTAGGTTAGCGTGGGAGTGATGAACAGTGGCGCAAGGGTGGTTAGTGAAGGAGAAATAGGGCTTGGGTTAGGAGGAAGGGAAGAAAAGGGGGATTTTTGGGTGAGGTTTGGCCAATGGAGGAAAAAGGGAGCCGTGCGTAAGGGAGTTTGTGGGAGAGAAAGACGACGGCGGGGGCTGTTGGTAGTAGTCAGAGTACGGGACAAAGGTGGAGACAACTAGAGGTTGCGGCGACTTGAGGAAATATGATTGAGGAAGAAAACAAGAATAAAAACTAATTTAGGGTTTGGGGGTTAAAAAAGGGGCATAGTCGTGTAACGGTCATGTGTTGGTCCACACGGGCGTGTGACACGCCCATATGGTTCGAATTCAGCCTGTGTTCATCGAGGAAATTTTAATGCCCTTTCATCACACGGCCTAGGACATGCTAGTGTGTCCAGGCTGTGTGCTTCACACGGTCGTGTCGCACGGCCATGTGCATTGTTCTTCACTTCTCCCACGCTCGTGTAATGATCACCACGCCTGTGAGGGTAGGCCGTGTCTCGCACATGGTTGTGTGCCTTGCATGTGTTTGATTCTAACTTGGTTAAAATTTGAAAAATCTAGCTCCAGGTTTCACACGGCCTAGGACACGAGCGTGTGTCTAGGCCGTGTGATCACATGGCCTTGTTGCATGGCTGTGTTGAGTTATCATAAGCCATGTGCATCGTTCTTATTTGGGATTTTTGGCCCTATTTCCATGCGGCCAAGGACACGCCCATGTGTCCAGGCCATGTAGGTGAAAAACCTACATGGAAAACATTAAAAATAGATAAAAATAAGTTTGTTAGTGGTGTCAGTGCTCGGGTTGCCTCCTGAGAAGTGCTTATTTATAGTCTAAGCTCGACTTAGCTTCATTTCGCATGGTCACGGTGGTTCGAAGAGTTGAAACTCCTCTTTCTTGTTATCAGAGTAAGGTTTGAGTCGAGTGTTATTTACCTTGAAAGTGCCAAATTTGGAATGTGTTACCTCGACTATATCGTAAGGAAAGTTATTTACTACTGTGAAGGGTAGTGCATCATTTGTATGAAGCTCTGAAGTGGTAAATCGAGGATCCTTTTCATCTAACAATACTTTGTCCCTGACCTTAAATTGCTTTGTTTTCACCTTAGGTTCGTCATGGATTCGCTTCGACTTTGTACGGTGTATCCTAAGTTCCTCTTTTCCATAGGTCTTCCATTCGTCTAGTTATCGATTTGTAGTCTTCGTTCCTCAAGAGCCGTTCTATTCGTGTTGCATGAATTTGATTGTGGCACCATTATGTTATTGCGAGAAACGTCCAGCAATGAAGGTTGAACCATGTGATTAGTCTCATTAATAGGTTTTAAGAAGTCATCTTCTTTACTCGATATCTTAATCGAATCACAATCCTGAAGAGTAATCGTGTTATCGCCTACACAAAGTGTAAGTTCACCTATGCCCACATCAATAATAGTCCTAGCAGTGGTTAGAAAGGGTCACTCTAAAATTAAATACACATCGCTATCCTCATCCATGTCTAGAACAACAAAATTTACTCGGAATATGAATTTATCAATTTTAATGAGAACATCTTCAATTATACCCTAGGGAATCTAATGGTTTTGTCAGCGAATTAAATGCTCATCCTAATTTGTTTGGGTTCTCCAAGACCTAGTTGTCTAAACATTTTATAACGCATTACATTTATACTAGGCCCTAAATCAACCAAGGCATTATCAATGGTTAAACTACCAATAAAACAAGGAATCATAAAACTCCCTAGATCTTTGAATTTGTTGGGTAGCTTGTTTTGCAAGATGGCTGAGCAAACTGCATTTAATTCCACATGCGACGTCTCATCCAACTTCTATTTATTTGGTAAAAGCTCCTTTAAAAATTTAACTGCATTTGGCATCTGCGAAAGAGCTTCAATAAATGTTAAGTTAATATGCGTGATATGAAGTTAATATGTAATTGATATACGTGATATGAAGTAATAAAATTTATAATAATGATCGCACCAAAAACTAACTATTATCACGACTTTAAGGCAAGCGCACCTATCGAACAGTAGTATAGCTTAGTGGCAAGATCAAGATATCATACCCAAGGGAACCAAAAATACTAGTACTTACTTCCTTTCTATTATTTAACCTAAGAAATAAAAGGGATTTTTATAAAACTAATTCTAAAACTAAATATGAATGCACAGAAAGTAAATTGGGAAAACCTCTTTAGGGAAAACTGATTGACTTGGGCAATACTCAAGGGAGAATCCACCTAGACTTCACTTGTTATCAATTTTTGAGATAGACGATTTATTCACTTGACTGGATCCGTAGAGATCCTTAACTTATGTTAATACCTCCATCGATGATAAGAACAACTAATCCTAGGTTGATTAACTGAAATCTCTTTCTGGTTAAAACCCCTAGTCTTGCATTAACTCGATCTATGGATCCCCTTATTAGGTTTGACCCTAATCCGGCAGATTTATGTCGCCCTATGTGTAGCGTTGCATACAACTCCGCTTAATTATGCTAGATCTACTCTTAAACAGGGACTTTTGCTCCTCTGAATAAGCACATCAATACTTGAATTAATACCTAGGATTATTAAAACAAGAATTAAGAATACATAATTAAGAACAATTCAAGTATTTATCATATAACTCAAGATAAAATAATAACAATATCTGTCTTAGGTTTCATCCCCCTCAAGTATTTGGGGGATTTAGTTCATAATTAACAAAGAAAACATCTCAGAAGAATAAAAATAACAAAATATAAAGAACCTAAAAACCCCTGAAGGATTGAAGGGAGATCCTTTGTCTTGATGTAGAATTCGGCTTCTGGAATGAATCAATCGGCTTCCTTTGGAGTGATCCCTTTCTTTCACTCTCTGTGTTGGCAAAAATACGGCACTCTTTTATGGGAGAAAAGGCACACCTTTAGAGTTGCCTCCTAAGGTCTTTATATAGAGCTTTGGAATACATTTCTTAGCCTTTAAGTATCCAAATCTGAGTGAAATTGCACTTCCTCACGACAGGGACACGCCCGTGTGCCACAACAAGAGGCCGTGTGTGAGACTGTTGATGGTGGCATGGCCGTGTGATATGACCATGCTTGTCAAGGCTGGGCCGTGTTGGACCTTATATGGCATGGTCGTGTGCCACGGCTGTCAGAGTTTTGCTAGCATAATATATCGGTTGAAAGTGCTTGTCTCTTCGTTGTCCCAAAACTGCACCTACTGTAAAATCACTCGCATCGTACATTAGTTCAAAAGGTAGATTCCAATCAGGTGAAATCATAATTGGGGCATTGACTAACTCTTCTATAAGAGTATTAAAAGATTCTAAGTATTCTTTATCAAAGTTGAAAAGCACATCTTTTTCTAGTAATTTCGTTAAAGGCTTAGCTATTTTAGAAAAGTCTTTAATAAATCTGCGATAAAAACCAGCTTGTCTTAAAAAACTTCTTATAGCCTTAACCGAATTAGGGGGAGGTAATTTTTCAATAGTTTCAATTTTTGCTTTATCTACCTCTATCCCTTTACTAGAAATTTTATGTCCTAGTACAATACCTTCTTGAACCATAAAGTGGCATTTTTCCCAATTAAGCACAAGATTTTTCTTTTCACATCTTATCAGAACACGTTTTAAATTATTAAGACAAAGTTGAAAAGAGTTACTGAAACCCAAAAATTCATCCATAAATACCTCCATGATGTCTTCCACTAGTTCGTCAAAGATAGCTACCATGCATCGTTGAAAATTAGCAGGAGCATTACATAATCCAAAAGGCATTCTACGATAAGCAAACGTACCGTATGGACATGTGAATGTCGTCTTTTCCTGATCTTCTGGAGCTATCGAGATTTGGAAGTAGCCAGAGAGGCCATCTAGGAAACAATAATACATATGACCTAATAATCTTTCCAACATCTGATCGATAAAAGATAAAAGAAAATGATCTTTTCGAGTTGCATCATTTAGCTCTCTATAATCAACGCAGACTCTCCATCTAGTTACTGTTCTTGTAGGTATTGACTCCTTTTTATCATTGGATACCACGGTCATGCCTCCCTTTTTAGGAACAACCTGCACAGGACTTACCCAAGAACTGTCAGAAATAGGATAAATAATGCCTGCGTCTAGAAGTTTAATTACCTCAGCTTTTACAACTTCCTTCATGTTGGGATTCAATCGTCTCTGAGCTTGCACAGATGGTTTATATCCATCTTCTATTAGGATTTTGTGGGTGCAAAAAGAAAGACTAATTCCTTTAATGTCAAAAATCTTCCAAGCTATAGCCTTCTTGTGTTCTTTTAATACTGGAAGTAATTCCTTTTTCTTTTCAGTACTTAAGTCTGATGCGATAATTGCTGGTAATGTCGAATCATCTCCTAAAAATGCATATTCTAAGTGGTTAGGCAACTACTTTAATTCCAATTTAGGAGGTTCATCAATCGAAGGTTTTTGTCTCAGTTCGTCATTCATCTTAATACTTTCATAACTTATGTGCCTTATGACAAGCTCATTAGAGTTTAACTCCTTCATTACTTCTCTAACTTCAGTGGTGGCTTTATCTTCCCCCCACCTTGAACAAGACACAGTTCCAACGTGTCTGCGAGAGAAATTTCCTGAAATTTATCTTGAACAAAATAATCAATAGCATCAACAAAGTAACAGGAATCATCTTGTTCTCTAGAAAATCTCATAGTATCATAGATTTTAAAAACGACTTCTTCTTCACCAATTCTAGGCACTAATTTACCATCCCCTACATCGATAACGGCTCTAGCAGTAGCTAAAAATGGGCATCCCAAAATTAAAGGCACTTCAATATCCTCATCCATATCAAGCACAACAAAATCAACCGGGAATATAAATTTATCTACCTTTATCAGCACATCTTCAATGACTCCCCTAGGGTATTTAACAGATCTATCAGCTAATTGAATACTCATCCTAGTGGGTTTTGGTTCCCCTAGACCTAGTTGCTTGAACATTTTGTAGGGCATTAGGTTAATACTGGCACCTCGTTCAGCTAAGGCTTTTTCAATAATTAAACTACCAATTAAGCAAGGAATAGTAGAACTCCCTGGATCTTTTAGTTTGGCCAGCAGTTTATTTTGGAGAATAGCTGAGCATTCCTTGTTGAGTTCCACTGTGGCTAATTCTTCCAACTTCCTTTTATTTGTGAAAAGTTCTTTAAGAAACTTTGCATACTTTGGCATCTACGAAATTGCTTCAACAAAAGGTAAGTTAATATGTAACTGTTTAAAAAGTTCAAGAAATTTACCAATTTGAGCATCTGTGCGGTCTTTCTTCAACTTTGCCGGATATGGTATGGGTGGTTTGTATTCCTTAAGTGTTGGTGGAGTGTTTTCCTTGGGTTCTTCTTCCTCTACCTTGTCTTTTGTGGATTATTGAATAGGCTTCTTTTCCGATTCAGCCAGTACTTTCCCATTTCATAAAGTAATTACTTTGACATGTTCTCTGGGATTTGGCTCAGTGTTACTTGGTAGTCCACCTTGTGATCTTTCTGATATTAATTTGGCAAGTTGACCAATCTGATTTTCAAGCCCTTGAATAGATGCTTGCTGGTTCTATAGTGTCATTTCAGTGTTTTGAAAATGAGTTTCTGATGCAGCCATAAATTTGGTGAACATTTCTTCAAGGTTTGGCTTTTTCTCTTGTTGGAATGGTGGCTGCTGAAATCTCGGAGGAGGCGGTTGTCTTTGATTTCCTTGTCCTCCCCATGAAAAATTGGGGTGATTCCGCCAACCTGCATTGTAAGTATTACTATAAGGATTATTTTAAGGTCTAGAATTGTTACCTATATAGTTGGCTTGCTCGGTTTCCATGTCATGTCCATAAGAAGAGTAGTCTGGATTGAACATATTTCCTTGAGTTATGTCACACTGCATCACTGGTTGTGCCTGCGTAAAACCAACAAAATTATCAAACTTTTTATTTAGAAGTTCTACCTGATTAGTAAGCATGGTGACAGCATCGATATTATAAACTCCTATAACTTTTGTTGGCTTTGTCCTCATGACTTGCCACTGATAGTTATTCAGTGACATCTCTTCTATAAACTCATAAGCTGCTTCAGGTGTTTTGTTGTTGATTGTTCCTCCTGCGGCTGCATCGACCATTTGCCTCGTTGATGGATTCAAACTGTTGTGAAAGGTTTGATCTTGTAACCACAAAGGCAACCCATGGTGAGGGCACCTTCTCAACAGATCTTTGTATCTCTCCTAGGCATCATAAAGTGTCTCTAAATCCATCTGCACAAAAGAAGAGATATCGTTTCGCAATTTAGCTATTTTAGCTAGAGGAAAATATTTAAGTAAGAACTTTTCGGTCATCTGTTCCCATATAGTGATTGATCCTCGTCGTAAAGAATTTAACCACTGTTTCGCTTTATTTCTTAAAGAGAATGGAAATAGCCTTAGATGAATGGCATCATCAGAAACGCCATTAATTTTAAAAGTATCACAAAGTTCCAAAAAGTTGGCTATGTGTGAATTTGAATCTTCATCCTGTAAACCATCAAACTGCACAAATTGTTGTATCATCTAAATAGTGTTAGGTTTTAACTCAAAATTATTAGCAGTAATAACAGGTCTAATAATACTAAATTGAGTACCGGCCAAATTAGGTTTAGCATAATCATACATAGTACGAGGAGCATCATCTTGGTTCACTGGTTGTGTAGCTATCGCTGGAGGTGGTAGATTGTCCTAATTTGCTTCCATCTCTTCTGTAGGTTCTGGCTCTTGTTCTTGTCCTTGTTCTGGATAATGTAGGCTTCTTCTGATCTCTCTACGAGTTCTGCGAACTGTCGCTTCCAAGTCTTTGTCGAATACCAGTGCTCCTTCTGGGTTTCTTCTAGTCATAAACTAGAGAAACCTAGAGGAAAAGAAAATTTCAGTAAAATAAAAATAAAAATAAAAATAAAAATAAGTTGAAAATAAATAAAGATAAATATGGCTAAAGTAATAGAAATTGAGCGTTCTTAATATTTCAGTTCCCCAGCAACGGCGCCAAAAACTTGATATGCGTGATATGAAGTAATAAAATTTATAATAATGATCGTACCAAAAACTAACTATTATCACGAATTTAAGGCAAGCACACCTATCGAACAGTAGTATAGCTTAGTGGCAAGATCGAGATATCGCACCCAAGGGAACCAAAAGTACTAGTACTTACTTCCTTTCTATTATTTAACCTAAGAAATAAAATGGGATTTTTATGAAACTAATTCTAAAACTAAATATGAATGCACAGAAAGTAAATTGGGAAAAACACTTTAGGGAAAACTGATTGATTTGGGCAATACTCAAGAGAAAATCCACCTAGACTTCACTTGTTATCAATTCTTGAGCTAGACAATTTATTCACTTGACTTGATCCGTAGAGATCCTTAACTTATATTAATACCTCCGTCGAGGATAAGAACAACTAATCCTAGGTTGATTAACTAAAATCTCTTTCTGGTTAAAACCCCTAGTCTTGCATTAACTCGATCTATGGATCCCCTTATTAGGTTTGACCCTAATCCGACATGTTTATGTAGCCCTATGTCTAACGTTGCATGCAACTTCGCTTAATTATACTAGATCTACTCTTAAACAGGGACTTTTGCTCCTCTGAATAAGCACATCAATACTTGAATTAATACCTAGGATTATTAAAACAAGAATTAAGAACACATAATTAAGAACAATTCAAGTATTTATCATATAACTCAAGATAAAATAATAACAAGATCTCTCTTAGGTTTCATCCCCCTCAAGTATTTGGGGGATTTAGTTCATAATTAATAAAGAAAACATCTCAGAAGAATAAAAATAACAAAACATAAAGAACCCAAAAACCCCTGAAGGATTAAAGGGAGATCTATTGTCTTGATGTAGAATTCGGCTTCTGGGATGAATCAATCAGCTTCCCTTGGAGTAATCCCTTGCTTTTACTCTCTGTGTTGGCAGAAATACGGCACTCTCTTGTGGGAGAAAAGGCACACCTTTAGAGTTGCCTCCTAGGATCTTTATATAGAGCTTTGGAATGCCTTTCTTAGCCTTTAAGTATCCAAATCTGAGTGAAATTACACTTCCTCACGACAGGGACATGCCCGTGTGCCACGCACGTGTGCCACGACAAGAGGTCGTGTACGAGACTGTTGATGGTGGCACGGCCGTGTGATATGGCTGTACTTGTCAGGGCTGGGCCATGTTGGACCTTATGTGGCATGGCCGTGTGCCATGGCCGTGTGATGAATCCTTGGGCCGTGTTGTTTTTATACTTTGGCCCATTTTCTCCGTTTTCGACCCATTTTTTGTTCTTTTCTCTTCCCTGTGCTCTTCTGAGTATAAAACATGAAATAGAAGGATTAAGAGCACTAATTTCCATAAATTTAATGATAATTCATCCATAAATTAAGCTAAGCATGGAGTAAAAATATGTATAATTTATCGTTTATCAGTCATTTTTTAAGAGTTTAAGGAATTTACCAAATTGTTCGTCTGTGCGGTCTTTCCTTGTCGCATTTGGGTATGGTACATGAGGCTTATACTCTTTACCTACTGGTTCATTGTAGCTTACCTCAACCTTACCTTTACTTACCCAATTTTCTTGCATCGGTTCTGAGTTGCCTTTAGCTAACCTTCCTTCATCGAGCACAGTGATAGCATGGAATTGCTCCCTTGGGTTAGTTTTTGTGTTACATGGCAAGCTACCTTGTGGTCGTTCAGAGATCAGCTTAGCAAATTGTCCTATTTGAGTTTCGAGCCCTTAAATTGACGTTTGCTGATTTTTAAGTGTTGTTTTGGTATTCTGAAAATGGGTTTCTAACACCAAGATAAATTTTGTGAGCATCTCCTCAAGGTTCGACTTTTTCTCTTATTGGCAAGGTGGTTGTTGGAAGCCTAGAGGGGGTTGTTGCCTTTGATTTCCTTGACCACCCCACGAGAAATTTGGATGGTTCTTCCAACCTGCATTATAAGTGTTACTATATGGATTATTCTGAGGTCTAGAGTTGTTACCCATATAGTCGACTTGCTCTTCCTCTATGTTAGGATTGAAGGATTGATAATCTGTATTGTGCATCCCTCCTCCAATTGAATCACACCTCATCACTGGATGTACCTGTGTAGAACCAACTAAACCATCAATCTTTTTATTTAAAAATTCTACATGATTAGATAGCATAGTGACCGTGTCAATATTAAAAACACCGGTGGCTATTATCGGCTTTGTACTCATGACTTGCCACTGATAATTAATCAGTGACATCTCCTCATAAATTCATAAGCCTCCTCAGGTGTTTTGTTGTTCAAGGTTCCACTAGCAGCTGCATTGATCAGCTGTCTCATTGAGGGGTTCACACCGTTGTAGAAAGTCTAAACCTGTAACCATAGAGGTAACCCATGGTGAGGGCACCTGAGAAAAATATTTAAGTAAAAAGTTTTCAGTCATTTGTTCCCAAATAGTGATGGACCCTTGTGGAAGAGAGTTCAACCACTGTTTAGCCTCATTCCTCAAAGAAAAGGGAAATAACCGAAGGTGAATGGCATCATTAGAAACGCCATTTATTTTGAAGGTATCGCATAATTCTAAAAAGTTCGCTAAATGTGTATCAGGGTCCTCGTCCTACAAACCATCAAACTGAACAAACTATTGTATCATTTGAATAGTGTTAGGTTTCAATTCAAAATTATTTGCAGCAACAGTAAGTTTAACAACACTTGATTTAGTACCAGCTAAATTAGGCTTAGCATAATCATACATAGTACGAGGAGTAGGATTCTGATTCACAGGAGCTACGACTACCATAGGAGGTAGTGGATTATTCTGATTTGCCTCCATCTCTTCAGCAGTATGAGTTTTGTCCTCTTGTGCTTCCTCTATGTACTGTAGACTTCGTCTTATTTCTCTTCGGTTTTTGCGAGCTGATGCTTCTATCTCACTATCAAATAATAAAGGTCCTAACGGATTTCTTCTAGTCATAAACTAGAGACACCTGTCAGGGAAAAATAAAACGGAAGATTTAGTAAGTAAAACTTAAAATAGAAACAAAAAGTAAATTGCAATAAAAGTAAAAATGGCTAAAGTAACAAAATTCGAGTGTTCCTAATATCTTAGTCACTGGCAACGGCGCCAAAAACTTGATGTAATATTTATTGTATGATCGTACACTAAACTATTATCACGATAAAGGCAAGCACGCCTTATTGAACAGTAGTATAGCTTATGGCAAGACCAGGATGTTGAACCCACAGGGACTAAAAGTACTAGTATTAACTTTCTTTTTATTATTTAGCTTGAAAATAAAGGGGATTTATTTTAAACTAATTAGACTAAACTAATTAACTAACTAAGAACACAACAGAGAGTAAACTGAGAATACTTTAGAAAACTAATTAATTAAGAGAATACCCAAGGAAGAATCCACCTAGACTTCACTTGTTATTTAACTCAGAACAAGATGATTTATTCACTTGACTTGATCCGTATAAATCTCTAATTTATGTTAATATCTATTTCAAGACTAAGAATAACTAACCCTAGGCTGATTAATTAAAATTTCTTTCTAATTAAAACCCCTAGCGTTGTATTAACTCGATCTATAGATTTCCCTATTAGATTTGACTCTAATCCGACAGATTTTCGTCGTCCTATCTCTAGGATTGCAATCAACTCCGCTTAATTATGTTGAATCTACTCTTAGATAGGGACTTTTGCTCTACTGAATAAGCACATTCGACTTGAATTAATACCCTAAAATATTAACATAAGAGTTAATAACACAATTAAGAACAAATCAAGAATTTATCATGTAATTTAGAAAATAATAACAAGATCCTTCTTAAGTTTCATCCCCCTCTGGTATTTAGGGGATTTAGTTCATAATTGTAAAAGAAAACATCTCAAAAGTAGGAAAACCACAAAACATAAAGAAAACTCAAAAACTCTTAAAGGAAATTGAAGGGAGATCTTCAGTCTTAATGGAGATCCCACTCTTAAGATGAATCAATCGGTGTTCTTTTCGTAATTCCTTGCTTTCTACTCCCTGTGTCCCTTTAATCCTCTCCTAGGGTGTTTAAATAGACTTTGGAATGCCCAGAATACCTAAAATTTAGCCTTTTTCAAATAGAATTAAAACAGGGCACGACAGGGACACGAGTGTGTGTTCAGCCCATGTGAAGCTACCCAAGCTGTGTGCAATACTGACTTGATTACTTGTTGACACGGTCGTGACACATGGGCGTGTGGCTTGCCTGTGTGTCTAATTAAAGGATTAGGAGCATTAAATTCATTGAATTGTAAGGAGAATCATCCAAAAATATGCCAAGCATGGGTTAAAAATTTGTTATAATTATGGTTTATCAATAGTTATGTATCATATTGGTGATTTTGAGATATGCTATATTGGTTATGAGTTTTGGCATTAAAGTGAAGTTATGCATTTGACCATATAGGTAAACAAATTGATGAATTGATAAATTGGCTTTGGGTATGGAATAAAATAGATATTTTATTATGTGATGAATAATTAAATTGAATATGCTTGATTGTGTTTTGGATAGGATGATATAATGATTGATTATGGGACAAGTTATATATGTGAATTATGGCTAGTAAAGTATATTGAGTTGGTATGGGTTTGATTAGGTAAATGGTTATGAATTGAGAAATGAAAAGTTTGGAGTTGCCTTGGCATGAATTGTGCATGAAATAATATTGTTTGGCTATTTATTATGTGTGGAAAATGGTACTATTTGTGGTATTGTAGGTGTGTGTCAAACAGGGTGGCGAATTGGCTTGTTAATAGCCTAATTTTGTTCACACGGGCGCGTCACTCAACCATGTGTGACACATGGCCAAGCGACATGACCGTGTGTCCCCTGTAGCATTTAATAGAAACAAATCAATGAGTTATACGACCTAGACACACGAGCATATCTGGTGGCCGTGTGAGGGACACGGCCTGGTCAATCGGGCGTATGTTCCCTGTTCTGAAAAATAATTTATAAATTCCCTGAAATTTTCTTTCGTTATCGATTTAGTCCCAAACCACTTCTAAAGTATGTTTAAAGCCTCGTAGGCTCTATTAAAGGACAATATAATTGTGTTGATGATGTTTATGTAGAAATGCTTAATGTATGAGAAATGTATGTTAATGACGTGATTTGATCAGTAATACCTCGTAACCCTATGCCGGTGACGAATACGGGTTAGGAGTGTTACATCGACATTCCATGCAGAACTTGTACATTCAACCATCCCAGATGACCCACCAATGATGACTTTTACTATTTGCTTATTCTACCATCCTGAGTGGCCCAACAATGATGGCTTTGAATATTTACATATTGTATCATCTTGAATGGCCTAACAATGATGGTTTTGAATCATTATATCGTGTTAAAGTAGTAACACCAACGTTGTTTATGTTGCTTATGTTTGGTCTATTGGTTTAATTAATTATTTTTTACTGATTTTTTAATTGATTCTTTAATCAATGTTTAATTTAATCAGTTGTTCGTGTTTTCTAGCATGGTGGGTTGTTGTGGGATGTGTCCCTAGTTTTAAGAGTAGTGGCATGTAATGGGGTGCAAGCCTATATAAGGAACTCAGTTGATTTCGAAAATTATCTATCAGTTTAGTTTAGCTTACCTTGTTTTTATTGTTTTCCTTAATAATTTGTCGTGTGCGCCTCATTTTGGTATCTAAGCCAGGTTTTTATATTGTTTATTGTGTATCCTCTTGGCAAAATCAGCGACCTTCATGCCATTGGTGGAGTTAAGAAACTCAATAATCAAAACTACAATACCTGGTATACATGTATAACGTCGTACTTGCAAGGCCAAGACCCGCGGGAGATGGTGGATGGAAGCAAAAGCATGCAACTGGTGGCAGAGCCTATAACAACTAGTTTTTCAGTGGTGTAAGAAACAGTAGTTTGGGAACCTCATTTTCGATATTCGAGTCCTTCAATATTATTATCTAACATTTATGAGGTTAGTATAAAATTTAATTAAAGTTTGATCCCTTAATTTGTCAATTGGATAGTTAATTATGGTACAAGTACTAAATAGTAAAAGTGGTAAAATTTTATCGCGATGAATTTTTAATTAATTGAAGACCACTTCATCAATTGGGCCCTTTTTAATATAGTGAACGGTGGTGATGGGCAACTATCATCCACCTAATTGGCTAATTAAAGTTAACATTAGTTAATTATTAATTAATTAAGTTAATTATAATTAAATAAAGTTTAATCTTAGTAGAAAAGATAAATTAAAGAAAAAATGTCACTTTTCATGTTCATCTTCTCCCCATTGTATCTAAGAGGAAGAAAAAGGGTTTCAAACCTTTCAAACTTTGCTCCCTAACTTGGTAAGTGACTTTAAGTTTGTTTATTGTAATTTTTATATTTTTGAGGTCCCGAAAGCTTGATTTAGCTAACTTGTGTACCAATTTGTAAAGCCTTCAAAGTTTTCAAAATTTTTCATTTTTGATTTCTTGATGTTTTTGGTGCTAAATTGTTTGATTTTAAGCTTAGAAGTTAAAAAGTTTGTAAAGTTTAATTGCTAATTTTTGAAAATAAGGACTAAAATGCATGAATTTAGAAAATGGTACAATATTTCTACAATTTTGTATAATATAGGCTTATAAAAGGATGAAACTATGACCAATTTCAAAATTGAAGCTCAAATTTGAAAGTTATGGCAAATTCAATTTTAGGGACTAAATTGAATCAAATTCAAAACTTTAGGAAATATTTGAAAAGTGAAATTGAAGTGACTTATTTTTGTAACAACATGAAATAAGGTATTTGGAATTGATAAATTGAAATGGATTATCGTATAGATCGGGAATTGAATCAATCAAAGGATAGTCGAGGAAAATGTAAAATTACGGATTAGTCCTCGACATCTTATTTGTTGTTGTTTCTGCCAAGTAAGTTCATATGGGACTTGCTTTATTAATTCATGAGTTTTGCTTTGTTTTTGTTTGTTTTACTTTCTATTTTGAATTGTTATGAATATAATGTCTTTTGGCATCTAATGGACTAAATCGTAAAATATGAAATATATGACAAATACGAATAGGTACATGGTATGGAATGGATGTGAAATGTATATGATTAGATGAAACGTATATGACGATGTTACAAGGATTGGAATGATACAAAAACGGTAATGGTGCCTGTGTGAACTTAGTAATCAATTAGGATACGAATAACATATCATTAGGGTCCCCAAAAGGAAAACAGATGTTTGATAAAGGATTAATACGATGAGTTGAGATCTAGCATCTATTGCGGATTCTCTGAAGCTTGTGAGAGCAACTTTAGTTTGAAGCTTGTGTGAGCAAATTAGTCTCATGTATCTGATTTCAATTTATTATAATTCTCTAGACAAAAATAGAAATGAAAACGGTATTAAATGGTAACGAAATGATTGAAAGAATTCTTATGAGCGGAATTATACATGCTTGCAATTTGATTATTGATAAGTGATAAAAGTAACATGTTTTAACATCATTCTTAATGTGTTTTTGGGTGATTATTAGATGTTAATTGTGAATTTTATGCTCTTAATTCTTTAAACACATGTTTTGATGCTTAATAGAGCACTTGGGAGCGAAAAATAAGCAAATATCAAAAAATTGAAGCAAGTTACAAGAGCCACATGGGCTGACCCATTGCACACAACCTGGCCACACGATCGTGTGACCCACACAAACGTCTGTACGTCGTCTCGTTTTCATGAGATTTCACACCCAACTTGAAAAAATCACTAATTTTAGGGTTTTTGGGGAATTCTAAGATGTATGGTTGGCCAAAATAAGAAGATGGGAGTGAATTGTCATAGAATATTCAAGAAAACAACTAGAAAAACATCATTGAAATCGATTGTAAAGCAAGTTTCCATCAAGATTGAAGATTCTCATTTAATTTCTTAGGAGATTATGATGGGTTTCTTTATTTCTTTCTGTTATACTATCTCTTGGATCCTTTTATTTTAAAAAATGATCTAATTTTTTAAATACCTAGGGAGATGAACCCTATGATGGATTTTAACGTTGGATTTTTATTTTACATAATAAATACTTAGTTTCTTGTTCTCAATTATGTGTGCTTAATTCTTAGTTTGATATTTCTATTGATATTTGCATAATTTCGGGATTTCTACGGATCAATGTGCTAAGTAAAAAAAATTGCATAATTTAGATTGATAGTGACTGATAAAATCTAGGCAGATTCTTTCCTAGGTATTGTTTTGCTTCTTGGTTGTTAATCGATTATTTTCTTGATTTGTTCTTTGATGTGTTTGTTAGTTAATTAATTTAGTTAATTTTAACTAGTGTTTTTAGTCCTTGTGGGAGCGATATCTTTGCTCCGTATCTATACTATTAATTGATAGGTGCATTTGCCTTAGTCAAAATTTTAGCTTGTTCTGTGGATATCAAATTTTGGCGTCGTTGCCGAGGACTAGAATAGTAGGAAAATTTTATTTCTATTAGTTTAGCCATTGTAATTAAATTTTAGTATTTTTTTTTACTTTGATTTTTATCTTCTATTTTTTTTTTCTTTTGTTTGATTCTTATAGGTTCTTTTGGTTTATGACTAATGGCAATCTGTTGGAACCATTAATTTTTTTACAGTGAGATCGAAAAAACTACTCATAGAAATTGGAGAGAAGTTAGAGAAGCGAGGCAATGTCAACGAATTTTAATAAACGATCAATAGCAAAAGGACATTACTGTTGAGATGAATAACAATCCTGGTAATCAGCAACCTCCTGTAGCTCTTGTTCCTTGGACTATGTATGATTTTTCTAAATCCACTCTAATTGGGGTTGAATCGTGTATTGCCAAACCGACTATTACTGGAAATAATATTGAGATTAATCTAAACACAATACAAATGGTGCAACAGTATGTTTAGTTTCATGGGTTGTAAGATGATGCCATACGTTTATAGTTGTTCCCATTCTCTATGAGAAGGAAGACAAAATTAACAGTTGAATTTACTTCTATAGGGTTTCATCACTACTTGGGCTCAGATGACTAAGAAGTTTTTGTTGAAATATTTTCCACCGACTAAAACAACTAAGTTGAGGAATGAGATCTTTTCTTTTGTTCAATTTGACATTGAGACACTTTATGATACATGGGAGAGATTTAAGGATTTGTTGAAAAAGTTTCCTCATCATGGACTACATTTGTGGCTCCAAGTTAAAACTTTTTACAATGGTTTGAACCCCTCACCAAACAGATGATTGATGTAGTAGCTGGTAGAACATTGAATAACAAGACACTTGAGGGAGCCCAAGAAATTATTGAATAGACGTCACTGAATAACTATCAGTGACAAGTTATGAGAACGAAGCCTACAGAGGCAACTGGTGTTTTTAATATAGATGCAGTTGCTATGTTAGTGAGTTAGGTGGAAGCTCTAAGTAAGAAAATTGATGGTTTGAGTAAGAATAAATAGATGAATCTCGTAATGCAATTTGGTGTGACTAGAATGGGGATAATCAATCCAGAATATTTACCTTTTAGTTCTAACATGAAGTTTGAGCAAGTCGACCTTTCATAAACTGTAATTTATACATATTTTTACCTCATGCTTAGCCTAATTTCTGGATGAATTATCATTTAATTTGTGGAATTTGGTGCTCTTAATCCTTTTATTTCATGTTTTATACTTAAGTGAGCATAAGGAAGAGAAAAAAGCAAGAAACGGGCCAAAAACAGAGAAAATAGGACAAAGTATGAAAACAACACGGCCTGGAGGTTCGCCACACGGGCATCTCACACGACCGTGCCATATTAATAGGCTCGAGCACAGCCTGGGCATCGATTCACACAGGCGTGGCACACGAGCGTGTCCCTATCATAAGGAAGTTCAATTTCACTTGGAAAATGCTACTTAGGGCAACTACAAAGGTGTGCTTTTATTCCCACCAAGACGGGGAGTTAAAGGAGGGAATTACTCGAAGGAAGGCTGATTGAAATCAGAAGCTAGGAGCTACATCAAGATAGAAGATCTCCCTTCAATCCTTTCGGGAGTTTTGGGTTTTCTTATGTTTTGCTATTTTATTCTTTCTAAGATGTTTCTTTTTATAATTATGAACTAAACCCCCAAATACCTGAGGGGGATGAAACCTAAGACAGATCTTGTTATCGTTATCTGAGCAGTGTGATAAATATTTAATTTGTTCTTAATTATGTTTTTAACTCTTAAATTGATATTTCTGGGATATTGATTTAAGTCGACTATGCTTATGTAGAGGAGCAAAAGCCCCTGCATAGGAGTAGATCCAACACAATTAAGCGGAGTTGATCGCAATCCTAGAGATAGGATGACGAAAATCTTCCGGATTAGAGTCAAATCTAATATGGGGAGCCATAGATCGAGTTAATGCGAGAGTAGGGGTTTTAACTAGAAAGAGATTTTGGTTAATCAACCTAGGATTAGTTGTTCTTATCCTCGACGGAGGTATTAACATAATTTAGGGATCTCTGCGGATCAAGTTAAATGAAGAAATCATCTGGTTCAGAGTTAGATAACAAGTGAAGTCTAGGTGGATTCCTTCCTTAGGTGTTGCCCTCATCAATTAGTTTTCCCTAAAAGTAATTTCCCAATTTTTCTCTTTGTCACCTTCTTAGTTTAGTTTAGATTAGTTAGTTTACAACCAAATCCCTATTTATTTTTAGGCTAGATAATAGGAAGGAAGTCATTACCAGTACTCATAGTTCCTTGGATTCAATATTCCGGTCTTGCCATTAACTATACTACTACTCGATAGGTGCACTTGCCTTTTCATCGTGATAATAGTTAGTTTCATGTACTATCAATTTTATTACTTCATCACAATCATGAGATCAAGTTTTTGGCACCATTGCTGAGGAACTAAGATATTGGGAACACTCGATTTCTATTACTTTAGCCATTACTATTTTTTGTTTTTAATTTTTATTTTTATTTTTTATTTACTTAAATTCTCTTTCTCCCTTCCAGGTGCCTCTAGTTTATGACTAGAAGAAACCCAGGAGGACTATTATTTTTTGACGATGACTTAGAAGCTATAGTTTGTAGAACTCGTAGAGAAATAAGAAGAAGCCTGTGATATCCAGAACATGGACAATAAGAAGAAACTAAACCTACTTAAGAGATGGAAGCAAATCAAGAAAATCAGCTACCTCCTGTAGTAGCCACAAATCCTACTGAGCAGAATCTTGTTCCTCGTACTATGTAAGATTATGCCAAACCTAGTTTGGCTGGTACTGAATCTAGCATTATTAGGCCTACTATTGCTACAAATAATTTTGAACTGAAACCTAACACTATTCAGATGATACAACAGTTTGTTCAGTTTGATGGTTTGCAGGATGAGGATCCTAACGCTCATTTAGCAAATTTCTTGGAATTCTACGATACATTTAAAATAAATGGCTTTTCTGATTATGCCATTCTTCTTTGATCATTCCCATTCTCCTTGAGAAATAAGGCTAAACAATGGTTAAACTCTCTACCACGAAAGTCTATCACTACATGGGAACAAATTACCGAAAAATTTTGCTTAAATATTTTCTGCCAGCTAAAACTGTTAAATTACGGAATGATATCTATTCTTTTCTGCAGATGGATTTAAAGACACTTTACGATGCATGGGAAAGATACAAGGATATATTGAGAAGGTGCCCTCACCATGGGTTATCGTTGTGGCTACAAGTTCAAACCTTTCACAACGGTTTGAATCCTTCGACAAGACAAATGATCAACGCAGCCGCCGGTGGAACAATCAACAATAAAACACCAGAAGCAGCTTATGAGTTTATAGAAGAGATGTCACTGAATGATTATCAGTGGCAAGTCATGAGAACAAAGCCATAGAAAGCTGAAGGAGTCTTTAATATTGATGCAGTCATGATGCTTTCTAATCAAGTAGAACTTTTAAATAAAAAAATTGATAATTTTGTTGGTTCTACGCAGGTACACTGATAACGACTCGCGATATTAAGTAATAAAATTTATAAAATTGATCACACCAAAACTAACTAATATCACGATGTTAAAGGCAAGTGCACCTATCGAACAGTAATATAGTTTAGTGGCAAGACCGAGTTATCGTACCCAAGGGAACCAAAAGTACTAGTACTTACTTTCTTTCTATTATCTAGCCTAAGAATAAAGAGAGTTGATTTAAACTAATTCTAGAACTAACTAAAAGTGCATAAAAAGTAAATTGAGGAAAAACTTTCAGGGAAACTAATTGTTATGTGCAATACTCAAGGGAGAATCCACCTAGACTTCACTTGTTATTAATTTCTTGAACTATATAATTGATTACTTGCCTTGATGCGTAGAGATCCCTAACTTATGCTAAACCCTCCATCGAGGCATAGAGCAACTAGGCCTAAGTTGTTAATTAAAGTTCCTTTATTAATTAACTCCTTAGGTTGCATTAATTTGATCTATGGATCACGATATTAGGTTTGACCCTAATCCGGCAGATTTATGTCGCCCTATGTCTAAGGTTGCATGCAACTCCGCTTAATTATGGTAGATCTACTCATATCACAGGGACTTTTGCTCCTCTGCTCTAAGCACATCAATTTCTTGAAGTAATACCTAGGATTATTAAATCAAGAATGAAGAACACATAATTAAGAACAATTCAAGCAATTATCATATAACTCGATAAATAATAACAAGATTTGTCTTAGGTTTCATCCCCCTCAAGTATTTGAGGGGTTTAGTTCATAATTAAGAAAAGAGACATCTCAGAAGATAATAAATAACAAAACATAAAGAAACCAAAAACTCCTGAAGGAATTTAGGGAGATCCTCTGTCTTGATGTAGAATTTTGGCTTCTGAGATGAATCAATCGGCTTCCCTTGGAGTAATTCCTTACTTTCACTCCTCGTGTTGGCAGAAAGATGGCGCTCCTATTGGGAGAAAAAGAGTACCTCCTTAGAGTTGCCTCCTAGGGTCTTTATATAGAGCTTTGGGGAGCCTTTCTTAGCCTCTAAGCATCTAAATCCGAGTGAAATTCCTCTTCCTCACAACTAGAACACGTCCGTGTGCCACGCCTATGTGCTTTGACAAGAGGCCGTGTGAGATTAAATAGTTTGGGGCACGGCCGTGTGGCCTGGCTGTGCTTGTCGAGGCTGGACCGTGTGATCTTTGTGTGGCACGACCGTGTGCCACGACCGTGTGGTGACTTCTTGGGCCGTGCGTTTGCACATTTTGGCCCATTTTCTCTGGTTTTTGGTCTATTTTCCGCTCTTTTCTCTTTCCTATGCTCTCCTGAGTAAAAGATATGAAAAAGAAAGATTAAGAGCACTAATTCTCACTAAATTGATAATAATTCATCCAAAATATAGGTTAAACATGGGGTAAAAATATGTATAATTTAGCGTTTATCAAATACCACCACACTTAAGCCTTTGCTTGTCCTCAAGCAAAATCACAATCCCTAAATAAGAATCATTCCTCTCAACTTACAATCTTTATCAATAATGTTTCAAATTAATCCACAGGTAAGCATACAATGAAAATTCAATCAAAAGAACATTAAAGACTCAATTACTTTAAGTTGAGAATTTTATCATTCAAACATAAGTTCTTCTTTCTCCTAAGTAGTTATCTCTCCATCTTAATTAACAGGAGTTGACATCCTTACTAAGGATTCACTCTATCCACTCGAAGTGTTTAGGGTTCAAAAATTAAGCACTCTCTAGTCAACCTGAAAAGTTATTACCATAGGCTTGCTAGAAAATCAAGTCTCCACCACTGTAGATTGATATGATACATCGATCAAAAGGTCTTTTAAAGGTTGTAATGGGGCTTGGTTAGGGTGTTGTCACAGGCTGCAAAAGAGGGTTAGAATCGAGATCGAACTGAAAAATTATCTAGCTAGAAAAATCTCTATCACTGGAACATATTTCCCAGCTAATCCTTAAGATAATATCAATTCTGCCTTGGTAGCCTTAAAATAGAAATATGCAAAAACTATTTGAACTATTATAGATTACAATTGAATACATATGTTTTTTTTTTAAGAACAATTCAAATATGATACAATACTTTGAACAAAACTTTTCAATCTGAAAAGAGAATAAAGCTAGATAAAGTTTTCAACTCAAATCTCGACAAAATAGGGGTTAAAATAATTGAATGGGATTCAGCAAAAAAGGGGTTATTGGTTAATAATTAGGGGTAAGTTAAAGAAAAGGTTGTTAGGCTCAATGGGGTTCACTAGAGGTTAATTTATGGAGGTAGGTTTTTTTGTGGAGTAAGTAGGTTAATTCCTAGGTGCCTTTATCATCTCGGTATATCAAATCAATGATGTGGTCTCGACATGTATAATCAAAGCAAGTTCTAGAATAACAAATCAGTATTGATCACTCAAAGCAATAATAAAAGTGAGCACGGAAGAATGTATGCTCAAAAGGCTCAAAAATCTCACCAGAATTATGGCTTTTGATGGCAATCCTGTGAATTTCAAATCTCAAGATAATACTTAGAATTAGGGAGAAGAACTTATGCAAAAATTGGAGTTCTCAAAAATTTCAACTTATCATGCTCGATTCCCTAATGTTTTAGAGTTTGAATATTCAAAGTACAATCACCTATTTCTTAATTCTCATATATCAATAAAAATCATAAATAAATCAGAATTAATTCCTAATAGGAGACTGAAGGTGATGCTATTGAGAACAATGCAATCAGTTAGAAAAATTTTAGGGATTTCAAAAAGAATGTAATGATTTAAAAGTAAGTTTTTCCCCCTCGCACTTAAGATGTACATTGCCCTCAATGTACAAAGATAACATTAGTAGCAATATAAGCATTAAATCATAAGGTAGGGAAGGGTATGAAACTCCGTGAATTTCGGATGAATATGTGAGACAGAGATTGGGCTTGGAAGAGCCAGCTGTTGTGGCACGGTGTTCCCATGTTCCTAGAGATTGGAGCTGGAGAGCTCATTTGGAACTGCGAATGGATTTATTGGTCGTGTGGAATTTGGATCAATAGAAATTACTTGTTAGGGGTTGGCCGTTATGAAAAATAAATAAAACAAAACAAAATATTAAAAATACTAATATGCAAAAAATAAAAAAGATGAAATGAAAGAAAATAAAAATACTGAAAAAGAAAAACAAAGTTAGTAGAAAAGATAAAAATAAAGATTAGTGTTCAAATCTAAGTGAAGATAAAAATAATAAGAAAAAGAAAATAAACATAAGAGGATCTAGTCCTCGGATGGATCACGCGGTTGCGGGGTGATGCTCAAGTGCTGACATATCTACGCCAAAGTGGCGTCGATATAATCGAGGCACCGGAAGTATTGCTGCTCAAATCGATCTAGGCGTTTGTGTATATCAACATGTGGGGCTGCCGTCTGGGTGGGTCGTCTGAGGCGTGGTGGCTCGACGGGCTCATCCTCCGCTCGTGGTGGTGGTGGGACATCATCAGTGATGTCCTCTAGGTCCTCTCCCTCCTAGACGAGTCAGAACTGAAGGGGGGTACCTCCTGGCCTCCGCTCGATCATCCTTATGTGTAACATCGTCGCGATGCCTTGGGGAGACATCTGACCGATCATCGTGTAGGAGGATGTCTGGGCTACGGTGTTGAGGAGCCCGAAGTAACGAGCCAGACACGTGATGTATGGCCCCATGGATAGAATGCATCGGCGGTGCCTCTCAGTCTGGTGTTGCATGGCATGTGCGATGAAGAATGCGAGGTCAATGACATGTCCGTTCGCCATGCACCAGAGGAAGTAGACGTCGTGTGTGTTGACGACGCCTGTACTCTCTCGTCGACCTGTAAGAGTGTGAACGATGAGAGCATGGATATACCTTAGAGAGGGGACGAGGGCGGTTGCTTTGCTAAAGCTGGGGTTATAAACTTGTTGTCCAGGGGCGATCTCGTGCCAACAGTTGACGAGCCTAACGTGGATGTGGCGAGAAAGGTTAGGGAAGTCCTCATCCGCCATAAACTACTCGGTGTAGAGCCTGAGTGCAATGCCGAACTCTAGCACGCTGAGGTGTCGTACCAGTCCTCCTAAACAGAACTGGACCGTCCCTGGATCATCGAATCTATTCATCACGGTCTGTAGGTGAGATGTGGAGCAGAACTCGAGGGTGAGTTCTAAATATGTCGGCTCTATGATCTGGAAGAACTACTCCCATGGCTCTGTCATCAGTAAGGCCCGAACGTCATCTACTAACTGTATCTGAGCGAGAGAGTCCCAGTCTATGCAGCGGCCCGTGGATATAGGGTGGGCTCGGAGGAGTTGATAGTGTTCCTCCTGCGAGGCTTGAGAAAATGTGATGAATGGGTGTCAGACCTCGGAGGTCGGCCTCGATGAAGAGCTCCTTAGCCCTTTCCTTTTCTTAGAGGCAGGGACGGCAGCCTTTCTAGCGTGTGAAGATGACATGGTATCTAAAATAAAATAACATAAGCATTAGTCCTAAAAATTTGAAATTAAACTAGATAGAGAATAAGAAATGAATAATAAAATGACAATGTAAAAATGGGGATTAACCTAAATAGTAGAATCTAATCATGTTAGAACTTGTAACAAAACTAAGAAGTATGGGTGTGTATATATAATAAATGTATGTAAATATGAGTTTAAATGGCAATGAAAAGGAATATTAAGTGGCAAGCAAAAAATGAAAATAAGTGGCATGCAATCCTGATGTGTTTTATTTAATTCTAGAGTATTCATCCTAATTTTTCTAATTCCATGTTTGATTAAACATCTAGAAGAAAGAAACATTAAATATATAGATAATAAACATGAAATATAAATAAATAAAAGAGAAAAATTGAGAGAATAGAACCAAAAGTGGTGTTGCACGGTCGTGGGTTGGAGTTGCACGGGCGTGGGTAGGCTAAAATTGAAGGTGGTGGTGTTTTGAGGACTGTGGCGGCGCTAATGGAGGTTGGGGAGGGTGTTTTCTAAGGTTTGGAGTGAAAAAGAAAGTGAATAGTGGTAGCCTATTTATAGTTTTTGGGTCACACGGGCATGTCACACGCCTGTGTGAGTCGTGTTTGGCCCGTGTCTTTCAAAATCTGGTGGTTTTGGCACTCCTGGTTCGAAGTGCACGCCCGTGTGGTTGGTTCACACGGTCGTCGGAGATCGGGTCTTCGTTACTTACACGGTCGTGTGATGGTCTCCACGGCCGTGTGCAATTGTGTTCGTGTTTTACATGGTCGTGTGATATGTGCCACGGGCGTGTGAAATTTGACAGTGTCTTCCACGAGCTAAGGACACAGGCGTGGGGATTTGTGCAAGCCCGTGTTGATGCTGCAGGGTTGCCACGGCCATATCGCACGGCCGTGGGGTATTGTCGGTGGCCCGTGTTTTGGGAAAATTTTTGCGCTGTTTATACACGGCCTTAGTACACGACCGTGTCTTTGTTTAAAGGGTTCACACGGCCTGGGACACGCCTGTGGGAGTGGCGGTGTGGTCCTAAATCTCTACATAAAAAGGTTAGTTTGATGCATGAAAAATACTAAAAACAAGATAGATGAAAAATTACTAAGTTAGTGCTCGGGTTGGCTCCCGAGAAGCGCTTAGTTAGAGTCTAAGCTTGACTCTACCTGTATGTATTATGAAGGGATTTCGTGGAGCTGGAGCTACTCCCTATAGTCTATAGAATTCTCACCTTTGTAGTGTTTAAGCCTATGACCATTTACCTTGAAAGTACCCTGGGTTGGGTGAGTTACCTCAATTGTGCCATATGGAAAGACTTTCATTGCCGTGAAGTAGGGTGTATCACTCTTATGTTCTTTTAAAATTGAGCTTCGTGGATCGTCTTCCTCTAAAATTACCTTATCTCCCACCTTAAGCTGATTTGTTTATCCTTGAGGGTCGTCTTGGTGATGCTCCGTTTTAGTGTGGCATATTTTGGGCCTTACGTTAAAGTTCAGCCACTTATCTAGTTCCTCGATCTGGAGCATTCGCTTTTCTGGTTCATCTCTTGTAGGTGAATTTGCCAGTGTTTGTGTTGTCTTTAGATGAAGTGCGTCCTGCACAGGAATTTGTGTGGTGAGTTCAGTGTTTTTACAGGGACTCAAATCTTTATTTTTGTCTGTAGTTTTAACTAAGTTGTGAGCTCGTATGGTGACTGTATCATCACCTACTCGTAATTTGAGTTCACCTGTTGCTAAATCAATTTTTGTTCTAGCAGTTGCTAAAAAGGGTCGCTCTAAAATTAAGGGTATATTGCTAGCCTCGTCAATGTATAAAACAACAAAGTCAACTGGGAATATAAATTTATCGATTTTGACAAGTACATCTTCAATTATTCACTTAGGTGCCCTAATAGTTTTATCAGCTAGTTGAATGCTCATCTTGGTTTTCTTAGGGGTTCCAAGACCTAGTTGTTTAAACAGGTTGTAAGGCATGACATTTATGCTTGCCCCTAAATCAGCTAAAGCATTTTTTTCCTCTAAGCTACCAAGTAAACAAGGGATAGTAAAACTCCCTGGATCTTTTAGTTTGGTCGGTAGTCTATTTTGTAGAATAGCTGAGTAGACTGCATTTAATTCTACATGAGATTTCTCCTCTAGCTTCCACTTGTTTGTCAAGAGTTCTTTTAAGAATTTAACCACGTCTGGCATCTGCAAAATTACTTCAACAAATGGTAAGTTAATGTGTAATTTTTTTAAGAGTTTAAGAAACTTACCAAATTCTTCATCTGTGCGATCTTTCTGTAGTGCTCTTGGGTATGGTATACGAGGCTTGTGTTCATTGATGTCTGGCTTGTTGTTGCTTGCCTCTACCTTACATTTACTTTCCTTAGGTTCCTCACCTAACTTTGGGTCGTCTTTGGTTAACGCCTCCTCATCTGTTGTATTTATGGCATGAAGTTGCTCTTTAGGATTGGTCTCAGTGTTACTTGGAAGTCCACCTTGCGGTCTTTTTGATATTAACTTAGCGAGTTGACTTATTTGATTCTCAAGGCCTTTGATTGATGCTTGCTGGTTCTTTAATGCCATTTCAGTGTTCTGAAAGTGGGTCTCTGACATGGCCATGAATTTGGTAAACATCTCTTCAAGGTTGGGCTTTTTCTCCTGTTGCGGTGGTGGCTGTTGGAATCCCTGAGGGGGTTGTTGTCTTTAATTCCCTTGACCTCCCCAAGAATAATTGGGATGGTTTCGCCAACCTGCATTATATGTGTTACTATATGGATTGTTTTGAGATCTAAAATTGTTACCCATGTAATTTGCTTGTTCGGCTTCCGTGCTAATAGTCTGAAGTAGACATATTTCCTTGCATCGCGTCATATTGCATCACTGTTTGTACCTGCGTAAAACCAACAAAATGATCAAACTTTTTATTTAAAAGTTCTACTTGGTTAGTAAGCATAGTGACATCATCAATATTATAAACTCCTACAGCCTTCGTCGGTTTTGTCCTCATGACTTACCACTGATAATTATTCAATGACATTTCTTCAATAAATTCATAAGCTGCTTCAGGTGTTTTATTATTAATCGTCCCTCCTGCGGCTGCATCGATCATTTGTCTGGTTGACGGATTTAAACCATTGTGGAAGGTTTGAACTTGTAGCCACAAAGGTAGACCATGATGAGGACACCTTCTTAAAAGATCATTGTATCTCTCCCATGCATCGTAAAGTGTTTCTAAATCCATCTGCACAAAAGAAGAAATATCGTTTCGTAATTTGGCTATTTTAGCTAGAGGAAAATATTTAAGTAAAAAATTTTCGGTCATCTACTCCCTTGTGGTAATTGAGCTCGTGCTTAAATGGTAAAGAATTTAACCACTGTTTGGCTTTATTTCTCAAAGAGAATGGAAATAACCTTAAGCAAATGGCATCGTTAGAAACGCCATTTATTTTAAAAGTATCACAAAATTCCAAGAAATTTGCTAAATGTGAATTTGGATCTTCGTCCTGCAAACCATCAAACTGCAGAAACTGCTGAATCATCTGAATAGTGTTAAGTTTCAATTCAAAATTATTAGCAGCAATAGCAGGTCGAATAATGCTAGTTTGGGTACCAATCAAACTAGGTTTAGCATAATCATACATAGTACGAGGAGCTGCATACTGGTTTATTGGTTCTGCTGGTAGTGCTGGAGGTGGTGGAACGTTTTGATTCGCGTCCATCTCTTCTGTAGGTTTTGGCTCTTGCTTAGGTTCTTATTCTGGATAATGTAAACTGCGTCTAATTTCTCTACGATTTCTGCGAACTGTCGCTTCTAGATCTTCATCAAAAAGTAGTGGTCCTGTTGGGTTGTTTCTAGTCATAAACTAAAAATACCTAGAACGAAAAAGCAAAGAAAATTCAAAAATTTAAAAGAAAATAAAAATAAATAAATAAAAACTAAAAATAAAAATAAAAGAAAAATAAATAAATATATATAAATATAGTAACGGCTAAAGTAATAGAAATCGAGTTTTCTTAATATTTCAGTTCCCCGGCAACGGCGCCAAAACTTGATAACGACTCGCGATATTAAGTAATAAAATTTATAAAACTGATCACACCAAAACTAACTAATATCACGATGTTAAAGGCAAGCGCACCTATCAAACAGTAGTATAGTTTAGTGGCAAGACCGAGTTATCGTACCCAAGGGAACCAAAAGTACTAGTACTTACTTTCTTTCTATTATCTAGCCTAAAAATAAAGAGAGTTGATTTAAACTAATTCTAAAACTAACTAAAATGCATAAAAAGTAAATTGAGGAAAAACTTTCGGGGAAACTAATTTATACGAGCAATACTCAAGGGAGAATCCACCTAGACTTCACTTGTTATTAATTTCTTGAACTATATAATTGATTACTTGCCTTGATCCGTAGAGATCCCTAACTTATGCTAAACCCTCCGTCGAGGCATAGAGCAACTAGGCCTAAGTTGTTAATTAAAGTTCCTTTATTAATTAACTCCCTAGGTTGCATTAATTCGATCTATGGATCCCCATATTAGGTTTGACCCTAATCAGATAGATTTATGTCACCCTATGTCTAGGGTTGCATGCAACTCCGCTTAATTATGGTAGATCTACTCTTATCACAGGGACTTTTGCTCCTCTGCTTTAAGCACATCAACTTCTTGAAGTAATACCTAGGATTATTAAATCAAGAATAAAGAACACATAATTAAGAACAATTCAAGCAATTACCATATAACTCAATAAATAATAACAAGATCTGTCTTAGGTTTCATCCCCCTCAAGTATTTGAGGGGTTTAGTTCATAATTAAGAAAAGAGACATCTCAGAAGATAATAAATAACAAAACATAAAGAAACCAAAAACTCCTGAAGGAAGTTAGGGAGATCCTCTATCTTGATGTAGAATTCTGGCTTCTAAGATGAATCAATCGGCTTCCTTTGGAGTAATTCCTTGCTTTCACTCCTCGTGTTGGTAGAAAGATGGCGCTCCTATTGGGAGAAAAAGAGTACCTCCTTAGAGTTTCCTCCTAGGGACTTTATATAGAGCTTTGAGGAGCCTTTCTTAGCCTCTAAACATCTAAATCCGAGTGAAATTCCTCTTCCTCACGACTAGAACACGCCCGTGTGCCATGCCCGTGTGCTTCGACAAGATGCCGTGTGAGATTAAATAGATTGGGGCACGGCCGTATGGCCTGGCCATGCTTGTCGAGGCTGGACCGTGTGATCTTTGTGTGGCACGGCTGTGTGCTACGACCGTGTGGTGACTTCTTGGGCCGTGCGTTTGCACATTTTGGCCCATTTTCTCCGGTTTTTGGTCCATTTTCCGTTCTTTTCTCTTCCCTATGATCTCCTGAGTATAAGATATGAAAAAGAAAGATTAAGAGCATTAATTCTCACTAAATTTATAATAATTCATCCAAAATATAGGTTAAACATGAGGTAAAAATATGTATAATTTAACGTTTATCATACAGCCAGTGATGCAATGCAAAACAACCATGAACAACGCTGAGTACCCCGCCTATGGATACGGCATGGAAAATGAGCAACCCAACCATATGGGTAATAATTCTAGATCTCAAAATAACCCTTATAGTAACACCTACAATGCAGGTTGGAGAAATCATCCCAATTTCTCAGGGGGAGGACAAGGAAATCAACGGCAACCACCTCCCGGGATTTCAACAACCATCGTTCCAACAAGAGAAAAAGCCGAACCTTGAGGAGATGCTCACAAAATTCATCGCCTTATCAGAAACCCATTTCCAAAATATCGAGACGGCATTGAAGAACTAGCAAGCATTCATCCAATGACTTGAAACTCAAATAGGTCAGCTAGCCAAGCTAATTTCTGAACGACCACAAGGTGGGTTACCAAGCAATACTGAGACTAACCCTAAGGAGTTAGCCAAAACCAACCCAGAGTTAGGTCAGGAGAATATGGTAAGTAAAGGAAAAGACGAAGTAAGTAACAAAGAACCAGTCATCAAAGAGTATAAACCTTGTGCTCCATATCCTAATGCGTTAAAGAAAGACCGCACAGATAAGCAATTTGGTAAGTTTCTTAAACTTTTAAAGAAACTACATATTAACTTACCATTTATTGAAGCTCTGTTGCAGATGCCAAACGTCGTTAAGTTTTTAAGAGAGCTACTGACGAATAAACGAAAGCTAGATGAGACATCTCATGTGGAACTGAATTCAGTGTTCTCAGCTATTTTACAGAATAAGCTGCCCAACAAACTGAAAATCTAGGGAGTTTTACAATTCCTTGTTTACTTGGTAGTTTAAACGTGAAAAATGCTTTAGCTGATTTAGGGGCTAGTATTAATGTAATGCCTTATAAACTGTTTAAACAACTAGATCTTGAGAAACATAAACAAACTAAGATGAGCATCTAATTGGCTGATAAAACTATTAGATTTTCAAAGGGAATAATTGAAAATGTGCTTGTCAAAATTGATAAATTTATATTCTCTATTGACTTTGTTGTTTTAGACATTGATGAGGATAGCAATGTACCCTTAATTCTAGGACGACCCTTTTTAGCAACTGCCAAAACCATAATTGATGTAGGAACAGGCGAGCTTACACTACGTGTAGGTGATGACAAAGTTACTTTACAAGCTCAAAACTTGATTAAGACTATTGATGATAAGAATAGTTACGAGTCTTTGTAAAAAGACTGATCTCACCACCCAACTTTCTGCGCAGGATACACTCCACATAAAGGTGACCCAACTGCAGACAAGTCCATCCAGGGGAGACGTACATGAAAAACGAATGCTTCAGATTGAGGAACTAGATCAGTGGCTGAACTATCAACAAGAAAGGCCCAAAATATTTCACACCAACCCAAAGCATCATCAAGATGACCCGCAGGTAAAAACGAATCAAATCAAGATAGGAGATAGGGTAATCCTAAGGGAGGACGATCCCCAAATTTTGAATTCAAAAGTACATACAAATGACACACCTTACTTCACGATAACGACAATCTTTCCCTATGGTACAGTCGAGATAACACATGAGTCATTCGGCACTTTCAAGGTAAATCATACTCAACTCAAACCTTATGTTGATAATAAAACTTCAAGCAGGATAGAAGAGTTTCAACTCTTCAAACCACCGTGACCATGAAAGCTTGAGGAAAGTCGAGCTGAGACTATAAACAAGCGCTTCTCGAGAGGCAACTTGAGCACTGACATAGTAAATTCTTTTATTTAGGCTCTCTAATACATCAACTAACCCTTTGAATGTAGGTTTTTGAGCCACACGGCCAAGCCCACGGGCGTGCCTAAGGCCATGGGCACACCATGACGAAACACAGGTTGAGGCAAAGAGCCACGGCCGTGCGATGAGACCATGGCCAAGCCTGACAATCAACACGAGCGTGCAACACGCCCGTGCCCTCAGGCCGTGGTCGAACCTGCCATTTCAGACATGAACGTGTGACCCTAGACACGGGCGTGGGAGAAACGAACACTGAAGGACACGACCGTGCAACACGACCGTATGAACCAACATGCCCTAGGAACACGGGTGTGTGCCACGAACAAAGCGCGCCAAAACCCTTGAAATTCGAACCATACAGGCTAAAAACAACTCACACGGGTGTGTGAAATGCCCGTGTGCCCCAAAAACCTATATAAATCCCCACTATTCATCTTCTTCTCCACTAAACCCTAAAAAGCTCTCCACTCAAAACCTATACCAGCCCTTCCTAGCGCCGTCGCCGGCCTTAACCACATCCCTACGTCCATGTAGACCTCGCCACGACCGTGCTCTGCCCCCATAACCACCCATTTGGTTCCCCTTTCTCACTTTTCTCATAATTTTTAATGCTTTTAATTATTTATCTATTCATGATTTCATTTTTTTAGGTTGTTTACATTATTATTGATAGGAATTTCATTCATTTAGCATGATTAATCTAGAAACTTCATTATGCCACTTTGAATCATTCCTTGGCTACCATTTTTACCTATCATATGCAATAGCCTTTAGGCATACATTGATTATAAAAACCCACTAGAACAAGCCATTGCTTTCTTGCTAGAAGTCCTAGGCTAGGATGAATCAAATATGGTATTTAAATTAGAAAAAATTGACCCTCGTTTAGTAAGTTTTAATTAGCATTAACTTGTCATTTTGTTTAAAAACTTATGAACTCTCCTAATTTATTCGTTTTCTTGAGACTAATTTATTCAATTTTTTAGGAGCCATGTCATCTTCGAGAGGGAAGAAAGCTGTCGTACCCACTTCCAAAAAGCGAAAGGGGCCCAGATGTTCCTTTTCTAGACCCACCGCTGAGTTATGACACCCCTTTAACCAACTCCCGCAGAGTTTCCAAGAGGAACTGTTCCAAATATTACGAGCGAGACCACTCGGAGTAAGGAGATGCATCGACTGGGCCGCTTTAGAGCATGTCCAACTAGTAGACGAGGTTTGGGCCTTGTTGACGACAAACCCATGGAACCAATTTTTCCAAATCGTGGAGCCCACTTACCTCGACCTCACACTAAAGTTCTACTCCACGTTCCATCTCCAGACAGTCATGAACCGATACGACGATCCAGGGACGATTCAATTCCGCCTAGGAGGCCTGGTTCGACAACTCAGTGTACCGGAGTTCGGTATAGCACTAGGCCTGCACACCAAGCAGTTTTTAGAGGAGGAGGACCTTTTTTAGCTCCATTGACACATCCACCTCTAGCCCTAAAAGTGTTGGTAGGCCCTAGTCCCAGTCTCGGCCACATACGATCTCAGTCACTCCAAGGCGACAGCTCTCGCCCTATCTCTGAGGTACCTTCATGCCATACTAGCACATACATTGACGGGCAGACGAGAGAGCACGGCGTCGTCAACACACACGATGCCTATTTCTTGTGAAGCATGTCGCACGGGCATGTGCTCGATCTTACATACATCATCGCCCATGCCATCCAGCATCAGACCGAGAGGCATCGAAGAGGCGTGATCTCAATAGGCCCGTACATCACTCGATTGGCCCGCTACTTCGGCCTCTTCAACACAGCGGCCCAAACATCCTCCTACACTCTCGTTGGCCAGATGTCCCTACAGGGCATCTAAAGCATGCTGCATATGAGGATGATTCAGTGCCGACACAGGACCGATCCTCTGTAATACCGACTATTCCAAGGCGCCGAACAGGAGGACCCTGAAGACATTACTGATGATGTCCTACCACCAGATGAAGCACCGACCGAGCCACCACCCACTTGCCGCCCAGTTCATGCGGCAGCTTCAGGCTATGTCACTTCTGAGTAGTTCGCCCAATTCCAGCAATAATGTTTTCAGCAATTTGATCACATTGATGCAACATTAGCTCAGATTTGTTAGCATCTTTACCTCGCACCACCATCCCCATCACATGACCCATCAGAGGACTAGGACTTCCTAGTCCTCTTATTTTCTCCTTTATTTTCCTTTTTAGTTTTATTTTTTATTTTATTTTATTTGCAACTTATCTTTTTCATTATTTGAATTTCAGTATTTTTAGAATTTAGTTTATTTTATTTTAATTTTCTTATATCAGTTCTTCCTTAAAGAACATAACACATTGATCTAACATCCCTAAAATCTTTTTAGTGCTATCACAATTTAAAAGAAGCTTTACAGCTCAAATCTAAAATCTAATGGGAACCTTAACCACTTAACACCGACAAACATACTCTCTCGGCATAGCATCTGTGGACGAACAACCGCTACCACTACCGGAGTATTCACCACCACCTTTTCTTTGTCTCAGACACTCTATAGCCACCTCCACCTCACAGAATTCATCCAATTCAGGGAGTTTTACTTCTCTCTCTATCTTATGATTTTATGCTTCTATTGCTACTAATGTTATCATTGTACATTGAGGGCAATGTACATCTTAAGTGTAGGGGGAGATTCTCATTTTCACTCTTTGTATTATCTTTGGACCCTTGAAAATTTTACCACTAACTTGTTGCATTGTTCTCAAATTTTGGATTCTCACTATCACTCTCTGCATTAGTCTCAATCTCCTATTAGGAATTAATTCTGATTGATTTATGATCTTTATTGATATGTTGAGAATTAAGGCATAGGTACTTATGCTTTGATTATTCAAACTTTAAGACATTAGGGAATTAAGCATGATAAGTTAAAATTTTTGAGAATTTAAATTTTTCTAGGTTCTTTTCCCCAATTTTAAGTGTTATCTTGAGATTTGAAATTCGTAGAATTGACATCAAAAGCCATAATTCTGGTGAGATTTTTGAGCCTTTTGAGCATACATTCTTTCATGCTCACTTGTATTGTTGCTTTGAGTGAGTCAATAATGATTTGTTATTCTAGAACTTGCTTCGATTATACATGTCGAGACCACATCATTGATTTGATATACCGAAATGATAAAGGCACCTAGGTTTTAACCCACTACTCCATAGAAACCTACCTCCATAAATTAACTACTAGTGAACCCCTTGGGCCTAACAACCCATTCATTGACTTTACCCTCAATATTAACCGATAACCTATTTTTTGTTGAATTTCCTTCAATTATTTTGATCCCTATTTTTGTCGAGATTTGAATTGAATTATTGTCTAGTTATGTTTTCCCTTTCAGTTAGTTAAAAAGTTAGTTCAATATTGTAACAGCTTGTAAAGTATTTACCATTTGATTTGTTCTTAAAAAAATTTATTATACAGTAATCCAGTTGTAACTCTTATGTCGGTTGTAATTCAGTATTTTTGCATATTTCCTTTGAAAGCTTCTTAAGTACTAAACGATGTTATCTAAAATAAAAGCTTAACCCTAGGAATATGTTCCAGTGATAGAGATTTTTCTAGTTAGATGATTTTTCAATTCAATCTCGATTCTAACCTTATTTTTCAGCCTGTGACAATACCCCAAACCGAAAGCCCCATTACAACCATTTACAGACTTTTTGATCGCTGTATCATGTCAATCTATAGTAGTGGAGATGTGATTTTCATGCAAGCCTATGGCAATAACTTTTCATATTGACTAGTGAGTGCTTCTTTTCAGAACGCTAAACACTTTGAGTGATTAGAGTGAATCCTTAGTGAGGATGTCAACTCTTATTGATTTTGAATTTAAAGGTAATTACTTAGAAGAAGGGAGAAAACCTATGTTTCTATGATAAAATTTTCAACTTAGATTGTTTGAAACTTTAATGTTCTTTTAGTTGAATTCTCAATGTATGACTGCTTATGAATTGAATTGAAACATTATTGATAAAGGATTATACGTTAAGAAGAATGATTCTTAATTGTGAATTGAGATTTTGCTTGAGGACAAGCAAATGCCAAAGTATGAAAACAACACGGCCTGGAGGTTCACCACATGGGCATGTCACACGGCCGTGCCACATTAACAGGCTCGAGCACGGCCTGGGCATCGATTCACACGGGCGTGTCCCTGTCGTGAGAAAGTTCAATTTCACTCAGAAAAGGCTACTTAGGGGCTAAGAAAGACATTCTAAACTCTATATAAAGACCCTAGGAGGCAACTAAAAAGGTGTGCTTTTATTCCCACCAAGACGGGGAGTTAAAGGAGGGAATTACTTAAAGGAAGGCTGATTGATCCATCTCAGAAGCCAGGAGCTACATCAAGACAGAAGATCTCCCTTCAATCCTTTCGGGAGTTTTGTGTTTTCTTATGTTTTGCTATTTTATTTATTCTGAAATGTTTCTTTTTATAATTATGAACTAAACCCCCAAATACCTGAGGGGGATCAAACCTGAGACAGATCTTGTTATCATTATCTGAGCTGTGTGATAAATATTTGATTTGTTCTTAATTGTGTTTTTAACTCTTAAATTGATATTTTCGGGATATTGATTTAAGTCGAATGTGCTTATGTAGAGGAGAAAAAGTCTCTGCATAGGAGTAGATCCAACACAATTAAGCGGAGTTGATCGCAATCCTAGAGATAGGATGACGAAAATCTACTGGATTAGAGTCAAATCTAATATGGGGAGCCATAGATCGAGTTAATGCGAGAGTAGGGGTTTTAACTAGAAAGAGATTTTGGTTAATCAACCTAGGATTAGTTGTTCTTATCCTCGACGGAGGTATTAACATAATTTAGGGATCTCTGCAGATCAAGTCAAATTAAGAAATCATCATGTTCAGAGTTAGATAACAAGTGAAGTCTAGATGGATTCCTTCCTTAGGTATTACCCTCATCAATTAGTTTTCCCTAAAAGTAATTTCCCAATTTTTCTTTTTGTCACCTTCTTAGTTTAGTTTAGATTAGTTAGTTTACAACCAAATCCCTATTTATTTTTAGGCTAGATAATAAGAAGGAAGTCATTACCAGTACTCATAGTTCCTTGGATTTGATATTTCGGTCTTGCCACTAACTATACTACTACTCGATAGGTGCACTTGCCTTTTCATTGTGATAATAGTTAGTTCGGGTACGATCAACTTTATTACTTCATCACAATCACGAGATCAACCTTATAGGTAACAATTCTAGAACTTAGAATAACCCCTATAGCAATAATTATAATCCAGGATGGAGGAATCATCCAAATGTTTCTTGGGGGTCAAGAAAATCAAAGGTCACAATCCCCTCCAGGTTTTCATCAACTTTACCAAAGAGAAAAGAAGTTGAATCTGGAAGACATGTTGACTAAATTCATTTCAGTGTCAGAAACTAAATTCCAGAACATTGAAACGGCTTTGAGGAATCAACAAATATCTATTCAGGGCCTCGAGTATCAAATTAGTCAGCATGCTAAGTTGATTTCAGAGAGACAACAAGGTAGTTTACCTGCTAACATTTAAACCAGCCTGATGTGTCACTAAACTAACTAAAATTACGACAAAGGCAAGCGCACCTATTGAATAGTAGTATAGCTATGAAGAGTAGGGAATATCGTATCGACGAGGACTAAAAGTACTAGTAATTACTGCTTTTCTATTATTTAGCGAATAAATTGGGATGATTGTTGTTAATTTAAAATTAACTATACTAATTACTAAGAACACAACAGAGAACGAATTTTGGAAAAATATTCGAATAAAACCAATGTGATAGGCAATACCCAGGAAAAAATCCATCTAGACTTAACTTATTATTCTGAATCTGAATTAAACGATTTATTCACTTGTGCCTGGATCCATAGAAATCCCTAAATTATGTTAACATCTCTTTTGAGAGTAAAAACAACTGACTCTAGGTTGATTAATTGAAATTTCTTTCTAATTAAAACCCCTATTGTCTCATTAACTCGATCTATGGATTCCCTTATTAGATTTAACTCAAATCCGGAAGATTTATGTAGTCCTATTTCTAGGATTGCATGCAAATCCACTCAACTATGCTAGATCTACTCTTAAACAGATACTTTTGCTCCACTGAAATAAGCACATTAAGCATGAATTAATATTATGAAAATATTAAAGCATGAAATAAGAATACATAATTAAGAACAAGAATTAAGTATTTATCATGTAATTCAGAAATCAAATAATAAGATTTATGTAGGTTTTATCTTCCCTAGGTATCTAGGGAATTTGGTTAATAATCTAGAATAACATCATCTCAGAGTTAGGAAAACAACAAGACATGAAGAAACCCAAGAAAACTTTAAAAGAAATTGAATGGAGATCTTCAATCTTGAAGGAGATCCACTTTTGAAATGAAGTCGGTGGCGTTCTTCGAGTCTTTTCTTCGTTCTTCTCTTCCTGCTCCCTTAGGTCCTCTTCTAGTGTGTATTTATAGACTTTAGAATGCTCAACAAGCCTAAAAATTGAAGTTTTTCGCGTGTTTGGAAAATAGGGAGCGATATTGACACGAGCTGGCACATAGGCTTGTGACTAGATCGTGTGGGCGTGTGCCCAGCCCGTGTGGAAAATGTTCAGGCCGTGTGGATCTTGAAAATAGCTCTTTTTGTCTTATTTGGCCCGTTTTTCACTCATTTCACTTCCCTGTGCTCACCTAAGTATAGAAATATGAATTTAAATGATTAGAAATATCAAATTCACTAATTTATATAATAAATTCTTCAAAAATGCATTAAGAATAAGATTAAAATATGTTGCTTTTATGATTTATCAATGTTCAAGCTTCCATCTATGCACTTGAAATAATGTTGGTGGCTGCTCATTAATGTATGCATCAAATTTATGCATGCTTAAAGGCTAATCAATCTCTAGTAGTCACATTCAGCTCCTATGATGGACGGTGGCCTTTAATTGTGTATGAAAAGTTTAAAAAGTCAGCTTCTAGAAGGCTTCTCCATGGCTTCATTCAGCTCCCAACTTAATGATGTATTAAATCAATTTTGGTGTTGACTGAATGGTCACTTTCAATGCCCTTGCAAACCGAATAACCTCATGGTGTGAAAACACTTGATTCCTTTTGGCAAAATCGAGCAGCCCTTTGAAGCTCTAAATAGGCCAGCCATTGGACTCCCCTAGGACAATTATAGCATGCATTAGGACACCATAAATGCAACAATAAAATTGTAGTATATTTGGACACAATTTAACACACTTTTAAGACACATTAAATGCGCTTAAGATATCTAATAAACATGCAATAAAAAGACATAATATTAAAAGACATATTTAAGAGTCACCACTCTAAGACACATTAAAACCATGTAATAACCATGACACAATTATAAGACATATTAAAGACAAAATAATAAATAAACTTAATTTCAAAAAAAAAGCTATAGAACTAAAAGACTAAATTAAAATGAATCATTGGCTTCCAACGTCCACATGCAGAATTTTGCATGAAATTAAATAATCTCTTCTTGCATTTAGGCCCTTCGATTTTGGCCCAATCTCGAATTCTTTTAATCGAATCACATCACGTACCCGATATCACGTCAGGGACGTTTAAAATTCCTAGTAATGGGACTTACATTTATACAGAGAGGGTTGGTACTTGTATATATAGTAGAAGATAGATAAACAATGAAGCACCAAATTTAGTAGAATCCATATCCAAAATTCATTGAAAAATGTAAAGGGCTCGGAAAGAGAACATGTTTTTCTCTTGTTGAGATGATGATGATAGCAAGGCCATGGTTAACTTGGTAAGGGAGATTGAAACCGTGACTTGTTCCATGTTTGAGAATTTGTTGTCCCTTATCTCAGGGCCAAAAGAACAATGAAAGAAGACCAGCTGGTTGTTAGTTTCCAGAATCGAATAGCAAACAGGAAGAGACATTAATGAATTTGAAAATGTAAATGCTGGTTGTGAGTCAGGAGATGAACACATCATGTTGAGATGCAAAACCAGCTAAAGGACTCGTCTTGGCTAGAAAAACAGTAGTAATAATAATAAAGAAATAATTTCATTCCCATACATGTGTTGCTGCATAAAAAAAATAAATTGTTAGAAGCAAGCGGATCTTGCCTCCTTGCAGAACCTAATCAACAAGACAGCAATAACAAGAAGAAGACGAGACAAGTTAAAAGCAAATGATTCATTAATACACGGCATTGAATGTAGTGCCACCGTGCGCATTATTATATAATATTTGTATACATGGATATTATGGCATTGAAAACTAGTAGTGTTTGTTGCTACTGAAGGGTGATGAGTTGTGATTGTGGAGAGGAGACAAATCAGAAACATTTTGGCGATAGTTGTGGGGATCGAGATCGAGTTAGTTCATGTTGCTTGGTTCCAATTGATATTTAAAATGATTGAGATTCCTCGTGTCTGCCCTCAACCTGTAATATATATGTGGAGCAGACGGTAAGGGGACTAGAGGAAATAGCAAATCAGAGTTGAAAACACATATCGCTTTTGCATAACAAGAAAATGGCAGCCTCTTACCATGCTCGATCAAACAGCTTGCCCTCAAGGCAACACCCCATCGTTTCACAAATCGACGAGAACTTGAACCGATTGAGGGCATCTCAATCAGCCTCTACATCATCATCGATAGGCCACAATCTAAGTGGTCTTCGGGATTTGCATGAATGTGTTGACGTATTGCTTCAATTTCCCCTCACCCAACAAGCTTTCGCCCAAGAGAAGCAAAGGGAAATGGTTGAAGAGCTTTTGGATGGATCTCTCATGCTCTTGGATGTATGTACCACTGCTAAGGATGCCTTGTTGCAGACAAAGGAATGCACACAAGAGCTTCAATCAATTTTCCGCAGAAGACGTGGAGCCGAAGGGCTTGCTAATGAATTTAGGAAATACTTGACATTTAGGAAAGCCATGAAAAAGGCAATCTGCAAGGCCTTAAAGAACTTGAAGCATATACAGAATAAACTCAGTACTCCTGACGAGAATGGAGCCGTGATTAGCGTCTTCAGAGATGTAGAAGCAGTTACCATCAGCGTGCTAGAATCCGTATTGTCCTTTATTTCAGGGCCAGAGGCAGAATCAAAATCGAACCGTTGGTCGCTGGTTTCCAAGCTAATGCACCAGAAGAAAGTAATGCGCGAGGAAGAACAGAAAGCAAATGAAATTTTGAGTGCTGAAGCTGCAGTGCGTTCCTGCATCAAATCCGAAAACATCAAGCATGTCGAGAACGTGCAAATGGAGCTTCAAAGCTCAGAGTTGAGCATCCAAGATCTTGAAGAAGGCCTTGAAACCCTCTCCAGGCGTATGATCAAAACTAGGGTTACTGTTCTTAATATCATCAGCTGTTAAATATTGGCATCGTAGCTGTACATATATACTGTAATTTTACAGAGGTTATACAATCTTCTTTCTCAAAATTTTACCTCTTGTGAAATCATTTAGTTATATTTCCAATATGGTCGCAGTAATTTTTTACGTCAAACATATTCAAAGACGAATAAGAAAAACTTGAAAAATACTTTTATCCAGCACATGCTAATATCCAAAACTTACAACCGAATCCCAGTAACTTAGACCTATCTTTGATTTTCCCAAGTTGAATTACAGAGCCTCTTCATCACGACTGGTATCTTGGAATATCTCATGAAACATTTCTATGAATATGTGAGCTGCCAGGATTCCTCTTGTCCCACTGAAGACAATGGAAGACTTGCTAAAAGTTAAAAACTCCATGCCCGTCAGTTTATCACATGGAAGATGGCAATGAAAAGATGCTAATTTGATATTATGTTAATCATAATATTTTCTTATGTTAGGGGAAAAGGAAGCAAGGATCAGAAAGTGGATCTTGCTCAACTTCAGGCCCTTCTTTACTTGGTTATCAAATTGCATGAAAAATAATGGTCAGTGCTAACACACACGTGGAAATAATGAATCGGTTGTCTGTTTTTCCTTAAAATATTTGAAAAATGTCACCAACTCCCGTGCATTGGCAGCTAGGATGGTTTCAACGTGTGCAAATAAATGGCAAGGATATAAATATTAAAGTGCTTGGATAGTGAGCTGGAGAGATGGTAGAGGGGAGACATTGCATGAACATCGCTGCCACCCTTTGATGGAGATCTTAATTAATCATGTCAACATTAGCAGATAGAAGAAGCATTTGAGATTCCCTTTGTCTCCATGGATTGATATGCATATACATATATATAACCTGGGAGTAGATGCCTAGTATTTCAGTGAAAATTGCAAGAAACGTTGATTCAACAAATAGGCTTCTTTGCTCAGAGCAAATACAATGGCAGCCACTCGATCCAACAGTTTCCCCCGCTCATCTAGACAACACCCACTAGCAACAGAAGTTAATGAGCATTTGAATAGATTGATGGCTTCTAAAGAGGCATCTACTTCATCAGCATCAATAAGCCATAAACTAAATGGCTTTCAAGATTTGTATGATTGTGTTGTTAAGTTTCTTCAGTTGCCTCTGTCCCACCATGCTTTAGCCCACGAATGTGCTGATGAGTTGTTGGATGGTTCTCTTAGACTCCTCGACCTTTGCAGCACTGCTAAAGATATTGTGCTGCAAACAAAAGAAAGCGCAGGTGAACTTCAATCGGCTTTGCGTCGAAGGAAAATCGATGAAGCCGAGATCGTAAGTGAAGTGAGGAAATACATGAGCTCCAGGAAAGTTGCCAAAAAGACTATCCACAAGGCACTGGGAAACTTGAAGGTCATACAAAGGAAAAACGAAGTCTCGGCTTCAGAAACTGTTAGCATGCTGAAGGAGATTGAAGCAGTGACTTGTTCTATGTTTGAGGATTTGTTATCTCTCATCTCCGGACCAAAGCCTGGAAGTTGGTTATCAGTTTCGAAACTATTGCATCAAAGAAGAATAGCGTGCGAAGATGCTGAAAGAAACGTGAATGAATTCGGAAAGGTTGATGTTGCTTTGAAGTCCTTCGGAATAACCAAATCTGAAATCATAAATCTTGAGATGCAAAAGCAGCTAAGAGACTTGGAGCTGTTTATTCAAGATCTTGAAGATGGACTTGAATGCCTCTTCAGGTGTATGATCAAAGCAAGAGTCTCGCTTCTTAACATCCTTACACTGTAAAAAACCAAACCCAATTTTGGATTACATCATGTATAGAAATCAAATATACATGCATACATACATACATATAAATGAAATACTCTTTTCCATTTCCATACGACAAAAGCTCCCTGTTATTTTTCCTCTTTCAATAGCATTTGTTTTAACCTTCTTTTCTTCCAGAGAAAACAAAAAAGTTAACCTTGGGTTTTTGTATTTTACTTTCTTCTTAAATATGATACAATTAGTTTATCAAGTTTGAGGCTGGTAGGATTCCTTTTGTCTCTAAATTAAACAACAATCAATCCATTAACACGGATGCATGCATTAATAGTGATAACAGCAAGCTTATATTCAAATCTACCACACGTTTCAATTGATGAAAAATGGTGAGGCCAGCTTGTTGCCAAATATCAACCATTAAACTCCACCCATTTTTCTGTTTGTTGCCAACATGTGCATTATGCACATATTGCGTGCAAATCCCTTGTTTTTACAAACAATTGAATTGTAGTAGGAACAAAACAACTCTCCAAATAGATAAAGGAGGTGAGTTTATGTCAACTGAATTCAACACCTTTCGTGAAGCAAATAGAACAAAAGAAGAGTTCATAACACCTTATACATTGGAGAAAAATCACCTAGCAAAACGTAAGAACTGCACCGTTGTTGAAATGTGTAGAAGCATGGTGATACAGTTGTCGCAACAGTAGAATATGCAATTGAAATTATGCACCACTTGGTCTTCTAGTCTATAGAGACTAGGTCTCTTCCAAAATGGTAAGTATAGTGACTAAATGGTAAAATTCTCATTTCTACTGTAAAAGTTAAAGACCTAAATTTTGAAATCAATAAACCAAAAAAAAAAAAATAAAACTTAGTCTAAAGTTAAATTTAAATTTGCTAAATACCTAAAATTCTAATTGAAACCTAAAAACTAAATAAATATAAAGCAGAGTAAATTTTATCAAATTTAAGTAAGATCTAAACACCTAAACAACTCAAATCTAAAAAAGAACATAACTTCTAGATGTAAATTTATACACAACTAATTATAACAATATACCAATTTCATCAACTATAACAGCCCGTTTTTAGCCAAATTGGAATAGTGGTTTCGAGACCACAAATCCGATGTCAAAAAAACTTATTTTATTATTATTTTAATATTTATAGCATGATATTATGATTGTGTAAAAATTTTGTGAAGAAATTTTATTAATTGTGTGCTTAATTTGGTAAAAATGACTAAATCGCGTAAAGTGCGAAAGTTGGGTTCTATAAGCTAAAGGAATTAAATAGCTATAGAACTTAAAACTAAAGGTCCTTATGTGGTAAATGGAATAATGCTTTGGCATTTATGTAAATTTAATTAATTTTAAAGGTTAATTTAGTAAAAAGGTAAATAAATGATAAATAAATTAAATAAAACCAAATTTCATCTTTCGATTCATCATCTTCCACCAAATGTTCATGGAAAGGAAACCATTTTTGTGCATTTAGGGTTTGGTCACATGAAGGTTTAATTGGTAAGTGGTTTTTGCTTGGTTTTTAATAATTTTTACGTTTTTGAGATCGTTGCAGCTTAATCTAGCTAGCCTGTGTCTTCGATTTCAAAATTGTTAAAGATTTTGAATGATGCCATTGATGAATAAGCATGTATTTGGAAGTTTCTTGATAGATTATGAATACTTGTTGATAGATATACAAGTTTTGTTAAGTGATTTTTAATGAAAATGTAAATTAAGGGTTAAATGGTGAAATGTGTAAATTTTGTGGTTAAAATGTGAAATTAATGAAAATTTTGGGCTGCTATAAGAATGATAAATATTCTTCTAGGCTTGGGCTGTGATAAAATTGAATGAATTTTGTTTTACGAGCCTAGGGCTAAATTGTAAAAAAGTGAAATATTAAGGTCAAAAGCGTCAAGTTGCCTTAATGTGAGTTTTATCATAAATTGAATGAATTGATTATTAAATAAGTAAATTTTCATATTATATAGATTGAGAATAACGAGAGTTGAATCTAGAACGAGGAAAGATAAAGTATCGGATTAGTCAACCTAGTTTGTTGTTACAACGAACAAGTCTATATCCTAATAAACGTTGTTTAATTATGTTATAAATGCTCTATTATTAACGAAGTGAATTGGATATGTTTGAAAATGAGATTACGAGACATGATAGACAGTGATTTAACAGTTGAAAGCTCGTATGAACCTTAGGAATAGTATATGATACAAATATCATGACATTAGGGTTACGAGATGAGATTACGTGTAAGACCATGTCTGGGACATGGCATCGGTATGAGATTTCGTGTAAGATCATAGCTGGGCTATGGCGTCGATATGAGATTACATGTAAGACCGTATGGCATTGATTCCTGAAAATCCTTTAGAAATTTCAAATGGTTCAAAGGGCAAAGTCAAGATGAGAATGAAAGTATGATCGAATTAAGTAAAACAAGTACGTATAGAACCTATGTAAGAATCGAATGAAGGTAACTTGATGAGTTCATAGGGTATCATGTATATGAAATGAGAAAGATTTGTGTATAAGTATATTTCATGCCAAAACATGTTTATTGGGCTATATTGAAGTATGAATTGAATGATGTATAAGATATGAGTTATATTTGTTTTAACTATAGATATATATATATATATATATATATATATATATATATATATATGGCACATTGTGTGTGAAATACCATTATTTGATGATATTTCACATGATTCACCTTGGCTAAAGAAAATGTGATGGTACAAGTTAATCAAGGTACTCGTGATATAAATCGACAAATAAGTGAAAGTAGTGAAATTCATATGATGAGTAAGTGTAAATTTATGACATGGGATATGATATACTTGTTTATTGAAATATGATGATTATTGAGTTGAAATTAGTTTATCTTAATTGTTTATGCATTCGTGATTGTGAATGAATTAATAAGATGTTTTCAAACTATATGAGCATTGAATTGATCACTTGCAAAGTTCTTGGCATAAGTGATAGAATGGTGAAATTACACGAGTTATATTACGATATGTAAAATTGTTTAAAATGCGTTTATTTGATTAGATGAGTTTATTATCATACGAGCTTACTAAGCTTTATAGCTTACTTTGTTCTCTTTTTCTATGTTTTATAGTGTTTCAGAGACTCACTTGGGTTAGAAGTCGTTGGAGATCTTATCACACTATCCAACTAATGATTCGGTATTTATACACTTTGTGACTTTGGTTATATGGCATGTATAGGCTTAGTGATTATATGGTGTGAATTAGTGATTTCGGCTAATGAAGCTTATAAAAGTTTATATGTATTTAGCCATGTGATTTGGCTAATTTGGTAATTGTGTTGGTATATATATATATATTTGTGAATAAGTGGTTGATATGTTATGTGTGATTATAATTACATTAAATATGCTCGATGGCTTTGGAGATTGCTTTGTTTGTGAATTGGTATTTATGTATCATATTGGTGATTTCGAGGTATGCTATATTGGTTATGAATTTTGGCATTAAAGTCAAGTTGCAGTTGACCATATAGGTAACCAAATTGATGAATTGATAAAGTGGTTTTGGGTATGAAATTAAATGGATATTTTAGTATGTGATGAATAATGAAATTGAAGATTTTTTATTGTGTTTTGGATAGGATGATATAATGATTGATTATAGGACAAGTTATATATGTGAATTATGGCTAGTAAAGTATATTGAGCTGGTATGCATTTGGTTAGGTAAATGGTTCTGAATTGAGAAATGAAATTTTTGGAGTTGCCTTGGCATGAATTGTGCTTGAAGTAATATTGTTTGGCTGTTTATTATGTGTGGAAAATGGTACTATTTGTGGTATTGTTGGTGTGTGTCAAACATAGTGGCGAATTGGCTTGTTAATAGCCTAATTTTGTTCACACGGGCAGAGCACATGGGCGTGTGACTCAACCGTGTGTGACACATGGCCAAGCGACATGGCCATGTGTCCCCTGTAACATTTAATAGAAACAAGTCAATGTGTTATACGGCCTAGACATACGGGCGTGTCTGGTGGCCGTGTGAGGGACACGGCCTGGTCAAACGGACGTATATTCCCTGTTTTGAGAAAAATTTTATAAATTCCTTAAAATTTTCTTTTGTCATTGGTATAGTCCCGAACCACTTCTAAAGTATGTTTAAGGCCATGTAGGCTCTATTAAGGGACAATATAATTGTGTTGATGATGTTTATGCAAAATGCTTAATGTATGATAAATGTATGTTAATGATGTGATTCGATCGGTAATACCTCATAACCCTATTTCGGTGACAGATAAGGGTTAGGGGTGTTACATCGATATTCCATGTAGAACTTGTACATTCAACCATCCCGGATGACCCAACAATGATGACTTTTACTATTTGCTTATTCTACCATCCCGAATGGCCCAACAATGATGGCTTTGAATATTTGCATATTCTATCATCTTGAGTGGCCTAACAATGATGGTTTTGATTCATTATATCATGTTAAAATAGCAACACCAACATTGTTTATGTTGCTTATTTTTGGTCTATTAGTCTGATTAATTATTTTCTGTTGATTTGTTAATTGATTCTTTAATCAATGTTTAATTTAATCAGTTGTTCTTGTTTTCTAGCATGGTAGGTTGTCGTGGGATGTGTCCCTAGTTTTAAGAGTAGCAGTGTGTAATAGGGTGTAAGCCTATATAAGGCACTTAGTTGATTTTAGAAATTATATATCAGTTTAGTCCAACATACCTTGTTTTTATTGTTTTCCTCTATTATCTGTTGTGTTCTCCTCATTTTAGTATCTAAGCCAGGTTTTTATATTGTTTGTTGTGTCTCCTCTTGGCAAAATCAGTGGCCTTCATGCCATCGGTGGAGTTAATAAACTCAATAATCAAAACTACAACACTTGGTATACATGTTTAACATCGTACTTGCAAGGCCAAGACCCACGGGAGATGGTGAATGGAAGCAAAAGCATGCAACTGGTGGCAGAGCCTATAACAATCAATTTTTCAATAGTGTAAGAAATAGTAGTTTGGGAACCCCATTTTTGATATTCGAGTCATTTAATATTATTATTTAACATTTATTAGATTAGTATAAAATTTAATTAAAGTTTGATCCCTTAATTTTTAAATTGGATAGTTAATTATGGTACAAGAACTAAATTGTAAAAGTGGAAAAATTTTATCGCTATGAATTTTTAATTAATTGAAGACCACCTGATCAATGGGGACCTTTTTAATATAGTGAACGGTGGTGATGGACAACTATCATCCACCTAATTGGCTAATTAAGGTTAACATTAGTTAGTTATTAATTAATTAAGTTAATTATAATAAAATAAAGTTTAATCTTAGTATAAAAGATAAATTAAAGAAAAAAAGGTCACATTTCATATTCATCTTCTCCCCATCGTATCTATGAAGAAGAAAAAGGGTTTCAAAGCTTTCAAACTTTGGTCCCTAAATTGGTAAGTGACTTTAAGTCTATTTATTGTAATTTTTATATTTCTAAGGTCTCGGAAGCTTGATTTAGCTAACTTGTGTACCAATTTGTAAATCCTTTAAAGTTTTCAAAATTTTTCATTTTTGATTTCTTGTTGTTTTTGCTGCTAAACTGTTTGATTTTAAGATTAGACGTGAAAAATAACAAGTTTGTAAAGTTTCATTGCTAATTTTTGAAAATAAGGACTAAAACGCATGAATTTAGAAAATGGTATAATATTTCTACAATTTTGTATAATATAGGGTTATAAAAGGATGAAACTATAACCGATTTCAAAATCGAAGCTCAAATTTGAAAGTTGTGGCAATTTCAATTTTAGGGACTAAATTGAATCAAATTCAAAACTTTAGGAAATATGTGAAAAGTGAAATTGAAGTGACTTATTTTTATAATAACATGAAATAAGGTATTTGGAATTGATAAATTGAAATGCATTATCGTATAGATCAGGAATTGAATCAATCAAAGGATAGCTGAGGAAAACATAAAATTATAGATTGGTCTTCAACAGCTTATTTGTTGTTGTTTCTGCCAAGTAAGTTCATAGGGGACTTGCTTTATTAATTCATGAGTTTTTTTAATTTTTTTTGTTTTTCTTTCATGAATATAATGTTTTTTGGCATCTAATAGACTAAATCGTAAAATATGAAATATATGACAAATACGAATAGGTACATGGTATGGAATGGATGTGAAATGTTATATGATTAGATGATATGTATACGACGATGTTAAAAGGATTGGAATGATACAAAAACGGTAATGGTGCCTGTGTGAAATTAGTAATAAATTAGGATACGAATAACATACCATTAGGGTCCCAAAAAGGAAAACAGGTTTTTGATCAATGATTAATACGATGACTTGAGATCCAGCATCTATTGTAAATTCTCTAAAGCTTGTGAAAGCAACTTTAGTTTGAAGCTTGTGTGAGCAGATCAGTCTCATGTATTTGATTTCAATTTATTATAATTCTCTAGACAAAATAGAAATGAAAATGGTATTAAATGGTAACAACATGATTGAAAAGAATTCTTATGAACGAAATTATACATGCTTGCAATTTGATTATTGATAAGTGATAAAAGTAACATGTTTTAACATCATTCTTAATGCGTTTTTGGGTGATTATTAGATGTTAATTGTGAATTTTATGCTCCTAATCTTTTAAACACATGTTTTGATGCTTAATAGAGCACTTGGGAGTGAAAAATGAGAAAATATCGAAAAATTGAAGCAAGCTAAAAGAGCCACACGGGCTGACCCATTGGACACAACCTCGCCACACGGTCATGTGACCCATACAGACGTGTGGTAGGTCGTTTCGTTTTCATGAGATTTCACAACCAACTTTGAAAATTCACTACTTTTAAGATTTTTCGGGCATTCTAAGACATATAGTTGTGATTGTGATACTTATGAAGATTGAACCTGTAAGACTAAATTATTATCACGATAAAGGCAAGCCCACCTATCGAACAGTAGTATAGCTTATGGCAAGACCGAGATGTCGAACCCACAGGGACTAAAAGTACTAGTATTAAATTTCTTTTTATTATCTAGCCTAAAAATAAAGGGGATTTATTTTAAACTAATTAATTTACTAAGACACGACAAAGAATGGATTGGGGAAAATACTTTTAGAAAACTGATTGATTAAGGCAATAGCCAAGGAAGAATCGATCTAGACTTTACTTGTTATTTGACTCTGAACTAGACGATTTATTCACTTGATTTGATTCGTAGAAATCCCTAATTTATGTTAATATCTCTTTCAAGACTAAAAACAACTAACCCTGGGTCGATTAATTGAAATTTCTTTCTAACTACAACCCCTGGTGTTGCATTAAATCAATCTATGGATTTCCTTATTAGATTTGAGTCTAATCCGGCAGATTTTCATTATCCTATGTTTAGGATTGCAATCAACTCCGCTTAATTGTGTTGAATCTACTCTTAGACAGGGACTTTCGCTCCACTAAATAAGTACATTCAACTTGAATTAATATCCTAAAATATTAACACAAGAATTAATAACACAATTAAGAACAAATCAAGTATTTATCATATAATTCAGAAAAGAATAACAAGATCCGTCTTAGTTTCATCCCCTTCAGGTATTTAGGGGATTTATTTCATCCTTGTAAAAGAGAACATCCCAAAATTGGGAAAACAACAAAACATAAAGAAAACCCAAAAACCCCTGAAGGAAATTGAAGGGAGATCTTCAGCCTTGATAGAGATCCTTGCTTTCAAGATGAATCAATCGGCATTCCTCGAGTAATTCCTTGGATTCTATTCTCTGTGTGTTCTTTGTTCCTCCCCTTGGGTGTTTTTATAGACTTTAGAATGCCCAAATTACCTAAAAATTAGCCTTTTTCGAGTAGAATTAAAATAGGGCTCGACAAAGACACGCTCTTGTGACACGCCCGTGTGATAATGCTTAGGTTGTGTTGAATTTTGTGTGTCACACATGGGCGTGAGGTTTACCCATGTGAAAATGCTTAGGCCGTGTTGAATATTTATTTTGGCCCATTTTGTCTGTTTTTGGCTCGTTCATTCCTCTTTTCTTTTTTCTTATGCTCACCTGAGTATAAAACATGAAATTAACAATTTAGGAGCATCAAATTCCATAAATCTCATGATAAATCATCCATAAATATGCCAAGAATGAAAGAAAAAAAATATGTATATATATCATGGTGTATCAGGTTGGCCAAAATAAGAAGATAGGTGTAACAGCCTGAATTAGGGGCTAAATAGAATAGTGGTTTTGAAACCATGAATCTGGAGTCTAAAATATTTTTTCGATTGAGTTTTGATGTTTATTGGGTGTTTGAATAATTATGTGAAATTCTGGTGCACGAATTTTATTATTTGCCCAATTTGATAGGTTGGACTAAATTGCAATAGGTAAAAAATATGGGTTTTAATCCATAGAGGTACTTGATTGAGTTGGAATTTTAAATCAGAGGTCCTTATATGGAAATTAGGCCATTTTAACTTAGTTTGGACAAAAATGCCCAAGGAATGAAGGAATATCAAAGGTTTTTAATGAAGGGTATTTTGATCATTAGTTAATAAAAGAAATAAAAAGGGAAAATAAGCCAAAATTTGTCAATCTTTCTTCCTCCCTTGGCCAAATATGAAGAGACACTGTAGCTAAGGTTTCTTCCAACTTTCAAGCTTGATTGTAAGTACCTCCTAGCCCCATTTTTAATGTTCTTCGTATTTTTGAAATCCTTGTAACTTGCTCTAGCTATTTTTACCACTATTTCAAGCTAGGGTTGATGTTTAAAAATTTTACCCATGAATGACATGCATGTACTTGGATGGCTAGTGGTAGAATATGAAAGTTTAAAGTGTGGTGAACAACTTTTACTAGGTGATTTTTGGTGATAAATTATAAAAAGGACCTAATTGTAAAAGGTGAAATACTATGTGCATAAATTGTGACATGATAGAAATTAGGGGCTGTTATAAGAGGAAAAGTGGTTTGGCTAGGCTTGAAATGCATGAAAATTAAATGAGAATCATAAACCAAGCCTAGGGACTAAAGTGTAAAACTGAGAAAGTCTAAGGTCAAATTAAAAATTTTGTTATAGGAAGATTTTGGGCTATTTTGAATAATATGAGTATTAAATGAGCTAAATGTGTCGTTATAGATCGAGAAAATCGAGGAATCAACCTTGATCGAGGCAATGGCAAAGTTTCAAACTAAATTGCAAATTATCACATTTTGTTATCGAGGTAAGTTTATATGTAAATAGTATAATACTTTTAACAATGGTTTTTTATGAGGTTGCTTAATGTGATTTGTGGTTTAATATTATTAATGGTGGATACTATGAAAAGAAATGAGGAGATTCCCGGTTAAGCCTTCGGAATAGAAAAATTGTGGTGCTAAGTGCGTATACCATAAATTTACATCAATATGAACTTGAAAGTGTGGTGCTAAGTGTGTATACCACCAAAAATGTATATATATTGATTCAGATGTGGTGTTAAATGCGTATACCATGAAAACATACGTTGTCCCGAAAGTGTGGAGTTATGTGCATAAACCACGAATATTGGACATTATTTTAAAAGTGTGGTGCCATGTGTGTATACCACAAAAATTGGTGCTATGTGCAGAATCCGTCGTGTGTTGGTTTCTATTCCGAAGAGTTTATCGGGAAGGCTTACTAAGTGACATTTTTTTTATGTGACTATGTGATGATAAGTGCAGGAATTTAAATGCATGTTTATGTGAGCAATGTCTATGCTATTTATGTGGATTGTGGTAAGGTCAAATTGAGTAAGTGCAACCACAAGACTCATGTCCAATAATCTCGATATGTTATGCGCTTGGGTGCTAAGTTTGTTATTGTGATTATTATTATTTACATATAGACTTACTAAGCTTTTCAAAAGCTTACTCCTTTCTCTTTTTCCTTGTTTTATAGAGTAGTCAAGCCAACTCGGAGATCTAGAAGTGTCGGAAGATCATCCACACTTTCTCCAATGTTCTCTTGGTATTGTAAATGTACTCTTTTGGACTATGGCATGCATAGGGACTTAGTGGGGTTGTAAGTGTTATGTTGGTTTGGCTATATTGTGGCAATTATCATTGATAAGTCATTTTGTAATTAAGGCCATGTGACTTGGCCAATATTGATATTGGTTTATTTATGGATCCTTTGAAGTAGTTCATGTAATGCTTGGTGTGTTTGTGTGTTGATAAGTTAAAATGGATGCTTGATGGTTAAATGAGGTTATTTAAATGCATAAAAATGTGTATGAGATGTGGTTTCAAAAATGGTATAGCTCGCATGTGTTTTGGGGCAAAGGTTGGCTTGGAAAATAACCTAACTTAGGGCCACACGGTTAGCCACCACAGCAATGTGTGTATGGTGTGTGAACTTTGCATGAAATTTTCGGAGAATAAGGACGTCAGACGGCTTGGTCACCGTGTGACCAAAATTGCATGCTGACGTCATAAAAAGAATGTCCTAGTTTTTCACACGAGAGGCCACACGAGCGTGTCGAGGCCGTGTGAAGGACACGGGCGTGTGCTCGGCCATGTGAAAACCCCTGTAGGTTTGAAATGAAAAATAATTTCCAATAATTCAACACGGGTAGGGGATACGGGCGTGTGTGACCACACGACCTGCCTATACGAGCGTGTCCCTGTCTCACACAGGTGTGTACCCTATTTTTGACCTAAATATTCAAAATTTTTTCTAAGTTCTTGGTTTGATCTCGAACCACTCCTAAATTATGTTTTGGGCCTCGTAGGCCTATTTTAAGGATTATATGATATATTACGAAAAAGTTTTAATTTGGAACGAAATTTTATGGTTTGACTTTTAATGTTTGGTTGTAATATCGTCCGGTAATGCCTCGTACTAGGTTCTAGCATCAAACTCGGGTAAGGGGTGTTACATTTAACGGTATCAGAGCTATGGTTTAGTCGGTTCTCAGACTACTGTAGCATTGTGTGTGAGTCTAGCTATACATGCCATAGATATATTGCGATAGTGTGGTGACTCTTGACCTTTCTAAATTGTGTTTTGGTCTCTTATATAGTAATGAATCCTGAACGAGCTGTGGCGTATGATGTTGCTAGTAACGCATTGGCTCCCGCGCAAGGGACCATGCCTGTAGAAAGTAGACATGAGACTCTGAGTCAAGGAGACGAGGCTCGGGATACCTTTCTCTGAATAATGAATGACTGATACACTGATTTTATTAGAGCAAATTCTAATGCTCAACCCCCTCCTCCCCCGCCTATATCAAAACCGGTCCCCGTAATTCTATGGGGAATTGACTTAGTAAGGGTGACTAAACCTCCGGTGGATAAAATCCATAAACAAGGGGCCGAAGAGTTTAGAGCTAATGTTGATGATGATCCATAGAGGGCAGAGTTCTGGCTCGAGAATTCCATACGGGCATTTGATGAATTATCTTGCACACCTGAAAAGAGTTTAAAATGTGTTGTATCTTTGCTGAAGACTCAGCCTATCATTGGTGGAAAACATTGATATCAGTGGTCCCGAGAGAAAGACTGACATGGGATTTCTTTTTAGAAAAGTTTTAAAAGAAATATATAAGTTAGAGATTTGTTGATCAAAAACGAAAAAAGTTCCTTGAACTGAAGCAAGTTAAGATGACGGTGGCTGAGTATGAATGTGAGTTTGTTAGGCTCAGCAAATATGCCCCAAAGTGTGTTTCTACCGAGGTAATGATGTGTTAAAGGTTTGAAGATGGACTTAATAAGGACATCAAAGTGCTTGTGGGAATTCTAGAGTTAAAAGATGTAACACTCCAAACTCGGCCTAGTCTTTATGGTCGAATTTGGCGTGCTACATCATAATGCCTTTCGGAAAATCAGAATTTGCGAATCAAAACTTATCGTCAGTTTAAAAACCCCTTTGTGATTATAAAGAAAACTTTAGTGAATTAAGTTCTTTACTATTATCAAATCATCTTGTCAAGACGTTTTCCATTGGTATGTTAAACGGATTTAGGTTGCGAAAGCTTTTGAAAACTTTGAAGTTTTGAATTGCGTGTCTTTAAAAGCAGTTATTATTTTAAAAACTCATCTTCTCCTAAACTAGCAGTTTAAGGTAAACCAGCAAATACCCAAAAAATTTAAAACCATAGAAAGGCCTTTTTACAAAATGGAAGCCCAAATGAAATATTTATAAACCAAAAACTAATATGAAACCATTACAGATGTGTGGCAACCATTGAGCTCCTCGCAGCACCGATCCATCTAACGTTGGGGATTACCTATATAGTTAAACAATGGGGTGAGTTTACGAAAACTCAGTGTGTAATCCCCTAATATGCAATCAGTCAGACATACAAAATGTAGTAACAGTCTGGGCCTGAGCCTATTACAGAAACAGTATCAAGTGGGCCTTAGCCCAATATAGTAGCAGTATGCGCCTTAGCCCAATACAGTAATAGTACAGTGTAGTAATGCAATAGTGTAACCCACTCCAATCCAACCAGCATACCACTCCGTACCACCAAGCCACCATGTGGGGATTAAATCGACCTACCTAGCCAAAACACCAATATCGCAGCTGAACTGCCAATAACACTATTGCAGCATAAATGCCAGTAACAGTATTGCAGCATAGATGCCAGTAACAGTATTGTAGCCTAGCTGCCAATAACAGTATATGTGGCAAAGCCACCAGTACGGTATACTTCCTCCATAACAATACCCCAATCCCATGTAGTATGTCATGTCATAAATCATACATGAATGCAACATGTCATGTTTAATCATAGTCACACATATCATAAGCAAATCAATCATTTTACCTCTAGGGGCATAATGGTCATTTTTATTAGAATGGGTTTAGACAACTTACAGACCCATCAGAAGGTCCACAGTTGTCTCGGACGACTCGTGTACCTCAACATGCATAACATGTGAATGGGCCCAAAGCCCATTATGCGGCCCAAGTGGGCCCACATGCCTATGTGGCCCACTAAGCGCAGAAACGACCTTAGCCATATGCATGACATAGTCGGGTTCAATAATCCCACATGTCTGTGAGATTTACCCTATGGGGGTATTTTGGTCATTTTACCCTACGGGGGTATTTCGATCATTTTATCCTACGGGGGTATTTCAATTATTTTACCCTACAAGGGTATTTCAGTCATTTGACCCTACGAGGGTATTTCGATCATTTTACCCTACAGGGGTATTTCAGTCATTTTACCCTACGGGGGTATTTCAGTCATTTTACCCTACGGGGGTATTTTAATCATTTTACCCTATAGGGGTATTTTGGTCATTTTATCCTATGGGGTATTTCAGTCATTTTACCCTATGGTGCTATTTCGATCATTTTACCGTACGAGGGTTTTTCGGTCATTTTACCCTACAAGGGTATTTCGATCATTTTACCCTACGAGGGTATTTCGGTCATTTTACCCTATGAGGGTATTTCAATCATTTTACCTTACGGGGGTATTTCGATCATTTTACCCTACGAGGGTATTTCGATCATTTTACCCTATTTCAGTTATTTTACCCTACGGGGGTATTTCAATCATTTTACCCTACGAGGGTATTCTAGTCATTTTACCCTACGGGGGTATTTCGATGATTTTACCCTACAAGGGTATTTTGGTCATTTTACCTATAAGTCAAAACAGTGTAAATGTGCCCCCATTATGCGGCCCAAGCGGCCCAAAACAACCTAAGCCCATGATATCACTCACGGTGGCCTTTATGGTCTTTCGCCCGTGTTTTGTGGGCTCGATTCAGCACACATGCGATCGCACGCCTGTGTGGCATCAGTTGCCATACTTTTTGACTTTTTGCCGATTACGAATATAACAGTGTGATTACACACTTTTCAGCTTTTGACTGACTATCGAATATAGGGTACTGTTACACACATGTTTATGAAGACGTGCTACTATCCGTTGACACCGAACCTACATTTAATCAAGGTATTCAATTAGTCATTTGGCAGTAGGGCCACAACCCTTCATATTACGAACCCAACTTATCACTTCTACTTACCTTGATTAGCCCAATAATATGGCTTACTCCTTCAGGTAGCTGATTAAGAATCGTCTACATGTCCTTGTTGATTAACTGCATTACAAACATAACCTATCAATTACGATGGTCCAAAACCATGATTAAGCACACATTACTCTAAATGAAGTACACGAAACCCCTTCCCAAAAAGGGGAAAGTAACATTTGACCAAACACTGGGTAACACAAGCCCTCACATTTACCTTGATCGTGCAAAGAGAGAATAGTTGGAACTCCTCGTGAAACTCTATGAACCGAAAGCAGCACCGCTAAGAGAAAGATGGGGAGAGAATTGACCATAAGTGACCATAAAAGAAGAGCATTTGCTTAAAATGATTTGAACATATTGAAGGAATAAAGAGAACAAGAAGTAACTGTAACTCACCGATCAAAGAAGAAGAAGAAGACCGATATCAGTAACAGAGTCAAGCCTATAAGCCAGAAGAACAGGGAAAGAAAACAGAGGGGAGAATTGGCTAGAGAGAAGCCGAAAAGAAAAAGAATGATGGTATAGGAGAGAGGCAGTATTCAGTCAGAATGTTGAGAGAGGGGGAAGAAGCAATGTTCAACTTTGGCACAAATGAAAGGATTGCGAAAGCAAGAAAAAGAAAGTGAGACCAAGAGCACAATGCCTATTCGGCCAAAGAGGAAAAGTGAAAGCAAAGCCCAACCAAAAGGGAGAACAATCAAAACAATCAACAAGAGAAAAGTGAGAGCTTACAATCCCGAAACAAAACAATGGTGATATTGAACTAGGAAAAAAAATTTTGGCAATTGCCCCACTCCACAAGGTGTCCCAACTTTTCTTCCAAAATCAAAAACCAAAGAAAGCTTAGAGTTCAACTCAGCTACCACCTCTACCAACATCATATCCCTTGTTTTACTCCCTAAAACCCTCCACAAATCTCTCCTCTAATCTCTCTACCAATCATTCCTCAAATCAATCAACCACACAATTCAAATCACCCTCAAACTCCTCAAATTTGGCGAAACAAAGACACTCCCCACGACAAAGAGCAAAATGAATCCTCATTTGTGCAATACGAGACTCAAACTTAAGCCCCTAAGCTATACTAACACGCCACCAACCACTGGACCTCAAACGCTTCTTGTGCCATATTTTAATCGCAACAATTTAAAAGTTATAAGCCAAAGTCAGAGTTTACTTAAGCAAGTAAACAAAAATTCTGCATACACAAAGACTTGAACCTCAAACCCCAAGAAAACATCCACACGCCACTTACCAATAGACCACTAGGCTTTTTGTGTCATGATTTAATCACATCAATTTAAAAGCCTTATACTAAGATCCCGGGGATTTTATTCACTAAAAATAATTTTTTTGCTAAAGCCCAAGTTTGAACCCTAGACTTTCTAACACTCCCAAAAACTTTTAAATCACTCAACCATTAAAGCAAACAATCAATTGTGTCATTTTCTTGCACAATTAAATACCTATGTGTTGTCTCCTAACTATTTCCTTGTTCAAGGAAAAGAGGAAAGCTACTATAGAGGCTCAAGATGCTCGAAAGAGGCCAATGAGTAAGTCTTTTCAATCTCAATCAAAGAGGTCTAAAGAAACAAATCCTCGAATGACAGCTTTGGGTATTCACATCAAGATCGGGGTAAAGCATATTTAGGTTCTAAAGTCCAAGCTACTTCGATGGCCCGTGTGGGTAATGTGAATCTAATAGACCTGAGTGTCGGCATTGTGGTAAGTGACATTTTGAGGAGTGTTGGGGAAATATCCGAGCTTGTTACAGATGTGGCTTCAAAGAACATTTTATCAAATATTGTCCTGAGAAAGTTGAAGATGAGAAATTTCAGAGTGCTAGACCAAGTAATAATGTTAGTCGGGGTAGACCACCGAGGAATGTCAGAGGTGGAGCCAGTAGTAAAAACATAGCAAAAGAGATAGTTGCAAAATCCGAGACAAGAGCACCTACTAGAGCCTATGCTATGTGAGCTCGTGAGGAGGACTCATCTTCTAACGTGATTATCGGTACATTCTCACTTTATGATACTGGTGTTATTACATTGATAGATCCAAGCCCCACTCATTCTTATATTTGCATGAAATTGGTGCATAGTAAGAAATTGTCTGTTGAGTTAACTAAATTTGTGATTAAGGTGTCGAACTTGTTAGGCAAATTTGTGTTGGTAGATAAGGTTTGTAGGAATTGTCCTTTAATGATTCAAGGATACTGTTTTTCAGCTAATCTGATGTTGTTGCCATTCAATGAGTTCGATGTTATTTTGGGCATGGATTGGTTAACATTACATGATGTCAAGTTGAATTGTAGACGAAAAACTCTTGAGCTAAGATGTGAAAGTGGTGAAATTCTTTGGGTTCGAACAAATGAGGCGAGTAAGATGCTGGTGGTGATTTCTTGTATGACTGCTCAGAAATGTATGAAAAAGGGGTGTGAAGCTTATCTAGCATATGTGCTAAATATTGAGGTGTTAGGATTGAAACTTGAATCTGCACCAGTAGTTTGTAAATTTCCATATGTGTTTCCAGAGGAGTTACCTGGTTTACCTCCTCTCAGAGAGATCGAGTTTGCCATTGATTTGTTGCCCGAGACTGCACCTATTTCCATTACTCCATATAAAATGGCTCCGACTGAATTGAGAGAGTTAAAGGCTCGGTTACAAGAGTTGACGGGCAAAGGATTTTTGAAACCGAGTTTTTCTCCATAGGGTGCTCCTGTATTGTTTGTAAAGAAGAAAGACAGATCGATGAGGCTTTGTATTGATTATAGGCAACTTAATAAGGTGACTATCAAGAACAAGTATCCATTACCGAGAATTGATGATTTGGTTAACCAATTAAAAGGAGCAACGGTGTTCTCTAATATTGATTTGAGATCCGATTATTACTAACTGAAGGTTAAGGAATCCGATGTGCCGAAGACCTCCTTTAGAACGAGGTATGGACACTACGAATTTCTTGTCATGCCTTTTGGTTTAATTAATGCACTAGCTATGTTTATGGATTTGATGAACCAGATTTTCCAACAGTATTTGGATAAATTTGTGGTGGTAATTATAGATGACATATTGATCTATTTCGGGATGAGTTAGAACATGCTGAGCATTTGAGAACGATGCTGCAAATTCTAAGGCAAGAGAAGTTGTTTGCTAAGTTTAGCAAGAGTAAGTTTTGGCTCCACGAAGTTGGGTTCTTGGGACATATAGTTTTGGGTGATGGCATTCAGGTTGACCCGAGCAAGATTTCGGTGATTGTTGAATGGAAGTCGCCTAAGAATGTGACTGAAGTTAGAAGCTTTTTGGGTTTAGCTGGATATTATCGACGATTTATCGAGGGTTTCTCCATAATTGCTTCTCCTATGACTAAGCTACTTCAAAAGAGTTTTAAATTTGAGTAGACTAAAAAATGTTAACAAAGTTTTGATCAGTTGAGAGCTAAGTTAACTGAGGCACCAGTGTTAGTGCAACCCGAGTCGGGGAAAGAGTTTATGATCTATAGTGATGCGTCACTAAATGGCCTTGGATGCATATTCATGCAAAAAGGCATGGTGGTGGCTTATGCTTCGAGGCAACTAAAACCACATGAAAAGAATTACCCGACAAATAATTTAGAGTTGGTCACCATTGTTTTTGCTTTGAAGATTTGGCGCCATTATTTGTATGGTGAGAAATGTCAGATTTTTACTGATCATAAAAGCTTGAAATACTTAATGAATCAAAAGGAGTTGAATCTGAGACAACGAAGGTGGCTTGAGTTACTAAAGGATTATGAGCTAGTGATTGAGTATCATCCCAGAAAAGCAAATGTGGTAGCAGATGTTTTGAGCAGAAAATCATTGTATGCTTTGCAAGCTTTGAACACGAGTTTGACATTATCTGACGATGGTTCTATACTAGCTGAGTTGAGGGCTAGACCACTATTTTTTCAACAGATTTGTGAAGCTCAAAAGAATGATAGCAAACTACAAGCCAAGAGGGTTCAATGTGAAACAGGTGATGACTCTGATTTTCGAGTAAGTCTGGATAATTGCATGATGTTTCATGATAGAGTTTGTGTACCAAAAAATAATGAGTTCATTCAGAAAATTTTGCATGAGGAGCATAGTGGGTGTTTATCAGTGCATCCCGGTAGTACTAAGATGTATAATGACTTGAAGAAACTATATTGGTGGCCGAGTATGAAAAAGGACATTTCAGAGTTTGTAACGAGATGTATAATTTGTCAGCAAGTAAAGGCTGAGCATCAGGTACCTTCGGATTTACTTTAGCCCTTAATGGTCCCCGAGTGGAAGTGGGACAAAATTATGATGGACTTTGTGATAGGTTTGCCTTTGACATCGAAAAAGAAAGATGCTGTGTGGGTCATTGTTGATAGATTGACGAAGTCAGCTCACTTTATTCCGGTATGTGTTGACTACTCACTCAATAAATTGGCTGAATTATACATTGCTGAAATTGTGAGATTACATGGAGTACCCATGTCTATTATATCTTATAGAGATCCGAGGTTTACCTCGAAATTTTGGAAGAGGTTACAAGAGGCATTAGGTATAAAATTGAATTTTAGGACCGCATTTCACCCGCAGACTGATGGCCAATCTGAGAGGGTAATACAAGTTCTTGAAGATATGCTTCGGTGCTGTGTTTTAGAGTTTGAAGGTAGTTGGGAAAAGTATCTACCTTTGGTAGAATTTTCCTACAACAACAACTATTAGTTAAGCATATAGATGGCGCCGTATGAGGCGTTGTATGGCCAAAAGTGCCAAACTCCATTGTATTGGACTAAGTTGAGTGAGAAACAGATACATGGTGTAGATTTGGTTAATGAGACCGAAGAAAAAATAAAGATAATTTGAGATTGTTTGAAAGCTACTTCTGATCGGAAAAAGTCTTATGCTGATTTGAAAAGAAAAGAGATTGAATTTCAGGTTGGTGATAAAGTATTTTTGAAGGTGTTACCATGGAAGAAAATACTAAGATTTGGTCAGAAAGGCAAATTAAGTCCACGTTTTATTGGGCTGTATGAGGTTACGGAAAGAATAGGGCCAGTGGCATATCAGTTGGCTTTACCGCCAGAATTGAAGATACATAATGTGTTTCATGTGTCAATGTTACGATGGTATCGTTCGGATCCCTCACATGTGATTCCTCCTACGGAGATTGAAATTCGGCCGGACATGACATATGAAGAGGAGCCAATTAAGATTTTGGCTCAATAGGTTAAATAGATAAGAAACAAAAGTATAGCCTTAGTGAAAGTATTATGGCAAACGCATGGTGTGGAAGAGGCTACGTGGGAACCAGAGGAGGCTATGAGGAAATAGTACCCAAACCTATTTACCAGTAAGATTTTCGTGGACGAAAATCCCTAAAGGGGGGAGAGTTGTAACAGCTCGAATTAGGGGCCAAACGGAATAGTGGTTTCGAAACCATGAATCTAGAGTCTAAAATATTTTTCGATTGAGTTTTGATGTTTATTAGGTGTTTGAATAATTATGCGAAATTTTTGTACACGAATTTTATTATTTACATGTCCAATTTGATAGGTTGGACTAAATTGCAATAGGTGAAAAATATGGGTTTTAATCCATAGAGGTACTTGATTGAATTGGAATTTTAAATCAGAGGTCCTTATATGGAAATTAAGTCATTTTAACTTAGTTTGGACAAAAATGCCCAAGGAAGGAAGGAATATCAAAGGTTTTTAATGAAGGGTATTTTGGTCATTAGTTAATAAAAGAAATAAAAAGGGAAAATAAGCCAAAAATTTTCCATCTTTCTTCTTCCCTTCGCCGAATATGAAGAGACACCATAGCTAGGGTTTCTTCCAACTTTCAAGCTTGATTGTAAGTACCTCCTAGCCCCGTTTTTAATGTTTTTCGTATTTTTGAAATCCTCGTAACTTGCTCTAGCTATTTTTACCACTATTTCAAGCTAGGGTTGATGTTTAAAAATTTTACCCATGAATGACATGCATGTATTTGGATGGCTAGTGGTAGAATATGAAAGTTTAAAGTGTGGTGAACAACTTTTACTAGGTGATTTTTGAAGAAAATTGTAAAAAGGGCGTAAATGGTAAAATATTATGTGCATAAATTGTAAAATGATAGAAATTAGGGGCTGTTATAAGAGTAAAAGTGGTTTGGCTAGGCTTGAAATGCATGAAAATTGAATGAGAATCATAAACTGAGCCTAGGGACTAAAGTCTAAAATTAAGAAAGTTAGGAGCCAAATTGCAAAATTTGTTATAAGAAGATTTTGGGTTATTTTGAATAAGTGAGTATTAAATGAGCTAAATGTGTCATTATAAATCGAGAAGATTTAGGAATTGACCTCAACCGAGGTAAGGGCAAGGTTTCGGACTAAATTGCAAATTATCACATTTTGTTATCGAGGTAAGTTTATATGTAAATAGTATAATACTTTTAATAATTTTTTTATGAGGTTGCTTAATTTGATTTGTGGTTTAATATTATTAATGGTGGATACTACGAAAAGAAATGAGGAGATTCCCGACTAAGCCTTTGGAATAGAAAAATTGTGGGGCTAAGTGCGTATACCACAAATTTATATCAATGTGAACTTGAAAGTGTGGTGCTAGGTATGTATACCACTAGAAATGTATATATATTGATTCAGATGTGGTGTAAGGGCGTACACCACGAAAACATCCGTTGTCCCGAAAGTGTGGTGCTATATGCGTAAACCACGATAATTGGACATTTATTTTAAGAGTGTGGTGCTATGTGTGTAAACCACGAAAATTAGACATTTATTTAAGAGGGTGGTGCTATGTGCAGAATCCGTCATGTATTGGTTTCTATTCCAAAGAGTTTATCAGGAATGCTTACTAACTGACTTTTTTTTATGTAACTATGTGATGATAAGTGCAGGAACTTAAATGTATGTTTATGTGAGCAATGTTTATACTATGTATGTGGATTGTGGTAAGGTCAAATTGAGTAAATTCAACCACAAGACTCATGTCCAATAATCTTGATATGTTATGCTCTTGGGTGCTAAGTTTGTTGTTGTGATTATTATTATTTACACATAGACTTACTAAGCTTTTCAAAAGCTTACTCCTTTCTCTTTTTCCTTGTTTTATAGAGTAGTCAAGCCAGCTCAGAGATCGGGAAGCATCAGAGGATCATCCACACTATCCACAACGTTCTTTTGGTATTGTAAATGTACTCTTCTGGACTATGGCATATATAGGGACTTAATGGGGTTGTAAGTGTCATGTTGGTTTGGCTATATTGTGGCAATTGTCATTGATAAGTCATTTTGTAATTAAGTCCATGTGACTTGGCCAATATTGATATTGGTTTATTTATGGATCCTTTGAGGTAGTTCATGTAATGCTTGATGTGTTTGTGTGTTGATAAGTTGAAATGGATGCTTGATGGTTAAATGAGGTTATTTAGATGCCTAAAAATGTGCATGATATGTGGTTTCAAAAATGGTATAGTTTGCATGTGCTTGGGGCAAAGGATAGCTTGGAAAATAGCCAAACTTAGGGCCACACGGCTAGCCACCATGGCCATGTGTTTAGGGCATGTGAACTTTGCATGAAATTTTCGGAGAATAAAGACGTCACACAGCCTGGTCACACAGGCATGTCCCGTGGCCGTGTGACCAAAATTGCATGCTGATGTCATAAACAGAATGTCCAAGTTTTTCACACAGGGAGGTCAGACGGAGAGGTCACACGAGCGTGTTAAGGTCGTGTGAAGGACACGGGCCAAGGCCACGGGCGTGTGCTCAGCCTTGCGAAAACTCTTGTAGGTTCGACATGAAAAATTATTTTCCAATAATTCAACATAGGTAGGGGACACGGGCGTGTGTGACAGCACGACCTTCCCATAAGAGCGTGTCCCTATCTCACACGGGCATGTGCCCTGTTTTTGACCTAAATATTTAAAATTTTTCTAAGTTCTCGGTTTGGTCCCGGACCACTCCAAAATTATGTTTTGGGCCCTGTAGGCCCATTTTAAGGATTATATGATATATTACGAAAAAGTTTTAATTTGGAATGAAATTTTATGGTTTGACTTTGTATGTTTGGTTTGGTAATGCCTCGTACTCGATTCTGACATCGAACCCGGGTAAGGGGTGTTATAATGGGAGTGAATTGTCATAGAATTTTCAAGAAAACAACTTGAAAAACATCATTGAAGTAGATTCTAAAGCAGGTTTCCACCAATATTGAAAATTCTCATTCGATTTCTTAGGAGATTATGATGGGTTTCTTTATTTATTTCGGTTATACTATCTCTTGGATCCTTTTATTTTAAAAAATAATCTAATTTTCTAAATACCTAGAGATATGAACCTATGATGGATTTTAACGTTTGATTTTTATTTTACGTAATAAATACTTAGTTTCTTGTGCTCAATTATATGTGCTTAATTCTTAGTTTGATATATCTAGTGATATTTGCATAATTTAAGGATTTCTACAGATCAGTGTGCTAAGTAAAGAAATTGCATAATTTAGATTGATAGTGACTGATAAAATCTAGGAAGATTCTTTCCTAGGTATTGTTTCGCTTATTGGTTGTTAATCTATTATTTTCATGATTTGTTCTTTGATGTGTTTGTTAATTAATTAATTTAGTTAATTTTATCGAGTACTTTTAATCTGAACGATATCTTTGCTCACCGTATTTATACTATTCATTCATAGGTGCACTTGCCTTAGTCAAAATTTTAGCTAGTTTCGTGGATATCAAATTTTGGCATCATTGCCGAGGACTAGAATAGTAGGAAAATTTTGTTTCTATTAATTTAGCCATTTTATTTAAATTTTATTATTTTTTACTTTGATTTTTATCTTTTATTTTTTTTTCTTTTGTTTGATTCTTATAGGTTCTTTTGGTTTATGACTAAAGGTAACCTGTTGGAACCATTAATTTTTTACAGTGAGATCGAAAAAACTACTTGCAAAAATTGGAGAGAAGTTAGAGAAGCGAGGAAATGTCAACAAATTTTAATAGACGATTAAGAGCAAAAGGACATTACTGTTGAGATGGATAATAATCCTGGTAATCAGCAACCTCCTGTAGCTCTTGCTCCTTGGATTGGGGTTGAATTGAGTATTGTCAGACCCATGATGTGGTCGTGATAAGTTTTAAATTTTTATGATCGTACCTAGAAACTAACTATTACCACGAATAAGTCAAACGCACCTATCGAACAGTAGTATAGTTTAGTGGCAAGACTGGAGTGTCGAACCCAAAGGAACTAAAAGTACTAGTCATAACTTTCTTCCTATTATCTAGCCTAAAAATAAAGGGGAGTTGTTTTTAATATAAAATCTAACTAAACTAAAGACGCGTGATAAACCGTAAGTTATACATATTTTTACCTCATGCTTAGCATATTTCTGGATGAATTATCATTGGATTTGTGGAATTTGATGCTCCTAATCCTTTAATTTCATGTTTTATACTTAAGAGAGCTTAGGGAAGTGAAAAAGCAAGGAACAGGCAAAAACCGGGCAAATTAGGCCCAAAATAATAATCAACATGGCCTAAAAGTTCGTCACACGGGCGTGTCACACGGTCATGTCACTTTAACAAGCTCGAGCACGGCCTAGCATCGACTCATATGGGCGTGGCACATGGGCGTGTCTCTGTCGGGATGAAGTTCAATTTCACTCAGAAAAGGCTACTTATAAAGACCCTAAGAGGCAACTACAAAGGTGTACAGTAGAGGGGATGGTACAACACGGTACCAACTCAGTCCTCTTGCCAAGACGAAGAGCTAGAGGCAGGGAATTACTCGAAGGGAAGCCGATTGATCCATCTCAGAAGCCAAGATCTACATCAAGACAGAGGATCTCCCTTTAATCCTTTCAGGAGTTTTGGGTTTTCTTATGTTTTGTTATTTTATTCATTCTGAGATGTTTCTTTTTATAATTATGAACTAAAATCCCAAATATCTAAGGGGGATGAAACCTAAGACGAATCTTGTTATTGTTATCTAAACTATATGATAGATATTTGATCTGTTTTTAATTGTGTTTTTAATTCTTGAATTGATATTTCCGGGATATTAATTTAAGTCAAATGTGCTTATACAGAGGAGCAAAAGTCCATGTATAAGAGTAGATCCAACACAATTAAGCGGATTTGATCGCAATCCTAGATATAGGACGACGTAAATCTGTCGGATTAGAGTCAAATCTAATATGGGGAGCCATAGATCGAGTTAATACAAGACTAGGGGTTTTATTTAGAAAGATATTTCAATTAATCAACCTAGGATTAGTTGTTCTTATCCTCGATGGAGGTATTAACATAATTTAGGGATCTCTACGGATCAAGTCAAATAAAGAAATCGTCTAGTTCAGAGTTAAATAACAAGTGAAGTCTAGATGGATTCTTCCTTAGGTATTGCCCTTATCAATCAGTTTTCCCAAAAGCAATTTCCTAATTTACTCTTTGTCGCATCCTTAGTTTAGTTTAGAGTTAATTAGTTTATACAAACCACCTATTTATCTTTAGGCTAGATAATAGGAAGAAAGTCATTACTAGTACTTTTATCTTGGATTCGATATTTCAGTCTTGCCACTAACTATACTACTATTCGATAGGTGCACTTGCCTTTATCGTGATATTAGTTAGTTAGGCTATAAACAAGTACTTCTCAAGAGGTGACCCGAACACTAACATAGTAAAGTTCTTTTATTTAAGCTCTCTAATCCATCAACTAACCTTTTGAATATAGGTTTTTCAAGCCACACGGCCATGCCCACGGGCGTGCGTAAGGCCGTGTGGACACCATGGGCAAAGACACAATCGTTTGATATGGCTGTGTATGAGTAGGGTAAAATTTTCCCAACACACGGGCTACGTCAATAAGCCACGGCCGTGCAAGGTGGCTGTGGCCAATCCTGACAAATCAACATGGGCGTGCGACATGCCCGTGTCCCAAAGCCGTGGTTGATTCTATTAATTCAACACAGGCATGCAACACGCCCGTGCCTCAACCCCGTGGTCGAACTTGCCATTCCATACACGGTCGTGTGACCCCCTACACGGGCGTGGGAGAAGCGAACATTGAAAGATTGAACCCAAGGCGAATCAAGGCAACTGGAGGCTGGAATTCTGTTTATTTTTTCTCAACTCTCTATTTTCTCAACTCTGTTTATTTTTTTATTTTTTATTTTTATTTTCGTAATCATAAGTTTAGTCAACTTTAAATTCTATTTTATTTTCCAAATTCAAAAAATTTTAATTCTGTTATTTTTATTTTTTAGAAACGCAGGTTTTCTTGGGCACGATTCTGCTCAGGATTTCAAGAAACAAGCATTCGTGCAATCCAGTCCCTGAGGATTCGACCCTACTTCCCCTTTACTGTTCTTTTTCATTATTTTTAGGGAATAGGATATTTTTGGTGCCTTCAACGACTGCATCACCGAGCTTAGACAGGTGTGTATCAACCCTATCATGCCAGGCTCTTGGTGCCTACTTCAGGCCATACAGGGCCTTTTTCAACATATAGACTTTGTCCTCTTCACCTAGGACCTTAAATCCATATGGTTGCTCAATATAAATCTCCTCCTTAAGGAAGCCATTTGAGAATGTTGACTTGACATCGAGCTGATGAATTCTCCATTCCTTATGTGCAACCAAGGCAAATAGAACCATAATTGTATCTAGCCCTGCTACAAGAGCAAATGTCTCCATGAAATCAATGGTATATTGCTGACTGTAGCCTTTCACCACAAGTCTTGCCTTGTGCTTGATCAACGAGCTATCAGCATTGTACTTGGCTCTAAACACCCACTTGACACCTATAACCTTTCTATTTATTGCCTATCAACCAACTCTCATGTGTCATTCTTATGGATCATGTCTAACTCAGCTTCCATGGCCTTCTTCCAACATTTTTCCTTGACAGTTTCTTCAAAATCTGAAGGTTCAACTATTGCAACATTACATCTTTGGTAGATGTCAGCAATAGTCCTGGTGCCTCTCACAGGAGCATCATTAAAATCTTCATTGCTAGGCTCATTTTCAACTAGTTCCAAGTTGTTGCCTCTTCAGTCAACCTTGCATCAGCATCATTCCAGCTCCATACTCTTCCTTTATCAAATTTAACATCCCTACTCACTAAAATCTTCTTTGTTGAGGGATCATACACCTTGTAGCCCTTTTTGGTGCTGTTGTAGCCAACAAATATTCCTAGAACAGCCTTTCTCTCGAGTTTGGTTCTGTTCTCAGCTGGAATAAGAGCATAGCAGACATAGCCAAATAGCTTTAGGTGTGAAACAAAAGGCTTGAGTCTATGCCAGGATTCAAAAGGAGTTTTGTCCTTAACAGCAGTAGTAGGTAACTTGTTTAGCAGGTAAACTGAGGTATTGATAGCCTCAGCCTAAAATTTACTTTGGAAGCTTGCATTAAAATAGCAAACATCTGCTCATATCAAGCACAATTCTATTCTTCCTTTAACATACTCCATTTTGCTGAGGAGTATATGCTATTGTTAGCTGATGATGAATCATTGCTTGCTCACACAGTTTCTAAAACCTTTCAGACAGGTACTCAGTGCTATTGTCAGTTCTCAAAGCCTTAATCTTACAACCAGTCTAGTTCTCAGCTAGTGCCTTGAATTTACTAAAGGCTTCAAACACTTCAGACTTTTGCTTCAAGAAATAAACCCAGCAGAACCTGGTCAGATCATCTATAAATAGCACAAAATACTTGTTGTTATTCATGGAAGGAGTCTTCATTGGTCCACAGACATTAGAATGAACCAACTCAAGTCTTTCTCGAGCCCTCCATACCTTATTGGCTGGAAAAGGTAACCTGGTTTGCTTACCAAGCTGCCAAACTTCACAAACAGTGTCTTTGGCTTCTACTTTTGACATGTCTTCAACCAAGTTTAACTTGTGCAATTGATCAAGTGACTTGTAATTAACATGACCTAATCTCATGTGCTATAGACCAGTATTATCAGCAAGGCTGGTGTAAGCCTTCTTCTCAAGTTGATTAACATCAAGCATGAAGCACCTATCTTCCATTGCTACTATGATTAACTCCTGACCATATGAGTCTTCAACAATGCAAGAGCCATTGTTAAAAACCAGTGAATACCCTTTTTCAACTAGCTACCCAACACTAAGTAAATTTTGATCTATGTTAGGCACAAAAAGTACATCTGAGATTACTTTGTTACCTGACTTTGTGTTAATCACCACATTGCCCTTGCCTTTGGCTTCAATCAGGTCCCCATTACCAATCTTGATCTTTGAGGCAAAGCTTCTATCGAGCTCCTTAAACAACTTTTCATCAGCTGCCATGTGGTGTGTGCGGCCACTATCCACTAGCCAATCACATCTAACTTTGCTTAAGGTTGTAAAGTAAGAGGCTGTGAAAACATGCTCCTCCTGAGCTTGAAGGTCCTCAGCAGCCTGAGCTTGCATTTGCTGCTGAGCTTGTGCCTTCCCTTTGTTTTTGCACACCTTCTCAACATGTCCAAACTGTTTATAGCTCCTGCACTAAACATCTGGTCTGTACAAGTAGTTCTTATCCAAATATGTGGTCTTCTTACAGTGAATACATGGTGAAAACCTCTTCTTCCCTGCATCTCCCCTTCGCTTCTCCCTTCTATCGACCCAAGGTTTCTTCCCTTTTTTACTAGAACCTGAGCCTTCCTTGGCATTTGCTTGGAAAGTTCCTTCAGGATGCTCTTCCTACCTATTAGCCCTCCTCTGCTCAAGTGTATATAGGGAATTTACCAACTCAGACAATGAGATGATTGATAAGTCCCTCGAGTCCTCTAATGATGAAATATTTGACTCAAACTTCACAGAGAGAGCGGTGATGACCTTTTTAACAACTCTTCTCTCACTGAAATCATCTCCAATGAGCCTAATGTTGTACACTATGGCCATTATCCTATCAGAGTACTGCTTAATGGTCTCTGACTCTCTCATCTTTAGGTTCTCAAAATCTCTCCTAAGGTTGATCAGTTGTTGCTGCCTTGTCTTGTCTGACCCCATAAACTCCTCCTTTAGCTTCTCCCATGCTTGCTTAAGTGAATCACATGCCATTATCCTAGTGAAAATCACATCGGATACTCCATTTTGCAAGCAAGCCATTACTTTATGCTTCTTGGCACACTCTTCACTGTGTTGCCTCATTTTTACAATGGTTGGATTTGCCCTCAATGGAGGTGGTTTAACATCATTTTCAACCACATTCCATAAATCATGTGCTTAAAGGTATATCTTCATCTTAACTACCCAAATGTGGTAGTTTTCTCCTGCAAACACAGGTGGTGGTGGTGGTGTGAAACTCATCCTTACAGCAACCAAACAAACCAGCAAAAAATAATTTTTGCTTCTTTTCTCTCAAACACAAATCACTCACAAGAAAAACACAACCAAAACCCTCAAAGACAACAGGCTCTTGATACCATTTGTTGAGGTTAAGAGTAATTTAACCGGATGAAGTATGAAGCTCTGTTTGAAGCTAGAGTCACAAAGTAATAAATCCGGATAAAGAATGAAAGAAGTTGAGATTCAAAGATTTGAGAGTTGCAAGAGGAACAATAAAAAACAGAAGCAGAAAAGATGGAGAAAATTGAGAGAACAAAATTAAATACTCTCGTTACTTAATTCATCAAGATATGATGTACACATATATTACAAATACATTTGAGAATACAATAAAAATAACTTGTGCAAGTGAACAACATTAAATGCAGCTTAATGATAACCTAGGACCTGTCTAAAATTGGTAAGAGTTTGACTAACTTTATCCAGTCAAAAAGTTTCTGTCAAATCAACTACAGGTCGGTAGTTACAAAAACATACTTAACACGGATAACATACGATATATTTGTATGCCGCTGTACTTCATCCGGGTAACGTACATACTCCTGTTTGTTGCCACCTGTTAACAATATTAAACAATCATATTTTCCTATGTGGTTAAACAAACAAATGAGCACTTATGTATCCCAGGGATCATGGTGATAAATGTTGAGAAATCCAATTACATCATAATGCAACTTGTTGCCATAAATCATGTTTTTGAGGTAAAAACCAAGGAGCTCTTCCTCTGTTGGATGGAATTGAAAGCCCGGAAGTTCCATCTCTATGGTGGTGTCATCAGAATTGGATTGGCAGCTCATTGAGGTATAAGTATTTTTTTAGGGTTTCAGTTTGGCTGAATATTGAAAGTGAAATTAAAAGAAAAGAGAAAGTGATTTTGCACGCAAAAAACACCGGCTTGAGTGGATATTTATAAGGATGCTAGACGAAATTGCTGATTTATAAATGCTTTGGACAAGTGAAAGATTAGAAGTGTCTGTTTAAAATGTTGTGATGAAAAAGCTTCAAAATTAAGACCAAGGCATCACCGAAGAAAATCATGAAAGGACTTAAAATATCCGTACAAAATGGAAACTGAAGTCTTTAACAAATGGTGGAACCCACACGCTTATACACAATAAAGTCGCAATTGATTAATCTTAGCTAGATTTGTGCGAGGTAGACGATGACTGATTTCTCAGGTCTTGCTTCACCCCCATTTTCTTTTTTCGCCTGTGGACTTTTGCTTGGAAATTCCAAGCCATAACAGTAAGGTTTTTGCAAGGAAATTTCTACCACATACTTTGATCTTAAATGAACTGAGATAGGTAGATTCTACTTCAGTGATAAAAATAGAAATTTTCGAAATTGAATTATAAAATTTTTAAAAGATAAAATATAATTTTACTATAAATTAATTTTTTTATTTTTAAAAATATTAAATTGAATATTTTCAATTTAAGAGAATTAAAGTACAATTTTACATCAATTAACTTATAATTTTGTTATTTTTAAAAAGACTAAATTAAATATTTTTGTTTTTAAGGGAGCCAAAGTCACTATGAGTCCGGCTTCGCCTCTAGTTGTTCTTTTAGTCTTCCAATCTTCTTCTACAATTAAGCCTGAGTTGAATTAGTCATTCTTGCTACTTGTTTTTTTCTGAGTACTAAGAATATACAATTATTTTATGTAGGAGAATGTTTATATACAATTATTACAATTCTAAAGAATAAAATACAATAATAGAGATTGAAGAGAAAATTAAGTTGCACTTTTGAAATGAGAAGACACACGTTCATAATAATCCCTATAATAAATCTAGTCATTGAACACTTTGGCAACATGCACACATTAGAAAATAGAAGTTTCACCCAAATGTTGATGGTTGAGCACATAAACGGTGATCATGTATAAGCTCATACAATATACAAGTATAAAGGAAGATTACCATCTCATTTTCTCTAATATTCTCTTATTATTATTTTAGTTTTATAACTTATTATCAGCACCATCTTATTTAAATTTTTTTTAGATCAAATAGCATATATGGATAATATTCTTGTTGAAGCAACAACTCGATATTCAATTTTTTTACTTGTGCTTGAAAGTTCAATATTTTTAATACTTTCAGAAATATTTTTAATAAAAAAAGTTAAATAAAATATTTTCAAATGCTTAAAAATTATGCTAATTGTTTTCGTGTTTAAGAATGGATTTTCGTTTATATATGTTTACTTATGATTAGAGGTGTCTATGGATCGGGCTGGGTCCAACTAAAATTTTAGACCCGGATCCGACCTGAAAAATGGGTCTAATATTTTACCGAAGTTCAACCCGAATAAAAATTTTAAAATCTAGGCTCGACATGATTGTATTAATTTTTTATATTATTTATTATACAATTTTTTTAAAAAAAATTATATAATACATCAAAATACTAAAAATATTAAAAATAAATGTTTCCTAAAAAATTAAAAATAAATTAAACTATACATATGTATGCTTAAATAACACTAAGATTGGTGTAATTTATCAAGCAAATGTCTTTAAAATAGTAACAAAATTAACAATAAAGCAAGAGTTATATAAAATTCAAACAACGACAACAAAATAATACTAACATAATAGTGAGATGGTAGCAAAATAATGAAAAAATAACAAGAAAATAATAGTAAAAAAGTTTTTTTAAAAAAAGGAAAAGCAACAATTTTTTTTTTTTTTTTGCGTATTTGGGTTGAGCCAAAAAACCTTACTCAAGGCCCAACCGTTCTAAATAAACCTTAATTTTTTTGTCCAAATCCATTTTTTGAGCATATATTTTACCTAAATACTCCCGCTTTTAGGGCAAACCTTCAAGCCAAGCCACCCAAACAGTTCTACTTATAATCTAAGATTTTGATAAGATTGAAGTGTTAAGAGTTGTATATCTATATTTAACTATATAAACAAAATGATGTATTTTGTAACACCCCTAACCCGTATCCGTCGCCGGAACAGGGTTACGAGGCATTACTGGAATTTACAGAACAAATATAGATAATTCAAATCATTTTACTATTCATATCCGAGATTAATCAAATTGCCTCTTAATTGGACCCTTGAGGCCTAGTTTAAATATTAGAGTCAAATCGGGACTAAAATCGAAACCTCAAAGAATTTTTCGCAAAATTTTGAAATTTTCTTAGCTACAAGGCACACATGCCCATGTGGTCAGGCCATGAGAGCCATGACACGCCCGTGTCTTAGGCCGTGTGATACCTGAATAGGGCACATGCCTGAGTCTCTAATCCGTGCAACTTTCTAACTTATAATTTATTTAGGTGCAGGGGTTACAAGGCCAAGTCACACGCCCGTGTGCTAGGCCATGTTCTTCACACGGCTAAGACACATCCCCGTGTCTCTACCAATGTGCCAACATCTGAACATTATGTTTCACAAATTTAAGATGCAAGGGACACACGGCCAGAACACACACTCATGTGCTAGGCTGTGTTTTACACATAATCAAAACGTACGCCCGTGTGTCTACCCGTGTAGACAAAAATAAGGTCATTTTTCAAGCCTTATTTCTCACCCATTTGGTCTTTTACCTACACCAACACTTACACGCATTCAAGAACCAATTCAAGACATTTGATAACGACTCGCGATATTAAGTAATAAAATTTATAAAAACTGATCACATCAAAACTAACTAATATCACGATCTTAAAGGCAAGCGCACCTATCGAACAGTAGTATAGTTTAGCGATAAGACTGAGTTATCGTACCCAAGGGAACTAAAAGTACTAATACTTACTTCCTTTCTATTATCTAGCCTAAAAATAAAAGAGGTTTGGTTGAAACTAATTCTAAAACTAACTAAAAGTGCACAAAAAGTAAATTGGGGAAAACTTTAGGGAAAAGCTGATTGATATAAGCAATACTTAAGGGAAAATCCACCTAGACTTCACTTGTTATTGGTTCTTGAGCTAGACGATTTATTCACTTGACTTGATCCGTAGAGATCCCTAATTTATGCTAAACCCTCCGTCGAGGCGAAGAGCAACTAGGCCTAGGTTGTTAACTAAAGTTTCTTTATTAATTAACACCCTAGGTTGCATTAATTCGATCTATGGTTCCCCATATTAGGTTTGACCCTAATCTGGCAGATTTATGTCGCCCTATGTCTAGGGTTGCATGCAACTCCGCTTAATTATGGTAGATCTACTCTTATCACAGGGACTTTTACTCCTCTGCTTTAAGCATATCCGTTTCTTGAATTAATACCTAGGCTTATTAACACAAGAATTAAGCACACATAATTAAGAACAACTCAAGTATTTATCATATAACTCAAGAATAAATAATAACAAGATTCGTCTTAGGTTTCATCCCCCTCAAGTATTTGAAGGGTTTAGTTCATAATAAAGAAAGAAAACATCTTAGAAGAATTAAGATAACAAAACACAAAGAACTTGAAAACCCCTGAAGGAATTTAGTGAGATCCTCTATCTTGATGTAGAATTTTGACTTCTGGGATGAATCAATCGGCTTCCCTTGGAGTAATCCCTTGCTTTCACTCCCTGTGTTGGCAGAAATATGGTGCTCTTTCCTGAGAGAAAAGAGTATATCTTTAGAGTTGCCTCCTGGGGTCTTTATATAGAGTTTAGAATGGCTTTCTTAGCCCCTAAGCATCCAAATTCGAGTGAAATTCCTCTTCCTCAGGACTAGAACTTGCCCGTGTGCCACGCCCGCGTGATTTTGACAAGAGACCGTGTTCGAGGCTGTTGAGGTGGCACGGCCGTGTGCCTTGGCCGTGCTTGCCGAGGGCTGGACCGTGTGATCTTTGTGTGGCACGGCCGTGTGCCACGACCGTGCGATGATCCCTTGGCCGTGTCGATTACACATTTTGGCCCATTTTCATGGTTTTTGGCCCATTTTCCATTCTTTTCTCTTCCCTATGATCTCCTGAGTGTAAGATATGAAAAAGAAAGATTAAGTGCACCAACTCTCACAAAATTAATGATAATCCATCCAAAATATAGGCTAAACATAAGGTAAAAATATGTATAATTTATCGTTTATCAACATTTAACCAAGCCTTAACTAGGTCTTGTAAATGATATATCAATTCATAGGGTTAAATATCTAAACTTACCAATCAACCATTCATATTTATAGACATATTCATCAATTTTATACCATCCTTAATTATCATCCTTATGCATATAACATCTTATCATTTTTCCACTTTGAGCACATATCAAACATGTTAAAACCATAATTATATGCAACTCAAAAACATGCCAAATACAAGCCATGCCAATGGCTAGTTACAAATCAACCATTTATAAGCCAACATTGGCTAATCAACCTATACATGCCATTATAACCATAATTTATTTACCATATGTATCAAATGAGCCGATGGATACTGTGAGTGATCTTCGCCCAACTTCCAATCCAACAAGCTTCCGAGTTACTATAGAACAAGGAAAAATAAAACAGAGTAAGCATATAATGCTTAGTAAGTTTGTATAACATGGTAATTAACTTACCATTTCTTTATATTTAAGATAAACATGCAAAGCACAACCAATTAATTTGATCACGAGCCCTAGCATATATCCTCATCATCATTGTTAGTCATATATTTCATACAAATATCAGAAACAGGCATGGGCTCAATAATCATCAAATTTTCATTTACATGTATTTTTCCACATCATGTATTTATATAACATATGCACTTCATATTCCTATATTTCCAGTACATTTTCATAATAATTTGTTTTGAGTTCATATTATTTCACATCAGAACATTGCTCATTAAATCCTTCGAAACATCATTTATTTCCATATATCATGTATCTTCATTTTCATGTATCTCAGACGGATACATATAATGATTCATTTCATATTTGTATTCTCTCATATTAGAATTACCCTTTGAATCATTGAAAACATTGATGGATACACAGGTAGTACACTCAAAGTGTACAAATAAGAATTCGTCAATTCATATCTGGGGGTACTCCTTAAAGCACTTAATCAGAAAGCACACTTTACTATAACAGAATGCTGAAGTGGGCATGAATAGAGAAACATATTCTGGCTTGGTAATAGAAAGCTCACAAAGAGCCTAAATCAACAGTTCACCAAGAACTATATCAGGAAAATCATGTAACAGTAAGCTTGTTCGGGTTTAATAATAGAAAGTTCACAAAGAACTTGAATTAGGTAGCTTCGAAGAGCACTTTACAGAAAGCATCGGATAGCCAACTTGAATTAGCTAGCTCCGAAGAGCACTTTACAGAAAGCATCGGATAGCCACATAACAGAAAACTCCAGATAACCATATAACAGTAAGTTCAAGCGAGCACTATTAGTGAGCTCCAAAGAGCCTTTAACAGAAAGTTCACAAAGAACTTATAAACAGGGCACTCATAAGGCGTGGGTGTATCTACAACATATGCAGATCACTACCATACAGAATGTTCCGAAGAACATGAACAGAATACTCCGAGGAGTATAACCAGTAAGCTCGCAAGAACATTATATCAGTCAGCTTGAGAGGGCTTAAGCTCTTTCGAGCTATAGATGTTCATAACATATGCAGGACACTACCATTTTGAGAAACAGAACCTTGTATCCAATCAACTTTCATTCATTCAAACGGGACTTGACATTTATCAAGTATTATCAGATATGTGATCATTTTATATATATTTATGACATTTATAAAATTCACATATACACATTTATCAAGTATTTTTTGGATATATGATCAAATTTCATAAACATAGTTATTTCACAATTCACATTCAAAACACTTAATTTAAGCATCTATTTATAACATTTTTCATCTAAACGGAAATTAACATTTATCAAATTTAAAAAGGCATGTAATCAATTTTATACATAAGGCATCCATACAATTCGCACATACAATATTTATTTCAAGCATAAATTATATTCAATTTAGTTACACGAACTTACCTCGACAAATGTCCGTGTACATAATATCTACTAAACCGATATTTTTCTCTTTTCCTTGTTCTAACTCTGAATTTGATCTATTTGGATCTATATCAATAAATTCAACATCAATTCATGTTTATTTTAGTTTAATTTACATCTTTGAAAAAATTATCGTTTTGCCCCTAGCTTTTTTATAAACGACGATTTCGTCCCTCGGCTCGAAAAATAAAATTCATGCAATTTATTCCTTATTCCAAACCTAAATATTTTCATATATATCAATAGCAGCTCTTGAATTCCATGAAATTTCAAAATTTTCTATAAATTCAACAACTTTACAATTTAATCCCTAAATCATGATTTTACCCAAAATTCTTTGATAAAATACCTTTACATATCCATTAACAGCGTAATTTCATTATCAAATAACTAAAATCATATAAACTTATCAATGGTATCTTCCAAAACTTTCAACAAAATCAAAAACTAATGAAACAGTAAGTTGGACCAAATTGTAAAAGTCCCAAAACATAAAAATTTCAAGGAAAAAGCAATAATTAAACTTACATGAAGCTAGAATAGGAAAACCAGCCTTGAGAGCTCTTCCATGGTGTTTTTGGACAGAAAATTGAAGAAGAAATGGTCTAGAAACTATTAAAATCAATTTTGGCCATGTAAACTTTGTTGTAATTCCAATTTTGTCCCTATCACAAAAGAATCCTTGATTTTTTTCATGCTATGCCACCTCAGCCAATTAAAATGATCCATTTTCCCTTTTAGTCCTTCCTTTTTTAATTGTTAAGCTATTTAATCACTTTAACAAGTTTTGCATCTTTTTGCAATTTAGTCCTTTTTAATTAATTGACTACCGGGACGTTAAAATTTTTCGACAAAACTTTAATACTACATTATTGACACTCTGTAAATATTTATAATGTAAATATTTATAAAAATATTTACGACTCAGTTTATAACACCGAGGTCTCGATACCTCATTTTTTCAATTACTTGACCTAATAAATCTTTATAAAACAAAATTTACTATTTCAAAAATCTTTTAAAAGTTACATTTGACTCATAAATATTAAATAATATAATTTAAGAGTTCATTTTCCAGATTTGGTGGTCTCAAACCACTGTTTCTAACATCACTAAAATTTGGGTTATTACTTAGTTGTTGTAACGCCCTAAATTTTATAAATATGTTTTCGTAATTATTTGGCACAAATATATATTTGCTTTAGTGGTTATGGGCTCTGGGTGTGTTAGGGAGGTCCCAAGTTCAAGTCAAGACTTGGGCTAAATTTTGGGTTTTTGTTTGAATAAAGTCTTACTCTCGTTCAATAGGCTTATAATTAAATGTGGGTAAAGTTATGTCAGAATGGGCCTGCTGGTCTAGTGGTTGAGAGAGTGTTAGTGTTACTTGAGGACTGAGGTTTGAATCCTTGCGTGCGCAATAAGGGGGTTGATTTTTGGTGTTTTGGACGTCTAGTGTTTGTATTGGACTAAAAATCTGATAGTGGAGTTTTCAATAGAGAAAAAGAAGGAATTTGGGAGTTATCAGGATATTCAGTTTTGTGAGTTATCAGGATATTCGGTTGTTGGGAAGTGGAAAAATTCTCTCTACAAAAAAAAATATCGTTTGTCATATTTTCATTTGTTCGTTTCAAACATTTTTTTCTTCCCCTCTCCTACTGCCAAAATTCCACCATACCTTGCTACCATTTTCCTCATTCATCCTTCCCTCATTTTCCACTTCGTTTTATTCTGTTCGTTTCCTTTGGCATCGGTTGTTCTACAGTTTCGGTAAGTTTTAATTCTTGTGTTTTGGTATGGTTTTTAGTTGTGATATAAGAGGGATTTATTTGGATGATTAAGAACTAAGCAAGGGACTATTCTTCGTTCTCGAATAGCAAGTTAGGTGCATGGAATTTGCTGGTATTCGTTCAAGGTAAGAATTGAACGATTTAAGGTCGAAATACCTCGTTAAGTTTTCAATCGTTTAACGTTTAAGTGATTGAATTTGGGCTCAAAATGTTCGATTATAGGTTTGGGAAGCATTAGGAATGCAAACGCGTCTTAAACGAACCAGGTATTGACTCCGATTACACAGAAAATGAGTTTTGGTGAAAGCCAAAAAGTAAGCTATCGACGCCACACGGACGTATGGATTACCCATGTGGAGGTCGTGTGGCAATACACAGGCGTGTGGACGACGAGGCAGGCTGTGCGTGTACGACACGAGCGCGACAGACACACCCGTGTGAGGCTGACGGGGCCATGTGCGAGACATGGGCTTAGCCAATTGGGCCGTATAGGCCACACGGGCATGTGGGATTTTGGGCCAGGCCTTGTGATCCACACGACCAAGGCCAATTTGGGCCATTTGGGCCACACAGGCGTGTGGGCCCAAACGGGCAGGCCACATAGGCGGGTGAGCCCATTTTTTTTACATGAATTCTAAGGTTGCACAGGTCGACCAAGTCGACTGTGACCTGATGTAGGGTCGGTAAGGATATCTTAGACCCCTATTTCTCTGATCTGGTATTGTGATGTATGCACTAACCATGTATAAATCCTCTGCTCTAAATATGTATATATGATCTATTTATCTGCATTTTAGCATGCTATTTATGTATGTTGCATTGCATTAGGGTGGGATTATTGATGAAGAGAAGGAAGTATCTAAAAGGCTTCTAAGTCTATTATCTAGCAACTATGCTGCATATTTCTGATATGTGTCGTTCACAGTACCTTATGGTGTGTAGGGTTGGATGGGTTGATTTTATCCCCATACTTGGTGTGTAGGGCTGGGTGGGTCGATTTTATACCCACATGGTGTGTAGGGTTAGACGGAGATGGTGTGCAAGGTTGGTAGGCATGTTTTTTATCTGATATGCATGGGATATTTATGATGGGCTAAGGCCCTAAGTCTATATCTGATTCTATTTCTGAGTGGGCTAAGGTCCACACCGTTTCTGTAAATGGCTCAGGCTCGAATTATGACTGTATTATGTTATTTGTCTGTATGCATGCTGAACTGTGGGGATGTACACACTGAGTTTGTGAAAACTCACCCCTTTATTTGTTTTATCTGTCAGGTAATCCCCAGTAGTAGATAGATTGGTGCAGTGGGGACTCAACAGTGACCACTGCCATATACTCTGGACTTTATGGTTTTATTTGCTTAAACTGTTATTTTGGGGTATTTTATGTAATTTTGGACTTGGACTGTTTTGGGTTTTAATTTGGGAGTATTAACTGTTTAATATGGTTTATAAACTGCAACGTAACTAAAATACGATTTTTCCTAAGATTAACTAAAATTTCCATAAGTAAACATGATTGCAAAAAGTATTTTGTTTTCAAAGTTTCCGCGTTAAAGAAATGGTTTTAAGCAAAACGATTAATTCATGTTTTCCTGACCTAAGTGAAGATAATAACTGGAACAATTTTTAACTTGTCGAGGCATTTTCAAAAACACTGTCATGTGACGTCGCCAAATTCGGCCATAATGTCTAGGCCGGGTTTGGGGTGTTACATTTGTAATATAATAATGTGAATAATGTAAAGACAAACCATCCTAGAAGTCACCTAATTATAGTTTTTTTTTCATTCAATTATAAAAAGTTATAAAATGATCATTCAATTATTTAAATTTGTTTTTTATCACTAGTTGACTAACCTAAAAATGGAAATACTAAAAGAATCCAAGATAGTTGGGTGACTAAAAAATACAAAATTAAACAGTTGATTAACCATTTTATAACTTTTCTTAATTAGGTAACAAAAAAGAAAAAAATAAGTTTACCCAAATTCTAAAATAACAATCTAGTTAATTATATTAAAACCTAAAATCTAAATTCTGTAACAGCCCGTTTTAGGGCCAAATCAGAATAGTGGTTTCGGGACCACAAATCTGAAGTAGAAAAATTTGTTGTGATATTATTTTAAGGTTTATAGTATGATTGAATGCATGTGTGAAAATTTTGTTAGGAAATTTTATCGATAGGGTGTCCAATTTGATTAGTAGGACTAAATTGTAATAGTTGCAAAATATGTGTTCTAGAAGCTATAAGTGCTTAATTTAAGTGAATTTGTAAATTAGAGATCCTTAAATGGTAATTAGACCATTATATCATAAGATGGACAAAAATGGACATGGTTAGGTGAAATTTCAAAGTTAGGCATCAAGGGCATTTTAGTCATTTGGCAAATAAAGACAAATTAAACAAATAAAAAGTCTTCAACTTCATCTGATTTAGTTCCCATAGCCGAATTTGAAGAGGAAGTCGTAGCTAGGGTTTGCCCAAGCTTTCCAAACTCAATTGTAAGTCCATCCTAGCCCCATTTTTAATGATTTTTATGTTTTTGATATCCTCGTAACCTAATCTAGGTTTTTCAAGGATTAATTTGAAGTATTAGCAAAGTTTAAAATTTTACCCATGTTAGACATGCATGTATTTTGATGTCTAATGGTAGAAAATGTGTGTTAGATGTGTGATAAACGACTTTTACTAAGTGATTTTCGGTAAAAATGTCAAAAGGATTTATTTGTAAAAGTTATAAAATGTGTGTAGAAAAAGTGAATAAATGAAAGATGTGTGCTGGTATGAGTATGTATAAGGTTTGGCTAGGCATGGGTGTTGAAGAAAATGAATACATTTCATTTTATGAGCCTAGGGACTAAAATGTAAGAAGTTGAAAAGTTTGGGGTAAAAATGTAATTTTTTGCCATAAAGTGTTTTTGGGCTGAATTGATAAATGTGGTATTATAGATCAAGAAAGACGAGGAATTGACCTTGACCAAGGAAAGGACAAGGTTGTGGACTAAATCAAACAAATTGTCATATTGTACCGAGGTAAGTTCGTATGTTGAAAAATAAGCTTTAAATTAATTCTATTTAAATGCTTTAATATTACTTGAACTGTATGTTTGTTTAGTGTGGATGAGTTTAACTCTACGGACGTGTTCGATGATGATTCAGTGAGCAAAAAGGTCCTGTACGAACCTTAGGAATAGCATAGGATATAAATGTCATGACATTAGGATTATTGAGATGAGATTTCCTGTCAGACCATATCTGGGATATGGCATCAATGTAATATTTCGTGTAAGACCATGTCTAAGACATGGCATCGATTCTCGATTTCGTGTAAGACCATAGCTAGGCTATTGGCATCGATATGAGATTATATGTACGAACATATCCAAGATATGGCATTGTACTACCTATGTATGATTTCTGAGTATCCTCAGCAATTCCAAAATGGTTCAATGGGCAAAGTTAAGACGAGAATGATATTGTATTCAATTAAGTGATACAAGTACGTGCGAATCCTACGTGTTTTTTTATTTTATGGTGAAATGATGAATATGAGGTAAGTTTTGTGAAGAAATGAGCTATGAGCATAACTATGATAAGTTTACATTTTAATCACGTTATTTTATTTGAATGTTATATGCATGGTAAGGTTGCTTATTTCTTGCATACGACCTTACTAAGCTATATAGCTTACTCTATTTATTTTCCATTTTTAATAGTGTCACCAAGCTAACTCAGATTGGAGGTCGTCGGAGGATCGCTTCACACTATCAAACTATCTTTTGGGTATATATAGTTTTAAACATTTTGAGTTATGGCATGTATAGAGGACTTTGTCATTTTGTTATATGTCATAATTGATTTAGCCAAAAACATTGGCTTATTTTGTTGAATATTCATTTTGTATAAAGCCATTAAATTTTGTCTAATGTTGCTCACATTTATAATCATATGATGATGTCTTTCATGAATGTGCAAGTTTGCATGGTTTGAATGGTTCAGCATGTGATGTTATTGCATGATAGATGTAACATGTGAATGGTGAGTTGATGTTTTGGTTGTGGATGTTTGGTTGCTTAAGTAAATTATGTTATGTGCCTTGAAATGGGTAAAAGTGTTTTTATGTTTCAAATAGCCTTTATTTTGTCCACACGGGTAGACGCACGGGCATGTGTCTAAACTGTGTGTGACACACAGTCTGCCCCATGGGCGTGTGTTTAGGCCGTGTGTCCCCTGCACCTTAATTTTAAGAAATAGAATGCTCAGAATTGAACACACGGGTGGAGAGACAGGTGTGGATGGCACAGCCTTGAACATGGGCGTGTGCCCTGGCCGTGTAAAATCTACACCTATTTTGTGAAAATTAATTTTCCGCACGACCTAGCACACGAGGTGTGCCTTGGCCGTGTGAGCTCAATTTGGTCATGTGCCTTGGCCTTGAACATGGGCGTGTGCCTTGGCCGTGTGAGCTTAATTTGATCATGAGTTACACGAGGTCGGGACACAGACGTGTGTGACGACACGGCCTGCCCACATGGGCGTGTCCCAAGCCACACGGGCGTGTGACCCCTGTTTTGTAGAAAAAAATTTTAAATGTTGTAAAAATTTCTAAAGTTCTCGGTTTGGTCCCGAATCACCTCCAATGCATGTTTTGGGCCTCGTAGGCTCGTATCAGGGACCTTATGATTAATTGTAAAAAGTTTTAATTTAGATGCAAAATTCATGACTCGAAACTGTATGTTTGTTCGTGTGATACGTCCAGTAATGCCTCATACCCTATTTCGGCATTGAATACGGGTAAGAGGTGTTACAAATTCTACAGTTAAAAATGAAATAAATCCACCTCTAAACTAAATTTTAATTAAATCTAAATAAAGGAAAATTTTGAAATTCTAAAATTGGGATCTAATTTAACCTAAAAACAAAAAATCTAAAATCTAAAAAATAAGTTAATCTAAGTAATATTTAAAATTTATATCAAACATAAATTAAATCTAAGGATATTAAAATCTAAAATAAAAAAATTAAATCAAATATGAAGAAACCTAAAATCTAAATAAGAATTTCTCTAATAACAAATTACCAAAATTCCAATAATATTTCCAAAAAAAAAAGAATTTAAAATAAATATTAATAATCAAAATAAAGAGGAATTAAAATTTATTTAATTACCAAAAATTTGTTCCTTTTAAAATAAATATTTAAAATTTAAAACTTGAATTAAATAAAACCAAATTAAATTCAACCAAATATTAAAAATAAAGAGGCTTGCTTTTAAAAATTAAAAATGTAAAAAGTAGAGGGACTTGATTGGAAAATTTCCTAGTCAAAATTTCAAACTTTGAATTAAATTAAAATCAGGGACCAATGAAGTAATTTCAAAAGGTGAAAAGCCTTAAAATTTTAAACAAACCACCAGGGATTGAGATGCAAATTTCCCATTCCCCACTATTTAACCCAAAACCCAGCTTATTTTCTAATTTCTTCCTTCATTGTTGAAAAAACTCAGCATGTTTGGTTAGCTGTAATACTAAGCCATTACAGCTGAATTCAGTGGGCCCATCCCTATTCCATTGTTTGGTTGGCTATAATGGGCTATTACAACCCTATTCTATACAGCCTTATTCAAGGCAAAACTGCTGTTTACAATTCAGCACTCCCCCCATGGAATACCAATTCAACATGAAAATTAATCAACTTTACCCTTATCATTTCTTTCTCACATCTGAGCATTTTCTTCTTTTTTTCACATCTGATTCCCATCTCCTTTCAACCTTCTCTCTCTTTTTCACTTCTGAAGCATCCTCAGCAACCCTATCCAAGCCTGAACCCAGATTCAATTTCAAATTAAAAGCCACCAAAATCTTACCTACAAGCGAATTCCATCGATTCTCGCTCCTCTTAGGCTCTATAAATTCATCCTTAAGCTCCGGTTGAAATCAGGGTCGACAGTTTCAACTTCCTCTCAACAAAAATGAAGCTTGAAATCTAGATTTCTCAATTTTCTCGAGAAAATCCGACTTCAGCGTGAGAGGAAAAGGCTAACGATCCAACACCCAAATGTTAAATCAGTGCTGAATCGAGTGAAGCAGTTTTCTGACAAGGTATTAAGTTTTTGCTTTGTCTTAATGAAAACTACTCTTAATGGCTTCGCAATTGATTAGAGTCTCATCCTATAAAGCTCACAATCCGCTAGAACTCTCTTTAAGGCAAGCTTTTGACCTTCTTCAATCGAAATTGTAAGGGCCCAAATTTGCCCGGGCCCGTACAAACCAGAAAAATAAAATAAATAAACCAAAAATAAACCAAATATCCAGTCCTTTACAGTCCAATTTATAGGCCCAATACCAAACTAAACCAAAATCTTAAATTACACCCTTAGCCCAAACAAATTGAACCCCGTTAGACTACCTAATTACCTGGGCCCACACAAAACCCAAAAACAGAAAAAAAAAAACAAATTAATAAGTGTCCAATGTCCCTTTACAATTTACAGACCCATTTACAAATAGCCCAAGTTATTACAAGCCCGATACATGAAACCTAATACAGACCAACCCAGTGGCCCAAAACCCAAATGAGCCCAAATAACCCAAAACATTCTCAATCACTGGAAACCCTAGGGATTCCAAAACCTTGGGGCGCCACTGCTTCCATGCGTGGGCCTCATGTCGCTCTACCATCAGCGCGCAAATCGTGCCCTTATCACCGCCGTGACCTTCGTCGCTCACCTGCAAAAGGAAGGAAAACGCAGTAGAAGCAGCAAATATAGCAAAATCTATGTATTTATTTTTCAGATTTATTTTGGGGTATAAAAACCTAAGGTAATCTGTAACACAGGGGATCCATTTTTTGTACTTACGAATACATAGGAATAAAATACACAAAAATTTTACTCAATATCAGAGAATCAAGAGGTTATTTCCTTTTTGACGATTTCATTTAGTGTTCTTTTATTTCTTTTATTTTTGTCGATATATGAAACAAAGAAAGGGGAAGAGGGAAAGAAAAAGGTTTACCAGCGTGGTCGCAGCGTTGGAGTCCTCCTTCGTCGTTGGAATCGAGCCAAAACGCAGTTGAAAGTCATTCTTTCCTCACCTCTTGATCTTACGAGCTTAGACGATTACAATTGGCCTTCATTTCTTGAGGCGGCGGCCAAAAAACCATGAGGGGTTTCAATATGGCCTAAACCCTAGCAGAAGAGAGTTTAGGCTTTAAAAGTTTTTTTTTTGTTGTTTGTTTCGGCAGAAATGAATTTTTTTAAAAAAATGGTTTAAATGGGTGTACGAAATGGCACCGTGTAGGCAAGGGGATTTTGACACTAAAACGGTGTCGTATGGTGCTCTAGACCCGAGATCTGACCCGTCAAGCGCCAAGGATCCGCGTGTTTTAAACTGAGGGTCTATTTGCGCCCTCAGTCCCTCCGCTTTTTAGTCTATTTTCAATCATTTTTTTAGTTCTCTTTTATCTCTTAAATTTCGTCCTATAATTTTACATTTGTTTTATTTTAGTCCTCTGTTTAAACGTTATGTTCAGTAATAGGGTTAATTGCGTTTTTAATCCCCATTTGTTTATGCACGTTGCATTCTCATCCTTAATTCTGTTTTAATACTTTATTTATTTATAAATTGTCCTTTTGATTTTATTTTTATTTCAATTGAGTATTTTTTTATGTTTATTTTCTATTCTTTGTAATTCTTTTATTATTTTAAATTTATTTATTATTCATTTTTCCTTGATTGTTTTAAGATATTATTTTAAATTATTCCATTGATTCTACATTGTTTTTTTTCTTTCTTTTCTCCTTTGTAGATATCTCTTCAAATTGATTTATTATATTTTTTATTTTTAGTTTCCTTTTTACATCTTTTCAATTTGAAAATTTACATGATTTATTTTAAATATCTTATATATTATTATGTTATACATTATTTTTATGTATATTTATCATTGATTTCATATTATCTTATGTATATTTTTCTTTTAAATCTATTTATGCAAATATGTATTTTCCTGTAAATCTGTTATATGGTTTATTACTTTAAAAGACCATATTTTATTATATGCATTTAAATTTATTTCGAACGTATTATTGTTTATATATTTTTTATAAGTTTTTCATTTCGATTATGTTAATAATTTAGATTCATATAGATTATTTTGTATATTACCTATTTTTATTTTCCATATATATAAAATTTATTTTGGAATTCCTTTTTATATTACTATTTAATATATTATTTTTTCTCTTTATTTTTATTTGATTTACAAACTTTCATATTGCTTTTTATATATAAAAATTATTGTTTGTGTATTACTAATTTCAAATTGCCTTACTTGCAAATTATTTACTTTTTATTCATTTTAAAGTTCGTCGCATTTTGTTAGTGTTAATATTCATATTTTGTACGATACTCTTTAATTTGGATTCTTTATAGTTTCATGCGACTATTATTCATTTTGCGTAAGTGTTATTGTTGTATATCCTTATTTCATGTGTGATTGTGCCCTTATTTTGTGCTATTGCATCATGATTTCAAAATCACTTTTCGCCTCATTTTGATTATTCTCTAAAGCAAGCCAAATAAGCATATTTTGAGCCAGTTTTAAAATCATTTATTTGAAAACCTCTTAAATAAGGCAATATGTAGTGTTTGGAAATCCGGGAAATTGTGCCCTAACGTGCTGGGTTGCATTTTTCTGTTTAACCAAGCAACTAAGTATCCTTTCAATTGCATATTTTGAAAATTAAAAGATCACCTCGGTATTAAAGGTTTAAGATAACATATCCTAACGTGCTGGATGTGGTGTCTCGTTCCTTTAAAACAGGTGAATCTTAAATAAGGCAATATGTAATATTTGGAAATCTAAGAAATTGTACCCTAACGTGCTGGGTTGCATTTTTCCGTTTAACCAAGCCACTAAGTATCCTTTCAATTTCATATTTTGAAAATTAAAAGATCACCTCGGTATTAAAGGTTTAAGATAACATATCCTAACGTGCTGGATGAGGTGTCTCGTTCCTTTAAAACAGGTAAATCTTAAAAAATCACATTTCAAACTTTTTCAAGATTTCAACAATAGGACAAAAATATAATCAATTCTATACCAATTTTGGGCGTTACGAGGATGCTAATCCTTCCTCGTACATAGCCGACTCCCGAACCCGTTTTCTTGAATCTCGTAGGCCAAAATCAATGTTTTGAAATAAAACGTTTTATAAGTTGATCCGATCACACCTAAAAAGATTGGTGGCGACTCAATTTTTCATTTTTAAGTCGACCCCGTTTTTCAAAATTAAAAATGGTTTCGACAGAAATTAAGACCCCCCTTTTCGTTAACTATCCCAGATCCTCAAGAATACACCCTACTTAATCAAGCTATTCTCTATGGTGTTTTAATCAAATCCTATTTCGCCAAAATTCATATTAAGCACTTACATGCTATTTTCATTTATGTGTATAAGTTATTTTTAAGTTTACTTGTTGGAATTGTTAATGAATTGTATGGAAATCTTGTTGATTCGGTAAAGGAACAATTAATTTGGGTTACTAAAAAAATGATTGATGTTTCTGCTACAGGAATTGATAGTTTGTTAGTGTGTTTAATGAGGCAAATTGTTGGTGGTGATTTTAGTGATGGGAATATTTGGTTTTGTTTCGAGTTAGTGAGTCCTTGTTTAAGTAAATAGGATTGCTTGTTACAAGAAAAGCAATGAGTCTTTGTTTAAGTAAATGGGATTGTTTGTTACAAGAAAAGCTTGTAGTTTTGACTAGTGCACTATATACATTTCTTCGTTTATTAGTTGATCATTGTAGGGTATCGAATAATCTAAAACTAGAGATGTTGAGGCAGATGAAGATCGAGTTTTGTGTCAAAATGTTGAGGGATCAGTTTCAACTTTATTTGAAGATAGGAAGGGATCTTGTTCAGCTATTACAAGATTTGTTTCATGGACCATTTTAGCCCTCAAATCATGAAGAGTTCTCTTTGCCTCCAGAATTTCCATCTGCAACCCATCTTTATCTTCAACCATTGACCTGCAGTGATTTACCATCTCCTCATTTTCCTTGATTAGGTTCTGCCATTCAGCCTTCTTCTGTGTCAGTTCTTCCATAGTTTCCTCAAGTATCTTCTCCATTTCTAAAACTTTCAATCTCAAGTTATCATCTTTGTTATCATCTTGATAGTGTGACATAGCAAGCATAGATTTCATAAGTGATTAATTTTATCATTGTTTGCAGCTGGAATAGCTAGAATCACTTTCATTGTGATATAAATGAGAATACTATAAAAAGTATTGGTAAGCTTCTTAACTTACTCTAATTATTTATATATAGTCATTTTCATTTTAATTAAATAAAATCCAAATTTTGTATTTAAGTACTTGCTAAGATTTTCCACTTCAAATACCCAAATTTTAAAACTTGTGCTTGAGCATTAATTAAATTCTATATTAGACTTGGATCATGCATGCTTATCCATTAATTTGATTGGTATAGTAGAATCAATAGATGCCTTAAACCACTGCAATCACCATGTAGTTTCTAGCCTTCAAATCTAATTTATACTTCCATTTTCTTAGTTTTTTTACTTTAAATATTCCAACAGTAGATAATTTCATAATACCCTTTTATCAACAGTGTTTTAGTGTTCTTTCTATTACAGTAATTAATTCTGGTTTGAAACTTTGGGTATTAGTTGCTATTTGTATGCTTGACATGAATGAAAAATACCCATGAATTGCCTGCACACTTGTTTATTAGGATCTAAATAAGTCCAATCAAGAAATTCTTGAAATTTAATTATAATTTTGATAAATTACCTTATATTTTGTTTGAAATTAAGACCCTAATTTTTATTACATAAAACCCCGAATTTGTATTCAAGTACTTGCTAAGATTTTCAACTTCAAATACCCAATATTTTAAAACATGCAGTTGAGCATTAATTAAATTCAATGTTAGACTTGGATCATGCATGCTTATTCATTAATTTGATTGGTATTTTGTTGCTGAAAAATAGTGAATAGAATCATGAGAAACTGTAAATTATACATATTTTCTATCCCACATTTAGCACATTAATGGATAAATTATCATGGAATTTATGGAATTTGATGCTCCTAATCCTTTAATTTCATGTTTTATAATTAGGAGAGCATATGAGAGTGAAAAAAATAAGAAACGGGCCAAAAATGGAGAAAATGGGCCAAGGTGTGAAAACAACACGGCCTAGAGGTTCACCACACGGGCGTGTCACAAAGCCGTGCCATATTAACAGGCTCGAGCATGGCCCAAAGTTGACTCACACGGGCGTGGCACACGAGTGTGTCCCTGTCGTGAGGAAGTTCAATTTCACTCGGAAAAGGCTACTTAGGGGCTAAGAAAGACATTCTAAACTCTATATAAAGACCCTAGGAGGCAACTACAAGGATGCACAGTAGAGGAGAGTGCTGGGTACATTATTCCCCCAAGACGGGGAGTTATAGGCAGGGAATTACACGAAGGAAAGCCGATTGATCCATCTCAGAAGCCAGGATCTACATCAAGATAGAGGATCTCCCTTCTATCCTTTCAAGGGGTTTTTGGGTTTTCTTATGTTTTGTTATTTTATATATTCTGAGATGTTTCTTTTTATAATTATGAACTAAAACCCCAAATATCTAAGGGGGATCTTGTTATTGTTATCTGAACTGTATGATAAATATTTGATTTGTTCTTAATTGTGTTTTTAATTCTTAAATTGATATTTCTAAGATATTGATTTAAGTCGAATGTGCTTATGTAGAGGAGCAAAAGTCCCTGCATAGGAGTAGATCCAACACAATTAAGCGGAGTTGATCGCAATCCTAGACATAGGACGACGAAAATCTACCGGATTAGAGTCAAATCTAATATGGTGAGCCATATATCGAGTTAATGCAAGACTAGGGGTTTTTATTAGAAAGAGATTTCTAGTAATCAACCTAGGATTAGTTGTTTTTATCCTCGACAGAGGTATTAACATAATTTAAGGATCTTTACAGATCAAATCAAATAAAGAAATCGTCTGGTTCAGAGTTAGATAACAAGTGAAGTCTAGGTGGATTCTTCCTTAGGTATTGCCTCATCAATCAGTTTTCTGAAAAGTAATTTCCCAATTTACTCTTTATCATTTCTTTAGTTTAGTTTAAAATAGTTTACAATCAAACCCTTTTATTTCTTAGGCTCGATAATAGGAAGGAAGTCATTACTAGTACTTTTAGTTCCTTGGATTCGATATTCCGGTCTTGCCACTACCTATACTACTATTCGATAGGTGCGCTTGCCTTTTTATCATGATAATAGCTGGTTTCTAAGTACGATCGATTTTATTACTTCATCTCATCACGATCAAATCAACTGATGCTTGAGACCACCACCATCACCACTACGCTATTTACAGCCTTTAAATCTAATTTATACTTTTGTTTTTGTTTTTTTGACTTTGAATATTCCTCAGTGCTCTTTCTATTACAGTAATTAATTAGTGTTTGAAACTTTGGATGAATTTTCTATTTGCATGGTTAGCTGATTTCAAGTTGATTGGCACGAGGTACAGGGTTTGGTCCCCATAATATAAGTGCTTGCTTGTACTAAAAATAAAATATTTGCATGCTTAAAACTTTCAATCCATGGTTCGTTTATTTATTAAATATAAGAAGACATAATCTTTTTTATGAACAATGTAACATAGCACGTTCCATTTCTGTTGATAAAATTCTTGCTTTTATCTATTGTTGCATCTGTTGGATAGTCTTAATTTCATTTTGAAACTAATTATGGCATTCTAGTCCCACATATTCACTTATCCATGAATGAGCATTGCTATTTCATTTACAATATGCTACTGGGAAAAGGCAAACTATAATGAAGTTATGTTTTTGGCATGATACATATCTTTTGTCGGGCATTCTACTTGTGATTAACTTCTAATCTTTTAGTTGTTGTAGATCATCTTATCACAAGAAAAGAACATTCAGAGACTTTACGAACTTGTGCAGAGCCTTCAGCAACAACTTTTGCATTACAATGGCTACTGGTGTGAACAGTTTTGGCTCAGTAGTATGTTAGTGCATGATAGTTGATAAACCGTAAATTATACATATTTTTACCTCATGCTTAGCCTAATTTCTGGATGAATTATCATTGAATTTGTGGAATTTGGTACTCCAAATCCTTTTATTTCATGTTTTATACTTAGGTGAGCATAAGGAAGAGAAAAGAGGAAGGAATGGGCCAAAAACGGGTAAATTAAGCCCAAATCAATAATCAACACAGCCTAAAAGTTCGTCACACGGGCGTGGCACACGGCCGTGCCACATTAACAAGCCCGAGCACGGCCTCCACATCGACTCACACGGGTGTGGCATACGAGCGTGTCCCTGTCGTGATGAAGTTCAATTTTACTCAGAAAAGGCTACTTAGAGGCTAAGAAAGACATTCTAAACTCTATATAAAGGCCCTCTGAGGCAACTACAAGAGTGAACATTATTCCCGTCAAGACGGGGAGTTAAAGGCAGGGAATTACTTGAAGGAAAGCCGATTGATCCATCTCAGAAGCCAAGATCTACATTAAGATAGAGGATCTCCCTTCTATCCTTTCAGGAGTTTTGGGTTTTCTTATGTTCTGTTATTTTATTTATTCTGAGATTTTTTTTTTATAATTATGAACTAAAACCCCAAATATCTAAGGGGGTGAAACCTAAGACAAATCTTGTCATTATTATCTGAACTATATGATAAATATTTGATTTGTTCTTAATTGTGTTTTTAACTCTTGAATTGATATTTCTGGGATATTAATTTAAGTCGAATGTGCTTATACAGAGGAGCAAAAGTCCCTGTATAGGAGTAGATCCAACACAATTAAGCGGAGTTGATCGCAATCCTAGACATAGGACAACGAAAATCTGCCGGATTAGAGTCAAATCTAATATGGGGAGCCATAGATCGAGTTAATGCAAGACTAGGGGTTTTAATTAGAAAGAGATTTCACTTAATCAACCTAGGATTAGTTGTTCTTATCCTTGACGGAGGTATTAACATAATTTAGGGATCTCTACGGATCAAGTCAAATGAAGAAATCGTCTAGTTCAGAATTAGATAACAAGTGAAATCTAGGTGGATTCTTCCTTAGGTATTGCCCTCATCAATCAGTTTTCCCAAAAGCAATTTCTCAATTTACTCTTTGTCATTTCTTTAGTTTAGTTTAAAATAGTTTACAACCAAATAGTTTACAACCAAACCCCTTTGATTTCTTAGGCTAGATAATAGGAAGGAAGTCATTACTAGTACTTTTAGTTCCTTGGATTCGATATTCCAGTCCTACCACTAGTTATACTACTATTCGATAGGTGCACTTGCCTTTTATCGTGATAATAGTTAGTTTTCAGGTACGATCGATTTTATTATTTCATCATCACGAGATCAATAGTAATGCTTGTGACTTTGTTACCTAAAATTTAATGCATTCATATAGAGCTTAAACACTGTTTCTTCACCATATTCATATGGGGAGGCTTTGAAACACTGGTTTTATTAGTAGACTAATCAACCCGTGGATGGATAGCTATATATCAATTCATGATAGCAACTTATCTCAAACAAATCATCTTACATATCTATCCTCTCTTTTTTTCTTTTTTTTTTAAAGAAAGAAAAATTGCATTCAGAACACAAGAAAATCATAAGCCACATTTTCATTCAATCAACCTACATTAATGATGATTAATTGCAAGTTTTGAATGTTTGAAGCCAAATAATTTATTTTGGTGAAATAATTGAAATAATTATTTATTCACCAAATTATTTTTTCACCAAATAATTGAAATACAAACAACACAAAAAACGAATAAAAACATAAAACAAGCACATTGTAGGATAAATTTGTTAACTTTTTGTGTTTGTAATATTTGGATGGTATAATGACATGATAGAATGTCATTACAATGTTGTAACTTTTTGAGGTTGTAACATATGGATTATGACATATAAACTAATGCAATCATGTAACTTTTTATTAATATATGAATATTACGTTTGGATGTGAAATATAATTCCTAAGTTATTTATTACTTCTAATATTTTATTTTTTATTGTAGAATAATTAAATTATTTGTTCCACTAATGATATTTTAGCACATTAAATATGTATTGCAGTTTAAAAATAATAAAGTAGATTATATATTATTTTTATAGTATTATATATTATAATTTTTTAATTCATATAATAATAATTATATTAAGAATTTTATTAAATTATATATTATTTTATTAAATTATATTTAAAAATAATTATGTTAGAATATGTTTAAAATATTTATTATTTTTATTAAATTATTTTTAATAATAACCTTATTAAAATTTAATAACAAAAACAATAATCATCTACCTAAAAACAATTCTGCTAAGGATATTCTGGTCATTTTAGTTTTTTCCTTATGCTATTACAACATCATTCCATTCAATCAAACACAAGAATACTATTACAGTTCTATTCCATTCTATTCAACCAAATAGTTGAATTACTAATTACAGCTCTATTCCATTACAGCTCTATTCAATTATAGCACTATTCCATTACAGTGAACCAAACGTACCCTTGGTTTTTTTTTCCTCTCTGCTTCCTCGATTTCTCTTGGTCGGCTTTGTTGCCAAAGAACCCAAGGGTCCCTGGCTTTCCGTGGTGGAGCATCGTCTATGGTAGCTGGAAATTGCAAAACTTTTTAAAAAAATTTTCTCATTTTTTCTAACGAAAACCTTCTTATTATCTGTCTTTTTGAAAACAAAATTGAACAATAAACATAACTTCCTATTCCTTTTCCTTCTCTTTTTTTCCCATTCTCCTCACGAAGCCCGATGGTTTTGCTTCATCAGAGACTCCCACTACCTTATTCGACCATGCATGCCAAATTTTTGAAAGACTAATACAGTGAAAAGAAAGGAAAAAAAAATGACCACCTTTCCAAAAAAAATGACCACCTTTCCAAAATTTGTTCTTCTTTTTCTTTATTCTAACACCTACTTTTTTCTTTTTCTTCTCCTTTTTTCCAAGTAGAAACAACTCCACAACATCTAGATTCAAATCATCTCCGAAATTAATGCATCCTCAAAAAGTTGATCTCCCTATCGTACACAAACTTTCCTGCTTTGCTTGCATCAAAATCATCTTCTCTTTTACTAAATGAATCTTCAATTCAAGTATATATTCACAATTAATCAAAATGGTATGTAACATTGGCTCGGATTTTGGTTGCCAAAGAAAGGCTAAGATAGGCTAATGTGTCTGTGTCTAAGCAAAGGATCAATTTCCTTTGAGGATCTTCATTATTCCCAAAAGCATTTCATATCTTTTTCTTTTGTTTTTTGTTTTGGGATCACTCAAGATTACCCACTTCTAAGTTTTTACCCTAAAGTTCATTTCCTTTGTTCAGCTTTTTTTTAAAGCTTTACTTTTTAATTTGAAGATCAAAGATAGACTTTCAAGAGTTGTAATGTGGTCTTGAGTTCAAAGTATAAGAAAGAAAGGATAATTAGGCCCAATATTTTTGTTAAAGGGTTCCAATTAGAGGTGAGCATGGGCCGGGCTGGGTCAGGTTCGGGCCAAACTCAACTAAAAAATTAGGCCCGTTTGCTAGGCTTGGGCCTAGCCCGGCCCAAAAAATGGGCCTAAAGTTTTGCCCAAGCCTAAACCGGATAAAAATGCTAAAACTCAAGCCCGACTCGACCTGCCCATATTAATTTTTATATTATTTTTATATAATTTTAAAAAATATATAATAAATCAAATAATAAATCAAAAATACTAAAAACATCAAATAAATATTTCCTAACAAATTAAAAATAAATTTTAAAAAATATATATATACTTAAATAACATTAACATAGATGCAACTTAACAGGCAAATCTCTCTAAAATAATAACAAAATTAACAAATGTCTTTAAAATAACAACAAAATTAACAATAAAATAAGTTTTATACAATATCCAAACAATAATAACAAAATAGTAGCAATATAATAGTAAAATGGTAGCAAAATAGGGAGAAAACAATAAGAAAATAATATTAAAAAAAAAGGAGGTTTTTTTTGTCCTTTAGTGGATTGGGGCCGGGCTCGGGCCAAAAATGCCTTACCCTAGGCCCGACCCATTTTTTAATGGGCCTTTTTTTTTCCAAACCCATTTTTCGGACCTATATTTTTACCCAAACTCTCTCACATTTCGAGTGAGCCTTCGGACTAATTCCAATCAAGACCCGTGAAGAATTATTCATAATTTACTTTCCAAATTTAGCTCACACACGTAACGAAACTTCATAAAAATTTAGCCACGGATGCTGCTAACACTCCTTAATTGATCCAAAGTCTAATCGTCACCTCAGCATAGAAACAATAAATTCGCGAAGGAGCTTAGTAGTGCTTACATAATATGATAACAGTAATGCTTATACATAACAAGCAAATATCAAGCTACTAAAATAATTATAAACAACTATAGTGCAAATTATTACTTCAGAACTTCGTTATTTAGTGCTTTATCAAGGTCATTGTGATTCGATGTATATTTCGTACAGTACCTATCGTTATGCCCTCGAGGCTCTCATCTTATAGTCTTTCTTTAGTCTTTTACTTGTTATTCAAGTTTTCACAATCGATATCCATAATTAAATAGTATGTTTATCATTGTCATAGTTATAACACACATCTATATTATATGACAGGTTATATTATCGTCCCTGTTAATCAAACACAAACTCAAGACTAGATATGTGGATTAATCTTTCATCGCTCCAATATAAAATGCAACCAGTGCTCCTCGATACGTTCTCATGGACACCCGGTGCTCTAGAGAACTACCGAAGTAGTATTCATCCAGTGCTAAATATAAATGCACCCAATGTTCATCGGTACATCCGAAGTAATATGTGCCCACTGCTCATCAGTATATACCAAAGTAATGTGTGCCCAACACTCATAGGAACATAACCGAAGTAAGATACGACCAACTTTAAATAACTCTATAAAACAAATCCTATGGCATATCAATTATACCCGTAATTCTATCCAAAACCATTAATAAAGCTTTATTTTTTATTGTTTCTTACTAAGCTCATGGTATCATATATTTTATCACTTTATTAAACACAATTCACAATCACAATTATACAAATATATAATTTGACATAGCTCAATTGAATCACATAGTCAAATGTATACATACCTTGATTGTGTTCATCATTAATATCATTTGTTATAATTAACTACTTAATTAAAGAATAAATTAGGATCAAATTGTGAGATCACAAACTAGATTTATTGCTCGTTGTTTGTTTTCGTCTTTCTATTGTCCCACGACATTTAGATATCGTTTTTAGCTTCATTCAATTTACCAAATATAGAAACATTGTTAAATTCTCAACCGAAATACATATACTTTCAAACTAAACTCATTTTACATGTTTTTCAATTAGATACTTTAATTCATTCGTTAAAGTTCTGTGACCCAAATTTTAAGAGATTGTTTGCAAGTTAAGTTAGACAAAAATATATTTTCTTTCTAGAAAATTTAGTAGTATAGTATATTTTGCATTAATTAGAATTAGGCATTTTTAACCTATAAATAAATGTAGTTGAAACTCCTCTTGTGTAATCATTCGAATTCGATATTAGTGAATTCTCTTCTCCTCTACCCGTGGTTTTTCCCGAAAGAGTTTCCACATAAAATCGGTGTGTTCTTTCTTTTTCTTTGCAATCTTTCTACATTTCTATTATCGATGTTCAATTTTTAACATCACTAATACTCAGAATTCCCATATTATATAATCTACCCGATCAAAACTAAATACAATTTTTGAAATTTTACACTAGGGATGCCAAACTAGCTAAGAACATAATCTTCATAATTAGTTCAACCCTTTTCTCACTAACCTAACATAAATTCAATAATATCTAACTAATAATAGTTTAACAATTTCACAATCTATTTGTTGGACTATACTTATTTAACAGTTACTATGAATTTAATCAAAATTTGAAAACAGAACTTACCAATTCTCTAATTTATCTGACGGCGTGCAAGAATGAAACTAGTCAAAATTTTCTTCTTCTTTTTTCATGACGTGAGAGATGAATAAATGACCATGTTCTTCTCATCATATTTTTTTTTTCCTTTTATTCATCATTTATAGTTACCAATTAACCTTGATCATAACAAATTTAAAGGTTAAAAATTAATTTAAGCCATGGGTAGTGGAATTTGATGGGCAAACACTATGTCTTCCACTAAGTTAGTTTGGTAACGGTATTATTACTTTCTAGTCCTTGGTATAATTATAATGTAAGGATGTTCTTAATTCCTTGATTATTTCTTAGTTTGGTAATGGTATTATTACTTTCTAGTCCTTGGTATAATTATAATGTAAGGATGCTGTTAATTCCTTGATCATTTCTTTCTATTTTATTCATTTGTACTTTAGTCCTTGTACTATATTTATTGACCTATTTAGTAATTTACTAAATAATTCTATATTCTAGCACTGTATTCATCTCATATATGTTCAACTAAAAATTTTTCGAGTCCACATAATAAATTCAACCTTAAAATCGAATTCTTTCATATCGACGAAAATCAAGTCAAAACACTTATAAATGATTCACAAAATTAACTCTAATAATTCTTGAAACCTAATTTTTTTACTAAAATAAAATTAAATCTAATAAAAACTTAATACCTAAACATTATGTCTAAAATAAAGATAAAATTGAATCCAATGAAAACTCCTATCTAAATTTTAAAGTAATACTATCTATTCAAACTTAAAATCTAATTAATTTTATTAAAACTTAAAATTCTAAATTCTAAAGCTAAAAATGGAATAAAGGAAAAATCCAAAATTCTAAAATTGGGATCTAATTGAACATAAAAACTAAAAATCTAAAAATAATGTAATGCCCTAAAATTTTGAGAATTTAATTGTGAGAATCTATAGCAATTAATTTTTGTATCTGTGGTTTTGTGCTCTACTTTTCAAATTAAGGTCTGGAGTTCGAGTCGCATCGTTATAAGTTTTGTCATTTTAGAACAACTCATATCCATGCATTACATAGTTAAGTGCAATTCTGTGTGAAACTATGCTAAGAATGAGTCTGCTGATTCACTGGTTAAGTATTTGTATTTTATGTGATCCCGAGTTCAAATCCCATTGTATGCGTTAGGAAATATTTTGCTTGTTGTCGGAAAACTTGTTGATGGTTAAGGCAATATTTTTTTAAAATTTTCTTTTTCTTTTTCTTTTCCCTCTTACCTTCTTCTTCCTTCCCTTCTCATTTCTTTTCATCTTCTGTTGCTTTATATATATATTATTGGAGTGTTGTTGTCTATCGTTAGACTTTTCATTCATATTTGTTGTACGAGTCAGGTAAGTAAGTTTTCTATTATGTCAATTGTAGTTGTTACGAGTTCTAAGAATAATGGTGTTGTATTGTTGGTGGTTTGCATTAAAGAATGATTTCAAGTTGTTAAACGATGTTGGTTCCTTATTATAGGAATAGGTGTTGGAAGTAGCGAGTCTCAGAAGGATAATTTGAGTAATCGTGAGTAATCTTTCGGTAAGTGACATTTTTGTTGAAGGTTTTCTGTTGAAATTTTCAACATAAGTTTCTGTGTTTCATTATGCTTCATTGTCATTAAATTCAGTTGCTTGAATAATTGGATGGTTGTTTTAGGCTTCAAGGACTTTTTACATTCGTATCACTTCAAAACCTCTTCAAGTGCATACCCAAAACCCTTAATTCTGCGAAGTTTCGATCGTCAGAAAATGAGGTTGTTGACACCACACGGCCAAACACACGGGTGTGTGACCAGGCCGTGTAGGTGGCCGTGTAACTCATTTCAATTTGAAGCCACATAGGCAAGGCATACGGGCATGTGTGCAAGCCGTGTGTGGTCATCTTAGTGTAGCGTTCATAGGGGCATGTGTCTAGGCCGTATAACTCACTATTTGTGACTTAGGACCACAAAGCCAGGGATATGGGCATGTGAGGCACATGTGCAAGGACACGAGCATCTGTCTAGGCCGTGTAACTCACTGTTTGTACTTTAAAACCACACGGGTAGAGGACATAAGCGTGTGCCAGACCGTGTGAGCCACACGGCCAAGGACATAAGCGTGTGTCTAGGCCATGTGGCATATAAATCGGGTTCAAATTTTTTTTTAGGCCGTGAGTTTGCTTAGCACTAATATTGACCTCCCTAATGTATGAATTATCTAAATTTGACTGTACGAGGACTCACTGATGCTTTATGACTAACACATGAATAACATAACTGTATGTGTACTATGATAGCTACTTCTGATATTGATCTGTATTATGAAATTGTGAAATAAGTTAGAATGATTAAGTACATATTGTCGATATTTGTACACTGCATTTGCATGAGACAGGATATTGTAAAAAAGGAAGTACTCTGCTCTAAATTAGTTGCTAAGCGACAATGCATATAATTCTAAATCTGACACTTTGTCGCATTTCAATTTAGTAGCAAATTTTTTATCTGTAAACGTGTCAAACAGACACTATGGTGTGTGGGGTTGGCTCGACATTGAACACCCTTAATGGTGTTTGGGATGGCTGAAGATGGTATGTAGCGGATGGGGGTAGGAATGTTTGCATCTGAATCTGATATACTCTATATATGAAAATAAAATTGCTTCTACATATGTAAATGATTTGTCCTGAATCAGAATTGAAATTGATTATATTACCAAATCAAATCTTAAGATTCGGAAACTGTCTTATAAATATATTCTAATTGAACAAACACCTTTTACACACTGAACTCACAACTCACTTTCTTATTGATTGGATTCTAGGTGGTCCCCAGACTTGAATGAGTCGACGCTATGGGAGCTCGGTCAAGCTTTTATCTTTCTTTTAAATACTACTATTAGGAATTTCGGTATTCTATGATATTATGATGTTTAGAAAGAATATATACTTAGTTAATTGTTATGTTAGATATTATGTGATGAATGTTTCATTTTGACTATGTTATAAATGTGGTGTTTTAGTATCGTTGATGTAACTCTCTAGACTTGGTCTGGACACCTAGGCCAGGTCAAGAGTGTTACATTTAGTGGTATCAAGGCTAGGTTATTCAACACCCGGATTGTGTTTAGGCTCATAATGTATGATAAAAAGTGGTTAAATAAGAATATTATGTCTGAGTCAATCTAAAAACTAAAATAATAGTGAATAACCGAGCCTCTGACATCGAATCTGTAATTATTTATGTTCTGTTGTAATGATTAACTGAAGCACCGTATTACATAAACGGTTATGTGGTTAAATACTCTAACGTAAGTTGGTGGAATTATTTTGATGAAAGTCTGAACTGATCTATGCACTCTGACATTATAGATAAATTGATATTATGAGTTCGCGCGGTAGTCATGAAAGGGGAACTCATGGACGATATGGACGCCTAGTAAGAGCTCAAGCAGAGTCATCTTCTATGGGTAGTATACCCAACCTAGAGACTAGTGAGACAGTTGATACTTCTACTACTGGGACGGAGTCCCAAACTCTGACGGTTAGGGAAGACGTACTGTCTCAAGCCATGATTCAAACATTGGAGAGGGTCGTTGGGACCTATTCTAGATTAAAAGTTCAACGGTCGATTATTAAATGACTCTAGTCGAATGGGGCTGAATTATTCAAGGGCGTCATAAGACTCACTTTTAATGTGTATGAGTATTGGCTCGAAGCTACTAAGCGTATCATGGCTGATCTGGATTGCACTCCCACTCAAAAATTGAGGGGTATTGTGTCACTATTGTAGGATGAGGCCTATCAGTGGTGGCTGATGGTTGAGTAAGGTGCTCAGCCTGAACAAATTAATTGGGATTACTTTAAGAACGCCTTCTAAAGTAAGTATGTGGGGGGGAGTTATGTCGAGTCCCACCGACTCTAGCTTATGAGCCTAGTTTAAGGCAATCAATCTATGGCTAAATATGAAGCTGATTTTTTGCGACTGAGTAGGTATGCACAAACATTGGTAGCATCTTATTACGATAAGTGCGTGAAGTTTGAGGAAGGATTGAGATATAATCTACGGGTTTTGATAGCTCCTCAGAAGGATTAGGTTTTTATAGTTTAGTTGATAAAGCAAAAATAGTGGAAGAGGTGAAGCGCTATGAGTGCGAGTGGCATGGTCGTGAGAGGGATCAGAGTATGATTAAAAGGGATTTAGGTCCTTCTAGTTCTAGACAACGCCCTAAGAGACAGGCGAGATTTAATAGGCCTGAAGCACCAGCTATAGCAACTGAAATTCAACTGTGTAGTGATTGTAGGAAACGCTATCCAGGCGAGTGCTGGAGGAAGTTAAGAGCGTACTTCCGTTATGGGTTAATGGAGCATTAGGTTAGCGGTTGCCCCCGTCGACCAGACCAGGTGCCAACTACAGCACAGACTCTGGTTCTAGGTTCTGTTCAACCTCCGAGAAAGGTTTAGGAACCACCTAAAGGTTGTGGTATTGGTAGATGGGTTAATGGTTTGGGGAGAAGACTAAAAGCACTAGGTAAAGGTGTAGGTCTGACTAAGGCTCGCCAATCGGCACTAGTTTATACGGTGAGGCACCGCGAGGATAGCGATGATGCTGATGTTGTAGCAGGTACATTCTTTATTAATTCTATTTTGTACTACGCTCTCATAGATATTAGTTCTACTCACTCGAATATAACTAGTGTTATTTCTACGGATCTTGGTTTAACTACTGAAAATACTGCTAGATAGTTTTCTGTGATTAGTCCTTTAGGTCAGTCAGTTTGGGTTGATAGAGTATATAGACGAGTGCCCTTCAAGATCTAGGGTGTGATATTTTCAGTTGACCTAATAGAGTTACCATTTAATAAGTTTGATTTGATCCTGGGAATGTATTGGCTCATAGAATATCGAGTCAGTTTAGATTGTGCAACTAAAAGACTTACTCTGAGAACTGATGAAAATAACGAGGTGGTTATGATTGGTGAGCGTCGACGCTCTTGTTGTAGACAAGTTAGTCCAAAAGGGGTGCGATGCATACCTTGCCTACGTATCAGATTTTGTTTCCACAAAGCTTTCTATAGGAGATATTCGCACTGTGAGGGATTTTTCGGATATCTTTCCTAAGGAATTTCCCCGAGCACCTCTGAATAGGGAGGTAGAATTTGGTATTGATTTGTTACTAGGTACTACTCCGGTGTCCATTGATCCCTACTGTATGACACTGAAAAAGCTGGCTGAGCTAAAGGCATAGCTTTAAAAACTACTTGACACGGGGTTTATCCGATCGAGTGTGTCTCTATAGGGGGCATCAATGTTATTTGTTAAGTAGAAAGATGGATTGATAAGGATGTGCATAGATTATAAACAGTTGAACAAGTTAACAATCAAGTGTTTGACCAATTTCAAGGGGCATCTATTTTCTCCAAGACTGATCTACGCTCTAGTTACCATCAGCTCAAGGTCAAAGAGATCGATGTGTACAAAACCACCTTCAGGCTCGTTATGGTCACTACGAGTTTCTAGTAATACATTTCAGCTTAACGAATGACCCGACGATATTTATGGATTTAATGAATTGGGTGTTCCAACCGTACTTGGACCAATTTGCAGTGGTTTTATCGATGATATTCTGATCAATTTAAAAATTAAGTCTGAGCATGATACTCACCTTCACATTGTACTTTAGATACTCCGAGAAAAATAGTTGTATGCTAAGTTCAGTAAGTGCGAGTTTTGGTTACGAGAAGTTACTTTTTGAGTCATGTGGTAACTGTGGAAGAGATCCAAGTCGATCCCAAGAAAATAGAAGTTATAGTTGAGTGGAAGCAACCAAAAAATATAGTTAAGCTTCGTAGTTTCCTGAGTTTAACTAGTTACTACCGGAGGTTCGTCGAGGGATTTTCTCTGATTGCATCACCTCTGACGAAGCTGCTACATAAGAATGCTTTGTTTGTGTGGTCTGAGGCATAATAATCTAGTTTTAATAAGCTCAAGTTCATTCTGACACAAGCTCCTATTTTAGTTCAACTAGAATTGGGTCGAAAGTTTGTCGTATATAGTGATGCATCACACGTCGAGCTAGGATATGTTCTGATGTAAGATGGTAAAATGGTCATTTACGCGTCACGATAGATTAAGACACACGAGGGTAATTACCCTACACATGATATTGAGCTGGCTGTAATCATTTTTACTCTGAAGATGGAGCCACTATCTGTATGATGAAAAGTGTATCATTTACATCGATCACCAGAGCCTCAAATATTTGTTAACTCAAAAAGAGTTAAACCTTCATCAGTGTAGGTGGGTTGAGTTACTAAATGATTATGATTGCACAATAGAGTATCACCCGGGTAAAGCTAAGTGGTAGCTGATGCCCTTAGCCACAGAGTGATGACTAATCTGAGAGTAATGTTAGCTCGTCTAAGTTTGATTGAGAACGACGGGTTCTTAGCTGAATTTTAGGTTAAACCGACTTAGGTTAAGCAGATTCAAGCTAAACAGTTGAGCGATAAATCCTTAGTTCACGACTGCAACATTTTGGTTCAAACGAAACTTCCAATTTCAGCTTGAACAACGATAAGATTTTATGTTTCAAAGGTCGAATTTGCTTACCTAATTATAAAGAGTTGAGGTAGTCGATCCTACAGAAAGTGCATAGTAGTCTCTATGCTATGCATCCTAGTGGGAAGAAAATGTATCAGGACCTCTGATAACTCTATTGATGGTCCAAATTGAAGCAAGAAGTAGTTGCTTTTGTGTTCCACTGTCTGATGTGCCAAAAGGTTAAGGCTGAACATCAGTTGCCCTCTGGTTTGCTTCAGCCAGTTAAGATCCCTTAGTAGAAGTAGGAATATGTAACAATATATTTTGTTAATGGGCTACCTTTAACCCCCACTAAGAAAGATTTAATTTAGGTTATTGTTGATCGATTGACCAAATCCGCTCACTTCATTCCTATAAGAACAGATTATTCCCTGCCGAAGTTAGCTAAGTTGTATATTGCTAAAATTGTGAAACTGCACGGGATTCCAGTCTCAATTATCTCTAATAGAGATCCATGATTTACATTTCAATTCTGGAAGAAACTTCATGAGGCTTTAGGCACCCGACTCAATTTCACTATTGCGTATCATCCTCAGACCGACGTACAGTCTGAGCAAGTTATTCAGATTTTAGAAGGTATGCTTCAGAGTTGTGTAATAAATTTCCAGTGTAGTTAGAAGGATTACTTACTATTGGCTGAGTTTGCATACAAGAATAGCTTCCTGTCCAGTATTCAGATGGCATCCTACAAGGCCTTATATCGTTATAGGTGTCGTACTCATCTATGTCGGATAGAATTAAGTGAACATTGGGTTTTGGGTGCCGAGCTAGTTTCTGAAACTGAGAACACTGTGAAATTGAATCAAGATCGACTAAAAACCATCTCTGATCGAAAAAAGTTTTATGTTGATTTAAGAAGAAAAAGATATCGAGTTCTTGGTAGGTGATCAAGTGTTTCTAAAGGTATCATCATGGAAATAGGTTCTCCGATTTGGATGCAAGGGCAAGCTGAGCCCAAAGTTCATTGGACCTTACCATATGTTAAAATGTGTCAGACCTGTTGCATATCAATTAGAATTACCACCGAAGTTAGAACAGATTCATGATGTATTTCATGTCTCGATGTTGAGACGATATAGGTCTAACCCATCGCATATTGTTCCTGTGAATGAGATCGAGTTATGATCAGATTTAACATTCATGGAGGAACCTGTTCAGATCATAGATCATGATGTTAAGGTATTAAGGAAGAAAAATGTTCCTCTAATGAAGGTTCTGTGGGGGAATCATGGCATTGAGGAAGCCACATGGTAATGCCCCAAAATTTTAAGAATTTAATTGTGAAAATCTACTTTAATTACTTTCTATATCTGTGGTTTTGTGCTCTGTGTTTGGGATTAAGGTCTAGAGTTTGAGTTGCATCATTATAAGTTTTATCATTTTATAACAAAACATAGTTAAGTGTAATTCTGTGTGAACCTATGTTAAGAATGAGCCTACTGGTTCACTGGTTAAGCATCTATATTATGCCTGGTGCTGAGTTCGAATCTCATCCTATGCGCTTGGAAATATTTTGCTTGTTGTCAAAAATCTTGTTGGTGGTTAAGGCAATATTTTTTTAAATGTTCTTTTTCTTTTCCCTCTTACGTTCTTATTCCTTCCCTTCTCATTTCTTTTCCTCTTCTGTTGCTTTATATATATATATATATATATATATATATATATATATCGTTGGAGCATTTTTGTCGACCGTTAGACTTTTCATTTTCATATGTTGTACGACTTGGGTAAGTATGTTTTTTATGATGTCAATTGTAGCAATTCGTTAAGGGTTCTAAGGATGGCAATTTATATTATTAGTGGTTTGCATTAAAGAATGATTTCGCATTGTAAAACATTGTTGGTTTCTTATTTTAGGAATAGATGTTGGAAGTAACGAGTCTTGACAAGATAATTCGAGTAATCGCGAGTTATCTTTTGATAAGTTATGTTTTCATTGAAGGTTTTGTGTCAAAATTTTCAACATAAGTTTCTGTGTTTAATTGTGCTTCATTATCGTTAAATTTAATTGTTTGAACGATTGGATGGTTATTTTAGGCTTTAAGGACTCTCTACATTCGTATCGCTTCAAAACCTCTTCAGGTGCATACTGAAAATTCTTAATTCTATGAATTTCGATCGCAGAAAAATGTAATTGTCGATGCCACGGGGCTGTGTGCTAAGCCGTGTGAGTGGCCCTGTAACTCACTGTTCATTGATTTAGAGCTACACGAGCAAGGCACATGGGCGCGTGTCTAAGCAATGTGTGGCCATGTTAGTGTAGGATTCTCACGTGCGTGTGTCTAAGCCATGTAACTCATTGTTTATGACTTAATACCACACGGGCAAAGGACATAGGCATGTGCTAAGTTGTGAAAGCCACATGGCTAAGGACATGGGTGTGTGTCTAGGCCGTGTGGCATATAAATCAAGGCCAAATCTTTTGTTTTTGTGGCTATGAGTGTGCCCAACACTAATATTGACCTCCCCAATGTATGAATAATCTGAATTTGATTGTACGAGGATTGTCTGATGCTCTATAACTGACACATGAATAACATAACTATACGTGTACTGTGATAGCTACTTCTGATATGATCTGTATTATGAAATTGTGAAATGAGTTAGAATGAGTGAGCACATTTTGTGGATATTTGTACACTGCATTTGCATCGGTTGGGATATTGAGAAGAAGTAAGTACTCTGCTCTAAACTAGGGGCTAAGCCACAATGCGTATAATTCTGAATCTAGCGCTTTGTCGCATTTTGATTTAGCAGCTAAGCTATGTATCTATAAACATGTCAGACATACACTCTATAGTGTGTAGGGTTGGTTGGGCATTGAAAGCCCTTAAAGGTGTGTAGGGATGGCTGAAAACGGTGTGTAATGGATGGGGGTAGAATATTTGCATCTAAATCTGATATGCTCTATATATGAAAATGAAATTGCTTCTGCATATGTAATTGATCTGTCTTGAATCAAAATTGAAATTCATTCTATTACCAAACTGAATCTTGGGATTCGAGAACTATCTTATAAATATGTTCTAATTGAACAGACGTCTTTTACGCACTGAGCTCACAACTTACTTTGTTATTGATTGGATTTCAAGTGGTCACTAAACTTGAACAGGTCGACGCCACAGGAGCTCGGTTAAGCTTTTATCTTTTTTTTAAAAAAATACTATTATTAGGAATTTCGGTATTCTATGATATTATGATGTTTGGAAAGATTATATACTTAGTTAATTGTTGTGTTGAATATTATGTGATGAATGTTTCATTTTGATTGCGTTATAAATGTGGTGTTTTAGTATCGTTGATGTAACTCTTTGGACTTGGTCTGAAAGTCTAGGCCGAGTCTAAGGTGTTACAAATAAGAAGATCTAAAATTTATAACAAACTTAATTTAAATCTAAAGATATTAAAATTCAAAAAAAAAAAAAACAAAGAAACCTAAAATCTATAAGAATTTCACTAATAACAAATATCAAAATTCCAAGACTATTTTTTCAAAAAAGTAATAAGAAACATGACCAAAAGAGTCACAAAATTTTAAAAAAAAAAAAAAAAGTGAATCACAAAAATTGATTATGAGAAAAAAAAATTAATGCACTAACGAAAACAATTATTCAACCAAAAAGGCATGACAAAAAAATTGCAAGTAACATTGAAATAAATTTTAATAATCAAAATAAAGAGAAATCAAATTTTATTTAATTTCAAAAATTCTGTAAATTTTAAACTTAAAGTAAATAAAATTAAATTAAATTCAACCAAATATTAAAAAAACAAAAGGTTTACTTTTAAAAATTAAAAAAAATGTAAAAAGCATAGGGACTTGATTAGCAATTTTCCTTGCAAAAATTCTTAATTCAATTTAGAATTTTTAAAATTCAATCCTTATTAAAATCCGTGAAAGAGATCAAAGTCCAGTCAAAGGTACAAAATTAGATGGCTATAATACTATTACATTTTCAGCTTCAATATTTAAAGAAGAATGTTAAAATGTTTTTAACGTGAAACATGTTTTCAGTTCATTTCTCAATTACCAATTTAAGTATTTATTCTCTTCTGATGCTAAGTAAATGAATACAAAAAGTTGATATTTTAAAAAAAAGTAAAAATATATAAAAAAAAAGTACTAAAAAAACATATCTGGAATGAATCTGGACAATTAGTTGTCCATATTTAGATGTATTTGGACAATACTTTGTCTTGATTCATTCTTGATGTTAATTTTTTTATTAATGTATATATTTTTAAAGATTTTTTATTTTTCATTTATTTTTGACACGTGACATTTGAGAGGCTGCCATATGCCATCATCGATTTTGTTATCAAAGTCACAACAGCACAAACTAATGGTGTTAACACAGTGATACCAAATTGTGTGACAAAATACAAGTTTAACTATCAATTAAGTCCAAAAAACTAACTACATACAAATGGACAAGTTCAAGGGCAAAATATATCATTAACCTTTTGTACAATATGAAAATAAATTGATATATTCATCTTCTTAAACGTTTACAATCGAAAATCAAAGTTTAAGACATGGGTTTAAACCCCATCAATTGCAAACTTTATCTTTAACAGTTTGCTTATTAAGGGACACCACGAGACGCGACAAGATCATGAGACAAAACCCATAAAAGATTTATCAATTTTGAACGGACTTGAAAAATTCCTCAACCAGTTAAGTATATCACTTTGCTGATTCAGGATGAAAATAATGGCTTAGTGTAAGCAAATGTATTACCATTTCCAACACATATATTGTAATTGTGATTCACACAAAATGTAATGTTGTCTTCTTTGTTCTTTTTCTAAGAATAACTTAACCCTAAAAGTAAAGCCGATAACCTAGGAGTTACTCAATCCTTTTTCTATTAAGATGACTTTTCCTACAAGTTGTTTGGTTATAAGAATGAGTTGATAATATCAATAAAGATTCACTAAATTGTTTGTAATATGAATAGAACGATTTGTGGTCATTTCAAAAGATTGTCGGAATAGGTCAAATCAAAGCAAAGAACAAAATGTAAATTCAGTGTCAACTCCGCAAAGAGGTAAAAGACCGAGAGTTGGTAGTAATGTTGGAGCTAGTTAGGGTGGAACCAGAGATACGACTATGAGATCTGAAGCTTGTGTACCAGCCAATGCTTATGCTATACGGGCTAGAGAAGAGGCTACTACTCCTGACACCATTGTTAATACATTTTCTCTTTTTGATGTTACTATACATGTCACACCCAAAAATTTGGAACCTTAGGGGTTAAATTGAAAAAGATCGTAAGCTGACAGCCTCTATTGGAAAAATGAGGAAAGTTGGTATCGTAATGGAACATGTTTGAAATCAAATTCTAGTTTGGTCAAATTAGAACCAGTTGATTCCATTTGTGGGAGACAAAATGGTTGCGAATGAATTGATTGTATATGGTTGAAGACCATGTGGGAAGGGCTATAAATAGCTGGAGAGTGACTTCCTAGGAGACTTCTTCTCCAGTTAATTTCATTTTTCTCCTTCATCTTCTTCCTTAGTAACTCTTAAAGGAGAATGATACGAGAAAGCTTTGCATGGAGAGATGATCGAGAGGCTTAAGTAAAAAAAAGTAGAGAAACTTGTAAGTTGGTAAATTTTTAAGCCCTTCGACATACGTAAAACCTAGAAAACCAAGATAAGAATTTCTAGAAACCATTTTAAGGGTTCTGTATGTTTTTGTAAAACTAATGTTTAAATTGTGATTGTTAAGTCTAACCCATGATTTGGTCGTCGTGCTTAGCTGCCAGGAGAATGGGAGCTCTGGCGTTTGGAAAAATCTAAGTTGAAAAGAAAATAATGTACCAAGTGAGTTTCTCTACTCAACCCTAGAACTACAAAAGTATGAAGCATGCTTTAATGAATTTATGGGTATCCGCCATTCTAGATTAGTATGCATGATAAGGGAAATCATAAAAGGGGATGAACGAAGGGTTAGACGAAGTTAGGATTAGGGACAGAGAGAGAAATTTCAATAGATACTGCCATACGATATTGTTAAGTGCAAACCGTGATAGGCGAAGCTTCGGGCCTTACAAAGGGAACACTACGGTGTTCGAACATAAAGGTATAGGATGGTGAAATGGTGGAATGGATGGAATGAAATTAGATGAGTGAATAGAAAAGATCATGGCTAGGTTATAGGATCGATCAGAGGCTATACACCTACAATGAGTAAGACCATAGTTGAAAGATGTTATGGCATCACACTAAAAATGAGTAAGACCATAACTGAAATATACTATGACATCATGATATAAATGAGTAAGATCATGGTTGAAAGATGCTATGACATTATGGTAAATAGGTGATCCACTGTAATTTGATATGGAAAATTAGGCTTTCCCAGTATACTTAAGGAGCTTATTCTCAAGCAAAGAATCGTCTTTTTCATAGTATTTTTGTAATTTCTAGATTTTAAGTTAATAAGTGTAAATGTTTCATTTTTACTCATTTTGTGACCCAATTTGACCAATAATGCCATTGAGGGTCCTAAGGTGTGGTTGAGTAGTGTAGAGATGTGTTGGAGGTTGAAAACAAGCAAAAATAACACCAAATAAAATGGTATCGCGATATCTAAACTTTGGAATCATAATACCTCTAACAGACTTGAAGATTGGAGACCATCTTTTAGTGGTATTGTAATATCCACCCTCCAAGAAGACCTCTAAGTTCAAAACTGACCAAGGTATCCCGATATCCTCTTCTTGGGTATCCGATACCGATATTGTGAGGAGGAAATAATTGAATAAAAGGGATAGTCTTTGTCCACCTAACATACCAATCACACAAGGTCTATGTAAAGTAAATTTTGGCAACAAAAATTCATCAGACATTAGCCTAAAACAACCAATTTTGGCTGAAGAGAGAGAAGACACACATTAGTTTAGGTTTTAGCTTTAGTTTCTTTAGGTTTTCTCTTAATTTTTCTGCAACTTTTCTAAGGTTTTTATTTTCTTTTCTCCTTTATTAATTTTAAAGTTTATTTTACTGCATTTTCTTATTGTTCTTAGTGTTCTTTAGTTAGTTACAATTATACATCCGTTATGATTAAATTACAATTATACATCATTTTCAAGTCTTAACTGAGCTTACGAAAGCTTTTTTGTTGACCCGAGCACGAAATAAAACCAAATTGTAAAGTTGTAAAACTTTAGGGTTGACTCCGTGATGTCATCAATTCCACATTGGGCGTCGCCAAAATAGTATGTCACGTACAATGTCAGGTCACTCAATGTCGCAACGCTACTTATTGTCGGCCGATATTGTGACAAGGAAGGATGCTCGTTGGGGCAAGAACTTTGTATTTGGAAAAAAATCAGTCATTTGATACCTATTTCAAAGCTCTCAACCAACCTATTCAATATACTCAACAAATCATCATTTTTACTTGAATCAAACCATACTAAAAACATACCAAAACAAACCATTTAACCATTTCTATTATATAAGTTCAATTTAACACAAAACATATCAATTTAACTTATTCAATTATAAACCATCCAACCAACCAACTAGCCATTCAACTACCAACTTTTTATCTATGATATTCCATGTTCAAACTTGTTATTTTAATTGTCGTACATAACTCAAATACATTTACCAAAACGACATTGCCAAAATCATACATTAGGTAGGTTTCAAGCTATGTCTAATATTCAAAGTTAACATATACAAAACACTTCTGTACAGGACACAATTCCAGATTTAAAACAATCGAAAAGCTACTGATTCAAAAATAAAATAGTGTGAGCTTCAAAGCGATCCTCTTAACACGTTCTGCAAGATGATGATCTACAAGGGAAATGGAAACCAAATGGGGTAAGCATATAAATACTTAGTAAATTCATATAAAATTTACTTAACTTGCCTTAACAATTCAATAAGCTAAACATTTAAACACATTGGCAATCAATCTGGAATTCTTTGGCATACATTGACATAACTAATGCATAACACCATATACAACCAATAGGTTAGTCAACTTTCATATCAAGAACTTGTAACAAGGATCAGATGCAACAACTCAATTTAGAAGCATGTACACTTCAATTCATAACCAAACCATTTCAATATTTCCATTTACATTAGGTTAAAGTTTCATCGAGGGAACTATAGTAAATTGAACTCATATACACGGGACTATTTTGCTTACACAAGTTGACAGAGGTTAGGGCTGCTTACACAAGCTGACATCGTATTGAAGTTACCAGTCTAGGATAAACTAACAATACAAATAAATCAAGAATCTGCAACAAATTCTTGATCTCGTATCATCATGTAAATCCCTAATTGATTTCATATTTAACCCTAATGGCATACCATACATGTCCTAATCTTTTACTAAGTTCACTTGAGCACTTTATGGTAATCGTATCATTTCAAACCATTTATCAGTTTAAATGTTTCACACAAGTCCTATAAACATTCAATATCCATTTTAGTACATTGTAACTATTCATAATAACCATAATTTTCATACTTTACAATTCAGTCCAATTGATGCCAAATTTACCAATTTCATAATGATCTAATCTTATAAACAAAATAAAAACAATTTAACATAGCATCAAACAAAATAGTAAGTTCCATATGAACTTACCTGGAAAAAATAACAATTGGGATGAAACTTAAAGGACTATTTAACAATTTTAACTTTTCCCCGATTATCCTTGATTTGGTCCAATCCTCGATCTATACAATTATTGGTTCAATTTATCAACACCAAACATTTTTACATTATTTCATGATATGCATGTACCTATTTAATTTTATTTTTGAATGCCCCTTAATTTTTTCATTTTATTCAATTTAGCCCCTAAAACCAAAATAGCTAAAACTTTCAATTTTGAGCTTTAGTTTCAAAACAGATCTCAATCACATCCTTTTAGGACCCTCTACTATCTATTATTACATAAATTTTCACATCAATTATAAAATTTAGACATTTTAGTCCTTTTGAACAAAACTAACAATTAAACTTTACAATCTAGTCTCTTTTTTTTCACACCTAAGCTTACAGTCTATCAATTTAATACCAATTTCTTCAAGAAATCATCAATGGAAACTTTCGAAAACTTTAATAGTATTGCAAATTGGTACATGGGCTAGCTAAATCAAGCTCTCATGACCTAAAAAATGTAAAAATTAAAAGAAAATGACTTAAAATCACATACCAATCAAAGGTCAAGTGTCTTAAGCTTCAACACGGTTTTTCTTTAGGTTTTGCTAAGTATTTCAATGGAAGAAGAATGAAAAGATGACAAAAAACCACTTATTCATCTATTTATACATAGGTTTAACTTTAATAAATTCATTAATCGTTAATTAATCTTATCAATCTTTAATTAACTTATCTTAATCTCAATTAACCAAATTTGGTGGATGATAACACCGTCCTCCACTAATTGATATGGCAAAATGGTTTAATTATCATTTTAAACCCTTAGCTAATTAAAAATCTATAGTGATAAGACTTTTACAATTTAATTCTGTACCTTAATTAACTATCAATTCAGAAAAATTATCAGATCAAACTTTAATATACTTGTATACAAGCGTAAATATTTATTTAATCTTTACAAACTCGAGTTATGAGAATGGGATTTCAAAACCATCTTTTCCAGCAACACCAAAAATCGGGTTGTTACACAAACAATTATTCAAAATAGAAATTATTTGAGCAACGGTTGTTTTGAACATAATTGTTCTTGAAGCAGAGTTATTCTAAAAAGAGTTGTTTCAAATTTTAATTGTTATTTTCAACCGAAGTTGTTCTTAAATGACAGATACATTGATGACAACTTTTTTAATCTAAAATCATGCTTTGAATGTAATTATTCTCAAAAAAAAATGATTATTCTAAATAACAATTATTTTAAACTTGCGGAAAAATTATTAAGGGACACTAATTCTAAACTAGAGTGTAATTTAGTTTACCCATTACTATAGCATGACCTTATTTATTCACGAAAAGAGATTAAATATTAAAAATCAAAAAGACAAAACAAGCACCTCGTTACTCGGCTTGGCTGAATGGGCTAGTACTAAAATAGCCACAATAACGTGACACTCTGCAACTCCCGTAAGGGCAGAGACCTCCTCGGTTCTTAAACTACTTCAAAACACAAGTTGCATTTTGAGAGTCGAGATCCTAGGTTCTAGTGTTTTATTTTACTCATTAATCTGCTTCTTTTTCTTTTTCTTTTTTTTTTTTTATGAAAACTCATTTCGCATTTCAACTCGATTAAAGATGTTACTACAGTACAGGAAGGAGGCCAATATTAAAGATATGGAGGTGATTATTCTAAGACTCAATTCTGACCTTAAACACCGACCGCATCGGAAACCAAGCGGTATCTCTTGATTAGTGCGGACCGTCCACACCGACCACCTCGGTTAAAGCTTCCTTCGACAGCCGATAATTGTAACCCATGTTACCTCAAATTTAAGCGAGGGTTTTCCTTTGGTTTTCAGTACTTTCGCCTATAAATATCACTTTATCTTTGTCAACGTAAAACAACCAAGTTTGAGTGTTAACATTCAGCGACTGAAGTGTTCATTCCAAGCTCGTATATTACTGGTTTCATTCTACGTATTAACTGAATCCAACGACATGGAAGGTCATCAAGGTGAGGGAGATCACAACAAGGCAGCGATGGAGACAACGGATCGTGGTATGTTGGATTTCATGAAAAAGAAAGATGAGGAGCAAGACAATGAGAAGAAGGAAGAGAAGCCAACTCTCATGGGAAAACTCCTTCGTTCAAATAGCAGCTGTAGCTCGGTAAGCTTCTCTAGGCAGAGTCAATTAGATCATATATACAAATAACTGAACATTTCAATTTTTTGCCAAGTAGAAGCTTAATTTATTATACAGATTATAATGGCATTTCGTTTTCTTTTTCTTGTTTGTTGCAGTCTAGTGATGAAGAAGAGATAGGAGAAGATGGTGGGAAAAAGAAGAAGAAGAAGAAGAAAGGATTGAAGGAAAAAATCCAAGAAAAGATTGGTGGTGACAAAGAAGCAACAGAGCATAAAGAGGCATCGAACCCACCCGAGAATGCAGAGGAAAAGAAAGGGATTTTAGATAAGATAAAAGAAAAACTCCCTGGTCAACATAGGAAAGCCGAAGACGATGGTGGCTATGATGGGCATCCTACCGAAGGTGAGCCAAAGGAGAAAGGATTCTTGGAGAAGATCAAGGAAAAGATTCCAGGGTGCCATGGAAACAAGCCTGAAGAAGATCATAAGGCTACCAAAAATTGAAGACTTAGACAAATAAGCTGTATCATGGATATATGCAATAGTGCTTGCATGTTTGAATGTGTTTATGAGCTATCTGCAATTGTTTCTTATGCTTTGGGAGTTTTTATTTTGCTGCATTATTAGTCATTTGATGTTTCCTTAAGTTCTAGCGTTTACTGCTGTCATTGTACTTCTCTTGGAAGACAGACATGTCATGTTTTTCTTGCATGAATTGAATAAAATACGGATTAGGGAAGTTGACCAATTATCAGATTCAGTTAAGATAATTTTATTTCTTTAATGAAAATAAAATAAAATAAAAGGGGTTTAAAATTAAAACAAATGAAAAAGAGATCAAGATAGAGAAAATCAACAAAAGGAAACCCTAGTAAAAGGTAAAATGGAGATTTTATTCACCAATTCGGTTATCGACGCAAATATAACTTTAATGTCTTTAATAAATTAGTTCTAGTTACTGACTCGAAGTTGGGCAACCAATCTTTTCTTACTTGTTCAATAACCTAGAGGTAACTCGTTTGAAATTATTTCCTTAGCCCATAAATAATTTTGTACCTCGGGCGCCTAAGATTTAACTTACCAACAGCATTAAGAACGAGATAAACCTAATTCTCCTCAATGGGGATTATTTAAGCTAGATTACATCTATACCACATAAATTACAATATACACGAGTAATGCAATTTGTCACTAGTATTAGAATGAATTAAATAATTACGGGTTTAATTATTCTAATTGACAAGGAAACCATTATAAGCTATCAAATATCAGTCGAATATTCAATACACCTGAGCAGTTGCAATTGAAATAGAAGATACACAAATACCAAAGAACAAAAAAAAACTAAAGTGCAAATTAAGTCCCATGAATTTATTAAATCAAACTTCAATTAACCTTTAACTAGAAAAGTGGGTTTAAAAACCCATAAAATAAAATAAAAATCTAAATAAAACTAAGAGCAACTATGTCTAAGTCCCCCAAGTCTTAACCTAATAATGCCTATTTGTAGGACAAAAATAATAACGGCGAAAATAGAAAAGTTTCCTTAATTACATAAACCAAATTTTTCAAGGTTTCTTGACAACCTTCGCGTCAAATTTTCAAGTCATTCTTGGACATCTTTCTAACTTTTTGGGCTTCATGAAATAACTTCAACTAAATTTTTTAATTTCCTTCAAATCAGTATATTATAATCCTAAAAAGGATGTCTATAGCTCAAGTTATAGTTAAAATAATGAAACTATACATTTATCAATGTCATGAGTTTAGCTTAGGTGAGAAAATATTTAAATATATTTTTTTAAATCAAATTTTATTATAAGTGTATTCATGTCTTTTTAATAATATTATATACTTATTTAAATTAAATAATTTAACTATAATTTTAAAAAATCAAAATAGATGAGTGGTTGGAGATTTAATTTTTTGGGTGAACTTTGTTGTTAATTTTATATTATTTTATGTGGAATCATTTAATTAAGATTTATCCAACAAACATGATAAATATAAAGTAGGTATAAAACATATATTTAAAAAAAAAAAAAACTTTTTGAAAGTGAGAAATAGAAAGCCTTGGAAAAACAACATACCAATGGTTTCCAGAAAACATTCCCAAAACGAAAGAAAATTATGGCTATATTTGGCCTAAGATTTCGTTTTCCTTTTTTAGAAAAGGTAAAACATTGAAGAAATGGTTGAAATTAAAAAAAAAATTTTTGAAAAATGAAAATATTTAAAATTTAGAAAACAATTCACTAAAAATATTTTTTAAATTTAATTTTAGATCAATTGATCGTCATTTAAACTCATATAAACGTAATCGTATTCTTTTTTTTAATAATTTTTCTAATATTAAATTTGATATCTTGATTTGAATCCATATATTGCAATTTTTTTTATTTTACTTTCATTAGAGAAAAAAATAATTACTAAACATGTTTTTATTATTAAAAGTAATTTTTTATTTTAATTTACTAAACTTATTTTTCAACATAAAAAATTATTTTCTAAAAATAAAAATGGAAATAAATAATATTTTCATAAATCATAAACAAATTCTTTATCATTACACCAATAATAATTTTTTAGTAAACTTTAAAAAAAATTAAATTTTAACATAAAATATTTTCTCCCACCATGCTAATTAAATTAATAAAATTTTAAATTTACCACTCAACCAAAACTTCATTTTAATATATTTTATACATTTTCAGTTTAATATGCACAATTTATCATCTTCATCAGCTGCATATATATTAATAAATAATGCATTTAGTATTCTTAATCTAATATATTTATATGTATAAATTTATTTTACTCACAATTTAATCTATTTTTTTCATTTTAATATCGTGCATAATTCATATTTTATTATGATTAATTAATTTTAAACCATATATTTCATTATTTATTAAACAAACATATGTGCTCAAAATTTATAATTTCCAAATTTATGTATTTTAATAATATTATGTATAATTACAAAAAACTGAAAATAGATGAGTGGTTGGGAGATTTAATTTTTTTGGGTGCCAACTTTGGTATAAATTTTATATAAAAATAATTTCACTGATAGATGTCAAATAATTTAATTAAGCAATAAATACAAAGTAGGTGTAAAACAAAAATATCGTAAAATATTTAAAGCCCAACTTTCATTAGTGGAAGCGAGAGCTACAAAGCTTTGGATTTGTGCGCCCGACTATATTTGTTTTTTCTTTTTTCTTTTTTTTGCTTAATTTGATATTTAAAGTACAAGTTTTTTTTATTTTGTAAGGAATATTAAAAATTTTATTTGACAATTTTGACCAATAAAAATATTTTACGTTAATTATTTTGACTAATAAAAAAACATCACGAGACATTCTCTTATAGAATATACAAGGTTTTTTTTTTTTAATTAAACCTTAAATTTTATAAAAAATGAAAATAAATATATATAAAAGATTCTAAAAATATATAATCTAAAAAGAAGTACATAAATTATAAAAACTATACAAATGGATGTATTTTTTAAATCTACATGGAATTAAAATAATTTTTAAATAAAACTAGATCAAATAAAAAACTAAGTTTTTTGTTAAAATTCCTTTTTTTTTACTTTTTACTTAAAAATATATTTATTAAATTAAATTAATAAAAATAAAATAACTCCATTTTTTTCCCATGTTCTCTCTCTCCTCCTCCTCCTCCTCCTCCTCTATCTTCTTCCTCACTCACTCCTTATTCTTCTTCATCTTTTTACCCAACAAAAAAAAAAAAACCCAATTGCTAAGATATTTTCCATTACCACAATCATATCCATATCACGACTATTATCACAATACACCAAAAAATAAAAAAGTAAATACATCAAAAGGCACAAATCCAAATTTTAGCCAATGCAACTCGAATTGTTTTGGATATCATTCAAATCATCTAAATAGGGAAAGAGAAGTTTATGAAGAATACCCAATTTTGGAGTTAAAGTTTTGAAATTGACTTGTAGATCTAGAAAAACATGTTCTTTGCTTTTTTTTGGAAAAATGAACACCCAAAACAAAAAGAGAAGGTAAAAAAAAAATAAGAGAATGATGAAATTTGCACTCAAATGGCCACCGGTGAGTGGCAGTCGGCGGTGGAGCATGGCAATTGACAGTGGCTACCAACATTAAGATTTGAAAATTTTTGTGTTTAATTTGAAACTATAGAGCATATGATTTTATGTCAAAGAAGTTTAAAGTTACAGTAGGGCAAAAAACTTACTAAAAATTGTCTGCTCTCTGTAGCACGTTTTGTCTGCTTTCATAGCACGATTTTGTCTTTGTGTTTTTGTGATTTTTAAATCATAGTGTTTGCTTTTATCACTGTTGTCTTGGATTTTCTCTCGTTTGGAAGTTTTTTAGTGTGTTTGTTATTCTTCAACTATGGAGAAAGAGATGGCGGGCCTGAAAATAAAAGATGGGGAAGATGAGGGTTACTGTTGCCAATAGATCTGGGGATACAAAAGTCAGTGTTTGACCACTGCTTAGTTGGTTGTTTTTTAACAACCAGTGTAGTTCATTTTCCAACAATAAGAATACCATGGCAAATTTGTGGCACACTTCTAAGGGGAGTTCAAATATCAGACATAGGAGGTAGGCATTTTTTGTTCAAATTCTTTCATGAAATATGTTAGAATTAAGTGACCCAAATTCTTATTTAAATAAAATACGATGGAAAATAAAAAAAAAGTAATAACCAAATAGAACCAGACTTCTTTTATTTTATTTTAGAATAAGGTTTTTTAAACATTATTAAACTCCATCTATTTTATATTGATTAGGATAAGGTGTTTCAATCCTACTAGAATATGGCTTTACAAACCTATAAATAGATATAGTCTATTCCTCTTGTAATTGATTCGAATTCGACATAGTGAATTTTCTTCTCCTCTGCCCGTGATTTTTTTCCCGAAAGGGTTTCCACGTAAAATCTGTGTGTCCTTTATTTTATTTTTTTGGCGATATATTGTCATTACCAATATTATATATTTTCACAAACTGGTATCAGAGCTTCTGAGTTTTTTCATCTCGATCACGGTAATGGCGTCTTTGAAGTATGAAATTTCGCTGTTGGATCGCAACACCAGATTTGCGTTGTGGCAGATTAAGATGCAAGTAGTTCTTGCGCAGATGGATCTATAGGAAGCCCTGGTAGGGATAGATAAGATGCCTTCAACATTAACAGATGAAGAGAAGAAGCGTAAGGATCGAAAGGTATTAACACAGTTGCATCTACATTTGTCTAACGAAATTTTGCAAGATGTGATGAAGGAGAAGACCGCCGCTGGATTATGGAAAAAGCTAGAACAAATATGCATGTCGAAAACTCTAACCAGCAAGTTGCATATGAAGTAACGTCTTTATGCTCATCGTTTGGAGGAAGGTGCATCTGTGCACGAACACTTAACAGTGTTTAAAGGAATTATCTCAAACTTGGAGGCCATAGAGGTTCAGTATGATAAGGAAGATCTAGGGTTGATTCTACTTTGTTCATTGCCCCCGTCTTATTCAACCTTTAGAGACATAATTTTATATAGCCGCGAGTCTCTCACAGTTGATGAGGTTTATGATTCTTTAACCTCATATGATAAGATGAAGCATCTTATGGTTAAAACTGACTCTCAGGGTAAGGGTCTCATTGTTCATGGGAGACAAGATCGGAATGCTGATGATGATCGTGGAAGGACACAAGAACGGACTCCTCGCAGTAAATCTAACGGTAGATCGAAGTCTTCAAACAAAGGTAAAACTTGTAACCTCTGCAAGAAGAAAAGGCACATTAAATCTGAGTGCTATAAGCTACAGAATAAGATCAAAAGAAAGGCTGCGAATCAAAAGGGAAAACAACCAGAAAATTCTGGTGAAACTGATGTTGTAGAAGACTACAGCGATGGTGAACTTCTAGTCGCTTCAGTCATCAATTCTAAAGTGAGCGAGGAGTGGATCCTTGATTCGGGCTACACCTTTCACATGAGTTCCAATAGAGATTGGTTTACAAATTATGAAACAATGTTTGAAGGTGTTGTTTTGATGGGAAATAATGCTTCGTGTAAAATCGCAGGTGTTGGAACGATTAAAGTTAAGATGTTTGATGGAGTTGTCAGAACACTTAGTGACGTACGACATGTTCCAGAATTGAAGAGAAATTTAATTTCGTTAAGTACTCTTGATTTAAAAGGGTACAAATACACAACTGAAAGTGGGGTTTTGAAGATTTCTAAAGGTTCCTTCATTGTGATGAAAGGGCAAAGAAAGACTGCCAAGTTATATGTTCTGCAAGGTTCTACTGTTACTGGTGATGCAGTTGTCGCTTCCTCTTCCTCATCAGATGATGATATTACTAAGCTTTGGCATATGCGCCTAGGGCATATGAGTGAGAATGGTATGGCAGAATTGAGCAAAAGATGACTTCTTAATGGGCAAGGAATTTGCAAACTGAAGTTCTGTGAGCACTGCGTTTTTGAGAAGCAAAAGAGAGTTTGATTCACTAGAGGAATCCATAACACGAAGAAAACATTGGAGTATATTCATTCTAATCTATGGGGGCCATCCAGTATGCCTTCGAGAGGTGGAGCTAATTATATACTAACTTTTATTGATGATTTTTCCAGAAAAGTTTGGGCGTTCTTCTTGAAGCAGAAAAGTGATGTGTTTCCGCATTTAAGTATTGGAAAACTATGATTAAAAAATAGACGGGAAAACAAATAAAACACCTCCGCACAGACAATGGCTTAGAATTCTGTTCTGATGAGTTTAATAAACTGTGCAAGTCAAAAGGGATCGTGAGACACTTGACAGTTCGTCATACTCCACAGCAAAATGGCATTGCAGAACGAATGAATAAAACGATCATGGAGAAGGTTCAATGTATGTTGTCAAATGCCAACTTACCAAAGTCATTTTGGGCTGAAGCAGCCTCTACTGCATGCTTTTTGATCAACTGATCTCCATCCATTGCCATTGAGAAAAAGACTCCACAAGAGGTATGGTCTGGTAACCCTGCTGACTATTCTGATTTAAAGATTTTTGGGTGTCCTTCGTATGCTCATTTTGATAATGGAAAATTGGAACCAAGATCCATTAAATGTGTTTTTCTTGGTTATAAAACTGGTGTTAAAGGGTATAAGTTATGGTATCCTGAAGATAGAAAAGTTGTGATTAGCAGAGATGTTGTTTTCTATGAAACTGCTATGCTACCTAACTTATCTCTTAAAGATTCTTCCAATAAAGAAAATCAAAAGCAGGTGGAGCATCAGATTAATACAGAGTCGACTCCTCAAACTAGTACAAAAATTGAGAATAAAGTTGCTTCTTCACCACAATACTCTATCGCTAAAAATAGAACTAGAAGAGAAATTAAACCTCCAAAGAAGTATGTCGAGGCTGATCTAGTTGCTTATGCTTTAAATGTGGTTGAAGATAGAGATACAAATCAAGAGCCATCAAATTATTCTGAGGCGGTTAGTTGTGAAGACTCAAAAAAGTGGATGTTTACTATGCAAGAGGAGATAGAATCACTCCACAAAAACAAAACATGGGATCTTGTAAAACTTTCTAAAGGTAAAAAGGTTGTTCGTTGTAAATGGGTGTATAAAAAGAAAGAATGGACTCCAGGAGTTGAAGAACCCAGATATAAAGCAAGGCTTATTGCAAAGGGTTACAGTCAAATTCCAAGAGTGGACTTCATAGATTTGTTCTCCCCAATTGTGAAGCATAGTTCGATTCGAGCTTTGCTTGGTATTGTGACCATGCATGATTTGGAGCTTGAGCAGTTAGATGTTAAAACTGTATTTTTCCATGGAGAACTTGAAGAGGATATTTACATGCAACAACCAGAGGGTTTTACAGTCTCAGAAAAAGAGGACTATGTTTGCTTGCTGAAAAAGTCCCTTTACAGTTTGAAACAGTCAACAAGATAGTGGTACAAGAGGTTTGATTCCTTTATGACTTCTCATGATTTCAAAAGAAGCAGTTTTGACAGTTGTGTTTATTATAAGAAAAACAATTATGGTTCTTTTGTATATCTACTCCTTTATGTTGATGACATGTTGATAACAGCAAAAGATAAAGGAGAGATAAGAAAAGTCAAAGTCCAACTAAGTGAAGAATTTGAGATGAAAGATTTGGGACCAGCAAAGAAGATACTTGGTATGAAAATTCTCAGAGATAGAAAAGAAAATAAATTGTACCTAAGTCAGAAAGAGCACATTGAGAAAGTTCTTTGCAAGTTCAATATGCAGAGTGCTAAGCCTGTTAGTACTCCTTTAGCAGCTCATTTTAGACTTTCATCAGCTTTGTCTCCACAATCAGATGATGAGATTGAGTACATGTCACATGTTCCATACTTTAGTGCAGTGGGATCTCTCATGTATGCTATGGTTTGTTCACGTCCAGATTTATCATATGCAGTTAGTACAGTTAGCAGATACATGGCGAATCCCGGTAAAGAACATTGGAAAGCAATTCAGTGGATTTTAAGATACTTACGATGTACTACTGATGTTTGCTTACAGTTTGAAAGAACTAGAGATGGAGTCATTGGGCATGTTGATGCTGATTTTGTTGGAGACCTTGATAGAAGAAGATCTCTCACAGGTTATGTCTTTACAATTGAGGTTGTGCAATTAGTTGGAAAGCCACTTTGCAAACTACAGTAGCTTTGTCTACCACTAAAGCTGAGTACATGGCAATTACTGATGCTTGTAAAGAAACTATTTGGTTGAAGGGACTATTTAGTGAACTCAATGAAGACCTTCAAATCAGTACAGTATTTTGTGACAGTCAGAGTGCCATCTTCCTTACAAAAGATCAAATGTTTCATGAAAGAACAAAAAATATTGATGTTCGGTATCATTTTGTTCGTGATATTATTGCTCATGGTGATATTGTTGTGAGCAAAATTAGTACTCATGAAAATCCTGCAGATATGATGACTAAGTCACTTCCTATAACCAAGTTTGAGCATTGCTTAGACTTGGTTGGTGTTCATTGTTGAAGTTAAACCCTTAAGGGGTTTTATGGAAGAGGTGGAGAACTTGTTCGTTGAAAGTTCACGATGAAGAACTTGTTCATTGAGAATTCGTGTCAAGGTGGAGATTGTTAAAATTAAGTGACTCAAATTCTTATTTAAATAAAATACGATGGAAAATAAAATAAAAGTAATATCCAAATAGAACTAGACTTTTTTTTATTTTAGAATAAAGTTTTTTAAACCTTAATAAACTCCATCTATTTTATAGTGATTAGGATAAGGTGTTTCAATCATACTAGAATATGGCTTTACAAGCCTATAAATAGATATAGTCTATCTCTTGTAATTGATTCGAATTCGACATAGTGAATTTTCTTCTCCTCTGCTCGTGGTTTTTTTTCCCGAAAGGGTTTTCACGTAAAATTTGTGTTCTTTATTTTTTGGGGATATATTGTCATTACCAATATTATATATTTTCACAAAATGGATACTAATCGGGTGATTGAAGGAGCTCTCTAGACTTTTAACAATCATAAGAGAATGAAGATTTAGTGCAAGTTCCATTGGTGTTTTCGGCTTTCTAGGTTCAAGTTCATGATTTACCGCAAGGTTTTTTTTTTTTTGAAAACAATGGCAAAGCAATTGGGGAATTTTATCGGGCATTTCATGGACTATGACACGAATAGGTGAATCGGGGGGTCAAAAACCTTCAAAGGATCAGAGTTGATCTGGATGTGAGAAAACCTTTGAAGAGGAGAAAAAAAGATAATGATTTCTTTTTCCACATTTGCCCATGTTAATTTTAGATATGAGTAGCTTAATTTTTTTTGCTTTTCATGTGGCCACTTAGGCCAAAATGACAAATTTTGTCCAGTTAGATTGAACAAAAGAAGAGATAATTTAGAGTTAGGATAGAATTTGAACCTTAAATTGCAATCAATAAGGGCCATAACCATGAACAGTGTCTAGCTTTGTGAGCAAGATAAAAATAAGAAAGTAAATCATTTCATGCATGGTTTTGGGAGAAATTCAAGGAAAGAAATTAGGATAAGATTTATGGACAAATATTCACCCAATCTTGGGATTTAATTTGGAAGGATTCCCAAATCAATAAACGTTGAATATGGCGGGGGATTCTAAAAAATTAGGCCGGGTAAAAATGAAGCAAGTCTTGGCGGATAATCTGATCGAGAGTGAGGATGGAAAGAAGAGGCCCCAAACGGTTTTTTTGACTTTAATGTTTCTGACTATCCGGATTCGTTAGGGGTTATGGAAGAGCAGTCAAATGTTCATTCTTATCTTGTATTGGCGGCTATCAAGGGGCAAGTCGACCGGGCACCATAAAATATTATGTTGGAATATTCACGAATTGGGGAGTATACGGGCTAAACAAAGGCTTCGATTGACATTGAAAATCTTGTACGTTTTAGGGATTTTTGGATGGTCATCATAGGGAGGAAGGTTGGGATTTATTGCGTTGTTTAGGAAGATCAAGAATTGCCTTGGATTATCTTTGAAGATTTCAATGAAATTTCATACTCTTTTGAAAAGAGAGGAAGAGGGTCGCGATATGAAAGACGGAGAATTTTCGAAGGATGTTACACGATTGTCAATTGATGGATACAGGTTTTTTGGGATCACATTTTAGTTGGGAAAGAGAAAATCTACCGAAAATGAGTATCCGTGAAAGGTTAGACAAGGTGTGGCAAATGTTGATTGGATGTACCTGTTCTATGAATATTCTATTAGAGATTTACTGCATTCTTTTTTTAATCATTGTCCTCTTCTAATACAGATTGATCTAGAAAATAGGAGAATGGAAAGAAAGTAATTTTGGTTTAAAGCTTAGTGGGAATTGGAGGAAACATGTGAGGAGGAAATTCATTAGATTAGGGAAGAAATTTTGAATTTAATGCTAGACAAATTAGAAGCCCTTAAGTCCGATTTATTGAGATGAGAAAAGGGAATAAAACAAAAACAGACTGAAGTGTCTAGGCAATTGAATAGGCGACTGGAAATTCTATCCGAGTTAAAAAGGAATAATTAACTCTTGGCAGAAATAATCGACACAAAGATACGCATGAATCTAGAGATGGAGAAGGACAAAATGTATTGGGAATAAAAGGCTTGAACAAATTGGCTACATTTAAGAGATAAAAATACAAAAAAAAATTTCAAAAATTTGCATCCCCACGTAGACGTTTGAATTGGATACGAGGATTACAGAATGTGGATGGGAATGTAGCCACGAGTGAAGATGAAGTGGAAGAAATTGCTAGGAATTATTTTACTGGTCTATTTGCGTCAAAAGGAACAGAGAATTTGGAACATGTATTGTCGAGAGTGGATGGTATAACGAATAATATGAACCAATTACTGTTAGCAAAGTATATAGCTAGAAAGGTGTTTGCTGCTGTGAGTGAGATGGGGCCTACAAAAACGGCTGGAGTTGATGGCTTTCCAGCAATTTTTCTTTTCCCAAAACTTCTAGCATATTATTGGAGCCAAGGTGAGCCTTTTTAGCCTGGATGTATTGAACGGAGGTATGTCAATAGTCTCTCTTAATGTTACCAACATAGTGCTTTTACTGGAAACTATTTAGCCTTTGAATTTGGCAAATTTTAGATTCACAAGTCTTTGCGTGATGTTATACAAAATTATTTCTAAAACGATTACAAATAAATTTCAACAAGTTTTAGATTGTTGCATTTATGAGGCTCAAAGCACTTTGTTCTAGGCCACTTGATTACAGATAATATTTTGCTTGCTTATGAAATTCTTAATCCGTTTAAGCAAAAAAAGAATGGGAAGAAAATGTTCAATGGCGCTTAAGCTGAATATGAGTAAAGCTTATAATCATGTTGAATGGTCATTTTTATTACATATGCTGTTACAAATTTAAAGAAATAACAGTCCAAAATATTTCTTTTCGTTTATTAAAAGATTTTCTTACTATAGTTAAATCACAATTAATAAATATTATCAATATAGATGATTTTCTTTATTATTTCTATATTAAAATTAGCAGCCTTATTGATATAGCTGAGAAAGAAAAATTTTATCAACCATATCAAATTTAGATTCTACATAGAATGCTTGGAGAAAGAAATCTCTCAGCTGTTAATGAAAATAAAAAATATTTGTCAAAATTATTGACAAATGTTATAATAATTTTTCTTACTATCAAATCCAAGTCGAAATTGATTTAATTACTAAGGCCCAGTATCTGCTTCAACCAAATACTTATATTTTCTAGACCGACGGAAAAAGAATATTAACATACAATATGGAAAATCCCCAATAAAACTTATATTATAGTTATATTAATATAATATTAGCTTTATCTGAGGAAGAAGAAACTTCTTCGAACGAATTGTCGTCTAGTAATAATAATAAAAAACTAGAAAAACAAAAAAAAATATTCTAAACAACAAAAATATGATTTCCAGTCCTATAAAGAAATTATAGAACATTGAAAAGAAAATTTTGCTAAAACAACAAATAATTATTGTCGAAACCATTTTTAAAAAAGGGGTCGACTTTATATTTGAAAACAAAAAATGAAACGGGAGTCGTCACTAATCTCTTTTTTTTATGAGGTGTGATCGGATCACCTCGAAATTCAATCATTTTAATAAAGTTAAGTTTACTAAAACGATGATTTTTTGTCTATAAAATTCAAAAAAACGGGTTCAGGAGTCGATTACGCACAATGAAGGATTAGCACCCTCGATACACCCAAATTTGGTACCTAGTTGATTATTTAATGTCTTAATGTCGTAAGTTAAAAATTTAAAAATATTTTAAAATACGATCCTTTTTTATTAATGTTAATTTTAAAAAGATGCTTAAATAAATCAAATGCTTAGATAAATTGAGACGAATGTTTAAGACAATCTCGTCTCGAAGTAATAAAATGTCACATTCAATAAGTTAGAACATAACATTTCAAACCCTCGAGAATAAGCTTGTCTTTTAACTTTTAAAACTCATGTCTTTTAATTTTAAAAAGATATTCGGTTATAGGTTAAACGAGGAAACAAATCAGAACCCAATAAGTTCAGGTATGATTTCGAATTTCCCAAAACGCAAAATATTGCCTTATTTTGAAATTTTTCTTTTTTGAATAATAGCGAGTATAATATTTAAATGATGTGCCCTATTTAGCTGAAATATAATAAGATAGTCTATTATGGCTAAAGAAAAAAAAGCGCGAACTTTGAAATGATTTTAATGAAACATGATGGGATGATAATATACAACATGGAGTAATAATTAACGAATAAAGTTACAATAATGAACCACAATGAAATTACGAATAAACGAATTATAGCACACATAATAGCAATAATTACACAATGCAAGTTATTTTAATACTAATATTAATAATCAAAGAGAAATGAAATAAATAATATAAGAAACAATTTAAAGTAAATCATAATTTAAAACAAATAATTTATAAAGAAAACAATTCAAGATAAAAGGAGTTTAAGATAAACAATGTAATTTTTCTTTTAAAAATAAATAACATATAACAGTTTAAACCAAGTAATATAAAAATTTAAAATAAATAATATATACCAAAGTTTAATATAAAATAAAAAGTAATAACTAAATAAATAACATGTAAAAAGGTTTAAAATAAATAATATATAAAAGGTATAAAAGTTTAAAATAATATAAAAAGAAAACTTAAAAATAAATAATGTGTAAAATGGTTTAAAAATAAACAGTGTATAAGAATTTAAAAATAAATAATTTTAGAAATAAACAGTATATATAAAAATTTATAATAATAAAATAGTTCAAAAATAAATAATATATAAAAAAGGAGTTTGAAATAAATAAATAAAGCAATGTAAAATAAATAATTTATAAAATAATTTAAAATAAATAATATCTAAAACAATAAATAATATAAAATAGTTTAATATAAATAATATATAAAAACATTAAAATGAATAAATAAACAACTAAAAAGGGTTAAAATCCAACAAATCAAGGATTAATTCAGAATAAAAATAAAATTAAAAGTAAATCAGCAATTAAATAAGCAAATAAGGACCAAAATAAAAAGGTGAGGAAGGGTCTAGGACCAAAAATGAAAAAAAACCAATCTTCGAACATGTGTCCGCTTTTCAGAACATCAGTGGGTCAAGGACTAATTTGAAACACGCAACAAATTTTGCGGTCCAATTTAAAGAATAAAAAAAAGGAAAAAAGAGACTAAATCAAAACAGCCCAAAATTAAGGGACCAGGTTGTAAATAACCCTTTTAATGAAAACACGCAGATCCCCTCTGAAGTGGGCCGAGTCGACCACGGGTCACCTTAAACAGCATCGTTTTGGCCCTTAAGAAGCCATAGTGAAACAACATTGTTTCATATCGTTATAAAAACAAAAAAAAAATTAAGGGAAAAAACAATTTATTTCTGTTTTAGAAAAAGAAAAAGAAAAAGAATGAGGGTTTTCTCTCGACTCTCTCGTCTCCCTCCTTGCTCCGGCCTATCTCCGGCGCCAAACCACCGCCGTGCATTGCTGTCCCATCTGCGGCGGCGGGGACGCCAAAAGTTGGCCTTTTTCTGGCGAGGTCAAAAAGGTGGGATTTTTCTTCCCTTTTTTTTTCTTTTCTTGATATTTGTATATATAGATAGTATTTTTTTTAAAAGAAAAGGAAAATATAAAGAATATATATGCAAACAGTTTAAGAAAAGAAATAAAGAACACAAAATTTAAAAACTTAGGCACGTTTGGACATTGACCTTCCTTCGATTACTTGCTGTTGTTTTTTTTTTTTATTATTATTTGTGTATTTGTGTTTAGCTCTGTTTGTATTCGAAAAACTAATGTTCTTTTGAATTGATAATCTCTTCTTTTTTTATTTCCAATTCTTCTCCTTTATATTGTTTCTGTTTCAAGCTTTTATAGCCACAAATATACATTAAAATATGCTTGATATTTGCTTTTGTTGTTTCGCTCTGTCGTCTGTCCCTTTTGCTCTGTTTGTAGGTCTATGGTGGGTAAACGGGCAAAAATCTTGCCATTTTGGTGCAACATCAGTGAGAGAGCCATCATCAGTCGACGAGCGCACTAACCTAGCACGTGGAGGCAGCAACGCAAGAGGAAGTTGAAAACCCTAGGATTTCTGAATTAGATTAGGTTGTGGGTCTATTGATTTAGGCTTAGGGTTTTTATTTTTGGGTCATTGTTCTGGGTCTTAATTGGGCTAATAGTTTAGGTTAGGTTGAGTTTTGGATATTGATTTGTTTTAGGTAATTGGTTTTATAATTGGATTGCAAATAGTTTGAGCCCGGACAAAATTTGGGTCTTACAATTATGAAAGAATAAAATATTTAAAATTAATAGAACAACTTTATAAAGAATATAAAGAATTATTTTAAAAGTTTAATTATCATTATATGTTTAATGATATTACGTATAGTAGTAGTAGTTCTAATAACTCTATAAATTCAGAAGAAATAAATGCTACTAGATATAAATCTGATGAAGAAAACACTTCAACAGATAAAGATGAAAATATAGAAATTCCAAAACCAATGGATACTGACAAAACAGAACCTTATATTCCAAAACCTAATAAAATAGATAAAACAGATTCTTATGGTAAAAAAAAATAGAATTAAATATTCAAAAAGAAGATTATTTTAGATCTTTTAATAAGAATTATGAACAAGTTGAAAACACAAGAATTTTCGGTAATCAAACTGAAACAATAGCTATTAATGATATAAAACCTGAAAACCTAGGAGAGTTATCTACTCAACCTATACCATATAGGATAGATGACCTTAATAAAAGAAATGTTGCTCAAGGAGGAATATATTTAGATTTAACTAGTATTCCTTTATCAGACTATAAAAAAACGATGATTGGGTACAATTAATGACTATTGTTGTTAACAATAACAACAATATTTGGTCAAAAGAAAATTTATTAAATTATTTTATGAGAACATTTCAAAGAAATGTGCTGCAATTTCTCAGAAGATGGGAAGAATCTAAGAAAGAAAAACAACAAAAGGGACAACTTGTTAACTAAATAGGTACCCCTAAAGATCTTCTAAAAGGATTAACTTTAATTCTAAAAACAAAATTTTTTGTTTATATTAATAAAAAAGGTCAGGATAGTCAGTCTAGTTACACTCCGTCAAAAATTAAATTATGCAATATTAGATATTTAGAAGAATTCTTTAAAAAATTTCTTCATGAACATCAAAAGTTAAAAAATGATAATATAGAATTTTAGAAAAACTAATATTTTCATAAATTATCACCATCTTAAAAAAACATAGTAGAATAATTGAATTAGAAGTAGAAAATATAGATTCTATAGGAAATAGAATTAATTTTGCTAAAGAAAGAATAACTTTACATTGTTTACAAACAAAACTTCTAAACAAGTTAAACATAAATTAAGTCATAAATATTGTACAAAAATATTAGAAAATGAATAGAAATTTGGATGCAAACCTATGCGCCTTAATACTAATAAAAATTATAAAAATAAAAAATACAAGATAGATGGAAACCAAAAAATAAAAAATATACTGATAATAATAAAAAGAAAAAACTTGTTAGAAGAAAGACCCCTGATAAACCTAAAAAACAAAGTTATAAATATTTCATACGTGATGAAGAAAGTCACATAGCAACAAACTGTTCTAACAAAGGAAAAAATGCTAGAAAAATAATTAAAAGTATTGAAGAATAAGATTTAGAAATATGTTTTAATGAAGAAAAAAATCCTGAAGAAATATTATATGAATTAATATAAGAAACAAATTCTGATAATGATGAATATATCTTTTTGTTAGGAAGTAGTTCTAATAATCAATTAGAAGAAATTCCTAATACTAAACAACAAGATATAAAATTAGGAAATTTAATTGGAGAAGAAAAAGACCTCTTTAATGAAATGGTAGAAAAGATTAACAAAAATCATATTTCTAAAGAAAAAATATATAAAATATCTAAGTTTAAGATTTGATCTCAAAGACATAAAGAAAATTAGCGGTAATATAGTTGCTAAAGACACTAAGGGAGGATTAACAGAAATCTGATTATTCACTAAAGATAAAATTAAGAAGATTAGAAAGAAATATCCTCAAGTTAGATATATACATCTAGGTATAATCATGATAGCAATTAAAGCCTTATTTGAAAAGGGACATGATATACTTATTATAGTAGTCTTATGGGACAAAAGATTTGAAAATCCAATAGAACACTTATTGAAGGAATTCAGTCAAATTTACATACAGGTGTAATAAGATTTAAAGTTGAATCAAATTACTTTATATCCATTACAGATTTTCTAATAAAAGAGTATCTATGACTTAGAATTCAAACAAAAAATTCTTATATAAGTGATTTAGCAGAATATCTAGCAATAAATTAGACCTCTATTAATGAATATACTAATACTACTAAAGTAAAAATAAAAAAATTAATAATAAATTTATTAAATTATTTGAACTCAATAAATTTTCTACAAAAATACAATCAAAATTATTACATTTAAAAGACCTATCAATTCCAAAAGATTGGATGATAGAAAAATAAATAGTGTGAGTACTTCCAAACCAATAACTACTATAAAATATATGTCATCTGGAAACAGATTATATTTTAAAAATAATATGATAACCAATACTAATAATAATTTAGTTCTACCCTCAAATTCTCAAATAGAGGAAAATGAGAAAAATATGAGTATAAATACAACACATTCAGCTCCGATAGGAATAAAAACAATTCATATTCTTATTTTCCCTACTGAACCAAGTAGAAGTTCTAGAAATACTAGAATGGAAGATATACATACAAACTTCTATAGAAGAGATTACATTTTTCCAATCTAAAAAAGATTGTACTTACATTGAAATTATATTCCAATTTAAAGTATAAATCTTCTTCTTTAAATGCTTTATTAAATACATGAGCTACAACTAGTAGTTGTAAGAAAAATGTTATACCCTTGAAACAACAAATTTCAAAAATAAAAGATTTTTATAATCCAGGTTTACCCTTGAAATTTTATAATTTTATCAATGAAATATGAAAAACCAATATTTCTGAACAAAGAGCAAATTTCAGAAAAGCTCTTACAAAATTTTTGGTTGAAAAAAAACCTAAAGATAGTGAAGCCCATGATTTATTATTAAAATCTATTTTATACGGAGATTGGGAAGAACTCGAGATAGAATACATAGATATTAAGGGGATAAACAATCTTCTTAATATATTCTAATATTTTATTAATAAAGGGAAAAAATAATCTTATTATGAATAAAATGTTTAGAATATGTTTATATAGTAAAATTAGAAGAATTTTACCGGTAGATATATTTACAAAAATAAATAGAGTTATTTGCGACCAGCAAGCTCAACATTAAAAAGTTTTTTTAAATTACTTTTTACAAGCCTATGTTTTTACTAATGAAATAAATAAAAATTTTTCTACTATTAAATTTATGCTTGATCATGAACCATTTGATATAGCCAGTACTGAATGGGAATTGGTTAAAGAAATAACAGTTCAAAATCTTTTCTTTCATTTATTAAAAGATTTTCTTGCTATAGTTAAATTGCGATTAATAAATATTATTAATATAAATGGTTTTCTTTATTATTTTTATATTGAAATTAACAGCTTTATTGGTATAGTTGAGAAAGAAAAATTTTATCAGCTATATCAAATTTAGATTCTACATAGAATGCTTGGAGGAAGAAACCTCTCAACTGTTAATGAAAATAAAAAATATTTGTCGAAAATTATTGACAAATGTTATAATAATTTTTTTATTATCAAATCTAAGCCAGATTGATTTAATAACTAAGGCCCAATATCTGCTTCAACAAAATATTTATAATAATTCCCGTATTGTATGCCAATATTCTTTTTCCGTCGGTTCAGAAATTATAAGTATTTTGTTGAAACAGATATTGACCCTTAGTCATTAAATCAATTTTGGCTTGATTTTGATAACAAGAAAAATTATTATAACATTTGTCAATAATTTTCGACAAATATTTTTTATTTTCATTAACAGTTGAGAGGTTTCTTCCTCCAAGCATTCTATGTAGAATCTAAATTTGATATAGCTGATAAAATTTTTCTTTCTCAACTATACCAATAAAGCTGTTAATTTCAATATAAAAATAATAAAGAAAACCATTTATATTAATAATATTTATTAATCGCAATTTAACTATAGCAAGAAAATCTTTTAATAAATGAAAGAAAAGATTTTGAACTGTTATTTCTTTAACCAATTCCCATTCAGTACTGGCTATATCAAATGGTTCATGATCAAGCATAAATTTAATAGTAGAAAATTTTTTATTTATTTCATTAGTAAAAACATAAGCTTGTAAAAAGTAATTTAAAAAAACTTTTTAATGTTGAGCTTGCTGGTCGCAAATAACTCTATTTATTTTTGTAAATATATCTACTGGTAAAATTCTTCTAATTTTACTATATAAACATATTCTAAACATTTTATTCATAATAAGATTATTTTTTCCCTTTATTAATAAAATATTAAAATATATTGTTTATCTCCTTAATATCTATACATTTTATCTCGAGTTTTTCCCAATTTCTATATAAAATAAATTTTAATAATAAATCTTGAGCTTCATTATCTTTAGTTGTTTTTTCAACCAAAAATTGTAAAAATTTTGTAAAAACTCTTCTAAAATTTGCTTTGTTAAAAAGTATAAATTTTTCATATTTTATTAATAAAATTATAAATTTCCAATTGACCCAAATTATAAAAATCTTTTATTTCTAAATTTGTTGCTTCAACAAATTTTCTGCTCCTTCTATAATTTCAACATAACTAGTTTGATATGCCAAGTTTGGATCTTGAGATCATTGAGATTGACTTACCATTTTTAGTGTTAATAAAAATTGAGTTCCAATTGGTTGTCTTATCATTGGATATGATACATAATATACTTGATTAGGATAAAATGGTACTTATGCTAGTACAATTACAAATCCTTGATTAGGATTTATTGATTTCCCTTTGTTAAGTTTTTTTTATGAACCATAGTATATTCTCCAACTATTTCTAGAGGTTTTTTACCTCTATCCATGAGGCTTGCTAATATAATCAGCAAAAATATTAGCAAAAATATTGTTAATACAGATAAATTTAGGATTTTCAACTAATGATATTTCTATAGAAATTTTTTCCATAGATAGTATTATTGATTTTGTCAATAGAAAATAGTAAATATTATTTTATAAAATTATTTCTCAATAATATATCTCTCTGCATTTCAAGAAAACATAATATTTTTATAATCACAAATTTTACATTGTTTATGTAAATTGGTATATTTCTAGCTTTATAATGGATTATAATTTTATTACCATTTATTCCAATTATTTTTATTGGCTTTTTTACAAATTCCCATTTTTTCAAAGGTATAGCATTTTTCTTATAACTACTAGTTGTAGCTCCTATATCTAATAAAGCATTTAAAGAATAAGATTTATATTCATTAGAATGTAATTTTACAATCTTTCTTAAATTGAAAAAATGTAATATATTCTATAGAAGTTTGTATATCTTATATTCTAGTATTTCTAAAACTCCTACTTGGTTTAATAGGGAAAATAAGAATATAACTATTTTCATTCCTATCAGAGTTGAAGATCTTGTACATATACTCATATTTTCTTCATCTTCCTTTATTTGAGAATTTGAGAGTATAACTAAATTATTATTATTGATTATCATATTAATTTTAAAATATAATCTGTTTCTAGATAACATATATTCTATAACACTTACCGGTTTAGAAGTACTCACACTATTTATTTTTCTATCATCCAATCTTTTAGAATTGATAGGTCTTTTAAATGTAATAATTTTGGTTGTATTTTTTTTAGAAAATTTATTAAGTTCAAATAATTCAATAATTTTATTATTAATTTCTTTTATTTCTACTTTAGCAATATTAATATATTCATTAATAGAGGTTTAGCTTATTGCTAGATCTTCTGCTAAATCACTTATATCAAAATTTTTTGTCTGAATTCTAATTCATAGACACTCTTCTATTAAAGGCTCTGTAATTAATATAAAATAATTTGATTTAACTTTAAGTCCTATTACACATGTATATAAATTAGACTACATTTCTCCAATAAGTACTTCTATTAAATTTTCAAATCTTTTGTCCAATAATACTGCTATAATGGGATATATCATGTTCTTTTCTAAATAAGGTTCTAATTATTATCATAATTATACTTAGATGTATATATCTAGCCTTAAGATATTTCTTTCTAATCTTCTTAATTTTATTTTTAGTGAATAATGAGATTTCTTTAAATCCTCCCTTAATGTCTTTAACAACTGTATTACCACTATTTTTTTTTATATGTCTTTGAAACCAAATTATTTCTTTTAGAAATATAATTTTTATTAATCTTTGCTACCATTTCATTTTCTTCTCCAATTAAATTTTTTAATTTTATATCTTGTTATTCATTATTAGAAATTTCTCCTAATTGACTTTTAAAACTACTTTCTAACATAAAAATATATTCATCATTATCAAAATCTATTTCTGATATTAATTCATATAATATTTCTTCAAAATTTATTTTTTCATTAAAACATATTTCTAAATTTTATTCTTCAAGACTTTTAATCATTTTTTTAACATTTTTTTCTTTGTTAAGACAGTTTATTGCTACGTGACCTTCATCACATATGAAACATTTATAAATTTATTTTTTAAAATTATTAAAAGTTTCTCTTCTAACAATTTTTTTCTTTTTATTATTACTAGTATATCCTTGTTTCCATCTAACTATTTTATATTTTTTATTTTTATAATTTTATTAGTATTAAGACGTATAAATTTACATCCAAATTTTCATTCATTTTCTAATATTTTTGTACAATATTTATGACTTAATTTATATTTAACTTGTTTAGAAATTTTACTTTGTAAACAATATAAAATTATTCTTTCTTTAGCAAAATTGATTCTATTTCTTATAAAATCTATATTTTCTGCTTCTAATCCAATTATTCTACTATGTTTTTCTATTTGATAAAGCTTCAAAAAAGAGTTTTTAAAAGTAATTTTAAAAGAATATGAGGAGGTGTCAGGACAACGTGTAGCTTATGAAATATCGACGATGTTTTACAATTCGAATATGTTTAATCAGGTTAAGGGGCTGGTGGCATAAGTTTTGAATGTGTAATTCTAAAAATCCGAAAAGATATTTGGGTCTTACTAACATAGTTGGACGAAGGAAGAAAATAACTTTTCAGATACTGAAAGATCGAATGAAAAGCAAGATTAATAGTTGAAGCACAAAGTTTTTGTCACAAGGAGGAAAAGAGATTTTTTTAAAATATGTGTTACAAGTGATCCCATGGCATGTTTCTTACTATCAAAAACACTTTGCAATGAATTAGAGAGTAATATTGTGAATTTTTTGTGGCAAAAAAGGCATGGGAAGAGGGGCATCAATTGGAGTGAGTGGAGGAATTTATGCCAACTTAAGGAGAATGGGGGTATTAGGTTTCGTTGTTTAGCAAAATTTAATTTATCATTACTTGCAAAACAAGCTTGGAGGTTAATTACTTATCCGAATTCTTTGCTTGCTTGTATGTTAACGACAAACTTCTTAAAAGCAAGTTTGGGGAATATACCTTCCTTTACCTGGAAGAGTGTTTAGGCGACCAAAGCCTTCCTCCAAGGTGGACTGTGCTGGTGTGTGGGTACCAGAAAAACATTCAAGTTAAAGGAGATGCATAGGTGTTGGAACTGAGGATTACAGATTACAAAACAGTGAGATTATTTCAAATAATATGATGTTGGCAGCTTTAATAGATGATTCTTCAAGAAAATGGAAAGAGAGACTTATTAAGGATACCTTCTCTGTGTCGGATGCCAACAGAACTCTTAATATCCCTATATCAAAAGTTCCACATGAAGATTTCTAGGTCTAGAAAGATGAGGCTTCAGGGGACTTTTCAGTTCGTAGTGTTTACAAGCTTTTGATGCAACAATTAAGGATGGCTAATCAATTTTACAACTAGACATATTTCAGGGAATTTTACAAGAAACTAAGAGGAGTCAATCTCCCCTCAAAATTGAAGATTACAGTATGGAGATGCTTCATGAATTTTATTCCTATGCTAAGTAATCTACAATACAGGAGATTAACAACAAATGCCCTCTGTCCTATTTGTGCGGATGCAGTGGAGTCCAGAGAACATATCTTCCGGGAACGTTTAGTGACAAAACAATTTTGGCAAGAATTAAACTGTAAGTGGACAAACTTAATTGAAAAAATGGATTTTTTGAGTTGGGTTACCTGGTTGTTTGAGAATAATTCCTAGAACCAGTGCTGTATTTTTGTTTGTAGCTTGTGGGCGATATGGACAGCAACAAATAGATGGGTGCATGAAAGCAAAAAGATAACGACGTTAGAAACTGCAGATTTCGTAAGGAATTACTTGAGCGAATTGGATGGGCTAAAAATTGTTTTACCTGTCAAGTCGATGGTGGAAGAGAGGTGGAAACCATCGAAGAGCCCCTTTGTGAAAATCAACTTTGATGGTGCATTTAAAAAGGATGAGCACAGGTCTTGTTCTAGGATTGTTGGAAGGGGCTCGGAAGGGAAGGTATTGGGGTCTAGAGTTGTTCAAAATGTGTGGGTTCCTTCAGTTTTTGCTGCAGAGGCTATTGCATGTGCTCAAGGGCTTCAAATGTGGTTGGATCTAGGGGTCATGGCAGTAGAGGTCGAGAGTGATGCTTCATCAGTAGTAAAAAAAAAAAAAACTACAAAAGGATGAGGATGATAAATTAGAGATCAGTGCTATCATTAGAGACTGTCTTTCGCTAAGTAAAGCTTTTCAAATGGGCAAGTTCTTACATGGAAAAAGGACAAAGAATGAAGTTGCAAATCTGCTAGCGACAGAAGGGCCAAGAAATGGAGAACAAAAGGATGAAAATGGAGGAGTACTTGGTTACGCCGTGGAGATGGTGGAAAGAGATCGTCTGAGGAGTAGGTAACTCTGCTAATGGGTGTTGTTCTATTTTCTATCTTGCTGAAGCTTGGGAAAGAGGAAAGAGGTCCGGAAAGCGGAAGGATTGCAGGATTTGAAAGCTGTGAGAATTTAAGAGATATTTTGTATATTTAATGTTGCTGATGGCAATAAGTTTCTAGAACAAACTCCTATCTTTTATTGGGTTTGGGCCGGTCTTTAGGAATTGGCTACTTTGTATTTTGGATTTTCTGATTTGGGCTTTGTTTTATCTTCAATAATAAATTCCACAAGGAAAAGTTGCAGCAATTTAAGGGCATTGTGGCAGGAAGAACATTAGGAGAACTAGAGAAGAAAGTTAAGAAGAGTTGAAAAAGAGACAACAATAGAGAGAAAAAATAGAAAAGGAAAAAAAAATATTTAAAAGGGGGAATTAAAGAAAATAATTGTTTACAAATTATATGTATATTTCCTTGTATATATTTTAGATTTTATATTATAATTTTATTAATATTTATTCCAATTTTATAATGTTTTTAAAGTTTTATATATTTTATAAGATAATTTATTTTTTTATTGACCAAACATGCCACATGATGGTTTTACATTGGTCAAAGTTATCAAACAATTTTTTTAGAGTCCATTACGAAATGGACTAAAAACATAAAAAATGCTTGTGTTTTTTTACGTTCATAATATTTAAAAAATAATTATGCAAATGGGTGAAAAACAAATTATTTATAAGAATGGACTATTTTAAATAGTAAAAGGCGATGTTGTTAATGTATCAAGCGACATTGCTTATAAAAAATAGGCTTAATATAATATTTGGTATTTAAATTTGACACTTTTCTTAATTTAATATCTAAATTTTTAGACCAAATTGATCTTAAAAAAAAGTTTAGGTACCGAATTAGAAAAAAAATCAAATTCAAGTACCAAATTGAGACAAAAAAAGTTTAGGTGCCAAATTAAGAAAATGTGTCAAGTTCAGATACCGAACTGGGTTAAAAAAATTTAAGTACTAAATGAAGAAAAAAATGTCAAAGTTCAAATATCAAATAGTATATTAAGTCTAAAAATAATATTTTAATAAAAATAAATAAAATAAAAATAAAAAATAATATTTGAATTTAAAAGGGGTGTCGCGAACTAGAGGTGTGCATGGGCCGGGCGGCCCGGCCCGGCCCGAAGGCCCGCTCGAAATGTGGGAGGGTTTGGGCAAAAATATAGGCCCGAAAAATGGGCTTGGACAAAAAAATACGGCCCGTTTAAAAAATGGGCCGGGCTCGGGTAAGATATTTTCGACCCGGGCCGGACCCGGCCCGGCCCGAATTCACTAAAGACAAAAAATAATTTATTTTTTAATAATATTTTCCTATTATTTTCTCCCTATTTTGCTATCATTTTACTATTATATTGCTAGTATTTTGTTGTTATTGTTTAGATATTGTATAAAACTTATTTTATTGTTAATTTTGTTATTATTTTAAAGACATTTGTTAATTTTGTTATTATTTTAGAGGCATTTGTTTGTTAAGTTACATCTATTTTATTGTTATTTAAGTATACATATTTTTTAAAATTTATTTTTTATTTATTGAGAAATATTTATTTTGGTTTTTTAGTATTTTTTATGGTTTATATATATTTTAAAATTATATAAAAAATAGTGTAAAAATTAATATGGGCGGGCCGGGCCGGGCCCGGGTTTTAATATTTTTATTCGGGTCGGGCTTGGGCAAAATTTTAGGCCCATTTTCCGGGCCCGGCCCGGCCCGAGCCCGACGAACGGGCCTAAATTTTTAATTGAGCCCGGCCCGAACCCGGCCCGGCCCGGCCCATGCACACCTCTATCGCGAACTGGGGACGGCGCCCTTTTTCAGTTACTTTTTACTTTTATTTTATTTTATATTTTTTTAAACAATTTTTATATTTTATTAGTTTTATATTTATATTTTATAGTTTTTATAACTTTATTTTATTTAATGAAAAATGGCTAAGTTTTTAGTTTCATAATTCTATAATTTTTTAATATTTTATAATTATATTTTTTTGAATATTTAGAATAATGAACAAATTGATAAATTTTTGATAAAATTGAGATAAAAATATATTAGGATAAACTACCTAAATAGTCACTCAAGTTTTTTATCGAATTAGGATTTTTGTCACCAGAGTTTTTTTTTTGGAAATTTCGTCACTCTATTTAGGTGAATTTTCAATTCTAATCGCTCTATTATTAAAATATATTTGGTCACCAAATAGAAAGTCAATGTAGCCTTTTTTTTATTAGTATAATAATAAATTTAACCCCTAATATTTTTCGCATTCTATCAAGTTGATTCCATTTCTAAAAAAATTTATACATTTTTCCCTCAACATTTACACATTATCAACTTGATCATTACTCTAAATATTAAAAAAAATATAATTAGAAAATATTAAAAAATTAAAAATTAAAACAACTCAACCATTTTTTATAAATATTAAAATTTTTTATGATCAAAATAAGAACTTACGAAAAAACTTTGAGTGATTATATTTACCCTAATATTTTTATATCAATTTTATTAAAAAAATCATCAATTTAATCATTATTCTAAATATTAAAAATTTAATAAAATATTAAAATTTTATAAAAATTATGAAATTAAAACAACTTAAATATTTTTATTAAATAAAATAAAAATTATAAAAACTATAAAATATAAATGTAAAACTAATAATAATAATAATAATAATAATAATAATAATAATAATAAGTAAATAGCAGTTGAAAATGGGGTGCAACTCCCTTGGTTGGCACACCTTTTTAAATTCAAATATATTTTTTTTTTATTTTTCATTATTATTTATGTGATGTGGCTAGCAACATCACCTTTTACTATTCTAGTAAATAATTTAGTTTCCATCTCAGTTTCATAATTAATTTTTCGTATTATTAATGTAAAAAACTCGAAATGCATGCTTGGGCTAAAAACATTTTAGATACCAAAATAAAATTAAAAAAAAAATGTATATTTTAAGGTGCAATCATAAATTAAACCAAAATAAAAACAGCTAAACTCCATAACCTTTTCCCTCTCCTTCAGTCTATTTCAAGAAAGCGGGCCAAAGCTCAAAACCTTGGTTTTCCACGCATTTGGATATAAACCAATATATTAAGTTGGTTATTATTTCTATAATAAAATCAAAGCTTTTATATATATATATATATATTCGTTTAACAATATAAACCTTAGAAGTTTCAGTTTAACAACTTGTATACTACTTTTTTTCATCATTGTTTATGCAACATATTACATTTGTTTTTTGAGGAAGCAATCAATAACATTTTGTTATTCTTAAAAGTTTTAATGGAATAATATAAAATTAGAAATTCTATCCATGCAGAAATTATATGTTTAAAATGACATATAATAAATTATAAACTGTATAGTTTGAAACTAATTATTAATAATAACAAATGAAATGTGTACGATATTAAAATAAAAAAGAATAAATTGTGAGTAAAATAAAATTTAAATATTAATTCATCATATTAAGAAGGCTAAGTAAATAAAACTTTTTTATCATGTGACACAAATACAGACAGTAAAAATGAAAATAAGAAGAAAATTATTATTACTCAATCAAAATAATACAAGAAAACAAAAATCTAAAGTGCTGCAACTCGAATAAGAGTAAGACATTTATTTAAACAAAAATACCTCCTAAAATATCTCAACTAATTTGATTTAGAGTAACTAACGTGCTCCTATTTTATTTGCACAAATAAATTACCAAAATTGTTGACTGACTCCTAATAGAAATAAATATCTTGACCAATTCATAGCAGTAAGTTGCACTAAATTTCGACAGCCCCCCTTAGTGCAAACTTGTTGTCAATAACGCCAAGAGCTTCATGAAAGCCTTCAAACTTGGCTTTTGCAAGTGCCTTAGTAAATATGTCTGCAACTTGTTCATTGGTTCGTACTTTTTACTACTTAATATCTTGAGATAACACTTTCTCTCGAACAAAATGGTATTGAGTTTCAATGTGTTTCAAACGAGCATGAAACATCGGATTCCCAGCAAGCTTTATAGCACTCTCATTATCACAACAAATCTAAATTGGATGATTGAGAGCAGTCACCATTTCTTGAATAAGTCTCCTTAGCCACAAACATTCTTGAGTAGCCATTGTAGCTGCTACATTTTCTACTTTACAACTTGAGAGAGCCACAGTAATATGGTTTTTACTACACACGAAATCATAACAGAACCTATTGTAAAACAAAAACTTGTTGTAGAGCACCTGTCATTTAGATCACCTGCCCAATCTACATCTACGAAGGCACTCAAAGAAAATTACTTAGATTGCTCATACAATAATCGATAACTTAGAGTACCCTTGATGTAATAAAGAATCCTCTTTGCTGCAATTAAATGAATCTCACATGGTTGATCCATAAATTGAGAAATAACTCCCACAAAAATGCAATATTAGATCTTATGATAGTTAAATAAAATAAACTACCAACAAGTTGACGGAAAAGTGTTGCATTTTCCAATGGCTCTCCTTCATTTCTAGCTAACTTGAGATTCAATTCCATAGGATTAGTTTTTTCTTTTAAATCTTCCATACAAAACCTTTTGCAATAAACTTGCTATATATCCTTTTTGAGAGACAAAATAACAATCACATTTTTTAATTTCTAGATCAAGAAAACAACCAGCTTCACCGAAACTTTTCATTTCAAAACAAACAAAGCATCTTGAAGACCGTTAATTTCAGCACTATCATCACCTGTAACAATCATATCATCCACATAAAGCAAGAACAATGTGCACATAGTGGATGTTTTCTTAATAATTAAGCTCGGATCAGCACTTGAAGATTTAAAACCACAAAAATCAAATATTGAGCTATCTTATCGAACCAAGTATGATGAGCTTGCTTGAGACCATATAACACCTTTTTAAGTCTGTAAACATGATCAGGATACTCCTTAGATATAAATACTTGCGGTTGTTCCATAAAAATATCGCAATCCAACTCTCTATAAAGGAAAGCATTTTTCACATCTAGTTGCCATAATTTCTAGCCTTTACTAGCAACTAAAGAAACGATTGCTTGAACCGTTGTCATCCTTGCAACAGGACTAAAAGTCTTGTCATAATCTTGATCGTATTGTTGAAAAAACCCACAAGAAATAAGACGAGCTTTATATTTGTCAATTGTACCATTAGCCTTTTTCTTCAACCAATAAACTCACTTACAAGTAATTAAATCGGCATCAAATGGCTTTGCTACAAGCTCCCATATGCCATTCTTGCTAAGTGCTAAAATCTCTTCTACTATTGTATTTTCCCATTCCGGAACTCTTTTAGCTTCATTGTACAATTTGGGCTTATTTTCACATAACTCCTCCATGAAAAAGCAAGATAAAACACAAAAAAAAGGACTTATCTCAACTATATAATCAGATAAATGGCTAGGCAACATTTTCTGTCTCGAAAGATTTTTGCTTGTTATATTCTCACTACTTGTGGTTGATACGATCCCGTCCTCGTGATTGATTTTGAATCATATTTATTTTGCCTGATCGTCGATGAAGAAGTATCGTTCGATTCTAACAAAGGGATGTTTTGGATAAATCTCAGCAGAAGCTGATAAAGTGGTTCAAGACAGGTTAAATACGGATCTTATAAGCTCGACGAGAAGAGAATAAAAAGATGGGGGATATTTGGATGGCTCAGTTTAATAAGGGAAAATGGATAGATGATTTGATGGAAGGGAAGATGAAAAAGTAATGAATTAGAATCAAGTTGAACCAACACTAGAGAATGTTGACCCTAGACTCAGTTGATTCTAAGGTGGTAAGAATGATAGTAAAGACCTCGACCCACTATCTAGGAAGATAGGAACCTCGGGATAAAGGTCGAACGCCACACTATTGAAAGTGATAAGTTCGGAATATCTAAAAGAACAGGTTGACACCACTAGCTTTGTAGATAAGGTAACAAGTCTTTTCACGAAATCAGATACAAGAGTTCTCACCAAAATGACAGAATTTCATTAACAAAAGTCTCAAAAAGTCCCTTCAACAAAGCTGATTACACATATTTATAAGGCTAGAAAAGGCTAGCTGAATGGTCACAAGTATTCATACTAAAAGCTAAAATAAAGCTCAAGTCTCTTGGAATTCTTGAACCAAATAACTCCAACATTTAATTTACTTCAAATCAACAATTCATTGACCTTGAATGCTTGAAAAATGACTCTTGAAATGTTCTTTGATTAGTTGAATAGTCACCAGCACCTTAATGGTGTTTTGAATGCTTGAATTAATTCTTTTGAAGTAGCAAAAACTGTTGGTAGTTGGAAAGCTTGCTGCAGATATTTAAAGAAGAAATAATTATTTCTTTAAACTCTTTTAAATGATGTTTAAAACCTTCTTTGTAACAACCCCCTTGCTTATAACCGAAATCACTTGAAAAGCCACTTCATTGAATGTGTAACAACATGTAACCGAAAATACTTGAAAAGCCATTTCATTGAATTTGTAACAACCTTGAAATGTAACGGTTGTGAGTTGAAGAGACATCTACAATAAACACATTAAAATAAATATATTAAACACAATTAAACACAATTAAACACTAATTAAACTTAAACACGTTAAACACTTAACTTCAATAAATGAACTTAAAATAAATGCATCAATTAATTCAACAACTAGTTTAATTAAGAGAAACAAAATTAAATAAACTTAAACTCATGCTTCAATAAATTATCCTAGTAACTAGATTAATTAAATAAGCATCTATTAAATGAAGTTCAATAAAAACTCAATTAAATAAACTAAGATGAGCTGAATTAAATCTAGCAACTCATTTATTAAACTTAAGGTGAGTTTATTAAAATTTAAATTCAACTTGCAATAAATCGCAAGTGATGCCAATTGGTTAATCCATGCATGGCTAATGGATTCTGCTACTTGCTCTTCCCGAGCTAAGGTCGTATCACTTAATGGGCTGGACCAAGAATGTGCCCGGGGCGTAATCGTATCAGTGGTGGCCTCTGTATTTTCCTTAGATTGAATGCATCCCTCATTTGAAGAAATATTTCTTCCTAATAAAAAATCATCAGGAAAAAGTGCAAGACTTGTTGTACCTTTGTTGCCATTTGCATCATCTTTATGACATGACACTTTATCGAATACCACATCACGAGAAACAATAACCTTTTTTGTTTCCAAATCCATACATCTCAAACCCTTCCTATGAGTGTCATAGCCAACAAAAATGCATTTCTTGGCCTTTGGGTCAAGCTTAGTTCGATTGTGTTTCAATACATGAACATAACAAATAGACCCAAAAATACGAAAAATAACTCAAATTGGGTTTACGACGATATAACAGCTCAAAAGGTGATGGTTCTACCCCTAGACATGGAGGTATCCAGTTTATGACATGATAAGAAGTTTGAAAAGATGTTGCCCATAGTTTTATTGGAAGAATCTCCGCATATAGCCAAGACAAACAAATTGATATAAGATGAGATAATTTATGCTTAACAACCCCTTCTTGTTGTGGGGTTTCTGGACAAGTCATTTGATGCTGAATTCTATGCTCTCTACAAAAATCCATTATTCATGGGTTCTACATCATTTCTTTAGCTGCTAGTAAAGGCTACGCATGGAGAATGATAGACATCCTTGAGAAGAACATCTTCATCATTCAAATCTCCTTATTTCGTCACAGAATGTAGTAAAAAGAGCAATTGCTACAATGACCTTCTTTTTAGGATGCAGACGAACATCCAGTAAAAGAGTATTATTCCTAGTAGCATGATGAAAACAACCAGAATCAACAATCCATTCCTTATTGTAGTTAAGAACATCTATAGACACATCATATTGGTACATAACAAAAGGCACATTCGTTGGTTGGTCAAAAACCTCAATGGATAAACATTGCTCCAAGTTGGTTACTGGAACTCATTGTTGTCATATACAACATTTTCTTCTATTTCTTGCATTTTGACTTGGTAATTTACCTTAATATGGCCCGACTTCCTGCATCGATCACATATTACTTTCACCCGCCAATCTCATTTGAGATTTTCAAGTTTTCTACTACTGTAACAAGCTTTGGAAGATCTCTTGGACTACTTCTCACTTTTGGACTAGTTTCTATCACTCGATGAAGACTTCGAGCAGAAATTCTTTCTCTTTTAATGTTTGACAAACAATACATTTTCTAATTTGGGAGAAAACTTGTTATTGCTTGTCATTTGCTTTATCAAAGCTTCTTGATTAGAAAGAATATTTTCTAATTCAATAATTAAAGGCTGATTTACCTACCTTTGAATTGAAAAAGCAAAGGGCATAAGGTCTTTTTGCATTCCACGAATAAGATAGCGGCGAAAATGTGCATCACTTACTGGCTCTTCCATATCCAATTCTAAAATTTCAAAACTCAAGTTCTTCACATTTAAGAACTATTCTTCAATGGACAAATTACCTTGAGTTACTGAAACTAGTTCATTCTCAAGAAATTGTAACCGAGCTGTATTTTTCTTAGTAAACAACTTTTAAAGAGCCTCTCACACTTGATTTGGTGAGTTTAAATCACGAATATGGTCAATGTATTCCTTGGTGATCGTCGTCTACAAAGCAAAAAAAGATTTCCCATACTTGATCTTTAATTTTCATCGTAATTTGATATCCTGCGGAGTATCTGCTGGGATCGATGTTTCATCACCTTCAATAAGATTGTAACAGACCGAATAAGGGCCTAGTCAGAATAGTGGTTTCAAGACCACAAATTTGAAGTAGAGTTATACATTTTATGGTTATTTTTAAGTTTATGATATGATTTCATAATAGTGAGAAAATTTCATGAAGGAATTTCTATAAGATAGTGATTAATTTGTCCTTTAGGACTAAATTGCAAAAGTTACAAAATATGAGTTTCTAGAAGTTTTAAGGATGAATTGACATTAGAAGAATTATTAGAAGTCCTTATTTAGCAATTAGACCATTTATTAGTATGATGGACAAAAATGCCCAATGAAGGAAAATTTTCTAAAGAAATGGTATAAAGGCATTTTGGTCATTTGGTTAATTAATCAAATAAAAAGGGAAAAATAAGTCAAAATGTACTTATCTTCTCCATGAACTAGCCAAAACTTCAAGGGACTCCATAGTTAGGGTTTTAACATTTTCAAGCTCACTAATCAAGAAACACGAAGCCTAGACCGAAACCGGGGAAAAAATAAGGTGGTGGATTAAATCAAATATTCACCCATATTTTGGATCCGAGGTAAGTTGTATGCAATAAATTAGCATAATGCATTATGAAAATTATTATGATGATATTCTATGAAATCTATGTTATTCTATGAAATTTATTGATATAATTTTTATAAAGAAATGATGAAGATATAATTGAGAAATCCCAGTTAAATTTTAAAGAATATGAAGGGTACCGTAATTATGACATGAGTATTTGAAGGTCCCGTGTAAAACCATGTCTGGGACATGACATCGGCACCGAACTGAGATCCCATGTAAGACCATGTCTAGGATAGGGCATTGGCATCGATATGTGGTCCCGTATAAGACCATGTCTGGGACATGGTGTTGGCACCGAGATGAGATTTAGATCCCTTGTAAGACCATGTCTAGGACATGACGTTGGCATATAAGAGTGATCCCGTATAAGACTATGTCTAAGACATGGTATCGACATCAGTTTACGATATCGTGTAAGACCATGTTTGGGACATGGCATCGATATCGATATGAGATTCCGTATAAGACCATATCTAGGATATGGCTTCGGTATCGACATGTGACCCCATGTAAGACCATATATGGGATATGTCATTGGCATTATACTAGGAGAGTGACTTTTGGGTATCCTTCGATATTCTAAGTAATTTAACGGGAAAAGTATTCAAGTTGATGAATTTAACGAGAAAGACTAAAGTTTTGTGATAAGTGATACAGGCGCACATGAATAAGCCACAAGAAAATAAAAATGAAATGATATGAGTATAATGGTGAGCGAAGCATGAGTAAGCCATGAAAATGTGTAAAGAATTTATATGATATTTCAAGATACATTATTTATATGCTTATTCCATGATTTATGTTGCTATTTATTTCATGCAACTTACTAAGCAATTGTGCTTACTCCCTTTCTTTTCCCTTTTCCTTGTAGTTTTGCCAATCTAGCTCGAGGACCGCTAAAAGTTGGAGGTCGAAGTCACACTATCAAGCTGTCTATTTTGGTATAATAAAGTTAGTTATTTTGAGTATAACATGTATAGGAACTTAGTCATTTTGATATATGTCATATTAAGTAGCCAAAGGTATTGGCTATTGATGTTACTAAATCATGTTGTAATGGCCTTTGGAAATGGGCTAATATTGCTAAAGCTTAATTATGCATAGTGAATGTCAATTATTCTAGCATGAGATTGTATAATTAAGTAGGAAAAATGAATAATGATGAATGCATGATTAATGTGGTGTTTTGTGGCATGTGAATGCCTTAAGTTTTGGATATTAGATGTTTATAAATGTCATGATATGTTATATTGAAATTGGCCTTGTGTTTGTTTAAGTTTCAGGGTGGCAAAAGTTTTGGAAAATAGCCTATATTTTTCCACACGGGTAGGTACATGGGCGTGTGTCTAGACCGTGTATGACACACGGTCAACCCCACGGGCGTGTTGATAGGCTGTGTGTCCCCTGCAGTTAATTTATGCAAAAAAGAATGTCCAAAAATTTTCATACGGGCGGAGACATGGCCGTGTGTCTCAACCGTGTGGAGGGCACGACTTAGCACACGGGCGTGTGGCTTGGTTGTGTGATCTAAATTGCATGCTGACGTCATAAACAGAATACCTAGTTTTTACTCGCAGGCTAAGGTACGAGCGTATCCTTTTCACATGGGTGTGTGGCCCTGTTTTGAAAAAAAAATTTCTAAGTGCCCGAAAGTTTCCAGTTTGGTTCCGAACCATTTCCGAAGTATGTTTTGGGCCCCATAGGCTCATGATAAGAATTTTAAGAGATTGTATGAAAAGTTTTTAAATGAAAATGAAATTTTATGGTTCGACTTTACATGTTCGAGAAAGTTAAGTATAGTAATGCCTCGTACCCTGTCTCGGTGTCGGACATGGGTAAAGAGTGTTACAAAGATCCCACAAATTCTACCCCTGTAGAAAAGCTTCCATGCATAACTTCCAGTAATTGTAATTATTACCAACAAGCTTTTCTAAAACAGTTCTCAAAGAAGCACTTCCACTATTCATGTTGGTTGAGTAATAATAATATCAAACACTTGGTAATAATCTAGCTCTGATACTGGTTGACACAAATTCAAATAGTAAAAATGGAAATAAGAAGAAAATTATTATTACTCAATTAAAATAATACAAGAAAACAGAAATCTAAAGTGTTGCAACTTGACTAAGAGTAAGACATCTGTATAAACAAAAATACCTCCTAAAATATCTCAACTAATTTGATTTAGAGTAGTTAATGTACTTCTATTTTATTTGCACAAATAAATGACCAAAACTGTTAACTGAATCCTAATAGAAATAAATATCTTGGCCAATTCAAGTAGTAGTAAGTTGCACTAAATTTCGACATCATGGTGTTGTCATCAATTATAAGTTGATATTGAGTTAATTTGTGACACCTACTCAATCAACAACATTATTAATACTAAAAATTTTACCTCGCGCATGTGTGTATGGAAACTATATGTTTAGAACATAGAGGTGTGTTTAAAAATATAATAAATAATGAAACGTATGGTTTGCAACTAATTAATAATAATAAATGAAATACGTACGATATTAAAATGAAAAAAAAAGATTAAATTGTGAGTAAAATGGAATTTAAACACATAAATCCATCATATTAAGTATACTAAATGAATAAAATTATTTTTTATGGTATTGTCATCAATTTTAGGTTGGTGTTGAGTTAATTTGTGACACCAAATCAATCAACAAAATTATTAACACTAAAAATTCTATCACATACATATGCATGTGGAAACTATGTATTTAGAACACAGGGGGGTGTGTTTAAAAATAATATATAATAAATAATGAAACGTAAGTTTGAAACTAATTTATAATAATACATGCAATATATACGATATTGAAATAAAAAATTAGATTAAATTGTGAGTAAAACAAAATTTCAATACGTAAATACATCATATTTAGAATAGTAAACACATTAAAATTATTTATCATAGTATTGTCATTAATCTTGAGTTTATATCGAGTTAACTTGTGACACCAACTCAATTAATAGCATTCTCAAAATATATAATTGAAGAAAGTAATAATGTGTGCATAATAGAATTAAAATGTACAAAAAAAAAAAAAATTAAAACAATGCTTTGATTGAATGACAAAGTTAAAGTTTTATCGACCTAAATATCATGGGTTCAAATTTCACCATATGCAAATTATTTATTGGTTTTTTTTAAAAAACTTTGACTTACAAATTTAGCTTATAAATATGCCATTTTTCTACCCTAGAAAAATAACCCATAATACATTTAGGTATTAGCTTTTATAAGCTTTCAGAGAATTTTGTGTTTACGTTTTAAGGGTTCTTATTTTGGGTTTTGAGATTTAGTTTTATCTCCATCTTTTGTACTCTTAGTGAAATTATCTTTATCCGTGGTTTTTTATCCTCTTTGGAGAGGTTTTTCCACGTAAAATATTTGTGCTCAGTCTTTTCAAATTCTTCATTATTTTACTTGTTCATTGCTTAACCGGGTTTATCCCCAACATACCCTAAAATAATATAATTTCTTTTAAATAGGGAAGGACATATTTGTAATTTTCCTAATCAAGTTAGTGCTTGTTTGACTCGTGACACCATCTCAGTCAAGGGTTTAAATAATAGTTTAGATATATACAATTGATGAATGTAATAAAGGGTGCAAATAAAATAAAAATGTATAAAAAATATCAAAATAAATCTTTGATTGAATGTTAAATTTAAAGTTTTCTAATGTAATTGCCATGGATTTAAACTTCATCATATGCATTTTTTTATTGTTTTTTAATAAAAAAGACTAAATTACCCTTTAATAATATAACTTGTTTTAAATACAAGAGGACATTTTAGTAATTTATAACCAAGTTGGTGCCTAGTTGACTTACGACACAAACTCAGTCAGGGGTTCAAATAATAGTGAGTATAGATAGATATACAATTGATGGAGGTAAAGTGTGCATAATAAATTTAAAATGTATAAACAATATCAAAATAAAACTTTGGCTAAGTGGTAAATTTAAGGTTTTTTTAATGCAATTAGCATGGATTCAAATCACATTCTATGCACATATCTTTTATAAATATTAAAATACATTCAAATAATGTAACTTATTTTAAATGCGAAAAGACACTTTAGTAATTTTGCTAACCTAATGGGTGCTAGGTTGACTTGTCACACCAACTCAGTTATGGGTTTAAATAATAGTATATATAAAATGTGTAAAAAATATTAAAATAAAGCTTTGGTTTAGCGATAAATTTAAGGTTTTTCTAATGCAATTGGTATGAATTCATATCTCATCAAATGTATATTTTTTATTATTGTTTTAAATTAAAAGATTAAAATAGCCTCAAATAATATAATTTATTTTAAATATGAAATGATATTTTAGTAATTTTCTTAATCAAGTTGGTGTTCAGTTGACTCGTGACACTAACTCACCCAGGCGTTTAAATAATAATATAGAAATATAGATTTGATGGATGTAATAAAGTGTGAATAGTAAAATTAAAATGTTTAAAAAGTTATCAAAATAAAGTTGGGATTGAATGGCAACTTTAAGATTTTCTAAGACAATTGGCATAGATTTAAATATCATCATATGCATATTTTTGTTGTTTTTAAAAATAAAAAGATTAAAGTACCGTTTAATAATATAATTTATTTTAAATACGGGAGGATATTTTAGTAATTTACCTAATCAAATTAGTGCTTGGTTGACTCATAATACCAATTCAGTCAAGGGTTTAAATAATAATATAAATAAATATACAATTGATGAAGGTAATAAAAGTGTGTATAATAAAATTAAAATGTATAATAATATCAAAACAAAGCTTTGATTGAGTGGTAAATTTAAGATTTTTCTATTGTAATTGGCATGAATTCAAATCCTATCATATGTATATTTTTTTATTGTTTTTCTATAAAAAATACTAAAGTATCTTCGAATAATATAACTTATTTTAAAGACATTTAGTAAATTTTCTAATCGAGTTGGTGCCTGGTTGGCTCATGACACCAACAATTCAGTCAGAGGTTTAAATAATAGTATAGATAAAATGTGTAATAAAATATTAAAGTAAAGTGTTGGTTAAGTGATAAATTTAAGGTTTTCCTAGTGCAATTGACATGAATTCAAATATCATATGTATATTTTTATTCTTTTTAAATAAAAAACTAAAGTACCCTTGAATAACTTAACTTACTTTAAACATAAAAGCATTTTAGTAATTTTCCTAACCGAGTTGGTGTTCCGTTGATTCATGACACCAACTCAGTCAGAGGTTTAAATAATAGTATAAATATATACATTTGATGGAGGTAATAAAGTGTACATAATAGAATTAAAATATATTAAAATAAATCTTTAGTTGAATGATAAATTTAAGATTTTTTTAATGTAATTAGCATAGATTTAAAATTCCTTCGTATGCATATTTTTTAAATAAAAAAATTAAAATATCCTTAATAATATAATTTATTTTAAATATGAAAGATATTTTAATAATTTTTTTAACCGAATTGATGCCAAATTAATTCATCACACTAATTTAATCAAATGTTTAAATAATATATATTTGATATCAATATATATATTAGTAGTGGTTTTGTATACATTAGGCTTTCCTATGGTATTCATTTTTCTTATTAAAATTATATTTTTGGTTATTGTATAATTTTTTATTATACTAATAACTACAATTTTATTTTTAAGGTAGAACCATAAATATTGCCATTCAATGTTTATATTTTTCGGTCAGAACTTTATTCTTTTTTTAGTTAAATTTGACGGTTAACCTTTCAAAAAGAGTTAAATCATTTTTCTTTAAGAGATAAATCTCAAAATTATACATAAACTTTGATTCAATATGCAATTTGATACATGAATTTTGATTTGGTGCAATTATACGCATAAAACTTTGATTGTGGTTCAAATGTATACATGAAACTTTAATTTTGATTCAATCATACACATTTAAAGAAATAAATACATCAATTTACCTTTATATTAGATAAATATAATTATACATTATAAACATAAAATGATACTATATTAATAATCGTATTAATAATTTGTGAGATTTGGATCAACTCAAAAGCTTATGTATAAAATTGCACAATATTAAAGTTCATGTATAAAATTGCATATTGGACCAAAGTTCATGTATGGTTTTGAGATTTATCCCTTCTTTAATAGAAATATTGACTAAAATGTTAATTTATTAACGATGTTGGCGTGACAACTTACGTGATAGTCCACATGTACTTCATGCTGACATGATATTATTTGTCTTATATGTCACGTCAATAAATAATGTAAAAATTATAAGAACATTCAAAAAATTTTAAAAATTCAAAAAAAAGTAATAAATAAATAGCATGAAGTACACGTGGCTTGCCATATTTAAAAATTTAACGTTTTAGACTATATTTTTGTTAAAATAATTATAGAGAGTCGATGATATACTTGCTAAACTGTTGGATAAAAATTGCTTAAACCATTCACTTACATGAAATTTTACATTATTTTTAGGGAGGGAAACAGGGCGGGGCGGGGTGGGGCGGATTTTTGCTCGCTCTGATCCCTACACGAAGCTTGATTAATCCACCCTGACCCTACCTCGATCTTGATTCTTAAGAAAAAAATTTGCTCACAATCTAAAATTTAATAGCAGACTCAATTCGGCCCTAACCCAACCGAAATCAAATTTAATTTAATTGTTTTATTTTTTTATTTTTAAGCAAATAAAATTAGCTTTTTTGAGTATAGACTTAAAATTTAATATATATTATTTATTGAAAGCAAAAAACTAATATATGTATAGATAATAGGGGCATTTTTATAAATATCTCAAGGCGAGGCAGAGTGGATTTACTTCAAACCCAACCCGACAAAACTACTTTTCTAATTACATCCTACCTGACCCACCCCGAACTTGGTTTTCTAAAAAAACAAAAATATAGCCCAAACGAATTGGGTCGAGTCGAAACTTGTCAGATTTGGGGTTCTTTTTGCCATCCCTAATTATGTTTTCTAGTTATTTGTTATTTTATTTTATTTATACTTATAATTTATCATAATAATTATTAAATATTTAAATAAAATTTAACTTGATGATAATTAGTTTGCAATTTGAATATTTATTGCAATTTTTAAAAAAAATTAAATTTTAATATTTTTTTACCATTTTTATAATTTTTAATTATTTTTAAATATTTTTTATAATTATTTAAATGTGGTTTTTTAAATAATTATAATAAATTTATTTATTTGAGATTTTATATTTTTGAAATATTTGTTGAAATGGTAAAATAATATGTCAATATAAGGTACAATACCTACTTGTTAGGTAAAAATGGATAAAATTTTTAATATAAAATATGAAAATTTTATGAATAAATTGTTTGAAACAGAAGTGATAATTTGAATGCAATGATTACTAAAAGCGTGTGTAAGATGGATACAAAGCCTGAGATTTAGATTTGTTTAAGCAAATGTCTCCACTAATCATTTTTAAATGACAAAACGATGAAACCATGTTCCACATTCCAATCATATATTTTCCTATTCCAATCCTCAACTCATTATTTTAATCAAATACAGCAAATTCATTTTGGTAATATTGAGTGAAATACGCGACTTTACATATAAAAAATTGAATATTATTGGGAAGGTATGTATGAATATTTTGACTACTCATTTAGTCAACCAAACCACAAATATGAAGCTCACTGTCATCATTCTGTCAAAAAACCCATATTTCATTACATTCTCCGCGTTACAGTCATCATCCATCCAAACTTATATTGCGTTACCACCCGTCGGATCTTCCCTAAGGTGGAAATGGCGTGTATGTCTATTGCACAAATCGCGTCCCACAGCTCAATCATATCTATCAATTCAAGCCCCTCACGCTACACTCTTTCCTCGTGATTTCCTGCTTTCGTTTCCATACACAAGTATCCTACGTGTCCATTCCTTATTGGACAGTTCACTCCTACTCTACTGGACACTTCGCACCACTATAAAAACATGAATGAATAAATTCTCCAACACAACAACAAATCATCCCATCCCATTCCATTCATTGCTTCTTCTGTGTTTCTTTGGGTTAATTCTTTTATTCATTATTTGCTGTTCGCCACCTTGGAACTTGTAACTTTCTTGTTGTGCAATTAAATCTTATTCACAGTCAGAGACATCACATAATGATGCGTAAAGGATGGAGCTTTTGGCAAGGATATGTTGTCCTGTTGGCTCTTGCTGTTGTTGTTAAGGCTGAGAGTCCTTACAGGTTCTTCGACTGGAATGTTACTTACGGTGATATTTTCCCACTTGGGGTTCGCCAGCAGGTTTGTTATGCTGCAGCTATAAGTTTTTCATCCATTAGTTTCCTTGTTTCAATATGCTGAAAGGGACCTTTTTTCAGGGAATTCTCATTAATGGACAATTTCCAGGGCCTGATATCTATTCTGTTACCAATGACAATCTCATTATTAACGTCCACAACAACCTGGATGAACCATTTCTTCTATCATGGTATGTAATTTACCAAATGAACATCATTCATATGTTGGAAACATTCTTTGTTTGTATCTGAGTTTGGGTTTTAATTATATGAAACAGGAATGGGTTGCAACAAAGGAGAAACTCGTACGAGGATGGAGTGTCTGGAACTACATGCCCCATTCCACCAGGCAAGAATTTCACTTACATTTTACAAGTGAAAGATCAAATCGGTAGCTTTTTCTATTTCCCTTCTCTTGCTTTCCACAAAGCGGCTGGCGGCTTTGGAGGCATCAGGGTCCTCAGTAGGCCCAGAATCCCAGTCCCTTTCCCTGACCCTGCTGGCGATTTCACCCTTCTTATTGGCGACTGGTTCAAAAATGACCACAGGGTAATTACAACATAAACTTACCATCTCATGAAAACAACTTTCATTGTTTCAATATATATTGTTCTAAATCAAAGTAATTTTATTGCAGCAATTGAAAGCTATGCTAGATGGTGGTCATAAGCTTCCATTCCCTGATGGTATTCTAATCAATGGTCATGGGCCTAATGGTGCTTCTTTCACAGTTGAACAAGGTAGTGCACTTTTCCCTGCACATTTGAAAAGTTTCGATTTGCTTTTTTGCATTGCAAAGATGATGAACAACAATTGGTGTTTATATTCTTGACAGGCAAAACTTACAGGTTTAGGATATCAAATGTTGGGCTTCAAAATTCATTGAATTTCCGCATTCAGGGTCACAAAATGAAGCTGGTGGAAGTAGAGGGAACCCACACTGTCCAGACCATCTATGAATCACTTGATGTCCACGTGGGTCAGTCCTATTCTGTGCTTGTTACTATGGATCAAGCTGCCCAGGATTTCTACATCGTGGCCTCAACTCGTTTCACTGACAACATCCTTTCCACCACTGCCACCCTTCATTACAGTAACTCCAACAAGGCAGTGTCTGGCCCTATTCCTGCTGGACCAACGGACCAAATCGATTGGTCTCTTAACCAGGCTCGATCCATCAGGTAAAAACTTCATTTCATACATATTTGAAACCCCCCCTTTTTTTGATGATCTTAATCTTATAGTTTTCCATTTTGGTGCGTTTCAGGACCAACCTGACCGCAAGTGGACCAAGGCCGAATCCGCAGGGTTCATACCACTATGGTCTCATTAACATTACTAGAACAATCAAGCTTGTGAGCTCAGCTGCTCAAGTCAATGGGAAGCAAAGATACGCTATTAACAGTGTGTCTTTTGTTCCAACTGATACCCCTCTGAAGCTAGCCGATTACTTCAAGATTGGAGGTGTTTTTCGAGTTGGAAGCATCCCAGATAACCCAACCGGTCAAACCATGTACCTTGACACATCGGTTATGGGTGCTGATTATCGAGCTTTTGTGGAAATTGTGTTTGAGAACCATGAAAACATTGTCCAGACATGGCATATTGATGGATATGCCTTTTGGGTTGTTGGGTAAGAACTTGAATACTAGTCAAAATCCTATGTTTCTCTTATGCAAATACCATGTTTTTTTTTTTCACTCAACTTAACGTTACTTGTCAATGGCAGCATGAATGGAGGAGTGTGGAGTCCAAACAGTCGTGAAGAATACAATTTAAGAGATGCGGTTTCACGATCCACCACACAGGTTAGAAACTTGATAGATTATTACGTTTTTACTCAACCATTTCCATCATATTTCAGGAAACTAAAAGAATGGGTGTTTGTTTGCAGGTATATCCTAAATCATGGACTGCTATTTACATGGCTCTTGATAATGTTGGAATGTGGAATGTGAGAAGTGAGTTTTGGGCAAGGCAATATCTTGGGCAGCAATTTTACTTGAGAGTTTATACACCTGTGAACTCACTCAGGGATGAATATCTCATTCCAAAGAATGCTTTGCTTTGTGGCAGAGCCCAAGGAAGAAGCACAAGGCCTCTTTGAAACATTTCCAGTAGCCGAAATTGTTGAGAATCAACCATTATTCAATTATAAAATGCCTCAATTCTTTTCTTTTTTTGTTTCACCAGAATCTGTATTTGGTTTTGTAACTAAAGAAATGAAAATAATTGTATTAAATTAAAACATTCTTTTTTGCTGAGGAAATAATACAAGGCTCAATTTCTGTGATAAATAAGCAGTGTATTTGCAGACACTATTGAGAAACATCAAATGTTAGCATAAACAACTCTGCATCAAAATATAGAGATATTTGTAAACAAATGAAGTTTATGCTCATTTTTATCATAAGAAAAGCCAAATTGCTCAATGATGAGAAAGAAGGGTTGAAGAAAAGGTCAATCCGGCCATGGAATCTTACATTCCACCCGATGGCACAATGCAAGGAATAAGTACAAGAAAAACCCATCCTACATTTCATTTTATTTCTTTTAATTAAAAAATAGATAAATTACACCCAAAGATATCAGATAGAGGCCACAGGCAAAGTTTAATTTTTTTTTTTCAATTTAATTTTTTGTAAATATACTATGGCTCTCCCAATAATATAAGTAGGCCCTCTAATATTTTTATAGTATTTAAAAAATATTAAAAAAATTATTTTTAATAAAAATAAAAGGAAAATCTTCTTGAAAAAATTAAATTACTCATCATTACTTTTGAATGATATTTTTTGTTAAATAATAATTTAATATTTATTTAATATTTTACTTAAAATAATAATATTTTATAAGTAACAGAATATTATATATATATATATATAAAGAAAAGAAAAGATGAACAGACTTTTATTATTTTTCTTCTTCATATTGGTGCTTAACAAGAAAATAAGAAAAAAAATTTAACTTACCCCTCAAAATTAACATCTTGGCTTTGCTGCTCTCTATGAGTTAAATGAGTGAGCAAAATTTTGTTTATAATTTTTATAATCTTTTTAATAATTTTTAAATTTTAAAAGGCTCAATTGATTTTTTTTTTAGTTTGTTATTAATGCATTTTTGACCCTTTAACTTTAGTTTAAAAATTTTCTAATTTACTTCCAATTAAAAAGTAAAGACTAAATTGAATAAATGTATAAAGTTTAAGGGCTACGCCTTATATATAATCACCAAAACAAATATTTAACGTGCAATTTTATCGGAAATATTATTTTACTTACTCATTTAACATAGAGGAACTAATTTGCCTAGGGACTAAAATACAACCCAAGATATAGTATAAAGGGTTTTATGGTACTTTTACCCACAATAAAATAATATAAATATATAATGTCGTAATTTTGACTACCTCGACGGTATTTCCTATGAATAGTTTGCATATAAGGTGGTGAAATGAAGGTTATATAACCAAAATATAGAGAAAACGGTCCTCGATTTCCCATGGAAAAAAGGTTTATGTTTGTAGTATTCTCATTGGTCATAGGTGTTGTTCAATCAGTAAATGCAGAGGTGCCAGGCATCTTCGTACTAGGAGACTCCACATCTGATGTTGGAACCAACAATTATTTGCCTCAAAGTACCATAAAAGCTAACTTCCCACACCATGGGATCGATTTCCCTTTTGCCATACCAACTGGCAGATTCAGCAATGGCTTCAATACTGCTGATTATCTTGGTTAGTATACTATTTACTACTCCTCAGTCCCTCCCTGATATAGATATGCTCTAACATGTGATCATTCATCATTACATTAACCCCGCTTTGTCTTGTCTGATGGTTTCATTGTCAGCTAAACTATTTGGTTTCAAGAAAAGCCCACCACCATTTTTTTCTCAAAATGTAAAATTTTCGATTAAGATACGCAAGTTCAGAGGTATAAACTTCTCATCCGCAGGATGTGGCCTCATTGACTCGACCGGACAAACAACAGTAAGTCCTCTTAATTTCTGCAAAGCATGAACTAACAGTGGTTGCTCAGTATTTCTTGTCAATTAACATTTCCTATATTGATTCCATAGCCACTGCAAAAGAATGTTGTCACAATGGGGGAACAGTTGTTCCAATTCTCTACAGTTCACAATGATCTCTTGGCATTCAAAGGTCCATTAGAAACCGAGAAGTTTCTCTCCAAGTCTCTGTTCTTCATCAGCATTGGTAGCAATGACATTATGAATAATTACTATTCAAGCAACCCGATACCAAAAGAATACTTCATACCCAAATTAGGACTCGTATATGAGAAACATTTGAGGGTGAGAGTTCATTCTTTCTTCTTGTTTGAATTATCATCACCATCGCTTTAAGAGATCCTAAGGTATAATCACAAAAATGTATCTTACCTGGATTCTTCATTTCCCCAAACTTAACCACGTCTAACACATATATGAGTATGATACGTGATAAGCTTCGAAAATTTGAGTATATGCAGGAAATGTACCTGAAGTCCGAGTAACATAGCTTAAAATGAACTACTATGTCATGCTTAACAAGAAATAATATTTGTGCATGCAGAACCTAATTAGTCTTGGGGCAAGGAAGTTCGGCATAGTAAGTGTTCCAGCACTTGGGTGTTGCCCATCTCAAAGGATTTATCAAGCTAACGGTGAATGTTTGGAGGAGTTGAACAACCAAGCAAGGGCTTTCTTTTCAACAATGGAGCTCCTTTTGGGCAACCTCCGTCTAGAATACAAGGACATAAAATATTCTCTTGGAAATACCGTTGATATGACACTGAATGTCATCGATAACGCTCTAGCATTCAGTAAGCTTTTCTCAGTCGAATGATAATATTAATAGACGGTGTAAACATGATCTAATGATCTTCATTTCAACTTTCATTTGTTTTCCCAGATTTTAAATATGTGAAAACCGCATGTTGTGGAAGCGGCATATTGAATGCACAAGGCTCTTGTTCTCCCATATCTGATCTTTGCTCAAATCGCAATGAATACTTGTTCTGGGATTCGTTCCACCCGACACAAACTGCTTCAAAGTTGGCAGCTTTTACACTCTACGGTGGTGAACCAAGATTCGTATCCCCTATCAAGTTTTCCCAGCTGCCAGATGCTTAACACATAGAGTGCCTTCAAACTTAATGAACCATATAAAAATTTATCTGCTTGTAGCAGAACAGTAAGAGATCGGTTTACTTGCATTTTGCCAAAACAAGAATCTAGTATCTAGAAAATAGGCACGTTCCCAATGTAATCTTATAACCAGGATTTCTAACTAGAATTTATGGATATGAGAAACAGATTCTAATAATAAAAGATGTTACAGCACAAAGCTGGAAGCCAGAATAGATGGCAAAATAGATTAGGTTTATATTGCTGCATATATGAAGTCATAGACATGGGCGAGAAAGCTGCAGAAAATTAGCTCATTCTGGCCTATAATTGATATATATTTACAGGCCGCATAGGTTAGAAGAGATCAAATTTGGTTGGATGGTCATCTATTTTGCATGAGCAGATCCAGTTTAGTTCGGAAAAAGATAGGAAATTTTTATGACTTATCTAGGTATCGTCCAATGCCATGGTTCCAACACTTGATAACCCGTATCGTCTCAACATATCTGTTTCACCTATGGAACCGAGTCCATTTAGGAGTTGATCTTTCTCCCTTTGCATCTCTAGCCAGTACTCTGAGTCCTCAAATAACCTTAGTATCTGTCCAAACAAAGCAAATAACATGATCCACATTGCTCTATATTAATTGATTATGGTAGAATTCAAAGATGATCGATGATGACCGAAGTGATTGAAAAGCAAAATTTATCTTAAAAAGAGAAAAGAAATTTCACCATCTTCATCGTTGGCCTTTGGGAAGATGAATGCATGAGGCAGAGACGTGCTATAAACATCATTACTTCCATCTCTTCCTTCTTGTAATTTTGGTTCAAGAAAGGATCAACTAGATGCTCACATAGGCCAAACCGTAGTAAAGATCTTGCCTGAAAGATAATTAGACCGTAAAACTTAAAGCTTTTAGACATAAAAACTTGATTTATGGTATAACATGTCAATATATTACCCAAAGCACCAAGCTTTCATGGTTTCTCTGGTTGCTTTGAATAGCGTCTTTCCCTGTAATAAGTTCCAGTAGCACAACCCCATAGGAATAAACATCTATCTTTTCATCAATCTTTCCACACACCATGTACTCTGGTGCCAAGTATCCAAATGTCCTAACAATGTCAATTGGCTTTGTGTTTGCTGAGACTTGATAAGATTGATTATGCACTACAGCTGCTCCAAAACCCGAGAGCTACAAAAGATATCCGGCATAAGTTGCGAGTAGGGAAAGTTATTTCGCTTTATAAAATGCGTCTTGAAGTAGATGCATATATCTCAGCATTCACTTCAGATTTAAGGTTCTAATGTTGTCTGTATTAAGAGTAGAAGCCGAATTGAAAGAGAAACTGTCTATTAAGCATCAAAGACATTTGAACATGGGTGTATACTTACTTGCGGTTGCCAATTATCAGAGAGAAGAATGTTAGATGGATTCACATTTCTGTGAATGATGGGAGGGTCACAAGAATGGTGAAGGTAGTCCAGGGCCTTGGCTACACCAATTGCAATAGTCATCCTCTCAGCCCACTTGAGTTGTTTTAAACATTGTTTCAAGCTTCCATTTAGAAGATTATAAACAATTGCATGCAATTCTTTGCTATCACAGTACCCAATTATCTCAACTATGTTCTCATGATTTATGCTGGATAATGTCTCTACTTCTCGAAGAAGATCCTTTGCAGACCAACGTGTGGTTTTAAGGACTTTCACAGCTGCAGCATGACCGTCCTCGAGATTAGCTTGATACACCACAGCATTTCCTCCCTTCCCAATCACCATGGTGGGGCTGAAATTATCCGTGGCAACACTCAGCTCTTCCAGTCTAAACCGTCTGCAGGACTGCACTGCTTCTTGGAATGCCATCCTGCAAAACCTCCTCGTCACATTCACATTTTTCTTCAGATTCTGCTGGCCTCCACCACTGGTTTGCCATGTGGATGACGATGATGCAGAAGAAGATGGCATAGTGAATGACTTTTTAAACTGATGTTCAGGAACTTTCTTCTTGAGAATGTAATGTCCTTCGCTATCAATTCGACACGTTGACGGTGATGCTGAAGACAATGGTACCGTCAATGACTTTTGTAACTGACGGGAGCTTGTCGATTGATCAGCCATAGAGTTTGCCTGGGAAGATGATAAACAAGGTTGAAAAGGTACACCTGCAGAACCTTGCTGGGAAGTTCCCTGCTGTCGGATTACAATTCTCCCAGCACCGTCCATCACCAAAAGGGTGCATGTGGGAGGCAAGCTTTTAAGACAAGTGCTTACAGCCAAATCCTTTGGCCTACAGAAAACAAAAACCATGGAAATATCAGATAGAAACACATGGAGATTCATTAAACATTAAACAGTCTTCTCATTACCCTGAAATGTTGCATCCAATTGCAAGGATTGTAGCATAATGTTCTCGAACTTGATGAGATAACACCGAGATATAGGAGTTCCCAGTACAGATTTTAACAAGAAAATCAACCTGCATCCGGCAAATAGATAAATAAAAGTCCAGTTCCGTAATGTGATTATCTTAAATCATACTTTTACCTGTTTGGATTTACAGAGATCTTCATGGATGTGGAAAGTGTTGGGATCGAAAGCATCATTCATTTGTTGGACATGTACGGCTAAAACATTGTCACCTGGCTTGACAAGCAGGCAGAGTAACTGGAGCAGCATTTCTCTGCTGCAGTTATCAGATTTTAGACCAACTATTATGGTTTTGTTCTTCACTGTCTTGCCATTCAGGTAAGACATAATTCTGCAATTGATCTTTGCATTTCCACCCATGATTCAGATTATATCTAACAAGCATCAGCCACCATTCCATTTCATAACGAGGTCATTTATTTTTATTTTTTTTTTCAGATTTTAGGGTTTTGGAATTTGATGTTTGATTGGGGAGGACAAGGACAGAGCTTTAAATCAATTAGTGGGCAGTGGTATGTGTACACATTCTCCCAATTGGCAAAGCAATTACTTCAGTTTGGTGAAGTGGTTACAACAAGATATCAAGTGCCCACGCTTAAGCTCCTAACTAGCCTCAATTCAACTCAAAAAAGAAAAACCCTCCAATTAATATTTCACAACTTCAATATCCCTAAATCCAAAGGCTTAATGTGTGCTTCAGGGGACTAAAGTATACAAATTCTTAAAAATCATTAAAAATTGTATATAATATATATATATATATATATATATATCCTTTCACTTGTCTAAATGCAAAAACGGTTCATGCTTTTTTTATATCACGGCAGCACTTTTCATAGTTTCCCTGCTTTCTAATGGCTCATAGCTCAAACATCTATTGCATTGTTCCATGTAAGAGCTTGAAATCTGAAAGCCCATTTGAGGGTTCTCTCTACGGAATTTGAAAAAAGAAGAGGAGGAGCTAAATAGTTTATCTCTTGAGTTGAACCACCCCTGGATGTGTGGAGTTTCTGGACTCATTGTCATCGAAAACCATGAACCCAGAAATAAAAAAAAAAAATGATCAAATAAAAAGCAAGCTATATAGCTAATCTCACTCAAAACACTATTTGAAGCAGGAGAGTACTTAAGGAATAAATTATTAGTAAGTTTATACTAACTTAACTTCAACAAGTTATGCACAAAAGTTAGTTCAACAAATTTGTAACTTCATCAAGTAAATTTATAATTTAATCATTTTTAACTTAAATTTGATCATGGGTAAAACTATTTGTCCAAGCTCGAAATCCTGTCTAAAAAGTGAGAAAGATTTGAATAAATTTATAGGCTTGAAAAATAAATTTATATAAAAGATAAAGCGTATTTTCTAGATGAACCATGCCTCATGTAAAAATATTTTGCCCGACCCGAATCTTCTATTTTGCTGCTGTTTTATTGTTGTTTTGCTATAATTTCATTATTATATTGTTGTTATTTATTTATTATTGTTTGGATAGATATTGTATAAATATGATTTTATTGTTAGTTTTACTATTATTTTAGAGACATTTGTTTGTTAAGTTGTAATCATCTTATATTATTTAAGGATAAATATATTTTTTTAATGTATTTTCAATTTATTAGGAAATATTTATTTTAATGTTTTTAATGTATTATATTTTTTAAATTTATTTTTATATAAAAAATAATCTAAAAAATATGTAAGATGAGGCTTCACAGGACTGGGAGGTGATCTTTGGAACGGTCTGTTGGTATCATTGGAAACAGAGAAATGGGATGCTGTTTGACTTAGATTACAAAGACCATGAGGGGGTTCTGAGCCGGAGTTACAGATTGAAGGAAGTGATGAGATGTGGGACTAATAGCTTGAATTCTATCACTAGGAGGGGAGACCGTAGGGTGGAGAAATGGGAAAGGCCAGAAGATGGACGGTACAAGGTGAACTCGAATGGAGCCCTCCGAGCTGGGAATGGGATGGGCGCTAGTGGCGGGGTTATTCGAGATTCTCATGGACAATAGTTGCGGGGTTATTCCAGGAGTATCGAGATATGTTCGGTGATGGAAACAAAAGCTTGAGATGTCTACGATGGCTTGGTGCAGGCCTGGCAAATGGGCGGTCGACGAATGGTGTTGGATATTGATAGTGCAATTGCTGTCCAGATGCTCCTAGGATGCGAGGCAGGGAAGTGGAGTTTGAGGCTGCTATTATTAGATAATTGTCATTGGTTAGATAGCCAAATGTAATTCCTTTGCTCCTGCTTCTATTCAACCACACACACACACACACACAAAAAAAAAAAAAAAAACTAATTAAAGAGATGTACCACTAGATTATCTTGGAATTGAATACTTACTATTTCATTAATAAAGTTCATCAACCCTTCTTTTCACAATATACTTTTTATTTAATTAAATGGATTAAAGAAAAAAATTTAAAGAAAAACAATCTAAGGTTTTTATTTGGTTGAGAGGATATAAAATGACTTAATATCACATTTTATTTAATAAAATATAAAATTATAAATTCTAATAGTTAAGTACTTAAATTATAAATTATTAATTATTAAGTGATCAAATAATAAATTTACTAACATCATCTAACGTTAATTGCCCTTTTAACTTCGACTAATTTAATAATCAATTTGTAACTTTCAAATAATTCAATAACCAATATATAATTTTTTAAAATTGATTGACGAAAATATAAACTTATTAATAATTTAATAATTTTTAAGTATAATTTACCTATTATTGAAGAAAAAAAAATGTTTTTACAAGCAACTCGAGAACCTCTTGTGTGGGTTTATTTTAAGATGATATATATGGAGGTACTAAATCTGACCATTTATCCCCCTACCTGACATTTAAACATTTCTTTTTTCAATTTTACTGGTACCTAAATTTAGAAACCAACGTAATACATACCTAACTATTACCGTTTAATTGATGTGAAACTAAAAATCAATAAGATAACATATGACAACATAAAATTTAGACAAGTGGCAAAAAATTTAAAATTTATAAATAAATAAAAATTACATGTCAAAATATGAGATTATCAAAAGTCATTATACTAATAACTCACATTATTATATTTTAATTGTGTTAGTTAGGTACCAAAAAATATTGATTTATTATTTCTAAATTTAGGTACTAGGCCCAAAAAAAAGTTTAAGTACCGAATAGCTAAGTTTAGGTAACTCCATGTAACTAGAAAAATAATAATAAAAGAATCAAACAAAAGGCAACTCTAGTTTCAAAAGCAAATTTCAACCCAAAACAAATGCAATAAAACCGATCATTTTTTGGGTGTAAAGCTTTTTCTTTATTCATTACTAGATTTCTTTATTCTTTTTGTTTCCCATCCTTGGACAAACTCGAATTTATTCAACAGACTTCTTTTACACTATTTCCAAAATTGCAGAGAAGAAACATAGCAACATAAGTAGCCACCAACAATCATATATCTGCATTTTAAAGAAGCAAATCGATATAACATTACAGGATCTTAATCCATGTCAAACTCACGAAACATGTTTTTCAAAGATATCCTAAATAGGTACAGATTTCTAAGTCAGAAAAACAAGAGTTTGTTGCATCATATGCAGATCAAACATAATTTTGAGGTGAATTCGTCCAAAGACAACTGAAAATCCAACTCTTCATGTAAACATACTGTATTCGAGTCTCACACCCATGTCCAAGCATCAATAGTACTTAAAACGAAACGAGTTTCTTGGTTAGCTCATCCTTGAAAGGTAAAACAGGAACTTAATCACATAGTTAAGAAACTGCCAATCAACTAACAGACTTTGCCTCGTATGATCATTAAAAGAAAGCAGTTAAAGCACACTATGAGCTAATGCCGGTTGCCCAACTACTAGTAACTTGGCCCTGCTGGATCTAAGGCATTATGGTCTTTGATCGAGAGAAATCAAATGGTATTTTCAGTAAAGCATCTTCAATAAGCTCGTGCCAAAAAGCTCCACAATGTTCAGCATTTAACCACAAGAATACACTTACAAGATCTGAATAGATGCATCAAGATCTAATTGTTGCACAGCAAGATAAATAACATTTCACAAACTTGCAGCATCAAAATTTCTTATTTAATCCAGATTCCTATCCTAGAGTTAGATAACTTAGGCTAGTTCAGAAGCAAGTCTAAGGTAATTTTTAATCACATGCATATAATATAAAAACTTTATTATAATAGAAAATTAATCAGTAATTTGCACAAACCAAGTAAAACTAACTAAACGCATATATAGGATCTTAAACAGTACTAATAGATAGCCAGTATTATTCTACAAATAATTTTTTATTTAGTTTTCAGCACTTAGCAGGCACTGCACATAAAGTTAATCAGATAAGCCCCCCCCAACACACACACAAGTTTATAAACAGAAAAAGGTATCTCTGCAGACAATTTGTTCCAAAGAAAACTCGCCTGAGGAAAATTTTGCATCGATCACTCGGACATCTGCAAGTGAAATATAAAAATGATTTTAACCACTAGGAACATTAGCAATGTTCATTGGTAGTGAACTAAACCTAACCAAACCAACCCATCAGATCATTTCCAGTTATCAGATGGCTAAGACAATTGGCTATAAACTTGCCTGGTTTAGAGGATTGTCTGGAGATTTCTTCCATAGTTTCCATATCAAATCCTTGTATTGGGTGTGAGTAAGACCCGGCTTCTCTTCCTTAAGCCTGGGAAGTTCAGCTTCTTCAAATGCCTACATTCATTCATCAATGAATTTATTGCTATGCAGTCAGATTAGGGCACCAAAACATACAATCCTATAAATAATAATCTAATTGGGAGAGTAGTTGAAAATCCAGAAAAGCAACAATGCGGCGTGTACTGAACCTTAAAGGTAGCCTTAAGCCGCCTTTCAGGATGGCGATCGGCGGGGAGGTTATCGGCCACTGTCATCTGCGCAATCGCCTCCTCCACACTCCTTGCTTCAATCAGCGAATCATCCCTATTCGTATTCGTCACTAATACCATCCTCTCATACTCTTCTTCCGCCGCCGTCCGACTCTGCTTCTTCTTGGCCTCCTCCGCTTTCTTCGCCATCTCCGCTTGCTCCTCCTCCTTCCTTTTCTGCAGTTGCGCTTCCGTCACCTTAGGGACGGGAATTGCCACACGGTTCGCCTTCTTATCTGGTTTCTTCATCGCTTTATCTATCTCTTTCTCCTCCATCTCCGCTTGACGACGCGCCTCCGCACGGCGAGCAGCGGCTTCAGCTCGTTTCTCTGCGTCTTCCTCGCGTTTCTTGGCCGCCTTGGATTTGGGACCCTCGGCTTCGCGCCAGTAATTCTCTTCTTTCTCCCGGGCTTCACGCTCTTTCCGATCGGATTCGGCGGCGCTCTTGCGCGCACGGGCCGCCTCGGCTTTGCTGTTTACACCCATCTTCTTCGGCATCTTGTAGTAAATTTCGGCGTCACTTAGGTTTTCAGTTTCTTTTTGAGAAACTAATTGAAAAAAAAAAGTAGTGAAAATATCGGAGAGGATTGCGGATCACCGCGGTTAGATTTTGGATCTTAAATATAAGAACCTTTGATGAGTGCCAAGCGGTTGCAGTTCGAAACCAACTTCTGAATTTTACTATTATTTTTTAAGCTGAAAAACTAAAAAATTACAAAAATTATAAACACAAATATAATTTTTTTAAAATTACAAAATAATAAATTTAAAAGTATAGAAATAACAAAAAATTACTAATTTTAAAAATAAAAAAATATTTTTAAAATTTTATAAATCATTAGAGGTTGAACTTGAAATTAAGTCTTTCTTTTTAGGTGATAAATTTAGATAAATTATTTTTTTCAAATTATTTAAAATAATATTATTTCAATCCGAATGATAATTTAAATAATGTTATGAATATCTTATCAAGTAGATGTCCATCAAAATCAAGATAAATTTTGATGTATTTTAAATTCTAATAGTAATTAAAAATATATTTCTACTTTATTTATACTTCTTATGCTTATAAATAAAAACTTGAAAAACTCTGTATATATTTCCATTGTACGTTTTTTTTCCTCTCTCATTTTCTTTGTTCATTACTCTCTATCTATTTATTTATAACCAATAATATTTTTATTACGTCAAGACAAATTATTTGTTTTAAACTAATATATTAATTTACAAATATACTTTTTTTTGAATCTTTATGATCACAATTTCAAATCAAATGCCACAAATGTCTATATATGTCTTTTAAAGTCCATCATATCGTCGAGTAGTTGATCATTCTAAAGAACTCTAGCATAGAACAAAAAGACGATGTACATTGTAATAGATGAAAAAAGCTTACTCTAGATATTAAATAGGGGTCTAAGTCCAACAAACATGTTGTTAGTAACACCAAAAAAGAAGTAAAAATTTAAGTATTTAAAAATATTAAAATTTGATATAGAATATATGATGGTTCTAACTGAAGTATCTATCCAAAGATATTTAATAAAAATAAATATTATCATAAATAATGAATTTCAATTAGAAACAATAGCCCTTTTTTATACAGGAGCGGACCAAAACTGCATTCGAGAAGGGATAATTCCAACAAAATATTGTGACAAAACATCAGAATCTCTTAAAGCTGCAAATGATAAAAAAACTAAAAGTTACTTACAAAATTCCCAATGCAGAAATATCCAACAAAGGTATAAAATATCAAACGTGTTTTTTAATGGTAAAAGATATTACCTAAGATGTCATATTAGGAACCCCATTCATATCCTTACTCAAACCTTATAAAGTAACAAATAATTCTATCTCCACCAAAGTTTTAAACACTAAAGTAGAATTTCCTTTTGTAGAAAAACCAAAAATAAGAAATCTCAACTTATTAAAATCATTATCCATCCATAATGAGCAAATCAATAATTTAATTAATCATAAATAGAAGCAAATCTCTTTTCTAAAAGAAGAAATATGTTTTAAAAAATTGACTGAACAATTAGAAAAAAGAGAAGTACAAAAAAGGATAAATTAAATCAAAGAAGAAATAGAATCAACAATTTGTTCTAACATTCCTAATGCTTTTTGGAATAGGAAAAAACACGAAGTAACATTACCATATGAAAACAATTTTGATGAAAGACAAATACGCACAAAGGCAAGACCCATACAAATGAACAAAGAAATGGAAGAATTTTGTAAAAAAGAAATACAAGACCTTCTTAATAAAAATTTAATTAGGAAAAGCCGTTCTCCTTGGAGTTGTTCAGCATTTTATGTAATAAAAAATGTAGAACTCGAAAGAGGAACTCCATGATTAGTAATTAATTACAAACCTCTCAATCAAGCTTTAAAATGGATTAGGTATCCAATACCAAATAAGAAAGATTTGCTACAGAAACTTTGTAATGCAAATATTTTCTCAAAATTTGACATGAAATCTGGATTTTGGCAAATCAAAATAAAAGAAGAAGAAATGTATAAAACGACATTTACTGTACCATTTGGACAATATGAATGGAATGTAATGCCTTTTGGATTAAAAAATACTCCATTCGAATTTCAAAGAATAATGAATGATATTTTTTACCAATATTCTCAATTCACAATAGTATATATCGATGATGTATTATTGTTTTCAGAAAATTTAAAAAAACACTTCAAACATTTATCCATCTTTATAAAAGTCATAAAAATAATGGTTTAGTAGTTTCTAAATCCAAGATATGTTTGTTCGAAACCAAAGTAAGGTTTTTAGGCCATTACATTACCCAAGCAACCATTACCCCAATAGAAAGGTCCATAGAGTTTGCTAGCAAATTCCCAGACCAAATCCTTGATAAAGTCCAATTACAAAGATTCTTAGGAATTCTCAATTATGTCATAGACTTTTATCCAGGTCTTAGCAAATTATGTAAACCATTATATGATAGACTGAAAAAGAATCCACAATCTTGGACAAATGACCACACCAATATTATTATCCACATTAAAAAACAAATCACTAAGCTTCCTTGTTTATATTTAGCTGATCCAAATGCCCTCAAGATTGTAGAAACAGATGCTTTTGAAATAGGATATGGAGGAATCCTAAAACAAGTTAAAAGGGGAAAAGAGCAAATAGTCCAGTTTAATTTCAAACACTGGAATCCAACTCAGCAAAATTATAGTACTATTAAAAAAGAAATTTTATCAACTGTTTTTGTGCATTACAAAATTCCAAAGTGATTTATTAAATTAAAAATTGCTTTTACGAATCGATTGCAAATCAGAAAAAGAAGTTTTACAAAAAGATGTTCAAAATATTGCCTCAAAACAGATTTTTGTAAGATGGCAAGCAATTCTGAGCATATTTGATTTTGATATTGAATACATCAAAGGAGAAACTAATTCTTTGCCTGATTTTCTCATCAGAGAGTTTCTTCAAAAATGCCACCCAAACTCCGAGACAAAGGAAAAGAAAAAATAGGAGAGTCATCCAAAACCCAAATTTCCTTAAAACCAATTAAGTCATGGTATGAAATTTGCCATGAAGAAGAAAATGAGCGATCATCATCCTCATCAAAATCCTCCAAAAATACAATCATTCAAGATGCACAAGATCCAAATGAAATTGGTTCTCAAATTAAAAAAATGGATTGAGTCCATTTCTCAATCTCTAGAAGTGGCATTGGCCTTTTCTCAAATGAAAGAGGAAACTCTTCTCAAGCAAATTGCTGGTGAAGCATCAAAGATTTCAAAAAATAAAGAGATCGTTTTACAAAAACCAAAATCTCTCAAAAATGTTTTAAAAGAGACATCTCTCCAATATGTTTTTTTTTTAAAGAAATAGCAGTGTCTTCACAGACTGCTACACAAAAATCCTTACAATATTTTCCAAACAAATATTTTGAAAAAAATTCTTGTTTTAGAGGAGGAATTTTCAGAAAAACCTCCACATATACTTGCAAAAGAACTTTTCAATGGATGGCATTTCAAGCCATTGGATTCTCAAAAACCCCCAACATTATTATGAAAACATACTGGTTCAAACTAAATCAGTATTGTTCACACACTACACAGACCCAAAAGATCCAAATTTGATTACCCATTCAACAGCCCAAATATTAAAAATTCTTCGACCAAGGGATTGGGGTGAAAACCCAAATTCTTCAAAGAAATTTCCAGCCAAATTTACCACAAAAATTGACCATCACCCATATTTTACATATTAGGATTACCAAATGGCGTGGTACAATGCCTTCTTAATGAACAACCAACATATGAGACATTCTTGGCTCATATATTTCAAATACGGCACATAATTCAAATTCCCCAACTGGTTCCAAGAATGGTGGAATTGGTATGGACCTTCATCCTTCGAGATCCTACCAGAAAAAATTCAAAATTTATGGCCTAAATTCTTTGACAAATTTCAACCCGAACCAGACCAAAAACACATTTATAGAACAATCTATTTTTTTCAAAATTGTGCATTTCTTGGATTGTTTCTTGGATTTATTCTTATGAGCAAGATCAATGTACTGGAATTCCATTGCTAGTTCGAGACTACAGGATTAAATAGTGGGACAAGTTTAATGATGAAAAATATGATTCAAAGTATTTGGATACTTTTTTCAACAAGAATCCGAGATTATGTAAGGCCACAGCCCTGGATCAAATCACAGCAAAATTCCTTCAAGCAAAATCGGCTGCAAGTGCGATGCTAGCTCAAGCCAAGACTAAAAAGGAATACAAAAAACTCATGGCTGAAATGCTTAGCTTAATGGATTCCGAATCCGAAGATGAGAAATCTTCAGCGTCTTCAATCAAAATGGTGATCTTTAGACGATACCACTTCAGTAACCATTACCAGGACCAAGAAAAAATGATGCAAAAGATAGAAATGAATGATGAGGAACAGGAAATATTCTGTGGCGTGAACAGTAAATATTCCTTGCAAGAAAAGACGAGTAAAAAGAAAATATTCTCTGGCGTAATCAGTAAGATTCTCTGGTGCATGAATAGTAAATATTCCCTAGCAAGAACAGTAAGGTTCTCTGGTGAATAAATAGTAAATATTCCATGTAGTTTGTATTTTTATAACCAGAGAATATATTCTCTAAAAAGTTTCAATTATGTAATCAAAGTTTCAATTATATAAGGGATTGAATTTCCCTGATTCAAAGCATGTAAAAAGAGAATAGCCCTCTATAAAAGGCTATCAGATTTAGAATGAAGGGCACGACTTGAAATACCCATTTCAGAAATAAAAATTCGTTTCTCCAAAGTTTCTTCTTTTAAGTTTTTAAAATTTAAGTTTTAAATTATTTTCCTTCTCAAGACTTAATCAAATTTAAAATTTAAACTTTATCAAATTTCAAACTCAATAATCCCATTAAATTTCAAAGCCGATCTTCAGATCCTCGGGACAATTTGGTATCAGAGCCAAGGAGGAGCAGGTATTTTTAAGTTTTGAAAATATTCAATTTGTTTTCAATATTTCTGAGTTCTGGTTTAACTGTCTTCATTAATGTATTATTAATTTGCTGAGTATTTAGCCATGGGTTAGGCGTGTCTAGGACAAAGTATGTCTGTAGGCAACTTTAATAATCCATAAATCCTGATAGTAGAACCCTCTTGTAGGAAATAAGAAAACAAAGAATGTTTCCCTTCTTTAGAAGAACCAATTCTTCTGTAAGCTTTGTTTCCAATCAATCCCAAGAGTTCGATCAAACCTCAAATGACACTATTAATGAACAAGAAGAACATTATGAAAATATTCCTCAAAGATTTGATAATTGGACTCTTCCAAGAGTTCCAACAAACCAAGTTTACAAGAAAATAACTTTTGAAAATTTAAATGCTTTTTGCAGTTACGTTATAAAAACAAAAGAAATGAGTTTACCTATTCAAAAAGAATATGAAACAATCCAATTATTAGATAGAGTCGTCATTAATAAACTCAAAGAACAAAAATACAAATATATCCATTTTGGACTAGTCCAAGTTGGTGTCAAACCTCTTAGTGTTGAAGCCACTAAAACTACCTCAATTTTAATTGTCTTAAGAGATCAAAGACACATAATGTTTAATGACTCATTATTAGGAACTATAGAAACAAGCCTATACACTGGCCTAATACATTTTAATTGTTATCCAAAATTTATGGTTTCTTTGACTGATAAAAATGTTTTACAATCTTTGACCCTCCAAATACATACCCATAACTACAAAATGCTTCCTGGTACGGAAGTATTAACATTAGCATATAGACTCCGCTTCAAAGCTATGTATTCTGTAGTTAATACCAATGCTTTACTCTCAGGCCCAAAAAGAGAAACCCTCTTAATAGAAACAGATACTTTAAGGTCTCATACCACAATCCCAAGAACAATACAATGGCATGAAATAAACCTTCCTGATAGGTGGAAACTTGAGGGTGCTACAGACCCTGTAGCACCAACTCCAATAAGAAACACTTCATTAAGTGAAATTTCTTAACACCAGGATGGCACAGTTGAATTAACATTCAATAGGCCACGAAGGATGCCTCCAAGACATTCCTTCGAAATAGGAAGTACCAGCACAGCTTTTAGAAAGTTAAATTTAGAAGAAGAGTCAAATCCAGAAACACAAACGACAGATTTTAGGACAGCTAGAGCCTCTGTCTCTTCTATCCCAACAACATTTAGAACCAATTTATAAGGAATAGATAATTCCTCAAACATAGCTCAACCTATCTATGCCAGACTGGAAAAGAGTCCTCAAAATTCACCTAATATGTCACCAACATATTCACCAATGACTAATAATGCAAGACAATGAGAAAATTCAGAAATATTTATTTTAGAAAAAACTTTTGAGATAAATATGGCCTCATTAGCAGTCTCCACCGCTGCCGCCTCCCTCGGCGTCTCTGAAATGCTTGGTAACCCTCTGAATTTTAGTGGTGGAGCTAGGTCATCGGCTCCAACACCATCCAACACATCCACTTTCAAGACCGTTACTCTTTTCTCTAAGAAGAAGGTCACTCCTCCAAAGTCCAAGGCTGCTACTGTCGCCTCAGCCGATGAAGAGCTGGCTAAGTGGTACAGTCCAGACAGAAGGATTTTCTGGCCTGAAGGTTTGTTAGACAGATAGGAGATCCCAGAGTACTTGAATGGAGAAGTTTCCGGAGACTATGGATACGATCCGTTTGCTCTGAGCAAGAAGCCAGAAGACTTTACAAAATATCAAGCATATGAGTTGATACACGCAAGGTAGGCAATACTTGGTGCTGCAGGGTTCATCATCCCTAAAGCCTTTAACAAATTTGGTGCCAACTGTGGCCCTGAAGCCATTTGGTTTAAGACCGAAGCTCTTCTCTTGGATGGTAACACCTTGAACTACTTTAGGAAGAACATCCCCATCAATCTTGTGGTGGCTGTCATTGCCGAAATCGTCCTTGTTAGTGGTGCTGAATATTATAGAATCATCAATGGCTTGGATCTGGAGGACAAGCTTCACCCTGGGTGACCATTTGACCCACTGGGGTTAGCTAAGGATCCAGACCAGACTACTTTGCTGAATGTGAAAGAGATAAAAAATGGTAGACTCGCGATCTTCGCCATACTCGGTTTCTTCTTACAAGCTTATGTGACCGGAGAAGGTCTGGTGGAGAACCTTTCGAAGTACTTGAGCGATCCTTTTGGCAACAACTTGCTCACAGTCATTGCTAGAACTGCTGAAAGAGCTCTCCTAAAACAAGTTAAAGTGGGAAAAAAGCAAATAGTCCAGTTTACTTCCAAACATTGGAATCCAACTCAGCAAAATTATAGTACTATTCAAAAAAAATTTTATCAATTGTTTTGTGCATTACAAAATTCCAATGTAATTTATTAAATCAAAAATTTCTTTTACGAATCGATTGTAAATCAGTAAAAGAATTTTTATAAAAAAGATGTTCAAAATATTGCCTCAAAACAGATTTTTACAAGATGGCAAGCAATTTTGAGCATATTTGATTTTGATATTGAATACATCAAAGGAGAAACTAATTCTTTGCCTGATTTTGGCCCTGATACCAGATTGTCCCGAGGATCTGAGGATGACTTTGAAATTTAATGGGATTATTGAGTTTGAAATTTGATAAAGTTCAAATTTTAAATTTGATTAAGTCTTGAGAAGGAAAATAATTTAAAACTTAAATTTTGAAAATTTAAAACTTAAATTTTGAAAACGTAAAAGAAGAAACTTTGGAGAAAAGAATTTTTATTTCTGAAATGGGTATTTCAAGTCGTGCCTTTCATTCTAAATTTGATAGCCTTTTATAGAGGGTTATTCTTTTTTTACATGCTTTGAATAGGGGGAATTCAATCCCTTACATAATTGAAACTTTGATTACATAATTGAAACTTTACAGAGAATATATTCTCTGGTTACAAAAATACAAACTACATGGAATATTTACTATTTATGCGCCAGAGAATCTTACTGTTCTTGCTAGGGAATATTTACTATTCATGCGCCAGAGAATCTTACTGTTTACACCAGAGAATATTTCCTGTTCACTCGTCTTTTCTTGTAGGGGATATTTACTGTTCATGCCAGAGAATATTTCCTGTTCCTCATCATTCATTTCTATCTTTTGCATCATTTTTTCTTGGTCCTGGTAATGGTTACTGAAGTGGTATCGTCTAAAGATCACCATTTTGATTGAAGACGCTGAAGATTTCTCATCTTCGGATTCAGAATTCATTAAGCTAAGCATTTCAGCCATGAGTTTTTTGTATTCCTTTTTAGTCTTGGCTTGAGCTAGCATCGCACTTGCAGTCGATTTTGCTTGAAGGAATTTTGCTGTGATTTGATCCAGGGCTATGGCCTTACATAATCTCGGATTCTTGTTGAAAAAAGTATCCAAATACTTTTAATCATATTTTTCATCATTAAACTTGTCCCACCATTTAGTCGTGTAGTTTCAAACTAGAAATGGAATTCCAGTACATTGATCTTGCTCATAAGAATAATTCCAAGAAACAATCCAAGAAATGCACAATTTTGAGAAAAAATGGATTGTTCTATAAATGTGTTTTTGGTCTGGTTCGGGTTAAAATTTGTCAAAGAATTTGGGCCATAAATTTTAAATTTTTTTGGTAGGATCTCAAAGGATGAGGGTCCATACCAATTCCACCATTCTTGGAACCAGTTGGGGAATTTGAATTGGGTGCCGTATTTGAAATATATGAGCCAAGAATGTCTCATATGTTGGTTGTTCATTAAGAAGGCATTGTACCACGCCATTTGGTAATCCTAATATGTAAAATATGGGTGGTGGTCAATTTTTGTGGTAAATTTGGCTGGAAATTTCTTTGGAGAATTTGGGTTTTCACCCCAATCCCTTGGTCGAAGAATTTTTAATATTTGGGCTGTTGAATGGGTAATCAAATTTGGATTTTTTGGGTCTGTGTAGTGTTTGAACAGTACTGATCTAGTTTGAACCAGTATGTTTTCATAATATTGTTGGGGTTTTTGAGAATCCAATGGCTTGAAATGCCATCCATTGAAAAGTTCTTTTGTAAGTATATGTGGTTTTTCTGAAAATTCCTCCTTTAAAATAAGAATTTTTTCAAAATATTTGTTTGGAAAATATTGTAAGGATTTTTGTGTAGCAGTTTGTGAAGACACTGCTATTTCTTTTGGAAAAAAACATCTTGGAGAGATGTCTCTTTGAAAACATTTTTGAGAGATTTTGGTTTGTGTAAAACGATCTCTTTATTTTTTGAAATCTTTGCTGCTTCACCAGTAATTTGTTTCAGAGGAGTTTCCTCTTTCATTTGAGAAAAGGCCAATGCCACTTCTAGAGATTGAGAAATGGACTCAATCCATTTTTTGATTTGAGAACAAATTTCATTTGGATCTTGTGCATCTTGAATGATTGTATTTTTAGAGGATTTTGATGAGGATGATGATCGCTTATTTTCTTCTTCATGGCAAATTTCATACCATGACTTAATTGGTTTTGAGGAAATTTGGGTTTTGGATGACTCTTCTATTTTTTCTTTTCCTTTGTCTCGGAGTTTGGGTGGCATTTTTGAAGAAACTCTCTAATGAGAAAATCAGGCAAAGAATTAGTTTCTCCTTTGATGTATTCAATATCAAAATCAAATATGCTTAGAATTGCTTGCCATCTTGCAAAAATCTGTTTTGAGGCAATATTTTGAACATCTTTTTGTAAAACTTCTTTTTCTGATTTGCAATCGATTTGTAAAAGCAATTTTTGATTTAATAAATCACTTTGGAATTTTGTAATAGTTGATAAAATTTCTTTTTTAATAGTACTATAATTTTGCTGAGTTTGATTCCAGTGTCTGGAATTAAACTGGACTATTTGCTCTTTTCCCCCTTTAACTTGTTTTAGGATTCCTCCATATCCTATTTCAGAAGCATCTGTTTCTACAATCTTGGGGGCATTTGGATCAGCTAAATACAAACAAGAAAGCTTAGTGATTTGTTTTTTAATTTGGATAATAATATTGGTGTGGTCATTTGTCCAAAGTTGTGGATTCTTTTTAAGTCTATCATATAATGGTTTACATAATTTGCTAAGACCTGGATAAAAGTCTATGACATAATTGAGGATTCCTAAGAATCTTTGTAATTGGATTTTGTCAAGGATTTGGTCTGGGAATTTGCTAGCAAACTCTATGGACCTTTCTATTGGGATAATGGTTGCTTGGGTAATGTAATGGCCTAAAAACCTTACTTTGGTTTGGAACAAACTTATCTTGGATTTAGAAACTACTAAACCATTATTTTTTATGACTTTTATAAAGATGGATAAATGTTTGAAGTGTTTTTCTAAATTTTCTGAAAACACTAATACATCATCGATGTATACTATTGTGAATTGAGAATATTGGTAAAAAAATATCATTCATTATTCTTTGAAATTCGGATGGAGCATTTTTTAATCCAAAAGGCATTACATTCCATTCATATTGTCCAAAAGGTACAGTAAATGCCGTTTTATACCTTTCTTCTTCTTTTATTTGGATTTGCCAAAATCCAAATTTCATGTCAAAATTTGAGAAAATATTTGCATTACAAAGTTTCTGTAGCAAATCTTTTTTATTTGGTATTGGGTACCTAATTCATTTTAAAGCTTGATTGAGATGTTTGTAATTAATTACTAATCTTGGCGTTCCTCTTTCGAGTTTTACATTTTTTATTACATAAAATGCTGAACAACTCCAAGGAGAACGGCTTTTCCTAATTAAATTTTTATTAAGAAGGTCTTGTATTTCTTTTTTACAAAATTCATCCATTTCTTTGTTCATTTGTATGGGTCTTGCTTTTGTGGGTATTTGTCTTTCATTAAAATTGTTTTTATATGGTAATGTTACTTCGTGTTTTTTCCCATTCCAAAAAGCATTAGGAATGTCAGAACAAATTATTGATTTTATTTCTTCTTTGATTTGATTTATCCTTTTTTGTACTTCTCTTTTTTCTAATTGTTCAGTCGATTTTTTAAAATATATTTCTTCTTTTAGAAAAGAGATTTGCTTCTGTTTATGATTAATTAAATTATTGATTTGCCCATTATGGATGGATAATGATTTTAATAAGTTGAGATTTCTTATTTTTGGTTTTTCTACAAAAGGAAATTCTACTTTAGTGTTTAAAACTTTGGTGGAGATAGAATTATTTGTTACTTTATAAGGTTTGTGTATGGATATGAATGGGGTTCCTAATATGACATCTTGAGTAATATCTTTTACCATTAAAATACACGTTTGATATTTTATACCTTTGATGGATATTTCTGCATTGGGAATTTTGTAAGTAATTTTTAGTTTTTTACCATTTGCAGCTTTAAGAGATTCTGATGTTTTGTCGTAATATTTTGTTAGAATTATCCATTCTCGAATGCAATTTTGGTCCGCTCCTGTATCAAAAAGGGCTATTGTTTCTAATTGAAATTCATTATTTATGACAATATTTATTTTTATTAAATATCTTTGGATAGATACTTCGATTAGAACCATCATATATTCTTGTGTATTTTCTTTAGGTTCGGGTTCAGTTTCTGACGAACTTTTTTCTGTGACTTCATGTTTTAAGGTTTGCATTTATTTTTTCATCTCTTGTTGTTCCATTTTAAGCTGAGAGAGTTCTAATTTAATTTGTTTTATTTCTAACTGTAATTCAGAATTTGTAATTTGTTTAGGTTTTATTTTTTCATATTTATTAAATGTTATATCTTGTATATTATACATTTGTGATTGACTAGAAATAATTTCTTTTTCTTTTTTTGATTTATCTTTTAATGAGGATTTTAATTTCAAAAGGTATTCTCTTTTAAGTTCCGGGTCTTGAATTTTATTAATAACTTCAATAATAAATTCTTGGTCTTTGGTTAACATATTAATTGAGGGTTCATTTTCATCATCAGAAGATTGAAATATTGCATGTAATTCGTCTATTTGTAATTCATCTGTTTCGGTAGATGTATCGTTTTCAGAAAAAGTTGTTTCTAAGAGAATCTCTTTAAATTTTTGTTCTATTTCCTCATCCAGATTTAAATTATTAATTTTTCTTTTAATTTTACAATATTTTGATATGTGTCCTGATTTTCTACATCTATAACATTTTATTGTTTTATCAATTTTGTTTTCTATTTTTTGTTGTTTCTTTTCTTTTCTGTATTTTCTGTATTTAGGTTTTTTATAATATTTTAAAATATTCTTTTTCTTATTTTTTAGTTTTACAGGGCAACATGTTTTTGAGAAGAAGGTTCATTCCTAATATCAAATTGGTGGCAAAATTATTCTAATTCCTTTCTACATTGATATCTTTCTTTCTTAAGTTGTTTTTGTAATTTTAAATCTTGGCAAATTTTTAATCCTTCTTTTTGGGTGAAACTAATTAGTTCACCATATGTAAGTTTTTCATAAGGAATGATACATCTGTAACTTTGTCTTATTTGATTTCTAACTTTTTCTCCTTGTAAAGTAGGAAGTCCTGTTAGAAACTTTTCTTTCCAAAATGGTTGTTGGTTATCAGATCTTTGCATAACTCTAGTAATAAAGACATCTTTATACCATTTAAAATTGATTAATTTTTTACATTTTCAATCTGATAATAATTCTAAATTTCTATCTTTAAGATGGGAAGGATCTCCTATAAAGTGTTTAGAGATTGAAAAAATTAAAGTTGCTACTGCATCTTGGATTTCTCTTCCTTGTTCATCTAAAATAATTCTTCATTGATCATCTTTTTTATTGCTTTTAAGATTTCTTCTTGTTGGGTTTTAGTGAGCGCATGGTCCCACCATCCTTTTAGTTGACTAGTAAATCCAGCAACTAAAAGATTGGCTATAGCATGATCACTGATTAATCCATTTTGGTTTTGGGTTTTATAAACATTTGAAACCATTGTCATTTGTTGTAATAAACTAAGAATATTGTATTCAGACATCCCATCTATATTCCATTCATAAATTTTATTAGCATTATATTTATTATGGAAAACAGGTTTTTCTTCTATATTAAGATCAGGTGTAGTGATTTTTGGATAATATAATCTTTTTGGTTCTTTCCAAGTCATCTAGTTAATTTGTTGTTCATCTGACTGGTCAGAGCCTGATTGGTGTAATGTGTTTACTGAATGTTGGGCTTGCATTGGGGTATCAGGTGCAATTAATTCAGACATGTAATTTTCTAAAGCATCAAGTCTATTCTGGATTTCTGTTAGGAAATTATTTTGGAATTTTTGGAAAGGTTTTGGAATCTCATAAGGTGTGAATATTGGTTCTTTAGAACTTTTTTCTGTTACCTCTTTTACTGGTTCTTTCCTAATCGGTTGACTTTCCACCAAATTCTCAATATAATCTAATTGTTTTCATATTGTATGAAGACTGATATTTATATAATTGTTTTGTTCTACTATCATTTTAATATCTTTTGATGAGATTTGTTCTCCTGCATCAGGACTCATTCTTAAAGGATTTACTTTTATTCTAGTATTTTTGTGAAGATATTGAATCTCCATTAAAGGGGGATTTGAGATTCAACTTCTCCTTTATTAGTCTGCCATCTAGTATTATGTTTTATTGTATTAACAGATTCTGAATAATATTCTTCAAACCATTCAAAGAATTTTATATGAATTTTATAAGTATTCATAAATTCATAATATTCTTGAAGAATGCTCTCTTTTTTATCATTATAATTTTTAAAGTAATCATCTCTTTTTTGCTTATTTTTGTTGGAATAGAAGTGCTTTCTACACCATTCTTTATTTATCTCAAGATTTTTTCTAAAACAAATATTTCTGAATTTTTTCCTTGTTTTGCATTATTAGTCATTGATGAATATGTTGGTGACATATTAGGTAAATTTTGGGGACTCTCTTCCTGTTTGGCATAGATAGGTTGAGCTATGTTTGAGGAATTATATATTCATTGTAAATTGGTTCTCAATATTGTTGGGATAGAAGAGACAAAGGCTCTAGTTGTCCTAAAATCTGTCGTTTGTGTTTCTGGATTTGACTCTTCTTCTAAATTTAACTTTCTAAAAGTTGTGCTCGTACTTCCTATTTCAAAGAAATGTCTTGGAGGCATCCTTCGTGGCTGTTGAATGTTAATTCAACTGTGTCATCTTGGTGTTGAGAAATTTCACTTAATGAAGTGTTTCTTATTGGAGTTGGTGCCATAAGGTCTGTAGCACCCTCAAGTTTCCACCTATCAGGAATGTTTATTTCATACCATTGTATTGTTATTGGGATTATGGTATAAGACCTTGAAGTATCTGTTTCTATTAAGAGGGTCTCTCCTTTTGGGCTTTGGAGTAAAGCCTTGGTATTAACTACAGAATACATAGCTTTGAAGTGGAGTCTATAGACTAATGTTAATACTTCTGTACCAGGAAGCATTTTGTAGTTATGGGTATGTATTTGGAGGGTCAAAGATTGTAAAACATTTTTATCAGTCAAAGAAACCATAAAATTTGGATAACAATTAAAATGTATTGGGCCAGTACATAGGCTTGTTTCTATAGTTCCTAATAATGAGTTATTAAACATGATGTGTTTTTGATCTCTTAAGACAATTAAAATTGATGTATTTTTAGTGGCTTCAACACTAAGAGGTTTGACACCAACCTAGACTAGTCTAAAATGGATATATTTGTATTTTTGTTCTTTGAGTTTATTAATGACGACTCTATCTAATAATTGGATTGTTTCATATTCTTTTTGAATATGTAAATTCCTTTATTTTGTTTTTATAACATAACTGCAAAAAACATTTAAATTTTCAAAAGTTGTTTTCTTCTAAACTTGGTTTGTTAAAACTCTTGGAAGAGTCCAATTATCAAATCTTTGGGGAATATTTTCATAATGTTCTTCTTGTTCATTAATAGTGTCATTTGAGGTTTGATCAAATTCTTGGGATTGATTGGAAACAAAGCTTACAGAAGAATTGGTTCTTTTAAGGAAGGGAAACATTCTTTGTTTTCTTATTTCCTATAAGGGGGTTCTACTATCAGGATTTTTGGATTATTAAAGTTGCCTACAGGGATACTTTGTCCTAGATACGCCTAACCCATGGCTAACTGGACTGTGTATCAATACTTAGTAAAATAATAATACATTAATAAAGACAGTTAAACCAGAACTCAGAAATATTGAAAACAAATTGAATATTTTCAAAACTTAGAAATAACTGCTCCTCCTTGGCTCTGATACCAGATTGTCCCGAGGATATTTCCTGTTCCTCATCATTCATTTCTATCTTTTACATCACAAATGTCAGAAATATTTCCTGTTCACTCGTCTTTTCTTGCAGGGAATATTTACTGTTCACGCCAGAGAATATTTCATGTTCCTCATCATTCATTTCTATCTTTTGCATCACATCCAAAACCCAAGTTTCCTCAAAACCAATTAAGTCATGGTATGAAATTTGCCATGAAGAAGAAAATGAGTGATCATCATCCTCATCAAAATCCTCCAAAAATACAATCATTCAAGATGCACAAGATCCAAATGAAATTGGTTCTCAAATCAAAAAATAGATTGAGTCCCTTTCTCAATCTCTAGAAGTAGCATTGACCTTTTCTCAAATGAAAGAGGAAACTCCTCTCAAACAAATTGCTGGTGAAGTAGCAAAGATTTCAAAAAATAAAGAGATCGTTTTACACAAACCAAAATCTCTCAAAAATGTTTTAAAGGAGACATCTCTCCAAGATGTTTTTCCAAAAGAAATAGCAGTGTCTTCACAGACTACTATACAAAAATCCTCACAATATTTTCCAAACAAATATTTTGAAAAAATTCTTGTTTTGGAGGTGGAATTTTCAGAAAAACCTCTACATATACTTGCAAAAGAACTTTTCAATGGATGACATTTCAAGCCATTGGATTCTCAAAAACCCCAACAGTATTATGAAAACATACTGGTTCAAACTGGATCAGTATTGTTCAAACACCACATAGACCCAAAAGATCCAAATTTGATTACCCATTCAACAACCCAAATATTAAAAATTCTTCGACCAAGGGATTTGGGTGAAAATCCAAATTCTCCAAAGAAATTTCCAGCTAAATTTACCACAAAAATTGACCACCACCCATATTTTACATATTGGGATTACCAAATGGCATGGTACAACGCCTTCTTAATGAACAACCAACATATGAGACATTCTTGGCTCATATATTTCAAATACGGCACCCAATTCAAATTTCCCAACTAGTTCCAAGAATGGTGGAATTGGTATGGACCCTCATCTTTCGAGATCCTACCAGAAAAAATTCAAAATTTATGGCCCAAATTCTTTGACAAATTTCAACCCGAACCAGACCAAAAACAAATTTTAATATTTTTAAATACATAAATTTTATAAAATGTAGTTTTATAAAAATTTTATATCAAAATTTTAATATTTTAAATGTAATTAGTAAAATTATACTTTATTTCAAGATACATTTTTACTATTTTTAAAATTTTTTTTGTAATTATCCGATTTTCATCAATTTCGAAAAAGTCAATGTTAATATCAAATTGGTTAAGTCGAGCCATCTAGAATGTCGAAATGAGAAAGATACAAGTTGAATACGGGATTAATAAATGAAATTAGCTAGTAATAAATTTTATTAAGTTACGATATAAATAGAACAAGGACTAAATTGAAAAGTGAGTTAAGTAGCTAGTTTTTCAATATCTTGAGAGTCGAAAACATATCACAAGCTCAAATACCTTAAAAGTACGAATGTATTTTGCATATTCTGGTGTGTTGATAAATTGACCTGCATATCCACCCTCAAGTTCAAATGTTTAAAATAATGATTTTAGATCGATTTATGTTGTATGAAACGAGATGCTAAGTGAGAAGAACCATATGGAAATTTATGCATTTCCTTGTACATTAAATAAAAACATTGTTAATAAAATAATAAAATGATTATAATATATACTATTTTGATAATCAATAATGTAACACGAATAGTCCTTTTACAACATCAACTCCAGCGTATGAGAAGAAACAGTGTTAAGGAGGACTCTGATTGGGAACTTGAAAAACCATATGCAGCTGAATACCTTAGTGAAAGATGAGTTCCTGAAACTGCGGCAGAGAGAGACAGGTTTAAGGGAAAGGATGACTAATCTTGTATATCATCATTAGCATTTGAAATATCAGTCTCAAAGTTTTGAAATTTTTTTCTCAACTTCAAATTATGATGTTGAACATTTACAATGAAATAAAGCCATTCTAAATTCCCAGATACTCGAATGGCAAATTGAGCTCGAGAGCAAGAAAATACCACCCAACCATGAAGTAGAAGTAACAATATGTGCTAGGTGATGTTTATTTGTGCCTGCAGCAAGTGGCCAAGAATGAATTGATAAATAACTAAAAACTATAAACTCACTGCAGGTAGTCAAGAAGAGGCAAATCTCTAATCTCCTCATTCACAATCAATGCAATAACATGAAAAATGTGCATTTCTGAATGGATACTACAATAATCCAAGCCAGAATTTGAATCCAAATTCAAACGAAACAGTTTTAACCTATCAGAATAGTGCTAGTGTTTACAACGTTTTGGGAGACACATGAAAGAAATCCATATATATAAATGCTGTCAAGGGTGCCACACCTCCAGGCGCTAGGACCTATATATAGCCTGAGGCGTAAGGCGCAAAAAGAATAGAACACTCGCCGAGTAAACCGAGGCACATATAAATATAAATATAAATATAAATATAAATATATATGTGTAAAATGTATATAAAAACATATATAACTAATACAATTTATAAATTCAAAACATTGTTCAATAGTTTAAGTTTAATAATTTACTTAATGTATTGTAAAATAAAACACCATAAGAACGAATATCATCCCATCATAAACTAGTTCTTTATATTTTCTTTTAAAAGTCAAAAAAAAAAAAAAAAACAACAAAATCAGGCTCGTTAATGAGGCACTAATAGTACTTGCAAGTCCACGATAGTACCTAGCATGTACTCATGTTATTACGGTTAATTACCTCTAAAATTAGTTGTATGACACATCTTAGTCTCCGTACAACTGCTCAATGGTCATTTGTTTAGTCCACCATGCTTTTCTGTACGATACCCTGTACTAGAACCGAAGTTACATGTCGACAATTAAGACCAATATAGGAATGGTAGGCATGTCTTTATTGTGGTTAATCACCCCTGAAGTTAGTTGTATGACACATCTCAGTCTCTGTACAACTGTTTCATGGTCATTTGTTTAGCCCACCATGCTTTTCTGTACGACACCCTGTATTAGAACCGGACTTACATGTCGACAATTAGGACCAATATAGGAATAGTGAACATGTCTTTCACTAGTGGCATAATGCAGTTGCATATTGTTTTCACGTACAATTTGCGATGGTTTTGCGTCATATGTGCAACAGTGCTTGTATAGGGCCCTCTAAATTTTCAAATCATCCACAATTAAGTCCTCTGCATAAATGCAGCTTGAATCTGCCAATTGCACCCTTCTCTAGACCTCCAACATTCTGCAACATATAATGTCGATGTAGATTTTATGACTTTGTAGTCCACTGACACATTCATGCTATACCGCTTGATGACAAATATGCAGTCCTCCTTGTTCATTAATTGTTGTCCTACGAACAACTCTTTCATTTCGAAATTTGACGCCATTCAGTTAGAAATTATTATATAAAGGTACTTAGAGAACTTAGATGCATGTGCCGTATCAGGGTCTACATTAAACATATGAGCCCCAAGGTTATTTTGTATAACAATGCCACGACTCGAGTTCCAGACCAAAAGGGGTGTACATCTTCATCCTCTTTTATGCCTTCATCGTCATATCATCCGGGACCTCATCTAGATCAAGGTCACTAAAATTTTGACCTTCATGATGATATTAGGTCCTTCTTCACCATCTACATCGGTGCCCATCACCTCCGGATGTATCTTTGAACGGGGACCTGGAATAGGGTTGCTATATGCAATCCCACCATGGTGTGGATTTTCAGCTCATGTCGATGTTCTTCCGTAACCTAACTGTTCTGCCTATCTGACATTGAGGTCAAAGTCAAACTCATATTGTTGACTTATTGGAGTAACATTTTGGACAGGCCTTACATCGGTTAACTCAGCAAATACTCAATTGGTTCAGCGTTTACATTCCTAATCGAGCAATAAATTGCGGTCATAGTGCCACGTCTTCATTGTCTAAAAGCTTCAATGAAACATCAATGGCAACTTTAAAAAACTTTAAAAATTTTTTGAAATAGTCCTTGGGTTATCTAAATCAAGCTCCCGGGATACCAAAAATATTAAAATTTATAAGAAATTGATAAAAAATGACTTACCAATTTGCAAGAATAAGGTAGCCGTGAGTTAGGTGTTCTCCCCCTTTTGAATTCGGTTCTAGATGAAGAAGATAAAAGAATAATTTTTTTTCCTTTCTTTACTAATTCTTTTTAAATATTTTAACGTATATTATAATGTTTATAATATAAAAACATCATACTTTAACTAATTAATCCCCACTAACCGTCCAATGGTATTAAAAATGGTATATTTGCCATTTAAAACCTTTAAAAATAATCAATCCTACTTTTTAGTTAATAGAAATCAATAGAGATTAAGTTTTTACATCTTTTAAGATTTAGTTCTTTTTCTTTAATTAACTAGCCAAACATAAAAAATACCGAACCAAATCTTAATACAACACTCACATAACATTGTAAATATTAAATAAATAAGATTTACAAACTAACATGTCGAAATTGTGTTTTCGAGGCCACTATTTTCGACACCGTCGAAAAATAGGCTGTTAAAGTCCTAAGCTGTGTGAGAAGTGAAAACCTAGAGTTACAGGGGGGACTTGGTTACGTAAGGGGGTCATGTGGTCCCCACGAGCGGCCCACACACCTATTTGGTCTATCTTAGGCTCGGTTTTACCTCAATTTTCTCATAAAATAACACACACTTCTCATCGAGGTCTCGAATGACGATCCTCACGTCCAAATTTGATTCAAGATACCTAAAATGAGTCGATCTTGGCAATGTTAGAGACGAATTTTAACGGCATTAGCTAAACTGATAGGACGAATGGTTGAACGGAGGTTAATTTGGAGTTCGGGATCAAAATAAATTTTTTAACAATGGAGGAAAAATATTTGCCAAAGGGAATGTGAAAAAGAAAATGGGAAGAAATAAATCAAAATTCTAATGTAATTAGGAAAGGAGACTAAGTAGCTAGGTTTTCAAACTTTTAAGGGGTTGCAAGGTAACTTACCATTTTTGCTAAAAATAAAAGGAAATGAGGTGAGATTAGGGGTGTGCAAATTTCGGGTAAAATTGAATTAATTCGGTTAATCGATTGAATTCGATTAATTGATCGGTTAACCAAATTAATTCGGTCTGGGGTCGGTTAATAATTTTTTGAAAGTTTGGTTAACGGTTAATTCGGTTCGAAATCGGTCGATTAACTGAATTAACCGAATTTAATAAATAATATTATAATATATAAGTATTCGGTTGGTTCGGTTAATTTTTTGGAAACATAAATTAATCAATCAATTAAGTCAGTTAATTTTTTTATATGTTTTATGCTTGTTTTAACCAAAAATAAAAAAAAAATAAATTTCGGTTAATTCGATTAACCGACCGAATTAACCGAAAAATTTTTGTTCAGTTAAATTTTTTGAAAAATTTTGGTTTGGTTAACAGTTTAAAATGGTCGATTAATTCGGTTAATGGTAGTTCGGGTCGGTTAACTGATTGAACACCCCTAGGTGAGGTTAGCGTGACTTAACTTGGGAATCCAAAGGGGAAGGGAAATTACTTAACTAATTAAATTGCTACCCACACTTTTTTTATTTTCTACTCCATTTAATATTTATTAGTGTGGTTTTTATCCTAGGTTGTTGAGATTAAAAAGAAAAGAAATGAGAGAGATAGATTTAAACCTAGGATCTCTAAGGAGTATCCTAACTACTTAGCCATAAAGCTTAAGGTTTATATCTTGGTTTTTCATTTCATCTAGCCCTCTATATTTTGGAGCGTTATAGGACAAGCTGGTAGAGTATATATATTAGGTTGTGTCATCTGATGACATCGCAGGACCACCGGTGCCACTTGACACATTGGCAGCACTCAAAAAAATAAAAAAAAATTAAACTGACACTGGTGTCGCCTGATACACCTGTAACACCAAATTATTTTTTTTTAATCTAACACAGGTGTCACCTGACACACCAGTGACACCAAAAATTTTTGACACTAGTGCTGCCACTTAACACACCGACGACACCAAAACAAAAAATTCTTTTTGACTGACACCTGTGCCGTTTGACAGATGGGCAACACTCATTAAATTTTTTTTTTTTTTTACTTCCTTGAATATTGAATTTTTTAACGGCTATTTGAAAAAATACATAATGATGCCGCTTGACACAGTGACAACAACCAAAAAATATATATTTTTAAAAAGTCGATGATTGGCTAATGATAAGGGGTGGTGCCGCCAGTGTGTTAGGCAGCACCGAAGGTCACTGTAAATTTCAGGTCATTTTCGTATATCAATTTTCACTTAGGTCATTTTTGTAATTTATTAATTAATTAGGGTTATTTTTAAAAAGCCGAATTTGAAGATACATTGTATCCACACACTTTGTAACCAAAAAAAAAAAAAAAGAAAAAAAAAGAGTAAATAGTAGGAGTGAACAAAACCTAATTTGATTCAAAAAAATCGAAAAAAATTGAATTTCGAGTTAATGTAATCAAGGTGTTCGAGTTATTCAAGTAAACTCGAATTAGTAATTCGAGTTTTGAGTTCGAGTTGAGTTGAATTTTACAATTTGAATAACTCAAATAATTCGAATAACATATTGGTGTAAATATCCCTTTAGTCCCTATCAATTTTAAAAATGAGCAAATTGGTCTCTCTTAACAAAAATTACAAAAAAAAATTAGAATAATTTTTAAAAATTCAAAATAATTTTTAAAATTAAAAATATTTATAAAAATTCTGAAATTTATATTTTTTAGAAAACTATATATATTTTTAAAAAATTAAAGTATTTATAAACAAAGTTAAAAAAATTTAAAATTTTTTAAAATAATAATTTTAAAATCTAAGTTAATTAATAATTCAATTTTATCATATATATTGTTTTGAAAAAAGTTTTTAAATATATACGATGTCAAATTTATGTTTTCTAACATAAAATTAGTTATAACAAAATTTTAATTTAACATATTTAATTTAATTCAAATAATTTTATTTAATCCTATTCAACTCGATAACTCAATTAACTCAAAATTTTTTATTTATTTCAACTAAACAATGGTGGCAAACATTAAAATCCGATCATAATGTAAGATAAAGCAATAAAGATAAAGGTAGAGAAGCACCATAGACTGACCCAAATTTAATCATGTCAACGACAGACATATATGATTGCAGAGATAAGGAGCAACAATTACCTGATCATCTGTGGATGCCAGCTCTAGCAAAGCATGGTAGGAACGTGATTAATATCCCTCATTTTATATTCAAAATCAACTAGTAGATTAATAATTTAATATATATATATATACACTTTAATTCCTAACATAATTTAGTTTCTATTTTTTTATAATGTTATTAATTAGTTCGAATAATTAATACAATTAATTTTTCAATTAAAATATTATATTGATATATATATATATATATATATATATATATATAAATTGAAAGTAGATTTTTAAATAAAAAAGTAGAGGGATTAAATTTTTGAAAATAAAAGTAAGAGGACTAAATTCCAAATATAAAAAATGTACAGACTTAAAGTCATGATTGTTTGAATTTGGTTGGTTGGTCAGATTGGAAACCAACCAAAGTATTGATTCGGAGAAAGGCGTTAGACTAATTAATCGGTGGACTGTAAATCAAGTTAAAAACTCAATTGAAGTGGCTTTTTTATTTTCTAAATATTTCTTACTTTAATGATTTTTTAATCCAACCGTATGAATTAATGGCTTGATCAGTATGGTCACGGTCCAGTTCTAAAAACTTTATTTAGACTATATTTTAATTTTCAAATTTTTATCCTATAATTTGATGCAAATAAATAATCAACTTAGCGTGTAGCATAGTTCAACTAGCATTAAATATTTGACCATAAAACAAAGAAAAAAATTGATATACATATTTTCTAAAAATATTTTATTGATAATTAATTCAAATGTTTTGCCTTTATAAATTTAAAGTTTTAAAAAAATAAAAATATATAAAATTTAATAAATACAATATTTAACTCATATATAATTAAATTTAAGTAATAAAACTCAAAAAATTCGTAATTTCATCTAGAAATTTTGTTCGCACAACTTGCCTTAAAACAATCATACCTTGAGTTTTTGGACTCGAAATCAAGTGATTCAAAATATTTTAAAGTTAAGAGATAACTCTTCGATTGATATGAAAACATTTCAATCTAGAAATGTTCGAATCCCATCCAAAAACTCGTCCCAAATCGACTGATCTTTTAAGGTTGAAAAATAACAACTTCGATGAATTTAAGTTAATAAATTTTATCCATTAACAAAAATATCACATCCAAAGTTGAACTTTAAATTTCATGATTTTTTGGACTTGCGAAATAGGCATTGTAAAAGGTTAAGCTAAAATTTGGGTCTCATATTCATATCACAACTAATTTTACTGGTGACTTTTACATGAATGAAAATATTACTTTGTATCTATTTATAATATTAAAAATTAGTTTTATTTAATAAATAATTATAACATTAATTAAGCAATGATTAGTCTAAAATAAAAAATATGATTTGAATAGAACTACAAAGCCTAATTCAATAGTAATTATTTAAAATTTTATATTCAATTAAGTTTTTCTAAATAATATTACTTTTCTTATTATTTAATATTGATTAATAATATATTAATAAATTATTTTTAATTTTAAATTTAATAATATAATAAACAATAAAAAATATTTTCACCTATTTAAATTTTTTTCTCAAATTTGTGCTTTTAAAAAAAAAAAAGATTGAGTGGATGCCAATGTAAGTTTGTAGTAATTATTTTCATTGTTGTTTCTTTTTGTTTTCAATAGTTTACAACAACTAGAAAGAAACGAACACATAAAACAACAATTAGAATACAATAAAAGAATATGATTTTGACATTAGCACATAAATTTTATAACATAGAATTCCCACTTCGGCGGCTCAAAGCATTTAAAAAATAATTTTATTTTTTTTGAAGTCTTTTTTAAAGTTAAAGTTAAAGTACTAAAAAAATCAATTATGTCCATGATTGAAAAGTGCAATTAATTGGACCCTTAATTCAAAAATAATAGTTAATTATGCTCTTTGAATTGCCATTCAAAATTAAATTTTTTGGTCATCGTTGGAAATTCGATGGAACTGTTAACGCGAGCCTTTTTTATTGGTCTAATAACAAATATAGCCATATAATATTTACATATTCAATCGATTTGATCCTGAAAGTTTATATAAAATTATAAAAAAATTATTAAAATTCTTTAAAACTAAAATAATATTTCACTAAAATTATAAAGTATTTGCATGAGCCATTATTTCACTATTTTTTCTTGAACATACTATTTTTATTTAATTTATCAATTATTAATACTATTTTATTTGTGGGTTTTTACCTAAATAATTAAAAATCATTATTTACTAAAATAGGATAGGATAGAGATTATTTACAAAAATAAGCAAAGCAAACAATAGTCCAATGGTGCCTCCTTAGCAATCAGTGACACCATCCTCACTTGCTACCAATCATTATCGAAATGATTATTTTTTGGCACTGCTTGAGCAATCGCGGCACCGGTTTGTATTGGCAAAAAAAATACATGTATTTTTGTACGAAGACAAAAAAATATTTTTTTAATGGTTCTGTTGACATGTCAGGCGGCACCGATGCAAACTTTAGATTATTATTAAGGAATGTTAACTTTAAACATTAAATTTTTGTTTGAATGATTAGAATTGTGTTAAAAGTAATATTAATATAGTTTTGGTAGTGCATTTTTTTTTTTGTAATAATAACTTGTATATTGTAAGATATAACATTGAACATTATATTTTTGTTTGAATGATTAGATTTGTGTTAAAAGTAATATTTAGTGTGCACACCTTATCGATATATTGTTTGACATAGATCGAAGCGCCAGCACATGCTGTGACGATGTGGGCACACCGGTACTGAAGTGTCTAGAACTCTCATAGTCGCACCACCTATTTCAGAGATCAACTTCGTATGACAGAGGCGGGATACTCGGTCAACGACTGACGGTCTCTGTCACCCGAAAAGTTTCCAAATGTCGAGAATATAAGTCTACGTTCATCGACCACACTCTCCGAGAGTTGACCTCCATCGCCTTCCTAACCTCCTCGACATACACATATCTCTCATCCATCTGATTTACTTGTTTCAGCCCCATTCTTAGCGCCAAGTTTGCTAGCCTATAGAATGTAGCTAGGAAAACAGATGAAAAAGGAAGATTTCGTGTACGCTTCAATACAGCGTTAACGGCCTCTGCTAGGTTGGTGGGTATATGACTATATTGAGATTCGTCATTGAAACATTGAGCCCATTGTCAGGGCTTCATGCTACCAAACCACTATTGTATTGTAGTGTTTATTAAACCTTGCATATTAGCTTGAAGGTTTGCCAGCCTCTATCTGAAACAGTGTTGTTCCAAATCATGCCCTACGTATGTATTCTGTTATGACATATTACATTTCGTTACACAAACTTTAACTATATTAAAAAAATAAAATCGATAATTAATCATTTTCATGAATTGTTTGTGCCAATCCACATTGTTGAATTCTTTGTGGAAGTTCACCACAATATGACAGATGTGTAGATAGATCTCTTCAGAACACCCGAACGCCTAATCACAACAATTAGCCCTTTTGATCTATTGAAAATGATACAAATGTTGTCTTGTGTAACAACATACCTCCGCAAGTTCATCAAGAAAAATTGCCACGATTTCATGTTCTCCGACTCCACGAAGGCAAACATATCGGTAGCAAGTTCTAGTTCTCGTCTTGTGCAATAACAATAAGGAGGATTTATGTATATTTCTCGTATAGCTAGGTCTCATCAACCTACACAAGTGACTTATAATAGGGAAAGGCTCGAACACATGAAGCTAATGTCCAAAACATCCGATGGAAAAATCTTTTCTCAGATATAGTTGGTCATCCCGATCATAATAATTTCATTTTTGCAACTCAATGATAGTCTCTGGCATGTACTCCCACATTATGGCTATCCACCCCTGAAGTTTGTTGTATGACGCATCTCAGTCTTCATACAACTGATTCATAACCATCTGTTTAGCCAACCATGCCTTTCGGTATGACACTTGGTACTAGAATCGTTCTTAAATTTTGACAATCAATATTGATGCAGGAATGTTGGGCATGTCTTTAACTATTGACTTGATATAATTGCTGATAGTTTTTGAATCAAGTTTGCGGTGGTCTTGTGTCATACGTACAGAAGTGCATGTATGAGGCCCAGCATATTTCTATATCTTTCACAGTTGGAGCCTCTGGATAAATGCAGCTCATACTCACCACTTGCACCCTTCTGCTAACCTCTAACACTCACCAATATATATTGTCAATTTAAAGCAAATGACTTTGTAGTTAATCAACATTTTCATACTATACTACTTGATGGCAACGGCACGTCGTTTTTTCTTGCAAATCTTTGGCCTACGAACAAATCTTTCGATTTGGGATTTGTCAACATCAAGTGAGCAAGTATTATGTCTGGGTACTCAGAAGCATGTTGTAACACCCTATGACACTCGTCCGTCACCGGAATAGGTCATTGGGCATTAACCATCTAAACGGCTCTCAAAACAACCACGAATTAATATAGGAGCCCTTTTTAGGTGACTAAAGTGAACGAATAAGTAGTACAAATCTTGCCTAAAAAGGATTTGTATAAAACTTATGCATCTAAGTAAAGGCCGCGACATTGATTTAATCAAGCTATCATTTTAGTTCATGCACAAAAGTGGTTTACAAAAAAAAAATGCAATAAGTACATAAACAAAATAACCGTTTTGCTTCATTAGCATTCCAATGAATAGAATCACCATCGAATATGCACACATGAATGTGTATAAGTCTTAACCGAATATGCCATTCACTAGATCATTTCACAAACATCGATTCAATTTCGGGACTATACTATTCAAAAGAACTAGCCATTTTCGCATGGCTTTAATATTTACACAACCAAAATATATATTGTTTCAAAAGAAGAGTTAGCCTATACATGCCATTTACTAAAGTTTAGCTAATTAGGTACCGAACGAGGCTTTGATAGTAGAGATGACTTCGAGTTTGAGATTCCCGAGACCGCAGCTGACGAACCAAAATCTATAAAACAGAAGATTCAGAGTAACAGAGTAAGCTTTTCTATGCTTAGTAAGTTCAAGTAATAAAACAATCAATCTACTAATGCAAAGATATCATTTATGTGATCATTCGTAAACGTTTCACCATAGCCGAATTTGCACATACCAAATTTAATCTTCTCCTTCTTATTTGAATGTACTAATAATCCCCGAAAATTACATACTCACAAAATTTATAATTTCACAAATATAGCAAAGTAGCCACAGATTGTCACATTCTCTTTTAAACCATTGTTAGCACTAAACATCGCTCCTTTGTAAGATAATTTGTTAGGAAATTTTTCACCATTTCGTAACGAACATACCTGGTCATTTTATCGTAGATGTCTCATTAACAGAGATTGATAAAGCTGAACTCTTACCGTTAGCCCTACGGCTCTTCGGGGTTTGCCCCGATTTTGAACTCTAGCCCTAAGGCTCTTCGGGATTTATCCCGGGTCTGAACTCTAGCCCTAAGGCTCTTCGGGATTCAACCCGGCTCTGAACTCTAGCCCTAAGGCTCTTCGAGATTCAACCCGGCTTTGAACTCTAGCCCTAAGGCTCTTCGGGATTCAACTCGGCTCGGAAATACAGTGGCACATAAGTCAAATTCAGCACATGAACTTATCACAAAAACATTAATCTCAAAGCATCATTCTTTTGTTCACTTCACACATTACACATATCCGGACACTTTCAAGAGGTACATTCGGCCTAATTACATATAAGCAAATCTCAAACCAATCCATTTATAGAAGGGTTAAATACTTAAACTTACCTCGAACTTTTCTGTATAAATACGGGGTGGCTATTCTGTCACCTTAGCTTTCCCCTTATCCGATGCTGTCCCTCTATGTTCTTGAGCTTCAATTTACAAATTAGATGTATTAATTTACAAATCCTACTTACCTTAAAGTATGGAATATACACCCTCTCTATACGGCACACAAACACATTCGGCCAAATTATCAATAATTAAGTACCTTCACTTCAATAATACGAACGCACAAACACCTTTCTTTTATGAATACATTAGGCCGAATTTCATTATGTTACTAATCATGCCGGGTTTTAATTAGATCACATATAGAAAGTCTTTTAAAATAATCTTATCCTTCATGTCATAATAGACTTAGGGGTCAAATATGATTTCCTCTAATTTACCACATCAACATTTCTTCATCAAGATATGAACATTACAGAGGCAACTAGATTGCCATAACCGGTTATAAATTGAGTCATACATACAAAGTATATCACATAAGTACACCAAATCTCTAATGACCGAATGCTCATTTGATACTTCAAAGAACATCAATGAGTCAAATATAACAAACCGAATCAAGACTATATAAGTCTAAGTCTCAAATAAATTCAATAATATGCTACATTGATATTCCATCATCAAGACATCACCTAAGCTAAGACAAAAATTCTCACATCCGTATTAGCCGAATGCAATAATGCAAAATCAAAGACATTACCATAGTCATTCCCATATTTCTAATTTAAAAAAAATACCATAAATGGTTTCAAACATTAATTTGGAGTACATTCGGCATCCTCCCTAACCAAGGATTCTAGGCCACAAATCGGAAATATGTCCACAACAAAGGTTAGCCGACTTCCCTAATATGCAACATCAATTTACAAAATAAAATAACACATTTGGTTCATGACCGAAAGTACCATTCATCACAAATACAAATTTCACTCATTATTTAAGTTCCAATTAGGCTAACACTCATGCAATCACTATCAACTTCGCCTTAACCTAGCATATTCCCCACTTAGCCGATTACCATAATCAAATTAGTCACAACTATTTCTTTCACCAAGCTCAAATCATCAACTACAATTTCTCAATATTCAAAAATAGCTAAAGAAACCTCAATGAAAACACCACATCCTCAACCGAATTTACATCACAAGGGATTGAGCCACACAAAGCTCAAATTCAAAATATCAACTTAAAATCTTAAAATTTCATGGATTTTAACATTACCTTGTTTATCTAACACTCAATTACTTAATTTCCATAGCAATTTGTGAATTTCATAATTTTCAAAACACCATTGCCGAATACCAACATCAACCAACTTCAAAATTTATACATGGGCTAGGTAAGGAACTTAGTAGCTAACTCCATTTCATCAAAAATTTGAAGAAACACATGAAAAACATTTAATTCATACCTTAAATTTTGAACTACAATGGCCGAACCTCCTTTAAACTCCAACTCTCTCTTCTTTAGTCATAAACGGCAATGGAGGATGAAAAGAAGGAAATTTTCTTTTCTAAATTATCTTTTTTGATTTTATGTATTAATAAAATAATGAATTTAACACATAAACAATATAAAAATAATTTTAACATCATCATTGCCGTCCACTAAAGTGGAAATGGGCAATTAGACATGCAAAGACATCACTTTGTATGTTTATACTTTTTAGTCACTTTAATTCTTACCTACTATAATTTCAAAGTTCAACATTTAAGCCCTCTTTAAGCAATTAATCATTTTAAAGGTCAAATTTTCACAAAATTTTTTATAACCCCTACTAAAACGCATATCAACAATCCAACTAACATCATTAATAAAAATTTCTGATTCGGTTTAGCAGTCCCGAAACCGCTTCCCGACTAAGGTCGAACTAGGGCTGTCACAACTCCCTCCCCCTAAAGGAAAGATTTTCGTCCCCGAAAATCTTACCCGAAAATAGAGTTGGATATCGTTCTTTCATAGCATTCTCGGACTCCCAAGTTGCTTCCTCGATCCCATGCTTGAGCCATAGCACTTTTACTAATGGAACTTTTTTGTTTCGTAATTCTCTAACCTCTCGAGCTAAAATACGGAGCATCGATACATGAAAAACATTGTGAATCTTTTCAAGTTTAGAAGGTAACATCAATCTATAAGCAACCGGTCCAACCCGCTCTGATATCTCATACGGTCCGATGAATCTCGGGCTCAGCTTGCCTTTACGGCCAAAACGGAGTATCTTTTTCCACGGTGAAACTTTCAAAAACACCTTATCACCCACTTGATATTCGATGTCTTTTCGCTTTAAGTCTGCGTACGATTTCTGACGATCGGATGCCATTTTCAAACTGTCGCGAATTATCTTCACTTTCTGCTCGGCTTCTCTGACTAAATCAACTCCGATAATCTTATCTTCACTAAGCTCGTTCCAAAATAGAGTTGTACAACACTTACGACCGTAAAGAGCTTCGTAAGGTGCCATCTGAATACTGGTCTGAAAGCTGTTATTATACGCGAATTCAACCAAAGGTATATATTTCTCCCACGAGCCGCTAAATTCGAGGATGCAACATCTCAACATGTCCTCGAGTATCTGAATAACCCGTTCAGATTGACCATCCGTTTGCGGATGAAAAGCGGTGCTGAAATGGAGCTTAGTACCCAGAGCTTCATGCAGCTTCTTCCAAAATCTAAAAGTAAACCGAGGGTCTCGATCAGAAACAATAGAAGTCGGCACCCCATGCAATCGCACAATCTGAGAGACGTATAATTCCGCTAACTTATCAAGCGAATAGTCAGTGCGAACAGGAATGAAATGGGCCGATTTCGTTAATCGATCAACAACAACCCAGATAGAGTCCTTCTTGCTCGGAGTCAACGGCAAACCTGACACAAAGTCCATCGTAACGCGATCCCATTTCCACTCAGGTATCAAAATTGGTTGAAGTAACCCCGACGGCACTTGATGTTCAGCTTTTACTTGCTGACATACTAAGCATTTAGATACAAAATCAGAGATGTCTCGTTTCATGCCGTGCCACCAATACTGATGCTTCAAGTCGTTATACATTTTCGTACTGCCCGGATGGATCGACATGCGGCTACTATGTGCTTCTTTTAAAATCATCGAAACTAACTCTGACTTTTTCGGCACACACACTCGGTCTTTAAACCTCAAACAATCATTTTCGTCGACCCGAAATGCGGAATCCACAGTTGACTCACACTGAACTCGTTTGGCAACTAAATCATCATCGGCTTTCTGGGCCTCACTAATCTGTTGAAGCAGCATAGGTCTTGCTACCAATTCGGCAATCAACACACCATCTCCTGACATCGCCAGCTTCACGTTCATAGCTCGCAAGGAAAATAAGGATTTTCGGCTAAGGGCATCTGCAACTACGTTAGCTTTCCCCGGGTGATAATCGATAACAAGCTCATAATCTTTTAGCAATTCTAGCCACCGCCTTTGTCTCAAGTTTAAATCTTTTTGAGTCATTAGATACTTAAGACTTTTGTGATCGGAAAAGATGTGACATTTCTCACCGAACAAATAATGTCGCCAAATCTTCAAGGCAAAAACAATAGCGGCTAGTTCAAGGTTATGAGTCGGATAATTTCGTTCGTGCGGCTTCAACTGTCTCGAAGCATAAGCAATAACCCGGCCTTCTTGCATCAATACGCAGCCCAAACCGTTCAAAGACGCATCACTATAAACTACAAATTCTTTACCCGTTTCTGGCTGAACCAACACAGGCGCTTCCGTCAAAAGGGTTTTCAGCTGGTCGAAGCTTTCCTGACATTTATTCGACCACTCGAACTTGACATCCTTCTGCAGCAGTTTCGCTAATGGAGTCGCAATCATCGAAAAACCCTTGACGAAACGTCGGTAATAACCAGCAAGTCCTAAAAAGCTTCGAACTTCGGTAATGTTTTTAGGGGGTTTCCAGTCGAGGATAGCTGAAATTTTGTTCGGATCCACTCGAATACCCGAAACAGATACTATATGGCCCAAGAAACCGACTTCATGCAACCAAAATTCGCACTTACTAAACTTCGCATACAATTGGTTATCCCTCAAAGTCTGAAGTACCAGTCTCAAATGCTCGGTATGCTCTGACTCATCACGAGAATAGATCAAAATATCGTCCATGAACACTACTACGAAACGGTCCAAAAATGGCCTAAATACCCGATTCATTAAATCCATGAATACTGCGGGGGCATTGGTGAGTCCAAACGGCATCACTAGAAACTCATAGTGACCGTATCTCGTTCTGAATGCTGTCTTCGGTACGTCCGAATCTCTAACTCTCAACTGATAATAGCCGGATCGTAAGTCAATCTTCGAAAATACTGAGGCTCCTCTCAACTGATCGAATAAGTCATCAATTCGGGGCAATGGGTACTTATTCTTTACCGTGGCTTTATTCAGCTGTCGATAATCGATGCACATTCTCATAGTCCCGTCTTTCTTTTTCACAAACAAAACCGGTGCACCCCAAGGCGAAAAACTAGGTCGCGCAAAGCCTCTATCCGTCAACTCTTGTAGCTGAGATTTTAATTCCTTTAATTCGGTAGGTGCCATACGATACGGGGCAATCGAAATCGGCGTCGTACCTGGAATCAACTCTATACCGAACTCGACCTCTCTTACAGGCGGCAATCCCGGTAATTCTTCGAGAAAGACATCTGGAAACTCGCAGACCACGGGCACCACCCCAAGTTCTCGGTCGGGAACTTTGTTATCTAACACATAGGCTAAATACGCTTCATAATCTTTCCTCATGTATTTCTGAGCTGACATGGTCAAAATTATTGTAGATGGCCCACTTAGATCAATGGACTCAATTTGGATTATTTCGTTATTCGAACATCGCAATTTAATAGTTTTCTTCTTACAAATAACTATCGCGTCATGAACGGTCAACCAGTCCATTCCAAGAATAATGTCAAATTCGTCGAATGGTAGAAGCATCAAATCCGCCGGAAAACAGTAATCTCGAACTATTAACGGGCATTTCTTGCATACTTTATCAACCAAAACACAACGACCCAAAGGGTTCGACACTCGAATTACAAATTCAGTAGACTCAACAGGAAGAGTCTTACTGGAAGCTAAAGTTTCACACACATATGAATGGGTCGAACCAGGATCAATCAGGGCAATAACATCAGTATTAAAGAGGGTGAAAATACCAGTAATAACATCCGGAGAAGAAGCTTCCTCACGGGCACGGATGGCGTACGCTCTGGCAGGTGCACGAGCCTCGGATCTAACTGCAGTGTCTCTAGTCCCTCTCTGACTGCCGCTAATATTTCCACCTCGCCGCGGTGGTCTTCCCCGTGAAACTGCGCCACTAGGTCTCTGAGTCGAATCAGGAGTGCGTTCATCATTTCTCGGGCAATCTTTAATAAAATGGTCGGCAGAACCACATCGGAAACAGGAGCGGTCACGGTGCCTACAACTCCCCGGATGCCATTTACCACAATAGTTGCAATCCAGTCTATCCCGACGTTCATTTCCGACACTGGCAATAGAAGTGGTCCGCGTACTCGCAGAAGGTCGAGTACGTTCAAATCTAGAAAAGCTCGATGTATTTTTAGATCGACCCATGTCATCTCTAGTCTTTTTGGATGCTTGTTGAACAGGTTTCCCCGTGGACCTCTTACGAAACTCCCTATCTCCACCTTCGGCTTTTCTTTTCTCATTACTGAGTTCTTCAGCTTTACAAGCCCGCTCGACTAGTACGACAAACTCCTTAATCTCCAGAATCCCCACCAGCAATCTGATATCTTCATTTAATCCATCCTCAAAACGCTTACACATGGTGGCTTCAGAGGATACACTTTCGCGAGCATAGCGGCTGAGGCGTACAAACTCTCTCTCATAGTCGGCCACTGACATCTGACCTTGTTTGAGTTCTAGAAATTCTTTCCATTTTTGATCGATGAATCTCTGGCTGATGTACTTCTTACGAAATTCGGTTTGGAAGAATTCCCAATTGACCCGTTCCTTCGGGACAACAGAAATCAGAGTATTCCACCAGTAGTAGGCAGCGTCACGTAACAGAGACACCGCACATTTAAGACACTCCTCGGGTGTGCAGGACAGTTCATCGAACACTCGGATGGTATTGTCGAGCCAAAACTCGGCCCGCTCGGCATCGTCACTGGGGGTAGCCCGGAACTCTTCGGCCCCATATTTTCTAATTTTGTCAACAGGGGGCCTACTCGATCTCACAGGATCGGTCACAGGAGGGGTTGTGAAGGTCAGAAACGGAGTATTCGGGGGCGGAGGTTGTGGAACAGCCGGGTTCGATCTAGCGAATTGAGCGAACCAGTCACTCATCATCGCATAAAAAGCTGGTCTAATATCATCATCTCGATGACCGACATTTGGCTGAGAGTCTGGTGGCGCTGTCCCTTGCGCGGGGGCAGGAGCTACACTCTCTACATCGTCCGCTACGGTTCGGTCAGGTTCGGGATCCATTCTATACCAAGAATCACATATCAGATATTAGAAGTCATCTCACTATCAAATTTACACTAAACGGCATGTATAGCTAGACTCATACTTACTACGGTAGTCCGAGAATCGACTAAACCTGGCTCTGATACCAATAAAATTTGTAACATCCTATGACACTCGTCCGTCACCGGAATAGGTCATCGGGCATTAACCATATAAACGGCTCTCAAAGCAACCACGAATTAATATAGGAGCCCTTTTTAGGTGACTAAAGTGAACGAATAAGTAGTACAAATCTTACCTAAAAAGGATTTGTATAAAAATTATGCATCTAAGTAAAGGCCGCGACATTGATTTAATCAAGCTATCATTTTAGTTCATGCACAAAAGTGGTTTACAAAAAAAAAATGCAATAAGTACATAAACAAAATAACCGTTTTGCTTCATTAGCATTCCAATGAATAGAATCACCATCGAATATGCACACATGAATGTGTATAAGTCTTAACCGAATATGCCATTCACTAGATCATTTCACAAACATCGATTCAATTTCGGGACTATACTATTCAAAAGAACTAGCCACTTTCGAATGGCTTTAATATTTACACAACCAAAATATATCTTGTTTCAAAAGAAGAGTTAGCCTATACATGCCATTTACTAAAGTTTAGCTAATTAGGTACCGAACGAGGCTTTGATAGTAGAGATGACTTCGAGTTTGAGATTCCCGAGACCGCAGCTGACGAACCAAAATCTATAAAACAGAAGATTCAGAGTAACAGAGTAAGCTTTTCTATGCTTAGTAAGTTCAAGTAATAAAACAATCAATCTACTAATGCAAAGATATCATTTATGTGATCATTCGTAAACGTTTCACCATAGCCGAATTTGCACATACCAAATTTAATCTTCTCCTTCTTATTTGAATGTACTAATAATCCCCGAAAATTACATACTCACAAAATTTATAATTTCACAAATATAGCAAAGTAGCCACAGATTGTCACATTCTCTTTTAAACCATTGTTAGCACTAAACATCGCTCCTTTGTAAGATAATTTGTTAGGAAATTTTTCACCATTTCGTAACGAACATACCTGGTCATTTTATCGTAGATGTCTCATTAACAGAGATTGATAAAGCTGAACTCTTACCGTTAGCCCTACGGCTCTTCGGGGTTTGCCCCGATTTTGAACTCTAGCCCTAAGGCTCTTCGGGATTTATCCCGGGTCTGAACTCTAGCCCTAAGGCTCTTCGGGATTCAACCCGGCTCTGAACTCTAGCCCTAAGGCTCTTCGGGATTCAACCCGGCTCTGAACTCTAGCCCTAAGGCTCTTCGGGATTCAACCCGGCTCGGAAATACAGTGGCACATAAGTCAAATTCAGCACATGAACTTATCACAAAAACATTAATCTCAAAACATCATTCTTTTGTTCACTTCACACATTACACATATCCGGACACTTTCAAGAGGTACATTCGGCCTAATTACATATAAGCAAATCTCAAACCAATCCATTTATAGAAGGGTTAAATACTTAAACTTACCTCGAACTTTTCTGTATAAATACGGGGCGGCTATTCTGTCACCTTAGCTTTCCCCTTATTCGATGCTGTCCCTCTATGTTCTTGAGCTTCAATTTACAAATTAGATGTATTAATTTACAAATCCTACTTACCTTAAAGTATGGAATATACACCCTCTCTATACGGCACACAAACACATTCGGCCAAATTATCAATAATTAAGTACCTTCACTTCAATAATACGAACGCACAAACACCTTTCTTTTATGAATACATTAGGCCGAATTTCATTATGTTACTAATCATGCCGGGTTTTAATTAGATCACATATAGAAAGTCTTTTAAAATAATCTTATCCTTCATGTCATAATAGACTTAGGGGTCAAATATGATTTCCTCTAATTTACCACATCAACATTTCTTCATCAAGATATGAACATTACAGAGGCAACTAGATTGCCATAACCGGTTATAAATTGAGTCATACATACAAAGTATATCACATAAGTACACCAAATCTCTAATGACCGAATGCTCATTTGATACTTCAAAGAACATCAATGAGTCAAATATAACAAACCGAATCAAGACTATATAAGTCTAAGTCTCAAATAAATTCAATAATATGCTACATTGATATTCCATCATCAAGACATCACCTAAGCTAAGACAAAAATTCTCACATCCGTATTAGCCGAATGCAATAATGCAAAATCAAAGACATTACCATAGTCATTCCCATATTTCTAATTTAAAAAAAATACCATAAATGGTTTCAAACATTAATTTGGAGTACATTCGGCGTCCTCCCTAACCAAGGATTCTAGGCCACAAATCGGAAATATGTCCACAACAAAGGTTAGCCGACTTCCCTAATATGCAACATCAATTTACAAAATAAAATAACACATTTGGTTCATGACCGAAAGTACCATTCATCACAAATACAAATTTCACTCATTATTTAAGTTCCAATTAGGCTAACACTCATGCAATCACTATCAACTTCGCCTTAACCTAGCATATTCCCCACTTAGCCGATTACCATAATCAAATTAGTCACAACTATTTCTTTCACCAAGCTCAAATCATCAACTACAATTTCTCAATATTCAAAAATAGCTAAAGAAACCTCAATGAAAACACCACATCCTCAACCGAATTTACATCACAAGGGATTGAGCCACACAAAGCTCAAATTCAAAATATCAACTTAAAATCTTAAAATTTCATGGATTTTAACATTACCTTGTTTATCTAACACTCAATTACTTAATTTCCATAGCAATTTGTGAATTTCATAATTTTCAAAACACCATTGCCGAATACCAACATCAACCAACTTCAAAATTTATACATGGGCTAGGTAAGGAACTTAGTAGCTAACTCCATTTCATCAAAAATTTGAAGAAACACATGAAAAACATTTAATTCATACCTTAAATTTTGAACTACAATAGCCGAACCTCCTTTAAACTCCAACTCTCTCTTCTTTAGTCATAAACGGCAATGGAGGATGAAAAGAAGGAAATTTTCTTTTCTAAATTATCTTTTTTGATTTTATGTATTAATAAAATAATGAATTTAACACATAAACAATATAAAAATAATTTTAACATCATCATTGCCGTCCACTAAAGTGGAAATGGGCAATTAGACATGCAAAGACATCACTTTGTATGTTTATACTTTTTAGTCACTTTAATTCTTACCTACTATAATTTCAAAGTTCAACATTTAAGCCCTCTTTAAGCAATTAATCATTTTAAAGGTCAAATTTTCACAAAATTTTTTATAACCCCTACTAAAACGCATATCAACAATCCAACTAACATCATTAATAAAAATTTCTGATTCGGTTTAGCAGTCCCGAAACCGCTTCCCGACTAAGGTCGAACTAGGGCTGTCACACATGTGCTGTATTGGGATCAACATTCAATATGTGGGCCCCAAGATCATTGTGTATAATGATGCCTCAACTCGAGTTCTCGACCAAAGGGGTGTAAACAATTTTATCCTTTTTGCCTTTGATGAACGATAAGTTATACATGTTTTTACCTCATACTTAGCCCAATTTCTGGATGAATTACCATTGAATTTGTGAAAGTTGGTGCTCTTAATCCCTTTATTTCATGTTTTATACTCAGGTGAGCATAGGGAATTGAAAAGAACGAGAAACAGGCCAAAAACGGAGAAAATAGGCCAAAGTATGAAAAAATACGACCTGGAGGTTCGCCACACGGCCATGTCACATGGCCGTGCCACCTTGAGCTCGAACACGGCCTAACCCTGACGAGCACGGCCATATCACACGGCCGTGCCACCTTAACAGTCCCAAGCACGGCCTGGGCCTCGATCCACACGGGTGTGGCATACGAGCGTGTCCTTGTCGTGAGGAAGTTCAATTTCACTCGGAAAAGAGGCTAAGAAAGGTATTCCAAAGCTCTATATAAAGACCCTAGGAGGCAACTTCAAGGGTGTCCTTTTCTCCCCTCAAGAAGGTGTTTATTTTTGCCAACACAGAGAGTAGAAGTAAGGAATTACTCCAAGGGAAGCCGATTGATCCATCTCAGAAGTCGAATTCTGCCTCAAGTCTAAAGATCTCCCTTCAAATTCCTATAGGGGTTTTTGGGTTCTTTATGTTTTGTTATCATTATTCTTCTGAGATGTTTTCTTTTATAATTATAAACTAAATCCCCCAAATACTTGAGGGGGATGAAACTTAAGACAGATCTTGTTATTATTTTCTCTTAAATTATATGAATAATATTTGATTTGTTCTTAATTGTGTTTTTAACTCTTAAATTGATATTTCCGGGATATTGATTTAAGTCGAATGTGCTTATGTAGAGGAGAAAAAATCCCTGCATAGGAGTAGATCCAACACAATTAAGCGAAGTTGATTGCAATCCTAGAGATAGGACGACGAAAATCTACCGGATTAGGGTCAAAGTTAATAAGGAAATCTATAGATCGAGTTAAGGCAACTCCAGGGGTTTTAATTAGAAAGAGATTTCAATTAATCAACCTAGGGTTAATTGTTTTTAGTCTCGAGAGAGATATTAACATAAGCTAGGAATTTCTATGGATCAAGTCAAGTGAATAAATCGTCTAGTTCAAGAGTTGATACAAGTGAAGTCTGGTAGATTCTCCCTTGAGTATTGTCCAAATCATTTAGTTTTCCTAAAAGAGTTTTCCCCAATTTACTTTTTGTGCATTTTTAGCTTAGTTTAATAATTAGTTTAGTTTAATAAAATCCCCTTTTATTTTTAGATTAAATAATAGAAAGAAAGTTAGTACTAGTACTTTTGGTTCCCTTGGGTACGATATCTCGGTCTTGCCACTAAGCTATACTACTGTTCGATAGATGCGCTTGCCTTAAAATCGTGATAATAGTTAGTTTCTGGTGTGATCATTTATTATAAATTTTATTACTTCATATCATGAATATCAAGTTTTTGGCGCTGTTGCCGGGGAACTAAGATATTAGAAACACTCGATTTTTATTACTTTAGCTATTACTATTTATATTTATATAAATTTTCAATTTCTTTTTTTTATTTGTTTATTTATTTATTTTTATCTACTTTTTCCCTTCTAGGTATCTCTAGTTTATGACTAGAAGAAACCCAGGAGGACTATTACTTTTTGACGAAGATTTAGAAGCTACAGTTTGTAGAACTCGTAGAGAGATCAGATGAAGCCTACATTATCCAGAACAAGGACAAGAAGAAGAACCAGAACCTATGAAGGGATGGAAGCAAATCAAGAAAATCTACCACCTCCCGCGATAGCCACAGAACCAGTGAACCAAAATAATGCTCCTCGTACTATATATGATTATGCTAAACCTAATTTGGCTGATACTGAATCTAGTATTGTTAGGCCAGCTATTGCTGCAAATAATTTTGAATTAAAACCTAACACTATTCAAATGATTTAGCAATTTGTTCAGTTTGATAGTTTACAGGATGAGGATCCCAATCACACTTAGCCAATTTTTTGGAATTCTGCGATACATTTAAAATAAATGGTGTTTCTGATGATGCCATTTGTCTTAGGCTATTCCCATTCTCCTTGAGAAACAAGGCTAAACAGTGGTTAAATTCTTTACCACGAGGCTCAATCACTACATGGGAACAGATGACCGGAAAATTTTTACTTAAGTATTTTCCTCCAGCTAAAACAACTAAATTACAGAATGATATCTTTTCTTTTGTGCAGATGGATTTAGAGACACTTTACGATGCCTGAGAGAGATACAAAGATATCTTGAGAAGGTGCCCTCGCCATAGGTTGCCTTTGTAGTTCAAACCTTTCACAATGGTTTGAATCCCTCAAAAAGACAAATGATTGATGCAGCTGCCGGAGGAACAATCAACAACAAAACACTCGAAGCAGCTTATGAGTTTATAGAAGAAATGTCACTAAATAACTATCAGTGGCAAGTCATAAGAAAAAAGCCGACAAAAGTAGCAGTATTTTTTAATATTGATGCAGTCACAATGCTTTCCACTCAGGTAGAACTTTTAAATAAAAAGATTGATTGTTTTATTGGTTATACGCAGGTACATCCAGTCATGCAGTGCGACTCCAACCTAGAAGGAATAAGCAACCCAGAGTATCATCCCTATGGACATAGCACAGAAACCGAACAGATGAATTATATGGGTAATAATTCTCAACCTCAAAATAATCCTTATAGAAATACTTACAATGCAGGTTGGAAGAATCACCCTAATTTCTCATGGGGCGAACAAGGAAATCAAAGACAACCACATCCTCCGGGATTTCAACAGCCACCACTCCAACAAGAGAAAAAATCGAACCTTGAAGAGATGCTCACAAAATTTATTGCAGTATCAGAGACCCGTTTTCAAAACACTGAAACGTCATTGAAGAACCAGCAAGCATCCATTTAAGGACTCGAAACTCAAATAGGCCAGCTCGCCAAGCTAATTTTTGAAAGACCGCAAGGTGGGTTACCAAGCAACACTGAAACCAACCCTAAGGAGCAACTCAATGCCGTGGATACAATAGATGAGGAAGAATTAACCAAAACCAACTCAGAGTTATGTAAGGAGACTATGGTAAGTAAATGTAAGGATGAGGTAAGTTCCAAAGAAGTAACTATCAAAGAGTATAGACCTCATATCCCATACCCAAATGCGTTAAAGAAAGACCGCACAGATGAGCAATTCGGTAAGTTTCTCAAACTCTTAAAGAAATTACATATCAACTTACCGTTTATTAAAGCTCTTTCGCAGATGCCAAATGCTGTTAAGTCTTTAAGAGAGCTATTGACAAACAAGCGAAAGCTAGATGAGAAATCTCATGTGGAGTTGAATGCAGTATGCTCAGCCATCTTACAAAATAAGCTACCCAACAAACTAAAAGATCCTGGGAGTTGTACTATTCCTTGTTTACTTGGTAGCTTAGACGCCAAAAATGCTTTAGTTGATTTAGGGGCTAGTATTAATGTCATGCCTTCTAAACTGTTTAAACAACTAGGTTTTGGAAAACCTAAACAAACTAGGATGAGCATCCAATTAGCTGATAAGACCATTAGATTTCCAAAGGGAATAATTGAAGATGTGCTTGTCAAAATTGATAAATTTATATTCCCAATTGACTTTTTTGTTTTAGACATTGATGAGGATAGCAATATACCCTTAATTCTAGGGCGACCTTTTTTAGCAATTGCTAGAACAATAATTGATGTAGGAACAAGTGAACTTACACTACGAGTAGGTGATGACAAAGTTACTTTACAAGCCCGAAACCCGATTAAAATTATTGATGATAAAAATACTGTTTCGAATTCGTGTAAAAAGAATGATCTCACCACCCAATCTTCTGTGCAAGATACACTCCACATAAAGGCAGCCCAACCACAAATAAGTCCATCCAAGGGAGACGCATCTGAAAAGCGAATGCTTCAGATTGAGGAACTATACGAGTGGCTGAACTATAAAGAAAAACCCAAAATATGCTACACCAACCCAGAACATCAACAAGACGACCCTCAAGTAAAAACGAATCAAATCAAGGTAGGGGATAAGGTAATCTTAGGAGAAGACGATCCGCGAATCTTGAATTCAAAAGAACACACAAGTGACACACCTTACTTCACGGTAATGAAAATCTTTCCCTACAGCACAGTCAAGGTAACTCATCCAAACCATGGCATTTTCAAGGTAAACGGTCATCGGCTTAAACGTTATAAAGGTGAGGAATTTAAGAATAATAGAGAGGAGCTTCAGCTCCACGAGCTCTCTTCATAATACATGCAAGCAGAGTCGAGCTTAGACTCTAAATAAGCGCTTCTCGAGAGGCAACCCAAGCACTAACTTAGTAAATTCTTTTATTTTACCTTTCTAATACATTGACTAACCCTTTGAATGCAGGTTTTTCCAGCCACACGGCTATGCCCACGGGTGTGCCTAAGGTCATGTGGATAAAACAAGTAGAAACACGGCCGTACGATATGGCCGTGTACGACCAGGGTAAAAGTTTCTACGACACGGGCTGAGACAATGAGCCACGACCGTGCGACATGGCCGTGGCCAAGCCTGACAATTAGACACGAGGATGCACCACGCCTGTGTCCCAAGGCCGTGGTCGACACTGTCAATTCAGACACGGGCGTATGACCTACTACACGGTCGTGGGAGAAGCGAACATCAAGGATACTGCCGTTCAACACGGCTGTGTGCCTCAACATGCCCTAGCCACACGGGCGTGTGTTACGAAACTGACGCGCCAAAACCTCTAATTTTTGAACCACACGGGTAAATCCCGAGCCACACGGGCGTGTGCCTTGCCCGTGTGACCCAAAATCCTATATAAACAGCCCACTATTCATCTTCTTCTTCACATAAACCCTGAAAATCTCTCAACCCAACTCTCATACCCACTATTTCTAGCGCCGCCGCCGGCCTCCATAGCGCCACCACGCCCGTGCAACATCGCCACGACCGTGTTCCACCTTCGCACTCACTCATTCGATTCCTTTTTCCTTATTTTTCTCTTGCATTTCTAATGTCTTTATCTATTTTTATGGTAATAATTTGCTTTATTTAGTTTTTGCATTATTTTTAGGCATGAACTTCATTGGTTTAGCATGATTATTCTAGAATTTTCATGATGCCATTTAGAATCATCCTTTGGCTGCCACTTTTCCATATCTAGAGTAGTATTCAATTAGTATAAAATGATATCCATGCCTCCATAAATTGATATCATGCTTAGAATGAATAGATTATATTATTTAGGTTAGTACAATCAACATTTCATTGCAATATGTTTTGTTTAAATTGTCATTTAAGCATAAGAACTTATTAATATTCATATTTTTAGTTTCAGTTTTTAGGACTAATGCATATCGTTTTGTTTTTTTAGGAACTATGTTATCATCACGCGGAAAGAAAGATGCCGTCCCTGCTTCAAAGAAGCGAAAGGGGCCCGGTGGTTCTTCCTTCTGACCCATAGCCGAAGCTCGCCATCCTTTTATCTAATTTTCGCAAAACTCCTAAGAGGAGTTATTCCAGATTCTGCGATTTTTAGGAACGGGGAGATGTATAGACTAGGCCGCCCTAGAGCAGGTCCAGCTAGCTGATGAGGTCCGGGTCTTGTTAATGACGGACCCGTAGGAGTAATTCATTCAGATTGTGGAGCCTACCTATATTGAACTCACTCTAGAGTTCTGCTCTACATTTCATCTTCAGACGGTGATGAGCCGACATGACGATCCTGGGACGATCTAATTTTATCTAGGGGGCCTCGTTCGTCAGCTTAGTGTACCAGAGTTAGGTACAGCTTTGGGCCTCTATACGGAGCAATTCATGGAGGAAAAGGACCTTTTCAAACTCCACTGCCACATCCATCTATCACCATCAAGTGTTGGGAGGCCCTAGTTCCTGCATCGTCTACATAAGACCCCAGTAGCTCCAAAGCGACCAATCTCGCCCCATCCCTGAGGTACCTGCATGCCATCCTCGCGCACACACTGATAGGCAGACGCGAGAGTACCGGTCTCGTCAACACTCATGACGCCTACTTTTTATGGAGCATGACGCGCATTCATGTGATCGATCTTACCCACTTCATCGCCTATGCTATCCAGCACCAAATGGAGCGACACCGTCGGGGCATAATCTCTATGGGCACGTACATCACGCAGTTGGCCCGTTATTTCGGCCTACTCAACACTGCGGCCCAGACATCTTCGTATACTCTAGTCGATCAGATGTCCCCACAAGGCATCCAAACTATGCTACACATGAGGATGATCCAGCGCCGACGTGGGACTGACCCTCTGCAATACCGACTACTCTGAGACACCGAGTAGAAGGATCCCGAGGACATTACTGATGATGTCCCACCACCAGAGGAGGCATCTACTGAGCCACTACCCCCTCGCTGACCAGTTCATGCGACAGCTTCATATGCTGACATATCCGAGCAACTCACACGATTCGAGTAGCAGTACTTTTGACGCTTCGATCATATCGATGCTACTCTTCAGTAGATATGCCAGCATCTTTACATTTCATCACTGCCCCCACCTCGCGGACCATATGAGGATTAGAACTTTCTATCTCTCTTATCTTCTTTTTTATTTGCTTTTTTGATCTTTATTTTTACCTTCTCTTGAACTTTATGTTTCTTTATAATCTTTAGATTTTTCTTTATCTTTATTTCGATCTTTATGTTTATTGAATATTTTAATTTAGTTTTCAATTTTATCATTTTATCGGCCATTTCCTAACGAGTAATTGTGCTAATCTTTGAATATCTAAAATCCCTTAAGTGTTATCGCAGTTTCAAAGGAGCTTTACAGCTCAAATCCATCTGTAATGGGAAAACCTTGCCACAATTGCCGGCTCTTATAATTCCAATATCCGTCTCTACAAATTCATCCAATATTCAAGTAGTTTCACTTCTCTCCCTATTTTATGATCTTATGCTTCTGTTGCTACTAATGTTTCTTTGTACATTGAGGGCAATGTACATCTTAAGTGGGGGGGACCTACTTCTAGTCATTGCATTCTCTCTGAAACCCTTGAAAATTTTTACAACTAACTTTTTACATTGTTCTCAAAATTTCGAATTTTCACTTTTACTCTCTGCATTATCTTCAATCTCCTATTAGGAATTAATTATGATTGATTTATGAATTTTTATTGATATGTTGAGAATTAAGACATAGGTGCTTATGCTTTGATTATTCAAACTTTAAGACATTAGGGAATCAATCATAATAAGTTGAAATTTTTGACAATTTAAATTTTTTCTAGGCTATCTTCCCTAATTTTAAGTGTTATCTTGAGATTTGAAATTCGCAGGATTGACATCAAAAAGCCATAATTCTGGTGAGATTTTTTAAAATTTTGAGCATACATTCTTTCGTGCTCATTTTTATTGTTGCTTTGAGTGAGTCAATACTGATTTGTTGTTTTAGAACTTGCTTCGATTATACATGTGAAGAACACATCATTGATTTGATACACTAAGATGATAAAGGCACCTAGGTTTTAACCCACTTACTCTATAAAAGCCTACCTCTACAAATTAACCCCTAGTGAACCCCATTGAGCCTAACAACCCATTCTTTGACTTACCTCTAATATTAACCTATAACCCGTTTTTGTTGAATTCCATTCAATTATTTTGATCCCTATTTTTGTCGAGATTTGAGTTGAATTATTATCTAGCTTTATTCTATTTTCCAGTCTGTAAAACTTGTAAACATTCAAAGTATTGTATTTGCTTTGTTCTTAAAATATATATATATATATATACAATTAATTCAGTAGCAAGTCATATTTCAGTTATAGTTTAATATTTTTGCATATTTCTATTATAAGCCATCAAATCCAGAACGATGTCATCATAAGGCTTAGCTCGAGGAATATGTTCTAGTGATAGAGATTTTTCTAGCTAGATGATTTTTCAATTCAATCTCGATTCTAACCCTCTCTTTTTCAGCTTGTGACAACACCCCTAACCAAAGCCCCATTACAACCATTGAAAGACCTTTTGATCGATGTGTCATATCAATCTATAGTGGTGGAGATTTGATCTTCTTACAAGCCTATGGTAATAACTTTTCAAGTTGACTAAGGAGTGCTTAATTTCTAAACCCTAAACACTTTGAGTGGATAGAGTGAATCTTTAGTGAGAATGTCAACTCTTGTTGATTTTGATTGAGAGATGATCACTTAAGAGAAGGGAGAAAACCTATGTTTCTGTGATAAAATTCTCAACTTAGAGTGTTTGAAAACTTAATGTTCTTCTGGTTGAATTCTCATTGTATGATTACTTGTGAATTAGTTTGAAACATTATTGATAAGGGTTATAAGTTGAGAAGAATGATTCTTAATTGTGAATTGAGATTTTGCTTAAGGACAAACAAAGGCTTAAGTGTGGGGGTATTTGATAAACGATAAATTATACATGTTTTTACCTCATGCTTAGCCCAATTTCTGGATGAATTACCATTGAATTTGTGGAAATTGGTGCTCTTAATCCCTTTATTTCTTGTTTTATACTCAGGTGAACATAGGGAAGTGAAAAGAACGAGAAACGGGCCAAAAATGAAGAAAATAGGCCAAAGTATGAAAACAACATGGCCTGGAGGTTCGCCATACGACCATGTCACACGGACGTGCCAACTTGAGCTCAAACACGGCCCAACCCCGACTAGCATGGCCATATCACACGGCCGTGCCACCTTAACAGTCCCGAGCATGGCCTGAGCCTCGATCCATATAGGCGTGGCACACGGGCGTGTCCCTGTCGTGAGGAAGTTCAATTTCACTCAGAAAATGATGCTTAGAGGCTAAGAAAGGCATTCCAAAGCTCTATATAAAGACCCTAGAAGGCAACTTCAAGGGTGTACTTTTCTCCCCTCAAGAAGGTGCTTATTTTTGCCAACACAGAGAGTAGAAGCAAGGAATTACTCCAAGGGAAGCCGATTGATCCATCTCAGAAGCCGAATTCTGCCTCAAGACTAAAGATCTCCCTTCAAATTCCTACATGGGTTTTTGGGTTCTTTATGTTTTGTTATCATTATTCTTCTGAGATGTTTTCTTTTATAATTATGAACTAAATCCCCCAAATACTTGAGGGGGATGAAACCTAAGACAGATCTTGTTATTATTTTCTCTTGAATTATATGAATAAAATTTGATTTGTTCTTAATTGTGTTTTTAACTCTTAAATTGATATTTCCGGGATATTGATTTAAGTCGAATGTGCTTATGTAGAGGAGCAAAAGTCCCTGCATAGGAGTAGATCTAATACAATTAAGCGGAGTTGATTGCAATCCTAGAGATAGGACGACGAAAATCTGCCGGATTAGGGTCAAACCTAATAAGGGAATCCATAGATCTAGTTAAGGCAACACCAGGGGTTTTAATTAGAAAGAGATTTCAATTAAACAACCTAGGGTTAGTTGTTTTTAGTCTCGAGAGAGATATTAACATAAGCTAGGAATTTCTACCGATCAAGTCAAGTGAATAAATCGTCTAGTTCAAGAGTTGATATCAAGTGAAGTCTAAGTGGATTCTCCATTGAGTATTGTCCAAATCATTCAGTTTTCCTAAAAGAGTTTTCTCCAATTTACTTTTTGTGCATTCTTAGCTTAGTCTTATAATTAGTTTAGTTTAATAAAATCCCCTTTTATTTTTTAGGTTAAATAATAGAAAGAAAGTTAGTACTAGTACTTTTGGTTCCCTTGGGTACAATATCTCGGTCTTGTCACTAAGCTATACTACTGTTCGATAGGTGCGCTTGCCTTAAAATCATGATAATAGTTAGTTTCTGGTGTGATTATTTATTATAAATTTTATTACTTCATATCACAAATATCAGCCTTCTTCGTCGATATCATCTGGGACCTTATCTACATCGGGGTCACTAAAATCTCCACCCTTTTAATCATAACGACCATTATTATCGAATACATCTTCACCATGCACATCGGTCTTAATCACGACTGATTGTATCTTTCAATGAACAAAATGTGAACTTTTTTCCCATGTCGATGTCGCTTCACCACTGTATTGGTTTGCAATCCAACGTTGATATTGATGATAAAATCATGCATAAATGATCTCCTATCGACAGACACTCTAAGAACTAACTGCCTCCGAACGTATTACTATCTAGAGTGTGAATACTGCAAGGAGGTGATCCATTGAGTAACCCTACAAAATAGTTAATAGATCATACCTCTACTCACTAATTCGCCATAGAGGGATTAGTTTGTCATGTCTTCCATAGATAATATATAATTTATGTAAAGAGAAAACATGCTAATTAAATCGACAAGATAGATTAAATGAAAGAGCCTGATTGTATTGAAGTTAAGCACGAATCCACAGAGTTTGAATACTTCCACAATTCAGATATCTTAAAATCAACAAGAACAATTGAAATAAATCTAAAACCTAAGAATGAAAGAAAACTAAACTAAGATTACCAAAGAGAATTTAGGCTAAAGGAATGGAGTCTATAACATGTGTCAATAGAGCCTATTTATAACTTTTAGGTGGCCGTCATCCTCAACCCTAGGTTAGCTGACGTCTTTGTAATATCCCGAATTAGGGCCTAATCGGAATAGTGGTTTCGTGACCATAAATCCAAGATACAAATAATTATTTTATAATTATTTTGAGGTTTATGATATGATTGCATGATTGTGTGGAAATTTCGTGAAGAAATTCTATGCATAAAGTGCTTAATTTGAAATTAGGGGCTAAATCGAATAAGTTGCAAAATTTGCATTCTAGAATCTTTTAGTATGAAATTGCTTTGGAATATTAATTAGGAGGTCTTAAATATCAATTTGACCAATTTCTAAGTTTATGGACAAAAATTGGACATGAATGGAATTTTTGAAAGTTTAGTAAGGAAGGGCATTTTGGTCATTTGGATATTAAATGAAATAAAATGGGAAAAACAACACAAAAATTAATCATCTTCTTCATATGTTGCTGCCGAATTTTGCTCTCCACCATAGCTAGGGTTTCAACACTTTTAAGCCTTGATTGTAAGTGATTTCCATGCCCGTTTTTAATGTTCTTTACATTTTTGAAATCCTCGTAGCTCGGTTTACCTATTTTTACCAATATTTTGAGCTAGGGTTTATATTTGGAAAAATACCCATAGGTGAAGTTTGTGTATTTTGGTGTTTTATGATAGAATATGAGGGTTTAAATTATGCTAGACAACTTGTGCTACTCGGTTTTAAGTAAAAACGAGTAAAACGGCTTAATTGGTAAAAATATATATTGTTCATAAGTGTATGTTATAGTGGGAATTTGAGCTTGCTAATGGTAAATAAATGATCAGCATGTCCTAAAACATAAGAATTTGAAAAAAAATTTAATTTCCGAGCCTTGGGGCAAAAGTGTAAATATGCAAAAGTTTAGGGGTAAAATTGTAATTTTGTCAAAATTTGAATTAAGGACTATTTTGATAATGTGAGTATTAAATGAGCTAAATGTACTATTTTAGACCAAGAAAAACGAGATTCAAGTCGTGAATGAGAGAAAAACAAAGTTGTCGAGGCATAGGCTCGATTCTAAATATTTTGCCATAAGGTAAGTTCATGTGTAAATAATGTAACATAATCGTTATTTTTAAGTTAATTAATGTTATTTATATGATATGTTGATTTTTATCATGAAATATATGCTTTGTGGTTATTATCGAATAATATGCAAATTATGTGTGCTACTTGTTAAATATAAATTGCTACCGAGTACTGGTTCCGGTATTCTGTGGAAGACGGCAAGGATATGTGATTGAGGAAAATCCCGTTTGAACCTTAGGAATAGATTAGGATACAAGTGACATGTCACTAGGATGGTTGGGCATCCGAACTCATTGAGTTGAGTCCGAGTTCACTTATGGATGCAAATGTCCGAACTCGTTGAGTTGAGTCCGAGTTCGTGAGATGTAACTAGGCATCTGAACTCGTTGAGTTGAGTCCGAGTTCACTTATGGATGCGAACGCCCGAGCTCGTTGAGTTGAGTCCAAGTTCGCTTATGGGCGGGTTACATGGTCATTTGATTACATATGTGGCACTTATGTGCAAATTATCCATGTATCCGAGTTATATTCCGATGTGTTCAACGGGTAAAATTCTAGTGAAATGGAAGAACACTCAAGATGCAAGTGTCATTTTGATAAGTGTTGTGAAATGGACAGTTTGGACAGGTATGTACTTAACCCTCGGGTTGAAACTCGATACAACAACAATAATGTGGTAAGATGATAAATGATGATTAGAAATGTGATATTGTTTTGGTGATACCATGCTCGTGTTATTTGGTATAATTGATTTGTTATATTACTTGTTATTTGCATGTGAACTTACTAAGCATTTATGCTTACTCCCTCCTTTCCATTCATTGTAGTTTTGGACAAGCCGGCTTGGGAATCGGGATAGGTCGAATGCTCACTCACACTATCCGAAGAGCTATTTTGGTAAAATGGCTTGTATGACTCGAATATGGCATGTATAGCAATATACTTGTTTTGTGTAATTAATCTTGTGATATGGTTGTGGTTTGGTTGAGAAAATGCCTGATAATGATTAGTCCTTGGAATGGCTAATTTAGATCATGTATGAGACCATGTATGTTCAAAGTGATAATAGTCCATGAATATTCATAGAAAAGTGAAATTTGTCATAAAATAGAATATTGTAACAGCAGTGACGTGAGTTTAAAAAATCACTAAAAATAGTAGAAACAGAATTAGGTGATGAATTAAATATAAAATTGAAGCTTATTGGGTCTAGTTTCATATGGTAGAAGCGAAATAGGTAAAGGAGTTATATGTTGTGAGATATTTGAGTTTTAGTGAAACAGGGCCAGAGCGATTTCTGGATCCCCTGTTCCAAATTTGGAAATTCACCATAAATTATAAAAAAATAATTAGGAGATGTAATTTATATGTTCAGAATCCTTATTGAGTCTAGTTTTAAGAGAAACAAACGGCATAGTCACATGAATTTTGTACAGAGAGAAAAGTGGTTCGTCGTAAGCAGAGGTTAGTGCATTCAAGTCCTGAAAAAGGGGTAACTTTAAATAATAAACTGTACTAATTGGCTCAACCAAAAATTCTAGAAAAAAATTAGTAAATAGATAAATGAGTCTAGATTTAAGGAAAATTTACGGATCTTGATTTTGAGCTTCATAATTTGAGATATGATTTTTTTTGTAACCGTGACATAGATAGACAGCAGGTTGCGAATGTAGAAATAAAGGATTCAAAGTTCTTAAAATGGTAAATTATGTTCAGTAACACCTCAAGCTCGACTCCGGCAACGGTCTTGGGCATGGGGGCGTTATAGTCCTCGAGTTTAAAGTTCAAATGTGTAGACCAAAACACCCATGTTTTATGTTTTATTTACATCACAGAGTCGATATCGTGATACACCAAGACCTGTGTCGCGATATAGCAATTAGTGTATTCCTCTACAGCTATCTTCAGGGGTATGTCGGACACCTTCAGTCTGTGTTCAATAGACTCCACATCTGTTAACTAAACAAACAACTGAATCAGTTCAGTGTTCACCCTCTGTAACCCATCGTACCCAAGCTAGACGTTAAGCCTAATTCGAAAAATTACACTGGCCATTGAAATGGCCTAGCAGAACTATCAGAGTTTAAAAACAGTTGTTTAAAACATTTGCTTTAATTTTGGAAACCAGTTATTCTTTAATGATTGTTTTTCAAAAGTTTATATTATATAAATTAATATATTTTTCAAACCTCATTTACTTAGTAATGTAGTGGAAAAGTAGTTTCTAACATAGTTTTAATAGAAACTACATTTCATGCATAAATAAATTAGAATCCATATTTCAACATCCGAAAGCCAAATTAAATGCCATGCTTGTTATATGAACCCAAAAATCTAAATATCATGCCACAATTTAAAAATAGAACAATACAATCTCTAAATAACAGAAAATATGGATAATAAACCTAAAATACTTTAATAAAAAAATATTTTGAGTCGAGACCCTTCAGATGCCAAGTTTGCATCCTAACCTGGCGGGTTATCTATAAAGGTGGAAATAATGGAGGAGTGAGCTTAAGAAGCTCAATATGAGATCAATCACAAGAAAATCAATGCAAATAGTAGATAAGCGTACTAGATAACAATGCATAAAGTAATCACAATTGAATAACAATTCAGAGTATCATTATTTCAAGTTAACTCAACACAATATCATCTCATAATTCACAGTTTTGTATGCACATGCTTATAAATGCAATGCAGTTTCATTTTGACAAAAAATATCCTACCCAACTCCGTTACACACCACAGAAAGAGTTCTCTAAAACTTATCCAACCCTACACACAGCGTTGTGGATAAACCACAAGTAATATCACATCTCAAAAATTGGGTTGGTTGAATTGGTATTAGTTTGTGGGATTGAGAGAAAAGTCAGGTTTAATATCATAGAAATTAAAATAGGATAAAATACTTAATTACATAATAATGGAAATAATAAAATATTAAAATAATTATTGGGTCTAAAATTAGGTGATGAAAATTAGGATTAGGTGGCTGGTTATTAAATAACTTAAAATGAACTTTTAAAATAAAATTGGGTTTGAAAATAATTGAGAAAAAATGTGTTTTGATTAAACTAAGGTCTGATTTGAAAAACAATGGAAAAATGAATGTTTTAAAAGGCAAATTTTCCTTCTTTTTTTTTAATTAAAAAAATTGCTTATCTTCTTACTTTAAAAACCTCCACATCCATTCCCTCCTATTTAGCTTCTCATTCAAAAAATTTTCCCAAATTCAAATATGATATTTTCTCTCAAAATTAACTCATCTTTGGTGATTTCCTAGCTATCCACACACCTCAGCACCTTTCAATTTTAAAGAAAAATCTTTAAATCTTTATCAAATTTGTCATTGTTTCTCTCACGTTCAACTTCAAATTAACTCCACAATTTGTTGATTTCTTCAAATTGAGGTAATGCCTTGACTTATTATGATTTGATTGAGGTTTTTATTAGTTGAATTTGGAATTTAACCGAGTGTGTTGTGAGTTTTTAAGATTTAAAGCTTTTTAATCAAATTTCGGTTCAACAATGGTGAAATCTGGAATTATGAGTAAACCTACTATTTTTTATTGATTTCTAATTTATTTTTAACTAAATTGAAGGTATTTGAACTCAATTTGATTTATAGGTATCCAATTTTAATGAATTTTGAATTTCTCCGTTTTGTATGTTCATATAAGCTTGATTTTCCAAAAGTTTTAAATAGTGAGATTAGGTAAAATTAAAGGTTTATACTGGTAATAATAGGTTAAATAGGATGTTTAGAAACTTAATTAAGGTTTAGGAACAAAAATTGAGTGAGGAAGCCTCATATTTCGGCAAAATGAGTTGACTTTCGATAGGAGAAAAGTGACCTTAGAGTAGTGATTTTGCTACTCTTTTTTTTTTTTTTGACTTTGAGGCTGTTAATAATGTGCTTTTAATGTATTTAATGTGAATGCAAAGTTCTGGAGTTGTCAAGAGATTCTACGAGCAACACAAAAGGGAAAGAAATGCTCGTTTGAGATTGTTATGCGCAAGGTATCAACTAGGTGAGTGATCGGAATTGTAGCTCTTAAGCACTATCCCTAAGGTTGAATAGGAGCTTAAACCCTAATCTAAGGTTCGAGAGTAAGTATTCTTACTTGACCCACGTACTATTAAATTCGATGCTTATTTATCGTGATATGTGAATCATGTGAAATATTAAGCATGTGTTATGTGTAAATGACAATGATTGATAAGTGCTTGTTGGTTTTATGCGCACCTAAATAATTTATTATGATTATGGCTCTTTTGAGTAATTGTGATAGCAGTTGAGAGTGCATTAAAAGTGTTGAGAAAGTGATTGAAAAAGTATTGTTAACAAGTGAAAGTTTGTATAAAATAGTGAGTGAATATGTGTATAAGTGGATATGTCGGCATTGTGATTGTTTAGAACCATTGGATATCATTGACATGCCATAGGATTGTGAGTACTCACCCTTTTTATTATGTGTTAGGGCATTGTAGCCCGGAGATAGCGTCGAAGAGATAAGAGAATGTCGAGCATAGCACCATTCACCATAGATAGCGTGGTGTGTTTGGAGAGTGTGAGCATTCATGCTACACTTACATGGAGATAACGTACGACTTTATGAGTCATGAGGTGTGTTTGGAGATCTGCTTATCCAATGCATTACTAATTATATATATGTTTCATGTCACATTATGCCAATATATCATTGTGTTTACTTTGTGATACGTTTGATGTTATGCCATGGTTGCATGATTTAGTATGTTTTCATTCAACTACGGATTTTATGTCTAATTGTGGAAATTCTTTGTGCACTCACTAAGCTTTACCAAGCTCACACTCCTTACTTTACCTTACAGATAAATAGTTTGCAGGCTAGCAATGAGGGTGGTAAATCGGTGATTCACTACAAGGTATTTTTTTAGAGTATGTGTGTTGAGATTTTAAACTACAAAGTGAAGACAATGTGGGTCATTCCAAGGGTTTAGTACTAGAATTAGACTTAGATTTTTTTAAATAAAATTTTCAACGGGTTGTAAACAGACATTACTAACTGTTTAATTTTTTTGAGGGTTTCAAACGTTTTAATTGGTTGTTTGATTGCGTGTATGGATGGTTTTATTACTAGTTTAATGAGATGATAATCAAATAAACTAACGATTTTTTTTTTGCAGCTAAGGGAGAACGTCAAGTATTAAGTTACGCTCTATACCTTCTAATTGTGTGAATGAAATAATTAATTTAGAAAATCATGCATTTAGGACTAATTCCTATATGAAATATTATGCAATTGTGTGGTGTGTATGGTTGGTTGGTGTGGTTAATAAAGTTTTAAATGAAAAGTCAACTTGGTGGCTAATGTGACGTTCGAAATTATGGTCAGACTGTCCTGATCGGGTTTAGGGTGTCATAAGTAATTTGCAGAAAAACTACCAATAGTAAAAATTGTAAATGAACCACCAGTATTTTCAGTAAAAATTTTGCAAACAAGATGCCAATAGTTTGTGAACGAACCATCAATGTTATAAATTATTAAACTGCTAGTACTTTCTCCTTTCATATTGTCCCCCATGCAATATAATATGACATGCTTGTAACAGTATTATGTAAAAATAGTGGACATGCTTAACATGTATTTGATTTAATCATAACAGTAGGCATACTGAACAGGCAACTAGTAATACAGTGGCAGATTTTAACAGTAATATTTTATTAGAAATACAAAGATAGTACACATGTATCAATCACGTATCATGCATGTGACACTAGTAATACAGTCAATCCGATCATGGGTTTTAAAATATTCATATTCTCAGGGACTCCCTTGAGTGAAATAAAACTCTAAAATAGTTTAGAGACTATTCAAGGGCTAAACAGAAAAATTCATAAAATTCTGGGCAAAACTATAAAAATAGGGTTCACACGACCGTGTGGCCAGGCCGTGTAACAGATTGTGACCATGTAGAGAATGTACAAATTACCCTACAGGAGAGACACGATCATGTGGCAGGCTGTATGGGAGGTTCTTGGCTATGTGAGAATTAAAAGTACCTTAACATAACAGAAACACATGGCCATATGGCAGCTGTGTTGTCTACACGCCTGTGTGGGAGACCATGTGGCCCTAAACCTACACACGATTTGCCACGATTCACTTGGGAAAGAACACACACATTTCACCAGGAGTCCGATCTATATTCCTGACGCTCGATTCTAGTATGACGCATCTAATTCTAGTCATTCAATGGAAAATATACATAATTAATGACTGGTGTCAAGATTGGCAAGATTTGCGAAAGATTTGACAATATTTCGAATAGATCGATTAATTAGACTTAAAGATTAAAGTTGGAGATTCGTATATCGGGATTACAAAATTGAATAATAGGAACGAGGTGTACTTACCGTTTCTTAGTAAGAATAAGTGTGCTATTGGCAATAATCACCAAATCAGTAGACAAATGATTGAATGAGGGAACAATTTAATTCGGGTAAGCAAATTAATTATAAATAATGGAATGGGAGTATGATGTAAAAGAAGGAAAATAAAAGAAAGAAGGAAGAAATAGTGCGAGATGAAGACAAAATTTTAATTAGAATTGAAAACAAAGCAAGATCCAAATCTAATTAGGAAAAGAGGGCTAAATACTTGGGCTTAAATCTAGGATCACAAGGGAAGGAAGCTAATTTTTAACCATTAGGGCTGAAACCTATTTCTTTCTTAATTTTTATTCTTGACAATATATATTTAAGTATGGCTTTTATCCTAGGTTGCTAAAAAAAGGAAAAGAAATGGGAGGAAAGGAGCTCGAACTTGGGTCACTAAAGAGGACAGTAAACACTTAACCATTCAACCCTAATCATTTTCTTGTTTATTTATTATGATTAACCCTTTATATTTTGGGGTGTGACACCCTCCTTGTCGGGCAATACAGTGCGACCATTGTCTCCATGTCTTCATCATCTAAAAGTTCCATCTCGGTAAATTTGATAAGATTTGATAAAATTAGAAATTTATAGTCCGTAACGTCGACAAAGTTTTGCATTGATCTTTTCTTTCATATCATCGAAAGACACATTCTTATTAAACCTCATTCCTATTTTCTGGTGAGTTTCAAATATACAACCAATAATTATTTCTAAAATAATACTATGAAGATGAATAGTTGCAAAAAATTGGTTCTCCATTTTTTTCTCTGAAACTACTAAAAAAAATACTTCTGCTCTTCTAAAAAAACTTCAAACAAATACAAAATTTTCCTTTCAACTAAAAAAACTTCTTTGAAACTTAACCCTGTATTTTTTTTCTTTCAACTCATTTAACCTCTAAAACCTTCTTTTTTTTTTTTCTTTTTAATGTGTGGGGGTATGGGGGACAAAACCCACTTACATACTAAAAAAAATTAAATATTAGAGGTTGAAAAGTCGCAATTCACGGTGATGTCAGTGGCAGACTATCAACCAGTGCCACTATGCTGTCAAGCGACATTGACTTGACGACCTGCCATCCACATGACCGGTCAGTCACGAGTCACCGTAAATTTTAAAATTTCAACCTTTTTTCATCTATTTCAAAATTTAAAAAAAATATTATTTAATCTAAAATTTCCACTGGTGCCACCTGGCACATCAACGACACCATTAAAAAATATATTTTTCTAATATTTGTAAAAAATACGATATTTTTGTAACACCCTATACTCGATCCAGTCACTTAACCCAAGTCATAAGTTATTGTAACTGTAAAAGATTAACATTATTCACTCAATAGTCATAAATAACCAAATAAATCAGTTCATAATTAAATTACAATCATTTCCATGTTAATCGATCATATCTAGACTTAAATCAAGCATACGAAGCATTTAAAACAAACTAGGAACAATTCTGGACTAAACTAAATCTTTTACGAAAATTTGAATAAAAAGTGAAAACAGGGGTCAAATGGCTGTGTGGCTCAAGAACATGGTCGTGTGGCCAAACCGTATAACAACATATACCTGTGTAACTCAGGATAACATGGCAGTGTAACTCTTTGAGGCCGTGTGGACAAACCTATGCCAAAAATTAAAGAGACCACACAACTGTGTCACACTATTGTGTGGGGCACACAGTCATGTGGCAGACCGTGCCACTGGCCGTATGTACCCAAAAACACCTTCAAACACAAGTCACATCACATACCAATTCTTAAGTTCCAAGCCATGCATTAACTAACATTGAAACCTATTCAAAATGTGCCAAAACAAGTCAAAATATACCAGCCCACAGTCAACCTATGTGCCTAACCAATATGCCCTCATTGACACCACAATTCAAACATAAACAACAATCAGTCAAACCAAAATATAATTAACATGTTAATATTATTCAACCATTAACCAAGCCCCAAATATCTTATGCCAAAATCATCCATTTATACTAAATCTTGATATGCAAACATACCCCCATCATAAGTTCATAAATTACCCAAACCAAAATGATTATTTCAACAAAAAAATCATCAACAAAGGCATCAAGTAATACACTACCATATTAAGGTACCAAAATATCAAATACAAAATTACATCCCAAATGACACAAGTCATCACCAAGTTACCTAATAACATAAACATACTGAAACCCTATTTACATGCCACTTATAACCGGGTCAAACTTCAATATACCTATATAGTAACTTTGTAAACATTTAATAAAAATATTTACAGGTTTGGTTTACAGAAACAAGGTTCTGAAACTTCATTTTTCAAAACCACTTAACTTTAAGGACAAACCACTTGTACTTAACTATTCATTCAATTAGCAAAATTATCATATCAAATTTCTATATAATAATATTAAAAAAATATTATTTACGGACCCACTCATCGGATTTGTGGCCCCGAAACCATTATTTTCGACACCACTGAAAATAAGTTGTTATAATTTTTTTTATCAATACATAAAGGTGCCGCCGATTGCCCAGACGACACCAAAAAAAATAATTTCTTCAAAAATTTCAATAATTTCAGTAATGATGCTCAGGCGACACCAAAAAAAAATATTTTTTTTTAAATTTCAATCATTTCAGTAATGATTGATGACAGGTGAGGGTGGTGCCGCCGATTGCTCAAGTGGCACCGACGAACTCTTTTTCACTTTGCCTATTTTTGTAAATAATCTCTGACCTATCCCATTTCAGTAAAAAAATATTTTTTATACTATTTAGGTAAAAAAGCTTTTTTTTTTTTAGCTTCATCGATATAAAATTTAAAAAATCAAGCCTCAAGTTGATGATTGAAACTGAAATTGAAAATAAACAAAAAAAAATGTTTGAAAAATTTATTTAAACGAGTTGATTCAAACTAACACTAAAAATTTCAAATACAAAATATTCTTCTTCAACAAATACTGCAAGTTTATTTGGAATTAAAAAATAATTTTATTTTTTGTGAGGTCCTTTTTAAAGCTAAAGTATTAAAAAAATTCTAAAAATAATTCAAAAATCAATTGAATTCCGGATTGAAAAGTGCAATTAATTACATCTTAATCCAAAAATAATAATTAATTAGGCTCTTTGAATTGTCATTCGAAATCAAATTTTTTGGTCACTGAACGTTAACATCCATTTGAAATTTGACGGAATTGTTGACATGAGATTTTTTATTGGTCTAATAACAAATTTAGCCCTCTAATATTTATATATTCTATCAATTTAATCTTAAAAGTTTATATAAAAATAGAAAAGAAATTATTAAAATTCTTTAAAAATAAAATAATATTTTACTAAAATTATAAAATATCTACATAAGCCAATATTTCACTATTTTTTTTTTCTTGAACATACTATTTTTATTTAATTTCTCAATTATTAATACCATTTTATTTGCTTTTTTAACATATCCATCACCTAATTAAAAATAGTAAGCAAACAGCTTGATTCAACCTAATTAAAAAGAAATATATAATCAATCATTCCAACAAAACTCATTTAATTTTTTGTCAATTAAGCCTTTTATAATAACTCGTTGAGTGCTAGTATAAGAGATAAAAGAACCCGGTGGCATGTTAGTTCAAAGCAGTGTCGATTAGTATTTCTAGATTTTAGATTAGAAAAACTCTGTCTGGACCTTGATTGGAAGAAGCCGTTGGTGTTGATGCTCGTATTTCATAATTTTAGATTTAAAATTTCATTGGAAAACTTAGAAATGTTTTTATTTTTATTTTACTTTGTTTATGGAAACAATAATTTAATAATATTTATTTTTTATATTCTTTTTGAAATTTTAATAATTCATATATATTACCTTAAATATTTTTTTAATTTTTTTAAATTTTAAATAATTTTCTCTAAATTTCTAGAATTTTTAATTTTAAATAATTAATAACGTGACATATAACCGTGGGAGAAACAGAGTTGCATTAATGCTATTATTATACGATATAAACTGGAAAATAAAGAATAGTTGAAATCACATGATAAACAAGATCCATCTATTTAACCATTAATATGTGTGGGGTAATAAATTACAAAATAATCTATGTACTGTTTGCCAATAAACGACAGTAAACTAGGCAATCATATGCAATTCTTTATATATAATGGCAAGTAATCAGCCGTCACTAGATCTTTTAAGATCTTAAAGAAAATATTATATTACCAAAAGTACTTTATAGGAAACTTTAATTTATCATTGCTAGAAATGATTTATTTGGATATTATTTCAACTTGATTAGTGTTAGAACCTGTAATTATATTTAAAAAAAATACTTTGTTTAAAAATTCCCAAGTAGGTAACCCTTTTGCTCCTATGTAATGGGGCTTCAACAAAGGCTTTCTTCACCAAGATTTCGGTTTGGGTTTTCTAAGTTTTCAAAGAGAGAAGCACTGAGATGGGAGATATAAAAGTGAGAGGAAAGAAAGAAGATGAAGATGAGAAAGCAGAAGTAGATATTTGGAATTATGTATTTGGTTATGTTAAGATAGCAGTAGTTAAATGCGCCATTGAGCTTGGGATTGCTGATGCAATTGACAAGCATGGAAGCCCCATGACACTCTCTCAGCTAACCACTACCCTTAAATGTGAACCACCTCGTCTTTATCGTATTATGAGGTTCTTGGTCCACTACCAAATATTCAAAGAGGAGCCCGTAACTCAAGATTCCATTGGTTTTGCACTGACGCCATTGTCTCGTCGATTGATTCGACATGGCGAAAGGAGCATGGCGGCTTTTATTTTACTAGAGAGCAGCCCTGTTATGTTAGCACCATGGCATAGTCTAAGTGCTCGTGTCCTTGACAGTGGGAATTCACCGTTTGAGACAGCACACGGGAAGGATGTATGGAGCTATGCAGAGGAGAACCCTGGACATAGCAAACTCATAGACGAAGCAATGGCTTGCGATGCTAGAGTGGCGGTGCGGGCCTTAATCGAAGGATGTCCTCAAGTGTTTGATGGCATTAAAAGTTTGGTTGATGTTGGCGGAGGCAATGGGACTGCTTTATCTATGTTGGTAAAGGAATTCCCTTGGATGCATGGCATCAACTTCGATCTTCCCCATGTTGTTGCCGTTGCCCCGAAAGTCGATGGCATCGAATACGTAGGAGGAGACATGTTCGAGTGTGTCCCAAAGGCAGACGCTGCTTTCTTTATGGTTAGTAATAAAGCTTTGTTTCCTTTACCAGTTATATTTGAGTATGATAAATCTACCTATTTGTGAATTACAGTGGGTGTTGCATGACTGGGATGATGAGGAATGCATACAAATCCTAAAGAAATGTAGAGAAGCCATCCCACAAGACAAAGGAAAGGTCATAATTGTTGAATCTGTGCTTGAACAAGATGAAAATGACAAGCTAGAATTTGTGGGGTTGATGTTAGACATGGTGATGATGGCACATACTAACAAAGGCAAAGAAAGGACCTTAAAGGAATGGAAGTATGTTCTTGGAGAGGCGGGATTCACCAGAATCAATGTAAAACCCATTCATGCTGTTCAATCTATCATTGAAGCTTATATTTAGAAATTCCACCTTGCCTGCTTCTTTTAACTTTGTGTTAATAAATGGCTTCTTTTACTATTAAACCTTGAATCCTGTCGGGTCTTTTATTGGCCAAACCATATGAGATCTGTTGTGGGAAAGATGTAATTTTGTTTTTCCTTCTGTTAGTTACTAGTTTGCCTTGCACTGTTTGTCCCCTTTAATTGACTTCAGTCTTTATATAATTCTCTAATCCCCCCTCCCCCCAAAGCCAACCTTATATGAAATAAAGAGACAAATAAGAAGCTAAAGAAACATAGGTAAAGTATTTATATTCCCTTCTAACTTTTAATCAACACACTCGAATTAAGGTATTCATGCTTTGACAACAATATTGGTATCAATGTGTTTTAAACCTGACCCGTGGTCGAACCGATTAGACTAACCGTCGGTTCAACTAATTTTTTAGCCGGTTCAACCGATTCATACTGTTCTCGATCTAATCAGTTCAAAGCACTTTCTAAATAGGTCTCCCTGTCGGTCCGATCTGATTCAAACAACACTAGTTGATACTAATCGAGTTGGTATCACAAATTAACTAAACACTAATTTAGTAAAAAAAATACTAAAATAAGCTTAAATATTTTAAATAAGTTATATTATTATGATGGTACTTTTTCCTTTTTCTTATTTAAAAAAACTAATAAAAAAGTTGCAAATGTTAATATTTGAACCTGTGCCACCAATATCTATTTTTTTTCCTTTACCACTTCAACCAAAACATTATTTTTATACTTTTATATTATTCAATTTATTACAAAAATTATTTTAGGTTTAAATATGTAAAAGGTCCAAGTACTCTTTTGAAATTTAAAGTTTAGTACCTATACTTTAATTTTGAGAAATTGAGTTCCTATACTTTTTTTATTTAAAAATCCTGGTCTATCTGTCTAAATTTTTCAATAAAGCTAATGATGTCAAAGGTAAACTAATTATTTTAGCCCTCAATATTTACAATTTTTGTCAATTTGGTTCTTATCCTTTAAATTTACATAAAAATTTAAAAATAATTGTTTCATATTTAAAAAAAAACCATAAAAATTTAAAATTATATATATATCTAAAAATAATAACTCTTTAAAATTAAAAAAAATGATTTTAAAATATAACAAAATCTGAATTTCAATGTTATCTAAACTAGACCAGATCGACCAATCAAACCAATTGGACCTAAAACTGATTGGGGTATTGATTTGGTGAGAGGTAAAAAATTAGTTGACTTGTGAACTGATACAAACTAGTTAAACCGAGCTAAAAAAATCGATTGAACTGGCAGCTGAACTGATTTCGAACTAGTTTGACTAATCGGTTCCCAAAATAATCTGTCTAACTGATTCAAAGTAAATAAATTATAAAAAAGATATAAAAATTAAAAAAAAAATGATTCAATTACTAATTCAACTAGTTTTTTAGTCCAACTCAACCAATCTATAATGGTTCATGGATCAACTAATTTTTTACCTTTTATTTGATCGAAACCTAGGTCGATTCTTGGGCCAACTGATCTGATCCAACTTAGTATAATTGCCACACCCGTAAATATTAAAGGCTTGGCATAATTGAAATTATGAGTACTTAACTAGAAAATTTTCTATTTAAGTAGGTTCTAGTGTAATTATGTGAATCTTATAAGCTGGTTAGATAAACAGTTAGAGTTTAAATTTAGTCCCGTCAAATTAGAACTAAGAGTTTATGTTAGTGGAAAACATTATGATTAAAGGTATGAATAATACTGACCGACTTGGGATTGAAGGAAGCAGTGGTGGAAAGACTATATATAAGAAGGATTCTTTATGTTGATATTCATTTTTCTCTCTTTCTTCTATCTTCTTATCTGGTTCATTCTGTAAGATAGGAAAACTAAGAAATGAGTTGCATGAAAGGAAAAATCTAAGGTGTTAGCATAAATACTTGAGAACTTAGTAATCTTCCAACCAAGAAAGAGGAAGTTCAAGTGATAAAGGGAAGGCTAAGCAAGTGTAAGTTGTGTCAACCTAGGTATTTTGTTGGTGAGCTTCTAAACTCAAACTCTCTTTGGTTGTTATATATATCAGTATTTTGTTTTCATGTTGTGGTTGACTTCATGTTCTGTTGATAATGAGTTGCATTATCGTGGATAGTTTATATAAAGTATTTTTTTATGGTTGCATGTTCGATTATACTTTTTAGTTCATTGTTTGATAAACTTTCACTGGGAAAAATAATTATTGATGAAGTTATCATTGTTATGGTCTGCTAGATATTATGTTTGGTATGATATGTTGTGTTTTTAATAAATTGATTAGTTGAATGCTTGCTATATGCCTATCATAATTATGAATGGTATGTGGAGTGTGGAGGTTTGTTTTGGCAGATAAAAATGAATAAATATCACGCTGTGCACTTTGTGCCACTTATTATTTGGCTTTGCGGAGGTTTGGGTGGATAGTACGAAGAATGTATATGTATGATTTTCGGCTTTGCGGAGGTTTGGATGGATTGTACAGAGATATATGCACAAATGAATGTGATAACCTAATGTGGGTTCTATGTACGTATGAGACTTTGTGGAGTCAACTGCTTGTAAGCCTCACATGTGTAAACAAGTCCATAGCCATGGCATATAAAAATTATGAAAGTGTGGTGGATTTAATTGATAAATTTTAAGTTAAAATTATATGTGAGATTTCGCCAAAGGAAGTGTGCAAAAAAGTTTGCTTGTACGAATTCACTATGATTGTGAAGTTCTTTGAATCCACATGTTTAAATTTGCTTTATCTATGAAGTTTCTTTTATGAATTTGCTTGAATGGACTGCTATATTCATGAATCTTTCTATACAAGTATGCATGTTTGAGTTCGCCATACTGTGAATTCTTTTCTATGAATTCGCATTCTCTTCTATGAATTCGCATGTATGAGTCGTTGTATCCATGAATCTTCTTCTATGAGTTTGCGTGTATGAGTCTGCATATAAGATTTGGCAAGATTGCCCGTCAAGTTAATCCGAAATGACTTTCTTTCTATTTAGTGGGTTTATATTAAGATTTTATGCAACAAGTCTGTACGAAGAGACTATATGCCTAACGATCTTTCACAGGTGGATTGCTCATGCATATTGTATTGCGCCATTATGTGGTTCATGCTCAATTTATAAGCTATGAAATATGATTTCAGAAGTCTTCACTAAGTAGGATCTGTGGCGAATCCTAAAATTGAAGTAACTTATTTTAGAACTAACTAAGTGGTTTTGGATGGGCTATTGGGTACGGTGCGGTGTGTTTAACTTACTTTTTTGTCTCATGTTACAGTATCGTAATAGTATCTAATTTCGCCCCACCACTATTTTTACACTAACCGCAGGTAAACATACCACCCATCCAAACTCACCTTAAGTTCCTTATGAACTTACCATATTTCTTTTCCTCATTTTAAGTAATTCCAATTTGTTCTTCGTAGGATATTAAGGAACTAAGCCAGAACCTTCAAAGCCCTGTGTGAGCATGACATCTTTTATTTTGTAATGTGTGTAGATATCAGACCATCATGTGGTTTAAATTTATGTTTTTTGCTTGTATTAGAATTTTTCAAATCTAGTTCAAAATGTAATTAGACTCTCGCAATTTGTTAGACATATTAATATAAGAGATAAATTTTGTTAGAAAGTTATTTCATATATTATGTTTTTACAGTAAAACCCTATGGATTTGTTAATTGATTATTAAGTTACTATTGTTTATTTTAAAAGTTGAATTCGTGAAAGGTTGGTCGTCTGACCATTTGGGTGTTACAATAATATATTAGGTTTTGGAATAAGTATTTTAGAATATGAGCAATAAGTTTATAAATTTAATATGAAGGATAAAAGTTATTCAATTATCAATATGATATGACAATAAACAATGAAAGATATTTTCGTCAATTCATATACATATAGTATAATAACAAAATTTACATACAAATAGCGATTTAATTATTTCATATAAAAGAACTTTGTTAAATATATATGATTTAAATTTTTTATCAGGCAAATTCGAATTGTGTTGTCATTGTATAAAAACAAAATAAATTATTACATTCAAAATAAAAATATTTATGACTTAGAAAGTTAAAAAAAATATTTTAATTTGCTAGAGCCTGCTTAGCTCGATCCGAGCCTGAATCCTAAAAAAATTGAGCCTGAACTTGAAAAAATCTAAGCACAAAAAAATGAGTTCGAAAAGGCTTGAGTCTAAAAAAACTGAGTCTGAGTTGATCCAAGCTCGAAAAAAATTCAAATCCAAGAAAATCCAAATCCGAGTAAAACCTGGTGCACATATAAATATACCATGATGTAAATAATTATTGACCTAGTGAATGATTTAAGTCACTTTGACATGACCCTTAATTGAGTTTCATATACATAAACTATATAATGTCTTGTAGAGGATAGCTTAACTCTTGATAAGAGCTATGATTCCATATCTATAAGCACAGCCACCCATGCTTGCACACCTAACATGCATACAATACATCAAAACATACAAGTGATACATGTGCAAATATATACTTACTTAGAATTAAGGTTAAACGCATAATGTACGTCACAAGTGAATTTATCTACAAATTAATTCATGATCATTAAATTTAGATTTAGTACAATGCATTGTGAGTCTATGCTATTACATTTATGTCTTTATTTGGGGGTTATTATCGCCATGATAGCCAAGGCTAATTATCTTCATGCATGTTAGTTCTCACATAAATTACTTATTGCTCTAACCTCATGAACTACATGCATGTTTAGATAACCAACTACAAAAAATTGCCTTTTGCATACAAAACTCTCTCGTTATGCCACTTTTTCATAGTTTAATATTGGTAATTAATGAACCATGTTTGCTTATTAGACCTAATTATGGGTCGGGCCACCTGTTAAGGTCCGAAGGTTTGTTCAAAAATTGAGAGGATTTGAAAAAAATATAGACCCGAAAAATGGGCTTAGACAAAAATAAGGCTAGCTTTCTAAACGGATCAAGTCTTGAGTAAGCTTTTTTTTGCCAAGGCCCAGCTTAAATCTACCTAAATTTTTTTGTTGTTATGTTGCTGCCATTTTGTTATTATATTGCTACTATGTTTTTGTTATTGTTTAGATATTATATAACTCTTATTTTATTATTAATTTTGCTACTATTTTAAAGGTATTGTCTTACTAAGTTGCAACTATCTTAGTGTTGTTTAAGTATAATTTTTTAATATATTTTCAATTTGGTGAGAAACATTTATTTAAATGTTTTTAGTGTATTAATTTTTTTAAATTTGTTTCTATATAAAAATAATAAAAAAAATTAATACAATGGGTTAGACCGGACTCAAGTTTAACATTTTTTATTTGGGTCAAGATTGGAAAAAATTTTAAACTTATTTTTTGAGCCTAACTTGTACCTAAAAAAGGAACCTATAATTTTAGGTTGACCCAACCCATGATAAAATTTATTGCAGATCATTATTTGCTTTACAGGCAAACTATTGAGGGCATACTAGCCCTGAAAAATAAATAAATGTGTATATTATCATGAATAATCGATATGGATATTCAAAGTAATTTACATCAAATATGATAAAATTGCAACAATTAAATGCACAAAAACTTAATAGTCAAATTAACAAGACCATAAAGTTGAGGGCTAAAAATACAATTATGTCAAAATTTTATAAGCGAATAAGCGTTTTATAACATAATTATCTTTATTTATATTGGATGTATTTTCTAATGATTTTTTATTATAAATATTAATAAATTGAAAATTTGAATACCAAAATTTATCACTGAAAATTCGAATGTTGTTTTTTAATAAAATAATAAATTATTAATATGTTTTTATAATAAAATAATTTATAATACATCTATTTTAATATTACATGAATACTTTAAATTTATTAAAATTATTTATGGTTATAATATTTGAACTATCCAAATAACTGATAGTATATGTTTAGAAATAAGAGTAATTTATATATTTTAATTATGTATTTATATTATTTTTAAGTGTTTAATTGGGTATTATTAAAACAATTATGAATTCATTATTATTTCCCTTTAAATTTTAATTATAATTTAAAATTTTTATTATTGTAATATTTAATTATTAAAACAATTATAATTATTAAAACAATTATTATTATAATAGGAAAGAAGCTTGAGTAAAACATAGTGGGTAAGGTAATAACCAGGTATTCCAACGTGAAAGGTGTGATCATCACAAACAATCATATATTAAAATAATAGAAAGGTAGACAATCATATCCAATTCTTTATATATTTATACATAAGAAAAAGTAAGTGATCCCTAGTCATGGTATCTTACTGAAGAATCACCTTTTCTTTAAAAATTCACAAATAGGTAACTCTTTGCTCCTATATGGTGGAGCTTAGGAGCTTTCAACATCAAGATTTGGGTATTGTTTTCAAAGAGATGGAAAATATAAAAGTGGTTGGAAAGGAAGAACATGTTAAAAAAGGAAAATATAGATATTTGGAATTATGCATTTGGATATGCTATAATGGGAGTAGTTAAATGTGGGGTTTCTCATGCTATTGACGCAACGATGGCAAGCCAAAATGAAATTGATTCATTGGACGGCACTTTTAGGAATATTTCCATATTTGGATCCTAACATTTATCAAAATATTACATTTATTGGTATCTAATTATATCTAAAGTTGAGTGGTTACCAAGTAGCCTGTTGCCTATATAAGCAACCTTAGGTTTATCGAAATTGTGTGCAGACTTAGACAATTTTACTATTCAATTTTTAGTTTTCTTTTTATGTTCAATCGAAACTTTTCTATTCCAATGTGAAGACAATCTCAAGCGGAGATTGGTCCAGATCCATGCTTCAATATATATTCAAGGGAATTTTTTTATCTCTTCTCTTCTATTTGTTTGTTTATCTTTTATTAATTTCGTTAATCGATCATTGTATAAATATTCGAATAAGTTATTATGCTTTATTTATATCTCGCATGTAACACCCCCTTACCCGTATCCGAGCCGGAATAGGATACGAGGCATTACCTTACTAAATCACATGCAACCATTCAACGTACACTCATTGAAATGCGCCCTAATTTAAATCTTTTTTTCAAACAATGTTCTACGGACCTTCATATGGGCCTACGAGGCCTAAAACGTGGTTTAGAAACGATACGGGACCATTTTAGGTACTTAAGAAAATTTCATCAAAAACTACTATAAATAGGGCACACACCCTTGTGGAAGGGCGACACGCCCGTGTGGCCTCTAGACATGGCCGTGCTGATGGCCCGTGTGGTTCACACGGCCTAAGCACCTAGGGACACGCCTATGCCTCTCGTTCGTGTGGATTTAAATTCTAACATCACACCTATAGGGGTTTTCACATGGCCTGGCACACGCCCGTGTGCTCAGCTCGTGTCTCTCACATGGTCATGACATGCTCGTGTCGCAGCCCGTGTGTAAAAACCTTGACATTCTGTTTCTGACGTTAGCAATCACACGGCCACGGCACAAGCCTGTGTGCTAGGCCGTGTCCTTCACACGGTTGAGACACACAGCCATGTCTCAACCCGTGTGTTTACTACTGGGCATTTAATGCAACAAATTCAAGGTGCAAGGGACACACGGCCTAAGTACATGCCCATGGGGCGGACCGTGTGTCACACATGGCCTACACACACGCCCGTGTGTCTACCCGTGTAAACAAAAATAGGCTATCTACCAAGCCTCTTTGCCACCCTAATCGTGATTTGATGAAGTAATAAAATTGATCGTACCTGGAAACTAACTATTATCACGATAAAAGGCAAACGCACCTATCGAGTAGTAGTTTAGTTAGTGGCAAGACCGGAATATCGAATCCAAGGAACTAAAAGTACTATTAATGAATTTCTTCCTATTATCTAGCCTAAAAATAAAGAGGGGATTTGTGTAAACTAATTAACTCACTAAACTAAGGACGCGACAAAGAGTAAACTGGGGAATTGCTTTGGGAAAACTGAATGATAAAGACAATACCTAAGGAAGAATCCACCTAGACTTCACTTGCTATCTAACTCTGAACTAGACGATTTCTTCATTCGACTTGATCCATAGAGATCCCTAAATTATGTTAATATCTCCGTCGAGAATAAGAATAACTAATCCTAGGTTGATTAATTGAAATCTCTTTCTAATTAAAACCCCTAGTCTTGCATTAACTTGATCTATGGATCCCCATATTAGATTTGACTTTAATACGAGAGATTTTCATCGTCCTATGTCTAGGATTACGATCAACTCCGCTTATTTGTGTTGGATCTATTCTTAAATAGGGACTTTTGCTCCTCTGCCTAAGCACATTCGACTTAAATTAATATCCCAAAAATATCAATTCAAGAATTAAAAGCACAATTAAGAACAAATCGAATATTTATCATATAGTTTAGATAACAATAACAAGATTCATCTTAGGTTTCATCCCCCTCAGCTATTTAGGGGTTTAGTTCATAATTATTAAAGAGAACATCTTAGAAGAAAGAGAACAATAAAACATAAAGAAAACCCAAAACCCCTGAAAGAATTGAAGGGAGATCTTCAGTCTTGATGTTGATCCTGACTTCTGAGATGGATCAATCAGTTTTCCTTCGAGTAATTCCCTATTTTCTACTCTTCGTCTTGGCGGGGACTCCGTACACCCTTGTAGTTGCCTCCTACGGTCTTTATATAGATTTTGGAATGTCTATCTTAGCCCCTAAGTAGCCTTTTCCGCGTGAAATTGAACTTCATTACGACAGGGACACGCCCGTGTGGCATGCCTGTGTAAGTCGAGCCTAGGCCGTGCTCGAGCCTGTTAATGTGGCACGGCCGTGTGAGTTGCCCGTGTGCTGAACTCCAGGCCATGTTGATTATTAATTTGGGCCTATTTTGCCTGTTTTTAGCCCGTTCCTTGCTCTTTTCTCTTCCTTATGCTCATCTAAGTATAAAACATGAAATTAAAAGATTAGGAGCATTAAATTCTACAAATTCAATGATAATTCATCCATAAATGTGCTAAATGTGGGATAGAAATATGTATAATTTACAGTTTATCAAATACCTCTACACTTAAGCCTTTGCTTGTCCTCAAGCAAAATCTCAACTCGCAATTGATATGCGTGATATGAAGTAATAAAATTTATAACAAATGATCACACCAGAAACTAACTATTATCACGATTTAAGGCAAGCGCACCTATCAAACAGTAGTATAGTTATGGCAAGACTGAGATATCGTACCCAAAGGAACCAAAAGTACTAGTACTAACTTTCTTTCTATTATTTAACCTAGAATTAAAATGGGATTTTTATTAAACTAAACTAATTATTAGACTAAGCGAAGAATGCACAAAAAGTGAATTGGGAAAAAACTCTTAGGAAAACTAATTGAATTGGACAATGCCCAAGGAAGAATCCACATTGACTTCACTTGTTACCAACTCTTGAACTAGACGATTTATTCACTTGACTTGATCCGTAGAAATCCCTAACTTACGATAATATCTCTCTTGAGACTAAAAATAACTAACCCTAGGTTGATTAATTGAGATATCTTTCTAATTAAAACCCCTAGTGTTGCCTTAACTCGATCTATGGACTCCCTTATTAGGTTTGACCCTAATTTGGAAGATTTTCGTCGTCCTATCTCTAGGATTGCAATCAACTCCGCTTAATTGTGTTGGATCTACTCCTATGCAGGGACTTTTGCTCCTCTACACAAGCACATTCGACTTAAATCAATATCCCGAAAATATCAATTTAAGAGTTAAAAACACAATTAAGAACAAATCAAATATTTATCATATAATTCAAGAAAATAATAACAAGATTTGTCTTAGGTTTCATCCCCCTTAAGTATTTGGGGGATTTAGCTCATAGTTATAAAAGAGAACATCTCAGAAGAACAATGATAACAAAACATAAAGAACCCAAAAACCCCTGGAGGTAATTGAAGGGAGATCTTCAGTCTTGAGGGAGAATTCGGCTTCTGAAATGGATTAGTCAGCTTCTCTTGGAGTAATTCCTTGCTTCTACTTTTTGTGTTGGCAGGAATAAAGCACTCTTTTGTAGGAGAAAAAGCACCTCTTGGCGGGAGAAAAGTTCCCCTTTTGAAGTTGCCCCCTAGGGTCTTTATATAGAGTTTTGGAATGCCTTTCTTAGCCCTTAAGTAGCCTTTTCCGAGTGAAATTGAACTTCCTCACGACAGGGACACGCCCGTGTCCCACGCCCGTGTGGATCAAGGCCCAGGCCGTGCTCGGGCTTATTAAGGTGGCACGGCCGTGTGAGTCGGGGTTAGGCTGTGTTCGAGCTCAAGGTGGCACGGCCGTGTGGCGAACCTCCAGGCCGTGTTGTTTTCATACTTTGGCCCATTTTCTCCGTTTTCGACCCGTTTCTTTTTTTTTTTCACTTCTCTATGCTCGCCTGAGTATAAGACATGAAATAAAAGGATTAAAAGCACCAATTTCCACAAATTCAACGATAATTCATCCAAAATTTAGGCTAAGCATGAGGTAAAAACATGTATAATTTATCGTCTATCAAATGCCCCCACACTTAAGCCTTTGCTTGTCCTCAAGTAAAATCTCAACTCACAATTGAGAATCATTCTTCTCAACTTATAATCCTTATCAATAATGTTTTAAACTAATCCATAAGTAATCATACAATGAAAATTCAACCAGAAAAACATTAAAGTCTCAAACACTCTAAGTTGAGAATTTTATCACAGAAACATAGGTTTTCTCCCTTCCCCTAAGTAATTACCTTTCAATCAAAATAAACAAAAGTTGACATCCTCACTAAAGATTCACTTTATCCACTCAAAGTGTTTAGGGTTCAAAAATTAAGCACTATTTAGTCAACCTAAAAAGTTGTTACCATAGGCTTGCAAGAAAATCAAATCTCCATCATTATAGATTCATATGACACGTCGATCAAAAGGTCTTTCAATGGTTGTAATGGGGCTTTGGTTAGGGGTGTTGTCACAAGCTGAAAAAGAGGGTTAGAATAGAGGTTGAATTGAAAAATCATCTAGCTAGAAAGATCTCTATCACTAGAACATATTCCTAGAGCTAAGCCTTATGATGACATCGTTCTAGATTCGATAGCTTATAATAGAAATATGCAAAAAAAAATATTGAATTATAACTGAATTAACTATATATATATTTTTTAAGAACAAATCAAATATTTATAAACTTTACAAACTGGAAGAGAGAAGAGAACAAAGCTAGATAATAATTCAACTCAAATCTCGACAAAAAATAGGGTTCAAAATAATTGAATGGAATTCAACAAAAAAAAATGGGTTATAGGTTAATTTTAGAGGTAAATCAAAGAATGAGTTGTTAGCTCAATGGGGTTCACTAGGGGTTAATTTATGGAGGTAGGCTTTTTATGGAGTAAGTGGGTTATATCTAGGTACCTTTATCATCTCAGTATATCAAATCAATGATATGGTCTCGACATGTATAATCGAAGCAAGTTCTAGAATAACAAATCAGTATTGACTCACTCAAAGCAACAATAAAAGTGAGCACGAAAGAATGTATGCTCAAAAGGCTCAAAAATCTCACCAGAATTATGGTTTTTGATGTCAATCCTACGAATTTCAAATCTCAAGATAACACTTAAAATTAGGGAAATAGCCTAGCAAAAATTTAAATTTTCAAAATTTTCAAAAATTTCAACTTATTATGCTTGATTCCCTAATGTCTTAAAGTTTGAATAATCAAAGCATAAGTGCCTATGTCTTAATTCTCAACAAATCAATAAAAATAATAAGTCAATCAAAATTAATTCCTAATAGGAGATTGAGACTAATGCAGAGAGTGAAAGTGAAAATTTGAAATTTTGAGAACAATGCAAAAAGTTAGTTGTAAAAATTTTTCAAGGGTTCGAAGAGAATGTAATGACTAAAAGTAAGTTCCCCCCACATTTAAGATGTACGTTGCCCTCAAAGTATAAAGATACATTAGTAGCAATAGAAGCATAAAATCATAAGATAGGGAAAGAAATGAAACTCCTTGAATTGGATGAATTCTGTGAGGTGGAGGTGGCTATAAAGTGTCTGGGACAAAGGAAGGATGGAGGTGAATACTCCGGTAGTGGTAGCAGTTGTTTGTCCACAGCTGCTATGCTGCGAGGGTATGTTTGTTGGTATTAGGTGGCTAAGGTTCCCATTAGATTTTGGATTTGAGCTGTAGAGCTCCTTTGATACTGTGAAAGCATTTATTAGCGTTTTAGAGATTTAAGTTAAACATAAATTTCTCGTTAGGGAATAGCCGATATGGTAATAAAATTAAAAATTAAACTAAACTATTTAATAAGCATAAAGATCAAAATAAAGATAAAGACAAATCTAAATATTCTAACAAACATAAAGTTCGAGAGAAGGTAAAAATAAAGATTAAGAAAGCAAATAAAAAAGAAGATAAGAGGAATAGAAAGTTTTAATCCTTAGATGGTCCGCGAGGTGGGGGTGGTGATGAGATGTGCAGGTGCTGGCATATCTACTAAAGAGTAGCGTCAATGTGGTCGAAGTATTGAAATCACTGTTGCTCAAATCGTGTGAGGCGCTTGGATATGTCAGCATATGAAGCTGCCGTATGAACTGGGCGGCGATGGGGTGGCGGCTCAGATGGTGCCTCCGCCGGTGGTGGGACATCATCAGTAATGTCCTCGGGGTTCTCTTACTTGGCATCTCGGAGTAGATAGTATTGTGAAGGATCGGTCCCAGGTCGGCGCTGGATTATCTTCATGTGTAGCATAGTTTGGATGCCCTGTAGGGACATCTGGCCGATCAGTGTATAAGAGGATGTCTGGGCCACGGTGTTGAGTAGGCCGAAGTAGTGGGCCAATCGCGAGATGTATGGGCCCATAGAGATCATGCCCCTACGGTGTCGCTCTGTTTAGTGCTGGATAGCATGGGAGATGAAGTAGGCAAGATTGATCACATGAAAGTTCACTATGCTCCATAAGAAGTAGGCGTCGTGAGTGTTTACGACGCCGGTGCTCTCGCGTCTGCCTGTCAATGTGTGCACGAGCAAGGCGTGAAGGTATCTCAGAGATGGGGCGAGATTGGTTGCGTTGGAGTGACTGGGGTCGTATGTGGGCTGGCCAGAGATTAGGGCATGCCAGCAATTGACTGGAGAGACGTGGATGTGGCGGTGGAGCTTAGAATGGTCCTCTTCTTCCATGAACTGCTCGGTGTACAGGCTGAGTGCTGTACCAAATTCTGGTACACTAAGCTGACGAACGAGGCCTCCTAGATGGAATTGTATTGTCCCTGGATTATCGTGTCCGCTCATCACCGTCTGGAGATGGAACGTGGAGCAGAACTCGAGGGTGAGTTCAAGATAGGTGGGCTTTACGATTTGATAGAACTGTTCCCATGGGTCCATCATCAACAAGGCCCGGACCTCATCCGCTAGGTGGACCTGCTCTAAAGCGTCCCAATCAATGCACCTTCTGACTCCGAGAGATCGTGCCCATAATATCTGAAATAACTTCTCTTGAGAGTTCTGCGGGAATTGGAGGAATGGGTGTTGGCTTTCGGCGGTGGGTCTAGAAGAGGAACCACCGGGTCCCTTGCGCTTTTTGGAGGTAGGAGCGGTAGCTTTCTTCCCTTGAGAAGATGACATTGTACCTAAAATACACAAAGATAGTAAGATTGACACCTATCATTCCTAAAAAAAATAAGTTAATAGACTAAATGATAATTTAAACAAAACAAAAATATATTGTATTAAAATGTTGATTTCACTAACCGAACTAATATAATCAATTCATTCTAAGCATGTTATCAAATGATGGAGGCATATATATCATTTTATACTAAATGACAACTACTCTAGATAGGTAAAAGTGGCAGCCAAAGGAAAGTCTAAATGACATAATGAATCTTTTCTAGAATGATCATGCTAAATGGATGAATCTTCTATCAATAACAAAGCAAATAACTAATTGAATGATATAATAAACCAATAAATAGATAAAAGTTATTAAAAATAAAGGGAAAAAGTGAGAAAGGGGAACCGAATGGGTGATTATGGGGCGGAACACGGTCGTGGTGAGGTTGCACGGGCATGGTGGTGCTGCTGAGGCCGGCGGCGACGCTAGGAATAGTGGGTATGGGAGTTGGGTTGAGAGGTTTTTAGGGTTTAGGTGAAGAAGAAGGTGCATAGTGGGCTGTTTACCCGTGTGGCTTGGGTTTAGCCCCTGTGGTTTGAAAATTAGGGGTTTTATCGTATCGGTTTCGTAACACATGCCCGTGTTCCTAGGGCGTGTTGGGGCACATGGCCGTGTCGCACGACCGTGTCCTTCGATGTTTACTTCTTCCACAGCCGTGTAGATGGGCACACGTCCGTGTCTGGAACTTCAGGTTCGACCATGGCCTTAGGGCACCGGCGTGTCACACGCCCGTGTTGAACTAACAGGTTTGGCCACGGTTTTGGGACACGGGCGTGTTACATTTTTGTATCGATTTGTCAGGCTTGGCTACGGCCATATCGTACGGCCGTGGCTTGGTGTCGCAGCCTGTGTCTCAATTTATGATGTCACACGGTCTTTGGCACGCCTGTGTGGGTTGAAAATCCTGCATTCAGAGGGTTAGTTGATGAATTAGAGAAGAAAAAGAATTGAACTTAAGTCAGTGCTCGGGTTGCCTCCTGAGAAGCACTTATTTAGAGTCTAAGCTCGACTCTGCTTATGTGTGTTATTATTAGGGTTCGTGGAGCTAAAGCTCCTCCCTATTGTTCTTGAAATCCTCATATTTATAATGTCTAAGTCGATGACTGTTTACCTTGAAAGTGTCGTGGTTTGGATGAGTTATCTCGAGTGTGCCGTATGGAAAGACGTTTATTATTGTGAAGTTAGGTGTATCACTTATATGTTCTTTTGAATTCAAGATTCGAGGATCGTCTCCTCCTAAGATTACTTTATCCCCTACCTTGAGTTGATTCATTTGTACTTGAGGGTCGTCTTGGTGATGCTCTAAGTTGGTATGGCATATTTTGGGCTTTTCGTGATAGTTCAGCCACTCATCTAGTTCCTCAATCTGAAGCATTCGCTTTTCAGGTACGTTTCCCTTGGATGGACTTGTCTGTGGTTGGGTCGCTTTTATGTGGAGTGTATCCTGCACAGAAGGTTAAGAGGTGAGATTAGTGTTTTTGCAAGGGCTCGTAACTATATTCTTATCATCCACAGTCTTAATCAGGTTTCAAGCCTGTAAAGTAATTTTGTCATCACCTACATGTAGTGTAAGTTCACCTGTGCCTACATCAATTATGGTCCTAGCAGTTGCTAAAAAGGGTCACCCTAAAATGAAGGGTCCATTGCTATCCTCATCAATGTCTAAAACAATAAAGTCAATGAGGAATATAAATTTATAGACTTTGACAAGTACATCTTCAATTATTCCTTTTGGAGATCTAATGGTCTTATCAGCCAATTGGATGTTCATCTAAGTTTGTTTAGGTTTTCCTAGACCTAATTGTTTAAATAGTTTATAAGGCATGACATTTATACTAGCCTCTAAATCAGCTAAAGTATTTTTAGCGTCTAAGCTACCGAGTAAACAAGGGATAGTAAAACTCCCTGGATCTTTTAATTTGTTGGGTAGCTTATTTTGTAAAATGGCTGAGTATACTGCATTTAACTCCACATGAGATTTTTCATCTAGCTTTCGTTTGTTTGTCAATAGCTCTCTTAAAAACTTAACAGCATTTGGCATCTGCGAAAGAGCTTCAATAAATGGTAAGTTGATATGTAATTTTTTTAAGAGTTTAAGAAACTTACCGAATTGCTCATCTGTGCGGTCTTTCTGTAACGTATTTGGGTATCAGATATGAGGTTTATATTCTCTGATGACTATCTCGTTATTACTTACCTCGGCCTTACCTTTACTTACCATAGTTTCCTTACGTGGCTCAGGTTTGGTTTTGGTTAACCCTTCCTCATCTATTTTATCCACGGCATTGAGTTACTCCTTAGGGTTAGTCTCAGTATTGCTTGGTAACCCACCTTGCGGTCTTTTAGAAATTAACTTGGCGAGCTGGCTATTTGTGTTTCGAGTCCTTGAATGGATGCTTGCTAGTTCTTCAGTGCCGTTTCAGTGTTTTGAAAACGGGTTTCTGACACGACAATAAATTTTGTGAGCATCTCTTCAAGGTTCATTTTTTCTCTTGTTAGAATGGTGGCTGTTGACATCCCGGAGGAGGTGGTTGTCTTTGATTTCCTTGTCCTCCCCATGAAAAATTGGGGTGGTTCCGCCAACCTGCATTATAAGTGTTACTATAAGGGTTATTTTGAGATCTAGAATTATTACCCATATAGTTGCCTTGCTCAGTTTCCATGCCATGTCCATAGGAGGAGTAATCTAGATTGTACATGTTTCTTTCAATTGAGTCACACTGCATCACTGGGTGTACCTGCGTAGAACCAACAAAGTTGTCAATCTTTTTATTAATAAGTTCTACTTGATTAGAAAGCATAGTGATTGCATCAATATTAAAAACTCCTGCGACTTTCTGTGGCTTTGTTCTCATGACTTGCCACTGATAGTTATTCAGTGACATCTCTTCTATAAACTCATAAGCTACTTCGGGTGTTTTGCTGTTGATTGTTCCACCGGCGGCTGCATCGATCATTTGCCTTGTCGAAGGGTTCAAGCCGTTATGGAAAGTTTGAACTTGTAGCCACAGAGGTAACCCGTGGTGAGGGAACCTTCTCAAGAGATCTTTGTATCTCTCCCATGCATCATAGAGTGTTTCTAAATCCATCTGCACAAAAAAAGAAATATCATTCCTCAATTTAGCTATTTTAGCCCGAGAGAAATACTTAAGTAAAAACGTCTCGGTCATTTGTTCCCATGTAGTGATGAACCCTCGTGGTAAAGAATTTAACCATTGTTTAGCTTGTTTCTCAAGGAGAATGGGAACAGCCTAAGATGAATTGCATCATCAGAAATGCCATTTATTTTGAATGTATCGCAGAATTCCAAAAAATTGGCTAGATGCGAGTTAGGATCCTCATCCTGCAAACCATCAAACTAAAAAAATTACTGTATCATTTGAATAGTGTTCGATTTTAGTTCAAAATTATTCGCAGCAATAGTAGGCCTAACGATGCTAGATTCAGTGCCTGCTAAATTAGGTCTAACATAATCATACATAGTACGCGGAGCAGGATTTTGCTCAATAGGATTTGTGGCTACTACAGAAGGTAGCTGATTATCCTGATTGGCTTCCATCTCTTCAGTAGGTTCTGGCTCTTCTTCTTGTCCTTGTTCTGGGTATTGCAAGCTTCTTCTTATCTCTCAGCGAGTTCGACGACCTGTCACTTCTAAATTGTCGTCAAAAGGTAGTGGTCCTCCCGGATTTCTTCTAGTCATAAACTAGAGATACCTAGAAGGGAAAAAGGCAAAGATAATTAAAATAAATAAATAAAACAAATAAAAAATAAAGGTTGAAAATAAATAAAAATAGTAATGGCTAAAGTAATAAAAATTGAATGTTCCTAATATCTTAGTTCCCCGGCAACGATGCCAAAAACTTGATATACGTGATATGAAGTAATAAAATTTATAACAAATGATCACACCAGAAACTAACTATTATCACGATTTAAGGCAAGCGCACCTATCGAATAGTAGTATAGTTATGGCAAGACTGAGATATCGTACCCAAAGGAACCAAAAGTGCTAGTACTAACTTTCTTTCTATTATTTAACCTAGAATTAAAAGTGGATTTTTATTAAACTAAACTAATTATTAGACTAAGCTAAGAATGCACAAAAAGTGAATTGGGAAAAAACTCTTAGGAAAACTGATTGAATTAGACAATACTCAAGGAAGAATCCACATTGACTTCACTTGTTCCCAACTCTTGAACTAAACGATTTATTCACTTGACTTGATCCGTAGAAATCCCTAACTTATGTTAATATCTCTCTTGAGACTAAAACAACTAACCCTAGGTTGATTAATTGAAATCTCTTTTTTATTAAAACCCCTAGTGTTGCCTTAACTCGATCTATGGACTCCCTTATTAGGTTTGACCCTAATCCGGCAGATTTTTATCGTCCTATCTCTAGGATTGCAATCAACTCCACTTAATTGTGTTGGATCTACTCCTATGCAGAGACTTTTGCTCCTCTACACAAGCACATTCGACTTAAATCAATATCCCAGAAATATCAATTTAAGAGTTAAAAACACAATTAAGAAAAAATCAAATATTTATCATATAATTCAAGAAAATAATAACAAGATATGTCTTAGGTTTCATCCCCCTCAAGTATTTGGGGGGTTTAGTTCATAGTTATAAAAGAGAACATCTCAGAAGAACAATGACAACAAAACATAAAGAACCCAAAAACCCCTGGAGGTAATTGAAAGGAGATCTTCAGTCTTGAGGGAGAATTCAGCTTCTGAGATGGATCAGTCGGCTTCCCTTGGAGTAATTCCTTGCTTCTACTTTCTATGTTGGCGGGAATAAAGCACTCTTTTGTGGGAGAAAAAGCACCTCTTGGCGGGAGAAAAGTTCCCCTTTTGAAGTTGCCCCCTAGGGTCTTTATATAGAGTTTTGGAATGCCTTTCTTAGCCTCCAAGTAGCCTTTTCCGAGTGAAATTGAACTTCCTCATGATAGGGACATGCCCGTGTCCCATGCTCGTGTGGATCAAGGCCCAAGCCGTGCTCAGGCTTGTTAAGGTGGCACGGCCATGTGGTCTGGCCGTGTGAGTCGGGGTTGGGCCGTGTTCGGGCTCAAGGTGGCATGGCCGTGTGGCGAACCTCCAGGCCGTGTTGTTCTCATACTTTGGCCCATTTTCTCCGTTTTCAGGCCGTTTCTTGTTTTTTTCACTTTACTATGCTCACTTGAGTATAAGGCATGAAATAAAAGGATTAGGAGCACCAATTTCCACAAATTCAATGATAATTCATCCAGAATTTAGGCTAAGCATGAGATAAAAACATGTATAATTTATCATTTATCAACAATTAAAAATTATTCTTCTCAACTTATAACCCTTATCAATAATGTTTCGAACTAATCCACAAGTAATCATATATTGAGAATTCAACTAAAGGAACATTAAAGTCCCAAACAATCTAAGTTGAGAATTTTATCACAGAAACATAGGTTTTCTCCCCTCTTCTAAGTAATTACCTTTAATTCAAAATCAACAAGAGTTGACATCCTCACTAAAGATTTATTCTATTCACTCGAAGTGTTTAGGATTCAAAAATTAATCACTCATTAGTTAACGTGAAAAGTTATTACCATATGCTTGCATGAAAATCAAATCTCCACCACTATGTATTGACATGATACATCGATCAAAAGGTCTTTAGAGGGTTGTAATGTGGCTTTGGTTAGGGGTGTGGTCACAGGCTGAAAAAAAGAGGTTAGAATCGAGATTGAACTGAAAAATCATCTAACTAGAAAAATCTCTATCGCTGAAACGTATTCCTAGAATAAAGCCCTTTTTTTCTTTTGGATAACATCTTTTAGGATCAGAAGCTCAAAATTATATGAAAATATGCAAAACATTAAATTACAATATACATACGTTTTTTTTAAGAACAAATCAAATACTTAACTAACTTAACTAACCGAAAGGGAGAACATAGATAGATAATTATTCAATTCAAATCTCGAAAAATAGAGATCAAAGTAATTTAGGGGAATTTTAACAAAAAATTGTGAGGGAAAATCAATGAATGGTTTGTTAGGCTCAATAGGGTTCACTAGGGATTAATTATGAAGGTAAGCTTTTATGGAGTTAGTGGGTTAAAACCTAGGTGCCTTTATCATTTCGATATATCAAATCAATGATGTGGTCTCGACATGTATAATTGAAGCAAGTTCTAGAATAACAGATCAACATTGACTCACTCAAAGCAACAATAAAAGTGAACATGAAAGGATGTATGCTCAAAAGGCTAAAAAATCTCACCAGAATTATGGCTTTTGATGTCAATCCTGCGAATTTTAAATCTCAAGATAATACTTAAAATTGAAGAAAATAACCTAGAAAAATTTAAATTCTCAAAAATTTCTACTTATCATGCTTGATTCTCTAATGTCTTAAAGTTTGAATAATCAAAGCATAAATACCTATGTCTTAATTCTCAACATATCAATAAAAATCATAAATCAATCAGAATTCATTCTAATTGTTAAGGCCAAGATTCAGGGATTTGAGAACAATACAAAAAGTTAGTGGTAAAAATTTTCAAGGGTTTGAGGATAATACAAAAAGTAAAAGTAAATCCCCCCCACACTTAAGATGTACATTGCCCTTAATGTACAAAGATAAAGTTAGTGAAAATAGAAGCATAAAATCATAGTATAGGGGAAGAAGTAAAACTCCCTGAAAATTGGATGGTATCCTTGAGTTGGAAGTGTGGAAATTTGTAGGAAAGGGTGTTGATCCATAATCTCTGTGCCAAATATGTATTGTCGTGGTGGCTATGATCGTGGTCGAGTAGGACCCAACAATCGTGGTAGGGTTTTCCCATTAAAGTTGAATTTGAGCTTTTGGGCTCTTTGAAACTACGATAGAATGAATAAAACTTTAGGGAATTTAGATTAGCACAATTTACTCGTTAGGGAATAGCCGATATGAGATGTTGAAAATAAAATAAGCTAAATTCTTAGAATATTTAAATTTAAATAATGAAAGAGATAAATTTTAAATAAAATAAAAGAAAGAATAAAAATAAAAAGGAAAATGAAAAGGAAAATAAAGAAAAAGATAAGAGGACTCGAAAGTCCTAGTCCTCAGATGGTTCGTGAGGTGGGGGCGACAGTGTGAGATGGAGATGTTGACAAATCTGAAATAAAGTAGCATCAATGTGATCAAGGCACTGAAAAGACTGTTGCTCGAATTGTGTGAAGCGCTCAGACATGTCAGAATCTGAAGCTGCCGCATGAACTGGATGACGAATGGGCGGTGGCTCCTCATGGAATGGAGGGACATCATCAGGAATGTCCTCTGGGTCCTCCTGCTCGATGGACTGAGATAATCGGTATTGAGAGGGATCGGTCCCGCACCAGTGCTCGATCATCCTCATATGAAGCATGTTTTGGATGCCCTGCGGGGATATCTAACCGATGAGAGTATAAAGGATGTCTGGGCCGTTGTGTTGAGGAGGTCGAAGTGGCGGGCCAGGCGAGTCACGTATGGGTCCATTAAGATCACACCCCTACGACGCCGCTCTGTCTGGTGCTGAATGGCATGGGCGATGAAGTAAGCGAAGTCGAGTACGTGCCCGTGAGCCATGTTCTACAAGAAGTATGTTTCGTGGGTGTTGAAGACACCAGTGCTCTCTCATCTACCCGTCAGTGTATGTGCGAGTAGGGCATGAAGGTACCTCAGCGAAGGGGCAAGAGCTGTCGTCTTGGAGTGACTAGGGTCGTAGGTGGCCGAAACAAGGACCATGGCTTGCCAACACTTGGATGGAGAGAAGTGGATGTGGCGGTAAAGCTCGGAGAGGTCTTCCTCTTCCATGAATTGCTCAGTGTATAGTCCTAGTGCTGTACCAAATTTAGGTATACTAAGCTGATGGACTAGGCCTCCGAGGCCGAACTAAATCGTTCCGGGATCGTCATATCTGGTCATGACCGTCTAGAGGTGGAAAATAGAGTAAAGCTCTGAAGTAAGCTCGAGGTATGTAGGCTCGATGATCTGAAAGAATTGGTCGTACGGGTCCGTTGTTAACAAAGCCCAAACTGCGTCTGCCAATTGGACTCATTGTAATGCGGCCCAATCAATACACCTCTCCACTCCGAGAGGCCTTGCTCTTAGAATTTGAAATAGTTCCTCTTGGGAACTTTGCGGGAACTGAAGGAAGGGGTGTTTAATTTCAATGGTGACTTTAGAAGAGGAACCACCGGGCCCTTTTCGTTTTTTGGAGGTCGAGACAACGGCTTTCTTTCCTTTTGATGACGACATTGTTCTTGAAAGCAAATAAGAGTAACAGTTTAATGAAAATAGAGAAGATAAACATAAACTATGAATACTCATAAATTCCTAAACTAATTGACAGATTAGACTAATCAAGACTACTAAATACTCAATGCAAAAGATAGTTTCAAAATAAATTCAGTATCTTAAGCATAAATTTTAACAACACAGTGTAGATAGTAATAACTAAAGCAATATATACTAAGAAGCAATCACTTAAGATTGCTAAACATGCAGCCAAAGAATAGTTCAAAATGGCATGATAAGCATCCCTAAATCAATCATGCAAAATGTATAAGAATCATATAAGTAATAAACTAAATGGGTAAATAACTAAATGTATCAATAGCAATAAAATAAAAGTTAAAAATTAAAAATAAGCATAATGAATAAGAGAAAAAGGAGAAAGGGGAACCGAAAAGGGAGTTGATAGGGTGGAGCACGGTAGGATTGGTGGTACACGAGCGTGGCGGTGCTGGTTGGGTCGGCGGCGGCGCAAATAGTGGCTGGTATGAGCGGCGGTGGGAGAGGGATTAGGGTTTTGAGTGGAGAAGATGATGAATTGTGAGGGGTTTATATAGAAATTGGGGCACACAGACGTGTCACACGCCAGTGTGAATCGTTTGTAGCCCGTGTGGTTCAAATTTTAAGGGTTTTGGCGCACCTGAGTCGTGGCACATGCCCGTGTTCTTTGGGCGTGTTAGGCACACAGTCGTGTCGCACTACTGTGTCCTGTGATGTTCGCTTCTCCCACGCCCATGTATTAGGTCACACGCCCGTGTATGAATTGGCAGGTTCGTCCATGGGGTTAGGGCACGGGTGTGTCTGCTACCCGTGTTAATTTAGCAGGTTTGACCATGCTCTAGGGACACGGGCGTGTCGCACGCCCGTGTCGATTTGCCAGGATTGGCCATGGCCACATCGCACGGCCGTGGCTATTTGTCACAGTCCGTGTGTTGGGAAAATTTTGTCCTGCTTGTACACGGCCATATTGCACGATCGTGTCTTTGCCCATGGTGTCCCCACGGCCTAAGACACGCCCGTGGGACTAGCCGTGTGACTTTAAAAACCTGTATTTAGGAAGTTAGTTGATGAATTAGAGTTTGAGAGCTTAAATAAAAGAAATTTACTATGAATTAGAGATTCGAGGATCTTCCTCCTCTAAAGATATATTGTCCCCTACCTTAAATTGATTTTGTTTATCTGTGGGCTCATCATGGTGGTGCTCTGTTTCGGTGTGGCATATTTTAGGTTTCTCTTGGTGGTAGTTCAGCCACTCGTCTAATTCTTCAATCTGTAGCATTTGTTTTTCATGGTTGGTTCCTTTGTCATCGTATGAAATTGAATATGGCTCTATTACACTTCTATGAGGAGTACCCTGCAGAGAAGGTTGGACAGTGAAATCGTTTTTAGGACAAGGACTCGTAATAACATCTTTATCATTAACAGTCTTGCTAGAATTATGAGCTTGCAAAGTAATTGTATCATCACCTATACGAAGTGTGAGTTCACCTATCCCTACATCGATTATAGTTCTTACAGTTGCTAAGAAGGGTCGCCCTAGAATTAATGGCACATTACTATCTTCATCTATGTCTAAAACAACAAAATCTACTAGGAATATAAATTTATCAATTTTGACTAGCACATCTTAAATTATACCCCTAAGAAATCTAATGGTTTTATCAGCTAATTGAATGCTAATCCTAGTTTGTTTAGGTGTCCTAAGACCTAATTGTTTCAACAATTTATAGGGCATTACATTAATACTTGCCCCTAAATCAGCCAAGGCATTTTTAACATCTAAGCTACCAAGTAGACAAGGAATCTTAAAATTCCCTGGATCTTTTAGTTTGTTAGGTAGCTTGTTTTGCAGAATGGCTGAGTAGACTGCATTCAGCTGTACATGAGATGACTCATCCAGCTTTTGCTTGTTTATCAGAAGCTATCTTAAAAACTTAACGGTGTTTGGCATCTGCGAAAGAGCTTTAATAAATGGTAAGTTAATGTGTAATTTCTTTAAGAGTTTAAGAAATTTACCGAATTGCTCATCTGTGCGGTCTTTCCTTATTGCATTAGGATATGGGACACGAGGCTTATACTCTTTGGCTACTAGTTCTTTGTGACTTACCTCATCCTTACCTTTATTTACGACAGTTTCCTGGCTTGGCTCTGATTTGGTTTTAACTAACCCTTCTTCATCGATCATGTCAATGGCATGTAGTTGCTCTTTAGGGTTAGTCTCGGTGTTGCTTGGCAAACCACATTGGGTTCTTTCAGAGATTAGTTTAGCGAGCTAGCCTATTCAAGTTTCGAGTCCTTGAATGGATGCTTATTGGTTTTTAAGTGCCGTCTCGGTGCTCTGGAATTGGGTTTCTGACATGGAGATAAATTTTGTGAGCATCTCCTCAAGGTTCGACTTTTTCTCTTGTTGGAATGGTGGTTGCTGAAATCCCGGAGGAGGTGGTTGCCTTTGATTTCCTTGATTACCTTGTCCTCCCCACGAGAAATTGGGGTGGTTCCTCTAACCTGCATTGTAAGTGTTACAATAAGGGTTATTTTGAAATCTAGGATTATTACCCATATAGTTGGCTTGCTTGTTTTCCATGCCATATCCATAGGTGGGGTACTTAGAATTACTCATGTGTCCTTGGATTGAGTCACACTGCATTACTAGGTGTACCTGCGTAGAACCAACAAAATTATCAATCTTTTTATTCAAGAGTTCTACCTGATTTGAAAGCATGGTGACCGCATCAACATTAAAAACTCCAACAGCTCTTTGTGGTTTTGTTCTCATGACTTGCCACTGACAGTTATTCAGTGACATTTCCTCTATAAACTCGTAAGCTGCTTCTAGTGTTTTGTTATTGATTGTTCCACCAACGGCTGCATTGATCACCTGTCTCGTTGAGGGGTTCAAACCATTATGAAAAGTTTGAACTTGTAACCATAGAGGTAACCCATGGTGAGGGCACTTTCTCAATAGATACTTGTATCTCTCCCAAGCATCGTGGAGTGTTTTTAAATCCATCTACACAAAAGAAGAAATATTATTCCTTAATTTTGCTATTTTAGCCAGCGGAAAATATTTGAGTAAGAATTTTTCAGTCATTTGTTCCCATGTAGTGATAGACCCTCGTGGTAGAGAGTTTAACCACTATTTAGCTTTATTCTTCAAGGAAAAAGGGAATAATCGAACACGAATAGCATCATCAGAAACGCCATTTATTTTGAATGTGTCGTAGAATTCCAAAAAGTTGGCTAAATGCGAGTTAGAATTCTCATCCTGCAAACCATCAAACTGAACAAACTGTTGTATCATTTGAATAGTGTTAGGTTTCAGCTCAAAATTATTTGCAGCAATAGTAGGCCTAACAATACTAGATTCAGTACCAACCAAATTAGGTTTAGCATAATCATACATAGTATGCGGAACAGGATTTTGCTCAACAGGATTTACGGCTACTACAGGGGATAGTTGATTGTCCTGATTTGCCTCCATCTCTTCAGTAAATTTGAGTTCTTCTTCTTGTCCCTGTTCTGGGTACTGTAAGCTTCTTTTTATCTCTCTTCGATTTCTGTAAACTGTGGCTTCTAAATTGTTATCAAATAATAAATATCCTCCTGGGTTTCTTCTAGTCATAAACTAGAGATACCTGTCAGGAAAAAACAAAAGGAAATTTTAGTGAATAAAAACCAAAAATAAAAATAGAAAATAAATTGCAATAGAAATAAAGATGGCTAAAGTAATAGGAATCAAGTGTTCCTAATATCTTAGTTCCCCGACAACGGCGCCGAAAACTTGATCGTGATTTGATAAAGTAATAAAATTGATTATACCTGGAAACTAACTATTATCACGATAAAAGGCAAGCGCACCTATCGAGTAGTAGTATAGTTAGTGGCGAGACCAGAATATCGAATCCAAAGAACTAAAAGTACTAGTAATGACTTTCTTCCTATAATCTAGCCTAAAAATAAAGAGGGGATTTGTGTAAACTAATTAACTCTAAACTAAACTAAGGATGCGACAAAGAGTAAATTGGGAAATTACTTTTGGAAAATTGAATGATAAAGACAATACCTACGGAAGAATCCACCTAGACTTCACTTGTTATCTAACTCTGAACTAGACGATTTCTTCATTCGACTTGATCTGTAAAGATCCCTAAATTATGTTAATATCTCCGTCGAGAATAAGAACAACTAATCCTAGGTTGATTAATTGAAATCTCTTTCTAATTAAAACCCCTAGTCTTGCATTAACTCAATCTATGGATCCCTATATTAGATTTAACTCTAATCCAACAGATTTTCGTCGTCCTATGTCTAGGATTGTGATCAACTCCGCTTATTTGTGTTGGATCTACTCTTAAATAGGGACTTTTGCTCCTCTGCCTAAGCACATTCGACTTAAATTAATATCCCGGAAATATCAATTCAAGAATTAAAAACACAATTAAGAACAAATCAAATACTTATCATATAGTTCAAATAACAATAACAAGATTCATCTTAGGTTTCATCCCCCTCAGGTATTTAGGGGTTTAGTTCATAATTATTAAAAAGAACATCTTAGAAGAAAGAGAACAACAAAATATAAAGAAAACCCAAAACCCAGAATTGAAGGGAGATCTTCAATCTTGATGTTGATCCTTGCTTCTGAGATGGATCAATTAGTTTTCCTTCGATTAATTCCCTATCTTCTACTCTCTATCTTGGCGGGGACTCCGTACACCCTTGTAGTTGCCTCCTAGGGTCTTTATATAGAGTTTGGAATGTCTTTCTTAGCCCCTAAGTAGCCTTTTTCGCGTGAAATTGAACTTCATTACAACAGGGACACGCCCGTGTAGCACGTCGTGTGAGTCGAGCCTAGACCGTGCTCGAGCCTGTTAATATGGCACATCCATGTGGGTTGCCCGTATGTTGAACTCCAGGCCGTGTTGATTATTGATTTGGGCCTATTTTTCCCATTTTTGGCCCATTCCTTGCTCTTTTTTCTTCCTTATGCTCACCTAAGTATAAAACATGAAATTAAAGGATTAGGAGTATCAAATTCCATAAATTCAATGATAATTCATCCATAAATATACTAAATGTGGGATAGAAATATGTATAATTTATAGTTTATCACTCCCTGAAACAAGATGAAACACATCCAAGCATACCAAGACTCCAATACTCAACCAATAGCCATAATTTGGCTTCCACACAACTTAGTATAATCCACAAACCATGCATTCAATCTATTACTCCTAGCACATACCATTGCTCATGCTAAATTCTCATTCTTGAAGACACTATCATTTGCATTTGATAACCAATGTTAAACATTAGCTAATAACTTTGGCCTTATACAAAATGTAATCTTTCAAATTCAAGCCAACACATTTGGTTCCAAAATAATGACACTTAACAAAAGAATAGAGTTCTATGCATGCCATATTCTCAAAATGCTAAAGCTAACTATACTGAGTGCTTGGGATGATAGTGTGAACAGAGCCTCCGACGTACTTTGATCCACGAGTTAACTAGGCGGTACTATAAGAAAATGGAAAGGAAAGGGGTAAGCATAAAGCTTAGTAAGTTGAATGCAAACATTATGAATAATTTACCATGAATTAACATGTTCATAACATACCAACATTCACTCATAAACATGAATGATTATGGGCATAACTTACTCATCATCATTCTCTTACTAATTATACAACATAAGATCGAGCTCATTTCGTATACATGATATACAAGTACCTGTACCACTCACAATAAGGTCATCATTTCTTTTAATTACTCGCGCTATAAATTTTTCCTATGAAACTCAGTGGAATAGGAGAGGATACTCAATAGCCTCAAACATAGGTTAAGCGCCGATGTCATGTCCCAGACATGGTTTTATACTAGCTCTCGTCTAATCGCCAATGCCATGTCCCAAACATGGTCTTACACTGGCATACATCACGAGTCAATGTCGTGTCCCAGACATAGTCTTACACTGACTCTTTAGTATCGAGGCTGGTGTCATGTTCCAGAAATGGTCCTACACTGGCTCTCCTCTGGCTCTCCTCCATTAGATTAGTAATTATTTTCTGTAATTAATTTAATAATAATTTCTCCATTCTGCACTCCCTTGGGTATGATGCTCGGAATACTTACTAGTGTTTCGTTGTAACTTTACTCTGTTACAATTTGAACCATATGCTTGCGGACACCGCATATTTAATTAATATATTTTTGGTGTAATATTTTACTATAAAGGATAACAAGTTTATAGGCGGTCAAGTTGTTGGTGTCGTTGTCGGGGATTGCGACGGTGAATTTTTTGTTAGATTAATTACTGTAAAATCATATTAATCAAAAGACAAACGAGTTAGATAATGTTCTAACTTTTATTTATTTAATTTTATTTTATTTTAGTAAAAGTTATTTTGACTTTTTATCGTTAAGTAAATATTTTTATTCTAATATTTTTATTTACCTTGTTGATTATCAGATTTAATTATGAATATTGAGTTTTATAGGTCGGTGTATGAACAATCCAAATTGAGTTGGTTACGGAGATTTGACAAACCAATGGAGTTGTGATTACAAAGACGAGCGACCTGGGTGTTCGAACGAACTCCCACCTAAACCGAGCAAGTATACGTACAACAGGGATGGAGATTTGACGAACCTATGGAATGAAGACGAAGTATACGATGAGGGAGCATACGATCAATGGGAGATCATGGAGAACCAAAGATCGCTTATGCAAGGACTGCTTCAATAAAGAAACGAAACGATGGAAGAGATACATAAGCAACCTTTAGGGACATCCGGGTATCTAGCCGAAACTTCTTATGATTCGTATAAATATACGTTTGAACAAGAAAATCGCGAGTGAGAATTCCAAGCTAAATCAAAGAGAATCCAAAAACAATTGAATCAATTAGAGGAATTCTTCTGGAAAAACTCCTAAAAAAATAATCCATTGGAAGAGGTCGTGCATGACGTTCCTAATTTCTCCAAAAATTCGCATGAAACATTGTTGCGTGAAGTAATGGAGCAAACCTTTTCCACATGTTTCGAAAAATTGGATAAGAAAGGCAAACGATTGGAGGATATGATGTTGTTCATGATCAAGCAACTTCAACGAACTTACAAACTAAAGGCTTCAATGGAAAAGGTCATACATGATGTCTACAATTCTTATTAGAATGACGAATGTACCATCGATAAATATCAAGAATTAAATTTTGAAAGCCAATAAGAGTTTGGATCCGAAGACAGAAACAAATTGAATATCACTGAAGTTGTCTCCAATCCAATTAACGTAGATGTAGTTGTAGATGTAGCGATAGAGTAAGAGGTAGAGGAGCTTCAATGATTCTGAATGAAAGTGTATACGAGCCGATACACTTTCTAGCCATAACCGAGGAGGTGTCAGCCGAAGAAGTCGACAAGTTTATCTTATTTTCATTCAATGATGAAGATAGAGCATAGACAACCAAAGCTTCTCACGACATAGAAGGAAGAAAGCTCAAGCCATAATACCCCGAACGACAATTTGGGTTTGGCTTGAATTAGGCACCAAGTGGCTCGTGATGTGGATGTCGCGCTGATCAAAGATAAGGTGATATCATTAGAATCAACCAAAAGTATTGGTTGAGATTTATCAATGGTGGAACAAGTGGCGGATCAAAGTGTTGAGGACTAGTTGAAAGTTCTTCTTTGGGGGTGATACGAATCGTCCTGACTCCGAAAAAGGACTTTTCTTTTAAATTTTGTTTAATTCTAAATTTTATTTTTCGATTTTTTTTTGTATTTAAAGTATTTAATTATGTGTGTTAGTTGTTTCTTACGATGGTTGTGGATTTCATAAGGTAGATTAAGGTGATTAAGCACAAACCAAGGAGTTCGACATACTCCGAAAAGACGAAAATATGAGTTTGGGAGAGTTCCAAGTCATTTCACGCCTCGCACCCCCTATGGTGCAACACGCTATGATGAGCCAACCAAACAAGTCCATCAACGAATCACGTCATCGTGACGAGGAAGAACATATCATCCTGAAAACCACCATAAACATGTTACGACGAGCTGCAGTGCAACCAAATATGAAAGGGCTAAGTCATAATCTGAAGATGTGGCAAATTGAGATTCCAAGTCACAACGAAAATGATTGAAGTCGAGAAACTATTGAAGGGTGTCGTAAAATACCTTGACAAAACGATTTGGGGGAGCATAAAATTTATTGCAACATTGTGACGGGGACTAGATGCTGTTGTGATGAGCCAGCTGCTATGCAGTGTTTCAGTGCCCTAATTATCCAATCGACCCATGTGATTCTTGCCATTCTTCGCTCTCCACGAACCCAACAACTATAGTTATTTATCTATTTAAGATAACAAGAAGTCAAAATTTTTAAGGAAGTTTTATTGTTCGCACTTTAATTCTTTTAAATCGGGACAATGTTTGTTCTAAAGTGTAGGGGAAGTACATAGGATTTAATTTTTTTCACTTTGTGTGTTTCATTTATTTTATTTTATTTATCAAAAAAAATTGTTGTTTTTGTTTTCTGTGTAAGAACCCTATTTTTTTAAGGCACTACTGTTGAAACCAATTTTTATTTTGTAAAACGGGATCGACTCTTAAAAAAAATAAAAATAAAGTCGCCACCAATCATTTTTTTGAGGTGTGATCGGGTCACCTTGTGATTGATTATTTTAATAAAACATTTTGATTTACTAAAACATTGATTTTGGTCTACGAAATTCGGGAAAATGGGTTCAGGAGTCGGTTACGAACAAGGAAGGATTAGCACCCTCGTAACGCCCAAAATTGGTACCTAACTGATTAATTAATGTCTTAATGTCAAAAATTTGAAAAGATTTTAAAATACGATCCTTTTTATTAATGTTATTTTTTTAAAATGCTTGGAATGTCACATCCAGTACGTTAGGACACGACATTTTAAACCCTTGAGAAAGATTGTCTTTGGATTTTCAAAACTCATGCATTTTAGTTTTAAAAGGGATACTCAGTTATTTGGGTCAAATGAAAAATCAAAGCTCAGTAAGTTAGGGCATGATTTCTCGAATTTTAAAATACTGAATATTGCCTTTGTTTCTAGAAATTCTTATCTCGAGACAACAATATGTCACATCTAGTAAGTTAGGACGCAACATCTCGAATTCTCGAGAATAAGTTTTTATTTGGAGATACATGTGTTCTAAATTTCAAAAGGGTATTTGGTTATTTAGACTCAATGAGAAAAATCAAAACCCAGTAAATTAGGACATGATTTTCTCGAAGCTTCCAAATACCAAATATTGCCTTATTTTGAAAATTTTTGAACAATAACAAGTGTGGTAATTAAATGAAATGTATTTTATTTAAAATGATGATTTGAATAAAATTGCCATGCAAATGAATAATAAAACATAAATACGATAACAAAAGGAAATGATTCACAATAATCATGTCGTACCAACATTTAACACTAAGATAAATAATCAAGAGAAAGAATAATAACATAAAACATCTAATAACACAAATAATACAATGACAATGACAATGTTAACCAAAAAATGACAAAAGTGATAATAATAATAATATCTAATTTTTGAAATAATGCGTAAATAAATAAAATGTCATAGTAAAAAAAAAAGTAAAAAAGATCGAATATAAAAATAGAATAAGAAAATATGGAAAATTTTAAATAAATAAGAAAACAATTTAAAAAAATGATATGACAAGTTTTAAAATGGACAAAATATACATATATATGTAACGATATAAAATAAATAACATATATTTAAAATAAATGATATATAAACTTTAGATAAATAATAAAATAATTTAAAAATAGAGTATACAACAAATTTTCAATTAACAATTAAAAATGATTAAAACCTAATAATATACATAATCGATAATATATAATAAATAAAATAATATGTAATAAAAACCACTTAATGTAAATAATAGAAAATAACAAAATGATTTAAAATAAACACTATTTGAAATATTAAAATAAATAAATAAGTAATAAATTTAAAAAAGATTGAAATCCAAATAACCAGGGACCAAATCAGAACAAAAATAAAATTCGGGGTAAAAACAAACAAAGAAATAAGTGCAGAAGGACCAAATCAAAATGCATGTCACATTGTAGGGACCAACTGGGCAATTATGCCCTATCACCAAAACGGCACCGTTCTAATATCTGCATTTAAATGGCCCAAGGACCAGATCAAAACAAAAGCAAAACTCCAGGGCCAGATTAAAAAAATAAAAGAAAAATAGAAATTGGACGAAATTGCATAATATAATAATGTGGAAGGACCAAAGGAGAAATAGCCCATTTATTAAAAAAACACGCGGATCCTCCCTAGGTCGCGTGAACGTGCAGATCTTTGGCCTTAAAACGACGCCGTTTTGGCCATTAGTGGCTTAACCCAAAACAACTCCGTGTGGTTGGCCTATAAATACAAAAGAAAATTAAAAAAATCATTTTTTAATCCCTCTTTAAAAAAAAGAAAAAAATCTTTAAAGCCCTTTGAGCTCTGGCCTTAGTTCAGACTAGCCCCGTTCATTGGGTTGCCGTCCTTCGCCCTCATCTGCCACCGTATATGGTGGTCGAAAACCTAAAAAAAAAACAATCCCAATTCTTTTTCCTTTCCTAACCCAAATCCCTAGTTTTAAAAACTTAAAGGAGTCCTTAAATCCTGAAAGGTGAAGGAAAACCCCTCAGTTTCCTCTTTTTATTCGTCAGAAAGGTAAAGGATCTCAAACTTATTTTCTTTTTCACGATATGTATATGCATGTATGTTAGATACACGAAATAAAATACGAAATATACCTTCGGTTTTTGCTTTTTTTATTAGTGTTCGTAATCCTTACACAGGTTACATTCGGCTTTTATAGCCAGAATAGAATAAAAAATGTAAGATACAAATCTAATTTTTCTACTATATTGTTGTTATTATAGGTCTGAACAGCGTCGATAGGGGCAGGATTCGCTTGCTGATGGCGGCGTGATGTTCGGCAGTAAAGGCTGGTAAATGGAGGCTACGGCGCCTACGGTTTCAGAAACCCTAGGCTTTTCTGAAAATTTAGTTAGATTTGGGCCTATTGGGCCATGTAATTTTGTTGGGCTGGTATAGGCTAGGGTTTGGGCTTGCTTGTTGGCTTTATTGGTTTTTAGTTTTGGGCTGTTTTGGGCCATCGGGTTTTAGGCCAGTTTATTGTAAAAAGACATGGACTAATGGACTTTTATTTTTTTTAATTCTGGTTTATTATTACTTGGTCCAGGCCCGGGCAAAAATGGGCCATTACAACTACAATTTCGAGCCAAAACTGCGAGGAGGAGCTAGTCCCACCAATTTCGTTGCACTTATCAAGCTAATCGAGTAATCTCGTCTTCTTATTATTTTTGGTGCACATTGGGGACAATGTGCCAAATAAAGTGTGAGGGGGGCTGACATAGAATTTTAAAAATTTTTCTGTTATTTTTATAGTTTTAGTATATTTTTATTAGTTAATTTTTTTTTATTTTTGTGTGTTTTGTTTGTGCTCAAGCTTGTAGAAATACAAGTGATTGGTTAGGACCATGTGAATAAGATTTTGTGAATAAACTTTAAATTTAGTTTGATAATAATTGATTCTAGATTATCTAATTTTAGACTAATTAGTTCAATTTATTACACTAAGAATAGATTTAAGATGCTAAATATACCACATGATAAATAGGTATATAAATAGCATGCATGTTTAATTGAATTATAGGTGTAGAAATTGATAGACTTGATCGATTTAATTCATGTATAGAATTACCTAGGGACAACCTAAAGCATTGTTTGGTAGATAAATTTTTTAGCCAAAAAGCTATCCCGTAAATATTTTCCTTAGTACCTAACTTAAGCCTGAATTCATTTTCTTAATGAACCATAAACGAAACCTTAAGCCTAAATAAATAATTTATTTGATCCTTTAATTTCTCGGTCCTTGCACAAATTTAGACATCTGACCATGGATATTGAGGGATTAGGTAGATATATCACTATGGTTTCAACAGAGAAAAAAAATAGTGAACTAAAGAATTGTACGGTATAGTGAGTATAATATTTTGAGCTTACAGAAAATAAAGCTAAATATCAAATCAAGAAATTGTTGAAAAATAAAATAAAATAAAAGTAAAGTGAATTGGAAAAAAAGTACGCTCACATTTTTTTTAAATTACGAGCTCAGATGATTGTACTCATGAATACTATACGAGACCTTAGTAATAGAGAAATAAGGAAGGTGAGAGAAGCAGGTGGTGAGCTTAATCGAATATTAGGGGAGTATAGGGAACACTACAATGTGCCAAACTACTTTCGTGCTTAGTTGTTTTGTCGAGCATGTTCTTTGAATTTCAAACCAACCTAAGTCATAGAATGTTACAAGCCAAAAAGTCCTATGTGACTTACGTAGTATGTAACACCCCTAACCCGTCTCCCTCGCCAAATTAGGGTTACATAGTATTAGAGTACAATTCAAAACATTTAATTTCAATTAGAAACAATTATACAAATTATAAAATAACATTCAATAATTCATTTTAATCAAGACAGAAAATACATGTATGGGCCTTAAACCGAGCCTACGGGGCCCTAAAATTAGTTTGGAATCAATTAGGGACTACTTTGAAACAAAAAAGAAAATATGAAAAATTTGAAAATGTTTTAAAACAAGGGTCACACAGCCGTGTGGTTAGGTCGTGTGACAGAGCCCAGGCCGTATGCTCCACACGTCCGTATATGCAAACCGTGTAACAAACTATGCTCGTGTAACATAAGGTCACACAGCCATATGTGTTCAAGGGGGCAACTATAGCAGCAACATTAATGCATCCATGCAAACCATGCATACGTGCATAACTTATCTGGTTGAAGTACAGTTTACAAGTTTACATGTTCTTTGTCTGGTTTTAGTATGGCTTAAAATGTATAACATACGTTGACCAGTATAAGTATGTTTTGTGTATCCACCGACCTGTGACTGATTTGACAGAAACTTTTTGGCTGGAAAAGCTAGTTAGCTGTTCAGTTGTATTTTAGACGGGTTCTAGGTTATCATTAAGTTACATTTAATGTTTGTTCACTTGCTCAAGTTACTTTGTTGTTTTTTTCAAAAGTATTTTATAATGTGTATAACTTTATGGTAATGTAATGAGAGAGTTGATTTTCTTGTTCTCAAACTTTTCATCCGTTTTGCTTCTGCTTTGAACCTTAGAACACAAATTTTCTTTACTGTTCATTTGATCAAAAACCCAACAAATGGTATCAAGAGCCTAAGTCTTTGAGGACCTTGGTTGTGTTTTGTTTGTGAGTGAAGTGTGTTTGAAAAAAAAGAAGTAGAAGTCTTTGTTGGTTTGTTTGCTTACTGTAAGTATAAGCTTTACACCATCACCACCACCTGTGTTTACTAGAGAGAACTACCACATTTGGGTAGTCAAGATGAAGACATATCTTCAAGCGTACTATTTGTGGAACGTGGTCGAGAATGACACTGAACCAGCTCCATTGAGAGCTAATCCAACCATTGCACAGATGAGGCAACACAGTGAAGAGTGTGCCAAGAAGCATAAAGCAATGGCCTGCTTGCAAAATGGGGTATCCGATGTGATTTTCACTAGGATAATGGCCTGTGATTCACCTAAGCAAGCATGGGAGAAGCTGAAGGAGGAGTTTATGGGGTCAGCTAAGATAAGGTAGTAGTAACTTATCAACCTTAGGAGGGATTTTGAGAACCTTAAGATGAAAGAGTCAGAGACCATTAAGTAGTACTCTGATAGGATAATGGCTACTGTCAACAACATAAGGCTCCTTGGAGATGATTTCAGTGAAAGCAGAGTTGTTGAAGTCATTACAACTCTCCCTAAAAAGTTTGAGTCAAAGATTTCTTCATTGGAGGACTAGAGGGACTTGTCAACCATCTCCTTGTCTGAGTTGGTAAACTCCCTATATGCACTTGAGCAAAGAAGAGCCAACAGGCAGGAAGAGCATCCTGAAGGAGCAATCAAGGAAAGATGCAAAAAAGAAGAGGTTTCCACCATGTGCTCACTGCAAAAGGAACACACATCTAGAAAAGAACTACTGGTACAGGCCAGATCTTCAATGCAGAAGCTGCAAACAATTTGGTCATGTTGAAAGGGTGTGCAAGAACAAAGGCAGAACACAAAATCAGCAGCAAAACCACTCAAGCTTCTGAAAATGTTCAAGCTCAGGAGGAGCATGTTTTCTCTGTATCCTGTTATGCAACTTCAAGTAAAGTCAGCAAGAACTAGTTAGTTGACAGTGGTTGCTCGCACCATATGGTTTCAGATGAAGGGCTGTTCAAGAATCTTGACAAAAGCTTCTCTTCCAAAGTCAGAATCGGTGATGGAAATCTCATTGAGGCTAAAGGAAGATGAAATGTTGTAATAAGCAAACATTCAGGTAACAAAGTAATCTCGGATGTACTTTTTGTGCCTGAAATTGACCAAAATCTGCTTAGTGTTGGTCAGCTGATTGAGAAAGGCTATTCACTTGTCTTTATGAACAATTCTTGTATTGTCAAGGATTCACTTGGTCAAGAATTAGTCACTGTGGCTATGACTGATAGGTGTTTTATGCTAGATGTAAATCAGCTAAGAAAGCCTATACTAGTGTTACTGATTTAGCTAGTTTATGGCATAAGAGAATAGGCCATGTCAACTATAAATCACTTGATTTGCTGCACAAATCAAACATGGTTGAAGACATGTCCAAAGTTGAAGTTAGTGAGAATGTTTGTGAAATTTGTCAGCTCGGGAAGCAAGCAAGATTGCCTTTTTCAGTTGATAAGGCATGGAGAGCTCAAAGCAAGCTTGAGTTAGTTCACACTGACATTTGTGGACCAATAAAGACATCTTCTCTAAATGACAGCAAATATTTTGTGTTGTTCATTGATGATTTTAGCAGATTCTGTTGGATCTACTTCTTGCGGCAGAAGTCAGATGTATTCGAAGCATTCAGCAAGTTCAAAGCACTAGTTGAAAACCAATCAGGCTGCATGATTAAAGCCTTAAGGTCAGATAATGGTGCTGAGTACTTGTCAGAAAAATTCCAGAAGCTGTGTGAGTAAGCTGGAATTCACCATCAGCTGACAACAGTATACTCCCCAGCAAAATGGAGTATGTGAAATGAAGAATCGAACAGTGCTCGACATGGCTAGATGCTTGTTGTTTGAAAGCAAACTGCCAAGTAAATTTTGGGCTGAAGCAGTAAATACTTCAGCATATCTGCTCAACAGATTGCCTACTATTGCTGTCAAGGACAAAACTCCTTTTGAGGCTTGGCATGGACTTAAGCCAACCGTGTCACACCTAAAAGTGTTTGGCTATATTTGCTACACTCTCATTCCAGCTGAGAAGAGATCCAAACTTGAAAGAAGATCAATGCCTAGTATCTTTGTTGGCTATAGCAGCACAAAAAAGGGCTATAGGGTGTATGATCCTTCAACAAAGAACATCATTGTGAGCAGAGATGTGAAGTTTGATGAAGGAAGAGTTTGGGATTGGAATGGGACAGATGCAAGTTTAAATGAGGAGAATCAGCAAGACAGCAACTTAGAATTAGCTGAAGAAAGTTCAGTTGATAATGTTAATGCTGCACCTGTAAGAGGTACAAGAATTATTGCTGACATTTATCACAGGTGTAATGTTGCAATAGTTGAGCCTTCTTGTTATGATGAAGTAGCAAAGGAGAGTTGCTGGCAAGAGGCAATGGAAGCTGAAATGAGGATGATCCACAAGAATGACACATGGGAACTGGTTGATAGGCTAGAGAATAGGAAAATTATTGGCGTCAAATGGGTGTTCAGGACCAAGAAGAATACAGATGGGTCACTAAACAAGCACAAGGCCAGATTAGTTGTAAAGGGATATAGTTAACAGCAAGGGGTCGACTTCTTTGAAACCTTTGCACCCGTTGCATGGTTGGACACCATAAGGCTGTTGTTTGCCTTAGCAACTCAAAGACAGTGGAAAGTGCATCAATTGGATGTTAAATCAGCATTCCTAAATGGACTTCTTAAAGAAGAAATTTTTGTTGAACAACCTGAAGGCTTCAAGTTTGCTAGTGAAGAACACAAAGTTTACAAGCTGAAGAAGGTATTGTATAGGTTGAAACAGGCTCCAAGGGCCTGGTATGATAGAATAGATGACTACTTGTCAAAGCTCGGGTTCACAAAGAGTATAAGTGAGCCTACTCTTTACATCAAGAAGGCTAGAGAAGAGACTTTGCTGATTGTGTCTCTATATGTTGATGATTTGTTAGTCACTAGTTGCAAAAGTGAATTGATTGAAGACTTTAAAAAACAAATGCAAGAAGTTTTCAAGATGACTGACCTTGGTTTAATGACATACTTCCTCGGTATGGAGGTAAATCAGCTTGAGGATGGTATTTTTATAAGCCAAAGAGCATTTGCAGAGAAAGTCTTAGACAAATTCTCCATGTTAAAGTGCAAACCTGTTAACACTCCTATTGCACTAGGAGAAAAATTGTCAAGCACCAGTGAGCATGATCGTGTGAATGAAAAAGTGTAGAAGTATGGTTGGTTGTCTACTTTATTTGACAGCAACAAGGCCTGACATTATGTATGCAGTTAGCCTTCTCTCGAGATTCATGCACTGCAGCAATGTTGCACATTTGAAAGCTGCAAAAAGGGTTCTAAGATATGTCAAAGGAACCTTAAATTTTGGTGTGAAATTTGAAAGAGAAGAGGATCTGAAGCTTGTTGGATATTTAGACAGTGATTGGGTAGGCTCAGTCGATGACATGAAGAGCACATCGGGTTACTTCTTCATTCTAGGCTCGAGTGTTTTTAGCTGGAGTTCAAAGAAGCAACAAACAGTAGCTCAATCTAATGCTGAAGCTGAGTATATTGCAGTTGCTACTGCTGTTAATCAAGCCATTTGGCTTAGAAAGCTGCTTGAAGATTTGAATGCTGGTCAAGCAGAGGCAACTGAGATTAAAGTCAACAATCAGTCAGCTGTAGCAATTGCCAAGAACCCTGTGTTCCATGGCAAAATAAAGCACTTCAAGATTAGATATCATTTTGTGAGGGAAGTTGAATTGTCAGAAGAAATCAGCTTGGTTCATTGCTGTTCAAGGGACCAACTTGCTGATATTTTAACCAAACCATTGGCTGTCACAAGGTTTGAGTTTCTGAGAAAAGAGATTGGAGTTTGCTGCCTTATTGCAAGGGAGGAGTGTTCAAGGTGGCAACTACAGCAGCAACATTAATGCATCCATGCAAACCATGCATAAGTGCATAACTTATCTGGTTGAAGTACAGTTTACAAGTTTACATGTTCTTTGTCCGGTTTTAGTATGGCTTAAAATGTATAACGTACGTTGACCGGTATAAGTATGTTTTGTGTATCCACTGACGTGTGACTGATTTGACAGAAACTTTTTGGCTGGAAAAGCTAGGTAGCTGTTCAGTTGTATTTTAGACAGGTTCTAGGTTATCGTTAAGTTACATTTAATGTTTGTTCACTTGCTCAAGTTACTTTGTTGTTTTTTTCAAATGTATTTTATAATGTGTATAACTTTATGGTAATGTAATGAGAGAGTTGATTTTCTTATTCTCAAACTTTTCATCCGTTTTGCTTCTGCTTTGAACCTTAGAACACAAATTTTCTTTGCTGTTCATTTGATCAAAAACCCAACAGTATGGATAGGCCGCGTAACTTACTGTGACTGTGTAGCTCAGGGTCACACGGTCGTGTCGTTAGGTCGTGTAACTCTTTGTACCCATGTGGACTAACCTGAACTAAAAAAAAAATAAGGCACACGACTATGTCACACACGGCTTTGTGAAAACCCGTGTCTCAGGCCTTGTGTGACACACAGCTGTGTGACAACCTATGTCCCAGGCCATTTGTACCTTAAAAAGTTTGCAAAACAAGACACATTTTCATCCAAAACTTAGGTATCAAGCCAAATCAATACCAATCAATTTCATATCTTAAGAACATATTTAACAAGCCTAAAACATGCCAAAACATTCATCCTAAGTGTCCAACCAATGTGTCCTCATTAACATCACAAGTCAATTACCAAACCAAAATCTCTTTTCCAACCAAAGTAATTGCATTCAAAGTTCTCAAACACCTTTAACAACTCATACCAAATCACCATTCTATTCAATCCATAATTCAAATTGCCATATTCAAACACTTTTATATGACTTATATCAAATATATCAAACAATTCTCAAAACATATACATACCAAAACCAAAAAAATATTCTTATATACTAAAATCCATCTAAAGACAAATATTATTCAAGTTTAACAAGCTTACAAGTAACAAATAACCAACATAATTATAAATCACCTATTACATGCCATATAACCAAAAGTGAACATTCAAAAAACTACCAAAAGATTTCTAGATAGTGTGATTTCTTCAAATTGATCCAATCGCTTGATTTCCACAAAATAGTATCTACAAGGAAATATGATAAATAACACGAGTAAGCTTTAATAGAGCCTAGTAAGTGCAACAGTTAAAATAATAAACTTACCGAATACACATATCTATTATAGAATATAAAAAATAAACCGAAATCCTATCAACCATAATCAAATCACGGGTGAGCCTTATGCTTAAATGCAAATGATACAATCCAATCAATTACATTACACCATAGAAAATATGTCCAATGAACATTGTAACGGATTCGGGTACGCAGTTAACCATCCAGATCACACCAAAACACTCAAATGAGCTAACCGTCTGAGAACACACCTGGGCACCAAGTGCCAATCCTATAGGCTAACATCCCTTTGAAACACACCTTTACACTGAATGTCAAGCTCGAAGGTTTTACATTCACCCTTGGAAACACACCTGAATCACTGTAATATAACATGATAATTCGTAACAAATGCTGAACATTGGTATATTCAATAAACAATAATAAATAAAAAATCATCATATCAATACCAATCAATTTCGAATAGTGTGCAATATAACCTATTGGCATGCCATTTGTATTTTGACCAACATTTATCGGCTCAATTACTTATCGAATAACAACGCTTAAGAAATTTACTTTCTCAAATCATATTCACTTAATACAATTCAACACTTTGAGGACATTTAACAATTTCAATTCATAAATAATATAAAATTTAAATTATACAAAATTAAACCATACGAACTTACCAGGTCTAAACTGCAGAATAACAAAAGTTCAAGGACTATTCCGCAACTTTCCCTTTTCCTTGTTTATCAACTTATTCTTGATCTATAATATAATTTTATTTCAATTATTAGACTCAATTTCGTATACTATTCAATTTAATACATGTAGTTTCTTATTTATATTTTTTTACGTATTTGCCCCAAACTTTTACATTTTATACAATTTGGTCCCTAAGACCAAAACAAGCTTATTCCTACAATTAAATCCTATGTCCATGTAACTGAATTTTTATCCATCTTCTTACAACCCTTAAATTTTCAAAAATTCACAAGAAAACCAAGTCAACTTCAATATTTTACTTATTTAGTCCCTAAACTCAAAATTACTATAAAAATCAATTTATAATTTAATTATTTCAAACAACCAAGCTTCTAACAAAATCAACTAACATAAAAAAAATTCAAAATCATCAATGGTAAATTTCTAAACATTTGACAGAATCACAAATTAGTCCCTAAACTAGCTAAATTAAGCTACAACGATTCCAAAAACATAAAATTTACAAGAAATGGGTTAAAAACGAACTTACATGCAAGAGACTAAATGCCAAACAATCAAGCTACTTTCATGGCTCTTTTTCTTTCCCCCAATTTCGGCAATGAACAAGAAAGAAGATGATAACATTATTTGTTTTTTTTTTGTTTATGTTTTAATTAATTGTTTACCATATTGTTAAACCATGTAAAACTAAACATTTGTAGCCCAAAACCGTCCATACAAAAATGTTATGATCTAATTTCAAAAAAAAAAATCCCTCTACTTTAATTATTTAGAACATTTTGTTAAGATAATTCAATAGTAAACAACTTTGTCATCTTTTATGAATTAATCTTTTTGAGTTAATTAACTACCTAAACATTAAAATTTTATAACCAAAATTAAACACAACACAAATGAATTCGTAAATATTAAATAATTAATATCTACATACTGACATGTCAAAATTGTGGTCTCAAAACCACTGTTTTTTATACCACTTGAAAACAAGTTGTTACATTGTACCTTATATGGATGAAATTGTGTCGAGTTCTGATGTTTTTACCACTTATATTCATTTGAACATAATTGTCTATTTGTATATCTATTTTGATAGAACCCTGTATTTAATATTATTGTATTTGTTTGATTTATAATTTAATGAACTAACTCGTCTAATTTTAGAAATTGCGAGTCAATTGTGTATCATGCTAGAATTATATGTTTATTTACATTATCTTATTAATATATTTATGTCCAATTCTGTGTATCATACTAGCTCGAGTACATTTTATCTTTTACATGTTTATTTCCTGATTTCAATTTGTTTTGTTTTTTGTTTCTATTTTTATTTTTGTTTTAGTTTGCCCTCAGGCAACCAAAGACTTAAGTGTGGGGGTATTTGACCTGATGTCAAATGTAGTAGTTATTTTAGCTCATTTTTACACTTAATGAGCTTGTTTTCTTGGCATTTTATAATTAAGTATTGCATTTTCAGTATTAGTAGGTTAGAAATAAAATATTAATAAAATAAATGTTTTTACATATTTTCTACCATTTCAATGACCCGTAAGGCCAACTCAAGCTTGTGAGTGACTCATAGTAATTAAGTGTGTAGGATGTCAACTAAGGTCAAAGAATACAAGGGATGATGATTGAACCGCGAGACAAGGGAGACTAAAAGAATATCTGTATGCCTAGGAAGAGATTAAAAGGGTGACCTAGGTGGTAATCTTTAGTGAAGATGAACCGGGAGAGTAGTCTTAGCTAAGGGTGATAAATAACTCAATCTAGGATAATGTAATTATTTAATTAGATAATTAGGGATTTAATCGATCATAAGCCAAATGCTCATATTGTTGACACTAGAAATAGGAAAGTTCATTAGATTAATCTAGGTTAATTAATTTAATTAATTTAATTAAAATATTAATTTGTATTCGCACTACTAATTCTTGACTCAATTAGATTAATAATTATTTTCTATAATTAATTTAATAATAATTTTTCCTATCTGCAATATCTGCAATCTCTTGAGTACAATTCTCAAAATACTTTTTAGTTTTTCGCTATAAACTTTACTATATTACAATTTAAGTTCTACGCTTGCTAACACCACCAATTCAATTTAATACATATTTGGCGTGATAACATATTTATAGGCGTTCAATGTCTATATATTTCCAGCATGGTCCACTACCAAAATATTCAAAGAGGAGCCCATCAGTCAACATTCCACTGGTTTTGCACTCACTTTTGTCTCGTCCATTGATTCGACATGGTGACTTTGATTCTACTAGAGAGCAGCCCTGTTATGTTAGCACCATTGCATACTCTAAGTTCTCGTGTCCTTGACAGTGGGAATTCACCTTTGAGACAGCAAATGGGAAGGATGTATGGAGCTATGCAGAGAAGAACCTTGGACATAGGAAACTCATAGACGAAGCAATGGCTTGTAAAGCTAGAGTGGCGGTGCCAGCCATAATCGAAGAATGTCCTCAAGTGTTTGATGGCATTAAAAGTTTGGTTGATTTTGGTGGAAGTAATGGGACTGTTTCAGCAATGTTGGTAAAGGCATTCCCTTGGATTCATGGCATCCACTTCGATCTTCCTTATGTTGTGGCTGTTGCAGCGAAAGTCGATGGCGTCGAAAACATAGGAGGAGACATGTTCGAATGTGTCCCAAAGGCAGGCGCTGCTTTCTTAATGATTAGTAATGAAAACTTTGGTTCCTTCGGTTCAGCACCACAATATACCACCAAACCAACTCATTTAAGAACGTATATATATGTATGTTCGTGAATTGCAGAAGGTGTATCATGAATGGGATGATGAGGAATGCATAAAAATCCTAAAGAAATGTAGAGAAGCTATCCCGGAAGACAAAGGGGAGGTTATAATAGTCCAAGCGGTGGTGGAAGAAGATAAAAAGAGAGCAGCTAGATTTCGTGAGGTTGATATTAGACATGGTGATGATGGCACGTACTAACAAAGGCAAAGAGGGACATTGAAGGAATGGAAGTATGTTCTGGGAGAGGCAGGGTTCACCAGATTCAATGTAGAACCTATTCATGCAATACAATCTGTCATTGAAGCTTATCCTTAGAAACTCCCAATTTGCCTGCTTTCTTTAATTTGTGGTAATAATGGGGTTGTTTTACTATAAAATCTTAGATCCTGTTGTGTTTTTCAATTGGCCAAACCAATTAGGTTGCGTGAAAGATTGCAGTTACAATTGCGTTAACGGAATTGTTATGAATGTTGATAGAAATTAATTATGATAAAAAAGAAAAAATTGAGAAGGGCAATAAAATCTAGAAATAAGTGGCTGAAAAGTTATTGCAGAAAAATTCAGTGACTTAGTTCACAAATTTTCCACTTTCAGGTTTCAGTGTCTATCAAGGGAAAAAGAAAATTAAAAGTTTCCTGTCCAACATGACAAAGGACACGAACCTACATAAGATTTACCACCACCTTACCATTATTAAATTATTACATTTTTGTAAGAAAAATATAATGTATATTTTATATTTTGTATACACTACCAGTAATGACTTGAAAGTTAATAGTCTCGGAAAATGTAATTTGGAAATCCTGTTTCGTAAGTATAAAAAAATATTAATGTTTGGTCCTTCAATTTTTCTATTAATTGCTTAATTAAATTACAATGACTAAATTGTAAAAATTTTATCACTATTGATTTTTAATTGGCCAAAGATCTAGATACTTAAATTGTAATTAACCAAAGGTCCAAAATGACAATTTAACCTAGATGATAAAACTTTCCACTCATATGATTAATAGTAATTAAAGTAAGTTAATAAATGTTAATTTTAATAAGGGTAAACTATTAAAATAATGACTTTTATTTACCTCAAGTTATATTTTAGTCATTTATGTTTGAAATATTACGTTTTAGTCACAGAGCCTTTAATTTTCACTAACAGTGTAACTGTAAGTTGACATGGCACGTAAAATCATCATTTCACACAAAAATTTTAGGTTAATTTATACAATCAATCCCCATATATATTTTTTTTATTTTGAACAATTTAATTTTTTTCTTTTATGTTTTTTAACTTTCCTTTTTTTTTTTTCCTTATTTTTCATTCTCTTCTACTTCTCCCTCCGTTTTCTTCCATTCTCCATTTCTTTTAACATAGTTTTTCTATTTTTTCATTTGTTAAAACTAGTCCCTATACTTTTATTTTTTTGAACAATTTAATTTTTTCGAGTGAGGCGAGCTTGTGAACTAGTTTTAACAAATGGAAAACATAGAAAAGCTACGTTAAAAGAAATGAAGATGGAAGGAAAATAGAGGGAGAAGCAGAAGAGAATGGAAAAAAAATGTTAAAATAACATAAATGAAAAAATTAAATTGCTCAAAATGAAAAAAAATATAAGGATCAATTGCAAAATTTAATCTAAAATTTTCGTTTGAAATGATGATTGAATGTGTCACGTCAGCTTACCGTGACATCGTTAACGTTAATTAATAACTTAATGACTAAAATATTACAACACGATATTGTAAGTGACAAAAACGTAATATTTCAAACAAAAATGACTATTTTGGTAGTTTACCCTTTTGATAATTTATATATATATATATGAATTTTAAATATTTTTTGAATTTTTAAATAATTTTCTATAAGTTTCTACATTTTTAAAGTTTTTTTATTTTTTAAATAATTATTGGCATGGCATGCACGTGGATTGTCACATTATCAAAATTAACAAATATTAATTTTTCCATTCATTTAGGGGTGCTTTGACAAACAATGTTAGTTCAATGGCTAAAAAAGACATAAAATTTGTCATTTTGTAAATATTGAGGGCTAAATTCATTGAATTTTTAGAATTTGAACTAAAATAATAATTTTTGCAAACATTGAGGGCTAAATTTATTAAATTTTTTATATTTATTTTCAAATTGATAGAATATGTAAACATTAAAAAATTAAATTTGTTATTAGACCAATAAAAAAATTCACATCAACACTTCGTCAATTTTCAAATAGTCGTTAACATTGATAACTAAAAATTTTAATTTCAAAAAATTTAGTAACCAAAATAGAACATAAAATCATCTCTATACTTTAGCCATAAAGTAATTATACTACAAATTTGTTTGTATTTAATCATTACTATATATTTTTAATAGGAGAATGATAAATCAGATTTTTCTTCTTGATTTTTAATATTTTTAATTGAATTTGAATCTTCTGAGAAATGAAGAAAATTTTTAATTGATTTTTTTTTTTCAATTGAAAAAAAGATAGAGATAACGTGTTTCACAGCCGGTATTCAACAAAAAGCAAAGGCATATAAGATTAAGGTGTAATACACTAAATCCCACATTTTAACATTCGGAGAAAGAGACAGTTGCATCAACGCACCAAAAAAAGTTTAGCAAATCACATTATAAACATGACTGTTTTTATAATCCATTTTGTGGGGGTAATAGACAGTAATATTCCAATGTGAATTATGATTATCACAAAACGATAGTAAACTCGACAATTCTTTATATATAATGGCAAGTAATGACCCGTCATTAGATCTTATAAGATCTTAAAGAAAATATTATATTACCCAAAGCATTTTATAGGAAATCTAAATTTATTATTGTTAGAAATGATTTATTGCTCCTATATAATGGAGCTTCAACAAAGGCTTTGTCCGTCAAGATTTCGGTTTGGGGTTTTCCAAGTTTTCAAAGAGAGAAGCACTGAGATGGGAGATATAAAAGTGAGAGGAAAGAAAGAAGATGAAGATGAGAAAGCAGAAGTAGATATTTGGAATTATGTATTTGGTTATGTTAAGATTGCAGTAGTTAAATGTGCCATTGAGCTTGGGATTGCTGATGCAATTGACAAGCATGGAAGCCCCATGACACTCTCTCAGCTAACCACTACCCTCAAGTGTCAACCATCTCGTCTTTACCGTATTATGAGGTTCTTGGTCCACTACCAAATATTCAAAGAGGAGCCCATAACTAAAGATTCCATTGGTTTTGCACTGACGCCTTTGTCTCGTCAATTGAGTCGACATGGCGAAAGGAGCATGGCGGCTATGATTCTACTACAGAGCAGCCCTGTTATGTTAGCACCATGGCATAGTCTAAGTGCTCGTGTCCTTGACAGTGGGAATTCACCGTTTGAGACAGCACACGGGAAGGATGTATGGAGCTATGCAGAGGAGAACCCTGGACATAGCAAACTCATAGACGAAGCAATGGCTTGTGATGCTAGAGTGGCAATGCGGGCCATAATCGAAGGATGTCCTCAAGTGTTTGATGGCATTAAAAGTTTGGTTGATGTTGGTGGAGGCAATGGGACTGCTTTATCTATGTTGGTAAAGGCATTCCCTTGGATTCATGGCATCAACTTCGATCTTCCCCGTGTGGTTGCCATTGCCCCGAAAGTCGACGGCATCGAATACGTAGGAGGAGACATGTTCGAGTGTGTCCCAAAGGCAGACGCTGCTTTCTTTATGGTTAGTAATGAAAACTTTGTTTCCTTTACCAATTACATTTGAGTATGACAAATCTATCTATTTGTGAATTGCAGTGGGTGTTGCATGACTGGGGTGATGAGGAATGCGTGCAAATCCTAAAGAAATGTAGAGAAGCCATCCCACAAGACAAAGGGAAGGTCTTAATTGTTGAATCTGTGCTTGAAGAAGATGAAAATGACAAGCTAGAATTTGTCGGGTTGATGTTAGACATGGTGATGATGACACATACGAACAAAGGCAAAGAAAGGACCTTAAAGGAATGGAAGTATGTTCTTGGAGAGGCTGGATTCACCAGAATCGATGTAAAACCCATTCATGCTGTTCAATCTGTCATTGAAGCTTATATTTAGAAATTCCACCTTGCCTGCTTTCTTTTAACTTTGTGTTAATAAATGGCTTCTTTTACTATTAAACCTTAAATCCGATCGGGTCTTTTATTGGCCAAACCATATGAGATCTGTTGTGGGAAAGATGTAATTTTCTTTTTCCATCTGTTAATTATTAGTTTGGCTTGCAATGTCTCTCCCTTTAATTGTCTTCAATCTTTATATAATTATCCGTATAGAGCCCTTTAGGACAAACTGTGTTGTTTGATCAACTGTGTGGGTGGTGTCTGTTGAAAATTCAGAACGTTCATTTCCTATTGATCTACTAATTATGCCATTCGACGGTTTCAATTTGATTTTAAGATTGAACTGATTAATCGAGCATTGAGTAATTTTAAACTGTCGTAAAAAGAAATTTTCTATTCAGAGTCCAAATGATGATATGATGATAAAATTTGTACAGTTTCATGAATAATCTATATAATATTCAAAGTAATTTACATCAAATATAATAAAATTGCAACACTTAAAAGCACAAAAGCTTAATAAAGTCAAATTAACAAAAACTATAAAGTTGAGGGTTAAAAATAAAATTATACCAAAATTTTTATAACCAAGTAACCGTTTTATAATATAACTATCTCTATTTATATTTTCTAATGATTTTTTATTATAAATATTTGAAATGTCGTTTTCTAATAAAATAATAAACTATTAGTATGTTTTTTTATAATAAAATAATTTATAATACATCTATTTTAATATTATATGAATACTAATTTGATTAAAATTATTTATTGTTATAATATTTGAATTATCCAAATAATTGATAATATATATTTAGCAAAAAGAGTAATTCATATATTTTAATTATGTATGCATGCTATTTTTAAGCGTTTAATTGAGTTTGTGTCACATATCAATCAAGCCTCAATTTAATTAATAAATTACTAAAAATTTAATTTTTTATAAAGTAATAAATATTATTATATGAGTATTTTTATTTTTATATTTTATATAAAACCTAAAGAAATACACATAAAAGATGGGATTTTAACATAAAACATTGTGATTTTTAATATCTCAATTTACCATTTTAACTAAAATCTTATTTGTTTTTTACATTCATTCAATTATGAATAATGTTTTATTTTTATCATTAAATTTTGAATATAAGAAAAATATGTTATTAGATATGAAAGTACACATTTTATCCATGTCAATTTAGAGGGGTTTTTTTTTTATAAAAATAATATAAAAAATAAACTATAAAAATGTTATTGGATTTAAATTGTTTACAAACATGAAATATTTTCTACAATAAAATTAGGTTTCGCTTGACACATTAGTAATATCACCCTAACTTTTTTTTCCATTTAAAATTTAAAAAAAAAAAAAAGTGTTACATAAGAGTGCTGCTTGACAATGTAATGGCACCAAATGTATTGGAATTGGATTACATATATGGTTTAGGGGATAATTGCATCATAAACTCTTCTTTATTTATTATTTTTTTAAGGTATTTTAATTTTTAAAAATAACTACTTTAGTCCCTCCATTTTTAAGATTTATAAATGCTATTATCCAATACTACAGAAGTGAAGAAATCTGTCTCATTTAAAGGCTATTGATTCCTTTAGTTTACATATATAATTTTTTATATATTATTTTTGTAAAAAAAAAAACCCAAATTATAGCTTTGCTATTATTTAAATATTCAATGTTAATGAATATTTTTACTGATATTTTAATAAAATAAAATTAAGATATGTATAACAATCTAACTATTTTCTTTCACTTAGTAGCTAACTAAAAAAAAACATATATTAAATTTCATTATTTTCCTTTAAATTTTAATTATAAATTAAAAATTTTATTCTTGTAATATTTAATTATTAAAACAATTATTATTGTAATAGGAAAGAAGCTTGAGCAAAACATAGTGGGTAGGGTAATAACCAGGTATTCCAACGTGAAAGGTGTGATCATCACAAAACAATCATATATTAAAATAATAGAAAGGTAGACAATCATATCCAATTCTTTATATATTTATACATAAGAAAAAGTAAGTGATCCCTAGTCATTAGATCTTATCGAAGAATCACCTTTTCTTTAAAAATTCACAAATAGGTGGGTATTGTTTTCAAAGAGATGGAAAATATAGGTGATAGGATAAGAAGAAGGTGATAAAAAAAAAAAAAAAAAAAGCAAATATAGATATTTGGAATTATGCATTTGGATATGCTAAGGTGGCGGTAGTTAAATGTGTTATTGACCTGGGGCGAAATTAAGGCGGGCAGTGGTCGATTTTCCTTAAAATAGAAAATTTTTATATTTAGATTCTTTAAAATTTTAAAAATTAGTAAAGGTAAAATTGTACTTTGGCCCCCTAAAAATATAAAAATTTGATTTAATCATTTAAAAATTATAAAGATATAGGCTATTAAAATGGTGAAATTGCATCTTTTGATATCGTAAAATTTATCATTTAATTTCGGCTCCCCCTAAAAAAAATTATGATTTCACCCTTGAATTGAGCTTGGGATTACTAACATTTTTGAGAAGCATGGAAGCCCCCTGATACTCTCTCAGCTAACAATTGCCCTCAAATGTGAACTGTCTCGTCTTTACCGCATTATGAGGTTCCTGGTCCACTACCAAATATTCAAAGAGGAACCCGTCAATCAACATTCCACTAGTTTTGCACTCACACTTTTGTCTCGTCGATTGATTCAACATGGCGGCTTTGATTCTACTAGAGAGTAGCCCTATTATGTTAGCACCAGGGCATAGTCTGAGTGCTCATGTCCTCGACAATGGAAATTCACCATTGGAACATTTTCAAAATACATATAGTGTTTAAATACTTGTAAATGAAAGTTATAAGTAACTAACAATTATGTCACTTGATTAGTAACCAGAAGTTATCACTATTTATAGTGATAAGTTTTGTCTCTTAAAAGTTATGTTATTTGATTATTAACAAATAGTTATAATTATACTTGAATAATTGTGTTTATTGTTAAAGATATGACTATCCATTTGGGTAGTTATGTCCCTATGAAAAGACATGAGACCTCCCATAAATAGGAGTGGACTTTTATTTGTATGACACACCTAAAAACATAGAAACAAAGTTTCTTTCTATTTCTCCCACCAACTTTTATATTCCTAGATTGTTCCAAACAGAATTACTACAGAAATTCTTTGTAACAGCCTGTTTTTGGTCCAATCGAAACAGTGGTTTCGGAACCACAAATCTAAAATCAAAATGTTTATTTTATTATTATTTTAATGTTTATGTTAGTATGATAGTATAAAAATTTTGTTAAGAAAATTTACTATTTGAATGTTTAATTTGGTAAAAAGGACTAAATCGCATAAAGTGTAAAAGTTGTATTCTATTAGCTAAAGGTGTCTAATAGCTATAGAACCTTAAAGTAGAAGTCCTTATGTGATAATTAACCTATTAAAGGGTTAGTGGATGATAGTGGCATGGTATTAGTGTAATAATTAAAGTTCATTAAGGTTAATTTTGGTATTTAGTAAATATAGATAAATTAAATGAAATAAAACATGGATCATCTCTTTCTTTCTTCATCTTCAACCGAACTTAGGAAAAAAGAAGCCATTTCCATCCTTTTTATTTGGCCAAGCTTATTTGAGCAATTGGTGAGTGATTTTTGTCCCATTTTTAATGATTTCTATGTTTTTGAGATCGTTGTAACTAGGTTTAGCTAGCCCAGGGACTATTTTACAAAAATGTTAAAGGTTTATGGTTTTTCCATTGATGAATGCATGTGTATTTTGCTGTTTGATGATAGATTTTGAATGGTTGTTGTTAGATAAACAACATTTGTAAAGTGATTTTTAGTGAAAATACAAATTAGGGATTAAATTGTGAAACGTGAAAACTTTTTGGTTAAAATGTGAAATAAATAAAAATATGGGCTGCTAGGGACCTAATTGAAATTTGGCTAGCATAGGTTTAGATGGAATTGGATGAATCTATGTTTTTATGAGATAAGGACTAAATTGTAAAAATGTTGAAATAGTAGGGACAAAAATGTAATATTTGCCATATTATGATTTTTCGATTAAATTGAATAGAGTGATATTGAATAAGCTAAATTTGATATTATATAGATCAAGAAAAATGAAGTTTGGATCTAGATCAGGGGAAAAACAAAGTAATTGACTAGTAGATCCATTTCGCCGATTTTACCATCGAGGTAAGTTTGTATGATTAATAAGCTTAATGTTATATGTGTTTATCTGCTTAAATATTATAATTGCAATATTACGACACTGCGGAATCTATCGACAAATCATTGACAAAGTGTGAATCCAGGTTGAACCTTAGGAATAGATAGGATATTAGTGACATGTCATTAGGGGCTTACTGTGATTTGGGTGCTAGTCCTATACATCCTACTGGTGGCTGAGTATACCGACATGTGTTGCAGTTACTTGACAGCTTGTGTGAGCAGCACCATGTAGCTACGTCTTGACTGACAGCTTGTGTGAGCAGACCCAGTGATGGCTCAAGAATGAGCATTATACGAGATATGTGATAAAGGTGGTTTAACCACATATATTGCACTTAGTGTGCGAGATACCCAAGTATCTGATATTATTCTGAATGGTTCAACGGGAAAAGATGATGGTACAAGGATGTAAGCAATGATATGGATCGGTTCAAGCACTCATGATAAGTTTGGCAAGTAAGTTATAATTGATAAGTTCTTATGAAAAGTAAGTGAAAGTTGATGAATTTATACATGATACATAGAATTATGGAAATGTGCAAATTGTTGAATTGAATGTATTACTTATATTTACTTATGTCATTTAAATTATGAATGAATTGGCAAATTATACTTATTAGTCATATGAGCTTACTAAGCTATAAAGCTTACTCTGTTTATTTTTCCATGTTATATAGTGATTTCAAAGCTAGCTCAGATTCGGGGATCGTCGAAGACTTCATCACACTATCAAGCTATCACTTTGGTACTTTTGAATCTATATTTTGGTTATATGGCATGTATAGGAGTTTGGTCATTTTGATATAAAGTTTAGTAATGAATTATTGTCATTTGAAATGGCTTGTAAATGTTAAGTGTTTGGTTTGTAAATGGCTATGTGAATTGGCTTATTTTGGTTTATTTAGCTACATGTGTATGTGTGTGTGTGTGTGTGTGTGTGTGTGTGTGTGTGTGTGTGTGTGTGTGTGTGTGTGTGTGTGTGTGTTCATATGGTTTTGGTATGTGGTTGATAAATGCTATGTGTGGATTGGTATTAAAAGTAGTAAATGGTTGAAATGGTGAATGTGATAACATGTTAAGTATTTGGCACAAATAATACATATATGAAGTGAATTGTCTAGGTAACCTTTGAATGAGAAATAGGTATGAACATGAATGGTTAAATGTGATAAATATGTATCTTATGAATGTTGGTATTGAAATAGCATAATTTAGGCTTGATTGAGTTTAGTTTGATTGCCTACTTGTGCCTTGTTATATGCCATTTGGCTTTGTGTAGGTCAATGAAAATTTGGGTGAGAAATGTGGCTTGTAATGTAACACCCCCTAACCCTAAACTGTCGCCAGAACAGGGTTACGAGACATTACCAGACATATCAGATCAAATACGAAAATTTAATGACTTATCCAATGTATGATCATAAACATTTTCTCAAAATTTTCAAACCAATTCAATACTATCTCATTCAATCCAACACAAGTTTTCATATCAAATAGGCCATTTCATAAACTTAACATTTCATAAATAGGATCTATATAATTTTCCAAATTCACATCATGCCAATATTACAACCATCTATCAAAATGACCAATACAAACATCCTATGTACATGTCATTTACCAAAAAGAAACTTTTATCACTAGATTTTTAGTTAAGGATAAATTTGGATGCTGGATCGAAACTTCTGACTTCAACTAACCTGCACAGAGAAACAAACCATACGCTGAATATACACACTCAATGGTATTACTATAATTCGAGTTTGTAACATATTACAATAAAATATGCATAATCAATTTATACCTTTAATCTTTCAATAATAAAATTAAACAATTAAACCAACATGTTTCAATAATAATAATAATAACTAATTCATAAATTGAATTCAATTAAACTCATATACTATTTCATTATTTTCAAATCATTTTATTTTCACTTCTTATTTTGATATCTCAATCCATTTCATATACAAAATTATTTGGTTTATCAATTCATTCAATACCAATTCAATTTTCCAATTCATTTATTTACCCCTATTAACATGACTCAGACTTTGACGGATACACGGATCGAACCAAAACACACCAGTACGACACCTTGTGCCTCATCGACTCGAGGTCGAAGTATCCCTGAACACTTCCAATCCTATGGCATGCCAACCATATCTAACTTAGCCCGACTAGTTAATAGGGTATTCGATACACTTTCTCAACTCAATTTCAATCAAATTCAAATCACTTTTCACTTTTCAATCAATATACATTTCAAATAATCACATATTTTCACCATTCAATTCAATTCAATTCAAATCACTTTTAATTTCCAATCAATATACCTTCAAATATTCACATAATTCATGATTGAATATCATTTCTTACCTCAATTCCACTTACCACACATATTAATTAAAGTTCAATAATGGATAATAACTAAATTCAAATTATAGTAATACAAACAATAGTTTTTCTCGAGTTATTTCTCGTCAATCTTTTCCTTTCCTTTCTTGGCCGATGTCTCCGGCACGATATTAGCTACGAAAATTAAATTAAATTTATAATCATCAATAAAATATCAATTTACATCAATTACTTTAATTTTCTATTCAACTTTTGTCTTAATTCCGATTTAATCCCTAACTAAAATTTAACTTCATTTTATCACAATTTATACTTTATTTTCACTTAAATTCTTCTTATAGCTTAACTTAACCCTCTAATTTTCACCAATAAACCCTAATTTCAAAATTCTTCCGATTTAGTCCCTATTATATAAAACTTATAACTTATTCTACAATTTAATCCTTTACCCAATTCTAACTTGAAATTCTATCAATTCAACCCCTAATTCTTTCATTTATTCAACATAATCAATGTTTAAAAATCTAATAACTTCCAAAATTTCAACATAAACCATAAAATATTTTGTTCTAAGTTTTTAAAAACTCAAATATTACAAGAAAAGGAGTTAAACTGACTTACCAAATTAACTTTGAACCTTAGAACCCTAATTTTCTTTTTTTTTTTCCTTTCCCTTTCTTCTCCCTATTTCGTTTCTGCTTATCTTCTTTTGTTTCCTTTCATTTATTTGCTTTATGTTATATATAATAATAATAATAATAATAATAATAATAATATAATATTATACTTTATAATTAAGTAACATAATAAAATATATAATTTAAACATAAAAATCTAAGATTTTTTTCCTCATTAAACCGCCTCAATCTTTGGAATAAGCATAATTTCCTTTTTGGTCCTTTTGATTTTCTTTAATCTATAATTAAACTTTTATTCCTATTGCAATTTAGTCCTTTTTCATAATTACTCATAATTAAGTCAAATTCACCTAATCAAAACCTAATTAACTACACAACTAGATTCGTAAATATTTATTAAAAATATTTATGAGTCCGATTTACCAGAACGGAGTTCTGGGATGCACTTTTTTTTCAATTTGGTCCCTTTTAATCAATTAACCATCGAAACATTAAAATTTCTTAACGAAACTTTAATACCACCTTAATGACACTCCGTAAATATTTATAAAAATATTTATGGCTCAGTTTGTAAAAAGAAGGTCCCAATACCTTATTTTCTAAAACCACTTGAACTTAATAAATCACTTATATAACATAAATTATGAAATCAAAAACCTTTTTAAAAATCACATTTGACTAGTAAATATTAAATAATAATATTTACGGACTTACTCGTTGGATTTGGTGGCCTCGAACCATTATTTTCGACACCACTAAAAATCAGGCTGTTACATGTAACATAGCCTATTTTTGTCCACACGGGCAGAGACACGGGCGTGTGTCTCAGCCATGTATGACACACGGTCAGGTGACACGACCGTGTGTCCCCTGTAGTTTCTAATTGAAGCAAGTCAGTAAGTTAAACGGGCTAGTCACGCGGGTGTGTGGTTGGCCGTGTGACACAAGTCAGAGAGTTACACAGGGTTGGACACGGTCTGGGACATGGCCTTGTGATCCCATTTCGAATGTCCACACAGCCTGTGACACAGGAGTGGCTTGTGGCAGTGTGAGACACACGACCTAGCTACATGGGCGTGTGTCCTCTGAAATTTGAAAAATTTACTAAGTTTTCCAAAAGTTTTTGTAAGATATTAGTTTAGTCCCGAACCACTTCTAATGCATGATTTGAGCCTCGTAAGCTCGTATTACGAACTTTATGAATATGTTTGAATGTTTAATGATTGAAATGTGAATTGAATAAGCAAATGTTTAATGTATTATATGATATGTTCGGTAATACTCCGTAACCCTATTCTGTGACGGATACGGGTTAGGGGTGTTACATTCTTTATAGAAATTGATATCATTGCTATGCTCCGCTCAATGCTTAGTGGACTGTTTTTGTCAATGCAAAACGTTGATAGTCATTGGACTTCATCATATCTCGAGGTTCATTTGTTAGTAACTCTTTTGCACACCATAATATAAGTAGGGGTGAATACAACCTTAAAGAAAGTGGCATTTATACATGTCTTAAAGCCTTTTTTAATTTCTCTTAAGTTTATTTTATCTCCACACATCAACAATTTTAAAGTTTTATTTTCAAAATTTATGAGAAATTAAAGAAGGCTTGTCTATTCGATATGCATTCACATGCCACTACAAGTATGGTACTATGATGATGGATATCAGCAAATCTGGTTGCATGAAGGTCAGTAATCTTATCAAATTTTAATTTAGAAGAAATCTTTATCGCAAGAAAATGCATGTCAAATTTATTGTTTTACTCTTATTGCATGAATTAAATTTCAATTTTTATTTGTTTATTGAACTGCATTATAAAAAAGATGTGGGTGTCTCGTGCATCAATTACTTGACAAAAAAAATCAAATGCTAGTTCGTTATATGCATGACTTTTAAGATGCATAATTATGATTGGTATAAAATTATATAATATATATTATAAATCATGCAAGAAAGAAAGAAAGAATATGGATGGAATGAAAATGCACGGTTGGGAAATAATCTATTAATGGATTGAAATAATATTTTTTTAATATTGATGACATCATTCAAACATTAGTTGAACAAGCTTCTATCCAATAAAAGCATTATGACCATTCGAGAAAGCCTTCCTAAGCCAAAAGGTTGTGTTATTGAATCCAACAATTACTTTCAAAAGGTTGGGTTGAAATGATCTCATGAAACCAAAAAGTGCAACTTGAAAAGTGATGTCATTTTAAAGAGTCATTTATGCACCTATTAGTTGCATTGTAAATAAACAATAAGTTCGGAGAATTGAAATTTATCTCATTCCATCCAATTTGTGAGTGAAATTTTTAGTACAAAAGTATTCTTTCTTTTTTATGATATATATTTAATTTGAAATATGAATTTATTTGTTTATTTAAATCATGATATTAGTAACTAGCATTTGGATTATATTAATAAAACATTATTTTCTTTGCTAAAAATGAAAGTTTGTTGATGATCATATAATATAAATTATTTTGCTTGTTGTTGTTGTTAAATAACCATAAGCTAAATGGGTTTTATATATGATTTCACATTTTTTTTATTCTATGTTATAAAGTTTAGAGTAGAAATGGTTTTGACTAGAAATGAAATAAGTTATATGCATGGTTAATTTTTCTAGTCAATGTAGAATAGTGGAAAAAATTGGCTTATATAAAAAGATCACTATTCTAGTATAAAATCAAAGATCTAGCGAGTATGGGAATAGCAATATAAATGTTATTTGACACATTTAGGTGATTGACATGGGTTTGACTATAGTAAAAATAATAATTGATAATGTCCATGGTGAAAGGTGAATAAATATGTTGTTTTATTGTCACCTGATTGGACAAATCATGGTCCTTCAATATGACTATATATGTTACACATTTGTATATATATGGTATGTTAAGAAAAGTAATGTTATTTGAATATGGATGCAAAAAAAATAAAATTAAAGCCATGTATAGACTTTAAAAAGAAGCTGTGACAAATAACAAATATGTTGTCTGGTTTCACCGAGAGATTGAAGGCCTCTTCACAATAATTTACTCTTTGAAAAAGACATGATGTATGATTTCATATATTTGGTGATTGTGGAATTAATTTCTTGGATATCAAAAAATAAATAAAGTAGCCAAATATGAAATAGTCATGATATTAAAAGATAAAGTGATCACTGTAATTTGACAATAGTGGAAATGATACCCTTGATAACAGTCTTTTGCTAAAGAATGGGTAACTGAACATAGTGGAGATGTTGGTCTTGTGAATTTTCAATACACAAATAAATATAAAGTTTCATTATGTGGTATAGATAATTAACATAGCTATGTTGAAAATTTAGAAATTTAGGGATAGGTACAAGCCTATAATATTTGAGTCACCCATGATGGGAACTTAACTCAACGCTTGGTATAACATCAAGTCTTAAGTTCAATGAGACAAAGTACATAATCAGTATGTGAGTGCTAGCACTATAAAAAAACCATAATATCATCCCAGGATGAAAAGCACTAGGTATCTATAATGATAAATGGAAAGATAAGCATTATACTCTTAAGAGACCCATAACATAAATATGTTAGAGTGTTGTAATTATGAGAATACTCTCGAAGGTATTTACCTATGTGAGTGGAAGTGTAACACCCCTAACTCGTATCCGTCGTCAGAACAGGGTTACGAGATATTACCAGGATTTACAGAACATTTACAGAGAATTCAGGTCAAACACCATTCATTTCCTGAGATTAATCATAACCTCCCTTAAGTGGACCCTCGAGGCCCAAAACATACATTAGAATATATTCGGGACTAAATTGGGATCTTAGGAAATTTTCGTAAAATTTCAAAATTTTTCTTACATAAATGAGTACACGCCCGTGTGGTAAGGGACACACCTGTGTGGTTAGGCTGTATGGTTTCACACGCCCATGTCCCCAACCCGTATAACTCTCTGACTTGTAACCCATGAAGAAATTGAAGTCACAAGACCAAGTCACACGCCCGTGTGTTAGACCGTGTACCTTACACGGCTGAAACACACGCCCATATCTCTACCCGTGTACTCAATTTTGGGCATTCTGTTCCTAATTTTTAATATGCAGGGGACACACGGCCAGGCTACATGCCCATGTTCCAGGCCGTGTGTCACACATGGTCAAGACAGACGCCCATGTGTCTACCCGTGTAGACAAAATAAGGCCCTTTTTCAAGCCTTATTTCTTACCCATTTGGTCTTTCATTTAAACCAACACTTAAAACACATTTTAAAATCAATTTAAGACATTTTAACCAAGCCTTAACTAAGTCTTGTATATAATTTAACAATTCATATGATTATGTATCCAAACTTACCAATCAACCATTTATACACATATAGGCAAATTCATAAGTTTTATAACAACCTTAACTATCATCCTAATGCCTATATCATTTTATCATTTATTCATTTCAAAAACATATCAAACATATTAAAATTATAATTATATGCAACTCAAAAACATGCCAAATATGAGCCATACCAATGGCTAGTTACAATTAAAACATTTATAAGCCAACATTGGCTTACCAATCTATACATGTCATTATAACCATAATTAATTTACGGTATATAATAAAATGGGCCGATGGATAGTGTGAGAGATCTTCTCCAAGCTTCCCAACCAACAAGCTTTCGAGTCACTATTGAACAGGAGAAAATAAAACAGAGTAAGCATATAATGCTTAGTAAGTCCGTATAACTTGGTATTTAACTTACCATTCATTTATATTCACAATTAACATGTAAAACATGTTCAATCAATTTGATCACAAGCCCTAACACAGATCCTTATCACCATTGCTAGTCATATAATTCATGTAAATATCAAGAAATATATATGGGCTCAACACTCATTAGATTTTTCCTTTATATACATACTTTTCATTTCATGTGTTCACATAACATATATAAATTACAGTTCTATATTTCAAGTATGTTTTCATAATAATTTTTCTCGAATACTGATTATTTCGTGTCAGAAATTTATCCATAAAGTCATTTAAATTATCATTGTCACATGAGTAGTACATTCAAGGTATATGACTTTATAACCATAATTGAACATATTTATCAAATAAACTCCATGTTCATATATCATTGATAAACCATAATATATACACATTTTTACCCCATGCTTAGCATATTTATGGATGATTTATCATTAGATTTATGGAATTCGATGCTCCTAATCCTTTAATTTCATATTTTATACTTAAGTGAGCATAGGAAAGTGAAAAGAATGAGAAACGGGCCAAAAACGGACCAAATAAGCCAAAATTAGAGTGCAACACGGCCTGGGCTTTCACACACGGGTGAACCACACGGCCGTGTCAATTTAACAGTGTTGAACACGGCCTGAGCCAGAGTCACATGGGCGTGTCACACGGGCGTGTCCCTGTAGTGACTTGCTTTAATTCCACGCAAAAAAGGCTACTTAGGGGCTAAGAAAAGTATTCCAGAGTCTATATAAACACCCTAGGAGAGGGCTAAAGGACACACAGAGTAGAAAGCAAGAAATTACTCGAAAAACGCCGGTTGATCCATCTCAAAAGTAGGATTGCCATTAAGGCTGAAGATTTCCCTTCAATTTCCTTTAGGGTTTTTGGGTTTTCTTTATGTTTTGTTGTTTTCCCAACTTTGAGATGTTTTCCTTTATAATTATGAACTAAATCCCATAAATACCTGAGGGGGATGAAACCTAAGACGAATCATGTTATTAATATCTAAATTATATGATAAATACTTGATTTGTTCTTAATTGTGTTATTAATTCTTGTGTTAATATTTCAGGATATTAATATAAGTTGAATGTGCTTATTCAATGGAGCAAAAGTCCCTGTCTAAGAGTAGATCCACACAATTAAGTGGAGTTGATCGCAATTCTAGACATAGGACGACGAAAATCTGCTGGATTAAAGTCAAATCTAATAAAGGAGTCTATAGATCGAATTAATGCAATACTAGGGGTTTTAATTAGAAAGAAATTTCAATTAATCAACTTAGGGTTAGTTGTTCTTAGTCTCGAAAGAGATATTAACATAAATTAGGGATTTTTACAGATCAAGTCAAGTGGATAAATCGTCTAGTTCAGAGTCTAATAACATGTGAAGTTTAGGTGGATTCTTCCTTGGGTATTGTCTTAATCAATTAGTTTTGCCAAAAGTAATTTCCCCAATTTACTCTCTGTCGTGTTCTTAGTTAATTAGTTTAATTTAATTAGTTTAAAACAAATTCCCTTTATTTATAGGCTAGATAATAGAAAGAAAGTTATTACTAGTATTTTTAGTTTCTGTGGGTTCGACATTCCGGTCTTGCCACTAAACTATACTACTGTTCGATAGGTGCGCTTGCCTTTATTGTTATAATCGTTAGTTTTTAAGTACGATCATATTCTTGCTTGACCATCATAGATATCACGCAGTCAATCATCATCTCACATTTCTATATATTCCGTATCATTATTTTCATGTACTTCAAGCATATACGTGTAACAGGTCATTTCATGTTCATGTTCTCTCTTGTCAAGATTTTGCCCGTTGAATTTGTTAGAAAAATCGATGGACATTCTCATGTAGTACACTTAAAGTGTACAAAACTCTCGAGCCACTTATCAAGTTATTCGAGTAAATCGTGTAACATATATCATGAAGCTTATCTGGGCTAATCAAGTTTGCTCATAAGAGCCATGTATCATGTATCATGAAGTTCACACAGAACATTTAGTTCACAAAGAACTTTTAACCAGGAAAATTGTGTAATAAAAGCACCGGATAGCCGTATCTCATGAAGTTCATACGAGTCATGTCAGGACGCTTACATAGAGTTGCGTTTGTGTCTGCAACATATGTGTAACACTACAAGTTTTAAATTTTTTTCCTTTGTGTAAGTGTGACAAATATTTGTCTGCTTCAGTGATTAGTGTTCTGGGTGTGTGTGTGAGGTCCTTAGTTCAAGCCATGCCTTTGGTGAATTTTAATATTTTCTAACTTAACCCCTATCTTGGGCAAATAGGCTTTTATTTAAATGTTGGGCAAATTATATCAGAATGGGCCTACTGGTCTAATGGTTAAGTGAGTATTATTATGGTGGAGGTCTTGTATTCGAATCCCTGTGCAGGCAAGGGTATTATTTTTGCTCAGATTTAGGGTTAAAGTTGTGTAATAAGGGGATTCTGAGTAGTGGATGTGTAGTGGGAATTAGGAGAGAAGATTAAGGGATTTTGGAGGTTATCGAGATTTTATTTTATTTTTTTCCCATTATTGAATTTTTGCTCTCTTTTCCAAAAATTTCTGTCATCTATTCTTCTTCTTTTTCTTCTTCTTGATTTTTCCCTAAACTATTTATTTTCCTTCATTTTCGCACGTGGTTAGTGCTTGCTTGGTTTCGGTAAGTGTTTCTCTTTGTTTCTGTTATGAATCTCTTAGCGACTGATGTACTAATGTTTTTCCTTTGCGATTATGGCATAAAGGGAGGCTCAGACCGGTGAATTCAATGTTCTCGTCTTAACAGTGTTAATGGAAGGATTCCTCGTCAGTGGTAAGTTGGGTTTTTGCGAATTTGTTGTTAACAAAATTCATTAATTAATTGCTAAATTGACGTTATGTACCTCGATTTTAGGTCTTGAAGTGCTCGGGAGTGTTTACGCATAAAAAAATTAGGTGTGTACCTGATTATGCAGAAAATGAGGTTTCGACAAAAGCTGAAAAGCTCATTGTCGATGCCACACGGGCATGTGGTAGGCCATGTGCCCTAACACGACCGTGTGATGGCCAGGCAGGCAGTGTGCTAGACAGGGGCTAGACTGTTTTGGGCCATGTGGGCTACACGGGCGTGTAGGATTTTGGACCAGGCCGTGTGATCCACGCGGCCAAGGCCAATTTGGGCCATGTGGGCCACACGGGTGTGTAGGCCCACGCAAGCAGGCCACACGGGTGTGTGGGCCCACGCAAGCGTGTGAGCCCATTTTTACTAAAATGTTTGTTAAGGTTGCACTGGTCGCCCAAGTCGACTGTGAATTGACTATAGGGTCGATAAGCACTACTTAGACCCCTAATCATATGAACTGGCTGATTGACTAATATGTACAGAGCATGGTAATATTATGCATGTATACTGAACTGTTTATATGTACTGGTAATCATGAGATAGCATGACATGTTTTGTATGTTGCATTGCATGGGGTGGGGGTGATATTATATTAGAGGAAGTGTACTGAAAGGCTTTTAAGCCTAACATACTGGCAACTCAGCTGCAAATTACTGTTTTGTGTCGCACTCAGTACTACCTGGAGTGTAGGGATGGGTGGGTTGATTTAATCCCCACATAGAGTGTAGGGTTGGATGGAGATGGTGTGTAGAGGCTGGTGGGGTAGGACTTTGTTACTGAATACTGCATGACTGCTATTGATACTGCACTAAGATGGTCTAGGGCCCAAACTATCACCGATACTGAAAAGGGCTTAGGCCCATGACTGTTTAATTGTGCACTGTGATTACTGATTGTACGTTCTCTTTCTGCGGGATTACACACTGAGTTTACGTAAACTCACCCTTTTTGTTTAATGTGCATAGGTAATCCCTAGACTTAGACGGATCGGTGCAGCGGAGGACTCAATGGTGACCACAGTCTTTAAATTTATACTTTATTTTTAATTTTTGATTTATGGCTTATTTATTTTAGGTTTATTGGGATGTAATTTTGAGGACTCTCTGGGACTCTTGCTTTAATTTGGGTTTTTACTATATATATTTATTTATTCTATGGATTTATAACTGCTAATCATAGGAAATTCAGTTTTTAAAAGTTAAAGTATTTTCTAAATTCACGATTACGTAAATTATTTTAATTAAAGCTTCTGAAATGAGAAGTGTTTTTAAACAAATGATTTAGATGAGTCGAACGATCTCTTTGGAGCTAATAAGAGTTAACGAAAGATAATAACATGGAAACGATTTTATCAAAACAACTCAGTTTTCAATCACACTATCATGTGACATTGCCAGATTCGGCCCTAACGTCTAGGCCGAGTTTGGGGTGTTACACAAGATCACAACCAATCGAATATCAAGATGCTCGCAAAGATCTGGATTTGTGTTTGCAACGTATGCAGAATCACACTCGGGCAATTCGTGTATCAGGATGCTCATACAGAGTTACAGTAGTCCACAACATATGCAGAATTACTAACAATTAGTATACTCGCAGAACTATATATCATGATGCTCAAGAGACTTTATCAGGTTTACTCATCTGAGCTACATCCTGTCTGCAACACATGTAGAATTATGTCCAACATTGATCCATCGAATTTCCCTAATTCAAACGGGACTTATCATGTATCGGGTGTTATCAAATATAAGATTAATTCCATTTATATAACTATGATACTTTCCATCTATTTATGACATTTACAGAATCATTTAACATTTATCAGGTAATACCGGATATTCATTTATCAGTATAAGATATTCAATATATTTCTTGTACCTAGCAATTATATACTTCACATATATAACCTTTAATTCAAACGTATATTTTTAACATTTTTCATTTTGACTAGATTCATCATTTATCGAGTATAGTCGAGCATGTAATCAATTCATACACAAGGCATCCACACAAGTCACACATACAACATTTATTTCAAACATAAAATATACTCAATTGAGTTACACGAACTTACCTCGACAAATGTTCGTGTACATAATATCTACTAATATGATATTTCCCTTTTCCTCGTTCTATCTCTGAATTTAATCTATCCGGATCTATACGAGTGAATTTAGCATCAATTTAATAATTTTCATACTCAATTCAGTCCAATTCACACTTTAGGAAAAATTACCATTTTGCCCCTTAAACTTTTAATTAATGACGATTTCTTGCTTAGGCTCGGAAAATAAAATTCTTGTAATTTAATCCTTGTTTCAAGCCTAATTATTCTCATACATAACAATAACAGCCCATGAATTCCATGAAATTTCAAAATTTTCCATAATTTCAACACTTTTCAATTTAATCCCTAAAACATGATTTCACCCAAAATTCTTTGATAAAATACCTTTAAACATCCATTAATATCTCAATTTCATCATAAAATAACTAAAATAATATGAACTTATCAATGGTATCTTTCAAAACTTTCAAAAAAATAAAAAACTAATGAAATAGTAAGTTAGAGCTAATTGTAAAAGTCTCAAAACATAGAAATTTCAAGGAAAAAGCAAGAATTAAACTTACATGCAGCTAGAATAGGAAAACCAGCCTTGAGAGCTCTTCCATGGTGTTTTTGGATAGAAAATTGAAGAAGAAATGGTCTAGAAACTATTAAAATCAATTTTGGCCATGTAACTTTTGTTTCAATTCCAATTTTGTCCTTATCACATAAAAATCCTTGGTTTGTTCATGCTATGCCGCCTCAACCATTTAAAATGGTCCATTTTCCATTTTAGCCCTTCCCTATTTAGTTGTTAAGCTATTTAATCACTTTAGCAAGTTTTACACCTTTTTCAATTTAGTCCTTTTTATTTAATTGATTGCAGAAACGTTAAAATTTTATTACGAAACTTTAATAGTACCTTATTCACACTCCATAGATATTTATAAAAATATTTATGGCTCGATTTAATACTAAGATCTCAATATCTTTTTTTTCTCAAGTACTTGACCTAATAAATCTTTATAAAACACAATTTACTATTTCAAAAATCTTTTAAAAGCTACATTTGGCTCGTAAATATTTAAATAATATAACTTAAGAGTTTATTTATCGAATTTGGTGGTCTCAAACTACTATTTTCGACATCACTAAAATTCGGGCTATTACAACTTCCCCCTTAAGAATTTTCTTCCTCGAAAATTTCATCAATAGAGAGGTTCAAATATTTCTTTTTCACAACTTTCCCTGATCCTCAGGTAGCTTCTTATATATCATGTCATTGCTATAAAACTTCTACCTAAGCTACCTTTTATTTCTCAATTCATTCACTTCACATGCTAGAATTTCAATCAATCCTTCACTATAAATCATGTCAAACTAAATTTTCATATCTGTCAGAAAATTATCATGTGATAAACCTGATCAACATCATCATAACGTATATACATGAACAACATTGTGAATTCTGTCTAATTCTGGCAATAGTGTCAATTAGTACTCAACAAGTTCGATTCTTTTTATTAATTTTATATAGCCTAATAGACCATAGACTTAATTTGTTTTTACGAGTAAACTGAAGAGCTTCTTTCATGGAAAAAATTTTCAAAAATACTGTCACTAACTCAAATCTCTATTTCTTTTTATCTAAGATCTGTATAAGACCTCTGACAATTAGAAACTTTCTTAAAACTATCTCAGATTATTTTCACTATTCCTTCTGTTTCACAGATCATATCAACTCCATGTATTCTTTTTTTTTTCTTACTAATCTTAGTCCAATACTATGGAGCTTTACATTCCTAATCATACATAGTTTCATATGGTACTATATTATACTTGACTGATAGCTGTTATTATTTCTGATTACATTCAAATTTTAAAATACAGTACTAAAGCATATCTTTAAGAATCTGATTTACACACTCATATTGACCATTTATCTAAAGATGTGGTACTAAATATAACCGCATACTTAAAACTTCTTATAACTTGTTTCAAAATTAAAATATAAACCATGTATCTTAATTAGAAATAATGGAAACTGACATACTATGAAATCTGACAATCTTAGAAACATATAATTCAAACAATCTATCAAAGAAGAAATCCATTTATACCAGGATAGCATATGCAGCCTTTGGCAAATGATCAGTAATTATCCAAACAATATTTTTTTCTCCGGGACAGAGGTAATTCTGATACGAAACCCATAATAACTTATCCTAGTTTCATTTTGATATCGTCACTGACTATATCAATCTCTAAAGTATCAGTACCGGATATTCAGCTTTAACTTACTGTTATATCCAATATTTTAATATAATTTCAGAAATATCACATTTCATTTCTGGGCCACCAACACATCTTTTCTAATCATTGTACAATTTTTACTTTCCTTGGATAGTAAACATATTACTATTATAAACTTCATGCAAAATTTTCTGTATAACCTCTGAATCTTTCAGTATCCAGGCTCTACCTTTGAATAATAGACAGTTATCAAATCCATTCTAAAATTCTGAATCAGAAATTAATTCACACTGTACTCATTTAACTTGCAACTCATTATAACTTTTCTGAGCTTCACGGTTCTTTTGCAGAAACATCAGTTTAGCTTTAAGCTCCGCTAAAAATTGAGCCAACATCAAACAATATTAATCAGGTATTCATTACTTGTTATACACACAGAAATTTTCTATTTAGAGTATTAACAAATTTCACTTTCTTTTCCTAAATGAAAATCAATTATCAATCATAGTCTTTCAATAACTCTGGCTGTCCATATTATCTCATTTTCAAATCATTTTTGTGATACCAAATGATTTAAACTTTTATAATCAGTAAATATTTAACATTTTTCACTAACCAATAATGTTACCAAACTTCATTGCAAATACAATGGTTGCAACTTCTAAATCATATATCACGTAATTCTTTTCATATGATCTTTAACTATCTGAAAGTATAGACTATTACTTTGCCTTACTGCATCAAAACACAATTGAACCCATTCAATGGTATTTCACTATAAAGCACAAATTTCTTACTCGATTCAGGCTGAACCAGAATTGATGCTTCGGTCAACAGAACTTTCAACCGGTTAAAACTTTGCGGACATTTATCAGATCATTCAAATCTTATATCTTTCTGTAATAACTATATCATCAGTATAGCTATCAATTATTAACTCCTAAGCTTTGAATTTTCTGAAGTTATAACCATCATACAAATTGAAACTATAGTACTATAATAGGGCCGACATTTCAACCATATAAATGAAATAATATCTCAATATCAATAGTACTTTCCAAATAGAAGGGAAAAACTGACAATAGTCCCAATAACAACCAGTGTAGTAATATAATTTCTATATTCTGAGATTCATATTACTGAACTTCCATAACCGAATCAAATTTTATAACAGCAAATGTACTTACCTCGAGCCAATGAATATCTTTCACGAATAAACCATATTTGCAATTCAGAGCTTCAACCAATAGAAGTATAAAACAATATCATATGAATCTTTTCATCCAATTTACTTTCAAGCATAATTGATTAGTGAACTAGAGAAGGATAGGGCAATATCGTTCATGAATTAATCAGACTTTCAATAATTCCGTCTAAGATCATGAATAGTCAACCTTTCTATGTAATAAGAATCACATCTAAAAACGAACATTTACATTTAACATTGTGAATAACAGAACATGTAAAATACCTAGAAAGAATTGTTGTAAGATATACAATTATAACAGCTGCATTCAGATATCTTTTCCATTTCATCACTGTTCCACTGACTACTAAAATCATCAATGATTCCATGTTATTCAGTTCACCAAAGGAACTAATTTGGAAGAAATTTCTAGTTAATCCAGCCTGTATTTACCATAACCGAATAAATCGATTATTCATGAATAACATCTTCTTTAACAGTAGCATTGCATATTCTGAATAATCTTCAAAAAAATATCTGATCTTTCTATTAAAATTCTCTTTACTTATTAACCTATTCTTAACTCTAACTAGATTATTAATCATTTAGCCACTGAACTCTTCAATTTCACACTTGTAAACTTAATCAATATAAATCTGGTAAATTTCACTATTTAAGATTGTACTAGTGAGGGGATAGAGGTCATAAAACCTTAAAATTTGACTTTCATATACATATACACGTATAACAAGATATTTATCATCAACGTGTTCATTACAAACATTTATTTCATACTTTTACGAGTCCCTACTCATTATGTATCACTTTCATCATTATCGGAATTAGCTCGGTTCGAAGCATATCTGTTTATTAGTAAAATAATTCTTATCAAAGTCAGGAAATATCACACTACCATAAGTTATATAGTGGCATGTATTTCTAAACTTCTTAACTTCTTATATGCTACGTTTAGTCTGAGAACTAGCTAAACCGTAGCTCTGAGACCAACAAATGTAACACCCCTAACCCGTATCCGTCGTCAGAACAGAGTTACGAAGCATTACTGAGATTTACAGAACATTTACAGAAAATTCGAGTCAAACACCATTCATTTCCCGAGATTAATCATAACGTCCCTTAAGTGGACCCTCGAGGCCCAAAACATACATTAGAATCTATTTGGGACTAAATCGGGATCTCAGGAAATTTTTGCAAAATTTAAAAATTTTTCTTACATAAAGGAGTCACACGCTTGTGCAGTAAGGGACACGCCTGTGTGGTCAGGCCGTGTGGTTTCACATGCCCATGTCCCCAACCCATATAACTCTCTGACTTCTAACCTATGAAGAAATTGAAGTCACACACCCGTGTGCTAGACCGTGTACCTTGCGCGGCTAAGACACACGCCCGTGTCTTTGCCCGTGTGCACAATTCTGGGCATTTTGTTCCTAAATTTTAAGATGCAAGGGACACACGGCCAGGTTACACGCTCATGTACCAGGCTATGTGTCACACATGGTTAAGACACATACCCGTGTGTCTACTTGTGTAAACAAAATAAGGTCATTTGCCAATCCTTATTTCTCACCCATTTAGTCTTTCATTTAAACCAACACTTAAAACACATTTAAGAAATAATTTAAGACATTTTAACCAAGCCTTAACTAAGTCTTGTATATAATTTAACAATTCATATGATTTTGTATCCAAACTTACCAATTAACCATTTATACACATATAGGCAAATTCATAAGTTTTATAACAACCTTAACTATCATCCTTATGCCTATACCATTTTATCATTTATTCATTTCAAACACATATCAAACATATTAAAATTATAATTATATGCAACTCAAAAACATGCCAAATATGAGCCATACCAATGGCTAGTTACAATTAAAACATTTATAAGCCAACATTGGCTTATCAATCTATACATGACATTATAACCATAATTAATTTACCGTGCATAATAAAATGGGTCAATGGTAGTGTGAGAGATTTCCGCCAAGCTTCCTAACCAACGAGCATCCGAGTCACTATTAAATAGGGGAAAATAAAATAGAGTAAGCATATAATACTTAGTAAGTCAGTATAACTTGGTATTTAACTTACCATTCATTTATATTCACAATAAACATGTAAAGCATGTTCAATCAATTTGATCATAAGCCCTAACACAGATCCTCATCACCATTGTTAGTCATATAATTCATGTAAATATCAAGAAATTTATATGGGCTCAACACTCATTAGACTTTTCCTTTATACACATACTTTTCATTTCATGTATTTACATAACATATATAAATTACATCTCTATATTTCATGTATGTTTTCATAATAATTTGTCTCGAATATTGATTATTTCGTGTTAGAACTTTATCCATAAAGTCATTTAAATTATCATTGTTATATGAGTAGTACATTCAAGGTATACAATTTTATAACCATAATTGAACATATTTATCAACTAAACTCCATGTTCATATATCATCATCTCACATTTCCACATATTCTGTATCATTATTTTCATGTTCTTTAGGCAGATACGTGTAACAGTTCATTTCATGTTCATGTTCCCTCTTGTCAAGATTTTTCCCATTGAATTTTTTAGAAATATCGATGGATATTCTCATGTAGTACACTTACAGTGTACAAAACTCTCGAGCCACTTATCAAGTTATTTGGGTAAATCGTGTAACATGTATCATGAAGCTTATCTGGGCTGTGAAAACATATAATATTGGTAATGACAATATATTGCAAAAAAAAAAAATAATAAAGAACACACAGATTTTACGTGGAAACCCTTTCGGGAAAAAACCACGGGCAGAGGAGAAGAAAATTCACTATGTCAAATTCGAATGATTCTAAGAGGAATAGACTATGTCTATTTATAGGCTTGTAAAGCCATATTCTAGTAGCATTGAAACACCTTATCCTAATCAATATAAAATAGATGGAGCTTAATAAGGTTTAAAAAACCTTATTCTAAAATAAAATAAAAGAAGTCTAGTTCTATTTGGATATTACTTTTATTTTATTTTCCATCGTATTTTATTTAAATAAGAATTCGGGTCACTTAATTCTAACAATCTCCACCTTGACATGAATTCTCAATGAACAAGTTCTTCATCACGAACTTTCAACGAACAAGTTCTCCACCTCTTCCATAAAACCCCTTAAGGGTTTAACTTCAACAATGAACACCAACCAAGTTTAAGCAGTGCTCAAACTTGGTTATAGGAAGTGACTTAGTCATCATATCTGTAGGATTTTCATGAGTACTAATTTTTCTCACAACAATATCACCACGAGCAATAATATCACGAATAAAATGATACCGAACATCAATGTGTTTTGTTCTCTCATGAAACATTTGATCTTTTGTGAGGAAGATGGCACTTTGACTGTCACAAAATACTGTATTGGTTCTGTTTTTGGCTATAGAGTATTGTGGTGAAGAAATAACTCTATTCTTAATTTTTGTACTGGCTTAAGAAGTCGACTCTGTTATAGATTCTGTATTAATCTGATGTTCCACCTGTTTTTAATTTTCTTTATTGGAAGAGTCTTTAAGAGATAAATTAGGTATCATAGTAGTTTCATCAAAAACATCTCTGCTAATCACAACTTTTCTTTTTTCAGGACACCATAACTTATACCCTTTTACACCAGCTTTATAACCAAGAAAAACACATTTAATGGATCTCAGTTCCAATTTTCCATTATCAACATGAGCATACGCAGGACACCCAAAAATCTTTAAATCAGAATAATTAGTAAGATTACCAGACCATACCTCTTGTGGAGTCTTTTTCTCAATGGCAATGGATGGAGATCGGTTGATAAAAAAACATGCAGTAGAGGCTACTTCGGCCCAAAATGACTTTGATAAGTTGGCATTTGACAACATACATTGAACCTTCTCCATGATCGTTCTATTCATTCGTTCTGTAATGTCATTTTGCTGTGGAGTATGATGAACTGTCAAGTGTCTCACGATCCCTTCTGACTTACACAGTTCATTAAACTCATCAGAATAGAACTCTAAGCCATTGTCTGTGCGGAGGTGTTTTATTTGTTTACCTGTTTGTTTTTCAATCATAGTTTTCCAAGAATTAAATGCGGAAACACATCGCTTTTCTGCTTCAAAAAGAATGCCTAAACTTTTCTAGAAAAATCATCAATAAAAGTTAGCATATAATTAGCTCCACCTCTCGAAGGCACTCTAGATGGCCCCCAGAGATCAGAATGAATATACTCCAACATTTCCTTTGTGTTATGGATTCCTCTAGTGAATCGAACTCTCTTTTGCTTCCCAAAAATGCAATGCTCACAGAACTTCAATTTGTAAATTCTTTGCCCATCAAGAAGTCCTTTTTTGCTCAATTCTGCCATACCATTCTCACTCATATGCCGTAGGCGCATATGCCAAAATTTAGTAATATCACCATCTGACAAGGAAGAGGAAGCGACAGTTGCATCACCAGTAACAGTAGAACCTTGCAAAACATATAACTTGGCAGTCTTTCTTTGCCCTTTCATCACAATGAGGGAACCTTTAGAAATCTTCAAAACCCCACTTTCAGCTGTGTATTTGTACCCTTTTGAATCAAGAGTACTTAACGAAATTAAATTTCTTTTCAATTCTGGAACATGTCATACGTCACTAAGTGTTCTGATAACTCCATCAAACATCATAACTTTAATCGTTCCAACACATGCAATTGTACGCGAAGCATTATTTCCCATCAAAACAACACCTTCAGACACTGTTTCGTAATTTGTAAACCAATCTCTATTGGGACTCATGTGGAAGGTACAGCTCGAATCAAGGATCCACTCTTCGCTCACTTTAGAATTAATGACTGAAGCGACTAGAAGTTCACCATCGCTGTAGTCTTCTACAACATCAGCTTTACCGAAATTTTCTAGTTGTTTTCCCTTTTCATTCGTAGCCTCCCTTTTGATCTTATTTTCTAGCTTATAGCACTCAGATTTAATGTGCCCTTTCTTTTTGCAGAAGATACAAGTTTTACCTCTATTTGAAGACTTCGATCTACCCTTAGATTTACCGCGAGGATTCCGTTCTTGTGTCCTTCCACAATCATCATCAGCATTCCGATCTTGTCTACCACGAACAATGGGGCCCTCACCCTGAGAGTCAATTTTAACCACAAGATGCTTCATCTTATCATACGAGGTTAAAGAATCATAAACCTCATCAATTGTGAGAGACTCGTGACTATATAAAATCGTGTCTCTAAAGGTTGAATAAGACAGGTAGAATTAACCCTAAATCTTCCTTATCATACTAAACCTCTATGGCCTCCAAGTTTGAGAGAATTTCTTTAAACACTGTTAAGTGTTCATGCACAGATGCACCTTCCTCTAAACGATGAGCATAAAGACGTTGCTTCATATGCAACTTGCTGGTTAGAGTTTTCGACATGCATATTTGTTCCAGCCTTTTCCATAATCCAGCGGCTGTCTTCTCCTTCATCACATCTTGCAAAATTTCGTTAGACAAATGCAGATGTAACTATGTTAACTCCTTTTGATCCTTACACTTCTTCTCTTCATCCGTTAATGTTGAAGGCATCTTATCTATCTCTAGCAGGGCTTCTTCTAGATCCATCTGTGCAAGAACTGCTTGCATTTTAATCTGCCACAACTCAAATCTGGTGTTACGATCCAACAGCGGAATTTCATACTTCAAAGACGCCATTACCATGATCGAGATGAAAAAACCTGAAAGCTCAGATACCAATTTGTGAAAATATATAATATTGGTAATGACAATATATCGCAAAAAAAATAAAGAACACACAGATTTTACGTGGAAACCCTTTTGGGAAAAACCATGGGCAGAGGAGAAGAAAATTCACTGTATCGAATTCGAATGATTCCAAGAGGAATAGACTATGTCTATTTATAGGCTTGTAAAGCCATGTTCTAGTAGGATTGAAACACATTATCCTAATCATTATAAAATAGATGGAGTTTAATAAGGTTTAAAAAACCTTATTCTAAAACAAAATAAAAGAAGTCTAGCTCTATTTGGATATTACTTTTATTTTATTTTCCATCGTATTTTATTTAAATAAGAATTCGGGTCACTTAATTCTAACACGAGCTAATCAAGTTTGCTCATAGGAGCCATGTGTCATGTATCATGAAGTTCACATAGAACTTTTAGTTCACAAAGAACTTTTAACCGGGAAAGTTATGTAATAAAAGCATCGGATAGCCGTATCTCATGAAGTTCACACGAGTCATGTGAGGACGCTCACACAAAGTTGCGTTTGTGTCTGCAACATATGCAAGATCACAACTGATTGAATATCAAGATGCTCACAAAGAGCTAGATTTGTGTCTGCGACGTTTGTAGAACCACAATCAGGAAAGTCGTGTATCAGGATGCTCATATAGAGCTACAGTAGTCCACAACATATGCCAAATTACTAACTATTAGTATACTCACAGAACTATATATCATGATGCTCAAGAGACTTTATCAGGATTACTCGTTCGAGCTAAATTCGGTCTCCAACACATGCAGAATTATGTCCAACATTGATCCATCGAATTTCCCTAATTCAAACGGGACTTATCATGTGTTTGGTGTTATCAGATATAAGATTAATTCCATTTATATGACTATGATACTTTTTATCTATTTATTACATTTACAGAATCATTTAACATTTATCAGGTAATATTGGATATTCATTTATCAGGCATTATCAGATATATTTCTTGTACCTAACAATTATATATTTCACATATATAACCTTTAATTCAAACGTATATTTTTAACATTTTTTATTTTGACGAGATTTATCATTTATCGAGTATAGTCGGGCATGTGATCAATTCATACACAAGGCATTCACAAAATTCACACATACAACATTTATTTCAAACATAAAATATACTCAATTGAGTTACACGAACTTACCTCGACAAATGTTCGTGTACATAATATCTACTAATATGATATTTCCCTTTTTCCTCGTTCTATCTCTGAATTTGATCTATCTAGATCTATACGAGTGAATTTAGCATCAATTTAATATAATTCATACTCAATTCAGTCCAATTCACACTTTAGGCAAAATTACCATTTTGCCCCTAAACTTTTAATTAATAACGATTTCGTCCTTAGGCTCGAAAAATAAAATTCTTATAATTTAATCCTTGTTTCAAGCCTAATTATTCTCATAAATAACAATAACAACCCATGAATTCCATGCAATTTCAAAATTTTCCATAATTTAAACAATTTTCAATTTAATCCCTAAAACATGATTTCACCCAAAATTCTTTGATAAAATACCTTTAAACATCCATTAACATCTCAATTTCATCATAGAATAACTAAAATAACATGAACTTATAAATGGTATCTTCCAAAACTTTCAAAAACTAATGAAATAGTAAGTTAGACCTAATTGTAAAAGTCCCAAAACATAGAAATCTCAAGGAAAAAGCAAGAATTAAACTTACATGAAGCTAGAATACAAAAACCATCCATGAGACCTCTTCCATGGTGTTTTTGGATAGAAAAATTGAAGAAGAAATGGTCTAGAAACTATTAAAATCAATTTTGGCCATGTAACTTTTGTTTTAATTCCAATTTTGTCCTTATCACATAAAAATCCTTGATTTTTTTCATGCTATGCTGCCTCAACCATTTAAAATGGTCCATTTGCCCTTTTAGTCCTTCCTTATTTAGTTGTTAAGCTATTTAATCACTTTAGTAAGCTTTACACCTTTTTCAATTTAGTCCTTTTTATTTAATTGACCGCCGAAACGTTAAAACAAAACTTTAATACTTCTTTGTTGACACTCTGTAAATATTTATAAAAATATTTATTGCTCAGTTTATAACATTGAGATCTTGATACCTCTTTTTCTCAATTACTTGACGTAATAAATCTTTGTAAAACACAATTTACTATTTCGAAAATCTTTTAAAAGCTATATTTGGCTTGTAAATATTAAATAATATAATTTACGAGTTCATTTGTCAGATTTGGTGGTCTCGAACCATTATTTTCAATATCACTAAAATTCGGACTATTACAGGAAGTGTGACCACTTCTAGAAGCTCGAAGGCTTGACTCTAACAACACTCATGTAACAATTTATATCCGACCTAACCAACAACTCCGGATATAAAATGTTACATCATCACTGAGACAACTATAAGCAATCTACTACTAAGCTGTAAAACTAACATTATTAACATCGCTAAATATGCTTTTATTAATCATATTGAACTTAGTTCGCATATTGTCATGCTTAGTTAGCTGAATTGCAATTGAAAATACAATTATCAACTTCTAGATCAAAAGTCTTAACAAGAGGACTTATAGAAAATTAATAATAATAGTTTTAATATTTTAAATCATTTTCTTTTTGCTGTAAATATAAAGTTATAGTTCATACATAATTACAAAAAAAAATTGACCCTAAGGTTTGATCTCGTGATGTGATGAAGTAATAAATTGATCGTACCTAAAAGACTAACTATTATCACGATAAAAGGCATGCGCACCTATCGAGTAGTAGTATAGCTAGTGGCAAGACTAGAATATCGAATCCAAGGAACTAAAAGTACTAGTAATGACTTTCTTCCTATTATCTAGCCTAAGAAATAAAAAGGGGTTTGGTTGTAAACTATTCTAAATTAAACTAAAGAAACGACAAAGAGTAAATTGGGAAAATTACTTTGGGAAAACTGATTGATAAGGACAATACCTAAGAAAGAATCTACCTAGACTTCACTTGTTATCTAACTCTGAACTAGACGATTTCTTTATTCGACTTGATCCGTAAAGATCCCTAAATTATGTTAATATCTCTGTCGAGAATAAGAACAACTAATCTTAGGTTGATTAATTGAAATCTCTTTCTAATTAAGACCTCTAGTCTTGCATTAACTGGATCTATGGATCCCCATATTAGATTTGACTCTAATCTGGTAGATTTTCGTCGTCCTATGTCTAGGATTATGATCAACTCCGCTTAATTGTGTTGGATCTACTCTTAAACAGGGACTTTTGCTCCTCTGCCTAAGCACATTTGACTTAAATTAATATCCCAGAAATATTAATTCAAGAATTAAAAACACAATTAAGAACAAGTCAAATATGTATCATATAGTTTAGATAACAATAACAAGATCCGTCTTAGGTTTCATCCCCCTTAGATATTTGGGGTTTTAGTTCATAATTATAAAAAGAAACATCTCAGAATAAATAAAATAACAAAACATAAGAAAACCCAAAACTCCTGAAAAGATTGAAGGGAGATCTTCTGTCTTGATGTAGACTCTGGCTTCTGAGATGGATCAATCGGCTTTCCTTCGAGTAATTCCCTATCTTTAGCTCTCCGTCTTGGCGGGAAGACTGTACCCTTGACGGGAATGATGCACCATTTGTAATTGCCTCCTAGGGTCTTTATATAGAGTTTGGAGAGTCTTTCTTAGTCCCTAAGTAGCTTTTTCCTCGTGAAATTGAACTTCCTCACGACAGGGACACGCCTGTGTGCCACGCCCGTGTGAGTCGATGCTAAACCGTGTTCAAGCCTGTTAAAGTGGCAGGGCCGTGCGGGTTGCCCATTTGAATCGAATCTAGGCCGTGCTCAAGCCTGTTTATGTGGCACTGCCGTGTGACATGCCCATATGGTGAACTCCAGGCCATGTTGATTCCTTGCTTTGGCCCATTTTCACCGCTTTTGACCCGTTCCTTGTTCTTTTTACTCCTCTAAGCTCACCTGAGTATGAAACATGAAATTAAAGGTTTAGGAGCATCAAATTTCACAAATCAAGGAATAATTCATCCATAAATATGCTAAGCATGAGGTAAAAATATGTATAATTTACGGTTTATCAAGGTTCAACCTCTAGGTCGCCCCACTATATGCATTTTACTGATATAAACACAAGTTTGCCTAAGCTTGAACAAATTCTGGCTTGATCCCTCTTTAGCTCCTTATAAAAACCATTACACCTGGAAAACATAACAAAGACTAAGTAAGTTCAAATGAACTTAGTGAGTTACTAAAATAACACACCATTTATAAATTAGAACTTCATGGGTCTGATCTCCTGTTTGACGTCACCTGCACAAGGGTAGTTTACACATCTTCATGGCGTGCTCTTGTCCTCCTTTGCATTGGCTTAACTTCATATTTTATACAATCCTCGATTTCTATTGCTTGTGTTATAGGCTACAATGCAGGATGATTTCGCTTACTCATTTGCATTCAGTTCATACAAGGTGGATTATTACCTTTTTTTTACTAGCAGAATGTATGTGAATTACTTTAACAACATTTATCATTTCGGATTAGTGAATGGCAGATTAACTTTAGAAAACTCATGCATAAAGATTCACACATGGAAGATTTTTACAAGCGAATTTACAAATAAGGTCTTATATACATGGACTCAAGCTTAACAAATACATTCATGCAGACCATACTTGTGAACCTTTACATGTGAAATCATAATCAAAGATTCATATATGCGAGTTCTTACCTGTGATCTCATTCTTAAATGATAGTCACAGCCAGACTCTTGTCTGGTGGATAGTCACTGCGAACTCTCAATTTAAAGATAGTCTTAAGCAGACTCCTACATGGCAGAAAATCCTTACAGTTTTGGCTTGACATAATTAATGCATACAAACTCTCGTAGCTTGAACATAAGAATAAGCCCATGCAATCTCTTGCTTGGATAATAGTCCATACTAACTCTTGTGAAAGATAGTCTATTTGATCTTCTTAAACTTGAAACATGAATATAAGATCAGTGGACTGTCATAGCTTCAATCATAAAAGATAAATCCAGCAGACTGTCATACATACAGATTCATACACAAGATTCATAGATGCGAACTCATATATGGTAGACTCATACATGTGAATCCATAGTCGAATATTTACATACAGATGCAGGTTCATATACATGGTCTGTCCTGTGGACTTTTACATGAAGAAATTTCACGTATAACTTTTTCATGAAGCTTAGAGATCAAGTCTGGTAAATTGCCATACATACGGATTCATAGAAGAAGATTCATGAATATAGCAGACTCACATATGTGGATTTTTTCGCAGACTTTGTATGGTGAATTGCCATATATAACTTTGATGTAAAACTTAAAGAACAAGTTCGGCGGACTTCCATAACTTAAATATGCCATGGTCATGGACTTGCTTATAAACATGAGGCTTTAATCCTTAGACTTTGCAAAGCCTTAGGCTTTAAATATGGTCATGATCATGGTAAGTAATGTTGGTTTTAACATATGGTTAACGAGAACAGATGATTTCTCCCTACAACCTGCTCTAGCGAAGGAACATCCAACCTTGGACATGAAACTACATTATATTCTAAACCAGAAGCTATTTTACTAAACTAGAATAGAATAATTTTAACTTGAAGGTTCGGATAATGTTGGAGGAACCCGACCAGATTTTACTATAACAGCCTGTTTTTTAGTGGTGCCAGAAATGGTGATTTTGAGACATGTTTTCCAATGATCGAGTAAGTAAATATGATTAATTAATGTCTTCAAATCTATTATAGTATTATATTGAATTTCGGTCTAGTAATTTTATTGAGCGGTTAATAATTAAGGTACAAGGACTAAATCGTAAAAATCATCAAAGTTAATTGCTATTGATTTTTATTAGTTAAAAGAATGAAATAGAAATTCTCCAATGTTTAAAGTGGAAACTAGGCCATAATATAATATCATAGATGGTTGGAACATAATTTTTAGCGTTATTATCTTAAAAATAAAAGTTAAATTATTGGAATTAAAACATTAACGAAAGAAAACTAAAGTAGAAAGAAAGAGAATAACTTTATTCTCATCTTATCCATTGAATTTTCCTCCATTGAAAAAGGATATAATCTTTAAAAACTTTTGAAAGTTTGGCAATTGCATGGTAAGCTATTCCAAGTTCGTTTTGTGTAAATTTTATGTTTTTGAGATCCCGAGAGCTTGATTTAGCTAACTCGTGTGGCAATTTCTAAAACTGTTAAAGTTTATAAATGATGCCATTGATGAATGCTTGAAGTTTTATTGTTAAATTGTTAGTTTGTAAGTATAGAGTTGAAAAGGGACTAAATTGTAAATTAAAAATTGTTAATTTTAAATATAGGGACGAAAGTGTAAATATTTTAAAATTGATATAAAATTTCTATAATCATGGACATTAAAGGGTCTTGGAAGGATGTAATTGAAATCAGATTGAAAAAAGAAGTTTAAATTTGAAAGATATAACTATTTCGGTTTTAGGGACTAAATTGAATAAAATGTGAAACTGTAGGGAACTTTTGTAAAATAAAGATGTAATTTTATTATACATGAAATAAGATGGTATAGGGAAATTGAACTGATAAAGTGAAATGAATTATCATATAGATCAAGATTTGAATCAATTGGAAGTTAATCGAGAAAAAGGCAAATTTGTGGATTAGTCCCTAACAATAAACTTATTGTTGTTTTGGTCTGGTAAGTTCATATGATATGGTTATATTTATAATTGTAAAGTAAGTACTTGAATTATGAATTTGTGCTATGTGAATGTATTCTAAATTGTTTACAAATTGGTACATAATGTGATAAATGGATTGAATTGTAAAGATTTGATCTAATGTGTTACATGTGCCCAGATGAACGTAAGAAAGGATAAGATACAATTGGCATGTCAGTAGGTTTATTTGCACATTGTACGGGATATATAAAAGATATGACACAAAGTATATTGATGGAAGGAGAATTCACTAATTATGCTGGAATCCTGAATTAGTTGCGGATTGTCGAGTTATGTCTCTACAAAGACCTTGGTGTGGTAGAGGGATGTATTGTCATATAATATATGTGGCCTATAGGCTTTGCACTTTGGTTCCCTAGTGTGGTTGATATCGCGTGATATGAAGTAATAAAATTTATAATAATGATCGCACCAAAAACTAACTATTGTCACGACTTTAAGGCAAGCGCACCTATCGGACAGTAGTATAGTTTAGCGGCAAGACCTAGATATCGTACCCAAGGGAACCAAAAGTACTAGTACTAACTTTCTTTCTATTATTTAACCTAAAAATAAAAGGGGATTTTATGAAACTAAACTAATTTTAAAACAAAAGTAAGAATGCACAAAAAGTAAATTAGGGAAAAGCTCTTTGGGAAAGACTGATTGATTGGGCAATACTCAAGGGAGAATCCACCTAGACTTCACTTGTTATCAATTCTTGAGCTAGATGATTTATTCACTTGACTTGATCCGTAGAGATCCCTAACTCATGTTAATACCTCCGTCGAGGATAAAAACAACTAATCCTAGGTTGACTAACTGAAATCTCTTTCTAGTTAAAACCCCTAGTCTTGCATTAACTCGATCGATGGATCCCCTTATTAGGTTTGACCCTAATCTGGCAGATTTATGTAGCCCTATGTCTAGGGTTGGATGCAACTCCGCTTAATTATGCTAGATCTACTCTTAAACAGGGACTTTTCCTCCTCTGCATAAGTACATCAGTTTCTTGAATTAATACCTAAGATTATTAAAACAAGAATTAAGAACACATAATTAAGAACAATTCAAGTATTTATCATATAACTCAAGATAAAATAATAACAAGATCTGTATTAGGTTTCATCCCCCTCAAGTATTTGGGGGATTTAGTTCATAATTAATAAAGAAAACATCTCAGAAGAAATAAGATAACAAAACAAAAAGAACCCAAAAACCCTGAAGGAATTTAGGGAGATCCTCTGTCTTGATGTAGAATTCGGCTTCTAGGATGAATCAATCGGCTTCCCTTGGAGTAATCCCTTGCTTCCACTCTCTGTGTTGGTAGAAATAAGGCACTCTCTTGAAGAGAGAAAAGTGTACACCTTTAGAGTTGCCTCCTAAGGTCTTTATATAGAGCTTTGGGATACCTTTCTTAGCCTCTAAGTATCCAAATCCAAGTGAAATTACACTTCCTCACGACAAGGACACACCCGTGTGCCATGCTCATGTGGATCAATAAGAGGTCGTGTGTGGGCCTGTCGAGGGTGGCACGGCCGTGTGGCCTGGCCGTGCTTGTCAGGGCTAGGCCGTGTTAGACCTTATATGGCACGGTCGTGTGCCACGACCGTGTGGTGAATCCTTAGGCCGTGTCCTTTTCACACTTTGGCCTATTTTTTTGTTTTCGGCCCGTTTTTTGTTTTTTTCTCTTTCCCTATGCTCTCCTGAGTATACAACACGAAATAGAAGGATTAAGAGCACCAATTCTAACAAATTTAATGATAATTCATCCAGAAATTATACCCCCACACTTAAGCCTTTGCTTGTCCTCAAGCAAAATCTCAATCCATAATCAAGAGTCATTCTTCTCCACTCACAATCTTTATCAATAACATTTGAAACTAATTCACAAGTATTCAAACAATGAAAATTCAATCAGAAGAACATTAAAGATTCAAATACTTTAAGTTGAGAATTTTATAATCGAAACATAAGTTTCCTCCCTTCTCCTAAGTAATCATCTCTCAATTGAAATCAACAAGATTTGACATCCTCACTAAAGATTCACTCTATCCACTCCAAGTGTTTAGGGTTCAAGAATTAAGTACTCTCTAGTCAACCTGAAAAGTTATTACCATAGGCTTGCAAGAAAATCAAATCTCCACCACTATAGTTTGATATGATACATCGATCAAAAGGTCTTTTAACGGTTGTAATAGGGCTTGGTTAGGGGTGTTGTCACAAGCTACAAAAGAAGGTTAGAATCGAGATTGAACTGAAAAATTATGTAGCTAGAAAAATCTCTATCACTGGAACATATTCCTCGAGCTAAGCCTTATGATGACATCATTCTAGCCTTGGTAGCCTTAAAATAGAAATATGCAAAAACTATTGAACTATTAGAGATTACAACTGAATTTCTTTAATATACATACGTTTTTTAAGAACAATTCAAATACAATACAATAAATTGAAAATTTACAACTTTACAATCTGGAAAAGAGAATAAAGCTAGATAATAATTCAACTCGAATCTCGACAAAAATAGGGATCAAAGTAATTGAATGGAATTCAATATAGGTTAAAATTAGAGGTAAGTCAAAGAATAGGTTGTTAGGCTCAATGGGGTTCATTAGGTGTTAATTTATGGAGGTAGGCTTTTGTGGAGTAAGTGGGTTAAATCCTAGGTGCCTTTATCATCTCAGTATATCAAATCAATGATGTGGTCTTGACATGTATAACCAAAGCAAGTTCTAGAATAGCAAATCAGTATTGACTCACTCAAAGCAATAATAAAAGTGAGCACAAAAGAAAGTATGCTCAAAAGGCTCAAAAATCTCACCAGAATTATGGCTTTTGATGTTAATCCTAAGAATTTCAAGTCTCAAGATAACACTTAAAATTAGGGAAAACAACTTATGAAAAAAAATTGGATTCTCAAAAATTTCAACTTATCATGCTTGATTCCCTAATGTTTTAAAGTTTGAATAATCAAAGTACAAGCACTTATGTCTTAATTCTCAACATATCAATAAAAATCATAACTCAATCAGAATTAATTCCTAATAGGAGACTGAAGATAATGCAAATTTGAGAATAATGCAAAAAGTTAGAAAAATTTTCAGGGATTTCAAAGAGAATGTAATGACTGAAAGTAAGTTCCCCCCCACACTTAAGATGTCAATTGCTGATAAACGACAAATTATACATATTTTTACCTCATGTTTAGCCTATATTTTGGATGAATTGTTATCAATTTTGTGAGAATTGGTGCTTTTAACCCTTCTATTTCATGTTGTGTACTCAGGAGAGCATAGGGAAGAGAAAAGAAAAAAACAGGCCGAAAACGAAGAAAATGGGCCAAAGTGTGAAAACGACACGGCCCAAGGAGTCACCACACGGCCGTGGCACACGGCCGTTCCATATGAGGTCCAACATGGCCCAGCCTCGACAAGCACGGCCAGGCCACACGGCCGTGCCACCCTCAACAAGCCCACGGCCTCTTGTCGAAACCACACGGGCGTGGCACACGGGCGTGTCCCTATCGTGAGGAAGTGCAATTTCACTTGGATTTGGATACTTAGAGGCTAAGAAAGGCATCCCAAAGCTCTATATAAAGACCCTAGGAGCAACTCTAAGGGTGTACTCTTTTCTCCCACAAAGGAGCGCCATATCTCTGTCAACACAAGGAGTAGAAGCAAGGGATTACTCCAAGGAAGCCGATTGATTCATCCCAGAAGCCAGAATTCTACATCAAGACAGAGGATCTCCCTAAATTCCTTCAGGGGTTTTTGGGTTCTTTATGTTTTGTTATCTTATTTCTTCTGAGATGTTTTCTTTATTAATTATGAACTAAACCCCTCAAATACTTGAGGGGGATGAAACCTAAGATAGACGTTGTTATTATTCATTCTTGAATTATATGATAAATACTTAAATTGTTCTTAATTATGTGTTCTTAATTCTTGGTTTAATAATCCTAGCTATTAAGTCAAGAAACTGACGTGCTTGGGCAGAGGAGCAAAAGTCCCTGTTTGAGAGTAGATCTACCATAATTAAGCGGAGTTGCATGCAACCCTAGACATAGGGCGACATAAATCTGCCGGATTAGGGTCAAACCTAATAAGAGGATCCATAGATAGAGTTAATGCAAGACTAGGGGTTTTAACTAGAAAGAGATTTCAGTTAATTAACCTAGGATTAGTTGTTCTTATCTTCGACGGAGGTATTAACATGAGTTAGGGATCTCTACGGATCAAGTTAAGTGAAGAAATCGTCTAGTTCAAGAAGTTAATAACAAGTGAAGTCTAGGTGGATTCTCCCTTTAGTATTGCCTATATCAATTAGTTTTCCCAAAAGTTTTTCCCCAATTTCCTTTTTATGCATTCTTAGTTTAGTTTTAGGATTAGTTTCATACAAACCTCTTTTACTTTTAGGTTAGATAATAGAAAGGAAGTGAGTACTAGTACTTTTGGTTCTGTTGGGTACAATAACTCGGTCTTGCCGCTAAACTATACTACTGTTTGATAGGTGCGCTTGCCTTTAAATCGTGATATTAGTTAGTTTTTTGTGTGATCAGTTCTTATAAATTTTATTACTACATATCACGCGATATCAAGTTTTTGGCGCCGTTGCCGGGGAACTGAAATATTAAGAAAACTTGATTTCTATTACTTTAGCCATTACTATATTTATTTATTTTTGGTTTTTATTTATTTTTATTTTATTTTAATTTTCTTTGCTTTTTCCTTCTAGGTATTTCTAGTTTTTGACTAGAAACAACCCAGGAGGACCACTACTTTTTGACGAAGATTTAGAAGCGACAGTTCGCAGAACTCGCAGAGAGATCAGACGAAGCCTACATTATCAAGAACAAGGACAAGAACAAGAGCCAGAACCTACAGAAGAGATGTAAGCAAATTAAAACATTCAACCACCTCCAGCATTACCCGCAGAACAAGATGAAGCTCCTCGTACTATGTATGATTATGCTAAACCTAGTTTGGCTGGTGCTCAATCTAGTATTATTAGACCTACTATTGCTGCAAATAATTTTGAATTAAAACCTAACACTATTTAGATGATACAGCAATTTGTGCAGTTTGATAGTTTACAGGATGAAGATCCAAATTCACACATTGCTAATTTTTTGGAACTTGGTGATACTTTTAAAATTAATGGCGTTTCTGATGATGCCATTCGTCTCTGATTATTTCCTTTTTCTTTAAGGAATAAAGCTAAACAGTGGTTAAATTCTTTACCACGTGGCTCAATCACTACATGGGAACAGATGACTGAGAAATTTTTACTAAAATATTTTGCTCCTGCTAAAATAGCTAAATTACGAAACGATATCTCTTCTTTTGTGCAGATGGATTTAGAAACACTTTACGATGCTTGGGAGAGATACAAAGATCTGTTGAGAAGATGCCCGCACCATGGGTTACCTTTGTACAATAAGTCGTACAAGCCGAGGTAATTAAACTTCTAGATGCATGCATTATTTATCCTATTTCTAACAGTTCTTGGGTAAGTCCTATGCAGGTTGTTCCTAAAAAGGGAGCCATGACCATGGTGTCTAATGACAAAAAAGAGTCAATACCTACAAGAAAAGTCACTGGATGGAGAGTTTGCATTGATTATAGAAAGCTGAATGACGCAACTCGAAAAGATCATTTTCCCTTACCTTTTATTGATCAGATGTTGGAAAGATTATCAGGTCACATGTATTATTGTTTCCTAGATGGCCTCTCTGGTTACTTCCAAATCCCAATAGCTCCAGAAGATCAGGAGAAAACGACATTCACATGTCCATACGGTATGTTTGCTTATCGTAGAATGCCTTTCGGTTTATGTAATGCTCCTGCTACTTTTCAGCGATACATGCTAGCTATCTTCAACGAATTCGTGGAAGACATCATGGAGGTATTTATGGATGATTTTTCAGTTTTCGGTAATTCTTTCCAACTTTGTCTTAATAATTTGAAACGTGTTTTGATAAGATGTGAAGAGACAAAATTAGTGCTAAACTGGGAAAAATGCCACTTTATGGTTCAATAGGGTATTGTATTAGGACATAAAATTTCTAGTAAAGGGATAGAGGTAGATAAAGCAAAAATTGAAACCATTGAAAAATTACCTCCCCCTAATTCAGTTAAGGCTATAATAAGCTTTTTAGGACATGCTGGTTTTTATCGTAGATTTATTAAAAATTTTCTAAAATAGCTAAGCCTTTAACAAAATTACTAGAAAAAGACGTGCTTTTCAACTTTGACCAAGAATGTTTAGGATCTTTTAACACTCTCAAGGAAAATTTAGTCAATGCCCCGATTATGATTTCACCTGATTGGAATCTACCTTCTAAACTAATGTGCGATGCAAGTGATTTTACAGTAGGTGCAGTTTTGGGACAGCGAAGAGACAAGTACTTTCAACCGATTTATTATGCTAATAGAACTTTGACAGCTGCTCAAGCAAATTATACTACCACAGAAAAAGAATTGCTAGCCGTCATTTTTGCATTTGACAAATTCAGATCTAATTTAATATTGTCAAAAGTCATTGTTTATACTGACCATTCTGCTCTTCGCTATCTTTTAACTAAAATTGATGCAAAACATCGATTAATAAGATGGATTCTATTGTTACAGGAATTCGATTTAGAAAAAAAGAACAAGAAAGGAGCTGAAAACTTGGCAGTAGATCACCTTTCAAGACTAGAAAACACACAACCCAAGTACCTCGATAAAATAAACGACTTGTTTCTTGAAGAATAACTCCTAGCCATAGCAGAGGCAGCAGTTCCTTGGTTTGCTGATTTTGCAAATTATTTTGCAGCTAACATAACCCCCAAAAGGGCTGACCCATCAACAAAAGAAACGATTCTTCGCTGATGTGAAAAACTACTTTTGGGAAGATCCTTTTCTTTTTCGCATTTGTACAGATCAGGTCATTCGAAGATGCGTTGCTGAAACAGAAGCATACCAGATTTTACATCACTGCCATTCAGGACCCACAGGAGGACATCACAGTGGAGCTAGAACTGCTCATAAGGTACTCGAATCAGGCTTTTACTGGCCTACACTTTTCAGAGATGCCAACAGGTATGTGACCTCTTGTGATAAATGCCAGAGAACAGGTAATATCTCTCAACATAATGAAATGCCTCAAAACTATATACTTTCATGTGAAATATTTGATGTATGGGGTATTGATTTCATGGGTCCATTCCCTACTTCATCTGGAAATAAGTACATCCTAGTAGCAGTAGATTATATGTCAAAATGGGTGGAAGCCCAAGCATTACCTACTAATGATGCTAGAATGGTAGTACAATTTTTGAAGAAACTTTTCTCTCGATTTGGAACACCTAGGATAATTATTAGTGATAGGGGTACCCAGTTTTGCAATGCTCAATTTGAAAAAGTTTTAAAAAGGTATGGAGTACATCATAGAACAGCTACCCCTTATCATCCACAAACCAGTGGCCAAGCCAAAGTAACAAATAGGGAACTAAAACGCATTTTAGAGAAAACAATAAAAACAAATAGAAAAGATTGGTCAAGACAAATAGACGATGCTTTATGGGCCTATAGAACTGCTTTTAAAACGCCCATAGGTACATCTCCCTATAAACTTGTCTACGGAAAAAGTTGTCATCTGCTATTTGAACTTGAACATAAAGCATTCTGGGCTGTTAAATTTTTTAACCTTGATTTTAAGCTTGCAGGTGAGAAAAGATTAATGCAGTTAAATGAGCTAGACAAATGGCATTGCAATGCCTACGAGAATTAACGACTATGTAAGGAAGCCATGAAGCGACACCATGACAAACGACTGAAACAACCTAAGCAGTTCAAAACGGGTGATCTTGTCTTACTCTACAACTCAAGGCTGAAACTATTTCCTGGAAAACAGAAGTCAAGGTGGTTAGGTCCATTCACTGTTCAAACTGTCTTTCCATATGGCACAATTAAGGTAACTCACCCTAACCACGGTACTTTCAAGGTAAACGACCAGAGGCTTAAACACTATAGAGGTGAGAATTTTAAAGATAACAGGGAGGAGCTTCAGCTCCACGAAATCCCTTCATGATACATCCAGGTAGAGTCGGCCTTAGACTCTAAATAAGCGCTTCTCGGGAGGTAACCCGAGCACTAACTTAGTACCTTTTCTTTTATTTTTGATTTTAGTCTTTTAATACATCAACTAACCCTTTTTAAATGTAAAAATTTAGGACTATACGGCCACGCCCACGGGCGTGCCTAAGGCCGTGTGAACATTTAAAGCAGAGACACGGTCATGCAGCCAGGCCATGTGTAAATAGAGCACAATTTTCCCAAAAGCACGGGCTACCGACAAATCGCCGCCGCCGTGTGACATGGCCGTGGCAACCTTTCAACTTAGACATGGGCTTGCACAAGGTCACACGCCTGTGTCCCCAAACCGTGGCCAACACTGTCAATTTAGACACGGCCATGTGACTACCCACATGACTGTGTGAATAACAAAACCTCATCGCAAACGGCTGTGTGACCGATCACACGACCGTGTGACAAGCGAACAAGATCGCAAATGGCCGTGCGAGATGGCTAACACGGGCGTGTACTTCAAACCAGGCGCGCCAAAACCACTGAATTTCGAATCACACGAGTAAAACCCGAGTCACACGGGTGTGTGCCATGCCCGTGTGACCCAAAAACTATAAATAAGGGCCACTATTCATTGTCTCCCTCGCTTAAACCCTAAAAATTTTCTTCCCCAACCACCATAAACGCCATCGCTGATCCTCAAAACACCCCCACGCCCGTACAAGACCATCACACGCCCGTGAAAAATGCCCCACGACCGTTCAAATCGTCTCCCACGACCGTGCACCTCTCCCATTTGGTTCTATTTTCTCATTTTTCTTTCAAATTCTTACTATTTTATTTTTAGTTTTAGTTTTTAGTTTCATTTTATTATGAATATATTTAGATTCAAGCACGGAATTAACTATATTAGGATGAATAATCTAGAATGTTATAGAAAGTTTTAGGATTACATGACACTTAGAGTTACAATCGATTGCCATTTTTCAGAGTTAAACTCTCATGCATTTAGTATAAATACACAACTATATTGCTTATTTTTTATATCATTTTAGGACGGATAATTTATACTATTTAGGTTAGTCCCCATGTTATTAGAAACATTGTCATATTATTTTTTGATTTAAATTCTAATTCTTTTTAGGACTAATGTTTATTATTTTGTTATTTAGGCATTATGTCGACATCACACGAAAAACAAGCTACTGCCCTGCCTTCAAAGAAACGAAAGGGGCCAGGTGGCTCATCATCGAGGCCCACCTCCGAGGCTCGCCACCCGTTCATCACATTTTCCCAAGCCTCCCAAGAGGAGTTATTTCTGATACTACGGGAACATACATTAAGCGCAGGCCGATGCATTGATTGGGACACGCTAGAGCAAGTCAACCTCGCAAACATAGTTCGGGCCCTACTGGTGACGGATCCTTGGGAGCAGTTCTTCCAAATCATCGAGCCTACATACCTTGAACTCACTCTAGATTTCTGCTCCACCTTTCATCTTCAGACCATTATGAGCCAGTTCGATGATCCCGGCACAGTTCAGTTTCGCTTAGGAGGTCGTGTACGCCACCTTAGCGTACCAGAGTTTGGCTCAGCTCTCGGCCTCTGCACAGAGCAATTCATGGAGGAAGAAGACTTTCCTACACTTCCCCGATGCATCCACCTCAAACCCGTAGATTATTGGCGCAACATCGCCTCGGGGTATCCCTTCTACGACCCCAGTCGCACGAAGGCAACCGCCCTCCCCCCATTATTAAGGTACATTCAAGCTCTTCTCACACATACTTTGACAGGTAGACGGGAGAGCACAGGCGTCGTCAACACCAATGATGCCTATTTTTTATGGAACATGGCAAACGCGCACCCCATCGACCTCGCCTACTTTATCGCGCACGCCATGTAACACCAGACCGAGCGTCATCGCGGGGGCGTCATATCCATGGGCCCTTACATTACACGCTTAGCCCTCAACTTCGGGCTCCTCAACACAGCGGCCCAGACATCCTCATACACACTCATCAGTCAGATGTCCCCTCAGGGCATCTAGATTATGCACCATATGAGGATGATCCAGCGGAGGCCAGGAGGCGACCCTTTCTAGTACCGCCTTATCTAGGAGGACGAGGATCCAGAGGACATTCCTGATGATGTCCCACCACTACCACCACTAGAGGATGATGCACCAACTGAGCCACCACCCCCTCGCCGACCAGTTTATGCGGCAGCTTCTCACGTTGACATATCTGAGTGCCTATCCCAATTCGAGCAGCAATGCTTCCAGCGTTTCGATCACATCGATGCGACACTACAGCAGATATGCTAGCACCTTCACATCACTTCACCACCGCCACCACGTGATCCGTCTGAGGACTAGAGATATCTATTCCTCTTAACTTTATTTTTATCTTAACTTTTATTTGAACACTAATCCCTATTTTTAACTTTTCTTTTCTTCTAACTTTATTTTCCTTTTTACTTTTACTTTTATTTTTAGTTCATTTTACCTTTTTCATTATTTGAATATTAGTATTTTTAGATATAGTTTATTTTATTTTCAATCATTTCCTATCGGCTACCTCCTAACGAGTAATTTTTCTAATCCTGAAATTCTCTAAAAATGATAAGTGCTTTCGCAGTTTCAAAAGAGCTTTACAGCTCAAATCTAAATTCTAAAGGGAGCCTTGCCACAAACTCACCAAGATGACATCTCCAAACCCTACACTCACAACATAAAAGCTGTGGACAAATAAATACTACCATCACTGGAGTATCTACCTCCGCACCTTCCTTTGTCCTGGACACTATGTAGGCATGATATAACTCGCGATATTAAGTAATAAAATTTATAAAAACTGATCACACCAAAACTAACTAATATCACGATCTTAAAAGCAAGTGCACCTATCGAACAGTAGTATAGTTTAGCGGCAAGACCAAGTTGTCGTACCCAAGGGAACCAAAAGTACTAATACTTACTTCCTTTCTATTATCTAGCCTAAAAATAAAAGAGGTTTGGTTGAAACTAATTCTAAAACTAACTAAAAGTGTACAAAAAGTAAATTGGGGAAAACTTTATGGAAAAGCTGATTGATATAAGCAATACTTAAGGAAGAATCCACCTAGACTTCACTTGTTATTGGTTCTTGAGCTAGACGATTTATTCACTTGACTTGATCCGTAGAGATCCCTAATTTATGCTAAACCCTCTGTCGAGGCGAACAGCAACTAGGCCTAGGTTGTTAACTAAAGTTTCTTTATTAATTAACACCCTAGGTTGCATTAATTCGATCTATGGTTCCCCATATTATGTTTGACCCTAATCCGGCAGATTTATGTCGCCCTATGTCTAGGGTTGCATGCAACTCCGCTTAATTATAGTAGATCTACTCTTATCACAGGGACTTTTGCTCCTCTGTTTTAAGCACATCCGTTTCTTAAATTAATACCTAGGATTATTAATACAAGAATTAAGCACACATAATTAAGAACAACTCAAGTATTTATCATATAACTCAAGAATAAATAATAACAAGATCCGTCTTAAGTTTCATCCCCCTCAAGTATTCGAAGGGTTTAGTTCATAATAAAGAAAGAAAACATCTCAGAAGAATTAAGATAACAAAACATAAAGAACCCGAAAACCCCTGAAGGAATTTAGGAAGATCTTCTATCTTGATGTAGAATTCTGGCTTCTGGGATGAATCAATCGGCTTCCCTTAGAGTAATCCCTTTCTTTCACTCCTTGTGTTGGCAGAAATATGGCGCTCTTTCCTCATAGAAAAGAGTATATCCTTAGAGTTGCCTCTTGGGGTCTTTATATAGAGTTTAGAATGGCTTTCTTAGCCCCTAAGTATCCAAATCCAAATGAAATTCCTCTTCCTCACGACTAGAACACGCCCGTGTGCCACGCCCGTGTGATTTCGACAAGAGGCCGTGTTCGGGACTATTGAGGTGGCACGACCGTGTGCCCTGGCTGTGCTTGTCAGGGGCTGAACCGTGTAGTCTTCGTGTGGCACGGCCGTGTGCCACGGCCGTATGATGACTCCTTGGGCCGTGTCGATTACACATTTTGGCCTATTTTCTCTATTTTTGGTCCATTTTCTGTTCTTTTCTCTTCCCTATGCTCTCTTGAGTATAAGATATGAAAAGATAGATTAAGAGCACCAATTCTCACTAAATTGATAATAATTCATCCAAAATAAAGGCTAAACATGAGGTAAAAATATGTATAATTTATCGTTTATCAAATACCCCCACACTTAAGCCTTTGCTTGTCCTCAAGCAAAATCTCAATCCCTGAATAAGAAACATTCCTCTCAATTTATAATCTTTATCACTAATGTTTCAAATTAATTCACAGGTGTAGACACTCAATTTTGCCCGGGCCCAGAAATAAGTCCAAAAAATAATAATAAACCCAAAAAAAAAGTCCAAGTCCAGTCCAGAATTACAAATATAATTTGGCCCGATCGGAATGGCCCATTACTTGAAAAGATTTAAGGTCCATCTACAAGTTTGACTCATATGGAAATATAATCTTCAAGGATATGCAATCTTAGATATGATATGCAATCTTAGATATGATACAATCTTAGATGATTGCAATCTTAGATATGGTATGCAATCTTAGAAGATATGATTTTGTAATCTTAGAGATTTAATTTGTAGATACCCTTTAATCTTAACCGTTGATGTAATTGATCTGTACCGTTGGATTTGAGGAGGCTCAACTATAAATAGAGGCCTCTCCTTCATTGTAAAAGACACTTGAGTTTTGAGAAACAATAAAAATTCTTGAGAGCTTTCACTCAAATTTCTCTCCTTCTTACGTTCTTATTTTCTGCGGTTTGTTCTTATTTTATTTTTTGTTCTTCTTCGTTTTTCAACCTTTTTTATTTTGATTTAATCCATGTCTCCCTGATTTTTAATTTTTTTATTTTTTTAATAATTTCAGTATCGTATCAAACTATTTCATTTTTTTAATAAAATTTTTAGTATTACTCTTAGTAAATTGTTTTTAAAATTTTACTCAAATCATTGTTTTGAAAAACTTATATTTCATTTAACCCAAAAGAGTTTTAAAAAATGAGGCAATGTTTTTCGTATTTAGGAATTCGAGAAATAGTGCCCTAACATGCTGGGTTGCGATTTCCCGTTCATCTAAATACCTAAAGTATCATTCTAAATAGATTTTGTAAATCACGAGATAATTTCAGTTACGAGAGTTTAAAAATATCGTGTCTTATCATGCTGGATGTGATATTCGTATTCTTTCAGAGCTAAGGAATCTCGATTCTCAACTTAAATTAATAAAAAAGGATCCTATTTTTAAATCCTTTCAAATCCTTTCATTCATTATTTTTGTATATGGTTTTAAAATTCTTTTTTTTATTTATGCTTTGTATATAAAGCATTTTTATTCCGTTATGGTTTATTTTAATTTTGTACTTTATTATGTACTTTGCTTGTCATTGTTTTAGCTTAATAATTTTATCATATATGTTATTTATCATTTTTTTATCTGCTTGAAATGTTAATGTACTTTATGTAATTTATATTATTTGGTTTGGATATCTTGCAATGTATTAATATCATATTTTGCTTGCATCATTTTCTAAAAAAATATGTTTCCCAAAAGCATTCTTTAAAACAAGGCAATATTTTTGTATTTAAAAAATCGAGAAATAGTGCCCTAACATGCTGGGTTGCGATTTCTCGTTTGTCTAAATACCAAAAATACCCTTTTAAATAAATTTTGTAAATTACAAGATGATTTTAGTTACGAGGATTTAAAAACATTGTGTCCTAACATGCTGGATGTGATGTTTGTATTCTTTCGGAACAAAAGAATCTCGAGTTTTAATTCAAATTGCTCATGTTTTAAAAAGGGATCATACTTTTAAATCTTTTCAAAGTTTCGACATTAGAACAGAAAACTAATCAATTGGTACCAATTTTGGGCGTTACGAGGGTGCTAATCCTCCTCGTACGTAACCGACTCCAGAACCTGTTTTCTAAAATTCGTAGACCAAAACGTTTTTATAAGGTGAACCAATCACACCTAAAAAGGTTGTTGGCAACTCCCATTTTCTTTTTTTTAAAGTCAAACCCCGTTTTTCAAACCCTTTAAAAAAATGGTTTCGACAACAGGTCTTCATACAATGATAATTCAATTAGAAGAACATTAAAGATTCAATCACTCTAAGCTGAGAATTTTATCATTGAAACATAAGTTTTCTCCCTTCTCCTAAGTAATTGTCTCTTAATCTTAATTAACAGAAGTTGACATCCTCACTAAAGATTCACTCTATCCACTCGAAGTGTTTAGGGTTCAAAAATTAAGTACTCTCTAGTCAACCTGAAAAGTTATTACTATAGGCTTGCAAGAAAATCACATCTCCACCACTATAAATTGACATGACACATCGATCAAAAGGTCTTGTAATGGTTGTAACGGGGCTTGGTTAGGGGTGTTGTCACAGGCTACAAAAGAGGGTTAGAATCGAGATTGAACTGAAAAATTATCTAACTAGAAAAATCTCTATCACTGGAACATATTCTTTGGGCTAATTCTTATGATAATATCATTTCCGCCTTGGTAGCCTTAAAATAGAAATATGCAAAAACTATTGAACTACATTACAACTGAATTAATACATTTGTTTGTTTTTTTTAAGAACAACTCAAGTAAAATACAATAAATTGGATAAAATTTTACATTCTGGAAAAGAGAATAAAGCTAGATAAAATTTCAACTCAAATCTCGACAAAAAATAGGGATCAAAGTAATTGAATGGAATTCAACAAAAATAGGTTATAGGTTAATATTAGAGGTAAGTTAAAGAAAAGGTTGTTAGGATCAATGGGGTTCACTAGGGGTTAATTTATAGAGGTAGGCTTTTGTGGAGTAAGTGGGTTAAATCCTAGTGCCTTAATCATCTCAGTATATCAAATCAATGATGTGGTCTCGACATGTATAATCAAAGCAAGTTCTAGAATAACAAATCAGTGTTGACTCACTCAAAGCAATAATAAAAGTGAGCACGAAAGAATGTATGCTCAAAAGGCTCAAAAATCTCACCAGAATTATGGCTTTTGATGTCAATCCTGCGAATTTCAAATCTCAAGAATGTGAGTAAGGAGAGTATGAATGTACCTCAAAGAACTTATGAAAAAAAATTGGGGTTCTCAAAAATTTCAACTTATCATGCTTGATTCCCTAATGTTTTAAAGTTTGAATAATCAGAGTACAAGCACCTATGTCTTAATTCTCACATATCAATAAAAATCATAAATTAATCACAATATATCCTTAATTGGAGATTAAAGATGATGCAAAGAGTGAAAGTGAGAAAGTTCAGGGATTTCAAAGAAAGTGTAAAGACTAAAAATAGATTTTCTCCCCCACACTTAAGATGTACATTACCCTCAATGTACAAAGATAATAGTAGGAGCAAGAAAAGCACAAGATCATAAGATAGGGAGAGGTATGAAACTCCCTGCTTTGAATGGATTAGTGAGGCGGAGATTGGAAGAGTTGGCAGTTGTGGCAAGGTGTTCCCTTTTTCGTAGAGATTTAAGCTGTAAAGCTCCTTTGAAACTATGAAAGAATTTATTAGTCGGGGGGAATTTGGAGCAATGGAAATTACTTATTAGGGATTAGCCGTTAGGAAAAGAAATCAAATAAAATAAAACAAAATACTAAAAATACTAATATTCAAATAATGAAAAAGATAAAATGAAAGAAAATAAAAATAAACGTAAAGAAGAAAATAAAGTTAGAAGAAAAGGTGAAAATAAAGATTAGTGTTCAAAGGTTAGAATAAAGTAAAATAACATAAAAAATAAAGTTAAAAAGAATAGATAAATCTAATCCTCAGATGGATCACGTGATGGTGAACTGATGCTGAGATGCTGGCATATCTGCTCTAAGGTAGCGTCGATATAATTGAGGCGCCAAAAGCATTGCTGCTTAAAGTGTGAAAAGTGCTCAGATAAGTCAGCATGGGTGGATGCTGTATGAGATGGGCGGTAAGGGGGTGGTGCCTCAGTGGGTGCATCCTCCTCTAGTGGTGGTGGTGGGACATCATCAGTAATGTCCTCTGGGTCCTCGCCCTCTTGAACAAGACAGAACTGAAGGGGTGTGCCTCCTGGTCTCCGCTCGATCATCCTCATATGTAGCATAGTCATGATGCCTTGGGGAGACATCTGATCAATCAGGGTGTATGAGGATGTCTGGGCTGAAGTGTTGAGGAGCCCAAAGTAACGAGCCAAGTGTGTGATGTAGGGCCCCATAGATAAGACGCCTATGCAATGCCTCTCTGTCTGGTGCTGCATGGCGTGCGCGATGAAGTATGCTAGATCAATGATATGGCCGTTCGCCATGTAGCACAGGAAGTAGATGTCGTGGGTGTTGACAACGCCTGTGCTCTCTCGTCTACCTGTAAGAGTGTGAGCAAGGAGAGCATGAATGTACCTCAAAGAGGGAACAAGGGCATTCGCCTTGCTGACGCTGGGGTTATATGTCTGACGCCCTGGGACTATGTCGTTCCAACAGTCGACTGGCCTGATATGGATGCGGTGAGAAAGGTTAGGGAAGTCCTCGTCTACCATAAATTCTCCGTGTAGATGCCAAGTGCTGTGCCGAACTCTGGCATGCTAAAGTGTCACACGAGTCCTCCCAAACGGAACTGGACCGTCCTTGGATCATCAAATATGGTCATGACAGTTTGTAGGTAGAATGTGGAGCAGAACTCTAAAGTGAGTTCTAAGTAGGTGGGCTCGATAATCTGGAAGAACTGCTCCCATGGCTCAGTCATGAGTAGGGCCCGGACGTCGTCCACTAAATATATCTGCTTGAGGCCGGCGCAATCTATGCAGCGGCCCGTGGATATAAGGCGGGCTCGGAGGAGTTGATAGTGTTCCTCCTACGAGGCTTGAGAAAATGTGATGAATGGGTATCGAACCTCGGAGGTGGGCCTCGATGATGAACTCCCCGGCCCCTTACATTTCTTGAAGACGAGAATGGTAATTTTCTGACCGCGTGATGACGACATAGTGTCTGAAATAAAATAACAAGCATTAGTCCTAAATAGAGATAGGTAGTAATGAAATTTATGATGACAATGTTCCTAATAAAACATAAAATAAAGAGTAACCTGAATAGTAAAAATTAATCATTTTTAAAAGTTAAAACAAAATTAAGAAATATGGGTATGTATATATACTAATTTTATGAGATAAATGGCAAGCAATTGTGAACTTAAGTGGCAAACAAAAAAAATGAATTGAAATGGCATGCAATCCTAATATATTCTATACTATTCTAGATTATGCATCCTAATATAACTAATTACATGCTTAAATTAACAATTTAGAAAAAAGAAAAATTTAACTAAATAGAAAAGAAAATGAAATATAATAAAAAATAAATGAGAAAATAGAACAGAGTAAAAGGTTGCACGATCGTGGGTCGGGTTTGTACAGGCGTGGGTCGGCTGATTTCGAGGGTGGTGGTGTTTTGAGGGCTATGGTGGGGCTTATGGTAGTTAGGGGAGGAGGATTTGAGGGTTTTGAGTGAGGGAGGAAATGAATAGTGGCCCCTATTTATAGTTTTTGGGTTACACGGGCATGTCACACGCCCGTGTGAGTCGTGTTTTACCTATGTCTTTCGAAATCCGGGGGTTTTGGCGCGCCTGGTTTGAAGTACATGCCCGTGGGAATGTTGTACACAGCCGTGGGAGATCGGTTCTTCGTCACTCACACGGTCGTGTGATGGGATACACGGCCGTGTGCGATCATGTTCGTGCTTTACACGGTCGTGTGATAGGTTCCACGGCCGTGTGAATTTTAACAGTGTCTTCCACGGTCTGAGGACACGGGCGTGGGGGTTTGTGTAAGCCTGTGTGGATACTGCAAGGTTGCCACGGCCATGTAGCACGACCGTGGGGTGTTGTTGGTAGCCCATGTTGAAGTCAAAAGGTTGCCACGGCCATATCGCACTACCGTAGCGAGATATTAGTGGCCCGTGTTTTGGGAAAGTTTGTACTCTATTTACACACGGCCTTGGTACACGACCGTGTCTCTGTTTGAAGTGTTCACATGGCCTGGGGCACGCCCGTGGGACTGGCCGTGTGATCCTAAATCTCTGCATTAAAAAGGGTTAGTGTGATGCATGAAAAATACTAAAAACAAAATAGATGAAAAATTACTAAGTTAGTGCTCGGGTTGCCTCCCGAGAAGCGCCTATTTAGAGTCTAAGCTCGACTCTGTCTGGATGTGTCACGAAGGGATTTCGTAGAGCTGAAGCTCCTCCCTGTAGTCTATAGAATTCTCACCTTTGTAGTGTTTAAGCCTATGGTCATTTACCTTGAAAGTACCGTGGGTTGGGTGAGTTACCTCAATTGTGCCGTATGGAAAGACTTTTATTACCGTGAAGTAGGGTATAACACTCGTATGTTCTTTTGAATTTGAGCTTCGTGGATCGTCTTCCCCTAAAATTACCTTATCTCCCACCTTGAGTTGATCTGTTTGTCTCTGAGGGTCGTCTTGGTGATGCTCTGTTTTGGTGTGGCATATTTTGGGTTTTTCGTGAAAGTTCAGGCACCCATCTAGTTCCTTGATCTGGAGCATTTGCTTTTCTAGTTCATCTCTTGTAAGTGAATTTGCCATTGTTTGCGTTGTCTTTATGTGGAGTGCGTCCTACACAGGAATTTGTGTGGTGAGTTTAGTGTTTTTACAGGGACTCAAATTCTATTCTCGTCTGTAGTTTTAATTGAGTTGTGAGCTCGTATGGTGACTGTATCATCACTTACCCGTAATTTGAGTTCACCTGTTTCTAAATCAATTTTAGTTCTAGCAGTTGCTAAAAAGGGTCACTCTAGAATTAAGGGTACATTGCTAGCCTCATCAATGTCTAAAACAACAAAGTCAACTGGGAATATAAATTTATCGATTTTGACAAGTATATCTTCAATTATTCCCTTAGGTGCCCTAATAGTTTTATCAGCTAGTTGAATGCTCATCTTGGTTTTCTTAGGGGTTCCAAGACCTAGTTGTTTAAACAGGTTATAAGGCATGACGTTTATGCTTGCCCCTAAATCAGCTAAAGCATTTTTTTTCTCTAAGCTACCAAGTAAACAAGGGATAGTAAAACTCCCTGGATCTTTTAGTTTGGTCGGTAGTCTATTTTGTAGAATAGCTGAGTAGACTGCATTTAATTCCACATGAGATTTCTCCTCTAGCTTCCGCTTGTTTGTCAAGAGTTCTTTTAAGAATTTAACCACATCTGGAATTTGTAAAATTGCTTCAACAAATGGTAAGTTAATGTGTAATTTTTTTAAGAGTTTAAGAAACTTACCGAATTGTTCATCTGTGCGGTCTTTCTGTAGAGCTCTTGGGTATGGTATACGAGGCTTGTGTTCGTTGATGTCTGGCTTGTTATTGCTTACCTCTACCGTACCTTTACTCACCTTAGGTTCCTCGCCTAACTTTGGGTCGTCTTTGGTTAATGCCTCCTCATCTGTTGTATTTATGGCATGAAGTTGCTCTTTAGGATTGGTCTCCATGTTACTTAGAAGTTCACCTTGTGGTCTTTCTGATATTAACTTGGCGAGTTGACCGATTTGATTCTCAAGGCCTTTGATTGATGCTTGCTGGTTTTTTAATGCCGTTTCAGTGTTTTGGAATCGGGTTTCTGACATGGCCATGAATTTGGTAAACATCTCTTCAAGATTGGGCTTTTTCTCCAGTTGCGGCGGTGGCTGCTGAAATCCCTGAGGGGGTTGTTGTATTTGATTCCCTTGACCTCCCCAAGAAAAATTGGGATGGTTTCGCCAACCTGCATTATATGTGTTACTATATGGATTATTTTGAGATCTAAAATTGTTACCCATATAATTGGCCTGCTCGGTTTCTGTGCCATTGGCAGAAGATGAGTAGTCTGGAGTGAACATATTTGCCTGAGTTGTGTCGCACTGCATTACTGCTTGTGCCTGCGTAGAACCAACAAAATGATCAAACTTTTTATTTAAAAGTTCTACTTGGTTAGAAAGCATAGCGACAGCATCAATATTATAAACTCCTGCAGCTTTCGTCGGCTTTATCCTCATGACTTGCCACTGATAATTATTTAGTGAAATCTCTTCAATAAATTCATAAGCTGCTTCTAGTGTTTTGTTATTGATTGTTCTTCATGCGGCTGCATCGATCATTTGTCTCGTCGATGGGTTCAAACCGTTGTGAAAGGTTTGAACTTGTAACCATAAAGGTAGGCCGTGATGAGGGCATCTTCTCAAAAGATCTTTGTATCTCTCCCAAGCATCATATAGTGTTTCTAAATCCATCTGCACAAAAGAAGAGATACCGTTTCGTAATTTAGCTGTTTTAGCTGGAGGAAAATATTTAAGTAAAGATTTTTCAGTCATCTGTTCCTATGTGGTGATTGAGCCTCGTGGTAAAGAATTTAACCACTGTTTGGCTTTATTTCTCAAAGAGAATGGAAATAGCCTTAGACGAATAGCATAATCAGAAACGCAATTAATTTTAAAAGTATCACAAAGTTCCAAAAAATTGGCTAAGTTCCAAAAAATTGGCTATGTGTGAATTGGGATCTTCATCCTGTAAACCATCAAACTGCACCAATTGCTGAATAGTGTCAGGCTTTAATTCAAAATTATTAGCAGCAATAGTAGGTCTAAGAATGCTAGTTTGGGTACCAGCCAAACTAGGTTTAGCATAATCATACATAGTGCGAGGAGCTTCTTCCTGATTTGCTGGTGGCGCGACTATTGCGGGAGGTGGAGGAATTTTTTGATTTGTTTCCATCTCTTCTGTAGGTTCTGGCCTTTGTTCTGGGTCTTGTTCTGGATATTGTAGGCTTCGTCTGATTTCTCTATGATTTCTGCAAATTGTTGCCTCTAAATCTTCGTCAAAAAGTAATGGTCCTGTTGGGTTTTTTCTAGTCATAAACTAGAAATACCTAAAAGAAAAAGAAAACAAAGAAACATAGAATAAAATAAAATAAAATAATAATCAAATAAAACTGAAAATAGATAAATATAGTAATGGCTAAAGTAATAGAAATCGAGTTTTCTTAATATTTCAGTTCCACGGCAACGGCGCCAAAAACTTGATATGACTCGCGATATTAAGTAATAAAATTTATAAAAACTGATCACACCAAAACTAACTAATATCACGATCTTAAAGGCAAGCGCACCTATCGAACAGTAGTATAGTTTAGCGGCAAGACCGAGTTGTCGTACCCAAGGGAACCAAAAGTACTAATACTTACTTCCTTTCTATTATCTAGCCTAAAAATAAAAGAGGTTTGGTTGAAACTAATTCTAAAACTAACTAAAAGTGCACAAAAAGTAAATTGGGGAAAACTTTAGGGAAAAGCTGATTGATATAAGCAATACTTAAGGGAGACTCCACCTAGACTTCACTTGTTATTGGTTCTTAAGCTAGACGATTTATTCACTTGACTTGATCCGTAGAGATCCCTAATTTATGCTAAACCCTCCGTCGAGGCGAACAGCAACTAGGCCTAGGTTGTTAACTAAAGTTTCTTTATTAATTAACGCCCTAGGTTGCATTAATTTGATCTATGGTTCCCCATATTAGGTTTGACCCTAATCCGGCAGATTTATGTTGCCCTATGTCTAGGGTTGCATGCAACTCCGCTTAATTATGGTAGATCTACTCTTATCACAGGGACTTTTGCTCCTCTGTTTTAAGCACATCCGTTTCTTAAATTAATACCTAGGATTATTAACACAAGAATTAAGCACACATAATTAAGAACAACTCAAGTATTTATCATATAACTCAAGAATAAATAATAACAAGATCCGTCTTAAGTTTCATCCCCCTCAAGTATTTGAGGGGTTTAGTTCATAATAAAGAAAGAAAACATCTCAGAAAAATTAAGATAACAAAACATAAAGAACCCGAAAACCCCTGAAGGAATTTAGGGAGATCTTCTGTCTTGATGTAGAATTCTGGCTTCTGGGATGAATCAATCGGCTTACCTTGGAGTAATCCCTTTCTTTCACTCCTTGTGTTGGCAGAAATATGGCGCTCTTTCCTCAGAGAAAAGAGTATATCATTAGAGTTGCCTCCTGGGGTCTTTATATAGAGTTTAGAATGGTTTTCTTAGCCCCTAAGTATCCAAATCCGAGTGAAATTCCTCTTCCTCACGGCTAGAACACGCCCGTGTGCCACGCCCGTGTGCCACGCCTGTGTGATTTCGACAAGAGGCCGTGTTCGGGACTGTTGAGGTGGCACGGCCATGTGCCCTGGCCGTGCTTGTCGGGGGCTGGACCGTGTGGTCTTCGTGTGGCACGGCCGTGTGCCACGGCCGTGTGATGACTCCTTGAGCCATGTCGATTACACATTTTGGCCTATTTTCTCCGTTTTTAGTCCATTTTCCGTTCTTTTCTCTTCCTTATGCTCTCCTGAGTATAAGATATGAAAAGAAAGATTAAGAGCACCAATTCTCACTAAATTGATAATAATTCATCCAAAATAAAGGCTAAACATGAGGTAAAAATATGTATAATTTATCGTTTATCAAGGCACCACCATTTTACTAATCCATCCAAAGCAGGGAGTTTCATTCCTTTCCCTATCTTACGATCTTATGCTTTTATTGCTATTAATGTTATCTTTGTACATTAAGGGCAATGTACATATTAAGTATGGGGGGAAATTTACTTTCAATCATTACATTATCTGTGAAAACCCTGAAATCTGATGCATTGTTCTCAAATTTGCATTATCTTTAGTCTCCTAATAGAAATTAATTCTGATTGATTTATGATTTTTACTGATAAGTTGAGAATTAAGGCATAGGTGCTTGTACTTTGATTATTCAAACTTTAAAACATTAGGGAATCAAGCATGATAAGTTGAAATTTTTGATAACCCAATTTTTTGTTTAAGTTATTTTCCTTAATTTTAAGTATTATCTTGAGATTTGAAATTTGCAGGATTGACATCAAAAGCCATAATTCTGGTGAGATTTGAGCCTTTTGAGCATACATTCTTTTGTGCTCACTTTTATTATTGCTTTGAGTGAGTCAATACTATTTGTTATTCTAGAACTTGCTTTGATTATACATGTCGAGACCACATCATTGATTTGATATACCGAAATGATAAAGGCACCTAGGATTTAACCCACTTACTCCATAAAAGCCTACCTTCATAAATTAACCCCTAGTGAACCTCATTGAGCCTAACAACCTATTCTTTGACTCACCTCTAATATTAACCTTTAACCCATTTTTTGTTGAATTCCATTCAATTATTCTGACCCCTATTTTTGTTGAGAGTTGAGTTGAAATTATTCTCTAGCTTTATTCTCTTTTTCAGATTGTAAAGTTTGTAAAATTGTACTTGAATTGTTCTAAAAAAGGCATATGTATTAATTCAGTTGTAATATGTAATATTTCAATAGTTTTTGCATGTTTCTATTTTAAGGCTACCAAGGCGGAAATGATGTTATCATAAGAATTAGCTCTAGAAATATGTTCCAGTGATAAAGATTTTTCTAGCTAGATAATTTTTCAGTTCAATCTCGATTCTGACCCTTCTTTTTCAGCTTGTGACAACACCCTCAACCAAAGCCCTACTACAACCATGAAAGACTTTTTGATCGATGTATCATGTCAATCTATAGTGGTGGAGATTTGATTTTCTTGCAAGCCTATGGTAATAACTTTTCAGGTTAACTAGAGAGTGCTTAATCCTTGAACCCTAAATACTTTGAGTGGATAGAGTGAATCTTTAGTGAGGATGTCAAATATTGTTAATTTTGATCGAGAGATAGTTACTTAGGAGCAGGGAACAAAACTTATGTTTCGATGATAAAATTCTCAACTTAAAGTAATTGAATCTTAAATGTTCTTCTAATTGAATTTTCATTGTTTGACTACTTGTGACTTAGTTTGAAACATTATTGATAAAGATTTTAAGTTGAGAAAAATGATTCTTAATTAGGGATTGAGAAGCTTAAGTGTGGGGGTATTTGATAAACGACAAATTATACATATTTTTACCTCATGTTTAGCCTATATTTTGGATGAATTGTTATCAATTTTGTGAGAATTGGTGCTTTTAACCCTTTTATTTCATGTTCTATACTCAGGAGAGCATAGGGAAGGGAAAAGAATGAAAAACGGGCCGAAAACGAAGAAAATGGGCCAAAGTGTGAAAACGACATGCCCAAAGAGTCACCACACGGCCGTGCCACATGAGGTCTAACACGGCCCAGCCCCGACAAGCACGGCCAGGCCACACGATCGTGCCACCCTCAACAAGCCCACGGCCTCTTGTTCAAACCACACGGGCGTGGCACACAAGCGTGTCCCTGTCGTGAGGAAGTGCAATTTCACCGGATTTGGATACTTAGAGGCTAAGAAAGGCATCCCAAACCTCTATATAAAGACCCTAGGAGGCAACTCTAAGGGTGTACTCTTTTCTCCCACAAAGGAGCGCCATATCTCTACCAACACAATGAGTGGAAGCAAGGGATTACTCCAAGGGAAGCCGATTGATTCATCTCAGAAGCCGGAATTCTATATCAAGACAGAGGATCTCCCTAAATTCCTTCAGGGGTTTTTGGGTTCTTTATGTTTTGTTATCTTATTTCTTCTGAGATGTTTTCTTTATTAATTATGAACTAAACCCCTCAAATACTTGAGGGGGATGAAACCTAAGACAGACCTTGTTATTATTCATTCTTGAATTATATGATAAATACTTGAATTATTCTTAATTATATGTTCTTAATTCTTAGTTTAATAATCCTAGGTATTAAGTCAAGAAATTGATGTGCTTAGGCAGAGGAGCAAAAGTCCCTGTTTTAAGAGTAGATCTACCATAATTAAGCAGAGTTGCATGCAACCCTAGACATAGGGTGACATAAATCTGCCGGATTAGGGTCAAACCTAATAAGGGGATCCATAGATCGAGTTAATGCAAGACTAGGGGTTTTAACTAGAAAGAGATTTCAGTTAATCAACCTAGGATTAGTTGTTCTTATCCTCGACGGAGGTATTAACATAAGTTAGGGATCTCTACAGATCAAGTCAAGTGAAGAAATCGTCTAGTTCAAGAAGTTAATAACAAGTGAAGTCTAGGTGGATTCTCCCTTGAGTATTGCCTATATCAATTAATTTTCCCAAAAGTTTTTCCCCAATTTCCTTTTTGTGCATTCTTAGTTTAGTTTTAGGATTAGTTTCATACAAACCTCTTTTACTTTTAGGTTAGATAATAGAAAGGAAGTGAGTACTAGTACTTTTGGTTCCCTTGGGTACGATAACTTGGTCTTGCCGCTAAACTATACTACTGTTCGATAGGTGCGCTTGCCTTTAAATCGTGATATTAGTTAGTTTTTGGTGTGATCAGTTCTTATAAATTTTATTACTACATATCACGCAATATCAATTACCCTCAATGTACAAAGAAGCATTAGTAGCAATAGAAGCACAAGATAATAAGATATGGGAAGACATGAAACCCCCTGAATTTTGAATGAATTTGTGAGACGGTGATTGGAATTGGAAGAGCCAGTAGTTGTGGCAGGGTTGTCCCATTTCCATATAGATATGAGCTGTAGGGCTCCTTTGAAACTGTGAAAGTATTTATCAGTCGTGGGGAATTTGGATTAATGGAATATGTTTGTTAGGGGCTAGCCGATATGAAATAATTAAAAATAAAGAAAGAACATAAATTAAATTCTAAAAATACTAAAATTCAAGTAATGAAAAAGATAAAATGAACTAAAAAAATAAAGTAAAAGGAAAAAGGAAAATAAAGTTAGAAGAAATGGTGAAAATAGATATCAGGGTTTGAATAAAAATTAAGATAAAAATAAAGTTAAGAGGAATAGAAGTCTCTAATCCTCAGATGGGTCGCGCGGTGACGGCGGTGAAGTGATGTGGAGGTGCTGGCATATCTGTTGTAGTGTCGCATCGATGTGATCGAAGCGCTGGAAGCATTGCTGCTCGAATCGTGATAGGCGCTCAGATATGTCAGCGTATGAAACTACCGCATGAACTAGGCGGTGAGGGGGTGGTGGCTCGGTAGGTGCATCCTCCTCTGGTGGTGGGACATCATCAGTAATGTCCTCATGCTCTTCGGCCCCTTGGATGAGTCAGAACTATAGGGGGTCTTCTCCAGGTCTACGCTGAATCATCCTCATATGTAGCATGGTCTGATGCCCTAAGGGGACATCTGGCCTATCAGTGTGTATGAGGATGTCTGGGCCTCGGTGTTGAGTAGCCCGAAATGGTAGGCTAGGCGTGTGATGTACGGGCCCATGGATATTGCCCTATTGCAATACCTTTCCGTCTGGGGTTGGATGGCATAGGCGATGAAGAAAGCTAGGTCAATGGTGTGAGCGTTTGCCATGCTCTAGAGGAAATATGCATCGTGTATGTTGACGACACCAGTGTTTTGGCGTCTTCCCGTTAGAGTGTGTGCAAGGAGGGTGTAAAGGTACCTCAAAGATGGGATGAGGGCGGTAGCCTTGGTGCGACTGGGGTCATATGTAGGAGGCCCCTAGGCGATTTCGTGCCAACAATCGACTGGTTTTAGATGGATGCGGCGGGGAAGTTTAAAAAAGTCCTCATCGGCTATAAACTCATCTATGTAGAGTCCTAACGCAATGCCAAACTCGGGGACACTCAATTGGTGTACCAATCCACCAAGGTGGAATTAAATAATGCTCGGATCATCATGGTTCATCATTACCACCTATAGATGAAATGTAGAGCAACATTCCAGTGTTAGTTCCATATAGGTGGGCTCGATGATGTCGAAAAATTGTCCCCATGGGTCTGTGGATAGTAAGGCTCAAATGGCATCGGCGAGTCAGACTCGTTCTAGAGCGTCCCAGTCAATACAACGTCCGACGTCTAGGGACGAGCTCATAGGATTTGGAATCGTTCCTCTTAGGAGGCTTACGGAAATTGAAGAAATGGGTGGCGGTTTTCAGCAACGGATCGCGAGGACGAACCACCAGGTCCCTTGTGTTTCTTCGAAGGCGGGACGACAGCTTTCTTACCTCGTGATGTTGACATAATGCCTAAAAACAAAATAACAGACATTAGTCCTAAAAATTGAAATTATATCGAATCAACGACTATAAAAAATAATAAATATAAATATTAAAATGACAATTTACCTAAAACATTTTGAAATAAACTGGGGACTAACCTAAATGATATAAATTATCCATCTAATATCAAATTTAAGAAACATAGGTATGTATTTATACTAAATGCATGAGAGTTTAGATAGGAAAAATGGCAATCAAATGTAACTCTAAGTGGCATGAAATCACAAAGTACTCTATAACATTCTAGATTATTCATGCAAATTCAATTAATTCCATGCTTAAAATAATGATAATCCTATAATATGATATTATAAGAAAAATTGAATAAATTAGTAAAAATTAGAAAGAAAAATGAGAAAATAGAACCGAATGGGAGAATTATGAGGCGGAGCATGGTCGTAGGTGAGGCGGCACGGTCGCGAGAGCACTGTAGACACCGGCGGCAGCGCTAGGGAGGTTTGAAGTAGGGTTTGGGTGGGAAGATTTTAGGGTTTTTGATGAGAAAGATGATGAATAGTGGCCCCTATATTTAGATTTTGGGCCACACGGGCGAGGCACATGCCAGTGTGGCTCAGGTTTTGCCCGTGTTGTTCAAAATTTAGGGATTTTGGAGCGCCTGGTTCGAAGCACACGCCCGTGTGTTGAGGCCGTGTCCTAAGGTGTTCGGTTCACACACGATCGTGTGAGCGGTCACACGCCCGTGTTGGATTTGACAGTGTCGACCATAGTCTTGAGGCACGAGCGTGTCATATGCCCGTGTTGGGGTCACACGGCCATATCGCACGGCCGTGTCCTTCTAGTCTCAGCCCGTGTGTCAATTGACAGTGTTGGCCACAGTTTGGTGACACGGGCGTGGGAAGTTGTCTAAGCCCGTGTGAAAATTGATAAGTTGGCCACGGCCACATCACATGGCCGTGGCGATTTGTCGTAACCCGTGTTTTTGGGAAAAATTTTACCCTGCTTGCACACGACCAGGGTGCACGACCGTGTCTCTGCTCATAATATCCACACGGCCTTAGACACACCTATGGGCATGGCCGTGTGGTCCTAAAATTCTGCATTTAAAAGAGTTAGTTGACGTATTAAAATACTAAAATAAAAAATAACAGAAAATTTACTAAGTTAGTGCTCGGGTTACCTCCCGAGAAGCGCTTATTTAGAGTCTAAGCTTGACTCTACCTGGATGTATCACGGAGGGAGTTCGTGGAGCTGAAGCTCCTCCCTGTTAACTTTAAAATTCTCACCTCTATAGTGTTTATGCCAATGGCCGTTTACCTTGGAAATACCGTGGTTTGGGTGAGTTACCTCAACTATACCATATGGAAAGACAGTTTGAACAGTGAATGGACCTGACCACCTTGACTTGAGTTTTCCAGGAAATAGTTTTAGCCTTGAGTTGTAGAGTAAGACAAGATCACAAGTTTTGAACTGCTTAGGTTGTCTCGGTCGTTTGTCATGGCGTCGCTTCATGGCTTCCTTATATAGTCGTGAGCTCTCGTAGGCATTGCAACGCCATTCATCTAGCTCATTTAACTGCATTAATCTTTTCTCACCTGCAAGCTTAAAATCAAGGTTTAAAACTTTAATAGCCCAGAATGCTTTATGTTCAAGTTCAAATGGTAGATGACAACTTTTTCTGTAGACTAGTTTATAAGTAGATGTACCTATGGGTGTTTTAAAAGCAGTTCTATAGGCCCATAAAGCATCGTCTATCTTTCTTGACCAATCTTTTATATTGGTTTCTAACGTTTTCTCTAAGATGCGTTTTAGTTCCCTATTTGTTACTTCGACTTGACCACTGGTTTGTGGATGATAAGGGATAGTTGTTCTATGGTGTACTCATACCATTTTAAAACTTTTTCAATTTGAGCATTGCAAGAATGGGTTCCTCTATTGCTAATGATTATCCTAGGTGTTCCAAATCGAGAGAAAAGTTTCTTCAGAAAGCGCACTACCATTCTAGCATCATTAGTAGGTAAGGCTTGGGCTTTCACCCATTGTGACATATAATCTACTGCTACTAGTATGTACTTATTCCCAAATCAAGTAGGGAATGGACCCATGAAATCAATACCCCACACATCAAATATTTCACATGAAAGTATATAGTTCTGAGGCATTTCATTATGTTGAGAGATATTACCTATTCTTTGGCATTTATTACAAGAGGTCGCATACTTGTTGACATCTCTGAAAAGTGTAGGCCAGTAAAAACTTGATTCGAGTACCTTATGGGCAGTTCTAGCTCCACTGTGGTGTAATCCTGTGGGTTCTGCATGGCAATGATCTAAAATTTGGTATGTTTCTGTCTCAGCAACGCATCTTCGAATAACCTGGTCTGCATAAATACGAAAAAGAAAAGGATCTTCCCAAAAGTAGTTTTTCACATCAGCGAAGAATCGCTTCTTTTGCTGATGAGTCAACCCTTTTTGGGTTATGTTAGCTGCTAAATAATTTGCAAAATTGGCAAACCAAGGAACTGCTTCGTCTGCTAAGGCTAGGAGTTGTTCCTCAGCAAACAAGTCGTTTATTTTATCGAGGTACTTGGGGTGTGGATTTTCTAATCTTGAAAGATGACCTACTGCCAAGTTTTCAGCTCATTTCTTGTCCTTTATTTCTAAGTCAAATTCCTGTAACAACAGAATCCATCTTATTAATCGGGGTTTTACATCAGTTTTAGTCAAAAGGTAACGAAGTGCAGAGTGGTCAGTATAAACGATGACTTTTGACAATATTAAATAAGATCTGAATTTGTCAAATGAAAAAATAACGGCTAACAATTCTTTTTCTGTGGTAGTATAATTTGCTTGAGTGGCTGTCAAAGTTCTGCTAGCGTAATAAATCGGTTGAAAGTGCTTGTCTCTTCGTTGTCCCAAAACTGCACCTACGGCAAAATCACTCGCATCGCACATTAGTTCAAAAGGCAGATTCCAATCAGGTGAAACCATAATTGGGGCATTGACTAACTTTTCTTTGAAAGTGTTAAAAGATTCTAAACATTCTTGGTCATAGTTGAAAAGCACGTCTTTTTCTAGTAATTTTGTTAAAGGCTTAGCTATTTTAGAAAAATCCTTAATAAATCTGCGATAAAAATCGGCATGTCCTAAAAAGCTTCTTATAGCCTTAACTGAATTAGGGGGTAATTTGTCAATCGTTTTAATTTTTGATTTATCTACTTTTATCCCTTTACTAGAAATTTTATGTCCTAATACAATACCTTCTTGAACCATAAAATGACATTTTTCCCAATTTAGCACTAAATTTGTCTCTTCACATCTTATCAGAACACGTTTTAAATTATGAAGACAAAGTTGAAAAGAATTACCGAAGACTGAAAAATCATCCATAAATACCTCCATGATGTCTTCCACGAATTCGTTAAAGATAGCTAGCATGTATCGCTAAAAAGTAGCAAGAGCGTTACATAATCCAAAAGGTATTCTATGATAAGCAAACGTACCGTATGGACATGTGAAGGTCGTTTTCTCCTGATCTTTTGGAGCTATCTGGATTTGGAAGTAACCAGAGAGGCCATCTAGGAAACAATAATACATGTGACCTGATAATCTTTCCAACATTTGATCAATAAAAGGTAAGGGAAAATGATCTTTTCGAGTTGCGTCATTTAGCTTTCTATAATCAATGCAAACTCTCCATCCAGTGACTGTTCTTGTAGGTATTGACTCTTTTTTGTCATTAGACACCACGGTTATGCCTCCCTTTTTAGGAACAACCTGCACAGGACTTACCTAAGAACTGTCAGAAATAGGATAAATAATACCTGCATCTAGAAGTTTAATTACCTCAACTTTTATGACTTCCTTCATGTTGAGATTCAACAGTCTCTGTGTTTGCACCGATGGTTTATATTCATCTTCCATTAAAATTTTATGGGTGCAAAAGGAATGATTAATTCCCTTAATATCTGAAATTTTCCAAGCTATAGCTTTTTTGTGTTCTCTTAACACTTGAAGTAGTTCCTCTTTTTCTTCATTGCTTAAGTCTGATAAGATAATCACAGGTAATGTCGAATCATCTCCTAAATATGCATACTCTAAATGATCTGGCAGTTGCTTTAGCTCTAATTTAGGGGGTTTATCAATTGAAGGTTTCTGTCTCAATTCATCATTCATCTTTATATTTTGGTAGCTTATGTGCCTTGCAACAAATTCATTATGGTGTAATTCTTTCATTACTTCTTTAACTTAAGTGGTGGCTTCATCTTCCCCCTACCTTGAACTAGACACAGTTCCAACGTGCCTATAAGAGAAATTTCCTGAAAATTGTCTTGAACAAAATAATCAATAGCATCAATAAAATAGCATGAATCATCTGCTTCTCTAGAAAATTTCATAGCATCATAAATTTTAAAAATGACTTCTTCCTCACCAACTCTAAGTACTAATTTACCATCCCCTACATCGATAACTGCTCTAGCAGTAGCTAAGAATGGGCGCCCCAAAATTAAAGGTACCTCAATATCCTCATCCATGTCAAGCACAACAAAATCAACAGAGAATATAAATTTATCTACCTTTACTAACACATCTTCAATAATTCCCCTAGGATATTTAACAGATCTATCAGCTAATTGAATACTCATCCTAGTGGGTTTTGGTTCCCCAAGACCCAGTTGCTTGAACATTTTATAGGGCATTAGATTAATACTCGCACCTAAATCAGCTAATGCTTTATCAATAATTAAACTACCAATTAAACAAGGAATAGTAAAACTCCCTGGATCTTTTAGTTTTGCCGATAGTTTATTTTGGAGAATAGCTGAGCATTCTTTATTGAGTTCCACTATGGCTAATTCTTCCAACTTCCTTTTATTTGTTAGAAGTTCTTTAAGAAACTTCGCGTACTTCGGCATCTGCGAAATTGCTTCAACAAAAGGTAAGTTAATGTGTAATTGTTTAAAAAGTTCAAGAAATTTACCAAATTGAGCGTCTGTGCTATCTTTCTTCAACTTTGCCGGATATGGAATAGGCGGTTTGTATTCCTTGAGTGTTGGTGGAGTGTTTTCCTTGGGTTTCTCTTCATCTACCTTGTCTTCTGGAGTTTCTGGAACAGGTTTCTTTTCTGGTTCAGCCAGTACTTTCCCATCTCTTAGAGTAATTACCTTGACATGTTCTCTGGGATTTGGCTCAGTGTTACTTGGGAGTCCACCTTGTGGTCTTTCTGATATCAACTTTGCAAGTTGACCAATTTGATTCTCAAGCCCCTGAATTGATGCTTGTTGGTTTTTTAGTGCCGTCTCAGTGTTTTGGAAACGGGTTTTTGACATGGCCATAAATTTGGTGAACATCTCTTCAAGATTCAGCTTTTTCTCTTATTGTGGTGGTGGCTGCTGAAATCCCGGAGGAGGCTGTTGTCTTTGATTTCCTTGTCCTCCTTATGAAAAATTGGGGCAATTTCTCCAACCTGCATTATAAGTGTTACTATAAGGGTTGCTTTGAGGTCTAGAATTGTTACCCATATAGTTGGCTTGCTCAGTTTCTATGCTATGTCCATAAGTGAAGTAATCTGAATTGAACATATTTCCCTGGTTTGCCTCACACTGCATCACTGGATGTGCCTGCATAGAACCAACAAAATTATCAAACTTTTTATTTAAAAGTTCTACCCGATTAGTGAGCATAGTGACAGCATCAATGTTGTAAACTCCTACAGCTTTTGTCGGCTTTTTCCTCATGACTTGCCACTGATAGTTATTTAATGACATCTCTTCTATAAACTCATAAGCTGCTTCGGGTGTTTTGTTGTTGATTGTTCCTCCTGCGACTGCATCAATCATTTGTCTTGTTGATGGATTCAAATCATTATGAAAGGTTTGAACTTGTAACCACAAAGGTAACCCATGGTGAGGGCACATTCTCAAAAGATCTTTGTATCTCTCTCAGACATCATATAGTGTTTCTAAATCCATCTACACAAAAGAAGAGATATTGTTTCGTAATTTAGCTGTTTTAGTTTAAGGAAAATATTTAAGCAAAAATTTTTCTATCATATGTTCCCATGTAATGATTGATCCACGTGGTAAAGAATTTAACCATTGTTTAGCTTTATTCCTCAAAGAGAATAGAAATAGCCTTAGACGAATGGCATCATCAGAAACGCCATTAATTTTAAAAGTATCACAAAGTTCCAAAAAGTTGGCAATGTTTGAATTTGGATCTTCATCCTGTACACCATCAAACTGCACAAATTGCTGTATCATCTGAATAGCGTTAGGTTTTAATTCAAAATTATTTGCAGCAATAGTAGGTCTAATAATACTAGATTGAGCACCAGCCAAACTAGGTTTAGCATAATCATACATAGTACGAGGAGTATCATCTTGGTTCACTGGTTGCACGGCTATTACGGGAGGTGGTGGAATGTCCTGATTTGCTTCCATCTCTTCCATAGGTTCTGGCTCTTATTCTTGTCCTTGTTCTGGATAATGTAAGCTTCTTCTGATCTCTCTATGAGTTCTGAAAACTGTAGCCTCTAAATCTTCGTCAAAAAGCAATGGTCCTGCTGGGTCCCTTCTAGTCATAAATTAGAGATACTTAGAGGAAAAGAAAATTTCAGTAAAATAAAAATAAAAATAAGCTGAAAATAAATAAAAATAAATATGGCTAAAGCAGTAAAAATCGAGCGTTCTTAATATTTCAGTTCCCCGGCAACGGCGCTAAAAACTTGATATCACGTGATATGAAGTAATAAAAGCTATAATAATGATCGCACCAAAAACTAACTATTATCACGACTTTAAGGCAAGCGCACCTATCGAACAGTAGTATAGTTTAGCGACAAGACCGAGATATCGTGCCCAAGGGAACCAAAAGTACTAGTACTAACTTTCTTTCTATTATTTAACCTAAAAATAAGAGGGGATTTTATGAAACTAAATTAATTTTAAAACAAAAGTAAGAATGCACAAAAAGTAAATTGGGGAAAAGCTCTTTGAGAAAGACTGATTGATTGGGCAATACTCAAGGGAGAATCCACCTAGACTTCACTTATTATCAATTCTTGAGCTAGACAATTTATTCACTTGACTTGATCCGTAGATATCCCTAACTCATGTTAATACCTCCGTCGAGGATAAGAACAACTAATCCTAGGTTGATTAACTGAAATCTCTTTCTAGTTAAAACCTCTAGTCTTGAATTAACTTGATCTATGGATCCTCTTATTAGGTTTGACCCTAATCCGGCAGATTTATGTCACCCTATGTCTATGGTTGCATGCAACTCTGCTTAATTATGCTAGATCTACTCTTAAACAGGGACTTTTGCTCCTCTGCATAAGCACGTCAGTTTCTTGAATTAATACCTATGATTATTAAAACAAGAATTAAGAACACATAATTAAGAACAATTCAAGTATTTATCATATAACTCAAGATAAAATAATAACAAGATCTGTCTTAGGTTTCATCCCCCTCAAGTATTTGGGGGATTTAGTTCATAATTAATAAAGAAAACATCTCAGAAGAAATAAGATAACAAAACATAAAGAACCTAAAAACCCCTGAAGGAATTTAGGAAGATCCTCTGTCTTGATGTAGAATTCTGGCTTCTGGGATGAATCAATCGGCTTCCCTTGGAGTAATCCCCTGCTTCCACTCTCGGTGTTGGCAGAAATAAGGCACTCTCTTGAGGAGAAAAAAGTGTACACCCTTAGAGTTGCCTCCTAGGGTCTTTATATAGAGCTTTCGGATGCCTTTCTTAGCCTCTAAGTATCCAAATCCGAGTGAAATTGCACTTCCTCATGACAGGGACACGCCCGTGTGACATGCCTGTGTGGATCGATAAGAGGCCGTATGTGGGCTGTCGAGGGTGGCACAGCCGTGTGGCCTGGCCGTGCTTGTCGGGACTGGGCCGTGTTGGACCTTATGTGGCACGGCCGTGTGCCACGGCCGTGTGGTGAATCCTTAGGTCATGTCATTTTCACACTTTGGCCTATTTTCTTCATTTTTGGCCTGTTTTTCATTCTTTTCTCTTTCCCTATGCTCTCCTGAGTATAAAACATGAAATAGAAGGATTAATAGCACCAATTCTCACAAATTTAATGATAATTCATCCAAAAATTAGGCTAAACATGAGGTAAAAATATGTATAATTTATCGTTTATCAGTGGTGCAATTATAGCTCTGACAAGCAACCTGGTGTGGCGTAGTTACCATCGTATTCGTATCCATTCGATTTAGTACATTGGGTTAAATAGCTAAATAAAAAGGGAAATGATTGAATGATAGTATGTGTTCTGAATTGATATGTTTATATGATGATGGAATAATGTTAATGGTATATAATTAATGACTCTGTTGTATGGTAATGAATCAAAATAGTAAGTAAATGTGAATTGATATATGATTTGAATGTCTAATGAACTCGCCTTGTTGTGAATTAGTATAACAGGCAAAAATATTAAGTTGGTAGTTTTGATGTGGCTAAATTTTAATTTGAGGTAATTTTACCATTTTAACACCTATGAACTTATTAAGCATTCAAAATGTTTACTCTGTTTCATTTTCTGTTAGTTGTGGTCATTTTGCGAAACGTGTCAATCGAATCACCCCGGAGATTACACTATCTAGCTTCTAACTCGGTAGACTTTTAAACAGTCTGGATTTGGTTATGTGCCATGTATATAAGCAATGTTATGTATATGCGTGTAACTTGAATGATGGTGTTTGAATCTCAAATGTGGTTTAACTTTGAATGGTTATATATATTATGTACTTAAGTATCAAAGAGGGCAAAATGTTAGGCTTTAGTTGAGGCATATGAATGGAAAAGTTAATGATGATGCTAGAGTATTTGATGAATATGAATAGTATACATTGCAAAAGTAATGGTTAATTGCATGTTTGGTTAAAAGATGATTGAGTATGTATTGAAGTTGCGTATAGTTTAATTGACATATAATGTATAGATGAAAGTTGAATTTTGAGAGCCAATTAAGGCATGCAGTATGTGTACGTTTGTAAGTGAAAAGGTGCCAAACTTGTGGCATATTGGTTGATGATAATTAAGGTTTTTAAAGTGGATATTGGTGTATGCTTGAATGGTGTTCTATATAGGTTCTATGTGCACTTAAGGTTCCATTTGAATTAGTATCGATTTGAGCATGAAAATTATACCAAAATGTGATATTTTTAACCTTCTGCAAAAAGTATTGATATTATATTTTGAGGTATCAGTACTTTACCAAATGAACAGGATTTGAAAATGACAAAATGCCAATTTGGAATCGGTACTAGTATAAAGTATCGATATTTATTTCCAAAGATAGATGATTTATCTAGGTATCAATACAAGTCGACTTATGTCCACAATCTTGAAAGTGGCAAAATACAAAAATGATATCGATACCCAATTTGGTATATATACCTCCAAATAGGGATATTGGTATCTTATTCCTAGTATCAATACTTGTGAATTTTAACTTGATTTTAGAAACATCAAAGGTAAAGACGGTATTGGGACCTGACCTAGGTATCAATACCAATGCTCATACTTTGAAAAGTTTACAGTTTGGTCCTTATTTATGCACGGGTCAACTTAAGAGCTTTCGTAAGCTTGATTGAGTTTCGTTTTGCTTGTATACTATGATGTGCTTACTTTTATGATAATAATTGATGATTTAATGAAGTGTTATTGAAAATTATATGTGATTTACTCAGGTAACAGTAGTAGCATCCCGTAGCTCAGGTCTAGCAACCGGGCCAAGTGAGGGATGTTATATTTACAGTATATGAATCTCTATCCCACATATTTAATGTTAACCTCAATACTAAGGATGAGTTATAATTTCCAAAACTTCCTTATAGAAGACCAGGCCATGCAAGTTCTTCTACAAATTTCAACGGTTTACAAGTTGGAATGGAGTTTTCATCCAAAGATGTTGTTGCCGCATGAAGCGATATAACATAAAGCACAAGGTCAACTTCCATGTTACAAAATAGTGACCCAAAAAATATGAGGCAAAGTGTGCAATGCATGATAGTAGATGTCTATGGAAAATCGTTGTATCTATGAGAAAAAAGATAGGGTTCTAGACAAGTAAGAAATATGACGCTTCACATATTTATGTTGCTACAAGTATGTCGTAGGATCATTGATCTACCAAAATCGTAGTGACAAATTTGGTGCTTTTCAGCACTTAATGAGCTTGTTTTCTAAGCATTTTAATATGTTTTATTGCATATTCACATTTCTTAGTTTAGAATTAATATTGCAAAATAAGCATTTCTACACATTACTTCAAGTTAGTTGACCTAATCGGGCCAATACCGACCTTAAGTTGGTTCTAATGATTTACTAGAGTGTGCAAGACACCTAATTTTAGGGCAAAAAGTATAAGGAATAGAATCCAAATCGTAACATAAGCTTTCAGATTCCAAACACAATAGAGCTGATCAAGGAAGTCACATTCGAAGTTGTGTGTCACGGTATAGGTGCGACGTGAGGCCAAAAATAAGTAAGGGTGTTTTCATCTACACAATACATCTTTTTATGTAATAAGGCTGGTGTTTACCCTAATTAGGGTTGCTAACCTCTCCTATAAATAGTTAAGTTGTGGAGAGTTTTGCGATCTTTTTGCCACATTAGCTTTAGGGCTTATTTTAATAGATCTAGGTTAGTTTAGGTTTTATTTTATTTTTCTAAACATTTTTATTTTTTGTTCCTTGACTTGGATTCGATTTGAATCCAAATCATCAAATCCAAGTCTTTCCAATTTCAATATTTTAGTACTTTTCTTTTATTATTTGTTTGCAAACGATGAGATCTCGAGCACTGTCAAAGGATTTTGCTGTTTCGAGCACTCCAAGATATCATACAAACAATTTTTATCTTTTCTCTTTTATATTATTTTGTGCTTTTGCATGATTAATCTAATCGTAGAAAAGATGGTTTTTGAAACGATGAGTGGCTAAATCTTTAGGGAGATTAATGAGTAGAAGTGAGAGGGATTAACTAAAGAGTTAAGGCTTTTCCAATAGGATTAATTGGTGTAAATACGTGTTTTCTTAAACCCTAGGCTTGAAGACACTAGCAAGTAATATAGATAAATAGATCGAGAGAGGAGGATACCAAGTAAATCATGTCTTTATCCCAATCAGGAAAGTGAGGCCAAGAGTTAAGCGTGTATTGGTTGATTAGTTAGGATGTAGAGGCTGAGAGGTAATACTGTCTAGGTGATAATTAATATTATTTTAAAAATCCTAAGTCTGAAGTTGATTACAACCACGGAAGTGAGTTAATCTTTTGTCTATTATTGAAGGGATTTTCTTCTGTTAACATGGTTTTTGTGTAGTTACGATTTTTATTTTTGTTTTCCCATTCTAAACTTTAATATTGATTGTATACGATTTTTAGTAAGTACTATTTAGACTTGTTGTTGTAGATCATAATATTTTTAGATTTAATTAAACCTCCCTTAGGTACGCTCCTCGGAATATTTCCCGATGTTCCATTGTAACACTAATCTATATTCAATTTGACCTATTTGCTTACAGATACCACACTGATTTTATATATTTTTATTTGCACAACTTTTACTATAAATGTTCGCACGTTTGGAGGCAGTCAAGTTGTTGGCGCCGTTGCCAGGAAGGTTCCGACATTGAATCTACATTTATTTTTCTGAAGTTAGTGGGATAAATAGGAACATTAAGAATTATAGATATGTTTTTTATTTTACTTTATTTCAATTTTAAAATTTACTAAAAATACCAAAAATATTTTTTCTTTGATTTCAATTGATAATCGTGAGGTGGAACAAATCTAAGATGATGACAACAATTCTTGGGCTAACTTGGTTTGACACTAGTTGGTTAAAGTCTAATATCGCTAAACCAATCATTAACATACCCCAGTTTGAACTCAGTCCTACGATGTTGACTTGGATGACCACGAACTTGCCATTTGATGATAACACTAACATGGATCCGGTGAATTTTCTGAGAAGATTTCAACAAATTTGTAATACAATAGTATATGCTGGGATTTCAGATGAGGCAATCAAATTACTACTGATTCCTTTTGCGCTTGGAGGACAGATCAAAGGATCGGTAGAATCCTTACCCCCGAACACTATCACAATTTTGGAGGAATTTGTTCAATTATTTTTACATAGGCTCATACCAAGGCCTTCCTGTAACACCTTTAACCCATATTTGTCGCCGGAACGAGATTACAAGGCATTACTGACATAGGCAGTTGAGAACAAACTTTCATTACAGAGTAAATCATCTAACAAGTTTTTTTTTTTTAAACCAAACTAACATGTCTCAATTATACCATATATGCAATTATTCGAATTACTGTTACACAATACAAACAAATAATCATAGAAATTAAAAGCTCAACTCACAGTCCATTGTATTCACTCCATATTCAATTCATATAAACAACTTAATGTTTATAGCATTTGAATAACTTACAAGTGAAATAGTTTATCTACTTACTAATTTGTTGCACATAATTTAAAATACAATTACCGAATCACAAATATAACATTATAATAAATCTAATTAATATGCCAGGTCGACTCTACTTGTCTACTTCAATATGTCAACAACCATGACCTATGCACATTCATATAAACACATACTCCATTATCATAAATGAATTTAAATAATAAATTCCATTCAATTATATAAATAGATATTTCATTATCAGCTTATTTCAATACCAGACCGTCTCAATATACCAATTTTGATAATAAAACATATTGAAGTTTATCATATGGAAAAGTACAAATATATAAATATATATATATCACTAGCCGAATATACATACGTGCCATTTACCAATTTCCAAGCAAATTTTACAAGTCAAACTATATATAAAGGTTTGTGTCAATATTACGATACACTAAATAACTAATTTTACTATATAACAAAATTATCACAGGACTTAACCAAAACATGTACTAAATATCACACATTAATCCATTTTTCAATCTTGGTTACCGCAATCATCTATACATGATGTCATACATTTTCAGACATTTATTATGTTAATTAATTACATATTACCTTTAGACATGATCAACTAAAATCATTCATTAAACATATAACTTAACCAATATATCAAACACCTCACACATACCTATATATATATACATATATGTATGCCTAAAAACATATATATATACAAGTGCCGAATCATCAATGAAACATATTCATTATCCAAATCTAGCATTTATCCAAATTCACTCATCAATCCAAAATAACTATTAATATCTAATACAAAACATACGCATATCATTTTTATCATGAGTAACCTAACAAATAGATTTTATAACTATGTATATACTAATATCAATTCAACCAAAGCACATCCAAAACCATCAGCCATATTCCATGCATATTACATATATAATCATGACTATATTCATATATTCACTTATCATATTAGCCATTTTCGCATGGCTTAATATATATACACCACATAATACCTATCCAAACATAACCTAGCTTATACATGCCATAAATCCAAGTTTAAACTTATAATGTGCCCAAAAACAGTCGATAGTGTGATAGACTTTGCTAACGATCCCCAAGCTCGCAGCTTAACTCCCAAAATCTATAAAACAAGAACACACATATACATAAAGTAAGCTATTTGTAGCTAGTAAGTCATAAGCATATAATAACTCTATAATATAATAAATTCCTTAAAATTTAAACCAACCTAATTTTTACATAAGTCAATACCAAATTTAATCTCAACTCATATATTCCATAAACCATATAAATATATTTAGCCTAACTATCATTTGGCCGAATATTTATAAGACTAAGTGTTACAAATTTTCATTCAACCTTCAAAGCCAATTAACATTACACGTTCAAATATACTTCCACTATTTGCGCCAACTCACCAAATGAATTTTAACTTCATTTGGAAACTTCACTTACTTGGCCGAATTCACAAGAACATGTATGACCTGATAAATGTACATTATTTACTTAGACAAATATAAATGATCACACATATGCACATAGAGCAGATTTGTTTCATGGATATTCGAATTATTTAATCACAAGACTGAATTCACATACCAACCTCACACATATATTTTTCTTCCATTTCTATCATGCATAATTTATTACATTATTCTAGATACTTACTTACCTTATCTCACATAGGTGACAAATTATTTCATACCTGGCCATTTAGCTCGTTTTAACGCATCCATACACGATTTACCCTTGCCCGATGAACCATTCGGAATTGGGTAGGACACTCAGATAATCACATAGTATCGTACAATGCCAACGTTCCAGACGTGGTCTTACATGTAGCCACAAATCGATGCCACTGTCCCAGACAGGGTCTTACTCGCACACATATATCGGAATCACATATCGATGCCATGGTCTTACTCACACACATAAATCGAAATCCTATGTCATGACATATGTATCCTAACTATTCCTAAGGTTGATATGGAACTTTCAAACGTCGTATCTCGGTTGAAACGAATTCGGAAACTTTATAAGTCAATTCACTAACATTTGGCTATGAAGCATAACAATTTATACCTTTCATTCCAACATGTATATTTATCATTTAATCAAATTTAAATACGTCTATTTGCTTATAAACTTACCTCGGACGATGAAAAACGGGACGGGACGGCTAGTCGACAACTTTAGCTTTTCCCCGATCTAATTCTAATTTCTTTGATTCTTGATCTAAACATATTATAATTAAGCTCATTCAAACATATTTTCATTCAATTTAGTCCAAAAAACACATAAATGGGCAAATTACCATTTTACCCCTAACATTTACACATTTTACAATTTAGTCCCTATTGCATAAAACACAAAATATGCAAAATCTGACCACACCCATGTTAGCCGAATGTTCCTAACATCCATACAAGTCCGTATATTTCATCAATTTCACATTTTAGTCCCTCAAAACTTTTATTTTTGCAAGTAAGTCCTAATTACTCAAAATCATCAAAAATTCCCATACAAAATATGTTAACCCAAATTATATCTTCCATATTTCATCATCAACAACAAAAAATCACAAATTCACATCAATGGCATAACTCAAAATATTCATCAAAATCAAAATTTTAAGCATGGGTTTAGTAGTACTCAAAGTAACGATCTCAAAAACGTAAAAATTGTCAAAAACCGACTAAAAACGAACCTTGAATTTGAGCTTAGAAGACGGCCAAACTAGGTTCCCCCTTTGTTTCCTTGTTTGAGTTTTGGAAATGATAAAATGAAACATATGAGCAGTATTGTTTATTTTATGATATGTTTTATATTATAAAGTTTAAAATTTTAATTTCCTAAATTACCCTTTTTATAATTAATAGCTAAAGCATATATACTATGGTTACATTCAGCCATCACTAACCCAAGGGATATTTGCAACTCAATTTAGAAAGCCATCAACAATTTCGTTCTTATACTTAAGATACCAAATTTTTAATTTACGCGATTAAATCCTTTTATTTAATCGGACACCTAAACAACAAAATTAAGTCACGAAATTTTCACAGATATAAATTCACACAAAGCATACATATAAAATAATTTAAAAATATTTTTTTGACTCAGATTCGTGGTTCCAAAACTACCGTTCCGATTAGGGTCTAAATTGGACTGTCACACTTCCATTCTTAAAATGCAAGCCAATTTACTTGAATTCAATCAAGAACCAACGGAAAAGTTAGGGCAAGCTTGGGATAGATTCAAGTTAATTCTCTAGAAGGTACTAGGAGGTGGCATTAATTTAGATATTCAATTGCAACATTTTTATAGAGGCTTAGATTAGGAAAGCAAGGGACAATTCAATGTTATGGGTGGAGGCAACATTTGGACAAAAACGACTCATGAGATAATAGTCCTGTTAGAGAAAGTAAGTAGTAACAATCACACCTAGGGGCTACTTAGAGAACCAAAATAAGTTGAAGGACTAATGAATACTGTTAAAAAAGATACCACAAGGGAAGAAGGTGATTTGGAGCAAAATGAGGAATAATTAATTGATGAGGACTCTGATGTTTTCAATTTGGACAAGATAACAGAGAAAAAATCTTCTGAAGTTTTGTTGAGATAACAATTGGAATAGAATTATCAGTTAAACAGAGAAGGGGAAAATAATGAACCAACAAGTCAACAAGAAAATTCTTCGACAAAACTAGTTCGTTTGATTATTAAACTACCATCATTGGAGCTTAAACCACTACCAAAACACTTAAAGTATACTTGGGTAAAAACAATACATTATATGTTATTATTATAGATGGGCTACCGATGGATCAAGAAAATGCTCTATTGGACATACTCAAGACACATAAGAAAGCGATTAGGTGGATCATCGCTAACATAAAGGGGCTCAATCCTATAATATGTCAACATAAGATCTAACTGGAGGAAGGATAGGAACCAGTTGGGGATGCCCAGAGACACCTTAGTCCCACCATGCAAGGAGTGGGAAAAAAATAAGCTTTTGAAATGGCTTGATGCAGGAATTGTTTACCGTATATCTGAAAGTGAATGAGTAAGTCTAACACGAGGTGTTCTTAGGGAAGGTGGTTTAACCGATGTGGACAATGATATGAACGAGCTAATTCCAACTAGGACTGTTACAAGATGGCAAGTGTGTATTAATTACAGAAAATTGAATGAAGAGACGAAAAAGGATTATTTCCCACTTCCATTCATTGATCAAATGCTTGACAAACTAGTAGGGATGGAGTATTATTGCTTCCTTAGTAGGTATTTAGGATATCATCAAATCCTGATACACCCCAATGATCAGGAAAAGAATACATCTATATGCCCATTCAGGACATACGCTTTTAGACGAATGCCATTTGGATTATGCAATGCCCCAACGACCTTCATGAGATGTATGACAACAATTTTCGCTGACATGTTGGAAAAAAGTTTGGATATTTTTATGGATGATTTCTCAATCTATGGACATTCATTTACAAAATGCTTGGTAATTTAGAACAAGTTTTAGAAAGATTTGAAGAAACAAATCTACTCCTTAACTGGGAAAAATGTCATTTCATGGTAAAAGAAGCGATTGTTTTGGGCCATCAAATTTCAAAGAAAGGATTAGAAGTAGACAAAGTGATAATTAAGGTAATTGATAAAAATTCTATACCCTAACCACAGTTCATGTAGTACAAAATTTTTTAGGGCATGCTGGTTTTTATCGAAGATTTATAAAGGATTTTGCTCAAGTCTCAAAGCCATTAAGTCAACTATTCCAGAAAGAAATGCCTCTTGTGTTCGATGAGAAATGCATACAAGCTTTGGAGCTCCTTAAACAAAAATTAATTTCTGCTCCTATTATAGTTAGTCTAAACTGGACAAAATCATTTATGATAATGTGCAATGCAAGTGACTATGCCATGCGAGCAGTACTCAAACAAGATAAAGATAAAATCTTTCATGAAATCTACTATTCAAGTAAGAGACTAAATCTTGCTCATTGTAATTACACCACTACTAAAAAAGAAATGCTTGTGGTTGTGTTTTCCTGTGAAAAATTTATGCCATATTTCATGGCAAATAGAATTTATGTCTATACAAATCATTCAGCTTTGAAATACGTAATTTAAAAGAAGGAAATAAAGGTGAGACTAATGAGATGGGTACTGTTACTTCGAGAATTTGACTTATGGGTTCTCGATTGAAAAGGAACAAAAAATCAAGTTGCAAATCATTTATCACAATTAGAGACAGAAGCAGAGGAAAAATTAAGCGTGGAGATTAATGAAGCATTTACAGATGAGCAATTGTTCCAAATTGAACCTTGTCGGGTAATACAAGCAGCACATATATTACGTTGGTATGTTGATATAGTCAACAATTTAGCTCGAGGAGTCTTCCCCACAGATGCGTCATGGCCAAGGAAGAAAAAAATCATGTATGATGCCAAGCAATATATATAGAAAGAACCATATCTATTTCGACAGTGTTCCGATCAAATAATTAGGCAATGTGTAGTTGAAGAAGAGATGGAAGATATTTTGCTAGGATGTCATACCTCCCTATGTAGTGGTCATTTGGGAGGTAAGAGAACAACATAGAAAGTATTACAATTGGGATTCTGCTGGCCTATTATGATCAAAGATGCTTATAAATTTTGTACAACATTGTGACAGATGTCAACGAATGGGAAAAATTTCAAGAAGAGATGAAATGCCACAAAGTGGAATTTTAAAAGTAGAAGTATTTGATGTTTGGGGCATAGATTTTATAGGCCCATTTCCCAACTTGTTTGGAAACCAATAGAAGTAACATTATCTAAATATAGTGTTAAACATCGAGTCACCAAAGATTACCGCCCACAAGCTAACGGTTAGGTAAAGGCTTCAAATCAAGAAGTCAAGCAGATACCTGAAAAGATCGTGAACCCTACCAGAAGAGATTGGAATACAAGGTTAGATGATGCATTGTGGGCTTACCGAACTACATACAAAACACCACTAGGAATGTCGCCCTACAAGTTAATCTACAGAAAAAATTGTCATTTATCAGTCGAGTTGGAAAATAGAGCATATTGGGAACTTAAAGAACTAAACCTCGACCTTAACTTTCCGAAGGAAGCACAATTGTTCCAGTTGAATGAGTTAGATGAGTTTAGGTTTTTGGAATATGAGAATGCAAAGCTTTACAAAGAAAGGAGCAAACGAAAACATGGTGACATGATTAAAAAGAGAAATTTCCTACTGGAACAATGTTGTGTGTAAATAATACAAATGTGCAAGTGTACACGTTGATTCAAGTAATATAATGATGAGTGAGTATCGTTTCCACAGGGATCAGAAGTTGATTTGAATTGGTAAGTATTATTGAAGATTTAAAAAATGAAATTCTGCAAAAGGAACAAAGTATAAATTGGTGAAGGGAATTAATGGTTGAACTAATAATATCAATTATAACTGAAAATTGACCAAACAATCTAAATGTCGTGGCAATTCATAAGGAACAAGTAGAGAGTGTTTTTTTTGTTGGATGATAAAGGTTGGAATTACTCAGGGAATATTTTCATAACATAATAATGCCATGGCAAAGTTATGACTCAACTACTACCCAGATATTTACTACTGCAGTCTACTTCTTTCAAGAGTTAAACTCTAATTATTATTCAAAGTATGTGTATGTCTACAAGACTCACAAATGATAATCTAACAAATGTTCTATACTTGTACAGATCGCATCTTCTATTTCTAGAGTGCTGCGAATATTGTTTTGAGTACTCACCTATTTCAATCAATTAATAATATGATGTATTTAATCCTTTCAGATTCAAATTCATCTAAGTTCATAACATGTAATCAACTATGTCTAGAGCTTGCATACATTCCAAATAAACAAAAATCGAATGAAATAGTAAATTTAATCACAAGCATATCATGGGCATTATAGTTAATTTAACATTCACCCAAATAATTCCAACCCGAAGATAATTAGCTTAGGGGTAGGGCAATGAAATCCAAAATTAAATCATTCATCAACATACTTCAAGTTTCACGATTCATAGAATTCAAAACCAAGAAAACATAACAAAGGCAGAATTGCAGGAAGTTCTTGTTGTACTCTAAATTCTTATCGAGATTTTATGCAAAACTCAGGGAAAATTTCTCTTCCCCTTCTTTGCGTCTGTGATCTCCCATTCTTTAACTGCTCCCTTCTTATTCTCTTCTGAATTACTCCTACGGATTCTATTGCAAAGAGAGTAATTGCTCACTTTCTTTTTTTTTTCTCCTCACAATCCATGTGTATCATTTCTTCTCTTATTTGTCCTCCTTTTATAGGATAGATCCTTCCCTCTCAGCACACATCTTTTACTCCTCTTTTTCATGTTAGTTTATCTGGTACACGTACAGCTGGCGAGAGTGACATGGATTGAGTGTTGCGTCATCTTCCTGGAATTGCCATTGCATTTTTATTAGCAATCTATCCCATAATTTGCTATGGCAATGTTTTACCTCATTCGTTCTCTCTTCCTCTTCCTCTTTTCCCTTTTCTTGCCTCTTTCATCCTACTTGTACCTACGACCAAAGACTACCAAACCTCTTTCCAACAATTAAAAGTAACATAAATTTACAGTTGAAACACAATCCAAGCTTTAGTATGCAATGTTCTAATAATAAGTCTAAAATGAAAACATATTTTCTTAATTACAAGCAAATCTTCAGTTTAGAGGCCTAACTTATAACTCTTTTCAATAGTTATCAGAAAATAGGTATTGCTTTTTAATTCTAGACTAAAATTAGGTAGTCACACCTGACAACAACATCAAATTGGTAAGCAAATAGTGTAAATTATGTACAATCTTGTGTTATGTTGTACATATTAGATTCAATTAGATTAAATTAGGAATTAGGCTAGTTAGGAGTTCAAGCGACCCTAGCGACATCCAAAAATTATCAATTCTTACATCTCCTACTACTAGTGGAGTGACCGCGAGTTTTGGTATGTTGGGGGATATCATTATTGCTGAACCTAATGCCTATATTGCACTTTCGAGTAAAAGAGTAATTGAGCAAACATTGAATAAAACAATACCGAAAGGTTCACAGGCGGCTGAATATTTATTCCATAAGGGTTTATTCGATCCAACCGTACCACGTAATCCTTTAAAAGGTGTTCTGAGTGAGTTAGTTCAGCTCTACGATTTTTTTTCCTTTGAATCAAAATTCAATCCAGTAGAGTCTTAAGTGAAATTTTTTTTATTTGTAGTGAAAAGGTAGTTAGTTTAGGCACGACCTAAATAGTGCAACATGACCGAAAATATTGACTTCCTAGTACGTGTCGTGAGGCAAGAACCCTTGTGTTGTGACACAAACTTTGAACATTAAAAATTTTAAAAGTATAAGGCTTTGTCACGACACAACACCTCCTGTGTTGTGACATATAACTTCGAAGTAAGAGGTGTGGAAAATTTTAGATCGTGTTGCGCAACAATACCTTTTTTCTGTAACTTTTTTTTTTCATTTTCTATGATTTTCTGATATTTTTGTGTTAAATGCACATCAAGGCAATTCTAAAACTGATTTTTGAGGATTATGCCCGGAGATATGATTTAAAGTGCCACGGTTCCCATTAATCAAATATGGCCTGAGACCCAGCTCAAGAAGAAAAGAGAAGGAAGAATAACCTAAAGAGGACCCAAAAGAGGAAGAAGATCCCTAGGAAAACAATGATGGATGAGAAGCCGGAGCTCGACTCCAACTAAATTTGAACTATTTCTATTTTTATTTAGGGACTTGTAATTTTTAGGATTTTTTTTCTTTTTTTAGAATTTATTTATTTTTGAATTTTTTTTTTCTATTAGCTAGTTTCTGTGTAGGAACCCCATACTTTTTACAGCAAAAAATTTTTAGAGCTCAACCAGGAAAGACGGAAGTGCACAACATTGAGTGTAGCACTTTCACGCTTAATGGGTGATCTTGTTCCTCTATTTTATTTTTGTGCATATTAGGAATAATGTGCTTAATAAAGTGTGGAGGGGTGAAATAGAATTTTTTATGAATTTTCAAATTTTTCGATGTTTTTCTTGTTAATTTTTAGAATAAATTTTTTATGTTGTTTTGTTTGTTCTCAAACTTGTAGAAATAAAAGTAATTGGTTAGGAGCATGTAAATAAGGTTGTGTGAATAATTGGTAAATTTAGTTCGATAATAATTACACTATATTATTTAATTTTAGACTAATTTTAGATTATTAAATAAGTTAAAGTATGTTAAGTATACCATGTGATAAATGAGTACACAAATAGAATGCATGTTAATTGAATTTTAGGTTGTAAAAGTTGATAAATTCAGTTAATTGAATCTATGTATTGAAATACCTAGGGATGACCTAAAACGTTGTTTGGTAGAAAAATAGAGCTAAAAAGTCGACCTAATATATGAATTCCTTAGTACCTTATTTTGCGCCTACATTGATTTTCTTGATGAACCATTAAGAAAACCATGAGCCAAACATATAATTACCTGATCCTTTTCCTTTTAGTCCCTGCATGAATTTAGACATAAAGCCATTTATATTAAGGGTTAGGTAGATACATAACAGAGGTTTCAAAATAAAGAAAAATTAGAGTGAACTTAAGGGACAATGTGGTATAGTGAGTATAGGGTGAGTTTGGATGGGCGGTGTGTTTAGTTGCGGTTAGTGTAAAAACAGCGGTGGTGGTGAGATTAGATACTATAGCGATACTGTAGCATGAGACAAAAAATAGGCTAAATGTACCACACCGCACCCAATCGCATCCAAACCCACGATTCTTGCAAACTTGTGCTTGAGTGGAAAAAACAATCAAAATCAAAGTTTATGAAGGCTAAAAAGCCAAGCGAGAAAACCTCGAATGTATAAAAGTAAAATGAGTGAAAGGAAGAGAGAGAAAAGGTAAGAAAGTAGAAAAAGAAAGTTTCTCATATTTGCACAAAAAGCTCACAAAGATGATTGTACTCATTAATACTACACTGTACAGAATTGGAAAGAAAAGGAATGTGAGAGAAGTAGATATAAGGTGGTGAGCTTAATTGGGACATTGGTGGAGTATTGGGAACAATATAACGTGCCAAAATACTTTCGTGCTTAAACTGCTTTATGGTGCCTATTCTTGAATTTTGAACCAACTTAAGCTGCAAAACATTACAAGTCGAAAACTCCTATATGACTTAGGTATACATTGTATGGATGAAAATTAATCTGAGTTTTCAAAATTTTTACCACTTAAGTACCTTTAACATAATCTTATATTTGTGTATTTGTTTTGATGGAATCCTATACCTAGTGTTTGTTAGTTTGTATACATTGTAATTTATTGAACTAATCTATTTGACATTAAAAATCGGGAGTTAATTACTAATCGCACTAGAATTACATGATTATGCATAACATTTTGTTTACATCGCTTTGATCCAATCTCATGTACGAAGCATACTCGAGAACGTTTTCTTTTCATTTTTCTTCGTTTTTATTTTCTTTTTTTTTTTGTTTGCTTGAGTACGAGCAATGACTTAAGTATGAGGGTATTTGATCTGCCACAAATCATAGCAACAAATTCTGTGCTTTTCAGTAGGGTTGAGTATTCGATCGAGTCGAGTCGAATCGAGTTAAACAATTTCGAGTTAGTCGAGTTGACTAATCCTATTTTAGCAACCGAACTCAATTTGAATTTTTTTAATCAAGTCAAATTGAGTCAAAAATTTCGAGTTGAGTTAAGTCGAGCTAACAAATCTTATTATTTATACTTAATGTTGCATTTAAATGAACCAATTATTTAACTAGTAGATGAAGTACAAGCTTTTAGATTAATTTTGAGTAAAGGAAAAAGGGAAAGTGGGACGATTCAGGAAGGAAAGTAAAACTACTTGGTAAACATTTATCAAAACAACGTAGTTTTGCCTTTTAACTTGATAGTTTTGACTTTTAACTTTAGATAAAGTAAACATTTATCAAAACGATGTAATTTTAACTCTTCTTATTTGGATTTTCAAATAACTCGAATTAAATATTCGGTTGAATTGAGTGGAATTGTTCGAGTTAAATTAGGAAAATTAATAATGTCACATTAAAATCTTGTTATAATATAACTATTTCCATGTTAGAGCACATAAATTTGAAACCAGTATATTTGAAAACTTTTTTAAAGCATAATAATAATAATAATAATAATAATAATAATATATTTCAGTATGATAAAATTAAATCATTAATCACTTATTTAGATTTCAAATTTATAATATTATAAAATTTTTGAATTTTTAAATTTTAAATTTTTCTATATTTTTTAGATTTGAAAAAAAAATTATAATTTTTTAAAAGATAAAAAATTAGAATTTTTATAAATATTTTTAATTTTAAAAATTATTTTTAAATTTTGAAAATAGTTTTGATTTTTTTTTTGTAATTTTTGTTAAGAGAGACCAATTTGCTCATTTTCAAAATTGATAGGAACCAAAAGGGTATTTATACTAATCTGTTATTCGAATTGTTCAAGTTATTCAAATTATAAAAATTCAATTCGACTCTAACTCGAAATCCAAAATTTCTTATTCGAGTTGACTCGAATAATTCGAATAACTCAATTCGGTTAACTCGAAATTTGAATTTTTTTTCAATTATTTTTGAATCGAATCGAATTTTGCTCACCCCTACTTTTCAGCACTTAATAAGCTTGTTTTCTAAGCATTTTAATATGTAACACCCCAAACCCGGCCTAGACGTTATGGCCGAATATGGTGGCGTCACATGAGAGTGTTTTTGGAAACCATTTCAAATATCAAAATCTTGTGCAATTTATTATCTTTCATTCATCGCAGAAGCTTATAAATCATTCATTAAACAAAAGTCTTGAGTTAAGTTTTAAAATACGTTTAGAGTGTCACGATTTACTAAAAATTAAAAACAACAATAAAACAATTTGAAAACTCTAGGTATAAAACAAAACAGTTCAAAGGACCACAATACATAAAACTCCCTACATAATGGCAAAATAATAAAAATAATAAAATAATAAATAACCAGTGTAAAAAATAGGAAGTCTAGTAAAGTGCCCATCAGTGGTCACCCTCGAACCCGCCGCCACACCGATCCATCTACTATTGGGGATTACCTGACAGACATAAAAATAAAGGGGTAAGTTATCGCAATTCAGTGTATACATCCCCACAGTAAAGCAAGCATACATGCATATAATAGAAACAGTCATAACTCGGGCCTGAGCCCTGTACAGAATTAGTGCAAGCCTTAGCCCACTCAAAACAGTATCAGATACCTTCGGGCCTTAGCCCATACAAATAAGCATGCATATCAATCAGTACAGTATATGTCCACCAACCCTGCACACCATCTCCGTCCACCCTACACACCATGTGGGGATAAAATCGACCCACCTAGCCCTACACACCAAGTATGAGGATAAAATCAACTCATCCAACCCTACACACCGAATCGTACTATAGAACGACACATAATATGTAAAGGTAATAAAGCTACCAGTCAGAAGGCTAAAAGCCTTATAGTCTCCCTTCTCTCCAATAATCAACCCAACCCAATGCAATGCAGTCATAATATCATGTCATGGCATGCTTTTGTACTGTAAACAAACCATACATATCATACTCAGATCAAATTAAAACAATATTAATGCACATGCTAAGTATAACATGCTAGCATACATCTCAAAGCACAGAACAGGGTCTAAGTAACGCTTACCGACCCCTCTAACCGGTCACAGTCGACTAAGATGACCCATGCAAACCTTTAGAATAATTCAGGTTAATGGGCTCACGCGCCCATATGACCCACCCGTGTAGGCCCACACACCTGTATGGCCCACACCGCCCACTTTGGCCTTGCCCGTGTGGGTCACACAGCCTGACCCAAAACCCCACACGTACGTGTGGTTCACCCGTGTGGTCTCACACGCCCGTGTGGCCCACACGGCCCATTTGGCCTAACACGGCCTAGCCAGCCTCACGCATCCGTGTCTGTCACGCCCGTGTGGGGCGCACATGGCCTACTTCGTCGACCACACGGTCGTGTCTCGCACACGGCCTCTACACGGGCAGTCCACACGCCTATGTGGTGTCGAACACCTCATTTTTAGCTTTCACCGAATCATATTTTCAGTGCGTTTAGAGTACACACCTGGATTCGATTGAAGCCTAAACACTCTTGAATACTTCCAGAACCTAATAATCAGAATAATTTCCCTTTAGAACCAAAATCGAGTCTTAATCATTAAACCCCGATAACCTAAAATTGACTTACCACTCTCAAAATCGAGCACAACTTTGATTCAAACGTTGAATCACTAATTTCTAGCCTCCAGATCTCCTCCTAAACAGTAGCCAATACCACCATTAATCACTTAATCAATTTTGATAACACCAAGAGCAAAAGATCACCTACAGAATGTGCGATTCAATAAAAGGAGATGACTACGATTAAAACCACAAAAAAGAGGAAGGGAAAAAGAAGGTATATTTTCGGCAAAGAGAGGGGAACTTTTGAGAAAAACGGCAGCAATGGAGATTAGGGAAAATAGAATAGGTTTTGTCAAAAAGGAACTGATCGTCATTTGATGAAGTAATAAAATCTGATCGTACCTAGAAACTACCTAATATCACGATAAAAGGCAAGTGCACATATCGAATAGTAGCATAGTTAATGGCAAGACCAGAATATCGAATCCAAGGAACTATAAGTACTAGTAGTGACTTTTTTTCTATTATCTAGCCTAAAAATAAAGAGGGTTTGTTTGTAAACTAAACTAAACTAACTAAAGAAGTGACAAAGAGTAAATTGGGAGATTGCTTTTAGGAAAGACTGATTGATTAAGGCAATACCTAAGGAAGAATCCACCTAGACTTCACTTGTTATCTAACTCTGAACCAGATGATTTCTTCATTTGATTTGATCCGTAGAGATCCCTAAATTATGTTAATACCTCTGTCGATGATAAGAACAACTAATCCTAGGTTGATTAACTGAAATCTCTTTCTAGTTAAAACCCCTAGTCTTGCATTAACTCAACCTATGGCTCCCCATATTAGATTTGACTCTAATCCGGTAGATTTTCGTCGTCCTATGTCTAGGATTGCGATCAACTCCGTTTAATTGTGTTGGATCTACTCCTATGCAAGGACTTTTGCTCCTCCACGTAGGCACATTTGACTTAAATCAATATCCCGGAAATATCAATTTAAAAGTTAAAAACACAATTAAGAACAAGTCAAATATTTATCACACAGCTCAGATAATAATAACAAGATCTGTCTTAGGTTTCATCCCCCTTAGATATTTGGGGTTTTAGTTCATAATTATCAAAGAAAACATCTCAGAAGATATAAAATAACAAAACATAAGAAAACCCAAAACTCCTAGAAGGATTAAAGGGAGATCATCTGTCTTGATGTAGATATTAGCTTCTGGGATGGATCAATTGGCTTCCCTTCAAGTAATTCTCTGTCTTTAACTCCCCGTCTTAGCCGGAATAAAGCACCCTTAGCGGGAATCAAGCACACCTTTGTAGTTGCCTCCTAGGGTCTTTATATAGAGTTTTGGAATGCCTTTCTTAGCCCCTTAAGTAGCCTTTTCCGAGTGAAATTGAACTTTCTCACGATAGGGACACGCCCGTGTGCCACGCCCATGTGAATCGAGGCCCAGGACGTGCTTGAGCCTATTAAAGTGGCACGGCCATGTGGCACGGCCGTGTGGCAAAACTCCAGGTCGTGTTGATTACTGAATTGGGCCTAATTTACCCGTTTCTAGCCCATTTCTTGCTCTTTTCTTTTTCTTATGCTCTCCTAAGTATAAAATATGAAATAAAAGGATTAAGAGCACCAATTTCCACAAATCAAGGGGTAATTCATCCAGAAATTGGGTTAAATATAGGGTAAAAATATGTATAATTTATCGCTTATCAAATACCCCCACACTTAAGCCTTTGCTTGTCCTCAAGCAAAATCTCAACTTATAGTTAAAAATCATTCTTCTTAACTTATAATCCTTATCAATAATGTTTCAAACTAATCCATAAGTAATCATACAATGAAAATTCAATTAGAAGAATATTAAAGTTTCAAACACTCTAAGTTGAGAATTTTATCACAGAAACATAGGTTTTCTCCCTTCTCCTAAGTAATTATCTTTTAATCAAAATCAACAAGATTTGACATCCTCACTAAAGATTCACTTTATTCACTTAAAGTGTTTAGGGTTCAAAAATTTAGCACCCATTAGTCAACCTGAGAAGTTATTACCATAGGCTTGCAAGAAAATCAAATCTCCACCACTATAGATTGATATGACACATCAATCAAAAGGTCTTTCAATGGTTGTAATGGGGCTTTGGTTAGGGGTGTTGTCACAAGCTGAAAAAAAGGGTTAGAATCGAGATTGAATTGAAAAATCATCTAGCTAGAAAAATCTTTATCACTGGAACATATTTCTAGAGCTAAGTCTTATGATGACATCGTTCTGGATTTGGAAGCTTATAGAAATATGCAAAAAATATTGAACTATAACTAGAATATGAATTACAACTGCATTAACTGCATATACATGTTTTTTTAATCAAATCAAATATTTAATTACAAACTTTAAAAACTGAAAAAGAGAGTAAAGCTAGATAATAATTCAACTCAAATCTCGACAAAAATAGGGATCAAAATAATCGAATAGAATTCAATAAAAAAACGGGTTATAGGTTAATATTAGAGGTAAGTCAAAGAATGCGTTGTTAGTCTCAATGAGGTTCATTAGGGGTTAATTTATGGAGGTAGGCTTTTATGGAGTAAATGGGTTAAACCTAGGTACCTTTATCATTTTGGTATATCAAATCAATGATGTGGTCTCGACATGTATAATCAAAGCAAATTCTAAAATAACAAATCAGTATTGACTTACTCAAAGCAACAATAAATGTGAGCACGAAAGGATATATGCTTAAAAGGCTCAAAAATCTCACCAAAATTATGGCTTTTTGATGTCAATCCTGCAAATTTCAAGTCTCAAGATAACATTTAAAATTAGGAAAATAACCTAGAAAAAATTTAAATTCTCAAAAATTTCAACTTCTCATGCTTGACTCCCTAATGTTTTAAAGTTTGAATGATCAAAGCATAAGTACCTATGTCTTAATTCTCAACATATCAATAAAAATCATAAATCAATCAAAATTAATTCCTAATAGGAGATTGAGACTCATGCAGAGAGTGAAAGTGAGAATTCGAAATTTGAGAACAATGAAAAGAGTTAGTTGTAAAAAATTTTCAGGGCTTCAAAGAGAATGCAATGACTGAAAGTAAGTTCCCCTCCCCACACTTAAGATGTACATTGCCCTCAATGTACAAAGATACATTAGTAGCAATAGAAGCATAAAATCATAAGATAGGGAGAGAAATGAAACTTCCTGAATATTGGATGCATTCCTTGAAAGTAGTGAAGGCTGGATTAGAGAGATGACTACTTGAAGTTCGTGATCCTGGGTAACTTGAAGCACAACTGCATGGGGAATTTAAGTCTTATTCGATAAGAAGTGAAGTGTAAAATAAAAAGAAAAATATCAAGTGAAGAGAATAAAAATAAAAATAAAATAAAATTAATAGGAAATTAGGCATACGGCCGTTGGGCACGGGCGTGTGGCCTAGGTCTAGCCCATGTGTTTCGTGCTCCTATTGGTACGGCCACGGCTGGTTGGCACATAGGTGTCCTATTCCCATGGTAATTTCTCAGTCTCACCCATGGTTAATTGGCACGGGCGTGTTGAGTCACACGGCCTTATAGCACGATTGTGCCTTTTGGTGTTCGCTTCGCCTACGGTCATGTTTGAAATCACACGCCCATGTATGAGTGGATAGGTTTGGCCACGACAGTATCGCATGGCCGTGTTTCTACCCGTGGGGTGTCACGGCCTTAGGCACACACGTGGGCATGGCCGTGTGGCTCGAAAAACCTACATTTAAAGGGTTAGTTGATGTATTTAGAGGGCTTAAATAAAAGAATTTATTAAGTCAGTGCTCGAGTTGCCTCCCGAGAAGCGCTTATTTATAGTCTAAGCTCGACTCTGCTCGAACTTGTACATTCACGGTGGTTTGAAGAGTTGGAACTCTTCTAACCTATTTTCAGTTTCATTATCAAAATAAGGTTTGAGTCGGGTTTGATTTACCTTAAAAGTGCCGAGTGACTCATGATTTATCTCGATTGTACCATAGGGAAAGATTTTCATTACCGTGAAGTAAGGTGCGTCACTTGTGTGTTCCTTTGAATTCAAGATTCGAGGATCGTCTTCTCCTAAGATTACCTTATCCCCTACCTGGATTTGATTCGCTTTTACCTGAGGGTCGTCTTGGTAATGCTCTGGGTTGGTGTGGCATGTTTTGGGCTTGTCTTGTTGATAGTTCAGCCACTCATCTAGTTCCTTAATCTGAAGCATTCGTTTTTCATGCACGTTTCCCTTGGATGGACTTGTCTATGGTTGGGTCTCCTTTATGTGGAGTGTATCCTGCACAGAAGGTTGAGTGGTGAGATTAGTGTTTTTACAAGGACTCGTCACTATATTTTTGTCAGCAACAGTCTTAATCGAGTTTTGAGCTTATAAAGTAACTTTGTCATCACCTACACGTAGTGTAAGCTCACCTGTTCCTACATCAATTATTGTTCTAGCAGTTGCTAAAAATGGACGCCCTAGAATTAAGGGTACATTGCTATCCTCATCAATGTCTAAAACAACAAAGTCAACTAGGAATACAAATTTATCAATTTTGACAAGCACATCTTCAATTATTCCCTTTGGAAATCTAATGGTCTTATCAGCTAATTGGATGCTCATCTTAGTTTGTTTAAGTTTTCCAAGACCTATTTGTTTAAACAATTTATAAGGCATTACATTAATACTATCCCCTAAATCAGCTAAAGCATTTTTGGCGTCTAAACTACCAAGTAAACAAGGAATAGTAAAACTCCCTGGATCTTTTAGTTTGTTGGGTAGCTTATTCTGTAAAATGGCTGAGCATACTGCATTCAGCTCCACATGAGATTTCTCATCTAGCTTCAGCTTGTTTGTCAAGAGCTCTCTTAAAAACTTAACAATATTTGGCATCTGCGAAAGAGCTTCAATAAACGGTAAGTTGATATGTAATTTCTTTAAGAGTTTAAGAAACTTACCGAATTGCTCATCTGTGCGGTCTTTCTTTAACGCATTTGGGTATGGGATACGAGGTTTATACTCTTTGATAATTGCATCTTTGGAACTTGCCTCATCCTTACCTTTACTTACCACAGTTTCCTTGCATGGCTCTAGGTTGGCTTTGGTTAACCCTTTCTCATCCATTGTATCCACGGCATTAAGTTGCTCCTTAGGGTTAGTCTCAGTGTTGCTCGGTAATCCACCTTGCGGTCTTTTAGAAATTAGCTTAGTGAGCTGACCTATTTGAGTTTCAAGTTCTTGAATGGATGCTTGCTGGTTCTTTAGTGCCGTTTTGGTGTTTTGGAAACGAGTTTCTGACACAGCAATAAATTTTGTGAGCATCTCTTCAAGGTTCAGTTTTTTCTCTTGTTGGAATGATAGCTGTTGAAATCCTAGAGAAGGTGGTTGTCCTTGATTTCCTTGTCATCCCTATGAAAAATTGGGGTGGTTCCGCCAACCTGCATTGTAAGTGTTACTATAAGGGTTATTTTGAGGTCTAGAATTGTTACCCACATAGTTGGCTTGCTCGGTTTCCATGCCATGTCCATAGGAAGAGTAATCGGGATTGTACATGTTTCCTTGAATTGAGTCACACTGCATCACTGTGTGTGCCTGTGTAGAACCAACAAAATTATCAATCTTTTTATTTAAAAGTTCTACATGACTAGAAAACATGGTTACGGTATCAATATTAAAAACTCCTGCAGCTTTCTGTGGCTTTGTTCGCATGACTTGCCACTAATAATTATTCAGTGACATCTCTTCTATAAACTTGTAAGCTGCTTCGGGTGTTTTGTTGTTGATTGTTCCACCGGTGGCTGCATCGATCATCTGCCTTGTTGAGGGATTCAAACCATTGTGAAAGGTTTGAACTTGTAGTCACAGAGGTAACCCACAGTGAGGGCACCTTCTCAAGAGATCTTTGTATCTCTCCCAAGCATCGTAAAGTGTTTCCAAATCCATCTGCACAAAAAAAGAAATATCATTCCTCAATTTAGCTGTTTTAATCGGAGGAAAATACTTAAGTAAAAACTTCTCGGTCATTTGTTCCCATGTAGTGATGGACCCTCATGGTAAAGAATTTAACCACTGTTTAGCCTTGTTTCTCAAGGAGAATGGAAATAGCTTAAGGCGAATGGCATCATCAAAAATGCCATTTATTTTGAATGTATCGCATAATTCCAAAAAGTTGGCTAGATATGAGTTAGGATCCTCATCCTACAAACCATCAAACTAAACAAATTGCTGTATCATTTGAATAGTGTTAGGTTTCAGTTCAAAATTATTTGCAGCAATAGTAGGCCTAACAATGCTAGATTCAGTACCTGCTAAATTAGGTCTAGCATAATCATACATAGTACGCGGAGCAGGATTTTGCTCAACAGGATTTACGGCTACTATAGGAGGTAGCTGATTATCCTGATTGGCTTCTATTTCTTCAGTAGGTTCTAGCTCTTCTTCTTGTCCTTGTTCTAGGTATTACTAGCTTCTTCTTATCTCTCGGCGAGTTCGACGAACTGTCACTTCTAAATTGTCGTCAAAAAGCAGTGGTCCTCCCGAATTTCTTCTAGTCATAAACTAAAGATACCTGGAAGGGAAAAGGCAAAGAAAATTAAAATAAATAAATAAAACAAATAAAAATAAAGGTTGAAAATAAATAAAAATAGTAATGGCTAAAGTAATAGAAATCAAGTGTTCCTAATATCTTAGTTCCCCGGCAACGGCGCCAAAAACTTGATCATGATTTGATGAAGTAATAAAACCTGATACCTGGAAACTAACTAATATCACGATAAAAGGCAAGTGCACCTATCGAATAGTAGTATAGTTAGTGGCAAGATCGGAATATCGAATCCAAGGAACTATGAGTACTAGTAGTGACTTTCTTTCTATTATCTAGCCTAAAAATAAAGAGGGTTTGTTTGTAAACTAAACTAAACTAATTAAAGAAGTGACAAAGAGTAAATTGGGAGATTGCTTTTGGGAAAGACTGATTGATTAAGGCAATACCTAAGGAAGAATCCACCTAGACTTCACTTGTTTTCTAACTCTGAACCAAATGATTTCTTCATTTGATTTGATCCGTAGAGATCCCTAAATTATGTTAATACCTCCGTCGAGGATAAGAACAACTAATCCTAGGTTGATTAACTGAAATCTCTTTCTAGTTAAAACCCCTAGTCTTGCATTAACTCGATCTATGGCTCCCCATATTAGATTTGACTCTAATTCGGTAGATTTTCGTCGTCCTATGTCTAGGATTGCGATCAACTCTGCTTAATGTGTTGGATCTACTCCTATGCAGGGACTTTTGCTCCTTCACGTAGGCACATTCGACTTAAATTAATATCCCGAAAATATCAATTTAAGAGTTAAAAACACAATTAAGAACAAATCAAATATTTATCACACAGCTCAGATAACAATAACAAGATCTGTCTTAGGTTTCATCCCCCTTAGATATTTGGGGTTTTAGTTCATAATTATCAAAGAAAACATCTCAGAAGATAGAAAATAACAAAACAGAAGAAAACCCAAAACTCTTGGAAGGATTAAAGGGAGATCATCTGTCTTGATGTAGATCCTGGCTTCTGAGATGGATCAATCGGCTTCACTTCGAGTAATTCCCTATCTTTAACTCCCCGTCTTGGCGGGAATAAAGCACCCTTAGCGGAAATTAAGCACACATTTGTAGTTGCCTCCTAGGGTCTTTATATAGAGTTTTGGAATGCCTTTCTTAGCCCCTAAGTAGCCTTTTCCGAGTGAAATTGAACTTCTTCACGACAGGGACATGCTCGTGTGCCACGCCCATGTGAATCGAGGCCCAGGCCATGCTTGAGCCTGTTAAAGTGGCACGGCCATGTGGCACGGCCATGTGGCAAAACTTCAGGCTATGTTGATTACTGAATTGGGCCTAATTTGCCCGTTTTCGGCCCATTTCTTACTCTTTTCTTTTCCTTATTCTCTCCTAAGAATAAAACATGAAATAAAAGGATTAGGAGCACCAATTTTCACAAATCAATGGGTAATTCATCTAGAAATTGGGTTAAGCATGGGGTAAAAATATGTATAATTTATCGCTTATGAGGAACTAAACAAAAAATATTTTGATAACCACTACTACAGTATTCCAAACCACTTCGACCACTAGCCGAAATTTGCAACAAAAATAATACTCTTGCCATAACGGAGATTCGAACACGAGACCTCTCACTCATAACCATACCACTTAACCACCAGACCAGCAGGCCAATTCTGATATATTTTTACCAACTTTTACTTAAAAGCCTGATTACCAAGAGTTAAGCTTTATTTAATAAAAACCCAAATTTTAGCCCAAGCTAAGGCTTGAACTTAGGACCTCCCCAACACTCCCCAAGGCACATAACCACTTAAGCAGACATATTACTATGTCAAATTAACGCAGAAACACATTCAGAAAAATTCAAGCCACAAATCCCCAAAAACTAAAAATCAAAAATTTGGGGCGTTACATAATATGTTTTATTAAATTTTTGCATTTCTTACTTTAGAATTAAAATATTATAAAATAAGCATATTTACGTATTATTTCGAGTTAGTTGACCTAATCGGGCTAATACCGACCTTATAGTGGATTTAACGATTTATTTGAGTGTGCATAACACCTAATTTTAGGGCAAAAAGTATAAGGAATGGAAGTTGAGTCGTAAGATAAGATTTTGAAGTCCAAACACAACCGAGCTAATCAAGGAAGCCACATTTAAAGTTGTGTGTCACAACACGCAAAAGTCTGTGTCACAACATAGGTGCGATGTGAAGTCAAAAATAAGCAAGGATCTTTTCATCCACATGATATATCATTTTATGTAATTCAGGCTGGTGTTTACCCTAATTAGGGTTGCTAAACTCTCCTATAAATAGTTATGTTATGGAAAGCTTTAGGAGGTTTTTTCCATATTAGTTTTAGGATTTATTTTAGTATAGTTAGGTTAATTTATGTTTTATTTTATTTTTTGTTTTTCGACTTGGATCCGATTGGAATCCAAGTCTTTGCAATTTCAATATTTTATTACTTATCTTTTATTATAACACTAAACGTTCACACGTTTGAAGGTAGTCAATCATCTGAAATTAGATTCTAACATCATCTCTAATATTGTCTTAAGTACGATGAAATACTTTTATTGTTGTAGGTATGTCATAGGATCATCTGAAATTGGATTATGGCATTCTCTCTGACATTATCTTACCTATGGTGAAAGCAAATCCTAGGATTCCCTTGTCAATTTTGATTACTGATATCCATAGTTAGTACGATTACACTGTGTCAGACTATAAGGCATGGGTTGTAAAATAGAAGGCAATGGAAAATATTCATAACAAGTGGAATAAATCATATAATTATTTGTGGTAATGGTTGAAGGTAATAAATTAGCTCATCCAAGGTATCGTCATTAATTTGCAAACAAAACTTGCATATCATAGAAATAGAATGGTCCAAAGCAAAAGAATTTTCCATTATCTTGTTTGGAAATTCAAGTCATGCATTGAAGCATTCCAGTATTGCAAGTCCTTAGTCCAAATTGACGGCAGATTCATGCATGGGAAATATGAACATCACTTGTTGTTGGATATTACACAAGATGATAATAAAAAAATCTTGCCAATAGCTTTTGCAATTATTGAACAAGAAACTATTTATTCTTAAGACTTCTTATTGACTAATATGAGAAGACATGTTGTACAGCAACCCGATATATGCATCATTTTTTATAGGCACCCAGAATATAAGTTGCGATTGATCGATATGGAAGCTTATGGGGTCATGCACACCATAGGTATTGTATATGTCATATCAAGTCAAATTACATGGTTTAATTTCACAATGATGATAAGAGACAATATGTTATTAACATGGGTACATAGTAAATATTATTTTCTATATCATTATTTAACATATACATTGTTTCAATTTAAGGATATACTCTTTATTTTCTTTGAAAGGGTACAAGCTCATCCAACATCGATTCCATTAAATGTTAGAGAATTTACGGGCAATAAAAAGACGTAGTGTTGAATACCTCAATAGGATACCCAAGGAAAAATAGACTCAATCATATGATAGAGGTATACAGTACAGGCATATGACAATGAACCTAGCGGAATGCATAAATTTCATATTGAAAGGGACACATCATTTTTTGATAAAGTCGGTGGTCAAAAACATATTTTCGTTATCAGCCTTGTTTCCAAAGCGGGTGGAAAAATATGTTGGAAAAATAAAGGGTAGACACATTTGGTGCGAGGAAGTGATGAAAGATATTGCAGAAAATGCACAAAGAGCGAACTTTATGTCTGCAATGTGTCACTCGCGTCCTAATTTGCCACAATTCTTTGTGGCAAATTAAGTTCTTTTTAACACTTAATGAACTTGTTCTTAAGTAATTTAGTAGCATTTTAGTTATTTTCGGTCTTAGTACTTCGTTAATTGAAGTTAATAAAATGTGCAATTTTATGTGTTTTATGACCTTTTAGGCCAATTCGGGCCTAAAGGAAGACTAACAAGTTGATTAAGTGTATAGGACATCAATTTCGGCCAAGGAGTTAATGGATTGTACTCAGTCCCAATGTTCACACATCGAGGCGGCGGTGAAGCCCAAATGTAATATTTTGGGTTACAAAGTTTCATACACCTGACAAGGGAATCATAAGGGGATTGTACCGTGTATACCTGAGACAAAGGACTTGCAACTGTGGGAGATTTCAAGCACTTCGTTTTCTATGCACACATGCAATTGTTGCATGTGCCTTGACACATCTGGATTGCATGAGGTATGTTTATGAAGTGTACAAACTAAAACGGATATATAAATTATTAAAGTCTGAATTTCCACTAGTCCCAAATGAAAGTATATGGTCATCGGTTTCAAGTGCTCCATTAAAATTGCTACCGAATATTGAATTGCTTCGTAAGCCAAAAGGTCAAATGAAATCAAGTCAGCTAAGCAACAATATAGATATTCGAAAGAAGATAGGCCAACCAAGGTTATGCAATTATTGTAGGAACTCGAGGCGTAATAAGACAACATGTCTATATTTGGGGGCAACATTGAGGTAAGGATCGAATTAAAAGATTTATTCATTTTCTTGATGAGAATACAAAAAAAATAATTTTCTTGATAATATGTAAATAAGTATATTATTGATGTAAAAATACAATACAATACAAATAAACACTTTATTCATTTTTTTATAAACATACAAGAAAAAAAAATTGGTAAAATGTCAATAAGTAAATTATTGATGTAAAAATTCAATACAATACAAATTAAAAGTTAACAAACTAAATCATGACGTACATGTTGGGAAATGTGTCTATATTATAGTAAACATGTAACTATTTTCTATTTATTTGAATAATGAATAAGTAAATAAAGTTAATTTCACATGTTACTATTTTCTTTATATTTATGTCTTTTATATTTTGCATGCATAATGAAATTGTGACAAACAAATATTAGCTCGTTGATTGTCTAAAGTTCAAACTGAAGATAAGTGGCATTGTAAAGAATGTTTACATTGCGAGAAAGACAACTTACTTCAGTAGATAATCTAAATGAGTCTGTAATCCCGTAAAAGAATCAAAGTGAGCATTTGATTCAAATACTAAGAAGGATTATTATATTGCCTACAATTCCAATTAGAGAGATGGCTAGTCTTGGTTATCGAAGCAGTTGACTCTATGAATAGAGACATAGATGTATTCATTGGTAGATTGATACATTGGACTGGACCCAAGATGAATTAATTCTGAATCCGTTTGTGAATTAATTCACTTGTGATGTTCATGGTATGATTTACCTAAATCCTGAGTTAGTCACTAACCATGTGTATGCAACTTATGTGCTTTGATATAAGTGGAGGCTTATCCTCTAAAGATAATCAAGCCCATAGTCGGTATGTTAGGTACATGACTTGTGTATGGCATGGCTTTACTAGCAACAGTGGAATTCCTAGCTCAATTAAATAGTTAATAATATTCTCCCATTGGCATTGTGTGGATTGATAAATATAGAACATGACCACGGGTTGCTTATTCTCGACCGAGCAACTTATCACGGTCATTTGTTGACAGTGATCATATTAATCATTAAGAAGACACAATGCTAATAATGGGATAAAATATGATTATATTAAGTGAATAGATTTAACTCAAAGAAATCAAGGATATCATATGAGGGTAACACACACATGACGAGGTAATTTGACAAAGCAGTTGGATGAATTGCTTTCGTAAAGGGTATACAATAAGGAGTTTTAAATCATGGTACTTCTTGTGGGCTGACTCCATGATTAAATAATTACAAATTATCGAAACAATGATTCTGGACATAATTGTAATCACTAGAGCGTAATTGTATTTGTCCAATTGGTCTCTCTATTAGCTTAACAATAGCTTGATTAGACTGCTTTTGAACTAAAAGAAAATTCTACGACTTTGGGAATAATTTAATTGAGTCGATTTATTCAATGTGGTGGCCTTGAAAATTGTTCAACTAGAGAATTTGATTAAAAAATTTTCTTGAAAATTTAATTTGGAAAATCTGAGTGATTTTTGGAAAAATTAATTTTGATCAAGTAAATTTAAATTAATCAAATTAATTAAAATTAATATGATATTTTTGGAAGTTAATTTTTAAGTTAGACAATTGGCCCAATGAGTAATTGAACTTGAAAATTGGACCTGAGATCATAAATTGGGCCCGAAAGCCCAAAACCAAGACCTAAAAACTAGTCAAACTGAGCCTGGTATGTGAAACCGGGCCAACGATTCAATTGGTGGTTAGACCAGACCGAACCGACAACAATCGAATCGGCTCGAGGTGCCATAAGGGTGTCACACCTGCATCACCGGACACAGTGGTGCCAGTGGCTGGGACGATGACGTCCCAGTGGCCAACAATGATTGGTTGTCGGTGGTTAAGCAGTGAAAGAGTTACACTCCTATTGGAATTCTACCGGATAATGAATACATTGGTATTGTTGACGGTAGTGGCATGTAATATGCTCCTACGAATGGAGGTGGTGCAAAAAATATTCTTAGAGAAGGTGTTGATGCATGGTATGATGGTGCACAATGTAGTGCTTTTGTGAAAAATATGGGATTAGTAAAAACACTAGAAAAATATGAACCATACTGACCGTAAAGTGGTGCACTTATCGATATAGAATTTAGGGTTGGAGCTAATGATGATTAACTCAATGCATGTACTCTTAATCGCGGCCTCATGTGGGGTCGTGTTGGCCTTCTACGACCATAGATATGGCTTACCATGAAGTCTAAATCATGTCATGTAATCTAAAGACGTCATCAGATCTAGTCTGAAAATTGGTTCACGCATAGATATGAAATTATACCTATGTTGCCATATGTAGATATACTTGGCATGGAATTTAGGCCAATCTCCATCAGTTCTCCCTTACAAGTCAATCTTGTAAAGTTCATCAAGGTTCTAGGGTGAGGGCAAAATATTTTGTAAAAACCCAAACTAGCGCATCACTCAATCAGATTTATGCATCTCAACTATTGCAAAAACAATCAATAGTACTTTGACGTCCAGATATTGTGATTCATCAAAAATTCGATCGAGATGTATTTTTGAATTCTAGGATCAGAATATGGCTACATTCAAACTGCAATATGAAATTGTAAATTTTATTACGTATCTAATATTAAATTTCAAATCCTTACGTAATTATTATATAATTGAAAAATTCAAAAACTAACATCGACTTTTGATTGTTGATATAACAATAATAAGATATCTTCAAGCTCATTCAATATACCCACATGACTCGTGTCGTTGTTCCACCTATTCAAATAATATTTTATTCCAAAAATATAATAAAAATATAATAACTATATTATTAAATTAATCTTACCTTATTACAAGTGGGAATTGATAATGAAAGTTTATTCAAGGACGTAAAAATGGCAAGCAGTATCATGCCAATGACTGAAGAAAGAGTATACAAGCGCAAATTTTAATTTTCTATGCTTCAATTCCCCGACACATCTCTCGGTACAATGTAGTCAAGACAGTCGATCCCTAACTAAGTCTCACGGCTTCTTTTTAAGTCGATTAGTTATAGGAGCCACCTTAAATGTACTAGATTTCAAGATTTATCTGGCATTAAAAGACCCCAAACCAACCTCAATATGAATGCTCAAGCAAATTTTTTATTTCAATTGCACTAGAAGAGTTGTCGAGATGTGAGAAATTATCTTCTAACCATTTGATATCTATCCAGTTACCACTAAATTTGTCTGACACTTTGCCTAATAGGTGGTGGCAAATTTTGCTCCAACCACCAATACGTACTACCCCTACAACGGTTGGCCCATCAACCGGTAGACCAAGTTGTAATGCCACATCCTCGAATGTAACCGTACACTCATCGCACAAAAGATGTAATGTATGTGTCTTGGGTCTCAATATTTCTAGCAAAGCACTGATAAGTGCGAGCTTCAATTTAGTCCCGCTGAACATACGGGACACATGCAAGAATCTCGCCTCTTCCAAGTGCTAACATACGGTGCTCTCGCACTTAAATTATGTATATATGTTTCAGTAATATGATCTTTGTCCTAATTATATAAACATAAAAAAATTTAAAAATAATATTAATAACAACTTAATAATTATATTAATTAAAATAAAAAAATATAATAATATTTTATTATCATTTGTAATTGGATGTCGAAAATTTGTTTGTGATTCAAATGAATTAGAGGCATTGATATTTTTAAAATTTTTAAAATGATGAATACTGAATAAAATGTAAAAAGTTACAAACTATTAGAATAGAAAATTGAGAGAAATTTGAAATTATGATAGAAAATTAAGAATAAAAGAGTTGAGAGAATTGAAAGAATATATGAATAGGGTTAGAGGAAAAGAAAGAAAGAAAAAGGTAAAAGGAAAAAGAAAGGACTTTTGGGTTGGAAAAATGTGACCATTAATCCCAACAATTTATATATATCTTTTTATTTTTAAAAGACGATTTTAGGACGAGACAGGGTTACATGGCGGTCAGGTTTTCAACCCCTGTTATGTCTCAAAATAGATCTATTTTCTTAATTTTTGATAGAAAATTATCTAATAAATCTTAAATTTTTTTAATCTGCTTATTCGCCTAATTTTCCCCCACCAATCTACCATGTTTTTAAGCTCAAGAGCAAGAAAAAAAAAAAAACTACCGCGTTATGTATTTATTGTTGGGAGGCGACATCTAATATGCGCCGTAGTTTTCGAGAACCTCACCTTGTTCCCTGAATCTTCCTTCTGTCCCCAAGAAAATGAAGAAAATCGCGGTTACTTTAATATCCAGATTGAGTTTTTAGTAAAATAATGACAAATAATTAAATACCCAAATCGAGTTCGTAATGATAATAAAAAATGGGCAAATACCCCAATACTTAGATCGAGTTGTTATTAGTCAAAAATCTCAAGAAACGGATCAGACCACCAAAGTAAACTAAACGAGAAAAAGGGGATGGGAAGTTGGAGAGTGGAGAGGCTGGATCAGTTGCCGACAGCCCTGTTGGCTACCGTCATGACCAAGCTTGATATCTCTTCCATCTGCTCTTTGGCTATCACCTGCAGGGCTTTCAATTCCTGTGCTTCTCATATCCTCTCTTTTCTTCCCAATTTTCATATCCTTGTAAGTTTTATTTGCCCTTTCTTTGCATCCTTTTTTGGTTTCTCTTTACTTGGTGAAAGGAGGAATTGGATCCTGCGGAAAGTGAAGGAGAAAAAATTTTCTATTGCCCTCAGTTGTTTAGTTTTTGATTTGGGTTTCGAACTGCAAAAAAAGATGTATTAATTTTTATCATTTCCCAGGTCCTCCATAAACACATGAAAATCTGAACTTTTGAATCTTGATGCTGTCTTCTGGAGTTCCAAATTGAACCCTAATATGCATTTATCATTTGGCAGGATATATCGCCGTCTATGGAACTAATCAAGTCACTGTTGCCACCAAATTCTCACCTTCAAAGCTTAAAGCTTGATTGTGGTCAGCTTAATGATTCATCCATTGAGCTATTACTTCGACCTTCTTTACAGGAACTTTGCTTCCACAATTGTGCAGATTTTAGTGGAAAACTACTCTCTGAAATCGGAACACGTTGCAAGGATGTAAGGTATATATCTCTTATGAATTACAATTGCATTTATCTTTTCATTGTGTCTATAAATATACAATTTTCCCCTGTTATATATTTCCTTTGTTGTAGAGATCATTTGTGTGATGCTGATTTGTTTCCACTTTAAGAGATATCAGCATTAGCTTTATATGTTAACTTTCATTCAGGTCTCTCTACTTGGGCTCGGTGGCTGAGAAAAGGGGCCGAGCGATACATATTTCTGATTTGGAGGAATTACTTGGTGGTTGCACCCAATTGGAAGTAAGGCTTATTTATGAAAGTAATGAATGAGAAAAAGGTTCGAAAGATTAATGAAAGATTAAAGGAACTTTTTTGTTAATACATTGAACCTAAAGATGGAACCAATTAGCTATTTACTTGCAGGCTTATTTCTAAAGGTAATGAATGAGAAAAAAAAAATGGTGTAAAAGATTAGTGAAAGATTAAAGGAAATATTTGCTAATACATGAAACATAAAGATGGAATCAGTTAGTAATTTTCTTGTAGGCTTGCCTGTGAAAGTAATGATTTTGAATGTGAAAAAAGTGTAAAAGACTACTAAAAGGTTAAATGAAATATTTGTTAGTACTTAATACGTTAAACATAAAGATGGAACCAGTTAGTGATTTAGTTGTAGACTGGATTACTCCCCAATATTTTATTTCATTGTTCAAAGGGAGAAGGAGTTTCATAAGACCTAGAGTTTCTAGTTTTTGACATCTACTAATGCTTCCCTTGATGATGTTGTATGCCTGAATATGAGGGTCAGTTTAAGCCCCTTTCAGGGGTTAGCCCTGTACCATGAGTGAGTGTGACAAATGCTTGGTCTGTTCAATAAATACTTTACTAGTTACGGATAAGCCTCTAACAAAATCACTCATCCAGGAGCCATGTAGTTCCTATTATCTTGATGGTGGGTATATGACAAAACCCTAAGACCCAAAAGAAATCGGAACATCTCTAAGCTTCCCATTCCCTTTCTTTTATTACTCTTCTCACTCCCTTTGCCTAGCACAAACCTGATTCTCCTTTTCTAGTGCAAAGTTCACTCTTTGTTGCTTGCCAAAACCCAATCTGCCACCTACCAACCGCCAATGACCATCCTCTAACTTAAATCAGCCAACAAATGCTTTCCAAGTCAAGTTACGGTGGACACCATGGCAGAATTTGAGTTTCAAGCCATATCCCAACAAATACAACTGGGCATGAAATTTCACCAAGGTTTCTTTTTTTGAAAGAAATTTCTTCAATGCCTACCAACATGGGATCATTAAGCTTCATGAGAAACAGCCAAGATTTACTGTTTGAATAGATAGAAATGCCAATTTAGCCTTTCTGTGAAATGAACTTATATCACATGTGTGAAGCTTTACTTGCTGGATGCCATATTTGAACGTCAATAGATAATTTTAAATATTCATTTAGTTCCTAAATTTATCTGAATGAGTGCATTTGCTTTCTCATTGATCATTCTGATAATTTGTTGCTTATTGGCATTGTAGCAAATTGTATGTGTTTCATATGAAAAATTTACCCAGAAGACTGGCAGATTTTCAAGCTATGTTTTCTACATACTTGATGCATGTTTTTCATGCAAAAGCTAGATCTGTATCATTTTGGAATGTTCTAACTGCATACGTGTATTCCTTCTTGGTTTCTACTCTGCCAGGAATTGAATTTGATGTTTGACTTGTCACTATTTCTTCGTCATAACTTTGCTCGGGTTTGGGCTTTAGCTTCAAAAAAGCTCACTTCTCTTGAGATTGGCTACATTTCTTCGGTTATGGTGACGGAACTACTTAGCCCTAATGTTGGACCCCATCAGTACCCAAGTCAAATTCAACCATCGATATTGCCTGCCATCCAAAAACTATCTCTTGCTGTAGATTACATTACAGATACAATGGTTGGTACAATATCAAAAGGTCTCGTGTTATTGACACACTTGGAACTTCGTGATGCACCCCTCATTGAACCAAGAGTTACATTTGATCTTACCAACTCCGGCCTTCAGCAAATCAATCAGCATGGGAGATTAAAACATCTTTCTCTTGTGAGGAGCCAAGAGTTCCTCAGTACTTACTTTAAGCGAGTTAATGATCTCGGGATCCTACTTATGGCTGACAAGTGTGCGAACATGGAAAGCATTTGCCTTGGTGGCTTTTGTCGTGTTACAGATACAGGGTTTAAGACAATTCTGCATTCTTGCTCAAGTCTGTACAAGCTTAAGGTTTGCCATGGATCCCAGTTGACTGATCTGGTTTTTCACGACATTGCTGCAACTTCCCTCTCTTTGACTCATGTTAGCTTCAGATGGTGTAATCTTCTTACCAACCATGCCATCAAGAGTTTGGTCCGCAACACGCGTCTCAAAGTTCTCGACTTGAGAGGCTGCAAAAACCTTGGGGATGAAGCGCTTCCAGCAATTGGCTCTCTCTGTGAATTGAAGATGTTACAGTTGGATAATTCTGATATATCCGATGTAGGAATAGCATACTTGCGACAAGGCATTATTAGCTCATTGGTTTCGTTATCTGTTAGGGGATGCAAGAAACTTACAGATAAATTTATCTCTGTTCTATTTGATGGCTCTTCTAAACTGGAGTTGCAAGAGCTGGACCTATCTAATCTTCCTAATTTCTCCGACAGTGGAGTTTTAGCTCTTGCAAAAAGTCGGGTTCCAATTTCAGAACTCCGAATGCGACAATGCCCACTCATAGGTGACACTTCGATCATGGCACTAGCCTCAATGCAGGCTGATGACGATAGAGGACATGGCAGCAGTCTTCGATTGTTGGATCTTTACAATTGTGGTGGCATTACACAACTTTCATTCCGATGGTTGAAGAAACCGTATTTTCCGAGATTAAGATGGCTAGGTGTGACAGGGAGTGTAAACAGAGACATCGTAGATGCTTTAGCTAGGAATAGGCCGTTCTTGCATGTGGCATGCCATGGTGAGGAACTAGGGACTGATCCGTGGAACAACATAGACAGTTCGTACATGCACGACTATGAGGAGTTGGATGAACTAGAACAATGGCTGCAGGAAGGAGAGTGGGAGAGTGATGATGAAGAGATGGAGGATGCTGAAGATGATGCAGGTGTGGTGGTGGAATGATTTCTGTTTGTATTTTTACTTTTGTAATGTTGTAAGTGTAACTAGCTACTGCTGAATGTGCTGTTAACTTATTAGTGGGAGTCACAATGGATAGTGAATGTTCAATTTGATCGTTTTTGTGGATTAAAATTTGGGTAAATTACACAAATTGTGCCTGAACTTTATTTAAATGATATTTTGGTCACTCAACTTTCAAAAGTTATAAAATTGTTACATGGTAGTCATTAATGTTATCAACTTGTTACGTTTTCATCTTTCTTTGCTTTTTTTTTTGTTCTCTTTTCTCATGCAAATTAGTGTGTGCTCCGCTCTTTTAGATTATTAAAATTAATATATATGTTTTATTTATAGTTTGTAGAGGTGATCATGGGCCGGGTCGAGTCGAGTTCGGGCCGAGTTTAACTAAAAATTTAAGCTCATTTATCGGGCTCGGGTCGGGCTGGGCCAAAAAAATAGGCTTAAAATCTTGCCCAAGCTTGACCTATATAAAAATACTAAAACCCGAGCTCAGCCTGATCCGCTCGTATTAATTTTTATATTATTTTATATAATTTTTAAATATATATAACACATCAAAAATATTAAAAAAATTCAAATAAATATTTCTCAACAAATTAAAAATAAATTTTAAAAAAATATTAGACTTAAATAACACTAAGATAGATGGAATTTAACAAGCAAATACTTCTAAAATAATAACAAAATTAACAAATGCCTTTAAAATAATAACAAAATTAACAATAAAATAAGTTTTATACATTATCCAAACAATAACAACAAAATAGTAGTAACATAATAGTAATATGGTAGTAAAATAGGGAGAAAACAACAAGAAAATAACATTAAAAAAAAATAGTAGATTTTTTTGTCCTTTAGTGAATTCGGGCCATGCCTGGGCCAAAAATACCTTACCCGAGGCCCGGCCTATTTTTTAAACGGACCTTATTTTTTGTCCAAACTCATTTTTTAGGCCTATATTTTTGCCTAAACCCTCCCACATTTCAATCGGGCCTTCGAGCTGGGCCGAGCCTCCCAGCTCATACACACCTCTAATAGTTAGCAAGTAAAATCTTGACTTGAATTTCAGAGAAGAAAGGTAGGTTTGGAGAAGAAGAAAAGTAATTTCTATTATAAATTTAAAAAATCTAAAATTTCAAGATTAAAGTTGTTTAAAAATCCCAATTAATCTTGTAACTGGAGTTATAAAAACGAAATAATGGATTAGAAAAGAAGTAGGGTATTATGTATTATAAATTAAAAGAAAAAAATCTCAAATTTCAAAAAGTTAAAATTTATCAAAGAATCCAAACAATATAATAGAACATTTTGCTCTTCTCTTGCCCTTTTTTTTCCTAATTTTTTCTCCTTTTTTTTTTATAATTATCGGGAAACTCCTGCAAATAGGTGGTTGATGGTAGAAGTACTTACGATTTTCAATAATGAAAGTACTATTGCAAACCTAGATTTTGTTTCTTGAAAACTCGAGCAGCATCAATCAATCTAATAATGGAATCCAAATTTTGCATTGAAATTTACTTTGCTAAGGCTTTTCGGGCTTTAAGGAAAAAATAAAAAAATAAAAATGCAAAGTAATTTCTGAGTAAGATAACATGAAGTTGTTGTGATTGAATGTGATTGAAGTTGTTCAACAATGATGGAAAACAAATAAAATTTAGTTTGAAATTTTTAAGATTTTTTATATAATTAAAATTTACCAGAAATGTTAATTTTAATTTTTTTAGATTTATATATATATATATATATATTTATATATTTATATTTTTTATTGAATAATATTATTATTATTAAATTTAGATTTGGATAGTAATATTTAGAAGTGGCCTTCCTATTTCTCGAGTGTCCCATCGATTTTACATTTATCACGCTATTATACTTAAATTTAAGGTATAATATTTATAGTTTAATTTTTAAGGTTCTTATATTTTATAACGTGATTGTTTTTACCAATTAAATTAAATTAAAAGTAATATATATTTTTTAAAATAAGCATTTTATTGAATTAAATGATAAATTGTGTTATTAAATTATTAATATGTTTACATTTTGATCATTTAATTATAAAAAGTTACAAAATAGTTATTTAACTATTTGAAAATTTGCATTTAAGTCACTAGGCTATTAAAATCATCGCTATATGTTTATATGTTCGCACTAACTACACCAATTGAAAACTCTCTCATTCCCCTTTTCTTTTACAATCTAGTTTTTTTCATAAAATTGATTTGAATATTATGAATTTGCAAACTAAAATCTAAACAGTTTTCTTTTCGATCTTCAATATTGACTATCATATCGACTTAGATCTAATGTATGTTTTACTAATTAATGGGTATTAATCTACCATACCGGTTTTCGAATTTTTACTTGGAATTTGTAACCAAACTTAAAAAAAAAAATTTAACCACCCATAGACTTAAAAATAACAAGTTTTGAATAGTTTAGTTACTTAAAAAAAATCTTTTTGTCACCAATTTATGAAAAAATTAAAAAATAATCATTTAACTATTTATTTTTTTATTTTTTGGCCACCCGTCGTTAAATGACTAACAAAAAGTTGATGTGGTAGTTTTTATTTTTTTTGTTGAAGAAAAAAATTGGCTTACTAACAACTTTAACCCTCACTAATTATACAATAGGCCAATTTAGTATTGATTCTAAAAAATTGAACCCTCAATATTTACACATTATGTAATTTGATCATTTTTCAGTTTTACTTTCTTTGTAACCCTTTCTAACGTTGTCCTTGCGTTTGATTCAATGGAAAAATTAGCAATAAAAATAAACAAAATGACCCAAAATTTGAAAAATGGTCAATTCAAATTCTTGAAAATAAAAAAATACTCACTTCATCAATTCAACTCAATAGTAAATCTAACAACTTAAAATAATTTAAGTTTGATTTGCTTCATTAATGGCGACCAGTTAAAAAAATAAATTAATAATATTTAAAAAAATATTTTTGAGGAAAGTTATATATTTGAGGATTGTCTTGTTCAATAATAAATAGATTTTTTTTTAAATATTTTTGAGGAAAGTTATATATTTGAGGATTGCCTAGTTCAATAATACACATTGTATATTGAATTATATTTTCATGTAAAAATAGATAAAATTAAGTAACGTGTAAACATTGATGGCTAAATTTTTAAAGATTAAAACTAAATTGATACAATGTGTAAATGTTAAGGGCTAAATTTATTATTATGACGATTTTAAAAGTTGCCACATTATTTTTGTAACACCCCTAATCCATATCCGTTGCCGGAACAGGGTTACAGAGCATTACCAAAACTTATGGAATAAATACAGACATTTTATATTATTTTATCGTGCATGTCAGAAAATTTATTGTAAAGCCCCTTATTAGGGCCCTCGAGGCCCAAAACATACATTAGAAACAAGTTGGGACTAAACCGAGAACTCAAAGAATTTTTTGCTAAATTTTAAAATTTTTCCTAAGTGCAAGGGTCACACGCCTATGTGATCAGACCGTGTGGCTCACACGGCCAAGTGACACACCCATGTCCTAGGCCGTATAATATATGAAGTTGGTCACACGGCCGTGTCCCCAGCCCGTTTAACTCTCTGACTTGCAAAACATTAAGGTGCAATGGTCACACGGCCAAGCCACACGCCCGTGTGCCAAGCCATGTGAAAAATACTGAGCATTCTGTTTTGAAATTTCAAGGTGCAGAGGACACACGACCAAACCACATGCCCATGTGCTAGGCCGTGTGTCACACACGGCTGAGACACACGCCCGTGTCTCTGCTCATGTGGACGAAAATAATTCATTTTAAGGTCACTTTTCTCACCCTTTTATGATATCAACCTACATACAACACTCTCATATACCAATGTCTCAACCAAGCAATCAAAACTAAACAAAACACATTCTTAATATGACATAACATCACCAACACTTCATTTACTTATACTTACCTATTTAACTCCATACAAAAAGTTATCAAGTACTATTACTATCTACTTACTATTAATCATTTAAGATTCATAACTATGTTTCAATCTATTTCATTTGTTAAACCAACCCTATACATGTCATATAAACCAAAATTTACATTGCAAAAACTACTGGATTAACCTAGATAGTGTGGCTTGCTGTGTTGATCCGATCCTCCGAACTTCTTAAAAATCTATAAAGAACATTCAACGACACAAGTAAGCTTAATGAAGCTTAGTAAGTTCATTGGCTTTAAAATAAATCTTACAGAACATGCTATAATAATAATTCATTAAATAAGCATTTCATTAACATTTCCTGCCAATCACAATTTCAATTAATAAAATTCACTTGATTGAACTCAATATCAATATCCACTTATATTCTTCCACATTAATTTCATATAACACTTACTAATACTTGTCAAATTAGAAAATGTATTATGGATTTGAGTACATCGTTTTCTTTGATGCCATAGTCCGACTATGGTCTTACACAATTGCCATGGCTCTGCCATGGTCTTACACTCGTAATGTCATAACCCAATTATGGTCTTATCATCAGGAGGCCACAGCCCAGCTATGGTCTTATACATATACATATATTGCCATGGTCCAACCATGGTCTTACGTTTAAAGTGCCATAACCTAGTTATGGTCTTTTCACTAAAATGCCATAGCCCAGCTATGGTCTTACATTTAAATATTGTCATGGTCCAACCATGGTCTTATCCATCAATTCATCTTGTGTCACAGAACAATCTTACTCAATTCTGCATTCCACTTAATTTGAACTTTCAATTCAATTTTCATATATTTACAATAATCATAATTCAATAACAAAAATATGAAATAATGCGTTATATAATTCGTAAATTAACAGTTAATCATGAAAGTTCAACCATATGAACTTACCTAGGCTAATTTGTATAATTTGTTGTAATTCAGAGACTGTTCGCCTAATTTTCATTTTTCACGATTTTCTTCGGGCTCTTGATCTATAATATAAAATTATTCACTCATCAGCATCTAATTCAATTTTAATTCACTTCACAATTTATATCCTTCAATTTTTAAAATTACACATTTACCCTAACTTTTACAATTTTTACAATTTAGCCCCTTATCAATTCTCCCACCAATTGAGCTAATTTTTCTCAATTAACCATTTCTCTAATTATTTTAGGCTACTATACAATCTTTGATATTCAAAATTTCAATACCAAATCCTAATTCTTAACATTTTCACAATTTAGTCCTAAAAATCAATTTCTATTAAAATCACTTGATAAAATCATCACATAACAAAATTAAAGCTTCAATTCCATGTTATCTCATCATAAACATCCAGCACTCATCAATGGTAACTTTCAAAATTACCCATAGAATCAAAAACTAATGAAATAGATAGTTGGACCTAGTTGTAAAAGTCTTAAAAACATAAAAATTTCAAGAAAAATGCAAGAACTGGACTCACTTGAAATAGAAATATGAAAATCAGATTTGAGAGACCTCCTATGGCGTTTTCTTGGCTGAGAATTGTGAAGAATTGCTAGAATTCTTTAGATTTCAATTTTATTTAAGTTTAATTTCATAAAATTTACAATTTTGCCATTGTTCACATTGTTTTATTATTTTTTTAACTCTTATGCCGCCTCAGCCATATCCTTATGGCTTATTTACCCTTCAAGTCCTTCCTCATTTAACATTTAGGCTATTTAATCATTTTAGTAAGTTTTATAACCTTTTCAATTTAGTCCTTTTAAATTAATTAACTATGAAAACATTAAAATTTTCTAAAGAAACTTTAATACTAACTTAATGACATTCCATAAATATTTATAAAAATATTTACGGCTCGATTTATAAAATTGAGGCCTCGATACCTCGTTTTTGAAATTAATTAACCTAACAATTCTTCTAAAACATAAAATTCACTAATTCATAAATTTTCCTAAATTCACATTTGGCTTATAAACACTAAATAATAAAATATACGAGCTCAATTGTCAGATTTAGTGATCTCGAATCACTGTTTTAGACATCACTGAAAATGGCTGTTACAAATTTTCCATTAGCCATTTAATGGTGGGTGACTAAAAAAATCACATAATTGAGTGGTAATTTTGTAACTTTTCATAATTGAGTGAGAAAAAAGGAATCTTACTAGTAGCTGGATGACTACATATTTAGTTTACCTACAAAATATTATTTTTTTTAAAAAATAACAATTGGACTTTATTCGAAGTAATTAAAGGAACGGTCCTTAAAAAGAAAAACAATAAAAAAAAGGAGTTAAAATGACTCCCAAAAGCAACAATACTATCCAACCAGAAAATAAGCTTTTAACCTACCCAAACCAACATACAAGGCATCACAACATTAAAGCATAAGCTCATTTAAAAACTTAAATTATCCATGTAAAAATAAGTTTTCAGGGATTCTTAGTAAGACTGTCGATCTCCCTTCCTAATTTGGCCAGTCCATCTACCATCAATCCTTCTCAACTACATTTGTGGCAAAATCAGTAACACCTTGCACCAGATAAGTTGTTTCCTCCTTTCTTAGTCCTTCATGAACAAGAATATGTGCCACTTCATTTGCTCCTCACAGTGCATGTCGAAAAATACACTGACAATAGCCTTCGCATATGAATTTAGAGCTTCTAATATATATACTTATCTCCAATCTATCATCATTCTATCAAATGCGTTTTTTTGATAACTGTAAGAGCATCCCCTTCAATTTCCACTTCCAAGAAACCCAGATCGAGGCCCTACTAATCCGCCTGGACACATGCAATTGCCTTTGCAATGAGCACCGAGGGTATGTGATTGTTCATTATTATCTTTGTTCACAATACCCCCACCATTTTCATTTCTGATAATAATATTTTTACATGATCTTTTTGTGTGATTTTGAAATGCAACGTCAAAGTTTGATAAACGATAAATTATACATATTTTTACCCCATGTTTAGTCTACAGTTTGGATGAATTATTATCAATGTTTTGAGAGTTGGTGCTATTAATCTTTCTTTTTCATATCTTATACTCAAGAGAGCATAGGGAAGAGAAAAGAACGAAAAACAGATCAAAAACGAGGAAAATGGGTCAAATTGTGAAAATGACACGGCCCAGGAAGTCACCATACAACCGTGGCACACGGCCTTGCCACACAAGGTCCAACACGGCCTAGCCCCGACAAGCACGGCCAGGCCACACGGTCGTGCCACATCAACAGGCCCGAACACGGCCCTTATCGAAACCACATGGGCGTGGCACACGGGTGTGTCCCTGTCGTGAGGAAGTGCAATTTCACTCGGATTTGGATACTTAAAGGCTAAGGAAGGCATCCCAAAGCTCTATATAAAGATCCTAGGAGGCAACTCTAAGGGTGTACACTTTTCTCCCAAAAAGGAGCGCCGTATTTCTGCCAACACAAGGAGTGAAAGCAAGGAATTACTCCAAGGGAAGCCGATTGATTCATCCCAGAAGCCAGAATTCTACATCAACACAGAGGATCTCCCTAAATTCTTTCAGGGGATTTTGGGTTCTTTATGTTTTGTTATCTTATTTCTTCTGAGATGTTTTCTTTATTAATTATGAACTAAACCCCTCAAATACTTGACGGGGATGAAACCTAAGACAGATCTTGTTATTATTTATTCTTGAATTATATGATAAATACTTGAATTGTTCTTAATTTTGTTTTCTTCATTCTTGATTTAATAATCCTAGGTATTACTTCAAGAAACTGATGTGCTTAGGCAAAGGAGCAAAAGTCCCTGTTTTAAGAGTAGATCTACCAAAATTAAGCAGAGTTGCATGCAACCCTAGATATAGGGCGACATAAATCTGCCGGATTAGGGTCAAACCTAATAGGGGGATCTATAGATCGAATTAATGCAACCTAGGGGTGTTAATTAATAAAGAAACTTTGGTTAACCACCTAGGATTAGTTTTATCCTCGACGGAGGTATTAACATAGGTTAGGGATCTCTACGGATCAAGTCAAGTGAAGAAATCATCTAGTTCAAGAAGTTAATAACAAGTGACGTCTAGGTGGATTCTCCCTTAAGTATTGCTCATATTAATCAGCTTTTCCCGAAAGTTTTCCCTAATTTACCTTTTTGTGCACTTTTGGTTAGTTTTAGAATTAGTTTCAACCAATCCTTTTTTATTTTTAGGCTAGATAATAGAAAGGAAGTAAGTATTAGTACTTTTGGTTCCTTTAGGTACGATAACTCGGTCTTGCCGCTACACTGTACTACTATTCGATAGGTGCGCTTGCCTTTAAAATCGTGATATTAGTTAGTTTTTGGTGTGATCAGTTTTTATAAATTTTATTACTTAATATCGCGAGTATCAAGTTTTTGGCGCCGTTGCCGGGGAACTAAAATATTAAGAAAAATCGATTTCTATTACTTTAGCCATTACTATATTTATTTATTTATTTATTTTCAGTTTTTATTTATTTTTATTTTTATTTTATTTTTATTTTTAATTTTCTTTGCTTTTTCCTTTTAGATATTTCTAGTTTATGACTAGAAACAACCCAGCAGGACCATTACTTTTTGACGAAGATTTAGAAGCGACAGTTTGCAGAACTCGCAAAGAGATCAGACGAAGCCTACATTATCCAGAACAAGATCAAGAACAAAGGCCAGAACCTACAGAAGAGATGGAAGCAAATCAAAACGTTCCACCACCTCTCGCAATAGACGCGCAACCAGCAAATCAAGAGCAGCTCCTCGCACTATGTATAATTATGCTAAACCTAGTTTGGCTGGTACCCAAACTAGCATTATTAGACCTACTATTGCTGCTAATAATTTTGAATTAAAGCCTAACACTATTTAGATGATACAGCAATTGGTGCAATTTGATGGTTTATAGGATGAAGATCCAAATTTACACATAGCCAATTTTTTGGAACTTTGTGATACCTTTAAAATTAATGGAGTTTCTGATGATGCCATTCGTCTAAGGCTATTTCCATTCTCTTTGAGAAATAAAGCCAAACAGTGGTTAAACTCTTTACCACGAGGCTCAATCACTACATGGGAACAGATGACCGAAAAATTTTTACTTAAATATTTTCCTCCAGCTAAAACAGCTAAATTACGAAATGATATCTCTTCTTTTGTGCAGATAGATTTAGAAACACTTTACGATGTCTGGGAGAGATACAAAGATCTTTTGAGAAGGTGCCCTCATCATGGATTACCTTTGTGGCTACAAGTTCAAACCTTTCACAACGGTTTGAATCCTTCGACAAGGCAAATGATCGATGCAGCCGCAGGAGGAACAATCAACAATAGAACACCCGAAGCAGCTTATGAATTTATTGAAGAGATGTCACTGAATAACTATCAGTGGCAAGTCATGAGGACAAAGCCGACAAAAGCTGTAAGAGTTTATAATATTGATGTTGTCAATATGCTTACTAACCAAGTAGAACTTTTAAATAAAAAGTTTGATAATTTTGTTGGTTCTACGCAAGTACAGCCAGTGATGCAGTGTGACACAACTCCAGTAAATATGTTCAATTCAGACTACTCATCCTATGGACACAGCATGAAAACTGAGCAAGCCAACTATATGGGTAACAATTCTAGACCTCAAAATAACCCTTATAGTAAAACTTACAGTGCAGGTTGGCGAAATCACCCCAATTTTTCATGGGGAGGACAAGGAAATCAAATACAACAGCCTCCTCTGGGATTTCAACAGCCACCACCACAACAATGGAAAAAGTCGAATCTTGAAGAGATGTTCACCAAATTTATGGCTGCATCAGAAACCCGTTTCCAAAACACTAAAACGGCACTAAAAAACTAGCAAGCATCAATTCAAGGGCTTAAGAATCAAATCGGTCAGCTTGCAAAATTAATTTCAAAAAGACTACAAGGTGGACTACCGAGTAATACTGAGCCAAATCCCAGAGAACATGTCAAAGTGATTACTCTAAGAGATGGGAAAGTACTAGCTGAACTAGAAAAGAAGTCTGCTCCAGAATCTTTAGGAGATAAGGCAGATAAACCCAAGGAAAAAACTCCACCAACACTCAAGGAATACCAACCGCCTATTCCATATCCGGCAAAGTTGAAGAAAGACCGTACAGACGCCCAATTCAGTAAATTTCATGAACTTTTTAAACAATTACACATTAACTTACCTTTTGTTGAAGCAATTTCGCAGATGCCGAAGTACGCGAAGTTCCTTAAAGAACTTCTGACAAATAAAAGAAAGTTGGAAGAATTAGCCACAGTGGAACTCAACGAGGAATGCTCAGCTATTCTCTAAAATAAACTACAGGCAAAACTGAAAGACCTAGTGAGTTTTACTATTCCTTGTTTAATTGGTAGTTTGCTTATTGATAAAGCCTTAGCTGATTTAGGTGCTAGCATTAATCTCATGCCTTACAAAATGTTCAAGCAACTAGGTCTAGGGGAACCAAAGCCCACTAGGATGAGTATTCAACTAGCTGATAGATCTGTTAAATATCCTAGGGGAATCATCGAAGATGTACTAGTAAAGGTAGATAAATTTATATTCCCTGTTGATTTTGTTATGCTTGATATAGATGAGGATATTGAGGTACCTTTAATTTTGGGACGTCCATTCTTAGCCACTGTTAGAGCTGTTATTGATGTAGGGGATGGTAAATTAGTACTTAGAGTTGGTAAGGAAGAAGTCGTTTTTAAAATCTATGATACTATGAAATTTTCTAAAGAACAAGATGATTCCTGTTATTTTGTTGATATTATTAATTACTTTGTTCAAGATAATTTTCAGGAACTTTCTATCACAGGCACGTTGGAACTGTGTCTTGTTCAAGGTGGAGGGAAAGATGAAGCCACCACTGAAATTGAGAAAGTAAGAAAGGAGTTAGATTCTAATAAAATCATCACAAGACACATAAGTTATGAAAGTATAAAGATGAATGATGAATTGAGACAGAAATATTCCATTGATGAACCCCCTAAATTAGAGTTAAAGCAACTGCCAGATCATTTAGAATATGTCTTTTTAGGGGAAGATTCAATTTTTCCAGTTATTATCGCATCAGATTTGAGCATTGCAGAAAAAGAGGAACTACTCCATGTGTTAAAGGAACATAAGTATGCTATAGCTTGGAAAATATCAGATATTACGGGAATTAATCCTTCCTTCTACACCCACAAAATTTTAATGGAAGATGAATTTAAACTATCGGTGCAAGCTCAGAAACGATTGAATCCCAACATGAAAGAAGTTGTAAAAGCCGAGGTAATTAAACTTCTAGATGCAGGCATTATTTATCCTATTTCTGACAGTTCTTGGGTAAGTCCTGTACAGGTTGTTCCTAAAAAAGGAGGTTTGACCGTGGTGTCTAATGACAAAAAAGAGTCAATACCTACAAGAACAGTCATTGGATGAAGAGTTTGCATTGATTAAAAAAAGCTGAATGATGCCACTCGAAAAGATCATTTTCCCTTACCTTTTATTGATCAGATGCTGGAAAGATTATCAGGTCACATGTATTATTGTTTCCTAGATGGCCTCTCTGGCTACTTCCAAATCCCGATAGCTCTAGAAGATCAGGAGAAAACGACATTCACATGTCCATACGATACGTTTGCTTATCGTAGAATACCTTTTGGTTTATGTAACGCTCCTGCTACTTTTCAGCGATGCATGCTAGCTATCTTCAATGAATTCGTGGAAGACATCATGGAGGTATTTATGGATGATTTCTCAGTTTTCGGTAATTCTTTCCAACTTTGTCTCAATAATTTAAAACGTGTTTTGATAAGATGTGAAGAGACAAATTTAGTGCTAAACTGGGAGAAATGCCATTTTATGGTTCAAGAGGGTATTGTATTAGGTCATAAAATTTATAGTAAAGGGATAGAGGTAGATAAAGCAAAAATTGAAACCATTGAAAAATTACCTCCTCCTAATTCAGTTAAGGCTATAAGAAGCTTTTTAGGACATGCCGGTTTTTATCGCAGGTTTATTAAAGATTTTTCTAAAATAGCTAAGCCTTTAACAAAGCTGCTAGAAAAAGACGTGCTGTTCAACTTTGACCAAGAATGTTTATAATCTTTTAACACTCTTAAGGAAAAGTTAGTCAATGCCCCGATTATGATTTCACCTGATTGGAATCTACCTTTTGAACTAATGTGCGATGCAAGTGATTTTGCAGCAGGTGCAGTTTTAGGACAGCGAAGAGACAAGCACTTTCAACCGATCTATTATGCTAGCAGAACTCTGACAGCTACTCAAGCAAATTATACTACCACAGAAAAAGAATTGCTAGCTATTATTTTTGCATTTGACAAATTCATGTCTTATTTGATTTTGTCAAAAGTTATTGTTTATACTGATCATTTTGCTCATCGCTACCTTTTAACTAAAACTGATGCAAAACCTCGACTAATAAAATGGATATATTGTTACAGGAATTCGATTTAGAAATAAAGGATAAGAAAAGAGCTGAAAACTTGGCAGCGGATCACCTTTCAAGATTAGAAAACACGCAACCCAAGTACCTCGATAAAATAAACGACTTGTTTCCTAAAGAACAACTCCTATCCTTAGCAGATCCAACAGTTCCTTGGTTTGCTAATTTTGCAAACTATTTAGCAGCTAACATAACCCCAAAAGGGCTGACCCATAGCAAAAGAAGCGATTCTTCGCTGATGTGAAAAACTACTTTTGAGAGGATCCTTTTCTTTTTCGAATTTGTGCAGATCAGGTTATTTGAAGATGCGTTACTGAAATAGAAGCATACTAGATTTTGAATCACCGCCATTCAGGACCCGCAGGAGGACATCACAATGGAGCTAGAACTACTCATAAGGTACTCGAATCGGGCTTTTGCTGGCCTACACTTTTCAGGGATGCCAACAGGTATGTGACCTCTAGTGATAAATGTCAGCGAACAGGTAATATTTCTCAACACAATGAAATGCCTCAGAACTATATACTTTCATACGAAATATTTGATGTATGGGGTATTGATTTCATGGGTCCATTCCTTACTTCATTTGGGAATAAGTACATCCTAGTAGCGGTAGATTATATGTCAAAATGGGTGGAAGCCCAAGCCTTACCTACTAATGATACTAGAATGGTAGTACGATTTTTGAAGAAAATTTTCTCTCGATTTGGAACACCCAGGATAATTATCAGTGATAGGGGTACCCATTTTTGCAATGCCCAATTTGAAAAAAATTTAAAAAGGTATGGAGTACACCATAAAACAGCTACCCCTTATCATCCACAAACCAGTGGCCAAGTCGAAGTAACAAATAGGGAACTAAAACGCATCCTAGAGAAAACAATAGAAACAAATAGAAAAGATTGGTCAAGAAAAATAGACGATGCTTTATTAGCTTATAGAACTACTTTTAAAACACCTATTGGTACATCTCCTTATAAGCTTGTCTACGGAAAAAGTTGTCATCTGCCATTTGAACTGGGACATAAAGCATTTTGGGCTATCAAATTTTTAAACCTTGATTTCAAACTTACAGGTGAGAAAAGATTAATGCAGTTAAACGAACTAGATGAATGGCGTTGCAATGCCTACGAGAGCTCACGACTATATAAGGAAGCCATGAAGCGACGTCATGACAAACGACTGAAACAACCTAAGCAGTTTAAAACAGGTGATCTTGTCTTACTCTACAACTCAAGGCTGAGACTATTTCCTGGAAAACTCAAGTCAAGGTGGTCATGTCCATTCACTGTTCAAAATGTCTTTCCATACGGCACAATTGAGGTAACTCACCCTAACCACGGTACGTTCAAGGTAAACGGTCATAGGCTTAAACATTATAGATATGAGAATTTTAAAGATAACAGGGAGGAGCTTCAACTCCACGAAATCCCTTCGTGATACATCCAGGTAGAGTCGGGTTTAGACTCTAAATAAGCGATTCTCGGGAGGCAACCCGAGCACTAACTCAGTAACTTCTTTTCTATTTTTGATTTTACTCATTTTATACAAGAACTAACTCTTTTTAATACAGGATTTTAGGACCACACGGCCTGGCACACGAGCATGCCTCCAGCCGTATGAACATTTAAAGTAGAGACACGGTCGTGCACTGAGGCTGTGTAAAAACAGAATGAAATTTTTTTCCAAAACACGGGCTATCAATAAATCCCCACGGCCGTGCGACATGGCCGAGGCAACCCTCTAACTTAAACATGGGCCTACACAAATCCCCACGCCCGTGTCCCCAGACCGTGGCCAACACTGTCAATTTGGACACAGCCGTGTGCCTTTCTACACGGCCGTGTGACTTACCCCACGCCCGTGGGAAAAGAGAACACAATCGTACACGGCCGTATGAGATGGCCAATACGGGCATGCTTTTCGAACCAGGCACACCAATTTCAAAACACGCGGGTAAAACCTAAGTCACACGGGCGTGTGACATGCCCGTGTGACCCAAAAACTATAAATAGGAAGCCACTATTCATTCTCTTATTCACTCAAACCCTAAAATCTCCTCTCCACAACCACCATAAATGCCACCGCCGACCTTGAAACCATCACCATGCTCACACACAGCCGATACACGCCCGTGTAACCTCACCCCATGACCGTTTGACCTCAAACCACGACCGTGCAACTTTATATTTGGTTATATTTTCTCATTTTTCTCATTTTATTTATTAATATTTCATTTTTATTATCTACTTAGTTAATTTTACTTTATTCTAGATATTAATTCAAGCATGGAATTAGTTACACTAGGATGAATAATCTAGAATGTTAGAGATCATATTAGGATTGCATGCCATTTAAGTGCAAAATTGCTTGCCATTTATCTCATGAATTTAGTATAAATACATACCCATATCGTTTGTTTTTGCTACCACTTAGAATGGATTATATTTACTATTTTGGTTAGTCCCTATTTTATTTTTTTTAGGCACATTGTCATTTTAATCTACACATTTAATTTTATTATAGTTTTCAATTTAACTTCGATTTTTAGAACTAATAACTCTAACTTTATTTTAGGTAACATGTCATCGCACGATAAGAAAGCTGCCGTCCCCGCCTCGAAGAAACAAAAGGGACCAGGTGGTTCTTCCTCGAGACCCACCTCCGAAGTTCGCCACCCGTCTATCACATTCTCTCAAACCTCGCAAGAAGAATTATGTCAAATACTACGAGAACGTCCATTGAGCGCTGGCCGATGCATAGATTGGGCAGCACTAGAACAAGTAAACCTTGCTGATTCAGTCCAAGCCCTACTCATGACGGACCCTTGAGAGCAGTTTCTCCAGATCATCGAGCCTATATACATGGAGCTCATCCTTGAGTTCTGTTCCATATTCCACCTCCAGCCGTCATAAACTGGTTTGATGATCCGGGAACAGTTCAGTTCCACTTAGGAGGTCGCGTACACCACCTGAGCGTACCAGAGTTCGGCTCAGCACTCGGGCTCTACACGGAGCAATTCATGAAAGAAGAAGACTTCCTCAACCTCTCCCGTCGCATCCATCTTAGGCCAGTCGACTGTTGGCACGAGATCGCCCCGGGGCGTCAGATATATAACCCCAGTAGCAGCAATGTGATCGCTCTCGCCCACTGTTTGAGGTACATCCACGCCCTCCTTGCACATACTCTAACGGGTAGACGCGAAAGCACAGGCGTCGTCAACACTTACGACGTCTATTTCCTATGGTGCATGGCGAACGCGTACCCCATCGACCTCGCCTACTTTATCGCGCACGCCATGCAGCACCAGACTGAGAGTCACCGCTGGGGCGCATATCCATGGGGCCGTATATCACACGCTTGGCTCGTCATTTCGGGCTCCTCAACACCGCGGCCTAGACATCCTCATACACATTGATAGGCCGGATGTCCCCTCAGGGCATCCAGGCCATGCTACACATGAGGATGATCCAGCGCAGACCTGGAGGCGACCCCCTTCAATACCACCTCATCCAGGAGGGCGAGGATCCTAAGGACATTCCTGATGATGTCCCACCACCACCACAGGAAGAGGATGCACCCACCGAGCCACCACCCCCTCGTTGCCTATCTCATGCAGCAGCTTCACACGCTGACATATCTAGGCGCTTATCCAGATTTGAGCAGCAATGCTTCCAGCGCTTCGACCATATCGACGCCACACTACAGTAGATATGCCAGCACCTTCACATCACTTCCCCACCGCCACCGCGTGATCCATCTGAGGATTAGAGCTTTCTATTCCTCTTAACTTTATTTTTATCTTACTTTTTATTCTAACACTGATCTCTATTTTCACCTTCTAACTTCTTCTCTTTTATTTTCTTATTTACATTTCTTTTTATTTTTAGTTGAATTTTTCTTTTTCTTTTTCATTACTTGAATATTAGTATTTTTAGAATTTTGTTTTAGTTTATTTTATTTCTCTTTCAAATCGGCCAACCCCTAACAAGTAATCTCTCTTAATCCAAATTTCCCACGACTAATAAATACTTTCGTAGTTTCAAATGAGCTTTACAGCTCAAATCTCTACGAAAACAGGAACACCCTGCCACAACTGCCAACTCTTCCGATCTCCGTCTCACTAATCCATCCAAAGCAGGGAGTTTCATACCTTTCCCTATCTTATGATCCTGTGCTTTTATTGCCACTAATGTTATCTTTGTACATTAAGGGCAATGTACATCTTAATTGTGGGGGGGAAATCTATTTTCAGTCTTTACACTCTCTTTGAAATCCCTGAACTTTTTTTACTAACATTTTGCATTGTTCTCAAATTCTTACTTTCACTCTTTGCATTATCTTCAATCTCCTATTAGGAATATATTTTGATTGAATTATGATTTTTATTGTTATGTGAGAATTAAGACATAGGCGCTTGTACTTTGATTCAAACTTTAAAACATTGGGAATCAAGCATGATAAGTTGAAATTTTTGAAAACCCCATTTTTTTCATAAGTTATTTTCCTTAATTCTAAGTATTATCTTGAGATTTGAAATTCACAGGATCGACATCAAAAGCCATAATTCTGGTGAGATTTTTGAGCCTTTTGAGAATACATTCTTTCGTGCTCACTTTTATTATTGCTTTGAGTGAGTCAATACTGATTTGTTATTCTAGAACATGCTTTGATTATACATGTCAAGACCACATCATTGATTTGATACACTGAAATGATAAAGGCACCTAGGATTTTACCCAGTTACTCCATAAAAGCCTACCTCCATAAATTAACCCCTAGTGAAACCCTTTGAGCCTAACAACCTTTTCTTTGACTTACCTCTAATATTAACCTTTCACCCATTTTTTGTTGAATTTCTTTCAATTATTTTGACCCCTATTTTTGTCAAGATTTGAGTTGAATTTTTCATCTAGCTTTATTCTCTTTTCCAGATTGTAAAATTTTATCCAATTTATTGTATTGTACTTGAATTGTTCTTAAAAAAAACGTATATATTAATTCAGTTGTAATCGTAATAGTTCAAATGGTTTTTGCATATTTCTATTTTAAGGCTCCCAAGGCGGAAATGATGTTACTATAAGAATTAGCTCGAGAAATATGTTCCAGTGATAGAGATTTTTCTAGCTAGATAAGTTTTTAATTCAATCTCGATTCTAACCCTCTTTTGCAGCCTGTGACAATACCCCTAACCAAGCCCCGTTACAACCATTACAAGATCTTTTGATTGATGTGTCATGTCAATCTATAGTGGTAGAGATGTGATTTTCTTATAAGCCAATGGTAATAGCTTTTCAGGTTGACTAGAGAGTGCTTAATTCTTGAACTCTAAACACTTCGAGTGGATAGAGTGAATCTTTAGTGAGGATGTCAACTCTTATTAATTGAGATGGAGAGATAATTACTTAGGAGAAGGGAGGAAACTTATGATTCAATAATAAAATTCTCAACTTAGAGTAATTGAATCCTTAATGTTCTTCTGATTGAATTATCATTTTATGATTACCTATGGATTAGTTTGAAACATTATTAATAACGATTGTAAGTTAAGAGGAATGATTCTTAATTAGGAATTGAGATTTTGCTTGAGAACAAGCAAAGGCTTAAGTGTGGGGGTATTTGATAAAGGATAAATTATACATATTTTTACCCCATGTTTAGTCTACATTTTGGATGAATTATTATCAATTTTGTGAGAATTGGTGCTCTTAATCTTTCTTTTTCATATCTTATACTCAGGTGAGCATAGGGAAGAGAAAAGAACGAAAAACGGACCAAAAATGAGGAAAATAGGCAAAATTGTAAAAACGACACGGCTTAGGAAGTCACCACACGGCCGTGGCACACGGCCGTGTCACACAAGGTCCAACACGGCCCAGCCCCGACAAGCATAGCCAGACCACACGGCCGTGCCACATCAACAGGCCCGAACACGACCCTTATCAAAACCACACGGGCATGGCACACAGGCGTGTCCCTGTCATGAGGAAGTGCAATTTCACTCAGATTTGGATACTTAGAGGACAAGAAAGGCATCCCAAAGCTCTATATAAAGACCCTAAGAGGCAACTCTAAGGGTGTACACTTTTCTTCCAAAAAGGAGCGCCGTATTTCTGCCAACACAAGAAGTGAAAGCAAGGAATTACTCCAAGGGAAGCCGATTGATTCATCCCAGAAGCCAGAATTCTACATCAAGACAGAGGATCTCCCTAAATTCTTTCAAGGGTTTTTGGGTTCTTTATGTTTTGTTATCTTATTTCTTCTAAGATGTATTCTTTATTAATTATGAACTAAACCCCTCAAATACTTGAGGGGGATGAAACCTAAGACAGATCTTGTTATTATTTATTCTTGAATTATATGATAAATACTTGAATTGTTCTTAATTATGTGTTCTTCATTCTTGATTTAATAATCCTAGATATTACTTCAAGAAACTGATGTGCTTAGGCAGAGGAGCAAAAGTCCCTATTTTAATAGTAGATCTACTATAATTAAGCAGAGTTGCATGCAACCTTAGACATAGGGCGACATAAATCTGCAGGATTAGGGTCAAACCTAATAGGGGGATCCATAGATCGAATTAATGCAACCTAGGGGTGTTAATTAATAAAGAAACTTTGATTAACCACCTAGGATTAGTTGTTCTTATCCTCGATGGAGGTATTAACATAGGTTAGGGATCTCTACGGATCAAGTCAAGTGAAGAAATCGTCTAGTTCAAGAAGTTAATAACAAGTGACGTCTAGGTGGATTCTCCCTTAAGTATTACTCATATTAATCAGCTTTTCTCAAAAGTTTTCCTCAATTTACTTTTTGTGCACTTTTAGTTAGTTTTAGAATTAGTTTCAACCAATCCTCGTTTATTTTTAGGCTAGATAATAGAAAGGAAGTAAGTATTAGTACTTTTGGTTCCCTTGGGTACGATAACTTGGTCTTGCCGCTAAACTATACTACTATTCGATAGGTGCGCTTGCCTTTAAAATCGTGATATTAGTTAGTTTTTGGTGTGATCAGTTTTTATAAATTTTATTACTTAATATCGCGAGTATCAAAGTTCATCTTCACTAGAGGACTCTCTAGTGATCTCCAACGTTTAGGCCCCATCTTTTGAACATGTGTTTTTTGGTTAATTACTTCCAATTCTCGGATATAGGAGACAACAAAATAGTTAGTTTCACTTGCTTTCTATTTAACTTCCTCATGAATAGTTTTATTTTGAACCATCCAAATAGCCCATATTGTGCTTGCCATGTGAACATTAAATTTGTTCATTAATGTTACTCATCCAATCCCTATATTCTATTTCCAATGCTATATGTGGCCAACAAATGTTTAGTGATTGCCAAATCTCTTTTGCAGTGGAACAGTTTCTAAAAAATTGTTCAATAGATTCCATTCCATCAGAGTACTTGGGACAATTTGTTGAACCAATAAGTCATCTATTGTATAAATTATGAAACGTAGGGATGTAATTTTGGAACACTCTCCAATTTGTAATCTTCATCTTAGTCAGAAGGTTAAGTTGCCACAATTTATTATAATAAGGAGAATAGGTAGTGTGCACTGTGTAACACCCCAAACCTGGCCCAGACGTTATGGCCGAATCTGGCGATGTCACATTGAAAGAGAATGATTGTTTCTAAAACGATTTTATGAAATTGAGAACATGTTTGATAGAAACTTTACTTGGTTAAAATTTAAGTCGGGATTTAAAAATTCAAGTTCTAGTTAAGCCCAAAATAGAAGCCCATGTTTAAAGAAAAAGGCCCAAAAAGCAATGTCATTTAAAATCTATGTTAAATTTGAGAAAGTTATCTAAGTAAAGATAAAACTAGGCAGTCAAAATAGAAAATAAACCCTAATTACAGTCTTATCGGAGAAACAATGCCTTATTACAATCCATTTAAACAAAAACAACAAGTAAAGTGAAGTAATTTGAAAATTATTCAAAATTCCTAAGTAGCTTGCAGTGTGGCCATCTCCGAGTCCTCTCCCATGTCGAGCCTTCTATTGAGGATCACCTGAAACATTAAATTAAAGGGTGTGAGTTTCGAAACTTAGTATGTACAACCCTTGGCAATCAAATCAATATGCAAAAATCACATTGGGCCTAAGCCTTAACAATATCGGTGGCCTCTGGGCCTTAGCCCCTGATAGCTTCGGTTGGGCCCCAGCCCACATTCAAATATCAAGATGTTCATGCCATATGCAGTTACCCATAACCAACCTTGTACACCCTCTTCCAACCCTACACTCCTGTGGGGAGATACTCGACCCACCTATCCTTATACACCCGTTGTGACACCGATTGCGGCACCACTCATCGTTACTGCAGAGCTACTCGTGGCACAAAAGCCTTCGTTGTAGCATCAGTTACGGCACTACTTATCGTTACAGCAGAGCTGCTCGTGGCTCAGAAGCCTTTGTTGGATCCACAGTCATCAAGCGACCGTGTGACCCTCATATACACTTCCTCCGTATCATCAAAACCCACCCAAGTACAACATACAATTCATGAATGCAACATACACATTTTCACACATTTTCACATATTAAGAACTTAGGGATATCTTGGTCATTTCACTACCCAGGGGTATTTCGGTAATTTCTACCTTACAAGAGTATTCCAGTACTCTTACCCTACGAGGGTGTTTCAGTAGTTCTGCCTTATAGGGCATTTTCGTAATTCTACCTTAGAAGGGTATTTTCATAATTTTATCCTAGAAGGGTATTTTCGTAATTTCCTAATGATACAAATTTTAGTTATGAATTATGGCCCATCAACAAGTCCTCGCGGCTAAGATGAATAGACACTATGCACCAGGTAGGATTCAAGAGAAGAGGAGGTGGGTCACTTGAACCGCTTAAGTACCAAGCTCTTCCTAGATCCAATCCTAGACATGCACACATCCATTGCCACACCTTAGTCTAGCGACTTGTCCATGGGTTTGTTTAATTATTTAATTAAGTCTTATGTAAAATTTGAGAGATCAGAACTAGGCCTATAGTCCATTAAAACCCTAGCATGCATTTCTACAGTCCCATAAGGCCCACTAGGCCCAACCATATACATAAAACCCATTAAGCCCAACATGCTTATATAGCCCATTAGGCCCGATCATAACTCTATCATACAATTACACATACTAATCCATCATAAAATTTCATATCACAACTTTGCCACTTTGGGCTTACAAATTCGACAGGCCCATTAGAGATTTTAAGATTTCGACTTTTACCGATTTTCGTGTGTGTAGTGTATGTACACACCTGATTGACGACTCGTACTACCCTATTCTCAGCCTTAACCTACAATCAAAATCACTTTCGAATCAATACTATACCTTAAACTACAACTTAATCAAATACCGAAGCCTTACCGTAACCTTACAGTGTACCTTCGGCTTTTCTAGCCTTTCCTTAGCAAATATTCCCGAATATTCTTAGATCTGCACCAATACACACATATTATCAACATCAAGTGACTCGTATTCCACACGAGTCACCCCTATCAACCATATTTATATTCGGCCACCTATGAAACCGAAATTTAGAGTGAGTACGCTTACCACTTGCTAGGAATCCTTACACCGCTTGAAATCTATGAACCCTAACTCTTGTTAATATATGGTTAACGACAAGAAAAAGATTAGATAGCCCTTCGGCTTTTATCAAAACGCACTAAAAATGGTTAACTAAGTACTTACCAAAACTAGTCTCTGATCTTGCGGCCTAGATATCTACTGAGTGTGATCGGCTTTTAAAATCTTGATTAAAGGTTGTAAATAAAAAAAACAAATTTGTGATGGAGGAAAGCAAAAGAAATCGACAAAGGGGATATAGGTATTCGGCTTTTGCAAAAGAGGAAAATGAACTAGAAATAAGGAGAAGAATGAAGTATTCGGTTTGGCAAAACAAATAAAACTCTTCAAAAAGAATTTGGCGCCCCCTATAAATACCCAAAGTTGAACCCCTAAAATCACAATTAGCTCCACTTCATCCACATCCCATCTCCTAATTTTTCTTCACGATAAGCTCTTCTAACCTCTTCATATATTTTCTCTTTTGATCACTCTCCTCAGAGCCCATCTTCATGCCACTTTCAACCTTCTAGAAGGCCAAAATTAAACTCCTAAAAATACTAAGCTAGGATCCAAAACTTAACCAAGGCCCAATACTTCTAGGCCCAAAATTCGGGGTGTTACACACTGTGTTAGGTATATATGTATTATCTTATTATAACAAGCAGTTATACCTGATCTGCCATAATTCGGTGTTATAAATTAAATTAGTTTTCACACTTTGGGAGCTTGAATACAAGCATTTCATTATGTTCTAGTTATGTTTTCGTAGTTTAGTTTGAATTCAATTAAAAATGTAATTTGAGTCTTTTATTGACCTTAGGGACCGAATGAAGCTAATATACTTAGTGAGTGTGCAGAAGGCAATCCAAGGGCATAAAACTCAATATTGGTCACTGTGTTACAACATGAGGAGTTTGATGTCGCAACATAATGAATAGAATGCAAGAATTTTGAGATTGCCTTTGGTGTTACGACACAGACAAGGGATGTCGTGACATACCCCTGAAGCCATCTTGAATCTGAGCATACTACCTTTGATGTCACGACATAGGTATTAGGGTGTCGCGTATCAGTCCTATACGGGAAACACTTACGAGCTAGGGGTATTTTGATCCGCACAATCAAAAGTTAAACAAGAGAACATCATCTAACCTACAGTTGAGGATAATGGCAACCCTAACTCTATAATTAGGCTCTTAAAACACTCATTGAGGGACAACTTTCATATTGTATAACTTTATTCATAGATTTAGTCTTTAGCTTTTCTCTTTTCTTAGGCTTATGTTTTATTTCAGTTTTTGTCATTTGTAGTTGTGAAAGAAATCATATTTGTGAAACACAATCAAACTCTATGAGGATTCTGCGATTAATTCTAATACAAATTAGACTTCTTCTAAATTTTATACTCTTGAATTATTATTCATGTTTACTTTTTTATCAAGTTTATATTGTTTATTAGATCATGAGGAACTAATCCCCCACAAGGGGATTAGTGAGTAGGGGTATGATTAATTAACTGTTTTGCAAGGTTCTCTTAACGGATCAGCTATTCAGGAGAGGTCTGACAACCCTAGGAAGTCATCAAGGTAGGAATTAACCAAATTTTGGTATAACCTATCCATGAATACCTTAACACTAAACTGGTTTGGATTGTGAGATCAAGAGATTAGTAGTTCTTGCTGACTCAGTATATTAATGGAAGATTAGAGCATTCTATTGGGGTATTGACTAGTTCATTGAACAAGAAAACATGAAACAACAGTTGGTCATGATTACTGAATCGAGCTAATCACCCATGCCCAAATTTGATATACATTTTACTATTTGATTTCTCGTGATTTATTTATTTCTTTTCTTTTTTCATTATTATTGTTAATTTAGATTAACAAAACCTTTCATTTTATTTATCATATTATAATCCATTTAAAGTACTAATTAGATCTATTTATGTTTAGATTAGAATTAATTTAGTGCTCACCTCCCTTGGGTACGATCCTTATAGTACTCACATACTCCATTATAACTCTATTACAACCTGACCCATATACTTGTGGATACTTCCTTTCATATATTTTGTGCAGGATTTCTATTCTAGACGTTGGTATGTCCAAAGGCGGTCAATATCCACTTCACATGGAATACTCCCCTGAACCTTTCCTCTGCCATACCAATTTGTCTTCATGTGGGGCACTAGCCAGTGGAATGCAAAGAATTCTATTCACAATATCATCATTAAAGGCATTATATATCAACTTTGCTATTCAACATCTAGTTGTAGGCTCTATCAAATCGGCCACTATTTGAATAATTGGATTACTAACCATGTTCCCTATTATGTTAACAACCCCTAGAATCCAACCCTTAGTCCAAACCAAAATTGGGACCTTGTTCCCACTCTCCAACATATGCTATCTTCAAGAAGCTTTTTGGCCTCCTAAATGTTTTTCCAAGTATAAGAAGGGTAAGCTCCCAAACTTGCATTAACAAAATTTGAGTTTAGGTAATTTTTAGGTTTTGATGTGCGAGATAATAACGAATTAGTATGACAAATCAAATGCCATCCCTGCATCTCAAGCAAAGCCAAATTGAATTTCGCCAAACTCCTAATTCCAATTCTTTCGTTCTCTTTAAGCTCACATAACCACTTCGAATCACACTAGTGGATCCCACATTTACCATGGTTTTTCTACCACCAAAATTCGCTGATTATTCCTTCCATATCTGAACATAAGGAATTAGGTAATAGGAAACATGACATCAAGTAAGTCAGGATTGCCTGCAAAATCACCTTAATCAAAATTTCCTTTCCCCCTTATGAGAGATACTTTATACTTTAACATTTAATCCTACTGCTCATGTGATCTTTTAACACCTTGAAAGCTAGCTTTTTCACCCTTCTAACTATATTTGGAGACCTAGATATTTTTCTAGATGTGTGGAGAATCTAACATTTAGAATAATGGAAACATGCAATCATAACTCTTCAATTACATTTAAGCTAAAATAAAGCAAAGATTTATCAAAGTTAATACACTGACCTATATAAACTTCATATTCACGAAGAAGATTTTTCATAATATGAGCCCCTCTCGTTGTAGCTTCACCGAATAGGATACAATTGTCAGCAAATAATATTTGAGAAATTAATGGTCCCATTTTGCAAACATTTGCTCCCTTTAGTAAACCTTTTTTCCGCTAATCTCATCAAAGCTGATAAACCTTTACTACACATTAGAAAAAGGTATTCAAGGGATCCCCCTGCCTAAGTCCTCGAGATGGTGAAATAATTTCCCCTTCTTCATCATTTAGCACAATCAAATATTTACCAATACTAATATAGTGCATAATAAAATCTACGCATGAACTATCAAACCCTATCTTCAACATCATACTTCTAAAAAAAGCTTATTCAACTCTATCATAGGCTTTGCTTATATCAAGCTTTAGAGCCAAAAAACATTTTTGACCAATTCTTTTTTGTTTAAAAGTATGCAATATTGTAACACCCCTAACATGTCTCCGTTGCCAGATTAGAGTTATGGAGTATTACAAAACAAATTGAAACATTCAAAATAACATAGAATCAATTATTCAAATTTAAATATTAACATTCAATTTCAAGTTTCATTCATAACATAAATACATTTACGGGCCGCCTTAAAAATAGTTTGGGAACATTCAGGGACAATTTGAAACAAAATAGAAAATTATAGAAAATTTTGAAAATAGAGGTCACACGGCCCTGTGGCCAAGTTGTATGGTTCAGAAACATGGCCATGTGACCAACCGTGTATAATTCAAAATATGGGTCACAAGGCCGTGTCCCAGCCCGTGCGCCCGCCTGTGTGAGTATTCGGAATAACGTCACGTGGCCGTGCCGCAGGCTATGTACTAGACTGTATGTGTATTTGAAGTAAGGTCACATGACCGTTTAATTCTCTATGACCATGTGAACCAACCTACACTTATAATTTAAAATGACACATGGTCGTGTGGTGTGACCTTATGTGGCACACGTTGTGTGACAGCCCATGTACTTCCAAAATGACCCCTAATGCAAGCCAATTTATCAACCTTTTTTAAAAACCAAGCCAAACCATTTCTAATTACTTTCACATGATTAAAACATATTCAAAAACACCAAAAACATGTCAAAATCATTCAACCTATGTGCCTACCAAATATGCCATTACTTGGAACCCCAATTCATACACCAAATCAATCTAAATTCAAATTTGCATGTTCATATCATAATCATGTATTAAACATACCAATTAACCAATTCATCTAGAATCCATTCCACCATTAACTATCTACTTTAAAGGCATAAATAACCAAAGACATATATATACTTAGACGTTTACAAGCTCAAAATCAAGGTCATATATATACAAATAAGCTAGTAATAAGTTTAAACCACACCACATTAGTAAAATAGCATAAAAGTTCCTATTACATGCCATTTATAATCATCAGCAAAATAACCAAAAACTACCAAAATGATGGATGGATAGTGTGTATGTGCTCCGACAAGGTTCCAACCGGTCGAGCTTTTTGATGATCTACAAGAAAAGGAAACAACTAACATAAGCAAATAGTGCTTAGCAAGCTCGTATAATCATAAACGTAAACTTACCTAATAGGTTCAATTTATATATATTTGATGCATAATTTCCTTATCATGCTCATGAATTCATTAAATCCTATACATATCACAAGTTCCACAAGTTAGTGAGCTCAACAAGGAAACGTATAATCTTACCATGTCATAAAATACATAATAGTAACATATCGAATATACCTTACATTGATCACATTACCAATTTGAATTACTCATCCAAATCAAAGCATTAAGCCAAAAAATTCTATTTCCTCTTTCATGGTCACATAACATTTCATATAATTAAGCTCACTTATTTTAGTCTTTATTACCCATTGAACTAAATGAAACAACGTTGGATACACATGAACCATGCTTACACAAAGTGGGTTAGTATCTATACTGTAACCATATATGCAATGCTCACATGAATTGTGGGTTGGAATGTTAAGCTACACGATGTTGCTCACACGAGCTGTGGAGAATCAACAACAAATATAAGACCTCAGCCATCGGTAGGACATTCAAGACCAACACCCGAAACCATATAACCCCTAATGAAATGTCATTTGTATCTTAGGTATTCACAAGGTTCAAACCGGACACTTTACATATCATTATCCTTGAACTTCATTTCTGTTATAACATTTCATACTCATATACACGTAATCCACATTATCTACAAATTTCATCAATTGATTACTATGGCAATTTAATCCAATTTAGCATATAATATACACTAAAAATTTAAGCTACCTAGAATAATTATTCATTAGCATTTAACAATTCCACAAGAAATAAATTAACTATTATACTAACTTATCTCAACGAAAATAGTTGCAAAAACAAAGCTGACGATTAGTCTGATACTTTAGCTTTTCCACGATTTAAGTCTGATTGGTTCGTTTCTTGATCTAAATAATAATTTTCATTCAATTAAACAATTCAAATTGCTTAAATAATTAATTCAAGCCTATAACCCTTATCAATGTGAATTTATAAAATTACCCCCACATTTTAACATTGATGCAATTTAGTCCCTAAACCTGAAACATACAAATTAACCATATTTAATCAAAATTCATACTAGCCGAATTTCTTAGCGTGTCTGTAAAGCCCACAGTTATCACAATTTCACCAAAATTCCATGAAGTTTTATCATTTAAACAATTTAGTCCTTTAACATTAAAATTAACAAAAAAACTACTTTACAAAATAGTCAAATTTAACAATCAAGCTTAATAATCTATCAATTAAGCTCACGAACACACTTAAACCGTTCATGGTAAGTCTTTAAAATTTTAACAGTTTTACGAATGGACCCCAAGGTTAACTAAATTAAGCTAAGACGATCACAAAAACATAAAAATCATTAGAAAGGGACAAAATTTACATATCATGCAAGATGAAATTAACTAGTCGAACCAAGCTTCTTCAATGGTGTTTTCTCCCTTAAAAATTTTGGTAATATCTTAGGAAGATGATGGCTTTCTTTTGTTTGATTTGTTTTTGTTTAATTTATCTAATTACCAATTTACCCTTAATAATTTAGCTAACAATTAACAAAACTTTTTCCATAAATATCCACTACCTATATGCATGGTATATTTTCCTTTTAAGTATATTAATTTACATTTCTATATCAATCAACACTTTAACTAATAAATATTAACTTTTATAGCCTTTACGATTTAGCCCTTTTTACTTATTAACTATTTAAATGTTAAAATTTCTTAACCAAATTTTTATGTGACTCTAATAAATACTCATAAATATTAAATAAATAGTATTTATTGACACACTTATCAAAATTGTGGTCTCGAAACCACTATTTCTGACACTACTGAAAACGGGTTGTTACAAATACTTCATAGGTGAGAAGAGTATTATCTGTAATAAATCTTCCAAGTACAAAAGCATTTTGCACTTTATCAATACATGCATCTAAAACTTGTTTAAATCGCTTAGCCACCATCTCAGAGATTATCTTATAAATCATAGTGCAAAGACTAATTGGGTAAAAATTCTTTAGATTAGTTGGGTGAACAACATTTGGAATTAGAATAATGTGAGTGAGATTTAAGGACTCTAAAGAAGTACCTCGATTAAGAACATCCATACAAAATGAACCAATGTCCCGCCCAACAATGTGCCAATATTTATGAAAACATAAAGTTGGCATGCCATCATACCTGAAGCTTTTGTTGGACCCATCTCTTTCAAGGCTACCAAAATCTCCTCTCTACTATATTCGGCTAGGAGACTTTGATTCGTACTTTCTTAAATATGACTCTCCACCCTCAAGAGAATATGATCCGTGTCTCCAACCTCTTGAGAAGAAAAAAGGTTAGAAAAATACGTAGTTGCCATAACAACCATTTTTGAATTACCCGAAATGAACTAACCATTTTCATCATTCAGCCTTCTAATACGATTTATCTATCAATGTTGTAAAACACAATTATGGAAAAGTTTCGTATTTCTATCCCCCAATCTTATCTAATTCACCCTTACTCTTTGTGCCTAGTAAGACTCCTCTTTTTTAATTTCTATATTGAGATGCATTTTGACATCGACCAGTTCAACAAGATTCTCTTCAGTTCTGTCCATAACATTCAATTGATTTATACACCTAAGTAGTATCTTCGAATTATCGGCTTTTTAATTTTTCAACTTGTCAGCCCATTCATGTAATCCTATATATAGATAAGCAAGTCGATCAGTGATGTTACCTGAGCTACTTTTCCATAGTCATTTTATCTCTATTTCGCGTGATTCATCCATAGTCCACCAACTTTCAAAATGAAACCTTATTTTTCTATGATGTTGGACATCTTTATCTGTAGTTATCAATAAGAGGCAATGATCTGAAACATAATGAGGAAGGTGCCTTAACGAAAATTTTAGGAAAGACGTCCTCCATTCAGCATTTGCCACTCTACAATCGAGTCTTTCTCTAATTTTATTTTATGGCAAATTTCCTTTTCCCACGTGAACTAAATAACCCATATTTTCCAATTGACATTCCCTTAAAGTAGATCTAAACTCCTTATGTGACTTTTATCTTGGGAATGCCACTCTTCTTTTCAAATGCATATAAAATTTTATTAAAGTCACCACACATCATCCATGGAAAATTTTGATCCTGCCCTAAAAAGTGTAAGAGATTCCACGATTTGATCTTATGATGAGAATCCAGAACATCATAGAATCCTATTATCCTCTATTTTGGTCTAACTGGATCTTCCTACACTTCCACATCAATAAGGTTTTTTTGAGAAACTCCTTAACGTAATAGAGCTCATTTTATTCCATCCAAGACTAAGTCTTTCACGAGTACCATCAACCAATACATCAATCCCACATTGAAAGTCACACATTTTTCTAATGTTCTTTATACAGTTTGAATTTAATTTTATCTCCATAAAGAAGACGAGTTGGGGATGATAGAGTTTCAACACATGTTGAATTCTACGAACAGCCCGTGAGTTCCCCAAACCATGGACATTCCAGTATATAATTTTCATTGCGTCTGGTTGGCTTTCCCTTTAACAACCGTCGATATCCTTTAAGGTAGGGCTTTGTTACACCGATCAAAGTTCTCCAACGAATCTGAATACTTAGAAACTATAGAGTTCCGATCTTAGTCTTTTCTTGCCTTCAATACCCTCTAATGGGTTGTCTTTCAAATCATGGTCCATAATATCCCTGCCCAACCCACTTGAACAATCCACCATTTTCCTTTCCGAGGGATTCAAATCCCCTCTAAATTAAACCCCAATATGGGATTAATTTTGTGCCATGATTCCTGCCCATTAATCTCCATAAATTCCTCCTCGAATCTTGCTTTCCAAATTTGACATTCAAGAAATCTGTATCATCTTCCTTACGAAGACAAATGCTGGTCATGGTGGTAGCCCTCCTCGACGGTGTTTTCAATGACAAGTCCCAACCTAACTCCAGTTCTTGTAGCTTATGCGCTAACTAACTAGACAAAACTTATGACCATGTATTATATATCCACAAAGAAAATAGAAAAGTGTTAACTTCTCATATTAAAATTTGCATAAACAAAGTTTGATTGAGAAATCTTTATTTTCTTTCGTCTCTTTAGTGAAAGTCGAACATCTACTTGACCTCGGATCCTCATAAAGTTTTTGTACCCATGACTTTGTTGTTTTGAGTCATACTCCATAAAAACTCCAATGAAATTTTTGAATTGTCTAGCAATATTTTCAGAAAATAATCCAAAGAGGTAAACCATATACTTGAACCCAGAAAGATAAGAAAACCAATGGGACTTGCATTGAATCTTCATCCTCCTTTAATCGATGAAATACCAAAAGGTGGTTATTGAACGTCCATGGGGCACTATTGATCACTTGATCTATATCAAGCTCATGAAAAAATTTGAATAAAAAACGTTTTCCCTTCAAAAATAAAATTAGTACCCCCTAATGGATGCCAAAAATCTGCCATTGTATTTTGCATCGCGGGGAAATGTACCACACTTGTTGTAAGAAAACAACCAACAAGGCTGAACTCATATGCCTTTTTCTGCAAATAAGATCCATTAGAAAACTGCCAAGCCTCCTTTTCACCATCTTTTATACTCAAATCAGTAAGTTTTTTTTTCCCATTGTTCGAAACAAAGGTAATAAAACGATGATGACCTAAACAGAAAAAAAAAGGAATTCAAAATAAATTAGACAAAGAAAAGAAGACGTGCTACTGTGAGCAGACAAATAGAGATAAAAACGTGCTAGTGTGAGCAGACATCAAAAGAAGACGTGCTACTGTGAGCAGACAAATAGAGATAAAAACGTGCTAGTGTGAGCAGACATCTATGCAATAATGAGTTTTGACAAAAAAATTAGACTCATTTAAAATATGAACTGAACTTAAGCTCTGATATTAAAAGCTTGAGCACTATTCCATCTATTTTCAATTTTGTAATATATTGTTTTTACTTTTTTCTTATATAATATATAATATACCATATAAAAAAATTAAATATACAATATTCTAAATTATAGTATAAAAATAAAAAAATATATTAAATTGTTGATATTTAAAAATTTAATAAAAATATAATTGAAATATAAGAAATTCATTTATAGATAGAATTATTACATATCAAATAAAAAAAATAAAAAAGAGATATTAGGAACAAAATAAAAATTGAAACTGGTTGAATTTAAACAATAATGGATAATATAAAAAGCAGACTTAATTAGAGCAGAATCCGACCCGGCCATGAACCCCTTTACTCTGAGATACCAATATTTACGGATCCGATCCACCCAGAGAATTTTCAAAAAATACAAGGAACAAGCGTGGGTAACAACAAAGCGGCAAAGCGTAGTGGCACAGAGCGAGGTGAAACGAGGGAAAAAGGGGCAAAATTCCAAGGTTTGGAAACTGGGGGTCCGAAAGTGAAAGGGAGCGGAGAAGATATGCAATGGCTAATGCTAGTAACAGTAGAATTCTGTCGAGTTTGGTTCACGCACTTCGTGAACGCATTGCAGCAACTCCTTCCACTCCTCCAAACAACAACCTTAGCACTTGCGCTGACGATGATGCTTTAGAGACCAAGTTCCGTGCTGTTCTTCCCAATCTTATTAACGGCTACGTTGTTCCCTCTTCTTCTGGTATTTTTCTTTTCCTTCCTTTTCTTTTGGGTCTTCATGAAATGTGGGGATTTTTACTGGCTGGGTTTTTCTTTTGGGTTTTCTCGGTTTCTTAAGTTTGGGCACTTGATTGCGAAAGAATATAAGATTTAAGTTAAAGAAGGCCGGTGTTGTAATAAAACTAAGTTTCGATGTTGTTCAAGATTCAAGTATTAAACTATAAAGAAAAGCGCTTTACTTTTTTTTTTTTTTTCCCTTTTCGTTTCTTTCTCTTTTCTGAGCGAACTGATAGCTAAGAAGTTAGCTTTTCTTTCTCTCTTTTTAATGGATTCTCATGAAATTTGCGACTTCTGCTATAAATAATTTTATTGTTGTTGCTGTTACACTTGTTGCAGCCAATGAACGAGAAGTTATAGCTGTGCTGAAGCTCATTTCTCACACAGCAAGGAATTTTCCTGGAGTTTTTTACCATGGCAAACCTAGTGCAGTTTTGCCCCTGATTGGTCGGATATTGCCTTTTTTTGCTGAACCTGCATTTAGGTTGGCTATTTAATAACACTCCATTGTTCAAAGCTTTTTTTAGGATTCTCTTTCATCATGAATTTGTGTTTTGTTAAATTTGTTCATTGCATTTTCGTACCTTTTCTTTTATGTTTTCCTTTCTTTTTTCCCGTATTTTCAAGAATTATCTACGCATTTCAGTTCTCGACATGGAGTGATTTTTGAAACAGTTGGACCCCTTCTATCGCTGCTTCGTACCGGATCTCGAGATGGATATCGAACACTTTTCATCGATGCCATGTGTGCCATTGAAGGTAAAAAGGAGTTCTCAGCATTTCAATTGATATTATTATGGTTTCACTGCTCTCTTTTGTAATTGACTAATTCTATTTTATGATTTATGTTTGGTCTAATCCATGATGCCTCTTTTATTTGGCATCCTGACTGTAATGCATATGGAAACAAAAAGGAGAACTAACACCCTTTATATCCTTCCAGATATTTTGCATATAGCATCCCTCTCTTTGGAAAACTCAAGAATTACAGAAGCCACTGGATTACATTTAAAGTGTTTCCTTTTGTCCTTTTCTGGAAATTTAAGTGATTCTACATGTCTCTGTGATCTACCAACGAGCAATAAACCCATTGATGGCCCTGGCATCTTGATTAACCTCTTGGGCAGAGACAGGTGGCCGCCTTTTGCAACTTGGATCATAAAGTTTCTTAGCAAATGTTTAACTGAAGGAACACTATATGTAGAAGGTCTCATGAATACATCATTTGTTTCTGCTGCATGCTCTCTTTTATGTTATGGAGATGCTGATTTGCAAATGGTGGGTTATATGTATGTTTGGCAATGAGCTACTTGAACACAATTTTTACATCTTGGTTATTTAGTTTGCTCACATGGTTTCTAATATCCTCTTGTTACGGTGGCTGACAATTTAATTTTTTTGGAAGGCATGTTTTGACTTTGCACGTGTCATTGGATCAGTGATGAGTTATGACACTGTTCCTCATCAGAACTTAATCCAATCAATATCCACCATTTTAGGTGAGGACAAAGAGGGACTCCCTGTATTCAGGTGTGCCTTCTGATTTCTGATGCTTATTTTACTAGAAATTATAGTTGATGAATATAATGTTCCTAAGAGGACACAATCCAAATATGTAGGAACCATGTGAAATACTTAAAAAATTCTGACCCAAAGATTGACTTCTAATTCTTGGGAGTTCGGACATAACCTTATCCTGTATAGATTTAATTAGGTTTGTGACCTTGATGGATAGCGTATTATATTGTGCCTGTTAGTTGCTAATTTCTAATGGCAAACTTCTGATTAACATGGTTTCTTCATGGCCTATTTTATCAATTCCAAGCATCTTGTCTCAGTAGAGTGCTTATCATTAATTAATGAGAATTAAATATTGTACTCTATCTAAAAGATTACAAAAGCTTAGTGGTCAACTCACATGGCACCTCATGGACATGTGGGTTTTAATGTTACATGAATTTTATTGATCTTTTCCTCTTTTTTTGGGGAAATTATGGATGCCTTTTTGGAGGTTTAGATTGTGTAGAAGGTTATAACTAGAGTTCTAAGTAGTTACATGCATGCTTGAATCTGATTACTTATTCTTCATATAAAATTCTTATGCTATTGACATTTGGGGCTAATAAATTTTTTATAGCTTTAATTCTTAGTATTCTACCATTTTTTCTTTTCAGGAGCTCAGCATATGATTCCTCCATTGGTGGTTGCCTTAGGGCAATGCACACTAGCTGTCCTGATGATGTTGTCAAGCTAACAGCTGAAGATTTAGTTAATATTTTCCATCGCTCAATGTGGAGAACCAAAAGCATGGAGCTCAAGGTAAACTAAGTTTCAGTACGCATTCACTTTTTTACAGTCAAACAATAAATATATGTATATGTGTCTATCTTCTGGAACTCATGTATATGCATCTCCAGGTTGCATTGTGCACTGCATATATACGGATTTCAAGAACTTGTCCCCCTCATATATGGAGGCCTGAATCTCTTATTAATGTACTTTGTTGTCCTGAGCCATGCATTTTGTTGATTGACTGTGTTCAAGTTGCTCTCTCTGTTCTTGGTCCTCATCATGTTGGAGAGAGAACAGATCATACTAAGCTGGTTTTATCAACCTCAAGTGATAAACTAATAGCAAGTCCGAAGGTTGGGGAAAAAAGACGTATCGTTGATGTTGATAATTTTGACATCAAACGCCAAAAGATAGATGGAGCAATTAAGTTTTCCAACGCTAATGTTCCACGGGATATTAAAATTACTGATATAATTTCTTATGGAAGAGAAGGATATGCCGACTTTATGCTTGAGTCACTTCTTTTATTTGTTGAAACTTTAAATGCTTCTAGGTTAAAAAATGATACTTTAAGACCAGATGTTGCGTTAACAGCTCTTAGCCTGCTTTCCATTGCCTTCTGTAGATATCCTCAGACCAATTTGTCACACTCCATCTTTCGACAGCTGCAGTCTTGGATTCCTTGGATATGTGAGCAGGTGATCTTAGATGTGAAAAATGCAGAATTCTTGATAACCTGCTCATTTTCTTGGTTTCCCTTAATTTTATGTAGGTTCATGTCATGCAGGCAAAGCTAGAGAGTGCAATCACAGTTGATATTTCCGTGTACCTGGAAGGAATTCATAGCATGCTGCTTATACAAGGTAAGGCAGTGAATTTAACCTTCGTTAGAAGTTTGATTGGAATTTGACTAATTAGGAATATGGTTTATTAAAAAGCTTGTCAATTTAATGTGCCTTCTAAGTCTCAAAATGAAGAAAATAGCTTCGAAGATGTTGTAGTTTCACTGAGCACGCCTCATACTCATAAATCTCATCTGTGAATGCAACAAATTGTACACCCCGTGAGATCAATTTCATAGAGACGGGTATTCGTATGAAAATTAAACCATAATTATTTAAGTCTTCTTTGCAGATATAGTTTCTAATAATCCCTCCTCTTCTCTTTACTAGTTCATATCACTCATTTCAACCCTGTTAAGCTTAATCTCAATTACATGAACAGTGACTTGAATCTTTTTCGTCATTCTGAAAATGTACTTCATTTGAAGCTTAATTATGTTAGGTATTTTCTTTTTTGGCCAGAATTATGTCTGGTATTTAATGTGGTCTGTTTCAACCATTCTTAATTAGGGCCCCATTTCTTTGAGGAAAATCTGTTTAAGAGTGAGAATGATGTGGACATAAATGTGGTGCTAAAGCTTCCATGGACCCACACTCTAGTGGTCCCCAAGCCTCATCTTCCATGGAAATCAAAACTCCTCTCTATTCAAGTTGCATCAAAGCTTGGTCCAAGCTTTAGTTCTAGAACTGGTTTTGAAGTTTTGGACTTAGCTCTTCACGATGAAGTTGAAGAAGTAAGAAAAGAAGCTTTTGTTTCCATGCCAGTTATGGTGATCTCGTCTGGTCTTGATACTCTAGCGAACATGTTTAGAAGATTGGAGTAAGTGAGAAATTGGACCTATTTCTTCATGCATATCTGGCAGCATTTGTAACCTTTTATAGTTTATTATGAGGTTTGGAGTCTAAAATTTCATTCAAATGCCATGTTTAAAATATGATGGATGCTAATGATGATTCCCTCTGTAGGGAAGGTACATTCTTTTATGCTTCATGTATAAAGGTTTACTCTTTTGTATCATAACTAGATTCCTGCATCAAGAAGTTTGAGAATTCTTCATTAGGCTATTATCAGCCAGCTAAACTAAGTTTTAATTATTCTTTTTTCCTCATTTTGTTTGGGAAGTTTCATATATCAACTCATTTTTTTTAATGATTTCTTTATGTTTACTCATTTGCCTTCCTTTTGTACATGTAACACTTGTAATTAAAGTAGTTACTGACTTGTGGCATGATCATTTGTTTTTCTTATAAGCAAGTTATTACAAAGGTTTGTGCATGCAATACAAACTTTCAGTAATAGGATCTATGACATCGTGAGTATTGAGACCAGTGAATTTCAATGATAGCTGGTTCTTCAAATAGGTTAATGGTAAACTCCTTTCATATGTTAGTTTGAGGAGCCTGCCTAGCATGTTGAGTGTGAGAGTCTCATGTTCTATTATTTGTTTTGATCACTAGGAATGTGGATAAAATATTCTATGCTAATCTTTATTTTATTTCTGAGGGAGGGGTGGTGAAGAGGGGATGGGTATCTTAACTTTTGGATAAAATGATTATTGCAAAGATTCCTGACTTGAACACATTTGCTGTATCTTCCATCCTTTGAATAAACAGGTCCTTGGAGAAAGATAAGCATGAAAAGGTTAAGAAAGTGATTCCTTACTGTCTTGGATTTTTATCATGCCTCTATGGATCTTACCCTGGTGTTGACGGAATACAAAGATGTTCCTGCAAATTATTTTTAAATATCAAAGATGAGAGACAGGTTGAGACTTTAGATTATTTGTTAGAAGGCTTTTGGTGTTCAAAGTGTGATAGTAGTGTGTTGCACAAAGATGAGCCTAATTCTAGAGTCATGCTTCCGCTGGAACCAAATAGTTTGGGGAGTAGTCACAGTTTTGATTTTGCTTATCTTTATTCTTTATATATTAATCTGCTTTTTGATGAGTCTTCCGAAGAGGTTCAGCTTGCCTGTGTAGCAGCTATTCGAAGGGTTGTTTTACATGGCCCCCAGGATGCTCTGTTTAAAATGAGAACAGAGTGGGTTAATTGCATTGATTTTCTGCTGCTCAACAGAAAGAAGTCCATAAGAGAAGCATTCTGCACTCAGATTAGTTCGTTCCTTCAAGATCCAATACTGAGTTTTCTATTTTCAGATGGGAATGGTTCAAGTAAAAGCAGTGAGGAAAACTTCTTGGATATGATTAAAAATGCTCTGGCAGCCACTGAAGATCCCCAGATTATAGAGACTCTTCTGGAATCCACTGCAGAAATTATGATGGCAGTTGATGTTTATAGTAAACTCTTCCTGTTTTCCCTGATCTTATTGGTTGATCAACTGGACAATCCATACTTGACTGTGAGATTGAATGCATCACGATTAATACACAAATCTTGCTGTTTCCATTTTAATGGAGGCTTTGAACTATTGCTTTCTAAAGCTGTTTATATTCGCAATGAGCTGTTTGATTATCTATCTATCAGGCTTGCAAGCCGTCCGAAAATGGTGAAAGAGTTTGCAGAGGCAGTTCTTGGTGTTGAAACTAAAGAGCTACTTAACAAGATGATTCCTGTTGTTCTTCCAAAGCTTGTAGTGTCACAGGGGGATAACAATCAAGCAGTTGACACATTATACGAGTTGGCCAAGTGCTTAAACACCGATGTGGTACCTCTGATAGTAAATTGGCTGCCCAAAGTGCTTGCCTTTGCTCTGCACCAAGCAGATGAGAAGGAGTTGTTTTCTGCTTTACAATTTTACCATGCACAAATTGGCTCTAATAACCAAGAAATTTTTGCAGCTGCATTGCCTGCGCTTTTGGATGAACTTATATGCTTTCTTGATGGCGGTGATTTGAATGAAATAAATAGTAGGTATAAACCTCCATCCTATCTAAGAATCTTGTGAATAAAATTATCAAATGTTAAATACGTTTATTAATTATTTTCCTCTTTTTTCTGAAATACCCCCTTATATCACTTGCATGAACTTTACTAAGTGTTTGTTTGTGATTGGTGCACGTTGGCTTTTACTTCTTTTCACGTGCTCTGTGCACATATCCTTCATTCTAAATCATTTATATTGTGTTTTCTTTTTGGATGACAGCCAACATTTCAATGCTTTATTGATGGCACAGAAAATGTTTTAAGTATTGGAGGGCACAATACTGATCATGATTGCTTTCTGTATAGGTTAGATAGAGTGCCTCACATGATAAAAAAGGTTGCTAGAGTGCTGACTGATGCTGAGGATCTTCCAGGCTTCTTGAGGAATCATTTTGTGGGCCTTCTTAACAGTATCGACAGAAAAATGCTCCATTCAGAGGATTTTTCACTGCAGAAGCAAGCTTTGAAACGTATTGAGATGCTAATCAAAATGATGGGTTCGCACCTGAATACCTATGTGCCAAAGTTAATGGTGATTCTCATGCATGCTATTGGTAAAGAATCACTCCAATCTGAAGGACTCTCTGTATTGCATTATTTCATTGTGCAGTTGGCAATGGTCTCACCGCCTAGCACTAAACATGTAATTTCTCAAGTTTTTGCTGCTCTTATACCCTTGTTGGAGAAAGATACAGAAAATTCGTCTGCTCATTTGCATAAGGTAGTGGAAATTCTAGAAGAACTTGTATTAAAGAACAGGGTTATTTTGAAGGAGCATATTCATGAGTTTCCTCTTTTGCCCAGTATTCCGGCTTTAACGGAAGTGAACAAAGCTATACAAGAAGCCCGTGGAGCAATGACCCTGAAGAATCAATTACGAGATGTTGTTGCTGGTCTGAATCATGAGAACCTGAATGTAAGATATATGGTAGTGACTGAGTTGAGCAAGTTGCTGAAATTAAGAAAGGAGGATGTTGCAGCTCTGGTAAATGGTGAAGGTGGTTCAGACATGGATATTTTGAGCTCTTTGATCACATCTTTGCTCAGGGGTTGTGCTGAGGAATCAAGGACTGTAGTAGGACAGCGGCTGAAATTAATGTGTGCTGATTGCCTTGGAGCTCTTGGTGCAGTTGATCCCGCAAAATTAAGGAATGTTTCATGCCAACGCTTTAAAATTCAATGCTCAGATGATGACCTTATTTTTGAGTTGATCCATAAGCATCTAGCAAGGGCCTTCAGGGCGGCGCCTGATACAGTTGTTCAGGATTCTTCTGCTTTAGCTATACAAGAGCTTTTAAAGATTGCAGGTTGTGAGGCATCACTGGATGAGAATGCTGCTTCTAGGTCACAGACTAAGAAGGATAAGGAACCTCTAAAAACCAGTTCCTTGGGGATCAAAACTTCTTATAGTAGCAGTGGGAATAGTAGTAGGGGTCAGAAATTATGGGATCGGTTTTCTAATTATGTTAAAGAGATAATTGCCCCTTGCTTAACTTCTAGATTTCAACTTCCAAACGTGGCTGATTCTGCATCTGCTGGACCAATTTATAGGCCTTCTATGTCATTCAGAAGGTGGATTTTCTCTTGGATAAAAAAGCTGACTGCACATGCAATTGGATCTCGTGCAAGCATTTTTAATGCTTGTCGAGGCATTGTTCGCCATGATATGCAAACAGCAATGTATCTGTTGCCATATTTAGTCCTCAATGCTGTCTGTCATGGCACGGAAGAGGCACGGCATGGTATTACAGAAGAAATCCAATCAGTTCTTAATGCTGCAGCTTCAGAGACCAGTGGAGCTGCTGTTTATGGAGTCAGTGGTCGACAAAGTGAAGTTTGCATTCAAGCAGTTTTTACTCTTCTTGATAATCTTGGTCAGTGGGTGGATGATGTTAAACAGGAGCTTGCTCTCTCTCAGTCTTTATCATCAGCTTCAAGGCAGCAGGCATCCAAGTCAAAGGATCAAAATTTGGCTTTATCTGCAAGTCAAGATCAACTTCTTGTTCAGTGTAAATATGTTTCTGAGCTTTTAAGTGCAATTCCAAAGGTTACCCTTGCTAGGGCTTCCTTCAGGTGTCAGGCTTATGCAAGGTCTTTAATGTATTTTGAATCTTTTGTGAGAGGAAGATCAGGTTCCTTTAATCCTGCTTCTGAGAGAAGTGGCATTTTTGAGGATGAAGATATTTCATATCTAATGGAAATATACAGTTGTCTGGATGAGCCTGATGGATTGTCAGGACTAGCATGCTTACGTAAGTCGCACAGTTTACAAGATCAACTCTTAATAAACAAAAAGGCTGGAAACTGGGCAGAAGTTTTGACGGTTTGTGAGCAGGCCTTGCAGATGGAACCGACCTCTGTTCAGAGGCATTCTGATGTTCTCAACTGTTTATTAAACATGTGCCATCTTCAGGCCATGGTTACTCATGTGGATGGCTTAATTTCAAGAATACCCAAATACAAGAAAACATGGTGCATGCAAGGTGTGCAGGCTGCATGGAGGCTTGGAAGGTGGGACCTGATGAATGAGTACCTTAGTGGAGCAGATGAAGAGGGCTTACTATGCAGCAGCTCTGAAAGTAATGCTTCTTTTGACCTTGATGTCGCAAAGATTCTGCAGGCAATGATGAAGAGGGATCAATTCTCTGTTGCGGAGAAAATTGCACTATCCAAACAATCTCTCATTGCTCCTTTGGCAGCTGCAGGCATGGATTCTTACACACGGGCTTATCCAATTATTGTCAAACTTCACTTGCTACGAGAGCTAGAGGACTTCCATACTCTTCTCATCAATGAATCTTTCCTGGACAAATCATTTCATTTGGGTGATTTCGGATTTTCAAAAGTCATGGAGAACTGGGAGAGTCGACTCAGATTTACACAACCATCACTCTGGGCAAGGGAGCCATTGTTAGCTTTCAGGAGACTGGTTTTTGGTGCTAGTAACCTTGGTGCTCAAGTTGGTTACTGTTGGCTTCAATATGCGAAGCTCTGTCGTTTGGCTGGCCACTATGAAACAGCCAACCAAGCAATTCTGGAGGCACAGGCTTCTGGTGCGCCTAATGTTCACATGGAAAAGGCTAAGCTTCTTTGGAGTACTAGGCGCTCTGATGGTGCCATTGCTGAGTTGCAGCAATCTCTTCTGAACATGCCAGTGGAGGTGGTAGGCTCTACAGCAATATCATCAATTACTAGCCTTTCACTGGTTCCGCTAAACCCACAACCTTTACCTGGTGATACTCAAGCTATGAATGAGAACCAAGAGATTGCAAAGACCCTCCTCCTATATTCTAGGTGGATTCATTACACTGGGCAGAAACAGAAGGAGGATGTGATAAGTCTTTATTCAAGGGTGAGGGAACTGCAACCCAAGTGGGAGAAAGGGTACTTTTATATGGCTAAATATTGTGATGAAGTACTTGCTGATGCCAGGAAACGTCAAGAAGAGAATTTTGAGCTAGGTCCCAGGATGATTCCCTCAGCTTCTACCATTGCTACTTCTTCAAACTCCAACACCGAGAAATACTGGTGGTATTATCTTCCTGATGTACTGTTATTCTATGCAAAGGGGCTTCATCGGGGCCACAAAAATCTGTTTCAAGCACTTCCAAGGTTGTTAACCTTGTGGTTTGACTTTGGGAGCATTTATCAGCGAAGTTCTGCTGCCTCTAATAGGGATTTGAAAAACGTCCAAGGGAAGGTAGGTTCAACACTTCAGAATGAATTTTTATCTCTGATTTCTTATGAGTGTGGTGACACTTTTTTGAGCTATTCCTTAACGATTGACACTTAATTGATTAATTGATTCATCATTTGGCAGGTAACTAGTATAATGCGAGGCTGTTTGAAAGATTTGCCAACTTATCAATGGTTAACAGTCTTACCTCAGCTGGTGTCTAGAATTTGCCACCAAAATGAAGATATTGTTAAATTGGTCAAAAACATCATCATTTCTGTTGTCCGGCAATATCCACAACAAGCACTATGGATTATGGCAGCAGTTTCAAAGTCCACAGTTCCTTCTAGGCGGGAAGCAGCTGCAGAAATCATTCAAGTTGCACGAAAAGCGTTCAGCCAAGGAACTAATGGCAATAATTTGTTTGTGCAGTTTGCTAGCCTGGTTGATCATCTTATCAAGCTGTGTTTCCATGCAGGCCAGCCAAAATCGAGGACTATTAATATCTCAACTGAATTTAGTGCATTGAAAAGGATGATGCCTCTTGGAATTATCATGCCAATTCAACAATCTCTTACTGTCAGTCTGCCAACCTATGATGTGGATCTCACTGAATCTCTTTCTTCTGATATCTTTGCTGGTGTGGAGCTTCCTACGATATCTGGCATAGCTGATGAGGCTGAGATTCTTTCATCACTTCAGCGGCCTAAGAAAGTACGTAATTCACATTTCCTGCTTTTCCAAAGGAGGGGAATTTTTTCTTTAATATATTTTCTTGTGCTTGTGTATTTTGGTTGGAGATAAGGTTGTCTGAGAAAGTATTACAAAGTTTAAATTAGATTTCCCATATTTGTACAACAGGGATAGAGTTGGAAATGCTATGTGTAGCCCACTTTATCCCTTTTCTTGAATTATGCTCTTATTCTGTTTTTTTTTTTTTTTTTTTAAATATAGTCTGGTCCTAGATTCAATACTTCAAGTCAGGGAGACTTCTGAACTAGATAGTTATGTCATGTGCTTCAGTAGTTCTTTTAGGGTTTTATGGTATTGGTGGATGTGTTCTCTATCACATTCTCTCAACCAACTGCCTGTGGAATCTAAATAGTGAAATGCTACATCTTTGTAACCTTGATGCCATTGTTGTATTTTCAGATTGTATTATTGGGCAGTGATGGCATTGAACGTCCATTCCTCTGCAAGCCCAAAGATGACCTCAGGAAAGATGCCCGCATGATGGAGTTTACTGCAATGATAAACCGTTTACTATCAAAATATCCTGAAAGCCGTAGGAGGAAGCTTTACATTCGTACATTTGCAGTGATTCCTCTTACAGAGGACTGTGGCATGGTGGAATGGGTACCCCATACTCGAGGCCTCCGGCATATTCTTCAAGACATTTACATCACATGTGGCAAATTTGACAGGCAGAAAACAAATCCCCAAATTAAACGGATTTATGATCAATGCTCTGGTAAAATACCAGAAGATGAGATGTTGAAGAACAAGATTCTTCCAATGTTCCCACCAGTTTTCCACCAATGGTTTTTAACTACTTTTTCAGAGCCTGCTGCTTGGTTTAGAGCTCGAGTTGCTTATGCTCACACGACAGCTGTTTGGTCCATGGTTGGGCATATTGTGGGTCTGGGTGACCGACATGGGGAGAACATTCTTTTCGATTCTACCACAGGTGACTGTGTTCACGTCGATTTTAGTTGCTTATTTGATAAGGGATTGCAATTGGAGAAGCCTGAGCTGGTGCCTTTCAGGCTAACGCAGGTAAATAGTCTTTAGTACATGCAATTTTTGCACAATCACTGGATTCTGTGGTATGTTGACATTTTATGTTTCTACATGCAATTACTTGAATTTGTTGAATGACAATCTTAGTCTTATTCTCAATCTTGTTTTCCAGAACATAATAGCGCATCGATTGTAATTTTAAGATCACATGCATTTTAATACTCTGTTTTCGTTTGTGTTGTTTTCATTTAACATGGAACCCACAGAACATGATTGATGGACTGGGCATCACTGGATATGAGGGCATCTTTTTGAGGATTTGTGAAATAACACTTTCAGTTCTGAGGACACATAGGGAGACCTTGATGAGTGTTCTTGAAACTTTCATTCATGATCCTCTTGTAGAGTGGACAAAATCTCACAAATCCAGTGGTGTAGAAGTTCAGAATCCACATGCACAGGTTTGGATCATCTCTTCTGCACTTGGTTCATTATTTGCACCTTGTAACTAGCTCAACATTGTCATGCAAAAAGGTTTATGGAATGCTCTATAGCCTAACAACTAAAGCATGCGTGTCTTTGTTGTGGTGCAGCGGGCCATAAGCAATATTGAGGCAAGGTTGCAAGGAGTGGTTGTTGGTGTAGGAGCAGCACCGTCTCTACCACTAGCTGTAGAAGGTCAGGCTCGTCGTTTGATTGCAGAGGCAGTTTCACACAAGAATCTTGGAAAGATGTATATATGGTGGATGCCATGGTTTTAGAAACTATGTAAAAATATCTTGGAACGTTGTATATATAGATGATATTGTTGTAGTAAAGTTTTTTGTTGGTGTAAGATTAAATGAAACTGTTAAAACCCTCATGCTTTGCTTGGGAGGATGTAACTTCCATCTTTCTAAATACAAATTGATGAAATCATATTTTTGTTTGGAACGGAGGTGGCCCAAGTTCATGTCCTGTTGGTACCTCAACTTTTTTGGTACTCTATTATGTTTTTTAGCTCAAATTTTAACTTCCATTTAGAAAAAAATTTGTTCAACCTATCAAGGAATGCCAAGGTACTTGTTTTATCGTGTAAGATGAAATTTTTTTAAATTTAAAATTATTTTTTATTATTGTTTTTCCGTCACTCTAAAAAAATCAACCACTCTCATCTTCTCTCAAAATTCGAAATTAAGAATGAATTTTGAAGATTCAAGAGATCATACCAAAACCCAACAAAACCATTTCGAGTGGTACCTTTATGAATATGAAATCAACAATGGAAACCGACAAAACCTAGACCGATTGGTTTTTGGCTTCCTCATCTCGAATGAAATAGCTTGAAAATCTCAACCTCTACTGAACAACCCAATTTCAATCTCTGTTGTTTGGTCAAAATTAATACAAGGGGTACGAAAATCCCAGTAATCTGAATTGTTTGGGAGTTAAAATGGTAAATCTCGGATGGATTTTGTTCTACTTACAATGACAAAAATGTAGCTAAGTTATTGCAAAGGAGTTTTTGTAGTAACTCTGAAGGAAAGCCTAACTTTTCACACGAAATCTTCTTTGATTCTCTCATGCAATCACGTAATTTTCAAGGCCGGGCTTTTAAGCTTGCCTGAGAACAACTTAAATGGAGAGAAGAAGAATAAACTTGCTTTTTGAGCTTTGTGCTCGTCTTTAATAGGTAGAAAACCAAATCAAGCTCTTGTTTTTTTGGTGACCATAAATTTATACAATGCTCATAATTTGGGGTTGGAGCATTAAGCTCACATCTATGGTCACAAGAAATACAGATTGAGAGGAAAAGGTTTCAACGATGAAGGAATTATTTAATTAACAAAAATATTTTGGCAAAATTAGCTATATATATGTTGATTGTAATTTTTATTTAAGCCTTTGTGCTGTTTTATTTATTTATTTTGGGAAATATGTCGATTTTAGGAGAGAGAGGCACATTTTTCCCAACGACACTATGCAACGATTTTTTTAACGTTGCCACGTCAACAGTAAAAAAATTAAAATTCTAAACCCAACGGTATTTTTTTATCCTATAAGTACTCCAAATTTTATTTTTTTTCATTCACATCCTTCTCTCAACTCTCTCGTTTTAAATTTTTCGATATTTTCATTTAAAATTATTATTTTTTTAATTATCTTGTTTCAAATTGACTTTTCACAAATGACCGCTTCTCTAATCTGCTTCGACGACAAGCATATGTCCACCGCCCAAGCAATAATGGTAAGACAAAATTTTAAATTTCGTTATTTTCAATTATGTTAAATTAAATTTTTTAATTTGATTTTTTTATTATTATTGTGTAAATAGGTGGATGATCGTGTTCTGGAGGGCTTCATTCATAATATGGGAAAACCTATGATCCCTAAAATTCGTGGTCACTTATAGTAGGTTGAATTCTTGTATGTGTCTCGCATGACCGGGGGTTACAAACTTGATTTTACACTAATCAGCACATTGGTGGAAAGATGGAGGCCCGAAACACACACTTTCCACTTTCCATGTGGCAAGTGTACAATCACAATCGAGGACGTAGCACTACAACTCGGTCTATCAGTGAATGGGTTAGTCATCACGGGATCAGGGATCGTTTCGGGTAAAGTGGATCTCTGTAGAGCACTGTTGGAGAAGGTTCCAGACAAGTTTAAAGGTGGTTAGATATCGACTGACTGGTTGGAGAGAAATTTCAACGAGCTCCCTCAAGACTAAACGGAAGAGGTTATAGAACAATATGCCCAAGCGTTCATTATGAGGTTGATCAGGGGTAATGCCCAACATGTAACACCCCTAACCCATATCCGTCGCCGAAATAGGGTTTTAGAGTATTACCGAAGTTTATCTATCAAACAGACATAAATTTCAAACATTTTGTATCATATAATTTTCAGGTCAGAAATAAATTAAACTCATACATACTGTCCTTTATTTGAGCCATCGAGACCCAAAATACACATTAGAAACAAGTCAGGACTAATTCGAAGACTCAAGAAATTTTTTGAAAAATATTAAAAATTTTCAAAGCTACAGGGTTCACATGGCCATATGGCTAGAATGTACTTTAAATAATAAGTTTACCATTCCTCACAAGCTTGGACATTAAGCAATTCAAAAATCATTCGTTTAACCAATTCAAAATACAATCAAACACATTCAAATCATGTCAAAATAATAATCCTAGGTGCCTAACCAATGTACTCTCATTGGTACCACATTTATATCATCAATTTATATTATTAAATTATCATTCAAATTCAATTTATAAACATACCTAATTTAATCCATTTTACCTGGTTTATGAATATTTAACATCAATTTAACATGCCATAATAAAACTTCAAAAACACACACATGTTTATATGTATAAACCAAACCAATATTAAATTTATAACATTATTTACATTTAATCCACAAAATAACTATTATTTAGACACTCTAGGTACATGCCGACATAAAAGAATAAACATCACCAGATAGGGATCGTTGTTGGATGCTGAATCAGTGATCAAAAGTTAAGTACCTAACCTGCGCACAGAAAACAAAACCGTACGCGATCCGAATAATTAGAGACAATAGATTACAAATGTATAATTAAAATATAGACACATATTAATATTTAAAAATCATCACAACTACCATATGCCAACTCTTTGAATTCATGCATGATAGCATATCATAATTCATATGTTTCACAATATCCCAATTTCATACTTGCTAAATAAATAGCTTTTCACAATTTGATTCACATTTTATTCAAACAATGGTATCATTCATTCTATATTCAATTCATGAGTATATAACTCATATATTCCATGTATTTACAACATATTTCACATTCTATTTTCAATTCGCTATATCACTTCCATTTCTCATACAATGCCATTTCATTATCATTTATAGAACTTTCTTATTTATTTACCTCTATTAACACGACTCGGACTCGGACGAATACACGGATCCAACCAAACACACCAGTTTGGCATCCAGTTCGGCATCCAGTTCCTCATCGGATAATTCGAAATAGTAAATTGACACCTAGTGTCTCATCGGTTAAACCGAAGTAAATTGGCACCCAGTGCCTCATCGACTCGAAGTCAAATAAATCTTTGAACTCGTCCAATCTTATGGCATGCCATCTATATCTGACTCAACCCGATACAATTAATAGGGTTTAATTTCACTTTTAAAATACATCCAAAATTCAATTATCATATTTGCACACATAGATATATTCATTTCAATTCAATAATTAATATATATATATATATATATATATATATCAATTCAATCCATTCAATCAACTTTAATTCAATTCAATGTCAAAGTGTCAAATACTCACCTCAACACTTACCATATACATTAAATAAAAAAAATGCAATAATTAATAACTAGTTTGGGATTATAGAAATACAAACCAGAAATTTTGAGCTATTCCACGTCAACTTTATCTTTTTCCTTTTTAGTTGAGGATTCTGGTACGATGTTAGCTACAAAATTAAAACAATTAAAATTTATCGATACAACACAATTCAATTTCATATTGCATATTTCAATTTTTGCTCAATTTTTGCCTAAGTTTCTATTTAGTCCCTAAACTGAGACTAACTTTATTTCTTTACAATTAAGCTTATATTTTCATACAAATTTTACTTTAAACTAAATTTAACTCCCTATTTTCACTTAAATTCCTAAATTTTGAAATTTTTATGATTTAATCCCGGTTACTCAAAATTTACAATTTATTCTACAATTCAATCCTTTTTCATTTCTAACTTTTAAATCTATCAATTTAATCTCTAATACTAAAATTATTCAACATTAACAACAGTTAAAAACTCAATAATTACTAAAAATTTTGACATAGGTCGGGTAGTACTTAACATCGGGATTCCAAAATTATAAAAATTACAAGAAAAAGTATTAAATTGACTAACCAATTGAACCTGGAACTTTGAAACCCCTAAGCTTTTGCGTCTGTTTCTTTCTTTTTTTCTCTTTATCTTTTTCTATTCTTCCTTTCTGTTTTCGTTTTGGCTTGGCTTTCTCTTTTTTTTATTCATTCATTTACTTATTTTGTTTTATTATACATTAGTTTATTATTATAATATAATATAATATAATATAATATAATATAATATATATACTTATTAATTAAGTAAACATATTTTATTATAATATATATTAAATTTATAAATATCTGTCGCCTTACTAAAGAATAATGGCATAATTGCTTCTTTAGTCCTTTTAATTTTTATTTAATCTATAATTTAACTTCCACCCTTTATGCAATGTAGTCCTTATACATAATTCTCTTAATTCATGCAAATTCACTTAATCATAACCTAATTAACTATACAAATAACTTCTTAAATATTTTTAATAAATATTTACGAGTCTGATTTACAGAAACAGAGTCTTGAGAATGCACTTTCCGACACCCTAACTATTGGGTCGTTACACAACAAATCTTGAAATTTGGTGCACGTAAGGTGTCTACTACATCTAGTGGACTTCAATGAATGTGGAAAACTAAGTTGGGGATCGACTGTCTTGTCCATGTTATACCGAGATATGTGTCAGGCCACGGTACCAAATAAGATGTCGATTGGTGGTTACCTGCTCCTGTTGCAGTCGTAGGCCGAGTGGTAACTACCATTTCTACGCCCTAGAGTGACCGACCCATATATGTTCCCATTAGTGATGAGGTAAACATCATTTAATAATAAACACATAATTTGTACAGTAAAACTTTTTTATTTATTATACGTTTCGACTAGCATATCACTTATACAGGTGGAGCCATGGGCTGAGTTTCGTAGGACAACCCGATAAGTTGGAAGATTTAAGGCTACTGTTAGACCAACGCTTGAAAGTCAAGGTTAGTTTTGAACCTATATTAATTACGTAATGATTCGTAAAAAAATTATACATAATGATATTTACAATTTTGCTTTTTAGTTTGAATGGATGTCGTACGCTGACTCTGATGGCATATTTTGCATTTTGCCGGAAGTGTTGGCCAATAGGAGATATGAGATGCCAATGTGTTGTTGGTAATGTACACGACGGTGGAAAATAGGGGTAAGCATTCAATCGAATCGAATCGAATCGAATGAAAAAATTTCGAGTTAATTGAATTGACGAATCATATTTTATCATCCTAATTTGATTTGAAATTTTATTGAACCGAGTAGAGTGAGATGGAATTCGAATCGAATCAAATCAGATATATTTTTTCGGATTAAATTTTAAAAAATAATTTTGGGTCCTTGTAACCACTATCACCCACCATAATAAAATTTGTCCACCGTAATCAAATTTATATACGAGTTAACTTCTTTGCTTACTTAGTTATTTCAATTATCTTCAGATTTTTGTCATTTTGTATTTTGGAATTAAAAAATATATTAAATGTAAAAATGTGATTTTTTAATAAAAGTTATTTTAAAGATAAAATGTGAAATTGATACCAATATAAAATTTTAACACGAATATTTTATGGCATCATTAATAATTCAATTTTAATATAAATATTCAATATGACTAAACAATTCAATAATATAAATAATATAAAATGTGAAATTTAATTTAATAATATAAATAGTATATATAAATCAAATTATTATTATTTATATTTAGGGATTTTTTATGGATAATTTTGATTTTTTATTTGGGAATAAAAGGTGAGAAGAAAAAGTTTAAGGGAAAATAAAAAGTTTTAGGGAGTAAAAGTTTGAGAGAAAGTAAATAAGGGAGAGTAAAATTATGGAGGGAAAATATTGATAAAAAATTTGGGGGGGGATGAGTTTGGGGTAGATGGGGGGTTGAGATGGAAAAGGAAGTTTTAGGAGAAAATAAGAGGGAGTAAAAAATTTGGGGGAAAATAAAAAGTTTTGAGGATTTTGAGGAGTAAAATTTTGAGGAAAAGTGAATGGGAGAGTAAGATTTTGGTGGGAAATGGATTTTGGATAGATGGGGGGTTGGGATGAGAGGAGAGTAAAAGTTTTGGGGAGAAAGTGGGAAACAGAAAAAGTTTTGAAGGAAAAGTAAAAAGGTTTGGAAGTTTAGGGTAAATATGTAAAATATTATAGTTTGATATTCGAATTATTCGAATTATTCGAGTTATTCGAATTTGAAAACTCAACTCGATTTGAACTCAAAATTCGAAAAAAATTCAAGTTGACTCGAATAACTCAATTAATTCGAATAACTCGATTCGTTTAACTCGAAATTTAATTTTTTTTCAATTTTTTCGAATCAAATCAAGTTTTACTCACCCCTAGTGAAAAATGTATGAATCAGACCAGGTATTACGACAGTTTGGGTAGATACAATGAATTTTGTTGCCACTGCGAGACCTAAAGGACCTACAAAAGGTGGAAATATGGGGGAAGAATAATGATGATTGGGCGCAACGACATGAGGAGCACATAGAGGCTTGGGAGCGTAGAATACAATCCTTACCTGTCCTTAAACCATTTTTCTTAATGGACACGGTAGTAGTTGTCGAGTACATACTATGGTTTAGATTCGTTGGCAAGTCGTATTTGCTATCACCAGAGAAGAGAAGGCAAATTCGGCGCAAGAGGCAACAATGACCACCACAGCAGCAGCATAGGAGGGGTCGCGATCGCACGACGAGATTGTCATCAGTAGAAGAAGTACCGCATGTGTCTATGCAATATACGGGTCAATTCACTCCACTTATTACAATTCATTACACTAATAGCATGTTTTTTACAAGCACCACCACAGTACAGACCATTGCTACAAGTGGTCAGTTCTTTTGTTTCTGCAGGTGCATATTTCTCTGCACCGATGTCCCCTGTATACTTCACCCCCTATTGGCCCAGATGCCAACCCAGATGTCGGGCTAGATGCCAGGGCATGCATCACCATCGATGATGATGTTGATGCTAATGTAGATGCAAATGTTCATGCAGTACTCGATCCCGACGCTGACGTACCCGAGATTTGGGGCACTTTATGGTTACTCGCCTATAGTGACCCAAACACTGACCGCATTACTATTTTACCAATGTGGGTTATCAGTGCAACCATCGCTCGCTGGAGTGTTGGATTCATGATGGGAGGCTAGGACCATGCAGAAATCGACCATGGAGGACGAGGATGACGCTGGTGAACCCGAAGATAAAGGCCAATAGGCACTGGTAGGTGGTAGTCTCAGCGACAATAACGATAAGGAGAAAGTCTACAAGCTCGTACCTTTGGATACATCTTTGGTTGTGTATCTAGATGTACCTCCGATTGTGCGTAGAAATCCTCCACGTGGCCATCGTCCATCGCATTGCAATACACATTCTCCTCGATGACACGATTAACGTAATTTTGTTTTTCTTAATATTGTGATGTAAATATATACAAAAGTAAATAAATAAATAAATAAACCATTTTATTCGAACATTACATTTGTCTTCGTTTCTGTGTAACTGAGTCATGTGAACGTTAACAATACATAACAAATTTCAATTTTTGAATAAAGGGAGCACTGCGTCTGCAAATAATTCTATCAACGTTAAGGCCCCAATGTGTCCCTGTATAGAAAACATGTTGCCTTCGTATGTCTTGGGTTTTTATACTACTCGCATAATCTCTGTTGACTGTCCCTCTCTCGAATATCCATGTTGTTCCTTATCTTTGTGGAATTCTAGCGACCTTTTGGGACGCGATATAACTCCTTGTTCGACGCCAACTCGTTTGATGCACTGGACACTAACGACCACATAATCTCATTTTGGGTAACCAGAAATTCAGGATTCTACACACTGTGAATCCTTTCTAGTCAGTAGACGTCGTTGATGTAAAATACATACTCTATTCATATGTTCTCACATGCGGCAATCACATGTGTGCGTGGGAATCGAAGTACTTCAAATTTTTCACAATTGCAAGTCCCTATAGTTAGGTTCACATGATATGATGCCGTCAACATGTTTTGCTTAGGCCTAGCATGTTTCGTGATGTAAAAATCGAGGTTTCAATGTGAGTACACACTACATACATAGTGTTCACCTTCACTATGTTTCGTCGCATCTCCTTTATGACGTTATTGCATCGCGTACCACCGTCTGCTATCTATCCAATATATGTCATTGCCGCTATATGTTTCCTTGGCAAACGAGGTCACTGGAATTAATGCATTCAACTAAGTTTGACGTCATCTGCCCGTATCATAGGCCCTTGTCTTATAATTACATCCACTATTGGAATAGTATATTTGTTAGGTACACCGCACCGTAGATGTTAATGGTGCTTAGGTTATTCAGCATTTCATGGAATCGACATTGGACGAGCTCGTAACTTGTGGAGAAACTCCTACCCATTAGTGCAAGGAACAAACACCTGAATAGTGGAAGCACCATAATATATATATTAAATAGTTAGTACTATAAACCTATGTCAATGGCTACGTCTTGCTCATTTATCGAAGGATATTTTTTGTGGTAGTTCAATTCCACATGTCGTAAATAGTACCGATGATAGGTGTGATCCCAGAGGCTATCATAACGTTTAATCGCGAACAATATTTCTGGTCTCTTGTCCGATATGACAAATATGTCGGGCTACGAGCAAATGTGGCAGCGCAATTGACTAAAGAAAAAATCCCAGTCATCTATCGTTTCTCCAAGCGTTATTACAAACGCTATCGGCAGAATCCTCCAATTAACGACAAGTAGCAAACGATGTTGATACCTTTCGTACAGCTAGTTGTCGTTAATTTGGACTAAGGGCTTACAGTGCTGGAAAGCCTCTCTGCTTTGTTCAAAAGTCCAAAAGATTCGATGGAACACTCTTTTCCTAGGGACCAATCGATCGTCCAAGTGCGCTGAGTGCATTTCCAGATCAGTTGTGGAACCTGATATGTACCAATCCAATACTTGACACTATTGCCATAGATAATTGTACGAACTGCCCCATTCGTGATGCAACTTATCCACGGTATTCTTTTCACAATCCACGCTTTATAGTATGTTAGAGTGTACTCGTACTGGGAGCGGATGTTCGTAATTAATATTGGGATTGAGATCTTGGGACTCGCCTTTACTATCGGTAGAATAATGTCAAAAATCATGTCGAATCTAGCCTCAGATTGTCTTAACTTGCACCTGCCGGGGCGTAAGTATGTGGACCAAAATACTTTTTTATCGTCCATAACCCAGTTTTCTTATAAAGAGACGACACTATTTTCCACTTGCACCCGTACTCCCTAATTATTCTGCATCTCATAATGTGCTCCTCGAGTATCCTGAAAAGTTGCTTGTACCCTTAGCAGGAAAGAAATTTTTTTTAAAGGAAGGCTCACCCAGTTGGGTGTGTTTTCTCTAACAAAAATCTTCTTCTAGAATTAAAAATCTAACGTTCTGTATTTTTTAGCTACTTTAATCACATTTCGAATATGTTATTCTCTCCTGCAATGCGTTTTCAATGAAAAAGTTTTTTTTTTGCAAACAGGCCCTTTCCTGCACCTATAAAATGAGTCTCACACACCAAGCTTCAATTGCCCCTCAAACATCTTTTACCACACACTCTCCACCTCTACTTCATAAATCATTTTTCAGTTCTAACAATTCGGTTGCTAAAAATATTTCCTTAATGTTCGAGGAATTCTTGAGTTGTCGGTGATGCGATATTGCTATGAACCACACACATTTCATATATCATGTCGATTGGAGACCATTACCTCTGAAGCTTATTGCAAGAAAGTCAGGTTTGGGGTGGTTTTGCTTTCTACGGTCAAGGATGGAAGTCTACGTGGAGGTCTCAATAGACGACCGTTATATGATAATGGATCGGGGTATAACTGGTGAGTCAATTGACGGTCGTTACTCAGCCACGAGCTCAATCTTTTCAAATACCAAAAAATGATGTCCTATAAATACCATATAGAAGTTTGAGGGCATATTCATATGAAAAAACTTTGAGACTTCCCGTTATAATCGATGTAATTTTTTTCTCTATTTCCAAGCAATCGATACCTTTAATCTTCCTTCTTATTCTAATGTCGGTATTGTTGTGGACGCAAGAGAACTCTCAAGCGGGGAGCAACTGTTGCGGTGCAGTAAAGGTGATGCCCCTTTCGTAGCGACGACATTTTTCTTTATTAAACAAGCCATTAATAACTACAACAGCTGTTGCGCCATCCGAGTTTGACCTCTACTGTGCTAGAACATCCACTCTTCTTCTGAAAGCCCTTTTATGTCCACTTCAGTGTTAGCTTTCGGATAAAAATGAAAGGTCAAAGATACCGTTTGCTTGGAAATAGAGAAAAAAATTACGTTGATTACACCAGAAGTCCCTAAAATTTTTCCGTATGATTATGACCTCAATCTTATGTATGGTATATATAAGACATCGTTTGTTGGTATTTCAAAAGCTTGAACTCTTGATCGCGTAACGACCATCACCTGGCCCCTCGATTATACTCGAACCCGTGATCGCATCACGACTGCCAACTAAGACTTTCACCTAGACTTTGACCCTGATGGTATCAAGCATTATTACCCCCGAAACTAGATTTTCCCATGATGGGTTTTTGAGGTGATGGTCCTATCCCACCATGACATATAAAATGTATGTGTTCTGAGGCGCGTTATCACATCTCCGACCCCTCAAATCTACTTATAAACTTTCACACTTTCAGCCGAAAACTCTAAACCCTTCCAAAAAATCCTAATATTTAGAATTAAAAAAATAACCCTAAAATCCCTTACCCTAAAAAAATAAAACTAGTTAGGGTTTTTAGGAGAGAGAAATGGAAAGCGTGCCTAACTGGGCAAGCTTTCCTACCACTTGTGCAGAAAGCGCGCCTAATTGGATATGTTTTTTCTCTCTCTTTCCTAAAATCGACCTATTTCTCTAAATAAAAAAAAAATGACTCAAAGGTTTAATTAAAAACCAAAATCAACATATTCTGCATATTTTACCAAATATTTTTATAATAACATATATATATATATATATATTTTGAACAAAAAATAATTAAAGAAGCCACAACGTGACATCTTGTGATTGGTGGAAATGCTTTTGTAACGTTCATTTAAGAATTGGACTAAAAAACATAATAGAATAATATTTTAGGTATTAAAGTAGGAAAATAAGTATACTTTAAGGCCAAATTATGAATTAAGCATTTTTTTTTACTTTTTGGGTTAAAATATGCTATTAGTCCTTGTATTCTTACAAAATTTAAGATTTAATCCCTATACTTAAAATTTAAAAATTCAAATTTTTTTTTTTACTTTTTCAATTTAAAAATCGTAGTTTAATAATCATCAACATTAATGGTAATTTTTGTCAAAATTTATCAACTTAACATATTAATTTATTATTAATCATATATCACGTGATATGAAAATAGTCTACTCAATTCTAACAAAAAATACTAATAGTGTTAATATTGGACTTGGACTTCATCATAAAGAGCACTTAATTGTTAGCTTTTTAAGTGCAAAAGACTAAATCTTAGATTTTGTCAAAGTACAGTGACTAACCATGGAATTTAACTTTTTTTTGGTACAAAGAGTGAAAAAGGTATACGTTGCCAATCGAATTCCTAATTAATTAATCGTTGGGACTAAACCAATGGTCTCGTTTTCCAAATCATTGAGCGATGATCTGCTGCTACTGGTGTTTCGGGCTTTAGAACCATGGTTCTGCGGCGTTGCTTGCTGAATTCGTTGCGTTTTTCGTCTACTTTAACACCCAAAGCAGCTTCTTCTAAAGCCAATGACTTGTATGCAATGAACAAGAAACTTTCCAATATAGTAAGAACCGGGAAAATTCACGAAGCCAGATCCATGTTTGATAAAATGGGAGAAAGAAACACGGTAACGTGGAATTCCATGATTAGTGGGTATGTTAAACGACGAGAAATGACCCAGGCGCGAAAGCTTTTCGATGAAATGCCTGAGAGAGATATCGTTTCTTGGAACTTGATGATTTCTGGTTACGCTTCATATTTGGGGTACAAATTTCTCGAGGAAGGCAAAAAATTGTTTGAACAAATGCCCAGGAGAGATGTAGTTTCATGGAATACAATGATTAGCGGGTATGCCAAGAGTGGAAGGATGGATGAAGCCATAAGGCTTTTTGAGAGTATGCCTGAGAGGAATGTGGTTTCTTGGAATTCTATGATTACTGGGTTTTTCCGTAACGGTGATACTTTAAGTGCTACTCAGTATTTTGAGAGGATGCCTGAAAGGGATTCTGCTTCTGTTAATGCATTTGTGTCTGGTTTAGTTCAAAATGGTGAATTGGATGAAGCTGCCAGGGTTTTGATTGAATGTGGGAATAGGGACGGCTGGAGTGAAGATTTGATTCCTTCTTGTAATACTTTGATTGCTGGGTATGGTCAGAAGGGAAGGGTAGATGATGCCCGAAGACTATTTAATCAAATCCCATTTAACAGCGTCCAAGCAGATGGGAGAAATGGGATGTTTGAAAGGAATGTGGTGACATGGAACTCGATGATCATGTGTCATGTGAAGGCAGGGGATATTTTTTCTGCTAGGGAGCTCTTTGATCAAATGGTGGATAAAGATACTATTTCTTGGAATACCATGATTAATGGCTATGTTCAAATGTTAGATATGGAGGAGGCCTTAAATCTTTTTAATATGATGCCTAAGCCGGATAACATGTCTTGGAATTCAATGATATCAGGGTATGCTCAGATGGGTAAGTTAGAGCTTGCTCGTGATTATTTCGAGATGATGCCCCAGAAACATTTGGTTTCATGGAACACCTTAATAGCAGGGTACGAGAAAAACGAGGATTACAAAGGAGCAATTAAGTTTTTCATACGGATGCTAGGTGAAGGAGAGAAACCTGATAGACACACACTATCTTCAGTTCTCAGTGTCTGTACCGGGCTTGTGGATATGCAATTAGGTATGCAGATTCATCAGCTGGTCTCTAAGACTGTAATTCCAGATGTACCTATACAGAACTCTCTCATTACAATGTATTCAAGATGCGGGGCACTGGTTGAGTCACGGACCATTTTTGATGAGTTGAAATCTCCAAAAGATGTAATCTCTTGGAATGCAATGATCGGAGGATATGCATCGCATGGTTTTGCTTTAGAGGCTTTAGGATTCTTTGAATTGATGAAGAAGAACAAAGTTCAGCCAACCTATATAACATTCATTTCTGTTTTGAGTGCATGTAGGCACGCAGGACTAGTTGATGAAGGTTGGGCATATTTTAAGTCCATGGTAGGTGAATATGGCATTGAGCCTGGAATTGAACATTATGCTTCCGTGATTGACAATGTGGCTCGACACGGTCAATTTGAGGCAGCCATGGATTTAATCAAGAGTATGCCGTTTGAGGCAGATAAGGAAGTTTGGGGTGCATTACTAGGTGCTTGTAGGCTGCATAATAATGTAGAGTTAGCTAGAGTTGCTGCTGAAGCATTGATGAGACTGGAACCTGAAAGCTCAGCTCCATATATATTGCTGTACAACATGTATGCTGAAGCAGGACAATGGGATGCTGCAGCAGAAGTTAGAGAAATGATGGAAAAAAACAACATCAGGAAGCAAACAGCATACAGTTCCCTAGACTCCTCTTGTTGCTGATCGGAACGATGCATTCCTATCAGTTGGCCACTCCATATTTAATTCACAGCTCTTCATACACACTGAAAGTAAGATTTCAATTTTTTTTTTCATTTTGGTAGTGTAGCATTGTGCTATATGTTCTTCATGCACCTGGTAGATTTCCATTTTCTCAATGTTATATTTGTTGTTCTGTGGAATCCAGTCCATTCATTCTTTACCCACATTCATGGCTTTATAATTTGAAGGCTCATTTAACAAAAATTAAACTTCAAAGCTTCATTCTTTATAGCAAAGTCTGGCCATTGACAGTAAAATTCAGAATTGGCAACACTGAATTAGCACTCTTCACTATATCTTTCTACGGGGATGGATGCATTAAGGAGCCAGGAGGGGACGGCCGTAACCCTTTTTTAAGTACAAGTGTTTTTACTTATTTAAGTATTAAATAAATGAAATTGGTTTTTATTGTACATGATTTAATCTAATATATATGAACTTCAATTTAGTGTAATTATACACGTAAAACTCATACATTTGAAACTTTAATTTTGATTTAATTATATATATTTAAAGAAATAAATTTATCAATTTATTTTTATATTGGATAAATATAATTATTTTGTATATGCAATATATTAACATAAAATGATGTTATATTAATTTATAAAAATTAAATCAAATCAAATTTTATGTATAAAATTACACGAAATCAAAGTTTATACATAAAATTACACATTAAGCCATAGTTCATGTATAATTTTGATATTTATCTTCTAAATATATTTATATAGTAAATAAAATTAAATTACCTTTTATATGTCAAAATTCGTTTGTCATTTAAATAAGACAAGCCATAAAGACATGTTTTTTTTCTTAAATACAATTGTTAATCTCTTAAAAAAATTTAATATTACCAGTTAATTTAAAATCAATTTAACCAAAAAATTTCATTTAAAAGATTGAATATTAATATAATGATAATTTCATTTTTCACTATTTTTATATAAATGTTTAATAAAATAAATAAAAATGTAATATCTACAATTTGAGCACAAGCTTAATGAAAGTTTACTTATAAAAATAATTTTACCTATAATTTAATATTTTTATTATTTTGTGTAAATATAATTTAAATATTAATTTCTAATATAGTAAGGGCGATAAAATCAAGTAGAATATTATAAGAGCGAGTATTTGAAACACTGATAATTTACTTCTTTTTTTTTTAATATCACAAATAATTTTAAAAAATTGACATTTTTTTTAATGTTTATTTTTTAATATTTTTTAGTATTTTATGTAAGGCACTTGTCAATTCCTAACCTATTTGTAGAGTCTAAAAACTTCACTCACTTTGGACTAGATATTTTCCGGTATTATAATTAGGATAAACTATAAACATAGTCATTTTTGTTTACTTCAGATTACATTTTAGTCTCTTATGTTTGAAATGTTACATTTTAGTCACTTATGTTATCGTTTTGTTATGATGTAGTTACTCTACCGTTAAGCTCCATTACCTCTCTAACAGCAATCCTACGTGATAATCTAAATGGATTTTAAATATCAACTTGGATGTTCAGCTGAGATAAGAATAGTTTTTCAGTTAAAATGAAAAAGAAAACAAAAAGAAAAAGGAGATAAACGATTTTTTTTCAATTCAAGGTGTAATTAATTTAAAATTTTCAATTAATTAAATTTATTTAATTAAAAATCTATTCTTGTCCCAGTTGGACATTCAAGTTGGCATTTAAAACCCACTTGGACTGTCACCAAGGATGAAGCCAAAATAATTTTTTAGGAGGGCCGAATGAAATTATAATTTTTTATAGTCTATAACTTTATAATTTTTAAAAGATTAAATCGAATTTTTATAATTTTAAGGGAGTAAAGTGTAATTTTATTTTTATTAATTTAAAATTTTAAAAATTTTAGAAGGCTCAAATAGTAAGTTTCCACTTTAGGAGAGGCCGAGGCCCTTGCCAGGCCCCTAGATTTACTTCTGACTGCCACATATGATTGTTATTAGGAATATAACGGACCTTAACGATAGAATGGTCACTTTGTAATAAAATAATAACATAAGTGACTAAAACATAATATTTCAAATATAAGTGACTAAAATGTAATCTGAAACAAACAATCTTACATTTAACTTAGAATAAAATATAATTTATAAATTAAAAAAAAAAAATCTCTTCAGACCGGTGGTAAGCTCAATTATGTTCGCAGAACTCTTGTAAAAACGGCGGAAAGAGAGTGTTCGTTCATTAGAAACTGTGAAACCAACACTTTAATTCTACACCAGGCCCCCGCCCCCCCCCCCCCCCCCTTTTCAAAACCCAAAAAAAAAAAAAAAACCAATTTCTCTATTAACTGGCTCTGATTTACCGTATTTCCCTTCTTTTTTTTTAAATAAAAAATAAAAAAATTTGATGATGAAGAATCAAAGGGCAAGGACGAGCGTGGACAAGGCGGTGGTTGATGTTTGGCAACGTGAAGTCGGGGAACTCTCCACTAGGAATTTCGCTCACCGCCTTGCTGCTTCCGAGGTCTATCTCTTTCTTCTTCTCCTTCTTCTTATTGCTGCTTTTAATGGGGTTGGTGGTTATTCGTTTATGAACAGTGGGTAACTGTATTCATTGCCCTGATTCTGGTTGATTTTGTTAATTTATAACTCTCTTTGATCTGGGATTACGAAAACAAATCATGAGGATTATTGATAGGTAAAGCAATGATAAAAATTGTCTTCTTTTACAATGATTTTATCAGAAAAATTTTACCTTTTTCCTTCAAACTGAATGGTTAACTCAGAAATTCCTATGTCTGCAATTTTGTTTTTTAGCCCTTGTAATTATTGTTAGTCTAGTATGCTGTCATGTGATGTAATTGTTGTTGATCAATGTTAGCTCCTTGTGTAAATTTGTGCCTAATGTTTTGAACTAGTGGATATGCTTATTGGCTTGCTAATGTGGTGCATAATACAAGTGTGACGGACCAATGGGCAGAATATATCTGAAAGGTGGAAGTAACAAATTTAATATCATTTACAAAGTTCCATCTTGCATTAGGTTTTGATTAGTTAATTGTTGTTATGTTCCAGGATCTTGTGCTCCGGCTTGACATTTACAAGAAACTTGACAAGCACCGAGGTTGTGTCAACACTGTGAGCTTTAATGCTGATGGTAACATTTTAGTCTCTGGTTCCGATGACAGGCGGGTTATACTATGGGATTGGGAAACTGGGAATGCCAAGCTTGTTTTCCAGTCGGGACATGTCAACAACGTATTCCAAGCAAAATTCATGCCTTACACTGATGATCGCTGCTTGGTTACCTGTGCTGCTGATGGCCAGGTGAATTCTTATTTATGAGTGCAACCTTTTTAAAAAAATTGGTAGGATCAGTTTTCAAGATGAAGCCTCTTTCTGATTGAGCACAAATATTAATATCTTATTATATTATATAAATTCATCCACCGCTGATTGATTAAACAATTTTTTTCTGGAGCCAGGAGGTCAAAGTAGTTCTATTTCAAGACCTTGTTACACACTATGAAAGACTTTTGTCATGCATATAGGATTATTTATTTATTTATATACTAAATTATGGCAACCCTTGAGTTGGTCTACAAAATCCTCAAATTCGAACGGTTGGCTCACAGTAAGTCAAATCAATCTTTTCTCTCTTTTAATGTGATCAAGTTTAAAAGCTAACTTTTCTGAACATCTTTGTTTTCAATCTTTTCCTCTGTATGCAAAAGATATTATTAGTCTCTCAATATCATGAATTCTTTCAACGTTCTGCTATATTTCACACGGTGATAAGTAGCAAAGTGTAAAAGTTCTGTTAAACTGCAAAATTTTTATCAACCTCCAGCATGAGCAGTGTTGCATCCATATATTTTCTGTCGAGTAGTTTTTAAAAGTGGACTTAGACGACTAAGAAGCTAACATGTAGCATGTGCTTAGGCAAAGACCTCTATAGAGTGAATTAAGGAGTTCTTAACCTAAATAAAAACGGTTTCTTAATTGTAGGTTCGACATGCTCAAATCTTGGAGCGCGGTGTTGAAACTAGGCTGCTAGCCAAACATCAGGGGCAAGTTCATAAATTGGCCATTGAACCAGGAAGCCCTCATATATTTTACACTTGCGGTGAAGATGGATTAGTGCAGCATGTGAGTTATGTTTAATTGCAAGTACCTTTAAATTCATTTTAGTTGATAATTTACAAACATTTATGATTTATCGGATTGAAGCAAAAATGGTTGGTCAGAGAAATTTTTTATTAAATCATAAACGGCTGAATCGGGAAAATTTTGAGTGAGTTCAATTCTGATATCAAGTTGTTTGCAATTGATCCTTTTCTTATCATCTTATGTTTCTTCCTACCTGTTTTCTTATTAAATGGCTTTGGGCCATATAAATGCGGTGTCTTGGATAAGACAAATGCTAAAAAATTGTCATATCATAACCTCATAATCGGTTTTTAAAAGGAAGTATATTGATATTTATATAGGCTGCTAGCACACTACCGATCCTAATCCTAAAAGAACTAAGTCTCCTATTCTAAAGAAAATACTTTACTCTTATTAGAAGACTAAATAAACTTGACTTAAAAACAAAGCCTAATAGGATAAAGAAAACTACACTAAGATTCTAAACCCTGATGTAAGTGTAAAAGACTAAATTGTATGAGATGTGACAATTAGCCCCATAAATACATCAAGGGTCTTATTTGCATTCTGCATCAAGAGCATAATCTCAAGTCTACATGCTCATGTTATTCTTCTTCTGAATTTTTTATCTGGATTTTAATGTCTCTGACTTATACAGCCTGTTACACATCACTTGCATTTCAGATTGACCTTAGAACTGCAGCAGCTACAGAGCTTTTTGCATGCCATGCAATTGGTGATAGCAGGGGTTTCATCCCAGTTATCCAGCTGAATGATATTGCAATTGATCCAATGAACCCAAATCTCTTTGCAGTTGTAGGGTCAGATGAGTATGCTCGACTATATGATATTCGCAAATATAAGTGGGATGGCTCAACTGTTTTTGGTCAACCTACAGAGTATTTTTGCCCCCCTCATTTGATTGGTGATGATCAAGTTGGAATAACGGGCTTGGCCTTTTCAGATCAGAGTGAGCTTCTTGTCTCCTACAATGCTGAGTTCATCTATCTCTTTACACAGGATATGGGACTGGGACCCAATCCAGTTTCATCTTCTCCATTGTCTGGTAGTGATGCAAGTGAGATGGCCCCTGATCACTCAGTTATGTCAGCATCAACTATGGAAAAAGCTGATGAAAAAGCTATTCCTCAAGTTTATAAGGGACATAGAAATTGTGAAACAGTGAAGGGTGTGAGCTTCTTTGGACCTAAATCCAAGTATGTGGTCAGTGGATCTGACTGTGGCCGAATATTTATTTGGAATAAGAAAGGTGGAGCGCTTGTTCGTGTTATGGAGGCAGATAAACATGTGGTCAACTGTACTGAGTCTCATCCTCATACCACAATTCTTGCTAGCAGTGGAATTGAGAAGGACATCAAGATATGGACTCCAATGGCTGCTGAGAAAGCTACTCTTCCAGCAAACATTGAACAGGTATGTCTTATCTTCCTAATCTCTTACCAGGAAAAAAGAACTATAAAAAAAATAAATAAATAAACAACGCTAGTATTACTTTTCAGGTTATAAATAAGGTATTAGCTTTAGACATGAAATGCATTTTACTTGTCAACATGCTGCTTGACACAATAGGGCAAAATGGTAGAAACATCCCGCACCATTGTTCCTTATTGATTCTCTCTCTTCCAATAGAGACAATAACATATGATTTGGTTCAAGAAATAGAGCGACAAAAGTGCCTAGTACAATGTGGTTTTGGTACTTTAGCTCTTTAAACTAATCTGTTGTGGGAGTTGGAAGGAGGTTTCGTGATGTACTGAGCTAAGGTCCAATGGCTTTTAGTAATGTTTTCTTGTTTAGTTTCTGTTTGAGTTAAATTATTGTGTAATCTCTTTCAGTCCGCCCCTCTGGTCCAATATTCATGTACTCCTAGGAATTCTGCAAAAGGTAAGGAATCTGACATGTATTTTAGATGCCAAGGAATGTATTGGCTTCCTGTTGTTCATTGTGTATATTCTCACGGATTGGTTTGTAAAATGATAATATGAGTTCTACAAAAATGGCAGAAGTAGAGGAACTAATCTCTTGTCATTACTCATTTGCAGAAGGTTCCAAATCCAGCCTTCCTTTGGTTGCCCCTTGTTGAGAATGAAGATGATTATTATTTATTATTTGATGTTGGTATTACCGATGACGACAACGACGATGAGGTCCATGAGGATGAAGATGACAGTGATGACTATTTTCATGATGTTTATGATGATATTGATGCTGCTGATGATGATGACAACGATGATGATGATGACAATGATAATGAAGTTGATGACGATGACGACGATGATGATGATGATGGCAGTGAAGATATCGAGGGCGGTGATGATAGTGAGTGTTAAGGATGTTGATGATAGTTAATGACAATACTGTAAAAATTTCTTTGTAGTTATGATACATACTGCTGATAATTATGATGATTGTAATGTTGCTTTTTCTGTATGGGGTTCAAAGTTCGAACCAAAACATAGGGGCTGAATGTATGGAGAACTAAATGAAAAGACCCAATGTTGCCATTCTAGAACTTATATTGACGGTGATACTTGTGCAGATGATGGGAGGGATGCCTCTGGTCCATATGACTTGTGTAGTTGAATGATATGTTTAAAAATTGTACATTACACGGGGCTTTAACTTAAAACTGCATTCAATTGGAGCTTACAAATCTTTGAAGTCCACTGCTTTTATTATATATATATATATTACTTATTTCTCATTTCTTCTGTTGTTTATTTCAATTTGTTAGTGAATTATATACTATAGTTCATGTTACATGGATTGGGATATTGGTATATGGTGTGCCTAACTCATCTTTTGTTTAAAATTCAGTAATCAAAATGGATTTTATTGTTAGTGCCCTCAAACGAGAGTCCATGTATATTATATACTCGCATGGCTTGTTCGTTCATTTCTGAAGCTATAATGGTGTTCCTCATATATTTACATTTTTTAAATAATAATCTATATTGTTTGTGCCCTCAAACGACTCGATTTTTGTTGGTGTCATAAAATTTAATTTAGGGACCAGATTCTAACTAAGCTGTACAAAATATTAAATAGAGATGTTTTTGGGGGTGAGAACGATATTAGGAAAGGAAATCATCAAGTAATTAAAGTCAATAAATTATTAAATATAGTATAGAGATTAAATTGCATAGTACTTAAACTAGAGGATATTAGATGAGAGATTAAGTCCTTAAATGGAAATTAAACCAAGGACCTAAAAGTGATTAAAACACCACCAATTCATGTTAGTGGTTTAACTCATCCATTTCCATTATCTCATTCCTAAACAAATGCTAGCCATTGGATTAAAGATTAATTAGGTTTAATTGTATATATACATACACAATAGTTGGAGAGAGTACGTCTAAAGAAAAGCTTCATTCACCTTCTCCCCTACTGTACAGGGAGAAAGAAAAGCGAAGATTTGCATGTTTTAGCCTACCATTGCCGTGCATCAAACACTAATGTACGAAGAAGCTTTCTTCGAAATTTTTTTTAATATGAATTTTTAGCTTAAGTTGGTAGATATAAGTGGCCCATGTGTTAGAATTGAAAATAGTTAAGATTTAGTTAAATTACCAATCTTGGAGATTGGAAGGCAGTGAGAAAAGTGATGACAACTTTGAAAATTTTGTATGCTCTTAAGGTACTTAGAGTACAGTAATAAAGTTGGATTTAGATTCGAATAGGAGGATTGAGAGATACGAGAAAATAAGATATAAAATTTTAAAGATTGAATATAGGAAACTGTTTATAATGATTTCTATGTTTGATTGTGTAACTAATATTGTTTTTGTAAAATGTATTATCGCATATAGCTCAAGACAACGTTGGGATCTCGAAAGAGAAAGAAAAATAGAAAGCAAACATTGCTTCACTACTGTGATTTGTGTTAGCATAATTTATTTCCTTACCATAAAATTATTAATTAGTTTAGCTTGTGGAAACATTGGTGTTAAATTTGGACATGAATGTGTTTTGTGCCTTATTGATTATTGTTGAGTTTTAATGGAATGATCAATATTCAAATCAAAGAAATTTGTGTTTGAAAGCTCAAAACAGAAGCAAAATCAGATGAAAGAATTGAGAGAACAAGTTGGAAAATTCTCATTACTTAAAAAAGTCATTGTACAAGAACCTATATAAAACTATTACATTCAAGAAGCAATAAATTTGATTGAAAAGAACATGCTAAAAAACGGCTAAAAGGAAAACTAGGACCTGTCTAAAGATCTGCTAAAGACAGATTAACTTTATCCTACAAAAAGTAGCTGTCAAATCAAATATAGGTCGGTAGTTACAAAAAATGTATTTCATTCGGATAACATACGTGTATTTGCATGCTGCTATATTCCATTCGGATAACTTACGTACTGCTGTTTGTTGCCACCTTTTAACACTCCTCCTTGGCTACAAGACAATAGACTCCAACTTCCTTCTTCAAATACTCGAACCTTGTAGCAGATAATGGATTGGTCAAAATATCAGCCAATTGAACCTCTGAGCTACAATGAACCAAGTTGATTACTTTCGACAACTCTGCCTCTCTCACAAAATGATACTTGATCTTGAAATGATTAGTCTTGTGATAAACCATGATATATACATATTTTTTATCCCATGCTTGGCATATTTATGGATGATTTATCATTAGATTTATGGAATTTGATGCTCCTAAACCGTTAATTTCATGTTTTATACTTAGGTGAGCATAAGAAAGAGAAAAGAGCAAGGAACGGGCCAAAAACAGACAAAATGGGCCGAAACCAATATTCAACACGGCCTAAGCAGTTTCACACGGGTAAACCACACACCCATGTGTGACATACAGAATTCAACACGACCTAAAGCATTCTCACAAGGACGTGTCCTTGTCGAGCCCTATTTCAATTCCAGTCGGAAAAGGCTAATTTTTAGGTAATTTGGGCAGTCTAAAGTCTATAAAAACACCCAATGGGAGGAACAAAGAGAGACACAGAGTAGAAAGTAAGGAATTACTCGAAGAACACCGATTGATTCATCTCAGAAGTAAGGATCTACATTAAGACTGAAGATCTCCCCTCAATTTCTCGCGAAGTTTTTGGGTTCTTTATGTTTTGTTGTTTTTCCCATTTTGAGATATTTTCTTTTATAAATATGAACTAAACCCCCTAAATACCTAAGGGGGATGAAACTTAAGATGAATCTTGTTATTAAATATCTGAATTATATGATAAATATTTGATTTATTCTTAATTGTGTGATTAATTCTTGTGTTAATATTTCAGGATATTAATTCAAGTCAAATGTGCTTATTCAGTGGAGTAAAAGTCCCTGTTTAAGAGTAGATTCAACACAATTAAGTAGAGTTGATCGCAATTCTAGACATAGGACGACGAAAATCTGCCGGATTAGAGTTAAATCTAATAGGGAAGTTCATAGATCAAGTTAATGCAGCACTAGAGGTTTTAATTAGAAAGAAATTTCAATTAATCAACCTAGGGTTAGTTGTTTTTAGTCTTGAAAGAGATATTAACATAAATTAGGGATTTCTACGGATCAAGTCAAGTGAATAAATCGTCTAGTTTAGAATCGAATAACAAGTGAAGTCTAGGTGGATTCTTCCGTGGGTATTGTCTTAATTAATCAATTTTCCAAAAGTATTTTCCCCAATTTACTCTTTGTCACGCCTTAGTTAGTTACTTTTTAATTTAAAAAAATCCTCAATTCCTTCTAGGCTAGATAATAAAAAGAAAATTAATACTAGTACTTTTAGTCCCTGTGGGTTCGATATCTCGGTTTTGCCACCAGCTATACTACTGTTTGATAGGTGCACTTGCCTTTATCGTGATAATAGTTTAGTTTTACAGGTTTGACCATCATAAATATCACTATCATCTTGCCATGAAACATAGGATTTTTAGCAATTGCAATAGCTTACTGATTGTCAACTTTAATCTCTGTTGCTTCCACTTTATCAGAATTCAAGTCACTTAAGAGTTTTCTAAGCCAAATGGCTTGATTAACAGCAGTAGCAGTTGCAATATACTCAGCCTCTACAGTGGATTGAGCTACTGTTTGTTGCTTCTTAGAACTCCAACTAAAAACTTCTGAATCTAGAGTGAAGAAGTAGTCTGATGTGCTCTTCATGTCATCAACTGAGCCAGCCTAGTCACTGTCTGAATATCCAACCAACTTCAATTCTTCAAATCTCTCAAACTTCACACAATGGCCTAAGGTTCCTTTAACATACCTTAAGACTCTTTTAGCGGCCTTAAAATGAGTTATATTGCAACAATGTATGAATCTCGATAGAAAGCTAACGGCATATATGATGTCTGGCCTTGTTGTTGTCAAATAGAGTAGGCAACCAACCAAACTCCTATAGCCCTTTTCATCCACTCGATTATTCTCACTGGTGCTTGAGAGCTTTTTTCCTAGTGCAACAGGAGTGCTAGCAAGCTTGTACTTTGACATGTAGAATTTACTTAGAACTTTTTCTGCAAATGCTCTTTGACTTATGAAAATACCATCCTCTTCTTGATTTACCTCTATATCAAGGAAGTAGGTCATCAAACCAAGATCAGTCATCTTGAAGACATCTTGCATCTACTTCTTGAATTCTTTAATCAACTCACTCCTGCAACCAGTAACTAATAAGTCATCCACATAAAGTGAGACTATCAACAAGGTTTCTTTCTCAGCCTTCTTCACATAGAGTGTGGGCTCACTAATGCTCTTTTCGAATCCCAGCCTTGATAAGTATGCATCAATCCTGTCATACTAGGCTCTTGGAGCCTATTTCAGGCCATACAAGGCCTTCTTGAGCTTGTAAACCTTGTGTTCTTCACTAGGGACCTTGAAACCCTCAGGTTGTTTAATGAAGATTTTTTCCTTGAGAAATCCGTTTAGAAAAGCTGATTTAATATCCAGCTGATGCACTTTCCATTACTTCTGAGTTGCTAAGGCAAACAGAAGCCTTATGGTATCCAACCTTGCAACAGGTGCAAAGGTTTCAAAAAAATCGACCCCTTGCTGCTGATTGTACCCCTTCACAACCAGCCTAGCCTTGTGCTTGTTCAGTGACCCATCTGCATTGTTCTTGGTCCTGAACACCCATTTAACACCAATAACTTTTCTGTTAGCTAGCCTATCAACCAACTCCCATGTGTCATTCTTTTGAATCATCTTCATTTCTACCTCCATGGCCTCTTTCCAACAGCCTTCTGTTGCAGCTTCATCAAAATAGGAAGGCTCAACCATGGTCATAGCACACATTTCATAGATGTCTGCCAGTGTCCTAGTGCCTCTAACAAGTACATCATGATAATCACCTTCAGCTTCAGCTTCAATCTCAGCATGCTACAGGTCAAGATCATTATGGTCCTCTTCAAGCAAACTTGTATCAGTTCGATCCCATTTCCAATAGCTTCTTTCATTTAACTTCACATCTCTACTCACTACAATCTTCTTGGTCAATGGATTAAAGACCTTATAGCCTTTCTTGGTACTGTTATAACCAACAAACGCTCCGTGCATAGACCTTTTCTCGAGCTTAATTCTTTTCTCAGCTGGCATCAATTCATAACATAAACAACCAAATACTTTCAAGTGTGAGATAGTTGGTTTTTGTCCAAACCAAGCTTCAAAGGGTGTTTTTCCCTTAATTACATTAGTTGGGAGCCTATTCAGCAAGTAAACAAATCTGTTTACAGTCTCAGCCCAAATGTTGTTAGGCATTTTGGCCTCAAATAGAAAACACCTAGCCATATCAAGAACTGTCATGTTCTTCCTCTCACAGACACTATTCTGTTGTGGTGTGTAGATGGTAGTGAGTTGTTGTTGAATCCCAGCTTGCTCACACAGATTCTGAAATCTTTCAGACAGGTACTTAGTGCCATTGTTTGATCTCAAAGCTTTGATCTTACAACCTGATTGGTTCTCAACTAGAGCTTTAAACTTGTTGAATGCTTCAAACACCTCTGACTTTTGCTTTAAAAAATTTACCCAACAAAACCTAGTGCAATCATCAATAAACAATGCAAAGTACCTGCTTCCATTCAAAGAAGGGGTCTTCATAAGTCCACAGATGTCTATATGGACTAGTTGCAGCCTCTCTTGAGCTCTCCAAGCCTTATTAACAGGAAATGGCAGTCTGATCTGCTTGCCAAACTGACAAACTTCACATACATCCTTCTTTGGCTCGATCTTAGACATGTCTTCAACCAAATTCATTTTGTACAGCAAACCAAGTGACTTGTAGTTCATATGCCCCAGCCTCCTATGCCATAAGCTTGCTTTGTCAGCCTGAGCTGCATGTGCCCTTAGTTGTAGCTGATTCACATCCACATTGAAAGTTCTGTTATGCATAGCTATTGTTGTTAGCACTTGATTAGTAGCATCTTTGATCACACAAGTTCTGCCTTCAAAAGAGAGAGAGTAGCCCTTCTCCAGTAGCTGACCAACACTCAGCAAATTTTGGTCAATATCAGGTACATAGAGCACATCAGAGATTACTTTGTTACCTGACTGTGTATTGATCACAGCATTGCTCCTGCCTTTGGCTTCAATCAGGTTCCCATTGCCAACCCTGATCTTTGTGGCAAAGCTTCTATCGAGGTCCTTAAACAGCCTTTCATCAGTTGCCATATGATGTGTGCAGCCACTATCCACTAACCAGTCATATTTGACCTTGCTTGAGGTTGCAAAGCAGGATGCTGTAAAAACATGCTCCTCCTGAGCTTGAAGGTCCTCAATGGCCTAAGCTTGGATTTGCTACTGAGCTGGTGCCTTCCCTTTGCTCTTACACACCTTTTCAATATGGCCAAACTGTTTGCAACTTCTGCATTGGATGTCTGGTCTGTACCAGCAGTACTTTTCCAAATGTGTAGTCTTTTTGCAATGAATGCATGGTAGACCTCTTCTTGCCCGCATCCCTCCTTGGTTTCTCCCTTTTATAGAGCTAAAGCTTCTTCCCTTTATGACTTAAACCTGAGCCTTCTTTGGCTTTTGCTTGGAAAGCTCCTTCAAGATACTCTTCATGCCTATTTGCCCTCCTTTGCTCAAGTGCATACAAGGAGTTTATCAGCTCAAACAATGAAATGACTGACAAATCTCTTGAATCCTCAAGTGATGAGATTTTTACTCGAACTTCTCAGAGAGTGTGGTGATGACCTTTTCAACAACTCTACTCTCACTAAAGTCTTCTCCAAGGAGCCTTATACTGTTGGCAGTGGCCATTATCCTATCAAAGTACTACTTGATAGTCTCTAACTCTCTCATCTTCAAGTTCTCAAAGTCTCTCCTAAGGTTAATCACTTGTTGCCGCCTTGTCTTATCCGACCCCATGAACTCCTCCTTTAACTTTTCTCATGCTTGCTTAGGTGAGTCACAAGCCATTATCCGAGTGAAGATTACATCGGATAGCCATTACTTTGTGCTTCTTAGCACACTCTTCACTGTGCTGCCTGATCTGCGTAATGGTGGGATTGGCTCTTAATGGAGGTGGTTCAACATAATTCTCAACCACATAACCCAAATGTGGTAGTTCTCACCAGTAAATACAAGTGGTGATGGTGGTATAAAACTCATTTTTACAGCAACCAAACAAAACAACAAAAAATAGCTTCTGCTTCTTTTCTTTCAAACATGAGTCACTCACAAACAAAGCACAATCAAGGCCCTCAAAGACAACAGGCTCTTGATACCATTTGTTGAGTTTTAATGGAATGATCAATATTCAAAATAAAGAAATTTGTGTTTGAAAGCTCAAACCAGAAGCAAAATCGGATGAAAGAATTGAGAGAACAAGTTGGAAAATTCTCATTACTTAAAAAAGTCATTGTACAAGAATATATATAAAACTATTCCATTCAAGAAGCAATAAATTTGATTAAAAAGAACATGCTAGAAAACGGCTAAAAGGAAAACTAGGACCTGTCAAAAATCTACTAAGGACAGATTAACTTTATCCTACAAAAAGTAGCTGTCAAATCAAATACAGGTCGCGAGTTATAAAATATGTATTTCATCCGAATAACATACGTGTATTTGCATGCAGTATTCCATCCGGATAACTTACGTACTGCTGTTTGTTGCTACCTTTTAACAATTATGAACCTGAATAGTAAGTTATTGAGTATATACACGTGAACTTTGCCATTATATTATGTTTTAAGATATGTTGAAATTATGATGAGAACCATATCATGTTATATGATAATAAAAATGTCTTATTTCGAATATAGTTGGAATGCTATAAGATTCATTATGTCAAAGTCAACTTTAGCATTGGTTGCATCTTATTTCTTTAGCACTGGATGCGTTTTATTTAATAGTTCTTTGAAGCTCTAGGGGTCTAAGAATGTATCATTACTCTAAATCCTAAGCGTACAAATGTATATTGATGTGATAGTGGATTAATTTGTGTATCAGTTCTTAAGTTCGAAATTAATTAAAAAGGTCTAATATGTAAAGGTGTTATGATATACGAGATATATGAGAAAGAAATGAAATGTGATTAAATTAAGGAAATGGAATCCGACTCATTTAATATCTATGTTAATGAATACGAGATATGAATAATATGTGCAAGACCATGCATGATGCAAATTAAGAGCTTTGAAGGTCATATGACGCAATTATATGTCAATTCAAATTATGTTAGCACCATTGAGCTTTCAATGTTTAGTGTCTGGAGATATTGTTTTCATGCGTAGGTATCAAGTATATTTTAATTTGGTTGTGAAGTACAGTGCCATCCAAGATTGTTCCTCGGCTCAACTCAATGTTCGTAATGTTGTTTTGACGTTGAATTGCCATTGGCGTGTACAGAGTCTTAGAGACCAAATGAGCCTTTAAATATAGTTTTGGTTAGTATATTATCGTCATACGATTTGGTCTGTTTAGGACATTTATGTATACAATGGCACATGTTGAAATTTGGATGCTTGGTTAATGGAAGTGTATGTTGGTCATGTATGCTAAGTTATCTACTTAACCATGTTATGGTATAATGAACTAGATGCCATGATTATATATATTTTATATGTCTTCGTGTATGTTAACATCTTGTTTTTAGTTAGGCTTATGCTGAGAACCATTTTGCATGACTTATTGAACCAAATGGCATGTTTTAGAGGTTACATAGCAAATGACGTCACAAGCTCTAACTCCTGACTTTTTCTTGACGCTGCAACATTATACTTTTCACGTCATGATATTGTCAAACAGTCAGTGACGCCGTGACTTTCCTTATTTTAATGTTATGACTTCACTTATTGTTATGATTAAGCCATTAAAGGACAAGTCAATGTTGAACACGTAGGAGTGAATATTTAATTCTTTAATTTGGATTAATTTCATTTTAGGTCATTTTATATTTTACATGGTTATGATTAAGTCCTTATTTCATTTAAATAATTTTATTGCAATATCTTATTTTATTGACATTTTATATTTAAGTCATTTTTCTATTATTTATTTTAGTTTTAAATCTAACCTTTTATTTTTATTTTAAATTTAAGATAGCTTTAGTTGTAATTTTTGGATTTTAATTGTGATATTAATTTATTATATTTTAAGATAATTAGATTATTAATTTTAATCCTTATTTTGGATTTTAAATTTAATGCTATTTCAATTTTTAATTTGAAAAATACTATATTTGTAGTATAATTTCGTTAATTTGATTATATATTTGACATCTTTAATATTTATTTTTTAAAATTATACCAAATGACTCATTTTCTATATATTTTTTTATATATCTCAATTTATTTAAATTTCTTACCAATTTAAAAAAAATATCATTATAATTTAACTGTTTAAAAGATAATAGTTAAAATAAATAAATTCTGAATATTATAAACTTATCATATTTGCACCTTAATTTATTAACTATGCTTCTTTCCATTAATTTATTTATTAATTTTAATATTTAGATTAAAGTTAATTTTCTATTTTTTTATTTATCCTTAAAAATTATAGTTTAAAGTTCAGAATTCAAAAATAAAACATAATATAATATTTATCATAAAGGTAAATAATATTTAATTAAAAATTTAAATAATATTTATCATAATATTTAAATTTAAATTTAATTTAAAATTTAAAAAAATAAAAAATATTTTAAACTTTATTTTTAAAATTAAAGATTATTTAAAGCTTTATTATAACAATTTTATCTTTCAAATTTCCTTCATTATAATTAAATCATAAATTATATTCATAATTTTTTTTAAAATTTTTGAATATTATTTCATCAATAATTTTATTTAATACATAGAAATTTAAATAATAAAATTTTATAAAACACATGAGCAAAATTTTATAAAAACTAATTATATATAATTATTTCTTTATTTACTATCATTTAATTCATAAATTATTAAATTTCTAAAAAAATATTATAATAAATTTTATTTTAATCTAAAAATTCAAAAGTAAATGACTTAATTGTAAGTTAATCTAACATATTTTAGTTAAAATAAAATAATAAAAATTATATATTTAAAGTTTTCTTTTAAGTTTAAGACAACTTTGTTAATTTTAAAATTTTAGACAGGAAATTGAACTTATTGTTCACTTTTAATAGTACTACATTGATACCCCTACTTCAATACGGGCATGTTACTGAATTTGAAATTGTATTTCTAATAAATTTGGGAAATTTTTAAAAAATACCTATTATATAAACATAAAAAATATTAAAAAATATAACAATAAAAAAATATGTTAAAATCTACTGAAAGTTTATCAAATATATATACTAGAGTACATGAAATGTAATTATGATGAAAAAAATCATATAATAAATATAATTATTTGTGTATGCAATATATGGATATAAAATGGCGTTGAATAAATAATAGCGTTAGAGATTTGTAAAAATTAAATCGAATCGAATCAAATCAAAATTTCATATATAATACTGCACAAAATCAAATATGTATCTCTTATATTAAATTTTAGGTATGATAAATTATATGGATGATATGTAGTTAATCAAGCTCTCCTAATCCTAACTAAACTTGGATGCAATTACTATTGTGTTTGTCAGTGTCGGCTGAAACATGACTCCCCATCCTCAAACTTTGGATGAAGGCAATCATCTGTTAAAAAAAAAAGGTAAATAAATTTAGGTAGCAACAGATAATGAATTGATGAAGTTATCATCAACAAAAGGCTATTTTTTTGAAGAAAGCAGGGAATAGTGGATATCCATTACCAATGTGATGGCGATGCACATAATACTAAACCCAGGAAATTGAAATGGTGCCTCTTCAGACAAGAACAATGCTGGATGAAGAGAAATTGGTCAATGAAAGCTATATTTAAGGGAATAAAATCAATGACCTTGTCTTTACACACACCTGTAAGAGGACTAAAAATTAATGGAGCTATGATGTTGGCCAAAGAACTTACGGCTGAGATGCATCCTTGACCTTTTCCCTGATATGTTATTAATGTCCAAATGAACTCAGAGGATTGAAATAGCAGTGAAGTGAAGAATCAATTTGCTACAACTTACCTGTTCTCCGGGGCCAAATTGTTTTGATGCAATACTACGTAACTGTTTACAATACATAGTCAAACAAACATATACTCTTTAAGCTAATACAAAAAAACTAAAGCTGGCAGTTACATATACAAGTGAAGGACTTACAGATGGTGGTGCAAAGACCATCACAATAGACAATGTTGTTGCTGCATATGGAACCTGCAGTTAGATATCAGGTCATTTGAGCTTGAAAGGAGGTCTAAATACTGAGTCTAGTAGTATAAAAGAAAACTGAAACCATCAATTTTGGTGAAAAATGTTACCCAAGCTGACCAGGCTATGCTGTAAAGAATGGCCTGCATGCACACCAAGTGAAAATTCATCAGTAGACCATCTTTTACTTGTACTCGAGTGTGAGTGTCAAATGTGGATATGTATCTGATTAGGTATATTCAATTTTGGAGGATTATATCGTAATATCCAATGTCAACAAAAATGTAGAGTTTGAGCAACACTGGTTTTCCAAACACATCAAGTCACAATAACATCATCAGCTTACAAGGATACACGAATAAAGGTTGAACAAGGTGAGTATACAACTCTTACATTTACACAAGTGACTAAGAGTCCTGCTGAAAGCAACCTTCTATCTCCTATTGAAGATACCAATCGGGGCATGAGGAACAGCTGAAAATTCAGAAGCATATGAGAAAATGATTCATTAACAACAATATTATAATACCATGTACATTTACCTGAGAAATGGTTGATGCAATTCCATCAATTAGCATCAGATCAGCAAACTGATTCTTGTTAAAGTGGAAACGAGCCTTTAAATAGTACTGTACGGTAGAAAATTTTATCAGATGGCTGTAATTGTAAGAGTCTTTTAAATTGTTTGAACATCATATGGCGAAGGTCATAGTTTCACACTTGAAAAGGAAGTCATACATACCATTGAAGAAGATATCATCCCACCCTCCGCAAGACTGGCGAAGAATGCTGCAACTGCTGCTTGGGAAAATGATGGACTGAAATTACAACTGTATTAGCCATGATTTCATACAATATACACCATCAAAATATGAATCCCAAGTATTACCTGCTCTTTAGCAAGCAAATAACATCCCCCAGTGATGGAATTTTCTTGAATACTGGCATCTTTCCAGGTGCATTTCCATCCTTCTGAATGATATCTTCCCCTTCTTTCAACATTGGTTGTATCATACTATCAACTTGATCAGGTCTACTTTCCTCAAGGAATATTCTCATGTACACTAGAGCAAGCGTTGATACAAATGTAGCAACCTGAAAGGATTGAAGAAGAGAAAAAAACAAATGTAGCAAAAGACTGAAATGCAACAATGAGGAAGGTAGCGTGTAAGAGGTTGTAAAGATGGGTGAAGGAAGAACCTGAAATGTTGAAGCAGTGGAGAGGAAACGAGCTGCTAAGGTTGCGCACACAAATGCACCAGAGCTTACTCCTGACAGAATTCCAAATGCAGATGCTCGTTCGCTATCTGATATATTGTCTGCCTAAAAACAAAAGATAGCACAACTTCAGCATCAATTAAAAGTTTAAATCTGTTAATCTCCAAAGGTAATGCTAAAATTATGTCAACTAGATTTAAAGTTGAATATGTGATATGTGTTCTCATACTACATATCAATGACAGGAGAGAGATAAAAGAAGTAACAATGAGGGTTGAAGCTTACCAAATAAGAAATTGATAGGCAGTTAATGCTGCCTTCAGAGACCATGGCAGTCAGAGTCCTGACTGCATAATAGGCGTAATAGTAATTGGTTGTTCTGCTGCATGCCAATACAGCTGCAGAAAAGCATCTGTCAAATCAACTTAATTTCCATGTGAAGGAGCAGGTAATTAGAACCTAAAATCAAAGCTTTTCAACAATAAGCCAATTAGATGAAAAGGAGGGAGGAGCAGAAATGAAAAGAAGCTTTGGAAGCATACCAAGAGGGATAATTGACAATGTCATAGGCAATGTGAGTAGTGCTTTTCTCCCATACTCATCCGATAGATTTCCTATAAGTGGCATCATCAATGCCGTCCCTACTCCTATCATCTGCATCATTATCCATTTAAGTAAATCAATGCCACCAACCAATTAATTAATTTCACTGAGCTTGGAAATGGATGATAACGTGTGGGTTTTTTTAATACATCCCAAAGCTTATATTATTTTCAATTTCTATCATAAGCTCTTGTTTAGCGTTGGTGGAAAAAGAAAAAAAAAAAGGGAATTTATATTTTTAAGTATTTGAATCTTCTTCTAATTTTCAAATTCATATCGGTTCAAATCCGTAATTGAATTTGGTTTATGTCGCATATTTATATCATTTTCTTAACATTGTAGAAATAATATAACATGGAAATTGAAATATAATAAACAACATCCAATATATTTAATTCGTAATTAAATACTAATTTTGGTATAAATTAAAAAATGGGTACATACCAAAATTTTTTTAACACAATACAAAATCTTTTTAATGATTTATCAAAACATTTAAGGATTTAAAAAATTTTAAGTAGTTATCAAAAATTTTAAGATTATACCAAAATTTCTAAAATTTACCCATATTTCTAAGGCTTTACCACAATCTCTAAAGATTTCCTTGTTATCTTGGACTTGATAAGCCCAAATGTTGAGTTTATCAAATCTATATAGAAATTTAAATCAATAGAAATTTTGCTATGTACTAAATTTTAAATTATTACCCAAATTAGCTTCAACTCCTAAATAATATTTAATTTTTTTTAAATATTTTTATTTTTACGGTGTTAAGATGAATCTATCATCAATTTGGACACAAAAGGAACTTGAATACTAATTTAAAAATTTGGAACAAAATTCAAATATTTAAAAATATATTTTTATTTTCATTTTTCCGTTAACAAACGGGAGATTATATAGGAAGCTCAGCTTTAGCGCGTAGAATTTCAGTTGTAACCTTTTAATATAATGATTTGTTTATTTCATCTCTTAATTTTTTATTTTTATTTTTTTAACTTTTAAACTTATGTTTTTATCAAATCAATCCAAAATAAATAAAAAATTAATGTTTTTTAACTTTGTTGATATTGCATATACATCGATTGTCATGCGAATTACACGTCAACATTTAATTAATTTTTAAAAAAATTATAAAAAAATTAATTAATTATTGATGTGTCATCTACATGGTAATCTATATATATGTTACATCAGTAAAATTAATAAATATTAATTTTTCTATCTATTTTGAGATGATTTAACAAAAAAAAAATACAAGTTTAAGAAAAAAATAAAAATTAAATTTATGGCTAAAATTGCTTCTTTAATAAAGTTAGAAGGCCTAAGAAATAGTTATGCCTAATTTTTTTGGCACCGTCTTATGAACTCTGCAGCCATGAAACTTCGTTTGGAAAAGTTAAAAAGTGCAAGGGACAAAGATGACTGTGTTTGTCAGCACTGTATAGGAAGTTGCCTCCCTCTCATAATTAGGTTTTGCCTTCTTTCCTAAATGTCACCATGTCACGCCATTGCGATGCATGGCTTCTACATTTTGAATTGGGTTAAAATTGTCATCAGTCATGTAATTTCATTTTTAAAATTTTAATTTCTTTATTTTTCATACTTTAAAATTTAGATCCGATTGTTAATTTAAATAAATTTTTTATTAAATTTATTAGTGTGACATTTTAAAATAAAAATATTTACTTAATAATTATATAATTAAAATAATAATATAATAATAAAAGTGAATTTAACATAATAATTTTAATAATATTAATAATTAATTTAAATTTAAAAATTTTAAAAATTAAGAATTGATGTCCTAAAAATAAAAAGTAGAGTTAATTATCCAAGCCCATCCCATGTATTGCTTGGAAGGGACAACTTTAGCATTAAATTCCATGAAAATATCACTCAAGAAAAGGCACCCTACATTACCAGTTACCACCACTTAGGTAATTGTGATCCATATGGTGAGTCAACTAAAGAAAAAGGTTCCTAGGTGTACAATTTCCCTACCTTGACATAAATTAACTTTGAAGATATTGAAATTTCAATATTAGTTTCACCAACTAAGGTCAAACAAATGTATATATAATTTCTTTTTATATTTATACCTTTAAATTTTTACATTTTATCTTTTTTTTTTCCTTTAAAATTTAGTTATTTAAAAAATGCTAATATATTTTAAAAAGAAAAGGAAAAAGCTAACATTGTAACTTGTGTATTCGGGGTTCACCACATATATTTTTATATTTAATTAAAATTAAAGGCTTCCATGAATAATAAAAAAATAAAGACTTGTTTAGCTAAAAATATAACAGGGCTTACTTACTTTTTATTTTTATTTTTTAAGATATCTAATAAAATGAGTCTAATAACTAATTCTTCGCAGTTTGTAAGTATATTAAGAGGGTAGATGTTGATCATAAATTTTAGAACTCCTCCATACCCAAAATGAGGATTGAACTCTCAACCATTAATTAAAGTAAGAAATATCCTTCCCATCCTCGTGATTTACTCACTACTAATTTTAATTAAATAGATTTTCCACCTACTTAGTGGGTTTGACGTATATTAATTATTATATTTTCCATTTTTCTAATTTATCAATCTTTTGAAAATAATAGTAGATGAAAAATGAGATATGCAAGCAAAGACTTTTTCCTCATTTAAACTTTTAAAATCATTATTAGAATTTGATAATATTCACAACATAGGTGTTTTAATATATATATATATACTTTGTACTATATGTATACTATATATAAATGAATTATGTAAAAACTTTATATAATGTATATAAAATAAATAAATATAGTATGTCATTTGAAATTTTTATTTAATATTTTTATTAAAAAAATCTATCTTAAAAAAATCCTTCTAACTTTATTTTACTATATTTCATACATTTGTATTTTAATATATACAAGTTATTATCTCCAATAGTCGCATATATTAATATTGTTGTTAATTAAGTCGTTGTCAGAAGTTAACTCGACACTAATTCATAATTGTTGATAAAACTATGATAAATAATTATATTGCAGTGCATTTAATATTGTTTATTTGATGTATTTGTATGTTTAAATTTGGTTTTACTCACAATTTTATCTATTTTTTTATTTTAATATCGTACATATTTCATGTGATATTATGATTAATTAGTTTCAGACATTAAGTTTCATTATATATTGTATGTTATTTTTAAATACACATCTATGTTCTAAATCCGTGATTTCCACACGCATCTGCGTGTGATAGAATTTTTAGTATTAATAATGTATTTGATTGAAACTATTTTTTTATTTTACTTTCGTATATATTTTAGATGTGTTGTTATAATTAATTTCAAATATTATATTTCATTATTTATTATATGTTATTTATAAACACATATTTAAGTTCAAAATTTGTAATTTCCACACAAATATATACATATACGACAGAATTTCTAGTAGATATATAAAAGGGGTTTGTTTCAATCCCCAAAGTTTAGTATTTTTTTTTTACAAAAAATTAAAAGAGGAAGTTACCTAGTAAATATGTAATATAGTGAAGTAATGCATGCTTGCAAAAGTGGATGATTTTTCTACAAACGTAATACTAAAAATCTACTGGTTGTGAAGGAAAAAGAAAGGTTTGAGGATTTTGATTTTGAAGGAACATGTTGTGGCTTTGCAGGGATCACAATACCAAAACCAAACCAGCAAAGCTAGTTGTGGGATTGTGTTAAGAACATAGGACCATGAACCTGTTATTATTATTTTCCTATACAAGCTTTTAGCGGCTGTAATTTTGTTAAGAAGAAGAAGAAGAAGAAGAAGAAGAGAACGTACAGCTTGTTGGAGAGCAGATAGGTAAATGGCGAGGGAGCATTCATCGGTAGCAGGGCAAAGTGCGAACATGGTAACATCGGTGATGCCCGGTATCACTATGAAGTTTCCCATTCCTGACAGGAATACCGTCACCATTAAATGTCTTAACCCCCTTACCTTCTTCTCCATCTCTATCTTATTTTTCCTCTCCAATCACAACTACTATCGACTCTTCATTACCAACCACTTTCCCTATCATAAACTGTTTGTAAATAAGACGGATAATCAGCTTAATTTCTCACTAGATTTTCCTTTTTCTGAGAAGGACAAATGAATAGAAGGAAAGGACACCGCATGATGCTTCCTCTCTAATTAAACTACCTTCTTTCATTTCCCTTTTATTATTGTACTTATAGAGTAATATTAAGAACCAAAATAAGAGGATAGGCACATGCACGAGCCCTAAGGCCGAAAGATCATTTCAGTTTACTTTTTACATTTTTATTTATTTTATTTTTTTACTATTTTGGTCAAACTAAATTACTTAATTTTCTAGATTTTCTTAGCCTCTGAAACAAATAAAAACTATGCATGACAACCTTGAGAGATACTGAATCAGTTTACTTTATGTTCTTCTCCAAACAGCCTTTTTACCATTTTAGTTGAGTACTTAATTGTTTCGTTCTTCCTTATTCCTTATTTTCTTACTGGTTAATAGAACTAGTTATTGAATTTTGGGGAACACACAAATATTCGAAATATCCTTAAAGATAATAGTATTCACGCACCAATTCTAAATTTCTAAATTTTTAATTTCTAACATATCGAATTTATATTTAATATTCGTAACAATGTTATTTCTAAAATTTATAATTATTTTTTGTTTATGTGATTAAAAAAAAAGGGTAAAGGTAGCTGCGCACCTTCTAATTCTTGTGACTTTTTTTTCATCTAATTTTTGTGCTTTGGGGATTCTAATTCTAGACCAATATTTAATGGGGGATGGTTATGTTTGGATTTACTGTAATTTAATATGTTTCGTCTCCCATTTATATTTCTCTGAATTTGTAGCTTTGAGTAAATTAAATGTGCCGAAAGTGATGCTATACCTTTTTGGGTATGAATTTGATTTCACTTCAAATGGTCTTGGAAATTGACCAGCAAATGTAAAATTAGACTACATTCTGGGTTGTTTATCTAGAAACATAATAATTTTATTTCAGATGAATTGGGAATAAATTATATTGTAATCATACTAAAAATTTTAGGGTAAATTATATTATTAATCACCTGTTTCTGATTTGTTCATTAAACTATAAAAATTTTTAGTTTCGTCGTTATTATTTTAGATCTTTTCTGTTTTAATCGCTCTCCGTTAAAGGAGTAATAGAGGCATGTATTTTTTCTAACTGGTATAATAACACATTTGGTCTTCAATACTTAAATATTCTATCAATTTGATTCTAATTCTAAATAATTCAATAAATTTAATCCTCTATATTTACAAATTCTATCAATTTAATCCTCAAACACATACAATTAAATATAAATATAATTAATAATTATCATATATTATGAAAAAGTATAAAATATAATATTATATATATATACTGAGAAAATATTATATTATTTATATCTAGTTTAGAGTTTTATTTGCTCAAATTTTGAATTTTTTATTATTATTTTAGATTTATATCTAGTTTAGGGTCAAAGTAATTGTTTTTCAATACCATTCTCTCTCAACCTGGTTAACAATTTTTTTTTCTTTTCATCCTTAGCTTTGTAGGCTTTTAGCCAATTATATATTTGCCTATACAACTTCAAAGGTTTTTTTAAATCAAAATAATACAAAAAAATTAATTACAAAAATGAGATAGGTTGTAGATTAATTACGAAAATAGGATATTTTCTGCATTCAAATTGGGTGCCACTAATGTGTCAAGCGGCACTAACTATAAAAAATGATAGTTTAATAATAAATAATAAATAATATTTTAATTAAAAAAGGGGTGAGCCAAATTGTTAGGCGACACCTCTTTTTCCCCTCCTCACTTTTGGCTTCTTTTTTTTTTTAAATTGGGGTGGTTATGGTATAATTTTGAATTTCATACTTTTATTTTATGAAAATTAGAAGTTAGTTTATCTGTCGTAATTTGATATGTCAATTTAGGCTCTCCGTTACATTAGAGGTACTTATTCTCAAACAATGTAGGTGTCTTTTCTTTACTTTTGTCGATTTTTAGCTTATGTTATTAATATATAATTTTTTTATTAGTTTTATGTCATTTTGAGACCAAAATTGGCCAAATGGTGCCATGGGGACCTATCGATGTGATTGAGTTGGTGTAGGAAGTTGATAATGGCCCAAACTTAAGGAAATCGTCAATTAGAGTGAGTATCGCAACACTAAGGCCATGGAAGTCATGATACCATTGAAGGTGCTAAAGTGAGGAAAATTGAGGTCGACTTCAGTGATATCACAACACTGAGGATAGGTATCGCGACATTGAAACCCTAAGACCCCCAATTTTGATATTATTTTGGATATCGAGACACTAAAGCCTAGGTGTCGTGATACCGTTGCTGGACGAGGAGAAAATTGACTACAGAGGTTGTTTTTGTCCAACACCAACCCTAATCAAAAGTCAGCGTCTTAGGGCACTTTTGTCCAAAAATTTTGGGTTGTATACAGTTGTTGGCTAACAACTTTAAAGGAGCCACCTTTAAAATTATTCCACACACTTTTTTATCATCTTTTTAGCTAAGTAGTTGCTTCTTCTTCATCTTTTTAGGGTTTTAGTTTATCACTTTTCTGGTTTTTAACTGTTATTTAGTTAGTTAGTTGTCACTGTACCTAGGTGTTATTTACCTTTTAGTACTTAAACTTTAGCTTGTATTTTCAATTTCATCAAATGGTTTTAATATAGCTCATCTTCATTTCCATTTTAAAAGCTTAGAAATCTGATCTTTGTTGATATTTTCTTCACCTCCATTGTTGCTTACATCTTTTCCCTTAAGCATCCATCAAGAAACTATTAAGCTTTCTTATTCCTACTTTTTGTGCTTAATCTAATGTATGGTTTGAATATTTATTGGGTTGTTGTTTGTATGAAAATGATGTTAGGTAACTAAATTTATGGTGGTTGGTTGACTGAAATGTTGCTTGGTTAGTTTTTGGTATAGGGACTAAATTATAAAAATTGGACTAAATTGAATAAATTTTAAAACTTAGGATTGACATCTCTAAGGGAACATATAAATATGTGAGAACGAGATGGGATCCTATTGAATATCAACTCATTTATTCTGAGTTAGTTTGGTGAGGTCGAGAGATAAAGCAGACTAAATTATCTAATTTGGTAAAATGACAACCAAAAGGTAAAATTGAGCTAATTAGAAGTCTAGGATTTTTAGGTCCTTAGTCCAAAGACTAATCGTGTAACACCCCTAACCCGTATCTATCGCCGAACAGGGTTACGAGGCATTACTAGAGTTTATAGAACATGTACAACTAAATCGAGTCAAGTACTATTCATTTTCTGAGATTAATTATAACGTCCCTTAAATGGACCCTCAAGACCCAAAACATACATTAGAACTGATTTGTGACTTATTCGGGGTATCAGGAAATTTTTCGTAAAATTTTAAAAAAAAATTCTTACATAAAGGAGTCACATGCCTGTGTGGTAAGGGATACGCCCGTATGGTCAGGCTGTGTGGATTCACACGCCCGTGTCCTCAACTCGTGTAACTCTCTATCTTGTAAACCTTAAATAATAGAAGTCACATGGCCAAGTCACACGCCTGTGTACTAAGTCATGCGGTTAATTCAATTTTTGAAATTAGGTGCAGGTTTCACACGGCCAAGCTACATGCCCATGCTCTAGGCCGTGTACTTCACACGGCTGAGACACACGCCCGTGTCTCTGCCCATATGCTCAATTCAAAGCATTCTATTTCTTAATTTTTAGGATGTAAGGGACACACGGCCAGGTTACATGCCTATGTATCAGGCCGTATGTCATACACGGTCAAGACACATGCTCGTATGTCTACTCATGTGGACGAAATAAGGCTATTCTTCAAGCCTTATTCCTCACCCTTTTTTCATCCAACACCTGCACTAAACTTCACAATTAACAACCAACCATAAATGCTACAATTTTGATCAGTTCCTCACTGTATGTCATGTCGGGTTGAGTCTCAATTTCTGTCGGGATATAACATGTGAAAGATTTGACCAATACCGCCGTAGCATAGACACATGGAAAACATTATGAATTTTATAAATTTTTGGTGCCAACTGATATGCAATAGGTTCGATTCTTTCTGTGATTTCATATGGCCTGATAAACTGCGGACTCAGTTTTCCTTTACGGCCGAACCGGAGAACTCTTTTTCAGGGTGACACTTTTAAGAATACCTTGTCGCCGACCTGAAATTCAATCTCTTTTCGTTCAAGATCGGTATAGGACTTTTGACGATCTAAAGCTGCTTTCAAACTATTCTTAATTACTTTTTCATTTTCTTCAGTTTCTCAGATCAAATTAACTCTATGTATCTTTTTCTCTCTAAGTTTCGTCTAATGCAATGGAGTTCTGCATTTTCAGCCATATAGAGCCTCGTATGGTGCCATCTTAATGCTAGACTGATAATTGTTGTTATAAGCAAATTCAATCAAAGGCAGATACTTTTCCTAACTACCTTCAAACTCTAATATACAACATTTGAGCATATCTTCTAGGATCTGTATTACACGCTCAGATTGGCCATCAGTTTGAGGATAAAATGCAATGCTGAAATGTAATTAAGTTCCCAGAGCTTCTTGCAACTTGTTCCAAAAACGAGATGTGAACTGAGGGTCTCTGTCTAAAATAATGGAAACTTCTGATAATCTCATAAACATATAATTTAGCCAATTTATCTAAAGAGTAATCTATACGTACCGAAATAAAGTATGCAAACTTTGTCAACTGGTCAACTATTACCCAAATAGCATCTTTCTTTTTTGGAGGCAGGGGTAACCCCGATACAAAATCCATGGTAATCCTTTCCAATTTCTATTCCGGTATCGTAATTGATTGTAGTAATCCAAAGGGTACTTGATGCTCAGCTTTTACTTGTTGACATATCAAGCATTGGATACAAATTCAGAAAAATCACGCTCCATTCTCGGCCACTAGTACGTTTTCTTCAAATCATTGTACATTTTATTACTACCAGGATGAATAGACATTGTACCATTGTGAGCTTCTTGTAGAAATTTCTGTACCAACCCTGAATTCTTTGTTATACATATCCTACCTTTGAATAATAAACAACCATCAGACCCAATCTGAAATTTTGAATTAGAATTTGTTTCACATTGGACCTGTTTAGCATGTAGTTTAACATCACTCTTTTGAGCTTCATAGATTTGTTACAGAAATATTGGTCCAGCTTTTAATTCAGCTATAATTGAACCATCTTTTGATAATGATAATTGAGTATTCATTGCTCATAAAGCAAACAGTGACTTTTTGCTTAAAGCATCAGTAACTACATTAGCTTTCCCCAGATGATAATCTATAATCAAATCATAATCGTTCAATAATTCAATCCACTTACGCTGTCTCAAATTCAAATCTTTCTGTGACATCAAATACTTCAAACTCTTGTGATCAATAAAGATATGACATTTTTCACCAAACAAATAATTTCGCCATATTTTTAGTGCAAACACAATGGCTGCCAATTCAATATCATGTATCGGGTAGTTCTTCTCATGTGTCTTTAATTATCTAGAAGCATAAGCTATTACTTTACCCTCTTGCATCAATACACAACCTAAATCATTCAATGATGCATCACTATAAACGATAAATTCCTTACTCGATTCAGGCTGAACTAACACAGGCGCTTTTGTCAATAGATCTTTCAAACTATCAAAACTCTGCTGACATTTATCAGACCACTCAAACTTCATATCTTTTTGCAACAATCGAGTTATTGGAGAAGCTATCATCGAAAATCATTGTACAGATCTCTAGTAGTAGCCTGCTAATCCTAGAAAACTTCTAACTTCTGACACATTCTTTGGTGGTTTCCAATTAACAATAGCTGAAATTTTACTCAGATCCACCCGAATGCCTTCCGCAAACACTATATGTCCAAGAAAACCAACTTCTCGTAGCCAAAATTCACATTTACTAAATTTGGCATATAATTGCTTCTCACAGAGAGTTTGCAACACGATTGTTAAATGATCAGCATGTTCTTTTTCATCTCAGGAATAAACTAGAATATCATCAATAAATACCACTACAAACCTGTCTAAGTACGGTCTGAAGATTTTGTTCATCATATCCATAAATACCGCAGATCCATAAATATCGCAGGTGCACGCCTGTGTCTCTACCCGTGTGCTTAATTCAGAGCATTCTGTTTCTCAATTTTTAGGATGCAAGGGACACACGGCCAGGCTATAAGCCCATGTATCAAGCCATGTGTCACACATAGTCAAGACACACGCCCGTGTGTCTACCCATGTAGACGAAATAAGGCTATTCTCCAAGCCTTATTCCTCACCCTTTTTTATCCAACACCTGCACTAAACTTCACCAATAACAATCAACCAATTCAAATACAATTTTTAAGCCAAATTTTAAGCATTTAACATAATACATTTTCTTACATTCTTTTTTCTAATCTTACCTTTCCAAACCATACATGTTTAATTCAACTAGGTGTTAATCTATGCCAACATGTGTATACATTTTTATCTTAACTTAGTAAACACAACAAAATTCAAGTCATCACTAGCCATTCCAATGGCTAGTTTACATTCATCAAAATTCAACATTAACATTGGTCTTAGTAGCTTATATATGCCATTATACCAAATTAAAATATCTATTTGTACCAAAATGAACTGGTAGATAGTGTGATAATATTCCGACCATTCTCCAACCTTCTCGAGCTTCCAAGCACTGTAAAACAGAGAAATAAAACCTAGTAAGCATTTAATGCTTAGTAATTTCATGTAACAAGAAACTAACTTACCATATATTTTTATTAAATTTAATCATAGAATAACATGTTGTCCATAAATTTTGCAAATTCCCTAAACACATACACTTAATCAAACAAGTTAGACATGTAATTCATAAATATAACAAATAAGCATTGATGAGCTCATCATGCCAAATCTTTTAGGTGTTTCATGTACATTCAATATATTTTTCTTTTGATCTCATCATTTCTCATTTTAGGGTATTGTCCATTGAATTACTGAAATATCGATGGATACTCAGGTAGTACACCTAAAGTGTACAATTCAGAAATCCGTCAATTCATGTTCAGGGGTACCCATTAGGGTACAAAATCAGAAAGCACACTTTCGAGCCATATATCATTCAACAAGATTACTAGTCCAGGCTAAATCCTTTCTATAACATGTAAGAGTATGCCCAAAGATCAATCATGAGATGGTTGTAATAACTTACTTGATTTATCATGTTTATTAATATAAGGCATTGCCATTTTTATTTCAGTTTCTTTTCTGTGTGTATAAATAAACTGTTTTATAATAATGTCCTGAGAATAATATGATTATTCTTAAAAGATCCTTAGTCAAGTATTATTGTTGGTTAGGATAACAATAATGCATTAAGACTAACATGTAATTGATTGATGATAAAGAGTTGTCATTGATATGGAGTGTCAGAATCAATGCATGAATATGTGTGTTAGAGAACAACAAGTTGGACTAACCTGCTATGAGTATGTTTCTTGGATTATTATGTAATTGTCACAATATTACTCATAATAATTAATATGTATATGATCCTCAGACTTGAGATCATCATTATCCCAACATCGTGAGTTGTATATTTTGATACAGTCAAACGTACACCGTAACTGGTTGTTCTATAAAGGCTGATGTTGGATATACCACAATCTATGTAGAGGGATATGGTTGATCAATATAGGATAAGTCCCTCCTACATAATGGGAGTAATATCTTAGGCCACTTGATTGAGTGAGACTAGAAATGCATGGCCATGGTCAAATAAGTTGATTGAGATGTCATACTTATTTGTGTATCATAGTCTACTCAAGGTATCAAGAAACATAGGATGGACTATATAAGTGTGACTATTCCATGACTTATGTCCATTCTAGAGATAAAGGACTTAAGGATTAATGCATGAAAAGGTTAATCACAAAAAAAAGTTATGTCGAATAATGACTTCTTGTAACTTAGGTAGCAATGATGTATTGCTAAATGCCACTCATTGTTTGTAACATTAGAATCATTCTAGTATTACTGCTAACATTACAAGAACCTACAGGGTCACACCCTATGGTTGAAATGAACGGAATAGAACATAGTTGGTATTGTGTTTGGTTGTCACATGAATTAAATTAATTATAGAATTAATTTAATTAGGCAATCAAATATCGAACATATTATATATACAAGGATGTTGTACACATAAGGAGAACATAATTCTATTAATATATGAATTTGGTTCGTATATAAATTTAAATAAATATAGTTTACCAAAATCTTTATTATAATTAATGTAATTATAATTTTTGGTTAAAACATTATTATATTTATTTATTTTAATTATGATTATTATGTTTGGATTAAAATTTAATGAATTAAGAATTTATTATATACATACCAATTAAAAGGGGAGTTATATATATACAAACCCGAAGTTTTGCTACTAGGTCTAGCAGCCGTCAAGCAAAAAATATCTCTAAAATAGTTTTGGGGATTTCTTCGTTCAACGTTAACTGGGTGGATTACGTAGAGGTCGGCATCTCAAAAGGTTGCAGCTTGGTTCGATAGTAGATTAGTATTCTGGTTGCCAAGGCGTTGCTGTCTACTCAGATTAAAGTTTCGGTAATTTCGAAACTTTTTTCACCCCGATTCGTTCCTCGCACATGGATCCATGGTTTGGATCGCCGAAATATTTTTTTCTGCTGTGCCTTGGGGGTACCGGCGTCCCAACAAACATATGCTCTAAAGAGCTTGATCTGGATTACCTGTCCAGGCTAAATCCAATCTGTATCTTATGCTCAAGAGGGTTTATATCAGGATTACTCGTCCGAGATAAATCCTATCTGTAATGAGGTCAATAGGATTACCCGTCCGAGCTAAATCCCGTCAGCAACAAATGCAGGACCTCATTTAACAAGGGAAATCACCTTTATCCATTGAAATCCAATATTCAACAGAACTTAACTCATTTCGAATAATTCCAAACATGTGTTCATTTCTTATATTGCAACATTTATACATTTCACATATACAATTTCATATATCACATTTAATTCAGTAAATCATTTAAATCAGCTTATTTTCATACTCATTTAAGTTACACGAACTTACCTCGACATTGGTTTGTATATAAGGCTACTGTATAAGCCCAAAATTGCCCGGGCCCATTTCTAAAACACCAACTAAACCCAAAATTAAACCCAATTTCAAGCCCAAACCCTAAAATGGCCTAAATGTAAAAAAATGTGGAAACCCTAATCCCTTTTCCCACTTGTGCCTCCAGTAGCCACATCAGCCTTTTGCTCCACCGCCCTCTGCCATTTGACGCCGCCATTGCAGCACTGTCAGCACCACCCATTCACCTGCAAAAATTAAAAAGAAATGACAGCAAAATAAATGTAAATATGGCTATAAAAGTCGATCTAAACACAATGTAATCGGGTCAAAGGATGAAATAAAAAACAGGGATTTACGAACACTAAGAGTGATTCAAACACCAAAAATTAAGAAAATAGCACCAAAACAGGGAGAATGACAAAGAAATCCAAAACCGAAGCCTAAAGAGGTGATTTTTCCATTTTTTTCATTTTATTTTATTCTCGAATCTTTCTTTTCTTTTCTTCTCTTTTTCTTCTTTTTTTCTACATATAAATATTATAAGGAAATTTTAAAATAAAAAAAATCTAAAAATCTTACCTTTCGGGGCACCGGTCGCCGTGCACAGCGGCATTGGAGGCGGAGGACGGCGGCGACCGATGGTCGAAAATTGCCAGGGAGAAGAGAGGGTTGGAGAGCATATTTTTGTTTTTTTTTTTAAAGGGGGAGGAGAAATGAATTTTTTTAAAAAAATCAGACTTTTATAGGCCCCCAAAACGATGTCATTTTGGGGCTGGCCATAAATGCCCAAAACGACGTCGTTTTGATTAGACCCGGTTCGACCCGACCCGTCCAGCCTGGGATCCTCGTGTTTTTCATCAGAAGGGCTAATTGCACTTTTAGCCCTCTCGCTTTTTATTACTTTGCAATTAAGTTATTTTTTCCTTTCAATTTTCACCCGTAATTTGTTTCGATTTCAAGTTGGTCCCTCCTGATACCGCGCGTTTTGGAAGGTGGGGATTATAGCCCTCTTAGCCCCTCCGCATTATTTGCGCTTACAAATCAGTCCTTCTTTGTTTTATTTATTTCAGATTTGCCCCAAAACTTCGTTTTTAATCCGATTTTGGTCATTTTTGGTTGTTTTGACTATTTTATTATTAAATTAATTATTTTTAATATTATTATTATTATCATATTTATTATTATTAATATTATTACTATTACATTTGTTATTATTATTCGTATTAACTTTAAATAGTACTATTATCATTTTATATTATTATATTATATTTAATTAATTATTTTAATATTATTCTTAATATTATATTTAATAGTATATCTATTATTATTATTATTATTATTATTATTATTATTATCATCATCATCATTATTATTTACTTCATTTTTAATATTATTATTACACTAACATTTGCTTTTTATTTTTATTATTACATATTGTACTTATCTTCATTCTTCTATTTTTTATCTTATTTTCTTTTTACCCTTTTACTAGTATCATTATTCTTGTATTTTTACTCATATTTTTATTAGCATTATTATTTTTAACTTATTATTACCGCTAATGTATTATTTTCTATTTTTTATTCTATTACTGTTCTTATTAATATATTATTATTATTTTCATTATTATTATTATTATTACTAACACACTATTATCATTTTCTATCTTATTTTATTATTGTATTTTTACTATTATTATTATCATGTTATTATTATTATTATTATTATCCTTATATTAATATTTACCATAATGTGTTGTTACTCTTATTAATATATTGTCATTTTTATTACCGCGTTTATTTTATTATGCATGTTAATATCGTCATTCATTTCGTATTTGAATACAAATTATATTTTACCCGACATAAAAATGATTCTCTTATAAGGTAATATTCTGCATTTAGAAATTCGAGAGGTCGTGCCTTAACCTATTGGGTTTCGATTTTTCTCGTTTAATCTAAATAACCAAATATCCTTTTTTAAAACAAATACATAAGTTTTAAATAAAAAGCTTTTTCTCGAGAATTCGAGATGTCGTGTCCTAACGTATTGGATGTGACGTTTCGTTATCTCGAGATAATATTTTCCAAATCGAGGCAATATTCTATATTTAGAAATTCGAGAAATCATTCCCTAACATATTAGGTTTTGATTTTCCAATTTACTCTAAGTATCCGAATATCCTTCCAAAACTAAATACATGAGTTTCAAATAAAAGACAAGTTTAGCCTCAAAGGTCGAGGTGTTGTGTCCTAACATACTGGATGTGACACTTTACCTTGAGACGAGAAAGCCTTTGACACATATTCAATTTATCCAAACGATTTTTTGTTTTAAAGAGGCATAATATAAAGAGGGATCGTATTTTAAATTCTTTCAAGTTTTCAAATCTTCGACATTAAGACACTGATTAATCAACTAGGTACCAATTTTGGGCGTATCGGGGGTGCTAATCCTTCCTCGTGCGTAACCGACTCCCGAACCCATCTGTCTGATTTTCGTAGACCAAATCGTTATTTTGATAAATCAAACTGTTTATTAAAAACAACCACTTTTCGAGGTGACCCGATCACACCTCAACAAAAAGGATTGGTGGCGACTCACACATTTTTCGTTTTCATTTTTTAAAAATCAAAGTCGACCCCGTTTCCCAAAAAAATGGTTTCAACAGCTACTAATCTGAAACTTTTTCTTTTCCTCGATCTAACTTCAAATTTGAGTTTTCCGGATCTGTCGAAACCATTTTTTTTATGTTTAAAAACGGGGTCGACTTGTTTTTGAAAACGAAAATGGAGTCGCCACCAATCTCTTTTGCTTAGGTGTGATTAGATCACCTTATAAAATATTTTATTTCAAAACATTAATTTTGGCCTACGAAAATTCAAAAAAACAGGTTCGGGAGTCGGTTATGTACGAGGAAGGATTAGCACCCTCGTAACGCCCAAAATTGGTACCAAATTGATTAGTTTTCTGTCCTAATGTCGAAAATTCGAAAAGATTTAAAAAACATGATCCCTTTTTTAAAAACTTGAACAATTTAAATTGAAATTCGAGATTCCTTTGTTCCGAAAGAATACAAACATCACATCCAGCATGTTAGGACACGATATTTTTAATCCTCGTAACCAAAATCATCTTGAGATTTACAAAATTCATTAAAAGGATATTTAGTTATTTAGTTAAACGTAAAATCACAACCCAGCACGTTAGGGCACTATTTCTCGATTTTCTAAACACAAAACATTGCCTTATTTAAGAAAACAAAAACTTTGGGATAAATTGAAGCAATTAAAAAAAGTATATTTTTTAAATCAATGAATAAAAATGGAACATTAATGCATTTTAAAATATACATATCAGGGTACAATTTTCAAATATCACAAACACATTAATAACCAACAATTCAATAAAACAATGATATAACACATCTAATGATACAAGCAAACAATGTAAAAGAAGATAACAACTTTAATTTTTTTAAAAAAAAATTTGAATAGTCAAATAAAAGATATGAAATACATTAATTCAAAATTTATAAAAAACACCTAAGAAATAAATATAAGATTTTACATTGTAAATTAAAAAAATGGTGAGCCATTTATACAAATGATTTATGAAACTTTAACTTTAGAGAAATATATATATACGGGTAAACATATATAATAATATAATAAATATATAGATTTTTTTAGTACATAAAATTTTACTCTACCAAAAAAATATAAAGAAAAATATATATAATATGATAATCAAATGTATAAAAGATAGGAATAAATATACATATTTGAAAAACGAAGAAATTAAAATAAAAAAAGGTTGAAAAATGAAGATGGACGAAGAATAAAATAAGAACCAACCATAGAGAGTAAGAATGCAAGAGGGAGAGAAATTTGAGTGAATGCTCTCAAGAATTCTTATTGCTTCCCAAAACTCAAGTCAAGTGCTTTACAACGAAGGGAGATGCCTCTATTTATAGTTGTGCCTCCCCAAATCCAACGGTACAAATCAATTACATCAACGGTTAAGATTAAAGGGTATCTACAAATTAAATCTCTAAGATTACAAGATCATATCTTCTAAGATTGCAAATCATATCTAATATTGAATATCATATCTAAGATTATATCATATCTAAGATTGCATACCCTTGAAGATTATATTTCCATATGAGTCAAGCTTATAGATGGACATTAAATCTTTTCAAGTAATGGGCCATTCCGATCGGGCCAAATTATATGTTTGTAATTTTGTATTGGACTTGGACTTTGTTTTATTTTTTGGGGTTTATTATTTTTTGTGTGGGCCCGAGCTAAATTGGCCTATTACAGGATCTATATAAATAAATTTAACATCAATTTAACATATTTCACATCAAATTAAGTCCAACTTATATTCTAGGAAAAATTACCATTTTGCGCCTAAACTTTTCATAAATTCCAATTTCGTCCCTAGGCTTGGAAAATAAAATTCTTGCAATTAAATCTTTATTCCAAGCCTAGCCAAATTCTATATATCACATTAACAACCCATGAATTTCATAAAAATTAGAATTTTTCCATGGGCTTTACAACTTTTCAAATTAGTCCCTAAATCATGTTTTTCACTAAAATTCTCTTTGTAGAAGTTGTTAATCTATCAACAACCTTTCATATTCTACCATAAATTTTAAATTTTCAACATATTTATCCATGACACAATTTTTATACTTTAATATTCTTTCAAATTAGTCCCCAAAATGGAAAGATTAATCTATCCTAATATCAAAAATATAAAAATTACTAAAAACGAGACTTGATTACTTACCTAATTAAGCAAAGAAAGTTTCTTCTCTCTCTCCTAGTGTTTCCATGTAAATTGGGGAAGAAGATGATATAAAATGATCATATATCCCATTTAATTTAATTATCATCTTTAAATTTCCCTAATTTTCCAATTTAGTCCTTTTTTTTTCTCAATTTCCCTGGATGATTCATCCATAAATATCTACTAACTTTTCATAATGGTCTAAATACCATATAAGGACCTCTCATTTTGAATTCCATAGCTATTTAATCCTTTTATCTTCTAGAATTCAACTTCTACATTTTATGCAATTTGGTCCTTCCTCTAATTATTTACATAATCGGTAAAATTTTTCTTATCAGTATTTCCATACGACTTTCCTATCATATGATAGATCATGCAATAATATTAAAATAAATTTTCTTTCTAGCTCGGATATGTGGTTCCAAAACTACTATTCCGATATCACTGAAATTGGGCCGTTACAAATCGACAACATAGAAGTCAACCAACCACTGTTGTTCATTGGATTGTTAATTTCATAGTTTTACAGTTTTACAATTTGCTCTTTATTAGTGATAGGTAATTACTTAGCTTAATTAACCTGAGTTAGCATAATATATAACTTAACGAGCATTTAGCTAGACTTCTTTGTTGCATACTTGTCAATTAGGAATCAGTCAGTTCCCGAACTCTTTTGGGTTCAATCCTTGGAATATTCGAGTGTTCCATTGTAACACTAAAAATATTACAACTCGACTTATCACACTTATAGTACACCAATAGATTATTGATTGTTTTTGTGTTGATTCTTAGCCCCGATGCACGCACGCCGGGGCACGATCATTAATCCTTTTATTATCATAATTAATAAAATCATCAATTTAACAATTTATACGTGGCAAATTAGAAAAGAATCAATGGTTCAAGTTTATATGCTTTTATCAACAATTGGATTAGTTTTAATAACATACGAGGATTAAATTTTAACAAATTAAAGTAAAGGGATTAACTTCTCATGTTTTTATTAAATAATTTAAATAAATTTTTAAATTTGAAAACATACAAAGATCAAATTATGATAAATGATAATAAAATGACTAACTTCTAATTTCTATGAAATTCAAATTTATACCACAACCATCCCAAATTAAAGAAAACCTAAAGATGAGGAGGGGAAAAAGGGTGCCCCTAACACTTTAGCTTCACCCTTTTTTTACATTAAAATGTTATTTTTTTATAGCGGGTATCACTGAAGAAAACACTCTATTTTCATAATTAATCTACAACCTATCCTTTTTTTGTAATTAATTTTTTATATTATTTTAATGCAAAACCCAACTTCAAAGAAAACTTTTGTAGAAAACCAAAACTTTCACCCGTTTTTATTTCTTGATTTGGCACTATAGTTTTATACTTTTTAACATTTTATAATACGGCGTGACACACTGCTTTTGGTGGCTCCATTGTCGCAGACGTCGATGTTATTCGTTCGTGGGTCTATTGTTGCATTAATATTTTATATTTAAATAAAAATTTGATTTTTTTAAATATTTATATATATATTTTAAATATTAATAAATTCAAAATGATATCTCAAAATAGATCACTACTAAAATGTACCAATTTCAATAGAAAAATGGTGTATTAGATGATACTGATTACTTACTTAAATTTTTAATTTTCTATTACAATAAAGTCTTAAACTAAAGTCTAGTTTAAGAATGCTTTCCAAAAGTACTTTTGGAACAAAAAATATTTCTAAACAAGTTGTTTTTCGAGAGAAAAAATACTTCTCCCAAGCTAAAAATTGGTCCTTCAGCACTTTTTTTTCATAAGTTGGCAATTTTAGCTTCTCTCCAAAAACACTTTTAAGAAGTATTCCGAAACTAGACTTAAGTTGCTGTCATTAAACTTTTAATTTTATCGGTGTCACTCGTCAATTGAGTATCAACTCAGTTGGATTCATTATATTATTATAAAAGTATTTTTGTCATTTTATAATTTTTATAAATCAATAAAAATTTACAAATAATGACATATTTAAAGAAATCAAATGGATGTGACATAATCTAATTTCGTTTAAATATGTTTATATTTATAAAGTAATAACTTATATTAGTTTAGGTCCATCAATATTTTTATTTTTTAAAATGAAATATTTTTTAATGTTTTTATTATAGTATTATAAATGTTAGTAAATTACTTAATATGTAAATATAGATATAATGCCAATATTCTTTATAAAAAAATACCAATATTGTAATAATCGATTTGATAGTTGAACCATGATAAAATTAAAATTTCTAAAATAATAATATATCAATTATATAAAATAAAAGTTATATATAATTATAAAATGATAATTATTTGGTGCACATTGATAGAAATTTTTAACCTTATAAACGGGTTAAGATTTTGCCACATGTCCTATTTACTTATTTTTAAAATTTTAAATACTACTTGACATATGATAAAATCACAACTCCACTCATGGAGTTAAAAAGTTTTAATGTATCAAATAATTACTTATAAATAAATACAAATCATTTAAAGATGTATAAAAGTTTAAAAAGATTTACACTATAAATTGACCAAATTGACCGATCAAAGCTAATCAATGCCAAATTAATAAGCAATGCTTATGTGGCTTTTTATGTCGCTTGTCCTTGGTAATTCAGTAAATAATCTTTGATAAACGTTGACCATGAATTTTACAGTTACTCTATATCTAAGACGAAGATTGAACTTAGAATTCGTTTTAGCCTAAAACAAGGCTGGATGGAATTTAAAATTGGGCTGGTGAAGCCCAGAGCCCAAATTGCTATTGCTTCATTCGCTCTTTTCTGGTGATGAGATAAAACGATGTCGTTAACCCTGTTTCTTTCAGATACCCAATGATTCTTGACACATTAAACAGCGTTACTTGAGATTTATATTTTCTTTTGCTTTCTCTCAGATTTGAGTCTCAAAACGAACATCAACACCCACACTTTCGTTTTACCTCCTTTCTTCTTTCTCCCTGATTTAGCTTTTTTGTTTTTCTATATTAATTGCTCTGACATTGATAGGTATTAATATTTTTGCCTTTTTATTTCTTTTTTATGCTTTGTTGGATTCCATATCTGTGATACATTTCGTTGAAGTTTCAAGTTTTTTTTTTTTTTTTTTTTTTTTAAGATTTAATACAATGGTAGTTTATTAGTAACTTTCCCTGTTTGATTTTGATCATTTCCGCCGGGCTTTTTGAAGTTTTCTTTTATTGGTTATGAGGTGTAAGTGAGTACTAATGGAAAGTAAGCTTCAACGCCCTCATTCTGTTCGCTTAAACCGTAGAGGAGACCGTAATAATCAACGCCCTTTTGTTAAAGGTAAGCAAAATCTATACGATTTTCACATCCCTTGATGAACTGAAAAATAGGGTTACCGTTATAGCGTTGATTTATGTTGTATGATCGTATATCTTTGTAGTCATTAAGGAATGGAGTGTAAATTGTTTCTGTTACCGGCTTCATTTTATGGATTATTGATTTTGGGATCACTTTGACAAGATGTAGTTTTGGGGGGGTTTTGATGCAGATGATGAAAGTGGCTTGTTTTCTTCAATGAGGTTGCCACAAGATAATCCAATCAAGATTGTGTGGAAGCAGGGGTTTATTAGATTGGTTCTTGTAGCAGGCATTCTATGGATGCTACTTATTCTTATTGTATTGTTATTTCATGTTTGGTCATGCCAATCTTCAATTTCTTTCATGTCAGGTACGGTTTCATCCATCTTTACATTGGTATGTACGTAATTTTATCTTTGTTTGGATTTAAATACTCGGCTTTCTGTTAATTTCTGGAAAGGTATGACGTAGGAGAATGAATGGATACTGATCTATTGTACTATTTTTTGTCTCCAGCAACTGGTCATTATAAAGTTAACTGAAATTTATGTTTCAACATTGGCCTGTAGTGTACTTATACTACTTAACAAATGCTGTTAGTTAGTTTGATTTGATATACTATCATATTTTGTGCATGTTAATTAATTAATCAGATAAATACTTGGAAAAAAGATTGGTAGGCTTCTTTTCTGTATTAGGGAGGTTTATAAACAAGCCAGAACTTGCTTTTGCTTCCATTTTTTGCGTGCTTCACTAATTTTTGATTTAGTCACCATTTCTCATTTGTCAAGGTTACATCCATAATTAGTAAAATTGTCCTAAACAATCTAAAATTTTTGGTCTGCAAATTCTAACCTCGTTTTGTTATTGGTTTAAGACAATTTGTTCCCTTCATATGCAGCTATGTGTAACAAAGAGGGCAAGGTGTTCATTGCAATGGACTTGCTTGGTTTGGCTCCAAAACCAGAACATCGTAAGATTGCTAGCTCATCTTCATCAAAGTGTTGATGCCTCTGTTTTAATATGAGTGATATTGATTGTAAGTTAATGAACTAGGTTGTCCAATTCCAGTAGCTGATGACCCTGACAAAATAGTTATTCCAGAGGGAAGAACACCCGATGCAATTGTTAAAAATCTAACCTATATTGAGGAGGAGGATTTGGTTAACAATGGATCTCAATCCTTCGCAGTATTTGGAGGTAACCAAAGCTGGCTGCAAAGAGAAGAGAATTTTAATTTGAAGCCAAGTATGAAGGTAGGACATATTTTACTGCTTTTAATCCCCTGGTCGTATTCATATACGTAGATAACAAATGCAAATAATGGTCTAGGTCCTGGAGATTAAAAAAAAAAAAAAGGAAGATTTTTTCCCCTAATTATTTGTTAGATTTCATCTATTTTGGGGATGAAATTTTTCTCATTCTTGCATCAACCCTCTCCTTCTTACCCCTTTTAGATGGTTGAAAAGAGAATTAAATGGCTTTATAATGTAATAAAATTCTCCCTTTAGGTGCACTGTGGATTTCTGAAAAATGGTGGTGCTGACATGAATCCCGTGGATATCGAATATGTCAAGAGATGTAGGTTTTTGGTTGCATCTGGGATTTTTGATGGATATGATGTACCTCATCAGCCATCAAATATAAGTACTCGTTCTCAGAAGCTCTTCTGTTTTCTGATGGTTGTTGATGAAGTATCTCTCAAATTTATTAAAGAAAATGTGACCGTCAGGAAGGATAAAGATAAGGGGATGTGGGTAGGCTTATGGCGTCTTATCCCATTGAAGCATCAACCTTATGATGAGCCCAGAAGGAATGGGAAGGTTCCCAAGATTTTAACCCACAGGTTATTCCCTCAAGCACAGTACAGCATTTGGATTGATGGTAAAATGGAGCTGATAGTTGATCCATTGCTTATTCTTGAAAGGTAAATTCATGCATTCTTCAATTGTTAACAATTTTGCTTTTTCCATATTTTTCCTTGTTGATGAATGAGGAAAGACAATCTCCTATGATATCCAAGCCTACTAAATATGCCTTGTTGATTTAACTTTTCCCTAGCTATATAAAGTTTGAATTATTTACATCGATGCAGAAACAGTTATGAATTATTTTCTATTGGCAGATACTTATGGCGTGATAAGCATACTTATGCTATTGCTCAGCACAAACATCATAGGAGTATATATGAGGAGGCTGATGCAAACAAGCGGAGGAAGCGATATGCCAGACCTCTTATCGATCTGCATATGAAGATATATTACTCTGAGGGCATGGAGCCATGGAGCTTGAAGAAAAATACAATTAGCGGTATGAAGGGAGACATGGGGCTCTTCTATGAAATATGGAAGGTTTGCCTTGAGTAGTGAAGTGCATGCCCTTCCAATGAGTTCATAAAGGATGCTTTATATATATTTTTTCTATTGATGCATTTTATATTTCTTGATACTAACACAAAAACCAAATGCAGATGTGCCAGAGGGAGCCATAATTATAAGGGAACATACAGCACTGAATAATTTGTTTAACTGCTTGTGGTTCAATGAGGTCAATCTCTTCACACCAAGAGACCAGCTGAGCTTTGGCTATGTTGTATACAGGTTAAAGGGGTTGTTTAAGTTCTTTATGTTTCGAAATTGCGAGTACTATTCACTTTTTATCCTGCACCCACATACTCGGGAACATTCTTCTAAGGTAGAGTGGGTGAAAAGCTTGAGTGAGTTCAAGGGTAGCGGTAGTAGCATGAAAGAAAGTAGAGGTGGATTTGGCTTGTGGACTCCCTATCCCAAGAACCTTGATTCAGTTACCCTGCCACAAGTGGTAAGAACATCAAAAGCTGGCTGATGTTTATCATAAGTAATCTTAATCGTCTTTTGAACCCGAAACAGTTATTCTGTGATTTCTTTTTATGGATCCATCCCTGCTTTGTTAAGCACGGGTGCCCTTGTAAACTTGTGTACATTAGATGGAAAAGAAGGTAAGCTGTTTCCTAAACATGATTCATATTAAAGTCAATAATAATTTTTATTGCCTTTACATGATCCCCAAATTCAGAGGTGCATTCTTCTGCATGAACGTGCGTATTTGTTGTATACATTATTTTGTATTGGATCTATTGAAGAAAATAACTGGACAAGGGAACTTGGCTGATGATCTCGTTAAGCCGTCTATTTAAGCTGCGAAGTGCTTCAATGTGAGGCTCGTCTTCCTCAACAGGAATCACTTTGGCATAACTCCCTTCTTCAAGATAATCTACCACCCTGTTTGCAGCTTCAAGCCCCGTGACATATGATTTCTCCTGTTATAAGCAAGTAAAAACCATGTTCTAACCAGTTGTTTTATGCTATAAAAATCTCTGGCTAAATTATGTGCAATTTAGAGATCACAAAAGCAACCTGTAACCAGGAACCATGTCGGGTTATTATCCAGTCTCCGGCCATAAACAAATTAGGGAACGATGTAGATCCACGCATCATGTGCTTATATGAACCTTTTCAAGAAGCAAGAAAACACTGAATTAAGTAGTGATTCAGTCCAAACATATTGCAGAATGCTTTAAAAGGTCCGAAATTTATAAGACTGTTTGATCAAAGTCTATTTATGGGTTTTCTTCCATATATGCATCATGATCTTCCTAACTTGAGTAGTTAAAACATCTTGCAAGAACAAGTCTAAAGTTAATAAACTCTTGGCAAAATAAACCCTCATCGTTCCCTTGATATACACTATGTTACCGTTCAATTCAATTAGGCGGTTAGGTGCTCACCTGGGAAAAAATGAGTCAATCTTTTCGGAAGCCTTCCGATTTCTTTGTCCACCACACAGGCACTCTCGAGGTCATTTATGTACTTTGATAGGTATGAAATAACCTTTTCGGTTACAAGCTCATCATTCAAAGGCAGCAACTCATTGGCATGATACTGCATGACCAGGTAAAGGTGAGAACCATATACGAAGGCAGAGTTTCAAAAATTCTTTCCTTCCGATGAGAAAAATAAGACCCATGTTTGAATGCATGAACTTACAAAATCAGCTTCTAATACAGTTTCTGTATCATCTTTATGTTCGTCATGAATTACATTCAAGTCAAAGATGGTGCACCCGAATAAATCATCAAATCCAGCACAAGCGTTGCCTGGATTCGGGATGGCAACCTGGTATACTCAATACATAATATCAGCTTTAGCACCTTGGCAAAGTAACTTCTTGATGCAGGATAATATCCTTTTAGATACAGCCAAGTTTATTTTTGCTGCAATTTCTTGTGATGAAAAATAAAAGGATCATGATTAGCTGTCTACCTATTATCTTTTTAAACTCAGTAAATCCGAGTCAAATTTCTCTAGAACCTACTGCAAGAGCATATCAGAAAAGTGCATAGATGGATATACCATCAAAGCAGACAACCAGTTTTAAGTCGAAATAATAGATCAAAAGGAGGAAAAAAAAAAGTAAACAAAGAAATCCATTAGAGAGATGCACAAGATTGCTGTTATGATATTCTGTTTTAAACTAAGGGAAGATCTAGGTACAGACCTTCCTATCCAGCCACAACTTGACAGTAACCACATCGATGCCGGCTAAGTTCAAAACTTTCAGAAACTCTTCCCGTTTACATAATGCTGCACTAAACAGGACTCAATTGCCAGTTAAACAGTATAGCTGAAAACAGCGGTCAACTGAAGCACTAAAACTCTAGTAAAGATTTAGAGAAAACATAAAAGCATGGAAGACCATCCAACTAAAAATTAGGACATTAAGCTTTGCTTCAACATATTGAAAAGATAAATTCAACTTAAACTACGTGTATTAAGTTCCGAACTTATAGCATATATTACACAACGATGAATCCTATCTAAGGAAAGAACAGAAGGGCAAACCTTTTCTTGATAGTTTCTTGAAGTGTGGTGATCCCAACAGCCACGACAACTGCATCAACACTGTATGTCTTGTTGCCACAAACTACTTCTGTTACGCAACCTGTTTCCTCATCGAAGTTAAAATCTGTCACCTTTTTATCCTCCAACATTTCACAACCTTTAGCCTTCAAAGACTCCACCCATGGCTCGAAAATTTTCTTCTTAGTAGTTCCACGACAAAATGCTACATCGAAATGCTTCTATAACCATTCATAACATAAAAACTTCACAGGGTCAAATTCGAGCAACAGCAGATTACAGATTGGAATGGGAGTTGGGTTGAAAATTCTTTACACAGGTTCAAAACATTTATAGAGAGGAACTTCAACAATCAGACCTGGTGGGCAAGAGTTAAATAATATAGCAGTCCTAGAGTTGCTGCAGCACTACATCGCTCTGCAGGAGCAAACAAACCCACTTGAAGTAACGGACCAAAAATATCCTGATAGAGCCTCTCTGAGCATCCAAACCGTTTAAAAAGCTCCCTTGCGGTAACTACCAGTTAAACCTCTGAATAAGGCACTTGAATATTTCATCTTTGATTCATTCAATGATGGATTCTAGTACTGAAAGGGAATCCTTACTTGAATCATATTTTTTCCAGGCAACATCAGTGTTGTCAAAGTCAATTACTGCAAACAGGAGGAGCGGTCAGCTGATGACGGAAATAAATAGAAAGCTAAGAAAGATTGCCATAATTATGTTTATTTAAAAACATCCAGTTACAATCCCAAAGAGACGGAAAATAATCAGCCTAGTATTCAGTGCAAAAGCAGGGAAGTCTTATTAGAAAAAAACAAAGGATAAAGTTGATATCCCCAGGCATTGGAAAAACACCATTACTTTTTTGGAAGACAATGAATCATTACTACTTGCCTGCAGCCATCAGAGGAAGTGATGTTAATCTATCAACCAAGGGGAGTCGGACAAACTGCATATAATGGAACAATTTCCAGATGTTAATAAGCAGAACTATCAACTTTACAGACTAGCAAATAAAGCATGAAGATGGAACTAAGAACATACGTGAGTGTGGTATAAGGTTCCTAGTGGAGTTGGCAATTGAGGGAGTTCCTCGTATACTGGAAATTCAACCTGCAGAGTTATCCCGTGTCTGTTTAGAAAACCGAAAGCAGCTCTATCGAAGGTTCATAATATTTAGCTTACCAACAAGGTTTTCAGAATGGGAGAAATGTCTTTGTTTTTTACTTTTTACTATGAAGAAATCATTCTTATATCAATGACGAGAAAATTATTGCTTGATTTGCTAGCTTTGATCCAAACAGATAGTAGAAACTATTGAATGATGCAACTATAACAGCTCTTATATCAGTTGGAATGGCATGTTTGTTCAAAGCAACTAATAGAAAATACCTCTAATCCTTTCCCTGAATACTGTGCAGATCTTTTCCAGCTAGTGAAGGGCTTGATACCCAACTCATCAACAAGACTGAATATATTTTTATAGGGATACCAAAACCCTAACACCCCCAAATAAAAGAAAGAAAAAAGGGTTCAAACCAGAGATTAGTGTTCAATATTCAATCAAAGAATCTAATAAACAAATTATTAGAGGAGCAACATAAGTCATACTAGTGCATTAATTGGAAAACCAAGCCCTTTGTGGCCCTGCATTTGTATGATTCAAGCATGGCAGAAGAGCAGAAACATAAAAGTTTGGTTCTACAATGATTTACCTTGAATACCGACATCATCTGGACTGCCTATACCATCACCACCATCAAGAACAGTAACATCAAATCCCTGAAACAAAAATAGTAACTCCTCATTTTCACCTACACTGTAAGTTACTCGAGGGAAAGACAGGATTCCCCCTGTAAGCAAATATAGTAAGAACCTGTTTGCAGAGATGGTGAGCAGCACCGAGACCAGCCCAACCCGAGCCAACCACCACAACTTTCTTCTTCTTCTTCTTCTTGTCGTTGTTTTTACTGTTGTTGGTGTCGTCTCCTCCTCCATTGACATTGGCTCGAATAGAACCAGGGCTGTTGGAAAACCCAACTCTCTTACTAAACCTGTTAGACATAAAAGGTGTGAGCGTGAACCATTTACTCATAGCCAACATGTTTTTGTGTATGTTTGTTCTTCAATGGCGTAACAATTAACGGCCCTTCAACTGCCCCTAGATGACTTTTTGTTTGGTTAAGGGACTGTCCAGAAATTAGAGACGTGTACACATGCTGCTTACTCTCATCACCACAATTTTTAGTTTTTTTTTTCTTGGTTTTTTTGGCTGTGATTTTAACATCTTTCTTTTGTCTTAAGCTACGCCAGGGGGGATCGAGAACTGTTAAAGACAATTAGGCTGTAATTTCCTGAAATTTTAATGTGCAATTTTTAAGCAAAATTTACAAAGAATGATTTGGTCAGACAATCGAACGGTCCCCATCAAAAGAAAACATACTCCCGACCCAAGCGCAAGCATAAGCTTTTTTTTTTCATGTCTGATTAAATTCACCTTACATTTTCTTGTCCCAAAAAAGAAGGGAAATAAAAATACATTTTTTTTATCATTTTTTGTTCGAAAAATGGCTGCAACCACACTCTCCGTCCGGTCAAACCGTCTCACTCCAGGCACCCCTATTCCCAGACCGCCGGTCAACCTCCCCACCCAAACCTACCCTTCTTTTAAACCCACAAAGACCGAGCCCTGGAGAACCACCACAATCGTCCACTCCCGGCGAATATTAGCAGCTCGAGCTGGTTCACGAGCTGATGACTCGGCTCCCTTCGAGATGTCTGTTGAGAACGCGCTCAAGCTCCTTGGGGTCTCCGAAAATGCTTCTTTTGATGATATTCTTCGCGCCAAGAATTCGATTGTTGCCTCTATTAAGGATGACCAAGAAGCTATCGCTCAGGTAATTCATTGCCCTTCTTTTTCTTCTTTTGTTCAATTTCAGAATTTTCTGAAGTTCAAAATATTTTGATGATAAATATTGAACCTTTTTGTGTAAATTCGATAATCATGCAACTTGTGTGCATTTCCAATCTTCTCTGTGTAGTTTGCAAATTCTGTCATTTATTTATGCTCTCAAATTGCGATTTGAGTTTTTTCCTTTGTGTCTATTACCTGGATTTGATTTTATTTTCTCAATTTACAATAATTGTTCTTTACAGCATACCTACCAAAAAAAAAAGTTCTTTATAGCATGTAATTTCCCATTTGTATCTGGTGGACATTTCCCATTTTCTAGATTATGCAGATGCTGTTATTTGTTGCCATGAAGTAGATGATGCTTATGGTGGTTCATCTATCCTTCTTTTCACTTAACTAAAAAGATCCCCTGGACATAGCATGGTAATCTATGGTTTTTGTTTTCTTAGTACTATGTTTTATGTTTTTAGGTTGAGGCTGCGTATGACATGTTGCTTATGCGAAGCTTAACCCAACGACGAGCCGGAAAGGTGGTGGACAGAAGCATTAGATATGCAGATGTTAAACCTGTTAATCCTTCCGGGGTGGGATCGATGCCACGGTGGGTGCAAACAACTGTGAAGAATTTACCTGTTTCAGTTGTAGCGCCAGTTACAAGTGAATTGGGCATACAAGCTGGTGTATATGGAGCTCTTATGGTTCTGACGTATGTGAATGGAGCTTCTACGTCCTCTGTGGTTCCTTACACCGGACCTGATGTTCCTGGGCTTATATTAGCAAGTAGCTTTGGAGCTTCCTTATATTTTATGACCAGAAAGAATGTCAAGCTAGGTAATGAGACTTCCTGCATGTGGATTTTATTGCTTGCAATAGAAATTTTAATTACTTGTTGCTTTTGTCAAATATGAGAATCCAGCAATTTCTACTTGCTATTTGTTTACTTTTTCATCTTATCCAAAGAAGCAAAGGACAGGGAGAAAGAGCAGAGAAAACCTTCGGGTTTCGGAGTGCTGCTGCTACTTACTGAGTGAAAAACATTGTATCTAATGGTGTATATTTGATTTAACTTTATTCACTAGTTCATATATTGTAGGGTATTGCTTGTGAAAATGGATTACTGGAAAATTTCCAAATTTCATTTTATCATGCATAGAGGATTTCCAGTAGTTTTATAATCATTCCATATGGCTAACTCTTCTTTGTGCTTCCCTGTCTAGTGGTTTATCAGAATTTTTCTTTCTTTGAGCTAATAACCTTATCAGTTTCCTTGAGTTGAACTGAGGCTTTGCTATTGAAGTCTTTTAAAGCAAAAGGAAGTTGGCCTGCCATAGGGGTTTTATGACCTGCAAAAGCATGCCAATAGATTAGACTGCATTCTTGTACAAATTCCGAATTTGTTTAAACTTCAGTTTAGATGAAACATGTTAAGTCATTTCCTTTGTGTTTTTTTCCTCTCTTTTGGCAGGTAAGGCTACATTGATTACTATAGGGGGGCTTGTTGCTGGTGCAGTGGTGGGATCAGCTGTTGAAAACTGGTTGCAGGTAGACATTGTCCCGTTGCTTGGGATACACTCTCCGGCTACCGTAGTTAGTGAATTCATACTCTTCTCTCAGTTCTTGGTTTCAATGTATCTAAGGTAGGAAGGATGTTTCTGGAATTTAAATTGTAAAACCTGTAATTATTCATTTGCATGATCATAATCAAGCTTTTCTAGGATGTGTATCATTGCATGTTGTACAAAACTACTAATAGAAGATAGTGAAACTTCAAACCCTCTCGAATTCTGCTCAAAACTTATGTTCCAATATGTGTTTGTTTTTTGCTGTTGGTGGATGGGGTAGCTTCCTTTCTTTCATGCATTCCTAGGGAGAAGCTTGTGGATTTTCTATCATTAGCTGTTTGCATTAGCCATTGCCATCTATGTTAGTCATATTCGCATGTCAGTTTTTTTTTTTTTTTTTTTGAGCTCTCTCATGTATTTGAAGGGGCGTTAGAGATCTTTATCCCAATATCTATCTCAAAACAGGTCGGGTATGATTATTTAAAAGATAAGTATTGGGAACTTAAGAACCCAAAGTTGTGACCTAATGATCTAGTATTTATCTTCTCCAAGAATAATTTGGGTTGGAATCACAGTTAAAATAGAAAAAGAAAAAACTGAACAGTCAGATCAAACCATGGCTTTGTTGGACATGTATGAATGTGCTGACTCTCCAATTTTTTTTTAACCCTGGTATCTGCATGCTTTATCTACACACGGAAATTGTTTGTTTAGAAAATGTAATCACTAAAAAAAAAAATCTCGAAATGGATGATTTTTGGGGTCATTATGCTGATATTTCTCATATTTGAATCTTGAAACCAAAAAGTTAAAATTTATGAAACAGGAGAGTCCCGTTACCAAATATTTTATGGAATTCCCTTTGAAATCTTCACTATACATAATTCAAATGTAAAGATTTTGACAAGAAAACATTTAATAATAATATTGTCAAAGTCTAATATGAAACTTGCTAACCAGCAGGCTACCGGAAAAGCATGAACAGATATGCCTGTCAGACAACATTAAACGAAATGGTGGAATTGTCCCTGAATCCTTCGTCAATATTTCAGACAAAACAATCCAACACTGTAAAATTCGAAATTCGCGAAACAACAGGTATTAATCTTATTGAGTTTTAGCAGGCAATACGATCCAACAATAATTTATGAAAGCCCAGAAAAGAGTTCAGAAACATAATTTCACTAGATATCCAAAAACCATGAAATGATTGCTAGCTCCCTTTGCTTCTGATCAGTAAGATGTTAACTGTGTTTGTATTTCCAAAAAAAAAAAAACAAACAAACATATGCCGTGAAAACAGTGGAATTAACAAAGTCAAAAAGAGTCGAATGCAGTAACTGAAGAACAAAAGGAAACTGATATAATGAGAACGGAAACTAGCCTAATTAACTATAATTATCTGTCTGTCATCTAATCTTGCACTTTTCCTCTAAGCTCATTTTAAGATTTTCGGCACAATGCTAAATGCAGGAATTGGTTTCCAGTTAAAAGTTACAGGTATATTAAAGAATTGAAGGGTTGTTCCTCTTATGGCCTTTGGAATCTATCTGGTGTATTCACATTAGACAATGATGCAACAAATAAAAGCATGCAGCACGATTAGGTACTGCCAGCTTCTGTTGGTGTGGCATAAGGAGCCAGTATATTAGGACGCAAGCTGACTCCTCCTCCTTTAACTGATAGATTCGGACCCTTAACCGAACTAGCCCTGCTCACGAGGTTTGAGTCAAGAAACACCACGATTACTGAGATGTCATCATGGAAATGCCGACGCACGCCGCGATCAATCTTCTTCAAGTCAGAATACCTCATTTCCCTCTTATTTGCTGCTTCTTTTAGAGCAGTTTTTACCAGCCTTCTTGCACTTCCCTGCATTAAGTCCAAAACCCAATAAGAAAAAAAGGTTAATTTCTCAGTTCTTTTGCCACACTTATTTTAAGATGACACAATAAACGCAACTACTTATCTGTGAATGAAGAGAGGAAAACAAAATCAAAAGACAGAAGAAAACGAGAACATTGTTGTTCCTCCTTGAATGAGCATGCATTCGTGTATGCATGAAGTCATTTGACCCACATGCAACAAGAAACATTGAAGAAGGGCGTAAAAATGTTCATTACGGAGCATATTTTCATTCATTATCAGTCGATTGGTTTGAAGATCAAATAAAATGTGATGTAGGGAGGTAGTGTTCAAACCGGACGACTTGTTATCAAGGTATTTTGCTTGAAAGTTAAAAGGTAAATGTTAAGCAGCAGTAATGGCATGGAAAACTATTGAACAAGCAGTAGCCGGAAATCATGGCTCTTCAGGTGGGATGCCATAGCTCATAGTCATACAACAAAGGAAATATTCTCAATATCACAATCAAAGCTTCCATAATCTATTATCAGCAACCAACTCAAAAAGGCTTTCATACTCTAACCAAATGGAAGTTTCAGAAGGATAGGAGAACGGAGTAGTGTTATAAACAGATCAACTATATTTAACTTTGAAGCATGAACTTACACTTCGTGGATGATTTTGTACTATATCAACAGCTTCTTGATTGCTTAAGTGCTCCCAGAGCCCATCTGATGCAAATATCACAAACTGATCATGTGGCTGCAGTTGGTGAACTGATATTGATGGGTCTGCACTTAATATTGGCCTTTTCAAAGGTTCACGAAGGCGGAATTTTGAATATAAAGGCTCCCTGTTGAACTCAGCCTTTTTCAAATATACATCACCAATTGATCTGGAAACCTGAAAGGTTAAGGATTCTATCAATAACACTCTCAATATGCAAGGGAAAGTAGAACATACCATGGAAAATCATAAAAACAGAATTACAATCTTGAACTGCCGGACAGATTGCATGCACTAGTGAAATGTACTAAGCCTCTCTTCGTTTGGGAGATGGTGAGGGGGTTGTTTTAGTAAACTTATTGCAGATACTTCGTGAATGAATTAAGGCAGTGGTAGCATCAATCATTGCAATAAGATGAACTTACGGGGCATGGTAAAAGAACTATTACTCCAATCTCACACAGTGAATTACATATCCTCCCTTTGCGCGTTTGCACCAGGGGGAGGGGAGTCATTTTGCCAAGAAATGGCTCCGAACATCTCCCAAAGCCACCGGTACAGCACAAACCAGGATTTTTAGCTTATTCTCTTGTAAAACTGAAACATGGGAGAATTAACTCCTAGATCATATACCTATATAGATGAAAATCCAGCAGCTAATGTGATTCCATAATAAAACCTAATAACCATCAAAAGGAACATGCGGTATCAATGGATAACTATCAAAATTCTTCCTTTCCATGAGATCAACATACAGTCCAACAACTTTTTTAGATTGCACACCTTTTAGGCAACAGCCGATAGCACCATTTTATCCTTTTCCATGATCTTTAATAATTACAAACTTCTCTCATAGCCAAAGATTTTTTTCGTTTCCTTTTTCCTCTTTTCACTTTGCAGATAAAGCCATGCATCCAACTGGAACCAATAATTATAATGGCTATCCTTCCGCTTCCATGGCTCCACCATATATGAGGAAAACATATGATGCAGCTGATATAACTCTTTCTTTCCAACCAATCAAACAATTTCCCATCAAACACTGCTTAGGAATTGTAATCATATAACATTTTTACTCCAAAAACTTATAAAGGCCTTTGCTCATTTTTACTTTTAAAAAAAATAAGCATCATCAGATGAAACTCTTCCCCATGTTTATGCTCTAAGCATTAAGTATAAATCAAGAAAGCTAAAACAAAATTTTTAAATAATCATAGGTAGCATTCTCTGTAGTGCTAAACTAGGGCAAGGACTCTCTTGAGTGTCTATAGCATGATCAGATGAAATTACCTGTATGAGACCTTTTACACGCCATACATTGTGCTTCAAAACAACAATCTGTGAGTCATCAGGGTGCAATGACTGCAGCTCTTGTCTTACTGATTCTATGCACACATTATGCTCAGCCGACAGCTGAATGGCTAGAACCTCTCCTGTTGCCTTCACAGCTCTCCCCAAAACAGCACGCGAATCACCAAGGTTGGCAACATAGAGGGTTCCACCACATATGACACCAACCAGGCAACAGGATCCAACAGCTGCAATTTGTGGCTTCATAGGCCACTGTTTGGTAACAAGAGACAAAAAACCCTCTTCTGTTGCTTGATACGCTTTTCGTATCACATCAACTGACATTGTCTGCTGCTCTGAAGTAAACCCTGAACATAACAAATATTGTTGAACAGTAAACATCAATGATACAAAAGTGCATGAAGACAATAAAAATAAGTCAAGACAAAGACCACGATCTACAGCTATGAATCAGCAGTGAGATGCAAAATAACAAAAGTGATAATCATGAACCTAAAACTGTTTGGATTTAGAACAACAAACCTTAAGTCTTCAACTATAGCGGCAACAACTTTACCATGCTATTCAATCATTTAATTCTATCCAAAACAAATTGCTTATAGAATATTAGTTTCATCTACTTAATCAGTAAATAAAGGTTAATAAATAATTAACCCCAAGCAAAGGCTTTGTACTTACGCTTGAGATGTTGAAAAAGGTGTTCATTTATGAAACGTGAAGTCTCTGGGCCCCCATGCCCATCATATACGCCAACAAAAGTACCATAGGGACCCAACTCATTTAAACTCAAACAACCAGACTCAAGTTGGCTCTGATCCTCAAGTAAATTGTTTGCCTGAACCACTGCCATCGAGAACTCACCATTGACGTGCTGCCCTGTGTCCTTGTACCACAAAAGCCCATCTTGGCGACCTCCGGTATCCAAACTTGTGTGACTGTATTGATCTGACCTTGGCCGAAAACAGGCCCTCAAAAAGTTCATCAACCCAGATAACATCCCTCATCTCATCCAGAAACCACTCCAAGTTCTCCACATCTAAATGTGCCCTATATACAACCAAACCTTAGAAGCCTGACAGCGAAGCCGTATCCTCCTTTGCTTCTCAACACGATAATGTAAATAGTACTACAGCAACAGCAACAACAAAGCAGACCAAAAGATTAGCAATATTGCAATGTGCAATAAAGCTCAAAAACAAATAAACCAAGGAAGCCTTAAGTAAAAATAATGTCTTCCACTACTCTTAACCTCAAATACAAAGTTAACAGCATCACTCAGATGAAACAACAAATTTGATAACTGTATAATCAATAATTAGCAGATCAATAATTTACAAGAAGATATTAATATCGAGCTCAAACAACAGAAACACAAAGTAAGGGTTTTTAAAAACAAAAGAACCGGTCAAAGCTCACTTTCTTTTCTTTCTTTTTTTTTCTAACGAAGTAGTTGGTCAGCCATTAGAACATCCAGAAGGTCTAATGTTTCACATTGAGAACTTTAAACAACCCAGTTTTACATATCCCTTAAGACCCTTTAATCCTCGTAATTCAACTCATATCTCCCACTGTCCCACACTAAATATTAAAATAAAAAATAATAAGAAGTATACCTTGTAGTTTGACCACTTTGGTTTAAACTTGAAGAAGAGGATCTGGAAACAGAAAAGGAAAAAACTTCATGCGAGCATGGGATTGGAATTAGCAGATCTATGGATCAACCAAATCAAAAGAAAAAGTTTGGGTTTTGGTTTTTGAGTGATGAGATATAATTGAAGAACAAGAACAAGATAAGAACATAACAGAAAAAATGAAAAGGAAGAGGGGTTTTTTTTTTTTTTTTTTTTATTTTCCTTGTTCAAAAAGCGTAGTGTATTTATGTGAAAGATTTCGGCTTTGGCCTGAAAAAACTAATAAAACCTTTTTCTCTTACTTGGCAAATTGCGATGGGGTCTCTTTTGTTTCTCCCTCTAATTCTCAGCAGACGAGACCCATAAAAGACCAACGATGGAGGGCTAGAAGCCAGCAAAGCAAAGGTCTAGTCTTGGGCCCCACCCCCTATCAAGAAAAGAGAGAGAAGGTTGATTAGATGAATGGGGATCTCAGGCTTGTAATTACAGGTGGGTTTCATCTTGGACCGCTATGTTATTTCCACGTGTTAGCTTAAGGAAAGTAGGATGAAATCTTTGTGCATTTGGCGGTTGTCGTTATTATAGAGGAAGTAATATAGAGTCAAACCATGGAAATATCATTACACTCTAACCCGTTTTTGTTTGTCTAAGGTTTTGACCTCCCTAAATTTGCGGTCGCAGCCAGTATTTTCAAACTTCTGTTAAATTTAATTTGGTCAGAAATTAATTAATAATTTTTTAAAATTTCAGTTATCGGTTAATTCTATTCAAAATTAAGTAATTAATCAAATTAATCGAACTTAATAATTAATATTATATTTTAATTTTAAGACTTATGTAGTGTTTAATTATATAGTGTTTCAAGACAAAACTTTGGTTAATTGGGTTAACTTTCAAGACAAAAACATATATTTCAGTCAATTTCAATGTATTTTTTTATATGTTTTATATTTATTTTAACCAAAAGACAAAAACATATAAATTTCGGTTAACCAATCGAATTAATTGAAATATTTTAATTCAATTAACGGTTAAAAGATTATACAATTCAATTAATGTTAGTTCGGTTCGGTTATTATTTGAACACCCCTAAATAGAATGCCTAAGCTAACATGATATAATATAAGGATAGTTTGGCGTTCCATGATTACTCGTAACATATTATGGTATTTGTTTATCTAGTAAATAAATACTAAAATCATATATAATTTTAATTTAATTTTAAATATTATATATAAATATAATTTTATATATAATTTTGATTTGATTTAATTTAATTTTTACAAATCATTAATAATATTATCAAATTAGTATCATTTTATATTATATATTGCATAGACAAACAATTAAATTAATCTGATATGAAAATAAGTATATGCATTCATTTTTTTAAATGTATAAACTTAAATCAAAGTTAGATTCGTGCAAACTCAATTTTTCTGTCTTTTGACACACTCTCTTTATGTCTTTTGACATGTTTTTTCTACTCTTGTTAGCACACTATTTTATTCTTCAAGTTTGTCTGCCACACTGAGCCTACGATTCTTTACAGGTTCTAGCCAATGGAGGATTCTATAATGAGTTTCTCTTTAAATAACGCAGAGGAAGAATCCATTCAGTTAGGGATAGAATCATCTAATAGTGAAACATCTTATACAAATTGTTTTGTGGGAACATTTCTTACTTCAAGTGTGGTTCACTTCCAAACTATGAGATCGACACTAGCCAATGTATGTCATCTTATAGGAGGGGTCTCAATATCAGATCTGGAAAATGGCAGATTCTTATTTCGATTTTATTTTGAAGTAGATATAGATTGGGTTTAGAAAAAATGGCTCGTGGAATTTTAATTCACATTTGTTGGTTTTACACAGGCTAAAGTAATGGGAAGACATGTTGACCGTCCAATTAACAAAAGTTGATTTCTGGATTATTATCCATGACCTCTCACATGGTTTTATGTCCGAGGTAATTGCAAGACAGTTGGGAAACTTTATTGGGAACTTTTTGGAATATGATACATCAACTATCTAGTTAGGATACAAGGGAATAATGAGGTTGAGGGTACAGTTAGATGTTAAAAAACCACTGAAAAGAACAAAAAAATAACACTCCCAAACGGTACGTCTGTCTATGTCAGATTTGAATACGAAAAACTCACTTTTTTGTTTTCTATATGGCATATTAGGGCATGGTGAAAGGTATTGACCGATCTAAGCGACTCATCCGAAATAGAAATACTAGTTCCAGTGAGATATTTCACTTCATGCACAGTTTAAAAGAATTGCAGCGTGGAGTAGGTGGCTGGTGGAGGACAGTGGTGGAAACGTTTCAAATTATGGCAACGCTACGAATAATTATGGAGGGAGTAATCCGAAGGAGTCACAATCTATTCCTATGAATTAAGGAACAAATAAGGGATTTCCTTCCAAAATTCCTTACTTTGCAAAAGGAAAGTCAAATATCCCATTAATCCTTGGGCCAATAATAATAAGTGAGATAGGCTATATTAATAATGAGGTCAATAATAAATTTGATGAGGAGATGGCAGTTTCAAAAGAAGAAAATAGCCCAATAAGAGAAATTGATTGGTTAAAATGGCCTTGTTTTCAATCAAGTGCTTTAGGAGTTTCCTTAAACATGGATTCGAATGAAGCCTCTTTGGTATTTTGATGTAGGTACCAGACCAAAATAAATCAACAGGCCTTGTTAAAGAGGTAAACCGGAAGCGGTGAAGTTTTTAAGTTGGAACGTTCGAGGTTTGGGGAGACCCCGGATAGTTCAATGTCTCTGGCATATGCTGAGGGACTCAAATCCCTCTGTAGTTTTCTTGATTGAAACTAAACTATAAGGTTCTTGTATGGAAAAAATTAGGAGTAAGTGTGGTTTTCAAAATGGAATTGATGTTGACTTAGATGAGAGAAGTGGTGGATTATCTATGGGATGGAAAAATGATTGTAAGGTGTCATTCAGACTGTATTCGTGAAGGCATATAGATATTATGATTGATGAAGACTCAGATGGAATGAAATGGAGGTGCACTGGATTTTATGGAGCTCTTGAGGAAAGTCAAAGGGAGGTTTCAACGAGATCGCATATACATCAAAGAAATAATAAGGTTTAATCTGACGCAAAAGTCAAATGTGGAGGTTTTGGGAGATGTTTTCCTATTGCTCTCTTTTTGATTTACGCTATTCTGGACAGTGGTTTACTTAGGAGAAGGGTCAAGCCAAATCAAATAATATTCACGAGTGGTTGGATCATGGGGTTACTAATGACAAATGGTGGAATTTATTTCCGAATTATAAAGTGTAACACCTAACACGTTTTTTCTCAGATCATTGTCCTCTACTTCTAAATTCAAAAGTGGATAATATGTATACAAAAATGTGGCATTTTCGATTTGAGGCTGCTTGGCTTTGAGAGGATACATGCGAATTAGAGGTTAATAATTTGTGGGCTACTAGTTTGGGCTCTATTCCAACGATACTAAAAAAGGTTGAGGAGGGTCTTGAGGCTTGGTTTAAAAGAATAAAATAAAGAGATCCCTATCAAAAAAAGATCTTGAAAAATAACTCCAAAAGTTGAATGCTTTGAATCCAACCGATGAAGTCTTGGAGGATATTATTTATGCCAAATTAGCTATTAGTTTAGAGGCTGACGAAGAGGAACTCTATTGGGAACAGAGGGCCAGAGAAAATTGGATGAAGAATGGTGACTGAAATTGTAACACCCCCTAACCCTAAACCGTTGCCGGAACAGGGTTACGAGGTATTACAGGACATATCAGACAACTTACAAATAATTCGTAAATAAAATAATATTCATGGTATAATTTAATTATTAAATCCCTATATTGGACTCTCAAAGCCTAAAATATGTATTAAAATTTGATCGAGACTTATTCGAGAAATCCGAAATATTTTTGTTTTTTTATTTTTATTTTTTTATAAAATTTTGGTAGCATTTCTGCTTATTTTTACATAAAACCCCCTGCAATTTCAAATCGAAAATAAACCCATGCCAATGTTCAACCAAATATTTTACACATTAAACACTTCTAATCAAGCTCATAACATTGGTTCAATACTTTAATCAAATATCATAACAAATAAAGAAATAATTTATAACTTCATTCTTTATCCAATTTAGTACCAAATTTTACCATTTATATAACTAGTATTTCATTCATCATTCAAAACATTTTAACCATTATTTACAACTCAAAATCATATAGCATAATTACATAACTCACATACTTCCACCTAGTACATGCCACTTAGTATAGAGGAAGAAATACATCACTAAAATCTTCGTGTTAGAGTCGGGATCGTTTTGAATGCTGAACCTGACCTTGAGCTCTAATGACCTGCGCACGGAAACAACCGTACGCTGAGTATTTCATACTCAGTGGTATTACTATAGATCAAACTATTTAACAATAATAATTTGCGAACATCAAACATAAGCTTATGAATCATTTAAACTAATTAATTATATATCATTGAATATCACTTCATAAAATTTTCACATACTAATTCAATTCATAATTTATCTTATGCATTCTTTCTCGTACTTTCAATAGTGCCAAAACAAATCAATCTCATTTTCAAATTTTCATTTCAATTGTTTACCCTATTAACAAGGCTCGGACTCTGACAGATACGCGGATTCCACCCAAACACACCAGAATATCTAACCCAAACACACCAAAATAATAAAATTCTCCGTAACACACCAGTATAATATAACCTCCCAAACACACCAGTATATCATATCCTCCCAAACACACCAATATATTATATCCTCCCAAACACACCAGTAAGGCATGAAATGCCTCTTCGGATATACCGAAGCATATAATAACAGAATCATCTCTTTGGCCGAGCTACAAATCTCCTCATCACATCACAAATCCAATGGCATGCCATTTGTATCAAATCTAGTCCGACAAGTTAATAGGGTATTATTTTACTTTTCCAATTTCACCTTCATTTCCACAAAAATTTCCAATACCCAATCAATTCAACATCTATTATCTTAATTCATATACAAATTAATTTTCTCACATACTCATATTTAATTTCAAATATAATACTTACCTTATCTTAATTATTCCATAACCATAAATTCATTATACATTTAATAAATAGTTTGAGTTATAGTAATACAAACCCGGAATACGCATTCACTCCTCAACGATCTTTTCTTTTCCTTTCGATGCCGATGCCTCTTTTTCCTTGTTAGCAAATTAACTTCAAGCTTTAAAAACCCTATTTTCCCCTTTTCTTTCTTTTCCTTCTTTTCTTTCCCCTGTTTCAATTGCTCTCTGTAACTTCTTTTCTTCTTTTTCGTTTCTTTTTGGTTTCATTTCTTTTATGTTATATTTTATACATAATTAATTTAATAAATATCTATTTTAATAACAAATACTAATATTACATTTGGATGCATATTTGTTTTTATATTTGTTCCAATAATTTTATTACCATTGTCATTATTTAATTTGTTTCTCAAACAAAAAATCTCATAATTTTAATAATTTGATTATTTAATTAACAAATATCTTTTTACTTAAATTATAAGTAATTAAGTATTTAAATTACAAATGTCCCAATGAAATTTTTACACATGTATATTTTTATTACCATATAATTATCTATTATTTAATTTATTTCATACTAATAATAATAATCTAATAGAAAACAATAATGTTAATTAATAATTATAATAATTATATATAATATTTAAATATAACTTAAATAAAATCTTAAATTTTAATACAAATATGCCGCCTCAACATTTCAAATGTGGCTTAATTGCCCATTTGATCCTTTTTATTTTCTATGGTTTTAGAATTAAACTTTTAACCTTTACTCAATCTAGTCCTTTTTACTAATTACTCTAAATTAAACTAGTTTCACCTAATTAAAAACCTAATTAGACACACAACTAGACTCATAATTATTCCTAATAATTATTTAAGGATTTAATTTACTAAGACGGAGGCCCGACAATACACTTTTCCGGTGCCCACAGATTTTGGGTCGTTACAGAAATACAAATTTTTTTCACAAAGCGACAACCGAGAAAAAAAGAAGAAGAAGAAGAAGAAATAGGGTGGAAAAATGATGAACTCAAATGAAAATACTTACGAAAATAACAAGGATTTTTTGTCGCTCGCTACTAGCTATTTTGACTCTTTTTTTTCATAAAATAGAATTGAAAAAGTTGTTACGATTTTAAAGGGAGTCGTGCCTTGTATTACTCCATCAATGAATGACGAACTTACAAGGGTGTTTTCATATGAAGAGGTGTGTCTGGCCTTGAAAACCATAAGCCTGTTAAAGGCATCGAATGAAGATGGTTTGGGGGCAGTGTTTTACCAAAGATTCTAGCACATTGTGGGAAATGAAGTAGCAAAATATTGTATTGACTTTTTAAACGGCTCCCACGATATCTCAAAAATCAACCAGACATGAATCATCTTGATCCCAAAGGTTAGTAATCTTAGCTCTATGACTCAATTTAGGCCTATTAGCCTTTGCAATATTTTATACAAAATTGCTGTAAAAATGTTAGTAAACATATTTCAAAGTGTACTTTATTATTGCATCGATAAATCACAAAGTACTTTTGTGCCCCGAAGACTCATATCAGACAACATTCTGGCCGCCTACGAAATTCTTCATTCCATGACAAATAAGAGACTGGGGAAACAGGGATATTTCACTTTAAAACTCGACATGAGTAAAGCGTACAACAAAGTGGAATGACCTTTTATCAAAATCATGCTTAAGAGAATGGACTTTATAGAATCATGGGTTCAGAAAACTATGAGATGCGTGGAAATAGTCTTTTATTCTATGGTAGTAAATGGAGAGAGAGGCGAAAGATTCAGTCCTACCCATGGACTTAGATAAGGTGACCCACTCAGTCCCTACTTATTTCTCATCTGTAGTGAGGGCCTATCAGCTCTCTTAAGAATGGCCTCCACAAGTGGTGATCTTAAGGGGGTTCACGTAAATAGACATGTCCTGCTCATCACCCACTTACTTTTTGCGGATGATAGTTTGATTTTTGAGAGGCCACGACAGAGCCACATCTAAAGGGGCTCGGGGCAGTGATATGCGTGATATGAAGTAATAAAATTTATAATAATGATCACACCAGAAACTAGCTATTATCACGATTTTAAGGCAAGCACACCTATCGAACAGTAGTATAGCTTAGTGGCAAGACCGAGATATCATACCCAAGGGAACTAAAAGTATTAGTACTAACTTTCTTTCTATTATTTAACCTAGAAATAAAAGGAGGACTTTTATGAAACTAAACTAATTCTAAAACTGAACTAAGAATGTACAAAAAGTGAATTGGGGAAAAACTCTTAGGAAAAACTGATTGATTTGGACAATACTCAAGGGAGAATCCACCTAGACTTCACTTGTTATCAACTCTTGAGCTAGACGATTTATTCACTTGACTTGATCAGTAGAAATCCCTAATTTATGTTAATACCTCCGTCGAGGATAAGAAGAACTAATCCTAGGTTGATTAACTGAAATCTCTTTCTAGTTAAAGCCCCTAGTCTTGCATTAACACGATCTATAGATTCTCTTATTAGGTTTGACCCTAATCCAACAGATTTATGTCGCCCTATGTCTAGGGTTGCATGCAACTCCGCTTAATTATGCTAGATCTACTCTCAAACAGGGACTTTTGCTCCTCTGAATAAGCACATCAATACTTGAATTAATACCTAGGAATATTAAAACAAGAATTAAGAACACATAATTAAGAACAAATCAAGTATTTATTATATAACTCAAGAGAAAATAACAAGATTCGTCTTAGGTTTCATCCCCCTCAAGTATTTGGGGGATTTAGTTCATAATTATGGAAGAAAACATCTCAGAAGAATAAAAATAACAAAACATAAAAAACCCAAAAACCCTTGTAGGAATTTGAAGGGAGATCTTCAGTCTTGAGGGAGAATTCAGCTTCTGAGATGGATCAATCAGCTTTCCCTGAAATAATTCCTTGCTTCTATTCTCTTTTTCGAGGGAGGAAAATACTCTTTTTAGGAAAGGAAAGGTCCCCTTAGTAGTTGCCCCCTAGGGTCTTTATATAGAGCTTTGGAATATCTTTCTTAGCCCCTAAGCAGCCTTTTCCGAGTAGAATTGCACTTCCTCACGACAGGGACACGCCCGTGTGCTACGGCTGTGTGACTTCGACAATGGGCCGTGTTTGGGTCTGTTTGGTGTGGCACGACCGTGTGAGTCGGAGTTAGGTCGTGTTTGAGCTTTTAAGGTGGCACGGCTGTGTGGCACGGCCGTGTGGCAAACTCTCAGGCCGTGTTGTTTATTGGATTGGGCCTAATTTCTCTGTTTTTGGCCATTTCTTGCTCTTTTCTCTTCCTTAAGCTCACCTGGGCATAAAACATGAAATAGAAAGATTAAGAGCACCAATTTCCACAAATTCAATGATAATTCATCCAGAAATTAAGCTAAGCATGAGGTAAAAACATGTATAATTTATCGTTTATCAAATACCCCACACTTAAGCCTTTGCTTGTCCTCAAGCAAAATCTCAACTCACAATTAAGAATAATTCTTCTCAACTTATAACTCTTATCAATAATGTTTCAAACTAATCCACAAGTAATCATACAATGAGAATTCAACCAGAAGAATATTAAAGATTCAAACACTCTAAGTTGAGAATTTTATCACAGAAATATAGGTTTTCTCCCTTCTCCTAAGTAATTACCTCTCAATCAAAATTAACAAGATTTGACATCCTCACTAAAGATTCACTCTATCCACTCAAAGTGTTTAGGGTTCAAGAATTAAGCACTCTTTAGTCAACTTGAAAAGTTATTACCATAGGCTTGCAAGAAAATCAAATCTCCACACTATAGATTGATATGACACATCGATCAAGAGGTCTTTCAATGGTTGTAATGGGGCTATGGTTAGGGGTGTTGTCACAAGCTGAAAAAGAGAGGGTTAGAATCGAGATTGAATTGAAAATCATCTAGCTAGAAAATCTCTATCACTAGAACATATTCCTCGAGCTAAGCCTTATGATGACATCGTTCTGGGTTTGATAGCTTATAATAGAAATATGCAAAAAAAATATTAAACTATAACTAATATATGATTTACAACTGAATTAACTGTATATCCATTTTTTTTAAGAACAAATCAAATACAATACTTTGAATATTTACAAACTTTTCAAACTGGAAAAGAGAATAAAGTTAGATAATAATTCAACTCAAATTTCAACAAAAATAGGGATCAAAATAATTGAATAGAATTCAACAAAAACAGGTTATAGGTTGATATTAGAGGTAAGTCAAAGAACGGTTATTAGGCTCAATGGGGTTCACTAGGGGTTAATTTGTGGAGGTAGGCTTTTATGGAGTAAGTGGGTTAAATCCTATGTGCCTTTATCATCTCAGTGTATCAAATCAATGGTGTGGTCTCGACATGTATAATCAAAGCAAGTTCTAGAATAACAAATCAGTATTAACTCACTCAAAGCAACAATAAAAGTGAGCATGAAAGAATGTATGCTCAAAAGGCTCAAAAATCTCACCAGAATTATGGCTTTTTGATGTCAATCCTGCAAATTTCAAATCTCAACATAACACTTAAGATTAGGGAAAACAACCTAGAAAAAATTTAAATTCTCAAAAATTTCAACTTATCATGCTTGATTCCCTAGTGTTTTAAAGTTTGAATAATCAAAGCATAAACACCTATGTCTTAATTCTCAACACATCAATAAACATCATAAATCAATCAGAATTAATTCCTAATAGGAGATTGAAGATAATGCAGAGAGTTAAAGTAAGAGTTTGAAATTTTGAGAACAATGCAAAATGTTAGTTTTAAAAATTTTCAAGGGTTTCAAAGAAAATACAATGACTGAAAATAAGTTCCCCCCCCACACCTAAGATATACATTGCCCCCAATGTACAAAGAAACATTAGTAGCAATAGAAGCATAAGATCATAAGATAGGGAAAGACATGAAACTCCCTGAATTTGATGAATTTGTGAGGTAGCGGTGCCTATAGAGTGTCTGGGACAAAGGAAGGTGCAGAGGTAGATACTCCGGTGGTAGTAGCGTATGTTTGTCCACAGCTTTCATGTTGGGAGTGTAGGCTTTGGCGTTGTCAATTATGTGAAGTTGTGGCAAAGTTCCCTTTAGATTTTAGATTTGAGCTGTAAAGCTCCTTTGAAACTGCGAAAGCATTTATCAATTTTAGGGAATTTAGATTAATAAAATATGTTTGTTAGGGGATAGCCGATATGAAATAATAAAGATAAAGGAATAAAATAAATTAAGTTCTAAAAGTACTAAAATTCAAATAATAAAAAAGGTAAGATGAAATAAAATAAAAGGAAAAATAAAAAGGAAAATAAAGGATAAGATAAGAGGATTAGGAAATTCTAATCATTAGATGGGTCGCGAGGTGGGGGTGGTGCGGAGATATGAAGGTGCTCGCATATCTGCTGAAGAGTAGCGTCGATATGATCTAAGCGTTGGAAGCACTACTGCTCGAATCGTGTGAGGCGCTCAGATATGTCAGCGAGTGAAGCTGCCGCATGAACTGGGCGGTGAGAGAGTGGTGGCTCAACTGGGGCCTCCTCATGTGGTGGTGGGACATCATCAGTAATGTCCTCTAGATCCTCGGCCTCTCCAAGTAGATGGTACTGTAGAAGGTCGGTCCCAAGTCTGCACTGGATCATTCTCATGTGTACCATAGTCTGGATGCCCTGTGGGGACATCTGGCCAATCAGAGTGTAAGAGGATGTCTGGGTCGTGGTGTTAAGTAGCTCGAAGTGGCGGGCCAATCGTGTGATGTACGGGCCCATAGATATAACGCTCCTACGATACCTCTCAGTCTGGTGTTGGATGGCATGGGCGATGAAAAAGGCGAGGTCGATGGTATGCGCATTCACCATGCTCCATAAGAAGTAGGCGTCGTGTGTGCTGACGACACCAGTGCTCTCACGTCTGCCCGTCAAAATGTGTGCGAGGAGGGCGTGAGGGTACCTCAAGGATGGGGTGAGGGCGGTCGCCTTGGAGCGACTAGGGTCATATGTGGGCTGCTCAGGGACGATGGCGCGCCAGCAGTTGACTAGGGAGATGTGGATGCAGCGGTGGAGTGTGGGAAAGTCTTCGTCAACTATGAACTCATCTGTGTAGAGCCCTAGTGCAATACCAAATTCGGGAACGCTCAACTGGCGCAACAATCCACCGAGGCAAAATTAAATGGTGCCTGGGTCATCGTGGTTTATCATCACTACCTGTAAATAAAAAGTAAAGCAGAACTCTAATGTTAGCTTAAAGTAGGTGGGCTCGATGATGTTAAAGAATTGCTTCCACGGGTCGGTGGATAGTAGGGCCCGAACAGCGTCAGCAAGTTGAACTTGCTCTAGGGTGGCCCAGTCAATGTATTGTCCGGCTCCTAGTGGTCGTGCTCGTAGGATTTGAAATAACTCCTCTTGTGAGTTCTATGGGAATTGAATGAATGGATGGTGGGTTTCAGCTGTGGGTCTGGAGGATGAACCACCGGGCTCCTTTCGTTTCTTTGAGACGGGGATAGCAGCTTTCTTTCCACGCGACGAAGACATAATTTCTAAAATAAAACGAAAAATGATATGCATTAGTCTTAAAATTTGAAACTAAATTAAAAAGATACTATGAATATTATTAAATTCTTATGCTTAAACAAAACACAACATATTGGAAATAGTATTGAGAGGGTGATTCACTAACCTAAGTAATATATTCTACTTGTCCTAAACATGATATCAAATTATGGAGGCATGGGTAGCAATTTATACTAAATGAATATTACTTTAGATAGGGAAAAGTGGCAAGCCTAAAGAGAGTCTAAATGGCATCATGGAATTCTCTATAGTGTTCTAGATTGTTCATGCTAAATCAATGGATTGCATGCCCTAAAAATAATAAATAAACAATTTATGAACATGAAAATTGATAAAAGCATAAGAAAGTAAGAGAAAAATAAGAAAAAGAAACCAAATAGGTGGCTAAAGAGGGCAAAGTACGGTCGTGGTACGAGCGGCACGGTCGTAGAAGAGCTTTTGAGGCTGGCGACGACTCTAGAGAGGTTTGATGAGAGTTTTGGGTGGAAGGTTTTAGGGTTTTGAATGGAGAAGAAAGTGAATAGTGGCTTGTTTATATAGGTTTTTGGGTCACACAGGCACGTCACACGCCCATATGGCTCGGGTTTTACACGTGTGGTTCAAAAATTAGAGATTTTGGCACGTCTAGTTCGAGACACACGCCTGTGTATCTAGGGCGTGTTAAGGCACATGGCCGTGTCGCGTAGCCGTGTCTTTCGATATTCTTTTCTCCCACGCCGTGTAGTAGGTCACACCCCCGTGTCTGAATTGACAGTTTCGACCATGGTCTAAGGGCATGGGCATGTCATACGCCTGTGTTTGAGTTAACAGTTTCGGCCACGGCCACATCGCACTATCGTGGTAATTTTTCTAAGCCCGTGTTTGGATCAACGGTGTCGTGTAACATCCTGAAACAGGGCCTAAATGGAACAGAGGTTGCGAAACCACAAATCTGAGATAGAAAAGTTTATTACGATGAATTATCATGATTTACCGATTGACTAGATGCATGTGTTAGACTATCGATAAGAAATTTTATAGATTGCATGTTTAATTTGTCTATTAGAGCTTATTTGTAAAAGTTGCTGTAACAGCCTGATTTAGAGCCTCAACGGAATGATAGTTTTGGAACCATGAATCCGAGGTCAAAAAAAATTATTCCGATTTAGTTTTAAGGTTTATTTATTGATTGAGTAATTGTGTGAAAATTTTACGAAGAAATTTTATGTATAGGTGCCTAATTTGATAATTAGGACTAAATTGTAAAAATTGTAAAATGTGAGTTATAGATGTTAAAGGGGATTTAATTGAAATGAGTTCTTAAAGTGGAGGTCCTTATTTAGCAATTAGACCATTGGATAATTTGGTAGACAAAAATGGGCATGAATAGGACAAATTTGAAAGAAAAGCCTTTAAGGGCATTTTTGTCATTTGGTAATTAAAAGAATTAAAAAGGGAAAATAAAGCCAAAATTAGTCCATCTTCTTCGTGGAGGCTGAATATAGCATGGGGGAAGCCATGGTTAAGGTTTCCAAGCTTTCCAAGCTCAATAGTAAGTCCGTTCTATCCCCGTTTTTAATGTTCTTTATGTTTTTGGAATCCCGGTAGCTCGATAAAGCTTATTCTAGCCATAATTTAGGCTAGGGTACATATTTGGAAAAATACCCATAGGTGAAAGTGTTTATTTTGATGTTTTATGATAGAATATGTGGTTTTACATTATGCTAGACAACTTGTGCTACTCGGTTTTAAGTAAAAACGAGTAAAATGGCTTAATCGGTAAAAATACCTATTGTTCATAGGTACATGTTATAGTGGGAATTTGAGGTTGATGTTGGTAAATAAATTATCAGCATATCCTAAAACATAAGAATTTGGGATAAAGTTTAACTTCCGAGCCTTGGGACAAAAGTGTAAATATGCAAAAGTTTAAGGGCAAAATTGTAATTTTGCCAAAGTTTAAGTTAGGGACTGTTTTGAATAGTACATTAATTAAATAAGTGAAATATGATGTTTTAGATCCCGAAAAACAAGATTTGGACCTAAAACGGGAGAAAAATCGAAAATCGGGAAAGTGGGTAAAATGGTCGTTTTGGCATCAAGGTAAGTTCGTATGTTTAATAAGAAATTAAGTATGCATATTTAGATGTTAAATTGGTATTTTAGCTATAAATATTTTAGCAGTGAATTTCAGATATAGTAATTATTGTTCGATAATAATTCGACATTAAAAATATAAATTATAAAAGGTTACATGTAAGCCCATATCTGAAATATGGCCTTGTATAATATTGAGAAAGTATAGAAAAACATAGTTTGAAGGGGATAAGTTGAATCGAAGAGGAGTCGATAGATAAAAAGTATCAGAAAGCCCCGTTTGAACCTTAGGAATGTTTGGGATACGAATGTCATGACATTTGGGGTTATTAGACAGGACAGGAGTAATCCATGTAAGTCCATATCAGACATATGGCTTTGGAAAGACAGGAATATCTCATGTAAGTCCATGTCAAGAACATGGCATTGGCAGGCTATTATCAGGCAGGAAAACCCGAGTATCCTTAGTATTCTAAGTGGTTCAACGGGCAAATGTACATGTTAAATTACAGGAAGGTTCAGGTAAAGAAATGATAAACAGGTCCAAGTGAGTTCGTAAGAACATCATAGTTATTAGTTGAGGAAACTTTCAACAAAGGAAAGGTAATTTATGTTTATGAGTTTTCAATTTACACTATGAGAATGACATAAGTTGAAATATCTTAATATCAGGAAGGAATATGACTATGATCAGTGAGATGATGTAGGCATGTAAGGGAAATTAGTAAGTGATGAGCCTATAGTATATAGAGCCTTTGGTAAGGCCACAGATAAGTAAGTTGGGAAAGTATGAATTTAGCAGTATTTATTCAAGCTGAAACAGCTTAGTAGTAAGCTAAATTTATTGTTACTGCTTATTACTTTACATGTGAACTTACTAAGCTTTATAAGCTTACTTCTTTTCCTTTCCCATATTTTAGAGTACTTAAAAGCAAGCTCGGGTTGGAGGTCGTCGAAGATCACTTCACACTATCGACTACCAAGTTACCAAATGGGTATCTTCATTTACAAATGTCCTAGTTTATGGCATGTATAGGGACTTAATATTTAGTAAGTGTCAATTATGATATGGCCAATGTATGGCAGGTCAATATTTGATAAGGATTAGATATTGAAATAGCTAATTAAGAATATGTTTTGATGTTATGTATGCCTAAATGAAAGTGAATACGTGGAAATCATGAAAAAGTAAAGTTAGCATTAAAACAGTATTAGATAGCAGCAGTGATGTGAATTTGAAAAATTACTAAAAAATAGTAGACATGGAATTAGATGGTGAGTGAGATATATAATTAAAGCTTAATGAGTCTATTTCCATGTGAAAGAAATAGGGGAAGCAAAGGAGTTGTAACTAATGAGTTATAAGAATTTGAGTGAGACTGCTCCAGATTGATTTCGCGATCCCCTGTTCTGACTTTAAAAATTCACCATAAATTTTACATAAATAATTAGAAGTTATAGTTTATATTACTAGATTCCTTATTGAGTCTAGTTTGTAATAAAACAAGCGGCATTATTATTTGAATTTGGTACTGAGAGAAATCTATTTCGTAGTGAACAGAGGTTAGGGCAGTTGAGCAGTGAAATAGGGGAAACTTTAAATAATAAACTGTACAAATTGGCTAAGTAAAAAATTCTAGAAAAAATTAGTAAGAAAATATATGAGCCTAGTTTCAGAGAAAATTTACAGAATTGAATTTCGAGTTGCGAAACTCGAGTTATGATTTTTTTAGCGATAGTGATGCAGTTGGACAGCTTTATTATGGAACAGGGAAATGATACGTTTTCTTCCATTTAAGTAATCGGGAAATTTTCATTAATCCTGGTTGGTCCCGAATCATTTCAATTGTATGATTTACTCGATGACCCTTTTTAGAGACATATTGAATGAATGAAAATAAATTAATTTTAGAAGTAAATTTTATACCCAGGTTGAGTAAGTTAAGTTCGGTAATGCCTCGCACTCGAATCCGGCAACGGTCTCGAGTAAGGGGTGTTACATGTCTACCACGACCACATCGCACAGCCGTGTCGATTTGTCAAAGCCCGTGTGTTAGAAAAATTTTACCCTACTTGTACACGGCCCAAGTGCACGGCCGTGTCTCTGCTTGTATTGTCCACACGGCCTTAGGCACGCCCGTGGGCATGACCATGTGGCCCGAAAATCCTATATTCAAAAGGGTTAGTTGATGCATTAGAAAGCTGAAAAAGAATTTACTAAGTCAGCGCTCGAGTTGCCTCCCGAGAAGCGCTTATTTAGAGTCTAAGCTCAACTTTGCTTGTATGTATCACGACGAGAGTTCGTGGAGCTGAAGCTTCTCCCTATTATTCTTGAAATTCTCACCTTTATAATGTTTAAGCCGATGGCCGTTTACCTTGAAAGTGCCGTGGTTTAGATGAGTTACCTCGACTGTGCCGTATGGAAATGCAGTTTGAACAGTGAATAGGCCTGACCATCTCGATTTAAGTTTTCCAGGGAATAGTTTAAGCCTTGAGTTGTATAGCAAGACAAGATCACCGATTTTGAATTGCTTAGGTTGTCTCAAACAATTTTCATGGCGTCGCTTTGTGGCTTCCTTATATAATCATGAGTTTTCGTAGGCATTGCAGCGTCATTCATCCAGCTCATTTAGTTGCATTAGACGTTTCTCACTTGCAAGCTTAAAATCAAAATTTAAAAATTTAATAGCCCAAAATGCTTTATGTTCGAGTTCAAATGGCAGATGGCAACTTTTTCTGTAAAGAAGTCTATAAGGGGATGTTTCTATGGGAGTTTTGAATGCAGTTCTATAAGCCCATAAAGAGTCATCTACTTTTCTTGACCAATCTTTCCTATTTAATTCTACCGTTTTCTCAATAATACGTTTTAATTCTCTATTTGTTACTTCAACTTGTCCACTGGTTTGTGGATGATAAGGGGTGGCTGTTGTATGGTGTCCTCCATATCTTTTCAAAATTTTGTCAAATTAGGCATTGCAAAAATGAGTACCCTTATCACTAATAATTATCCTAGGTGTTCCAAATCGAGAGAAAAGTTTTTTAAGAAAACGTACTACCATTCTTGCATCATTAGTAGGTAAGGCTTGGGCTTCCACCCATTTTGACATGTAATCTACTGCTACTAGTATGCATTTATTCCCAAATGAAATAGGGAAAGGACCCATGAAATCAATACCCCATACATCAAATATTTCACATGAGAGTATATAGTTTTGAGGCATTTCATTATGCTGAGAGATATTACCTGTTCTCTGGCATTTATCACAAGAGGTCACATACCTGTTGGCATCTTTGAAAAGAGTGGGCCAGTAAAAACCTGATTCGAGTACTTTGTGAGCAGTTCTAGCTCCACTATGGTGTCCTCCTGTTGGTCCCGAATGGCAATGGTCCAAAATTTTATATGCTTCTGTTTCAGTAACGCATCTTCGAATGACTTGATCTGCACAAATACGAAAAAGGAAAGGATCTTCCCAAAAGTAATTTTTCACATCAGCGAAGAATCACTTCTTTTGCTGATAGGTCAACCCTTTTAAGATTATGTTAGCTGCTAAATAATTTGCAAAATCAGCAAACCAACGAACAGAAGTTTCTGCTATGGCTAGTAGTTGTTCTTCAGAAAACAAGTCGTTTATTTTATCGAGATCCCCGGGGTGTGGATTTTCCAATCTTGAAAGGTGATCTGCTGCCAAATTTTCAGCTCCTTTCTTATCTTTTATTTCTAAGTCGAATTCCTGTAACATTAAAATCCATCTTATTAATCGAGGTTTTGCATCAGTTTTAGTTAAAAGATAACGAAGAGCGGAATGATCAGTATAAACGATGACTTTCGACAATATCAAATATGATCTGAATTTATCAAATGCAAAAATAACGGCTAGCAATTCTTTTTCTTTAGTAGTATAATTTGCTTGCGCGGCTGTCAAAGTTTTGCTAGCATAATAAATCGGTCGAAAGTGCTTGTCTCTTCGTTGTCCCAAAACTAGACCTACTGCAAAATCACTTGCATCACACATTAGTTCAAAAGGTAGATTCCAATTAGGTGAAATTATAATCGGGGCATTAACTAACTTTTCCTTGAGAGTGTTGAAAGACTCTAAACATTCTTGGTCAAAATTGAAAAGCACATCTTTTTCTAGTAATTTTGTTAAAGGCTTAGCTATTTTAGAAAAATCTTTAATAAATCTGCGATAAAAACCGGCATGTCCTAAAAAGCATCTTATAGCCTTAACTGAATTAGGGGGAGGTAATTTTTCGATGGTTTCAATTTTTGCTTTATCTACCTCTATCCCTTTACTAGAAATTTTATGTCCTAATACAATACCTTCTTGAACCATAAAGTGACATTTTTCCTAATTTAGCACTAGATTGGTCTCTTCACACCTTGTCAGAACACGTTTTAAATTATTAAAACAGAGTTGAAAAGAATTACTGAAAACTGAAAAATATCCATAAATACCTCCATGATGTCTTCTACGAGTTCGTCAAAGATAGCTAACATGCATCTTTGAAAAATAGCAGGAGCGTTACATAAACTAAAAGGAATTCTACGATAAGCAAATGTACTGTATGGGCATGTGAATGTTGTCTTTTCTTGATCTTCTAGAGCTATCGGGATTTGGAAGTAACCAGAGAGGCCATCCAAGAAATAGTAATACATGTGTCCTGATAGTCTTTCCAACATTTGATCGATAAAGGGTAAGAGAAAATGATCTTTTCGAGTTGCATCATTCAACTTTCTATAATCGATACAAACTCTCCATCCAGTGACTTTTCTTGTAGGTATTGACTCATTTTTGTCATTCGAAACCACAGCCATGCCTCCCTTTTTAGGGATAACCTGCACAGGACTTACCCAAGAATTGTCAGAAATAAGACAAATAATGCCTGCATCTAGAAGTTTAATTACCTCGGCTTTTACGACTTCCTTCATGTTGGGATTCAATCGTCTCTGAGTTTGCACCGATGGCTTATACTCATCTTCCATTAAAATTTTGTGGGTGCAAAAAGAAGGGCTAATTCCTTTGATATCAAAAATCTTCCAAGCTATAGCCTTTTTGTGTTTCCTTAATACTTGAAGTAATTCCTCTTTCTCTTCAGCACTCAAATCTGATGCGATAATCACTGGTAATGTAGAATCATCTCCCAAAAATACATATTCTAAGTGGTTAGGCAATTGTTTTAGCTTCAATTTAGGAGGTTTATCAATCGAGGGTTTTTGTCTCAGTTCGTCTTTTAACTTAATATCTTCATAACTTATCTGCCTTGTGACAAGTTCATGAGAGTTCAACTCCTTCATTACTTCTTTTACTTCCGTAGTGGCTTCATCTTCCTCCCCACCTTGAATAAGACACAATTCCAATGTGTCTTCAAGAGTGATTTCCTATAAATTGTCTTGAACAAAATAATCAGTAACATCAATGAAATAACAGGAATCATCTTGTTTTCTAGAAAATTGCATAGCATCATAAATTTTAAAGACAACTTCTTCTTCACCAACTCTAAGCACTAGTTTACCATCCCCTACATCAATAATAGCTCTAGCAGTAGCTAAGAATGAGCGTCCTAAAATTAAAGGTACCTCAATATCTTCATTCATGTCAAGCACAACAAAATCAACAGGGAATATGAATTTATCTACTTTTACTAGCACATCTTCAATGATTCCTCTAGGATATTTAATAGATCTATCAGCTAATTGTATACTCATCCTCGTGGGTTTTGGTTCCCCTAGACCTAATTGCTTGAATATTTTGTAGGGCATTAAGTTAATACTAGCACCTAGATCTGCTAATGCTTTTTCAATGATTAAACTACCAATTAAGTAAGGAATAGTAAAACTCCATGGATCTTTCAGTTTGGTTGGCAGTTTATTTTGGAGAATAGCTGAGCATTCCTCGTTGAGTTCCATTGTGGCTAGTTCTTTGAACTTCCTTTTATTTTTTGAGAAGTTCCTTTAGAAATTTTGCGTACTTCGACATCTGTAAAATTGCTTCAACAAAAGGTAAGTTAATATGTAGCTATTTAAAAAGTTTAAGAAATTTACCGAATTGAGCATCTGTGCGGTCTTTCTTTAATTTTGCAGGATATGGTATGGGTGGTTTATATTCTTTAAGCGCTAGTGGGGTGCTTTCCTTAGGTTCCTCTTCCTCTACCTTGTCCTTTTTAGATTCTTGAACAGGCTTCTTTTCCAGTTCAGCGAGTATTTCCCCATCCCTTAGAGTAATTACTTTTACATGTTTTCTAGGATTTGGCTCAGTATTACTCGGTAGACTACCTTGTCGTCTATCAGATATCATCTTTACGAGTTGACCAATTTGATTCTCGAGCCCTTGAATGGACGCTTGCTGATTTTTTAGTGCCGTTTTGGTGTTTTGAAAATGATTTTCTGATGCGGCGATAAATTTTGTGAACATCTCTTTAAGGTTCGGCTTTTTCTCTTGTTGTGGAGGTGGCTGTTGAAATCCTAGAGGAGGTGGTTGTCTTTGATTTCCTTGTCCTCCCCATGAAAAATTGGGGTGGTTCCGCCAACATGCATTGTAAGTATTACTATAAGGATTATGTTGAGATCTAGAATTGTTACCCATATAGTTGGCTTGCTCAGTGTCCATACTGTGTCCATAGGAGGAGTAATCTGGATTGTACATGTTTCCTTGAATTGCGTCACATTGCATCACTGGGTGTGCCTGCGTAGAACCAAAAAAATTATCAGTCTTTTTACTTAAAAGTTCTACCTGAGTAGAAATCATGGTGACGAATGTTAAAAACTCCTGCAGCTTTTGTCGGCTTTGTCCTCATGACTTGCCACTGATAGTTGTTCAGTGACATCTCTTCTATAAACTCATAGGCTGTTTCGGGTGTTTTATTGTTGATTGTTCCTCCGGCGGCTGCATCGATCATTTATCGTGTTGAAGGGTTCAAATCGTTGTGAAAGGTTTGAACTTGTAACCACAAAGGCAAACCATGGTGAGGGCACCTTCTCAAAAGATCTTTGTATCTCTTCCAGGCATCATAAAGTGTCTCTAAATCCATCTGCACAAAAGAAGAGATATCATTCCGTAATTTAGCTGTTTTAGCTGGAGGAAAATACTTAAGTAGAAATTTTTTGGTCATTTGTTCCCATATAGTGATTGAGCCTCGTGGTAGAGAATTTAACCATTGCTTAGCTTTATTCCTTAAGGAAAAGGGAAATAGTCAGATGGGAATGGCATCATTAGAAACACCATTGATTTTAAAAGTATCACAAAATTCCAAAAAATTTGCTAAGTGTGAGTTGGGATCCTCATCCTGTAAACCATCAAATTGAAGAAATTGCTGAATTATCTGAATAGTGTTAGGTTTTAATTCAAAATTATTTGCAGCAATAGTAGGTCTAATAATACTAGATTGAGTACCAGCCAAATTAGGTTTAGCATAATCATACATAGTACGAGGTGCATCGTTTTGGTTCACCGGTTCTGCGGCTATTGCGGGAGGTGGTAGATTGTCTTGATTTGCTTCCATCTCTTCCGTAGGTTCAGGTTCTTCTTCTTGTCCTTGTTCCAGATAATGTAGGCTTCGTCTGATTTCTCTACAAGTTCTACGAACTGTAGCTTCTAAATCTTCGTCAAAAAGTAGTGGTCCTATTGGGTTTCTTCTAGTCATAAACTAGAGATACCTAGAAAGGGAAAAAATCAAAGAAAATTAAAATAAGTAAATAAAAATAAAGTTTGAAAATAAATAAAAAATAGTAATGGCTAAAGTAATAGAAATCGAGTGTTCTTAATATCTTAGTTCCCCGGCAATAGCGCAAAAACTTGATATGCGTGATATGAAGTAATAAAATTTATAATAATGATCACACCAGAAACTAACTATTATCATGATTTTAAGGCAGGCGCACCTATCGAACAGTAGTATAGCTTAGTGGCAAGACTGAGATATCGTACCCAAGGGAACTAAAAGTACTAGTACTAACTTTCTTTCTATTATTTAACCTAGAAATAAAAGGAGGATTTTTATGAAACTAAACTAATTCTAAAACTAAACTAAGAATGCACAAAAAGTGAATTGGGGAAAAACTCTTAGGAAAAACTGATTGATTTGGACAATACTTAAGGGAGAATCCACCTAAACTTCACTTGTTATCAACTCTTGAGCTAGACGATTTATTCACTTGACTTGATCCGTAGAAATCCCTAATTTATGTTAATACCTCAGTCGAGGATAAGAACAACTAATCCTAGGTTGATTAACCGAAATCTCTTTCTAGTTAAAACCCCTAGTCTTGCATTAACGCGATCTATAGATTCCCTTATTAGGTTTGACCCTAATTCAGTAGATTTATGTCGCCCTATATCTAGGGTTGCATGCAACTCCGATTAATTATGCTAGATCTACTCTCAAATAGGGACTTTTGTTCCTCTGAATAAGCACATCAATACTTGAATTAATACCTAGGAATATTAAAACAAGAATTAAGAACACATAATTAAGAACAAATCAAGTATTTATCATATAACTCAAGAGAAAATAACAACAAGATTCATCTTAGGTTTCATCCCCCTCAAGTATTTGGGGGATTTAGTTTATAATTATGGAAGAAAACATCTCAGAAGAATAAAAATAACAAAACATAAAGAACCCAAAAACCCCTGTAGGAATTTGAAGGAGATCTTCAGTCTTGAGGGAGAATTCAACTTCTAAGATGGATCAATCGGCTTCCTCTGGAATAATTCCTTGTTTCTATTCTCCTTTTCGAGGGAGAAAAGTACTTTTTTTAAGAGAAGAAAGGTCTCCTTAGTAGTTACCCCCTGGGGTCTTTATACAGAGCTTTGGAATGCCTTTCTTAGCCCCTAAGCAGCCTTTTCCGAGTAGAATTGCACTTCCTCACGACAAGGACACGCCCATGTGCCACGGCCGTGTGACTTCGACAATGGGCCGTGTTCGGGTCTGTTTGGTGTCGCACGACCGTGTGAGTCAGGATTGGACCGTGTTTGAGCTTTTAAGGTGGCATGGCTGTGTAGCGAACTCCCAGGCCATGTTGTTTATTGGATTGGGCCTAATTTCTCCGTTTTTGGCCCGTTTTCCCTTCCTTAAGCTCACCTGGGCATAAAACATGAAATAGAAAGATTAAGAGCACCAATTTCCACAAATTCAATGATAATTCATCCAGAAATTAAGCTAAGCATGAGGTAAAAACATGTATAATTTATCATTTATCAGGCAGTTAATAAATTTTGACAAATCGGGTTTGTTCTTCAGCTCTAACGTGAGCCAGAAAAATAGGATAAATGTGTGCAGAATTTTTGGAGTTAACTCTAGCATTAATCTCAAAAGATATCTTCGACTCCCTTCAATTGTGGGTAAAAACAAAAATTGGCATTCAAAGACATAAAATAAAAGATAATTAGAAGGGTGGCTAATTGGAGTTCGAGGATGTTGTTCATAAGGGGTAAAGAAGTCCTTATCAAAGCAATTATGTAAGCAATCTTGATGTATGCAATGTCTTGTTTTCTTTTGCCTAGTTCTTTATGCAAGAAACTAGAAGTAGTGATTGCAAGGTTTTGGTAGCAGAAAAAAGCTGGAAAAACTGGGTTGCATTGGTGCTCTCAGAAATCTTTATATGTTTCAAAGAATGAAGGCGATATGGGTTTTTGAGACTTATCAAATTTTAACATTACATTGTTAGCAAAACAAGGATGGGGACTAATAAAGATCCTACTTCTCTAATGGAAAAACTGATACACGCAAAGTATTATCATGCTTCAAATTTTTTGGAAGCACCATTAAGTTCAAACCCATCATTAATTTGGTGAAATATTTGGTGCTCTAAAGCTTTGTTAGAATCGGGGCTTTGATGGAGGATTGGACAGGACATTTTGTCTCGATTTTGAAGGATTATTGGCTATCGAGTGACCATTATAAAAAGATCGCTACAAGCCCACTGGATGGTTTGGATTGGGTTAATGACCTAAGACTACCAAATTCAAGCAATTGGAATCCTGACTTAATTTTCAGAACTTTTTTTGATGACTTCAAACATGGATGTTATGGAGCAAAAGATTTACAAACAGATTTGAAGTACATGAGATCTATGGCGCAAGAAGAAGGGGCTAATCCGTATCATCTTCACTTGGTTTTGATTTCTCTTTTTTTTTTTTTTTAAGAATACTACTTCTCCTACTTGTATCGAATAGAACATGTTGAGGCAAACCTTCTTCATGTAATACCTGCTTGATTTAGATCGGGAGAGTTGTACGGTTTTATGAAACCATGTGTATATAGCTCGAATCCATAGTCAATCCTATTTTCGATAGGAGTAGTTGACAATTGAATCTAACTTTTTCCATTATTTTTATATCCGTAATAGTGCGATAGGAAAGCCTAGCTCCAAGTTGTTCAAGAATAGTGGCGTTGTTGAGTTTCTTAATCCTTTGACTTAGGATTAGTCAGTTCTATTTCTTGATAGGGGCAGGGAAGGGATATAACTCAGCGGTAGAGTGTCACCTTGACGTGGTATAAGTCATCAGTTCGAGCCTGATTATCCCTAAACCCAATGTGAGTTTTTCTATTTTGCCTTGCCCCCTGTTGTGATCGAATAAGGATGGATAAAAGGCTCGTAAGATTGACGTGAGGGGTAGGGATGGCTATATTTCTGGGAGTGAACTCCAGGCGAATATGAAGCGCATGGATACAAGTTATGCCTTGGAATGAAAGACAATTTTGAGCCGGCTTTGTCTACGAACAAGGAAGCTATAAGTAATGCAATTATGAATATTATGGAGAGTTCGATCTTAGCTCAGAATGAACGTTAGCGGCATGCTTAACACATGTAAGTCATATGAAAAGTGGTGTTTCCAGTGGCGGACGGGTGAGTAATATGTAAGAACCTGCCCTTGTGAGGGGAACAATAGCTGGAAATGGCTACTAATACCCCATAGGCTGATGAGCAAAAAGAGGAATCCGCCCAATGAGGGGCTCACGTCTAATTAGCTAGTTGGTGAGGCAATAGCTTACCAAGGCGATGATCAATAGCTGGTTCGAGAGGACAATCAGCCACACTGGGACTAAGACACGGCCCAAATTCCTACGGGAGGTAGCAGTGGGAAATTTTTCACAATGGGCGAAAGCCTGACAAAGCAATGCCGCGTAGAGGTAGAGGGCCCACGGGTCGTGAACTTCTTTTCCTAGAAAAGAAGCAATGATAGTATCTAGAGAATAAGCATCGACTAACTCTATGCCAGCAGCCACGATTGAACTATCCAGCAAAAATCAAAATTTTGGTGTGGAAATTTGTTCAAAATTTCATTACCACATTCCAAAATTTACATTTTCGAAGAATTATAAGAGATAATCATTATTTGCATTGTCGTGATTGTAGTGAGTCAAAATGTTCATGTTTTCTATGGTTGCATGTTTGCTAAACAAGTATGGTTGAGATTAAATTATCAATTGCCAGTTTTAGTTGTAGATTCAAGTTTTAATGAGTGGTTAAGCTGGCTCTTTGAAAACTTGGCCAGTAACAAGAAAGATGAAATCACTATTACAATTTGGGCTCTGTGGTTTTCTTGAAACAAATTGTTACATGAGAAAAGAGAGCAGAGCATGGAAGAAGTGATTATTTTCATCAAAGGCTATGGGAGGGAACATCGAGACTTATCATCAACTCTACAACACCCTAGGCCTAGGGAAATGATACACTGGAATCCCCCTCCACCGAGTTTGGTAAAGGTCAAAGTTGATGCTGGGTTTTTGGCTGCAAAATAGATAAGAATATCAGGTTTTATTATAAGAAATGAAGAAGGCCATATAATGAGATTAGGGTTTAGAGTCCATAACATTATAAAATCAACGGTAATGGTAGAAGCGACCGCACTACTCCATAGAATCCAATTCGCATCAGAAATGGGGTTCATTGAAATTATCATGGAAAGTGACTAAAAGATTGTCATAAAAAATATCATCTCACCAGAGGAAGACTACACAGAGATTCGACCGGTTACTTGGGATGTGAAGGCATTGACAAGAAATTTCTCATCAAGTTGATTCGAGTTCATCGTACATGAAGGAAACACAGTTGCACATGCATTGGCGAAAGAAGGTATAAAGAGGCTTGAAAATTACTTCTGGGTTGAAAACGCGTCGATGAAAGCTAGAGAGTTGGCAAATTCTAACCGTTATGTCCATCAACCATTGTAGACATCGGATTCCCCTTATTTGCTTTTGGATTGAGGACATTCTAATCTATCGCAAGTTAACCTCAATCCCTTACCCAATGATTTACTTAGTTCATGTGAATCAATGGAGGGTTTGTGCCGTTTTAATTCTTTGGCTACTGAAAGGTTTGACTGAAGCTTCTAGATTTTACTTTATCCTTGCGTGTTTTAATTTTCCGGTTTTTTTTTTTGTGTTGTTGGGTTTGTCACTTGGTTTTTGTTTTGGACTTTTACGGCTTTCTCAAGCCCATTTTAATACTAAACGGAATACATTTCACAAAAAAAATTAAATTAAAGTTTTATGTATACACATGAACCGTAATTTAAGTTACATGTGTATAATTATGCCAAATTAAAATTCATGTATCAAATTACACATTAGATCGAAATTTATGTATAAATTTGATATTTATCCCTTTAGTTGGAAGATAATTTAATAGATAAAAAAACAAATATAGAATTGTTTGCTTCGCATAGTATAAACAACTTCCAAAATAAATTAAAAATAATATCACAACATTATATTACCTCATCATTAATTAAAATAATATTCTCTCTCTGGTACCATTATTGTTTGAATATGATTCAATATTAACTTTTCAAAAAACCATTGCTCTAATGCTCTATTCTTTTTTATATATATAATTCTAACTTACTAAAAATTTCCATTTTTTCAATTAATAACTCTATTTTACATAAATAAAATTAGCGCAACTTTATTAATAAACAAAAAATTAATTTTAACTAATAATAATAAATTATAAATATAAAAAATTCTTTTATATTTTATACTTAAAGTTTTATTCAAATAATAATTTTATTTTAAAATTAAAAAAATTATATCAATTTTTTTAAAATAATAATTGTAAATTAAATCATAATTATTTTAAATATGTAATTATCACAACTTTAACTTCTAATAAATTATAATTATTTTTAAATACATATTTATAATAGATTCTTTTAGGCCTAACTTTTTTAACGAATAATTCTAAGTTAAATATTATAATTATTTTTAAATATTAATTTAAAAATATAATGGAAAATAAAGAATATTTTTATCGGTTTAAATTTTATTTTCCAAATTCATACTTTTATGTATATTATAGATTATAAATAAATTAATTAAAATTTCAAGTAGTTTAATTTTTTAATCTATTTGATAATAAATTTTAATTGGAGTTTTTCTATAAAAATAATTGAAAAAGATAAATAGAGTAGAGGGTACTTATTAGTTAATGGAAATACATTTCATTATTTTACCATATGATTCTACTTTCTTCATTAGATTCTGATATTTGGGGAACTGAATTTAATTTCATCTTTTCAAAAAAAATTATTTTTTTATTGTAGAATTTAGTGTTAAATTTTTAATAATTTCAGCCACATCAATTAAAATTTTCCACGTGATGCTACAAGTTAATTTTTCATTAATAAACAAGTAAATTAAATGTTAACGATAAAATTGTTAAAAAATAATAATGGTTAAATTACCAAAACATATAAATGAAAATAATAATAATAAAAATAATAATAATAATAGTAATAATAATAATAATAATAATAAGAATAATAATATTTGTAGCACCCTTATACTTGGTCTAATCGTACGGACCCGATATAATACTATTACATTTGGTGCCAAAATGGTTTTGATTAGACACTATATAATTTAAACATTTATACATAGTATTTTAACTTATTTAATAAAAAATATTAATATATATATATACACGTGTGGGATCATTATTAGATGTTAGATTATGTTTGGAAATGATTTTAACACTGTTTCTACTCAAAACAGGAAAAAAAATATTGATACCAAAGCAAAAGGTATCGATACCTTGGGTAAATTTTGGCAAAAATCAGTTTAAAAGTTCACTAAAACCTCCTGCAATATATTGGATTCAACTCAACACTTAAGACCAATTTAAGATGCATTTAAAATACTTAAAAACAACTCCAAAATGATCACAATTATCACATTAACAAACCAATTTGCAAACATACTTATAGTTTCAATAATTCATTTCATATAGAATCAAAATACTTCAAGTAAAACTAAAATAGATGGAGTTTTCAAGAGTTTGTATTTTAGTTCCTAACACATGAGAACACATTTGATCTACCTATGTACATGCCATTTTAATTCAAAATATGGTACCTACTCTTGAAGCTCTTGAGGATGTGATGAAATGAGAGATCTCCTAGGCCAACTTTATCTCTTCGAGTTTAACTGTACCTATGCATTACAATAAATGCGTTAAGTCGGTGAAGGCTTAGTGAATACTACAAGAATAAATAGGTAAATAAATAATAACATAATATTTTAAACTTATTCAATAAATACATATTTACACACATACAAGTTTTTTAACTGTACCTTACTTTAATAAAATTTAACTTACCTTTTGTAAGTTATCAAACTTACCTCAACACATTGATGATTCACTTTAATTCACAACTCATATTCTTAGCCCAAAGTAGACTTTATATAACGCACTGGACATACAGAACAAATAAAGAGGTGCATTATTATGCCCTATTAAACAGAGAGCACTAAAGTGCTATATAGGGAGCACAAATGTGCTAAACGGAGAGCACTAATGTGCTAATAATTAGAGAGCGTGCTAGGGTCCCTTAATGACATGCCACTAATATCCTAGTAGTTCTAATTTTTGTCTACTCGGCATAAAAGTTGAATTTCACACATTTAAATTCTTTATATAAGTATTTTGGAAAAGATTTCACATTTCTCTATCATCTATAGTTTAGTCCCCATTTTACAAATCACAAATATCAAATATTTTTCACACATATACTTTTACCACAACATCATTACTTAGTGTTCAAACAAATATACCATTTCATATTCTCCACATATAATTTTCTTTACAATTTTCATAATTTCATAATCCCCATTTATTATCTATTTACAAATATATATATATATATATATATATATATATTTAACTTGTCTATTCTAAGTAATTTCATATCACAATATAAATATTTAAATAAAAATAATTTAAAATCTTGTAGTACTTACAACAAAAAGGTTGAGATGATGTATTTTTTTCTTCCTTCACTCATTAGCCTTCTTTTTCCCTTGTTCTTCAATTATGTCCCCTCCTTTCTTTTCTTTCTCTTCAATTTCATATAAAACATATAACACTTATATGCTAAAAACTACAATTAAGTGACTTTCCTATGTTATTTAATAAAAATAAAAATGTATGGTATGATAATTTCATCATCTTTTACCTTAGCTCTTTGAACACCCAAAACCCTCTAACTCATGCTTTTCTCTCTTTTAACCCATCTATGGAAATTTTCTCATGAAATAAAGTTGTTCACTAGCCTTCTCTTTGGTTTTTACTAAAGAAATTTCAAATAAAAATGAAGGTTTGAAGCTTGGATGGTTCAACAATGGTGGAAGGACATGAAGGGAATTAAAAGAAAAGTTGGATGGAAGTTGGGGGGAGAAGAAGAGGTAGTGACAGTTTGATGCTATCTTTTCTCCATATTCTACACCATTCTACTAAAATATCTCACATTTTTAATTAAAATGGTCAAATTGCTAATAAGTCGTTAAGCCATCCATCTTTATACTTTTAGCCATCATCATTACATCTAATAAATATCTACTTGGCTAATTACCACTTTGTCATTCCTCATCTTTCATATTTTCTAAGATGACTCATACCACACTTTGGTTAAATTTCTTTTTAATCCTTCCTTCCTTCCTTCATTTCCTCTACTACTATATATCTTCTAACTTAATATTTTTCCTACTTTGGCCACAACAATTTCTTTATTCTTTCAACTAAATCAATGTATGTATTTTAAAATTTCCTATCTAAAGAGTATTTATTATTATTTTTTAAATTTCTTATTGGATCTATATACTTCCTAATTTAATACTCAAAATTCCTATTTATTATATTTCAAAAATTGTATACTAATTCTTGACCCAATCTATCGCTATACCTAACCCCGAATTAAAATGCTAATGTTATAATTCTCTCCCCCTTAAATAAATTTCATCTTTGAAATTTATCTGACGTAAATAACTACGGGTATTGTTGTCTCATCGTTTCCTCTCTTTACCATGTTGCTTCTTCTGAATTATGATGTCCATAAGACTTTTACCAACGAAACCCGTTTGTTTCTCAATTCTTTTACTTCCCAAGCAAGTATCTGAATTGGCTCCTCTTCATAAGTCAAATCTGATTGAACTTCTATTACTTCAGGAGTAATCACATGAGATGGGTCAAACACATATCTTCATAGAATTGAGAAATAGAAAACATTATGAATTCTATCCAACTCCGGTGGTAGGCCTAACCAATAAACAACTAGACCAACCTGTTATAAAATCTCATACAGCCCAATGAATCTTGAACTCAACTTCCCTTTTCTTCCCAAATCGAAGAACTTTTTTCCATGGCGATACTTTCAAAAATACTTTTTCACCCACATTATATTCAATATATTTCCTTTTAAGATCAACATAAGATTTTTGTCTATCTGAAACTGCTTTTAAACAGTCCCTGATCAACTTCACTTTCTCTTTTGTTTTTTTAATTAGGTCAAGACCATTAATTTATTTTCACCCAATTCTGTCCAGCACACAGGAGTTTTACATTTTTTTTTCCCATACAGTGCTTCATAAGGCGCCATTTGAATACTAGACTAGTAACTGTTATTATAGGTAAATTCAACCAATGGTAGATACTTTTCCCAGCTACCTTTAACTTCAATTATGCAACTTCTCAACATGTCTTCCAGTGTCTGAATTGCCTATTCTGACTACCCATCAGTCTGAGGGTGATATGTCATACTGAAATTTAATTGCGTACCTAAAGCTTCAGGTAGCTTCTCCAAAAACTTCAATGTAAATCTCAGATCTCGATCAGAAATGATAGATACTGGCACTCCGTGAAGCCTTACTATTTCATCTATATACAGCTGTGCATACTTGTTCATGGAGAAATCAGTTCGTATTGGTAGAAAATTGGCAGACTTCGTCAATCGATGTACAATTACCCAAATAGCATCCTTCTTCAGTGAAAGTGGTAATCCAGCTACAAAATCCATAATAATTCTTTCCCACTTCCACTCTGGTATGGCTATTGATTGTAGTAATCTCAACGGAACTTGATGCTCTGCCTTCACTTGTTGACATGTTAAGCATTTATAAACGTATTCAACTATGTATTTCTTCATTCTTTTCCACCAGTAGAATGGTTTCAAGTCGTGATACATCTTATTACTCCCCAGATGTAAACCAAATGAACTGTGATGTGCTTCATTCAAATTATTTTGCCTCAAAACTTCTTCATTAGGTTAGTCGATCGTGAAATCTCAAGCTCCATTCATTATCAATATCAAATTCACTATTTTTCTCTTCCTCAATTTGTTTTTTAATCACTAATAATTCTTCATCTTCTTTTTGAGCATCTTTCACCTTCTACAACAAAGTTGGTTTCATCTTTAACTCAATAAATAACTTACCATTTTGTTTCATCTCTAAATGTACATTCATCATTTTCAAAGCTACCAACAATTTTCTATTTAAAGCGTCTACTACTACATTCGCCTTCCCGAGGTGATAATCAATGATACAATCATAGCCCTTTAATAATTCAACCCATCTGCTCTGTCTCAAGTTCAACTCTTTCTGGGTTAGCAAGTACTTCAAACTCTTTTGGTCAATGTAGATATAACATTTTTCCCCATACAAATAATGTTTCTATATTTTTAATGCAAACACCACTACAACCAATTCAAGATAATGCGTCGGGTAGTTCTTTTCATGTGGCTTCAATTGTTTAGAAGCATATGCTACTACATTTCCTCATTGCATTAGCACACAACCCAAACCATTGTACGAAGCATCACTAAAAAATCACGTATTCTTTACCAGATTCTGGTTGAATCAACATAGGTGCTTCTGTCAATGCTGCTTTTAATTTCTTAAAACTTTGCTGACACTTTTCTGTCTATTCAAATTTTGCATTTTTCTACAACAATTTTGTTAAAGGTGATGCAATCATAGAGAATCCCTCAACAAATCTTCTATAATAACAAGCAAATCTGAGAAAACTCCTTACTTCTATCACATTCTTTAGTGGTTTCCATTCAAGTATAGCTTCTACCTTTTTCGGATATACTCAAATACTATCTACTGATACAATGTGTTCCAGAAAAGTGACTTCTTTTAACCAAAATTCACACTTACTCAATTTAGCATACAACTGATTTTCTCTCTAAATCTTAGCACAATCCCGAGATATCTATCATGTTCTTCTTCTTTTTTACAGTACACATGAATATCATCTATAAATACCACCACAAACTGATCTAAATAAGGCTGAAGAATTCTATTCATAAGATCCATGAAGGTGGCTGGAGTATTAGTCAATCCAAATGGCATAACCAAGAACTCATAATGTCTATACCATGTCCTAAAGGCAATTTTCGACACATCAGATCCTTTCACCCATAACTAATAATACCCTGATTTGAGATCAATCTTAGAAAATATAGTGTTTCCTTTTAACTAATCAATCCTGGGCAATGGATATTTGATCTTTATAGTCACTTTATTCCACTGACGGTAATACATATAAAGCCTCAAAGACCCATCTTTTTTCTTCACGAACAATACCGGTGCTCTCCATGGTGATACACTAGGACGTACAAATCCCTTGTCCAGTAATTCTTGTAGCCGTGTTTTCAATTCTTTCAACTCAGTGGGTGCTATTCAGTAAGGTGCTATAGATATCGATGCGGTGCCCAGAATTAACTCAATCCCAAACTCTACTTCTCTTTCTAGGGGCAAACCTGGTGATACGAACTCAGTTCGATGGTTACGAGTCGTAGTGTTTACCCGATTAAAAAATTGAGTAAGTGTTTAACTTGTAGCGAAATTGGCTAGAAAAATGAAAAATAAGTTCAAACAAAAAATGATGCAAAGAGGGTTGAAGAAAAATGGATGGACAGAATAATAAAAATGATTATTGACCCAAAACTTATATAGCACTTAAAAGGTAATTTGGTTTGAGAAAACAACAAGCAAAAACCTTAACCCGCTATCTAACAAGATAGGAACCAAATGTATAATGAACGCCTCACTTGAAGTGATAAGTTCGGATATCAAAGGAAAGATAAGATGCCATAAGCCTAGCTTGACAAGTCAGATTAGTCCCAAAGAGAACAAGGAGATTTGGAATACTCACAAGTTTCAAATATTTCATAAAAATTCAACAAAAAAAGTCCTTACAACAAGCTGGAAATAAAGTATTTATAGGCATGAGACAAACCCCAGCCGAATGGACACACGCATTCAACTTAATTGAGCTATTGATGAACTTAATTAAGCCAATTAAAACTAAGTGACCTTTGATGAACTCTAACATATGTAACGGCAATGGACAGCTTGTTTAATATTCCAAATCAGCTAATAATGAGCTCTAATGAGCTGAATAAATTTAGCTGAATGCTTGATCAGCCAAAAAGGTCATAACAGCCCTTTAATTCCCCTTTGGACAGCCGAATGGACACCAACCAAAAATGAGTATCATTTGGCACACAAATGGCCCTCTTTGTGTAAATGCTTAATATAACCAACCAAAGGTGTAAATGAATGGCCACCATTATGAGAAAAAAAATGTTATTGTTTTCTTTAATGCCGATCCATGTAACAATTGGTTCAAATGATTAATTAACCTATAAGCACAATAAAGCAAATTAAATGACTATAGCAAATTAATTAGGCTGGAACATATTAAATGTTGAAATTATTTAAGCAACTAAAGAAAATTCAAAACAACTTAATTAATTAAACTAAGTATTTAAGCAATTAAAGAAAATTAAAACAACTGAATTAATTAAACTAAACATATTAAAAGTTCAATCTAGCCATTATTTAGCTAAAATTCAGCTTGCAAAAAGTTGTGTGGAACGCATGGTGTTGAGCTCCATGTTTGCTTGATGAGTCTGACCATCTCCTCTCCCCAAGCTCGATCAATGCGATTTGCAATGGTGTCTCGAAACTTCTTAGCACGAGACTAAGTAATTGGACCTTGTGGCAACTTAATGGAATCAGCCATAGCTTCCTGAGCTAGGATCGCATCATCCCCCACTCTTCAATGCGATTTGTCCCCAAATCGTCACTTACATCAAAAGGGGATAAGTCAGCAACATTAAAAGTGGCACTAATCCCTTACTCACTTGTAGATCTAACTTGTAAGCATTCTCGTTAATTCTTTCCAAAACTTGAAAAGGACCGTCTCTCTTTGGCCAGAGTTTTGATCTCCTTTGGGTTGGAAATCTTTCCTTATGCATATGGATCCAAACCCAATCACCAGGTTCGAATATTACTCGCTTGCGTCCTTTATTCACCCTTTGAGCATATTGCTCGGTTCTTCTTTCAATGTTGTCCCTAACTTATTAATGTAATTGTTTAATGAATTCAGCCTTTTTCTTACTATCTACATGTACTAATTGATTAGAAGGTAAAGGCAATAAATCTATAGGAGTTAAGGGATTGAAACCATATACCACTTTAAATAGTGAATGCTTGATAGCCGGGTGCACCGATCGGTTGTAAGTGAACTCAATGTATGGTAGACACTCCTCCTAAGTCTTTAAGTTCTTTGGAATTATGGCATGTAGCAAGGTTGATAAAACTTGATTGATGACCTATGTTTGGCCGTTGGTTTGGGAATGGCAAGTTGTTAAGAACAAAAGCTTGGTGCCAAGCTTACCCCACAAAGTCCTCCAAAAATAGCTGAGGAACTTAGCGTTACGGTCCAAAAAAATGGTCCTTGGAATGCCACACAAACGCACGATTTCCCTAAAAAATAGATTAGCAAAATTTAACACGTCTTCAATTTTATTACATGTAATAAAGTGTGCCATCTTTGAAAATTGATCTACTACCATAAATACAGAATCTTTGCCATTCTTTGTTCTAGAAAGGCCTAGAACGAAATCCATGGATATATCCATCCATGGTGCTTCCTGAATCGGCAAAGGAGTGTATAAACCATGTGGCTGAATTTTTTACTTAGCCTTCTTACAAGCTAAGCATTGTTCGCACACTTTAACCACATCTCGCCGCATCTTCGGCCAATAAAAGTGCTCTTGTAGGATAGCCAAAGTATTGGCTATGCTGAAGTGGCCCATTAATCCTCACTATGTGCTTCTCAAACCAGCACATCTCTAATTGATCCTTGGGGTATACATATCTTATTTTCTCGAAAAAAATCGTCTTGTCGAAAATACCTGCCATGGGCACTTTGAACACACAACTCAAATATCTCACCAAAGTCAGGATTATTAACATATAAATCTTTCAAATATGCAAATACAAGCAACTTAGCATCCAAATAATTAATTAAAGCATACCTATGTGATAGTGTATCCGCAACAACATTTTCTTTACCTTGTTTATACTTAATCACGTACGGAAAGAACTCGAGAAATTCCACCCACTTTGCATGTCGTTTGTTTAGCTTGGTTTGTCCTTTCAAATGCTTCAAGGCTTCATAGTTTGTATATATTATGAACTCTTTTGGCCAAAGGTAATGTTGCCATGTCTCCAACGCACGAATCAAGGTATACATCTCTTTATCATAGGTTGAATAGTTGAGTATAGCCCCGTTGAGTTTTTCGCTGAAGAAGGCAATTGTTTATCTATCTTGTATCAAGACCGCACCTATACTATCTCTAAAGCATCACACTCTGCCTTAAAGACCCATCTTTCTTCTTCACAAACAATATCGGTGCTCCCCATGGTGATACACTTGGACGTACCAATCCCTTGTCCAGTAATTCTTATAGCCGTGTTTTCAATTCTTTCAACTCAGCGGGTGCCATCCGGTAAGGTGCTATAGATATCAATGTAGTGCCCAGAATTAACTCAATCCCAAACTCTACTTCTCTTTCTAGGGGCAAACTTGGTAATTCCTCAGAAATTACATCGATAAAATCTCGAACTACTAGTATCTTTTCAATCTCAAAATTCATTACACGGGTATTCAAAATGTAAGTAAGAAAAGTAGTATATCCTCTTCTCATCATCTTAGAAGCCTTCATTACAGACACCACATTCACTAATGTACTATATTTTTCACTGATTACAATTACTTCCTTTCCATCTGAAGTTCTCAAGGAAATTTTTTTCTTCTATAATCAACTATAACCCCATGTTCTGACAACCAGTCCATACCCAATACCATATCAAACTCATGAAATGTAAGTTCTATAAAGTCTGTTGAAAACTCCTAATCCTGAATTTTTAAGAGACATCTTCTACACAATTTATTAACTTTCTCACTTTGCCTAAAAGGGTTAGTAACTATTACTTCATATTCTGTAGGTTCTACTGATAACTCTCTCTCTTTCACTAATGTAATACATATGCATGAATGGGTAGAGCCAAGATCAATTAGTGCAATTACAGAAGAATCAAATAAAGAGAATTTACCAGTAATCACATCAGAAACGTCTCCCTCTTCTCATGTACTAATAGCATAAGTCTGAGGTCTCTGGGATTCAAATCTATCAACTATTTCTCTCACCGATCTTGTACCACTACCAATATCACTAGAAATTCCAAGTCGTCTACCTCTTTGTGAAACTGAGCTACATATCGTAGACTGTTCTGTAACATTCTCTGACACTTTTAGACAATCTCTGATCAAATGATCTTTCGATCCGCATTGGAAATAGGTTCGAGAATCTAGCTGACATTTTCCCCAATGAAATCTTCCATAATGCTTACATGATGGCGATGTTAGTTTTCTTCTGGAACCCCTAGTGCTAACCACAGAGATCACCTGCTGAGTTTGTTTTGTCTGACTTTTGGATCTTTGCCCAACAATAGGTGATATCGCGTGATATGTAGTAATAAAATTTATAAAAACTGATCACACCAAAAACTAACTAATATCAAGATTTTAAGGCAAGTGCACCTATCGAACAGTAGTATAGTTTAGCGGTAAGACCGAGTTATCGTACCCAAGGGAACCAAAAGTATTAGTACTTACTTCCTTTCTATTATCTAGCCTAAAAATAAAGGGGGTTTGTGTGAAACTAATCTAAACTAAGCTAAAAGACCACAAAGAGTAAATTAGGGAAAACTTTCGGGAAAAGCTGATTGATATGGGCAATACTCAAGGGAGAATCCACCTAGACTTCACTTATTATTAACTTCTTGAACTAGACGATTTCTTCACTTGACTTGATCCATAGAGATCCCTAACCTATGTTATTACCTCCATCGAGGATAAGAACAACTAATCCTAGGTGGTTAACTAAAGTTTCTTTACTAATTAACACCCCTAGATTGCATTAATTCAATCTATGGATCCCCCTATTAGGTTTGACCCTAATCCGGCAGATTTATATCGCCCTATATCTAGGGTTGCATGCAACTCCGCTTAATTATGGTAGATCTACTCTTAAAATAGGGACTTTTGCTCCTCTACCTAAGCACATCAGTTTCTTGACTTAATACCTAGGATTATTAAACCAAGAATTAAGAACACATAATTAAGAATAATTCAAATATTTATTATATAATTCAAGAATGAATAATAACAAGATCTGTCTTAGGTTTCATCTCCCTCAAGTATTTGAGGGGTTTAGTTCATAATTAATAAAGAAAATATCTCAGAAGAAATAAGATAACAAAACATAAAGAACCCAAAAACCCCTGAAGGAATTTAGGGAGATCCTCTGTCTTGATGTAGAATTCTGGCTTCTGAGATGAATCAATCGGCTTCCCTTGGAGTAATTCCTTGCTTTCACTCCTTGTGTTGGCAGAAATATGGCGCTCCTTTTGGGAGAAAAGAGTACACCCTTAGAGTTACCACCTAGGGTCTTTATATAAAGCTTAGGAATACCTTTCTTAGCCTCTAAGTATCCAAATCCGAGTGAAATTTCACTTCCTCACGACAGGGACACGCCCGTGTGCCACACCAGTGTGGATCGACAAGAGGCCGTGTGTGGGCTTGTTGAGGGTGGCACTGCCGTGTGGTCTAGCCGTGCTTGTCGGGGCTAGGCCGTGTTGGACCTTATGTGGCACGACCATGTGCCAAGCCGTATGGTGACTCCTTGGGCCGTGTTGTTTTCACACTTTGGCCCATTTTCCTCGTTTTCGGTCCTTTTTCGTTCTTTTCTCTTCCCTATGCTCTCTTAAGTATACAACATGAAATAGAAGGGTTAAGAGTACCAATTCTCACAAAATTGATAATAATTCATCCAAAAATTAGGCTAAACATGAGGTAAAAATATGTATAATTTATCATTTATCAATAGGAGAAGCATATTTAGAATCTTTAGAATCCCTCACTCTCTTTGAAGACAATGATGGTGCTGAACTACTTAAAATAAATTTCTTCATTCAATCCCCACTCAAATCTCCTGCACATATCCGCTTCATTTGCTACTAATTCCTTGGCATATTTACTCAATCTGATAAATTCACGTTCGTATTTGATAATAGACATGTTGTTCTGTTTCAAATCCAGAAATTCTCTTTTCTTCTTCTCAAGATAAAGTTGACTCAAATGTTTCTTTCTAAATTCAGACACAAAGAAATTCCAATTAATTTTCTCTGTAGGATGAATATTCATGATAGTGGTCCACCATTGGTAAGCCTCACCTTTTAATAAAGATACTGCACATTTCAACTTTTCATCCCTTGTACGCTGCAATTCTTCAAATATCCTTTGACTATTCTCTAAACATTCTTTAGCTTTAGCTGGGTCATCATTTTTCTTTTCTTTAAACTCTTCAGCTCCATATTTTCTTATTTTCTCCAAGAGAGATCGATGACTAGTTGCAGACGATTGTGGTTGTGGAGCAGTAGGAGGAGGAGGTAGTGGAACAGATGGAGCATTTTTAGTTCTTACAACTTGCTGCAATGTTTGATTTATTGTCTGTAACAAGGTTGCAATTGGAATTTCTTTTCTAGGCGGTATTAGCTCAGTTTCAGGTTGAGTTCTTTCTTCCAATTCAGGCTCTTTATCATCCCCCAAGTTTACCGATTCACTTCAGGCTTGGGCTCTATGTTGATCTCTTTCTCTATCAAGGTTTGGCGCCTTACTCTCTACTTCATCTTCTGACTATTCACGAGGTCTATTTGATATCTTTAAGTTCTACAATATTCATAAATTATGCAATTAAATAACTAAATCTCATCTCATCACATCAATATACAAAATGACATGTACAGATAGACCCATTCCTGACCTAAAAATTAGAAAATCTAAGCTCTGATACCAATAAATGTAACACCCTTGTACCTGGTCCGATTGTACAGACCCAGTATAAGACTATTACATTTGGTGCTAAAATGGTTTTGGTTAGACACTATTTAATTTAAGCATTTATACATAGTATTTTAACTTATTTAACAAAAAAATGTTTATATATATATATATATACATGTGGGATTATTATTAGATGTTAGATTATGTTTGGAAATGATTTTAACACTGTTTCTACTCAAAACAGGGAAAAAACATATTGATACCAAAACAAAAGGTATCGATAGGTTGGGTAAATTTTGGCAAAAATCAATTTAAAAGTTCACTAAAACCTCTTGCAATATATTAGACTCAACTCAACACTTAATACCAATTTAAGATGCATTTAAAATACTTAAAAATAAATCCAAAACGATCACAATTATCACATTAACAAACCAATTTGCAAACATACTTATAGTTTCAATAATTCATTTCATATAGAATCAAAATACTTCAAGTAAAACTAAAATAGATAGAGTTTTCAAGAGTTTGTATTTTAGTTCCTAACACATGAGAACACATTTGATCTACCTATGTACATGCCATTTTAATTCAAAATATGGTACCTACTCTTGAAGCTCTTGAGGGTGTGATGAGATGAGAGATCTCCTAGACCAACTTTATCTTTTCGAGTCTATCTGTACTTATGCATTAAAATAAACGCGTTAAGCCGGTAAAGGCTTACTAAGCACTATAAAAATAAATAGATAAATAATAACATAATATTTTAAATTTATTCAATAAATACATATTTACACACATACAAGTTTCTTCAACTATACCTTACTTTAATAAAATCTAACTTACCTTTTGTAAGTTATCAAACTTACCTCAATGCATTGATGATTCACTTTTGTTCACAACTCATATTCTTAGCCCAAAGTAGACTTTATAGAACACACAGGATATACGGAACAAATAAAGAAGTGCATTATTATGCACTATTAAGCAGAAAGCACTAAAGTGCTATACAGAGAGCACTAAAGTGCTAATAATCAGGGAGCGTGCTAGGGTCCCTTAATGGCATGCTACTAATATCCTAGTAGTTCTAATTTTTGTCTACTTGAGTGTAAAAGTTGAATTTCATACATTTAAATTCTTTATATAAGTATTTCGAAAAAGATTTCACATTTTTCCATCATCTATAATTTAGTCCCCATTTTACAAATCACAAATATCAAACATTTTTCACATATATACTTTTACCATAACATCATTACTTAGTGTTCAAACAAATATACCATTTCATATTCTCCACGTATAAATTTCTTTACAATTTTCATAATTTCATAGTCCCCATTCATTATCTATTTACAAATATAGATATATATATATATATATATATATATAACTTGTCTATTCTAAGTAATTTCATATCACAATATAAGCATTTAAATAAAAATAATTTAAAATCTTGTAGTACTTACAACAAAAAGGTTGAGATAATGTATTTTCTTCTTCCTTCACTCCTTAGCCTTCTCTTTCCTTTTTTCTTCAATTATGTCCCCTCCTTTCTTTTCTTTCTCTTCAATTTCATATAAAGTATATAACATTTACATGTTAAAAACCACAATCAAGTGACTTTCCTATGCTATTTAATAAAAATAAACATGTATGGTATGATAGTTTCATCATCTCTTACCATAGCTCATTTAAAACCTAAAACCTTAACTCATGTTTTTCTTTCTTTTAACCCATCTATGGAAATTTTCTCATGAAATAAAGTTGTTCACTAGCCTTTTCTTTAGTTTTTACTAGAGAAATTTCAAATAAAAATGAAGGTTTGAAGCTTGGATGGTTCAACAATGGTGGAAGGACATGAAAGGAATTAAAAAAAAGTTTTCATACTTTCTCCACTTTTCTACTCCATTCCACTAAAATATCACACCTTTTTTAATTAAAATGGTCAAATTGCTAATAAGTCCTTAAGCCATCCATATTTATACTTTTACCCATCATCATTACATCTAATAAATATCTATTTGGCTAATTACCACTTTCTCCTTTCTCATCTTTCATATTTTCTAGAATGGCTCTTACCACACTTTGGTTAAATTTCTTTTTAATCCTTCCTTCCTTTCCTCTACTTCTGTATATCTCCTAACTTAATATTCTTCCTACTTTGGCCACAACAATTTCTTTATTCTTTCAACTAAATCAATGTATCTATTTTAAATTTTTCTATCTAAAGAGTATTTATTATTATTTTTTAATTTCTTATTGAATCTATAAACTTCCTAATTTAATACTCAAAATTTTTATTTATTATATTTCAAAAATTTTATACTAATTCTTGACCGATCCATCACTGTACCTAACCCCGAGTTAAAACGCGGATGTTATAATATTATTATTATGTTATTTTTAATCTAAAAAGAAATTTAATATAAGCATTGTGGGTTATTTTTTGTGTGTCTTAGTATTAAATTTTAAGGTATAATGATTTTTTTGACTTTTCAATTTTATAAAAAAAAGTCATTTTAACCATTTATTTAAATTTTCATCTCTTTTTAGCTCTCAAATCGTTTAATATAGATGGAAAAATTAATTTTGTTGACGTGATATGCACGTAGCAATTAATTTTTAAAATTTAAAAAATTCAAAAAAATATATAAAAATGATTGAAATGATTAAAAATTTATAAAAAAAATATTTTTTAATTATAAAAATTAATTAATTGTTAATATAGTATACATATGAATTACCACATGAATGTTACATCAGCAAACTTAAAACTATAAATATAAATTTATAAATATTTGTATTTAATAGATGTTAACTTTTTCATCTATTTTGGAGTGATTTGATAAAAATATAAATTTAAGGACTAAAAAAGCACCAAAAAGAAAATGATGAACTAAAATAATTTATTTTTGTAAAATTAAAGGGTGAAATAAATGATAATGTGAATTTTAAAATATGAATATGATAGGTTTATGAAATATCTGTGGAGAAGGTTAGGACACAAAAGTAGTTGTAGATAACGTAAGGATTTGAAAACTTCAAAGTTATTTGGGTCTTCGATTAATTTAATTTAAGAAATTAAAATAGAAGAATAACTATTACGTTTAGAATTTAATTATATATTTTTTTATATAATGTCTAGAATTATTTATAGTTCCTTTTCAATTTATAAATATAAGGATAATACACTTTAGCGTATTCAATCTCACACAACCATATTTTAAATATTAGTTTTAAATAATAATAATTTGAGGAAAGAAGAATTGTTTAGGAATATTATCATCCTCCATCCATGAATAGTATAGTGAATATAATCACGTAGTTTTCCTAACAACAATTGTTTTACACGCGTTATAAATTTATGCATATAGCAGATAGAGTATTAATTTAATTAATATTGATATTATTATTTATATAAAAGAATATGAAAATTATACTTAACTTTAGATATTTTTTATAACAAAAATAAATTCATGCATGGATGTGAAGTGAATGAATTTACCAAATTAAATTGTATTCTTCGTGGCTCTATCTTTTGCTTCTCGTTTGTTTCTCATCTATTTATTTATTTAAAAAATTAGTATGGATATGAATTTATACTATTTACTAAGTGGTTTATGGAAGGCGAAGTCAAAATAATTTTTTAATGGGTTCGAATGAAATTTTAATTTTTTATAGTTTATATTTTTATTACAGTCATTTCCAACAGAAAGCTCTCGATCTTGGTCCTTATCTCATTTACTATTTGATTTTTCCCTTCCATTACCTGTTTATTGCGGGCACACCACATCGGCCGCACAGTAATCAGGATTCTACTGCAATTTCCTGCTCCACTTGTTTTGAAAATGTAACAAACCCAGTCCCAAAAATTATTCAAAGTAGTCTCAGTAACCCAATTCAATCCCAACTGATACCACACTTCTTTTGCAGAACCACATTCTAGAATAGCATGTAAAATTGATTCTGGACAGCAAACCATATCTCCGACAAGTTGGAACAAAGGCTATTCTTCGATTGTACAAAATATGGGAAGTAGGTATAAAATTATACATCATACGCCATATAGTGGTTTTACTTTTGGCTGGGATATCCAAGTACCATAGTTTCCTGTGTACTTCAGTATTATGCAAGGAGTTTTCATCTGTATTGCCACTGTTTATTAAAAATGTGTAACAACCTCGAACTGAGTATTCACCAGTACAATCACCCATCCAAACCACCGTGTCTTCTTCAACAGATGGAGGCAAAGGGATACACAGAATAGCAGCAGCTTCCTCGGCATTGAAAATACTAGTAATAACATCTTCCTTCCACCTCTGTTGTGCTTGATCAATTAATTCTGAGACCATAGATATTGAATTATTGGCTGTTGTTTTATGAATCCTTCCTCCTGCCCATCTGGGAAGCCAATTATCTCTCCATACATTAATCTTGGTACCCATACCCTCTTCCAAAAGCTTTCTGGCAGCAAAAATACTCTTCCACACATACGAAGTGTTATGGTATATGAAAAGAAGGAAAAGGTCAAGTAGTTAAAGTTCTGTTAGGCTGTTATTGACAGTTAGTAGTTAGAGAGGTTGGTAACCTACTGTATTAAATACTCTGCTAATTCTCTTTAGAATATGAAATGAAATTTTATTTTCCTCTCTTTCAGACTCTTAACATGGTATCAGAGCTCAGGGTTTCTTGGCATAAATTTTTTTTTCTTTCTTCTATTTTGTGTTTCATGGCATCTGAAGGTCTTCCGCCTGTAGACACTTCCCAACAGTCTACGAATGGTGGTGATACGGTTCATACTTTGAGTCCGGGTTATCTTCCCTCGTCGAGTGTTCAATATTTTACCAAGCACGATACTGTCAAGCTCACTGAACAGAACTTTCTGCTATGGAAGCATCAGGTGCTGTTAATCCTTGAAGGTTATGGTCTTGAGGGGTTTGTGTTAGGAACGGTTGCTCCTCCCCCCTCTTTCATCTCGGATACTGCTGGCCATCTAGTGGAAAATCCAGCGTTTTTGATACATAAGAGGCAGGATAAGTTCTTGGCTTCCTGGCTTTTGTCCACAGTTACGGATGAAGTTTTAGTTCATCTAACAATGGCTAAAATGAGTCTTGAGGTTTGGACAGTGATTGGCAAACGGTTTGGTGCAAAGTCTAGTGTTGCGATCTCAACTATCCGTCATAATTTGTACTCAATCAAGAAATCCAATCTTTCTATTAAAGATTACCTAGCCAAAGTTAAAGGTTTATGTGATAGTTTAACTGCGGCTGGAAGTTTTGTTACTGAACAAGAACAGGTCAGTATAATCTTGGCTGGTCTTTTTGTTGAGTTTGAATCTATTCGTATTTTTGCCTCAGCTACACCCATGAGTCTTGACTTAGTTACGGAGATGCTTCTCGATTGTGAGGCACGCCAACTGGCTATGTTGACTGATGTTCCTTTACAAGCTAACGTGGTTTCTCAGCAAGGTGATCATGGTAATGTGAAGTCTGGTTTGGGTTTCACTCGTGGTTCGCCTCAAGGCCATAGGGGTTCTGGTCGTGGTTGGTCTCGTGGTCGTACCCGGGGTTCCGGTCGTGGATGGTCTCGGTCTAAACCACAGTGTCAGTTGTGTGGTAAAATCGGTCATATGGTTTAAACTTGTTATCACCGTTTTGATGAAAGTTTCTCTGGTCTTGGTTCGAATCCTTCACCGACAGTCAATTATCACCATGTAACTGAGAATGTTCCAACTCACTGCTTGTCGTCTCAGTGTTGCGGTTATCCTTTGCAGTCCTCTCCGACTCCCTCGCATATTGGCTGTTCTTCACAATCTTCATTGCCGGTTCAACACTGGTATCCAGATTCTGGTGCCACTAATCATGTTACTCCGACAGCGGCTGCACTCACTGACGTCTCTCCATACACGGGTACAGGTCAGGTATCCAGGGGCAATGGTGAGTCTATTTCTATTGATAATATAGGCTCTACTAAGATTCTGGCTGGTTCCCGGTTGTTGCATCTAAAGAATGTGTTGCATGTGCCTAAAGTCTGTAAAAGTTTGCTTTCTGTAGGCCAATTTGCAAAAGATAATAGTGTCTTTTTCGAGTTTCATCCTGTGTTGTGTTTTGTGAAGGACATTCGGACAGAGAAAGTACTTCTGGAGGGCCACATGCATAATGGATTATATCGGTTTGATTTCTCTCGAACTAGTACGTGTCAGCCTCGGTCTGCTGCTGCTGTTTTGGATACCCCACTGGTGCACAATGTTGAAGTTTCCTCTCCTCTTGCTCTTTGGCACAATAAGCTTGGACACCCTTGTACAAGTGTTCTTACTCGTATATTGCGTTCTTGTAATGTCTCCTTCAAAAGTAGCGATTTGCCTCTTCAGTGTACATCTTGTAAAATAGGCAAATCTCATAAGCTACCGTTTACTGCTTCAAACACAGTGTACTCGGCTCCTTTTGAGTTGGTGATATCGGATGTTTGGGGTCCTGCTCATGTGTTGTCTAATGGATATTCATATTATGTTTCTTTTGTTGATCAATATAGTAGATTTACTTGGTTGTATTTTCTTAAATCCAAGTCCGAGGTCTCTTGGTGCTTTTCTCATTTCTATAAGATGGTCCAAGTTTAATTTGGCCAGTCAATCAAAATGTTACAGACCGATGGAGGGGGCGAGTTTCGTGTACTCTCCACTGAGCTTGCTCGTCTTGGTGTTCTTCATCGTATTGCATGCCCTTACACCTCTGAACAAAACGGTGTTGTTGAGCGCAGACACCGTCATATAGTTGAAATGGGGTTGACTTTGACGGCCACAGCTTCTATGCCTTTAGAGTATTGGTCTGATGCCTTCTCCCATGCAGTTCATTTAATTAACAGGCTGCCTACTCCGGTGTTGCAGCATGTTTCTCCTTATGAAACGCTCTACAAGGTTCCGCCTGACTATACTCAGTTGAAGGTCTTTGGAAGTGCTTGTTTTCCACATCTTCGACCTTTTCAACAACATAAGCTTCAGTTTCGGTCCAATAAGTGTGTCTTTATTGGCTTTGGTGTTCATCAGAAGGGATTCCGGTGTCTTGCTGCTGATGGACGTGTGTTTATCTCTCGTCATGTCATCTTTGATGAGACTGACTTTCCCTTTCGAGCTGAGTTTCCTGTTTCTCAAAGGTTGACCTCAGTTAAGTTTGGTCATCATTGGTCTAATGTGCCTGTGGTTGTGCTGCCTAGTTCTGGGTCTGGCGTGTTAAGTTCCAGTACCACTGGTCCTAGTTCACCTTCTGCTCCTAGTGGTTCTCCCAGTTCGCGCTTCTCTCCTGAGAATGGTTCTACGAATGTTGCTGCAATACCTTCCTCTAGCGTGTCTGCTATACGACCATCTTCTCCTATCAACTGTCATCCTATGCAAACACGGTCGAAAAGCGGGATTTTCAAACCAAAAATGTTTGTCTCTGTTGTAGCTGAGAAGGAGCCTTCTACGATAGGAGAAGCTTTTCAAAGTTCTGTTTGGACTGCTGCTGCAAAGACTGAGTATAATGCATTAATAGCGAATCACACGTGGGATCTTGTTTTCTTGCCTGAAGGACGTAAAGCTGTTGACTGTAAATGGATTTTCAAGATCAAGCGCCATGCCGATGGTTCCATTGCTAGATATAAGGGTCGACTGGTTGTGAAAGGTTATCTCCAAGAAGCGGGCGTTGATTTTTGAGACTTTTAGTCCCGTTGTTAAGCCCACAACGATCCGAGTGGTGTTAGCTCTGGCTGTTTCTCGAGGGTGGTCTCTTCGGCAGGTGGATGTCAACAACGCTTTCCTCAATGGAGATTTGCATGAAGAAATATATATGGCTCAACCACCCGGGTTTGAGCAGCATAGTGGTGATGGGAGACAACTCGTTTGTCGGTTAAGGAAGGCGCTTTATGGTCTTAAACAAGCCCATCGGGCTTGGTTTCACAAGCTGAGGGAGTTTTTGCTAGCAACTCAGTTTGTAGCATCCAAGGCTGACAGCTCACTTTTCATTCATCGTATCGGCACCCAGCTTCTCTATGTGCTCGTGTATGTCGATGACATAATAATCACTGGCACTAATCAGGATGATATTGATAATTTTGTTAAGGCTCTCGATAAGAATTTTTCTTTAAAAGATCTGGGCCAGCTGAGTTATTTTCTTGGTGTGGAGGTGACTCACACTCCGAATGGCATTTTCTTGAGTCAAAAGAAGTACATACACGACTTACTTCAGCGTGCTTTCATGGATAAGTCTAATTCTTCTCCTACTCCGATGATGACTACATGCAAATTGTCTGCTAGTGAAGGAACTCCTGTTGCTGATGATCGACTGTTCAGGAGCATTTTAGGTGCGTTGCAATATGTTGTTATAACAAGGCCTGATATTGCCTTCTCAGTCAACAAAGCTTGTCAGTTTATGCATAGGCCTTTGGACACTCATTACAAAGCTGTAAAGAGGATTCTGAGATACCTGCAAGGTACACTTGAGTATGGTTTGTATTTCACCCGATCCTCAAAACTCTTACTTGAGGGATATTCCAATGCGAGTTGGGCATCAGACATTGATGATCGTAGGTCGACTTCAGGATTCTGCATCTTCTTGGGAGGTAATCCGATTTCTTGGAGTAGTAGGAAACAGTCGGTTGTGTCTCGCTCTACAGCAGAAGCGGAGTACAGGAGCTTAGCACAGGTCACTGCTGAAATGGTGTGGATCAAATCGTTACTGTCTGAACTTGGTGTTTCCATTCTTCACAAAGCAATCCTTTGGTGTGATAGCTCAGCTGCAGTCGCTGTAGCTAACAACCCAGTGCTGCATTCCAAATTTAAACATGTGGAGTTGGATTTGTTTTTTGTCAGAGAAAGAGTGGCAGATGGTTCCTTTCAAGTAGGGCATATATCTGGCCAAGATCAAGTAGCTGATATACTGACTAAGCCCTTGTCAGTTAGCGTGTTTGACAGGTTCAGGAAGAAGATTCGGGTTATTCCTAAAGGAGAAGAGAGTGTACTAAAGGGAAGGAATCGATAAGCATGGGGCATGTTATGGTATATGAAAAGAAGGAAAAGGTCAAGTAGTTAAAGTTCTGTTAGGCTGTTATTGACAGTTAGTAGTTAGAGAGGTTGGTAACCTACTGTATTAAATACTCTGCTAATTCTCTTTAGAATATGAAATGAAATGTTATTTTCCTCTCTTTCAGACTCTTAACACGAAGGATAATTTCCAATCTGGGCATTCCAAAAATCCGTGTGAGGAAAATATTTTGCTTTAAAAATACGAGCAAGGAGCGATTCTGGGTTAATTAGAAATCTCCATCCCTGCTTAGCCAATAGGGCAACATTAAATTTACAAAGGTCACGGAAACCCAATCCCCCAAGATCCTTGGGTTTACATAAGTCAGACCACTTACACCAATGCAGACCTTTACGAGTTGCACTTTTCTGCCACCAAAACCTTTGCATGATACTCTCCAGTTCAGAACACAAGGTTTTGGAAAAAAGAAAGCATGACATTGAGTAAATAGGCAACGCTTGTAGAACTGATTTTATATAGACCTCTTTCCCTCCTTGGGAGAGATAACGGTTGGACCAAATACTTACTTTCGCTCGCATCCTATCACAAAGATGAGAGAAAGCTTCTTTTTTACTCCTACCAACCATAGTCGGCAGACCCAAGTAACGCTCCATGTTATGAGATCTGCATACCCCCAACTGATTAACAATCCGTTCACACATATCTTCCTCTACATTCATACTGAAAAAAATAACAGATTTCTCAAAATTAACTTGTTGGCCCGAAGCTCTTTCAAAATTAACTTGTTGATTATTTATTGATTTGTGTATTTAGGTGCATTCCAAAATTTCAACTATAATAATTATTTTTTAAGGGTAAAACTACAATTATATTATTGATAATTACAGTATAATTAATCATTAGAAAGTATAAATCTAACATAATTAAATTAAAATAATTTTAGGTAAGGCCTACACATTGCAAGATTTAAATTAGAATAAATTTGGATAAAAATCACACATGATTTATGCTGGTGAAGCTCAAATCAAGACACTCAAGATTCTTGTCAACATAGTCGAAGTCTCTGTCGAAACCATTTTTAAGGGGTTTGAAAAACAGGGTCGACTTTAAAATGAAAACGGAAATGGAGTCGCCACCAATCCTTTTTGTTTAGGTGCGATTGGATCACCTTATGAAACATTTTGGTATTTTTGAAAAAAAGATTCTGGTCTATAAAAATTTGAGAAATAGGGTTCAGGAGTCGGTTACGTACGAGGAAGGGTTAGCACCCTCGTAACGCCAAAAAATTGGTACCTAATTGATTATTAAATGTCCTAATGTCGAAGATTTGAAAAGGTTTTAAAGTATGATACTTTTGATTTTTTTTTTAAAATTTATAACTTTTTTAAAAGACATTCAATTATTTGGATAAAAGAAAATGATCGAATCTCAGTAAGTTAGAGCACGACCTTTCAAATTTCTCAAACGTCAAATATCTTTCGTTTTTAGAAATCCCTATCTCGAAATATCAAAATATCACATCCAGTAAGTTAGGACGCAACATCTTAAATTTTTAAAGATAGTTTTTATTTGAAAATCACACGTTTTAACTTGAAAAGGGTATTTAATCATTTAGACTTAATGAGAAAAATCGAAGCCTAGTAAGTTAGGGCAAGATTCTTTCAAAATTCCCAAATGTCAAATATTGCCTTAATTTAAAAAACAAAATTTGGATAAAAAGCGGCAATTAAATGGGATATATTTTAAAACAATGATTTAAATAAAATGTTGCACTAATGCATAATAAAAACATAAACATATTTTTTTTAAAATATTACATAACGGATTAATATTTAACGCTAATATAGACAATTAAAAAGAAAGAATCAAAGTAAAATAGCAAATAACATGAATAAAGACAATGATAATGCTAAACAAAATTAAGAATGACCATAATAATAATGGAATCTAAATTTTAAAACAATGAACAAATAAATAAAAAAGGCATAATAGAGGGGCATTTAAAAAGATCAAATATGAAATAAAAAATACAAGATAAATAATATATGAAAAATTTTGAATAAATAATAAAACAATTTTAATAAAACAAGAATATGGCAAAGTTTGATATTAAATATAAAATGGTTTAAAGTAATAATATATAATAAATGAGATAATATATGATGATCTATAATAAAACAATTTATTGTAAATAATAATGAATAAATAAATAAATAAAGTAATTTTTCGAAAAGAATATGCATATATAAATATCAAAATAAATATCTAACAAATTTAAAAAATAGAAAAACAATAGAATAGGGATTAATAAAAAAAAGTTAAAAAAAAACATTTAAGTCAACCTAACTCTCACAATATGAGGATTCAATGAAATTCCCCCACCAAAATCCAACCAGAACGAAAGCAACTCAAAAAGAAACGAAGATAAACGAAGAACAAAATAAGCTGTCGAAACCATTTTTATTTTGAAAAACAGGGGTCGACTTTTAAAACGAAAATGGAGTCGTCATCAATCTTTTTTCGAGGTATGATCGGGTCACCTTGAGATTAATCATTTTAATAAAACATTTTGATTTATTAAAATAATAATTTTGGTCTACAAAATTCAAGAAAATGGGCTCGGTAGTCGGTTACGCACGAGGAAGGATTAGCACCCTCGTAACGCCCAAAAATTGGTACCTAATTGATTAATTAATGTTCTAATGTCAAAAATTTGAAAAGATTTTAAAACATGATCCTTTTGATTTTTAAAACTTATGTCCTTTAATTTTAAATGGACATTCAATTATTTGGATTTCAAAAGAAAAATTGAAACCCAGTAACTTAGAGTACGATCTTTCGAATTTCTCAAACACCGAATATCCTTTACTTTTTAAAAATCCTTGCCTCAAGATGACAAAACGTCGCATCCAGTGAGTTAGGACACAACATCTTAAATTCCCGATAATAGGTTTTTTATTTAAAATTCATATGTTTTAATTTCAAAAAGGGTACTCAATCATTTGGACTTAATGAGAAAAATCGAAACCTAGTAAGTTAGGGCACGATTTTCTCAAAACTCTCAAATATCGAATATTGCCTTATTTTTAAATTTAAAAACCATGAATTTTGAAGTATGAAGGTATATTTGGCCAAATTAATAAATAAAGATTAAAAAAATCTTAAAAAAAATAAAAAACAAAATGTACCAAGCTTTCAAAAAAAAAAATAATGGACAATGTTAAAACAAACAATGTGAAAAAAAAAGAAATTTGAAATAGACAATAAAAAGCAATTTAAAAATATATTATATGTATAAAAATTTTAAAGTAGGTAATATATGTAGAAGTTTGAATAAATCCAAAAAAAGATAAAAATAAATAATATATGAAATAGTAATATATAAAGGTTGAAAAATGAATATGATTGAAGAATAAAATAAGAACAAACCACAGAAAATAAGAACGCAAGAGGGAGAGAAATTTGAGTGAATGCTCTTAAGAAATCTTATTGCTCTCCAAAACTCAAGTCATTTACAATGAAGGGAGATGCCTCTATTTATAGTTGAGCCTCCCCAAATCCAACGGTACAGATCAATTACATCAACGGTTAAGATTAAAGGGTATCTACAAAGGGTATCTACAAATTAAATCTCTAAGATTACAAAATCATATCTTCTAAGATTGCATATCATATCTAAAATTGTATCATATCTAACATTGTATATCATATCTAAGATTGCATATCCTTGAATATTATATTTCCATATGAGTCAAGCTTGTATATGGACCTTAAATCCTTTCAAGTAATGGGCGATTCCGATCGGGCCAAATTATATATTTGTAATTTTGGACTAGACTTGAACTTTGTTTTATTTTTTGGGTTTATTATTTTTTTGTGTGGGGCCAGGATAAATTGGCCTATTACAGTCTCATTAGCGTAACTTCTCAAAGTAAATTCTCAAAAAAGAGAGTTGAGTCGTAACGGGTACTCTTTAAGAACCAAGTCACTCATTTTTAAAAAAATTAAGATTAAGTTTTAGGCGTATTAGACATTATCTTTAATAATATTTTATCCAATATAGATACCCAAAATTCAATAACCTTTTCTATTACAAGAAGAAAGTGCTAAATAAAAATAAAATACTTCTCATGGTGCATTTTTGACCCTTATTCCTTCCTTAGTGATGAGGGATAATGTGGAATTTTTATTTTTTTTGAAATACCCCTACTTTCCATGACAAATACTTCCTTAAAAAATATTTAATAAAATACGTTTCCAAGTTAATACTTACAAGTATGATTGGTGGTATAATAACATTTACACATTTGATTACTAGTGTAAAACATGAGTCGTGTTAAAATCCTTGAACATAAATAGAATATAATTAGTAATAATTTAAGTTTGAAATTAAAAGATAAATAAAATTTGGTTTGTCTGAAATTTAAGAGGGTCTGAGAAAAATATTATGCCCGAAAAATGGACTTGTATAAAAAAATTAGACCTATTTAAAATATGGGTTGGATTCAAGCTTAAACATTTAAGGTCTAAGTTTGACTCGACTCGGCCCGTTTTAAGTTTGTAATACTTTATATTATTTTTTATATATTACGTAATTTAGAACACATTAAAAAAATAAATCTATACTAAATATATAATATTACTCTAATGTAAACATTAAAATGATGTTAAGATGACTATATAAAAAATTTTAATAAATAAAAAATGTATAAAATTATTAAATATTAAAATTATATATTATGAATATTTTTTAAAAAATTCAAAAGTTGGGCGGTAAAATGAGTTTAGGTTAGGGTGTTTTTTTTTTTTAAATATGGACGAATTTAGATAAAATTTTAGACCCAAATTTTAGATAGGACCAGGCTTGGATAATAATAAAATACGTTAATATCATATTTAGGTTTGATCCAGACATGAACACCTTTATGAGTGATTAAAAATAAAAAATACAAAATAATTTAATGCTACCAATAATCAAAATGGTTGAGTAAGGGGAGAAACAAAATACATTAAGAACAAGAGGGAGGATAGGATCCGAAGCAGAAGAATATACACAGTAGAGTGAAGTTAACGGAGGGAGAAAATAAAGACACATGCATGAATGCAGTAGATTCATTGCATTTCATCCATTCTCCATCGCCAAATTTCATTTTGGTATCCTCTTCCCAAGTTTTTTTTTTTTGGCTAAAGCAACACTCTTGCACCAAGTATATGTAATATATATTATCTATACTTAACAGTGGCTAAATTTGTGAAACAAGTGCATTTCATGGGAAAAGAAAGTGAAAGGACTATTCTGATTTATAAAAATAAATTATTTTAAATTAGAATGACTATTACTTCATGGTATTAATGTGCCAACTTTTTCTATTGATGTGAGCTCTTTGGGAAGATATCTAAAAGTGCTTTCATATCTATTAAACGTGGAGTATTCTTCTGTTCGGAACCGTCAGATAACTAAATTCAACTTTCATCCCACTCAATGGGTGGGTCTTATATACTTCTTTTTGTGTTTGCACTTAAAAAGGCCAATCCTTGACCTATTTGATGAAACGTTTGCACACCAAGGAGCAAGAATGTTTCAAGAGTTTTCTACACTTGATTTAAAAATAAAGGAAAGATTAAGATTAAAATTTCAAATTTCAAATGGACAATAGTGAGGATGTTTCTTTTCCTGAAGATCTCATCACAAAGAAGGTGTGCTTCAAAGAATCAAAAGTGATTACTGATGATGTTATGGCTGTGGAGGATTATAACTCTAGAAAGGTTTGCCTTAAGGAATTAGATGGGGCCTCGAAGATGTTACGGTCGTGGAATCATCACCGCCACCTCCTATTTCCTAGAAAGACATGCTAGTTGGAAAGGATACATCTGCATTGAATGATACTAATGGTGGTCACTTTCTGGTTGATAACTTTTCCCCTCTGAAGGAGATGTTAAGAAGTAGATCATTGATGGGGTTCCATCAATTGAGTTTTCGGAAAGGGTCTAGCAACTTTTAGAAAAGGAGATGTCGACATCTGTAGTGCTCAAGATGCTTGGCCGTAATCTAGGAATCAAGACTTTGCATAATAGGCTTTATGAAATTTGGAAGCCTTCTAAGCCTTTTCAGCTAACGGATATAAAGAATGGTTATTTCCTCGCTAAATTCCAAAGTTCTATTGATTATGATATGATCCTGTCCCAGGGGCCCTAGGTCATTTTCGGACACTACCTAACCGTTCAACCATGGACGATTGACTTCAATCCTAGCCTCCCTTACCCTAATCTAGTGCTCACATGGATCCGTTTTCCTGGTCTCCCTAGCCATTTATATCAGAAACAGATCCTCATGGAGATCGGTGGTATGGTAGGTAAAGTTACTAAGTTAGATTTTAATACGGATAGTGTAACGGCCCAAATTCCAGTGGTGTCGGAACAGTGATTCGAGATCACTAAACCCAACAAATTAGTAGAAAATATTTTTAATTTAATGAGTATAAGTTAAATGTGAAGTTAGGAAAATAATTAAAATAGTGAATAGTATTTTAGAAATAAATACTAAATAATTTTGAAGTGAAAACGAGGTATCAAGACCTCGAGATATTAAACCGAGCCATAAATATTTTTATAAATGTTTTTGGAGTGTTAATAAGTTAATATTAAAGTTTTGTTAAGAAATTTTAAGGTTTTGGTGGTCAATTGAGTAAAAAGGACTAAATTGAATAAAGTGCAAAATTATGGAAAGGACTAAATAGCTTAGTTAATTAAATAGGAGGGACTTAAAGTGTAATTAAGCCCAAAATTAAATGGTCTGGACGGATGGGTTGAAAATTAGCTGAAATATAGTGTGAAGTAATGGCAATTTTGTAAATAAGTAGAAATACAATAGTGTTATATGGACTAAATTAGAAGAAATATCTAGATTTTTCATTTTCTTTCATCTTCTCCAGCAAAAACACCATAGGAGGGTTTCTAAAAGCTGGTTTTTCTTATTTTTACTACAAGTAAGTTCAAATCTTGATTATTTCTTGAAATTTTTGTATTTTTATAACTTTTACAACTAGGTCCTCTTGTCTAATTCAATAGTTTTTGATTTCATGGTTGATTTTGAAAGTTGCTATGAATATGTGCTGGAAGTATGTGATGATTTAGCATGGAATTAAAGCTTTAATTTGTTTATATGTTGATTTTATTGAAAGAATTGAATAGAAAGTGAATACTTAAGGACCTATTTGTAAAAGAGTTTGAAATTAGGGTTTTATCTGGAAATTTTGAATTTTAATGGTTATAAAATAGCTTATAAGATTTAGATAAAGTGTTAATTGAGAAGAAAAGATTCTATTGATGAGTTAATTGGTCAATGACCAAATTGTGAAAACTACAAAATTTGAGGCAAAAGTGTAATTTCAGAAATTAAAGGGTACAAGTTTTGGATTGTAGTAAAATTGAAATAAATGCTAATAAATGAATGGTTTTGCAATTATAGATCAAGAAATCGAAGTAAATCGAGGAAATGAGAAAATAGTGGAATAATTCCCGAACTTCTACAACTTTTGTGAATTAGCCTAGGTAAGTTCATGTGGCTAAATTTTAGAATTTATTTATAAATCTTGTGAATTTTATAATGTGTTATGCTATATGTATTGGATAAATCCGTGAATATTGTGTAAGTATGAAATGAAAGAAATGAACAAATAAAAGGGGAATATTGAATTGAGTACTTCTGTTTTATGAAAAATGACGAATTTACGGAAAAAGACCATGGTTGGACTATGGCAACAAGTGACAAATGATTCCCGTATAAGACCATAGCTGGGCTATGGCATCAGTGAGAAATGATAAACGATTTCCATGTAAGACCATAGCTGGGCTATGGCATCAGAGAAAAGTGATAAGTACTTCCGTGTAAGACCATATCCGGGATATGGCATCGGTGTAATATGTGACCATGTAAGACCATGGCTGGGCCACGGCTTCGGAAAAAGAAAAGTGAACATGTGCAAGTCCATAGTTTTATTATGGCAAATTGAAGACAAAGTACTCAATTTCATATAGTTCCCTAAATTGAATAAGAGTGGTAAGTGGAAAAAGGGCCCAAGAAAGTAATATTTTATTACAAATAATAGTAAGCAGTATTAAACAAACTTAACTTTGATTTGTGATCCACAAGAGAAATTAGTGTATATGTATGTTATATGAATGTGTTACAATATTTGGTAAGTTTATTTTCCAAGCCTATGAACTTACTAAGCTTTCATAAGCTTACTTGAATGTGTTTGACATGTTTTGTAGATTAACGTGAGTTCGGAGGATCGGATCATCTCAAAGAATCACACTATCCTGATATTCTCCGGTAGTTTTTGGGTTATTATCTTTTGATTTATATGGCATGTATAAAATGTTTGGTTAGATAAAGTTATTGATGGTTATATTATGTGAAAAGTGGTGGAATGCATATGTGTATAAAACTTAGTTTGATGGTTAAAAGATCAAATTATCAATATAAAGGTGGCATGTACTAGGTTTTGTTTAAGTCATTTGTGTATGTATATGTTATGTTTTGGGTATAATGTGATATGTAACACTTATGAAGTATTTGATGTGAATAGATGAATATTTGCTAAGTTTGATAGATGAAATGAATGTTATTTGATCAAGATTTATAAGTCAATGATTTGGGCATGAATTAGGTATGTTTGGTGGGTGAAAGTAGCTTAAAAATGATGAAAAATCATGTTTTCACACGGTCAAGACACATGGGCATATGCCCAGACCGTGTGGCAAAGTCAGACTTGCCCACGGGCTAGTCCCACGGTCGTGTGGAACAAGTCAGATCTGCCCACAGCTTGGCCCCACGGCCATGGGAGCCCCACGGGCATGCCTCAAGCTACACGGGCGTGTGCTTCTATTTTCAAAAAAAAGTTCCTAAAGTCCCCGGTTTAGTCCCAAATCACTTCCTAAGCATATTTTGGGCCTCGTAGGCCCATATTAAGGACTTTTTTATATAAATTAGAAGATTTTTGAATAAAACTCAGATTTATAACTTGATTTTGTTTGTTTACTAGTGTATAAGTCTGGTAATGCCTTATAACCCTGTTCCGGCGATGGTATGGGGTTAGGGGGTGTTATAAATAGCAAAATAAGGGGTCGCTATGCTCGTATAGCAGTATATGTCAATCTAGGGATACCCTTAGTTTCGAAAATACTTATCAATGGCAGTTCTCAAAGAATCGAGTATGAGAATCTACTTGTGGTTTGCTTCAAGTGCGGTTGTTATGGTCACCTGTCAAAAAATTACTCGCTTGCTACGCCTTCCTTAAAAACGGCAGAGAAAAGGAAGATGATTAATAAAAATTTTGCATATTCTGCTGTGGCCGAAGATGGGGAATATGGCCCCTAGATGATAGTGGAACGAAGGAACAGACACGACAATCTGGACGGGAATAAAAAATGAAATAATCCCACAGGAGAGAAAAATTCAAGATCTAGATTTCAATCATTTGCTGGATTAGAGGAGACTCAATCGGTGGATGCTTCAAGGAAGGAAAGTCTTAGGGATTTAAAGAAGAAAGGGAAAATCATAGTTGAATCTCAAAGGAACACTTCAACGGGAAAAAAATCTAGTTTTATTGGTTCTAAAAAATAGGTGGTGGGCCCGTCAGAGGGGAAGATTACAATTGGGTAGTCTCCTGACCCAAGATTACAAAATCACGATAAAACTCATAAGCAAACTGGTCCCAAGAAAGACTTGGTTTCACAAACGCATCAAGCTAATGTTCGGCAGCCCTTCTTACCTTTTCAAAAGGCCTCTAGCATCCTCATTAACAAACAGCAAATAACAACCCAAAATTCAAAGGAGGTGGTTTCAAATTATTTGAAACCATATAATACTAGGAATAAACCTTGTCATAAGGTTGGCATCAACAATCAGATCCATATTCCAGGTAATTCAGTTCCCATTTGTCCTTCAATTTTAAGCTCACAACTTCACTATGACACAGATCAAGTAAAAGATGTCTCTCCTTCTTCGGTCCATCAGCAAGAGCAGCACATAGTGCATTTTAATCCCACTTTTGAGGAGAATTCGCTTGTAAATGTGGTAGTCAATGAAGGAGTTTTAGATGTCAACAATCATTCAGCAGTTATTTTTAAGAGGAATAGTGTATTAGAGCCGGCTAATGAGGAAATAGAAGATAGCTTCTGTCCGTCTAAAGTTAAAGCGTCTAGGAAAGTTCTTATAGGGCAGAGCAATAATTCTAAAGTTTCTAAACCCAAAGGTGGTTGGAAACTTAACAAAACTCTTAAAGGACCAGATAATCGGTTTAAAAATTCTAAAAATACCGGGGTTTATTTTGCTAAATCCATGAAGAGAGTAGTGAAGCTTATTGCGGCAGAAATTGATGGAGAGTCTACTGGAAACTTTTCGTGTAATGAAGGAGAGTGTGGGGAGTATTTCAATACTGAACACCGTTGAGATAAGTGTCTTATCCTCTTATTTTTTTTGTTAATTTTTTATGATAAATATGTCGATTTTTTCTTGGAATGTGCAGGGGTATGCGTCTGATAAATTTTTATGGGCTTTTCAGGAATACAATAAAAAGTACAAGCCTGATATTGTTAGTCTTCTTGAGCTAAAGGTTAGTGGAGGTAAAGCTGACATGATTATTGCTAAGCTAGGTTGGGATAAATCGCATCGTGTGGAAGCTATGGGATTTTCTGGAGGTATCTAGATTGGTTGGAAGAATTCGATCAATTTGGATGTGATCGGTAATCATCCTCAATTCATCCTGACTCAGATTTGTTCTAATTTCTTCCTCATTGTCTTTGTTGCTTTTGTCTATGGGAGCCCTGATAAATAGAAAATGAAAAGTTTGTAGAATGATTTAGGTTGTACTGTTCCTCATAAGTACGTTCCCTGGATGGCCATTGGAGACTTTAATGCTATTCTCTATTCAGATGATAAAAAAAGGTGGTCAGGTTAAAAGTCGTCGATGTTAGCCATTTGGAGACTTTATGGATAAAGCTTTTCTTCATGATCTGGGTTTTCAAGGTCCCCCGTTCACGTGGCATCATGGTAATCTTTCTGAAAGACTAGATAGGGCTGTGAGAAATGATGATTGGTTAGATGCCTTTCCAAATTGTTCAATTTCCCACATTCCCAGAATCAAATCTAATCATAGGCCTTTGCTTCTGAAGCTACATTATGACGGTAGTGGCACTCCTAATAGACCTTTCCGTTTTCTAGCAGGTTGGTTATAGCATCAAAATTTTTCTGAATTTGTTAAGCATAATTGGAGTTTCAAGGGTAGTATGACTAGTACTTTTGAAAATTTTAGGAATAAAATCAAAAAGTGGAATAATTGTGTTTATGGTCACTTAATTCAATGGAAGAGACAATTAGTGCACAAGCTTGCCAAGATTCAGCATGCTTTAGATCTTTTTGGGTCTAACTCTGTCGTTAAATAGGAAATAAATGTTCATAATGAGCTTGAAGATATTCTTCATCATGAGGAGATGCTTTGGAAGCAAAAATCTAGATGTGAGTGGCTTAATCGGGGTGATCAGAATACTAGCCACTTTCATAGATGTACAGTTTTGAGAAGAAATTTTAATAAAATTACTGCTTTGTGTAATTCTAATGGCGAATAGATCTTCGATCTTGAGATGCTTAAGATGGAAGCAGTTAACTTTTTCCAGAATCTGTATGGGGAAATTCCAAGGCCGATAAGGCCTCTTCCTCCTAATGCTTTTCCAAAGCTCAGCTCTGAAGATACAAAGTTTCTTGAGAAATGTGTTACGTAAGAGGAAGTTAAGACTGCCCTTTTTGACATGGCACATTGGAAAGCTCTGCGTAGTGATGGTTTTCAAGCGGCTTTTTTCCAGAATCAATGGGACAATATCGAAGGGGCTATTTGTGAGTGGGTTTTGAAGATTTTTTATGGGGGATTCATTGAACCAGAGTTTAATAACACTTTTATTATGCTAATCCTTAAAGTTCCAAATCTAGAAAATTTTTCTCAGTTTCGTCTTATTAGTCTCTGTTTTGTGTTATACATGCTCGTCATGAAGGTCATTGCGAATAGATTCAAGATTATCTTTCCGAAGATTATTGGCCAAGAATAAGCAGGTTTCATTGCCGGGAGAAGCATTATAGATAATGTCATCATTGCACAGGAAGTGCTACATTCTATGTGTTCTGAAAAGAAACTGCAGTGGATGGCTATCAATATCGATTTAGAGAAGGCTTATGATCGTGTCAGATGAGACTTTGTGGAATCTTCTCTTAATACAGTAGGTATCCCTTCTTATTTGGTTAAAGTAATTATGAATGTTATTTCGTCTTCCTCTATAAAGGTTGTATGGAATGGTGTTCCTACTCAAAAGTTTAGGCTGGTTAGGGGAATTCGACAAGGTTGTCCCTTATCACCGTACCTTTTTGTCCTATGTATGGAATGGTTGGGACATAAGTTTCATACGGGTATCTCCTCAGGGGAGTGGAGTCCTATTCGCTTGTCTCATGTAGGACCAAATCTTTCACATTTGTTCTTCGCTGACGATTTAGTGATCTTCAGTCGTGCGGACTTGATACATGGTGTAACCCTCAAGAGTTATTTAAGAAACTTCTGTGAGTTATCAGGGCATAAGGCCAATGTCAGGAAGACTAATGTTTTCTTTTCCTTCGGCGTTAATGAATAAGGGAGATTAATGACTTGCTTGATTTTTAAGAAGTTAATAATTTAGGCCACTATCTCGGGGTTCCTCTTTTCCACAAATGGGTCACCAATGGTATTATTAATTTTCTAGTGGAAAGGGTCCGGCATCAGCTCTCTAGTTGGGACGCGAAATGACTATCTTTTACTAGAATGGTTATTTAGCGCACTCTGTTCTTTTGGCTATTCCAAGTTATCTCATGCAATCAACCATTGTTCCTAAAAGGATTTGTGACTCTATCAAGGGAATAGCCAGGCAGTTTATTTAAGGGGTTGTAGAAAGAAAAATGAAGTTGGCTTTGGTTGGATGGAACAACATCTGCCAGTGAAAGCCTCATGGAGGTATTGGTTTTCGTCACCTAGAAGACCAAAATAAAGCGTTCATAATGAAAATTGGGTATAACCTTGTTGTTAAGTCTGAAGCTTTATGCGTTCAAGTTCTTAGAGCAAAGTATGGCCTTCAAGAAGAGATGCTAGAGTCTATCATGCGTAATAGGTGCTCTTATATGTGAAGAGCAGTTGTGAAGGCTTGGCCTATATTGCGTAGTAATACGATTTGGTCTATTGGAAATGGGAGGACTGTCCATTGTTGGAAGGATAATTGGGTTCCAAACGTTGGTCCACTTAAGCAGTACGTACCAGATCATGGTAATATCATTGTTTATAGTAAAGTAAGTGAGATGGTAATGGATAATGGGGATTGGAATCTTGATCTCTTCAAATTGTGGTTGCCAGAGGAAGTGATCAGTTGAATCATTAGTATTCCCCCTCCTCTTGACACAGCAGGGCCTAATATTCTTTCTTGGTCTAAAACCACAACTGGTGTTTTTTCTGTGAAGAGTGCTTACTCTATGCTTAAGGAGGAGTTTTGGAATATAAAGAATGAGAGTTGGAGTGTTGTTTGGAAAACTACAAGGCCCCAACGAGTCAAACAGTTTATCCAGTTGGTGCTTAAGCAACGTCTTTTAACCAATTCTGAAAGGGTTAGAAGAGGTATTGCGTAACACACATCGTGCCATCTCTGTGGCCACTTAATGGAGGGCATTATTTACACTCTTAGGGATTGTTCGCATGCAAAGGAAATTTGGAACCAAATCATCCCTTCCAACCATGTCGATAGCTTTTTCGTTGGTAATATTTCAGAGTGGGTGCTTTCGAATTTACCGGTTCTCTCCCCTGTTGGTGCAAACTATTACAACTGGCCTTGCCTTTTTGGTATTCTACTTTAGCGTATTTGGAAGAACCAAAACTTGATCATCTTTTAAGGGAATTCTATGAGTTTTAAAGACATCATCAGTACCTCTTATAGTTGGGCTAATCACTTTTCCTCAGCTCAGAATACAACGTTGGATAATCGGCCAAATCAGTCTTCCAACTATCAAATTTCAGGTATGTGCTTCTACCTTCATACTGACGGTGCCGTTAATTCTATGTCTGGTTTCTCTGCTGTAGGAAGAGTTATACGTGATGACAAAGGACAGTGGATCTTAATATAGAACCGACCTTTGGGAAAATGCACAGTAGCGGTAGCTGAGTTATGGGGAATTTTGGATGGTTTACTTCTTCTTCAGAAACAAGGATATGCTGAGGTTAATATTCAGTCTGATAACCTTGAAAATGTTATCTCTATCTGTGATAGCAAGGTTGGTGGTCCAAAAAACTCTCTAATAAAGAGGATTCAACAAATTCTTGCCTTTGAAGAGAAATGGTCTTTGAAGAAAATGGCTCTAACAAGGAGTGAATCCTTACACATGTTTAAGGAACCCCCTTTGGTGATTAAAAAGATTTTGAAGGAAGAGCGTACTTTCGATAGTATGTCTAGGAAGTAATCTTTGTATTTCTTTGCTTTCTTTACCAAAAAATAAAAAATCAAGGAGAGATTGATCTCTCTTGTGTCATGAGTAGAGGTGTGTCAAATTTGATTTGATTTTAAAAAAAATGAAAAATATTTCGAATTTGGAGTTAATCAAATTGAGTTATTCAAATCAACTTGAATAAGTAATTTGAGTTTCGAGTTCAAACCGAGTTAAATTTTACAATTTGATTAACTCAAATAATTCAAATAATAGATTTGTGTGAACACCCTTTTGGGCCCCGTCAAGTTTGAAAATAAGTAAATTGGTATTTTTCTCAACAAGAACTACAAAATAATTCAAAATCGTTTTAAAATTAAAAATATTTATAAAAATTCTAAAATTTATATTTTTTAAAAATTATAAAAAATATAAAGAAAGTTATTAAATTAAAAAAAATTTCTAGAATAATAATATTGGGAACTAAATAAGTTAATTAATGATTCAAGTTTATTATTTTGCTTTGAAAAAGTTTTCAAATATATATAGTTTCAAATTTATGTGCTCCAACATAGAATTAGTTGTACTGTAATAAGATTTAAATTTGACATGTGTAATTTTTTAATTTAACTCAAATAATTTCACTCAATTTGACTCGACTCATTTCGATCGAATGCTTACCCCTCATCATAAGAACAAGATAGAAAGACTTATGATCCAAAGATATCCAAACTTAATTTAAAAAATTTACGAAGATACAAATAATTAATTAATTTACTGAATCATTGAAACTAGGGGTGAGCATTCGATCGAATCGAATCGAATCGAATGAAAAAATTTCGAGTTAATCGAGTTGACGAATCATACTTTATCATCCTAATTTGATTTGAAATTTTCTCGAATCGAGTCGAGTGAGATGGAATTCGAATCGAGTCGAATCGAATATATTTGTTCGAGTTAAATTTTAAAAAATAATTTTGGGTCCTTATAACCACTATCACCCATTGTAATAAATTTGTCCACCTTAATCAAAATTTTTATTAACTTTCATTAACTGTTATCTTCTTTGCTTGCTTGCTTCAATTATATTCAGATTTTTGTCACTATATATTTTTAAATTAAAAAAATACTAAATGTAAAAATGAGATTTTTTAATAAAATTTATTTTAAAGATAAAATATGGAATTGATTCCAATATAAAATTTTAATACGAATATTTTATGGCATAATTAATAATTCAATTTTAATGAAAATATTCAATGTGGCTAAACAATTCAATAATATAAATGTGAAATTTAATTTAATAATATAAATAGTAGATATAAATAAAATTATTACTATTTATGTTTAGTGATTTTTTTGGATAATTTTGATTTTTTATTTTGGGAGTAAAGGGTGAGAAGTAAAAATTTAGGGGGAAAATAAAAAAGTTTTAGGGAATAAAAGTTTGAGGGAAAGTAAATAGGAAGAGTAAAATTTTGGAGGGAAAATATTAAAAAAAATTTGGGGGGTGGGCTTGGGGTAGATGGGAGGTGGGATGGGAAGTGAGTAAAAGTTTTAGGAGGAAAATGAGAGGGAATAAAAATTTGGGGGGAAAATAAAAAGTTTTGAGGGTTTTAGGGAGTAAAATTTTGAGAAAAAGTAAATGAGAGAGTAAAATTTTGGTGGGAAATGGATTTTGAATAGATTGGGGGGTTTGGATGGGAGGGGAGTAAAAGTTTTGGGGGAAAAGTGGGAAGGAGTAAAAGTTTTGAGGGAAAAGTAAAAAGGTTTGGGAGTTTGGGGTAAAAATGTAAAATATTATAGTTTAATATTCGAATTATTCGAATTATTCGAGTTATTCGAATTCAAAAACTCAACTCGATTCGAACTCGAAATTCGAAAAGAAAATTCGAGTTGACTCGAATAACTCGATTAACTCGAACAACTCGATTCGTTTAACTCGAAATTCGAATTTTTTTCGATTTTTTCGAATCGAATCGAGTTTTACTCACCCCTAATTGAAACCATTACAAATATGTGAGAGATTTAGTTATTTAATGAATTTTTATTACAAATTTATAGGAAAGTCAATAACTTCATAAGAGATTTACTATTTTTGAAAGAAATTTAGTAAGCTTTATTTAAAAAAAATTTTGAGTAGTTTTATAAGAAATTTAACAAATTCTAAAAATTAAGAATTTTTAAATAAACTCAAAGAGATATGAGTAAAATTTATAAGAATTAGTATTGTGTCCACACTATGTGGGGTGATTTTTAAAAATGTTTTTATAAATTTCATGTTGTGGTATATTGTTTAAATGTTTATTTTTTTTATAAGATTAATTTGAGTTTAAATTATAGTTATATTACAAATGATAAATTTTTTATTAAATTTAAAATTTAAATTTATTTAATAATTTAAAATTTTTGTTAATTATAAAAATTCAATTTACATTTATTTGAAATTCGAAATGAATTTTACATTATTGACAAGGTAAGGCGTAAACCTATCATTTAAAATAAAAATAATTTTTTTTTAACTAACTATTTAAGTTTATTTTTTAAATAAAAAAACTTCAAAGTAAATGAAGTACAAACTTTAAAACCCTAATTTGATTTACAAATTGATGGGAGGATTTATTCTTTTAAATATATAAATTAAATTAAATTAAAATTAATTTATTTAAATTATTTTCCTTTTTTATAATTGATTGGTTGTAAATCTTAAATTGCTTAATTAATCAATTTAAACATATCATTTAAAAATAAAGGAAACAAATTTAGCATTCTATCCATGAAATTTTTAAATTCCAAAAATAGAATTTTAAGGATGACACATATTTCGTGTAAATAAATAAATGATTTCAAGAATTAGAAGAAGTGAACATGTGGCACTATTAAAATAATAACTAAATAATAAATGATTTTCTCTCTAAATTAAATTAAATTATTTTGTTAAAGGAAGGTCGGACTTACTTTAGGAGAAGTTTTTAAAGTGTTTTCTTTTAGGAGTCGACGAACCCTTAAGAGTGGAAGTATTATGTCTAGGGTGTTTGTGCTTGGTTTTATTCTTGAGGTTTATTTTTTGACTTCGCGAAGAGCTCTTAATGAATCCACATAGTAAGAACACCTTGCCCACTAAAGAAATGTGAGCATTTGGCCTTGGTGGGGTTCGAATATTTTCTCTTATATGACATTAGTGGATAAGAATAGTACTACTTATCACTCATCGGCTCTCGACAGATGACACTTCAAAAATTTCTCTTAAAGTGAGTTCAACCTCCTATCAACATATTTAAAAATAGTTTATAATTTAATGTCTAAAAAGTAAAATAATATAAATTAACATACGATATAAAACAAAAAATAATATGAATATGATAAAAATACATACAAAATAAAACTAGGCAATAGACTAACCCACAAAAGAAGAAGAAAAAGGGCCCATTTTTGTATTTTTAATTGTGTTAATTATTTTTTTATGTTTGACGTGTTGTTTTAAATTTATAATCATATGAATTTATTTTTGGTATTTATTATTCCATTTTATAGATCATATTCGGGGTTTATGGCAGTCCCTCATAATAAATTTGTCTCCAATGTTTGAACATATATCTCTCTTTTGGAATGCAATGTGCCTTACTATTGCACCCAACACTTGTTGGTAATTCATATAAAAATTTTAATGTGTAAATAATTCATTTTATGTATATTTTGTCATATTCATGTACTAATAATGTGTTTATTTTTATTATGTCGTGTTTTAATTATTTTTTCATATACTACTTCTATGCATCTCATTCTATTTTTTATTCTACATAATTTATCAGGTTTAGTTCTAAACTTGTAACACCTTATACTTGATCAGATTGTTAGATCTGAGCAACAAGGTGCAACATTCGAAGCCAAAGCATCTACAATCAATCACATCCAATTTATACTATTTAATAATTAAAATCCAACCAAAACATACATTCAATACAATACACAATCAATTTCGGGTCATGCACGAACTTACAAAAGCTCTAAAACTAACTCGAAATAGAAATAGGACCAAATTGTAAGAACTTTAAAACATTGGGTGGACATTGCAATATGAGGAGGTTCCTCATTGCACTATAACATACTGTAATGGCCTCGTCGAGGAGATGGGGTTCCTCGTCTCATCGTGGCCTAAAGTTTATATCTCGCTATGACAACACTCATATGACGTCGTGACGTCACATACTGTTTCTATAGTTTCTATAGTTTCTAATAGGCATCAGCCTGCAATTTCTTTCCAAACATTTACCATACATGTTCAAGTCATCAATAGCCAATACCAATACCATTCAAGCAACATTTCAAGTTCATTAGTACCCTAATCATTAATATGTTATGCCATATTACTTATAAACTATCTACCTACGCATTTCATTCATTCACATACAATATACATGCTAATCCACATTTACCATTAGCAAAAGTACCATTTAATTTATTTACAAACTATATCACAATTCATATACAATTTTTGCATACACATGATTATGTCAATTTGCCAACTTTCAATTTAAACATTCTCAAACATAGCAAAATACTAAAATTACTCTACTAGGTACATGTCATATAACTAACAAAAGAGGTTCACCAACATTGTGAAGTTTGAGATTTTAACTGGATGTTGAAGTTAATGCTCAGGATCTCAAATTAAACCTAACCATACGCTGAGCAATAAAGTTCAATGGTATTTTTATAAGTCAAATAACAAATACAAGGTAAGTCAATTATAAATATTCAAATAATATACCATTCATACCAACTACAAAGCATCATGCTAAGTATAGCATTTACGTCATATGATTCAACCCATACATGCTTAATTAACTAATTTAAGAATATATCCTATTAACATACCATATTTTGAATTGAATCAATTGATTTGTCACATTTTCATATCAGTCCTCTAGACTTGTATAGATATATACATATGGTTTTTATGATATCAAAAGTCAAATATCCTATATGTGTATCTATGATTCAGCTTCATAACATTCAATCAATTGACAATTTACATTCCTTATTAACTTGACTCAGATTCGAACTCGAATGGATACATGGATCCAACCAACACACTAAATTTGACACTCAGTTCCTTATCAGAAAGTCCAAAGTAAATAGATTACGTCTAGTGCTTATCAGTATAACCGAAGTATTAGTTGTGCCCAACACTCATTGACATGTAGTGGAAGTAACCTGTTTTTAATCTATCCTATGACATGCCAACTATATCCAGCTTTGCTCAAATAGTTGGTACGATAACAATTTATCCAATTCATCATTTTGTTCAATTCACATTTCATCATTTCAATTCATAGTTCAATCCATCAATTTATTACATAAGATAACTTATTTCAGCCCAATTCAAGGTCAATTTCATACTTTCATCGAATTACACTATTTTCAATTCTATTCAATCCAGTCTTTTATCTCGATAATCAAACATAATCATACCAAATCAATTAGCTAACTAATCTCAGCTTACCTCCATATCTTACCATATAAAACAATAGAAATATACAACAATTAAAGTGATTTAAATTATAGAAACACAAATAAGAATTCTATGCTATTGTTCAATAACTTTGGATTTTCCTTTCCCTTTTGACGAATTCAAGTTGATGTTAGCTACATATTAACATGAAACATATAGCACTATCAATAATTAACCAATTCCCAATCAATTATCAATTTATACAATTTTTCAGTTTATTCAATATAGTCCCTAAAATGGGGACTAACATAACTTTCAAATAAGAACTCTGAATTGAAATCCAATTTTACTATTACCATTAGAGACCTCCAATTTCTTATTCCTACTATCAATTTTAAAATGTATTCAATTTGGTCCTTAATGTACAAAACTATCAATTAAGCTTTACTATTTAGTCTTTTTTCACATCAAAGCTTAAAATCGATCAATTTAACACCTAAAACTTCAAGAAATCAACAACGAAAACTCTCTAAAACTTTAAAAATTTTACAAATTGGTATATGGGCTAGCTAAATCAGGTTCCCATGACCTCAAAAACATAAAAATTATAAGAAAAAAAGTAACTAAATTGAAGCCAAAACATCCAAGCTTTTCCCTAGGTTTTTCTTCTTTTTATTTCGTGGCTAAGCAAAGAAGATGAGCATGCTCATCTTTTCTTCCACTTTCTCAAGTATATATATAGTTTAATTAAGGTAATTAAACTTAATTTAGTGAAGTAAAAATTAATTCAATTAAGTTAATGACCTCTTTAACTAACTGTCCACTTTCTAAAGTTTATACTTGGTCTAATTGCTATTTTAAACCATTGAATGCAATTTAAGTAATGAAGTCATTTTCTAATTAAAATTTTATAATGATTGAACTTTATGATTTAGTCCTTGAACCTGAACTTCAATTAAGCTTTAATTTGGCTAAATTATTTGTCTAAAATTCAATTCATCAATACATTAACTCCGTAAATATTCCTATTAAATATTTACGAACTCGATTTACGTAAACGAAATCCCAAAACCGCATTTTTCGACACCACTGAAAACCAAATAATTATAAAACTTATTTATATAAAATAGTAAAATTTAAATAATTATTATTTAATATAATAAAACATAAATTTAGTTTCAATTAATTATTTAATTATTTTATATAATATTCAAGTATTTTATTATTCAATCAAACTAATTATAAACTCATAAAAATTCATATAAATATATAGTAATATCTTAAATATATAATAAACACTATTTTTTTTTACCATTTCATCCCTTTCCCCCTTTTTTTCTTCTTCTTCCTCTCTCACAGTCTCAAATAAAAAAGTTAAAAAAAGGCTTAACATATAGATTATCCCCTAAATTTGGTAATGTCTCTCAAATTTTGGCCCAAACTTTTTTGGATCACATTGGTCCATAAATTTGGCATATGTTACACAAATTTGTCCCTACATTAACATAGTTTGTTTTTGAAGAATTTACTAATGTGGCAAGTATGGGGGCGACACGTGGAGAAATAATGGGGTGACACGTGGATTCATCTTTAGTCATTCTTAAAAACTAAAAAAAAAAACTTAAAATTTTTTTAAGAGATAAATTATAAAAATTTAAAAATTTTAAATTATAAAAATTTAAAAATTTGAATATATAAAATAAACAATGAAAAAAAATTAAGTTAAAATTTATCATTTAAAAGTTTACTCTTTAAATATTCAACTTTAAAGAAAATTTTAAAATCTAAAAATATATAACAATTAAAATTTAAAAATATACAAAAAAATAATAAAAAATAGAGAAATTTACAAAAAAATGAAAAATAAAACACAAAATAATGAAAAATTTATTGGGCGTTGATTGAAGTTAACTGGGCTTGACCAGCATTGACCGTCACTGACTGAGAGTTCACCTATGTCAATAGGTCAATTTTTGATTCTTTAATGTTTAGAGTATAATTTTTTAATTTTATATTTTTACAAATTCTTGTAATTCTCTATAAAATTAACCAATTTTTTTTATTTCTTAAAGATATTTAATTTTTTTAAATTTTTTGAATTTTTACTAATGTTTATTTTTATTTTCAATTTATATACATTATTTTTTTAATTTTATTTTCAATTCATATATATATATTTAAGTTTTATAATTTATACATTTCTTATATTTTTTCAGAAAAATTTAAGAAGTTAAGATTTTTTTAAGAATGGTTAAAAATAAATCCACGTGTTGTCTCATTATTTCTCCACATGTCAATTCCATGCTTGTCCACATCAACAAATCCTTAAAAAGGCAAATGGCGTTACTGTGAGCACCAATGTAACATATGCTAACCTTAAGGACCAATATGATCTAAAAAGAGTTTAGGAGTCAATGTGAAAAAATTATCAAGCTCAGGGGCCAATATATATTAAGCCTTAAAAAATACAGGTATCTTTCATAATTCATTGAAGGTTAGACTTCTGCATGGGATTGTAAATGAACCGAGCTTGAACGAACAAACCACTGTTCATGTTCATTTGTTTATTTTTAAGCTTGTTCCTATTCAATTTGTGTTCGTTAAAAATTTCATATTTTCGTTCATGTTTGTTTATTTAAAATTATATGTGTTTATATTTATTTGTTTAATGTTTACTAACATGTTCATTTAACTTAATCAAACATGTTCACGAACATTAAACGAACATGTTCATGAACATATATTAAACATATTCACTAACAATTTTAATAAATAATAAGCAAACAAACAAACAATACATGCACATATATTGTTTAGATATAAAATAGCCAAATGTAAATATTAATAATTATATTATAAATGAAAAAAATGGAAACCAAGATAATTTTATTAATATATACTAATGGAACAATAAATGAGTTTTAAGATAATTTAATTAATATATACTAATAAAAATTTTTTAAGAAAATATCATTAATAAATAAATGAGTTAATAGACAAGCTTATAAACGACCTAATAAACAAGCTTTTAAACGAGCTTATTCGTGAACATAAACAAGCTGAACATATCTCTATTCATAGTTGTTCATTTATTAAACAAATATAAAAATATTGTCCATACTCATTTATTTAACTTAATAAACAAACATACACAAACATTATATGAACATCATCCAACATTTTATTCATTTACACCCTACATCTACATGCTTGAATGTTTTCACCATTTTTTATATGTTATAGATTTCAGGAAAATAAATGATTGACATCCGCGGCCCAATATTTGGGTTTTCCTCCCAAACCAAACGATGCGTTTCACCTTCGTTTGAGAAAGACTGTTGATTTCCACCTAAGCGGCGTCGTTTAATCCACCCATTTTCTCTTTCTCCGGCTCTCCTCTCCTGACTTGTTGCCGAAGAAACTTCAGTAGAAAACCCAAAAACTTGCATCTCTGCAGTCTCGGCTATAGATTGCTCCAAATCTAGGATTTACTCTCGCGAATCCAGGGTCAATTTTTTTCGTTCTTTACCTTTTATTTTTAGCATTGAAGCTTTTCCGCTTTCAAAATTCATTTCTTTTTTAATCGGAGTTCTTTTTTCATTATTTTCATTTCATTTTGCACTTGTTTCAGATTTCCTAAAATGACTCAAGATGTGGAGATGAAAGAGCAAGCAGCTCCTTCCAATTCCCTTCCTTCCTTTTCTCCTTCCACTTTGCACCGTAAGCTCAATCAATCTATAATATCCACGTGCCTTTTATACATATTTTTTATGTTTAGCGGTAGAAATTTAACTCTTTTTTTTGCCAATGATTACTGAACTGGCTACTTATGATTTTTTTTCTCGATTTTGAACAATTTTTTATGGATTTGTGTTAGATTTGAAGGAAATTGCGTCTCTGATAGAGACCGGTGCATATGACCGTGAAGTTCGCCGTATTTTGCGGGCTATAAGACTTACTATGGCTTTAAGGCGGAAGTTGAAGGCATCTGCGCTTTCTGCATTCCTCAATTTCACTCTTATCCCTGGATCCGAGGCCGTTACTCGGCTTTCTTCTTATCTTCCTAAGGTAATCTTTTGATGGGGCGTTGCTTTAATCAGTTATTCGTGTTATTGTGCTGCTTTTTCCTCCAGTGTTAAGGTGATTTTGATGCCTGTGGTAAAAGTGAATTGGTGACTTATTTGTACTATGGTTTTGTACTCTAATTCATTGGCATGCTATCCTATTACGTTAGTCTTGATGTCGTGTTAATTAAAAAGCATTGAAAACATGCTAAAGATATAAAATAAATGATTGTTTACTGAAGTTAATCATTGTTGATTGGCCCTTAACTGACCATCTCTGTTAAGATATTTATTTTTCCATGTGTTCACCTTCACCAGTTTAGTAGATTTTCTAGTTCTAAGGTCATTAAAATTTGTCAGTCGCTAGTCTGGTTTCTCCATTTTGGCACTCTTTTCCACCTAATTTTTTCTTTTGGGTGCAAGTATGTAAAATGTTCATAATTTAATAACTCTTTTATTTCTTGTTCTTTTAAGAACTCAATTGTTGAATGTTGTGTCAGGAAGATGAGCATGCAATGGAAGTTGACACTGCAACTTCTGCGCCTCAAGCACCTGCTAAACATTCCCTGCCAGAGATAGAAATCTACTGCTACTTGCTTGTCCTGATGTTTCTGATTGATCAAAAGAAATACAATGAGGTACATTAGCATATAGTTTCCTCGGGACATTTCCTGTTTCTCGTACATAATATTATCTCATTTCAGGCCAAAGCATGTTCCTCTGCAAGCGTTGCCCGGCTGAAGAATATCAATAGGAGGACTGTCGATGTTCTAGCTGCTAGGCTGTACTTCTATTACTCTCTTTGCTATGAGCTCACAGGTGATCTTGCTGAAATTAGGGGGTGAGCTATATTATATAAAAATCTAGCTTTTGTTATTTGTTGTCTTTCATATATGTTCTGATGTGTGTTGTCTTTCAAAGAAATTTTCTGCATTTTGTGCTTCTACCATACATAATCTGAACGTACAGTATGGCATTTAAGGTCTAATTATGATGATCTCTCATTGACAGTAACCTTCTATCCCTGCATCGGATTGCAACATTGCACCATGATGAGCTGGGTCAGGTAAATTGTCAGATATTTGAGAAAGTATATCTCTGATGTTAAGAGTCTTATATTTGGATTTGCTCTCATGAAGGAGACACTTCTCAACCTGCTACTTCGCAATTACCTCCATTACAATTTGTATGATCAAGCTGAGAAACTGAGATCAAAGGCACCTAGATTTGAAGCTCACTCAAATCAGCAGGCAAGTCGCAAACTTTTACATCTTTTTTGTCTTTGACCACTAAATTGCAGTTATATAGTTATGGTTATGAAATGTTTTCCTGGAGGATTGATATAGCTTATGATTATGGTTATATAAAAACATTATAATCAGCTTTCATATCCTAAGACAAAAGGTTCTCCTGTGCAGTTTTGCCGGTACCTCTTTTACTTGGGGAAGATTAGGACAATCCAATTGGAGTACACTGATGCCAAAGAGTGTCTTCTTCAAGCTGCTCGGAAAGCCCCTATTGCAGCTTTTGGTTTTCGGGTTCAATGCAACAAATGGGCAATCATTGTCCGATTACTGCTAGGAGAAATCCCTGAGAGGACAGTTTTTATGCAGAAAGGGATGGAGAAAGCATTGAGGCCGTATTTTGAACTGACAAGTGTGAGTTTGAGTTTATCAGAGTTGATTTTATATTCATCTTGCTCTATAGAGGACTAACATCTGATATATTCCACGCATATATTTCCCAATAAGGAAAAAGAGAGAGCGTCATGTGCATAGCTCTTAAATAATTTTCACTAGTTTTATCACTATCCTCGCGCATATTATCATCGAACTTTGCATTGTTATCTACATCACAAAATTTAGCACAAAACCAAGAGTTATAATCATTTTTTGATTGCCTCTTCAGTCTCAGCAATTCCAAGATTTTACTACTGGTTTTTAGAACACGATAAATGTTTGCATGTATTCAGGCTGTACGCATTGGTGATCTGGAGCTCTTCAGATCTGTTGCTGAGAAGTTCTCAAGTACTTTCAGTTCAGACCGGACCCATAATTTGATTGTAAGGCTGCGGCATAATGTCATTCGGACTGGGCTACGCAACATAAGTATCTCATATTCTTGCATCTCACTGGTTGATGTTGCCAAGAAGCTTAGATTGGATTCTGTTAGTGATGCTGAGAACATAGTAGCCAAGGCAATCAGAGATGGAGCTGTTGATGTGACATTGGATCATGCAAGTAGATGCATGCTGTCAAAGGAGACTGGGGACATATACTCTATGACTGAGCCTCAAGCGGTATTCAATTCTAGGATTGCTTTCTGCCTCAACATGCATAACGAGGCAGTGCGTGCACTTCGGTTCCCACCAAACTCCCACAAGGAGAAAGAAAGTGCTGAGAAGCGGAGAGAAAGACAACAACAGGAGCAAGAGCTTGCAAAGCATATTGCAGAGGAAGATGACGATGAGTTTTAACTCAGTGACATACTAAAGTAAATTTATCCACCATACGTTGGTTTCTTCAAGTTGTGCATTTATTTTCCTTTCAAGTGCCCTAGTGAAAAATCGGATCTCTCTATTTTTCCCTCGGTATTAAGAATTTAGATAATTTTCAAATTTGGATATTAGGTTTACAATTCACAGCAAATTTGGAGCAGATTCGAACAAATGATTTGGAAACTAGAAGTAGATACTTGATGGATTTCATCTTTGCTTTGTCAAATGAAGCATTGGTATATAATTGTTTTCAATATTGAAATGTGTTTTCTCTGGGACAGAGCAACATTTAAAGAGAACAATCGATGGTGGGTCGTAAGAAAAAATCAAAGTACCCAATCGATTAGGGAGTCGTAATTTCTAAAGTTCACCTTAATTTAAGATGGGTGTGGAAATTAAGATCAGCCATGGCTACTGCCAGAAACACTAAAAAGAAAAAAAGAAAGAAGTCTTAGATCAATAATTTGGTGCCAGTCTTTTGATTGGCTCCAATGCTTTTCAGTTTTCAGCAAACCTTTTACATATAAACTAATCCCACAGATCGACCCTTAATGGTCATATCTGTCTACCAAAATGCTTACAGCAAGCATATTATTCTACGAATATAAGCTCAAGGGTCTAAAGTCCCTGTCTCATGCACAACTTGAAGAAAGAAAAAAGATAAAAGGTCATGCCGCTTGCTTTGCTGGGAAGTGATGGAGTTGGTGGTGATGGGAAGTGATACGCTGATTGTGGAGATGTTGCTGCTGGTTGTGATAATTACATTCAACCCCATTACCATTGTTGGTCTCTGAAGCTTTTACCATCTCAGACAACCCCTTGGAAGGGTTTCGGGTTAGCTCCAGCAACGACTCCCTCACATGATCCGCTTGAACCATCTCACTGTCTTTTTTCTACACCAATTACAACTTTAGTTGGGTCAAAATAGCCATATATATATAAAGCAAGGTGCATGTCTTGTTTTAAGATAAATTACCTCTACTTTAAACACATTTGAAACAAGGCCTCTGAAGCTGTTAACATTTGCATCTGTTACTTCCAACCCCAATGAATCCAAAGCCTCCATTAATCTAACAAACCCGCCTGGTTTATGCTCACTAAACACTTTAACAAAAAACTGGTTTCCATCTATTTGAGCAACTTCAACTTGTACCTATACACTTTCCATCTTTCTTAATTAGAAATTATATAAAACCCCATGAAATTGCACATGAATAAAAGACAAGAACATATATGTATTTGTTATTACCTCCATCTGCTGTGTCTTGTCTGCACAAGTGTCCACTTCTTGATTTTGTGCCCTTGAGACACTGCCATTACCTCCAACAGAAAAGCCATTTGGTCCCTTGTCATGTTCAGGGTTAAAATACACAGGGATTTGATCATTTTGTAAGAAAATCTCAGATTGGAACTTTTTGTGGACTCCATTCATTCCTGTTTTCTTAGCACCATTATCGTTATCTGAATGTTCTTCAAGCTCATCTTGGAGTTCTTTCTTTTGGTTTTCCAGTTCCTTCACAAACTCAATCGCATCTCCAAGGATTGAAGCTCTATCCAACTGAAAAATCAAGAATATACTATGTCACAACATATATATATATATATATATCGGTCTAAGGCTACTTAAGACAGTGATTGATAGTCAAGTACCTTAGATATTTTGGGAACCAGAGATCGAAGGGAATAAAGTCTTTCATTAAGCTTCTTCCTTCTTTTCCTCTCTGCAACAAGGTTTTTAGACTGCCCTTTGGACCCTGCCCTCCGTTGGTACCTTACATCATCTTCATCATCATTCTGATCACTACAATCCGAAATCGAATCAGACCGTCCATGCTCTTGTTTTATAGAGTCCTTCTCATTCCCTTGGATAACCATTGATTCATTGGTCATCATGGAATTCAATGGGTCCATCTCTTGAAGTCCATTATCCACGGAAGACTTAAGTGGGTTAACAACTTTGTCCGACAGGAACACTTCATGAGACCCTTCAACACATACATCCATATTCTTGTTTTTATCTTCTGAAAGATAATGGTACTGCTGTAGGGTGTTTGTTGATCGAATTTGATCAATGGAGATGTCGTAAGGTAGGTTTAGAGTTTCGAGTGTTGTCGTCAATGGTGGCTGGAAATGATTGATGATGGGATCCTTTCGGTCATTCTCATTGCTTAAATGAGTCTTTGCTTGAAATTCATTCAATGCTTGCGCGTTTAGAGCAGTGAAATGTGTATCCATGCAACTTGAATTCATCATTGAGCTTTGCTCTAATGAGATGTTGCACAGTGTCACAATATAATCCATCACATTTTGATCTTCACAAACCTGTTTCGAAACATTAAAAGAAATGACTGCAATCATAGCAACCAATAAAATTACTATATATATATACACACACGTACTTGTTTGGCAACAAAAAGTTCAATTAATCCTTCTGCAACTGGAATCAAAATCCTAGTCCCAACTATTTCCTGCAAAAAAAGGGTAGTAAGAAGATATATCAAACAGCTTAACAATGAGGGGCTTGAAGGTGTATCAATATACTAACCTCTAAAACATTGGATTCAGAGTTATTAGAGAAGTTGAACCATTTGGGTTGGTTTGATATCAAGGCTTGTGCATGACTTCTGTTTACAATCTCTCAAAGCAGCAGTATAAACTCATCAAAAACACAAATGAACGAAGAAGGAGGAAAGAGGGAGAGGCACTATAAGGTACCAAATAATATACCCAGAATCAAGGGGCATGCAAGAAGGAAGCTGGGCAAGCAGTTCACAGGATCTGGTTTTTGGATGCTGAAACATCACATCCCTGCATGGAAGGACTGTTGTCACTGGGAATTGAAGCTCTCCACTACTTTCTATACTTTCAGCTCCACCACAACAACAATCCACCCACTCCAGAAACCTGACCAAATATCCACTAACATTGGTATATGAATATATATTGTCACCACATGCACGCAGCAGTTTATGATTTGAACTCAAACCTTTGATCATCACTGAGTTTCCAGAGAACACAATAATCCCATCCTTTAGGACCCACCACCTGCCTTAGTCTCTCCATGAGGTTTTGAAATATGTTCATCCTAATGACCTTCAATGAAATTCAGAAAATGCATGCAATTTCCTTAAAAATAACAAAAACCAGACACTTTTTGTCTTAATACAAAACTGACAAATTAATTAATTACCAAAGAGGGAGAGAAAGAGAGAGTCCAAAGAGAAACCTGGTATATTCCAAAATCGAAATGCTTGCTTCTCTTGACTGAATGAAACAGGAAAACCAACAAACGAACAATGGCAGACAAAATACAAAACAAAACCAAAGATGCATACAAGGTTGAGTTGATAGCAATGGTTAACTGCATCATCATGCGATTGAAACATACACTTACCTCATCCTTAAAACCCCCACTCCATTTTCTAAAAAGAAAGAAGAAAATCTTAAAACACAATAATGGAGAAACTTTCAAAGTTTTAATGAACCCCTTGCCAGTGTTTTCATTATTTTTATATGTAGAAAGAAAGCTTGTTTAGTTTTTGTTATTTGGTAGGTGAAATGCAGTGCTTGCATGAGAAAGAAGTTCAAACTTATATATGGGAATATAAAATAAAGTAAAGAAATGGAGATATATTGAAGGAGCAAATATTGCATGAGCTAAGATTACGTATAAAACTTTAACTAACTGCTTTATATAAGTTGTTGAAATATGGCTTATGGGTTACTGATTGTCTCGTGTCTCAACTACTCTGCTGCTTTGGCTTTCAAAGTAAAGAAAGACGAAAGTTAAAGCTATATACATTCAGGCAGTTAGCGTTCTGATTTGCCCAATATATCCCAAGAGCCTGGTTGTTCCCCATTTGGAGGAATTTATTAACTGTCCTTATTCATAATTACAAAATATTTTATATTTTTGGTGAGTAAAGGACAGCTCAAAGCTGGATCATAGTGATTACATGCAATCATCTGGCAGAACAGGCCTAATTGAGACTACAGCTCCATCAAAGATGCTAATAGAAAACAATTTAATTGAGAATTTCCTTGCACTCTTTCTTTTCCCTAAAAACTACAATAAAAACCAACCAATAATGGTGGGAGGACAAATCAATTAGAGTTTTCATAGGTGATGGAAGCTATTCTTTTTATAATTTTTTATAGTTGTTATATTGTTTGTATGAAAATGGTAAAATTTTGGGTTCTTTTTATAATTTTTCATATATTTTTAATTTGTTTTTATAATATTTTGTAATTTTTAATATATTTATTGTTTTTAAATAATTTTTATAATTTGTTATAATTTTCATAATTCTATATAATTTTATTTTTTTTGTAGTTTTCTATAATATTCAGATAAATTTCAAGAGAAAATATTATTTTTGCGCCATGTGGCACAATCTTGACATGACACATGATATAAGATGGCAAATGTTAAAGTTATGGTCAAAGAGCTTAATTGATGGGAATTCTGCAACACCCTATACTCGATCTGACCGCTGGGTCTGAGCTACGGAATGTCACATTCGTTGTCGAAGCAATTGTGATCACATTTGCAAATATATTAAACAAATTATGCATGCTATCATGTTCAATACATAATCACAAGATGTTATGTAATCATATCGAGATTAAAATGAGCTTATGAAAGCTCTTTCGATAATCTGAGGCCATTTGAGGACTAAAGTGTAAAGTTTTCAAAGTTTATTGATTTGGCGCAGCGACCATGAAGGGATCATGTTATGACATCAAGAGCAGAAGCTCAGCGTCGCTATTTCAATGGTGCAATGTTGCGACTCTGGAAACAGAAGGCTGACGTCACGACTTTAGCAGGGGATGTTGCAATGTGGAAAGCTGATATTGCGACATCAATAAGGTAGTGTTGCGACATGAAAGGCGGACTCCTTCAATATTTGTACCATTTAATTCAACCAACCAATTTACAAATCTCATTTGGTCTTTAAACCTCAAAATGCATTTCAACTCTCACATATATTTAATTACATAGCTTAAACATTTTAGCATTTTACTATTTACATGTAACGTGTAAGAAAATTCATATGCTTGAACTAAAATTTCACATTTATGAATTCCCAGTTCCAAAATGACCATTTACATTATAAACCGACTCAAACTTGAGGTACATGTCATATATTTAAAACGTAAAGAATTATACTTATAGAGATTGTGTGACCCGAATCCTGTCACTTATTGAATAAATAAATACAATAGCAAAATAAAGGGATCTGTGGGGGTAAGAGGCTGAAACTCCGTATAGAACTACACTTCTTCTATTTGACATTGATTATAATAGGATTTTTCAACATTTAAATAGATGTAGTCGAAACTCCTATTGTATTATTTGGTTTTCAACATTAGTGAATTTTCTCCTTATCTGCCCGTGGTTTTTCCCTAAAAGGTTTTTCATGTAAAATTTGTGTGTTCTTAAAATTTTTTTTCTTATTGCTTTACAATCATTCTACTGCCATTATCGGATTTAATTATAACAAATTGGTATCAAAGCTTTTCGGGTTACTTGTCCCAATCAGGGTAATGGCGATAATGAAGTATGACATTCCATTGTTGGATCGCAACACCAGATTCGCTGCAACACCCCTATAACCCGTATCCGTCGCCGGAGTGGGTTATGAAGCATTACCAAACCAAAGGACCACATTTGTACAATCACATAGACTTAAGATCATTAACATTTATATACATACTAAACACAACCAAAGGTCGAATTTAAAAACATATAAAAGTGAACATCCAAAAGATGCCATATTCGTATGGCTTATATACAATAATCAAAATATCATTCTACTTATGGTCTATCCTATACATGCCATAAGCTAGGTCCAAATCATATGGGTACCAAAAGAGTAGATAGTGTGACGAAATGCTGACGATCCCCGAGCTGGTAGTAAGAGCCAACAATCTATAAAACAGAGAAACATAACATTCAAGTAAGCTTTCAAAAGCTTAGTAAGTCTTAAGCAATCTTAAACAATTGAACTTAAAAACAAACCAAATAATCGAAATTACATAACAATTTCTGAGTATAATACCATTTGGCCGATTATGCACAATCACATGTATCATTTTTCTCCGATTATATTCAAACTCATATAGACATAAGCATTTACATACTTCAAAAATAACTTTAATTCTATCGAATTCAACTAGTGTACCATTTCTTATCCACACTTACATTCAACATTCATAGTTAAATGGTATATCGAATACTTTCATGTAAATTTGCATAATGACTAAATGCACACATACACACATATACATATGAATTTACAACATCTTTACATATGCTTCTCAATACACATTCTTAATTCCCTTCAGGTCAATCTCACATATAATATATATATATATATATATATATCATACCTGGCCAACTTATTGTCTTGAACTCATTTTATTACCAATTTAGCACAAGGTCGCATAATCTCTGACTTTAATTAGTTCACTAGCATTTAGTTTGCTAGATAAAAACTCTGAATCACGTCACTGGCATATTGCCTGCTAGGTTTACAACCTGAATCACATCACTGGCATATAGCCTGCTAGGTTTACAACCTGAATCACACATCACTAGCTTATGGCCTGCTAGGTTTACAACCTGAATCACACATCACTAGCTTATAGCCTGCTAGGTTTACAACCTGAATCACACATATAAGGTAAGTATTTACTCATTTAACGGACTTTCTCTTCAAGTCGTTCAGAAATGTATAGATTTCAACTAGGCCTTATACAATGCCGACGTCCCGGACACGGTCTTACATGTTATTCAAGGTCAATGCCACTGTCCCGGACAGGGTCTTACACGAAACATAAGTGATGCCAGTGTCCCAGATATGGTCTTACACCCAATCTCAAATCAATACCTTCGTCCCGGATGAGGTCTTACATGATATCGTTTTACCATTTCTCAGTCGAATATGATTCTGAATTTCTTAATCATTTCGTACACTTAGTGCCCCAACAACCGATCTTGTACACATAGTACTCGGTTAAAGGAATTCGCACACATAGTGCCTCTACAACCGATCTCGTACACATAGTACTCGGTTAAAGGAATTCGCACACATAGTGCTCGCATTCACTCGTCATTACACGACGAAATGACTTAACCAAGTCTATAAAACATCATACATATATAACAGTATCAAAGCATATACTGCACATCAAATCCATCTCTAATAGATTACATATATATTTCGCCCATACACATAAAATCATGAATCAAAATATAACCTCTCATGTATACACATCACAAATATCCGAATATACTTCACCATATTTTGTTACATAACACATTCGGCAAATCACATTACATATCAATACCCCAAATATATTTCATACTTCTATTCGGCTATATGAACATATTTGCACATGTCAACTATCAAAGTTTACCTCTTTTCAAATATTTATAGTTATTCCTCATGACACTATTACTTATAAATTCTTAGCCTCATTTAAAGTATAACACCCACCATCCAAACGTTTATTCATTTCAAAATTTGCCATTCGACCTTTACATATATCGAACCTTTACTTCCAATATCATGAATTAGTATTCGGTCATAAAGCATAATAGACGCTTACTTTCATTTCATAATTATATTTAACCAATGCATATTGGCTAATTCTTTCCAAATATTATTACATTCGGCCTCATGCATTTTCATATAAAGTATTTCACTTTTTCATGATACATTATAATATAATAACAAATATGACCTATTTTCAAATACTTTAAACTTGCAATTACATTAACAATCACATATGTATACAATACACTAAGCCAGTTCATGGTTACCATAATAACCAATTACATAAATTAGACTTTAATATCCTTCGCATATAAGCTCATTTCAAATGCATTATTTATACTTCATAATTCTTATTCACATATTTGAAACATCTCATATTCATTTCTATTTTCACTAGATGTTTGATTCTAAGTTCACATCACATATTTACCTTAAAAACATATTGGTTATTCGACATCTAATGTACGAAACTATGTACCATTCTCTCATTTTTACCATACGGCTATTTCATACATTTCAAGGAATGTATAATTCTTTCAATACATCGTATTATAAACAAATGCAAGGTACGATTAACTGCTTAAAACTTACCTCAAAAGTTGTTGAACGATTAAACACGACTATTTAAGTACTTTCGCCTTCCCCCTATCCGAATTTGGTGTCCTTTGTCCTTGAGCTAAATTTAAATGAATCAACTTGTTTAAATTACTTAATTGAATTATTATCCTTCAAATATTTCATGTATGCAAGTAATTTAACAACATTATTTATGAAATTAAATCTCAAATGAACATCTAAACATTTTGCCAATTAAACACCATACAAAACCTCATATTCGGCTCTTTGATCCACAAGATTAAATTACATTGAATCCTAATTTCATAAGCAACCAATCAATTGTACATTTGTCAAAGAATCATTTTGGCCAAAAGTATTCATAGCACTTTTCAAAGTAATAAAATACACAAATTAACTCCATAAGATCAAATCTACTAAATCACAATGTGAAAACATCATTTAATCTTACTTATAATCGTGGTTTCATCACTTTCTCTTCTAAATATAAAAAAAAACAACCCAATTTGATTCATTCTCATGCTATGACCGAATGTATATGGCCTTTAATTTCACCTATATTCAAAATCAAACCATTACTTTCTTTATCATTATATTAAACCATTTCCCATAACAAACCATATTCAGCATTATAAGGTATAACTCATGAATTAAATCACACACATCTGAAGCCTCAGTTGACCTTTTTAATGTATCTCAATTAAACCATTTTTTTTAACATTAAAACGTCAACCATTTACTAAATCTATAATCGACAACTATGTATTTTTTTTTAAACACACAAGCTATTTCTAATTTATCATCACACTCATACTTCCATTAATTTCAACAATCACAAATGGTTCAAGTCATCCAATTAAAGTACATTCGGCGTCCTTGTAAACAATAGTTAATTAGCTCAAACCTATCTTTTCTACTATTTCTATTTTAATACATTAAAACATTACAAAAACTTGCACATTATAGCCAAAGCCGAATGCCTTCTTAGACAATTAGGCCACAAGAAACCCAAATTTTACAATTTAATTTACTAGCTTAAGTTCACATGTGTTCTAACATCATATAGTCCATTAAACACTCTTTAACCATTTTCTATCTTCAAATACCGAACTTATACCCTTCAACTCATGATCGAACATGAAACCATTATAAATTCAAAAGATAAACTCATGGGTTTTGGATATAATCAAGCTAACAACTCAAAAGCATCAAATTAACATCAAAATGACATGATTTTTACCTTGAATTTTCTCTCCAAATGACCGAACACCCCAAGAGCTTCTCTTCCCCTTTTTGAGTTCTTTAGTTTCGGTAATAAGAGAAAAGAATTTTCCCCACCTTTGTTTTTATCCCCATTTTATGTTATATTTTAACATATATTATAATATATCACAAATTTAAGTTTATAAATTATTATTATAAAGTATATAATAGCTCACACCAACTATCATACCAAATGTTTAAACAAAATAATTGCATGCAAGTGTTGGCCGGCCACTTACTTTAAAAAGGTCCATTTCACATGCAAGTCCCCCATATTACTACACTTTAAAATATTTAACCACTACACATTTACATATTACCTTTTCAAGTTTTCTCAAACAAGTCCTTTTTAACCAATTCCACATCTGAAAGACAAAATTAAAACATGATAGTTTCACACATGCAAATTTCACATAGAATAAACATGGAATATAGCATTAAATTTTAAATTTTTTTTATGGTTCGGCTTTGTAGTCCCGAAACCATTTTTCGACTAGGGTCAAATTAGGGCTGTCACATCGGCGTTGTGGCAGGTAAAGATGCAGACAGTTATTGTGTAGATGGATTTGAAGGATGCTCTTCTAGGGTTAGATAAGATGCCTTAGAGAAAAAGCGTAAAGATCAAAAGGCTTTAACACCATTACATTTGCATCTATCGAATGATATGCTACAAGACGTATTAAAAGAGAAAACTACCGTTGCATTATGGGCAAAGTTGGAGCAGCTATGCATGTTGAAAACCCTAACTAGCAAGTTGCATCTAAAGTAGAGTCCTTGTTCTCATTATTTGGAAGAAAGTATGTCTTTGGTCGAACACTTAACCGTGTTTAAAGAAATCGTTTCGGGCTTAGAATCCATGGAAATTCAGTATGATGAAAAGGATTTAGGGTTAATTCTGCTTTGTTCATTGCCTCTGTTCTATTCAACCTTTAGAGATATAATTTTGTATAGTTGTGAATCTCTCACAATTAATGAAGTCTATGATTCATTAGCCTTGTATGACAAGATGAAGCATCTTGTGGCTGGATCCAACTCTTAGGGAAAGGGTCTCATTGTTCGTGGAAGACAAGAATGAAATACTGGTGATACTCGTAGGAAGACCTAGGAATGAAATCCTCGTAGTAAATCTAAAGGTCGATTGAGATATTCAAACAAAGGTAAATCCTGTAATTTTTACAAAAAAATGGAATATTACGTCTGGGTGCTATAAGTTACAGAACAAGATCAAAATGGAGGTAGCAAATTAAAAGGAAAAATAACCAAAACAATCTGATGAAGCTGATGTAGTAGAAGATTACAACGATGGTGTACTCCTAGTTTCTTCTGTTAACAACTCTAAAGTGAGCGAAGAGTGGATCCCCAATTCTAGTTGCATCTTCCATATGAGTCCTAATTGGGATTTGTTTACAATATATGAAGCAATGTTTGAAGGTGTTGTTCTGATAGGAAATAATGCTTCATATGGAATCACACGTATTGATATGATAAAAAATAAGATGTTTGATGAAGTCATCAGAACACTTAGTCACATTCGACATGTACCAAAATTAAAGAGAAATTTGATTTCATTGAGTGCTTTTGATTCAAAAGGGTACAAGTACACAACTAAAAGTGAGGTTTAAAAGATTAGCAAGGGTTCCTTCGTGATAAAAGGGCAGAGAAAGACTGCCAAGTTATATGTTTTGTAGGGTTCAACTGTTACTGATGATGCAGTCGTTGCTTTCTCTTCTTTGTCAAATAATGATGGTACTAGAATTTGGCATATGCATCTAGGGCATATGAGTGAGAGTGGCATGAAAAAATTAAGCAAAAGAGGACTTTTTGATGGACAAGGCATTAGAAAACTGAAGTTTTGTGAGCGCTGCATTGTTAGGAAGCAAAAGATTGTTCGATTCACTAAAAGAATCCATAACACAAAGAGAACGCTGGATTATATTCATTCTAATCTTTGGGGACCATTTAGAGTGCCTTCGAGGGTTGACGTTAATTACATGCCAATGATCATTGATGATTTTTCCAGAAAAGTTTGGGTATTCTTTCTAAAGTAGAAAAGTGATGTGTCTTCATATTTAAGACTTGAAAGACTATGATTGAGAAGCAGACAAGAAAACAGATATAACACCTCCACACAGATAATAACTTGGAATTTTATTTTGATGAGTTTAATAAATTGTGCAAATTAGAAGGGATAGTGAGACACTTGACAGTTCACCATACTCCACAACAAAACGGCATTGTAAAACGAATAAATAGAACAATCATGGAAAATGTTCAATGTATGTTGTCGAATGCTTGTTTACCGAAGTTGTTTTAGGCTGAAACGACCTCTACTGCATGTTTTTTGATCAATCAGTCTCCTTCTGTAGCAATTGAGAAAAAGACTCCACAAGAGGTATGGTTTGGTACACCTACTGATTATTTTGATTTGAAGGTTTTTTGGGTGTCTTGCATATGCTCATGTTGATAATAGTAAATTGGAACCTAGATCTATTAAGTGTGTTTTTCTTGGGCATAAAGCTGGTGTTAAAGGGTATAAGTTATGGTATCCTGAAAATAGAAAAGTTGTGATTAGTAGAGATGTTATTTTTTATGAAACTGTTATGCTCCTTAACTTATCTCTTAAAGAATTTTTCAATAAAGACCAGCAGAAATCAAACACACATGTGAAGTAGGTGGAGCTTCAGATTGATCAAGGATTTACAATAGAGTCTACTACTCAGGTTAGTACAAAAACTTAGAGTAGAGTTGCTTTTTCACCATAGTCAGCATCACAAAATATTTTATTGCCAAGAATAGTCCTAGAAGAGAAATTAAACCTCCAACGAGGTTTGCCGAGGCTGATTCAGTTACTTATACTTTAAATGTGGCTGAAGATATAGATGCAAATCAAGAGTTATCTATTTATTTCAAGGTAGTTAGCTATGAAGATTTAAGAAAGTGGATGATTGTCATGCAAGAAGAGATAAAATCACTACAAATGAATAGAAGGTGAGAACTAATGAAGCTTCTTAAGGGTAAAAATGTTGTTCATTGTAAATGGGTGTTCAAGAAGAAAGAAAAGGCTCCAAGGTTGAAGAACCCAAGTATAAAACAAGGCTGGTTGCAAAAGGTTACAGTCAGGTTCCAGGTGTAGACTTCATAGATGTGTTTTCTCCAATTGTTAAGCATAGTTAGATTTGAGCCTTTCCTGGTGTTGTGGCTATGTATGATTTGGAACTTGAGTAGCTATATGTGAAAACAACATTCTTACATGGAGAACTTGAGGAAGATATTTACATGCAACAACCTGAGGGCTTTATAGTCTCAGAAAGGGAGGACTATGTTTGCTTGCTGAAAAAGTCCCTTTTATGGCTGGAAACAATCACTTAAGTAGTGGTACAAGAGGTTTGGTTCATTTATGACTACTCATGATTTCAAAAGAAGCAATTTTGAAAGTTGTGTTTATTTTAAGAAAAATTTTAATGGATTATTTGTATATCTACTCCTTTATGTTGATGACATGTTGATAATAACCAAATATAAATGAGAGATAAGAAATGTCAAAGCCTAACTTAGTAAAGAATTTAAGATGAAATATTTTGGAGCAACAAATAAGATACTCAAGATGGAGATTCTCAGAGATAGAAAAGCATGTAAATTGTACATAAGTTAGGAAGGGTACATTGAGAAAGTTCTTTACAGGTTCAATATGCAGAGTACCAAGCCTGTTAGTACTCCATTAACAGCCCACTTTAAACTTTCATCGGCTTTGTCTCTGTAATCAAATGATGAGATTGACTACATGTCACTTGTTTCATATTCTAGTGTAGTGGGATCTCTCATCTATGCTATGGTTTGCTCACGTTTAGATTTATTATATGCAGTTAGTAGATATATGGTGAATTCTGGTAAAACACTGGAAAGTAGTTCAGTGGATTTTCATATACTTATAAGGTACTATTGATATTTGCTTACAGTTTAGAAAAACTAGAGATAGAGTCATTAGGTGTGTTGATTCTAATCTTGCTGGAGACCTTGATAAAAGAAGGTCACTCATAAAGTATATCTTTACTATTAGGGGTTACGCCATCAGCTGGAAAGCCACTTTGCAGACTATAGTTGCTTTGTTTATTACTGAAGTTGAGTACATGGCGATTACTAAGGCTTGTAAAGAAGCTATTTGGTTAAAGGGATTCTTTGGTGAACTCAGTAAAGACTTTTAAATCAGTACAGTGTTTTGTGATAGCCAGAGTTCCATCTTCTTTATGAAGGATCAAATGTTTCATAAGAGAATGAAGCATATTGATGTTCGGTATCATTTTGTGTGTGATATTATTGCTCATGATGATATTGTTGTGATCAAAGTTAGTACTTATGATAATCCTACAGACATGATGACTAAGTCACTTCCTATAACCAAGTTTGAGTATTGCTTGGACTTGGTTGGTGTTCATTATTGAAGAATACACCTTTAGGGGTTTCGTGGAAGAGGTGGAGAACTTTTTTTGTTGAGAATTCGTGTTAAGGTGGAGATTGTTATAGATTGTGTGACTCGAATCCTATCACTTGTTGAAAAAATAAATATAGTGACAAAATAAAAGGATCTGTGGAGGTGAAAGGCTGAAACTCCTTATAGAACTACACTTTCTATTTGAAATTGATTAGAATAGAGTTTTTCAACCTTTAAATATATATATTCGAAACTCTTTTTATATTATTTGATTTTCAACAATAGTGAATTTTCTCCTCCTTTGCCTGTGGTTTTTCTCGAAAGAATCTGTGTGTTCTTAATTTTTTTTCTTATTGCTTTGCGATCATTCTACTACTATTATCAACTTTAATTATAACATATACCAATATTTTTGAGTCGAGAGTTATAGATCGGATGCTGGATCACTCCTCAAGTCTTCGAGATTGACCTGTTGTCAAATGTAGTAGTTATTTTAGGATATTTTCGCACTTAAGGAGCTTATTTTCTAGCCATTTTAGTATTTATTATTGAATTTTTAGTATTTAGTAGTCTAGTACTAAAATTTTAAAAAAATAAGTGTTTTTACACATTTTGTGAGTGCTAGTGACCTATTAGGCTGACACGGGACTTAGGTAGTTCTAATATGTTGAATTAAGTGTGTAGGATGCTTAATTTAGGGCCCACTGGACGTAGAAACATGAGACGAGTAAAGCACAAGCTTCTTGAATTGTGAAAGCATGACAAGGACTTCCAAGCCCATAATTTTAGTGTCGTGTCGCGCCATAGCTTGTGTATGGCGCCACATAGGACTGGCGTCGAGCCCAAGTATTCCAAGGCTATTTTTGTCGTACAATTAACTTTATACGAAGACTTAGGATGTGTCGAAGACCTAATTCGAGCTAATGACAATCCTATAAATAAAACCTTAGGGGTTTGATGTAATAAGTCGTCTTAGACACATCCATTAGTTTAGGAGTAAGATTTAGATTAGGTTTTCTCTTATTTTCTTAAAACACTTTGTTCTCTTCTCTTGGAATTAGTTTTGATCCAAGATTTCTTTTATTCAATTGAAGTATTTTAGTTTATTATCTTTTGCAAGTGACAAGATTTATTATCCCAATCGAGAGATTCGCTATTCTGCTCTTAATTGATACAAATTAGTATTATTCTACATCTTTTTTTCTTTCGATTTAATTGTGTTATTTACATGTTTACATCAATTGAGTTTAAGATTATGAATACCATGAGTAGCTAATTTCTTTAAGGGATATTAACGAGTAGATGGGGAAGTGATGAACGAAAGATTAAGGGTTCTGATATGCATGATATGAAGTAATAAAATTTATAATAATGATCGCACCAAAAACTAACTATTATCACGACTTTAAGGCAAGCGCACCTATCGAATAGTAGTATAGTTTTGTGCCAAGATCGAGATATCGTACCCAAGGGAACCAAAAGTACTAGTACTTACTTCCTTTCTATTATTTAACCTAAAAATAAAAGGGATTTTTATGAAACTAAACTAATTCTAAAACTAAACTATGAATGCACAAAAAGTGAATCGGGGGAAAACTCTTTTAGGAAAAACTGATTGATTTGGGCAATACTCAAGGGAGAATCCACCTAGACTTCACTTGTTATCAATTCTTGAGCTAGATGATCTATTCACTTGACTTGATCCGTAGAGATCCCTAACTTATGTTAATACATCTGTCGAGGATAAGAACAACTAATCCTAGGTTGATTAACTTAAATCTCTTTCTAGTTAAAACCCCTAGTCTTACATTAACTCGATCTATGAATCCCCTTATTAGGTTTGACCCTAATCGGACAGATTTATGTCGCCTTATGTCTAGGGTTGCATGCAACTCCGCTTAATTATGCTAGATCTACTCTTAAACAGGGACTTTTGCTCCTCTGAATAAGCACATCAATACTTGAATTAATACCTAGGATTATTAAAACAAGAATTAAGAACACATAATTAAGAATAATTTGAGTATTTATCATATAACTCAAGATAAAATAATAACAAGATCTGTATTAGGTTTCATCCCCCTCAAGTATTTGGGGGATTTAGTTCATAATTAAGAAAAAAAACATCTCAGAAGAATAAAGATAACAAAACATAAAGAACCCAAAAACCCCTAAAGGATTAAAGGGAGATCCTCTGTCTTGATGTAGAATTTGGCTTCTGGGATGAATCAATCGGCTTCCCTTAGAGTAATCCCTTGCTTCCACTCTCTGTTTTGTCAGAAATAAAGCACCCTTTTGAGGAGAGAAAAGCACACCTTTGTAGTTGCCCCTTAGGGTCTTTATATAGAGCTTTGGAATGCCTTTCTTGGCCTCTAAGTATCCAAATCTGAGTGAAATTGAACTTCCTCATGACAGGGACACGTCCGTGTGCCACGCCCGTGTGGATCGACAAGAGGCCGTGTCGAGACTGTTGATGGTGGCACGGCCGTGTCACCTGGCCGTGCTTGTCGGGGTTGGGCCGTGTTGGACTTTATGTGGCACGGCCGTGGGACACGGCCGTGTGGTGAATCTTTGGGCCGTGTTGTTTTCATACTTTGGCTCATTTTCTCCGTTTTTGGTCCGTTTCTCGTTCTTTTCTCTTCCCTATGCTCTCCTGAGTATAAAACATGAAATAGAAGGATTAAGAGCACCAATTTCCACACATTTAATGATAATTCATCCAGAAATTAGGCCAAGTATGAGATAAAAATATGTATAAATTATCGTTTATCAGTTTCTCAACTGACTTAGTTGATATAAATTACACGTTCTTAAACCCTGACTTAACAACCCTAGGAAGTAATCAATGGTTAAACGAGGTTGGGAGATAAGTTTGCCAAGTAAATCATAATTCATCCTAGTTGAGAAAGTGAGGTCGAGAGATAAGCGAGTATCAACCAATTAATTAATCAATTAGAGGCCGTAAGTAATAATTGGTTAGTTAATAGTTAATCCACCCTAAAGCCCGAATTTGAAGTTAATTACAACCCCTGAAATAAGTTAATCTTCTTGATCAGTTTAATTGATTTAGTCTTTTGTTTATTTTATTGTTTATTTACTTTAGTTATTTAATTTCTAACATTCATCTCTTTTATGATTTATGGTAATATAGAATTTAATTATTACTATTTAGACTTATTATTGTAAAAAAAAATTCAGTAGGTCTAATTCATCCTCCCTTGGGTATGATCCTCGAAATATTTCCCAGTGTTCTATTGTAACACAATACTACATTACAATTTGACTCGTATACTTGTGGACACCACTACTTTAATTTCATATATATTTGGTGTTGTATTTTTCAATCAAACATTAACATGTTAGGCGGCGATTAGAGATCTAATAATACCTGTGCATGGAATAAACAAACCTTACACTAAGTGATAAAACTCAGTGGTATTTTCATGATTCAAGTCATTAATACAAAAGCATTAACATATTAAAGATACAATTCAACACATAATCTAATTTCATTTATACAAATTTCATGAATCAAGATTATGTACTGATCTGTTTAACCAAGTTCTATAAGTCATATATGTAATCATATAACATATTCATTTCTGTTTCATTTCATACTATCTATTCATTTCATTATCTTGTTCTTTCTTGAATCTATTGATTCATATCTTTTCCATATTGGCTCTCAGGGTTTGTAATAATTTGGTTCGTATGATCTTTCACATGCTATCTTTAGACACATTTCACATATATGTACATATAGTACCATTTCATATCATTATTTCAATTCAACATCATTTATCAAGTTCATATTTTATAATCCTTATTAACCAGACTCGAACTCAAGACAGATACACAGATCATCTAACCAACACACCAATTTGCCACTTCAATGCATTATCAATAAACTGAAGTAAAGATACTAGCACATAGTGCATCATTTGATAAATCGAAGTAATCACACTGGCACATAGTGTTAGGTCGTTGGTGCACCCCGTGGCACAGCAGAAAAATTATTCTGGCAATCATCAACCACGGATCCATGTACAAGAAATGAATCGAGTTGAAAAAGGGTTGAAAATGTAACTTCTTTATGGAAAACATTGAAAGGATGCTGCCGATTCGATGTCGATTCTAAGCCACAACGAAAACGTCCCAGCCTCTACGTAATTCACCTCGTAAAAAATGAACAACCACTTACTCTTGAACTTTTCAGAGAGAATTAAAAATGGTTGCTACACCTTTATTTTATTAAGTTGGTAACCTTGACACACTAAGGGATTATCATCCTTTTATCCTTTTTGATATCACATATTAGAAAGGAAAACCAAGATTATTCCCTTATTAATAGAGAAGGCAAATGGAAAGTTAGAAAAAAGAATTATATTCTTTCTAAAAGAATATAGAATTATTCTCGTATTAATAGAGAAGAAAAATGAAAATTTAGAAAAAAGGAATTATATTCTTTTCAAAAGAATATTAATTTCTATGTCTTTTATATTTTAATCGAAATTAATTAATATAACTGTTTATATTAATAAATTTGGTAAAATATATACAATTAATTTTTTGTATGAATCAAATTCATATATTAATTATATTCTTTCCAAAAGAATATTAATTTCCATATATTTTATATTTTGACCGAATTAATTAATATAACTATTTATATTAATAAATTTGGTAAAATATATACAATTAATATTTTGTATGGATTAAATTCATATATTAATTTTATCTATGTTCTCTATTTGTGTACAACAAGTTTGTACATATAATGTGTTTAATATTTAACGATCAAATTAAATTAATTCAGTAATTAATTTAATTCATGTGACAACTAAATACAATACCAAATGTATTTGAATTCTGTTCGTTTCAATTATAGGGTGTGGCCCTATAGGCTATTGTAACATTGGTAGTAATACTAAATCATTTTTAACATTACAAGCAATGAGTGGCATCTAGCAATGCATCATTGCCACCCAAGTTAGAAGAAGTTGTGATTTGACATAAACTTTCTGTGATAATCTGTTCATGTATTATATCCTTTTATCATTAATATCTAGATTGGACACAAGTCATAGAATAGTCACAATTGTATAGTTCAATATCATATTTCTTGATTTTCTAAGTAGTCTACAATAAACAAATAAGTGTGATATCTCATATCAACGTAATCGAGCTCGGCTATGCATTTCTAGTCTCACTCTATCAAGAGGCCTAAGATATTACTCCCATTATGTAGGGGGGATAAATCATATCTTGATCAACCATATCCAACTACATGGATTGTGGTATAACCAACATAAGTCTTTATAGTATAACCTGTTAAGGTAGACGTTTTGACAGTATCAAAATATACGACTCACGATGTTGGGACAATGATGATCTCAAGTCTGAGGATTATATACATAGTTATCACTATGATTAATATTGTGATTATTACATAATTATCCAAGAAATATACTCATCATGGGTCAGTCTAATATGTTATTCTCTAACACATACTTATGTATTGATTTTGACATCCCTATGTCAATGACAACTCTTTGTCATCAATCAACTACACATTAGTCTTAATTTATTATTGTTGTCCAAGCCCACAATAATACTTGACTAAGGACCTTTTAAGAATAATCATATTTTCTTAGGACTTTATTACAACTTAGTTTATTTATATACACAAAAAGAAACTGAAATAATAATGACAATACCTTATGTTAATAAACAAGGTAAAACGAGTATGTGATTACAATCATCTCATGATTGGTCTTTGGAAATACTCTAACACATAGTGCATCATCAACTAAACCAAAGTAATCTGCACTCAACGCTATCATATCATACTTACACATAGTGCATCATCGGATAAATCGAAGTATAAACCCATACACAATCTAATTTTATGGCATGCCAACTATATCTGAATCTGCCCGAATAGTTAATATGGTTTCCAATATCCAATTACATGTCATTACATATTCAATATCATAATTCCACACCATTTCCATCATCAATTCATATTACGAAATCATTTAACAAGTTCATATCATGCTCGTCTTTACTATGTTCGAACAACTTAATTCAATTTTCAACAACTTGAGATCATCATATTCAAACCAAGCCATGAGGCATGTAACACCCCATACATGATCTGATTGCTGGGTTTGAGCTACAAGATGCAACATTCATTGCTGGAGTAACTATGATCAATCACGATTCAAATAAACCATGTATGCATGCTACCAATTATAATATTCATTCACAATACGTTGCACAATCATTTATGGGTCCTTTACAAGCTTATGAAAGCTCTTAAGATGACTCGGGGTCGAATAAGGGCCAAATTATAAAATTTTCAAATTATCGGGTTGACGTCGTGACTTTGGAGGTTCCTCATTATGGTGCAACTCACTGACTTGGTCTCGTCATGACGTTAAGGGGCCAACATAACAACGTGACCGTTTGATTCCAAAAGGTCCACTTGGTGCCTACTTAAAATACCAAAGCATATAAACCAACTCTATTTTACATTCAAATAAGAACTTAAACCGTATTCCTAAGCTCATTTATAAGCATATAACACAACTTATACATATACATTACATAAAAAAAAAAACTATTCCATTTTTTTACCAACAACATCTTTCACATACCAACTTTTAGCTATATGTTACCAATTCACTACATCTATTTAAGATCACATATGCATACTAATTCCCTATCAATACCAACAATCTCAAAACATAATTTGTGAAATACGATTATGCTATATATAGTTAACCATTACTAGCATAAACTTCAACATGATCATGTTATATATATATATACAAAACTGACTCGAGACCTGGGTACATGCCACCTATCAAAACGAAAGGAACTATACAAACATTGCTGAGTCAAGGATCGCTGGCTGAATCACAACTAGGATCTTCAAGATTTCCCTAATATGCGCACAGACAAACAAACGTACGTTGAACGATGAAGCTCAATAGTACTTTCATAATTTAAGTCATAAATTGAACATAACCATAATAAGGATTCAATCAATGTATGCTAAGTTTCATTTATATTGATTTATATGCTTACCATTCAAATACCAATTTTCATATACCATTTCATGTAATAACCAATTAAAATATTCAATACCATGCCTTTTGATAATATGTATACGAACAATCCCATTTAATTTTCATACACATAAGCATATAACAATGTGATACTCAATCCTTAATTTCAATCAATTCCATTTGACTATACCAATTTTATATTTTGTATCGAATATATTGATTCGCTTAGTTCCATGTTAGCCCTTAGGGCTCGTATAAACCAGTTTGTGGTTGGAAAAAATCTGGTTTGAAAATGGTTTTCTTACACAATGAAAAATAAAAATAAACCAACTCGGTTTGTGCTATTTATAGCAATAAACCCTAGATTGAAATTGTACTTGTGTTTTTAGATAGACGGATCCTTGTCGTTCCTATCTTTCAACTAAATGATCTTATCCACTATTCTAGTACCATAAATTACCTCGAGCGTGATCACGCTCGATCAAATCGAATCAAAACACAAAACTAGAAATAATTTTCTTTTCTTTTAGGGTGAAAACAAAAATTCTCTTCTCAAAATGGAAGCTGATAGAATTTTTATTTCGAAAAAATATATTTAATAATTAAGAATAAACTCTCTCTATTTTTAGCAGAGTAACAATATCTTAAAGTTCTATTTCTAGCCCTACTGGTGCCATCTATTTATAGGAAAAGAAAATAAAACTCTTATTGAATTGTAGAAGTTTATTAGGGTTGCCGCCCCTTCATTTTTTATGAGGGGATTTTAGGTCTTTCTCACATTGGGTCCAATTATGAGTACTTCCTGAACTTTTCAACCCAATACTTTGCTATATAATCCAACCCGATTCTGTTTTTCTATTTTCCAGATAAACTTCAATATTTATATTCAATTAAATATTTTTTATCCTAATTTACCCTCGATAAAATTATGATGATTTTACCTCTGATATAATTTTTGAGAAAATATATTTAATATTTCACCATTTAACTTGTTCACTATGATCGAACGATTTATTTTCGTTTTTGGGCTTTAAAATATCTCAAAAACATAAATTCATTCTTCTGATCATTTTTTAGTAATCTATGTTCATTTGCAAAATGAATCATTTCTTATTTTCATTTCCATTTTAAGAAAACCACATTCATTTCCAAATGATACCATTTCTCCATTTCGGAGAAAACCATAATCATCTTGAATGTTTTCCATTTCTCTTATTTCACCATTTCTACTAATTTTTATTCATTTGATTCATCATGTGATAAACGTTAAATTATACATATGTTTACCTCATGTTTAACCTATATTTTGGATGGATTCTTATCAATTTTGTGAGAATTGGTGCTCTTAATCCTTCCTTTTCATATCTTATACTCAGGAGAGCATAGGGAAGAAGAAAGAACGGAAAACAGGCCAAAAACGATGAAAAATGGGCCAAAATGTGTGAACAACACGGGTAAAGAAATGCCACACGGCCGTACCACACGGGAGTGCCACATGAAGATCACACGGTCAAGCCCCCGACAAGTACGGTCAGGCCATACGACCATGCCTCTACTGATAAAATCACACGGCCTCTGTCGAAGTCATACGGGCGTGGCACACGGGCTTGTTCTAGTCGTGAGGAAAGGGAATTTCACTCAAATTGAGATGCTTAGAGGCTAAGAAAGGCCCCCTAAAAGCTCTATATAAAGACCCCATGAGGCAACAACCTGGATATACTTTTGAGATACGAATAGAAGCAAGGGATTACTCTAAAGGAGAAAGCCGATTGATTCATCTTAGAAGTTGGAATTCTGCAGCAACATAGAGGATCTCCTTAAATTCCTTTAGGGTTTTTGGTTTCTTTTATGTTTTGTTATTTTATATCTTCTGTGATGTTTCTTTTCTTTATTATGAACTAAACCTCTCAAATACTTTAGGGGGATAAAACCTAAGACAGATCTTGTTATTTATTCTTGATTTATTTGATAAATACTTGAATTGTTCTTAATTATGCGTTCTTCATTCTTGATTTAATAATCCTAGGTATTATTTCAAGAAATAGATGTGCTTAGAGCAGAGGAGCAAAAGTCCCTGTGATAAGAGTAGATCTACCATAATTAAGCGGAGTTGCATGCAACCCTAGACATAGGGTGACATAAATCTGCCAGATTAGGGTCAAACCTAATATGGGGAGCCATAGATCGAATTAATGCAACCTAGGGAGTTAATTAATAAGGGAACTTTAATTAACAACTTAGGCCTAGTTGCTATAGGCCTCGACGGAGGGTTTAGCATAAGTTAGGGATCTCTACGGATCAAGTTAAGTAAAGAAATCATATAGTTCAAGAAAATAATAACAGGTGAAGGCTAGGTGGATTCTCCCTTGAGTATTGCCCATATAAATAAGCTTTTCCCTAAAAGTTTTCCTAATTTACTCTTTACACTTTCTTAGTTAGTTTTAGAATTAGTTTAAACAACCCTCTTTTATTTTTAGGCTAGATAATAGAAAGGAAGTAAGTACTAGTACTTTTGGTTCCCTTGGGTACGATAACTCGGTCTTGCCACTAAGCTAGACTACTGTTCGACAGGTGCGCTTGCCTCAACGTCGTGATGTTAGTTAGTTTTGGTATGATCAAGTTCTTTATAAATTTTATTACTTCATATCACGCATATCAAGCTTTTGGCGCCGTTGTAGGGGATCGAACCTGGGTCGCCCGCGTGACAGACGTCACTGAAAAATCAGCAAGCATCAATTCAAGGGCTTGAAAACCAAATTGGTCAACTTGCAAAATTAATTTCAGAAAGACCACAAGGAGGATTACCAAGTAACACTGAGCCAAATCCCAGAGAACATGTCAAGGCGATTACTTTAAAAGATGGAAAGGTCCTAGCCGAACCAGAAAAGAAGACTATCCCAGAACTTTCAGAAGAAAAGGCAGCGAAACCCAAGGACAACACTCTACCACCACTCAAGGAATACAAACCGCGCATCCCATATCCGGCAAAATTGAAGAAAGACCATACAGATGCTCAATTCGGTAAGTTCCTTGAACTTTTTAAACAATTACACATTAACTTACCTTTTGTTGAAGCGATTTTACGGATGCCGAAGTATGCGAAGTTCCTTAAAGAACTTCTGACAAATAAAAAGAAGTTGGAAGAATTGGCCACAGTAGAACTCAACGAGGAATGCTCAGCTATTCTCCAAAATAAACTGCCAGCAAAACTGAAAGATCCAGGGAGTTTTACTATCCCTTGTCTGATTGGTAGTTTACTTATTCATAAAGCTTTAGCTGATTTAGGTGCTAGCATTAATCTCATGCCTTACAAAATGTTCAAACAAATAGGTCTCGGGAAACCCAAGCCCACTAGGATGAGTATTCAATTAGCCAATAGATCTGTTAAAAATCCTAGGGGAATCATTGAAGATGTGCTAGTGAAGGTAGATAAATTTATATTCCATGTTGATTTTGTTGTGCTTGACATGGATGAGGATATTGAAGTACCTTTAAAATCTATGATGCTATGATATTCTCTAAAAAACAAAATGATTTGTGTTATTTTGTTGATATTATTGACTATTTTGTTCAAGATAATTTCCAGGAACTTTCTCTCACAGACATGTTGGAACTGTGTCTTGTTCAAGGTGGGGGGAAAGATGAAACCACCCCCGAAATCGATAAAGTAAGGAAAGAATTGGATTCTAATGAAATCATCGCTAGGCACATAAGTTATGAAAATTTAAAGATGAGTGATGAATTGAGATAGAAACCTTCCATTACTGAACCCCCTAAATTAGAACTAAAACAACTGCCAGATCATTTAGAATATGCCTTTTTAGGGGAAGAATCAACTTTACCAGTCATTATCGCATCCGATTTAAGCATTACAGAGAAAGAGAAACTACTCCATGTGTTAAGAGAACACAGACGTGCTATAGCTTGGAAAATTTCAGATATCAAGGGAATTAATCCTTCTTTCTGCACCCACAAAATTTTAATAGAGGACGAATTCAAACCATCAGTGCAAGCCTAGAGACTATTGAATCCCAACATGAAAGAAGTTGTAAAAGCCGAGGTAATTAAACTTCTAGATGTAGGTATTATTTATCCTATTTCTGACAGTTCTTGGATAAACCCTGTGCAGGTTGTTCCTAAGAAAGGTGGATTGACCGTGGTGGTGTCTAATGACAAGGAAGAGTTAATACCTACAAGAACAGTCACAAGATGGAGAGTTTGCATTGATTACAAGAAGCTGAATGACGCCACTCGGAAAGATCATTTCCCTTTGCCCTTTATTGATCAGATGTTGGAAAGATTGTCAGGTCATATGTATTATTGTTTCCTAGATGGCCTTTCTGGTTACTTCCAGATCCCGATAGCTCCAGAAGATCAGGAGAAAACAACGTTCATATGCCCATACGGTATGTTTGCTTATCGTAGAATGCCTTTTGGTTTATGTAACGCTCCTACTACTTTTCAGCAATGCATGCTAGCTATCTTCAATGAATTCGTAGAAGACATCATGGAGGTATTTATAAATGATTTCTCAGTTTTTGGTAATTCTTTCCAACATTGTCTTAATAATTTAGAACGTGTTTTGATAAGATGTGAAGAGACAAATTTAGTGCTAAACTGGGAAAAATGCCACTTTATGGTTCAAGAGGGTATTGTTTTAGGACATAAAATTTCTAGTAAAGGGATAGACGTAGATAAAGCAAAAATTGAAACTATTGAAAAACTACCTCCTCCTAATTCAGTTAAGGCTATAAGAAGCTTTTTAAGACACGCTGGTTTTTATCGTAGATTCATTAAAGACTTTTCTAAAATAGCTAAGCCTTTAACTAAATTATTAGAAAAAGACGTACCCTTCAACTTTGACCAAGAATGTCTGGAATCTTTCAACAACCTTAAGGAAAAGTTAGTCAATGCCCCGATTATGATTTCAACTGATTGGAATCTACCTTTTGAACTAATGTGCGATGCAAGTGATTTTGCAGTAGGTGCAGTTTTAGGACAGCGAAGAGACAAGCACTTCCAGCCGATCTATTATGCTAGTAGGACCTTGACAGCCGCTCAAGCAAATTACACGACTACAGAGAAAGAATTGCTAGCCGTTATTTTTGCATTTGACAAATTTAGATCTTATTTAATTTTGTCAAAAGTCATTGTTTATACTGATCATTCGGCTTTTCGCTACCTCTTAAGTAAAACTAATGCAAAACCTCGATTAATAAGATGGATTCTATTATTACAGGAATTCGACTTAGAAATAAAAGACAAGAAAGGAGCTGAAAACTTGGCAGCAGATCACCTCTCAAGACTAGAAAACACACAGCCCAAGTACCTCGACAAGATAAACGATCTATTCCCTGATGAACAACTCCTAGCCTTAGCAGGTACGATAGTTCCTTGGTTTGCTGATTTTGCAAATTATTTAGCAGCTCACATAACCCCAAAAGGGTTAACCCATCAGCAAAAGAAGCGATTCTTTGCTAATGTGAAGAACTACTTTTGGAAAGATCCTTTTCTTTTTCGAATTTGTGCAGATCAGGTTATACGAAGATGCGTTGATGACACAGAAGCATATCAAATTTTGAATTACTGCCACTCAGGACCCACAGGAGGACATCACAGCGGAATTAGAACTGCTCATAAGGTACTCGAATCAGGCTTTTACTGGCCTACACTTTTCAGAGATACCAACAGGTATGTGACCTCTTGTGATAAATGCCAACGAACAGGTAATATCTCTCAGCATAATGAAATGCCTCAGAACTATATACTTTCATGTGAAATATTTGATGTATGGGGTATTGATTTCATGCGTCCATTCCCTAATTCATTTGGGAATAAATACATATTAGTAGCAGTAGATTATATGTCAAAATGGGTAGAATCCCAAGCCTTACCTACGAATGATGCTAGAGTGGTAGTACACTTTTTGAAAAAACTTTTCTCTCGATTTGGAACACCTAGGATAATCATTAGTGATAGGGGCACACATTTTTGCAATACCCAATTTGAAAAGGTCTTGAAAAGGTATGGAGTACATCATAGAACAGCGACCCCCTATCATCCACAAACCAGTGGTCAAGTCGAAGTGACCAATAGGGAGTTAAAACGCATTCTAGAGAAAACAATAGAAACAAATAGGAAAGACTGGTCAAGAAAGGTAGACGATGCATTATGGGCTTATAAAACTACTTTTAAAACACCCATAGGAACATCTCCCTATAAACTTATTTATGGAAAAAGCTGTCGTCTACCATTTGAACTTGAACATAAAGCATTCTGTGCTATAAAATTTTTAAACCTTGATTTTAAAAGTGCAGGAGAGAAGAGATTAATGCAGTTGAATGAGCTTGATGAATGGCACTACAATGCTTACGAGAACTCACGACTATATAAGGAAGCCATGAAGCGACGTCATGACAAAAGGTTGAAATAACCTAAGCAATTCAAAACAGGTGATCTCGTCTTACTCTACAACTCAATGCTGAAAGTATTCCCTGGAAAACTCAAGTCAAGGTGGTCAGGTCCATTCACTGTCCTAAATGTCTTTCCATACGGCACCATTGAGGTAACTCATCCTAACCACGGTACTTTCAAGGTAAATGGCCATAGGCTTAAACATTATAAAGGAGAGAATTTTACGGAAAACATGGAGGAGCTTCGGCTCCACCACATCCCTTCTTGACACATCCAGGTAGAGTCGAGCTTAGACTCTAAATAATCGCTTCTCGGGAGGCAACCCGAGCACTAACTTAGTAACTTTTCTTTTTTTATGATTTTAGTGTTTTTCATGCATAAACTAACTTTTTGAATGCAGAAATTTAGGACCACACGGTTAGGCACACGGGCATGCCTCAGGCCATGTGCACACTTAAAAACAGGGACACGATCGTGCACCCAGATCGTGTACAAACAGAGCAAAATTTTCCCAAAACACGGGCCATCGATAAATCCCCACGGCCGTGCGACATGGCCGTGGCAACCCTGCAGTATCAACACGGGCTTGCACAAATCCCCACGCTTGTGTCCTTAGCCCGTGGAAGACACTGTCAAATTTCCCAAGCTCATGGCACATATCACACGACTGTGTGAAACACGAACACGATCGCACACGGCCGTGTATACCATCACATGACCGTGTGAGTAACGAAGACCTGATCTCCCACGGCCGTAGGAACCAACCATACGGGCGTGCTCATTGGAACCAGGCGCGCTATAAAGACCGATTTTCAAAAAACTTTTGACTCTATTTTCTTTACCATCCCTTCCACTCTACGTTATCGCGCGTTTGGTAAGTTATGTTTTTGGTTAATCTTATCTGTTCCTCACAAGTGATTATTAAAGAAGAGTGTTTTCGTGTTTAGGAGGTCTGTAAAGTGGTTGTGGTTCTCCAAGTGGTGCCGACGAAGTGTAAATTTGTCAGTGTCCGCTTAAAGGTAAAGGTTGTCGGTAAGATTTAGGTTTTTTATGTTCTTAATAATTTGATTTAAGTGATTGATTTTGGACTCAACATTGTCAATTTTAGGTTCTAGAGTGCTCGTGGCTGGGTTAGCAGCGAAAACGAGCTAGGTGTGTACTTGATTGCATAGAAAACGAGATTCGGCGAAAGTTGAAAAAGTGGACTGTTGACGCCACACGGGTGTGTGGTTGCCCATGTGGTAGGCTGTGTGATGGAACACGGGCGTGTGATCGACGAGCCAGGTCATGCCCACATGACACATGAGTATGACATGGCCTTGTGATGGCTAGGCAAGGCTGTGTGTGAGACACGGGCTCGACCAATTGGTCCATGTGGGCCACACAAGTGTGTGAGCCCACACGGATGATCCACACGGGCGTATGAGATTCTAGGCTAGGCTTGTGATCTACACGACCAAGGCCAATTTGGGCTGTGTGGGCCCACACGGGCAGACCGACACGGGCGTGTGAACTTAATTTCACTGATTTGTTTGCCAAGGTTGCACGGGTCGCCCAAGTCGACTGTGAACCTACTGTAAGGTCAGTAAGCCATACTTAGACCCCTAATTGAATGAAATGACTGTATGACTGATATATGTTATTGAGCGTGATTTTATCTCACTGAACTGATACTGTATGTACTGTTACCATGACATGGTATTTTATAACTGTATGTTGCATTGCATGGGGATGTGATGATATATGTGGAGGAAGTGTACTAAAAGGCTTAATGCTTGTTATACTGGCAGCTCTGCTGCAAATCACTAATGGCTTAAAGCCTATTATATTGGCAGCTCTGCTGCGAATATTGTTTAGTGCCGCAACCGGTGTTAATTGTAAGTGTAGGGATGGGTGGGTGATTTGATCCCCACAGGAGTGCAGGGTTGGACAGGAGATGGTGTATGGCGGTTGGTTGGGTAGGACTTCCATACTGTACACCGCATTACTGTTTATTGGTACTGTTAAGGTTACTGTCACTGTAATGGGCTAAGGCCCTACTGCGTACTGATACTATTACTGATACTGAAAAGGGCTCAAGCACAGACTGTGTTTCTACTTACTGATGGTTTGATTGTTGTCTGTGGGGATTACACACTGAGTTTACGTAAACTCACCCCTTCTGTTTAATCTGTACAAGTAACCCTCAGACATAGGCGGATCGATGCGACGGAGGACTTAGCGGTGGCTACACGATCTCATTTACACTATTTCGTACTTATTAAGTTTTAATTGGGTATTTTTCTGTAATAATGGCCTCTATGGATTTTTACTTAAAATTTGGATTTTATACTGAATTATGTTTTATATCTGCTAGAAGTAGGTAAACTCGGGTTTTCAAAAGAAAATGAATGTTTTATTAAAACACCACATATACGCAAATTGTTTTAAAAGCTTCCGCAAAGTAAAACGTTTTGGAAACAAAAGACATGATTTAGAATTAACATAAGATAACGAAAAGTTGTTTAAACGGAGGAATGATTTTAGTGATGTTACAATTTTAAAAGCACTACCATGTGACATCGCCAGGTTCGGCCATAACGTCTAGGCCGGGTTTGAGGTGTTACAATTAGTAGGTTGAATTGTTTTAGGTTGGATTGATATGTTGATGCCAAATTGTGGAAATGTTAGAATGGATGTTTATAAATGGTTAAATGAATGTTTAGACATGCTTTTAGATTGGTTTTGTATAGGTTTAAGTGTGCATTTATGCACTAAATAAGTTGAAGGTTTGGCTTCGCATAGAATAGGTACCAAATGGCTAAATTTCACCAAAAATAGGGTCCTCGTCTTGACGAGCAATTCTTCTTCATCGCAACATTGATCGACAGTAAGTGACGTTGTAAAATCAAGTGGTCCGACGTCTGGATATGACAAACTATTGGGCGACGTCACGATGTGGAGGAAGTGACATCACAACACATGGTCTAAACTTTCAAACTTTGCAATTTGGTCCTAATCCATGCCCGAGTCACCAAAAGGGCTTTCGTAAAATTGATTTAGAGTTGAATTTAATTGCATATCATCATGTGAAAACGTTTATGGTATGAATAAATGCCTGGATGAATAATTTGTCAGTTTTTGTTCTGGTTTTGCTTGTGGCATCCTATAGTTAGGACTTGGTGGCTAGGTCAGGCAAGGGGTGTTACAGTTTATTTACCATTTTAATCCTTTAGATAATTGCTATCAAGGTCCCCAAGTCTTTTCCTTATTAAAATCTTATAGCAATTAAAATTTTACAATTTAGTCATTGAGCCTTAGTTAACTACTTTTCGGTTAAATTACTTAACCAAATCTTAATATATTTTTATATTAACTTAGTAAATATTCCTATTTAATATTTATGGATTTGATTTATGGAAATGGGGCTCCGAAATTGCATTTTTCGGTACCACTGAAATTCGAGTCATTACATGGCAATAATATGATATATGTGTACACACACACACACACATGCACATGTATTTATGTATTGAACTTGAATCATAAAAGTACAAATTAAATTTGTCACTCGTCTATAACTCTCATCTTTCCTTTCTCTTGCAAGGGCCCGACGTCGTCTTTAGCTGCATTCAATAATTCAATAATAGAAACAATATCATTTTACATCCACTTCACATTGAAATACATATCCAAATATTTTATTCAATTTAGTCTCTACATTCGGGATACTTGTTTTTTTCAATATCAAACATCAGATCAAAATCGAATTTCACATTATTTCATTAGGGACCTAATACTTCATATCTATAACGTGATTTCATGATAGTTTTTTAGTTTATCCAATTTAGTACTTAATTTTACAAATTTATCTAACAAGTTTAACTTACTTTCTAATTTAGCCCTTATCATAATCTAGGCTTATTAACTATCAATTTCTTCAAATTAAGCTCAAAATCATCAATTTCACTACAATGGAAACTCGCTAAATATAAACTAAATGAACAAATTAACACATAAGCTAGCTAAATCAAGCTCCATGATTATGAACCTATAAAAATTCAAAGAAAAAGGCTTGGTAAGTTTGAGGTTTTTCTTTCTTTTCTTTTCAATTGACGGGGGAAGAAGATGAAAAGTTCATCTCTCATTCCACTAATTTATTTTTTATACTTAGTTTAGTTTTTAATTAATCTTAAATAAGCTAATTAATCATGGTTTCTTAATTAATCTAATATTTATATTCTATTATTATTATCATTATTATTATTATTGTTGTCGTTGTTGTTGTTGTTATTGTTGTTGTTGTTGTTGTTGTTGTTATTGTTATTATTATTATTAAAGTTAATGGTAGTAGTCATCATTTCCCACTAATGCCCTTTGGATAATTGTAACTAGGTCCTCAAGTATTTTTTAAATTAAAACTCAATAGTAATTAAATTTTTACAATTTAGTCCCTAAGCTTTAATTAACTATTTTCTCTATTAAATTACTTAAACTGATCTTCAGTATATTTTCATAGTAACTCCATAAATATTCCTATTTTATTTTTACAGACTCGATTTATGCAAATGAGATTTCGAAATCATATTTTCTGACACTGCCTAAAATCAGCTCATTACAAATTCTAATGTTCAAGAGCTTAATTGAATGCATTTTTTTTAAAGGGCTTAATTGATTTTTTCTTTTTTTTTTTTGAAAGGGTTCCCTAGACCTTTAAGCCTTGTTATACCCTTGCACCTCCTGAATACGTGGCACAATGAGAAGCTACCTAAGAGATTATTGCGGATGACCCTTCGCCTCGCATCGTCCAGTTGGTCTTCCACCTTGCATTGTTAGTGACTAGCCACCCACACACTATGAAGAGAATTCAAAGAACAATCACAAAAGGAGCAGGAACAACAACTAGAGATCTTAATGCTGTCAAATAATTGGAAGAGGAAGGAGAAGCCTATATATATAAATCCCTAAAACAACATGTTTCATTACAGAATTGTCTCAACACTCTACGACCAATGCATTTGGACACGTGTCCCTTCAATAACACAATTTATCATTAGCCCTATTCTCCATAAACAATGGCTCAACTTTTCATTTAAAGTAGATGTTCCAAAATCTTTAAAACGACCATTCATCTTCAAAATCGTGTTCAATACACTAGTAACCTACCTCTCGTGTCTTGAGAACGTTTTTGAAGATGATGTTATTTCTCCTATGACAATTACCACCCGCTGAAATTACCTACAGAAGGTCTTAAGGTAGGTCACTTTGTAACCTACCTCTCGACTAGGTGGGGACAATTGTTATACCTTGCACCTCGTGAACATGTAACACCATGAGAAGCTACTTGAGAGACACCCGTGGATGGTTCTCCACCTCGCATCTCTTGGTTAGTTTTTCACCTTGCATTGTTAGATTGGTCACCCATTGAACCACTAGACATTAGACCACTTGCTTTTTAGCGGGAACAGACTTATCTATAAGAGGGGACTACTAAGAGACCATTGAGATGTAATAATCTCATACTACCTCAATAAACGGAATGCTAAAACAATTCCACACTTTATGGACACTTGTATCAACAAGCCTTAAAAAAATAATTGTTATATTTTAGATCAATATAATAGAAATATTGAATCAATTAAAAAATTATATATATTATAAATACAATTATATTAATAAATTAATCAACAAAATTTATAAAAAGTAGGTAAATCTATTTTAATTATTCATTTTTGTAAGTTGTAACTGGATTTTTCCCTGTATATAGAAGATGTAAAAGTGAACGCATTCTAGATTCCATTTGTTTTATTTGGGAAGAAATTTCGAAGCTTCTCTTTTACTTTTTCTGATTTTTCATTAGGCGCGGCTAATCTGCGCTCACTTTTTTTGCCTTAAAACTTTTCAACATATTTGCGTCACAAATTGGATGAAAATTTTTAGGTTAAAATATGCCACAAGTCCTTATACTATTTAAAAATTTAAAAATTAGTCCCTTTACTTTTTACTTTTTAGAATTTAAAATTTTTGGTCAAATTGTTAATCGTATTAAAATTATTGTATTAAATTTAGGTTCATTATGACATTGTCTTTTACATGGCTATCAAGTAAATTTTTATTATTTATTTATATTGCAAAATGTCACGGCAACAAATTTTGTTACATTTAAATTCATTACAATATCATTTTATAGTTACAAGACAACCAAGTGAATATATTTTTTTTATTATAAAATGTCATACCAACAAATTTAACCGTGTTAATAGTTAGACATGAATTTTAACATTTAAAAAATAAAAAGATTAAATTCATAAAAATAAAACTAAATTCTAAATTTGTGAAGAATATAAAAACTTATGTAATATTTTAACCAAAAATTTATTAAAAGAATAATGAGAAACAAATAATTTCATCCTTTAAATTAAAGTGATTTTTTAAAACTACAGATTTTATTTCAATAAAATCTAAATTAAAATAAAAAATCAATAGTTTTTACCGTGAAACGACATTAAGAAAAAGGTAAAAGAAACAAATTGCAGGATTGGAACTCAGAATGCAACTCTACACTACATAGGGCTCCTTTGCATTGCCAATAAGCTTCAGTGTGGTGAGAATTAAAGAGTAAAAAAATTTGAACTGAAATGCAGCTCTAGTTGTGGTGTTTGGCAAGCACACCAGTGAGCATTTCTCACCTCACTGTAACCTAAAATATTGGTTAGAGTTAAAAGCTTCAGTGGACTGATTTGAAAGTCCAAAAATAAGGATAATTATTATTTTACCCCTCCAACTCTTCTTTTATTATTTATTTTATTTAATACACATAACATAAGTTTAATATGTCATTATTTAATATAATTTAATTTTCAATAAATTTATAATTTTTATTTATAAATTTGGTATAAATACAATTTAATTTATATTTTATTATTTGATTTAAATATACTTTGTAAAATATTTTGATATTTTATTATGAGTATAATTTAAAAATATTTAAATTTTATTGTATATGATTTTAATATTTTAATAATCATTTTATAAAAAAATATAATTTTAATTTATGTTTTATATTAAATAATATAACATAAATACATTATCATTTCTAATCTAATGTCCTGAATAGTCATTTTATATTCTCACATCACTGCTACAGTTGCGTTTAAATTCAAACACACACCCCATCATTGTTTCTAATCTCACCACTATAGTATCCAATCTTACCGCTATAGTAATTAATCTCATCGCCACCGTTGATTTTAACTTCACCGGAGATAAACACACCACCCATCTAAACTAAGCCATAGTCTAAATGGCTTGAGTTAACCAAAGTGGGTATTCCTTCAAAACTTCCATTAGCTGTTGTGCCACTTCACTCACTCCATTTTTTTATTTTTAACAGTTGTACAGGGATTTTGTGATAATAGTATTTTCATATTTCCCTATGAGTTTCCATGGCTCCGCTCCACTTTCCAATGACGCTCATTTTCCCTGTGAGTTTCGACTGCTCCTCATGGATGAATGCTGCTTGCGCCTCACCATCACTACTTGGGTTTTCTGCTTTCTATATTACCATCACCTTGGACTGGAATGCTCGAAAGGGACTTATGGCAAGATTTTAGCTCATATTTCCACTAGAGTCAAACTTAAACAAATATAAAATACATTAATATTATGTTTAAATTTGATCCATCAATACTTTTAGGGTCATCTATTTGTTGAAGGGGGCCATTCGAATGTCTTGGGTGAGGTCTTCATTCGGTGGGCCCAGTTGCAGATTAGGTAGGTCTTCATTGCCACCTTCTAAAACGTCGTGTTCCTGCACCAAATCTTGCGGCTCATTAGCATGCAAATCTCCCCGGTACCTGCATTGGCGTGCCCACATTTGGTGCTTGTACAAGCTCATCAGAAGGCACCATCCTTCACGATTTGGGCGGCGTGGATATTGATGTTCAGGTTAAAATAAAGGTTAATTTTTGTTATTATACTCTATATTTTATGAAAGTTGTGGATTTAATTTCTATAGTTTAATTTGATTATTTTAGTTTTTTTATTTTTTTAATTTTAAAATTTTAATCCTTATAAAAAAATTATAGGGATTTAAAATGATCCCATTAAAGAATATAGATTAAATCTATAATTGTATACATAATACGAGAGTAGCAATTAAATTTAACCAAGCGAATTTGACTACTACTATTTAGGTTGATACTAAAATTTCAAAATTCGAAAAATATAAACCTAAAAATAATAAAATTAAAATATAATAACTAAATTCATAACTTTCATAAAATATAGGTACTAATAGTAGAATTGAACCAAAAATAAATACTAGAACTTCATTGCTTATTAAATGCTCTAAAACTATAATTTATGTTCAATGTGAATCAACGCCATCTTTTTCAGAAAACTCCAGAAAAGGGCAATAAAATAAAATTTGGTTCCAACGTGACCAAATTCAACCGTCGTACTTGTCAGCAATAGTTTAATATATTTGTGGGTACTTGTCCTAACATTCTATACGTTTGATTTATATTGTTGTCTTTTTTTCTGGATGTCTTCAAATATATTATAAAAAATATATTTACAATAAGAATTTGCAATTGGTCACCCAACTTTTTTCATCACGTTTAATGTGTTTTTAGGGTAAATTACATAATTGGTCACTTAAATTTCACAAGGTTTCATTTGGTAGTAAAAATAAAAAAAATTATAATTTTAACACGGTTATTACATACTTTCATCATTTTAGTTGCCACTATTATATATTTTTATCATTTTAGTCACTTGTCGTTAATTTTTCATTAGATACACTCATTTTAGTCATCTAACTTTATTAAATTTTCATTTCGGTCACTCATTTTATAATTTTGACTTTTTTTAAGAAATAATTTTTTTTCGGTGGAGATAAAAGCCGGCAATTTTACTGAAAAATTTGGATTAGAAAAACCATTTTATCTTTTTAGTTTTCTTTTTAGAATTAATTTTAATTTTTTCTCAATAAAAAGGGCATGGAAAAATCTAAGGTTTTAGATGGAATATCTCGGACTTTTATAAAAAAAAAAGCTCCATTATAAAATTTTGTCATATGTCATGGCTTTTTCAGGGAAGGGAATTACCAGTTTTTTTAGCTCGGTTGAACCAGTCAATACCAATTTAAATTATTTCTGCCACCATCAATAAAATTTAAAAATTTATAGGGAAGGGAATTACTTCGGTTTTTATTGGAATTATTCAACTTTGTTTAACTAGGTTGAATTGGTATGTATCAGTTCCCGACTCAATCGGTCTAAAGGCTTTTTCTAGACCAATACCCTAGACGGTTTTCGGTCCAACTGATTAGTCCTATCCGATTTAGATAACCATAGTTTCTTCGGGAAAAATAGCTCAAATAATTCCCTACAAAAACCCCATATATTTCCCTTTTAATAAAAAAAATTAAAATTAATTCCAAAAACTTAAAAAATAAAAAAGATAAAATAATTTTTGATGTAAAAATTCAAGTTTTCTCTATAAAAACTCAAGTAATTTTCTTTAAAACACCATGTTTTCCCTCTTATTGAAAAAATTAAAATTAATTCCAAAAAGGAAAAAAAATTAACTTTCCAATAAAAACTAAAGTTTTGTTTTTATAAATCCCCAGTAATTCAATGTAAAATCGAAACTAAAAAGATAAAATGGTTTTTCTAACCCGAATTTCTCAGACAAAATTTCAAGTTTTTCCCTTCAAAGAAAAAATTAAAATTAAAATTTAAAAAAATAAAAGAATTTAAAAAGATAAAATGAGTGACAAAAATTAAAACTTAGTAAAATTGGATCACTAAAATGAGTGTTTCTAATGGAAAATTAACTGCAAATAACTGAAATGATAACAATATGTAACGGCAGTTATTAAATTACAAAATTTTCATTTTTAGTGCCCAAAATAAAAATTTATAAAAGTTAAATGACTAGTTGTATAGTTTACCCAAAATATTGTGAAGTTCAACCACAAATTCGGCAGTTACACCAAGGGCAACTAGAAAAAGGGTAGAAAAAAAAAAGGAAAAAAAAGTCGTTCTTTGGAGCCTTTTCAAGGTTTCCTTATTAACATTATATTTCTAAGTAGAATAATTTTATATGGGTGAAATTAAAAAATATTTTTAAAAAAATTATTTAATAATAAAAATAAGTAGAGTGCAAATGTTTTAATATTATTAAAATATGCGTTTAATCTTTAAATTTGTAATTATAATTTTTATTTAAATATGATATAAAAATATTAAAAAGATAAAAGTATTTTTATAATTTATAATAACTGCGATCACTTTCCCCACAAAAATAGTTAGATAAACAAATATTATTTTATTAAAAATAGATTTTAAAATTTTTAATTGACAGAAAGAAGAAAACTGTAACATCAACTCCGATAAAAACATTATATTAATATATAAAGATTCTTATAATAAAATGGAGAATTAATGTATGAAAAGGAAAGTAAAATTTATAGTATGAACATAGATATATGTATTCCAGAATCCAGGCCTATTACCAAAAAAAAAAAGGGGGGGGGGGGATTCAGGTCAAACTGCGACAATCCCAAAGACGGGAGAAATTCCAATTTGATTTGTTAATTCAGTTTTCGGACAGGTTCATTAGTCAATCGTAATTTATAATACAAAGACTTTCAATAATAAAATCTGTGTCTCAGATACCATCTCTTCTTTTTTCTATTCTCCTTTCTCTCTCTGGTATTCTCTTTCTCTTCTTTATCAACATCTAATATTTTATCCATGTTTTTCTGTTTGCTCATCAAAAAGATGGGATTTTGGAGTTTTTTTATTTTCTTTTTTACTTTATGCTCTGTTTGGAAGGGGAGAAAGAGTAGGGAAGTGTAAAGAAACTTTCTGCTGGGTTCCTACCCTGCTCGTCTTGACTCATCAACTTCTGGTTTTGAAATTAACGGAAGGCCAAAAAGTGTCTTCGGTCATGTTTTTGGCTGCTTATTTATTGGAGGAGAGAAACAGTTTTTGTTTCCCATCTATCGAATACTGATTGCTTGTTTCTTTTATATATAATTTCAAGTTTTTTTTTTTTTTGGGGGGGGGGGGTTACTTGTGGACTGAACTTCAATCATGTGTATAAGTTTAGAAGTGGCTTTTGGCTGTGAGATCGAAGACTTAGTGTATGATAAAAGTTCTAAGAAAAAGGAAGATCATAGCAAGCTAGGATCTTTGCGCTTTCTATTTCAATGGCATGTGACAGCTTTTAATAATTAGATTGTTTTAATTTATTGTGAGCCTGTACAGGTAAAATTGAAATCAAACAACGAGGAGAGATGGATGAGAATGGAAAAGTACGCCCAAATTGTGCTAATGCTGCTAATCCCTACCATGTATGTGGTGCATATTGCCTAGAAAAGATTGCTGATGGCAAGGGATATAAGGAAAAGGATAAAAAGATATTAGGTAATCAATCTTACCCCCTTGTGCTCGATTTTCCAAACTTATCTTTGCGAAACATGTTATTCCACAGATGAAGTTGTTCAATTCTATTACTTCCTTTTGCATTTGGAAAGATGATCAAATCATTTTAGGAGTTCATAAACACTGGAATCCCTTATGCTTTCATGTACCATTGGTTTGTGATCGATTCAATGTAATTCGTGCAAGGTGGATGATTGAAATCTAGTTTATGGTTTAAGTAACCTAATAAATGTTTATTTGTGGAACTAATTAATCTAAAAGGTGAAGTTTGGTCTATCTTTAAATGTTTGGTAGAAAGTGTGAATAAGGAACATGTCATTTTAAGTCTTTCTCGGCTAGACAAATAACAGAATTCCGAGAGAAAAGTGTATCTTTGGAAAATATTTTTGTTTCCATATCATCAAATGCAGCTTGGTTAAATTCAGAGTACAAAGAATTTAAGTTTCTTGTTAGTACCTGAACAGTTAGGTTCCTTTGGTTCTTGGCTGATATAGGCATGTTGTTAAGCCTAACCAAGAAACTTTTGATTTATTAGCTTAAGTCAAAGCTTTGTTGATCACTTTCTAAAGGCAGGTTTTATTTGCATTTCCATTTGTTAGATAACCGCTACGGTATAAAAGAAGTTGTGCGTAACAAAAGGACTGATGATGGAGGGAGATCGCAACCAAATTGCCCTAAAGCATTGAATCCTTACCACGAATGCAATGATAATTGCACCCAGAGAAGTTCCAAGGCCAATATTCAGGGAGTTAGAAAGGAATCAGGTCTCTGCTCATGATTAAAAGTTCTTTACTATATTATTGTTTAGGTTTTTGTTGATGTTCTAAAGCTAGGTGTTCATGTCTTTTTATTTGTTAGATAATCACAACGGTATAAAACAAAGTGAGCTTAGAAAAAAGAAAGGTGGCGAGGGAAGAGTGCACCAAAATTGCGGAAAGGCATCGAATCCGTACCATGAATGTGATGAAAATTGTTTCAACAGAATTACAGAGGCCAAGAAAGAATCAGGTTTCTGATGATATGATTAAGAGAACTGTTGTATTTGTTCATGTGTATTCGGTGTGTTTTACAGACCTTTTTCTAAACATAGGCATACATGTTTTCAGTTTTATTTGTTAGATATTCGCAATGTTATAAAACGAGGTCAGCTTAGGAAAAGAAGGATGTCGAGAGAACAGTAAGCATCTAATAATGCTTATCATGAATGCAACGAAAATTTCTTTGAAAGGAATAATGATACTACACAGGGGATCAGAAATGAAACGGATTTTAACCCCCCCTCACCCCAAAAGCCAAACCTCTGTCATAATTCTGTTACTCGTTATCACTAAGTTGCTAGAAACAATTCCACTGCAAACTTGTTTTGTTTTTATGTTTTTTGTTTGTTGGAGTTGCAGTTATAATTTGGTGAAACAATAAGGATACAGTAAATTCTTATAAATAGATAACTAAATACAAACTTTGGATAGAAGGACTCCTCTCGAACGGATCAAGATTATTTTCCCTCCCTTGAATGGAGACGGGATGGAATAGTGGAGGTAGTCAAAGGCCACATCAATCTTATTGTTGGCTATTCATAGAACCTTGGAGAATTTGTAGATGTTCTTGAAGAGTTTCATAAGCCATGTTGTTCTTAGATCGTGGCATGTTTGATGATCTTGTTTTGGCATATTGTTGCATGCTGAGGGTAATTTTTAGTCTGATACACTTTTGAGACGCATTTCCACCGGTTTGATAACATCTAACGACTTGATTCTTCCTTGAGATTGATGTTTTCTTTCAAGGTACACAAATTCACTGTTGCATTTTCATGACTACAGTCTTCTCATTGTAGGTTCCAAATTTATTGATGATTCCAGAAGCTTTGACAGGAAAAAGAAGGGATGTGAGTCTCAGCCTAAGTCCCCTCGAGCACTTGAGATCACCCCTGCCCTAGGTGCAATTTACCATGGTGACCCCAACTCACTTCAGTCTCATTTATATAGGGAGAAGTTGGAAGCAGAGAATGCCGAGTCCTTTTCTTCTTTTGAGCAACACCCTGAAGAGATTTGTTCTCAAGAGCAATCTTTTGACAAGGCTCAAATTCAATACTCTCAACCGTTGCCTATGTCTGGCAAATTCATGGTTGTTCCCTCTTACAAACTCGCAAAGGCTTATACTTACATATGAAAGCTTAGTGATTCTTGATTTTTTATAAATGTAAATCTTTGCTTATATCCTCCTCTTTGACAGTCTCCTGGTGATACAGCAACCAAATTTAAAGGGGAGAAGATTCAAATTTCCCCTAAGGTAAGTTCAGATGCAAGTACCAAGGATGGGAGAGAAGATGTGACTAGCTCAGCCTTCAGTTTCACAGGGATCACCCAAGCTCTAGAAGAGAGTGATAAGGAAGATAACAAATCCATAATCTCTGAGTCCTGTGTTTCAGTTGGAAAATACCGTGTGAAAGAAAGTATCGCCTCAACTCTACAGTCAATTTTCGATAAATATGGAGACATAGCAGCTAACTGTCAGTTGGAATCGGCTTCCATGCGTGCATATTATTTAGAGTGCTTGTGTGCTGTGGTTCAAGAGTTGCAATCCACTTCATTCAATGAACTGACCAAATCAAAAGTAAAAGAAATTTTTGCTGTTCTTAAGGATGTAGAATCTGCAAACATTGATGTTAGTTGGCTGCGTGCTCTGCTCAATGAAATCTCAGAAGCCATCAATCTTGCTAGTCAACGAAAAACTTTTGAAGCCAAAAAGGTTAAGTATGAAAGTTCGTTAGAGTCTGTAAAGAAAGAACTGGAATCTCGAATGGAAAATCTATCTCAGAAAGAAAAGGAGGCTGCTGATGCCCGGGAACAAGTCACAGAAATCAAGGCCCGTTTGGATGACATGGAACATGAATGTTCTCAGTTGGACAAAACTATTTCGTCTATAGCATCAATCAACGAGAAGTTCCAGGGCAAATCTCTGGTGGATGAGCTCCTGTAATATTGTTTGCGAAGTAAGACATTACATTAATATTTAGATACCTTGATAGCGTCATTAAAGTGTTGTGTGTAGAGAAATTGATGATAGGGTTTCAAACTTGTTTTCGAGCACTATATATATTCTGATTCCTGGCTTTCTGGAATAAATGAACTGCCAAGAAAAATTAAGAGTCCTTGATCTTAGCCTCAGGACTTGGTTCATAATATGGGTCACATTTTGCATTTGAAATGAAAGAAGAGTTTAATAAAACCAGTTCCAACATTTATCTGCTTGACGCTTTCTTTAATCCTTGGTGTTGTGGGATTTTGTGGTTGCTTATATACATCAATGCTTTTCTTGTTTGCAAGCTATGAAATTGACCTCATCATAACAATCTGATTTGCCGCAATTACACATAGTCGTGACTTTGCATTTGTAACGCACTTACTCATCGTGTCATCGGCCAACTCTTCTATAACCATTGTTCCAACACCCTTGAAAAGAAGACATGAATCAACTAAACTTCGATTGTTATCTAGGATGGTGTAAGAGATGTTTGTTTCTACAATGATTTTAAGTATATACCACAAAACGCAAAGCAAGAAATCGATCAACACATTCAATCAAATTTGAAGACTAAAGACTTAAGCATGGAAAAGAGGCATCCTCATATGAAATCCTCAAGAAACAGATTGTAAAGCAAATGTCAAGAAAAAGGGGCAATGTTGTAACTTTTTCAAACTTGAGAACCTATCACCGGTGCAACTTTATACCCCAAGCATGTCGAATGCCCATTTGTTCTCCCTCCTAACAGCCTCTTCTGCCTCAGAGGTGTAATCGTTCTTGATGTTGAAGGTAGTGCGAATCTCCTCAGGTCTCTTCCCCTTTATCATGTTGGCAACAGTTTGGCAGGTCAAGTCCAACAAGCTCTCTATTTTCAAACAGTTGGCCGCCTGCAAGCAAACCCCATTCTCATGATAGTAGAATACAACCAAGATTCAAGAACAAGAAGATGGCAGAATGGCAAATTGGGAAAAGAAAAGAAACTAACCAGGATGAGGTCGAAGAGGGTGTTTTGGTCAACCTTGACAAAATTAGCATCCCATTCGTCGAGTTCCTCAGGGGAGATGTCTTCCTTGCCAGCGGCGGAATTTACGTGCTTCTTGCAGTAGTCGAGAATCTTGGATAAGATGTCGCCGGAGACGCTATGGACAAGGATGACGCTGCCGGGGCAACCATTTTCGTAAAAGTATTTGATCGTCTGAGACTGGACTGCAACCGCTTCCTCCACCTCGAAAACCTTTTGGTCGGAGGTCCTCAACTTTATCTTGGTCGATGTCGATCCCATTGTTTTCTTCTACAATTCTCTCACCACAAACCCTTATCTTCAAGAACTAGAGTAGCAATGACAGAAAAACGTCCTTCTAAACTTTGGAGGGATGGATATATGGTCAATTGCAGCTATGAATTCTTATATACTAATAGTAACAGATGTGTTGTATATAGAACGCAACAATGTCGTTTGAGGGCCTTCTTTAGATTCTGTAGGATAACTATTGAAGCTACACTAACGTTTTTGTAGCCAGGACACTTGCTAAAATAGTTTAACAATCCTTTGCCGTCAAAAGGAACTATAGATGCTTGATTTCCGACCAATTATTCTTTGTAATGTATACAAATGAAAGTAGATTGAATATTTGAAATTTTTGAATGATTCGAATCTAAATATGTAAATTTATATAAAAAATTGAATTTGTAAATTATTCGAGTATTACAATCTAAATTTGAATTAAATATTATTTGTCAAATTTTTAAAATAAAAAAAATTTGAATTTAACATTTCCAATCGTACGTTTAATATTCAAATTTGCAAAATTTGAATCTAAATTCAAAAATATAAAATAATTAATTTCAAATAAAAATTATTTATAATTAATAAATAAATGAAAATCAACAAAAGTAGTTACATAACCATCCTAACAAATTAAAACAATAATTTCACAACAAATTAATCATGCCTAGTAACTTAAACATACGAATTCCAAAAAAAATTAAAAAATTCATAACAATTTACAAAAAAAAAAAAATCTAATTTTAACTTTTTCAATAATATGTTGGACATTTTGTGAAATAAAATAACAAAATAAATTCATTTTAAATAAAATTTATTCATAATTAACAATAAATAATTGCAAATGAATAAAGCATAGTTAAATAACAATTCAAACGAATTAAACATAACAATTTCACAAGAGTGTAAATATACTTAACAACTTAAACATAAGAATTCTAAACAAATTGAAAGTTCCATAACAATCCAAAATAACTTAATTACTTAACACATGCTAATTGTATATATTATAATGTAACACCCCTCACCCGACCCGATCACCGAGTTCAAGCTATAGTACGCTTCATTTGTTGCCGAAGCAACTACAATCAAGTACACAGTAAAATAATCATTCACATATGCATTTCAATATCAAACACATTCATTTCAAGTTAAACAATTAATTTCCAAGTCTTAATCGAGCTTACGAAAGCTCTTTTGTCAACTTGAACACAAAATAGGACCAAATTGTAAAGTTTTCAAAATTCAGGGCCAACGTCGTGACATCGCCAAAATAATATGTCACCTCACGATTTCAGGACACTCGACGTTGCGATGTCATATATTTTCTGCTAACGTTGCGATGAGGAAAGATGATCGTTAGGATGAGGACCCTATATTTGGTAAAAATGAGTATTTGGCATATAGACACTCAATTTTGCCCGGGCCCAGAAATAAGTCCAAAAACAAAAATAATAAACCCAAAAAAAAAACGAAGTCCAAGTCCAGTCCAGAATTACAAATATAATTTGGCCCGATTGGAATGACCCATTACTTGAAAAGATTTAAGGCCCATCTACAAGCTTGACTCATATGGAAATATAATCTTCAAGGATATGCAATCTTAGATATGATATGCAATCTTAGAAGATATGATTTTGTAATCTTAGAGATTTAATTTGTAGATACCTTTTAATCTTAACCGTTGATGTAATTGATCTGTACCGTTGGATTTGAGGAGGCTCAACTATAAATAGAGGCCTCTCCTTCATTGTAAAAGACACTTGAGTTTTGAGAAGCAATAAAAATTCTTGAGAGCTTTCACTCAAATTTCTCTCCCTCTTACGTTCTTATTTTCTGCGGTTTGTTCTTATTTTATTCTTTGTTCATCTTCATTTTTCAACCTTTTTTTATTTTGATTTAATCCATGTTTCCTTAAATTTTTTTATTTTTTATTGTTTTTTTAAATTTTACTCAAATCATTGTTTTAAAAAATATATTTCATTTAATTGTCATTTTTATCCAAAAATTGTTTTTTTAATTAAAGGCAATATTTGACATTTAGGATTTTCGAGAAAAGTAGTGCCCTAACTTACTGGGTTGCGATTTTTCTCGTCGAATTCGAATATCCAAGTACCCTTCTAAATGTTTTGAGTTTTAAAATATAAACAATTATTCTTGAGATTTCAAAACGTTGTGTCCTAACTTACTGGATATGGCATTTTGTTGTTTCAAGATGGAAATTTTCCAAAGGCAAGTTTAGCTTCAAAGATTTTGAAATATTGCATCCTAACTTACTGGATGTGATGTTTTGATTCGTTTGAGATAAGTGAGTCTTAGTTTTCAAGTTCGAGGCATTCAAATAGTTTTCTTTCAAAAGAGGATTGCATTTTAAAACTTTCAAATTTCCGACATAAAAGACATCAAATAATCAATTAGGTACCAATTTTTGGGCATTACAAGGGTGCTAACCCTTCCTCGTATGTAACCGACTCCCGAACCCGTTTTCTCTATTTCGTAGACCAAAACTAATGGTTTTAAAACAAAATGTTTTAAAGGTGATCCAATCACACCTAAAAAGATTGGTGGCGACTCCCGTTTTAGTTTTTTAAAGTCGAACCCCGTTTTTCAAAAACCCTAAAAAATGGTTTCGACATGGCAATAGTTTCCAAACAAACCGTACAATATATACATCATGTACCAATTTCAATTGAATCCAAACCTAACATAAACATGCTAAGCAAGCTTAACATCTATATTCATCATCTTCTCAAAACAATTTCTATCTATACATCAAGTAAATTTAACATTTCATGCCATCAATGAAACACCAACCATATCATTCCATTTACTAATATTTACCTATGCTAAAGATCCTTAAAACATGCCAATTCACTTCCATTTCAAACACTTGTGAACACACATATATACACACATCTAGAGCTTATAAGTATTTATACATAACCAACAACTATCAAATTAGATCACATTTTTCAAGCATGCTACAAGTTACAATTGTTCAAATGCATTTCCATTTTATTCATCAATCAAACAAACTACCATTTCTACCTTATTTTATATTATTCCATATGCCACACACTTAGCTATACATCATCACATCATTAAGCATGAAATGTATATATGTTCATCTCCATATATGAATTAAAAATTACCAAGTCATCATAAGTTATGAAACTCATCAAGACACCTTATACATTAAAGTATATACCAAAACACTTGTATACATGCCACAATTCCTTGACTCAAGTTGACCAAATAACCATCGAAATAAGGATAGTGTGAGCTATGAGACAATTTGGCTTGATGTGTTTCACAAGGTGACAATCTATAAGGAAGAAAGAAAACAAACTAGGTAAGGATATAAAATGCTTAGTAAGTTCATAGGCATTAAATAAAACATACCTTATCTTTTATCTAATACAATAAGCTACCATCACTTGATATAATTTGGCTAGACTTGATAATTCAAAACAATAAGAAGGTGAGTATTAACTTATATCTAAAACCATATGATGCCTCAATCATGAAGCAAGCAAATTCATGTCATTTTGGATAAACAATCACAAAAACTCATTCAATTCAAGAATAATATGTTCACATACATAAGCAAAGGCATTATACTCAATTTATTTTGTATTCTTCCTTTTGAACATCAAGTTCATTTACCTATTTTCAATTTCTTGTTTATACATTAGCCATTTCGCCCTATAAACCTTAGTAAATAGACTCAGATACACAAATAACTACACCAACCCAATTGCTCATCGGAGCTGAGAATATTTGTGTCAAGTTACTTGTCCAGGATAAACCTTTATAATGACACATCTGATTTCTTGTCCAAGTTAAAAATACATACATGTCAGGTTACCTATTCAGGCTAAACCTTTAAAACGACATCAGATTACTTCTTCGAGCTAAACTTGTATCACATGTATTTGATAATCCGCAAAAAATGTTGGACCTCAGTAACCATCTGTAATCAATCCTATACAAGCGCACACAAAAACCTATTGGTATGCCAATCATATCCTAACATTTACTAAGTTCACACGGGTATCTATTGCACTTATAATCATCACTTTTCAATTTAGTTCAATTCTCACCAGTTGTACCATTTCACAAACAATTTAATTTATAATAAAACATACATAAATATAAATTAAATACATATAATCTAAGTTATGATTACCATATGAACTTACCTGTTCAAACAACAAGTAAATTGAATCTTCAATGACTATTCTACAATTTTGGCCTTCCCTATTTATCTCTAGTTTGATCCAATTATTGATCTAAACAATTATTTTAGACAATCATCAATACCAAACATTTCTATATTATTCCATGATATGTATTAACTTATACAATTTCATTTTTTGATACCTTTAAAGTTTTGTATTTAATTCAATTTAGTTCCTGAAACTAAAATAATAATATCTTTACAATTTGAGTCTTAGTTTAGAAACCGACTTCAATTACATCCTTTATGGGCTCTCTACTTCCTATTTATACTAAAATTTCACAAAAATTTTACATTTTATTAACTTTAGCTTATTTTTAAAACTAAAAATTAAACTTTACATTCCAGTCCTTCTTCATGATCTAAGTTTAAAATCTATCAATTTAACACCAATTTCTTTAAGAAATCACTAATAGAAACTTTCAAAAACTTTAATAATTTTACAAATTGGTACATGAGCTAGCGAAATCAAGCTTCTGTGACTTCAAAAACATAAAAATTATAAGAAAATGACTTGAAATCACATACCAATCAAGGGTCGAATGCTTTGAGTTCAAAAATGGCTTTTCCCTTTAGGTTTTCTAATTTTGATGGTGAAGAGAAAGAAAAAGATGAACATATACACTTAATTTTACTATATATACTTTAATCAAATCTTGAATTACTTAATTAAACTTTAATTAATTAATCTTACACCATTAATCAAAGTTGGTGAAAGTTTACATCATAATCCACTATTTGATGTAACAAAATGGTTTGTTTTCCATTTTGAACCTTTAGTTAATTAAAAATCTATAGTGATTGAACTTTTACATTTTAGTGTAACAATCCGTTTGTAGTGATGTTAGAAACAGTAGTTTTGGGACCACAATTTTGATGAATAAATTATTATTTTATTATTTATTTAGTGTCTACGAGCTTATAAGGTCATATTAAAATTTTGTTAAGAAAATTTGAAGTTTTCATAGTTAATTAAGTGAAAAGGACTAAATCATAAATAGTGTAAAAGTTGAGTTCTATTAGCTAAAGGGGTCTAATAGTTATGAAATCTTAAAACAAAAGACTTGAATGGTAAATATACTGTTTAAGGTGTTAGTGGATGTGCGTGGACAAGGTTTTGTTCAAATTTTATTAGTTTTAAAAGGTTAATTTGGTAAATTGATAATTAAGTTAAAATGTTAAGAAATTAAAAGATGAAAAGTTATCATCTTTCTCAATTTTTCAAGCCAAAATTGTTTCCACCATTAAAGGAGAAAGCTAAGTTTGACCAAGCTTATTTTCTTGCATGTAAGTGTATTTAAGTCCCGATTTTTAATGATTTTTATGTTTTTGAGTTTATTTTAGCTTAATCCAGCTAGCCTAGGGGTTGATTTGAAAAATTGTTAAAGGTTGAGGGACTTTCCATGGATGTTATTGAATGATTTTCGATGTTAGTTGATAGATTATGAGTCCTTGTTGTAAAATAAACATGTTTTGTTAAGTGATTTTTGATGAAATTTTGAACTATGGATTAAATTGTTAAAAGTATAAATTCATGGGTTTTGTTGTGAAATGTTGCTAATAATGGGCTGTTTCAATGTCCCTAGCAACATGGGTTAAGTTGGATTTAGGTTAAAATGGTTAGATCTTAAGCTATGAGCTTAAGGACTAAATTGTGAAAAGTTAAAATGTTAGAGGAAATTTGTAATTTTTCATAAATATGAGTATTGGATTAAATTGAATTCTAGAAATCCTTAATTGAATGAAATTATTTATTTAGATCAAGATAAACCATATTCGGACATAAATCGAGGAAAAGCTAAAGCTTCGGATTAGTTTGACTTTACTTCTACGCCTTGGTTATCAAGGTAAGTTCGTATGAACTATAATCATTTTAATGTTAGCTAAATTAAATGTTTACTATGATGTTTTAATATAAATGAATCATTATATGAATGTATCAATACTATGATAAATTGATGGATATCGAGTCCCAGTTGAACCTTAAGAATTCTTAGGATACAAATGACATGTCATTAGGGATTTCATGTTTCGGGTGTTAGTCTTGAATGTCCTACCAACAGCTAAGGTCTTGCATTTTTTGTGGATTCTCCACAACTTGTGTGAGTCGTATCGTATAGCTTACATTTTGACTCACAACTCGTGTGAGTAGTCCCATTTCATAGCTCGTGTGAGCATTGATGTAAAGGAAAGGTTACGGTTATATGTAAAGGCACACTATGTGTGAGCTTTCCTGAGTATTCGATGTAATTCTAGATAGTTCAACAGGTAAGAAAAGGGAAATGAAATGGTAAGCATGCAAATGGAATGAGTCATGATCTTATGGCAACATTGATGAGTTAAATGTTATGTATATATATATATATATGGTAAATTACATATCTTATGGTTGATTTCATATGTATCATGAACAAGTATACTAACTTGTGAATTTGATGATGTTGTATTGCTTATGGCATTAGTAATGGTTTATACTTAATCTATGAATTGTATTATTGAAAGTGGCAAGTTATGTTTAAAGTTTATACGAGCTTACGAAGCACTTATTGCTTACGTAGTTATTTTCCTTTGTTTTATAGATTATCGGAAGCTTGATCGGTTGGAAGCTAGATCGGTTGGAAGCTAGTTGGAGACCTATCACATTATCCAACAATCAATTTAATAGTTTTTGAGTAATTTTGGCCAAAGTTAATAATGGCATGTATAGGTTGTTTTGTAATGGTATTTTGTGAATGTGTTAATGTAAGTTTTGGTATGTTTGTGCCATTGAAGTTTATGTTTGGTTGATGGACTTGTAATGCTTGTTAAGTTAGGTCTTCTTGACCACCTTTTGGTAATTGAAATGTATGGTCTTTTGGCATGTTGATGATGGTTTGAACATGATTACTTGTGACATGTTTTAGTACATATTTGAACTAGGTTATTATGTTTGGAAAATGACAATATTGACATGTTTAGGTAAATGATGTTTGGATGCAATTATGGTTTATATTTATATTTAATATTTACAGACTCTGTAAATATTCATATTTAATATTTACGGACTCAATTTATGGAAATGAGTTTCTAAAACTGTCTTTTCCAACACCACTAAAAATTGGATTGTTACATATAATTTACTATAAAGTTAGTTACACCTTCAAGGTTTAAGATTATGCATCATTAATAGAAAAATGTACATTACAATATTATAATCGTATATAGGGTTACATATCATTAATAATCTACCTTAATTATATAATCCTAATTTTATATATTAAATCTATCATAAAGTTAGTTACACGTTTAGGGTTTAAGCTTAAATATAATTAATATAAAAATATATATTATAATAATATAATTGTATATAGGGAAACATATCATTAATAATCCACTTTAATTATATAATTTTAATAGTATATATTATAATCTACCACAAAACTAATTTCACATTTAAGGATTAGTTTGCATATTATTAATAAAAGAATGCACATTATAATATCATAATTGTATAATAATTATTAGGGTAAACTACACTGCAAGGCATTCTAAAATAGTATCGCTCCTATTTTAGTCACTCTAAAATTATTTTTGTTAATTTAGTCAGTTTAATTAAGATAATTGCTCGAATTAGTCGCTTCCATTTAAATTCTATTAATCCATTAGTGAATTGCTGACATGACATTTTTTTATTAAAATTTAGCACCTCTTTATAATTAGTGCAAAACACTTATTTATTTATTTACAACATAATAATGTCAATAGCGGCATTATCAACATTTGGATATGTTATAAAATATGTATTCCCATTTATGTTTCCTAGAAAAAACTTCAATATCCATGAACTTGTAAATAATAAACCTTTTCACTCAAACAGGCTCAAATACTTCTATTTTTGGCTTTGCGAAAAAGAAAATTAAAATTTAAAGGAGAAAAATTGCATTGATAGTCTTGGCAAAAAAGATTTAAAAAGTTAGATAACAATAATAATTTTCTATTCATATTTTTTATACCTTTCCTTGATAGTTTTTGGCCAGCACCGTCGGGATTCCTCATCAGCTATGGGCTCGCCAATGAACTTAGCGTCCTTCTCCTCGTCTTTATCAACCACAGCTCCTCTCAACCTTTTTCACATTGGCGGATTTCTTGTTGTTCTCACTGTCGTCAAGGAGCAGAGTGTCTTCATTTTCAGATTCCGATGGTGTCGTTTTAGAGACTGGTTTTGTTATGGTTCGTTTTGACTTCTTGGACACCGTAGCAGCTACAGAGGCAGAGTTTAGCTTGTGCTTTCCTCCACCTAAAACTTCACTGCTCTCCTCTTCATCAGGGACATCGATGACTTCCTCGTTTCTAGGTTGTATTGTCGTCCTGCGATGTCTCTGGCTCCTCCTAGTCTGAGCCGTAAAAGAACATCCTCCTTTGGAGGAAAAGGTTTCCTCTTGGTGGGCATGACAGATCTGGACAAGTATTCAGACGAACCGAACCAACCCGTATTTCTCAAGATCTCGACTAATATCTGACAATAGTTCAGTCGGCTGAGGAGGTAGTCCGACGACGAGAGGCCAATCTTGAAGGGTGGGTTCACAATAGGGCAGTCGTCATCATCGAGTTTTAAAGGATTCAACGTAAATGTTGATGTTGCAAACAAATCAAAAAAGTGTTTTGTACTAATTATAAAAATGTGCAATTTTAGAATGATTTATGATGCACTTTACCTTAATTATTAATATTTTTAATTTACTAATTAATATTTTTAATTTTTAAATAAAAGAACTAATAATGACATTGCTAAGGATTAAACTTATGTTTAATGAATTTATAAATAAATTTTTTACCACTACATCGACAATAATTCTTAAGTACACTTTAAAAAAAATTAACTTTTAATATAAATATTTTCTCTCACCAAATTTGTATATATAGATGTCATAGATTGTGTTAGTGTTACAAGTCAACTTGATATTTAATTTTTTAGAAATAGAATTTTTAATATTGAATTTTCTTTTCACTAACTTAATAACTTTTTGATGTGTTATACAAAAATGAAAATACAGTGATAAATAATTATAGTGTATTTATATATTCTTAATATGATGTATTTACCTATTTCAATTTTCTCTTACTCACAAGTTAAACTAATTTTTATTTTAATTTCGTACATATTGCATATGTGTTATTATTATTAGTTTCAAACCTTACATTTTATCATTTATTGTATATTATTTTCAAACACACCTATGTTCTAAATATGTGGTTTCCACATACATACGTGTGCGATATAATTTCTGGTATATAATAATTGACATATATTATACGTAGTTAAACATGTATGTATATCATTTTTTTAAATATAATATGCATTAAATATAATTACATCCCACATTATAAAATAAGTTCATATTATAATATTTGTTTTAATTATATAAATATTAATTAATTTTTTAAAATAATTTAGATAATTGAGTTGATCAAATAATAAAGGGGATAAACACAATTTAGGGGTTTCGATGATCTCATTTTATTATACAATTAGGTTTATAGATACAAAAGAATATGTTTCAAAGTTAACTGAATGAGATTTAAGAGAATCGGATGTTATAGAAGATATATTTTCTAATAAAAAATATTACTTTTCATATTATTATTAATTATTATATTTAATTTTAGAAAATATTTTATTATGTTTTTATACATATTTATTAATATTTGTAAGTTATAATGAATGTTTAAGGTAAGTATTAATTAGTGATTAAAGTATGATTTTATAAATAAGATGTTTAGGGTTCCAAGTCTTATTGGAATCAATATTTTTCTACTAATAAATTGAGATATATCCGAATCCGCAATTGGATAATGGATTGAATGACATCATATTCGAATTTTAGAAGGCCTTTTATGAATAATATAGTACCGGTAAGGGAACTTCTGAACACCATAAAGGCAAACATTCATTAGCAACGTTCAAGATTAACATAATTAAGGCTTACGAGAGAATAAGTTGGAATTTCATTCAAGCAATATTGGAATTAGTTTGCATTAGTGACAAGTGGATCTCCATTATCTTTACAGTGTCTTACCAGATTTTGGTTAATGGTAATCTTATTAAGATTTTTAAATCGTGTCATGACCTGAGATAAGGAGATTTGATTTCCTCTTATTTGTTTGTCCAGTGCTAGTATGTACTTTCTCTAATGCTCTCCAAACTAGATGGATTTATAATAGGGATCAGAGTTGCAAGAGGAGCAAGATGTTGTTGGTACTGTTGGATTTGGTGTTTTAAGTGTAGTATATTCATTTTGTATATTTGTATTTCTCAAATAAATTGGTTTAGCAATAACATCCATTAATTTCATTGTACCCTTTGTATATTATCTTTAATGTTTTTGCATGCAAAGTAAAATGAAAACAAATATTGACTCACTGATTATCTAATATTTGATTGATACTAAGCGATATTACGTGGTTAGATTGTAATATGAAAAAATAATTTTTATTAGTAGGTGAGCCTAAATATATCCTTAATCTAATGAGAAATGAGCAAACCGATTGAAAGACTAATATGTCGTCTACCAAGTTCAATTGGGGAGATGCTTTTTCTTAAGTATCGAAACAGATGACTCCCAAAAGATAGAAACATAGATATGACTAACTGGACTGACAATACATCGAACAAGACCCAAGTAGAATAGATCCTAGATCCGTTTATCGATTTATTCAATTGTGACATACCTTAATCCTGAGCAGATGATGGATTATATATGTGTGACTCATATGCTCTGATGTAAGTAAAAGTTTGAGTTCAAATAGATAAGGAATTAAAAGCTGGTGCGTTGAGTATATGAATTCTGCAGTATGTAGCATTATTCATAATAGTGGAATTCATAGCCTAACTAATGGGTAAATAATATCCTCTCATAAACACAAGACCTCCAGCAGACTAACACTTAACTTAAACCACCAGACCAGCAGACCCATTCTGATATGAAAAAACAACAAATAAATATAAACCCACTCACCAAGGGTAAGGCTTAATTCCAAAAATAACAAATTTTGCCAGAGATAGGGCATGAACTTGGGACCTCTCACGCACACCCGGAACACTTAACCACTGAAACAGATACCCAGTTCTCAAATTTTTACAGAAGCAATAATAAAAGGTTAGGATGTTACAACTTACCCCCTAAAAGAAATTTCGACCTCAAAATTTTACCTGACCAGAATAGATGAGGATAGTGTTGACGCATCGAGTCCTCAGGTTCCTACGTGGCTCCCTCAGTGCCATGATTCTGCCAAAGAACCTTTACCAATTGTACTTTCTCCTCAAAACCTTAACATCACGATCCAGAATCTGAATCAGCTTATCTTCAAAGGTCAAGTCCTGCCTAACCTCGATCTCTTCAACCGAAACAACATGAGATGGATTAGATTTGTACCTCCTCAACATTGAAATATGGAGCACATCATGTATACGGTCCAGTTCAGGGAGTAACTCCGATTGATAAGCAACTGATCCCACACATTTCAAAATCCTGTACAGCCTAATAAACTTAGGGCTCAGCTTGCCCTTATGACCGAACCTCAGAATCTTCTTTAATGGAGAAACCTTCAGAAATACGAAGTCCCCCACAGAATACTCAATCTCAAGCCTTTTCAGATCTGTATACTATTTCTGTTTATCAGAAGTTGCTTTCAGACTATCCTGAATCAATCTAACCTTATACTCGGTCTCAGAAACCATCTCAAGACCCAAAACTTGATGTTCACCCAACTCAGTCCAACATAAGGGAGTGTGACACTTACGACCATACAGAGCCTCGTAAGGTGCCATTTGAATGCTAGACTGGGGCGTGTCTTGTGGCCGTGCACACAAGTCAGTATGTATGCCCTGTTTAGCCAAGGTCTGGACACACGGGCGTGTCTGGTGACCATGTGAAGCACACGACCTGAGCGCATAGCTGTGTGACCCTAATTCGAGAATTTTCTTAAGTTTTCCTATACCTCTTATAGGTTATCAATTTATTCCCTGCTGAATGAATGAAGCTTTATATGACCGTTTTAAGTATGCTATGATGGATGTTGTTGAATTGTGATGATGATTGATAAAATTTTAGAGTTTTATTGTTCCAGTTTGAGCTACAAGTCCAGTAATGCCTCTACCTATTTAGGCAATGGTTACGGGATAGGGGTGTTACATTTTATTAGTATCAGAGCTACGATTTAGTTAGTTCTAGGACTATTATAGTGTATACGAGTCTAGCAATACATGCCATATTTAACTTTGATAGTGTGATATCTTCTGATTCTGACGAGAACTGTTTTAATTTGACAAACGTGCTTTCCAACCAAGCTAATTCTGATAGTACTGATTATGATACTTGAATACCGAGCAAAATGTATGTGTGATGAGTTAAAGCTCATAAAGGTATGAATAATAGTTGATAACACTATGTTATTGATAAATGATATGTTATATGCAAATATTTGTGAGAGTCAAATTATGAGGCTTTACAATCTTCACCTCTTACCGATACAAAGTTATAATGAAATTTATCAGATTTGGATTGAGTAAGTTCCCAAGTGTGAAATCAAAGAGATCAAAATTAAATGAATTATAACATGGTCAGATGTGAAAATGGAATTGCAAGTAAAGACTATCTTGGAAAAGATGACAAACTACTCAAGAGATCATTCAGATTACTTAATGTCACTGTTAAAGAAGAAATATTACTTCAGATGATTGAATTATTCAGGTATGATAATTAAAGAATATATTATGGGAATCTCTTCTGAATTGATTTTAAACAATGGAAGAGATAATGTGGGATTAGTGACGACAGGATTAGACAGTGAAATAACGTTTGAATTGTATTGATAACTAAGTGCAGTGATTATAGTTGGAGCAAATTGCGATGATTTCTTTTGGGTATTTTATGTGTTTATCTATCTTTAGAGGTATGTGAAGCTGTATATCTTCAAACAAAATTCTTATTGTATGATAATGTTATTTAAAAGTACTGATATATGAAAGCATTGTTGCACTATTCGGGTTATGATCAGTATTATTCTATTTCTATGGTATTCTATTACATTGTGTTGATAGAAGTCGACTGTAAAATCTATATGATATTAGTATTCTGTTTCTCTTGGTTATTGTTCTGTTGAATATACATGAAAATCATATTGCTTTTGTTACCATTGATTCTAGCGTATATGAGTGATGCTTTAATTCTGGATTTTCTTTGAGACATCATTGAGATATTTATCATTTGATCTAGGTGATCTCTCTAAAAAGTTCAGTATAGTATTATATTTGAGATTTCAGTATCTCGGTTTTCTTATGATTCTATATGGTTACATGTGAAAGATATTTATAGAATGGATATAGTTATATTCACTTTGGTTATACAAATTCCGGATCTATAGAAATTGTGATTCTGTATTGGTTGTTATTGGAACTACATTGATTTCACTTTTTATTCCGAACTGCATTATTGACAGGAGAAATTGATTCATTTGATTAATCTGGTTGAGTTATCCGTTTGAAGGGTACTTAAATTTTGTGTACTTGAGTTTATTCGTAGGTTCGAAAAAATAAATCTTGTCCACTACAGGTGAATAGACGGGTAGTCTAAATGAAGAATTCATATTTTAGAAGTTATAAAACAGAATTATAATTTTCAGATTAGATCTAATTTAGAAAGTGATTTTATAATAGCCAGGTTAAGAAGGTAAATTGATGTTTATTCAGCAAGTCTGTGGGACCCAGAAATAAGACAATGAATTGCCAGCTAAAAGAGTACAATGGGAGCCACCTTCTAACTCCATGTTTCATATTAGAACTAATGATTTCTTATTATTCTGAAACAGAGTTTAAGTACTGAGAAATCTAGCGATTTTACAGAGGTTGATTTATGAAGCTCACAGTAGTAGTTAGCCTAATTTTCCAAGAAACATAAGATGCTTAATAATCTGAAACAGTTATATCGATAGATAGGTATGAAACAAGATATTTTTAACTCTATGCTTTGAAGTTTAGTGCACCAGATAGATAAACTGATTGATATGTGCCTTCAGGACTGTTATAGTCTGAGATGATATCAGAGTAAAAAATGGGATAGTAATACGATGGTTTTTGTATCGGGATTGTTCTTATCACTGAAACACAAAGATGTTATCTGAGTTATTGTTGAAGGTTTAAAAAGTCTACACTTTCATTTCTATACGTACAAATTTCTCTTTTAATAAACTTGTGAGGTTGTATATTTCAGAGATTTTTAGATTATACAGTGTGTCAGTCTTCATTATTTCGAGAGTTCGAATTTATATTATGATTTGGTAGGAAGCTGCAGTAAGTTTTGGGATACAAGGTTGAGTTTCCGTATAATATAGTCATCAAATTATATTTATAGATAGCATTATATGAAGTATCATATAGTTGCAACTACCGAACTCCGTTGTACTGGATAGAGCTATGTGAGAATAAGATCAGTGTTTCATACATCTATGTAGCAACGGCATTGATCAAAATTCTGACCTAAGAAATCAAATAGTTAAGAAATAAACATATAGCACTTTTGAAAGTTCTCTGGTGTAAAAAAAAGATAGAGGAAGTTATGTGAGAACCCGAGGAAGCTATGACCGGTAAGATTTTCGGGGACGAAAATCCCTAAAGGGGGGAGAGTTGTAACAACCCAATTTTGAGCCTGATCGGAACGAGTGGTTTCGGGACCACCTAACCAAGTAAAAATATTTATTTTATTATTATTTTAGTATTTTCAGCATAATAGAGTTACCGTACAAAATTTTTGTAAAGAAATTTTATCGATTAAATAGTTAATTCAGTAAAAAGGACTAAATCGCGTAAAGCGATAAATATGAGTTCTATTAGTAAAGTTGCTTAATTGATTATAGCTTTATTAATGGAAGGCCTTAAATGGTAAATAAACCCTTTTTAATGGTAGTGGACATTAATGGACATTAACTAATATATTATATATGTTTATAAGTATGGATATATTAGTAAATTGATTTATATGTTATTATTAATAAAACAAATACATTAAATGTGTCCATAAAATCACCATTGTTGCCAAAAGTGAAGAAAAAAAAAGCAAAGGTTTTATGCTTTCAAACAATCGGCCAAGTTTAGTTACTCAATTAAGGTACGATTTTTGATCCGTTTTTAATTATGTTTATGTTTTTGAACTCGTTGCAACTCGATATAGCTGACCTGTACCCTTTTTTTGAAATTGGTTATGTTTTTGAAATGTGTCGTTGTTGAATATATGTGTATTTTAATGTTTCTTGATAAATTATTGATGGTTGTTTATAAATATATAAGTTTTATAAAGTGATTTTTGACAAAAATGTCAAAAAGGGGTTAAATTGCAAAATGTTAAAATGTTGTGGTTAGAAATGTGAATAAAATGAAAATATAGGCTTAATAGAAGCTATATGAAATTCGAATTTAGTGAATTTTTGTTAAAAATTGTGTAATTTGTTATTTTATGTATTAGGGACTAAAATGTTAAAGTATGAAAATATGAGGGCTTTTTTATAAATAGGCTAAAATACATGTATATGGATTAAATTGAAGGTATTTGTATATAAAATGGATAATTTATTAGAATTATCGGCTCTATGAATATGTTGCTGCCACCGAATTATATGACTAATTGATACAAAAATTATAAGTTACTAGTATATGAATACAAGTTTTATGATACATGATTTATAGGTTACAAGTACATGTTTATACTATACATGTTATAAAAGATACAAGAAGTATATGATTTTAAGATATATGTTGTATGATACATATTACATGGTATATGTGATCTATATATGAGTATATGAGAAATGAATGAATTGATACTTGAATTATGGTATATGGATATTATATGTTTAATTTAAATATTTATTGATTATATGTGTAAAGTGATTTCTGAGTCCCGTTCGAATCATAGAAAGTCGTAGGATACAAGTGACATGTCACTAAGGCTACAGGTTGGTTGAGCTTCTGCATTTGTTGCGGACTCACCACAGTTCATGAGCTTACATGTTCAGCCTTCGGACTTATCGTTCATTTTTCGAGATTACATATTTAGCCTTCGGGCTTACATGTTCAACCTTCGGGCTTACTATTACCGGCTTAAGAGGAGCATACAGTACATGGCTCGAAAGAGCATATACGATGAATTGACGGATTTACAGGTTTACCTTGTGTGTGTATCACCCGAGTATCCTTCGATGTTTTCAAAGGTTCAATGGGCAATTTACCGATATCTAATATATGAAATAGTACATGACACATAACACTTGGTATACATGATTATATGCCACAAGAATTACATGAATTACATGAATATATGTTATACAGGTTACATGATTTACATGGATTGATTGCTACAAGAGTAGATGAATTATAATGATGATGTGTTACATTGAATTATATATGTTATAAGATGAAATCTTATATAAGATATATGATGGGTACAAATGAAATGAGAAATGAATTAGATATTAAATAGACATTACAAGTTTGGTTTCATCCTTGTGAATGGATGACTTATTGTTATTATTGATGAATTAATGTTATACGAGCATAATTTTGTTATCGGTTATATGAATGTGTTACAAGTCATATGAATGGTAATAAATTGATATAAATATCATGTGAGTTTAAATGCTTGTTGTTTTCACTCATGATGTTTTGATGGAATATGAATAGGTAATATTTATAAGGTATAAGTATAGTTGGCTAACAAGTATATGGTTCTTAATGAGCAAGATACTAAGTATTCAATGTTAGTTTCATTTATTTGACTGAAAAGATGACGGTTCAAAAATATAAACGAGGATACGAATCAGTATAAGTATATGTATAATACTCGACAAGTAAGTGACATTGATAAATTCATATGACATGTAAGTAGATGTGATAAATTACGCATGAATTACATGACTATTAAAGAAATAATAGTCATTCACCTCACAAATCTACAATTCATCATCTCCCCCTCACAAATCTTAGACCTCCTCAAGCCGCTACCGCCCCAACTCCGGTCGCCGCCATTCACCTGCTCAATTCCCTTCTTTTCCTTCTCTCCCATTATTTGCCTTTCCCCTCTCCTCCCACGCTACGAGAAATACCCAAAGCCCTAACTTCCTTTCTTCCCTTTCTCCCTCACCCAACCACAACACCAGCCGCTGCCCTTTCTAACCACTACGCCGTCGCACCTCCGGCCACCATTCCTTCCCCATCGGTTCCCCTTTCCCTTTTTTTTTATTTTGATTCTTTCCTTTAATTATTATTGTTTCTATATTATTTTAGTTATTTTTGCTTTATTTTTCTTTGAAATCATGGTTGAATCTTTTTGTCATTTTAATTTCATCCACTAATGAAATTTTCTTAACATGTTGATTTCGTTAATAATTACTGTTAACTTAGTTTTCGTCATTAGGATTATCCATAGAAGATTGTCAGATGTTTTACTTGAAGAATCTTTTCTTGCTTTTAATTACCCAATTGATTTTGTCATTTCATTTTCTTTTGTTTTAATTTCATGCTCTAGGTTGTTTTCTTTCTTAGCCATTTGATTTAAACTTTTAGCATATGCTTATTCATTAAATTACTCTCGGTTGTTTTCTTTTAGAAATATAATGACCCCTTCACATGGCAAGGCTAAGGTTGCCGTCCCCACTTCGAAAAAGTAGAAGGGACCCGGCACTACATCTTCGAGTGCAATTACTAAGATCTGGCACTTGTTTCTTCAGTTCCCACAAGGATCCCAAGAGGAGCTCTTTCAGATCCTTAGGGCGAGACCCCTTGGAGTGGGACGATGTATCGACTGGACCACTTTAGAGCAGGTCTAACTCGCTGGTGTAGTTCGAACCCTCTTCACTATCGACTGAGCCGACATACCTCGAGCTTACCTTAGAGCTTTGTTCTACATTCCACCTTTAGACGGTCATGTCACAGTTCGACGACCCAGACACAGTTCAGTTCCGTCTCGATGGCCTCGTACGTCACCTCAACGTGCCTGAGTTCGGTGTCACTTTAGGACTATATACAGAGGAGTTCATGGATGACGACGACTTCTTCGATCTCTATCTCCGCATTCATTATTTTCCTTCCGTTTGTTGGAGGGCCCTGGTCCCTACTTCAGCCACATATGATCCCAGTCACTCCAAGGCATCATCTCTATCCCCTTCACTACTCTAACGGGACGGTGAGAGAGTACTGGCATCATCAACACTCACGACGCCTATTTTTTTATAGAGCATGGTGCATGGGCACTTGTTTGATCTAGCATACTTCATCGCTCTCGCCATTCGTCATCAGACGGAGCGACATAGGAGGGGAGCAATTTGCATAGGTCCTTATGTGACGTGCCTCGCACAACACTTCGGCCTTCTTAACACTGTGGCACAGTCCTCATCGCTCACCCTCATCAGCCAGATGTCCTGACAGGGCATCTCGAGCATGCTTCATATGAGGATGATTGAGCGTCGTCGTGGATTTGATCATCCTCAATACCGATTAGCTCAGTCTACCAATCAGGATGACCCCGAGGACATTCCTAATGATGTCTCTCCACTCCATGAGGATCCACCTTCTTAGCCACCGCCTATCCATAAACGAGTTCATGCGGCTGCTTCACTCACTAACATCTCTGAGCGCCTCACTAGATTTGAGCAGCAGTGCTTCCAGAGATTTGATCACATTAATGCTACTCTACAGTAGATTTGTCAGCACCTACACATCACATCGCCACCACCACCACCACCTCACGACCTGCCTGGCGATGAAGACTTTTGAGTCCTCCTACTTTTCTTTTTATTTTTATCTTTATTTTTAATTTTATGTTTCTTTATCTTTATCTTTACTTCTATTTTTATGATCTACAAAACTATATTAGTCTATCTTGAAATTTTTTTTTTATCTTTATGGTTGTTTCTTCATGAGTAACCATGCTAATATATACCCCTAAAAACACTATTGATGCTATTGCAGTCAAAGAGCTCAAGAGCCCAAATCCAACTCTGATGGGAAAGACACTCCACGACTGCCATGTCTTGCTCCATCACGACTATAACCACCATAACACTGAACAGTATGATCACATCTCCATTTGGCATCCCGATTATGGAACCCAACCTCTACCACCACCGGAGTATCCTACCCCACCTCCACCTCTGCTGAGTTCATCATACATCTTATTAGCTGCCTTCCCAACCCCGCTCTCACTTCCAAGGATTCATCCAAAAATTCAAGAAGTTTCACTTCTCTCTCTCTCTTATGATTTATGCTTATATTCTTACTTATATTTGTACATTGAGGACAATGTACATTTTAAGTGTGGGGGGGTTATTAATTTCATTATCAGAAAATCCCTGAATCTTGTCTTGTTCTAAAGTCACTCTCTGATATTACTGTTAGAATGAAAACCTCTGATTGATTTATGATTTTTATTGATATGTTCTGGATTAAGAAATAGGTATTTATGCTTTGATTGTTTGAACTCTAAGACATTAGAGAATCAAACATTATAAGTTGAATTTTTAAGAATGAAGAATTTTTCTAGGTCGTCTCCCCAAATTTAGGTATCATCTTGAAGTTTGAAATTCACAGGATTGACATCAAAAGCCATAATTTTTGTGAGATTTTGAGCCTTTAGAGCATATATCCTTTCTTGCTCAGTTTTATTGTCCCTATAAGTGTGTCAATATTGATTTGTTATTCTAGAACTTGCTTCGATTATACATGTCAAAACCACACCATTGATTTGATATACCAAGATGATAAAGGCACCTAGGTTTAACTCACTCACTCCATAAAAGCCTACCTTCATAATTAACCCCTAGTGAACCCCCTTGAGCATAACAAACCATCCATTGATCTACCCTCAGTATTAACTTCTAACCCATTATTGTTGAAATCCCCTTAATTACTTTGATCCCCATTTTTGTCGAGATTTGAGTTGAATAATTATCTAGCTATGTTCTCATCTTTAGTTAGTAAAGTTTAATTACTTGATTTGTTTTTAAAAAAATATATATTTTTTTTAGTTTAGCATACTATTATGAAGTTATATGTTCTTAAATCTTAACGATGTTATTCATGAGGAAAAGCTCAGTTCTAGAATTATTCAGTGATGTAATTTTTCAGTATTGGTTATTTTTCTAGCTATATAATTTTTTAGTTCAATCTTGATTCTAACCCTCTCTTTTAGCTTGTTTCCACACCCCTAACCAAAGCCCCGTTATAACCTTCTAAAGACCTTTTGATCGGTGTATCATCTCAATTTATAGTGGTGGAGATTTGATTGTCATGCAAGCCTATGGTAATAACTTTCCATGTTGACTAGTGAATGCTTAATTTCTGAACCCTAAACACTTTGAGTGATTTGAGTGAACCTTTAATGAGGATGTCAACTCTTGTTAAGTTTTAAATTAAAGGTGATTATTTAGATAAGGGGAAATGCCTGTATTTTTGTGGTAAAATTATCAACTTGGATTGCTTGAGACTTTGATACTCTTTTAGTTGAATTCTCAATGTATAGTTACTTGTGAATTAGTTCAAAACATTATTAATAGGAATTATGAGTTAAGAAGAACAAATTTTGATTATAAGTTGAGGATTTTGCTTGAGGACAAGCAAAGGCTTAAGTGTGGGGGTATTTGATAAACCATAATATATACATATTTTTACCCCATGTTTGGCACATTTATGGATGATTTATCATTAGAATTGAGAAATCTGATGCTCTTAATCCTTTAATTTCATGTTTTATACTTAGGTGAACATAAAGAAGAGAAAAAAGCAAAGAACGGGCCAAAAATAGACAAAATGGGCCCAAATTAGAATTAACACGGCCTAAGGCATTTTCACACGGGTAAACCACATGCCCGTGTGGATTTATCAGTGTTGACACAGCTTGGGCAACCTCACACGGGCATGTCCCTGTCGGGCCCTACTACAATTTCCTGTGGAAAAAGCTAATTTTTGGGTATTTTGGGCATTCCAACGTCTATAAAAACACCCTAAGGGAGGAATAAAGGGACACACAGAGTAGAAAGCAAGGAATTACTCGAAGAACGCCATTGATCTATCTTGGAAGTAAGGATCTACATCAAGACTGAAGATCTCCCTTCAATTTTTCTCGAAGTTTTTGTGTTCTTTATGTTTTGTTGTTCTCCCAATTTTGAGATGTTTTCCTAACTAAATCCTCTAAATACCTGAGGGGGATGAAACCTAAGACGAATCTTGTTATTATTTTCTGAATCATATGATAAATACTTGATTTGTTCTTAATTGTGTTATTTATTCTTGTGTTAATATTTCAGGATATTAATATAAGTTGAATGTGCTTATTCAGTGGAGCACAAGTCCTTATCTAAGAGTAGATCTCCACAATTAAGCGGAGTTGATTACAATCTTAGACATATGACGACGAAAATCTGCCGGATTAGAGTCAAATCTAATAAGCGAATCCATAGATCGAGTTAATGCAACACTAGGGGTTTTAATTAGAAAGAAATTTCAATTAATCAACCTAGGGTTAGTTTTTCTTAGTCTTGAAAGAGATATTAACATAAATTAGGGATTTCTACGGATCTAGTCAAGTGAATAAATCGTCTAGTTCAGAATCGGATAGCAAGTGAAGTCTAGGTGGATTCTTCCTTGGGTATTGCCTTTATCAATTAGTTTTCTAAAATTATTTTCCCCAATTTACTCTCTATCGTGTTTTAGTTTAGTTAGATTTTAGTTTAAAGCAATTCCCCTTTATTTCTAGGCTAGATAATAGAACGAAAGTTATTACTAGTACTTTTAGTTCCTGTGGGTTCGACATTCTGGTTTTGCCACTAAACTATACTACTGGTCGATAGTGCGCTTGCCTTTATTGTGATAATAGTTAGTTTTTAGGTACGATCATATTACTTGACCATCATAAATATCACACATTAGTGGGCAACTTGCACACAACTTTTTGTACTACTTCCAGTAATCATAGAGCCATTCAGTGTCCTTATGACGGATTCCTACAATGTCCTTCTTTAGTTCGGCCACTCGAGCTGCAGGGAAGAACCTGTCAAGAAACAAACAAGACTTGTCAAACCATGTGTCGAAAGATCCGAGAGGTAAATAAAATAGCCACTTTTTAGTAGAGTCGGCTAGTGAGAAAGGAAAAGCATGAAGTTTGATTTGGTTTTCGGTTACTCCCTGAGGCTTCATGCTTGTGTACACCATATGGAACTCTTTAAGGTGGGTGTGTGGATTTTCATTCTGTAATCGACGGAAAGTGGGTAGTAAATAGATCAAACCCGACTTTAACTCGAACAGAGTTCCTCCTACTAGATAGCTTATACATAAGGGTTGTTCATCTGGTGCCGCAGTGAGTTGGCATATCGTCTGTTCAACCATCTCGTTTGGTTTGTCGAACGAAAAAATTTCTTCAATGTATGATATGGTTTTGAATCTGAGATTTGGCTATTTACACGTCGTATGGCTTCTCTTCGCAGTTTTCGGGCCAATTTCTCAATTTCTGGTTCAAACTCTGGAGTTCCCAGTTCTGATCTGGTTATAAGGTAAACAAACAAAAATTAGAAAAAATATCTCCAATCCCCAGTAACAGCGCCAAAATTTTGATGGGCATCAAAACCACCAAAAAATAATTCTTACTAAACAACTTTAAACAGTAGTAAAGAGTGGTAGTAGGGTCGAGTCCACAAGGATTAGATGTTGTAATCAACTTATGTATTTTCTTATGAATAGAATGTTCCTTGTGTCAAAGGTCATCGCAAGAGTCGTGCCCATGAATCCAAACGTACCTGCAACAAAAAATAAAAAATAATAGGGGAATTTCGTAAATGTCTAGAAAGTAAATAATCTAACAATGTAAATAAATAATTAAATATAAATTTAGTTCGGGAAAATAATTCAGAATTTTGCAAACAGAAATAACAAGCCTTAGCCTTAGACTTAGTAGATTCCAGATTTTCGAATCGATCCTTGAAAATTAATCTTCTCCTCCAAACGGTAAGCTGGTTATAGTAGTTAAGTATGTCCTAACCACCAATTCTTCCTCTCGTAGCTGGTCCTAGTACGACCTAAAAACCAACCCTTACCAATTATCTAACCGAGATACACGTGTTCCCAATTCAAGATTCTGGCATCCTTGCATTCTGAAGAACTCAACTCAAATTAATGGTCTCAACTATGTGGGTCGTTTAAACCTGATCACTTTTTCCTTTATTTGTTCTCGGAGATCCGAATACAGCACGGTCGACTCGTTTCTCCAACTGTCAGCAAACACAACTCCACCCAAAACGTGCACTTTGGCTTGAAATCGAATTTAACTTTAAGGAATGATTTGTCTATCCTGATACTTAGAGAAAAAAATGAATACCAATTGGAATAATTTTTCGCACGAATTTGTATCTCATGATTCTCAACTGTAAAAAACATCGGCCTAAGGCTAAGATGAAATTTAGTGAAGCATGAAATTATTCATATTTGTAAACTTTGGAAGGTGGTTGAATTTGTATGATAATGGAAGAAATTGGGGAATGAAAGGGCTTGGAAGGCAATTGGATGAGTTTAGAAAGGACAAAGAAATTGAAATTGAATGAACAAAGCTCTCACGCCAAATTGAAAGAGAAAAAGAGAAAAATTCAATTCCAAGTTGAAGTAGGAATGTAGAATTAAGTGATGATTTCCTAAGAACATAAAGGCCTTATTTATATACATGGGGTTTACTAAATTTAGCCTAACTTAAATTAATATAAAATCAAAATTAAAAATAAAATAAAATATTCCTATTTTTGGCTTTTACAAAGTCAAAATATCTTATGAGTCATTGGCTTTCTCCACATTTTCGATTCGGCCTTATTTTTTTATTGTGTTTTAATTTGATACTTTTCTACTCATTTTTGTCTCTTAGTGTCTCAATCGTGTCCCTAACAAGATTAAAACATAAAATCACTTAATTTACCAAGGTTCAATTCAGAAATAAACCAAATTAAACACAAAAATATATGCAAATTAACATGTTTATCTACATCATATGGGGAAATGAAGAACATATAGTTTAAAGCCTAGTTATTTGCTATGGAATCATGTGAGGAAATGAAGAAGGCCTAAACGTTTCCTATGACATCACATGGGAAATGAAGACCACATAATGTAAAACCTAGTCTTGGACTATGGCATCATGTGGAAATAAAGAAAAAAGACGATTGGATAAGTACCAGGCGGTGAGGGGCAACCGTCATGATGATAAATTTAGGTAAATCCCTATCGTCAAAAACTCCATTACCTAAAGTGATACATTTGTGGTTGGATCTGTTATATGTGAGCTTTAGTGGCGAAACATGTTATACCTTTGTGGCTGTTCTCTGTACATGTGAGGCTTTGTGGTGAAATCATCAAAGTGAAGCATTGTGGCTAATTTTGTTATGAAAAGAGCCTTCGTGGCTGATTCTGTTGGAAGCACCATCGTGGAGAAGTCTATTGTATAATGTCTGGACACCTTTGTGGCTATATAATGATGTGTAAACACCCTTCTGGCTATCTAATGATGTGTGGACACCCTTGTGGCAATCTAATGATATATGTATATAGACGCCTTTGTGGCTATCTCTTGATCAAATCAGTGTCTGAAGCTTCCAGAGATAAGGGAAGACATCTAAAGTCAAGAATACGCATTAGTGGCATAGTTGGTGAAATAAACTTGGAATAAAGATTCAAAGGCAACATTGAAATGGTGAACTCTGAATAAAGTGCAACTGCTCGACTTGATACAATAAAAGAATGGCGAGAAATGAATGATGATCAGAAGCTAAAATAATCTACCTTGACCACCAATAGGGAGGTGAAATGGAAAGTAAGTTACCAGTACAACCCGTAAGTAAGTCGAATGATACCGACTGAGGAAAGAATGTTTACAAAATACGAAGGAGTATAAGGTATGTAGAGATTTAATACATGTTCCTACTGAGTTTGATGAGTACCTGTCTGGTTCCATAAAGTAAAGCGCAATATTTACATATAATATGAAATAATGAATAAATGCATGACAATGCCTTACTAAGTTATTGAGAACTTATTATGGATGTCTCTGATTGTAGGATATGTTAGAAAGATGGGAGATGAAAGACGACGCCAAGGATACACTAGGAAGCGAAGGTTCGTACTGATATGAATATAGAGGAAAAATAAAGAAAGAGGAAAGCATAAAGAGAAGACGTATGAAAAGGTCTTAAGGCTATATAATAACGACTAAGCTATACGAAAAGCTATTGGGTGAAGTTGAAGTCTACGCATAAGATATTAAGTAATACTTTCAATACGTGTAATATAAAGGGTCCAGTTTTAAGTAATGATCTACGTAGTTTATTTCAAAATGTAAAGACAAACATATATTGTACAAAGATTTAATCATAATAATATATATGAGGTATTTTAGGAAAAAAATATTTAAAATATTATATGAAGTTATTGTTCGTCTAGTATACCGGCAAATAAAAAAGTCTAGGTGATATCTGTTTTAGGAAGTAACACCCAATACTCAGATTCGGTTGATCGGGTCGGGTAAAGGGCATCACAAACATGGTATCAGAGCACAGTTAAGTCAGTTTTAAGACGAAAGAGGAAGAAGGAGAAGAGACTCTGTATGCATAGCATGCCGTGCTTGGCTTGGTCTCTCAGATATGTTGAAGTTTCTTTTTCTATTTTAATGATAATATGAGAAAGCCATATAGAAATAGAATGATAGAGACAGGATTTTCTAGGCATATAAAGGTCTCCTAATAGGGGAAAATCATGTCATTTTTTGAAGTTGAAACGAAAGGAAAAGAGTAGAAAGGTTTAGAGCAGATGATAAAAGAAAGGAAATAACAGAGTAAGAAGGAATGTTGTGTAGGTTTAAATAAAATAAGTGTTAAGCATGCTCAATTTATGGGAACAGTTAGACGTACACGAAAAGTTCAATTGGTGGAAACCATTGGCTTCACTGAATGAGAAAGTGCCACTTGTCATAGAGAAATAAGTGTGAAAAGGCAGGATTAAATGAGTTAGTAGTTAAGTTTCAGACGACTGTTTATATTCCATAATTGGGAATTGATAGTTGTCCAAAGAAATTGCTCAGTATCTACACTTAGAAAGGGTTGCCAAATGGTGGATTTAAAAGGTTGAAATGTAAGCTTAGGAGATATGCATGTAATATGGAAGAAATTGAATCATTACAGGTATGTGGTCATGGTGACCTCACCCAAGAAAGGAAATTTCGTGGACAATTTCTTAAAAAAAAAGGGGAGAGTTGTAACATCCTGCCCAGTGGAATCTTAGTATCTGAATACTGTTCAGAGAATGGGTTGGATAAGATGAATTAGAAGTGAATGGTGTTAAAGATAGTCTAGAGATAAGAATCATTTGGGCACGCCAATGACGCTTTTGGATTTTGTGAACATTAGATTAGCAGGAAGTGAATAATAAGTAAGTTGTTAAAGAAAGGTTTGCCCCCCAGAAGCCTTTGTTAGCATGCATAAGATGGGCAGAGTCTGTTATAAGTAAATGAACATTGTGACGAGAGCATATGCCAGTAATGATTAACACCCCTTAATGATGGCCTTGAGCCGGTTAAGTTATAAGGAAACAATCGTTAAAGATTAATCGAATGTGAACTAAGATAGTTGAGAACTAAAGTAAAGCACTTGATTATTTTCTTAGAATTTGTAAGATTTGGATAAGACTACCAAATGATTGATGTGACATTTTTTAGTCGAATAAAGTCAAGGGACAAGTCAAAGAGTATAAGACAAGAAAGATATCTTATCTCTCTCATCAAGAGAGTAAAACCAAAAGGAAGATAGGAAAGCTTCTTTAGGTTATATATAAGGCTTGGCGAATGGCGAGCCCTGTTGTCTATAGGAAAGTAGAACATTACCCTCACGACGATAAGTTTAGGAAAATCCTTATCTTAAAAAACACCATTAACTAAAAGTGATGCCTTTGTGGCTGAATCTATAATATGTGAGCCTTAGTGGTTGAATATGTTATATGTGGACACCTTTGTGGTTGTTGTCTATTATATGTGAGCCTTACTGGCAGAATATGTTATATATGGAAGCCTTTATGGTTGTTCTCTGTTACATGTGAGCCTTTGTAGTGAAATCGTCAAAGTGAAGTCTTGTGGCTGATTCTGTTATGAGAAGAGCATTCGTGACTAATTATATTGGAAGTGCCTTCTTGGAGAAGTCTATTGTATGATGTATAGAAGCCTTTATGGCTATCTAATGATGTGTGGATGCCTTTATGGTTATCTAATGATGTATGGATGCCTTTGTGGGTTTTTGTTGATCGAGCGAGTGTCTGAAGCTTCTGGAGATAAATGAAGACTTTTGAAGTCAATAATATGCCTTAGTGGTACGGTCGATGACATGACCTTGGAACATATATTCAATGGCAATGCCAAAATGGTGAACTTTGAATATAGTGTAATTATCCAGCTTAAGACAATGGAAGGATGACGAGAAATGCATGATGATCAGAAGTAAGTTACCAGTACAACCCCTAAGTAAGTCGAATGATACTGACTGAGACAGAATACAAAGGAGTATAAAGTATGCAGAGATTTAATACATGTTCCTGCTGAGTTAGTTGAGTACCTGCTTGGTTCCATAGAGTAAAGTGCAATGTTTACATATAATATGAAATAATGAATAAATGTATGATAATGCCTCACTAAGTTGTTGAGAACTTATTGTGGATGTCTTTGATTGTAGGATCTGCTAGAAAGATGCGAGATAAGAGACGATGACAAAGTTACACTAGGAAGTGGCAGTCTGTGCTGATATGCCTACAGAAGAAGATTGAAAGAAATAGGAAAACATAAAGAGAAAGACGTATGAAAAGGTCTTAAGAATATATGTTAACGAGTAAGGTATACGAAAAGCCATTGGGCGAAGTTGAAGTCTACGCATAAGATATTAAGTAATATTTCAAATACATGTAATAGAAAGGGTGCAATCTTGAGTAATGATCTACATAGTTTATTTCATAATGTAAAGGCAAACATACATTGTATAAAGAGTTAATAATCATAAGATATACGAGGTATTTCAAGAAAAAGAGAGTTAAAAAATTTATTAAGTTATTGTTCATCTAGTACATAGGTGAATAAAAGAGTCTATGTTACATCTATTTTAGGAAGTAACACTTGAAACTCAGATCCAGTTGATCAAGTCGGATGGAGGGCATTGCATGATTTCTCCCTCTCCTCTATCTCTTCCTCGATTTATGATTTTTGTCTCTATCTACTTGTTCCTTTTATTTTTATAATTTTTTTTCTCAATCTCCATTTATTCCTCCATTTCTCTTCTTTTCTACCTTTTATTTTCCATCTTCTTAATTAATTCATTCTTCTTTCCGTTTCTCTTTGTTTATCATCAATCTCTCTCCTTTTTTTTTTGAACTTTCTTGATGAATATTCTTGATTTGTTCTCCATCAAGTTGAAAAACCAAGAAACAAGAACCCACTTATCTTACATTGGCCACCGTGACCACCATCGTGTTCCGTTAGCCTCAAACTAAAAAAAAAACAACACCCAAAACTTCTTTCTAATATTATCTTTTCATATTTACAATTATTTTTTAGTATAAGTTACTCCCATCATGTAAATATATAAAAATATCAAGTATTGCAACACCTTTTGCATACAAATTCACAAAGAAATTCTTGAAGATACATAATTTTATTTTTTAAGTGCTTTAAAAGTTAGTTATTTATATATAGGCATGGCTGAATTTTGCTTCCATTTTCTGGTTATATTACCTTTAAAATCTATAAAATAGTTAATTTTTTATGTGTATTTAGGTATTGAGATGTTTCTCAATTGTTGATATCTTTTTCTTTTTCTATGATTTGTTGATGAAGCTATTGATGCAAGACTTGTTATGGTAAAATAAGGAAAAAATCTCTATTCCGAGTGGCACTCCATTAAAAAGGGGAAGGGCATGAATGGCTATCTGGGTCTAATTCTTATTTCTCCCATAGTAAGATATCCCATTGAACAATCATTTTAATAAACCAAGCAAATGAACCGGATGAGTCATTGAATGAATGTAGAATCAATTCATTGTTACAGTGAACCAAACATACTCTCAATGTATCAAAATTTAATTCGAAAATTAAAAAGAAAAGGATATAAGTAATTTGGTATGTATCGTGTTATGAGTAATTTGGTATACTCAAAATAAATCAATGCAAGGCTATTGAACTTTTATAGTAGCCCAAATTATTAAGCGTATCAATACTCAACTATGGGAACAAGAGTGCCTAATTTCAATTTGAGCTCTGTTTGCACGATGGTATCGGTGGTTTGTTGGCTTCCTATTCCTGGTTCGTTCTAAAAGGTTAACTTCAATACAACTTTCCTAAGTTCACGATGCAAAGGTAGTATTTGTGTCATTAGTAGAGACTTGGAGGGATATGTAATAGGTGCTTACATGGTGAGGACCCCTTACCTCATGGATTCTTTTATGGAATAGGCTGTTGCAGGCATGGTTACACTTAATATTGGGACGGATCCTAGTCTGTGACATATCTTGGTAGAGGGAGATGCTCTCAACTCCATAAAGTCAGACATGCCTATGGTTGGCCCCTCGATTGAAGAAGGTAAGGTCCTGGCGATGAGATTTCGGGAATGTCGATTTGTGCATATATATCGATCAAGAACAAAGTATCTCATCAAGAAAAAAAAAGGCTTGCTTGTGTTCTTCACTATTTCCGTGAGCTATATTTAGACATTGGTAATTTTTTATTTGAAATATGTGTTAAATTCGTAACTTAGGATGCTAGATAAATATAGCCCAACCCTTAGATTATGAAATTCTTGAGATTTTGATACAATTTTCATTATTGAATGCTTAGAGTTTAGTGAGAGAATTATGAGAGCTCTAAAGAATAATTATGATTTTTGATAGTTTGAGGTCCCTATAGTATATTTATAACTTGAAATTTAAAATCAAACAGAAGAATCGAGAGTTATGGGAAAACCGAATATTAATGCCCTAATGGGTTAAGTTGAGGAAATGCATTTTCATATTTGATTCTTAGTGGCTTCTATGTTTGATTGTATAATATAAATGATTTCTATAACCATTTTATCGAATGTAGTTAAAGACAACATCGGGACGTCAAAAGATAAAGGGAAGGCAAATGCCATTGTAACACCCTTCACCTGGGTTAAATCAATATCCCGAGCAATTGGTGGTGCATTTAGGCACTAGATCACTTAATTATTCAAGTCATTATTTTCACTCCATTTCTTACTTATTAGGTTCTATTTAGGCTTCTCGGATAATTTTCAAGCATCCCCTACAATTTGTGGTAAAAAATTTGAAGTGGAGGAAGCGGAAGAAGGATCAAATTCAAGTTATTTGAATAAAAAAAGAAAGATTTAGATTTGACCTGAAAGAAGAAATAAAAAAAATTAGAAATTAAATAAAAAAGTAAAAGTATAAATTTGAGAACAAAACAAATAAAAATCATAAATAAATAAGAAAAGAAATTTAAAAAAAAAAAAACTAAGTGCAAGTTGGATCGAATAAATCGATGGATGTTATAAATAGTTGGATAAGTGTCCAATTGAACCCTTTGAGATATAAATCCCAACAAACTCAATTAATGGTGCTAATCAACCCTCCAAGAAATAATTCTTGGCAAATTGAAGGGTGAAAAATGAATTCCCACAACTCATTAAAGAAAATCGAGAAGAAAACTACTTTTAAAAATCACAAGAAAGAAATCTTGCACAAAGAAACAAACTCCCATAGTTGGAAACTTTATTAACGAAAACAATTGTCTCCTTAATGAACAATTAAGAAATCTTTATATAGGCTAGTTAAGTACATCCAAATAAAACTCTAAAGTATACTGAAACTCTAATTAATCTAAACATGAAGTAGTTTTAAACTAAATTTTCTTGTTTGACTAAGGGTGGGTTTGGATGGGTGATGCATTTACTTGCGGTTAGTGTAAAAACAGTGGTGGCAGTGAGATTAGATACTGTAATGATACTATAACGTGAGATAAAAAGTAAGTTAAATGCACCGCACTGCACCCCACTGCCTAGCCAAACTTACCCTAAGAAACAAAAACTCCTAAACAACTTAAAATAGTTAAACAATATCCAAATTTTAGAATAAATAAATAATAAAATAATAAAATCTAATAAATACAATGTTGGACTCATATATAATAAAAATTAAAACCTAAAAACTGAACCTAATATGATTGAAACTTGAATTAAAAGCGTGAAACTTGTAATTCTCATCATAATCCTGTCCAAAAGTTCTGCTAACATAGTCTTCATTAAAATGGTAATAACTTGAGCTCCTGAACTCGAAATCGAGGGATTCAAGGTGCGTTTTGAAGCTAAGAGATAGACATTCGAACAACATGTTAGACATCTCAACCCAAAAATGTTTGGATCCCATCCAACAATTCGTCACAAGTTGACTAATCTTTTCAATTTGAAAATTGAAAATTTAATTGAATTAATTTTAATAAATTTCATTGAGTCTATGCATGTATCATTCCTCGTTTCCTCGAAAAGATTTATCATCACAAATTGCCTTTAGTCAATTCTTGGTTTGATTTGTTTAGCCATTGACTTTGTTGTTGGACCTTGAGATAGTGTAAGTTTATCACATCCATGGGTCTAAAACTGGGCCTTGAGACTCGCATCAATTTGGTTACAAATCAGGACCGTTCGAGTCCCTTTCGGGTCAAAATAGGGCAAATTGAATGATTTGACAAAAATTTATCAATACATGTAAAAGTGCTTTGCAAGTTAGTTATATATAGAGGCAAGGCTGAATTTCACTTCCATTCTTTTGGTTATATTACTTTTAAAATCCACAAAATAGTCATTTTAATAAACCAAACAAATGAATTGGATAAGTCACAGAATGAACGTAGAATCAAATCACTATTACAGTTAACCAAACATACTCTTAATGTATCAAAATCTAAGTAGAAAATTAAAAAGAAAAGGATAACTTTGTATGTGTCGTGTTATGAGTAATTTGGTATACTCAAAATAAATCAGTTCATGAATATTTAACTTTTATAGTAGCCCAAATTATTAAGCGTATCAATACTCAACTTTGGGAACAAGAGTCCCTAAATACTGCTTGAGCTCTGTTTGCATGATGGTATCGATGGTTCTTTGGCTTCTTTCTCCTGGTTCGTTCTAGAAGGTTAACTTCAATACTGCTTTCTTAAGTTCGTGACACAGAGATAGTAGTTGTGTCATTAGTATAGACTCAGAGGGGTATGTAATACGTGCTTGCATGGTGAGGCCCTCTTACCTCATGGATTCCTTTATGGCAGTGGTTGTTGCGGGCATGGATACACTTCATATTGGGGTGGATCTTAGTCTACGACATATCTTGGTGGAGGGAGATGCTCCTTTGATCATTTACGAGCTCGACTCCACTAAGCTAGACATGTCTATGGTTGGCCCCTCAATTAAAGATCCTGGCAATGGGATTTCAGCAATGTCGATTTGTGTGTAACAGCCCATTTTCAGTGAAATCGAAACAGTGGTTTCGGGACTACAAATCTGAGTTAGAAAGAAAATTTATTTTAATATTATTTCATGGTTCGTATTGAGATAGGAATGTTATATGAAAATACTGATAAGAAAATTTTACCGAACATGTGCTTAATTATAGAAAGGACCAAATTGCATAAAATGTAAAAGTTGAGTTCTAGTAGCTGTAAGTATCAAATAGCTATGGAATTTAAAACTTGAGATCCTTATATGGTAATTAGACCATTAAAGAAAAAAATTAGTAGATATTTTGGGTGATTCATCCATGGAAAAAATAGAAAAGGCTAAGGCCTAAATTGGAAACTAGAATAATTAAAATATGATAATAGAAATATCATCTTATTTTATATCATCTTCCCCAAAATTTGCATGGAAACCGTAGGAGTGAGAGAAGAAACTACTCAAGCTTAATTGGGTAACTATTCAACTCCCGTTTTTAGTAATTTTTATATTTTTGAAATCAAGATAGCTTAATCTATTTATTTTGTGGATTAATTTGAAAAGTTATCAAAGTATAAAAGTTTTTTCATGGATGAATATGCTGAAAATTTGAACTTTATAGTAGAAAATGAAAGGTTGTTGATAGATAAACAACTTTTATAAAGTGAATTTTGATGAAATTCTAATTTAGGGACTAAATTGTAAAGTTGCAAAATCTATGGAAAATTTCTGATTTTATGAAACATATGTGATGTAAATGTTATATGAAAATTTCGGTTAGGCTTGGAATAAGGAATAAATTGCATGAATTTCATTTTCCCAGCCTAGAGATGAAATTGGAATTTATGAAAGGTTTAGGGGCAAAATGGTAATTTTGCCTAGTGTAAATTGAATCCAATTGAATATGAAATGTGATAAATTGATTATTAAATTCATTTATATAGATCTGGATAACTCAAATTCGAAGTTAGATCGAGGAAAGGAAAAAGTTTCGAATCAGTAGATTTTGTATACGAACAAGCATTGAGGTAAGTTCGTGTAACTTAATTATGTAATTATATGTTTGAATTAATTTGAGTAATTGGTATGTAAATTGTGTTTTGGCCATGTATATGAAATTTGGTTACATGTTAAGTCCCGATAAAACGAATGAAACTTGATTGGATATAGGGTTCTGTTTCCCGAAATGGTAGTGTTCCTGCATATGTTGCGGACACACCACAGCCCGAAAGAGCATTCCGTTACAAGTCCTCTCTAACTTTCTGTTATAATGTTCCTTCGAGCTTCCTGTTTATGCTCTTCGGAGCATTCTAATTGGTTGTGATCTGCATTTGTTGTAGACACACCCATGCTCTTACGAGCGTTCTGTTTATAAGTTCTTTGTGAACTTTCTATTAAAGGCTCTTCGGAGCTTCCCGTTAGTGCTCACTTGAACATTCTATTATATGGCTATCCGGTTCTTTCTGTTAAAATGCTCTTCAGAGCTGCCCGTTACAAGCTTATACAAGCTTTCTGATTATGGCTCTTATGAGCTTCCCGTTACCAAGCCATGTAATAGCTCAATACAGGGCCTAAACAGAATAGTGGTTACAAAACCACAAATCTGAGGTCAAAATATTTATTCTGATTGAGTTTTAAAATTTATTTTGTGTTTGCAATATTTTGTGAAATTTTCGTTACAAAATTGTATTGTTTGTGTGTCCAATTTGATAAATTGGACTAAATTGCAAAAGTAGTAAAATGTGCATTCTAGAAGGTAAAGGTGTTTAATTGAAATGTGTTCTATTTAAATTTTTATGGTTTACATTTTTATGAAACTATTTTGTAAAAATTCCGTACGAAAATTTCGACGTTTGGGCACTCAATTTAGTCAAATGGACTAAATTGTAAAAAGTGCAAAAGTTGAGTTCTACATGTTAGAGGTGTCCAATTGTTATGAAATTTTAATTTAGAGGTCCTTAAATGGTAATTAGACCATTTTTTAATTTATTGGACAAAAATGGACATGAAATGGGTGAAAAAAGATATTTTTAAGTTATGGGCATTTTGGTCATTTAGCTATTAAATGAATTAAAAATCAAATTAAAAGCCAATTTTTGCTCATCTTCTTCCTCAAGGCCGAATATAGCATGGAGAAACCATGGCTAGGGTTTTTCAAGCTTCCAAGCTTGATTATCAAGAAAGATGTGGAATCGACCTTGATCGGGGAAAGGAAAAGATTATGGACTAAATTGCAAAATTTCTATATTTTGCACCGAGGTAAGTTTATATGTAAATAATGTATTGTTTTATTATGTTATAATATTTTATTTTATGACATGTGAAATAAGTTTTAGTATTGTTCAATTAATGGACATAAATGAGAATTTGTAGTTGATGAATTGAGATTAAATGAGGAAATCTCGGTTGAACCTTCGGAATGGAAAAACGTGGTGCTAAGTGGATATACCACGGTTATACGTGTAACGTGGTGCTAAGTGGATATGCCACGATTACACATATTGATACATGTAACGTGGTGCTAAGTGGATATGCCACGGTTATACATGTTAATTTGAAAAGTGGCGCTAAGTGCGTATGCCACAATTACATGTTAGCCCAATAGTGTGGTGCTATGTGCATATACCACTAAGTTGGGCATTAATTACAAAAGGTGGAGCTATGTGCTAAAACCACCGGATATTGTTACTTTCCGAAGTGTTCACTGGGAGAAATAAGTTTGCTAAATGAAATTTAATGTAAAAAATGTGGGATAAATATCGGAATATGAATATATGAGTTAGATATGTGATTGAGTTTTGATAAGATGAATATGGATAAGTATTATCTTGAAAGTTGATAATAAGAAATTTTAGTGAAGGAATAAAATTTGGGATAAGCAGTCTAAAATAGCAGCAAGGGAGTGACTTTGAAAAATCACCAAAAATGGTAGAAGTTGAAATAGAAGTGGAATGAGATTTGTAATTAAATATAGTTGAGTCTATTTTCATATAAAAGAAACAGAGCAAACAAAGGAATTTTTTATTTTGAGATATTTATATTTTTGTAAGACTGGTTCAGACTGATTTTGTGATCCCCTATTTTGAATTTTAAAAATCATTAAAAATTGTACAAAAATAGTTAAGGAGCATATTTTATATTTTTGGATTTGTTATTGAGTCTATTTTTAGAAGAAAGAAACAAGAACCTCATTTGAATTCGGTAGCAAAAGATAATTAAATTTTAGTGAAGAGTGGTCAGAGCTGCTAAACCGCGAAACAAGGGAGATTTCAATAAATAAAATGTATTAATTGGACCAACTAAAAATTATGAAATTTTTATGGTAAGAAGATATATGAGTCTAGTTTCTGGGAAAATTGACGGATCTTAATTTGGTATTCCGTAGCTCTGGATAAAAATAATTTAGTGATTGTTATTCGAGTAAACAGCTTAAAAAAGGGCTTAAGTAAATGGTGGGACTATATGTATTTGTAATTATACTATTATGAGAACGTGTTATGAAGTTTTATAAAAGCTTGTAATAATTGATTATTATTTACATATTTACTTACTAAGCTATAATGCTTACTCCCTTCCCTTCCTTTTTCTTATAGAGTTTCAGATGCTAGCTCGAGTTGGAGGTCGCAGAAGATACTATCACACTATCAGGCTGAGGTTCGCATTAAAAGATTCTGAAATATTTATACGTTTATGGCATGTATAAGGACTTAAATATATGTATATATGTTACTGAGTTGGCCTAAAATGTTGGCCTAAATTAATGGAAATTTTATTATTGTATAAGACCATGTGATATGACTAAAAGTAGCTATGTTATAAGTCATAATGATACAATACATGAATGAGGATGCTTGCATGTTAGTAAATGAATTAATGTATATATGATAAGAATACGATTAGATTCTAAATTTAAAGAAATTTTATAACCGGTTTTGTGTATTTGTAAGTGTAAAAAAATCCAATGATGCCTTGTACCCTGTTCCGGCATTGAACACGGGTAAGAGGTGTTACAAGCCAGGATAAGTCTCCCATTTCATGCTCACATGAGCACTATTATATGGCTGAGAGTGTGCTTTCTGTTTAAGTGTTCTAATGAGTACTCTCGAACATGAATTGATAGATTACTGATAGTACATTTTATGTGTATTACCCTTGTATCCTTCGAGATTTCAAATGAATCAACGATTGAGAATCTGACATGAAGACAAGTGAAAATCAAAATGAGATCAATAATTGAAAATTTATGAAATGCATGAAATTTAGTAATTGATGAGCTCATCCCTTTTATTGTCAATTACTTGAGATATATGTGTGATTTAAACTAATATGTTGGTTGATGTGCTATGAGCATAGGTTATGGCCAAGTTGCTTGGATTGTATGTGTATGTTTATTTAATGTATAAGTGTACGGTAAGTTTATTTTTCGTTATACGAACTTACTAAGCACTAAGTGCTTACTCTATTTTCTTTTCTCTATTTTATAGTGCTCAGAAGCTCATAAAGTTTGGACGAGGGTCGGAGCAACATCACACTATCTTACAACTCATTTTGGGTATAAATGGCAAACTTGTTTTGGAACAATGGCATGTATAGGATAATGGCAACAAGTAGGAGAATTTAAATGTTTTGGTTGTAATCTAGCCAATGGAATTGCTAGTAATGGTATGGCTAATGTTGTCATGGTATATAATTATAAGGTTAAATTATGAAAAATATATATGTGTTTAGTATGGATTAATTGAGTTAGATTAAACATGTATGTTTATAAAGGGTAAAATTAATAACTTGAATACATAAGATGAAACATCATGATGGATGATAATATTGGCTAGGTTAAGATGATTTGAATTGGTTGGTATAATTGTTGGTGTGGGTACAAGGTGAAAAGGGTGAGAAATAAGGCTTGGAAAATGGTCTTATTTTGTCCACACAAGTAGACACACGAGCATGTGTCTCAACCATGTGTGACACACGGCCATGCGCATGGGCACGTGGTTTGGCCGTGTGTCCCCTACATCTTAAAATTGAGAAATAGAATGCTTAGACATTGGGCACACGGGCAGAGACACGAGTGTGTGTCTTAGCCGTGTGAGACATATGGCCTAGAACACGGGTGTGTATCTTGGCCGTGTGAAACCTGTACCTAATTTTCAAAAATTAAATTGTCCACAAGCCTAGCACACGGGCGTGTGACTTGGCCGTATGATACATGCACTTATTTAAATTGCAAGTCAGAGAGTTACATGGGTTAGGGACACGGGCGTGTGCCCTACCTTATATGCTACACGACCTGAGACATGGGTATGTCACCTGGCCGTGTGCGCCACACGGCCTGAGCACATGGGCGTGTGACCTTTTAACCTAAGAAAAATTTTGAAATTTCGCGAAAAATTTTTTGAGTTTTCGATTTAGTCCCGACTTACTTCTAATGCTTAAATTGGGCGTCGAGGGTCCAATTAAGGGGCGATATTATTAGTTTCGGATATGAATAGTAAATGACATGAATTAATTGAATTTTTTCTGTACACTCCAGAAAACTTCATAACCCTGTTTCGGCGACGGATACGGGTTAGGGGTGTTACATTGTGCATATATACCGATCAAGGAACAAAGTAGCTCACCAAGAGAAAAAGAGAGAGGCTTACTTGTGTTATTCACTATTGCCATGAGCTTGAACATTGGTAAGTTTTTCTTTGAAATTTTTGTTAAATTCATAACTTAGGATGCAAGATAAATATAGCCCAACCCTTAGATCATGAAATTGTTGAGATTTTGATAAAGTTTCCATTATTGAAAGCTTAGAGTTTAGTGAGAGAATTATAAGAGCTCTGAACAATAATTGCGATTTTTGATAGTTTGAGGTCCCTATAGTATATTTATAAACTCAGATTTAAAATCGAATAGGAGTATTGAGAGTTACGGGAAATTTGGATATTAAAGCTTTAGTGGGTTAAATTGAGGAAATGCATTTTCATATTTGATTCTTAATGGCTTCTATGTTTGATTGTATAACATAAATTGTTTCTATAACCGTATTATCGGACGTAGTTAAAGATAATTCAAGCCCCTTTCCGGTTGAAATATGGCAAATTGAATGATTTGACAAAAATGTATCAATACGTGTAAAACTGCTTTACAAGTTAGTTATATATATATAGGTAGGGTTGAATTTCACTTCCATTTTCTAGTTATTTTACTTTTTTGTTGAATATGCCTCATATTTTAATCAAATAAGAGATTGCTTATAAGTTAAGTTAAACAAAATATATTTTCTTCTAGAAGATTTAGTATTTATTAGTATAATATATTTAGTATTTATTAGCATAATTTATTTGACCGGGTTTTTTATTTTCGGGTTTCTGGGTTTGGTTTTATCCATCTTTTGTACTCTTCGTTATTTTGTCATTATATTAAAATTATTTCTACCCGTAACTTTTTCGTTAAATTTATGTGTTCAATTTCTCAGTTTCTTTTTCTATTTTTACTTGTTCGTTACTTAATCCCCAAACAATTTTTAAACCCACACAATACTTATTTTTTTATGGGTATTTAGGTTTTGGCTTGTTTTTCAATTGTTGGTATTGTTGATTTTTTTTCCTGTGAATTGTTGATTTGTTGTTTTCTTTAATGATATGTTGATGAAGATATTCCGCTGAATAGTCAATTCAGTGAACCAAGTAAATATATTGGATGAGTCACTGAATGAACCTAGAATAAGTTCGCCATTACGATGAAGCAAACATCAATGTATCAAATTCTAAGAAGAGAATTAAAAAGAAAAGGATAGAAGTAAATAAATTAAGTCAAGAGTAAAAATAACGGAAAGAAAAGAAAATGTGTTATTGATGGGGTAGTGTGCTTCTGAAGGGAGGGGGGCAGTGTGTGGGTGAAGTGCACTAACGGCTAAGGTGCAATGTTCAGGTGCTGTTGGTGTGCAAGGCAAAAGCAGCTTGTGCGGTTCAATTGCTACGGAGCTGGTATGGGGCGGTGAACAGGGCACCGACTTGACTCATGGATGGTGCAAGGAGAGACGAGGAGAGTGTTGGGTATGGAGAAGAGGCTGAAGGCTTGATGGAGTGGTGCGAGAGAGGTTCCTGGAGTAAACAAGTGATGGCCGAACGCAGAGGCGAATCAGCTGAAGATTGGTGCTGAAACCAGGAATTTGTGGCTGCTTATATGGGATGTAAGACGATCATACATGGAAACTTTTCTTGTTTGGTAGCCATGAAAATGACCTCACTATAACAAACTGATTTTCCGTAATTACACATACTCATGACTTTGCATTTGTCACGCACTTGTTCAACGTGTCATTGGCCAACTTTTCTATAAGCAACTAAGAAATCTAAACCATGGTTCCAACTTTATCGAATAAAACTCACCCCTTAAAAAGAAGACATGAATCAAGTAAACTTCGATTGTTATCAAGGATGGTGTAAGAGATGCTGGTTTCTACTTCGATTTTAAGTAGAGTAGATACCACAAAACGCAAATCAAGAAATCGATCAGCACATTCAACCAAGTTTGAAGTAAAGACTAAAGAAAAGCATGGACAAGAGGCTTTCACATATGAAATCCTCAAGAAGCAGAATGTAAAGCAAATGTCGAGAAACAAGGGCAGTGTTGTAACTTTTCCAAACTTGAGAGCCCATCACTGGTAATGCTTCATAGCCCAAGCATGTCGCCCTCCTAACCACCTCTTCTTCCTCAGGGGTCTAAATCGTTCTTGATGTTGAAGGTAGTGCGAATCTCCTCGGCTGTCTTCCCCTTTATCATGTTGGCAACAGTTCGGCATGTCAAGTCCAACAAGCTCTCTATATTCAAAGAGCGGGCCGCCTGCAAGCAAATCCCATTCTCATGATATTAGAAAACAACCAAGATTCAAGAACGGAGGAATAGTAAATTGGAAAAAGAACGAAACTAACCAGAATGAGGTCGAAGAGGGTTTTTTGGTCAACCTTGACAAAATCATCATCCCATGCCTTGAGTTCGTCAGCGGAGATGTTTTCCTTGCCAGTGGCGGCATCTACGTGCTTCTTGCCGTAGTCGAGAACCTTGGATAAGATGTTTCCGTTACGCCAGGGACAGGGATGACGTTGCCGGGGCAACTATTTTCGTACAAGTTTTTGATCGTCGGAGACTGGAGTGCAACCGCTTCCTCCACCTCGAAAATCTCCCCGTCGGAGGTCCTCAACTTTATCTTGGTCGATGTCGATCCCATTGTTTTCTTCTACAATTTTCTCACCACAAACCCTTATCTTCAAAAACTAGAGTAACAATAACAGAAGAACGTCCTTCTAAACTTTGGAGGGATGGGTCTATGGTTAGTTGCACCTATGAATTCTTATACAATAATATTGACGGAAATTGGATCTCATTTATTTTAAAAAATGGTTATAAGATTTTAAAATTTAATTCTAATATTTATTTTTAAAAATTCAATTTTAGTGGTTTGATGTTGTTATCTTTTAATAAAGATTTTGTTATTTAAAATTTTTTATAACTTTTCTTATAAATTTTGTTTAGAATTTTTATGATTTATTTAATAATTTTTAAATTTTAAAAAGTTTTAATTGATTTTCTTTTAAATGTCTATTTTGGTGTTTTTTGTACCAGCTATGAATCAATTTAATTTCTGCAATATTGCTAGTCGCTATGATACTGTTCTAGATGATATCAATTAGAAACGCATTATTACTTTTTAGTTCCACCTGTCGACATCCTCGAGCCCATGTTAGCTTTAAACCTTTTAAGGACAGCTCGAGCTTCTACTAGGAAAATGTTAATCATCCCTGTTCTCATTCCAAATCCCACTAGCATTCTCCTTCTGATCCTCTAAACACTAGACCTACAGCCGCATGCAACCAACTCACCGAAATCAACCTATCCACATTGATTTTGATCCATCCAGGAGCTGGGGGTTGCCAATGTTTATGAGTCATGGAATTACATGCCCAATGCTTTATATGTGCACTAACAAACAACGATTTTGTCCAGGCTACAGCCGAGGCAATTAAATCTCGATTGCTGCTACTGGATTGATTGAAAACAAAATCATTGCAACCTTTCCAAAGAAACCAGCTTGTTATTAAGAAAAATTTAGCCCACTCTCCATCAAAGGATGACAACCTACCTTCATTCTTGACATTCCATGTAAGCCATCGTTCGAGCGGTAAATTAAAGAATGAACTCCATGTGTGAATTGGCAACACAGCTTTCCAGACTTTATGAGCAAAGCTGCAATCTCTTACAACATGGATCGCAGATTCTACATCACATCCACAACCTTCGCAATAGGAGAACATAGTCATGCCTCAACTCGCTCGTTCCTCATTAGTTAATAGATCACCACGAGGCAATAACCAAAAGAAGACACAAACTCTCTGTGGCGCTGAAACCTTCCAAATGAACCTGTCAAAAGCAAATTGATTTGGAATGTTAGGGAAAAAGAGATTTTTATATGATTATGCTATAGAGAAATTCCCTGATGATGACCACCGCCACGTAATATGATCTAGTCCGGCTTCTTTCGATGGGGTCATACAAGCCAAGATACGATTCACAGTGATTCTGAGAAATACCGAGAGAAGCCATTGAACATCCCAATTCCCCTCAATTCTTAATATGTCACAAACACGAAGGGATTCATCAAGTGCTCTTTGTCCAGTATAATGTTGTTTTAAAGTACATAAGTTCCATACACACACATCGTTCCAGAAATTATTCAACCTACCGTCTCCTATAGACCATATAATACCTTTCTTGACATCCCAGACATTTGAAATCTAGCGCCAAATGTAAGAGCAATTACCGCGATCAATTTCAGTCGGTATAATCCCATGGACAATATATTTGTTCCTTAAGGCCCGAACCCACAAACTACCTATATTGGCAATCAGATTGTATCCCAATTTGAGGAGAAAAAGCTTGTTTTTATCTTGGATCTTTCGAATCCCTAGCTCCCATTCACTATCGACAAACAACAATCATTCCAGTTAACAAGTGATGATCTCAAACCTGTAGAAGCCGACCCCAACAAGAACATAGAGCTAATTTGTCAATTTCCTTGCAAATAGTAATGGGAATACGGGTCGTAGTCATAAAATAATTTGGAATCGTAAGTAATACTAACTTGACGAAAGTAAGATGACCAGCTAGAGAAAATTTGCGTGCCTCCCAATCACTAAGTCTACCTCGTGTTAGAGTTACTGTTGAAGGAAGTTAGCTGTTAGGCGTTGGTTACGTTAGCAGTTAGACTGTTGAAGGCAGTTATATCATTCTCATAACTCTATAAAATACATGTACTAGTCTCTTAATATCAGTATCAAGAGAATAAAAATATTTCAGTCACGAACCCTAGTCATAGCTATACTGTATATTCAACATGGTATCAGATGTCGGTTTTCTCCTGGGGTTGATTCTATGAGCTTCTGATTACCCTTATGAATCCGTCCAGTCCATCTGTTCTTCATCCTTCTACTCCCATAATAGCGTCTCACCTTGCAGATAACATTACTAATAGTCGATTCTTTTTCGCAAAAAAAGTTAGTATTCTCCTCGATGACTCTAACTATCTTTTGTGGCGCCAACAGGTGATGTTAGCTGTTAAAACATACAAGCTTCAGTCTTTTCTGGATCCGACCATCGTCCCACCTCCTCAGATTGTTCTTGGTGAGAATGGTGAATCGCAAGAGAATATAGAGTTTGCGAGATTCGAGCAGCAAGATAGTGCTCTAGCTTCTTGGCTTCTATCCTCGGTGAGTCCTACTGTGCTTCCCCATCTAATAGGTATGGATACGAGTGCTCAAATCTGGAGCACCACTGTATCTTTATATGGCATTAAAACAACTTCTCGTCTGATGTTCTATCGTCGAGCGTTGCATTCCCAACGCAAAGGTGATTTGTCCATGAAAGAGTTTTTGATTAAGATCAAGACTTATTGTGATAATCTTGTGAGCTGTGGTGAAAATATAAGTGATCATGAACATATCACGGCTATCCTCAATAGGTTATCACCAAAGTATGAATCTGTTGTCTCTATAATTGCTGCAAGTCAAATTCTTTATAGTGTACAGGCTGTCAACACTATGCTGATTGATGTTGAAGCTCGATAGCAAGTGGTAGTAACCGACATTCCTAGTTCTGCTAATCTTTTGACCCAAAGATCTGCAGAGGTTGTAACTCCAAACTCTTTTTCAAATTATCGTCCATTTACCTGGCGTGGTCGTGGTCGGGGTCGTTCCTCTGGAGCTCGTGTTCAATGTCAATTGTGTGGCAAAACTGGCCATCTTGTTGATCGATGTTATCACAGATTTGATGCTTCCTATAAAAGCACAAATTACAGACCTCCCCCACAGGCCAACATGTGTCTATATGCACCTGTCAACTCTTCTTGGACACCGTCTTCTACAATGTGCATGCCTTCTATGCTTTCCCCTCCTACACCAAACTGGTCATGTCCGCCAGCTTCTATGTCACCTTGGCCGAGTTCTTTACAGAATTCTCAGATGGCCTTTACTCATGCTCTAGTGTCCACACCAGCTCAACCGAATGCTTTTCTGGCTACGCCTGAAACTGTAAATGACGAAGCATGGTACCCCGACTCCGGAGCCACACATCACCTTACTCATTCGGTTGACTCTTTGGAGGATAGTTGCTCGCACAATGGCCAAGGTAAGGTGTATGTTGGAAATGGTAGTTCTGTTCCTGTTTTATGCTCTGGTCAGTCCTCTCTTCTCACAAGGGCAAGACCACTTCATATGAAATCTATTCTGTTTACACCTAGCATAACAAAAAATTTACTGTTTGTGTCTAAGTTCACAAGAGACAATCGGGTGATGTTTGAATTTCTTCCCACGCAATGTCGAGTCCGTGATTTGCAAACTAAAGAGGTTCTTCTTCAAGGTCCTATGCATCAAGGATTGTACAGGCTACATTTTTCAGACATGCTCCGACGTCGTCTTATTACTTGTGCGAAGTCTGCCCGCTGTTTTTCAACCAACCTATCTGTTCCTCTACATGTCTGGCACTCTAGGCTAGGGCACCCATGTAAAAGTGTTATTCTCAAGGCACTATCACATTGTAATGTGTCAGTTGATGTTAATAAAGATGTTTTTACCTATTTTGCTTGTCATATGGTCAAAGAACGACAACTACCATTCTCCAACTTACAGACACAATATACTGTTCCACTTTAGCTTGTACTGGCTGATGTCTAGGGGCCAGCTCCAGTGTTGTCAAATGGGTATCGTTATTATGTGGCCTTTACTGATGCTCACACCAGGTATACATGGCTTTACTTCCTACGTAAGAAGTCTGAGGTTTTAACTGTGTTTTCTCTATTTCATAGACAAGTTGAACGAGCCCTTGGCCTACAGCTTTGTGCCATACAAACCGATGGTAGAGGAGAGTTTCAAGCACTAAGATATTATTTAGCTCAACATGGAATCACACAAAGGGTAACGTGTCCTTACATATCGGCACAAAATGGCATAGTCGAGCGCAAGCATCGACAAGTAGTGAAAGTGGGTTTGTCTATGTTGGCTCATGCCTATATGCCAGTTTCATATTGGACTGATGCTTTTAGTAGTGCCGTATACCTCATCAACAGGCTACCATCAACTCTATTGTGTCATATCTCCCCCATGAGAAGTTGTTTCAAACCAAACCAGACTACTCATTTCTGCGAACATTTGGGTGTTTATGTTTTCTGAACCTCAGACCGTTTAACAACCATAAACTTCAGTTTCAGTCTACTTCATACACCTTCTTGGGATATTCCTCACTCCATAAAGGGTATCGCTGCTAAGCTAGTGATGGCAGAATTTACATCTTTCGTCATGTTACGTTTTATGAAGATGTTTATCCCTTCAAAGCTGGTGTCACCACCCCTACGTTGGTTCAGCCTCCTTCCCAGTCTAGCTCCAAATTACTGGTTCTTGCACTTAGACTTCAGCCAACCAGGCAACCATCTGTACCCATATATTCTCCTCCCACCCAATCTATATCCACATCATCTCCCTCACAATCTGCCAATACTGAATACCAATCACCTGTCTCTAATAGCCCTACCCATACTCAGCCTATCCCGTCTGTGCCCATCAACACCCATTCCATAGTTACCCGAAGCAAAGCAGGCATATTTAAACCGAAAGCTTATCTCAGTGACACGTCTTGCCCAACCCCAACAGATATTTATATAGCCTTGAATTATGCGTGTTGGAAAGAGGCTGTTTATGCTGAGCTAAATGCCTTGACTCGCAACAACACTTGGACACTTTGCCCCCTGCCTTCACATCGTCAGACAATTGGCTGTAAATGGTTATTCAAAGTCAAGCACAAACTGGATGGCTCAGTGGACAGGTACAAAGCCAGACTAGTTCTAAAAGGCTTCTCTCAGTATGCAGGTGTTGACTTTAGAGAGACTTTCAGTCCAGTTGTTCGAGCAGTCACTATTCGAACCCTTCTTGCTGTAGCAGTAACAAAGGGATGGCCATTGCGTCAGGTGGACGTTAAGAACGCGTTTCTAAATGAGGAGTTAACAGAAGAAATTTTTATGGATCAGCCACCTGGGTTTGAGGTCACTGAATTTGATGGTCAAAAGCTGGTATGCAGGTTAAATAAGGCCTTGTATGGTTTGCGCCAGGCCCCTTGTGCGTGGTTTCACATGCTTCGACAGTTCTTGGTAACTCAGCTTAAGTTTCATGCGTCCAAGGCAGATCCGTCTTTGTTTATTCGTATGTCTTCGAATAGCACTTTGTTGCTTATGGCCTATGTAGATGACATAGTCATCACTGAAAGCTCTAGTCAGGAAATTGATCAAGTGGTTCGTCAACTGCATGACAAATTTGCTCTTAAAGACATGGGTCAACTTAGTTATTTTTTAGGCATTGAAGTGCAGTATACCTCTCAAGGGTTGGTACTTTGACAGAAGAAATACATTCAGGAGATATTACGGAAGGCAGGAATGGAAGGTGCAGCTGCTACACCTACTCCAATGGTGAGTACACCTAAGCTATTGGCCTCTGATGATAGTCCAGCTCTTATCGACAGTCATCTCTATCGCAGCACTATTGGCATGCTTCAGTACTTGTGTCTTACAAGGCCCGACCTATCCTATAGTGTAAATAAACTTAGTCAGTTCATGAATGCACCAAGTGAAACACATTGACGTGCAGTGAAGCGTGTACTCCGATATCTCGTTGGGACCATTGAGTATGGCCTGAGGTACTCACAAGGGCAGTTCAACTTGGTGTGCTACACTGATACTGATTGGGCATCTTCAGTGGAAGATAGGCGCTCTACAATAGGGTATGTTGTCTACTTAGGGTCAAACCCAGTTGCCTGATGCTCAAAAAAGTAGTCCCTGGTGTCCAGGTCATCTTCCGAAGCAGAGTATTGAAGCCTAGCGAATTGTGTCTCCGAACTGCTATGGGTCAAACAGCTTCTGGGAGAAATTAGTATTGTACTAAGTCAGACTCCAGTAATCTGGTGTGATAACACCTCCACCATTTCCATGGCAGCTAATGCAACACATCATGCACGTGTAAAGCATGTTGAGATTGATTACCATTTTGTTTGAGAAAAGGTCCTTGATGGCACTTTGCAGGTTAACTTTGTTCCCTCATCTAAGCAAGTTGCTGATGTACTCACTAAGCCTATCACTTTCAAGCAATTTACGACACTTCGAGATGCTCTTCAAGTCGTGATCAGTAATGCAGTCTCTGATGTTTAAAAAAAAAAACAAGCTAAAGAACCGGGAGAATGTTAGAGTTACTGTTGAAGGAAGTTAGCTGTTAGGCGTTGGTTACGTTAGCAGTTAGACTGTTGAAGGCAGTTATATCATTCTCATAACTCTATAAAATATATGTACTAGTCTCTTAATATCAATATCAAGAGAATAAAAATATTTCAGTCACAAACCCTAGTCATAGCTATACTGTATATTCAACACCTCGAACTTTATCCAAAATGAACTAAAAAATATTGACATCAACTCTATTATGAAATAACGACATGCCAAGATACTTCCCCAAATCCACTACTCTGTTAAAACCAAGATTACCACATAAGTTTGTTGCAACCTCATAAAAAACGTTGCGGGAAAAGAAAACCTATGTCTTTTGACTATTAACTCGGTGCCCAGAGTAATAGCCAAAACTATCTAAGATATTATTGAGACAATCAACTCCTTTCTCATTGGCTCTGCAAAAGAGAACGAGATCGTCAGCAAAAAATAGTTGAGATACCGTCAAACATCGATGAGAAAGTAAAAGTGGCTCCTAATTCTTTCCTTTAATCACAGAATCAATCAAATGGTTAACTCGTTCAATGCCCAAAATGAAAAGATATTGGGAGATGGGGTCTCCCTATCTTACTCCTGCGGTGGACAAAAATAGATTTAAGAATTTTATATTATGGTAATAGTAATATAATATTAAATTTATTTTACTTCTTCAGAAAAATCATCCTCTACTAATAGAAGAAATAAAAAACCAGAAAAATAGAAAAGAAAATATACTCATTAACAAAAATATGATTTCTGATCCTATAAACAATTTATAGAACATTGGAAGAATAAATTTACTAAGACGTCTGATAAATATGAAAGAATAGAGTATCTAAAGCTAATAAAACAAATGAAGAACATAAAGATTTGTTTACATTATTTAATTATCATTATATGTTAAATTATGACGACAGTAGTAGTTCTAGTAATTCTGATAACTCTATAAAACTAGAAGACTTAAATGCTACTAGATATAATTCTGATGAAGACAAAAATATAGAAATACCAGAACCTATGGATACTGATAAAATAGATCCTTATAGAAAAAGAAAAATAGAGTCAGATCTTCAAAATGATGATTATCTGAGATATTTTAATAAAGATTATGAAACAGTTGATAATACAACTAGGATATTTGGTAATCAAACCAAAAATATAGCTACTAATGAAATAAAAATTGAAAACTTAGGAGAATCGTCTAATCAACCTATACCGCATAGGATAGATGATTTAAATAAAAGAAATGTAGCTCAAGGAGGAATATATTTAGATTTAACTAATATTTCTATATCAGACTATGAAAAAACTATAGATGATTGGGTACAATCTATGACTGTTGTTGTTAATAACAACAACAATATATAGTCAAAAGAAAAATTTCTAAACTATTTTGTTGGAACATTTCAAGGAGATGTTCTACAATTTCTGAGAAGATTGGAAGAATCTGAGAAAGGTAAACAACAAAACGGGCAGTTAATTAACCAAATTGAAACTCCCAAAGACATTTTAAAAAGATTAACTTTTATTCTAAAAATAGAATTTTGTGGTTATACTGATAAAAAAGATCGGGATAGTCAGTCTAATTATATATTGTCAAAAATTAAATTATGTGACAATAGATATTTAGAAGAATTTTCTAAAAAATTTCTTCATGAATATCAAAAACTAAAAAAATGAAAATATAGAATTTTGGAAAAAAACTAATATTTTCATAAATTACCCCCACCATGGGATGATATTTGTATAAATAAATATAATTCTTATCTAAAAAAACACAGTAAAGTAACTGGAATAGAACCAGAGAATATAGATTCTATAGGAAATAGAATCAATTTTGCTAAAGAAAGAATAATTTATATTGTCTACAAAGTAAGGCTTCTAAACAACTTAATTATAAATTAAGCCACAAATATTGCACAAAAATATTAGAAAATGAATGAGAATTTGGATGTAAACCCATACGTCCTAATATTTATAAAAAAGAATAAAAAGAAAAATAGAAGATATAAGCTAGTTAAATGGAAACCAGGTAATAGAAAAACTATTGGTTATAATAAAAAGAAAATTTTATTAGAAGAAAAACTTCTAAAATATTTAACAAAATAAATATGTAAATGTTTTATATGTAATGAAGAATGTCATATAGCACCAAATTGTCCTAATAAAGGAAAAAGTGCTAGAAAAATGATTAAAACTCTTGAAGAACAAGATTTAGAAATATGTTCAGAAGAGGAAATAAATCCTGAAGAAATATTATATGAATTAATATCAGAAACATATTCTGATACAGAAGAAGAAGAATACATATTTATGTTAGGAAGTAGTTCTAATAATCAATTAGAAGAAATTTCTAAAAATGAATAACAATATATAAAATTAGGAAATCTAATAGGAGAAGAAAAAGACTTATTAGATGAAATAGTAGAAAAAATAAATAAAAATCATATTTCTAAAGAGGAAATATATAAAATATCTAAATACAAAATATGGTGTCAACGACATATAGAAAAAATAAGTGGAAATACAATAGTTAAAGACACTAAAGTTGGATTAACAAAAATTCCATTATTTACTAAAGATAAAATTAAGAGGATTAAAAAGAAATATCCTCAAGTTAGATATATACCTTTAGGTATAATAATGATAACAATGAGAGCTTTATTTAGAAAAGGACATGATATTCCATTATTTATTAAAGATAAAATTAAGAGGATTAAAAAAGAAATATCCTCAAGTTAGATATATACATTTAGGTATAATAATGATAACAATAAGAGCTTTATTTAGACAAGGACATGATATTCCTATAATAGCAGTCTTATTAGATAAAAGATTTGAAAATCCAATAAAAGCACTTATTGGAGGAATTCAATCTAATTTACATACATGTATAATAGGATTTAAATTTAAACCAAATTACTTTATATCTATTACAAATCCTCTAATAGAAAAGTGTTTATGTTAAGAATTCGGACAAAAAATTCTAAAATTAATAATTTAGCAGAAGATCTAGTAATAAGTTGGACTTCTATTAATGAATATACTAATACAACAGAAGTAGAAATAAAAGAAATTAATAATAAAATTATTGAACTTTTTGAACCTAATATATTTACTACTGAGATACAATCAAAATTATTACATTTAAAAGATCTATCAATACCAAAAGACTGGATGATAGAAAAAATAAGTAGTGCAAGCACTTCTAAACCTGTAAGTACTATAGAATATATGTCATCTGGAGATAAATTATATTTTAAAAATACTGCTATAACCAATGCAAATGATAATTTAATATTACCCTCAAATACTCAAATAGAGAAAGAAGAGGATAATATAAGTACAAGTTCAACACCAATAGGTATGAAAACAGTTCATATTCCTATTTTCCTACTGAACCTAGTAGAAATTCTAGAAGCACTAGAATGGAATAAATACAAACTTAAATAATTATTCAATAAATGAAACTAGGAATAAATGATGTTATTACAATTTTAAATTTCCAATCCAGGAAATATTACACATATATAGAAATTACATTTCAATTTAGAGAATATAAATGATATTCTTTACATGCTTTAATAGATACTGAAGCTACAACTAGTATGTAACGCCCTAAATAATTTATTTCTGTTTATGTAAATATCTAACATAAATGAGCATTCACTTCAATGGTTAAGTATTTTGAGGGGGGTTGAGAGGTATTGGGTTCAAGTCTCACTTTTAGCGAATTTTGGTTATTTTTAGATCCAAGCCTTACCCTTGTTGACTTATATTATATTATCTGTAAATTTATATTAGAATGAGCCTGCTGGTTCGAGTGGTAGGGGAGTTAGTGTGTTGAAGATCTTGTGTTCAAATTTCTACGTTAGCATGGGTGTTAATTTTTGCTCTCTTGACTAATAGAGTTCCAGTAGAGCTAAAAGTCTAAGGAGACTGTGAGTTAATGGGTTAGTGGGAGGAAAATAGGGGATTTGGGATATTTTTGTTTTCTTTCAAAAAAAAAATTCGACTCTCCCTCCCTCTCTCTCTCTTTCAAAATTTCTGACGTTGTTTTGTTTCTTCCCCTATTCTTCCCTTCTGTTATTTTTCTCTTTAATTTGCATTCCTTTTTGTTCTTCCAAACTGCGGTTTTTTGGTTCGCTGTGTTCATTTGTGTTGGTAAGTGGTGGTGGTATTCTTGCACGAGTAGGAAGTTTTCTATTAAAAGTCATTTTAAATGATGTTGATTCTTTTTCATTAGCTTAATTTGTGGATTTTTGGTAGTAGTGAATCATGTAGAACAGGGCTCTCTTCGTGTTGTCTAGTAGTCGAAATTGTGCGGGGGGTAAGTGATGAACGGTTGAATTGAATGTTTGTTGGTTTCAGATTAATCTTGGTTTTAGACTAATTTTTGGGTTATGCTATGTCAATTTTAGGTGTTATTTGGCTCGGGAGTGTTTTAACATCTAAAACGAACCAGGAGTGTACCCAGAACGCAGAAAATAAAATTTTGGTAAAAGCCAAAAAACTATTCTATCGACGCCACACGGACGTGTAGTCGCCTGTACGGTTGGTCGTGTACGAGACACTATCGTGTGATCAACGAAGGCCAATCTGTGCGTAGGACACGGCTGTGTGATGGTGTGGGTGTGACCGTGTGGGTCACACAGATGTGTGAGTTTTGGGCCATGCCATGTGGGCCACATGAGCACGTCCAATCTAGGTGTGTGGGCCCATACAGGCAAGCCACACGGGCATATGGGCCCATATTTTTGAAATTTTTCCTAGGGTCGCATGGGTTGTTCCAATCGACTGTGGGCCTACCGTAGGGCCGGTAAGGGCTAACCAAACCTTAAAATCTATGGGATCTGGTAGATTAATAATCTATTCTGAGCATTATACTAATTTGCATGTCTTATTTTGTTAGATGTATATATGTTATCGGTATTTAAGCATGTTGAGCATATTTAATCTGTTATTTCTTTATATGTTCTCTGTATCTGTTTTGGGGTAGGATTTGTAAATGTGGAAGAAGTGATTTGTATGGCGACATTTCGCTTTTATTCTGGCAGCTTGACTGCATATTTTCTGTATGTGTCGCATTGACACTATGTGGTGTGTAGGGATGGGTGGGTGTTTTTAACCCCAAATGGTGTGATGGGATGGTCGGAGATGGTGTGTAAAGGATGGGGATAGGACTCACTGTATCTGTTCTGTTGTCTGTATTTGTATATGTATCTATATTTATATCTGAATCTGTATCTATAAAAGGCATAGACCCGAATCTGAATCTAATTCTGAGTATGTTTGTGGCATCTATATGTATGACATATTTAACTCTGTTGGGTTACACACTAAGTTTACAAAAACTCACGTCTGTTTGTCTGTTTTGACAGGTAATCCACAGTCTTAGGTGGACCGGTGTAGCAGAGACTCAGCGGTGACCACCTGTTATAAACTAATTTCAAATACGATTTTTGCTTAAATTTTAGATTTATTTCTGGATGTTTTGTAATAGTTAGACACTTCGGACTTTTTGGTTTGATTTTGGGATTTGAAGTTTCGTTTTAGTATTATAATTGCAACAAATATTTAAAAACCATGGTTTTTACACAAACAAAGGTTTTCCTGAAAATATGAACTGGATTCTCGAAATAAGACTGCTTTTATAACTTCCGCTGTAAATCATGTTTTGGCAAAATAAAACTGATTTTATAAACTTCCACTGTAAATCATGTTTTGGCAAAATAATTAATTTAGTAACGCTTTGACAATGAACATGAGATGTTTTCATGTTATCGACTTCGTTTTTAAAACTCATTCCTTGTGACACCTACAAATTCGGTCATAACGTCTAAGCCAAGTTTGAGGTGTTACATAGTAGTTGCAGAAAAAATGCTATTCCCTTAAAAAAATGGGAACCTATGAAAAATCTCATAAAATCTATAGAAATAGATGGTAATGAAACCATAATTCAATATAAAGCTAGAAATACACCAATCTACATAAATAATGTAAATTTGTGATTCCTAAAATATTATGTTTTCCCGCAATGCATGGAGATATACTATTAGGAAATAATTTTATATATCAACATTTACCATTTTCTATTGATAAAAAGTCAATTATGCTATTTATAGAAAAAACTTTGGTGAAAATACCATTAGTAGAAAATCATAAATTTATTTGTGATAAAAATTTCACACTAGCAAGAAAAGAACAAATTAAACAACTTGAAACAAGTCACTGGTTGTTTAAAATATTAGAAAATAATTTTAGTGAAGAACCATTAAAATTATGGCAAAATACTCCCAGATATTGTGATATTAAATTGGAAAATCCCAATAAAATTATTAGAGCTTGACAGACCATAATATATATACATTTTTACCCCATGCTTAGCATATTTATGGATGATTTATCATTAGATTTATGGAATTTGATGCTCCTAATCCTTTAATTTCATGTTTTATACTTAGATGAGCATAGGAAAGTGAAAAGAACGAGAAACGGGCCAAAAACGGACCAAATGGGTCAAAATTAGAGTGCAACACGGCTTGGACCTCTACACACAGGATATCCACACGCACGTGTCAATTTAACAGTGTTGAACACGGCCTGAGCCCGAGTCACACGGGCGTATCCCTATCGTGACTTACTTTAATTCCACACGAAAAAGGCTACTTAGGGGCTAAGAAAGGTATTCCAGAGTCTATATAAACACCCTAGGAGAGGGCTAAAGGGGACACACAAAGTAGAAAGCAAGGAATTACTCGAAGAACGCCGATTGATCCATTTCAGAGGCAAGATTTCCATCAAGGCTAACGATCTCCCTTTAATTTCCTTCAGGGTTTTTGGGTTTTCTTTATGTTTTGTTGTTTTCCCAATTTTGAGATGTTTTCCTTTATAATGAATTAAATCCCCTAAATACCTGAAGAGGATGAAACCTAAGACAGATCTTGTTATTAATATCTGAATTATATGATAAATACTTGATTTATTCTTAATTGTGTTATTAATTCTTGTGTTAATATTTCAGGATATTAATAAAAGTCGAATATGCTTATTCAGTGGAGCAAAAGTCCTTGTTTAAGAGTAGATCCAACACAATTAAGCAGAGTTGATTGCAATCCTAGACATAGGATGACAAAAATCTACTGGATTAGAGTCAAATCTAATAAGGGAATCCATAGATCGAGTTAATGCAACACTAGGGGTTTTAATTAGAAAGAAATTTCAATTAATCAATCTAGGGTTAGTTGTTCTTTGTCTTGAAAGAGACATTAACATAATTTAGGGATTTCTACTGATCAAGTCAAGTGAATAAATCGTCTAGTTCAGAGTCCAATAACAAGTGAAGTCTAGGTGGATTATTCCTTGGGTATTGTCTTTAATCAATCAATTTTCCCAAAAGTAATTTCCCCAATTTACTCTCTGTCGTGCTCTTAGTTAATTAGTTAATTTAATTAGTTAAAACAAATTCCCTTTATTTCCAGGCTAAATAATAGAAAGAAAGTTATTACTAGTACTTTTAGTTCCTGTGGGTTCGACATTCTGGTCTTGCCACTAAACTATAGTACTGTTCGATAGATGCGCTTGCCTTCATCATGATAATAGTTAGTTTTTAGGTACGATCATATTATTACTTGACCATCATAAATATTACGAATCAGAGCTAAACCAATGATCTATACTAAATAAGATATAGATGAATTTGATATACAAATAAAAGAATTATTAGAAAAAAGATTAATAGAAAAAACAAATAGTCTACATTCTAGTCCAGCCTTTATGGTTAGAAACCATGCTAAAATAAAAAGAGGAAAAGCTAGAATGATTATTAATTATAAAATATTAAATCAAAATATTATTTTTGATGGATATTTTATTCCAAGAAATGAAGTTTTAATTAATCAAGCTAAACAAGCAAAATATTTTAGTAAATTTGATTGTAAATAAGGATTTTGGCAAATCATGCTAACAGAAGAGTCCAAACCTTTGACAGCTTTTATGCACCTAATGGACATTATCAATGGAAGGTAATGCCATTTGGATTATGTAATGCACCATAAATTCAAAGATGGATGGATTCTATGTTTAATAAGTATAAAAAAAAATTTGTGTAGTCTATATAAATGATATTTCAATATTTTCAAATACCTTAGAAAATCACAAAAAACATTTAAATATCATTTCTAGAGAATTTGTAAAACATGGAATAATACTAAGTCCTAAGAAAATAGAACCGGAAAAAATAGAAATAGAGTTCTTAGGATTAAAATTATCTACAAATGGTCTTAAACTTCAAGATCATATTATAGTAAAAATAAAAGAATTTCTTGAAAATATTGAAGATAAAAAAATAGCTTCAACAATTTTTAGGAATTATTAATTATGGAAGAAACTTCTTTCCTAACTTATTTGGAAAAATTAGATAAGTTATATGAAAAACTAAAAAAGGATAAACATTTTATCTGGTCTAAAGCAGATTCAAAAATTATAAAAAATTTAAAATTTGAAATAAATTATATTACCGAAGTTTATTTACCTAAACAAGGTAATAAATTAATTCTAGAAACAGATACCTCACAAAACTATCGGGGTTGTATTTTAAAAGATAAAACAATAAAAAAAATGAAGAATTAATTTGTAGATATAGTTCGGGAAAATTTAAACCGAATGAAATTAATTATGTAATATATGAAAAAAATTATTGGCAATAAAGAAAGGAATAAAAAATTTCCTAATATATTTAGCATCGGAAAATTATATAATAAAAATTGATAATCAGATAGTTAAACATTTTCTTACTAATAAAAGTTTGGAAATAGTGCCTAGAAGAATTAGATGTATAATGAATCATGTAATTTTAATTTCTAAGTTTTGTATGTAAAATGCACTAACAATATTCTTGCTGATTATCTTAGCAGGCCCTATGGATAGAGGTGAAAAACCTCTAGAAAAAGTTGGTGAATGGACTACTGTCCAAAAAAGACCCAACAAAGGAAAAACAACAAATTCTAATTAAGGATTTGTGACTATACTTGCACAAGCACCTCTTTATCCTAATCAAAAATATTATGTGTCATATCCAATGGTAAGACAACAATTAGAACTCATTTATTATTGACACCAAAAACGGTAAGTCAATTTCCTTAGTCCTAAATCCAAATTCAGCATTCCAAGTCAGTTATGCTGAAATGATAAAAGAAGCAAAAAATTTGTTGAAACAATAACAAATTCAAGAAATAAAAGATTTTTATAATCTAAGATTACCACTGGAACTACATAATTTTATTAAAGAAATATGGAAAACCCATATTTTTGAACAAAGAGCTAATTTTAGAAGAGCTCTTACCAAGTTTTCACAATTTTTAGTTGAAAAAACAACTAAAGAAAATGAAGCTAATGATTTATTACTAAAATCTATTTTATATAGAGGTTGGGAAGAGCTTGAAATAGAATATATGGATATTAAGGAGATAAACAATCTTCTTGATATATTTCAATCTTTTATTAATAAAGGGACAAATAGTCCTATTATGAATAAAATGTTTAGACTATGTTTATATAATAAAGCTAGAAAAAATTTACTAGTAGAAATTTTACAAAAATAAATGGAGCCATTTGCAAACAACTAGCTCAATTTCAAAAGGCTTTTTCATAATATTTTATGCAAGCTTATGTTTTTACTAATGATCTAGATAAAAATTTTCCTACTATAAAATTTAGACTTAATCACGAACCATTTGATATAAGCAATATTGAATAGGGTTTTGTTAAAGAAATAACAGTCTAAAATTTTTCTTTTCATTTATTAAAAGGATTTTTCTACATCTATTAAATATATATTATTACGAATGATTTATGAAGATGATTTTTATTACTATTTTCATTTTGAAATTAACAGTTTAATTGGTATAGCTGAAAAAGAAAAAATTAGTCAGCCATATCAAATTTGAATTCTTCATAAAATGCTTGGAAGACCCAAACTTTTTGCAATTAAAGAAGAAGAAAGACACTTGACAGAAACAATTGACAAGTGTTATAATGAGCCCATTCATTATCAAATTCAAAAAAGAATTGATTTAATGACTAAAGTTCAATATCTTCTCCAACAAAAAACATATCAGTTCTGGACGGATGGAAGAAGGATATTGGCATACAATACTAGAAACCTCTAAGATAATAAAGACAAAGAATCCATACAACTATTAAAAAAGATAGCTGACATGGAAATTGATGATTTTTCTATGACAAGACAAATCAAAGACACGTGGAAGAATTGAAATCTACCAAGACTGTCACTAGATTCATTACATCTAGATGAAATAGAAGAAATGAATCTAGATAATATTCAAGAAGGATAAAAGCTAAAGCCACGTGGGAAACAACATTTAAGAAACAACTTGAGTCAAAAAAAGAGGTAACATAGAAGAAATTGCATCCAGCTGAAAACAAAAGAAATTGATAATTTAATTATCATTATATGTTATATTATCATTTCATAAAAGTTGCACTGAAGTCGATGAAATACAATGCATGATAATCCCAATAAAAGGAGCTGGCAATCTAACATCAATCAGTATGTCCTGTAGGAAGTCTTAATGAACCCAGTCATATGTTTTTTCCATGTCCACTTTTATTGCCATCCAGCCCTTTTGGCTTTTCGTTGTCTTCATCATATGTATCGCCTTCTGGGCAATAATAATATTGTTTGAAATGAACTGAGAGGGTATGAAACTTAACTGATTATGTTGGACCAAGACTTGCATAACTTGTTGAAGGTGAGCCACAATTGTTTTTGTAATGACTTTAAATAAGACGGTACAAAGACTAATCGGTCTATATTGATTAATGGACTCCGCCCCCTAAACTTTTTGGTATAAGAACAAAGAGAGTTTGGTTTAAATGCTGGTCCAAGAGCCCACCAGTGAAAACGTGCTGAACTACCTTGTATACACTGTTACCAAATGTATCTCAGTTTGCTTGATAAAATTCTGCATGGAAGCCATTAACTTTGGGCCTTTAAATGGCTCCATATTATTTTTACTTTCACATGATTTCTCTCTCTCCTCTATCTTTTCCTTGATTTATGATTTTTTTTCTCTCCATTGGTTCCTTTTTCTTTTTATAGTTTTTTTTCCCAATCTCTATTTATTCCTCCATTTCTCTTCTTTTTTACCCGTCATTTTCCATCTTCTTAATTAATTCATTCTTGGTTCCATTTATTTTTTTCTTATCATCCATCTCTCTCCTTTTTTTGCACTTTCTTGATGAATACTCTTGATTTATTCTCCATCAAGTGACCAAGAAACAACTAATAACCCACTTATTTGGCGTTGGCCACCGTGACCACCATCATACTTCGCTAGCCTCAAACTCAAAAAACAACACCCAAAACTTCTTTTTAATCTCATCTTTTCATATTTATAATTCTTTTTCAATATAAATTACTCCCAATATGTAAATCTATAAAAATATTAAGTATTGCAACAAGTTTTGCATGCAAATCCACAAAGAAATTCTTGAAGATACATAATTTTATTTTTCAAGTACTTTAAAATTTAGTCATTTATATATAGGCATGGTTGAATTTTGCTTCCATTTTCTAGAATGTATAGGTAAGATTAGTAGCTAAAAGAATACCTATGGTATCATAGATGGAGTTACAAGTACATGAAATGGGGACAAAGAGGAATTGTTAGTGTTTCAAGGTTGCATTTTTTTTTAAATAAGACTAAGCCCTAGGGAGAGTTGTTAACTTCTTAGTAGAAGTAGGAGTTGTTAGCTTATTAGTAGGAGTAGCAATTTGAATTTTTTTTGTTGAAGTTGTTACTTGGGACTTGTATATAAGGGTTGTTTTGTTAATCAATTAAATCATCCCTTTCATTCATAATTGTTTTAGGCTTTAATTAGTTCTTTGCTAAACCAACAGTGGTATCGAGAATTATTTTTCTTGAGGAACTTGTGAGAAAAGTTTTATGAGAGTTCTGAAAGAAAATTTGAGAGATACACTTGTGAGGTTTTTTAAAAAAATGGAATCGAGATCGAGTAATCTATTTGTCTTAGCCCCACCTGTGTTTGATGGAGAGAATTATCACGCATGAGCCGTGAGAATGCAAGCATACATGGAGGGTTATGATTGTTGGGAAGCTTTCGAGCAAGACTATGAGGTGACTCCACTTCCCAACAATCCAACTATGAACCAGATTAAAATGCACAAGGAGAGAACCACCAAGAAGGTTAAGGCAAAGTCTTGTCCTTATGCTTCAGTTTCACCAGCCATATTCAATAGAATTATAGCTTTTGGATCAGCGAAGGAGATATGGGACTACCTCAAGGCTGAGTATCAAGGAGATGAGAGGATCAATTGCATAAAAGTGTTGAACTTGATTAAAGAATTCGAGAGGCTACAAATGAAGGACTCTAATTCAATCAAAGAATACTCAGACAAGCTGATAGATATTGCCAACAAGGTAAGAGTTCTTAGGACTGATCTCTCTAATTCTAGACTCGTACAGAAAATACTTGTCTCTGTGCCTGAGAAATATTAAGCAACTATTGCCTCTTTTGAGAACACTAAGGACTTGACTCAGTTGAGAGTAATGGAGTTGATCAGTGCTTTACAAGCATAAGAGTAGAGAAGGCTAATGAGGTAGGAAGGAACCAAAAAATTGATCTAAAGTGTAGAAGGTGCAACTCGATGGGGCACATTGAGAGATTCTGTAAGGAACCAAAAAATCAGTAGCAAAGTGGATCACATGCTGCAGTTAAAGAAGAAGAGAAACAACTATTTGTTGTTTCTTACTTCTCATCAATCACTTCAAGTGAAAATTGGTTAGTTGATAGTGGTTGTACCAATCACATGACCTGTGATTAGAAGCTATTTAAATATCGTGACATGTCCTTGAAGTCAAGAGTAAGGATAGGAAATGGAGAATACCTAGAAGTGAAAGGAAAATGCACAATAGCAATAAAGAGCTGTGCTGAAACTAAGTTGATTTCAAATGTTTTATTTGTACATAAGATTGATCAAAACTTGTTAGGTGTGGGGCAATTAGTAGAGAAGAGACTCAAGGTAATGTTTGAAGAAGGAATGTGTCTAATCTTTGACTCTTGTGGCAATGTATTATTTAGGATCAAGATGCAAAAGAAGAGTTTCTTATTGACTCCACTCGAAGAGGAGCAAGTGGCATTTAAGTGTCAAGTCAATGACTCTAAATTGTAGTATAAGAGGTCAGGACACTTTCATCATAAAGGTTTGTATTTCATGAATAAAAATGATATGGCAATCTGGTTACTAATTTTGGAGAAGTTAAATTCAAGATACAAGGCTTGCTTGACTGGCAAACAAACAAGGTTGCCTTTCAAAACCTCAACTTGGAAGCCAAAGAGAAGTTGTAGTTGATTCACACTGATCTGTGTGGTCCACAAGCAACTCCTTAATTGAATGGTAGCAAGTATTTCGTTTTATTTATTAATAATTTTACTAGAATGTGATGGATTTATTTTATGAAGCAAAAATTTGATGTTGCTGATGTGTTTTTAAGTATAAAAGATGGGTTAAGAATTAAAGCAGTTATAAGATTCAGGTTGTCAAATCTGATAATGGGATAGAATATACCTTACAAAGGTTCAATACCTTCTGTAAAAAGGCTGGGATAGAGCATCAACTCACTGCTTCCTACTTTCCATAATAGAACAGAGTTAGTGAAAGGAAAAACAGGACTATTATGGAGATGATTAGGTGCATGCTACATGGGAAGTCTCTACCTAAGGAGTTTTGGACGGAGGCAACTAACACCCTATGAAGCTTGGTTTAAAATGAAGCCAACTTTGAAGAATTTGAAGGTATTTGGTTGTTTATGTTTCTTTCATGTTCCATATGTTAAAAGGGACAAGTTGGGAGAAAAATCTGAGCATTGAATATTTGTTGGTTATAGTTTGGTGTCAAAAGCCTATGGAACCTATCAACCTTAGATAAGGAAAATGATTGTGAGTAGAGATATTCAGTTCCTAGAAGATGAGTAGTGGGATTGGACAAGTGATATAGAAGAACGAAAACAAGAGTTCTCTCTTAATCCTAATGATCTAGTGGATGATACACCAATTAGAGGTACAAGATCATTTAGTGAAGTTTATCAAATGCGTAGTGTAGCAATTCTTGAACCTATAGGGTATGAAGAAGCCAAAGATGATAAGGAGTGGATAGAGGCATTGAAGGAAGAGTTGGGTATGATAGAGACCAAACATGGGAACTAGTTGAGAGTCCTGCAAACAGAATGGACCAAACTTAATCTTGATGGCTCAATGAGCAAGTATGATGCCAGGTTGGTGGTGAAGGGATATACACATTTTTAGGGAGTTGATTTTTTTGAAACTTTTACTCCTATGGCAAGAATGGACACAATTAGGATGCTTTTGGCTATGTCAGCTCAATAAGGTTAGAAGGTGTTTCAGTTGGATGTGAAGTCAGCATTCCTGAATGGAGTATTGGAGGAAGAAATATGTGTTGAACAACCAGAAAGCTTCATCACAACAGGTCAAGAAGGGAAGTTTCGTTTGTTAAGGAAGGCACTCTATGGGTTGAAATAAGCTCCCAGAGCATGGTATAACAAGATAGATGAACATTTGCTGAACTTAGGCTTTATAAAGAGCCTAAGTGAATCCACTCGCTATGTAAAGAAGTTAAGTACAAATATAATCATTGTATCTCTCAATGTAGATAATATGTTGGTGACAGGAAATGATGCAACTAAAATTGAAGTATTCAGGAAGGATATGATCAAGGTATTTGAGATGACTGATCTTGGTGAGATACATCACTTTTTGGGAATAGAGATCAAGCAAAGTCAAAATGAGGTGTTTCTTTACCAGAAGAAATACAAGAAGGAGATTCTGAAGAGGTTCCATATGGAAGAGTGCAAAAGTGTGAGCATGCCAATGATTCAAAAAGAAAAACTTCAAAAGATGGATGGGGCAGATCCTACAAATGAGAAGGTGTACAGGAGTCTTGTTGGGTAGCTTATGTACCTTAAATCCACTAGGCCAGACATCATGTACACTATAAGTGTTTTGTCTAGATTTTCTCTATTATGTAAGTGAAATTCATATGGCTACTACAAAGAGGGTGTTAAGATATCTGAAGGGGACACTTGCATATGAAATTAATTTTAGCAAAGTTGAGAACTTCAAGCTACATGGTTATTCTGATAGTGATTGGGTTGGATCACTAGATGATATGAGAAGTACTTTAGGCTATTGCTTCACGTTTGGCTTAAGTTATTTCTCTTAGTGTTCAAGAAAGCAAGATATGGTGGCTCAATCAACTGCGAAAGCTGAATTCATTGCAGCTACAACTACTATGAACCAAGCCTTGTGGCTAAAAAAGCTAATGGATGATCTGCATTTGAAGCAGGAGGGGAGTATAGAAGTGTTTGCGGATAATCAAGCTACTCGAGTTATTTCACTTAATCTTGTATTTCACGGAAGAACAAAACATTTTAAAGTCAAGTATTATATGTTGAGGGAAGTACAAAAGACAGCTCAAGTAAAGTTGGTTTATTGCAGATCAGAAGACAAGTGGCAGATATTTTTACTAAGTCTTTCCATGTTAGCCGATTTGAGTTTCTTAGTAACAAACTTGGTGCCTGCAGCACTTGAGTCAGAGGAGAATGTTAGTGTTTCAAGGCTACAATTATTATTATTATTTTTTAAAGTAAGACTAAGTCCTAAGGAGATTTGTTAGCTTGTTAGTAGAAGTAGGAGTTGTTAGCTTATTAGTAGGAGTAGCAATTTGAATTTCTTTTGTTGAAGTTGTTACTTGGAACTTGTATATAAGGGTTGTTTTGTTAATCAATTAAATCATCCCTTTCATTCATAATTGTTTTATGCTTCAATTAGTTCTTTGCTAAACCAACAGGAATTGATCAAGGATAAGAGAAGTTGATGGAGAAGAAATATTGCCTAGTTCAGATATCATTAAACGACTGACATTAAAAAATCAACAATGGAAGCAGGTCAAGGTTTGTCGTGGATAAGTGATCTGGTTGAGATTGCAAGTGTAGTCAGCGGTGCTTGGCTGGGAATTGGCATGGAAGACAAAGAACAAGAGACAAAACACAAAGACATATTTGAGTTTGGTTCTCACCTGTTTTTTCTTTGTTTTAGCTATGAATTAGAGCATAGTTCATAACTTGAGAATAATGGTGCGTTAACAGAGGACCCCAGTACTAGTAACCATTGTTTATACCGCTTGTCAGGCAAAGTGAACTATGTTGCGTTATCGTTAATAGTTGCAATAGATTCTTTGTTGAGAAAATGGTGAAGGACGGAGATTGAGGTTCTGGTTTTTCCATTTTAAGGTACGGAGGGAAGAGATATGAGAAAGAAAAAAAAAAGTGCCTTGCATTAAATACAAAGAGGTCCCCTTTAGTCAAAAGTAAAAAAAATATATATATATATATATCAAAAGTGATTAAATTAAAAAAATTAATAAAAAAATTAACCTCCCTAATTAATTTAAATAATTTTCTTAATTAAAAATGATTAAATTAAAAAAAATTGAAAGTGATTAAAATTGGACAAACCTCCTTCTAAGGTGAAACTATAATTTTTTTTTTTCTCTCTCCATTTATTCCTCCATTTCCTTTCTCTTGTGCAGCATCATATACTTCATCTTCTTAATTATTTCTTTTTTCTTTTTTCTTCAAACTGCCTATCTCCCATCTCTCTCTTTTGTTTTTCACTTTCTTGATGAATATTCTGGATTTGTTTTTTTATCAAGTTATCTGACGTTCGCCATTGTGGCCACCGTCGTGCTCCGTCAGCCTCAAACCTAGAAAACAACTCCCAAAGCTTCTTTTTAATCTCATCTTTCCATATTTACAATTATTTTCAGAGAAATATCTCCAAAAAATGTAAATCTATAAAAATATCAAGTATTGCAGCACCTTTTGCCTGCATGATCACTAAGAAATTTTTGAAGATACAAAACTTTTTTTACAAGTGCTTTACAAATTAGTTATATATAGCTACGGTTAAATTTCTCTTCTATCCGAATCCAAATTATTTTAAAGAAATATAGTGGTAAAATAACGAGATTTACCATTATTCTATTGTCATTATCGGCATTTATTTTACACTCTAAAATCTATAAAATGTGTTATTGATAGGTAGTGTGCTGCTGAAGGGAGGGCGGCAGTGTGTGGGTCAAGTGCACCAACGGCTAAGGTGTGATGTTCAGGAGCTGGTGGGCGGTGAACTGGCCACTGACTTGACTCATGGATGGTGCAAGGAGAGACGAGGAAGGTGTTGGGTATGGAAAAGAGAAGAGGGCGGAGGCTTGGAGTGGTGCGAGAGAGGTTGCTGGAGTAAACAAGTGATGGCCGGACGCAGAGGCGAATCAGCTGAAGATAGGTGCTGAAACTAGGAATTTGTGGCTGCTTATATGGGATGTAAGTCGACGACCACAAGTCAAAACTTCGCTTGTTTGCAAACCGACCTCATCATATAACAATCTGATTTGCCACAATTATACATACTCGTGTTGTAAGACTTATTTTTCTAGTTGGTTCTAGGGAAAATATAATGAAAAATAAGACATGCTCGTATAATGTTACTAGGAAAGTATACGAACATTCACTCCATTATATGTTACTAGGAAAGTATACGAACATTCACTCCATTATACGAACATTCACTCCATTTTTTCTAATGACTTTGCATTGGCAACGCATTTGTTCATCTTATCATTGGACAACTCTTTACAACACATTCAATAAAAATATTAAGTAAAGAATATGGAAGAAGAACAAAGAAAGGCATGGACAAGGGGCATTCATATCAAATCCTCAAGAAACAGGTTGTAAAGCAAAAATATCAAGAAAAAGGGGCAATGTTCCAACTTTTCCAAACTTCCGTCGTAGCCCAATCAACCCTCTGATAATATCGACATTCCTTCCTAAGCTATACATATCAAACAGTGAATTTTGATTTGAAGGGGTATGGATATGAATCATTCGAATGCCCATTGGTTCTCCCTCCTAACCATCTCTTCTGCCTCGGGGGTGTAATCGTTCTTGATGTTGAAGGTACCACGAATCTCCTCAGTTGTCTTCCCCTTCATCATGCTGGCAACAGTTTTGCATGTCAAGTCCATCAAGCTTTTTATATTCAGAAAGTCGGCCGCCTGCAACCAAACCCCATCCTCATGATATTAGAATACAACCAAGATTCAAGAACAAGAAGATGACGGACTCAGAATCTTAAATGGGAAACGGACTCAGAATCTTAAATGGGAAAGAGGAACTAACCAAGATGAGGTCGAAGAGGATGCTTTGGTCAACCTTGACAAAAAGAGCATCCCAGCCCTTGAGTTTGTTAACGTAGAAGCTTTCCTTGCCAGCGGCGGTATCCGAATCTACGTGCTTCTCGCAGTACCGGAGAACCATGGATAAGATGTCGCCGGTGACGTTAGGGACAGGGATGAAGTCGCCGGTGCAACCTGCTTCGTACAAGTGTTTGATCGTCTGAGACTGGAATGCAACCGCTTCCTCCACCTCGAAAGTCCGCCCGTCGGAGCTGCTCAAAGTTACCTTCTTCGAAGTTGATTCCATTGTTTTCTTCTACGATTCTCCCACCACAAACCGTATCTTCAAGAATTAGAGTAACAAGAGCAGAATAACGTTCTTCTAAACTTTGGAAGGTTATATAGCTTGTTGTACTGTGCATAAAAGTAGTTACGTGACAGAAAAGGGTGAATTTTCCTCACAAGGACATATATCTATAATAAGATCAAATTAATCCTTTTATCATTAAATAAATCAATTTAATTCATATACTATAAAAAAAATAAAACAAATCTTAACTTTCTAAGAGAGTTAACATTACTGTTTAAAAATATCATCATAGTTTAACAGGTTTAATTTTGAAAGTTTTTAATTGGTTATGTAAATAAATAAAATAATTTTTCATATAGGGTTAATGGTATAAAAAACTTTTAAAGATCTTGTTTTTTTTTTTTTTTTCTTTTTGGACTCAATTGGATAAGGGTGAGCGTTCAATCGAATCGAATGAAAAATTTCGAGTTAACCGAGTTGACGAATCATATATTATCATCCTAACTCGATTTTTTGAGTCAAATAGAGTTTTGCTCACCCTTAGAATTAGATACTTAAACTTCTAAAATGTATCAAAAAGGCCCTCAAACTTAAAAAAAAAAACAATTAACCCATTATTTTTCCTTTTTTTTCACTCAATTGGGTATTTGAACGGTCAAAATCCATGAAGAAGACCCTTTGACCATTAATTTTAACAGTTGACCATTAAAGTTAATTGCCCTTAATTTTTTCAATTAAAGCCACCATATGTCACAACCACGAGGTGACATGTGGCAAAAATGATAAAAAATAATTATTATTAAATTTTAATAATAATATTAAAATATTAAAAATAGAAAAATCGTAAAAAATAAAAAATTGTAAATTTTTATAAAAATTGTAAAAAAAATTAGAAAATAAATAGAAATATAGACAAAAAATTATAAAGTCGTAAGAAAATTTTAAAAATGTAAAGAAATATAAAATTCATAAAAAATTATAAAAATTATCGTACCAAAAGAAATATTTTATAATTTTTATATAACTTTTATTGATTTTTTATTTTTATCATTTTTCACCATGTGTCATGTTGTGTTACAACACGTGATGGCTTTAACTGAAAAAAAAATGTGATCGTTAACTTTTAACAATCAAGGGTTAAAAGGCCTTTTTTATGCATTATATATATATATATATATTAATTTTAATAATATTTTAATATTAAAATTTAATATTTTTTATAATTTTTTTGTCACATGTCACGTTGTAGTTGTCACACGGGGTGACCTTAGCTGAAAAAAATTAGGGTAAATTAATTTTAATGGTCAAAAGGCATTTTTTATGTATTTTGACAGTTCAAGTACCTAATTGAGTAAAAAAAAAAAAGGACTTAATTACTTTTTTTGAAGAAGTTTGAGAGCTTTTTACACTCTTAAGCGTTTCATATAATTTTTTAACAATAAATGTAGAAAGCAACGATGTTGCTTTATATTTTTGAGGGCCTTCTTTAAATTTCTATTGGGGTTGAAGAATTAGGAGTGAGTAAAATTCGATTCGATTCGAAAAATAAAAACAAATTGAATTTTGAGTTAATCGAATCGAGTTATTCGAACTATTCGAGTCAACTCAAATAAATAATTCGAGTTCCAATCATGATGAATTTTACAATTTGAATAACTCGAATAATTCGAATAACATATTGGTGTTAATACCCTTTTGGCCCATGTCAAGTCTGAAAATGAACAAATTGGTCTCTCTCAACAAAAAATACAAAATAAATCAAAATAAATTTTAAATTTCAAAATATTTATAAAAATTTCAAAATTTAAATTTTTTAAAAATTCTAAAAATTTCAAAAAATATATAAAGAAAGTTAAAAAATTAAAAAATTTCTAGAATAATAATGTTGAGAACCTAAATAAGTTAATTAATGATTCAAATTTATCATACTAAAGTATTTTTTTTTATTTTTCTTTGAAAAAAGTTTTAAATATATATAGTTTCAAATTTATATGCTTTAACATGGAATTAGTTATACTATAACAAGATTCTAATTTGACATGTTTAATTTTTTAAATTTAACTCGAATAATTTCACTCAATTCAATTCGACTCAACTCGAATTTTATTTAACTCGATTCTATTCGAAAAAAATTCAAATCAAGTTAAAATGATAAAATAAGACTCGTCAACTAGATTAACTCGAAATTTTTTCACTCGATTTAATTGAATGCTAACCCATATAAAGAACCGTGAAGGTTTATTTTTTTTTGGGGGGGGGGAGGGGAACGATTTCTACTTAAAAATAATCGAATTAATTCGTTTATTATTAATATTAATAAAGTTGACTTTTTTTTTCTTAAAATGATATTCGATTTCTACTTAAAATATAATCGAATTAATTCGTTTATTATTAATATTGATTTAAGTTGGAGTGAATTGAATTGAAAATTTTAATATTAATTTAAATAGTTTTTAAATTTAATTGATTTTTTTTTCATTTGAGTTAGATCTTAAAACTATACATAAATTTTGATCAAATATGTGTTATTTTATTCATAAAAATTTTATTTCATTTAATTTTTACAAATCATTAATACAATTATCAATGTAGAACCACATATTGCATACAAAAGTAATTATATTTATCTAATATATAAATAAATTATACATTTATTTTTTATAAATATGCGTAGTTAAATCAAAATCAAAATTTATTTATACATTTGAATCATGCACAATCAAAATTTTATGTGTATGATTGTACCAAATCAAAATTCATGTATTAACTTGCACACTAGATCAAAGTTCATGTGTAATTTTGAGATTTACTTCTTTTCATTTTAAAAAAAAAACTGTCAACTTCAACTAAAAGGGATAAATCTCAAAATTATACTTGAACTTTAGTTCAATGTGCAATGTTATATATGAACTTTGATTTTGTGCAATTTTATAGATAAAAATTTGATTTGATTCAATTTTCACAAACTACTGACACAATTATTAATATAGCACTATTTTAAGTTTGCATATTTCATACACAAAAATTACATTTACCTAATATAAAAACAAATCGATGTAATTATATTTTTAAAAGTGTACAATTGAACTGAAATTAAAGTTATATATATAAATTTAAACTACAATAAAAGTTTCATATGTGTAATTTCATTAAATCAAAGTTTACTCACCAAATTGTACATTTGATGAAAGTTCATTTGTAGTTTTGAAATTTATGCCCAATTGGAACTCAAACTTTTGTTTGATAGCATGAAATCAAGAATAAAAATATTTGGTACTTAAACTTGACACTTTTTTTTATTGGCATAATACCAAATTTAGCCATCAACATTTCTATTTTTTGTTAATTTGACCTTTATTCTTTTTTTTTAACAGAAATGTTGATCAAAACACTATTTTTTAATGATATTTTCATGGTTATTTGTATAGCAGTACATGTATATGTCATGTTGATATCACACTATTTAGCTTATACGCCTTGTCAATAAATAATTTAAAAATTATGAAAATATAAAAAAAATAAAAAGAATATAAAAAGTTCATAAAAGTTTCAAAAAAAATAGCAAAGTACAAGTGGATTACCATGTGGGTTGCAATGTTTAAAATTTTAATGATTTAGTCAGTATTTTTATTAAAATAATAATTTGAACTCTTTTTAAAAAATTGATGGCCAAATTAGACTCTTTTTGGATAGGTAGAGACCAAATTTAACTCAAAAAAGAATAATAGCCAAATCAACAAAACATGTAAATATTGAGGGCTAAATTTGACATTATGCCTTCCTAATTTGGTATCTAAACTTTTTTTTTTTAATTTGATACCTAAGCTTTTTTGTCTAACTTGGTATCAGAACTTATAAAATATCATACAAATTACTCCAAAACACTGCCAATGTTAGTTTTTTATGAAGAGAAATAAATAGTCAATGTTTGACCAACATGTGGCAAATGGCATGAAATTTAATAGCAAGAATTATTCTATCTATTTGACATGAAATTGTGCTAAATAATATGCTCAAGTTTTACTTTTCATTGAGCTGGAATTACTTTAATTGCTAATGGTAGGAATGATTTAAGAGGGACCGCACACTTAAAGCATGCCATATTCTTCGCAAAATACTTAATTCCACAAAAATATTGCTAGCATGCGAGGAAATCCAAATTCAAATATTGTTTCACTGAGTTATTGTTTATCCCAGAGATATTGAAGAAGAAAACAAGTTTTAAAAATTCAAAATAAAATAAGTTTATTATGTTAAATTAAATATATAGATAAAACTAAACGTAATTGAACATTTAAATTATAAAAAGAAATTTCATGTCATCTATCACATGTTGGTCATACATTAATTACAACTTAGGTACCAAATTAATTCGAAGAAAATAATTGCTAAATTTTAGTAGAAAAAGTTATATTAAGCCAAAATAATATCATTTCTTTTTAAATAAATATTCATAATTAAATAAACTCGACTATTTTAAATTTTTATATTAAATCAAACTTAAATTATAAAAATAAACATTAATTAGGTTTCAATCAATGAAAAATTTTTTGGTGTGCACTTGAAAAATAGTTTTGTTCTAACTATCATTAGAATAGAAACGAACAAAAAGGTTAAATGCAAAGTAATGCAAGGAGCAAAATAAGAAGATAATTAACACACGATATTTGTTAATGCAAATCAAATACAACAATACAACAGTTCTATGTCTGCAGAACCTCACCCAAGAATAATTTTATTTAATAATTGTTTGGATCACCTATTGACTTAAGTCCAATCTACTCTTACACAAAGAAGTAATTGCAACCTCAATACCGACCCCAATTGTCACAAATCACCCACCTAAATACCTCACAATCCAATCAATAAACTCTCCAAATAATACCTAAAAGAGTGTCACAAAATAACTACAAGAGCATAGCAAAATTGTTGACAAAAACACTTTAAAACTGATACGTAAGTGAAGCCATAAGCAACCTCTTTGTAGGCTAATACAATAGTACATAAAAGTCTTCATAAATCAATCTTTTAATTGCTCTTAAAATCTCTTGAATATATCTAATATTTATGTTTAAAATATAGCATTTTAATAATAAGGCTTTCATGCTTATTCAATCATGTCTAGTAATTTAGTTGTTAGTCTTAGTATTTTAGTCGATCCATGTTCTAGTTTTGTCAAATATGTCAAAGTCGACTGAATTCAACATAAATGGAACTCATTCAAGACCAAAATAAAGAAACAATTTTGTTATAACAAAATATGGAATGGAATGAATAGCAGCAACTTTCCAAACAATCAAAATTTGAATCTTAAGATGAAGAGAGCACTCAACTAGATTACCAAAAATAGAAACAAAATAAAATGTAATTGAAAATGAAAATGAAAATGAAAATAATTTAATTTAATCAATTAAAAAAAGATGTTTTTGGCTTACCAGAAACTCGAAACCAGCTTAGCAGAAACAACCCGATACAAGAGTAGCTACCGTTGAGTGGTAGCAACCATTATTAGATTTGTAAAATAAATCTAAAATAAATTTGAATAAACTAGAATATATTATGTCAAATCATCAAGAATAAATCAAGAATAAAACTAGATGCGAAAGCGTACCTGAATCCATGAATTCCTTGAAGTTTTACCAAACTTTGGGGATTTGATCTTCCAAATTAGCACACAAAAAAATTCAATATCTGCTCTCTCTTTCCTAATGATGAGATATTAGAAAAGATATCTTATGTATAATTTGGGGACCATAACCTTAATATTTATAACATTGCCATATTAGTTGTAATCAAATTCTAATTAGCCCATCATTAATTAGAATATGACTAGAACTTAATTATTAGATTATCTACACATATTTCATCCACACTTTATTTAATAATTAAAGCCCAATAAACCTTAACTAAATTAGATTACTTTTAATTGAGCAAACCTATCATGATAGTAAATAATAATATGTAATTACCCTTATTATATATGTGATGTCCATATTTTCCAACAATCATAACCCAATCTAAAAGGCATTCCCATTCGAGTACATTTCACAAGCTTATCAGTGAGTTTGTTTGCCTCTTTAATCATAAAGGAGAACCGAAGATAGGACGATTACGGATAATGTGTCGACTATCATCCACAACAGTAGTGAATCGCTGAGCCACAATGGAAGCCAGAGAATTAAGCTAGTTGATCAAATCTTTACGGTCAGACTTAATGTTAACTTTTGTCCAACCTTAAAGAAGGAAGAGAGAACAAACCTCACGCACTGCCAAATCTTTCGCAACTTCAATAAAGCTAGCTGAGACAATAGCGTTTCTTCAATCAATAACCGAACCATTGGAATCTCTGCAAATTATTGAAATCCCAACCATGGTACAATCTTTATCTATAGAAGCATCACAGTTAATCTTAACGAAATTTTGTGGCCAAGTGAAACGGCCGCAATACACACTCATAAAATCAAAATAACTTTGAAGCATATTTTACCATAAGTGTACTGCAGTTGTCTTTCGAGTAGTTAATTTGCAATGAAATACTTGTTCAAGAGGATTCAACGATGGAACCCGCATGATCGATAATAACCACTTAGAAATAGGAATTGAACCTACTAAGTTTTAAGCACTAGTGAATTGTCAAAATTATCATTGTGTGACAAATAGATGTATTAAGTAACTTGAATCATCAACTTTAGCCTTATATAGGACTTATAAACAAATACAGTAAAACTTAAGTTACATGTGGTCCTATCTAAATATTACTATATCTATTTGTGTATGTAATAGTTTGATTTTGGTTGTGGTTATACGGTGTATTGATTGTAATTGAAATTCTATTTGTGCTTTATCCTGATTGAGTTGAATTGTAATTATACAAATTATTTGCAAATTGTAGTTATACCTTTAAAAAAATCAAATATCACTATATGTAAAAGTGAAGTTTTTTTTTTCAATGATTTAAATTTAAATTGTACTGAATATCAATTATAAAATTTGAAATTCAAGATATTAGCTAAAAATCTTAAATTTTTTACTACTCCGAGCGGATATTCCTTGGCATGCAAAAGAAAACATAGTGATAGTTCACTGGTTGTTTTCACATTTAATCGGATAATCGAAGTTGTAATGAATTTGAGCAGCGAAAATGGTGTGGAGCTTAATGTTTAGGGTGGTCCACACTCCACTTGCCTGTGCAACGAAAGGCTGGAAGTGGCTATTTTCAATAAAGCATTCAGTTCTTTTGGGGGCTTATTTTTCAACTGCTATTATATTCAGTGAGATTTGACCCCATCATTCGTTTCTACTTTTCTAATGGAAAATTGTGCTACAACCATAATAATATCAAAACATTTTGGCTTTGATGTCTGGCAAGGTTGTCTTTGTCGCTTTGATTTACATTCATTGTATTTACACGTTTTCAAAGTTTCCAAGCAAAGCCCACAACGGATAAGTGCTTGTTTAGGACCAAAACAGAGAAGAAAACAAATGGCTGAAAAAATTCATCATCCCATAGATGGCAATTGAAGCTTACATATATACAAGCAAATAACTGGAGTGAAAAGAAAAACTATCACCTAACACTTACCTAACACCACTAATACATCTTGAAACTCATAAAACTAAATTTGTACACATAGATAAGCTGATTTAATCAAGTCAGTCAACACCTAATCACAACAATATCTTAGTTCAAATGTAACTAAGTAACAACAAAAACAACCAAAGTCAGCATGCTGTCGTGTTGCAACAAAAAAAATACTTAGCTGCATGTAAGCCATTTCTTAACATTCCTCCTTGATGTTCATGCTGCAAACTCCCAATTTAGCTTTTAACTTCTTGAACCTTGGTGTTCCAAGAGGTTTTGTCAAGATGTCAACCAATTGATCTTCAGAACAGTAATGAACCAGCTTGTTCCCATGTGATTGCTCCACTTTTCTGACAAAATGAAACTTAACCTTGAAATGCTTAGTTTTACCATGAAACACTGGATTTTTTGCAAGTGCACAGCAAAATAATTGTCACATTTAATCTTTGTTGCTTCTCTTTGGTGCAAGTTTAAATCAACCAAGAGTTTCCTCAACCAAATGGCTTGATTAACAGCTGTAGCAACTACAACATATTTAGCCTGAACTGTTGATTGAGATACTATGGTTTGCTTTTTCGAACTTCAACAGAAAGCAATTGATCCTAAGGTAAACAAGTACCCTAAAATACTCTTCATATCATCAATGGATCCAACCCAATCACTATCCGCAAAACCAACAAGTTTCATGTCATCAGCCTTGGTGAACTCGACTCTATAGCTTAGAGTCCTTTTGATGTATCTCAAAACCCTTTTTACTACTTGAAAGTGAGTCATATTGCAGCAATGCATGAATTTGGACAAAAGACTGACAGCAAATACAATATCAAGTCTTGAGGCTGTTAAATAGAGTAAGCACCCCACAAGGCTTCTATAACCAGATTCATTTACCTTTTCAAAATCACATTGGCTTGTGAGTTTTTCACTAATAGCAACTGGAGTACTAGATGCTCTGCAATTTTGCATGCAAAATTTGTTCAAGATCGTCAAAGCAAAAGCCTTCTAACTTATGAGAATGCCCTGTTGAGTTTGAGATACCTCTATACCAAGAAAATGGGCCATTTCACCTAGATCAGACATTTTGAATGCATTCTCCATTTGCCTTTTGTATTCAGCTAGCAAATCATCACTCCCACCAGTCACTAACAAGTCATCCACATACAAGGAGACTATTAGAAGAGTTTCATCTCCAGCTTTCTTCACATATAAATTTGGCTCACTGATGCTTCTTTCAAATCCAAACTTGACAGATAGTTACCAATTCTATCATACCAAACCCTTGGTGCTCATTTTAAGTTATACAAAGCCTTTTTAAGCTTGTACACTTTTGTTTCTTCACTAGCCAACTTGAAGCCATCTGATTGTTCAATATATATCTCTTCCTTAAGGAATCCATTAAAGAAGGCAGACTTCACATCAAGTTGATGTAATTTCCACCACCTTTGAGTAGCCAAAGCAAGCAAAAGTCTTATGGTATCTAATCTTGCCACAAGTGCAAAGGTTTCAAAGTAGTCAACATCATACTTTTGGCTGATACCCTTCACAACTAGCTTTGCCTTCAACTTGTTTAAGGTTCTATCAGCATTGTGCTTAGCTCTGAACACCCATTTTACCCCTATAACTTTCTTGTGAACTGCCTTTCAACTAGCTCCCAGGTTTGATTCTTGTGAATCAGATTCATTTCATCCAACATAGCTTCCTTCCAGCCTTATAATGCTTCTTCTTCTTCTTCATAACTAACTGGCTTAATAGTAGTTATGTCAGCCCTTTCATACACCTCACTGATTAATCTGGTTCATCTGACAGGCACATTATCAAAATCCATTTCTTGCTCAAACTGATCAGCTTCATTCGACCTAGCTACTAAATCTTAAGGAACATTTTCTAACTCAGCTTTATCCCAATTCCATGTTGACTTCTCATCAAACATTACATCCCTACTTACAAACACCTTGTAGGTTAATCGATCAAGTATTCGGTAGCCCTTCTTGACACTGCTATAGTCCACAAAGATGTCTGGTTAAGCCTCCTTTTTAATTTTTTTTTTGCTGGAAATGGAAGCTTAACTTGCTTTCCCAACTAGCACACTTCACAAACACTTTATTACTCAACCACTTTTGTAAATTGTCAACCAAATCCTTATTGGATAACTGAAGTAAGGATCTATAATTGACATGGCCCATCCTCCTATTCCATAAATCAAACTCATCCAATGTAGTTCTATAAGCACTAGCAGTTGCTTTATTCCAGTCAACAACAAAGCTCTTATTAGTCATGGCCACTGACAGAAGCTTACATCCACTTGGATCACAAATCAAGAATTTTTTGATCTTGAACACAATAGAATACCCTTTCTAAAGTAATTGACCAATACTTAGCAGATTTCTATCTATTTTAGGTACTAAAAGAACATTTGAGACAAGTTTAGTACCTGAAGGAGTGTTAATCAACACATATCATTTTCCCTCTACTTTGATATACTGTCTGTGATAGGCCAATTTTGGCCCCAATTACAACCAAATTTTAAATAACCCAAACCCTTTACATTTTAAACCCAACAACCCATTTTCATTAAACCTGGAAGCCCAACTACTAATAAACCCCTAACCCAAATCCCCAAACCCGTACAGCCCAACATTAGACCCGATTACATCAAATTAGAAACCCTAACCCTAATCCCTTGGCGCCGCAACCACCCTCCTCACCTGCTCTCTGCCACCGATCACTCCAACTGCTCCTCAACGTCGCCATACCCTGCAAAAATAGAACTAACACGTAAGTCAGAGGAAGAAATAGCAAAGAGATAATGACTTGTAATCGGCTATAAAGCCAGATGAAAAACATTTGTAAAAAAGAGGGAAGAAACATTTTTTTTATACAAACACCCAAATTTCAAGCACAAAACAATAATAGCAGTACAATAGCTAGAAATATTTTCAAATCAGATAATCAAAAGCACCAAAATCCAAAAAATCTGAAGCCTAAGGTAAAAACTATTTTTCGAATCCGTTTACCCTCTGTTTCCTCTGTTTTCTTTTTTTTTTCTTTCAAATAATATACATAAATAAATATAGATTATTAAAGAGAAAATAAAAAAAATAAATTTTACCTCTTTTTCGAACTTCCAGCCACCGTACACGGTGGTCGGAGACGGTGGCTTATGACGGCGACGGTGACCGGACCAGTACCGGAAATAGCTCCGGCCTCCTCTTTCCCTCTCCCCTCTCTCTCTTCTTTTTTTCTTCTACACGGGTAAAATGATTTTTTTTGGGGTTTTAGGCCTATTTATAGCACCTGAAAATGGTGCCGTTTTGCCTTAAGACCCAGGGCACAAAACGACGTCGTTTTGCCCTGGGTCGGATCGACCCGACCTGCTCCGACCAGGATCCGCGTGTTTTTAAAACGAAAGTGTTAATTGCACATCCAGCCCTTCTGCTTTTTCAAGTCCATGCAATTAAGTCTTTTTATGCCTTTTAAATCGGCCCTGGAATTTGTTGCGCATCGCGATTTGGTCCTCCCGAAACGCTGTGTTTTAGATGTTGGGGAAAATTTCTGTTTCTGCCCTTCCAAGTCGCACGCGTATGCAAACTGGCCCTTCCTTTTCATTTTTACTTCAAATTTACCCGAGATTTTTGTTTTTAATCCGATTTCGTCCCTTTTTTATTATTTCCTTTTAGTTTTAATCGTACCTTTATTATTATTACCTTTATTATTATATATTATTAGTATATTATATTGTGTTTAGTATTGTTATTTCAAATATTATGATTTTACTATTTTTCGCTACTATTATTATTTATTTTTACTACTATATCTATTAATATTATTATAATCTTTAATATCATAATATGTTTTGTATTTGTGTCTATATCTCTAATATATTTATAACATTATTAATATTATTATTATTTTCTTATCATTATTATTATGTAAATATTTTAATATCATATTATATATTTCCTTACCTTACGTACATATATCTATTCTACAGCTATTATAATTATTTTTAATGATAGTCTTATTATCACCATTACGCCTGTCATATTAACATTATAACCACCGTTATTTTTATTATATTATACTACTAATATCATCATTAATATTACTACAATTGTTATTACTTTCATATGTACATTACAAATATGTTTTTATGCGTACATTTACATTTATTAATAGTTACTCTAAATGTTAATTAATATTCTGATATGCACATATTATGTTATATTATGCACTTATACCTCCAATATTTTATCTTTTATGCACATATTATAAGTATATACTATTTTAATAATTCTATATTATTATTTCATGCTATTCACTACTATGTGCGTTACTACGTATATACTCTTTTAAATATACCCTTTTTTCTTTTACTGTAAATATTATCGCTATTATCATTTTAATATGCTAATATTGTGTTTTATCGATTGCATCATTGTTTAAAAATACACTTCACATAATCCAAATTGTTTTAAAAAAGAAAACGAGGCAATATTTTTTTTGTGTTTAGAATCCAGGAAATAGTGCCCTAACGTGCTGGGTTACGATTTCTCGTTCGTCTAAATACCTAAAATACCCTCCTAAATTTTGCAACTCGTGAGATAACCTTAGTTTCGAGGAATTTAAGAACTTCGTGTCCAACCGTGCTGGATGTGATGTTCGTATTCTTCCGAAGTGAAGGAATCTCGATTTTTCAACCCAAATCATCCCAACTTTATTCAAATGTTCCAAAAACGAGGTAATATTTTTGTGTTTAGAGATACGGGAAATAGTGCCCTAACGTGCTGGGTGCAATTTCTTGCTCATCTAAATACCTAAAATACCCTTCTAAGTAAAATTTTGTAACTCACGAGACGACTTTAGTTTCGAAGGATTTAAAGAACCTCGTGTCCAATCGTGCTGGATGTGACGTTCGAATTCTTCCGAGGCAAAAGAATCTCGATTTTTCTACTCAAGTTATCCCTGTTTCAAAAAAGAATCCTATTTTTAAATCTTTCCAAATTTCGACTTAAGACAGAAAATTGCTCAATCCGTTACCAATTTTGGGCGTTGCGGGGGTGCTAATCCTTCCCCGCGCGTAACCGACTCCCGAACCTTTTTCTCGATTTTTTGTAGACCAAAGCGTTTTATAAGGTGACCCAATCACACCTAAAAAGGGTTGGTGGCGACTCCCTATTTTCATTTTTAAAATAAGTCGACCTCCGTTTTTCAAAAAAAATGGTTTCGACAGCTTGGCGACTCCACTGGGGAAGTTAAGTGAGTCAAGCCGAAAATTGATCATTTTCTGTCTTAATGTTAGAAATTTCGATTTTTTTTAATACGATCTTTTACATGCATTTGTTGTATATGTTTGTTATTTTTCCTTGCACACATTGCATCTGCAGGACCGTTGTGGTTACACCCTTAAGTGGGAGTGAGAAGCTACGCTTTCGTAAGGTTTTCACCTCTGCATGAGCTAGTGGATTGCTTCCGGGATACATCCGTACCTATGTGCTTCGTGAGATTTTCATCTCCGTATGGCAGTAGGGAAATGTGTCCCCCTGAACTGAACTTGGTCTATATGAGCCTATAATGGGTGAGGATCGAGGAATCTGCTGGTTCAGGTACCCTTTTTCTCTAGAACTGAAACGCATATAGTGAGCCTTAAGTGCCTGCCCTAGGTAGTACGGAAGTGACCTTTAGTGACTACCCATGTAGGTGCTTGTTTATTTTCTTTGAATTATACCTGTTATATGTGACACTAACAAATTTTACTTTGTCATCATTACATGTCATCCAGCATTTAAAGTTATCAATGCACGGTTCGATTTCTAAGTTAGAAAGTTTTGTAATGGGGAATGAATATCTTGATAAAGTGGAAGACAACGCTAACATCCGCGCATGGTCAGAGAAAGCCCAGTTAAAAAAGGGAGATAGTGTCGCCGAGGGGCATACGTCGGAGCTGTGGGACTTTACTCGTATCAGTTCGGCACAGAACGAGCTTCAGGAATTGAAGGACATTTGGGCCCAGTGGGATGATGAAGCTAAACAGTTGTTCTATCAGAATTACGGAGATCTTCCCTATCTGCTAGACATTAAGGTGGATAAGCATCTGTTTCGGGCCATGGTACAGTTTTGGAACCCTGCTTATAGCTATTTTACATTCGGTGAGGTAGATTTAGTGCCCACTTTGGAAGAGTATACTATCCTGCTCCGTTGTCCAAGAATTCAAGATAACAAAGCTTATGTTCGAGCTGTCAATCTCTCAACTTTCATGAAAAAATTAATAATTATCACAGGAATGAGTGAGCAGTGGGCCGTAGCTCAAATCCAACAAAAAGGTGATAGCAAATGTATTCCGTGGGCAAGTTTAAGGGATTTGATATTGACGCACCCCGACACGAAGAAGAAGGTAGATGTCTTGGCCTTAAGTATTTATGGGTTGGTGATTTTCCCGAAGGCTATGGGGCACATAGACGAGGTAGTCACGGATTTATTCGATCGACTCGACAAACAGGTCACACCTGTGCCTGCAATCTTGGCTGAAACATTTCGATCCTGGAGTGCATGTCGGAGAGCTGGTGAAGGTAGATTCATCGGTTGCGCACAGTTGTTGTTAGTTTGGTTCCACAGTCACTTTTGGAGGGTTGATAGGGGTCCTTGCCGAGTATTCTTTCATGACTATTCTCCCTTAAAAGAAGTAACAACTACACCAAGAAGGGACGACATTACAGAAGAAAGATGGATAGAGATACTTCGGAATCTCCGGGAAGAAGATGTTGTATGGAAAGCTCCTTGGATGGCCCCTAAAGAAATCCTTTATCGTTGCGGGACTTTTGATTGGGTACCTCTTCCTGGGATTTGGGGAGTTATCGGTTATACGCTATTACTCGTGAAGATACGCCATTACGGAGGCTTGGCCCAAAGCGATTTCTCATACAAAGGCGATCATTATAAAAAGAAGATACGAGAGATTTCTGACGCCTGGAAAAAGATTTGCTGTGTGAAGGTTTTGACTGATGGCCCGACGACGACCCCTGAGTACAAAGAATGGTTTAATAAGAGGATCAATGACAACATCCCGAGGCCGAGTTTGGAAATTGCTCGATCAATAGAGGAAAAGTTATGGGTGGTTCCTTCAGAATTAGAACTCGTAAAGTTAGAGTTTGAGAGGAAGAGTCTAGAGCTCACGAAACGGATAGAGAAGTTAGAAGAAGAAAAGATGTATCTGAGCTTAGACGTTGATATCCAGAAAACTGAGGTCGAAAAGGTAAAGAAAGAAAAAAGGAAAATAGAGGAAAATCGAGACGACCTGAAAGAACGATATAAGAAAATGCAACTATCAAGGAAGAGAGCCGGATTGGGAAAGACTTCTGAACAATAGAAACTAGAGGTTCAGGAAGAAAAAGCCAAAGCCGACCCTTGGGAGAAGAAGTTCCAAGAAATACGGGCACAAAGTCAAGCCCTGGAAAGGAACTTGGTAGAGAATCAGAAGGAAAATCAAGGATTAAAGGCTAAGGTGACTGAACTCGGATGGTCCCTTCATCTTCACCGAAGTCGTAACTCTGCAGCCGAGCTAAAGGCAAGTCAAGACAAGATTGAGGAGATGAAACATCAGATTGAGGGGCTAGAAGCAGCATTACAGGACTGCGGACTCCAGATTGAGCAGCTCGAAGCACGAGAGGAGTACCGGAAGGGAGAGCTTCACCATTTCTGAAATCAAGTCAGAGATAGGGATTACCTTATGGGGGAGGCCATCGTCCAGATTCGAGAAGTCGCCGATCACTTACAGGACTTGGCGGCCCGGGCCGATGTGTTAAGTATTAAGTACGAGCTAGAATCAGACCGAGGTCGAGAATTGGCCGCGTTGCTTAGGAAAATTAAGACTCTAGGCCTAAAGGCAAAGGCATATCTGTAATCAGCTTGTTGTAAAAACTTTTGTTCCTGTTATTTAGGAAAGTTGAAACTCTAGACCTAACGATGAAAGTGTCTGTAATCCGTTTTGTGTAAGGATTTTTGTTCTTTAAACAACGTTTTCTAAATTGAAACTGAATCGGAATCGATATCTTTTGCATTCATGCATTCGCATTGCATCGCATCACATGCATTTAAACCTGAAAGAAGACCCTAATTAGCAGAAATTATTATAGAAGAAAAGAATCTGGAAACTCCACATCCCTACGGTACACGCGCTAAAACCAAGAATATGGATCAGAGATTCAAACAACTCCAAAAGGAGATGCAGGAGCAATTGCAAGAACAATTGGTAAAAATGCAAAACGATATGCGAGAACAAATGTTGGAAGCTCAGAGAAGTATGGTGGCTGAAATGGCCCAACTGCTGAAAGGGGCAATGGATAAAGGAAAGGCCCCTATGGCTATCACCGGAGAAGACAATGATGATTATCCTCCGGGTTTCACCCCACCCCGTACACAAACATAGACCGAAGCACCCCAGCGACGGCCGTCTGTTACCATTAGGCCTCAACAGGGGCAAATTGATATTGGAATGCCTGTGAACTTACAAGACGGCTCGGGGTCCAACCCGTTAGATAATCCTATCAATTCACTCACCCCTGACTTGGACTTGGCAGAAAAGGAGAGGGAAAGAACCGAATCCTCAAGACAATTAGAGGAGCGCTGCAGGTGGTTGGAGGAAAAGTTCAGAGCTTTAGAAGGTGCTGATGGTCGACAGGGAATGGACGCCAAAGAATTTAGCTTGGTCCCAGACTTGGTCCTCCCCCATAAATTTAAAATGCCAGAATTCGAAAAATACAATGGGACTAGCTGTCCTGAAGCCCACCTCACTATGTTCTGTAGGCGAATGATAGGGTATGTAAACAATGACCAACGTTTGATTCATTATTTCCAGGATAGTTTGATTGGGGCCGCGGCTAAGTGGTACAATCAATTAAGCCGTGAAAGGATCGGTTCCTGAAGAGACTTAGCACATGCCTTCATGCAGCAGTATAGCCATGTGGCTGACTTGACGTCCGATCGAATCACCCTGCAGAACATGGAAAAGAAGCATAATGAAAGCTTCTGACAATACACACAGAGATAGAGAGAGGTCGCCATGCAAGTTCAACCACTACTACTAGAGAAGGAAACTACCATACTATTCATAAATACCCTGAAAGCCTCATTCCTCACTCACATGATTGGAAGTACCACCAAGAGCTTTGCTGACATAGTTATGGCGGGGGAAATGATTGAAAACGCCATAAGAGGTGGTAAGATAGAGAGGGAAACCGCTAAAAGGCCAGCCCCAAGAAGGAAGGATAACGAAGTAAATAACGCGAGTAGTTACAACTCGAGGGCAATTACGGCTAGCCAGCCGAGAGCGGCTATAGGTGGGCAACAGGGTTCCCAAAAGTAGGAATCTAGTTCAAGACAGAACTCTGAGAAGATGTAGTTCACACCTATTCTAGTGACGTATAGAGAGCTTTATCAAAGCTTATATAATGCACACGCAATAGCTCCCTATCACCTGAAACCCCTGCAGCCCCCATATCCCAAGTGGTATGATGCTAATGCCAAGTGTGAATACCATACCGGAGTACAGGGACATTCAATTGAAAATTGCGTCAGCTTTAAAAAGGCCGTGGAAAGACTTATCAAAATGGGGATCGTGAAATTTGACGATACCCCTAGTACGAAAAACCCGCTGCCGAACCACAGCGATCAAGGGGTGAACGCAATCGGGGAAACTGATACGTGAAGGGTCAAAGAAGACATTGCTGAAGTAAGGACACTGATAAAGGTAATTTGGAAAGAAATGATAAAAAAAGGAATGTTGATCTCCAAAGAAAGAGATGGAAAAGTGAGGGACTACTGTGAGTTCCATCAAGAAGAAGGCCATGAGATTCAGGAAAGTGTCGATTTTAAGGCTCTGGTACAAAGCCTCATGGATAACAAGGAGCTAGAATTTTACGAAGATGGCTCAAATGAGGGACATGTATGCGCGTTGGAAGGAACTTCGACGAGTCAAGGAACCAGCCAGCCAAGGATCATCATTTCTTTACCAATAACACCGAAAGTCATTATCCGCAAGCCTGTTTCTTTTCCTTATACGGATAGCAAAAGGGTACCCTGGAATTATAGCTGTAATGTAACGGTGACAAAAGAAGAGGAAATAGCTAACGCTTTTAAGGAGACCCAAGCTAAAGGTTCTTACACACGCAGTGGAAAGCATTATGGCGCGGGAGGCATCAGGATTGCACCTATAAAAGCAAAAGCCTTAGACTCCAAAAAAGAGAAAAAGGCCGAAGCGCTTATTAATGAACTAGTGAAGGAGGAAGAGGCTAAAGAGTTTTTGAAATTCCTGAAACACAGTGAGTATAGCGTGGTTGAACAGTTACGTAAGCAACCAGCCCGCATATCAGTGTTGGCATTGCTCCTAAGTTCAGAGGTACATCGTGAAGCATTGATGAAAGTGCTTAATGAGACCTATGTTAGTAAGGACATATCAGTTAATAAGTTGGATCGTCTTGTTAGTAACATAAGTGCTGATAATTTCATCTATTTTAATGATGATGAAATCCCACCTGGTGGCATGGGATCGACGAAGGCTCTACACATCACCACCCGTTGCAAAGGATATACACTACTAAGCGTGCTTATCGATAATGGGTCAGCCTTGAACGTCCTGCCATTGTCCATATTAAACAGGTTGCCAATAGATAGTTCTCACATGAAAGCATGCCATAACATAGTGAGAGCATTTGATGGTACGGAGAGAAAGGTAATGAGAAGAATTGACGTTCCTTTGATGATTGGACCTAACACATATGAGGTGGACTTTTTAGTGATGGATATCAAGCCCTCTTATAATTGCTTGTTGGGGAGGCCCTGGATACATTCGATGGGAGTCGGGCCCTCATATTTACACCAAAAATTAAAATTGGTGACAGACGGACGACTGGTGACCATAAATGCGGAAGAAGACATCGTAGCAATAGTTACTAGCAACGCACCCTATGTGGAGGCAGATGAAGAATCTATTGAATGCTATTTTCGCTCCTTAGAATTTGTCAATGCAACTTTTATTTCGGAAGGAAATAAGGTGCCATTACCCAAGATGTCCAAAACTACCAGAATGGGCCTGCGGATGACAGTGGGAAAAGGAGCTTTGCCTGGAAAAGGGTTAGGCAGATACCTTCAAGGCGGGATTCGAGTCCCTAAATTAAGTGAGAAAAGAAACCGTTTTGGCCTAGGTTTCAGGCCAGACCACAAACAAAGAAAGAAAGAGATAGAAAAGCAACAAGAAAGAAGAAATGCGCGTTTGAGCGGAAGAGAATTCGAGTGGGAACCGATGATATTCCCTCACATATCCCAGACTTTTGTATCAGGAGGGATAATTTACTCTAAGGTGGGGTTGCTCGAGAAGGGAAGCTATCACATCAACGCCATACATGATGGAGAAACTGAACAGAGGGGTTTGGAGGGCATCCGTCCTTACGAGCCGGGAAGCTCTTTAAACAATTGGACTGTTGAAGAACTTCCTGTAACCTTTAGAGACTTTACAAAGTAATTTTCCAGAACACTCTTGTTGCTCTAAAGCCTAGGAGTAATGAGATTTTGTTTGTGAAATAGGCTTATGTTTGGATATTTTGTATCAATAAAGAACACTTTTGTCAAATCAAGCAAATGCTCTTTTTATCGATAAAAATTCTTTAGACTTTCTAATCTCATAATTTTTCAATTCACTCATAACATGAAAACAATCATTATTAAATTCATTCATTCTTTGTACATTCTTTCATACTCCGTAGGTCCCTAGATATCAATGATATGAGCAATGATACTGCAAGTCCTGAATTCTCCTTTGAGCAAGACATGTGTTCAGAGGAACCTCAGGATTTTGAAGATGACAGGGATTATGATGTATCCCCAGATCTATTAAAAATGGTGAAGCAAGAAGAAAAGCAAATTCTGCCCCACGAGAAAGAGGCAACGGAGAACATAACATTGGAAGAAGGGAAGGAGGTGAAAATAGGAACGCACATTACCAAAGAAACAAGGCAAGATCTTGTCGAGCTGCTGAGTGAATTCAAAGATATCTTTGCATGGTCATATCAAGACATGCCAGGGCTGAATACTACTATCGTGGTGCATCATCTTCCTATAAAACAAGATTGCAAACCGGTCCAGCAAAAATTACGAAGGATGAGGCCTGACGTCGTGCTGAAGGTAAAAGAGGAAGTCAAAAAGCAGTTTGATGCTGGATTTCTGCAAGAGGTCAAGTACTCAGAATGGGTAGCTAACATTGTGCCTGTCCCTAAGAAAGATGGGAAGGTACGGATGTGCGTCGATTACAGAGATTTGAACAAAGCTAGTCCAAAAGACAACTTTCCCTTACCACACATTGACACCCTAGTAGATAATACAGCGGGTTATTCATTGTTTTCCTTCATGGACGGCTTCTTGGGGTACAATCAAATAAAGATGCATCCTGAGGACATGGATAAGACCACTTTCATAACATTGTGGGGCACCTTTTGCTACAAGGTAATGCCATTCGGCCTAAAGAATGCAGGCGCAACATACCAAAGGGATATGGTGACTTTATTCCACGATATGATGCATAAGGAAATTAAGGTGTACGTGGACGACATGATTGCCAAATCCCGAACTGAAGAAGAACATATTGAAGCTTTGAGGAAGTTGTTCTTAAGATTAAGGAAGTTTCAGTTGAAGCTCAATTCGGCGAAGTGCACCTTTGGAGTCAGGTCGGGGAAATTATTAGGCTTTGTGGTCAGTGAAAAAGGAATAGAAGTTGACTCAGATAAAGTCAGAGCCATACATGAGCTGTCACCACTACATACTCAGAAAGAAGTTCGAGGTTTTCTTGAGAGGTTGAACTACATTGCTCGGTTCATTTCATAATTGACAGAGAAATGTGATCCCATATTTTGCCTTCTTAGGAAACACAACCAGGGTACCTGGGATGAAGAATGTCAGAATGCCTTTGATAAGGTCAAGTAATATTTGTCAAACGCTCCAATACTATCTCCGCCTAGTCTAGATAGACTGCTGATACTGTACTTGTCGGTGTTCAGCAACTCTATGGGATGTGTCCTAGGTCAACACGATGAGTCAGGAAGAAAAGAGAAGGCGATATATTACCTCAGTAAGAAATTTACTGATTGTGAAATAAGATATCCACCGATTGAGAAGTTATGTTGTGCCTTGATTTGGACGACCCGAAGGTTGAGGCAATATATGTTGTATCATACAACTTGGCTGATTTCGAAAATGGACCCATTAAAATACATGATGGAGTCAGCAGCCCTAAATGGAAGAATGGCAAGATGGCAGATACTGCTTTCCGAGTTTGATATAGTAGATGTGAATCAAAAGGCCATAAAAGGAAGTGCAATAGCAGAATTTCTGGCCAGCAGGGCTCTGGAAGAGTATGAACCATTGAACTTTGATTTTCCTAACGAGGAATTGATGTACGTGGCCACTACCGAAAGATGTCCATGGAAGTTGAACTTTGACAGGGCATCCAATGCAGCAGGAAATGGAATTGGGGTAGTCTTAATATCCCCGGATGGAGATCATTATCCATTTACATGCAAATTAGACTTTGACTGTACAAACAATATGGCAGAGTATGAAGCATGCATCATGGGAATCCGAGCTGCCATAGAACGGAAGGTTAGAACATTGGAAGTGTACGGAGACTCCGCATTGGTGATCTACCAGCTCAAGGGAGAATGGGAGACAAGAGACCCCAAATTGATCAATTACCGAAAAGTAGTTTTAGGACTACTTGGGGAGTTTGACGACATCACCTTCAATTATCTCCCACGAGATGAAAACCAGATGGCAGACGCTTTGGCAACCCTGGCGTCCATGATTAAGGTGAACAGAGAGGAGGATATGAAGCCTATTCAAATGAGCATTTTTGAAGCTCCGGCTCATTGTTGTAACATCGAAGGAGAAGAAAAGGATGACCACATTTGGTATCGGGATATATTACGATATGTGAAGAATCGTGAATACCCTGAGAAGGCAACAGAGAATGAGAGAAGAACCTTGAGAAGGTTAGCTTGCGATTATGTATTGGATGGGGATATCCTTTATAAAAGAGGGAAAGATCAGGTGCTTTTGAGATGTGTCGATGCTGTGGAAGCTAAGAAAATCCTGGAAGAAGTACATGAAGGTGTCTGTAGGACACACGCTAATGGCTTCACAATGGCAAGACAAATCATGATATTTGGATACTATTGGTCTACTATGGAGGGAGATTGTATCAGCAATGCCAAGAAGTGTCATAAATGCCAGATCTATGGAGATAAGATTCATGTTCCACCTTCACCCCTACATGTTATGACTTCTCCATGGCCCTTTAACATGTGGGGCATGGACGTCATTGGACCAATTTCACCTAAGGCCTCGAACGGGCATCGTTTCATCTTCGTGGTTATCGATTACTTCACGAAATGGGTAGAGGCTGCTTCGTATGCTAACATCACCAAATCGGCAGTGAGTCGATTTTTGAAGAAAGAAATCATCTGTCGATATGGAATGCCTGAGAGAATCATATCAGACAATGCACTGAACTTGAATAATAGCACGATAGCAGAAGTCTGCAGTCAGTTCAAGATTAAACATCATAATTTATCTCCTTACCGCCTAAAGATGAATAGGGCAGTGGAAGCGGCCAACAAAAACATTAAAAAGATAGTTGGGAAGATGACTGAGACTTACAGAGATTGGCACGAGAAATTGCCATTTGCACTATTTGCCTATCGAACGTCTGTTAGAACCTCTATCGGGGCAACTCCATTCTCGCTGGTTTATGGGATGGAGGCAGTGTTACCCATTGAAGTGGAAATACCTTCCCTTCGAATCTTGTAAGAAATAAAGTTGGATGAGGCAGAATGGATTCAATCGCGATACGATCAACTGAACCTGATTGAGGAGAAAAGGCTAAAGGCAATTCGTCACGGTCAGATGTATCAGAAGCGAATGATGCGAGCTTACGATAAAAAGGCCGTCCAAGAGAATTTTACGAGGGGGATCTTGTACTGAAAAAGATCCTTCCTATACAGAAGGACTTTAGAGGAAAGTGGATGCCAAATTGGGAGGGGCCGTATGTTGTGAAAAAGGTTTTCTCTGGTGGTGCGTTAATTTTGACAGAAATGGATGGGAAAAGTTTACCCAATCCAGTGAATTCGGACTCAGTCAAGAAGTACTTTGTCTAAAAGAAGGGAAGCCAAGGTGAAAACCCACAGAGGGCGCTTTGAGACTTCTAAAAAAAATGGAGAAGCCAAGGTGAAAACTTGCAAAGGGCACCTTGAGACTAAAGGGGTTTTTGAGTGAAAACCCGAAAGGGCAGCTCAAATTTCGAACGACACACATCTCACTGTACTTAACCTGACGGGAAGTGGAATACATTACATACCGGGGCATCAACAAAGTACTTTGGATCTTCTAAACACATGTCAAACCCAAAGCAGTCTTCATGGAGTTTGTATATGGAAGCTCAAGCTGTGATATCTAGGGCGTCTGACTTTTTGTCCTGTTCACTATCTTTTGATCTTCTCTAAGATATGTTGTCAGATTAATTTCCTTTGTATCTTTGATGACTTTGTTCCAATCTGAAAATCCTCAAGGTTTTGCCTTCCACTATTCGTAAAATGTGTTACATTGAAATAACGATTGATGAACTAAAATATCTTTACAAACGAAGTTCTGCATATTACTCTGTAAAATCTCTGATAATGCAAGAAACTAAAATAGAACAACTGTTTAAAGAACCCTCATGTGTAAAGGTTAGGAATACTCAAAGAAAACTCCCTTTTCAGTTCAAGTGATGATTAGAAAATTCAAACAATTCGATCCTAGGAAAGGATCATTTTTGGCAGGTCATAATAGAACCAATTTGATCCGGGGCATACAAGCAGAGTGTGAATGACACCTCGAGTGAAACGTGGATGAATGAGTAATGATAGTCGAAGTAGGGACCATTCGCGTAACATTTTTGCATTATAATATGTGCAATTAGGAAGCATTTGACTCATTTTTATCATGGCATCCTAATCATTTGCATAAGCATAAACCACAGGAAATCAACTCTACAGATAGGTTCCCCAGTGGACAATGTAGTAAGATTGATGGAAACAGCAAATTCCAAAAGATCTTAACCCCCTAAGCAGTAGGGTAACAGATCAAATTTTGGCGGATCGTATCTCCATATAGCAGTGTTGGAGCAAATTTTAGCCACTCGCCTTAACTCCCTAAGCAGTAGGGTAACAGGCAGAATATATCAGATCTTATCTTCACTGAGCAGGAGCGGAGCAGATCAAATTTTAGTAGATCTTAACTCCCTAAGCAGTAGGGGTTATTTTGGAAAATCTTATCTCCATGTATCGGCAATAGAGCAGATTTTAGCAACACACCTTAATTCCTTAAGCAGTAGGGTAACAGGCAAAACAAAGCAGATCTTATCTTCACTGAGCAGGAGCGGAGCAGATCAAATTCCAACAGATCTTAACCCCCTAAGCAGTAGGGTAACAGATCAAATTTTGGCGGATCTTATCTCCATACAGCAGTGTTGGAGCAGATTTCAGCTACTCGCCTTGACTCCCTAAGCAGTAGGGTAATAGGCAAAATTCCAGCAGATCTTAACCCCCTAAGCAGTAGGGTAATAGATCAAATTTTGGCGGATCTTATCTCCATACAGCAGTGTTGGAGCAGATTTCAGCTACTCGCCTTGACTCCCTAAGCAGTAGGGTAATAGGCAAAATTCCAGCAAATCTTAACCCCCTAAGCAGTAGGGTAACAAATCAAGTTTTGGCAGATCTTATCTCTCTATACTGGCAGAAGGCAGATCGTAAAAGCAGATTTGACAGCAGAGAGGATTGAAGTTACGAATCTCTTCTCTTTAAATTATTATATCTTTGAAGATGCGAGCAGATTAAAGCTACAAGGTACATCTCTGAAGTTGCGGTGGATTGAACCAAAGCTACAAGATACGGTGGATTGGAAAGAAGCCACATGAAGAAGGAGAGCACAAAGCAAGTCAAGACTCAGTAAGCCCAGGCCAAATTGGCCCTTTTGAAGTCTTTGCTCCATTCCCGTTACACGACAATGAGCAAAGAGGGGCAGTTGTGATAGGCCAATTTTGGCCCCAATTACAACCAAATTTTAAATAACCCAAACCCTTTACATTTTAAACCCAACAACCCATTTTCATTAAACCTGGAAGCCCAACTACTAATAAACCCCTAACCCAAATCCCCAAACCCGTACAGCCCAACATTAGACCCGATTACATCAAATTAGAAACCCTAACCCTAATCCCTTGGCGCCGCAACCACCCTCCTCACCTGCTCTCTGCCACCGATCACTCCAACTGCTCCTCAACGTCGCCATACCCTGCAAAAATAGAACTAACACGTAAGTCAGAGGAAGAAATAGCAAAGAGATAATGACTTGTAATCGGCTATAAAGCCAGATGAAAAACATTTGTAAAAAAGAGGGAAGAAACATTTTTTTTTATACAAACACCCAAATTTCAAGCACAAAACAATAATAGCAGTACAATAGCTAGAAATATTTTCAAATCAGATAATCAAAAGCACCAAAATCCAAAAAATCTGAAGCCTAAGGTAAAAACTATTTTTCGAATCCGTTTACCCTCTGTTTCCTCTGTTTTCTTTTTTTTTTCTTTCAAATAATATACATAAATAAATATAGATTATTAAAGAGAAAATAAAAAAATAAATTTTACCTCTTTTTCGAACTTCCAGCCACCGTACACGGTGGTCGGAGACGGTGGCTTATGACGGCGACGGTGACCGGACCAGTACCGGAAATAGCTCCGGCCTCCTCTTTCCCTCTCCCCTCTCTCTCTTCTTTTTTTCTTCTACACGGGTAAAATGATTTTTTTTGGGGGTTTTAGGCCTATTTATAGCACCTGAAAACGGTGCCGTTTTGCCTTAAGACCCAGGGCACAAAACGACGTCGTTTTGCCCTGGGTCGGATCGACCCGACCTGCTCCGACCAGGATCCGCGTGTTTTTAAAATGAAAGGGTTAATTGCACATCCAGCCCTTCCGCTTTTTCAAGTCCATGCAATTAAGTCTTTTTATGCCTTTTAAATTGGCCCTGGAATTTGTTGCGCATCGCGATTTGGTCCTCCCGAAACGCTGTGTTTTAGATGTTGGGGCACGCATATGCAAACTGGCCCTTCCTTTTCGTTTTTACTTCAAATTTACCCGAGATTTTTGTTTTTAATCCGATTTCGTCCCTTTTTTATTATTTCCTTTTAGTTTTAATCATACCTTTATTATTATTACCTTTATTATTATATATTATTAGTATATTATATTGTGTTTAGTATTGTTATTTCAAATATTATGATTTTACTATTTTTCACTACTATTATTATTTATTTTTACTACTATATCTATTAATATTATTATAATCTTTAATATCATAATAAGTTTTGTATTTGTGTCTATATCTCTAATATATTTATAATATTTATAATATTATTATTATTTTCTTATCATTATTATTATGTAAATATTTTAATATCATATTATATATTTCCTTACCTTACGTACATATATCTATTCTACAGCTATTATAATTATTTTTAATGATAGTCTTATTATCACCATTACGCCTGTCATATTAACATTATAACCACCGTTATTTTTATTATATTATGCTACTAATATCATCATTAATATTACTACAATTGTTATTACTTTCATATGTACATTACAAATATGTTTTTATGCGTACATTTACATTTATTAATAGTTATTCTAAATGTTAATTAATATTCTGATATGCACATATTATAAGTATATATTATTTTAATAATTCTATATTATTATTTCATGTTATTCACTACTATGTGCGTTACTACGTATATACTCTTTTAAATATACCCTTTTTTCTTTTACTGTAAATATTATCGCTATTATCATTTTAGTATGCTAATATTGTGTTTTATCGATTGCATCATTGTTTAAAAATACACTTCACATAATCCAAATTTTTTTAAAAAAGAAAACGAGGCAATATTTTTTTTGTGTTTAGAATCCGGGAAATAGTGCCCTAACGTGCTGGGTTGCGATTTCTCGTTCGTCTAAATACCTAAAATACCCTCCTAAATTTTGTAACTCGTGAGATAACCTTAGTTTCGAGGAATTTAAGAACTTCGTGTCCAACCGTGCTGGATGTGATGTTCGTATTCTTCCGAAGTGAAGGAATCTCGATTTTTCAACCCAAATCATCCCAACTTTATTCAAATGTTCCAAAAACGAGGCAATATTTTTGTGTTTAGAGATACGGGAAATGTTGGGTGCAATTTCTTGCTCATCTAAATACCTAAAATACCCTTCTAAGCAAAATTTCGTAACTCACGAGACGACTTTAGTTTCGAAGGATTTAAAGAACCTCGTGTCCAATCGTGCTGGATGTGACGTTCGAATTCTTCCGAGGCAAAGGAATCTCGATTTTTCTACTCAAGTTATCCCTGTTTCAAAAAAGAATCCTATTTTTAAATCTTTCCAAATTTCGACTTAAGATAGAAAATTGCTCAATCCGGTACCAATTTTGGGCATTGCGGGGGTGCTAATCCTTCCCCGCGCGTAACCGACTCCCGAACCTTTTTCTCGATTTTTCGTAGACCAAAACGTTTTATAAGGTGACATAATCACACCTAAAAGGGTTGGTGGCGACTCCCCATTTTCATTTTTAAAATAAGTCGACCTCCGTTTTTCAAAAAAAATGGTTTCGACACTGTCCATTGCCAACTTTCTCCTTTAAGTTGAAGTTGTTGTCTCACATTAGGAGTCATGTGGTTGGTACAGCCACTATTAGTGAACTACCTTTTTATGTTCTTTCTCTTAAATGCAGAACAATAAACTACAAACACTTGCTGCCACTGAGCATGGCTTTCTTAAGTTACTTGAGCTTCAATGTTTAGTTGTTGTTGTTGTTGTTGTTGTTACTTTTGTTGGCCTCTATTCTTTCATACTTTTTCAATATAGTCGAACTGCTTACAAGCTTTGCATTGCACATTAGATTTGAACCAACAGTATGCTTCTAAATAAGTAGTCTTTTTACAATGAGAGCATAATGGATATTTTTTCTTTCCACCATCTCTTTAAGACTTCTTTTTATTTTCTGCCCAGCTTTTCTTCTAACTAGAGAAGCTAAAGCTTCCTTTGCTTTTAGCTTGAAATGCACCTTCATAATGTTGCTCCTGTCTGCTGGCTCTTATTTGTTCTTAAGCATAGAATACATTAATTAGCTTAGTTAAAAAAACTGTTGACAAATCTCTCGAGTCTTCCAAGGAAGAAACCTTAGCTTCATAACTCTCAGGTAAGGTTGTAATAACATTTTCCACTATTCTGCTTTCATTGAATTGGTCCCCAAGTAGTCTTATATTGTTCATAACAACAATGATCTTGTCTAAGTATTGCTTAACTATCCCGGTCTCATTCATCTTGTCATTTTCAAAGTCCTTCCTCAAGTTGATAAGTTGTTGCTATATTGTTTTTCAATACCTTGAAACTCCTATTTAAGCTTGTCTTAAGCCTGCTTTGGAGTTCACAGGTCACAATTGTAACATCCCTAACCCATATCCATCGTCGGAACAGGGTTACGAGGCATTATCAAAATTTACAGAATATTTCCAGATAAATCGAGTCAAGAACTATTCATTTCTCGAATTTAATCAAAATGTCCATTGGTTGGGCCCCGAACATGCATTAGTATCAAGTCAGGACTAAATCGAGATCTCAAGGAATTTTTTTGCAAAATTCTAAACATTTTCTCATATACAAGAGTTATACGCCTATGTGGTGAGGGACACACCCGTGTGGTCATGTTATGTGGCTCACACGGCCAAATGTCATGCCCATGTATTAGGCCGTATGGCAACATACGCCCGTGTCCCTAACCCGTGTAACTCTTTGACTTGCAACCAATTAAAAAAATTTGGGTCACACGGCCAAGGCACACACCCGTGTTGCTAGGCCGTGTGGTTAATTAAATTTTCACAATTTAAGTGTAGGTTCCACACGGCTGTGTCACATGCCTGTGTTTTCAAGCCGTATGCCTCACACGGCCGAGGCACATGCCCTGTCAAGCCTGTGTACTCAATTTAGGCATTCTGTTTTTCAAATTTTTGGATGTAGGGGACACATGGCTAGGCTACACACCCATGTACTAGCCCGTGTGTCACACATGGCCTAGACACATGCTCATGTATGAAACTGTGTGGATAAAATAAGGCTATTTTCCAAGCCGTATTTCTCACCCATTTTCATCCAATACCTGCATAAAACTTCACCAATAACAACCAACCAATTCAACAGTGTTTTCATGCCAAATTAAACATCTAACTTAATGTATATACTTGTCTTCTTACTTCATCTCTTACCTTTCCACAACATACATTCTTAAACTAACTATAGCAACTCATTCAGCACATGTATTTTATCTTTATACAAAACAAAATCAAACCATCACTAGCCATTCCAATGGCTAGTTTACATCCATCCAATTTATTATCAACATTGGCCTTAGTAGATTATATATGCCATTGTAACAAAATAAAGTATCCTTTATATACCAAAACGAGCCGGTTGATAGTGTGATGATGCTCCAACCAATATCCAACCTATTCGAGCTTCCGAGCACTATAAAATAGAGAAAATAAAATAAAGTAAGCACTTAGTGCTTAGTAAGTTCGTATAACAGGAAATTAACTTACCAATTGCAGTTATCAAAATAAGCGTACATTAACATGATTACTATCCAATTGGTAAATTTCCTATTCACATACACTCAATCAAGCAAGTTAGTCACATATTTTATATCTACATCAAATAGCATGGATGAGCTCATCAAACAATATTCTTTCAAGGCTTTACCCTTTTTCATCACATATCCCTCATGTCACATTAATTATGGTATCCGTTGAATCATTGAAATTTTGATGGATTCTCAAATAGTACAGTTAAAGTATACAATCAAAATCCATCAATTCATGTCCAAGAGTACCCATAAGGGCACTTATTAGAGAGTACACTCTTGAGCCACATCTCATATAGTAGGATTACCAGTCCAGGTTAAATACTCTGTAACATACGTTCAAAGAGTTTTGTCAGTATTACCAGTCTAGGCTAAATCATTTCAATGACAAATACTCTATAGAGCTTAATCTGGATTACCAGTCCAAGCTAAATTCAGACTTGGGCTCAATTAGGATTACCAGTCCAAGCTAAATCCTAATTACAACATATGCTCAAGAGAGTTGTATCAGGATTACTCATTTGGCTAAATCCTATCATTAATAATGTCAACATGATTACTTGTCTAAGCTAAATCCATTTTGCAACAAATGTAGGACCTCTTTCTAGTTGGGAAATCACCTTTATCCATCGAAATCCAATATTCACACGGATTTTAACCCTTTCTAAATATTTCCGAACATGTGTTCATTCCTTGCATTCACTTCATTCATACTATGTACATATACTAATATTCTACATTCAATCCAATACAACATTCAATTTAACATATTTATACACCCAATTAAGTTACAAGAAATTACCTTGACACTTGTTCTCGTATATAATCTACTAATCTGAAATCTTTTCTTTTCCTCGATCTTACTTCATATTTGAGTTTTCCAAATCTATTTATGCCAAGAAAGTTTCTTCTCTCTCTCCTAGGGTTTCCATGAAAATTTTGGGTTTGAAGATGAACAAAAAGATGATTTTTTTCATTTAACTTAATTATCATCTTTTAATTTATTCAATTTCTAATTTAGTCCTTTTTTTTCTCAATTTCCATGGATGATTCACCCATAAATATCTACTAACTTTTAATTTATTGTCTAATTACCATATAAGGACCTCAAGTTTTGAATTCAATAGTTATTTAACCCTTCTAGCTTCTAGAATTTAATTTCTACATTTTATGCAATTTGGTCATTTCTCTAATTAATCACTTAATTGGTAAAATTTTCTTATCAAAATTTTCACATGACTTTTATATCATATTATAAATCATGCAATAATATTAAAATAAATTTTCTTTTTAGCTCAGATTTGTGGTCCCGAAACCACTGTTCTGATACCACTGAAATTGGGCCATTACAACTCTCCCCCTTAAGGATTTTTGTCCTCGAAAATCTTACCAGTAAAGAGGTTTGGATATTGTTTTCTCATTACCTCCTCTGGTTCCTAGGTAGCCTCTTCAATTCGGTGTCGTTGCCAAAGAACTTTCACTAGATCTATCTTTTTGTTTCTCAATTCTTTTGTCTCCCGTGCCAAAATTTTAATTGGTTCCTCACCGTATGTCATGTCAGACTGAATCTCAACTTCTATATGAGAAATAACATGTGAAGCATCCGATCGATACCATTGTAACATGCACACATGAAAAACATTATAAATTTTATCAAGTTCTGGCGGTAACGCCAACCGATATACAACAGGTCTAATTCTTTCAATAATTTTGTATGGCCCAATGAACCGTGGACTCAACTTGCCTTTATGAATGAACTGAAGGATTTTCTTCTATGGTGAAACTTTCAAGAATACCTTGTCACCCACTTGAAATTCAATCTCCTTTCGTTTAAGATCGACATAGGACTTTAGATGATCCGAGGCTACTTTCAAGCTATCTCGAATTAACCTTTACCTTCTCTTTAATTTCACGGATTAAGTCAACTTCATGTATCTTTTTCTCATTGAGCTCTATCCAATACAACAGTGTTCTACATTTACGACCATACAAAGCCTCATTTGGTGCCATTTTAATGCTGGACTGATAGCTATTATTATAAGCAAATTCAATCAAAGATAGATACCTTTCCATTTTGCCTTCAAACTCTAGCACACAACATCGGAGCATATCCTCTAGTACCTGAATTACTCGTTCGGACTAGCCATCAGTCTGAGGGTGGAATACAGTACTAAAATGCAACTGAGTTTCCAGAGCTTCTTGCAACTTGCTCCAGAAACGAAATGTGAACTGAGGGTCTCTATCTGAGATAATAGAGATTGGCACTCCATGTAACCTAACAATCTCAGATACATACAACTCAGCCAATTTATCTAAAGAAAAATCCATATGTACTGGAATAAAATGTGTCGACTTGGTTAATCGATCGACGATTACCCAAATAGCATCTTTCTTCTTCGGAAATAAGGGTAATCCTGATACAAAGTCCATCGTGATCTTTTTTCATATTTAGTACGGTACCGCAATTGGCTGTAATAATCCTGAAGGTACCTGTTGTTCACCTTTGACTTGCTGACATACCAAACATCTCGATACAAACTCAGAAATGTCACGTTTCATTCCCGACCACCAATACATCTTTTCAGATCATTGTACATTTTATTACTTCCTAGATGTACAGACATCATATCATTATGAGCTTCATGTAGAATCTCTTGTACAAGCTCTGAGTTCTTCAGTAAACATACTCTACCTCTGAATAACAGACAACCATTATATCTAATCTGAAACTCTGAGTTAGTATTCGATTCACACTGCATCCATTTAGCTTGTAACTCATCATCATTTTTCTGAGCTTCAAAGATTTGCTGCAAGAACATCGGTCTAGCTTTCAACTCAACTATAAGTGAACCATCATCAGTCAAGGACAACCGAGTATTCATTGCTCCCAAGGCAAATAAAGACTTTCTACTCAAAGCATCTGCAATAACATTTGCTTTACCCAGATGATAGTCAATAACTAGATCATAATCCTTTAACAATTCGAGCCACCTGTACTGTCTCAAGTTTAAATCTTTATGTGTCATCAAATATTTCAAACTTTTATGATTAGTGTAGATATGACACTTTTCACCATACAAATAATGTCACCATATTTTCAGTGCAAATATCATGGTTGCCAACTCAAGATCATGTATCGGGTAATTTTTCTCATGTGGTTTCAATTATCCTAAAGCATAGGCTATTACTTTACTTTCTTGCATCAAGACACAACCTAAACCATTCAACGATGCATCACTATAAATTACAAATTCCTTACCTGATTCAGGTTGTACTAACATAGGTGCTTTTGTCAATAGGTCTTTCAATTTATCAAAACTCTGCTAGCATTCATTAGTCCACTCAAATTTCACATCTTTCTACAATAGATAAGTCATCGGAGAAGCTATCATAGAGAACCCCTGTACAAATCTCTGATAATACCCTACTAATCCTAGAAAACTTCTGACTTCAGATACATTTTCCGGTGGACTCCAATTGATAATAATTAAAATTTTACTCGGATCTACTCTAATACCTTTAACAGATACAATGTGTCTGAAAAAACCTACTTCCCGAAGCCAAAATTCATATTTACTGAATTTAGCATATAATTACTTTTCACGTAAAATTTGTAGTACAATTCTCAAAGATCAACATGTTCAGTTTCATCACGAGAATATACCAAGATATCACCAATAAACACTACCGTAAACCTGTATAAGTACGGTCTAAATATTCTATTCATCAGATCCATGAATACTGCAGGTGCATTAGCCTGCCCAAATGGCATCACCAAAAACTCATAGTGTCCATACCTGGTTCTGAAAGCTGTCTTTGGCACACTCTTTTATCCGTAATTGATAATAACCCGAACAGAGGTCAATCTCTAAAAATATTGTGGCACCCTTCAGCTGATCAAACAAGCCATCAATCTGAGGTAACGGGTACTTATTCTTTACTGTAACTTTGTTGAGCTACCGGTAATTGATACACAATCTCAATGATCCATCTTTTTTTTTACAAATAGAACCGATGCACCCCAAGGTGAATGACTAGGCCGAGCAAAGCCCCAGTCAATTAGTTCTTGCAACTTTGCTTTTATCTTTTTTAACTCAGTAGGAGCATCCGGTAAGGTGGTATAGATATTGGAGTTGTTCCCGGAACAATATCTATAGAAAATTCTACCTCTCTTTTCAGTGGTAACCCTGGTAACTCCTTTGGAAATACATCAGAAAATTCACATACAACCAGTACTAACTGAATCCTAGACTCAGATACTTTAGTGTCCAACCCATAGGCAAGATAAGCATTATACCCTTTTCTAACATATCTCTATGTTGACATAGCTAAGATCACATTAGACAATCCATCTAATATATCAGATTCAATACGGAGTAATTCACCATTCTGACATTTTAATACAATGTACTTCTGTTTACAATTCAACACTGTATCATGCTGGGTTAGCTAATCCATTCCCAAGATCACATCAAATTCATCAAATCAGCCAAGAAACAATATCCTTTTACCCACAGTGGACAATCTTTACAAATTTTATCCACTATAACACATTGGCCTAGGGGATTTGAAACTTTAACCACAAATTTAGTGAATTCAACAGGTAAATTGTTAATATATTCTAACTTTGAAAATATATACGAGTGTATGGAACCAGGATCAATCAAAGAAGTAATATCAGTGTCAAGTAAAGAAAATGTACCAGTAATAACATTTGGTGTAGAAGCATCTTCTTTGGCACGAATGGCATACGTCTTGGAAAGAGTCTGTGCTTTAGATCTAACTATTGAATCTTGTGTAGCACCTTGGCTACCACTGACATTTCCGGGGTATCGAGGTGGTCTACCCCTCAAAGTAGGATTAACTGATTTTGAGTCTGATCTGTCTCTTTTTCAACTATTTCCGGATAATCTTTGAGAAAATGTTCAAGTGAACCACATCTATAACAACCTCTACTTCTCATACGACATTCACCAAAATGAAACTTATTACAATATTTACATTTCGGTCTGGGATTACCGATATTTCCCACACTTGTCACAGATGGGGAAGGAGATATCAGATTAGAGCATTGGAAGCCTCGTTCCTTTCAAGAATACCCCGTGTATGAGGTAGAATGATCATGATAGTTCTTGGATTTCTTTGAAACAAAAGTTTGCAACTTCCCTATAGGTCTCTTACTAAAAGTTCGAGCTTCTCTTTTAGCTTGTTCGTTTTCTTTACTCAGCTCTTCTACCTTACGTGCTTGATTAACTAATGCTACAAATTCCATTATTTCTAGAATTCCAATCAACAACTTAATGTCTTTATTTAATCATTCTTCAAATCGTTTACACATGTCTGTTTCAGTTAGAACCTATTCTTTGGCATACTTACTTAGCCAAACAAATTTCCGTTCATACTCAGATATTGTCATATTTCCCCGTTTGAGCTCAAGAAACTCTTTCCTTTTCTGATCAAGGAACCTCTGACTAATATATTTCTTCCTAAACTCTGTCTGGAAAAATTCCCATGTAACATTTTCTTTCGGCACAATAGAAATCAATATATTCCACCAATGATAAGCTGTATCTTTTAACAATGATACAACACATTTCAAATACTCAGCTGGTGTACAAGATAACTCATCTAAAACTCAAATAGTATTTTCTAACCAGAATTCAGCTTTTTTCGGATTATCTTTAGCTGTTGCTCTGAATTCCATCGCCCCATTTTTACGAATTTTATATACCGAGGCTTTACCTATTCTAACAAATTTAATGCCTTATGGTATTCCAGGAACCGGCTGTGAAGGAGCAGGTGGGGGAGCTTGTTTCATAGCCAGGTTAGTTTTTAAATACTGATTAAACCATTCGCTCATCATTTAAAAGAAGGCATTTTCTACCTCCTTACTTCAACCCTCAAATACAAGCCTTCTACTACTAGACGCTTCTCTTTGAACCGAAGTCAGAGCATGACTCTCAGCTTTCTCTGATTTAGCTCTGTCGGTTGACATTACTATAAGAAAAACACATTTAAAATGGTCAGGAGATATCACACTATCACAAATAATATAATAGCATGTATAACTAATCTCGTACTTGCTACGTTTGTCTGAGAATCAGTTAAACTGTAGCTCTGATACCAAAAAATATAACACCCCTAACCCGTATCTGTCGCCGAAACAGGGTTACGAGGTATTATCGGAGTTTACAGAACATTTTTAGATAAATCAAGTCAAGAACTATTCATTTCTTGAATTTAATCAAAATGTCCCTTGATTGGGCCCTCGAGGCCCAAAACATGCATTAGTATTGAGTCGGGACTAAATCGAGATCTCAGGAAATTTTTCGTAAAATTCCAAAATTTTTCTCATATACAAAAGTCACATGCCCGTGTGGTGAGGCGCATGCCCGTGTGGTCAAGCCGTGTGGCAACACATGCCCGTGTCTCTAACTAGTGTAACTCTCTAACTTGTAACCCAAGAAGAAATTAGGGTCACATGCCCGTGTTGCTAGGCCACGTGGTTAATTAAATTTTCACAATTTAAGTGCAAGTTTTACACAGTTGTATCACATGCCTGTATTTTCAAGCCATGTGCTTCACTTAGCAAAGGCACACGCTCGTGTTGAGCCCGTGTGCTCAATTCTGGGGTATAAAAACCCGTTTTTGGGTCAAATCAAAACAGTGGTTTCAGGAACATGAATTCGAAATAGAAATATTTATTGTGATAATATTTTAAGGTCTACATATGATTGAATGATTGTGTGAAAATTTTGTTAAGAAATTTTATCGATAGAGTGTGCAATTTAACTAGTAGGACTAAAGTGTAATTGGTACAAAATGTGTGTTCTAGAAGCTATGGGTGTTTAATTGTAATGAAATTTTAAATTAGAGATCCTTAAATGGTAATTAGACCATTATACTTTAAGATGGACAAAAATGGATATGGTTAGGTGAAATTTTAAAGTTGGGCATTAAGGGCATTTTGGTCATTTGGCAAATAAAGAAAAAATTAACTAATAAAAAGATGTCATCTTCCCAATTTCATCCTCCAATAGTAGAATTTTACAAAGGAGTCTGTAGCTAGGGTTTTGGCCACTTCCAAGCTCGATTGCAAGTTCGTCTTTATCCCATTTTTAATGATTTTTACGTTTTTATGAATGTTGTAACTTGATTTAGCTATTTCAATGACTAATTTGAAAGAAAATCAAAGTCTAAAATATTACCCATGTTATATATTTGTGTATTTTGATGTTTAATGGTAGAAAATATATGTCTGGTGTTAGATAAACAACATTTACTAAATGATTTTTGATGAAAATGTCAAATAGGGACCTATTTGTAAAAGTTGAAAAATGTGTGCAAAAAATTTGAATAAATGAAAAATGTGGGCTGTTATGAGTATGAAATAGGTTCAGCTAGGCTTGGGTAATGAAGAAATTGAATGAAAATCATTTTACGAGCCTAGGGACTAAAGTGTAAAAAGTTAAAAAGTTAGGGGCAAAAATATAATTTTACCATTATATGATTTTTGGGCTAAATTGAATAATGTGAGAATTAAATGAGTTAAATTTGTTATTATAGATCAAGAAAAAGAGGTGCGGACCTAGATTAGGGGAAAAATAAAGTGTTTGCCTATTAGGTCCAATTCTACTATTTTTTGTATTGAGGTAAGTTCGTATGTTAAAAATAAGCTTTAAAAATAATTGTATTTAAATGCCTTCATATTGCATGAACAGTATGTTTGATTATGTGAATGAGTGTAACTCTATGGACGAGTCCGACAACAATTCGACAAGTAAGAAATCCCGTTTGAACCTTAGGAATAGGTTAGGATACAAGTGACATGTCACTAGGGTTACCATGTGCTATGTGATTATGTGATCCGGGTGCTGGTCTCGTACATCCTACCATTGGCTAAGTATATCGGCATATGTTGTAAATACTTGGCAGCTTGTGTAAGCAGCACCGGGTAGCTACGTCTTAACTGACAGCTTTTGTGAGCAGGCCTGTCGATAGCTCGAGAGTGAGCGATTATTTGATATGAGACTTAGGTAGCTTTGGCTACATATGTGGCACTTAGTATGCAAAATTTCCCAAGTATCTGACATTGTTATTCCGAATGGTTCACGGGTATGTCAATGATGAGATTTTGTGTAAAATCATTACAAGATGGTACATGTATGAGCTTAAAACTTATGATTATTAGATTTGTGAATTGATGAATATGAGGTAAGTTGTGATAGAATGAATTATGAACACGAGACTATGGTAAATTTACATTTAATTATGTTATATTATTTCAATGTTATATGTGTGGTAAGGTTTGCTTATTTCTTACATACGAGCTTACTAAGCTATTTAGTTTACTCCATTTATTTTTCCATGTTTTATAGTGTCACCAAGCTAGCTCGGATTGGAGATACATTCACACTATCAACAATTATTTTGGTATTAATGAATTTAAAATTTTTAGTTATGGCATGTATAGGGGACTTGGTCATTTTGTTATGTGTCATAATTGATTTGGCGAAATGTGTTGGCTTCTAATGGTTAGGATTTCATTTTGTATAAGGTCATTGGAGATGGACTAATATTGGTTATAAGTATATTCTTATAATGATGCCTTTATGAATGATGTGCTGATGTCTTAGTTGTGTATGCTTGGTTGTATGTATATGCTTAGATTGGTGATATGTTATGTTGTGTAGGTGTGTGAATTAAAGGGGTGGCAAAATGGCTTGGTAAATAGCATTTATTTTGTCCACACGGATAGACACACGGACATGTGCTTAGGCCATGTGTGACACACAGCTAGTCCCATGGGCATGTGTTTAGGCTGTGTGTCCCCTACTCCTTAGTTTTAAGAAATAGAATGATCAGAATTGAGCATACAAGCAGAGACACAGGTGTGTGTCTCAGCCGTGTAGATGGCACGGCCTCGAACACGAGCATGTGCCCTGGCCGTGTGATGTTTGCACCTAATTTATGAAAATTAATTTTTCCACACGGCCTAGCAGATGGGCGTGTGATCTCAATTTGGTCATGAGTTACAAGTCAGAATGTTACACGGGGTTGAGACACGGGCATGTGTGACCACACGACCTACCCACACGAGTGTGTCCCATATCCCTACGGGCGTGTGGCCCCTGTTTAGTGGAAAAATTTCTAATTTTTGTAAAATTTTCTAAAGTTCTCTGTTTAGTCCCAGACCATTTCTAATGCACGTTATTGACCTCGTAGGCTTTATCAGGGACTTTGTGATTAAATGCAAATGGTTTTAATTTGGACGAAAATTTATGACCCAAAATTGTATGTTTGTTCGTGTGATAAGTTTGGTAAAGCCTCGTACTCTGTTCCGGTGTTGAATACTAGTAAGGGATGTTACATTTAGTGGTATCAGAGTTACAATTTAGTCGATTCACAGACTAATGTAGTGTGTGTAAGAGTCTAGCTATACATGCCATAAATAAACGATGATAGTGTGATGACTCCTGACAATTTTAAACTGTGTTTTCATATAGTAAATGGATTCTGATCAAGCTATAGCTGATAAGGTAGAAAGTAATGCTCCGGCTTCCGCTCAAGGGCCAACGCCATCTGAAAATAGACCTCTCACGGTTAGTCAAGGAGAAGAGGCTAGGGAAGCCTTTCTCCACATGATGAATGAGTGGTATATGGAGTTTGTTTGAACAAATCTGACTGTTCAACATCCTCTACCCCTCTTTATCCCTAACCAATCCTCGTAGCTCCTCAAGGTGTGGATTTGGTAAGATTGAATAAGCCTCCAGTTGATCAGATTCGAAAGAAAGGGGCTGAACAATTTAGAGCAAATATAGATATGATCTTGAGAGAGCCGAGTTCTAGCTTGAGAATACTATTAGGGTATTTAATGAGTTATCATGTACACCTGACGAATTCTTGAAATGTGCTATATCATTATTGAGGGATGCAGCATATCACTGGTGGAAGACACTAGTATCTATGGTACCGAGAGAGGGTTACATAAGAATTATTTCAAGAGGAATTTCGAAAGAAATATATTAGTCAGTGGTTCAACAATCAGAAATGTAAAGAATTTCTTGAGCTGAAATAGGTCCGAATGTTAGTGACAGAGTATGAGCGAGAATTTGTTAGGCTCAGTAAGTATGTTGGAGAGTGTGTTTCCTCTGAGGCTATTATGTGTAAAAGGTTCGAAGATGGGCTGAATGTGGAGTCAGACTGTTAGTTGGAATCTTGGAACTAAAAGAATTTGTTGTATTGGTTGAACGAGCTTGCAAAGCCAAAGAACTAAGCAAATAGAAAAGAAAGGGCGAGAGTGAGGCTAGAGATGCAAGAAAAAGGCCGATGAGTAAGTCATTTCAATCTCAGTCAAATAAATCTAGAGAAATGTATTCTCGTTCGAATGTTTCAGCTGGGTATTCAGATAGAGATCGCGAGAAACAATACTCGGGTCTAAAGCTTAAGCTACTTCAATGGCAAGTGTGGGTAATGTTAGGTCTAACAGACCTAAATGTCAGCATTGTGGTAGACGATATCCCGGCTAGTGTAGAATGAATAACCGAGCTTGTTTCAAGTGTGGTTCTCAAGAGCATTTTATCTGAGATTGCCCGGAGAGGGATAAGGAAGAAAAATTTCAGAGTGCAAGGCCGAGTAATACTACCAATAGAGGTAGGTCACCGAGAAATATAGGAAATGGGACCAGTAGCAGAGGTGTATCCAAAGATTCAGCTATAAGATTGAAAGCTAAAGCACCTGTGAGAGCTTATGCCATTCATGCTCGCGAGGATGCGTCCTCCCTTGATGTGATCACTAGTACATTTTCTCTTTATGATACTAATGTAGTTGCATTAATTGATCCCGAACCGACTCATTCCTATATTTGCATGAATTTGGTGAGTAAGAATTTTCCTGTTGAGTCTAATGAGTTTGTGATTAAGGTGTCGCACCCCTTAGGTAAATATGTGCTAGTTGATAAAGTTTGCAAGAATTGTCCTTTGATGATTCGAGGTCACTGTTTTCCAGTTGACTTAATGTTATTTCCATTTGATGAATTCAATGTTATTTTGGGTATGGATTGGTTGACATTGCATGATGCCATAGTAAATCGTAGACAAAAAACTATTAAATTGAAATGTGAAAATGGTGAAGTTCTTTGGGTTGAAACCAAGGAATCAAGTGAATTGCCTATTGTAATTTCGTCTATATCTTCTTAGAGGTACATAAGAAAGGGTTGTAAAGCATTTCTTACATATGTACTGAATACAAAAGAGTCTGAATTAAAGATCAAATCGGTACTGGTAGTTGTGAATATTCGATGTGTTCCCAGAAGAATTGTAAGAATTACCACCGGTCATGGAGGTGGAGTTTGCTATTGATTTGGTACCAAGGACTGTACCGATATCGATAGCTCCATATAGAATGGCTCCAATTGAGTCAAAAGAATTGAAGTCTCAGTTACAAGAGTTGACAAATAAGGGTTTTGCGAGACTAAGTTTTTCACCATGGGGTGCACCGGTGTTATTCGTCAAGAAGAAGGATGGATCCATGAGACTTTGTATCGATTACTGATAGCTCAACAAGGTGACTATAAAGAACAAGTATCTTTTGCCGATGATTGATGACTTATTTGATCAATTAAAAGGAGCAACGATATTCTCCAAGATTGATTTGAGATCTGGCTACTATCAGTTGAGATTTAAAAAGTCAGATGTACCGGAAACCGCTTTCAGGACAAGGTATGGGCATTATGAATTTCTTGTTATGCCTTTTGGACTAACTAATGCTCCTGCTATTTTTATGGACTTGATGAATCGAATCTTCCGACCATATCTAGATAAGTTTGTGGTTGTGTTTATTGATGACATTTTGATTTATTCTCGAGAGGAGACTGAACATGCTGAGCATTTAAGAATTGTATTGCAGACTTTGAGAGATAAGAAATTGTTTGCTAAGTTCAGTAAAAGTGAGTTTTGGCTCCGAGAAGTAGGAGTTTTGGGGCATATTGTCTCCGCGAAAGGTATAAGGGTTGATCCGAGTAAGATTTAGGCAATTGTTGATTGGAAACCGCCGAGGAATGTATCTGAGGTTAGAAGGTTTTTGGGCTTGGCCGGGTATTACCGACGTTTCTTCAAAGGATTCTCGATGATTGCTACACCTATGACAAGATTGTTATAGAAAGATGTTAAGTTTGAATGGTCTAAAAAATGTCAAAAGATGTTGTTTGGGTCGTTGTCGATAGATTGACGAAATCAACTCATTTTATTCCAGTACGTACCGACTATTCACTTGATAAGCTAGCTAAATTGTACATTGCTGAAATTGTTAGATTGCACAGAGTACCTATTTCTATTATTTCAGATAAAGATCTAAGGTTTACGTAATGATTTTGGAAAAAGTTGCAAGAGGCTTTGGGCACAAAATTAAACTTTAGTACCGCATTTCATCTGCAAACCAACAATCAATCGGAAAGAACGATTCAGGTTCTTGAAGATATGCTTTACTGCTATGTTTTAGAGTTCGAAGGTAGTTGGGAAAAATATCTACCTTTAGTCAAATTTTCTTATAACAATAGTTTTTAGTCGAGTATAAAGATGGCACCGTATAAGGCATTGTATGGTCACAAGTGTTGAACTCCGTTCCACTAGACTGAGCTTAATGAGAGACAGATTCACAGGATTAATTTGGTTAAAGAAACCGAAGAAAAAGTAAAAGTGATTCGTGATTGTTTGAAAGCAGCATCGGATAGATAGAAATCATACATGGATTTGAAGCGAAAGGAAATTGAATTTCAAGTCGGTGATAAGGTATTCTTGAAAGTGTCTCCATGGAAGAAAATCCTTAGATTTGGTCGCAAGGGTAAGTTGAGTTCGTGCTTTATTAGGCCGTATGAGGTTATTGAAAGAATAGGGTCGGTAGAATATCAATTAGCTTTACCGACATAATTAGAAAGGATCCATAATGTTTTTCATGTGTCTATGCTGCGTCGCTATCGATCAGATCCTTCGTACATAATTTCACCGACAGAGGTAGAGATTCGACCTGATATGACTTATGGTGAGGAACCGATCAAGATTTTGGCTCAAGAAGTTAAACAGTTGAGAAGTAAAAGCATAGCCCTAGTGAAAATTTTATGGAAAAGACATGGAGTTGAAGAGGGTACATGGGAACCCGAGGAAGCCATGAGAAAATAGTACCCAAACCTCTTTTCTGGTAATATTTTCGGGGACGAAAATCCCTAAAGGGGGGAGAGTTGCAACAGCCCGTTTTTGGGTCAAATCAGAACAGGGGTTTCGAGACCACGAATCTAAAGTAGAAATATTTATTTTGATAATATTTTAAGGTCTACAGCATGATTGAATAACTGTGTGAAAATTTCGTTAAAAAATTTTATCGATATAGTGTCCAATTTGACTAGTAGGACTAAATTGCAATAGGTGCAAAATGTGTGTTCTAGAAGCTATGGATGTTTAATTGTAATGAAATTTTAAATTGGAGGTCCTTAAATGGTAATTAGACCATTATACTTAAGATGGACAAAAATGGACATGGGTAGGTGAAATTTTAAAGTTGGGCATTAAGAGCATTTTGATTATTTGGCAAATAAAGACAAAATTAACTAATAAAAAGATGTCATCTTCCCAATTTCATCCTCCCATAGCTAAATTTCACAAGGGAATCCATAGCTAGGGTTTTGGCCACTTCCAAGCTCGATTATAAGTCTGTCTTTGTCCCGTTTTTAATGATTTTTACGTTTTTGTGAATGTTGTAACTTGATTTAGCTATTTCAAGGACTAATTTAAAAGAAAATCAAAGTCTAAAATATTATCCATGTTAGATATTTGTGTATTTTGATGTTTAATGGTAGAAAATGTATGTTTGGTGTTAGATAAACAACATTTACTAAATGATTTTTGATGAAAATGTCAAATAGGGACTGTAACACCCCTAACCCGTATCCGTCGCCGAAATAGGATTATGAGGTATTACCTAACTAAACGCAACTTCCAGATATTCATAGATACATACAAGACATAATTTCAATTATGCTCCACAATGTAAGAAATATAACCATTGCAAACGATTTCATATCAACTAATCAACTAATATTTATATACTTAAAATATGATATTCGAAATCATATGCTTTTCAAAACTTTTTAAAAACAACTACATTATTTGCAGCTTTTTATGCATTCATGTATCAAATGCCAAATAGTAATCTATTTTGTTTTGTCCATAGCCAAATATACCATCCTACTAATATGAGTCATTCCATGTAAACATAACTCATTATTTTACCATCTGAGCACTTATCAAATTTCAAAAGTGGCTACTTATCAATGGGCATAACCGAATCTCTTAGTAACAAAGAAAACCACTATCAAGTCATATTACACATTTATCACCATTGAAAACTTATACTACTTCATTCAACCATACATGAATAATATGATTTTTAACTTACTTAACCACTTAAACATATTTATCAAAATAACAAGCCATTTTCGCATGGCTTGAATATATACATATTCAAAATATAACTTGTTTTCAAAAGAGAGTTAAGCCTATACATGCCATCTTTCAAAATATAGACTTTTAAAAAAGTACCAAAACAGTAACGATAGTGTGGATGACTTTGGACTTGAATCCCCGAGCTCGTAGCTTTCAATCAAGATCTATAAAATAGAAAAGAACACAAATATTCACAGTAAGCAATTAAGCTTAGTAAGTCTTAAGTAATTAAACAACTCCATTAAGTAATCATATCATTTCTTAAAGATCAAATAGTACCATTAAATATACTTATTCACACATAATATATCTAACCCGAATATTCAAGGTCAATAATCTCATCACATTTATCTTAATGTTCATGTTAAACAATACATTTCGTATGGCTGAATATACACATTCAATACAACCTCACATATAACTTTACATTTGACTAATAAATACAAATTCAATATAAGCTTACACTCAACCGAATACACAAGTTCCATTTAGGATGTATATTTACTTATGCCATAAATGGCCGAAAGTTATACCATGTAATCATCTATTCATAACTTAATTTCATGAGGCACAACTTGCTCGATCACATTCGGATACATAACCATCATTCAAACACATTTTATATACCTTAATCGCATAATAAAACACATATGTACCTTATTACGAGCTAACAAATTGTAGCTCATATTTAACTTTTCCATGCATATTAACTCATGTAATAACACATCAATCCAAAGTCTCGAAATATCGACCTGGCATATTGGTCGCTAAGTACCAATTTGATTCGAATACAATGGCACAATGCCTGCTAGGCTTAAAGCCTAAAATTCATCACCAGCACAAGGCCTGCTGGACTTTGAGTCCGATACCAATTCATTGGCATTACACATGCTAGGCTCGTAGCCCGAAAATGATCACTAGCTTTGAAGCTTGCTAGGCTAAATGACCGATCACAACTTATAAAACACAAGTCAAGTTTTCGCTCACATTTAAACATCTACTTCCAATTCCCATATTATATGAACATATAACAAGAGCTTAATATCATTCAAAAATAGTACTTATCAATATCTTATTACATCTCACGCATTTCCATTCGGCCTTAACACATATTAACATCTCACCTCACATTTTATATATACTATTTGACTATATAACATATCATCTATTTTTATTCACCATCACATTCGGCATTGTACACATATATATATATGCAATAAAGATTATTTCTTTTCCACAATATACCATGTTAATAAATGATTATAACACATGTTTAATCATTTAAAACTTACCTCGAATGGTGTCAAGCTATTACAGATCAACTATTCATCTAATCTCGCTTTCCCCTTATCCAAATTTGGCTCTCTTTGATCTTGAGCTTTAATTAAACAAGTAAACTAGTTTAATCACCTTACCAATTCATCATAATCAAAATACCAATAATCCCATACACATGAAACATACGGCACTTTCATTTTTGACTATTTAAACACATATCAAATTAAACATTTTCTATTATTACACATATTCGGTACTCTTAACATCTAATTAACACTAATGCCTTATCTTTTAACATCTCAACATAGGTTTCCCAAATAATCAGCTATAGTCGAATACCATTTAAAATTACCAAAGGTATAACATTAATCATACTCACAAGTACACATTTCAAACCTCTTTATTAACATCTTAATACTCAAACATTACTCAAATCATCGCTCACTATCATGTTCGGCACACATATATACAAAAATTAATATTTAAACATTCTTTTCTAGTATCATGCTATAGCCGAATTTCCCATTTAGCTAATATAGTTCTTTTACTAGTTCCATTCACACATACATAACTTAAATCTTTCATTTATCACATAATTCACTACATTTGAAACTCATTTTAACATATGACAATAAATTCCATTTTTTTTAAACTACTACTCCATGGCCGAATGCTACCTAGGCATCAAGCTCATGTTCTTTTCACCATTTTAACAAACTTAGGACTCATCTAATAACCATTTTCAATTCAAAACATCAAACACTCAAAATCTAGCACATTGCAACATGGCCGAATACATGCTTTGCCACAAACTCAAAAATTCATACACTCATAACTCAATCCCTTCAATTATCACTTAATTCCATTAATTCAACGCTCAATCTAACACTTAAGCATAAACTACTAATATTTAGCACTATTTCACAATTTCGAACAAGTTGTCAAATGTAACTATACTCATCAATTCATGGACTAAACCATGGGTTAATTAAACAATGTACTTATCAACTCAATTGCATAACCAATTAACAAAAAATCACACCAACATACCTTTAATTTAGCTTCTTCAATGGCCGAATATCCCTAGGCTTTTCTATTTCTTTTTCCTTTGATGGTTTTGACAAAACAAGAGAGAATCAGCACTATCTCCTATTTTACTATTACACGCATGAGCTTTAATCATTATTTTACCAAACTAACCCTTTTAATATCATTTCCTTCCCACTAAATGATGACCGATTATGTCCATGCATAATTTCCTTGGTCAATTTGTTTCTTAAACCCTCCAACATTAAGGATAAACCACAATTCGGCACTCACATTACAACCATCTAATTTTTCTTTTATACAATTAAGTCATTAACTAATAATTCAACATCCAATTGACAAAATTAAAACACCAAACTTTCACATATGTTAATTCACATAATATAAACATAGAAATTAATATTTTAAAAATTTTCTGACTCGGTTTTGTGGTCTCAAAACCACTTTTACGATTAGGGCCAAAGAAGGGCTGTCACAGGGACCTATTTGTAAAAGTTGTAAAATGTGTGTAAAAATGTGAATAAATGAAAAATATGAGCTGTTATGAGTATGAAATAGGTTCGGCTAGGCTTGGGCAATGAAGAAATTGAATGAAAATCATTTTACGAGCCTAAGGACTAAAGTGTAAAAAGTTGAAAAATTAGGGGAAAAAATGTAATTTTGCCATAATATGATTTTTGGGCTAAATTGAATAATGTAAGAATTAATTGAGTTAAATTTTTTATTATAGATCAAGAAAAACGAGGTGCGGACCTAGACCGGGGAAAAATAAAGTGTTTGTCGATTAGGTCCAATTCTACCATTTTTTGTACCGAGGTAAGTTCATATGTTAAAAATAAGCTTTAAAATAATTTTATTTAAATGCCTTAATATTGCATGAACTGTATATTTAATTATGTGAATGAGTCTAACTCTATGGACGAGTCCGACAACAATTCGACAAGTTAAAAAATCCCATTTGAACCTTAATAATAGGTTAGGATACAAGTAATATGTCACTAGGGTTACCATGTGTTATGTGATTATGTAATCCGGGTGCTGGTCTCGTACGTCCTACCTGTGGCTAAGTATACGGCATATGTTGCGGATACTTGACAGCTTGTTTGAGCAGCATCGTGTAGCTACGTCTTGACTAACAGCTTGTGTGAGCAGGCTCATCGATAGATCGAGAGTGAGCGATTATTTGATATGAGACTTAGGTAGCTTTGGCTACATATGTGGCACTTAGTGTGGAAAATTTCCCAAGTATCCGACATTGTTATTCCGAATGGTTCACGGGTATGTCAAAGATGAGATTATGTGTAAAATCATTACGAGATGGTAAAGCTATGTGCTTAAAAATTATGATTATTAGATTCGTGAATTTATGAATATGAGGTAAGTTGTGATGGAATGAATTATGAACACGAGACTATGGTAAATTTACATTTAATTATGTTATATTATTTCAATGTTATATGTGTGGTAATGTTTACTGATTTCTTGCATACGAGCTTACTAAGCTATTTAGCTTACTCCATTTATTTTTCCATGTTTTATAGTGTCACCAAGCTAGCTCGGATCGGAGATCCATTCACACTATCAACAATTATTTTGGTATTAATGAATTCAACATTTTTAGTTATGGCATGTATAGGGGACTTGGTCATTTTGTTAGGTGTCATAATTGATTTGGCCAAATGTGTTGGCTTATAATGGTTAGGATTTCATTTTGTATAAGGTCATTGGAGATTGACTAATATTGGTTATAAGTATATTCTTATAATGATGCCTTCATGAATGATGTGTTGATGTCTTGGTTGTGTATGCTTGGTTGTATGTATATGCTTAGATTGGTGCTATGTTATGTTGTGTAGGTGTGTGCATTAAACGGGTGGCAAAATGGCTTGGTACTTTTGTCCACACGGGTAGACACACGGGCATGTGTCTAGGCCATGTGTGACATACGGCTAGTCCCATGGGCATGTGTTTAGGCCATGTGTCCCTTGCACCTTAGTTTTGAGAAATAGAATACTTAGAATTGAGCACATGGGTAGGGACACGGGCATCTGTCTCAGCCGTGTGGACGGTATGGCCCCAAACACGGGTATGTGCCTTGGCCGTGTGAAGTCTGCACCTAATTTATGAAAATTAATTTTTCCACATGGCCTAGCACACGGGCGTGTGACCCCTGTTTAGTGAAATGTTTTTTAAGTTCCGTAAAATTTTCTAAAGTTCTCAGTTTAGTTCGAAACCACTTCTAATGCACGTTGTGGGCCTCATAGGCTTGTATTAGGGACTTTGTGATTAAATACAAATGGTTTTAATTTGGACGAAAATTTATGACCCGAAATTGTATGTTTGATCATGTGATAAGTCTGGTAATGCCTTGTACTCTGTTCCGGCATTGAATGCGAGTAAGGGGTGTTACATGGGCATTTTGTTTTTCAAATTTTTGGATGCAGGGGACACACGGCCAGGCTACATGTCCGTGTACCAGCTTGTGTGTCACACACTGCTAAACACATACCCGTGTGTCTACCCGTGTGGATAAAATAATGTTATTTTTTAAGCCCTATTTCTCACCCATTTTCATCCATACCTGCATAAAACTTCACCAATAACAACCAACCAATTCAACAATGTTTTTATGCCAATTTAAACATCTAACTTAATGCATATACTTGCCTTCTTACTTCGTCTCTTACCTTTCCACAGCATAAAATTTTAAACTAATTATAGCAACTCATTCAACACATGTCTAAACATTGCATTTTATCTTTATACACAACAAAATCAAACCATCACTAGCCATTCCAACGGCTAGTTTACATCATTCAATTTATTATCAACATTGGCCTTAGTAGCCTATACATGCCATTATAACAAAATAAAGTATCCTTTATATACCAAAACGAGCCGATTGATAGTGTGATGATGCTCCTACCAATCTCTAACCTTCTTGAGATTTCGAGCACTATAAAACAGAGAAAATGAAACAGAGTAAGCACTTAGTGCTTAACAAGTTTGTATAACAGGAAATTAACTTATCAATCACATTTATCAAAATAAGCGTACATTAACATGATTACTATCCAATTGGCAAATTGCCTATTCACATACACTCAATCAAGCAAGTTAGTCACATATTTTATATCTACATCAAATAGCATGGATGAGCTCATTAAACAATATTCTTTCAAGGCTTTACCCTTTTTCATCACATATCCCTCATGTCACATTAATTATGGTATCCGTTGAATCATTGAAATTTTGATGGATTCTCAAATAGTACACTTAAAGTGTACAATCAAAGTCCGTCAATTCATGTCCAAGAGTACTCACACGGGCACTTATAAGGGAGTACACTCTCAAGCCACATCTCATACAACAAGATTACCAGTCCAGGTTAAATCCTCTGTAACATACACTCAAAGAGTTTTGTAAGTATTACTAGTCCAGGCTAAATCCTTTTCAGTGATAAATACTCTATAGAGCTTAATCCGGATTACTAGTCCAGTCTAAATCCTTTCAGTGACAAATACTCTATAGAGCTTAATCTAGATTACTAGTCTATGCTAAATCCTAATTGCAACATATGCTCGAAAGAGTTGTATTAGGATTACTCGTCCGGGCTAAATCCTATCATTAATAAGGTCAACAAGATTACTTGTCCAAACTAAATCCATTCTGCAACAAATGCAAGGCCTCTTTCTAGTTGGGAAATCACCTTTATCCATCGAAATCCAATATTCACACGGATTTTAACCCTTTCCAAATATTTCTGAACATGTGTTCATTCCTTGCATTCACTTCATTCATACTATGTACATATACTAATATTCTACATTCAATCTAATACAACATTCAATTTAACATATTTACACGCCCAATTAAGTTACGTGAACTTATCTTGACACTTGTTCTCGTATATAATCTACTAGTCCGAAATCTTTTTCTTTCCTCGATCTTGCTTCGTATTTGAGTTTTACAGATCTATTTATGCCAAGAAAGTTTCTTCTCTCTCTCCTAGGGTTTCCATGAAAATTTTTGGGATAAAGATGAACAAAAAGATGATATTTTCATTTAACTTACTTATCATCTTTTAATTTATTCAATTTTTAATTTAGTCCTTTTCTTTTTCTCAATTTCCATGAATGATTCATCCACAAATATCTACTAATTTTTGATTGATAGTCTAATTACCATATAATGACCTCAAGTTTTGAATTCTATAGCTTTTTAATCCTTTTAGCTTTTAGAATTCAACTTTTACATTTTATATAATTTGGTCATTTCTCTAATTAATCACTTAATTGGTAAAATTTTCTTATCGAAAATTTCAAGCAGCTTTTCTATCATATTATAAATCATGTAATAATATTAAAATAAACTTTCTTTCTAGCTCGAATTTGTGGTTTCATAATTAGGCCATTACAATAATCTTTGCAAAAATCAAGTCCAACACATTGTTTTGACAATACATTGCCTTGTATCTCTTGGCTCTATCATCAGAGTGTTGCTTGATCTGAGCTACTGTGAGGTTAGCTCTCTAGGGTGGTGGTTCGATATCAGCATTCACAAACTCCCATAAGTTAAATACTTGTAGGTAAGTCTTCATTTTTACTACCCAAATGTGGTAGCTTTCACCATTGAACACTGGTGGTAGAGTTGGAGAGAAATTAGATGAAGGCATATTGACTTAAGAATAAAAAAAAAAAGAAAGAAAGAAAGAAAGAAAGAAATGGCCCCCTAAGAAGTAAGCTTTTGATACCAATTGTTGGCTTTTTTTGAATCAAGGAAAAAAACTAATTGCTTGTTTAGTACCAAAACAGAGAAGAAAAAAAAATGACAAAAAATTCATCATCCCATAGATGTCAACTGAAGCTTACATATATACAAGCAAACAACTTGAGTGAAAAGAAAAACTATCACCTAATACTTACTAAACACCACTAATACATCTTGAAACTCATAAAACTAAACTTGTACACATAGATAAATTGATTTAATCAAGTCAATCAACACCTACTCACAACAGCATCTTACAAGCTTAGTTCAACTATAACTAAGTAACAACAAAAACAACCAACGTCAGCATAATGTCATGCTGCAACCAAAAAACTTCTTAATAGATTTCTTGAGAGATTTGAGATAAGAAAAAAAGACAATCTAAAAAATAATAAAATAAAAGATTTTATATAGTTGAGATTCTTGTTTTATTCTAAAACCACAAAAACATATCAAAGCATTTAATAATAAATTTCCTTTACCGCTCAACTAAATCTAGAATAGTAGCAACAAAAGGTGCATGTTCCAAGAAGTTGTTATACAGAGGAAGACAAGATTTAATCTAAGACTGTTGTTTGAAGCAAAACGTTATACCCATTGTGAGATTGTTAAGAAAATGCTTCAGGACTGAAACGTGTCCACGTGTGTTTTTTTGTTAAGTTGATTATGTCAAAGTTTGTTCCTGTTTTTAGGAATTAGTTATTTGTGTGTTGCTTAAGTTTAGGAGATAGTTAGTGTGTTGTTGATTTTATTTTGTATAAATTCTAAATGATTGTTGAATAAAGTGTGTTCAATTTCTTTCATCTATTGAGTTTTTTTCACTAAAATACTTATAATTGGTATCAGAGCTGTATTTTTAAGGGATCTGTGAGTGATTTGCGAGGTTGTTGTGTCATAGATGTCGAAGCAAGTTCTAGTTTCTCTTTAATTTCTCCACCGGTGTTTGACGGAAACAACTACCAGGTTTGGACAGTTTGTATAGAGACGTATATGGAAGCAGTGGATATTTGGGAAGCAGTGGAAGAGGATTATGAAATTCTTGCTCTCTCAAACAATCATACAATGGCGTAAATCAAATTGCAGAATGAGAAGAAGATAAAGAAATCCAAGACAAAGGCATGTTTGTTCGCTGCAGTCTGATCTACTATCTTCACTCGGATTGTGACTCTGAAGTCAACATATGAGATATAGAATTATCTCAAGTTAGAGTATAAGGGAGATGAAAGAATCAAAGGAATACATGTACTAAACTTGATTAAAGAATTCGAGTTACAAAAGATAAAGGAAATAGAATCAATTAAAGAGTATTCTAATAGGTTATTGGACATTGCAAACCAAATCAGATTACTTGGTTCTGAGTTCAAGGACTGAAGAATTGTTGAAAAAATTCTTGTAACAGTGCTTGAAACATTTAAGGCATCTATTTCAGCAAGGAGCCATGAGGCCAGAAGGTACTGTTGAAGGAGCCTTGCCAGCTAAGCATCATCTAAATGCGAGGAACAATAAGAAGAAGTTTTTCAAGAAGAATAAAAATTCTACTGGAGAATCTTCAAGTAACAACAAAGCAAGAGTCAAGAAGGGATCCTACTTTTCATGTCAACATTATAATAGAAAAGGTCATCCTTACAAATGCTAGAGAAAACCAGATGCCAAGTGCACCAAATGTAACCAAATGGGGCATGAATCTATAATTTGCAGGAACAAGAATCAATAGCAAGGTGAAGATCCTAAGATTGCTGATCAAGAGGATGATGATCAATTATTTGTGGCTACATGCTTTTTGGGCAGTGAATCAAATGAAAGCTGGCTAATTGACAGTGGCTGCACCAACCATATGACTCATGACAAGGAGTTATTTAGATATTTGAAGCCAACTAATATCACCAAAGTCAAAATTGGCAATAGGGATTACATCTTTGTCAAAAGAAAGGGGACTGTTACGATTGCGATTGATAAACACCGAATTATACATATTTTTACCTCACATTTAGCCTACATTTTGGATGGTTTCTTATCAATTTTGTGAGAACTGGTGCTCTTAACCCCTTTTTTTCTTATCTTATACTCAAGAGAGCATAGGGAAGAGAAAAGAACAGAAAATGGGCCAAAAACGGTGAAAAATAGATCAAAAAGCACGAACCACACGGGCCAAGAGGTGCCACACGGCCGTGCCACACGGGCGCGCTTCATGAAGATCACACGGTCAAAGCCCCGACAAGCACGGCCACTACACACGGGCGTGCTAAATCACACGGCCTCTATCGAACCCACACGGGCGTGGCACACGGGCGTGTTCTAGTCATGAGAAAGACGAATTTCACTCAAATTGGGATGCTTAGGGGCTAAGAAAGAGTCCCCAAAAGTTCTCTATATAAAGATCCCATAAGGCAACATTGAAAGGGGCCTTCTTCCACTTTTACACACGTTCTATATTCTTTTCCTCTCGTCTTTCTGCCACACCACAGGTAGAAGCAAGGGATTACTCGAAGGGAGAAGCCAATCAGTTCATCTCAAGAGCCGAAGTTCTGCATCAACATAGAAGATTTCCCTAAATTCCTTCAGGGGTTTTTGGTTTCTTTTATATTTTGTTATTTTATATCTTCTGGGATGTTTTCTTTTATCATTATGAACTAAACCCCTCAAATACTTGAGAGGGATGAAACCTAAGACAAATCTTGTTATTTATTCTTGATTTATATGATAATTACTTGAATTGTTCTTAATTATGTGTTCTTCATTCTTGTTTTAATAGTCCTAGGTATTAATTCAAGAATTAGATGTGCTTTGAGCAGAGGAGCAAAAGTCCCTGTAATAAGAGTAGATCTACCATAATTAAGCGGAGTTGCATGTAACCCTAGACATAGGGCGAAATAAATCTGCTGGATTAGGGTCAAACCTAATATGGGGAACCATAAATCGAATTAATGCAACCTAGGGAGTTAATTAATAAGGGAATTTTAATTAACAACTTAGGCCTAGTTGCTCTTCACATCGACGGAGGGTTTAGCATAGATTAGGGATATCTACGGATCAAGTCAAGCAAATAACTCATATAATTCAAGAAGATAATAACAAGTGAAGTCTAGGTGGATTCTCCCTTAAGTATTGATCATACCAATTAGCTTTCCCCTAAAAAGTCTTCCCAATTTACTTTTCCTATTTTTCTTAGTTTAGATTTTAGCAATTAGTTTTAAACAATTAATTTTTAGGTTAAATAATAGAAAGAAGGTGAGTAATAGTACTTTCGGTTCCCTTGGGTACGATACTCGATCTTATCACTAGACTATACTGTTGTCGACAGGTGCGCTTGCCTTAAAACATCGTGATATTAGTTAGTTTGGGTTTGATCAAGTTCTTTATAAATTTTATTACTTCATATCACGCGATATCAAGTTTTTGGTGCCGTTGCCGGGGAACTAAACTGAAATATTACGAAAGCTCGATTTCTATTACTTTAGCCATTACTATTTATAATATTTATATGTTTACTTTGTTTTTATTTTTATTTTTAAATTTATTTTCTACCCTTTTTAGGCTTTTCTAGTTTATGACTAGAAACAACCCGACTAGACCACTACTTTTTAACGAAGATTTGGAAGCTACAGTCCGCAGAAACCGTAGAGAGATCAGACGAAGTCTATATTATCCAGAACAAGGACTTGAGCAAGAGCCAGAACCTACTGAAGAGATGGCCGCAAATAAAAATATTCACCAACCTCCAGCACTACCCGCCGAACCAGAAGAAGCTCCGCGTACTATGTATGATTATGCTAAACCTAGTGTGATTGGTACTCAAACTAGTATTGTTAGACCTGCTATTGCTGCTAACAATTTTGAACTAAAACCTAGTACTATTCAGATGATTCAGCAATTTGTGCAATTTGACGGTTTACAGGATGAAGATCCCAACTCACATCTAGCCAATTTTTTGGAATTATGCGACACCTTTAAAATCAATGGCGTTACTGATGACGCCATTCGTCTAAGGCTATTTCCTTTTTCTTTAAGAAATAAGGTAAAACAGTGGTTAAATTCTTTACCACGAGGCTCAATTACTACATGGGACCAGATGTCTGAAAAATTTTTGCTTAAATATTTTCTCCCTGCTAAAACTGCTAAATTACGAAACGATATTTCTTCTTTTGTGCAAATGGATTTAGAAACACTCTATGATGCCTGGGAAAGGTACAAAGATCTTTTGAGAAGATGCCCTCATCACGGATTACCTTTATGGATACAGGTTCAAACTTTCCATAATGGGTTAAACCCATCAACTAGGCAGATGATCGATGCAGCCGCAGGCGGAACCATCAATAATAAAACACCTGACGCAGTTTACGAATTTATTGAGGAGATGTCATTGAATAACTATCAGTGGCAAGTCATGAGGACAAAGCCGACGAAAGCCGCAAGAGTTTATAATATTGATGCTGTTACTATGCTTACTAACCAAGTAGAACTTTTAAATAAGAAATTTGATGATTTCGTTGGTTCTACGCAGACTCAACCATTGATGCAATGTGATGCAGCTCCAGGAAATATGTTTAATTCAGACCATCTGTACAACATGGAAGCCGAACATGCCAATTATATGGGTAATAATTCTTGGCCTCAAAATAATCCGTATAGTAACACTTATAATGCAGGTTGGAGAAATCACCCAAATTTTTCATGGGGAGGACAAGGAAATCAAAGACAACAGCCTCCGATATTTCAGCAACCACCACCACAACAGGAAAAGAAGCCGAATCTTGAAGATATGTTCACCAAATTCATGGCCGCTTCAGAAACTCGCTTTCAAAGCACTGAAATAGCATTGAAGAATCAACAGGCCTCGATTGAAGGACTCGAGAACCAAATTGGTCAACTGGCAAAATTAATCTCAGAAAGGCCTCAGGGCGGACTTCCAAGCAACATCGAACCAAATCCCAGAGAACATGTTAAAGCAATCACTCTAAGAGATGGTAAAGTGCTAGCAGAACCACAAAAGAAGCATGCACACGAACCGCCGAAAGACAAAATAGAGGAATCCAAGGACGACGCTATTCCAACACTCAAAGAATACAAACCTCGCATCCCATACCCAGCAAGGTTAAAAAAGGACCAAACAGACGCCCAATTTGGTAAGTTTCTTGAACTTTTCAAACAATTACATATTAACTTACCCTTTGTTGAAGCAATTTCACAGATGCCGAAATACGCAAAATTCCCGAAAGAACTCTTGACAAACAAAAGGAAGCTGGAAGAATTAGCTACAGTGGAACTCAACGAAGAGTGTTCAGCCATTCTCTAGAATAAACTACCAACAAAGCTAAAAGATCCAGGGAGTTTCACTATTCCTTGTTTGATTGGTAGCTTAATTATTAATAAGGCATTGGCTGATTTAGGTGCAAGTATTAATCTCATGCCTTATAAAATGTTCAAGCAACTAGGTCTAGGGGAGCCTAAACCCACTAGGATGAGCATTCAACTAGCCGATAGATCTGTTAAGTACCCTAGGGGAATCATTGAAGATGTGCTAGTAAAAGTCGATAAATTTATATTCCCTGTGGATTTTGTTGTGCTTGACATGGATGAAGACATTGACGTACCCTTGATTTTAGGTCGCCTATTTTTAGCCACTGCCAGAACTATTATCGATGTAGGGGATGGTAAATTAGTTCTTAGAGTTGGTGAAGAGGAAGTCATTTTTAAAATCTATGATGCTATGAAATTTTCTAGAGAGCAAGATGATTCGTGTTATTTTGTCGATATGATTGATCACTTTGTTCAAGATAATTTTCAGGAAATTTCTATCACCAACACACTGAAACTGTGCCTTGTTCAGGGGGAAGGTGAAACCACCTTAGAAATCGAGAAGGTAAGAAAAGAATTAGATTCTAGCGAAACGATCATTAGACATATAAGCTATGAGAATTTAAAGATGAATGATAAGCTAAGACAGAAACCTTCTGTTGAGGAACCCCCTAAATTGGAATTAAAACAACTGCCAGGACACTTAGAATATGCCTTTTTAGGGGAGAACTCAACTTTGCCGGTCATTATTGCATCAAATTTAAGCTCTAAAGAAAAGGAAGAACTGCTCCAGGTACTAAGAAAACATAAGCAGGCCATAGCTTGGAAAATTTCGGATATCAAGGGAATTAATCCCTCTTTTTGTACTCACAAAATTTTGATGGAAGACGAATATAAACCAGCAGTACAAGCCCAAAGACGATTAAATCCTAACATGAAAGAAGTCGTGAAAGCCGAGGTAATTAAACTCCTTGATGCTGGTATCATTTATCCTATTTCTGATAGTTCTTGGGTAAGCCCTGTGCAGGTTGTTCCTAAGAAAGGTGGGCTAACCGTGGTTACCAATGACAAAGAAGAGCTCGTACCAACACGAACAGTCACAGGATGGAGAGTATGCATAGATTACCGAAAGCTAAATGACGCCACTCGAAAAGATCATTTTCCTTTGCCCTTTATCGATCAAATGTTAGAAAGATTAGCCGGTCACATGTATTATTGCTTCCTAGATGGCCTCTCAGGTTACTTCCAAATTCCAATAGCTCCAGAAGATCAGAAAAAACGACGTTCACATGCCCATACAGTACGTTCGCATATCGAAGAATGCCTTTTGGTTTATGTAACGCTCCTGCTACTTTTCAGCGATGCATGCTAGCCATTTTTAACGAATTTGTGGAAGATATCATGGAGGTATTCATGGATGATTTCTCCGTTTTTGGTAATTCCTTCCAACACTGTCTTAATAATTTAAAACTTGTTCTGATGAGATGTGAAGAGACAAATCTAGTGCTAAATTGGGAAAAATGTCATTTCATGGTCCAGGAAGGTATTGTACTAGGACATAAAATTTCTAATAGAGGAATAGAGGTAGACAAAGCAAAAGTTGAAACCATTGAAAAACTACCCCCTCCTAGTTCAGTTAAGGCTATAAGAAGTTTTTTAGGACACTCCGGTTTTTATCGTAGATTCATTAAGGACTTTTCTAAGATAGCTAAGCCTTTAACTAAATTGCTAGAAAAAGACATACCTTTCAACTTCAACCAAGAATACTTAGAATCCTTTAGCACCCTTAAAGACAAGTTACTCAACGCCCCAATTATGATTTCACCTGATTGGAATTTACCTTTTGAACTAATGTGCGATGCAAGTGATTTTGCTGTAGGTGCAGTTTTAGGACAGCGAAGGGACAAGCACTTCCAACCGATCTACTACGCTAGTAGAACATTGACAGTTGCTCAAGCCAATTACACCACCACGGAGAAAGAATTATTAGCTGTTATCTTTGCTTTTGATAAATTCAGATCTTATTTAATTTTATCAAAAGTCATCGTTTTCACTGATCATTCAGCTCTTCGTTATCTCTTAGCCAAACCTGACGCAAAACCTCGGTTAATAAGATGGATTTTACTTTTACAGGAATTTGACTTGGAAATTAAAGACAAGAAATGAGCTGAAAATTTAGTAGCAGATTACCTCTCGAGACTAGAAAATACACAGCCCAAGTACCTCGAGAAGATAAACGATAAGTTCCTTGAGGAATAACTCCTAACCTTAGCAGGTACGACACTTCCTTGGTTTGCTAATTTTGCAAATTATTTAGCAGCCAACATAACCCCAAAAGGGCTAACCCATCAGCAAAAGAAGCGATTCTTTGCTAATGTGAAAAACTACTTTTGGGAAGACCCTTTTGTTTTTTGAATTTACGCAGATCAGGTTATACAAAAATGCGTTGATGACATAGAAGCATATCAAATTTTGGAACACTGCCACTCAGGCCCCACAGGAGGACATCACAGCGGAACCAGAACCGCTCATAAAGTACTCGAATCAGGTTTTTACTGGCTTACACTTTTCAGAGATGCCAACAGGTATGTGACCACTTGTGATAAGTGCCAACGAACAGGTAATACCTCCCAGCTTAATGAAATGCCTCAAAACTATATACTTTCATGTGAAATATTTGATGTATGGGGTATAGATTTCATGGGACCATTCCCTAATTCATTTGGGAATAAGTACATACTAGTAGCATTGGATTACATGTCAAAATAGGTAGAGGCTCAAGCCTTACCCACGAACGATGCTAGAATGGTGGTACGATTTTTGAAGAAAATTTTTTCTCGATTTGGAACACCTAGGATAATCATAAGTGATAGGGGCACACATTTTTGCAATACCCAATTTGAAAAGATCTTAAGAAGGTATGGAGTATACCACAGAACAGCTACCCCTTACCACCTACAAACTAGCGGCCAAGTCGAAGTAATAAACAGAGAACTGAAGCGCATCCTAGAAAAGACAATAGAATCAAATAGGAAAGACTGGTCTAGAAAATTAGATGATGCACTATGGGCTTATAGAACTGCTTTTAAAACACCCATAGGAACATCTCCATATAAACTCATTTATGGGAAAAACTGTCATCTACTATTTGAACTTGAACACAAAGCATTCTGGGATATAAAATTTCTAAACCTTGATCTTAAAAGTGCAGGTGAAAAAAGGCTCATGCAGTTGAATGAACTAGATGAATGACGCTACAATGCGTACGAAAATTCAAGACTGTATAAAGAAGCCATGAAGCAACGTCATGACAAAAGGCTGAAACAACCAAAGCAGTTCAAAACAGGTGATCTCGTCCTACTCTACAACTCAAGGTTGAAACTATTCCCTGGAAAACTTAAATCAAGGTGGTCAGGTTTGTTCACCGTTCTAAATGTCTTTCCATACGGCACTATCGAGGTAACTCACCCCAACCACGGTACTTTCAAGGTAAATGGTCATAGGCTAAAACATTATAAAACTGAGAATTTCATGAAAAACAAGGAGGAGCTTAGGCTCCACCCCGTTTCTTCTTGACACCTCTAGGAAGAGTCGAGCTTAGACTCTAAATAAGCGCTTCTCGGGAGGCAACCCGAGCACTAACATAGTAACTTTCTTCTCTTTTTAAATTTTTCATGTTTTATTGCATAAACTAACTTTTTTCTGCAGAAAATTTTGAACCACACAGCCAGGCACACGGGCGTGCCTAAGGCCGTGCGCATACCTAGAAACAGAGACACGGTCGTGTGGACAGACTGTGTGCAAACAGAGGAACTTTTCCAAAAAACACGGGCTACCGATAAAACCCCACGGTCATGCGACATGGCCGTGGCGACTCTTCGACAGCCACATGGGTAAGCAAGGAAAACACACGCCCGTGCTATAGGGCCGTGGCAACCCTGCACCTTCAACACGAGCAAACATAGAAACACACACCCGTGCTATAAGCCCGTGGAAGCTACTGTCAATTGAGACACGCCCGTGCACCTTACTACACGCCCGTGCGTTTAACGAAGAACCAATCTCCACGGCCATGTATACATTACCACGCTCGTGCGTTTAACGAAGAACCAATCTCCACGGCCGTGCTCAAAATCAACACGGGCGTGCTCATCGAACGTGGCACGTTAAAACCTTTGATTTTTGAAAAAAACACGGGCTAAACACGACTCACACGGGCGTGCGACATGCCCGTGTGACCCAAAATGTATAAATATGGGGCCATTTTTCATTTCCCCTTTCATCCAAAACCCTAAGATTTCACCCCCAAAATCTCCCAAAGCCTCCACAAACACCACCACAGTCCTCTAAACGTCACCATACCAGATTTCCCGATTCCCACGCCCGTGCAACAGTACCCACGACCGTGTATCAACGAATTTGGTTCTATTTTCTCCCTTTTTTCTCATTTATTTTATTTTTACTGCATTTCTTGCATTTCTTTTATTAGTATTATTGATTTAGGTAATTATAGAACTAGGAAATAGAGAACAATCTAGAATAATATGAAATTGTGATTTTGATAGCCATTTTTGATTCCATATACCAATTTTGTGCCATTTAAACCCATAGTTAGTTGCCACCTAATACACATTGTACATATGGCACTTAAACACACACTAGCATGCCATTTATTATTTAGTTCAGTATATATACACACATTCATGAAAAATTCTTATACACATTTTTAAAAATGATTAGATTCTACTACCAAGGTTAATTCCCATTCATGTTAGGAATATTTTCTATTATTATTCAGTCCTTTTTATTTTTAAATATTTGCATTTTCAATTTTTAATTCATTTTCTTTCTTTTCTAATATTCTTGTGTCATTGTAGATCCCATGTCATCCTCCCGAGCCAGGAAAGCTACCATCCCCGTCTCCAAAAAACGAAAGGGGCCAGGGAGTTCTTCAACTAGGCCCACTGTCGAGATGCGTCACCCGTTTCTTACATTCTCACAAGACTCCTAGGAGGAGCGCTACCAGTTGCTACGCGCTCGCACTATCACGATGGGCCGATGCATTGATTAGAGGGCCCTCGAACAAGTACGCCTGGTAAACCATGTCCGAGCCCTACTCGCCACCGACCCTTGGGATCAGTTCTTTCAGATTGTGGAGCCCACATATCTTGAACTCACTCTCGAGTTCTGCGCTACATTCCACCTCCAGACGGTGATGACTCGGTTCAATGACCCAGGGACAGTTCAATTTCGCTTGGGAGGGCTCGTACGATAACTTAGCGTTCTAGAATTCGGTGTAGCACTCGGGCTTTACACCGAGCAGTTCATGGCAGAGGAGAGCTTCCCTACCCTTTCCAGGCGCATCCATATCTGACCCCTTCATTGCTGGCAAGAGATTGCCCCAGGGAGACAACTATACAACCCCAGCGTCAGCAAGGCCTCCGCTCTTCCTCCCTCTCTCAGGTATATCTACGCACTCCTCGCTCATACTATTATAGGTCGCCGAGAGAGCACAGGCGTCGTCAACACGCACGACGTCTATTTCCTGTGGTGCATGGCGAATGGCCGCCCCATTGACCTTGCATATTTCATCGCACTTGCCATGCAACATCAGACAGAGAGGCACCGCAAGGGAGTCGTATCCATGGGCCCATACATCACACGATTAGGCCGTTACTTCGGCCTGTTCAACACTACAACCCAGACCTCTTCCTACACCTTACTCGGCCAGATGTCCTCCCAGGGCATCCAGAGCATCCTTTCTATGAGGATGGTCGAACGACGTCTAGGTGGCGACCACTATCACTTTCGCCTTATCCAAGAAGGCGACAACCCAGAGGACATTCCTGATGATGTCCCATCGCCACCACCAGCAGAGGATGCACCTGCTGAGCCATCACAACCCAGACGACCCACCCAGATGGCAGCCCCTTACGCTAACATTCATGAGCGCTTAGACCGATTTGAGCAGCAATGTTTCCAGCGCTTCGATTATATCGACGCAACTTTAGCGCAGATATGTCAGCACCTAAGCATCGCCTCACCACCACGAGACCCATCAGAGGATTAGATCCTCTTTTATCTTTTTTTTTTGTTTTATTTTTATTTTTATCTTTTATCTTTTATTTTTACTTTATTTCTAACTAGTAAACACTAATCTTAATTTTAACATTTTTCCTTTAACTTTCTTTTCCTTTTCTTTTTCAGATTTAATTACTTTTATTTTAGCTTTTCAATTATTTGAACTTTAGTATTTTTCTTATTTTTCATAACGACTACCTCCTAATAAAGTAATCCCTCTTCTTCTTAACCCCCCACGACTAATAAATCCCTTCGCAGTTTCAAAGGAGCTCTACAGCTCAAATCTCTACGAAAAAGGGAACACCGTGCCACAACTTCCATCTCACAAATCCATCCATCTTTCAGGGAGTTTCATACCTTTCCCTAACTTTTGATCTTGTGCTTCTATTGCTATTAATGATTTCTTTGTACATTGAGGGCAATGTACATCTTAAGTGTAGGGGGTATAGCACTTTTAATTTTTTTTACATCTTTGAAACCCCTGAAATGATTTTAATTAATTGTCTCAATAGCACTATCTTCAGTCTCCTATTAGGAACTATTTCTGATTGATTTATGATTTTTTTTGATATGTTAAGAATTAAGAAATAGGTGATTGTATTTTAAATATTTAAGCTTAAAAACATTAAGGAATCAAGAATGATAAGTTGAAATTTTTGAGAACTCCATTTTTTGCATAAAGTTATCTTCCCTAACTTTAGGTACTATCTTGAGATTTGAAATTTGAAGGATTAACATCAAAAGCCGTAATATTTTGTGAGATCTTGAGCCTTTTTGAGCATACATTCTTTCGTGCTCACTAATTTTATTGCTTTGAGTGAGTCAACATTGAATTATTATTCTAGAACTTGCTTCGATTATACATGTTGAGACCACATCATTGATTTGATATATCGAAATGATAAAGGCACCTAGGTTTTAACTCACTTACTCCACAAAAAGCCTACCTCCATGAATTAACTACTAGTGAACCCCATTGAGCCTAACAACCTTTTCCTTGACTCACCCTCTAATCATTAACCAATAACCCATTTTTGTTGAATTTCATTCAATTATTTTGACCCCTATTTTTGTCAAGATTTGAGTTGAATTATTTATCTAGCTTTTTCCTCTATTCCAGACTGTAAAGTTATCTTCAAATTATTTGTAGTACTTGAATTGTTCTTAAAAAAAAAAGTTTACATACAGTGAAATTTAATTGTACCTTGTAATAGTCGAATAAGTTTTTGCATATTGAGGCTACCACTACAGAAATAATAGTATCATAAGAACTAGACTAAGAGATATGTTCTAGTGATAGAGATTTTTCTAGCTAGATAATTGTTCAGTTCAATCTCGATTCTAACCTCCTTCTTTTTAGCTTGTGACAACACCCCTAACCAAGCCCCGTTACAACCATTAAAAGACCTTTTGATCAATGTATCATGTCAAACTTTAGTGGTGGAGATTTGATTTTCTTGCAAGCCTATGGTAATAATTTTTCAAGTTAACTAAGGAGTGCTTAAATTTTGAACCCTAAACACTTCGAGTGGATAGAGTGAACCTTTAGTGAGGATGTCAACTCCTGTCAATTAAGATGGAGAGATAACTACTTAAAAGGAAGGAAGAAACTTATGTTTTCAATGATAAAATTCTCAACTTAGAATAATTGAGTCTTTAATATTCTTCTGATTGAATCTTTCATTGTATGATTACCTGTGGAATAATTCAAAACAGTATTAATAAAAATTCATAGGTTAAGAAGAATGGTTTCCTTTAGGGACTGAGATTTTGCTTGAGGACAAGCAAAGGTTTAAGTGTGGGGGTATTTGATAAACACTGAATTATACATATTTTTACCTCACATTTAGCCTACATTTTAGATGGTTTCTTATCAATTTTGTGAGAACTGGTGCTCTTAACCCCTCTTTTTCTTATCTTATACTCAGGAGAGCATAGAGAAGAGAAAAGAATAGAAAACGGGCTAAAAACGGTGAAAAATGGATCAAAAAGCACGAACCACACGGGCCAAGAGGTGCCACACGGCCGTGCCACACGGGCGTGCTTCATGAAGATCACACGGTCAAAGCCCCGACAAGTACGGCCACTACACACGGGCGTACTAAATCACACGGCCTCTATCGAACCCATACGAGTGTGGTACACAGGCGTGTTCTAGTCATGAGAAAGACGAATTTCACTCAAATTGGGATGCTTAGGGGCTAAGAAAGAGTCCCCAAAAGTTCTCTATATAAAGATCCCATAAGGCAACATTGAAAGGGGCCTTCTTCCACTTTTACACACGTTCTATATTCTTTTCCTCTCGTCTTTCTGCCACACCACAGGTAGAAGCAAGGGACTACTCGAAGGGAGAAGCCAATCAGTTCATCTCAGAAGCCGAAGTTCTGCATCAACATAGAGGATTTCCCTAAATTCCTTTAGGGGTTTTTGGTTTCTTTTATGTTTTGTTATTTTATATCTTCTGGGATGTTTTCTTTTATCATTATGAACTAAACCCCTCAAATACTTGAGGGGGATGAAATCTAAGACAAATCTTGTTATTTATTCTTGATTTATATGATAATTACTTGAATTGTTCTTAATTATGTGTTCTTCATTCTTGTTTTAATAGTCCTAGGTATTAATTCAAGAATTAGATGTGCTTTGAGCAGAGGAGCAAAAGTCCCTATGATAAGAGTAGATCTACCATAATTAAGCAGAGTTGCATGCAACCCTAGACATAAGGCGACATAAATCTGCCAGATTAGGGTCAAACCTAATATGGAGAACCATAGATCGAATTAATACAACCTAGGGAGTTAATTAATAAGGGAATTTTAATTAACAACTTAGGCCTAGTTGCTCTTCACCTCGACGGAGGGTTTAGCATAGATTAGGGATCTCTACGGATCAAGTCAAGCAAATAACTCATATAATTCAAGAAGATAATAACAAGTGAAGTCTAGGTGGATTCTCCCTTAAGTATTGATCATACCAATTAGCTTTCCCTTAAAAAGTCTTCCCAATTTACTTTTCCTATTTTTCTTAGTTTAGATTTTAGCAACTAGTTTTAAACAAAACCCTCATTTAATTTTTAGGTTAAATAATAGAAAGAAGGTGAGTAATAGTACTTTCGATTTCCTTGGGTACGATACTCGATCTTATCACTAGACTATACTACTGTCGACAGGTGCGCTTGCCTTAAAATGTCGTGATATTAGTTAGTTTGGGTTTGATCAAGTTCTTTATAGATTTTATTACTTCATATCACGCGATATCAGCAATATATACAGGTACAAAACATATACAGGATGTTCTATTTGTTCTTGACATTGACCAAAATCTATTAAGTGTGAGTCAATTTATTGAAAAAGGCTTTAAAGTTACTTTTAAAAATGAATATTGCTTGATTAAAAATGCAGCTAATCAAGATATCTTCAAAGTAAAAATGAAAGGAAAGAGTTTTTCACCCAATCCTTTAGAGGAGGAGCAATATGCTTTTCCTCTCAAAAAAGATGTCATACAGATTTGGCACAAGAGAGTCGGACACTATCATCATCAAGGGCTACTGCAACTAAGAGAAAAGGAGTTGGCACTTGATGTTCCCAAGCTTAGTGATATAATCTCAAGCTATAAAGCGTGTCAGTTTGGAAAGCAAAATAGGAAGCCATTTCCGAAATCAACCTGGAGAGCCACTCACAAATTATAGCTCATCCACACGGATGTTGCAAGACCTCAAAAAACACCTTCTTTAAAAGGTAGTCGCTATTATATTGCCTTTATTGGTGACTTCACTAGAATGTGCTAGATTTTTTTCTTAACATTTAAATCGGAAGTAACTCAAGTTTTTTGGAAGTTCAAGGCAAGAGTTGAGAATGAAAGTGGTTGTAAAATTCAAAGTATAAGGTCTGAGAATGGGAAGAAGTACACTTTGGTAGAATTTGACAAGTTTTGTGAAGATTCAGGCATAGAGCAGCAGCTTACAACCCCTTACACATCTCAACAAAATAGAGTTAGTGAAAGGAGAAATAGATACATCATGGAGATGTCGAGATGCATGCTTTATGAGAAGAATTTATCGAAGAAGTTTTGGGCAGAGGTAACAAATACGTCTGTGTTTATTCAAAATAGGCTTTCAACAAAGGCGGTGAAGGAACAGACACCATTTGAGGCATGGTATGGTTACAAACCATCTTTAAAATTCCTTAAAGTATTTGGTTGCTTGTGTTTCACTCATGTTCCACAGAGCAAGCGTGACAAGCTTGATAAGAGAGCCTCACCAGGTATATTTATAGGCTATAGTATTGTTAGCAAGGCTTATAAAATTTTTCAGCCACAAATTAGAAATATTATTGTTAGTAGGGATGTTCACTTTGTGAAGGATGAAGAGTGGAGCTGGGATGATGCAGAGAAGAAGGGTCAGACCTTGACAGAGCTGAAACTCAAGTTTTATAATTTAAGCATCGAATAAGAAGATGACTAACATAATGAAACAGTGGATAATGCTTCCGTAAGAGGAACAAGGTTGCTCTTAGATATTTATGAAAGGTGCAATATTTCTGTGTGTGAACCTGTTGACTATGCAGAAGTAAAAAAAAAGGATTAAAGGTGGACAGCTACAATCGAGGAGGAGCTGTTAATGTTAGAGAAGAACGAGACTTAGATCCTTGTGGACAGACCTCAAGGCATGAAGGTAATTGGAGTTAAGTGGGTATTTAAAACCAAGCTTAACGCTGATGGCTCACTCAACAAGTACAAAGCTAGACTTGTAGTTAAAGGGTATGCCCAAATCTTTGGTATTGATTACTCTGACACTTTTCCTCATGTTGCTAGATTGGACACAACTGGGTTACTACTTGTAATAATTGCACAAAAAGGTTGGAAAGTGTTCCAGTTGGATGTTAAATTAGCTTTTTTAAATAGTGTCTTACAAGAAGAAATTTATGTTGAGCAACCCCAAGATTTGGGAAGGAAGGTGAAGGAGAAAAAGTTTATCTTCTTAAGAAGGCCCTTTATGGTATAAAACAAGCTTCAAGAGCTTGGTATAGCAAAATTGATAAAGTCTATCAGAAACAACCTTGTATGCCAAGCACAATGATACAGACATTCTTATTGTTTCACTGTATGTTGATGACCTACTGGTTACAAGAAACGATACAGATCATATTCAAAAGTTCAAACAAGAGATGATGAAAGTGTTTGAAATGACAGATCTCAGGTTTATGCCCTACTTCCTTGGCATGGAGATCAAGCAAGGGCAATGTGAAGTTTTCCTCTGTTAGAAAAAGTATACAAAGGAAATACTAAAGAAGTTTCAGATGAAGGAGTGCAAGGCAACAAGCACTCCAATGAATCAGAAAGAGAAGTTGTGGAAAGAAGGCGATGCTAACAAAGTTGATGAAGGATATTTCAGGAGTTTGATTGGTTGCTTGATGTATCTCACAACAACAATGCCTGATATTTTGAATGCTGTAAGTATTTTGTCTTAATTTATACATTGTGCAAGTGAATTACATCTCAAAGCTGCCAAAAGAGTGATTCAATATGTCAAAGGCATAACTGATTGGTTTTTTTTACAGTGACTGGGGAGGTTCTATTAATGATAAAAGGAGTACTTCAAGCTAGTGTTTTACCCTTGGCTCTGGTGTTTTCTTATGGAGCTCGAAAAAGCAAGAAACTATAGCCCAATCCACTACCGAAGCAGAGTTTATTGCTACAACAACTACTATTAATCAAGCTTTATGGCTGAGGAAAATTTTACTTGATCTTGATCTGGAGCAGAAGGAAAGCACAGAGATTCTTGTTGACAACCAAGCTGCTATTGCTATCTCTCATAATCCCGTGTTTCATGGGAAGACTAAACATTTTAATATCAAGCTATTCTTCCTAAGGGAAGTATAGAAACATGGAGATGTGATTCTTGTCTACTGCAAAACAGAAAATTAAGTTGCAGACATTTTAACCAAACCATTGCCTGCTTGCAAGTTCAAGTTTCTGAGGTCAAGACTTGGTATTTACAGCTCCTAAATCAAGAAGGAGTGTTAAGAAAATGCTTCAGGACTAAAACATGTCCACGTGTGTTTTTCTGTTAAGTTGATTGTGTCAAAGTTTGTTCCCATTTTTAGGAATTAGTTATTTGTGTGTTGCTTAAGTTTAGGAGAAAGTTAGTGGGTTGTTGATTTTATTTTGTATAAATTCTGAATGATTGTTGAATAAAGCGTGTTCAGTTTTTTCATCCATTGAGTTTTTTTTTTTTAACTAAAATACTTACAGAGATGACCAACCATGCAACGACGGATATATGTGGCAGACAGTACATGATGGATAATCCAAATAGTGAACAAATATGGTGGACAGTCCAATGGCGAGCACATCTAACGAAGTTTTCAATGTGAATTTCTTGGCGGACAGTCCTTTGGCGAATTGCCTTGCGGACTATCAATATGTGAACTATCATGTAAACATCCATTTTACGGATAGTAAATATGCGACAAGATTAGAGGACTGTCCAAGCGAGAACAAACTTGTAGACAAATGAGTTGCAGATTGAAGACATACGAACTGAATCATGCATGCAAGTTGATTTGCAGAATATGCTTGCAGATAATGAAGCTGTGAAGTGGTTATCAGCAAACTGACTCATGCTAGTTGTACATTGCGCAAATGATTGACTTTTCTTTTGAATAGATGTTTAGATGCTAATTTTGTCATGTTAACCTTGTGTACAAGTTATGTTTTCTAGTTTTTTAGGAGATTAGACTTTTTTAGTAGAGTCTGAGGAAAGAAATCTTGTTATAAATAGTAATGTTTTTCTTGTTGAATTTATCATGAAAAATATTAGCAAATTGTTTATATTGTTATCATACTCGTTTCTTCTCTACTTTCCTTTCTTTTTTAATTCATATTTTCAACAATTGGTATCAAGAGCTAATCATCCTGAAAAAAATATGAAATTGGGGTTCCCTTTTGACTCCTGAGAATGCTGACTTGAAGTTGGGTTTTCATGTGCTTAATGTTCCTTTGTACTATTTTGTTTCAGAAATATGGAAAGGGAAATGAGAAAAAAAAGGGCCAATTTTTAATTGCTTTGTGTTGGACTATTCGAATTAGTTGAGTCAGTGGTCTTCGAAACCCTAGTTTTTTCTCGTTTCTTGGATCATGTTGGGATCTGGGGGCAATATGTAGTTCAAAGCTTATTTACTAGTAAAAATCATATAACATTTGAACTGAGATTTTGATTTTGTTTCTCGTATTTTAGACGATGTAAAAGTATTGACTTGGTTTTTAGGTAAGCAAAAGTATAATAGAATGAAGAAAAAAAGAAAAACAAGTTAAAAAAAATAAAAGAAAAAAATTAAATTGCTCAAAATGAAAAAAATATATGGGGACCAATTGTATAATTTAACATAAAGTTTTTGTTTGAAATGATAATTTAACATGCCACATCAGTTTACCATTACACCATTAAGGGCAATTAACGGCTCAGTGACTAAAATGTTACAACATGTTAACGTAAGTGACTAAAACATAACATTTCAAACATAAGGGACTAAAATGTAACCTGAAATAAACAAAAGTGACTATTTTAATAGTTTACCCTACTTTGATTAATAAGTGTTAATGGTCTATCTAATTGTGTATGACCTAAAGGTGTTATATATCATGGCTAAATGGTATAAGTTGATGTGTTATTTGAGCTAGACATACTACTATATTTTATGTAACAGTATACAAATGAAAATTTGAATGATGGAACTCATATGGTATATTGGTTTATAAGCATTTGACACGTTTAAATGTGGATAAGTAATGATGTAGTAATTTTCAAAGGATTCGAGTAAGGGTTGAATTGTATTTTTTTTTTTTTTGGTATTAATTAAAGATGTCATGGGGGTAACAAATTTAATATTACTTGTTTGGAATTCTCATCGGTCTTGATAAGGTTAACACATTTCTTAGCAACCAAATAAGATTAGAATCACCAATCATTCGGAACATTCCATTGGCCACTACTATACCATTCTTTCGAAGATCATGTTAGAGTAATTAGGTAAGTTTAGATTCCGTTTGCTCTAATAATCATTAGTTTACTTCATTGGTACTCCAAGAATTGTTAATAAGGGTCTATTTCTCTAAACTCAGATTAAATCTTTTCGATTTTATCTCTTACTTATTGTTACAAGTGTTTAATTGTAAAATTTTATTACAACTAAGGGGCTTCATAAACAAATTACTGTTAATTTATTTTTAATTATCTTATCATTTGAATTTAATTTTGTTTTCATTTATTTAGGAATGTTGGTTGATGCAGTTCAATAAGAAAAACACTCTTCTTCTCGTCACTTTATATACTGTACATGTATGAACATATCCCAAACTTTGTAATCAAACGAGATGTCAAAACATGTAAAAACAGAATCTATTTGAAGCTTGATGATGGGCTCCATCTTTCTTTTAAATATTCCTCCATAGAAATGTTACTGCTTTGCTCCATGCTACTAAATGATGTCGAATCATCATCGACATCAAGCATTGCAAGACTTAAATGTAAATCTGCCCTTGAATTTGGATAAACTTCATCATCGTCACCATCGTCGATATTATGTTCTTGGCTTTCTTTGTTCTCCCATTTTTCAATGGCTTCTTCCCCTCTTAAGAGCTCCAATACCTAAACAAAATAGTGCAAATTTTAATTGAAATCTGAGTCAGTTCAAAGACGTTTTATAAAGATATTAAAATAGCTTTATTACCTCACTCATCTTCGGCCGGAGTCGAGCTGACCGTGTGATGCAGAGAGTTGCCGCTACCATCATTCTATGCATCTGAGTCGCATTGATATTTCCATTCAAATCAGGGTCCAGTATGCCTTTCATATCTCCACTTTCTATCATTGGCTTTGCCTGAAATCCAAGGACTTTCAGTATATTTTATGCACATATAAAGAACTTGAAAGATGATTGTTTCAGAGAAAAACTCCTACCCACATGACCAAGCTCTGCTGGCCCTTGTGATTCTCAAAGCTTATTGGTCTTTTCCCTGATAGCAATTCAAGTAGAATAACACCGAAAGCGTAGACATCAATCTTGTCGCTAAGCTTGCCATACATAAAGTATTCAGGAGCTATATACCCAAATGTCCCAACAACATCAGCTTGAATCAGAAATGATGAAGCAGTTGGTCCCCATATTGCTAGTCCGAAGTCAGATAACTGTCATGTTGAATCAATTTGTCACATATTTCATTTCAACTAAACATTATTCCAGCAAACACAATTTAAATTACCTTCGCTTCAAACTCATCTGAAAGAAGAATATTTGAAGACTTGACATCTCTATGGATAACAGGTCGAGAATGCTCACTATGTAGGTAATTTAGGCCTTCAGCAATGGCAACAGCCACCTTATATCTCACTTCCCATGGCAAGGGATGTTTATCTTTGTTCTTCCCTACAATATATTTATACATTAGCTTGCATCGGTATGGTTCAAAGCAACTTTTACCGAGGAAATGGACACATGGGAGCTGTACCATGCAGAATTTCTTCCAAGCTCCCTTTAGATGAGAAATCATAGACAGATATTAGATCATAATCTTTAACGCAGACACCAACTAGAGGCCTTATGTGTTTATGCTTCAGTGAGGAGATTATTTCGATTTCGTTGGCAAAATCCTTGTATGCATCTTTCGATGACTTCTGAATCTTAACAGCAACTGCCTTACTATCCGGAAGGATCCCTTTATATACACGGTTGCTCCCTCCTTCTGCGATCAGATTCTCTGCAATGAAATAGAGCGTTACTCAAAAACAGTGATCACAAAATGTAAAACAGAATACATCAAAGGGATAAAAACCTGATGAGAACTCAGCAGTTGCAGCTTTTAAAACTTCATAACTGAACCATTGGCAAAAAGATGAATTTCTTCTCAGGGGTATATCTAAGCATTTCTGCAACTCATATTGCATAGAGGAATTGCTGCTATTATCGTTACCTCCATTGCCACTCAGCTCGATTTCTTTGTTGGTTGAACATCGAGGAGTATGATGCAGGGAACGACTAGGTAAGTTCATAACCCATTGGACAACGGACATATTCCTGGCGAGCTTTGCAGGTGGTGTTTCTGAGCAACCCCTCAGCAGAAGGGGCCAACCAGGCTTATAGTCCATACTATCTCCTGCGAAAAAAGACTGGAGCTTGAAGAGTTTTTCTTGCCTTCATGAACAAAAGTCAATGTTTTACTCTTAGAATCTTCACTACTGGTTCTTGATGCATCATTGGAGCTTTGAATCCCTTCGAAACTGGATATCTCAAACACTAGTTCAGAATCACCATATTCTGATTGTCACTCTCTGGCACAAAGGTTTTCACTCGGACAAAAACTTGGTCTTGGATCACTTTCAAAACCTGACATAATTAAGTGCATCTATTAGTACTTAGGAAGACCAAAGTAGAATTCTTATTCCTACGATCCAGTTAAAAACCAAACCTGGTAGTTGATTATGGTTGAATCTTCTGAAATCAATTTTCCCATTGTTGATGGCCAAAACATTTGTAGTCGTTGTCAACTGCTTTGAACAGTATCTAGCTATAGAAGTCCAACCCCTGAAAACGAAATCTGTTTTTAGTCAGAAAAAGAATCAAACCGATGTTGAACAACCAAAAAAGGATTTTTGAGTCATTTAACTGCTCCTTTACCTAAAAGCACCATGCTTGCCTATACCCAACACTAGAGTTACAGCGGCATAGTTCTTTGCTTCTCAAATCAATACATTTCACGTCGATCTTCCATTGCAAATCTAGATCAACCTGAAACTCGAGTATCGGATCAGGGATCAAACTCGCGACCTCAAGTATAATGAACATAGTCCTTGATAAGATTCTAAGGACAATTTGTCTTCTAAAGCATAATCTACATTGAAATTTCATATTACATCACAAAACTTTCAAGGAACATCAAAATTCCGTGGAAAGTAATGAAATGCACTTACCTGAACAACACAATCACCAGGTTCCGCAACTTTTTAAGAAATTTTGGGGGTGATGATAAAGATATTCAAGCTACTGCTTTTTGTTTAAAAGAAGAAAAAAAAAAGAGGATTTGTTATTATTATTTTTTAAAAGTAATAATAAGTGAAGGAATAGTTTCTGTTTATATAATTATAGATTGCAAGTTCGTTAATAGAACCGGCAAATTTCGCGCGAAACCCGTGGTCTCAGGTTGTTTGGGAAACCAATGAAGTACACAAGCGAAACCTTTTACCGGCTATTGCGGGTTGACCTCCTCTTCCCTTTGAACTCAGCTTTGCCTCTTGACTACTGTTTTTCTGCTTTTTCACTAGAATATCATAATTTGGCTCTTATTTACTACTTTATAATTATTTCTATTATTCCAGGATAAAGAAAATGTTTTTTTTTTCTTTCAATTTCTTCTTCTTCCTTTTTAAGAAAATAATATATTTATGATTAATTATATCATATTATATAACCCTCTGCTGGGTATTTTCTTTTTTGAATCAACAAATCAAATCAAATAAGTTGATAGAATTGATTTGAATTCTAACACTAGTTTCAAATTAGAAAATAAAAATAAAAATAATTATATTTTTATTAATAAATGATTGTCTACATTTAAATACTGAATTTAAATTATAAAAATATTTGATATATTATTTAAAATTAATTATGAAGTATAATTAGATTGTTTGATAAATATAGATTTTAAATTATAAAAAAATTACATTTTATCCTTAAATTTTAAACATTTCATATTATTCTAGGCAAAAATTAAATTTTAAATGTAAAATTTGTATATGATAATATAATATTAAAATAAATAAAATAGAATAGAATTAATTGAAAATATTTTTCAGCTTTTATCTATTTATTACTTTTCACATTTTTTATAAAAAAATTCTATCAAATTATTTTTATTTTAAATTTTCAAACATGTATAAAAAATAAATCATAAAAATATTAATTTTTAATTAATTTAATTATTTTCAATGTTCTATCAAATAAGAAGTAACTTATAATTATCAAAACACCACTAAATTAGATAGTTTTAACTAAATCTTCGAATTATTGCAAAATACATTAGAAATCTAAAATAATATAATTTATACTATTTATAAAATTCTTATAGAGTTGGTGTCACTCATCAACTAAATTCTAACTTAGTTTGAGAAATTACCAAAAAATCATTTTATTTGTAAAGTAAGATATATGATTTTGTGAGTCTTTTTGACCTTTTATATTTTTATAAAAAAATAAAATTTATATATAATAATTTTAAATCAAAGATAATGTGCATATAAAACATTTTCTTTTACTACTTGAACTAAAGCATTTTTTAAATTTTATTTAAAATTTTAATAAATATATTTGTCACACAAATGTGATTTCCACACGTATACGTTGTGTGATATGATTTCTAGCAATATTAATTGTTATATGTTACCTCCGTTACTAAGCTAATTTTGTTAAAATATAGCGTTATTAGCTCCACCAAACACATCTTTTCTAAAGATACTATTTAATCAGAGTTTAAGAAACACGTGAACCACACACACCTTTGAAATATAAATTTTTTCGATTGGATTGTGATCTTCATACCTTAAAACTTAAAACTTAGGTAATATCACATTCCCCACTACCCTCAAAGGGACTAGGTGGGCTAACCAGGATTACTACTTGTCACCTTAGGACTACCCAAATATAAAACCCTTTTCACCCCTAAGAAGGGGATAAACAATCGTTGGACAGTAATTCTCTCTTCTCTTCCCCGCTCCTACCTCTCCTTCCTCTTGAAACTCAACTCATCTACCACCATCACCGTCACCAAATGACTTTCCGCCGCTCTAGAGTAAACTAACCTCTTTTCTCCACCGCCATCTCCTCCTTTGTATCAACAACAATATTAGTCCGTATAAACGTGATTGTAACATGTCCTTAACACTAAAGCATCAAATATTAATGTTTCAATTACTTTTTAGTACACCTAATAATTATATGTATTCGTCCAAAATATTAAATGATGAATATGATTTTTTCTAAAGAAATAGCGAACTAAGTATGTATATTAATATTGCAGATGATAAGATTATTAAATATTAAAATGAAACAGAAAGAATGGAGATTTGGAAACCTGTAAAAAATTGACTCGTCTTAAGGTGGTTAGGGCAGTTGGCCAAACGTTTATTGATATTTTAGGAGAATATTATAACATTTGAGTATTAGAGGAGAGCTTAGTTTGGAAATAAATAATAAACAATTGTTTTCTCCTTTCTCCTCACACTTCATTCGCTTCCTATTTCTTCTTCGTATCTTAATTTGCTTTTCCAATGAGTATTTGAAAGTTGTAGAACTTACGTTTTCTGCTTGTAAAGTACTTCTCCAGTTGTTTGGCCTCTGAAATAGGATTGGAAATTCTTGCTTCCTTCCTTCGAGCTGTGAGATTAGGCACTGCCTTGGAAGTCATACTTTTCAGTTTGTTTCTAGTTTTAGGGGTTATATAATTGTGTTCCAGAAATAGTTTTTTGAGGTACATATTTTATCAATCACAACTCTCATATACCCATCTTTAAAAACCAAATAATGATCTGAAAAATAAAAACAATAAGTAAAAGAAGAAAAGCCAAATAGGACAGATCAACTGCAAGGAGAAGGGAAAAAACCCCGAATGAACTGTGAGGAGAAAGCTGAAAAAGAAAGTAATTTCTTTTTTACTCCATTGTGCCATATGGCAAATAGTTATGTATGGTTAAACTATTATATTTGCTAATATGGTTGACTTATGCTATGGGTTGATAATTATTTTTTTTATTAAATTATAGAGTAAAAATTTGAAAATTAAAATATACTCTGGTCAAAGTTTTCAAAACTAGACTAGTGGTCAAATTAGTCAGGTTATTGATTCTTTCAATTAGATTTAGGAAATCATTAAAATATTATAAAAGATTTTTTAATCCTATTCGACCAGTTTGTATCGACTTACGGATCAACCAGTTTTGTATCGACTCATGAATCAACCAGTCTAATGCCTCTCTCAAGGTCAATACTCCAATTGGTTCTCAGTCTATCTGATCACTCTGATTCAAATAACTATGACTCTAAGTCTCTACACTTTATACCTTTAGAATTTAGTCCTCCTACTTTTGTTTTCAAGAATTTAATCCTCCACTTTCTCACTTAAAAATCCGCTTTCAAATTATATATATCCACGTAATATTTCAATTAAAAAGTTAACGATATTAATTATTTGAACTAATTAATAACATTATAAAAATATAGAGATCAAAGTATGTTAGAAATTAAAGTATAATGATTAAATCTCAAATTTAAACATATTAGAAGGACCAACTAAAAATTAACTATTAAAAAAACATAGTGTCTGCATGCCACTTGCCACCAAGATATAGGTGTATAAATTTTGAGCATATTCTACGGACTAAAACTGGAATTATACCATTGCTTTAAAATCTGAAAAGAAAAAAAATTGTTTATTTTTCGACATGTATCGAAAGAAGGAATGTTTGGATACTATTTTGAACATATTTGAGGGATTAAAAATTGAAATTATACCATTTTTTTAAATCTCAAAAAAGAAGAAAAGAACAAAAAAAAAAAAAAAAAAGAAAAAAAAAGAAAGAGAAAGAAGCTATTTTTGAGTAGAAGTCGAGAGAAAGAATGTTCGGACACTTCTTTTATATATAATGTATAGATTAATTTAATGCATTTTGGTTTGTATAATATCAATATGGTAATATTTTATATGTGGTATTATAAGTAAGGATAAATGTAACATCTAGGTACCTGCGGTAAGAAGTTTTGAGATTTGTGGTTAAGGTCAATGAGTGGGTTAAATGTTTGGCTTTAATTTTGCATTTTAATGTTAGAATGAGACTGTTAGTTTGGTGGTTAAAAGTGTGTTATTGTATCTTTGGGTCTCGGGTTTGAATCCCTGTGAGTGTTTTCGATAATTATTTATTTTTATTTTATTTTTTTATAAAAAGGGAAGTTAATTTTAAGATAGAAAATAAGTACATTCTTTATCTTTTACTTTTAATTTTTTTTTCTTCCCATCATTCTTTTTCAATTCTCTCCAATTTTAATTGCGTTTGTTCTTGCTTCTTTTGTTTTACACAATTTTTATTTATCGTTCCGTCAAAAGAGATTGCTCCTATGTGTTTCATGTTATCAAATGTGAGTCAGAATAATTTTGTGGTGGCGAAATGGTTAATCCTTGTTGTTGCAATTCCAATTTAAGGTGTGTTTCCGAAACTGTTGTTTTAAAGTGTTAAAGTTTTTGATGGATTGCATGATATTCAGCATATTTTAGTATATTTCTGGATTTCTAAGGGATGGGGACTATTTCGGTGTCAAAAACACAAATTTCAAACTATTTTGGTGTGGTTTCGTAACCACATGGGTGGCCACACGAGTGGCCACACGAGCGTGTGCCCCACATGGGTGGCTCACACGGTCGTGTGAAATTGGGAATTAGGGTTTTTGGGTGAATTTTGGTGCCACACGGCCTGGCCACACAGGCACGTGTACCCACACGGGCGTGTGAGATCTCCACACAGCCGTGTCGCCTCTACTCTTTATTTTTGGCATTTTTGGATTGTGAGTTACACGGGCTGCTCACATGGGTGTATGTACCTTCCACACGGGCGTGTGTGACATTCACATAGGTGTGTAGACCCTCACACGGCCTGGGCACTTCCACACGACCATGTGGCCCTATTTGATAGAATTTTTTTGAGTCATAAACTGTTTATTTTATGTTTCTGTGTAATCTGACCCTCGTTCAAGCCTCAGTAAGTGGGTTTGGGACTCGATTTGGGCTGGTTCGTGTATATATATGTGTTTATGGGCTTTAATTTTATTTCTTGTTTATATGATGAATAAGTATGAGTTTATTATTCTTGTTGTAACTGAATATTAGAATATAAGTGTAATCAAATCTGAATCTGTTCAACTGGAAATGTTAATGTCTGTTTTTGTATATTGTCGGCGCAATGTGTGCATTGTTGCATAGCATGAAAATTTTGGGATCTGGTTCTGAAAAGAAAGAAGACAGACTTAACAGTTTTAACTACGATACTTTTGTGCAGTGGTTTACCGCACTATCCTATATGTATATCAGCTTAGCTGTATATAGTTACTCAAGTGGCATAGTTCTACGTATGTGGTGTGCTGGGTGGATCAACCTATTATGGTTCTATATGGTGTGCATGATGGACGGGCCTACCATAGCCCTTATGTAGTGTGTTGGATGGACGAAGTGGTGTTTGGTTGGTGGGGTGGAATTTTGAATTAGGCATCCATTCGCATCTGAATATACGTATGCTTGTCAGAACATTCACATCTGAATATATGTTTGGTTGGTGGTGTTTGCGTATGACTGGAAAATCATTTCTGTGGTTTGATATTGTATTTAACATACTGATTGAGACTTTCGTAAGTGATATTTTTATGCTCATGCTTGTCTGAAGTATTTATTGTGTCACTCAGTCTTCTGTCATCTGTTTATGTTTCGGACTCACACTGAACTCGCGTAGCTCATCTCTATAGTGTCTTTCCTTTCATGTACTTTCCATGTTTTGGAGCTAGACTCGGTATACCGGAGGTCTGAGAAAGATATGGTTTGATTTGGTTTAAGTAAAATCTCATAAGTTTTAAATGGTTAATTTTAAGTCGATTTGTAAAACGACTATATAAACTGTGGTACAAGTTTTTATGCTAGGCTTTCTTAAGGTGTGATTTGGACTGAACTTTAGAAACTGTGGATTTTATTTCAAAATATTTGACACCGGTTTAATATTGTTTCAAACACAACGAACAAAAAGATTTTTTTTGTTTGAATCAAAGTTTTTGTTTCCGCCACTTTTGTTGATCCTAGATTTTCCTACGATCACTTTTGGTGGCTAATGTAACATCCGAGATTCGGTCTAGACTTCTAGGCTGGGTTTTGGGGCGTTACAATAAAGAGTAATCAATTTTTCATTAAATTTGGTACCTAAAATTATAGGTATATATATTACTAAATCAATTGAATTTGTTACTAGATTTAACTAATATTTGTAACTTGATATGTGGTAAATCATATTTTGAGACTTGTTCCTCAAGCTTTGTATTTAGTATAGGTCATTTACCCAAATTATGAGATTAATATATTTTACAGTTAATTGCATTAGATATCCTAAATTATAATTTTTATTTTAAATCAACCTTTAAACTTTAAAACTTTTAATCATATCCTTAAACTTTTGATATTATATCAATTAGGCCCTTTCGTTACTAAAACCATTAATTTCAATGTTATGTAGCTAAATTTGAACTGAAAAATTTAAATAAAAATAGAACATTTTCACATGACTTTTAAAAGTAAAATTTAAAAATGAAGTATAACTAGAAAAAAATAAAAGACAAAAAGAAAGAGTGGACAATAAAACTTCTATAAAAACTTTGAGAACCTAAAAACAATTTTTTTTAAAAATCCAGTTTTACAATATTCATTTTTCTTGAAATTTTTCATTTTAAATTATCTTACATAAGATCCTACGTGCCATTTAACAGTTAAATTAACGATTTAGTAATGCAATGACCTAATTTATATAACCTCAATAGTTTGGGGATGTAATTAGATTGATTTAAAATTTAAATACCAATTTAAAATGAAAGTCATAGTTTATGGATGTTTGGTGCAATTAACTCTATATTCCTATAATTAAAAAGGGTAAACTATACTAATAGTCACCTAATTATTTGTAAATTTATATGAAAAGTTACAAAATTGTCACCTAATTATTCAATTTTGTCTTTTTTGGTCACCAGTTGGCTAACGGTGTTAGCTTTTTAAATTGGCATAATAGAACTTTAACCCTTAACATTTAAACTTTGTGTAATTTGATTTTTTTTTTTCTTTTTGTAGTTTTGCTTTTCTTTGTGACTATCTCACCTAAAAATCTAAAAAAAAAATTAACTAAATTTGATTGAAAATATACAAAAAAATGGAAGCTCCCAAAAATCAAAGATAATAATTTTATCTTTTCTCATTCTTTTAAAATTAACCCTCAATGTTACAAAGAAAAGTAAATCTGAAAAAAAAGAGACCAAATTACATAGTGTGTAAATGTTGAAGGTTAAATTTTTTAGAATAAAAACTAATTTGATATAATTTATAAATGTTGAGAGTTAAAGTTTCTATTATGCTAACTTTAAAAGTTGTCATGTTAGCCTACTGGTTGCCAAAAAAAGAAATTTATTAATAGTTGAGTGACTACTAATATATTTTACCCTAAAAAAATCATATGCATAGTAAGTGAGCAAGTGCTTGTGTCACGAGACTATAACTTTAGTCTTGCAATCCATGAGACCTTAGGCGATTTCTTGATTTCAAATCTGCCTAATTCAGCCTAGCTCATAAAAAGTACTAGTAATTCTGTGACAAGCAAAATGAGAATTAATCTAGATGCTAATAAGTCTCCACAGAGACAGAAAGAGTTTGAGACCATTGAGGTAAGTACAAAATTGAAGTTGAGACTATTGGAACGGTGGAAATGTGCAAGTGTACATAGTCGTAACAAGTAATAAAGTGACAAGTAAATGTCAAGTTATCGTACCCATAGGGACTGTAAAAAGCAATATTTATGAAATTAATTAAAACACTTTTGTGAGGTAAAAGATAATTTTGGTTTGAAAAGAGTGATTTATAAACTAAGATTTTAAAACTAAGTAAGCAATTTAAATAAAAGAAAAGAGTTCTAGTGCATGATTTCAAATAAGATTTAATCAAGATGATATAATTGTGTTGGATTAATTATACCTTTTTAACTTAGAATTATTAGATTCATGCTTATGCTGTTACGAATAAATTCAAGGCAACCCAGTAATTTGCTAACTTATGAACATATTTACTAAGTAAAAATCCATTCATCTCTTGGAACATATCCCAATGCCAATTCAACCGATTAAACAGATTTATAAAGGTAAACATGCTATTGCACATACATACTTATTAAATTAAATTATCTCTCGCATATTCCTATGTCGATTCAACCGATTGATTCAACTTAATAAACATGTAAAAGATTATGTAAAGTAACAAAGTAGCCATACCTTGAAACAATTTAATTACAACAATCTTGCAAGTTATGCAAGGCATATGTATTGCCATATACAATGCTAATTTAATTTTCAGCTACCTTAGAAGAATTAAACATGCACTGATTAAGTACTGAGTCCATTAATTGCAATTTCAATCCGTTTAAACAATTAATTCTTTAATTATCTAAACAATTATAATGCCAGATAACCTAAACATGATTTTACTTAATCAAGCATTTTACTAAGGCTTATAACAGCATAAACACTATTTTAATAATTCAAGTAGGCAAAATATAATCAACCCAACACGAATTAAATTTAAGCTAAATTGATTAAAATAACCATTTCAACAACAATAATATTCATAGATATGTTCATCATAAAAACAACAGAAATTAAAAAAATAGGGAACAAGAAGGCAAATCCGGTGTTTCTCCGTGGCTTAACTGATTGCTCCGTTCTTCGTCTCTGTTGTCCTCGCCTGTCAAGGCTTCTACGAACACTTGCTTTCTGCCCAAAATGGCTGGGAAAATACCTCTTTTCCAAGATGAGAAATTGGCACAAGACTACAGGAAAATAGGATGGAAAAATGGAGAGAAAGGAGAGTGGAGAGGAAGAGAGAATGAGAGAATGTTGAGTGAATGAGGGATGAGTCAAATGATCAGCAAGGGGTGGCTTTTATAGCTGATTGTGGCTGCTAAAAATAGCAAATTCCAGCAGCCAAAGAGTCCCCCTATGGCCGGCCACACACATGGCAAGGTTGAAGTTTTCAACCTTGCTAAAAATAGGCTGGGGCAAATCTACAAAGGCTAAAATAAAGGTGGGGTTTGAATGCAAATGGAGGTTCTTCAACGGCCTTTTTGCAAGCATATTTAATCAGCTAAAATGCTGATTTGGGTCAGCCTATGGATGGTTCTGGTCAGCCCAATTAGTGGCTGGTTCGGCTCACTCCATTCTGTTCGACCAGTGCAGTTCAACTGGGCCCTTTCTCCATAATTAATTATAATTAATTTATTTAACCCAAATTAAATAGGGAATAAATTAAAATTAATTTAATTATGAATTAATACACATTTCTGGACCGTCTTGGGCTGGAAATTAGTTCGCCTCGATACTCCAAATTGCTTATCGGTTTTGTTCTTCTTGCAGTGCCGCCGGGCCATTTTTCGCCCTTTGTGCAATTCTATCAAAAATAACCAAATTTAATCAAAATTAACTATAAAATTAATAAAAATTCATCATGTTCATATTTTTAACACAATTTAATTATTTTATAATATTTAATTATTTTCCGACAAGAATTTAACCGGAATAGCATGATTTTAAGTAAAAAAGGGCATGAAAAAGTATATAAATTTTTGTGTTTCCACACCCTCAAACTTAATTTATTGCTCGTCCCGAGTAATGGACAAATTTTGAAAAGAATTTCTTGAAAACACTTTTGAAAACCTTCTTCAGAACAACATTTTTCTCAAAATTATGAATTTGATGTACTCATGCTCAAAAATAAAAAATTTGATCATTATGCTACTCAAGTGTTCATATTATTCAAATTAATCTCAACAATTATTACAATAGCAAAATTAGACTAAATGTTACTTAATAAAGACATGCTAATTTCTACCACTTTAATTTTTAATCCTTTATTCAAGACTAAGCTGCAATCATTAAGCTTATCTTATGTCTTCATATGTTGAACAAGGCAATTTCTCTCCACTAATGTAGGTAACATTGAAACTTTGAATCAATAGGTCTTTAACAAGGTTGTAACGTGGCTGGGCTTAGGGGTAGGTAAAAAGATAGATAGATTTCGGCTAAAAACCCTAAACTCAGTGTAAGTCGAACCTTCGAAAATTTTTACCTTCAACCACCAACTTTCACATGCTCTTTTTCAACTACTGTACTCTTTTTTTTTTTTAATTTTTTTTGAGCACTTGCTTTCTGCATACAATTGTTTTTGAGCATTTGATATTTCTTTTCAACTCCCCCAAACTTATTTTCAAACGATATTTTTGAATAGTACTGAGTCTAGTGTTTGGGACAATTTAAAGATAATTAAGAGAAACGTGATGGGCTAAATTTGTATAGGTTCCAAAATAAAATTAGGCCATATAGTTCAAAGTTGGGTTTCAAAGGATAAAATTTACCATGGTGGGCTTGAATGGCTTAAACGGTCCAACTCCTAAAGAGATAAAAATTTTGTGGTATAAAGTTGCATGCTTTATTAAAAATACATTCATGTCATCATTAAGCTACATAATAATTTATTGAAAAAAATAAAACTTTATTCATACTCAAGTTTAGCAAACTTAACAAAATTCAAATTTATTGAATAGAAATATATCCTAATTATAATTAAAAGAAAAATTTTATTCTGGATGGAAATAATTTCAAATTTCGGTCCCCCCAACTTAAAGTGAACAATGTCCTCATAATAGAAACTATACACCAGGTAGGATTCTAAAAAAAAGGAGGTGAGTCAATTTGACTGCTTAAGTACCAAGCTCTTTCTAAATCCAATCCTTGACATGTACATATCTATTGCCACACTTTATACTTTATGACTTGTTCAAATTTTATTCATGATTCCTATCTCTTGTTTTATTATGCGAGAATAGAAATATCCTAAGAGATCAAATAAAATCAAGTAGAGACAAGATCCCCCCTTTTTATTTGCAAAACCATTAGAATCCGATCGCTTCGGTCCTTCTTCAATATTAAAGTCCATGGTTTGAGAATTAAGCCTGGAAATTCAGACACAAAAACAAATGGGTTATGAAATATATATATTTTTTTACATACATCTTTGGTTGAGTCATCCCAAATTTTTTAGTATCTCTAGTAAGCTTGTTCCTGCAACTGCATGTGTTGTAGCATAGCCATTATTCCAAACTGTTCACTTCGTGGAATGGTACTAGATAAATGGACTCTCAACGTCGAACTTAGGAAATTTGTTAAGGGTGGTTCCAGTTTTGGGCAGGTGGGTGAGTAGTTGAGGGTAAGGTTTAGAGTTGAAGAGGGTGGCAGTTTTAAGGATAGTTTAGGTGCGGTAGTTGGTGACTTCGAATGAAGGTGTTTGGGCTGGTGATTCAGAGAGTTAAGGGCTGCAACATTAAGGGGTTAAGTGAGATGCACTATTGGGCTATTTGGGAGTGGCGGTGGAGCAAGGTAAGGGCTATAGGTTTGTGCGGAAAAAAGGCTGAATGTTTCCCTTCTTAGTAGTGTCTTAAGCCCAATGGCAGCTCATTTTGGATCTTAAGCTCCTGTACTAAAAAAAAAACACTCAAAGAAATTAGTGCTTGGGTTAAAAGTTGACCTTTTATTAAGCAAAACAAATACTTAAATTCTATGGGCTACTTAGAAAAATAATAATTTTTTTGAAAAATTACATTAAATTAAACTCCCAGGAAAGACTGGAGGGGTCACGGATGGTCCTGCTTAAGTCCCAATCTCCTAGACAGAGTTTTAAGTAATGTAATGAATCAAAGAAAATTTTATCCAAGTCTACCATTTATTCAAATGAGAAGAGAAAAAAATATAAAATAACGATAGAGAAAGTGAAGAGAACTCCCTCCATTTTATTCAGGATCGTTATTGACCATGGTGGTGTCAAATGGCCATTTGTCATGCCAACAATAACCATCTAGGAAGTAATCATATTCTTTCCCATCAAATCTATCCAACCACTTTTTAGGGAAAGAAAACTCATACTGATCTTTCTTGGTGGCCTTGTTTAACTTCCTGTAATTCTTATAATTCCTCCAACTCGTGACTCGAATATGTGAAATAGTCCATCCAATACCCTTCTTATACCTTTCCAAAATCATAAGTGCCTTTTCTTCTTGATATTTAATGAACTTAACTGAAACAATGACAGGTAAAGTTGAAGACAGACCTAGATAGTCATATTTCAAATGCAGAGACAAACTCTTAAGTTTCAATTTAGCTGGCTCTTCAATCAATGACTTTGGTTGCGTATACTCTTGAGATGATAACTCTAGTGATTCCAGTGGAACTTCCTGAGTGAATCCCTTCGTTTTAGCTTCTAACAAAGCCAAACATTCCTCATATTCATCATCACTTGGTGAATCTGCTAGTAGAATACATTCTAACGGATTATCTATAGAATTGATCTCCAGCTCTGTAGAAACCACTGATTCCATCTTGGAAATAGTAGAACAGTCTTCAACTACATCTGGAGATTTAGTAGCATCAAAGTCATTAAAAGTCATCTCGTCATCAAAGATTTCTTTCAATTGAGTATCATTTTGCTACTTCCGAAATCGCTGAGGATATGGCAATGGTGGAATCTTAGCTTTAACCAGACAACTCTTCTGTGGAAATTTTTCTGTATCTGACAAGGGTGTTAGATAATCAGAACTAACTAGTTCAGAGTTTACCTCATCAAGGATCACTAAATCTGACTTCTGTGGTATAGGAGTTTCAATACTTGGTTGAACTTCCTCTTTGTCTTGAGCTACAATAGACTCATCTTGAACCTCGACCATCTTAGGCTCTAATGTCTTTTCACTTGGCAAAGAGACTGCTTTGCAATGTTCTTCGCCCAAAATTCTTGTATTTTCTATGTCGCTTGGCCAAATACCTTAGGGTTTATTTCGAAGTTCATTGGTTAACTGACCCATTTGATTCTTCAGATTTCTTAAAGTGGTATCATTATTCGCTATGTATACTTTCAGTAGATTCTTAAGATCACTTGAAGATTCAGTTGGTGGGGGTTGTTGCACTTGTTGAGAATATTCTGACAGATAATTTGGTCGAAATGGCATAATAGAGTCGCTATGGTCCACCCATTGATTACTCCATGGAGAAATTAGATGATTCTGCCATGAAGAGTTGTCAAAATTTGATTGCGGACCATTCCAATTCTAATTCCCCATGTAATAATTTGACTCTTGATTCGATGGGCAATTTTCAAAGAAATGGCCATCTCCACAGTATTCACAAGAAATATTCTTGAACTGGTTCTGCTGCTGACCTAACAGATTACCATTGAAACCATTAACAGTTATGTTCTTAAGCATAGAGGATATAGAGGATACCTGGGCTGCCAAAGAAGCAAGTATGTCCGCTTCATGTACTCCTGCTACTCGTCTTTCTGAGGTTGCTTGGTTGGTTGGCCAGTGATAGCTATTGTTGGCAATTCTTTCAATAATCTTGTAAGCATCATTATAAGACTTAGAAAGAAGGGCTCCATTTGCCGAAGCATCCACCATCATTCTAGTATGTATATTGAGACCAATATAAAAAGTCTCCATTTGAACGCAGCAAGGAATGCCATGATGAGGGCACTTTCGTAATAACTCCTTGAACTGCTCCCATGCATCATATAAAGATTCTTTATCAAGTTGCTGAAATGAAGTGATTTCATTTCGAATCTCAACAGTTAAAGATTGAGGGAAATATTTCATTAAGAAACGTTCAACCAACTCTTGCCATGTAGTTATGGAACCGGACGGTAAGGAGTTCAACCACGCTCGTGCTCTATCTCTTAAGGAGTATGGAAATAGTCTCAGTCTCAAGGTGACCTCGGTCACCCCAACTAGTTTAAATGAGTCACTCACTTCCATGAATAGCCGAAGATGAAGATGTGGATCTTCAGTAGGAATACCACTAAATTGACCCATATTTTGCAACATTTGGAACATGACCGGCTTTAGCTCAAAATGTTGTGCCTCAATTTTGGGTCTCCTGATACTCGGATTGAGCTTGTTGAATAAAGGAATGGCATATTGTTGAATGACACAATTTCTGTGATCGGCAAGAATGACCGGATTGTGTGTATTATAAGTGAATGTTCCACCTGGGTTTTGGTTTGGATTTTCGAAATTCATATCTTCGGTCTTTCTTTGGTTCGCTTGTCTTCTACTTTGTTAGAAAGTCCTTTCAATTTCAGGGTTTACGCGGAGTAAGTTAATAATTTGATCAATACTCATAAACACCTGAAACAAATAAAAAAATTAAATTTAAAATTTAATAGAGAAAAAAACTAGAGCAAAATGACAAATTAACAATTTCACAAATAATGTCTTTTAAAACAGTCCAACAGTCCCCAGCAACGGCGGCAAAAACATGGAACAGTGGAAATGTGCAAGTGTACACAATCGTAACAAGTAATAAAGTGACAAGTAAATGTCGAGCTATCGTACCCACAGGGATTGTAAAAGGCAATATTTATGAAATTAATTAAAACACTTTGGTGAGGTAAAAGATAATTTTGGTTTGAAGAGTGATTTATAAACTAAGATTTTAAAACTAAGCAAGCAATTTAAATAAAAGAAAAGAGTTCTAGTGCATGATTTCAAATAAGATTTAATCAAGATGATATAATTGTGTTGGATTAATTATACCTTTTTAACTTAGAATTATTAGATTCATGCTTATGCTGTTACGAATAAATTCACGGCAACCTAGTAATTTGCTAACTTATGAACATATTTACTAAGTAAAAATCCATTCATCTCTTGGAACATATCCCAATGCCAATTCAACCGATTAAACAGATTTATAAAGGTAAACATGCTATTGCACATACATACTTATTAAATTAAATTATCTCTCGCATATTCCTATGTCGATTCAACCGATTAATTCAACTTAATAAACATGTAAAAGATTATGTAAAGTAACAAAGTAGCCATACCTTGAAACAATTTAATCACAACAATCTTGCAAGTTATGCAAGGCATATGTATTGCCAAATACAATGCTAATTTAATTTTCAGCAACCTTAGAAGAATTAAACATGCACTGATTAAGTACTGAGTCCATTAATTGCAATTTCAATCCGTTTAAAAAATTAATTCTTTAATTATCTAAACAATTATAATGCCAGATAACCTAAACATGATTTTACTTAATCAAGCATTTTACTAAGGCCTATAACAGCATAAACACTATTTTAATAATTCAAGTAGGCAAAATATAATCAACCCAACACGAATTAAATTTAAGCTAAATTGATTAAAATAACCATTTCAACAACAATAATATTCATAGATATGTTCATCATAAAAACAACAGAAATTAAAAAGATAGGGAACAAGAAGGCAAATCCGGTGTTTCTCCGTGGCTTGACTGATTGCTCGATTCTTCGTCTCTGTTGTCCTCGCCTGTCAAGGCTTCTACGAACACTTGCTTGCTGCCCAAAATGGCTGGGAAAATACCTCTTTTCCAAGAGGAGAAATTGGCACAAGACTATAGGAAAATAGGATGGAAAAATGGAGAGAAAGGAGAGCGGAGAGGAAGAGAGAATGAGAGAATGTTGAGTGAATGAGGGATGAGTCAAATGATCAGCAAGGGGTGGCTTTTATAGCTGATTGTGGCTGCTAAAAATAGAAACTTCCAGCAGCCAAAGAGTCCCCCTATGGCCGGCCACACACATGGCAAGGTTGAAGCTTTCAACCTTGCTAAAAATAGGCTGGGGCAAATCTACAAAGCCTAAAATAAAGGTGGGGTTTGAATGCAAATTGGAGGTTCTTCAACGGCCTTTTTGCAAGCATATTTAATTAGCTAAAATGCTGATTTGGGTCAGCCTATGGACGGCTCTGGTCAGCCCAATTAGTAGCTGGTTCGGCTTATTCCATTCTGTTCGACCAGTGCGGTTCAATTGGGCCCTTTCTCCATAATTAATTATAATTAATTTATTTAACCTAAATTAAATAGGGAATAAATTAAAATTAATTTAATTATGAATTAATAAAAATTTCTGGACCGTCTTGGGCTGGAAATTAGTTCGCCTCGATACTCCAAATTGCTTATCGATTTTGTTCTTCTCGCAGTGTCCGCCGAGCCATTTTTCGCCCTTTGTGCAATTCTGTCAAAAATAACCAAATTTAATCAAAATTAACTATAAAATTAATAAAAATTCATCATATTCATATTTTTAACACAATTTAATTATTTTATAATATTTAATTATTTTTCGACAAGAATTTAACCGGAATAGCATGATTTTAAGTCAGAAAGGGAATGAAAAAGTATATAAATTTTTGTGTTTCCAACTATCTACCGAAGAACCTCTCAAACTGGAGCTGAAGCAATTATCGAATCACTTGGAGTATGCATTCCTTGGAAACAATTCTACACTGCCAATGATTATTACTTCAAACTTAAAGCTGTATGAGAAGGATGAGTTATTGCAAGTGTTGAAGGAACAAAAAAGAGCTATAGCCTAGAAAATTTATGATATTAAAGGGATCAGACCTTCTTTTTGCACCTACAAGATTTTAATGGAAGATGAGTATAAGCCATGTGTGCAAGCTCAAAGGAGGTTAAATCCCAACATGAAGGAAGTTGTAAAGGCTGAGGTAATTAAACTCTAGATGCTGGAGTTATTTACCCTATACCTAATAGTATTTGGGTGAGTCCTGTATAGGTTGTTCCTAAGAAGGGAGGCATGAATGTTGTGGCTAATGAGAAAAATGAGTTGATTCCAACAAGAACAATCATGAAATGGAGAGTATGTATTGACCATAGGAAGCTGAATGATGCTATAAGGAAAGACCATTTTCCTCTGCCGTTCGTAGATCAAATGTTGGAGAGGTTGTCTAGTCACATGTACTACTGCTTTCTGGATAGACTTTTTGGTTACTTTCAAATCCCGATAGATCTTGAGGATCAAGAAAAAAATGACATTTACATGTCCATATAGTGCATTTGCTTACCGAAGAATGCATTTTGGATTATGTAACGCCCTTGCTACTTTTTAGCGATGCATGCTAGCCATCTTTGACGAATTTGTAGAAGACATTATGGAGGTATTTATGACGATTTTTTGGTATTCGATAATTTTTTCCATCTATGCCTTAAAAAATTGAAATGAGTTTTAATAAGATTTGAGCAAATGAACCTTGTGCTTAATTGGGAAAAGTGTCATTTCATGGTTCAAGAAGGGATTGTTTTGGGTCACAAAAATTTCTAGTAAAGGGATTGAGGTTGATAGAGCAAAAATTGAAACCATTGAAAAATTACCACCCCTAAATCCGTTAAGGCTATCAAAAATTTCCTACGACATGCTAGGTCCTATAGCACATTTATTAAAGATTTTTCCAAAATAGTGAAACCTTTAACTAATCTACTAGAAAAAGATGTGCCATTTAATTTCAGTCAAGTATGTTTAGAAGCATTTAATGTTCTTAAAGAAAAATTAATCAATGCCCTGATTATGGTTGCACCTGATTGAAATTTACCCTTTGAACTAATGTGTGATGCAAGTGATTTTGCAATAGGTGTAGTTCTTGGACATCGAAGAGACAAGCATTTTCAATCGATATATTATGCTAGCAAGACTTTGACAGACGCACAAGAGAATTACACAACTACAGAAAAAGAATTGCTAGTTGTGGTTTTTGCATTTGATAAATTTAGATCTTTTTTAATATTGTCTAAAGTTATTGTGTATGCTAACCACTCTACTTTTCGCTATCTTCTTACTAAACCGGATATGCAAAACCTTGACTTCTAAGGTGGATTTTATTATTGCAGGAATTTGATTTGGAGATTAGAGAAAAGAAAGAAGCTAAAAATCTAGCAGCAAGTGACTGCTCAAGGCTCAAAAATCCACATCTTGGGGAAGCTTGATGAAGACACGATAAATGACTCATTTCCTGAAGAGCGAATTTATGGGGTAAAAGAATCTAAAGTACTTTAGTTTGCAGAAATTACGAATTATTTAGTTGATAATAGTCTACTGAAAGGTTTATCCCAACATCAAAAGAAGTAATTCTTTGTTGATGTGAAAAACTATTTTTGGGAGGATCCATTTCTTTTTCATGTGTGTACAGATTAGGTGATTTGACGATATGTTTTGGTACCAGAGGGGAATAAAATTTTGGAGCATTGTCATTCTAGATCGATAGGAGGACACTATAGTTTGGATTAGAAAAACACATAAAGTCCTCAAATTAGGTTTGTATTTACCTACATTGTTTAAAGATGCTAACAAGTATGTTTCTTATTGTGATAGATGCCAAAAGACAGGTAATATTTCCAAACAAGATGAAATGCCTCAAACTTTTATGCTTTCTTGTAAAGATTTTGACATTTGGGGTATTGATTTCATGAGACTATTTCCTAATTCTTATGGTAATAAATACATACTGGTAGTAGTGGATTATGTGTCGAAGTGGATTGAAGCTCAAACTTTACCAACTAATGATGCTAGGGTGGTAGCTAGATTTCTTAAAAAACTTTTCTCTCATTTTGGAGCACCTAGAGCAATCATTAGCGATAGGGGTACACATTTTTGTAACACTTAATTTGATAAGATCCTTAAGAAATACGGTGTGTGTCGAAACCTTTTTAAAAGCGGGTTTAGAAAACGGGGTCTCGACTTAAAAAAAATGAAAATGTGGGAGTCGCCACCAATCTTTTTAGGTGTGATTGGATCACCTTTAAAACATTGTGTTTTAAAATCATCAGTTTTGGTCTACAAAATTTCGAGAAAATAGGTTCGGGAGTCGGTTACGTACGAGGAAGGATTAGCACCCTCGTAACGCCCAAAATTGGTACCAAATTGAATAATTTTCTGTCTTTAATGCTAAAAATTAGAAATATCTGAAAATATGATCCCTTTTAAAATTAGAACAGTTCGAGTTTAAAACCGAGATTCCTTCGTTCCAAAGAATATGAATATTACATCCAGCATGATAGGACGCGATATTCTAAAACTTTTGTAACTAAAATCATCTCGTATTTTTATAAAATCGTTTAGAAGGGTATTTTGGGCATTTAGACAAACGAGAAATCGCAACCCAGCATGTTTGGGCACTATTTCCCGAATTTCTGAATACGAAAAATATTGCCTTTGTTTTAAAACGTTTTTATATTTGTATTTTATTTTAATATGATGCAATTAAGACATCGCATTTCAAAATATCAAAAATAATTCACAATAATATTTCATATTAACATAACAAATAATAAAATACAACATACATATTTACATATTACAGTTGATCATAAAAATAATAAATATAAAACATACATTATATGACATATACAACATTATTTCATACAAGTATAACCTAAAATAATAACATATCTTCAATATACATGCAAATAAGTAAAATAATAGATGATAAAAATAATTTATAATATAAATTGATATACTAAAGTAATACTAGGTAAATGCAAAATGAATTAACAAATCATGAATATACATAAAGATAAAAATAGATTCAATAAAGCATAAATAATAATAAAGGAAAAAAATATAAACTAATATAATCAATAAAAAATTATTATACAATTATAACATAATATTATAGATTATAGAAACAAAATTTTGTAATAAATTTAGAATATAATATGCATACTAAATATTTAATAAAACATAATATTAAATTTATAATTTAAAAATTATGCATAATAATATAAATTATAAATATATATGTATTAAAATATAAAATAATAGAATATATAATATAAAGTACAAGGTGCTAATATAGATAATAAAATGAAGTTTGAATATTTAAGTAATAACATATAAAACCATATTTTTAATAGTAATTAATTTCAAAATTGTATGTAATATAATAAAATATAAACAAAATATGAAGTAATAATATAATATATATGCATATATTAAAACATAAAATAATATAATATATATAACATTTAATAATACAAAATAATATATGTTAAAGCATAATATAATAAATAATATATAACAAGATAATATAATAGAAAATATTATGAAAATAATATAATAATTAATGTAGTAAAATATAGTAATAAATAATATATAAATATAATATATAATAATAAATTATGTATAAAAAATGAAAAAAATGAAATGGATTAAAGTAAGAATTAAATAAATCTTTTGGGCTAATTTAAAAAAAATAAAAAAATGAATTTTGGACTAATTTGAGCGCGTGTTGACAGTTGAGGGACTCCCTGGGAAAATTTTCCCTATTCCCTAAAACGGCACCGTTTCAAGAAGTCCGTTTAAGTGGCCTTGGGACCAAATTGTAATAAAAACAAAATAATTAGGCAAAATTAAAAGATGAAATAAACCTAATTTTAAAGGACAAAATTACGGAAGGACCAATTCGGAAATTATCCCATACTAGCGGCAAAACACGCGGATCCTATGGACATCGGGTCGGGTAATCGGGTTAGCACCTAAACGGTGCCATTTTAAGGCTTATTGATTTAAGCCAAAACGGTGCCGTTTTATGCTATTATAAAAACTATTTTTTTCACCCAAAAATTCATTTTAGCCGTTTCTATAAAAAAAAAAACTCTCAAAATTGCTCTCAAACACTCCCTCTCCATGCGATTTCCGGCTATGGCTCCGGCGATGGTCCGCCATACGTGCCGCCGTACGCGCCACCGTCCGCGGTGGTCGGTAGGTCAAAATCCTTCCTTTTTCAAGGTAAATCCTTCCCCTTTTATTTTTAAGTAGTATTTTGTGAAAAAAAAGCAAATATCGACTGTTTTACCGTGTATATTGCGAATGAACAAAATTGAAAAGAAAACGTAAAGAAAATAAGAAATCACCTCTATTTCGTGATTAAAATTGTATTTTATCGTTAAAAAATGTATAATCTTCCCCCCATTTTTACAGATTCAAAAGGGCTTTTATAGCCTCTGTTTTAGTGTACAAATTTGGTATAGCAAATTATCTCCGATTTCTTGCCATGTCTGTCGTTCTTTTCTCTTCTTGCAGGTAAACCCCGAGAGATCTGGCGATAAGCGCGTGCGTGATGCGCGGAGATTGCGGCGGTGAAGGCTGCGGCTTCATGGGAGCTGCTGTGCAAAGCGAGGATTTAGGGTTCCTAACCCTAACCGAATGTTTTGAGTTTTGGGCCACTTGGGCCATCACAGGATTTGGGTCTGTGATTTTGGGTTAGGTTTTAGGTGTAACGGGTATTGAAGTTTGGGTAGTGGTTAGGTTAATTTGCTGGGTAGTTTATGGATAGTGTTTGTTTGGGTCATGAGTATTAAGTTGATTTTGGGCTCAATTTTGGACTGTAAAAAAGGACATTTATTGGACTTTTATTATTTATATTTTTATGGCCCGGGCAAAATATGGTTATTACAGCTGCCCCTCTTTGCTTATTGCTGTGTAACAGGAATTGAGCAAAGACTTAAAAGAACCAATTTTGCCCGGGCTCGCCTGGGTCTTGAATTCTTCGATCTGCTCTTTGTCGAATACAGAGATGCCAAATCATCTTGGATCTGCCTCAATGAAGGTAAGATCTGCTATGTCTTCGATCTGCTCCCGTCGAATACAGAGAGATAAGACCTACTATCTTTGATCTGTTCCCTGTCGAATACAGAGAAATAAGATCTGCTATCTTTGATCTGTTCCCTGTCGAATACAGAGAAATAAGATCTGTCATCTTGGATCTGCTCCTCGCCCATTATAGAGAGATAAGATCTGCCATCTTCGATCTGCTCCCCGTCCATTACAGAGAGATAAGATCTGTCATTTTTGGATCTGCTCCCCGTCCATTACAGAGAGATAAGATCTGTCATATTGGATCTGCTCCCCGTCCATTACAGAGAGATAAGATCTTGTCATCTTGGATCTGCTCCCCGTCCATTACAGAGAGATAAGATCTGTTATCTTGGATCTGCTCTCCATCCATTATAGAGAGATAAGATCTGCTATCTTGGATCTGCTCCCCGTCCATTACAGAGAGATAAGATCTGTCATCTTGGATCTGCTCTCCATCCATTATAGAGAGATAAGATCTGCTATCTTGGATCTGCTCCCTGTCCATTACAGAGAGATAAAATCTGCTATCTTGGATCTGTTCTTCATCCATTATAGAGAGATAAGATCTACTATCTTGGATCTGCTCCCCGTCCATTACAGAGAGATAAGATCTGCTATCTTGGATCTATTCTCTGTCCATTACAGAGAGATAAGATCTGTCATCTTGGATCTGCTCCCCGTCCATTACAGAGAGATAAGATCTGTCATCTTGGATCTACTCCCCGTCCATTACAGAGAGATAAGATCTGCTATCTTCGATCTGTTCCCTGTCAAATACAGAGAAATAAGATCGATCATCTTGGATCTGCTCCCCGTCCATTACAGAGAGATAAGGTCTGTTATCTTCGATCTACATTGCCCCTAGAGGGCATAACTTGTAGAATGCGTATGTGTTTATGCCTAATGATTAGGATGCCCTGATCGAAATGAGTCAAATACTCCTAATTAGACATGTTATAATGCAAAATGTTATGAGAATGATTCCTATTTCAGATGTCATTACTCAAAGTTTCATCGCTTGCTCTTCCCAACGTCAATCAGACTCTATTTGTAAGCTTTGGATCAATTGGGTTCTATTGTACCATCCCCTGAATGTTACGACCAACTGGAGATGTTTAAAAAGATGATCCTCTCCTAAGATCGAATCATTTGAACTGTCCACTCACCATTTGGACTGAAGAAGAAATTCTCTCAAGGACCTTTGATTCTTACTCAATGGGAATTCCTTAAACAATTGACATGTTTCAGTTTCTTGTATTATCTAGAAATTTCCAGAGTAATATGCAAAACTTCGTTTGTGAAAATGTTTTAGTTCATCTATCATTATTTCAATGCAACACACTTTAAGAATAATGAACAAATGAATAAATCAATCTTGAGAATAGTCATATAAATAATCAAAAATACAATAGGAAATCAATCTGATTGGCATATCTTTGAGAAGAAAGAGAATCCAAAGATAGCCAACAGGACAAAAATCAGATGCCTTAGATATCGCCGCTTGGGCTTCTATATACAGGCTCTATAAAAACTGCTTTGAGTTTAACATGTATTTAGAAGACCCAAAGTACTTTGTTGATACCCCAGCATGTAACATACTTCACTTCTTGTTGAATCAGGTATAGCAAGGTTGCTGCATGCCTTTCAAAACTTGAGCCGCCCTTTCGGGTTTTCAACTCAAAACCCCTTTAGTCTCAAGGCGCCCTTTGCGGGTTTTCACCTTGGCCTCTCCATTTTCTTTTTTCTCTTTTTTTTTTTAGATAGAAGTTTCAAAGCGCCCTTTTCGGGTTTTCACCTTGGCTTCCGTGAGAAATTCTTATAGATGAACCCTCTTTATCATAAGTCCGTGTCCTCCATTTGACGAATACTTCCAAGTTAAGTTCATTAGAGGTACTCCATCAAGGCTTGGAGGAAAAATCTTGATTCATAATCCTATGAGAGAGGAGTTGCCCAAAGCAGTCTTGGCTATCGTTTGACAAACTCATGGCTCGATGATATCTTTGAAATAATTTGCCCCAACTGTGAAGCTGCCAAATGAGCGTAGAAGATAGGGGCCACAACAGATATGGCTATGGTGCTCGTAGGATAAAGAATGAACAAGTTCGCAGATCATCAGCTAAAAACTCAACTTGGTCAGCATGAGCACGAAGGTAAAAATCATTATTCTTCAAATGGCATGATAATACCAGGTAGCACATTGTCAGAAGATCCCTACTGGAAAAACTTGGTATGATGGTTCTTTTGTGCAACAACAACCACAAACTTAGGGTTCCAATCCTCATCAAGGAACTTGTAAGCCTTAATAACCTGATCAAGTTCTTTGTTCAAAACTTGATTGAACTGAGACTCGCTAACCCTATCCCTGAAAATAATTATCTGATCAGGCTTCCTCTTCTATGAACTTCTACTTATCCACTTTGTCGGAAACTGGTTTGAAAAGAGAATTTATCATTTCAAGCTTTGGAGACTGTGTATGGACTAATGCTCTATAGCTGGAAATCAAAAGCCATTGCCAACGCCACAGTTAATGGAATACCATGCTGCTCAGGAGAGCCACATCTATACCAATGATGATGGTTGGAACCTTTGAAACAACTTGAATTGAAGGTGTTTGCTCCAGCATAAGAGCAAGTAGTAGCTTTTTATACCAATTTTTACCAAGTGTCAGTCATCTTTTGTACTTTTTGTTGATTTTTTTTTGCCACCTTTGATGCAATATGACATGGCACCTTATTTGAACAAACTGCGAACTTTTGACATTGCAGTTGAAAATGATATTTTCCTTTTTCTTTTTTACTTTTTCCTTCTTTTTTATTTTTATTTTTTTGTTTTTTTTCTTGTGTTTCTTTTTGAATCGATGACTATTGACTTTGTAATATTGGCATATGAAGCTACTCTCTCCCTCTTAATAGAGCAGTCAACAGCCACAAAGATGATCCATTGTCAGCTCGAAACTTTTAACGAACACGGGCCCATGCCCCATAAGTCTTAATTCCTTGAATTCGGTATTTATGGTGTAACTGATGCGATCTCTTTCCATGACGGAACACCAGTGCCCCAAAACCTCATGTGTAATAGTCTCAACAATCTCTTGTTTTGTTTTCTCCGCTATGTGCATTACAATTTCGCAACCCTTCTTTTCTTTAAGGCTATATTGGGTAAAATCCATTCCTCTTATTGCTTTACCATTTCCAACAAGTTTAGAAATAGGTTACACTTTCTGTCAAATCTTCAAAGTACTGAGGTTCTTTTAAACATATGTCGTGCCCAAAAAGGAATTCTGAATCCGTAATATCGTTGCCCATGTCATTGATATCTAGGAAACTATGATAGGCACAAAAAAATATACAAGGAATGAATAAAAAAAATGACTATTTACGTGTTATGAATGAAGAAATTTGATGAAAATTAGAACATCAAAGAATAAAGAATGAAGAAATATTAGCTCAAATTGATCATAAAAGATATGTTTTATTAAAACAAAGATGGATGAACATGAGCCTATTTCACAAATGTAATCTTATTACTCCTAGGCTTTAGAGTAACAAGAGTGTTCTGAACATTATTCTGCCTTATTTCTAGAAAAAACTACAAGAAGTTCCTCTACAGACCAATTGTCCAAGTTTATAAGGTCCAATGTCTCATGAGCTTCTTCATTCAGTCCCTTCCTCGTGCATGGAACTTCTCTAAGCTACCTTCAAAAATTTGTAGCTCCTTGTTGTCTATAAAGCCTTGCACCAAGGCCTTAAATTCCACACAATCATGAATCTCGTGATCCTTTCCTCCATGGAACTCACAGTGGTTCCTTGTTGCTTCCCTTCCTCCTTTGGAAATCACCAATCCTCTTTTTAGCAATTCCCTCCAAATTTCCTTCATCGGCATCCTCACCTCAGCAATATTCTCTTTGATTTTTATTGCATCGACTTCCCCAATCGCATTTACCCCTTGGTCACCATGATTAGGCAACGGATTATCTGTATTAGGAGCACTGTCAAATTTTACAACCCCCGCTTTAATAAGCCTTTCTACCTCCTTTTTGAAACCAGTGCAATTTTCTATCGAATGCCCCGATATTCCCGCATGATATTCACATTTGGCGTTTACATCATACCACTTGGGATATGGAGGCTCTATAGGCTTCACGTGGAAAGGAGCTATGGCACGCGCATCGTATAAATTTTGATAAAGCTCGCGGTACGTCATAGGGATAGGTGTGAACTGCCTCGTGCTAGATTCTTGCTTTTGGGTACTTTGTTGCCCAACCGTAGCTGTCTTGGGCTGTCCAACTGTAATTGCCTTTGAATTGTAACTACTCATGTTGTTCACCTCGTCATCTTTTCTTCTCGGGGCCGATCTCTTGACAGCCTCTCCCTCTATTTTGCCACCTCTTATGGCATTCTCAATCATTTCTCCAGCCATCACAATATCAGTAAAACTTTTAGAAGTGCTTCCAATCATGTGAGTGATGAATGGTGCCTTTAACGTGTTGATGAACAACATAGTGGTCTCCTTTTCCAAAAGCAGTGGTTGAACTTGCATAGCCACCTCCCTCCATCTTTGGGCATATTGCCTAAAATTCTCATTAGGCTTCTTCTCTATATTCTGTAGCGTGATCCTATCCGGAGTCATGTCAGTCACGTGATTGTATTGCTGCATGAAGGCTTGAGCAAGATCCCTCCATGAACCGATTCTAGAACGGCTCAACTGATTATACCATCTAGCCGCTGCCCCAACTAAGCTATCTTGGAAACAATGGATCAATAGTTGATCATTGTTCACATATCCAGTCATCCTCCTACAAAACATCGTAATATGGGCCCCTGGACAAGTAGTCCCATTATACTTCTCAAACTCAGGCATTTTAAATTTGTGAGGCATCACCAAGTCTAGGACCAGACTTAAATCTTTGGCATGAATTCCCTGATGTCCATCAGCATTCTCTAGTGCCCTAAATTTTTCTTCCAGCCATTTGTAACGTTCCTCCAATTGCTTGGTAACTTCAGCTCTCGAGTCTTCCTTCTCAATCGTATCCAAATCAGGAATATTGACCGGATTGACTGAATTATCACCCAAATTAGGTCCTAAACCGATTTGGATTCCAGCGTTAAATGACCCTTGTTGAGGCCTTATGGTGACAGACGGCCTTGTAAGGGGTACTTCAGTTTGTGCTTGCATATGGGGTGGAGTGAATCCTGGAGGATAATCTTCATTAACTTCACCAGTAATGGCCATAGGTGCCTTTCCCTTATCAGTGGCCCTTATCAGCTGGGCCATCTCAGCCATCATGTTCCTCTGAGATTCCAACATTTGCTCTCTCATATCATTTTGCATATTTGCCATTTGTTCTTGCAATTGGTCTTACATTTCCTTCTGAAGTTGCTCAAACCTTTGATCCATATTCTTGGTTTTAGTACGGGTACCGTAAGGATGTGTGGATTCCAGATCTTCTTTTTACTCTCTCTGTAGTAACTTTAACTAATTAGGGTCTTTCTATAACCTCAAATGCATGTAATGCAATGAAATGCTATGAGATGCAAATGCATGAATGCAAAAGAATATCGATTCTGATTCAATTTCATTTTAGAAAACGTTATTTAAGGAACAAAAATCTTTTCATAAAACGGATTACAATTACGCTTTCGCCCGTAAGCCTAGAGTTTTAACTTCCCTAAACAATAAGGCCTATTCCTAACCACAATCTGACTGGAGCTCCTATCTTGTGTCCAATATGTCAACTTATACCACCAATGTTTGCAAATGGTCAACTATCTCACGAATCTGAATTATGGCTTCTACAGTCAAGGACACCTTCTCTAATGTCTGTGATTATCTTGAAAGAAAGATATAGCACTCCTGCTTCACAGCATGCTGCCTTAAAATGATATCCAACATCCTCAGTGCTTCTTGAGAGTCTTCAGATTTCTGCCCCTACAGAGCATTTGAATTGCTTACATGCATATCTTCGCAGCATGGCTAATCTCCACTTTAAAGGTCTTTGAATGACACGGTCTTCTTTAACCTCTTCGTCCACGTCTATTTGTCCAAATCTTGTACTTCCATTATTTTTGATAGGTACAAGATCCTTAAGTACAACAGTAAACTCAAGTTTGTTGTTTAGTAGCGGACCTATAGTAAATAAACTTTTTACCGTCATAAGCAAAATTCTTTCCATCCAATTCAAATTTGTGGGTCTTATGCATTCTGTCAATCACCTTTCCTCCAATACCTTACCATCCACGAGGCGATTATCTTCAGAGAAATGTTGTAATGGAAGAAGTATCCGTCAATACCTCTACATATAGTTGTTGTAGAACAATTGCTTGGCTTCGTTATCCCATTGGGCCCAAATATCCTTCAACTCCTTCCACTTAAACTGTGTCGAAGTGATACGAGTAATGTCCCATAACTCCGATGTATGCCCCTCAATGACACTATCTCCTATTTTCTAATTGGGTTTTCTCTGACCAAGCACGAACAAAAGAGTTGTTATCCACTTTATTAAGATATTCGTCCCCCATTATAAAACTTTCTAACTCAGAAATCAAACCTTGAATCGATACCTTTAAATGATGAATGACATGCAATGATAACAAAAATGAAAACAAACGAGTTAGTATCATAAAAACAGATATAGTACACAAACAACTTATAAGGGTAAGTACTAAAGGGTTATCACTGTACTACCTAAGGCAAGCACTTAAAGCTCACTATATGAAGTTCGGTTCTAAAGCAAAGGGTACCCAAACCAGCAGATTCCTCGATCCTCACCCATTATAGGCTCATATGGACCGAGTTCGGTTTAGGGGGATTCATTTCCCTATGACTATACGGAGATGAAAATCTCACGAAGCCTATAGGTACAGATGTCTCCTGAAAGTAATCCACTAACTCATGCGGAGGTGAAAACCTCACGAAAGCTTAGTTTCTTACTCCCACTTAAAGGTGTGACCAACGGTCATGCAAATGCCATGTGTACAGATAAAATAACAGACATATGCAGCAAACACATGAAAAATAGATCTTTATTTTTAAATCCTTTCAAATTTTTAGCATTAAGACAGAAAGTTATCAATTTTTGGCTCGACTCTCTTATTAATTCCCCAGTGGAGTCGCCAAGCTGTCGAAACCTTTTTAAAAGTGGGTTTAGAAAATAGGGTCTCGACTTTAAAAAAAATGAAATGTGGGAGTCGCCACCAATCTTTTTAGGTGTGATTGGATCACCTTTAAAACATTGTGTTTTAAAATCATTAGTTTTGGTCTATAAAATTTCGAGAAAACAGGTTCGGGAGTCGGTTACGTACGAGGAAGGATTAGCACCCTCGTAACGCCCAAAATTGGTACCAAATTGAATAATTTTCTGCCTTTAATGCTAAAAATTAGAAATATCTGAAAATATGATCCCTTTTAAAATTAGAACAGTTCGAGTTTAAAACCGAGATTCCTTCGTTCCAAAGAATATGAATATTACATCCAGCATGATAGGACGCGATATTCTAAAACTTTTGTAACTAAAATCATCTCGTATTTTTATAAAATCGTTTAGAAGGGTATTTTGGGCATTTAGACAAACGAGAAATCGCAACCCAGCATGTTTGGGCACTATTTCCCGAATTTCTGAATACGAAAAATATTGCCTTTGTTTTAAAACGTTTTTATATTTGTATTTTATTTTAATATAATGCAATTAAGACATCGCATTCAAAATATCAAAAATAATTTACAATAATATTTCATATTAACATAACAAATAATAAAATACAACATACATATTTACATATTACAGTTGATCATAAAAATAATAAATATAAAACATACATTATATGACATATACAACATTATTTCATACAAGTATAACCTAAAATAATAACATATCTTCAATATACATGCAAATAAGTAAAATAATAGATGATAAAAATAATTTATAATATAAATTGATATACTAAAGTAATACTAGGTAAATGCAAAATGAATTAACAAATCATGAATATACATAAAGATAAAAATAGATTCAATAAAGCATAAATAATAATAAAGGAAAAAAATATAAACTAATATACTCAATAAAAAATTATTGTACAATTATAACATAATATTATAGATTATAGAAACAAAATTTTGTAATAAATTTAGAATATAATATGCATACTAAATATTTAATAAAACATAATATTAAATTTATAATTTAAAAATTATGCATAATAATATAAATTATAAATATATATGTATTAAAATATAAAATAATAGAATATGTAATATAAAGTACAAGGTGCTAATATAGATAATAAAATGAAGTTTGAATATTTAAGTAATAACATATAAAACCATATTTTTAATAGTAATTAATTTCAAAATTGTATGTAATATAATAAAATATAAACAAAATATGAAGTAATAATATAATATATATGTATATATTAAAACATAAAATAATATAATATATATAACATTTAATAATACAAAATAATATATGTTAAAGCATAATATAATAAATAATATATAACAAGATAATATAGTAGAAAATATTATGAAAATAATATAATAATTAATGTAGTAAAATATAGTAATAAATAATATATAAATATAATATATAATAATAAATTATGTATAAAAAATGAAAAAAATGAAATGGATTAAAGTAAGAATTAAATAAATCTTTTGGGCTAATTTAAAAAAAATAAAAAAATGAATTTTGGACTAATTTGAGCGCGTGTTGACAGTTGAGGGACTCCCTGGGAAAATTTTCCCTATTCTCTAAAACGGCACCGTTTCAAGAAGTCCGTTTAAGTGGCCTTGGGACCAAATTATAATAAAAACAAAATAATTAGGCAAAATTAAAAGATGAAATAAACCTAATTTTAAAGGACAAAATTGCGAAAGGACCAATTCGAAAATTATCCCATACTAGCGGCAAAACACGCGGATCCTATGGACATCGGGTCGGGTAATCGGGTTAGCACCTAAACGGTGCCGTTTTAAGGCTTATTGATTTAAGCCAAAACGGTGCTGTTTTATGCTATTATAAAAACTATTTTTTTCACCCAAAAATTCATTTTAGCCGTTTCTATAAAAAAAACTCTCAAAATTGCTCTCAAACACTCCCTCTCCATGCGATTTCCGGCTATGGCTCCGGCGATGGTCCGCCATACGCGCCACCGTCCGCGGTGGTCGGTAGGTCAAAATCCTTCCTTTTTCAAGGTAAATCCTTCCCCTTTTATTTTTAAGTAGTATTTTGTGAAAAAAAAGCAAATATCGACTGTTTTACCGTGTATATTGCGAATGAACAAAATTGAAAAGAAAACGTAAAGAAAATAAGAAATCACCTCTATTTCGTGATTAAAATTGTATTTTATCGTTAAAAAATGTATAATCTTCCCCCTATTTTTACAGATTCAAAAGGGCTTTTATAGCCTCTGTTTTAGTGTACAAATTTGGTATAGCAAATTATCTCCGATTTCTTGCCATGTCTGTCGTTCTTTTCTCTTCTTGCAAGTAAACCCGAGAGATCTGGCGATAAGCACGCGCGTGATGCGCGAAGATTGCGGCGGTGAAGGCTGCGGCTTCATAGGAGCTGCGGCGCAAAGTGAGGATTTAGGGTTCCTAACCCTAACCGAATGTTTTGAGTTTTGGGCCACTTGGGCCATCACAGGATTTGGGTCTGTGATTTTGGGTTAGGTTTTAGGTGTAACGGGTATTGAAGTTTGGGTAGTGGTTAGGTTAATTTGCTGGGTAGTTTATGGATAGTGTTTGTTTGGGTCATGAGTATTAAGTTGATTTTGGGCTCAATTTTAGACTGTAAAAAAGGACATTTATTGGACTTTTATTATTTATATTTTTATGGCCCGGGCAAAATATGGTTATTACAGTGTGCATCATATAACAACTACCCCTTATCACCCTCAAGCTAGTGGTCAAGTTGAAGTGTCAAATCGAGAATTGAAACGCATCCTAGAAAAGACCATAGAGACAAATAGAAAGGACTGGGCATTAAAATTAGACAATGCTTTATGGGCTTATAGGATTGCATATAAAAAACCCATAGGAACATCTCTATACAGACTTATTTATGGGAATGATTGCCACTTACCACTAGAACACAAACATAAAGTCTTTTGTGTAATAAAATTTCTGAATTATGATCCTAAACGTCTAGGTGAAAATAGAATGTTGCAACTAAATGAGCTAGATAAATGACGAGCAAATGCTTATGAAAGCTTGAGAGTGTAAAAAGAATTGACAAAACGATGCCACGATGCTCGTTTAAAGCAACCTAAACAATTCACAATTGGAGATTGAGTACTTTTATATAATTTAAGTCCTAAATTGTTTCCTGAAAAGCTAAAATCAAGATGGTCAGGCCCATTTGTGGTAAAAACCGTCTTTCCATATGGCACGATAAAGGAAACACATACTAAATACGACATATTCAAACTAAATAATCATCGACTCAAATTTTATAGCTCCGGCTCCAAAATTCGAGTTAACCGTATGCATGAAAGAGAAAGTCGAGCTTAGACTCTCAATAAGTGTTTCTTGGGAGGCAAACCGAGTGTTGTATTCTTTTTAATTTTCATAACTACCATGACAACCTTAGTTATTAATATCTAAGATTAATTTCCATAACTACCATGGCAACCCTAGTTTTCCTTAAGTGTTTCACTAGGTCACCAAAACTTCAAGTAGATGGGTTTTTTCATATGTTCCACGAATCGTGTCAGTTCAAGTGGGTGAAATGAATCTCATTTAATCAATTAACTTTCATGAGACCCTTTTTATGCATTAATCATGGGTTTTAATTTGTGACCCATGTGTTTTGGTTTCCAACTTGATGTTTTTCTCTCCAGCCATAATATATTGTCGGAATTATTAAGATTATTTACTTAATTTTGTTTCAAAACTATACTAAGTGATATCTGATGTGTGTACATATACATAACATACATATATATTTATTTATATATATAAGCGAATCAAAATAGATTATATTACAAGTTTTTTAAGTATTTATTTAGTTTGATATTTATGATATTATGAAGTTATTCAAGTGATTAAACTTAAGGGTAGGTGTAAATTAGCAGAGTATTCAATAAATATTTATGAATAGTTTAATTTTTGTTTATTTATTAAGTAAAATAAATAAATATAAATAAGATTTTGAGGCTCATTTATTAAACGAACCTAATACAAACAAAGTTTGTTCAATTCATTTATGTTTGTTTAAATCTCGTTTGATAAATCATTTAAAGCTCGTTTATTGTTTTTTTAGTATATATTAATAAAATTATTATGATTTGTGTGCTTATTTTTTTATTTATAATATAATTATTAATATTTATATTTGACTATTTTATATCTAAATATATATTTTGTTAGTTTGTTTATTTATTATTCATGAACATTGTTCTTGAACATGTTTAATTATATGTCGTGAACATATTCATATGTTTGTATAACTTTAAAAAAATAAACACAAATGCACACACTTTTAAAGAAATGAACACAAAAAAACAAATTAAATTCTTAACAAATATGAATCGAATACAAACAAGATTAAGGATAAACAAACGAGTATGAGCAAAGACCCGTTCATTCAAGCTCAATTCATTTACAATCATACTAAAGAGTTTTCATAGGTGTAAATTAAATTTTATATATATATATATATATATATATATATATAAAAATTGTTAATATTCATGTCATTAACGAAGTACTTATAATAAAAATAAATAAGTTGACTTTCATTATTCACTAGGAATATAACATCACGTTAGAAAGTTTGATTTTTAATAGTTTAAGGTATAAAAACATTTTTTTTTTGTTTTTAGCCCATTATTTTTTAAATATGAAAAATTATAAGCTAAATAATGCAACTCGTTTAAGAAAATTTTTAACATCCTAAAATTTTGAAAACTAAATGGTGATCAAAGAAAAAAGACAAAATATTTTATATAGTTCAAAGGTTTTCATTTGCACAAAATTATTTTAATTATAATGATATTTATGTTAACATATAATAATTATTAATATTATTAGTTATTTAATAATGCAATATTTTATACTTGAATAATATTCAAATTCCAACTAGTTTTATAAGACATTTTTCTCATTATATAAAAATAACAATTGAAATAAAGCATCATGTACTCATTAAAAAATAGTATTAGATGAATTAGTTGGATCTTGGACGACCTTGATTTTTGCCATCACCTTCAACGTTTCAGGGACTTCGTTACACTTCAAGAATTGAAATCCAACAATTAAAAGAATAAATAAGAAACTCAAAAAGAGTAAGGCAAGTTTTTGAAGTGATTGTCACAAACAACTTGTCATGTTTGAAGTTAATAATAATAATAAAAAATTAGACTTTGAATGATGTTGATATTGTGAAAGTTTGCAAGCTTATTTATGAAGAGAAATCTATTTGAAGCAACTTATCTTAAAGATTAGATTAGATCGGATCCATTGGATTGTAGAGATTAGACCAGGATAACATTAAAGACATATATCTCTAACCGTCCACCTTACATTGGTCATTATTATATTGTATCTTGTTAATTTAGCTATTATAAATAAGAGATTAGATTGTAATTGATCTTTAGTTTGTTATCAAGTCTCGATCTTCTTACATATTGAGAGACTTGCATAGGTTTTGTAAATGAGTATTGAGAGCACTAATTTGTTTATAGTGGAACATATTTGTGAGTACATTTGAGAGAGTAAACAAGTTTTCTTTGTTGTTTGAGTTCTCTGAGTGATCTAGGTCTTCAAATATAAAAGTGAAGTAGATATATCAAGGTGTGATAAAACTTGAATCACTTGTATTGGGATTAAAGGTAGTAGATTTACTCACTGAGGTAGGCTCTACAAACGTAGAGAAACTAAATAATATAAACAATCTTGCTTGTTCTATTTTTCTATTGTGTTTGTTGCAATGTAAACCCCTCAGTCTAATATTAAGGATTTATCTAAAAATAAATAAATGATAAAATACTAAAAATTAAATTATTATCCTAATGAAAATTTAAAAGTAATATTTTTACAATTAAATTTTCAGAATAAAAGTTCCCAATGTCTTTGCCTATTAATTTATTCTCCTGCCCAAAAGTCTTTTGGCGCTCCATATTTTCGACTCATTTCAACCTTTTCAAGTTTGTTTTGCACCTAATAAAAGATAAAATAACAAACCTAAAATTAGTTATCTCATTCAAAAATATATCAAAATTAAGCACAATAAATTTGTCAATTGAGGATATTATTTGTAAAAATAGAATATCAGTAATGACAATATATCACAAAGAAAAAAGAAATAAAAATAAAGAACACACAGATTTTTACGTGGAAACCCTTTCAGGCAAAAACCATGGGTAGAGGAGAAGAAAATTCACTATGTCGAATTCGAATGAATTATAAGAGGAGTTTCGACTACATCTATTTATAGGTTGAAGAAACCTAATTCTAATCAAAGTCAAATATATTATGTTAATAAATGCTAAATATATTGTACTCATAAATACTAAATCTTCTAGAAAGAAGATTTATTTTGTTTAACTTGACTTGCAAGCAATCTCTTAGAATTTGGGTCACACAATTCTAACAATCTCTACCTTGACACTAGTTCTCAACGAACAAGTTTTTCACCTCTTCCATAAAACCCCTTAAGGGTTTAACTTCAACAATGAACACCAACTAAGACTAAGCAATACTCAAACTTGGTTATAGGAAGTGACTTAGTCATCATATCTGCAGGATTTTTATGAGTACTAATTTTGCTCACAACATTATCACCATGAGCAATAATATCACAAACAAAATGATACCGAACAACAATATGTTTTGTTCTCTCATGAAACATTTGATCTTTTGTAAGGAAGATGACACTTTGACTATCACAAAATACTGTACTGATTTGAAGGTCTTCATTGAGTTCACTAAAGAGTCCCTTCAACCAAATAGCTTCTTTACAAGCCTCAATAACTGCCATGTACTCACTTCAGTGGTAGACAAAGAAACTGTAGTTTGTAAAGTGGCTTTCCAACTAATTGCACAACCTCCGATTGTAAAGACATAACCTGTGAGAGATCTTCTTCTATCAAGGTTTCTAGCAAAATCAGCATCACCACACTCAATGACTCCATCTCTAGTTCTTCCAAACTATAAGCAAACATTAGTAGTACCTCGTAAGTATCTTAAAATCCACTGAACTGCTTTTTAATGTTCTTTACTGGGATTTGCCATGTATCTGCTAACTACACTAACTACATATGATAAATCTGGACGTGAACAAACCATAGCGTACATGAGAGATCCCACTGCACTATAGTATGGAACATGTGACATGTACTCAATCTCATCATTTGATTGTGGAAATAAAGCCAATGAAAGTCTGAAATGGGCTGCTAAAGGAGTACTAACAGGCTTAGCGCTCTGCATATTAAACCTGCAAAGAACTTTCTCAATGTACCCCTTCTGACTTAGGTACAATTTACTTGCTTTTCTATCTCTAAGAATCTCCATACCAAGTATTTTCTTTACTGGTCCTAAATCTTTCATCTCAAATTCTTCACTTAGTTGGGCTTTGACCTTTCTTATCTCTTATTTATCTTTTGCTGCTATCAACATGTCATCAACATAAAGGAGTAGATACGCAAAAGATCTATCACTATTTTTCTTAAAGTAAATACAACTATCAAAATTACTTCTTTTGAAATCATGAGAAGTCATAAAGGAATCAAACCTCTTGTACCACTGTCTTGGTGACTGTTTCAAATCGTAAAGGGACTTTTTAGCAAGCAAACATAGTCCTTTTTTCTGAGACTGTAAAACCCTCTGGTTGTTGCATGTAAATATCCTCCTCAGGTTCTCCATGCAAAAATGCAATTTTTACATCTAACTGCTCAAGCTTCAAATCATGCATGGCCACAATACTAAGCAAAACTCGAATCGAACTATACTTCACAACTGGAGAGAACACATATGTGAAGTCCACTCCTAAAATTTGACTGTAATGCTTTGCAACAAGCTTTGCTTTATATCTGGGTTCTTCAACTCTTGGAGTTCCTTCTTTTTTTTAAACACTCATTTACAACAAACAACCTTTTTACCTTTAGGAAGCTTTACAAGATCCCATGTTTTGTTTTTGTGGAGAGATTTCATCTCCTCTTGTATAGCAAACATCCATTTTTTTGAGTCTTTGTAGCTAAACGCCTCAGAATAATTAGATGACTCTTGGTTTGCATCTATATCTTCAGCCACATTTAAAGTGTAAGCAACTAGATCAGCCTCAGCATACTTCTTTAGAGGTTTAATTTCTCTTCTAGTTTTGTTTTTGACGATAGAGTATTATGGTGAAGAAGCAACTCTATTCTAAATTTTTGTACTAGCTTGAGGAGTCAACTTTGTTGTAGATTCTAGAATAACCTGATGCTCCACTTGCTTTTGATTTTCTTTATTGGAAGAGTCTTTAAGAGATAAGTTAGGTAGCATAGTAGTTTCATCGAAAACAACATCTTTGTTAATCACAACTTTTCTATTTTCAGGACACCATAACTTATACCCTTTTACACCAGTTTTATAACCAAGAAAAACACATTTAATGGATCTCAGTTCCAATTTTCCATTATCAACATGGGCATACGTAGGACACCTAAAGATCTTTAAATCAGAATAGTCAATAGGATTACCAGACCATACCTCTTGTGGAGTCTTTTTCTTAATGGCAACGGATAGAGATCGGTTGATCAAAAAACATGCAGTAGAGGTTGCTTCGACCCAAAATGACTTTGGTAAGTTGGCATTTGACAACATACATCGAACCTTCTCAATGATCATTCTGTTCATTCATTCTACAACGCCTTTTTACTATAGAATATGACGAATTGTCAAGTGTCTCATAATCTCTTCTAACTTGCACAGTTATTAAACTCATCAGAACAGAACTCTAATCCATTGTCTATGCAGAGGTATTTTATTTGTTTTCATATATGTTTTTCAACCATAGTTTTCCAAAACTTAAATGCAGAAAACACATCACTTTTCTACTTCAAGAAGAATGTCCAAACTTTTCTGGAAAAATCATCAATAAAAGTTATCATATAATTAGCTCAACCTCTTGAAGGTACTCTAGATGGCCCCCACAAATCAAAATGAATATACTCCAATGTTCCCTTGGTGTTATGGATTCCTCTAGTGAATCAAACTCTCTTTTGTTTCCCAAAAACACAGTGCCCACAGAACTTTTATTTGCAAATTCCTTGCCCATCAAGAAGTCCTCTGTTTCTCAATTCTACCATGCCATTCTAACTCATATGCCCTAGGCGCATATGCCAAAGTTTAGTAATATTATCATTTGACAAGGAAGAGGAAGTGACAGCTGCATCACCAATAATAGTAGAACCCTGTAAAACATATAACTTGGCAGTCTTTCTCTGCCCTTTCATCACAATGAGGGAACCTTTGGAAATCTTCAAAACCCCACTTTCAGTTGTGTATCTGTACCCTTTTGAATAAAGAGTACTCAATGAAATTAAATTTCTCTTCAATTCTGAAACATGTCACACGTCACTAAGTGTTCTGACAACTTCGTCAAACATATTAACTTTAATTGTTCCAACACCTACAATTTTACACGAAGCATTATTTCCCATCAAAACAACACCTTCATATACTGTTTCGTAAGTTGTAAACCAATCCTAATTAGGACTCATGTGGAAGGTGCAGCTTGAATCAATGATCTATTCCTCGCTCACTTGTAACGATCCAAATTTTAGTGGTGTCGGAATAGTGATTTGAGATCACTAAATCTAACAAATGAGTAGAAAATATTATTATTATTTAATGAGTATAAGTTAAATGTGAAGTTATGAAAATAATTAAAATAGTGAATAATATTTTAGAAATAATTATTAAATAATTAGAAAATAAAACGAGGTATCGAGACATCAGAATTTTAAACCGAGCCATAAATATTTTTATAAATATTTATGGAGTGTTAATAAGTTAGTATTAAGTTTCGTTAAGAAATTTTATGGTTTCGTTGGTCAATTGAGTAAAAAGGACTAAATTGAATAAAGTGTAAAACTGTTGAAGGTGACTAAATAGCTTAGCTAATAAATAAAAGGGACTTAAAGTGTAATTTGGTCTAAAATTTAATGGGCTGGACGGTTGGGTTAAGAAATAGCTAAGAATTAGTGTGAACTAATGGCAATTTTGTAAATAAATAGAAATTCAATAGTGTTATATGGACTAAATTAGAAGAAATATCTAGATTTTTCATTTTCTTTCATCTTCTTTCATCTTCTCCAGCAAAAAACACCATAGGAGGGTTTCTAAAAGCTGGTTTTTCCTATTTTTACTGCAAGTAAGTTCAATTCTTGATTATTTCTTAAAATTTTTATGTATTTGGGACTTTTACAACTAGGTCCTCTTGTCTAATTCATTCGTTTTTGATTTCATGGTTGATTTTGAAAGTTTATATGAATAATTTTTGGAAGTTTATGATGATTTAGCTTGGAATTAAGGCTTTAATTTGTTTATATGTTGATTTTATTAGAAGAATTGAATAGAAAATAAGTATTTGGGGACCTAATTATAAAAGAGCTTGAAGTTAGGGTTTTGTGTGGAAATTTTGTCTATCAATGGCTGTGAAATAGTTCAAAATGATAAGATAAAGTTTTAATTAAGAAGAAATAGGTTAATTGATGGGCAAAGTGATTAGGGATTAAATTGTAAAAACTATAAAGTTTGGGGTAAAAGTGTAATTTTGGGAATTAAAAAGCATAAATTGTGGAAAATAGTAAAATTGAAGTAAATGCTAATAAATGAATGGTTCTACACTTGTAGATCAAGAAACTGAACTAAATCGAGGAAATGAGAAAATAGTCAAATAATTCTCGAACTTCTACAACTTTTGCGAATTAGCCCAGGTAAGTTTATTTGGCTAAATTTCATAATTTGTTCTCGAATTATGTGAATATGATGGTATATGTGAATGTTATGAAATTGTAATAAATATGAAGAAATGAATAATTGAATAAAGATTCAAGTTAGGGAAAAATATCGAAATTGAGTATTTTTGTTCAGTAACAAGATGAATTGACGGAAAAGACCATGGTTGGACCATGGCAACAAGTAACTAGTGAATTCGTATAAGACCGTAGCTGGGCTATGGCATCGGATTAAAGTGATGTAAGTGATTCGTATAATAGCTGGCTATGGCATCGGAGAAAAGTGATAAGTGCTTCTGTGTAAGACTATATCTGGGATATGGCATCGGTATGATATGTGACCCGTGTAAGACCATGGCTGGGCTATGGCTTCGGAAAGTGAAATGTGATTATGTGCAAGTCCATAGTTTTACTATGGCTATATGAAAATGAAGTACTCAATTTCGTGTAATTCCCTAATTTGAGAAGAGTATGGTTAGCAAACGCAATAAATGGGCCCATAAGAATGAAGTCAAAGTATAAGTAATAATGAAGAACATTAAATGGATTTGACATTGGTTTGTGAATGACAGGAAAAATTAGTGAATTGTATGTTATATGAATGCATTACCATAATTGGTAAGTTTACTTTCTAAGCCTATGAACTTACTAAGCTTTCTTAAGCTTACTTGAATGTGTTTGATGTATTTTGTAGATTAATGTAGATTTAGAGGATCGAATCATCACCAAGAATCACACTATCCAGACATTTTCCTGTAGATTTTGAGTTATTAACTTTTGATTTATATGGCATGTACATGTATTTTGGGTAATGACAAAGTAATTCTGTTAAACTATGTGTATGAAATGATAAAGGTGTAAAACAACTTAGTGTAAAGTTTGTGTTGCATTATGACTATAATGAATGCATGTTTTGAGTTAAAATGGGTGATTGGTTGGCTTGAATTGGTGTTAAATTGTGTTTAAGTGTAGGTATGGTTAAAAGGGTGAGAAAAGTGGCCTTAAATGGCTTATTTTCGCCCACACGGGTGTGTCTAGGCCGTGTGTGACACACGGTCAGCCCATGGGCATGTGTAGTGGCCGTGTGTCCCATGTGTTGTAAAAAATGTGAATCAGAATAGTACACGAGCTAAGACACGGCCGTGTGTCTTGGTTGTGTTAAGGACATGGGTTTCAAGCATGGTCGTGTGTTAAAATTGTGTGAAAATGACTTAAAAGTAGTGAAAAAGCAGGTTACCACACAGCCTAGCCACATGGGCGTGTGCCCAGGCCATGTGGCATTCTGTTTCTTAAGAAATTGCAAGTCAGAATTGCCCACAAGCTAGCCACACGACCATGGGAGCCCCATGGGTAGGCCACACGGCCATGTTCTAGGCCACACGAGCGTGTGCCCCTATCTTCAAGGTAAAACTTCCAAAGTTGCCGACTTAGTCCTGAACCATTTCCAAAACATGTATTGGGCCCCGTAGGTCCATATTAGGGTCTTAATGATAGAATTTGAAAGATTTTAAATTGGAAAACAAAATTTTGACTTGGTTTTTATACGAATACTAGTATATAAGTTTGGTAATGCCTCGTAACTTGTTTCAGTAATAGATATGGGTTAGGGGTGTTACAGTCCTCCCATGATCATCATCAACATTCCGTTCTTATCTCTCACAAACAATGAGACTCTTTCCCATAAAGTCGGGTTTAACCATAAGATGCTTCATCTTGTCATACGAGGTTAAAGAATCATAAACGTCATCAATTATGAGAGACTCGTGGCTATATAAAATCTTGTCTCTAAAGGTTGAATAAGACGGGAGCAATGAACAAAGTAGAATCAACCCTAGATCTTCCTTATCATAGTGAACCTCCATGGCCTCTAAGCTTGAGAGAATTTCTTTAAACACTGTTAAGTGTTCGTGCACAGATGCACTTTTCTCCAAACGATGAGCATAAAGAAGCTGCTTCATATGCAACTTGCTAATTAGAGTTTTCGACATACATATTTGTTCCAGCTTCTTCCATAATGCAGTGGCGGTCTTCTCCTTCATCACATCCTGCAAAATTTCCTTAGACAAAAGTAGATATAATTGTGTTAACGCCTTTCGATCCTTACACTTCTTCTCTTCATCTGTTAATGTCAAAGGCATCTTATCTATCCCTAGCAGGGCATCCTCCAAATCCATCTATACAAAAACTTCTTGCATCTTAATCTGCCACAACACAAATCTAGTGTTGTGATCCAACAGCGAAATTTCATACTTCAAAGATGCCATTACCATGATCGACATGAACAACCCAGAAGCTCGGATACCAATTTTTAAAAATAGAATTTTATGTAATGACAATTATCACAAAGAAAAAAGAAATAAAAATAAAGAACACATAGATTTTTACGTGGAAACCCTTTTGGGAAAAAACCACGGGCAGAGGAGAAGAAAATTCACTATGTCGAATTCGAATGAATTACAAGAGGAGTTTCGGCTACATCTATTTATAGGTTAACAAATATATTATGTTAACAAATGCTAAATATATTATACTCATAAATAGTAAATCTTCTAGAAAGAAGATATATTTTGTTTAACTTGACTTGTAAGCAATCTCTTAGAATTTGGGTCACACAATTCTAAGGTTAAGGAAAAGTGTAAATGTGAAGAATTGTTACTACAAAAGAAATTTGAATATGTGAATTTTGGCTAAGTGAAAAAAAAGTGCCAAAAAAAAATGTTATGGTTTATGTAGTGCAAAATTGTACAGGAACTTGAGACATTCGTGATAAAGTTTAAAAGGAATATAGGTATAAAATAAAAAGAGAAATATTATTGGAAGAAATTGGAATAATTTAGTTGAATAAGGATAAGAAGAATAAAGACCGAGTAGTATAAACTATGAAATGAAGTAATAAAATTTATAAATTATGATCGTACCCAAAACAAACTATTATCACGATTTAAGGCAAGCGCACCTATCGAACAGTAGTATAGCTTAGTGGCAAGACCGAGATATCATACTCAAGGGAACCAAAAGTACTAGTACTAACTTTCTTTCTATTATTTAACCTGAGAATAAAAGGGGATTTTGTTAAACTAAACTAATTATTAAAACTAAACTAAGAACGAACACAAAGTGAATTGGGGAAAAACTTTTAGGAAAATTGAATGATTTGGGCAATACTCAAGGGAGAATCCACCTAGACTTCACTTGTTATCAACTCTTGAACTAGACGATTTATTCACTTGACTTGATCCGTAGAAATCCCTAACTTATGTTAATATCTCTCTCTAGACTAAAAACAACTAACCCTTGGTTGATTAATTGAAATCTCTTTCTAATTAAAACCCCTAGTGTTGCCTTAACTCGATCTATGGATTCCCTTATTAGGTTTGACCCTAATCCAGTAGATTTTCGTTGTCCTATCTCTAGGATTGCGATCAACTCCACTTAATTGTGTTGGATCTACTCCTATGCAGGGACTTTTGCTCCTCTACATAAACACATTCAACTTAAATCAATATCCCAGAAATATCAATTTAAGAGTTAAAAGCACAATTAAGAACAACTCAAATATTTATCATATAATTCAAGAGAAAATAATAACAAGATCTATCTTAGGTTTCATCCCCCTCAAGTATTTGGGGGATTTAGTCCATAATTATAAAAGAAAACATCTCAGAAGAAATAACATAACAAAACATAAAGAACCCAAAAACCCCTAAAAGAAATTGAAGGGAGGTCTTTAGTCTTGAGGCAGAATTCGGCTTCTGAGATGGATCAATCAGCTTCCCTTCGAGTAATTCCTTGCTTCTACTCTCTGTGTTGGCAGAAATAAGGAACTCTTTTGTGGGAGAAAAAGCACCCTTTCGAGGAGAGAAAAAGTATCCCTCAATGGTTGCCTCCTAGGGTCTTTATATAGAGCTTTGGAGTGTCTTTCTTAGCCCCTAAGTAGCCTTTTTCGAGTGAAATTGAACTTCCTCACGGCAGAGACACGCCCGTGTGCCACGCCTGCGTGGATCGTGGCCCAGATCGTGGTCGGGCCTGTTGATGGTGGCACGGCTGTGTGGTCTGGCCGTGCTCGTCGGTGTTGGGCCGTGTTTGAGCTCAAAGTGGCACGGCCGTGTGGCATGACCATGTGGTGATCCTCCAGGCCGTGTTGTTTTCATTCTTTGGTCCATTTTCTCCATTTTCGGCCTGTTTCTCATTCTTTTCACTTCCTTATGCTCACCTAAGTGTAAATCATGAAATTAAAGGTTTAAGAGCATCAATTTACACAAATTCAATGATAATTCATCCAGAAATTAGGCTAAGCATGAGGTAAAAACATGTATAATTTATCGTTTATCAAATACCCCCACACTTAAGCCTTTGCTTGGCCTCAAGCAAAATCTTAACTCACAATTAAGAATTATTCTTCTCAACTTATAACTCTTATCAATAATGTTTCAAACTAATCCACAAGTAATCATACAATGAGAATTCAACTAGAAGAACATTAAAGTTTTAAACACTCTAAGTTGAGAATTTTATCACTGAAATATAGGTTTTCTCCCTTTTCCTAAGTAATTACCTTTCAATCGAAATTAACAAGAGTTGGCATCCTCACTAACGATTTACTCTATCCACTCAAAGTGTTTAGAGTTCAAAATTTAAGTACTTATTAGTCAACCTGAAAAGTTATTACCATAGGCTTGCAAGAAAATCAAATCTCCACCACTATAGATTAATATGACACATCGATCAAAAGATCTTTCAATGGTTGTAATGGGGCTTTAGTTAGGGGTGTTGTCACAAGCTGAAAGAGAGAGGGTTAGAATCGAGATTGAATTGAAAAATCATCTAGCTAGAAAAATCTCTATCACTAGAACATACTCCTCGAGCTAAGCCTTATGATGACATCGCTCTGGATTTGATAGCTTATAATAGAAATATGAAAAAATATTAAACTATAACTAAGATATGAATTACAACTAAATTAACTGTATATACATTTTCTTTTTTTAAGAACAAATCAAATACAATACTTTGAATGTTTACAGACTTTATAAACTGAACAAGAGAACTAAGCTAGATAATAATTTCAATTCAAATCTCGAAAAAAATAGGGATCAAAATAATTGAATGGAATTCAACAAAAATGGGTTTAGGTTAATATTAGAGGTAAGTCAAAGAATGGGTTGTTAGGCTCAATAAGGTTCACTAGGGGTCAATTTATGGAGGTAGGCTTTTATGGAGTAAGTGGGTTATACCTAAGTGCCTTTATCATCTCAGTATATCAAATCAATGATGTGGTCTCGACATGTATAATCGAAGCAAGTTCTAGAATAACAAATCAGTATTGACTCACTCAAAGCAAAAATAAAGGTGAGCACGAAAGAATGTATGCTCAAGAGGCTCAAGAATCTCACCAGAATTATGGATTTTTGATGTCAATCCTGCGAATTTCAAATCTTAAAATAACACTTAAAATTAGGGAAATCAACCTAGAAAAAAAATTTTAATTCTAAAAAATTTCAACTTATCATGCTTGATTCCCTAATGTCTTAAAGTTTGAACAATCAAAGCATAAGTACCTATGTCTTAATTCTCAACACATCAATAAAAATCATAAATCAATCAGAATTATTTCCTAATAGGAGATTGAAGATAATGCAGAGAGTCAAAGTGAGAATTCAAAATTTTGAGAACAATGCAAAAAGTTAGTTTTAAGAATTTTCAGGGGTTTCAAAGAAAATACAATGACTGAAAGTAAGTTCCCCCCCCACACTTAAGGTGTACATTGCCCTCAATGTACAAAGAAACATTAGTAGCAATAGAAGCATAAGATCATAAGATAGGGAAAGGCATGAAACTCCCTGGATTGGATGAATTTGTGAGGTGGTGATACCTATAGAGTGTCTGGGACAAAGGAAGGTGCGGAGGTGGATACTCTGGTGGTTGTAGCGTTTGTTTGTCCATAGCTTTCATGTTGGAAGTGTAGGCTTTGGCAATGTCAACTGTGTAAAGTTATGGCAAGGTTCCCTTTAGATTTTGGATTTGAGCTGTAAAGCTCCTTTGAAACTGCGAAAACATTTATCAATTTTAAGGAATTTGGATTAATAAACTATGCTTGTTAGGGGATAGCCGATATGAAATAATTAAAATAAAGAAATAAAATAAATTAAGTTCTAAAAATACTAAAATTCAAATAATGAAAAAGATAAGATGAAATAAAATAAAAAGGAAAATAAAGGATAAGATAAGAGGATTCGAAAGTCCTAATCCTCAGATGGTTTGTGAGGTAGGGGCGGTGAGGAGATGTGAAGGTGCTGGCATATCTGCTGAAGAGTAACGTCAATATGATCTAAGCGTTGGAAGCATTACTGCTCGAATTGTGTGAGGCACTCAGATATGTCAGCGTATGAAGCTGCCACATGAACTGGGCAGCTAGGGGGTGGTGGCTCAGCTGGGGCCTCCTCCGATGGTGGTGGGACATCATCAGTAATGTCCTCGGGATCCTCCTGCTCAGCGTCTCGAAGTAGGTGGTATTGTGGAGGATCGGTCCCACGTTGGCATTGGATCATCCTCATATGTGATATACGTGATATGAAGTAATAAAATTTATAATAATGATCAAACTAGAAACTAACTATTATCACGATTTTAAGGCAAGCGCACCTATCGAACAGTAGCATAGCTCAGTGGCAAGACCAAGATATCGTACCCAAGGGAACCAAAAGTACTAGTACTAACTTTTTTTTCTATTATTTAACCTAGAAATAAAAGGGGTTTTTGACTTGATCCGTAAAAATCCCTAATTTATGTTAATACCTCCGCCGAGGATAAAAACAACTAATTCTAGGTTGATTAACTGAAATCTCTTTCTAGTTAAAACCCCTAGTCTTGTATTAACTCGATCTATGGATCCCCTTATTAGGTTTGACCCTAATCCGGTAGATTTATGCCACCCTATGTCTAGGGTTGCATGCAACTCCGCTTAATTATGCTAGATCTACTCTTAAATAGGGACTTTTGCTCCTCCGAATAAGCACATCAATACTTAAATTAATACCTAGGAATATTAAAACAAGAATTAAGAACACATAATTAAGAACAAATCAGGTATTTATCATATAACTCAAGATAAAATAATAACAAGATCTGTCTTAGGTTTCATCCCCCTCAAGTATTTGGGGGATTTAGTTCATAATTAATAAAGAAAACATCTCAGAAGAATTAAAATAGCAAAACATAAAGAACCCAAAAACCCCTGAAGGATTAAAGGGAGATCTTCTGTCTTGATGTAGAATTCGGCTTCTGGGATGAATTAATCGGCTTCCCTTAGAGTAATCCCTTGCTTCCACTCTTTGTGTTGGTAGAAATAAGGCGTTTTTTGTGGGAGAAAAAGCACCCTTTTGAGGAGAGAAAAGTATCTCTTATAGTTGCCCCCTAGGGTTTTTATATAGAGCTTTGGAGTGTCTTTCTTAGCCCTAAGTAGCCTTTTTTGAGTAGAATTGAACTTCCTCACGACAGGGACACACCGTGTGCCACGCCTGTGTGATCGAGGTCTGAGCCATGGTCGGGTCTTTTGATGGTGGCACGACCGTGTGGTTCGACCGTGCTTGTCGGGGCTGGGCTGTGTTGGTCTCAAGGTAACATGGCCATGTGACACGGTCGTGTGGTGAATCTCCGGGCCGTGTTGTTTATTGAATTGGGCCTAATTTGCTCATTTTTAGCCCGTTCTTTGCTCTTTTCTCTTCCTTAAGCTCACCTGGGCATAAAACATGAAATAGAAGGATTAAGAGCACCAATTTCCAAAAATTCAATGATAATTCATCCATAAATTAGGCTAAGCATGAGGTAAAAACATGTATAATTTATTGTTTATCAAATACCCCCACACTTAAGCCTTTATTTGTCCTCAAGCAAAATCTCAACTCACAATTAATAATCATTCTTCTCAACTTATAACACTTATCAATAATATTTCAAACTAATCCACAAGTAATCATACAATGAGATTTCAACCAGAAGAACATTAAAGATTCAAACACTCTAAGTGAGAATTTTATTACAGAAACATAGGTTTTCTCCCTTCTTCTAAGTAATTACCTCTCAATCAAAATTAACAAGATTTGACATCCTCACTAAAGATTCACTCTATCCACTCAAAGTGTTTAGGATTCAAAATTTAAGCACTCATTAGTCAACCTAAAAGGTTATTACCATAGGCTTGCAAGAAAATCAAATCTCCACCACTATAGATTGATATGACACATCGATCAAAAGGTCTTTCAATGGTTGTAATGGGGCTTTGGTTAGGGGTGTTGTCACAAGCTGAAAAAGAAGGTTAGAATCGAGATTGAATTGAAAAATCATCTTGCTAGAAAAATCTTTATTACTGGAACATATTCCTAGAGTTAAGCCTTATGATGGCATTGTTCTGGATTCGGAAGCTTGTAGAAATATGCAAAAACTATTGACTTTTACATATTACAACTAAATTGACTGTATATACACATTTTTTTAAGAACAAATAAAGTACAAATACAATAAATCGCATATTTACAACTTTACAATCTAGAAAAGAGAATAAAGATAGATAATAATTCAACTCATATCTCGACAAAAATAGGGATCAAAATAATTGAATGGAATTCAACAAAAATGGGTTATGGTTAATATTGGAGGTGAGTCAAAGAAATGGGTTGTTAGGCTCAACGAGGTTCACTAGGGGTTAATTTATGGAGGTAGGCTTTTATGGAGTAAGTGGGTTACATCCTAGGTGCCTTTATCATTTCAGTGTATCAAATCAAATGATGTGGTCTTGACATGTATAATAAAAGCAAGTTCTAGAATAACAAATCAGTATTGACTTTCTCAAAGCAACAATAAAAGTGAGCACGAAAGAATGTATGCTCAAAAGGCTCAAAAATCTCACCAGAATTATGGCTTTTGATGTCAATCCTGCGAATTTCAAATATCAAGATAACACTAAAAATTAGGGAAAATAACCTATGAAAAAAATTGAAATTCTCAAAAACTTCAACTTATCATGCTTGATTCCCTAATATTTTAAAGTTTGAATAATCAAAGTACAAGAACCTATGTCCTAATTCTCAACATATCAATAAAAATCATACATCAATCAGAATTAATTCCGAATAGGATATTGAAGATAATGCAAAGAGTGAAAGTGAGAATTCGAAATTTTGAGAACAATGCAAAAAGTTAGTTTTGAAAATTTTCAGGGGTTTAAAAGAGAGTGCAATGACTGAAAGTAAGTCCCCCCCCACACTTAAGATGTACATTGCCCTCAATGTACAAAGTTACATTAGTAGCAATAGAAGCACAAGATCATAAGATAGGGAAAGGCATGAAACTCCTTGAATTGGATGAATTTATGAGGTGGTGGTGCCTATAGAGTGTTTGGGACAAAAGAAGGTGCAGAGGTGGATACTCCTGTGGTAGTAGCGTCTGTTTGTCCACAGCTTTCATGTTGTGAGTGCAGGCTTTGGCGGTGTCAACTATGTGAGGTTGCCCTTTAGATTTTTTATTTGAGCTGTAGAGCTCCTTTGAAACTGCGAAAGCACTTATCATTTTTAGGGAATTTGGATTAATAGAATATGTTTGTTAGGGGATAGCCGATATGAAATAATAAAAATAAAGGAATAAAATAAAATAAGTTTTAAAAATACTAAAATTCAAATAATGGAAAAGATAAGATGAAATAAAATAAAAGAAAAAATAAAAAGGAAAATAAAAGATAAGAAAAGAGGATTAGGAAGGCCTAATCCTCAGATGGGTCGCGCAGTGGTAGCGGTGCAGTGATGTGAAGGTACTGGCATATCTGTTGTAGTGTAGCATCGATATGATCAAAACGTTGGAAGCACTGCTGCTCGAATCGTGAGAGGCGCTCAGATATGTTAGAGTATGAAGCTGCAGCATGAACTGGGCGGCGAGGGGGTGGTGGCTCAGCTGGGCCCTCCTCCGTGGTGGTGGGACATCGTCAGTAATGTCCTCTGGATCCTCGGCCTCTCGGAGTAGGTGGTACTGTGGTGGGTCAGTCCCCGGTCTGCGCTGGATCATCCTCATGTGGAGTATAGTCTGGATGCCTTGATGGGACATCTGGCCGATCAATATGTATGAGGATGTTTGGGCCGTGGTGTTGAGAAGCCCAAGGTGGCGGGCCAACCGTGTGATGTACGGGCCCATGGATATCACGCCCTTACGATGCCTCTTTATCTGATGTTGGATGGCCTGTGCGATGAAATAGGCATGTACGATGAAATAGGCGAGGTCGATAATGTGTGTGTTTGCCATGCTTGATAAGAAGTAGGCATCATGTATGATAACGACGCCGGTACTCTCGCGTCTGCCCGTCAAGGTGTGTGCGAGGGGAGCGTGAAGGTATGATAAATGATAAATTATACATATTTTTACCTTATGTTTAGCCTATATTTTGGATGGATTATCATTAATTTTGTGAGAATTGGTGCTCTTAATCTTTCTTTTTCATATCTTATACTCAGGAGACTATAAGGAAGAGAAAAGAACGGAAAATGGACAAAAAACGGAGAAAATGGGCCAAATTGTGAAAACGACACGGCCCAAGAAGTCACCACACGGCCGTGGCACACGGCCGTGCCATATGAAGACCACATGGTCCAGCCCCCGACAAGCACGGCCAGGCCACACGGCCGTGCCTCCATTGACAGACTCTCACACGGCCTCTTGTCGTGGCACACGGGTGTGTCCCTGTTGTGAGGAAGAGGAATTTCACTTGGATTTGGATACTTAGGGGCTAAGAAAGCCATTCTAAACTCTATATAAAGACCCCAGGAGGCAACTCGAAAGATATACTCTTTTCTCTCAAGAAAGAGCGCCATAATTCTACCAACACAAGGAGTGAAAGCAATGAATTACTCCAAGGGAAGCCGATTGATTCATCCCAGAAGCCTGAATTCTACATCAAGACAGAGGATCCTGGTATCACGTGATATGAAGTAAAAAAATTTATAAAGACTTGATTTCACCAAAACTAACTAATATCACGACGTTGAGGCAAGCGCACCTATCGAACAGTAGTATAGTTTAGTGGCAAGACTGAGTTATCGTACCCAAGGGAACCAAAAGTACTAGTGCTTACTTCTTTTCTATTATCTAGCCTAAAAATAAAAGAGGTTTATTTAAACTAATTCTAAATTTAACTAGGAAAGCGTAAAAAGTAAATTGGGAAAACTTTTTAGGGAAAAGCTAATTAATATGGACAATACTCAAGGGAGAATCCACCTAGACTTCACTTGTTATTATTTTCTTGAACTATATGATTTCCTTGTTTGACTTGAGCCGTGGAGATCCCTAATTTATGCTAAACCCTCCGTCGAGGTGAAGAGCAACTAGGCCTAAGTTGTTAATTAAAGTTCCCTTATTAATTAACTCCCTAGGTTGTATTAATTTGATCTATGGATCCCCATATTAGGTTTGACCCTAATCCGGCAGATTTATGTCGCCCTATGTCTAGGGTTGCATGCAACTCCGCTTAATTATGGTAGATCTACTCTTATCACAGGGACTTTTGCTCCTCTACTCTAAGCACATCTAATTCTTGAAATAATACCTAGGATTATTAAATCAAGAATGAAGAACGCATAATTAAGAACAATTCAAGTATTTATCAAATAAATCAAGAATAATTAACAAGATCTGTCTTAGGTTTCATTCCCCTCAAGTATTTGAGAGGTTTAGTTCATAATGAAGAAAGAAAACATCTCAGAAGATACAGAACAACAAAACATAAAAGAAACCAAAAACCCCTGTAGGAATTTAGGGAGATCCTTTATGTTGCTGCAGAATTCCAGCTTTTGAGATGAATTACTCGGCTTTTCCTTTGGAGTAATCCCTTGCTTCTACCCTCAGTGTGGCAGAAAAACGAGAAGAAAAATATATCTAAAAAAACGTCCCCTTTTGCCTCTGCCTCATGAGGTCTTTATATAGAGAGCTTGTGGGGAGCCTTTCTTAGCCTTTAAGCATCCCAATTTGAGTGAAATTCCCCTTCCTCACGACTAGAACACGCCCGTGTGCCATGTCCGTGTGACTTCGACAGAGGCGGTATGATATTCTATTTATGGGGCACGGCCGTGTGGCCTAGCCGTGCTTGTCGGGGTTGGACCGTGTGGTTGTTATGCTACACGGCCGTGTGCCACGGCCATGCGGTAAATCCTTGGGCCGTGCGTTAAGCTATTTTTTGCCCATTTTCTTCATTTTTGATCTATTTTTGGTTCTTTTCTCTTCCCTATGCTCTTCTGAGTATAAGATATGAAAAAGAAAGGTTAAGAGCACCAATTCTCACTAAATCATTAATAATTCATCCAAAATATAGGCAAAATAAGAGGTAAAAATATGTATAATTTAGCATTTATCAGATCTCCTTAAATTCCTTCAGGGGTTTTTGGGTTCTTTATGTTTTGTTATCTTATTTCTTCTGAGATGTTTTCTTTATTAGTTATGAACTAAACCCATCAAATACTTGAGGGGGATGAAACCTAAGACAGATCTTGTTATTTATTCTTGAATTATTTGATAAATACTTGAATTGTTCTTAATTATGTGTTATTCATTCTTGATTTAATAATCCTAGGTATTACTTCAAGAACTTGATTTGCTTGGGCAGAGGAGCAAAAGTCCCTATTTTAAGAATAGATCTACCATAGTTAAGCAGAGTTGCATGCAACCCTAGACATAGGGCGACATAAATCTTTCGGATTAGGGTCAAACCTAATAGGGGGATCCATAGATCGAATTAATGCAACCTAGGGGTGTTAATTAATAAGAAAACTTTAATTAACCACCTAGGATTAGTTGTTCTTATCCTCGAAAGAGGTATTGACATAAGTTAGGGATCTCTATGGATCAAGTCAAGTAAAGAAATCATCTAGTTCAAGAAGTTAATAACAAGTGAAGTCTAGGTGGATTTTCCCTTAAGTATTACTCTTATCAATCAGCTTTTCCCGAAAGTTTTCCCCAATTTACTTTTTGTGCACTTTTAGTTAGTTTTAGAATTAGTTTCAACCAATCCTCTTTTATTTTTAGGCTAGATAATAGAAAGGAAGTAAGTATTAGTACTTTTGGTTCCCTTGGGTACGATAACTCGGTCTTGCCGCTAAACTATACTACTGTTCGATAGGTGCGCTTGCCTTTAAAATCGCGATATTAGTTAGTTTTTGGTGCGATCAATTTTTATAAATTTTATTACTTAATATCGCGAGTATCAAGGAACAATCAACTATAAAACACCTGAAGCAGCTTATGAATTTATTGAAGAGATGTCGCTGAATAACTATCAATGGCAAGTCATGAGGACAAAGCCGACAAAAGCCGCAGGAGTTTATAATATTGATGCTGTCATTATGCTTACTAACTAAGTAGAATTTCTAAATAAAAAGTTTGATAATTTTGTTGGTTATACGCAGGCACAGCTAGTGATGCAGTGCGATGTAACCCTAGGAAATATGTTCAATCCAGACTACTCATCTTATAGACACAGCATAGAAACTGAGCAAGCCAACTATATGGGCAACAATTCTAGGCCTCAAAATAACCCTTATAGTAATACTTACAATGCAGGTTGGAGAAATCACCCTAATTTTTCATGGGGAAGACAAGGAACTCAAAGACAACAACCCCCTCAGGGATTTCAACAGCCACTGCCGCAACAAGAGAAAAAGCCTAATCTTGAAGAGATGTTCACCAAATTCATGGACATGTCTGAAACCCGCTTTCAAAACACTGAGATGGCATTAAAGAACTAGCAAGCATCAATTAAAGGCCTTGAGAATCAAATTGGTCAACTCGCCAAGTTAATATCAGAAAGACCACAAGGTGGACTTCCAAGTAACACTGAGACCAATCCTAAAGAGCAACTTCATGCCATAAATACAACAGATAAGGAGGCGTTAACCAAAGACGACCAAAATTTATGCGAGGAACCTAAGATGAGTAAAGGTAAGGTAGAGGTAAGCAACAACAAGCCAGACATCAACGAACACAAGCCTCGTATACCATACCCAAGAGCGCTACAGAAAGACCGCACAGGTGAACAATTCGATAAGTTTCTTAAACTCTTAAAGAAATTACACATTAACTTACCATTTGTTGAAGCAATTTTGCAGATGCCAAACGCGGTTAAATTCTTAAAAGAACTCCTGACAAACAAACGGAAGCTAGAGGAGAAATCTGATGTGGAATTAAATGCAGTCTGCTCAGCTATGCTAGAAAATAGACTACCGATCGAACTAAAAGATCCAGGGAGTTTTACAATCCCTTGTTTACTTGGTAGCTTAGAGGAAAAAAATGCTTTAGCTGATTTAGGGGCAAGCATAAATGTAATGCCTTATAAACTGTTTAAACAACTAGGTCTTGGAAACCCTAAGAAAGCCAAAATGAGCATTCAACTAGCTGACAAAACTATTAGGGCACCTAAGGGAATAATTGAAGATGTACTTGTCAAAATCGATAAATTTATATTCCCAGTTGACTTTGTTGTTTTAGACATTGATGAGGATAGCAATGTACCCTTAATTTTAGGGCGACCCTTTTTAGCAACTGCTAGAATTAAAATTGATTTAGAAACAGGTGAACTCACATTTAGTTTCAAGGAAGTTGAATCAAATAAGGACTAAAAAGCTGATCTTGTATGATTATGGAAATGAAAAGTTGTAGTAGTGAGAATAATAAGAAATTAGAAAAGTAGATGTAAGGAAAAGTAATGATGTTATGAATACAAAGATTTCAAAAGATGCTTCACTACAAGAAAATAATTCAGAGACACGATGAATATAATGAAATTCTCAAAGGATATGATTGGTGCATATTGTCAATGAATAAGGTAAGTATAATAACAAAGATGTTTAATAGTGAGTTATTTGCAAATGAAAGAATTAAAGTGAAATTTCTTAAAGCAAGTTTTGTGAAAGAAATAGGATATACAAGGCTTGAGGAAAATAATAAGTTAATAAGAGATAGAGGAAAATGTTGATGAGTTATATCAAGAGAGTGTATTACAATGGAAACATGATAAGAGTAAAAAGTATTCGAAGATGGTAACAAAGGTTTACAAGGATTGAAATGTGTTTATTTAGTAGCAGTGATATAAGAAAAGTGAAAGCAAGTTTAAAAGCCATTCAAAGTACCTTAAGGATTGATAATGAATTAGTGTGTAGTTAAAAGTTTTAAGAAAGATATTATGATTGTATATTTTATGAATATCATTGATGCAAGGTAACCCAAGAATAAGGGTATAGAAATCAAATGAAGAAAATTTTTGAAATATGAGACAAAGGATATAAATTAAATTATTGAAAAGTTATAATTGCGTCATGAATTAATGTCAATGAAAGTGAATGAGTGATAAATGAATTAAGCCAAAAAAATTTATTAATTTAAAAATAGATGAATATGAAAATTTGGTATTTTAGGATGACATAATTAAGTGGATTAAGTGAAAAGTGAAGCCAACTTTGATTTGAAAGGATAAGTATAAATTGAATGTATGAGAAGATATGAAGAAAAAAAGAAGAAGAAGAAGAAGAAGAAAGTAATAACTGGATATGAAGTGAATAGTTAACGTGATGCATATTTGAATGTGAACCATGTACATTTGATCGTGATAAGTTGAGACAAGATAGCTTTTTATAGGTAAAAAAGTGAATTATGGCTTGAAATTTTGTTATTGGAAATAATGAATGAAATGAATACAGTTGAGTATTAGTTTATTAATGCAAGTTAAGTATTAAGGTACTTTGGAATTGTTAAGGTCTATTATGACGATTGAGTAAAAATGAGAATAACAATGATAAGTTTTGCAATCAAAGTGTTGTTACATTGAAGAAAGAGATACTATTCAAATAATAATAAATAAGTTAATATATTTTATAATTGGTGGAGAGAGTCATTGATGAAGTACGTAAAATAATGTATCAATGGCAAGATGTAATTAACTAAAGTGGTTGTCTTTACTAGATGATGAAAAATCTAAGATCCATATCAAAATTAAGAGAAGTTATATGAAGTTTTGGATATTTGATAAATCGAAGTTATAAGTAAATTCTTGAAGAAATGAAATCTAATACAATGTAAGAGATAAAATTTCATCACATGTACCCTTATGAAATAAAGTCATTTAGTTTGATAAGAAAAGGTGAGTTGGATTGAAGTTCATTGACTTCTAAGAAATATTTAATTAAAACAAATAGACGATATGCTATTGTTTCAAGGTTTGAAAAACTTTTGGTAATTTTCATGTTTTGGATTTAGAAAGCAAAAGAAAAGAAACTTCATGAATGAAGAATAATCTAGTGTGATACATGTTCAAGAGATTGGAGAATCCATAAACAATTGAATCTTTTTGTAAAGGAATTCTAGAGACATTGTTGTGTAAAATAAGTTATTTAGAAAAGAGAAGTGATGAGAGAATAGTATCTATGATGAGATTTTAATAAGGGGGGATGTAACCCCCTTTGAAACCACTATTGTAACACCCCAAACCCAGCCTAGACATTATGGCCGAATTTGGCAATGTCACATGGAAATATTTTCAAAACTAAGTCGTTGCTAAAAACCATTTCTCTATTCAAACAACTATTCGTCATCTTTTGTTAATTCAAAACCATGTCGTTTGCTTCTAAAACGGTTTCCATTTCCAAACGTTATTTACTTACCAGTCATTTATTTATTTCCAAAATATTATACCTTGTGGAAGCTTCTAAAATAGTTTGCGTCATTTTGTTAACATGTTTGCCTCTTTTGAAAACCAGCATTTCCTACCTCTAACAGTTATAAATCATAAATAAAGAAAAATAAAACCCAAGTTAAAGTATAAATCCATAAAGGCCATGTTACAGAAAAATACCCCAAATAATACTTAAAATCATAATTAAGTACGAAAATGTAAATGGTCGTGCAGCCACCGCTGAATCCTCCTACGCACTGATCCGCCTATGCTTGGGGGTTACCTGTACAGTAAGAAAAAGAAACAAATGGGTGAGTTTACAAAAACTCGATGTGTAATCCCCATGCAACCAAACGGACAGTAGGCAAGCAAATAACAGTCTGGGCCCAAGCCCTTGTCAATAACAATAATCAGTTGGGCTTTGGCCCATAATAGTAATAGTATCAGTGATAGTAGTGGTAGGGCCTTATCCCATCACAGAATCAGTATGCAGTAATGTGATGTATAGTATGTAAGTCCTACCCAACCATCTACTATACACCATCTCCTGTCCAACCTTGCACTCCTGTGGGGATTAAATCACCCACCTATCCCTACACTTACAACTTAGCATCGATTGTGGTACTAAGCAGTATTCAGAGCAGAGCTACCAGTATAATAGGCCTTAAGGCCATCAGTGATATGCAACAGAGCTACTAGTAAAATAGGCATTAAGCCTTTCAGTACGCTTCCTCCACATATATCATCCCAACCCCCATGCAATGCATCATACAATCCTGTCATGTTATCTTATGGAATCATGCTTATAATCAGTACAATACAAGTAATCATGCTCAATATATAGTCATACATACACATGTGTCATACAGTCAGTTACGGATCAAAGTAAAGCTTACTGACCCTACAGTAGGTTCACAGTCGACTAGGGCGACTTGTGCAACCCTAGCAGTCAATCAGTGAAAATGGGCCCACAGGCCCATGTTGTATGACCTTGTGGGCCCACATGCCTATGTGGCCCACACGGCCCAAAATGGCCTTGGCCATGTGAATCATACGACTTTATTCCCACATGCCCGTGTGGTTCACCCGTATGGGGCCCACATGCCTGTGTGGCCCACACAACCCAACTCGGCTCTGCACACGAGTCATACATGGCCAGCCTCATCGATCACACGCCCATGTTTGGTCACATGGCCTACCATACGGGTGGTCGCATACCCGTGTGGCATCGACAAACGCATTTTTTAACTTTTCGTTAATTTCCATTTTCAGAGTTGTGTTTACACACCTGGTTGTGAAAATGCGCATACAGTCCTTGAGCACTCTAAATTTAAGTTCAACCACAAGCATTTGATTAGTTGCATGTCAACCAAATTTAAAATGACCCTAATCGAAAACACTTAATCATTTAGTCGACAACCACTCACCTTGTTTGAGCAACTGAGGCCCTACCTACTTAAACCGTCGAGAACGAATGATCACTAAGCTCCTACAATCTAGCCGAACCCTTATTAACAAATAATCGTATGAACAATTTGAACCAAATTGAAACTCAAACTTACCGAAAGTGCAAGACCGCATACAGAAAAAGGAACTATCGAAAAATAAATAAAAGGCAAAGGCCAAAGGCACAACAATTTGACAAAGAACAAAGATGAAAAGAACGAGAACTATGGGAAAAATAAATCGGCACAGAGAGGGACATCGAAGCAGAAAAAAGACCAACAAGGGTGGAGGAATAAGCGTCTGTCGAGGGAAGGACAAAGCCGAAGGGAAACAAAAGGTGTAGCCGAGAATCATCTAACAATATTCGGCCAATGGAAAAGAGCAAAGGAGAAAAAACAGAGAGAGAAAACGGCAGCAACAGTTTAGGGGAAAGCACCTTTGCCGTAGAGAAGAACAAATTTGGAAAAGAAAGAGAATGAAACAAAACAAAAAAATAGCAAAAACCCTTAATAAAGATTCGGCCCCCAAGAAGTGAAAACAGTGGTCAAAAAACAGAAATAGAGAGAAAGTACAACCTAAAGTCAAAATCTTGAGAAACAAGAGTTCAAGATCGGCACCAACTCTCCCACTATCCTCAAATTCCCATATTTTCCTCCCTAAATCCCTCCAAATCGTCCACCCCTCCCTTAACCACCTAAATCAAATTCCACTACAACTCTTCAGTAGTTCGGTTAGACTAAAACACCCACACGGCACTAGCAGCAAAATAAAACACTCCCTTGCGCATACTAAGAATCGAACTCAAGACCATCAGCACTTGGCCACTCTACTTAACCACCAGACCAGCAGGCTTATTCTAACATGTTTTTCCCATATTTATTTCTAAGCCTACTGGCTAAAGGTAGGGGTTCATTTAATGAAAAGCAAAAATTTTCCCAAGCTAAGGCTTGAACTTGGGACCTCTCAGACACTTCCCATAACACTCAACCACTGAAGCAAGCATGTACTTATGTCACAAACACACGAAATTAAAAATAAAGGATTTTTGGGGCGTTACAACTCTACCCCCTTAAAGAAAATTTCAGCCTCAAAATTTTACCTGATCAAAACAGATGAGGATATTGCTGTCGCATCACATCCTTAGACTCCTACGTGGCCTCCTCAGAACTATGATTACGCCAAAGAACCTTAACCAGTTGGATGGACTTCCTTCTTAGAACTTTTACATCATGATCCAATATCTGTACCGGCTCCCTCTCGAAAGTCAGATCTGGCCTAACCTCAATCTCCTCAACTGGAACAATATGTGTGGGATCAGAACAGTAGCACCTCAACATTAAGACATGAAAAATATCGTGAATCTGCTCCAACTTTGGAGGTAGCTCTAACTAGTAAGCAACTGGGTCCACTCGTCTCAGTATGCGATAAGGCCAAATGAATCTAGGGCTCCGCTTGCCCTTACGACCAAATCTCAGTATCTTTTTCCATGGTGAGACCTTGAGAAACACAAAGTCCCCCATATAATACTCTATCTCAAACACTTCCCAGAACACTTAACCACTAAAGCAGGCATGTACTTATGTCACAAACACATGAAATTAAAAATAAAGGATTTTTGGGGCATTACAACTATGATGTAAGTGTATACCTGGACTATGTATAACAACCCATTTTAAGTGGTACCAAAAATGATGGTTTGAAACCCTGTTTATTGATGATGGAGTCAGCAAGTTTTAATTTTTAGTATCTATTAGTCTATTATAGTGTTATATGAAATCCTTATTTTTTAATTTGATTAATTGGATAATTTATTTTAGTATAGGGATGAAATCATAAAGGTGGTAAAAGCTAACCACTATGGATTTCTTTTGCTAGTGGAAATATGATAATCTATTAAAGACTAAATTGATAATTCAACCATTTTCGCAATTAATGGCCAAACATGTGTTGGTTTTACCTTACCTATAATGATGCTAATCTTAATTAATAATTAGATTAGACACACACACATATATATATTCCATATCATAGTGGATAAAAAAAGGCAGCTCATTTTACTCTTCTTCATACTCTCCATCACCGTTTTTCTACCTTGTTAAATTAGAAAAACTTGGTCAAGCATTGTGTTCTTGCATGGTAAGCTAGTTCAAGTCTATTTTACTTGAATTTGATATTTTTGAATTTGTCACACTTCAATCTAGCTAATAGTAGTGTTTATTTCCAAAATTGTTAAAATTTTCTTAAGACTACCATTGGTTTTTTTTTTTTTATAAAAAAAGGGCTCGAAACCCACAACCTCGATTAACAAGAATCAAGTATTAAAATATTATGGATATTGCTCGAATACTCCCAAGCACAATACATATTACAATTCTTATTTAAAGCTATCTTATTTAGGTAATCCGCTACTTAGGTAAAAGACATATGTTGAATGCTTGAAATTGTCGTGTTAAATATTTAGTCTAGATGAAAAGCTATGACAAAGGATTACTTCGTAAAATTAGAATTTGTTAGTTTCCAATAACAACTAAAATGGAGACACTTCGAAATCAACCTAAGATTTCTATAAATGTTGCTATAAAGTGCTTGACTATTTAAGTGGTAGGTTTAAGGGAAGCTAGAGTGATGGAAATAAACTGACTTATGTGTTTCATAAGTTGATGAATGATGTTGGTTAATAAAAATTGAATTGAAATAATGTTATAGACCAATATTTGAATCCGCCAAGAGAAGATCGCAGGAAAGGAAAAGTTGTTGAGTAAACTCTATTGTGGCAAGTGATCATTCTGCCAGGTAAGTTCATAAAATATGAACATTATTTAAGTTTCTTTTCTTTTTGTTCTTAAATTTTATAATTAAAAATTTGGTAAGTAGATTTGGTTGATAAATATATAAAGAAGAACTACTAAATTATGTATGAAGGAATGTGAATGAAATTGCAAAATGATAATGTCTTGATGAACTTAGTAAAAGACTCATATACATGGTTACAAATTATTTCTTAATGATTTTGATATCTAGTATTTGCCATGGGCTCGAATATACATGTGACACAAATTTAGCCTGGACTAGTAATCTAATGTTGTTTTAAAGGTTTAGCATGGACTTGTAACCTTACATGTATATATAGACCTGATTAAGTTTTCATTGTGTTAATAAAGGTTTAGCCTAGATGGGTAACTTGACACCTCTGTACATGATTAGCTCAAGTAAGCCTCTGATGTGAAACGTACCTTTGTTTGAGTTCTTTTACAATGTTCATTGGGTAAAATAATGCATGTGAAATGTGAAATTGACAAGTTAAGAAATGAGGAAATATGAAAAATTAATTACTATAATTGAAGTCCACATCAACGATAGGTATGTGATTTGACATGAAAAATGGTAGTGTATCATGTTGCTTACCCAGTATACTATATGTAAATGAAATATATGAACTTACCTCCTTGATAGGTAAACTGTATTTTCATATTAAATTATCATAATATTATTATGTGAGGTAAGTAAATTGTTGAATTTGTATAAGCTTACTAATTATTCTAAATACTTATGCCTAGATTGTTTTTATCTTGTAGGTTTTAGAACATTTAGAGCTCGTTGATTAGATCAGCAAAAAGTTCACACTATCCTCTAGACGTTGTGGTAGACTCTTGATTGATTTGAGTCAGTCTAAGTAGGAGTCGTTTGGTTATATGTAAATAATCTTGTTAAACCTTGAAGGTGATTATTTTAAGTTTCGTGATGTATGATAATAAATTTAATTCCAGTTCTGTTATGTTCCAAGTTTTAAGTTCCATGGGACCTATCATAGTGTGGGTGTTTGCGAAACAGTCCACCAGTTTTGAGTATCCACGGGAGATGTTCAAAATTAGATGTTCGCCTTACTTTTTGAAATAGTGGTGTCCACGAAATAATCCACAGTTTCGTCATTTGAAAATTATGCATAGTTGAATGATCCATCAAAGCAATCCGTCACTTATTAGTCTGCGACATAATTTGCCACGTATGTTTAAAGCATGCAAATGTGTGATGAGTTTTACATGGTAACCTCCTATAGTTCAAGTCTAGTGACTAGACAGGGCAAAGGGTGTTACAGTATGCATAATAGATTTCCCAGGTAAATGAAATGTGATATATGAGTGATAGTAGAATAGGTCATTGGAAATTTTGGTTTTCTTTCAATTTGGTCTTTCTCCATCCAAAATACAAATCTCCACCTATGAATTTCCAAGTGAAATCAAGTTTTTAAAAACATCAAAAGCATAGTTTTCATGATGGAATTCATGAGTTCATGGGTGGAAGTGGGAGAAAGTCAAGAAAGTGTGAGAAAACAAGGTGACAAGGTAAGAATTCAAGTTTTGTGTGTTCTATGTTTTGTTGAAGTAGAAACAAGAGACATCAGTTCTTTATATGAATTTTCATTATGTTTTTTTGGTATGAAAGTATTAAATAGATAGTGTAATGATATACAAATAAGTTGTGTTAAAGTGGAAATGTTTTGTAAACCTTGTGGTTTATTGTTAGAGGTTGTACATAGATAAGTTATGTGTGGCTTTGAATGGTATTTTTAGGTCTAAAAAGTGTTAAGAATGATTGGATTTTGATTGGAGTATGTTTTTAGATATTTTTAAACTTGATTTTGACTCCCCTATACACACATTTTGATGTATAAAGAACTTGTAGTGGTACAACTCGAACAAAATGCAAAAATAAATAGTAATAATTTTCTTGCACAATGGAAATAAAAATTTAAAAATCAACCCGGTTTGTGAAATTTATAGCAATAAACCCTAGACAAAATTTGCATTTGTGTTTTTTGAATAGATAAATACTTGACGTTCCCGACTTTCAACCAAATGATTTTCTCAACTATTCTCATACCACGAACTGCTCTGATTGTGAGCTCGAACGAATCAAATTAAACATAGAACTAGAAATAGTTTTCTTTTATTTAATGTGAAAACAAAAATATCTTTTCAAATGAAAACTAGCAGAATCGTTATTTTGGAAAATATATTTATTTCTTAGAGATTAAAAGTCTCTCTATTTTTGGGCAGAATAATGATATCTTGAAGTTGTCTTAATAGCCCTATCAGTGTTATCTATTTATAAGGAGGGGAGGTAGAACCCTTGTTGAATTGTAGAATTTTATTTCAGCTAGAAAAAGAAACTCCTAGTCTAACTAGTAGTTTAGGTGGCGGCAGCTCTAGTTAATATTACTAGGGTTTTCCGTACACCCATTTAACATGAGGGGCTTTTTAGTCTCTCCCATAACTAGTCCAATTACAAATACTTCCCGAGCTTTTAACCAATACTTTATAATTTGGTCCAACCTGATATTTGTTTTTCTATTTCCCAAAATAAACTTCAATATATTTCTAATTAAATAATCTTCTCAACTCAATTCTAATTCATTTAAAATCAGGACGACTTTACCGTAAAAGAATCTATGAGAAAATATATCTAATATTTCTTCATTCAACGGTTTACTATGACCAAATGATTTATTGCCATATTCGAACTTCATTTAATTCGAAAAACATAAATTCAGTTTTTAAGTCATTTTCATTTTTTATTTTCATTTTGGAGAAAACTACATTCGTTTCAAAATGATTCCATTTCTCCATTTTCATTTTCATTTTGGAGAAAACCATAACTGTTTCCAAATGTTTGTCATTTCTCCATTTTCATCATTTCTGTTCATTTGATTCAACATGTAATTCATTTATGGTTTCAACGAGCTAGTAGAGGGATCAATTGGACATATGCAATTGAGGCTCAAATGATTTATAATTAAGTTCCAGCTTTTCTCCTATTAATTATAAACTCATTTAGTCACAAAGTCATTCCATTATAGGATCGTGACTAAGCTCCCCCCAACGACATACAGTTACTAAAGCAACTTGATCAGTACTCGTCCAATGACCTTGTCATAAGTGTGTTACCCTCATAGGATATCTTTAACCTCTTTGGGATAATATTTTTTCCCCCAATATGATCCTATTTTATCTCATAGTAAACATATTCTTTCATGAAAAGTTAATCACTATCAAATAGCAATCAATTCATTCATCATAAAGACGAACGACTCGTGGTCATGTTTGCTTTTCATCAACCATGTAATGCCAATGAGAGGATATCATTTACCAATTTCTAAGGCTACAATTTCCACTATTATGAATGGCACTACATACTATAGAAGTCATACACCCAATGCACAAGCTTTTGGTTCCTTATCAATTTGAACTCAGGCTTTTACTTACATCAAAGTATACGAGTCACACATAAATAATTTGTCATCCACTCAGGATTTAGGTATGTCACACTATAAATGTCACAAGTGAATAAATCCATCAACGGATTCATGATCTATTCATCTTGGGTCCAATCGATGTACTATCAGTCTAGTCAATTACATCAATGTCTTTATCTTTTAGGAATGATCCACTCCGATGCTGTCACATCTCGAAAACCAGGTTAGTAGAATTGGACATTAGATTATGGGTTTGAGAGAAAAATTAGATTTTGTGTCATAGGAATTAAAATAGGAAAAAATAATTAAATTAGTTAATAATAGTAATAATAATTAAATAATTATGGTATTAATAATCAGGGCATTAGTAAAAAGATTATAATAATAGAGACTAATTTGAGAATAGTAGTTAAAGTAGAGGTTAAATGTGTAAATTAAAAATTCATGGTTAAGAGGGGAGCAATTAAAACAAGAGAGAATAGGGGAGGACATATAGGGCAAATAAAATGGTTTGTTGGCTATAAAAAGCCACTATCGTCCAATTTTTCTCCATTCTTTTTTTTTTCTTTTTAAAGTTTTGTTAGATCTAGGGTTGAAAGTTTTCTCTCAAATTTTCTGCATCTTCCATATTTTATTGGCATCCAAACACTCCCTTTTCTTTCTATTCTTTAACAAAATCACTATTTCTTCTCTAATTTCTCACCTAAACTTAGCTCACTTTTGCTTAATTGGTATAAATTCATGGAGGTTTTCGAGTTAAAGGTAAGTCTATTATTTTCTTATGTATTAAATTTGTATTAGGTGTTTTTAATTTGAATTTTCATCGATCTAAGTAAGAAAATTAAAAAATCATGATTTTGAAGTTATCTTTTGCAGAAAAAATGGTGAATGAAGAAATAAAGAGCTAAGAGATGTTTTTAAAATAATTTTCAATATATTTTGATGACATTAAGAGGTTTACTAATTCAATTTATCAAAATCTTTAATTAATTGCATTAATTAAATGGTTGTCTTTTGAGAATGAGAATGAACAGTGGTTTTTCGAGAAAAGTAGTGTCTAGTAAAATTAAGTTGAATTATCGGCCTAGATCTATAATTAAGCACAAGTTAGGGGGTTAGGAGATAGAAATTAAGGATTTAATTAAGTTAAAAAGAATAAATTAAGCAAAATAGATTGTATGAAATAAGCCGAATAAGTATGTATGAGTGGAGAGCCATTGTATGAACAAAAAGAGAGTAAGCTAGATTGTTTTTGAATGCTTAGTAATATGTATATTTTTGTGAAAAGCTGAAAAAGTTGGTGGAGCCTAAACAAACAAGGATAAAGGTAAGCAAAAAGTTGTCTAGTTCGATAAGCCAAGGTGAGCTATAGGTGAGTGCATTTGTATGTCGTGTTTTAGTATGAATTACGAGATCTAGAGAGTCAAAGTGAGGCTTGCTAACCCCCACTTATGGTATGCAAACTTTAACTTCTTCCTTATGCAAATCCTTGTAATTTTTTTTGAATTGTTAAATATATACACTGCGCGATTTTAATGGTGCAAAATGCAATAACTTATATTATATATATACATGGGTTTTATTTTGTATAAGTATATATATTAGTGGGAGTTATAATATATATATATAAGGGGGATTGTAATATACATATATATATATATGTGTGTGTTTCCTTTGGTGGTTTGTAAATAATATATATATTTAAGTAGGGTTGTAAAATAAATATATATGCGTGAGTTGTTTTACATATATTATTTTATATTATATGCATAAGCTTTATTTTATATAATATATATATGCATGGACTTTATATATACTAGATCGGCTTTGGTGTTATATATAATGAATGGGGCTGTACATATATATTATGCATGGTTTTTGTTTTATATATTATATAAATTTATGGGATTTTTTAAGGTATGCTAAAATTCGACATGACAAACGTCACTAACTAGGTATGTATATATATGTTTTATATATTTATATATGGTTATATAAAACTTGCAAGTTGATATAAAAGCAAATATTATAATATGGATTTTTATAACATGTGAATTTTATTGATAGTACACATCTATGCACGCTGGAACCCATAAGTGAATTATGGGATTTATTATATTGTGAGTTTTTATTAGTTTAAAATTATATTATTGTGAAATGTTAAGTGCGAGCTCAACAGTAATGTGAGCTAGTTATATTGCGTAATAAAATGTGATTAATTAGATATGTTGGCAATGTGAACACTTGAAACCATTGGATATCATTGGAATGCCATAGGATTGTGAGTACTCACTCTTTTTATTATGTGTTGGGCATTGTGGCTCGGAGATTCTGTTGGAGAGATAAGGGAATGTTGAGCATAGCTCCATTCACTGTAGATAGTGTGGTGTGTTTGGAGAGTGTGAGCATACATGCTACACTTACATTGAGATAGCGTATGACTTTATGAGTCACGTGGTCTGATTTAGAGATCCGTTTATCCAATAAGTATATAATTTGATTATGTTTCATATTCACGAATTGCTAATATATCACTGTATTATGTATGAAACTTGTGTTACATGTGAATTGTTAAAGTATGTTCAAATCCTTACATGTTTGGTGAGTTTACTTGTGTTGTATGCATGTGTACTCATTGAGCTTATCCAAGCTCACACCCCTTTACTTTATCGTGCAGATAAATAGTTCCCAGGTTAGTGAGGACGGTGTCAAATCGATGATCCATTGCAAGGCATTTTTTAGAGTATGTGTGTTGAGATTTTAAACTCTGAAGTGAATGTAATGTTGATCATTTCAAGGGTTTAGTTCTAAAATTAGCCTTAGACTTTTTAAATAAAATTTTCAACGAGTTGTAAATGTACCTTACAGGCTGTTTGTTTTTTTTTGGGGATTTTTGAACGTTATAATTTCTTACTTGATTGCTTGTTTAAATGGTTTTATTACTTGATTAATCTGATGATAATTAAATGAACTACCACATTTTCACAACTAAGGAAGACTATCGAGTATTAAGGTATGCCCTATACCTTCTGATTGTGTGAATGAAATGATTAATTTAGAAAAGCATGCATTTAGGTCTAATTTCCTATATGAAATATTCTGCAAATGGATGGTGTGTACGGTTAGTTGGGGTGGTTCGTAAAGTTTTAAATTGAGAGTCACCTTGGTGGCTAATATGGTGTTCAAAATTCGGGTCGGACCATCCCGACCGCGTTTGGGGCATCATAGATGCCTAAGACAAAGCATCTTCTCAATTAGACTTGATAGACGGCATATTATTCATTCAACCGGTTTGCTTATTTTCTATTAGATTAAGGACATGTTTAGGTTTGTCTACTAATATAAGTCTTCTTTCTGTATTATGATCCAACCACGTAATGTTGTTTAGTATTAGTTAAATATTAAACAACCAGTGAACGACATTTGCTTCTATTTTACTTTACATGCAAAAATCACATAAGGACAATATACAAAATATTAATGTAATTCATGAATAATTTTATTGACCAATCTATTCAAAAAATTACAAGCGTACTTAGAAGAAAATACTACACTTAAAGCATCAAATCCAACATATTTACAATCAATTTATACTATTAGATGTCTAAAATCAACCAAAACATGTATTCAATATGATATAGAATCATTTTCAGGTCTTACACAAGCTTACGAAATCCCTAAAGTTAACCAGAGATAGAAGTAGGACCAAATTGTAAAGATTTAAAAATACAAGGTTGACGTTCCGACGTGAGGGAGTTCCTTGCCGCAATGCAACATACTATCAAGCCTTGTCACAACGACCAAAATCAAGCGTCGCAACGTTCCTTTGCATTCAGATCTTGTTGCGATGACATTGAAACAATGTTACGACGTTACATACTGTTTCTGCAAATTCATTTCAATTCAACCTGCAATTTTCCAAGCAAAGCATAATACACACGTACACCTAATATCAACAATGTAAGCAGTCCTCAAACACCAATTCATGCACTTCAACACCCTAAATCAACAAAATACTAATACCGTGTAACACCCCAAACCCGGCCTGGACGTTATGGTCGAATCTGACGATGTCACATGGTAGTGTGTTTGAAAGTAGTAACTTGTGTTGGACAAATCGTAACTTCGCTTAAAACATTTTCCGTTTAGAATTCATCATTATCTTATATTAATTCTAAAATCGTGGTTCTTATTCAATCGTTAGTTTTCAAAACATTATACGTTGTGGAAGCTTTTTAAAACAGTCTGTGTCCTTGTGGGTATTTTGCTAAAACACATACATTTCTTTTAAAAACTTGTATTTTAGCTACCTCGAGCAGATGTAAAACCTAAAACAATATAAAATCTAAATTTTCAACAAAAATCCATAAAGGCCTTTAGTACAGTAAAATATCCCAAATAAAACTTTAAAAACCTAATTAATTACGGAACAGTGTAAAAAGGGCCGTGTGGCCATCGCTGAGTCCTCCACCGCTTCGATCTGCTTAATCTAGGGATTTCCTATACAGATAAAATAGAAGGGTGAGTTTACGAAAACTCAGTGTGTAATCCCCATATAAACAAGTAGACAGAATGCAATCATAGTCTGGGCCTAAGCCCATTTCAGTAACAGTTTCAGTTTCAGTTAGGGCCTTAGCCCATTACAATACAGACGCAGTCATGCATTTGGGCCTTGGCCCATTACAATATCAATATTCAAACAGTAACAGATATATAGTATCAAATCCTACCAAGCCAGCCTTTACACTCCAACTCTATCCAACACTACACTCTATGCATGGATATAATCAACCCACCCATCCCTACACTCCAAAAAGCACCGAATACGACACTAGACAGTAGTTTACAGCTACGCTGCCAGTAATTTAGGCTCGAGGCCTTTCAGTACACTTCCTTCGAACAAAATAAACCCCCAACCCAATGCAATGCAATATACAAATATGACATGCTATAACATAATATCATGCATGTAATCAGGGCATACAGTATCAAATAAGTGGAACATCATCATGCTTATTCATATCAGTCATACAGTAATTTCATTTAATTAGGGGTTTAGATAAGCTTACCGACCCTACAGTAGGTCCACAGTCGACTCGAACGACCTGTGCAACCTTAGCAATCTAGCAGTGATAATGTTTACCCGTGTGGGCCCACACGGCCCAATTCGTCCGGCCCGTGTATCGCACACGACCCACCACACAAGCGGCCACACACCCGTATGGCATCGACAGCCTCACTTTTTGGCTTTTCGCCATTCCCGTTTACAATGTTATGATTACACACCTGATTCTGATTATTTGCAAAAACACCAGTATAACATTTTATTATACAGTTCAATCAATAACCAATTAACTAAAATCAAAACGCATACTTCTAACACCTTAACCGAACTCTTACCTTACGAACACCGGACGTTTCTCTCTATAATTTGGCACCAGCACAGCCCTTCACTCCAAACTTTCAGCTGTAATCATAATTAACAAAGATTCCTTAATTACCAACTTAAAAATCAAATATTAAAACACCCTTATTAGTCGTAAAACAATGATTTAATCAAGACCCCAATACCGAGGGTGGTTCAAAAAGCATGATCCACTTACCAATGATAACTCTGTCCTTAACGCTCCAACCTCAGCAGCAGTACAAACCGATCACTACCTTTCACCTACCATAAGTAACAACAATCTCCTTAGTCACCAACCAAGAATCAATTAACAAGAGGCGAAAACACTACTTACCAAATACACAAAAGGAAAATGGAGAAGACAAGTTGCAGCATGTAAAAGAGTTTAGAGAAAAGGAAAAAAGAAAAAAATGGGTTAATAGAGAAACCAAAGCAGTAGAAGAAGGAAGTTTTTCAGAAAGCAATTGGCAACAAATAAAAGAAGAAGAAGAGAAAAGCTAGAAGAACAAGTCAGCATCAATGAAGTAGAAAATAATTGGCTGAGAAAATGGATTCAAAATGTCAAAAGGAGTTGAGAGGCCGAAATTTGGAAAAATAAAATCTAAATTTTGAGAAGAAGAGATCAGGTTCGACACAACTCTGATTACTTTCCTTAATCCTCTCCTCAAAATCCTTACTACTATCCCACCACAAACCGTCCACTTCCCTACTACACCTCAAATTCCTTATTTTTCTCCACCAATCCCATAACTACTGAAATCACCCTCATTATCCTCTTAAAAATTTTCCACAACATCCCCACACTCCTCAAATACTCAGAATTTCGTTCAAACTACAACACTCATATGGCATAAGCAGTAAAAATAAATCCCCTTGATTGCGCAGAGATTCGAACCCTAAAACTCCAGCCACTTAACACTCCACTTAACTACCAGACCAGCAAGCCCATTCTGACATATTTTACTAGCATTTATTTATAAGCATACTGATTAGTTATAGGGGTTTATTCATTTAAAAACAAAAATTTGCCCAAACTAAGGCTTGAACTTGGGATCTCTCAGACACTTCCCAGAACACATAACCACTGAAACAAACATATATTTGTGGCACAAACATACGAAAATAAATATATAAGGGATTTTTGGAGCGTTACTACTCTACCCCCTAAAAGAAAATTTTGGCCTCGAAATTTTACCTGATTAGAACAGATGAGGATACTGTTGTCACATCGCATTCTCAGGCTCCCATGTTGCCTCCTCAAAGCTATGATTACGCCAAAGAACTTAACCAGTAGGATGGATTTTCTTCTTAAAACCTTTACATCTTACTGTAATATCTGAACTAGCTCCTCCTCAAAGGTCAGATCTGGCCTAACCTTGATCTCCTCAATAGGAACAATATGTATGCGATCAGAGTGGTAACGCCTCAACATCGAGACATGGAATACATCATGAATCTTATCTAGCTTTGGAGGTAACTTCAACTGGTAGGCAACTGGTCCTACACGCTTCAGGATACGATAAATCCCAATGGATCTAGGGCTCAACTTACCCTTACGACCAAGTCTCATTAGCTTCTTCCATGATGAGACCTTAAGGAAAACTGAGCATCCCACAGAATACTCAATTTCACGTCGCTTCAGGTTTGCATAGGACTTCTGCCTATCAGATACTGCTTTCAGTCGGTCTCTAATTAGTCTAACTTTATCCTCAGTATTAGAAACTAGTTCAGGACCTAGAACACACTGCTCGCCCAACTCAGTCCAACATGAAGGTGTACGACACCTACGACCATATAATGCCTCGTAAGGTGCCATCTGAATGCTAGACTGATAGCTGTTGTTATAAGCAAACTGCCTTGGAATTCAGGTAATCCTCCTGTATCTGAATCACCCTCTCTAACTGACTGTCAATCTGAGGATGGAACACAGTACTGAATTCCAACCTTGTACCCAGAGCTTCATGTAGCTTCTTCCAGAACCGAGACTTGAAGCGAGGATCCCTATCAGATATTATCGAAATCGGTACCCATGCAGTCTCACTATCTCAGACACATACAATTTAGTCAGCTTCTATAGAGAGTAATTAGTACAAACCGGTATGAAGTTGGCGGACTTGGTCAATCGATCCACAATAACCCATACAGAATCCTTCTTGGTGGGTGTAAGGGGTAACCCACTAACAAAGTCCATAGTTACACACTCTCACTTCTAAAGCAGAATCTTGACTGGCTGCAACAAATCCAAAGGTAACTAATGCTCAGCCTTAACCTACTGGCATGCCAAACACTTAGCCACAAAATCGGTAACTTCTTGTTTAAGACCTGGCCACCAGTACAAATCATAAAGGTCGCAATACATCTTATTTCCCCTAGGATGCATAGCATAAGGGCTACTATGCACCTCTCGCAGTATAGACTGCCTTAATATAGTATCCTTCGGAACACAGATTCTCCCACGGAAGTAGAATACCCCTTCACTATTTAGTCTAAAATCTTCAGTATTCTCACTCTCAACCAATTGGAAGCGCAGACCTAAAGATTCATTCTCCAACCGCTTAACTTTAATCTGCTCAATCCACGTCAGTTTAACTTGAAGTTCAGCCAATAGACTACCATCATCAAATAAACTAAGGCGAGCAAACATCACCCTCAAATCAGTCACAACTCTACGGCTTAGTGCATCGACCACCACATTGGCCTTACCGGGTGGTATACAATCATACATTCGTAGTCCTTAAGCAGCTCAATCCACTTACGCTGCCTAAGATTCAGCTCTTTTTGAGTGAAGAGGTATTTGAGGCTCTTATGATCGGTGTAAATGATACACTTCTCACCATACAAGTAATGCCTCCAGATTTTTAGTGCGAAAACCACAGCGACCAACTCCAAGTCATGCGTCGGATAATTCACCTCATGAGTCTTAAGCTGACGAGACGCATATGCTACCACCTTACTCTCTTGCATCAATACACATCCTAAACCGACATGTGATGCATACCTGTAAACAGCAAACTCTTTTCCAAAATATGGCTGTATCAAAATAGAAGCTTCAGTCAATACAGTTTTAAGCTTCTCAAAGCTCTCTTACTATGCATCAGTCTAGTTAAATGGAACACCCTTGCATAGCAACTTAGTCAAAGGTACCACAATCAATGAAAACCCTTCTACAAAACGTCGATAATACCTTGCCAGTACTAGAAAACTACGAATCTCATATACAGTCTTAGGCTGCTTCCAATCTAAGATAGCCTCAATCTTTTGAGGATCGACTCTAATCCCCTCAGCAGAAACCACATGTCCCAAAAATGTTACCTCACATAACCAGAACTCACATTTACTGAACTTAGCGTACAGTTGTTTCTCTCGCAGAATCTGTAGAACCACTCTAATGTGTTCATCGTGTTCATCCTCAGTGTTCAAATACACCAGTATATCATCAATAAATACCACCACAAACTGATCCAAATAGGGTTGGAACACTCGGTTCATTAGACCCATAAAAGCTGCTGGTGCATTCGTCAATCCGAATGGCATCATTACGAACTCGTAATGACCATATCGAGTCCTAAATGATGTCTTGTGCACATCAATCTCCTTAACCCTTAGCTTATGATATCCTGATCGAAGGTCAATCTTGGAGAAAATTGTAGCCCCTCGAAATTAGTCAAACAGATCATCTATCCTCGGTAAGGGATACTTATTCTTGATTGTCAACTTGTTCAATTGTTGGTAGTCAATACACATATGCATGGATCCATCCTTCTTTTTCACAAATAGAACTGGTGCTCCCCACGAAAACATACTAGGGCAGATGAACCCACGATTCAGTAACTCTTGAATCTGAGCCTTAAGCTCCACAAGCTCTTTCGGTGCCATTCTATAGAGAGCAATGGACACTGGAGCTGTGCCAGGGAGGAGTTCAATCCCAAACTCTACTTCACCATTCGGTGTTAACCCAGATGGCTTCTCAGGAAAAATGTCCAGAAAGTCCTTAACCATCTTGATATCCTTAACTGAAGAATCCCAAAATCTGAAACACTGATGTAGGCCAGATACGCATCACATCCCTTACGAACCAACTTTTCAGCCTTTAATGTAGAAATCACATTCAATAGATAATTCTGGCGTTCCCCAATTACGACTACCTCGCTGTCCTCTTCAGTTCTCAATACAACCCTTTTTGTGGTACAATCTAAGCCCATTTGGTGCTTAACAAACCAGTCTATTCCCAGTATCAGAACAAATTCTCCAAAAGGTAGTTCTATCTGATCAGTTAGAAAAATAGCCCATTGAACCTCTAAAGGAACGTCTCTAAACAACTTATTTACCCTTACTGATTACCCCAGCGGACTCAGTACAGTCACCTCACTCGTATTACTCTCAACTAAGATGCCTAAGTTTTCAGTCATAGTGCAAGCTATATAGGAGTGAGTAGATCCTATGTCTATCAGTGCAGGATAAGGTACATTATAAATAAAGAACGTACCCGTGATAATGTTTGGAGCATTTCCATCCTCTCGGTGATGTGCAGCATATACTAGAGCCGGTTGCTCACTTCAGTATGACCAGTACCTCTGCCCAGTGCTTTGACCATGACCTAACCCATTACCACCTCTAACCTGACCACGGCCTCTCAGTGGCTGCTAAACTACTCTCGTGGCTACTAAACTACTCTCAGTGGTGGTGCAGTACCCATGCTAGAAGCTTGCATCTGATCGGATCTCTGCGGACACTCTCTAATACTATTTTCTAATGAACCGTACCTCAAACAAGCCCCAGTTCTTTTCGAACACTCGCTTGGATGGTGTCTACCACAGTCTGTACACGACGGTTGTCCAGTAGCAGCAATAAAAGCCCCAGCTCTGATCAGCCCATCAACTCTGGCCTTTTTCTTAGGCCTCTGAATGGAACTCGAAGGCTCTGAATCCCTCTTGTTCTTACCTCTCTCTATATCGTGGTTATGGCGCTCAGTGTGCTTAACTTCTTTAGCGATCTTCGCTTTGTCAACCAGTGCAGCAAAGTCTCACTACCTCTGTGGAGCTATCAGAACCCTCAGATTATCCCTGAGGCCATCCTCGAAGCGAACACATCACTCGTACTCAATCGCCACCATACCTCACGCATAGTGGCTTAGTAGCAGAAATTTGGCCTCATACTCGGCCACTAATCTATCTCCCTGAGTCAGATTAAGGAACTTTCTCCTACGGGCATCCACATAACTGACACCCACATACTTCCCCTAGAAAGCGGTCTTAAAGAACTCCCAAGTCAGTCAATCAGGCTGAGTGCCCTCCTTAACCATAAGCCACCACTTGTAAGCCTCATCTCTCAGTAGTGACACTGCACCCTTTTAGTTTCTGCCCAGAGGTGCAGTCCAAATCGTCCATAACCCTTTCTGTAGCCTCGATCCAATACTCAGCCATGTTAGGGGCAACTCTAGCAATACCTTTGAAAATCTCAGCTCTATTAGACCTGAGTCGTTTCGTAACTAACCCTCAACCTCCAGCTCCAATTGGGCCCAGTGCCCTCTCCAAAATTTGTAACATGGCTTGGGACAGTGCGTCGTCCCCAGCCACACTATCATGAGACCTAGTTCCAGTCTCAGGGGAAGTAGCATCTCACTTGTATGCAAATTAGGCAAGTTTCCAAAAAATGAAGACCCAGCTCAAGCACCTCTACGGCCTTTACTACGGCCTCTTGTACCCCGTCTATGAGTACCTCTTGTGCTCATTTTCTAATAGTGTTTTATCTGTATTAACATTTTTATGCATCAGCTTACAGTTCTAGTATTTATTAATAGATATTTTATGAAAACATTATAAGAAGTGTATAGTTTATTTCGTACATCGCAGTGTCTATCAGTGTCTTATAGGTTTTACTACAGTATCAGTATACACTAACTTGAGTGTTTCCAGTACAGTCTATCTATAGTAGTCTCAGTATATACTATCTATAGCATTTTCAGCTTATAAATAAATAACAGTTTTGAGGACTTACAGGATCGGCACCGGAGACTCGATGTACCACACATTTAGTAAAAACATTTCACGTCATTTAAAAATCAGTTCTTATAAAATCGAATCTTAAAAACCCAAATGCATAGCCAAGTCTTGCAACTTGACTCTATTACCACTAAATATAACACCCCAAACTCGGCCTGGACGTTATGGCCGAATCTGGCGATGTCACATGGTAGTGTGTTTAAAAACTGTAACTTGTGTTGGACAAACCGTAACTTCGCTTAAAACATTTTCCGTTTAGAATTCGTCATTATCTTATATTAATTCTAAAATCGTGACTCTTATTCCATCGTTAGTTTTCAAAACATTATACGTTGCAGAAGCTTTTTAAAACAGTCTGTGTCCTTGTGGGTATTTTGCTAAAACACATACATTTCTTTTAAAAACTCGTATTTTAGCTACCTCTAGCAGATGTAAAACCTAAAACAGTATAAAATTCAAATTTTAAAAAAAATCAATAGAGGCCTTTATTAAAGTAAAATACCCTAAATAAAACTTCAAAAACCTAATTAAATACGAAAGAGTGTAAAAAAGGGGTCGTGTGGCCACTGCTGAGTCCTCCGCCGCTCCGATCTGCCTAAGTCTAGGGATTACCTGTACAGATAAAATAGAAGGGCGAGTTTACAAAAACTCAGTGTGTAATCCCCATATAAACAAGCAGACAGAATGCAATCATAGTCTGGGCCTAAGCCCATTTCAGTAACAGTTTCAGTTTCAGTTAGGGCCTTAGCCCATTACAATACAGACGCAGTCATGCATTTGGGCCTTGGCCCATTACAGTATCAATATTCAGTACAGTAACATATATACAGTATCAAATCCTACACAGCCAGCCTCTGCACTCCAACTCCATCCAACCCTACACTCTATGTGGGGATATAATCAACCCACTCATCCCTACACTCCAAAAAGTGCCGAATGTAGCACTAGACAGTAGTTTGCAGCTGCACTGCTAGTAATTTAGGCTTGAGGCCTTTCATTACACTTCTTCCGAAAAAAATAAACCCCCAACCCAATGCAATGCAATATACAAATATGACATGCTATAACATAATATCATGCATGTAATCAGGGCATACAGTATCAAATCAGTGGAACATCATCATGCTTATTCATATCATTCATAAAATAATTTTAGTTAATTAGGGGTTTAGGTAAGCTTACAAACCCTACAGTAGGTCCACAGTCGACTTGGACGACCCGTGCAACCTTAGTAATCAAGTAGTGAAAATAGGCCCAGAAGCCCATAATGTTTGCCCGTGTAGACCTACACGCTCGTGTGGCCCACACGGCCCAAAATGGCTTTGTCCGTGTGGTTCACACGGCCTGGCCCAATAATCTTACACGCTGTGTCGTTCACCTGTGTGGGCCCACAAGCCCATTTGGCCCACACGACCAACCACATAGGCAGCCACACGCCTGTGTGGCTTCGACAGCCTCACTTTTCAGCTTTTCGCCGATTTTCGTTGATAAACCATAATTTATACATATTTTTACCCCATGCTTAGCATAATTTTGGATGAATTATCCCTTAAATTGTGGAATTTGATGCTCTTAATACTTTAAATTCATGTTTTATACTTAGGTGAGCATAAGAGAGTGAAAAGAACGAGAAACGGGCCAAAAACGGAGAAAATGAGCCAAAGTAAGAGATCAACACGGCCTTGAGTTCCTCACACGGGTGAACCACATGCCCGTGCCACATTAATAGGCTTGAACACGGCCTGGGCTCGATTTACAGGGCGTGCCACACGGGCAGGTCCCTATCGTAACGAGTTTAAATTTCACGCGGAAAAAGCTACTTAGGGGCTAAGAAAGACACTCCAGACTCTATATAAAGACCCTAGGAGGTGACTATAAGGGTGTACAGTCTCCCCGCCAAGACTCAGAGTAGAAGGCAGGGAATTACTCGAAGAAAGCTGATTGATCCGTCTCAGAAGCAAGGGTCTACAGCGAGACTGAGGATCTCCCTTCAATCCTTTCAGGGGTTTTGAGTTTTCTTTATATTTTGTTATTTTCTTTACTCTGAGATGTATTCTTTTATAAATATGAACTAAATCCCTAAATACCTGAGGGGGATGAAACCTAAGACGAATCTTGTTATTGTTATCTGAACTATATGATAAATATTTGATTTGTTCTTAATTGTGTTTTTAATTCTTGAGTTGATATTTCAGGATATTAATTCAAGTCGAATGTGCTTATTCAGATGAGCAAAAGTCCCTGTTTAAGAGTAGATCCAACACAATTAAGCGGAGTTTATCGCAATCCTAGACATAGGAAGACGAAAATCTTCTAGATTAGAGTCAAATCTAATAGGGGGATCCATAGATCGAGTTAATGTAAACTAGGGGTTTTAATTAGAAAGAGATTTCAATTAATCAATCTAGGGTTAGTTGTTCTTATTCTCGACAGAGATATTAACATAATTTAGGGATATCTACGGATCAAGTCGAATGAAGAAATCATCTAGTTTAGGGTTAAATAACAAGTAAAGTCTAGGTGGATTCTTCCTTAGGTATTGCCTTTGTCAATTAAGTTTTCCTAAAGTAATTTCCCAATTTACTCTTTGTCGTGTCCTTAGTTAGCTAAAATTTTAGTTTACCAACAAAACCCTCATTATTTTTATGCTAGATAATAGGAAGAAAGTCATTACTAGTACTTTTAGTTCCTTGGATTCGATATTCTGGTCTTGCCACTAACTCTACTACTACTCGATAGGTGTGCTTGCCTTTTAACGAGATAATAGTTAGTTTCTAGGTATGATTATTATAAATTCATCGAAATCACGATTACCCGTTTACAGTGCTATGGTTACACAGCTAATTCCGATTCTTTTCAAAAACACTCCTAAGCACCCAATACCTATCAATTGACCAGTATAACACTTTATTATACACCTCAATCAATAACCAATTAACTAAAATTGAAATGCATACTTCTAACACCTTAACCAAACTCTTACATTACGAACACCGTACTTTTCTCTCTATAATTTGGCACCATCATAGCCTTTTGCTCCGGACTTTCAGCTGCAATCACAATTAACAAAGATTCCCCAATTACCAACTTAAAAATTGAATATTAAAACACCCTTATTAGTTGTAAAACAACATTTTAATCAAGACCCCAGTACCAAGGGTGGTTCAAAAAGCATGATCCACTTACCAATGACAACTTTGTCCTTAACACTCCAACCTCAGCAGCAACACAAACCGATCACTACCTTTCGCCTACCATAAGTAACAACAATCTCTTTAGTCACCAACCAAGAATCAATTAACAAGAGGCGAAAACACTACTTACCAAACGCACAAAAGCAAAACGGAGAAGACAAGTTGCAGTACATAAAATAGTTTAGAGAAAAGGAAAAAAGAAAAAAATGGGTTAATGGAGAAACCAAAGTAGTAGAAGAAGGAAGTTTTTCGGCAAGGAATTGGCAACAAATAAAAGAAGAAGAAGAGAAAAGCCAGAAGAACAAGTCGACAGTAGTGAAGCAGAAAAAAAAAGGCAGAAAAATGGGTTCAAAATGTCAAAAGGGGTAGAAAGGCCAAATTTTAGGAAAATAAAATCGAAATTTTGAGAAGAAGATATCAGGTTCGGTACAACTCTAATCACTTCCCTTAATCCTTTCCTCAAAATCCTCATTATTATCCCACCACAAACTGTCCACTTCCCTACTACACCTCAAATTCCTTATTTTCTCCACCAATCCCATAACTACCTAAATCACTCTCATTATCCTCCTAAAAATTAGCCACAACATCCCCACACTCCTTAAATACTCAGAATTTTGGTCAAATTACAACACTCATATGGCACAAGCAATTAAAATAAATCCCTTGATCACACAAAGATTCAAACCCCAAACCTCTACAACCATCAAACCAGCAGGCCCACTTTGACATATTTTACGAACATTTATTTATAAGCCTACTAATTAGAGATAGGGGTTTATTCATTTAAAAACAAAAATTTTCCCAAGCTAAGGCTTGAACTTGGGACATCTTAGACACTTCCCAGAATATATAACCACTGAAGCAGACATATATTTGTGTCACAAATATACGAAAATAAATATATAAAGGAATTTTGGGGTGTTACATGTCATATCACTTACAAGTGAACTACCTAATATATTACATTTCAAGTCTTAAACATACCTATCCATTCATCTATGCCATAGATAGTTGTAGCTTTTAATACATTTCAAACCACATTTAGAGCTCATATTCATACCATATCCTTTTGACCAAATTCTATTCCAAAAGTGCGTATAGACATAATTTTACACTAAAATTGACCAAACCTAGGTACATGCCATGTAACTTACTGAAGAAAGTACACAAACATTTTTGAGTCCAAGATATTTGTCTGGATGCTGAAGCTGATGCTCGTAGCCTTAAAATTGGACCTGACCTGTACACGAAAAACAAACTTGTACGCTGAACAAAGCACTCAATAGTAAATCTATGATTCAAGGCAATATAAAAAAGCTTATGTAAATACACGCAGGTCAAATTAAAGTTCAATTCACCATTCAATACACATACAATTTCATACAAAATTCTTTCATTATCTCACTTCTTATACTTATCATACCATTCCACATTATGATTCTCAAGTTACATAATTAGTTCACACCACAATCATAGACATACAGTTATTCGATTTCATGTCACAATTGTAAACATATACTTAATCAATTAAATGTATCAATTATATGCCTAATTACTCAATTTCATTTCATTTCCTTCAAACATTTTTGAGCTTATTAGCTCATTGATTCAATTAGCCCTCAGGGCTCGTTTTCGACTCAATTTGCATGTTAATTTATTTTACATTTCAATGACATTTCATTTTATTCTTTTACCAATTTAGCCAATTCAAATGTTTTAACCTTATATTCTCGACACGGACTCAAAACAGATACGCGAATCCGTCACCCCGAGTTGCCCGACAATGATGGCTATCTCAAATCTAATTAATCTGTCACCTTAGGTCTCCCAGCAATAATGGCGCACAAATTACCACCTCAAATTGCCTGGAAATGATTATTTTCAATTTATACTCTGACCATATGGCATGCCAACTATATCCAAGTCGGTCTAAACAGCTAATAGGGTAACTACTTTTTTATTCATTACATATGTAAATCAATTCACTTTCTTTCAATCTCAATTTATCACTAGTCATCAATTTATCATATAACACAGTATACTGCAACTCAATTTCATACAAATTTTCAGATATCAATAAAATCATATAACTTTTTATTCTATTCAATTTAGTCTTTACATCGACAATCAATCTAAATTATGTCAATTCAACTAAAATAATCATCAATAACTCACCTTAAACTCCATGTAATGCAAAATGACACGAACATGCAGAAAATAAATGGTTCTCAAACTATAGAACTACAAACCGAAATTTCAAGCTACTTGTCATCAACTTTAGATTTTCCTTTCCCTCTTGATGGATTTGGGTCAAAATTAGCTACGTACAATCACAAAACATATAACAACATCAATTTCCAACCAATTCATAGTCAATTCTCAATTTATACAAAATTTTTAATTTATTCAATTTAGTCCCTAAAACCAGGACAAGCATAACTTTCAAATTAAAGCTTTGGATTGAAATCTGATTTCACATTTACTTTTTAAGGACCTCCTATTTAGTATTACTACTGTCAATTTTACTTTTTATTCAATTTGGTCCCTAATATACAAAACTATCATTTAAGCTTTATAATTTAGTCCCTTCTTAAACTAAGCCTAGTTTCTATCAAATTAACACCTAAAACTTTCAATTTTAAACAATGGCATCTCATCAAAACTTCACTAATTGCTCAAATTAATCATTGGTTTAGCTTAATCAAGCTTCTAAGATAAAAAAATCTATAAAAACCAAAGGAAAATGACCAGTGACTTACTTGAAATTAAGGATAAAAGCTTGGAAACCCTTTTAATGGCGTCAAAGCTTCTTCTCATACCCTTGTGGTTGATTGGAGAATATGGTAATCCTTCTCTCCATCCACTAATTTATTTTTATAGGTAGATTATTGTGTTAATTTGTAACACCCAAAACTCGGCCTAGACGTTATGACTGGATCTTGAAGGTTACATCAACCTCATTTAAATACAAGAAAGCTTGCTTTATTAAATCATGTTTGATCTTGTAGAAATGATTTTGTAAAATCTGATTTATTTACTTTTCAAAAAAATTGATGGTTGGTAAACAAACATTTTCCCAACACATGTTATTTTTCGATTTATTACTATTGTCATACATAAAAAACTTGTTTGTTTTGGTTTGCAGTAGTAAAAATTCATAATTTATCAATATTGAAAGCAACTGTGCGTCCAGATTAATTAACAGATAAATCTTGTAGTTTAATTGAACTAACTTACCAAAACCCAACAAAAGCCCAAAACCAACCCAAAAATTATAAGTAGTCCAAAAAACAATCCATGTTTTAAAATTAAAATAAATCTTTGAAAACTTGTTTGTTTATGAGAATCCGACTTAGAGTTTCTGAATGTCACCCAATCCTAGCCCTGAAGATTATATGTGAAGAAAAATAATTGAGCGAGCTAGAAGCCTAATGTGTGTCATGGACCAAAAACATAACAGATAGTCAATTAATACACAAATATAACACAATAGAGGAGAAAATCGAATACAAGGCATGCTTAGCAATACAAAATCATACAAAATCATTTCCTATCCCCAACTGCTACACACCATCTCTGTACACCCAACACACCAAATAGGGTTACAAAGTACCCCTCCAACCTACACACCAATTTAGTGGTCCTGTACCATTGAAAAATTATGTAAGTGAGCTGCCAGATATAATGCGAAAAAACCACTAGAAATAAATAATGCAGTTTAACTACCAAAAAATAGATTTTACGGGTAAACCACCAAAATCACAGAACATAGTCTATTAGAACTTCCTCCATATCATATTCATAGCCCACCCCAATGGACATGCAAACATCATATCACAAATCCATATATACTCAGATTAATCGTGCTCATTTCTGCACATAGCATAACAGAAACATGTCAAAAGTGCATGTGAATTTACAGATAAGAGACATTTATATAAACCTAGTCAGAGTTATTAAATAGAGACATGTTTGTACATAGGGGCGAGCAAAATCTGATTCGGTTCAAAAAAATTCGATAAAAAAAGCAATTTTCAATTAAATAGTTTGACTTATTTGAGTTAATCGAGTTATTTGGATCAACTCAAATAAAAATTAAAGTTTTTTGGTTTAACTCAAATATGAATTACACAATTCAAGTTATCCAAAAATTTGAATAAGAAAAGGCAAAACTACGTCATTTTGATAAATGTTTACCTTTCTAAAGTTAAAAGTCAAAACCATTAAGTTAAAAGGCAAAACTATTATATTGTTTATGTAGTTAAATAATCTTATACTTTGTCAACTAATTAAATAATCGGTCCATGTAAATGCAACATTGAGTATAAATAATAGGATTTGTTAACTCGACTCCACTTAACTCGAAATTTTTTGACTTGATTCAATTCAATTCGAAAAAAATTCAATTTGAGTTCGGTTGCTAAAATAGGATTTTTCCGCTCGACTAACTCAAAATTTTTTGACTCAATTTGACTCGACTGGATCAAATACTTTCCCCTACTCGTACACACAAACATGCAATCAAGTATATAGTTTTACATGTTTTAGCATGCTTTCAAAGAACTTACATACAACAACATATATAATAGATCTTGGTATATTACTAAACTCCCTTATTCGGCCCAAACACAGCTTTAATAACTTTTCAAAATGGGCTCACATATCTGAACACAAGTCTATGTAACCCATACAGCCAGGCACACGCCCGTGTGTTGTAACTACCACTTTTGATTTTACACGAATTTACAGGTTTTCTATTAGAGACACACACTTGATTGCTTTTGGGAGGTTGAAACCACATCAACAATGCACATTCTGCACAAGACATCAACCTTAACCAATTAGCAAGAATAAACAAAATCGAACTTAGGACATTTGGTCCTTGCTCATTTAGAGCATTCAACCAAAAGAATGACCATTACAAACCAGCCCCTAAACTAGGGCTTTCGGTCATTACCCTTAGAAAAGAGTGTAACACGCCAAACTGACCTAATATTTGGATCCGAGTATGATATGTCACTACTTCAAATCAAATTAACTTCAAAACATTTTTGTGGAAGCCTTATATAATTCTTACAAAGTTGTAGATATAAAACATATTATAGCTATTTCTTTGTTATAGTTTAAATGAAATGATTAACAGTTTACAATAATGTTCAAGCTATATGGTGTAAAAGTTCAAAAGAACAATTTCACTAAGCAGAATGTAAAACTTTAAGTCTAAAGTTTGATCTTTAATAAAGATCTCATAAAAAAAAGTTTTAACAAAATAGAAGTGTCGAAACCATTTCTTTAAGAAGAGGGGTTTGAAAGACGGAGTCGACTTATTTTAAAAAATGAAAATGGGAGTCGCCACCAACCTTTTTAAGTGTGATTGGATCACCTTGTAAAACATTTTGGTCTACGAAGAATCGAGAAAACAGGTTCGAGAGTCGGTTACATACGGGGAAGGATTAGCACCCCCGCAACGCCCAAAATTGGTACCAAATTGAGTAGTTTTCTGTCTTAAGTCAAAATTTTGGAAAGATTTAAAAATAGGATCCCTTTTTAAAACTGGAATAATTTGAGTTGAAAAATCGATATTCCTTTTGCTCCGAAAGAATTCGAACATTACATCCAGCACGATTGGACACGAGTTTCTTAAACTCTTCGAAACTAAAATCATCTCGTGAGTTGCAAAATTTATTTAGAAGGATATTTTAGGTATTTAAACAAACGAGAAATCGCAACCCAGCACGTTAGGGCACTATTTCCCGAATCCCTAAACACAAAAATATTGCCTCGTTTTTTAAAACATTTTTTTGGATGAAATATATACATTTTTAAGAACAATGATGCGATCAAAATATAATATTAGTAGATCACAGGATATCAATACTGAACTACGTAATTTATAAAATACTAACAATGCATATGATATTTAACATGATAATAACAGTATTAAACACAAAATAAAACAATGAATATATATAAACATATAATAATAAGTAAGGTGACGGAACATAATATATAAAAAATAAATCATACTATATATATATAACAAATAATACTAGTATTAAAAATATATATATAAAAAGATATAATATTGAAAGGACATATACAAAAATATATAATAATATATAAAAAACGATTTATATATTTGAAATGATAATATAAAAAGTAAATGAATAATAGGATATTAAGATATGTATACATAATAGTTAAAAAAAATACATGAGATAATAAAATATATGATTAAAAAACATATAATATATATATAGAAAATATAATATTAAAATATATATTCATAATATGTATATAAAATATGTACATAATATAGCGTTAGGAATATATACATAAGATAGTATATAAAGAAATATGACTAATAATGTTAACATATATAATATATATAAAAAATATTAAAAATGTATATAGACATAAAAAATGTAATATATATACATGTTAGAAATAATAATAGTGTTAAAAACAACTATTAATAATAATCCATAAATATATATATATTAAAGATATAACAAATATATAAATAAAATAATATTACAAATATATACATAATATATAAAAATGTAATATTGAAAATGTATATATATAATATAGTATTAAAATATAATATATACATATTAGAATAATATTAATGTTAAAATAACTATTAATAATAAATACATGAATATATACATATATATATATAGTAGAAATATTAATTAAGGCTAATACTCTAATATTAATAATAATAAGAATAATAACAATGATGCAATTAATTAATAAAATACCAAAATAGTAAAAAGGATTAATTTAGAAACGAAACAGAAATTCTGGGCCAAATTTAACACAATAAAGGATCAATTTGAACACGCGTAAGCAAGAGAGGGACTAAAACGGATAATAACCCTCCTTTCCAAAACGCACAGCAACAGGGAGGGTCAAATTGCAAACAAAAAGAAATTAACGGGTCAAATTAAAACAAATAAAAATTTGATTGTATAATAATAAAAAAGAGGAAGGGCTAAAAGTGCAATTAGCCCTTCCGTTAAAAAACACGCGGATCTTAGTCGGAGCTGGTCAGATTTCGGGCCGGGTCATCAAAACGACGTCGTTTTGGGGTTTAAGTACAGCCCCCAAAACGACGTCGTTTCGGAGGGCTATAAATAGGCCGAAACTTTGAAAAAAAATCATTTTAACTGGGCAAAAAAAAAACAGGAGAGAGGGGAGAGGGAATCGATTTTCGGCCGTATGGCCGGTCACCGTCCGGTCGTCGGACCGTCGCCTGTCGCCGCCGCCGCCGGCTACCGTACACGGTGGCTGAAAAAGGTAAAATTTTCCATTTTTTATTTTTTACTTCCTTTTATTTATTAGCAAATTATGCATGTATTAGAAAATAGATTCATAAAATAAAAAAAATAAAATGAAATCACCTTAAACTTGATTTTGGTTCTCGATATTTTGATTCTCTGATTCGGGGGTATTCCCTTTGCTGCTATTATATTATTGGGATCACTATTTTATTAGTATTTTGAAATCAAGTTTGTATTGCTTGCAAAAACTGTCGAATCCCTTACAATATATTTGAATTGGCTTATATAGCCCTTTTTTACATCATTGTTTGCCACTTTCTGTCATTTCTCTTTTATTGTTTGCAGGTACCACTTGGGCGCAAAGGCGGTGGCGTAGACGGTGGCCTGGAGGCGGTGGCAGACTTTGGCAGAAGTGTCAGAGGCCAGGTGACAGTGGCGGCACCATTTAAGGCTAGGGTTTTCTGACTTTTTCAGAAAATTTGGGTTTTGGGCCGATTAGGGTTTGGGCTAGTTTGGGTAGTTAAGTGGTAAAGGGTTTGTTGGGTAATTAAGTGGGTGTATGGGCTTTAGTAAATGGGTTAGGGTGTAATTGGGTTTGCTTAGGGCCTCAATTGGGTTTTTGAAATGGGCTCGGGCAAAAATGAGTATGTACAACTGCCCCTCTTTGCTCGTTGTTGTGTAACGAGAATAGAGCAAACACTTCAAAATGCCCAATTTTGCCTGGGCCCGCTGAGTCTTGACTTCTACCGGTGCTTCTTTTCTTCAGGTAGCCTTATTCCAGTCTACCGTATCTTGTAGCTTTGGTTCAATCCACTGTAACTTCAGAGATATGTCTTGTAGCTTCAATCTGCTCGTATATTCAGAGATATAATAATTCAGATAGAAGTGATTTGTAACTTCAATCTTCTCTGCTGAAACAATACAAGGATTGTCAAATCTGCTATTCTACGATCTGCTCCCTGCCAATACACAGAGATAAGATCTACTTTTTTCGATTTGGTTCTTGCCAATACAGAGATTGCCAAATCTGCTTTTTCGATCTGCTCTCTGCCAATACAGAGATTGCCAAATCTACTTTTTTGATCTGCTCTCTGCTAATATAGAGATTTCCAAATCTATTTTTTCGATCTATTCTCTGCCAATACAGAGAGATATGATCTGTAATCTTTACCTGTTACCCTACAGCTTAAAGGATTAAGGCGTGTGGCCGAAATCTGCTCCATTGCTGATACATTGAGATAAGATTTGCCAAAATTTGATCTGTTACCCTACTGTTTAGGGAGTTAAGATCTACTGGAATTTGATCTGCTCCGCTCCTGCTTAGCGAAGATAAGATCTGCTGTATTTTACCTACTACCCTAATGCTTAGGGGATTAAGGCGAGCGGCCGAAATCTGCTCTATTGCTGATATATGGAGATAAGATTGGCCAAAATTTGATCTGTTACCCTACTGCCTAGGGGGTTAAGATATGTTGGAATTTGATCTACTCCGCTCCTGCTCAGCGAAGATAAGATCTGCTGTATTTTGCCTATTACCCTACTACTTAGGGGATTAAGGCGAGTGGCCGAAATCTGCTCCATTGCTGATATATAGAGATAAGACTTGCCAAAATTTGATCTGTTACCCTACTGCTTAGGGAGTTAAGATCTGCTGGAATTTGATCTGCTCCGCTCCTGCTCTACGAAGATAAGATCTGCCGTATTTTGCCTATTACCCTACTGCTTAGGGAATTAAGGTGAGTGGCCGAAATCTGCTCCATTGCTGATATATGAAGATAAGATTTGCCAAAATTTGATCTGTTACCCTACTGCCTAGAGGGTTAAAATCTGCTAGAATTTGTGGTTTTAATCAATCTTGCTACATTGTCCACTGGGGAATCCATCTTGGAATTGATTTCCTGAGATTTATGCTTATGCCAAATAATTAGGATGCCATGATCGAAATGAGTCAAATGCTTCCTAATTAAACGTATTATGATGCAAAATGTTATGAGAATGGTCCCTATTTCGGCTGTCATTACTCATTTATCAAAGTTTCCTCGAAGTATCATTCATACTCTGCTTGTATGCCTTGAATCAATTTGGTTCTGTTATGACTTGCTAGAAAATGATCTTCTCTTAGGATCGAATTGTTTGAATTGCCTAACCATCATTTAGACTGAAGAGGAAATTTTCCTTGAGTATCTCCAACCCTTACACATGAGGGTTCTTTAAACAATTGTTCTATTTTAGTTTCTTGCATTATCAAGAGATTTCCAGAGTAATATGCAAAACTTCGTTTGTAAAGATATTTTAGTTCATCAATCATTATTTCAATGTAACACACTTTATGAATAATGGAGGATAAAAAATCTTGAGGATAGTTAGACTTGAATAAATCATCAAAAATACAAAGGAAATTAATCTGGCAACATATCTTTGAGAAGAATCCAAAGATAGTACACAAGACGAAAATTAGATGCCCTAGATATCGCAGCTTGAGCTTCTATATACAAACTCCATGAAGACTACTTTGGGTTTAATCATAGGTTTAGAAGATTCAAAGTACTTTGTTGATGCCCCGGTATGTAACACACTCCAAACGAGATACATGCCTTTCGAAATTTGAGCCGCCCTTTTAGGTTTTCAACTCAAAACCTCTTTAGTCTCAATTCGCCCTTTGCGGGTTTTTACCTCGGCTTTTCCATTTTTTTTTTGCAATAGAAGTCTCAAAGTGCCCTTTGCGGGTTTTCACCTTGGCGTCCCTTCTCTTTTTAGACAAAGTACTTCTTGACTGAGTCCGAATTCACTGGATTGGGTAAACTCTTCCCGTCCATTTCTATCAAAATCAGCGCACCCCCAGAAAAAGCCTTTTTCACAACATACGACCCTTCCCAATTTGGCATCCACTTTCCTCTAAAGTCCTTCTGTATGGGAAGGATCTTTTTCAGTACAAGGTCCCCGTAAAATTCTTTTGGACGAACTTTTTTTATCATAAGCTCGCATCATTCGCTTCTGATACATCTGACCATGAAGAATTGCCCTTAGCCTCTTTTCTTCAATCAAGTTCAGTTGATCATATCGCGATTGAATCTATTCTGCTTCATCCAACTTTATCTCTGACAAAATTCGAAGGGAAGGTATTTCCACTTCAATGGGTAACACTGCCTCCATCCCATAAACCAACGAGAATGGAGTTGCCCCAGTAGAGGTTCTAATAGACGTTCGATAGGCAAATAGTGCAAACGGTAGTTTCTCGTGCCAATCTCTGTAGGTCTCAGTCATTTTTCCAACTATCTTCTTAATGTTTTTGTTGGCCGCTTCCACTGCCCCATTCATTTTTGGGCGATAAGGAGATGAATTATGATGTTTAATCTTGAACTGACTGTAGACTTCTGCTATCGTGCTGTTATTCAAGTTCAGTGCATTGTTCGATATGATTCTCTCAGGCATTCCATATCGATAGATGCTTTCTTTCTTCAAACATTGACTCACTGCCGACTTGGTAACATTAGCATAAGAAGCAGCCTCTACCTATTTTGTGAAGTAATCAATGACCATAAAGATGAAATGATGCCCGTTCGAAGCTTTTGGTGAAATTGGACCAATGACATCCATGCCCCACATGGAAAAGGGCCATGGAGAAGTCATAACAAGTAGAGGTGAAGGCGGTACATGAATCTTATCCCCATAGATCTGGCATTTATGACACTTTTTGGCATAGCTGATACAATCTCCTTCCATAGTAGACCAATAGTATCCAAATCTCATGATTTGTCTTGCCATCGTGAAGCCATTAGAATGTGTCCCACAAACACCTTCATGCACTTCTTCCAAGATTTTCCTAGCTTCCACAGTGTCGACACATCTCAAAAGCACCTGATCTTTCCTTTTTTTATACACGATATCCCCATCCAATACATAGTCGCAAGCTAACGTTCTTAAGGTTCTTTTGTCATTCTCCGTTGCCTGTTCAGGGTATTCACGATTCTTCACATATCGTAATATATCCTGATACCAAGGGTGGTTATCCCTTTCTTCTCCTTCGATGTTACAATAGTGAGCCGGAGCTTCAAAAATACTCATTTGAATAGGCTTCATATCCTCCTCTCTGTTTACTTTAATCATGGATGCCAGGGTTGCCAAAAAGTCTGCCATCTGATTTTCATCCCGTGGGAGATAATTGGATGTCGTCAAACTCCTGAAGTAGCCCCAAAACTACCCTTCGATAATTAATCAATTTGGGGTCCCTTGTCTCTCATTCTCCCTTAAGCTGGTAAATCACCAATGCGGAGTCTCTATAGACTTTCAGTGTTCTAATTTTTCACTCTATGGCCGCTCAAATCCCCATGATGCATGCTTCATACTCCGCTATATTGTTTGTACAGTCAAAATCTAATTTGGATGTGAATGGATAATGATCTCCATCTGGGGATATTAAGACTGCCCCGATTCCATTTCCTACTGTCTTGGATGCTCCATCAAAGTTCAACTTCCATGGATATTTTTCAGTAGTTGCCACATACATCAACTCCTCGTTGGGAAAATCAAAGCTCAATGGTTCGTACTCTTCCAGAGCCCTGCTAGCCAGAAATTCTGCTATTGCACTTCCTTTTATGGCTTTTTTACTCACATATACTATATCAAACTCAGACAACAGTATCTGCCACCTTGCCATTCTTCCATTTAGGGCTGTTAACTTTATCATGTGCTTTAATGGATCCATTTTCGAAATTAGCCAAGTTGTATGATATAGCATATATTGCCTCAACCTTCAGGTCGTCCAAATCAAGGCACAACACAACTTCTCAATTGGTGAATATCTCATTTCACATTCAGTAAATTTCTTACTGAGGTAATATATCGCCCTCTCTTTCCTTCCTGACTCATCGTGTTGACCAAGCACACATCCCATAGAGTTACTGAACACCGACAAGTACAATATCAACGGTCTATCTAGACTAGGCGGAGATAGTACTGGAGTATTTGACAAGTATTGCTTGACTTTATCAAAGGCATTCTGGCATTCCTCGTCCCAAGTACCCTGGTTATGTTTTCTAAGAAGATGAAATATGGGGTCACATTTCTCCGTTAACTATGAAATAAACCGAGTAATATAATTCAACCTTCCAAGAAAATCTCGAACTTCTTTCTGAGTATGTGGTGGAGGTAGCTCTTGTATGGCTCTGACTTTGTCTGAGTCAACTTCTATTCCCTTTTCACTGACTACGAAGCCTAATAATTTCCCCGACCTGACTCCAAAGGTGCACTTAGCCGGATTGAGCTTCAACTGAAACTTCCTCAATCTCAGGAACAATTTCTTCAAGACTTCAATGTGTTCCTTCTCTGTTCGAGATTTGGCAATCATGTCGTCTACGTACACCTCAATCTCCTGGTGCATCATATCGTGGAATAAAGTCACCATAGCCCTTTGGTATGTTGCACCTGCATTCTTTAGCCCGAATGGCATTACCTTGTAACAAAAGGTGCCCCACAATGTTATGAAAGTAGTTTTATCCATGTCTTCAGGATGCATCTTTATTTGATTGTAGCCCGAGAAGCCATCCATAAAGGAAAACAACGAGTAGCCTACTGTATTGTCCACTAGAGTGTCAATGTGTGGTAAAGGAAAGTTGTCTTTTAGGCTAACTTTGTTCAAATCTCTATAATCGACACACATTCGTACCTTCCCATCCTTCTTAGGGACAGGCACAATGTTAGCTACCCATTCTGAGTACTTAACCTCTTGCAGGAATCCAGCATCAAACTGCTTCTTGACTTCTTCTTTTATATTTAGCACGATATCGGGCCTCATCTTTCACAATTTTTGTTGGACCGGCTTGCAATCTTGTTTTATGGGAAGGCAATGTACTACGATATCAGTATTCAGCCCCGGCATGTCCTGATATAACCATGCAAAGACATCTTTAAATTCACTCAGTAGCTCGACAAGATCTTGCCTTGTTTCCTTAATAATGTGTGTCCCTATTTTCACTTCTTTCCCTTCCTTTAAGGTTATGTTTTCTATTGCCTCTTTCTCATGGGGCAGAATTTGCCTCTCCTCTTGTTTCACCATTCTCAATAGATTTGGAGACACATCACAATCCCTGTCATCTTCAAAATCCTGAGGTTCCTCTAAACACATGTCTTGCTTAAAAGAGAATTTAGGATTTGTAGTATCATTGCTCATGTCTTTAATATCTAGGGACCTACGGGGTACGAAAGAATGTACAAAGAATGAATGAATTTAAGAATGACTGTCTACATTTTATGAATGAATTAAAAACTTTGAATGGAACTAGAAATTCAAAAGAATATTTATCGATGAAAGAACATTTGCTCGATTTGACAAAAGTGTACTTTATTGAAACCAAATATCCTAACATAAGCCTATTTCACAAACGAAATCTTATTACTCCTAGGCTTTAGAGCAACAAGAGTGTTTTGGAAAATTACTCTGTAAAATTCCTAAAGGCTACAGAAAGTTCTTCAGCAGTCCAATTGTTTAAAGAGCTTCCCGGTTCGCAAGGATGGATGTCCTCCAAATCCCTTTGTTCAGTCTCTCCATCATGTATGGTGTTGACGTGATAGCTTCCCCTTTCAAGCAACCCCACCTCAAGGTGAATTATCCCTCCTGATACAAAAGTCTGGGATATGTGAAGGAACGTCATCGATTCCCACTCAACTTCTCTTCCGCTCAAATGCGCCCTTCTTCTTTCTTGACGCCTCTCTATCTCCATCTTTCTCTATCTATTATCTGGCCTAAAACCTAGGCCAAAACGATCTCTTTTCTCACTTAATTCAGGGACTCGGATTCCGTCTTGGAGATATCTGCCTAACCTTTTTCCTGGCAAAGCTCCTTTTCCCACCGTCATCCGTAAGCCCATTCTTGTGGTTTGGATATCTTGGGCAATGGCACCTCATTTCCCTCCAAAATGAAAGTTACATTGACAAATTCCAATGAGCGAAAAGAACATTCAATGGACTCTTCATTTGCCTCTACATAGGGTGCGTCACTGGTAACTGCTGCTATGATGTCTTCTTCCGCATTTATAGTTACTAGCCGTCCGTCTATCACTAACTTCAATTTTTGATGCAAAGATGAGGGCACCGCTCCTGCCGAATATATCCAAGGCCTCCCTAACAAACAATTATAAGAGGGCTTGATGTCCATCACTAGAAAATCCACCTGATATATGTTTGGCCCAATCATTAAAGGAATGTCAATTCTTCCCATCACCTTTCTCTCTGTACCATCAAATGCTCTTACTATATTGTGACATGTTTTCATGTAAGAACTATCTATTGGCAACCTGTTTAATGTGGATAATGGCAGGACATTCAAGGCTGACCCATTATCGATAAGCACACTTGGGAGTGTATATCCTTTGCAACGAGTGGTGATGTGCAAAGCCTTAGTCGATCCAATGCCACCAGGTGGGATTTCATCATCATTGAAATAGATGAAATTGTCGGTGCTTATGTTACTAACAAGACGATCCAACTTATTGACGGATATGTCCTTAGTAACATAGGTTTTATTAAGCACTTTCATCAATGCCTCGCGATGTACTTCTGAACTTAGGAGCAATGCTAACATTGATATGCGGGCCGATTGTTTACGTAACTACTCAACCACGCTATACTCGCTGTGTTTCAGGAATTTTAGAAACTCTTTAGCCTCTTCCTCCTTCACTGGTTCATTAATAAGTGCTTCAGCTCCTTTCTCTTTCTCGAAGTCTACAGCTTTTGCTTTCATGGGCTCAACCCTTATGCCTCCTACATCATAACGCTTCCCACTACGCGTGTAGGAACCTTTAGCTTGGGTCTCTTTGGAAGCATTAGCTATTTCTTCTCCTTCCGGCATCGTTACATTGCAGTCATAATTCTAGGGTACCTTTTTGTTATCCTTATAAGGAAAAGAAACGGGTTTGCAAATAATGACTTTCAACGCTATTTGTGTCTCAACCTCATTATTCTTTGGTAGAGAAATAATGATCCTTGGCCAGTTGGTTCCTTGATTTATCAATTCACCTTCCAATGCGCATATGTGTCTCTTCTCTGAGCCACCTTCATAAAACTCTAGCTTTTTATTATCCATGAGGCTTTCTATGAAGGCCCTAAACTTGACACATTCATGAATCTCGTGCCCCTCTTTTTTATGGAATTCGCAGTAGTCCCTCACTTTTTTACTTCCTTTTTCAGAAATTAGCATTCCTCTCTTCGTCATTTCTTCCTAAATTACTTTTAACGGCATTCTCACCTCAGTAATGTCCTCTTTGATTCTTCTCACGCCAGTTTCCCTGATTACATTTACCCCTTGATCACCATGGTTTGGCAACGGGTTTTCTATACTAGGGGTATCATCAAATTTTACGATCCCCATCTTGATGAGCTTTCCACTGCTTTCTTAAAGCTTATGCAATTTTCGATTGAATACCCCTGTATTCCCGCATGGTATTCACATTTGGCATTTGCATCGTACCACTTAGGATATGGGGGTTGCAGTGGTTTCAGGTGAAAGGGAGCTGTCACGTGTGCATTAAATAAACTCTGATAAAGTTCCCTATACGTCACCGGAATGGGTGTGAACTGGATCTTTTCAGAGTTCTGTCTCGTACCAGATTCATGCCTTTGGGAACCCTGTTGCCTAACCGTAGCTGCTCTTGGCTGGCTAACCGTAATCACCTTCGAGTTATAACTACTTGCATTGTTCACCTCATTATCCTTCCTTCTTGGGGCTAATCTTTTAGTAGTTTCCCCTTCTATCTTACCACATCTTATGGCATTTTCAATCATTTCACCCGCCATAACTATGTCAGCAAAGCTCTTAGTGGTACTTCCAATCATGTGAGTAAGGAATGAGGCTTTCAAGGTATTAATGAATAGCATGGTAGTTTCCTTTTCTAAGAGCGGTGGTTGAACTTGCATGGCAACCTCCCTCTATCTCTATGCGTATTGTCTGAAGCTTTCATTGGGCTTCTTTTCCATGTTCTATAGAGTGATTCGATCAGGTGTCAAGTCAGTCACATGACTATATTGCCTGCTCTAAATCTCTCCAGGAACCGATCTTAGCGCGGCTTAATTGATTATACCACCTAGCCGTGGCCTTAACCAAACTATCCTGGAAACAATGAATCAAAAGTTGATCATTGTTTACATAACCGGTCATCCGCCTATAAAACATGGTGATGTGGGCCTCAGGGCAACTAGTCCCATTGTATTTCTCAAACTCTGGCATTTTAAACTTATGAGGAAGGACTAAATCTAGGACCAAGCTAAATTCTTTGGCATCCATTCCATGACGACTATCAGCACTTTCCAAAGCTTTGAACTTCTCCTCCAACCATCTGCAACGCTCCTCTAATTGCCTCGAGGATTCAATTCTTGTCCTCTCTCTTTCGGCCAGGTCTAGATCAGGGATGAGTGGATTGGTAGGGTTATCTCCCGGGTTGGATCCCGAGCCATCTTGAAAGTTTACGGGTACTCCAGTATCAAGTTGCCCTTGTTGAGGCCTAATTGTAACAGACGGTCTTCGCAGAGGTACCTCAGTTTATGTTTGCATATGGGGTGGGGTAAAACCTAGAGGATAATCCTCACTATCCTCTCTAGTGATAGCCATAGGGGCTTTTCCTTTATCCATTGCCCCCTTTAGTAGTTGAGCCATTTCGGCCATCATATTTCTTTGGGCTTCTATCGTTTGCTCTCTCATATCATGTTGCATTTTTGCCAACTGCTCTTGCAACTGGTCTTGCATGTCCTTTTGGAGTTGTTCAAACCTCTGATCCCTATTCTTCATCTTGGAGCGTGTACCGTAAGGGTGTGTAGTTTCCAGACTCTTTTCTACTGTAATAACTTTCACTAATTAGGGTCTTTCTACGGGTTTAAATGTATGTGATGCGATGTAATGGAAATGCATGAATACAAAAGATGTCGATTTTGATTCAGTTTCTTTTAGAAAATGTTATTTAAGGAACAAAAATCTTTACACAAAATGGATCACAGATACGCTTTCGCCTTTAGGCCTAGAGTTTTAACCTTCATAAACAACGGGAACAAAAATCTCTACACAAAACGGATTACAGATACGCTTTCACCCTTAGGCCTAGAGTTTTAACCTTCCTAATCAACGTAGAAAATTCTTGACTTCTGTTCGATTCTAACTCATACTTTATACTTAACATATCAGCCTGCGCCGCCAAGTCTTGCAGGTAATCAGCAACTTCTTGAATCTGGACTATGGCTTCTCCCATGAGATAATCCCTATCTCTAACTTGGTTTTGAGAATGGTGAAGCTCTTCTTTCCAATGTCCTTCTCTTGCCTCGAGCTGCTCAATCCGGAGTCTGCAGTTCTGCAATGCTGCTTCTAACCCCTCAATCTTGTGCTTCATTTTCTCGATCTTGTTCTGACTTGCCTTTAACTCGATCGCAGAGCTACGACTTCGGTGAAGATGAAGGGATCGTCTGAGTTCAGTCACTTTAGCTTTTAATCCTTGATTCTCCTTTTGATTTTCTGCTAAGCTCCTTTCTAGGGCCTGATTCTGTGCCCGCATTTCTTGAAATTTCTTCTCCCAATGATCATCTTTGGCTCTTTCTTCTTGAACCTTTTGTTGCCACTGTTCTGAAGTCTTCCCTAATCTAGCTCTCTTCATTAACAGTTGCATCCTCTTATATTGCATCTTCAAGTCATCTCGGTCTTCTCCACCTTCCTCTTTTCTTTCCTTACTTTCTCAACCTCAATTTTTTGAACATCAACGTCTAAGCTTAGGTACATCTTCTCTTCCTCTAACTTCTCTATCTTTTTCCCAAGCTCTAAAATTTTTCTTTCAAACTCTTGCTTTATGAGTTCTAACTCTGACGGAACCACTCGTAAACTTTCCTCCATTAATCGAGCAGCCCCTAAACTCGGCCTAGGGATGTTATCATTGGTCCTCTTGCTAAACCACTCTTTGTATTCAAGGGTCGTCGTCAGACCGTCAGTCAGAATCTTCGCACAGCAAATCTTCTTCCAAGCTTCGGAAATATCTCGCATCTTCTTCTTATAATGATCGCCTTTATATGAGAAATCACTTTGAGCTAAACCTTGTGTTGCCGGTATAAACTGCCTCACTTTGTATTGTCTTAAGACGAGTAACGGTGCATAACCAATAACTTCCCAAATTCCAGGAAGAGGTACCCAATCAAAACTTCCACAATGATAAAGGATTTCACTAGGAGTCATCCAAGGGGCTTTCCATAATGTCTTCCTCTCGGAGATTCCAAAGTATTTCTATCCACCTTTCCTCTGTAATATCGTCCCTTCTCGGCTTAGTTGCTGCTTCTTTTATGGGAGAATAGTCATCTAAGAACACTCGGCAATGACCCTTATCAACCCTCCAAAAGTGACTATGGAACCATACTAACAACAACTGTGCGCATCCAATGAATCTACCTTCACCAGCTCTCCGACATGCATTCAAGGATCTGAATGTCTCAATTAGGATTGCAGGCACAGGTGTGACCTGTTTACCGAGTCGGTCGAATAAATCCGTGACTGCCTCATCTATGTGCCCCATAGCTTTGGGGAAGATCACCAACCCATAAATACTTAAGGACAAGACATCAACCTTCCTCTTCGCATCTGGGTGCGCCAATATCAGATCCCTTAGACTTGCCCACGGAATGCATTTACCATCACACTTTTGTTGGATTCGAGCTGCGGCCTACTATTCACTCATCCCCGTGATAATCATTAATTTCTTCACGAAAGTTGGGAGATTAGTAGCCCTAACATAAGCTTTGTTGCCTTGAATTCTTGGACAGCGAAGCAAAGTCGTAGACTCCTCCAAAGTAGGTGCTAAGTCTACCTCTCCAAATGTAAAACAACTATAAGCAGGGTTCCAAAATTGTACCAAAGCTTGAAACAGATGCTTATCCATCTTAACGTCTAGCAAATAGGGAAGATCTCCATAATTTTGGTAGAACAACTATTTAGCTTCATCATCCCATTGGGCCCGAATGTCTTTCAACTCTTTAAACTCATTCTGTGTCGAACTGATACGGGTGAAGTCCCACAACTCCGACGTATACCCCTCGGTGACACTATCTCCCTTCTCTAACTGGGTTTTCTCTGACCATGCACGAACGGTAGCGTTGTCCTCCACTTTATCAAGATATTCATTCCTCATTACAAAACTTTCTAATTTAGAAATCGAACCGTGAATCGATACCTTTAAATGTTGAATGACATGCAATGATAACAAAATAAAATGGGTCAGTGTCACATATATAACATATATAATTCAAAGAAAATAAATAAGCACCTATATAGGTAGCCACTAAAGGTTATCACCGTACTACCTAGGGCGGGCACTTAAGGTTTACTATATGTGTTTTAGTTCTAATGGAAAGGGTACCTGAACCAGCAGATTCCTCGATCTTCACCCATTATAGGCTCATATGGACCAAGTTCAGTTCAGGGGGATACATTTCCCTATGGCCATGCGGAGATGAAAATCTCACAAAGACATAGGTACGGATGTATCCCGGAAGCAATCCACTAGCCCATGCGGAGGTGAAAACCTCACGAAAGCGTAACTTCTCACTCCCACTTAAGGGTGCAACCACAACGGTCATGCAAATGCAATGTGTGCGAGGAAAAATAACAAACATATGCAAAAAACACATGTAAAAAGATCGTATTTTAAAATTTTTCCAAATTTTGACATTAAGACAGGAGATAATCAATTTTCGGCTTGACTCACTTAGTATCCCCAGTGGAGTCGAGAAGCTGTCGAAACCATTTTTTTAAGAAGAGGGGTTTGAAAAACAAAGTCGACTTATTGTAAAAAACGAAAATGGGAGTCGCCACCAACCTTTTTAGGTGTGATTGGACCACCTTGTAAAACATTTTGGTCTACGAAGAATCGAGAAAACAGGTTTGGGAGTCGGTTACGTATTGTAAAATATTTTAGTCTACGAAGAATCGAGAAAACAGGTTTGGGAGTCGGTTACGTACGGGGAAGGATTAGCACCCCCGCAATGCCCAAAATTGGTACCAAATTGAGTAGTTTTTTTGTCTTAAGTAAAAAATTTGGAAAAATTTAAAAATAGGATCCCTTTTTAAAACTGGAATAATTTGAGTTGAAAAATCGAGATTCCTTTTACTCCGAAAGAATTCCAACATCACATTCAGCACGATTAGACACGAGGTTCTTAAACTCTTTGAAACTAAAATCATCTCGCGAGTTGCAAAATTTATTTAGAAGGATATTTTAGGTATTTAGACAAACGAGAAATCGCAACCCAGCACGTTAGGGCATTATTTCCCCAATCCCTAAACACAAAAATATTGCCTCATTTTTTAAAACATTTTTTGGATGAAATATATACATTTTTAAGAACAATGATGCGATCAAAATATAATATTAGCAGATTACAGGATATCAATACTGAACTACGTAATTTATAAAATACTAACAATGCATATGATATTTAACATGATAATAACAGTATTAAACACAAAATAAAACAATGAATATATATATAAACATATAATAATAAGTAAGGTGACGGAACACAATATATAAAAAATAATTCATACTATATATATAACATATAATACTAGTATTAAAAAATATATATATATATATATATAAAAAGATATAATATTGAAAGGACATATACAAAAATATATACATAATATATAAAAAACGATATATATATTAAAAATGATAATATAAAAAGTATATGAATAATAGGATATTAAGATATGTATACATAATAGTTAAAAAAATACATGAGATAATAAAATATATGAATAAAAAATATATAATATATATATATAGAAAATATAATATTAAAATATATATTCATAATATGTATATAAAATATGTACATAATATAGCGTTAGGAATATATACATAAGATAGTGTATAAAGAAATATGACTAATAATGTTAACATATATAATATATATAAAAAATATTAAAAATGTATATAGACATAAAAAATGTAATATATATACATGTTAGAAATAATAATAGTGTTAAAAACAACTATTAATAATAATCCATAAATATATATATATTAAAGATATAACAAATATATAAATAAAATAATATTACAAATATATACATAATATATAAAAATGTAATATTGAAAATGTATATATATAATATAGTATTAAAATATAATATATGCATATTAGAATAATATTAATGTTAAAATAACTATTAATAATAAATACATGAATATATACATATATATATATATATATATAGTAGAAATATTAATTAAGGCTAATACTAATATTAATAATAATAAGAATAATAACAATGACGCAATTAATTAATAAAATACCAAAATAGTAAAAAGGATTAATTTAGAAACGAAACAGAAATTCTGGGCCAAATTTAACACAATAAAGGATCAATTTGAACACAAGTAAGCAAGAGAGAGACTAAAACGGATAATAACCCTCCTTTCCAAAACGCACAGCAACAGGGAGGGTCGAATTGTAAACAAAAAGAAATTAACGGGGCCAAATTAAAACAAATAAAACTTTGATTTTATAATAATAAAAAAGCAGAAGGGCTAAAAGTGCAATTAGCCCTTCCGTTAAAAAACATGGGGATCTTAGTCGGAGCGGGTCGGATTTCGGGCCGGATCATCAAAACGACGTCGTTTTGGGGTTTAAGTACAGCCCCCAAAACGACGTCGTTTCGGAGGGCTATAAATAGGCCTAAACTTTGAAAAAAATCATTTTAACCGGGCAAAGAAAAAAAGCAAGAGAGAGGGGAGAGGGAAGCGATTTTCGACCGTATGGCGGGTCATCGTCCGGTCGTCGGACCGTCGTCGGCCGCCGCTGGCCACCGTACACGGTGGCCTAAAAAGGTAAAATTTTCCAATTTTTTTATTTTTTACTTCCTTTTATTTATTAGCAAATTATGCATGTATTAGAAAATAGATTCGTAAAATAAAGAAAAATAAAATGAAATCACCTTAAACTTGATTTTGGTTCTCGATATTTTGATTCTCTAATTCGGGGGTATTCCCTTTGCTGCTATTGTATTATTGGGATCACTATTTTATTAGTATTTTGAAATCAAGTTTGTATTGCTTGCAAAAACTGCCGAATCCCTTACAATATATTTGAATTGGCTTATATAGCCCTTTTTGACATCATTGTTTGCCACTTTCTGTCATTTCTCTTTTATTGTTTGCAGGTACCACTTGGGCGCAAGGGCGGTGGCATGGACGGTAGCCTGGAGGCGGTGGCAGACTTTGGCAGAAGTGTCAGAGGCCAGGTGACAGTGGCAGCACCACTTGAGGCTAGGGTTTTCTGACTTTTTCAGAAAATTTGGGTTTTAAGCTGATTAGGGTTTGGGCTAGTTTGGGTAGTTAGGTGGTAAAGGGTTGTTGGGTAATTAAGTGGGTGTATGGGCTTTAGTAAATGGGTTAGAGTGTAATTGGGTTTGCTTAGGGCCTGAATTAGGTTTTTGAAATGGGCCCGGGCAAAAATAGGTATGTACAAGAAGTTCTTTATATAAATCATTTCCAAAATACATGTCACCCCTATGAGTCATGCAATATACAGAACAAAACATTCAGCTCACAAGAAACAACGCTTTAGAGTAGTCCTTTAAACAAAGTCTTCTTTCAGTCAGCAAGATTGAGAAAGAAAAGGTAACAAAGTAAGTTCATACGAACTTAGTGAGTTTCAAAAAGGAAACATACATAATATTACTGATAGTACAACTGAACCTTGTCGAGTGACTTACATGCATTAAACATAGTACGCCTAATGGCGTATACAGAACATAGATAAACTTAGTATGTTAACTTACTTATCACTTGGGCTTATACTATATGCCAAGTTAATATAATGCAAACAATCCATTTTCATGTCAACCACGTACTTAGAATTCATAATTGGAAGCAAATCATTCAGTCTCATTCACATAAATTCTCCCCTTTATCTCTTTATATCATTTTCATTCAGAATAGCATGTTTTATCGTGATCTGCCAGTCCGGTTTGCAATATAGCTATCCTACCAGAGGCTATACAGACATATCTTATCATTTTTATCACCACATATTAAATTATATCATACATATCAGAAGTAGGTGGTAGTGACTTAAGTATGAAAGATGTCACTTACTTCATCTTACAAATAGACTGAAGTTAGACTGATGACTCTAGATAACCATTATCCACACATACTCTTTTCATCCATTATAGAGGAAGAGTACTTTCTTTATATGAATTATAAAATAATAAAAATACAACACATGGAAGTAAGAAGGAATTCACTAGAAACTCTAGCAAAACCTACAAAGCAAGTCATTTGCCTTTATCACTTGGACCTTCATTAGCAAATCTGATCATGCATGCAAGAATTGATAATACTTAATCTAGAATTAGAAAGTTTCCTTGTAACATCCCAAACTCGGCCCAGGCGTTATGGTCGAATCTGGCGTTGTCACATGGAATGGTGTTTGAAAACTAAGTTGTCACGATAAAAATATTTCCGTGTATCTACTTTTATTTATCTCTTATCAATTTCAAAATCATTTACTCATTCATTCGATTTGTTTAAAAGCATAATTTGTTGCGAAAGCTTTAGAAACTGTTGATCTTAAGTAAAGCCGCTCATTTTTAGGAAGACTTTTGATTTTAGTAAAAATTGCACTTTGTTCAGTTTAGCCGTTATAAATCCATAAAAATAGTTAAAATCCAAAATAAAAGCAAAAACATTACATGAGTCCAAATTACATCAAAACACACAAATAAGAAATAAAACCGTAAATGAAAATAAGGCAGTTTAACAAACGTGTGGTCACCGCTGAGTCCTCCACTGCATCGATCCAACTAAGTCTAGGGATTACTTGTACAAAATAAACAGAAGGGGTGAGTTTAAATAAATTTAGTGTGTAATCCCCACAGAAAAACATGCACACAATCAAATTAGTAGATATCAGTCAGATACAGTCTTGGGCTTAAGCCCACTACAGAAGCAGTATATCAGACTCTTGCAGTCTCAAATAAGGGCCTAAGCCCATTACAGATACAGATTTGGGCTTAAGCCCATTACAGTAACAGATGCAGAACTAGGCTTTAGCCCATCTCAGATACAGATGCAGTCATACAGTCAGAATAGAAATAGATCCTACCCCCAGCCTCTATACACCATCTCCGACCATTCATATACACCATGTGGGGTTTAAAACACCCAGCCATCCCTACACACCATACTGTACCAAAATGCGGCACATATCAGATATATTGCAGTTGAGTTGCCAGATAATAGGCATAAATGCCTTTCAGTACACTTCCTCCAATAATCATCATCTCATCCCAAATGTAGATGCAAATAGATATGCTCAGTACAAACATACAGAATAACATGCTTACATGCTAATATTCGGTTATCAGTCAAACATACACATCAGTATTCAAACATACACGTAACTATCATGCTCAATACTTATATCAAACATTCAAATTATACAATTTAGGGTCTAGTTAGCCCTTCCTGACCCTACAGTAGGTTCACAGTCGATTTGGACGACCCGTGCAACCCTAGGAAACATTTCAGATAAATGGGCCAACACGCCCATGTAGCTTCCCTTGTGGCCCACACGCCCAGATTGGCCTTGACCTGTGCGGATCACATGGCCTGGCCCAGAAACCTACATGCTCGTGTGTACTACCCATGTGGACCCACAAACCTGTGTGGCCCACACGGCCCAAATTGGTCTAACCTGTGTGTCGCACACGGCTACACCTGGCCATTACATAGTCGTGTCCGGCGTATGGCCTAGCCTTCGTCAAACACACAGCCTACTACACGGGTGACCACATGTCTGTGTGGCGTTCATAGTGAGGTTTTCAGCTTCTGCTGAAACTTTATTTTCTGCGTTTTCGGGTACACACCTAGTTCGATTTTGATGCAAGAACACTCCCGAGATATCCAAAACTATATTCGATTGAGAAAACTCTGATTTTAGTCTCTTAAACTGATCCAAACCAAATTACCATGAAACTAATCATCCTAAAAACTACCGATAACCCTTACCTTTGAACGAACACTAGTGATTTCACATTTCTACAGCACCGATTGAAATCTCATGGCCACTTAATGATCTCCTAAACACAAATTTAGAACTTCATTAGACAATGATTCAATGACCAAATAAAAACCGTACTTACAAAACTTATTGATAACGCCCAAAGGTACAGAGAGATCGAGACACGGAACTTGATAGAACTAAGGTAAAACAAAAACCAATCGGCAGCAAGAAGGAATAGAAGAGGTGGCAACAAAAAGGGGAAAAACAAGAAAAAGAATAGAGAAGTGGCAGAGAAGATGGTCAGTTTTTTTGAAGAGAGAATTTTGGGAAACTGATTTACTCAAATCCCACTACCTTCACTATCTCAACCACCCACTACTCAGATTTTCAATACAACTCAAACTCTCAGCCACCAAACCGAGCAAAAATAATCTCCCTTGCCCATGGAGAGAATCAAACACAGGACCCTCAGCAAACTAACACTCTACTTAACCACCAGACCATCAGGCTCATTTTGATGTATACTTACCAATAATTAAATATAACTCTACTCGTCAAGTGCTAGGCTTATATTAGGAAAATCTCAAAATTTACCTAAGGTAAAGCTTGAACTTGGGACCTCACACACAAAAAAAAAAACACTTAACCAATGAAGCAAATAGATATTTGTGTCTCATTTTCACAACAACAAAAATAGAAATTTTGGGGCGCTACATTCCTTCTTAAAATAAATTCTAATATTTATGCATGCAGAACAAAAAACACATAAATGACTTTGAGGATAACTTAGGGTTCATCAGTAATTATCAATGAATTGGTACTAATGTATAAGTTGGTTGATTACTGCGAACCTTCACTTTGAAGAAGTTTTCTAAACTTAACTTTTTAGAGAGTTTCAAAGGAAATCAATAAAGAAGAGGAAAACGTAAAGGTGCTTAGAAAGAGCATCGCTATCCTTATACACTTAAGCACGGAGACAAAGATTAGTGGAAAAATTAAATAATTCCATTAACACTCTTGATTCTTGTAATTAAGTGCACTTAACATAATTTAAGTCTTATCATCTACAGTAGTCTAGTTCCGTTCTAACTAACTCCAAACTTAACTAACTGAATCACCGTATTAATATAATAAACAAATCTAAACAATTGCGAATGTAATGAGTTTAAAGCATCTAGGTTGGACAAGTACTTAACAGAAGAGCCTATCAAACCTTAGAGCTTGCCAAACTAGGATTTCGCCAAATGGCGCAATATACATAATTTATACTTAGCCAACACTTACTCATATCTATCCTTATTTTACCAGCTATACACCAAACAATAACCAAATACGAAGACTTCACTAGGCGGGTGTTACAAAGAGGTTTTCAAAATCCTCAATTTGCTGGACCAGTAATCATCACATGTTCCTCAGCTAAACAAAATAGCATAAGAAGAAACGATTAGCCACCAACTATTCGGCCAACCATCAACTAAAAACCTCTCAAGTACAACCGAAAACAACATACTTAAGCATAAAACATATGACACTTATGAAAAATTACGATTACTATACTGAAACTCCCTAACCACACAAGTCCAACAACAAAACCAAAATATTAGCGACGGCTCTAGAAAAAATCAAGGTTTGGACGACAACAAAGTAAAAGAAAAGAATCGACAAAAAGAAATAATAGAAAGAAAACAAGAAATCGTCAACATGAAATTATGGAAAAATCAAAAGGAGAAAGGAATAGTAGAGGGAGAGGACAGGAAGAGAAATTTCAACAAGAAAAGTGAAAACAAAAAAGTGAAGAAAATGGTGGAGAAAGGGACGACACAAGGGAGAATTTTTAGGAGATAATCTCTCAATTTAAAAAAAAAAAAACTAATTAAATCTCACTAAATCCAATTTTGTTGCTATCCCTATTAGGTTGCTTAGAATTTGAAATTGACTCTCTTTTTGAGTGCATGGACGGCACAACAAGAAGGAAGCAAAAATAATTTCCACTCTTAGCACAATGGGATTCAAACTTCGGACTGAAGGGAAAGAGAATGCTTAACCATTGAACCAACATGTTCATTCTTATTAATAAACGTACAAAAATTAAAGAAATGCTAGACGTGCCGAGCCAGATATTGAGACAAAAATAATAAAAATTTCTAAGGAAAGTGAATCAAGCACAAAACCTTGAGCACACAACCAAAACACCTAACCACTGAACCAGATCAATTTACGTGATACATTTTAGCACTCAATAATTAAAAACTTGGGGCATTACATAATTAAGTTAATTAACCTTAATTTAATTAAAATTTTATTTTAATCAAGTTAATGATCATATAACCTCACCGTCCACTAGTATATATTTTAGCATGGTATAATTATTGTTCTAAACCTTTAGTTAATTGCAATTTAAGTCCCCAAGCCACTTACTAATTAAAAATCTATAGCAATTGTACTTTACAATTTAGTCTATAGGCCCTAATTAATCACAACTTTGGTCAAATTGAATATCCAAACTTCAATACACCTATATACTAACTCCGTATATATATATATATATATATATATATATTTAATATTTAAAAACTCAATTTATGGAAATGGAATCCCAAAACCACAATTTCCGATGCCACTGAAAACCAGGTTATTACAAAATGCAACTAGATTGTAGGGTAAGTTTAGAAATAGTTCTAGAAGACTAAAAATGGTTCTAGAAGTCTAAACAACCTCAAATAAGCTTAAAATATTTGTGGAACCTAAGCAATGCATTTAGCCTTTAAATGTGACCTTCTTTGCTCAGGTCTGAGTTCCAACTCGGGTAAGAGATATTATAGCATGGTAGACTATGCTTTGAACCAACTAATCTATTTAATTAACAGAACACATCTCTCACACTGGTTTCAACAACATTCAATGCACAATATTCAAGGACATTGTTATGGTTGTGTATTTGTAATCTCTTTTCACGAATATTGTTAAAATTCCTAAAAGTGATCACATCTCACGCTCACATAGGTAGATCCTAACGAAGGTGTTCTCGTAATTATAACACTCTAACATATTTATGTTATGGGTCTATTAAGACTATATTATTCATCCCTCCCCTTACCAATATGAATACTTAGCACTTTTTATCCTGTGATGATATATTATATATTATTTTATAATGCTAACAATCATATACTGATGATGTATCTTATTTCATTAAATTTAAGACTTGATGTTATATCAAATGATAATAATTATTTTTAGTGGAGCACAGTTGATTATTTTCATTTACTAACAACCTAATTTGTTTTCACTTTTTATTGATTCCATCATTTCATCTTGTTTAATTGCATTTCATTTTTACTATAGTAACTTTTCTAAGAATTATATTTTAATTTAATTATGTATATAAATTTTTTTTCTTTTTTATTTTAAAAATATAGAGACCAAATGTGCATTATTTCATTTTTGAAAAATAAATTTTATTTTTTATAGGGAAGGTGTTTATCATTTTTTAAAAAAAAAATAGAATAGAGAATAAAAATTATTTTTTAAAAATAAAAATAGAAAATAATATTTAGAAACCCAAATGTAGTTTGAGCCTTGGCTCTCTCATCATCAAAAACTGCGTGCTTAGTTCTAATGTTGGTACCCATGTAGTGGTTAGTTGAGTTGTTGAGGTTGTTAATATAGTTGTCGGGTATGGTTGTTGAGAAGTGATCAATTATGCTGCTAAAATGATTTTTGTTGAGTGCATATAGCTTGTATGCATGCTGCATTAATAAGTTTTTTGTTTTAGTTGTAATGTAATTTTGCTTAGTTGAAAATGAATAAGTTTAATGGCAGCTTGATGTGTTTAGATAATGAATGATTTGTTTAGTTGACTTGTTTTAGTATACAAGTAATGTTTCGCAAGTTACTAGACTGATTAGTAATAATAATTGTGTTTGATAAGTTGATTGACTATAAAAAAACATGTAATGCTTTGTTGATTGGTAATGAAAATCTGTTTTCCATTCCTTACTGCACATGTGTGAGCAAGTAAATTGTTTCAAGCTTCTTGCTTTGTTCTCTGTTTTTGTTCTCTGTTCTTCTTGGCTTAAAAACTCCAACAATAGGTGATTGGGTAATAATAGTTTCTTCGGCTTTTGGTGAAATTCTTGGTATAAGTTGGCTAAGGTAAAAGCATGGTGGAGAGACTTGGCACTAACATTTTCACGCGGTCCTGCGAGAAAAAGTTCACAGCATCTCCTCCTGTTAATTCACTCTACGCAGAAACTAGTCAAAATTATTCATGCTATTTGGCTGTCCTACCTGTTTGTTTCAAATTCAACAACTCGGTCATAGCCATAGGGTCTCCGTATAGTTCATCACCAAAGCAACCTTCCAGGGCCTTCTGACCACCCTCGTAAGGCACCCAATTCTGGTGCCATATTGATGACACCTACCTTCACCTTTGCTTCTTCTAGGTGTGATGAGCATCGAAAATTTGTTTTGACAATTGTAATCACATTATCACCATTAAAACGAGGAAAACTATCTTTGCTTCCCTGGTGGCAAACTTCAGATCAACACCACTAAAATGTGAATTGTAGTCGTCGTCTCTCCTTGATGTAATTGTGCCAGTATTTGCCATCTGCTGCAGATTGAGAGTTGCGATGTCCTTTAAAGCGAGTATAACTTGTTCATGCGATTCTTCTTGGTTCTGTAATCCAGAACGTAACGTGCTTTAATACCAAATAGTAAGATCAATTCACGGCGAGATAGGGTCTAGAGTTGTAGGGAAGTTGGAAGTTGGAAGTTGAAAGTTGAAAGTTGAATAGGACAGAGGCTCTAATGGTGGAATTGAGACACACAGAGAGAGGAAGACGATGGCTCAAGAATGAGATTGTATATCATAAGAATTCCTTCATGTAATTACAATTACTATATTTAATTCTCTAGTAATTCACTTACAGTTTACAATAGAAAATCTTACTGACTAACAGCAGTTGACCCCACGCCTTCAACGCTCACTATTTTACCCGTAACAGTTTGGTTGGCAGCTTCAAAAGGAAGCTAACCCAAGAGGATGCAAGTTCTAACCCAGGACAAAATAATGAAGTGAAGCCTGTATAATAATAATAAAGCTCAGAAGTGTTTTATTCTAAGCAAAATAGTGACAGCTTGTTATTTCAGAATTCAAAGCCTGATGATCACAAACATTCTTTATTAATCAGCAACAACTTCTTGTTTGATAATATACTTAAATAAGCAAAGGTGGAAGAAGAGGATGTGCAGGTATATGGCACCTAAGTTCAGCCCATAGCATACTTCTGGGTCCAGTTTCGAGCTGTTGATTCGTACTTGAATTTGTCAGTTTTGCACAAATGAGCAATCTCCGGAACTAGAGGATCATCAGGATTTGGGTCTGTTAGCAGTGAACATATTGACAGCAAAACCTATAGAAAATAGAATATGTAAAGTTGTTTAGATATGTAAGCCATTTTGCAGTACCCCAAATCTACCGACAAACTTACTACCTTAGATATGGTGAGAGCAGGACTCCATTGCTCTTTGAGAATGTCTAAGCAGATATTGCCATTGCTGTTTATGTTGGGATGGTAAACCTTGGTCCTGAAGGCAACCTGAAAACAGGTTTTTGTTGGAAAACAGAATAGGGTTAATTTGTTAGATAGTTGGAAACTGTCACAAGGACTCGAGCATGTTTTCTTATAAAAGAAAATATTTTTTTCTATGTTTTGGGAAAATTCCGACTAGGAAATTGTGTGACTGCAGTTTAAGTTGTATACCTTGGGAGGTTTAAATGGATAATCAGGTGGGAAATGAATGGTTACAAGAAAAACACCACCAGCATAGGGACTATCATTTGGACCAATGATGGTTGCTTGCCAATGAAACATATCCTCAGCCACGGGACCTGAAAGTGCAGCCATAAATGGTTAAATTAATCGATAACCAACAATGAATTCGCAGTTGTGGCTAGGCTCAAGAAGGAAGACTTTTCTTCTTTGACTTTAATATTACTCTATACCTGCACTGCATGACGTTGGTGGATCTCTCTGCAAATCCTTCAGCTCCTTCAGTATTCTTTTCGACGCCATTAAAGAAAACTTTGAGACACAGAAATGGGAATTTAACGAATGTGAATATTAAGTGAATTTACTTGACAGACGACCTTTATTGGGAGGATAGTAATGTATTTAATGGAGGAAATGCAAGTTGCTAGAAAATAGAGGTCCATCAATTCTTTTTCATACTGATGCAAGTGGGCACAGTATATATTCCAGATAAAAAGTTAACAGTACAGAATCAAGGAATTTAGAAAAGAAGAACCATGGAAGATGTTGAGCCATATAAATAGCAAAAAGATATTTTTCATCCACTGAAACTGAGTGGTCATCACTTGATTCATGAACAGCACAAAGATGCCATTTCTAATCATCTTTCTCAATAATCTAGAGGGTCAAAGAGGCCAAATAGAATCATTTGTTTCTAAATGACGTTTAAAACTTTCCAAGTCAACCATTTCATTCCACGTAATTTGTTCTTTCCGTAGACAAGTTTGATGATTAAATAGAAAATCAATATGGTGATCGTGATCATATTCGTATAAAGCACCACATGACAGCTTCCTTCCCCAAGGGATGGCTTAAATATCAAAGCCAGGGGAGGTTAAATCCATGTTGTATCTTGGAAACTGCTTCTAAGTTGCCACTACACTCTCCACCCACGTCGATACAGGAAAAATATTCCTTCTTAGCTTAACTGGCTTCTCTGGCTGAGAATATGAGAAAGCAAAGAAGTTGACGTGTCTAAAGAGGCAGGACAGAATTTGATCAACAAAATCTACCAAGAGAAAACGGATGCAAATATTCATTGTGAAACGATCTTCTGTCTTCACAAATCTCATCCCCCCCCCCCTTTTTTTTTCCTCTTATTCGAGATCATAAAATTCGATGTTCCTGACAATCTTAAATACAATGGAGGACCAAAGTGGCAATGCAAAACCACACATACATTAGCAAGTTCCTTTAAATGTACTAAGATCATATTACATCACAAGATACAAGAGAAAACAATAGGTTGTTCTCTGCAAATGTAGCCAATGGATCAAAGCATATCTAAACCCAAAGAAGCTGAAGGGGATAATGTGTGCTTGTTGACAAAGACATGAAAGACCCTTGATATACAAATTCAGAATAAAATCCAAGAGAGAGAAAGAAAAAAAAAAAAGACACATTTTGATGCTAGTAGAAAGTTCCCTAGTTCTGTCAGTTCAGACAACATACCAAAAGGAGCTATTTTCTCAGAGAGGAGATAATAGATATGGTAAGAGACTAACAGATTAAATCGCTAATTGTTCATGGTATCTGGCACCCGTATCACTTCTTTGCATGATCACAATATTGAGCAAGCTTTTTGTGCCTTTCTCTTCTTTTTCTTCTTCTTCTTTGGAGGCTGGAGAACTACTTTGATGGCCGCATCAAAGACCGCTTTCACATTCTGTATTTTGAGAAGTAGTTTATCAACAATCTTTTCCAAGAGTCGAAAAGATAAGGCTGAAGATAAAATTACCCAAATATTGTACCTGTTGTGTTTTTGAACTACACTCAATGTAAAAAGGTGCTCCAATTAGCTTTCTCAATTCCTCACCCTTTGGGGGAAAAAAATCAAAATTAGGATCTCATGCTTTCAACAAAAATGACAGCATGATGCAACAATGCACATAACTCAGCAGAAGTAGTTGTTACTATAAAAAGCATCTCCGATCAGTACCTGTGCTGTGGTAATGGGCACTGCACCAGGGTGATCTATGAAGAACTGCTTATCTTCTCGAAGATCTACAGTAAGAAATTTTAGTAGCTGTTAGAAAATCATAAAGATGGATGGATGGCTTTAAAGATAAATTTAGCAGTTTCTGATGTCAAATCTACATGGGAAAATGTTCCAGGAATATTTATTAAGGAAAGTTTGGAACAAGAATAAAAAATAACAGTTTGAGAAATGGAGTGCTTTCATTAGCTTTAGGACAGGTAAACTTCCATTAGATAGTTGCTTCATAGCTTTCTTTGTTATTCATCTGCCACATGGACTTTTTTTCCTCTTGTGAAACTAATATGCACTTCATTCCCCCACTATCCATAGTGAAATTGACAATACTCCAGACAGAGTGATGAACTCATATGGAAGTAAACCCAGAATATGGTTTCCATGAGAAAACATATTATAGGGCCCAGCTTAGAAATTTTGCAGTTATATTCTTTGTTTCCCATTTTCTTCAAATGTCATCATCTCAGATTCCACTTCAGCATCTCATAGGCTTAGTTCAAAATCAGTAACTTCACTATAGTTCCCAAAGATTTAATTAAAACCAGTAAATAGTGCTCCCAAAATGAATGGCTTTTTCGGAAAGTAGGTGGAACTTGTTTCGTTATGGCTAGGAGGAGGTAGGGCTGGGGAGAACATAAGAGCATCAAGATTATTAGACTAACTTCTAATATATCCTAAAGGATTACATTTCATGACTCATTAGGAGAAATTAAATTACTGGAAAACAACAAAATGTAGTCAATTGTAACTGGACTGATAAATTCAACTGGATTAAGCTAGTAAGTTTCCCCAAACTTGTCCCTCAAAGCATTCTTTTAAGCACATTAAAAAACATACTAATTTGATATATAGGCTTCATTTAGCATTACTTTTCAAAAGCACTTTTGGGAGCCATAAGCAATACTAAAACAAGACAACTTTTGAAGTCAAAAGTGCTTTTGAAAAGTGTGTGTTTGGGAAAAAAAACACTTCTAGAGTCAAATAATGTTTTTATCCCTCATTTATAATCAAATGTATTTTATGTAATATTTATATAGGGTATACAATTATTTCCTTATTAAAATTTGTTTCAAATATATAACATTATATATTTGATTTTGTAATGGCTATATTTTAATATTTAAAATATAGACTATATATTCAAATTAAATTTTACAAACAGTTAATATTAATTGCTTAAATAATATTTGAAATTTATACCAAAATATTAATAATTAGTTACAATAAATCATTTTTTATATTTTTATTGAAATATCATAATATTAATGAATTTTAACATCATTTAAATACATATTTTATACTTTAGAACATCATGTCTAAAAATGCACTTTTTTTACAGCAATACTAAACACTTGGATCTTAAAGCAAACCTTTCAAAAGCATTTTTCAAAGTCACTAGCACTTTTCAAAAGTGACGCTAAACTAGCCCATAGTTGGAACAGATTGGTTTTAGGTGCCTTCACCAAGAAGGATAGTCAACTCGAGGCACTACACTACTTCACACACCAAGAGGAACTTCTACCCATTTCTCAAGGGCAATGAACTACCCTCCCCTCCAACCTCTTCCTTTCCCAGGGCACAGAAAATGTGAAGAAAAGGTGTTGGAAATGTTGTAATTTATGGGATTCATTAAGCTTAAACACAACTTATACTATATATATAGAAAAAGGATTGATTGCAATAAGAGATGATGCAAAGGAAAAAATAATTGATAAATGCAAAATAAAAATTGGAGTAGAATCTGACCAAGCTTAGTCCCAACAAGAATAATTGGAACACCGGGTGCATAATGTCTCAATTCTGGAATCCACTGCGGATTTGAAATAGATAAATATTAGCAGATCAAGTAATTCAAATGTATATCATCAAAAAAGGCCATGAAAAGCTTAACAGTCTCACTTTCTTAGCAACATTTTCATAGCTAGCTTTGCTAATGAGAGAGAATGCCAGCAAGAAGACATCTGCTCCACGATAGCTCAATGGTCTTAATCTATTGTAATCTTCCTGTCCTGTTCCATGATAGAAAAACTAAATCAAAACTACTAGAAAATACATTGGAACTTCAAAGACACAGATAAGGAAAAAGTTATGGAATCGAAAGTTACCGGCAGTATCCCACAATCCCAGATTAACAGTGTTCCCATCCACAACCACATTAGCACTAAAGTTGTCAAAGACAGTTGGCACATAATCCTGTTTCCGAAGACATTGCACAAAATGGGGAAAATGTTTTAATCACCCTGTCCACCAGTCATCTTAAAGTAATCGCAAGAATGAAGCAAGAACTAGACAGTCATGATTACAAAACTAGCATCAACCATTGCTATATGTGGTAAAGTTTTACGGAAAGAAGAAAACTCTAGCACAAGCATGTTCCTTACACCAATGGTAAGGACCAAAATAAAACCCCAATATCATAGCCATCACCCAAGATTTAGCCATGAGAGCAACAATAATGAAAATCCCTAAATGGAACTTCCACTCCTCTTTTCTTAACCTTCTTCCTTTATATCTTCTTTTCTGTGTGAATTGGTATTTGTGATATTGGCTTGCATCAGGACTTTTTATCAGGACTAATTGCAGATATAGCAATTTCTTTTCTTTCCTCTTTCTAGCAGAAAACTGGCGAAATTTCCAGTTTTAAGGTTTAACATTAATTAGAAGATTAAAAAACTAAGCATCCTTTATCCTAAGATGGCGCATCAAAACTAAAACAGCCCAAATCATCACAAACTTGCAAACTATAAAATATCTGCAAGTTTTTGCAGCGGAAATCCCCAAGAAATTGCTTAGTTAAACACAATTTATGAAGAATGATTCAATTAGTCAGAATAATATTCTAAACCAAATTCAAGATCCCAATGATAAGTATAATCAAAGAGGGAAAAAAAAAAAAAGAAAATAAGAAAGCATCTTTGAGAAAAAAAAAAAAAAAGGAACATTGACGACTACAAACCAGCATAATTTCCGTTTGGTTGCGGAGAAAATGGGGGGGAAATCCAAGTCAAAAAAACATCCTAAAGGTCAACTTTCTTTCTCTTTCCCGCATTTTCTCAAGATACCAAACAGAAAAAAGAAACCCTAAGAGTGAAAACTTACGGTAGGGAAAGTATTGCTGGTGTAGGAAATGAGCAGGCAAGTCTTGCCGACGGCACCGTCACCGACCGTGACGCATTTTATGAACCTGGAAGCACTCATCCTTACGCCACGCGTGGTCCGCAGAAGTTGAGTCCGCTATTTCTCTTCCGCTCTTTGTTGTCTAAACCCAGACAGAGTGTTGAAAAGCAACCCAAAGTCGAGTAATGTTGCTAAGGTACAAGAAAGAGGGAAGGAATAATAATAATAATAATAATAATAATAGTAATAGGATTATTTTTCGAGATATTATATACATAAATTTTTAAATTTCGAATTAATAGACTTGATTTTTCAAATATTTTATCGGAAAAGAAGAGAAACATCATAGATTGAAAAGGCAATTTATTTACTCTAAAAAATTAAGATAATCAAAATCTGTCTTTAAAAAATTATAAAAAAAATTAAGAATAAAAAATATAAAATTCAATAATATATCTAAAAAATTTAAAATGATAAATTTAAGGTATTAAGTAAATAAATTATTGATTTGATTTATATGAATCGGTAATTAAAGTTTTTTTATAAAATACTTATTTAATACATGTTGGAGCTTTATTATATTTATCTCTACCCTTACTATTTTTTTTTATAAAAAAGAAAGAAATTATCAATCAATTTTATATTTCTTAAGAAAAGCACTATTATTTACGAAAACAAAAAGAGATAACAAAAAAACAAAGATGGAGGAGAATCTCAACTCAGATCAGCAAGCCTTCTCCATACACCCAGTCCTAACCTCCCTAAAAATCATTGTCGGAAGACATTAAATCAAGACGATGAAGAATTTCATGTAACACAATGAGCACGTAATAAGGACATCTTAATAAGATAATGAGCCATCTTATTTGAATCACAAAACGACCAATAAAAGGATAAGGTTTGGAAAGACTCTTTCAAAGCCAAACAGTCGCCAGATAATAGACCAAACTCCAACAACTAAGTACGAGGAGAGCGCAACGTATCGATGGCCACTTTGAGATCGGACTCCACCATGACATTGTCGACAGGAGGGGACTTAAGCCACGAGAGAGCCTAACGAATGGCCATAGTTTTAGCCAACACCAGATCCATCCCAGCCCACAGTAGAACAACGTGCCTCTTGATGAAGTGGTCGTGATCGTCTCGAATGATAGCTACTAGAGCAATTACCTGCCAATCCACGAGATAACATCCATGTTGCACTTCAAGCACCCAGCCGGGGGTCTCGACCAGTTCTGCAACTGTGACGACTACAGCAGTCGCCTTGGGCCAATCCTGAAGGAGCATTTCAGCAAAACAGACAATAATGGTCAGGTTGTGTTACCAAGTTCTTCCAACTCAAGAAGTTCTGAAGGAACCAAATGCTCCACAAAACGGTGAGATAATGTTCGCTACGGGAGGAGTCCGAAAGCTGCAGCATGTACCAAAGAAAATCAGTGAACGAGCTAGGCGTAGGCACCATACCAAGACTGCTTCAAACAGCAGCAGCAATAGAGAAGTACATAAAGACATGCTCTTGGCTCTCATCATCTCCGCAGCTACCAACCTCAAATCAACATTGCAGCCCTTCTCGCGTAACCGCGCAACCCCCGCCAAACACGAGACTTAACTTTCAGAGGAAGAGCCAAGTTCACCAACCGCCGCCTACGACAAAGAATTAGAACTCGATTGAAGAGTGATACGATAGCTCATCTTCATATCATACCGGCTATCCTTTGAGAAGTGCTAAATAAACTGGTCTGGAGGCTCTGAAAACAAGACAGGAATACTAAGAATTCGCGTAGCATCTTAAGGCACCAAAAGTCCCTCAACGAGGGAATCATTCCAACCCGATCCCATCGGTATTTAACAAGTCTTTCACCAACAAATTTTCAAAACCCGGCAATATATGCCTCCAATTGAACATAAAAATTGTCAGCATTAGGTAACCAAAGGTCCATTAAAAACCTGAATGGAACTCCCATCTCCCACTCTCTAGCGCATCACTTTAAAAAGCAAATCCAAGGACATAAAGACACTCCTCCATGCATAAGAAGGATTACTACCTACTAAAGCATTGAATAAATCCCCATCCGGATAATATTTAACTGTCTAAGTTCTACTAGGAAGAGAGTCTGGAATGGCAAATAGACGCTGACATTGCTTTCCCAACATCGCTTGGACCATGAGGCCCAGTGGAAACCCTTACTCGAACTTGAACCTAAACCCCACTAAAAGGAATTCATCGTTTTTTGGAGTTCTACGCAAGTACCAATTGGGATCATGAACATAAATACTTATTTAATAAACCGACAAAGCTTGGGAAACTATCTTAATAACAATCTCTTTACCAGGTTTAGAAAGAAGCCTGTTCTTCCAACTGAAAATTCGTTTAGTAAGATAGTCCCAGATAAAAGCAAAGACTTGTTTCTTACTTCGCCTAATCACGAGGCAAGCCTCAAATAACGACTATGGGAATTCGGCTTTGAAACACCCAAAATGGAACACGCAGCATGTAACAACTCAGTTTTAGAGAGTGTCGGAAAATGTAATTTTGGAATTCAATTCCATAAATCCAGTTAATGAATTTATAAATAAGAGAATTTATATGCTTGGATTAGAAATATATTAGTGGACCTAAAATAATGAAATCGAGAAAATCATTAATTATAATGTAAGATTAAATTGTAAATGTACTATTAAATTTTAATTAAAAAAAAGTTTGAGGACCCAATTGAAAAATAACCAAAGGACTTAATGGTTATTTCCATTGATTCTTATGAGATAATGGAAAATGATAATGATATCCGCTTAGTTTTCATACTTCTAATTAATAAACAAATATATGTCTTACTTTAGTAAATTAATCATTATTAAGTAAGTTAATTAACGCATTAATCTTAGTATAAATATCAAGCAGTGGGGAGAGAAAGATGAAGATTTCATCTTCTCCAAGCTTGTGCCGTCCAAGTAGGAAGAAAAAGAAATAATTTTTCTTTTTGCTTTATTTACAAATTGGTCTAAAATCCTAAGGTACTTAAGTCTTTTCTTTAAAATTTGTACATTTTCATTATCATCTAAGCTTTGATTAAACTTCCCCATGCGTTAGATTTTTCATTTGCTAAATATTTATGATTTTTTATGGAAATCTGAAGTATGAATTTTGAGAATGTTAGGACTAAATTAGAAGGTAGTGAAAAGTGATGGAATTTATTAGAAATTTAATTAAGCTTGATAGTTAATTTTGTGACATTAGGGGCTAAATTAATTTGAAAGTTGTTGAAAAATTATGCTATAGGTTATATAACACCCCACCAGGCCCGGTCGCTGAACCCGAGCTACGCGATACTACCACACATATTGGAACATTCACAAACAAATTCCAATCTCAAATCATTGCATTTATATGCAAATTAATCATTACTGATGAATACCAGACTAAATCAAACTTTTAACTACAATAGATCAGATATGAGCATGAACGTAAATGATGAGTCGTTGAGAGCACCAAATATATCATATCCCTACAAAATAACGAAAAGAATAGTATAACGGAAGTAGGGCCAAATCCTCAGGGACTGGATTACACAATGTCTTGTTTTGTGAGATCCTAGATAGAATAGTGCCCAAGAAAACATGTGTTCCTGAAAAAAATAAAAATAAAAACAAAATTTAGAGTTTGGTTGAATTGAAATAACGAAAATTAAAATTAAAATTGTAATGAAAAACAGAGTTTGAGAAAAGAGAGTTTTTTTATATATATGGCGAGATTCCAGCCTTCGGTTGTTTCGATCCTCCTTGGGTTCAATCCCCGACTTTTAAGTGATACTTCTCGAACTGAATAAGCTAGTTATAGTGGAAGATGATGCCTACGACCATCAGCTCCACTAGGGTTTAGACTTATGATTTAGAGGAACCTGACTCTAGCCAACCGTCGCTCGTATAGAACCGTCTTACACTAGATCATCACTTCCCAATATGATGAATCCCACTCCATTTTGTCTCTTGGGCTCGACAACCACTGACTCAATAAGCTAACGAATCGACTATGCAATCTTCCCAAAACATACAAAGCGGCCGCCTTTGCACAAGATGAAAGGATCACTTTTGAAGGGATATGGACGGAAGCATCAGCCCCTTAATGCGGAGAAGTGATGAATACTCGTTGAGAAGGCTAGGCGCAAATTCTAAGCCTCATGAACCCTTTTTGGGGATATTTGACAACCTTTGGCTAGATAAATTTAGTGGCTCATGTTTTTGGGAAAAAGAAATAAATGTAATTGAAGATGGAAATTTTATTGAATAAAGAAAAGAACAAAGGCTAGGCTTTTTGGAAGAGGGAGTAATTACAGAAAAGATGATATGAAATTTGTGCCACTCCATCCCCTATTTATAGTACTAGGAAACTTAGTCTAGTCCTAATTAAATTTTAAAAGATAAATACAAATAAATAAAGATAATTAAATGTGAATAAAGATAAAAGCCAAAATTAAATCTAAATAAAACTCTTTAACAATTATCCTAATATAATTAATATTTAAATAGAGTCTTCTGTTTATAAAATATCTCTTCTTTGCTTTTTTGACCTCATGTCTTCCATATTTGCATTTTTTACACCACTTTTTCCCTATGTCGTATGTTGGCCCATTTAATCTTCAAATTCATGCTTTTTGCCCTTAAATTTTCTTTTTGCCTTCAATTTAGTCCTTATAAGATAAAAAACCATAAATAGCTCAAATTAGTAGGATCATTCTCAAAATAAATATGCAATTAATACATAAAAATATGTCGTTTCAAAGTATTATCAGTGAACCAATTTGTAAAATTTCAAAACTTTGAAATAGGTATCGATACTGCGGATACAAGTATCGATATTTTTGTAACAAGTATTGATACGAAAAAAAACATTATCGATATCATTTTAATAGTCTGCCAATTCAGGTATGGATACTACTTAACAAGGTATCGATATTTTAGAAAGAATTATCAATACTTATTGTGAGTATTGATACCAAATTAGCATTCTGCCAAATTTGGAAGTTTTAGTTCAAAATCATTTTATCGGCACCTTTTTGTAATTGATTTTGGGAGAAAATTATCGATACTTTGATCCCTAGTATCGATACTTTTTCCCAGATGGTCAAAAAATCATAAGTTGAAATCACAATTCATGCTTAAATTATAGTACCATTTCTTAAGTAACCCAAAATACATTAGTCTTGCATCAATATCACTTTAAACACTACAAGAACCATAGTTCAAACATGCTCAAGTTACTTCCATTTATATACTAACTATAATTTGTTCACCTAAGCAAATGTTTCATATATATATATATATATATAGATATATATAAGTCATGTACCAATTCAAAACATGTCGTACAAACATATCCTAAATAACTAACCAATAAATAATTTCAGAACATTCAACTTAATCACACTACAATATCATTTGTCTATTTATAAACGACAAATTATACATGTTTTTACCTCATGCTTAGTTTAATTTCTGGATGAATTATCATTGAATTTGTGGAAATTGGTGCTCTTAATCATTCTATTTCATGTTCTATACTTAGGTGAGCATAAGGAAGAGAAAAGAATGAAAAATGGGCCGAAAACGAAGAAAATGGGCCAAAGTGTGAAAACAACATGGCCTAGAAGTTCACCACACGACCGTGTCACACGGCCGTGCCATCTAAAGTCTAACACGGCCCAACCCCGATAAGCACGGCCAGATCACACGGCCGTGCCACCATCAACAGGCCCGACCACGGCCTGGGCCTCGATCCATACGGGCGTGGCACACAGGCATGTCCCTGTCATGAGAAAGCACAATTTCACTTGGAAAAGGCTACTTAGGGGCTAAGAAAGACACTTCAAAGCTCTACATAAAGACCTAAAGGGGCAACTACTAAGAGATACTTTTTCTCCCACAAAAGAGTGCCTTATTTTCTGCCAACACAGAGAGTAGAAGCAAGGAATTACTCCAAGGGAAGCCGATTGATTCATCCCAGAAGCCGAATTCTTCCTCAAGACTGAAGATCTCCCTTCAATCCTTCAGGGGTTTTTGGGTTCTTTATGTTTTGTTATTTTTATTCTTCTAAGATGTTTTCTTTTATAATCATGAACTAAATCCCCTAAATACTTAAGGGGGATGAAACCTAAGACAGATCTTGTTATTATTTTCTCTTAAATTATATGATAAATACTTGAATTGTTCTTAATTGTGTTTTTAATTCTTAAATTGATATTTCTGGGATATTGATTTAAGTCGAATGTGCTTATGTAGAGGAGCAAAAGTCCTTGCATAAGAGTAGATCCAACACAATTAAGCGGAGTTGATCGCAATCCTAGAGATAAGATAACGAAAATTTGCCGAATTAGGGTCAAACCTAATAAGGGAATCCATATAACGAGTTAAGGCAACACTAGGGGTTTTAATTAGAAAGAGATTTCAATTAATCAACCTAGGGTTAGTTATCTTTAGTCTCGAAAGAGATATTAACATAAGTTAGGGATTTCGACGGATCAAGTCAAGTGAATAAATCATCTAGTTCAAGAGTTGATAACAAGTGAAGTCTAGGTGGATTCTCCCTTGAGTATTGTCTAAATCATTCAGTTTTCCTGAGAGTTTTCCCCTAATTTACTTTTTGTGTATTCTTAGCTTAGTCCAATAATTAGTTTAGTTTAATAAAATCCCCTTTTATTTTTAGGTTAAATAATAGAAAGAAAGTTAGTACTAGTACTTTTGGTTCCCTTAGGTACGATATCTCGGTCTTGCCACTAAGCTATACTACTGTTCGATAGGTGCGCTTGCCTTAAAATCGTGATAATAGTTAGTTTCAAGATTGATCATTATTATAAATTTTATTACTTCATATCACGTATATCAAGTTTTTGGCGCCGTTGCTGGGGAACTAAAATATTAAGATCTCTCGATTCCTATTACTTTAGCCATTACTATTTTTATTTATTTTCAATTTTTATTATTTTATTTGTTTTTATTTATTTTAATTTTCTTTGCTTTTTCCCCTTCTAGGTATCTCTAGTTTATGACTAGAAGAAACCCAGCAGGAGCATTACTTTTCGACAAAGATTTGGAAGCCACAGTTCGCAGAAATCGTAGAGAGATCAGAAGGAGCCTACAGTATCTAGAACAGGAACAAGAACCTGAACTACTGAAGAGATGGAAGCAAATCAAGACAATCTACCACCTTCCGCGATAGCCACAGAACCAGTGAATCAAAACGATGCTTCTCATACTATGTATGATTATGCTAAACATAATTTGGCTGGTACTCAATCTAGTATTATTAGACCTGCTATTGCTGCAAATAATTTTAAATTAAAGCCTAACACTATTCAGGTGATTTAGCAATTTGTTCAGTTTGATGGTTTGTAGGATGAGGATCCCAACTCACACTTAGCCAATTTCTTAGACTTTTGTGATACTTTTAAAATCAATGGCGTTTCTGATAATGCCATTTGTCTTAGGCTATTCCCGTTTTCCTTGAGGAATAAAGCTAAACAATGGTTAAATTCTTTACCACGAGGCTCAATCACTACATGGGAACAGATGACCGAAAAGTTTTTACTTAAGTATTTTCTTCCAGCTAAAATAGCTAAATTGCGGAATGATATCTCTTCTTTTGTGCAGATGGATTTAGAAACACTTTATGATGCCTAGGAGAGATACAAAGATCTTTTGAGAAGGTGCCCTCACCATGGGTTGCCTTTGTGGCTACAAGTTCAAACCTTTCACAACGGTTTGAATCCTTCGACAAGACAAATGATCGATGCAGTAGCAGGAGGAATAATCAACAATAAAACACCTAAAGTAGCTTATGAGTTTATAGAAGAAATGTCACTAAATAACTATCAGTGGCAAATCATGAGGACAATGCCGACAAAAGCAGCAGGAATTTTTAATTTAGATGCAGTAACCATGCTTTCAAATCAGGTAGAACTTCTAAATAAAAAGATTGATAATTTTGTTGGTTCTATATAGGCACACCTAGTGATGCAGTGCGACACAACCCAGGGAAATATATTCCATTCAGATTACTCCTCCTATGGACATAGCATGGAATTTGAGCAAGCCAATTATATGGGTAACAATTCTAGACCTCAAAATAATCCTTATAGTAACACATATAATGCAGGTTGGCGGAAACCACCCCAATTTTTCATGGGGAGGACAATGAAATCAAAGACAACCGCCTCCTCCGGGATTTCAGCAGCCACCACCACAACAAGAGAAAAAGTCGAACCTTGAAGAGATATTCACAAAATTTATGGCCGTATTAGAAACCCGTTTCCAAAATACTGAGACAGCACTAAAGAACCAGCAAGCATCCATTCAAGGGCTCGAGAATCAAATTGGTCAACTCGCAAAGATGATATCAGAAATACCACAATGTGGACTATCAAGTAACACTAAGCTAAATCCTAGAGAACATGTCAAGGCAATTACTCTAAGGGATGGTAAAATACCGGCTGAGCCTAAAAAGAAGCCTGTTCAATAAAAGGTAGCAAAAGAGGAACAGAAGGAAAGTACTCCACTAGCACCTAAAGAATACAACCCACCCATACCATATCCGGTAAAGTTGAAGAAAGACCGCACAGATGCTCAATTTGGTAAATTTCTTGAACTTTTTAAACAGTTACATATTAACTTACCTTTTGTTGAAGCAATTTCGCAGATGCCAAAGTACGCAATATTCTTAAAAGAGCTTCTCACAAACAAAAGAAAGTTGGAAGAACTAGCCACAGTGGAACTCAACGAGGAATGTTCAACTATTTTCCAAAAGAAACTACCAGCTAAACTGAAAGATCCAGGGAGTTTTACTATTCCTTGCTTAATTGGTAGTTTAATCATTAAAAAAGCCTTAGCTGTTCTAGGTGCTAGTATTAACCTAATGCCCTACAAAATGTTCAAGAAACTAGGTCTAGGGGAACCAAAACCCACTAGGATGAGTATATAATTAGCTGATAGATCTGTTAAATATCCTAGAGGGATGATTGAAGATGTGCTAGTAAAAGCAGATAAATTTATATTCCCTGTTGATTTTGTTGTGCTTGACATGGATGAAGATATTGAGGTACCTTTAATTTTAGGACGCCTATTTTTAGCTACTGCTAGAGCTATTATTGATGTAAGGGATGGTAAATTAGTGCTTAAGGTTGGTGAAGAAGAAGTTGTCTTTAAAATCTATGATGCTATGCAATTTTCTAAAGAACAAGATGATTCCTGTTACTTCATTGATGTTATTGATTATGTTATTCAAGATAATTTTTAGGAAATCACTCTTGAAAACACGTTGGAACTGTGTCTCGTTCAAGGTGGGGAGGAAGATGAAGCCACCACTGAAGTAAAAGAAGTAATCAAGGAGTTAAACTCTAATGAACTTATCACAAGGCACATAAGTTATGAAAGTATTAAGATGAATGACAAACTGAGACAAAAATCCTCGATTAATGAGCCTCCTAAATTGGAATTAAAGCAATTGCCTAACCACTTAGAATATACATTTTTGGGAGATAATTTTACATTACCAGTTATTATCGCATCAGATTTGAGCACTGAAAAGAAAAAGGAATTACTTCAAGTATTAAGGGAACACAAAAAGGCTATAGCTTGGAATATTTCTGACATTAAAGGAATTAGTCCTTCTTTTTGCACCCACAAAATTTTAATGAAAGATGAATACAAGCCATCGGTGCAAGCTCAACAACGATTGAATCCCAACATTAAGGTGGTCGTAAAAGCCGAGGTAATTAAACTTCTAGATGCAGGCATTATTTATCCTATTTCTAACAATTCTGGGGTAAGTCCTGTGCAGGTTGTTCCTAAAAATGGAGGCATGATTGTGGTGTTTAACGACAAAAAGGAGTCAATACCTACAAGAACAGTCACAGGATGGAGAGTTTGCATTGATTATAAAAAGCTGAATGATGCAACTCAAAAAGATCATTTTCCCTTACCCTTTATTGATCAAATGTTGGAAAGACTAGCGGGACATATGTATTACTGTTTCCTGATGGCCTCTCTGGTTACTTCCAAATTCCGATAGCTCCAAAAGATCAAGAGAATACAACATTCACATGTCCATACGGTACGTTTGCTTATCGTAGAATGCCTTTTGGATTATGTAATGCTCGTGCTACTTTTCAACGATGCATGTTGGCTATCTTTGATGAACTCATGAAAGACATCATTGAGGTATTCATAGATGATTTTTTAGTTTTCGGTAACTTTTTCCAACTCTGTCTTAATAATTTAAAGCGTGTTCTAATAAGACGTGAAGAGATGAATTTAGGGCTAAATTGGGAAAAATGTCATTTTATGGTTCAAGAAGGTATTGTATTAGGACATAAAATTTCTAGTATAGGGATAGAGGTAGATAAAGCAAAAATTGAAATCATCGAAAAATTACCTCCCCCTAATTCGGTTAAGGCTATAAGAAGCTTTTTAGGATATGTTGGTTTTTATCGCAGATTTATTAAAGATTTTTCTAAAATAGCTAAGCCTTTAACAAAATTACTAGAAAAAGATGTGCTTTTTAACTTTGACCAGGAATGTTTAGAGTCTTTTAACACTCTCAAGGAAAAATTAGTTAATGCTCCGATTATGATTTCACCTGATTGGAACCTACCTTTTGAACTAATGTGTGATGCGAGTGATTTTGCAGTAGGTGTAGTTTTGGGGCAACGAAGAGACAAGCACTTCCAACCGATTTATTATTCTAGCAAAACTTTGACAGACGCGCAAGCAAATTATACTACCATAGAAAAAGAATTGCTAGCCGTTGTTTTTGCGTTTGACAAATTTAGATCATATTTAATATTATCTAAAGTCATCGTTTATACTGACCATTCTGCTCTTCGTTATCTTTTAACTAAAACTGATGCAAAACCTCGATTAATAAGATGGATACTATTGTTACAGGAATTCGACTTAGAGATAAAAGATAAGAAAGGAGCTGAAAATTTGGCAGCGGATCACCTCTCAAGATTGGAAAATCCATATCCCGGGGACTTCGATAAAATAAACGACTTGTTACAACTCCTAGCCATAACAGAAGCTGTAGTCCCTTGGTTTGCTGATTTTGCAAATTACTTAGCCGCTAACATGACCCCAAAAGGGTTGACCCATCAGGAAAAGAAGCGATTCTTCGCTGATGTGAAAAATTACTTTTGGGAAGATCCTTTCCTTTTTCGTATTTGTACAGATCAAGTCATTCGAAGATGCGTTACTGAAACAGAGGTATACAAAATTTTAGATCACTGCCATTCAGGACCAACAGGAGGACCCCACAGTGGCATAGGAACCGCTCACAAAATACTCAAATCAGGTTTTTACTGGCCTACCCTTTTCAAAGATGCCAACAGGTATGTGACCTCTTGTGATAAATGCCAGAGAACAGGTAACATCTCTCAGCATAATGAAATGCCTTAAAACTATATACTCTTATGTGAAATATTTGATGTATGGGGTATTGATTTCATGGGTCCTTTCCCCAATTCGTTTGGAAATAAGTATATATTAGTAGCAGTAGATTATATGTCAAAATGGGTAGAAGCCCAAGCTTTACCTACTAATGATGCTAGAATGGTAGTACGTTTTCTAAAAAAACTTTTCTCTAGATTTGGAACACCTAGGATAATTATCAGTGATAGGGGTACTCATTTTTGCAATACCCAATTTGAAAAAGTTTTAAAAAGATATGGAGTACACCATAAAACAACGACCCCTTATCATCCACAAACCAGTGGTCAAGTTGAAGTAACAAATAGAGAACTAAAACGCATTCTAAAGAAAACAGTAGAAACAAATAGGAAAGATTGGTCAAGAAAAGTAGATGACGCTTTATGGGCTTATAGAACTGCATTTAAAACTCCTATAGGAACATCTCCTTATAGACTTGTTTACGGAAAAAGTTGTCATCTGTCATTTGAACTTGAACATAAAGCATTTTGGGCTATTAAATTCCTAAATCTTGATTTTAAGCTTTTAGATGAGAAACAACTAATGCAACTAAACGAGCTTGATGAATGGCACTGTAATGCCTACGAAAACTCACGATTATATAAGGAAGCCACAAAACGACGCCATGATAATCGGTTAAGGCAACCTAAGCAGTTTCAAACTGGCGATCTTGTTTTGTTATACAACTTAAGACTTAAACTATTCCCTGGAAAACTTAAATCAAGATGGTCAGGTCCATTCACTGTTTGAACTGTCTTTCCATACGGCACAGTCGAGGTAACTCATCCAAACCACGACACTTTCAAGGTAAACGAGCATCGGCTTAACATTATAGAGGTGAGAATTTCAAGAAAAATAGGGAGGAGCTTCAGCTCCACGAACTCTCGAAGTAATACATACAAGTAGAGTCGAGCTTAGACTCTAAATAAGAGCTTCTCGGGAGGCAACCCGAGCACTAACTTAGTAACTCTCTTTATTTCAGTATTCTAATACATCGACTAAACCTTTCGAATGCAGGATTTTAGGGCCACACGGCCATGCCTACGGGCGTGCCTAAGGCCGTGTGGACATTTTGAGCGGAGACACAGTCGTGCAACTTGACCGTGTCTAAGCAGGGTGAAATTTTCCCTAAGATATGGGCTACGACAAATTGCCACAGCCGTGCAATGTGGCCGTGGCCGATCTTATCAATCCAAGCACTGGCTTCGACAAAGTGCTACACCCATGTCCCCAAACCGTGGCCAACACTATCAATTGAGACACAGGCTTAGACCAGAAGGAAACGGCCGTGCGATACGACCGTGTGACTCAAACACGGGTGTGCAACACGCCCGTGATCCAAGACCGTGGTTAGGTCTGTCAAATCAGACACGGGCGTATGACACACTACACGGCCGTGGGAGAAGCGAACGTCGAAGGACACGACCATACGATACGGCCATGTGCCTCAACACGCCCTAGGTACACGGGCGTGTACCCCGAACTAGGAGCGCTAAAATCCCCGATTTTTAAACCACCGGGTAAAACCCGAGCCACACAGGCATGTGACATCCCCGTGTGACCCAAAAACCTATATAAATAGGCCACTATTCACCTTCTTCCCCAATTTAAACCCTAAATCCTCCCACCCAACACCCATCCTAGCCCTTATAAGCACCGTCGATAGCTTCAAAGGCTCCTCCATGACCGTCCCGTTCGCACCACGACCATGCTCCACCCCCTTTAGTCATCTATTCGGTTTCTTTTCCTTATTCTTCTCTTTAATTTCTAACATTTTTATCTATATTCATTTTAATAACATGTTTTATTTAGTTTTTGCATTATTCTTGAACATGAAATTCATTGATTTAGCATGAACAATCTAGAATACTATAGATAATTCCATGATGCCACTTAAACTATCCTTTGCTTGCCACTTTTTATTATCTAGATTAGTATTCACTTGGTATAAATAAATACCCATGCCTTCATAATTTGTTAATATGCTTAGGATAAAAAGAATGTATTACTTAGGTTAGTGAATCAACATTCTTAATATGTTTTGTTTCAGTTAAGTATAAGAACTTATTGCTATTCATATTGTCTTTTTAATTTAGTTTCAATTTTTAGGACTAATGCATGTCATTTTCTGTTTTGTTTTTAGGAATTATGTCTTCGTCACGCGGTAAAAGTGCTATTGCCCCTACTTCAAAGAAACGGAAGGGGCCCTGTGGTTCATTGTCGAGACCTACTGCTGAAACCCAACATCCATTCATCACATTCCCACAAAACTCCCAAGAGGAGTTATTCCAAATTCTACGAGCATGCCCTCTATGAGTCGGACGTTGCATTGACTGGGCCACCCTAGAGCGAGTCTAACACGCTGATGCTGTTCGGGCCCTACTGTCCACCGATCTGTAGGAGCAATTTTTTAACATCATCGAACCCACCTACCTTGAGCTAACATTAGAATTTTGCTCTACTTTTCATTTACAGGTGGTAATGACAAACCACGATGACCCAGGCACCATTCAATTTCGTCTTGGTGGATTGGTGCGCCAGTTGAGTGTCTTCGAATTTGGTATTGCACTAGGACTGTACACAGATGAGTTCATAGCTGACGGGGACTTTTCCACACTCCCCCATCGTATCAATATCTCCCAAGTCAATTGTTAGAGCGCTATCGTTCCGGAGCAGCCCACATATGACCCTAGTCGATCCAAGGCAACCGCTCTTACGCCATCCTTGAGGTACCTTCACGCCCTCATTGCACACACCCTGACGGGCAGATGCAAAAGCACCGGCGTCGTCAGCACACACGATGCCTACTTCTTATGGAGCATGGTGAACGCGCATACCATCGACCTCGCCTTTTTCATCGCCCATGCCATCCAGCACCAGACTGAAAGGCATCGTAGGGGCGTTATATCTATGGGGCCGTACATCACACGGTTGGCCCGCCACTTCGGGCTACTCAACACCACGGCTCAGACATCCTCATATACACTGATCGGCTAGATGTCCCTTCAGGATATCCAGACTACGCTCCATGATAAATGCTAAATTATACATATTTTTACCTCATGTTTAGCCTATATTTTGGATGGATTCTTATCAATTTTGTGAGAATTGGTACTCTTAATCCTTCCTTTTTATATCTTATACTCAGGAGAGCATAGGGAAGAAGAAAGAATGAAAAACGGGCCAAAAATGATGAAAAATGGGTTAAAATGTGCGAACAACACGGGCAAAGAAATGTCACACAGCAGTGCCACATGAAGATCACACGGTCAAGCCCCCGACAAGCACGGCTAGGTCGCATGGCTGTGCCTTCACCGATAAAAGCACATGGCCTTTGTCGAAGTCACACGGGTGTGGCACACGGGCGTGTTCTAGTCGTGAGGAAGGGGAATTTCACTCAAATTGGGATGCTTAGAGGCTAAGAAAGGCTCTCCATAAGCTCTCTATATAAAGACCTCATGAGGCAGAAGCACCAAAGATGTTTTGAGATATCTTTCTTCTCGTTCTTCTACCACACTAAGGGTAGAAGAAAGGGATTACTCCAAGGGAGAAAGCCGATTAATTCATCTCAGAAGCCGGAATTCTGCAGCAACATAGAGGATCTCCCTAAATTCCTTCAGGGGTTTTTGGTTTCTTTTATGTTTTGTTATTTTATATCTTCTGAGATGTTTTCTTTTTTTTTTTATTATGAACTAAACCCCTCAAATATTTGAGGGGGATGAAACCTAAGACAGATCTTATTATTTATTCTTGATTTATTTGATAAATACTTGAATTGTTCTTAATTATGCGTTCTTCATCCTTGATTTAATAATCCTAGGTATTATTTCAAGAATTAGATGTGCTTAGAGCAGAGGAGCAAAAGTCCCTGTGATAAGAGTAGTTCTACCATAATTAAGCGGAGTTGCATGCAACCTTAGACATAGGGCGACATAAATCTGCCGGATTAGGGTCAAACCTAATATGAGGAGCCATAGATCGAATTAATGCAACCTAGAGAGTTAATTAATAAATGAACTTTAATTAACAACTTAGGCCTAGTTGTTCTACGCCTCGACGGAGGGTTTAGCATAAATTAGGGATCTTTACGGATCAAGTCAAGAAATCATATAGTTCAAGAAAATAGTAACAAGTGAAGTCTAGGTGGATTCCCCCTTGAGTATTGTCCATATAAATCAGCTTTTCCCTAAAGGTTTTCCCAATTTACTTTTATACTTTCTTAGTTAGTTTTAAATTAGTTTAAACAATCCTCTTTTATTTTTAGGCTAGATAATAGGAAAGAAGTAAGTACTAGTACTTTTGGTTCCCTTGGGTACGATAACTCGGTCTTGCCACTAAGCTATACTACTGTTCGACCGGTGCGCTTGCCTCAACGTCGTGATATTAGTTGGTCTTGGTCTGAACAAGTTCTTTATAAATTTTATTACTTTATATCACGCGATATCACTCCACATGAGGATGATCCAGCGTAGACCTGGGAACAACCCTCCACAGTACCGTCTACTCCGAGAGGCCGAGGACCCCGAGGACATTCCTGATGATGTCCCACCACCGCCGGAGGAGACCCCAACTGAGCCACCACCCCCTCACCACCCAGTTCATGCGGCAGCTTCACACGCTGACATATCTGAGCGCCTCACCCGATTCGAGTAGCAGTGCTTCCAACCCCTAGACCATATCGATGCTACTCTGCAACAGATATGCCAACACCTTCACATTACCGCACCGCCACCACCGCGCGACCCATCTGAGGATTAGGCCTTCTTAATCCTATTTTCTTATCTTTTATTTTCCTTTTTATTTTTTCTTTTATTTTATTTCATCTTATCTTTTTCATTATTTGAATTTTAGTATTTTTAGAACTAAATTTATTTTCTTTCTTTATTTTAATTATTTCATATCGGCTATCCCTTAACAAACATATTCTACTAATACAAATTCCCTAAAAACTGATAAGTGCTTTCGCAATTTCAAAGGAGCTTTACAGCTCAAACCCAAACTCCAACGGGAAAACCCTACCACAACTGCCGGCTCTTCCAATTCTAATATCCGTCTGATAAATGATAAATTATACATATTTTTACCTCATGTTTAGCCTTTATTTTGGATGAATTATTATCAGTTTAGTGAGAATTGGTGCTCTTAATCTTTCTTTTGCATATCTTACACTCAGGAGAGCATAGGGAAGAGAAAAGAACGGAAAATAGACCAAAAACGAAAAAAATGGGCCAAAATGTGTAATTGACACGGCCCAAGGATCATCGCACGGCTATGGCACATGGCCGTGCCACACGAAGACCACACGGTCCAGCCCCCGACAAGCACGGCCAGGCCACACGGTCGTGCCTCCATCGACAGACTCTCACACGGCCTCTTGTCGTAGCACACGGGCGTGGCACACGGGCGTGTTCTAGTCATAAGGAAGAGGAATTTCACTCAGATTTGGATACTTAGGGGCTAAGAAAGCCATTCTAAACTCTATATAAAGACCCTAAGAGGCAACTCTAAAGATATACTCTCCTCTCTCAAGAAAGAGCGCCATATTTCTGCCAACACAAAGAGTGAAAGCAAGGGATTACTCCAAAGGAAGCCGATTGATTCATCCCAGAAGCCAGAATACTACATCAAGACAGAGGATCTCCCTAAATTCCTTCAGGGGTTTTTGGGTTCTTTATGTTTTGTTATTTTAATACTTCTGAGATATTTTCTTTCTTTATTATGAACTAAACCCCTCAAATACTTGAGGGGGATGAAACCTAAGACAGATCTTGTTATTATTTATTCTTGAATTATATGATAAATACTTGAATTGTTCTTAATTATGTGTTCTTCATTCTTGATTTAATAATCCTAGATATTACTTCAAGAACTTGATGTGCTTAGGCAGAGGAGCAAAAGTCCCTGTTTTAAGAGCAGATCTACCATAATTAAGCGGAGTTGCATGTAACCCTAGACATAGGGTGACATAAATCTGTCGGATTAGGGTTAAAGCTAAGAGGGGGAACCATAGATCAAATTAATGCAACCTAGGGTGTTAATTAATAAAGAAACTTTAGTTAACAACCTAGGCCTAGTTGCTCTTCGCCTCGAAGGAGGGTTTAGCATAAATTAAGGATCTCTACAGATCAAGTCAAGTGAAGAAATCATCTAGTTCAAGAAATTAATAACAAGTGAAGTCTAGCTGGATTCTCCCTTAAGTATTGCTCATATCAATCAGCTTTTCCTTAAAGTTTTCCCCAATTTACTTTTTGTGCACTTTAGTTAGTTTTAGAATTAATTCCAATCAATCCTCTTTTATTTTTAGGCTAGATAATAGAAAGGAAGTAAGTATTAGTACTTTTGGTTCCCTTGGGTACGATAACTTGGTCTTGCCACTAAACTATACTACTGCTCAATAGGTGCGCTTGCCTTTAATATCGTGATATTAGTTAGTTTTGGTGTGATCAGTTTTATAAATTTTATTACTTAATTTCGCGAGCCGTTATCAAGTTTTTGGCGCCGTTGCTGGGGAGCTGAAATATTAAGAAAACTTGATTTTTATTACTTTAGCTATTTTTATTTATTTATTTATTTATTTTTATTTTCTTTTAAATTTTTGAATTTTCTTTGCTTTTTCTTTTTAGGTATTTTTAGTTTATGACTAGAAATAACCCAACAGGACCACTGCTTTTTGACGAAGATCTAGAAGTGACAGTTAGCAGAAATCGCAGAGAAATTAGACGCAGTTTGCATTATCCAGAAGAAGAACCTGAGCAAGAGCCAGAACCTACAGAAGAGATGGACGCGAATCAAAACGTTCCACCACCTCCAGCACTACCAGCAGAACCAGTAAATCAGGATGAAGCTCCTTGTACTATGTATGATTATGCTAAACCTAGTTTGATTGGTACCCAAACTAGCATTATTTGACCTGCTGTTGCTGCTAATAACTTTGAATTAAAGCCTAACACTATTCAGATGATACAACAATTTGTGCAGTTTGATGGTTTGCAGGATGAAGATCCCAATTCGCATTTAGCAAATTTCTTGGAATTTTGTGATACCTTTAAAATAAATAGCGTTTCTGATGATGCCATTCGCTTAAGGCTATTTCCATTCTCTCTGAGAAATAAAGCCAAACAGTGGTTAAATTCTTTACCACGAGGCTCAATCACCACATGGGAGCAGATGACCGAAAAGTTTTTACTTAAATATTTTCCTCCAGCTAAAATAGCTAAATTACAAAACGATATTTCTTCTTTTGTGCAGATGGATTTAGAAACACTTTATGATGCCTAAGAGAGATACAAAGATCTTTTAAGTAGGTGCCCTCATCATGGTCTACCTTTGTGGCTACAAGTTCAAACCTTCCAAAACGGTTTGAACCCATCAACCAGACAAATGATCGATGCAGCCGCAGGAGGAACAATCAACAACAAAACACCTGAAGCAGCTTATGAATTTATTGAAGAGATGTCACTGAATAACTATCAGTGGCAAGTCATGAGGACAAAACCGATGAAAGCTGCAGGAGTTTTTAACATTGATGCTGTTACTATGCTTACTAACCAAGTAGAACTTCTAATAAAAAGTTTGATAATTTTGTTAGTTCTACGCAGGCACAACCAGTGATGCAATGCGACGTGACTTAAGGAAATATGTTCAATCCAGATTTCGCATCCTATGGACACAGCATGGAAACTGAACAAGCCAATTATATGGGTAATAATTCTAGATCTCAAAATAACCCTTATAGTAATACTTGCAATGCATGTTGGAGAAATCACCCAAAATTTTCATTGGGAGGACAAGGAAATCAAAGACAACAGCCTCCTCTAGGATTTCAGCAGCCACCACCACAACAAGAAAAGAAGCCAAATCTTGAAGAGATGTTTACCAAATTTATGGCCGCTTCAGAAACTCGTTTTCAAAATACTGACACAGCACTAAAGAATCAATAAGCATCAATTCAAAGGCTTGAAAACCAAATCAGTCAACTTGCGAAATTGATTTCAAAAAGACCACAAGGTGGATTACCAAGTAACACTGAGCCAAATCCCAGAAAACATGTCAAAGCGATTACTTTAAAAGATGGAAAGGTCATAGCTGAGCCAAAAAAGAAGACTATTCCAGAACCTTCAAAAGAAAAGGTAGAGGAACCTAAGGAAAACACTCTGCCAGCACTCAAAGAATACAAACCGCCAGTCCCATATCCGGCAAGATTAAAGAAAGACCGTACAGACGCTCAATTAGGTAAGTTTCTCAAATTTTTTAAACAATTACACATTAACTTACCTTTTGTTGAAGCAATTTCATAGATGCCGAAGTATGCGAAGTTCCTTAAAGAACTCTTGACAAATAAAAGAAAGTTGGAAGAATTAGCCATAGTGGAACTTAACGAGGAATGCTCAGCTATTCTCCAAAATAAACTGCCGGCAAAACTGAAAGATCCAGGGAGTTTTACTATTCCTTGTTTGATTGGTAGTTTACTTATTAATAAAGTATTAGCTGATTTAGGTGCTAGCATTAATCTCATGCCTTACAAAATGTTCAAGCAACTAGGTGTAGGGGAACCCAAGCCCACTAGAATGAGTATTCAATTAGCGGATAGATCTGTTAAATATCCTAGGGGAATCATTGAAGATGTGCTAGTAAAGGTAGATACATTTATATTCCCTGTTGATTTTGTCGTGCTTTGCATGGATGAGGATATTGAGGTACCTTTAATTTTGGGACGTCCATTCCTAGCCACTGCTAGAGCTGTTATTGATGTAGGGGATGGTAAATTAGTGCTTAGAGTTTGTAATGAAGAAGTTGTTTTCAAAATCTATGATGCCGTAAGATTTTCTAAAGAACAAGATGATTCCTGTTATTTTGTTGATATTATTGATCATCTTGTTCAAGATAAATTTCAGGAACTTTCTCTCGCAGACATGTTGGAACTGTGTCTTGTTCAAGGTGGGGGGAAGATGAAGCCACCACTGAGGTAGAGGAAGTAAGAAAGGAGTTAGAATCTAATGAAATCATCACTAGGCACATAAGTTATGAAAATATAAAGATGAGTGATGAATTAAGACAGAAACCTTCCATTGCTGAACCCCCTAAATTAGAGTTAAAACAACTACCAGATCATTTAGAATATGCCTTTTTAGGGGAAGAATCAACTTTACCAGTTATTATTGCATTCGATCTGAGTATCATAGAAAAAGAGGAATTACTTCATGTGTTACGAGAACACAAACATGCTATAGCTTGGAAAATTTCAGATATCAAAGGAATAAATCCTTCTTTCTACACCCACAAAATTTTACTGGAGGACGAATTCAAACCATCAGTGCAAGCCCAGAGACGATTAAATCCCAACATGAAGGAAGTTGTAAAGGCTGAGGTAATTAAACTTCTAGATGCAGGATTTATTTATTCTATTTCTGACAGTTCTTGGGTAAGCCCTGTGCAGGTTGTTCCTAAGAAAGGTGGATTGACCGTGATGTCTAATGATAATGCAGAGTTAATACCTATAAGAACAGTCACAGGATGGAGAGTTTGCATTGATTATAGGAAGCTGAATGAGGCCACTCAGAAAGATCATTTTCCTTTACCGTTTATTGATCAGATGTTGCAAAGATTGTCAGGTCACATGTATTATTGTTTCCTAAACGGCCTCTCTAGTTACTTCTAGATTCCGATAGCTCCAGAAGATCAGGAGAAAATGACATTCACATGTCCTTACGGTACGTTTACTTATCGCAGAATGCCTTTTGGTTTATGTAATGCTCCTGCTACTTTTAAGCGATGCATGCTAGCTATCTTCATTGAATTCGTGGAAGACATCATGGAGGTATTTATGGATGATTTCTCAGTTTTTGAAAATTCTTTCCAACTTTGTCTTAATAATCTAAAACGTGTTTTGATAAGATGTGAAGAGACAAATTTAGTGTTAAACTGGGAAAAATGCCACTTTATGGTTCAAGAGGGCATTGTTTTAGGACATAAAATTTCTAGTAAAGGGATAGAGGTAGATAAAGCAAAAATTGAAACCACTGAAAAATTACCTCCCCCTAACTTAGTTAAGGCTATACGAAGCTTTTTAGGACATGCCAGTTTTTATTGCAGATTCATTACAGATTTTTCTAAAATAGCTAAGCCTTTAACAAAGTTGCTAGAAAAAGACGTGCTTTTTAACTTTGACCAAGAATGTTTAGAATCTTTTAACACTCTTAAAGAAAAGTTAGCCAATGCCCCGATTATGATTTCACCTGATTGGAATCTACCTTTTGAACTAATGTGCGATGCAAGTGATTTTGCAGTAGGTGCAGTTTTGGGACAATGAAGAGACAAGCACTTTCAACCGATCTATTATGCTAGCAGAACTTTGACAGCCACTCAAGCAAATTATACTACCACAGAAAAAGAATTGGTAGTTGTTTTTTTTGCATTTGATAAATTCAGATCTTATTTGATTTTGTCAAAAGTCATTGTTTATACTGACCATTCTGCTCTTCGTTACCTCTTAACTAAAACCGATGCAAAACCTCGATTAATAAGATGGATTCTATTGTTGCAGGAATTCGATTTGGAAATAAAGGACAAAAAAAAGCTAAAAACTTAGCAGCAGATCACCTTTCAAGGCTAGCAAACACGTAGCCTAGGAACCTTGATAAGATAAACGATTTGTTTCCTGAAGAACAACTCCTAGCCTTAGCAGATGCAACAGTTCCTTGGTTTGCTGATTTTGCAAATTATTTAGCAGCTAACATAACCCCAAAAGGGCTGACCCATCAGCAAAAGAAGTGATTCTTCGCTGATGTGATTGGGAGGATCATTTCCTCTTTCGAATTTGTGCAGATCAGGTTATTCGAAGATGCGTAGATGAAACAGAAGTGTACCAAATTTTAAATCACTGCCATTTAGGACCCACAGGAGGACATCACAGTGGAGCTAGAACTGCTCATAAGGTACTCAAATCAGGCTTCTATTGGCCCACACTTTCCAGGGATGCCAACAGGTATGTGACCCATTGTGATAAATGTCAGCGAACAGGTAATATCTTTCAACGTAATGAAAAGCCTCAGAACTATATACTTTCATGTGAAATATTTTATGTATGGGGTATTGATTTCATGGGTCCATTTCCTACTTCATTTGGGAATAAGTACATACTAGTAGCAGTAGATTACATGTCAAAATAGGTAGAAGCCCAAGCCTTACCTACTAATGATGCTAGAATAGTAGTACGATTTTTGAAGAAACTTTTCTCTCGATTTGGAACACGTAGGATAATTATCAGTGACAGAGGCACACATTTTTGCAATGCCCAGTTTGAAAGAGTCTTGAAAAGGTATGGAGTACACCATAGAACAGCTACCCCTTATCACCCACAAACCATTGGCCAAGTTGAATTAACAAATAGGGAATTAAAACGCATCCTAGAGAAAACAATAGAAACAAATAGAAAGGATTGGTCAAGGAAAATAGACGATGCTTTACGGGCTTTATAGAACTGCCTTTAAAATACCCATAGGTACATCTCCTTATAAGCTTGTCTATGGAAAAAGTTGTCATTTGCCATTTGAACTTGAACATAAAGCATTTTGGGCTATCAAATTTTTAAACCTTGATTTTAAGCTTGCAGGTGAGAAGCGATTAATGCAGTTAAATGAACTTGATAAAAGGCATTGCAATGCCTACGAGAGCTCACTACTACATAAGGAAGCAATGAAGCGACATCATGACAAAAGACTGAAACAACCTAAACAGTTCAAAACAGGTGATCTTATCTTACTCTACAACTCGAGGCTGAAACTATTTCCTGGAAAACTCAAGTCAAGGTGGTCAGGTCCATTCACTGTTCAAACTGTCTTTCCATACGGCACAATTGAGGTAACTCACCCCAACTACAATACGTTCAAGGTAAACAGTCATTGGCTTAAACATTATAGAGGTGAGAATGTTAAAGATAAAAGAGAGGAGCTTCAGCTCCACGAAATCCCTCCATGATACATCCAAGCAGAGTCGAGCTTAGACTCTAAACAAGTGCTTCTCGGGAGGCAACCCGAGCACTAACTTAGTAATTTTTCGTCTCTTTTGATTTTAGTATTTTTTATGCATCACACTAACCCTTTTTAATGCAGAGATTTAGGACCACACGGCCATGCCCATGGGCATGTCCCAGGCTGTGTGAACCCTTTAAATAGAGACACGGTCGTGTACTGAGGCCGTGTACAAATAGAGCACAAATTTTCCCAAAACACAGGCCACCGATATCACCCCACGGCCGTGCGACATGGCCGTGGCAACCTGTCAACTTTAACACGGGCTACCAACAACACTCCACGGCCGTACGACATGGCCGTGGCAAACCTGTAGTATAGACACGGGCTCACACAACTCCACACGCCCGTGTCCCCAGACCGTGGAAGACACTGTCAAAATTTACACGGCCGTGGAACATATCACACGACCATATGAAACACGAACATGATCGCACACGGCCGTGTATCCCATCACACAACCATGTGAGTGACGAAGAACTGATCTCCCACGGCCGTGTACAACATTCTTACGGGCGTGCACTGCGAACCAGGTGCGCCAAAACCTCCGAATTTCGAAAGACACGGGCGAAACACAACTCACACGGGCGTGTCATGCCCGTGTGACCCAAAAACTATAAATAAGGGACACTATTCATTTCCTTCTTCACTTAAAACCCCAAATTTCTCTCATCCAAACTCTCCCTGACCACCATAAGCGCTGCCACAGCCTTCAAAACACCACCATACCCAAAATCAGCCGCCCCACGCCCGTGCAAACCCACCCCACGACCAACCCATGACCGTGCAACATCAAATTTGGTTCTATTCTCTCATTTTCCTCCTTTATTTATTTACAGTTCATTTTCATTATTCAATTATGCAATTTTACTTTATTCTAGATGTTTAATCAAGCATGGAATTAGGAAAATTAGGATGAATAAGCTAGAATTAGATAGAACACATTAGGATTACATGCCACTTAATTTCAATTTTTGCTTGCCACTTAGAACTCATTTCCTTTGCCATTTAAATTCATATTTGTTTGACATTTTCTCATAAGATTAGTATATATACCCATAGTTCTTAGTTTTGTTACAAGTTTCAACATGATTAGATTTTACTATTTAGGTTAATCCTCATTTTTTTCTTTCTTATTTTTATTTTTGGGAACATTGTCATTTTAATCTACATTTTAAGTACTATCTATCTAGTTTAATTTTAATTTTTAGGACTAATACTTGTTATTTTTCAGATACTATGTTATCATCACGTGGTAAGAAAGCTGTCGTTCCCGCTTCAAAGAAACGTAAGGGGCCGGGGAGTTCATCATCGAGGCCCACCTCTGAGGTTCGACACCCATTCATCATATTTTCCCAAGCCTTGCAGGAGGAGCATTATCAATTGCTCCGAGCCTGCACTATATCTATGGGCCGCTGTATAGATTGGGCCAGCCTCTAGCAGATACATTTAGTGGACGACATCCGGGCCCTCTTGATGACTGAGCCATGGGAGCAATTCTTCTAGATTATAGAGCCCACCTACTTGGAACTCACCCTCGAGTTCTGCTCCACCTTCCACCTCCAGACGGTGATGACCAGATTTGATGACCTAGGGACAGTCTAGTTCCGTCTGGGAGGACTCGTGCGACACCTCAACGTGCCAGAGTTCGGCACAGCACTTGGGCTCTACACAGAGCAATTTATGATGGACGAGGACTTCCCCACCCTTTCTCGTCGCATCCACATTCGGCCCATCGACTGCTGGAATGAGATCGCCCCAAGACGTCAAACCTATAACCCAAGGGTCAGCAAGGCGACCGCCTTTGTTCCCTCTCTGAGGTACATTCATGCTCTCCTTGCTCACACTCTTACAGGTAGACGGGAGAGCACAGGCATCGTCAACACTCACGATGCCTACTTCCTGTGGTGTATGGCGAACGGACACGTCATCGATCTAGCATACTTCATAACGCACGCCATGCAACATAAGACAGAGAGGCACCGCAGAGGCGTCTTATCCATGGGGCCCTATATCACATGCTTGGCCCGGTATTTTGGGCTCCTCAACACTTCAGCCCAGACATCCTCCTACACCCTGATTGGTCAGATGTCTCCCCAAGGCATTGCGATGATGTTACACATGAGGATGATAGAGCGGAGGCCAGAAGGTACCCCATTCAGTTTCGACTCGTCCAGGAGGGAGAAGACCTAGAGGACATTGTTGATGATGTCCCACCACCACCACAGGAGGAGGATGAGCCAGCTAAGCCACCGCGCCCCAGACGACCCACCCAGACGGCAGCCACACATACTGACATATCCGAACGCCTAGATCATTTTGAGCAGCAGTGCTTCCAGCGCCTCGATTATATCGACGCCACCTTAGCGCAGATATGCCAGCACCTGAGCAACACACCACCGCCGCGCGATCCATCAGAGGATTAGATTTCTCTAGTCCTCTTAACTTTATTTTTTATTGTTGATCTTATTTTTATTTTATTTTACTTTATTCTAATTTTTAAACACTGATCTTTATTTTCACCTTTTCTTTTAACTTTCTTTTCCTTTTCCTTTTTAAATTTTCTCATTTTACCTTTTGCATTATTTATTTTTAGTATTTTGTTTTCTTTATTTTATTTTATTTCTTTTCCTAACGGCCAACCCCTAACGAGTAAATTCTCTTGATCCAAATTCCCCACGACTAATAAATACTTTTGCAGTTTCAAAGGAGCTTTACAGCTCAAATCTCTAAGAAAAAGGGAACACCTTGCCACAACTGCCAACTCTTCCCACCTCCGCCTCACTAATCCATCCAAAGCAGGAAGTTTCATACGTCCCCCTATCTTATGATCTTATACTTTTATTGCTACTAATGTTATCTTTGTACATTGAGGGCAATGTACATCTTAAGTGTGAGGAGGGGAACTTACTTTAAATCTTTATATTATCTTTGAAATCCCTAAACTTTTCTCACTTTGACTCTTTGCATTATCTTTAACCTCCTATTAAGAATATATTTTGATTAATTTATGATTTTTATTGATATGTGAGAATTAAGACATAGGTGCTTGTACTTTGATTATTCAAACTTTAAAACATTAGGGAATCAAGCATGATAAGTTGAAATTTTTGAGAACCCCAATTTTTTTTATAAGTTCTTTTCCTTAATTCTAAGTGTTATCTTGAGATTTGAAATTTGCAGGATTGACATCAAAAAGCCATAATTCTGGTGAGATTTTTGAGCCTTTTGAGCATACATTCTTTCGTGCTCACTTTTATTATTGCTTTGAGTGAGTCAACACTGATTTGTTATTCTAGAACTTGCTTTGATTATACATGTCGAGACCACATCATTGATTTGATATACTGAGATGATAAAGACACTTAGGATTTAACCCATTTACTCCGTAAAGGCCTACCTCCATAAATTAACCCCTAGTGAACCCCGTTGAGCCTAACAACCCATTCTTTGACGTACCTCCTAATTATTAACCAATAACCCTTTTTTTTGTTTATTGAATCTCATTCAATTACTTTGACCCCTATTTTTGTCGAGATTTGACTTGAATTGTTATTTATCTTTATTCTCTTTTCCAAATTGTAAAGTTGTAAATTCCCAGATTATTGTACTTGAATTGTTCTTAAAAAAATGTATTAATTCAGTTGTAATATAGTTCAATAGTTTTTGCATATTTCTATTTTAAGGCTACCAAGGTGAAAATGATGTTATCATAAGAATTAGCCCGAAGAATATGTTCTGGTGATAGAGATTTTTCTAGCTAGATAATTTTTTAGTTCAATCTCAATTCTAGCCATCTTTTGCAGCCTGTGACAACACCCCTAACCAATCCCCATTACAACTATTGAAAGACCTTTTGATCGATGTATCATGTCAATCTATAGTGGTGGAGATGTGATTTTCTTGCAAGCCTATGGTAATAACTTTTCAGGTTGACTAGAGAGTACTTAATTTTGGAACCCTAAACACTTCAAATGGGTAGAGTGAATCTTTAGTGAGGATGTCAACTTCTGTTAATTAAGATTAAGAGATAATTACTTAGGAGAAGGGAGAAAACTTATGTTTCAATGATAAAATTCTCAGCTTAGAGTGATTGAATCTTTAATGTTCTTCTGATTGAATTATCATTGTATGAACACCGATGAATTAGTTTGAAACATTATTGATAAATATTGTAAGTTGAGAAGAATGATTCTTTATTAGGAATTGAGATTTTGCTTGAGGACAAGTAAAGGCTTAAGTGTGGGGGTATTTGATAAACGATAAATTATACATATTTTTACCTCATATTTATCCTTTATTTTGGATGAATTATTATCAACTTAGTAAGAATTGGTGCTCTTAATCTTTCTTTTGCATATCTTACACTCAGGAGAGCATAGGGAAGAGAAAAGAACAGAAAATAGACCAAAAACGAAAAAAATAAGCCAAAATGTGTAATTGACACGGCCTAAGGATCATCGAACGGCCGTGCCACACGAAGACCACACGGTCCAGCCCCCGACAAGTACGGCCAGGCCACACGGTCATGCCTCCATTGATAGACTCTCACACGGCCTCTTGTCGTGGCACACGGGCATGGCACACGGGCGTGTTCTAGTCGTGAGGAAGAGGAATTTCACTGGGATTTGGATACTTAGGGGCTAAGAAAGCCATTCTAAACTCTATATAAAGATCCCAAGAGGCAACTCTAAAGATATACTCTCTTCTCTCAAGAAAGAGCACATATTTCTGCCAACACAAAGAGTGAAAGCAAGGGATTACTCCAAGGGAAGCCGATTGATTCATCCCAGAAGCCAGAATTCTACATCAAGACAGAGGATCTCCCTAAATTCCTTCAGGGGTTTTTGGGTTCTTTATGTTTTGTTATTTTAATACTTCTGAGATGTTTTCTTTCTTTATTATGAACTAAACCCCTCAAATACTTGAGGGGGATGAAACCTAAGATAGATCTTGTTATTATTTATTCTTGAATTATATGATAAATACTTGAATTGTTCTTAATTATGTGTTCTTCATTCTTGATTTAATAATCCTAGGTATTACTTCAAGAACTTGATGTGCTTAGGCAGAGGAGCAAAAGTCCCTGTTTTAAGAGCAGATCTACCATAATTAAGCGGAGTTGCATGTAACCCTAGACATAGGGCGACATAAATCTGCCGGATTAGGGTCAAACCTAATAGGGGGAACCATAGATCGAATTAATGCAACCTAGGGTGTTAATTAATAAAGAAACTTTTGTTAACAACCTAGGCCTAGTTGTTATTCGCCTCGAAGGAGGGTTTAACATAAATTAAGGATCTCTACGGATCAAGTCAAGTGAAGAAATCATCTAGTTCAAGAAATTAATAACAAGTAAAGTCTAGCTGGATTCTCCCTTAAGTATTGCTCATATCAATAAGCTTTTCCCTAAAGTTTTCCCCAATTTACTTTTTATGCACTTTAGTTAGTTTTAGAATTAGTTCCAATCAATCCTCTTTTATTTTTAGGCTAGATAATATAAAGGAAGTAAGTATTAGTACTTTTGGTTCCCTTGGGTACAATAACTCGGTCTTGCCACTAAACTATACTATTGTTCGATAGGTGCGCTTGCCTTTAATATCGTGATATTAGTTAGTTTTGGTGTGATCAGTTTTATAAATTTTATTACTTAATATCGCGAGCCGTTATCACCATCTCACAAATTCATCCAAAATTTAGGGAGTTTCATGCCTTTCCCTATCTTATGATCTTGTGCTTCTATTGCTACTAATGTATCTTTGTATGTTGAGGGCAATGTACATCTTAAATGTGGGGGGAAACTTACTTTCAGTCATTGCATTCTCTTTGAAACCCCTAAAAATTTTTCAAACTAACATTTTGCATTGTCTCAAAATTTCGAATTCTCACTTTCACTTTTTGCATTATCTTCAATTTCCTATTAGGAATTAATTCTGATTGATTTATGATTTTTATTGATATGTTAAGAATTAAGACATAGGTGCTTGTACTTTGATTATTCAAACTTTAAAACACTAGGAAATCAAGCATGATAAGTTGAAATTTTTTAGAATATAATTTTTTTCATAGGTTATTTTCCCTAATTTTAAGTGTTATCTTGAGATTTGAAATTCACAGGATTGACATCAAAAGCCATAATTCTGGTGAGATTTTTTATCCTTTTGAGCATACATTCTTTTGTGCTCACTTTTATTGTTGGTTTGAGTGAGTCAATACTAAGTTGTTATTCTAAAACTTGATTCGATTATACATGTCGAGACCACATCATTTGATTTGATACACTGAAATGATAAAGGCACCTAGGATGTAACCCACTTACTCCACAAAAGCCTACCTCCAAAAATTAACCCCTAGTGAACCCTGTTGAGCCTAACAACCCATTTCTTTAACTCACCTCCAATATTAACCCATACCAAGTTTTTGTTGAATTCCATTCAATTACTTTGAGCCCTATTTTTGTCGAGATTCGAGTTGAATTATTATCTAGCTTTATTCTCTTTTCCAGGTTGTAAAGTTGTAAATATTCAAGTTATTGTATTTGATTTAGTTTTGTTCTTAAAAAAAAGTTTATATATAGTTAATTCAGTTGTAATTCATATTTCAGTTAAAGTTTACATTTTTGCATATTTCTATCGAATTCAGAATGATCATAAGACTTAGCTCTAGAAATATGTTCCAGTGATAGAGATTTTCTAGCTAGATGATTTTTCAATTCAATCTCGATTCAACCCTCTTTTTTAGCTTGTGACAACACCCCTAACCAAAGCCCCATTACAACCATTGAAAGACCTTTTAACCGATGTGTCATATCAATCTATAGTGGTGGAGATTTGATTTTCTTGCAAGCCTATGGTAATAACTTTTCAGGTTGACTAAAGAGTGCTTAATTCTTGAACCCTAAACACTTTGAGTGGATAGAGTGAATCTTTAGTAAGGATGTCAAATCTTGTTAATTTTCATTGAGAGGTAATTACTTAGAAGAAGGGAGAAACCCTATGTTTCAATGATAAAATTCTCAACTTAGAGTGATTGAATCTTTAATGTTCTTTTGATTGAATTTTCATTGTATGACTACTTGTGAATTAGTTTGAAACATTATTAATAAAGATTGTAAGTTGAGAAGAATGATTCTTAATTATGGGTTGAGATTTTGCTTGAGGACAAACAAAGGCTTAAGTGTAGAGGTATTTGATAAACGACAAATTATACATGTTTTTACCTCATGCGTAGCTTAATTTCTGGATAAATTATCATTGAATTTGTGGAAATTGGTGCTCTTAATCCTTCTATTTCATGTTCTATACTAAGGTGAGTATAAGGAAGAGAAAAGAATGAAAAATGGACCGAAAATGGAGAAAATGGGCCAAAGCGTAAAAATAACACGGCCTAGAAGTTCACCACCCGGTCGTGTCACCTAAAGTCCAACATGGCCCAACCTCGAAAAGCACGGCCAGACCACACAACCGTGCCACCATCAATAGGCCTGACCACGGCCTGGGCCTCGATCAACACGAGCGTGGCACAGGGCGTGTCCCTGTCATGAGAAAGCACAATTTCACTCGGAAATGGCTACTTAGGGGCTAAGAAAGACACTTCAAAGCTTTATATGAAGACCCAATGGGGCAACTACTAAGAGATACATTTTCTCTCACAAAAGAGTGCCTTATTTTCTGCCAACACAGAGAGTAGAAGCAAGGAATTACTCTAAGGGAAGCCAATTGATTCATCCCAGAAGCCGAATTACTCCTCAAGACTAAAGATCTCCCTTCAATCCTTCAGTGGTTTTTGGGTTCTTTATGTTTTGTTATTTTTATTCTTCTGAGATGTTTTCTTTTATAATCATGAACTAAATCCCCTAAATACTTGAGGGGGATGAAGCCTAAGATAGATCTTGTTATTATTTTCTCTTGAATTATATGATAAATACTTGAATTGTTCTTAATTGTGTTTTTAATTCTTAAATTGATATTTTCGGGATATTGATTTAAGTCGAATGTGCTTATGTAGAGGAGCAAAAGTCCCTGCATAGGAGTAGATCCAACACAATTAAGCAGAGTTGATCACAATTTTAGAGATAGGACGACAAAAATCTGCCGGATTAGGGTCAAACCTAATAAGGGAATCCATAGAACAAGTTAAGGCAACACTAGGGGTTTTAATTAGAAAGCGATTTCAATTAATCAACCTAGGGTTAGTTGTTTTTAGAATCGAGAGAGATATTAACATAAGTTAGGGATTTCTACAGATCAAGTCAAGTGAATAAATCATCTAGTTCAAGAGTTGATAACAAGTGAAGTCTAGGTGGATTCTCCCTTGAGTATTGTCTAAATTATTCAGTTTTCCTGAAAGTTTTCCCCAATTTACTTTTTGTGCATTCTTAGCTTAGTCCAATAATTAGTTTAGTTTAATAAAATCCCCTTTTATTTTTAGGTTAAATAATAGAAAGAAAGTTAGTACTAGTACTTTGGTTCCCTTGGGTATGATATCTCGGTCTTGCCACTAAACTATACTACTGTTCGATAGGTGCGCTTGCCTTAAAATCGTGATAATAGTTAGTTTCTGGTTTGATCATTATTATAAATTTTATTACTTCATATCACGTATATCATCTATACATTCATCATACCAATCCATTTCAAGATGTATTATAACATATCAATAAAAGTATGCTCAACAACTAAGGCATATATGCATAAGTAATATTCAACTAACCAAGACAAAATCACCATTCTTTCACATTACACTTAAACATATCAAAATGAGTAAGTTCATTAGTTTAAATCTCAAACACATATAAACACATTTACACCTATTACATGTCATTTATAATTAGGCCAAAATGAAACAAAAGTCCATAAAAACGACGTTGGATAGTGTGAGCCTTGAAAGTGATTTGATAGTCAAGTTTTAAGAAGATGCAACTACAGGAAACAAAAAATGAAACGGGGTAAGCATTAACATGCTTAGTAAGTTCATATGTAGTTAAAAAAACACTCTTACCTCAATTCATATTTAAGTAAATAGATATAACTAATTTAATACAATTTCCTAGCAAGATATTTACATCAACAAGGTGAGCATTTCATGTATCAATCATATAATCTCTCGATTATTCAATACGATGCATTTTTGTATCATTCAATAGGAAATATCTAACATATAATCATATAAACCAATTGATCATATCAATGCATATTCACAATCAAATACCATTTCTTTTAAATAGTTAGCCCGATAAACTAAAATAAAAAGATACAGAGATGTGGGTAACTACACCATACCAGATACCTCGACAAAGCTTTAACTACCCATATCGAAGCACGGTAGTGCAAAGCCCATAGGCATAATATTGTATAATGTAATATATCATCCCTTCATGATAAGTTTTAAAAGTAACATGTTTTAATCTTGTTTTTAATGCATTTTTGGATGATTATTTGATGTAAAATGGTGAATTTTATACTCTTAATCATTTTAATTCATGTTTTTATACTTAGGAGAGTATTTGGGAGCAAAATGAGCAAAAAACGAGTGAAAATTAGAAAATTAGAGCAAGTTTCAAGAGCCACATAGGCTGAGCCATTCCACACGGTTTGGACACAAAATCGTGTGAGCCACACAGGCTTCCACATGGCCATGTACCAGACCATGTGGATTTCGCGAATCGCACTCCAAATATGCGGGAAAATGCAATTTTTAAGTTTTTGGGGAATTTTAAGACTTATATATGACAAAGATAAGAGGAGAGGAGTGAGTTGTCATAGAATACTCAAGAAAACAACTTAAAAAACACTACTGATGACGACTCTGAAACAGATTTCCATCAAGATTGAATAACTCCTTTTGATTTATTTGAAGTTTATTATGAGTTTATTTATTTCCTTTGGTTATATTGTCTTTGAGATGTTTTTATTTGCGGTTATGAACTAATTTTCTAAATACCTAGGGAAATGAACCCTAGGATGGATCCTGTCTTTTGATTTCTGTTTTACATAATAAATACTCGAATCTTTTTCTCAATTATGTGTGCTTAATTCTTAGTTTAATATTTTGGGACTATTAATCCATGTTTTGTGTGCTTAAATCAGAGGAGGAAAAGTCCCTCTTTAATAGTAGATCTAGCAAAATTGAATGGAGTTGCATGCAATCCTAGAAATAGGACGACATAAATCTACCGAGTTAGAGTCAAATCTAATAAGGGGATCCGTAGATTGAGTTAATACGATAATAGGGGTTTTAATTAGAAAGAAATTTCAATTAATCAACCTAGAGTCTTTTGCTTTTACTCTCGAAAGAGATATTAGCATAATTTAAGGATTTCTACGGATCAAGATACTAACTGAAGAAATTGTTTATGTAACACCCCTAACTCGTATCCATTGCCGGAATGGGTTACAATGCATTACCGAACTTATAACACAATTTAAAACATTCATTTCTCATACATTTGTCGTTCATCAATAAATATCATTCATATACAAACATATTATCTTTAAAATGAGCCTACGAGCCTTCAATCATGCATTTGGGACTAAACTGGTATCATATAAACAATTTGGGAAAATATAGAAAAATTCTCAAAATAGGGGACACACGCCCGTGTGAATAGGCCGTGTGTCTCACACGGTCAAGAGACACGTCCATGTCTCAGACCGTGTGGACATTTAAAATGGGATCACATGGCTATGTCCCAGCCCGTGTCCTACCCCATGTAACTCTCTGACTTAGGTCACACGGCTAACCACACACCCGTGTGTCTAGCCCGCTTGCCGATTCGAAATGGCCTTACACGCCCGTATGCCAGGCGGTGTGCTAGGCCGTGTCAATCCTATAGGGTATACTGACTTTGCCACATGGCCAGTCACACGCCCGTGTGTGAGGCCGTGTAGAGCATAGTGTGTAACATCCCTAACCCATATCCATTGTCGGACTAGGGTTAAAAGGCATTACCAGATATATCAGAACAGTTTACAATCAATTCACATATATAATCCATACATCGATATTCCATAGAAAAATATACACATATAGTCCATTTAGAAGGTCTACGAGACCTTAAACATGCATTAGAAAGGGGTCAGGACTAAACCGAACACATACAAATTTTTTTCTAAATTTAACAAATTTTCAAAGTTTCAGAGGTCACACGCCCGTGTGACTAGGTCGTGTGCCTCACACAGCATTAGACATGCCCGTGTGATCAGGCCATGTGCCTCACACGGCATTAGACACGGCTGTGTGTCTAGGCCATGGCAAAATAGGGCATAGATACTGAATTGCTCACATAGCTAGTCATACGCCCGTGTGGCTATTCGAAATGGCCTCACACGCCTGTGTCTGGGTCGTGTACTAGGCCATGTCAATCTAAAAGGGTATACTGACTTGGACACATGGTCTAGCACACGTCCGTGCGTGCAACCGTGTGGTCTACCCAGGCTTATTTCGAAATGGCCCTAGAGCAACATGGTAGAGACACATGCTTGTGTCTTTGCCCGTGTGGGCAAAAATAGGCCATTTATAAGGCCAATATGCCACCGACATTGGGTCCTCCCTACAAGCACAAATAGCACACCAATATTACAACATTTTCAGCCAAATGTACTTCCAAAACATGCATTAATCTAATCATAATATCACCAACCAAATCTAAACTCATTTTCATACAAAACATACCATAAATTTCACCAACCATTTCCATTCAATCATACATGATCGTATTACCAATTATCACTTTCATTCATAGGCCAAATCATACCAAAATCCCATTCAAGAACATATCAAATTGACCATTTCATTTGGTCATCCATTAGCATCAAGACATACCATTTCTTACCACATATTTCATAGCAAAATTAAGCCATAATTTCAACCATAAGTTAGCCATATCACATGGCATAACATATATCCATATCAAAACATATTCATATACTTCTAGTCTATACATGCCATACTTCATCACTTACACTTTCAAAAAGTACCAAAATAAAGTTTGATAGTGTGGTGATGATCCTCAATGATCCCCGAAGTTCTAATAGCTTCGATATCTATAAAATAGAGATGAACACACCAAGTAAGCTTTATAGCTTAGTAAGTTCATAAGCAAGTAATTCAATGTATAGCAACAAATATAATTCAATCAATTATACAGCTCGAAACCAAGTATACCATATCACATACCTTTCACATGTCATAAACATGATTAAGTCATCTCATTGAACCTTACGATATAATTCTTATATAGCTATTGATAAACTGTAAATTATACATATTTCTATTCCACATTTAGCACATTTATGGATGAATTATCATTGAATTTGTTGAATTTGATGCTCCTAATCCTTTAATTTCATGTTTTATACTTAGGAGAGCATAGGAGAGTGAAAAGAACAAGAAACGGGCCGAAAACGAAGAAAATGAGCCAAAGCAAGGAAACAACACGGCCTGAAGTTCAGCACACAGGCAACCCACACGGCCGTGCCACATTAACAGGCTTGAGCACGGCCCAACATCGACTCACACGGGCATGCCACATAGGCGTCTCCCTGTTGTAATGAAGTTCAATTTCATGTGGAAAAGGCTACTTAGGGGCTAAGAAAGACATTCTAAACTCTATATAAAGACCCTAGGAAGCAACTACAAGGGTGTACAGTCTTCCTGCCAAGACGGAAAGTAAAAGGTAGGGAATTACTTGAAGGAAAGTCCATTGATCCATCTTAGAAGCCAGGATCTACATCAAGATAGAGGATCTCCCTTCAATCCTTTCAAGAGTTATAGGTTTTCTTATGTTTTGTTATTTTCTTTATTCTGAGATGTTTCTTTTCATAAACATGAACTAAACCCCCAAAAAACCTGAGGGGGTGAAACCTAAGATGATTCTTGTTTTTGTTATCTGAACTATATGATAAATATTTGATTTGTTCTTAATTGTGTTTTTAATTCTTGAATTGATATTTTCGGGATATTAATTTAAGTCGAATGTGCTTAGGCAGAGGAGCAAAAGTCCCTATTTAAGAGTATATCCAACACAATTAAGCGGATTTAATCGCAATCCTAGACATAGGACGACGAAAATCTATCGGATTAGAGTCAAATCTAATATGGGAATCCATAGATCGAGTTAATGCAAGACTAGGGGTTTTAATTAGAAAGAGATTTCAATTAGGATTAATTGTTCTTATTCTCGACGGAGATATTAACATAATTTAGGGATCTCTACAAATCAAGTCGAATGAAGAAATCGTCTAGTTCAGAGTTAGATAACAAGTGAAGTCTGAGTGGATTCTTCCTTAGGTATTGTCTTTATCATTCAGTTTTCCCAGAGCAATTCCCCAATTTACTTTTTTGTCGCATCCTTAGTTTAGTTTAGAGTTAATTAGTTTACAACCAAAACCCTATTTATTTTTAGGCTAGATAATAGGAAGAAAGTCATTACTAGTACTTTTAGTTCCCTGGATTTGATATTCCAGTCTTGCACTAACTATATTACTATTCGATAGGTGCGCTTGCCTTTTATCGTGATAATAGTTAGTTTCTAGGTACGATCAATTTTATTACTTCATCACAATCACGAGATCAAGTTTTTAGCGCCGTTGCCGGGGAACTAAAATATTAGGAACACTCTATTTCTATTACTTTAGCCATTACTACTTTTTATTTATTTTTAGTTTTTATATTAGGTTTTTTTTACTAAATTTTTCTTTCTTCTTTGTTTTTCACTGGCAGGTATCTTTAGTTTATGACTAGAAGAAACCCGTCAAGACCTTTACTTTTTTACGACGACTTAGAAGCCACAGTTTGCAGAAATTGCAAAGATATAAGAAGAAGCCTACGGTACCCAGAACAAGGACAAGAAGAAGAACCTGAATCGACTGAAGAGATGGAGGCAAATCAAGATAATCAGTTACCTCCTGTAGTAGCCGCAAATCCTATCGAGCAAAATCCTGTTCCTCGTACTATGTATGATTATGCTAAATATAATTTGGCTGGCACTGAATCTAGTATTGTTAGGCCTACTATTGCTGCAAATAATTTTAAACTAAAGCCTAACACTATTCAAATGATACAACAGTTTGTTCAGTTTGATGGTTTGCAGGATGAAGATCCTAACGCTCATTTAGCCAACTTTTTGGAATTCTGGGACACATTTAAAATAAATGGTGTTTCTGATGATGCCATTCGTCTTCGGTTATTCCCATTTTCCTTAAGAAATAAAGCTAAACAGTGGTTAAATTCTCTACCACAAAGGTCTATCACTACATGGGAACAAATGACCGAAAAATTTTTACTCAAATATTTTTCACCGGCTAAAACGGCTAAATTAAGGAATGATATCTCTTTTTTTGTGCAGATGGATTTAGAGACACTGTACGATGCTTGGGAGAGATACAAGGACTTATTGAGAAGGTGCCCTCACTATGGGTCACCTCTATGGTTACAAGTTCAAACTTTTCATAACGGTTCGAACCCCTCAACGAGGTAGATGATCGATGTAGCTGCCGATGGAATAATCAATAATAAAACACTAGAAGCCGCTTACGAGTTTATAGAGGAGATGTCACTAAATAACTATCAGTGGCAAGTCATGAGAACAAAGCTACAAAAAGCTACCAGGGTTTTTAATATTGATGCGGTCACCGTGCTTTCTAATCAGATAGAACTCTTAAATAAAAATATTGACAGTTTAGTTGGTTCTACGCAAGTACATTCAGTGATGCAGTGTGACATGAACAATTCTGAGTACCCCACCTATGAATATGGCATGGAGAACGAGCAAGCCAACTACATGGGTAATAATCCTAGATCTCAAAATAACCTTTATAGTAACACTTACAATGCAGGTTGGAGGAACCACCCCAATTTCTCATGGGGAGGACAAGGTAATCAAGGAAATCAAAGACCACCACCTCCTCTGGGATTTCAGCGACCACCTTACCAGCAAGAGAAAAAGCCGAACCTTAAGGAGATGCTCACGAAATTTATCTCAGTGTCAGAAACCCGTTTCTAGAACACCAAGACGGCACTTAAAAACCAGCAAGCATCCATTCAAGGGCTCAAAACTCAAATAGGCCAGCTCGCTAAGCTAATCTCTAAAAGACCACAAGGTGGTTTACCAAGTAACACCGAGACTAACCTTAAGGAGCGACTCCACGCCATCGACACGATTGATGAAGAAAGGTTAGCTAAAACCAAAGCAGAGCCAAGTAAGGAGACTGTGGTAAGTAGAGGTAAGGATGAGGTAAGTCACAAAGAATCAGTTATCAAAGAATATAAGCCTCGTGTCCCATATCCTAATGCGATAAGGAAAGACCGCCTAGATGAACAATTCGGTAAATTCCTTAAACTCTTAAAGAAATTACATATTAACTTACCGTTTATTGAAGCTCTTTCACAGATGCCAAACGCTGTTAAGTTTTTTAAGAGAGCTTCTGACAAACAAATGAAAGCTGGATGACTCATCTCATGTGGAGCTGAATGCAGTATGTTCAACCATTTTGTAGAATAAGCTATCCAACAAACTAAAAGATCCAGGAAGTTTTAGAATTCCTTGTTTACTTAGTACCTTAGATGTTAAAAATGCTTTAGCTGATTTAGGAGCAAGTATTAATGTAATGCCATATAAATTGTTTAAACCACTAGGTCTTGGGAAACCTAAACAAACTAGGATGAGCATTCAATTGGCTGATAAAACCATTAGATTTCCTAGGGGTATAATTGATAAACAATAAATTATACATATTTTTACCTCATGTTTAGCCTATATTTTGGATGAATTATCATTAGATTTGTGAGAATTGGTGCTCTTAATCCTTCTATTTCATGTCTTATACTCAAGAGAGCATAAGGAAGAGAAAAGAACGAGAAACGGGCCAAAAACAGAGAAAATAGGCCAAAATGAGAAAACGACACAGCCCAAGGACCACGGCCGTGCCACACAAGGTCCAATACGGCCCAGCCCCGACAAGCATGGCCAGGCTACACAGCCGTGCCACCCTCAACAGGCCCACACGGCCTCTTGTCGAAACCACACGAGCGTGGCACACGGGCGTGTCTTTATCGTGAGGAAGTTTAATTCTATTGAAAAAGGATACTTAGGGGCTAAGAAAGCCATTCTAAACTCTATATAAAGACCCTAGGAGGCAACTTCAAGGGTTTGCTTATTTCCCGCTAAGGGAATACTCTTTTCTCTCAAGAAAGAGTGCCATAATTCTGCCAACACAAGGAGTGAAATCAAGGAATTACTCCAATGGAAGCCGATTGATTCATCCCAGAAGCCTGAATTCTACATCAAGACAAAGGATCTCCCTAAATTCCTTCAGGGGTTTTTGGGTTCTTTATGTTTTGTTATCTTATTTCTTCTGAGATGTTTTCTTTATTAGTTATGAACTAAACCCATCAAATACTTGAGGGAGATGAAACCTAAGACAGATCTTGTTATTATTTATTCTTGAATTATTTGATAAATACTTGAATTGTTCTTAATTATGTGTTCTTCATTCTTGATTTAATAATCCTAGGTATTACTTCAAGAAACTGATGTGCTTAGGCAGAGGAGCAAAAGTCCCTGTTTCAAGAGTAGATCTACCATAATTAAGCGGAGTTGCATGCAACCCTAGACATAAGACGACATAAATCTGCCGGATTAGGGTCAAACCTAATAGGGGGATCCATAGATCGAATTAATGCAACTTAGGGGTGTTAATTAATAAAGAAACTTTAATTAACCACCTAGGATTAGTTGTTTTTATCCTCGACAGAGGTATTAACATAGGTTAGGGATCTCTACGGATCAAGTCAAGTAAAGAAATCATCTAGTTCAAGAAGTTAATAACAAGTGAAGTCTAGGTGGATTCTCCCTTAAGTATTGCTCTTATCGATCAGCTTTTCCTGAAAGTTTTCCCCAATTTACTTTTTGTGCACTTTTAGTTAGTTTTAGAATTAGTTTCAACCAATCCTCTTTTATTTTTAGGCTAGATAATAAAAAGGAAGTAAGTATTAGTACTTTTGGTTCCCTTGGGTACGATAACTCGGTCTTGCCGCTAAACTATACTACTGCTCGATAGGTGAGCTTGCCTTTAAAATCGTGATATTAGTTAGTTTTTGGTGTGATCAGTTTTTATCAATTTTATTACAGAATACCGCGAGTATCAAGTTTTTGGCGCCGTTACCGGGGAACTAAAATATTAATAAAACTCGATTTCTGTTACTTTAACCATTACTATATTTATTTATTTTCAGTTTTTATTTATTTTTATTTTTATTTTTATTTTTCTTTTATTTTTTATTTTTTTATTTTTCTTTTCTTTTTCCTTCTAGGTATTTCTAGTTTATGACTAGAAACAACCCAGCAGGACCATTATTTTTTGACGAAGATTTAGAAGCGACAGTTTGCAGAACTCGCAGAAAGATCAGACGAAGCCTACATTATCTAGAACAAAATCAATAACAAAGGGCCAGAACCGAAAGAAGAGATGGAAGCAAACCAAAACATTCCACCACCTCTCGCAATAGCCGCGCAACCAGGGAATCAAGATGAAGCTCCTCGTAATATGTATGATTATGCTAAACCTAGTTTGGCTGGTACTCAAACTAGCATTATTAGACCTTCTATTGCTGCTAATAATTTTGAATTAAAACCTAACACTATTCAGATGATTCAGCAATTTGTGCAATTTGATGGTTTACAAGATGAAGATCCCAACTCACATTTAGCTAACTTTTTGGAATTATGCGATACCTTTGAAATAAATGGCGTTTCTGATGATGCCATTCGTCTTAGGCTATTTCCATTCTCATTGAGAAACAAGGCTAAACAATGGTTGAATTCTCTACCATGAGGCTCAATCACTACTTGGGACCAAATGACCGAAAAATTTTTACTTAAATATTTTCCTCCAGCTAAAACAGCCAAATTACGAAACAATATCTCTTCTTTTGTGCAGATGGATTTAGAAACACTTTACGATGCCTGGGAGAGATACAAAGATCTTTCGAGAAGGTGCCCTCACCATGGACTACCTTTGTGGTTACAAGTTCAAACCTTCCACAACGGTTTGAACCCATCAACAAGATAAATGATCGATGCAGCCGCAGGAGGAACAATCAACAATAAAACACCCGAAGCAGCTTATGAGTTTATGGAAGAGATGTCACTAAATAACTATCAGTGGCAAGTCATGACGACAAAGCCGACAAAAGCCGCAGGAGTTTATAATATTGATGCTGTCACTATGCTTACTAATCAGGTAGAACTTTTAAATAAAAAGTTTGATAACTTTGTTGGTTCCACGTAGGCACAACTAGTGATGTAGTGCGACGCAACTCTAGGAAATATGTTCAATCTAGACTACTCATCTTATGGACAAAACATAGAAACTGAGTAAGCCAACTATATGGGTAATAATTCTAGATCTCAATTTAACCCTTATAGTAACAACTACGATGCAGGTTGGCGGAATCACCCCAATTTTTCATGGGGAGGGCAAGGAAATCAAAGACAACCTCCTCCTCCGGGATTTCAGCAGCCACCACCACAACAGGAGAAAAAATCGAACTTGGAAGAGATGTTCACCAAATTTATGGCCATGTCAGAAACTCGTTTCCAAAATACCAAAACGGCACTAAGGAACCAGCAAGCATCTATCTAAGGACTTGAAACTCAAATAGGCCAGCTTGCCAAGCTAATCTCTAAAAGACCGCAAGGTGGGTTATCAAGCAATACTGAGACTAACCCCAAAGAGCAACTTAATGCCATTGATACGATAGATAATGAAGGGTTAACCAAAACCAACCTAGAGCCATGCAAGGAGCCTATGGTAAGTAAAGGAAAGAATGAGGTAAGTTACAAAGATGAAATTACCAAAGAATTTAAACCTTGTATCCCATACCCAAATGCTCTAAAGAAAGACCGCACAGATGAGCAATTCGGTAAGTTTCTTAAACTCTTAAAGAAATTACATATCAACTTACCGTTTGTTGAAGCAATTTTGCAGATGCCAAAGTACGCAAATTTTTTAGAAGAACTTCTCACAAATAAAATGAAGTTGGAAGAACTGTCCACAGTGGAACTCAACGAGGAATGCTCAGCTACTCTCCAAAATAAACTGCCAACCAAACTAAAAGATCTAGGGAGTTTTACTATTCCTTGTTTATTTGGTAGCCTAGACACAAAAAATGCTTTAGCTGACTTAGGGGCTAGTATAAATGTCATGCCTTATAAACTGTTTAAACAACTAGGTCTTGAAAAACCTAAGCAAACCAAGATGAGCATTCAATTGGCTGATAAAACTATTAGGTTTCCTAAGGGAATAATTGAGGATGTGCTTGTCAAAATTGATAGATTCATATTCCCAGTCGACTTTGTTATTTTAGACATTGATGAGGATAGCAATGTAGCCTTAATTCTAGGGCGACCCTTTTTAGCAACTGCCAGAACAATAATTGATTTAGGAACAGGTGAACTTACACTACGTATAGATGATGACCAAGTTACCTTACAAGCTCGAAACTCGATTAAGACTGTTGATAATAATATAGTCACGAGTCCTTGTAAAAACACTAAACTCACCACCCAACCTTCTGTGCAGGATACATTCCACATAAAGGCAACCCAATCACAGACAAGTCCATCCAAGGGAGATGCACCTCAAAAGCAAATGCTTTAGATTGAGGAACTAGATGAGTGGCTGAACTATCATGAAAAGCCCAAAGTATGCCAAACCAACCTAGAGTATCACCAAGACGACCCTCAGGTACAAACGAATCAACTCAAGGTAGGGGATAAGGTAATCTTAGGGGAAGACGATCCTCGAATCTTGAATTCAAAAGAGCATACAAGTGATACACCTTACTTCACGGTAATGAAAATCTTTCCCTATGGTATAGTCGAGATAAAACATGAGTCACTTGACACTTTCAAGGTAAATCACACTCGACTCAAATCTTACGTTGATAATGAAATTGTAAGCAGGATAGAAGAGTATCAACTCTTCAAACCACCGTGAACGTACAAGCTCGAGCAAAGTCAAGCTTAGACTATAAATAAGCGCTTATCGGGAGGCAACCCGAGCACTAACTTAGTAACTTTTCTTTTATTTTTTATTTTAGTATTTTTATGCATCAACTAACCCTTTTTAATGCAGAAATTTAGGACCACACGGCCACTCCCACGGGTGTGTCTCAGGCCGTGTGTACACTTTGAGTAGAGACACGGTCGTGCAACTTGGCCGTGTACAAGCAGGATAAAATTTTCCCTAAGGCATGGGCTACGATAAATAGCCACGACCGTGCGATATTGCCATGGCCAATACTGTCAATTCCAACATGGGCGTGTGACCCCATACACGATCATGGGAGAAGCGAACATTGAAGGACACGGCTGTGCGACACAGCCGTGTGCCTCAACACGCCCTTGCAACACGGATGTGTGTCTCAAGCCAAGCGCGCCAAAATCCCTGAGATTTTTGTTTTTTCCATTTTATTTTATTTTATCTTTTTCCTTATTTGAATTTTAGTATTCTCAGAACTAGTTTATGTTATTTCAATTATTTTATATCGATTATTTCCTAATGAGTAATTGTTCTAATCCTGAAATACCTAAAATCCCTTAAGTGCTATCGCAGTTTCAAACCATGAACTTCAAGTATTATTTCCTCCAAGACAACTTTCACAATTCAAAGGTTCCATCCAATATTCAGGGAGTTTTACTTCTCTCCCTAACTTATGATCTTGTGCTTTTATTGCTATTAATGTTATCTTTGTACATTGAGGGCAATGTACATCTTAAGTGTGGGGGGAAACTCACTATCATTCTTTATATTATCTTTGAAATCCCTGAAAATTGCTCTCAAATTTTGAATTCTCTGCATTATCTTCAAATCTCTTATTAGGAATTAATTCTGATTGATTTATGATTTTTATTGATGTGTTGAGAATCAAGCATGATAAGTTGAAATTTTTAAGAACCCAATTTTTTCATAAGTTATTTTCCTGAATTTTAAGTGTTATCTTGAGATTTGAAATTCGCAAGATTGACATCAAAAGCCATAATTCTAGTGAGATTTTTGAGCCTTTTGAGCATACATTCTTTCATGCTCACTTTTATTATTGCTTTGAGTGAGTCAATACTGATTTGTTATTCTAGAACTTGCTTCAAGTATACATGTCAAGACCACATCATTGATTTGATATATTGAGATGATAAAGGCACTTAGGATTTAACCCACTTACTTCATAAAAAGCCTACCTCCATAAATTAACCCCTAGTAAACCCCTTTAAGCCTAACAACCCATTCTTTGACTTACCTCTAATATTGACCCATAACCCATTTTTGTTGAATTCCATTCAATTATTTTGATCCCTATTTTTGTCGAGATTTGAGTTAAAATTATTATCTAGCTTTGTTCTCTTTTTTCAGTTGTAAAGTTTGTCAATATTCAAAGTATTGTACTTGAATTGTTCTAAAAAAAGTGTATATACAGTTAATTCAGTTGTAATCTGTAATAGTTCAATAGTTTTTGCATATTTCTACAAGCTTCCAAATCTAGAACGATGTCATCATAAGGCTTAGCTCTAGGAATATGTTCCAGTGATAGAGATTTCTCTAGCTAGATGATTTTTCAATTCAATCTCGATTCTAACCCTCTTTTTCAGCTTGTGACAACACCCCTAACCAAAGCCCCTTTACAACCATTGAAAGACCTTTTGATCGATGTGTCGTATCAATCTATAGTGGTGGAGATTTGATTTTCTTGCAAGCCTATGGTAATAACTTTTCAGATTGACTAGAGAGTGCTTAATTCTTGAACCCTAAACACTTTGAGTGGATAGAGTGAACCCTTAGTGAGGATGTCAAAGCCTGTTGATTTCAATTGAGAGATGATTACTTAGAAGAAGGGAAGAAACTTATGTTTCAATGATAAAATTCTCAACTCAGAGTGATTGAATCTTTAATGTTCGTCTGATTGAATTTTCATTGTATAACTACTTGTGAATTAGTTTGAAACATTATTGATAAAGATTGTAAGTTAAGAGAATGATTCTTAATTAGGGATTGAGATTTTGCTTGAGGACAAGCAAATGCTTAAGTGTGGGGGTATTTGATAAACGATAAATTATACATATTTTTACCTCATGTTTAGCCGATATTTTGGATGAATTATCATTAGATTTGTGAGAATTTGTGCTCTTAATCCTTCTATTTCATGTCTTATACTTAAGAGAGCATAGGGAAGAGAAAAGAACAAGAAACGGGCTAAAAACGGAGAAAATGGGCCAAAATGAGAAAACGACACGGCCCAGGGATTCACCACACGGTCGTGGCACACGGCCGTGCCACACAAGGTCCGACACGGCCCAGCCCCGACAAGCATAGCCAGGCTACTGATAAACGCTAAATTATACATATTTTTACCTCATATTTTGCCTATATTTTGGATGAATTATTAATGATTTAGTGAGAATTGGTGCTCTTAACCTTTCTTTTTCATATCTTATACTCAGAAGAGCATAGGGAATAGAAAAGAACCAAAAATGGATCAAAAATGAGGAAAATGGGCCAAAATAGCTTAACGCACCACGGCCGTGTAAAATAAAGATCACACGGTCCAACCCCAACAAGCACGGCTAGGCCACACGGCTGTTCCCCATAAACAGAATATCACACGACCTCTGTCGAAGTCACACGGGTGTGGCACACGAGTGTGTTCTAGTCGTGAGGAGGGGGAATTTCACTCAAATTGGGATTCTTAGAGGCTAAGAAAGGCTCCCCACAAGCTCTCTATATAAAGGCCTCATGAGGTAGAGGCAGAGATATGTTTTTAGAGATATTTTTCTTCTCGTCTTTCTGCCACACTGAAGGTAGAAGCAAGGGATTACTCCAAGGGAGAAGCCGATTGATTCATCCCAGAAGCTGAAATTCTGCAGCAATATAGGGGATCTCTCTAAATTCCTTTAGAGATTTTTGGGTTCTTTTATGTTTTGCTATTTTATATCTTCTGTGATGTTTCTCTTCTTTATTATGAACTAAACCTCTCAAATACTTGAGGGGGATGAAACCTAAGACAGATCTTGTTATTTATTCTTGATTTATTTGATAAATACTTGAATTGTTCTTAATTATGCGTTCTTCATTCTTGATTTAATAATCTTAGGTATTATTTCAAGAATTAGATGTGCTTAGAGCAGAGGAGCAAAAGTCCCTGTGATAAGAGTAGATCTACCATAATTAAGCAAAATTGCATGCAACCCTAGACATAGGGCGACATAAATCTGCCAGATTAGGGTCAAACCTAACATGGGGAGCCATAGATCGAATTAATGCAACCTAGGGAGTTCATTAATAAGGGAACTTTAATTAACAACTTAGGCCTAGTTGCTCTTCACCTCGACGGAGGGTTTAGCATAAGTTAGGGATCTCTACGGATCAAGTCAAGTAAAGAAATCATATAGTTCAAGAAAATAATAACAAGTGAAGTCTAGGTGGATTCTGCCTTGAGTATTGTCCATATCAATTAGGTTTTCCCCTAAAGTTTTTCCTCAATTTACTTTTTGTGCACTTTTAGTTTAGATTTAGAATTAGTTAAACAACCCTCTTTTATTTTTAGGCTAGATAATAGAAAGAAAGTAAGTATTAGTACTTTTAGTTCCCTTGGGTACGATAACTCGGTCTTGCCACTAAGTTATACTACTGTTCGACAGGTGCGCTTGCCTCAACGTCGTGATATTAGTTAGTTTTGGTGTGATCAAGTTCTTTATAAATTTTATTACTTCATATCACGCGATATCAAGTTTTTGGTGCCGTTTCCTGGGAACTAAAATATTACGAAAGCTCGATTTCTATTACTTTAGCCATTAATATATATATATATTTATTTCTTTTTCTTTTATTTTTATTTTTAGTTTTTATTTATTTTTATTTTTGTTGTTATTTTCTTTTAAATTTTTGAGTTTTCTTTGCTTTCTCCTTTTAGGTATTTTTAGTTTATAACTAGAAACAACCCAACGGGACCACTACTTTTCGACGAAGATCTAGAAGCAACAGTTCGCAGAAATCGTAGGGAAATTAGACGCAGTCTACATTATCCTGAACAAGAACCTGAGCAAGAGCCAGAACCTATAGACGAGATGGAAGCAAATCAAAATGTTCCACCACCTCCTGCAATAGTCGCACCACCAGCAAATCAAGAAGAAGCTCCTCGCACTATGTATGATTATGCTAAACCTAGTTTGGCTGGTACCTAAACTAGCATTCTTAGACCTACTATTACTACTAATAATTTTGAGTTAAAGCCTAACACTATTCAGATGATACAGCAATTGGTGCAGTTTGATGGTTTACAGGACGAAGATCCAAACTCACACATAGCCAATTTTTTGGAACTTTGTGATACCTTCAAAATAAATGGCATTTCTGATGATGCTGTTCGATTGAGGCTATTTCCATTCTCTTTGAGAAATAAAGGCAAACAGTGGTTAAATTCTTTACCACGAGGCTCAATTACCACATGGGAGCAGATGACCGAAAAATTTTTACTCAAATATTTTCTTCCAGCTAAAACAGCCAAATTACGAAACGATATTTCTTCTTTTGTGCAGATGGATTTAGAAACACTATACGATGCATGGGAGAGATACAAAGATCTTTTGAGAAGGTGCCCTCACCATGGTCTACCTTTGTGGCTACAAGTTCAAACCTTCCACAATGGTTTAAACCCGCCAACTAGACAAATGATCGATTTAGCCGCAGGAGGGACGATCAATAATAAAACACCTAAAGCATCTTATGAATTTATTGAAGAGATGTCATTGAATAATTATAAATGGCAAGTCATGAGGACGAAGCCAACAAAAGCCGCAGGAGTTTATAATATTGATGCTGTCGCCATGCTTACTAACCAAGTAGAACTTTTGAATAAAAAGTTTGATAATTTTGTTAGTTCTACGCAGGCACAACCAGTGATGCAATGCAACACGGCTCAAGGAAACACGTTTAATCCAGATTTTGCATCTTATGGACACAGCATGGAAACTGAACAAGCCAACTATATGGGTAACAATTCTAGATCTCAAAATAACCCTTATAGTAATACTTATAATGCAGGTTGGAGAAATCACCCAAATTTTTCATGGGGAGGACAAGGAAATCAAAGACAACAGCCTCCTCCAGGATTTCAGCAACCACCACCGCAACATGAGAAGAAGCCGAATCTTGAGGAGATGTTTACCAAATTTATGGCCGCATGAGAGACCCGTTTTCAAAGCACTGAAACGGCACTGAAAAATTAGCAAGCATCAATTCAAGGGCTTGAAAACCAAATTGGTCAACTTGCAAAATTAATTTCAGAAAGACCACAGGGAGGATTACCAAGTAATACTGAGCCAAATCCCAGAGAACATGTCAAAGTGATTACTTTAAAAGATGGAAAGGTCCTAGCCGAACCCGAAAAGAAGACTATCCCAGAAATTTCAGAAGAAAAGGCAGTAGAACCCGAGGATAACACTCCACCGCCACTCAAGGAATATAAACAGTGCATCCCATATCCGGCAAAATTGAAGAAAGACCATACAGACGCTCAATTCAGTAAGTTCCTTGAACTTTTCAAACAATTACACATTAACTTACCTTTTGTTGAAGTAATTTCCCAGATGCCGAAGTATGCAAAGTTCCTTAAAGAACTTCTAACAAATAAAAGGAAGTTGGAAGAATTGGCCACAGTAGAACTCAACGAGGAATGCTCAGCTATTCTCCAAAATAAACTGCCAGCAAAATTGAAAGATCCAGGGAGTTTTACTATCCTTTGTCTGATTGGTAGTTTACTTATTGATAAAACTTTAGCTGATTTAGGTGCTAGCATTAATCTCATGCCTTACAAAATGTTCAAAAAACTAGGTCTCGGGGAACCCAAGCCTACTAGGATGAGTATTTAATTAGCCGATAGATCTGTTAAATATCCTAGGGGAATCATTGAAGATGTGCTAGTAAAGGTAGATAAATTTATATTCCCTGTTGATTTTGTTGTGCTTGACATGGATAAGGATATTGAAGTACCTTTGATTTTGGGACGACCATTTTTAGCCATTGCTAGAGCTGTTATTGATGTAGGGGATGGCAAATTAGTATTTAGAGTTGGCGAGGAAGAAGTTGTCTTTAAAATTTATAATGCCATGAGATTCTCTAAAGAACAAGATGTTTCGTGTTATTTTGTTGATATTATTGATTATTTTGTTCAAGATAATCTCCAAGAGCTTTCTCTCACAGACACGTTGGAACTGTGTCTTATTCAAGATGGGGGGAAAGATGAAACCACCCCCGAAATTGAGGAAGTAAGGAAAGAATTGGATTCTAATGAAGTCATCGCTAGGCACATAAGTTATGAGAATTTAAAGATGAGTGATGAATTGATACAGAAACCTTCCATTACTGAACCCCCTAAATTAAAACTAAAACAACTACCAGATCATTTAGAATATGCCTTTTTAGAGGAAGAATCAACTTTACCAGTCATTATCGCATCCGATTTAAGCTTTGCAGAGAAAGAGGAACTACTCCATGTATTAAGAGAATATAGACGTGCTATAGCTTGGAAAATTTCAGATATCAAGGGAATTAATCCTTCTTTCTGTACCCACAAAATTTTAATGGAGGACGAATTCAAACCATCAGTGCAAGCCCAGAGACGATTGAATCCCAACATGAAAGAAGTTGTAAAAGCTGAGGTAATTAAACTTCTAGACGCAGGTATTATCTATCCCATTTCTGACAGTTCTTGGGTAAGCCCTGTGCAGGTTGTTCCTAAAAAAAGTGGATTGACCGTGGTGTCTAATGACAAAGAAGAGTTGATACCTACAAGAACAGTCACAGAATGGAGAGTTTGCATTGATTACAGGAAGCTGAATGACGCCACTCGAAAAGATCATTTCCCATTGCCTTTTATTGATCAGATGTTGGAAAGATTATCAGGTCATATGTATTATTGTTTCCTAGATGGCCTCTCTGGTTACTTCCAGATCCCGATAGCTCCAGAAGATCAGGAGAAAACAACGTTCACATGCCCATACGGTACATTTGTTTATCGTAGAATGCCTTTTAGTTTATGTAACGCTCCTGCTACTTTTCAGCGATGCATGCTAGCTATTTTCAATGAATTCATGGAAGACATCATGGAGGTATTTATGGATGATTTCTTAGTTTTTGGTAATTCTTTCCAACTTTGTCTTAATAATCTAGAACGTGTTTTGATCAGATGTGAAAAGACAAATTTAGTGCTAAACTGGGAAAAATGCCATTTTATGGTTCAAGAGGGTATTGTTTTAGGACATAAAATTTCTAGTAAAGGGATAGAGGTAGATAAATCGAAAATTGAAACTATTGAAAAACTACCTCCTCCTAATTCAGTTAAGGCTATAAGAAGCTTTTTAGGACACGCTGGTTTTTATCGAAGATTCATTAAAGACTTTTCTAAAATAGCTAAGCCTTTAACTAAATTACTAGAAAAAGACGTACCCTTCAACTTTGACCAAGAATGTCTGCAATCTTTCAACAACCTTAAGGAAAAGTTAGTTAACGCCCCGATTATGATTTCACCTGATTGGAATCTACCTTTTGAACTAATGTGCGATGCAAGTGATTTTGCAGTAGGTGCAGTTTTGGGACAGCGAAGGGACAAACACTTCCAGCCGATCTATTATGCTAGCAGGACCTTGACAACTGCTCAAGCAAATTACACGACCACAGAACAAGAATTGCTAGCTGTTATTTTTGCATTTGACAAATTTAGATCTTATTTGATTTTGTCAAATGTCATTGTTTATACTGACCATTCAGCTCTTCGCTACCTCTTAACTAAAACTGATGCAAAACCTTGATTGATAAGATGGATTCTATTGTTACAGGAATTTGATTTGGAATTAAAGGACAAGAAAGGAGCCAAAAACTTAGCAGCAGATCACCTCTCAAGGCTAAAGAATACACAGCCCAAATATCTCGACAAGATGAACAATTTGTTCCCTGAAGAACAACTCCTAGCCTTAGCAGACACGACACTTCCTTGGTTTGCTGATTTTTCAAATTATTTAGCAGCTAACATAACCTCAAAAGGGCTAACCCATCAGCAAAAGAAGCGATTCTTTACTAATGTGAAGAACTACTTTTGGGAAGATCCTTTTCTTTTTCGAATTTGTGCAGATCAAGTTATACGAAGATGCGTTGATGACACAGAAGCATACCAAATTTTGAATCACTGCCACTCAGGACCCACAGGAGGACATCATAGTGGAACTAGAACTGCTCATAAGGTACTCGAATCAGGTTTTTACTGGCTTACACTTTTCAGAGATGCCAACAAGTATGTGACCTCTTGTGATAAATGCCAACGAACAGGTAATATCTCTTAGCATAATGAAATGCCTCAGAACTATATACTTTCATGTGAAATATTTGATGTATGGGGTATTGATTTCATGGGTCCGTTCCCTAATTCATTTGGGAATAAATACATACTAGTAGCAGTAGATTACATGTCAAAATGGGTAGAAGCCCAAGCTCTACCGACAAATGATGCTAGGGTGGTAGTACGCTTCTTGAAAAGACTTTTTTATTGATTTGGAACACCTAGGGTAATCATTAGTGATAGGGGTACACATTTTTGCAATACTCAATTTGAAAAGGTTTTGAAAAGGTTGGAGTACACCATAAAACAGCTACCCCTTACCACCCACAAACCAGTGGCCAAGTCGAAGTGACAAATAGAGAGCTGAAACACATCCTAGAGAAAACAATAGAAACAAATAGGAAAGACTGGTCAAGAAAATTAGATGATGCATTATGGGCTTATAGAACTGCTTTTAAAACACCCATAGGAACATCTCCCTATAAACTTGTTTATGGAAAAAACTGCCATCTACCATTTGAACTTGAACATAAAGCATTCTGGGCTATAAAATTTTTAAACTTTGATTTTAAAAGTGCAGGGGAGAAGAGATTAATGCAGTTGAATGAGCTTGATGAATGGCGCTTCAATGCTTACGAGAACTCGCGACTATATAAGGTAGCCATGAAGTGATGCCATGACAAAAGGCTGAAACAACCAAAGCAATTCAAAACAGGTGATCTCGTCTTACTCTACAAATCGAGGCTAAAATTATTCCCTGGGAAACTCAAGTCAAGATGGTCAGGTCCATTCACTGTACAAACTATCTTTCCATATGGCACAATTGAGGTAACTCACCCTAGTCACGGTACTTTCAAGGTAAATGGTCATAGACTTAAACACTATAGAGGTGAGAATTTCACAGATAACAGGGAGGAGCTTCGGCTCCATGAAATCCCTTCATGATATATCCAGGAAGAGTCGAGCTTAAACTCTAAATACGCACTTCTCGGAAGGCAACCCGAGCACTAACTTAGTAACTTTTCTTTTCTTTACGATTTTTAGTATTTTTTCATGCATAAACTAACTTTTGAATGCAGAAATTTAGGACCACATGGCCAGGCACACGGGCGTGCTTAAGGCCGTGCGAACTTTAAAAACAAGGACACGGTCGTGTACCCAGGCCGTGTACAAACAGAGCAAAATTTTCCCAAAACATGAGCCATCGATACATTCCACGGGCGTGCAACATGACCGTAGCGACCTTTCGAATTTCACACGGGCTACTAACAACATACCCACGGCCGTGCTATATGGCCATGGCAATCCTGTAGCATCAACACGGGCACACACACAAACACACGCCCGTGCCTACAGCCCGTGGGAGACACTGCCAAATTTCACACAGCCGTGGATCTTAGCACACGCCCGTGTCAAACACGAAGAACCGATCTCCCACGGCCGTGGAACATAAAACACGCCCGTGTAAGTGACGAAGAATCGATCTCACACGGCCGTGCGAAGCAGTCACACGGGCGTGCTCATCGTATCAGGTGCGTCATAACGGCCGAATTTCGAGAAACACGGGCCAAACACGATTCACACGGGCGTGCGACATGCCCGTGTGACACTAAAACTATAAATAGGGAACCACTATTCATCTCCCCTTCCACTCAAACCCTAGAAAACTCCCTCCCTAACCACCACAAATGCCGGCCCAGCCCTAAAAATGCTATCACTCTTCATTTCTGACAACCCACGCCCGTGCAACCTTCAACCCACGACCGTGCAAGCCCAAAAATTGGTTCTATTTTCTCATTTTCCTCAATTATTCTTGTTTTATTTCATTTCTTTATTTTTTATGACATTTTTCTTGCATTTTATTGATTTAAAGCATGGAATTAGGAAATATAGGATGAATACTCTAGAACAATATAGAATCAACTAGGATTGTACTTTTGCTTGCCATTTAGAATTCCATTCATTTGCCATTTAAACTTCTATTTGCATGCCATTTGGCCATAATTCCAATATATATATACAACCATAGTTCTTAGTTCTATTGCAAGTCTTCAAAATAATTCACTCTTACTATTTAGGTTAATCATCCATTTTGTTTTACTTTTAAGCATTGTCACTTTCCATTTTATCTTGTTAATTTTTTAGGACTACTGATCTTGTTATTATAGGTAAGATGTCATCATGTGCTAAGAAGACTGCCGTTTCCGTATCCAAAAAGCGCAAAGGACCAGGAAGTTCATCAAGGCCCACCTCCGAGGCACGCCACCCATTCCTTACATTCTCGCAGGATTCTCAGGAGGAACGCTATCAGTTACTCCGGGCTCGTACTATTTCTGTGGGCCGATGTATCGACTGGGAGGCCCTTGAGCAAATTAATCTAGTAAGCGACGTCGGAGCCCTGCTGAGTACCGACCCATGGGACCAGTTCTTCAGAATCGTGGAACCAACTTACTTAGAACTCACCCTCGAGTTCTGTTCCACATTCCATCTCCAAACCGTCATGAACAACTTCGACAATCCAGGTACGGTCCAATTTCTCTTAGGAGGTCTAGTGTGACAACTGAGCGTCCCAGAGTTCGGTACAGCCCTCGGACTTTATTCCGAACAGTTCATGGCCGAAGAGGACTTTCCCACCCTCTCCCATCGTATACATATCAGGCTAGTCGAGTGTTGGTATGAGATCGCTTCGGGGCAACCAATCTACAACCCCAGCGTCAGTAAGGCGACCGCCCTCCATCCTTCTTTAAGGTACATTCATGCTCTCCTCGCTCACACTCTTACAGGTAGAAGGGAGAGTACAGGCGTCGTCAACACTCATGACGCATACTTCCTCTGGTGCATGGCCAATGGCCACACTATCGACCTTGCTTACTTCATAGCGTTGGCCATGCAACACCAGACTGAGAGGCACCGGAAGGGCGTTATCTCCATTGGCCCCTACATTACGAGGCTAGGCCGCTACTTCGGCCTGTTTAACACCACGGCCCAGACATCCTTCTACACTTTCATAGGCCAGATGTCCTCACAAGGCATCCAGAGCATGCTACACATGAGGATGGTGGAGCGACGACCAGGTGGAAGTCACTTCCACTTCCGCCTTGTCCAGGATGCCGTAGACCCAGAGGACATTGCTGATGATGTCCCACCACCATCACCAGAGGAAGATGAGCCCGCTGACCCACGGCACCCCAGACGACCCACTCAGACGGCAGCCTCATGTGTCGACATATCCGAGCGCCTGGATCGATTTGAGCAACAATGCTTTCAGCGCTTTGATTATATCGACGCCACTCTCGTGCAGATATGTCAGCACCTGAACATCACACCGCTGCCACGTGATCCATCTGAGGACTAGTTCCTCTTCTTTTTTTGTTATTTTTATTTCTACTTTTATTTTTCTTTATTTTCTTTTTCTTAATTTTCAGACTTACCCACTAATATTTAGTTTTCTTTTTTTTTTATTCTAACTTTGTTTTCCTTTTCCAGTATAGTTTATTTTATTTCCTTTTTACATTTTAGTATTTTATTTTACTTTCTTATTTTATTTTACGTTCTTAACGGCTAATCCCACGGAAGTAAATTCCATTGACCCAAAACTCCCCACAACTACTAAATCCTTTCACAGTTTCAAAGGAGCCTCACAGCTCAAATCTCTACGAAAATGGGAACACAGTGCCACACCTACCGGCTTTTTCTATCTCACAATTCATCCTAAATTCAGGGAGTTTTCAATTCTCTCCTTCTCTTTTGATATTATGCTTTATTGCTAGATATATGTCTTTGTACATTAAAGGCAATGTACATCTTAAGTGTGGAAGGGAAACATACTTTAATTCAGTATACCTTTCATGAAAACCCCTGAATTTGTACTTCATGCATTGTTCTCTGCATTTTCCTCAGTTTCCTATTAGGAATTAATTCTAATTGATTTATGATTTTTATTGATATGTTGAGAATCAAGAAATAGGCAATTGTACTATGATTATTCAAACTTTAAAAACATTAGGGAATCAAGCATGATAAGTTGAAATTTTTGAGAACCCCATTTTTGCATGAGTTATCTTCCCTAATTTTAAGTATTATCTTGAGATTTGAAATTCACAGGATTGACATCAAAAGCCATAATTTTTGTGAGACTTTTGAACCTTTTGAGCATACATTCTTTCGTGTTCGCTTTTATTATTGCTTTGAGTAAGTCAATACTGAATTGTTATTCTAGAACTTGCTTTGATTATACATGTCAAGACCACATCATTGATTTGATATACCGAGATGATAAAGGCACCTAGGATTTAACTCACTTACTCCACAAAAGCCTACCTCTATAATCTAACCCCTAGTAAACCCTTTTTCCTTGACTTACCCTCTAATTATTAACCAATAACCCATTTTTGTTGAATTTCCCATTCAATTACTTTTGATCCCTATTTTTGTCGAGATTTGAGTTGAATTTATTTAAGCTTTATTCTTTTTTCCCATATGTAAATCTTTACTAAATTCATTGTATCACTTGAATTGTTCTTAAAAAAAAACATGTGTATATACAGTCAAATTCAGTTGTAATGTGTAATAGTTCAAATTAAGTTTTTGCATATTTCTCTCTTAAAGCTACCAAAATAATATTATTAAGCTTTGAAATTATGTTCCAGTAATAGAGATTTTTCTAGCTAGATAATTTTTAGTTCAATCTCGATTCTAACCCTCTTTTTGTAGCCTGTGACAACACCCCTAACCAAGCCCTGTTACAACCATAAAAAAATCTTTTGATCGATGTATCATATCAAACTATAGTGGTGGAGATTTGATTTTCTTGCAAGCTTATGGTAATAACTTTCCAGGTTGACTAGAGAGTGCTCAAATTTTGAACCCTAAACACTTTGAGTGGATAGAGTGAACCTTTAGTGAGGATGTCAACTCCTGTTAATTAAGATGGAGAGATAACTACTTAGAAAGAAAGAAGAGACTTATGTTTTCAATGAAAAAATTCTCAACTTAAATTGATTGAATCTTTAATGTTCTTCTGATTGAATTTTTCATTGTATGATTACCTGTGGATTAGTTTGAAACATTATTGATAAAGATTATAGGTTGAGAAGAATGATTCTTATTAGGGATTGAGATTTTGCTTGAGGACAAGCAAAGGCTTAAGTGTTGGGGTATTTGATAAACGCTAAATTATACATATTTTTACCTCACATTTTGCCTATATTTTGGCTGAATTATTAATGATTTAGTGAGAATTGGTGCTCTTAACCTTTCTTTTTCATATCTTATACTCAGAAGAGTGTAGGGAAGAGAAAAGAACCAAAAATAGACCAAAAATGAGGAAAATGGGCCAAAAATAGCTTAACGCACGGCCCAAGGACTTACCGCACGACCGTGGCACACGGCCGTGTAACATAAAGATCACACGGTCCAACCTCAACAAGCACGGCCAGGCCACACGGCCGTGCCCCATAAATAGAATATCACACGGCCTCTGTCGAAGTCATACGGGCGTGGCACATGGGCGTGTTCTAGTCGTGAGGAGGGGGAATTTCACTCAAATTGGGATGCTTAGAGGCTAAGAAAGGCTCCTCACAAGCTCTCTATATGAAGACCTCATGAGGCAGAGGCAGAGATACGTTTTTAGAGATATTTTTCTTCTCGTCTTTCTGCCACACTGAAGGTAGAAGCAAAGGATTACTCCAAGGGAGAAGCCGATTGATTCATCCCAGAAGCCTGAATTCTATATCAAGACAAAGGATCTCCTTAAATTCCTTTAGGGGTTTTTGGGTTCTTTATGTTTTGTTATCTTATTTCTTCTGAGATGTTTTCTTTATTAGTTATGAACTAAACCCCTCAAATACTTGAGGGGGATGAAACCTAAGACAGATCTTGTTATTTATTCTTGATTTATTTGATAAATACTTGAATTGTTCTTAATTATGCGTTCTTCATTCTTGATTTAGTAATCTTAGGTATTATTTCAAGAATTAGATGTGCTTAGAGCAGAGGAGCAAAAGTCCCAGTGATAAGAGTAGATCTACCATAATTAAGCAGAGTTGCATGCAACCCTAGACATAGGGTGACATAAATCTGCCGGATTAGGGTCAAACCTAATATGGGGAGCCATAGATTGAATTAATGCAACCTAGGGAGTTAATTAATAAGGGAACTTTAATTAACAACTTAGGCCTAGTTGCTCTTCACCTCGACGGAGGGTTTAGCATAAGTTAGGGATCTCTACGGATCAAGTCAAGTAAAGAAATCATATAGTTCAAGAAAATAATAACAAGTGAAGTCTAGGTGGATTCTGCCTTGAGTATTGTCCATATCAATTAGGTTTTCCCCTAAAGTTTTTCCTCAATTTACTTTTTGTGCACTTTTAGTTTAGATTTAGAATTAGTTAAACAACCCTCTTTTATTTTTAGGCTAGATAATAAAAAGAAAGTAAGTATTAGTACTTTTAGTTCCCTTGGGTACGATAACTCGGTCTTGCCACTAAGCTATACTACTGTTCGACAGGTGCGCTTGCCTCAACTTCGTGATATTAGTTAGTTTTGATGTGATCAAATTCTTTATAAATTTTATTACTTCATATCACGCGATATCAGCTACACAGCCGTGCCACCCTCAACAGGCCCACACGGCCTCTTGTCGAAACCATACGGGCGTGGCAAACGGGCATGTCCTTATCGTGAGGAAGTTCAATTCTACTTGAAAAAGGATACTTAGGGGCTAAGAAGCCATTCTAAACTCTATATAAAGACCATAGGAGGAAACTTCAAGGGTGTGCTTATTTCCCACTAAGGGAATACTCTTTTCTCTCAAGAAAGAGCGCCATAATTCTGCCAAAACAAGGAGTGAAAGCAAGGAATTACTCCAAGGGAAGCCGATTGATTCATCCCAGAAGCCTGAATTCTATATCAAGACAGAGGATCTCCCTAAATTCCTTTAGGGGTTTTTGGGTTCTTTATGTTTTGTTATCTTATTTCTTCTGAGATGTTTTCTTTATTAGTTATGAACTAAACCCCTCAAATACTTGAAGGGGATGAAACCTAAGACAGGTCTTGTTATTATTTATTCTTGAATTATTTGATAAATACTTGAATTGTTCTTAATTATGTGTTCTTCATTCTTGATTTAATAATCCTAGGTATTACTTCAAGAAACTGATGTGCTTAGGCAGAGGAGCAAAAGTCCCTGTTTTAAGAGTAGATCTACCATAATTAAGCGGAGTTGCATGCAACCTTAGACATAGGGCGACATAAATCTGCCGGATTAGGGTCAAACCTAATAGGGGGATCCATAGATCGAATTAATGCAACTTAGGGGTGTTAATTAATAAAGAAACTTTAATTAACCAGCTAAGATTAGTTGTTCTTATCCTCAACAGAGGTATTAACATAGGTTAGGGATCTTTACGGATCAAGTCAAGTAAAGAAATCATCTAGTTCAATAAGTTAATAACAAGTGAAGTCTAGGTGGATTCTCCCTTAAGTATTGCTCTTATCAATCAACTTTTCCCGAAAGTTTTCCCTAATTTACTTTTTGTGCACTTTTAGTTAGTTTTAGAATTAGTTTCAACCAATCCTCTTTTATTTTTAGGCTAGATAATAGAAAGGAAGTAAGTATTAGTACTTTTGGTTCTCTTGGGTACGATAACTCGGTCTTGCTGCTAAACTATACTATTGTTTGATAGGTGCGCGTGCCTTTAAAATCATGATATTAGTTAGTTTTTGGTGTGATCAGTTTTTATCAATTTTATTACTTAATATCGCAAGTATCAATAATCGAAGATGTGCTTATCAAAATTGATAAATTTATATTCCCAGTCGACTTTGTTGTTCTAGACATTGATGAGGATAGCAATGTACCCCTAATTCTAGGGCGACTCTTTTTAGTAACAGCTATAACCATAATTGATGTAGGCACAGGCGAGCTCACATTTCGTGTCGGTAATGACAAAATTACTTTACAGGCTCGTAACTCTAATAAGACTATCAATGATAAAGATATTATTACGAATCCTTGTAATAAGAATGACCTCACCGTCTAACCTTTTTTGTAGGATACTCTTCACATAAGTGCGATCAAACCACATACGAGTCCATCCAAGGGAACCACCCATGAAAAACGAATGCTACAGATTGAAGAACTGGATGAGTGGCTGAACTACCGCTAAGAGAAACCAAAAACATGCTACATCAAATCAAATCATCACCATGATGACCCTAAGGTAAAAACGAATCAATTTAAGGTAGGGGATAAGGTATACTTAGAGAAGGAAGATCCTCGAATTTCAAATCTAAGACTTCATACAGGTAACATACCTCACTTCACGATAATGAAAATTTTCCCCTATGGTACAGTCGAGATAACACATAAGACGTTGGGCACTTTTAAGGTAAATTATACTCGACTCAAACCTTATTTTGATATTGAGACTGATAGCAAGAGAGAGGAGTTCAAACTCCTCAAACCACCATGACCGTGAAAGCTTGAAAGAAGTCAAGCTTAGACTATAAACAAGCACTTCTCGAGAGTCAACTCGAGCACTAACATAGTAAATTTCCTTTATTTAAGCCCTCGAACTCTAATTCATCAACTAACTTCCTGAATGCAGGTTTTTCAAGCCACAAGGCCATGCCCACGGGCGTGCATACGGTCGTGGGGACATCATGGGCAAAGACGCGACAGTGTGATACAGCCGTGTACAAGCAAGACAAAATTTTCCCAACGCACGGGCTGTGACAAATAGCCACGGCTGTGCGATGCGACCGTGGCCAATCTTGACAAATTGAGAAGGGCGTGCGACACGCCCGTGCCCCAACCCCATGGTAGAATGTGCCAATTCATACACGGGCGTGTGATCCCATACACGGGCTGGGAGAAGCGAACATCAAAGGACACGGCCGTGCGACATGGCTGTGTGCCCTAACACGCCCAAAAAACACGGGCGTGTGCCATTACTACTAGTTCCTACATGACCATAACTCTAGCCACCACGACACCGATCATCATATTCTTTTGGCACAGAAATTGTGGATCAACACCCTTCCCTACAAATCTTTACACCTCCAACTCAAGGAATTCATCCAATACCAAGGGAGTTTCACTTCTCTCCCTATCTTATGATTTTATGCCTCTATTTTCACTAACTTTATCTTTGTATATTGAGGGCAATGTACATCTTAAGTGTGGGGGGGATTCACTTTCATTCTTTGCATTATCCTCGAACCCTTGAAAATTTTTGCCACTAACTTTTTGTATTGTTCTCAAATCCCTGAATCTTGGCCTTAACAATTAGAATTAATTCTGATTGATTTATGATTTTTATTGATATGTTGAGAATTAAGACATAGGTATTTATGCTTTGATTATTCAAGCTTTAAGACATTAGGGAATCAAGCATGATAAGTTGAAATTTTTGAGAATTTAAATTTTTCTAGGTTGTTTTCCCCAATTTTAAGTGCTATCTTGAAATTTGAAATTCGCACGATTGACATCAAAAGCCATAATTCTGGTGAGATTTTTGAGCCTTTTGAGCATACATCCTTTCGTGCTTACTTTTGTTGTTACTTTGAGTGAGTCAATATTAACCTGTTGTTCTAGAACTTGCTTCGATTATACATGTCGAGACCATATCATTGATTTGATATACCAAAATGATAAAGGCACCTAGGTTTTAACCCACTTATTCCATAAAAGCCTACCTTCATGATACTCACGATATTAAGTAATAAAATTTATAAAAACTGATCACACCAAAAACTAACTAATATCATGATTTTAAGGCAAGTGCACCTATTGAACAGTAGTATAGTTTAGGGGCAAGACCGAGTTATCGTACCCAAAGGAACCAAAAGTACTAGTACTTACTTCCTTTCTATTATCTAGCCTAAAAATAAAAGAGGGTTGTTTGAAACTAACTCAAAAACTGACTAAAAGTGCACAAAAAGTAAATTGGGGAAAACTTTCTGGAAAAGCTTATTGATATGAGCAATACTCAAGGGAGAATCCACCTAGACTTCACTTGTTATTAACTTCTTGAACTAGACGATTTCTTCACTTGACTTGGTTCGTAGAGATCCCTAACCTATGTTAATACCTCCATCGAGGATAAGAACAACTAATCCTAGGTGGTTAACTAAAGTTTCTTTATTAATTAACACCCTTAGTTTGCATTAATTCGATCTATGGATCCCCCTATTAGGTTTGACCCTAATCCGGCAGATTTATGCCGCCGTATGTCTAGGGTTGCATGCAATTCCGCTTAATTATGGTAGATCTACTCTTAAAACAGGGACTTTTGCTCCTCTGCCTAAGTACATCAGTTTCTTGAAGTAATACATAGGACTATTAAATCAAGAATGAAGAACACATAATTAAGAACAATTCAAGTATTTATCATATAATTCAAGAATAAATAATAACAAGATCTATCTTAGATTTCATCCCCTTCAAGTATTTGAGAGGTTTAGTTGAAAATTAATAAAGAAAACATCTCAGAAGAAATAAGATAACAAAACATAAAGAACCCAAAAACCCCTTAAGGAATTTAAGGAGATCCTCTGTCTTGATGTAGAATTCTGGCTTCTAGGATGAATCAATTAGCTTCCCCTGGAGTAATTCCTTGCTTTCACTCCTTGTGTTGGCAGAAATATGGTGCTCCTTTTTGGGAGAAAAGAGTACATTTTTGGGGAGAAAAAAAGTCTCCCCTTAGTGGGAAATAAGCATACCCTTGAAGTTGCCTCCTAGGGTCTTTATATAGAGTTTAAAATGGCTTTCTTAGCCCCTAAGTATCCTTTTTCGAGTAGAATTGAACTTTCTCACGATAGGGACACGCACGTGTGCCACGCCCGTGTGGATCGATAAGAGGCCGTGTGCGGGCCTGTTGATGGTGGCACGGCCGTGTGGTCTGGCCGTGCTTGTTGGGGTTGGGCCGTATTAGACCTTGTGTGGCACGGCCGTGTGTCACGGCCTGTGGTGACTCCTTGGGCCATGTCGTTTTCACATTTCGACCTATTTTCCTCGTTTTTGGTCCATTTTTTGTTCTTTTCTCTTTCATATGCTCTCCTGAGTATAAGATATGAAAAAGAAAGATTAAGAGCACCAATTCTCACAAAATTGATAATAATTCATCCAAAATATAGGCTAAACATGAGGTAAAAATATGTATAATTTATCGTTTATCAAATACCCCCACACTTAAGCCTTTGCTTATCCTCAAGCAAAATCTCAATCCCTAATAAAGAATCATTCTTCTCAACTTACTATCTTTATCAATAATGTTTCAAACTAATCCACAGGTAATCATACAATGAAATTTCAATCAAAAGAACATTAAAGACTCAATCACTCTAAGTTGAGAATTTTATCATTGAAACATAAGTTTTCTCCCTTCTCCTAAGTAATTATCTCTCCATCTTAATTAACAGGAGTTGACATCCTTATTAAAGATTCACTCTATCCACTCAAAGTGTTTAGGGTTCAAGAATTAAGCACTCTCTAGTCAACTTGAAAAGCTATTACCATAGGCTTGCAAGAAAATCACATCTTCACCACTATAGATTGACATGACACATCAATCAAAAGGTCTTGTAATGTTTGTAACGGGGCTTGGTTAGGGGTGTTGTCACAGGCTGCAAAAGAGAGTTAGAATCGAGATTGAACTGAAAAATTATCTAGCTAGAAAAATCTCTATCACTTGGAACATATTTCTGGGGCTAATTCTTATGATGACACTTTTCTGGATTTGGGAGCTTGTAGAAATATGCAAAAACTATTGAACTATTAAAGATTACAACTGAATTAACAGTATATACATTTTGTTGTTGTTGTTGTTGTTGTTTTTTTTAGAACAATTCAAATCAAATACAATAACTTGAATATTTACAACTTTACATTCTGGAAAAATGAATAAAGCTAGATAATAATTCAACTCAAATCTCGACAAAAATAGGGGTCAAAGTAATTGAATGAGATTCAACAAAAAATAGGTTTTTGGTTAATAATTAAAAGGTAAGTCAAAGAATGGGTTGTTAGGCTCAACGGGGTTTACTAGGGGTTAATTTATGGAGATAGGTCTTTGTGGAGTAAGTGGGTTAAATCCTAAGTGCCTTTATCATCTCGGTATATCAAATCAATGATGTGGTCTTGACATGTATAATCAAAGCAAGTTCTAGAATAAAAATCAGTGTTGACTCATTCAAAGCAATAATAAAAGTGAGTACGAAAGAATGTATGCTCAAAAAGGCTTAAAATCTCACCAGAATTATGGCTTTTGATGTCAATCCTGTGAATTTCAAATCTCAAGATAATACTTAAAATCAAGGAAAATTACTTATGCAAAAAATGAGATTCTCAAAAATTTCAACTTATCATGCTTGATTCCCTAATGTTTTAAAGTTTAGATAATCAAAGCACAAGCACCTATGTCTTAATTCTCAACTTATCAATAGAAATTATAAATCAATCAGAATTAATTCCTATTAGGAGACTGAAGATAATGCAGATTTGAGAACAATGCAAAAAGTTAAAGAAAATTTCAGGGATTTCACAAATAATATAAAGATTTAAAATAAGTTCCCCCTACACTTAAGATGTACATTGCCCTCAATGTAAAAAGATACATAAATAGCAAGAAAAGCATCATATTATAAGATAGGGAGAGAATTGAAACTCCCTAAATTTAGGATGAATTTGTGAAATAGAAATTGGAAGAGTCGGCAGTTGTGGCAGGGTGTTCCCATTTCTATTTGAATATGAGCTGTAGAGCTCCTTTTTGAAACTGCGAAAATATTAATTAGTCATGGGAATTTTGGATTAATAGAGATTACTCGTTAGGGGTTGGCCGATATGAAAAGGAAATAAAATAAAATAAAATAAAGTTCTAAAAATACGAATATTCAAATAATGAAAAACAAAAAGATAAAATGAACTAAAAATAAAAAGAAATGTAAAAAGGAAAATAAAGGAGAAGAAGTTAGAAGGTGAAAATAGAGATAGGAAGTCACACGGCTGTGTGCGATGAGGTTTCGCTATATACACGGTCGTGTAGGAAGTCACACGGTCGTGTTTAAATTGACAGTATTGGCCACAGTTTGGGGACACGGACGTGTGGCGTTGTGCAAGCCCGTGTCTAAACTGATGGGTTGCCACGGCCATGTCGCATGGCTGTGGGGATTTTTCGGTGGCCCGTGCTTTGGGAAAAATTTTCCTCTGTTTGTACACGGCCTAGGTGCACGACCGTGTCTCTGCTTTAAAGGTTCACACGGCCTTGGACACGCTCGTGGGCATGGCCGTGTGGTCCTAAATTTCTGCAAAAAAGGGTTAGTTGGTGTATTAAAAAACTAAAATAAAAAATAAAAGAAAAGTTACTAAGTTGTGGTCGGGTTACCTCCCGAGAAGCGCTTATTTAGAGTCTAAGCTCGACTATGCTCAAGCTTGGTCAGTCACGGCGGTTTGAAGAGTTGATACTCCTCTATCCTGTTTAAAACTTTATTTTCAATGTAAGATTTGAGTCGAGTGTGGTTTACCTTGAAAGTGCCGAGTGACTCATGTTTTATCTCTACTGTACCATAGGGGAATATTTTTTATTACCGTGAAGTAGGGTATGTGATTGTATGTTCTTTCAAATTCAAGATTCAAGGGTCTTCTTCCCCTAAGATTACCTTATCCCCTATCTTGATTTGATTCGTTGTTACCTGGGGGTTGTCTTGGTGATGCTCTGGGTTGGTGTGGCATATTTTGGGCTTTTCATGATAGTTCAGCCACTCATCCAGTTCCTCGATCTGAAGCATTCGCTTTTCAGGTGCATCTCCCTTGGATGGACTTGTCTGTGATTGGGTTGCCTTTATGTGGAGTGTATCCTGGACAGAAGATTGGGTAGTGAGTTTAGTGTTTTTACAAGGACTCGTGACTATATTATTATCAACAGTCTTAATCAAGTTTCGAGCTTGTAAGGTAACTTGGTCATCACCTACACGTAGTGTAAGTTCACCTGTTCCTAAATCAATTATTGTTCTGGCAGTTGCTAAAAAGGGTCGCCCTAGAATTAAGGGTATATTGCTATCCTCATCAATGTCTAAAACAACAAAGTCAACTGGGAATATGAATCTATCAATTTTGACAAGCACATCTTCAATTATTCCCTTAGGAAACCTAATAGTTTTATCAGCCAGTTGAATGCTCATCTTGGTTTGCTCAGGTTTTTCAAGACCTAGTTGTTTAAACAGTTTATAAGGCATGACATTTATACTAGCCCCTAAATCAGCTAAAGCATTTTTGGCGTCTAGGCTACCAAGTAAACAAGGAATAGTAAAACTCCCTGGATCCTTCAGTTTGGTTGGCAGTTTATTTTGGAGAATAGCTGAGCATTCCTCGTTGAGTTCCACTGTGGACAGTTCTTCCATCTTCCTTTTATTTGTGAGAAGTTCCATTAAAAATTTTGCGTATTCCAGCGTCTGCGTAATTGCTTCAACAAATGGTAAGTTGATATGTAATTTCTTTAAGAGTTTAAGAAACTTACCGAATTACTCATCTGTGCGGTCCTTCTTTAGCGCGATTGGGTATGGGATACGAGGTTTAAATTCTTTGGTAATTTCATCTTTGTAACTTACCTCATTCTTTCCTTTACTTACCATAGGCTCCTTGCATGGCTCTGGGTTGGTTTTGGTTATCCCCTCATCATCTATCATATCCACAGCATTGAGTTGCTCCTTAGGGTTAGTCTCAGTGTTGCTTGGTAACCCACCTTGCAGTCTTTCAGAAATTAGCTTGGCGAGCTGGCCTATTTGAGTTTCAAGTCCTTGAATGGATGCCTGCTAGTTCCTCAGTGCCGTTTCAGTGTTCTGAAAACGGGTTTTTGACATGACCATGAATTTGGTAAACATCTCTTCAAGATTGGGCTTTTTGTCTTGTTGCGGCGATGGCTGCTAAAATCCTGGAGGAGGTGATTGTCTTTGATTTCCTTGCCCTCCCCATGAAAAATTGGGATGATTCTGCCAACCTGCATTGTAGTTGTTACTATAAGGGTTAAATTGAGATCTAGAATTATTACCTATATAGTTGGCTTGCTTAGTTTCTATGTTGTGTCCATAAGATGAGTAGTCTGGATTGAACATATTTCCTAGAGTTGCGTCGCACTGCATCACTGGTTGTGTCTGCGTAGAACTAAAAAAATTATCAAACTTTTTATTCAAAAGTTCTACTTGGTTAGTAAGCATGGTGACAGCATCAATATTATAAACTCCAGCAGCTTTCATCGGTTTTGTCCTCATGACCTGCCACTGATAGTTATTCAGTGACATCTCTTCAATAAATTCATAAGCTGCTTCTGGTGTTTTGTTGTTGATTGTTCCTCCTGCGGCTGCATCAATCATTTGTCTTGTTGAAGGATTCAAACTGTTGTGAAAGGTTTGAACTTGTAGCCACAAAGGTAATCCACGATGAGGACACCTTCTCAAAAGATCTTTGTATCTCTCCCAGGCATCGTAAAGTGTTTCTAAATCCATCTACACAAAAGAAGAGATATCGTTTCGTAATTTAGCTGTTTTAGCTGGAGGAAAATATTTAAGTAAAAATTTTTCAGTCATCTGTTCCCATCTAGTGATTGAGCCTCATGGTAAAGAATTTAACCACTGTTTGGCTTTATTTCTCAAAGAGAATGGAAATAGCCTTAGACGAATGGCATAATCAGAAACGCCATTAATTTTAAAAGTATCACAAAGTTCTAAAAAATTAGCTATATGTGAATTTGGATTTTCATCTTGTAAACCATCAAACTACACCAATTACTGTATCATCTGAATAGTGTTAGGTTTTAGTTAAAAATTATTAGCAGCAATGGCAGGTCTAATAATACTAGTTTGAGTACCAGCCAAACTAGGCTTAGCATAATCATACATAGTGTGAGGAGCTTCATCTTGATTTACTGGTTGTGCGGCTATTGCGGGAGGTGGTGAATGTTTTGGTTTGCTTCCATCTCTTCTGTAGGTTCTGGCCCTTGTTCTTGTCCTTGTTCTAGATAATGTAGGCTTCTTCTGATCTCTCTACAAGTTCTGCGAACTGTCACTTCTAAATCTTCATCAAAAAGCAATGGTCCTGCTGGGTTATTTTTAGTCATAAACTAGAAATACCTAGAAGGAAAAAGCAAACAAAATTAAAATAGAATCAAATAAAAATAAAAATAAATAAAAACCAAAAATAAATAAATGTAATAATGGCTAAAGTAATAGAAATCGAGTTTTCGTAATATTTTAGTTCCCCGGCAATGGCGCCAAAACCTTGATACTCGCGATATTAAGTAATAAAATTTATAAAAACTGATCACACCAAAAACTAACTAATATCACGATTTAAAGGCAAGCGCACCTATCAAACAGTAGTATAGTTTAGGGGCAAGACCGAGTTATCGTACCCAAGGGAACCAAAAGTACTAGTACTTATTTCCTTTCTATTATCTAGCCTAAAAATAAAAGAGGGTTGTTTGAAACTAACTCTAAAACTAACTAAAAGTGCAATACTCAAGGGAGAATCCACCTAGACTTCACTTGTTATTAACTTCTTGAACTAGACGATTTTTTCACTTGACTTGATCCGTAGAGATCCCTAACCTATGTTAATACCTCCGTTGAGCATGAGAACAACTAATGCTAGGTGGTTAACTAAAGTTTCTTTATTAATTAACACCCCTAGGTTGTATTAATTCGATCTATGGATCCCCCTATTAGGTTTGACCCTAATCCAGCAGATTTATGTCGCCCTATGTCTAGGGTTGCATGCAATTGTTTAATTATGGTAGATCTACTCTTAAAACAGGGACTTTTGATCCTCTGCCTAAGCACATCAGTTTCTTGAAGTAATACCTAGGACTATTAAATCAAGAATGAAGAACACATAATTAAGAACAATTCAAGTATTTATCATATAATTCAAGAATAAATAATAACAAGATCTGTCTTAGGTTTCATCCCCCTCAAGTGTTTGAGAGGTTTAGTTGAAAATTAATAAAGAAAACATCTCAGAAGAAATAAGATAACAAAACATAAAGAACCCAAAAACCCCTGAAGGAATTTAGGGAGATCCTCTGTCTTGATGTAGAATTCTGGCTTCTGGGATGAATCAATCGGCTTCCCTTGGAGTAATTCCTTGCTTTCACTCCTTGTGTTGGTAGAAATATGGTGCTCCTTTTTGGGAGAAAGGAGTACGCTTTTGGGGAGAGAAAAGTCTCCTCTTAGCGGGAAATAAACATACCCTTAAAGTTGCCTCCTAGCGTCTTTATATAGAGTTTAGAATGGCTTTCTTAGCCCCTAAGTATCCTTTTTCGAGTAGAATTGAACTTCCTCACGGTAGGGATGCGCCCGTATGGATCAATAAGAGGCCGTGTACGTGCCTGTTGATGATGGCATGGTCGTGTGGTCTGGCCATGCTTGTCAGGGTTGGGCCGTGTTGGACCTTGTGTGGCACGACTGTGTGCCACGATCGTGTGGTGACTCCTTGGGCCATGTCATTTTCACATTTTGGCCCATTTTCCTCGTTTTTGGTCTATTTTCCATTCTTTTCTCTTCCCTATGCTCTATTGAGTATAATATATGAAAAAGAAAGATTAAGAGCACCAATTCTCACAAAATTGATAATAATTCATCCAAAATATAGGCTAAACATGAGGTAAAAATATGTAATTTATCGTTTATCACTTCATAATTAACCCCTAGTGAACCCCATTGAGCCTAAGAAACCATTCATTGACTTACCCTCAATATTAACCTATAACCCTTTTTTTTTTTGTGAAATCCCTTCAATTATTTTGATCCCTATTTTTTTCGAGATTTAAGTTGAATAATTATCTTGCTATGTTCTCCTTTTCAGCTTGTAAAGTTTATAAATATTTGATTTGTTCTTAAAAAAAATTGTATATTTCAGTTGTAATTCAATGTTTCGCATATTTCCATGTAATTTTTGAGCTTCTCTTCTTAAATGACGTTATCCAAAAGAAAAAGGCTTTACTCTAGGAATATGTTTTAGTGATAGAGATTTTTCTAGTTAGATGATTTTTCAGTGAAATCTCGATTCTAACCCTCTTTTCCAGCTTGTGACCACACCCCTAACCAAGGCCATGTTACAACCCTTGAAAGACCTTTTGATCAATGTATCATGTCAATACATAGTGGTAGAGATTTGATTTTCCTGCAAGCTTATGGTAATAACTTTTCATGTTGACTAATGAGTGCTTAATTTCTGAACCCTAAACACTTCGAGTGGATAGAGTGAATCTTTAGTGAGGATGTCAACTCTTGTTGGTTTTGAGTTCCAGGTAATTACCTAGAAGAGGGGAGGAAATCTATGTTTCTGTGATAAAATTCTCAGCTTAGATTGTTTGAGACTTTAATTTTCTTGTGGTTGAATTCTCAATGTATGATTACTTGTGGATTAGTTTGAAACATTATTGATAAGGATTATAAGTTAAGAAGAACAATTTTAAATTGTAAGTTGAGATTTTTCTTGAGGACAAGCAAAGGCTTAAGTGTGGGGGTATTTGATAAACTGTAAATTATACATATTTTTATCCCACATTTAGCACATTTATGGATGAATTATCATTGAGTTTATGGAATTTGATGCTCCTAATCCTTTAATTTCATGTTTTATACTTAGGAGAGCATAAAAGAGTGAAAAGAACAAGAAACGGGCCGAAAACAGGGAAAATGGGCCAAAGCAAGGAAACAATACGGCCTGGAGTTTAGCACATGGACAACCCATACGGCCATGCCACAATAACAGGCTTGAGCACAGCCCAACATCGACTCACATGGACGTGCCACATGGGCGTGTCCCTGTCGTAATGAAGTTTAATTTCATGTAGAAAAGGCTACTTTGGGGCTAAGAAAGTCATTCCAAACTCTATATAAAGACCCTAGGAGGCAACTACAAGGGTGTACAGTCTTCCCACCAAGACGGAGAGTAAAAGGCAGGGAATTACTCGAAGGAAAGTCGATTGATCCATCTCAGAAGCTAGGATCTACATCAAGACAGATGATCTCCCTTCTATCCTTTCAGGAGTTTTGGGTTTTCTTATGTTTTGTTATTTTCTTTATTTTAAGATGTTTCTTTTTATAAACATGAACTAAACCACCAAATACCTGAGGGGGATGAAACCTAAGATGAATTTTGTTATTGTTATCTGAACTATATGATAAATATTTGATTTGTTCTTAATTGTGTTTTTAATTCTTGAATTGATATTTCTGGAATATTAATTTAAGTCGAATGTGCTTACATAGAGGAGCAAAAGTCCCTATTTAAGAGTAGATCCAACACAATTAAGCAGAGTTGATCGCAATCCTAGACATAGGACGACGAAAATCTGCCAAATTAGAGTCAAATCTAATATGGGGATCCATAGATCGAGTTAATACAAGACTAGGGGTTTTAATTAGAAAGAGATTTCAATTAATCAACCTAGGATTAGTTGTTCTTATTCTCGACGGAGATACTAACATAATTTGGGGATCTCTATGAATCAAGTCGAATAAAGAAATCGTCTAGTTCAGAGTTAGATAACAAGTGAAGTCTAGGTGGATTCTTCCTTAGGTATTGTCTTTATCATTCAGTTTTCCCAAAGCAATTCCCCAATTTACTTTTTTGTCACATCCTTAGTTTGGTTTAGAGTTAATTAGTTTACAACCAAAACCCTCTTTATTTTTTGGCTAGATAATAGGAAGAAAGTCATTACTAGTACATTTAGTTCCTTGAATTCGATATTCCGGTCTTGCCACTGACTATACTACTATTCGATAGGTGCACTTGCCTTTCATCGTGATAATAGTTAGTTTCTAGGTACGATCAATTTTATTACTTCATCACAATCATGAGATCAGCTATCATACATATCTGCATCAATTTGTACTAACCTCTTTCTTAATCACAACCTTTGCTCGTTCATTGAACCACTTGGAATAAAAATCGGATACTCAAAGGTTTCAATCGATAAGTACCTATACCATGGCCCGTAGCCAAATCAAGGTAAATCCTATAAAATACCTATACCATGGCCCGTAGCCAAATCAAGGTAGTACTCGCACCCGTAGTACCGATATCATGACCCGAAGCCAAATCTCAACCTAATGACCTTTCACTAACATCCCGAAACTCTTCCCAAGGTTCAACCGAGCATTTTCACATTTCATTTCTATCATCGTCCAAGTCCGTAACATCACATTCAATATTTCAACCTTCTTCGAGATCTTATTCATCATTGTTTATATAATATCAATGCATTTACATTCAATTATAATGAAATTACTACCTATGAACTTACCTCGAGTATAAAATGACAAAATGAGTCGATTACTCGTTGACTTTCGATTTCCCTTGATCTAAATTCAGATTCCTCTTTTCTTGATCTAAATGTATTAAAAATTACACCATTCAATCTCACATTCATTCAAATAAATCCATAAACACATATTTAGGGTGTTTTACAATTTAGCCCCCACATTTTCACATTTTAACACTTTAGTCCCTAATTCACAAAATCACAAAATACACTTAATTTCTTTGTACACATGCTTAGCCGAATTTTCATTTAGTTCATATAAGCCCATATATTTCATTTGTTTCATATTTTAGTCCCTCAAAATACCATTTTCACAATTTAGCCCAAAATGTTCAATTTCATAAAAAATTCAAATACAAAATATATTAATCAAACACATATCTTTCATTTTCTATCAACAAACATCACAAAGCTTCTAATTTCATCAATGGAACATTTCAAAATCTTCATCAAATTCAGAAATTGTGGCATGGGCTTAAGAGAACACAAAGCAACAATCACAAAAACGTAGAAATTATTAAAGACTAAAACTAAAACATACCTTAATTAGCCAAAACCAATGCCGAACCTAACTTGCTCTTTTTCTTTATTTTTATTTGTTATTTTCGGTATTGGATGAACATAAATGACTAATTTCATGCATTTGTTTTGTTTAATTATCATTTATTTATCAAATACGAATTTTAATCTTAATGTTTTCATTAAAATTCCACTAACTAATGTCCAACCATGTCATTTCATGAATTTAATGGTCCATTTACAACATAAGGACCTCACATTTAAAGAGACACATCAAATTGGCACTTTAATAAATAGAAGGATACTTTTGCATTTTCTGCGATTTAGTCCTTTTATCAAAATTAAGCGCACAAATGATCAAATTTTCATATGAAAATTTCACATATACAAATTCACATACTATAAGCATGAAAAATAATATTAAATTATTTTTTTGGCTCAGATTCGTGGTCCCAAAACCACAGTTCCGACTAGATTCTAAATCGGGCTGTTACAACTCTCCCCCTTAGGGATTTTCGTCCCCGAAAATCTTACTGTTGAACATATTTGGATATTGTTGTCTCACAGCATCTTCGAGCTCTCATGTAGCCTCTTCTATTCCATGCTAATGCCATAATACTTTTACTAACAAAATTTTCTTATTTCGTAGTTCTTTTATCTCACTAATTCGAAATTCTGAATCAGAACTAGAACCACACTGAACTTGTTTCACTAGCATTTCATTATCAACCTTCTGAGCATCAATAACCTGCTGTAAAAACAACAATCTCACTCTCAATTCGGCTAAAACCGAACCATCATCAGACAGAAACAACTGGGTATTCATCGCACGCAACACAAATAGTGATTTTTGACTCAAAGCATCAGCAACAACATTTGTTTTTCCCGGATGATAATCAATAACAAGTTCGTAGTCTTTTAACAATTCTTGCCATCTTCGCTATCGTAGATTCAAATCTTTCTGAATCATCAAGTATTTCAGACTTTTATGATCAAAATAGACGTGACATTTCTCGCCGAACAAATAGTGACACCAATTTTTCAAAGCAAATACTATTGCAACTCACTCAAGGTCGTGCGTCGGATAATTCTTCTCATGTGGCTTTAACTGTCTCGAGGCGTAGGCTATGACCTTGCCTTCCTACATCAAAACACAACTGTGGCCATTCAATAAAGCATCACTATAAATGACAAATTCTTTACCCGATTCTAGTTGTACAATTACCGGAGCTTCAGTTAACAAAGCTTTCAACTAATCAAAACTTTTCTGACATTTATCATACCATTCAAACTTTGTATCTTTCTGAAGCAATCTCGTCAACGGAGTTGCAATCGTCAAAAAGCCTTTTATGAATCGTCGGTAATAACCAGCAAGTTTCAGAAAACTGCAGACTTTAAAAACATTTCTCGGAGGCTTCCAATCTAAAATAGTTGAAATCTTACTCGAATCAACTCGGATACTGGATGCTAACACAATATGGCCCAGAAAACCAACCTCACGTAACCAGAATTTACATTAACTAAACTTCGCAAATAGTTGCTTATCACGCAAAGTCTGTAGCACAACTCTCAAATGCTTGACATGCTCATTTTCATCCTGCGAATAAATCAAAATGTCATCAATAAATACGACAAAAAATCGATCTAAATAGGGTCTGAAAATTCTATTAATCAAATCCATAAAAACAGCAAGAGCATTCATTAATCCAAAAGCCATAACTAAAAACTCATAGTGTTTATACCTCATTCAGAAAGCAATTTTTGGAATGTCTAAACCTTTTACTCTCTCTCAGATCTATCTTTGAGAACACGGTAGCTCCTTTCAACTGATGAAATAAATCGTCAATTCTAGGTAGAGGATATTTGTTCTTTATAGTCACTTTGTTCAATTGACGATAATCAATACACATTCTCATCGTGCCATCTTTCTTTTTCACAAACAGAACATGAGCACCCCAAGGTGAGAAACTTGGTCTTGCAAATCCTCTATCAGTTAGCTCTTGTAACTGAGACTTTAATTCTTTTAACTCGATCGGAGCCATCCTATACGAAGCTATAGATATCGGAGTAGTTCTCGGCACTAGTTCAATGCCGAATTCAACTTCTCGAATCGGAGGTATTCCCGGAAGTTCTTCAGGAAACATATCAGGAATTCACAGGCAACAGACACTGATTCAATTTTCTTTTCTGTCACTTTTGAATCGATCACATATGCAAAATAGGCTTTGCACCCCCTTTTCACATATTTCAGAGCTTTCATTGCAGATATCGCAACTGACAACCCATTTAAATCACTAGACTCAATTCAGATTATCTCGTCATTCTTGCATTTTAAGTCAATCGTCTTCGGTTTACAATTCACAATAGCATCGTGCAAAGATAGCCAATCTATACCTAGAATTATATCAAATTCATCAAAAGGTAATAGCATCAGATCAGTCGGAAAACAGATATCTCGAATCATCAATGGACAATTCTTGCACACTTTATCAACCAGGACACTTTTGCCTAAGGGGTTCGATACTCTAATCACAAATGTTCATCAACATGTTAGTCACATAAGTACATATAAACATCCATTCACAAGGATGTGTACAACCATTATTCAAATTCATACTTTAATACACCATATAATACCCATTTCATGTAAATTATAAAACATTTATAACATTTCATCTTTATTCATATGACTAGTAAATCATAACCAGTAATTCATTCATATAACTAATAATTCATTCGTATATCCAGTAGTTCATTCGTATAACCAGTAGTAGAATTATGCCCGTTGAACCTCTTAGAATATCAGTAGATACACAGGTGATACACACTAAGTGTATTAATCGGTAATCCGTCAATTCATTATCATATTTGCTCTTTCGAGCTATGATCGGTAAGCTCCTCCTGAGCTGATGGACAGTAAGCTTTATCGAGCTGAAAACAGTAAGCTCTAACAAGCTGAATTATCAGTAAGCTCATACGAGCTACGATGAGTCTGCAACAAATGCAAGATCTCAACCAAACGATAACCCTAGTGACATGGCAATTGTATCCTACGAATTCATACGGTTCAAACGGGACTCAATAGTTCTCAGTAAACATCAATTTAGGCATTTAAATATCATATACTTCAATTTCTCACAACATATATACATTCAATTCAATTAAGTAAAAATTTAATTACTCAATTCTAATTATACGAACTTACCTCGTAACACTCGGATAAAGATTATCGACTATTCGATTACTTTACGTTTTCCTCGATCTTGATCCGATCTTGGCTTTTCTTGATCTATAATATTAAATTCAGCTCATTCAGTATTCATTCTATTCAATTTAGCCCATAATTCATATTTTGGAAAATCTACACATTTGCCCATAATGTTTCACATTTTTTGCAATTTAGTCCTTATCACATAAAATTGCAAATTCATGCAATTAAGTACAAACCCATGATAGCCGAATTTTACCCATGCTTAATAAAGCTCATATTTTTCATTTATTCACACTTTTGACCACAAAATTCCAACATTTCTCAATTTAATCCCTAAATGAAAATTTTGTCAAAAATCACTTTATAGAAGTTATTAATCTATCATTAAACATTCATAATCTATCAGTAATCATCAAAGAACACATGCATTCATCAATGGAAATATTCAAATACTTTAACAGTTTTGAAAATAGACCTTTGACTAGCTAGACCTAGCTGCAATGATCTCAAAAACATAGAAAGCATTAAAAATAGGACAAAAATCATACCTAATTGAGCAATTGAAGCTTTGCCGAAACTTATCCCTATTTCTCCAAGAAGAATTGGTTTTGGGAAGGAGATGAACAAATGAATTTTTCATTTGTTTTGTTGATTTTATCTTTAAATTACTAAATTACCTAATTAACCTTTTAAAACATTAATAATTACACTTATACCAAGCCATTATCACCCACTAACTCTTTAATGGTCTAATTATCACATAAAGCCTTCAAACATTTAATTTCATAGCTATTAAGCCCTTTTAGCATATAGAACATCAATTTTACATTTTATGTGATTAAGTCATTTTTACCGAATTAAGCATTCAAACGATAAAATTTCTTTACGAAACTTTCACACAATTATTCTATCATGTTGTAGACCATAATAAAATAATAAAATAATTATTTTAACTTTGGATTCATGGTTCTGAAACCACTATTCTGATTTGACCAAAAACGGGCTGTTACAGTTTAATTCAGATTGATAATGACAGATGAAATATAGGTAGATTCTTTCTTAGGTATTGTTTCATTTCTTGCCTGTTAATCATTTTTTTCCTAATTCATTATTTGGCGTGTTCTTTAGTTAATTAATTTAGTTAATTTTACTTTTAATCAATCTCCCTGATTTGTTGGTTAAATACTAAAAAGACGATAATTACTAGTACTTTTAGTCTTTATGGGAACGATATCTTTGTTCACCATAGCTATACTATTAATTGATAGGTGCATTTGCCTTAGTTAGATTTTTAGTTAGTTTACAACTGCATCACTCCACTACACCAAATAGCTCAAAAGAATAATAACTATACCACAGCAAGGTCTCCATAGAGACAAAACTCGATAATCTGCAACAAATGCAGGATTCTGACATAAATTGTGATATCTCTGCCAAATATTTTACTCCACAACATCTTTTACACATATCCTGTACTAGTGCGCAATCAACTCTATTGAAATGTCAATTGTATCCTATCTTACGTTTATTCGAGATTTATTAACATATAAGGACAATACTTTACAATTCAATCCATTTCTCACCTTTTATACTATTATGCAAACATCTCAAATATACATTCAAATGTAATCAATTCACAATTAAATAAAAAAATATATAAAATCACATAATTATATCGTATGAACTTACCAAGTGAAAACAGCAGGAGAAGAAAGGTCAGGGACTAATCCATAATTTTTCCTTTCTTCGATTATCTACCGGTTTGCTCGATTCCTAATCTATATAATAATTCATTTCACATTATCAGTTCCAAACACTTTGGTTCATCTCCTTTCATGTATATATCATATTTTACTTATTTTACACAATTTCTCTAAAGTTATGCATTTTATACAATTTAGTCCTTAAAACCAAAACTATTACAACTTTCACATTTAAACTACATTTTTCAATCCATTATCAATTTCATCCTTTTATAACCTTCTATAACATAAAGTTTTAGAATTTCACCTGTCAAGTTTAACATATTTACAAAATACTCCTTAGACTTAAAACTAACAAAATTCCTTTTTCAAATTTGTCCTTAAACACATCAAAGCTTACAAACAAGCCATTATACATCAAAAGCTTCAAATTTCATCAATGAAAACATTTTAATACTTTAAAAATTTTGAAAATAGAGGTACAGTTAGGTAGATTAAGCTACAACGATCTCAAAAACATAAAAATTACTAAAAATAGACTTAGAATGGACTTACATGCAAGGAAACAAGTGCAATCGAATTTAGAGCTTCAAACATGGTGGTTTTATGCTTTTCTATTTGATGGAAGACTAATTGAGGAAGATGACATCCATCTTTTAATGTTTAATAAACATATATATTATTTTAATATAACTTTAACATATAAAATAAGTAAAAGTCAAGTCTTAACCATCCATACTATAATATTATGGTCTAAATACCATATAAGTCCTCCTACTTTTACTATTTAAGTCATTTAACTAATAAAACTCAATAATAGTTAACTTTTATGATTTTAACTATTTAGTGCTTGTACTATAATTGTCCAATCAAACATCGAAATTACTAGACCAAAATTTAATACGACACTCTAAAAAACTCATCAATATTATATAAATAATATTTACAGACTTACTAATCAAAATTGTGGTCCCGAACCCACTATTTCCAACTCCACTGAAAATGGGTTATTACAAGTTAAAAGTACAAGGTCCCTAATGAAAGAATATGAAATTAAAATTTGATTTGATATTAACATAAAAAAATATTAGCAATTTAGATATAAGGACTAAAATGAATAAAATGAAAACTATGTTTGATTATGTGTTTTTCATGTGATTGGATGAAAACTAATTTTGTTTCTATACTTGAATTATCATAGTAACTAAAGACGATGCCCAATCGTCTTGAGTTAAAGGAAAGGCGAGAGTTATAAATGGTAACTATTGTGGTTTTGCTTTCACTATTTGAATTATATATATGTATGTGTGCCTTGTTACAAACAAGTTTGATTAAGGTAAGAACCTACTTGTCTTATGATTTGATATGTATATAATGATATAAAATAGTATGTTTCAAATTGAGCTTGATACAATTGGTTATGTATGGATTTATTATTTATGGATCATGTATATATGTGCTTGAAATCATTGGTTACCCTATTAACAGTCTCAAGTAGAGTCGAGTATAGTTACCATGCCATAGGATTAGTGTATAGGATTATACATCGGTTTATATTGATAAGGTGTGAAGTGAATATTATACTTCAGACATTTTGATGAGGTGTAAAGTGCTTAATATATTAGTGTGATAGTTGGATAATCCATGTATCTGTTTTGAGTTCATATCCGATTAATAGGGATCATTCAACATATACGATGCTATGTGACATTTGATATGAAATGCTAATATTGAATGGTGTATGTTGAATATTATTGTTAAAGTAATAAAAGATGACATGTGAAAGATCAGACAAACTGATTAAAATGAACCCTGAGGGCCGATATGGATATAAACCAAATCTATGGGTTCGAGAAAGAAATGAGAAAATGAATGGACTTTGTAATATGCTGTGTCATATGTGTAATTGAGATATGATGATAAAAGAGATTATGTATTCATGTAGGAAATGCCAAATAAAATATGGTATTAGGCTATGCACTTGAGACGTGAAATGAAAACTTGAGTTAATTGATAGTTGAATCACATATTGATTGTATTTCATATATTATTTCTATTTGATTATTGATTTAAATCATGGTAGCACCACTGAGCCCTATTGATTTGCTTACAAATTGTTTATTTCTATGCGCAAGTATCATAGATCTCGAAGCTTCACAGTGATTAATAGCATCTAGATTCAACTCTTGACTCAACAAGTTTGTATAGTTTTGTTATGTTAGCTGCAAGAGGCATGTGCCTAACCCTAAGTGTAACAACCCGTTTTCAGTGAAATCGGAATAGTGGTTTCGAGATCACAAATCTGAGCCCAAAATAAAATTTATTTTAATATTATTTTATGGTCTACTATATGATAGGAATATCGTATAAAAATTTCATTAAGAAAATTTTACTGATTACATGATTAATTGAGAAAAGGACCAAATTGCATAAAATGAAAAGTTGAATTCTAATAGCTAAAGGGATCAAATAGCTATGGAATTCAAAATTGGAGGTCCTTATATGGCAAATAGACCATTAAGAGGAGTTAGTAGATAAGTATGCTTAGTCATCCATGGAAAATTACATAAAGAAAAGGATTAACTTGGAAAGTAAAAGATGAAAAGATGATAAATAATAAAATAACATAAAATATCATCATTTTATCATCTTTCCCAAATAAAAAGATGGAAACCCTAGCCATGGAATTTGGGTTTTGAGCAAACTTATTTGGCTCAATTAGGTATGTTTCTTGTCCCATTTTTAGTAATTTTATATTTCCGAGATCATAATAGCTTAATCTAGCTATCTTGGGGATTAATTTGTAAATTTTTCAAAGTATGGTTTTTCCATGGTTAAATATGCATGAATTATGAAATTTATGGTAGAAAATGAAAGATTATTGATGGATAAACAACTTTTGTAAAGTGAATTTTGATGAAATTGTGATTTAGGGACTAAATTGAAAAGCTGTAAAATTCATGGAAAAATTTAGATTTTTATGAAATACATGGGTTGTTATTGTGACATGTAAAAATTGGCTAGGCTTAGAATTAGGATTAAATTGCATAAATTTCATTTTCTGAGCCTTGGGACGAAATCAAAAATAATTAAAAGTATAGTGGTAAAATGGTAATTTTACCTAAGGTGTGAATTGAATTGAATTGAATTGAATTGGATATAAATTGCTATTAAATTCATTCATATAGATTTGGATAGACCAGATACGGAGTTAGAAAAGAAAAATATTGGATTAGTAGATTTTGTGTACATGAACAATTGTCGAGGTAAGTTCGTGTAACTAAACTGTGTATATTTATATGTTTGAACTGAATGTTGTATATGTGAATTGTATAAATGCCATATGTATGTAATTGATCACATATCTGATAATACCCAATAAATAATAAGTCCTATTTGGATAAATGAGATTCGATGGATATAGGATTTCTCGTATTGGTTATGGTCCTACATATGCTGCGGACACACCAAGTTGGAAAGAGCATCCTATTATTAGCCCTCTCGAGCTTCCCATTATATGGTTCTTCTCATTAATAACTCTTCGGAGCATCCCGATTGGCTGTAATTTTGCATGTGTTGCAGACACACCACAGCTCTTATGAGCGTCCCGTTATATGGCTCTTCGTGAGCTTCCCGATTAAAGGCTCTTTGTGAACTTCCCGAATAATGGCTCTCTAGAGCTTCCCGATATCGCTCGTTTGAACGTCCCAGTATATGGCTATCGGAGCTACCCGTTATTGGCACTTCGGAGGTACCTGTTATTGGCTGGCATGAGCTTCCCGATTATGGCCCTTATGAGCATCCCGTTATATAGCCCGGATAAGCTTCCTGTTAAATGGCTTATAACACCCCTAACCCGCATCCGTCGCTGCAACAGGGTTACGGAGCATTACCAGACATATCACATAATTCAACATATATTTCACATATAATTTCAAATTCCAAATGAACATCATTCAAAATCTTTCAATTGTCCCTAATACGAGCCTAAAAGGCCAAATCATGCATTAGGAGTGGTTCGAGACTAAACCGGGCATTTAGGAAAATTTTAAGGAAACTTTGAGAATTTTAACTCATAGGGGACACACGCCCGTATGGCCAGGCCGTGTGTCTTACATGGATCTCAACCAAACCGGTAACCTTAATGACATGTCACTTGTATCTTACGAATTCCTAAGGTTCGAATAAGGCTTGATATTATTCGGACTTCATTATTTAGGCATTCAAATATCATGTAATTTATTTTCTCAATTCACATACATACATTCCAGTTAAGTACATATATAAATACTCAATTCTAATTATACGAACTTACCTCGATACAGCTTGGATGAAAATGATCGTCTATTCCACAATTTTGTTTTTCCCCCAATCTAAATCCGAACTTCGCTTTTCTTGATCTATATATAATCAAATTTGACTTATTCAATTTTTATTCTTTTCAATTTAGCCCACAATAAATATTTTGGCAAAATTACACTTTTACCCCCAATATTTCAAATTCTTTACAATTTAGGCCTTAACACATAAAAATGCAAATTCATTCAATTTGACCATAACCCATGCTAACCGATTTTCATATATGCTTATAACAGCCCATATTTTTCATTTATTCAAACATTTAACCATACAATTTTCATGTTTCTCGATTTAATCCAGAATTGAAATTTTCACAAAAAATCACTTAACAAAACTTGTAAATCTAACATCAAAGATTCATTTTCCATCATCAACTATCAAAATACATACTTATTTATCAATGGTAAAACCCTAGACCTTTAACAATTTCTTAAATTAGTCCCTGGGCTAGCTAGACTAAGTTGCAATAGTCTCAAAAATATAAAAATCAATAAAAACGAGACAAAAATCGTACCTAATTGGACAAAAATGCGTTGGCCGAATATCTAGCCTTAACCGTGGTTTTCTCTTCTTCAATTTTCGGTGGATGAATGCACTAAAGAAGATGACTTTCAATTTGTTTTATTTATTATACCATTATTAACTAATTTACTAAATTAACCTTTTAATTTCAACAATACCAATCTCATATGTAACAACTTGATTTAGGGCCAAATTGAAATAGTGGTTTCGGGACCATGAATCTGAAGTAGCAAAATTTATTGTGATATTATTTTTAGGTCTATGGTATGAATTAATGCATGTGTAAAAATTTCGTTAAGAAATTTTATCGATAGAGGGTCCAATTTGACTAGTAGGACTACATTGCAAAAAGTGTAAAATATCTGTTCTAGAAGCTTTGGGTGCTTAATTGAAATGAATTTATAAATTAGAGGTCCTTATTTAGTAATTAGACCATTATATCTCATGATGGACAAAAATGGACATGTAAGGGTAAAATTTCAAAGAAAGATAAAAAGGGCATTTTGGTCATTTGGTTATTAAAAGAATAAAAAGGGAAAATAAAGCCAAAAATTTGTCCATCTTCTTCAAGCCTTAGCCAAAATTTGGAGCGCACCATAGATAAGGTTTCTTTAACTTTCAAGCTTGATAGTAAGTGCATCCTAGCCCCGTTTTTAATGCTATTTACATTTTTGAAGTCGTTATCACCCGATTTGCCTATTTCTACCGTTATTTTGAAGTAGGGTTCATGTTTAAAATTTTACCCATGTTAGACATGAATGTATTTTGATGTCTAATGGTAAAATATGAGTGTTAGTTGTGTGATAAACGACTTTTGCTAGGTGATTTCGGTGAAAATGTTAAAAAGGACCTAAATGCAAAAGTTGTAAAATGTGTGTAGTAATATGTGAATAAATGAAAATTTTGGGCTGCTATAAGTATGTATAAGGTTTGGATAGGCTTGGGACTTGTGTATAAGGTTTGGATAGGCTTGGGACTTGAGAAAAATGAATACATTTCATTTTACAAGCCTAGGGACTATAGCTATTTTTGAATCGAGGTAAGTTTATGCGTAAATAATGCATTGTTATTTTATGTTAAATACTTTAATGTTGCTTAAATTGTATAATTTAACCATGTGAATGAGTTTAATTGTATGAACGGATTCGACGATAATTCGATAAGTGTGGAAGTCTAGTACGAACCCTAGGAACATTACAGGATACAAGGGTCATAACATTGAGATTATCGAAATGTGATTATGTGTAAGACCATATCTGGGATATGACATCGATATGGTAGTACATGTAAGACCATGTCTGGGACATGGTATCAGTACGAGATTTCGTGTAAGACCATGTCTGGGACATGGCATCGATATGAGTTTTCTTGTAAGACCATAGCTAGGCTATTGGCATCGATGTTGAACTATATGTAAGACCATATCTGGGATATGGCATTGTACGACCCATGTATGACTCCCATGTATCCTTGGTGATTTCGAGTGGTTCAATCGGCCTACTTTTTGCGAGAATGAAAGTACATGCAAAGTAAGTAATACAGGTACATACGAAGTCCATATGACATTTGGATGGAAGAATAACGATGAGTTAATATATGATGTTTAGTAATGCTCTTATGGTAAGGTTATGAATGGGTAAGAAATGACTATGAGAGTTTAGTAATGCTTACACCAATTTCCATTACGGATTTTGTATAATAGAGTTATAACTATGATGTCTATTATTTGCATATAAACTTACTAAGCTATAAAGCTTAGTCCTCTTTTCTTTCCCTTGTTTTATAGTATCACCAAGCTAGCTCGAGGATTGACAATTGTCGAAGTTTCACATCACACTGTAAAGCTTTATTTTGGGTATCGATGATTTTAGCATTTTAGAAGTATGGCATGTATAGGGACTTGGTTATTTTGTTTGTGTCATAGTCGATTAGGCCAATGGTGTTGGCTTCTATTAAGTGATTATTTTGTATAAAGCCATTGGAAATTGGCTAAATGTTGATGATATGCGTGATATGAAGTAATAAAATTTATAAAAACTGATCACACCAAAAACTAACTAATATCACGATTTTAAGGCAAGCGCACCTATCGAACAGTAGTATAGTTTAGTGGCAAGACCGAGATATCGAACCCAAGGGAACCAAAAGTACTAGTACTAACTTCCTTTATATTATTTAACCTAGAAATAAAAGGGGTTTTTATGAAACTAAACTAATTCTAAAACTAAATAATTAATGCAAAAAAAGTAAATTGGGGAAAAACTCTTTAGGAAAAACCGATTGATTTGGCAATGCTCAAGGGAGAATCCACCTAGACTTCACTTGTTATCAATTCTTCAGCTAGACGATTTATTCACTTGACTTGATCCGTAGAGATCCCTAACTTATGTTAATACCTCCGTCGAGGATAAGAACAGCTAATCCTAGGTTGATTAACTGAAATCTCATTCTAGTTAAAACCCCTAGTCTTGCATTAACTCGATCTATGGATCCCCTTATTAGGTTTGACCCTAATCTGGCAGATTTATGTCGCCCTATGTCTAGGGTTGCATGCAACTTTGCTTAATTATGCTAGATCTACTCTTAAACAGGGACTTTTGCTCCTCTGCATAAGCACATCAATACTTGAATTAATACCTAGGATTATTAAAACAAGCATTAAGAATACATAATTAAGAACAATTCAAGTATTTATCATATAACTCAAGATAAAATAATAACAAGATCTGTCTTAGGTTTCATCCCCCTCAAGTATTTGGGGGACTTAGTTCATAATTAATAGAGAAAACATCTCAGAAGAAATAAGATAACAAAACATAAAGAACCCAAAACCCCTTGAAGGATTAAAGGGAGATCCTCTGTCTTGATGTAGAATTCGGCTTCTGGGATGAATCAATTGGCTTCCCTTGGAGTAATCCCTTGCTTCCACTCTCTGTGTTGGCAGAAATAAGGTGCTCCTTTGTGGGAGAAAGAGTACACCCTTAGAGTTGCCTCCTAGGGTCTTTATATAGAGCTTTAGAATACCTTTCTTAGCCTCTAAGTATCCAAATCCAAGTGAAATTGCAATTCCTTACGATAGGGACACGCCCGTGTGCCACGCCCATGTGGATCGATAGGAGGCCGTGTATGAGACTGTTGATGGAGGCACGACCGTGTGGTCAGGCTGTACTTGTCGGGGTTGGGCCGTGTTGGACCTTATGTGGCACGGCCGTGTGCCACAGCCGTGTGGTGAATCCTTGGGCCGTGTCGTTTTCATACTTTAGCCCATTTTCTTCATTTTTGGCCCGTTTTTCATTCTTTTCTCTTACCTGTGCTCTCCTGAGTATAAAACATGAAATAGAAGGGTTAAGAGCACCAATTCTCACAAATTTAGTGATAATTCATCCAAAATATAAGCTAAGCATAAGGTAAAAGTATGTATAATTTATCGTTTATCAAATACCCCCACACTTAAACCTTTACTTGTCCTCAAGCAAAATCCCAATCCACAATTAAGAATCATTCTTCTCAATTCACAATCTTTATCAATAATGTTTCAAACTAATTTACAAGTATTCATACAATGAAAATTCAATCAGAAGAACATTAAAGATTCAAACACTCTAAGTTGAGAATTTTATCATCGAAACATAGGTTTTCTCCCTTCTCCTAAGTAATTATCTCTCAATCAAAATTAACAAAAATTGACATCCTTACTAAGGATTCACTCTATCCACTCAAAGTGTTTAGGGTTCAAGAATTAAGTACTCTCTAGTCAACTTGAAGAGTTATTACCATAGGCTTGCAAGAAAATCAAATCTCCACCACTATAGATTGATATGATACATCGATCAAAAGGTCTTTCAATGGTTGTAATGGGGCTTTGGTTAGGGGTGTTGTCACAAGCTGAAAAAGAAGGTTAGAATCGAGATTGAACTGAATAATTATCTAGCTAGAAAAATCTCTATCACTGGAACATATTCCTCGAGCTAAGCCTTATGATGACATCATTCTAGCCTTGGTAGCCTTAAAATAGAAATATACAAAAATGTTAACTATGAATTACAATTGAATTAACTGTATATATACTTCTTCTTCTTTTTTTTAAGAACAATTCAAATATAATACCTTGAATATTTACAAACTTTACAAAGTGGGAAAGAGAGAATAAAGCTAGATAATAATTTTAACTCAGATCTCGATAAAAATAGGGATCAATATAATTGAATGGGATTCAACAAAAATGGGTTATAGGTTAATATTAGAGGTAAGTCAAAGAATTAGGTTGTTAGGCTCAACGGGGTTCACTAGGGGTTAAATTGTGGAGGTAGGCTTTTATGGAGTAAATGGGTTAAATCTTAGGTGCCTTTATCATTTCGGTATATCAAATCAATGATGTGGTCTCGACATGTATAATCGAAGCAAGTTCTAGAATAACAATTCAGTATTGACTCACTCAAAGCAATAATAAAAGTGAGCACGAAAGAATGTATGCTCAAAAGGCTCAAAAATCTCACCAGAATTATGGCTTTTGATGTCAATCCTGCGAATTTCAAATCTCAAGATAATACTTAAAATTAGGGAAAATAACTTACGAAAAAAATTATATTCTCAAAAATTTCAACTTATCATGCTTGATTCCCTAGTGTTTTAAAGTTTGAATAATCAAAGTACAAGCACATATGTCTTAATTCTCAACATATCAATAAAGATCATAAATCAATCAGAATTAATTCCTAATAGGAGATTGAAGATAATGCACAAAGTGAAAGTGAAGATTTGAGAACAATACAAAATCTTAGAAAAAATTTCAGGGATTTTAGAGAAAATGTAATGCCTGAAAGTAGGTTCCCCCCCCCCACACATAAGATGTACATTGCCCTCAATGTACAAAGAAACATTAGTAGCAATGGAAGCACAAGATCATAAGATAGGGGAAGAGATGAAACTCCCTGAATTTTGGATGAATTTGTGAGACAGAGATTGGAATTGGAAGAGCCGGCAATTGTGGCAAGGTTGTCCCATTTACATATGGATATGAGCTGTAGAAATCCTTTGAAACTGCGAAAGTATTTATCAGTCGTGGGGAATTTGGAATAATAGAAAAATTACTCGTTAGGAGATAGCCGATAGGAAACAATTGAAATAAAATAAACTAAATCTAAAAATACTAATATTCAAATAATGAAAAAGATAAAATGAAAGAAAATAAAAGAAAAAATAAAAAGGAAATTAAAAGATAAGAAAAAAAGATTAGGAAGGCCTAATCCTCAAATGGGTTGGTGGTGCGGTGATGTGAAAGTGCTGACAAATCTGCTAAAGTGTGGCATCGATATGATCGAAGCGCTGGAAGTATTGTTGCTCGAATCGTGAGAGTCGCTTAGATATGTCAGCGTATGAAGCTGCCGCATGAACTGGGCGGCAAGGGGGTGGTGGCTCAGTGGGGTGCTCCTCTAGTGGTGGGACATCATCAGTAATGTCCTCTGGGTCCTCGGCCCCTTGGATGAGTCAGTACTATAGGGGGCCGGCCCCTAGTCTGTGCTGGATCATCCTCATGTGGAGCATAGTCAGGATGCCTTAAGGGGACATCTGGCCGATCAGCGTATAAGAGGATGTCTGGGCTGCGGTATTGAGTAGCCTGAAGTGGCGGGCCAAGTGTGTGATGTATGGGCCCATGGATATCACTCCCCTACGATGCCTTTTCGTTTGGTGCTGGATGGCATGGGCGATGAAAAAGGCTAAGTCAATGGTGTGCGCGTTCGCCATGCTCTATAAGAAACAGGCATCATGTGTGTTGACGATGCCGGTGCTCTCGCGTCGGCCTGTCAGGGTATGTGCGAGGAGGGCTTGGAGATACCTTGGGGCTGGGGTAAGGGCGGTTGCCTTGGTATGACTAGGGTCATATGTGGGGTGCCCTGGGGCGAGATCGCACCAACAGTTGACCGGTGTGATATGGAGGCGACGGGGAAGTGTGGAAAAATCCTCGTCGGCTATGAACTCATCCGTGTTGAGTCCTAATGCGATTCCAAATTTAGGGATGCTCAGCTGACGCACCAATCCACCGAGGCAGAATTGAATAGTACCCAGATCATCATGGTTTGTCATTACCACCTATAGATGAAATGTAGAGAAAAATTCCAATGTTAGTTCAAGATAGGTGGGCTCGATGATGTCGAAGAATTGTTCCCATTGGTCGGTGGTCAGTAGGGCCCGAATGGCATCAGCGAGTTGAACTCGCTCTAGGGTGGCCTAGTCGATACATCTGCCAGCTCCTAGAGGGCGGGCTCGGAGGATCTGAAATAACTCCTCTTGGGAGTGTTGTTGAAATATGATGAACGGGTGTCAGCTTTCGGCTGTAGGTTTCGATGAGGATGAACCACCTGGCCCCTTCCATTTCTTTGAAGCAGTGGCAGCAGTTCTCTTACCGCGTGATGACAACATAATGCCTAAAAACAAAATAATAAACATTAGTCCTAAAAATTGAAATTAAATTGCATCAAGAACTATGGAAAATAAGAAATATTTATGCTTTAAATGACAATGTGACTACAACAATTTGGAATGAAATGTGGACTAACCTAAATAATATAATTTATCCATCCTAACATGATATCAAATTTAAGAAACATGGGTATGTATTTATACTACATGCATGTGAGTTGTGATAGGACACAGTGGCAATCAAATGTGAATCAAAGTGGCATGAAATCATAATGTTCCCTATAACAATCTAGATTATTCGTGCTAATTCCATCAATTCCATGCTTAAAACAATGCGAAGCCTAAATATAACATGATATTAAAATAAAAATAGAAATAAGCAGTAAGAATTTGAAGAAAAATGAGAAAATAGAACCAAATGGGAGAGGAATAAGGCAGAACACAGTCGTAGAGTGGGTAGCACGATCGTGGAGGCACTGTGGATACTGGAGGCGGTGCTAGGGAGGTTTTGGGTAGGGTTTGGGTGGGAGGATTTAGGGTTTAAAATGGAAAAAGATGATGAATAGTGGCTCCTTTTTATAGATTTTGGGTCACACGGGCATGGCACACGCCCGTGTGGCTCGGGTTTTGCTCGTGTTGTTCAAAATTTGGGGATTTTGGCATGCTTGGTTCGAAGCACATGCCCGTGTGTCGAGGGCATGTTGCGGCACACGGCCATGTCGTACGGCCGTGTCCTAAGGTGTTCGCTTCGCACACGATCGTGTAAGAGGTCACACTCCTGGGTCGGATTTGACAATGTCGACCACGGTCTTGGGGCACGGGCATGTCACATGCCCATGTTGGGGTCACACGGCCATATCACACGGCCATGTCATGCTCGTTTCAGCCTGTGTTTCAATTGGTAGTGTTTGCCACGGCCACTTCGCATGACCGTGGCACTTTGTGGTAGCCCGTGTCTCTGGAAAATTTTTTACCCAGTTTATACACGGCCAAATTGCACGACCATGTCTCAGCTTAGAGTGTCCCCACGGCTTTGGACACGCCCGTGGGCATGGCCGTGTGGTCTTAAAATTCTGCATTTAAAAGAGTTAGTTGACGTATAAAAAGACTAAAATCAAAATAGAAGAAAAGTTACTAAGTTAGTGCTCGGGTTACCTCCCGAGAAGCGCTTATTTAGAATCTAGGCTCGACTCTACCTGGATGTATCACGAAGGGATTTCGTGGACCTGAAGGTCCTCCCTATTATCTTTAAATTTCTCACCTCTGTAATGTTTAAGCCGATGGCTGTTTACCTTGAAAGTACCGTGATTTGGGTGAGTTACCTCAACTGTGCCGTATGGAAAGATAGTTTGAACAGTGAATGGACCTGACCATCTTGATTTGAGTTTTCCAGGAAATAGTTTCAACCTTGAGTTGTAGAGTAAGACAAGATCACCGGTTTTGAACTGCTTAGGTTGTCTCAGTCATTTGCCATGGCATTGTTTCATGGCTTCCTTATATAGTCGTGAGCTCTCGTAGGTATTGCAATGCCATTCATCTAGCTCATTTAACTGCATTAGTCCTTTCTCACCTGCGAGCTTAAAATCAAGATTTAAAAATTTAATAGCCCAAAATGCTTTATGTTCAAGTTCAAATGGCAAATGACAGCTTTTTCCATAGACAAGTTTATAAGGAGATGTTCCTATGGGTGTTTTAAAAGCGGTTCTATAGGCCCGTAAAGCATCATCTACTTTTCTTGACCAATCTTTTCTATTTGTTTCTATCATTTTCTCTAAGATGCGTTTTAATTCCCTATTTGTTACTTCGACTTGACCACTAGTTTGCGGGTGATAAAGGGTAGCTGTTCTGTGGTGTACTCCATATCTCTTTAAAACTTTTTCGAATTGAGCATTGCAAAAATGAGTTCCTCTATCACTAATAATTATCTTAGTGTTCCAAATCGAGAGAAAAGTTTCTTCAAAAAGCGTACTATCATTCTAGCATCATTAGTAGGTAAGGCTTGGGCTTCTACCCATTTTGACATATAATCTACTGCTACTAGGATGTACTTATTTCCAAATGAAGTAGGGAATGGACCCATGAAATCAATACCCCATACATCAAATATTTCACATGAAAGTACATAGTTCTGAGGCATTTCATTATGTTGAGAGATATTACATGTTCTCTGGCATTTATCACAAGAGGCCACATACCTGTTTGCATCTCAAAAAAGTGTAAGCTAGTAAAAACCTGATTCGAGTACCTTGTGAGCAGTTCTGGCTCGACTGTGATGTCCTCCTGTTGGTCCCGAATAGCAGTGATCTAAAATTTGGTATGCTTCTATTTCAGTAACGCATCTTCGGATAACCTGATCTGCACAAATACGAAAGAGAAAAGGATCTTCCCAAAAGTAGTTTTTCACATTAGCGAAGAATTGCTTCTTTTGCTGATGGGTCAACCCTTTTGGGATTATGTTAGCTGCTAAATAATTTGCAAAATTGACAAACCAAGGAACTGTTACGTCTGCTAAAGCAAGGAGTTGTTCTTCAGGGAACAAGTCATTTATTTTATCGAGGCACTTGGGATGTGTGTTTTCTAGTCTTGAAAGGTGATCTGCTGCCGAATGTTCAGCTCATTTCTTGTCTTTTATTTCTAAGTCGAATTCCTGTAATAATAGAACCCATCTTATCAATCTCAATTTTGCATTAGTTTTAGTTAGAAGATAATGAAGAGCAAAATGATCAGTATAAACGATGACTTTTGACAATATTAAGTAAGATCTGAATTTATCAAATGCAAAAATAACAGCCAGCAATTCTTTTTCGGTGGTTGATAACGGCTCTCGCGATATTAAGTAATAAAATTTATAAAACTGATCACATCAAAACTAACTAATATCATGACCTTAAAGGCAAGCGCACCTGTCGAACAATAGTATAGTTTAGTGGCAAGACCGAGTTATCGTACCCAAGGGAACCAAAAGTACTAGTACTTACTTCCTTTCTATTATCCAGCCTAAAAATAAAGAGAGTTGATTTAAACTAATTCTAAAACTAACTAAAAGTGCACAAAAAGTAAATTGGGGCAAACTTTAGGGAAAAGCTGATTGATATAAGCAATACTTAAGGGAGAATCCACCTAGACTTCACTTGTTATTGGTTCTTGAGCTAGACGATTTATTCACTTGACTTGATCCGAAGAGATCCCTAATTTATGATAAACCCTCCGTTGAGGCATAGAGCAACTAGGCCTAAGTTATTAATTAAAGTTCTTTTATTAATTAACTCCTTAGGTTGCATTAATTCGATCTATGGATCCCCATATTAGGTTTGACCTTAATCCGACAGATTTATGTCGCCTTATGTTTAGGGTTGCATGCAACTCTGCTTAATTATGGTAGATCTACTCTTATCACAGAGACTTTTGCTCCTTTGCTTTAAGCACATCCGTTTCTTGAATTAATACCTAGGCTTATTAACACAAGAATTAAGCACACATAATTAAGAACAACTCAAGTATTTATCATATAACTCAAGAATAAATAATAACAAGATTCGTCTTAGGTTTCATCCCTCTCAAGTATTTGAGGGGTTTAGTTCATAATAAAGAAAGAAAACATCTCAGAAGAAATTAGATAACAAAACATAAAGAACCCAAAAACCCTTGAAGGAATTTAGGGAGATCCTCAGTCTTGATGTAGAACTCTGGCTTCTGAGATGAATCAATCAGCTTCCCTTGGAGTAATTCCTTGCTTTCACTCCTTGTGTTGGATGAAAGATGGCGCTCCTTTTTGGGAGAAAAGAGTACACCCTTAGAGTTGCCTCCTAGGGTCTTTATATGGAGCTTTGGGGAGCCTTTCTTAGCCTCTAAGCATCCAAATCCGAGTGAAATTCCTCTTCCTCACGACTAGAACACGCCTGTGTGCCACGCCCGTGTACTTCGACAAGAGGCCGTGTGAGATTTTGTCAATTGGGGCACAGCCGTGTGGCCTGGCCGTGCTTGTCGGGGCTGGACTGTGTGATCTTTGTGTGGCACAGCCGTGTGCCACGGCTGTGTGGTGACTTCTTAGGCCGTGCATTTTCACATTTTGGCCCATTTTCTCCGATTTTCGGTTCATTTTCTGTTCTTTTCTCTTCCCTATGCTCTTCTGAGTATAAGATATGAAAAAGAAAGATTAAGAGCACCAATTCTCACTAAATTGATAATAATTCACCTAAAATATAGGCTAAACATGAGGTAAAAATATGTATAATTTAGCATTTATCAAATACCCCCACACTTAAGCCTTTGCTTGTCCTCAAGCAAAATCTCAATCCCTAAATAAGAATCATTCTTCTCAACTCACAATCTTTATCAATAATGTTTCAAATTAATCCACAGGTAAGCATACAATGAAAATTCAATCAAAAGAACATTAAAGACTCAATTACTTTAAGTTGAGAATTTTATCATTGAAACGTAAGTTTTCTTCTTTCTCCTAAGTAGTTATCTCTCCATCTTAATTAACAGAAGTTGACATCCTCACTAAGGATTCACTCTATCCACTCGAAGTGTTTAGGGTTCAAAAATTAAGTACACTCTAGTCAACCTGAAAAGTTATTACCATAGGCTTGCTCGAAAATCAAGTCTCCACCACTGTAGATTGATATGATACATCGATTAAAAGGTCTTTCAAGGGTTGTAATGGGGCTTGGTTAGGGTGTTGTCACAGGCTGCAAAAGAGGGTTAGAACCGAGATCAAATTGAAAAATTATCTAGCTAGAAAAATCTCTATCACTGCAACATATTTCCCAAGCTAATCATTAAGATAATATCAATTCTGCCTTGGTAGCCTTAAAATAGAAATATGCAAAAACTATTTAAACTATTATAGATTACAACTGAATACATATGTTTTTTTTAGAACAATTCAAATATGATACAATACTTTGAACAAAACTTTACAATCTGAAAAGAGAATAAAGCTAGATAAAGTTTTCAACTCAAATCTCGACAAAATAGGGGTTAAAATAATTGAATAGGATTAAACAAAAAATGGGTTATTGGTTAATAATTAAGGGTAAGTTAAAGAAAAGGTTGTTAGGCTTAATGGGGTTCACTAGGGGTTAATTTATGGAGGTAGGCTTTTGTGGAGTAAGTAGGTTAATTCATAGGTGCCTTTATCATCTCGGTATATCAAATCAATGATGTGGTCTCGACATGTATAATCAAAGCAAGTTCTAGAATAACAAATCAGTATTGACTCACTCAAAGTAATAATAAAAGTGAGCACGAAAGAATGTATACTCAAAAGGCTCAAAAATCTCACCAGAATTATGGCTTTTAATGTCAATCTTGTGAATTTCAAATCTCAAGATAATACTTAGAATTAGGGAGAAGAACTTATGCAAAAATTGGAGTTCTCAAAAATTTCAACTTATCATGCTTGATTCCCTAATGTTTTAGAGTTTGAATATTCAAAGTACAATCACCTATTTCTTAATTCTCACATATCAATAAAAATCATAAATCAATTAGAATTAATTCCTAATAAGAGACTGAAGATGATGCTATTGAGAACAATGCAACCAGTTAGAAAAATTTCAAGGATTTCAAATAAAATGTAATGTCTGAAAGTAAGTTCCCCCCACTTAAGATGTACATTGCCCTCAATGTACAAAGATAACATTATCAGCAATATAAGCATTACATCATAAGGTAGGGAAGGGTATGAAACTCCCTGAATTTTGGATGAATTTGAAAGACAGAGATTGGACTTGGAAGAGCGGCCAGTTGTGGCACGGTGTTCCCCTTTTCGTAGAGATTTGAGCTGTAAAGCTCCTTTGAAACTGTGAAGGAATTTATTAGTTGTAGGGAATTTGGGGTAATGGAAATTACTTGTTAGGGTGAGGCTGTTTCGGAAAAATAATTAAAACAAAACAAAATACGAAAAATACTAATATTCAAATAAAGGAAATGAAAGAAAATAAAATAAAACGTAAAAAGAAAAATAAAGTTAGAAGAAAAGGGAAAAATAAAGATTAGTATTCAAAAGTTAGAATAAAGTAAAATAAAAATAAGATAAACATTAAAAAATAAAGTTAAGAGGACTAGAGAAGTCTAATCCTCTAATGGATCGCGCGGTGGTGGTGTGATGCTCAGGTGCTGGCATATCTGCGCTAAGGTGGCGTCGATATAATCGAGGCACTGGAAGCACTACTGCTCAAAACGATCTAGGCGCTCGGATATGTTAGCATGTGTGGCTGCCGCCTGGGTGGGTCGTTAGGGGCGTGGTGGCTCTGTGGGTGCGTCCTCCACTCATGGTGGTGGTGGGACATCATCAGCGATGTCCTCTGGGTCCTCTCCCTCCTGGACGAGTCGAAACTGAAGGGGGTACCTCCTGGCCTCCGCTCGATCATCCTCATGTGCAACATCGTCGCGATGCCTTAGGGAGACATCTGACGGATCATCGTGTAGGAGGATGTCTGGGCTACGGTGTTGAGGAGCCCGAAGTGACGAGCCAGATGCGTGATTTATGGCCCCATGGATAGAACGCCTCGACGGTGCCTCTCAGTCTGGTGTTGCATGGCGTGTGCGATAAAGAATGCGAGGTTAATGACATGTCCGTTCGCCATGCACCATAGGAAGTAGACGTCGTGTGTGTTGACGATACATGTACTCTCTCGTCAACCTATAAGAGTATGAGCGAGGAGAGCATGGGTATACCTTAGAGAGGGGACGAGGGCGGTCGCTTTGCTAACGCTAGGGTTATAAACTTGTTGTCCAGGGGCGATTTCGTGCCAGCAGTCAACAGGCCTGACGTGGATGCGGCGAGAAACGTTAGGGAAGTCCTCGTCCGCCATAAACTGCTCGGTGTAGAGCCCGAGTGCAATGCCAAACTCTGGCACGCTAAGGTGTCGCACCAGTCCTCCCAAATGGAACTGGACCGTCCCTGGATCGTCAAATTTATTCATCACAGTCTGTAGGTGAAATGTGGAGCAGAACTCGAGGGTGAGTTCTAAATATGTCGGCTCTATGATCTGGAAGAACTGCTCCCATGGCTCTGTCATTAGTAAGGGCCGGACGTCATCTACTGACTGTATCTGCGCGAGGGTGTCCCTGTCTATGCAGCAGCCCGTGGATATAGGGCGGGCTCGGAGGAGTTGATAGTGTTCCTCCTACGAGGCTTGAGAAAATGTGATGAATGGGTGTCGGACCTCAGAGGTCAGCCTCGATGAAGAGCTCCCTGGCCCTTTCCTTTTCTTAGAGGTGGGGACGGCAGCCTTTCTAGCGTGTGAAGATGACATGGTATCTAAAATAAAATAACATAAGCATTAGTCCTAAAAACTTGACATTAAACTAGATAGAGAATAAGAAATGAAGAATAAAATGACAATGTAAAAATGGGGATTAACCTAAATAGTAGAATCTACTCATGTTAGAACTTGTAACAACACTAAGAAGTACGGGTGTGTATATATAATAAATGTATGCAAATATGGGTTTAAATGGCAATGAAAAGGAATTCTAAGTGGCAAGAAAAAAATGAAAATAAGTGGCATGCAATCCTGATGTGTTTTATTTAATTTTAGAGTATTCATCCTAATTTTTCTAATTCCATGCTTGATTAAACATCTAGAAGAAAATAATATTAAATATATACATAATAAACATGAAATATAAATAAATAAATAAAAGAGAAAAATTGAGAGAATAGAACCAAAAGTGATGTTGCACGGTCATGGGTTGGAGTTGCACAGGCGTGAGTAGGCTGAAATTAAAGGTGGTGGTGTTTTAAGGACTGTGACGGTGCTAATGGAGGTTGAGGAGGGTGGTTTCTAGGGTTTGGAGTGAAAAAGAAAGTGAATAGTGGCAGCCTATTTATAGTTTTTGGGTCACACGAGCATGTCACACGCCCCGTGTGAGTCGTGTTTGGCCCGTGTCTTTCGAAATCTGATGGGTTTGGCGCACCTGGTTCGAAGTGCACTCCCGTGTGGTTGGTCCACACGGCCGTGGGAGATCGGGTCTTCGTTACTTACACGATCGTGTGATGGTCTCCATGGCCGTGTGCGATCGTGTTCGTGTTTCACACGGTCGTGTGATATGTGCCACGGGTGTGTGAAATTTGACAGTGTCTTCCACGGGCTAAGGATACGGGCGTGGGGATTTGTGCAAGCCCGTGTTGATGCTGCAGGGTTGACACGGCCATATCGCACGGCCGTGGGGCATTATAGGTAGCCCGTGTTGAAGTCGAAAGGTTGCCACGGCCACGTCGCACGGCCGTGGGGTTTTATCAGTAGCTCGTGTTTTAGGAAAATTTTTGCTCTATTTATACACGGCCTCAGTACACGACCGTGTCTCTGTTTAAAGGGTTCACACGGCCTGGGACACACCCGTGGGACTGGCCGTGTGGTCCTAAATCTCTGCATTAAAAAGGGTTAGTGTGATGCATGAAAAATACTAAAAAAATAGATGAAAAATTACTAAGTTAGTCTCGGGTTGCCTCCCGAGAAGCGCTTATTTAGAGTCTAAGCTCGACTATGCTCAAGCTTGGTCGGTCACGGTGGTTTGAAGAGTTGATACTCCTATATCATGTTTAAAACTTTATTTTCAATGTAAGATTTGAGTCGAGTGTGGTTTACCTTGAAAGTGCCAAGTGACTTATGTTTTATCTCTACGTGCCATAGGGGAAGATTTTCATTACCGTGAAGTAAGGTGTATCACTTGTATGCTATTTTGAATTCAAGATTCGAGGATCGTCTTCCCCTAAAATTACATTATCTCCCACTTTGAGTTGATCTGGTTGTCCTTGAGGGTCGTCTTGGTGATGCTCCATTTTGGTGTGGCATATTTTGGGCTTTTCATGAAAGTTCAACCACTCATCTAGTTCCTCGATCTGGAGCATTCGCTTTTCTGGTTCATCTCCTGTAGGTGAATTTGCCAGTGTTTGCGTTGTCTTTATATGAAGTGCGTCCTGCACAGGAATTTGTGTGGTGAGTTCAGTGTTTTTACAGGGACTCAAATCTCTATTTTCGTCTGTAGTTTTTACTGAGTTGTGAGCTTGTATGGTGACTGATAACGGCTTGTGATATTAAGTAATAAAATATATAAAACTGATCACACCCAAACTAACTAATATCACGATCTTAAAGGCAAGCGCACCTATCAAACAATAGTATAGCTTAGTGGCAAGATCGAGTTATCGTACCCAAGGGAACCAAAAGTACTAGTACTTACTTCCTTTCTATTATCTAGCCTAAAAATAAAGAGAGTTGATTTAAACTAATTCTAAAACTAACTAAAAGTGCACAAAAAGTAAATTGAGGAAAAAATTTCGGGAAAACTGATTGATATGAGCAATACTCAAAAGAGAATCCACCTAGACTTCACTTGTTATTGATTTCTTAAACTATATAATTGATTACTTGCCTTGATCCGTAAAAATCCCTAACTTATGCTAAACCCTATGTTGATGCATAGAGCAACTAGGCCTAAGTTATTAATTAAAGTTCCTTTATTAATTAACTCCCTAGGTTGCATTAATTCGATTTATGGATCCCCATATTAGGTTTGACCCTAATTCGGCACATTTATATCGCCCTATGTCTAGGGTTGCATGCAACTCCGCTTAATTATGGTAGATCTACTCTTATCACAGGGACTTTTGCTCCTCTGCTCTAAGCACATCAATTTCCTGAAGTAATACCTAGGATTATTAAATCAAGAATGAAGAACACATAATTAAGAACAATTCAAGCAATTATCATATAGCTCAATAAATAATAACAAGATCTGTCTTAGGTTTCATCCCCCTCAAGTATTTGAGGGGTTTAGTTCATAATAAAGAAAAGAAACATCTCAGAAGATAATAAATAGCAAAACATAAAGAACCCAAAAACCCCTGAAGGAATTTAGGGAGATCCTTAGTCTTGATGTAGAACTCTGGCTTCTGGGATGAATCAATCGGATTCCCTTGGAGTAATTCCTTGCTTTCACTTCTCGTGTTGGCAGAAAGATGGCGCTCCTATTGGGAGAAAAAGAGTACACCCTTAGAGTTGCCTCCTAGGGTCTTTATATAGAGCTTTGGGGAGCCTTTCTTAGCCTCTAAGCATCCAAATCCGAATGAAATTCCTCTTCCTCACAACTAGAACACACCCGTGTGCCACGCTCGTGTGATTTCGACAAGAGGCCGTGTTCTGGAATGCTTGGGTGGCACGGCCGTGTGGCCAGGCCGTGCTTGTCGGGGCTGGGCCGTGTGATCTTTGTGTGGCACGGCCGTGTGCCACGGCCGTGTGATAACTTCTTGGGCTGTGCGTTTGCACATTTTGGCCCATTTTCTCCGGTTTTTAGTCCCTTTTCCGTTCTTTTCTCTTCCCTATGTTCTTCTGAGTATAAGATATGAAAAAGAAAGATTAAGAGCACCAATTCTCACTAAATTGATAATAATTCATCCGAAATATTGGCTAAACATGAGGTAAAAATATGTATAAATTAGCGTTTATCAGTGACTGTATCATCACCTACTCGTAATTTGAGTTCATCTGTTTCTAAATCAATTTTTGTTCTAGCAGTTGCTAAAAAGGGTCGCCCTAAAATTAAGGGTACATTGCTAGCCTCGTCAATGTCTAAAACAACAAAGTCAACTGGGAATATAAATTTATCGATTTTGACAAGCACATCTTCAATTATTCCCTTAGGTGCCTTAATAGTTTTATCAGCTAGTTGAATGCTCATCTTAGTTTTCTTAGGGGTTCCAAGGCCTAGTTGTTTAAACAGGTTATAAGGCATGACGTTTATGCTTGCACCTAAATCAGCTAAAGCATTTTTTTTCTTTAAGCTACCAAGTAAACAAGGGATAGTAAAACTCCCTGGATCTTTTAGTTTGGTCGGTAGTCTATTTTGTAAAATAGTTGAACAGACTGCATTTAGTTCCACATGAGATTTCTCCTCTATTTTCGCTTGTTTGTCAAGAGTTCTTTTAAGAATTTAACCGCATCTGGCATCTGCAAAATTGCTTCAACAAATGGTAAGTTAATGTGTAATTTTTTTAAGAGTTTAAGAAACTTACCGAATTGTTCATCTGTGCAGTCTTTCTGTAGCGCTCTTGGGTATGGTATACGAGGCTTGTGTTCGTTGATGTCTAGCTTGTTGTTGCTTGCTCTACCTTACCTTTACTCACCTTAGGTTCCTCACCTAACTTTGGGTTCTCTTTGGTTAACGCCTTCTCATCTGTTGTATTTATGGCATGAAGTTGCTCTTTAGGATTGGTCTCAATGTTGCTTGGAAGTCCACCTTGCGGTCTTTCTGATATTAACTTGGCGAGTTGACCGATTTCATTTTCAAGGCCTTTGATTGATGCTTGCTGGTTCTTTAATGCCGTTTTAGTGTTCTGAAAGTGGGTCTCTAACATGGCCATGAATTTGGTAAACATCTCTTCAAGGTTGGGTTTTTTCTCCTGTTGCGGTGGTGGCTGCTGAAATCCCTGAGGGGGTTGTTGTCTTTGATTTCCTTAACCTCCCCAAGAAAAATTAGGATGGTTTCGCCAACCTGCATTATATGTGTTACTATATGGATTATTTTGAGATCTAAAATTGTTACCCATATAATTGGCCTGCTCGGTGTCTGTGTCATTGGCAGAAGATGAGTAGTCTAGAGTGAACATATTTGCCGGAGGTGTGTCGCACTGTATTACTGCTTGTGCCTGCGTAGAACCAACAAAATGATCAAACTTTTTATTTAAAAGTTCTACTTGGTTAGAAAGCATAGCGACAACATCAATATTATAAACTCCTGTAGCTTTTGTCGGCTTTGTCCTCATGACTTGCCACTGATAATTATTCAGTGACATCTCTTCAATAAATTCATAAGCTACTTCTGGTGTTTTGTTATTGATCGTCCCTCCTGCGACTACATCGATCATTTGTCTGGTTGACGAATTTAAACCGTTGTAGAAGGTTTGAACTTGTAGCCACAAAGGTAGACCATGATGAGGACACCTTCTCAAAAGATATTTGTATCTCTCCCATGCATCGTAAAATGTTTCTAAATCCATCTACACAAAAGAAGAAATATCGTTTCGTAATTTGGCTGTTTTAGCTGGAGGAAAATATTTGAGTAAAAATTTTTCGGTCATTTGTTCCCATGTAGTGATTGAGCCTCGTGGTAAGGAATTTAACCACATTTGGGTTTATTTCTCAAAGAGAATGGAAATAGCCTCAAGCGAATGGCATCGTCAGAAACGCCATTTATTTTAAAAGTATCACAAAATTCCAAGAAATTTGCTAAATGTGAATTTGGATCTTCATCCTACAAACCATCAAACTGCACAAATTGCTGTATCATCTAAATAGTGTTAGGCTTTAATTCAAAGTTATTAGTAGTAATAGCAGGTCAAATAATGCTAGTTTGGGTACCAATCAAACTAGGTTTAGCATAATCATTCATTGTACGAGGAGCTGCATCCTGGTTTACTAGTTCTGCTGGTAGTGCTAGAGGTGGTGGAAAGTTTTGATTCACCTCCATCTCTTCTGTAGGTTCTGGCTCTTGCTCAAGTTCTTGTCCTGGATAATGTAGACTGTGTCTAATTTCTCTGCGATTTCTGCGAACTGTCGCTTCTAGATCTTCGTCAAAAAGTAGTGGTCCTGTTGGGTTGTTTCTAGTCATAAACTAAAAATGCCTAAAAAGAAAAAGAGCAAAGAAAATTCAAAAATTTAAAAGGACATAAAAAACAAATAAATAAAAACTGAAAATAAAAATAAAAGAAAAATAAATATATATATATATATATATAAATATAGTAATGGCTAAAGTAATAGAAATCGAGTTTCCTTAATATTTTAGTTCCCCGGCAACGGCGCCAAAAACTTGATAACGGCTCTCGTAATATTAAGTAATAAAATTTATAAAACTGATCACACCAAAACTAACTAATATCACGACCTTAAAGGCAAGCGCACCAGTAGAACAATAGTATAGTTTAGTGGCAAGACCGAGTTATCGTACCCAAGGGAACCAAAAGTACTAGTACTTACTTCCTTTCTATTATATAGCCTAAAAATAAAGAGAGTTGATTTAAACTAATTCTAAAACTAACTAAAAGTGCACAAAAAGTAAATTGGGAAAAACTTTAGGGAAAAGCTGATTGATATAAGCAATACTTGAGGGAGAATCCACCTAGACTTCACTTGTTATTGGTTCTTGAGCTAGACAATTTATTCACTTGACTTGATCCGTAGAGATTCCTAATTTATGCTAAACCCTCCGTCGAGGCATAGAGCAACTAGGCCTAAGTTATTAATTAAAGTTCCTTTACTAATTAACTCCCTAGGTTGCATTAATTCGATCTATGGATCCCCATATTAGGTTTAACCCTAATCCGGTAGATTTATGTTACCTTATGTCTAGGGTTGCATGCAACTCCACTTAATTATGGTAGATCTACTCTTATCACATGGACTTTTGCTCCTCTGCTTTAAGCACATCCGTTTCTTGAATTAATACCTAGGCTTATTAACACAAGAATTAAGCACACATAATTAAGAAAAACTCAAGTATTTATCATATAACTCAAGAATAAATAATAACAAGATTCGTCTTAGGTTTTATCCCCCTCAAGTATTTGAGGGGTTTAGTTCATAATAAAGAAAGAAAACATCTCAGAAGAAATAAGATAACAAAACATAAAGAACCCAAAAACCCCTAAAGGAATTTAGGGAGATCCTCAGTCTTGATGTAGAACTCTGGCTTCTGGGATGAATCAACTGGCTTCCCTTAGAGTAATTCCTTGCTTCTACTCCTTGTGTTGGCTGAAAGATGGTGCTCCTTTTTGGGAGAAAAGAGTACACCCTTAGAGTTGCCTCCTAAGGTCTTTATATAGAGCTTTGGGGAGCCCTTCTTAGCCTCTAAGCATCCAAATCCGAGTGAAATTCTTCTTCCTCACGATTAGAACACGCCCGTGTGCCACGCCCGTGTACTTCGACAAGAGGCCGTGTAAGATTCTATCGATTGGGGCACGGCCATGTGGCCTGGCCGTGCTTGTCAGGGCTGGACCGTGTGATCTTTGTGTGGCACGGTCGTGTGCCACGGCCGTGTGGTGACTTCTTGGGCCGTGTGTTTTCACATTTTGGCCCATTTTCTCCGGTTTTCGGTCCATTTTCCGTTCTTTTCTCTTCCCTATGCTCTTCTGAGTATAAGATATGAAAAAGAAAGATTAAGAGCACCAATTCTCACTAAATTGATAATAATTCACCCAAAATATAGGCTAAACATAAGGTAAAAATATGTATAATTTAGCGTTTATTAGTGGTCGTATAATTTGCTTGTGCGGTTGTCAGAGTTCTGCTAGCATAATAGATCGACTGAAAATGCTTGTCCCTTCGCTGTCCCAAAACTGCACCTACTGCAAAATCACTCGCATCGCACATTAGTTCAAAAGGTAGATTCCAATCAGGTGAAATCATAATCGGGGCATTGACTAACTTTCCTTGAGAGTGTTAAAATATTCTAAACATCCTTGGTCAAAGTTGAAACGCACATCTTTTTCTAGTAATTTCGTCAAAGGCTTAGCTATTTTAGAAAAGTCTTTAATAAATCTGCGATAAAAACCAGCATGTCCTAAAAAGCTTCTTATAGCCTTAACCGAATTAGGTAGAGGTAATTTTTCAATAATCTCAATTTTTGCTTTGTCTACCTCTATCCCTTTACTAGAAATTTTATGTCCTAGGACAATACCTTCTTGAACCATAAAGTGGCATTTTTTCCCAATTAAGTGTTAAATTCATCTATTCACATCTTATCAGAACGCGTTTTAAATTATTAAGACAAAGTTGGAATGAATTACCGAAAATTGAAAAATCGTCCATAAATACCTCCATGATGTCTTCTACGAATTCGTCAAAGATAGCTAGCATGCATCGTTGAAAAGTAGCAGGAGCATTACATAATCCAAAAGGCATTCTACGATAAGCAAACGTATCGTATGGGCATGTGAATGTCATCTTATCCTGGTCTTCTGGAGCTATCAGGATTTGGAAGTAACCAGAAAGGCCATCTAGGAAACAATAATACTTATGACCTGATAATCTTTCCAACATCTGATCGATTAAAGGTAAGAGAAAATGATCTTTTCGAGTTGCGTCATTCAGCTTTCTATAATCAACGCAAACTCTCCATCCAGTGACTGTTCTCGTAGGTATTGATTCCTTGTTGTCATTAGATACCACGGTCATGCCTCTCTTTTTAGGAACAACCTGCACAGGACTTACCCAAGAACTGTCAGAAATAGTATAAATAATGCCTGCATCTAGAAGTTTAATTACTTCAGCTTTTACGATTTCCTTCATATTAGGATTCAATCGTCTCTGAGCTTGCACCGATGATTTATATTCATCTTCCATTAGAATTTTGTGGGTGCAAAAAGGACTAATTCCTTTAATGTCAGAAATCTTCCAAGCTATAGCCTTCTTGTGTTCTTTTAATACTTGAAGTAATTCTTTTTTCTTTTTAGTACTTAAGTCTGATGTGATAATTACTGGTAATGTCGAATCATCTCCTAAAAATGCATATTCTAAGTGTTCAGGTAACTGTTTTAATTCCAATTTAGGAGGTTCATCAATCGAAGGTTTTTGTCTTAGTTCGTCATTCATCTTAATACTTTCATAACTTATGTGCCTTGTGACAAGTTCATTAGAGTTTAACTCTTTCATTACTTCTCTAACTTCAGTGGTGGCTTCATCTTTCCCCCCACATTGAACAAGACACAGTTCCAACTTGTCTGCGAGAGAAATTTCCTGAAATTTATCTTGAACAAAATAATCAATAACATCAATAAAATAACAGGAGTCATCCTGTTCTCTAGAAAATCTCATAGTATCATCAATTTTAAAAATGACTTCTTCTTCACCGACTCTAAGCACTAATTTACCATCCCCTACATCGATAACGGCTCTAGCAGTAGCTAAAAATGGGCGTCCCAAAATTAAAGGCACCTCAATATCGTCATCCATATAAAGCACAACAAAATCAACTGGGAATATAAATTTATCTACCTTCACTAGCACATCTTTAATGATTCCCCTAGGGTATTTAACAGATCTATCAGCTAATTGACTACTCTTCCTAGTGGGTTTTGGTTCCCTTAGATCTAGTTGCTTGAACATTTTGTAGGGCATTAGATTAATACTAGCACCTAAATTAGCTAAAGCTTTATCAATGATTAAACTACCAATTAAGCAAGGAATAGTAAAACTCCCTGGATCTTTTAGTTTGGTCGGCAGTTTATTTTGGAGAATAACTGAGCATTCCTCGTTGAGTTCCACTGTGGCTAATTCTTCCAACTTCCTTTTATTTGTGAGTAGTTCTTTAAGAAATTTTGCATAATTCGGCATCTGCGAAATTGCTTCAACAAAAGGCAAGTTAATATGTAAGTGTTTAAAAAGTTCAAGAAATTTACCCAATTGAGCATCTATGCGGTCTTTCTTCAACTTTGCCGGATATGGTATGGGTGGTTTATATTCCTTAAGTGTAGATGGACTGTTTTCCTTGGGTTCTTTCTCTACCTTGTCTTTTGTGGATTCTTGAACAGGCTTCTTTTCTGATTCAGCCAATACTTTCCCATCTCTTAGAGTAATTGCTTTGACATGTTCTCTGGGATTTGGCTCAGTGTTACTTGGTAGTCCACCTTGTGATCTTTCTGATATTAATTTGGCAAGTTGGCCAATTTGATTTTTGATCCTTTTAATGGATGCTTGTTGATTCTTTAGTGCCGTTTCGATATTTTGGAAACGGGTTTCTAACATGGCCATAAATTTATGAACATCTCTTCAAGGTTCGGCTTTTTCTCCTATTGTGGTGGTGGCTGCTAAAATCCTGGAGGAGGTGGTTATCTTTGAATTCCTTGTCCTCCCCATGAAAAATTGGGGTGATTCTGCCAACCCGTATTGTAGGTGTTACTATAAGGGTTATTTTGAAGTCTAGAATTATTACCCGCATAGTTGGCTTGCTCAATTTCCATGCTCTGTCCATAAGAGGAGTAGTCTGGATTGAACATATTTCCTTGAGTTGTGTCACACTGCATCATTGGTTGTGCCTGCGTAGAACCAACAAAATTATCAAACTTTTTATTTAAAAGTTCTACCTGATTAGTAAGCATGGTGACAGCATCAATATTATAAACTCCTGTAGCTTTTGTCGGCTTTGTCCTCATGACTTGCCACTAATAGTTATTCAGTGACATCTCTTCTATAAACTCATAAACTACTTCGGGTGTTTTGTTGTTGATTGTTCCTCCTGCGACTGCATTGATCATTTGCATCGTTGATGGATTCAAACCATTATGAAAGGTTTGAACTTGTAACCACAAAGGTAACCCATGGTGAGGGCATCTTTTCAACAGATCTTTGTATCTCTCCTAGGCATCATAAAGTGTCTCTAAATCCATCTACACAAAAGAAGAGATATCGTTTTGCAATTTAGCTGTTTTAGCTAGAGGGAAATATTTAAGTAAGAACTTTTCAGTCATCTGTTCCCATGTAGTGATTGATCCTCATGGTAAAGAATTTAACCACTGTTTGGCTTTATTTCTCAAAGAGAATAGGAATAGCCTTAGACGAATGGCATCATCAGAAACGCAATTAATTTTAAAAGTATCACAAAGTTCCAAAAAGTTGGCTATGTGTGAATTTGGATCTTCATCCTGTAAACCATCAAACTGCACAAATTGCTGTATCTCTTAATGGTGTTAGGCTTCAATTCAAAATTATTAGCAGCAATAGTAGGTCTAATAATACTAGATTGAGCACCAGCCAAACTAGGTTTAGCATAATCATACATAGTACGAGGAGCATCATCTTGATTTACTGGTTGCGCGGCTAACGTGGGAGGTGGTAGATTGTCCTAGTTTGCTTCCATCTCTTCTGTAGGTTCTGGCTCTTGTTCTTGTAGGCTTCTTCTGATCTCTCTACGAGTTCTACGAACTATCACTTCCAACTCTTCGTCGAATAGCAGTGGTCCTTCTGGGTTTCTTCTAGTCATAAACTAGAGATACCTAGAGGAAAAGAAAATTTCAGTAAAATAAAAATAGAAATAAAAATAAAAATAAGCTAAAAATAAATAAAAATAAATATGGTTAAAGTAATAGAAATCAAGGGTTATTAATATTTCAGTTCCCCCGGCAACGGCGCCAAAAACTTGATATGCGTGATATGAAGTAATAAAATTTATAAAAACTAATCACACCAAAAACCAACTAATATCACGATTTTAAGGCAAGCGCACCTATCGAACAGTAGTATAGCTTAGTAGCAAGACCGAGATATCGTACCCAAGGGAACCAAAAGTACTAGTACTACCTTCCTTTCTATTATTTAACCTAGAAATAAAAGGGGTTTTTATGAAACCAAACCAATTCTAAAACTAAACTAATGAATGCACAAAAAGTAAATTGGGGAAAAACTCTTTAGGAAAAACTGATTGATTTGGCAATACTCAAGGGAGAATCCACCTAGACTTCACTTGTTATCAATTCTTCAGCTAGACGATTTATTCACTTGACTTGATCCGTAGAGATCCCTAACTTATGTTAATACCTCCGTCGAGGATAAGAACAACTAATCCTAGGTTAATTAACTAAAATCTCTTTCTAGTTAAAACCCTAGTCTTGCATTAACTCGATCTATGGATCCCCTTATTAGGTTTGACCCTAATCTGGTAGATTTATGTCGCCCTATGTCTAGGGTTGCATGCAGCTCCGCTTAATTATGCTAGATCTACTCTTAAACAAGGACTTTTGCTCCTCTGCATAAGCACATCAATACTTGAATTAATACCTATGATTATTAAAACAAGCATTAAGAACACATAATTAAGAATAATTCAAGTATTTATCATATAACTCAAGATAAAATAATAACAAGATCTGTCTTGGGTTTCATCCCCCTCAAGTATTTGGGGGATTTAGTTCATAATTAATAGAGAAAACATATCAGAAGAAATAAGATAACAAAACATAAAGAACCCAAAACCTCCTGAAGGATTGAAGGGAGATCCTCTGCCTTGATGTAGAATTCGGCTTCTGGGATGAATCAATCAGCTTCTCTTAGAGTAATCCCTTGCTTCCACTCTCTATGTTGGTAGAAATAAGGTGCTCCTTTGTGGGAGAAAGAGTACACCCTTAGAGTTGCCTCCTAGGGTCTTTATATAGAGCTTTGGAATGCCTTTCTTAGCCTCTAAGTATCCAAATCCGAGTGAAATTGCACTTCCTCACTACAAGGACACGCCCATGTGCCACGCCCGTGTGGATCGATAGGAGGCCGTGTGTGAGACTGTTGATGAAGGCACGGCCGTGTGGTTAGGCCGTGCTTGTCGGGGTTGGGCCGTGTTGGACCTTATGTGGCACGACCGTGTGCCACAGCCGTGTGGTGAATCCTTGGGCTGTGTCGTTTTCACACTTTGGCCCATTTTCTTCGTTTTCAGCCCGTTTTTCATTCTTTTCTCTTCCCTCTGCTCTCTTGAGTATAAAACATGAAATATAAGAGTTAAGAGCACCAATTCTCACAAATTTAGTGATAATTCATCCAAAATATAGGCTAAGCATGAGGTAAAAATATGTATAATTTATCGTTTATCAGTTGATTACAAGTTTAATCATATGATGATGCATTTCATAGATGTGGTAATTTGCATGATTTTGGTTGATTAGTATGTGATTGTTTGAGTATGATAGATAAAGCATAAGAATGATGTGTTAATGTCTTGGTTGTGGACATTATGGTTGCTTAAGTATGTTATGTTATGTGCCTTGAATTGGTATGAGTGTGTTTTTGTAACAGGGTTGAAATTGGCTTGGAAACTAGCCTTGTTTTTATCCATACGAGTAGACACACGGGTATGTGTCTAGGCTGTGTGTCACACACGATTTACCCCACGGGTGTGTGTTTAGGCCGTGTGTCCCCTACACCTTAATCTTGAGCAACAGAATGCTCAAAATTAAGCACACTGGCAAAGACACGAGCGTGTGTCTCAACCGTGTGGACGACACGGCCTTGAACACGGGCGTGTGTCTAGGGCGTGTGAAGTCTACACCTATTTTATGAAAAATTACGAAAATTAAATTGACCACATCGCCTAAGCACCCGGGCATGTAACTTGGCCGTGTGACCTTCAAATGTTGATGATGTCATAAACAGAGAGTTACATGAGGTAGGGACAGGTGCGTGTGTGACTACACGGCCTACCCACACGGACGTGTCCCTTAACCACACGGGCGTGTGACCCCTGTATAATGGAAAATTTTTTAAGTTTCGTAACATTTTCTAAAGTTCTCGGTTTAGTCTCAAACCGCTTCCAATGTATGTTTTGGGCCTCATAGGTTCGTTTTAGGGACAATATGATTGAATGTGAATGGTTTTTCATTCGGACAAAAATTTATGTCTCAGAATTGTATGTTATTTCGTGTGATAAGTCTGGTAACGCCTCGTACCTTGTTCCGGCATTGAATACGGGTAAAGGGTGTTACATCATAAATGTCCACTAACACACTAATGGTCTAATTACCACGTAAGGACTTCCACTTTAAGGTTTTATAGCTATTAGACCCCTTTAGCTTATAGAACGCAACTTTTACACTTTGTGCGATTTAGTCCTTTTTCACAAATTAAGAATTCAAATAGTAAAATTTCTTAACAAATTTCTACACAATCATACTATCATGCTGTAGATATTGAAATAACAATAAAATAATTATTTTGACCTCAGATTTGTTGTTCCAAAACCTCTGTTCTGATTTAACTAAAAACAAGTTGTTACAACTCTCTTCCTTAAGGATTTTCGTTCCTGAAAATCTTACCAGTGAATAGGTTAGGGTACTATTTTCTCATAGCTTCCTCGGGTTCCCATGTAGCTTATTTAATCCCATGACGATGCCATAGAACCTTCACTAAAGCTATGTTTTTATTTCTTGACTCTTTAACCTTTTTAGCCAGAATTTTTATCAGTTCTTCGTTATACGTCATATCAGGCTGAATTTCAATCTCTATTAGAGAAATTACGTGTGACGGGCTTCATCTATATTGACATAACATTGACACATGAAACACATTATGGATCTTTTCTAACTCTGATGGTAAAGTTAGTTGATATGCCACTGGCCCTATTCTCTCGATAATCTCGTACGACCCGATAAATTACGGACTCAATTTTCCTTTGCGACCAAACGAAGAATCTTTTTCCACGGAGATACTTTCAAAAATACTTTATCCCTGATTTGGAATTCAATATCTTTATGTTTCAAATTCACATATGATTTTTGTCGAGCTAAAGCTGCTTTCAAACTGTCGCGACTTACTTTTATTTTCTTTTCAGTTTCTCAGATTAGATCTACACCGTGAATCTTTGTCTCACTAAGCTCAGTCCAGTACAATAAAGTTTGACATTTACGACCATATAAATCTTCATACGGTGCCATTTTTATACTCGTCTAATAATTATTATTATACACAAACTCAACCAACAATAAATATTTTTCCCAGTTGCTTTCAAACTTTAAAACACAGCAACAAAACATATCTTCGAGAATTTGAATCACTCTCTCAGACTAACCGTCAGTTTGAGGATGAAATGGGGTACTAAAATGCAACCATGTACCCAAATCCTTTTGCAATTTCTTCCAAAATCGTGATGGAAATCTCGAATATCTATCCGAAATAATAAAAACTGGCATCTCGTGCAATCTAACAATTTCAGAGATATACAATTCAGCTAATCTCTCAAGTGAAAAATCTGTACGTACAGGAATAAAATATGTAGATTTCGTCAGACGGTCAATGATAACCCAAACGACATCTTTCTTTTTCGAATATAGGGGCAATCTCGATACAAAATCCATCGTAATTCTATTCCATTTCCACTCTAGTATCATCACAAGCTATAACAGTCCCGAAGGCACTTGATATTTGGCTTTGACTTGTTGATAAACCAAGCATCTCGATACAAACTCTAAAAAGTCTCGTTTCATACCTGACCACTAGTACAACTGTTTCAAATCATTGTACATTTTAGTACTCTCCAGATGAACAGATAAGCAACCACTATATGCTTCGTGTAGAATTTTCTGAATAAGCTCGAAATTTCTCGGTACACAAATTCTACCACAAAACAATAAACAATCATCATTTCCAATCTAAAACTCTGAATCAGGAGTCGACTTACAATCAACTCTTTTAGTTTGCAATTCACTGTCACATTTCTGAGCTTTACAAATTTGCTGAATAAATATTGGTTTACCTTTTAACTTAGCTATGATCGATCCACCATCAAACAATGTCAATCGTGTATTCATCAACCGTAAAGAAAATAAAGAATTTCTACTCAGAGCATCAGTGACTACATTCGCTTTTCTCGGATGATAATCAATCACTAACTCGTAATCTTTCAACAACTTGAGCCATCTTCGTTATCGCAAATTCAAATCTTTTTGAGACATTAAATACTTCAAGCTCTTATGATCGGTAAATATGTGGCATTTTTCACCGAACAGATAGTGTCGCCAAATTTTCAATGTGAAAATAATAGTGGCTAACTTTAAAGCGTGTGTTGGATAATTCTTTTCATGCAGCTTTAACTATCTGGAAGCATAAGCTATCACTTTGCCTTCTTGCATTAGAACACATCCCAAACTGTTCAATGATGCATCACTGAATATCATGAACTCTTTACCCGACTCAGGCTATATTAAAACTGGTGCTTCAGTTTACAGTGCTTTCAACTAATTGAAACTCTATTAAAATTTCTCGGACCACTCAAACTTCACATATTTCTGTAATAATTGAGTCATCGATGTAGCAATCATTGAGAACCCTTTAACAAATCTTTGGTAATAGCTAGCTAATCCTAAAAAACTTCTAACCTCGAATACATTTCTTGGTGGTTTCTTGTCAATAATTGCTGATATCTTACTCGGATCAAATCTAATGCCTTCTGATGAAACAATATGTCCCAAAAATCCAACTTTTCAGAGCCAAAAATCACATTTGCTAAATTTAGCAAACAGTTGCTTATCTCTCAAAGTTTGTAATACAATCCTCAAATACTCAGCATGCTCAGATTCATCTCGGGAATAAATTAAAATGTCATTAATGAATACAACAACGAATCTGTCTAAATATAGTCTAACAATTTTGTTCATCAAATCCATAAAGACTGCAGGAGCGTTAGTCAATCCAAATGGCATAACAAGAAATTCATAATGTTTGTACCTAGTTCTGAAAGTAATTTTCTGCACATCCGACTCTTTAACTCTCAACTTATAATAACCAGATCTTAAATCAATCTTCAAAAACACTGTTGCTCCTTTCAACTAATCAAATAAATCATCAATTTGTCATAGAGGATACTTATTCTTGATCTAACTTTATTGAGCCGTCGATAATCAATACACATTCTCATCGTTCTATCTTTCTTCTTCATAAGTAGAACTGGTGCACCCTAGGGTTAGAAACTAAGTCGTGCAAAACCTCTATCTGTTAAATCTTCTAGTTAAACTTTCAACTCTTTCAACTATTTCAACTCTATAGGAGTCATTCTATACGGAGCTATCGATATCAATGATGTCCCAAGTACTAATCAAATAGCAAATTCAATCTCTCTTATCGATGGCAATCCAGGTAACTCTTTTGGAAACACATCCGAATATTCACAAGCCATTGGCACTAATTCAATCTTCGATTCAGACACTTTTGTATCTAGTATATAAGCAAGATATGCATCATAACCCTTTCTCACATATTTTTGAGCTAACATAGAAGATATCACAGTAGCCAATCCACTCAAAACATCAGATTCAATTCGAAGAATTTCATTATTCTGACATTTCAACTTAATAGTCTTTTGTTTACAATTCAAAACTGCATCATGCACAGTCAACCAATCCATACCCAAAATCACGTCAAATTCATCAAATGGAAAAAGCATCAAATTAGTTAAAAAATCGTAACCCCGAGTCATCAAAGGACAATTCTTGCAAACTTTATCAAGTAAGACATACTTGCCTAAGGGGTTCGATACTTTAACCACAAATTTGATGGACTCAACAGGTAAACTCTTACTAGACACTAAATTCATATAGATATATGAATGAGTCGATCCAGGATCTATCAATGCAACTACATCAGTGTCATAAAGAGAAAAAGTACCTGTGATAACATCTGGTGACAATACGTCTTCGCATGCATGAATGGCATAACCTCTGGCTGGTACTCATACCTCGGATCTCACTGTAGAATCTCTCGTAGCACCACGATCACCACTAGTATTTTTATTGTTTCGAGATGGTCTCCCTCTAGCAGCTGTATTACTCGATTTCACTGTTTGAGCTTTTTCATTTAGAAACTTTTCTAGGCAATCTCTACAGTAGTGGTCAAAGGATCCACATCAGAAACATGCTCCGCACTTCACCTAACATTCACCATAATGTAGCTTGTTGCAATGTTTACACTCGGGTCTAGCATTTCTAACACTACCTACACTAGCTACTAATGTAGCCTAAGGTTTAGGAGTAGAGTGTCTCGCATCTTTATCTCAACTAGAATACCCCATAGAAACAGTAGGACGACAGTGATGTTCTTTGAATTTCTTAGATGCTGACTGATGAGACTTTCTGGTAAATCTCTTTCTTGAACCTCTAGCCTCAGAATCTGTAACATCTTGATTTTAGGCCTTGTCGGAATAGTGGTTTCGAGATCACAAATCTGAAGTATAAATTTTTTTTATGATTTTTTTTAAGGTCTATGACATGTTTGCATGATTGTGTGAAAGTTTCATGAAGCAATTTTGTGAATAAGTGTCCAATTTGACTTTTAGGACTAAATTGCTAAAGTTGAAAAATATGAAATTCTAGAAGCTTTAAGTATGAAATTGCATTGGAATCTTAATTAGAGGTCCTTAAATAGCAATTTGCCCAATTTTTACATTTTTGGACAAAAATGAGCATGCATGGATAAAATTTGAAAGTTTAGTAAAAAAAGGCATTTTGGTCATTTGGTTAATAAAAGATTTAAAAAGGGCAAATCAAGCAAAATTTGCTCATCTTTCTCATGTGGGCGCCGTAAATTCTAAGGAAGCCATAGCTAGGGTTTCTTTACTTTCTAAGCTTAATAGTAATGAATCCTAGCCCCGTTTTTAATGCTATTTACATTTTTAAAGTCCTCGTAACCCAATTTACCCATTTTTACCACATATTTTACAACTTTTACAAAAAGGTCCTTTTTAGGTGTTTTCATCAAAAATCACTTAATAAAAGAAGTTTATCACACATCAAACTTTCAAAATCTATTATGAAATATCAAAACACATGCATGTCACACATGGGTGAATTTTTGAAAGTATTTCTTGTTCAAAGCATCGGTGACTACATTCGCCTTTCCCAGGTGATAATCAGTCAGTAGCTCATAATCTTTTAACAACTTGAGCCATCTTCGTTGTCACAAATTCAGATCCTTTTGAGTCATCAAATACTTTAAACTCTTATGATTGGTAAAGACATGGCATTTCTCACCGTACAAATGGTGTCGCCAAATTTTCAAAGCAAACATAATGGTTGCTAGCTCCAAGTCATGTGTCGAATAATTTCTCTCATGCAGTTTTAGCCATCTTGAGGCATAAGCTATTACCTTGCCTTCTTGCATAAGTACACAACCCAATCCATTTAAGGATGCATCACTATAGACCACAAATTCTTTTCCCGGTTTAAGTTGTATTAAAACTAGAGCCTCAATCAATAATGCCTTTAGTTTCTCAAAACTCTGTTGGCGAACTTGACATCTTTATGTAACAACCTCGTCATTGGAGTAGCAATCATGGAAAATCCTTTAAAAAACTGTCTGTAATAACTGGCTAAGCCTAGAAAGTTTCTAACCTTTGACACATTCCTTGGTAATTTGCATTCAACAATAGCCAAAATCTTAGTTGGGCCAACTCTAATACCATCACCTAAAATAATATGCCCCAAAAATCTAACTTCTCGAAGCCAAAATTCACTTTTACTAAACTTAGCATACAACTGCCTGTCTCTCAAAGTTTGCAAAACTGTTCTCAAGTGCTTGGCATGCTCGGTCTCATCACGAGAATAAATCAATATATCATCAATGAAAACAACAACAAATTTGTGAAGCTCAAAGAAGTGATAATGATTTGCAAGCCTAAAGAATTCAGTGCAAATCGACTAGTGATTCAGATTTTCAAATCGAGGCTGATGATTTTTTGATGTTCCAAGATAGGATCTGTGTTCCTAAAGATATCGAGTTGATTCATAAGATTTTGTGTGAGGCATATAATAGTTGTTTATCTACTCATCCAGGTAGTATGAAAATATACCATGACTTGAAGAAATCGTATTGGTGGTCGGGAATGAAAAGAGACATTTTAGAGTTTGTTTCTAAATGTTAAATCTGTTAGTAAGTGAAAGTTAAACACCAAGTACCTTCAGGTTTACTGTAGCCTGTGATGGTTCCCGAGTGGAAATGGGACCGTATTAATATGGATTTTGTAACAAGGTTACCTTTGACACCGAGGAAGAAAGACACCGTATGGGTTATTGTTGATAGGCTAACTAAGTCAGCTTTTTTATACTGGTATTTACTGACTACTCACTTGATAAGCTAGCCAACTTGTATATTTCTAAGATTGTGAGACTTCACGGAGTACCTATGTCGATTATTTCTGATAGAGATCCATGGTTCACATCGCTTTTAGAAAAAGTTGCAAGAAACTGTAGGTACGAAATTGAATTTTAGTACCCCTTTCCATTCACAAACCAATGGTCAGTCTAAGAGAGTAATTCAGATTCTTGAAGACATGCTTCGATGTTGTGTTTTAAAGTCTGAAGGTAGTTAGGAGAAATATCTACCTTTGGTTGAGTTTTCTTACAACAATAGTTTTTATTCGAGTTTAAAAATAGTGCCTTATAAGGCATTATATGGTCGTAAGTGTCGAAATCCTTTGTATTGGACCGAACCCAGAGAAAGTCAGATTCATGGGGTCGATTTGGTTAAAGAAACCGAAGAGAAAGTAAAAGTGATTTGTGATTGTTTGAAAGTCGCTTTGGATAGACAAAAGTCCTACGTAGATTTGAAACAGAAAGAGATTGAATTTCAAGTTGGTGATAAGGTAGTTTGAAAGTGTCACCATGGAAGAGAATTCTCAGATTTGGTCAGAAAGGCAAGTTGAGTTCGCGCTTTATTAGACCGTATGAGATTACTGAAAGGATAGGACCGGTAGCATATCGGTTAGCTTTGCCATCTGAGTTGGAAAGGATCCATGATGTGTTTCATGTGTCTATTTGTATGATACCGATCAGACCTTTCGCATGTAATTTCTCCAACTGAGGTTGAGATTCGACCGGATATGACATACGGTGAGGAACCGATCAAGATCTTAGCACGGGAAGTTAAGCAATTGAGGAACAAAAATATTGCCCTTGTAAAGGTGTTGTGGCAAAGACATGGGGTTGAAAAGGCTACATGGGATCCTAAAGAGGCCATGAGAAAATAGTACCCAAACCTTTTTACCGGTAAGATTTTCAGGGACGAAAATCCCTAAGAGGGGAGAGTTGTAACATTCTGATTTTGGGCCTAGTTGGAATAGTGGTTTCAAGACCATAAATCTAAAGTATAAATATTTGTTTTATGATTGTTTTGAGGTCTATGACATGTTTGCATGATTGTGTGAAAGTTTCATGAAGCAATTTTGTGAATAAGTGTCCAATTTGACTTTTAGGACTAAATTGCAAAAGTTGCAAAATATGAAATTCTAGAAGCTTTAAGTATGAAATTGCATTGGAATTTTAATTAGAGGTCCTTAAATAGCAATTTTCCCAATTTCTATAGTTTTAGACAAAAATGGGCATGCATGGATAAAATTTGAAAGTTTAGTAAAATGGGCATTTCAGTCATTTGGTTAATAAAAGGTTTAAAAAGGGAAAATCAAGCAAAATTTTCTCATCTTTCTCATCTGGGTGCCTAAAATTCTAAGGAAGCCATAGCTAGGGTTTCTTCACTTTCTAAGCTTAATAGTAAGTGTATCCTAGCCCCTTTTTAATGCTCTTTACATTTTTGAAGTCCTCGTAACCCGATTTACCTATTTCTACCATTTATTTGAGCTAGGGTTCATGTTGAAAAATTTACCCATGTGTGACATGTATGTGTTTTGATGTTTCATGATAGATTTTGAAAGTTTGATATGTGATAAACATTTTTTATTAAGTGATTTTTTATGAAAACACCTAAAAATGACCTTTTTGTAAAAGTTGTAAAATAAGTGGTAAAAATCTAATTTGAAAGAAAATGCGGGTTGTTATAGGCATGATATAGGTTCGGCTAGGCTTGGGTAACAAAGAAAATGGGTACATTTCATTCTACGAGCCTAGGGACTAATTTGTAAATATGTGAAAGTTTAGGGGCAAAACTATACTTTTGCCAAAGTATGATTTTTGGACTGCTTTGAACAATGTGATAATTAAATGAGTGAAATTTCTATTATAGATCAAGAAAAATAGAGTCCGGACCTAAACCGATGAAAGAACAAGGTTGTGGACTAAATCGAATAGTTAGCCATATTTTGGTACCAAGGTAAGTTCGTGTGTAAATAATGCAACATTACATTATTATGTATTTAATGCTTTAATATTGCATGAATTGTATAATTGTCTTTGTGGATTTGATTAATGATGACTCGATGACGATTCGATGAAGATTTGATACCTCAAAAATCTCGGTTGAACCTTAAAAATAGATAGGATACAAATGTCATGACATTAGGGTTATTGAGATCTCGTATAAGACCATATCTGGGATATGGCATTGGCATTTGATTTCGTGTAATACCACGTCTGGGACATGGCTTCGAAATGAGACTTCGTATAAGACCATATTTGGGACATGGCATTGATGTGAGACTTCATGTAAGACCATAGCTAGGCTATTAGCATCGATGCGAGATTCCACGTAAGACCATGTCTGGGATATAGCTTTGGTAAGGTACTATGTGTACGAGATTCCTGAGTATCCTTTAGTATTCCAAGCGGTTCAATCAAAGAAATGACAAGGTATGATCATGTTGAAAGGGTACAGGTATGTACATAACGTCATAAGTATTGAGATTATGAATCAATGAGACCTCGGTAAGAAGTGAATGAAGGAATGAATTATGATCATGAGTTTTATCGTATATTATGTAAATGGCATGATTTTAAATGTATCTATGATACTTGATGACATTGCGATAAATTATATTACGTTATGGGTATAATAATGTATAGTTAATGTCGTTAATTATTTACATGCAAACTTACTAAGCATTATGCTTACTCCCCTTTCTTTTCCATTTTCTTATAGTATCGCCAAGCTAGCTCAGGGATTGAAGGACATCGGAACTTGATCACACTATTAATTGGAACATTTGGGTATAGTTAGTCTCAACATTTTGAGTGTAGCATGTATAAGGACTTGGTCATTTTGTTATGTGTCATATTTGATTTGGCCAAATATGTTGGCTTATTTTGATAAATGATTCATTTTGTATAAGGCCATTAAAAGTTGGCTAATATGGGTCTCATTTATGATAAAATAATGTTTTCTTTCATGAATGTGGATGTTGCATGTTTGGATAGATGAGTATGTGATGTATTACTTGATGGTTGTGACACATAAATGTTAAGTTTATATCTTAGCTGATGATGTTAGATTGCTAAATTATGTTATGCTATATGTGGTTGAAATTGGTATAAGTGTGATTGAGTTTCAGGGTGGCAAATGGCTTGGTAAATAGCCTTATTTTTGTCCACATGGGTTGGCATACAGGCGTGTGTCTAGGCCGTGTGTGAAACACAGTCAGCCCCATGGGTGTGTAGTCTGGTCGTGTGCCCCCTTCATCTAGCATTGTAGCTTCGAATTGGCCACAAGAGCAGAGACACAGCCGTGTGTCTCAACCGTGTGAAGGACATGGCCCAGGGACATGGGTGTGTGCTAAGGGCGTGTGAAGTCTACACATTAAATGCAAAAATTAAATTTGCCACACGGCCTAGCACACGAGCGTGTAACTTGGCCATGTGACCTTTTTTGCTAATAACGTCATAATTAGAGAGTTACACGGGCTAAGGACACGAATGTGTCCCAAGCTACACAGGCATTTGTGACCACACGGCCTACTCACACGAACGTGTGACTCTCTAAAACATGAAAAATTTTCTAAGTGTTCCAAGGTTTCTGGTTTAGTCCCAAACCACCCCCGATGTATGTTTTGGGTCTCGCAAGCCTGTATAAGGGACGATATGCATGTGTATGAATGGCTTTGAATTGAATGAAATTTTATGGCTCAATTTGTACGATTGGTTATGTTTAAGTTCAGTAATGTCTCGTACCCTATCCCAGCGTCAGATTTGGGTATGGGGTGTTACAGAATCGGCTTTTCTCTTTTCTCAAATAAGCTTTTCAGCTTTGCAAGCTCTGCCAACTAACACAATAAACTCTTTCAGTTCAAGAATCCCAATTAAAAGCTTAATATATTCATTTAACCCATCTTCGAACCATTTGCACATAATTTCTTCAATGGAGACACGTTCTCGGGTGTACTTGTCAACCTCACAAACTCTCCTTCATATTCTGATACAGTCATATGACCCTATCGGTACCATAGAAATTAAAGTGTTCCACTATTGGTATGCAGCATCTTTCAAAAAAGATACGGCGTATTTAACACATTCTGTGGGGGTACAGGACAATTCATCAAATACCCAAATAGTCTTCTTAAGCCAAAACACGACACTCTCAGGATCATCATCAATAGTAGCTCTAAACTCTTTTGCCCTGTACTTTCGAATTTTATCAAAAGGCATCTTATTCACACGTATAGGTTCCAAACCTTGAGAAGCTATAGGGATTGGTTGGAGAATAGGTGGGGGTGGAAGTTGCTAAGCAGTTGGATTCATTCGGACAAACTCAATAAATCTTTCGTTCATCATTTTAAAGAAGGCTTCTTTGGCCTTTCCTCCACGACCCTCAGATACGGGTCTCGATTCAGATGGTGCGGCTCCATGAACAGAGGCTGATGCGTTACTTTCTACATTATCGAAGTCAGCTCGATTAGAACCCATTACTATATAAAAACACAATTCAGAAATTTTCAGGAGATATCACACTATCACAGGTTAAATATGGCATGTATAGCTAGACTCACATACGCTACATTAGTCCTAGAATCAACTAAATTATAGCTCTGATACCAATAAAATGTACCACCCCTAACCAGTATCTGTCACCATAATAGGGTTACAGAGCATTACCAGACATATCACATAATTTAACATATATTTCACATACAATTTCCAATTCCAAATGAACATCATTCAAAATCTTTCACATTGTCCCTAATACGAGCCTAAAAGGCCAAACCGAGCATTTAAGAAAATTTTAAGGAAACTTTGAAAATTTTTACTTATAAGGGATACACGTCGATATGGCCAGGACATGTGAGAAAACAAGCCCATATCACAAGCCGTGTGGACATTCGAAATGGGATAACATGGCCGTGTCCCAGATCGTGTCTTACCCTGTGCAACTCTTTGACTTGTGTCACACGGTCGACCACACGCCCGTGTGATCAACCCGTGTAACTCACTGACATGTTTTCATTAAATTCTACAGGAGACACACAGCCGTATCATTTGACCGTGTGTCACACACGGCTGAGACACACACCCATGCCTGTGTCTGTTTGGACGAAAATAGGCTATTTTCCAAGCCACATTTCTTACCCAAATTTGGTGCCAACATACACAATTCAAAAGCATATAACTATAACCTTAATAGGCAATTAAACCAACCAAATATCAAGCCCAATTCATACAATTCCAATACTAACAATCAAAGATCTCATAAACCTCCCAATTAGCCACTCAAACATAGTACTTTCACTACCAAATTCACATCTAAACATTCACATGGCAATTATAAACCACTCATCAAAATGCCATTTACACATATATATACATAACCAAATATGCCAAAACAAGCCAAATCACATGGCTATACACATAACCAAAACATATAGGTCTTCTTAACCACATCTCCTATACATGCCATATAACCAAAATCACTAAGTTCAAAAGTACCAAAATGATAGTTGGATAGTGTGATGTGATCTCCAATGACATTCGAATCAAGCGAGCGAATAAGCTTAGTAAGCTCGTATAATATAGAATTAAACTTACTAATTATTCACAATTTAGGCAAATAAACATAGTATAATCCAACCAATTTGTCAAATGCCTAAACACATGAATTCATCAATCAGTTAGTCGTGTACTGTACATGTAATTATCAAATCAACATGGATGAATTCAACAATCACTCAAGCTTCATGTACTAATATCTTCCGTTTCATACTTCAATATATCATATAACATCAATTTCATATAATTCATATAAATTTTGTGCTAGTTCATATTAACTCATATAACTTGTAGCAGATTTGTGCCCGTTGAACCACTTAAAATGTCGTTAGATACACGGGTGGTACACACAAAGTGTACTAAACGGTAATCCATCGATTCCAATACATATATGCTCTTTCGAGTTATAAACGGTAAGCTCCTTCTGAGCTGAAATAGCAGTAAGCTCAAATGAGCTAAGAACGGTAAGCTCTTACGAGATGAAATATTGGTAAGCTCATACAAGCTGTGGTGAGTCCGCAACATATGCAGGATCTCAACCAAATCAGAAACCCTAATGACATGTCATTTGTATCTTACGAATTCCTAAGGTTCAAACGGGGCTCGGTATTATTCGGACTTCAGTATTTAGGCATTCAAATATCATGTAATTTATTTTCTCAATTCACATACATACATTCCAATTAAGTACATATATAAATACTCAATTCTAATTATACGAACTTACCTCGATATAGCTCGGATGAAAACGATCGTCTATTCCACTATTTTGTTTTTCCCCTAATCTAAATCTGAACTTCGCTTTTCTTGATCTATATATAATCAAGTTTAACTTATTCAATTTTCATTCTATTCAATTTAGCCCACGATACATATTTTGGCAAAATTACACTTTTACCCCAATATTTCAAACTCTTTACAATTTAGTCCTTATCACATAAAAATGCAAATTCATTCAATTTGACCATAAACCATGCTAACCAATTTTCATATATGCTTATAAAAACCCATATTTTTCATTTATTCACACATTTAACTATACAATTTTCATATTTTTCAATTTAATCCATCATTGAAATTTTCACTAAAAATCACTTAACAAAACTTGTAAATCTAACATCAAAGATTCATTTTCCATCATCAACTATCAAAATACATACTTTTTCATCAATGGTAATACCCTAGACCTTTAACAGTTTCTCAAATAAGTCTCTGGGCTCGCTAGACTAAGTTGCAACGATCTCAACAACATAGAAATCAATAAAAACTGGACAAAAATCGTATCTAATTGGACAAAAATGCCTTGGCCGAATGTCTAGCCCTAACTATGGTTTTCTCTTCTTCAATTTTTGGTGGATGAATGCACTAAAGAAGATGACTTTCAATTTGTTTATTTATTATACCATTATTAACTAATTTACTAAATTAACCTTTTAATTTTAACTTAATTTCAACAATACCAATCTCATAAATGTCCACTAACACACTAATGGTCTAATTACCACATAAGGACTTTCACTTAAGGTTCTACAACTATTAGACCCCTTTAGCTTATATAACGCACCTTTTACGCTTTATGCGATTTAGTCCTTTTTCACAAATTAAGCATTCAAACAGTAAAATTTCTTAACAAAATTTTCACACAATCATACCATCATGCTGTAGACATTAAAATAATAATAAAATATTTATTTTGACCTCAGATTTGTGGTTTCAAAACCACTGTTCTGATTTGATTAAAAACGGGTTGTTACAACTCTTCCCCCTTAGGGATTTTCGTCCCCAAAAATCTTACCAGTGAATAGGTTAGGGTACTGTTTTCTCATAGCTTCCTGAGGTTCCCATGTAGCTTCTTCAATCCTGTGATGATGCCATAGAACTTTCACTAAAGCTATGCTTTTATTTCCTAACTCTTTAACCTCTTTAGCCAGAATTTTGATCAATTCTTCGTTATACGTCATATCAGGCTAAATTTCAATCTCTGTTAGAGAAATTACGTGTGACGGATCTGATCTATATCAATGTAACATCGACACATGAAACACATTATTGATCTTTTCTAACTCTGATAGTAAAGCTAGTCAATATGCCACTGGCCCTATTCTCTCGATAATCTCGTACGGCCCAATAAATTACGGACTCAATTTTCCTTTGCGACCAAAACGAAGAATCTTCTTCCAAAGAGATACTTTCAAAAATACTCTTATCGCCTATTTGGAATTCAATATCTTTACGTTTCAAATCCGCATATGATTTCTGTCGATCTAAAGCTGCTTTCAAACTGTCGCAAATTACTTTTAATTTCTCTTCAGTTTCTCAAGTTAGATCTACACCGTGAATCTTTTTCTCACTAAGCTCAGTCCAGTACAACGGAGTTCAAAATTTAAGACCATATAAAGCCTTGTACGATGCCATTTTTATACTCGTCTGATAACTATTATTATACGCAAACTCAACTAATGGTAAATATTCTTCCCAGTTGCTTTCAAACTCTAAAACATAGCAACGAAGCATATCTTTGAGAATTTGGATCACTCTCTCAAACTGACCGTCGACTTGAGCATAAAATGCGGTACAAAAATACAATCGTGTACCCAAAGCCTCTTGCAATTTCTTCCAGAATCGTGATTTAAATCTCGGATATCCATCAGAAATAATAAAAACTGGTATCCCGTGCAATCTAAAAATTTTGAAATATACAGTTCAGTTAATCTCTCGAGGGAAAAATCTGTACGTACCGGAATGAAATACACAGATTTCGTCAAACGATCAACGATAACCGATTGGGTGATTAATATATTAGTGTCATAGTTGGATAATCCATGTATCCGTTTTGAGTTCATATCTTGTTAATAGGGATCATGCAACATATACTATGTTCTGTGACATTTGATATGAAATGCTAATATTGAATGGTGTATCTTAAATATTATTATTAAAGTAATAAAAGATGACATGTGAAAGATCAGGGAAACAAATTAAAACGAACCCTGAGGGCCAATATGGATATAAAACAAATCTCTGGGTTCGAGAAAGAAATGAGAAAATGAATGAACTTTGTAATATGCTATGTCATATCTGTAATTGAGATATGATGATAAAAGAGACTATGTATTATGATGATAAAAGAGACTATGTATTCATGTAGGAAATGTCAAATAAAATATGGTATTTGGCTATGCACTTGAGACATGAAATGAAAACTTGATTTAATTGATAGTTGAATCACATATTGATTGTATTTGATATCTTATTTCTATTTTATTATTGATTCAAATCATGGTAGCACCACTGAGCCTTATTGCTTTGCTTACAATTTGTTTATTTCTATGCGCAAGTATCATAGATCTCGAAGCTTCAAAGTGATTAACAATATCTAGATTCAACTCTTGACTCAACACGTTTCTATAGTTTTGTTATGTTAGTTGCAAGTGGCATGTACCTAACCTTAAGTGTAATAGCCCGTTTTTAGTGAAACCAGGACAGTGGTTTCGAGATCACAAATCTGAGCCTGAAAGAAAATTTATTTTAATATTATTTTATGGTCTATTGTATGATAGGAATATTGTATAAAAACTTCATTAAGAAAATTTTACTAATTACATAATTAATTGAGAAAAGGACCAAATTGCATAAAATGCAAAAGTTGAATTCTAATAGCTAAAGGGATCAAATAGCTATGGAATTCAAAATTGGAGGTCCTTATATGGCAAATAGACCATTAATAGGAGTTAGTATATAAGTATGCTTAGTCATCCAAGGAAAATTAAATAGAGCAAATGACTAAATTGGAAAGTAAAAGATGATAAAAAATAAAATAACATAAAATATCATCATTTTATCATCTTTCCCAAATAAAAAGATGAACACCAGCGATGGAATTTGGGTTTTGAGCAAACTTATTTGGCTCAATTAGGCATGTTTTCTTGTCCCGTTTTTAGTATTTTTATATTTCCAAGATCATAATAGCTTAATCTAGCTATCTCAGGGATTAATTCGTAAAGTTATTAAAGTACTAGAGTTTTTCCATGGTTGAATATGCATGAATCATGAAATTTCTGGTAGAAAATGAAAGGTTATTAATAGATAAACAACTTTTGTAAAGTGAATTTTGATGAAATTGTGATTTAGAGACTAAATTGAAAATTTGTAAAATTCACAAAAAAATTTTTGATTTTTATGAAATACATGGGTTGTTATTATGACATGTAGAAATCAGCTAGGCTTGGAATAAGGATTAAATTGCATGAATTTCATTTTTCGAGCCTTGGGACGAAATCGAAATTAATTAAAAGTATAATGTTAAAATGGTAATTTTGCCTAAGGTGTGAATTGAATTGAATTGAATATGAATTGATGTTAAATTCATTCATTTAGATCCGAATAGACCAAATACGGAGTTAGAACGTGGAAAAGAAAAAATATCGGATTAGTAGGTTTTGTGTAGCACGAACAAATGTCGAGGTAAGTTCGTATAACTAAACTGTTTATATTTATATGTTTGAATTGAATGTTGTATATGTGAATTGTATAAATGCCATATGTATGTAATTGATCACATATACAATAATACCCGATAAATAATAAGTCCCGTTTGGATAAATAAGATTCGATGGATACAGGATTTCCCGTTTTGGTTGTGGTCCTACATATGTTGCAGACACACCACAGCTGGAAAGAGCGTCCTGTTTTTAGCCCTCTCGAGCTTCCCATTAAATGGTTGTTGCGAGCTTCCCGTTAATAAATCTTCGGAGCATCCTAATTGCTTGTGATTCTACATGTGTTGTAGACACACCACAGCTTTTATGAGCATCCCGTTATAAGGCTCATCGCAAGCTTCCTGATTAAAGGCTCTTTGTGAGCTTCCCGATTAATGCATCTCTAGAGCTTCCTAATATGGCTCACTTGAACTTCCTGATATATGGCTATCCGGAGCTTTCTGTTAATGGATCTTCGGAGCTACCTGTTATTGGCTCACATGAGCTTCCCGATTATGGCTCTTATGAGCTTCCCATTATATAGGTCGGATAAGCTTCTCGTTAAATGGCTTGTAACACCCCTAACCCGTATCCGTCGCCAGAATAAGGTTATAGAGCATTACCGGGAATATCACATCATTCAACACATATTTCACATACAATTTCCAATTCCAAATGAACATCATTCAAAATCTTTCACATTGTCCCTAATACGAGCCTAAAAGGCCAAATCATACATTAAGAGTGGTTCGGAACTAAACCGAGCATTTAGAAAAATTTTAAGGAAACTTTGAAAATTTTTTCTTACAAGGGACACACACCCATGTGGCCAGGCCGTGTGTCGCACACGGATCTCAACCAAATCGGTAACCCTAATGACATGTCACTTGTATCCTACGAATTCTTAAGGTTCAAACGGGGCTCGGTATTATTCAGACTTCATTATTTAGGCATTCAAATATCATGTAATTTATTTTCTCAATTCACATACATACATTCCAATTAAGTACATATATAAATACTCAATTCTAATTATATGAACTTACCTCGATATAGCTCAGATGAAAACGATCATCTATTCCACTATTTTATTTTTCCCCCGATCTAAATTTGAACTTCGCTTTTCTTGATCTTTGTATAATCAAATTTAACTTATTCAATTTTCATTCTATTCAATTTAGCCCACGATACATATTTTGGCAAAATTATACTTTTACCCCCAATATTTCAAATTCTTTACAATTTAGTCCTTATCACATAAAACTGCAAAATTCATTCAATTTGACCATAAACCATGCTAGCCAATTTTCATATATGCTTATAAAAACCCATATTTTTCATTTATTCACACATTTAACTATACAATTTTCATATTTCTCAATTTAATCCATAATTGAAATTTTCACTAAAAATCACTTAACAAAACTTGTAAATCTAACATCAAAGATTCATTTTCCATCATCAACTATCAAAATACATACTTTTTCATCAATGGTAAAACCCTATACCTTTAACAGTTTCTCAAATTAGTCCTTGGGCTAGCTAGACTAAATTGCAATGGCCTCAAAAATATAAAAATCAATAAAAACGGGACAAAAATCGTACCTAATTGGAGAAAAATGTCTTGGCTGAATGTCTAGCCCTAACTATGGTATTCTTTTTTCCAATTTTCGGTGGATGAATGCACTAAAGAAGATGACTTTCAATTTTTTTTATTTATTATACCATTATTAACTAATTTACTAAATTAACCTTTTAATTTTAACTTAATTTCAACAATACCAATCTCATAATTGTCCACTAACACACTAATAGTCTAATTACCACATAAGGACTTCCACTTTAAGGTTCTATAGCTATTAGACGCCTTTAGCTTATAGAATGCAACTTTTACACTTTATGCAATTTAGTCTTTTTTCACAAATTAAGCATTCAAATAGTAAAATTTCTTAACAAAATTTTCACACAATCATACTATTATGTTGTAGACATCAAAATTATAATAAAATAATTATTTTTACCTCAAATTTTTGGTTTAGAAACCACTATTCTGATTTGACTAAAAACAGGCTATTACATGGCTCACGTGAGCTTCCTATTATATGGCTCGAGAGAGGGTTTCCTGACTATGTGCTCTAATGAGCACGCCTAAATATGAATTGACAGATTACAATTTATACACTTCGTGTGTACTACCCATGTATCCATCGATATTTTAAATGATTCAACGAGCAAAGTTCTGACGAGAGATAACATGAAATTGAAATGAATTTACCAGTATATACCCAAAATATGTGGAATTGATGTATGAATACAAGATGTGGAAAGTTTATGAACATGGAAATTTAATATTTGATGAGCTCATATATGTTTCTTAAAATTCATGTGAAATACATGACTAACATGTTTGAAGAGGATATGTGTTTAGGCAATTGGTCAATTTGCTTTGGATGTATTTTATATGCTTACCTTAAATGTAAATGAATGGTAAGTTAATTTCTCGTTATACGAACTTACTAAGCATTAAATGCTTAATTTGTTTATTTTCTCTATTTTATAGTGCCCGGAAGCTCATAAAGGTTGGAAGCTGATCGGAGCAACATCACACAATCTTTCTGCTCGCTTCGGTATAAATAGCAAAATTTCTTTTGGGTATAATGGCATGTATAGGCTAAGTTTGGCCAAATGATGGCATATATGTGTGGTTATGATTTGCCATTGGTACGGCTTATGTGAACATTTTTTGAAGTAAACATATATATGTGTGGTTTTATCATGTTTGATATGTGTTTAGTATAAGTAAGCAAACATGAGTTCTGATCATCGTGGTAAATGTGAATGCCAAGATATATGTGATAAAATGACTTGTTTAAGACTTGGTCTGGTTTGATTTGAGTTATTGGTATTGCCTTGTGAATGTATTTAAGTGTTTTTGTAGGTGAAAGGCAAGTTTGGGTGAGAAATATGGCATGGAAATGGCCTTATTTTGTCTACACGGGCAAAGACACGGGCGTATGTCTCAGCCATGTATGACTCATGGCCTAACACATGGGCGTGTGATCTAGGCGTGTGTCCCCTACATCTTTAAAATTTAAAATAGAATGTTCAGGATTTTTCACACGACCTGGCACACGGGCATGTAGCTTGGCCATATGACCCAATTCAGTGAGTTACATGAGTACTAACATGGGTTGGCACATGGCTGTGTGCCTTATTTCGATTGCCCACACGGCCTACCCACAGGGGCGTGTGCCCCCTACACTTAGGAAGAATTTTAAAATTTTACAAAAAATTCTCTAAGTACCCGATTTAGTCCCGACTTGTTTTTAATGCATATTTTGGGCCTCGAGGGCTCATATAAGGGAGTTTATGAATAATTTCGGACATGAATGTTAAATAATGTGAAATACTTGTATTTGATCTGTATTCCGGTAATGCTCCGTAACCCTGTTCCAGCGATGGATACAGGTTAGGGGTGTTACATTAAGTTTGTCTTTAGATTCAAGTTGTAACTTTGGTACTTAAGGTTAAAAATGTTAGCTTTGATGATGATTATATGAATTAATAATTGATATGTGATGTTATAAAGTGAATTTGGAATGTAACTTATATGCTAAGTAAAAGATAGAGATGTTTAAGTTTAGTATGAATGTAAATATGTATGTGATCACATGTTTGAAGATGTTTATATGTGCCAAGAATGTATTTTGGCATTTGAATTAATGTCTAAAAATGAGATGTTTTGAGTTTTGGGACATTTAGACCATTTGAGTTTTGTACGTGGTAGATTTGAGATGAATGAAGTAAAATTTAGGGAAATTGCGTTCATAATCATGACACTCCCCTATCAATGTCACAACATCGAGCTTCTATTCCCATAATTCTGACTCTTCCTTACTGAGATCACAACAATGAAATTCCTTTTATCTTCACAGTCACAATGTTCCTTTGCTGAAGTTGTGACATCAACCCTCTGTTTTCAAGGTCGTAACTCACCTCAATTGAAGTCACGACATCATACTTCTAAGGGTGTGCAAAATTTGGGTAAAACCGAAAAAATTCGGTTAACCGACCGAATTCGATTAATTAGTCGGTTAACCAAATTTTTTCGGACGGGGGTCGGTTAATTATTTTTTGAATTTTCAGTTAACGATTAATTCGGTTCGAAACTGGTCGGTTAACCGAAAATTTTTGGTTAACCGAAAAAATTAATAATAAAAATTATAATATATAAATAGACTTATTATTCACCTAAACCCAACCCAAACCCAAACCCAAACCCAACTACCCAATTACCTAACCCAATTATCCAACCCAACCCAACCCAATAATAGAAATTACAAATAATTTAATAAAAAAATAAAAATAAAAATCTAAAACTAAAAGACAACAAACTAAAAAAAAAAACTTAACTTTAACTTCAAATCCCTAATTGAAATTTGAAAACTCCCAATATCTCTACTCTACCAGGCCAGCAACCTTCCGTCCGGCATTTCGACCCATCACCGGCGATTTGAGTCTTGAGGTAACCCTGTCCCTGTTCACTTCTTTCTCTTCATCTAATTTCGCTTGCAATTTATCGACCTGCATTAACACAGTAAAAGATGAATTGTTGGGTCTAAATTAGTGATAAAAGTTTGCTGAAGCCTCACTTCAGTTTGTGATGATAAAAGTAAAACCAGTAAAAGATGAATGGGAAAAAAGACTTTTGGTTCATCATGTTTTCTTTATATCAAACGAAAATGGGGGAAATGATAGTGATTTGGGTCAAATTTTGTCATTAGTACTTGTAAGTTATGGATTTAATGTTTATAGTATATGTTATTTACCATAAATGTGCTAATACTTTATGTTATATAATTTTTATATTATTTTTCATGAATATAAATATATAATGGTTTTATATTGTTTTAGTTATTTAAGCTATCAAACAAATATTTATTGAGGACAAAAATTAAGGATGTTGTTTAATCAATTTTCCTCATTCAGCTTAATTGCTTACGATAAATGAATAAAGGCTAGAACGAAGCTACTGAGTTGTTCTGAATAAAGCAGCAAATGGAAGAGTGGAATATGATAATGCATTCAACCTCTGAGTAGAATGAAACACTAGTTTTTTTATTTTTGAATTTAAATAATAATAGTAACAAGATAGAATTATTGTTGTCGAAAGTTAAAATACAATGGTAAATAAATCTCACATTTTAACAACATAGACTCAATTAATACAATTAGTAAATTGAATAACAATTTAACAAATAATTTAATCAAAATAAATCTCACATTTTAACAACATAGACTCAATTTTAATCTCACTATTTTTTAATTATTATTCATATTCTTGTTAGATATATTCATTTCCAATTATATATAAGAAATCATAGCTGATTAGAACTAGAAAAGGAAAAGTCAAAAAAAGAAAAGTTGGCAGTGGTTATAGACTTGAGACATGCATTGAAGAAAAAAAGTTTCCAAAGTAGCTTTCGTTTCTTATCAATGATACTTAAATCTCAGTCAAATTTTTGCACATGTTTTTTTTGTAGGTTTAATGTAAATGGAGATCTTTTGGAGAGAAGAAATGGATATAAATGGAGATTATTAAAGACTTACATTTCAATTATGTGTTAATTTCAAGACTTATTTAATGTTTTTAATTATGTAGTGATTCAAAGACTTGTGTAATGTTTTTAATTATGTAGTGATTCAAAGACTTATGTAATGTTTTTAATTATGTAGTGGTTCAAAGATTTATGTAATGTTTTTAATATGTAGTGATTCAATTCGGTTAATCGGTTAATTCAGTTAATCAGTTAATCGGTTAATCAGTTAATTGGTTAATTCGGTTAATTCGGTTAATCGGTTAATTCGGTTAACTCGGTTAATTTTTAACTAAAAATTAAAAAAATTCGGTTAATTCGGTTAACCGACCGAATTAACCGAAAAAATTTCGTGTCGGTTAATTTTTTTTTAAAAAATTTAGTTCAGTTAACAATTAAAAATTTTAAAAGGTGGGTTAATTCGGTTAACATAATTTCGGGTCGGTTAACTGGTTGGTTAACCGAATGAACACCCCTACATACTTCTACCCTCAATTTTGTAGAATGCATCATTTAATGTCACACCACTAGTATGGCAAATCCAAGGTTAAGGTGTGTAATAGTGAAATAATCTATTTGGCAAAGTGTAATCCAGCCAACCGCTTTTTTTGGCGAATATGTGTGGTCATATAGTAACCGTCATGTAAGTAAGTGAAGATTCCATTTCAAATTATTCTACTATTTAAAAAGAAATATTTTGTTAAGCGAAATGGTAATTGTGGTATGAATTATAACCAAATGCATAGTACGCCCTGTTTGTCTTAGTATTGTGTTGGTTGGATTATAAAGTGACTTGGTTAGGAACCAACTAGATTGACTAGTCTAATATCTAATATGCAGGATTCTCATTTATGTTTCTCTCGAAATCTATAGGCTATTAAGAAAGACAAATTCTGAATTAAGTGACACTTGTTAAGTTCCTCTAGGCGAGGTTGGGTTATATATATATGAGTGAGAAGGGTTCTAAAAAAGGTTCTTCTTTTTCTCCAAAATACTACTCTCTGATTATTTTTCTTAAATCAAATTGTATCTCTTCCTCATTAAGCTGAAAGTAAAGGTTCTTGGTTTAATTAGTGGTTATTCCATCTCCAGGTAAGTATTACAACTCTGTATGTTAAGTTTTGAAAGGTTAGGTCTATAAGATGTATATAAACAGTAAGGTGTAAGTACAAGGCTTTGCATGGAGGTTGTCAGTGATTAAGATAATAGTGGTTTATATGTGATTGAGTTTTAATAAAGATCCTATGTTCTTTAAGCAGTTGTTGCTATTGGTTCGAGAAAGATGTCTGAGTATAGAGTTTCAATCTATAGTGGGTGAGTATCAGGTGAGTCTCCATCTTGACTCTTGCATAAAAATTATTCAAGTAAAAGTATATATATAAATGATAATGGCATCTCTGATAATTGATAAGTATAGGAAAAATAGTAAATATGATATGCGTGCTATGATGATATGTATAATGTTCTATTGAAAATAATGTTGATTGGAAAGTATGCAAGTAAAGTTTGATATAAGGAAAATTTATGAATCGATCAGATGTGTGAACAATTTGGTAAGTGAATTATGAGTACTGTCCCTTTGTAAAGCCTCTGGTAGGGCAGATATAATACTAACTAGAGTAGCAAATCATAATACAAAAATAAGGGTAAGACCATATGGTTTAGACCCATGGCAATATATGATATGAAAACACTCATGGTGTAGCCTCCAGTAAAATGAAGACTAGACTGGCAAATCATGATACATGAAAGTGTGTAAATTCACATGGCTGAGACTCATAACAAGATTTGATTGTACGAATGTTCATGGTGTAGCCTTCGATAATGTGTAGGTTGAACTAGTAGATCACCATACATGAAATTTATGTATAAGTCCATAACGGAGAAACCCATGGCACATTCTGTGAAAAGCCGTCAAGATAGTAAATATGTGAATTTTATATGTGGCCCTTATTGCGTATTCTATTTGACTTTTGTGGGTACTTTGCTAAGTTTATATAATAGAATGTGATTATCCGTCTGTATGGTAAGTTCTGGATTAATTCTGTTGGTTCTATGATAGATACTGCTATGATAAGGTTATGATATATTCGAAGCTAAGTTGGTTGATTTAGATCTACAATATAATCAAATAAACTTTAAGGGAAGTTCTTGAAAGAAGTGTGTATCTGTATATTCATAAAAGGTATCCGACATGGTAATCTATTAGTTGTGAATATGGGAGTATTCGTAGTTATGAAAAACATAAGAAATTGTCTATTTAAGTTCATCTATGTTATATTTAGTGCCAAAATCTGAGTATCTGATATCCTCCATATGAGAGTAGTAATATGTCTTACCTTGGAATCTTATGGAATCTGAGATGTATGGCACCTTGGGTAGATTTGTGTTTTGAAACCATGATATGGGTAATTATTCTAAACGATCTAGATATAATTTATTATCAGTATATGCATGTATTGAGATGATTTAATTTGGTAAACTGATGGTATCCAACTTATCGTGGGAATCCGTCAAGGGGTAAGAATCCGCCAGTAAACAGCATTCATGAACCATTTTTCTGGAATAAGTGTATGAGTAAAGTGATGGTCCGTATGAAGTGGACTCTAAAGGTATGTTCTTTTGAAGAGTACTTTTGTGATCTCAAGAGAAAGAAGAGATTAATAAAATGTCTAGAAGGATCTTAAGTCAGTCAGGTAGTTAAGAGAGTACTGTGGTACATTAAGAGTATGATAGTTAGCATGTAAGTGTAAGCCTGTAATTGTGAAAGCATTGGCCAAAATAGAAGTAAGATGTTGAGAATGTTAGTTGATGCACAGATAATCTTTAGTTACTATAAAAGTATCTGCCAATGTATTTTGCATTAACTCTCACTAAGCTCTCCTAAACTTATAAATGTTATGTTTATGTTTCACGTGGTATAATAAGAAAACGCGCCAGGATTATGCCAAGGAAGCAACGAACCAGGTTATTATGCATAATGTGGAAAAGTGGCGTATTGTAGGATTTCATCCTAAAAGTCAGTCTTTAATAATCGTTTGTGTTGTAATGAGTTGTGCCAAGTTTGATGTAATATTTTTATTTCTAAATACTTTCTTTTGTTTATATAAAATTATGTCTTTAATTAAATAATAAGAAAAATGTTTTAAATAAGAAGGATTTATCAATTATTTCAAAACTTTGTTATGTATTGTAGGTAGTAACACCCGATATCTGAACCCGGTAATTCAGGTTAGGTACAGGGTGTTACATTCAATGTCGCGACATTACCCTTATATTTTGCAATTCTTACATTTTAGTCCCTCATTTATTACCAATGTTTCCAAAGAACTTTCATAAGCTCTCTTATAACTCGGATTTGAATAAATAATATGCTTTAATTAAGTTTTGAAACCTAATTGCTTGTGTGACTTGTTTACTAGATGTGTAAATGAAACCGTAGTTGCTTCAGCAATAAATGTGGCATCTCACACATTGAATTTGGCGGTTGAGTGTAGGTTGTTACATAGCTTGTCTCCTATCCAAGCTTGTATTAGAGCTAAACATGATGCCAGACTTTTGGAAGTTAATAGATTAACCCGAAGCCTCGGGTTATGTAGAGAGAATATTCTTAATAGTATGACACTCAGAGTCAATAAATCGAAAGAAGAAAAAACTATTATCAACAAAAAGGTGGGAAACACAAGGTATGCCATTTAATGTATGTTTAAATTCCTCATCTAAATACACTCAATTTTTTACAGGCATCGACACCTATAAGTGTCAATGTATGTTTAAATTTTTCGAATTCTCTCTCTCTCTCTAAAAAAAAGTCATTTAAGGATAAGGCCGTTAGGATTTTTAAATAGACAATTGCCTTAGATGTTAAAGTCCATTTAAATTTTCTAATTTTTTTTCTTATATTAAAAGATTTGTTAGAGTTAAGGTGCCTAAAATTTTAAATAGATCTCAACAATCATTGATATTGCGAGATTCATTTAAATTTATAAAGAAATTTTTCATTTTAGCCCATTAAAATAAAAAAGAAGATTATGGAAAAAAAAATATGGGCATTAAAATCGACCTCGACACCTAATTCTAATGGGCTAAAAAAACATGACTATTATAAAAACAGATTTTTGAAAATAATCTCAAACTCTACTTATTTAAAAAAATATTAACAATATCACAATAAAATCTTAATGATAAAGTTGAGATCTAGATATTTTTAAAATCTAAAGTTCTTAAATTGCACTATATAGATGGAGTTATACTTGTAACCTTTCGAAAACAAAAAATAATAATAATAATAATCTATTTGACCCTTCAACTTTATAAAAAAAAGTTATTTTAGTTCTTCATTTAATTTTTTCTTTATTTTTAACCATTAAACTTATATTGTTTGTCAAATCACTCAAAAATAGATTAAAAAAAAGTTAAAGTTTTAACTTTAAGCATATACATGTATTGCCACAAGGATGTCACATTAATAATTAATTAATTTTTAAATATTAAAAATATAAAAATATAAAAATTATTAAATAAACTATTAACATTTTTAAAAATATAAAAATAATTTTTTAATTTTTAAAAAATTAATTATTTATTTACATGGATGCCACATCAGCAAAATTAACAGAAGTTAACTTTTTTATCTATTTTGGAATAATTTGATAAAAATATAAATTTAAAAATTAAAAAAGGTAAAAAATAAAAGGACGAATGTTTTTCTTAAGTTGAAGGGACAAATAAATGATAAATTTTATACTATAATTGTTGGTGTTATATCAAATGATAATTTTTTTTTGTTATTGTGAACAGTGTAAAATAAGTAAACTTCAATTATTTTTATATTAATATTATCAAGTAAGGGTGAGCAAAATTTGATTCGATTTGAAAAAATTGAAAAAAAAATTAAATTTTGAGTTAATTAAATCGAGTTATTCGAATTAACTCAAATAAGTAATTCGAGTTTTGAGTTTGAATTGAGTTGAATTTTACAATTTGAATAACTCGAATAGTTCAAATAACAAATTAGTGTAAATACAATTTTGATTCCCGTCAAGTTTGAAAACGAGTAAATTGATCTCTCTGTCAACAAAAATTACAAAAATTCAAAATAATTTTCAAAAATTCAAAATAATTTTTAAAATTCAAAATATTTATAAAAATTTAAAATTATATTTTTAAAAAATATAAAATTTTCAAAAAAATTCTAAAAAATTTAAAAAATTTAAAATTTCCTAGAATAATAATTTCAGGACCTAAATAAGTTAATTAATGATTCAAGTTTATCATACTAAAGTATTTTTTTATTTTGCTTTGAAAAAATTTTTAAATATATATGGTTTCAAATTTATGTGCTCTAAGTTATACTATAATAAGATTTTAATTTAACATGTTTAATTTTTTAATTTAACTCGAACAATTTTACTCAATTCGGCTCGACTCAAATTTCATTTTACTTGACTCGATTCGAAAAAATTTCAAATCAAGTTAGAATGATAAAATAGAATTTGTCAACTCGATTAATTCAAAAATTTTTATTTAATCGAACGCTCAAGTAATTTTATTTAATTTTTAAAATAAAAATTTGCGTACAAATTCTTGGCTAAATTACCATAAAAAACCCTTTTTTTTCAAAATTATGGAAATGGACCGATATTTCAATTAATTACGGAAATAGGCCAAAAACCCCAAAAACCCGTCCACGTCAGCGCGTTGTCAGGGGAAATCGGGGAAAAACGCTTTCCTGAGGAAGCGTTTTGTCCACGTAGGACAAAAACGCTTCCTCAGGGAAGCGTTTTTCCCCTCCAACAGTCAGATTTTTTTGACCGTTTTCTTTAAATTTTTTGACCATTTTACCCCCCAACGGTAAAAAAAAAATATAAAAACCCCCTCCCTTTTACTATTTTTCACACACAAATCCTCTCCAAAATTTCTCTAAATTCTCTAAAATTTCTCTCAAAATTCTCTTAAATTTCTCTCAAATTTTCAACAATTTGCTCAAATTCTCTCAAATTTCTCTCAAATATTCAATAAATTGCTTAATTTCTCCCAAATTTGTCTCTAATTTTTGCAAAAAAACTCTTCAAAAATTTTAAAATTTCTCTCAATTTTCGAAAATTTGAAAATTTCAATCGTGTTAGCGATGGCTTCCGAATTAATTCGTCTTGATCCTACACACATCTCTGTCGAACAATTGAGAATGGTAAGTGTTTATTTTAATTTTAAATATTATATAATATTTTTTTCATTTATGCAATTTTAATTAATTTTAATTTTAAATATTATTTAATATTTTTTTCATTTATGCAATTTTAATTAATTTTAATTTTATAATTATTTATTATAGCCAGTAGATCGGGTGTTGCAATGCTATATCTGTAATATGTCTGCGCCTCTATCGCCGTTGATAGAGAATTACCTGCGTGAAGCGGGTTTTTGGCACGTGGCTACAGTAGGCCATGGATGCAAGTTGGACCCGAAACTTATCAGTGCGTTGATAAAGAGGTGGAGACCCGAGATGCACACATTTCATCTTCCATGCGGAGAGTGTACTATCATTTTAGAAGATGTGCACTTCAATTGGGATTACCGGTGGATAGGTACGTAGTGATCGGGTCCACTCAATCTGCTAATTGGGGTGCCGTATGCTACGAGCTTTTGGGTGCTATTCCGGATAGAATCAAGGGAGGTCGGATCGAGATGGGCTGGTTACGAGACATATTCCCAGAGCCAGATGATGATTCTACCGAACTAGAATTAATACGATATGTTTGGGCATATATTCTTCAGATTATTGGAGGTTATTTGATGCCGGACTTGTCCCAAAACCTCGTACATTTGAGGTGGCTACTAAAACTCGTTGATTTTAAGGCAGCCGGTGAACTTAGTTGGGGGTCTGCCGTGTTGGCAACATTATATCGGGAGATGTGCGGGGCGACGGTACCAAATAAAGCCAAAATCGGAGGTTGCCTATCACTACTCCAATCATGGGCACGATATCGACTTCCATTTTTACGTCCTCGAGTGAACCACCCACATACATTTCCACTCATAATGAGGTAAATTTTATAATAGATTTTAGAATTATTAGGTAGATTTAAAATATAATTGTATACTAAAAATTTATTTAATTAGGTGGAACCATTCAGCTAGTTATGTTAGAATACCGACCTCTCTAGAAGATATACGACTTTTATTAGACCAACGATCAGAAGCACAAGTAAGTATTATATCGAAATATGTATACTTAATAAAATAGTTATTTCATAAATATTATTTAGTATTATGTATATAACTAATATTTTTATCATGTTAATATAGTTTGAATGGACACCATACGAGGATTCGGCAGTTCGGGTGGTAATTCCAGATGAATTCTTACAAAACTCAAACATCTGGCATGTGAAGGCCCCAATGGTCACATATGCGATCGTTGAGATGCACCAATCTGATAGAGTATTGCGGCAATTTAGATTCCGACAGTCGATTCTCGTGACACCTGAGAAGCTAGATGATGAGCACGAAATCGACTTACGACAACCGAATACGGATTGGCCAAGATACTGGTCAAATTATATCGAAATGTGGGAAAATCGGTATGATTATATACCAACTCGGGAACCGATCATCGTTCTAGAGTTGGCGTGTGTGCCGGAATACATGCCATGGTTTAGAATCCATGGCAAGCCATATCTATTATCCGAAGAGGAGAGGCGACAACAAATACGTGTTGAAAGGGAACGACGGGGCCCTTTAAATCCAAGAAGAAGGGATGACGACGCGAGCCAACCAATAGCGGCGACACAGCCACCGAGCCCATCAACAGCACCCCCACAGTCACCGGGCCCAACAGTTCAACAGACGACACCCACATCACAGCCTTTTCAGATGATGCCAGGTATTTACCCTAACCATTTTATGTATCCTAACCCTTATATGTTTCCTTTTTCTAGTCCCATGGCAGGTTGGAATGCATGGCCTAGTTCATCTCCGTTTCCGATTACTCCTGCTCAACCGTCGATCTATAGGCCGCCGTCGCATGAGGAATCGCACGAGTCGCCGTCGGGGAGCTCTTCTTTTTACCAATCCCCATCGTCTTATGGGATTCTACCACCTTCGCCATGGATGATGCAAACACCTCCAGGTTCATTATTTTATCAAGGTGGTTCATCCTCCCAACACCCACAACCAAATCCCATACTGGAGGAACCAGAACCCCCGCCCGAGGAACCACAACACCCGGCAGATGCTGAACGAATGAGGAATCTGGCGCGAAACCGTCGACGCCCCCATGTGGCGCTGATTTCGACCGCCACCAACATTGATTTATTGTAATATATTTGTATAAACATTTTTTTATACATTTTCATTTAATACAATAAAAGATGTTTTGAATATGTTAATTTTAGTTTACTTTTCTATTTTTTAATAAAAAATAGAAGTTCTTTTGAATAAGGTAATATTGTAACCTCATGCGATCATAAGCATTTAAATGCTTCAATATCATCTAATTCAACCTCATCTAATTAACTGTAACCTCATAACCACCTTTCACATCAAAATTTACAAAATTTACAACAAATAACATCGAAATCATACTTTAATTAGAACATTAATGAGGAAACTTTAACACATCAAAGTTATTTAATACACTAAAAGATCTTTTGAATATGTTACACACATCTCTGTCATTCATTGCGATTGGGACATGATTGACTTGTATGTCCTGGGTTCCTACACCATCCACACAATTTTGGTTGGTTCGTTGTTTCTCGAAAATCCTTATTGTTGCGTATTCTACTTGAGCAAGGTCGACCTTTTGGTTTGCAACGCAGTTCTCTATCCGGTAACAACTTAAATGGAGCAAACGATACAGACAGCCACTTACGTTCATCTGAGACTGGTGGGAATACGTGTCTCCAGATATTGTACATATATTTTATTTTGTACACATCGTCTACATAGCTCATGGGATCCATACGCAGATTTTGACAAGCTGCAATTGTATGAGCGCATGGATAACGGAGTGCATTAAATCTCCCACAGTCGCAAGTCCTATTCTGTAAATGTACACGATATTACCCGCCAGTAATACCTTGGTTCGGTATGTCAAACTCTGTTACACGAAACCATAGGTTGTCACGATAGTGGCGCACTGTGTACATAGTGTTCGCCCGCGCTTTGGATTTGTTAATTGCTTGCAACACCTTGTGGCACCATACAGGGCCTCCCTGCATTTGCCCTTTATAAGTCACTGCTCGCTTTGGAAATAATACAGCTAACCGAAAATACGTCTCTCGTACAACTGATGTTATCGGCAAATGACGCGTTCCTTTTAGAATAGAGTTTATGCATTTGGCCAGGTTTATGGTCATATGACCATATCGTAGGCCACCGTCATATGCTTGTGTCCACTGTTCAAAAGGTATGTTACATAGGTAGTCCGCGCTTTTTACGTTAACTGAACTCAAAATCGCCAGCATCTCATGAAAACGATCCTTACTTATCTCATACCCTGCCAATATAAGTTCATAGCAAAAATTACATACCACTCTTCCATTCAGAATAAATTGAATATTACAAACAAAATTAATTAATAGATAATAAGTTTATTACCCATGTTTGTCACTTCCCGTCGTTCAGTTGTAGATCGATATTGCCCGTAGAAGTTAGACGCAACGTGCCTTAGGCAATACCGATGGTGTGTGTATTGCCATAGACTTTCTTCTCGCTCAATTGTAGATAATATTCCAGTGCCCCGATCGGATATAACGCAGATATCAGGTTGGGGGCAAACATGCCTCCTTAACCTAAAGAGAAAAAAATCCCAGTCATCAGCTGACTCCCTCGGTGTTATCGCAAACGCAATTGGAAGGATTCTCCTACTACCATCCCGTGCTACAGTTAGCAATAGCCGATGGGTATATCTACCATATATAAAGGTACCGTCAATTTGTACCAGTGGCTTGCAATATAGAAATGCGTCTCGGCATTTCTTAAAGGTCCAGAAAAGACGCTTGAATACTTGGCATCCACGGAGCAATCGATCATTGTAGTACGCAGGTGCCATTTAAAGGTCTATTATACAACCTGGGACGTATCTATCCAGCACCTGACACCACTGCCACAATTCATTATATGAAGCGTCCCATCCACTATGCATCTTCTCCAATGCCTTCTGCTTAGCTATCCAAACCTTGCGATAAGAGGGCGTGTACCTGAATTGGCTACGTATATGGGCAATTAAGACCACCACTAAAGTCCTGGGATCCTCCTTCAGCATTGGTAGTATTAAGCTAGCACACATACTCGAATCTATTTTAGGATGATCTTGTGAAACACCTGTCAACGAAGTATTAAGCTAGTACGTTAAATATGTTAACATTACGTATTAAATAATGTAACTTTACGTGTTAAATAACCCTAATTACTGTACCTCCAACACATGTATGTGGACCTTTGTACTTTTTTATCTCCCATAACCCTATCATTTTCTTCAACGAGGCCATGATTTTCCATGTACATGTCCCGTGTTTACCGCACATTTGGCCTCAAACTTATCAGATTTGGATTTAATCACATTGTAGTTAACCCCATTCATGATGCTATGTTGTTTCAATGCACCAAGAAAACTATCATTGTTTGAAAACTCCTTGCCAACTTCCAAATCGCCCGAATCCAATGACGAACTTGCAAGTCACGCCTTCTGTGTGGTAGATCTGGAAACTCCAACGCATCATCATTACATAGATCGACATTATGCATGTGGGTAAGAGGCGAGTACGCCCTAAATCGCGGATCTTCTTCTTCTTCATCTGAACCCCCTTCAGCTTTGGTTGGCACAGGCTCTGGTTTAGAAAATAATGTAACTTCTGCACCATCAGGCCCGAGCTCTCGAGGCGGATCAACATCAGACTCATCATCTAACCTACCATCAGCTGCAACATATGAGGTCCCCTCGCCGGTGGACGTCATAGGGAGTACATCATCCCTTCTTCTGAACGTTTCATAACGTCCCCAATCAGATGTGGCTTGCCCACTAGTAAAAGTTGATGTTCCCCAGTACGTATTCCCAGCATCAGATATTGACTCACCGAGGTACATATCCCATCCACTAACGGAGTGTCGTGCAGGGGTTGTGTATTCCGTACAGCTGCCAAACACCAGAGCTTCTGTGTTTTGCCACCCACTAACGGAGTGTCGGGCAGGGGTTGTGTACTCCTCTCGAACAGCAGTAGATGTTGAAGCCGCAAATGCATCATTTGGAGATTAAAATTGTACATATAACTCAAGATATGGTGCTCTACTAGCGAGATGAGTCTGCACCATTGCCTCCAAGCCACGAGCACCTCTGATATCGAACGAGTCATATGTCACCGGATCTTCAGAAGCACAAAATCGATACTTAATAGACAAAACTTTCATTGGCGTTGTACCGAAAATTTTACGCCTAATTCTTTTGCGAAGATCTGTCAATTTAATGTTCTGGTTAAAAACTAGTCGCACTGTATTCTCCGATAAAAAAACAACACCGTTCTCGGTGTGACGAACCTCACCATCATAGTAAATAACAGCACTCATACATTCACTCATTTTCAAATTCTACTCTTCTTAACCTCTCAATTTTTTTCTTTGTTATGAGTTATGCAACCTGAGAATGAAATTTGACTTATTTATAGCCTCAGGCCAAGTAGAAAGTACTGTAGCAAAAGCGCGTCCACGTGGGAGCGTTTTCCATCACTTCTGCTGACAGTGCATCCTGCTTGAAGCGTTTTTGACACTGTTTGCTCAGAAACATCTTCTCAAAATAATTTTTTCAGGAAGTACTATAGCAAAAGCGCGTCCACGTGGGAGCGTTTTCCATCACTTCTGCTGACAATGCATCCTGCTTGAAGCGTTTTTGACACTGTTTGTTCAGAAACGTCTTCTCAAAATAATTTTTTCAGGAAGTACTGTAACAAAAGCGCGTCCACGTAGGAGCGTTTTCCATTACTTCTGCTGACAATGCATCCTGCTTGAAGCGTTTTTGACACTGTTTGTTCAGAAACGTCTTCTCAAAATAATTTTTTCAGGAAGTACTGTAGCAAAAGCGCGTCCACGTGGGAGCGTTTTCCATCACTTCTGCTGATAGTGCATCCTGCTTGAAGTGTTTTTTACACTGTTTGTTTAGAAACGTTTTCTCAAAATAATTTCTTCAGAAACCAAATCAATTAAAAAACAAAAAAAATTATATTATTACTAATATACATTTTTTAATAAGCCTAAACCCTAAACTACTTAAAAATTAATCCATAAATAAACCTAAAAACTCTAAACCCTAATAAACCCTAAAACCTAATTTATTTAATTTAAAAATATAAATAAACCTAAAAACCCTAAACCCTAATTAATCATAATCCCTAATTTATTTAATTTAAAAAAACCAAAACCCATAATCCCTAATTTATTTATTTTTAAAAAAATAAAAAAACCTAAAAACCCTAAACCACTAAACCTAAACCCCAAAACCTAACCCTAATCCTAAAACCAAAAAAACCCCTAAATCAGCCCAAACCCTAACCCAAAAAAAAGGAGAAAAACGCTTCACTGAGGAAGCGTTTTGTCCACGTAGGACAAAAATGCGTCTTCAAGGAAGCGTTTTTGTCCTACGTGGACAAAACGCTTCCTCAGGGAAGCGTTTTTGCCCGATTTCCCCTGACAACGCGCTGACATGGACGCGTTTTTGGGGTTTTTGGCCTATTAAAATATCGGTCCATTTCCGTAATTTTGAAAAAAAAAGGGCTTTATATGGTAATTTAGCCCAAATTCTTATTGATCAAATTATAATTTTTGGGGAAAAGATAAATTCATTTAATTTAATTTTAAAGATTATTAATAGAAAAATAGAAGCCCAAATAAAAGAATTGAAGTATATTTACGCATTCATTTGTTTATGAGAAAATAAAATGATTTAAAATGTATGAATATTTGGTGAATTTGATGCTCACTCTGTTCAAATGATTCAAGAATAGCCAATAATAGAAAACTCGAAAGGAGTAAACATTCAAAGCTCAAAAATATGTCACCAAAGCAACACGAATCCGCAACTTCAGCCAATACCTCACATTCATCCATGTCTTTCTCCTGGTTTGTTTTTAAAGTAGAGAAGCTCCGAAAGTAGCTTTATTCCATTCCTTTCTAGTTTCTTCAGTTCAAATAAATCCATTTGATATAAAACCCAAAAGGAAAAGCAAAGTTGTAGCTAAATATACAAACAAGATGGTACAAGTAGAACCAGGTCGTATACTTTTGATAACCTTTTTGTCCACCTTGCTGATTACTTCCAGCATTGCTCATAAGGAGGAAGAGGAGGAGGTGGATCCCAATAGCCCCGAAAGTACCACACCAAAGGAGGTGACTTATGATTCAAGGTCTTTGCTCGTTAATGGCAAAAGAATGCTTTTCTTTTCAGGCTCCATACATTACCCTCGCAGCCCCCCAGATGTATGCATTGTTTTTAATTTTTTGTGCCGTTTAATATCCCGGTGGAGCTTTGATGCGTTTAGAACTAATTTTTGTTGTTCAAATTTGGTTCAGGCCTGGCCTGGTCTCCTCAGAAAAGCTAAAATTGGAGGCCTGAACATGGTTGAGACCTATGTTTTCTGGAACGTCCATGAGCCAGTTCAAGGCAAGTACAACTTCGAAGGACAATACGACTTGGTGAAGTTCATTCAGTTGATTCAGCAGCACAAAATGTTTGCAATGCTTCGAGTTGGCCCCTTTATCCAGGGTGAATGGAACCATGGGTAAACATTGAAATTCCTCATCATCTTCCTATTTCTTATTAAATGATTTAACCTTCTATAGATCAGCTTTAAAAATCGAGTTTTCATTGTAACGAAACATTCAGAGGATTACCATATTGGCTAAGAGAGGTCCCCAACATCATATTCCGTTGTGATAATGAACCATTCAAGGTAATATGTCATCTTCTCCGAGCACTCTAATACTGTAAATCCACAGGATTTTAATCGATTGAAGATTTAACCTTTTGCAGATGCACATGAAAAAATTTGTTACAGTGGTGATTGAGAAAATGAAGCAAGCGAAGTTGTTTGCTCCACAAGGAGGCCCTATTATAGTATCACAGGTTTAGTTGATATACTCTTAATCTGAAACTTGTAACTAATGCTATATCCTTTAATCTAATATTGATGACTTATATTTGGCAGATTGAGAATGAATACAATACTATTCAACTAGCATTCAGAGAACGTGGAAACAGTTATGTTCAGTGGGCAGCAAAGATGGCCCTTTCCTTGGATACCAAAGTCCCATGGATCATGTGCAAGCAGAAGGACGCCCCAGATCCAATTGTAAGTTTCTGCCGAGGCAAGACTATCCCTGCTCGGGATTTTGTCTCTTGACTTTACCTAGAGCTTTAGGAGCATTAGACATACGAAACCATGGAAAACTGAAGAGTTTACAGATGGTAGGACTCGAGCACATCACCTATGGCATAGTAGTAGTATCCTCCCCATAAATGGTCTATATGCCGTAAGTCATGGAGTAGAGTTCAATCGTGTGCAAACTCTTCAATTTGTCTCCTCCCCATAAATGATCTATATACCATAGGTCATCGAATCAAGTTCTATCAAGCCTAAACTCTTAAGTTCGCAGCAGTTTTACCTGTTCAAACACTCCAATGAATTTCACCCTTGTGAACCCATCAAAGCTTTCAGCAGAGTCGAGATATAAAATCTCAATGGAGACAATACTGGGTTAATGATGGCCCGAATAATTTTGATTGCTTTGAAGAGATCAAGTATCAGTTAGTATAGAAATATTGCAAAAGTTTTCAACATAATTCAATAAAGAAAAAGACTGAAAGCCTGCTTTTTTCCTTTGTTTATGCATTCATTTTTTTTCAGATTAATACATGCAATGGAAGGCACTGTGGAGATACTTTCACGGGTCCAAATGGTCCCAACAAGCCTTTCCTTTGGACTGAGAACTGGACTGCACAGTAAGTATTCGATAATGAATGATGTTCACTCGAAAATTCGAATGCGTTGTGGCTGATGTTGTGGCTGTTTTCAACGCGGTTTTTTGAAAATTCAGGTTTAGGGTATTCGGAGACCCGCCATCTCAAAGATCAGCAGAGGATTTGGCATTCTCGATTATTCGATTCTGCTCCAAAAATGGAACTTTGGTCAACTATTATATGGTAGGAAAGATGCTTAACTGTCTTGTCTAAGTTCAATTCTTATCTAAACGGCACCCTTTTCAGACATAGCTCATTGGTCTTCATTTTTTTTTTCCCTCTGTGTGTGTGTGTGTTTCAAGTACCATGGTGGCACAAATTTTGGCAGAACAAGCTCTTCTTTTACAACAACTCGCTACTATGATGAAGCGCCTCTTGATGAATTTGGTAGGATTTAAGAATATTCTTACTGATGATCCATGGATTAAGTCCTCTCTGTACAGCTAATTTTTACATGTGAATATTGTAGGTTTAATAAGGCAACCAAAATGGGGTCACCTCAAGGACGCTCACAGGGCTGTAAATTTGTGCAAGAGGGCTCTATTTTCCGGGTCTCCTTTTGTTCAAAGGTTGGGTCCAGATCAAGAGGTAAGGGTGGAGGTGGTTGGATCAGATAATTGGATATGGTTGAAATGAGTTAAGCTATTGTGCGATGCAGGCTCGTGTGTGGGAGCAACCTGGAACTTCACTCTGTTCAGCTTTCTTGACAAACAACGATACCAAGAAACCACAAGCGCTCCGTTTCAGGGGTCAGGATTATCAACTTCCACCTCGCTCCATTAGTATCCTCCCTGACTGCAAGACTGAGGTTTTCAACTCTCAAATGGTGAACTGAACTAAATTCCTGACCCTTCATATCTCCACTTCTGGTAACACTACAAGTTGGCCAGGTCCCTAAATAATTTAATCTTGATTGTTGAACTCAGATCACAACACACCATAATTCAAGAAATTTTGTAAGATCCGTAGCTGCAAACAAGAACTTCAACTGGGTGATGTACAGAGAAGTTGTTCCTGATGATCCTGGAAATAAGCTCAATGAGCCAAGGGAGCTTTATCAATTGACAAAAGATGCATCTGACTATGCTTGGTACATAACTAAGTAAGTCAATAAAAAATAAAAACCTGTCAAAAATGGATATTGAACCGTGGGGATTACTTGATCTTGTTCTACGAAATTCTTGCTGCAGACTGGATTTAGGTCGACGTGACTTACCAATGAAACATGAAATCCTCCCAGTTTTAAGGGTTGCAAGTCTTGGCCACGGACTTCATTGCTACGTAAATGGAAAATACATAGGTAACTGCAGCATTCGGAGTTATATTCTATGTTATTCAAACTCAGGTGTCTGATCTCGGTGCGGGTCTAGGTAGCGCACATGGTAGCAAAGTTGAGAAGAGCTTTGTTTTCCAGAAACCCGTAGAATTTCAGGCAGGGAGTAACCAGATTGCTCTATTGGGGTTTTTAGTTGGACTTCCAGTAAGGCTTTTCTGCAACTTAAAAAACAACTGTTGGGGATTAATTGAAATTTATAGCAGCTATTGATTATAGCTTTTCTTTATTAATCAAGGATAGCGGAGCCTACATGGAGAAAAGATACGCTGGGCCTCGTTCTATCACTATCCTAGGTTTGAACACTGGAACACTTGACATAACATTAAATACTTGGAGTCATCAGGTATGACTCTATCAACTTTTTCACTTTCTATATACTAAATTTCAGTCTACATTGGCTGCCCAAATAATATACTTGATAACTGTTTTCAGGTTGGACTTGATGGAGAAAACAACCAAATATATACCCAAAATGGCTTCCCGAAGGTACAATGGGTAAAGGGTGGACCATCCGAAGGTGTAACATGGTACAAGGTAATTCCATTGCAACACTATAATTTTTTTTAATGATTTGAAAAACGCAGTATGTTGTGCAAAAGAAGAAAAATGAAAGTTGCTTGTTGAATAGGGATACTTTGATGCACCTGAAGGAGACAAACCAGTTGCTATAAAGATGACTGGAATGGGTAAAGGTATGATTTACATCAATGGTAGAAACATTGGGCGATATTGGATGTCTTACCTCTCTCCTCTTAAGCGGCCAACTCAATCCGAGTACGTAAAAGCCATAAGGAACTGAACTGTGAATCAGATGAAACTAAGAAAAATTCTAATTCGTTTATGCAATGCAATCTAATTCAGATACCATATCCCAAGATCATACCTTCAACCAACAAAGAATCTTATTGTTATAGTAGAGGACGAGAAAGGTGACCCTAAAGATATTGAGATAGTTCTGGTTGACAGAGATACCATTTGCGGTTTTATAACGGAAAATCACCTACCGTCAGTGAGGTTATTCGAAGGCAAAGGTGGCAAACTTGTAGCCTTGGAGAAAGATTTGAAACCAAGGGTTGAACTTACATGTCCAAGCCAGAAACAAATTGTTGCCGTGGAGTTTGCCAGCTTTGGTGATCCTTTTGGTGCCTGTGGGCACTACGTAGAAGGAAACTGCACAACTCCCGTAGCAAAGCAAGTTGTTGAAAAGGTAATTAATCTCTATTTCCTAGCCTACAGCTTCTGTTTGTAACATGAATTTCAAAGTATTTCTTACAACACACTTTGGGTTTTTTTTTTTTTTTTTAAAAAAAAAAACAGTTTTGCTTGGGAAAACCAAGCTGCAATATCCCTCTGGACACCCCGGATTTGCACAATAAAAATGAAGCATGCCCCGAAATGAAGAAGACATTGGCCATCCAAGCCAAATGTGCCTTTAAAGCGTAGTTCTAAACCTGCTTTGAGAATTTCATGAGCTAAGCCTAATTTTGTTTAGAGAAACGACGAATATTATTTGATTGTACAAAGTCATTTGCTATTTGATTTCTGAAATGAATTGATTGTGCGATTTTCCTTTCAAGAAATAAAATATCAATTCTTTGTTATTCGGTTTTATTGTTTTAATGTCCAACATTGTTGAAACAATACCAAATTATATTGATAGTTTAGCCAATACATCCCACATCTTCAAATATATTAACTCAATGCATCAGAGGATAATTAAAGTCGAAAACAACAGACATCTAGTTTTTATATCAACATTTTAATAGTTTATCTTATGTTGACTTTTTTTCATTATTAGTGTAAAAAATAATTTTTTTAATAAAAAAAATAAGGGTGCATTTAAGAATTAAAACATATGACATTATCTTGAGTATCAATTCTGACAAAAGTACATCTATTATCAACAACTTGATAACAGATAAAAAGAATTTGATAACCAATGTAAGAACCTTAAATCCAAGCTAACCAACCACTCTCACTTCGGTCGATCAACCTTCTTAAGTTTTAGTCACCGGTCATTCTACATGCAAGCATTCCTACCCTGTTATAACACATTCAAATAAATGTGAAATAAAAGAGAAGCAAAAGAGTTGCTCAAGAATCTAAAAATCCGAGAATTGTGCTTCAATGAACGTCACTTGAACCCACAAGCGATGATTGCTGATTTGGCTGAAATCGAAACAAATCCCAAAATAAAGCTAAAAATAAACTTCAACCGAAAACAGCAAAGAACAAAGAATAATCTTTTAAAGAACTAAGAATAAACTAAAAAATGCCTCCTAATATGTTCTCTTGAGATAATATTTATAGTGTTAATGTATTATGACCTATTTGAGTCTATTGATTCCAATATTATAAGTTAATGCCAGTTGTACGGACAAAAACACTCTTTTTAAAAATTCTGGTTCGTCAGGCTCAATGTAGCAACACTCCATAATAATGTCGTGACTTTATGGACAATTTGCTTAATTTTTACGTGGATTGAATGTCACGACATTACTCTTTGATGTCGCAACTTTGCTGACCAATGTCGCGACTTTGTGATTATGGTGTCGTGACTTTGTGTTCAGAAGCTTGCCTCATGGATTTCTGTTAAAAATTTGGATAAATGTTGACAATGTCGCGACTTCTTCCTTGAATGTTACAACATCCATGGTTCCCCACTAACTCTTTAGCTTAGGTTGTTATCATGCGCACTCAATCAACTCATTAGTTCTTCCATAGGCCCAAATCGGCCTAAAGAGTCATAAAACAACACAAAAGCTCAATTTATTCAATCTAAATTTAAAACTAAATAATTCTAAAAATAAACATAAAAGATATAAAATAACTTAAATACAAGCTCCTTAAGTAATGAAAAAAAACTTAATTTTTTATAAATAAATTATTGCTAACTTGCAGACAGACACCTACTAAAAGGTTGATTATTTGTTTGCTTGTTTTTATTCTCTTTTTATTAAAGTGTGTAATTAAGGTTTTTGTATAGAAAATCTTAAGAGGATTAAAGGTTACTAGGTGAGTTTTATAAAAGCTAGAGGGTTCCAATTTAGCCACAAAAACTAGAGGAAATGATTCTAACTTAGTTTTTTAAAAATTAGGGATTATAAATGTTATACATTATCCTTAAAAGCATTAGTTCAATAAATTTAATTAGGAAATCATTGATTGAGGCCGAACAACTATAAATTCAAGTGCCCAACTTTTCTCCCTTCTATTTTTAATTTAGAAAAGTTTGTCGAATTTTTCAAAATCCCGATTCACCCATTATTTGTATTTTCTAGCCTAATAAGTGTAAATGAAAAAAAAAAGCCTTCATAAAATAAATAAATAAAATCAATTAAGCCTCTAATAAAAAAAAACTCACAATCAATTGAGCTACTGAAATATAGTTTTCCATTAAAGCCTCTGACAAGCCACTAAGTGATGATATGGCAACTAATGTAGCGACCATCGTGGCAACTAACGTTGAAAAAATGATGATATGGTAGTTGACATGGAAAAATACTAATGTGGATGGCTTAATTGATTTTTTTAATTATTTTGTGAGGGTTTAATTTATTTTTTAATTATTTAATTCTAAAAATTATTAAAATTGTATAAAAAAATTTAGAAATATTATAAATATTATTAATTTATAAAATATTATTAATTTAGTATAAAAAAATATAAAAATAATAAATTATAGAAAATTTAACTATAAAAAGGTCATAGAAAACTATATAATTTTTTTAATTACAAAACTTATTAAAATATTTAAAATAAAAAAAATTATATTTCTTTTAGGTTATTTTGAGGGTTTGGAGTCTTCAATTTTGATAAGAAAGAAATGGGGAGCTTGAAGTGTAATGGTAATTAGACTTGTACGAAGTGTTGAGTGAGAGGTTTGAGTGGCAATGAGTTTAGTATTTGGTAACCTAAAATGAGTGATGAGTAATGATTTTAGTTAAGGAGATATAATGCAAGAATTGGAGCGATATATGATGTAAGATAATGTACAAGAGAAAACAAAAAGTATAATTTTTTAAAAAAATTATTAAAATATTGTAAAAAAATAGACAACCAGAAAATTAGAAAATTATATAAAAGGTATAAGTTAATAAATTTCTTTTAAAATATTGTAAAAGCTTAAAAATTAGAACTCCTTTTATAAATCTAATTATCTTTTATTATTTTTATCACTTTAATCATTTTTATATAATTTTTTTTATTTTTATGATTTTTTATAATTTTTAAAAATTAAACCCTTCAAGTCAACATTTTTCTACATCAAACACCATATCAACCACCACATCATTATTTTTTCGCTTGTCAAAAGTTTTGATAGAAAACTATATTTCAGGAGCTCAAGTGATCCTAACATCTAACTAATGTCTCAATTAATTGTACGTTTTAATTAGGGCTTAATTTATTTTTAAATTTGTTACAAGAACTTTTTTTGACATTTAAGTCAATATTTTTAATATTAAATATTTAATAATAAAAATAAAATATTATTTTAATTTCAATTTAATAATATAATCAACAATAAATTATCTCTTTGATCTTTTAAATTTGCGTTTTTGTATATTTCATAAATAAATTGCAACATATTCTAAATAAATTTATATTATAGATAAATTGCAATATATATTAGATAAATTCGAATGCAAGGAAGAAAAAAAGTGGGTTTTTATCCATTTCGGCACAAACAGCAGAATTTTTTTTTTTTTAAAAGAATATTTTTCTAGTTAGATTTTTTTCCAAACTTATTTTTCTCCCTCCAATCATATTTGGAATTTTTTCTTTAATATTTATAAAAATTTTGTTGATGTCCTATATTAATTATTGTTCCAACTAAATACAGCATGAGACGATACCTTCTTTTAAGAAAATTTTCAGTTTAAGGACTTGGTTAAATTTTAAGAATATTCTAAGTTAAATTTAAATTTTAAGGAAAGTCTACGTAAATTTATTTGAATAGTTTCTATACTTTAAATTTGCTCAAAATTAGTCTAATTGTTCCAGTTGATCATTTTTTATCCTCTTTAAAAATTAAATATAATTACAAACTTAACCCCCACAACCTTTACAACTTTTATTAATTTGGCTCATACTCTATTTTTAGTTTATGAAAAAAATTACAATTGAAATCTCTTTCAAAATATAGAACAAAAATTCCTATTTATAAAATTTTTCAAGGATAGAGAACACCAAAAACTTAATAATATTGATCACTACCAAATTAATAGTCAATTTCGATTCCTGCGACCACCATTAATTATAAGTTTCGAATATTTATCTTTTATTAGTAGATGCATTTAGGAAATTTTAATTTTCTTTAGACTGCTCATAATAAAGAAACAAGTAAAAGACTAAATTCACAAAAGTACATAATTAATAGAAAGAGTATTGAAGAACTGAAAGTAGCAAAACCAATTTTGAGCAAACTAAAACCATACACTTAGAATTTGATCCTACTTATAGAAGTTATTTCTATTTGTTAACTAAATTTTACCAAGCCCAAAAATTGCAAATTTTTCATAGGAAAACTCGTAGCAATTTAGAAAACCGAAAAGACTAAATATAAAAAAAAGGATGAAAAAGAAAAAGGAATAACAATTTCATCATTATTTTATTCATTTTCCTCCCTAATTTTATATACAAAGCTCTAGCAGCTGAATGCAAAGTGCTTTAACAAAAAACATCCTACTAAATTCTTCTGTGCTTTAGCATATAAGTCGCATGCAACTGGGGAAAATATTAGAAAAACTAAAGGGGAAAAAATCAGATTTGGGTCTACCCAGAATTTGAGAAAAGTTGAAGCTGGAAAAGATAGTCCCCTAATCAAAACTAGTAACGGAGAAGCAGCAGCGAAGAGAAATGCCATTATTTGAGCAAAATCAATATGCTACTTTGGAACATCAAAAATACTCGCAGCAGGTGAGAAAAATTGACCCTCGGATTGTGCTGTTCAGAAATATACACTGCCTCAACTCAACACCACACAACTCTCTTCTGTTCGTTAGCCTTGTGGCGGTGGACTCATGACAAATCAAAAGATCCTTGCCCTTCATTGATTGCATATAGCACTTTCTTATACATAATTTCCTGTTATAAAGCAGCGGCCGTCAGATGTAAAATAATATCCATGAAATTAGTACAAGAATAATTTAACCCCCCTTCCTCACAATAAAAAAAATAATCACATACCTTGGTAGAATATGGAGGAAGCTTCAAGTAATTAGCACAAGTCATGACACTAGGCAAGTCCTCATCTGCTGATTCTGAGGATCCAGTTCCATTGGCGGCAGCAGCAGCAGCAGCAGCAGTCGCAGATGAAGAATGCTGCATTTAGATTTCAGACAGATTAGCATTCAAGCCACCAACATACCAAACAAGAATAGCTCTAGATAATAGACTAGGTGAATGGAATATTGTCTTAACAGCACTAATTTTACAGCAAAAAAATAAATAAAGCGATAATTTAGCCTGAATCAGAACATTAGCCATAGCACTCATTAATTTATTCCATCTTTAGTAGCAATTTTAAAAGTATTGAAGCCAGTGCACATAAAGAAGCCATTACCTTTGCAATCAATATGTAAATCAATTTCCAACTGACTTCCAAAATCATCTTAAAAGATTTTCAATGCAATACGACAAATGTCTACGTCATTGTAATCGAGAAGAAATATTGAGAAAAGGTTTTTAATTCTAACTCAAATTACCTTTCTAACAATTGTCAGCCTTGGATTCAGCACTGCCAGACCACCAGGTGGAAGCCTGGGTGCACCAGTAACAAATTGACAGAAGGCCCGCTGCTGCTCTGGTGTTAATTCTCCCATAATTTCAAGCAACTAAGAAATCACAAAACAAAACATCATTATGGATCAAATGCCTCCCAAAAAACTTAAATGTGAGTAGTATGAAACAAACATACATTAACAATTGGAGGGCTCTTTGCAGTATATCCATGATCGAATTTTATATGATCAGCAAGAGTCTCAGCCTGCAAAATTGAAAGTAGTATTGTTAAAATCAAAGTGCAAAACCAGTTCTGATTGAAGATGGCAACACGATCACATTATTCAACTGTCAAATTACCTCCCACAACTCTCTGCGACCACACAGCAAATAGTCCAACTCTTGGGGTGTAAATATTTGCAGTGATGAGATATCAAAAACCTGCTTGTTATATAACGGATATATTAACATTGAGATCGATCCCAAAAACAGCTCCTTACATGCATATATTAGGGAAATCCATGATGGACATCAATTTGTAATTAGTCAAGAAACTCAGAACAAAGAAAGCATCTTCACCTGATTGAAACCAGCTCTAAATGCCTCCATTTGATGCATAATTCCAGTCTTCACAGTTGCATCAACCACCAAAGATATGTATTCCTCTAAGTTGTTGATATCCACCTGATATATTTAACATTACATTAAAAAAATCTTGACAAAAAAATGAGGTGGGGGCAATAGAATGAGAAGTTGAAGACATACAGTTTCATCCCCTAGCTTCAATATGTAGTCCGGATATCCTGGAAGTGTGAAATCCAAACAGAGATCTTCTATTGAGGCTCCACGGAACCGTAAGTCAGCAATTGCATCACTATTGTCACCACCCAATGAATCTAGATATTGCTTTCGATGAACAAGCAAATGCAATTCTTGCAAAATTTTGCCAAATTCGGCATCAAAAGACAGAATATCATGCAAATCAAGCTCCTGCAATGGTTTAAAGTCAACTTTAGCAAGAACAGGTGAAAGACCATTGTGGCAATGCTAGGGATTACTTTATGGGTATGAAAACGTGAAATACAAGGTTAAAGTAGATTTAACATGTTCCTTAAGTTAAAAAATGCAGTCAGCTTACTTGACCAAGCACAAGTTTATAAAATGCCGTTGAGAGAGGCAGGTCTAAAAGCCGTCCATCTTGAAGAGCTTTTGCCATGACACGCCCAACCAGCCGGAAATGTTCAATTACTTTAAAAAATTGGCTACCTTCAGAAGCATCAGCATTTGGTGGCCAAGGTCGGGGGAATAACCCCAGAGGAGCTTGAATTATCTCTCCATCAATAGTAGCAGAACCAGCAGTTTTTCCATTTTTATCTCCATCTCCATCAATTTCCATCACTGACTTGTTCCATGTAGAATTCGACCTCCACATTGCAAGCCCAACCTTTTGCAAGTCATGACTTAAAAGCGTATAAAACTCCAAGGTTGGACCCAATCCGGTGCCAACTTCTCCAAAATATTCAACTTCAAGCACAGTTTTTTGGCTGGAATACATCTCCATCACCTTTGCAGCAGAATCCAAAATGCGGTTCCGGGAGACACGAACTTTCTGCCTCTGTAATCTCCCAATCCTTACCTCTCTTTCATTAGTTGACCCATGGCCATCCGCACCTTGATGCTGCTGCAGGCGATATAATGCACGAGACAACCCAAAGGCAGTTGAATAGAAGTACTGCCTTCGTGTCTCAAAAGGAAATAAAAAGGGGCATGCCTTTGTCAACTGGTAACACCAGGAAGGAAGGCTTCCACTACATAGAGCAAGAACATCCTGAATTTGCCGCGCCAGCTTTGGAGTCAGCTTACCATTAATAAATTCCTCATGAGGAACTCTAGAACCGGAGGTGCTCAACTCATCCAGAGTGAAAACATTTCCCTCAGCAAAATTATCAGAAACAATCTGAGCTCTCAAACGAGGTGCAAGCTGATTCAGACCCTCTAACACACGCAACAGTGCCAATATAGTATAAGTAGGGTTGGATCTGTCTAGATCACAAGGAAGTTCCCCTTGCAATATGCTATCTAATAGAGACATTCTATGAGGTTGGGGATCAGAGCTGGAATTGGATGAACCAGATTTACCAGATTTAGATGCTGTAGCAGAACCTGATCCCCCAGGTGATGATCGATCAGCTTGGCTCTCAGCCCTCTGATATGTTATTGTGTAGATATCACTCCACACTCCTCTTCCATCACTAGATGTAAAATCACTACCAGCATATCTCTCATCGTCATCCTCATCCAACACAAGCTGTCTCTGAATGGCCTGATAGATGGTCAAATGCCTGTTGAGCTGCTTATTACCAGCAGTGAATATCAACTTTGGAGGCTCATTAGAACTGCCAGGAGCTCTTCCTTGTCGATCTCTACCTCCCCTAATACCTCTACCATTGGCAGATCCAAGCCCAGCCATTGCAGCAGCTGCAAACGACATTGCACCCCTTGAGCCATAGCCACTCCTAAAATCAGCAGAGTCTGAACCCCTAATAGCAGCAGCTCTGCTGCTAGATCCTGAAGCAGCATTAGTTTGGCTATCACTTGCAGCTGGAGCAGGTGAACCATCATCAGCTGAATCACTCAACTTAACATCATGTACTTTATCAGGTGTACAAACTGGAAGAGAATCATCCCTAAGCACCTGGAAAAGAATGTTTCCATCAATCAATAGTAAGATATAAAAGGAGTTTACAATCAACAAGGGCTTGCACATTTCTACAGGCACAATATAACTTACATCTTCATGTTCATCATCTTCATCATCAGAAATATCATCATCTTCAATCACCAAAGCATCATCAATCTCCACAGGGGACATATCCAATTCTTCATCCTAACCAACCGAATAAGGGTCAAATGATGATCATTCAACAGGAAATAGAAAGAAAGGCACAATTCCATGCAAGCAACAGAGAAGAAACACAAGCTAAAAACAGGGAAGTCCTGACATAGTCATATTGAACATGACTGCCTTATTAACAAATGAAAAATCATATCTAATAATCAAAAAGCATACCTCAGAAGTAGAGTCGTCATTTACAGGTTTCATTGGAGCATCTTTATCCAGAGCAGCTCTTCTACGAGCAGCATTTCTTGTTTGAGGTCCTCTTGGCTCCTCTTTAGAAGGCTTCAAAACAGCCTTACCTTTTCCCTTTGATGAACTAGTGCTTTTCTCCAGTGATTGCTCTTTTCTGGCCACATCTCCAATATTGACAGATGATCTGGACCTTGAAGAATGGCGTCGGGTGGTAGATGCAGGAGTTGAGGTAGACGGAGAAGATACATCAGTCCGGTTAGGTGTGTTCCCAGACTCAGAATTTCCAACAGTCACAGAGAGTTTGTGAGAAGTGTCACTTCGTTGAACACGAGGCCAAAGAAATTCTTCAACAGCTGCTAGACTTGCTAATGGGTCAATCAACACAATATTCGAAGAATAGTCACGAAGAGACTTCTCTCTTGGGGCTCGACAGAGCCGCAACTTAAAAGGCTGAGCTAATGCACCTAAACCAGAAGAGAGGCGTGCACTCCCACTAGATGACCTAGATGAATGGCTAAGAACTACAGGAAAACGCTCTAAAGATGATAAAGCATTTTGAAGCTTCTGAACCAGGACAGTCATAGGAGCCATACTTCCTTCATCAACACTAGAAGGAAGGGCAACACCGATAAACGATTTGTATCTCTTAAGGGCTTGTTGACGAAGCTTGGCCAGGTTCACATCTGAAATTCTCTCCTGGGAGAAGTACCCGCAAGAAAAATAGTTTAACAAGGCCGCAACAACACCACTACCAATAAACTCAAAAGTGGATACACCATCCCCCTTGCTTAGTTCTGCTAGCATCTCAGAAATCACCCCAGTCAAATATTCTTCATTGCTAGTAGAAAAATCAACCCATGGAGAGCCTGAAGCTTTAGATTTTCCTTTTGCCTTGGTCTTTTGATCATTAACAGCAGCATCCAATTTCATGCAAAGATTTTTTAAGTGTAACAGATCATCTGTTACTCCAACTTCAACAGCCCCAGGATCAGAGGGGAAATACTTATCTTTAAATGCTTTAGCACATGCACTTACTGCAGTACGAAGATTGGAATTGGCTGTAGGAATTTCGACTGAATTAGTAGGTGAGCCAATATTTAAAGATGCTGGATTCTTGGACTCCTCCATAGAACTTCCTTCAAGATTAGAGTTACCACTACGTCGTCTGTATCGCCTAGAACGTGACGAAGCTCCAGATACAGACTCATTATCCTTCTCAAGTGAAGATGCTTGAACAGGAGTGGTATTTTGATTACCAATTAAAACAAGCTGGTCAACAGCATGAACCACGCCCTCTCGAACAAACATTTTGGAGAAAGTTCCAGGAAGCTTTTCCATGAGGATCTCAGCAATTTGCAGGGAAGGAACCAAGACATATGGATCTTTCCATGCTAAAACACCAGCCAAGAAGCTATAAGATCAAACAAATTAATAAGTCACTATAACCAATCATTCAATGAATATGTTAACGACTCTATTTTACTTAAGGTGGATACCTAGATATATTTGTCACACTTAATAGATTCTGAATCATCTCTGGACTGCTGAAGTACATTAGTTTTCCAATAACTGAGAGACATTTGTGGCGAACAGGGCTATTGACACTGGAACCATAGATCTGATAGACAAAAGATAAGGAACTATATAATACTAACAGACAAAAAGAAAATACCATAAAAGATAAGAGACAGTACCAACAACCAAGAGATAACCAAACTACCATCTGCAAAGAAAAGGCTACCTGAATGAGAACAGGAAGGAGATCCACTCCAAACTGCTGAAGAAGTTCAGGTTGATCATTCAATAATTTCTCACGGGGTGAAACCTCAAGAGCATTTCGATTGGTGTCTTCTTGCTTCCCGGAGCTGCTAGTAGGAGACTTCTTCGAAATAGATCCTTTCACAAATATATTAGAGCTGGAAGGGAGGGAGATGGTTCCTTGTGGCAATGGAGGAAGAAGCTCATTTGCCAGGTTGACAATCTCAAAAATCTACACAATCATATAAGAATTACAAGACCCATCAGACAAATATGGCTTATATGCATAAGCTATTACTAATTTAGTATGTCAATATAGATTGTATAAAGTGCAAGAAATAAATAGAAGTATTGAAAACAAGTAACTTTTAACCAAATACAAAGGGTTAAACTTTGTGTCTTAACATTTATACCATTTTCCTGCTAGTAATAATATAACATTCAAACCTTACACGTATCATATGCACACAGGTACATATAAACAACACGCAATGAAGACTACAATCTCCTCAGCCTTAACTAACAACAGATACCACAAAACAAAAAACAACTGACATGCAATGTTCACAAAAATTGATAGTAAAGCTTGGAGTTGATACTTTGTGTCTTTAAAGGTTATACCATTTCCTCAGCTCCACTTGTATTAATATAGCATCGCACACATGTAAAACAGTTAAATAAACAGCTAGCAATAATAACTACCAACTCTTCAGCTTGAATTAAAATTGTTACCTGCTCCGCCGGTCTGCTTAACGCGGGTGAAACAGATGAGTTAGCCGAAACACCAGAACCTGATAGTATATCTTTAAGTATGCCACTGATCCCAAGCAGAAGTAAAGTTTTTGCTCCCAAAGGAGACCCACTTGCACAAGTTGAAAGCAGCCGAATTAAGCCCTGAATTCAAAAACCCAAATGTCATGAAATGGCACATAAAATGCATTCAAATAGATAAACAAAGGAGCACCATCAATTCACCGTATATGTCGGTGTGCTCAATGACGCCTGTCCACCTCCAGAATTACTTATGGAAATGAGGGATGCAGCCTGAGTAACCAGGCCATAATTGCAAAGCTCATCTAATTTATCCGGGGAAGATGCAAAGGCTTCAGCAATGCGCGTTAAACAAACAGATGCATGCTCCAGCACCTAGAAAGATAGCTAAGTGTTCAGGATGAAACATAATTGACAACAAATGACTCATCACTAATATGATGTTCAGGTTACCTTCGAATCATGATACTGCAAAAGATTTGTTAATAGTGGTACAGCTTCCATGACATAATCAGCTGCATCTGAAGGGAGTTTCTTGCACATATTTGCAGCAGTAGATAGTGCCACTCGCTGGAATATGGGATCAAATATAGGAAACAAACACAATAAGAATCTAAATAGCAAGAAAATTTTCCACTCCATAGATGTTAATTAACACTCAAAATGTTCACAAATTAATTACCTGAACCCCAGTGGAGAAGAAATCCAAGTATGAAAGCACTGCCATGAGAGCACCAGCTCGCAGACAGGCAGTTGGGTGTTCTTGAGATATCTTCTTCAGGGCTTGCAGAGACTGTTGCAGCAATTCAACCAGAAAGATAAGAATATGGAGGGGAGCAAATCTACAGTTTTCAACTTTCTAATTCAAGTCCATAACTAAGAACAATACAGAATACCCAAAACATTAATTTTTAACAGTTAGTTAGAAACAAGCAAATTTTAAGTCAAATAGGCTTTCAGGAAAATGCTCAACTATCCCATGTTTATAAGTTGGGGGGCCAAATTCTAGTAGAATTAGCTAGTTGCAGTTCACCCTAGTTCATAATGAAATGCAAGATGTCGCTCAATCAGCTCAAGGGTGTTTAAGTTTAACCACATATTTGATCAATTTCATTTTCTAACAATCAATTATTTAGGAAGTAACCAAAATGCCAACCTGTTCAGCCAAGTCCATATACTCTATAGTGAGCAACCTAGCACAAAAACATGAAACAGCACCATAATGCACAACAGCAGCACATGAAGAAGGCAACACATCACACAAATGAGTAAGCGCCCTTGCAGCAAGAATCATGATATCAGGATTACTCTCGTGATTAAGCAATCCAACGAGCACGGGAACAAAGGAATCAACAGAAAACGTGCTCAACGATTCCTCAGTACCAATTGAAAGCATTTCACACAGCTGGGTCAGCGCCTCCACTTGCCTCCCTTCCTCTCCATCAGCACGCAATCCAGACAGAACCTTCTTTAACCTCCCACTTTGATGAGATGAAGACCCGGAACCCATTGCCGATGAGGGAAGCAAATCATCAAGTCCGGCACCAAGCTTCCTCAACAAGCCTTGTAACGCGCTGCTTGCTGACGTCAGATTCTGGTGCAAAATCCCTACACCGCCTTCGCTATCATTATCATCCTCATCTCCTCCAGAGGTATCCATATTTAATCCTAAATTTCTCTCAGGATGATTAGAATTGTTGTTATCTCTATTATCCCTGTCTCTATCTCTATCGCGAATCCTAGGATCATGTTCCTTTTCCTTTCCTCTATCAGAGGCAAGATTCGGATTGTCACTTGTTGTGGTTTGGTTAGCTTTGCTGGAACGGCGATCACGGCGGGAACCGGAAGAAGATTCGATTGTAGTGGGGTCCATTAAGGTAGCGGAAGTACGGGATGTGCGGGAAGTACGGGAGCGAGTAACACCGACGGTGGCGGCGGCAGCGGCAGAGGAGGAAGAGAGACGAACGCGTTTATGAGAGCGAGTGGTGGGACCGGAGGGAGAAGATGAAGGGGCAGCTGAGGAGGCCTCCGCCCGCTTCCGGCTCCGAGTTTCCATACAAAGGGGACCAACGCCCCTGATTATCGGACGGTCACCACCACAAGATCAGACGATTCCTGATCCGATTATTCGTTGCATCTCAACAACAGCTTATCGAAACCCCAGAAAACGAAAACAAAGGAATCCACGCTTCGGATAAATGTAAAACCCGAGAATTTACAATCAGGGAAACCACGCCTTTGTCTTGGTTTTGAATGAAATAGAATTCAATGATTAATTAGGGGAGAATTTGAGCCCTAAAGAGATGAAGGTTAAGAGAGAAACTTGAAACCCTAAAGTGAAAATGAATAAATAAATAAAAAGGGTGAAGTTTTTAGATTATAACTTTAAATTTATCTATAAATTATATACAATCAGTTCTTAAATAAGCCTTAAGAGTTAATAAATATTCGAGATATTTTAGATTTTTATCATAAATACGTGTTATAAAATGGAAGAATAAACAGGAGAGAGTGTATATTTTCTGAATGTCTAATACTTTGTTGAAATTATTTATTTATAGGCATAAGAAGTATAGATAAAATAAATATTTACTTCTAGTTATTATTAAGATTTTAAGTACGTTAAAACTTATTTTGATATTGACATTAAAAACATAAGAAAAATATACTGTGGTAAAAAAATTCCTATGCTGTCTCATTAAAAATTTTATTAGGACAAAATATCGATTAAGGAAAATTTTAAGGGAATATATTTTGATCTTTTCAGGAGTCTTAACAATAATCATGACAAACTTTAATTATGATCTCTCTATAAAAATAAAAATAGTATTGTGGATCATTTTATAATCGTCTTTTTAACTATTATTGACTAAGTCAAATTTATCACATATGCTCAATTATTTCAATTCATATAAATGAACAGTTTTCCAATAATTTCAATATGCTTCTGGCATTCTAAATCCTTCAAGGATTTTAATATAAACTTTACTATATAGTGATTCATAAAAGGTTGTAACAGTAACCTTTAAATGCAAGTTAAATCTTTTATGAACTGTTAGTTTAATAATATATCTAAAGGATATTACATCTACCACAAAAGAATATTATATATTTTCATAATAAATGACAGGACTTAGCAAAAACTTAATATTTTATTCCATTTTGCAAAACTATTTCATTTGCACCCTCATTGGCTTTATACCTTTAAATATTTGGACTACTAGTCCAAAAAACTCTATAAATTTAATTGTACTTGAGTTGCATCTTTCTATTTTGACCAATTTATTCCATATCTATATTTCTCAATAGTTTTATTCAAGATCCTCCTTTTATTTCATTATTTTAACAATAATATTGCATGCAAAACCATTGTCGACCACTTTTATTATTAGTTCGACATTTTCTCAAATTGATATATCTTATTAAGATCTCTTATTTTCACTATTTTAATCTTCAGTTTCAGGTACCTGAATCTCTTCTGGAATTTTAGTTATTAGTTATGTCTTGGGTCTTTTCTAGAATACCTGCCTCCACTATATGACCATTTAAAAGAATTTTTATTTTTGGAACCAATCAATCTATAATTTATTTTAACTGATTGTCCTACTGGGACTTTAATTCAAAATATTAAATGATATATAACACTTGGTTATGCTCATTAAGTTTGTGAATACATTTGACAGTTAAATTATAATAAAGTGAGTTATCCTTTTTGAACTTATGGTTCATATTACCATTTATAAGGATCTAGATAATGGCAACTCATTAGAAATAGCGATTTCATTCAACTATTATTTCTCTCCCCTAATATAGGGAAAACTATCAAATCAAAATAGTAATCACACAACATGTCATAATTGAATCTCAACATTAAAAATGTCTAAAAATAAAAGAAGACTTGTAATTAATATATATTCCAAACTTTATTTGAGAATTCACTTATCTTTATGTGTTGTAGTGGAACAATTAGAACATATACGCACATACCAAAATTCAAATATGAGAAATATTTAGCTCTTGACAAAAAACCAATTGTAATGGGTAGTATTTATAACTTATTGGCTTGATGTGTACAACACGTAAATCAATATAATCTCATGTTGAAATAGGAAGTTTAGTTCTCATAAGTAATGGTTTAGATATTAATCAGAGGCATTCAATCAATAATTTCTTTAAACCATTATTTGCATAAATAACAAACTTTTACAAAAGTTTTTCAAATTCAATCAAAAAAAGACTGAGATATAAACTCATCAGTATTAGCAAGATGAATTGTCTTAATTGCATGAAATTTATTATTTAGACAAGCAATCTTGCAAACGACAGGTTGCAAGTTGGTAACACATATGATTATTTTGTAGATGCATCTATCAAAATTATATAATGTCAAAACCATCCACATGGTGGATGAATGGGCCCATATTCATTTCAAAAATGCAAGACATTAAATCTCAACTTTAGCTAGCGAGTTTCTAACAATTAATTTCCATTGAGAACAAGCAACAAATGAGAATTATTTAAATTAAAGAATCTTCTGGTTCTTTAATGAATCTCCATATGAATTCTCAATTAATTTTCACATCATATATAATCGAGGATAGTCTAACTAATCACGCCAAGTAGTAGTAAATGCATTTGTATCAATAAACTTCTAATTTACTTGAACATGCATTACAATTATACTAATAATGTCAATATAAATTGTGACAAATTGATAATTTCATTGTCATTCCTTTTACTTTGTATCCACATATAAATATTATTATAACATTTACTACTGGAAATGTCCAAATCAATGTGAAGTCTATAATGTCACTAACCGTCTCCAGACGTACTAATGTCCAAAATGTGAATACTGCTATAAAATAGAGAGTTATGAGGAGGTATCCGCAAGTATATGGGTCAAGTTGTAATATAGATCTTACAACGAAGTAGGTGAGTACTCCGAGGATCATGCCCAAGGGAGGCGAGTATTAAATCAATCTTAACCTAAACAATTAAAGATCTAATTAATACTTTAAGTCAATTATATTACGAGAGTAAAATAAGAAGTATTTTTATAGTTTGTAAAATAATGAAATAAAATATCATAAAAAGAAATTAAAACTGCAAGAGATAGAGATAAATAAAGTAAAACAAATCTGAGGATAGGTGATCAGCTCGCTTCGGCAATTCCAATTAACTGTCGTCTTGGGTTCCCCGTCAACCAACCAGTTGTTACCCCAGTAGGATCTTCCAATCTTTCACTAAATGAGTCAACAAGAACTACTTACCTTCCGACCTTATAGTCCAGGCTGGCTTGGGGTAAAGGTGTTCACAAATGGGCAATACCAATTTTGGGTTAACTCCTACCTTGATGAATTCCCGGGGTTGTTAGGCCAAGGGTTTGTTTCACGTTCTTCCTTTTCTAAACAGTTAATCCGTTAAGTAACCTTACAAAATAGTTAAGAGATTATGCCTCTACTCGCTAATCCCCAATAGAAGGATTAGTTCCTCATGACTTTCATAAACAACATGGAAAAAATAGAAGAATTAATCATAGAAAATGGATTGAAATAGAGAGTTTAAGAAAGCCTGATTGATATTGATGAATAATGTGAATCTACGGGAGTTGATCTTGTTTATAATCAGATCTCTTGAAGAAAACAAATAACTAAAACTATGAAAACCTAAAGGAAGCAAGAAAACAAAGCCTAAAACCTAACAAGTGAATCTAAGCTAATGAGGTGTGTCCATAATGTGTGCCAAAGGAGCCTATTTATAGCATTTATGTAGCCGTCGTCTTTAACCCTAGGGTAGCTGACATTCCCGAGTTTTAAGTTCAATTGTGCAAATCATAATGCCCCTGCTTTGTGTTTTATTCTCATCACAGATCGATGTCGTGACACACTAGAACCTGTGTCACAACATAGCAACTAGTCTACTCCTCTGTAGCTGTCTTCAAGGGTATGTCGCGACACCCTCGGCCTATGTCACGACACCCTCGGCCTATGTCACGACATTGAAGATAATTTATCACTTTCTCTATTATAATATCTATGTTACAGCATAAGATCTCCCATGTTGCCACATAATGTCCAATATTGATTAACAATGTCTTCTAATGGCCTCCTACACACTCACGAAGTGCTTTAGCTATCCCTTAGGCCTCATTTGGCCCTTAAGGTTAATAAAAGACTCAATGTGCACATTTTATTGAATGCAAATAAAACTAAAGAAACTTAATTAAAACATAATGAAAATGTTTGTATTCAAGCTCCTTAAATGAGAAAAGTAGTTTAATCTACTACACCGAATCACAACAAATCAAACTCCCTCATACTTAAGTCATTGATTGTCCTTAAGTAACATAAACAAAGATGAAAAAATAAAAATGATAACCCTTGAACAAGTATGGTACAAGTATTAATTTCAGAGCATATGACTTAGGCATTTCATGCTTATTAACAATTTCAACATGATGAGTAGTCGACCTTCCACTTTTGATCACAAACATCTAAGTTTAGTATGCTACAAAATATACAAGTATTAAAGTTCTTACCTATAGGGATCCAGAATACAAATAGTCATTTATGTGAATGTTTAATATGATGCCCATTCATGTAAAAGGATACTTAGGTCACATAGGGCTTTTCAGCTTGTAACGTTCTAAAACTTAGGATAGGTATGAAATTCAAAAACAGTAAGTATCAAGAGGTTACAAATAAGAAAATAGTTTGGCACATTATATTAATCCCTATTCCTCCGCCTCAGTGACCTTTACCCACTCACTGCCTTATTTTTCCTTTTCTCGCCTTCTTTGTCTCTCCATCTATAGGAACTCATAGCATGACATAGCAACTATGGCTAGCCTTATGAGTTTTTGTGCACTAATGAACGAGTTTTTCTTTCTTTTGTGACTTTGTAACTTTTCTCTTTTTCAATACATCTCACTCATGAATGCTTTTTTGCTAATTTAAGATTTTTTTTACTCGTAGTAATTCTCTTTTTGAATTTTTCTTTTTGTTTCACACATTAGGCTAACTTATAGTTCCTATATCATACCCATCCTTCTTATTTTACTCTAATTTTACAAACTCCGTCGTGATGTATCTATTTAACCCTCAATACGTATATCTAGGTGTCTATAATCGTGCAGTACAGAACCAAAGAAAAATGGCATATACAAATTAATGTTTTCAGGTTTGGGGTTTGTAATGCGGTTCATCAAGAAGTGTCAAAAGGCTTAAATTTGGTACTAAAGGTGAATTATAAATAATATAGCTTTTTGGTTCTGGATGTGTTCCAAATAATACCTTAGGTCATCCTTAAATATCTTATCATGCAAAATTTAATCAACCAAACAAACACAAATTCAACCATTTATCATTCATACTGCCATGCTTGTTTCCTTGTATTTTTATATCACTTGGTACAAATGATAGCTTAATATCTATTTATAGTGTAACGTATAAAACTTTAGTAGTCTAATAATCAAAAATTTAAAATCACCTATCACCATGCCAAATTTATTCATAAACACAAGCAACCTATGTACATGCTCCTAACCAATCATTCGTATTTCTACAAGCTCAAGCACACAAAAGATAAGAAAAACCAAAGAAAAAGTAAAAATTTAAAGCAAATTTTCTATGTTAACCCCCACACTTTAGTTGCCATATTGTCTTCAATATGTAGCCCAATAATAGATAAGGAAGGAAGTTACCTGATTAACCGTAATCGCTCCAATTGCTAATGGTGGGTGCTTCCTCCTTTGACGAATTGTTTGTGTCTCCTTCATGTTGGATTCCTATAGAGAAAATTTAAATAGACGACAACATACTAAAATTTACTTATTACTCCTACTCCTACAAAGTCTAAATTAAAATTATCCCAAAATTAATACAAATCTTTATAAAATTAAAAATAGTTCAATATTCCTCATCATGGTTTATCTCCTTATCTTCTTCTCCTTCAGCTTCACTTTCCAGCACTTCTTCTTCTTGTTCCATACTCGTCGGACCAAACATATTTGGAGTATAATTAGGGACTTGGATGTTATTTTTCCTAATAAACTCTTGAAAAGTTTGGCCTCGATTCTTACATCTACTGAATCATCAAATCTAACTTTGAATGACTGCTCTCATCAACGTCTTGTTAAACTTGTGCCAACCTTTTTGACAAAGTGGGTGTAGCTATCATTTCTTGCTATCGCTTGTTCTAGTCTTTTATCTATTTGGCTTGTAGCTTGATGTATTATTGGAACAAGGTGTCCCTGATAATGCTTCAGAATGGTTTCAACGACTGCTCAGTGGATGTCATAGGTACACTCGCCTTTTTACATAAAGTTGTCACTCGATGGGGAAAGAATACTCTCACCTTCTGGCTACTAATGCATCTTTCTATGTTCTGATGGATTCATTTGCTAACACATACCTGTTTTTTCTACAAAATAGCATAGAGTAAAGCTACTCTAAAGGCATTAATGTTAGAAACATTTAAAGTAGGTATAATTCGTGTGCAAACAAATTAAATCCACATCTTAGCTTCAGGAAACATAAAAGCTTGATAGAAAAATACTAGGATATTGGTATATGTGCGATACTTCCATTCATCCCTTCCTTCAGTTAGAAAGTTTATAATATTATCCATATTTATGTCTCTAAAATATACCAATTCAGTTTCATCAATGAAATCATTTTCATAGTATTGAACATTATAAAAGTCGTAAATTATTCTAAGGGTTACTTGTACCTCTTTCCCTCGCACAAGTATTGTATCTCATATATAACCTTAAGCATATCTAAACACGTGGTCCCATAAAGATGCGTAGAACTCTTGGAAAACAGGGACCACAACATTCTCCTTCGAGATCATCCAATAACATTTCTATCGATGATATCTGACCAAAGGCCAAATTCTTTACACAAAATCATTGATGGATCAAATCCCCTCTCTTGAATGAGTATTTTCCCTTGAAGTTCATTGAAATACTTTTCCACATTTGGATTTGGAAAATTAGAGAGGGTTTGAACCATCGACGGCTTCATTTCCATTGTTAGCCTAACTTTCCCAAGAGGCATGATGTTTAAATGCTAATAATTTACTAAATAAATGATTCAATGGAATAGTAAAAAAATTTAAGTTTAAGAACCCTTAACCTTGATTGTATAGTCAATGTTTATTTTAATTCCTTGCTTGCATGTGGTGTCACTGTTCCTTGTTGCACCGAGGATGATTAAATAGCTTGTGAAAGGAAATTTTGGAAATTGGGGGTTTAAGGTTTAAGAGGTGTTGAGACAGTTGAAAGAGTTTAAGGGAGTAAGGGTTAAAAGATGTTTTAATTAGTAGTATATATAGCTTTAGGTTATAAAATTTGGGTTTTAAAAGGTTAAAAATTGGGTAAAATTGAATTTTAAGTCGTTGGGTTGCGTAATGGGTCGGGTTAACCTTGTAGAAAATTGCAGCGATGTAATGGCATAGGGGTTCTGTGTCGTGACACATCCGCCAGTTTGGAGATTCCCAAGGATTATCTACTACATTGCAACTTGCTATTGTGATGTCGCGAAAACGACTCTATTTCAGCCCAAAACTCCATCTTAAAGATGTTTCAATCTAGGGATAAACCTACATCAAATAAAGGTTAAAATCTAAACTACATGGTTATTTAGATATACAATAATTTACAAATATCATGTAGTAATTCACAAATTTTAAGTTATACTACCAGATTTATCCAGCAGTATTGCCAATTCACCCGTGGACAATCTTTTTATTCTATTAGTATTGGTCCATCATCCATTGTGTCATTTTGTTCTTGCCCATTTGTCCTGTTCCTTGAACCTGTTTATTTTTTCTATATCGATAAAAGAAAGCATTTCTCTTGATTTGGGAACGTCAGAAATAGATAAATTTTTACAATGCTCCCCTAATTTCCTCCTAATTTTCTTGTTAAATTGATAGCCACGTTTGAAGGTTTCAGTCTCACCATTAATTTTAATTGTCAATTCATTTTTCTCTAAATTAATAGTAGATCTAGAAGTGGCCAGGAAAGGTCTTCCTAGTAAGATTGGTATCTCACAATCTTCCTCAAAATCAAGTACTATAAAATCCACAAGAATGATAAAGCACTTTGACTAACATATCTTCTAGTACCCCCTTCGGGTGTACTGAAGACCTATCAACCAATTGCAATATTATTTGAGTTCCTTTAAGATTCCCTAACCCAAGTTTCTCGAAAATTAATGAGGGTATTAAATTAATACTAACTCCAAAATTGCGTATGGCTCTATCAAAATGAATACTCATTTTTATGGAAATAGTAAAACTGCCCAAGTCTTTCAATTCTTGCAGTACTTGTCTAGAAATAATTACACTATAGGAAGCATTTAAATTAACATGTTCTCCTACCTTGATTTTTGTACGCCTTGTTATCATCTTCTTTAAAAACTCGACGTACTTGAGAACCTTCTTAATTAACTCGATTAAAGGTAGGTTAACATTTAAAGTTTTGAACAAATTCAAGAAACTTACAAATTCATCTTTGTCCCACTTTTGTCTTGATAACGTCTCGGGATATTAAGTAATAAAATTTATAAAAACTGATCACACCAAAACTAACTAATATCACGATCTTAAAGGCAAGCACACCTATCGAATAGTAGTATAGTTTAGCGGCAAGACCGAGTTATCGTACCCAAGAGAACCAAAAGTACTAATACTTACTTCCTTTCTATTATCTAGCCTAAAAATAAAAGAGGTTTGGTTGAAACTAATTCTAAAACTAACTAAAAGTGCACAAAAAGTAAATTGGGGAAAACTTTAGGGAAAAGCTGATTGATATAAGCAATACTTAAGGGAGAATCCACCTAGACTTCACTTGTTATTGGTTCTTGAGCTAGATGATTTATTCACTTGACTTGATCCGTAGAGATCCCTAATTTATGCTAAACCCTCTGTCGAGGCGAAGAGCAACTAGGCCTAGGTTGTTAACTAAATTTATTAATTAACACCCTAGGTTGCATTAATTCGATCTATGGTTCCCCATATTAGGTTTGACCCTAATCTGGCAGATTTATGTTGCCCTATGTTTAGGGTTGCATGCAACTCCGCTTAATAATGGTAGATCTACTCTTATCACAGGGACTTTTGCTCCTTTGCTTTAAGCACATCTGTTTCTTGAATTAATACCTAGGCTTATTAAAACAAGAATTAAGCACACATAATTAAGAACAACTCAAATATTTATCATATAACTCAAAAATAAATAATAACAAGATTTGTCTTAGGTTTCATCCCCCTCAAGTATTTGAGGGGTTTAGTTCATAATAAAGAAAGAAAACATCTGAGAAGAATTAAGATAACAAAACATAAAGAACTCGAAAACCCCTGAAGGAATTTAAGGAGATCCTCTGTCTTGATGTAGAATCCTGGCTTCTAGGATGAATCAATCGGCTTCCCTTGGAGTAATCCATTACTTTCACTCCTTGTTTTGGCAGAAATATGGCGCTCTTTTCCTTAGAGAAAAGAGTATATCTTTAGAGTTGCCTCCTGGGGTCTTTATATAGAGTTTAGAATGGCTTTCTTAGCCCCTAAGCATCCAAGTCCGAGTGAAATTCCTCTTCCTCACGACTAGAACACGCCCGTGTGCCACACCCGTGTGATTTTGACAAGAGACCGTATTTGGGACTGTTGAGGTGGCACAGCCGTGTACCCTGGCCGTGCTTATCGGGGGCTGAACCGTGTGGTCTTCTTGTGACACGACCGTGTATGATCCCTTGGTCGTGTCGATTACACATTTTGGCCCATTTTCATGGTTTTTGGTCCATTTTCCGTTCTTTTCTCACAAAATTAATGATAATCCATTCAAAATATAGGCTAAACATGAGGTAAAAATATGTATAATTTATCGTTTATCATGTCTTTCTTCTAATCTTGATGAAAATGAGACTTTTGTGATTTCGGCATCTTTAGGTGTCTCTTTTTCCATCTTAGTCGTTGGCGCATTCTCCCCCTCTGGTTTATGTCCGTCTTTCACTTCTAGGGAACTATCTTGAGGTTCATCAATATTATCCACAGTTTCCTCTAGGTAGGTATTTTTGGGCTACTCAGTACTTTGACTGATCAGAGCGCTATAGCTTTCACATGCTCTTTACTTTTCCTCCGTGGATTATCCTTTGTATTGCTAGGAATACCTATGCCAATTTGTCTTTTAATGTTGCCCATCATGCTCATCAATTGGCTCATTTGATTTTTGAGTTTAGTCAATGTTCTCGTTCAGTTAGTGCACTTAAATTGCATCTGCTCTCATTGATTGTATCTTTTTCTCAATTCTATCTAGACTTTGAACATATGCAATATGGTCACTTGGGTTGGTTCTGTCTTGGGGTTTCTGCAAATAAGAAGGTTGGTAATTAGTATTTTTAACTTGATTTGAATTGTTACCTCTTCATTGGTTTCCTCCCCATCTTAAGTTTGGGTGATCTCTCCAACTAGGATTGTTTATGTTTGAATAAGGGTTTCCACCCCTATTCCCAATGTAATTTATATCTTCAATAGGATTATAGATATAATGGAAGAATGGCTTGTCTCCTCCATGCATAGACAGTGTCAAAACAGATTCAATACGGTTAAGTTTATCCACTAATTGCTGATACTTATCATCCTATTGAGTAACTTTGACCGTAGCGGGTTTTTGGCCATATGTGAATTGTTCAGATGGCTGCTGACAAGTGTTTAATGTCATATTTTCAATAATTTCGTACGCATCCTCGTATATCCTATTCATAAAGGCTCCTCCTCCTGCTCCGTCTAATCCAGATCTTGTATTTGCATCCAACCCATTATAAAATATCTACAATCTCATCTACTCAGGAAATCTGTAGTATGAACATTTTTTAATCAACATTTTGAAGCGTTCCTACACCTCATAAAAGCTTTCTCCTTCCATCTATCTAAAGACAACAATCTCTCTTCTTAATTGGATTGCTTTACTAATCGGGAAAAACTTCTATAAAAATTTTCCAATAAGTTCATCCCAAGTCGTGATGGATCCTGGAGCCTGCGAGTCTAAGCAAGAAAAGGCGTTATTAATCAAAGAAAAAGGGAACAACCAAAGATGAATAGCATAATTAGTGACCTCGTTATACTTAAAAGTATTACAGAGTTGAAGAAATTGTTTCAAATATTGATTAGGGTCCTCTATCATAGTGCCCCTAAATTGCAGATTATTTTGGATAATTTGTATCATCGCCAATTTGATCTTGAAATTATTAGTTGTAATTTGCTATACTTTCCTGAACCATATCTAAACGTGTACCCTAGCCGTGCTTGTCGGGGGCTGGACTGTGTGGTCTTCGTGTGGCACGGCCGTGTGATGACTCCTTGGGCCGTGTTAATTACACATTTTGGCCCATTTTCTCCGTTTTTAGTCCATTTTTCATTCTTTTCTCTTCCCTATGCTCTCCTAAGTATAAGATATGAAAAAGAAAGATTAAGAGCACCAATTCTCACAAAATTAATGATAATCCATTCAAAATATAGGCTAAACATGAGGTAAAAATATGTATAATTTATCGTTTATCAATAACGTGTGGAAATTTGAATTCACACTGGTCCTGGATAAACGTATGTGGTTACCTATATCGAGTGCTCTATTCTAGTTGGTATAGAATATTTTGTTGCATCGCAATCGAAAAAGTTAGCTAAATTCTACTCGAATACGTGACAATATGGCTATTCGAGAGAAGACAGACCAATTGAGGTTATGCAATTATCGTAGGAACCCGGGGCAGACTAGGTCAACATGTCTACAAATAGAGGATAAATTAAGGACAAGACCTCGTTAACAAATTTATTCATTTTTACAAAAAAATTGTTAATTTTTATATACAATTTATTCAATTTTTGTAGATAAAATTTTAATTTATTCATTTTTTATAGATAAATTTCTAATTGCTTGAAAGATAGATTTAAAAGTTTGTCTCTTACAACTATTTCAAACAAATTGTCACTTAAAAATTATGATTTACATAATTTACAAAAGACTGAAAAAAATCACCAACATCATTGGGTTAAATGTATGCCACAACTTAGTGGGTATCGATTACGAGATGGATTTCTTATTCGTACAACTTGGGGTTCCAACTCCTCTTCTTCTTCATCTTCATTGTCACCTCAAGCATCATGTTTATCTTCATCTCCTTCCTCTATGGTTGAATGCGGTGTCGTCTTAGGTTATTATCATGTGTCCTTCATTCTACGAACATGTGGTTGCGAAGATGAGCCATATTGGTAGAATAATGATGTCGGGAGTGTTTATGATACTATCAACGTATAAGTATATAGTGTCGCATACACCATTTTGGATAATATGGTGGAACTGTCGGGGGTGGTAGATATGTTGGTGTTGTCATCGGCATTAGCATGTAATATGCTGTGGCCGGAGATGGTGCAAAAAATATACCTGCAAAAGGTGTTGAAATAGGGTATGATGGTACATAGTGTGGTGCTTGTGTAAAAAATATGGGGTTAGTAAAAGTACTAGAATAAGTTGAGTCATCCTGACCTAGTGGTGTTGCAGCCATCGGTGCCTCTTGTGGGGTTGGAAATGATGATGAACTCATCTTGGAACTTGCTCCAAACCTTAGATTTTGATGCATTCGTCGTGGCCACCTAGTATGATGTTGCCTACCCTTTGCCTCATTTAACAATAAATATGGCTTGTCGTGGTGTCTAAACCATGTCATGTATTCCAGAGTGATGACAAATTCTCGAGGGATAATTAGTTCACGAATAGGTAAGAAATTATACCTATGCTCCCAATTGTTGATATATTGCTCATGAAATTTAGGCCAACCTTCATCAGTTCTCCTCTGCAAGTTGACCTTGTGCAGTGCCCGGATGTCTTGGGGTGGCAGAGTAATAGTTTTCTTGAACCCAAACTGCCGTATCGCTTGATCGGACTCGCGCATCTTCATCGTGGCGTAAACTATCAGTGGCACTTTTACTTGTCAGATATTAGGATTGACTACGAATTTGGACAAGATACATTGTTTAATTCTCGGATCGGAGTATAGTGTCAATTCAGACTATATGACGAAATATTAAAGTTTATTATCTACTTAATACTTTTGAAATCCTTACATAAATATTATATAGTTAAAAATTTTAAAAAACTAACCTAGGCTTCCGATCGATGATCTAACAGTAGTCAGATATCTTCAAGCTCTTCAGATAGTCCCCCTTAACTCGAGCTATGGTTCCACTTATTCAAAAAATATGTTTTTTGTTCAAATATATAATGATGAAATAATATTATGATAACTATATTATCAAATTAATTTTACCTTGTTACGAGTGGGAAAGTATAAGGGTAGTTCGCTCGAGGACATAAAAATGGTAGCCAAAACGATGCTCATGACTGCAGAAGGAGTACGTAACCACCAATTTTTATTTTTTGTGGTTGCGTCGCCCGACACATCTCTAGGTACAAAGTCACCAACACGGCTGATCCCCAACTAAGTCGGTCCACTTCTTTCAAGTCAATGAGTTGTAGCAGCTACCTTAAATGTACAAGAATTTGATATATATCGAGCATTAGAACACCTTCAATTAACCTAAAGATGTATGCTCAAGCGTGTTTTTCTCTTTCAAGGGGACTGGAACTCTCGTGAAGATAATCGAAATTTCCTTGCAACAATTTCATCTCTATAGCCATCTACCAGTAAACTGAGATGTAATTGAATGCCCTCGAGTGTGATTGTACACTCATCGCATGGAAAATGAAATGTGTGTGTCTCAGGTCTCCATCTTTCGACCAACGCATTGATAAGTGTGGGGTCTAATTTACACCCCCAAGCATACGAGACACATGTAAGAATCTCATATCTTCCAAATAAGGTTCAATCATAGGCAATGGCCTTGAAGATAAAATGTGTATATATGAGTCCAAAATCCAATCTTCGGCCTGATTATAAAAAACAAAAAAAAATTGATCTTTTTAACAAATTAATAATGAACTTAAATAAAATTATAAAAATTAGAAATATTTTCTTACCATTTGCAATCAGAATGTGGAAATGTGGTTGTCATCCAAACGAATAAGAGTATTTTTCATTACAAAATTCAATTAAAACAAATAAAAATAGATATACACAATTAAATCAAGATGAACTTGGGAGAGTTTTAATTAAAATTTCAAAACTAAAATCTTGAGAGAATTGATAGAAATGGATTTGAATGAAAAGGTAAGGGAAATGGTTGGGTTTATATACAAATAAAACTAGCCGTTTTATGGCCATTGGGGAATTTGACCGTTGAGGAAAAATGCATCTAGCTAGACATGTTTTCCTACACAGTCAACAGAAAGCACGTCCAATAGACACACTTTCACATTCTCTCCAAAATCGTCCTATTCTATTTTTTTTAAATTAGCCTTTTTAGCTAATTTAACCCATAAATAAAGCTATAATAGATCTTTCTCTTTTATATATTTTACTTTTTTTATTAAATACGTATATATAATATAAAATATAAAATAGTTGTATTAGTTTTTTATGAAATGTAAATTCATTAATTCATTCAATGAATGGAACCATACAATTCAAAGAGAAAAAAAATAGCAAACACTCATCGTAGATAGTGAAGGACAAGCTCCATCAACACAACAAAAGGTTTAGCCTCAGCATTAATAGAACATTATGGCATGCTGACAATTGGCTTTGTCACAACTCCAGCATGACATATCTAGAATGATTACAAGCACTTAATATGATAATGAAATTAGCCCCAGATGTTCAAAAGTGACGAGCAAAAATCAACAAAAGAATCGAGCATTCACCAAACTAGAGAGGACTAAAAAAATCATCCCTAAAATCACTTGTAAAAACTAAAATTACAAGCATAAGCAAGACTAAAAAATGTGTTACAAGAGCAGTCAAAAACTTCTAAAACTGAAGATTTATTAAACAATGGAAAAACAAACAAAAAACATATAAAACTGAAGATTTATTAAACAATGGAAAAACAAACAAAAAATATATAAAACTTAAGACAATATGTGTCCAAATCGACACGTGAAATCATTTATTATTCTGCAATACTCTCAAACCAGAAATAAATTAAAAAGTTGACGAAGAGCCACCCACTTTCCCAGAAAAACTACTGGTGGCCGATGGAGTTTTAGCGAACAATAGGCATCGTCATTTATCCATCACAACTTGTGAAGACAACAAAGATACCCACAAAATAGATCTGCATACTAAAGAGAGAAGGTTTGTGTAGTGAATGATAAGAAGAAAGAAAAAAATAGAAAAAAGGCGAGCGATAGCCAACCCAGAGGCTGACATTGCCACTAAGTAAAACAAAAAATAAAAAGTAAACAAATAATTGTATTAGTTAAACATTAGTTTTTTTATTAGAATAATACTGTGATTTAATAAATGTTCTAAAAAATAGATACAAATAACTAAAATTAATAAATATTTATATTTATAATTTTTATATAAAGCATTTTATATTCCCTCTTAATCCTTTAAATATAATTAAGTAAAACAATTTTTAGTTTAATTCTTAAATTTATCAAACAATTTTCTTTTTTTATAACTGAGGATGAGGTAGATATGTGATATTTAAAAATAAAATGCTCTCCCCTAAAAAATAATAACAATGCTTTCAAACTTAGCAACTTCCTAATTATTAAATATAGATGTTGACATTTAATTTTTATAATGTATCTTATCCTTAATTTTTTAAATTTTAGGTTACATTTTCAATTTGTTGATTACTTTTTTTGTAACGCCCCAAATTATTTATCTCTGCTTTTGTAAAATTTAATATAAATATCTATTTGTTTCAGTGGTTAAGTGTTTTGGGTGTGTGTGTGAGATCTCAAGTTCAAGCCTTACGTTTGGTAAATTTTGTTATTTTTTTATTTAAGCATTATCCTAGCTCAATGGGCTTATATTAAATTATTCAGCCAGCTGGTTCAAGTGGTAAGGGAGTTGAAATTTTGGAGGTCTTGTGTTTGAACCCTTACGCAAGGGTAGGTGATATGTTTTTGCTCGGTTTTGTGTTAGTGTTTCGGTGGAATTAAAATGCTGAGTAGTGGGTGGTTATGTTTGTGGATGTAGTGGGGATTGTGTAAAACTCATCTGTTTCCCCAAAATTCTCTCTTCAGAAAAACTAATACCGTCTTCCTCCTCCCTTACTGTTTTCACTTTTGCCTTCTTCAACTCTGCCATTTTTTTCTTCTTTTTCTATTTTTTTTGGATTCCTCCATTTGATCTGTTTCCTTGTTGTCTACCGTCATACCCTTGTTCTCGATATTTTGGGTTTCGTCGCACGTTTTTGGTAAGTGAGGCTTTGGCATTCTTTAACTTGTGTTCTCCAAAAAGTTAATTGTGGTTGTACTGTTGTTCTGACAGCAGCGAATCAGGAAGACTATGATCCTCCTCGTGTTATTTCGTAATCAAAATTGCTAAAAGTGTCGGTAGTAAATCAAGTTTCTATTAGTTTGTTATTGTCGATTTCGCTTGTTAATCCACTAAATCGGCATCGAGTACTTTGGTTTTAGGTTTCAGAAGTCTCGAAAATGATTCCGCGTTAAAATGATACCAGGTATGTACCTGAAAACGCAGAAAATGAGGTTTTGACAAAAGTTGAAAACTATTCTGTCGACGCCACATGGGCTTGTGGGTGCCCAAGTGGTAGGCCGTGTGCAATGACACGGCAGTGTGATCGACGAAGGCCAGGCCGTGAGCAAGACACGACCGTGTGGTAACTGAGGTATGGCCGTGTGAGCCACACAGGCTTGACCAAATTGGGTAGTGTGGGCCCACACGTTCATACGAGCATGTGGGTTTCTGGGCTAGGCCGTGTGATCCACACGGGTAAGGTCAATCTGAGCATGTGGGCCACATGGGCGTGTGGGTCCCATTTATCTAAATTTTTCCCAGGGTTGCATGGGTCGTCTCAAACGACTGTGGGCTTACTGTAGGGTCAGTAAGGGTTAAATAAACCCTATTATGTATGATATGATAACCCGATAGGCTGAGATTTTGTACTAAGCATCGTATTATTATGCATGTCTGATTACTGTTCTGTATGCCTATCTGATATCTGATTATTAGCATGTTAAATTTACATATCTGTTTCTGTTAATGGGGTAGGATGAAGTATATTGGAAGAAGTGTTCTGAAAGGCAATTTACGCCTATTATCTGGTAGCATGGCTGCATTATTTTTGTTATGTACCACATTGGTACTATATAGTGTGTAGGGCTGGGTGGGTGTTTTAAACCCCACATGGTGTGTAGGGATGGTCGAAGATGGTGTGTAAAGGATGGGGGTAGGATTTTTTATTTCTGACTAGTGACTTGCATATCTATATATGTATCTGTAATGGGCTTAGGCCCGAATCTGTATCTGATCTGCATCTGGAATGGGTTTAGGCTCGAATTTGTATCTGTATCTGTAATGGGCTTGAGCCCAAATTTGCATATGTCTGATGTTTGATAATCTGTATATTGCATGCCTAATTCTGCTGGGTTACACACTGAGTTTACGTAAACTCACCCCTTTTTCTATTTGTTCTGTACAGGTAATCCTCAGACTTAGGCGGATTGGTGCAGCGAGACTCAGCGGTGACCACTTTACCATGAACTGTTAAGTTTACTTAATTTCGGTATTACTTAAGATTTGGTTTTTAATTGAGAGGTTTAATTTTTGGGACTCTTTGGACTATAAGGACTTTTAACTATTGGTTTTGATTTCGTTTCGTCTTATGCATGCTTTACCAAATGTTTACTCTGAAATCAACGGTTTTCTAAAACAAAGGTTTTCCACAAGTTGAACTATTTTTACTTAAAAACCACGGTTTTTGAAAGCTTTCGCAATAAGATATTTTCAAGGCAAATCGAATAATTGATTAAACGTTTTTGAACTAAATAAAAGCAAACAAGAGCTAATAAACTAAAATGGTTTTGTCTAGTTAACTCCATTGTCAAATCCATTCCATATAACATCACCGAATTCAGAATTCAGCCATAACGTCTAGACCGGGTTTGGGGTGTTACATCTTTTATAAATGATTTATTCTCTTTATTTGTTATTACATCTTAAAAACCCTTAAATCCATAGAATTTCTTTACCTTTTTATTAGATTCACTTTTGTTGGTTCATTCATCCAAGTATTATTTATGCTTTTGTTTCTATTCATGTGCATGACTTTCGTTTTTTATGTATTTTTTTTACTTATTCATTTTCAATTTTTGAATTGTAGTAGAGATGTAAATTGGACTTCTCAAATCTTTATTCATAGGAATTTTGTTAATGGAGTATTTTTATCTCACGTTATATTTCAATTCAATTGTGTATAAGAAAGCGAAGAAGACTTCCTACATGAGTCAGCACAAATAGAAATTTTTAGAGATTACGAAGGTGAAGAATTTTTTAAGACTATGAAGACAAAGAAAATGCAATTTTCTAACACAAGCGTTAAAGTTAATGATTTAATGGTTGAATCTCAAAATTATTGTTGTTCTCAAATTTCAATTTGATTTTTTATTGATTAATTATTGTATTTAGTTTCTTAGTCAAAAAGTGAATTTTTAATATTAATTTTATGTATATAATATATAATATATACATCTAATTCTTTTTGGAGTCAATAGAAATTAATAGGGATATTATCGGTATTTTAATTTAACTTTTTTCTGAAAGATGTGTAGATAAAATTCGTAATTATCATTTTAATCATAATATTTATTTCTCAAAAAGAATTCTCTCTCAGTAACATCAAATTGGAAGTGACTGTTTTCATCTACGAAAGATTGGTAGTAGAGTCCGAAGTATCATGGTTGAACCATCAACTTTTCCCTATTCTAAATTGACCAAAGCAATAAAAAGATCCAATTGTTTTCACGAGAATGTCGGAAGGAATTTGTGTCAAATGTCCAGTAATTCATTCATGATCATTTTCGTGGTCACTGTGATGTTACTTTCATAATTCCAAGATTGGTAGCTCTCAATCGTCATTGCAGTCATATTATCTACTTATTCTGGAATTGTTTTGGTCTTGGAATTGCCAAAGTTACATGTATATACAACATCTTTAGATCAATTTTTCTATAAAGTTCAAAAGCAATAATATTATGATTTATGTTTGGCTTGGACATCTTAAGAGAAATCTTACTAGAATAAGCATTGAAGATGTAGATGATTTCGCATAACTTGATTTGGTTTCATGCTTTGTCATGAATTTTACATTAATCTAAATACTTTTTTTTCTCATGTATTTTTCTCCCCAACTTTTTTTTACATGCTATTAGGAATGACATTCTCTCTCTCTATATCTTATATTTTTTTTTCTCAAAATCAATTTGGAAAGAAAATTAAGAATACAATAAAATCTTGATAAATGAAATATTAAATAAATAAATAATCTCGGTTAAATAATAATTTTTTCAATCCCGATTTGGGCCAAGGTGATAAAATAATAACCCCGCTAAATGCATAAGATAATAGTTTTTGGAAAAATCCTTAAGGACCTAATGAAAATATAAAATAATAATTCATTAAATATACTGAAATTTTTATATACAATACATAAAACTAAAGTGCTTTCTAGGCAACTTTTATTTTTTTCTATTTTATTCTTTGCTAAAATATGCATCTATAGTTAACTTCTTCTTTTTTGCATGTGAATCAAATAAAATTTCATCTTTAACTTTTAGAAGGGCAAAAACCAAATCTGGTATATTCTTCTCGTGTTGTATTAAATAACTCTTCAAGGTATCTACAGCTAGAAAAGCCTCTTTTGGAGAAACATATGGTAAAACACTACTGCTATTTGAATCTTGCTCGTCATCAGCTGGCATGTAACGCCCCGAATTTTAGGCCTGAAAGTTTAGAGATTTGGAGCATAGGAATAGTGAGGAGGCCGCACATAAGTGATTAGTTGTGCGTTTTAGTGATAAGAATAGGCTTGCTGGTCTAGTGGTTAAGTGAAGTGTTAATATGATGGGGGTCTTGTGTTTGATTCTCTGCGTGGGCAAGGAAGAGCCTTTTTATTTTAATCTGTTTTAGTTAATAATTATAATTGTTTATAATTATTAAATAAGTTGTTTTATGATTATTATTTTTTAGCCTTTCTTTTATTTAGTTTTAATTATTATTGAGTAACTATTTTTATTTTTATTTTTATTTATTTATTTATATTTTATTTTTGGGGGTTTTACCTTTCTTTCTCCTAGGACGTTCTTCTATTTCTTCCTCATGTTTTTCTTTTTGGCTCTGTCTTTTCTTCGAAAAATGGTTTCGGCTCATTGGTTTCGGGAATTTTCGCTCCTCTGTCAGCATCTCCGATCGCAAACAGGTGTGGGATTTCAACCTTCTTCCATTCTATTTGCGTATTTTTATTCAATTCTTTGGAAAGCCGACGATGTCGATTAGATGTTTGCAAACCCGGTATTTTCGATGGGGTTTGACTGTATAGTGCTTAGAATTCGTAAGTTTAAGTGTAATTTCAAACCATCGATGAGTGGGGGCTATTTTGGTGGTTTAAACGGTGGTTTCAGGGTTGTTTTGGGGTGGTTTCATAGCCTCTCCAATGGCTACACGGGCGTATGCCGGGGCATATGGCTGTGTGGATTTGGGAACTAGGGTTTCCGGTCAATTTTGGGTGCCACACGACCTGGCCACACGGCTGTGTGGTCGATTTGGGGATTATGTCGAAATCCACACGGCCGTGTCCCTTGGGCACATGGGCATGTGGGATTGGGAATTAGGAATTTCAAGGATTTGGAGTCACACAGCCGTGTGATATATTTAAGGAATTAGGGATTCCACACGGGTGTGTATCTCAGGACACACGCCCGTGTGACTGATTTGGGGCTTAGGGATTTCATACGAGCGTGTGTATTGGGACACACGACCGTGCCTGGTGGCCACACAGGCCTGTGATACCCTCATACGGCCGTGTCTACCCTGCACCTTTTTTTTAATGAAATTGGATAGTGAGTTACATGGCTTGTCCACACGACCGTGTCCCTGCACTACACGGGCATGTGCCTCTGTCACATAGCCATGTGCATCTATCAAACGGTCGTGTGCTACCCTTCACACGGGCGTTTGGAACCCCACACGGCCTGGATTGCTCCACACAGCCGGAACACATAGGCGTGTGGCCCTAACTTGCCAAATTCTTATTTTAGGGCAATTTAAGTGCAATCACGATTCTATGTGTTCCAACCCTCGACTGAGCATACTAGGGGTAGATATGACTCTGTTCTGACTTCGGTTTATGTGTTACTTGTGATTGGATATGTGATATGTTAGGTGCTGAATCTGAGTGCATGAGCGTGCACATTTCTGTAACTGATTGAATAGTTGTAAGTGACTGCCTCTGAATGACTGTCTGAGATTACATTCTGAATTGGTATATCTGTATACATGCATCTGCATATAAAGTTTTTGGGTGGCATTTTGAAGAGAATAAAGATTGATTGAATTGAACTGGTAGCTGGTCTGTTGGTTATTAGCTCCTAATACCAGAGGGTCATGGGCGGTCCCAATTCCCTGAAGGGGTGGACAATGCTGATGATCATCGTTGCCGGGTAACCTGGGATGACATCATATGGATGGTATTGCGGTTTACCTTATTACACTGTACCGCATGTACGTTAGCTACGCTACGTACTACTATTTGATCTGGCAGTTCATACTGCATGTCTGTACTGCGGTTTACCGCATTGCATAGTATAGCTTACAAGTTAGCCTTGCTGCGGAATATACGAGACTGGTAGTTAAATTGCATACTGTAGCCCCTAATACCCAGAGGGTCATGGGCAGTCCTAATATTCAGAGGGTCATGGACTTGACTGATATTGATATAGCGGTTTACCGCATTACACTGTACCGTATGTACGTTAACTATGCTATGTACCACTATCTAATCCGGCAGCTCAGCTGCAAATTTTTGTTCTGTGCTGCTTTCGGTACTACTTGTAAGTGTAGGGATGGGTGGGTGATTTAATCCCCACAATAAGTGTAAGGTTGGATGGAGAGGTGTGTTAGCTAGATGGGTGGGTATTTTATAACTCAATTGCACTCGTATGCATCTGATTGGTCTATTTGAATGAATTGGAAGTTATGACTGATTGAGAATTACTAATACCGTAACTGAGTGTGAAACTGTGACTGAATATGATTATACTGTTTGACTGAAAGGCACTTATGCCTATAAGAATTTTTTAAACTTTGACTGTGACTGACTGACTGAAGTTTCTGTGATTGATTCATAATTGTTATTACCGTGCTTGAGAGGGTACATGAGACTGTGTGGATCTAACAGATTGAGTTGAAACTAGAGACTGGATATACTGCATTTGTGCAATTGAGTGTAATGTTCATTATGCTCTAAATAATGCTGTTTACCGGTACGTCTGTTTCGAACATACCAACTGTTTCTGTATAGCGCCACAAGTAGGTTCCATTTTCGAACTACTTTCTAGTTTTCTGTTTCTGAGTTTGTAGTTAACGGGTTTTGATCTCACATTGAGCTCAAGTAGCTTACCCCCTCTTCTATTTCCCCTTTTAGGTACAGTTCTGGATTCTGGATGTTGGACTCAGTACGTGAAGGTCTTTGACAGTCTTGGTGGGAATAAGTTATAAGCTTTTATTCTCAGGTTTTAATTGCTATTTGGTTAATGTTTGAAGTGTAAAGTTTCATAATACTATGGTACAACTTTTGTTTTGAGTTTTCATTCGTATGTTTCATACTGTTAAACTCACTGAGGAAATTTGATTAATTAAACATTCTTGGAAATAAATTGTTAAACGACTTGATTTGTAAAATTTTCTTACGATCACTTCGGTTATTAATGTAGCATCCCAGATTCGGCCTAGACTTCTAGGCCAGGTTTGGGGTGTTACATGGCACATCCATTACTCCTTGAATAATTTCTTCATCTGTAGGTAACTCCATCAAAGATTCATTTTCACTTGGATAATTCAAAATTTGCTCAACATCCATGACATTTCTATAGTGTAAATCAGAAATTACTTCTTTTAGTTTATGAATGCCTTTAACATCTCCAATTTCTTGTTCGAGAGGCATATCCTCCTTGGATCGAATTTTGCACTGTCAGAAAAAATTTGCAATAGTTGTAGGCTTCACATCAATATTCCAAGCAGCATTAATAAATAGATTGCATCCAATACATTAATCTTTTCAAGATTTATTCCTCCTTTTTTCATAACCTTCCAAGATTCTAAAATAAAAGCAACGCCGATAATAAATCTTAACAGCTCTAATAATTCCAGCATCACATGGTTAATTTTTTTATGTTGAATTTAGAGGTAAAAAGAATAATTCAATGTTTCTCAAGCCTTCAATAACCTTGGGATGAGCTGGGCAATTGTCTACTATAAGCAACACCTTTGTACCAGTCATTTTGGCATCAAACCAGCGAACAAAATCTTGAAAAAGTAATGCAGTCATCCATGCTTTTTTGTTGGCTCGATAATGACGATTAAGATTGTCAATATTCACACGTTTAAAGCATCTAGGATTAGAAAACTTACCAATAACCTAAAGAGGCACTTTATTTAAACTATCTCCATTGTAGCAAACCACAACAGTAAGTCATTCATTGTCCTTTGTTCGTTCTTCTAATGCTTTGCAGCCAATGAATGATCTTCTTGCAAACGATAAAATAAGCCTATTTCGTCCATATTATAGATATCCTTCCAATCAAAGTTTTCCAATTTAGCTTTTATTTAAGGTAAAGCATCTTTAATATTTTACATAACAACTAAACCACTTTCACCAAATCTTCTATAAGACTTAATCTCATGTCTTGCCTTGAACCGTTTTAGCCAACCAATTGAGAAGTTAAAATTGGAAGTTGCATCACCATACATTTTCTACAGAAACTCTTTTGCTATAGTTTGAATCATTTCTCCAGTCATATACTTTCTCTTGATATTGGAGAAACCACTCATATAATACCTTCTCCAATTCAGGATATTTTTTTGATTTGTGATTTTTAACAATGCTATTCTTTATTTCTTTTGCCAAATATTCAGATGATCTTTTAAGAGTATTTGATATTGTTGATTGGCTAACAGAGAGATCAAATATTTGTTGAACCCATTATTACAAATCTTTTTTTACTTGAAGAGGGATGCTCATTTTTGTACTCACATAATGCTTTTCTCATCTCATCTGTCAATGTAGACTTTTTTACACCTTTCAAATGGGAAGCCAGGGAGGAAAATATTATATGAATTATAATATTTTGATACAATCATGTGTTTATTTATAATAAAATTTTTAATCTATCCAATGAATATATACGTATTGGATTTTCAAACCATTAACTCCTTTTTTTTGTTACATGAACCAATTAACTTTGATTCATTACACCTACATGCATATTGGATTTTGATTAAAAAAAACCATGGATAAAGTATGAAATATTCTCTAAATTAATAAAACATTCATTTATCGATAAAATAATAACCTCGATAAAATAATAATTTTTTCAGTTCCCAAGGATATTATTTATCAAGATTTTACTGTATATGCTTCACTTTTCCAATTTTTAAAATTATAATTTATACTTTTGGATTTCATTTTCTATTTTTAATATAATCTTTTAACAATATTTTTTATTTCTAGATCTATAGTTGTTTTGAATTTTATTTTACTTATTCTATGTTATTCTACATAAATCTCATAGTTTGGATTGATAAATAATTTTCTATTTATAATGAATTAAATTAATAGAAATTTAGTTTGATTTATTAGTCACGATTGATTGTTTCTACAATGTGAATAAGATAATTTTTTAGAGATGTGACCATGTCCCAGCGTGCATGTATCGAGGTTATGAAATCAACACAAATACAATAAAAGATATAGTGGTTATCTACAAGTGTAACAGCCAATTGTAATATTTTTTTTTTGTTATAACAGACACAGTATTTCAAAGATCTAACCTAAGAGAGTCTGAGTGGTAAAGTGATCAACAATGAAAATGCATGCAAACAAAAGGTCTAGCTAGCTACTCACAAAGTATTATAGTACAACAAATCATTATAAATAGTTAATTACACTATCTAGTACCTAAAAGGGTTAAACTGTAAAATAATCAAAAGTACACAAAAATCAATTTGAAAAGATAAAGTGGCCAATTGACGTCCATGTTGCTAATTAATTCTTGGAATAGGGATCTAAAGGGTTCAAACTCCTAATTGGTTAAATTTTACTTTCCAGTCACCATTTTACCACGCTATTAACCCGTCTCTATTGCCAGATTAGGGTTACGAAGCATTACTGTTTAACCAAAAATTGCTTAACATCATAACATAAAATAAATTAAGTTTATTTTAAACTAACCATTCACATACATTTTGTCCCTAAATCGAGCCTTCAAGGCCCCAAAAATAGCTTAGAAGCAATTCGAGATTAATTTGAAACAAAACAAAAAATTAAGAAAAAGATACAAAAATGTGAAAATAAGGTCACACGGCTATGTGACATAGTCGAGGTCAGGTAACATTCGAACAAGGGACACACAGCCGTGTCCCAGCCTGTGTCCTTACCCGTGTAACTCACTGAGTTGCCTTACACGCTCGTGTGCTAGGCCGTGTAACTCTTTGAGTTGCCACACACGCCTGTGTGCCAGGCCGTGTGATAGGCCGGGTAACTGACTGACTTGAAACACTAAAAAACTTTCAAATGACACACGGTCATGTCGCTAGGTTGTGTGTGTCACACGGCTGTGTGACAGCCCGTGTCCCAAGTCATGTGAACCCAAAAATTTACCTAAAATCAAGTTATTTCAAGTCCAATTTATACCTAAACATTCAAACCATTTGGGCACACATTCAAGGGATTCAAACACCATCCAAACATACATAAACATACCATTTCAAACATCTTAAATCACCTAACCAATATGCCATTAAAAGGCACCACAATTGTATCAAAACATCAATTATCAAAACATGCTAATATTGTTATTTTCCAAACATACCAACCTAGATCCTTATCTACCAAGAAACATCACATATGTTCATTTGCATGTCACCATAAATATACCAACCAAAAACCTTATTTACAAGCATTTGAAAGTTGCCAAAATGACATAACTTGGTGAGATGTTAAGTTTCACCAAACCAAACATAAACTTCAAAGCATATATATACCAAATCACCATTAACACATTCACAAAATACCATCACAAAACATCCTATACATGCCATTATTAACCTTGGCCAAAATATTCAAAAACTACCGAAATGGTTGCTGGATAGCATTATAGGTCACCGACAAGCTTCCAACCGATCGAGCTTCTGATAATCTATGAAACAAAGGAAAACAACTACGTAAGCAACAAGTGCTTAGTAAGCTCATATAAACTTAAACATAACTTACCACCTCAATAACACAATTCATAGATTAAGTATAAAACCATTACCAATGCTATGACTTAGTATAAGCCTATTCAAGCATCATCAAGCTCACATGTTAGTAGATTCATCAACATCACATATAAGCTCATTTATATCATAAATAGACTTCATAAGATATATTACATGTGCATCAACCTTTTCATAGAGTCATGAAAATTTCCATTAAATTACTTATCGTTCCATTCCTTTTCTTACTCGTTGAACCATCTAGAATTACATCGGATACTTGGGAAAGCTCACACATAGTGTGCCTTTACATATAGCTGTAACCTTTCCTTTACATCAATGCTCACACGACCTGTGGGTCAGAATGTAAGTTACACGATGCTGCTCACACAAGCTATGGAGAATCCGCAACAAATGCAGGACCTTAGCCATCAGTAGGACATTCAAAACCAACACCAAAAACATGAAATCACTAATGACATGTCATTTGTATCCTAAGAATTCTTAAGGTTCAACCGGGACTCGTTATCCTTCAATTCATCATAATATGGATACATTATATATATAGATTCATTTATTTTAAAACAACATAGTAAACATTCAATTTAGCTAACATTAAAATGATCACAGTTCATACGAACTTACCTTGATAACTAGGGTGTAGAAGTAGAATTCGAATTAATCTGAAGCTTTAGTTTTTCCTCAATTTAAGTTCGATTGTGGTTTATCTTGATCTAAATAAATAATTTCATTCAATTAAATACTTCTATAATTCAATTTAATCCATAATTCATATTTAAGCAAATTACAAAATTGCCCCTAATACTTTGACTTTTCACAATTTAGTCCTTAAGCTCATAACTTGAAATCTAATTATTTTAATCTAAATCCAACTTAACCAAAGTTACAAGGGACGTTGAAACAACCCATTATTACCAGTATTTCACAATAAAACCCATGAATTTATACTTTTAACAATTTAATCCCTAAATGTAATTTCACAAAAAATCACTTAACAAAACATGTTTATTTTACAATAACGATTCATAATCTATCAACTAACATAAAAAATCATTCAAAAATATCTGTGACAAGTCCCTGAATCTTTAACATTTTTTCAAATTAGCCCTCGGGCTAGCTAGATTAATCTAAAACAGACTCAAAAACATAAAAATCATAAAAAAAAGGGGCTTGAATTCACTTATATGCATCAAAGAAACTTGGAAGAACCTAGCTTTCTTATCTAATGGTGGGAAATGATTTTGGCATGAAAAGAACAAGATGATGTCTTTTTACCTTGTAATTACTTAGCATTTTAACTTAATTATCAATTTACCAAATTAACCTTTTAAAACTATTAAAATTTAATTGAAACCTTGTCCATAACTATCCACTAACTTATTAAATGGTATATTTACCATTCAAGTCTTTTATTTTAAGATTTCATAACCATTGAACCCTTTTAACTAATAGAACCCAACTTTTACACTTTTTACGATTTAGTCCTATTTACTTAATTAACCAATTAAACATCAAAATTTCTTAACGAAACTTTAATACGACTTTAATATAATCTCGTAGACATTAAACAAATAATACAATAATAATGTACTCATCAGAATTGTGGTCCCAAAACTACTATTTTCGACATCACTGAAAACGGGCTATTACAAGGCGATTTAGTTTGGTTTATCTGGAACACCCCTTACCCGACCCAATCGTCAGGTCCTAGCAACAAAGTGTCACATATTTTGCTGAAGCAACTACTGATAATTTCAATGTAAAAACATCATTTCACTTCATCAATAATGCAATCAATCAATACTACAACATAGAATAATATAAACATTCTTTCTGGGGTCTTATATGAGCATACGAATGCTTAAAAGTCATTTTGAGATCAAATAAGGACTTTTTGCAACACTCTTAAAATTTCAAATAAAATATTTTATAAATAAATATTTAAAATATTCAATCATATTATAAACACCTAGATATTATGATAAACAACCAAATCCGAGTCTTAATTGAGTTTACGTGAGCTCTAAAGTTGACTTGAGGACAAACAATGATCAAACCGCAACATTTTCAAAAGTTAAGAACATTTATGAAAAACAGGGAACACATGGCCGTGTTCCTAGGCCATGTAACAATCGGGAGCTGTGTACCCCTAAATGTTTCTTTTTACCAAAAAGCATATGGCCGTGCCACCAACCTGTGTCAATCATACAACTATGTGGCCAGCTCGTGCGGTGAAAAAATAGGCCACTTTGATCCTTGTTCAAGCCAGCCATACCAAAACCTCAAAACATGAATTTTGCAAACTTGAAACCTGTACAAAACACCTCAACACCAAGTCAAAACATACCACTTTCCTAACATCTAACAAATATGCCATAATTGGCACCTCAAACACAAAGATTACATGAAACTTTACAAGTCATCCAAGCAACATATTCATCCATATCAATACTTCAAATCTATTAAACTATGCTAATAATAAAATTATACCATTTAAACACAACATGCCAATTTTCATCTATCACTCAATCACATAATTATCTATTCAGATTCACCTTGTATACAAGCATTCCTTTACCAACTTATTATTCAAATGCTTCAATTATAGCCTATGACAATTACCAACCTTCACACTTATGTACATAACATATAACCATTCAAAATACAAACCAAATTCAAGAACCAAAGTACCAACATTTAAGATTAACCAAAAAATAAACCACTTATATATATTTACAAACTCTATATACATGCCAAAATATCATCTCTCTCTCTCTCTCTCTGTCTGTCTCTTTCAAACCAACTAATCCATATCATGACATCATATTACTTATACAATTGTATACTCAAAATGTCATTTCAAATAAGAAAATGCACAATTTAATCCATCTACTAATGCATATGTTTTCAAATAAGCATATTCTTTGCCATAATCACACCAACAAGGATTTCAAGCCATATCACTATACAAGTAAACCAAAACAATTCCTAAGCATATGCCACACATAACTAAGCCTTAGTATGATCAAAATACTATCGAACCAATACCGGGATAGTGTGACCTTCAGACGACCCACTTGACGTGTTTTACAAGTTGGCAATCTACATGAAAATGGAAAATAAATGAGGTAAGCATATACAATGCTTAGTAAGTTCACAGGTATTAAACCAAGTAACTTACCTAAGTTTATAATTATACACTACATGTTACTTAGCTTAGTAAAGTTTGCCTATCATGTCAAATAAAATATAAAAAAAGGCAAGTTCAACATTTATCATACCATGTAGTAACTCAATCATATAACATTTCAATTCATTTATTTAACATTTCAATTACCATTTACAAAACAAATAATCAATTAATCAATTCACTATCTTAATTATATCATACAATCCATTTATCCGCAATACATCCCATTTCAAATTAATGCCAAACATTATTTTCATTTCATAATTTGAATTCTCAATCCAATTCATATTAAACCATATAGACTTCATTCTCATATCATATCAATTCAACTTCATACCAAACATACATCAAATGTCAATTTAATGTCAATCGCTACTTCATTTCATTATACGAATTCTGAATCACATTCATCAAATTGTCATGTTTCCATATTGGCCCTTTAGGCTGGTATAATAGATTCACAATATTTATTTGTATCATCCAATCATCATATCAAATCAATGTGAATATAATTTATTCCATTTACATACATGTTCCTATTAACCTGACTTAGATTCGGACGGATACACAAATCCAACCAATTACGCCAATTTGGCACCCAGTGTCTATCGGATAAATCTGAAATAGTATGTTGCGCCCAACGCTAGTCTGTAAAATTGACAACTAGATGTGCCCAGCACTCCCCGACACATAGTCGTATAACCTTGAACTCTTCCTATCCTATGACATGCCAACTATATCTGACTTTGCCCAAACATTTAATAGGGTTGCAATTTCTCAATTTCATTATATAATTTCATCAACCAATAATCAATTTTCAAATACGATAGGATATCAGATAACAATACTGATTCAATTTCACATCTGTAACATTATATTATATCTTCACTATATTCAATTCAGTCCTTATCACTATCAACTGGTCTAAATCAAATCAATTCAGCTCATTTCATCAAATCATCACTTTATCATATAACATATCCTATTTCAGTCCAATTTAAGGTCAATTCTATAATTATTTCAAATTTCAATTCATTGTATTCAATTTAAACCTCTATCTCACCTTTGTGTATCAAATTGTAAACAATAAAAAATTCAATTAAACATATTTACAATTATAATTCTAAATACATAATAACTTAACAAAAACATATCGTATGAACTTACCTGGACAAACAAATAACTATCAATTATCTAAGGTCTAATCAATAATTTGTCTTTTTCCATTATTACCTTTGATTTGGTCCAATTACCTATCTATACAATTATTCAATTTCAACCCTCTTATATCACTCTATTATAATCATATATCAGCTCAATTTCATTATTCGAATGCCCCTAAAGTTTTACATTTTATTCAATTTAGTCCCTAAAACCAAACTTCCAAATTTGAACTCCAAATTTTAAACCCACTTCAAATATGTCCATATAAAACCTCCTACTATCACAAATTTACAAAAAATTCATACCAATTTCAAGATATTCATAATTTAGTTCCTAAACTCAAAACTAAAAATTAGTTTTACAATTTAATCATTTTTCCATTCCTAGGTTTTTAAACCACCATTTTAACAACCAAAAGCTTCAAAACATATCTCTAATGGTAACATTTAAAATCTTTAATAGTTTTAAAAACAGAGGTAAGAGTTAGCTAAATTAAGCTACAATGATTTTAAAAATATAAAATTTATGAAAAAGGATGATCGGAGGACTTACATCCAAAAGAAAATAAATGGTCGGACCCTTGGTCTTCTTTAATGGTGAATTCAGGTTGGAGAAGAAGAAGAAAGATGAAAATAATGACTTAATGCTTCCTTATTTATTAAACATACCATTTTTATTTAGTATAGTATTAACATATAAAATAAGAAAACCATGTATTAATCGTCGAACATATTAATATGGTATAATTACCATATAAGTCCTCCCATTTTTATCATCTAAGCCATTTAATTAATAGAAATCAATAATGATTAACTTTTGTGGTTTTTACAATTTAGTTTTATTACTTTAATTAACCAATAAAACATAAAAAAATACCAAAAATAAACTTCAATTCACCAATATAATAACTATATAAATATTCAATAATACAATTTATAGGCTTGTTTTATGGAAATGAGGTCCCGATACCTCCTTTTTTTAAAACCATTGACTTTCATTACAAACCACTTGTACCTTGACTAACTGACCAAATAATAGAATCTATAAAATAGAAATTTACAATAACATCATATTTAACTTGTAAATATTAAATAATAATATTTAGGGGCTCAATAGTTAGAATTGGGGTCTCGAAACCATTGTTTTTGATACCATTAAAAAGCGGATTGTTACATTATCTTTCGAACTCACCAAGCTAAATTGGGACAATTAAATTGGTCTTTAATAGGCTCTCCTCTCGGTCTCACCTATCTAATTGTTCCCCTAGAGGCATCAATTCTAGGTTTTGAAATTTATTCGATTTAGTCTAATTTTTACGATTTAGTCCCTAACCAAAAACTAAACATGTAACAATTCCATTAATCAACCACCATAAAATTTAATTACTATCCATATCAACATAACAACATCAATGAAATACATGCTCAAATGATTCATTAAAGAAAGCATAAAAGCAAGGTTAGAAAATCTTAGGGACTCTTGATGGGTTCTTTGAATGAGATGACAGTAATAACAATGAAGAATAAAGTACAACTAATTTTAAGATTTTTACATTTTTGAGAGTTAACAAAGCTACAATATATTAAATGGTTCAAAGAGAAATCCCAATACAAAGTAGAGTTTGTGTATCTAAGTGCAAAGAAAAGAAAAGCTACAATAAAAACTGATAAAACTAACAACTACAACCACTAAGGTTAGAAAAGTAAATAATTAAAACCTAAAAATGGTAGAGAGAATAACTACTAAACTAAAAAGATGATAAAAATGTGGCTCCTTTAAGTTTGATAGCAAAAACATTTTTAATATAGATAAAATTTCAGCCCTAAAATTAACAAAAACACCATTGGAATGTATAGGTTAACTTGGGTTTGTGTTGGACAAAAGACTACCCCTATAGTATTTTTCACCCCGTTAGGCATCAATTTCATGACATCCAGACTTCAATGTCACGATATGTAACACCCCGAATTTTGGGCCTAGAAATATTGGGCCTTGAGTTTTGGATCCTAGCTTAGTATTTTTAGGAGTTTAATTTTGGCCTTCTAGAAGGTTGGAAGTGGCGAGAAGATGGACTCTAAGGGGAGTGTTCAGGAGAGATTTTTAAGTTGGAGATAATGGTGAGAAAATAGGAGATTGAGAGAGAGAGTTTGTGCCAAATGGGACTGCAAGGGAGGCTTGAATCGGCTTGTGCCTATTTAAAAGAATGCCGAATGTGTATGAGGGTTTTGGTTTCTTTTGTCGAATTCACTTGCTAGCTAAACCTTTCTTATTTTATTTTCTTCTCCCTTCGATTGTTACTGAAGCTTCGCTCAAGATTTTCATCTCTCAAAGCCAAATACCATCCCTAAATTCTTAAAAGCCAAAAGTCACCTTTGTATCCTTAAAAGCCAAATACCTATACTTTCTTGCCGACATCTTCCCTTAAATCTCCTAAAAGCTGAATATTCATCTTCTCTTGCCGATTTCTTTTGTTTTCTTGCATCACAAACCTTTACTTGCAACCCTTGATCAAGTGAATAAAAGCCGATTGCACATTCAGTAGGGATCTAGGCCGCAAGTTTGGAAATAGTTTCGGTAAGTGCCCAGTTAATCGTTTTTAGTGTGTTTGGTAAAGCCGAAAGGGCTATCTAATCCTCTCTTTTCTTGTCGATAAACCCTGTTAAACTAGGGGTAGGGTTCTAGGATTCCAAGCGTGGAAAGGATCTCTAGCGGATGATCTAAGGATATTCGGAAGTAATAGCGAAGGAAAAGCTATTTAAATCAGTGGTACACGATAAGGTTACGGTAAGGCTTCGGGATTTGATAAAGTTGTAGTTAAGGTATAGAATTGATTCGAAAATAGTTTTGGTTGTAGGTCAAGGCTGAGAATAGAGTAGTACGGGTCGTTAACCAGGTGTGTACATACACTACACACACGAAAATCGGCAAAAGCTGAAATCTCGAAATCCCGAATGGGCCTGACGAACTTGTGGGCCCAAAGTGGCAAAATTGTGATATGAAATTGTATGATGAATTGACATGCATGATTATATGGTTGGATTGTGATCGGGCCTAATGGGCTACATAAGCATGTTTGGGACTTAGTGGATTTAATGAATATGATTGGGCCTAGTGGGCCTTATGGGATCGTATAAATGCATGCTAGGGTTTCTAATAGACTATAGGCCTAGTTCTGATCTCCCGAATTTTACATAAGACTTAATTAAATAATTAAACAAACCCGTGAACAAGTTGCTAGACTAAGGTGTGGCAATAGATGTGTGCATGTTTAGGATTGGATCTAGGAAGAGCTTGGTACTTAAGCGGTCCGAGTGACCCACCTCCTCTTTTCTTGAATCCTACCTGGTGCATAGTATCCGTTCATCTTAACCGCGAGGACTTGTTGATGGGCCAAAATCCATAATTAAAATCTGTATCATTAGGAAATTACGAAAATACCCTTCTAGGATAAAATTACAAAAATATCCTTTTAAGGTAGAATTACGAAAATGCCCTGTAAGGTAGAGCTACTAAAATACCCTCGTAGGGTGGGAATATTGAAATACCCCTGTAAGGTAGGTTTACGAAAATACCCCTGGGTAGTGAAATAACCAAAATACCCCTAAGTGCTTAACATGTGAAAATGTGTGAAAATGTGTATGTTGCATTCATGAATTGTATGTTGCACTTAGGTGGGTTTGATGATACGGAAGAAGTGGTCTGAGGATCGCATAGTCGCTTGACGACCGTGGATCCACTGTAGGCTTTTAAGCCACCGAATAGCTTTGCTACACCACACATATACAACAGCCTTGCTGCAACGTGAGTAGTGCCGCAACCGGTGCTACCTTTGGAGTATAGAGGATGGGTGGGTTGATGTAGACATCCCCACAGTTGTGTTGGGCTGGTAGGGTGGTGTGTAGCGGTTGGATTTGGGATGAGAACATTTGCATTCATGAAATTCTGATATGATACGAGGTCATTGTGGGCTAAGGCCCAAACCACCGAAATTGTTAGGGCCTAGGCCCAATGTGATGTGTGTATATTAAATTGATTTGATTGATAAGGGTCGTACACACTGAGTTTCGAACCTTACGCCCGTATTATTATGTTTCGGGTGTTCTACAGTAGACGGCTCAACGTGGGAGAGGACTCGGAGATAGCCACACTACAAGTTACTTAGAAGTTTTAAATAGTTTTCGAATTACTTTATTTTTAGATACTTTATTTTCAATAAGTTGTAATAAGGCCTTATGACTCCATTCTGTCTTACATTTGGGTTTTATTCTCTGTTGCGAGTGCCGAATTATTAAATTAAACATGTTTTCCAGACGAAAAAAATATATGATCGTTTTCTTAAAATGTGGGTTTTCATTATAACTTTACAAGTTACAAGGATTTTGATTTTTTTCTAAGTCACAAGCTTAAGTTTTAATCAAGTAACTATTCCACCGAACATAATTTTTAACTAAACAAAGTCGTTTTGAAATAACCTCTTTGATGTGACATCGCCGGATTTAGCCATAACATCTCGGTCGGGTCTGGGGTATTACACGACACCCTCGAAAGTGGCACACTTTTGGCTTTAGGGGTTCTCGATGTCGTGAAATTGACTAGCTGGTGATGCGATATCCTCGATAGTAGGGTGAGCAAAACTCGATTCGATTCAAAAAAATTATAAAACAAATTTGAATTTTGAGTTAATCGAATCAAGTTATCTGAAATGTTTGAGTCAACTCAAATAGGTAATTCGAGTTTTAAGTTCAAATCGAGTTGAATTTTACAATTCGAATAACAAATTGGTGTAAATACCATTTTGGTCCATGTTAAGTTTAAAAATGAGCAAATCGGTCACTCTCTCAACATAATTTTTAAAATTCAAAATAATTTTTAAAATTTAAAATATTTATAAAAATCCCAAAACTTATATTTTTAAAAAATTATAAAAATTTAAAAAAATTCTAAAAAAATATATAAAAATGTTAAAAATGTTCTAGAATAATAATTTTGACGACCTAAATAAGTAAATTAATGATTCAAGTTTATCATACTAAAGTATATATTTTTTATTTTGCTTTAAAAAAGTTCTCGAATATATATGATTTCAAATTTATGTGCTCTAACATGGAATTAGTTATACTATAACAATATTTTAATTTCACATGTTTAATTTTTTAATTTAACTCGAACAATTTCACTTGATTCGACTCGACTCGAATTTCATTTCACTCGACTCAATTCGAAAAAATTTCAAATCAAGTTAGGATGATAAAATAGGACTTGTCAACTCAGTTAAAATGAAAAATTTTCACTCGATTTGACTCGATTCGATTGAACGCTCACCCCTAGTCGGCAGTGACCTTTCAACAACCATTAGTGATATTGCAACCTTTGAGGCTTGGGGTCACGACTTTGGACTCAATTTTGTGGCACTCTCGATAGTTTGCTCCAGATTGATTTCTTGTTGAAGTCTTGCATCCTTGAGGAAATGGAGGCTTAGCGTCGTGACACCCTAGCATTAGTGTTGCGACACCTATGTCAAATGTAGTTCTGCTCAATGTTTGGTCGTTGTCGTCTCCCTACACAACTCAAGTACACCATTAGATTCCTAATGACATTATTTTGCCACTTTGGGTCTCAAAATGAGTAAAACCAAATAAAAACGGTTACTAATACCGAAAACTGAAAACCAATAGAAAGTACAGAAAATACTCATAAATTGCTTGAGAACAAATTCATTAAGTATTCTAGAGAGCCTAATTTGATATTTATCTATTTTTATTTAATATTTAATGTTATTTTTTTAGTCAAGGTGTTTAATGTTGTTTTTAAATGTATGACGAATGGCCATTAAATTTTCATGACAAACACGGACGTGTCCTGATATTTGTGATATGAAGTAATAAAATTTATAAACTATGATCGTACCCAAAACTAACTATTATCACGATTTACGGCAAGCGCACCTATCGAACAGTAGTATAGCTTAGTGGCAAGACCGAGATATCGTACCCAAGGGAACCAAAAGTACTAGTACTAACTTTCTTTCTATTATTTAACCTAGAAATAAAATGGGTTTTTATGAAACTAAACTAATTCTGAAACTAAACTATGAATGCACAAAAAGTGAATTGGGGAAAAACTCTTAGGAAAAACTGATTGATTTGGATAATACTCAAGGGAGAATCCACCTAGACTTCACTTGTTATCAACTCTTGAACTAGACGATTTATTCTCTTGACTTGATCCGTAGAAATCCCTAACTTATGTTAATATCTCTCTCGAGACTAAAAACAACTAAGCCTAGGTTGATTAATTGAAATCTCTTTCTAATTAAAACCCCTAGTGTTGCATTAACTCGATCTATGGATTCCCTTATTAGGGTTGACCCTAATCCGGCAGATTTTCGTCGTCCTATCTCTAGGATTGCGATCAACTCTGCTTAATTGTGCAAGATCTACTCCTATGCAGGGACTTTTACTCCTCTACATAAGCACATTCGACTTAAATCAATATCCCAGAAATATCAATTTAAGAGTTCAAAACACAATTAAGAACAAATCAAATATTTATCATATAATTCAAGAGAAAATAATAACAAGATCTGTCTTAGGTTTCATCCCCCTCAAGTATTTGGATGATTTAGTTCATAATTATAAAAGAAAACATCTCAGAAGAAATAAAGTAACAAAACATAAAGAACCCAAAAACCCCTGAAAAGATTGAAGGGAGATCCTCTGTCTTGATGCAGATCCTGGCTTCTGGGATGGATCAATCGGCTTCCCTTGGAGTAATTCCTTGCTTCTACTCTCTGTATTGTAGAAATAAGGCACTTTTTTGTGGGAGAAAAAACACCCTTTTGATGAGAGAAAAGTATATCCTTGTAGTTGCCCCCTAGGGTCTTTATATAGAGCTTTGGAGTGTCTTTCTTAGCCCCTAAGCATCCTTTTCTGAGTGAAATTGTACTTCCTCATGACAGGGACAAGCCCGTGTGCCATGCCTATGTGGATCAAGGCCCAGGCCATGCTTGGGCCTGTTTGGGTGGCATGGCCGTGTGGTCTAGCCGTGCTCGTCGGGGTTGGGTCGTGTTTGAGCTCAAGGAGGCACGGCCGTGTGGTGAATCTTCGGGCCGTGTTGTTTATTGAATTGGGCCTAATTTGCCCGTTTTTGGCCCGTTCCTTGCTCTTTTCTCTTCCTCAAGCTTACCTGGGCTTAGAACATGAAATAGAAGGATTAAGAGCACCAATTTCCACAAATTCAATGATAATTCATCCAGAATTTAGGCTAAGCAAGAGGTAAAAACATGTATAATTTGTCATGTGACGAATGGCCATTAAATTTTCACGACAAACACGAGCTAGCCTCGAGCCATACGGGCATGTGACACCCCCGGTGGCCCAACATGGTGCCGTTACACAATTGTATCTCTTTAAAAACCCCTAATCCCTTTTTCCTTCTTTTTTTTCTTCCCAACCTCTCTAAACCCTAGCCGCCGCTCACACTGACCACCCATACTCCGGCCACCATTGCCATCGTCGACAAGCTCCTCCCCCTCCCTCGCGCCACACTCCCCCTCTCTTCCCTATTCCCTCTCAAAACCCATACCCAAGCCCCTATTCCCCCTAGTCTTTCCTCACAAACCCCACTCCTTCCTTCCCCTTTCGATCAGCCGACTGCCCACCCTGTGCCGCTGAACCACCATCATCCACTAGCCGACCGAGCACCACGCCACCGTCGTACCCCATCACACCCCACGCTATCTATCCACCTACTTTGACCGTCGGTCAACTCCTATATCTTCTTTATCGTTATTATAGATTTTGTTATTCATTTCCTTTCCCTATTCATTAATAATTTTGTTCTTAGTTTAGTCTCTGATTTTACTTAATTTTTGTTACTTTTAGTTTAGTTTCTTTTTAATTTCATGTAGTTTCTCAGTTAGTTCTGACTTTCGTTCTTCTCTGTTTGATTGATTTTCCTATAGGTTTAACCATTTTATTGTGCTCATATAGTTTCTCACTATCATTAAGCCATATATTATATTCAGCCATCAATATATCTTATTGTGTTACTTCATATTAGTTATTTGATTCAGTGCATTAAATTTATCCTTAGGATTTATAATCTGCTCAATGTTCTTTAGCCTACAATTTTGTTTAGTTCTTCAATTTCATGCTCATTGTTCTTCTTATTTACTAGATTTGATGTTTTTATCATGAATTATTCTAGCCCCTTATTCTATCCCTCAGTTGTATGTTGCCAGTTTAGCTATTTGGCATGGTTTGCTTGAGTTTTTAGGATTAAATTATTTAGGACTACTTAGTTTTGGAAATTGTTGACTCTATTTGCATACTTTAGGATTTTATCTTTAATTTTAGTATTTTTATTTGTTTATTGATGCAAGTCTTGTACTTTTTCTTGCAGGCCCATTATGAAGAACACTCGAGGGAAGTCCAAAGTTGCTGTTCTCGCTTCGAAAAAGTGGAAGGGCCCAGGCGCGACGTCCTCGAGCGCATCTATCAAGGTTTGCCATCCTTACCTTCGATTTTTTGCGGACCCTTTAGAGGAGTTATTTCAGCTCCTTAGTGTGAGACCAGTTTTTCGCTGCATTGACTGGGCCGTACTAGAGTAAGTCCACGTAGCTGATGAGGCCTGTGCCATTATTTCCACAACACCATGGGACCATTTTTTCAATATCGTCGAGCCCACATACTTGGAGCTTACATTGGAATTTTGCTCGACGTTTCACTTACAGCGTATCATGTCAGTCCATGACGAGCCAGGCACCATCACTTTTTGCATCAATGGCTTGGTGCGACATATGAGCACCCAAGAGTTCAGTGCTGGTATAGGACTTTACACAGAGGACTTCATGAACATCGAGGACTTCGTTCAGCTTCATCGACATATCCAGCACTTGCCTTCATTTTGTTGGACTGATCTTACAGGGCATTAGACACCATATGATGTGAGTCGCTCAAGGGCGACTTCTCTCTCTCCTACCTTATGGTACATTCACGCCATCTTAGCTCATACTTTGACAGGACAGAGAGAGAGCACCGGAGTTGTCACCACTCATGATGCCTATTACCTATAGAGCATGGCACATGGACACGTCTTCGATTTGGCATACTTCATCGCTTTATCTTTTTGCCATCAGACTGATCGCTATAGAAGGTGCCCTATCTGTGTAAGTCCCTATGTGACTCATATAGCTCGATACTTCGGTCTTCTAGACACACCACAGTAGTCCTCCACACTCATACTTGTTGGTCAGATGTCACCACAAGGAATCTTGAGCATGCTACACATGAGGATAATCGAGCAATACCATGGATTCGACTCTCCTCAGTACAGATTAGCTCGTTCTGACGATCAGGACGACCTTGAAAGCATTACTGATGATGTCCTTCCCCCTCACGAGGACCTACATCCACCACCACTACCAACTCACTGACCTACTACTGCCACATTGACTGATATATCCGAGCGACTTACTCGCTTTGAGCAGTAGTGTTTTGACAGATTTGACAGCATCGATGCCACTTTTCTACAGATTTGCCATCACTTTCACATCTCCCGTTTGGCACCGTTGACCCATGAGGCATCCAATGATGAAGACCCATGAGTCTATTTATTTTTATTTTTCTTTATTTTTTATGTTTTTAATTTCCCTTTTTAAAGACTTATAATCTATCTTTTGAACTATGTTTAATATCGAGTAATGCTTTAATTCTTTTCCAAAGTTGTGTTTATTTTTTAAATAGCTCAAAATCATGCACTTTATTAGCTTTTTCTCCAAATCCGCTTTCACTATTCCAATGATTTCATCCCAAATTTAGGGCAGTTTCACTTCTCTCCCTCTCTTATGCTATTATGCTTATATTCTGATTATCTATATTTGTACATTGAGGATAATGTACATCTCAAGTGTAGGGAGGTTATTAAAATCACTATCAAAAAATCCCTGAATTTTGTCTTGTTCTCAAGTAACTTTCTCATATTACTATTAGAATGAATTCTGATTGATTTATGATTTTTGTTGATATGTTTTAGATTGAACTATAGGTAATTGTGCATTGATTGTTTAAACTTTAAGTCATTAGAGAATCAAGCATGATAAGTTGATTTTTGAGAATTAAAGATCTTCTAGGTTATTTCCCCAAATTGAGGTATTATCTTGAAATTTAAAATTGACTGAATTGAAATCAAAAGTCATAATTTTTGTGAGATTTTTAGCCTTTACAGCATATACTCTTTCTTGCCCACTTTTATTGTTGCTTATGAGTGTGTCAATATGGATTTGTTATTCTAGAACTTACTTTGATTATACATGTCAAGACCACACCATTGATTTGATATACCGAGATAATAAAGACACCTAGGTTTTAACCCACTCGCTCCATAAAAAGCCTACCCTCATGATTAACCCTTAGTGAACCCCCTTAAGCCTAACAAACCATTTATTGATTTACCCTTAGTATTAACTTATAAGCCTATTTTTTATTCCTTAAGAATTTCCCTTATTTCTTTTGATCCCTATTTTGTTGAGATTTGATTTGAATTAATGCCTAGCTATGTTCTTCTATTTAGTTAGTAATTTTTCATACGAAAAAAAAAAACATATACAAAGTTATTTCAGTGTTCAATTGTCATTTAACATATTATTTATTACGAAGTTATATAATGCTTGAACTTGAATGCTGTTATTCATAAGGAAGAGCTCAATTCTAGGAATATTTATTCAGTAATGTAATTTCTCAATATTAGTTATTCTTCTAGTTAGGTAATTGTTCAATTCAATCTCGATTCAATCTCGATTCTAACCCTCTTTTTTAGCTTGTATACATACCCCTAACCAAAGCCCCATTACAACCCTTCAAAGACCTCTTGATTGGTGTATTATCTTAATTTATAGTGGTGGAGATTTGATTTTTATGCAAGCTTATGGTAATAATTTTTCATGTTTGACAATTGAGTGCTTAATTCTGAACCTTAAACACCTTGAGTGATTTGATTGAACCATTCGTGAGCATTTCAACTCTGTGTAATTTTGAATTAAAAGTAACTACTTAGATAAAGGGAAATGCCTATGTTTTCGTGATAAAATGCTCAACTTGGATTGTTTGAAACTTTGATGATCTTTTAGTTGAATTCTCAAGTATGATTACTTGTGGATTATTTCGAAATATTATTGATAAGAATTATAAGTTGAGAAGAACAAATTTTAATTGTGAGTTGAGGATTTTGCTTGAGGACAAGCAAATGCTTAAGTGTGGGGATATTTGATGAACTGTAAATGTAACATATTTTTAACCCATGCTTGGTGTATTTTTAGATAATTTACCTTATTATTTAATGAATTTGATGCTCCTAATCTTTTAATTTCATGTTTTATACATAGGTGAGCATAAAAAAGTCAAAAGAGCAAGAAACGGGCCAAAAACAGACAAAATAGGCTAAAATCAGCATTCAACACGGCCTAAGCACTTCCACACGGGTAAACTACATGCCTGTGTGAGATACACGGGTTGGCCACATGCCCGTGTGTCAAGGCTGTGTCGACTTAAAATCAAGCCAGTATTGCACACGGCCTGAACCTTTACACACATGTAGGCCACACACCCATGTCCCTGTCAAGCCCTGTTTCAATTTTACTTGGAAAAGGCTAATTTTTAGGTATTTTTTGCATTCCAAAGTCTATTTAAACACGCTAGGAGAGGATTAAAGGGAACACAAAGAGCAGAAAGGAAGAAATTACTCAAAGAAAGACGATTGATTCATCTCAGAAGCAGGATCTCCATCAAGACTGAATATCTCCCTGCAATTTCCCTCAAAGTTTTTGGGTCCTTTATGTTTTGTTGTTTTCCAATATTTAAGATGTTTTTCTTTATGAACATGAACTAAATCCTCTAAATACCTGAGGGGGATGAAACCTAAGACGGATCTTATTATTAGTTTCTGAGTTATATGATAAATACTTGATTTGTTCTTAATTATGTTTATTAATTCTTGTGTTAATATTTTAGGATATTAATTCGAGTTGAATGTGCTTATTCAGTGGAGCAAAAGCCCTTGTCTAAGAATAGATCCAACATAATTAAGCAGAGTTGATTGTAATCCTAGAGATAGGACGATGAAAATCTGCTGGATTAGAGTCAAATCTAATAAGGAAATCCATAGATCGAGTTAATGCAACAATAGGGGTTTTAATTAAAAAGAAATTTTAATTAATCAACCTAGAGTTGGTTGTTTTTAGTCTCGAAAGAGATAATAACATAAATTAGGGATTTCTACGGATCAAGTTAAGTGAATAAATCGTCTAATTTAGAGTCAAATAATGAGTGAAGTCTAGGTGGATTCTTCCTTAGGTATTGTCTTAATCAATCGATTTTCTAAAAGTATTTTATCAATTTACTCTCTGTCTCGTTCTTAGTTTAGTCAGTTTTTAGTTTAAAACAAACCCCCTTAATCTTTAGGCTAGATAATAAAAAGATAGTTAATACTAGTAATCTTAGTCCTCGTGGATACGATATTCCGGTCTTGCTATAGCTATACTACTGTTCGATAGGTGCGCTTGCCTTTATCGTGATTATAGTTAGTTTTGGGATCACCGATCAAACCCAAACTATGTAATAGTACCACAAATATTGGAATATAAAACTTACAATTTATAATAATTAATTTCATTTAATCAAGAAATCATGTCATAATTCCATGTATAATATGAAATAAAACCAAAACCAAGTCTAAAACGAGCTTACGAAAAGCTTTAAGGTTGATCCAGGATTTAATAAGGACTAATTTGAAATTTTTACAAAATGAAGGGTAAAAGTGCAAAATAGGGGTCACACGGCTGTGTGTCCATCCCGTGTATCTCACTATGGCCGTGTGGGTTAAAATTCCAATTTTTTTAAAAGTCACACGGTTATATGGCTAGATCGTGCAACAAACTGAAGCCATGTGGATCAAATTTTTACAATATCTACAGTATTCACACGGGCGTATGGCCATCTCATCTGACAATTGAAAATAGTGTGGCTAAAAGACTTCTACATCCCAGTGGTCACACGACTCAACAGGCCTTGTCTAGCTCGTATGCCTGCCCGCGTGGTGCAAGAATGTGCCATTAAGTATCAAATTTCATGCCAAATCAAACTAATAGCTTAAGTGGTGCACATTTGGTCATGTAAACCTGCATAAAACCAGTTTAAATACATACTACTACATCCATTTAAGCAACCATAATACCATAGAAGCTATTCCACATGTAAAGGACACTTTGCTAAGCTTTACAATTTATGTAATCATCAACCACTTAACAAGACATATTAATCATCTTAACACTTCAAACTTAGCTAAAACATGTCATGTGTTAACTTCCTAATCATCTAACCAATATGCCTCATTGACACCATTATACAGTAAGGTTATATAAGCATTACAAACCATTCAAGATCAAACATCATTTCTATATGCTTCAAATTATGCACAATACTTACAAGGCTTATAACAATTCATGTACCAAAGACGTCACTCATTTATACTAATTAACATATTTACCGAAACTACTAATTTCAATCACTATTATAACACTTCATACCATATTCAAGCCTATTTATAATTTACTTATACTTGACCAAATGCTTACACCATCATCATAGTATATAAAAACCTGTAGATAAAAGTTATACCAAGTTAACACAACATTTAAGTTATGTGCTAAGATCACTAATTTCCCATACAAATAATACATGTATTATCTAACAATTCCCCATCATGATAATAAACTTGTGTAGAGTAAACATTTTCTAATTATATTATAGGTTTAATATCAACTAAGTTCCCAACCAAACTAAACATAACAAGAAAATATAACATCTCTTAATTACATGCTACATGTAAATGATATTCAAACAAGCATCCATCCTAATTCATTATATACCAAGGCAACTATGCATCATCTTCTTACATATACATTCCTATACTTACCAAATGAACATTAACCATTCACCAAGGTATTCAAAACATTGTCATTCTCGTTTACACACATACCATTCAAAATTTCAAGACATAAACCATTTAATTTACTAGCTCCAAGCTAGATCCAAATAATCAATATTCAAGTGAACACTTAAACATAACAAGACTTATATATAAATACATGTTATGTGACAGCCCAAAATAGGGTCTAATCGGAACAGTGGTTTCGTAACCACAAAATCTGAATTAAAGTAGTTAAATTCTAAAAATTTTATGTTTTTCGATTTATTAAATATGCTCTGTGTGAAAATTGTTTAGAAAATTCATTGATTTAGTGCCTAATTTTATTTTTGGGATTAAATTGCATTGTTTGAAAAATATAGAATATATAGTATAAGTACCTATTTGAAATGGGGGTTTGAACTAGAGGTCTTTAAATGGCAAATAGACCATTAGAAAATAGCAAGGACACAAAAGGGTATTTCTAGAAATGTTCATGAGTAATGGCATTAAGGGCATTTTTGTCCATTTAGAAAAAAGACAAATAAAAGATGAGAAAAAGATGAAAAGTGTTCATCATCTTCTTCTTTGAGCTACCGAAATTTCTCTTCTCCATAGCTAAGGGGTTTGAGCTTTTTCAAGCAAATTATCAAGAAAGAAGAGAAAGCGATCGAGATCGCGAAAAAGAAAAGGTAGTCGACTAATTCGAGATTTAGTCATTTTGTTATCGAGGTTAGTCATGAGTAAATTATAACACATTTACCTCATTGTTATTCATTTGATGATTTCTATATGAAAATATGTGGATATGAATTTCGAATTATGCAATGGTATGATTGTGAATATTTTGGTAAATTCCGTTTGAATAGTAAGAATGATTTCGGATATGTGTGACATGTCACTTGAGGGCTTCTGATTCTGTCTGATTCCATATCCCGAGTGCACTTGCATGTGTTGCAGTTACCTGTTAGCTTATGTGAGCAGGCCCGTGGATTATGTCTGTATTTCTGTGATCTGAGGTAGCTTCGGCTACATATTCTGGTGGCTTCGACTACATATTCTGACAGCTTATGCCATATATCTGTGCGGGCTTCGGCCACATATCTGTGAGGCACTTCGGTGCTAACCTCCGTATATCCATTTCTATTCTGAATGTTCAACGGGAATTAACTTGGCTATGTGAAGCACTTGTGCAGGTTAAGCAATTGAAAATGAATTGAACATGATATGTGTATGAATGTCTATATTTGGACATTTTGGTAAGAATATGCATGAGTAAGTGTATGAATGTTTCAGTTATGTTATGTGGAAATTAAATGCCTTAATCAATTAATGTGCATTTGCTATTAGTTTACCTATGACTTACTAAGCTACTTTTAGCTCACTCATCTTCTTTTTCCCTTCCTTTTAGATTATCGAGCATAGAGCATATTGGGATTGGTAATCGAAGGAGGCTTGTCTCACACTATCAAGCTACCTCAGTGTATGTATGCATGATTTTGATATTTTAAGTTTGGCATGTATAGGTGGCTAGTCTTTGTATAAGTATTGTTTTGTAAATGGTGTTATAATGTAATCATTTTGAGTATCTGACATTGGAATTGGTTAAATTATATGGTATGTATGTGAAAGTGTGTTTCAGGGAGGTCAAGGCTTGGTAAATAGCCTGACACGGCCTGCATAGTAGGGCACATGGCGTGTGCCTAGACCGTGGGCAACGCACGGTTTGTCCCCACGGGCGTGTACTCAGACCGTGCCTCCCCTGCACCTTAATTTTTGAATTTTAATGTACCACACGGGTAGGAGACACGGTCGTGTGTCTCAACCGTGTAGAGTACACGGCCCCAACATGACCGTGTAGGGTGACCATGGCCAATTTGATAGTTTCGACCACGGTCATTAGTCATGGGTGTGTGGAGGCCACACGGCCGTGTTATATATCACACGGGCGTGTCATGTAGTTTCAAAAGTAAAAATTTTTTCAGGCTTCTGATGCGATAGGATTCAAATCCTAATCATCCGAGATGTTAGTATTGTAATAGTAAACCCTCGATAAGGGTAAAATTGTAATGATTTTGTTGTAAACATGAGTCTGTACTTCGGTAAGTTCGGTAGCGCGCATTACTTGATTCTGGTGACAGTTTTGGGTAAGGGGTGTTACATTTTTATTGGTATCAGAGCTACGGTTTAGCCGATTCTCGGACTAACGTAGCAAGTGTAATAGTCAGTCTATACATGCCATATTCGAAACTTGATAGTGTAACGACTCCTAATGACTTTGAAATGTTTTCTATTATAGTAAATGGATCCCAATCGAGATACTGCTGATGATGCTCAGAGTAATGCGCTTGCTCCCGCGTAAAGGACAGCGCCTATTGAGAGTAGACCCGAGACTCAGGGTCAGGGAGACAAGGCTCGGGAAGCCTTCCTTCATATGATGAGCAATTGGTATACGGAGTTCATTCGGGAGAATCTGAATGCTCAACCTCCTCCGCCCCCTCCTGTTTCTCAAGCCGTTCCCATGGCCTCTCCGCGAACAGAAGTGGTAAGACTATCTAAGCCTCTAGTAGATAAGATCAGAAAATATGGGGCTGAAGAATTCCGAGCCAATGTGGATGATGACCCAAAGAAAGCTGAATTCTGGTTAGAGAACACTATGAGAGTGTTAGATGAATTGTCTTGTAGCCCAAAAGAAAGTCTGAAATGTGCCACTTCATTGTTACGAGATTCTGTTTATTGCTGGTGGAAGACTTTGATATTTGTGGTTCCGAAAGAGAAAGTTTCGTGAGATTTCTTTTTGGAAGAATTTTGTAAAAAGGACATCAGTCAACGGTTTATCTATCAGAAGCAGAAAGAATTTCTAGAGTTAAAGCAAGGGCAAATGTCAGTAGCTAAGTATGAAAAAGAGTTCGTTAGATTAAGTAAGTATGCTCAAGGGTTTGTAACTACTGAAGAAATACTTTGTAAGAGATTTGAAGATGGACTGAATGAAGATATCCGACTACTTGTGGGAATTCTAGAAATAAAAGAATTAGTAGTACTTGTTGAATGGGCCATTAAGGCCAAGACATTGAGCAAAGAGAAAAGAAAAGTTGAAGGTGAAGCTAGGGATACAAGAAAGAGATCAATGGGCAATCATTTCAGTCACAATCAAAGAAATCAAGAGAGATGAGTTCTCGATCAGATGTTTCGGCAAGTTTTTCTCAGAGAGATCGTGGTAAGCAATGCTCAAATCCGAAGGGTCAAACCACTTCCGTAACAAGTGTCGGTAGTGTTAGATGTGATAGATTCGAATGCCAACACTGTGGAAAGAGACATCCGGGTGAATGTTATCTGCATAACCGAGCTTATTTTAGGTGTGGATCTCAAGATCATTTTATCAAAGATTGTCCTGAAAGAGAAGGGTTCGAGAAATCTCAGAATGTGAGACCGAGTAATATGAGTAGAGGAAGACCACCAAGGAATGTGGGATTTAGAAATAGTAGTAAAAGCGAAAAGAAAGATATGACTGCAAGATCTGAAGCGATAGCTCCAGCAAGAGCATATGCTATAAGGGCTCGTGAGAAAGCATCTTCACCTGAAGTGATCACTGGTACATTTTCTCTCTATGATAATTCTGTACTTGCTTTAATTGATTCGGGATCAAGTAATTCATATATGTGTGTGAAATTAGTGTCTGATAAGAATTTGTTCATTGAGTCTACCGAATTTATGGTTAAAGTGTCGAATCCGTTAGGAAAACATGTGATAGTAGAAAAAATTTGTAAGAACTGTCATTTGATGATTTGTGGTCACTGTTTCTCTGTTGATTTAATGTTGCTTCTTTTTGATAAATTTGATATTATTTTGGGGATAGATTGGTTAACCGTGCACGGTGCTAAAATAGATTGTAGACAAAAGATTCTTGAATTGAATTGTGGTAATGGTGAGATACTTCGAATTAAAACAGATCAGTCAGATTGTGTTCCGATGGTAATCTCTGCAATGTCTACTTGTAAATGTTTGAAAAGTGGTTGTGAGGCATATTTGGCTTATGTGTTAAACATTAAGGTGTCTGAAAAGAAGATTGAATCTGTGCCTGAAAAGAAGATTGAATCTGTGCCTGTGGTATGTGAATATTTGGATGTATTTTCGGAAGAATTGCCAGAGTTACCTCCAGATAGACAAATTGAATGCGGCATTGAATTGCTTCCAGGTACTGCTCCGGTATTGATCACTCCGTATAGAATGGCGCCGACAGAACTGAAGGAATTGAAAGCACAGTTGCAAGAATTGACTGACAAGGGAATTGTGAGACCTAGTTCTTCTCCGTGGGGCGCTCCGGTTTTGTTTGTTAAGAAGAAAGATGGGTCGTTGCGGCTTTGTATTGATTATCGTCAGCTTAACAGAGTAACAGTGAGGAATAAGTATCCATTGCCTAGAATTGATGACTTATTTGATCAGCTTAAGAATGCTTTAGTGTTTTCTAAAATCGATCTGAGATCTGGGTATTATCAATTGAAGATTAATGAGTCTGATGTGCCTAAGACTGCTTTTAAAACTCGGTATGGTCACTACGAATTTTTGGTAATGCCATTTGGATTGACCAACGCTCCAGCCATTTTTATGGATTTGATGAATCAGATTTTCAGGCCCTATTTGGATAAGTTCGTAGTGGTTTTCATCGATGACATTCTAATATATTCTCAAAGTGAGTCTGAGCATATTGAACACTTGAGAATTATACTTCAGACCTTGAGAGAGAAGAAACTGTATGCTAAGTTCAGTAAAAGTGAGTTCTGGCTTAGTGAAGTCAGTTTTCTGGGGCACATTATTTTGGAAAAAGGTATTCGAGTAGATCCGAATAAAATCTCAGCAATTGTAGAATGGAAGCCTCCTAAAAATGTGTCTGAAGTTAGGAGTTTTCTGGGCTTAGCCGGGTATTACCGTCGGTTTGTAAGAGGTTTTTCAATAATAGCTTCGCTGATCACGAGATTGTTGCGAAAATGAGTTAAATTTGTGTGGGCTGATGAGTGTCAACAAAGCTTTGAAAGGTTAAAAAGGTGTTTGACTGAGGCACCAGTGTTAGTGCAACTTGAGTCGGGGAAAGAATTTGTTGTTTATAACGATGCATCTCTAAATGGACTTGGGTGTGTTTTGATGCAAGAAGGAAAAGTAATAGCTTATGCCTCTCGGCAATTAAAGCCACATGAAAGGAATTATCCGACTCACGATCTGGAGTTAGCTGCTATAATTTTTTCCTTGAAGATATGACGACATTAAAGGTGTAGAGTGTATACCGATCACAAAAGTCTGAAGTACGTAATGACTCAAAAAGATTTGAATTTGCGACAACGAAGATGTTTGGAATTATTAAAAGACTATGAACTTGTGATTGACTATCATCCGAGAAAAGCAAATGTGGTTGCTGATGCTTTAAGTAGAAAATCTTTGTTTGCTTTGAGAGCTTTGAATACGGATTTTTTGTTGTCTAATGATGGTTCGTTGATAGCCGAGTTAGTGGCTAAGCGGTTATTTTTGCAAGAAATTTGTTAAGCTCAGAAATTAGACAGTGATTTAATAGCAAAGCGAACTCAGTGCGAAACAGGTAATAGTTCTGATTTCTGGATAGACGCGAGTGATTGTCTGCTGTTTCGTGACAGAATCTGTGTGCCAAGAAATACTGAACTGATTTGGAAGATTTTGCATGAAGCTCATGATAGTCGTTGGTCAGTACATCCTGGTAGTGTGAAAATGTATTAAGATCTAAAGAAAGTGTATTGGTGGCCGGGCATGAAACGAGATATTTCCGAATATGTAACAAAGTGTTTAGTATGTTAGAGGGTAAAAGCAGAACATCAGTTACCTTCGGGACTACTCCAGCCAATTATGATTCCCGGATGGAAATGGGAAGAATTTCCATGGATTTTGTCTCTGGATTGCCTTTAACGCCTAGAAAGAAAGATTCTGTTTGGGTAATTGTTGACCGATTAACTAAGTCTGCTCATTTTATTCTGGTAAGGAAGAACTTTTCTTTGGATAAATTAGCAGAGTTATATGTTTCTAAGATAGGTAGATTGCATGGTGTGCCTGTATCCATTATTTCTGATAGAGATCCACGTTTTACTTTGAGGTTCTGGAAGAAATTACAAGAGGCATTGGGTACTAAATTAAATTTTAGTACTGCCTTTCATCCTCAATCAGACGGGCAATCAGAAAGAGTGATTCCAGTGCTTGAAGATATGTTAAGATGTTGTGTTTTAGAGTTTGAAGGTAGTTGGGATAAATATCTACCTTTGATTGAATTCGCGTATAATAACAATTATCAGTCAAGCATTAGAATGGCACCATATGAAGCTCTGTACAGACGGAAATGTCGGACTCTATTGTATTGGACTGAACTTCGTGAGAAATATATTCATGGGACTGATTTGGTGAAAGAGACCGAAGATAAAGTAAAGATAATTCGAGACTGTCTGAAAGTTGCATCTGATCGACAAAAGTCATATGCGGATTTGAAAAGAAAAGAAATTGAGTTTCAAGTGGGAGATAAAGTATTTTTGAAAGTGTCTCCATGGAAGAAAATTTTGAGATTTGGCCGAAAAGGTAAATTAAGTCCGCGCTATATTGGTCCGTATGAAGTAATTGAAAGAATTGGTCCAGTAGCCTATCGGTTATCTTTACCTCCAGAGTTGGAAAGGATTCATAATGTGTTTCATGTCTCTATGCTTTGTAGATATCGGTCAGATCCATCGCATGTGATTTCACCTACTGAAATTGAAATTCGATCAGATATGTCATATGATGAAGAACCGATTAAGATTCTGGCACGAGAAGTGAAACAGTTAAGAAATAAAAGAATTGCTTTGGTAAAGGTATTGTGGCAACGTGATGGAATGGAAGAGGCAACATGGGAAACGGAAGAGACTATGAGGAATCAGTATCCCCATCTGTTTATTGGTAAGATTTTTGGGACGAAAATCCCTAAGGAGGGAGAATTGTGATAGCCCAAAATAGGGTCTAATCAGAATAGTGGTTTCATAACCACAAAATCCGAATTAAAGTAGTTAAATTCTAAAAATTTTATGTTTTCCGATTTATTAAATATGTTCTGTGTGAAAATCGTTTAGAAAATTCATTGATTTAGTGCCTAATTTTATTTTTGGGATTAAATTGCATTGTTTGAAAAATATGAGATATATAGTATAATTACCTATTTGAAATGGGGGTTTGAACTAGAGGTCTTTAAATGGCAAATAGACCATTAGAAAATAGCATGGACATAAAAGGGTATTTCTAGAAATGTTCATGAGTAATGGCATTAAGGGCATTTTTGTCCATTTAGCAAAAAGACAAATAAAAGATGAGAAAAAGATGAAAAGTGTTCATCTTCTTCTTCTTTGAGCTGCCGGAATTTCTCTTCTCCATAGCTAAGGGGTTTGAGCTTTTTCAAGCAAATTATCAAGAAAGAAGAGAAAGTGATCGAGATCGCGGAAAAGAAAAGGTAGTCGACTAATTCGAGATTAAGTCGTTTTGTTATCGAGGTAAGTCATGAGTAAATTATAGCACATTTACCTCATCGTTATTCATTTGATGATTTCTATGTGAAAATATGTGGATATGAATTTCGAATTATGTAATGGTATGATTGTGAATATTTTGGTAAATCCCGTTTGAACAGTAAGAATGATTCCGGATAACTTGAGGGCTTTTGATTCTGTCTGATTCCGTATCCCGAGTGCTGGGTGCACTTGCATGTGTTGCAGTCACCTGTCAGCTTATGTGAGCAGGCCCATGGATTACATCTGTATTTCTGTGATCTGAGGTAGCTTCGGCTACATATTCTGGTGGCTTCAGCTACATATTCTGACTGCTTATGCCATATATCTGTATGGGCTTCGGCCACATATCTGTGAGGCACTTCGGTGCTAACCTCCGTATATCCATTTCTATTCTGAATGTTCAATGGGAATTAACTTGGCTATATGAAGCATTTGTGCAGGTTAAGCAATTGAAAATGAATTGAACATGATATGTGTATGAATGTCTATATTTGGACATTTTGGTAAGAATATGCATGAGTAAGTGTATGGATGTTTTAGTTATGTTATGTGGAAATTAAATGCCTTAGTCAATTAATGTGCATTTGCTATTAGTTTACCTATGACTTACTAAGCTACTTGTAGCTCACTCCTCTTCTTTTTCCCTTCCTTTTAGATTATCGAGCATAGAGCATACTGGGATTGGTAATCGAAGGAGGCTCATCTCACACTATCAAGCTACCTTGGTGTATGTATGCATGATTTTGATATTTTGAGTTTGGCATGTATAGGTGGCTAGTCTTTGTATAAGTATTGTTTTGTAAATGGTGTTATAATGTAATCATTTTGAGTATGTGACATTGGAATTGGTTAAATTATGTGGTACGTATGTGAAAGTATGTTTCAGGGAGGTCAAGGCTTGGTAAATAGCCTGACACGGCCTATATAGTAGGGCACACAGGCATGTGCCTAGACCGTAGGCGACACACGGTTTGTCCCCATGGGCGTGTACTCAGACTGTGCCTCCCCTGCACCTTAATTTTTGAATTTTAATGTACCACACGGGCAGTAGACACAGCCGTGTGTCTCAACCGTGTGGAGTACATGGCCCCAACAAGACCGTGTGGGGTGACCGTGGCCAATTTGACAGTTTTGACCACGGTCGTTAGTCATGGGCGTGTGGAGGCCACACGGCCTTATCACACGGTCGTGTTATATGTCACACGGGCGTGTGACGTAGTTTCAAAAGTGAAAATTTTTTCGGGCTTCTAATGTGATAGGATTCGAATCCTAATCATTCGAGATGTTAGTATTGTGATAGTAAACCCTCGACAAGGGTAAAATTGTAATGAGTTGGTTGTAAACATGAGTCTGTACTCCGGTAAGTTCGGTAGCGCTTATTACTCGATTCTGGTGATGGTTTCGGATAAGGAGTGTTACATGTTATATAACATTCAAATTCAAGTATTACCTATGAACCATCATTGCCATCATTCCAAAATAACTTCTTATACTTATCAAAGCCTATATACATTCCATTTCTAACTTACAACATTCTCATGTGTGTATCCATTCCAAATAAACCAACTTAATAAGGTACGAATTATTTATGCCACATTTCCATTCCAAACTTATATAATTGGCATATCATCTACTAATGTTAGACATATAATTAATTTTAAGTCAATATCATCAAAATTATAATTAATCTATTTAATCAACATTAAATATAATCAAACATATCAAAAAATTAACGTAGTAAGTTCCATATGAACTTACCTGACAAAACAACGACACACAAAACGTTAAGAACTAATTCAAAAAATTGACTTTTCCTTGATTATCCTCTGATTAACTCGAATCTTGATCTATATAATAATTTATTTTAGTTTATCAATTCCAAACATTTTAAAACAACGTATGTAGTCATATATTAATTCAATTTAATTTTCAAATGTCCCTTAAAGTTTTGTATCTTATTCAATTTAGTCCCTAAAATTGAAATAGCTATAACTTTAAAATTTGAGCTCTGATTTTTAAACCGGTCTCAATTTCATCCTTCTAAAACTCTCTGTTAGAATTGAGTGACCTAAATCCTTATTAAAATAAAATACAGTGGTAAAATAAAATAAAATAAAAATCATATTAAACTACACTTCTTTTATTTTATTTTAGAATAAGATTTTTAAACCTTGTTACACTTCATCTATTTGATATTGATTAAAATAAGGTTTTTCAATCTTACTACGCTCCTTCTATTAGAATTTGGTTTTACAAGCCTATAAATAGACATAGTCTACTCCTGTTGTAAATATTCGAAGTCGACTTAGTGAATTATCTTCTCATTTGCCCATGGTTTTTTCTCGAAAGGGTTTCCACATAAAATCTGTGTTATTTATTTTTTTCTCTTTTCTTTGAAATACATTGTCATTATCAACAATCTATTTTTAACAAATTGGTATAAGATCTTTCCGAGGTGCTTACTTTGATCATGGTAATGACATCGCTAAAGTATGTAATTTCATTATTGGGTCGAAACACAAGATTTGCATTGTGGCAGATTAAGATGCAGACAGTTCTTACACAGATGGATATGAAGGATTCCCTACTAGGGATAGATTAGATGCCTTCGACATTGATGGATAAAGAGAAGAAGCGTAAGGATCGAAAGGCATTAACACAATTGCATCTGCATTTCTCTAACAAAATTTTACAGGATGTGATGAAAGAGAAGACCGCCGTTGCATTATGGAAGAGGCTGGAACAAACATGTATGTCAAAAACTCTAACCAGCAAGCTACATATAAAGTAGCATCTTTATGCTCATCGTTTGGAGGAAGGTAGTCTATGCACGAACACTTAACAGTATTCAAAGAAATTCTCTCAAACTTGAAGGCCATGGAGGTTCAATATGATAAAAGAGATCTATTATTGATTCTACTTTGTTCGTTGCCCAAGTCTTATTCAACTTTTAGAGACACGATTTTATATAGCTGTGAGTCTCTCACAGTTGATGAGGTTTATGAATCTTTGACCTCGTATGATAAGATGAAACATCTTGTGGTTAAACCCGACTCTTAGGGAGAGGGTCTCATTATTCATAGGAGACAATATCAGAATGCTAATGATGACTGTAGAAGGACATAGAAACGAAATCATCGCGTTAAATCTAAGGGAAGGTTGAAGTCTTCAAACAGAGGTAAAACTTGTAACTTCTATAAGAAGAAGGGACACATTAAATTTGGGTGTTTTAAGCTGCAGAACAAGATCAAAAGGGAGGTTGCAGATAAAAAGAGCAAACAGCTAGAAAAATCTAGTAAAGTTGATGTTGTAGAAGACTACAATGATAGTGAACTTCTAGTCGTTTCTGTCAACAATTCTAAAGTGAATGAGGAGTGGATCATTGATTCAGGTTACATTTTCCACATGAGTCACACTTGTGATTGGTTTACACCTTATGAAACAGTGTCTGAAGGTGTTATTTTAATGAGGAATAATACTTCGTGTAAAATCACAGGTGTTGGAATAATTAAAGTTAAGATGTTTGATGGAGTTGTCAGAACACTTAATGACGTGCGACATGTTCCAGAATTGAAAAGAAATTTAATTTCGTTAAGTACTCTTGATTCAAAAGGGTACAAATACACAGCTGAAAGTGGGGTTTTGAAGATTTCCAAAGGTTCCCTCGTTGTGATGAAAGGGTAGAGAAAGAATGTCAAGTTATATGTTTTACAGGATTCTACTATTACTAGTGATGTAGCAGTCGCTTACTCTTCCTTGTTAGATGATGATTGTAACGCCCCAATTTTTCAGTTTTTTAGGATTTAGAGTTTTTGCTTGAATTTAATTTTTGCTTGTCTGGATGTGCTAAATTATGGTTTGAGTGTGTTTAGTGGGCCTTTAGAAGGCCTACGCTTAAGTTAAAACCCGGTACAAATTTTAAAATTTTAGACTTAAGGGAGAAGGGGCATTGACTAAGTGGGCTTTTAAATAAATGTTGGTAATTTAAGACACAAGATGACCTGTGGTAAGGTGGCAAGGTAGCCCCACTTAGGGCATAAGGAGGAGGCATGTAGAGGCTGTGTAAGAGCTAAGGTTCAAATCCCATGGTGAACAATGTGTTGTTTTATTTTTTTAATGCATGTGTAAGGCATGTGGTAAACTCCAAGTGAAACACTTTTGGGTGGAGTTTGAAGTGCTCATGGGATTGAGTCAATGAGGGATAAGGGGAGAGAAGTTAAGAAATTTGAATGGGAAGCAAGTGATGGCCGAATAGGGGTTTCTTGGGAGGCAAATCGGCTAGGGTCCTTTGAGGTAACATTTTCGGCATTTTGGTAGTAGCGTGCCGATTTCTTCTTTTGTTTTTCTTCGGGATATGCGTTGTAGTGAGCCTTGAGTGCTAGTTAGTTAAGGGTTAGGGGTGCTGACCATACCTTTCTTGTCACTAAGTTCTCCTCCTCTCTTTTCCAAAAGCTGAATTCCCTAAACACCCAAACCATCTCCTAGCTGATTGCCACCAAGAGTTGAATCTAACTCTTCTTTCTTCTTCTTTTCTCTTTTGTTGAAGTTGACTCCCACTTGAACCAATTTGGCTGACTGTCTCAAAACCCGAAATAATCAAGCCTTTTGGTGATTCCCTCCCTTGGCCAATTGCCTAAAAGCTGAAACCCGAATCTATTATTGCCAACTTCTCCTTTGGCTGAACTTCTTCTTCTCATTGCTAATCTTCAAGAGCCGAACCTCAAAACCTCTCATCTCTCTATCGATCATCTCTTTTACTTCGTAAACTTTTCTTCTCTTGAGTGGGTTCCAAAAGCCGAATCACTTAGATCTATCTTCTACTTGTGTTTTGGTTAGATCTATAATAGATCTGGACTAGGCTGGTATTTAAGGACTCTTCTTTGGCAAAACCAAACGGTGGTAAGTATTCGGAACCCCTTTCTTACGTAACCTTGTGATTCAAGAAAAGCCGAGAACCCCTAACTCTTTAGGGTGGCTGTCGATTTTGGCTAAGACTTATGTTAGTCTTCTCTTTCGGTATTCTTATGTTCTAGTGTGGAAAAGGGGCGATTTGTCGAGGAGCATTGGAGACTAGGACCGTTGGAGCAATCTAGATCTAGATCTAGTGGTTAGAATCGACAAAGGTAAGGGATTAGTGGTACTCTATTATGGCTGAATAGGTATGTTAAGTTGTTAACGATCATTCAATTGGATCTTAGTTGACATATTGTTAAAATGATTGTAGGTTAAGCGTTCGAGGGATTTTAGCCTATATCGCAAATAGGTGTGTAATCGACACCCTCTAGTAGACTAGATCGGCAAAAGCTGAAAAGCCAAAATGCCGAAATTCTGGCATTTCGAGGGCTTGCGAGCGTGCGAGCACCCGTGGGTCAGTTGAAATGTAAAGTTGGTAATCGTGAATGGTAAGACGGTTGTGTACGCGATTTCATGCACGTTGGTGGTTTTGGGCCTCGAAGGGCCAAATTTAGGCCCAATGGGCTTACGGGTCCATATGGGTGAAAATGAGCGTAAGTTTATTCTGGTGGTTTGGCTGTTAAATCTGCTAAAACAGGTGTAAAATTTGGGCTTAGTTGGCCGTAGTAACTAGTAGACTCCGTTGGGCCCATCAGGGGTTTTAGGGCCCGATGACTTTGTAATAACGAAACGGACAAAACATGTTACTTGGACGAAAATAGGTCTGCTAGTATACTATAATGAACATGAAACCCTAAAGTCTGGTTAATTTACAGAAATACCCCTTAGGGGTGGAAATTACTGTTTTACCTCTAGGTGCTAAAAGACCATTTTACCCCTAGGGTCAAGTTGACTGATTTGTATGCTAAATTATATCTGTTCTCTGTATGCCATGTCATAATATACCCTGTTGCATGGGATTGGGTTTTGATGGAGGAAGTGCTAAGTGGCAATGCCACGTATACTGTTAGAGGTTCTGCCTCGTATTGCTGTTTTAGGGGCTTGGCCACGTTATCTGATTAAGCAGCCAAGCTGCGACTGTGGTATGTAGGGCTGGGTGGGTTGAGTTATTCCCCACATGGTGTGTAGGGTTGGTACGGGTAGTGTGCAGGGCTAGATTGGGCACGGGCTTTGCATTCATGCATAATATACTTAACTATTACTGTAATGGGCCTAAGGCCACACTGTTTTCTGAATAGGGCTAAGGCCCAGTAATCACTGTTTTTTGAATCAGGGCTAAGGCTCAGTTAACACTGTATCTGAATAGGGCTTCGGCCCAGCTTGAGCTTGAACTGATTTGGACTCTGGTAGGGTGAGCTTACACACTGAGTTTTCACAAACTCAGCCTCTTTCCTTTCCATCCATGCAGGTGAACCCCAACCTTAGAGGAATTGGAGCTGGAGGGATTTGGAGTGGCCACGTGGACTGCTTTCTAGTTTTATTATTATTTCTTAAGTTACTTATTTTAGTATTCAGTAGTTTTAGGTTTTTAATCTGTAATAAGGCCGCTCGATAATTATTTTATTCGGTTTACTTATTTATTTATTTATTACCTGTTTAAAAGTGATAAATTAAGTCTGCGCGGATCTTTATTTCAAAATTAACAAATGTTTTCAAAACATTCCTTACGTGACAATTCGATAACTTAATAATAACGACCCACTAACTAGATCTCTTAAAAAGTGAACTTCAAATTGATAGTGGATAGGTTTTTGTAAATTAAATAACCTTCTTTTTCTCAAAACATAAAAGGGTTTTGCTAAGTCACCCTAAACTAATTAATAGAGGAACGAGGCGTAATTAACTGTCCATGTGACATACCAGATCTGGCCATAACGTCTGGGCCAGGTTTGGGGCGTTACAATGATATTACTAGACTTTGGCATATGAGTAAGAATGGTATGGTAGAATTGAACAAAAGAGGACTTCTTGATAGGTAAGGAAGTTGCAAACTAAAGTTCTGTGAACACTGCATTTTTGGGAAGCAAAAGAGAGTTCGATTCACTAGAGGAATCTATAACACAAAGAGAACATTGGAGCATATTCATTCTGATCTATGAGGGCCATCCAAAGTGCCTTCTAGAGGTGGAGCTAATTATATGCTAACTTTTATTGATAATTTTTCCAAAAAAGTTTAGGCGTTCTTCCTGAAGCAAAAAAGCGATGTGTTTTCCGCATTCAAGTCTTGGAAAACTATGATTAAACAATAGATGGGAAAACAAATAGAACACCTCCACATAGATAATGGCTTAGAGTTCTATTCTGATGAGTTTAATGAACTATGCATGTTAGAAGGGATCGTAAGACACTTGACAATTCGTCATACTCCACAGCTAAACGGTGTTATAGAACGAATGAACAAAACGATTATGGAGAATGTTCGATTTATGTTGTCAAATGCTAAATTACCAAAGTCGTTTTGGGCCAAAACAACTTCTACTGCATGTTTTTTTATCAACTGATCTCCATCCATTGCCATTGAGAAAAAAAACTCCACAAGAGATAAGGTATGGTAATCCTGCTAATTATTTTGATTTAAAGATTTTTGGGTGTCCTGTGTATGCTCATGTTGATAACGGAAAATTAGAACTGAGATCCACTAAATATGTTTTTCTTAGTTATAAAGCTGGTGTAAAATGGTATAAATTATAATATCTTAAAAATAGAAAAGTTGTGATTAGCAGAGATGTTTTTGATGAAACTGCTATGCTACATAACTTATCTTTTTAAAGACTCTTCGAATAAAAAACAGAAAAAGTAAGTGGAGCGTCAAATTAATCCAGAATCTACAATAGAGTCAACTCCTCAAGCCAGTACAGAAATTCAGAATAGATTTGTTTCTTCACCACTGATCGTGATCTCGAGTGATGATGATAAAGTAATAAAATCTGATCGTACCTGGAAACTAACTAATATCACGATAAAAGGCAAGTGCACCTATCGAATAGTAGTATAGTCAGTGGCAAGACCGGAATATCGAATCCAATAAACTATGAGTACTAGTAATGACTTTCTTTCTATTATCTAGCGTAAGAATAAAAAGGGCTTTTGTTTCTAAATTAACTAATCTAAACTAAACTGAAAAGAAACAGCAAGGAGTAAAGAGAGAGATTGCTTTTGGGAAAACTGATTGGTTAAGACAATACCTAATGAAGAGTCCACTTAGACTTTACTTGTTACCTAACTCTGAACCAGATGATTTCTTCATTTGATTTGATCTGTAGAGATCCTTAAATTATGTTAATACCTCCGTCGAGGATAAGAACAACTAATCCTAGGTTGATTAACTAAAATCTCTTTCTAGTTAAAACCCTTAGTCTTGCATTAACTCGATCTATGGCTCCCCATATTAGATTTGACTCTAATCCGGTAGATTTTCGTCATCCTATGTCTAGGATTGCGATCAACTCCGCTTAATTGTGTTGGATCTACTCCTATGCAGGGACTTTTGCTCCTCTACATAGGTACAATCGACTTAAATCAATATCCTGGAAATATCAATTTAAGAGTTAAAAAATATAATTAAGAACAAATCAAATATTTATCACACAGCTCAGATAACAATAACAAGATCCGTCTTAGGTTTCATCCCCCTTAGATATTTGGGGGTTTTAGTTCATAATTATAACAGACAACATCTCAGAAGAAATAAAATAACAAAACATAAGAAAACCCAAAACTCCTGAAAGGATTGAAGGGAAATCCTCTGTCTTGATGTAGATCCTGGCTTCTGAGATGGATCAATCAGTTTCCCTTCGAGTAATTCCCTTTCTTTAACTCTCCGTCTTGGTGGGAAAATAATGTCTCCTTGGCGGGAGAAAAGCACACCCTTGTAGTTGCCTCCTAGGGTCTTTATATAGAGTTTTAGAATGCCTTTCTTAGCCCCTAAGTAGCCTTTTCCGAGTGAAATTGAACTTCCTCACGACAGTGACACACCCGTGTGCCACGCCCGTGTGGATCGACGATCAGGCCGTGTTCGAGCCTGTTAAAGTGGCACGGCCATGTGGCATGGCCGTGTGGCGAACCTCCAGGCCGTGTTGATTATTGAATTGGGCCTAATTTGTCGGTTTTTGGGCCGTTCCTTGCTCTTTTCTCTTCCTTATGCTCACTTAAGTATAAAACATGAAATAAAAGGATTAGGAGCATTAATTTCCACAAATTCAATAATAAATCATCCAAAATTTAGGCTAAGTATGAGGTAAAAATATGTATAATTTATGGTTTATCAAATACCCCCACACTTAAGCCTTTCCTTGTCCTCAAGCAAAATCTCAATTCACAATTAAGAATCATTATTCTCAACTTATAATCTTTATCAATAATGTTTCAAACTAATCCACAAGTTATCATACAGTGAAAATTCAACCAAAAGAACATTAAAGTTTCAAACACTCTAAGTTTGAGAATTTTATCACAGAAACATAGGTTTTCTGCCTTCTTGTAAGTAATTACCTCTCAATCAAAATCAACAAGAGTTGACACCCTTACTAAAGATTCACTCTATCCACTCAAAGTGTTTAGGTTAAAAAATTAAGCACTCTTTAGTCAACCTGAAAAGTTATTGCCATAAGCTTGCAGGAAAATCAAATCTCCACCACTATAGATTGACATAATACATCAATCAAAAGGTCTTTCAGTGGTCTTAATGGGGCTTTGGTTAGGGGTGTTGTCACAAGCTGAAAAAGAAGGTTAGAATCGAGATTGGATTGAAAAATCATCTAGCTAGAAAAATCTCTATCACTAGAACATATTCCTAGAGCTAAGCCTTATGATGACATCGTTCTGGATTCGGACGCTTATAGAAATATGCAAAAATATTAAACTATAACTGAAATATGAATTATAACTGAATTAACTGTATATACACTTTTTTTTAAGAACAAATCAAATATTTAAATTAAATATTTATGAACTTTACAAACTGAAAAAGAGAACAAAGCTAGATAATAATTCAACTCAAATCTCGAAAAAAATAGGGATCAAAATAATTGAATGTAATTCAACAAAAACAGGTTATAGGTTAATATTAGAGGTAAGTCAAAGAATGGGCTGTTAGGCTCAATGGGGTTCACTAGGGGTTAATTTATGGAGGTAGGCTTTTATGGAGTAAGTAGGTTAAACCTAGGTGCCTTTATCATTTCGGTGTATCAAATCAATGATGTGGTCTCGACATGTATAATCGAAGCAAGTTCTAGAATAACAAATCAGTATTGACTCACTCAAAGTAATAATAAAAGTGATCACGAAAGGATGTATGCTCAAAAGGCTTAAAAATCTCACCAGAATTATGGCTTGTGATGTCAATCTTGCGAATTTCAAATCTCAAGATAATACTTAAAATTAGGGAAAATAACCTAGAAAAAATTTAAATTCTCAAAAATTTCAACTTATCATGCTTGATTCCCTAATGTTTTAAAGTTTGAATAATCAAAGCATAAGTACCTATGTCTTAATTCTCAACATATCAATAAAAATCACAAATCAATTAGAATTAATTCCTAATAGGAGATTGAGACTAATATAGAGAGTGAAAGTGATAATTCAAAATTTGAGAACAATGCAAAAAGTTAGTTGCAAAAAATTTTCAGGGGTTTAAAGAGAATGTAAAGAATGAAAGTGAGTTCCCCCCCACACTTAAGATGTACATTGTCCTTAATGTACAATGATACCATTACTAGCAATAGAAGCATAAAATCATAAGATAGGAAGGAAAGTGAAACTCCCTGATTGGATGGAATCCTTGAATTGTGGAAGTTGACTTGAAGGAAGGAATACTTGAGGTTCATTATTTGGGGTGACTGGAGAAATTAAGCATAACTGTGTAAAATTCAAGTATTACTCGATAGGAGTTTAAGTACAAAATAAAGGAAAAAGAGAAATAAAAAGTAAAGAAAATGAAAATGAAATTTAAAAATTTAAATAATGGAAATTTTGACCCCACGATCATGGTGCACGGCCGTGTGACATGGGGGTTGGCCGTGCGTCTCGTGGTCTTATCGTTGTGGCCATGGTTGGTCTGCACGGGCATGTCCTATGCCCGTGGTGACTTCTCAGTCTCGCCCACGGTTCGTTGGCACGGGCGTGTTGGGGTACATGGCCATACAGCATAGTCGTGTCTTTTGGTATTCGCTTATACTACGGCCATGTATGTAATCCTACTCCCGTGTATGAATTGACAGGTTTGGCCACTGTAGTATAGCACGGCCGTGTTTCTACCCGTGGGGTATCCACGGCTTTAGGCACGCCCGTGGGCATGGCCGTATGGCTCGAAAAACCTGTATTCAAAGGGTTAGTTGATGTATTAAAGAGCCTAAATAAAAGAATTTACTAAGTCAGTGCTCGGGTTGCCTCCCAAGAAGCGCTTGTTTATAGTCTAAGCTCGACTTTTCTCAAGCTTGTTCGGTCACGGTGGCTTGAAGAGTTGATACTCTTCTATCTTGCTTTCAATTTCATTATCAACGTAAAATTTGAATCGAGTGTGATTTACCTTGAAAGTGCTGAGTGGCTCATGTTTTATCTCGACTGTACCGTAGGGGAAGATTTTCATTACCGTGAAGTAGGGTATATCACTTGTATGTTCTTTTGAATTCAAGATTCGAGGATCGTTTTCCCCAAGATTAACTTATCCCCTACCTTGATTTGTTTCGTTTTTACCTGAGGGTTGTCTTGGTGATGTTCTGGGTTGGTGTGGCATATTTTGGGTTCTTCTTGATAGTTGAGCCACTCATCTAGTTCCTCAATCTGAAGCATCCGCTTTTTATGTATATCTTCATTGGATGGACTTGTCTGGGGTTGGGTTGCCTTTATATGGAGTGTATCTTGTACAAAAGGTTGGGTGGTGCGATCAGTGTTTTTACAAGGACTCGTAACTATATTCTTATCATCAACAGTCTTAATCGAGTTTCGAGCTTGTAAAGTAACTTTGTTATTACCTACACGTAGTGTAAGCTCACCTGTTCCTACATCAATTATGGTTCTGGCAGTTGCTAAAAAGGGTCGCCCTTGAATTAAGGGTACATTGCTATCCTCATCAATGTCTAAAACAACAAAGTCAGCTGGGAATATAAATTTATCAATTTTGACAAGCACATATTCAATTATTCCCTTTGGAAATCTAATGGTCTTATCAGCCAATTGGATGCTCATCTTAGTTTGTTTAGGTTTTCTAAGACCTAGTTGTTTAAACAGTTTATAAGGCATTACATTAATACTAGCCCTTAAATCAGCTAAAGCATTTTTGACATCTAAGTTGCCAAGTAAACAAGGAATTTTAGAACTCCTTGGATCTTTCAGTTTGTTGGGCAACTTATTCTATAGAATAGCTGAGCACATTGCATTTAGTTCCACATGGGATGTCTCGTCTAGCTTCCGTTTATTCATCAGTAGCTCTCTTAAAAACTTAACGGCATTTGGCATCTGTGACAAAGCTTCAATAAATGGTAAGTTAATGTGTAATTTCTTTAAAATTTTAAGGAATTTACCGAATTGCTCATCTGTGTGATCTTTCCTTAGTGCATTTGGGTATGGGATACGAGGCTTATACTCTTTGACAATTGCATCTTTGGAACTTACTTCATCCTTACCTTTACTTACCACAGTCTCCTTGCATAGCTCTGGGTTGGTTTTGGTTAACCCTTCCTCATCTATTGTATCTACGGCATTAAGTTGCTCCTTAGGGTTAGTCTCAGTGTTGCTCGGTAACCCACCTTACGGTCTTTCAAAAATTAGCTTGGCGAGCTGGCCTATTTGAGTTTTGAGTCCTTAAATGGATGCTTGCTGGTTCTTTAGTGCCATTTTGGTGTTTTGAAAACGGGTTTCTGACACGGCGATAAATTTTGTGAGCATCTCTTCAAGGTTTGACTTTTTCTCTTGTTGGAATGGTGGTTGTTGAAATCCCGGAGGAGGTGGTTGTCATTGATTTCCTTGTCCTCCCTATGAAAAATTGGGGTGGTTCCACCAACCTGCATTGTAAGTGTTACTATAAGGGTTATTTTGAGGTCTAGAATTATTACCCATATAGTTGGCTTGCTCGGTTTCCATGCCATGTCCATAGGAGGAGTAATCGGGATTGTACATGTTTCCTTGAATTAAGTTACACTGCATCACTGGGTGTACCTGCGTAGAACCAACAAAGTTGTCAATCTTTTTATTAAGAAGTTCTACTTGATTAGAAAGCATAATGACTGCATCAATATTAAAAACTCCTGCAGTTTTCTATGGCTTTATTCTCATGACTTGCCACTGATAATTATTTAGTGACATCTCTTCTATAAACTCATAAGCTGCTTCGAGTATTTTATTGTTGATTGTTCCACCGATGGCTGTGTCTATCATTTACCTTGTCGAAGGATTCAAACCGTTGTGGAAAGTTTGAACTTGTAGCCACAAAGGTAACCCATGGTGAGGGTACCTTCATAATATATCTTTGTATCTCTCCCAAGCATCGTAAAGTGTTTCTAAATCCATCTGCACAAAAGAAGAGATATCATTCTTTAATTTAGCCATTTGAGCTGGCAGAAAATATTTGAGCAAAAACTTTTCTGTCATTTGTTCCTATGTAGTGATAGACCTTCGTGGTAGAGAATTTAACCACTATTTAGCTTGTTTCTCAAGGAGAACGGGAATAGCCTAAGACGAATGGCATCATCAAAAACGCCATTTATTTTGAATGTATCATATAATTCTAAAAAAGTTGCCTAAATGTGAGTTAGGATTCTCATCCTACAAACCATCAAACTAAACAAACTGCTATATCATTTGAATAGTGTTAGGTTTTAGTTCAAAATTATTTGCAGCAATAGTAGGCCTAACAATGTTAGATTCAGTGCCTGCGAAATTAGGTTTAGCATAATCATACATAGTACGCGGAACAGGATTTTGATCAACAGAATTTGCGGCTACTACAGGAGGTAGCTGATTATCCTGATTGGCTTCCATTTCTTCAATAGGTTCTGGCTCTTCTTCTTGTCCTTGTTCTGAGTATTGCAAGCTTCTTCTTATCTCTCTATGATTTCTGCGAACTGTAGCTTCTAAATCGTCGTCAAAAAGCAGTATTCCACCTGGGTTTCTTCTAGTCATAAACTAGAGATAATTGGAAGGAAAGAAAATTTTAGTAAATAAAATAAAACAAAAAATAAAAACTGAAAATAAATAAAAGTAATAATGGCTAAAGTAATAGAAATCGTGTGTTCCTAATATCTTAGTTCCCCGGTAACGGTGCCAAAAACTTGATCGTGATCTCGAGTGATAATGATAAAGTAATAAAATCTGATCGTACCTAGAAACTAATTAATATCACGATAAAAGGCAAGTGCACCTATCGAATAGTAGTATAGTCAGTACAAGACCGGCATATCGAATCCAAGGAACTATGGGTACTAGTAATGACTTTCTTTCTATTATCTAGCCTAAGAATAAAAATGGGTTTTGTTTCTAAATTAACTAATCTAAACTAAACTGAAAAGAAATGGCAATGAGTAAAGAGAGAGATTGCTTTTGGGAAAACTGATTGGTTAAGACAATACCTAAGGAAGAATCTACCTAGACTTCACTTGTTATCTAACTCTGAACCAGATGATTTCTTCATTTGATTTGATCTGTAGAGATCCCTAAATTATGTTAATACCTCCGTCGAGGATAAGAACAACTAATCCTAGGTTGATTAACACAAACCTCTCCCTAGTCTTGCATTAACTTGATCTATGGCTCCCCATAATAGATTTGACTCTAATTCGGTAGCTTTTCGTCGTTCTATGTCTAGGATTACGATCAACTTCGCTTAATTGTGTTGGATCTACTCCTATGCAGGGACTTTTGCTCCTTCACATAGGCACATTCGACTTAAATCAATATCTCAGAAATATCAATTTAAGAGTTAAAAAATACAATTAAGAACAAATCAAATATTTATCACACAGCTCAGATAACAATAACAAGATCCGTCTTAGGTTTCATCCTCCTTAGATATTTGGGGGTTTTAGTTCATAATTATAAAAGACAACATCTCAGAAGAAATAAAATAACAAAACATAAGAAAACCCAAAACTCCTGAAAGGATTGAAGGGAGATCCTCTGTCTTGATGTAGATCTTGGCTTCTGAGATGGATCAATCGGCTTCCTTTCGGGTAATTCCCTGTCTTTAACTCCCCGTCTTGGCGGGAAAATAATGTCTCCTTGGCGGGAGAAAAGCACACCTTTGTAGTTGCCTCTTAGGGTTTTTATATAGAGTTTTGGAATGCCTTTCTTAGCCCCTAAGTAGCCTTTTCCAAGTGAAATTGAACTTCCTCACGATAGGGACACGCTCGTGTGCCACGCTTGTGTGGATCGACGACCAGGCTGTGCTCGAGCCTGTTAAAGTGGCACGGCCTTGTGGCACGGCCATGTGGCGAACCTCCAGGCCGTGTTGATTGCTGAATTGGGCCTAATTTGCCCGTTTTTGGGCCGTTCCTTGCTCTTTTCTCTTCCTTATGCTCACCTAAGTATAAAACATGAAATAAAAGGATTAGGAGCACCAATTTCCACAAATTCAATGATAATTCATCTAGAATTTAGGCTAAGTATGAGGTAAAAATATGTATAATTTATGGTTTATCAACCACAATACTCTATCGCCAAAAACATAACTAGAAGAGAGATTAAAACTCTAAAGAAGTATGTCAATGCTGATCTAGTTACTTATGCTTTAAATATAGCTGAAGATGTAGATGCAAACCAAGAGTCATCTAATTATTCTAAGGCAGTTAGCTGTGAAGACTAAAAAAAGTGGATGTTTGCTATGCAATAGGAGATGGAATCACTTCACAAAAACAGAACATGGGATCTTGTGAAGCTTTCTAAAGGCAAAAATGTTGTTCGTTGTAAATGGGTGTTTAAAAAGAAAGAAAGGACTCCAGGAGTTGAAGAACCTAAATATAAAGTAAGACTTGTTGTAAAGGGTTACAGTCAAATTCCAGGTGTGGACTTCACAGATGTGTTCTCCCCAATTGTGAAGCATAGTTTGATTCGAGTTTTGCTCGGTATTGTGGCCATGCATGATTTGGATCTTGAGCAGTTAGATGTAAAAACAACATTTTTGAATGAAGAACTTGAGGAGGATATTTACATGCAATATCCAAAAGGCTTTACAATCTCAGAAAAAGAGGACTATGTTTGTTTGCTGAAAAAGTCCATTTACGGTTTATGACTTCTCATGATTTCAAAAGAAGTAGTTTTGATAGTTGTGTTTACTTTAAGAAAAATAATGATAGTTCTTTTGTGTATGTACTCTTTTATGTTGATAGCATGTTGATAGTAGCGAAAGATAAAGGAGAAATAAGAAAAGTCAAAGCCTAACTAAGTGAAGAATTTAAGATAAAAAATCTGGGAGAAGATTAGATAGAAAAGTAAGTAAATAAGAGGCTTAACTTGGATATTCAATAATATCACATAAAACGACTTAACATGATAAAAATAAAAATTTCATCCATAAGGCATTTCATATTCTGGAGATTGGAGCCTTATTTTTAAAATTATGTTTTAAGTATAAAGCTGGATCTTAGCCATACTTATATTTTACATTTATATACTTCAATTTTTGTTCTTACCAAAAGTATACTTAAATTATAGTCAGCTACAAATATTTTTTTAGCCAACTCCAGTCAACTTCAATCAATGCTAGTCAAATTTTAATTTCAACATTTTTTAAATATATACTTTTTGAATTTTTGATCTTTTACTGATTTTTTTTTTCTTTTGGTGAAAGATCTTTTACTGAATTTTTAAATTGTCTAAAAGTATACATTTTTATTTTTATGAATATATTCTAATTTTTTTATGATTTTATTAAACCGTCTAAGTTTTTTTACTTATTTATATATTGTACGATATTGACCCCAAGTTGGAGTTTGGGTTTCTTTCGGGTGGTTGACTTGGTTCGATATTTGGGAATGCCAGTTTTTAATCGACGAGTTTCAACTGAAACCTTTCATTTTATAGTTGATAAGATTCGTAGATAGCTGTCTGGCTGGAATGATAAGCGGTAATCCATGGTAGGAAGAATCACCTTGACCGAATAGATTTTACATGCTATACCCAATTATTTCATGAATACAGCTTAAATTCCTATGTCAGTTTGTAATGAAATTGAGAGACTAGTGCGGCATTTTATTTGGGCTCAGGAATTGTTTCGTGGAAGCCTGCGTTGGTGAGCTGGTATAGGTGTTATGCGCCTCTTGAGAATGGAGGTTTGGGGATACAGCATATGGGTGACCAGAACAAGGTATTTTCGCTTAAGCTAGGCTTTGGCATTGTTACTAATATTAATGTTCTGTGGGTTCAGGTGTTACGGGCTAAGAATAATGTCCAAGGAATTTGCCCATTGTCGATCGCGAGGAGCATTTGTTCGTATGTTTGGTGATCATTTTCACACGCTTGGGGGGGGGGGGGGGGGAGGTTATTGCGGGCATTAAGTGGTCGATAGGTAATGGACGTTTGGTCAACTTGTGGAATGATTCGTGGCTTGACGATATTGGCCCGCTGAAGCAGTTCTATACGGTGGTGCTCCTTTAGAAGACTGCACTCTGGTTCGGCACCTGGTTACCTGTGCAGGTCAGTGGTCATGGGAAACGCTTGAACAAGTGCTCACTCATCATATCGCTGCTCGGATAGTTGGTGTTTTTCTACCCTCTTATAGTGCTTCGAAGGATAGGTTAATGTGGAGGTGGTCCTCCGATCCGCTCCTGCAACTTTTAAATAGATTACAGTGTATAAATGTCTTGATGGTAGTGCGGATTGGTCCTTGGTCTGGCAAAATGATGCGCCACATATCCCCTTGCAGCTCCTCTCTTAACAGATTACACTTCAAGGGCCTCATTCCTTCCGCTAAGGTCTCCTAAGGCCTCCTTCATAGCCTCTTGCAGCTCCTCTCTTAACTACACCTTCATCTCCTCGTAGGACTTCGCTATGTCGGACTTTAACTCATCCAGGGAATCCTTAATGTCCCCCAGTCAAGTTGGGACATCACTCAATTACGGACTCAACATTGATTATTCAGGTCTCCATGATCGCCACAGAGTCCTTTGAGCTCCCTCATGAGCCTCCTTTCTTGCTTTTCATTGTCACTCGAGTCTCCACCACCCTTTCCCCTTGCTTGCTCATCTTATCTGATTTGTAGTCATCTCTCACACACCACAAGAGCTAACTACTAACTCTGATATCATTTGTCATAGGTCGAGACTCTAACTCTGCCAATATGCAACCTTAGGCACTAGTCTTACACCCAACCTTCGATCCTTGCTTCGGAGAGTCCCTTAACAAAGCTCTAGGCCCAGAGAAGCACACCCACATCAAATGAGAACAAAAGGAGGTTGGGATAATCTGGAATTGTTATTACTCAATAAGGTAACTTATGTTATAAATGGAGGGGTGCCTTCCTTTATATATTCCAAACCCCTTTGATCCAACGGTGACGATCAAATAAAATAGATAATCAAGAACTTATGTTTAGAATATTTTATACAACTCTTTCAAAAGGTTCTACTTTATTCCACAAGGTTTGGATCTCTTCCTTGAGCTTCCGGATTTTTGGTACCCCAGGACCCATTCTTCTCACATGTGCACTTTTTCGGGCCTGCTGCAGCTAAGGGGGCCTACCTAGGCCCTTAGTGGCCACCATTCGCACCTAAGGGCCTTCACCCGTACTTAGGGTGGCTTGCTCCACACCTTTGGGTGACCGTGACACCAGCCTATGCTGCTTCTAAATTAGTAATTTGTTGAGTCTATAGGGTGCTTATGTATTACCATAATCTATTCGGGTGAAAACATTGTCTAATGCCAACCAATCTTTAGGTGATTTAGTCAATCTTGGACCGAGACATGGTGCAAATAAATCTATTCTGCTATGATTCCTAGACTAGTAAATACCTAACTCCTAGATTGGTACATGGTTAAATTGATTGAAGTGGTTGGTTGGCGTCATCTATTGTTCTCTCATGATGTTATCTTCAATTAAGCTATCATTGATTTATTATCATTCTATTTCCTTTGAACTTCATCTTTTTTCGTGTGATTTTTCTTACAAGTTTGGCCAATCTTTTGTCTGATGCATCGTAGACAGGATGAGGATGCAATGGTTTCTTCTGTGATTATGCAGAATAACGTAAGGAACGTTTTGAACTTGTTGGCACTATTCTAATTGTACTAGTGGCACAGGTCTCTGGGGCTGCTGCCGTGGTGATCCAGCTATTCGCTGCTACTTTTATGAGGTACCTAAGCTAAGTTTACTTGGTCTCTCTAGAACAAAACATGCATTATTCCCTAATCAAATAGTCGAGAGCTTGGTCTGATCGTCTCGCTAGCTTTCTCTAACATGATACAGATCGAAACATATTGGTAATATCCGTAGAAGATGAAAATTCAAGAGTTGGAAGAAAATAATCCGCACATGGATCTACAGTCCCATAACATGTATGTTACAAACACTTTATTTTGACGCCTGTAGGAACAAAAGCATTTAAAACAAGGATCCCAATCAAGTGTCCCATGGATAATGCATACCAGAAATAAATGATAAGAAAAATTGAGGTCAGGTAAGGTGAGTTTGTCGAGGAGAGAGGATGGGGATTTGGATGTCTGAAACTGACCTTCCGCCAAGGTTAAAGCAGTCCCACATGCAGCCAAAAGATTTAAGAGGTAGGTTGGTAGGTAGGTAATGTCTTCTTCAGCTTCTCCATCTATCAATTTAGGACAGCTCTCTTTTTGTTCCTCCATCCAAGCACATGACATCCACGTGCTGCTGCGCTGGCTTGCTTGTCAACCCACTCTAATTATTGCAACCTTAACCCACATTTAGGATCACAACAATCATGTAATTATAAAATCCCAATCTTTATCAATATCAAATGAAACTTTAATCTGATAATAAGAATAAATATAGATGCTGAAGTTTCATACTTGACATTTGTTAAATTTGAGCTTTTAATGATGAGTGCGTGAATGAATTAAGGATGAGAGTGTTTCACTTCAGTTGTTGGTTTTGGTAGATCCGTTCTTAGGCCTTTAATCTCTATATTTAAAAAGATTTGCTAAAAGAGCCAACCACGTAACTGATTGTGATGATGATAAGCGCCGTCTGATTGAAACAAGTAAGGCACCAAACAATTAATGCATGTAGGGTAGGGAATACGCAGGTTTATCCATGCTAAATTTTGCATATATGCTGATTTTATTTTTTTTTAATTTACTAAACAGATTTTTTTTATTTAAAGAAATAGATTAATTTTGGAGAGACCGAATGAAATTGCGCTCAATTGGACACGCTTTCACAATCTCTCTTTGGATTCTTTTTTAATTTTTTTAGGTTTAGGTTTAGAGTTAAGGTTAGGGTTTTTTATTAGTAATTAGGGTTTTTTTATTAATAATTAGGGTTTGGGGTTTTTAAAGTAAAATCGTGAAAGTTTATAGGTAGATTTGAGGGGTTGGGTATGCGATAACACGTCTCAGAACACATATGTTTTATATGTCATGTCGGGATAGGATCATTACCTTAGAAACTTATCTTATGAAAGTTAGGTGTTGAAACCATTTTTTTATTTAATTTTGAAAAACGGGGTCGACTTTTTTAAACAAACGAAAATGGGAGTCGCCACCAATCCCTTTTTGCTTAGGTGTGATCGGATTACCTTATAAAACATTTTATTTCAAAAACATTGATTTTGGCCTACGAAATTCAAGAAAACGGGTTCAGGAGTCGGTTACGTACGAGGAAGGATTAGCACCCTCGTAACGCCCAAAATTGGTACCAAATTGATTAGTTATTGTCCTAATGTCGAAAATTCGAAAAGATTTTAAAACATGATTTCCTTAAAAACTTGAACAATTAGAGTTGGAACTTAAGATTTCTTTGTTCCGAAAGAATATAAACATCACATCCAGCACGTTAGGACATGATGTTTTAAACCCTCGTAACCAAAATCATCTCATGATTTAAAAAATTCATTAAAATGATATTTAGTTATTTAGTCAAACAGAAAATCGAAACCCAGCACGTTAGGGCACTATTTCCCGAATTTCTAAAAACAAAATATTGCCTTATTTAAAAACTTTTGGATAAAATGTGGCAATTAAATGAAATAAGTTTTTTCTAAAACAATGATTTGAATAAAAATATTGTATTAATAAATTACAAAACACAAATACTAAAAAACAAAAATTACATGACGTACTAACATTTAGTGCTAATATAGGCAATCTAGAGAAAGAATAACATAAAATAGCAAATAGCATGAATAACCAAGGGCAATGTTAGTGTTAATAAAAGGCTAAAGTAAAAATAATAATAACAGAGTCTAAATTTTGAAATGATAAATAAATGAAATAAAGAAATATAATAAAGGGAGATACAAAAAGATTGAATATGAAAAAAAAAATATATATATACATAAGATAAATAATATGTGAAAAGCTAGGAAAAATAACAAAACCATCTAAAAATGAATAATATGGTAAATTTTAAAGAGAATATAAAATGGTTTAAATTAAATAATATACATATAATATAATAGATAAAATAAAATATGATATAAAAAATAATATATATACTTAATATAAATAATATATGAAACATTTTAAATAAATAATAAGATAATTTTCAAAATAAACAATATGGCAAACCTTTTTTAATAAAATACAAAATGGTTAGATTAAATAATATATAAAAAAATATAACAACAAAATGATATATAATAAAACAATTTTAATGTAAATAAAAAAATGAATAAAATAATTTAAAAAGTATATATAAAATATAGAAATAAATAAATAAATAAATAACAAACTAAAAAAATCTAAAAAAAAGAATTAGGGATTAAATCAAAACAAAAGATAAAATCAGGGGTAAAAACACAAGGAAATAAGTGTATAAGGACTAAAGTGAAATTTAAATAAGATTTTGGAGGGAAATTAAAAAAATAGGGCCAATCTAGGGACCCAATTAAAATGCGCGCCACAGGAGAGGGACTCATTGGGCAAATATGCCCTATTCCCAAAACGGCACTGCTTCAATATTCGCATTTAAAAAGCTCGAGGACTAGACCAAAACAAAAATAAGATTTCAGGGCCAAATTTAAAAATATAAAAAGGTGAAAGAAAGGGACCAAATCGAAACCAATCAAAAAAATAAGGGCCGAACGCATAAATATCCCACATATTACAAAAAAACACGCGGATCTTGACCATCCAGATAAGGTATGTTTTGGGGCCATTTTGAATACCACGAAACAACGCTGTTTTGATTGTCTTATAAAACCCAAAATTTTTTTGAAACCTTCATTTCTAACGTTCCTTCAAAAAAAACTAAGCCAAACTCTCTCAAATTTCCCCTTCCCCCTATCCAAGTCTGGTCATTAGACCGATGGGCCACCGCCACACGCATCGCCCGCGCCGTCGTCAGCGCCGCCATGTACGGCGGCCGGAGGACCGATTTTTAAAGCAAATCGAAAGGTAAACTTCATTTCCTTTCCTTTTTTTATGTTTTCGAATATGTGAAAATAAATAAAAAATAAAATAAATATAAAGAAATCCTGTGGAAATGATAAATCACCTAAAAAGTTTCTTTTCTTTGTAATAGAAATCTGTTCTCTTTTTATTGAATGCGTATTCTGTGCCCTTTACATCAGTTTTATTTGGCCTTTTTATAGCCGAATAACCAAATAAAAATAAAAGGAAATACAAATCATTTTCCCTTTTTCCTTTGATTTGTTACTGTTATTTTGTTTTATCTCGTAGGTCCGGAGATACGGCGGTAATGGGGCGCGATTCGGGCGCTGATGGTGGCAATGCTCGGCCATGAAGGCTGGCTTGAAGACCCGAGGGAACGGCAGCAGTGCAAGGAAATTAGGGCTAGGGTTTGCTAAATTTTTGTTAATGTTTTGGGTTTGGGATTGGGCTTTTAGGTTAATTTTGTATTTGGGCTTGGGGTTTAGGTTGGGCTTGGTTTATTTTTAATTTAGGTTTGGGCTTGTAAAACACTTTGGGCCTCATTTTTGAAATCTGGACTGTAAAGGGACATTTTATTTTGGTTTAAAATTTGATTTTTTTTTTGTTTTTGTTTTTGATATGGGCCCGGGCAAATTGGGCCTATTACATTAGGTTTCAAGGTGACAAAGCTTGATACGATTACAGGTCGAAGTCTAAGTGGAGATCCCAGTTAGCAGCCTTGATGAGGTCACTGGTTCGAGTATAACTAAGGTCCAATTAATGGTCGTTATACAATCACGAGTTCAAGCTTTTTGAATACCCGCAAATGATACCTTATATATGCCATACATAAGATTGAGGTCATAATTGTAGGGAAAACGAAAGGCTTTCCAGTGTTATCATAGGTAGTTGGTATCTTTAACCTTTCATTCTTATCCGAAAGCTGACACCGAGGTGAATACAAGAGAACTCTCAGGTAGTGCACAATAGAGGTTAAACTCGAGTCGGCACTGCAGCGGTTGTATTTATTAATGAGTTGTTTAATAACGAAAATCATTGTCATCCTGAAAGGAGCATCAATTTTACTTTATCACAACAGCCACTGCCCACCTGAGAGTCCTCTTGCGTCAATGACAGTGTTGACCTTAAGATAAGAAGGAAGGTTAAAGATAACAGTTGCGTGGAAATGGAGAAAAAATTTATGTCGATTATAGCGGGAAGCCCTACAATTCCTTCCTATGATTATTCCCTCAAACTTCTATATAATATTTATAAGCCAACATCTTCAAGTATCCAAAAAGTTTGAGCTCGTGTCCGCATAATGACCGGTAGCTAACTCCCCAGTTATACTTCTATCCATGACCTCATAATGGCTGTCGATCGAGACCTCTACATAAACTTCCACCTGTGACTGTATAAAGCAAAATCACTCTGGAACCCAACATCCATAGGATAGGTTTTTGAGGTAATGGTCCCATCATGATAGGATATATGAAATGTGTGTGTCTCGAAGTGATATCACATCACTGATGACTCAAGAATATCTCAAACCAAAAATTTTATTAACGACGAAAATTTTTCACATTGAAATAGGAAAGAAAACTGAGAGAGAAATATTTTAAAGTGGAGGGATAGAGGCCAAGAGAGATGATTGTTTAGGGATAATGAAGTATGGAAGGGGAGCCACCCTTTTATAGGCGCAGGGATGGGTGGGATTACAAAGGAAAAAAACCTGGTGGTTGAAAATGCATCGTAGGAGAGGCTTTTTCATTGAATATCTAAAAAATGTGCTTCAAATCTTACTCAAAATTACCAAGGTTAGGGCACTGGTAGACTTTTAGTGGAAATGGTAAGAAAGCTCATCTAGCTAGGTGAGCTTTCTTGTTGTCATGGTAGGAAAGCGCGCCTAGCTGGATGCACTTTTCAGGTATTTAGTGGAAATCGCATCCAGCTTTGTGTGCTTTCTTGCCACGTCAGCAGGAAAGCTCGCCTAGCTGGACGAGCTTTCATACCATTTTCTCTAAAAGGTTGCCAAAAGTGCTTTGACCTCGGAAATCTTGAGTAAGATTTGAAGCATGTTTTGAAGCAGTTGATACCCTTTGAAGCATATGTCTGTTGAAATTAGTTGATTTCTGAAACATGTTTTTGAGCACAGAAGAGTGTTTCATTATTATACAACGAAAGAACATATTTTGAAGCACATTTTGAAGCATGGATTCCCTATTTCCTTGTTCTAGTTTGCTATTAAAGTACTAAAGTATTTAGAACTTAAACACATAGCAAATTTGTATCAAATCTTGAAGAATTGCACTGTGAGTGTCGTCTGCATTTCTTTGGATAACCATCTAAATATTTTTTTGTTCTAAAAATCTATTACATTTTAAATAGAAATGAGTTGACGGTTGAAATTCATTATTTACTATGATGATCAAATTTGCAATACAAAAGTCGATGTCGTATTTGCAGGGGCCTAGTCTGTGGAATTAGCTTTGGACTGTACCATTCAACTCCTTCTTACAACTCTCCAGTTGCTTATATAGAGTCTCATCAGACTTTTCCCAATGTTTTCTAGCCTTAGCTTGAGTGGCCGGATGTCACTTACTATCAAGAACTATTTTAAGTTTCTCACATCTCAGGACATTATCAAGTTCCTTATCCATTCCTTATAGTTATTTCCGTTCAGTTTATTTTCAGTGAGTATGTTTAGTAAGGGAGTTCGTGTCATTTTCAAATTGAAAATAAAAACATCCATATATTAATATCTTTGTATTAAGCAAATGTTTGAAAACATTTTGCAACATTATGATATGCATTAAGATGATGCATGTGTCTTACATTAAACTTTGAAAACATTTGTAAGCCATTGCAACGATAATTCCAACACCCATTGAATCAAGCCATGATTGGGTGATCATGATCAACTAGTAAGAACATGGATTTACATCCAATTAGTACATGAACCTAATTCCTTAAGCATTCACACATACTAATAATTATGTAACGTTTGGTCATCATTCTAACTTGAGTAGAGCTCTGTGGGAGTTACTTAACTAGAAGATCTTGAGTCTATAAGCATCAGCTCAACATCTATCACATCATGCACCACAAATGAGTCATTGTGGGATAATCTCACCAAGTAACATGCTTTGAGTAGTAATCCTTTTTTAAAGACATAATTTCTTGACTTATCGTGTGATAATGCTTACCACAAGGGTCAGTCCAATTATCATTTGATCACAAGAGAATTCTTCTTGCTTTCAGGAAATGTCTTCAGTGAAATTCACATGGCAATCTTATGTGGGGTAGTGCACTTGTCATGCCATCACAATAGACCATTGATGGAGGCCATAGATCTTCTTTAGGGACTTTCTCCCACTCAATATTTTAAAAAAACATGCATGGTTTTTTATAATTTTCGATTTCAATCATGTATGATCAATATATGCATGACAAGTACATGTGACATTCTTTCCTAAACTATATGGCATCTTTATCTCATATATGCATGGCATGCTATGACAATTTTATAATATTCACATTCAATTATTCACAAGAGTCAATCAAATAATTTTGATTCTCCATAGTTTTTCTTTTAAGGGAAATATTGAAAAAGTAAATATGAATCATGCACTAGGTAAGTTTCCACGAAAGGGAGGTGTGACATATTTGACCACTTAAAAACCATGCTTTTCATTGCCAGATCCAATCCTAGACATACACCTTCTCATTACCAAACTTCTCACAGCAATTGGATAACATAAATAAGTGAACAGAACAATACAACACATGTATTTTCTCGTTACCACACTTTTTACCTTTGGTAGATCAACTGTGGATCATCTCATACATATATATCACAATCATATCATAAATAATTATTAAACAGATATATAAAAAGGTGGGTAATAAAATAAAATTTTCTGTCAAGGTTTCTGATAAACCATAATATATACACATTTTTATCCCACATTTGGCACGTTTATGGATGAATTATCATTGAATTTGTGAAATTTGATGCTCCTAATACCTTTTTTTCATGTTTTATACTTAGGTAGGCATAGGAAAGTAAAAAGAACGAGAAACGGGCCAAAAACAGAGAAAATGGGCCAAGAGTGAGAAATCAACACAGCCTGGAGTTCCTCACACAGGTACACCACACGGTCGTGCCTAATTAGTAGGCCTGAACACGGCCTGAACCCGAATCACACAGGCGTGTCCCTGTCGTGACGAGTTTCAATTGCACGAGGAAAAAGCTACTTAGAGGCTAAGAAAGGTATTCCAGAGTCTATATAAACACCCGAGGAGAGGACTAAAGGACACACATAGTAGAGAGCAAGGAATTACTTGAAGAAAGCTGATTGATCCATCTCAGAAGCTGAAATCTCCTTCAGAATTGAAGATTTCCCTTCAATTTCTTTCAGGGCTTTTAGGCTTTCTTTATATTTTGTTATTTTCCTTATTTTGAGATGTTCTTCTTTATAAACATAAACTAAATCCCTCAAATACCTGAGGGGGATGAAACCTAAGACGGATCTTATTATTGTTATCTGAATTATATAATAAATATTCAAATTCTTCTTAATTGTATTTTCAATTCTTGAGTTAATACTTCAGGATATTGATTCAAGTCGAATATGCTTATTCAGTGGAGCAAAAGTCCCTATTTAAGAGTAGATCCAACGCAATTAAGCGGAGTTGATCGCAATCCTAGACATAAGACGACGAAAATCTGCTGGATTAGAGTCAAATCTAATAAGGGGATCCATAGATCGAGTTAATACAATACTAGAGGTTTTAATTAGAAAGAGATTTCAATTAATCAACCTGGGGTTAGTTGTTCTTGGTCTCGAGAGAGATGTTAACATAATTTAAGGATCTCTACGGATCAAGTCGAATGAATAAATCGTCTAGTTCAGAGTTAAATAACAAGTGAAGTCTAGGTGGATTCTTCCTTGGGTATTGCCTTAATCGATTAGTTTTCCCAAAGTATTTCCCTAATTTATTCTTTGTCGTGTCTTTAGTTTAGTTAAATTCTAGTTTAAACTAACTCGCCTTTATTTTTTAGGCTAGATAATAGAGAGAAAGTTATTACTAGTATTTTTAGTTCCTTTGGGTTCGACATTCTAGTCTTGCCATTAAACTATACTACTGTTCGATAGGTGCGCTTGTCTTATTCGTGATAATAGTTAGTGTTTAGGTACGATCATAAAAATTTAAAACTTATCACGACCACATCAAGTTTTTGTCACCATTGCTGGGAAACTAAAATATTAGGAACACTCGATTTCTATTACTTTAGCTATTCTTACTTTTATTGCAATTTATTTTCTATTTTTATTTTAGGTTTTATTTACTAAATTTTTGTTTCTTTTTCTTTTTCCTTGACAGGTGTCTCCAGTTTATGACTAGGAGGAACCTGTCAGGACCTTTGGTTTTTTATAGTGAGATAGAAGCTATAGCTCGCAGAAACTGTAGAGAAATAAGGCGAAGCTTACAGTACGTAGAAGAAGGGCAAGAGGACAAAAACGAGCCTACCAAAGAGATGGAGGCAAATCAACATAATCAGCTACCTCCTGTGGTAGTCGCAGATCCTGTGAATCAAAATCTTGCTCCTCGTACTATGTATGATTATGTTAAGCATAATTTAGCTGGTACTGAATCTAGTATTGTTAGGCTTGCTATTTCTGCAAATAATTTTGAACTGAAACCTAACACTATTCAGATGATTTAACAGTTTGTTCAGTTTAATGGTTTGTAGGATGAGGATCCTAGTACACATTTAGCTAACTTTTTGGAATTCTGTGACACTTTCAAAATTAATGGTGTTTCTGATGACGCCATTCGCCTTCGGGTCTTTCCCTTTTCTTTGAGAAATAAGATTAAACAATGGTTGAACTCTCTACCACGAGGGTTTATCACTACTTGGGAACAAATGACCGAAAAATTCTAAATGATCGAAAAATTCTTACTTAAATATTTTTCGCCGGCTAAAACGGCAAAGTTGAGGAATGATATCTCTTCTTCTGTGTAGATGGATGTGGAGACACTCTACGATGCTTGGGAGAGATACAAGGATTTATTGAGAAGGTGCCCTCACCATTGGTTACCTTTATGGTTACAGGTTCAAACTTTTCATAACGGTTTGAACACCTCAACAAGACAGATGATTGATGTAGCTGCCGTTGGAACGATAAATAATAAAACACCTAAGGAGGCTTATGAGTTTGTAGAGGAGATATCACTGAATAACTATCAATGGCAAGTCATGAGAACAAAGTCGACAAAAGCCACCGGTGTTCTTAATATTGACGCGGTGACCATGCTTTCCAATCAGGTAGAACTTTTGAATAAAAAGATTGATGGTTTAGTTGGTTCTACGCAGGTACATCCCGTTATGCAGTGTGATGCAAATCCTGAGTACCTACCCTATGGCATGGACAACGAGCAACTGAGTTATATAGGTAATAATCCTCGATCTCAAAATAATCCTTATAGTAACACTTACAATGCAGGTTGGAGAAATCACCCAAATTTCTCATGGGGAGGTCAAGGAAATTAAGGAAATCAAAGACTACCACCCCCTTCGGGATTTCAGCAACCACCCTACCAGCATAGGAAAAAGCCTAACCTCGAGGAGATGCTTATGAAATTCATTTTTGGTCAGAAACTTGTTTTCAAAACACTGAAACAACACTAAAAAATCAGCAAGCATCAATTCAAGGGCTTGAAACTCAGATAGGACAACTCGCTAAGCTGATCTCTAAAAGACCACAAGGAGGCTTGCCAAGCAACACTGAAACTAACCCAAGGGAGAAACTTCATGCCATTACTACGCTCGATGAAGGAGGGTTTGTTAAGAACGAATCAGAACCAAGGCAAGAAGCTATGCTAAGTCAAGGTAAGGTTAAGGTAAGTCACAAAGAACCAGTAGATAAAGAGTATAAACCTCGTGTGTCATACCCAAATGCAATAAGGAAAGACCGCACAGATGAACAATTTGGTAAATTCCTTAAACTCTTAAAGAAATTACATATTAACTTACCTTTTATTGAAGCTCTTTCGTAGATGCCAAACGTAGTTAAATTTTTAAAGGAGCTTTTAGTAAATAAATGGAAGATGAATGAGTTGTCGCATGTGGAGCTAAATACAGTTTGCTCAACCATTTTACAAAACAAGCTACCTAACAAAATAAAAGATCCAGGGAGTTTTACGATTCCTTGTTTAATTGGTAGTTTAGATTTTAAAAATGCCTTGGCTGATTTAGGGGCTCGCATTAATGTAATGCCTTATAAAATGTTTAAACTACTAGGTCTTGGGAAACGCAAACAAACTAGGATGAGCATTCAATTAGCTTATAAAACCGTTAGAATTTCTAGGGGTATAATTGAAGATGTTCTTGTTAAAATCGATAAATTTATATTCCTAGTTTATTTTTTTGTTTTAGACATGGATGAGGATAGCGCTGTGCCCTTAATCTTAGGGCGACCCTTTTTCGCAACTGCTAGGACTATCACTGATGTTGGTACAGGTAAACTTACATTACGTGTAAGTGATGACACGATTACTCTTCAAGCTCGTGATTCTGTTAAGATACCTAATAATAGACATGATAATACGAGTTCTTTTAATGAGAATAAACTTATTGATCGACCTTCTTTACAGGACATACCTCGAAAAAGCACAAATGAGCCACGCTCAAGTTCATACGACAATAAGAGAGCAATCCACAAAGAACGAATGCTACAGATCGAGGAACTGGATGAATGGCTAACACAAGTTAAGGTGAAACCAAGAGGACAAGAGGAACTAAAGCATATCTATGATGAGCCTACAGATAAACCGAAGCAAATTAAGATTGGGGACAAGGTATTGTTAGACGAAAATGACCCTTAGATTACTACCCTAAAGCCCAAAGTAAACAATACACCTTCCTTCACGGTGATAAATATTTTCCCTACGGTAGAGTTGAGGTAACACACCCAAACCACGGCACTTTCAAGGTAAACTATCATCGACATAAACATTATAAAGGTGAGGATTTTAGGAATGAACGAGAAGAGCTAAAGCTCCACAAACCATTGTAAAAGTGCGCACATGGTAAGTCAAGCTTAAACTCTAAATAAAAGCTTCTCAGGAGGCAACCCGAGCACTAACGTTGTTAACCTCTTTAATTTCAGTTTTCAACATCTAAATCATTAACTAAGTCATGGAGTGCAGATTTTTCAAAACCATACGGCCAGGCACACGGGTCTGCCTAAGGTAATGAACACATGATAAACGATAAATTATATATTTTTATCTCATGTTTAGCCTATATTTTGGATGAATTATCATTAGATTTGTGAGAATTGGTGCTCTTAATCCTTCTATATCATGTCTTATACTCAGGAGAGCATAGGAAAGAGAAAAGAACGAGAAACGGGCCAAAAATGGAGAAAATAGGCCAAAATGAGAAAACGACACGGCCAAGGGATTCACTACACGACCGTGGCACACGACCGTGCCACACAAGGTCCAACACGGCCCAACCCCGACAAGCACGGCTAGGCTACACGGTCATGCCACCCTCAACAGGCCCACAAGGCCTCTTGTGAAAACCATACGGGCGTGGCACACGGGCGTGTCCCTATCGTGAGGAAGTTCAATTCTACTCGAAAAAAGATACTTAGGGGCTGAGAAAGCCATTCTAAAACTCTATATAAAGACCCTAGGAGGCAACTTCAAGGGTGTGCTTATTTCCTGCTAAGGGAATACTCTTTTCTCTCAAGAAAGAGCGCCATAATTCTGCCAACACAAGGAGTGAAAGCAAGGGATTACTCCAAGGGAAGCCAATTGATTCATCCCAGAAGCCAGAGTTCTACATCAAGACTGAGGATCTCCCTAAATTCCTTCAGGGGTTTTTGGGTTCTTTATGTTTTGTTATCTTATTTCTTCTGAGATGTTTTCTTTCTTTATTATGAACTAAACCCCTTAAATACTTGAGGGGGATGAAACCTAAGACAGATCTTGTTATTATTTATTCTTAAATTATTTGATAAATACTTGAATTGTTCTTAATTATGCGTTCTTTATTCTTGATTTAATAATCCTAGGTATTACTTCAAGAAACTGATGTGCTTAGGCAGAGGAGCAAAAGTCCCTGTTTTGATAGTAGATTACCATAATTAAGCGGAGTTGCATGCAACCGTAGACATAGGGCGACATAAATCTGCCGGATTAGGGTCAATCCTAATAGGGGGATTCATAGATCGAATTAATGCAACCTAGGGGTGTTAATTAATAAGAAAACTTTAATTAACCACCTAGAATTCATTGTTCTTATCCTCGAAAGAGGTATTAACATAGGTTAGGGATCTCTACAGATCAAGTCAAGTAAAGACATCATTTAGTTCGAGAAGTTAATAACAAGTGAAGTCTAGGTGGATTCTCCCTTAAGTATTGCACATATCAATCAGCTTTTCCCTAAAGTTTTCCCCAATTTACTTTTTGTGCACTTTTAGCTAGTTTTAAAATTAGTTTCAATCAATCCTCTTTTATTTTTAGGCTAGATAATAGAAAAGAAGTAAGTATTAGTACTTTTGGTTCCTTGGGTACGATAACTCGGTCTTGCCGCTAAACTATACTACTGTTCGATAGGTGCGCTTGCCTTTAAAATCGTGATATTAGTTAGTTTTGGTGTGATCAGTTTTATAAATTTTATTACTTAATATCGCGAGAGTATTAACACACCACGGGTTTCCCAAAACACAGATTTCGACAAATCACCACGACCGTGTGATATGGCCGTGGGTGAACCTGCTAATTAAACACGAGCGTGAGACACGCCCGTGTCCCCAGGCTATGGTTGAAACTGAGAAATTAGCACGGGCGTGCGACACGCCTATGCCAAAAGATCGTGGTCGATATTGACTACTTAAACATGGGCATATGACCTAATACATGGGCGTGGGATAAACGAACGTAGTAGGACACGACTATGCGACGCGGCTGCGTGCACTAACATACCTACGACACACGGCGTGGGCCAAGTATTAGGCACGTCAAAATTCAAAACCACAAAACACACGGGTTACATGCAGGGAACACGGGCGTGCGACATGACTGTGTGCCCCAATTCTTATTTAAACCCCTCACTATTCATCTTCTCCTCAACTCCCTTTCCTTCAAACCCTAGCCCGCCGTCGACCATAACTCCAGCCACCATACCAAAAACTGACCTTTCCTTCTTCTTTTTCCTCTCTTCATCCTATTTCACGCTTTCCCTACTCAAAACCCTAAAACTCATCCTCCCATTCTCATCTCTCCCTTCCCACCACCACACATCTAAATCCCTAAACACCCAAATCTAGCTACCTCACCGCCTTCCTCGCGTCACATAGCCACCATCCGAACTACCATTCAACATTCTCGATTTCTTCTTTTACTCCTTAATTGTTACAACTTTTTTTATTGTGTTTCTTTCATAATTCGCTTCACTACTTCTTGTTCATCTTTCCTCTATTATCTCATAAACATTGTTTACCACACTTACATATTGAATTTATTTTGCTATTACCCTTGCTAAAATTTGATACTCTTTCATAATTCTTGACTAATTACTCTGCTAATAAAAGTCTATTGATTTTATTAGTTTGATTTAGTTAGTAAAATTTTGTTGATACCTAGGTTGACAGGTACCTTAATTTTAGGACTCAATTCTTGCTAGTCTGAAATATTCATTTTACTATTGAATCCTACTAATTTTAGAACACATTCTCTATTAGTTTCATACTCTAGTTTGCTTTCTCCGTCTATTCGATTTAAAGTGTTTTTAAGCACATGAATTTCCATTCATGTCTTTTGGTGGTTTTTATTAGGTACATAATGACACCACCTCACCGTAAAAAGGTTATTGTCCCCGCTTTGAAAAAGCAAAAGGGACCAGGTTCGACGTCTTCGAGTGCAACCATGGAAATACGACACCCATTCATTCAGTTCCCCTAAGTGTCCTAAGAAGAACTCTTCCAAATACTTAGGGCACGACCCCTCGACTTGGGACGATGCATTGATTGGGCAGCCCTCGAGCAGGTCCAACTCGTGGATGCTATTCGGGCCCTATTGATGACTAAGCCATGGGATCGATTCTTTGAAATTGTCGAGCCCACATATCTCGAGCTCACATTGGAGCTCTGTTTAACCTTCCATCTACAAACGGTTATGTCCCCGTATGACGATCCCGAAACAGTCCAGTTCTATCTCGGTGGTTTGGTACGCCAACTAAGCGTGCCCGAGTTCGGTGTAGCTTTGGGCTTATATATCGACAGATTCATGGAAGAGAAAGACTTATCTAAACTCCATCATCACATCCACTACTCTTCATCCAAATGTTAGAGGGCTCTGGTCCTTAGTTCAGCCACCTACGATCCTAGTTGCTCTAAGGCGACGGCTCTCTCCCCATCATTGATGCACCTCCCCGCCATCCTCGCACATCAACATCAGACAGAGCGACATAGGAAATGGGTAATTTCTATAGGCCCATATGTGACACACTCGCGAGATATTTCGGCCTCCTCAACACAGCGGTGTAATCATCCTCCCTCACTCTCATCGGTCAGATGTCTCTACAGGGCATCTCGAGCATGCTACATATGAGGATGATCAAGCAACAACGTAGATATAATCCTCCTCAGTACCGCTTAGTCCAGTCTGCTGAGCAGAAGGATCCAGAGGATGTTCCTGATCATGTCCCTCCACCTCACGAGGAGCTACCGTCTCAGCCACCGCCCATTCATCGTCCAGTTCATGCAGCTGCTTCATTTTTTGACATCTTTGAGCGCTTGACACGATTTGAGCAATAATGTTTTCAGCGCTTTGATTACATTGATGCTACTCTCCATTAGATTTGTCAGCATCTTCACATTTCATTGCCGCCCCCACCTCGTGAACCATCTGGCGATGATGACTTTTGAGTTCTTTTTATTTTTATTTTTATTGTTTAGTTGTTATTTGTTATTTTTACTTTTATTTTTAATTTTCTGTTTAAATTTTATGTTTATTTCTCTTTAAATACGATTTTTATCTCATCCTTAGGTTTTATAACCTTTATTAAACAATTTACATTTTTGGCAATTTCTTAACGAGTAACCATGATACTTTATATTTTCTAAAAAGTCATTGATGCTATCGCAGTCTAAAGAACCCAAGAGCCCAAATCCAACTCTAATAGGAAAGGTACTCCACGACTGCCATGTCCTGCTCGACCACGACCATAGCCACAGTAACACTAAGTATAATATTTTTTTGGTGCAGCACTCGTGGATTAACGACCTCTACCACCACCGGAATATCTTCCTCTAACCTCACTTTTGCCCTAGCTACAGACACATCTCTGAATCAAGTTTCCACACTTCCAACTCAAGGATTTCATCCAATATTCAAGGAGTTTCACTTCTCTCCCTATGTTATGATTTTATGCTTATATTTTCAGTAAATTTTTCCTTGTACATTGAGCGCAATGTACATCTTAAGTGTGGGGGGGATACATTACATTATTATCAGAAAATCCCTTTTTACATTGTTCTCAAATCCTTGAATCTTGGCTTTCACTATTAGAATGAATTTGGATTGATTTATGATTTTTATTGATATTTCTTGAATTAAAACATAGAGAGTTATACTTTGATTGTTTGAACTTTAAGTCATTAGAGAATCAAGCACGATAAGTTGATTTTCGAGAATTAAAATTTTTCTCGGTTGTCTCCTCAAGTCTAGGTATTATCTTGAAGTTTGAAATTCATAGGATTGACATCAAAAGCCATAATTTTTGTAAGATTTTGAGCCTTTAGAGCATATATCATTTCTTGCTCACTTTTATTGTTATGAGTGTGTCAATATTGATTTGTTATTCTAGAACTTACTTCGATTATGTATGTCGAGACCACACTATCGATCTGATATACTGAGATGATAAGGCACTTAGGTTTAACCCACTTACTCTGTAAAAGCCTACCTTTACAATTAACTATTAGTGAACCCCAATGAGCCTAATAACCCATTTATTAATTTACCCACAATATTAACCAGCCCATATTTGTTAGAATCCCCTTAACTATATGATCTTGTTATTGTTATTGTTATCTAAACTATATGATAAATATTCAAATTATTCTTAATTGTGTTTTTAATTCTTGAGTTAATATTTCAGGATATTGATTCAAGTCGAATGTGCTTATTCAGTGGAGTGAAAGTCCCTATTTAAGAGTAGATCCAATGCAATTAAGCGGAGTTGATCGCAATCCTAGACATAAGACGACGAAAATCTGCTGGATTAGAGTCAAATCTAATAAGGGGATCCATAGATCGAGTTAATACAATACTAGAGGTTTTAATTAGAAAGAGATTTCAATTAATCAACCTAGGGTTAGTTGTTCTTGGTCTCGAGAGAGATGTTAACATAATTTAAGGATCTCTACGGATCAAGTCGAATGAATAAATCGTCTAGTTCAGAGTTAAATAACAAGTGAAGTCTAGGTGGATTCTTCATTGGGTATTGCCTTAATCGATTAGTTTTCCCAAAGTATTTCCCTAATTTATTCTTTGTCGTGTCTTTAGTTTAGTTAAATTCTAGTTTAAACTAACTCGCCTTTATTTTTTAGGCTAGATAATAGAGAGAAAGTTATTACTAGTATTTTTAGTTCCTTTGGGTTCGACATTCTAGTCTTGCCATTAAACTATACTACTGTTCGATAGGTGCGCTTGCCTTATTCGTGATAATAGTTAGTGTCTATGTACGATCATAAAAATTTAAAACTTATCACGACCACATCAGTTTTTATGGTCCTATTTCTAGAAAAATAAATGAAAAAAAAACATAGTTTTTCACCATAAGGCTTTCCTTGTGTCTTCGACCGCCATCGCTCCATCTTCTTCTCATTATAGACTCTTTTTTGGAAAAATTACATTTATGTCCTATGTTTGTTTCTAGCTCACAAGAATTCTATAAATAAAAATTAATCCTACGTGGAGATGATAGTCTACTGTAACAGCCTAAACCTGGCCTAGAAGTTTAGACCGAATTCAGGATACTACATTAATCACCGAAGTGATCATGAGAAAATTTTACAAAATCTAGTTGTTCAAAATTCCATTCCCGAAAATGATTATTTCAAATCAAACAAAAAAACATTTATTCGTCTAAAATGCCAGTCAATAAAAGTTACAGATAAGTTTAACATAAACCAGGTTTAAATTATCGATTAAAGGTTAAAACGGAACTAGTACCACAGTTTAATAAACCTTACAATTTCAAATAACAACAAAAAAGAAAAACTTATAAATTACTTCTACCAAGATTGTCTGAGACTTTCACATACCAAGTCCAGCATCAGAATTCCGAAAGATACCTGAAAGGGGAAACAGAAGAGGGGGTGAGCTATATGAGCTCAGTGTGAGATCAAACCAATTAACTACAGTGTCAGAAAACAGTATGCCAAATAGTAGTTCGAAAACAGAACATACTTACAGGTTTGCACAATACTAGTTAGTACAGTTGAAACGGACGTACCAACCGATATCAGTATTTAGAGTATAATAACACTCACTCAAACACACAGTCGCAAGTACCATTCGGTGACAATAACAATCATTCTTAATCAGTTATTCAGTCTCAATAACGAGTACCATTCAGTTACAGAAATAGTAATTCACAATCAATCACACAGCCTCAATAACTATTCAATCAGTTAGATACACCCAGAGTTTACAAAGGTCACACAGTCAATTAGAACAGACATATGCATATGAATGAAATCAAGTTGTAAAACCCACCCATCCAGCCAACACATCTTTCCGTCCATCCCTACACTTTCTGTGGGGTTGAAAACACCCACCCAGCCCCACACTTCCAGTGATGTCATCCCGGGTTGCCCAACAATGATGGCCATCAGTAAGTCCGTGACACTCAGGGTATTGGGACTACCTACGACTCTCTGGGTATTAGGGCTAACAATAAGCAGATAAACTGCCAAATCATATGCTATGCAGTAGAGCTAGCGTATAAGCTGTACAATGCCATACTGCAAACCGTGGTACAGACATTTAGTTGAACTGCCAGAATAGATAAGAGTACGTAACATAGCTAACATACATGCGGTACAGTGCAATGCGGTAAACCGCTATACTAGTAAATTACGATTGAGCTGCTAGATCAGTCAATGGTATGTAGCATAGCTAACGTGCATGTTGTACGGTGCAATACCACCCAAGATTTACTTTATGCATATGTATGCGTGCAGACAACAGACAGTATCATAATACAAATTATAGACAGTCATTCAGAGTCAAGTATTCACATCCAGTCAGTCAGTTACGGAATTACTTGCACAGTCATAATTTGCACACATCACACAATCAATCACAACCCAATCATAGTACATGCACACATGGATCACATAGATATAGTTTCAGAGGTCTAGTCACCCTCACTTAAGCCAAGCTAAGGATTGGAACACACAAAGTCACAATTAGGCTTTAATTTGACCTAACACAAAAACTACTGAAATAGGGCCATATGCCCGTTTAGAGCAATCTAGGCTATGTGGGGGTCCAAATGCCCGTGTAAAGGGTGGCACATAGCCGTGTGGTAGAGGCACACGCCTATGTGATGCAGGGACATAATTCATTCAATTTAGTCCAAAAACACATAAATAGGCAAATTACCATTTTGCCCTTGACATTTCACACTTTTTACAATTTATACCCTATTGCACAAAACACAAAATATACAAAATTTCACTATACCATGGTTAGACCGAATGTTCATCTTCCTTATACAATTCCACACATTTCATTTATTTCACATTTTAGTCCCTCAATCTATTATTTTTACAATTTAGCACTAATTACTCAAATTCATCAAAAATTCCAATACAAAACATATTAATCCAAAATATATCTTTCATAATTTATCAACTAACATCACAAATCTCAATAATTCATCAATGGCATAACTCAAAATATTCATCAATATCAAAAATTAAAGCATTGGCTTTGTAGATTTCATAGCACAGATCTCAAAAACGTAAAAATTATCAAAAACCGAGCTAATTACATACCTTAATTAGACTTGAACAAGGTCGAATATCAAAACACTCTTTTCTTTTCTTTTTCTTTCAACTTTCAGTCATGCAAAGATGATCATGGCTTATTTTATGCTTTAGTTTTATTTAATATTTGTTATTATACATTTTACCTTTTTAACCTTATTAACTTTAATATAAAACCATTATACAATAAGACTATACCGTCCAACATTATTAATTATGGTCTAATAACATTTTAAATGCTTCATCTTATAAAGACAACAACAATTCGACCCTTACAAAATTAATTACCAACTTTACATTTTACGCGATTAAACCCTTTTAGTAAATCGGACACTCAAACAACAAAATTAACACAAGAAAAATTCACAGATATTAATTCGCACATTCTAAACACGAAAAATAATTTTTGAATATTTTTCTGACTCAGATGTGTGGTCTCAAAACCACTATTCAGATTAAGGTCTAAATTGAGTTGCTACCACTCTCCTCCCTTAGGGATTTTCGTCATTGAAAATCCTACCAATGAATAGGTTCGGGTATCGTTCTTTCACTGCATCCTTTGGCTCCCACGTAGCCTCTTCAACTCCGTGTCGATGCCATAGTACCTTTATTAACAAAATTTTCTTATTTCGTAATTCCGTAACTTAACGAGCCAGAATACGAATCGGTTCCTCTTCATAGGTCATATCAGACTTAATCTCAATCTCTGACGGATTTATCACATGCGAAGGATTAGACTGATATCAACGAACTATCGAAACATGGAATACATTCTGGATCTTTTTTAACTCAGGTGGCAACAACAGTCTGTAAGCAACTGATAAACGATAAATTATACATATTTTTACCTCATGTTTAGCCTAATTTCTGGATGAATTATCATTAAATTTGTGAGAATTGGTGCTCATAACCCTTCTATTTCATGTTTTATACTCAGGAGAGCATAGGGAAGAGAAACGAACGAAAAACAGGCTAAAAACGAAGAAAATGGGCCAAAGTGTGAAAACGACACGGCCCAAGAATTCACCACACGGCCGTGGCACATGGCCATGCCACATGAGGTCCAATACGGCCCAGCCCTGACAAACACGGCCAGGCCACACGGCCGTGCCACCCTCGACAGGCCCAACCACGGCCTCTTGTCGATCCGCACGGGTGTGGCACACGGGCATGTCCCTGTTGTGAGGAAGTGCAATTTCACTCGAATTTGGATAGTTAGAGGCTAAGAAAGGCATCCCAAAGCTCTATATAAAGACCCTAGGAGGCAACTCTAAGTGTAAACTTTTCTCTCCTCAAGAGAGTGCATTATTTCTGCCAACACAGAGAGTGGAAGCAAGGATTACTCCAAGGGAAGCCGATTGATTCATCCCAGAAGCTGAATTTTACATCAAGACAGAGGATCTTCATAAATTCCTTCAGGGGTTTTTGGGTTCTTTATGTTTTGTTATCTTATTTCCTCGAGATGTTTTCTTTAATAATTATGAACTAAATCCCCCAAATACTTGAGGGGGATGAAACCTAAGACAGATTTTGTTATTATTTTGTCTTGAGTTATATGATAAATACTTGAATTGTTCTCAATTATGTGTTCTTAATTCTTGTTTTAATAATCCTAGGTATTAATTCAAGAAACTGATGTGCTTATACAGGGGAGCAAAAGTCCCTGTTTAAGAGTAGATCTAGCATAATTAAGCGAAATTGCATGCAACCCTAGACATAGGGCGACATAAATCTGCCAAATTAGGGTCAAACCTAATATGGGGATCCATAGATCGAGTTAATGCAAGATTAGGGGTTTTAACTAGAAAGAGATTTTAGTTAATCAACCTAGGACTAGTTGTTCTTATCCTCAACGGAGGTATTAACATAAGTTAGGGATTTCTACGGATTAAGTCAAGTGAATAAATCGTCCATCTCAAGAATTGATAACAAGTGAAGTCTAGGTGGATTCTCCCTTGAGTATTGCCCAAATTAATCAGTCTTTCCCAAAGAGTTTTTCCCCAATTTACTTTTTGTGCATTCTTTTTTTAGTTTTAGAATTAATTCCATAAAAACCCCCTTTATTTTTAGGCTAGATAATAGGAAGGAAGTTAGTATTAGTACTTTTGGTTCCCTTGGGTACGATAACTCGGTCTTGCCACTAAGCTATACTACTGTTTGATAGGTGCGCTTGCCTTAAAGTCGTGATAATAGTTAGTTTTTAGTTCGATCATTATTATAAATTTTATTACTTCTTATCACGCGATAATCAAGTTTTTGGCGCCGTTACTAGGAATCTAAAATATTAAGAAAACTCGATTTCTAGTACTTTAGCCAATACTGTATTTATTTATTTTCAACTTTTATTTTTATTTGTTTTTATTTGTTATTTTATTTTAATTTTCTTTGCTTTTTCCCTTCTATGTATTTCCAGTTTATGACTAGAAACAACCCAGCAGGGCCATTACTTTTTAACGAAGATTTGGAAGCGACAGTTCACAGAACTCGCAGAGAAATCAGACGAAGCCTACATTATCCAGAACAGGAACCTGAACCTATTAAAGAGATGGAAGTAAATCACGATAATCAACCATCTCCCGCGATAGCCGCAGAACCAGTAAATCAGAATGGTGCTCCTCGTACTATGTATGATTATGCTAAGCCTAATTTGGCTGGTACTTAATCTAGTATTATTAGACCTGTTATTGCTGCAAATAATTTTGAATTAAAGCCTAACACTATTCAGATGATTTAGCAATTTGTGCAGTTTGATGGTTTACAGGATGAAGATCCCAACTCACATCTAGCTAATTTTTTGGAACTTTGTGACACTTTTAAAATAAATGGTGTTTCTGATAATGCCATTCGCCTCAAATTATTTCCTTTTTCCTTGAGGAATAAAGCTAAATAATGGTTGAATATTTTCCTCCAGCTAAAACAGCTAAATTACGAAACAATATCTCTTCTTTTGTGCAGATGGATTTAGAGACACTTTACGATGCCTAGGAGAGATATAAAGATCTTTTGAGACGATGCCCGCACCATGGGTTACCTTTGTGGTTACAAGTTCAAACCTTTCACAACGGTTTGAACCCATCAACAAGATAGATGAGTGATGTAGCTGCCGGAGGAACAATCAATAATAAAACACCCGAAGCAGCTTATGAGTTTATTGAAGAGATGTCACTGAATAACTATCAGTGGCAAGTCATGAGGACAAAGCCATAGAAAGCTGCAGGAGTTTATAATATTGATGCTGTCACCATGCTCACTAATCAGGTAGAACTCTTAAATAAAAAGTTTGATAATTTTGTTCGTTCTACGCAGGCACAACCAGTGATGTAGTGCGGCGCAACTCCAGGAAATCTGTTCAATCCAGATTACTCTTCTTTTGGACACAGCATAGAAACTAAGCAAGCCAACTATATGGGTAACAATTCTAGACCTCAAAATAACCCTTATAGTAACACTTATAATGCAAGTTAAAGAAATCACCCTAATTTTTCATAGGGAGGACAAGGAAATCAAAGACAATCGCATCCTCCGGGATTTCAGCGACCGCCACCACAACAAGAGAAAAAGCCGAACCTTGAAGAGATGTTCACCAAATTTATGGCCATGTCAGAAACCCGTTTCCAAAACACTGAGACGGCACTAAAGAACCAGCAAGCATCAATTCAGGGGCTTGAGAGTCAAATTGGTCAACTTGCGAAGTTGATATCAGAAAGACCACAAGGTGGACTCCCAAGTAACACTAAGCCAAATCCTAGAGAACATGCCAAGGCAATTACTCTAAGAGATGGGAAAGTACTGGCTGAACCAGAAAAGAAACCTGCTCCAAAAACTCCAGAAGACAAGGTAGAGAAAGAGCAACCCAAGGAAAACACTCCACCAACACTCAAGGAATACAAACCGCCTATTCCATATCAGGCATATTAGGCAAAGTTGAAGAAAGACCACACAAAATCTCAATTCGGTAAGTTTCTTGAACTTTTTAAATAGTTACATATTAACTTACCTTTTGTTGAAGCAATTTCCCAGATGCCAAAATACACAAAGTTTCTTAAAGAACTTCTAACAAATAAAAGGAAATTGGAAGAATTAGCCACAGTGGAACTCAACGAGGAATGCTCAGCTATTCTTCAAAATAAATTGTCGGCAAAACTGAAAGATCCAAGGAGTTTTACTATTCCTTGTTTAATTAGTAGTTTAATTATTGATAAATCATTAGCTGATTTAGGTGCTAGCATTAATCGAATGCCCTATAAAATGTTCAAGTAACTAGGTCTTAGGGAACCAAAACCCACTAGGATGAGTATTCAATTAGCTGATCGATCTATAAAATATCATAGGGGAATCATCGAAGATGTGCTAGTAAAGGTAGATAAATTTATATTCCCTATTGATTTTGTTGTGCTTGACATGGATGAGGATATTGAGGTACCTTTAATTTTGGCACGCCCATTCTTAGCTACTGCTAGAGCTGTTATCGATGTAGGGGATGGTAAATTAGTACTTAGAGTTGGTGAGGAAGAAGTCGTTTTTAAAATTTATGATGCTATGAAATTTTCTAGAGAACAAGATGATTCCTTTTATTTTATTGATGCGATTGATTATTTTGTTTAAGACAATTTTCAAGAAATTTCTCTTATAGACACGTTTGAACTATGTCTAGTTCAAGGTGGGGGGAAGATGAAGCCACCACTGAAGTTAAAGAAGTAATGAAGGAGTTAGATTCTAATGAATTTGTCACAAGGCACATAAGTTACGAAAATATAAAGATGAATGATGAATTGAGACAAAAACCTTCAATTGATGAACCCCCTAAATTAGAGTTAAAACAACTGCCAGATCATTTAGAGTATGCATTTTTAGGAGATGATTCGACATTACCTGTGATTATCTCATCAGATTTAAGCAATGAAGAAAAGAGGAATTACTTCAAGTGTTAAGAGAGCACAAAAAGGCTATAGCTTGAAAATTTCAGATATTAAGGGAATTAATCCTTCTTTTTGCGCCCATAAAATTTTAATGGAAGATGAATATAAACCATCGGTGCAAGCTTAGAGACGATTGAATCCCAACATGAAGGAAGCCGTAAAAGCCAAGGTAATTAAACTTCTAGATGTGGGTATTATTTATCCTATTTCTGACAGTTCTTGGGTAAGCCCTGTGCAGGTTGTTCCTAAAAAGGGAGGCATAATCGTGGTGTCTAATGACAAAAAAGAGTCAATACCTACAAGAACAATCACTGGATGGAGAGTCTGCATTGATTATAGAAAGCTGAATGATGCAACTCGAAAAGATCATTTTCCCTTACCTTTTATTGATCAGATGTTGGAAAGATTATCAGGTCACATGTATTACTGTTTCCTAGATGGCCTCTCTGGTTATTTTCAAATCCTGATAGCCCCAGAAGACCAGGAGAAAACGACATTCACATGTCCATACGGTACGTTTGCTTATCGTAGAATGCCTTTTGGATTATGTAATGCTCTTGTTACTTTTCAGCGATGCATGCTAGCTATCTTTAACGAATTCGTGGAAGACATCATGGAGGTATTTATGGATGATTTTTCAGTCTTCGATAATTCTTTTAAACTTTGTCTTAATAATTTAAAACGTGTTCTGATAGCATATGAAGAGACAAATCTAGTATTAAATTGGGAAAAATGTCATTTTATGGTTCAAGAAAGTATTGTATTAGGACATAAAATTTCTAGTAAAGGGATAAAAGTAGATAAAGCAAAAATTGAAACCATTGAAAAACTACCTCCCCCTAATTCAGTTAAGGCTATAAGAAGCTTTTTAGGACATGCCAGTTTTTATCACAGATTTATTAAGGATTTTTCTAAAATAGCTAAGCCTTTAACAAAATTACTAGAAAAAGACGTGCTTTTTAATTTTGACCAGGAATGTTTAGAACCTTTTAACACTCTCAAAGAAAAGTTAGTCAATGCCCCAATTGTGATTTCACCTGATTGGAATATTCCTTTTGAACTAATGTGTAATGCGAGTGATTTTGCAGTAGGTGCAGTTTTAGGTCAACGAAAAGACAAGCACTTTCAACCGATTTATTACGCTAGCAGAACTTTGACAGCCTCGCAAGCAAATTATACTACCACAGAAAAAGAATTGCTCGCCGTTATTTTTGTATTTGACAAATTCAGATATTATTTAATACTGTCAAAAGTCATCGTTTATACTGACCACTCTACTCTTCGTTACCTTTTAACTAAAACTGATGCAAAACCCCGATTAATAAGATGGATTCTATTATTATAGGAATTTGACTTAGAAATAAAGGATAAGAAATGAGCTAAAAATTTGGCAGCAGATCACCTTTCGAGATTAGAAAATCCACACCCCAAGTACCTCGATAAAATAAACGACTTGTTTCCTGAAGAACAACTCCTAGCCATAGCAGACGAAGCAATTCCTTGGTTTGCCGATTTTGTGACTTATTTAGCAGCTAACACAACCCCAAAAGGATTGACCCATCAACAAAAGAAGCGATTCTTCGCTGATGTGAAAAATTACTTTTGGGAAGATCCTTTTCTTTTTCGTATATGTGCAGATCAGGTTATTAGAAGATGCGTTGCTGAGACAGAAGTATGCCAAATTTTAGATCACTACCATTTAGGACCCACAGGAGGACACCATAGTGGAGCTAGAACTGCTCATAAGGTACTCGAATAAGGTTTTTACTGGCCTACACTTTTCAGATATGCCAATAGGTATGTAACCTCTTGTGATAAATGCTAGAGAACAGGTAATATCTCTCAACATAATGAAATGCCTCAGAACTATATACTCTCATGTGAAATATTTGATGTGTGGGGTATTGATTTCATGGGTCCATTCCCTACTTCATTTGGGAAAAAGTACATCCTAGTAGCAGTAGATTATATGTCAAAATGGGTGGAAGCCTAAGCCTTACCTACTAATGATGCTAGAATGGTAGTACGCTTTCTGAAGAAACTTTTCTCTCGATTTAGATCACCTAGGATAATCATTAGCGATAGGGGTACCCATTTTTGCAATGCTCAATTTGAAAAAGTTTTAAAGAGGTACGGAGTGCACCATAGAATAGCTACCCTTTATCATCCACAAACAATTGGTCAAGTCGAAGTAACAAATAGGGAATTAAAACGCATCTTAGAGAAAATGATAGAAACAAATAGAAAAGACTGGTCAAGAAAGGTAGATGATGCTTTATGGGCTTATAGAACTGCATTTAAAACACCCATAGGTACATCTCCTTATAAACTAGTCTATGGAAAAAGCTGTCATTTGCCATTTGAACTTGAACATAAAGCATTTTGGGCTATAAATTTTTAAACCTTGATTTCAAGCTTGCAGGTGAGAAAAGACTAATGCAGTTAAATGACCTAGATGGGTGCGTTGCAATGCCTACGAGAGCTCACGACTATATAAGGAAACCATGAAGCGACGCCATGACAAACGACTGAGACAACCTAAGCAGTTCAAAACGGGTGATCTTGTCTTACTCTACAACTCAAGGCTGAAACTATTTCCCAGAAAACTCAAGTCAAGGTGGTCAGGTCCATTGACTGTTCAAACTATCTTTCCATACGGCATAGTTGAGGTAACTCACCCAAACCATGGTACTTTCAAGGTAAATGGCCATCGGCTAAAACATTATAGAGGTGTGAATTTTAAGGATAATAGGGAGGAGCTTCAGCTCCACGAACTCCCTCCATGATACATCCAAGTAGAGTCAAGCTTAGACTCTAAATAAGCGCTTCTTGGGAGGCAACCTGAGCACTAACTTAGTTACTTTTCATTTATTTCGATTTTTGTCTTTTTATACATCAACTAACCCTGTTAAATGCAGAATTTTAGGACCACACGTCCATGCCCACGGGCGTGTCCAAGGCCGTGTGAACACTATGAATAGAGACACGGTCGTGCATCCTGACCGTGTACAAGCAGTGTAAAATTTTCCCCAAAACACGGGCTAAGACAAATCGCCATGGCCGTGTGATATGGCCATGGCCAACATATCAACTTTCACATGGGCTTCAACAACTTCCCACGCCCGTGTCACCAAACTGTGGCCAACACTATCAATTAAGACACAGGCTAAGACTAGAAGGACACGGCCATGCGATACGGCCGTGTGACCCTAACACCGGTGTATGACACGCCCGTGTCATCAGACAGTGGTCGACACTGTCAAATCCAACACGGGCGTGTGGCCGCTCACACGACCGTGTGCGAAGCGAACACCTTAGGACACGGCCGTGCAACACGACCGTGTGCCACAACACGCCCTTACCACACGGGAGTGAGATTCAAACCAGGCAGGCCAAAATCCCCAACTTTCGAGCAACACGAGCAAAACCCGAGCCACACGGGCGTGTGCCTCACCCGTATGACCCAAAATCTATATATAAGGGCTACTATTCGTCATCTTTCTCAATAAAAACCCTAAAATCCTCCCACCCAAACCCTACCCCAACCCTTCCTAGTACCGCCGCTGGTATCTACAGTGCTCCCACGACCGTGCCACCTCGCCTACGACCGTGCTCCGCCTCATACCTCTCCCACTCGGTTCTATTTTCTCATTTTTCTTTCTAATTTTACTAATATATTCTATTTTTCTTATAATATCATATTATATTTAGGATTAGCATTACTTTAAGCATGGAATTGATTGAATTAGCATGAATAATCTAGAATGTTATGGAGAACTTTGTGATTTCATACCACTTAGAGTTACATTTAATTGCCATTTTTCCTATCTAAACTCTCATGCATTTAGTATAAATACATACCCATGTTTCTTAAATTTGATATTAGATGGATAATTTATATTATTTAGGTTAGTCCTTATTTTATCTCAAAAATGTTTTAGGCAAATTGTCATTTTAATATAGATATTTATTATAGTTTTTCATTCAATTGAATTTTGATTTTTAGGACTAATGTTTGTTATTTTATTTTTAGGTATTATGTCATCGTCACGCGGTAAAAGAACTGCCGCTCCTGCTTCAAAGAAACGCAAGGGGCCCGGTGGTTCATCTTTATCACAGCCCGTTGCTAAAAATCACCGCCCATTCCTCTATTTTCCACAGAGCTCCCAAGAGGAGTTGTTGCAAATCCTACGAGCTCTCCCCCTAGACGCCGGACGTTGCATTGACTGGGATGCTCTAGAACAAGTCCAACTCGCCGATGCTATTCGAGCCTTACTATCCACAGACCCATGGGGACAATTTTTTGACATCATCGAGCTCACCTATATGGAACTAACACTGGAATTTTGCTCTACATTTCATCTACAGGTAGCGATGACAAACCATGATAATTCGAGCACTATTCAATTCTGCCTCGGTGGATTCGTACGCCAGTTGAGTGTCCTCGAGTTTGGCATCGCGCTAGGACTCTACACAGACGAGTTCATAGCCGGCGAGGACTTTTCTAAACTTCCCCATCGCATCCATCTCAAACCAGTTGATTGTTGGCACGAAATCGCCCAGGGGCATCCTACATATGACCCCAGTTGCACCAAGGCTACCGCTCTCGTCCCATCTTTGAGATACCTTCATGCCTTCCTTGCACACATTTTGACAGAAAAATACGAAAGCACTGGTGTCATCAACACACACGATGCATACTTCCTCTGGAGCATGGTGAACACTCATACCATTGACCTAGCTTTCTTCATCGCCTATGCCATCCAACACTAGACGGAAAGGTATCGCAAGGGGGTGATATCCATGGGCCCGTACATCACACGCCTAGCCCGCCAGTTCGGGGTACTCAACACTGCGGCCCAGACATCCTCATACACACTGATAGACCAGATGTCCCCTCAGGGCATCCAGACCATGCTACATATGAGGATGATCAAGCGCAGACCTGGAGCCGACCTCCTACAGTCATGCACCTATCGAGCCACCACACCCTCGCCGCTCAGCTCATACGGCAGCTTCATACGCTGACATACCTGAGTGCCTATCACGATTCGAGCAGCAATGCTTCCAGCGCTTCGATCACATCGATGCGACACTACAGCAGATATGTTAGCACCTTCACATCACCTCACCACCGCCACCGCGTGACCCATCTGAGGATTAGAGACTTCTATCCTTCTTAACTTTATTTTTATCTTAATTTTTATTTAAACTCTGATCTCTATTTTTGCCTTTTCTTCTAACTTTATTTTCCTTTATCCTTTTACTTTTATTTTCTTTCATTTTATCTTTTTCATTATTTGAATATTAGTATTTTTCTGATTTAGTTTATTTTATTTCAAATATTTCCTATCGACTATCTCCTAACGAGTAATCTCTCTTAATCCAAATTCCCCATGACTGATTAATAGTTTTGCAGTTTCAAAGGAGCTATACAGCTCATATCAATATGGAAATGGGAACACCCTACCACAATTGCCAGCTCTTCCAATTCCAATATCTGTCTCACAAATTCATCCAAAATTCAGGGAGTTTCATGCCTTTCCCTATCTTATGATCTTATACTTCTATTGCTACTAATGTTATCTTTGTACATTAAGGGCAATGTACATCGTAATTGTGGGGGGGAATTTCCTTTCAGTCATTACATTCATCTTGAAATCCCTGACAATTTTTCTAACTTTTTGCATTATTCTCAAATCTGCATTATCTTTAGTCTCCTATTAGGAATTAATTCTGATTGATTCATGATTTCTATTGATATGTTGAGAATCAAGACATAGGTGCTTGTACTTTGATAATTCAAACTTTAAAACATTAGGGAATCAAGCATGATAAGTTGAAATTTTTGAGAATCTCATTTTTTTCATAAGTTATTTTCCTTAATTTTAAGTGTTATCTTGAGATTTGAAATTCACAGGATTGACATCAAAAGCCATAATTTTGGTGAGATTTTGAGCCTTTTTGAGCATACATTCTTTCGTGCTTACTTTTATTATTGCTTTGAGTGAGTCAATACTGATTTGCTATTCTAGAACTTGCTTTGATTATACATGTCGAGACCACATCATTGATTTGATATACTGAGATGATAAAGAAACTTAGGATTTAACCCACTTACTCCATAAAAAGCCTAGCTCCATAAATTAACCCTTAGTAAACCCTATTGAGCCTAACAACCTATTCTTTGACTCACCCTTAATATTAACCTATAACCCGTTTTTGTTGAATTCCATTCAATTACTTTGATCCATATATTTGAGTTGAATTGTTATCTAGCTTTATTTTCTTTTCCAGATTGTAAAGTTTGTAAATAAATTGTACTTGAATTGTTCTTAAAAAAATATAAATATACAGTTAATCCAGTTGTAATAGTTTAAATTTCTTTTTGCATATTTCTATTTTAAGGCTACCAAGGCTAAAATGATGTCATTATAAGAATTAGCTCCAGGAATATGTTCCAGTGATAGAGATTTTTCTAGCTAGATAATTTTTCAATTCAATCTCTATTCTAACCCTTTCTTTTTCAGCTTGTGACAACACCCCCTAACCAAAGCCCTATTACAACCCTTGAAAGACCTTTTGATCGATGTGTCATATCAAGCTATAGTGGTGGAGATTTGATTTTCTTGCAAGCCTATGGTAATAACTTTTCAGGTTGATTCGAGAGTGCTAAATTTTTGAACCCTAAACACTTTGAGTGAATAGAGTGAATCCTTAGTGAGGATGTCAATTCTTTTATGGTTCGAGATGAAGAAGGGTTAGTTGAACCTGAACTAGAACTAAGGCAAGAAAATATGGTAAGTCATGGTAAGGTTAAGGTGAGCCACAGTGAATAAAAACCGGTAGGTAAGGAGTATAAACCTTATGTTCCATATCCGAATGCGATAAAGAAAGACCACACAAAGGAGCAATTTGGTAAATTTTTTAAACTTCTGAAAAAGTTTCATATTAACTTACCATTTATTAAAGCTCTTTCGTAGATGCCCAACTCAATTAAATTTTGAAATGAGCTTTTGGAAAACAAACGGAAGTTAGATAAGTCGTCACATATGGAGTTAAATGCAGTGTGCTCAGCTATCTTACAGACCCAACAAACTGAAAGATCCAGAGAGTTTTACTATTCCTTGTTTAATTGGTAGTTTAAATGTTAATAATGCTTTAACTGATTTAGAGGCAAGTATTAATGTCATGCCCTATAAAATGTTTAAAACACTAAGTCTTGGGAAACCCAAATAAACTAGGATGAGCGTTCAATTGGCAGATAAAACTATTAGATTTCCTAGGGGTATTGTTGAAGACGTGCTTGTTAAAATTGATAGATTTATATTCCTAGTTGACCTTTTTGTTCTAGGCACGGACGAAGATAGTGACACACCTTTAATTTTAGAACGACCCTTTTTAGCAACTGCTAGAACTATCATAGATGTTGGCACAGGTGAGTTAATACTTCGTGTAGGTGATAACACGATTAAACTCCAAGCTCGTGATTCTGTTAAGATATCTAGTGATCGAGATGATTATACGAGTTCTTTTAATGTTAATAACCTTGTGGCTCAACATTCTTTACAGGAAACACGTCAAAAAAATGTGATAGAGGCATGATCCAGTTTATATGACAAAAAGAGAACAAATCATGAAGAAAGAAGACTACAAATTGATGAACTAGATGAATGGCGGACACACGTTAAGGAGAAACCGAGAGTACACGATGAACCAAAGCAACTCCATGACGAGCTTAAGAATGGGACGAACCAATTTAAGGTTGGAGATCAAGTGTTATTAGATAAAACTGACCCTTGAATAACCACTTCAGAGCTTAACACGAACAGAGGGATTCCTTTTACGATACCCAGTTCTTCACATACGGTATAGTTGAGGTAACTCATTCTCATTCCGGCACCTTTAAGGTAAACATTACTCGATTTAAAACTTATTTGAATAAAAGAATTGACAGCAAGAAAGAGGATTTTCGACTTCGTGAACCACCGTGACCGTGCAAATACAATGTAAGTCGAGCTTAGACATTAAATAAGCACTTCTTGGGAGGCAACTCGAGCACTAACGCTACTAACTAGTTTATTTTTTATGTCTTTTTCATGCCTAAGTACAGGTTTTTTGACCCACATGGCTTGGACACACGGGCGTGTCTTTGGCCGTGTGGAAATAAGATTTAAATTTTCCCAAAATCAACAGAGACACGGGCTGCGATAAATTCACACGAGCGTGAGACACTACCGTGTGGACCGCACGGCCTAAACACACTGGCGTGTCTTAGGCCGTGTGAAACCTGGAGCTTAATTTTTTGAATTTAAAACAATTTAGAGAGTTACACGGGCATGGCACATGGCTGTGTGCGACACATGGCCTAGCCACACAGGCGTGTGGACGGTCACACAAGCGTGAGAGAAACAAAGAAGATGCCACATGACCGCGAAACACGATTGTGTAGACCACACAGCTTAGGCACACGGGTCAGTCCAAGGCCGTGTGAAGAATGAGTTATTTTTTTCGATGAACATAGGCAAAAAACGAGCCACACGAACGTGTGACAGGGCCATGTGGCCCAATACATGCCTCACACAACCGTGCCCCCTATTAACCCCAATCTTCGTCTTTTTTATTTTTATTTTTATCATTTATTTTTGTTTCCTTAGAATTATTTTATTTTTTGACTTTTAAACTTTATGTATTTTCCAGTTGTTTCTAATCGAGTAATCCTTTAAATCTTTTCACCAGTTGTGTTTATTTTTTAATAGTTGCTCTGAACCATGCACATCCAAAATTCAGCTTTCTCTACAATTCCACTATTTACTAGTTTTAGGATTTCACCCAAAGTTTAAGGCAGTTTCACCTCTCTCCCTCTCTTATGATATTCTACTTATACTGTCATTATCAATATTTGTACATTAAGGACAATGTACATCTTAAGTGTGGGGAGGTTTTTTATATGATTATTAGAAAATCCCTTAATTATGTCTTGTTTTTAAGTAATTTTCTCATATTACTATTAGAATAAATTTTTATTGATTTATGATTTTTATTGATATGTTTTGGGATTAAGCCATAGGTAATTATGCATTGATTGTTTAAACTTTAAGACATTACAGAATCAAGCGTCATAAGTTGATTTTTCAAGAATTAAAAATTTCTAGGTTGTTTCCCTGATTTGAGGTATTATCTTGAAGTGTAAAATTTACAGATTGACATAAAAAGCCATAAAATTTTGTGAGATTTTGAGCCTTTAAAGCATATATTTTTCTTGCTCACTTTTATTATTGGTTATGAGTGTGTCAACATTGATTTTTTATTCTAGAACTTGCTTCAATTATACATGTTGAGACCAAATGTAACGCCCCAAAATTTCTTATTTTCGGCTTTTGTGAATTTGTGGCATGAAAATCTTATGAATATGTTTTTGTATGATTTTGACACAAATAATTGACTACTTGAGTAGTTATGTGTTCCGGAAGTGTCTGAGAAGTCTTAGGTTCAAGCCTTGGCTTTGGTAAAAATTTTAGGTTTTTATTAACTAAAGCCTAACCCTTGATTAATAGGCTTAAAAGAATTTGTGTATAAAAGAATAGTAGAATGAGCCTACTGGTTTGGTGGTTAAGTTGTGAGGGATTATGCTTGAGGTCCTATGTTCGATTCATGGTGTGGGCATTAATTTTTATGCTCATTCACTCAATGAGTTAGAGTTGGTTTAGGAAACTGAGTAGTGGAGGAGTGAGTTTGGGGATTTGGTAGTTATCGGGATTCTATTTCCTATTACCAAAAATTCATTCTTCCCCAAACTCTTTGCCGAAATCTCTTTGCAAACTCTCATTCTCCATATTATTTTTCCTTCCTCTACTTCTCTTCAGTCGAATTCTCCCTTTTGCTATCGATTTGACTTCATACTTTCATAAGTTTTTGGGTTTCCTATCTTATTTATACATCTCTGCGATAAGTATACTTCAGTAAGTGATCTCTTTCGCTCTTAGTGCTATATTGGTTGGATAAGATATTAATAGGGTTTTGATTATTGATTAGGAGACATTCAAATCCAAGGGAACTGCTGGACAGCACTCTAAATCAGCAAGGAACCGCAGTTTTTCGTTAGAAGTAAAGATGTCGTTAGTTTCGAGTTTTGATTAGGCTTAACAACTCAGTTTAAGTGACTAAAGTCTGCCTTCCTAATAACGATTATAGGTTCTGGAGTGCTCGTAATAGCATTAACATTGGAAATGAGCCAGGTGTGTACTTCAATTGCACTGAAAATGCGATTCAGCGAAAGCCGAAAATGAAGTTGTCAACGCCACACGGGTGTGTAGACTACCCATGTGGAGGCCATGTGACGAGATACAACTGTGTGTTTGATGAGCCAGATTGTGCGCTTGTCATACGGGCACGACGGACACTAGCGTGTGAGGCTAGTTAGGCCGTGTGCAAGGCACGAGCTAGGCCAATTAGGCCGTGTAGGGCACATGAGAGTGTGGGCCCACACGGGTGAACCACGTGGGCGTGTAGAATTTGGGCCAACTGTGTAATACAGACGGGTAAGGCTAATTTTGGCTGTGTGGGCACACGGGCATATGGGTCCACACGGGCAGGCCACATAGGCATGTGAGCCCATTTCACTGTATTATACTGTAAGGTGGCACGGGTCGCCCAAGTCGACTATGACATGTTATAAGGTCGGTAAGGTTATCTTAGACCTGTTTTGTGATCTGATTAGTGAGATCTATGAGATAACATATTGTATAGCATGTGTACTGATTCTGTTCTGATTTGACTTGATGATCTATTATGATTATTTATGTTATGTATGAACTGTTATCTGCATTATAAGCATGCCATACTATTATGTTGCATTGCATTGGGTTGGGATTAATATTGAAGAAAAGGAAGACTGAAAGGATTTTAGCCGTTTATTTGGTAGCTATGTTGCAATTATTTCTCATGTGCTGTTTTACGGTACCCCATGGTGTGTAGGGTTGGATGGGTTGATTTTATCCCCATACTTGTTGTGTAGGGCTGGGTGGGTTGACTTTATCCCTACGTGGTGAGTAGGGTGGACGGAGATGGTATGCAGGGTTGGTGGGCATGTACTGTTCCGATCTAATTCGCATATATATATATATATATATATATATCTGTATGGGCTAAGGCCCGAATATAGCTGATTCTATTCTAAGTGGGCTAAGGCCTGCACAGTACCTATTAAAGGCTCAGGCCCGAGTTATGATTGATTGGTTGATAACTATTTACATGCATGTATTAGTACGGGGATATACACACTGAGTTTGTGAAAACTCGCCCCTTTATTTTATTTATCTATCAAGTAATCCCTAGCAGTAGATAGATTGGTGTTGCAGAAGGCTCGACGGTGACTACTGTTTGTTACGCTATGATTTTCACGATTTTCTAACTATTTATTGCATTACAATTTGAATTATTTTGGGATTATTTATGTAATCTGGGACTTGGACGGTTTTTGGTTTTATTTTGGGATTTTAAATTGTTATTTTTATTGATTTATAAACTGCGACACTGCAATTGCGTTTTTAAACTTAATTAAAGATTTTTGTATGAATGAACAATTTCAAAGCTTCAGTGATAAAGAAATGTTTCAAGCAAATCAACCAATACATAAGTTCTGGCTAAGAGAAGATAATAATCTAAATAAGTTTTTTATAATCGAAATGGTTTTCCAAAAACACTCTCAAGTGAAACCACCAGATTCGACTATAACGTCTAGGCCGGGTTTGGGGTGTTACACCACACCTTTGATTTCATACACTGAGATGATAAAGGCACTTAGATTTTAACCCACTTATTCTATAAAAGCCTACCTTCATAATTAACCCTTAGTGAACCTTTTGAGCCTAAAAACACCATTCTTAATTTACCCTTAATATTAACCCATAACTCATTATTTTGGATTTATTGAGAATTTTTTCTATTTTACTGACTCCCTTTTTGTCGAGATTTGATTTTAGATTAAAAAAAAACCCCTTTAATTATAGGCTAAATAATAGAAAGAAAGTTATTACTAGTACTTTTAGTCCTTATGGATACAATATTCCGGACTCACCATAGCTATACCATTAATCGATAGGTGCACTTGCCTTTGTCGAAATCATAGTTAGTTAGTGATTCCATCAGTAACCTCACTCGTAGTGCTCTCAACCAAAATCCCCAAGTTTTCAGACATAGTACAAGCTATATAGGAGTGAGTGGATCCTATATCTATCAATGCAATGTAAGGTATGTCATAAATGAGAAACGTACCCGTGATAATATCCGGAGCATCTCCATCCTCTCAGCATATGTCTCAATCTTCCAGCGCCTCTACCCGGTGCTCTTTACAAACGGCCCATACCATTACCACCCCTAGCCTAATCATGGCCTCTCAGTGGCTGCTGTGCTACCCTTTATGGCTGTGCAGTACCAGTACCTTGTGTAACGCCCCTAACCCAGCCTAGACGTAATGGCTGAATTTTGGTTGCGTTACATGAGAATTGTTTTGGAAAACCATATCGATTAACAAAAACATATTCAGATTATTATCTTTTAATGCGAAAGTCTTGAAAACTGTTCATTAATACAAAAAACTATAATTAAGTTTTTAACAACGCGTTTGTGATGTCACATTTTATAAATTAATAAAAATATCAGTTTGAAATCCCAAAGTAAAAATCAAACAATCCAAAGGTCCACATTGCATAAAAACTCCCAAAATAATTAAACACAGTGAAAACAGTGAATAACTAGTAAAATCATGAAATCCAATAAAGTGTCTAACAGTGGCCAACCTCGAGCCCTCCATTGCAACGATTCATTTACTGTTGGGGATTACCTGACAAACAAATAAAATAAAGGGGTGAGTTTTCGCAAACTCAGTATGTACATCCCCACAGTAAAACATGCATGTAAACATATATCATTCAATTAATTATAATCGAGCCTAAGCTCTTAATAGAATCAGTGTGGACCGTAGCCCACTCAGTACAGAATCAGATCAGATATAATCGGGCCTTAGCCCATACAGAAAATGCATGCATATCAAATCAGATACAAATCATGCCCACTAACTCTACACACCTTCTCCGTCCACCCTACACACTATGTGGGGATAAAATCGACCCACTCAGCCCTCATACCAAGTATGGGGATAAAATCGACCCATCTAGCCCTACATACCATGAGGTACTGTAAAACAGCACATAATACATAAAGGCAGTACAACTGCCAGTCAAACGGTTAAAAACCTTACAGTCTTCCTTCTCTTCAATAACCATCCCAACCCAATGCAATACAACATAAATAATGTCATGGCATGCTTCCATACAGTAAACAGATGATAAACGCTAATTTATACATATTTTTACCTCATGTTTAGCCTATATTCTGGATGAATTACTATCAATTTTGTGAGAACTGGTGCTCTTAACCCCTCTTTTTCATATCTTATACTCAAGAGAGCATAGGAAAGATGAAAGAACAGAAAATGGGCCTAAAACGGTGAAAAATAAACCAAAAAGCATGAACCACACGGGCTAAGAGATGCCACACGGTCGTGGCACACGGGCGTGCTTCACAAAGATCACACGGACAAAGCCTCGACAAGCACGGCCACTACACACGGCCGTGCCAAATCACACGGCCTCTATCAAACCACACGGGCGTGGCACACGGGCGTGTTCTAGTCGTGGGAAAGACGAATTTCACTCGAATTGGGATACTTGGAGGCTAAGAAAGACTCTCCAAAGCTCTATATAAAGACCCTAGAAGGCAACTCTAGGGGGTGCTTATTTTCCCCATAAAGGGAAGCATTCTTTGCTGCCAACACAGAGAATGGAAGTAGGGATTCCTCGTAGGGAAGCTGATTGATTCATCCCAGAAGCTAGAATTCTGCATCAATATAGAGGATCTCCCTAAATTCCTTTAGGGGTTTTCGGGTTCTTTTATGTTTTGTTATTTTATATCTTCTGAGATGTTTCCTTTCTTTATTATGAACTAAACCCCTCAAATACTTGAGGGGGATGAAACCTAAGATAGATCTTGTTATTTATTCTTGATTTATATGATAAATACTTGAATTGTTCTTAATTATGTGTTATTCATTCTTGATTTAATAGTCCTAGGTATTATTTCAAGAACTAGATGTGCTTACAGCAGATGAGCAAAAGTTCCTGTGATAAGAGTAGATCTACCATAATTAAGCGGAGTTGTATGCAACCCTAGACATAGAGCGACATAAATCTGCCGGATTAGGGTCAAACCTAATATGGGGAACCATAGATCGAATTAATGCAACCTAGGGAGTTAATTAATAAGGGAACTTTAATTAACAACTTAGGCCTAGTTGCTCTACGCCTCGACGGAGGGTTTAGGGATCTCTACGGATCAAGTCAAGTGAATAAATCGTCTAGCTCAAGAACCAAAAACAAGTGAGTATTGTCCATATCAATCAGCTTTTCCCTAAAAGTTTTCCCAATTTTACTCTTTGTGCTTTTCTTAGTTAGTTTTAGAATTAGTTTAAACAAACCCCTCTTTTATTCTTAGGCTAGATAATAGAAAGAAAGTAAGTAATAGTACTTTTGGTTCCCTTGGGTACGATAACTCGGTCTTGCCACTAAGCTATACTACTATTCGATAGGTGCGCTTGCCTTAAACGTCGTGATATTAGTTAGTTTTGGTGTGATCAAGTTCTTTATAAATTTTATTACTTCATATCACGGATATCAACAGATCATACGTATTTATCATAGCAGATAAAGTACATATGTTAAACATATCATGCTATCACATACATTTACTTAATCACATTTCAGAATAGGGGTCGCAGTATCCCTTACAGACCCTTTAACAGGTCACATTCGACTAGGGCGACCAATGCAACCTTTCAGAATAGTTCAAAATAATGGGCTCACACGTCCATGTGGCTTGCCCATATGGGCCCACACGCCCTTGTGGTCCACACGACCCAAATTGGCCTTGCCCGTATGGATCACACGGCCTGGCCCAGATCCCACACGCCCGTGTGGTTCACCTGTGTACGCCCACTCGGCTAATTAGCCTAGCCTGTACCTCGCACACAGCCTAGCCAGCCTTACACGCCCGTGTCCATCGTTCCCGTGTGGCACGCGTACAGCCTGGCTCATCGCTCACATAGCTGTGTCTCCCTACACGGCCTCCACATGGGTAGTCTACATGCCCATGTGGCGTCGACAACCTCATTTTCGGCTTTTGCCAAATCGCGTTTTCAGTGCGTTCAGAGTACACACCTGGTTCGTTTCCGATTCCTAAGCACTCTTAAGCCGTTCTAAACTTACAATCGACAATTTCAAGGCCCAATTTTAATCACCTGATTTGAATTGTTAAGAACAAATAAATCCCAAAACTAACGACAATCTTACCTCTAACGATAAACGGCGGTTCTTTGCTAATTTAGAGTGTCATTTAGCAGTCCGCCGAAACTCGAATGTCTCCTAGACAGAAACAATTTCCTTAGAACTCCATTACTCCATCCATAACGATCAAAAACTATCGCAAGACTTACCGAGAACATACCAACACCCATTTGAGTGATTAAACTACCGAAACGAACAATAAAAAGGAAGCAATTGCAAAGAAAAAAGAGGGTGGAAAAAGGAAGAGGAAAATTGAAACTTTTAGCAAAAAGAGAACAAACTGCTCAGAATTGGAATTCCTAATAACCCACAACTCACATTCCCTTAATTCTCTCAATCCATCACTCCACTGACAGAATTTTAGTCCATCACAAACTCCAGCTGTCCAAAGCAGCAATAATTAATACCTTAGCAATGACTCGAACGCAGGACCTCAAGCATAATCCCTTACCACTTAACCACCAAACCAGTAGGCCCATTCTAATATATTTTACCCAACTTTTATTTAAAAGCCTGATTACCAAAAGTTAGGCTTTATTCAATAAAAACCAAAATTTACCCCCAAGTCTTGGCTTGAACTTGGGACCTCCACAAACATATCTAGAGCACATATTCACTTAAGCAGACAATTATTTGTCTTACATAATTGCAAAAATAATTTCAGAAATTTTCATGCACAACAAATCACAAAAGTTGAAATTTTGGGGCGTTACACCCTAAGCTTGCATCTGATCGACCCTCAGTAGACACTCCCTAATACAATGATCCAAAGACCCACAACCCAAGCAAGCCCCAGTCCACCTCTAATACTCGCCTAGAGGACGTCTACCACAATTCGCACAAGGCAACATCCCAGTAGGAGCAGTAAGGCACCCAGCTCTAACCGACCTATCAACTTTGGCCTTTTTCTTAGGCCTCTGTACAGAACTCGAGGGCTCTGAATCCCTCTTGTTCCTACCTCTCTCTGTCACGGTTTTGGTGCTCAGCGCACTTAACCTCCTCAACAATCTTCGCATTCTCAACCAATACAGAAAAATCACGCCCCCTCTACAGAGCTATAAGAACCCTTAGATTATCCCTGAAGCCATCCTCAAAGCAGACACATCACTCACACTCTAATGCCACCATACCCCGTGTATAGCAGCTCAGTCTCAGAAACTCAACCTCATACTCGGCCACTAATCGATCTCCCTAGGTCAGATTTAGAAACTCCCTCCTATGGGCAACTACATAACTAGTCCCCGCATATTTCCTCTGAAAGGTGGTCTTAAAGAACTTCTAGGGCAGATGTTCGAGTTGAGTGCCCTCCTTAACAGTAAGCCACCACTAATACGCTTCATCGCGAAGTAAAGAAACAACACATTTTACTTTCTGTTCGGGGGAAAAATCCAAGTGATCCATGATCCTCTCTGTGGCCTCAATCTAGTACTCGGCCACATTAGGGGTGACTCCAATGACACCCGAGAAAAGCTCAGCTCCATTAGGACGGAGTCGTCCTGTAATCGACCCTCGACCCTTAGATCTAGTATTGGGCATAACGACCCTCTCCAAAATCCTTAGCATAGCCTGGGACAATGCATCGTCCCTAGCCATGTGATCTTGAGACCTAGTCTCAGTGCCACACGACATTGGTATTTCATTCGTGTCCAAATTCGGTATACTACCCAGTGAAGAAGACTCAGCTCGAGCCCTTCTACGGCCTCTACATCGGCCTCTAGTACCCCATCCGCAAATACCTCATGTGCTCATATCTAATCAAGTTTATCTGTATTAAAAGTTTTATGAAACAGTTACAGTTCAATATTTTTATTAACCAATGTTTTATATAAACAGTTTCAGTAATTCAAAGTTTGTTATCGTATGTCGCAGTTTGTAGCAGTTTACTATAGTTCCAATTTACTACAGTTTTTAGTATATACTAACTAAAGTATTTTCATAGTACACTACCTATAGTAGTTTCAGAATATCATAGTATTTTCAATTTAAACAGATATATCAACTTCATAATACTTACAGGATCAACGCCGGAGACTCGGCGTACCACATACTCAATAAAAATATTTCAAAACATTAAAAAATCAGTTCTTTAAAAAAAATAAGTTTTAAAACCCATAATCTACAACCCAGCTTTACAACCTTGCTCTGATACCACTGAATATAACACCCAAACCCTGCCTAAATGTTATGACCGAATCTGGCAATGTCACATGATAGTGTGTCTTGAAAACTAAGTTGTCACGAAATAAAACATTTCCATGTTATTATCTTTCTTTAACTCTTATTAGTTCTAAAAGAAAATGTTTTACTCGTTTAAATTATTTGTCTAAAAACACCTCTCATTGCGGAAGCTTTTCTAAAACCAGTTTATGTGATTGCTAGTTTAGAAACTACTTTAACATTTTGAAAATTGAATTTCCTACAACTAGCAGTTATAAACCTATAACATAATTAAATAAATAAAATCCTAAATACATAAATAAATAAATAAAATCCTGAATGCGAGTAAAAGTCTGCAAATTACATAAAAATAACCTAAAAATAATAATATAACCCAAATATAAGTTAAAACCGTGAGGTCTAAAAACTGTGGTCACTGTTGAATCCTCCGCCGCACCGATCCGTTTAGGTCTGGGGATTACCTGTGCACATTAAACGAAGAGGGGTGAGTTTACGTAAACTCAGTATGTAATCTCGTAGAAAACAAACAAAACAGAAAACACAGTGCACTGTCAAAAATAGTCTTGGGCCTAAGCCCTTTTCAGTGTTAGTAATAGTAGTACAAGGGCCTTAGCCCATCACAGTATCAGTAACAAGTCCTACCCAACCAGCCTCTACACGCCATCTCCGTCCAACCCTACACTCCATGTAGAGATTAAATCACCCACCCATCCTTACACTCCAAGTAGTATCGAATGCGGCAGATAACAGTAATTTGCAACTGGGCTGCCAAATATTAGGCTTAAGAGCCTTTCAGTACACTTCCTCCATATATAATCAACCTAACCCAATGCAGATGCAAGTATACAATAGATGGCATGCTATTGTGCAATTAACAATATATACACTTAGATCAGTATATATGCAAAATATTAACATATTCAGGACGGATATCATACAACCAGCTTCATATAATTAGGGGTCTAAGTAGTGCTTATCAACCCTACAGTAGGTTCACAGCCGACTTGGGTGACCCGTGCAACCTTAGGAATCAATTCAGTAAAAATAGGCTCACACGCCCACGAGGCCTGCCCGTGTGGGCCCACACGCCCATGTCGCCCACACAGCCCATATTGGCCTTGCCCGTGTGGATCACACGACCTGGCCCAAATCTACACGGTCGTGGGGACTACCCGTGTAGACTCATAAGCCCGTGTGGCCTACGCGACCCAATTCAGTCCAACCCTTGTGTTGCACACAGCCTGCCTGGCCATCACACGACCGTGTCCTTTGTACACGGCCTGGCTTCATCGTTAACATGCCTGTGTGGTGGCGCACAGCCTCTCACACAGCCTACCACACAGGCGACCACATACCCTTGTGGCATCAGCAGTGGAGGTTTTTGACTTTTCGCCAAACCCCATTTTCTGGGTTTTGGGTACACACCTGTAGTGTTTTTGATGCCTAAAGTCTCCCGAGCACTCCAGTACCTATAATCGACAATCTAAAGCCCATGCTTAGTCACTTAAATCGATACCAAATGAAATCGTTACAAACAGTCAATCTTAGATATTAATTTATACCTCGTTGGCACGAATTGGAAATCTACAGCTAGTTAAGGACCTCCTAACATGAAATAAAGCTCCAATAAATAATGATTTCAATAACCACCACAGAAACTGCATTAATAAAACTTACTGAACAAATGAAACCAACGTTGCACACCAAGCGATAATGGATGTAAAACTGAAAAGAAAAAGAGGGGGAAAAGGCCAAAGGAGTTTTGGCTAAAGAAGAAAAAGAAAACAGAAACGAAAGAGCAAGAAAGTTACAGAGAATAATGTCGGAATGATGGAGGAAATTTTTGGGGAAAAGAGAATAGACTTTTGGATGAACCAAAATTACCCAAAAATATTTGATAGGATTCCAAAATCCCTTAATTATCTCCCTCTACTTCCACTACTCAGATTTTTAGTCCATCTCAAACTCTCCCGAACATGTGACCAAAAATAATGCCGACACCATGATTCGAACAGAAGACCTCCTTCACACCAACACTCCACTTAACCACCAGACTAGCAGGTCCATTCTAATACATACTTACAATTATTTAAATAAAAGCCTACTAACCAGAGATAGCGTTTTATTAAAAAAAATACCAAAATTTGCTCAAGTCATAGCTTGAACTTGGGACCTCCCAAACACACCCAGAACACTTAACCACTAAAGTAAATAGACATTTGTGTCACACATGCACAAAAACAAAGATTTAAATTTTGGGGCATTACAGTATCCAGTACCTCATTGAGTCTATCTGAAGTAATAGTATGACACCCGGTGTCTCATCGACTCAATGTCGAAGTATCCTTGAACACTTCCAATCCTATGGCATGCCAACTATATCTGACTAGCCCGGCTAGTTAACAGGGTTTCCAATTCACTTTCTCAATTCAATTTCAATCAAATTCATACCAATCACAAATTCTCATATTTTCAATTCAATATCACAATAACTCATTTAATTCAATACAATTACTTTCAATTTCCAATCAATATATATATATATATCTACCAATTCAATCCATTTCAATCAATTATTAAATATCAATTACTCACCTCAACGCTTACCATATACATTAAATAAAAATTATAACAATTAATAACTAGATTCAGATTATAGAAAAACAAACCATAATTTCCGAACTACCCCTCGTTAACCATATCTTTTCCTTTCTTAGCCGAGGTCTCTAGCACCACGTTAGCTATGGAAATTAGACAATTAAAAATCATTAATACAACACAATTTCACGTTAAATATTTCAATTTTTATTCAACTTTTGCCTAATTTCCAATTTAGTCCCTAAACCAAGACTAACTTTATTTCTTCACAATTAATCATATATTTTTTATAAAAATTCAAATTTAAACTAAATTTAACTCCCTAATTTCACTTAAATCTATAATTCTTTAAATTTTCACAATTACCCCAGTTTTTACAATTTTTACAATTTAGTCTCTTAACTAGTTAATCAAATCAACTACTTTTTCTCAATTAACATTTTATCCAAAAATTCTAGCCTATCATACATCCCTTAATAAAATAGAAATTTAATACCAAACCCTAATATTTTAACTATTTTCACAATTTGATACTAACATTAATATTACTTTATAATATCATCATACAACAAAATTAAAGCTCTAAACCTACTTAATATTAACAATATCTTTCAATATATTAATTTAGACAATAAAACGATTCATTTCATTCAATTTGGTAATTTTTACATTTTTACAAAATTACCCCTAAAGTTTTACTTTTATTCAATTTAGTCCCTGAGCCTAAAACTTGCAAATTAGCCATTTTTAATGTAACCTATGCTAGCTAAATATTCATATATATTTTCCTCCTCCTCCTCTCCATTCCACTTACTTAATATATATATAATTTCACTATTTACTTATATGTTCATTCAAAGTTGTCTACTTGAGTCATTGTCACTAAATTATTTATATCTTGAGCTAAAGAATTCAAATTAAGATTCACTGGATGTTTTTGAAACTAGAGTTAAATATACTTCTACCATAAAATTTTTAGAATTTACAGTTTAGCAAATAATAAGTATAGTAAAATCTTCAAATTTATCCCTATTATGTTGTTTGATAGCTTCGACCTTTCCTTACTAAAAATTAATTATCTCTTAGTACGAAATTTGGATGATGTTTCCGTTTGTTTCTCTTGAAAATAGACTCATTAATAATTTAAAAATATAAATTTAAGCCCATAATTATTTTTTTACAATTTTTAATGATTTTCCAAATTCAGAACAGGGGAACCCGAAATCATTCTGACATTGTCTTACAAAATTTACTATATCTCATAATTTATAATTCCATGAAAAACTAGACTCAATAAAATTTAATTTCATATTTTATTAAACCTCTAATTCAATTTCCACAAGTTTTGGTAATTTTTCAAAGTTAGAGTACTGCTGCTGTCCAAAACTGTTTTAGTGCAAGATATTAATTACCAAGTTTATAACACCCTTATTTCCTTTCTCTACAATATTTCCCATCACTTTCTCTTATTTCCCTTCATTAACATATCAAGAACATAGAACCATATATAAGAAAACTCTACTTTAACATCATTTTCATGCTTTTGATATTATCTTATATAAGAAAACTCTACTTAAAATTCTTATCTTGTCCTATTGATTTCAATCTTTAACTTGATTTTCTCTCCTCCAGCTTTTATTTCTTGAATCTAAGTTGATCTTCTAGCTCCCCATTGTCTTCATATTATTTTACTCTCTTGGTAGCTATGGAAATTCTTTTAATTTCTAAGTGAAAATGGTGAATTTTTGGTGAAAGGACCAAATTGTAAAGAAAAGAAAACTTTCTTTCTTTTCTTCTCTCCTAACGTGCATGCATGCATGGAAAGATTAAGAGAATTCTTCATCTTTCCTTCCTTATATACTAAATAAATAATAATAAAATAATAAATACCTTATTAAATATTAATAAAATAATATTTATCTAATTAATTAATTTAAAATATCATTAACATAATTATTACATTCTAGAATTCTCTCTCTTACTAATTGACCATTTTGCCCTTTATGGTCTTTTAAAATTTCATCCTTGAGTCATCACTTAATTTGGTAAAATTTCTATTTAGTCCCTCATAATTCTTCATCTATTCAATTTGGTCCTAATTCATCCATTTTCCTTAGTTTCGAGATCATTCCACCCTTAAAATATTTGCACTATTGGTCTTTCAACTTTTTTGTATTTACACTTTAACCCCTCAATTTTTGAGTATTTATTTTTGGGCAACAAAACTTTTCTCACTTTTACGATTTAATCCTTTCTTGAATTAATATGTCATAATATACTTTCCAATGTTGACATAACTCAAAATTTCATTTTTTTGTCACTTTATTTCTTTATTTTACTATATCAAGATACTATCTTATTTTCTTACTGTAGAAAATTTCGGGGTATTACACGTACACCCAACACACCAGCTTTCAATTCATTATCTATTTGAGCTCAGACTTTTACTTATATCAAAGTGTCTGAGTCACGCATACATAGTCCGTCATCCACTCGAGATTTAGGTATGTCACACTATGAACATCACAAGTGAATAAATTCGTAAATGGATTTAGGATCTATTTTACTTAGGTCTTGTCCAGTATACTTTTAGTCTAATCTATCATATTTATGTCTTTATCTTTTGGGAGTCATCCGTTCCGATGCCCAAGACAAGACATCTCCCAAATTGGATTTGATAGGCAACATATTAGTTTTTCAATCAGTTTGCTCATTTCCAATTAGACTAAAGACATGTTTAGGTTGGTCTAATAATACAAGTTATCTTTTCCTACTACGATCCGACCATGTAATACCGTTTGGTATTAGTTAAATATTTAGACAACCAATGAGCAACATTTGCTTACATTTTACTTTAGGGTGAAAAAACTATGTGAGGAAAATTATACAAAGTATATTAATGCAATCAATGAATTTGTTTTATTAACCAATCTATTCAAAAAATTACAAATGTACTTAGATGAAAATACTACAGTTAGGGCACTAGATCCAATACGTACTTCGACGATTGTTTGGTTCCTGAGAAAAGAGTATTCCATCGATTCTTTTAAACCTTCGATCAAAGTAGAGAAGCTTTCCGACACTACGAGCCTTTAGTACAAATTGATGACACCTAGCTGTCTGAGAGGTATGAGCATCAATTGTTGAGGGCCATTGCCCAAGATGGTAATTGGAGGATTTTACCGATAGCGTTTGCAATAACTCCCCCCGAAGAGTTAGATGATTAAGATTCCTTTCTTTCTTGATTGTGATGTCAGGTCTGCCGACAACCCAACATGTGTTATATTCGACAAAGAACTCGAAATCTTTTTCGCTATTGAATGACATGGTAGCCTTTGGGTTCGCACACACCATAGCTACTGTATACGACATGTCAGCTCCAACTACTATATAAAATGGCCTTCGAAAAGTGAGTGTCATCAATACATCAACATAGGTAGGTAGCCTCTCGTCATGTCCAACATTATGCCAAACCATATTTCGTTCATTATTTACATTCATTAGTATACTTTTCTTGACACGGTACGAGCTCGTCCAACATTGTTTCCATAAAATTTTGAATAACTTTCATGCCATTAACAACATCGGTGTGACTACCTCGCCAACATATCTTTTGAATAGTAGACACAATTGTATGACGGAGGTCTACTGCACGAGCACAAGGCGACAAACCTAGCGGAATGTATCAATTTTGTATTGAAAGAGACATGTAATTTTTTGATAATTTCAATTGTCAAAGAAACATTATTTCGCCTAGCTATCGTATTTCCAAAGTAGGCTATGACATATACTGGACAAATAGTGGGCAATCACGATTTGGTGCGAGGATGCCATGAAAGAAATTAGACGAAATGCAGAAAGAGTGAACACTATATACGTAGTGTGTAGCTCACGTCCAAACTTGAGATTTCGGGTCATAGAGTACGCTAAGCTCGAAAAAGACATGTCAGGAGTGTCATATAGTGTTGACCTACCAGAAGGGGCCTACAATTGTAGGAGATTCCAGACACTTTGATTCCCTTGAGCACATGTAATTTTCGCATCTGCAAATGTATGAATTGAGCACACACTGTATATTAACGATGTATATAGACTAGAGTGCATGCACAATATATGGAGATCTGAATTTCCATCCATCCCAGATGAGAGTATGTGGCCACCAGTGTCCAGTGCCTCGTTCTAGTTAGACCTGAACATAAACTTACGTTGCATCCCGAAAAGGTCATCTGACTTCTACTCAGATTCGTACCGATATGGATGTTCAGGAGAGAGATAATCAATAGAGGTTATGTAGGTACTGTAGAAACCTAGGGCATACAAAGGCAACATGTTTCGTATTAAGGGATACATTGAGGCCTCAACATCGCTAACACTCATTTTTTTGTACAAAAATTGATTAGAATGCTTCTTCTCTTTTTGTACAAAATTTATTCATATATTTTGTTTGTATTTCAGTTGTATTTTCCACTGTCTACTAACATTCACATAATGGAAAAATTGCTACTTTAAGCGCTACTTCAAGTACTAATTACAATTTTTCTAGCAAATGAACTTTTGCTATTTTTACTATTTAGTCATTGTACTTTAATTAGCCACTGGTTTGAAAAAGGTACCTATCCAAAGTTACATATTTTATATCATATACTCGTATATGGAAAATTATCTACAATTTACATTAGATTTTAACAAAGACAAATATAAGTTGCAATAGAAATATAAAAAAATTAATCTTTTTTTTGTTAATATGATTCATATTTACATCATAAAAAGTAAATGAAAAATACATTATCGACGTCATTGGGCTGAATGTGTGCCACAAGGCGATGGCTGATGATTGCGGGTAGGATTTCTACATACAAATTGTGGTGTCGGGTCCTTCTCTTGATTGTGATCATCGTCCTTATCTTCTTCGTCTTCACCTTGACCCTTATACTCATCTTCATGTCTACCCTCATATTCATTTTCATTTTCATCTCTTTGTCTCTATCGCCTTCCTCTGTGCTTGAGTGCGGTGTTGTCCTAACCTCCCATCATATGCTTTTAGTCCATGACCAACCTCGATAAAACAATGACGCAATAGGTGTTTGTGACAATATCGGTGAATAACCGTATGATGTCGCAAAACTCATATACGTTAGCATTAATATGGGCATTGATATTGGAATTGATGATGAGATTGGTGTCAGTACATGTGTTGGCATTTGCATTAGTATCAACATTGACATTGGGGCGTAATATATTGGGGATAGAGGTTCCCCAAAATACGTACCTATAAGAGGTGTAGATACAGGGTGGTGAAGTGCTTCCACGTCTTGCAGTGGCGGTGGAATTTTTTGCCTCAACCTGAACAACCGCATCACTCAATCTGATTTGTGCATATCCATCATCATGTAAATAATTAATGGCACATTTGCATCTTACATACTCTGAATGGCCAAAATTTCGAAGGGGGACGTATCTTATGATATTCAGATCGGTGTATGATATCTATTTAAACTGCAATGCACAATTATAAATTTTGTTATGTACAAAATTTTAAATTTCAAATCATTCCGTAATTATTATAGGTTTCAGAAAAACCAATAACTAACTCCGGCTTCTGAGTGTTGATCTAATAGTAGCCAGATATCCTTAAGCTACTCTGATATCCCTACATAACTTGGCTCATGGTTCCACCTATTCAAACAATATGCTAATTCAAACATATAATAAATAAGCAACTTTTATTATTTTAACTATATATTATGATTGTTATAGGCCCAATTTGCCCGGGCCTATATCTTATAAAAGAAAAAACCAAAAAATAAATAATGTTTAATAAAATGTCCTTTTTACAACCAAGGCCCAAACTACCCCAAGCCCGAATTAAAACCCAATAAGCCAACCTCCAATTTATAAACCTACCTAATTACATTAACCCAAATCAAAACAAGCCCAAGTCCTAGCCCACTACCTAAAACCTTTCAGCTAAAATTAGGAAACCCGAGCTTCTTGGTGCGTCGCAACCCCCGAGCCTAGCCTCCTTCACGCCGCCGTCATCGCTGGGATTTTCGCCCTTATTGATGCCGTTCACAACTGCAAAAAGGCAATTGACAGACAAACAACAGCAATCAAGATTACGTACTTGTTTTTTTTTATTTATTTTTTGGGCTATAAAACCTTAAAGCAAACAGTGTAAAGGGGGGGGAGATACTAAAATATACAAATCGAATACAAAAATTTTTGATAGAAGCAATCAAAAACAGAGAAATTGACAAACGAAATAAAGATACTCAATATTAGAGAATTAAAAGGTTATTTCCCATTTTGATGATTTCGTCTAATCTTTTACTTTTTTTTTCAATTTTCTTTCATTTTTGTTGATATTCGAAAACTAAAGAAAAGAGAGGAGAAAAGAGACTCACCCGAGTGCTTTTTAATCGAGAATGAGGGCTCCTCTTCGCGCGATGGCCCCTAGAACGATGGTGATTCGTAGAAACCCAAGCAAAGGGGATAAAGGGATGGGGTGTTTCTGTTTTAGAAAAGGACAGATAAATGGCCATTAAAACGTTTTTGTTAGTTTTAATAATAATCTAAACATTTGGGTTATTTTCACAGTGGATCCTCCCTATTTCACGCCCGATTCAATTTAATCTTTTTCTTTTCTTTTATCCTTTTAAAATTTTGTCCATAAATTTTGTGCGCCATTTTAAGTTAATCCGTGTTTAAACACTGCGTTTTAGGATTTGGAACATTTGCGCTCTTAATCCTTGGTAGTTTGTGCGCATGTTATCTTGGTTCCTAATTTAGTTTAATAATTTCATTTATTTATAATTTTTCCTTTTGATTTTGGATTTTACTTCAATTGGATCTTTTTATTTCTATTTTTATGTTTTTTTATTATTCTTCCAAACTTATTTATTATTCATTTTTTTTAAAATTAATTTAACAAGTTGTTTTGAAATATTTTACTGATTCTACCTAGTTTTAATTTGTTTTTTTATATTATCCTTTGTATATATTTTTATATTGTTTGATAAATTTGATATTTTAAAATTTTCTTTGTGTTTTACATTTTTATATTCTATATTTTTAGTTTGTTTTGAGATATTTATTTATCACTTTTTTCTGTTTTATTATTATTATTTGTTTTAAATCTTTATATATATTATTTAAGTTTCTTTTATGTATATTATTTGTATTAAGCTTATATTATTTACTTTAAATATTTGTATATATATATTAATTATTTTTATATATTAATCCTAATTTTTTGTACTATTTTTTTTAAATTTGTTTTGATTATTTATTCAAAGATTTTGCCTTTTATTTGAATTAAGTTGTTTCATACTTCTTATATTATTCGTTTCAATTTTTTTTAGTAAATTAATTTTTTATATGCTAGTTTAAGTGGTTTTTAAATTAATCATTTAAAAGTATTTTATATATTATTTATTTTAAATTTTTTATCACATATTATTTATAAAACGTTTTACCCCTAACACAAATTTTTTATATATTATCTATTTTAAATATGTATATTATTCTTTTTATATATATATATATTAGAGTATTATTATTATATATGTTTTTCCCTTTTATATACTTCTTTATAATTAAAGTTTTATAAATCCTTTTTATTAAAAGCATATATATTATTCATTTTATTATGTATATATTATTCATATTAGTTTTCTTGCCATTGTTATGGTATTTATTAATTGTTTTGTATAAATTATACACCTTATTTTTTATATGTATTTTATTTGTGCGTAAGTTTTCAAATTTATTTCTTTTTCATAGATTTTTTTAATCGTTATTATTTAATTTTTTTCTTATTTTGATTATTTATATTCTTAAAATTAAAATCTATTATTTTTATTCATTTTTACATTATTATTATTGCTTGTATTATCTGCTATGTTATTCTTTTATTTAATCGATCATATTTGTATGTTTTGTATTTTCTTAGTAAATTGTTCTTTAGTATTAATGTAACATTTCACTCAAATCATTATTTTAAAAAATACATTTCATTCAATTACCGCATTTTATCCAAATTATTTTTTTAAAATTAAGGCAATATTTGACATTTGGGATATTTGGAAGAATCGTGCCCTAACTTACTGGGCTTCGATTCCTTTCGTTAAGTCTAAATGATTAAGTATCCTTTTCAAATTAAAATATACGATTTTTAAATAAAAACTATCTTTGAAAATTTAAGATGTTGCGTCCTAACTTACTGGATGTGATATTCTAATATTTCGAGATAGGAATTTCTAAAAACAAAAGAGGTTTGACATTTGGGAAATTTGAAAGATTGTGCTCTAACTTACTGAGATTCGATCATTTTCTTTTATCCAAATAAATAAATATCTTCTAAAAAAGTTATACAGTTTTAGAAAAAAAATCAAAAGGATCATACTTTAAAACCTTTTCAAATCTTCGACACTAGGACATTTAATAATCAGTTTGGTACCAATTTTTCAGCGTTACGAAGGTGCTAACCCTTCCTCGTGCGTAACCGACTCCCGAACCCGTTTTCTTAAAATTTTGTAGGCCAAAATCAATGTCTTGAAATAAAATGTTTTATAAGGTGATCCAGTCACACCTAAAAAGATTGGTGGAGACTCCATTTTCGTTTTCGTTTTAAAAGTCGGCCCTGTTTTTTCAATGCCAAAAATGGTTTTGATAGCTTGGCGACTCCATTGGGGACCAATAAGAGAGTCAAGCCGTAAAATTGATTATTTTCTATCCTTTTGTCGAAGTTTGGAAATTTGATTTGAAAAATTACAAATCCTTTTACATGTGTTTGCATTGTTGCATATGTTTGTTATTTTCTCGCACACATTGCATTTGCATGACCGTTGTGGTCACACCCTTAAGTGGGAGTCAGAAACTACGCCTTCGTGAGATTTTCACCTCCGTGCAGGATAGTGAATCGCTTTCGGGATACATCCGTACCTTTGTCTTCATGAGATTTTCATCTCCGTGCAGCCATAGGGAAATGTATTCCCCTGAACTGAACTCGGTCCGTATGAACCTATAATGGGTGAGGATCGAGGAATCTGCTAGTTCAGGTACCTCAACTTTAGAGCTAAACCGTACGTAGAAGACATAGGTACCCACCCTAGGTAAAACTATGCCAAAACTTAGTAATCACCCGGATAGGTGTTTTCTTATTCTATTTGCTTTATGTTCTATTTTGTGATAGTAACTTGTTGCGCTTTATTTTGGTGCATGTCATCCCATATTCTAAAAGGTATCGATTCACGGTCAATTAATAAATTAGAAAGCTGGTTATAGAGAACAAATTTCTTGATAAAGTGAGAAACAATGCGGCTGTCCGTAAATGGTCAGAGGAAACACAACTAGCAAAAGGAGATAGCCTAGCTGAAGGATACGCATTAGAATTAGGGGACTACACTCGCATCAGTGTGCCACAGAATAATCTCTAGGAGATAAAAGAAAAATGAGATCAATGGAGTAACGAGACCAAGCAGTTGTTCTATTAAAACTTTGGGGATTTACCGTACTTGCTGGATATGAAGGTAGATGAGCATTTGTTTCGGGCCATCACCCACTATTTAAACCCTGCATACAGTTGCTTTACTTTTGGAAAAGTTGATATGGTACCCACGGTGGAAGAATATTCAGCTTTGTTACGTTGTCCCAAGATTCAAGTTGACAAAGTTTACGCAAGGGCTAATTGTATTCCAACTTTTGTGAGGAAATTGATGAACATCACGGGGATGAACGAACAGTGGGTCACGGTTAGAATCAAGCAAAAAGGTGAGTGTAGGTGTATCCCATGGAAGGTTCTGAAGGATTTGATTTTAACCCATCCTGATGAGAAAAAGAAAGTTGATGTTCTTGCCTTAAGTATATATGAATTGGTAATTTTCCCTAGGGCATTGGGATATGTGGATGAAGCCGTTTCAGATCTTTTCAATCGACTTGACAAGCAGGTTACACCTATTCCTGCAATCTTAGCTGAGACGTTTCGATCATTGAATACATGTAGGACAGCTGGAGAAGGCAGATTCATATGATGTGCACAGTTGCTATTAGTTTGGTTCCACAGTCATTTTCGGAAGGTGGATAAAGTCTCCTATCAGGTTTTTCTCAAGAATTACTCTCCTTTAAAAGAGATTGTAGCAGCACCACAGAGAGATGACGTCTCAAAACTCTGAAATCTTCAAGAAGATGATGTTGAGTGGCGAGCTCCTTAGTTGGTCCCCGATGAAATTTTGTACCGATGTGGGAATTTTGATTGAGTCCTACTACTTGGAATTTGGGGAGCTATTGGATCTGCACCTCTGCTCATGCCAAGGCAGTATAGATCAAGGTAGTTCATACCGGTAACGCATGGGTTGGCTCAATATGAGTTTTCATATAAAGGAGATCGTTATAAGAAATTGGTTAAGGAAATTTCTTATGTTTGGAATCAGATTTACCGCATCAAAATAGTGGATGTGTGCTCGTGACGACTCCAGAATACATGGAATGGTGGAGTAGAAGAGTTAATGACAATATCCTGGTTCCAAGTTTAGAAGGTGCTCGACCGATCGAAGAGTACTTATGAGTGGTCCCATCGGAGTTAGAAATTATAAAGCAAGATTTCGAAGAGAAAATTTTAGAGTTCGAAAAACAAATAGAAAAGTTAGAAGAAGAAAAAATGCATCTCAGATTAGACGTGGATGTTCAAAAATTGGAGGCCGAAAAATTAAGAAAAGAGAAGAGGAAGGTTGAGGAAGATCGAGATGATTTGAAGACAGAATATAAGAAGATACAGCTGTCGATAAAAAGAGCCAGATTGGAGAAGACTTCTGAGCAGTGGCAATAAGAGATTCGAGAGGAAAAATCCAAAGCTGATCGATGGGAGAGGAAGTTCCAAGAAATTCAAGCACGGAATGAGGCCTTAGAAAGGGGTTTAGCAGAAAGTCAAAAGGAGAAAAGTGGATTAAAGGCTAGGGTGGCTAAATTAGGATGGTCTCTTCATTAACATCGAAGCCGTAATTCTACAATTGAGCTAAAGTAAAGTCTGAACAAGATTGAAGAAATGAAGGGAAGATTGAAAGACTAGAATCGGCATTACAAAACTGTGAGCTCCGCATCGAGCATCTTGAAGCGAGAGAAAGGCATTGGAAGGAAGAGCTTCATCACTTTCAGGATCAAGTCAGAAATAGGGATTACCTCATGGGTGAAGCCATAGCTCAGATTCGAGAGGTAGTTGATCATTTACAGACCCTGACAGTCTAGGCTGATACATTGAGCACGAAATATGAGCTACAGTCTAATCGTGGTCAAGAGTTAGCCTTATTGCTTAGTAAAGTTAAGACTTTGGGCATTAGGGCGAAAGCATATTTGTAGCTCGTTTTATGTAAAGAATTTTGTTTTCTAATAAAGTTTTCTAAATGAAATTGAATCAGAATCGATGCCTTTTTGCATTCATGCATTTGCATTACATTACATCATATGCATTTAAAGCCATAGAAAGACCCTAATTAGGTAAAATTCTTTCAGAGTTAACTCGGAAAACATGGAACAAAAGATGGAAATATTAGAGCAAAGGCAAATACAGATGCAAGAATAATTGACTAAAATTCAACAAGATATGCGAGAGCAAATGTCAGAGTTCCAAAGAAATGTGATTGGCCAGCTAAGTCAGTTACTAGCCGAAGGGTTTGAAAAGAAGAAAGGCTCAGTGATCAACAGTGGGGATAATAATGAAGACCTCGTCTATCCCCCAGGTTTTACTCCCATCAGCGTCTAGACTCAACCAGACGCATATCTGAAAGGGGTTCCTATTACTATTAGACCCCAACAGCATTCGACACTAATAAACTACTTGATAGGCTCAGGTCCCAATCTAGGGGGCAATCCAACCAATCCCATCGTCATTGATTTGGCTAGTATAGAAGAAACAAAAAAGGCCAGTGTGGACCTCCCGAAACAATATGAAGCCAGTTACAAAAGGAAAAAGCGAGAGTGGAGCTTCTAAGATAATACTTCGAGGGCAATGAAGAAAAAAGAAAATGAGGTGAATAGCACGAGGTTGCATAACAAGGGTTATTCAAAACTGAGAACGGTAACTACTAGCCATCAGGTTCCTCAAAAGCAAGAATCCAGTCCAAGACCGAACTCTGAAAGGCTCCAATTTACGCCCATCCCAATAACGTATAAGGAGCTATATCGAAGTTTGTTTGATGCACACGTGGTGTCCCCATTTTATTTAAAACCGTTGCAATCCCCATACCCCAAATGGTATGATTCGAACGCTCAATGCGAATACTATGCGGGAATCACAGGACATTCGATTGAGAACTGCACTGCTTTCAGAAAGGTGATTGAAAGACTTGTCAAAATGGGTATTGTCAAATTTGATGATCCCTCTAAGGCAAAAAATCCGTTACCCAACCATCTAGATAAATAGGGGAATTCCGTAATGGAAAGGGGCATGAGATCCAAGAATGCGTCGAGTTCAGGACTATAGTGCAAGACTTGATACTGGGGGATCGGGATGACATATCCGAAGAGGGAACCAAGGAATAAAAGTTTTCAAGCCTTGGTATATTTGGGAGTGTTTTGAACAACGAGACTGTGGAAGTGATCCTTGTATTTTTAAGGTTAATCTAGAGTAATATTCAAAACACGCTTGTTGCCTTGAGCCTAGAGGCAATAAGAATCCTTTTGTGAAACAGGCTTGTGTCTGAAATTTTTATTTCAATAAAATGCATCTTTTTTAATACAATATTCTTTTATTCTTTCCATGTATAGACTCTTTTGTTCTTTAGACTTTCTTTCAGGTATTCTTTTATTCATGATCATACCAATAATCATTCTTTGAATCATTTATTCTTTAGAATCTTCTTTCGAAACTATAATTGGTTCCCAGATATCAACGATGTGAGCAACGCTATTACTAACTTAGAGTCTCATTTCGAGTAAGATATGTGTCTAGGGGGATCTTAGGACTTTGAAGATGACAGAGATTGTAACATTATTTCTTGACTTGTTAGGAATGGTAGAACAAGATGGTAAACGGATCTTGCTTTAGAAAGGATCAATAAATATTGTGAACTTAGGGGAATAGTAGGAGGAAAAGATTAGAATATGCAAAAGCGAGACTTCATTGAGTTATTCAAAGAATTCAAAGATGTTTTCGCACGATTATATCAAGATATACCTGGGTTACTGAGATCCGTGGATACTTTTAAGGCTAAAAGAGGTCCATAGGACGCATGCAGGTAGTTTTACAATGGCTAGGCTAAATATGAGGTCCGGGCACTGCTGGTTTACCATGGAAGGAGACTGCATCAGTGATACCGCAAATGCTGAATTAAAGAAGACAAGGTTTATGTGACGTCTCTATAGATTTTTCATATGTGGGGCATGGATTGTTATGAGGCCAATCTCGTCAAAAGCTCCTAGCAGACATTGAATCATCAAAAGGGTGAATATTGCTTCATATGCTAATATTGCAAAGTCGACAGTTATCAAATTTAAAAAAAAAGGGATCAGATGCCGACAAAGAATACCAGAAAGGATCATGTACAACCGTACAATGTCAAAGTTTACAGTCTGTTCAAAGATCAGACAACATATACAGTGCAACAAAGATTGCTAAAAGAAAAAGTATAAAAGAGAAAGAAAAATAACAAAAAATTATGGAAGATGACCGAGATTTGTAAAGATTAACATAAGAAGCTACCACTTACTCTCCATGCTTATGTTGACCAGGACTTTCGTTGGGGCAACACCTTTCCCATTGGTTTATGGAATAGAGGTGGTTCTGCCCATGGAAATCGAGATTCTTTTTCTCCAAGCTTTGATTGAGTCAGGAATTGGATGAAGTAGAAGGAAAAGGTTTAAATGTATTCACCATAGTCAAATGTGCCAAAAATAGATGATGCTGATTTATGATGAAGAGGTTCATTCAAGGAAATTTCATTAGGGAGACTTGGTATTAAAGAAGATCCCTTCTATACAAAAGGATTTCAAAAGAAAATGAATGCCAAACGAGGAAGGATCTTATGTGGAAAAGAAGACTTTCCCATGAGAAGTACTGATTTTGACTGAGATAAACTTATCCAATCATTCAGATTCAGTTTAGAGATACTTAAAAGAGGAGAGGCCAAGGTGAAAACCCGCAAAGGGTACTTTGAAACCTTCAAAAAAAAAGAAAAAAAGAAAAAGAAAATGGAGAGGCCAAGGCGAAAACCCGCAAAGGGCGCCTTGAGACCAAAGGGGTTTTGAGTTGAAAACCCGAAAAGGGCGGCTCAAATTTTGATCAAAGTGGGGCAAATGGTAGTCTTGCTATACCTGAATTAACAAGGAAGAAGTATGCTACATCTTAGAGCATCGACAAAGTACTCTGGATCCCCTAAACACATATTGAGCTCAAAATGGTCTTCAAGAAGTTAGTACAGAGAAGCTCAAGCTGAGATATCTGGGGGCACCTAATTCTCGTCTTACCCATTTTTGAATTTGCTAACTTTGATTACCATATTCTTTTCAAGATACGCCCTAATCAAATTCCTTGTATCACCTTGGCTATCCTTAATTAATTGCTTTGAGCTATGCTCCTGATTAATTTCCTTCTTGTCTATAGTTGTGATCTTTTTCAAGCATTTTATATTGAAATAACAATTAATGGACTAATAATATTTTCATAAAAGAGTTTCGCATATTACACTGGAAATTTCTAAGATAAATACAAGAAATTGAAACAGGACAATTGTTTAAAGAAGTCTCATATGTAAAGGTCGGAGGTGCTTGAGAAAATTGAGACTATCTCTTTTGTCCAAATTAATGAGTTGAGCAATACCGATCCTAAAAGAGGATCATGTCATAAACATCTCCAGTGGGTCATAATATTCGAGGAATGATATGACAGATAAGGTTCAGAGCATACTTCGAAAAGAACGAAGATGAAACTCTTGATGAACAATGTCACCTTAAAAATGAATCATTCTCGTGACATTTTGCATTCATAGCATTCATAACACATTTGGCTAGGAGTACTTGATTCATTCTAATCATAGCATCCTAATCATAAACATAAGCATATAAAGCCAATTCTACAGGACATGTCCCCAGAGGGCGGTGTAGCGACATCGGTAATTTCAGACCTTGTCTCCTCAAAATAGTAGTGAGACAGATTGATGTTGGCAAATCTTATCTTTCTGAAGTAGCAGGGGAGCAGATTTTAGCCATTAGCTTTATCTTCCTGAGGTAGCAAGGGAGCTGGCTGAAGATTGTAGCCTTATCTTCCTGATGTAGTAAGGGAGTAGACTAAAAAATAAAGATTTTGTCTCCTCAAGATAGCAGTGAGACAGATTGATGTTGGCAAATCTTATCTTTCCGAAGTAGCAGGGGAGCAGATTTTAGCCATTAGCCTTATCTTCCTGAGGTAGCAAGGGAGTTGGCTGAAGATTGTAGTCTTATCTTCCTGATGTAGTAAGGGAGTAGACTGAAAAATGAAGATTTTGTCTCCTCAAGATAGCAGTGAGACAGATTGATGTTGGTAAATCTTATCTTTTCGAAGTAGCAGGGGAGCAGATTTTAGCCATTAGCCTTATCTTCCTGAGGTAGCAAGGGAGTCAGCTGAAGATTGTAGTCTAATCTTTCTAATGTAGCAAGGAAGTAGACTAAAAAATGAAGATTTTGTCTCCTTGAGATAGTAGTAAGACAGATTGATGTTGGCAGATCTTATCTTTCCGAAGTAGCAGGAGAGCAGATTTTAGCCATTAGCCTTATCTTCCTGATGTAGCAAAGGAGTCGGCTAAAGATTGTAGTCTTATCTTCCTGATGTAGCAAGGAAGTAGACTGAAGATTGAAGATCTGGCATCTTTAAGTTTTGCAATGAGCAGATTTAAGACAACAATCTAGCAATCTCTGAGTTGGCAGAGAGCAGATTAAAGATAACAGATTTGGCAATCCCTGAGTTGGAAGGGAACAGATCGAAGATAGCAGATTTGGCAATCCTTGAGTTGGCAAGGAGCAGATCGAAGATAGCAGATTTGGCAATTCTTGAGTTGGCAAGAAGCAAATCGAAGATAGCAGATTTGGCAATCCCTGAGTTGGCAGGGAGCAGATCGAAGATAGCAGATTTGGCAATCCCTGAGTTGGCAGAGAGCAAATCGAAGATAGCAGATTTGGCAATCCTGAGTTGGCAGGGAGCAGATCGAAGATTGCAAATTTGGCAATCCCTGAGTTGGCAGGGAGCAGATCGAAGATAGTAGATTTGGCAATCCCTGAGTTGGTAGGGAGCAGATCGAAGATAGCAGATTTGGCAATCCCTGTGTTGGTAGGGAGCAGATCAAAAATAGAAGATTTGGCAATCCTTGTATTGGTAGGGAGCAGATCGAAAATAGCAGATTTGGCAATCCCTGAGTTGGTAGGGAGCAGATCGAAGATAGCAGATTTGGCAATCCCTGAGTTGGTAGGGAGCAGATCGAAGATAGCAAATTTGGCAATCCTTGAGTTGGCAAGGAGCAGATCGAAGATAGTAGATTTGGCAATCCCTGAGTTGGTAAGGAGCAGGTCGAAGATAGCAGATCTGGCAATCCTTGAGTTGGCAAGGAGCAGATCGAAGATAGTAGATTTGGCAATCCCTGAGTTGGCAGGGAGTAGTTTGAAGATAGCAGATCTTGACTTCCTGAGTTTGCAGCGAAGCAGATCAAAGATATCAGCATGGCGTCCCTGAGTTTGCAGTGAAGCAGGTTGAAGATAGCAGATCTTGTCGTCCTAAGATTGCAGCGAAGCGGATCAAAATACACCAGTTTTGCCTCCCTGAGTTTGCAGTGGAGGAGACCAAAGATAGCAGATATTGCCTTCTTGAAGTTACAGTGAAATAGATTAAAGCTGTCAAATTTATAGTCCAATTACAGAGAAGTGAAGTTGAAATTCCAAAACCCCTGAAGTTACAGTTGGGTTGGAAATCATTTGAAGAAGACGAGGACCAAGAAGTCTAAACTCGGCAAGACCGGGCAAAATTGGTCCTTTTATAGTCTTTACTCTATTCCCGTTACTCGACAATGAGTAAAGAGGGGCAGCTGTTATAGGCCCAATTTGCCTGGGCCTATATCTTATAAAAGAAAAAACAAAAAATAAATAATGTTTAATAAAATGTCTTTTTTTACAACCAAGGCCCAAACTACCCCAAGCCCGAATTAAAACCCAATAAGCCTACCCCCAATTTACAAACATACCCAATTACACTAACCCAAATCAAAACAAGCCCAAGTCCTAGCCTACTACCTAAAACCTTTCAGCTAAAATTAGGAAACCTAGCTACTTGATGCACCGCAACCCCCAAGCGCAGCCTCCTTCACGCCGCCGTCATTGTCAGGATTTTCGCTCTTATTGATGCCGTTCACACCTGCAAAAAGGCAATTGACAGAGAAACAACGGCAATCAAGATTATGTACTTATTTTTTTATTTATTTTTTGGGCTATAAAACCCTAAAGCAAACAGTGCAAAGGGGGGGAAGATACTGAAATATACAAATCGAATACAAAAATTTTTGATAGAAGCAATCAAAAACAGAGAAATTGACAAACGAAATAAAGATACTCAATATTAGAGAATTAAAAGGTTATTTCCCATTTTGATGATTTCGTCTAATCTTTTACTTTTTTTTTTCAATTTTCTTTCATTTTTGTTGATATTCGAAAACTAAAGAAAAGAGAGGAGAAAAGAGACTCACCCGAGTGCTTTTTAATCGAGAATAAGGGCTTCTCTTCGCGCGACGGCCCCTAGAATGGTGGTGATTCGTCGAAACCCAAGCAAAGGGGATAAAGGGATGGGGTGTTTTTGTTTTAGAAAAGCGCAGAAAAATGGCCATTCAAATGTTTTTGTTAGTTTTAATAATAATCTAAACGTTTGGGTTATTTTCACAATGGGTCCTCCCTATTTCACGCCCGTTTCAATTTGATCTATTTCTTTTCTTTTATCCTTTTAAAATTTTGTCCCTAAATTTTGTGCACCATTTTAAGTTAATCCGTGTTTAAACACTGCGTTTTAGGATTTAGAACATTTGCGCTCTTAATCCTCGGTAGTTTGTGCGCATGTTATCTTGGTTCCTAATTTAGTTTAATAATTTCATTTATTTATAATTTTTCCTTTTGATTTTGGATTTTACTTCAATTGGATCTTTTTATTTCTATTTTTATGTTTTTTTATTATTCTTCCAAACTTATTTATTATTCATTTTTTTTAAAATTAATTTAACAAGTTGTTTTGAAATATTTTACTGATTCTACCTAGTTTTAATTTGTTTTTTTATATTATCCTTTGTATATATTTTTATATTGTTTGATAAATTTGATATTTTAAAATTCTCCTTGTGTTTTATATTTTGATATTCTATATTTTTAGTTTGTTTGGGATATTTATTTATCACTTTTTTCTGTTTTTTTTTTTAAATCTTTATATATATTATTTAAGTTTCCTTTATGTATATTATTTGTATTAAGCTTATATTATTTACTTTAAATATTTGTATATATATTAATTATTTTTATATATTAATCCTAATTTTTTGTATTTTTTTTAAATTTGTTTTGATTATTTATTCAAAGATTTTGCCTTTTATTTGTATTAAGTTGTTTCATACTTCTTATATTATTCGTTTCAAATTTTTTTTAGTAAATTAATTTTTTATATGCTAGTTTAAGTGGTTTTTAAATTAATCATTTAAAAGTATTTTATATATTATTTATTTTAAATTTTTTATCACATATTATTGTTTATAATATTTGTATATTTGTATATTGTATAAAACGTTTTACCCCTAACACAAATATCTTATATATTATCTATTTTAAATATGTAAATTATTCTTTATATATATATATATATATATATATATATATTAGAGTATTATTATTATATATGTTTTTCCCTTTTATATACTTCTTTATAATTAAAGTTTTATAAATCCTTTTTATTAAAAGCATATATATTATTCATTTTATTATGTATATATTATTCATATTAGTTTTCTTGCCATTGTTATGATATTTATTAATTGTTTTGTATAAATTATACACCTTATTTTTTATATGTATTTTATTTGTGCGTAAGTTTTCAAATTTATTTCTTTTTCATAGATTTTTTTAATCGTTATTATTTAATTTGTTTTCCTTATTTGGATTATTTATATTCTTAAAATTAAAATCTATTATTTTTATTCATTTTTACATTATTATTATTGCTTGTATTATCTGCTATGTTATTCTTTTATTTAATCGATCATGTTTGTATGTTTCGTATTTTCTTAGTAAATTGTTCTTTGGTATTAATGTAACATTTCACTCAAATCATTATTTTAAAAAATATATTTCATTCAATTACCGCATTTTATCCAAATTATTTTTTTAAAATTAAAGCAATATTTGACATTTAGGATTTTTGGAAGAATCGTGCCCTAACTTACTGGGCTTCGATTCCTTTCGTTAAGTCTAAATGATTAAGTATCATTTTCAAATTAAAACATACGATTTTTAAATAAAAACTATCTTTGAAAATTTAAGATGTTGCGTCCTAACTTACTGGATGTAATATTCTAATATTTCGAGATAGGAATTTCTAAAAACAAAAGAGGTTTGGTGTTTGGGAAATTTGAAAGATCGTGCTCTAACTTACTGAGATTCAATCATTTTCTTTTATCCAAATAAATAAATATCTTCTAAAAAAGTTAAACATTTTTAGAAAAAAAATCAAAAGGATCATACTTTAAAACCTTTTCAAATCTTCGACACTAGGACATTTAATAATCAGTTTGGTATCAATTTTTGGGCGTTACGAAGGTGCTAACCCTTCCTCGTGCGTAACCGACTCCCGAACCCATTTTCTTGAAATTTCGTAGGCCAAAATCAATGTCTTGAAATAAAACGTTTTATAAGGTGATCCAGTCACACCTAAAAAGATTGGTGGCGACTCCATTTTCGTCTTCGTTTTAAAAGTCGGCCCTATTTTTTCAATACCAAAAATGGTTTCGACAATGATCAAATGAATTTTACCTTGTCATCAATGAGAACGTATAAGGATCGTTCAGTACTCGGGGATGTAGACATGGTAGTCGCCACCACGCCCATGACTGCAGCAATAGCAGGCAACGAGCAATTGACATCTTATTCAGTTTCATCTCTTGACATAACTCCTGATATAACATGACCATCATGGCCAATCCCCAACTTAGTCATCTGCATTCTTTGAAGTCGATTAGGTGTAGTAGCCACCTTATGTGTACCAAATTTTGAGATTTATCAAGCATTAGAATGCCCTCGATTAACCTCATGATAAATCCTTGGGCGTATTGTTGTTTGACTACATTGGTTGCATTCGGAGGAAGTTCTATGAAATTATTTTCCAACCACTTCATATTTATCTAGTCATCTTGAAACTTGCTCGGTACCTTTCTCAAAAATGCCTCACAAAGGTCTTTTTAATCGGGAATGGCTGCTGACCCTGTAACAACTAACCCATTCACTGATAAATCGAGTTATAAAGCTATGTCCTCGAGTGTGATTGTACACACATCGCATGAAAGACGAACTACGTGTGTGTCGGGTCTCCCCCTTTCCACCAACGCGATTATAAGTGTAGGATCTAATTTACAGCCCCGAGCATACAAGACACATGTAAAAATCCCGTGTCTTGCAAATAATCACGAATTTTGATGTCTGCGCTCTTTGAGAAATTATGTATGAACCCCTCTAAACACGATCATCCGCCTATTTATATCGGCAAAATAAAATAATTTAAAATATTTTAAAAATTAAAAACTTTAAATTTAACTTATTGAAAATAACAAAATTTAAAATTTCTCATTACTATTATCGCTTGAGCGTTGGAAATATGCTTGTTGTAGAAATGAATTAGAGAGCTTGCGTCATTCGTGAAAATTTAATCAAAATGAATATACAAAATACTTAAATAAAACTATAGTATTTTTAAACAAATGTATAGGAAAATTTCGAACAAAACATGAGAAAATTGAGAGAAATAAAAGAGTTGAGAGAATTGAGAGTTTAGAGATAATAGAGAGAGTTAGATTTAAGTAAAAAAATTAAAAAAAATGGCATGATATTTATAGGGAAGAAATTACCATTGGCCTTTAAAATATTTTATCGTTGCCAACGTTTAAAAAGTCATTGAAAAAAACTGTTAGATGCGTTTTCATACACTCTCTCTAAAAACGATATATTTCTTTCATGTTTGAGAAAAATAACTGATTGGGGAATTAAAAAAAAAAAAACACTAAATTAACCGTTTATCCATCATTTTTCTCTCCATTAATTGCATTCCTATTACCCTTACCTTTCCCCATCTCTTCTATCTTTTTTTTTTCTTTTTTGCGAGCTGACTTTATGTAAAATTCATTTGTCGTGTTTGTTCCAATTTTGAAAACAAACATCATTTATCTATCCAAGTCTCACTTTCAAATTAATTATCCATAACACCCCCCCCCCTTTTTATTGTTAATTCAATGGAGTGAGTTCATTTTCATTTGTAGATGGTACTTATTGTGTTCCGATGTGATGTTTATGTCTTACCCTCTACTTGAGTTGCATTGATGATGAGAAAGAGGCAAGGAGGGGAGAGGGAAACAACCATTTAGAAAGTTGAAGAGCATTAAATGTTGAAATCTTCAAATATGCAGGGTGACGAATAACAATTACTAATATCTAAATCCCGGTGAAAGATATAATAATAAGAAAATGGTGAAATGATTTTTTTACGGGTGTTATTTATTCATCTTATTTTTTAATTATAAACTTGAGATTAAATTTTTATTCATGAAAATAAAATTCATTTTATAATCAATTATTTATTTTTTTAAAAACATTGTCAACCAAAAAATTAATTTAAAAAAAAAATCTATTGGTCACTTTTGCTCCTTGCTAGTGAAAGTTGATGCCAAACTTATATCGAATGACGTAAAATATACCTACCTACCACTCCTGTATCTTTTATCAGACGTAAAGCTTATTTGGATGTTTGTTCTAAAATTTGGAAAATAAAAACAAATGGATAGTGCTTAGGTATGTTTTTTTTCTTGTATACTATATTAGACATAAATAATAAATTTACTTTTTAATATTTATTCTTTTTGTCGATTTAATTCATACTTTTTAAGTGAAATTTATTTATCAATTTATTAAAAAGATTCAAAATGTTTTTTTAATAGAAATATTAATTAAAATATTAAAATTTTAAATTTAATATCTCATATGACAATCCACATGTATTTCATTCTAGTTGTTTTCTAAAATTTTTATTTTTTAAATATTTTTATGATCTTCAATTATCTGTTGACGTAACATATATGACAAATAGTGTCATGTTAGCATGAATTACTTGTACATTATCACACAAGTTACCATACCATGATCACTAAAAAAATAGGATAATACAAATTTTTTGGCCTCTAAACTTAGCAATTAAGTCCACTTTGGTGCTTATACCCTTTTTTGTTCACTTTAGTACCTGAACTTGGCAATTAAATCTATTTGGGTCTTGAACTTAGATTATATCAAGATTTGATGATGTGACTAATGTTATTAGAATATGACTCGATTAGTCGATTGGGTCAATTAGACTAAAAACAAACAATATACTAGCCCAAACAAAAGGGTTGAACTGATTGAATCAAAAATTGCTCAAAACTGATAAAATAGAAAACTAAGACAAAAATCTTTAGTTAAATAGGTTGACTCGATTATTTTTTAATTTTTTTATGAATTTTAATTAATTATTTAATTATTATTGGTCTAGAAGCTGAATGATCAAACCGATTGAAATGGGAATTAGTAGTCTAATCGGTTCAACCATTGATCTGATTATTAAAACACTATATGTGATACTCTTAGATTATACCATTTTATCACTTAAAAATTCATATAAATTTTTTATTTTTAAGTGATGATGTGACACAACGTTAGAATGCCACGCTATCAAATTTAGTTGTCAAGTTCAGACTTCAAAATTAATCTAAACTTAGTTGTTAAGTTCAGGTCGACATCTCTTAAAATTTATATGTTAGATGATAAAGAATATATCAAAAAATCAAATCGATTTGCTCATTAGGTTTCTTCTCTAGTCCACGTAAAGTATCATAAATGAGAAGTCAATTATCATGCATTTTGTACGTAGAGTGTTTCTTTTCTTTCCTTTTTGGAAGCTGGAGTGTTAGATTCTTAATTTTAATGATTAGGATTTAATCTTGCCCTTTTTCATCTTCACAACTTTAATTGTAGGAAGATGAGTAACAAATAACATTTACTAATATCCAAAAATTTCAGCAAAAGATATACAAGAAAAATATGAAATGAATCATATTTGCTGCCCAAACTTACACCACAAGGCTGGGGAAAATAAAAATAGAAGGTGAACCAAAGCCCACTTTGATATAGCTACAACCACACAACCACACATATAAAAATATCATATTTATTGCCTTTTTGTTTCATCATCCAACCTTACAAACCCAACCTCCAAGTCTTCTAGAACCCCCCTCCCCCTTCTCTCATGTATGATAGTATACCAATAGGATAAAGAAGCACAACTACCATGTCTATATTATGATTTATGCACAAGAATAGCCAATCCACTTGGACAGTTTTTTTCCCATATCACCACTGCAATGGTAAAATTACTAAAGAAATCTCTCTATTTTGGATAAATTGTATTTTAGTTTCTTTATTGAAAAAATGGATAAGTTAGTCCTGTATATTTTGAAACGTGCAAATTAATTCATCTATTAAATTTTTTGTTAAATAATGATGTGAAATGTTAAGTTAAATGATTAATTACTAATTTGGTACTTGAACTATAAATAAATATTATTTTAATTTTTAACAAAACTTTCTTAACAATAATTCTAAAAAATTAAAAAATCTTAAAATAAATATAAATTATTAAAAATACTAAAGATAATGTTAAATTATTTTAAAAACTATAAATACAAAATTTCTAAAAGTTAAAAATATATACGAAAAAAATATTTAAAAATATTATCAAACTTTCGAGTCGAAACCTAAAAACCATCATCTTTTTACAAGATTTTCTTCCCTATTTTACAACACCAAGAAAAACCAAAAAATTTCTCATGCTTGATTGAAGCCAAAACTAAATAAATAAAAACTTGATTGAAGCAAAAAACAAATCAATTAAAAGTTTTAATTACTCACTTTCAAATTTCTCAAACTTTTGTCATGCTCGGTGTCGAAACCATTTTTTAGGGTTTTTGAAAAACGGGGTTCGACTTTAAAAAACTAAAACGGGAGTCGCCACCAATCTTTTTAGGTGTGATTGGATCACCTTTAAAACATTTTGTTTTAAAATCATTAGTTTTGGTCTACGAAATAGAGAAAACGGGTTCGGGAGTTGGTTACGTACGAGGAAGGGTTAGCACCCTTGTAACGCCTAAAAATTGGTACCTAATTGATTATTTGACATCTTTTATGTCGGAAATTTGAAAGTTTTAAAATGCAATCCTCTTTTGAAAGAAAACTATTTGAATGCCTCGAACTTGAAAACTAAGACTCACTTATCTCAAACGAATCAAAACATCACATCCAGTAAGTTAGGACGCAATATTTCAAAATCTTTGAAGCTAAACTTGCCTTTGGAAAATTTCCATCTTGAAACAACAAAACGCCATATCCAGTAAGTTAGGACACAACGTTTTGAAATCTCAAGAATAATTGTTTATATTTTAAAACTCAAAACATTTAGAAGGGTACTTGGATATTCGAATTCGAGGAGAAAAATCACAACCCAGTAAGTTAGGGCACTACTTTTCTCGAAAATCCTAAATGTCAAATATTGCCTTTAATTAAAAAAAACAATTTTTGGATAAAAATGACAATTAAATGAAATATATTTTTTAAAACAATGATTTGAGTAAAATTTAAAAAAAAATAAAAAATAAAAAAATTAAGAAAACATGGATTAAATCAAAATAAAAAAAGGTTGAAAAATGAAGATGAACAAAGAATAAAATAAGAACAAACCGCAGAAAATAAGAACGTAAGAGGGAGAGAAATTTGAGCGAAAGCTCTCAAGAATTTTTATTGCTTCTCAAAACGCAAGTGTGTTACAATGAAGGGGAGGCCTCTATTTATAGTTGAGCCTCCTCAAATCCAACGGTACAGATCAATTACATCAACGGTTAAGATTAAAGGGTATCTACAAATTAAATCTCTAAGATTACAAAATCATATCTTCTAAGATTGCATATCATATCTAAGATTGTAATCATATCTAAGATTGTATCATATCTAAGATTGCATATCATATCTAAGATTGCATATCCTTGAAGATTATATTTCCATATGAGTCAAGCTTGTAGATGGGCCTTAAATCTTTTCAAGTAATGGGCCATTCCGATTAGGCCAAATTATATTTGTAATTCTGGACTGGACTTGGACTTCGTTTTTTTTTTTGGGTTTATTATTTTTGTTTTTGGACTTATTTCTGGGCCCGGGCAAAATTGAGTGTCTACAGCTGCTCCTCTTTGCTAATTGCTGTGTAACAGGAATAGAGCAAAGACTATAAAAGAACCAATTTTGCCCAGGCTCGCCGAGTCTTGAGTTCTTCGATCTGCTCCCCGTCAAATATAGAGACGCCAAATCATCTTAGATCTACTTTGATGAAAGTCAGATCTGCTATGTCTTTGATTTGCTCCCTATCCATTACAGAGATGCCAAATCATCTTGGATCTGCTCCCCGTCGAACATAGAGAGATAAGATCTACTATATCTTCGATTTGCTCCCCGTCCATTACAGAGATGCCAAATCATCTTGGATCCGCTTTGATGAAAGTCAGATCTGCTATGTCTTTGATTTGTTCCTTGTAAGCACAAGGATGTCAAACCATCTTGGATCTGCTTCAGTATAAACATCTGAATGCTAGATCTACTATGTGTCTGCCCTCTGTCGAATATGGAGATGCCAGACTTCGATTTGCTCTCCACCAGTACAGAGACACCAAATCATCTTAGATTTGCTTCAACGTAAACACGCGAAAGCCAAATCAGCTATGTCTTCGATTTGCTCCTCGCCAGTACAAGGATGCCAAACCATCTTGGATCTGCTTCAGTATAAACATCTGAATGCCAGATCTGCTATGTGTCTGCCCTCCGTCGAATATGGAGATGCCAGACTTCGATTTGCTCTCCGCTAGTACAGAGACACCAAATCATCTTAGATTTGCTTCAACGTAAACACGCGAAAGCCAAATCAGCTATGTCTTCGATTTGCTCCTCGCCAGTACAAGGATGCCAAACCATCTTCGATCTGCTTCAGTATAAACATCTGAATGCCAGATCTGCTATGTGTCTGCCCTCCGTCGAATATGGAGATGCCAGACTTCGATTTGCTCTCTGCCAGTACAGAGACGCCAAATCATCTTAGATTTGCTTCAACGTAAACACGCGAAAGCCAAATCAGCTATGTCTTCGATTTGCTCCTTGCCAGTACAAGGATGCCAAACCATCTTGGATCTGCTTCAGTATAAACATCTGAATGCTAGATCTGCTGTGTGTCTGCCCTCCATCGAATATGGAGATGCCAGACTTTGATTTACTCTCTGCCAGTACAAAGACGCCAAATCATCTTAGATTTGCTTCAACGTAAACACGCGAAAGCCAAATCAGCTATGTCTTCGATTTGCTCCTCGCCAGTACAAGGATGCCAAACCATCTTGGATCTGCTTCAGTATAAACATCTGAATGCCAGATCTGCTATGTGTCTGCCCTCCATCGAATATGGAGATACCAGACTTCGATTTGCTCTCCGCCAGTACAAAGATGCCAAATCATCTTAGATTTGCTTCAACGTAAACACGCGAAAGCCAAATCAGCTATGTCTTCGATTTGCTCCTCGCCAGTACAAGGATGCCAAACCATCTTGGATCTGCTCCAGTATAAACATCTGAATGCCAGATCTGCTATGTGTCTGCCCTCCATCGAATATGAAGATGCCAGACTTCGATTTACTCTCCGCCAGTATAAAGACGCCAAATCATCTTAGATTTGCTTCCACATAAACACGCGAAAGCCAAATCAGCTATGTCTTTGATTTGCTCCTTGCCAATACAGGGATGCCAAATCTGCTATCTTCGATCTGCTCCCCGCCAATACAGGGATGCTAAATCTGCTGTCTTCGATCTTCATTGTCCCCTAAAGGACATAACCTGTAGAATGTGTATATGCCTATGCCTAATGATTAGGATGCCATGATTGAAATGAGTCAAATGCTCCTAATTAGACATATTTATGATGCAAAATGAAAATGACTCCTATTTCAGACGTCTTGATTCATTCAAGTTTCGTCTCAAAGTACTAATCCTATTTTGCTCGTATGCTTAGAATCTTCTCCATCAATTTGGTCCACTGTACCATTCCCAAATGTTACGACCCACTGGAAATGTTTGTGAAATGATCCTCTCTTAGGATCGAATCGTTTGAATTGCCCAATCATCATTTGGGCTGAAGAAGAAATTCTCTCAAGGACTTCTGATCCTTACTCAATGAGAATTCCTTAAACAATTGTCATGTTTCAGTTTCTTGTATTATCCAGTAATTTCTAGAGTAATATGTAAAACTTTGTTTGTGAAGATATTTTAGTTCATCAATCGTTATTTCAATGCAACATGCTTTATGAATAACGAACGACAAGTGAATTGATCTTGAGGATAATTAGAGTTGAATGATTTATTAAAAATAATACAAAGGAGATTAATCTAGGAATTTATCTTTGAGAAGAAAGAGAATCCAAAGATAGTAAATAGGACAAAAAATCAGATACCCTAGATATCACAGCTTGGGCTTCTATATACAAATTCCATGAAGACTACTTTGAGTTTGACATGTGTTTAGAAGACCCAAAGTACTTTATTGATGCCTCGGTATGTAAAATACTTCACTTCTTGTCGAATCCGGTATAGCAAGGTTACTGCATTCCTTTCTAAATTTGAGCCGCCCTTTCGGGTTTTCAACTCAAAACCCCTTTGGTTTCAAGGCGCCCTTTGCGGGTTTTCACCTTGCCTCTCCATTTTATTTTTTGTCTTTTCTCTTTTTTCTTTTTTCTTTTTTCTCTTTTTCTTTTTTCTTTTCTTTTCTTTTTTCCTTTTTTCTTTTTTTTAAATAGAAGTCTCAAAGCACCCTTTGCGGGTTTTCACTTTGGCTTCCTTGAGAAATTCTTGCAGATGAACCCTTTTCATCATAAGTCTGTGCCATCTATTCTTGGTGCATTTGATTAGGATGGATACTTTCAAGTTAAGTTCACTGGAGGTATTCAATTCTTGACTCCATCGAAGCTTGGAGGAAAAGATCTTGAAAAGTCCTGGCTCACGTTTGACAAGCATAGAGAGCATATGGTAGCTAAAATCCAAAAGATCTACACAAAAAGATGGTTCAATGATTCTCAGTAGATGAAAATAGAGCTGCTGACATTATTCTTCAACCTACGAGGTTGCGGTACAGAAACTGCTCTCGGAGTTGTTACTCCATCATGGCTCGATGAAGTCTCTGAAGCATCCTCAAACTTTATAAATTGCCCCAACTGTGAAGTTTCCAAATGGGCATAACAAATAGGGGCCACAACAAACATGGCTGTGGTGTTCCTTTGATACATGTAGGATAGAGCATGGACTAGCTCCTGCAGATCATCGACCGAAAACCCAATCTGATCTAAGAGAACATGATAATGAGTATGCCTCGTGGTTCCTTATCATTCCAGCATGGGCACAAAGATAGAAGTCGTCATTCTTAAGATGATAGATTTTGTTATCTATAACGGTTCCAAGCAGGACTTTGTCAGGAGATCCCCACTGAAAAATCTTGGTATGATGGTTTTTCTATACCACGATGACTATAAACTTGGGGTTCCCATTTTCGTCAAGAAACTTGGTCAAGTTCTTTGTTCAAAATCTGATTGAGACTTGCTAACTCCATCCTTAACAATAATGAGCTGATCAAGCTTCCTCTTCCCTAAACTTGTATAGAAGTCTAAGAGAGCTTCCTTCATGGTACCCTCATCCACTTTGTCAAAAATTAGTTTGGAGAGAAAATTTATCATTTCAAGCTTCAGAATCTGTGTATGGCCTGATGCCCCATAGCTAGAAATCAATGGCCATTACTTAGAACTAACCACCGCAGCTATTAACGGCGCATCAAACTACTTAGGAGAACCAATCAATGCATCCATTTCAAGGATGATGGTTGGAACCTTCGAAACAACTGGAATTGAAGGTGTTTGCTCTAACGTAAGCATAGAGAGTAAGTGGTAGTTTCATATGCCAATCTTTACCAGTCTCGGTCATCTTTTGTAATTTATTTTTTCTTGTTTTTCTTTTCTTTTGGCAGCCTTTGTTATACTGTGATATGGCGCCTTATTTGAATAGACTGTAAACTTTTGACATTGTGCAGTTGGATATAATCTTTTTTCTTTTTTTCTTTTTTTTTTGTGAAATAAATAACTATTGACTTTGTAATATTGGCATATGAAGCTACTCTCACCCTCTTAATGGAGTAGTCGTCGACCACAAAGATGAACCATTGACAGCCTGAAATTTTGGCGAGCTCGGGCCCATAACATATATGCCCCATATATAGAAATTTTGCGAAGAAAAGAAGGAGGCACATAAGTCTTGACTCCTTCGATTTGGTATTTATGGTATAACTGACACGATCTCCTTTCATGGTAGACCAACAGTGCCCAAACCTCATGCTCGTCCTGGCCACTATGAATCCTCCTACATGTGTCCTTCTGACATTCCTTTGGACCTCTTCTAACCTTGACAACGTCTTTGAATTCCCAAAATAGCCCCTGCAAGGTCTTATTTTGCGTTCTAACCTTTCCTTTCTCTAAGGCTAAATTCTCTTCCATCTCTTCATGGGGTAAAATTTGCTTCTTCTTGCCTTACTATTTTCGAAAAATTCAGAAACAAGGTTACAATTTCTGTCATCTTCAAAGTACTGAGATTCCTTTAAACACATGTCGCACTCAAAAGGAACTCTGAATCTGTAGTATCGTTGCCTCTGTCATTGATATCTAGGGACCTATGATAGGCACAAAAGAATGTACAAGGTATGAATTTAAGAATGACTATTTACATGTTATGAATGAAGAAATTTGATGAAAATTAGAAAATCAAAGAATAAAGAATGAGGGAACATTTGCCCGAATTAATCATGAAAGATATGTTTTATTGAAACAACAATGTCTGAACACGAGCCTATTTCACAAATAAAATCTTGTTACTCCTAAGCTTTAGAGTAACAAGAGTGTTCTACAGATTACTCTATATAATTTCTAAAGACTACAGGAAGTTCTTCTGCAGTCCAGTTGTTTAAGGACTTTCCTGATTCGTAAGAACGGATGCCCTCTAAATTTCTCTAATCAGTCACTTCTTTATGTGTGGCATTGATGGAGCGATTTTTATTTCAAAACACCCCCGTCTCCGGGTAAGCTATCTCTCCGGATACAAAAGTTTGGGATACGTAAGGGAACGTCTTCTTTTCCACTCGACCGTGACCCTCTTCTCTCTCTCTCTTTTCCTTTCTCTTTTTAACCTTAACTAATTAGGGTCTTTTTATGGATTTAAATGCATGTGATGCAATACAAATGCATGAATGCAAAAGAAAAGGAGATGTTGATCATGAATTCAATTCTATTAGAATAATCTTTCTAGAAAACAGATTTCTTTACATAAAAATAGATTACATATGCGGTCTTGCCCTTCATATTCCAAGTAAACACTGATCTTTTCTTCATGATCGAATCTTGTAAATTCTCCAAAAGATGCCTTTGCTAGCTCCTTGCTACTTGATCTGAGCCTCGATCTCTTGCTCGCTTATCTCCATGATACTCATCAAAAAGTGCCGGCTCTTGGATAATCTTCGTTGGCTTGAATCTTTGGCAATTAAATCAAGTCATGTATTCCTTCGTGGACTTTCAGCTTTCTCTTGTCATGCTCTTGGATAACCTTCGTTGGCTTGAATCTCTGGCAATTAAATTATGTATTCATCCGTGGACTACAACCTTTCTCTCGTCGTGTTTACTTGGACTATATTCAGACGATCGCACTATAATCCACTTTATCAAGAAATTCGTTTCCTTATGACAAACTATTCTGTTTAGGAATCGAATTTCGAATCAACACCTTCTTTTCTTTGATGTAATGTAATGCAAATGCATGAATGCAAAAAGGTATCGATCTCGATTCAATTTCATTTAGAAAACTTTATTTAGAAAAAGAATATCTTTACATATGAATGGATTACAAATACGCCTTCGCCCTATGGCCCAAAGCTTTAACTCTCCTAAACGACAAAGCTAACTCTTGACCATGATCTGACTGTAGCTTGTATTTCGAGCTTGATGTATCAGCTTGTACCTTCAGGGTCCATAAATGATCTACTACCATCTCGAATTTGAGCTATGGCTTCACCCATGAGATAATCCCTACAGCCATGGACACCTCCTCCAATGTCTGTGAAGTTGTTTTGATTATCTTGAAAGAAAGATTGGCGAATAAGTAGGCATTCCTACTTCACATCATGCTGCTTTAAAATGATATCTAGCACCTTCAGTGTTTCTTGAGAGCTTTCAGATTCCTGTCTGCGCAAAGCATTTTGAAATGCTTACATGGGTATCTTCTCAGCATAGCTAATCTCCACTTTAAAGATCTTTAAATGATATGGTCTTCTTAAATCTCTTTCTTTTGCGTCCATTTGGGTAGGCCATCAAGGCTTGCATTTCCATTGTCTCTGATAGGTACAACATAGTAAACTCATGCTTGTTGTTTGGTAGCGGTCCTATAGTAAATAAACCTTTTACCATCATAGGCACAATTCTTTCCATCTAACTCACTTTTGTAGGTCCCATGCATTCTGTCAATAACTTTCCTTCCAACACTTTTACCATCGACCATCTTCATATGAAAGAGAAATGCTGTAATGGTAGAAGTGTCCATCAGTACTCTTCTTGTTCACCTTGAAGTGATTGGTGAATACATTACCTTCTGCCCTTTAGTTCCTGGAGCACGCCATGCAATAGGGTGTCGAACAATCTTCCTCGCATCCAATTCTGCTTTGATTGGAACAACATTAGGAAGCACCAGTGGCGGAAGAGGTAGAAATTCCAACGTTGCCCCATTTCCCTCTTGCTCTTTCCTTTTTAGCTCGCTCATTCTCTCCATAACGTTCATCAACTTCCTCACAAAAGTTGGAATACAATCAGCCCACAAGTAAACTTTATCAACTTGAATCTTAGGACAACGCCACAAAACCGAATATTCCTCCACCACGGGTACCATATCGACTTTTCTAAACGTAAAGCAACTGTATACAAGATTCCAATACTGAGTGATGGCCCGAAACAAATTCTCATATATTTTCAAGTCAAGTAAGTACTGCAAGTCCCCATAGTTATTGTAGAACAATTGCTTGGCTTCGCTACTCCATTGATCTCATATTTCCTTTAACTCATGGTAACTATTCTGTGTGACGATGATACGAAGGTAATTTGACAGTTCTGACACATATTCCATAGCTAAATTATCTCCCTTTATTAACTGAGTTTGTTCTGACCATATATGGACGTTAGCGTTGCCTTCCACTCTATCAAGAAGTCCATTCTCCATAATAAAACTCTCTAACTTAGAAACTGACCGTGAATCGATACCTTTTAAAATATGGGATGATATGCAATAAAACACAACAAGTTAGTGTCACAAAATAGATCATAAGGAAAATAAAATAAGCAAACACCTATCAGGGTGATTACTAGGGTTTGGTATAGTTCTACCTAGGGTGGATACCTATGTCTTCTATATGTGGTTTAGCTCTAAAGTTTGAGGTACCCGAACCAGCAAATTCCTCGATCCTCACCCATTATAGGCTCATACGGACTGAGTTCAGTTCAGGGGAATACATTTCCCTATGGCTGCACGGAGATGAAAATCTCACGAAGACATAGGTACGGATGTATTCCGGAAGCGATCCACTATCCTGCACGAAGGTGAAAACCTCACGAAGGTGTAGTTTCTCGCTCCCACTTAAGGGTGTGACCACAACGGTCATGCAAATGCAATGCGAGCCAAAATATAACAAACATGTGCAGTAGTAATTCAAACACATGTAATGAAAGAGGATTGTATTTCAAAATTTTTCAAATTTCCGACATTAAGACAAACAATAATAAATTATACGGCTTGACTCTCTTATTAGTCCCCAGCGGAGTCGCCAAGCTGTTGAAACCATTTTTTAGGGTTTTTGAAAAATGGGGTTCGACTTTAAAAAACTAAAACGGGAGTCGCCACCAATCTTTTTAGGTGTGATTGAATCACCTTTAAAACATTTTGTTTTAAAACCATTAGTTTTGGTCTACGAAATAGAGAAAACGGGTTCGAGAGTCGGTTACGTACGAGGAAGGGTTAGCACCCTCGTAACGCCCAAAAATTGGTACCTAATTGATTATTTGACGTCTTTTATGTCGGAAATTTGAAAGTTTTAAAATGCAATCCTCTTTTAAAAGAAAACTATTTGAATGCCTCGAACTTGAAAACTAAGACTCACTTATCTCAAACGAATCAAAACATCACATCCAGTAAGTTAGGACGCAATATTTCAAAATCTTTGAAGCTAAACTTGCCTTTGGAAAATTTCCATCTTGAAACAACAAAACGCCATATCCAGTAAGTTAGGACACAACGTTTTGAAATCTCAAGAATAATTGTTTATATTTTAAAACTCAAAACATTTAGAAGGGTACTTGGATATTCGAATTCGAGGAGAAAAATCGCAACCCAGTAAGTTAGGGCACTACTTTTCTCGAAAATCCTAAATGTCAAATATTGCCTTTAATTAAAAAACAATTTTTGGATAAAAATGACAATTAAATGAAATATATTTTTTAAAATAATGATTTGAGTAAAATTTAAAAAAACAATAAAAAATAAAAAAATTAAGGAAACATGGATTAAATCAAAATAAAAAAAGGTTGAAAAATGAAGATGAACAAAGAATAAAATAAGAACAAACCGCAGAAAATAAGAACGTAAGAGGGAGAGAAATTTGAGCGAAAGCTCTCAAGAATTTTTATTGCTTCTCAAAACTCAAGTGTGTTACAATGAAGGGGAGGCCTCTATTTATAATTGAGCCTCCTCAAATCTAACGGTACAGATCAATTACATCAACGGTTAAGATTAAAGGGTATCTACAAATTAAATCTCTAAGATTACAAAATCATATCTTCTAAGATTGCATATCATATCTAAGATTGTAATCATATCTAAGATTGTATCATATCTAAGATTGCATATCATATCTAAGATTGCATATCCTTGAAGATTATATTTCCATATGAGTCAAGCTTGTAGATGGGCCTTAAATTTTTTCAAGTAATGGGCCATTCCGATTAGGCCAAATTATATTTGTAATTCTGGACTGGACTTGGACTTCGTTTTTTTTGGGTTTATTATTTTTGTTTTTGGACTTATTTCTGGGCCCGGGCAAAATTGAGTGTCTACACTCGGTTTCATCTTAATGGCACATGCTTCCAACTAAAATATACATAAAAATTTATTTAATGTTTACTTTTTTCATCTCCTATGCTTTTGTATCTCCTAATGGTGTATAAAATTGTGATTACTCATTTTCGCATCCCCTTAGCTATTATAAACTTTCCAATTTTAATATCTTACATGGGTTAGTCGATGGGTTATAAAGGGCTAAAAATGATTTTTTTTTAAAAAAAATTAGAGTCAGGACAAATTTGATAGTTTATATAAATATTGAGGGTCAAATTTATTGAAAATTTTTAGAATTAGAACTAAAATGAAAAAAATTGTAAACATTGAGGCCTAAATTTGTTGAATTTTTAACATAATTTTTAATATTTTTAATAATGTATATTTATTTCAAAATTTTTAAAATTTTAAATTTTTTTAGAATTATTGTTAAAAATTTTTAAAAAAATCAAAACAATCTTTTAACTATAATTCAAGGATCAAAGTAATAATTAACCATTCAAATTATCTTTCCACATCATCATTTAATAGAAAAATTTTAACAAATAGACTAATTTACATATTTAAAAATAAATAATGACAAATTTATTTATTTTTCAGTAAAAAAATCAAAATACAATTTAGATCTAAATACAACAACTTCCCTTATACTTTTCCCCACTCCAACTAACTACTCTAAGCGTTTTTTTCTTTCTTGTTTTCCCATCACATTCACATCATACATAGCTTCTTTCCATTTTTATCTTTGCTTCCACATTTCTGTTTTTTTTCTTTAAATCTAAACTACATAACATTCTTTACTACATATATACGTACACATGTAAAAATAATTATTTTTCCACATTTTTACATGATGTCATTAAAATAAATAAATTGATAGTTGGATTTTATAATATATCTCATTCATCTATGCATATTTTTTTTATAGTTTTTAATGGTTGAACTTATATATATATATATATATATATATATATGAAAGAAGAAATAGTTGTTTAGTACATACCATGACTGTGTGTTAAATAACACTTAAGTTTCAAAATAATGGATGAAAGACTGATGTTATTGTATCAAAGTATTTGATTGTCGAAACTTGTAATATATATTATTCTTTTTACCATGTGCGTGCTATGAAGTGGTTGATCTAAGACTATGTTTTGATGCCTAGTAAAATTTTAAAAAATTTTAGGAGTTTGATGAGATTTTTTTTTTAAATTGGGATCTAATTAAACTTTTAAATTTTTTTTAGAGATTAATGAGATTTTTTAAAAATGTTAAGAGAGTTTAATTAAAATTTCTTTTAAAAAAGTATAATGAGAATTTTCAAAATTTTAAGGGGGTTAATTAAATTTTTTTTAAAAAAACTTTAAAAATTTTGGGTACCATAATTGTCTGCCTCTGGTGCTATGGGTTAAAACATGAGTATTATTACTTTTAGCATATATTTTATTTTTTTATTGGGTTTGATAAAAATTAAAAATAATATATATAGATTTCATAATTTTTTTAAAAAGGTCAAATCGCATAATTTATAATATTTCATCGAATTATCGTAGTCTTGACCAAAACTTCATATAAATTGAGAAAAAGATTACTTTATATTAAAAACATTCTAAAAATAATAATTTCAACAAAATTTCAACTACTTTTTAGCTGAGTAATACATTTTTTACTAGTTTTCATACTCTCGCCATGACAGATTTATTGTATTTATCTATTACTAGTTTAAAAAAAAAAATCGAAGCAATACAAGAATGAGAGAAAAAGAAGACCATAGATACTCAATTTTAGTTACTAACATTTTATTTCTTTTTTGAAATAAAAAATATTATATTTTAGGAAATTGGGCTACCAAGCATATCTCTTTTGGAGCAACAATTCTTGTTTAGAAGAACTGTTGTTCGAGAAAAACTATATCCAGAATAACTATGTTCAAAACAAGATTTTAGTTAGAACAACTGTTATCCAATGTAGTTGTTATTTGAGAACAACTCCTGTTCAGAACAACTGAAGTTCAAAACAACTCTTGTTTAAAATAATGATGTTTCAGGAAAAACTATGTTTAGAAAAACTATTGTTTGGAACAACTTGTATTTAGAACAATTATGTTTTTCCAAAAGAGCTATTATTTAGAACTTGTTGTACAAAGAAAAGTATCACCACAGAACAACTCTTATTCGGAACAACTTCTATGTTGAGAACAACTCATGTTTGGAACAAGTTAAATTAATCATTAGTTAGGAACAACTCTCATCTAATAACAACCATTGTCTTGCGTTTCAAGAGATGTTCCGCAAAAGATGTTTCACACTGTACCACTTCACCAAATTAGAAGAACTAGAAGTAACCTCGGAATATGACAAGGTTCTTGGGTTATCTTCACTTTTGGGATGTTTCAAAGAGTTTGGCTTGATGGATCAGATATGGAGGTAGTTGAGAATTCTCCTCTTAAAATTTTCTTGTAGCGCTGAGTGTTTTTTTCTCTTTTCAAAAACATAGTGAATTCTTCATCGTTATTCACTATCACCAACAAAACCTTTCAGCATCCCATCTTAATCATTAATGCAATTGTAACTGAAAAATATTTATCATCATTCTCATTAATTACCAGCTTTGTAACTCTTATTCTTAAAACACTATAGATAGGAGCGATGAAAGGAATTTTGACACTTTTTTCATTTTCAGTATTTTGAATTCACAAAGGATTCTCTCTGAAATTCTATTAACTTACTTCTTTGTTAAGCCCGATCATCAACCATATTTCCCTTTCTCCACCTTACAGACTACCACCTATCGTTGTGCTCAGTGTTATCAAATCTACTCCAGTCTTCCTTTTTTCTTTCTTTTGGTATATCATGTTCACTTTTTTACAACACTTCATTTTTCCTTCAAAAGAACCCTTTACATTTTAGGTACTCCATTGAGGAGTAGTGACTGTATTGGGTGAAACTTTTACACTCATCTTTCACTGAAAAATATAAACCCTTTGTTGAAAGCCAAGGCACAACTATTCCTACCTATATCCAAGAATTGATAAACATCATTCAAGTCCCTTAGAAGAGGATGTAAAGCTTGGAAGAGAATAACAGACAAATGATGGAAACTATATCCAAGCTTGCATATTCCTCTTCTGCTCAACAAATTCAACTTGTGAATGAAGATGGGAATACTTTTGATAGAACAACTCCTCTAGATGTGTACACCAAAAATGGAAACAACATACCCACTAATTCTTTTTCATCTGGAAACACCAACATTGCTAATCCTCTTGTCACTATTACTGGAGTTGCTCTCACTACTCTTGGAGCTTCTACTGGTGTTGTTAGTACTTTTACTGTGATTGCTTTAGAAACTACTTCTCAAGGCTATGTCACTGAGAAGAAGCTTCAGAGGTTACTTGAGAAGAAGAAAGAGATCTTGAGCTTTTCTTAGTTTGATCTCAAGCTACCATACCTAGATATGGTAGTTGCAAACCCATATCCTAAGAATTATACTAGTCAGCAATTCAACGGGAAGACTGGCAATGCCTGTAAACATGTGATGAAGGTTATGGAAACACTTGGAATAGCTGAGTTGGATGGTGAACTAAAGTTGAAAGAATTTTCTAAGTTTTTTACGGAGAAGACATATAGTTAGTATGTCAACCTTACTCCTTGTTCTATTGAGCCATTGAGCCAAATGTGTAGGATGTTTGGTGAGAAGTTCTTTTCCACTCAAGAGAAGGTTACTTTGATTGATCTTGGAAGAGAGCACTGTTGAAAAAAATTCGGTTAAAAAATTTACTTTTATATTGGAAAAATAAAATTTTGAAAACTACGTCAATTTTTTATATTTATAATAATAAAATTTTCCTGAAAAGTACATATGTTTGTCTAAGACGGATCTTTAACATTCTCGAGTTTCAACCAAACAATCTTCTCTACTATTCCCGTACAACGAACTGTTTCGAGTGTGGGCTTGAACAATTACGAATCAAACACAGAACCAAAAATAATTTTCTTACTTTCAATAGGAATGTAAATCTCTCTCTTATAGAAACCGGTAGAATTGTTATTTCAAAAAATATAATTTATACTTAGAAATAAATTATCACTATTTTCAAAAAATATCTCAAATTTGTGTCATTTGTAGCCTTACCAGTGCCATCAGTTTATAGGGAGAGATAGAGAAATCCTAGTTGAATTTGAAAAATACAAATAGTATTTATTTAATAAAAAAAACCAATCCACTAATTGAATTAGGAGAGAGGGGCAACAACCCTAGTGTATTTAACCCAACACATACCGGATTTAATTATAAATATTTTCTGGACTTTTAACCCAACACTTTATAATTTAATCTAACCCAATACATGTTTTTCTATTTCCAAAAATAAATATTATTAAATTAATTAACTTTCCAACTAAATAATTTATTTCAACTCAATTCTAATTCCATTAAAGTCATGATAACTTTATCGTACAAGTTTTATGAGAGAATATATTTAATTTCTACATTCAACAGATTCACAATGACTAATTAATTTAATTTCATTTTCAAACTTCAATTATTTACTTAAATAAAAATTTGAAAAACTTAAATTAATTATCAGGTCATTTTCATACTTAGTAAGAAACCACATTCATTTCTGAATGTAACTCATTTTTTTAACTTTATCATTTCTATCCATTTATGTTCATTTAATTTTAAATACAATTCATTTATGATTTCAACGAGTTAGCGAAGGCACCGATTAGACGTACGTGATTAGGGCTCCAATGATTTATAATTAAGTTCCAACTTTTCACCTATTAATTATAATCTTATTTATCCATGAATTTATTCCACTATATTATCGTGACTAAGCTCTCCCCAATTATATACCATTACGAAAGCTATTCTATCAATGTTCATCCAATGACCTTGTCATAAGCGTGTTAACCTTATAATATATCCTTAATATCTTTGGGATAAATTCATTCTCCCAATATGATCCTATTTTACCTCATGGTAACGATAACATCTTCCCTTCATAAAATGTCTTACTATCAAATAGTAATTAAGTCATTTATCACAAAGACAAATGACTTATTACCATGTTTATTTTTCATCTATCATGTAATGCCGACAAGAAGATATCATTTACCCATTTCTAGGGCTATGAATTCCAATATTGTAAATGATGTTACATATTAGAGAAGTTGTATACCTAATGCACCAATTGTCGGTTTTTTAACTATTTGAACTCAAAATTTTACTTACATTAAAGTATACAAGTCACATGTACATAGTCCATCATCCACTCAAGATTGAGGTATACCACACTATAAACGTCACAAGTGAATAAATCCATAAACAAATTCAAAATCTATTTTACTTGGGTCTTGTTCGATGTACTGTCAGTCCAATTAGTCACATATATGTCTCTATCTTCTGGGAGTCATCCGTTCTAATGCTCAAGACAAAGCATCTTCCCATTTGGACTTGATAGACGAAATATTAGTATTTCAATTATTTTTCTCATTTTCGATTAGACTAATGACATGTTTAGGTTCATCTACTAATATAAGTTGTCCTTTCAGATTACAATATGATCATGTAATACCGCTTCATATTAGTTAAATATTAGATAACTAGTGAGCTAATATTTGCATCCATTTTACTTTGCATGCAAAAACCATGTAGGACAATATACAAAGGGTATGAATTTAATTCATGAATAATTTTATTAAGTCAATCCGTTTGAATAAATACAAGTATACAAACGAATATACTATAGTAAGGGCACTGGATAAACAAGCTTTAGAAATCAAGAGAGGAGCTATAGAGTATATCTAATGCTTTAGAGAAATAGTGTTAAACATTCAAGACTCCCATGATGAGAACGAGTTGGAGAAAGTATGCATCCAAGGAATGTTTGGTGAGTATAGGGTTCATTTCCTCTTCTTACTTTTGCTAAACTAGTTGAAGCTGCTAGAAGAACCAACAATATAAAGAACCAACAATATAGTTCAAAGGCAAAAAAGAGTTAATTGCTTTGGAAAGAGAAATACTCTTACAACGAATGTGATTCAAGGAGGAGGAATAGAAAGAGAAAGAGAAAGAAAATGCCCACTGATAAACGATAAATTATACATGTTTTTACCTCATGCTTAGCCTAATTTATGGATGAATTATCATTGAATTTGTGGAAATTGGTGCTCTTAATCCTTCTATTTCATGTTTTATGCCTAGGTAAGCTTAAGGAAGAGAAAAGAGCAAGAAACAGGCCAAAAAGGGGCAAGTTAGGCCCAATTCAATAATCAACATGGCCCGTAGATTCACCACACGGCCGTGTCACACGGTCGTGCCACTTTGAGCATAAACACGGCCCAACCCCGACTCGCACGGCCAGACCACACGACCGTGCCACCTTAACAGACCCGAACACGGCCTGGGTCTTGATCCATACGGGCATGGCACACAGGCGTGTCCCTGTCATGAGGAAGTTCAATTTCACTTGGAAAAGGTTGCTTAGGGGCTAAGAAAGCCATTCTAAACTCTATATAAAGACCTTAGGAGCCAACTTTAAAGGAGACATTATTTTCCCGTCAAGACGGGGAGTTAAAGGCAGGGAATTACTCGAAGGGAAGCCGATTGATCCATCCCAGAAGCCAAATTCTTCCTCAAGACTGAAGATCTCCCTTCAAATTCCTACAGGGTTTTTTGGTTCTTTATGTTTTGTTATTTTTATTTTTCTGAGATGTTTTCTTTATTAATTATGAACTAAATCCCCCAAATACTTGAGGGGGATGAAACCTAAAACAGATCTTGATATTATTTTATCTTGAGTTATATGATAAATACTTGAATCGTTCTTAATTATATGTTCTTAAGTCTTGTTTTAATAATCCTAGGTATTAATTCAAGTATTGATGTGCTTATTCAGAGGAGCAAAAGTCCCCGTTTAAGAGTAGATCTAGCATAATTAAGCGGAGTTGCATGCAGCCCTAGACATAGAGTGACATAAATCTGCTGGATTAAGGTCAAACCTAATAAGGGGATCCATAGATCGAGTAATGCAAGGCTAGGGGTTTTAACTAGAAAGAGATTTCAGTTGATAAACCTAAGATTAGTTGTTCTTATCCTCGACGGAGGTATTAACATAAGTTAGGGATCTCTACGGATCAAGTCAAGTGAATAGATCGTCTAGCTCAAGAATTGATAACAAATGAAGTCTAGGTGGATTCTCCCTTAAGTATTGCCCAATTCAATCAGTTTTTCCTAAAGAGTTTTTCCCCAATTTACTTTCTGTGCATTCATAGTTAGTTTTAGAATTAGTTTCATAAAAATCCCTTTTATTTTTAGGTTAAATAATAGAAAGGAAGTAAGTACTAGTACTTTTGGTTCCTTTGGGTACGATATCTCGGTCTTGCCGCTAAACTATACTACTGTTCGATAGGTGCGCTTGCCTTAAAGTCGTAATAGTAGTTCGTTTTTAGTACGATCATTATTATAAATTGTATTACTTCATATCACGCATATCACCCACCACAACCTAATTTGCATACTAAAAGATATAATGTGAGAAGAGGGCAAAATAATGATGTTGATTCTCCAAAAATGGACCAAAAATAGAAATATTTATTTGACTTATGTTTTATATTTGCCAACTACTGAAAAGAAATTGTTATTACCAAACGGTTGGTCATCCACTTTTTGAATGTAGAAATCTTCGAAGGATATTCCATTGAAGAGTGCAAGCAAGAAAAGTTGTTATCAGGACTAATGGGGTGCAGAATAATCTTCTTCCAACTCACCAAAATCCTCAGGGGTATGTGAATGTAATCACTCATTCTCATTAAGATAATTCTTCTCATTCTCTCACTCAATTTCAAGATACAAAAGTGATTCCACAATTATATTCCATAGAAAATTTCCTCATGAAGACTCTAAATTTTAAACACTTTCTTTGATTATCTTTGGTTTATGGAAGAATTGAGAAAAGATATTGCTATTGCACTTTTTCATATTACAAGTAAACAATATAGAGAATGAAACATGGTTGGAAAACCTACGGGAAAAATGACAACTAGGTATGAGAATGCCATTGTTTTTACTGAGGTGGATATGTGCACTTCTCATCCTTAGCACAACAAGTCACTCTATGTAGAAAGTACTATCAATGGTTTTCCTAATCGAAGAACATTTATTGATGATGGATTGTCTGTGAATCTTATGTGTTTGTCTACTTTGAAGGCTATAGATATTGATGTGAAGAGTCTACTTCGTCCTATGATAATATCTTTATTTGATAATAAAGATATTATAAATTCAGAGAAGGTGACAATAAACTTCAAAATAGGCCAGTTCAAGATCAAACTTGCTTCCATGTAATTGATGCTGATGTGTTTTATCATCTTCTCATAGGAACAAAACCTCTCCATACTCAAAATATTATCCAGGGCTATTGAAAGGGAAAAAAGGTATTCGTTTCAGCTACAAAGACATCATGTGAACAGAATAAGTGAATTATACAAAAACATCTTTCTTTAAAGATCCAACAGATGATGAAGAAATGATTATTGTAAGGCCAATAGGTGTTCTACTCTTAAAATGGAAAGAAATCTCTTAAAAATGATGAGAAAAATGGGAAGAAAAAGATACGTCAGGGTGGAAACAGAAGTGTCAAGAAGAATAGCAAAGTGACTTCTTTTGTTGGGTGAGTTTGATATTTCTATTGTTCAATCGAAAACTATCAAATCTCAAGCACTCTTAGGTCTTTTAGCTCATTTTCCATCTCAAAATAAAGAAGCACTGAACTGTTCTATACCGAATGAATTCCATGAAGATGTATGTTTAGTAAGTGTAGATGAAGGAGAATGCAAGTTATATTTGATGGTTCTGCAACTAGTTTTAAATGAGGTGCGAGAATAGTCTTAATCTCACCAGGTAGAGAATTTCATTTCTATAGTGAGAGTATTGTGTTAACCTCCTCTCATGTGAGTAGAAGAGACATCTCCTTAGAACAGGAGGTAAGAGAAATAGAGTGCTCCTTAATTCCAGGTTTAAAGTTAAATCCTCAAAATCAAGTAAAGAACCTATTCTTTTGGCCTTCAAATTAGGCTTTCCTTATACTAATAATCATGCAGAATATGAAGCATTGATATTGGGTTTACATATAATAAAGATATTGGGATCAACAATCTTTGTATCTATAGAGATTCCAATCTTATTGTGAAGCAAACAAATGAAGAATTTTCTTTAAAGGAGCCCATGTTAACTTCTTATAGAACTCTTATTTAGGCCTTATAGAAGAAATTTCAAAATGTAAGGTGTGAACATAGTCTAAGGTTTACAAACAAGTATGTTGATGCTTTTACTACTCTAGCTTCAAAAATTTATAATGTCAAAGAGAGCTAGAACATCAAAATGTCAACAATCAAAAGAAGTTTTCCCTTTCCAGCAAGTGAGTTGTTATGTCCTATAAAATATAAAGATGATGAAGATTATCATTATAGTTTAGTCCTAATTACACCTAAGATTATCATTAAAGTTTTTGTAAGCTCATATAAGACTCGAAAATGTTTGTATATCATATCATAATCCTTTATTGGTCATATTTAAAAGTCAATTAGTTTAAATTGGTTATATTTGATCGTAGTTGCTCTAGCAATGAATGTGGCATCCTATAGCTCAGACCTAACAATGGGTCGGGTATAAGGTGTTACAATTACATCGCTTACTCCAACGAGCCGAGTATTTTTATCCACCAATGTCCAATGGCACGCAACAACTCCAATAATCTTATTCTAGATGTGTTAAACCTCTAAATGTTTGTGAATGCAACTTTATAAGGAGTGCAAATGATTGAAAAATGTTGTATATTGATTATCTGTGTTCTTCCAGAGATTTTTCATGAATGAGAAAGATTTGTTTCGGATCTTATTTTCAAGAAGACCATTAAAGTATATTTCTCCAGCTAGCATACATCTATTATTGGAGAAAATACATAGTAGAAGTGATCGCTATCACGCGTATGTATAAAACAGATGATTTTATAAAGCAATTTTAAATGTGTGGTTTTAACTGCAAGTGTACAGTGTCCATTGCAAATTTTGTAGTGTTAATGGGACACTGGAGTATCCCAATGATAGAACCTAAAGGATTGCCAAATGGGTAAATATGTTTATCAAGTTAATTATAAGTTAAGCAATTACTAATCCAATCGAGTCGAAAATTATTAGTGCAATACCAAATAAAATTCTTTATAAACTAACTAAGCAAAACTTTTGTCCTAATTTTTTAGATAATGTATGTGATTAAATGATGGTCAATTGATTAGTTGAGTGCTAATTAAACTAATGAACCTATACCAATTATATTGATTGCCACTCGTAATTAGGAATCTCCTCTTGGTCTCATCCTAGACTAAAAGATACCATCTAATATTACCTCTCGGTCTCACCTAGGCATAAATATTACCTATCAATCTCACTATTTGGTGCAATTATATCGAACTATCTAAGGATAAACTCTCCTCTCGATCTCGTTTATCTAGGTTTTCTGCTAGAGGCGTCAATTCTAACGTATTAAGCATTTCGATATAATAAAACAACCAATCAATCAAGAATAGTCATTAACTTAAACTAACAAACAACCAATCAACCAACAATCCGACAATTTAGCACATAATAAAGCTCAACATCGAAACAGACATTTCACCGAATAGTTAATAAACACAATATAGAGATAAAGATAAGAAATATTCATTTAGATGTGGAACCAAAGGCACCCAAAAGATTTATCCGTCTTTATTTACAAAATCTTTTACAAGAAAGAAGAAAGAAAAATACAAGAATAAAATCTAATCTAAAAAGAAAAGAGAAAACCTATACTAAAAATGAAAAGAAAAAGAAAAGAAAAGAAAAACCCTAACCCAAACCTAAAACTAAGGAAAAGATGATAGAAAACAAATAAAAAATAGTCTCTTTCTTTATTCATCCAAAAGTGGCTTTTAAGGACTAATTAAAACTCTATTTTTATGACCAAAATGCCATTGGTTGTCTAATTATTGATTAGTGCATTAGGAGGACAAAAACTACCCATGATGTCATTTTGTGTTCCCATACGACAGGGGTATCGTGATACCTATGGGAGGGCATCACGATACCACTATAGATGGCTCTTTTTCTTCTTAATTTCATATCAGAGAGAGGTGTTGCGATATCCAAGTTTCAATGTTGCGATACCTCTGCTTGTGGCATGGTTTGCACAACACTCAATCACTCATTAGGGTCTAAATGGAACCCTTGGCAAATTTTGGTCTCAAAATAGCACAAAATAAGCAGAAAATGCATAAATAGCTTATTAAAGCTAAACAAAGAAGATTAAATGAAATTTACTAAAAAGACATGAAAATTACTCGAGAATAAGCTCATTAAGTATATCAAGGAGCCTAATTTGACATATTAAATAGTGGTAGATTAGGAAGCAGTGGAGAACATGAAGGGGGCAGAAAGCTTTACTAGAAACTCTTGAATATTGGGTATTACTGTCCTTGTAACAGCCTGTTTTTAAGTGGTGTCGAAAACAGTAGTTTCGGGCCACCAAATTTGACGAGTAAGTTCATAAATATTATTATTTAATATTTACGAGTCAAATGTGATTTTTAAAAAGGTTTTTTATTTGATAATTTATGTTATAAGTTCAAGTGGTTTTAGAAAATAAGGTATCGGGACCTTGTTTTTATAAACTGAGCTGTAAATATTTATAAAAATACTTACAGAGTGTCATTAAGGTGGTATTAAAGTTTCGTTAAGAAATTTTAACGTTTCAATGGTTAATTAATTAAAAAGGATCAAATTAAAAAAAGTGCATTCCCGGGACTCTTTTCCAGTAAATTGAACTAGTAAATATTTACGAAGCTAGTTGAGTAGTTAATTAGGCTTCAATTAAGTGAATTTACTTAAATCAAAAGTAATTAGATATAAAGACAAAATTGCATATAGGGTGAAAGTTAAATTATAGATTAAAGAGAAATTTAAGGGACTAAATAAGCAATTATGCCAATAGTCATTATTGAGGCGGCATAAGTGTATATATTATAAAATTTTAAAGTTAAAATATATATGATCATATTATAATATTAAAACTTAAATGTTAAGTGTATATATATTATATTATATTATATTAATAAAACAAAAAGAAATAAAAATAGAAAGAAAGAAACAGAGCCAAACGAAACAGAATAGAAAAAGGAAAGAAAAAGAAAAAAGGGAGAAAGGAGAAAGACGAAGGGCTTTAGGGGTTTCAAAGTTCCAAGTTCAATTGGTTAGTTAATTTAGTCTATTTTCTTGTAATTTTATATTTTTGGAATTTTGGTATTAAATATTACCCGACCCATGTCAAAATTTTAGAAATTATGGAGTTTTTAAATGTACTTAATGTTGAATAATTTTAGTATTAAGGATTAAATTGATAGATTTTTAGGTTAGAAGTGAAAAAGGATTGAATTGTAGAATGAACTGTAAATTTTGAGTAATAGGAATTAAATTGTGAAAATTTCAAAAATTTAGGGATTTAAGTGAAATTAGACAGTTAAATCTAGTTTAAAGTGGAAATTGAGTGAAAATATAGAATTGATTGTGAAGAAATAAAATTGGTCTTGGTTTAGGGACTAAATTGGAATTTAGAGAAAAGTTGAATAAAAATTGAAATATTTAATGTGAAATTGTATTGTATTGATGAATTTTAATTGTATTAATTTTGTAGCTAACGTCATACCAGAATCCTCGACTAAAAAGCGGAAAGATAAAGTCGACGAGGAATAGCTCGGAATTTCTGGTTTGTACTTCTATAATCTGAATTTAGTTGTTAATTGTTATAATTCAAATTAATGTATATGGTAAGTGTTGAGGTGAGAATTATTGCGTTTTGCAATTGAAATGGATTGATTTAGTATGTGATAAATTTATTGTATTTATATTAATTGAATTGATATATATATATATATATATATATTGAATATATATTGATTATTTGAATTAAATTGAATATTGGTTGTATTTGAAAAGTGAAATTAAACCCTATTATCTGTATCGGGCTGAGTCAGATATAGATGGCATGCCATAGGATTGGAAGAGTTTAAGGATTCTTCGACTTCGAGTCGATGAGACACTGGGTGTCACTTTATTACTTCGGATATATTCGATGAGGCACTGGGTACCAATTTATTTCAGTTTAGCCGATGAGATACTGGGTGTCAAATTATTACTTCAAATTATCCAATAAGGCAGTAGGTGCCAAACTAGTGTGTTTTGGTCGAATTCGTGTATCCGTCCGAGTCCGAGTCATGTTAATAGGGGTAAATGAATAATAAAGTTTTATAATTGATAATGAAATGGTATGGTATGAGAAATGGAAATGAAATAGTGAATTAAAAATAGAATGTGAAATATGTTGCAAATATATGGAATATATGATTATATACTCATGAAATGACTATGGAATGGATATTAAAATTGTATAATGAAATGTGAAATAAATTATGTAAAGCTATTTATATAGCAAGTATGAGAATAGAGATATTTGTGAAACAAATGAAATATGATATGGTTGTTGTAATAATTAAATATTTAATGTGTTTATATTTCAATTGTATATTTGTAATTTCTTATCTTTAAATATTCGGATTATAGAAATACCACTGAGTTTATACTCAACGTACGGTTTTGTTTCCCGTGCACAGGTTAGGTACTTAACTTTTGATCACCGATTCAGCATCCAACAATGATCCCGAATTCAAATGTGGTGATGTTTATTCTTTTTGTTGGCATGGGTGTCTAAATAATAGTTATTTTATGGTTTGATTGTGAATGAGGTTATAAGTTAAATTTTGGTTGGTTTTATACATATAAATATGTGTTTATTTTTGAAGCCATATTATGGCATGGTAAATTGAACTAAATCTAGATAGGTGCATCTGAATTTAATTCTATGTTTAAGTGCTCATTAACTAGGCAAAATTTATTTGGATTTGATATGTTTATAATTTGAATTAAAATAATGCTTTGATGACTTGTTTTGATGATATGAAATGTATGAAATTTCTGTCTATTTGATCTGTAAACTCCAATAATGCTCCATAACCCGATTCCAGCGAGGGATACGGATTGGGGGTGTTACAGGCCTACTATGGAAGCATATGCATTGAGTTATGCAAGAAAGTGCCACCAATGCCAAGTTCATGGAAATGCTATACATGCTTCAGTGGTAGAGCTTCACAACATCTTTACTCCATGGCCTTTCCATACTTGGTTATTTGATTTGATCGGCCTGATCAATCCTCAATCTAAGGGTTACACATAGATACTAGTAGCAACAAAATTTTTCACAAAATGGGTGGAAACAATTCCTTTAAAAAATGCAACAGGTCCGACTATGGCCAATTTCATTAAAGATAACATTATTTGTTGATTCAGAATACCTAAGAGTATCTTCCAGATAATGGAACGCCTTTTAATAAATTCCAATGTAAGGGAACTACTTGCTTTGTATGATTTTGATTATGCAAAGTCATCACCTTATTGTCTAAAAGGAAACGGCCAAGATAAAGCCACTAACAAAACCCTACTAAAGATCCTCAGTTGAATGGTCCATGAAAAGCCAAAGTTATGATGTGAAGCAATTCCAGTGGCGTTGTGGGCATATAGAACTTCTAAGCATGGTTTTACAAAGGCAACTCCTTTTTCTCTAGTTTACGGAACTAAAGTTGTTCTACTTCTACAAAACTTGCTTTGAGTGTCGAGTTTGATAATGATACTTTGAGAAAACTAGAGCTTAAAGCATTAGAAGAAGGGAAACATAAAGCAAAGAAGAACTTCTCAGTGTACCAATGAGGATTAAGTAGAGCATATGACAAACTAGTGAAAATGAGAAATTTTGAAGAGGGAAAGGTGGTGCTACGTGTTACATATGACATCAGAAAAGGAACACATGCTTCTAATTTTACTCCAAAATGAGAAGGACCATATATTTTTCATGAAGTCAATAAGAACGAATTTTGCGAGTTGTTGAATCCTAATAATGCTGTTATCACAATGCCTATCAACTTTCAATATATCAAAAAATAACATGTATAAGACTCTTTACTTTTCTTTTTCTAACACAATCTAATGTAAAAGGAATTCATACTTCTACTCCCTTTTGTACGAGTATGATATTGATGTATTCTATATTTGACACTTTTTACTTGCTAATCTCTTTGTCTTATGAACTTTTCACTATTTAATTGGTTGCATTTGATTTATTTCTTGTGTAGTGAACCCAATATTGGAAATGGCAATAAAAGGACTTAATCTGCAATTTTTTTTCTGTCGTGGCTGAAGACGTGGGCACGATGCTGGGCACGACGTGGATCTGACATGGAAGATCATAAGTCAACACAGGAATATTCTAGAAACAACTTATCTTGATCTATTGACATGATTTTGGGGGATTTTGGATTACATTTTTATATTTTTAGGATATTATCTTATCTTTTTTTTATTAGTTTCCTTGTTGTTTTGGGAATTTGAAACCTATAAATACCCACCTTTGGGTAAGGCTAAGAATCATCTCTTGTCTTAGTTTTTGTTGTTACTTTGCTTTCATTTTCAATAAAATTTTCTTCTTTTGTTTTATTTCTACTTTCTTTTATTTTATTTTATGTTTTTACGTTATCAAAATATGTTAAGCATGATAATCAATATCATCCTTGGCTAATTTTTCTCAAGCCAAGAGCTAGTATGAATCAATTCCTCACATGAGAATTGAATATTGCTTAAATCCCTTCAGTATACATTTTCGTCTTTCTGCTTAGATAGTTTGGCATCGGCCTTACTAAAATTTTTAAACGTTTTTCAAATAAAAAAGGATCCATTGGTCTGGAATCGTTTAATTTTACAGTTGGGAGGAAGGATCGGCCTGTGGCATTTTGACTTCCTATGAACTCTCTTAGGGCGGTCCGCTAAGGAAAGACGAGATCGGAAACGATTCTCGATGAGACAACTTCCGAGTTGGGCTTTTCCTGTTTTAAAACTAAGAATTTTAATGGCGATAGGCGTGGCTGATTTACTTAAGAATCGACTTTCGAAGATAGACTTGGGAAGATCGGTTACATGAGAGAAAAGCAAGTTACGATGGGTTGGGCCTCGTAGACTGTAACCGACATGAATCCCGAAGCAAAAATCTATTTTCGATGATCGTTGGAATTGACAAAACTAGCTCGAGACGATTCTTATACTCGTGTTTATTCAACTTAATCTTTCACCTTCTTTATTTTATTGCTTCTATTTTAATACATCTTTCTTTGCAATTTTACTTGTTTATTTTATTTTCTTGTTACTTCTCAAATCACCCTTTTGTTTTATTTTCTATTTCAGCTCCTAGGTTGAGAACAAGTTATTTAATCAAGAATTCCATTAAACTCCCTGTGGATCGACCCTCTTCCACTATTCTACCCTTTTTATTTTTGAAGAGGTTTATTTTATTTTGATAGGCAAAACGACACTTGTCAGATATTTTATCAATACATGAAAATTCAACTGCATCTTTTTCGTTCATATTTTAGCTACACTTTATAACTTATAGTCGTAGCTTTATTGCTTATACTTTGGCTATATGCTGCTTCTATCACTCTAGCTGCAACTTTATCGTTTATTCTGGCTCAGATTTATATATTGACCGTTGCTATAATGCTTTATAAAAAGATTGAATAGATCTCCTGAACATTAGGTCAAGAGATATTCTCTCCTCAATGTAAAGTGGAGAATAGTTCTCCTTGTTTATAAATATTCTTAATTTTTTTTATTAATACTAATAAAAAGAGTGGTTACTTTTTGTAGAATAAAGAAATGCATTCATATTATTAGAATAACACTGAAAATTCAATAAAGATTCCTATATATTTCAATGGCTTTTCTATTATGTCATCATCTATATGGCATTTATTTATTCATTAATTTTATTTCTTAAAATAATGGGAAGTTTAAATTTGCATGCAAATTATTTATTTATTTACTTTATTAATAATAATAAATTATTATTATTGTAATTTTAGAAAAGATAAAATAGTTTGTTCCAAGAATAAAATGGTAAGTTGCTACCACTTTTTTAGGGAAACATTATGGAAGGTTGTTCCTGAAACACTATACTTGAGTGTTCCTAATTTTTTTTTAAGGAAATCGATATTATAGGTTATTACAGAAACAATTTACTTGGTTGTTCCCATTGTTTTAAGAAAATTTACCAAAGGTTATTCCAAAAACACTATAACTTGTTGTTTCCATTATTCTTTTTGGAAACATTATAGCAAGTTGTTATGAAAACATTGCAACAAGATATTCCTAGTTTTTTAGGGAAACACTATATCTAATTATTCCAAAATTTTTAAAAAAGAGAACTAGCTCAATTTTTGGGAAAGAACACAAACAGTAGCAAAATATAGCAATAAATCAGGAAATTAGAATATTGTATTTTATATTTTTTATTATTTTGGCTATAAAAGGCCGAATATAATCGGTGTAAAAGGGGATGATTTGGAATACAAAAAAACAAACAGAAGAGATTTTTGAAGGTATTTTTATACTCATAGAAAAATAAAGAGAAACCCCTACCCCTTTTGTGTTGATCGCCCGAATACGAAACGTTTTGGTTGTTCTTGGATTTTAGTGAGAGTTTTGGGTATTTGGGGTCTAGATTCGTATTTAGGGAGGTTGTGGGCTTTTAAATGGCCTTTTTAGGGGTTTCGACCACCGTATGCGGTGGCGGAGACGGCGGACCATGGCGGCCCAATGATCGAAGCTCGACCGGACTAAGGCAGGAGCTCGGAGGGCGAAAGGGGTATTTTTTAGAGAGTTTTTTTTTTATTTTTTTAGGGAAGGTTTAAAATGTTTTTTTTTTTTGCTTCGGGTTTTTGGTATTTAAGGCCAACTCATACGACGTCGTTTTGGAGTAAGTCATTGAGACCCAAAACGGCGCCATTTCATGGCTAAAGATCGGCGCGTTGACCCGACCCGGGGAGGACGCGTTTTTAATTAATGGATTATTTGCGCATCAGGTCCCTCCCCTTTTGCGACAGGTTGCAATGGAATCCTGAATCCATTTTTTTAATTTAGCCCTATACTTTTTTATTTGTTCTATTTTAATCCTCAAGCTATTAAATAAGCTAGTGTTTACACAGCACCATTTTGAGTGTTTGGGATAATTTCCCAGTGAATCCTTGCTTGTTTGCGCATATGCTAGTTTGATCATTGATAGCCTGTTTTTACTATCTACCATTTAAACCCCGAATTTTATTTAAATTTTAATTTCATCCTTAACCCTTTTTAATTAACTTATTTATTTATCTTTCAAAAAGTTATTTTATTATATTATTTTAAATATTTTTTTGTATATTATTCTATTTTAAACTTTTACATATTATCTATTTTAAATTTGTGTATATATTATTTAGTTTTAATCTTTTACATGTTAGTTTAAGTTGTTTTACAAATTAGTTTTTTTTTTAAATCGCTTTATATGTTATTTTATTTTAAATTATTTTATATACTAATTATTTGAAAGTATTTTATATTGTTGATATTTATAGCATTTATTTTAAACTTGTTTTTTTTATTTATTTAGAACTTACTTACAATATTTATTTAAAAAAAAACCTTTTATTTGTTTTCTACATTTGTTTTAAACCTTTTTTACTTCTTTTTCATTTTACATAGTTTCATTTGTTATTTATTTTAAACTTTTTCACATCATTTTTTTATTACTTATTTTTTGTTTTTGTATATCATTTTGTGTCGCTTTCGACAATCATCAATATTGGAATTGTATGTTATGTAATTATTGCTATTATGTGTATTGTAATTCTTAATTTGTATTTATTGGTTATTCGTGATTCATTAGTGTAACATTTTGTGTATGAATTATTACTTTGTGTTGTATATTATCATTTCATCACATTCCATTCACTTAAAAGGTCATGTTTTAATACCGTTTACATTTTGAAATCATTTTATTCAAAAGTTTTCAAAATAAGGCAATACTCGGTATTTGGGATCTTCGAGAAGATTGTTCCCTAACTTACTGGGTTCCAATTTTTTTTCGTTGAATCTAAGTAACTGAATACCGTTCTTCAATCAAAACGTATAAGTTTCAAATAAAAGTTTATTCTTGAGAATTCGAAGTGTTGTGTCCTAACTCACTGGATATGACATTTTGTTATCTCGAGATAAGGATTTTTAAAAATAAAAGCAATGTTCTACGTTTAGAATTTTGAGAAATTGTGCCCTAACTTATTGGGTTCCGATTTTTCATTTGACCCAAATAATTGAATATCCTACCTAAACTTAAGTGTATGAGTTTTAAAAATCAAAATGCAAGCTTAATTTCGAGGGTTTGAAATGTCATATCCTAACTCATTGGGTGTGACATTTTATTTCTTTGAGATAAGAGGGTCTTAGCATCCAATTTAATTTATTCAAGTGTTCTTTTAAATAAAAGGATTGTATCCTAAAATCTTTTCAAATCTTCGACATAAAAACATTAATTAATCAATTAGGTACCAATTTTGGGCGTTATGAGGGTGCTAACCCTTCATTGTGTATAACCGACTCCCGAACCCATTTTCTCGAATTTCATAAACCAAAATTATTGTTTTAATAAATTAAAATTTTATTAAAATAATCAACCTCAAGGTGATCCGATCACACCTCGAAAAAAAGATCGGTGGCGACTCCATTTTCGTTTTCAAGTCGACTTCTTTTTTTCAAAAATAATAAAAAATAGTTTCGACATAGAACAATTTTTTTTTCAGAAGAGCTATAATTCATAACAAGCTTTATTAAAAAAAGCGGCACCATAGAACAACTCTTAGTTGGAACAACATCTTCATTGAGAACAACTATATCAAGAACAACTCACGTTTGGAACAAGTCAAAATAATCATTTTTCAAGAACAACTCTCATCCAAGAACAACCATCGTCTTACGTTTCAAAAGATGTTTTGCGGAAGATTTTCCTATGGTATTGCTTTGCCAAAGTAGAAGAAGTAGAAGTAACCCTAGAATATGGCAAGGTTATTAGGTTATCTTCACTTTTGGGATGTTTTAGAGAGCCTAGCTTGGTGGATCAAATAGGAAGGTAGTTAAGAGTTCTCCTCTTTACAGTTTCATGTAATGTCGATGCCAAATTGGGTTAGGGGAATGGAATAGTCATTCCCTCCTTATTCTTGGATGAATAGTGAAGCTGTAGTTTGGTTTATTGTTCTCTTTAGTTGGCTGAATGGCTATTCCATTCCTATTTTTTTGATTTATCGAATCATCATTTGGTGAAGAGGGTTAAGAATAGCCTCTTCAACAATAGACGTAATAACAAAATTTTGCCCTTGAAAATTTTATCCTGAATTTGTTCACCCATCTATTCCATTATAACAATGGTGCCTCCCTCGATTCCTTAATTGAGAATCGTCTATTCATTTCCAACTTTTTTACCCAATTCCTATCTCTCTTTTGGTCGGACTTTTTGCTTAGTGTCAGAACTCTCCTTCCTTGTTTGCTTCAAATCTACCACACTGCTAAGGTTTTCAGTTCGCTATCAAAATACATATTCAATGTCAAAGATCCAAGGACGTACATGGTACATCTCCATTTCCTTGATTCAATTCATCGAGATTGGATTTAAGTAACTCTCGATTTCACGTTTTAGTTAGTAGGTTACTAGCTTTAACCAATTTTAGCGATGGGGATTTAGTAAATCATAAAATTATAGAATATTTGTTTTGGGTTAATTTAGAAAAGCTTAAAATTTGTTTCGTTTTGGTTGTTGGTGTTGTTAGTTTTAATGGCTGTCTCTTTCCCTTTTTTCTTCTTCTTTGCTTTTCTGTTCTCTTCATTTTTTGAATCGTTCTAACTTACGGTGTTGTCAGTTTGATGGATTTGATATTTGGGGTTTGATTTTAGGTAATGGGGCCTTTTGAATCATTGGGTTGGTGTGGTGAGAATGATAAAACAAAGTAGATAGTGGTGTGGTTTTAGGGTAATGGTTGAGTAATAATGGTACGGTGAAGATCAAGGGGAGTGGTAGAACTTAGGATTAGGCTATGATGGGGGTGAATGGAGTAATAATATGCATTTATATAATATTTTTATCAAAATATTTATAAATTTAATATTAAAAATAAATAAATAAAATATAAATTATTATTTAATTATATTTTTCATTATTAGTAATTATTTCATTTAATTCAAAATATAATTTAATTTAAATATTTTTACAATATATTATTAATATATTTAAAAAAAAATTTATTTCTAAGGGTGAAATTGTCATTTATGATATATTCCATATATATTCCTCTCAACCAAACGTATGAATACTATTATAATACTTATTCCATTCCATCTAACCAAACCACTGTTATGTCTATTAAATTCTATTATAGCCCTATTCCATTTCCATAGAATGGCTATTCCATTACAGCTCTATTCCATTCCAGTGAACTAAACATGTCACGAGTGTTTTTCCCTTATTTTAGAAACATGGTGAATTCTTCTTCACTATTCACCATCACCAACAAAATCTTTCACCATCCTTTTTCAATCATTAATGCAATTGTAATTGTAATGTATTTATCATTACTCTTGTTAATTGCCAGCTTTGCAACTCCTGTTCCAGAAACACTATAAATATGAGCCTTTCACAACTAGTGAAACGACTTTTAGCACTTTTGGCATTTATAGTGTTTTGAACTCTCAAAGGATTCTCTTTGAAATTCTCTCAACTTACTTCTTTTCTAAGCATGATCATCAGCCATATTACTCTTTCTCGACCTTAACGACTATAACCTATCCCTACACTCAGTGTTACTATGACACCTTATACCTGACCTGATCTGTAACACCCTAAACCTGGCCTAGATGTTATGGCCGAATCGGGCGATGTCACATGAGAGTGTTTTGAAAATCGATTCGAATACAAAAACTTGTTCAAATTATTATCTTTTACTTAGTCAGAAAATACATACTGGTTGATTTGCTTGAAAACATATCTTTTACGTGAAAGCTTTGAAAACTGTTCATGCATACGAAAACCTTTAGTTTAGTTTATGAAAAATACATTTGTTGTGTCACAGTTTATAAATCAGTAATAACAATTTAAAAATCCCAAATCAAAATCCAAAATAGTCCAAGTCCAAAATTACATAAAATACCCCAAAGTAATAGTTTAAGTAATTAAAACTGTAAAGTCCAAAGTTTATGGCAGTAGTCACCGTCGAGTCCTCCGTTGCACCAATCCAACTATTGCTGGGGATTACCTAACAGATAAAGTAAATCAATGGATGAGTTTTCGCAACTCAGTGCGTACATCCCCATTGTTCAACATGCCTACAATCAGATAATTGAATACAATCATATTCCGGGCCAAAGCCCTTTACAGAAACGGTGTGGACCTTGGCCCACTCAAAAAAAATCAGATACAAACTTAGGGCCTTAGCCCATCATTAATATCACATGCATATTAGATCAGAAACATGCCCACTAACTTTGCACACCATCTCCGTCCAACCCTACACACCATGTGGGGATAAAATTAACCCACCCAGCCCTACACACCAAGTATGGGGATAAAATTAACCTATCTAACCCTACACACCATGTGGGGATAAAATTAACCCACCCAGCCCTACACGCCAAGTATGGGGATAAAATCAACCTATCCAACCCTACACACCATAAGGTACCGTGATACAGCACATATCAGAAATATTCAGAATAGCTGCCAGATAACAAGCTTAGAAGCCTTTCAAATACTTTCATCTATTTATCAATAATCCTACCCCAATGCAATACATCATACAAATATGGCATGCTATATGCAGATCATACATTTATTTTCAGAACAGATCAGGTTTACATGCTAGTAGTAACATGTTAATTCATACAACACAGTCTCATATCAAGGAATAGGGGTCTAAGCAATGCTTACCGACCTTACATCAGGTCACAGTTGACTTGGGCAACCCCCGCAATCTTACAGTTCAAATCAGAAAAATGGGCTCACATGCTCATGTGGCCTACCCGTGTGGGCCCACATACCCATGTAGCCCATACGACCCAAATTGACATTGCCCGTATAGATCACACGGCCTGACCCAAAATCTCACACAAACATGTGGTTCTTCAGTGTCAGCTCACACGTCCATGTGGCCCACACGGCCTAATTGGCCGAGCCCGTGTCTCACACAAGGTCTCGCCAGCCTCACACGGCCATGTCACGCACATACAGCCTAGTTCGTCGCTCAGACGACCTTGTCCCGCCACACAGTCTCCATACGGGCAAGCCCGTGTGGTGTCGACAGTAGGCTTTTTGACTTTTATCATATTTTAATTTTTGTGCAATCAGAGTACACACCTGAACTATTTTCGACGCCTAAGCACTCCCGAGCCCTTCCAAAACTAAAATCGACAATCCAAAATCCAATTTCAGTAATCCAAATCGTATTATAATGAACTGATAAATCCCGAAACAAACGACTACCTTACCTTCAACGAACGACGGTGTACTTTACTCGCTTCATCTGTTCAAGAACGATGATCAGCCCCTCGAACAACTCCTACCAACAACGAAAAACCCCTCTTAACTGATATTCAAAAATCATTAGAGTTTACCCAAAAGCAAAACTTACCAAGCCAATGAAAAACAAGAGTTGTGCACAAGAACGAGTTGGTAGCCAAAATTGAAGCCAAGGAAAGAACGAAATAACAGATGGGGAAAATATAGTAGAATTTCTGCAGTAACAAGAATGCACAAATTGTCCAAAAGAATAAGAGATTAGGAAAAGAAAATGGGAAAAAGTTACAAAAGAGGATTCTTGGGAAAACTACTCAGAAAAATCTGATAACCCCCACAACCCTTAATTCTCTCTACTAAACACCCCACTAACAGTATTTCAAACCAACTTAAACTCTCACACGGCTTAGCAGGAAAAATAGTGCCCAAGTAACGACTCGAACACAAAACCTCCCTTACTCTAACACTCCTCTTAACCACCAGACCAGTAGGCCCATTCTAATAAGTTTTCACAAATAAATACTTATAAGCCTCATAGCCAAGGATAATACCTTATTCAAATAACACCAAAATTTTAGTCCAAGTCTTGACTTGAATTTGGGATCTCTCCAACACACTCACGGCACATAACCATTAAAATAGACATATATTGGTGTCAAATTAATGCAAAAACATATTTAGATATTTTTGTGCATAAAAAATCACAAAAGTCGAAATTAAAGAAATTTTAGGGTGTTACAGCTCTACCACCCCATAAGAAAATTTCTTCCTCAAAATTTTACCTGATCAGAAGTGGTGAGGATACTACTGTCGCATCGAATCCTCTAGCTCTTAAGTGGCCTCCTCAGTGCTATGATTCCGCCACAGCTCATTCACTAAGGGGATAGATTTCCTACGCAAAACCTTAATGTCGCTATCTAGAATCTGCATCGCCACTTCCTCGAACGTTAGATCTGGTTCAATCTCAATTTTCTCTACAAGCACAATGTCCGAGGGATCAGAGCGAAAATGTTTCAACATCGAGACATGGAACACATCATGTATGCGATCTAACTCTGGAGGTAGCTCCAACTGATATGCGATTAGCCCCACTCGCTTCAGAGTCTGGTACAGCCCAATAAATCGAGGGCTCAGCTTGCCCTTACAACCGAACCTCAGAACCTTCTTCCATGATGAGATTTTAAGGAAAACCAAGTCCCCCACAGAATATTCGATGTCTTTCCTCTTCAAATTAGCATAGGACTTCTGTTTATCAAAAGTCACTTTCAACTGCTACGAATCAATCGGACCTTGTTCTCAGTCTCTGATACCAACTTTGGACCCAGTATACATCCCTCACCCAACTCAGTCCAGCACAAGGGAGTACGACACTTACGACCATACAGTGCCTCGCAAGATACCATCTGTATATTATACTGGTAGCTGTTGTTGTAAGCGAACTCTACTAAAGGCAAGTACTCCTCCCAACTACCTCGAAAATCAATCACACAGCTCCTTAACATGTCCTCCAGTATCTGAATCACCTTCTTTGACTGATCATCTACCTGAGGATGGAAAACAGTATTGAAATCTAATCTCGAACCCAACACTTCATGAAGCTTCTGCCAAAATCGTGACGTAAATCGAAGATCCCTATCAACGATGATCGAAACAGGAACCCTATGTAGCCTTACTATCTCAGAGATGTAGAGCTTAGCCAATTTTTGTAAGGAGAAGTCTGTCCTAACAAGAATGAAGTGAGCAGACTTGGTTAATCATTCCATGATGACTCATACAGAATCCTTCTTAGTAGGTGTTAGAGGCAACCCACTAACGAAGTCTATCGTTACTCACTCCTACTTCCACATCGATATCTTTACTGACTGTAGCAAACCTGAAGGTAACTAATGCTCAGCCTTAACCTGTTGACAAGTCAAACAATGAGCAACAAAGTCGGTAACCTCACGCTTTAACCCTGGCCACCAGTACAACTCTCGGAAATCTCTATATATCTTATTCCTAGGGATCTCTACGGATCAAGTCAAGTGAATAAATCATCTAGCTCAAGAATTGACAACAAGTGAAGTCTAAGTGGATTCTCCCTTGAGTATTGCCCAAATCAATCAGTTTTTCCAAAGAAGTTTTTCCTCAATTCACTTTTTATGCATTCATAGTTTAGTTTTAGAATTAGTTTAGTTTCGTAAAAACCCCTTTTATTTCTAGGTTAAATAATAGAAAGAAAGTTAGTACTAGTACTTTTGGTTTCCTTGGGTATGATATCCCGGTCTTGCCACTAAGCTATACTACTGTTCGATAGGTGCGCTTGCCTTAAAGTCATGATACTAGTTAGTTTTTGGTACGATTATTATTATAAATTTTATTACTTTATATCACGCATATCAACTTCCCTCAGAATCGACATTCTTAAGCCCTCATCATTCGGTACACAAATCTGATCACAGAAACATAATACCCCATCACTATTAATCCTAAAATCTGTTGTAGTACTACTCTTAACCTGATAAAACTGTATCTCGAGAGACTTATCCTCCATCTGCCTAACTCTGATCTGTTCAATCCATGTCAGTTTCACTTGCAGCTTAGCTTACAGACTCCATTGTTGAAAAGACTCAGTCGAGCGAACATCGCTCTCAGATCAGTTACAGCCCTACGACTTAACGCATCGGCCACTACATTAGCCTTACCAGGATGATACTCAATACTGCAGTCATAATCTTTAAGCAGCTCAACCCATCTACGCTATCTAAGGTTTAACTTCTTCTTAGTAAGAAGATACTTGAGACTCTTGTGATTAGTGTAAATAGTACACTTCTCACCGTACAAATAATGCCTCCAGATCTTAAGAGCAAACACTACCGCTGCCAATTCCAAATCTTGCGTAAGGTAATTAGCCTCATGAGTCTTAAGCTATCGGGACTCAAAAGCCACAATTTTACTATCCTGCATTAGAACACAACCCAGAGCCACATGTGACGCATCGCTGTAAACCACGAAGTCCTTACCAGGCTCAAGCTCTATTAGAACAGGAGCCTGAGTCAACACTGTCTTGAGCTTCTCAAAGCTCTCCTACTGTGCATCAGTCCAAATGAAAGGAACACCCTTACACAGAAGCTTTGTCAATGGAGCTGCGATCAAGGAGAACCATTCTACAAAACGACGGTAGTATCCTGCTAACCCCAGAAGGCTACAAATTTCAGACACACTCTTCGGCTGTTTCCAATTCAACACAGACTTAATCTTACGAGGATCCACACGAATCCCTTCAATAGACACCACATGTCCCAAGAAGGTTACCTCTCGAAACAAAAACTCACACTTAGAGAGCTTTGCATATAATAGTTTTTCTCGAAGAGTTTGCAGCACAACCTTGAGATGCTCATCATACTCATCATCTGACTTAGAATACACGAGAATCTCGATGATAAACACCACTACAAACTGATCTAAGTAGGGCTGAAATACTTGATCCATTAAGTCCATAAACGTTGCTGGTGCATTAGTCAACCCAAATGGCATAACTAAGAACTCGTAACATCCATAATGAGTCCTAAATGTTGTCTTATGCACATCGACCTCCTTTACTCTCAGCTAGTGGTAACTCAATCACAGATCAATCTTAGAGAACACTGAAGCCCCTATAAACTGATCGAATAAGTCATCTATCCTTGGAAGTGGATACTTGTTCATGATTATTAACTTATTCAACTAGTGGTAGTCGATACACATCCTCATCATACCGTCTTTTTTCTTTACGAACAGAACAAGTGCTCCCCATGGAGACACACTGGGACGAATAAACCCACGATCAAACAGCTCATATATTTGAGCCTCAAGTTCCTTCAACTCTTTTGGTGCCATTCGGTAAGGGTGATAGACACTGGAGTTGTACCAGGAATCAACTTGATCCCAAAATCCACCTCTCGACTCGGAGGTAATCTGGTAGTTCCTCTGGAAAAGCATTTGGAAAGTCTCTCACAATTTTGATGTCCTTAATCGAAGAGTCTACAGAATCCAAAACACTGATGTAGGCCAAGAATGCCTCACATCCCTTTCTTACTAACTTTTTTGCCACTAATGTAGATACCACATTAGTCAAATAATTTTGTCATTCCCCAATCACGACTACCTCATTATCCTCATCAATTCTCAAAACAACCCTCTTTTCAACACAATCCAGACTCACTCGATGTTTTACCAATCAGATCAGTTAAAAATACAGTCCCTTGGACTTCTAACGGTACATCTCCAAATAGTTTACTAACTTCAATAAACTGTCTAAGGGGCTTACCACTGTTATCTCACTAGAAGTGCTCTCAAACGGAATCACCAAGGTCTTAGACACAGTACTAGCTACGTAAGAGTGTGTAGAGCTTGTGTCTATTAATACAAAATAAGGTACATTAAAAATTAAAAACGTAATCATGATGACATCTAGAGTATCTCCATCCTCACGGTGACGTACAGTATAAACCAGTGCAAGCTGCCATGCCTTAGTCGGTCTAGCACCTCTGCCTGGTGCTCTCTGCCATTGGCCCATACTATTACTACCCCTGGCTTGTCATTGGTCCCTAAATGGCTGCTGAACCACTCTCAACGACTGTGCAGTCTCAGTAGTCAGAGCTTGCATCTGATTAGTCCTTAGTGGACAGTCCTTAACACGGTGCTTAACAGACCTACACCTCAAACAAGCTCCTGTAACCCTCCAAGATTCTCCCGGATGGCTTCTATTACAGTGCTGACAAATCACCACCCAATAGGTGCAACAATAGTCCCAACTCTCACGGGCCCATTAGTCCTGGCCTTTTTTTAGGCCTCATCCCAGTATTTGAAGGCTCAGAATCCCTTTTAACCTTTCATTTCTCTCGATTTTGGCAATCTATGCACTTCACATCTTCGACGATCTTCGCCTTTTCTACCAGTACAGAGAAATCTCACTCTCTTTGAGGAGCTATCAGAACTCGTAAGTTGTCTTGGAGACCATCCTCAAACTGAACACAATGCTCATACTCAGTCGCCACCATGCCTCACGCATAATGGCTCAGTCTCAAGAATTCGGCCTCATACTTGGACATCAAATGGTCTTCCTGTGTAAGATTAAAGAACTCACGTCGCCTCGCATCAGTATAGCTGGCTCCTACATATTTACTCTAGAAAGTCGTCTTAAACAAGTCCCACAACAGGCGATCGAGCTGAGTGCACTCCTTAATCGTGAGCCACCACTGATATGTCTCATCGCGAAACAATGAAACAGCACCCTTAAGCTTCTGCTTATCAAAAAAATCCAAGTCATCCATGATACGTTCTGTGGCCTCCATTCAATACTCGACCACATTAAGAGCAACTCCAGCGATGCCCCTGAATAACTCAACCCCATTGGACTAGAGTTATTTCGTAACTAACCCATGACCCCCAAATCAAGTATTGGGCCCAATGACCCTCTCCAATATTCGTAGCATGGCTTGGGACACTGCGTCGTCCCCAGTCGCACAATCTTATGACCCTGACCCAATCTCAGTAACAGGTGACACCGATGTTTCACTAGTGTCTAGATTCGAAATCGTATTTGATGCAAAAGAATCAGCTTCGGCCCCTCTACGGCCTCTACCTCGGCCTCTAGTACCCCTCCACGAGTACCATGTACACTCATCGTAAATATTGAATTAATCTGTATTAATAGTTTTATGCAAATTAGTTTACAGTTCCGATAATTATTAACAGAAAAAGAATTGCTAGCCGTTATTTTTGCATTTGATAAATTCAGATCATATTTGATACTGTCAAAAGTCATCGTTTATACTGATCATTCTGCTCTTCGTTATCTTTTAACTAAAACTGATGCAAAACCTCGATTAATAAAATGGATTCTTTTGTTATAGGAATTCGACTTATAGATAAAAGACAAGAAAGGAGCTAAAAATTTGGTAGCAGACCACCTTTGAAGATTGGAAAATCCACACCCTGAGGACCTTGATAAAATAAACGATTTGTTTCCTGAAGAACAACTCCTAGCCATAACAGAAGCTGCAGTTCATTGGTTTGCTGATTTTGAAAATTATTTAGTCGCTAACATAACCCCAAAAGGGTTGACCCATCAGCAAAAGAAGCGATTCTTTGCTAATGTGAAAAATTACTTTTGGGAAGATCCTTTTCTTTTTCGTATTTGTGCAGATCAAGTCATCCGAAGATGCATTACTGAAACAGAAGCATATAAAATTTTAGATCACTACCACTCGAGACCAACAGGAGGACACCACAGTGGAACTAGAACCGCTCACAAAGTACTCAAATCAGGTTTTTACTGGCCCACTCTTTTCAAAAATGCCAACAGGTATGTGACCTCTTGTGATAAATGCCAGAGGACAGGTAATATCTCTTAGCTCAATAAAATGCCTCAAAACTATATACTCCTATGCGAAATATTTGATGTATGGGGTATTGATTTCATGGGTCCCTTCCCCACCTCGTTTGGGAATAAGTACATATTAGTAGCAATAGATTATATGTCAAAATGGGTAGAAGCCCAAGCTTTACCTACTAATGATGCTAGAATGGTAGTACGTTTTCTAAAGAAACTTTTCTCTAGATTTGGAACACCTAGGATAATTATCAGTGATAGGGGTACTTAGTTTTGCAATACCCAATTTGACAGAGTTCTAAAAAGATATGGAGTGTACCATAGAACAGCTACCCCTTATCACCCACAAACCAATGGTCAAGTTAAAGTAACAAATAGAGAATTAAAATGCATTCTAGAGAAAACAGTAGAAACAAATAGAAAAGATGGGTCAAGAAAAGTAGATGACGCTTTGTGGGCTTATAGAACTGCATACAAAACCCCCATAGGAACATCGCCTTATAGACTTGTTTACGGAAAAAGCTGTCATCTGCCGTTTGAACTTGAACATAAAGCATTTTGGGCTATTAAATTCCTAAATCTTGATTTTAAACTTGTAGGTGAGAAACGACTAATGCAATTAAATGACCTAGATGAATGGCGCTGTAATGCATACGAAAACTCACGATTATATAAGGAAGCCACAAAGCGATGCTATGACAATCGGTTAAGGCAACCTAAGCACTTTCAAACTAGAGGCCTTATTTTGTTATACAACTCAAGATTTAAACGATTCCCTGAAAAACTTAAATCAAGATGGTCAGGCCCATTCACTGTTCGAACTGTCTTTCCATACGGCACAGTCGAGGTAACTCATCCAACCCATGGCACTTTCAAGGTAAACAACCATCAGCTTAAACATTATAGAGATGAGAATTCCAAAAATAATAGGGAGGAGCTTCAGCTCCACGAACTCTCGTCGTGATACATACAAGCAGAGTCGAGCTTAGACTCTAACTAAGTGCTTCTCGGGAGGCAACCCAAGCACTAACTTAGTAAATTCCTTTGTTTCGACATTTTAATACATCAACTAACCTTTTGAATGCAGGATTTTTGTGCCACACGGCCATGCCTACAGGCGTGACTAAGGCCATGTGGACAAACCGAGCAGAGACACGGTCGTGCAATTTGGCTGTGTACAAGCAGGGTAAATTTTTTCTACCACACGTGCTTCAAAAAATTGCCACGACCGTGCCCCAAGGCCGTGGCCAACATTGTCAATTCCAACACGGGCATGCGACACGCCCTATCCCCAAGTAGTGGTCGAGCCTGTCAAATCAGACACGGGCATGTGACCCCCTACACGGTCGTGGGAGAAGTGAACATCGAAGGACATGGCCGTTCGACACGGCCATGTGTATCAACACGCGCTAGGAACACGGGCGTGTGTCTCGAACCAGGCACACCAAAATTTCTAATTTTCAAACCACACGGGCAAAACCTGAGCCACACAGGCGTGTGACATGCCCGTGTGACCCAAAAACCTATATAAACAAGCCATTATTCACTTTTTTCCCCATTCCAAACCCTAAAACCTCCCACCCAAAACCCACATCCAGCCTCCCTAGCACCGTCGTCGGCCTCAAAAGCTCCTCCATGACCTTGTTGCCCGTACCACGACCGTGCTTCGCCCTCTTCAGTCACCTATTTGGTTTCTTTTTCTTCATTTTCTCTTTAATTTCTAATACTTTTATCTATTTTTATGTTAATAACATGTTTTGTTTCGTTTTTGCATTATTTTTTAGCATGAAATTCATTGATTTAGCATGAACAATCTAGAATACTATAGAGAATTTCATGATGCCATTTAGACTATCTTTAGGATTACCACTTTTCCTTATCTAAAGTAGTATTCACTTAGTATAAATTGATACTGATATCGCGTGATATGAAGTAAAAAAATTTATAAAGAACTTGATCACACCAAAACTAACTAATATCATGACGTTGAGGTAAGGGCACCTGTCGAACAGTAGCATAGCTTAGTGGCAAGACCGAGTTATTGTACCCAAGGGAACCAAAAGTACTAGTACTCACTTCTTTCCTATTATCTAGCCTAAAAATAAAAGAGGATTGTTTAAACTAATTTAAAACTAACTAAGAAAGTGTAAAAGTAAATTGGGAAAACTTTTAGGGAAAAGCTGATTTATATGGACAATACTCAATGGGGAATCCACCGAGACTTCACTTGTTACTATTTTCTTGAACTATATAATTTCTTTACTTGACTTGATCCGTAGAGATCCCTAACTTATGCTAAACCCTTCGTCGAGGTAAAGAGCAACTAGGCCTAAGTTGTTAATTAAAGTTCCCTTATTAATTAACTCCCTAGATTGCATTAATTCGATCTATGGCTCCCTATATTAGGTTTGACCCTAATCTGGCAGATTTATGTCGCCCTATGTCTAGGGTTGCATGCAACTCCGCTTAATTATGGTAGATCTACTCTTATCACAATGACTTTTGCTCCTCTGCTCTAAGCACATCTAATTCTTGAAATAATACCTAGGATTATTAAATCAAGAATGAAGAACGCATAATTAAGAACAATTCAAGTATTTATCAAATAAATCAAGAATAAATAACAAGATCTGTCCTAGGTTTCATCCCCCTCAACTATTTGAGAGGTTTAGTTCATAATAAAGACGAGAAACATCACAGAATATATAAAATAACAAAGCATAAAAGAACCCGAAAATCCCTAAAGGAATTTAGAGAGATCCCCTATATTGCTGCAGAATTTCAGCTTCTGGGATGAATCAATTGGCTTCTCCCTTGGAGTAATCCCTTGCTTCTACCTTCAGTGTGGCAGAAAGATGAGAAGAAAAATATATAAAAAACCGTATCTCTGCCTCTACCTCATGAGGTCTTTATATAGAGAGCTTGTGGGGAGCCTTTCTTAGCCTCTAAGCATCCCAATTTGAGTGAAATTCCACTTCCTCACGACTAGAACACGTCCGTGTGCCACGCCCATGTGACTTCGACAAAGGCCGTGTGATATTCTGTTTATGGGGCACAGCCGTGTGGCCTGGCCGTGCTTGTCGGGGTTGGACCGTGTGATCTTTATGTTACACCGCCGTGTGCCATGGCCGTGCGGTAAATCCTTGGGCCATGCCTTAAGCTATTTTTGGCCCATTTTCCTCATTTTTAGTCTATTTTTGGTTCTTTTCTCTTCCCTATACTCTTCTGAGTATAAGATATGAAAAAGAAAGGTTAAGAGCACCAATTCTAACTAAATCATTAATAATTCATCCAAAATATAGGCAAAATATGAGGTAAAAATATGTATAATTTAGCGTTTATCAAATACCCCCACACTTAAGCCTTTGCTTGTCCTCAAGCAAAATCTCAATCCCTAATAAGAATCATTCTTCTCAACCTATAATCTTTATCAATAATGTTTCAAACTAATCTACAAGTAATCATACAATGAAAAATTCAATCAGAAGAACATTAAAGATTCAATCAATTTAAGTTGAAAATTTTGTCATTGAAAACATAAGTCTCTTCCTTCTTTCTAAGTAGTTATCTCTCCATCTTAATTAACAAGAGTTAACATCCTCACTAAAGGTTCACTCTATCCACTCAAAGTGTTTAGGGTTCAAAATTTAAGCACACTCTAGTCAACCTGGAAAGTTATTATCATAAGCTTGCAAGAAAATCAAATCTCCACCACTATAGTTTGATATGATACATCGATCAAAAGGTCTTTTTATGGTTGTAACGGAGCTTGGTTAGGGGTGTTGTCACAGGCTGCAAAAAGAGGGTTAGAATCGAGATTGAACTGAAAATTATCTAGCTAGAAAAATCTCTATTACTGGAACATAATTTCAAAGCTTAATAACATCATTTTGGTAACTTTAAGAGAGAAATATGCAAAAACTTAATTTGAACTATTACACATTACAACTGAATTTGACTATATATACACATGGTTTTTTTTTAAGAACAATTCAAGTGATACAATAAATTTAGTAAAGATTTACATATGGAAAAGAGACTAAAGCTTAAATAAATTCAACTCAAATCTCGACAAAAATAAGGATCAAAAGTAATTGAATGGGAAATTCAACAAAAATGGGTTATTGGTTAATAATTAGAGGGTGAGTCAAGGAAAAGGTTGTTAGGCTCAATGGGGTTTACTAGGGGTTAGATTATGAAGGTAGGCTTTTGTGGAGTAACTGAGTTAAATCCTAGGTGCCTTTATCATCTCGGTATATCAAATCAATGATGTGGTCTTGACATGTATAATCAAAGCAAGTTCTAGAATAACAATTCAGTTTTGACTTACTCAAAGCAATAATAAAAGTGAGCACGAAAGAATGTATGCTCAAAAGGTTCAAAAGTCTCATAAAAATTATAGCTTTTGATGTCAATCCTGTGAATTTCAAATCTCAAGATAATACTTAAAATTAGGGAAGATAACTTATGCGAAAATGGGGTTCTCAAAAATTTCAACTTATCATGCTTGATTCCCTAATGTTTTTAAAGTTTGAATAATCATAGTACAATTGCCTATTTCTTGATTCTCAACATATCAATAAAAATCATAAATCAATCAGAATTAATTCCTAATAGGAAACTGAGGAAAATGCAGAGAATAATGCATGAAGTACAAATTCAGGGGTTTTCATGAAAGGTATACTGAATTAAAGTATGCTCCCTCCCACACTTAAGATGTACATTGCCCTCAATGTACAAAGACATATATGTAGCAATAAAAGCATAATATCAAAAGAGAGGGAGAGAATTGAAAACTCCCTGAATTTAAGATGAATTGTGAGATAGGAAGAGCCGGTTGGTGTGGCACTGTGTTCCCATTTTCGTAGAGAGTTGAGCTGTGAGGCTCCTTCGAAACTGCGAATGGATTTAGTAGTCATAGGGAGTTTTAGGTTAATGGAATTTACTTCCTTGGGATTAGCCGTTAAGAATGTAAAATAAAATAAGCAAGTAAAATCAAATACTAAAATGTAAAAAGGAAATAAAATAAACTATACTGGAAAAGGAAAACAAAGTTAGAATAAAAAAAAAAAGAAAACTAAGTATTAGTGGGTAAGTCTGAAAATTAAGAAAAAGAAAATAAAGAAAAATAAAAGTAGAAATAAAAATAACTTAAAAAGAAGAGGAACTACTCCTCGGATGGATCACGTGGGGGCGGTGTGATGTTTAGGTGCTGACATATCTGCGCGAGAGTGGCGTCGATGTAATCGAAGCGCTGAAAGCATTGTTGCTCAAATCGATCTAGGCGCTCGGATATGTCGACACGTGAGGCTACCGTCTGAGTGGGTCGTCTGGGGTACCGTAGGTCAGCGGGCTCATCTTCCTCTAGTGATGGTGGTAGGACATCATCAGCAATGTCCTCTGGGTCTACGGCATCCTGGAAAGGCGGAAGTGGAAGTGACTTCCACCTGGTCGTCGCTTTACCATCCTCATGTGTAGCATGCTCTGGATGCCTTGTGAGGATATCTGTCCTATGAAAGTGCAGGAGGATGTCTGGGCCGTGGTGTTGAACAGGCCGAAGTAGCGGCCTAGCCTCGTAATGTAGGGGCCCATGGAGATAACGCCCTTCCGGTGCCTCTCAGTCTGGTGTTGCATGGCCAACGCTATGAAGTAAGCAAGGTCGATAGTGTGGCTATCGGCTATGCACCAGAGGAAGTATGCATCATGGGTGTTGACGACGCCTGTACTCTCCCTTCTACCTGTAAGAGTGTGAGCGAGGAGAGCATGAATGTACCTTAAAGAAGGAGGGAGGGCGGTCGCCTTACTGACACTGGGGTTATAGACTTGCTGCCCCGGAGCGATCTCATACCAACACTCGACTGGCCTAATATATATGCGACGGGAGAGGGTGGGAAAGTCCTCTTCGGCCATGAACTGTTCGGAATAAAGTCCGAGGGCTGTACCGAACTCTGAGATGCTCAGTTGTCGCACTAGACCTCCTAAGCGAAATTGGACCGTACCTGGATCGTCGAAGTTGTTCATGACGGTTTGGAGGTGGAATGTGGAAGAGAACTCGAGGGTGAGTTCTAAGTAAGTTGGTTCCACGATTCTGAAGAACTGGTCCCATGGGTCGGTACTCAGCAGGGCTCGGACGTCGCTTACTAAATTAATTTGCTCAAGGGATTTCCAGTCGATACATCGGCCCATAGAAATAGTGCGAGCCCAGAGTAACTGATAGCGTTCCTCTTGAGAATCCTGCGAGAATGTAAGGAATGGGTGGCGTGCCTTGGAGGTGGCCTTGATGAACTTCTCGATCCTTTGCGCTTTTTAGATACGGGAACGACAGTCTTCTTAGCACGTGATGACATCTTACCTATAATAACAAGATCATTAGTCCTAAAAAAAATTAACAAGATAAAATGGAAAGTGACAATGCTTAAAAGTAAAACAAAATGGATGATTAACCTAAATAGTAGGAGTGAATCATTTTGAAGACTTGCAATAGAACTAAGAACTATGGTTGTATATATATATTGGAATTATGGCCAAATGGCATGCAAATAGAGGTTTAAATGGCAAATGAATGGAATTCTAAATGGCAAGCAAAAGTACAATCCTAGTTGATTCTATATTGTTCTGGAGTATTCATCCTATATTTCCTAATTCCATGCTTTAAATCAACAAAATGCAAGAAAAATGTCATAAAAAATAAAGAAATGAAATAAAACAAGAATAATTGAGGAAAATGAGAAAATAGAACCAATTTTTGGGTTTGCACGGTCGTGGGTTGAAGGTTGCACAGGCGTGGGTTGTCAGAAATGAAGAGTGGTGGCGTTTTTAGGGCTGGGGCGGCGTTTGTGGTGGTTAGGGAGGGAGTTTTCTAGGCTTTGAGCCGAAGGTGAGATGAATAGTGGTTCTCTATTTATGGTTTTAGTATCACACGACATGTCACACGCCCGTGTGAATCGTGTTTGGCCCGTGCTTTTCAAAATTCGACCGTTATGGCGCACCTGATACGATGAGCACGCCCGTGTGACTGGTTTGCACGGTCGTGTAAGATCTATTCTTCGTCACTTATACGGGCGTGTGCTATGTTCCGCGGCCGTGGGAGATCGGTTCTTCGTGTTTGACATGAGCATGTGCTAGGATCCACGGCTGTGTGAAATTTGGTAGTGTCTCCCATGGGCTGTAGACACGGGCGTGTGTTTGTGTGTGTGCCCGTGTTGATGCTACAGGATTGCCACGGCCATATAGCACGACCGTGGGCATGTTGTTAGTAGCCCATGTGAAATTCGAAAAGTCGCCACGGTCATGTTGCACGCCCGTGGAATGTATCGGTGGCCCGTGTTTTGGGAAAATTTTGCTCTGTTTGTACACAGCCTGGGTACACGACCGTGTCACTGTTTTTAAAGTTCGCACGGCCTTAGGCACGCCCGTGTGCCTGGCCGTGTGGTCCTAAATTTCTGCATTCAAAAGTTAGTTTTATGCATGAAAAAAAATACTAAAAATCATAAAGAAAAGAAAAGTTACTAAGTTAGTGCTCGGGTTGCCTCCCGAGAAGCGCTTATTTAGAGTCTAAGCTCAACTCTTCCTGGATATATCATGAAGGGATTCCGTGGAGCTAAAGCTCCTCCCTGTTATCTGTGAAATTCTTACCTCTATAGTGTTTAAGTCTATGACCATTTACCTTGAAAGTACCGTGACTAGGGTGAGTTACCTCAATTGTGCCATATGGAAAGACAGTTTGTACAGTGAATGGACCTGACCATCTTGACTTGAGTTTCTTAGGAAATAATTTCAGCCTCGAGTTGTAGAGTAAGACGAGATCACCTGTTTTGAATTGCTTTGGTTGTTTCAGCCTTTTGTCATGGCATTGCTTCATGGCTTCCTTATATAGACGCGAGTTCTCGTAAGCATTGAAGTGTCATTCATCAAGCTCATTCAACTGCATTAATCTCTTCTCTCCTGCACTTTTAAAATCAAAGTTTAAAAATTTTATAGCCCAGAATGCTTTATGTTCAAGTTCAAATGGTAGATGGCAGTTTTTTCCATAAACAAGTTTATAGGGAGATGTTCCTATGGGTGTTTTGAAAGCAGTTCTATAAGCCCATAATGCATCATCTAATTTTCTTGACCAGTCTTTCCTATTTGTTTCTATTGTTTTCTCTAGGATGCGTTTCAGCTCTCTATTTGTCACTTCGACTTGGCCACTGGTTTGTGGGTGGTAAGGGGTAGCTGTTCTATGGTGTACTCCATACCTTTTCAAAACCTTTTCAAATTGAGTATTGCAAAAATGTGTACCCCTATCACTAATGATTATCCGAGGTGTTCCAAATCGAGAAAAAAGTCTTTTCAAGAAGCGTACTACCACCCTAGCATCATTTGTCGGTAGAGCTTGGGCTTCTACCCATTTTGACATGTAATCTACTGCTACTGGTATGTATTTATTCCCAAATGAATTAGGGAATGGACCCATGAAATCAATACCCCATACATCAAATATTTCACATGAAAGTATATAGTTCTGAGGCATTTCATTATGCTGAGAGATATTACCTGTTCGTTGGCATTTATCACAAGAGGTCACATACCTGTTGGCATCTCTGAAAAGTGTAGGCCAGTAAAAACCTGATTCCAGTACCTTATGAGCAGTTCTAGTTCCACTGTGATGTCCTCCTGTGGGTCCTGAGTGGTAGTGATTCAAAATTTGGTATGCTTCTGTGTCATCAATGTATCTTCGTATAACCTGATCTGCACAAATTTGAAAAAGAAAAGGATCTTCCCAATAATAGTTTTTCACATCAGTGAAGAATCACTTATTTTGCTGATGGTTTAGCCCTTTTGGGGTTATGTTAGCTGCTAAATAATTCGCAAAATCAGCAAACCAAGGACTGCTAAGGCTAGCAGTTGTTCCTCAGGGAACAAATCATTCATCTTGTCTAGATATTTAGGCTGTGCGGTCTCTGGCCTTGAGAGGTGATCTGCTACTAAGTTTTTGGCTCCTTTCTTGTCCTTTATTTCCAAATCAAATTCCTGTAACAATAGAATCCATATTATCAATCAAGGTTTTGCATCAGTTTTAGTTAAGAGGTAGCGAAGAGCTGAATGATTAGTATAAACAATAACTTTTGACAAAATCAAATAAGATCTAAATTTGTCAAATGCAAAAATAACAGCTAGCAATTCTTTTTCTGTGGTCGTGTAATTTGCTTGAGCAGTTGTCAAGGTCCTGCTAGCATAATAGATTGGCTGGAAGTGTTTGTCCCTTCGCTGTCCCAAAACTGCACCTACTGCAAAATCACTTGCATCGCACATTAGTTCAAAAGGTAGATTCCAATCAGGTGAAATCATAATCAGGGCGTTAACTAACTTTTCCTTGAGGTTGTTGAAAGATTCCAGACATTCTTGGTCAAAGTTGAAGGGTACGTCTTTTATCTAGTAATTTAGTTAAAGGCTTAGCTATTTTAGAAAAGTCTTTAATGAATCTTTGATAAAAACCGGTGTGTCCTAAAAAGCTTCTTATAGCCTTAACTGAATTAGAAGGAGGTAGCTTTTCAATAGTTTCAATTTTCGCTTTATCTACCTAAACAATACCCTCTTGAACCATAAAGTGGCATTTTTCCCAGTTTAGCACTAAATTTGTCTCTTCACATCTGATCAAAACATGTTCTAGATTATTAAGACAAAGTTGGAAAGAATTACCGAAAACTAAAAAATCATCCATAAATACCTTCATGATGTCTTCCACGAATTCATTGAAGATAGCTAGCATGCATCGCTGAAAAGTAGTAGGAGCATTACATAAACCAAAAGGCATTCTGCGATAAGCAAACGTACCGTATGGGCATGTGAACGTTGTTTTCTCTTGATCTTCTGGAGCTATCGGGATCTAGAAGTAACCAGAGAGGCTATCTAGGAAACAATAATACATATGACTTGATAATCTTTCCAACATCTGATCAATAAAAGGCAATGGGAAATTATCTTTCTGAGTAGCGTCATTCAGCTTCCTATAATCAATGCAAACTCTCCATCCTGTGACTGTTCTTGTAGGTATTAACTCTTCATTGTCATTAGACACCACGGTCAATCCACATTTCTTAGGAACAACCTGCACAGGGCTTACCCAAGAACTGTCAGAAATAGGATAGATAATACCTGCATCTAGGAGTTTAATTACCTCGACTTTTACAACTTCTTTCATGTTAGGATTCAATCGTCTCTGGGCTTGCACTGATGGTTTGAATTCGTCCTCCATTAAAATTTTGTGGGTACAGAAAGAAGGATTAATTCCCTTGATATCTGAAATTTTCCAAGCTATAGCACATTTGTATTCTCTTAACACATGGAGTAGTTCCTCTTTCTCTGCAAGGCTTAAATCGGATGCGATAATGATTGGTAAAGTTAATTCTTCCCCTAAAAAGGCATATTCTAAATGATCTGGCAGTTGTTTTAGTGCTAATTTAGGGGGTTCAGTAATGGAAGGTTTCTGTCTAAATTCATCACTCATCTTTAAATTTTCATAACTTATGTGCCTAGTGATGATTTCATTAGAATCCAACTCTTTCCTTACTTTGTTAAATTCGAGCATCTTTCCCCCCACCTTGAACAAGACACAGTTCCAAAGTGTCTGTGAGAGAAAGTTCCTGGAGATTATCTTGAACAAAATAATCAATAATATCAACAAAATAACACGAATCATCTTATTCTTTAGAGAATCTCATGGCATCATAAATTTTAAAGACAACTTCTTCCTCGCCAACTCTAAGTACTAATTTGCCATCCCCTACATCAATAACAGCTCTAGCAGTGGCTAAAAATGGTCGTCCCAAAATCTAAGGTACTTCAATATCTTCATCCATGTCAAGCACAACAAAATCAACAGGGAATATAAATTTATCTACCTTTACTAGCACATCTTCAATGATTCCCCTAGGATATTTAATAGATTTATCGGCTAATTGAATACTCATCCTAGTAGGCTTGGGTTCCCCGAGACCTAGTTGTTTGAACATTTTGTAAGGCATGAGATTAATGCTAGCACCTAAATCAGCTAAAGCTTTATTAATAAGTAAACTACCAATCAGACAAGGGATAGTAAAACTCCCTGGATCTTTCAGTTTTGCTGGCAGTTTATTTTGGAGAATAGCTGAGCATTCCTCATTGAGTTCTACCGTGGCCAATTCTTCCAACTTCCTTTCATTTGTCAGAAGTTCTTTAAAGAACTTCGCATACTTCGGCATCTGTGAAATTGCTCCAACAAAAGGTAAGTTAATGTGTAATTGTTTGAAAAGTTCAAGGAACTTACCGAATTGAGCATCTATTTGGTCTTTCTTCAATTTTACCGAATATGAGATGCGCGGTTTGTATTCCTTGAGTGGCGGTGGAGTGTTATCCTCAGGTTTCGCTGCCTTTTCTTCTAAAATTTCTAGGATAGTCTTCTTTTCGGGTTCGGCTAGGACCTTTCCATCTCTTAAAGTAATCGCTTTGACATGTTCTCTGGGATTTGGCTCAGTATTATTTGGTAATCCTCCCTGTGGACTTTCTGAAATTAATTTTGCAAGTTGACCAATTTGGTTTTCAAGCCCTTGAATTGATGCTTGCTGATTTTTCAGTGCCGTTTCAGTGTTTGAAAATGGGTTCCCGATGTGGCCATGAATTTGGTAAACATCTCTTCAAGATTCAGTTTCTTCTCATGTTGCGGTGGTGGTTGCTGAAATCCTAGAGGAGGTTGTTGTCTTTGATTTCCTTATCCTCCCCATGAAAAATTTGGGTGATTTCGCCAACCTGCATTATAAGTATTACTATAGGGGTTATTTTGAGGTCTAGAATTGTTACCCATATAGTTGGCTTGTTCAGTTTCCATGCTGTGTCCATAAGATGCGAAATCTGGATTAAACGTGTTTCCTTGAGTCGCATCACATTGCGTCACTGGTTGTGCCTGCGTAGAACTAACAAAATTATCAAACTTTTTATTTAAAAGTTCTACTTGGTTAGTAAGCATGGCGACAGCATCAATATTATAAACTTCTGCAGCTTTTGTTGGATTTGTCCTCATGACTTGCCACTGATAATTATTCAATGACGTCTCTTCAATAATTTCATAAGCTGCTTCAGGTGTTTTATTATTGATCGTCCCTCCTGCGGCTGCATCGGTCATTTGTCTAGTTGATAGGTTTAAACCATTGTGGAAGGTTTGAACTTGTAGACACAAAGGTAGACCATGATGAGAGCACCTTCTCAGAAGATCTTTATATCTCTCCCATGCATCGTATAGTGTTTCTAAATCCATCTGCACAAAAGAAGAAATATCGTTTCGTAATTTGGCTGTTTTAGCTGGAGGAAAATATTTGAGTAAAAATTTTTCAGTCATCTGCTCCCATATGGTAATTGAGCCTCGTGGTAAAGAATTTAATCACTGTTTGGCTTTATTTCTCAAAGAGAATGGAAATAGCCTCAATCAAATGCATCATCAGTAACGCTATTTATTTTGAAGGTATCACAAAGTTCCAAAAAATTGGCTATGTGTGAGTTTGGGTCTTCGTCCTATAAACTATCAAACTGAACCAATTGCTATATCATCTGAATAGTGTTAGGCTTTAACTCGAAATTATTAGCAGCAATAATAGGTCTAAGAATGTTAGTTTGGGTACCAGCCAAACTAGGTTTAGCATAATCATACATAGTGCAAGGAGCTTCTTCTTGATTTGCTTGTGGCGCGACTATTGCGGGAGGTGGTGGAAAGTTTTGATTTGCTTCCATCTCTTCTGTAGGTTCTGGCTCTTGCTTAGGTTCTTGTTCTGGATAATGTAAACTGCGTCTAATTTCTCTGCGATTTCTGCAAACTGTTGCTTCTAGATCATCGTCAAAAAGGAGTGGTCATGTTGGGTTATTTCTAGTCATAAACTAAAAATACCTAAAAAGATAAAGCAAAGAAAACTCAAAAATTTTAAAGAAAATTTTAAAAGAAAATAAAAATAAGAATAAATAAAAATAAAAATAAGAATAAATAAAAACTGAAAAATAAAAATAAAAGAAAAATAAATAAATAAATAAATATATGTATATATATTGATGGCTAAAGTAATAGAAATCGAGCTTTCATAATATTTTAGTTCCCTGGCAACGGCGCCAAAAACTTGATATCGCATGATATGAAGTAATAAAATTTATAAAGAACTTGATCACACCAAAACTAACTAATATCACGATGTTGAGGCAAGCGCACCTGTCGAACAGTAGTATAGCTTAGTGGCAAGACCAAGTTATCGTACCCAAGGGAACCAAAAGTACTAGTACTCACTTCTTTCCTTTTATCTAGCCTAAAAATAAAAGAGGATTGTTTAAACTAATTTAAAACTAACTAAGAAAGTGTAAAAGTAAATTGGGAAAACTTTTAGGGAAAAGCTGATTTATATGGACAATACTCAAGGGGGAATCGACCTAGACTTCACTTGTTACTATTTTCTTGAACTATATGATTTCTTTACTTGACTTGATCTATAGAGATCCCTAACTTATGCTAAACCCTCCGTTGAGGTGAAGAGCAACTAGGCCTAAGTTGTTAATTAAAGTTCCCTTATTAATTAACTCCCTAGGTTGCATTAATTTGATCTATGGCTTCCCATATTAGGTTTGACCCTAATCCGGCAGATTTATGTTGCCCTATGTCTAGGGTTGCATGCAACTCCGCTTAATAATGGTAGACCTACTCTTATCACAGGGACTTTTGCTCCTCTGCTCTAAGCACATCTAATTCTTGAAATAATACCTAGGATTATTAAATCAAGAATGAAGAACGCATAATTAAGAACAATTCAAGTATTTATCAAATAAATCAAGAATAAATAACAAGATCTGTCTTAGGTTTCATCCCCCTCAAGTATTTGAGAGGTTTAGTTCATAATAAAGAAGAGAAACATCACATAAGATATAAAATAACAAAGCATAAAAGAATCCAAAAATCCCTAAAGGAATTTAGAGAGATCCCCTATATTGCTGCAGAATTTCAGCTTCTGGGATGAATCAATCGGCTTATCTCTTGGAGTAATCCCTTGCTTCTACCTTCAGTGTGGCAGAAAGACGAGAAGAAAAATATATAAAAAACCGTATCTCTGCCTCTGCCTCATGAGGTCTTTATATAGAGAGCTTGTGGGGAGCCTTTCTTAGCCTCTAAGCATCCCAATTTGAGTGAAATTCCCCTTCCTCACACTAGAACACGCCCGTGTGCCATGCCCATGTGACTTCAACAGAGGCCGTGTGATATTCTGTTTATGGGCCTTGTCAGGGTTGGACCGTGTGATCTTTATGTTACACGGCCGTGCGGTAAATCCTTGGGCCGTGCGTTAAGCTATTTTTGGCCCATTTTCCTTATTTTTGGTCCATTTTTGGTTCTTTTCTCTTCCCTATGCTCTTCTGAGTATAAGATATGAAAAAAAAAGGTTAAGAGCACCAATTCTCACTAAATTATTAATAATTTACCCAAAATATAGGCAAAATATGAGGTAAAAATATGTATAATTTAGCGTTTATCAGATACCCATGCCTCCATAATTTGATATCAGGTTTAGAACAAGTAAAATATATTACTTAGGTTAGTGGATAAACCTCTCAATACTATTTTCAATATGTTGTGTTTTGTTTAAATTATGGTTTAAACATAAGAAATAGTATCTTTTTAATTTAGTTCAAATTTTAGGACTGATGCATATTGTTTTCCGTTTTATTTTTAAGAATTATGTCTTCGTCGCGTAGAAAGAGAGCTGCCGCCCCTAGTTCAAAGAAGCGAAAGGGGCCCAGTGGTTCATCCTCCAGACCCATAGCCGAAACACGCCATCCATTCATCCAATTCCCACAGAACTCTCAAGAGGAGTTATTTCAGATCCTACAAGCACGACCACTACGAGCTGGACGATGCATTGACTGGGCCGCCCTAGAGCAAGTCCAACTTGCGATGCTGTTCGAGCCCTACTGTCCACCGACCCGTGGGAGCAATTCTTTAACATCATCGAGCCCACCTACCTTGAGCTAACATTTGAGTTCTGCTCTACTTTTCATTTACAGGTAGTGATGACAAACCACGATGACCAGGAACTATTCAATTTCGCCTCGGTGGATTGGTACGCCAGTTGAGTGTTCCCGAATTTGGTATCGCACTAGGGCTATACACAGATGAGTTCATAGCTGACGAAGACTTTCCTACGCTCCACCGCTGCATCCACGTCTCCCCAATCAACTGCTGGCGCGCCATTGTCCCTGAGCAGCCCACATATGACCCTAGCCGCTCCAAGGCGGCCGCCCTCGCCCTATCTTTGAGGTACATTCACGCCCTCCTCGCACATACACTAACGGGCAGACGCGAGAGCACGCTTGTCATCAACACCCACGATGCATATTTCCTATGGAGCATGGTGAACGCGCATACCATCGACCTTGCCTACTTCATCGCTCATGCCATCCAGCACCAGACCAAGAGACATCGGAGAGGTGTCATATCTATAGGCCCGTACATCACACGGTTAGCCTGTTACTTCTGACTGCTTAACACCATGGCCCAGACATCCTCATACACATTAATCGGCCGGATGTCCCCTCAGGGCATCCAATCTATGCTTCATATGAGGATGATCCAATGCCGATATGAAATCGATCCTCCACAATACCACCTATTTCGAGATGCGGAGCAGGAGGATCCAAAGGACATTACTGACGATGTCCCACCACCGCCGAAGGAGGAGGCCCCAGTTGAGCCACCACCCCCTCGCCGTCCAGTTCATGGGGTAGCTTCACACACTAACATATCTGAGCGCCTCACACGATTCGAGCAGCAGTGCTTCCAACGCTTAAATCACATCGATGCTACTCTTCAGCAGATATGTCTGCACCTTCATATCTCCTCACCGCCACCACCTCGTGACCCATCGGAGGATTAGAACTTCCTAATCCTCTTATCTTACCCTTTATTTTCATTTTTTTCTTATTATTTTTCCTTTTATTTTACTTCATCTTATCCTTTTCATTATTTGAATATTGGTATTTTTAGAACTTAATTTATTTTCTTTCTTTATTTTAAGTATTTCATATCGGCTATCCCCTAACAAACATATTCTATTAATCCAAATTCCCTTAAAGTGATAAATGGTTTCGCAATTTCAAAGGAGCTCTACAGCTCAAAACTAAAATCTAATGGGAAAACCTTGCCACAACTGCTGGCTCTTCCAATTCCAATATCCGTCTTACAAATTCATCCAAAATTTAGGGTGTTTCATGTCTTTCCCTATCTTATGATCTTATGCTTATATTGCTACTAATGTATCTTTGTACATTGAGGGTAATGTACATCTTAAGTGTGGGGGGGAAACTTACTTTCCGTCATTGCATTCTCTTTGAAACCCCTAAAAATTTTTAAAACTAACATTTTGCATTGTTCTCAAAATTTCGAATTCTCACTTTCACTCTTTGCATTATCTTCAATCTCCTATTAGGAATTAATTCTGATTGATTTTTTATTTCTATTGATATGTTGAGAATTAAGACATAGGTGTTTATGCCTTGATTATTCAAACTTTAAAACACTAGGGAATCAAGCATGATAAGTTGAAATTTTTGAGAATGTAAATTTTTTCTAGGTTATTTTCCCTAATTTTAAGTGTTATCGTGAGATTTGAAATTTGCAGGATTGACATAAAAAACGATAATTCTGGTGAAACTTTTGAGCCTTTTGAGCATACATTCTTTCGTGCTCACTTTTATTGTTGCTTTGAGTGAGTCAATATTGATTTGTTATTCTAGAACTTGCTTCGATTATACATGTCGAGACCACATCATTGATTTGATATACCGAAATGATAAAGGTGCCTAGGATTTAACCCATTTACTCCATATAAGCCTACCTCCATAAAGTAACCCTTAGTGATCCCCGTTGAGCCTAACAACCCATTTCTTTGACTCACCTCCAATATTATCCCATAACCCATTTTTGTTGAATTCCATTCAATTACTTTGATCCCTATTTTTGTCAAGATTTGAGTTGTATTATTATCTAGCTTTATTATCTTTTCTAGGTTGTAAAGTTGTAAATATTCAATTCATTATAATTGATTTGATTTGTTCTAAAAAAAATGTGTGTATATACAGTTAATTTAGTTGTAATTAATAATAGTTCAATGGTTTTTGCATATTTCTACAAGCTTCTGAATCCAGAACGATACCATCATAAGGCTTAGCTCTAGGAATATGTTCTAGTGATAGAGATTTTTCTAGCGATTTTTGATTCTATCTCGATTCTAACCCTCTTTTTCAGCTTGTAACAACACCCCTAACCAAAGCCCCATTACAACCATTGAAAGACCTTTTGATCGATGTGTCATATCAATCTATAGTGGTGGAGATTTGATTTTCTTGCAAGCCTATGGTAATAACTTTTCAGGTTGACTAAAGAGTGCTTAATTCTCGAACCCTAAACACTTTGAGTGGATAGAGTGAATCTTTAGTGAGGATGTCAAATCTTTTTGATTTTGATTGAGAGGTAATTACTTAGGAGAAGGGAGAAAACCTATGTTTCTGTGATAAAATTCTCAACTTAGAGTGATTGAACCTTTAATGTTCTTCTGATTCAATTTTCATTGTATGATTACTTGTGGATTAGTTTGAAACATTATTGATAAAGATTGTAAGTTGAGATGAATGTTTCTTAACTGTGGGTTGAGATTTTGCTTGAGGACAAGCAAAGGCTTAAGTGGAGGGTATTTGATAAACGATAAATAATACATGTTTTTACCTCATGCTTAGCCTAATTTCGAGATGAATTATCATTGAATTTGTGGAAATTGGTGCTCTTAATCCTTCTATTTCATGTCTTATACCTAGAAGAGCTTAAGGAAGAGAAAAGAGTAAGAAACGAGCCAAAAACGGGCAATTTAGGCCTAATCCAATAACCAACACGGCCCGGAGATTCACCACACGGCCGTGCTACATGGCCATGCCATCTTGAGCTCGAGCATGGCCCAACCCCGACGAGCACGGCCAGATACACTGCTGTGCCACCATCAACAGGCCCGACCACGGCCTGGGCCTCGATCCATACGTGCATGGCACACGGGCGTGTCCCTGTTATGAGGAAGTTAAATTTCACTCAGAAAAGGCTACTTAGGGGCTAAGAAAGACACTCCAAAGCTCTATATAAAGACTCTAGGGGGTAACTACTAAAGAATACTTTTTTTTCCTCAAAAGAGTGCTTTTCTTCCCCCAAGAAAGTGCTTATTTCTCGTCAACACAAAAAGTAGAAGCAGGGAATTATTCCAAGGGAAGCCGATTGATCCATCTCAAAAGCTGAATTCTCCCTCAAGACTGAAGATCTCCCTTCAATTACCTTCAGAGGTTTTAGGGTTCTTTATGTTTTGTTATTTTATATCTCCTGAGATGTTTTCTTTTATAATCATGAACTAAATCCCCTAAATATTTGAGGGGACGAAACCTAAGACAGATCTTGTTATTATTTTCTCTTGAATTATTTGATAAATATTTGATTTGCTCTTAATTGTGTTTTTAATTCTTAGATTGATATTTCTGGGATATTGATGTAAGTCGCATGTACTTATGTAGAGGAGCAAAAGTCCCTGCATAAGAGTAGATCCAACACAGTTAAGCGGAGTTGATCGCAATCCTAAAGATAGGACGACAAAAATCTGACGGATTAGGGTCAAACCTAATAAGGGAATCCATAAATCAAGTTAATGCAACAATAGGGGTTTTAATTAGAAAGAGATTTCAATTAATCAACCTAGAGTTAGTTGTTTTTAGTCTCGAGAGAGATATTAACATAAGTTAGGGATTTCTACGGATCAAGTCAAGTGAATAAATCATCTAGTTCAAGAGTTGATAACAAGTGAAGGCTAGGTGGATTCTCCCTTGAGTATTGTCCAAATCAATTAGTTTTTCCTTAGAGTTTTCCCCAATTCACTTTTTGTGCATTCATAGTTTAGTTTTAGAATTAGTTTAGTTTCACAAAAACCCCTTTTATTTCTAGGTTAAATAATAGAAAGAAAGTTAGTACTAGTACTTTTGGTTCCCTTGGGTACGATATCTCGGTCTTGCCACTAAGCTATATTACTGTTCGATAGGTGCGCTTGCCTTAAAATCGTGATAATAGTTTGTTTCTGGTGTGATCATTATTATAAATTTTATTACTTCATATCGCGAATATCACTAATACCTTATCATTTATAACCTAAAGAACTAATGTATTGCCTTCCAAATACTTATACATATATACTCATAATCAACCATTCATACCATTTTGGGCATATATATATAAGACTTATAACATAACTAATCAATACATACATTAACATTCTTAAATAAAAAGTGCATTTAGACATAGTTTGGTAACAAAATAGACACAACCTAGGTACAAGCGAAACAACAATTGAAAGAGGTACACAAACATCATTGAGTCTGGGATCTTTGATTAGATGTTGAAGTCCACAGTTAAGATCATAAATTGAACCTAACCTACCTCAAAAAACAAACCATGCACTAAGCTAAATGCTCAACAGTAAATCTATGATTCAAGAGGATTTAAATAAACACAAGTTAATGTATACATCTTATTCGTATACAAATTTCATTCTAATCACCTTTCATTTTAATATAACACACTTTATTCATGTTAGCATACTAATTCAATATACAACATACTATCTTGTTATATAACATTCATTTTATAGGCAATTTAGTTTGTTTCTACTTGCTATGTCTAATTACAATTATAATTATAATTTATCATCTTTAGCATACATAAATATATGCACATACTTCTCTTCTCATACCACATTTTATGATATTTTCGAGCCTAATGGCTTATTAATACACAATCAACACCCATGGTTCTTTTTTGATTCAATTCACTTAGTATTTCCATACCATATATCACATCACATGTTATTTAAATAATTCATTTGTTTATACCCCTATTAACCAACACAGGCTTAGAATGGATGCGCAAATCCATCACCCCAGGTTGCTCGACAATGATGACGCAATAACGATACTTAATACCACCCCGAATTGCTCGGAAATAATGGTTTTCTCAACTCAATCAATCTCTCACCTTGGGTTGCTCAGCAACAATGGTTTTACTCAGTACTCTGACCTTATGGCATGCTAACTATATCCGACTTAGTCTGAATAGCTAATAGGGTATTCTATTTTTGATTCGTTAAATACAGTTCAATTTACAATTCAATAATCACAAATAAATCAACATGTCACAATTTCATAACTTATATAACATATATCAACACAATTCCATGCCAATTATCAAATATCAAGTAAATTCTAAGTTTTGTATTTTATTTAATTTAGTCTCTGTCTCGGAAATCAATCTCAAACACATCAAATATGTTCAAGTAATCCTCAATAACTAACCTAAACAATATATGATGTAAAACAACATGAAAATGTAGCAATTAAATTGGTCCCAAATCATAGAAATACAAACCGAAAATTTCGAGCTATTTGTCGATAACTTTGGACTGTCCTTTTCCTCTCAACGAATCCAAGTGGACATTAGTTACAGATTAACACAAAACATATCACACTATAAAAAATCAACCAATTTACAATCAATTATCAATTTACACAAATTTACAATTTATTCAATTTAGTCCCTAAAATTAGGGCTAGTATAACTTTCAATTTAAAACTCCAAATTAAAATCTGATTTCATTCTTATCATTAGGGGCATCCTATTTCTTATTTCTATAGCCAATTTTACATTTTATTCAATTTGGTCTCTAATGTACGAAACTATCAATTAAGCTTTACAATTTAGCCTTTTCATATCTAAGCTTAAACCTATCAATTTAACACCTAAAACTGTAACTTCCCAATAATGACTTCTTTCAAAACTTCAAAAATTTTATAAATTGGTACATGAGCTGGTTAAATCAAGCTCTCATGACCTCAAAAACATAAAAATTATAAGAAAATGACTTAATTACACTAATCAATTTGTTGCATAAAGCCTTGAAGATTCAGCCATGGAGTTCTTTAATTTTTCTTTCAATTCGGTAGAGAAGATGAAGTATTCTCTCACTTCCCACCAAATGCCTATGTGTATAATGTAATTTGTTTAGTTAATTAGGTAATTAACTTTAATTTAATATATAATACCTAGTTTAGTTAATCTAATGATAACATGCTTATTTCGTCCACTTCCTAATGTTTAAACATGATATATTTTCTATTTTGAACCTTGGGTTAATTACAATTTAACTTCTTTAGCTATTTTCCAGTTAAAAATCTATAGTGATTGAACTTTATAATTTAGTCCCAAAAACTTAATCCCTAATTTGAAAAAATTTCCTATCCAAAATTCCATTCACTTATATAGTAACTCTATAAATATCAATATTTATGGGCTCGTTTAACGGAAATAGGATCCCAAAACCACTTTTTTTGACACTATTGAAATCTTTTTCGCCTTCTTCTTGTACACCTCGTTCACTTGTTTGCAACGCTTCCTCTCTTTATTAGAAGAACCCTTTACAAAGACAAAGCAATATATATAAGCTAGCATATAATTATTTGAAAAAAAAAAAATATAACAGTTATCTCATGTTTGCAATTTTGGAGTTTGAGAAGACAAATGCAATTATTAGGGTTTTTCCTTTATATCCAGACCACTTGGCTACATGATTATTAAGTAAGGATAAATCTGAAATAAAAATAAGGATAAGTAGTAGAGTGACATATGAAGTTTGTTTTTCTTTCATACTTTTCTCGAATGTGTTGGAACATTTTCAAATATTTACATTGTTCCAGTAACTATAAATGAATGTGTGTAATTAATTAAAAGTTAAATCTTTTGGTCATTGGTCAAAAGTTATATCATTTGATTTTTGAAAAAAATTATAACTATTCGCACAATATTATTTGAATAGTTATAATATTAAATGAATAATTATATGTTTTTTTAAAGACATTATTATTCAGAAAAACACTTGTTGAAAGATCTCTCTATGAAGAGATATGGAAATTCCTATAAATAGGAATGAGATTTCATTTGGAAATCACACCAACAAGTTCTAAAAGTTCTTTCTATCCTTCCTCATTTTCTAATATTATTAGATTGTTCTATCAAGAGTTACTGTAGAAATTTTTTGTAGAAATTGAGTTTCTTGTTATTCATTGCTCAGTACTTAGTGGACTATTCTCATCAGTGCAAAACGCAAATAGTCATTGGTTTCATTGAATCCTCGAGGTTAATTTGCACACCGAGTATAGGTAGGGGCGAATATAACCTTAAAGATGGTGACTTGATACACGCCTTAGAACATTGTCCTATTTCTTCATTTTCTATTCGAGTTTCATTCGTATGTTTGAGATTTTTTTCACCAAAGATTTGTATTAACAGAAGGTCCAAAAGAAAACAGAATGAATGGAATTTTTTTAATCCTCCTGAAATTATTTTTTACTTTCTCCAAGGATTGGATGTAATAGTAACAAAAATATTAATGAATTAAATATTTTATACATAAATCACACAATCAATCATTTTTCTAAAAAATAATAGCAAAAGAGATGGGGATTATTAATATTCCAAAGGCCTGTGGCTAAGGATGTTAGTTCCAACAACATAATAATATTGTATGATATATAGAGAAGTTAGAACATGTATTCCGGTACATGTTGTCTAGTGAGGTGGGGCAAAGATTATTAAAGCTAACTAAATTATTAATCTCAACTCTAAGTAATACAAAAGGTTAAAATGAAAATACTATATAAAATAAATGGGTGCGGGAACCAGAGATCACACTTTGTCTTGCCCATACTTTAATACCTACCTGAAGATTACCTACTCTTTTTTTATTTATTATCTATTCATTCATGCTCATATCATCAAAACAGACATATGTTTATTATATTAATGATAATTATTTTATGCCCATACAATTTTAATCATTCTTGTGAAAACTATATCAACAAATGCTGCTTAAATTTTTAGTTTTGTTTTTTTAAATATAACTAAGCGATGTTTATAACTTGTGATTTTCTTATATTAACATAGTATAATTATTGGGGCACTCGCGATTTTATTTATTGTATAATAAATAGAAAATGTGTCAATTTCACTTATAAATTATAACATTAAAATTTTTCATTGTGTATCAAATTATTTTTTATTAATATATTAGAAAAAAGAGAGAGGGAGAGCCCACCACCGGCCACTCCCCCAAACCTGTCTCACCAACTCACATCTAGAAGAAAATTAGGGTCACATCTCTCTCTCTCTCTCCTGTTGTGTGGGTGAGTGAGAGTAAGAGTCAAAAGGCTATAAAACTGCATCTAAAGCTCTCATAAAGGGCCGGCTTCAATGTTCTTCCCACCCACACCAAACTCCACCCTTCTTCATTTCCGTTTCCCTACTGCTTCTTCTATTTTCTAAATCCCAAAATGGGAAGGTCTCCTTGCTGTGAGAAAGCTCATACAAACAAAGGTGCATGGACCAAAGAAGAAGATGATCGCCTCATCGCTTACATCCGAGCCCACGGTGAAGGTTGCTGGCGTTCTCTCCCTAAGGCTGCTGGCCTTCTCCGTTGTGGCAAAAGTTGCAGGCTTCGTTGGATCAACTACTTAAGACCTGACCTCAAACGTGGCAACTTCACCGAGGAAGAAGATGAACTCATTATCAAGCTCCATAGCCTTCTCGGAAACAAGTGAGTATTATGTTCAACTTTGGGTTACCTTTTTTTTTTTTTTGGCAAAATTTCAAATCCTTGATTGGTTTTTAAATTGATTTACAGGTGGTCTCTTATAGCCGGGAGATTACCAGGAAGAACCGATAATGAGATAAAGAATTACTGGAACACTCACATAAGGAGGAAGCTATTGAACAGAGGAATCGATCCTGCGACTCACAGGCCACTGAATGAGGCAGGTGTTCATCAGGATGTGTCATCCACAATATCCTTCAATGGTGTTAAACAAGAAAAAGACAAGATGAATAACCCCAATGGTTTTGTGGAGACAGATGAGAAGAAAATCCCAGCCGTTGAAGAAAGGTGTCCAGACTTGAATTTAGACCTCAGAATCAGCCCTCCTCCTTACCATCAAACCCAGCAGCACGCAGATCCATTCAAAACTGGAGGGAAAACCCTCTGTTTATTTTGCAGTTTGGGAGTTAAAAACAGCAAACAATGCATTTGCAGCATCGATACTGCTGCCAGCAGCAGTGGCAACAACACCAATACTGCCTATGATTTCTTAGGCTTGAAAACTGGTTTCTTGGATTACAGAAGTTTGGAAATGAAATGATTGTTTCAGAGGGAAATGTGGAATTTTTTTTCCTTCTTTTTTAACCATGTAGCTTAAGCAGAAATGAGAGAATTAATTGACCAAGAGATTGTTATTTAGTTTTAAAAAACCCCTTTAATTTTCTGTTTGATCACCTCTGATTTGTATGATTATATACATATATATATATATAGTAATGATACAGGTGATCATTATTCAACAAATGTTTTTTTATTTATTTGGATTATATACTTTCTTTCCTTTATCTTTTTAAACCCTTTACAATTTTGTTTTTACCTCTCTTTTCCAAGAAAAAAAAGTTGAGGTTTGTCAGACTCATGATAATTGATCAGATCTTCAAAAGGGTCATCCCGCTGCCTTAACTTTGTGTTTTTGTTGTTATTTCAAAGAGGTTTCAAAAGGAACATGAGAACCCTCATTTAAAAAAAATTATATAAAAGAAACAACACTTGGAAAATTTTTCAAAAATAATTGAACATCATTATTAAGAGTTTAAAACACATTTTTTTCAAGAGGTTTTAATGGGGGACAAATGTTTTAGAGTGGTTTTGAGAAAGGGGATGATATTTATTTAGCAGTGGATAAGCTATGAGAGGAGGAGAAGTTAAGAAGAGAAGAAGAAGAAAGTGGTGGGTAGGCTATCCCTTCCCCTCTAATAAAAGCTCTTAAGAAACTAACTGTCCATAGTACCATCTTTCAACTAACCATCCATTAATCATCTTCTCCATCAGCCCCCAACCATCCATGCTATTAATTACTTTAGTTTATCCTTTTCATATATTAATCATTTATCTCTTCAAAAAATATTCAGGAAAGAAAATTTTAATTAACCTAATTACCATAATATATATAATGTTATACATAAAATCTGTTTGTGTTTTTACATATGTTATGCTTCGAATCAAATTAATCCCAAACTATTTTCGATAGCTATACCCCTTCCCCAAGTTCCACCTTTCAAATTTCATTTCACCATTATAGGATCAATCGAATTTATTGGTATTTTTGGAGGTTGCCTAACCTAATGGAATTGGCTCACAAATTAACGACTAAATTCCATTGAAAATGATTCCACATGATCATCAACACTTAAAATAGAGAGTACTACTGCAAACAAACTTTTATTAGTTTGCAGGTTCAATGTTTGCATTTCAATATTTATTAAATGTCCCAATGTTTGACAAAATTTAGGTATCAAGCAGCTCTTTTGATGGGATCATTAAACTTATTTTACTCAATTTAGGTAAACTTATCTCTGCTCTTTTTTTGTACAATACTTATAACTACTCATAATCTTTTTCTAATCCTTATATGGGAGAATAATGCGCTTGAGTGCACTAAACTCACGTCCTCCTACTCTAACAATAATGTTGATGTCAATTAAATTAAGACTCACCTCTCTCTATAACAATCAACTTTTATATCAACATTTCATTATAATAGCGGAATATGTTGTGGAATCGATATTTTATGTTTTATTTTTACTTTTACTTTTTATAAAAAAAAATTTATCTTTAAAAGTAACAACTATAAAGTATGAATTATACTTTTTATCAGTTTCTTATCTAAAATGTTATTGAAATTAGTTATATTTTTAAGTGAAATAAAAAATAATAAATTTTAATTAAGATATTATTTCAATAAAATATTTAAAATTTATATTATAAAAATAATTTTTAATAAATAAAATTATAGTTATAAATTTTATTAAAGATACGATCTAAATCTCACTGATTAATGATAAGTGTTAAAAGTAGCATGTTTTAACCTCATTCTTAACGCGTTTTTGGATGATTATTCGATGTTAATTGTTAATTTTACACTTCTAATCCTTTAAAGTCATGTTTTAATGTTTAATAGAACACTTGGGAGTAAAAGGAGCAAAAACCAAAGTATCGGAGCAAGTTGCAAGAGCCACATAGGATGAACCACTCCACACGGCCAAACCACACGACCGTGTAACCCACACAAGCGTGTGGGCGGCCATGCCGATTTCACGAGATTGAGCACCAAACAGTGAAAATCACGATTTTTAGGTTTTTTGAGCATTCTAAGACGTATATATGACAAAAATAAGAAGACAAGAGTGAGCCATAAGAGAATACTCAAGAAAACAACTCGAAAAACACCATTGAAACCAACTTGGAAGCATATTTCCATCAAGATTGAAGATTTCTAGTTGATTTCTTAGGAAGTTATTATGAGTTTATTTATTTTGGTTATAATATCTCTTGGATGTTTTTATTTTCAAGCATGAATTAATTTTCTAAATACCTAAGGAGATGAATCTTATGATGGATTCTGTTGTTTGATTTTTATTTTACGTAATAAATGCTTAGTTTTCTTTTTCTCAATTATGTGTGCTTAATTCTAGGTTTAATATTTCTAGATTATTGATCCATGTCCATTGTGCTTAAATCGATGGTTGAATAGACCTTGTTTAAGAGTATATCTTACTTAATTGAGTGGAGTTGTATGCAATTCTAGAAATAAGACAACATAAACCTACCTGATTAGAGTCAAATCTAATAGGAGAATTCATAACATGAGTGAATGCAACAATAGGTATGAGTGAATGCAACAATAGGGGTTTTAATTAAAAAGAAATTCCAATTAGTCAACCTAGAGTCAGTTGCTCTTATGCTCGAAAGAGATATTAGTATAATTTAAGAATTTCTACGGATTAATATGCTAAATAAAGAAATAGTGTAATTTAGATTGATAGTGATAGAGAAAATCTAGGTGAATTCTTTCCTGGGTATTATTTTGCTTATTGGTTGTTAATCGATTATTTTCGTGTATTGTTCTTTGTCGTATTCGTAGTTAATTAAATTAGTTAATTCTAGTTTTTAATCAATCATTCAAATTATTCGGTTAAACAATAGAAAGACGGTAAGTACTAGTACTTGTAGTCCACATGGGAACGATATCTTTGCTCACTGTAGCTATATTTTTACTTGATAGGTGCACTTGTTTTAGACAAATTTTTAGTTAGTTTTGTGATACATCAAGTTTTTGCCATTGTTTTTGAGGACTAGAATATTAGGAAAACTTTATTTCTATTAATTTAGTTTTTTTAATTTTTATTTTTAATTTAATTTTTACATTATAATTTTTCTTTTGTTTGATTCTTATAGGTTCTTTTGGTTTATGACTGGAGGCAACCCGTTGGAACCCTTAGTTTTTTATAGCGAGATAAAAAAAACTGCTAGCAGAAATTAGAGAGGTTAGACAAGCAAGGCAAGGTCAACAAATTTTAATAGACGATCAAGAGTAAAATGACATTACTGTAGAGATGGATAATAATCTTGGTAATCAACAACTTTTTGTACGTCCTGCTCCTTGGACTATGTATGACTATGCTAAGCCCATTTTGATTGGGGCTGAATAGAGTATTGTTAGACTGACTATTGCTGCAAATAATTTTGAGATTAATTCAAACACAATTCAGATGGTGCAGCAATATGTTCAGTTTGATGGGTTGCAAGATGAAGATTCGAATGCTCATTTAGCTAACTTTTTGGAGATTTATGACACATTCAAGATCAATGGCATTACTGATGATGTCATACGCTTACGATTGTTCTCATTCTCTTTGAGGAATAAGGCAAAACAGTGGTTAAATTCACTTTGACAGGGTTCCATCACCACTTAGGCTTAGATGATTGAAAAATTTCTGTTGAAATATTTTCCACCAGCCAAAATAGCTAAGTTGAGGAATTACATCTCTTCTTTTGCTCAATTTCAACTTAAGACACTGTATGATGCATGAGAGAGATTTAAGAATCTTCTAAGAAGGTGTCCACATCATGGCTTACTTTGTGCCTTTAAGTTCAAACCTCTTACAACGGTTTGAATCCCTCGACTAGGCAGATAATTGATGCAACAACTGGCAGGACACTGATTAATAAAACACCTGAAGTAGCTCAATAATTTATTAAAGAGATGGTATTGAATAATTATTAGTGGCAAGTTATGAGAACAAAGCCTACTAAGGCAGCTGATGTTTTTAATATAGATGCAGTTGCTATGTTGACGAGTCAGGTGGAAGCGCCAAATAAAAAGATTGATTGTTTGAGTTTCAGTAAGTAGGTGAATTCGGTAATGCAATGTGATGCGACTGGAGCAGGGATGATCAATCCGAAATGTTTTCCCTTCAAGTCTAACATGGAGCATGAGAAATTCGACTTTATAGGTAATAATTTTACATATCAGAATAACCCCTACAGCAACAATTATAATCCAAGATGAAGGAATCATCCAAATTTCTCTTGGGGTGGTTAATGAAATCAAAGGTCACAACCTCCTCCGGGTTTTTAGCAACGTTATCAATAAGAAAAGAAACTAAATCTAGAAGAGATGTTGACTAAATTTATTTCAGTGTTAGAAACTAGATTTTAGAACACTGAAACGACTTTGAGTAATCAGCAGACATCTATTTAGGGCCTCGAGAATTAGATTAGTTAGCTTGCTAAAATGGTTTCAAAGAGACAACAAGGCAGTTACTTAGTAACACTAAAACCAACCCAAAGGAGCAAGTCCACGCAACCACTGTACGAAGTGGAAAGGCGTTGGTCGAGCTTGAAAAGAAGTTGAAATTAGAAGTTGTAGAGAAAAATGATAACGTTGAAGAATACAAGAAAAAACATTAGCTGATGGTTAAAAAATTCAAACCACCAATTCCATATTCAACAAAGTTGAAAAAAGATTGAACGAACAATATGGTAAATTTCTTGACCTTTTGAAAAAATTGCATATTAGCTTACATTATGTTGAAGTTGTTTTGCAAATGCCCAAGTATACAAAATTTTTAAAGGAGCTGTTAACAAGTAAAATACAAAATTTTTAAAGGAGCTGTTAACAAGTAAAAGGAAATTAGACGAACTGTCCATTGTGGAGCTCAATTAGGAGTGCTCGACCATTCTCCAAAACAAACTACCCACCAAACTTAAAAATTCAGAGAGTTTTACTATCCCTTATTTTATTAGTAGCTTAAATGTTGAAAAAGCTTTAGGTAATGGTTAACTTGTGCTGAGGGTAATGGACATATGCTGAGGGTAGGTGATGAAGAGGCTACTCTTCAAACACGTGATGTTGTGAGAGTTTCTAATGAGCGAGATGATACTCGTTATTCTATTGATGTTAGTAATCATTCAGCTCAACATTCTTTGCAGTAAATCATTCATGAAGACGTGGTAGAATCGTATCTTGTTCAAGGTGATCAAAATCAAGGGACAAGTGAAGAAAGAATGGTGCAGTTCGATGAATTAGATGAATGGCGAGCAAAAGCTGAGGAGAACCCAAAAATGTACAAAAAAAAATAACAAAGCAACGCCATAGTGTGCATTTAAAGAGGACGAACCAATTCAAAGTTAGAGAAAAAGTGTTGTTGGACAATTTAGATCCATGAATGTTCCCTGCAAAGCTTAAGTTAAGATGGTCGAATCCATTTGTGGTACAAAACGTATTCCCATACGGAACCATTGAGGTAACACACCTTGATTACGACACAGTCAAAGTAAACGGTTATCGTCTCAAACTTTATTTTGTTGGTGATATTGATAACGAGATAGAGGAGCTCCAACTCCGAAATCCGAATTAACCATATGCGCGAAAGGGAAAGTCAAGCTTAGACTCTAAATAAACTCTTCTCGAGAGGCAACCCGATTATTTTTGTTTTATTCTATTTTCATTTAATTATGTTGCATGCTTAGTACATTCATTTTTATTACTTAAAAAAGTAAAAAATAAAAATACTTAGTTTCTTGTTCTCAATTATATGTGCTTAATTGTTAGTTTAATATTTCTATATTATTGATCCATGTTTGATATGCTTAAATTGGTGGTTGAATAGACCTTGTTTAAGAGTAGGTCTTGCTTAATTGAGTGGAGTTGCATGCAATCCTAGAAATAGGGCAATATAAATCTACTGGATTAGAGTCAAATCTAATACTATTAATTGTAGCCCTCGTGGGAACGATATATTTGCTCACCGTAGCTATAGTATTAATTGATAGGTGCATTTGCCTTAATAAAACTTTTAGTTAATTTCGTGACACATCAATTAATATTATTAATATACTATAATTTTTTAATTTAATAATTTTAACAATTCAAAATTTATCTAAAGTTCAAATGTTATTATAAGTGTCTCAAATGTTCTTATAAGTATATAACAAACACTTCTCTAAATTTAATACTTGCAAGACATTTTGTACTTTCAAAGGGAGAACAAGATTCGAACCTTGAAAATAACATTGTTGGAAAAGATAATCACGAATCTCGAAAATAAATCATAAAATCAACATGAGAAGGTACATATGTTAATTTTGATCATCTAAGAAATTTATTCTTCCAATAATTTAAATTAAATTTGATTTTTTTTTTAAAAATCACATATTTTTTCAATAAAAACACATATATATAAATGTGACGATATCTATATCATCCAACAATGGAATAAAAAATGGTATAAAAATGTAAAATTGATAGGGAAATATAATAGTGAAGAAAACAATAGACGAAGAACAAGTGGAGAAGTTGGTAAAGAGAACATGGGCCGATGTGGAGGTTCGAATGTTGACTTTGATGTGAAACTAATCTTAATCTCATGAATTAAATTAAAAATTAAAACAGAACTTTTATTATTATAATATAAAATCAGTTTAACTACTACTACTAGAACTAGTTGTCTAGAAACTATATTAGGTGAGATTGAGACTCATAAAATCATGGTTTTGATTCAATTTTATTATTATGATATCATCCATCCATCTATTTGCCCTTCGAATCTTTTCTATTATACTTTCAATCCAACACGACAAAAATCATTATTCTTTCATCATAATATTTTTATTTATTTTTTGAGTTTCTACAAACAATTTTAAAAAATTATCATATGTCTCTTTTATTTAATGGTTATCTTTTATATATTTTACTATGTCTTGCTAAACATTTATCAATCGTGATCTTGTTTGTAGAGTCTAAAAACTCCACTGATAGTGTATAAAATATTTTTCCTAAAAAATTATGTTTAAATGTAGCTTTTAGTTGTATCATCAACTTTATTTAGTATTTAAAATTTTCAATGATAACGGCAAGGAGTTAAAGGTTTAACTCTTCGTCTTTAATTTATTTTAATTTAAATCTAAATATATTTTGATTAATTAAAAAAACTATATAGTACACTTCGACTAGAGGTCAAAAGTGAAAATCAGAACCCAAATTTGAAATTGCAAAAGCAGCCAAAATTAATCCATGGCCATGCCATTAACACAATAATTCATATGAAGAAAGAAAGAAAATGGGTGAGGATATTTTTTATTAAAAAAATTTAAAATTGTAATTATGTCTCATATGAAAGATGAAATAAAACGAAAAGAAACAATTTAGAAAAAAAATTGAATTTAATCAAATATATATATATATATATATATATATGTTTTCTTATATTCCTTTAGTGTGTTTTTTTTCTTACCAAACAAAAGGATTTCTTTTTGCTATTACCAAACACAAAGCGAAATCGTTAAGATTAAGCTTTCATCAGGGGGTGGCTGAGTGGCTTTCATGAACAACCACATAACATATGCCAATTACAAACAAATTAATAGCAATAATAATACTAACTATTATGGATGTTGTACCAAACAAATTCTAAATCAAATATAAACTAATAAGATCATGCTTCTTTATTGAATTTCTATTAGAATAAATCTACCCCAAGTCATTTTTAAAGATAATATAAATTAAAAAAAAATGAAACCTATGGAAATTAAAATCCATAACTTGAAAAAGCAAAGCAAAAGTTTTTTTTTGTCAAATTTAATTCAAAAACTAAATAAAAGCTAAATTATTTTTTTAATGGAAATTCTTACTAAAACATTAAATTTTTAACGATGTTAACATGAGGACCTACATGACAGTCTATGCGTAATTCATGTTGACATGTCACTATTTATCTTATTTTTTGCATCAACAAATAATTATAAAATTGTAAAATAAAAAAATTATATAGTTCATTAAAGTTAAAAAAAATTAGCATAAAGTACACATGAATTACCATGCATACCATCATGTTTAAAATTTTAATGTTTTAGACGATATTTCTATTAAAAGAAACAATTCGAATTTTTAAAAAAACTTGAGTGTCAAATTTAACTCAAAAATAAAATAAGAGCCAAAATACAAAAAAGGTAAGTATTAAAGGCAAAATTTTTCATTATGTTTGGTTTACTTAATCCGGTATTACTTAAAAGACATTTTGTATATTTAAAATATTATATTTATTTAAAAAACTATATATTATCTTAATCAATAATTCAGTATTATTGAACCATTGATTATATTTTTCTTCAATTCATCACTTTTCTTTCTTTTTTTTTATTTTCAAAGGTGTTAGGTAGAGACATTAGAAGCTTCCATTGCTATATTTATTTGATTTTCCCTAAACCCCTCACTTGCTTTGAAAGAAAACACTCCAAGTAATTAATAATTATTTATAGCTGCTCTCTCTCTCCATAGCCTAATTATTGTTCCGTCTCACTAAATTTTAATACCTCAACTCCCCACCAAGATCACATGCATGACTCTTGAGGTGGGACCTTTTTATTTTTCTTCTCTTCCCAAAATCTCCTCTCTTACATCTTTATTTTATCACTCACAATATTAATTAAGCTCAAATTTTAAATATTCCTTTCATTCACATTATCATTTTATTTAAAAGATATGAAATTTACTTCTTAAAAATAAAAATATTTTAATAATTTTTTCATTAAATTTTTGTCTATTTAATTTATAACATTAATTCAATTAAAAATTTATAACTTATTTTTATCCTGTATTTATTTAAGTTGTGTAGAAAAATATACCCTGATATTATTAAAACCAATATTTCTTTAATCAATTATTTAATTAAATAATTCATATAATTATTTTTCAATACTTTCAACAATATTAATTTATTATCAAATTGTTGATTAGATACTTGCAAATTTATATTTTAAACATCGAAATAATGTTAAATTTAATCAAATTGTGTTGACAAAACCACAAGTAAAATGGCCAAGGATTTATATTCAAATTAGTTTATATAAATGTTGAGTTCAATCTTTGAATAGCCTAATCGCTACCGATTTTTTCCTTTAAAAAAATATAACATTTTAATTATATATTGATTGAAATGATACACTGAAAATCCCACATTGTATTTCTTTGCATTGTTTTACATAACATATTGATATTATATATATATATATATATATAAAGAGCATGTTAAGCCTTAAAACTATAGAAACTATGAGGGGCAGAGATGACTGCTAGTCATGCCTAACTTATCTCCTAACAAGTTATTACTAAGCTCAACCGGTGGCTGCTCAAATGCTTGCAATCTAAAATCTTCACTAGTACACATCTTGTCATGAAATCCGTTGCATAATTGGCCTCGTGATAGACTTGGCAGACTTGGATATCCCATTCTCTATTGCAAAGTTGAAAAATGTTGCGGAGCAAAGGAGCGTTAACGCCCTCTACAGCTTTGTTTATAATCATGTCAATACCAATGAATTATTGTTTTCTAGTTGAACTTTTATATACCCTTCTCCACTTGTTAACTATAGTCCATAATGGATTGCCTAGCAGCCACCAATTTGTTTGCAGTATCCTCGTAACCACTCACTAGCAACACTCAAAGGACTCCTACTACAATAGAATTTCGAGTACCCTACGTTGCAACTCCATCAAAACTGACTTTTATCCAACCTTGTGATGGCGCCTCCCATCCAACTTGCCTCCATCCTCATCTCGTAGTGGGCACATCCAAAGAATCCTAGCATTAAAATGCTCCGCTCAATTAAGACTCTTTTGGAGCAAAAGTGTTGTGGAAATATTGTTGCCCTAAAAAATGAATTCATTTATGTCACTCCAAATGTACTAGCCAATAATTGCAAATAAAATACTCCGACATATGTTAGAAAAGGATATGTATTCATTATAATGTAAAATTTTCCATCAACCTAGCTGATATATTTTGTTAAAAAATATGAAATTGGTAATTTGGTGCCCGAGGAGATGCCCAATTCTCTTCCCACCAAATCTATGTAGAGACAGTTTCCATATTTAGGTGTTAGCAATTTATTGAACCTTATATTTGGGTTATACTGATTATATGGTGCATCTTCAACCCATTATGGAAGATCATACTACTTGTGAGATAATTGGTTTGGACCAAAATTCTCCAAAGGAATCCCTTGGATTATGGACTTTGGATTGGATCGTGATTCTTCTGATGAGCTGCCATAGAGTCCATATTTACTTCATAAGTTGTTATTATATTGTATTACTCTTATGGTATTACAATTTTATTGAGACTGTATTAGATCTTTTATTGTAAGCAAATCTCGAAATAAATGTCTATATATTTGAAAGACTTGCCTAGGAATTTGTATTGAGTGTTAGGCACTTAAGTAGCCAGCCTCAACCTCTGCTTCTTCAATCCCCCGATCAGATTCTTCTTCCATAACAACCTCTACATTTTTTGAAGTATCGTTCAACTCCTCGAGCAATGAAAGAACTACTTCTTGAAATGGGGTCATGGTAACCCTTGCTCGATTGACCCTAACACCTTTCCCTTTTATTTCCTTTCTAGCATTTCTGTAACAGCCCATTTTTTGAGGTGCCAGAAATAATGGTTTCAGGACCACAATTCTGACGAGTGAGTTATTATTTTAATATTTATTTAACGTTTACAGGATTATATTAAGGTCGTATTAAAGTTTTGCTAAGAAATTTTTAAGTTTAAATGGTTAATTAGGTAAAAAAAGATTAAATCGTAATAAAGGTGAAAGTTGAATTCTATTAGTTAAAAAGAGCTATATGGCTATGGAAAGGAAAGTTAATGGAATTAAGTGGTAAACATACCATATTTAAAGTTAGTGGATGTTTATGGATAGGCTTTATTGAAGTTTTTCATTAACGATAAGGGTAAAGTAGAAATTTAATAATTAAAAAAAATTAAGTAAAGAAAAGATGAAACATAGTTATCATCTTCATTCTTTTGCCTATTTGAAACCAAAATTAGCCATTGAAGAGGGGAAGAGCTTCGATTTTGATTTCTTCATGCATGGTAGGTTTTCAAGCCTCGTTTTTAGTGATTTTTATTTTTTTGAGTTCGTTTTAACTTAGTCTAACTAGCCCGGGGATTAATTTGCAAAATAGTTAAAGGTTGAGGGACTTTCCATGTTGTTTTTGAATAGTTTTTGAAGTTATTTGATAGATTATTAATATTGGTTATAAAATAAAATGTTTTGCTCAATGATTTTTGATGAATTCTGAAATAGGGATCAAATTGTTAAAAGTATAAATCCATGGGTTTTGTTGTGAATTGTTGGTAATTATGGGTTGTTTCAAAGTCCCTTGTAGCATTGGTTAAGTTGGATTTAGGTTAAAATGAGTTATATTCAAATTATGAGCTTAAGGACTATATTATGAAAAGTTAAAATGTTAGGGGTAATTTTGTAATTTTACATAAATATGAATTATGGATTAAATTGAATACTAGAAGTACTTAATTGAATGAAATTATTTATTTAGATCAAGATAAACACAATCTGACTTAAATCAAGAAAAGACTAAAGCTTCAGATTTGTTTGCAACTCTACTTCTAATACGTTAGTTATCGATGTAAGTTCGTATAAATTATAATTGTATTGATGTTAGTTAAATCAGTCATCTATTATATTGTGTTAGTTATAAATGGATTTGAACATACATGTATCGATGCTATGATTAATTGACAGATACGAGTCCCATTTGAACCTTAAAAATTCTTAGGATACGAATGACATGCCATTAGGGATTTCATGTTTTGAGTGCTGGTCTTGAATGTCCTACCAATGGCTGAGGTCCTGCATTTGTTACTAATTCTCCACAACTCATGTGAATAGCATCATGTAGCTAACATTCTGACCTATAGCTCGTGTAAGCAAGTCCATTTCACAGCTTGTGTGAGCACTATTGAAAAGGAAAGATTACGATTATATAGCAAGGCACATTATGTGTGAGCATTCCCAAGTATTTGATGTAATTCTAGATGGTTCAACGGGTAAATAAAGGAAATGGAATGGTAAGTAAAGGAAATGGAATAAAATGGTTCATGATCTTATGAAAAGGTTGATGAATAAATGATGTATCATATGAAATCTACTTATGTTATAAATGAACATATATGTATTGTGAATTAACCTACTAACTTGTGAGCTTGATGGTGTTTGAATAGACTTTTATTAAGCTATTGGTCTTGGTAATGATATCATGCTTAATCTATAAATTGTGCTAATGAAATGGTAAATTATGTTTAAGTTTATACAAGCTTGCTAAGCACTAGTTGCTTACGTAGTTACTTTCCTTTGTTCTATAGATAATCGAAAGCTCGATCGGTTGAAAGCTCGTCAGAGACCTATCACACTATCCAGCAACCATTTTGGTAGTCTTTGAGTATTTTAGCCAAGGTTATATATGGCATGTATTAGACCTTTTGTAATGGTTCCTAAATGTCTAAATGGTTGATTTAGTATGTTTATGGCTTTAAAGTTTATGTTTCATTTAATGGACTTGTAATGCTTTGTTAAGTTAGGTCATTTTGATCACTTTTAGGTAATTGAAATGCAAGGTCTTTTGGTATGTTTGTGATGGCTTGGAAATGATCATTTGTGATATGATTTGGTAGATAATTGAATTAGGTTATATGCTTGAAAAGTAGCTATGTTGTTTTGGTTTGATCCATGATGTTTTGATACAATTGTGGTGTCTATGAATGGCATATTGTTTAGATGAATTAGGATGTTTTGATTGACATGTTTAGGTGTGTTTGAATGATGTTTAAATCCATTGAATGTGTGCTCAAATGGAATGGTTGGTTAGATATGGTTAGGTCTTGAAATGGCATGAATTTAGGGTCAATTTATGGATCACACGGCCTATCACACGACCACACGGCCTGGCTACACAATCATGTGTCATTTGTAATATCCTAGTGTTTTAAGTTAGTGTGTTATACAGCCTTGCACACGGCATGCAACACGGCCGTATGTGGCAAGTTAGAGAGTTACACAACTTGTGAAACGGTCGTGTGACCTTACTCAGTGAGTTACATAAGTGAAGACACGGGCTGGGACACAACAGTGTGTCCCTTTGTTCGATCGTTACATTGCCTAGGAGTTGTCACACGGCTTGACCATACGACTACGTGATTTCTATTTTCACATTTTTGTAGCTTTTTCTTAAAACTTTTGTTTTGTTTCAAATTAGTCTTGAATTGCTTCTGAGCTATTTTGAGGGTCTCAAATGCTCAATTTAAGGACCAAATGCATATGTTTGATATGATTTTGATTGAGAGTAATTTATTAAATGATATAATGATAATTTTTTTTCTATTGATCAATAATGCTCCATAACCTTAATTCAACAACGGAGATAGGTTAGGGGTGTTACATTTAGTAGTATCAAAGCTACGATTTAGTCAGTTCTCGGACTGAACATAGTATGTATGGAGTCTAGAAATACATGCCATTATATAACTTGTGATAGTGTGATATCTCCTTACTCAAATTAAACTATGTTTTTATATAGATAAAGATCTCATCCAACTGAGCCAATTTTGATGATGTTGAAAGTAATATACAAGCCTCCGTACACAGAAATGTGCAAGTGTACACAATCGCAACAAATAATAAAGTGACAAGTAAATGTCGAGTTATTATACCCACAGGAATTGTGAAAAGAATTAGTTATGAATGCAATTAAAAACACTTTGGTGAAGAAAAATATTTTGATTTGAGGAAATGATTAAAAACTAAGATTTTAACTAAGTAAAATAAATAAAAATAAAATAAAAGTTCCAATGCATGATTCAGAAGATGATTTTAATCAAAATGACATAACTGTGTTAGATTAATTACATTTATTAACTTAGAATTATTAAACTCATGTTCATGTTGTTACGAATAAATTCACGGCAACTCGATAATTTGCTAACTTATGAATATACTTACCTACGAAAATCTATTTATCTCTTGACTATATCTCTACATCAATTCAATCGACTAAACAAGTTTTAATAAGCAAATGTGTTAATGCACATATATACGTATGAAATTAAAATAATCTCTTATACATATCTCTATGCCAATTCAAACAATTAATTCAATCTCATAAGCATATAAAAGATTACCAAATTTTCTATCACCTATTATTGACTATAATGCCAAACCAACAACCTATAAGCTTAACACCAAAACCGTGTTACATATCATACTTACAACATTTCAAATAGGCATTAAAGTATCGTATCATGTCATCCAGCAAAAAGTCACCTATTCAAACATTTCATATCACATTCAAGCATATCAATATTTCATATATACCATCACATTTCCCGTATTTAACTACATTCAAAACTACCATTTCACGCCATAAGTTAACATATCAACTTGCCAACAAATACAAGCATTATAAAGATAAATCATTTCCTAAACATCCAAAATAAACATTTAATCATATTTAAAAATAGATACATGCCACATAATCAGGTCTAGAACATTTAAAACTACCAAATTGAAGGCTTGATAATATGAGCTCTTAGGTGATCCGATATCCACGTTCCACAAAAGATAATTAGAAAATAGAAACGTAACTAAGTAAGCATTTTATATGCTTAATAAGTTCAAACGAACTAAAACAGTAAACTTACCTTATAGCACAGTTAACATATCGAACTAGCTAATTAAACAATCTTCTTGTCATCACATTTCACAAATACAAGGTGATTATATCACGTTTAATCATATAATATATAACACTTCATTTTGTTTCTTACTATACAATTCAATACCAATTCATTAAAACATTCATTCCCAATTACATTATATATATCACCATTTAGTCTTCATTTCTATTATAAAACCATTTGGTTCCATTCAATTTCATTTAATTAGTATTATCAATTCTTGCCTACTACAGTTACATTATTTAATCATCAAATAACATTTTAATCCACAACACATATAATCATTTCGATCATATGAGATTTTTAATTTATACAATATCGAACAATCGGATTCTTTTAAATTTAACCATTTATCAATCATCATTATTTGTTTATAATAATAATTTAGCTTGATGAACTCTAAAAAATAGATATGGATACGTGAGTATCTACCCAAACACGCTTGATTGCTTAAATGAGCTTTACCATCCAAGAACACGCCTGGGCACTGAGTGCGAAGCCTGTAGGCTAAACATCCCTCCAAAAATTCGCTTGGGCACTAAGTGCTAAGCCCGTAACCTGCACATCCTCCTGCAAAAACATGCTTGAACCACTGTGGATATAACTTGGTAATCCATAACAAATGTTGGATTTTGGTACAATCAATGAATATACAGTACATCATCATCTCATGTCATGTCAAAACCGTATAGCACATGAAATAACCTTATTGGCATGCCAATTGTATCCTTTCTTGTGTTGATCCAGGCTCAATACACATATCAGAATAATAGTTTTCAATTCAGTCCTTTTTCTCACCTTTGTATCAGTTTGTAAATATTTCGAACACATTCAATATCACAAATTACACAACTCAAATATGAACATTACAAAAATACACATAACTATACCAAATAAACTTACCAGGGCAAACAACAAAAGCAGAAGTGCCAGGGACTAATCTGTAATTATCTTTTTCCCTCGATTATCTACTAGTTCTTGATCTATACAATAATTTCTTTCCAATTATTAGTTCCATACACATTAAATCATCTCATTTAATGTATATAACATCTTTTATTCATTTTTCACAATTTCCTTAAAGTTTTGCTTTTATTAAATTTAGTCCCTAAAATCGAAACAAGCATATTCTTCATATTTAAACCCCAAACTTTGAATCCAACTTTAATCTCATCTTAATATAGCCTTCAAGTATCTATATTTATAATAATTTCATGTTAATTTCAACATATTTCTTTGGTCCCTAAACTCAAAACTAACAAAAATCACTTTATAAAAATAATCTTGTTTCATATCAAAGCTTCAAACCCAATCATTAACCATTTAAAACCTTCAAGAAAAACAATGGTAACTTTTAAAACCTTTGACAAATTTACGATTTGCGAAAAGGGTTTCAATTGCACTTTTAAAAATGGTAACTTTTAAAAACACGGGCTAGCTAGATTAAGCTACAACGATCTCAAAAACATAAAATTTACGAAAAATGGCTTCAATTTCACTTACATGCAAGAGTAAAAGCTTGGCCGAATGCTCCCAGGTTCAAAATGGTGGTTTCAACCACTAATTTTAAAAATGGCTTATTTTCTATATAGAACCTTAAACAATTATTAATCAAGCCTTTTAGCAATTAAAAACCAATATCGATTAACTTTTACAATTTTCACGATTTAGTCCTTGTACATTAATTAACCCTCTAATCACTAAAATTTTTAGACCACAATTAAATACACCTATATAAGAAATTTTTAGATATTTAATAAAAATATTTACAGGCTTAGTTTATGGAAACAAGGTCTCGATACCTTATTTTTTTTCAAAACCACTGACTTTAGGTTCAAACCACTTGTACTTTAATTAATCGTCCAATTAGCAAAATTTGTCAAATCAAAATTCACTATAACACTGTATTTGACTCATAAATATGAAATAATAATATTTGTGGACTCACTTGTCGAAATTGTGGTCTCGAAACTACTATTTCTGACACCACTGAAAAATGGGCTATTACATTAATTACACTTAGGTTCAAGGGAGTTTGTATCAACGATTGGATAGATTTTTATATTCTAGCAACTGATTAGCTTTCTTCCCCAAGTAGATATTTCTTGTTTGCCTCGGTTTTGGTTGGATCATCGACCCCTTCTTTTGCAAGTTTTACCTTCTGTTATGGGTACTATACCACACCTTTTGTAATGACCCAACTTTCTTCAGTGTTGAAAATCAGTTCAATGTTAAAATTTTTGAAATTGAGCCATTTAAAATTTTAAATAAAGAAGCTAGCAAGTCGAATATATGATTAAATTAAGTTGTTTTATAAATAGTATAATTGTTAATTACAAAGTGAATATATGAATAATTTTTTAGTGAAGCATTAAAAAAGGTCATTGATTTATAACTTTTCCATAGTTAATTATGAGTTAGTGGCTTGGAGTGATCTAAACCGTTGGTCTCCATTAAGATGGCCTTATAATCTTATCAACCATTGATTTAGTAATTGAATTAAGTTAAATAAGCTAATATAATAAGATTCTATAATGGGAGAGAGAATAAAACCAAAAAGCCAAGTCTTCATCTTATTCTTATAAGTTGGTCAAACTTTTGAAAAAGAGATAGGAAAATTTCTTAGTTTCTTTTTTTCTTTTCATACACTACAGTTGAGGTAAGGGTGAATTTTCATGAATTTTTAGATATTAAGATTAGATCTTCCAAGCCTAGTCCTTAGATTAATGAATTATTGATGTTTTGTTTGAAATTTCATAGTTGAAAAGCTTAGAAAATTTAGTTTTCAATGATTCGCAACCATTCATTAGTCCCGAATTAACTGGTGAGATTGAGAGATAAATCGGATTAATTCATCTAAGTCGGTAAAATTGATATCGAAAGATAAAATAAAGCCATTTAGTAATTTAAGAGATTTAAGTCTCTTGTTCGAGGACTGGCAAACCACATCAAAATCAACTAACCACAGCTAGTCATTTATTTGGTTAATTTCTTAGTTTTTTACTTTTTGCAATTTAGTCCCTAGATTAGCATATTTAATTTTCTTGCGAAATTTTCTTGTTATGATTTGTCGTACTATAAAATCATATCAGTAGTCGTTTAGACTCTAGAATGTATGTTATTTATCACTCAATTGCCATCTCCTTTGGGTTTGATCCTTGAAATACTCCGATGTTCCATTAGAACACTACAAATATTATAACTGACTTGTACGCTTGTAGTAAAGCTACACTTTAAAATTGTTTTATAAAATCATTTGTTTTACATGTACATGCGAATACAGTCAATAACTTGATCTCTCCCCCCACCTTGAAAGTAATCATAACTTTTCCTTTACTTCCAATGAATGCCATTCACTAGAGTTTTATAAAAAGTTTAACTTTCAGTTAATTCTCCAAAATTTATCCATTGAGTTTGTTGGCCATGAGTTTCTTCAAAGTGGATAGAAATGAACTCCTAGACAAATGCATTCAACTTAATCTTTAATTAGCAAGTTTTATTTCTAATGATTTTACAATTTAGTATTTTGATGTTTTGATGTTCCCCTCATTGACTTCTTTGAGACATTGAGTTTATATAATAACTAATTTGGTTCAAGCTAACTAATGTGATTGAAAATACTAAAACCTCAAGTTCTCATTAATCAAAATTACCTTACACTTTGAAACTAACATCTTATTCAATTGAACTTAATGATTTTCTTTACTTGTTTTTTTTTTAAAAAACATGGTGTATTTGTTTTATTTGGAGGAAAAAACATAAATCTATTACATATAGCATTGTTTGGTATGAGCTTGATTTACATCATGTAGGACATTTATTTTTGAATTATCTGCATGTAGAACATTTGGCACTTCATTTGGAAGGTTGTTATATATGTAAGGATGAAGAGGAAGCTCTAACCTTAACATGGTTTGTATTTGTAATGTAAAAGAACCATTACTAATATTTAAATTTGTATATAAATTTATTTAATGTCATGATTTAAGAATTTGTTGGGGATAAACTCGATTAAGCAATAAACAAATAAAATAACAAAAATATTGAAAAGATCAAACACTAATGCTTTATGTAGAAAAATCCCTTTGAAGAGGATAAAAAACGCAAAGATAATTTCACTATAACGGAAAAATGATGAGTACAAAGATATAGATAAAACTAAACTCCAAAACCTGAAATAAGAATCCTCAAAATGTAAACACAAAATTCTCTAAAAGCTTGTAAAAGTTAATACTTAAATGTGTAGTGAGTTATTTTTCTAGGATGGAAAAGGGCCTATTTATAGCTAAATTCGTAGGTTAAATAATATGAAAATAACCTACACTAATCAGATTTTAAGTAGGAAATTAAGAATAGAGATTAACCGGGAGAAGAAAAGCTAAAAAATACGAGGCATAACTCTACAATCTCGACCTTGAATCATATTTCCACAACGCCTTCTTTGCTAAACCCACCACAAGTTTATCTCGAACTATGCAAGATATTAACTGAGTTGGAAGTTGGAAGTTGTGCTTAGAAGTTGGAAGTCTTCTAGTCTTTGACTAATGCACTACCAAATCAAACTTGACCTGAGTCTGATTTCCACGAACTAAGTGCCCTATCTTTTCAAAACCTGAATCCAAAAGAGAACCTCTTTTATACAAAATGGTCATACCTTTTTCCCTCTTATGACCAAGTTGTCTCCACTTCAAACGAGTCGACTTCGACTCCTTAACAGTTGAGGGACGTCCTGTTTCACCGGTCACTGTTGATCTTTCCAAAACATAAAAATTGTCAATCTTTTTACCTTTTATCAAAATGAGAGCCCCATAGGATACCTAAATATCACTTCACTCAATGTTAATTCCACAACCCTTTGAGTCCAAAATTCCTAAAGAGATGAGATTGTTCTTTAAGTCAAGCACATGTCTGACATCTGACAGTGTCCTAATTGTCCTGTCGTGCATCCTAATCTAAACAGTACCAATACTAGTTACCTTACTGGGTAAACCAATCATCATGTGCACAACTCCACCTTCAACTGAACTGTATGTGGAGAACCAATCCTTGTTGGGACACATGTGGAAAGAACACCCCGAATCCAAGATCCACTCAGATGTAAGTTCAGAGATTTCACTTGTTGACACCAACAAGAAATCATCACCCTTGTCATTGGTCAAATTAGCACCAGCTAAACCTTCCTCATTACTCTCAGTAGCCTTTTTGTTTCGTAGTTTGTTACAATCTGCCTTGATGTGACCTAACTTCTTAGAATAGAAGGATCTCTTGTCTCGCTTCCTTGATGCTACTAAAATCGGGACTTGCCTATCTGACTTGCTATTTGAACCAAACTTATTGTCGAGTTTTTTTTTGCTCAATAGATGACCCTTCAAATCCTTAAACAAGATATTATCTCTGTCATAAATCAGGGTTTCCCTTAAAGACTTGTATAAATGGGGTAAAGAGAACAATTATAGCATAGCTTGATCTTTATTGTTAATCTGAACCTCAACATTTTTTTAAATCATTCAAAAGACGGAGATAAAACTAAACTCTGAAACCAGAAATAAGAACCCTTAAAACCTAAACACAAAATTCTCTAAAAGCTTGTAAAAGTTAATACCTAAATGTGGAGTGAGATATTTTTTCTAGGGTGGAAAATGGCCTATTTATATGCTAAATTTATAGGTCAAATAATATAAAAATAACCTACACTAAACGGATTTTAAGTGGGAAACTAAAACAGAGTTTAATTAGGAGAAGAAAAGTAAAAAAATATAAGGCATAATTCCACAAATCTTTACATTGACTCGTATTTCCACAACATCTTCTTTGCCAAAGCTCACCACATGCTTATCTCGAACTATGCAAGATATTAACTAAGTCAAAGTTGTATTTAAAAGTTGGAAGTCTTCTAATCTTCAACTTGTGCACTACCAAATCAAAATTAACCTGAGTCTGATTTCCACAAACGCAATGCCCTATTTTTTCAAAACCTACATCCAAAAAAGAACCTCTCTTATACAAAATTGTCATACCTTTGTCCCTCCTATGACCAAGTTGTCTCCGCTTCAAACAAGTCGACTTTGACTCCTTAATAGATGAGGGACGTCTTGTTTCACCAGTCACTATTAATCCTTTCAGAACATAAAGATTATCAATCTTTTTACCTTTTATCAAAACAAGAGCCCCATAGGATACCTTAATATCACTTGACTCAATGTTAATTCTACAACCCTTTGAGTCTAAAGATCTCAAGAATATGAGATTTTTCTTTAAGTCAGGCACATGCTTGACATCTGACAGTGTCTTAATTGTCCCGTCATGCATCCTAATCTAAATAGTACCAATATTGGTTACCTTACTGGGTGAAACATTTCTTAAGCGCACAAATCTATCTTCAATTGAATTGTATGTGGAGAACCAGTCCTTGTTGGGACACATATGGAAAGAACACCCTGAATCCAAGATCCACTTGGGTGAAAGCACGGAGTTTTATCTTTTTGACACCAATAAGAAATCATCACCATTTTCATCGGTCAAATTAGTATCAACTAAATCTTCCTTGTAGCTCTGAGCAGCCTTTTTGTTTCGTAATTTGTAACAATTGCCTTAACATGTGACCTAACTTATTACAATAGTGAACCCTCTTATCTCGCTTCCTTGATGCTACCAATATCAAGGCTTACCTATCTGACTTGATTTTTGAACCAAACTCATTGTCGAGTTTATCTTTGCTTAAATTATGACCCTTCACATCCTCGAATGAGAGGTTATCTCTGCCATAAATTGGTGTTTCCCTAAAAGACTTGTATGAAGGGGGTAAAGAGCACAACAATAGCATAGCTTGATCTTCATTGTCAATCTAAGCCTCAACATTTTTTAAATCATTCAAAAGAGTAATAAATTGACTGATACAACCTCTAAGGTGATCACTTTCATCTATGCAGAACATGTATAAACATTATTTCAACACCAATAAGTTAGCCAGAGACTTTGTCGCGTGGAGGGTTTCTAACAATTTCCATAAGGTGAATGTCGTTTTCTCCATCAAAACCTCTTATAACACATAATTGAATAATAAATAGAGTTTTTTTTATCTAACCTATCTCATTCTGATTTATCTATGTCTACAAGCTTCTTTTCTGTAAGAACCTTCTTAAGATTGCTCTAAATCATGATTGTTGTCATCTGAACTTACCACATATTAAAATTTGTGATGCCATTGAACTTATTAATATCAAACCTTGTTGTTGCCATCTTTGAACAGGTTGATTACGAAAATCGAACTAGCTTTAATATCAGTTTGTTGGGGATTAACCCGATTAAGTAACGAACAAGTAAAATAACAAAGAAATTGAAAATATCGAAAATAAATATTGTACATGGAAACCCCCTTCGAAGAGGATAAAAAACCATAGGTAAAGATAATTTCACTATAACGACAAAAATAAAAAATACAAATATGAAGATAAAATTAAACCTCGAACCCCAAAACAAGAACCCTCAAAACGTAAACTAAAAATTCTCTGAAAGCTTGTAAAAGCTAATACCTAAATGTATAATGGGTTATTTTTCTAGGGTGGAAAACAACATATTTATAGGCTAAATTTATAGGTCAAATAATATTAAAATAACCTACACTAATCAGAGTTTAAGTAGAAAACTAAAAAAAAAAAAGAGTTTAATTGGGAAAAGAAAGGTAAAAAAAAATTACGAGACATAACTCCACAAAATGATTACCTATTTTTTTCTCTCTCACATCTCAACAAGAAATTTTAATCTCGATTTTAATTGCTTTCATGGTGGTTCTCATAGCAGCTTAGATGTGTTAAGAAACACTAAGTGAAAGTTTATAAATAAATTATAATACACTCAATTTTCTCTAAAAATTGTAGAGGTTTTAGTTTTAAATTTTAGTGTTGATTTTTTTTAAAATTATTCTTTCTTAATATCACTTGTATAAAATTTTATCACAAATTATTTTTGGTGGTTGATTATTCTTTCTTAATATCACTTGTATTGAATATAGTATGCTCAAAACTTTTGAAATTAGTATAAATAGAGGATGTTATCATCTAAATGAGTAATAAGGGGTTGGGTTTTGACAATTTCTTTTTTATATATAATATGATTAATTTGTTTTAAGGAAAAAAAATCATCGAAAGAGTGTCAATCACAAGATCAAACCATCTTACAACATTTTTATGCTCCAATTTCCAATTATCGTCTAATAAACTTTTTGATGGATGGATGATAAAATTTTTATTTACTTTACAAATAAATGGATATATGTCTATTTTTTAAAAAATATTTATCAACCTATAATTTAATTGTTATATAAAATTTTTATAACTCTATTTTAATGTCAAATTTTTCTATCACCAATATAATAATATTTTAACATTTGATCCTAATATGATTATAATTTTACATGCTAAGAAAAATGATAATTCGAGTTTAAAAATAATTAGAGTATTAATTTTGGACCATATGTTTGAATGTTTATTTAATGTTATTTTTAATTTATTTTGTATATCGAATGTGCATGTAATAGAATTATTAGTAATTAATAATTTTAAAAAGTGAAAATGGACTTGTAGGTTTGTAATTAGGGGGAAAAGACGGGAGTGAAATGGAAAGAAAAGGGCAAAGGTATTGTGTGTGTGTCCCACAGGGTACCAACTCCTCCCTTTTGGGGTGGTAGTTGGAGTTGGGAAAAGGCGTCGAACGTAGGCTCATGTGCACCGTTGCGGCGATGGGGACCCACTCTCCGCACACCACTTGTGGGTCCTACTCCTAATCCCTCTTTCTCCGCCGGGTAAGCTTCCGATGGAGTTCGTATAAATATTAATAAAAATTAATTTGAAATTTTTAATATTAATAAATAGTAAATTCAAGCTCCTTTCAGAAGATTTCTTTCTCTTTTTTAAAAATCAGATTACAGCGCAACTCAATGGATGGTGGATAGTTCTAACCTTGTCCATCTTGGGTTTTTTTTTTTTTTGCAAATCTTTGACTAAATCTATTTATAGATTTTGATGGGACTTCAATAAAAAAAAGAAAAAGGGATGAAATTGATACAACTTGCAAAGTTAATCACAAATTGGAATTGAACCAAAATTTTGAATGTCCTAGGATTTATCTTTGGTCAAAATATGATATAAAGTAATAGCTTGGTGTATTTAAGAGTAAGTCAAAATAAAAAGTTGTGATATTAATAATGCAGAGGGCAGAGGTGCATGCATTTTGTTCCCCTCCTAAAATTCATTTCTGTACACGTTTCATTTGAAAACGTGATGACTCACATCAATTTTGCCATAAAAAAAACATTTAATTCAAATATGGACTTCTGCTTTTGCTAATACAAACAAAGTCTTGGTTGAAATTTTTAATTTGTTCTCATAGTTTTAGTTAAAACCAACAAGTTAGCAAATGATTTGAAGATTGTTAGTAGCAAAGGGTGAAATTGTACTGTTTGACAATTAGGGCAAAAATAAAGAAAGAAAGGGTGGGGGCATGTTATGGTAAAGCGTAGGTGGTGGGGAAAGGAGTTCCCAAATAATGATGTGAGAGAGAGAGACAGAGGATAAGATATGAATAAAAAGTGTGCGGCTGAGAGGTGAACAGTTCAAACTTGAAATGGTTAGGTCAGGTGGGTATGGGCCTATGCCATGGATGGATCCCAATGCCCAATCAAACTCTTTCTTCTCAACAACGACTTATGTCTCCATTATAACCATCTCATTCCCTGTCAACTTTTAATTTTTATAATCACTCCTCCAACTATTAAAATATTTCTATTTCATCATTCAAAATTAAAAAATTTTTATTATCAAATTTTAATATTTTCATCGGAATTTTGGTGTGCCTTTTTTCTATTGATAAAATAATAAATTTAGACATCACCTTTACACATTCTGTCAATTTTTTTTTGGTGAATTACAATAATAGGGTAAAGCCGCACAACAAACGCGATTAGGCCATTAACACCCTTAACCATCAAACCATTACATAAAATTCACATTCTATCAATTTAATCATGATTTAAATTTTAAAAAATAAAAATTATCTAAAACTTTATTTTTCCATGAAAATACATACAAAGTTATAAAATGTTTATAAATAATTATCTACTTTTCTCACTTTCTAACATGGCATTTATTTATTAAAATAATAATTTTATAAATAAAATAATTGAAGGGAGAAAAACTATGGAGAAGACTTAAGCATATTCAGTTTTTCTTTTTTTTCAACATTAACCACTATTATGTTCATATTGGGTAAAAAACTACAAACTAAGATTGAAAAGGATAAAAATCAATGTCTTTAGATTGTTTCTCAAAACAAGTTTGTTGTGTTTGAGATTCTACTTGAGGGCAAGTATGATTGAGAATATATGAGTGATGATGAGGTTGTGTTATATTAGTAGCTTCACAACAAATTCCTAGTTTTATAGCACGACAACAATGGATGTGAAAATCAAAGAGTTCGGAGTAAGAGTTATTAGTGTTGGTGATTGTGAGTGAAAGTGGACCCCATTGCTCAACAAATTTTGCGAGGACTAAAGAACAATGCTAGATGTATAAAAAATAAAATTAAAAAATGAAAAAGTTTGAAAAAGATTGAAGTCATGTCTGTGGATTTTTAAAAAAATTATTTTATTTATAAAATTATTGTTTTAATAAATAAATTTCAGTTAGAAAAGAAATGATATTCATTTATTTATAATTCTATGTGTTTTTTTATAAATCTTATGTATTCTTATAGAAAAATGAATTTTTAAATATTTTTGTCATATTTTAAAAGTTTTTAAATTTTATTTTTTTATCTTTTAAGAATCAAGATTAAATTATGTATAAAATTGAGGATTAAATTTATTGAAATTTTTAAAATTAGAATCAAATTAATAGAATCTGTAAACATTAGAGGACTAAATTTATTATTATACCAATAAAAAAGTCACATACGCATTCTCTTAGTGATTTAATGAAAGAGTGGTCAGAATATTAAATTTTGATTCCACCAATGACTAAAAGAAAAAAAAAACCTGGATGATGAAAACAAAAACACAATAATAATTGGGTCACTATTTATAATTTACCCTAAAAAAGTTTATTCTTTTTTTTTTGCATTAAATTTATTGGGCCCTCCTCTCACAGAACTGTGCCCCCATGTTAAATTTCCACATAAATCTCCCTACCTGTCCAACATTATCTTCCTAAATCTATGCGAACAGAGAAGAGGTGGGACCTGAAAATGTAATCCACCTTCTCTTGTTTTGGTACTTACATGGTAAATCCACCAAACAATTCTTCCTTTTCATGGTTTTATAAGCAGTAAAACCTTAAATTCTTTTGAAATGAATCTCATTGACAGTTGATTTAAATTGCGGTTGGTGAATCTAATAAGTACTTTTACCTAATTCCAACACAACCTGTGAGTGTCATTCCCTTTCTCTAATCAACCTTTTGCTACTAAAAGGAACAAATATGGTAGGGCTGCTCATACAACTAACGAACCAGAGTTCTAGAACCAAGCCCATCATTTAGTAGGTTTAAGTTTCCCACCTTTCAAATTCATGCCAAATATTGGTCATTTTGGGCACAAAGCTAAAAGGGCATGGGGCATTATAACTGCTGCCTACCTTCCTAACTGCTAATTCACGAGATGAACAAAAGGCTAATTCCTTGTATTTAGACCATGCCCCCATTCTATCGAAATTGCAATAAATTCACCCCTTAGTTTTTTCATAAGTTTGCTCCCTCGACGCAATTTGATTAGTTCAAACTACATGGTTTTTTTCTTTTTAATTCTTTCAAATTGTACAAATTTGATTCCCAATTATCTCTAACATCTTTACCACTTGTGCAAAAGCCAATTATTATTATTTAGTAAAAAAATAATTGTTTTATCTTGACCGCGATGTTACAACTCTAAAAGCTTTGAAATTCTATATTCGAGTTTCATCCTTTGTAAATTAGGTGTAAATTCTCAATCTCAATTTTATATTTTTTTTGGTAAAGAAAATGATATAGCCTTGAGCTAAAATTATATCAATACTAATCTCCCTCAATTAGGGGTGAGCATTCGATCGAATCGAATAAAATCGAATAAAAAATTTTCGAGTTAATCGAGTTTTTGAATCTTATTTTATCATTCAAACTTTATTTGAAATTTTCTCAAATCGAATCGAGTGAGATAGAATTCGAATTGAATCGAATCGAATATATTTGTTCGAGTTAAATTTTAAAAAATAATTTTGGGTTCTTGTAACCACTATCACCCATCGTAATAAAATTTTTCACTATAATCGATTTTTTTATTAACTTTCATCACCTCATAATTTATTTATTAATCTTTTATATACGGGTTAGCTTTTTTGTTTGCTTAGTTATTTCAATTATCTTCATATTCTTGTCACTATGTATTTTGGAATTAAAAAATATATTAAATGTAATAATGTGACTTTTTAATAAAAGTTATTTTAAAGATAAAATGTGAAATTAAAACCAATATAAAATTTTAACACGAATAATTTATGGCATCATTAATAATTCAATTTTAATATAAATATTCAATATGAATAAACAATTCAATAATATAAATAATATAAAATGTGAAATTTAATTTAATAATATAAATAGCATATATAAATAAAATTATTACTATTTACGTTTATGGGTTTTTTTTGGATAATTTTGATTTTTTATTTGGGAGTAAATAGTGAGAAGTAAAAGTTTAGAGGGAAAATAAAAAGTTTTGGGTGTAAAAGTTTGAGGGAAAGTAAATAGGGAGAGTAAAATTTTGGAGGGAAAATATTTAAAAAATTTTGAGGAGATGAGTTTGGGGTAGATGGGGGGTGGGATGAAAAGAGAATAAAAGTTTTAAGGGGAAAGTGGGAGGGAGTAAAAATTTTGGGGGAAAATAAAAAGTTTTAAGGGGTTTTGGGAGTAAAATTTTGAGGAAAAGTAAATAGGAGAGTAAAATTTTGGTGGGAAATGAATTTTGGGTGGATGGGGGGTTGGGATGGGAGAGGAGTAAAAGTTTTGGGGAGAAAGTGGGAAGGAGTAAAAGTTTTGAGGAAAAAGAAAAAAGGTTTGGAAGTTTAGGGTAAAACTGTAAAATATTATAGTTTGATATTTGAATTATTCAAATTATTCGAGTTATTCGAATTTAAAAACTCAACTCGATTCAAACTCGAAATTTGAAAAAAAAATTCGAGTTGACTCGAATAACTTGAATAATTCGAATAACTCGATTCGTTTAACTCAAAATTCGAATTTTTTTCGATTTTTTCGAGTCGAATCGAGTTTTGCTCACCCCTACCCTCAATAAATGGACACATAGTGCGATGAATATTATCATCTAATAAATCTTTCACAATACTCGGTGGTTCTTTATAATCAATTGTTCTATTTCGCCTTGAACCTCTTTGGTAATGCAATCTACCAACCTATTGCTTTCTCTCAAGATCCGTTGAAATTTCACTTCTCAATCCTTAAAACACTAGTCTTGGATAAGCCTAACTTTGTTGTAACTGTTGTTTGTTGCTAACCCATTTTGTATAACGGTAATCAACAGAGAATTATCACTCCACTTGACAATACCCCTATGCCCAAGCATACTTTAAACCTTCAATTAATGCTCAAACTTGAATTTGAAAAATGTCTGACAATCTTATTGCCATTTCAAAACCCCCATCTAACTTCCATTCGGCCTTCTCACCACTCCACCTATGGTCGCTCTTGGTCTAGAATTTGATACCAAGCTATCAATGTCTATTTTAACCCATCCATAAATAAGAAATTATCACCAACCCTTAGTCAGCCCAATTTCCAGAAATTATTTATATATATATATATATATATATATATATCTTGTCCAAGCTCCAAATGAAGCTAAGAGAGCATGACTCCAAAATAAATTTATTTTGACTCTTTCAAAGAAACCAAGAAATAATACAATTATTAATATAATTATAATTTATAATATTTATCCTAATTATATACATATATATTAAATTTGTGATTGTATTTCTACAAATACTTGAAAGAACACTAGCTTTACATTTGTGGATCAAGTGATATTATGAAATTCATGTAAAAAAAAAATGGTTAACATGCATCGGAAAATGCTTTAACTCTGATACTCTTCAATTTTTCTATGATTAACACGTCCAACTCATCTTACTTGAACAACTCCGAGCCAGCCAAATGGAAAAAAGTCCCAAATCATTAGTTTTGCTACTCCTTTCCGGAGGGGATTTTCATGTCATTATGGTGCAATAGACTTTGCATATGAAATTATTAGCTAAAGTTGGTAAATGGGATATAAAGTAATAACATCAACATGATTGCTAAATTCCAGGGTTGGTGTTGGAAACTTTGATGTAACAGGGGAACCTGACAAGATCTGTCACCAGATTTTCATCCACTAAGGTCTTGAATTTGACAAGGAAAAGAGGATCTCAAAATATTGGTAAATGATGGTTGGGTTGCGGTCTTATAAGTGGAAACCAGAACTAGTGCTGTTTCTGAACTTTGAAGCAGTGGATGCCGCTTACATTAACTTGTTTGGGGGTCATAATTAATGATGAATTTTCATTTCAATCTTGACAGCAATAAAAGACTGAACCTCTTTTGATTCTTTCTTTGCCATCATTATTGTGCCAAAGCTACCAATAACTCTAAAAAGTGCTTGCCATCTTGGGTTAGTCTAGAAAAAATGAGGGCTTAGGGTTGGGCCTAGGGTGTAGCCGCTGTTTTAAATCGTTGGTTGGACCCAAAATATAGCACTGGGAAACTGGACCTATTTATTTACAATATTCAAGAACATCGAGAAAAGAGGTGCATGTTGGACAAACTAACGACCGAGTTGATTTGAACAAATAATATTGCATCAAAGGCTTGGAGTTAGAGAAAGGAATGTTTGAGTGAAAGAAGTTGGACAACAACATCACACACATTCTGCTGCCCACATCCTTGGCTTCAACCGCTACCCTTTTCTTTCTTTTTTCTTTTTCGAATTCTTTTTGATGAATTACAAAAGCAAAACTTTAATAATAACGTGATTAGCGCGATTCAAATCCATACTACACTTAGGCTAATGAACACTTTAACCATCAGACTAACATACAGAGTTCTTTTTTTTTGAATTTGACTCGCTAAGTATACTTCATTTCAAAATTGTAAAATTTTTTTTAGCTTCTTGCACGTGTAGCTATCAAAATGCGATATGTGAATTAAATACAGGTCAACTAATTGCTATATACCCTTTCACTGAGGTTAATTTAATTACGAAGGTTAATAGTTTTAATTATGTTTAACTAAATTTAAGAATATTTATAAGTCCTTTAAAAAAAAAATTTATCAAATATAAATTATTTTTTAAAGGAGAAGAACAACCAATTTACAAGCTAGTTGCTTCAACGCGGCATTGTCTTTCATCAGCTTGCAACAGTCCCATTGCCTTTACTAGTGGTGCTCGATGCAGTTGCATTCCCCTCCCCTTTCCTCCGGCCAATGTTGCCATACAGTCTGCCACCTTATTTCCTTCTCTGTATACATGTTGAACTCTCACCTCCCAATTCCAAGCAAAAAGCACCAAATCATTGGTGAAGAAAAGATGAGAAATTCCCGACCCATTCCTCACTAACTTTATTGGTTTCCAAATGCCCCCCTCAACCTCCATGTGTATAGATCGAGCTAATTGTTTCTTGCACAACACAAATAAGTATGGAGACTAAACATCTACTTATTGAATTCTTTGCATCAGTTGAAAGTTTTCAGTCGTCCATAAAATTTGCATTAAAATCAAAGTTACAAAGTGCATGATCGCATCCTACGATTATCTGATATACCAACAACTACTAAAGTTTTGTCTAGAAAATCTCAACATTATCACTTCAAATATATATATATTTGAAAGCTTACAAGTACAGAACAATCAAAATATAAGTACAATACATGTCTGAATATTCTTTTGGTGTAGAATCAAACTATTACAATACAAACTAATTAAGAATGAGATTAAATAATTAAATTATTACAACACAAATTAAGAACTAAATCAATCCAAACTAGAGACTAATTAATGAATTAAAACTCACACATAATAATAGTTCATGGTAAAACTCGGAAACACACATATTTTAATTGCACATAATAGGTCTCAAACATGAGCATTCATAACTCAAGGCCTCCGCTTTTATCAACTTAGCCAATGCCTCATTGGCAACTAGCAATGATAATTATATTTTCTTTTATCTATCTCTTATACTTTTTTATTGTTTAAGAATTTTTATGTAAATGCATGTTAAATATTTATTTATAATTTTAATCTTGAAATGTTTTTTGTATTTGTATTTTAATTAACTTTTCATTGAACCTACTTAATAATAACTAGTTAATTTTAGATAAAATGATTTAATAAATTCTTTTTAGATTTAAATATATAATTTAATTAAATATTAATTTTAATTGAAAAAAATAAATTTTTAAAAAATATAATTTAATTTTATAACACTAACATATAATTGAAGTTCCACTAATTTATAATTAAAAATAAAAATTGAATCAATTAAATAGAAAGTACAGAAATATATATAATAAAAGTAATCTTTTTTCTTCAAACGTAAAAATTTGTACCTATTAAATTACTTAGAAATAATTAGTTTTTTCATAAAATACATTAATGTTTTAATTATTTTTATTTTGTTATTTAATTATCTTTTATTTCCGTGCAACCAATTTTTAAATTCTTTTGATTTTTAGGCAGTCTTTTTTTTTTTCTTTTTCATTTTTCATCTCAAGTTTTTTAATTTTTAATCAAATACTATAGTTTGATAACACCACCAATAGTGGTAAGAAATTTTCAATTTGCAACTTTTTTTGCTAATTTTTTAGTTTTACTTAACTTTTAGTTGATTTTTTTTTTTTTCAATTTTCTAGTTATAATTTTTTATTTTTAGTTATTAATATCAACGTTTGCAATTTTTAATTATTTTGCTTATGATAAATTTTGTAATTATCTTACCTTATTAAAATTAAAAAAAAAAAACTTCCCTTTTTTATTTTCTTTACACCGTATGATATAGCTACCAAATCTAAGATTTAAAACCACTAATATCATTTTGGTTCTTATGATTGAGAAGTTTTAACTATAGTTACATTAAAATTAAATTGTTTAAAACCATTTTATATTAAATAATAATTAAAGTTATATTTATGATAATAAAATTTATTTATTTATTAAATTATTGCACACACAAGCATGAAGTTGAACACATAGGAATTGGGTTGGTTTCGAAGAGAAATTTATTCTTTGTTGGACTAAAATTTTATCTAGTTCCATAAAACAAAAGCAATTCCAATCCAAAATAGTACGGATGAGAATTTTTAACCTGAAAAGGAATCTTCTCTCCGTCCTAAAAGAAGAGTACAATTTTCCTTTCATTTAAATTTTGCCAATATCAAAGGAGTCGAGATTTTCTTCAGACCTAAAACCATTCTTTCCCAAAACCCATTTTATATTAGCTAACTGTTTTAAGCTTAATAATGTACTGGGGTCGTGGGAATTGAGTTTCTTAAGATGCATAGTAATTCACATTAATTGCAAAGTACAAATACAATCCACTTGAGAATTCTCAACCTTTGAAAAACTGCAGTCCTACAAGCATCTCTGTTTTTGTCTTCCTGTTCAAACTAAAAAGCAACTCTGTTTTACTTGTTATTTTTGGACTTCAATTCAGCAGCATTAGCCTGTGCAGCAGCTTTTGCAAGAGTTGTGGGTTTGAAGACACTCTTGGGATTGAGAGCCTTCCTAATCTTAAACACAGCCCAAGCCGTCCCAATTGCATGTCCTGCCGCATCCAGCCCTTCATTTGTAACCTTTCCTGCCTTTTCTCCATACCTACACCACCAAAACCAGTAGTACGTATGATCAACATGATGATCATATATACCAACTCCCACATAATCAACTTTTACTTCTCAGAAAGCATACCTCTGTGAAACAAGTCCTGTTGTCACAACAGATGTGGTAGACATGACATTCCTTCCTGCTACTTCAACTGCATCGCAAACCTTATCTAAATGGACATACAAGCAGAAACACCGTAAGAATACCAACCATGTTGCATTTTCTATGTAAATGCAGTGTTGTGCCAAACACTTCAAAAGCTAATGACGTCTTTGGACACGCACACAACATGCAGATGATGGCCGCATGACAAATGGTATCACATATATATGATAAAATAGATAGCAGGCATGAAAGTTGCATCCTAGCAGAGAAGACGAGATATAGTAAATTCATAACAAATAAGGTAAAGTTGACGAGAGGAAACAACTTACTAAATCCATCCAAGGAAGCAAGAACGATTTCTCCAGGCAGCAGGTTGAAAAATTTCTTGCCAACTTTGGAGTTAACAATTGAACCTGTGAAGAATCCAGACACTTTAACCACACCTGAAAGAATTCCAGTGGCCACTTTCTCTGACATCTTTGTTAACTTCTTAACCCTGAAACCAGAATCAAATCACCTCATGATTCCAAAATCATTTTTAACAAAGGAATATGCTGAAATTTGTCCTATGGTATTGTGCTGAAGTCAACAGAAGTTTAACATAAAGCTTCCATGATGCTTAATAATAATAGCCTCTGTTCCACAAGCACTTAAGCTTTCCAAGTACAGGCTCAAATGTTAAGCAGCTCGAAATTCATCATAAAAAGGGACTTATGTTATGATCAAGAAACAAACCTTTTCATCCTTCTCAAGGCCTCTGGAGAGATCTCAGAGGTTGAACCTGACTTTATCCTCTTACTCAAGAACTCATTGCCCCATTTCAACCTATCAACGGTGACATCGCCGCACCACAAAATCCCCTTCACAACGTACCCTGACCCTGATGCTATCGCCTTTGCTATAGACCCGCTATAGTCTTCAACATTGGGCGCCAGAGTCGTCCAATACGCCATTGAACTTCCCACGATTAAGTCCCTTTTTTCCTTTCTATTCAACTCTTCGGGCGCCACATTTCTCGCATCCACAAGATTCCAGTTCTCTATCCCTTTCACTTGTTGCACCGAAAAGCAACTGTAAGTTTCCAAGATTCTATCAAGCTCCTTCAACAAACCCTCTTGCCCTTTTGCAGCTATTGTCAGACCATAGTTCAAAACATCCTCGGTTTGATCAGAATCTTTTCCGTCTTCAAACGACCCATTCGATGGCACTCTAAGAGTAAAGAAATAGTGGGAAGCATCAAGTTTCACAACAGGCTCATCTTTAGCCAAAGGCCATTGAATGTCGTCACCAAGGCGAGCAAAAACAGCAACAACGTTGTCGCCTTGAAGGAGACTAACAATACAGAGGTCACCACAAGCAAGCTCAACGCTGGCTTCTCGCTCAATAAGGTGAACAATGGCACCAGGAACCTTGAGGAGGAGTTGTTCTGCAGAATCTTGGTGGGTGTGCAAGGCGGTGGCATCGTCAGGGAAGAGGTTTTCGGCTAAATCTTTCATGTCCAAAGAAGGGTACAAAGAAGACGAAGAAGAAGGAGAAGAAGAAGTGGCGTCTGGGTTTGAAAGATCGACCTGTGGGTAAAGAGAGGAAGGCTGTTTTGGAGGAGAAGAATACATGATCTTAGCTGTGTTCAGGTCTGGCCTTCTAGGTTTGGTGGTTGATTAGTTAGCTTAGCTTGCAATTGGGTTTGGGTTAGGGGGATGAGTGCATTTAAGGTGGGACAAGCTTAGGATGGAAGAAATAAAACTATACAAAGACGTGTCTCGGTTGGGTTTTGGGAAAGGCAAGTTGCACATGGCATTCATAGGAGAAACCGCGTCATAACAGTGGCAGATAGCCGTCTATCTTTATGGATGATGGATATCTCATGGCTATTTATTAGCATCCGACAAGCTGCTGCTCTCTCTTACTTTGGAGTATGTTAAATTAAAACATTATTTTATTTAAATATCTTCTTTCCTTTTTATTGATCTTTCTACAGAGCTGTCAGTCTCACCATTGAAGAGACGCCCATGGTTAATATACAAAGAGAGTTTTAATTTTAGTTACACACAAGCTGCCCAAAATCTGTTCATGGATGGAAATTTATCCAATGCAATTCAAAGCATTTTGCAAGTGTTGAGTGACTAAACGCTAAAGCAATTGAAGTGTTCCTTTCAAGGAAAGCTTCATTAATGATTTGTTTTTAAGGTTTTTTATATGAATATTTTTAAACTATATATGAAAAATTTGAGATAATGAATATATGTAATTTTATTAAGTATAAATATAAAATTAATTTTTGATAATTTTACAACTATGTGGAGATATGTTTGATGGGTAGCACTAATTTCGATCATACTCTTAAATAATAATATATAGATAGATAATGTTAAATTATGACAGATTGGTATAATACATTATTTTGAAAAGAAATTTATGTGAAAGAACAATTGAGTTTTAGTTGTAATAGTAGTAATTTGGGTGTTCGAAACTCATGTTTTTTCTGATTTGTTTTTTTTTTTCTTCAATAGATTGTATATAAAAAATCAAAAGATAAAGCAACCATTATAGCGATATTTTCTTTTTTAAAATTAATTTTTAGAATTTTTTAAATTAAGTCAATACTCATTTATTTTATGATATTAATATTTATTTTTTTATTAAGTATTAGTTTCACTGACATTAATATTGTTGCTAATATAGGAGGATTTAAATTTGAGAGCGCACATGTGCACCTTGTCTTCTTTTTTAACAATAGAGGAGGGGATATAAAATAGTTTTAGGCATTGTATAAAAAAAATTCACTCTTCCAAAAAAATAAATATGGATAGTAAAATGTTGTATTTTTTTTAAACTTTATAAGCAACAATGCAACCAAAATCAATGAGTCTATATAACCTCGACCAAAAATTAAACTATTACAAAACACAAATGAATAGACTAATAACCTAAATAAATCCAGATAGGCCTTATACCTAATGGGGTTAGAATCCAAAATAAAATTTGAATTAAAAACTCACACATAATAAAATTTGAACTTCAACACTTTTAATTCAAAACCTTAATTTTTGCAAACATTATTAAGTTGTTATTAACTTTTTTCATAATAATAAAACACTACATTTTCTTTTTTATATACAAAGCTTAAAACTATGTGTATTTTATCCTTTTATAATAAAACATCTTGAATAGAAGGATAAAATACGCTTAAGCACTCGAACCTATATTCTCCTACACCAACAACAATGTCAATATCAACTAAGTTAAGACTCAATTAGCAACACTGTTATTTCTTTTAATCTATAAAACCTTGTACTTGTTTAACTGGTAAAACATTTGGATGTTGATTTGCACTACCTTAATAAATGATGTTAATAACAGTATATAGAAAATAGGGGTGAGCGTTAGATTGAATTAAATCGAATTGAATGAAAAAATTTCGAGTTAATCGAGTTGACGAATCATATTTTATCATCCTAATTTGATTTGAGATTTTCTTGAATCGAGTCGAGTGAAATAGAATTCGAATCGAATCGAATCGAATATATTTGTTCGAGTTAAATTTTAAAAAATAATTTTGGGTCCTTGTAACCAATGTCACCCACCGTAATAAAATTTGACTACTGTAATCAATTTTTTTTATTAACTTTCATCACCTCATAATTTATTTATTAATCTTTTATATACGAGTTAGCTTTTTTGCTTGCTTAGTTATTTTTAATAATATAAATAGTAGATATAAATAAAATCATTACTATTTATGTTTAGGGGTTTTTTTTGGTACAATTTTGATTTTTTTATTTGGGAGTAAATGGTGAGAAGTAAAAATTTAGGAGGAAAATAAAAAGTTTTGGAGAGTAAAAGTTTGAGGGAAAGTAAATAGGGGGTGAAATTTTGGAGGGAAAATATTAAAAAAAATTGAAGGGGGATGAGTTTGGGGTAGATGGGAGGTGAGATAGGAAGGGAGTAAAAGTTTTAAGGGGAAAGTGAGAAGGAGTAAAAATTTTGGGGAAAAATAAAAAGTTTGGGAGTTTTTGAGAGTAAAATTTTGAGGAAAAGTAAATAGGAGAGTAAAATTTTGGTGAGAAATGAATTTTGGGTAGCTGGGGGGTTGGGATAGGAGGAGAGTAAAAGTTTTGGGGGAAAAGTAGGAAGGAGTAAAAGTTTTGAGGGAAAAGTAAAAATGTTTGGGTGTTTGGGGTAAAAATGTAAAATATTATAGTTTAATATTAGAATTATTCGAATTATTCGAATTATTCGAGTTATTCGAATTCGAAAACTCAACTCGATTCGAACTCGAAATTCGAAAAAAAATTCGAGTTGACTCGAATAATTCGAATAACTCGATTCGTTTAACTCGAAATTTGAATTTTTTTGGATTTTTTCAAGTCGAATCGAGTTTTGCTCACCCCTAATAGAAAAAGTGTGGATATCTTTTTCTTCTCGGTTTTAACTTTAATAATATCACTATTTTTGGAATTAAATTAGACTGAATAATCGAATCGGTAAGATCGAGATACTAGTTCAAAATAAGGGGTTGGATTGGTTAACCTCTAAACCGGTTGGATCGATTGAACCGACGGTTGAACTGGTTTTCTTTATTTTTAAATATTTTTTAAAAAAATAAATAATTTATTCAATTGAAATGGGTGAACCAATTGAACTAGTTGAACCAAGAATTAGTGATTTGATGGATTTAACTACCAATTTGGTTCTGAAAAACATTGTAACTTTTATACTAAAAAATAAATCATAAGATTTTTAGAATTTTAGGAAAAAAATTGAAAATTCTCCATACATCTAATATGTGTTAACTATTAATATTAAATTATCTTATCTACATTATTATTTAATCATCCAAATGAGTTTGTGCCACAAGTCAACCAAGCACCAACTTAATTGCAAAGTGACTAAAAAAACTATTATTTATTTATTTTTCTCAATCATAATAAGATTTTAGGCTAAAAGGAACTTCAAAGCCCCTAAACTTCTCCAAAAAATCAATTAAACTCCAATTCTTTTTTTTCGCACTCAATTAAACCCTTGAACATTAAAATTTTTATAAATTAAGTGAGCAAAAAACATCTTGAACCAAAGTGCTAAGTTTTCTAAAATGTTCAAATAAGGCACAAATACTTAACACATTACATAGTAAGCATAAGTCATATATTTCAAACATGTTTACATATAAAACAACCATGTGCAACTTATATGAACCTAGAACTACCTATTAACAAAATAAAAAATGTACACTATAATGCACATATAACACTCATACCCAGCTTGATCACCAGATGTAGGCTACAGGGTGCTACACTCCAATAACTAACTAATTAACCTATAACTTATGAAAATATGACGTCGATTGGAAGTCATATTATATCGACTCTTATAGTAGAAACTTAACTTAGAACATTTCACATTCCAAATAATAACAATCTAATAAAACATTGTATCAGTTCAGTTCAATATTCAATTCTGCTTAACGGTGTAGAAGGCTTAAATTTTAATCCATTAAGGGGACTTCGACAAGGGGATCCTTTAAGCCCTTATTTATTCCAGTTCTGTGGTGAGGGACTTCCTACGTTGACGCGTCTGGCAAGTCAAGAAAGAAGAATTGTGGGTGCAAAGGTTTGTAGATCTGCCCCTCCTATTACTCATCTTATGTTCGCCGATGATTGCTTATTGTTTGGAGAGGTTTCGGCCAGGAGAATTCAGGTGATGAAGGAAATTTTAAGAGAGTATGAATCTTGTGCGGGCCAGTGTGTTAATTTCGAAAAGTCAATGGTTTTTTTCAATTCGAAAGTAACTGATCAAGATAAAAATCTGACTCTTCGGGCTCTCAATGTTCGTTGCCCGAATAAGGCTGAAAAATATTTGGGTCTCCCGAATATGGTGGGGCGAAGAAAGAAAATGACTTTTCAAAACTTGAAGGGCAGATTGAAACAGAGGATTAACAGCTGGAGTATGCAACATATCTCTCAAGGTGGAAAAGAGGTATTTATCAAGGCTGTTTTACAAGCAATACCTACTTATACAATGTCTTGTTTTCTTTTACCAAAAACTTTGTGTGTGGAAATGGAAAATACAATTAGTGCTTTTTGTTAGAGAAAAATTCAAGGGAAGAGAGAGATGCATTGGTGTGACTGGAAATCGTTATGTGCCCCAAAGGAGGAAGGAGGGATGGGGTTTCGTAATCTAAATTCCTTTAATGTTGCGTTATTGGCCAAACAGGGTTGGCATTTGTTACGTAATCCTAATTCTTTACTAGCACGTATTTTGAAGGCGAAATATTTTAAGGATTCTGATTTTTTAAACTCCAATTTAAAATACTTACCTTATCTTACTTGGCAAAGCCTTTGGTCTGCAAAAGGTCTCATTATGAAGGGGTTGGATTGGCGGATTGGTGATGAGAAGAATGTGTCAATATAAGGAGATGTATGGCTACCTGGAAGAAACGAGTACAGAGTCCAAAATTTGAATGTCAATGAGAGTTTGTTAACAGTAGTAGATTTAATTGATGCTAGAACGAGAAAATGGAAAATTGAGTTGATTTACAATACCTTTTTAGAAGAGGATGCGAAATGGATTTTATGTGTCCCTCTGTCCATGAATCACCAAGAGGATCACATCATTTGGCAAGGTGAGCCGACGAGGGAATTCACGGTTCGCAACGGTCACAAATTACTTTTACATGAAAAATAACACCAAATACAATCTAATTACAGCTATTTTTACAAAAGATTGTGGAATCTTGATTTACCTCTGAAAATTAAAATTACAAATTGGAGGTTTTTTTTGCAACTATTTGCCTACTTTCTCTAATTTACACTATCGAAGACTGATGGGGTCTGCAACTTGTCGAAGATGCATAATGGAGTGGAATCAAGAGAGCGTGTGTTCAGAGAGTGTCCTGTTGCAAAGGAGACATGGGAAAATTTAGGCTTTAACTGGTTTGTTCAGGAGGAAAGTACAATTTTCAATGATTGGCTTAAAAGTATTTACGAGACAAATTCATTGAAAATGTGTAGGGTGATTGCATGTGCTTTGTGGGTGATTTGGACTCAAAGAAACAAATTTATTCATGAAGGAATCATCCAGTCTGGCTCTAAAACGGCCAATTTCATCAGAAGCTATACACAAGAGATTGATGGGTTAGGAAGTGCTTACCAATGTGTCGTTTTTATAAAGGAAGATGGGTCGCTCCGATAGAATCGTATTTAAAAATAAATTTTGATGCTGCTTTTAACAAGAACAAAAATGTGTCATGTTCAGGGTTAGTGGTTCAGAATGCAAGAGCTGAGGTGATTTGCTCAAAAATAATTATACATGAGAATATACCTTCGTCTTTTGCGGTAGAAGCGACGGCATGTCTACAGGCGTTCCATCTTGGGTTATAGTCAGGATTAAAAAAGATTGAGATTGAAGATGACTCCAGATCGGTGATGCGGAAACGTCAAGAGGAAAAAGAAGACAGATCAGACATAGAAGTTTTTATCGAAGACTCAAAACACCTAAGTCTTGGCTTTGAATCATGTGTCTTTAGATTTATTACTCGAGAGTCTAACACAGTTGCACATCTTTTAACGACAAAAGGCTTAAAGAGGGGAGAATCTACTTATCTTTCGAATATGGTTATTACTGGCGCGGTGGAAGCCATAGTTGTTGATCGGAGATAGACGGACTCCATAAGGGAAGGAATCGACGGGCTTTCATAAAGAAAGGTTTTAGGGAGATATTTTGAAAGAAGGGTAATGTTCCTTTGATGGTTTTTTCCTGTGAATGGATGGGAAGCTGCAGATGATTAAGGAATGCAATTATGACGGCAACGGTTCCCATATGGTTTTGATGCTTTTGAGGGATGGGACGTTTATAGATACCAGCTGGCTAAAGGAAGTCTCTAGAGCTACCCGTCTCTGCTGAACTGGGTCTTGTTTTTGTTTTTGCTTTGTCCGGGCTTGCTTGGGCTGTTTGGGCTTGTAACGCCCCTAACTCGATTTCATTACCGGAATAGAGTTACAGAGCATTATCGGAGTTATCGATTTATTGATCAAATATTTTATTTCATCTAACATTTATATTTGGAACCAATTAAAATTAAACATATTTTCCCTCAAACGTATTTATTTATTTTTTTGACATATTTTACTTGGATTTATTATTCGTCTCAACATACTTAATTTCCATGTATCAACGTATCCAAGATAATCACATATTTACATGTCATGATAAATATCATTTCTTTTCCACGTTCAAGTCTCGTATTGAGTCATCCGGATCTTTATAAATTTGGTCATCATTTTCATTTATTTCATATTCTAATACATTCAATTAATGTTCTAAACAAAATTACCATTTTACCCCTAAACTTTTGATTAATGACAATTTCATCCTTAGGCTCAAAATAAAATTCTTACAATTTAATCCTTATTTCCAGTCATTATTCTCATACAAATTAAAAACAACCCATGAATTCTATAAAATATCAGAATTTTTCCATAATTTCAACACTTTTCAATTTAATTCCTAAAACGTGTTTTTCCCCGATCTTGAATTAAATTAATAATTTCATTTAAATTTTGAAATTTAAATAATAAAATAATCCATTTCATGCAAATTAGTCATTTCTAACATTTTTACAAAATTGCCCATAAAGTTTTACTTTTATTCAATTTAGTCCTTGAGCCTAAAATATGCAAATTAGCCATGCTAGCTGAATATTCATACATATTTTCCTCCTCCTCCTCTTCATTCCACATCCTTAATTTATATAACATGCTATACATAACATTATCAATAATTTTACTATTTACTTATATGTATGTTCAAAACTGTCCATTTGCGTCATGGTCACCAAATTATTTATATCTTGAGCTACAGAACTCGAAATTAAGATCTTTAAATTTTCCTTGAAATTATACTCACATATCTTCTTACCAGAAAATTTTAAGAATTTTTGGTTTAGCCAATTAGTACAGTTTATTCATTAAATTCTCCCCTATTTCACCGTTTGACAGTTCTGACCACTCTTTGCTAAAATTAAATTATCTCTTTTTACAGAATTCAAATGATGTTCTTGTTTGTTTCTTATAAAAATAGACTCATTATTTGAATCTAACCATATAAATTATGTCCCATAATAATTTTTATACAATTTTTAATGATTTTTCCAAGTCAGAACATAGGATCCCAAAATCATTCTAAATCAGTCTCACGAAAATATAAATATCTCAGAGTGCAGAATTCATTTACTTGTTCTATTTCTTTTATATGAAAATAGACTCATTAAGGTTTAATTCCATATCTCACTCAACTTCTAATTCAATTTCTACCATTTTTGGTGATTTTTCAAAGTTGACCTACTGCTGCTGTCCAAAACTGTTTATTATGACTTATTTTACAATTTAATCCTAACTAAGTTTACTTAATTTCCTAACTTAATTCATACTTCTTTTCTATTCAAATTTCATTCAAACTCAATTTTAACTATTAAATTTTCAGTATATTTTCCTAATTTCGAATTTTCCTTAATTTGGTCCCTACAACATAAAACTTATGAATTACTTTACAATTCAATTCTTATTTCATTCTTAACTTGAATTCCTATCAATTTAGCCCTTAATTCATCATTTTATTCAACATGAACAATATCTAATAATTAACTATCTTTCAAAATATCAACTTAACTTCATCAAAACCTTGCTCCAAGGCTTCTAAAATATCAAAATTAAGTAAAAAGGGCTAAATTGACTTACCTATTAAACTTCTAAGCTTCAACTTTCAATTTTCCCTTTTATCTTTCTTTTCTCTTTTTCTTTCTTTCCTTCCCCTGCTCTCTGTTTCGTTTGGCTTTTTGTTTCTATTTCTCTTTTTCTTTCTCCCCTTTTTTTTTTCCACCCATATATATATATATATATATATATATACACATACATATATAATATAATAACTTAATAAATATCTATTATAAAAATCTATTTAATAACCAATATTCTTTTAACATTTGTATCCATTTATATTATAACACTTGTTTTTCTCTAATCTATTTATTATATAAATATCTTTCACGTAATAATAATATATAATTTAATAATATACTAATAAAATAAGTAAATATACATATATTTTACAAATATATGTATATTAGTATCACACATGTCACCATATGCACCATACATTTGTCTTAATTTATTTATAATATAATAATATTTAATATAAAACCATAATTAATAAATAATCCAAATAAATAATCCAAGTTTGCCGCCTCAACTATTGCCAAATGGCATATTTGCCATTTTGGCCCTTTGTATTTTCTTTCAATCTATAATTAGGCTTTTATCCCCTATTCCATTTAGTCCTTTTTCCTATTTGCTCTTAATTGAACTAAATTTACTTAATTAAAACTTAATTAAACTCATAACTAACTTTATAAATATTTTTAATAAATATTTATGAGTCTGTTTACTAAAATCGGAGACCCGATAATTTCATTTTTCGATACCCGTACTTTTAAGGTCGTTACAGGGCTGGTTTTTTGGTTTTTATTTTCTGCTTAGTTTTGTTTCTGGTTTTGTCTGGGCCTGCTAGGTTTGCTATGACTTCTTGGTTTTTTTGGTTTCTTTAGTTTTCGAATAATAGAATATCCAGGTGTTTATTCTTCAAAAATAAAAAATAAAACGTTTATAACATAGATGAATAAATTATTCAGCTTAAGGAATTTACTACAAGGTTAAAACCTACAAAATAACATTTCAACAGCCATCTGATTACAATGAATTCATTGCTCAACTTGAAATTCAAAAAAATCTATTTTAAATTTTATTTACAACTCGACTTGAACCTTGAGACTCTACCTTTGGGTCACCCCACTGTATGTATATCACTATGACCCCAAACTAAGCTGCTTGACAAAAACTGTCTCCATGGCCAAGAAGTCCATAAATGAAGTAAAATAACGTGAGTTTTTCATATTGAAATCTCGTCTAGATAAAACTAGATGGCAGGATTTGAATTTTCTTCATGCGTTTCAATGGAAATAGCACATCAATTCTTACCTTGATTCATAAGCACTATTTAAAACTCGAAGAAATCTATTTTGGATCATACTCAAATACCCCCAAAAAATTACAAAATTGTTTTGCCACCATTTCGAAAAAGAACCCTAGAAGGAGATCATGAATTTAGACCCAAAACCATGAAAAGATCAATGGAATTTTCATAGGATCTTCATTATTTTCAAGCTGATGAAATACCAATAAATGATTATTAAACATCTATGGCGCACCCTTTACCACCCTATCAATGTCTACCTTATTGTAGAACCAAAACAGATACCCAATTTCGCCTAAATTTGAGATCTATACACCACCCAAGGGATGCCAAATATTATTCATGGTGTTTCGCATTGTCGAAAAATGTACCACACTGGTTGTTAGAAAACACCCCATCAAACATAAATCAAACATATATCAAACAATTTTGGTTGTATATCAGACCCATCGTGAAATTGCCAAGCCTTTTCCTCTCTTTCTTTAATACTAACCCCTGCCAAATCATTCTCCATTAGAACAAAAAAACCCTAGAATCTCCCCACTGATCAACTCTACTCAGCACGCTGACAAAGAAACCCAAAAGTAAACACCGATGGAAGAGTCACAATCAGATTCAAAGACTAGAACCGTGCCACATAAAGGACAGATAAAAATGTGACAATTCGGCAAACTCATTTAGTACTGTATATATTTAATTTTTTTTAGTTCAATTTGTTTTGAAAATATTTTAATTATTGAATACAACAATCTTCTACATCAATCACACGAGTGAAAAAACTAATTGATAGTATAACAAATTGAGTATCAAACGAATACATTCACACCATCATAATTGTAAAAGTTTGAATTAATTTGATATTTTTATCATATTCATTAAATAAAAAATTAGAAAATTTTAAATTACTTTAATTTTTTTGGATAATTTACATGAAAATAGATTATAAATAATAAAATTAGATTAAACAAATATAAATTGTATATAAGCAAATCTCTTTTTTAAACTAAAATAACAATAGAATCCTCTAAATTTTAATATACTACATCTTAAATCAGATTTAGAGAATTGCATATTAGGAAATAAAGAATTATGGTATTGACTTGTATGGAAGGTGGTTAAACTAAAATGGGAATAGAATCCTATAAATTTTAATTTATATTAACAGATTGCCAATATTTGGATATATGCTGATATGCATTAGTAACTTTCCCCCCACTTTACACATGGGCACATCTCTATATATATTTACACCAAATTGCTATTGCTACATAATAATAATTTTCTGCCAAAGCCCTTTGTCTCAAAAAGAAAAAAGATCAAATTCTTAAAATAAGAGAAAAGAAAATGGTTGTTTCCTACCTCTCTTGGCTTGCGAAAATTTTGATCATGCTAACAACAATCCTTATCTTCTTTACACTTATTGGTATGTTACAAATTGAATTTAAAAATAAAATAAAGAATTCTCTTGATTAGTTTCAAAGTAATATTCAGGTTTTCTTTTAATTTTTTACTTGTAATTTAACTTGAGTCCTGATGTGTTTTTGTGGTTAAAATTTGAAGGGGAAACGGCACCAATTTGCCAAGGAAAATGTGAAGATATTGCTGATTGTGATGGGTATTGCCGTAGAATTGGTTTTAGTGGAGGCGCCTGTCAGCCTCCGCTTTTTCAATTTTGTTGTTGCAACCAGTGATATATAATTCTTTATAGCTATATGAGCTAATAAAGTTAATAAAAATTGCATGCTTTCCTTATAGCGCACGCACACACACATACATATATTACATATTATATATTACACGGTTTTTAAGTTTGGTTTGAGCGTTATATGTCTATAGGCTTTGAGTTTGGTTCCTACTACTGATCTTCTTCTTTTCGTACAGAATGCTGCTCTATGTCTAGAGTCTACTACGAGTATTCTTTCGAGTACTTGCTCATATCATTCAATTTCGATCTAACTAACCCAGCCTTGTCAGAATTTGATTAATTTTATAAACCTACTACATATTCACCTATGTCTAGAGATTACATGCATGTTATTCATAAATACCATTGAATGAAATAGTAAATGAACATTGATATAATCTGTGGCCAATAAAGGAAATAAAAGTTTCATAAAAAAATCCCAACCTTTTGAGATTTAGCTTATGGGTTGGTGAGTAAAATCCAGATTCAAAATAGCATTTAACATCGTTTCCTTAAATTAGATTGCAAAATAGAAAATAAAGAATTAAAGGTAGAACTCAAGAAGATGGCTTTCGCCTGTCTAGCCTACAATTCCAACTACGGAATGTCTTCTAGTGACCAACAGGGTCTGCCTTCGTTCTCCACTTTGTGTCTCTATCATTGTCACCACCGCTACCCTTTATTTTCATCTAAAGGATTTCTCTTTCAAAATGTCTTTCTAACCGTCTACCTCTTTTTCAATTTTTCTTTTTAGGTTTTATATCTCTCCTTTAGAATAGGCCCGTCATCCCATGATCCCATGATCTCATGACCTCACAATCCCATGATTTTTCTTTTTGTTTGGGCTGATTTTTCTTGTATACATACAGTAAAGATGATATTAAGTGTTGACTGGGCATCTTCTTGGAATTTCCACAATATTGGTGTTGGTAAACTGTCCAACCTCTTGCCACGACAAACCTCTTTATGCACCTACCACTAAATCAACAAACAAATCCTTCTCGCAAACAACAAAGTAATAACATTTAACCACAATCCAAGCTCCTCAATGTAGTTTTCTAAACACTAATGGAAAATCCTAAAGTGCAACTAAACTCACCTAAGCACAGGCAATTAATCAAGCCTAAAGGCATAAAATATAGCTTTTCTCAAGAGTTATCACACCCCTAAACTTAAGTTATTGCTTGTCCTCAAGCGAGATATGCATGAATGCATGAATGTACGAATTGTCACAAAAACATAATCACATTTGTACTGTTAGACCATCAAAAGAGCATCTTGTACTTCAATTCTCAACAATCTTTTATGTCTAAAAATTTGATCAAGTTTCATAAGCTTATTCAACGAAGGTAGTGCAAAAAATATTCCCCTTACTCATGTAACTTTCACTATAGCAAGTATCTCCTAATTTACTTAGTTCATCTTTTAACTAAACTCAATGTGCTTTGTAATGTCATTTAATTTTTTTCCTTTTTTTTTCGAAATAGGGGTTTCAGCATGTGACACAATTCTTTAACTCGAGAATCAAAATGGAGCATACACTAAATTACTAAGTACTCAACCATGTCATAATTTGCATAAAAATCACTAATGAGGCTAAAGCTTTTAACTTAGAAGATGGATGGAGCAAACAATTACCTCTTTAGTTACTCAGCCTATTGCAACAATGGAGTGCCTCTAATTTTCTTTACTTTATTACAAACTTTTGCTTAAACTTTCTTTTTTAGCTAGCAACACGATGGATCAAACAAAGTGCTGTTGACTTGCTCGGCAATTCTAAGTATTGGAGTGCCTACTGTCCTTTATTTAAGTATAACATTGGCAATTTGACTGAGTTTGGCTTCAAAAGTCCCTAAGTTCATTAAAAGACACTTGCTATAGTCCAAAACTAACTAAGGTTGGGACATCTCATGTTTAGGAGTTAATTTCCAAGTAACCTCACCTAAGCTAAATTTACCTAATCCACTGTCACATGTTCTAGATTTATTGAAGAATTTAAGCTCATCATTAAACATCACAAGTAAAAGTTGTACTCATCATAGTCGAAATAGTCATTATCAGTTACATGGAAAAACAAAATTCACTAAAATTAACATGCTTACTAAATATAAGCAAAGTGTTTACTAAATAGAAAATGCACCTTAAATGCTCAATGCGCATGTCCTCAATGCATGTACAAGCATGAAACATGAATGTAAGAAGATATATATGTAAAAAAAATGTCATGGAAAAACAAATGGAATGCATGATGCAAGAAAAGGAAGAAAACTTCCCTGGCTTGGAGCTTAGTATGGTTATTTCATTCTTTTCTATGGGTGGATTTACTTGCATTGTACTTGTAACACATTTTTCTTTTTAATGATTGGAATGACATATCTTCTTGTTCATCATTGGATTAGATGATTTCATCAATAATCCTATTCTTTCTCGCAATTAGTTGCAATACTGACTAATTTTGTTTTCTCTGTTTCTTCCTCTTGTTTTTTGATTCTTTCTCAGCAGTAGCAAGGTCTGTGGGAATAGGGTTGTTTCAATTGGCTGGGCTTTACCAACCTCTTTTACTACAGTTGCCTGCAATTCCTTAAGGAAGTCAAGAAAAGTAGGCATTGGCTTGGTGAAATTCTTTTGAAGGGACCTTTTCAGAGTAGAGTCCCTTTTTTTCACATAGGCCTAGTAGAGAGCCAACTTGTCCCATACTTTTGCCTAATTTGTAGCAAGCAAAAGTTGTTGAGTCTTGAAAAGATTAGTTTACTTTTGCAACTTCGCCAATGAACTGAACACTTGTTGCTCAAACAAACTGTTAGAAGTGAAGGTGGTTGCAGTGGCAAATGTTGACGTAGAGGATGTTGAGGTTGAACCAAGAGGTTGTTATCATGGAAAATCCTCCCCAAAAATTTTTATAATAATAAACCTTATAATGACCCCTTTATTTGGGATGACTCATCATTAACTTGGACTAAGACATTAACACGCTGGCAAAACACAGTGATTAAAGAAGGAAAGTTCACACTACCGATATTTTTTTGTGCACATTGGTGTACTTTGTTGAATATAATCTTACCCATATTAATTTTCCTACCCTGTATGATGGAATGGAACAACAACATCCGCTCATTAGAAATTGTTAAGCTATGGGTAGAAAGGAGTAAGCGTGCCTTAAGGAAGTGATACCACACCCTACACTTGGGCTTCAAAGATGCCCTTTCCACGGTGTAATAATCTTGCCTTAACACTGTCCATTTAGTTCCCATCACACATAAGTCTTGAAGAACATAAGTTAACCCATCAACAGTGATAGTCACAGCAAACTTGGTATGCTCGCATTGGATATCAAAAAGACCATACTGAGCATTTATCGTGCCTTTATCAAATAAGACCAAAACTCATTGTACATATATAAAAACAACATTTGAGGAAGTAAAGTGAGCATAGAACTCACGAACAATCTTGGTTAGCACATCATTCGAATGCAAAAAAAAAAATTTGCCATCCATGTTGCTTGAGGATAAAATAAATGGAAGCATTGTATCCCATGAAAGGTTCATCTTTAAAAAGAAAGCCTTTTTCCAAACAAAATGGTCACTTGGAGATGTTGTTCTGGTATCGCTCTTCTACCACAACATTAAAAAAAGTGTGAGGTGGCATAATAGATGATTGAAGGGTAGATCGTCTAGCCATTTTGGAAAGTTAAGGTAAAAGTTTGTGTAGAAAAGGAAGAAAAAATTTACAGTGTTTGAAGAAAGCATAAATAAGCGTGGAGAGAAAGAAAATTTAGGGTAACTATAAAAAAATTGAAGAGGTTAGGGTAAAATAAAATAATTGCAAAGTAAGGAGTAAATAGGGTATAACGTGACTGATGGGAGGCCGGTAATTATGGCTTGACTTTGGTGTGATAGAAATTTGGAGGGAAGGTGAAAAAGTTATAGGCCCAAATATTTGGGAAACAAATTCCCAATGGTCCAATGGGTATCATATGACCCAACCTCACAATTGTTGTTATGAGATAGTGTTGACGATTCAAGAAAATTAGATGTGCAGAGTAAGTTTTGTAGCATGGAGGAGGGAAAACAAAGAGATTTTTTGGGGGAATTGTGAAGTGACCTAGCCCTAAAACATAACCTGTATTGTAACACCCCTAACCCCTATCCGTTGCCAAAACAGGGTTACAAAGCATTATCAGAACTTACGGAATGAATACAGACATTTTATATAATTTATTCATACATATCAAAAAAATTATTATAAAGTCCCTTATTCGGCCTTCGAGGCCCAAAACATACATTAGAAACAAGTCGGGACTAAATCGGGAACTCAGAGAATTTTTTGCGAAATTTCAAAAATTTCCCTAAGTGCAGAGGTCACAAGCCAGTGTGGTCAAATCTTGTGACTCACACGGACAAGTGATACACCCATGTCCTAGGCCGTATAATGTATGAAGTAAATCACACAGTTGTGTCCCCAGCCTATGTAACTCTCTAACTTATAAACATTAAGATGTAGGGGTCACACGGCCAAGTCACACGCCCGTGTGCTAAGCCGTGTGGAAGTTTCTGAACATTCTGTTTTGAGTTTTTAAGATGCAGGGGATACACGACCAGTCTACACGCCTATGTGTCAGGCCGTGTGTCACACACGGCTGAGACACACACCCGTGGCTCTACCCGTATGGACAAAAATAGGCCGTTTTGAGACGACTTTTTACACCCTTTTTTGAAATCAACCTATATACAACATTTCAATACATCAAATATCCCCAATAAAGTAATCTACACAAGCCAAAAATGATGTTTTAAACAATATATATATATCATCACAAAATTCAATTACCTAAGCTTACTAAAATAACTTCATCCATTGATTTACCAAAACCTAATACTAAATGTATACTTACAAACATATATATAAATATATTCATATATATATATATAAGTCATTCATAACCATACTTTAAATTTAGGTCTTTTCCAATCCAGCCCTATACATGCCATATAAACCATAAAATATATAACAAAATCTACTAGGGCAAACTGGATAGTGTGGCTCGATGTGTTGATCTGATCCTCTAAACTTCTTGAAAATCTACAAAGAACATTAAACAACACAATAAGCTTAATGAAACTTAGTAAGTCTGTTGGCTTTAAATAAAAATCTTACCGAAGATACAATAATAAGTCATTTAGGTAAATCATTTCACAAATATTTCCTGCCAATCACAATTTCAAATAATGAATTCACTTATTTAAGCTCAATATCAATAATAACTTAAATTCTTCCACATTAATTCCATAAGGCACTTACCAATCCCTGTCAAATCAGAGAACGTCTTACGGACTTGAGTATATCGTAAACAGAAGCCCAAAGGCTGAACATAAGCACATAAGTGCTAAATGAAAACCTGTAAGGGTTTAACAAAAGCTCATAAGAGCTGTACGGTAACCCATAAGTGTTAAATTGAAGCTCAGAAGAGCTAAACTGAAACCCATTAGAGTTAAACTGAAGCCCAAAAGAGCTGGACTGAAACCTGGAAAGGTCAATCTGAAACTCATATGAGTTGCCTGAAGCTCATGAGAGCTAAACGGAAAGCAAAAACGAGAGTTCATAACAAATTTTGAACCTCAGTTTACTTGGCTAATTTTGTCGTCAACTCCTTTTTTGCTCTTAACGACGGTATTTAATCCGGCGTTCCGTTCACTTCAAATATTTGATTAAATTTCATAATTTTTACAATAATTTTATTTTCAACAAATAGTATGAATAAATACATATTACTATTCATCAATTTAACAATTAATATTAAAATTTAACCATACAAACTTACCTGAGGTAAACTTATAAATTTTTCAACAATTTAGGGATTATTCTACCAATTTCCCTTTTCCACGATTATCTTCGGGCTCTTGGTCTATAATGTAAAATTATTCATTCATTAGCATATAATTCAATTCTAATTCACTTCACAATTTATACCCTTCAATTTTTTAAATTACACATTTACCCCAGCTTTTATAATTTTTACAATTTAGTCCCTTATCAATTTTCCCACCAAATAAGTTAATTTTTCTCAATTAACACTTTGTCTAATTATTTTAGGCTACTATACAACCTTTGATATTTAGAATTTCATTCAAAATTTCAACACCAAACCCTAATTCTTAACATTTTCACAATTTGGTCCTAAAATTAATATCTATTAAAATTACTTAATAAAATCGTCATTTAACAAGATTAAAGCTTCAAATCCATATTAATTCATCATAAAATTCCAGAACTCATCAATGGTAACTTTCAAAATCACCCATGAAATAAAAAACTAATGAATTAAATAATTGAATCTAATTGTAAACGTCTCAAAAACACAAAAATTTCAAGAAAAGAGAAAGAATTGAACTCACATGTAGTAAAAATATGAAAATCAGCTTAAGAAGCTCTCTAATGGTTGTTTTTGGCTAAGAATTGGAGAAGAAATGCTTAGAAATCTTTATATTTCTTTTTATTTTTGCTTAATTTCATAAAATTTACAATTTTACCCTTAAGTTACCTAATTTTCCAGATTTTTTTTCTAATTATGCCGCCTCAGCCACTCCTCTTAAGCCTAATTGCTTTTTAAGTCCTTCCTTATTTACCATTTATGCTATTTAATCACTTTAGCAAGTTTTGTACAATTTTCAATTTAGTTTTTTTGAATGAATTAAATATCAAAACGTTAAATTTCTCTAACGAAACTTTAATACTAACTCAATGACACTCTGTAAATATTTATAAAAATATTTATGACTCGTTTTATAAAATCGAGGTCTTGATTCCTAGTTTTCTAAACCACTTTACCTAATAAATTCTTCTAAATCATAAATTACTAATTTAAAAGTCTTCTAAAATTGTACTTAACTCATAAATAATAAATAATAAAATTTTCGAACTCACTCTCGGATTTAGTAATCTCGAATCACTGTTTTCGACACTACTGAAAATTGGGCTGTTACAACTCTCCCTCTTTAGGAAATTTCATCCTCGAAATTTATTACCTAAGAATAGATTCAGATATTGTGATCTCATTGATTCTTCTGTTTCCCAAGTAGCCTCCTCCGAACCATGATGATTCCACAATACTTTTACTAATGGTACTCTTTTATTTCGTAATTCTTTAACTTCACGAGCCAAAATCTTTACTGACTCTTTTGATTACGTCATATCCGGTTGAAGCTCAATTTCACTATGAGGAATTGCATGTGAAGGATCTGATCTGTACTGTCTCAACATTGACACATGAAACACATTATGAATTTTCTCAAGTTTTCTTTCAATAACTTCATACGGTCTAATAAATCTTGGACTTAGTTTTCCTTTTTTGCCAAACCGCAATGCTTTCTTCCACGGTGAAACTTTTAAGAACACTTAATCACTAACCGCAAATTCTATATTTTTTTTTCAGATCTGCATATGATTTCTGACGGTTTGAAGCTGCTTTCAAACTATCCCGAATGATTCGAACTTTTTCTACAGTTTCTCGTATCAAATCGACTCCTACTAACTTGGATTCACTTAATTCAAACCAATATAATGGAGTCTTACATTTTCTTCCATAAAGAGCTTCAAATTGTGCCATTTTTATGTTGAATTGATAACTATTAGTATAAGCAAATTTGGCCAAGTGTAAATACCTTTCCCAGCTATCTCCAAACTCGAGTATACAACATCTCAACATGTCTTCTAGAATCTGAATCACCAGTTTTGATTGCCCATCAGTCTGAGGGTGAAATACTATGCCGAAATTTAGCTTAGTACCCAGGGCTTCTTGTAGTTTACTCCGAAATCTCGATGTAAACCTCGGATCTCGATTTGAAATAATAGATGTGGGAACCCCATGTAACCTCACAATCTCTGAAATATATAATTCCATCAATTTCTCAAGGGAAAAGTTTGTTTTGATCGGAATAAAATGTGTCGACTTAGTTTGTTTTGATCAGAATAAAATGTGCCGACTTAGTCAATCTATCAACAATCATCTAGATCGAATCTTTCTTTCTCAGAATCACAGGTAATCCAGATACAAAGTCCATTGTGACATGCTCCCATTTCCACTCAGGGATCATAACAGGTTGTAACAAACCCGTTGGTACCTAATGTTCTACTTTGACCTACTGACAAATTTTAAGCATTTGGCTACAAACTCATAAATTTCTTATTTTATACTTGGCCACCAATACATCCATTTTAGATCACAATACATCTTCGTACTTTTCGGATAAATGGAATACATGCTAATGTGAGCTTCAGAAAGAATATCATTTTTGAAATTCGAATAATTAGAACACAAATTCTATTGCGATAATACAACGTACCATTTTCATCAGTGCTATACTTAGAACTCAACTTGTCCCGAACCATTTGTCGTTTCAACACCAATTTCGAATCCTAATCTTGTAATTCGTGAATCCATTGAACGAACACAGGTTTCATCCTCAGCTCTACTAATACAGAACCATCTTTATTAAGACACAAATGAGCGTTCATCGCTCAAAGTGCAAACAAGGATGATTTTCAACTAAGTGCATCCACAACCATTTTAGTTTTTCCAAGGTGGTAGTCAATAACTAAATCATAATCTTTCAATAATTCTAACCACCGTCTCTACCTCAAATTCAGCTCTTTCTGAGTCATCAAATACTTTAAAATTTTGTGACTCGTAAACACGTAACATTTCTCGCTGTATAAATAATGTCTCCAAATCTTCAAGGGAAATACAATTACAGCCAACTCGAGATCATGTGTAGGATAATTCTTCTCGTGTGGTTTTAATTATCGAGAAGTATAGGCTATGACTTTTCCTGACTGCATCAATACACAACCCAAACCATTTAGAGATGCGTCGCTGTAAACAACATACGATACATTCGGTTCTAGCTGAGTCAAAATTGGAGCTTCTGTTAACATTTTGTTTTACTGATCAAAGCTCTGCTGACACTCATCAGACCAAAAAAATTCAATATTTTTTGTAGTAGTCGAGTCATCGGCAAAGTGATCATAAAAAAGTTTTGGACAAAATGATGGTAGTATCCTGCTAAACCCAGAAAACTTCACACTTCTATTATATTCTTCGGAATTTTTCAATTCACCATTGCAGATACTTTGCTCGGAACTACTCGAATCCCTTCAGCTAACACAATATGACCCAAAAATCTAACCTCTTGAAGCCAAAATTCACATTTGCTACACTTTACATACAACTGTTTCTCTCTCAAAGTGTGTAGCACAATTCTTAAGTGTTGTGCATGTTCAGATTCTGTCTGTAAATCTATCCAAATATGGTTAAGCAATCCAATTCATTAAATCCGTAAAAAGTAGCAGGAGCATTGGTCAAACCAAATGGCATTACCAAAAACTCACAATGGCCATACCGAGTTCTGAAGGCAGTTTTCGGCATATCACATTCTTTAACCTTCAACTGATAATACCTGGATCTAAGATCTATATTTGAAAATACTGTAACGCATTTCAACTGATCAAATAAAATGTCAATACGGGGCAAAGGATATTTATTTTTAATTATGACCTTATTCAACTGCCTGTAGTTTATACACAGTCTCAAAGAACCATTTTTCTTTTTCACAAATAATACAGGTGCACCCCAAGGAGACATACTCAGTTTGATGAATTCTTTGTCTAATAACTCCTACAACTGTATCTTTAATTCCTTTAACTCAGCTAGTGCCATACGGTATTGTGTTACCGATATCGGAGTTGTTTCTGGAACCACATCAATCACAAACTCAACTTTACGATCAGGTGGTAAACTCAGTAATTCTTCAGGAAATACATCAACAAATTCACTAATAATTGGTAACTATTCTAACTTCTATTCAGAACCCTCAGTATCAAGAATATAGGCTAAAAATGCCTTACTACCTTTTCGTATTAATCTCTGAGCTAAAAAAGTTGAAAAAATTCTAACAATTTCATTCGGCTTCTCAGACTCAACAATAAACACCTCTCCTATCTGGCATTTCAGATCAATCTATTTTTCTCTACAATTTACTATGGCTTCATCCTTCATCAACCAATCCATTCCTAAAATAACATCAAATTCTCGAAAGGGTAGCAACATCAAATCAGCAGGAAATTCACAGCCTTTTATTTCCAGTGGGCAATCAAGACACACTAAATTAACTATTACACTTTGGCCTAATGGTTTAGTGGCTTGAATATCATAATCAGTAGACTCAACATGCATTTTCTTTTCTGTTACTAATGCAATGCAAATATAAGAATGCGTGGATCTAGGGTCAATCAATGCATACACAATAGTATAAAAAAGATAGAATGTACTAGTTATTATGTCCGGAGCCGTAGCTTCTTCCCTTGCTCGGATGGCGTAAGTATGTGCAAATGCCCTAACTTCTGACTGGGTAGCGGAATCTCTCATACCCGAATAAGTTCCAGCGGTACTATTTTGGCTCGAGCATTTACTTCTTTGGGAAGTAGCTATATGTTTCTCTTTCTGCTCTTATTCTTCTTTTTGCAACAGATGACAATTCCGAATAAAGTGGTCGGTGGCTCCACATTTAAAACAAGCCTCTACTTTACCTCTGCATTCACCCAGATGATATTTTCTACAATGTTTGCATTTAGACCTGGGAGTGTTTTTTAAACTACCCACACTAGCAGCAGGTCTAACGGGTACCCCAAAATCAGGTTGAGTTGCCCTATTCTTATTTGACCATTCAGGCATTAAAGTAGCTTGATTAAATTCTTCTCTAAGCTTTTTAATTGGAGATACTAAAAATGATTTAGAGGAACTTCTTTTGTAAGATTCTTTATTCCTTCTATCTCATTGCATTTTTCTATTATACACATTTTCCATTTTTTGAGCATGATCTTACAGAACAAGAAGTTTCCATATTTCCATGCCCCTAATCATTATTCTAATTTCATCATTTAGCCCTTCCTCAAATCGAATACACACTTCTTCCTTGGTGGGTACAATTTCTTGAGCATATCTGCTGCGGTATACAAATTTCCTCTTATATTCAACAACTGACCATTTTTCTTGTCGCAAATCAAGAAATTCCCTCTTCTTTTTATCCAGAGATCTCTTGCCAACATATTTCTTTTTGAATTCACTCTGGAAGAATTCCCAAGTGGTTTTTTTTCGACACCACCGCTACTATAGTCATCCACCAATTAAAAGCTTCTTCTTTTAATAATGACACAACACATTTCATATAATCTTTGGAAGAACAGACCATTTTCTCAAAAACTCTTATCGTGTTTTGAAGCTAATATTCAGCTTTCACAAGATCATTATCTGACCTACCCCAGAATTTTTCGGCCCCAAACTTTCTAAGCTTTTCCATTGGAGCATGTTTACTTGTCTCATGTTCGGGTGTCTGAACTCTACTATTAGCATTATCATGTTTAGCATGTTCAGATCTATCTGACATCTTTATAATCTATAAGAAAAATAAGAGTTAGATCGGATCATACATATCACACTATCACAGATTTATATGGCATGTATTTCTATACATTTTACATACTACATTCGTTCCGAGAATCAGCTAAACGAAGCTCTGATACCAACAAATGTAACATCCCTAACCCGTATCTGTCACCAGAATAGGGTTACAAAGCATTACCAAAACTTACGAAATAAATATAGACATTTTATATTATTTATTCATACATATCAAAAAATTTATTGTAAAGTCCCTTATTTGGGCCCTCGAAGCCCAAAACATATATTAGAAATAAGTCGGGAGTAAATCAAGAACTCAGAGAATTTTTTGCGAAATTTTAAAAATTTCCTTAGATACAAGGGTCACACGCCCGTGTGGTAAAACCGTATGGTTCACATTGCCAAGTGACACACCCATGACCTAGGCCGTGTGATATATGAAGTAGGTCACACGGCCCTATCCTCAGCCCGTGTAACTCTGACTTACAAATAGTAAGATGTAGGGGTCACACGGCCAAGTCACACGCTTGTTTATTAAGCCGTGTGGAAATTTTCGAGCATTCTGTTTTGAGTACACACAACTAATCTACATGCCCATGTGCCAGGCCATGTGGCAAACACGGTTGAGACACACGCCCGTATGTTACACAAGGCTGAGACACACGCCCGTGTGGACAAAAATAGGCCATTTTAAGGCCATTTTTTTTCACCCTTTTTTGAAATCAACCTATACACAACATTTCAATACATCAAATAGCCCCAATCAAGTAATCAACACAAGCTAAAAATCATGTTTTAAATAGTATATATACCACCAAAAAATTCAATCGCCTAAGCTTACTAAAATAACTTCATCCATTGATTTACCAAAACCTACTATTAAATATATGCTTACAAACATATATATATTTATATATATAATTCATTCATAACCATATTTTAAATTTAGCTTTTTTCCAAACTAGCCCTATTGTAACACTCCCTACCCATATCCGTCATCTGAACAAGGTACGAGGCATTACCGAAGCTTATCGAATCATTTTTTAGTAAATCGAGTCAAATACTATTCATTTCTCAAAATATGTTATTACGTCCCTTAGATGGGTCCTCGAGGCACAAAACATGTGTTAGAATCGATTTGGGACTAAATCAGGACTTTTTCACAAAATCTTAAATTTTTTTCATTTTCAGGGCCCACACGCTCGTGTAATGTAGGGACACGCCTGTGTGTCTCCATGACACGCCTATATTGATATGTCGTATGGTTCACACGGCTAGGATACGCTCGTGTCTTTTACCCGTGTAACTCTCTGACTTATAATGCATGAACAAATTGAGTTCATATGACCTTAGCACACACCTGTGTTGCCAGGCCGTGTGGAAAAATTTGTTTTCGTAAATAGGTGCAGACTTCACACGGTCGTATCACACGGCCATGTTCAAATCCCGTCTGCATCACACGGCTAAGCCACATGCCCGTGTGCTAGGCCGTGTACCAAATCCTGGGTATTCTATTTCTAATTTTTTAGGTGTAGGGGACACACAACCAGATTACACGCCCATGGGGCAGACTGTGTGTCACACACTACATAGACACACACTCGTGTGTCTACCTGTGTGGACGAAAATAGGCCATTTTAGGTCACTTTTCTCAACCTTTTTCCCATAAACTGCACATAAACACAAATTCATTCCAATTCAAGCCAACCCATCAACCATTTCAAACCAAAACATGCACCATTTGAGTATCTATTATAGCATTTTCAACACTCTAAGTTTTAATACATATTTACCATTCAAGTCATAGCATCTTTATTCAATCTATTCTTTATAAACATTAAACCCTTATACATGCCATATAAATCAAAAGTTGATTTACAAAAGCTACCGGAATTAATCTGGATAGTGTGATCTTCAAGGTAGATCCGGTCCTCCGTATGTATATACGTCAATCTATAAGAAACATTGAACATACACAAGTAAGCTTACAGAAGCTTAGTAAGTTCATAGACATAGAACGTAAACCTTACCGAACATTTTATAACAATCATATAATATACAATTTCATTAATTGCTCCTGTCAATCACAAATCAGCGATAAGTTCACTTGATTAAATACAACATCATCCATTCATTATCTTTAATTTCTCGGGCCCATTTACCACTTACTAATCTTAATCAAATTAGGGAATGATTACGAAATTGAGTACTTTGTTTCTACCTTGCCAAGTTGTAACTATGGTGTTGCACTTGATCACTTATCACTTACCGAAGCCATAGCCCAGCCATGGTCTTACACGGATCACATATCACTTTAATGCCATATCCCAGATATGGTCTTACACAAAAATCACTTAATCACTTAAATCCGATGCCATGGTCCAACCATGGTCTTTTTCGTCAATTCATCACTTATCTCTGAACAGAAGTACTCAACCCGGCATTCCACTCAATTTGATCATTTACTCAATTTTTTGTACTTTTATATTATTCACATTCTAATAACAAACATATGAAATAACAAATCATTTAATTCACTAAATTAACAAATGATCACTAAAATTCGACCATATAAACTTACTTGGGCCAATTCGCAAAAGCCATAGAAATTCAGGGACTATTCTTGCATTATTTTCTTTCCACGATTCACCTCGATTTCTTGATCTATAATTATAGAATCATTCACTCATTAGCATTAATTTGAATTCCATTCTACTTCACATTTTATGCACTTTAATTTTGAAATTACACTTTTTCCCCAAACTTTATAATTTTTACAATTTAGTCCCTAATTAATTAAACCCCAAATAAGGTCATTTTTTCTCAATTAACATTTTATCTAAAATTTACGAGCTATTTCAAAACCATTGAAATTCAGAATTTTCACACAAAACCCTAATTTCAAATTCTTTCACAATTAGGTCCTAAATATCAATTTCTATTTAATTCTCTCAATAGAACCATCATATAATAAAGTTAAAGCTTCAATTCCATGCTAAATCATCATATATTTCCAGAACTTATTTATAGGAACTTTTAATATCAACCATGAAATCAAAAACTAATGAATTAACTAGTAGGACCTAATTGTAAAAGTCTCAAAAACACAAAAATTTCAAGAAATAATCAAGGATTGAACTTACTTGCAGTAAAAATATGGAAAAAAAGCTTTAAGAAACCCTTCTATGGTGTTTTTGGCTGGAGAGGATGAAGAAAATGAAAATATCTAGATTTTTTTTCCAATTTAATCCATCTTTTAACTATTCAATTTCAACTAAATTACCATTTTGCCATTACTTCACATTATTTCTCAGCCTTTGAATTACCCAACCGTCCAACCCATATAATTTTGGGTCTAATTGCCCTTTGAGTCTCTCTTATTTTTTATTTAAGCTATTTAATCACCTTCCACAATTTTCATCTTATTCAATTTAGTCCTTTTTGTCCAATTGGCTATCGAAACCTTAAAATTTCTTAACGAAACTTTAATACTAACTCATTAGCACTCCATAAATATTTATAAAAATATTTATGGCTCGATTTAAAATTTCAAGGTCTCGATACCTCGTTTTTGATCTAACTACTCTAATATTTATTTTCCAAAACACAATTCACTATTTCAAAATTTTTCCTAACTTTATATTTAATTTATATTCACTAAATTAATAATATTTTATAACTCTCTTGTCAGATTTAGTGATCTTGAGTCACTATTCCGACACCACTGAAATTTGGGCCGTTACACCTATACATGCCACATAAACCATAAAATATATAACAAAATCTATCGGGGCAAACTGGATAGTGTGGCTCGATATGTTGATCCGATCCTCCGAACTTCTTGAAAATCTACAAAAAACATTAAACGACATAGTAAACTTAATGAAGCTTAGTAAGTCGGTTGGCTTTAAATAAAAATCTTACCGAACATACTATAATAAGTCATTTAGGTAAATCATTTCACAAATATTTCTTGCCAATCACAATTTCGAATAATGAATTCATTTATTTAAGCTCAATACCAATAATAAATTACATTCTTCCACATTAATTCCATATGGCACTTACCAATCCCTATCAAATCAGAGAACGTCTTACGGACTTGAGTATATCGTAAATAGAAGCCCAAAGACTGAACATAAGCACATAAGTGCTAAACGGAAACCTGTAAGGGTTGAACGGAAGCTCATAAGAGCTATAAGGTAACCCATAAGGGATAAATTAAAGCTCAGAAGAGCTAAACTAAAACCCATTAGGGTTAAACTGAAGCCTAAAAGAGCTGAACTGAAACCTAGAAGGGTTAATTTGAAACTCATATAAGTTGCCTGAAGCTCATAAGAGCTAAACGGAAAGCAAATACGAGAGTTCACAACAAATCCTAAACCTCGGTTTACTTGGCTAATTTTGCCGTCAATTCCTCTTTTGCAGTCAACGATGGTACTCAATCCGGCGTTCCATTCACTTCAAATATTTGATTAAATTTCATAATTTTTACAATAATTTTATTATCAACAAACAGTATGAATATATACATATTACCATTCATCAATTTAACAATTAACATTAAAATTTAACCATACAAACTTACCTTAGGTAAACTTATAAATTTTGCAACAATTTAGGGATTATTCTGCCAATTTCCCTTTTCTACAATTATCTTTGGGCTCTTCGTTTATAATGTAAAATTATTCATTCATTAGCATCTAACTTAATTCTAATTCACTTCACAATTTATACCCTTTAATTTTTTAAATTACAAATTTACCCCAACTTTTATAATTTTTACAATTTAGTCCCTTATCAATTTTCCCACCAAATAAGCTAATTTTTCTCAATTAAATCTTTATCTAATTATTTTAGGCCACTATAAAACCTTTGATATTTAGAATTTCATTCAGAATTTCAACACCAAACCCTAATTCTTAACCTTTTCACAATTTGGTCCTAAAATCAATATCTATCAAAATTTCTTAATAAAATCATCATTTAACAAAATTAAAGCTTCAAATCCATATTAATTGATCATAAAATTCCAGAACTCATCAAGGGTAACTTTCAAAATAACCCATGAAATAAAAAAACTAATGAATTAAATAATTGGACCTAATTGAAAAAGTCTCAAAAACATAAAAATTTCAAGAAAAGAGCAAGAATTGAACTCACATGTAGTAAAAATATGAAAACCAGCTTAGGAAGCTCTCTAATGGTTGTTTTTGGCTAAGAATTGGAAAAGAAATGCCTAGAAATCTTTAGATTTCTTTTTATTTTAGCTTAATTTCACAAAATTTACAATTTTACCCTTAAATCACCTAATTTTCCAGATTTCTTTCTAATTATGCCACCTCACTCCGGTTAGGCCTAATTACTTCTCAAGTCCTTCCTTTTTACCATTTATGCTATTTAATCACTTTAGTAAGTTTTGCAACTTTTTCAATTTAGTCATTTTTAATGAATTAACTATCAAAACGTTAAAATTCTCTAACGAAACTTTAATAATAACTCAATGACACTTCGTAAATATTTATAAAAATATCTACGACTCGTTTAATAAAATCGAGGTCTCGATTCCTCATTTTCGAAACCACTTTACCTAATAAATTCTTCTAAATCATAAATTACTAATTTAAAAGTCTTTTAAAATTATACTTGACTCATAAATAATAAATAATAAAATTTTTGAGCTCACTCATTGGATTTAGTGATCTCGAATCACTATTTCCGACACCAATGAAAATTGAGCTGTTACACGTATACTTGCGGATATCGCTGGCTAATCTCGAAGGTAATGAATGGTAGTATGGTCTCTTGTTTACCTTTTCCATTTTTAATAATGCCACGAAATATGAAGCACTCGTTGTCAGGTTAGAGTTGGCTCAAAAATTAAGGGTCAAGAAACTTTATGTTCACATTAATTCCTAGTGAGTAACCAAACAGATACATAGAGATTACGAGGTTAAAAAGCCCACCTTATCCAAATATTACTCCATAGTAATGAGATTATTGAAGAAGAATCTGGAGATCCAAGTTTATAGGATATCTCATGCTGAGAATGCTCGAGCTGACTTCCTATCTAGATTAGTTTCCATTGTTGAGATTGTGTAGTGGGCAAAATTTTACTTAAGCACAATGAATACACTAGTTGAGACGGTGGGCAAGGTTTTTAGTATTGAATCTGAAGATACCTAGATGATTCTCCTGGTTAGCTTCTTATCTTGTGATAACACTCCTTCCGATCCCAAAGAACGTGATAAGCTTCATTGCTTGGCCTCTTGTTACTTACTCATTGATGGGGGTTCTTGTATAAGAAAGGATATCTACAACTACTTTTGACATGTTTGGGTCCTTCTAAAGCTGAGTATGTGACGCGAGAATTGTGTAAATGAATTCGTGAGAACCATCCGGGTACTAAAGCCATTGCTCGAAAGATCCTCCAACAAGTATACTATTGGTACACCTATTAAAAAGATATGTCATCCTTCATGCTAAAATGTGAGCCTTGTTAGAAGTTCTCTCACTTGTTCCCCAGCAGCTAGTCAAACCCTTGCAAATCATTTCTAGTTCTTGGCCTTTGTCAACTTGGGAATTGGATATTATTGGGCCCTTCCTACCAACCGTGGTGCAAAAAAAATTCATCATTACGGCAATTGAGTACTTCACCAAACAGATAGAAGCGAAAGCTTTAGCCACTATCATATATAAATAAATGGAGAACGTCATATAGAAGACTGTTATCTACAAATATGGGATCCCAAAACTGATCATTACAAATAACGATATTCAGTTCTAGGAAAAATTTAAGGAAGTTGGAGATACCCTCTCTCTACTAAGAGTGTTATAGGTAAAAGGTGGTGGTATGGATAAGATTACTGGGGTCTCCATACCAGTATTATGCTAAGTTCCTGATACGAGTGATTGTAGAAGTATTATGGTGGGTGGTCAAAGTTGACTGTAATACCACTGTCGAAAAAAAGGGGGAGATTTGCTCGGATCGATATGGTTGTTGATTTAGAGAAGTCGTTTTCCTCTATGTGGTCTTTGTTATGGCTAATTAACCTGCCAAGTATGAGGAGTTGCCCCTCATTTTCGACGAATGCGATTGTTATGGAAACAGTAAGGAATCATGTAGCAGGGTGAAAACTACTATCCCAGAAACCAATAGTGCGAAAGCTGCTACGAGTGTGGTTGTGAAGGCTACTAGTTCAAAGCTCGACATGCGGGCATTACATATAACGATAAGTCGATGGATATGACCATTGAAGTAGAAGAATAAATCTAGGAAAGGAAATGAGATCGTGAAAGAGAAAGAAACTCCTACAAAATCACGGTTTGATATCCTTAATGATATCGAAAAGAATATCTTAGAGGATAATATAGAGGAGGTAGTAGATTTGGTGTTACGGGATGAGGGAATGGTTATTGAGCAAGAAGTGGGTAATTTAGGGAATGTTCAAATGACTACTAATAAGGATAAGGTAGTGGATTTTATGTAATGTATGAGAAAATCAAAGACTGCCTGTGCAAATATTTCACAGGATAGGGTCATAAGCTGTACTAAATAGAGAGGCCGGAGTCAAACACCAAAGGCACATGTAGATATTATGGGAGATAACAATATTGGAGGAGGGGAGACTAGTGGTCATGATATTAGTAGACCTTGAAGATCAATTGTCTAATAAAATACTCGGTTGGATAGTCAGTGTCGAAACCATTTTTTTGAAGCGGGGAATCGACTCTTGAAAACGAAACATGGAGTCGCCACCAATGCTTTTTTGAGGTGTAATCAGGCCACCTTATAAAACATTTTGGTCTACGAATTTTAAGAAAACAGGTTCGGGAGTCGGTTACGTACGAGGAAGGATTAGCACCCTTAATACGCCCAAAATTGGTACCTTATTGATTAATTTATGTCTCAATGTCGAAAATTGAAGATTTGAAAAGAGTTCAAAACACGATCCTTTTTTTATTGATTTTTAAAAAATTTGGGTAAATTGAACTTGGGTTGAAGACCATCTCGCCTCAAAGCAAAATGTCATATCCAGTATGTTAGAACACAACATTTCGGCCCTTCAGCATGAGCTTGCCTTCCATTTAAAAATCGTGCATTTTATTCTTGAAAGGGTATTCGGATATTTAAATCAAACGAAAAAATGCAACCCAGTACATTTCTCGAATTTTAAATACAGAATATTACCTTTATTTTAAAAAACCTTAAGGGTGAACCGATAAAAAGGATATTTGAATATTTAGACCGAACAAAAAATTGAAACCCAGCACGTTAGGGCACGATTTTTCGAGCTTCCAAATACGGAAAATTGCCTTTGTTTTTAGAAAAAGATTGAGAGTAAATCGATGAAAATGATATTTGAGAATTTAGATTGAACAGAAAAAACGAAACCCAGTACGTTAGGGCACGATTTTTCTGAACTTTCAAATACCGAAAATTGTCTCTTTATTTATAGCAATTGAGAGTAAATCGACGATTAAATGAATTAAAGAAATAAATCTTGAAAGAAAACAATAATAATAATGAACAACATGGAAAAAAACATTAATGATATTAACAATATATTAATAACGAAAATATAATAAAACAAAAATAATAAATAATAATAACAGTAGTAGTAGATATAATAAAACCATAATAATGAAAGAAGGGTAGCAATAATGGTGTTAAAATAGTAATAATGGTAGACAATAAATAATAATAGATTTTTTCAAAAAAAGGGAAAAAATATTAATATAAGATAACGAACCAAATTAATAAAAATATAGTAATGAAAAAGTAACAATGATAAATGGTGATAACAGCAACATGCTAATGAGGATACTAAAAAATAGTAAAAATAATAAAATTAAAACAAAAACAAAGCTACATTAATAAAAGCGATAAACAATAAATAATAATAATAATATAATATATAAAAAATGTTAAGTAACTAAAAACAGTAAAACGGCAATATTAAATAGTAGAAGTAATGAAATAATGTAATAAATATAATAATAGGTATAATAATAATAACAGCCATATTTAAAAAATAAATAATTTTAAAAATAATATAGCGAAATAATCAAAACGAGGATTAAATTGAATAAAAAAGGGGAGTTTGGGGCCAAAACAGAAATAAAATAGGAGGGAAAGACCCAATTAGAACACGCGCAAAACAGGGAGGGACCAAAAGAACAAATATCCCTTCCCCCAACACACATCGCCTTGTGCAGGACCAAATTTAAACAAGAGGAAAATCATGAGGCACAATTGAAAGGGCAAAATAAGCTTAATTTAAAAGACCGAACATGCGGAAGGACTAAAGGGAAAATATCCCATTTCACAAAAACACGCGGACCCTCCCCCTGGAGCGGGTCGGGTCGTGGGTCAGAGGCCCAAAACGATGTCGTTTTGGCCTCTGAGTCCCACTTACAAAATGGCGCCGTTTTGGGATTGTATAAAAGCCCCAAATTTTTTAGAAAATTCACCTTCAGCCTATTCTTTCAAAAAAAATAAAAAGTGCTCTCTACAGCCCTCTCTCCTTCAAAGAACCACCCCAAAGGTCGGCCAAGTCTCCGATCGCCAGACCACCGCTGTCTGCCACCGGCGACCACCGTGCACGGTGGTCGGAATAACAAAAAAGGTGATTTTTTCTTTTTCTTTTATACTTTGATATATATACAGAATTTTTAAAAGGGAAAAATTAAGAAAATTTTATATACAAACGACAAATTTTTTAAAAAACAAAAAATAAAGAACATAAAAACCTTTTTGTTTCCAACTTGCTTGTAGATTTTGAATTTGAGAGATGCTTGTTGTTGCTGTATTTGATTTTTCGGTATTCCTTGAATTTATTTTTGCATATCTATCTTTGCATTTGAAAAAACTATTATTTTTTTATTGATTTGATATATTCGTACCTCACCAAAACAAAAAATTCCCCCAAAACAAAAAATTCTAAAAGCTTTATAGCCAAAATACAAGCAGTTTCCTGCCATTTCCTTGCTTCAATATTGTGAAGTCGTGGAGGTGAGCACGATCATGGAAGCATGGACGCCCGAGTTAGGGGTCGTGTGTGAGCGTGCCGACGTGCGTGGGGCGCTGAACGTGGGGAGCTGCAGCGCAAGTGAGGGCAGTGGCTAGGGTTTTTTCTTTTCCCCATTTTTTTTGCTGAAACTTGTTTAGCTTTTGGGCCATTTGGGCCATTAGGGTTTTTAATTTTTGGGTTTTGTAATTTGTAAAAATTGGGCCGGGCAAATTTGGGCTTCTACAGCTGCCCCTCTTTGCTCGTTGTTGTGTAACAGAAACGGAGTAAAGACTTTAAAAGGGCCAATTTTACCCGGTCTTGCCAAATCTTCAACTTCTTTAGTGCTCCTTTTCTTCAAATAGTCTTACAGCAATTTTAAGAAGATAGTGTTTGTTACTTCAACCTACTCCACTGCAACTTCAAGGAGATAAGGTTGATGGCTAAAATCTGCTCCATTGCCAATACATGGAGATAAGATTTGTAATTTCCAACCTGTTGCCCTACTGCTTAGGGGGTTAAGGCTTGTATCTTCCACCTACTCTTTTGCTACCTGAGAGAGATAAGGCTTGTTGTCTTCAATCTGCTCTACTACTGCTTAGGGAGATAAGATCTGTAATCTTTAGCCTACTCTATCGCTGCTCAAGGAGATAGGGTGGACTGTTATTTTCTAGCCTGTTGTTTTCGATCTGCTCCACTATTGCTTAGGGAGATAAGATCTGTAATTTTCCAGCTTGTTACCCTATTGCTTAGGGAGTTAAGGCTCATGGTCTTCGATCTGCTCTACTATTGCTTAGGGAGATAAGATCTGTAATCTTCAGCTTGCTCCATGCTGCTCAGGGAGATAAAGCCTGCTGTTTTCGATCTGCTCCACTATTGCTTAGGGAGATAAGATCTGTAATTTTCCAGCCTGTTACCCTACTGCTTAGGGAGTTAAGGCTCATCGTTTTCGATCTGCTCCACTATTGCTTAGGGAGATAAGATCTGCCAAAATTTGATCTGCTTCACTCTTTCATCAGTGAAGATAAGATTTGTTATACTTAGCCTACTCCACTCCAACTTAGTGGAGATAAGGCGAGTGGCGTAAATCTGCTCTGCTCCTGCTCAGCAAAGATAAGATCTGCCAAAATTTGTAGTTTTAATCTTGCTACACTGTCCACTGGGGAATTTATCTATAAAATTGATTTATTGGGGCTTATGCTTATGTCGAAAGATTAAGATGCCATGATCAACATGAATCAAATGCTCCTAACTAAATATTTATGAATGGCATTTGTATGAATGCAAAATGTCATGAAAATGATCCCTTTTTGGGTTGTCATTATTCGTTGTTTATTAAGGCTATCGTTTCACTGACGTGGGTCTTCTTGTTCAGTTGATACTTTTCGACAGAAAACTCGTAGAAATAATCTCTTTTGTTCAACTGGTTTACCCCACTATAACTTCAAGGTCTATTCCACTGTACTTCTGGAACATAAAGCTTGCACCATCTTCAAACTCTCTCACTGCAACTCAGGGGAATATAATCTGATTCCTCTTCAATCCATTCCCACCACAATTCAAAGGTATAGGATTTGGCTCTTCTTCCATCAATTTGGTCTATTACACCATTCCTTGGGTGTCATGACCAGATATGTATGCCTGATATTTGCATGAATGCAGAATATAATTTTTCTCTTAAGAATGCCCCCTTTTCAAACCTGGGTTGACATTGCTCATTATTTGTCAAGATTGTATCACCAACGCAATATTTGTCTATGATATCTTTGATAGAAAATCTTAAGAGGTAATCTCTCTGACAATTCCAACCCTTAGGCTTGTTAAATTCTAAACAACAGTCATGTTTCAGGTTCTCGTATTATTTAGAAACTTCTAGAGTAATAAGCAGAACTTCTTTTGTGAAAGTATTATTAGTCCTTTAATCGCTATTTCAATGCACAATGCTCGATAAAGATATAACCATGGACATGAAAGTAAATTAATTGAGAGCACAGCTCGAAACAAATAAGTCAATCAAATATAGCAAGTGTATAAAGAAGGAAATTTATTGGGAACATATCTTGAAACAAATAAAGTAATCAAAGATAGCAAATTCAAAATCGGTAAAATGAAAAACTAGGTGCCCCAGATATCGCAGCCTGAGCTTTCCTGTACGAACCTCTTAATGATCATTTTGAGCTCAATATGTGTTTAGGGGATCCGAAGTATTTTGTCAATGCCCCAAGATGTAGCATACTTCCTCATTGTTAACTTAGCCATAGTAAGACTACCGTATGCCCCACTTTCGATCGAAATTTGAGCCGCCTTTTTCGGGTTTTCAACTTAAATCCCCTTTGGTCTCAAAGCGCCCTTTGCGGGTTTTCGCCTTGGCCTCTCCTTTTATTTTTGTTTCTTTTTTTTCTCTTCATTCTCTTTGTTTTTCTTTCCTTTTCTTTTTCCAGAAGCGAAGTATTCTTCCATTGAGCCCAAATTTGTAGGGTCAGACCGGTTCTTACCATCTACCTTAATCAACATCAATGCCCCTCCAAGGATAAGGTCATTCCCAATCCATTTTCACTAAGATCCTTTTGGATGGGAATGATCCTTCTCAAAACTAGATTTCTTTGATAAAATTTTCTGAAACGATCCTTTCATCATCACTTCGTATCATCTTGGTATATTTGACCATAACGGATAGTTTCTATCCTCCTTTTTTCAATCAGGTTCACTTGATCATCGAAATTGGATCTATGCTGCTTTAACAGGCTCCAACTCTAAAAAACTCATGGAGTAGAAATCTCAACTTCAACCGGTAAAACCATCTCCATTCCATAAATCAACGAGAAAAGTGTTGCCCCAGTAGAGGCTCCCACGATCCTTTTTACTTTTTTTGCATCGTTCATTTTTGGGTGATATGGCATTTAATCTTGAATAGACTGGATGCTTTTGATATCGTGCTGCTATTTAAATTTAGTACATCGTCAGATGTGGTCCTTTTTGGTACTCCATACTGACATAGAATCTGCTAGCTGTTGACCTCGCATCATTGACATATGAAGCAGCTTCTGTCTACTTGGCAACGTAATCAATGACCACAAAAAGATGAATCGATACTCGTCAAAGGCTTTTGGTGAAATCGACCTGACGACATACATACCACATATAGAAGAAGATTATGGGTTCCACTGATTCTTTGCAACATAAGGTTTGCTTCTCATCTTGTTTACCGTCATTAACAGATCGGGAGATAAGCTACAATCTTAGTCATCTTCAAAGTCTTGAGATCCCACTAAACACATATCTCGCTCAAAAGGAGATTCTAAGTTAGTAGCAATGTCACTCATATCATTGATATCTGGAGACCTGTTATAAGGACGAAAAAAATTTAAAGAACAAGAGAAACCAAGAATATTTACTCGTGTGGTATAATCATGAATGAAATGAGAAGAACAGTTACTTGAAATAAGAAACAAAGGATGTATTTCATTGAAATAAAAACGCTGGACATAAGCCTATTTCACAAAAGGATTCTTATTGCCTCTAGACTTAAAGCAACAAGTGTGTTTTGAATATGACTCTAGATTAGCTCTAAAAAAAAATAGGGATTTCTTCCACCGTCCCATTGTTCAAAACACTCCCAAGTATGCAAAGGTGAATGCCTGTTAAATTCTCTTCTCCACATCATCGATTATTGCGTTTACCCCCTCATCAGCATGGTTGGGTAACGGACTTTCTACACCAAACTGGTTGTCAAACTTCACAATGCCCCTTTCAATAAGCCTTTCAACTAACTTCTTAAAAGTGGTATAATTTTCTATCGAGTGCCCCGTGATTCCCACGTGGTATTCACATTGGGCATTTTCATTGTACCACTTAGGGTATAGAGGTTGCACGGGTTTTAAGTAGAATGGAGATACCACATACGCATCAAACAGATTTTGGTATAACTCTCTATACGTAATCGGGATGGGAGTGAACTGGAATTTTTCTGAGTTCAACATCGAGCTGGATTCTTGCCTTGAGGGGCATTGAAAGCTAGTAGTCACGGCCCTCGGCTGGCCTACAGTGACTAATTTGGAATACCTTTTGCTCACATTGTTCACTTCATTTCCATTTTTCTTTGGGGTTGACCTTTGGATGCTTACTCTTGTATCTATCTTCCCGCATCTTATCGCGTTATCTATCATCTCGCCGGACATTATTATATCTGGGAAGCTCATGGTAGTGCTTCCCAACATATGGTAAATGAACAGGGCTTTTAGAATGTTGATGAAAAGCATTTCACTGTTTCCCTTTCTAAGAGAGGTGGTTGTACTTGTGTGGCTACTTCCCTCCATCTCTGTGCATACTGCCTGAAGCTTTTGCTCGACTCCTTCTTCATGTTCTGTAACGTGATCTTGTCAAGCACTATATCCGTTACATGGCCATACTGCTTCATGAAGGCCTGCGCTAAGTCATTCCATGATTTGACATGGGCACGACTCAACTGATTGTACCATTTTGCCGCAGCCCCAATTAAACTATCCTAAAAACGGTGAATCAACAACTGATCATTGTTGATATATCCCGTCATTCTTTGGCAAAACATTATAATATGGGCCTTGGGACAGCTGGTCTCGTTGTATCCTTCAAACTCTAGCATCTTGAATTTTGGAGGGAGTACCAGACTTAACTCCTTAGCATCCACTTCGTATTGGTAATCAGTGCTTTCCAATACTTTGAACTTCTTCTCTAACCATTTGCATCGGTCTTCGAACTGTTTCGGAAGCTCCACCTTTGCCTTTTCCACCTCTATCGCATCATCGAAGTCGGGGACACCAAGGGTTACAGGATTGTCTCTTGGGTATGAACTTGAACCCATTGCAAAGTTTATCGGTACCGATGCCCCAGTCTGACCCTGGGGTCTGATATTGATAGATACCCTCTGCGGTTGTGCTAGGGTATTTACTATGGGATCCTTAGTATCATCCCCAACATTAATCAGTGGACTCTTTCCTTTCTCTGGCCCTCCCATCAACAACTGAGTTAGTTGGTTTATCATATTCTTTTGGGATTCTTGCATCTAATATTTCATATCTTGCTATATTTTGGCCAACTGCTCCTGCATCTATAAATACAGTTGCTCTTGCATTTCCTTTTGCATCTATTTCAATTTCTCGAATCTTTGGTCCATGGCTCTTGTTTTCCTTCGTGTACTATAGTGGTGCTTAATTGGTGAACTTTCTTGGGTTTCCAGATTAACCCCTAATTAAATTTTAATCAATTAGGGATCTTTTATAAAATTTAATGTATATGATGAGATGAAATGCAAATGCATGGGATGAATGCAAAAGAAAATGTCGATTCTGATTCAATTCCATTTAGGAAAATTTACTGGAAAACAAAATCTTTTACATAAAGTGGATTACATATATGGCTTAGCCCTAACGCTCAAAGCTTTCACTTTCCTCAGAAGGCAAGCTAACTCTCGCCCTTCTCTAATTGTGTGTTCTTTGACCATTTCTGGATAACCGCATTATCCTCTATTTTATCAAAGAATTCGCTCTCCATGGAAAAACTTTCTATTAGTAACCAAACCTTGAATCAACACCTCCTTTTTACGATGAAAATGTTATGCAATCACTATTAAAGAAAATAAACAAGTCAGAATTATGTACCAAAAATATAAATTAAAGCAATCAAGAAGTAATCAATCACCTATCCAGGCAACCACAGGCTTGGTGTAGCCCTACCTAGGGCGGGCACCTAAGGCTTACTATATGTGGTTTGGTTCTAGAGTAAAGGTACCTGAACCAGCAGATTCCTCGATCCTCACCCATTATAGGCTCATATGGACCAAGCTCGATTCAGGGGAATACATTTCCCTATAGCCATGCGGAGGTGAAAACCTCACGAAGACATAGATATGGACGTATCCCAGAAGCGATTCCCTAGCCCATGCGAAGGTGAAAACCTCACGAAGGTATAGCTTCTTACTCCCACTTAAGAGGTGCGACCACAACGATTATGCAATATGATGCGAGAACATATCAGCATATTCAACAAATAAAGAAAATTCGACAAGGACACAGAAAATGCAATGCAAGGATCGTAGATTTTTAGAAAAACCAAATTTCCAATTTCCGACAAGAAGACAGAAAATAATCAATTTACGGCTCGACTCTCTTATTGTCCCTAGTGGAGTCGTCAAGCTATCGAAACCATTTTTTTTGAAGTAGGGAATCGACTCTTGAAAACGAAACATGGAGTCGCCACCAATCTTTTTTTGAGGTGTAATCGGGCCACCTTATAAAACATGTTGGTCTACGAATTTTAAGAAAACAGGTTCGGGAGTCGGTTACGTACGAGGAAGGATTAACACCCTCAATATGCCCAAAATTGGTACCTTATTGATTAATTTATGTCTTAATGTCGAAAATTTAAGATTTGAAAAGAGTTCAAAACACGATCCTCCTTTTTATTGATTTTTAAAAAATTTGGGTAAATTAAACTTGGGTTGAAGACCATCTCGCCTCAAAGCAAAATGTCATATCCAGTACGTTAGAACACAACATTTCGGCCATTGAGCATGAGCTTGCCTTCTATTTAAAAATCATGCGTTTTTTTCTTAAAAGGGTATTCGGATATTTAAATCAAATGAAAAAATGCAACCCAGTACATTTCTCGAATTTTAAATGCAGAATATTGCCTTTTTTTAAAAAAACTTTAAGGGTGAACTGATAAAAAGGATATTTGAATATTTAGATTGAACAAAAAATCGAAACCCAGTACGTTAGGGCACGATTTTTCGAGCTTCCAAATACGGAAAATTGCCTTTGTTTTTAGAAAAAGATTGAGAGTAAATCGATGAAAATGATATTTGAGAATTTAAATAGAACGAATAAAATGAAACCCAGTAGTTAGGGCACGATTTTTCCGAACTTTTAAATACCGAAAATTGTCTCTTTATTTATAACAATTGAGATTAAATCGACGATTAAATGAATTAAAGAAATAAATCTTGAAAGAAAACAATAATAATAATGAACAACATGAAAAAAAACATTAATGATATTAACAATATATTAATAACGAAAATATAATAAAACAAAAATAATAAATAATGATAACAGTAATAGTAGATATAATAAAACCATAATAATGAAAGAAGGGTAGCAATAATGGTGTTAAAATAGTAATAATGGTAGACAATAAATAATAATAGATTTTTTTAAAAAAAGGGAAAAAAAATATTAATATAAGATAACGAACCAAAATAATAAAAATATAGTAATGAAAAAGTTTGATAACAATGATAAATGGTAATAACAGCAACATGCTAAAAATAAGAAAATTAAAACAAAAACAAAGCTACATTAATAAAAGCAATAAACAATAAATAATAATAATATAATATATAAAAAATGTTAAGTAACTAAAAACAGTAAAACGACAATATTAAATAGTAGAAGTAATGAAATAATGTAATAAATATAATGATAGGTATAATAATAATAACAGCCATATTTAAAAAAATAATTAATTTTAAAAATAAAATAGTGAAATAATCAAAACGGGGATTAAATTGAATAGAAAAGGGGAGTTTGGGGCCAAAACAAAAATAAAATAGGAGGGAAAGACCCAATTAGAACACGCGCAAAACAGGGAGGGACCAAAAGAACAAATATCCCTTCCCCCAAAACGCATCGCCTTGTGCAGGACCAAATTTAAACAAGAGGAAAATCATGGGGCACAATTGAAAGGGCGAAATAAGCTTAATTTAAAAGACTGAAAATGCGGAAGGACTAAAGGGAAAATATCCCATTTCACAAAAACAAGCGGACCCTCCCCCTGGAGTGGGTCGGGTCGTGGGTCAGAGGCCCAAAACGACGTCGTTTTGGCCTCTGAGTCCCACTTACAAAACGGCGCCGTTTTGCGATTGTATAAAAGCCCCAAATTTTTTAGAAAATTCACCTTCAGCCTATTCTTTCAAAAAAAATAAAAAGTGCTCTCTACAACCCTCTCTCCTTCAAAGAACCACCCCAAAGGCCGGCCAAGTCTCCGATCGCTAGACCACCGCTGTCCGCCACCGGCGACCACCGTGCACGGTGGTCGGAATAACAAAAAAGGTGATTTTTTCTTTTTCTTTTATACTTTGATATATATTCAGAATTTTTAAAAGGGGAAAATTAAGAAAATTTTATATACAAACAACAAATTTTTTAAAAAACAAAAAATAAAGAACATAAAAACCTTTTCGTTTCCACCTTGCTTGTAGATTTTGAATTCGAAAGATGCTTGTTGTTGCTGTATTTGATTTTTCGGTATTCCTTGAATTTATTTTTCCATATCTATCTTTGCATTCGAAAAAACTATTACTTTTTTATTGATTTCATATATTCGTATCTCACCAAAACAAAAAATTCCCCCAAAACAAAAAAAATCCCCCAAAATAAAAAATTCTAAAGGCTTTATAGCCAAAATACAAGCGGTTTCCTGCCATTTCCTTGCTTCAATATTGTGAAGTCGTGGAGGTGAGCACGATCGTGGGAGCATGGACGCGCGAGTTAGGGGTCGTGTGCTAGCATGTCGACGTGCGTGGGGCGCTGAACGTGGGGGCTGCGGAGCAAGTGAGGGCAGCGGCCAGGGTTTCTTCTTTTCCACTTTTTTTTTTTTTTGCTGAAACTTGTTTAGCTTTTGGGCCATTTAGGCCATTAGGGTTTTTTAATTTTTGGGTTTTGTAATTTGTAAAAATTGGGTCGGGTAAATTTGGGCCTCTATAGTCAGTACCATAAAGATGTGGTTGATGAGGATAGGGCTATTGATAAGAGGGTGAATTTTGGGATTTATACTTTTAATCGTAAGACTCTTAAAAAGATTGACAGGAACTAGGGAAGAAAACAAAGGAATTCAATGAAGGACATCACCAAAGAAAGCTCAAAGTATGTAAAAAAATAGAGAGTAGGAAACCTTCGAAAGTCGAGTTTGGCTAACATATCTTTTAGTTGTTGGCCTTAACCGTTTGTTTTTTTTTTTTTTTTGAATTATCTAGTTTGTACCAAAAAGATCAAGGGATAAAGGAACATTTAAGCTATGAGCTTGCTAATTTTTTTTTTTTTAATTTGGTCAATGAATTTGAATTCTACTAAAATATAATGATGTGGCACTTTCCAATTGTGTTACGTCATTACATAATTTTTTTTAAATATACATAAAAATCTAAAGAAACAAAAAATATTATAATTTTTTTTTGAAATTCAAGTGATTATGTGATGCAATATCAAAGTGTTACATCACCATCCTTTAATTGAATCCAAATTCACAAACTAAATCGAGATAATATTATTGAAAAGAATTGTCATACACCCCAACATAAACTGTAAAATAAACATGAAGAATACTAATAAAATTTGAAGTTAAAAAGAAACAACAAGATGAAATGTTATTTTATCCCAAAGATGAAAAACTAAAGTCTTATGCTTACAAAAATTATCTTTTTCTAAAAAGGAAAAGTCAAAAGTGAAAGGCTGACCAGTAGGATATTACTACCTCTGCTCTCGTTGAGAGTCGAACTCAAGACCTCCCGCTTACTAAACGGGTGCTCTAACCAACTGAGCTACGAGAGCTTGATGCTGGTGGTTTCAGGCTTTACTCATAAAACTATTAAACGTACTACTGTTCCACTTATACTTTGGATATGGCATTTGATACTCTGTAGTTCTGTTATCTTCTACATGGTACCGTCTCAATCTGTCTCTTTTATTTTTGGTACCAAGAGAAGCTTGAATTAGATACATAATATGGGGGGTGTTAATAATTAAGGAAACACATAATAAAATTTAATGTCGGATGAAGTTACAGCCCACCGCTTTGTTTCCCTGAGTAAGCTTTCCTGCTCACAGCCTTCCCGAGCAATGATCCCAGCCATATGCCTGAGTTTATTAATATCCTCCACCAAATCGTGGTACTTCCACAGCACTCTCATCGCCTTGCCATTTTGTAGGACACTCTCAATCCTCTTGTCCTCCTCCATGCAAATCCCAACCCTGATATTGGCTTTTGCTGCTTGCCTTAGTGCCTCCCTCACTGCAAACAACTTCACCATCGTTCTGTCATCTGTTTCCACCGTGTTGCAATACTGAGCCATGTATTTCCCACGGTCGTCCGTTATCAGGAATGCAATTCCATATCCCCTCAACCCTTTCTTCCATGCTATGTACAATGTGTATCTAAATCTTTCTTGCAACGCAATAGGCCTCCCGCTCTCCACCTCATTACCTTGCATACTCCCGCATTGTTCCTCCTTCAAGCTCCTTGACCAGCTACATGCCTTTTCTCTTATATGAAACAGTGCCTGCACTGGGTTCACCTGTTGAGCTTTGATCCAAACTTTGTCCATTTGAACCCAAATATTTCACAATACATGCACACTTTGGTATTTAGAGTTTGGACAATGGATATGCAATTATGGATTCCACACACATTTTATAAGACAAATTTCTCCTTTCTTTCACTTGGGAAATTAGTTTTTTCTTTTCTTTTGATATCCGTAAGTTTCTCAATTCATTGGCTTAGACGGCTACAGTTTTTCAGTTTTTAGTTTCTATTTGTGTGTGCATTTAGGTAACTTTCAACAATGATGTCACCAAAACCAATTTGTTTTGCTGGTTTACTTTTCTGTAAATCATACACAATAAAACACGCTGAACGAGAAAAGTTAACAGTAATAAATTAAAATGTAAAATTAGTTTCATAAGAATAAAAGCATATATACCATCCCTTTTTACAGTTTATAGTAATAGAATTGATAATTGAATTACTAACTTTTAATCAACCTGCGTACACATAAATTTGTTTAATTAAAACGAATTCAGCTTAATTTGGGAAACCCCAAATTCCTTCATGTTGTTTTATAAAGCTAAAAGGTAACAGAAGGTAAATAAAAACCAACAACCCACACCTGTTAAAACCCCTACAGAGCATTACACACCTCACCACCAACGAAAACAAAATAGAGAAATCTCTGTTAACCAAGGCATTTCTATTTTTCCGGAACATCATCTATCCCAACAATTGATGGCCCAGTCCTTAAGGCCTAATCAATTGCAAAAAAAGTTCAATTGGGTTTAGCATTTTTTGTTGTAGGACCCTGGCCTGAGTCGACAACACAAGATGAGTTTAGGGAAGGCATAAGGTTGTCGGGATGTTAATCGAAGACTTGATATAAAATCTTTCATTACTCTATTCATGTGGGTTTATCAACATTTGGTGTTTCTTTTCTATTTATAACTTATCTATCTATACTCATACTATAATATTATAAGGGAACGTTTGGTTTCAGTTCAAGATTTTGAAATATATGGGTAATCTTAAGTGAAGTAATGTAATCTTTTATTTTATGACAATTTGACCCTTTTTTATTATTATTACAGATTTGATCAAATTTATCCTTTACTCCCCCTAATATTTAACTTTCATATTAATGCTAAAGGAACTAAACTTGTTAAAAAAGAAGTAACTCTATATGCACAATTTAGTAAAATATATTTTTAGATAATCTTACATTTCATCAATCAAACAATAAAATTTTATATTCCAACTAGATTAACAGAAAATGGTAATGTAATTCTCTAGTAATGTGCTAAAAGGGGTATTTGATTCAAGGAATGTAAGATCACCTTTGGTAATAAGATTTTTGGAATGTAAGATTATGGAGTGGGACTGTTAAGTACGGTACACTGTTTGGTCATATGATTGGAATGTAAGCTTTTTGTGTTTGGTTAATGAAATGTAAGATACCTAAAAGAACATTTTACTAAATTGTCATTATTATAGAATTTGTTTTCTTAAGCATATTATTATATTTACTCTAAAGAATTATTTATTAGTATATTTGTTAGAAATAATTTTGGCTTCTAGCAACAACCGTTGCGACTTCAGGCATAGCTAGAATAAGTCAAAACTTATCTTATTTGTGTTGACAATCTTTTGATTCAAAACGTGTTAGGCATTGCATTTGTGACATTTGGAAATTATTTGTGGCCTATCTATGATGTGCAATAGTGCATAATCAAATCATAAATGATTGGATTAGAGTCTTTTAATGCAATCCAAATTCCCTTATTTGAGGAGATTAGATCATACTGACTTTGGAATATCTTGAAGATATATCAACCCTTATCTTAACATTTATTAAGATAATTGAAGATTTTTTTGTATGATTACTTATCGAGGAATAAGATTATAACTACTTTGTATCTTAACAAGCCAAAACTCTTATATAAAATTTAAAGACTAGGCTATTAACATTTTTGTCCTGACAAAATCACCAAATAAAAGTTCACAAAACATATAACAAAACATGATTAATACCGAATTTGGTTAAAGCATCAACCCAACAATTAATGTAACAACTTAAAAGTACGAGACTTTCAAAATAAGGTGTAAAATAAAGTGTAAGTTTTGAATAGTAGGGACTAAATTGAAACAATTTCAAAATTAGGGATTTATGGTGAAATTGCAGAGTTAAAATGAGTTTATAGAAGAGATTTAATGAGAATATGGAGTAGTTTTTAGTAAAATAAAAAATAGTATTGATTTAAGGATTAAATTGGAACTTAGATAAAAATTTATGTATAAAAGGAAATATTAGATAGAATTGTGTGATTGATATTTTTAATTGTTTAATTACGTAGCTAATATCGTACCCGAGTCATCGACCAAGAAAGGAAAGGAAAAGGTGGACGAGGAATAGATCGAGGAATTACAGTTCATATTACCATAATTCGAATTTAATTATTAATTGTGGAATTTTAAATTAATATGCATGATAAGTAAAATTGAGGTAAGTATTAGTATTGAATTAAATGAATTAGATTGAATTGTGATTATTTGAAATATGTATTTATTTGATATTGAAATGTGATTATTGAATGGAAATTAAATTGGCTTGAATTAAATTATTGAACTAATGTGGTATTGAATTGGAATATGGAAATGGGTGATTGATATGGACTTTATCGAAATTGAATTGAGAAATATGAATTGAATACCCTATTAACTAGTCGGATATAGTTGGCATGCCATAGGATTGGAAGGGTTCAGGGATATTTGACCTCGAGTCGATTAGGCACTATATGTGTCGTATTAGGCACCATAGTGTCATATTTCTGCTTCTGATACATTTGATTAGGTACTGAGTACCGTTTGCTTTGGCAATATTGATTGTCGAAATCATTTTTTTATTTTGAAAAAACGGGGTCGACTTAAAAAAAACGAAAATAGGAGTCGCCACCAATCCCTTTTTGCTTAGGTGTGATCGAATCACCGTATAAAACGTTTTATTTCAAAACTTTGATTTTGACCTACGTAATTCAAGAAAATAGGTTCGGGAGTCGGTTACGTACAAGGAAGGATTAGCACCCTCGTAACGCCCAAAATTGGTACTGAATTGATTAGTTATTGTCCTAGTGTTGAAAATTCGAAAAGATTTTAAAATTTCTTTAAAAAAATTGAGCAATAACGCCCAAAATTGGTACTGAATTGATTAGTTATTGTCCTAGTGTTGAAAATTCGAAAAGATTTTAAAATTTGATTTCTTTAAAAAAATTGAGCAATTTAAGTTGGGACTTGAGATTCCTTTGTTCCGAAAGAATACAAACATCACATCCAGCACGTTAGGACACGATGTTTTAAATCCTCGTAACTAAATTCATCTCATGATTTACAAAATTCATTAAAAGGATATTTCATTATTTAGTCAAGCAGAAAATCGCAACCCAGCACGTTAGGATACTATTTCCCGAATTTCTAAACACAAAACATTACCTTATTGAAGAAAAACTTTTGGATAAAATATGGTAATTAAATGAAATATATTTTTTAAAACAATGATTTGAGTAAAATTAAAAAACAATTCACTAAGAAGATACAAAACATATTAATAATTAGCACCCACATAAACAATTAAGTAAAAATGACATAACGTAGCATATAATCCCACATAAACAATTAAGTAAAAATGACTTAACGTAGGATATAATGCAAGCAATAATAATAATGTTAAGATAAATAAAAATAATGGATTTTAATTCTAAGAATAAATAAAAAAAGAATATACAGTAGCACTTTAAAAAAACTAAAAAAATAAGAAATAGGTATAAAAATTTATTCACAAGATTAAATACACATAAAAAAATAATATAAGGTAAATAATATACTCAAAACAATTAATGAATATTATAACAATTTTTAAAAAGGAAATATAAAAATGATATGGCAAAATCTAAAATGGAAAAATATATGTATATAATGAAATAAATAATATATTTTTAAATAAATAAATACTATATATAAAACTTTAAATATATTGAAAAAATATATAAGGGATAACATATAATATAACAATATAAGATATATATATATATATATATACATAAATGATTTACATATTTAAAATATACAATATATAGAAAATTTTATATTAATGATAAAACAATTCAAATAGTATATGATATACAAATTTATAAATATTATAAAAAATAATATAGAATTTAATAAAATATCCTAATAAAAAATGAAATAATTTGATATAATACTAAAATTATTAAAAAATATATATAAAAAAAGATTAAAAATCAAGGAAACGGGGATTAAAGCAAAATAAAAAGGGTTGAAAAACGAAGATGAACTAAGAATAAAATAAAAACAAACCACAGAAAATAAGAACGCAAGAGAGAGAAATTTGAGTGAATGCTTTCAAGAATTCTTATTGCTCCCCAAAACTTAAGTGATTTACAATAAAGGGAGAGGCCTCTATTTATAGTTGAGCCTCCTCAGATCCAACGGTATAGATCAATTACATCAACGGTTAAGATTAAAGGGTATCTACAAATTAAATCTCTAAGATTACAAAATCATATCTTCTAAGATTGCATATCATATCTAAGATTGTATCATATTTAAGATTGCATATCATATCTAAGATTGCATATCCTTGAAGATTATATTTCCATATGAGTCAAGCTTGTAGATGGACATTAAATCTTTTCAAGTAATGGGCCATTCTGATCGGGCCAAATTATATATTTGTAATTTTGGACTGGACTTGGACTTTGTTTGATTTTTTTGGGGTTTATTATTTTTTGTGTGGGCCCGGGCTAAATTGGCCTATTACACTAATTAGGCACAATGTGCGATACTGGTGTGTTTGGTTGGATCCGTGTATCCGCCAAGGTCCGAGTTATGTTAATAGGGGTAAAAGAACAAATTGTAAAAGAATTGATATTGAATAAAGTGATAAATTGAATAAATTGTATATGAACAGAAATGAGCTATTGGAATGAGATGTGAAAAACTCAATGAAATTGAGATAGTGAAGTAATGTATGAATTTAATTAAATGTAAATTTTAGAAAAGATGCTTATTGTTATTATTGAACAAGTTGAATTAAATTATGAGATAACTATTGAATAATTGTAGGCATGAATAGAATATATATAATTAATTGTATAATGTTACAAATTTGAATTATGGTAATACCACTGAGTATACATACTCAGCGTACGGTTTATTTTCGTGCACAGGTTAGGTAAAGATAAAAGTTCCGGTCCAGTATCCAAGACAATCCCGATATCAATCAAAGTGGTGATATATAGTTCTTTTTGGCAAATGGCATGTACCTAGGATATGTATTTGGTCATTTTGGAAGTTGGTGATGAATGGTGTATAATATGTGTTGAATGGTTATGTATAAAGGGTTAAGTTTATGAAAATGGTATGTTTTGGTATAAACCCTAAAATGATTTGAATATGATGAATTTAATTGAATAGATGCTATAATTGAAATGGGCATGAATAAACATTGAATAGGCTATTAGGTTAATGTTTATGTTATGATTTAGGAATATTTAGATGTAATTTACATTGGTTGAAATATTGGAATTTGGTTTGCTTGTGGTTTAAGTTTTGTAGGGAGGTAACCTTGGGGTTTAAGGCTCATTTTGAGTCCACACGAGCTAGCACACGGTCGTGTACGGCTAGTACATGGGCGTGTGGACTGGCCGTGTGTTCCCTGCACCTTAAATTTGAGAAACAGAATGCTCAGGTTTTAGCATACGGGCAAAGACACGGGCGTGTGTCTCAACCGTGTGAAGGACTCAGCCTTGAACACGAGCGTGTGGCTTGGCCGTGTAAATCCAGTTTGTTCATGGAATGGAAGTTAGAGAGTTACACGGGTAAGGGACACGGGCGTGTGTGACACACTACCTAAGACATTGGTATGTCATATGGCCGTGTGAGCCACACGGCTCGTCTACACGAGTGTGTCCCTGATCTACACGGGCGTGTCCCTGATCTACACGGGCGTGTGAGCCCTGCACCTAGGAAAAGTTTTGGAATTTCACAAAAAATTTCTGGAGCACTCGAACAAGTTCCAATTCACTTCTAACACGTATTTTGAGCCTCGAGGGTCCATTAAAGGGACTTTACGATTATTTATAATGTGTATGTTATTTATTTGTGTAGTAATTATAAATTGTCTGATATGTTTGGTAATGCTCCATAACCCTGTTCCGACGACGATTTAGAGTTAAGGGGTGTTACATTTAGTGGTATCAAAACTATTTAGGTTTAGCTGATTCTTGGACTAAATTGAGCTCGTAAACGAGTCTAGAGGTACATGCCATAATTGAGTCGATATTGAGTCGGGATTTGGATTAGATGCCATAATTGAGGTACATGCTCCATAACCTCTTTAGTTTATTTCTTGCATAATTTGGTCCCTAAACAATATTATTGGGTTAAACACTTGAAACAGCACCGTTTGGGCCGACCCATGGTCCGATTCGATCCATTCCTGAATCCGCGTGTTTTTAGTATAGGGGTCTATTTGCGTTGTTGGCCCTTCTGTCTTTTATTTAATTTTTAATATAGTCTTTTTATTTTTTTAATTTGCCCGCACAGTTTTGTTTTAATTTCATTTGGGTCTAGTATGAAATGGTGCGCTCTGAAGACAGGGAATAATTCCTATTTAATCCCTGTACCTTTGTGCTTGTTTCATTTAGGCCCTATTCCTTTTTTTTTCCAAATTCGATCATTCAATCTTATTCTTCTTTAAATCTAGTCCATCATTTTCAATAATTATTTTCCTTGGTATTTGTTTATATACTTGTTTACTAATTCATTGGTTAGTATTATTTTATTGTTTTTTAAATTAATTTTGTCTTGTTTAGTGCCTATTTTATTTTTATTAAAACTATTTTTTTTATCTTATTTTTCTTTGATCATGAATATTGATGTTAAAGTGGCATGTATTATATGATTTTTGCCATTATGTGTACTATGAACTGTTTATTCGTATTTTCGTATTACTGTTATTCATCAACATAACTTTTTATTCATACATTGTTTTAATATTGCATTAATCTTCCCCAAATTAAAAAAAAGAAAACTTTTAAAAATAGGCAATATTTCGCGTTTTGGATATTCAAGAAATCGTACCCTAACTTATAGGGTTTCAATTTTCTCGTTAAACCTAAATAGTCAAATTTCCTTTCAAATTTCACAATACATAAATTTTGAATGAAAATAAAGGCAATATTCTGTATTTAGAAACTCAAGAAGATCGTGCCCTAACTTACGAGGTTTCGATCTTTCTCGTTGGATCTAATCAATAGAATATCCTTTTACAAATCAAAGTACAAATTTTAAAATAAAACAATTAAAAGGCAAGCTTATTTTTGAGGGTTAAAATGCTCGTTTCAATTTATTCAAGTATTTTTTTTAAATAACATCAATAAAAAAGGATCATATTTTAAATTCTTTTCGAGTTTTCGACTTTTGATTTTAAGACATTAATTAATCAATTAGGTATCAATTTTGGGCGTTACGGAGGTACTAATCCTTCCTCGTACGTAACCAACTCCCGAACATGTTTTCTCGAATTTCGTAGACCAAAATTGTTGTTTTAAGTGAATCAAAACGTTTTATTAAAACGATCAATAGGTGACCCGATCACACCTCATAAAAAATGATTGATGGCGGCTCCCACATTTTTTTCTTTCTTAAAATAAAAAGTCGACACCGTTTTCAAAAAAAATAGTTTCGACAATTTATTTTGAGAAATAGAAAATATTTATTATGTTGGATTAAATTATAAAGTATTATGTTAAAAGTCCAGGAAACACATATAATTGGACCAAATACAGAAGAAGCCCAAAACCCCTCTTCATCCATTCTACTGAGAGTAGAATATTATTTTATATTAAATAAATATTATTTGTGTTTTACTAATTCAACTAGGGTGCCCCTACCTCTCGTTATAAATAGATAGCATTGGCAGAGCTATTTATACAAGTTTCACATAAGTTTGATATATTGTTATTCAACCATAAAGTAGTGTAAGAATAAATTTTATTTTCTGTGAATTACAATTCTACCGGTTTCTACTGAGGGAGAATTACTTTCCTATTAAAAGTAATAAATTGTTTATCGTTCTGTGTTTAGTTCATGATTGTTTGAGCCCAAACTCGAAGCAATTCGTGGTATGAGAATAATAGAGAAGGTTGTTCGGTTGAAAGTTGGGAACATTTAGGATTCATTTCGCACAAAGCACTGGTACTTTTTCGAGAAAAAAATTTCCTACTATAAATATCACAAATTAGCTAGGTTTTCAAAATTTTAATTTTCCACTGTGTTTGAAAATTATTTTTCTAAACTGAATTTTTTCAACAATTGCATCATGTCCATCAACCCTTAAACCAATAAGCTTACCTAATTCCAATAGCCTCTTTTAAGATCATTTTCTTTTGACTACTGAAAGTGATTCATTAGCGAAACTCATGTCTGATGCATTACAATTCAAAGGTCATTTTCTCGGTCTCCCATGTCTTTTTTAATCTCCTCCTCAACTTTTTTTTTCCTTCGAAACAAAGACTTGATGCTATGAGATCATGTCGACACCTTTGCTTATACAAACTTGGAACCATCGCAATAACTCTAATAAGATAACTATCACTACCAACTTTTAACTCAATAATATCATCAATTCTATTAAGAGAATCTGTAATAATTTGCATATTTCCTTTGGTAAAAGAACCCTTTGTTTCCTTATCAATACACACAAACTCACCCCATTTTTTTGCTATATTTTGAAATGTTTGAATGTTCCTGTAACACTCCTAACTCGTCTATGTTCGCTGGATTAAGGTTACGGGGCAATTACTGTACAAAACAGAAAGTTTAACTTTAAAACAGAATAATAATTCAACTTCCAATTTATTGCTAATAACTCAATATAATCATAGCAAAAATACACATTTGGGCCTTAAACTAAGCTTTCGGGGCCCTAAAAACAATTTTAGAACAACTAGGGTTCAATTTGAAACAAATCAAAAAAATTGAAAAAACATGAAAATTTAAGAAATAGGAGTCACACGGCCATGTGGCCAGGCCATGTGCATAGCCCAAACCGTGTGGGCATTCAAAATAGAGACACATGGTCGTGTCCTAACTCATGTGTCCGTTCGTGTAACTCACTGGCGTGGGTCACATGGTCATGTCACAGACCTTGTAGAACCTGTACCTGAAATTAAAATGACACATGGCCATGTGAGGTGGTCGTGTGTGGCATACAGCCGTGTGACAGCCTGTGTCTTAGACCGTGTGCTTCTTAACAACCCCTAAAACAATCCCTTACAAATACCATTTCTTATCCTCCAAGCCATACCATCTATAGCTACTTTCACTTACATAAATCACATTCAAAGTCACCTAAAACATGTAAAAAATCATTCAATATCAACCTAACCAATGTGTCTTCATTTGACACCACAACTCATTTACCTAGAACACATTACTTTCAACACTATAAGTTCATGACCAAAACATACACACCATTTAGTTACTTCATTCTCAAACCTTACCTCTTAGCCATACTTCTTTACAAGACATACATAAGTGATCAAATTCACCTATTAACACAAGCATATACCAACTAATTTCAAGACATATAAATATTCTAATAGGTTAAGCATAAGCTCAAACCTATCACGTGGTTAAGTTAGCAACACACTCCTATTACATTCAAAACATAACAATTCAACCAACTAAAAACATATCAATCAACCATTTCTTTTCTAATTCCAAAAAACTATGCACAACCCTTAACAAAAGGTATTAGAGCATGCCGAAGCTTGGCACAACCCAATTAATACATTTCCCGCATTCTAACAAGTAGTTTTATGCAATTAAACCCTTTCATTATCAATTTACAAATTTTCCCACAATATTTTAACTTTTATACAATTTAGTCGCTAAACCCATAACTTGCAAATTTATCATTTTTAGCTAAAATTCATGTTAGTTGATTTTTACCTAGTCTCATAACAGTCCATATTTATCATCAATTCACAATATTTTCCTTGAATTTTACCATTTTCATAAATAAATGCATAAACCTTAAAATCATAAAAAATTACTTAACAAAATACTTATATTTAACTACCAACTTTAATACTCTATCAATTAAAATAAAAAAAAATCCTTAAACTTATTCATGGCAAGTCCCTAAACTTTTAACAATTCTACAAATTGACCTTCGGGCTAGATAAATTAAGCTAATACGGTAACAAAAACATAAAAATTATTAAAACATAATTAAAATTCACTTACATACATGAAATAGGAGCTTAATCGATTCTCAAGCTTAAAACCATGGTGATTTTTGGTTACATCAAAACCGAGAAGAAGATGATACTAATCTTTTTTTTTTAATTTATTTTAGCTATTATTTAATTATCATTTTGTCCTTTAAAAATTAACCTTTAAAATCAACTAATAATGTCCAAAACCTTCCATCATCCAACCATAAGGTATACTTACCAACTAAGTCCAACAATTCATAATACTATAGCCATTTAATATATTTAACTAATAGAAACTCACTTTTGTGACTTTTACGATATAGTCCTTTTTAATTATTAAATTATCTAAACGTTAAAATTTCTTAATCAAATTTCAATATGACCCTAATAACACTCCGTAAATATTTAATAAAATATTTATAGGCTTGATTTATAGAAATAAGGTTTCGATACCTTATTTTCTAAAACCATTTGACTTTAGGGACATACCACTTGAACCTAATTATTCTTTCATTTAACATAAACCATTAAATCAAAATTCAATGTAATTTTATATTTGACTCGTAAATATTAAATAATAATATTTATGAACTCACTTGTCAAATTTGTAGCCTCGAAACCACTATTTTTTACACCACTAAAAAACGGGCTTTTACAGTTCGAATCATGAATTGGTATCCAATACATGAGATCCGAGTTCTACAATTCTCAACCTTAATAGATTTGGACAAATCTGCATTTTTACAAACCACTTCTTGAGTGGCTACCATTGATTCAGTTGAACTGCTTTCATCTTTTCCTCACTTTCAAACACAAAGAGCATCACAACCCAGATATCCTAACAATGATAAAGCTCCCAAGACGAGTTTCATTTATTTGATTGGCCAAGTCTTCTATTTTGATAAACAACTTGTACCAGCCCACCATGCATCTTTGTAATGTATGAAGCTTCTCATTATCAACAAAACCCATAATTGCATCTGCACCAAAGTTATCCTCCAAAATCTCTTCATTACCTTTATCTTCGCAACATTAACAACCTTATTCTGCAAGCTATTGGAACCTTGTTCTTTCTCACCCACTGTTCTTTTTTCTCCAAAAAGTTGATCTCCCATCAAATCTTAACATATTGACATCAACATGCGACCTCATTAGCCAAAATTCATTTATCCTATTTATAGCTCTATTTGCATCATACATATTGGCGTACCTTACAAAACCAAACCTTTTACCGTTGATACTTCTTTTGTTAGGGATAAATGCCTCAATCACTTTCCTATGATACCCAAATAATTGCTTTAACCACCTCCAATGCATACCTTCAGGTAAGTTATTGATGAAGGTTGACACACATCCATCCTCCGCCCTTATGCATTTCCTTATGAAGCGATAAAACCCATGTTGCCTCATCTTTCCTAATCATGAACATCTCACACATATGAACACTTCATCTAGAAACCATAATTCTTTAAAAATGGGAACATCTCATACATATGGTCGGTTTGTACTATGTAAAAAAAAAACTAAGAGAACACTTATCATTGTCCATGAACTAGTATTTTAAGTGCATTTTTGTAAGTAAACTCAATTAAACTAAGCTTTTAAGGGTAAAGTCTAAGTGGAGAATTATCTAGATTAGAGTATAACTATGAGGTTGCCATATGGTGAGTGTATATTACTTAAATCATAGTTTGTACTGTGGAATTATAGTGTATTAGCTCTTTGGATAAGGTCATGCAAACTTAGGATGAAGCTGAACTGTGTAATCAAGTTTTTTGTGTCCATATTTGTTTTTATCTCTTTTTTTTTTCATTTGGTCTAGTTACAACTTACTTTATATTTGGGCTTGTTTATGCTGGCAAAAGCCTACGTTCTTTCAATATTAATTATGATTATAAATTATGATTTATATTTATTATTTATCAATTTATTTTAACATCATATATTTACTTATTAATCTATAAATTGTAAAAAAAACAACAATTATCATACTTTATCATAGTTTTATGGAGATTAAGACTAAGAAATATTAAATGAATTGATAATGTTAAAACAAACAAATTCTATAACAAAGAACAAATTAATAAAATATGTTTTTAGGTAATCTTACATTTCGCCAACTAAACACATAAATATTACATTTTAGTCAAATTAACTAAACAGAGCAATGTAACATATAGACATTCTTCCCATAATCTTGCATTCTCATAGTCCTATTTTGAAACGTAATCTTACATTCTTATAATCTTATTACAAAATGTAATATTAAATTTCTTGAATCAAACACCCCCTTAAAGCATGTCATCTACTATTTAATTCTTAAGAAAAAAAAAAAAAAGGGATGAAACTTATCAAAATAATAAAAATAAAGGGTAACTTTATCTAAAATTTAATATTACACATGTAATCTAAGATAACTTTAAAAATGGGTGATATTGAGATTGCACCCTATATTTCGACATCTTGGCACTAGTTGGGAATGTGAGATTATGGGATGGTCCGAATCTTGAGAATATAAACAATGTAATCTTAATTTCAGGATGTAAGATTACAATGAGTAATACTACATTTAGTGAACCAAACACACCCTAAGTAATACTACAGTCTAGTAATCTTATCATAAAAGTAATCTTACATTTCATAAATCAAACGCCACCTAAAGAGGTGTTTGGCTTAAGTAATCTCACATTCTAAGGGGTAATGTAAGATTTCAGAATAACATTCCACGTTTAGGTTCCAAAGATTACCTTGAGATTAATCTTATATTTTTAACAATACCAAATTTCGAAATATATGGACAATTTTAATACCAAATTTTCCTTAGATAATCTTAGATTTCAATTGGAATAATTAATTTAGGCAAATTTTATCCTTCTTATTTTTTAAAAAAATTTGGTAAAAAATTCCTCCTTTTTATAATATTGATCAATTTCACAAAGAAAATCAAGTTTGATTTAAAAAAAAAAAATTTCTTTTTATTTGACCAACAAAACCAAAATCCTAGTATGTATTTAGTATTTAAAGGTGTTTATATTAGATCCACTTCAACTACAAAAATTTTACTTAAACTTAACTTAAAATACTTATTATATTTTTCTAATTTCATAAGTAGTATTTAAAAAAAAAAAACTTAAATCTTAAATATATCTCAAGAGATCTATATTATTTTGTTAATTTTATTGTGTACTTTGAAATTTCATAGTTGGTGAAAGAAGTAATTTACATCTATATTATTTTGTTAATTTTATTGTCGACTTTGAAAATTTATAGTTGGTGGTAATTTGGACGTTAATGATTTTCAAAATTGTTTCAATATTTTTTTATTATTATTTATGATATTTTATGAAACATGTTCGGGATTTATGATTGTCTCTCCCAACAATGTCGTTTTTAAGATTCCAACTTATATCTCCCCCTTGAAAGTGCAATGTGCATTACATTCCATTAATTAACCAACAAAATTTTACTTTCCAAAATTGTTTCAAACATATTTACTTATACATGTTAAAAAAAGAAGAAGAAGAAGAAGCATATTCTAAAACCAAGAAAATTTAGTAAAAAATGATTTTATGAAATTTTATATTTTATTAATTAAACAATAAAATTTTACAGAATCAAATAAGATAATATAACATATTAAATAATAGACTAAATAATCTTATATTCCAATAACTTTGTTAACTGCGTAAATCAAATGTGGAATAATAAACAAGTTGAGGAAGTAAAAGCTAAAAAGAAAAGAAAGGAAAACTATCAATATAATTTTATACATACTTTTTCTTTCACTCGGTTGTTGCGAGGAGAGAAATGAATGGAGGGTAGTTTAGCCGCAAAACTCACCGTATGAAATGTGTAGGCTGTGCACCTACCTCTTAATCTCAGAAATCAATGGTTTAACTGCTAGATTGCAAAACAAAAGGTAAGCATCATACATATGAGTTAAGCCATGATTTCGCATAGTATCCTAGCCGTAGTTGAAGTCCCAGAAATGATTTGCCTTTTGGAGGATTTAGGATGGCTTGGTTAATTCCATGGTTTGGTAGTGAGACTGGCAAGGGAGACTTGAAACCGTGATCTGATAAGGGACCAATTACCAATCCAATCCAGTAATGGTTTGGGTGTCATGTCATGAGCTGGGCATGGGCTATTAGGGGTCTACCAAATTTGGTATTGGTACCCAAAATCATTCATTTTTCTCATCTCACTTTTTGCTTTATTTCTCCTTTATTTTTCTCCCCTGTTTTGGATAGAATAGCATTATCATAATCAAAGCACTGCCTCCTTTACCTGTCATCATAAAAGTTGATGTCATGGAATTTCATTTTCAAGTATTTAGGCAAATCTTGCAGTCAATATGACTTTAACCTTTTCATGATTTAAGAAGAAGGGTGGAACTGATGAGTGCTTTGCTCACAACCAAGCACACATGGAACATCAAAATATTATTACATTAACTTACATTAGTGCTAGAAATCTAGCCAAAAAAAATCACAACAACAGGGAAAAGGAAAAAAAAAAAAAAAAGACAGCACATGTTGTATGAGTTATTAAATAAAAGAGTAAGATGGTTTATAAATCTAAAACTTAATCATGATTAGCCCTAATTGGCCTTGAGTTTAATCACATCAATCCCCATCTCAGTTGGGTCAGTTGCTTGAACTTCGTAGCTAATTCCATCTAGCACTCTCCTCAGCCCGTCTTTGGATGTTGCGTACAGCATTTTCGCCCTTATTCTTGATGCTGCTGGGGACCTAATCTCCATCATTAATTAAATGTAAATCAAATTAAACAGTATTATATATGGTACTAAACAAGTAGGGAAGACGACGAACCATGCAATGAAGAAGAGCTTGCTTTTCCGACAGTTATCAACGGTGACGAAATCAAAATCAAAGACAGCATATCGGCAATCATCGATGGGCAATGAAGCAGTAAGATCATCATAGCTTTCGCCAGGTCCGCCGACCTTATCGACGGTAACCAGCCTTGATTTCTCATCGATCTTGAAAACTATATATCTATGCACTTTCTTCCATTTCATCTCCATGAATGAGTTCTTGCACTCATCAGTGACCCACATCCCAGTTGTAGCCTATAGTATCATACACCCAAAATATACATGTAACTAACATAAAATTTTTTTGAAAATAATATAAAAATAAATAATAAATGGGATGTACCATCTTGAAAGCCATCGCCATTGTTGTTGGTTGTTGTTTGAGTGAGCTGAATTTGCTTTGGTAGCTGGAACTTTGAAACTGGTGGTGGCAAGAAAAGAGAGTGGTAATGGGGTTTATATAAAGAAATAAGTTTGGAAATGCCATTAAAGTTCATTAATATTTACAAATCAGTGTGCTCTGTATAGTAAACATTCCTTGTCTGGAATACCTATTTATCCTTGTTTTCTTTTATTTTTCTGTGGATTGGGAGGCGGGGAGGTTATATTTTATTTTAAATATTTACCTTCCTTATAAAGACTATTGGATAAGATTATATTTTTTAAAATAATTGGAAAATATAATCGAATTTTTTAATATAATTATTAATTTTGACTAAAAAGAATATGATTATAACATCGATAAATTTAAAAAGAAAGATCGTTCAACTTAAAAACTGCATGATGATGATAAAATCCCAAATAAATTTATCCAACACATATTCATGTTAACTCCAAATACTTTCTAAAGTATTAGTAATTAACTTACCTAGATTGATTAGAGTTGCTTAAGGTTAGTGGCAGAGTCAAGGGAGCAGGCAGGGCCCTACCCCTAAAATGAAATTTTTTTTATTTAAATTGTTTATAATTTATAAAATTTTAAATTAATAATGATAAAATTACACTTTACCCCCCAAATAATAAAAATTTAATTTAATCCTTTAAAAATTATAAATATATAGTCTATTAAAATGGTAAAATTGCATTTTTATTATCGTAAAAATATACATTTTAATTTCTGCTCCCAAAAAAAATTATTTTAACTCCACCACTACTTAATGCCCTTTCATATTACACCCAATTACCTCTTATTAAATTTACTCGTAACCCTATCACTAATCTTACACAATAAAAAACTCATTAACTAAGATCTACATTAAATAATCTCCTCTATAAAAACCCTTTTCAAAGCACCTCGAAGAGAGAAAGAACAAAGCAACTAACAAGTAGTTTTTAACATTACTAAGTGTGAATCACAAAATAAACTCTCTTCATTATATAACTTCCAAGTTTCCATTTAAGTATTTATAAAAATTATTCTTAGCTAACTAAGAGGTTTTGATAAATTTAATTTAATAGAATAGTTTACTTAATTTCTCGAATATCCCTCCACTTCAATCAATATTTTTTCAATTATCTAGTAAAAAGTTAAGCTATTCTAATGTAATTATTTTTTATTTTTATTTTTACCCATAATTTTTTTTAATTTAAAAAAAAAGGTGATTAAGCGTGCCCAATCCCACATCCTCCTAATTGTTGCAATAGCAATATTGTCAATTAAAGTAAACCTTAATCCACATTGTTTTCTATGCTATCAAAGATCAACTTCTTCTTCTTCTTAAAAATCTGGAAACAAAGTTTAAATATAACCACTTGACCATTTTACATATAACTTAATTATTGATTAATTTTTAGAAAAAAGTTTAAATATAACTACTTGACCATTATACTTAAACTTAATTATTGATAATTTTAACATTATAAATTTTTTCATCAGCATTCTGAATATGAAAAAATTTAATTGTTATTGTTATTACTAAATCAGAAAGAAAAAGTGTTTCACGTTTAATTTATCATATATCCCTGTTAAGAGTATAGACTACACTAGCCTAGTCTGTTAGTGAGGTAGTCTGTTAGTAGTTAGTTTGTTATTCAAGAGGTTAAGCTGTTACCAAAGGCAGTTACTCATACTGTATTCTATAAATAATGTAGCTATAATGAACATAATTAATCATAAGTCTAAATACAAGAAGTCTTTAAGTATTTTTATTCTATTTGTTCAATACTTAGTGCAGTTACATTCTCTCAATACACAATTTATTTTGTACTTACCTTAAATGTTAACATGGTATCAGTCGCCTCAGTGCTGGTGACCTGACTCTCGTTCAATCTCATGACTACCACTGCGTCCGTCGACTCTGCTTCTGTCGAGCATGGCTGCTCGGCATTCACCTGCGCTAAGCTAATTCAGTCATTTCTGCGCCATGACATTATGAAGTTAGATGATACAAATTATGTTCAATGGCATCAACACATTTGCCTAAGCGTTGAAGGATATGAATTGATCTGTTTTTTGGAGGGGACCTTACCTGCTCTACCCCGCTTTATGCAGTCACCGAAAGGATCCTTGGTGTTAAATCCAGATGCTTCGACTTTCATACAGCAAAACAATTTACTTGCTTCCTAGTTGCTTTCAACTATCTCTCTCTCACTATTAACTTCTTTTACATAGGCTAGGTCCACATGCGATGTGTGGACCACAACCACTCGCATCTTATCCGTTTCTGGTGCAAAACTATCCCGTCTTCGCCATGATCTACACATAATCAAGAAAGGGAGCTTATCGATCAAATAATACGTCTCAAAAATTCAGAATACATGTACCTTACTTGAAACCTCTGGCTCTCAAATTTCGGAGGAAGAAAAAGTAAAAATTATTTTGGTGGGCTTACTTTCGGACTATGACGTCATCCTCACTTTAGCCTCATTTTCAACGGAAACCTTGTCGTTCCAATGCCTCGTGGATGCCCTTTTAAAATATGAAAATCGCTTGGTGCGTGCGGTCCAAAAGGTGTCGATTCATGCAAATCTCTTGGAGGCTGCTCCATTATCTTCGGTGGGGGATGATGTGTGAGGTGGTCATCCGCCATCTAGAAGTCGTAGTCGAAGCTTTCAATCCTGCATGTAATGTTAAATATGCGGTCAATTTAGGCATTTGGCTCAGAGATGTTATTATTGGTTTAATCGCGAGTATGATGGTCCGTCGTCGACGTTTCGAGCGTCTGCTCTGGTCAATCATTCTAATCAAGGTCCGACGGATGGTTTCTCCTATCCATCGACAGCCTATAGTCCGTATGGTGCTAGTTGATCTGTGTCTTATGTGCCTTAAATTTCTGCTAGGGCTACAAATCCTTTTGTAACGGGTAAAGATGGGACTGGTCCATTTGCTGCGTTTGGGCCTAAGTATGGTACTCTAGTGCTTGGGCTTCCTCCTGCTACTGTTGGGGCATATAGGTCGTATGGATTTACTAGGCCATCTAGCCCAAATCAAGGCCTTGGGTATTCTTCACTTGGGCAGCTGATTAATGATCCTTCGAGTAGGCCAACAGCAAATTGTGTTTAATTTGTGAATTCTCTTGGTCATGGTCGCGAGTCTAGGCCGTCATTTCCTTGGAAAACCAAACCACAAGCTCGAGTCTACACTGGGTTTAACTTATGCATCGGTCTTCGACGAATACCCAATTTGTATGCCTCTGATATCTCTAACTCCACTGGGTCTAACGTTAATGCAACTCAGTTTGGGTCCAACTTCGATGGTACCGACTCTTACATTCCTATGCCCGTTGGAACTACATCATAGTACTCGGATTCAAGGGCTACGCATCATGTGTGCCACGATACCTCTGCATTGAACGAGTCTACTCCTTACTCAGGTATTTCTTCTCTTTTAATGGGTAATGGGACTTCGATAAAGATTTTGTCTATTGGAAGTTCCATTTTGCCTACAAAGATTAAATTGCTACATTTATCTAATGTCTTGTGTGTCCCTCACATACGGAAGAATCTACTGTTTATGTCCTAATTTACTGCTGACAATGACGTGTTTTTTGAATTCCATCTGACTTATTGTGTTGTTAAGGACATCAAGACTCGAAAAATTTTGCTGAAGGGCTACATTCGTGATGGGCTCTATCACTTTTCTCCCCCAGTTATATCTACTACATATGTTACCAATATTGGGGTTCAGGCAAGGTCTGACAATTGTGACAACTTTACTTTGTGGCACAAGCGTCTTGGTCATTCGTCTGCTTCTGTTGTTATATCTGTTTTAGATAAATATAATGTTGCTTACAATAAAACCTGTCTTGATAATGTTTGTATTACCTGCCAAAAAGGGAAGTCTCATAAACTTTTGTTTTCTATTTCTACTACTGAATATAATGATCCTTTTACTTTGGTTGTCTTTGATCTTTGGGGACCTACATCTATTGTCTGTGGACAGAATTGGTATTATGTCTCATTTATTGACATGTGCACTCGGTTTACTTGGATTTATCTTATTCGTCAAAAGTCCCAAGCAATGGATTGCTTTGTTCAGTTTCAGCAACTCGTTAAAACTCAGTTTAAGAAAAATATCAAGCATTTTCAGAGTGATTGGGGAGGAGATTTCAAGCTTTCACGAATATTTTGACAACTCAAGAGATAATTCACAAGCTGTCATGTCTACATACATCTAAACAAAATGAAGTGGCAGAACGTAAACACCGACATATTGTCAAGATGGGTATCACACTCTTGGCTCAAGCAAATCTTCCTATGGATTATTGGGGCTACGCATTCTGTTGTGCAGTACATCTCATAAACCGTCTTCCTATATCAGTTTTAAAAGGACAAATGCCGTATAAGGTTCTGTATGGGTGTGATCCCACTTATGATCATCTACGGATATTTGGGTGTTGCTACTTTCCATATCTCTGACCATTTATGCGTCACAAATTAGATTTTCGCTCTCAACTATGTACATTTTTAGGATATAGCTCACAACATAAAGGGTATCAATATCTCACACTAGAGGGTAAGGTCATCGTTTCTCGTCATGTTGTGTTTGATTAACAAAGGTTTCTATCTCCAACATCTACTATGGAAGGATCCGTATCTTCTCATTGTCAATTCATCTCACCCACGTATGTCCTTATTGTTAAACCTATTCGTTGCCAGCCTCTTGGAATCCTCGTCTACTCTACCTTTATCTTCACCTATTATTGACTGTTCCCTGCCCTCAATGTTTGCTACTCGTCCACCTAATTTAAACCCCGATCGTGAGCCTTGTCCTTCGCTTTCATTCCATATTGACGTTGGTTCTTCATCCTCTCTTGTTGTTTCATCCTCTCCTATGCCTGCTCTCAATACCCATCTGATGGTTACTCGGTCTAAGGCTGGTATTTTTAAGCCTAAGGCTCTTTTTGTTGAAGCTCCTAAACCTCACACAATTGAGGAAGCTTTTTCTACCACAGAATAGCATGCTGCTGCTCAGGCTGAGGATGATGCTTTCATTCATAATTCCACATGAAAACTTGTTTCGTTGCCCCGTAGTCGCAAAGTGGTCGGGTGTGAATGGTTTTTCAAAGTAAAGAAAAACCCTAATAGTTTAATTGCTCGTCGTAAAGCTCAATTAGTAGCTAAAGGATGTTCGTAAATACCTGGGTGTGATTTCAGGGAAACCTTTAGTCCGGTTGTCAAACCTGCCACTATTCAAGTCATTCTATCTGTTGTTGTGTCCAAAGGCTAGCAACTTCGTCAGGTGGATGTGAATAATGCTTTCTTAAACGACAATCTTATTGATGAAGTTTTTATGTAGCAACCTCCTAGGTATGTTCAAAATGGTCCTAATGGCGAATCTTTGGTCTGTCGTCTGAAAAAGGCTTTGTATGGGCTGCGTCAAGCTCCGCGTACTTGGTTTGACAAATTAAAGTACTTTCTACTTTCCATTGGTTTTCTTATATCGAAATCTGATGCATCATTATTTGTTAGAGTTACGACTAACTCCACTCTTTATGTTCTTGTGTATGCGAATGACATTATTATTACTGGAAGTATACCTACTTGTATAACTAATTTTGTTCAGCAGTTGAATGCTGAGTTCTCACTTAAAGATATGGGTGGTCTTCACTACTCTCTTGGGATTAAGGTTACTCGTTCTCCTACAAGGTGCCTTCATCTTTGTCAAAAGAAATACATCCGTGATATTCTAGACAGAAGCTCTATGTCTCACGCGAAGAGTGTGTTCATACTCTGATGGTTAGCGTGTCTACTCTGTCAAAGGATGACGGGGATCGTCTTTGTGATCCCACTGAATATAGAAGTCTTGGCAGTACTTTACAGTATGTGGTTCTAACTCGTCCTGGCATTGCCTATGCCATAAATCGCATATGTCAATTTATGCATGCACCTACTATTGTTCATATGGTCCCTTTAGAACAGATCTTTTGGTATTTATGTGGAACGATTGATTATGGGATAGTTTTTCACCCATCTGCTCGACTTTCTCTTGTTGGTTATGCAGATGCTAACTAGGGGCTGGATTTTGATGATCGTCGTTCTATGTCAAGCAACTGTGTCACACTCCTATCTCCTGGTGTTCCAAGAAACAACCTATTATTTCCAGGTCTACGGCTGAGACTGAATATCGAAGCTTTGCTGCTGCTACGAGTGATGTTACTTGGTTAGTCTCGTTACTTAAGGAGTTACAGCTTCGGTCTGACGACACACCTACTGTTTGGTGTGACAACTCTAGTGCAGTCACCATAGCTACTAATCTTGTCTTACATTCCAAGTTCAAACATGTCAAGCTTGATTTATTTTTTGTTCGTGAGAAGGTTGCTGATGGTTCTGTTGTTATTGGAGAAGTTCCTGCATATGATCAGGTTGCTGACATCCTTACCAAGCCACTATCTATTTCATTGTTTACTCGATTTCGGACTCTTCGTCGGGTCTTGCCTATCGGGAAAATGGATGAATGTTAAGAGTATAAACTACACTAGCTTAGTCTGTTAGTGAGGTAGTCTGTTAATAGTTAGTTTGTTATTCAAGTTAAGCTGTTAGCAAAGGCAATTACGCATACTGTATTCTATAAATACTATAGCTATAATGAGCAGAATCAATCATAAATCTAAATACAAGAATTCTTTCAGTATTTTCATTCTATTCGTTCAATACTTAGTGTAGTTACATTCTCTCAATACACAATTCATTTTGTACTTACCTTAGATGTTAATAATCCCTATTCCTAAATTGATTTAGTAATGTCACATCACAAAAAAAAACACTCTATTGCCTTATATGTAAATAATTGAGTTACTAAAAATTAACACCCCAAATAAAAAAAAATTACAATCTACTCCAAGTAACTCTAACAAAGTGTGTAATTTGCCAATTAAGCATAATGTATAAAGCAATTCAGTGAGCTGCAAAAAATTGTTTATATAATCAGTTATGATGATAATTTTAAATAATATATTCTTCAATTGAGTTTAACTTGATTGACATCAGTATTGTTACTAATGCAGAAAGATATGGGTTCGAGTACATTAAAATATATTTATCCTCTTATTAAAGTGGTGAAAAAAATTATGAATAATTTTAGATATTCTATAAAAAAAATCAATCTACACAATACACAAACGAAATAACGATTAAAATCATTACATTTGAATAATTATGAGGAAGATCAATCAAGGCAGGTAGAGATTATTTAAAAAACAAAAGGAAAACTAATGTGAATTAAGTCTTTTACTATCCATTTATAATTTAGTCCGACCACAAAATTAAATTTATTTAAAATAAATGTGATTGTTTTTGAAACTCGAGTTATTGATACGACCATTGGACAACTTTTCTCTCTATTTTTGTTTTTTAATCTCAAGTATGATTATGAGTTTCACTAAATCTTCATAAATTATTATGATTATAAGCTGGAAACATAACCTCAGTAGTAAAATACGGTGGTCCCATCTGGGATCTCGCACCCCTAAATCCCTCCGATCTCTCTATTTCTTGTTCCTCAAAAGGGTTGTTTGCGTGACAGCAAAGAAGAAGAAAAACCTGCAGTGAAATAAAGAATTAAGACAAAGTTAAAAATAGATCAAAAGGAATGAATGTGAAAGAATAATAAAAAGAGAGGCGTTTTTCTTGATGTAAATGAACATCCATACATGTACCTCTAAACCCACAGCTAATTGAAGCATGATATATCATTACCTTGTTTCTTTATTCATTAACAGATTTATATACGTCTGCCATTCCAAGATTTCATATCCCTAAGCTCGAGTTCTTCCACAAACTTGTCTAAAGAATGTTTAGGTGATAAGGGTAACAACCCCTGGACAATATTTCTTTTAGTTTTTATGAAAGATAAAAGATGATTATTGATATGAGTTTGAATGTGTTAGAAATCTCTTATATTCTTGAACAGGAAAAACATGGTGCTGAAGCACTAGTTGAAGTGATATCATTCACTTTTAGGAATAAAGATCATGACTCAAGTTTCATCATGCACAAAGCTATTCAATTATCATAATTTCGTTTGTTTGGATATCAAAGAACAAATTTTAAAGGTTTGTTATTTACAGCACCCTAAAAAAACAATACATTTACCTTATCAACAGACAAAATGCTAACACCAAAAAGAAATTTTTGCTACCTAGGGACGTGGATGGAGGAGAGATAACCCTCATGTGGGTGGGTCTCCACGATGGGAAACATAAACTATTTTTATTAGGCCCATGAGAGGCGTTGGATCGATGGACCACCTTTTTCCAAGGTGAATCAGAGTCTAATTAAACGTGTATATGGGGTTGTCTATTTGGGATGGGAGGATTGGACGTTTGTGAGCGGCTTCTTCTTAATGGAAGTGGTGCAACATAATAATAATCTGCCTAAAACCAAAGAGGGATATGCTTGTCTAGATGAGCATGATTTATAGCCACTATTAAAAAGGAATGGTGGCCCCGCTTAGTGGACTAGACTACATGAAACCAGTCATTACTTGACAAACTAGCAGGTAGGCAGACTGTTTAGGTACCACAGTACCGCCAGCAATGGCAACCTCGTGGGGATGGTCTTTTCTTTTTTTTCTACGACTTCCATCTTGATCCGAGCTTTGTTTATATTTGTTCCTCTTTAAACTTTATTTATTACTTTAGTACCTAGTGTCAACTTCAATTTTGAAATAAATTTTCGGATTTTCTTTGATTTGCCCCATGTTTATAAAATTAAAGTGTTTATATTAGATGTATTTAAAAATAAATCCAAGTGATGTCAAACACCAATTTTATTATTAGTATACAATACATGCCAAAACTTGAAATAAAAAATAATATAAAGTTGGGCTGCAAAACTTACTTGGGCCTTAAATCCTGTTGTTTAAAGGCATATTCTAAGGTAGAACATATTTCTAAATTGGGCTTCGTTAATTTAGGCAAAAAGTTTTAAAGAAAATCAAGTTGGGCTTTTAACACTTTTCCAAATCGCCTTTTAAACCTAAAATGATTTCTTCTATTTCAATTTCCCAATTTCTTTTTAACAAAAATTTATTTATTTAAAAAACAACATCCAAATATCCACCGCTTCAATCCCCAAAATGTCAAAATTTTAGTCAAATTAAGCTAGAAAGAATTACAATCAACTTCAATCTAATTGAAATCCTGAAAACAAAAATTAATTTATAATTTCATTAAAGAGTACGTATCAATAACTAATCACAATTCAATCTACAACATTTTAAATATAATTTCAACACTTTGTGGAGATGCAATGCTCCCTAGTTAACTATAGCTTCTTTACTTACTTAAAACTTGCGTGTTTTAAATCACTATCAAATGAACTTATAAAAAAACTCAATAAATATATAAGGCTCAATTTATCGTATTCTTTTATTAATGTTGAGTCTCATGATTATGTCTATCCAAATTTATTATAACGTATTTTAAAATTTTAAAACAAATTTATGTTCAATTAACAAATCTTAAAGGCTTAACTTATATATTGATAAGTTGATATTCGAAGTTTTTGTTGAGATAAGATTAATCTTTAATCTAAGCTTATCCATTTTATCAACTCTATAAGTTATTCACAAATGAATTCTCTTATGATCATTTGCCATTTAACTAGTGTGGTTTACTCTAAAATTTCATTTATGCCTGTTATAGATCAATTTTAGTATCATTTTACATTCCTTAATCATTTATTTATTTTCTTTCAACTTACAACTTACAAGGTTGATACTAAAAGTTGATTTATAACTGGCATAAAAAAACTTTAGTATAATTCATGTGACACCAATTCGGTTAAGGAAATTATTTTAATTTTTTTATTTAAAATAAATTATTATCAGAGGGTACTTTAATATTTTTATTAACAATAAAATTATGTATACAATAAAATTCAAACTCATGTCATAAAATCCTAAATTAAGCACTCAACCAAAAGTTCATTTTAATATCTTTTATACATTTTAATTTATTATGCACATTTTATTACATCTATCAATTTTATATATACTATTATTTAAGCTCCTGAATGAGTTGGTGTCACCCTCATCCTGTCACCAACTTGATTAGATAAATTATGGATATACCTTTTTATAATTCAAATAAGTTATATTATTCCGATATATTTTAATCTTTTTATTTTAAAAAAATTCAATAAAAATATGCATATTGTGGAATTTGAACTTGAACCAATTACATTAGTAAAATATTTAATTTACCACTAAACTAAAATTTTATTTTAATATTTTTTATACATTTAAATTTTATTATGCACACTTTATTACTCTCATAATAACTCAACACCGAGTCAAGATTGAAGACAACACAATGATAAATATTTTAATCCATTTTTTCTAAAAATTTTAATATCGCACATATTTCATGTGTTATAATTAATTACTTTCAAGACAAACGTTTCATTAGTTATTGTATGTTATTTTTAAACTTGTACATGTATTCTATATTTGTGGTTTTTGCACGCATAAATGTGTGATAAGATTTCTAGTATTGATAGTGTTATTAATTGAGTTGGAATAGCAAGTTAATCTATTTTTTAAAATTTTAATATTGTTCATATTTCATGTGTTATTATTAATTAGTTTCAAATTAAACATTTTATTATTTATTATATGTTATTATTAAACGCACCTCTATGTTTAGTGTGATAAGATTTTTAGTATATATAATTTTTTTCATGTTTAATTTTTTAATAATTAAAAAAAAATTAACAATTTTTAAAAATTTATAATTTTCATGTGATAAAGTTTAATATGTTAAAAAAAATCATTAGGCACTGATGTACAAGTGCCAAACATCCACTTAACCCTAAAGTATAAAAACAGAAGTCCAACGAAAGCAAATTAGATTTCATTGCAGAAGAAAGTTTTCAGCTTAATCTAACTGTTTTTTTTTCCTCACACTGTTGATAGCTTGAAGGATCTCTTGCACTTTTAGAACAATCCTTATTTGAGCATTTTTAGAACATTTAAGTGTTTTCAAGCTCATTGTTGGAACATTTTCTGGAAGTGACTGTGGTTCGTATGTATACTGTGAAACACAAAAGCCTTGAGCTTACTTGAGCATTCAAGCTGTACATACTAGAAATTTAAAGCCTTGCTAAACTTACAAGTATTAGATTGACAGTAAAAAATTAAAACCTTCGAGTGCAGGGGAGATATAGAATACTTCTTGTGGCAAACGTGAAACCCCAATAGCTGTAAGCAATCTGCATTTACATGTTGCCAGCCTTTTTTTAAAAAAAGATCCAGCAATAACAACAGATGAGGCGGAGAAGTGGTACAGCTACGACTCTCTTCAGCTATATCTTGCTACTACTTGCCTGGAAGGTGTCCAGGCCGATGTTAGTCACAAGGGTAAAATAAGTTGCCAAAAGAGCAGAAGAGTCAAAGCAGAAGGGGCTGCACTGGCAGTAAATTGCGATTGGGGCAGACCTGATAATGCAGCTCTATTCGCATGTATGCGTGATAGGTACATCGTACTCTTATTCACAAGCGGTAGCAATGCTCCGTCTTTCCGAGCGCCAAATACCTTTTGGCTGAAAATTATTCACAAAATCCAAATGAATACCTAGTGTTTCATGAATATCTCTATTAACTACTAAGAAACTAGAGAGTATGTATGCTTCTCTTGAAATTGCAGGACATACAATTTCTATTCAAGTATTTCTAAGACATCCAAATTCATAGCTTGATAATAAGATATAATCTTCAAATTTTGAATATGCAACTGTTCCAAGTTAATGCAATTATGTTCAATCACAATGAACTCACACATACAGTTCAACCAAAATTTACATAATTCCCCTGCTCTAATTTTCAGGAACTTGCCTGACAAACCACGCTGATGAAATGACAAAAAGCACCCTAAAATAATTCAACTAGAGGTGAACAAAATTCAATTCGATTCGAAAAAATCAAAAAAAAAATTAAATTTCGAGTTAATTGAATCGAATTATTCGAGTCAACTTGAATAAGAAATTTCGGATTTCCAGCTCAAGTTGAGTTGAATTTTTACAATTCGAAGAACTCGAATAATTCGAATAACAGATTAGTATAAATATTGTTTTGGTCCCTGTCAATTTTGAAAATAAGCAAATTGGTCTCTCTCTTCACAAAAATTACAAAAAAATCAAAGTAATTTTCAAAATTTGAAAATAATTTTTAAAATTAAAAATATTTATAGAAATTCTAAAATTTATATTTTTAAAAAAATTATAAATTTAAAAAAAACCTAAAAAATATATAAAAATTTAATAAAATAATAATTTTAGAATCTAAATAAGTAATTAATGATTCAAATTTATCATTTTATTATTTTGCTTAAAAAAAGTTTTCAAATATATATAATGTTGTGTTATAACATGAAAATAGTTATATTGTACAATATTTTAATTTAACATTATTAATTTTTCTAATTTAACTCAACTCGATTTAATCAAACTCTCACCCCTAATTCGTGTTATCCGAAAATCCAAATAAAAATAAAAAGACAAAACTATATTGTTTTGATAAACATTTATCATTTATAAAGTTAAAAGTCAAAACTATAAGTTAAAAGGCAAAATTATATTGTTTTGATAAATATTTACCCATTAATCTTACTTTCCTTATCGAATCGCCTCACTTTTTTTTCTTTACTTAAAATTAATTTAAAAGCTTATACTTCGTCTACTTGTAAAATAATAAGTCCATATAAATGGAACATTGAGTATAAATAATAAGATTTGTTAATTCGACTCGATTCGAAAATTTTTTACTCCGATTTTAAAATATTCAATTTAAATTCGATTGTTAAAATAGGATTCGTCAACTTAATTAACTCAATTTTTTAAGTCGATTCAACTCAATCGAATATTCACCCTAAAGCCAAGACAGGAAATTTCCTTTTACCAAACATTAATAATAACATTGGAAGAGAGGTCGTTAGTAAACTTCACCTGGAATAAGGAGGAGGGCAAAATATGATGACGTAATCAGCTCCTGCACACGTGTACGTACTCGTAACATCATCATACGCGTAACTATACGCGCGTGGGCAAGCATGCTTGAAGAACAAAGAGAATACCGACGGGTGACACACGTCAGGCGTTCCGAACGCACCGCTGCAACAGTATTGGGGATCTCCGAAAGCTTCACACGCGCTCCTACACCCCAAACCTCCATCACCACGTAACTGCGGAGGACACGCGCCGTTGAGGTCTAATAAGCAACCCGTGGCGCTACAGTTCCCGCCTTTTCCTCCCGTGGCCACGACCAACATCGGCAAATTGTAACCGTCGACTAAGCTCACGTCGTAAAAATCCAATCCTCCGGCACCGTTTAAAGTGAATTCCGCGAGAGTGGCTGGCGGCTTGGCGCCACTCCCGGAACATTCGATTTGACCGGAGCCACAATCGCCGCTAAGGCAAACGAATTTACCGGAGGAATCTTGGCCACAAAGGGCTCGACCCCAGAGTCGACCGGACCAAGACCTGGGTATGGTTACGGTTCTTGATTTGCCAGGGTTAAGAACGAAGCCAGTAGTAGGAAGCTGAGGTGTGTTGGCGCCGGATAGAAAGCCAGGCCATATCGTGTGGCGGCACCTGTTGACGATCTTGAAAGAAGCTGGATTCACTTCTGCAATTGAAAACAAGGAAAGGGTCAGCAGCAGAAATTACAAACTAACAAGGAAAAAGAAAAGCTGTTGGCAAGGAAACATGGAGTCTTTGATGGGGGTTCATACGTTTATAGTTTACCTGAAAGGAGAGAAATCAAGAACAAGAAAGAAAGGAAGGTGGAAGAGAGATGAAGACAACCCATTATTGAAGGGAAAATAAAAATACAAGAGTTTGAGGTTAAAGAATTTGCCAAAAGATGAACCAAAGAACTTTACTTTTTCTTGCGAGAGGAGAGTAGTGGTGTTGCGGGAGTGGGACTTGCGCTGGTGGGGTTCTTCACTTTCGGCTTTTGGTTATTATTTTGTTGAGTGCATAATTCTTTATTTGGGTTGATGAAGCGGACATGGATATTCGAATTTAGATTTTAAAATTATAAATAAATATTTTGAATATTTAAAATATATTTAAATTTACTAATTATAAAAATACTTATAATTTTTTTGAATTTAATTTTTTTTAATATTTAATTCGAATTTATACAAATTCAAATTTAAATAATTTAAAAAATTGTAGATTTTGTGATTTTTAGTGCACTAGTTATCCATTTTCTTTCAAAAACAATTAAGGGGATAGAAAAAGGAAGACATGAATATAACTGCATCTAAATATGTGTGGAGATTCCTATAAACTTAGTTTAATTACTTAAAAGCTTAAGCATCCTTGTTACAGTAGTAGAGATATTCGTATGTGAAAGCTGAAAATGGAGATTTATAAGCTAAAATTAATATGAAAATCAGGAGCGCATATATTAATTATAAACTGAAGGAAACATATGAAGAAACCAAAGAGATGTCCTAATATTGTAAAATTTGACAAGACTGTGAAATCTAAGAAACTGTCAAATGGCAATACCAACACTCAAGTCGAATGCAGAGATCAGTAATACCAAATATATAAAAGGTACAAGGTAAATCTTCAACTCTAGATTCTATTATCATCAACATTAATTCTACCTTACCCTACAACCAAGTTCTCCAACACCAGATACAAGGAAAAGAACATATATACATTTGCAAAATTTAAATACACCCAAAACTGTAGCCAAGTTTCATGCCTTTTAACCAAAATGCACCATCTCTATCATGAGATTATGACCAAACAAACAAATATTTATTTATGAGAAAGCAAGTATGATCAACTATAGTATACCCATTTCTTAGAAAGCAATTTTACCTTGAAATTTGTTTATACTTGGAGAGCCTTTTTTTTGTCCAAAAGGTCTCCCTTCACCTCGTTCCTATAAAAATGTATATTAGTATAAGATTCCACAACTGTGTTCAAGCTGATATTTGCCAATCAAAAGCTAGACTAATATTTTGGACTATATGCTCTTTGCTGCACAATCAAGTTTGGGCCTCCGTAATAGCTGATCAAAGAATTTGCTTACAAATTGGAGGCCACAAGGGAAAACCCAACAATTTTTTAATGGCTTCATTTTTGGAAATATGTTAAAGCCATAATTCACATGCATTTTTTCATTATTTTTTTTTTAATTACAATAATAGAGTAAAGCTTGAACAACCAATATAAATAGTACTATTCCAATCCAGGTCATACCTGGAGCGGTAAATATCCTTAACCGTCAGGCTATCACATAGAGTTTTTTATGGTTAATTTAGTAGGTTATTTAGTTGTTAATCATGTTGATTTAGTGGTAGTTAACTATGTTTCAAGTTGTTGATTATGGTTAAGTTAATGCACCATGTTTTTAGTTATTTTTCATGTACATACATAGCAGTATTTACTCCAATTTCATGTATCACTGTTCATTTTCAATTCAATTCAATATCATTTGCGCTCCTATTTTTCTTTCACCTTGCCTTGTTATTTTTGACCTAAATTATCATATTGCTCTTGTTTGTAAACAACACCATCAAACAACATTGGTGTCTAAGCTATTTTCTTAAAAAATCTGTGACCTTGTGAAAGTATTTAAGTGAACTTACACTTAACCCAAACATTTCTTAGTAAAAAACCTTCAAGCCATGGAAGCTTAAACTAGTTTTCCTGTGGTTGTGCTTTCTGTTTTCAATGGAGAAAAACTATCAGATTTGGGTAGTGAGAATGGCCTACTTGGGTGCATTGGATCTTTGAGAAGCAATAGAAGAGGATTATGAAGTTCCTCCTTTACAAAGCAATCATACAATTACTCAAATTAAAAGCCACGAGCAGAAAAAGACTAAAAAGTCGAAGGCAAAGGTCTACCTGTTTGTAGTCTCGCCAACAATTTTTACTCGAATCATGACCTTCAGTTCAACAAAGGCAATTTGAGACTATTTCAAGGAAGAATAAAAGGAACGCAAGTTCTGAATTTAATAAGGGAATTCAATATGCAAAAAAATGAAGGAGTCGAGGACCATAGAAGAATATTTTGACAGGCTTTTGAGCATCGCCAATAGGGTAAGGTTGTTAGGTTCTAAACTTTTTGATTCAAGAATTGTTCCAAAAATTTTTGTTACTATAACTAAAAAATTTGATGCAACTAAAACTGCTTTGTTACTATCAAAGGTTACTTTGGCAGAACTGTTAAATGCCACGTAGGCTCAAGAACAAATAAGAGTCATGAGACAAGATGGTACTATTGAAGGAGCATTGCCAACCAAGCATCAAAATGGTGGCAAAGATAAGAAGAATGGTAAGAAAATTTGAACTGCAAATGGTGAAGCTACTGCAAACAACAGTAATAGCAAAGGTGGAAGCAAGAAGGGAAAATTTCCTCCATGTCATTATTGTGGTGGAAAAAGGTCATCCTCATTTCAAGTGTTGGAAAAGGCTTGATGCAAAATGCAGCAAATGTAATCATTTATGACATGAGCTTGTAATTGTAAATTTGCAAAGTAAAATTCCACAACAGGTACTTGAAGCTCATATTGTAAACCAAGAGAAGAAGGATCAACTTTTTGTGGCAACATGTTTTTAGTACAATTACTCAAGTGAAAGTTGGTTTATTTGCTGTGGCTGCACAAATAATATGACTTATGACAAACAACTTTTCAAAAAAATTAGAAGGCATTGCAATAAAAAAGTCAAAATTAACAATTAAAGGAAAAGGAACAGATGTAATTAAAAGTTACTCATGTACGAAACCATTTCAGATGTTATTTATGTTCCAAAAATTGATCAAAATATGTTATGTATGGGTCAACTAATCGAAAAATGCTTCAAAGTGATTTTAAAAAAACAAACACTACATGATCAAAGATGCAGTTGATCATGTAACACCTCAAACTTGATCTGATCATCAAATCCGAAATATGGGATGCTCCATTAGTTGTTGAAGCAACGATAATTTCATTTTAATATTCAATAGATAAATCATGCAAATAATTGAGTTTAATCATGCTTTTACTGAAACAAATAAATTTTACAAATTTTAAAGGCATTTTTAATTCAATCTTGGATTCTAATTAAGCTTACAAAAGCTCTTATGAAACTCCAGTAACAAATGAGGGATTAAAACGTAAAAACTACTAATATAGGACTGTTGTCATTAATGGAAAAAATTTAGTTTGAAAACAATTTTCTTGCACAGCGGAAAAGTAAAAATTTGAAAACTGACCCGGTTTGTGAGATTTTTAGCAATAAGCCCTAATCGAATTCATACATGTTTTTTCAGCTTAGCAGAAGTTCGTTGTTCCTGACTTTCAACCAAACGATCTTTTTCGCTATTCTCATACCACGAACTGCTTCGAGTGTGGGCTCAAACTAATTGAAACAAAACACAAAATTAAACAAAGTTTTCTCTCTTTTATTTGGGGTGAAAACGAAAATTCTCTATTCTTTAATAGAAACCAATAGAATTGTTATTCTAGAAATATATATTCTGGAAAATTCTCTCTCAAAGTTGTGTTTAATATCTTATCGATGTTATCTATTTATAATAAGAGAAGGTAGAACCCTTGTTGAATTGTAGTGATTTATTTCAAATATAAATAAACTTCCTACTTGTAGTAGGAGTAGGGTGGACAACACACCCTAGTATTCCTACTAGGGTTGTCATCCCCTTCATGTTATATGAGGGGTTCTAGGTCTCTCTCACATTGGGTCCAATTACGAGTACTTCTTGAGCCTTTTGACCTAATAGTCTGTAATGTGATCTAATTCGATTTAGTTTTTCTATTTCCCAAAAATAAACTTTAATATTTTATATTAAACAATTTTCTCATCCCTTTTTTACCTCCAATAAAATTTTGACAATTTTAGCCCTAGTAAAATTTCGAGAAAATATGTTTAATACTTCACAACTCAACATGTTCACTGTGACTGAATGATTTATTTTCATTTTCGAGCTTCAAAATAGCTCAAAAACATAACTCATTATTTCGATCATTTTTAAGTAATCTATATAATTGTAAATGAATCTTTTCCATTTCCATTTTGGAAACCTACATTCATTTCCAAATGGTTTCATTTCTCTATTTCGGAAAAAAAAACCATAATAATTCTTGAATGTTTATCATTTCTCTTTTCCTATTCATTTCGTTCATTTCTATTCAAACACGCAATTCATTTCTAGTTTCAACGAGTTAATGGAGAGACCAATTGGACATATGTAATTAAAGCTTAAATGACTTATAATTAAGTTCCAAATTTTTGCCTATTAATTATAAACTAATTTAGTTACGAAGTCAGTCCACTATAGTATTGTGACTGAGCTCTCCCTAACGACATACCATTACAAAAGCATCTACGCAGTGCTCATCCAATGACCTTGTCATAAGTGTGTTACCCTCATAGTATATCATTAATCTCTTTGGGATAATATCTGTTCTCCCAATTTTATTTTATCTTATGGTAACCATCACATCTCCCTTCATGAGAACTCAATCACTATCAAATAGTGATCAAGTCGTCCATTACAAAGACAAACGACCTGTGGCCACGTTTACTTTTCATCAACCATGTAATGTCTATGAGAGGATATCATTTACCCATATCTCGGTCTATGAATTCCACTATTGTGAATGACACTACAAACTGCAGAAGTCGTACACCCAATGTATCGGCTTTCAGTTTCTCATCTATTTGAACTCAAGCTTTTACTTATATCAAAGTGTACGAGTCACACATACATTGTCATCCACTCAAGATATAGGTATGCTACATTATGAACGTCATAAGTGAATAAATCCATAAACGGATTCAGGATTTATTCTTCTTAGGTCATGTCTAATGTACCGTCAGTCCAATTTGTCACATCTATATCTCTATCTTTTGGGAGTCATTTGCTCCGATGCCTAAGACAAGGCATCTCCCTAATTGGACTTAATAGACGACATAGTAGTCTTTCAATCGGTTTGCTCATTTCTGATTAGACTAAGGGCATGTTTAGGTTCGTCTACTAATACAAGTTATCTTTTTGTACTATGATCCGACCACATAATACTGTTTAGTATTAGTTCAAACAATAGACAACCAATGAGTAACATTTGCTTCTATTTTGCTTTGTGTGCAAAAACCATTTGAGAACAACAAAACAAAGTATATTAATTTTAATAAATGAATTTATTTTATTAACCAATCTATTCAAAAGAATTACAAGTTTACAAACGAATATACTACACTCAGGGCATCAAATCCAACAGTCATGACATCAAAGAATGAGTGTAGTGACATTGAAGGTAGTAGCATGGTGTCGTAACTTTGTTTGGGGTGAGTAAAAACCATGAAGATAGGAACTTGACGTCACGAGTTCAACAGGAAAATGTTGCGACCTTGAAAGCAGAGGGTTTAATGTCGTGACACTAATAGGGGTTTGTCGCAACTATGAAGATAATTCCTTCAATTTTTGCATAATTCTTTCAATTTTTGCATCATTTTCATCAAACCTGCCAAGATCAATATCAAATAGTCTAAATGACCCAAAAGCTCATCTTAACGCATTATATGCATTACCACAAATGTCAAATTAACATTCTTAACATATCAAACATCTATCAATACATGATTACAAGTATACATATGCATTCAATTACTTGGCATGTAAGAAATATCCCAATCACAAGCATAATACGAACAAATGGAAAACAAACAATTAACTCACTAGGTTAATACATATACATGCCACCAACATAAATGATCATATTCAAAATATAAACATTTTCTACCATATGGACTACAATAATACTTGGAATACCAAGCTGCATGCAACCAAGAACATGGGAAGTTGGCAACCCGGGCAGTTGAGAAATATGGAATTAAAGACTTCTAATGGCCATAACCACCTCTTAGGGGAAACCTCTCTAAGACCGTTAAGTCTATAAACCAATTGCAAGCTATTGACAAAAATAAAAAGCAAGCTACATTAAAAGAGGACGACATTCGAGCACATCTTGAATATATGGTGCAGGGTATTGCCTACATCAAGCCAATTCCGGAACATTATGCTAGGAGGTATGGCATTCAAACTACTTCATGAATGACACCATACCCACAACCATTCAACAATAAAACCGCAAATAGGAACGCGACAACCCAAATGAGGAGTGTAATTAAAAGATTAACATCGAGCAGTAAGCATACTACAAGGCAAGGCGACGTTATTAGAGATAATAATCGGGGGGAAGTAGAAATAAGGAAGCAAAACAATCGCATATTGACTCCGAACAAAACCAATAAAAGCGATCACGACAAGCAAAATAATAGGAGACTTTGGAAGTTAGTGGAGGAGTCAGAATCTGAGTCCGACTGATTCTGAACATTTTTATATATTTAGATTTTGTACTTTATTTTTTGGATGATTTTTAAATTTATTTTTAGTTTTTAGTTAGTTAGGATCAATGTTATATATATTATTGTGTTTTAAGTTTTCTTCTTTGTAGGAACCCCACAATTTTTTATGACACTACCATTGCGAGCCAAAATCGAAAGGAGGAGTAGTCTCACCAATTGCGATGCACTTATCATGTCAATGGGTTACCTCTTTCCTTCATATTTTTAGTTGCACATTAGGGACAATGTACTAAATAAAATGTGAGGGTGACTTAGGAAATTTTTATTTTTTTTAGTTATTTTATTCGTTTTAAATTTTTAATTGCATGTTTGTGTTTGAGCTTGTAGAAATATAAGTAATTGGTTAAAATCATATACTTAGGTTGTTTGTTTAAATTGTAAATTTAGCCTGAAATTAAATTATTTAGGTTTATATTTAGACTAATTAGCTCAGTATATTATAATGTAAATAGGTACAATAGATTAAAAATATACCAAGTGATAAAGGTAGATACGAATAGGTAATTATATTTGTAGAAATATAGAATGTTCAAATTAAAAAGAAAATACTCAGTAAAATCTATGGTTATTGAAATAGTGCAGTATGACTAGTATAACCCTTATAAAAAGTGCCCAAGAAAAAGCTTGATCGTATTGGCACAAATAAAAAAAAAATCAAATCATAAGGGTTATTATGGAAATATTACTGTATTAGAGTTCAAAGTATGGATAAAAATAAACTGAGTAGAAAAAAATATATCCAAAGTGACTATACTCTGGAAAAATAAGTATTATATTTGCATATAGGGGTGAGCATTCGATCGAATCGAATCGAATCGAATAAAAAATTTTCGAGTTAATCAAGTTTTCGAATCTTATTTTATCATTCAAACTTTATTTGAAATTTTCTCGAATCGAGTCGAGTGAGATAGAATTCGAATCGAATCGAATCGAATATATTTGTTCGAGTTAAATTTTAAAAAATAATTTTGGGTTCTTGTAACCACTATCACCCATCATAATAAATTTTTTCCACTATAATCAAATTTTTATTAACTTTTATCACCTCATAATTTATTTATTAATCTTTTATATATGGGTTAGCTTTTTTGTTTGCCTAGTTGTTTCAATTATCTTCAGATTCTTGTCACTATGTATTTTGGAATTAAAAAATATATTAAATGTAATAAGGTGACTTTTTAATAAAAGTTATTTTAAAGATAAATGTGAAATTAATACCAATATAAAATTTTAACACGAATAATTTATGGCATCATTAATAATTCAATTTTAATATAAATATTCAATATGAATAAACAATTCAATAATATAAATACTATAAAATGTGAAATTTAATTTAATAATATAAATAGCAGATATAAATAAAATTATTACTATTTATGTTTATGGGTTTTTTTTGGATAATTTTAATTTTTTATTTGAGAGTAAATAGTGAGAAGTAAAAGTTTAGAGGGAAAATAAAAAGTTTTGGGAGTAAAAGTTTGAGGGAAAGTAAATAGGGAGAGTAAAATTTTGGAGGGAAAATATTAAATAAAAATTGGGGAGATGAGTTTGGGGTAGATGGGGGTGGGATGAAAAGGGAGTAAAAGTTTTAAGGGGAAAGTGGGAGGGAGTAAAAATTTTGGGGGAAAATAAAAAGTTTTAAGGGATTTTGGGAGTAAAATTTTGAGGAAAAATAAATAGGAGAGTAAAATTTTGGTGGGAAATAGATTTTGGGTAGATGGGGGGTTAGGATGGGAGGGGAGTAAAAGTTTTGGGGAGAAAGTAGGAAGGAGTAAAAGTTGAGGAAAAAGTAAAAATGTTTGGAAGTTTGGGGTAAAAATATAAAATATTATAGTTTGATATTCGACTTATTCAAATTATTCGAGTTATTCAAATTTAAAAACTCAACTCGATTCGAACTCGAAATTCGAAAAAAATTCGAGTTGACTCAAATAACTCGAATAATTCGAATAACTCGATTCGTTTAACTCGAAATTCGATTTTTTTTCAATTTTTTCGAGTCGAATCGAGTTTTGCTCGCCCCTATTCACGTATACATTTTGATGGAAATCTATATTTAATTTTCTTTGATTTGTTTACTTTGTAATTCATTAAACTATTTTGTTAAAGTATAAATAACTTTGAATTGTTTAAATTTCTAGCTAGAGTTATATATTTAGGCAAATCTTCCTAGTGCCAGTGCCCCGATCCAATCCCGTGTACCAAACTAGCTCAAGTACATTTTATTTTCTTTGCATGTTTATTTACTATTTTTAGTTTTAGTTTGTTTTCGATTTTTATTTTGTTTTTGGGTAGTTTACTTGAAGATAAGCAAAGACTTAAATGTGGAGGTATTTGACCTGTCGTCAAATGTAGTAGTTAATTCGGGTCAATTCCACACTTAAAGAGTTTGTTTTCTAAGTAATTTAGCATTTTATATTATGTTTTCAATACTTAGGCCTTATGATTAAAAGTTAATAAAAATAAGTGTTTTTACCATATTTTTATAGGTGTTGTGACCCAATAGGCTGGCACGGGCCTTAGGTTCTACTAGTATGTTCACTTGAGTGTTTAGGATGAAGATATAAAGACCCAGTTGATGTGGAAGCAAAGGTCGAGTGATGCACAAGCTTCCTGGGACGTCAAAGCACAAAACAAAACAACACAAGGTAGATTTTTGGTGTTGTGTGACACATGTCGATTTGCTACCCAAGTTTATAAGGGTTATTTCCGTCCACGTAATCAAACTTATACGAAGACCTAGGGCGTGCTGAAGACCTAATTTAGGCTGTCAACACCTCTGTAAATAAGATATTAGAGGCTTGATGTAACCAAATCATCCTAGATGCCTTTAAAAACCCTAGTAGTTTAGTAGTAGATTTAGATTATTTTCTTTTCGGCTTTTTATAACTTTATTGTTTTCCTCTTAAAATTAGTTTTGGTTCAAGAGTTTATTTATATAATCGAAGTATTTTAATTTACTTGTTCTTGCATCGATTTATTTCTTTATTCCAATCAAGAGATTTACTACTCTGTTCCTCATTTGATATTACATCCACGATTATTCAAATCTCTTTTCCCTTTTGAATTGATTGTATTCTTCACATGGTTTATTCAATTAAGAGAGAGATTATGAATAACATGAGTAGTTAAATCCCTTAAGGGAAATTAACAAGTGGATGAAGATGTGGTTAACGGAGGATTTAGGGTTTCCCAATAAGGATTAGTTTATATGAATTACGCATGCTTAAACCACTAGGGTTGACAACTCTAGGAAGTTATCATAGGCAATACGAGGTTGGAAGATAAGTCGAACCGAGTAAATCGTAATTTATCCTAGTTGAGAAAGTGAAGTCGAGAGATAAGCGAGTATCAACCAATTGATTGGTTAATTAGGTTCCAAGAGGTAATAATTGGTTAATTGATAGTTAATCCAGCCTAAAACCCTAATATGAAGTTGATTGCAAACTCTAAAGTGAGTTATCTTCCTAATTGGTTTATTGATTTATTTTGTTTGTTTAGTTTTCTTTATTTATTTCTTTTCGTTATTTATTTATTTTACTCCCTTAATTTATTTTATAGTTCATCGTAATATAGGAAATAATTAGTAATACTTATACTTGTTATTGTAAAAGCACTTTCATTATTTATTCCGTCCTCTCTTGGATACGATCTTTATAACATTTCCAAAATATTTCATTGTATTAAACTATATTACAATTTAACCCGTGCACTTGCGAACACAGTCATTCTTAAATTTTTTATTTTTGGTGTGATATTTAATTAAAAACGATAACATATTTATAGGCGATCACCCCACCCAAATTTATATATTAATTATTTTTAATTTTTAGGTGTACACTCTATCTCCCGTTCCCTCCCCCTTATTCTCAAATTCCAATTCCCAAATCAATTCCAAAACAAAAATCCATAACTTTAAGTGTTTGTCACTCACCACCTTCACCTATCCAATGTCACTATCCGTTGACAGTCATCTCCACTTCGACGGCCACTTCGTCTCCCTTTTCTTCTATCATCGGCGCCCACCTAATTTCCTCAGCTGACCTTCCCTCAAATTTCCTCAGCCTTAATCCCTGTCGCCTGCTTCCCTTGTTGAAGCAAGACTAAGAAGTGAGAAACTGAACCCAAGTCAAGTAATAAATCTCCATTTTTCTCTTATTTTACACTAATTTGGCTATCTAAAAAAGAAACATGCCGAATTAAAATGTAAACAACATTAATTTGTTTGGGTAAGAAAGCTATTACTTCTCACGAAACTTGTATAAATCCTACTTTTATTTGTATTTTTAACTTTTTACATAAATCATTTTTTTAACTCTTTACAGCAGCTAAAAAAGAACATGGTGGTTTAAAATGTAAACACCAGTTAAACAAAGCAATGGTGGTTTTGTTATTTTATTATAATAATAAATTACAAGATATGGATTGAATTTGATTTTCCTCTTATACCATTTTTAAATGCCTAGTATCCTTCTCTCTAACTTTCTCTTTTCAAATGTAGGATTGTTAAAATTTTGAAACAGTGGTGTCTTTGGGTTTATTATATGTATTATTTATTTTTTTTATAATATCTTCATCCCATGCATATTATGTGACATAGACATGAGATTATGATTGTTCAAATATATGAAAATATTTTGAAATATTGAGTATATTCATGTCGGACCTGTATTTGAGAATCCAAGTAACATTGATGCGTAATACTCTGTAAAGAATTATTCCTGTTCCCAATATTTTTTGGATTCCCCTATTTTAATGGTATAGAATATCTCATAAACCGTCTTAGGTTGCATTGTATGTTTTGAAGGCTACCTTTGGTTTCATTATGCCATCCATAAATCATGTCTTTATGTACGATTTTCATTTATCAATATGCTATGGAGTCGATGGAGTTCAATTTTTGTTTTCTCATACGCATTGCTATATAGGTGACTGAACCATGCTGTATTGCTCGTATTAGACTCAAAACCTTTGAATACGTATGATAAACGCTAAATTATACATATTTTTACCTCATGTTTAGCCTATATTTTGGATGAATTATTATCAATTTAGTGAGAATTGGTGCTCTTAATCTTTATTTTTCATGTCTTACACTCAAGAGAGCATAGGGAAGAGAAAAGAATGGAAAATGGACCAAAAACTAGAGAAAATGGGCCAAAATGTGAAAATGCACGGCCCAAGAAGTCACCACATGGCCGTGGCACACGGCCGTGCCATACGAAGTCCACACGGTCCAGCCCCGAAAAGCACGGCCAGGGCACACGGCCGTGCCCCAATCGACAGAATCTCACACGACCTCTTGTCGAAGTACACGGACGTGGCACACGGACATGTTCTATGCGTGAAGAAGAGGAATTTCACTCGGATTTGGATACTTAGGGGTTAAGAAAGCCATTCTAAACTCTATATAAAGACCCTAGGAGGCAACTGCTAGGGTGTGCTTATTTCCTGCTAAGGGAATACTCTTTTCTCTTAGGAAAGAGCGCCATATTTCTGCCAACACAAAGAGTGAAAGCAAGGGATTACTCCAAGGGAAGCCGATTGATTCATCCCAGAAGCCAGAATTCTACAACAAGACAGAGGATCTCCCTAAATTCCTTCAGGGGTTTTCGGGTTCTTTATGTTTTATTATCTTAATTCTTCTAAGATGTTTTCTTTCTTTATTATGAACTAAACCCCTCAAATACTTGAGGGGGATGAAACCTAAGACGAATCTTGTTATTATTTATTCTTGAGTTATATGATAAATACTTGAGTTGTTCTTAATTATCTGTGCTTAATTTTTGTGTTAATAAGCCTAGGTATTAATTCAAGAAACAGATGTGCTTAAAGCAGAGGGTCTTTGTGATAAGAGTAGATCTACCATAATTAAGTAAAGTTGCATGTAACCCTAGACATAGGGCGACATAAATCTGCCAGATTAGGGTCAAACCTAATATGGGGAACCATAGATCGAATTAATGCAACCTATGGTGTTAATTAATAAAGGAACTTTAGTTAACAACCTAGGCCTAGTTGCTCTTCACCTCGACGGAGGGTTTAGCATAAATTAGGGATCTCTACGGATCAAGTCAAGTGAATAAATCGTCTAGCTCAAGAACCAATAACAAGTGAAGTCTAGGTGGATTCTCCCTTAAGTATTACTTATATCAATCAGCTTTTCCCTAAAGTTTTCCCCAATTTACTTTTTGTGCACTTTTAGTTAGTTTTAGAATTAGTTTCAACCAAACCTCTTTTATTTTTAGGCTAGATAATAGAAAGGAATTAAGTATTAGTACTTTTAGTTCCCTTGGGTACGATAACTCGGTCTTGCCACTAAACTATACTACTGTTCGATAGGTGCGCTTGCCTTTAACATCGTGATATTAGTTAGTTTTGGTGTGATCAGTTGTATAAATTTCATTACTTAATATCGCAAGTCGTTATCAAGTTTTTGGCGTCGTTGCCGGGGAACTGAAATATTAAGAAAACTCGATTTCTATTACTTTAGCCATTACTATATTTTCAGTTTTTATTTATTTTTATTTTTATTTTTATTTTTATTTTTATTTTATTTTTTATTTTATTATTTATTTTTCTTTTATTTTTTCTTTTATTATTTATTTTTATTTTATTCTATTTTTCTTTTCTTTTTTTTCTTCTAGGTATTTCTAGTTTATGACTAGAAACAACCCAGCAGAACCATTGCTTTTTGACGAAGATTTAGAAGCGACAGTTCGCAGAACTCGTAGAGATCAGACAAAGCCTACATTATTCAGAACAAGGACAAGAATAAAGGCCAAAACCTACTAAAGAGATGGAAGCAAATCAGGATAATCAGCTACTTCCTGTAGTAGCCGCAAATCCTATTGAGCAAAATCCTACTCCGCGTACTATGTATGATTATGCTAGACCTAATTTAACAGGCACTGAATCTAGCATTGTTAGGCCTACTATTGCTGCTAATAATTTTGAATTAAAGTCTAACACTATTCAGATGATACAGCAATTGGCGCAGTTTGATGGTTTACAGGATGAAGATCCTAATTCACACATAGCCAATTTTTTGGAACTTTGCGATACCTTTAAAATAAATGGCATTTCTGATGATGCCATTCGTCTAAGGCTATTTCCATTCTCTTTGAGAAATAAAGCCAAATAGTGGTTAAACTCTTTACCACGAGCTCAATCACCACATGGGAACAGATAACCGAAAAATTTATACTTAAATATTTTCCTCCAGCTAAAACAGCTAAATTGTGAAACGATATCTCTTCTTTTGTGCAGATGGATCTAGAGACACTTTACGATGCCTGGGAGAGATATAAAGATCTTTTGAGAAGGTGCCCTCACCATAGGTTGCCTTTGTGGTTACAAGTTCAAACCTTTCACAGCGGTTTGAATCCATCAACAAGGCAGATGATCGATGCGGCCGCCAGAGGAACAATCAACAATAAAACACCAGAAGCAGCTTATCAGTGGCAAGTCATGAGGACAAAGCCAACAAAAGCTGCAGGAGTTTATAATATTGATGCTGTCACCATGCTTACTAACTAAGTAGAACTTTTAAATAAAAAATTTGATAATTTTGTTAGTTCTACGCAGGCACATCCAGTAATGCAGTGTGACACAAACCAGGGAAATATATTCAATCCAGATTACTCCTCTTATAGACATGGCATGGAAACTGAGTAAGCCAACTATATGGGTAACAATTCTAGACCTCAAAATAACCCTTATAGTAATACTTATAATGCAGGTTGGCGGAGTCACCCCAATTTTTCATGGGAAGGACAAGGAAATCAAAGACAACCGCCTCCTCTGGGATTTCAGTGGCCACCACTAAAACAGGAGAAAAAGCCAAACTTGGAAGAGATGTTCACCAAATTTATGGCCATGTCAGAAACTCGTTTCCAAAATACCAAAACGGCACTAAGAAACCAGCAAGCATCTATTCAAGGACTTGAAACTCAAATAGGCCAGCTTGCCAAGCTAATCTCTGAAAGACCGCAAGGTGGGTTATCAAGCAATACTGAGACTAACCCCAAAGAGCAACTTAATGCCGTCGATACGATAGATAATGAAGGGTTAACCAAAACCAACCCAGAGCCATGCAAGGAGCCTATAGTAAGCAAAGGAAAGAATGAGGTAAGTTACAAAGATGAAATTACCAAAGAATTTAAACCTCGTATCCCATACCCAACCGCGCTAAAGAAAGATCACACAGATGAGCAATTCGGTAATTTTCTTAAACTCTTAAAGAAATTACATATCAACTTACCATTTGTTGAAGCAATTTTGCAGATGCCGAAGTACGCAAAATTTTTAGAGGTACTTCTCACAAATAAAAGGAAGTTGGAAGAACTATCCACAGTGGAACTCAACGAGGAATGCTCAGCTATTCTCCAAAATAAACTGCCAACCAAACTAAAAGATCCAGGGAGTTTTACTATTGCTTGTTTACTTGGTAGCCTAGACGCCAAAAATGCTTTAGCTGACTTAAGGGCTAGTATAAATGTCATGCCTTATAAACTGTTTAAACAACTAGGTCTTGAAAAACCTAAGCAGACCAAGATGAGCATTCAACTGGCTGATAAAACTATTAGGTCTCCTAAGGGAATAATTGAAGATGTGCTTGTTAAAATTGATAAATTTATATTCCCAGTTGACTTTGTTGTTTTAGACATTGATGAGGATAGCAATGTACCCTTAATTCTAGAGCGACCCTTTTTAGCAACTGCTAGAACAATAATTGATTTAGGAACAGGTGAACTTACACTACGTGTAGGTGATGATAAAGTTACTTTACAAGCTCGAAACTCGAATAAGACTGTTGATAATAATATAGTCACGAGTCCTTGTAAAAAGAATAATCTCACCATCCAACCTTCTGTGCAGGGTACACTCCACATAAAGGCAACTCAATCACAGACAAATCCATCCAAGGGAGATGTGCCTAGAAAGCGAATGCTTCAGATTGAGGAACTAGATGAGTGGCTGAACTATTACGAAAAGCCCAAAATATGCCACACCAAGCCAGAGCATCACCAAGACGACCCTCAGGTACGAACGAATCAAATCAAGGTAGGGGATAAGGTAATCTTAGGGGAAGACGATCCTCGAATCTTGAATTCAAAAGAGCATACAAGTGATACACCTTACTTCACGGTACTGAAAATCTTTCCCTATGGTATAGTCGAGATAAAACATGAGTCATTCGGCACTTTCAAGGTAAATCACACTCGACTCAAATCTTAAGTTGATAATGAAATAGTAAGCAGGATAGAAGAGTATCAACTCTTCAAACCACCATAAACGTACAAGCTCAAGCAAAGTCGAGCTTAGACTATAAATAAGCGCTTCTCGGGAGGCAACCCGAGCACTAACTTAGTGACTTTTCTTTTATTTTTGATTTTAGTATTTTTATGCATCAACTAATCCTTTTTAATGCAGAAATTTAGGACCACACGGCCATGCCCACGGGCATGTCTGAGGCCGTGTGAACACTTCAAGTAGAGACACGGTCGTGTAGCGAGGCCGTGTATAAACAGAGCAAAAATTTTTCCCAAAACACGGGCTACCGATAAATAGCCACGGCCGTGCGACATGGCCGTGGCAACCTTTCGACTTCAACACGGGCTACCAACAACACACCATGGCCGTGCAACATGGCCGTGGCAACCCTACAATATCAACACGAGCTTGCACAAACCCCCAGCCCGTGTCCTCAGATCGTGGCCAACACTGTCAATTAAAACACGGCCGTGGAACATATCACATAACCGTGTGACAAACGAACACGATCGCATACGGCCGTGTAAACCATCACACGACCGTTTGAAGAGCGAACAAGTTCGCAAACGGCCGTGCAATATATCCGACACGGGCTAAACCCGATGAACACAGTCGTGCGCCTCTATTCTCCAAATCGGTTCTATTTTTCTCATTTTTCATTTTTTATTTTTCCTTTATTAGTCTCCTTTTTATTTCGAATTTTATTTTTATCCTTTTAATCATTACAATATTAGTATTTTAGAACTTAGTTTATTATTTTTCTGTTATTTTTCTATCTTTCATATCGGCTAATCCCTAACGAGTATTCTCGCAGTTTCAAAAAAGAGCTCTACAGCTAATATTTAACCAACAATGGGAACACCCTGCCACATTTGCCGACTCTTCCTCACAAGTTCATCCTGAATTCAGGGAGTTTCAATCCTCTCCCTATCTTATGATATTATACTTCTCTTGCTATTTATATCTTTGTACATTGAGGGCAATGTACATCTTAAGTGTGGGGGGAAGTTTGCTTTAAATCTTTACATTATCTGTGAAAGTCTTGAAATTTTTCTTTATGCTTTGTTCTCAAATAATTCTCAGTCTCCTATTAGGAATTAATTCTGATTGATTTATGATTTTATTGATATGTTGAAAATTAAGATATAGGTGCCTGTACTCTGATTATTCAAACTTTAAAACATTAGGGAATCAAGCATGATAAGTTAAAATTTTTGAGAACCCCAATTTTTGCATAAGTTATTTCTTTAATTCTAAGTATTATCTTGAAATTTGAAATTCACAGGATTGACATCAAAAAGCCATAATTCTGGTGAGATTTTGAGCCTTTTGAGCATACATTCTTTCGTGCTCACTTTTATTATTGCTTTGAGTGAGTCAATACTGATTTGTTATTCTAGAACTTGCTTTGATTATACGCATCAAGACCAGATCATTGATTTGATATACCGAAATGATAAAGGCACTTAGGATTTAACCTACTTATTCCACAAAAAGCTTACCTCCATAAATTAACCTCTAGTAAACCCCGTTGAGCCTAACACCCCATTCTTTGATTCACCCCCTAATTATTAACCAATAACCCATTTTTTGTTGAATTTCATTCGATTACTTTGACCCCTATGTTTGTCGAGATTTGAGTTGAAATTATTATCTAGCTTTATTCTCTTTTCCAGCATGTAAAGTTGTAAACATTCAAGTTATTGTATTCAATGTGAATTGTTCTAAAAAAAAATGTGTATATACAGTTAAATTCAGTTGTAAAAGTTCAAAAATTTTTGCATACTTCTATTTTAAGGCTACCCAGGAATAAATGATATTATCATAAGAATTAGCCCTGGAAATATGTTCCAAGTAATAGAGATTTTTCTAGCTAAATAATTTTTCAGTTCAATCTCGATTCTAACCCTTTTTGGCGGCCTGTGACAACACCCCTAACCAAGCCCCATTACAACCCTTACAAGACCTTTTGATCGATATGTCATGTCAATCTATAGTGGTGGAGATGTGATTTTCTTGCAATCCTATGGTAATAACTTCTCAGGTTGACTAGAGAGTGCTTAATTCTTGAACCTTAAACACTTCGAGTGGATAGAGTGAGCCTTTAGTGAGGATGTCAACTTCTGTTAATTAAGATGGAGAGATAATTACTTAGGAAGAAGGAGAAAACTTATGTTTCGATGATAAAATTCTTCAGCTTAGAGTGATTGAGTCTTTAATATTCTTTTGATTGAATTTTTATTGTATGATTACCTATGGATTAGTTTGAAACATTATTGATAAAGATTGTAAGTTGAGAGGAATGATTCTTTATTAGAGATTGAGATTTTGCTTGAGGACAAGCAAAGGCTTAAGTGTGGGGGTATTTGATAAACGCTAAATTATACATATTTTTACCTCATGTTTAGCCTATATTTTGGATGAATTATTATCAATTTAGTGAGAATTAGTGCTCTTAATCTTTCTTTTTCATGTCTTACACTCAGTAGAGCATAGGGAAAAGAAAAGAACGGAAAATAGACTAAAAACCAGAGAAAATGGGCCAAAATGTGAAAACACACGGCCCAAGAAGTCACCACATGGCCGTGCCACACGAAGTCCACACGGTCTAGCCCCGACAAGCACGGCCAGGCCACACGGCCTTGCCCCAATCGACAGAATCTCATACGGCCTCTTGTCAAAGTACACAGGCGTGGCACACGGGCGTGTTCTATGCGTGAGGAAGAGGAATTTCACTCAGATTTGGATACTTAGGGGCTAAGAAAGCCATTCTAAACTCTATATAAAGACCCTAGGAGGCAACTTCTAGGGTGTGCTTATTTCCCGCTAAAGGAATACTCTTTTCTCTCAGGAAAGAATGCCATATTTCTGCCAGCACAAAGAGTGAAAGCAAGGGATTACTCCAAGGGAAGCCGATTGATTCATCCCAGAAGCCAGAATTCTACATCAAGACAGAGGATCTCCTTAAATTCCTTCAGGGGTTTTCGGGTTCTTTATGTTTTGTTATCTTAATTCTTCTGAGATGTTTTCTTTCTTTATTATGAACTAAACCCCTCAAATACTTGAGGAGGATAAAACTTAAGACGAATCTTGTTATTATTTATTCTTGAGTTATATGATAAATACTTGAGTTGTTCTTAATTATGTGTGCTTAATTCTTGTGTTAATAAGCCTAGGTATTAATTCAAGAAACAGATGTGCTTAAAGTAGAGGAGCAAAAGTCTTTGTGATAAGAGTAGATCTACCATAATTAAGCGGAGTTGCATGCAACCCTAGACATAGGGCGACATAAATCTGCCAGATTAGGGCCAAACCTAATATGGGGAACCATAGATCGAATTAATGCAACATAAGGTGTTAATTAATAAAGGAACTTTAGTTAACAACCTAGGCCTAGTTGCTCTTCGCCTCGACGGAGGGTTTAGCATAAATTAGGGATCTCTACGGATCAAGTCAAGTGAATAAATCGTCTAGCTCAAGAACCAATAACAAGTGAAGTCTAGGTGGAGTCTCCCTTAAGTATTACTTATATCAATTAGCTTTTCCCTAAAGTTTTCCCCAATTTACTTTTTGTGCACTTTTAGTTAGTTTTAGAATTAGTTTCAACCAAACCTCTTTTATTTTTAGGCTAGATAATAGAAAGGAAGTAAGTATTAGTACTTTTAGTTCCCTTGGGTACGATAACTCGGTCTTGCCACTAAACTATACTACTGTTTGATAGGTGCGCTTGCCTTTAACATCGTGATATTTGTTAGTTTTGGTGTGATCAGTTTTATAAATTTTATTACTTAATATCGCGAGTCGTTATCAACGTACTAAGTTTACGCTTGCCTCATTCATCCTTAAATGAGATTGCTTGCTTGTTTTTACATGCATCTATCTTTCTTCTTTCTTGTTCATGCAAAATCTCTTATTCAACTTGTTGAGTTTTCCAACTCTTTGGGCTTTGGTTTTCAATTTTCATATTTCTGAATCATTTTGGATCATCAATTTTATATTATTTGTTTGTTGTATCTATTTTTCTCATTTACATAATCATTTTAGGATTTGTTTACACTAATTTAGTGTTAAAACTGAATATGCTCAGATTCAGCAAATGTTGAAATTTGGACATTAGATATATTCGCATTACTGATAAATGTTGAAATTTAATGCAAGCTGAGTACAAACTTGATATATGTAAACTGGGTTAAATTTGGACAAAAATTCAAACCCATTTTTTTGAGCCGAGCTGAGTCAGACCCCAAATCTGTCATTTTGGCCCAAAATTATGTTGAGGCTCGGTACGCACCAGCATCACCTCTAGCCACGCTAAACTAAACAAAAAATAAAAAACGCTCAATTAGGAAAAAAAATCTGAAGATCTGAAAGCAAGACGGTAAATAAAATCTAAGGAATGTGAAGAGTCAAATTTTGCACATTGCTAGATAAAAAATTCTACTTGTTCTGCCTTTAGTCCTTTACTCTTTTCACCTTTCTAGTTCTAAGAGTGTTTGCCAATAGCTCTCCTCTCCCACTTCACTCATCAGCTCTACTTTTGTCTCAAACTGAAGTTGCATGTCGCTAAACGAGCCCATGGCTGCAATTACTCCATCTTTGCTTCCACTTCTTATATTTGCTAGAATATCAAGATAATAATTACAGCCGCGGTTCTTTATTGGGCAATAAAATGGCTTTTGCTATTTACTATCAGAGGAGAAACAATGGCGAATTTGGATTTGGATAGAATTCTCTACTATAGCTACGGAGAAAGCGCAATATCTACCGTCAATATAAGCTTAGTTTTGACTCTTCCTATATTTGATTTGTAGATATATTTTTAGAACTATACCAAGTGCATTAAAGCATCAACAAATTCAATTTACAAATTTAATAGATCATGGTCAATCTAAAACTCTCCCTCCTTCCTCTTTTTCTCTGCTTGTAGGGTGCACGATAGTTGAGCTTATTTGAGCTAGTTCTTAAAGTGTTACTCTGCAGTAGTGGATATCTTCAAATACAAACCACATAAGAAGGTGAGACCTCATGGTTATGGCATTTCCCTTGACTAGTTGATTCTTTTATATACATTGCCTTTGTTACCACTATTTGGTAGATTTTCCTCAACATTTATTTTCTTTAGTTAACTCTTCTTATTTTTCTATCTCTCGTAAAAATAGTCAACATTTATACATATTGTTGGCAAATAGATAGTGATGCCTATTGCAATTCATTTTCAATACCAACAAATTATAACACAATATACATGGTTGTTTTATTACTTTATACATCATATTAACTTCTCTAATTCTTTTTATTTCAATAATCAATTAGGACCATTAATATTGCAGCCCTGTGAAAAATAAAATAGAATGTCGGTAATGACAATACATCACAAAGAAAAGAGAAATAAAATAAAGAACACACAAATTTTACGTGGAAACCCTTTCGGGAAAAAAACCCACGGCAGGGGAAAAGAAAATTCACTATGTTGAATTCAAATAATTACAAGAGGAATAGACTATGTCTATTTATAGGCTTGTAAAACCATATTCTAGTAAGATTAAAATATCTTATTCTAGTCAATATAAAATAGATGGAGTTTAATAAGGTTTAAAAAACCTTATTCTAAAATAAAATAAAAGAAATGTAGTTCTATATGGATTTTACTTTTATTTTATTTTACCACTGTATTTTATTTAAATAAAGATTCAGGTCATTTAATTCTAACAATCTCCACCTTGACACAAATTCTCAATGAACAAGTTCTTCATCGCGAACTCTCAATGAACAAGTTCTCCACATCTTCCATAAAACCCCTTAAGGGTTTAACTTTAACAATGAACACCAACCAAGTCTAAGCAATGCTCAAACTTGGTTATAGGAAGTGACTTAGTCATCATATCTGCAGGATTTTCATAAGTACTAATTTTGCTCACAGCAATATCACCATGAGCAATAATATCACGAACAAAATGATACTAAACATCAATGTGTTTTGTTCTCTCATGAAACATTTGATCTTTTGTAAGGAATATTGCACTTTGACTGTCACAAAATACTATACTGATTTGAAGGTCTTCATTGAGTTCACTAAAGAGTCCCTTCAACCAAATAGCTTCTTTACAAACCTTAATAATCACCATATACTTAGCTTTAATGGTAGACAAAGCGACTGTAGTTTACAAAGTGGCTTTCCAACTGATTACACAACCTCCAATTGTAAAGACATAACCTGTGAGAAATCTTCTTCTATCAAGGTCTCCAGCAAAATCAGCACCAACATACCCAAAGACTCCATCTCTAGTTCTTTCAAACTGTAAGCAAACTTCAGTAGTATATCATAAGTATCTTAAAATCCACTAAACTGCTTTCCAATGTTCTTTACCAGGATTTGTAATGTATTTGCTAACTGCACTGACTGCATATGATAAATCTGGACGTGAACAAACCATAGCATACATGAGAGATCCCATTGCACTAGAGTATGGAACATGTGACATGTACTCAATCTCATCATCTGATTGTGGAGAAAAAGTCGATGAAAGTCTGAAATGGGCTGCTAAAGGAGTACTAACAGGCTTTGCACTTTGCATATTGAACCTGCAAAGAACTTTCTCAATGTACCCCTTTTGACTTAGGTACAATTTACTTACTTTTCTATCTCTGAGAATCTCTATACCAAGTATCTTCTTTGCTGGTCCCAAATCTTTCATCTCAAATTCTTCACTTAGTTGGACTTTGATCTTTCTTATCTCTCCTTTATCTTTTGTTGCTATCAATATGTCATCAACATAAAGAAGTAGATACACAAAAGAACTATCACTGTTTTTCTTAAAGTAAACACAATTGTCAAAACTACTTCTTTTGAAATCATAGGACGTCATAAAGGAATCAAACCTCTTGTACCACTGTCTTGGTGACTGTTTCAAACCATAAAGGGACTTTTTCAGCAAGCAAACATAATCATCTTTTTCTGAGACTGTAAAACCCTCTGGTTGTTGCTTGTAAATATCATTCTCAAGTTTTCCATGCAAAAATACAGTTTTTACATCTAACTGCTCAAGCTCCAAATCATGTATGGCCACAATACCAAGCAAAGCTTAATCGAACTATGCTTCACAACTAAAGAGAACGCATCTGTGAAGTCCACTCTTGGAATTTGACTGTAACCCTTTGTAACAAGCCTTGCTTTATATTTGGGTTCTTCAACTCCTGGAGTTCCTTCTTTCTTTTTAAACACCCATTTACAACGAACAAACATTTTACCTTTAGAAAGTTTCACAAGATCCCATATTCTATTTTTGTGGAGTGATTCCATCTCCTCTTACATAGCAAACATCCACTTTTCTGAGCCTCCACAGCTAACCGCCTTAGAATAATTAGACGACTCTTGGTTTGCATCTATATCTTCAACCACATTTAAAGCATAAGCAACTAAATTAGCTTCAGCATACTTCTTTGGAGGTTTAATTTCTCTTCTAGTTCTGTTTTTTACAATAGAGTATTGTGGTGAAGAAGTAACTTTATTCTCAATTTTTGTACTGGCTTCAGGAGTCGACTCTGTATTAATCTGATGCTTCACCTACTTTTGATTTTCTTTATTGGAAGAGTCTTTAAGAGATAAGTTAGGTAGCATAACAGTTTTATCAAAAACAACATCTCTGCTAATCACAACTTTTCTATTTTTAGGACACCATAACTTATACGCTTTTACACTAGCTTTATAACCAAGAAAAACAAATTTAATAGATCTCAGTTCCAATTTTTCATTATCAACATGAGCATATGCAGGACACCCAAAGATCTTTAAATTAGAATAATTAGCAAGATTACCAGACCATACCTCTTATGGAGTCTTTTTCTCAATACCAACGAATGGAGATCAATTGATCAAAAAAATGTAGTAGAGGCTGCTTCTGCCCAAAACGACTTTGGTTAGTTGGCATTTAACAACATACATCAAACATTCTCCATAATCATTTTGTTCATTCGTTCTGCAACGCCGTTTTGCTGTGGAGTATGACGAAATGTCAAGTGTCTCACGATCCCTTCTTACTTGCACAGTCTATTAAACTCATCAGAATAGAACTCTAAGCCATTGTCTGTGTGGAGGTATTTCATTTGTTTTCCCGTCTATTTTTCAATCATAATTTTCCAAGACTTGAATACGGAAAATATATCGCTTTTTTTCTTCAAGAAGAATGCTTAAACTTTTCTGGAAAAATCATCAATAAAAGTTAGCATTTAATTAGCTCAACCTCTCGAAGGTACCTTGGATAGCCCCTACAGATCAGAATGAATATACTGTAACGTTCCCTTTGTGTTATGGATTCCTTTAGTGAATCAAACTCTCTTTTGCTTCCCCAAAACACAGTGCTCATAGAACTTCAGTTTGCAAATTCCTTGCCCATCAAGAAGTCTTCTTTTGCTCAGTTCTGCCATGCCATTCTCACTCATATGCCCTAAGCGCATATGCCAAAGTTTAGTAATATCATCATCTGACAAGGAAGAGGAAGTGACAGCTACATCACCAATAACAGTAGAACCCTATAAAACATATAACTTGAAAGTCTTTCTCTACCATTTCATCACAACAAAAGAACCTTTGGAAATTTTTAAAACCCCATTTTCAGCTGTGTATCTGTACTCTTTTGAATCAAGAGTACTCAACGAAATTAAATTTCTCTTCAATTCTAGAACATGTCATACGTCACTAAGTGTTCTGACAACTCCATTAAACATCTTAACTTTAATTGTTCCAACACCTGCGATTTTACACGAAGCATCATTTCCCATCAAAATAACACCTTCAGACATTATTTCGTAAGTTGTAAACCAATCCTGATTGAGACTCATGTGGAAGGTGCAACCTGAATCAAGTATCCACTACTCGCTCACTATAGAATTGTTGACAGAAGCGACTAGAAGTTCACCATCGCTGTACTCTTCTACAACATCAGTTTCACCGGATTTTTCTAGTTGTTTTCCCTTTTGACTCGCAGCCTCCCTTTTAATCTTGTTCTATAACTTATAGCACTCATATTTAATGTGTGCCCTTTCTTCTTGTAGAAGTTACAAGTTTTATCTTTGTTTGAAGACTTTGATTTACCTTTAGATTTACTGCGAGGATTTCGTTCCTGTGTCCTTCCACGATCATCATCAGCATTCCGATCTTGTCTCCCACGAACAATGAGACCCTTTCCCTGAGAGTTAGGTTTAACCACAAGATGCTTCATTTTATCATATGAGGTCAAAGAATCATAAACCTCATCAACTGTAAGAGACTCGCAGCTATATAAGATTGTGTCTATAAAGGTTTAATAAAACGGGGGCAACGAACAAAGTAGAATCAACCCTAGATCTTCTTTATCATACTGAACCTCCATGGCCTCCAAGTTTGAAAGAATTTCTTTAAACACTGTTAAGTGTTCGTGCACAAACGCACCTTTCTCCAAACGATGAGCATAAAGACGCTGCTTCATATGTAACTTGCTGGTTAGAGTTTTCGACATACATATTTGTTTCAGCCTCTTCCATAATGCAGCGGCGGTCTTCTCCTTCATCACATCTTGCAAAATTTCGTTAAACAAATGCAGATGTAATTGTGTTAACGCCTTTCGATCCTTACGCTTCTTCTTTTCATCCGTTAATGTCGAAGGCATCTTATCCATCCTTAGTAGGACTTCCTCTAGATACATCTACACAAGAACTACTTGCATCTTAATCTGCCACAACGCAAATCTGGTGTTGTGATCCAACAGCGGAATTTCATACTTCAAAGATGTCATTACCATGATCGAGATGAACAACCCGAAAGCTTTGATACCAATTTGTGAAGAATAAAATAGAATGTCGTAATGACAATATATTACAAAGAAAATAGAAATAAAATAAAGAACACATAAATTTTACGTGGAAACTCTTTCGGGAAAAAAACCACGAGCAAGGGAGAAGAAAATTCACTATGTCGAATTCGAATAATTACAAGAGGAATAGACTATGTCTATTTATAGGCTTGTAAAACCATATTCTAGTAAGATTGAAACACCTTATTCTAATCAATATAAAATAGATGGAGTTTAATCAGATTTAAAAAATTTTATTCTAAAATAAAATAAAAGAAGTGTAGTTCTATATGGATTTTAGTTTTATTTTATTTTACCACTATATTTTATTTAAATAAATATTGGAGTCATTTAATTCTAACAAACCTCAACTTTGAAGACTTCACAGTTTCATCTTCATTGGGAAATACTTAACTATGTTATGTGTGTATCTACAAGCTTCAAGGACTTCACCTCCAATTGGCTATATATTATTTCACAGTGACTCAACTCTGCTAACTTAGCCATAGGATTTAACATTTCAAATATATGTTTTGCTGCATTTGGGATTTCAATAGGCAAGCAATACTTGTTGGAAGCTTTCTTTGTGTGGCCACTTGATCACGTCTAGGTATTTCTCTTGGAATTAAGAAAGATTTTTCTGATTATATTAAGCTTCTCTTGGATATGGTTTTCATTGAAAAAAATCCAGCATCGGGATGCAATATATTTTTGCTATGTAAAAGTATTATCTTTCCTCTGTAGCCATAGTCATGCTTAATTGTACTGTATAGAAAATAATTATAGTAGAAAGTCTCAACAATAAAAGACTTCAATTTTACGTTCAAAAGAATGAAAAAAAAATTTCTTACTAAGCTATACTTTTCTTGACAGTTGATTTTATAGAAGTAAACAGTTCAAGTTTGGTAGCGTGTTTGTAGAGAGAATGGGATTTTCTCAATCTTACACTGAAGGGACACCCATGCAAAAGGGACAGGAGATTTTTGTTCTTCACAGGTAACCTATTGATCAACTTACAAGGAAAAAAGAAAGACCCAGAATGAAGCCAGCTTCATCTGTCAAATCAAAAACCAGAATTCAAAAAGCTGAAAGCAGGGGACTTTCTTTGGATCCATAACATAATGCATGAGCAACTGAGTTAAAGCGACTACTGTTTTTATTCAGAAATTAAAGCCACAATGGACAGTATTTGGCTAACATGCTCTGTTCTTAAAAATGGAACCTAGCATAACCCAACCGGTTTAAAGTGAAGAAACAAACAAAATCCAAATTTCCTCGAGAATTAGGTGAGTTGATTCATGCAATTTAAATGTAGCCGGTGCACGCACACAATAGTAACACGAAATAACGAAATTTAGACTGAGATTACATACGGAGATGTGTAGAGTTAGGGCAGAAATTGATGATGTATGTATGCAAGATAACAAGAGTAAGAGGGGAGAAAAGTGAAAGAATAAGGTTAACGTAAGAAGCATAATCTTTATTGCCTAAGAGCGATAATAAGTGTCTCCTACAGAACTACCATAAGCCCATAACAGTGTTGACATCAATGCTAATGTATGTACAGTTCATGGCGGTGGAATAAAACTCAACAAAAACGGAACTATTTCAGAAAATGACGCACGAAATGATTAAAAATTCAAGTTAATGGACTCCTCTTGAACCCCTAGTTTGATAGAGTTCCAATCTACTTTTGGCTTCTGGCAATAGTTCAGCAATTTTAGGATCTCCCATTAGATGAGCTTGCTTTGATGCCCACTCCAGAACTATAAGAACCTCTTCTTTTGCAAGGCTGTCACTGTCAGGAACATTATAGGTAAGGTAACACACCAGGGTCAAAGAAGGAAACTGAACCATTTGTTCTCCGAAGTAAACTAGTTGAATTAGATGCTTGGCGCCTCCCGCACTGATGATGGCTTTTGAATGAATAGCATGGAGGTAATTGTCAGGTGTGGCGAACTTGTTAAGTGCAATGGCAGCCTCCACGGTAATATCCGCTTCCCTTTCATCAAGCAGTTTCACCAATGGCTCAATCATCCTGGTTTCGGTTGCTCGGAAAGTCCTGGCCAAGTTTCCAATCGATTTGATGCAAGGCACTAGGAGATCTGTGTCTTCTGCCTTCTGTATGACTTTGAGCATCTGGTCCACAACAGCTTTGGCAGCAGGGGCTGTAGGCTTGAATGAAGAGCGTCTCAGGTCAGCATTTTGCTCCGCTACAGCCGTAATTTCCATCAATGCCATGGATGAATACGACCGTACCTCTTCGGAGCCCTTCTCTAATAGAATTGCAAAGCACAATAGAGCTCTTGATTCCGTAATGGTACGGCATATACCAAGATTTCCCACGCAAAGCTGCCACAGAGCTCTAGCCGCCATCGCCTTCATTTGTGCTTTGGTGGCTGGGTCCTCAAATTCCCTTCCCTTGATGCTAGTTCCAGATAATGAAACATGGTGTCCTTGTGGATGGTGATGGTGATGGTGATGCTGGTTTGACTTGGCCGGTTGTAGGTTGCCTTTGGGAGGGAGGTGGTGACTTCCTGACGAACTGTGTGGTTTATTTAACTTAGGACCCTCAGGAACCTGGCTTCTCATAGCCATAGAGTTAACAACGACATTGTGCATCTGATTAGGTTCCGCACCACCCGGATTACCAGACATGGCTTGCTTACTCGTAATGGAATACTTACTGTGTTCTTGAACGGTCTCAAAGGCGAGATGGCTCACGAGAAACCGGATTATATTGTTCTGCGCAAAATGGTCTTGGCATTTGGGGTAATGAGCTGCTAATTCTGATACAGCCCAAGCCACCAAGGACTGAACCTTCATGTCACCTTCTTTGAGAATTTTCGCAAACACCGAGCCAGCACCAGCATTGACAATCTGTTCCACGCATTCCGGATCAAGTCCTAGCAACCCAATCGCCCTTGCTGCGTTCTCCTGACCTTCTGGCTTCGCTTCCTTCAACAACTTCAATAAAGGAGGAATCCCTCCTTCCTCTACGATCAGCTTACCGTATCGATCATTGTCCCGAGCCAAGGAAACCAAGGAAGCAGAAGCATCAGATCGTTCTTCTACAGTACCTTTATAAAGAATGGCAATCTGTTCCCATATAAGGCACAATATTGGTTCGTTGGCTGCGATAGGAGGAAGCCCGAGATACTCATCATCATGTTCACCATCCGAGGATGACACGCGTAACAGCCACGAAACGTCTCCTATAGAATTCTCGAGTTGTATCGCTAATTTCCTAAAGGCTCCCGCAGGGATAATGGTGAAAACTCGCTTTATGAAACCGGTTGCCCCGCACTTGAGGACAAGAGCTAGGGCCTTCTCCAGGAGCTGTTCGGTGTCGTCCACAATCCTGCGTGTCGGGCGTTCGTAAAGTTCGTTGCTGGCACGAGCAGCTTGACGGAGGAGCGCTGATATCTTCTCGGCCTTGGTTTTAAGCTCTAGGCAGTCTTGTTTGAAAGATTGTGCTTCATCTGCGGCCTTGACTATAAGGTCTGCCACTTGTATTGGCCTTGCCAAGATCTGTTTCACAATGTCCTCCATGGCCTAAGCGGACTTGGAAACAAGCAAGGGCCTTTCAAATCACAATATATCAAATTATGACCAGGATCCTTTTCCCAGGAAGATAAAACACAAGGACAAGGGTAACGACGAAACGGTGAATGTTTTGTTCCCAACTTTCCTTGTAAAAAGGGCAAGGTTCGAAGGAATGCAAAGAAAGATGGACAATTCTATATACGGGGTTTGTATTGATGTTTTTTTGCGTATTATTGGAGCTGGAAAAAGAAATATCGGACCAGAAAAAACTAGTTTCAGTGAAGGAAAAGGATCTTTTCATAATAATCGAATTGCATAGTGGCAGGGGCGGTGGCCACGATGGAGAGGTGGCGCCGCCGGTGTATGCAAAGTGGGAGAGGGGGGAGACAGAAAGATTTTGTAATGGTGAAACGAGATTTTCTCCCACCTTGATGTCCAAACGTAAAACCACCGTTTTTCTTGCGTTATATATAGTAAATCAATTGGTTGGTTCATGAATTAAAATAAACAAGTCCAAGCGCGTTTTCTTCTCCGTGACACTCACGCTCGACGCAAAGCTGTGGAAATTAAAATTACCAGTACCAAGAAATGTGGAAATCATTTCAACGTTGTTTCCCTCCTCATGTCGTGTGTACTGTAATGAAGGAATATGCACCTCTTGTTGGAGAAAGTCATGAATGAAGGCATAAGTGAGACTTATAACTCATTTCTTGACTTCATTTCAAATTTCTCTTTTACCTCAAATTTTCTAATTAAGTCTCACAAATTTGACTCAAATTCATCCCTATAAAAAATATTTAAAAAAAAATTTATTAAAAACAAATTTTAAAATTATCTTAATTTTTTTAAAAAAAGTGTTAGGATTTCAAACAATATATTAAAATAACTAAATTTAAACAAACTAACTAGGATAAAAAAAATAAAGATTATTTGAGTTTAAAAGTAGTAAAATGTTTGGCCATTTTAGAGATAAAAGTAAGGTTGTTCCCGATATGTTTAAATTTTGAGACTTGGGCTAGGTTTTCAAAGGATTTGTAAGAGAAAGACTAATTTAAGGGCATCAAAATTAGCATTTACAGCACTTAAGTTAGTGAGGATTCCCTGAAATAATTAGAGGAAAGCTAAAAAACAGCGGTGGATAATGATGAAGATTCTAAATATAGAAAATACTTTCTCATTTGAAGGTTAGCTTGAAGCCTAAGTGTACATAGGGATTAGATCATTCCCATTGTCCTTGGCCAACAATCCTTGGCAAGCGCAGGTGCAGGCTTGGCAGGACTACAATAGGTCTTGCTTGTTGTACGTTTGCATCTTCATTTGCTGCTACTCGTAACTTGTTAATGTGATGGGCATCTTGGACCATATAGATCTTGTGTTATCTTTTATTTAGATGGCTAAAAGTAGAATAAAACTCTGCTTGCAAATAAATTTAATTAGTGTGAACGGTTTCACGAATTGACGAGAGACAATGAAAAACAATGAAGAACATACATGTTTACATAGTTCAATTTTCTACATTTGCTGGGTCTTGCCTAGAAATATAATACGCTATTTTAACACCATGTACAATAAGTGATTTCAAGCTCTAACACTTATTATATTAGAATTCTCACTTTTGCACCTAGGATTTAGACCACTTTTTTTTTTAAGTTTCCCCTCTAAAAACTTAGGATAAAAACCAAGTATTGTTGGGAAAATAGGTTTAGAAAACAATACTTTTAGGCACAACGAAAGTTTGAAATTTTTCTTTAAAACCGAGCCATTTTGATATTTACAGTAATAAACTTTATTTAAAATTATATTTGTTTTTATACGATGCGGTTAAGGGGATCCCAATTTTCTATTTAACGACCTTCTCCGCTATTCTCAAACCACATATTGCTTTGAGTGTGGCCTCAAAGAATCACGAATCAATTGCACAAAATAAAAACTTTTATTAACTTCGAGTAGTAAAGCTAATTCTCTATTTAACCAGTAACTATGTGTTTTTCCTAAAAAATAGCCTTTATTTTGTAAAATAAATATCCACGATTTTCTGACAAAATGATGATGTAAATAATGTGTGTAATAGTTTAGCACATAATAGCTATTTATAGAGAATAAGTATAAGAGTTCTATTCAAATAAAATCTAATTAAATAATAAAATATTTTAATAGAAAATACAACTTCTATTCTAAGTAGAAGAGGTAAGGGGCAACTACATGCTCTATGGATTGCTAAGGATTGCCACCCCTTGCCACCCCTTGTGTTCTACAAAGCCTAGTTGGACCTTTTATGTATTGGGTCCAATTATATGTTGACTGGCATTGACCATCGCTAACCGTCCACTTGCTGCTATTAGAACGCACCACATCACTCTTTTTTTAATATTATATATAATATTTTGTTTAAAAATGTAAAAAATATATATAATATATAAATAATTCAAAAAATAAAAATATTATATAAAAATATTAAAACTTTTAAAAATTATAAACATAATTTCGTAAAAAAATCAAAATATTATGTAAAAATTAAAAATTTGTCATAAATTTTATTTTTTTCAAATGTTATAAATAAATTTTGATTTGATTCAATTTTCACAAATCACTATCAACATTATAACACCATTTTACGTTATTAAATATACAAATAATTATACTAATCCAATATGAAAATAAATGTATGTATTCATTTCTTCAAATATTTTCACGTTTCATTAATATGATTACACCAAATCAAAGTTTATTTATCAAATTTTATATTGAATCAATTCAAGTTGATGTTACACTCAATTAAATTCTAATCCAGTTGTAGTGCAACAATAAATACAATTTAAATTGAAGAGTTCACTCTATCTTTACAGTTTCAATCAAAATCATATTTATAAATTAATTACATAATTTATTCAATTCATAATTTAATTAAAATAATGTAGTAAGGCGATAAATAATTGAATCTCCCTCTACAAACAATTAAATGTATCTAATTGCAATAACCCATTTTTCATCAAAATAATCAATCGCTTGATTGAAAATATGGATCGATGATGAGGACACTGTTGCAGCCGTATTTTCCCAAGCTATGAATGTAATCGTTCATGTGAGTTTGTCAGGCGAGTCGAGAAAAAGGTGTTTCAACTTCAACTACATTCTCCATTTTCGACCAATAAAGACGTAAATATAGCTTCTAGTTTACTATAAATAGCTGCAAAGAAAAAAAAATGGATGCATGTTTTCATCATTTACAATGTTTGAAAGGATTGGAGTTGTCCAAGTGAACCAGTAGCTTCATTGTTCAAATTCTGACTATATACAGAAGCTTTCAGAATCAAAGATGTTTATATTGTTGTCTCTAATATCAAAGAAATTAGTATCCTAATCCTCGTGCTTAGGTTGAAAAAGTCGTTTTCGTATTTTTAGGTGAAGTGGAAATCCACTTCACTGAGCATTGAAATCCATTCAATATTATGTAGATTGCAATCGATACATGACCGTGAATCTAAAGTTCTAAGTTACTGACATTGTAGGCCAGATGTAGGGAAGGAAATATGGATAAGTCACGGGTCATGCTATCATCAAGAAAGATAATCAAAATTCCCCAATAACTATGGAAATCGCAATGAAGATTCCAAGGAGCAACGACAAATCAACTTTTGAGACTTTGTTGGGGAAGGGGTACCCTAAACCAGTGCTGTAAACTTTGGTGGAACCACTTGTGGGGCATCCTGAATCCTACCTCTGAAACAGATATCGCTTGTTCAAATTCCTTCCCAATATTTTTCTTTTAACGTATGTAGTCGGGGATCCCACGGGTTCTGGATAAACCAGCATACATATATCTATATAAGTGAGCTGCTGCTGGCATGATAATTGAAACGTACCTATTATCTGCCATTCCGCTACTCCTACTTGTTTATTTCCATGTGATAGCAGCATGCACAGTAGCAAATTGTTCTTATTGCTGTCTAGAATTTCTCTTCCAGTCCTTGCACAGATGACAACAGGATGTTGTCACGTCCTAGAACTTTCCCTCCTGATTTTCACTTTTGGATTATGCTACACTACGTTGGATATTATTTTTGGTAATTCAACAAGAGTTTAAGGAACACTTGTGACAGTAAAAGTAGATGCAGATATAAACATAAACAAACTTAAGAAAATGTTAAACAAAGACACCAATTATGCTTGTTTCCGTATATGCTTGTTTGTTGGGGTTGCCGTCAAGCACCTGGAGTCTTTTATCTTTTTGGCATGATAAGCTTGGTCTTAACATTGACTTTCCTTCTCTGTTGGTAAAAAGAAACATTCACTGAACACACATTTTATTGAATGATCAAAGTTGTTTTTATACAGTAAAATGTAACAAAAAGATAGCAACAAAATTTCAAAAAAAAAAAAGAAAAAAGAAAAATTTTAAATCTCGCAAAGAAATTTTGTTGCAAAACGACTGATTCTTAGCAGATTCTTAGACATCAGTTTCAACACTCCTCCTTGACTTAGAAGATGCAACACCAAGCCTTTCTCGTAGAAATTCAAATCTTATTTTAGGAAGAGCTTTAGTCAAAAATATTTGCAATTTTCACTTTCAGTATTGCAGTAGATAAGTTGTAGTTCTCCTCCTTTCTAACCTTCATCCTTTTTGAGCTGAAAGAGTCAGTGACATTCGTATAGTATCCAAAGGAGTTATTGATGCAAATGTATCTGAAAAAACTACGCCAAACATTTGTGCATATCATTTACTGACCAGCCTTGCCTTATACTTGTTTAAAGAATCGTCAGGGTTGAATTTGGTTTTGTAAACCTATTTAACCCCCATAGGTTTCTTGTGTGAAGGTCTGTCCACTAGCTCCCAAGTGTCATTTTTCTCAATCATATTCAACTCCTCTTACATTGCAACCCTCCATTTTTCATGTTCAATAGCTTCAACAAAATCGGTTGGTTAAAAAACAACTACATTACACCTAGGATAAATATTGGAAAGTGTCCTCATGCTTTTAACTGAGAGATCATTCAATGTATTCATCAAAATACTACTGACATGACTCATCCCAATTCCACTTCTTTATTTCCAAAAACTTGACATCTCTACTGTATCCAATAAAAATCCTCAGTTCTGACTTTTTATCCAATTTGTTTCCTTTCACCTGAGTAACATAAGAGAAACACAAACAACCAAAAGTTTTTAATTCATTAACAATGGTCTATAACCAAAATATGTTTCAAATGATGTTTGCTTCTTCATTACTTTTTGTAATAATCCGATTTTCAGTGGTATTAGAAACGATAGTTTTGGAACTTCATTTAATTCGTAAATTAAAGTCTGCAAATATATTAAACTTTGGTCTAGTAATTTTGCTGAATTGATAGTCAATTAAAGTATAATGACTAAATTGTAAAATTTTATCGCTATAGATTTTTAATTGCCCAAAAACTTAGAAGACTTAAATTGCAATTAATCCAATATCTAATTTGGAATATGATCCATCTTGAATATGTTGGAGTGTACGGTAGGTGAATGTTTGGTGATTATGTTATTAAAATTATATTTAAATTAATTAAAAGAATAAAATTTATAAAATAAACAAAACAAATAAAAGTGGGGCGAAAGAGAAGAAAGTTTCATCTTCTCCATTCACCACCGAAAGTCATAGCCTAGGGGTTTCAACATTTATTTGATCAATTGGTGAGTTCAATTAAGTTTTTTTTTGTAATTTTTATATTTTTAAGGTCATGGGAGTTTGATTTAACTAGCTTATGTACTAATTTGTAAAACTGTTAAAGTTTTTGAAAGTTTTCATTAATGATTTCTTGAAGAAATTGATGTTAAATTAATAGATTTTAATATTAAATGTGAAAAAGGACTAGATTGTAAAGTTTAAATGGTTAGTTCTGTTCAAAAGGACCAAAGTAAATAAATTGTAAAATTGATGTTAAAATTATATAATATTCGATAATAGGGAGTCCCCAAGGGATGTAATTGAAATCAGTTTTGAAACCAAAGGTTAAATTTAAAAGTTAGGGCTATTTCGGTTTTAGGGACTAAATTGAATAAAATGTAAAATTTTAAGAGAATTCAAAAAATGAAATTGAATATTTATGTAACACCCCTTACCCAGTTCAGTAGCCAAACCCGAGCTATAGAGTGCTATAATCAAATTCAAAACAGAACGCATTCAATTTACATCAATTATTTCAATTAAACATGGAATTACTTTATAACTACACAATTAACATTCAAATTAAACATGAATCATATAATCATAATCAATTCAATGCATAACTGTAACACCCATAACCTGTTTCAGTTGTCGAAATAGGGTTACGGAGTATTACCGTACAAAACAGAACATCTTATAGCCAATAGAAATTAATTTTCAAATTAATTTAATAAATACATAAGAAATTTCAAATTGGAATGAATCAAGCATTTACGAGCCTTAAATCGAGCCTACTTGGCCTTAAAAATAACTTTCGAACAACCAGAGACCAAATCGGAACAATTAGAACATTTCCGGAAAATTGAAAATTTTCAACTACAAGAATCACACGGCCGTTACATGCCACATATAACCAAAAACAAACGATTGAAAATCTATCGAATCTAGGGTTGGATAGTATGAGCTTCTCGAAGATCCGAGTGGCACATTTCAAAAATCAAAATCTACGGAAAAGGAAAACATCAAATAAGCATTACGAAATGCTTAGTAAGCTCATATGTAAATAAAACTTAACTTACCTCGAATAACAATCATGGATGTAAAATAATATGAATAATCAAGTTTATCTAATTCATCAAAACATAATACAACAATGTGAGTTGTACTCATTTTCAAACTAAGGCTTAGTTTGGATGAGCGGTGTGTTTATTTCCGGTGAGGTTAAAACAGCAGTGGCGGTGAGATTAGTTACTGTAGCGGTGAAATTAGAAACAATGGTGGAGCGTGTGTTTGGATTCAAACGCAACTGTAGCGATGAGATAAGAATTGAAAATGACTATTAAGGACATTAGATTAAACATGATATATAATAAAAATATATATAGATTATTCAACAATTACAAAATTAGTAAATAACAAAAATTATTTCAAATAAATTTATGTCTAATAATAATTTAATTAAAAAATAATTAAAATTTGAGAAATTTATTATTTTATTTAATATTTCAAAGCTAATTATATATTTAGCTATAATTGTTCAATTTAGTATTACTTTATTTATATAGTTAGATATTTTATTTTAAGTTTATATTTAACTACTTATAATTATTTATTTTTATATTATAAATTTTATTATGGTTTATATTTATTTTAAAATATATTTATAAAAAATATTAAAATAATTATGACAATAAACATATAATTTATATATTTTATGATAAATTTATATATTTACTACATCGACATATAAAAGAATAAAATTTATTTAATTACTATATAATAACATTTGTAATTTACTTATTTGGATACCCAAAAGTTTTATTTTCACACTCACATGAAAGATAAAGTGGTAAAAATATTACCCACTGTAGTTTCTTTTTGTTTACTGGCGTTTGACACTCCAGTCCAAAATTTCCTTACCAGTGTGTTGAAAGGCCTTTCACTGGCCAAATTTGTTGTCATCCAAATGGGTATATGTGGTGCGATTGCACCAAAATCAAGAATAAACGTGTTTCACTGGAAGTAACTGGGCATCCAAAGGAGCCCTAACTCCAAATCATTCATAGGTATACAAATAATCAAATTTTAAAATTTATCTTTCACAAGGATATATTTGAGCATATACACGATATGTCTTATTTACGATTCACCTTTTGTATTCTTGTATTACCCGATGAAACTCAATAAACAACTCGATTACACAGGTATTAATTTCATCATATGCTCAACTGAGTTGAGTGTGAAACCATGCTAGGCTACCCATCCGGGCTAAAACTTTATATCGACACATCAAATAGCCTAGCCAAAGCTATAAATACATGTAAGGTTGCCAGTCCAGGCTAAATCTTTAAAATGACAACAAATTACCAGTCCAAGCTAAATATGTGTCAATGTATCTTCGAGTCCACAACAAATGCTGGAGCTCAGTATAATAAAAAATCAACCTGTAACCATGTGTAAGATATGTTTACAATCTTTCATCAAGGTAGTTTCCTTCGTACAAGTTCATAGTTATCTATTTACAAATTAAATCCAAGTCTCACCCATTTTGTACTAAACTGCAATTAAATCAAGGTTTATTAAATTACAGCTATTCACATTGTAACATAAATAAGGTTCAAAACATAAATATATCATATAATCTTACCTAACAAAATCAATAGACCAGTTGCTCCGTAGGGGCTAATCAGTGATTTTCCTTTTTTTTTTTAATTATCCTCAACTTGAGTCAAATCCCGATCTATATAGTAATTAATTTTAAACTATCAATTCCAAATATCATATATAACATCATTTTATATGTATATGACCATAAATGTTCACTTTATAGAAATTCTTTAAAACTTTGCATTTTATTCATTTTAGTCCCTAAAATCGAAAATAACATAACTTTCAATTATGAGCTTCAATTTTGAAACTGATATCCAGTTCATCCTTCCATAGCCCTCTAATACTTATAATTATATAAATTTCATGTAAAATTTAAATTATAACACTTTATTCCCTAAGTTCAAAACTAACAATTTTCACGTTACAAATTAGTCCATTTTCATAACTAAGCTCAAAATCTAAACAAATAACATCAAAAACTTCAAGATCCATCAATGTGACATTTCAAAGCTTTAACATTTTTAGGATCTAATCCCTGGGTTATCTAAATCAAACTCCCGAGATTTCAAAAACATAAAGTTTACAAGAAACAGACTAAAAATGGCTTCCTAATGGGTTTGGATGGGCGATTAGATGCGGTGTGGTGTGTTTAGCCTACTTTTTGTCTCACGCTACAGAATTGCTATAGTATCTAATCTCACTGCCGCCACTATTTTTACACTAATCGCAAGTAAACGCACTACCCATCCAAACTCACATGGAAATGGAAAAATCGGTGCATGTAGAAGATGATGAAGGTGTCTTCTCTTTATTCTCATGTCTTGTTTTCTTATTTATTTTTATTAACTTAATTTAGAATGTTATTTAATGAAATAATAACATAATTCATGTATTTTAAGCATTCTAACCGTCCACTAATAGCTATAGTGGGCTATTTACCATTTAAACATTAATTTATTATCTAACTAAGCCTAAAGAAAATATATAGTGATTAACTTTTACGATTTAGTATTTGTACCTTAATTTCTAACTGTTTAATAAAATTATCGGATCAAAATTGAATTACTCTATAATATACTCGTAAATATTAATTAATAATATTTACAGAATCAATTATCAAAAAATAAGGTTCTAAATCCACTGTTTCCGGGACTATTGAAAAACAGATTGTTAAATTACATTACTTTAAACCTCAAAATGAATAGATACTCAAAAAATGTCAAGTAATAAAGTAATTTTTCAAGTTTTGGTCATGGATCCCATTCTAAGTGAAGACTTGCAAACAGCCAACAAGACAGGAAGTCCTTATGTAATGCGAAAGCTTTTAAGTGACCGAACTTCTTTGCACAAGATGATCATGTTTATGAAATGAAAACCATTAAACATGAAAAGAATGATCTACTCACTTAAGAAGATGTTATGCACGATGTTATTTCTAAGCTCTAGAAGACAAAAACTGTGGGGAGGATGGGAGAGAAGAAAGAAAAAGAAAAAAAAATAATTAAATTTTATTTTTGTTTTTGTTTTTGTTTAACGGATGTAATAATTTTGTATTTCTACTCTCAATCTATTAAGATTATTTTAACCAACTATCAAAATTAAAAATAAAATTAAATAAAAACTAAAATTAAATATTGGCAATTTTATATCTTAAAAACATTGTTTATAATTTGATAATTTAGGTTTCCCCAAAAAGTTCACACTTTTTAGGTAAAATACTTATGAAATTAAAAAAAAAAAAAAATCTATCAAATGTGGTTACACTCTTTCAAAATTTAAAATTTAACCTCTATATATTAATTTTGAAACATTAAGTCTCTATAATTTTTTATTTAAAAATCTTGGTCCTCCATTTAATTTTATCGTTAAAATTAACAATGTCAAAAGTAAAATAATTTTTTTATTCCTCAATATTTATATATTTTTTTTAATTTAGTCCTTACCTTTTAAAAGTACATAAAAATTTAAATATATATATTTTAAATAAAAACAATAAATTTAAAAAAATTAAAAATTATATTTTTTTCTAAAAAATTATGAAAAAAATAAAACTACTTAAATTTCAAAAAATAAAAATATAAACGATTTAAAAATATAAACAAAAATTCCAAAATTCAATGTTATCTAAACTGGACTAGATCGACCAGTCGAACTGGGAACCAATTGGGATATTGGTCCGGTGAGAGGTAAAAAAGCAATTGACTCGCAAACCAATACGAATTGATTGAACTGAGCTAAAAAAATCAGTTGAACCGATTTCGAACTAGTTGACCAATTGGTTCCTTAAACGATCAGTCTAACAAATCCAAAGCAAATAAATTATTAAAAAAATCAAAATTAAAATTATTAAAAATTATAATTGATTCAATTGCTAGTCCAATTAATTTTTTTTAACCTGATTCAACCAGTCCATACCGGTTCATGAGTTAACTAGTTTTAAAATTTTTAAACTTTTTTAGCCCTCAACATTTGCAGTTTTTTTATCAATTGTCCATACCCTTTAAAAGTACGTAACTTAAAAAAAATTAAAATTTATTTTTTATTTTAAAAAAAAAATTTAATTTTAAACATTATATTTTTATAAAAAATTAAAATATATGAAAAAAATTTTAAAAAAAATCTTTAAAAATATAAAAATTTTATCTAAACCAGACCGAACTGATTAGACAAAGAACCAACTTGAGTATCAATTTGATGTGAGGTGAAAAACTAGTTGACCGTGAATCAGTAAAGACAGGTTGAACCAACCTAAAAAAACAATGGAATTGGCAGTTGAACTGGTTTTTATCATTTTTACTATTTTTATTTTTAGTTTTTTAATAATTTATTTGTTTTGAACTAGTCGAATTGATCGTTCTGGGAATCAATTGGTTAGACTAATTCAAACTTAATTGTTGGTTCAAAAAACTTTTTAGCTCAGTTCAACCAGTTCATACTAGTTCAAAAGTCAACGCATTTTTTACCTCTCGCTGGATGATAACATGTTAATTTGCATGACATTTTGTGTTTAATTCGGTTTATTTCTGAATTGATCCCTACTAAATTAGTACTTTTATGTTTTAATCTTGTCAGGGATGCAATTGAGACATTAAAAGACAAATACAAGCAGAAAAGGACCAAATTGAAACACAATTAATGAAATGAGGACAAATAAAAAATGTGGAGAAAGCCAAGGACTCATCAGATTTTTTGACTTTGTAAAAACTAAAAATAAGAAAAAAATCTTATTTTATTTTATTTATTTTTTTTATTTGATTTTATGTTAAATTAGTTAAGGCTAAAATTAGTAAATTCTATGTATATAAATAGGGTCTTAATGTTCCTAGAAAAGACACACGTAATTTTACATTTGATTTCAATTTGAAATTGATTAACCATTATTCTTTTTTTTTTCATTCAAATTGGCATGAGCATTCTGTTTCCATTTCTTTATTCTTTCAAATTGGTCTAATTGCTTTCCAAGTAATTTTTTTTTCCTATTCTTCACCACTATCATCAAATCACCTTTTAAAATCTATAAAGCATGAATAATTTCATGCTTCACTAAATTCCATCTTAGCTTAAGGCCGGTGTTCTTTCCGGATGGGAATCGTGAGATACGTATTTGTGCTAAAAATCATTCCAAAATCATTCCAATCGGTATTCACTTTTTTTCCTAAGTATCGAGATAGACAAATCATCCCTTAAAGTTAAACTAAATTTCAAGTCAAAGTGCACGTTGGGTTTGAGTCATGTTTGCTAACAGTTGGAGAAATGAGTCGGCCGTATTGTATTCGGATCTCCGAGAACAAATCAAGGAAGAAGTGATTAGGTTTAAACGACCCACGCAGTTGAGGCCGTTAATTCGAATTGGATTCTTCAAAGCGCAAGGCTGCTGGAATCTTGAATCGAGAACACGTGTATCTCGGTTAGATAATCGGTAAGGGTTGGTTTGCAGGTCATATCGGGACCAGCTACGATAGGAAGAATAGATGGTTAGGACATTCTTAATTGCTATAACCAGCTTATCGTTGGAAGAGAAGATTAATTTTCGAGGATCAAGTCTTAATCCGGAATCTATCGAGTCTAAGGCTAAGGCTATTTATCTTTGTTTACAAAAGTCTAATTATTTCTCGATTTAAATTTATTTCTAATAGTAATTAATTGTTTACTTACGCTGATTCGATTATTTACTTTCTAAACATTTTCAAAACCTCCAGATTTTTTTATTTTTTTATAGGTCCATTTCGAGTCGTGAGCACAACTTTTGACACGACAAACATTCTGTTCACAAGATAAATGCAGAAGTTAATTATAACATATAATCCTTGTGGACTCAACCCTACTACCACTCTTTACTACTATTTAGAGTTATTTTGTAGGAATTATTTTTAGTGGTTTCGACGGTCATCAAATTTTAGTGCCGTTGCCAGTGATTGGATATATTTTTCTAATTTTTATTTGTTTACCTTATGACCAGATCAGAACCGCCCGACAGCTGTGAAGAGAAGTCATACGACATGCTAAACGGCCAAATCCCATATTCGAAATCATATCATACACCATGAAAATTTTCTCATTTGACAAACCAAACGAGATGGCTGAACAGATGATACGCCAACTTACAGCGGCACCGAATGAACAAGAACCCTTATGTATAACCTATCCGATGCAAGGAACGCTGTTCAAGTTAAAGTCGAGTTTGATTCATTTACTACCCACCTTCCGTGGACTATAGAACAAAAATCTGCATACCCACCTTAAGGAATTTCATATGGTGTGCACAAGAATGAAGCCTCAGGGAGTAACCGAAAACCAAATCAAACTTCATGCTTTTCCTTTCTCATTTGCCGACTCTGCTAGAGAGTGGTTATTTTATTTACCCTCAAGATTTGTCAACACATAATCTGACATGTCTTGTTTGTTTCTTGACAGGTTCTTCCTTGCAGCTCGAGCGGTCGAACTAAGGAGGGACATCGTAGGAATCTGTCAGAAAGAGACTGAATCACTCTAAGATTATTAGGAACGGTATAAAAAGTTATGTGCAAGTTGCCCACAACATGGATTGACTGGACAGTCATTCTTGTAGTATTTCTATAAGGGTTTGCTCCCGCTAGAAATGAAAATGATAGATGTTGCTAGTGGGGGCACTTGTTAATATAGCGCTTGAAAGAGCGAGAAAGTTGATTTCAACCATGGCTGCCAACTCTCAGCAATTCCGACCAGCCACAGAACCCATGAAACGGGTTCACAGGTTAAGTTCTCTATCTCTAGAAGATAAAATTGATAAGCTGATTAACATTGTTCAAATTTTACTTATAGATAAAATGGGCCCAGCATGGTTGTGTGAAATTTACGCTAAGCCAGACCATCTAACGGATTCATATTCGATTTTACATGAGGATTTGACAGAATAAGAAAACGTTGTCGGGAACTTTCCAGGACTGCTCCAAAGGCGATATGACCTCTACTCGAACTCATATAATATGGGGTGGAAGAATCACCCAAATTTAAGTTTTTGAATCCTCAGTTCAATCAATCTTACCAACAAAGACCGCCTCTGAATCAACAATTACCACCCCTAAAGTCATCTTTAGAAGTCATAGTGGAAAGGCTAACTAATAGTACTGAAAAGTTTCAGCAAAAAATTGAAATACATTTGCAGGAGTTAGATAAGTAAGTGAGCAAGCTTACGCTCACGGTTAGTTGTTTGGAGTCCCAAGGTAAGCTGCTATCCCAAACTGAGCCTAATCTTTGACACAATGTAAGTGCTATAACTTGAGGAGTAAGAAGGTTTTAGAGCCTAAACCTGGCACGAGTCATGCCCACGACTCTGGTCAAGATAAGGAGAAACTTGATACAAAAACTCCAGTAGAGTCAGCACCACAAAAATCATTTGCAGTACCATCTCCATTTCTTAGAAAACTTGTTCAATGCAAGAAGGAGTGAGAAGAAAAGGAAATCCTCTACACCTTTCGAAAGGTAGAAATCAACATACCTCTTCTTAAAGTGATTAAGCAGATTCCATGATATGCAAGATTCTTAAAAGAATTATGCATGAGTAAAAAGAAGTTCTTGGGCAATGAAAAGGTGAGTGTCAAAGAAAATGTCTCCGCCATTTTACAAAGGAAAATACCACCCAAATGTAAAGACCAAAGTATGTTTTCCACATTTTGCAAAATAGGTAGTGTCGGTATTAAAAAAGTTATGTGTGACTTAGGTACATTAATTAATGTTATGCATTTATCAATTTATAAACTACTTAATGCGGGTCCTTTGAAAGAAACATGTGTAATTATTCAGCTTGTAGATAGACCTGTAGTGCATCCGGAAGGAGTGCTGGAGGACGTTCTTGTTAAGGTAAACGAACTGATATTTCCTGCAGACTTCTACATCATCAACATGGAGGACAACAACTGGGCCAATTCACCTAAGATGCTTCTTGGGAAACCGTTCTTAAGTACCGCGTGAATGAAAATTGATGTTTGGAGCGGAACACTCACTATGGAATTTGATGAAAAAGTCTTTAAGTTTAATGTTTATGAGGATATGGGACATCCCAATGATAAATTACAAATTATGCATTGTAGGAATGTAGATCTTGACATTAAGCAAGAGGAATTATCGATGATCAAAAAACCAATACGTGGAGCTGTTATGAAAGTCTTGAAATTAGAGTTGAAACCGTTTTCAGAACGTACAATGATTCTGACAGAGAAAAATACAAACTTGAATGGAAAAGCTCAAAGACACCTCAATCCATTAGTGACAGGGGAATCGGGGAAAGGCTTCAAGGACAATGGGCAAAGGTCGAAACTTTTCTACAAGAACATCCAAGTACACGAGATGGAAAAATTAATTCTCAATGAGCCAAACGGATAACATTTAAGGCCGCCAAGCTAATGACGTTAAACAAAAACGCTTTTTGGGAGAAAACCCAAATTTATTTTTAATTTATTAATTTTTTTAATTTTAGTTTAATTTGGATTAAAAATAAAATGAATAATAACCAGATTATTATTTAATCAGGTTAATGTGCTATTTTCAGGTACGTAATGGAGGTTGTCAATTTTCTCAAAATCAGATACTAATGGTGGTGTGGGCACACTGTGTTAAATACTAACAATTATTTTCCAACACCGACAACATCATTAGACACACATGGGGAGTATATTTAACATTTCTCTTTGCTTGTTGTTTGAGTTACTATACTTTATTGCATATAAAACATACTTGAGGACAAGCATAGTGTAAGTAGGGGGGATTGAAAGTTGTGAGTATGCACGGATGATTGATTGATTTTTGCTACATGTTTCTCTTCTGCATATGTTTAAACTTATGTTAGATTTATTCACTAGTTTCTTTCGACATTGAGCCTCTAATCTCATTACTTAGTCAATTTGAACAATTGGGCAATATTTGAATTAAAGTGTTCAAGTATCAAGATTAGTCGACATTTGTGTTTTAAGATTGATATATGTAACTAGATTTTTCATATAAATTGATTGTTTGGAAAAATATTTGTTGTACATAAATAAATAAATAAATAAAAATAAAAATAAATAAATAAAGGCTCAAGTTATGACTGAAGTTTTGAAAACGTGACCGAATTTAGTAACCGGAGTAAGGTGCTTGGGTTGTCATTTTATTTTGCGTAAAAAGGTTCGAGTGACAAATTAATTACTTTTAAACATTCCGCTAGGCGAGCCTTAAAAAAAAGACTGTTTGAACTGAGTAACAGGGATAGGTTGTTTGGGTTGTCATCCTAGTTCGCATAAAAAGGTATGACCATGTCTAAAATTTCTTTAATGCGTAATTAATTAATAATGCCTTGCAATTTTGGATTCAAACTCGATTTAGTGAAATGATTTAGTTTACATATTTCAATTTTATGACACTTGTTGATTAAACTATATATTCTGAGCATTTATTTATTTTTGCCTATGTTATTTACATTATGGATGCGGAAAAGAGGCTTGATTTTTGATAAATTGTAGAATAATTTCTAATGTTTGAAGGAACAATATGCTTGAAGACAAGCATGAGCTAAGTAAGAGGGATTTGATAACATGTTAATTTACATGACATTTTGTGTTTAATTTGGTTTATTTCTGAATTGATCCTGCTCAATTAGTGCTTTTATGTTTTAATCTTGTCAGGGATGCAATTAAGACACTAAGAGACAAATACAAGTAGAAAAGGACCAAATTGAAACACAATCAATGAAATGAGGCCATATAAAAAAGTAAAGAAAGCCAATGACTCATAAGATTTTTTTACTTTGTAAAAACCAAAAATAGGGAAAAAAAATCTTATGTTATTTTATTTTTTTATTTGATTTTATGTTAAATTAGTTAAAGCTAAAATTAGTAAATTCTATGTATATAAATATGGCCTTAATGTTATTAGGAAAGACATGCGTAATTTTACATTTGATTTCAATTTGAAATTGAATAGCCATTATTCTTTTATTTTCATTCAAATTGGCGTATTTTGTTTCCATTTCTTTATTCTTTCAAATTAGTTTAATTGCTTTCCAAGTACGTTTTTTTCTCATTCTTCACCACCATCATCCAATCACCTTTCAAAATCTACTGTAACACCCCAGACATGGCCTAGATGTTATGACCAAATCTGACGATGTCACATGGTAGTGTTTTTCGAAATAAATGAGTTGTCATAAAAACCTTTTTTCTATTTGACCTTTTTACAAAAACTTGTGTTAATTCTCGGATTTGTCGTTAATTTAAAATGTTGTTCATTATCACAAAATTATTCTTTTTCAAAACGTTGTTAATTTTTAAAATGTCTCTTATTGTTGGAGCTTTTTAAATCAGTTTGCGTATTTGAGTGTATTTTGTTAAAGCATTTGATTCATTTTGGTTCATTTTGAAAACTTGATTACCTCTACTACTAATAGTTGTAAAAACAATAGAAATCTCAAATTAACCACGAAAATCCACAAAGGTCATATTACAGAAAAATACCCTAAATAAAAATACTTAAAAATATAATCAAGTACAAAATATATGGGGTCGCGTGGCCACCTCTGAGTCCCTCGTTGCACTGATCCGCTTATGACTGGAGATTACCTGTACAGTAAAACAAAATGGGTGAGTTTACGAAAACTCAGTATGTACTCTCTATGTAATTATACAGATAAAATGCAAGCAGTAACAGACTGGGCCTAAGCCCTTCAGAGTAGCAGTATCAATTTGGGCCTTAGCCCATCACATTGTCAGTAATCAGAAGGTCTTAGCCCATTACAGTATCAGTAACAGTAACAGTGACAGTATCAGAATGCATGTCCTACTCAACCATCCACTATACACCATTTCTTGTCCAACCCTGCACTTCTGTAAGGATTAAATCAACCACCCATCCCTACATTTATAAATTAGCACCGGTTGCGGTACTAAACAGTATTTGCAGTAGAGCTACCAGTATAATAGGTTTAGAGCCCTCAGTGATTTGCAGTAGAGCTACCAGTACAGTACACTTCCTCCAATCATATTATCCCAACCCCATGCAATGCATCATACAATCATGACATGCCATCTCATGAAAACATGCATATAATCAGAACATTATAAATATCATTCTCAGTATACAGTCATACATATTCTAAAGTCATACAATCAGTTTGGGATCTAGGTCAAGCTTACCGACCCTACAGTAAGTCCATAATCAACTCGGGCGACCCGTGCAACCTTAGAAGCCAAACAGTGAAAATGGGCCCATAGGCCCATATAATTTGGCACATGGCCAACCTTGTCGATCATATGCCTATATTTGTCACACGGCCTACCACACGGGCAGCCGCACGCCCATGTGGCGTCAACGATTCACACTTTTTGGCTTTTCGTTGATTTCAATTTGCAGAGTTATGTTTACACACCTGGTTTCTATTTGCTGAAAAAACTGCCCACACCTTTGAAACCTACACTTGATCAACAATTCCCAATTATTCATTTAATCATTTACTCAATCGAATACGTACAAGTTACCCCAATCGTTAAACTCACAACAACAATACCTTCGATCGAGTAAAAAGGGAAGTTTCGTCCACCCTAATGCCAATTAAAGATCTTCCACCCTTTGAATAGTCCCTAAGCACCAACCAAAAATAGGTAAGCACTTATTCATCAAGCAACAAGATAATACTATACTATTATACTTAAATCACTTAATCGACAACCACTCACCTTGTTTAAACAACCGAGGCCCTATCCACCTAAACTGTCGAAAAAGAACGATCACTAGTTCCTCAGTTACAACCTGCAATTCAGCCAACCTCCTATTAACAACTATTCGAAAGAACAGTTTGAACCAAATCGAAAAATAGACTTACCAAAAGTGCAAAACCGAAGAATAGCAAGGGACCACAAAATCGACAGAGAGTTATAAAGAAAATGTTGGCACTATGAGGGTAGGATAAGGTGAGGAAATTTGGTAAGAACGAAGCGGAAGGTTTGCCTTAAGAAGGGACAAAACTAAAAGGGAAAAGAGATAAACAAGAACCCGAATATCAATAATCGGTACCAATGAATGAAGAATAGTCGACAGAACAATAGAGAGAAACCAATGCCAAAGTCAAAATATGGGTAGAAAACAATTATGTTTCAGCTGGGGAAACAAATGAGGAAACGTTAAGGACTTTCAGTAAGGGGAAGTAAGCAAAACGAATAACGAAAAGACAGAGAGGCAGAAAAACCAAAAGAAGAATTCGACATAATGGGGAAAGAGAGTTATTAACCAAATTTTTTTGAAAAAAAAAACTCCAGCTCGGCATAACCTCTAAACACTCCCCACAAACGTATCCGCAAAATTCTCCAACCACTCCATTATCCAAATCCCAACATTTTCTTTTAAAATCACTCAAACATAATCCTCTCAACCACCAAATTCAAACCTCACTCAAACTTTGCGCATTTTGGTCAAACTCTATTACCCACATGACACAGGCAGTAAAAATAAATCCCTTGCTTGCGCAAGGACTCGAACTCCAGACCTCCTGCTCTTTTGCTCCCTACTTAACCACTAGACAAGCAGATTTATTCTAACATATCTTACCAATATTTATTTATAAGTCTACTGGCTAAAGATAGGGCTTTATTCAATTGAAAATAAAATTTTTGCCCGAGCTAAGATTCGAACCCAAGACTTCTCAGATACTCCCAAAACACATAACCACTGAAGCAGACTAATATTTGTGTTATAAATGCACGAAATCAAATACATAAATTTTGGGGCGTTACATCTATTACATCTACAAAGCATGAATAATTTCATGCTTCACTAAATTCCATCTTAGCTTAAGGCTGATGTTCTTTTCGGACGAGAATTGTGAGATACGTATTTGTGCTAAAAATCATTCCAATCGATATTTACTTTTTTCCTAAGTATCGGGATAGACAAATCCTCCCTTAAAGTTAAACTAGATTTCAAGTTAAAGTGCACGTTGGGTTGGAGTCGTTTTTGCTGACAGTTAGAGAAATGAGTCGGCCGTGTTGTATTCGGATCTCCAAGAACAAATCAAGGAAGAAGTGATCGGGTTTAAATGACCTACGCGGTTGAGGCCGTTAATTTGAGTTGGGTTCTTTAGAGCGCAAGGCTTCCGGAATCTTGAATCGGGAATATGTGTATCTCAATTAGATAACAGGTAAGGGTTGGTTTACAGGTCGTATCGAGACCAGCTACGAGAAGAAGAATTGGTGGTTAAGGCGTTCTTAACTGCTATAACCAGCTTATCGTTGGAAGAGAAGATTAATTTTTGAGGATCAATTCTTAATCCAGAATCTACCAAGTCTAAGGCTAAGGCTATTTATTTTTGTTTACAAAACTCTGAATTTATTTCCCGATTTAAATTTATTTCTAATATTAATTAATTGTTTATTTACATTGATTCGATTATTTACTTTCTAAACATTTTTCAAAACTCCCAGATTTATTTGTTTATTTTTTTTGCAAGTCTATTTGGAGTCGTGGGCACGACCTTTGCCATGATTTTTAACACGACAAACGTTCTGTTCACAAGATAAACGCAGTAGTTGATTATAACATCTAATCCCTGTGGACTCGACCCTACTACCACTCTTTACTACTATTTAGAGTTATTCTGTAGGAATTATTTTTTGTGGTTTCAATGCCCATCACTGGACTAATACCCCAATCAGTTTCCAATTTGACCAGCTAGTCCAATCCAGTTTAGATAACACTAAATTTTAGATTTTTTATATTTTTAAAATCATTTTATTGGTTTTTTTATGAATTTTTAAGAGTTTTTTTTAAATTTATTTAAAATATGAAAAAAACAATTTTTATGTATTTTAAATGATAAGGACCAATTGGTAAAAAAATGTAAATGTTGAGACTTAAGAAAGTTATTTTACGTTTGATATTGTTAACTTTAACAACAAAATTAGAAGGAGAGACCGATATGTTTAAATAAAAAAGTACATGACTCAATGTTTCAAAATTAAAGTATAGAAACTAAAGTTTAAATTTCAAAAGAGTACAAGGACATATGATTTATTTAAACGATAAAAAAAATATTAATTTGGAGTTGTTGAGATGTGACTAAGGAAGTGCCTACTTCCTTTGTCACTGCAACATGCAGCAACTTGTCATATTTAGGAGATTGACAATTTATTGAACCATATCTTTAGGTTAAGCTAATATCATGGATTGTATCAAGCCCATCAATGAGGATCGTATACTTGGAAAAACTTATTTAGAAAACCATATCAAGTATATCAAATAGCTTCAATCGGGGAAGTTGGATCGAATTGAAATGTTCAAAACTTAACTATCAACACTCTATATTTACCTTGATTGTTATTATTAAATTATATCCATCTTATTTAGCTAGAGTTTAATAGGGATTATTATAGATTTCATTATGTTAGCAAGTCTCGAAAACTTCATATAATTGAGAGACTTGTATAGATTAATGTAGATAGATGGAGAGCATTTTACCTGATTAAGTAAGGAAAATATTTGCTGTATTGGGATTTTATAAGCTAAGCTCTTAAAGAGAGATTTGGGGCTTAATTTAGCATTACTTTTTAAAAGTACTTTTAGGCCAAAAAATACTTTTGAGCAAAAGTTAAAATTTTCTATTCCAACTTTTGGCTAAAAAAATACTTTTGTAAAGCATTTTTTTGTCTCAAAAGTACTTTTGAAAAGCTCAATAGCATCTTATTTAGTAATATCTTTATCTCAAAAGTGTTTTTTAAAAGCAATACTAAACTGATCCTTAGTGGTGAAAGTTTCACCCTTCAAAAGTATAAGAGTGGAGAAATTGTCATTGGAGAATGATAGGTTTATAATTACTAGTTGTAAATGTTTGAAAATAATGAATACTTCCCTATTACTTTGTGTTGTCACAGTACTAGCAGAAGTGTCTAACTTTCCAAATTGCTCCTTAGCTTGTTACTTATCAAAATAATTCAATGAAAAGAAAAATATATAAACTTACTTGAACAAAATGTATTAGTAGGTTAATTGTTTTTAATATATCAACCAAAAATGGGGACCGGGGGTGGGGGATGTGATTGGGTAGATCTCTATAATTCCCTCACCTAATACCTTCTAAACACATGTGGTCAAACGAAAAAAATCCACCAACAAAGCAGCCCCACAACTCCAAATGAATTGGATACATTCATAACATCCATCACTGTATTTGCATTGAAACCTTACAAAAATAGATGTTACATCAATGATGAAAGCCTCCTTACCCATTAAATTTCTTCAAGTGAAAATACTTCCACAAACAACAGTCATATTTACTAACAATCTCATCTCAACAGCTTGGTTTGTTTGTAGGGTTGATTAGAGGAGAGACGAGTAGGCACTATCAAATATGGTTGAATCAGGAAAGATTGGACGGCCCACAATCTCTGTCCCTCTCCAATAAGGTATGATCACGTGATTCACACACTCATGATTCGGCGTTTTTCATGATCATACTAATCAACCATCTCTCGCCGTTTGATCACAACCCAACCTCCATTTTCATCCCTTGATCACCTTCTTATCCTTAATACTTCCATTCCTCCTTTGCCTCTCTAATCTGTCTCTTATTATAGTACACAAACCCCCTTTTTCCCCCTTTTCTCTATCTGAAAATCACCGCAGAATCAAAAAGACCAGGTAACCCTGTGTTTTATTATAATTGCCCATCTCTTTTTTTCTTTCTTTTATTATTTACATTTATTGCGTTAATCCTTTTTTAAAGTATGAACTTGGGATCTTATTTGTTTTGGAAAGATGATGTTTCGATTCTAAAGAAAGGCAACGATCTATTTTCTTCCTTTAACATGTGGATCAATATTGCATTTTTATGTTCGGGTTTTAGGAAAGGATGGGTTTTCGTTTTGTGGGTGTTTCTTAGAATTGATTCTTTATTGATTATTCAGATGTTTATTGGTTATGATGGGCTGTTCTCTTTTTCTTTTAATGTTCTTCGTGAATTTAGGCTTTTGAAGCAACATTTGTGAAAATGGAAAATGGGATAGTAATGGTAGACAACAATATTGCGGAAGAAAGAGTTGCAAATGAGGAAGTGGAGGTGAGGGTTGCTGGGGATTCCGGTGAAACAAAAGAACCGGTAGATGAGGTTTTTGGGGAGGCAATTGCAACACAGGAGATTTTGCAAGAACAGGCAGAAAAACCTGGAGTGGATGGCAGCAGTTTAGTTGACGATGCAATTGGAAATGTTGAGACATTTGGTGATATTGGTTCAGAGGTAGTTAAGGAGAATTTGGATTTAGAACCTAAAGAAGAGACCTTTCAAGAGGCTGTTGAGGTTCTAACCGAGGTTGGAGCTCTGGAGATTGCGGTTCCAAGTGAGGTTGGAACTCTGGAGGTTGTGGCAGAGTTGGTGGACCAGCAGAAAGGGGAGAGTGTTAGTGGTGGTGTGGTGTTGGATAAGATTGACGAGGGAGGGACTGAAATGGGCGAAAGGACTGATGAATTGAATAGTGGGAAGGAAGTACCTGAAGTCAGTGGTACCAGAGAAACAGAAGTTCCAAGGGACAAGGAAAAAAGAAATCTCAAGTTTGATACAGTCATGGAGATGCCTGTAAAAGGAGATACTTATCAGGGAAAAGAGAGTACGGAAGTAAAAGGTGCCACAGCTGATCTTGATTCAGTAGATGGTGGTGACAAAGATGAAAAAGCAAATAACGCTTTTGCTGCCACGGAGGATACCATGAATGGAGAAGTAAAAGATTTATCTGATGCTAGGGGCATGAAGAATAATGGTGAGATTGATGAACTGAGAGATATGCTGTCTGAGCCAAGTAAATCTGTTGAAGAGACAGTTGCTTCTGCAGTCGGGAACTTATCCTCTTCAGAAAAGTTTACAGATGAGAGGCATGAGAAGATTGAGGTTGGTAAAGCTGATTTGAGAACAGAGGTTCATGATAGTTTTCAATCTCGGCTCCCTGATGAAATGGTGGGTAATAAGGGTCAAGATATTGATTTTGTGACTGAACAATCTGATGATAAAGCAGAGAAAAATCAACAAAATAAGCAAAGCACCCCAGTGACCCTAGAGCAGGAAGTGCAACATGCTCCTGGATCTTCAGTGTCTGCAAAAGCCGAAGAGATTGGGAAGAAAGCAGACATAACTCAGGAGCCTAAGACAAACACCTCTGTGACTAAAGAATGTTTAATTGTTCCTGCTCCGGCATCGGCATCATCTGTTAAATCTACAAACCTTGCTACCCCTTCTCATCCTGCTGGCCTTGGGCGTGCTGCTCCGCTATTGGAACCTGCCCCCAGGGTGGTGCAGCAGCCTCGTGTGAATGGAAGTGTCTCTCAAGCACAGGCACAGGCACAGCAAATTGAAGATCCTGGTAATGTGGAGCCTGAGGAGAATGATGAGACTCGTGAAAAGCTTCAGTTGATTAGAGTTAAGTTTTTGCGGCTTGCTAATAGGCTCGGGCAGACTCCCCATAATGTTGTTGTGGCACAGGTTTTGTACAGACTAGGATTAGCTGAGCAGCTCCGGGGGAGAAATGGGGGCCGGGTTGGTGCCTTCAGCTTTGACCGTGCTAGTGCTATGGCTGAACAACTTGAGGCAGCTGGAAATGAACCCCTTGATTTCGCCTGTACAATTATGGTCCTTGGGAAGACAGGAGTTGGTAAAAGTGCTACTATTAATTCAATATTTGATGAAATCAAGTTTGGCACTGATGCTTTCCAGACTGGTACGAATAAGGTTCAGGATGTTGTGGGTACTGTGCATGGTATTAAGGTTCGTGTAATTGACACACCAGGCCTTCTTCCTTCCTGGTCTGACCAATGCCAGAATGAGAAGATCCTTCACTCTGTTAAGCGTTTCATCAAGAAAACACCTCCAGATATTGTGTTGTACCTCGATAGGTTGGACATGCAAACGAGGGATTTTGGTGATATGCCCCTTTTGCGTACCATAACTGATATCTTTGGTCCATCTATATGGTTTAATGCAATTGTGGTTTTGACTCATGCAGCTTCTGCTCCACCAGATGGTCCAAATGGTACTGCTTCTAGTTATGACATGTTTGTCACTCAGCGTTCTCATGTTGTACAGCAGGCTATTCGTCAGGCAGCTGGGGATATGCGACTCATGAATCCTGTTTCGTTAGTGGAGAATCACTCTGCATGTAGAACAAATAGGGCAGGCCAGAGAGTTTTGCCAAATGGTCAGGTCTGGAAGCCTCATTTGTTGTTGCTTTCCTTTGCATCTAAAATTCTGGCGGAGGCAAACACACTTTTGAAGTTACAAGATACTCCTCCAGGGAAGCCTTTTGCAACTCGAACAAGAGCACCGCCTTTACCTTTCCTTCTTTCATCTCTTCTTCAATCAAGACCGCAAGTTAAACTTCCTGAAGAGCAGTATGGCGATGAGGATGGATTAGATGATGATTTGGATGAATCCTCCGACTCGGAGGATGAACCAGAATATGATGAGCTGCCACCTTTCAAGCGGTTGGGTAAAGCACAAATAGCAAAGCTTAGTAAAGCTCAGAAGAAAGCATATTTTGATGAGTTGGAATATAGGGAAAAGCTTTTTATGAAGAAACAACTGAAGGAAGAGAAAAAGCGGCGAAAGATGATGAAGAAAATGGCTGCTGCAGCCAAGGATTTGCCAAGTGAGTACGGTGAAAATGCAGAAGAAGAAAGTAGTGGTGCTTCTTCTGTTCCAGTTCCCATGCCAGATTTGGCATTGCCTGCTTCTTTTGATTCTGATAATCCAACTCATCGCTATCGTTCCCTTGATTCGTCCAACCCATGGCTTGTTAGGCCTGTTCTAGATACACATGGTTGGGATCATGATGTTGGTTACGAAGGTATTAATGTCGAAAGACTGTTTGTTGCAAAAGAGAAATTTCCTATTTCATTTTCTGGCCAGATTACAAAGGACAAAAGGGATGCCAATGTCCAAATGGAACTAGCCAGTTCTTTAAAGCATGGGGAAGGTAAAGCAACTTCAGTGGGTTTTGATATGCAGACTGTTGGAAAGGACTTAGCCTATACACTGCGCAGCGAGACCAGGTTTAGTAATCTGAAGAAGAATAAGGCAACAGCTGGCATCTCAGTTACACTCTTAGGTGATGCACTATCAGCAGGAGTGAAATTTGAAGACAAACTGATTGCTAATAAGCAGTTCCAGGTAGTCATGACTGGGGGTGCAATGACAGGACGTGGCGATCTTGCTTATGGGGGCAGCTTGGAAGCACAATTGAGGGATAAAGATTACCCTCTGGGTCGCTCCTTATCTACACTTGGTCTATCTATCATGGATTGGCATGGAGATCTTGCCATTGGATGCAATATACAATCACAGGTACCTGTTGGACGGTCTACGAACCTAATAGCTCGTGCCAATCTGAATAACAAAGGTGCAGGACAAGTCAGTTTACGAATAAATAGCTCTGAGCAGCTTCAGCTTGCTTTGACTTCTCTCTTTCCATTACTGAAAAAACTATTTGACTATTTCCATCAAGTGCAGTATGGACAATGATGAAAATTAGGTTGCTACGGAAATGACATTTTTAAAAATGGCCATATCTCTGTGGTCTTTCAAGAGGTGAGTGAAACATTGAAAGTAAGGTGCTGAAATTTCTATAATATTTTTCTACCATTTCTTTTATCTTTGCTGGATATGGTGATTGTAGTTTCTTTGGTTAGATATTTTGCATAATAAGGTTATTTTTGTTCCCATGGAACCATCCTCAATCAAGAATTGCTTCTTTTCTCACTTGCCTACATTATTAAAATACTATAGAATATATGTAGCCAAAATATTCTACAAATTGGTGATGATGAGGTGACATTTCAATATTCATCAGGGCTGGAATTAGGAATGTAGTGGCACATGATAAAAGATCACTTGCACGGGGTTAATTTGCAGGTGACATTGCCTGTGAATTAGCTTTTATTGAGCGTAAAGCAGTGATGAGGACGCCCCTAGTGGAACCCATGATGGTCCCTATTCATGTGTAACAGCTGCAATTGAATTGTAAGGGAGTTGAGAAGGGCAGTCGTGGCTTTCCTGAGGAGAGTTTTATAGGGGTCTCCTCTCCCTTGAAGGTCTCCCCAAAGGGTCATATCAGTCCCATTTCAATTGGCGGCCAGTGGCCCATGAATAAGAACAACCTTTGACTCAGGGTTCAGTACTCTCCAGTATTATTTGTACTCTGGCATTGCCCAGTATTCGGAAAATATAGTCACAACAGTGCCGTTGATAACTTGGGAATATAATAACTTCTGCTGTACAGCCAACACAATACAAAACACGATATACAAACATAGCATGAAAAAATAACACGGATACGTAGATTACCGTTATGTAGCTCAAGAAAGCTGATTCCTCCGAATTGTGAAACTCTAGCGTTATAGAAAACAACTACACGTCTGATCTGTTTTGGGTTCAAGCCTTCTGAAATGTGAGCGTGCATGTGTATATTAGACTTGTTTAGATTCACTACGCTTCAGCTCCATGTTCATAATTGTATGTATTAGGCCCTAGTTATATCTAAATGTTGTTTACCCAATGATTCCTTTATTGGTTGAGATCAAGCTCCGCTACAGTTCACGTATAATAGTAGAAGCTAGTTTCATACAATACGGGGGGGGGGGGGTTTCTTTGAAGTATACGATATACACGATGGCATCAAAATGAACCATGACTGATGACGACCCTTAAATATTAAAGATTCCGAAGGTGAACTTACTGATGTGAACAAGCCGATGCTTCCCAAGGGCAATGGTTGGCCATAGATATTTTGTTTTTACTACTAGTATTTTAACTTTTTTTTTTTAAGATAATTAAAAACTACTCTACTTTTGTATTGCGTTGAAAGTGATTTTAAAAGAATGGTTTTTTGAAAAGTATAGTAAAAAAGTACTGTAAAAAGATATAGTTTGTTAAAATTAGAATTAGTTTATCGATGAGGATGAAAGTATTTTTAAAAAGTTTGATAGTATTTGTTTTTGTTGGTAGATAAAATGTCAATTCTAGACATAATGTTGTAAAGTAGAATATTTGATTAGAGATAAAACAAGGTAATTTCATTAAAAAATCACTTTTCCAAAAATTAAAAGCTAAAAATGTTGATTTTTTGGCTTGGGTTAAAATTCCCATTTAAATCAAATGTTTGGTTTTAAAATCTGCTTATTGATTTTTATTTTTATTTTCTGAAATCAAGGTTTGAGTTGAGAAGTGCTTTTCAATCTCAATGGTAAGTAAAGCTTAGTGTTTTTTATTGTTGCCAAAAAATACAGTTGAATGTTAAAACATTCATTATAGATACGATAATAGTAACCAGTTAAGTTATATGATATTTAAATAATTTAATATGATGATATATGAAATATAAATTTTAAATACATTAAGTAATTAATATAAACTATTTTTAAAATTAATAATATATAAAATATTTTTAAAAAATAAAATATAATAAATAAGATTTAAAAAATTAATATAATGATATTCAAATAATTTAATATAATGATATATAAAATACAAATTAATCTAATTTTTATATACCTTTTAAATAGTTAATATAAATAAGGGTATTTTGATCATGATAGTAGATAGTGTCCCAGTACTCTTGTACCAGACAGATAGCTCTGTTCCGGTAGTAACTGAAACAATAAACTTTAGGTTCCATTCTGATGCAAGTTTCGGTTGATACTAGTCGTATCGGTGCATACCTATTAATTTCATCCGTGCCACTCGAAATTAGTGTTTGGTGAATGGAGGTTTACAAGAATTTATTGAGCTAAAACCTTCAAAACAAAATACACAGGGATGGGACGTTTTTCACAACTAATTGGGAATGAGATATGTGGAATAACATATCTGACTATGGTTGCTCAAAAATTACTCCCTTAGCCACATGCTCTCAAACCTGATAGGGGTGTCAAAATATTAATAACCTCCATTCTCCATTTTCACTTTCACCTTTAAAGTTCAAAATAAATCTTAAAAAAAAAAAAAAAACTCCACTGTAAATCTACAAAAAGATCAACTATGAAGATTCATTTACAAAATGATTTCATCTATTAAGGTTAATTCTTTTTATATTTTTAAATTGCTGTACTTTATTTTTGTCTTTATTTGCCGAAAATTTTTGCCCCTATAAGTTGATTTTTTTTCCATGTATTTCATCTTTTTTTTCCTTGTAATTTGAATTTTTAGTCCCTATAATTCTAATTTTTTTTCTTTGTAGTTCATTTTTTTTTCCTCCAAGTTAAATTTTTTTCTCCCTGTAATTCGATTTTTTTCTCTGCAAATTGAATTTTTTTTATCTCTATAATTCAAATTTTTTAATTCATGTAGTTCTTTATTTCCTTATAAGTCGATTTTTCTCCAATCCAACTCTTTTTGTCCTTATAATTTGATTTGTTTGTCCCTATAAATCAATCTTTTTTTTATCTTTGTAAAGGTTCATTTTTGTTTCGTATCAAAATATGATTTTTATATCAAAAACAATTTGCATTATATTTTCTATTTTTGCATTATACTTGTTTTAAAAACTTTTTTTTTTTTTTTTTGCAATCGATCTCTACCTCCTATAATTAATGAAATTATTTTGTATAGGAAATATTTGCATGATAAAAGAAAAGAAGCCCCTCCAAGTGGAGGTTAGTTTGCAATGGTCTCTATTCCATTGGCTACCTGCTTGTTCAAGTATCTGTTTTTGATGATTGCCATTTGTCTCTTATATCTACACCAAATTACCTCCTCTTAAATGCTTTGTTGTCTCACAGAAAGGAACCAAATTGCATTATGTGCTGCATGGTATTTATTATTATTAGCAGGATTGAATTGGAATGTTTTATTGGTGTTTTTGGTTCAAATTTTGTTCGAGCTATATAATTAAAATAAGTGAATTTTTTTTTAGAGCTATGTATCCCCTGTGGTTTGCGGAGGCTATGGACTCGATGGCTTGTGGGTTCTATTCCATGTCCCACGGTTCTGTCCAGCCGAAACTGGGTTTAACGCCTGCCGACTTGGTTTTGCCTCCTTCTTTAGCATCTACCTAAGCTAACCCATCGCCGACAAACAACCACTTTCTCGTTCTAATCTGTTTTCCTTTTACATCGAATTTGAAACCCAAATTTTTATTTTTAAGATATGGATTTCAATTAATTTGTTGGGAGCTTTGCTTGCTCGACTTGATTATGTTACTGATGGCAGTTTATTGATTATAATAGCAGAGATTCGTTTTATGATAATTTGGAGCGAAAGAAAATGTCGTCCAAGAAGAGGAGAAGAAAGGAAGAGAGACCCAAGATCCACCCAAAAAACAAATACTCCGATAACCCGCCCGATTTCGCTCTTTTAGCCTCTTTATACCCTACCTTTAAACCCTTTGTCTTCTACACTCGCGAAGGCCGACCCAGAATCGACTGGACTGACTTCAATGCCACCCGGGAACTCACCCGCGTCCTTCTCCTTCACGACCACAAGCTCCATTGGTGAGCACTCCAGGCTTGCTGCTTCTTTACATATTGTTGTTATTGTTTATTAACTTGAAATGGATTTTAACAGGTGGATTCCTGATGGGCAGCTCTGCCCTACAGTGCCCAACCGCTCCAACTACATCCATTGGATTGAAGATCTTCTCTCTTCTCACATCATTCCCAGAGATAACACCAATGGAGATAATGTGAGGGGATTTGATATAGGAACTGGAGCCAACTGTATCTACCCTCTTCTTGGCGCATCGCTATTGGGCTGGAGCTTTGTTGCATCAGGTATTTTTTTAAAAATGTTTTTCGCCTTAGTTTGCTTAATTATTCTGTTCATAATCCATCAATGTCTCATGTGAAATTCTGGGTTTTAAACATTGCTCTACTTGATTGCAGATATGACTGATGTAGCTATAGAATGGGCAGAGAGAAATGTTAAAAACAATCCAAATATTTCAGAATTAATTGAGATTAGAAAAGTTAAATGTTCTCAAAACACCCTTTCTCCTGAGGGGCTAAGTGGTGAGTCTAGCTATTCTGAGGAAAGAGAAGGTTTGCCGTCTTCTTCCCTTGATATGCCAACAAGTGAAGATAAGAGCTATAATGGACCTGCTATACTTGTTGATGTGGTAAGGGATGGTGAGACCTTTGACTTTTGCATGTGTAATCCCCCATTTTTTGAAAGCTTTGAGGAAGCAGGATTGAATCCGAAGACTTCTTGCGGTGGAACTTATGAGGAGATGGTCTGCCCTGGTGGTGAAAAGGCCTTTATTACACGTATTATTGAAGATAGTGTTGTGCTGAAGCAATCTTTCCGGTATTATTCTCAGGGATATCTCCACCTCGTTTAGCTTAAGTTGTTACATTCACTTAATGCTAACCCTAGTTTGCGCTTAGGTGGTATACTTCAATGGTTGGAAGGAAAGTGAATCTCAAATTCCTAGTGTCAAAGCTTCGAGAGGTTGGAGTTACTGTAGTAAAAACAACTGAGTTTGTCCAAGGGAAAACATGTCGATGGGGACTTGCTTGGTCCTTTGTGCCTCCTGCAAAGAAGATAGTTACACCTCATGTGACTGAAAAGAACATTCTCTCTTTCATGCTTGAGGTTTGGCTATTTTCTTTAGTTTGTCTTAATAGTGTTCAAGTTTCTTTTCTCCACAAGCTTATTTGGAGGTATTATCTGACATTGACATCAGATGGATATCTACATTGCATTTTGCCCTGTTTCTAAGTTAGACCTTGATGCAGCTTAAAATTTAATAATACAACTCAAAGGCATATCTGAACCATTGTGAGATTCATTATTCAGAATTTTAAAAGACATAAAAGAAATAGCTGTACGAACATTCATATTAAAGGGTCAATTTTTCACATTAGTCAACACATGCACAAAGTATCTTCAATTCTTATTATTATGCATCTCTAGCTGCTTGTATGGAGATATAATTTAAATCTATAGGCTTCTTTTTTTCTTTTATCTATATGTTTTTATGAGATGTTGCATTTTCTTTTTCTTAGTTTTATGACATTGCTCTTTTGAACTTCTCTTCTTCCTAGGGTATTCAACGCCAGTTTGGTGCAATACATGTACTCCAGTCAGTTGAATCCTTTTTCCTAGCTGTTGGAGCATCTTGTAAATTGAATGCCTCTTCTTTTGTGGTTGATGTAAGCAATATTTCCGTCTACTTATCATAGTGTCTTTTGACGTTGTATGAAAATTTGCTCTATACTTACTCGCAAGACAATCTCATTTTAATAGATTACTGCATCGGCTGATCACTGCAATGCTCTGCTGAACAATGACGTAAAACATATTGATGAAGTTGCTAGTTGCAGCAATGTGCAAGAGGCACCCTCAAACCTGTGTTTTCGTATTTTGGTATGGTTACCTCAATAGCTTGAATACAATTTGACCTGTGGTCAAGACTCTATACATGATTGCAATATTTGTTTTCAGGTCTTTCAGCAAATCCCAGGCACACTACTTGTTAAAGGATCATTACAGCATAGAGATAGCACACTCTCAGGTTTTCACTTACTGTTTTCCTAATCTTTAACTCAATGTTCTTACCTTTGATGGTGTTTTTGAAGCTTACCTGACCACCACAATAATCCTTGATCTATCAAATCTGAATTGGACATGCAGCCATTAACTTGCAGGATGCTTCCTGTAAACACTGTGAAAAGGAAGTCATTAAAACCTATCATTTTTACCAGAATAGTAGACTTGTCTGGCCAAGGCCAAGCCCAAATACTTATTCCTGGTTCAGATCAAGTAGCAAGAAATAGAATATGAAGTTCTATCTCGTTTTTCTTTTCTCAATTATACGGGAAGTCTAGAAACCCACCTTAGTACCCAAATATTGGCCATGCATATAATATTTTACTTTTAGTCTCTGTGAGTTGTTCCATGATAAGAAAAGTTCCTGTTATGTGTGTGTGTTTGGGGGGGGGGGGTTTATATACATATATATATTTCATAGTCTTCATCAATCTTCATTGATGCTATTTGATTCCCAGCCATTCTGTTATTTTGACTCGGTGTTAACTGTATGTTTCATTTTCTGTTGGACCTATGATGTACTCTTAATTTTAGACTACTCAAATAATTGGACTATAATTTTTCTCTTATTCGCAGGATTGTTCTCCTCAATAATCCAACTGCTGGAGGCTTCACTGAGACAAAAGTTTTGCAAAGAGAAGACTGGCACCAATTATATCTGGGCTCCTAATCACATTATTCAGCGATGCAACATTTAGATTCCATAAATTTGAAGCTCATGTTTAGGACACATAACTGCTCCTACTGGGGGCTTGCTACTGCCCTCTGAAAGGCAATGTATGTACTTACTACTGAGCCATAAACACGGTACATGCTTGGAAACTTTAAATCATAAACTTATAAGCATCTTGAGCAGAAAATGTGCCTTTTTCTTTCTCTTTCTTTTCCTGAAAAGGCCTGTTGGCCCTGCTTATAAGGGCTTTAAAAATTGCAGAAAAACCAAAAGCTGAAAGTATCAAAACTAGCCAATCCAACAAGAACATAAATATGCAAAATGCTATGCACATTATATACTGCATTACAAACAAATTTGCATGCTTGTAGAAACTAGGTACTGCAAAAGACATGTCTACTGAAGATGAGAAAAAGTTGACAGGCTCATCAACACTCGCCATGGACCCGGGCGTGTGTAAGGCCAACACAAGCATCAACAAAATCCCCACCAATAAAATCTGTAGAGAATACTTGCAACCTATTGGCGCAACCTTCAGCAAAGCACCGATTGATGAACAGCCTAGCATATCCATGAATTCGGCCTGTCACTGGTCTAACGCATACCACAGGATTATCTGGCTGTGCTGTCACTGTGTTCTCCACTCTGTAGAAGAAATTCCTTGATGAAACTGGTGCTTGGTCACTCAAATGCTTCAAATTACTATCAAACTTTGTGGATGGCAAATCTGTGTCAATCCAATTGTCCTTGAGATATTCAGCACTCCAGAATGGAGACCCTGGTTTAGGCTGAGGTGAGTTTCTTGGTTTCCAGACACAGATAATCCTCTTTGGCAACAATTCGGCAATTGTTTTGCCAAAGACGTAATCATCCTGGTGGATGAGGTACATGCCGAGTTTTTCCTCCAAGTAATCCTCAAATTCGGGAGGATCCCAGTGCCCGTATTCAGTGCGGATCTCAAGAATTATGACCTCGGACGTTGTCTCGAACAAGAACTTCTTGACGTCGTTTATAACAACATCGATGTTGTACGTCAACAAGATACCATGGCAGACACGATTGTTTTCATTAACTCTAATATCCAAAACTCTGGTGCCTAGAACAAGCTGCTGGTAAACAGACAAAGTCTGGCATTGCGCAAAAGGCCGAGAGATGCAGGGAATTCCTATCCTGTCGGTAGCAGAATTGTGAGTTCCAGGCCATACAATGTTGTTTATGTGAAGTTCCTTAGGACCAAGGCTAGCCATCCAATTCTTCCTGTCAGTAGGGCGATAGTCACAACCAGGGAATGTTTCCCCGCAATTTTCATTAAGGTCAAAAAGCATTTGCTTTTCCATGGAGACTGCCTTGCACCTTTGGATCTGTTTAGAGACCTCAGAACCCATTGAGAAGAAGAAAAAGAAGATTGCAGATTCCTTTCAAATCCTTCCTCCTTCCTCCTCTTCTTCTTCTTGTTGTTGGTATTTCCCTGCTTTTCCTTGTCTTTCAAATTGCAAATTAAGAGGTTTTGTTTATAGGATTGAATATATAGCATCATGACGTCGGATATATTGTGTTATATTGTAGGGTCGGCCTTCTAAGAGAAGACAGCTTTCTCAAAATTCTATTTTCCTCTCAATTATTATCTGATATCTATGTTTTTTTTTTTTTTTTTGTAAATTCAAACAGTAGGTGAAAAAGCTATTTTTAGTCATGTGAGCGGCTTTGAATTTCATTGCTTTATTGGTTGAGCATTAAAATTTATTTTCTCTGGGATTCTTCCACCTGTGTGGCTGTCCGACATTCTGTCGAACGACGTGGTTTGTTGGTCTTTAACATTTTCAGTTCCTCCCCATTTCTGGCTAAAATCTACCTCTTTCTTCACTAGTCTCTTATCCATAAGGTGCCTGACTTTCTCAACCAATTCCCATTTCCAATTGCACCATATATACTTGAAAGCAATACATAGAGGCTGCTTTTCTCCCCAGTTCTATATTTCCATGGATTCTGGAAACACCGAGAAGGGCATTCCATGCCTGGCTATCATGCTTCAGATGGTTCATTGTAGATGCTCCATGTTGAGAAGGTTGTGGAGCTAAGTTTAAAAGGTTAGCAGGATTCTTGGGTTTGCTCCACTATTGGGGTGTTTTGGAGAGCATTGCTTGAATAATTAGATATGGATATTATTAAAAATTATATTTCTTAATTTTTTTTTGGAGTACAAGTGTTGTTTCTCTCTCTCTCTCGTTGATCAAACTGTGCACTTGCACTCAAGTCTGCAAATAGCATTCTTCTTACTAAAATGAATTATATGAGTGCAACTTCTACTAAATTACCATTATATCCATTATTTTCATAACATCTCTTCCATTACTCTCATTATCCGATAATTCACAAACACAATCTTAATGAATTAATTAACATCTCTCCTGTGTTCTAAAAAAATGTCATAATCAACTGGCTATCAAGCTTTAGATGGTTCATCAACTGGTCGAAACAACCAGCTCAACCTAGGAGATCAATTAAACACCTATAATGTTGTTGGTCGGAAAGTATGCCATAATCAAAAGAAATGCATTGAAAATACCTACTTGAACAAAGGCCGGAGTGGCTGGCTACATGCATTGACCATAACAGCAAAAGTGGTCCTGTCCTATCTGGCTTCACTCCCATTTTTACCATGTCATCAAACATTTGACTGCCTCTACACTATGGCCATATTGTGCCAATGCAGAAAACTTTGTGTTCCACAATACAGGAACCTGCTTATTATGAGTAAGACCAAAATTCCATTTGCCAACTTTAGGACAGTCGCATTTCGAATACATATCAACAAGAGAACTGACAACTATCATGTTTCCTAAACTTAGTTTGTTTCAAACAAGCATGTATTTGTCTACCATGTGGAAGTGAAGCTATACTAGCACAAGCACAAAGGCAACTACTAAGCCAAACTGATCAGGTCTAAACTCTACGTGCCGTCATCCTCTTAAAAAACTCAAGCGCCTTATTCCCCATGCCATTTTTTACATAACCAAAGCTGATTTTTTTCAAGCATCTCATTACCTGATTCCAAATCTCCCCATTGATCACACCCCGAAACCAAAGTCGTCCAAACAAGAACATCTGTTACTTTCATCTCATCAAGCAACTCCCTACCCTCTCCCATCTTCCACATTTCACATTACCATTAAAAATGAAATAATAACAGAGATTTTACCCTAATAATATTATTTTAATATTTTTTTACCAAAATGATGAAGGCTAATTTTTCTAAGTCCAAATCAAATGTGTTAATGATTATTTGAAGAAGTTGAGCTCCATTAATTAAATTGGAAGGGACAAGATCCGACCACTACCCAAAACCCCCCAACAACCCAACATTAAACCCACTAACCCTAATAGATACTACCATCCCACAAACCACTATATAAACTATCCCCCACCCTTAAAAATAATATCCCCACAATTTCAAAAAAAAAAAGATTCCAAAAAAAATCCGAAATATCTCAAAAAAATTAAAAAATATTGAAATTTCTAAAAATTCATTTTTTTCAGAGAAAAGTTTCAAATTTAAGTAAACTCCCTCAATTTAATTTAAATTAATTAGGTTATTATCTTATTCTTATAAGAAACATATATATAATTATTGAATTTATTTTTTATCTGCAGGGTTTTGTAACTATAAAAAAGAATTATAAGTATATATGAATCCTAAATTTGTTATAAAATATGTAAAATGTAGTTAATAATTATTTTTGATATATTAATTATGTAATTGATGGAATTATTGTGTAAAAAATGCATGCATATTAAAAATATAATTTGTTTATTATTAGTATTATCGTTTATTGATTTTTTTAGAAAGTAAATAATTTTGTGAAATATGTTGAATATATTGTAAAATATTTAAAATTTATGTATAAATAAATTTATTGTGAAAAATGTTAGATATTTTATGAAATATGTTGAATATTCATGTTAGGATCGAGAATATTTTAATATATATTTGTAATGATTATAATGAATCAGATGTTAATATTATTTTTATTAGCAATGGTTTGTTTACTTGTAATCTGTCTGTTTTCAAGGTTTTGAAATTTTCAAATAGAATTGTAAGTTATACATGAAATATAAAGTTATTGGGTATAATATGTATCCTTTAGTTAATAATTATTTTGTTATATTGAATATGTAGTTGATAAAATTTTCTTGGAAAATATGAATGTATGTTAATAAAATAGTTTAGTATTATGTTATGGAGTAGGAAATTTGAAAATGGAATTTTTAGTGAAATATGATGAATATAGTGTGAAATATGCTAAATTTGATTATAAATCTATTTGTTGTGAAAATTGTTGAATATTTTGAGAAATTTGTTGAATATGAATGCATGGTGTGGAGCTTTTCTATTATATATTTGTAATGATTTAAATGAATTTTAGCTTTAGTTAAATTAGATGTTTAAAAGTCATTGCAAATGTTTGATACTGGAAAAATATTTTATATTTGTTTGTTGTTTTTTTAAGTTTGAGGAAAATGATATTATTATAACTTTCGTATATTAAATAAAATATTGGAAATGCTTAGGCCCACTAAGGGAGAGTAGATTGTTATACATCAATAATCATCGATTCGAGCCCTATTAAGGATCCGGGTCTCCAACCTGTGAACTTGAATAGGCTCTACCAAAAGATTAAGTGCAAAGCAAGCTATGGGAGGACAACAAGGAGGGCCCGCGAACCTTGCTCATAGACTCAACTCACAAGGTAAAGCCAATGACTCAGCTTGTAACGCAAGGCCACACATTCAGCTCACAAGGACTTAGGGAAGGCTACTGCCTCAGCTTGCATACACCCAAGGAGCTCACAGAAAGGGTCGCGCACTCCCTAGGCCACCCAAACACGTGTCCAGAAAATACAAAACTCGCCCAGAATATCGATCCTGAGAACAGAAAGGACCACGTGGTCTGTAGACACGTGCTCAGCAAACCTGGAGTTCATAGAGAATGTCAATACCAGGGACAGAGAATGTTAGTACTAGAGGCAATGGAATCAATACAAAATAGTGGGGCTCTATCATGAGCTGTAATTGATAAAAATGTTCGGGTATTTATACATGTTGTTACAGATGCTATGACAGCTCATGATAGGGCCCCCACTATTTTGTTTTGATTCTGTTGTCTCTAATACTGATATTCTTTGTCCCTAGTATTGACATTCTCTACAAACTCCAGGTTTGCTGGGCACGTGTCTACGAAGCATGTCCTTTTTGTTCCTAGAACCGACATTTTGGGTGGCTCCATACCTGATGAACATGTGTCTGGGTGGCATGTGGAGTATGTGGCCCTTTCTGCGAGCTCTCTAAGTGTATGCGAGTTGAGATAGTACCCTTTTTCCTATGTATCTGCGAGTTGGATCTGTGGCCTTACATTACGAGCTAGGTCATTGGCTTTGCCTTTCAAGTTGAGTCTGTGAACTCGCCTTGCTATCCTATCGTGGCTTGCTTCGCACTCAATCTTTTGGTGGGACCTATACGGGTCAGGGGTAGAAGACCGGATCCCTAGTAAGGCTCAGGTCGAGGATTACTGATGTATAATAGTCTACTCCTCCCCTCAGTGGGCTTAAGAGGTGCTATAAAGTGGCACGCCTTAGGTCCATCATGTCAAGTTTTGATGCAGCTTGTTGGGTATGCTTGCAAGTTGTGATGCATAATGATCATTCTGCCGTGTGTGCAAGTGGGTTTTAAGTGTGCGTATCTGACCATTGAAAGTTGAATTGTTTCCATCTGCTCGCATCTAGATCGTTGATTTTCCTCGTTTATACGAATCGTCAAAGAGCGGGAAGAGAGATCATTATTTAAAAATGGGAGCCTTCGGAACCCTAAATCTTTTGCACTTAACATTTTCAACAACTTGAAATAAAAGTAATTTTAAACACTTTTGTTTTTTAAATTTTCACTTTCTTCTTTTACTCGAGTTATTGTAAGGATTAGAGGAATCAGTAACTAGATAGTCCCAACACGTCCACCACGAGAACGACTGTCTCCGGTTCTAGTGACAGAACTTTATCCCTGCACTATTAACTAGAAAGAACTAAAAAAAGTTCTGACCATTCAAAAAATAAAACTTCTCAATTTCGCGTGCGAGTTCTCTATCACAAAGGGGTCGTACTGGCTGTACGAAACCACTGAAGATAGTTTCCTTCTTCTGACTCACGCACTTGAGGCGGGGTTTTACTTGCCACTATACATTTTCTTCTACAGTCTGCTCAAAGACTACAAGATTACGTCTAGATAGGGCTTTTCTTAGTGGATTGTCATGGCGTACTTCATCAGCTGTTCGCGGAGTGATGAGGTTCCCTTGCTCAATGTTTTTCAACATCTATATTAGTTAAAAGGCCACAACCCAGAGAACTCGTCAAGGTTCTGTTACTTTTCTCTTTGCAAAAAGGTAAAGACTATTATTGTGAACCAATGATCCAACCTTCATCTGAATTGATGGCAGTATGTCCCAGTTTGCAACAGACTTAGTAAGAACTTTGGGTTCTTAATAAAGTGGTCTTTACCGAGCCAAGACATGTGTTCGTTCTAACAGGCTCCCCCTACAAACAAAGCTGTGGCCTAGTTTCAAAGGCTTCGCACTAGGCGTCTGTTGGTTTTGGATGATCTTATCATGGCAAAAAAATGTTTTATAGTACTACTTGGAAGGTTATAGCCCCAACAAGTAGAGGCTTGATGATAATGTGAAGGTTGCCCAGTCCTTCGGTGCACTATCTGAGAGTTGTACGTAGTCTCATGACTCCTTTGACAAGTTAGGTTTAATATTGCGAGGCACCACAAAGGAACCAGTGACTTTTTTCTATCGCTTCTATGAGATGAAGCTTTACCCATTTGCTCTCACCGAGTATTCACAAGAGGAATATGGTAGGCATAATGTTAATTTGTTAACTACTCCTACTGATCATAGAGTTGTTGTTAATGCAAGGATTAATCACAACTCTAGGAGCAGTTCGAATGAGACTGATAGTATCTCCTGTGAGATCAATGAGGCCATGGATATTAACTCTTTGATAAGTGGTGCTCGCAAGAAACATAAAACTATCGTAAAGGCTATGCGCATCAGTTCAACGAGTAAAGATGAGAGAAGCAGCATACAATTAGAGCGACACAATAAAATAAGGGCAGACCCTATTGGTCATATTGCTACAGTGGCTAAACCTCCCAGTCTTTCAATGGAAAGCTCGCCATCAGTCTCCCTGTTGGCTAACTAATTGCCATTGAGGATACTCCTCCAATTATTTATCATATTTCCCCTTCTGTGCCCACTATCAAAGAAGTGCCAAAAAAGGGCAATAGGGGTTCATTTTCGTGGTGAGAAGACTTGAGCACACAGGAGTATCCTTATAGTCCTACTGATGTGGCCCAATGATGGAGGGCTTTTGTACTAGAGGCTATGAGGGTAAGTAGCGCACAAAAACCTTTAGCATTAAGCCCTTCCTCATCTCTACAATTCTTACTCTCTGAAACCAATAAGGTCAATTTGGAACTTGATAAAGCCCGTCAAAGTGAGATCATAGAGACTAAGGCAAATTTGGCTAGATTTCATGAGTTGCGTCTTAAGGTGAGGAAGAAAAATGATGTTATTAATAAATAGAATATGGATATTACAAAATGCCTGGTTGTTGCTGAGATTAAGATAGAGGGCTAACCTGCGAGCTGGCTACTGAGAGGCAAAGTAATGATACTACGCAAGTTACTGTTGAACACGCGGTCACCTTTGAGAAAATCATTAGGGAGTGCTAGAACTAAATGGAGGGTACTATGCAGAAGCAATTTGAGGCTTTGAAAAAGATTAAAAAGAAAACATTTGAGAATGTTTTGAATTCTATTTCGAAGCAGAAAATGAACATACTACTACACGCTCAGGTCGTTGGTGGCCCTTTTGATGTTTACAAAGTGGACATTGATACTATCGATAGGGTGGAATGAACGAACTAGGTTTTAATGTGCTATGTCCATTGGGTGTCGCGTGAGACTTATTTGTGCTTACCTGAAAGAAATCTTTAGACTTCTACTAAGAGGAGAGTGCAACTGAGAATAAGGATGTGGTATCTTCCACTGGTGGCATTACCCCTTTTGACAATATAGACCAATGTGATAATAGGAAAGATAATGCATCATAGTTTTCTTGTATTTGTTATTGTTTTGTTATTTTTTATGAAATGAAAATTTGTGATTGAAGAAGTCTGTTTTTGATAGTCTATTGCCGTTGTGTCTCTTGCAAGCTTATCATATTTGTCGCATAACTATATCGTTATTATAAAGGCTTTAAGTAAAAACCTTCGAAAATCACAAGTTGTGAGCTATTCGAGACATAATGAGATTGTTAGCTGGGAATATTAATCCATGAGCAATTTTATATTTGAGAAAATTTTGAAAGATAACCAATTAGGGATGTGAATCTATGAGCTATTATACTTAAGAAAATTTTGAAAGATAACCAGTTAGGGATGTGAATCCGTGAGTCATTTTATACTTAAGAAAATTTTTAAAAATAACACAATTGGGAGTTTTCAACTTTCACTAACTATGTTAGAGGCTACGGTCTTTATCCTATAAGCCTTAGTATGACAGCTGGGAGCTTTGCTCTCATTAATTGTATTGAAGGCTATGGTTTTTATCTTACGAGCCTTAATATGACAACTGGGAGTTTTACTCTCAATAATTTTGTTGGAGGCTGTGGTTTTTATCCTACAATCCTTAGTATGATAGTTGGGAGTTTTACTCTCGCTAATTGTGTTAGAGGCTACAGTTTTTATCTTGCGAGCCTTAATATGATAGCTAAGAGCTTTACTCTCGCTAACTGTGTTAGAGACTGTGATTTTTATCCTATAAGCTTTAATATGACAATTGGGAGTTTTGTTCTTGCTAATTGTGTTAGAGGCTGCAGCATTTATCTTACAAGCCTTAATATGAAAGTTGGGAGCTTTACTCTCGCTAACTGTGTTAGAGGCTACGGTTTTTATCCTATAAGCCTTAATATGACATAAATGTTGTTAGGAAAAAATTCTTCATTCACAGGGTAAATTCCAAGTTCGCAATACAGTCGTGCCCTCTATTCTCACTAGCTTATATGCTCTGTAACCTATTTTTTCTATAACTTTGTATGGCACCTCCCAATTTGAAGCCATTTTTCCCTGCTACGAAGCGGGTAGACTAGCTTCGGTGTTTTTTAAGACGACATCACCAACTTAGAACTGCTTGTTTCTGACATTGGAATTGTAGTAGCGAGCTACTGGTTAATCGCATGCTGTGTTTCTAATTTCAGCTGACTTTTTGAGTTCGTCAATCAGGTCAAGATTGAGCCTGATAGCTTTCTGATTACCTCATCGAAGTGTTGTGTTCTATGCGACCTCGAACTGATCTCTACAGGGATTATGGGTTCTGCATCGTAGGCAATTAAAAAGTTGTTTCTCCTATTATGGTATGGGATGTAGTTCGCAGGGCCCATAAAATTCTAGGCAGTTCTTCCAACCAAGCGCCCTTAGCCTTGCCAACTTTTTTCTTTAGGGCTATTAGAATTTTCTTGTTCATTATTTCCACTTACCCATTAGTTTGTAGCATTTTCACCAAGCTTTGAGCTAAAGCTATCTGGAGGCTGGTGTAGAATTTTTTGAACTTTCCCTAGAGTTGTGTACCTTTGTCCGTAATAATCACACGAGGTATCCCAAACTTGCAGACAATTGATTTCCATAGGAAAAATTCCATCTGTTTCTCTGTTATAGTTGCCAAAGTTTAAGCTTTAATCCATTTGATGAAGTAGTCCACAACCATTAATATAAACTTCTTTTGTGTTGTGGTTATAAGAAATGGGTCAAGGATATCAAACCCCAAGTTGCGAATAACCAATGACCTGACATGACTTGAAGAGGCTCTACTAGTTGTCGCTAGACTTTGGCATTTATTTGGCAGGAGTTGCACATGTGAACCAACTGGTATGTGTCTTTCTGGTTTGTAGGCCAGTATACCATTGTATAAAGATTTTTTTGTGTGAGCAATCTACCTCTTAGGTGATCACCACAAATCCCCTCGTGGATTTCTCGCATAACATATTCAGCCTCAAGTGGTGATAGGCATCGCAACAGTGGGTGTAAAAATCCCTTTCTATATAGTACACCCTCCAAAAAGGTGTACCTATCAAATGTAGAATAAAATATGTTGTCTTAATTCATTGTGTTGTCAGATGAGTTCGTGACATTCAAATATTTGAATCATATATTAGAAATTTGGCAAATATTTGTAATTTGTAATGACGACATATCTCGCTACTTTGCATCGTAGTTTTGTGAGCTTCTTCTTATCTCGGTTGTCTGATTCACCTTGGAGGGTGCAAATTATTAGTGCCATCTAGGTCTTCTCCTGATCCATGTATAACACTTGTAGTATTTCATAGCTCGAGGTCTCCCTATGCTTGAGTAGGATTTTCTCTCTTTGGTCAATGACAATAGGGGAATTTCTCTCTCGGGAGCTATTTAATTTAAGCTTTGTCGAACCCTATAAGTAGTTGTATTGTTATTGCATGATTTTTTTAGCATTGCTTCCTTTACATCGTATTTGCCATTCATTTGTTTTGCCACCAATTGTGAATCTGTGTAGACAATCAGATCATTTGCTCTTAGTTGGCATGCTAATTGTAGTCCTAATACCAAAGTTTCAAATTCAATAATGTTATTGGATGTTTGAAACCCAAATGATAATCCATACTGCCATTCGCTGCCACTGGGGTCGATTATGAATGCACCTGCTCCCAATCCTATTTTGGCTGCGGAACCATCGACATAAACTAGCCAATTTTTTTACTTACCAATTGTATGTATACTTTCTAAAGGTGGGTTAACTATTAAACGATGTACAACAAGTGAAAAAAGTAATTTTAGTATAAAATATTGAATACATGGTGCTTCATCATAAAGTATAGCATATAGTATTGTTAGCATGTTATGCCTTATCATAAAATATAACTAATCAAACTGTTAACTTCCATTAATGTTTATACAACATACAAATTTTACACGATAATTATTGTCCAACATTTCAAATTGTAACCCGTATTACTTGTTGTGTCCTCATTTCTTTCAAAGGAACACTCTACTATGAAGTCAGTTAGCACCTGTCCTTTTATTATCGTTTGCGAGGCAAAGTCTATTCCAAATTTAGCAAGTTTAGTACTTTACTTCGTTACCTTTCTAAAGTGTCTGCCTTGGACAACACTTTCTTCATGGCCTGATTGGTAACCACAATGACTGGATGGGCTTAGAAGTATGGACGTAATTGGCAAGCAGCAATTATTAAAGCGTAGATGTATTTTTCTATTTTGTAGTACCTCAATTCACCGTTTTGGAGTACCCTACTGATGTAGTATATCGAAAATTGGTAGACATCCTTTAACTTAACCAACACTGCTACGACTATCTCTTCTGAGGTAGCCAATATAGGTAAAAGGTTTCTCTTACCCGGGGTGATTTTAAAAGTAGAAAGGAAATATATAGTTTCAATTTCTTGAAGGTCGTCTGATATTCTTTGGTCCAAGAGAAAGAGGTCTTCAAAGCTTTGAAGAAAGGGAGGCACTTGTTTGCCATCTTGGAAATGAATCTGTTAAGCACCACCACTCTACCTGTTAGATGCTGTACGTCTTTTATGGTTCACGAAAGAGGCATTTCCATAATAGCTTGGATCTTTTTCGAGTTCACCTCTATCCCCCTTTCTAAAATTATGAACCCCAAAAACCTACCACCTCGCACACCAAAGGCATACTTCTCAGGACAAAGGCACACTTCTCGGGATTCAACTTCATGTTGTAAGCTCTTAAAATTGAAATGTCTCTAATAAGCTTCGCACATGTTCCTTTATTGACTCACTTTTTACTAACATGTCATCTATGTAGACCTCGAGCTCGAAACCTATTTGGTTTTAAATATCCTATTTACCAGTCTTTGATAGGTTGCTCCCGCATTCTTGAGGCCAAAAGGCATGACCTAATAGCAAAAAATTCATTCTTCGGTGATGAATATTGTCTTTTCTTGGTTGCCTCGATCCAACAAAACCTGATTGTATCTTGAGAAAATATCCATAAAGCTCATGAACTTGTGGCCTGCAAAGGTGTCCACCAATCGGTCAATTAATGGTAGAGGAAAACTGTTCTTAAAGCATACTTTATTGAGAAGGTGAAGTAAATATACATTCTCCATTTTCCATTTGCCTTCTTCACCATTACTATATTAAAAACCCAATCTGGGTATTCCACCTCTCTGATGAATCCTGCTGATAGTAATTTAGCTACTTCTTACCTCACTACTTCCACCAATTGTGACGTGAATTTCATTCTCTTCTCATTTACTAGCTTTGCCTTCGGGAGTATGTTCAACTTGTGTACAATTACTCAGGGGTCCACACCCTACATGTTTACTGCGGACTAGTAAAAAACATTCGAGTTCTTCTTCAAACATTGGATCAATATACTTTTCTCTTCTTTTTCCAATATTGACAAAATTTTGATAGTTCTTCCTTTGCTATCACAAAATTATTGTAGAGTCTCAGTATGTTTCATAACCTTAGGTTTTTTGCTCCAATGCTCATCTCTCACATCCAAACTATCTAATTCAAGAACTTGGCTTGCCAATTCAGCCCTTTGTGAACTTTGCCCTTCAGCTACAGGCTCTCTCACTTGCTTGATAGTTAACATATGACATTGCCTCATAGTTTGATGATTAAATCATAGGAATCTAACTCTAATATTTATCAGAAACTTAATTTTCATACAGAATGTTGCCACCACCATTTTTGCCATCCTCATTATCGGTCTTCTAAAGATGGCTTTGAATGCTATTGGATGATTTACCACGTTGAACTAAACATACTCCGTAGTTGTATGCTCGCTATTCCTTAAAGCGAGTAGCAAAGTGATTGATCCTCTCACCTCAATAGGATGGTTTGCAAAACTATACCATAGACTAGTATTGGACAACGTTAGTCCCATATTCTGATATGTATCCCAAGATAACACTTCATTACGCTCCCACTATCTACAAGTATTCCTTTTGACCTCGAAACCTACAATTGTTGCTAAAACCACTATCAAATAATTTTCTTCCTCATCTTGAACCAATTCCTCGTCATTATTGCCAAACTCAACATTCTATTTTTCTTGCTGCCGTGACCTTTTAGGAGCATTGACTGACATCACACTTCTCATGTGCTTCCTACTCTTCATATTAGAGCCTACCAAATCTTTGTTCGTGCCTACAATCACATGAATGGTGCCTCTAACTTTTTGTTTACCCTTGGAATCGTTACGCAAGCCCTGACATTATTAGAAGCCACTTGATTTACGAATTCACAAGGTCGCCATTTCAGACTACTCCTTCTATAGCGTCTTTCAATGTGAAACAATCTTTGATTTTATGTCCCATGTCGTCGTGGTAAGCACATCAGTCTCTTGAGTTTATTATTCTCTCGATGTTCCTCATCGGAGGTGGCTTGGGTAAGATGTCAATGCTTCTAACTTGGTTGAGAATGTAGGTACATGTGACATTTAAAGGGCTGTAAGCTTCAAACCTTCATTGAGGAACGTATCTTCTGACGTAGTCCTGCTGAGGTTTTTAGGGAGCTTTGAGTGTATCACCTTGGGGCTAATTCCTTTGTGGCCTATTACTTCTTACTTATAATGATTGGCTAGAGGGTATTGCCTATCGCGAGGTCTCTCCCTATTTCTAAACTAATTATCTTCCCTTCAAAAGGTAGCACGCGATGTCTATTTGATCTCCTCCGCTTCCACGAACTTACGAACTCACTCGTAGAGGCCAGCCAAACTTTATGGTATGTTATCTGTGAAAGATTACTGTACATGGTCATTTTGTACCCCGTGATAAATGCGTCTATGGCCCACTAGTCCTCCAAGTTCTTTGTGTTTAGGGTCACTGTGTGGAACCTCTTCACATAATCTTGAAGGGACTTTCTCTCCCTTTGTTTCACGGACATGAGTCCTATGGGCATTTTCACAATAGTTTTGTAGGCCTTGAATTTACCAAAAAACATCTGTTCCAACTACGATGAGTTTTGAACCGAACCTTGCGGAAGAGACAAGTACTAATCATTGGTGCTCCTCTTAAGTGTTATGGAAAAGGTTTTGTACTTTGCTACATTTGATGCTCCTAGTACATTCATGTAGTTATTGTATTGCATCAAATAAGCTCGCGGACCCCTTCTTCCTTCAAACATGTCTTTCAGGACCTTGAAGTCACGTGGTAGGTTCACAGCTATGAGCTTAAGAGTCAGTAGGTTATTGGAGTAGAACAACCAATCCATGTCTTACGATTCAAGGTGTAACGCTCGTACGTCTCTTCACAACTCGTCTATCTTGTTCTATCATTCCTTAGCCTGGGTGCCTAGGGCCTCGCCCTACGTGTTTACATTGTCCTAAAAATTAGAGTTATCAAAATGTGCCTTCCTTCACAGCTCATCGTTCTATTTCAGTAGCTCCTGTTGAATAGCTTGTTACTGTTCGAATCGTGCCTCTTGAGCAACTATCTGCTTCCTTCTAAGTCTTATTTGCTCTTAAAGGGCCAAGAACTGCTGTAGGGGTGCCTTTTGGTTGAGAGGGAGTGAAAACCCTATTTGGAAGAGATGTTTAAGTCCAAATGACCATAAGCTCTCCAATAAACTATGTTGCCAAGGTTTTCTGGTCTATCGATGAACCATCTGGTGAATATGTCTGTTTCGTTATGCTAGTCGCTGGAACTTGACGCTTCGGCCTGTCTTGGTTAACAGTTGAAGGGCAAATTTTCACTTGGGTAAGCTATTTGCTTTGAAAACTGAAGAAAACTTAATTAAACTCGAAAAAATCTAATGATCGAAAGTTTGTCTATGCTTACTGCACCAATTTTTGAGTAATATTTTCTTGTATGTTATTGATAGGAGTGTTCGGGTATTTATACATGTTACAGATGTTATTACAACTCAAGATAAGGCCCCACTATTTAGTCTTGATTCCATTGCTTTTAGTACTGACATTCTCTACGAACTTCAAGTTTGCTAGGCACGTGTCTACGAAACGCGCAATCTTTTCTGTTCTTAGGACTGACATTCTAGGCGGACTTCATACCTGTTGGACACGTGTCTAGGTGGCCTACAGAGCATGCGACCCTTTCTGCGAGCTCTCTAGGTGTATGTGAGCTGAGGTAGTGGTCTTCTCTGGGTCCCTGGGAGTTGGACCTGTGACCTTGCATTACGAGCTGGGTCATTGGCTTTGCCTTGCAAACTGAGTCCGTGAGCTTGCTCTGCCAGCAGGTATGAACTCGCCTTACTGTCCTTTCGTTGCTCGCTTTGCACTTAATCTTCTGGTGGGACCTATCTGGGTCACGGGTCGGAGTCCCGAATCCCTAATAGGGCTCAGGTTGGTGCTTACTAATGTATAATAGATAAATATTATGAATTTGCCTATAAAAAGTTTGTCATATTTAATAACGCGTGTTGTATAAACTTTGTATAACCAATGGGATGATCACTGCACAACAGGTCACATCATAACCATTTCAATCTTATTAATCCAATGATTCGGGCATATTTGGATGTAACTGGTTTTGATTTACGGCTTCTAAATGTATTCAAATTTGATAGTTGCATTAGTTAAGCAGTAAAATCCTGAGACCCGTACTTTTCACTTATGGTGTGATAAGTGCGGAAGATGTTACCGTATTACTTAGTGTTCTCGTTGATGGAATAGCTTTAACTAGACAGACAAGACTGAATGTGTTGAAAGTTTGCTAGGAATTGCTCGAAAGTTATCATAATCCTTGTGTATTTGACTTTAGAGTTTTTACTGTATAATTTAGGTAAATAAACTCAACCAATATCATTTAAAAATAAATTATTAAAATAATATTATTTGGGTGAAAATCCCAAAAATAACCTGCCTAGCAAGTTGAAATTTTCTCCACTTCACACAAACAGTCAAAACACCGGCAAAACTGAATTCATTGCATCCAATAGACAAATTCCTTTACTCCTTATGAAACCTAAACGCTTCCTCAAAATACCCGCTTTGGGCATAAGCAATAACCATCGTATTCCACAAAACAATCTCTTTGGGGGCATCTGATCGAACAACATTCTAGCAGCCTTTTGCATACACAGATAACATATTATTAACATAAAATAAATTTCTAGCACCCATTTTATCGAATACTTTGCGAGCGCCAAATGATTGGCTAAAAAATTGTCGGGCTGAAGGTCTAGAAACTTGTGGAGTTCGAAAGACTTGACTCTTGCGCATTGTTGTAAGAAACGAGAGTTGGATAGGGTAAGCGACTGCCGTGAAAAAAATATTTTTAAAAGACAATAATGGGGTTTTCCGAAGAAGCGGCTTTTGGCATTGGAGAGAGACAGCATGTGAAAGGAAAAATGGAGCTTTCCTGGTTCCTCGTCACCATACTTGTTAGGTCCAATGAAGGTATTGGCTGTTGCGGCAATTAGTGCGGCTGTTGGTGCTGGATTCACGAGGCAAATCTGGACTGGAGTTCGCCATTTCTCATTACTGGGCTGAATCTGAAACTTGTTGAATCAAATCCAAACCCAACTTATTAGGAAAATTTATTTTTTAATTAAATAAACTTTTTTTTATTTTGCTTATGAAAGTTTGTGGCATTTGGGAACGTGGAAAAGTAAAGTAAAATAAGGAAATTATTGGACATTTCTCCATAAATATTTCATTATTTTTGTTTAAATGAGGGTTTTTTATTTTTAATTTTAAATTTTAAAACAGAGGAAAAAGATATTCGAATATTCGATTTAAGAGAAAAAGTAAAGAGTTTCAAGATATTTTTATCCATAAACTATTTTATTAAAATGTTATAACTGGAAAGAATTATTACAACAAATCATTTTTATTTTAGTTTTTTTTTTCTAAAAAAAATTAATTTTATCTTGAACTGAATCTTTTTCCATTTCCGTTTTTGTAATTAAAATTAAATATTGGCACGTTTATATCTTAAAAAAAAAGGTTTGCAATTTGGGTTACTCAAAGGCGCAATCAATCAGGAAAGGGTGGACGGCCCACAATCTCTCCCTGTCTGTCCCTCTCGAATAAGGTATGACCACGTGACTCTATCCATTTGATAGGCTAACTTCCCTTCTTTTTTCTTTTTTTTTCTAACTTTAATTTTCTTATCACCGTCATTCGGCGTTTTTCATGATCATCCGAATCAACCATCTCTCACCGTTTGATCACATCCCAAGCTCCATTCTCATCCCTTGATTACCTTCCTATCCGTAATACATCATTTCTTGTGCAGTTGCAGTGGATGTGGAAATAGAGGAAAATAGAACAAGGCATATATATAAACCAACCACAGATGCTTTGACTCTCTAATCTGTCTCTCATTATAGTACAGAAAACCCTTTTCTTTTTCTCGGTCTGAAAATCACTGCGCCATAAAGACCAGGTAACCTTTTTTTTTTTTTTAAATTGTAATTACTATCTCTCTTTTATTATTATTTACATTTATGAACTTGGGATCTGATTTGTTTTGGAAAGATGATGTTTCGGTTCTGAAGAACTAGACCGATCCATTTTCTTTCTTTAACATTTGGATTGATACTGCTTTTTTATGTTGGGGTTTTAGGAAAGGATGGGTTTTCGTTTTGTAGGTGCTTCTTATAATTGATTCTTTATTGATTATTCAGATGGTTAGTGGTTATAATGGGCTCTCTCTCTTTTCTCTAATCTTCTTCCTGAGTTTAGGTTTTTGAAGCAACATTTGTGAAAATGGAAAATGGGGTAGTAATGGTAGATAATAAGTTTGCGGAAGAAAGAGTTGCCAATGAGGAAGTGAAGGTGAGGTTTGCTGGGGATTCCGGTGAAACAGAAGAACCAGTAGGTGAGGTTTTTGAGGAGGCAAGTGCAACACTGGAGAATTTTCAAGAACTGGCAGAAAAATCGGGACTGGATGGCGGCAGTTTAGTTGAGGATGCAATTGGAAATGTTGAGACATTTGGCGATACTGGTTCAGAGGTAGTTAAGGAGAACTTGAATTTAGAACATGAAGCAGAGACCTTTCAAGAGGCTATTGAAACTCAGGAGAACGCTATTCCAAGTGAGGTTGGAACTCAGGAGGCTGTGGCAGAGTTGGTGGACCAGCAGAAAGGTGAGAGTGTTGGTGGTGGTGTGGTGTCAGATAAGATTGACGAGGGAGGGACTGACATGGGCAAAAAGAATGATGAATTGAAAGGTGGGAAGGAAGTACCCGACATCGGTGGTACTGGAGAAGCAGAAGTTCCGAGGGATGAGGAAAAAAGAAATCTCAAGTCTGATTCAGGAATGGAGATGCCTGTAAAAGGAGATACCGATCAGGGAAAAGAGAGTACGGAAGTGAAATGTGCCACAGCTGATCTTGGTTCAGTAAATGGAGAACTAAAAGATTTATTGAATGCTGGAGACATGAAGCTTAATAGTGACATTGATGAACTGAAAGATGGGCTGTCTGAGCCAAGGAAATCTGTTGAAGAGACAGTTGCTTCTGCAGATGAACTAAAAGATTTATTGAATGCTAGGGACATGAAGCTTAATAGTGAGATTGATGAACTGAAAGATAGACTGTCTGAGCCAAGGAAATCTGTTGAAGAGACAGTTGCTTCTGCATATAGAAACTTATCCTCTTCAGGAAAGTTTGCAGATGAGAGGAATGAGAAGATTGAGGCTGGTAAAGCTGATAAGATTGACGAGGCAGGTACTGAAATGGGCGAAAAGACTAATGAATTGAATGGTGGGAAGGAAGTACTTGAAATCAATGGTACCGGAGAAACAGAAGCTCCAAGGGACGAGGAAAAAAGAAGTCTCAATTCTGATACAGTAATTGAGATGCCTGTAAAAGGAGATAGTGATCAGGGACAACAGTGTACAGAAGTAAAAGGGGCTACTGCTGGTCTTGATTCAGTGGATGGTGGAGATGAAGATGAAATCAATGGTACCGGAGAAACAGAAGTTCCAAGGGACGAGGAAAAAAGAAGTCTCAAGTCTGATACAGTAATTGAGATGCCTGTAAAAGGAGATAGTGATCAGGGACAAGAGTGTACAGAAGTAAAAGGGGCTACAGCTGGTCTTGATTCAGTGGATGGTGGAGATGAAGATGAAACAGCAAATAAGGCTTTTGCTGCTATGGAGGTGGAGGATAACATGAATGGAAAAGTAGAAGATTTATCATATGCTAGGGACATGAAGCATAATGGTGAGATTGATGAACTGAAACATATGCAATCTGAGCCAAGTAAATCTGTTGAAGGAACAGTTGCTTCTGCAGTTGGAAACTTGTCCTCTTCAGAAAAGTTGACAGATGAGAGGAATGAGAAGATTGAGTTGGGTAAAGCTGATTTGAGGACAGAGGTTCATGATGGTTTTCAATTTCGGCTCCCTGATGAAATGGTGGGTAATAAATGTCAAGATATTAATTTTGTGATTGAACATTCTGATGATAAAGCAGAGAAAGATCAACAAGATAAGCAAAGCACCCAAGATACCATAGAGCAGGAAGTGCAACATGCTTCAGGATCTTCAGTGTCTGCTAAAACCGAAGAATTTGGGAAAAAAGTGGACATGGCTCAGGATCCTAAGCCAAACAACTCTGTCACTAGAGAATGTGAAATTCTACCTGCTCCAGCATTGTCATCATCTGTTAAATCTACAAACCCTGCTATCTCTTCTCATCCTGCTGGCCTTGGGCGTGCTGCTCCATTATTGGAACCTGCCGCCAGGGTGGTGCAGCAGCCTCGTGCAAATGGAAGTGTCTCTCAGGCACAGGCACAGGCACAGGCACAGGCACCACAAATTGAAGATACTGGCAATGTGGAGGCTGAGGAGAATGATGAGACTCGTGAAAAGCTTCAGTTGATTAGAGTTAAGTTTTTGAGGCTTGCAAATAGGCTCGGGCAGACTCCCCATAATGTTGTTGTGGCACAGGTTTTGTACAGACTAGGATTAGCTGAGCAACTCCGGGGGAGAAATGGGGGCCGGGTTGGTGCCTTCAGCTTTGACCGTGCAAGTGCTATGGCTGAACAGCTTGAGGCAGCTGGAAATGAACCCCTTGATTTCTCCTGTACAATTATGGTCCTTGGGAAGACCGGAGTTGGTAAAAGTGCTACTATTAATTCAATATTTGATGAAGTCAAGTTTGGCACTGATGCTTTCCAGACTGGTACCAAAAAGGTTCAGGATGTTGTGGGTACTGTGCATGGTATTAAAGTTCGTGTAATTGACACACCAGGCCTTCTTCCTTCCTGGTCTGACCAATGCCAGAACGAGAAGATCCTTCACTCTGTTAAGCGTTTCATTAAGAAAACACCTCCAGATATTGTGTTGTACCTCGATAGGTTGGACATGCAAACGAGGGATTTTGGTGATATGCCCCTCTTGCGTACCATAACTGAGGTCTTTGGTCCCTCTATATGGTTTAATGCAATTGTGGTTTTGACTCATGCAGCTTCTGCTCCACCAGATGGTCCTAATGGTGCTGCTTCTAGCTATGACATGTTTGTCACTCAACGTTCTCATGTTGTACAGCAGGCTATTCGTCAGGCAGCTGGGGATATGCGACTCATGAATCCTGTTTCATTAGTGGAGAATCACTCTGCATGTAGAACAAATAGGGCAGGCCAGAGAGTATTGCCAAATGGTCAGGTCTGGAAGCCTCATTTGTTGTTGCTTTCCTTAGCATCTAAAATTCTGGCCGAGGCAAACGCGCTTTTGAAGTTGCAAGATACTCCCCCAGGAAAGCCTTTTGCTACTCGAGCAAGAACACCTCCTTTACCTTACCTTCTTTCATCTCTTCTTCAATCGAGACCACAAGTTAAGCTTCCTGAAGAGCAGAATGGTGATGAGGATGGATTAGATGATGATTTGGATGAATCCTCTGACTCCGAGGATGAACAAGAATATGATGAGCTGCCACCTTTCAAGCAGTTGAGTAAAGCACAAATAGCAAAGCTTAGTAAAGCTCAGAAAAAAGCATATTTTGATGAGTTGGAATATAGAGAAAAGCTTTTTATGAAGAAGCAACTGAAGGAAGAGAAAAAGCAGCGAAAGATGATGAAGAAAATGGCATCTGCAGCCAAGGATCTGCCAAGGGAGCATGGTGAAAATGCAGAAGAAGAGAGTAGTGGTGCTTCTTCTGTTCCAGTTCCCATGCCAGATTTGGCATTGCCTGCTTCTTTTGATTCTGATAATCCAACTCATCGCTATCGTTCCCTTGATTCCTCCAACCCATGGCTTGTTAGGCCAGTTCTAGATACTCATGGTTGGGATCATGATGTTGGTTACGAAGGTATTAATGTCGAAAGACTGTTCGTTGCAAAAAAGAAATTTCCTATTTCATTTTCTGGCCAGGTTACAAAAGACAAAAGGGATGCCAATGTCCAAATGGAACTGGCCAGTTCTTTAAAGCACGGGGAAGGTAAAGCAACTTCATTGGGTTTTGATATGCAGACTGTTGGAAAGGACTTAGCCTATACACTGCGCAGCGAGACCAGGTTTAGTAATCTGAAGAAGAATAAGGCAATGGCTGGCATCTCAGTTACACTCTTAGGTGATGCACTATCAGCTGGAGTGAAATTTGAAGACAAACTGATTGCTAATAAGCAGTTCCAAGTAGTCATGGCTGGGGGTGCTATGACTGGACGTGGCGATCTTGCTTATGGGGGCAGCTTGGAAGCACAATTGAGGGATAAAGATTACCCTCTGGGTCGCTCCTTATCTACACTTGGTCTATCTATCATGGATTGGCATGGAGATCTTGCCATTGGATGCAATATACAGTCACAGGTGCCTGTTGGACGGTCTACGAATCTAATAGCTCGTGCCAATCTGAATAACAAAGGTGCAGGACAAGTCAGTTTACGAATAAATAGCTCTGAACAGCTTCAGCTTGCTTTGCTTGCTGTCCTTCCTTTACTGAAAAAACTATTTGAATATTCACATCAAGTGCAGTATGGACAATGATGAGAATTAGGTTGCTACGGATAAGACACATTTTTAAAAATGGCCAACTCTCTGTGGTCTTTCAAGAGGTGAGTGAAACTCTGAAAGTAAGGTGCTGAAGTTTCTATAATATTTTTCTACCATTTCTTTTATCTTTGCTGGATATGGTGATTGTAGTTTCGTTGTTTAGATATTTTGCATAATAAGGTTATTTTTGTTCCCATGAAATCATCCTCTCCTCAATCAAGAGTTGCTTCTTTTCTCACTTTCCTACATTATTAATATACTAGAGGATAAATAGCCAAAATATTCTACAAGTAGGTGTATTTACATGTATATAATTGATGATGAGGTGGCATTTCAATATTCATCATGGCCGGAATTAGAAATGTAGTGGCACATTATAAAAGATCACTTGCAAGTGGGTTAACTTGCAGGTGACACCGCCTGAGGAAGTATGAAGCGTAAGGCAGTGATGAGGACGCCCTTAGTGCTGCAACCTGTGAGGTCCCTATTCTTTTGGGGGATAACAACTGCAATTGAATTGTAAGGGGTCTCCTCTCCCTTGAAGGCCTTCCCAAAGGGTCATAGCAGTCCCGTTTCTCTTGGCGGCCAGTGCATAGATAAGAGCAACCTTTGACTCAGGGTCAGTACTCTCCAGTAGCATTTGTGTCTTCCTTTTCAACCCTCAGCTGCCAAGACTAATGAGGTTAGGAAATTTGTTTATTCTAGATTATAGCAGTAAGGGCGACATATTTAAGACTCAGATTACAGAGCGGATAGATTTAACTGTTGTAGGGATCTTCTAGTGCACTTACGAACTAAAATGTTAGAACTTCAAAGTTGAAGACGATGGCCTCAGTAAAGGAAAATCTGGTGTCTGAACTATAATAATAAATGTAGGGTTTTCATTTCAGTAGAAGAGTCCATTAATCCCAAATTTTAAAAGGCTTGGTTGGTCTGTATAGACGTAAGATTTTGAAGTATTGGCATTTGGCAGGTTCAGGGAATTAGTTGGCCGTAAAAGCTGAGAGGAGCATTGATGAAAGGTGTGAGCAAAATGCAAACATGTGAAAAGGCAGCCACCAAGTTTTCTTGCTAACTTTACTTCAGTTCCTTTTATTTTCAACTGCGTAACACGTCCTGATGCGGTACATTTCATTTTTAATAATTGCTGGTGTGCCCGCATGGGCGGGAGCTGATTGGTGTGTTTAAATTTTAGACCAGAAAGAGTCTGTTATGATTTGATTAGAACAATGCATCATAAAAATATACTTAAAACACATCTGGGGAAAGCTGCCATGGCGAGCAACATCCAGTTCATATCAATTTTTTTTTCTTTTCACTAAAATTAAAAATCCCATTGGCTTCCTGTAGGCCCTGCAGTGGCTGGCCAATTTGCCTTCAATCGTGCTTCCAACTTACACGCTACCCCCTTTCTTCCAGCATGCAAAATCTAAATGCACTTGAAAACAAAGCATGTGCAGTGCAAGTTGCTAATACATCTCCACAACTTAAAAGATCAGGGTATCAAGTTGTGCTATGTTACTCAAGTGGGAAGAAAGTAGTAATGACAGAATATATAACTTGGCTTAGCAAGTGTGGTTCCTCAACTTTCAAAATATAAGATTCCTTTCCAATGGGACTGAAAAAGACTTCTAAATGGTGGAAGCCATATGACATCTTCTAATTCAAACTTGAGCACGCCATCTCATTGTTTTATCGTTTCTTCAATCTTAATCCATGAAGTTTTTCCAAGAAAAGGGGGAATCTCGGGTCAAGAACTTAAAAAAAAAAAAAAAAAAAAAAAAACCCCAAAAGTATGATCTGATTTTGCACAAATACACGTACCGTACATTAGGATTAAAGATATCAGACGGCAAAGACCAGAGTAGCTAAAAAGAAGCAACTACTACACAAACCTTAAAGATAGGATTTATTTGGTCACCAATTCAAACAATGATGAATTGAACTCATGCTCACAAGATCAACAAAAACTTGAAAATAAAATTAATGAACTCTACACGGAGCAACGTTCCTGCTGCAAACAAGACATGTTTGACCAAAGCCAATGCAACTAATTCGAAGCCTACCAAAATTGTTTAAATACTGCATTGACAATAATAACAGTCACAACAAAAGGCAAACAAGTCTCAACAAATTAGACATCCAAAAATTTCAAAAGAAGTACTCCTCCCTTCCTTCAGACCTAAGCTTCATATTTGTTTTCTCTATCTTCAATTGTCCGCAACATGGCCATTCTCTGTCTCAGAGCTGGATTCAGAAGAAAACTAGGTCAGAGCAAACACTTGTCATGTCGTTCTGACACAATAATAATCAATAGACAATGCTCTCCCCGAAAGAAAACAAGAATTCAAAAGTGGAATCTCATAGGCGAGGGCTTTTCCTGGAAAAGATCAAACTTGTGTGCGATTTCGGGGGTTTGAAACCAATCATCACTTAATTACAATGATTATGATCATATAGACCCATAGCAACTAACAATATGTTCTTGACATTTTCTTATACAGGAGGCTTTCACTTGAAAGCAGTCGCAGTTTTACCCATGCTTTACACTTACAGTTAACATAACTGTTGATACAATACTCAAATAGGAACAAAAACGAGAGAGATGAAAAAGATGCATAGCTATTTGTCGATTTAGGTAGATAAATTCAATTTCCTTTACCAGAATCCCTAGCTTAAAAGATATAACGATGGAGTACTGCTACATAGATAGGAAAACACCGCTCTATAGCAATTGTGGCAAGCATAAAAATATAGTCGTGCTACTTAATTACACACACAAACACACCCAAACGCAGTTAATATATGTATATATTCTCAAATCAACAAGCAATGAATATGAGATAAGTGAACAAACCTTTGGGGTCGATCAGCAGCAGCAGCCGCCTCATCAGACTCATTCTTCCTCCAGCTCCTTTCAACCGGGGCACGCCCATTTCCACCAAAGCTTGCCTTTCGTCCTCTCTCTTTCTCTGCAACCGCAACTGTCTCTTTAATCTTAACAGCTTCCAGCTTCTCATCAATCTCCTTCCAATCTTTCCCCTTTTCCTTCAACACTTCCTCTCTGGGCCTTGCCTCGCCAAAGGGATTTGCCCCTTTGGGCTTGGGCGCAGTCAATTCCTTTTTAGCCTCCTCGGTCACAGGAACCGTGCGTGGCTGAAGCACAAGCCTTGGTCTCACTCCACCACTACCAGCAGTACTGCCAGTCTCCTCCTTTTTCTTTCCCCAATTATCCAAATCCCTTGGGGAATCTCTTGATTGAAGTGAATCGAAACTGCTTCTTCTGTCAAATCCCCCACCAAATCTCCGTGGCGGTGCAGCAGCATTCACGCTTTTACTACTCTTATTAGATGCCCAGTTATCTACTTCATCGGCTTTCGATTGCGAATCAAAAAACCCTCCCCCTCCTCTCTCTCTCCTCTCAAATCCACCCCCAAATCCGTTCCCAGCAGGAGTCGATTTCTTAGCCGACGCCCAATTATCCATCTCATCGGCGCGTGAGGGAGCCATTTCTTTATTGGAATCTCTATTTGAAACCCTAGAAGATCCCCATCTACTATTACTTGAGGAATCGTCGCCGTTGGAATTGTATCGGTTCGAACCATAGGATTTAAAACCGCCACCAAGACGGTTGCGATCGAGTTCCTCGGGAGAGCGTTGGCGAGGACCGGTAGGGAGTAGGAGGAGGTCCTCGTGAGTTAGGCCAATTGGCTCACTCGGCTTAGCAGAGCCATAGGCAGCAAATTCGGCCAGAGAGATGGGTTGGCTCTTCTTTTTCTTGGTTTTGGTGGAGGCGGCGGCGGATAAAGAAGGGAAATCCGCGAGCTTTTCAGCGGAAGAATCGACGCGGCTCTGTTGCTGGAGTTCAGCTTCATGTTCTTCTGCATCGAGAGCCCATGCGCCGGCTTTGCCCCAAGGAGACGATACAGTTGCCGCCATGATTGATGGTCGTTTGGTATTGGTTTGCGTAGTGTAGTAGGATGGGGAAACTGAGAAGGGATTTTATTCGGTGAGAAATGAGATTAGCAGATTCAGATCCGACGGTCGATGAATTTTAGAATGAATAAAAACACGGGACGATTGGGATTTTATATTACCGGAAATTGTTTCCTTATTCCACTATACTTTAATCAATGGGAATCCAATTCTACTGCCCCAAACAATTACTGGGACCTACTTTTTTCCTTTATAATTTTAATAATTTCGAAAAATAAAATGCGGAATATATTTTCCATTACTTCATACTAAATTTTTAGTTTGATAATTCAATTAATTTAACCCATCAAAACCCCAAAACAACCCTCAAGACACACAGCTTCGTTAGTCTTTACTCTTTATCTCTGGCCCACAATAATACAAGTACACTTAACCATAAAATATTTATTTAATAATTTATGGAAATTTTTGTTACAATTAAACTCTATTCTTTTTCCCTTTTACTTCTAGAAAGGAATGGTGAGAGGTTTTGCTTTTCTTTTTTAATTATCAAATAGTTTTTTTTTTTTTTTATCAATATGATGTATCTATATTCTCACGCGGAAACCTAACAAATTGCACTACATCAGGCTTTTAAGCTGGATTTTTTAAATTTTAAAATTTAGATTTAATTTGTTAATATTATTTTTTATTAAATTTATTGGTGTTTGGAATAAAAAAAAATTCATTTGATAGTTGTATAACTAAAAGGTAACTCTGTAATAAACTTAAATTTTAAAAAATAATTTTAGCAATATTAATAATTAAATCAAACTCTTAAAAAAATTAAATTCCTAAAGATAAATATATTTTAACCTATTAAAAAATAAAAGCTAATAATACAAAGATATGTAGCATCTTATGTGTGGATATTTTTTATTCCACTACAAGTTGGATATTCATGGTTTGGTAAAATAAGAAACCAAGGAATTTGGCAGTACCCACAAACCAAAATAGCCACAATGCCTAATCTCAACATACTACCAACGTTAGCGTTTCATACTTTCTTATTTTATGATTTCAACATAATATGATTTTTTGTAATGTACTTATTAGGAATATTGCTGTTAAAAAAATTACTTGTACTTATTAGGAATATTGCTGTTAAAAAAAATTACTTTCCACCGTTAGATATACATTAAAAAGTATTGATTAAAATCTTGCTATTACATTTTGATACACTCATTTTTTTTTATAGGCGACTAATCGATAAAATTACAGATGGAGTAGACATTACAAGTTTTTTTGTGAGAGAAAGTATAAAATCGTTTTATCTATTATTGTATTTATTTTATGTATTAATTTTTCTAGTAATTTACTACTTCATTTTATTTTAATTTTATGCAATTTATATATATTTATATTATATTTAATATATTTTCATTATTTATTTTTTAGAATATTCTAAAATTTATATTTAAAAGCTATTATATAATTATAATATTAATTTAATTAGAATAATAATATTTTACCCGACCATAACAACCAAATTGATTATCATCATGGATAAGACTATTAAATTCCCTAGTATAAAATATTTTAAAATCATAGTTAATCTCCCCTTTTTTTTTTGGATTATTATATGGTGATTTTTGAACTTTCCATATACATATATAGAAATAGAAAAAGATAGACTAGAACCAACATCTCTTATGTCATATCCATGACAATATAAAAATGAAATTGAGATCTAGATGGAATATAAAGAAATAGAGTCACTTTGAGGTTCCTTATGAAATGAGGAATGGAACGGAGCCACTACGAACAAGTTTCGGGAGTTACGAAGGAAATTTCAAGTTCATATTGGTCATGGGTGGAGAACGGGAATTGAACTCTATGAGATCTAATCTCATATTGTCCCTCAATAGCTCAGCGGTAGAGCGGTCAACTGTTAACTGACTGGTCGTAGGTTCAAATCCTACTTGAGGAGATTTGATTCATTTTGAATTAAAGAATTTAGAATGTCAAAATGAAAGGCTTCACTTTGACCGTTAAGAGCAAGTAACTCGTTCCCAATGTCTTTGTTTCTATTGCATCGTATCACATTCTGTTCTGCAATATTTGAGAATTATCGTCAATACCTTGGTGTAAATTAGAGGTGTGCACAGGCCGAGTTCGGGCTAGGCTCAACTAAAAATTTAGGCCCTGGCCTGACCCGAAAAATTGGCCTAAAATTTTGCACAAGCCCGACTCGGATAAAAATGTTAAAACTCGGGCCCGACCTGGCCCGCCCATATTAATTTTTATATTATTTTTATATAATTTTAAAATATATATAATACATCAAAAATACTAAAAACATCAAAATAAATATTTCTCAACAAATTGAAAATAAATTTTAAAAAACATGTATACTTAAATAACACTAAGATAAATGCAACTTAACAAGCAAATGCCTCTAAAATAATAACAAAATTAACAAATGTCTTTAAAATAATAACAAAATTAACAATAAAATAAGTTTTATACAATATCCAAACAATAACAACAAAATAGTAGCAATATAATAGTAAAATGGTAGCAAAATAGGGAGAAAACAATAAGAAAATAATATTACAAAAAGCGGATTTTTTTTGTCCTTTAGTGAATTCGGGCCAAGTTGTGCTTGGGCCAAAATACCTTACACGAGGCCCAGTCCGTTTTTTAAACGGGCAAGCCTATATTTTTTTCCAAATCCTCCCACATTTCGGGCAGGCCTTCGGGCCGGGCCGGGTGGCCCGACCCATGAACATGTCTAGTGTAAATGTTTGATATGCGTTAAAAAGTATTGATTAAAATCCTGCAAAGTTGCATTATCACGTTTAGTTCACTAAATACTTTCTTAAGAATGTAATGATAACTTACAAGTTTACCATTTTTAAATTAAAATAATATTGATCTATTTAATATTTTACCATAAATTTCATTAGTAATAAATATTTGGAGTAAATATTTAATAATACCTTAATTGATAATTTTTAAAATTATTGTTTTAATTTATAATTTTAATTGAAATCAAATTTATTTCAATTTTATATTGCATATATTTTTAAATATAACAATGCATATATAAAATTTGTTTTGAAATGAATACTATAATAAAATTGAAATTTCAATCAATATATCGAAGGAGAAAGAGCCGAAAACAATAGAAAATAAATATAATATGTAAACAATATACTATGTAGATGAATAAATATACATATCGAAAAAAATAAGAAAAAGAATTACTTTCAAAGAATCAATTGAAATAACAAGAGAGTTGGTAGTCGAAAGGAGGTAATAGCTTTTTTTTTTTTTTTTTTTTTTTTATGTTTAATAGATCAATACTCTAAACCAAAATAAAATAAGGTTAATTTTATTTTAATATCTTTTTAACTTTTCAACCTACATGGGAAAGTAACTTTCCCACCTTTTATCATAAGAATTACATAGCCATGCTTATGAGAAAGTAATTCATAAGAGAATGTTAGGTGTTGGAAAATATGAACATCGGATATATAATAAAGATAATTACATGTTGTTATTTACTATCATAATAGGTTAGCCCAAATTAAAAGTGATCTAGTTTGATTAAGGTTTCTTGGGTTTTAATTATTAAATAAAGTATGGGTCAAATATGTGTAGATACTTTAGTAACTAATTTTTAATTAGTGATGGGCTGATTAGGAATTAGGGCTAATGTGCCAAAATTATATATATTAGGGTTATGGTCCCAAATTACACATAAGATAACTTTTCTAATATCTCATCCTTATGAAAAAGAGAGCAAATATTCTCTAAATTTATTGTATGCTAATTTGGAAGATCAAATCCTCAAGATCTGAAAAAACTTCAAGGAATTCTTGGATTTAGGTATGCTTGCTCATCTATTTTTTTTTTTGTTCTTGATGATTTGACATGATAGATCTTGATTTACAGTTTTAAGTTTATATTAAATATTTTTTTATGGTTCTAACAAGTGGTATCAAAGTCTCGTTATGTCGAATCATTGAGAATTGATTAAGCTTCTTTATTTTTAGAATGATTGATTCATGAAATTTTAAGAGTTTAATATTTTGTATATATATATATATATTAAATCTTTAAAATTCTTGATAAATTTCTTTTAGGTTTTACTTAATTATGATTAATGTTTTTAGGGTTTTTACCAAACCCATATAATTTTACTTTCAATCCTTTTTTTTTGTGAATTATTGTCTTTAATTTAATTCTTGGCTCTTAAGACGCGGTTGGTCATTAATTATTAACGGTGATTGGTTATTATTTATTGTGTTTTTTAATCTATTAGATGCTTTAATGTTTCATAGGGAAAGTATAGAACGAGATGTTCGCAATTTTTCATTGATTTGAATTTTTTTCCTTTCTCGATATTCATTTAGTGCTTGAAAAAGGTTTCATCATTAGTTTTCGTTTAATTCATATTGAAGGATGCATGGGTTTATTGGATTAACTGCATTAAATTTAAAGATAAGTGAAATTCGATTTTGAATTTTATTGTAAATATATATATAGTATGGTTAGAATATTAGGTTTTGACATTTTATGATTCTAAATATTCGATTACATTTTTTTTAATATTTAATTTTGATGTATGTTGTTTTGGGGAAAATGTAGATATACATACAATTATCTTTTAATTTGATTGAAAAATGAAACTAAGATAAGTTTATTATGAAACCAATAAATTCAAATTTTGGCTTTGAGTTTTAATTAAAGATGTCTAATATTTTAAATAGATTAGTTGAAATAAAATTCCGCCAAAGTGACATCTTTAGTGTAGATTAGTTTATTTAAAATATTAAGATGATTATATGTTTTTGTGATTCATGTGTTTATTAATTGACCCGAAGGTAAGTTAATATTTGGCAGAATTTCAACAACATCTATAGTAATAAATGTGTGACAATTGTAAGGTATTTTATGTGAGTAATAAGTTAGTCCAAAGATTAATTAATTGTTTGACATAATTTATTGTTAATGTTTGATTGCTACAACAAGAGTATCACTTATTGTTAATATTACTATCCAAAGATTTGATATTAATGTTGTGTTTGCTATTTTGAGGTGAGATTAGCTATTATCTTGAATTTATTGTTTACTTATGAATATTGACGTGAGCTTGTTTTTATTTCTATATTCAACAAGTTCATCTTCTGCTGCCACAATATCTGCTAATATAAATTCTCTACCTATGCTTAATGAAATTAATTTTAAGGAATGAAAAAGGCACTTACTTATAGTGTTTGGCTCTATGGACATAGACCTTGCACTAAGGGAAGAACAACCTGCACATCTCGCTGTGGAAAGTAACTCTGATTTTAAGAGGGATTTTGAAAGGTGGGATCATTTAAATCGCATGAGTCTAATGATCATGAAACACAACATTCTAGAAGCCTTTAAGGGCACAGAATCTGAAGAGATTACTCAAGCCAAGGGTTTCCTAGATGAAATTGAGAAACATTTTGCTAAAAATAATAACGTTGAGATGACATCACTTTTGACTTCTTTGATGTCTATGAAGCATAAGGGTCAAAAAAATGTAAGGGAGTACATTATGGAGATGTTCCATGTTGCTTTAAGACTTAAGATACTTAAGATCGAGCTTTTTAAGGAATTGTTTTTTCTTATAGTGTTTGGCTCTATGGACATAGACCTTACACTAAGGGAAGAACAACCTGCACCTCTCACTACGGAAAGTACCCCTAATTTTAAAAGAGATTTTGAAAGGTAGGATCGTTCAAATTGTATGAGTCTAATCATCATGAAACACAACATTCTAGAAGCCTTTAAGGGCACAAAATCTGAAGAGATTACTCAGGCCAAGGGTTTCCTGGACGAAATTGAGAAACATTTTGCTAAAAATAATAAGGTTGAGATGACATCACTTCTAACTTCTTTGATGTTTATGAAGTATAAGGGTCAAGGAAACGTGAGGGAGTACATTATGGAGATGTTTCATGTTGCTTTAAGACTTAAGACACTTAAGATCGAGCTTTCTGAGGAATTGCTTGTTCTTATGGTTTTAGTATTGCTTCCAGCATAGTTTAATCAATTTAAAATTAGTTATAACTATCAAAAGGAAAAATAGACTCTAAATGAGCTCATTTCTCATTGTGTGCAAGAGGAAGAAAGGTTGAAGCGTGATAAGTCTAAAAGTTCTCATTTGGCCAATGCCTCTAAAGATAAGGGCAAGAAAAGAAAATCTCAGAATGAAGCTGGTAAGGGTCCAGCTCAAAAGAAGCAATAGCAAGCTACACAGAGTTGTTTTTTTTGTAACAAGTTTGGACACGTGAAGAAAGAATGTACCAAATATCATGTCTAGCATACAAAGAAAGGTATAATTCTTAATTTGGTATGTTCTGAGGTTAATTTAGCTTCAGTACCTAGAAACACTTGGTAGATAAATTTTGGTGCTACTACTCATATAAATGTTTCTATGCAGGGTTGCCTGAGTTACTGAAAGCCAAGTAATGGTGAAAGACACATCTTTGTGGGTGGTGGAAAATCGATAGAATTGGAAACAATTGGGCATTTTAGGTTTTATTAGGAACTGATTTTTATTTGGATTTAAAAGACATTTTTATTCTACCGTCATTTAGATGGAATTTAGTTTTTATTTCTTCGTTGGACAAATTTGGATATTATTATTCATTCAAAAAGAATCAATTTAGTTTGTCTTTAAATTCGAATGTTGTTGAAACTGGTTATTTAAATACTTATGACAACATTTATTTGCTAGAAATAGTTGCATCCTATAATGAAACATTGCATGTGGGATCACACAGTATTAAACGCAAATTAAATAAGAAAAATTCAGCATCATTATGCATAATCGTTTAGGTCATATCTCAAAAGTTAGAGTTGAACGCCTTATGTCTGATAGTATTTTAGAGTCTTTTGACTTCACAGACTTTGATATCTGTGTCGATTGCATTAAAGGAAAATAGAACAAAACCAAGGGATTAAGTGCAAACAGATCTTTAGACGTTTTAAAATTAATTCATATAGATATTTGTGGACCATTCCATACGGCATCCTAGAACGGTCAATAATATTTCATAACATTCATAGAAGATTATTCACATTATGGATACCTATACCTGATTCATGAGAAATCTCAATTTCTGGACGTGTTTAAAGCTTATAAATTTGAAGTTGAGAATCAACTCAACAAAAGGATTAAGAACTTTAGATCTTATCATGGTGTTGAGTACTATGATAGACATGATGGCTCAGGTGAACAATGTCCAGGACCATTTGCGAAATTCCTAAAGGAATGCGGTATTGTCCCATAGTATACCATGTCAGGATCACCCAGTAAGAATGGTGTAGCTAAAAGATGAAACATGACTCTTAAGGATATGGTAAGGAGCATGATTGCTCATTTTACCTTACCTGAGTCCCTCTAGGGAGAAGCATTAAAGACAACAACTTACATTCTGAATAGAGTACCCAGTAAAGCAGTTGTAAAAATACCTTATGAGTTTTAGACAAGTTGAAAGCCTAGTTTAAACACTTTCACATTTGGGGGTGTTCAGTTGAGGCAAGGCCTTATGGGCCACATGAAAAGAAATTAGACTCCAAAATAGCGAGTAGCTACTTTATTGGTTATTTTGAGCGATCTAAGAGTTATAAGTTTTATGATCCCATAATTAGGAATATTTTTGAGACGAGAACTGTAACATTTTTTGATGATATTGAGTTTGAAGGGAGAAATAAGATTAAAGATATCTCTTTTAAGGAGGAATTAGATTCTAACTCAGTTCCTCCTATCAATTTTGATGATGTTCAAGTTCTCATACCTATCATTATTCAAGAAGTGAATCTAGAACCTCAACAAAACAATATAGACCAACTCCTTATTCAAGATGAGGTAACTGTTCTAGAAGAATAAACTCAACAACCTCAAGCACAAGTGTCATTAAGGAGGTCCATAAGAGAAAGGAGAAATGCTATTTCAAACGATTACGCTGTATTTCTCCAAGAATATGAGGATGATAATGGAATGATAAAAAATGATCTAATCAACTTTCATCAGGCCATGAAAAGTTTTAATTCTCAAAAGTGGATTGATGCTATGAAATATGAGTATAAGTCCATGTAAGACAATAAAGTTTGGGAACTTGTCCTATTACCTGAAGGTGCAAAACCAATTGGTTGTAAATGGATATTTAAAACCAAGATGGATGCAAATGGTAATATTGAGAGGTATAAGGCGTGTCTTGCAGCTAAAGGATATACTCAGAAAGAATGTATTAATTTTATAGAGACTTTTTCTCCCGTTTCATTAAAAGACTCTTTCAGGATAATCGTAGTGCTTGTTGCTCATTTTGATCTTGAGTTACATCAGATGGAACTTAAGACTGCATTTCTCAATGGCGACATTGAAGAAACAATTTATATGGTGCAACTAAAAAACTTTAAATTGAAAAACCTAAAGAATATGGTTTGCAAATTGATAAAATACTTCTATGGACTCAAACAAGCTTCTTGTCAATGGTACCACAAGTTTTATCAAGTAATTATTTCGTTCAATTTTGAGATGAATATTGTTGATGATTGTGTGTATCACAAATTCAGTGGGAGTAAGTACATATTTCTGGTTTTATATGTCAATGACATTTTGCTTGCTGCTAATGATATAGACTTATTGCACGAAACCAAGAGGTTTTATTTAAGCATTTTGAGATGAAAGATCTTGGGGACACCTCTTTTGTTTAGGAATTCATATACATCGAGACTAGTCTCAGGGTATTCTTGGATTGTCACAAAAGAGCTATATCGGTAAAGTACTTAAAAAGTTTGGCATGCAAAGTTGTAAACTAGGTGGCACCCTTTTCACTAAAGGAGAAAATTTTAGTCTTACTCAATGCCCTAAAAGTAACATTGAAATTCAAGAAATGTAAAAGATTCCCTATGCATCTAACTGTTGGTAGTCTAATGTATGCTAAAGTATGTATGTGTCTGGATATTGTGTATATTGTAGGGTTTTTAGGCAGATATTTAAGCAACCCTGGTATGGACCATTCGATAGCAGCCAAAAGGGTTATAAGATATCTTCAGAGAACAAAAGATTACATGCTCACTTATAAAAAATCAGCTCATTTGGAGGTCATATTTTGATTCTAATTTCGTTGGGTGCCAAGATAGCAAGAAACCTACATCAGGCTATATTTACCTAGTAGCTGGAGGAGCTATATATTGGAAAAGTGCCAAAAAGACACTTGTAGCTTCTTCCACTATGGCAGCATAGTTTGTAACATGTTATGAGCATCAAACCATGGAATATGGTTACAGAACTTTGTCATTGGGTTACATTTTGGAGAATGTAGAAAGGCCACTCAAATTATTTTGTGACAATAAGTCAGTGGTGTTGTATTCCAACAACAATAAGAGTTCATCTAAGTCAAAACATATTGACATAAAGTTTATAGTTGTGAAAGAAAGAGTACAAAATAGACAAATATCCATAGAGCATATTAGGACAAACTCCATGATAGCGGATCCGTTCATAAAAGGTTTACCACCCAAGGTCTTTCATGAGCACACTGCTCATATGGGTGTTACATTATTTAAGGATATCATGATTTAGTGGGAGTTTGTATTTTATTTACTTTATGTTTGTTTTCAAACATTTATATATTTGGTTATTTTCTGATCAGAAATGAAGTATTCAATTTATTCACTTTATTTTATTATTTTGATATTGACCTCACTTAAGTTTAAAGATAACCAGTTGGAAATAGATATGTTTAGATTATATTGGATATAATTTCCATGCTACACATCCATACTTGATTTATGTCATTTGGTTGTGTTAATATACGCGATCAGGGATGGATTTAGTTACGATATATGTAACGAAAGTCGTTTTGGTTCTATGTTAACATAATTAATAGACGAGATTGTTTGAAATACATTTTGGATATGATAGTAAAATTTTGAGCTCATAAGGTTATATAATGACATGTAATTATAATATAATTAGTATATATATATGGTCCAAGTGGGAGATTGTTGGAAAATATGGACATCACATATATAATAAGGGTAATTATATGTTATTATTTACTATCATAATAGGTTAGCCCAAATTAAAAGTGATCTAATTTGGTTAAGGTTTATTGGGCTTTAATTATTAAATAAAGTATGAGTCAAATATGTATAGGTACTCTAGTAACTAATTTCTAATTAATGATGTGATGATTAGGAATTAGGGCTAATGTGCCAAAGTTTTATATAATAGGGTTATGGTCCCCAATTTACACACAAGATAACTTTTGTAATATCCTATCCTTAGGAAAGAGAGAGCAAATATTCTCTGAATTTCTTATGTGCTAATTTGGAAGATCAAATCCCCAATATCCGGAAAAACTTCAAGGAATTTATGGATTTAGGTACGCTTCCGAATCTAGTTTTATTCTTATTTTATTCTTAATGATTTGACATAACAGATCCTGATTTACAGTTTTAAGTTTATATTAAATCTTGTTTTTATGGTTCTAACATTAGGTTCCAAAAAAAGCAAAATTTTTTGACCTACCAAACATTGAAATCTCTTTCTAACTAATTAAATTCCTAAGAAAGTTATTACTTTTCATCATACCAAACGCTACCTTAGAAGGAGACATCAGGTAAGAGCCTTACCCCATTGATTTGGTTAAATTCCCCATTTAACCCTTAAAATTTGCAAAGTTATAGCTAATAAAATCGTAAAATATAAATACCATAAAAGTACCTCATCATCTATTCAATTGATCTTCCATATCTTTGAGCTTTCATTTGAACTTAACAATCTTACCAAGTAAATAGTATTAAAATTTGCCTTTTTTTAACACAAAACAACCATCTCAAACACACACTCACCCACACATTACACATTACATTACTCTACCACAAAGGTTAACCTGTAGTATTCAAGTAACTATGGTTACTGATAAAATTAATAAAAAAAAAAAGACATTTGATATATTTAATCTAATTATTCTAACATTTCATATTTGTTAGGTTATTACTTCTCCAACACTAAATTTATACTCTTTATCATAATTCATCAGCCTTTGACCAAGTACAAATAATTAACAATAAATATTATGTAATTTTGTTAAGTATTTGGTGAATAAAAATTTTAGAGTATTTAAACAAGATAAGAAAAATAACATATATTTTAGAAAAAAAATGTATGTCCTATAATAACCTACTATATTATTATTGAATGAGAATAATTCCATAAAAGCATACATAGTCATGTTTGAAAAGCAATATGATAAATGGATAAATTTAATTACTTATAACTACTGGTGCAATTACCTCATATCTTAAGAAAAAATATCACATATATAATTACAAATAATTAGACTAAAATTAAATTATTAGATGACTTTTCAAACGTTTGCATTTAAAAATCCTTACCTTTCAAAAGAAAATATGAGGAGAAAAATTAAGTGTTAATCAAATATAATAAAAATATTTAAAACATAAGTGTCCATCCTAAAAGTAGGCCTAGAAGAAATGGAATAAAATTTAGATTGTTATTGATTTTCTTTAAAAATCAGGAATTAGTATGCCTTAAAATTATTTTATGATAGAAAACTAATAAGAATGAATTTGTTGGTTTAGTGGCAAGGCTTTAACCTACTCATAGGTTCCAAGTTTGAACTTTTTAGTGAACATTCAACCAAAATATTTTTATTTCCTTTTTTTGCCCCAAGAGTGACAGATTTTTAAAACAATCCAACCCAAAAACAAAATCTTCAATTTAGTCCCTATTTTAAAAATGAGCTCTAAACCTATATGAATTTGTAAAACTTATTTCAATTAGGAAAAACAAGTTTCATAAACAGCTAACTTCAAAACAAACCCTAGAATTTACCAAGCAAATTTTCAAGAAAACATCCTTAAAATTCTTTCTCTCCCAAACCAATTTTCAAAGCCAGAGGAGTCAGAAATTTTCAAAAACATCCTTCAAAAAGATCTCCAATCTCCTTTCCAAACAAAATGTTTTTTAAAATCTTCAAAACAGGTGTGAGATCTAAACCTAAATCTTGTGTATAATTGAATTTTATAGGAAGTAGAGAACTAGTACATGTGAACCCAAGGAAGAAACCCCTAGTGCGTGAACCCCTGAATACAAGCCCCTATGCAAGCCTTTTAAGTGAACCCCTCTTTTGCGTGCGTGAACCCTTTATAGGCGAGACCTCTTTTCCATGTAAACCCCTGTAGGTCCAAGCCCATATGCGAGCTTATGAGTGTGAGCAGGGGCGTAGCCAAAAAAAATTTTTAGAGGGGCCGGATGAAATTTTAATTTTTTATAGTTTATATCTTTATAATTTGTAAAGGATTAAATCGAATTTTTATAATTTTAGGAGGGGCCAAAGTGTAATTTTACCTTTACTAATTTAAAATTTTTAAAAAATTTTAAGGGCCTAAATAGTAATTTTACATTTTAGAGGGGCCGGGGCCCATGCCAGCCCTCCTGGCTTCGCCCTTGAGTGTGAGCCCTAGAATATGCGAGCCCCTTATATGTGAACCCTTTTTTTGCATGTAAAGCCGTACGTGCGAGCCCCTGTTAAGTGAACCCATATGTAAAACCATAAAGGACTGGAAATGCGAACTCTTAGAACATAGATGCAAACCCTAGTTGTTTATGACATGCGAACCCCTGTTTATGCGAGCCACTTGTATAATTGTGACATGCGAACCCCTTACATGCTATTACTTGTGAGCACCTTACTAATAATATATGTGAACTTATTTGATTTTATATGCGAGCCGTGATATGAGAACCATGTCTTTATTATATACAAGCCATGTTATGCGAACCATATGTTGATTATATGCGAACCCTAGAATTATGCGAGCCTATATGTGAACCTTAGGAACATGATAGCCTACATGCGAGCCTATGTGTGAACCCTAAGAACTTGCAAGCCTATATGCGACCCTTAGGTACATACAAACCTATATAATCATGTGAATGTAACGCCTCAAAATTTTGATTTTTGGTTTTGTGAAAATGTGACATAAATATCTGTCTGCTTAAGTGGTTATGTGTTCTGGGTGTGTTTGGAAGGTCCCAAGTTCAAGCCTTGTCTTGGGAAAATTTGGTATTTTTCTGAATAAAGCCTCACTCTTGTTCAGTAGGCTTTTAATTGATTAGTTTTAAATGATTAATAGAATGGGCCTGTTGGTCTGGTGTATAAGTGGTATGTTAGTTGGCTGGAGGTCTTGTGTTCAAATCCTTGTATTAGCAAGAGTGTATTTCTTTTTGCTCTTAGCGAGTGGCTTGTAGAGAAGTCTAATTAAAATTGTATTACTGAGATGTTGTTAGTGAGGTAGTGGAGTGAATGAGGAGATTTTCTATCAATATTTGAATTTTCTGAAAAGTCTTCTTCTTTCCCCCTGACGTTTTCTCTCAGTTCCCTACCAAATTTTTGGTTTTCCACACTTTTGCTTTCATCAAAATTTTTCCTTTTGCTGCCATATATTTCTGTTTTCTTTTTGCTGCTACAATTTCTATTTTTGTTAATCATGTGGTAAGTTAAGCGTTATTCTTCTGAAATTTTTGATTTAGGGTTGACGAATCGTAAAGTTAAAGTTTTCATTTGTGTTTAGAGGATATTCAAGGGAATGCAAATCGCTCATCGATATTTTAAGTGTATGGGTTCATGTTCTCAATCGAGGGTGAGTTTTTCGATGACTAAAGGTTATATAACTCGTGGTAACTTCGTTTTAGTTTTGTTAGTATCACTAAATTAGGTTGTGGTATGGCGATATTTAGGTCTTGGAACATTCGGAGGTGTTTTTACAGTAAATCAATAACAGGCGTATACCCGAAAGTGCTGAAAATAGGGTTTCGATAAAAGCCAAAAACCTCACTGTTGACGTCACACGGGCGTGTGGTAAGCCGTGTGCCCCAACACAGTTGTGTGATCGACAAGGCCAGGTCATACACGAAGGACACGGCCATGTGATGGCCAGGCAGGCCGTATACGAGACATGGGCTAGATTGTATGGGCCGTGTGGGCCACACAGGTGTGTGGGTCCACACAGGTAGTCCACATGGGCGTGTGGGTCCACACGGGTAGTCCACACGAGCGTGTAGAATTTTGGGCCAGGACGTGTGATCCACACGGCCAAGGCCAATTTGGGCCGTGTGGGCTACACGGGCAAACCACCTGGGCGTGTAAGCTCATTTTCACTGATTTGTTTGCTAAGGTTACACGAGTCGCCCGAATCAACAGTGAACCTACTATAGGGTCGGTAAGTAAAGCTTAGATCCCTAAGTGACTGAATGGTATATGTATGACTGTATAATTGAGCATCATGATAATACTGTACTGATTATATGTATGTTACCATGAGATGGCATGTCATGATTGTATGTTGCATTACATGGGGGTTGGGATGATATGATTGGAGGAAGTGTACTGAAAGGCTTTAAGCCTGATATACTGGCAGCTCAGCTACAAATTACTGATGGCTTTAAGCTTAATATACTAGCAGCTCAGCTGCAAATTACTGATGACTTTAAGCCTAATATACTGGCAGTTCAGCTGCAAATTACTGTTTAGTGCCGTAACTAGTACTATTTGTAAGTGTAGGGATGGGTGGGTGATTTAATCCCCACAGTAAGTGCAGGGTTGGACGGAGATGGTGTATAGCGGATGGTTGGGTAGGACTTGCTACTTTTACTGTTACGAGCTAAGGCCCTAATGCATATTATTACTGTAATGGGTTACGGCCCTACTGTTTACTGTTACTATGATGGGCTAAGGTCCTACTATATGACTGCTATTGTTCTGAAAAAGGGTTTAGGCTCAGATTGTGTAAATATATACTGTTTGGTTGATTTTGTGGGGATTACACACTGAGTTTACGAAAGCTCACCCCTCTGTTTAATCTATACAAGTAATCCCCAGCCCTCGACGGATCGGAGCGGCAGAGGACTCAGCGGTGACCACCTGGATTTCCTTTAACGGTTCATTATCTACTCTTGGTTTTAAATTCTTATTTGAGAGGTTTTGATGTAATTATGGCCTCTATAGATTTTTTATTTAAATTTGGGATTTATATTGTTTTGTGGTTTATATATGCTAGTAGTAGGAAAACTCGGGTTTTCAAAAGAAATAAATGTTTTATCAAATATACCCACGATTACGCGAACTGTTTTAAAAGCTTCCGCAATGAATAACATTTTAAAAATGAGTAACATTTTGAAAATGAATAACGTTTTGTTAATGATCGACTAAATAAATAACACGATTTTAGAGGTAATTGAAGAGGTTAAAAGTTTTAAACGAAAAATGGTTTTAGCGACAATATGGCTTTTCAAACACACTCTCATATGACATTGTCAGATTCGGTCATAACGTCTAGGCCGGGTTTGGGGTGTTATAGTGAACTTGTAAATGTGTTAAATAATTAGACTACTAATTCACATAAAGTCCTGTGCATGTGACACTGTGTTTTATTTGTTTACTTACACCTATTATATGTTATGTGATAATGAGATAAATGTATGCTCAAATACATGCCTTATAATGCCAGTATGAAATATTGAAGGTAGCATAAACTGATGATAAAAAGCATAGAACATGCCAAATTTATGTAAATAATTACACAAAATCAGGTATGGAGGATGGAGGATTTCCATAAGAGACAATGGCAAATTAAGTCCACACTGAAAGTCAGTACTGCACGAAGTAGGCAACAATGTCATATAAACCGGACAAGACAGGATGGGAGATTTAAAATACCATTAAAACCGAACCAAACTAGGATGATAGTTTAAAAAGCCATCAAAATTAGGCAACCGGGATAGTAAGTTATTGTAGTAAAAGTCACTGTCATAGGCGACAAGTGAACGACCATCGTCATTGGAAATCAAACCAGATGGTCAGTTATTGTAGTAAGTTTTTGGAGTGTCGAGCAACACCCGAGGGCAGATAGGATGGATTAGTGGAAACTTAAAACATTTGTTGCATCATATATAATTGTTATTCATAGATTTATTATGTGTTTCATGAAGAATGCTTTAATTTCTACTGAATTTTATATGCGTTATTGTTGTCAAATACATGTAATGATTTAGAACTTAGTCTCACACTAAGCTGTTATAAATTCAATTCCCTTTCTTTCCCTATCAGATAGCACAGAAAGTTAGGACTCAGAAAGGAATCGGAGGAACCTCAGATTAGGAGCTTGTTTTTCGTTATTATTGTTTTGAAGTTTTTACTAAAGTTTTCTTTAATTATTTTTAGGATTGTAGTTATTAATTATTTCTCGCTTTTATATTTAGGGTGAAGTTGTTTAGCTTATTTATTCTAAGTGATCGTGATGAGATGAAGTAATAAAATTGATCGTACCTGGAAACTAACTATTATCATGATAAAAGGCAAACGCACCTATCGAATAGGAGAATAGTTAGTGGCAAGACTGGAATATCGAATCCAAGGAACTAAAAGTACTAGTAATGACTTCCTTCCTATTATGTAGCCTAAGAAATAAAAGGGGTTTGGTTGTAAACTATTTTAAACTAAACTAAAGGAACGACAAAGAGTAAATTGGGAAATTCTTTTAGGAAAACTGATTGATAATGGCAATACCTAAGGAAGAATCCACCTAGACTTCACTTGTTATCTAACTCTGAACTAGACGATTTCTTCATTTGACTTGATCCGTAGAGATCCCTAAATTAGGTTAATACCTCCGTCGAGGATAAGAACAACTAATCCTAGGTTGATTAATTGAAATCTCTTTCTAATTAAAATATCTAGTCTTGCATTAACCAGATCTATGGCTCCCCGTATTAGATTTGACTCTAATCCGGCAGGTTTTCGTCATCATATATCTAGGATTGCGATCAACTCCGCTTAATTGTGTTGGATCTACTTCTATACAGGGACTTTTGCTCCTCTGTATAAGCACATTCGACTTAAATTAATATCCCGAAAATATCAATTCAATAGTTCAAAACACAATTAAGAACAAATCAAATATTTATCATATAATTTAGATAACAATAACAAGATTCGTATTAGGTTTCATCCCCCTTAGATATTTGGGGTTTTAGTTTATAATTATAAAAGGAAACATCTCAGAATAAATAAAATAACAAAACATAGGAAAACCCAAAATTCCTGAAAGGATAGAAGGGAGATCCTCTGTCTTGATGTAGATCCTGGCTTCTGAGATGGATCAATTATTTTTCCTTCGAGTAATTCCCTGCCTTTAACTCCCCGTCTTGGCGGGAATAATGTACATCCTTGTAGTTGCTTCCTAGGGTCTTATATAGAGTTTAGAATGTCTTTCTTAGCCCCTAAGTAGCCTTTTCCGAGTGAAATTAAACTTCATCACGACAGGGACACGCCCGTGTGCCACGCCCGTGTGAGTCGATGTGGAGGCAGTGCTCGGGCCTGTTAAAGTGGCACGGTCGTGTGACACGCCCGTGTGACGAACTTCCAGGCCGTGTTGATTATTGATTTGGGCCTAACTTGCCCGTTTTTGGCCCGTTCCTTGCTCTTTTCTCTTCCTTATGCTCAGCTAAGTATAAAACATGAAATAAAAGGATTAGGAGCACCAAATTCCACAAATTCAATGATAATTCATCCAGAAATTAGGCTAAGTATGAGGTAAAAATATGTATAATTTACGATTTATCACTAAGGCATGACACTTAGATAATACTTTGATATTTGAAAGTTTTGCTTTTCCATTTAGAAATCCATTACTTTAAATGTTTTCCACTGCGTTAAAAAATTCTTAAAAGCTTTGATAAGTCATTTCTTAAAAACCTTACCTCGTTTTCCAAAATCTTTACATTAATAATATTGTAATTGAATTGTTATGTAAAGCTGGTTTAAATTAAATGAATGTTTTCTTAAAAATAAAGAGTGATTTTTCATACAAATCAACGCAAGTAAAAGAGAGGCTTTACAAGACCACCTCGATGATCGAATGTAATGCCTTTGACTTAGTCGAAACTTCTAGGCCAGGTCGGAGGTGTTACAATAAATGTTAATATGTCGATTACCCCTGAACTTGTCCAAAAGTACCTAATTTGTACTTGAACCTTTTTTGGAGCTAATCGATATTTGAAATTGTATTTCGTTACCCAGATTGATACCTTCGCACTAACACCATTAGTTTGTACTGATGTGGCACAAATGGCCAATCTGATGGTGGCACCTGGTAGCATTTTAGTATGACACGTGACAAATATAAATTAAAAATCATAAAAATTATATAAATTAATAAAAAATAATGTTTTTTCACATCAAGAATGAACTTCGACAACTAATTGTCCCAATACATTTGAAGTGTCTAGATTCATTCTAAATATATTTTTAATAAATTATCCGAATCCACATTCGATATTCGAATAACAAATGCAAGTATCCAACTCCAAATTCGAGTAAGGGTTACAAAATATTTATCATTTTACTTTTAGCATGCTCAAACTCAGGCCTTTTACAAGGGAAGCTGGCTTAGCCACCAACCAAAGCTAGTACTTTATATTAATTATAATACACACAAACTATTAAATGATATATAAAAATTAATATAATTTTTTTAAAAATAAAATTAATAATTAATATAATAATTTTAATTATGTTTATTTTTATGAGAAAAATATATATTCTTTAATATTTTATTCAACTATTCTAGATTTGTGATTATTCTTTTTATTACTTGAATCAATGTATTTGGAAGGTTTAGGGAATGCAAGTTTAAAAACTACAGTTATCCGAAACCAAATCGAATGCTATTTATTTATTTCATAAGTAAATAATTTTTGTTTTATTATATGAAATTAAATATTTTATATTTAAAATAGTGAAAATAAATTAAAAGTTCTTGAAAAAAAGTTAAAATATTCAAAACCAAAATTTAACATGGAAAATTCGATAACGAAACTGAGCTAAACTAAATTATGATGGATGCTTCAAAAAGCCCTAAAACCCCAATCCAAACAAACCAATATCACCACCTAAATGTAACTAACTCTATGGTAGATAATAGAATATACCATTAACACTATATAATTAAGGTAGATTAGTAATGATGTGTAACTCTATATAGTATATACATCTATGTTATTATAATGTACATTTTTATATTAATGATACGTAACCTCAAACCCTAAACGTGCAGCTAACCTTATGTATAATTATTGTTATACTTATATTTCTAACTTAATTTGGACTCGGTGAGAACCCTCATTTACTTATAAATACCCTAATTAATGACATAGTAGAGGGACTCCTTTCCAGCTCTCGGCTCTAGAATGGGTGAACTGGCCTTATTCGACACCACTCTGTTTCCTCCTTCTTCACTTCCATTGATAATGTGTATCAACAATTATAATATATACAATTATTTTTATATAATTAAGGTAGATTAGTAATGATTTGTAACTTTATACAACTAAGCTATTATAATGCAAATTGTTATATTAAGGATCTTAAACCCTAATGGTATATTTACTTCGATGGAATTAGAATGCGATTCCGGATCAATTCTGAGAAGGACACTCATTCTATTGTTTAGTATAATTTTAGCTTTTGAATAGTTAATCTTCATTCCTATCCTATTCATCAGAAACACTAAATTGGAATTCAACACCTCTCCCATATAATAATTATTCATTAAAGATAAAAAATAACTCAAATTTATGAACTAAAAATTGAGAAAATTTTAAAAAAATGCTACTATGAGTCTGCCCTCTCTGGCACGTCTCTAGTCTGCCCTTTTTGGCTCGTCTCTGATTTTTCGTGATTTTTGTTCTTGTTAGAAGTGTAGTGGTGTCGGCGGCAATCTAGAATATTGGATCTTTTGTCTAGCACAGTGGTACTTTAGATCAGGTTTTTCATCTGAAATCAATGGAAGTTGAATTAGCAGGATTAACACTAAATGAAGAAAAAGATGTAATTTTCCAAGTCCAATTAGATCCGAATATAGGAAGAGGAGAGGAGGTTTTCAGGTTAGTAGGGTGCTTTTTAACTGCTCGCATTATTCACTTTCCTGCAACGAAAAATACTATGGCGAATTTTTAGCACCCTGTTAGGGGTGTTCATATTTGGGATTTGGGTGAAAAAAAGATTTTTGTTCCAATTTTATCATGGCATGGATCTAGATAGGGTGTTGAAGGGATCTCCATGGATATTTAATAATCATTTGTTGGAATTACACAATTTACAGTGGGGAGAGGATCCACTAGAAGTCCCATTATTTATGACACCTTTTTGGGTTCAGATACATGACATCCCCATTGGTCTTTTTTCAGAAAATTTGGCAGTTCAGTTGGGCAACTTTATAGGAGAATTTATTGAGTATGATGGTTCGAATCTAGGAAAGGAAAACATGAATTATATGCGATTAAGGGCTAGGATTGATGTATGAAAACCGTTAAAAAGGAGGAAATAGATTCTATTCTGTGGGAAGTGCACTTATGTGAGATTTAGGTATGAACAATTATCCTTTTTTTTTTGTTTTTATTGTGGCCGATTGGGGCATAATGATTCATTTTGTGAAGTAAAAATGGCGCTAGGTGTGGAAGTGGCTGAGATGGGCTGGGATCTGTCGTTACGAGCTCAATCACGAAGGGCTGCAGCAATGAATAGTATATGGTTGATAGAAGAATGGGATGGGAATAAGAAAGGTGACGGTGATGGTCCTTCTATGAAAGAGAGTAATTTATGGACTGGTGAAAATGAAATAGCAGGTTATCAATAGTTCCTTGATCTGGTTTTGGGATTCAGTTTGGAAGGTTGAAAGAACTTAAGAAATTACAGGGGGAAAATCTCAACGGCAGAGCAAGCTTTAACTGATATAGAGCACGATTTGGAGGATGATATTATGATCGGTGACGAAGGGAAGAAACGAGCTAAAGGGGAGATGGAGGGTGCGACAGTATTAGAAAAAGATAATTATCTGGCGGGTAGAAATAAGAGTTCGTTGGAGGTAAATCACTTTGTATCTGCGGCTGCCAAGAGGCAAGCCGACAGGGCACAATGAAACTGTTAAGCTGGAATGTTCATGGATTGAGGAGTCCATGGACAATTCGAAGACTTCAGTATATGCTGAAGTTACAGAATCCCCAAATGGTCTTCTTTATGTAGAAAAAGATATGCAGAAGTCGAATGGAAAGGATTCATTACAGTAGTGGGTATGTTAATGGGATTGAAGTTGATCCAGAAGGTACTAGAGAAGGGTTATGTTTGGTGTGGAAAGCAGAGGTGTTTCTCACGCTTCGGCACTATTCGAAAAGACACATTCAGGTGGTGGTGGACGATAGTGATGGAAGAGGTAAGTGGAGGTTCACAGGTTTTTATGGATCCCCATTTACACATGATAGAAGTAATTCTTGGGATGCGTTGAAGAACTTATACACTAGAGAGAGGTTTCTATGGTTTGTCTGTGGGGATTTCAATGAAATAATGTACGGGTTTGAGAAGAAGGGAGGGTTACCTAGAGATGAAAGAAGAATAGAGCTATTTCGTAATACTCTAACAGATTACAATCTAGTGGATGTGGGGTTTTCTGGAAGATGGTTTACATGGGAGAGGGGCAATTTACCTGAGACGAGTATACGAGAGAAGCTTGATAAGAGCGTTGCAAATAAATAATGGATGACCATGTTGTCTGAGGTAACTATTGAACATCTTACTCATTCTTTTTCTGATCACTACCCTCTTTTAGTTAATACAAAAAAGGTAGAACAATCGGTAAAAGAGAAAGCTTTCAGGTTTTAAGCCTGGTGGACAATAGAGGAGCCATTTGATGAGGAAGTTAAAAGAATTTGGGGGACTTCATCAGGTAATTTGATGCAGAAATTAGATAAGCTAAAGCACAGGTTAAAGAAATGGGCTGTTCAGGTCCAAGCTGACCAGGGGAAGCGAAAGTCTTTTCTTACAAATCAGTTATCAGAATTTTTAGTAGTTGAAAGAGATGATTCTAATTTGGTTAAATTGATTGACACAAAAATTCAACTGAACCTAGAAATAGATAAGGACGAATGTTACTGGGAACAAAGAGCGCGCATAAACTGGCTGAAATATGGTGATAGGAATACTGCTTTCTTTCATAGTCAAACCACAAACTGGTAAAGGAGAAATTTGATCCACAAGTTGCAAGATGAGGAAGGAAGAGAAGCAAAGATCATCTAAGATATGGAAGGCATTGGAGAGCCTATTTCCAAAGTTTATTTATGTCAGAAGGAAGGGGAAGTTGTGAGTATTTGCTTTCCGGAATTGCTAGATGCATATCTGAAGAGGATAATCAATTTCTTACAGCACTGTACACAAAGGAAGAGATTAAAGACGCAACTTTTGAAATGGGGTCTATAAAAGCTCTAGGGGAAAATGGTTTACAGGCTTTATTTTATCAGAAGTGTTGGCACATTATTGGAGATATTGTAATTAATTTCTGCTTACGCATTTTGAATGAGGAAAAGGACTTCAAACAGGATTACTCTACACACATAGTACTCATTCCAAAAGTTGCTAACCCTATTAATATGAAGCAGTTTAGACCAATCAGCCTATGTAATGTAATTTATAAAATTATGACAAAAGCTATTGCTAATAGGCTCCGAGGTGTTATTGAGAAATGTATTGATATGGCTCAGAGTGCTTTTGTTCCAGGAAGATTGATTTCAAATAATGTTCTTCTTGTTTACGAAATTCTTTACACATTGAAACAGAAGAGAGTGGGACAAAAAGGTTTTATGGCAGTGAAACTTGACATGAATAAAGCTTACGACAGAGTTGAGTGGAAATTTATGAAAGAAATAATTACTCAAATGGGTTTTGCCTTAAACTAGATTGAAACTATTATGGAATGCGTAACTTCTGTGTCTTATTCGGTAATAGTGAATAAATTTAAAGGGGAGAACTTCCAACTGACAAGGGGACTACGTCATGGTGATCCGCTTAGCCCTTTTATGTTTCTTATATGTTGGGAATGTTTGTCTTGCCTAATGCGACTTGCAATGAGAGAAGGCCTGTTGAAAGGAGTAAAAGCCAACAAGAATGGTCCACAAGTATCACACTTATTATTTGCAGATGACTGCATTCTATTTAGTAAAGTGATGAGTAGGTGAGCTAACATCTTGAAAGAAATTCTTAGAAAGTGCAAAATATGTTTGGGGCAGTACGTCAATTTCGATAAATCAACTGTCTTTTTTAGTAAGAATACTTCTAATGTTGACAGAAGAGCGGTGGTCAACGTACTAGGAGTGCGAAGTTCGAACAACCCAAAATGTTATTTAGGGTTGCCTAATATGGTAGGTAGGAAGAAAATAGAGTTGTTTCAGATTTTAAAAGACCGAATCAAACAGCGAATTGATAACTAGAGTACGAGACATCTATCACAAGGAGGAAAGGAAGTATTTATTAAGTCTATTTTACAAGCTATCCTAATGTACACAATGGCTTGTTTCCTTTTACCTAAGACATTACGTGTTGAGATTGAGAATATTATTGTGAAGTTTTGGTGGCAAAGCGGACATGGAAAAATGGGTATAAACTGGTGTGCGTGGAGGAACCTTTATATTTTAAAGGAAAGTAGAGGTCTCAGGTCTTAGAATATTAGCCAGTTTAACATCGTTTTATTAGCTAAGCAAGGTTGGCGCCTTATTACTTGTCTGAATTCTTTATTAGCAAGAGTTCTTAAAGCCAAGTATTACCCAAGTTCAGATTTTTTTAATGCACAATTAGGTAATTTACCTTCACTTACCTGGAAAAGTATCTGGGCTGCAAAAGACTTGCTACAAAGTAGGATGAGTTGGAGAGTAGGATGGGGAACTAGAATTTCAGTGTGGAATGATCATTGGATTCCGGGAAAGGATACGAATAAGTGGAGCCACAGAAATGACAATGAAGTTAAGTTAGTATCTGATTTAATTGATACTACAAATAATATGTGGAAGACAGATTTAGTGAATAGTACTTTTTCAGCAGATATTGCTCAAAAAATTTTGCAAATCCCTCTGGCGGAAACCCCAGGTGCTGACTTTCAAATATGGAAGGGAGAGCTTTCTGGTGAATTCCTGGCTAGAAGCGCCTATAAACTATTACAAATCGCTAGCTCATATCGTAACAATCTATTAATACAGGCTGATTTGAAAAATTTCTACAAACAGCTATGGAATTTACAGCTAACCTCAAAGATTAAAATTACAGTCTGGAGAGCATCATGGAACTATATGCTTACTTTTAGCAAGTTTGAGATCTAAATGAGTTGCCAATAATACTGTATGTCCTCACTACAGATCTGGGGAAGAGGATATATCCCACGTCTTTTGGCACTGTCCTATAGTAGTAGAAGTTTAGCAAATGTTAGAGCTTTCTTGGATTAATAACCTTATGATTCAAAGTTTCTAGGATTGGCTTACCTGGATTTTTAGAAGGAGCACTCACAAACAATGTCGATTGTTTTGTTGTGGAATAAGGTTCCTATGGGGGTTGAGAAACAAGCTCATACATGAAAGAAAATTAGAGTTAGGAAGGGAGCTATCACTAAAAGTTAAAGGGTACTTGGCCAAACTTGAAGGACTGACAGAAAGAATGAATACCTTGAACATGGTTAGAAGTGTCAATCAACAAGAGGCTAGCTCCAGGGCAATAATCCATTTGATGCAGCTTTCAATAGCAGAGAGTTCAAATCGATGGCGGGTCTAGCGGTTTAGGATCAGATAGGGGTACTCCTAGGATCAAAGATTGTTTTGAACTTAAATGTTTCAACGTCTTTTGCAACAAAAGCGTATGCTGGACTTCATGCGGTCAAGCTCGAAATCTCTATGGGTTTATGCTCAGTTACGATAAAGGGGGATTCACGCACAATCATAAAGAAATGCCAAACCAATACACAAGATAAGTCAGTTATAGGGGCTATCATCAGTGATATTCAAAGAAAGAATGAGTATTTTCAAGAAATAAGGTTTCAATTGATCAACAGAACTGAGAACGTTTTGGCCCATAAAATTGCAAAAGAAGCTTTAAAAAGGGAAGAGGAAACGCACCTGAAAGGAGAAGTCCTGCACTGCCATCATTTGGGTCCGAAGGGAAGATGGAGAAGGTCCCTAGATTGAAGAATCGCCATGTGAAAGAAGAAAGGAAGTGGATAGTTATTATGGATGAAATGAAACGGCTATCAAAAGAAGTAGATGGGACAATGGATGTGAAATGACGATTGGAAATTGGTATCCAGCTGCACTCTGAATTGACTAGCAATTATTTCACTAGGTTTCCTGTTTTCGTAGCTTTAATTGTTTGTCTTTCCCTAGGTTCTTTTGTTTTTCTTTATTTTTCTTTAATGGCTTGGCTGGAAACAATCCCAACAGACCCATTTTCAAGTTCAAACCCCACTTCTGTTTTTTCAAGTTTATATTAATAAAATGACTAGTCAATTTTATTCAAAAAAAAATAGCTCAATTTTTTTTTTTCTTCTTACCAACATACTCTTTAGAAGGTTTTATTATATATATCTCTATATTAAATAATAGTTAGTATACATTGAAATATTATAAAATAATATTTTTTATATATGTTATATGTTGAATTTTTTTATTTTTAAATATTGAGTTTGGAATTTTTTTCATATTATATAGTTTTATTGTGAAATAATTATATAATTTTTTAAAATATATTTAATAATATTTTAGAATTATTGAATAAAAAGAAATTTCATATTAAAAATTATTATATTTTATATTAGACTTATAAAAATATTTTAATAAATTATATTGAATAATTTACAAATCAAAATATCTTTTTATTTTATTAATAAATATAATGTATTTAATTTTTTATTAAAATATTATTAATAATATAGAAAGGAATAATATTTAATTCACCGTCAGTGCATAAATTTCTTGCACCATCGTTGAATAATAACATGACACGTCATTAAATAAAATAAAAAATAATAGAAGACTTAAAAATAAATACTAATAATTTTATTTAAACATAATTAAATAATAATTAATTATGAATAAATATTAATAACTCACGGATTTAGAATCTTGGGTTTAGTATGAGGGTAAAATTGCCATTTTCAACTTATTTCATTCCTATTCGATAATATTATTTTACCAACCAAACAATGTAATACTATTACAGGTTTATTCCATTTCAGCTCTATTCGATTCCCATAGTATAGCATTCCATTACAACTCTATTCCATTCCAATTAACCAAACATGCCATAAGTTCAAATTTTGTTATAGTATCATTTTACTAAAAACACACACACAAAAAATCCTTTAATATTTGTTAATATGTAAAGTAATGGTATTTTAGTAATTTTTTAATTGAGTCGGTGTTTAATTGACTCATCACCAACTCAGCCTGGAGTTTAATATAAGGTTACAGGTATAGATATTAAATAATAGACCCATTGACAATAATATAATAAATAAAACTTATTTTAGAATTTGAAATTTAAAATCTAATTAATGAATAGTTTTTTAAAATGAAAATCTAAATACTATTAAGTATTATTATAATTTATACATTTTTAAGGAAAATAAAAAAAAACTTTGTTAATTTTCTTTAAAGTTGGGCACATAAGGATAAGCTTAATATGTAATTGTCTACTTTTTAATAGTGTTGAAAACGATAGTTTAGAACTTCATTTCCAATGTTCAAGTCCATAAATATTATTATTTACTATTTACAAGTCTAATTTAGTAATATGTTGAATTACGGTCTAGTAATTTTATTGAAATGATAATTAAATAAGGTATAAGGATTAAATCGTAAAAGTGGTAAAAGTTCAATTACTATAGATTTTATTTAGTTTAGGGACCAATTAGACTATTGGACGCATTTTTGTTATTGGATGGTGGATGATGATGCCGTCCTCTCCTTATTCTTGCTTAATGATGATTAAGTTAAGCTAATTAAGGGTTAATTTAAGTTAATTAAGATTTATTAATTATTAAGCTTAGTATAAAAGGAAAAGTTTAAAGAAATTAAACATGTTTCTCATCTACTCATCTCCCCCCACCGTGCAAAGAAAAAAGAAACCCTTGTTTGAGCTTTCAAGCTTTAATCCTTAAATTGGTAAGTGATTTCAAGTCCTTTTTTTTTTTTTTTGTAATTTTTATATTTTTGAGGGCTTGAGAGCTTGATTTAGCTAGCTTATATATCAATTTGTAAAATTTTAAAATTTTTATTGTTTATTTCTTGAATCTTTTGGTATTTAATTCTTAAATTTTAATATTAGAAGTGAAAAAGGACTAGTTTGTAAAATTTAATTGCTAGTTTTTTAACATAGGGACTAAAGTGCATGAATTTTGAATTTGGTGTAGTATTTCTATAATTATTGTTAACATAGGGTTACAGAAGGATGTAATGGAGACCAATTTCGAAATCAAGGCTCAAAATTGAAAGTTATGGTAATTTCGGTTTTAGGGACTAAATCGAATCAAATGCAACACTTTAAGAAATTTTTGAAAAATTAATTTGAACTATCATATGCATATAATAGGATGTTATAATATATTTGGAATTGATAAATTTAAATGAATTATCATATAGATCGGGAATTGAATCAAACGAAGGAAAATCAAGGAAAAGGCAAAATTATGGATCTGTCCTCGACATATTGTTTATTATTGTTTTTGTCAGGTAAGTTCATATGATATGGTTATATGTAATTGTAATATATACTTGAATTATGAATTTGTGTTGTGTGAATGTAATTTGAATTGTTCACGATTTGGTACAAAAAGGTGAAATATAAACTAAATTGTAAATGAATAATGATTATATGTGCTAAGTGTGCCCGAATGAATGTAATAAAAGATAGGATATGATTACGAAGTATGTGATTGAACAGACTTATTATTGATTATATCAGAATCCAGCATTTGTTGCGGATTATCAAGTTTTAAATGTCTCTTTGGAGACTCTAGTATGGTGGATGGATGTATTTTTATACAATTTTATATGATAGACTACGGGTCTTGCACTTTGGTGTCCTCGTGTGGTGTAGTTACTACTCGGACCAACAATCTGGTGTGGTGTAGTTACCCGTGTATTTGAATTTGTTCATTAAATTTCTTAGGGGTAAATGGTTAATGGAAAATGAAAAATGACAATGGAATGATATGAGTTTGGTTTACACATGGTTAAACGTTGATTGAATTATGCAAATGGTATTGAATTGTTGATTTCATGTGAATGGTATTGAATTGAACTGTAATGTTAAAAGTTTGAATTACTATAAGAATTGATTATATAATGAACTCATATTGTTGATCTATGGTTGCCATGTTTAGGCAAAATTTTCAAGTTGATTGGCATATTGTATTAAATTGTAAAATAAGGTAAGTTATTGTTTTATGCCTATGAACTTACTAAGCATTCGAAATGCTTATACCGTAGTTTCTTTTCCTTGTAGTTGTCATCTTGCGGAACATGTCAATCGGATTGTCTCGAAGCTCACACTGTCCTGCTATCAACTCAATAGTCTTTTAACCATTTTTAGCTCAGTTATGTGTAGGAGTGTTCAAATTTTGGTTAAAACAGAATTAACCGACCGAACTGATCTAATTCAGTTAATCAGTCGGTTAATCGATCTATTTCGTTCAGAGGTCAATTAAAGGTTTTTTAGAATTTCGGTTAACGATTAATTTTGTTTGAAATCGGATAATTGACCAAACTTAACAAAAATATTATATATTATATGTATTAGGCTATTCCTAATTCGGTTAATTCGGTCAAATGAACATTATCAATTTTTTATATGTTTTATACTTGTTTTAACAAAAAAAAAAACATATAACTTTCGATCAATTTGGTTAACCGACCGAATTAATCGAAATATTTCTGTTCGGTTAATGGTTAAAGGATTAAAAAGTTCGGTTAATTCAGTTAATACTAGTTCGATTCGGTTAATTGTTTGAATACCCCTAGTTATGTGGTATGTACATAGGTGTTGTCTGTTATCTAGAATGTTTGTTTTGGTTGAACATTGAATAATGTTTGATCTTATGAAAGTCAATGTCAATTTGTATATGTGAGTTGGTAATATGCTAAGTTGCCTAAATGGTACTTAAAATTGCATATTTGAGCTTGACATGGTATGAAAATGGATGATATTGAATAACTTAAAAGTATAGTAATATAAATTGAGTTTGGAATAAGTTGAATTGAAATGATTTGGTGACAAATTGAGGCTTATTAGTTTGGTTTACTGGAAAATGGTTAAATGCTTTGGTAATGTAATTATTTGGTATGTTTTAGCATGATTTTTGCATAAGAAAATTTGGTGCATTTGCACTAAATGTGCAAGGTTTGTTTTGGTTTGGAATGAATTAGGTACCAAATGTAAACATTAAAAATTTTCCTTTAAGGTATCGATACCTTGAGAAGAATGTTGGTACTTTAGTGATTTTCTTAAAATTTCAAAACATTAAACTTTAAAATGGTATCGATACAGAGGTAAAGTATCGGTACCTTGATGACCGGTATCGATATATTAGGTTTTAAATCAAATTTTTTGAACATCGAAGCTCAAATTGGTATTGATACTAGGTGAGGGTATTGATACCTGATCAGAAATTTTAAAAACTTTACAATTTAGTCCCATTTCATGCTAAGGTCCATAAAAGAGCTTTTGTAAGCTCGATTTTTAGGCTTGGATTTAATTGTGTACAAAATGTGAATGTGCCTATGACAAGATGGAATGTTTGAATGATTTATCTACAGTGTATTTGATGAAAGTTGCTCCGACAATGACTGTAGCATTCCATAACTCGAACCTAGTGTTCGGGTTAGGCGAGGGGTGTTACACGACATAAATCCACATCAAATTAAGAAAAACTCTACAAAGCTCAAAATTCATTAAAAGAATAACTAAAATAAAATTTCCCCAATTGAAGATTCTCCAACCCTCAGCCTTTGACTCTCAAGTCCCATTTATGATTTCCCAAAAGGCCAAAACCTAAAATTTCCCCAAGACCTCTCTAGCCCTCGACTCTCAAGCTATCCCAACCACTGTTTAGCACCTGACAAGCACTGTCGACAATCAACCGTCAACCATTGACCACCGACCACCGGCCTTCAATTTCTCATTTGACTAGTTAGTTTTTTTGCTCATTTGACAGTTTATGTGCATTCTTGTAACCTTGTTTCTATTTTTTGGTTCTTTTAGTTTCATTACTTGTAAAATGTAAACCTATTCATGATTTTTTTAAAAAATTTTCCACAGTTTTGTTTGGATTGTTATTTAGTTTTATTTTGTTACTTTAAAATGAATAAATATAAAATAAATTAATTTTTATTTGATTTTATATTATATTTAAAATTTTAATTTTTGCAGATTTGGATATCCGGAAAATATTGCTATTCAATTCAGATTTGAATAGTAAAAGTCAAATATTGTGCGAATTCAAATTTTAAGATAAATTTGTGGATTCGATACTTCAAAATTTACAAATGTCTAACCCATTGCCATTCCAATGTAAACTGACTAGAAAATACCTCTAGAATGAATCTGAGCAAATGAGTATCCAAATACAAATGTATCTGGACAATAAGTTGTCCGCTTTCATTCTTAACATAATTTTTTATTACTAATTTACGTATTTTAAAAAATCTTTTAATTTTTAAATTTACGTTCCACATGATAACATTGGATTGACTATCAATGTCATACCAACAGAAACTAACAATGTTAATGTAAAGATACTAACTTGGGCGATGATAAATTCAAATACAAACTAAGTAAAAAAAAGAAAAATTAGGTACCAACAAAATACTTTTAAACAAGACAAGTTTGGAGGCTCCATTTTAACCATTAGTGTTTCTTAAAAAGGACATCTATTTGCTCGGGCTCTCTTTTTCTAGAAAAGCCGACGTTGCTGCTGACTTGTAAAGCTGATTCCTGGAACCCAAAGGTTTGGACAGATAATCAAAAGCTTGATTTCAGTTCGAACTATATTAGTATGAAACATGGCAAAGATGTTTTGTATGCTTGAAACCTAGAAAAACACCAACTCCAAGACAGCGTTTTGAGTTATAACAATGAAAAAGAATCAACAAAACCCCAATCATTACAACACCTCAACCTCAACAAAATGCAAAAAGAAGAATCACTTCGTCTATCTACAAATGTAAGCGAAAATGAGATCACCACTGTCATATGGGAAGCGATACCCAACTGCTCAACTCCTCCTTCCAAGTTCACAGTGATGCAAAGAATTCCAGATGCATTAATCCATTAACTGAATAGTTTGCAAGTCGTCAGGAAAAGGTATAGCACGAAAACTACCGTTCTGGCTTTGGCCAAAACCTGCAAATTGTCACAGGTTCACATATTTCTATCCAGGTCAACAGAGGGAGATCAATGCACTCGTCTTAAAAAGAATACTCATGGCTCATAATACTCCGAACTGCATAGAGTGATTAAATGTTCATCCTCGGGACTCTTCATCGAATCCCCACTAACATACCATGTAACTGTTCCTGCAATGTAAAAGCTCTGCCATAAGCTCAACCGAAAAGAGAAACATGCAAACAATGTACTTAGAATAATTGAAGAGGATTTTCAAATAGGTTGCATAGAGAGCTGAACTCCAGCTTTGCAGTCTCACTTTACCATAAAAGTGCAACATGTATGGCTATCAATTATCAGGCACATACGCGGAGTAGGATACAATTTTGCTCAACCAAGGGAACAATACATGGATGGGTAAATGGAGCTCTTACCTCCCATGGAATATGCCTACTAAATTGTAAGAAAGATGGATTTCTTATATACCACTTTGTATGGCGGTAGAAATGATATACCAGATAAGATCAATTGGTCATTCTTTTTTGAAATTTTAAGGCTAACTATAAACGGACTTGGAGCAATACCAAATCAACAATGATAACAAAACCAAAGGAAAATTACTAACAGCAGATGGTTGTTCACCAGGTATCCACTTCGTTATCCAATTAAAAGCTTAAAAAAGGAAAGGAAAGAGTGCAAATAATGAATGTATAGCTTCAAATTTTCTCACTCGTATATAACCACCCAAAGAGAAGCAAAAAAGAAGAGAGTGGGATATAAATTTCTACACTTACCTACTGGAGGAGGTGGTTCCTGTTCTCTCGTGGCATGAAGTATGATAGTTCCAGAGAGCACAGTGATGAATCCACAAATCTCAGAGGCAATACTACTCACGTTTTGACCTGACCAATCCTGTAAAAAGGACAAGATAACAACATTCAATTTGTGCTCAGTTCCACTAGTTGGTAAACCGCAACCTCAATTAGGTGCCAGAACCAAGTTCAAGAGGGATGAATTAAATAATTTACCTTGAACATGATTACGCTAGCGATAATGGTCAAAGTTGTGAACATGACATAATATACTGGAGAAACAATCGCGGCATTGAATGTATCCAAGGCCTACAACAAAGAGACATACACATCAGTCACACACAAAAGTGAACCAGCCATCTATTAGAAAGATGAAATGCAAAATTCATTCAACGGAGGAGACTCTGGAAGAAGCTACACTTTGCATGTATATTTCCTAGTAGAAATATTTAAAAACTGTATGTAGTTCTCAGATAAAGAATAGGATATTGTCATCTAAATCTTCAATTATGAATTCAATTGATCAAGTTGCTGTACCTGACATGCAATAATTAATGCATCATATGACAAAAGTATGCTAGCTACCTATGTAGAGGTGTGTTTTCCAGTACATGATGCATAGACCCAAATGTAGTTTTTTAAAAGGAAAGATTATATTTTATAGGAACAGACAACCACCAAGGCGTAAAAATCAATAATACAAACCTTGTTGAGGTAATTTAATTGTGTAATGACACAGATTGCAGCAACTGTAAGAAAAAACCAAGTTTGAGGATAAGCCATCTGATTTATCCCATCCAATGTAAGCTTTATAGCAATTCCGATGGCTTTGATGCTTACAACCTGTGATAGAAAAAAAGGGATGCTTTTACATAGTGCATAGAACATGATAACAACATAAATGGTCCTATTCAGAATTATCAATAGAAATTGATAGGGACATCTACATACCGTAAGAGAACCCATTAAGGAACATATTCCCAAATAAACCAATATGTTTGTCTGCCCATAACGAGGTTCAAAATGCAAAATCAAAGCTAAAACTATCGAAAGTGTAGCTGCAACATAAATTAGAAAGGCTGCCAACAGAAACATGTAAAAAGGTGCAATAATTAATTAATTGTTACAACTGATGAGTATTGAGCAATAAATAAAAAGGGAAGGACCAAACCTGGTTGTGTCGCTAGAGTCCAAATTTCTTGTACAGAACTTGGAGTATGCTCTTGTGGTGCATGAATTACAATCACCACTGAACCTGCAATGCAGGTAATACATCCTACAATCCCCATTTTCTGAATTCTTTCCTTCAACATAAAGTGTGCCAGACAAGCACTGTTCAAATTTATCAAGCGTGCTTGTTAATGAAAATGGATAAATGATTTCCAATCAAATCCAAAGAAGTGACCACAAGCAAAAGAAGCATACCTCACAATTATACTTAGTGCCCCAAGAGGGGTAACTAGAACTGCAGGAGCGTACACATAAGCCACGAAATTTGCAACCTCCCCGACAATCACTATTTGTACAACAAGTTCACCAAAATGAAACTCAATAAACAATTTAAGGTGGAAAAGGATTTGTGCTTATATTGGAGGAGAAAATCTAAAATAAAATAAATATTCTTATTTCAAGTACTATACTTACTAGTTATCATGCCAGCCCACCACAGTGGCTCGAGTAAGTAGGTATAACCGCCAACGCCTACGTTAAGCCACATGAACTTAAAAATAAAGTCATGTACAATGATAATACTATCTATTCTTATATTGCACAATTCAAAAGCTATGTATTGATCGGCACAAGGCAGTACTTAAGAATCAAAAACAAATCAAAACTTACTACTTTACACCATCAGATGATAATTATGTTAATGTTGTTGCTACATTTTTTTTTTTTTTTTGAAATTTGGAGAAACTCTTTACTGATTAATGATCCAATAAAAATTGTAAGAAATCAAATGTCATGGAAATATGAACTGATACGAACAATAGTGAATTGTTAAATAAACTAACTTTCCATTTTTATTTTTTATTTTTGAAGAGCATAAACTAACTTCCATATTGAAGGATTTGTATCTGAATATCCCAAATTCAATAAGTTCCTAACTAAATGCATTCAAGATTCATATCCATCGAGTTAATCCAATTAACAAAATCCTAGCGTTTCAGTAAGAAAAACGAAGGAGTCAAATCAAAATTAAGCAAAGAAAAAAAAACTAAATTGAGTAAAAATTGGGAGCGACAGCTACGCAGAAAATCAGGGAGTAAATAGAAAAAACAGACCTGCGCGAGTACCCGAAGCCCCAGCACGCTTGAGCCCTTTCTTCTTCAAAATAAAACTGGACCCAATAAACGCGCTAGACGCCATTGCTAATATCAATCCTTTGGAATTTTCCGACAATCCCATATCTTCCACTATTTGATCACATCAATCAGTGGCTCAGTTGTTGTTGTTTTCCAAAGATCAAAATTGGAAGGTGGGGGATCCAATTCCCGCCAATCGGGTTTTGACTCTGTAAAGCAAACGTCTTAGTTGAGATTTTTAGTTTAGAGGAGAGAGATCTAAAATTCCCCCCCCCCCCCTTCTTTTTTTCTCTGAAAACAAACGAGACGAGACGACGACTCTTACATTCTTCAATTCATATATTATTATATTTTTCTTTTTAGTTCAGCCGTGTCCTCTGTCGGAAACTTTTTTACGGCCGCCAAATAAGCAGAGTAAGTAGGTTAAATGATCCTCTGCTTCACACGTTTTCTACTAGCGTACACTTGACTCTCCATTTGTCGTTGATTAGGATTACGATTTGATAATAAGTTTCAAATAAAAATCTCTTTCCCTCTTTTTATTTAGTTTTAACGAAAACTATGGCACTATGTTTTTATTTGTTTACTGTTAGAGAAATTGTTGAAAATAATCATTTAACCATTATCTTGTTAATGAATTGTTAACTGAATGTATCAAATTAGCAATTTTTTTCACATAATAAGCATGATATTTTGTTGACAAAATTATAAAATTTATACAAGTTAAAAGTTAATCTTTTGACCCATTAACCCGGTTCGTCTGAAAAAAAAATTGAAGCTTGCATCAATGGGTGCCTCTGAATCCGCTCTATTAGGTTCTTCATCGGTAGGTTTTTTATTTTTCTCAGACATTTTTCAAAGCTTTTCTTCAGCTGGATTTTGTTTGTAGCTTTAATTTTTGTTAACATTTATTATTAGGGTAAATTACACCAACAGTCACTCAACTTTAGGGTAGCTAACAAAATAGTCACTTGAGTTTCATTTCAGTCTCCCAACTTTTAGAAAATAACAAAACAGTCACCTGGGTTTCATTTCAGTCACCCAACTTTTGGAAAATAACTGTTAGTCAATGACTGTTTTGTCAATTTTTTATAACGTTAGTGACTGTTTTGTTATTTTCCAAAAGTTGAGTGACTGAAATGAAACCTGAGTGACTAAAATGAAAACTAGGTGACTATTTTGTTAGCTACCCTAAAGTTGAGTGACTGTTGGTGCAATTTACCCTTATTATTATTAGATAATGAAGAGAAGATCAAAAAACGGTGGATTCCGTTTTAGAGAAGATCAAATCTTTTAAAATTGTTAGCTCAAATCCATTTTTATCAATATTTTAAAATATTTTCTTTTTTTTTGCCTTTTGGATATGAGAAGAAAAACCGAAAAAATTAATGAAAAATATATTTCTGTTCACCATGTCCGAAACCCGGTCCAAATTGGATCTCCAGAACCTTGACCCGGATTAGTCCTTTCCAAACAATTCTCTTGACTCAGCTTCTCAAATACCTTTCCCCGTAAATCCCTTCTCGACTCAACTCTTTCCATGGCTAGTTCTTCTTCACACCATTTTTCAAACAAATCCAAGTACCCGCCGATCCCATGACAGGTCAAGTTCCGGATCGGGCTATTGGGGAGGCTACAAAACCCGGGTCGGATCATTATTTCTATAGGAGACCGCACATGGAAGGGAAAGACCCGACCCGAAAATTTATAATAGCAGTTGGCTAGTTCTGTCTTACCTTTGCTGCCTCCTCCCATCAGTCTTTCCGATCCAGCGGTTGGCTAGTATGCCCATACAGATGTCGTTGAAAGGGAAGTAAAGGGATACATTGGCGACCACCATCATGGAAGATGACGAGGTTCGTTGGTTAAGCGAAAATCCCGGAATTATACGCTAGGTGGTAGTGGCGATGGGAAGAGGAGGGAAGTGGAGGAAATAGTGACGTCGACCACGGTTCAAGCGCGTCCAATGCAATCACAGCTCTTACCATTGAATTTAACGTTGTACTGTGGAGTATAGTTTTGTTAAAAAAAAAAAGTCTGACTATTAAAATTTACTACTATGTTCGTAATTGGGTAAGTAAAATTCGATTCGATTAAAAAAATTTGATAAAAAAATTAAATTTTGAATTAAATAGTTCGAGTTATTTAAGTTAATCAAGTTATTCGGATCAACTCGAATCAAAAATTAAGTTTTTTGGTTTAATTCAAACATGAATTACATAATTCGAGTTATCCGAAAATCCTAATAAGAAAAGGTAAAACTACGTCATTTTGATAAATGTTTAACTTTTATAGAGTTAAAAGCCAAAACTATCAAATTAAAAAGTAAAATTATGTTGTTTTGATAAATATTTACTCATTAAGTTAAAATGTAAAACAATTATATTGTTTATGTAGTTAAATAATCTTGTATTTTGTCTACTAGTTAAATAATCGGTCTATGTAAACGCAACATTGAGTATAAATAATATGATTCGTTAACTCGACTCGACTTAACTCGAAATTTTTTCACTCGATTCGATTCGATTTGAAAAAAATTCAAATTGAGTTTGGTTGCTAAAATATGATTCGTCAACTCGACTAACTAAATTTTTTTGACTCAATTTGAGTCAACTCGATCGAATACTCACCCTAATTCATAATTATTAATTTTAATACTTTGGCTTTAGACTTAAAATTTTAGTTAATTTGATTTTTTAAAAATAAAAATACTAAAATCGTTAAAATTTTAATAGTAATGACATGACAACCTGCATGTTAAACTGATTGAATTGTTAAAATTTTAATAACAATAACATGACAACATGCATGCTAATTTGTGTATACTTAATTAAAATTTAAAAAAATATTAAAAAATAAAAAAAATTACATATCAAGATGTGAATGATCCAATCAATTTTTTTTATATTACATTTTAACAGTCAAAGACTAAAGTGATAAAAAAATTAAAATAAAAATAACAAAAAATAAATATTAAAAACTAGAATTATTTTTATACCGAAATTTTTATTTTTCGAGGAATCCATTTTTATGTCATGGAATATTATTTTGTGATGCCTTTTTTTTATTTTATATATATTGAAATGAAGGCAAAATCTTGCAAACAAATTGCAATTCCATGTATAATGTACAATTCAATTTTTCAGATCTGTTGAGGAATGATGAAGAAAGAGACAAGTGATGGAGTTATACAAAAGTTTAAAGGTACAATTCAATCAGGGACTAAAGCCCAAAATAAATAACAGTAAATATCTCCACTCTTTACATCACCAAACAAACAAGCCACATTTGAAAAAAAACAAAAAAAAAAAACCCAACCAAACAAGTCACATTGGAAACATTAGTCCTATATTATAAATAAATTATAGATGATTTTTTTTATAAAAATAACTTTAAAATTTTAATTAGTTATGAAAAATGACTCACTTTTTTTTATTATACATGTAAATGATTTGAAATCTACAATAAAAATTGGTGGAGCTAAAAAGTTCGGCGACACTAACCTGCCACGTCAATAAACGTAAAAAGAATTATTTTTTTTTGTGGAGCCATGTAGAATGGCGTCATCTATATAAATACAAGAAAAATAATGCTATTTTGAAAAATTAGGGGTTTAAAAAAATATTCTTTTTTTGATAGAGCTAAAAAATTTGATTCCACCACTTTTAGTATAAGACAGTGTTTTTTTTATTTTAAAACTATAATAAAATGTTTTCTTATTGGTGGAGTTATTCTAAATTGTGCCACCACTTTATTACCAAATTTTTTTTAAATGTATTTTTATTAATTTAAAATTTTTAAAAAATAATATTTTATTTGATGTAGCCATATAGAATGGCGTCACCAGTATATTGTGTATATATATATATTTTTTAAATGTGTTATTTTTTAATTTAATTTTTAAAAATAATATTTTATTTGATAGAGCCATATAGCATAGCGCCACCAGTGTACTATATGATTTTTTTTTTTAAAATGTGTTGTTTTTTTTTAATCTAAAAATTTTAAAAATGATATTTTTTTTTGGTGCAGCCATAAAGAATGGCTTATCCACCTTGGTTGTCCTCCATATATAGGTATTGTTGAGTATTTTTTGTAACAACTGAACTGGAAGAGAAGAAAAGAAAGAAATTGTTGTGTTTAGTAGGAGAGCTCAAAAATTCTAGTGAAGATGAATAACTCAGTATTTTTGGTGTGCGTTCTTTTTTATGGTGAAATTGTAGAAGGTGATGTTAGTTGTATATTTCAAGGTCGACAGAGAGTAGGGTTGCGATTCAATAAAATTGTGAAGTTGAAAGAAATGAAAAGGAAGATCAGTGCGAAATTAGCTATCCGTTGTGGAAGGACAATGTCCAGATTACTTTACAAGGTTCCAATCTCTACAAATTCGTTGAAATTTTGTGAGATGTAACTGTTAAATGATGATGACTTAAGCACTGTGATGGAAACATGATGGTCGACTGGGAGTGAGAACCCTCAACCAGTTGAGTTCTTTGTTGAGTTAGCAAACTTAAAGCTTGTTGAGAATGTTAGTCCACTAAGTTAACATCACAGGTTTGATTTTGATCTTAATGTCGGATGGACAGATCATTAGACTACGGAGGGACATCACAAATGCTCAAAAATCCAAATTATGGTGGGAGTTAGTATAACAACTCTACCCCGGGTCCCTGTCTACAAATACATACAGAGGTGATAGGCATCGAGACAAATGTCGGAGAAGGGACCAATAATGGTAACGATTCTGATTAAGATGTTGAAGGTTTTAGTGACCTCGATATTGATGAGATTCTAGACAATATCCACGATGAAGCCCGGAGGAGGTTGAAGATGCTTACACCCTTTTTTACAGTAACCCGAATCTTGGCATTGTTTTACGAAATGACCCTGAGGCAACATGTTGAGCGTAGATCCAAATGTAGCACATGCATACGAGTTTCCTGAGTACGCTAATATAGTCCTTGCTCACAGATTAATGTCAAATTCGCAGTTGGAAGAGTTGTTCGTTGGGCAACGATTCGAGAACAAGGTGCACTGTGTGTTTGCCATCAAACAGTACATCATGAAAATGTTAATTGATTACAAGGTCACCAAGTCTACACCGACATTATATGTTACTGAATGTTGGAGAGCTAACAATGGGTGTGGCTAGCAGGTTCGGGTTGAATTTATACAGAAAACTCAACAGTGGAAATACAAAAATTAAAAGGGTATCATACATACACTATCGCACGTATGACTCAAGACCACCAAAAATAGGATGTCAAAAGTATCTGTAACTATATTATGCCACTAGTGAAAGATAGCCTAACCATTCCTGTATCGACATTGATTGTGGACATGCAAGCCTGATTCCAATATAGAGTGTCGTACAGGAAAGCATGGTGGGCGAAACAAATGGCTATGCAACAATTGTACGATGATTACAATGAGTCATATAATGAACTTCAGGGGTGGATTTCAGCGATAGTGGATTACATCCCAGGAACTGTTGTGGACTTGGAAATCTTGCCTTATAGAGGCATAAATAGACAACTGGAATTGGGAAGAAAAGTTTTTTGTCGATTATTCTAAACTTTCAATCCATGTGCTCGGGTCTTCTCTCATTGCAAACCACTTGTGCAGGTTGATGGAACATGACTTTGTAGAAAATACACGCAAATACTTCTAATTGCAATTGCACAAAAAGGTAACAGGAATATACTGTTGACAGTTTTCGCCATCATGGAGTCAGAGAATTCCGAATCGTGGGAATTTTTCATTAGGAACTTACGGAGGCATGTTGTCAGACAAGACAACATTTGCATTGTCTTCGACAGATCGAAGGGCCTTATTGTTACGATTTAGTAATTCAAGGTTCCGTGGAGGTCTGTCTATTGCATTCACCACATCGCTGTCAACTGCCACGATGAGTACAAGAAAAAAGATTGGTGCAAAAAAATTATGAACATGGGTACAAAAATCGTATTTAAATTTGTATCTGTAAATATTTCGAGTCCATTTACTAAAAGAGATGGTAACATGTTTTATCGGAATACATATGTAGGGTACAAGTTGGAACCATGCTGATTTAGACATAAGTTGGCGAGGATAGAGACTGATATGGCGTGGTCCAATCTTTCTCTCAGATTGGGTAGCATAAAGTCGTGACAATGGACTCAATGTTTTGATGAAGGGTACCGATATAGTCATATGACAACCAACCTCATTGAGGCCGTTAATTTTGTCTTGAGGCGTATGCGTCATTTGCCAACTTCATTTACTTTCTCAACTACATTTTATAGGCTGACAATCTTGATGCAAAAAATGCGGTTGAGACAAACAATACAGTTGAAGGTAGGGCACGTGCACATTGAAGGTGTCAAGAATGCTATAAAAGATAACGCTCAGAAGGTGAGGTTGATGAATGTAGAACTATATTTCTGAAACTAGAAAGCTTTTCGAGTGATAGAGTACATCGGTTGTCGGTCGAGGATCTTACCCCGGTCCTATAGAGTTGATCTCCAAAACAAGCGGTGTAAGTGCGGGAGGTTCCAAACACTACAATACCCGTGTGTGCATGTGGTTATAGCGTGTGCAACCTTTAATTTGAATGTCAAACAATATATTGATGATGTGTATATGCTTGAACATATGTTGAGTATGTTTTGGGTAACAAGTTCCCCGTATTGAGGGATGTATCAACATCAGAAGTGCAATCGCCTACATTTGAAATGTTGCCAGATAGGTCACTACGTAGGAAAGTCAAAGGTTGACCAAAAATGACGAGGATTCGAAATAACATGGATGTCATAGAAGAACTCGGTCCAAAGCATTGCACCATATATAGAATAGCCGGTCACAATCTAAGCAAGTGTCTTCATAGAAACGTCTATATTGGCCAATCTTCACGGTATAGAGGAAATTAAACGTTGTACCCGATGTTTGCATTTTATGGTCTTATGGAAATGAAGTTTATATTGTTTAGTGTTAAGTTTTAATTTAAAACTAACTTATACAACTTTTAATACTTTAAAAGATATTATAAGCTATACAAAAAAGAATAATACATAATTTGTGAAATTATAAACCAATACAACAAATATGACATAACACTTGAAATTTATATGTATCAAAATTGGAATAAACCGGAAGTAGTATCGTCGTTCAGGGTATAGCGATTTATGGGCCTCCGTTGACGGGGTGGACATTGGGTTGTACTATACATATCAAGAGGATTGAAGGCCAGATCGAACGTGGCCTAAGGCGAGGTGTAGTACATGGTATCACCAAACATATCAAATATTATCGGTAGTTACGGTTGCATGGAAGTTGAACTGGAGCCACCCATCTCTAAGTGATATGCATTGCTCTGAGACCCCTCACAAAAAGCACAAACCTATTGGTCCGGTAAAATGTGAGTTTTCAAATATTGGTCCTCTGGGTCGGGCTCCGCCATATGTTGGTCTTCTAGATCGGACTCTACCATAGGTTGACTTCCACGTCTGTAGCTGTGATCTGGTACTATCATAAGTTGCCCACCATATAAATAAACACGTCATGGGCCATGTACCATTGTATGTATTCAATCGAGGGACTGAAGTTAAACATATAGGAGTGCATCTCAAGCTACTTGTCGTACAGGATGTTCCATAGTGCTTTATAATGCTGATGTTTCATGCTCTAATCTGCTTCATTTTTTCTCCTCATGGTCTTATCGTAGACTGACTTGACCGGCATAAAATGTCTACACCCAAACTGTCGCATAATCCAATCGGCGTTGTACCACTCACTGGTTGAAAAGTTGAGCACTGAAATATTAATGCACCACACATGGGCTTTGGGATGAACCCACTGTGGAATAAAGGTCGCAACATTCAGTGCGGAATACGACATCCATAAGAACTACACAATATAATAGAATGTCACATTCCATATTTATCAATCAACACAATACCAATGAGAGGATATCGTTAACTCTTTAATTTAGCTATGAATTCCACTGTTGCTAGTAAAATCATGTCATACACAAGTCATGTACCCAACATACTGGCTAATGGCTCGATCATCTTTAGAACATAAGCATTCACTTATATCAAAGCACATGAGTTACATACGCATGGTTAATGACTAACTCAGGATTTAGGTAAATCACACCATGAATGTCACAAATGAATTAATTCACAAATGGATTTAGAATTAATTCATCTTAGGTCTAGTCCAATGTATCTTTCTATCAATGAATACATCTATGTCTCTACCCGTAGAGTTAACTGCTCCGATAGACAAGACTAGCCATCTCCTCAATTAGAATTATAGATGACATAATAATCCTTCTCAATATTTGAATCAAATGCTCACTTTGATTTTTTTACGAGGTTACAAACTCGTTTAGATTATCTACTGAAGTACGTTGTCTTTCTTGTAATGTAAATGTTCTTATAACACCGTTTATCATCAGTTTGAACTTAGACAATCAATGAGCTAATATTTACTTGTCACAATTTAGTTATGCATACAAAATATGAAAGACAGAATTACAAAAGACATAACAATGAAATGTGAAATTTATTTATTAATCATTCAAATAAACAGAAAATAATTATATGTTTACTACAATATAGACACATTTTTCAACAACATTTATATGGTGCAACTAGAAAATTTTGTGTCTGATGATGCAAAGTTAATGATTTGCAAATTAAAGAACTACATCTATGGGCTTAAGCAGACTTCTTGTCAATAGTATTACAAATTTTACCAAATGATTATCTCATTCAGTTTAGAGATGAATTTGGTCAATAATTGTATATACCACAAGTTTAGTGGGAGTAAGGTCTATATTTGGTTTTATATGTTAATGACATACTGCTTGTCAATAATAAGTTAAGTATCGAGTAATACTCTAAGAATGATTTTGAGATTAAGGAAATGCATAAGGTTCCTTACGTCTCAAGAATGAGGAGTCTAATGTATGCTCAAGTATTTACGCGTTCGGACATTGAGCACATTTTTGGGATGTTAGGCAAATCTTTAAGCACCTGGTATAGACCATTGGATAGCAGCCAAGTAGGTTATGAGGTATCTTCAGAGAGCAAAAGATTACATGCTCACACATCGGAAGTCTGATAAGTTAAAGATCATCAGGTATACAGACTTTGATTTTGATGGAATATTGATGCAAAATTTTGTCATTAGGGTGCAAATTGTGACAATAATTGGTAGTCATTTATTCCAATAACAATAGAAGCACATCAAAGTTAAAGTAGATAGATTTTAAGTTTCTGGTTGTTAAAGTAAAAGTTTAGAGTGGTTATGTGCCTATAAAATATATTGGGACAAACTCTATAATTGTGGACCCACTTACTAAAGGACTACACCCAAGGTTTTTCATGAGCACACTACCCAATAGGTGTAATGTCATTTAAGGATATGTGGTTTTAATGAAAGTTTGTACTTTTAAAAGCTTTTATGTTATAGACACATTTTCAATTATTTCAATTTACGGATGTTAAGTTTATTTTCTATAGAAATAAAGTTTGTTTGGTTTTTGCACACTCTAATTTTGGTAAAGTTTGATTTATCTGAGGTTAAGGAGGACTAGTTGGAAATAGGCATGTTTGAATCATATTGCATGTAATTTCCGTACTACATATTCATATTTGACCTATGTCATTTGTGTTAATATACGTGATCAAAGATGGATTTAGTTACTATATATATAACGAGAGTCACATTAGTTCTATGTTAACATAATTAATGGACAAGATTGTTCAGAAGACTTTTTGGGTATGATAGTAAGGTTTTGAGCTCATAAGGTTATATAATGACATGTAATTATAAGGTAACTGGTATATATATATATATGATCCAAGGGGGAGATTGTTGGAAAGTATGGACATCACATATATAATAAAAGTAATTACATATTATTATTTACTATCATTAAAGGTTAGCCCAAATTAAAAGTGATCTAATTTGATTAAGGTTTATTGGGATTTAGTTATTAAATAAAATATAGACCAAATATGTACAGATACTCTAGTAACTAATTTCTGATTAATGATGGGCTGATTAAAAATTAGGTTAATGTGTAAAAGTTATATATTAGGGTTATGGTCCCTAGATTACACATATGTAACTTTTCTAATATCCCATCTTTATAAAAAGAGTGACCATATTTTCTAGATTACTTGTGTGCTAATTTGGAATATAAAAATAACAAGATCAGTAGAGTTCAAGAAATCGATGAATTTAGATACTCTTCTGCATCTAGTTTTGTTATTCTTAATGATTTAACATGACAGATCCTGATTTATTAAGCTTTATTTTATATTTATTTTATGATTTTAACAATATTACCTTTCTTGGCCTTCTCACGAGTTACTAGTGGGACATCTGATCATCTGTCTAATTCACCATCATAACTTAGCACCTTAATGTACCTAGTTCGGATAACAACTATCACGGGCTTGGTATTTAACCTAGCAGACCGTGTGGCCTTGGTTAGTGAATTCACTTCAAATAGCCTATGTTAGCATTAACCTTTGAAACTTGAAAATCTCAAAAATTTCTCTAAGGTACCTAAGTTATAAAGCTATTAAGTGAAGGAAGTCAAACAACAAGAAAACTCAAAAAATAAAAGCTTTGAGTAAATGCTTTCAATTGTATTTCTGAATGTCGAATGATACAAGATACAAAATGAGGTGGGGAAGACCTCTATTTATAGTTGAGTCCCCTACATCTAACAATACAATTTGAATTACATCAACAACTCAGATTCAAGCATATCTACAAGATAGAGCTCTAACGAACTTCAATTTACTAGATTGTTTACTGGGTCACTAGGCATCAAATAGATAGGCTTTAAATAGTGTTCCAAGAAATGAGACATTGCTTTTTATGTGCATTGTTTCCGATTTAGCAACATGATGATCTTGCAGGTTCCTACACCTCACATCCTAGATGGAAAAGTAGATATCAAAGTCCAATTAGGGAAGAGCAATCGGTTTAATCAGTCAGTTCGATTATTTTTTTCGAATAGACTTAACAAACTTTAACATGAGAAAATCGACTGGATTGACTTTAGTTGAGAAAATCAGCCAAATGGACCTAATTTTGATTCGATTGTTTCGATCAATCTTTTTAATTAACCGACCTTGGATTATTAGGTTGTGTTTATATGGTTATATGTCTATTATAAATTATAAAATATGAATATATTTTAAATAATCTAGAAATAATATAAAATATTTGGTCTATTCAATTTCAGGATTCAATTATCATTAACCGATCAAATTAACCCATCAAACCGAGACCAAAACAACCAATTTGCTTAACCACTAAACCAAAAAAAAAAAAAAGACAAATCAAATGAGTCGATTTTTTTTTTTTTTTTTTGTTAAAACGGAAAATTGATCTTCCCTAAAACCCAATTGGGTAGATTTGAAAATCTTTTTATTTTCTTTATATGGACCCAATCATGTTAAATTGTACATATAATATTTCCATAAATGAATTTAAATTTAAAAGATTACTCTTTAAATCCAACTTATGTGAGTCGAACCGTTTAAAATTTGGAGAAGAGCAAACCTTCATTTAATCAAGTCTATTGTGGAAATAAAGATGAAGTTGATATTTAGAATGAGGTTGGATGGTTTTCCAAATTAACTTCACACTTCTACTTAGTCTTACATTTATTGTGTATGAAATCCAAACAAAAAGTGTCCAATTATCATAATTGTTGATTTCAGCAAAACTTAAAATTATATTATTAAATATTTTTTTAATATTTTTATATAATGTATAATAACAAACTTAGCATTAACCTTTACAAATTTATCCAATTTGACCCCTATTTTTTCATTGGAAGTAAATTAAAAATTTGTAATAAAAACAATAAAAACTAAAATAATGTATTAAAATTTTGTCAAATTATATTTGTTTATCCCTTTGTTGAAAGTTTTATTTTTTATTTTTATTTTTTTACTGAAAACTTAAATTCCAAAACATCAAAATCAACCAAATAAATTATCAAAAATTTATCCCTTTATAGTGTCAACCAATTTGTTACTACAATATTCAGATTAATTAATTTAATCTCCTTCTAAAATTTTAAATTTTATTTTATATTTTCGAATTAAAATTAACTCAAATAACTAATCTTTAATAATTGTCTACAAAACACATATTTTTTATTATATGATCTTTAATCTTTCATGCTAAGTTAAAAGTAAAGAAAAATCTTTGCAATTAATTAAGTTTATCTTCAATGCCAAACAAAACTTATAATTGTTTTCATCACTTCTTTACCCAAACAAAGAACTTTAGTTAATTGCAATAATTTTATGCTTTGCTTTTACTTATGAAAAATTAATCTTTCATACTAAACAGAACTCATAATTTTACCCAAAGGGAGAACGAGTAATTAATTTAATTTAATTAATTTTAATGATTTTATCTTTTGCTTTTAACTTAGCATGGAATATTATATAATAAAATTTCGTAAGCGAATTGATTTCATTTAAGATAAAATTGAAAATATAAAATAAAAATTTTAAATTTAGGAGATTAAACTAATTAATTTCAATATTATAGTAACAAATTTGTTCACATTATTAAGGGATAAAATTTTTTCAACAATTTATGTAATGAATTTTGATGCTTTGAAATTTAAACTTTAAATATTAAAAAAATTAGAATTTTTGACAATAAATTATTTAAATACAATTTTTATGTATTATTTTGATTTTTATTTGGAAATTTGGTTCTACTACAATATAAGGTTAATGTTTAGGAATAATGAAAAAAGAACAAACATTGTTTCACACAACACCATTTCAATTTGGTTGAATGCAAGTACGGTACAAGTTGAAAATTGAATAAATAAATTTCAAGTAAGGTAGTGTTATGATGTGAGTAGTTAAAATGGAGCTTCCAAATGCCCACTTTTCATTGAAATTAACATTCCCATCATACCAAATTTACCATCATTTTTTATTTTATCCATCATTTAATCCTTTAAATTGTTGGTTATTGTGTTTAAGGCTTAACTTTGTTTTTCTTTTCTTTTATTCACCCATGATCAGGTCTACCTCCCACTGTCACCATAAAAAATTCTTATTATCTTTCTTGCTTCTTTAATAATTTTTTTTCATGGCTCTTTTTTTTAAGTTTTTCTTTTAAATTATTTGAAGATTTTTTTTTTTTAGAATTATTTGTTCAAATGGTACTTTCTTAAAAAAAAAAACAATATATTTGACATTGTTATCTTTAACTAAACTAATACCATATAAGTACATATTTCCTAAAAACAATTATCAAAGTTTGATATGTGGATATTGCTCCGAAGAAATTTTACATGCTCTTAGAGATTGCACAGCAGCTAAGGAAGCTTGGCAACAGATCATCCTGGGTCTTCTAATTTGCAGGACACTACTAAGATGCATGAGGCAAGAGTTAGTTGGGCTTGTTTCTTTGGTTTACTAGCTTCACGCATATGGACCAACTAATTTTGATCGGGACGGCAGACTGAATTAGTCTCAATACCGATGGTGCTGTTCATTTGGGTTCATAGAGTGCAGCCGCGGAAGAAGTTATGCTTGGTGAGAATGGCGATTGGGTCCTACATTATCATTCTATCAAAAAATTTAACTATTCTTAAAGAAAATTACATTTTACTCTTTACTCAAAAAATAAATAATTTAATTTCTATAATTTAAGCAAAAAAAAAAAAAAAAAAACACATCATTTTATAGATGAGTTAAGTATCAACAACCCTAATTGTTAAAAAAAAAAATAATCCTGTATGTGAACATGACATCAATAAAATATCCTGTTTTAAGATGTAAATAATCTATCGTAGTTATCTTTAAAAGCGTGGTGGGATTGGGTTAGAATGGTTATGATGTCCTTTTTTAGTCATCGTCCCTCTTGTCCATAACCACTCTTTACTGTGCTGTGGGTGTGTTGGTGTTTACTATGGATTTAGTATGGTATACACCAATTTCATCCCATCCCAGATTGAGTTTTGTAAAGTAAAAAGGGAAAATACGATAAAAATTATTTGAAAAAAAAGCCTATCTTATTTATGGCAGTTAATGAAAAAGCTACATCAAGCAACTTCTTAAAAAACACCAAAACCCAGTAGCCATAGAAGCAGCATAGCATAAAAAAGTAGCCTAAAAAGACCAGATATTATGAAGGAAACACAATTCAATAAGCCCTTTTTCAAAGCTGTCCACAGTCAGCAATAACAACAGGCTTGGAAGTCCTCCCACCGCTAGACCCCACCTTCTCAATCGCTTTAACCACATCCATTCCTTCAACCACCTGTCCGAACACCACGTGCTTTCCATCCAGCCACTCCGTCTTGGTCGTGCAGATGAAGAATTGAGATCCGTTTGTTCCGGGTCCAGCGTTCGCCATGGAAAGAATGCCAGGTCCCGTGTGCTTCTTGATGAAGTTCTCGTCCGCGAACTTGGCTCCATAGATGGATTCACCTCCGGTACCGTTTCCGGCGGTAAAGTCGCCTCCTTGACACATGAAATTGGGGATCACCCGGTGGAACGATGAGCCTTTGTAGTGGAGAGGTTTGCCGCTACGGCCTACCCCTTTCTCGCCGGTGCAGAGAGCACGGAAGTTCTCAGCAGTCCGGGGAGTGCAATCGGCAAAGAGTTCCATCACAATCCGACCAGCTGGTTGGCCACCGATGGTCATGTCGAAGAAGACCTTGGGATTAGAAGCCATTGTTGGAGAGGGATATTTTTGAGTAAAACAAGGGTTGCTTTGATGCGTAGCTAGGGTTCGAAACGAGATCGAGAGGGTTTATATCGTAGGGGAAGGAATCTGGACCGTTGATAGATAGACACGTGGAGGGGGAAAAGATTAATCAGGGTTGAGTTTAAGCTGGACTCGAGTTAGTCTTTAGGGTTTGGTCATTGGTGGCATATTCTCTTTTGTTATCCTTAAGAGCGTGATTGAAACGATACCGTTTCTTCTTGTTTAGTAGTAGTTCCGGTACAAATTTAGTTTCTTGTCGGGCCTTTTTTGAATTTTATCCAAACAGTCCCCATCTTCCAGATCAGACCAGCATAGTTGACCATTATTTTTTTTTTCTTTGGTAGAACTCGAAACCTTTCTCTATTTTTCTTTTGGGTAAATTCCAAATATAGTCATCCAATTATATCTGTAGTTCTATTTTGGTCACTCAAATTTTCTAAATCAAATATTCTAGTCACTCTCTCAATGGTTGCCATTGGGTTTTTTATTGATCTAATAATAAATTTAATTTTCTAATGCTTACATATTTTATCAATTTGATCTTAAATCTAAAAAATTAACAAATTTAACCCTCAATATTTATAAAATTTGTCATTTTAGTTCTAATTCTAAAAATAATAATAAATTTAGCCCTCAACATTTATAAAAATTTGTCAATTTAGTTCTAATTCTAAAAGTAAAAAAAATGGAAATTATTTTTAAAAAATCCATTTATAATTCAACAAAAAAAGAAACGAGTTGCATGACAGACAGTTTAGCTCTCTCATTATTTCCCTCTAAAGGATGTAGCAATTCAATAAAAATAGACAAAATGCTGGCAGTAGGCGTGTCAATAGGAGAGGTTGAATAAGAAAAAAGGCCCAAGGGACGAATAACCGATATCCAGAATCTTTCAATAAAAAGGAGGCAGTTGCATGATATACCCAAGACAAATTTTCCTTGAAGGATGTAGCAATTCAATTTAAGCAGACAGAATGTTATCGGCGGCCGTGTCTTTACAGTGTGAATGGAGGTGGTGATAAGAGAGGAACAAGCACCATACACCCCCCACCAAAGTCAATATAACACTTAATGCTGGTTGTTTTCCAAACTTAAGCTTTTACCTCCAAATGATACGCCCACCAAAGTGCACCTGCCGGGGAGTTCGTCAAAGCCGTTAATTCGAAAGCTCCATACAATCCACGAAATCTTTCCGCTTTTATGACTTTTGATGTTAATTTTTTTTTGAAAGTATTTAAAGTTAGAACTAAATTGATAAATTTTATAAATATTGAAAATTAGGTTTATTAAATTTTTTATAATTAAAATGATAAAGTTTATAAATATTAAATGTTAAATTTTAATTATTTTATTTAAAGATATATGCAAAAATGCTATCCTAATAATATTAGACTAACATTTAGCATTCCTTGATCGTAATAATATTAGATTAATATGTAGCATTCTCAAAACTGCAAGATAAAAATAAAAATAAAAAATTTCCATCCAGTCTAAAAAAACAATGATGATTTCTGTATTTATTTTTTTTTGAAAAATAACACACTCAAGAAAATATATTTAGTTGAAAATTTTAAAAGTATTATTATTGTTCACTAAAAATTTTGCAAAAATACAAATGATGAAGACCATAGTTTTTAATTTTAAATCAATTAGCCCTCATTTATACTTAAAACACAATATTTTTTCAATAATTTTTTAAAATATTAAACCTGATACATGTTTGAAATTATATAAAAGTAATTTTTTTTATTTCTCATATTTTTATTATCAAAAAATAGGTACCAAATAAGTTTTTATTATTAAAAGTATTTTTTTATTTTTATACTTTTTAATTAAAAAAATAAAAAATAAAAATTGTTTTCTGAAAATGAAAAAGTAAATGATTTTAGAAACGAAACAGAGCCTAAAAGTAAAACTGTTGGGATAATCCACTTTGCCTTGTACGGTCCGCTTTCTTTTACTAGAGATTCTACCGCTCATCGCAGTCTTCGCCATTACAGATTAATAAATAAAGCGGAAAATCGCATTTAATTTGCATTTAAAAAAAAAAAGGGACTCCATAGACAAAGAGAGTTTCTGTTGAATGACGAATCAGATAAAACCAATCCTATTCACAAGTATCCACTGACTCACGATAAAGTTTTGTGCTGCTCTGGAAACCATTTCACAATCCCACGTTTTACACGCTTGAAGGGGGACCCAGCCAAATTAATCCACCCTCAACAGCTCAACTAGGGAAAAAAAAAAAAAAGAAGAATCACAACACATGAGGATGACGGGGGGAGTATCTTCCTCCTCTGTCACAAAATAATCACTAAAGGAAATAAGAATGGCCAGGAAAAGTGGCATCAGTTATCAGTGGAACAAAGAATATTAAACATACAAAGACATACGTACCATCATCATCATGGCAACATTCGGAATATCTACAGAGTTCTCACATCACATTCTAAAAGCCTACAAAAGTCCGTTGCGTCCTTGAAAGAAAACCACCCATATACTTGGTTTATTGCAAACCAGGATACACAAGTGATATTATCTGATTCAGGGACTTCATTGATCCTTTGAGAAAAGCATGCCCCTCCGTAGCTGGAAACCAGAAACAAAAACCAAAAGGAGAGTTTCTCAATAAACCCTGAAAGAAATAAGTTTCATTGTTCTTATGAAAATGTTACGAACATAACATTACCTTTCATCAATAGTTTGACTTCCTTTGAAGCGTCCTCCACACGACCTAGCATAGGTTTTATTCCACAAATCTGTAAGACACAAAGTTCCAAGTGCAAGGCCATCTCAATTGTTTGAAGCAGTAGGAGACAGACTTGCTGGACCTCTGAATGAATCTGCTTAGATCTGTTAGTCTCACATAATTCCGTGACGATAGCGATTGCTTGGTCCTGTGCTCCCAAAGGACAAAGAAAAGAAAATCCACCAACAGGTAATATTAATAAATGAAGTTTAGACCTCTACCCAGACCAAAACAGAACACTTTACTCATTTGACTTTTTCTTTTCTTTTTTATCCCCTCGACAATTTCAATACAGATTAGGAACTAGAATGATGACTGGCATACTATTTTCTTAAGCCTTGGGAGTAAACAACAATCATCACTTTCTGTCTCATAATTGAAAAGAATGGCTAACAAAAACCCATAATATCACAATCGTACCTGTATCCCGTGTAAAATCTCAGGCATTGGAAGTTCTGGAAAATGAGCAAGATCAACATATCCCAACTCTTCAGCCCGTTTAGCAGCACCCTCAGCTTGTAAACAGAGAAATTTCAATAAAAGAAATGCAATCCGGTATATCTGAATGGCAACTGAGTCTGAGAAGTATGTTTGTGAAACATGGTTGTTACTTTCAGTTGCTTGATCTTTGATAACAAGAGCAGTTGTTGATATCCCAGAAAATTTCGGCTTTGAGATGCAACCAAGGGGTGAAAGAGCAAACCATCCATTTTTGCTGTTTACAAATGAAGGTTTATTGCAGCAATCAAGCTCGTCCTTCAGAATAGGAGGGCATAAGAGAGGCGGAGTCCGGCTAGGAGCCTCTCCAAGGCGCTGGTTTCCACGGCTAATAAAGGCCAGGAGATGAATACTCATCTCTCTTAACTGTGAATCTGTATCCTTCATAGCCTTAACCCAAGTATTCCAATGTTGTGCCAAGACACACATTAGCATGAGAGTTTGCTCGGTCTCCATTAGTTTAGAAAGAGAAGTCCAAGTCCTTTGTGCACGTGGTCTTTTCTTGTCATGATCATCAGATGGAAAATCTGGTGCACTGAGAAAATAAGAAATAAGATGGGCTTTCTCAGAAAATAAGTATGGTATCACATTGGCCACAATAATACTCAAAGAACTGTCTCCTAAAGAATGAACCATCGCTGTGATGACAGCTAAGCCAAGTCCCCAAATGAGTTGAGGCTTCTCTATTTTGTCAGATAAAGTGGAGAGTTTTTTGCCAGAATTAATAACAGAGGAAACCCGACCATCTGACATGTCAGCAAATAAAAGTTTGAGAGACGAGAAAAAACCAGCATTAAGAAGCATTTCAGCACCTCCTCTTACACGCGCAATGGTCAAGAAGAACTTCAAAAGAACGGGAACAGATCCAAAAAAATTCTTATCTTGAAGTTTCAGAACAACATGTTGTAACTGGAGATGTTTATGGATGATGGGAAACCAAGTATCAGGTGTCAAAAAACCTTTTAGTGTCAAGTCTAAAGCAGTCAGGCAGAGGGAATGACATTCAGCAACAGTAACACAGTTGCACAAGATGGGTAACAGACCGAGGCTCACATTAGAAATGTCAGCAAACCCTTCAATAGATTCTTTGTCTTTCACACCAGATATATGGGAATCAAGCCAGCAGAACTCCATTGACAATAGAATCAACATTATCAAAAGCTTCATTGTGTTATTCACCCCACTAAATATCGTTCTAATGTCATTTAGCATTTTTAGACCAGTGCCTGAAGTCTTCAAGAGGAGAAGACAAACAGACATGGACAGGCTTTTCCGCACAGATCTTGTGAGATGAAGAAGCAAGTCTGCCTGTGAAGTGAGAAAATCAAGGACATCTTCAGAAACATCAGGGACTCGAGACAAAGGTTCTAAAGTGTCAAGGAAACTTCGGCATATATGTTCCATGCATGAAAAAATCAGCTGATCAGGAATCTTCCCTCCAACCTCAGTCATTTTTTCCAGCGACTGCAACAAAATGTATATTTGAAATAAATTTATAATGGTAGCAAGACAAACGGGAATGAGAATTGAAGGCTTTCCAAACCCAGTGGACAGAAATTCTGATTGATACAACATACAAATCATTAAGAGAAGATTAAGAAAACATTTTGAAGAAATTTTAGATGCCAGTACCTAAAAACCGAGAAGTTAAATCATCTTAAGACTTCTTTCTTAATAGTTTTACTGAACTACAGCTCACAACTCTATCACTTCTAGAACTTGCATTATTTTATCAACACCGTGTTCATTATGTTTTCGGAGTTGTCGATACTTCCTATTTATTACTTTGCACTTCATTGCTACAACCCAGTCATTGGTAGGCCCAACTCCATTAGTAAAATTCTAATTAACAAAAGTAGGTACATAGTCTCAGAATAAATAAAAATCTAAAATAGTTTGGACATGGTTTCCCACAATGAACTCAATTATTATCAGCCTTTCACATATTATATTCATTGCTAATAGCTTAAGAGATAAAAACTATTTTAACCTATTTATTAGTGAATTATCATGATTTCCGAGATCCCCTAGAACAGAAATAGTGTCACTCTCGGCATAGAAAATGTTCAAGCAGCAGAAATAGCTAATCAGAACTCAGAGGACTTACACTGTCCTCATACATGGTTAAGACGGTAATTAATGCTTTCAGTGAAGAAAGCTTCGAATTTCCAATCAACACCATTGAGTTTGCTTTCTGCATGCAGCTCAGCATTGTTTCTGCAATTCCTTTAGATGTTCTCCATTCAGAATAATCCCACATATCTAATCCCAAATCTGCTTGTATGCGTCCAAGATCAAACACATGGACATCATCAGCATTTGAAAAAAGATCAAGACTGCACTTGCTCTCATAAACCTTCACCATCTTTGACTCTATCAAATACTGGGAGAGTTCTTTAAAGGGTCCAGCACTCATTTTACGGCCTTCAAGCTCTCCTTGCAGATGATAATAGAGATCACTCATTATTAAAGCTTTCAGCTCCTTCCCTTCACTGAAAGAAAACCAACAACGAAGAAATCAGAAAAGGCATTAATGAAGCGAAAAAGAAGCACAAAGAGTTACCCAGTTGTGCTAACACATACGTCAACCATGCCTTGGTTCAGTGGCAAAAAGACATCCGTAGATTTTAAGTCTTGATTGACATTAGATTTAGGGTTCGAATCTGGACAACCCACCCCCTCCCTGATTAAAAAAAGGCTAACCCATACATAAACCTTATAGAATCATTACTTTTAGATTCCATTCATTTGCATCCTTGCTCAGATGGATGGTGCTCCATCTAGAGGCAGAAATAATGCTAACATATAAGTTCTAATAAATATAATAGATGCTTGTGCTTTACCTGTAGCCACGCAGTGAGTACTGGGCCAGTAATTCGGAAAAAGCAGGCTGAACCGTCAACTGTCAGCAGGAAAACACAACCATACACCAGAGTCAGACATGATGTGACATAAAAGACAAGTAGAGAATAGAAAATTTCCCATTAAAATTATGTGTGGTTTCAGTCTCTTAGGAAATCCTCAGAAGTAACATGTTAGAGATGAACTGATACAATTAATCAGGCTGTTTATCATTTTAATGGAAAGAAAAGCCACAATATATACAAAAATGCTATCACCTTTTTATACACATGGCGAATCTTCTCCACTAAGGATACAGACAAACTTCCAGCATCACCAGCTACTAGTTTTCCCATTATGTGCACAGTGAGTAAACTCAATGCGACCTGCAATGTAGCTTCATTTTCAACATTACCAATTTTGATAAGAGGAGGCCCAGACAAAATATCTAAGGCAAATTAAGCAACAGCTTATTCATCTGGAAGGGCATTTTTCTGCAATAATTATCTGAATTTAAAATCTTGCATAGGGTTACCATTGGTGTCAACTAAACCATTTTTCTAATACCACCTCAAACATTCTTGTTTCATTTCAGACTGCCGACTAAATAAGTGCTTTCAATGTGAATGCCCATTATCCTATACCCTCAAGAAAAGGAATGTACAAACTATAGCTATACATGAAATATGAAAAATGAAAAAAAAAATAGAATGTTTACCTTTGCATGAAAATATATTTCATTGTCATATTTACAAGATGTATATGATTTGATCAAGCTTCCAAGAACAGAGCTCTTGCACCAATTTGACAAGATACTCTTCATAACATTATTATCAGCTTCAATCTTCTTATTTGATTCAGAGGGATCCTTGACAAGTGATTCAGCATATAACAACTTTTTCATCAAGAACAAATCATATGCCATTGTTTCCAAAATAGCAGATTGACATCGATATTTGTGTCCCAGGAGTGAAGCCTCTGATTCTTTTATGCTTTTGAGCACAGGAACTTCCAAGGCAGCACTTTGAAAGATAGAATTCGATAATTGTTTCCAGAACTTGTCAGAGCTCTTCAGCCTCTCCAAAATAGTTGTATACTGACCAGCCCCATGCCACAGTGCCTTTAAGAAGTTAAGTGCATTCAGCAGTACGCAGGGATTGCTGCAGATGATATGTTAGTTGATTCAGTTGTAACCATGTCACCAAACCAAGCACCACAAAATCAGCATATTCAGGGTAATACTAATTATAAGTGGAAAATGAAACCAAAGGGCTTAGGCAACACAATACCTATTAATAACATCATTAGAGCTTTCAACAAATTGGAGAATGGCATTTACAAGACTACATGTTTCAGAGCCCAGGGAGCCAGACAAAGGTTCATTTGTTGTCTGCTTCACACCACCAATATTAGCCAGTTGAATAGCTGTATCCTCCTTTGTGTCAAAAATAGCAAGAAGGAAAGCAGGCTGCACAAAGAAACCACCAATATTAGAACATTGTGGTAGATCACTTCTAAACCCCTAGAACCTGGATCATGGTTCTGGTGTATCAAGAATTGATCAAGGACATAGGTATATATCCAGATTGTGAAAAAAGTCATTAAATCTTTGCAAGATCACATTCACAAGCCATCTAACCGAATTTTTGGTATCCATGAAAAGTTACAAGCTAGGACGAGTTCCAAAAACAGATATAGCCAACCTCAAAAAAAAAAAACACTTCAAATAACCAGCAGAAGGAAAATGGTAGCCTTTAGAAGTAGTAAATGAATGATCCATGACTAACCTGGAAACGAGCTGCAGAAGCAAGCAAATTCAGTACGGCATTAAAAAGATCATCATTCAGTATCCAGTGTTCAAGTAGAATGCTATTAATAGAAAGCCTTAAATCTGCCATCTAAAAAAGGTGGTTAATCAAAATAGATGAGAAGAAAAAGATAGTTATTTAGAAGCCGCATAACAAATTAGCAAATTAGTAACTTTAAAACACGAAATAAAATGCCAACCCGCTTGTCATCGGGACAGAAGCATGAATTTATAAAAGGATGTGGTTCTGCCATCTGCAACAACATCGCCAGTAGTTTAGCAGCAGCAACCTGTATCGCCTGCACAATCAAGTAAACTTGCATCAACACAATTTTAGCACATGAATGAACAAATTATAAATTATCTACTAAGGAAAACTACCATGTTGTCCCCACACCCCAAAAAACAAGCCCCAAAAACATATATATTTAAAGAAGACAATTATAGAAATCCATCGTAGCATCCACATCTTAAGAAATTTATGCAATTATCCATTTTTTAACCTAATATCTTTATCGATCCATTTCTATATTAAGTTAATCAATTTTTTGGTACATGCTGATTTACATTTTCAAGGAGGATAAGCAACAACGAACAGGAAGAATTTGAATTGTGAAGGCACATAAAGAATATCTACCGGATCACGAAAAAAGGATATCAATGATATGACAGCAGCAATAACAGATATTGGCTTGGTTGTTGAAGAGAGGACAGCTTGGTGAAAAGCTGGAATGCTTGATGTCATATCCTGCAGAGATAGCAAAAACTTCACTTTTTTATTTATGAAGGTCTAAGCTGATTGACAAAATAAAATAAAGACTTCAGCAGTGATCACGTAAATTGTCAAGACATAGCAACAGTGACTAGAAAGAACAAAATCATAATGATCACATCATTATATGTGATGTATGATACCGTGAAAGAATATAAAAGCCTCCTATCCCAAGAAAAACACAACTTTCCAGAGGCATAATGATCATGATTCATGAGAGCTTGAGAAGATGTGTAAAAACAACAATGCTGAAAGACTAAAACCATATGAATTTCCCATTAGATAAAAATTGCAACATGTTATGTCCTGCCAGTAGTGCAAACAGCTCTATAAATTTCAAAACAATACCTTTGAGATTTTGGTAAGCATCACATATGAAATATCCAAAGCAGAACTTATAGCAAGTTGTAAACCCTCAATCTCGACCAATTCTATGAGGCGGTTGAGATAAAGTCTCTGTTAAATGGAGATTAGTAAGTAAAAAGTAAGTAAAATCCTAATTTGAAAATTAAATTAAGGGATAATATGGAGAATAGCAGACCTCCAAAGCTTCAGAAGTTGTACACATTATACGAAAGAGAGTGTTGTGGATCGAAGAATCATAGAGTAGCAAATCCCGTATTACATCACTCAGCTTTTCAGAGGAAGCTGTTGCTAAAATGCACGTTTTCATCACTTCCAGCACCTAACATTAGGCAGAAAATTAGAAATTAGTACTCCAGCATTTTAAAAGGTCCATGTCCATTGTACAGGCTCCAATTGCTTAATTACATCATTACAAGCTGATTTAGTTGGGTATACAGACCAATAAGTCAGATTAACATTATGAAGAACAAATCACTTCAGCTGAGATTTTACCAACTCAATCAGATAAATATCAAGATTGGTCGGAAATGTAGCTAATGCACAGTATAAGATGTAAAGACAGGGTAAACCTGATCATTTCATGACCAATAGGAAGAACTCAAAGACACCTTAAGGAAAGAGGGTGGAAAGAATGTAGCCAACACAAGAAGAAATTTGAAAATTGAATTCAGCACAAGGCAACAAGAAATTGTACAAGATCCATAGATAAACAGATCATAATGGCATATTTATGTCTACTGGAGCTGCTCTCAAAGCTTGAGAGAGTGCAACATTACTTAATCATTTGTTACTTACTAAAAATGGATGCTACATGTGTGCTAATGCGAATAATCTTCAATAATGAGAATTTTGAGTATATACAACTGAGATTTCAAACAATTAATTGCTATTCTCAGTTATTTACTCTACATCTTCTAATTTGGCCATAAAACAGAAATTTGTTCATTACCATCTCCAACATCATAAATGCATTTTATAGGAATTAAAGACAACAGTCACTGTATTATAAAAATAAAGCCAACTAAACAAGTCTTCAGAGCTTACAGAAAAACCAATGCATACCTTCAATGTTACTTTCCAACGAGTATTCTTCACTTTATATTTCCAGTACTCATGATTAACTAGAATATACTGGAGGGAGAACACAATTAAAGACACGACAATATCATCTTCTACACCAGTCCTTACAAGCTCCATGGTAAAATCCAGCACTGCAGGTATCATTAGAAATTGGAACATAAGAACAAAACAAAAATACATGAGCAATTTGGGAACTACCACCAGGTAAAAACTAAGAAAAACAAAAGTTGAAAAGTCAATACAATATAAGCTCCGGAAAAGTCATAGATGTTGAAACCTCGTGTTAAAAGTAAAACAGCTAAATGAAGCAGGAGAAGGTTCAATTTAGAAATCAATTTATCATACAAGTACAAAAGCACATTGAATAGTCACACACATGCAGATCATGTGCGTAAATGGGAAAATGAAAAAGATGTAGATGAAGGGGCAAAATAATAATAATAATAATAATAATAAGCAAATCATATAACCGAAACCTACACAAATTGAAAATTGCAAATCATACTAACAACAGAGCTTAAACTGAGTGAATACAGACCCGATATTGTTAATGGGCAGTCATAATCATTCTGCTCACTATCGATTAAAAGCATCTTTGCCAACTTTCCAGATAGCAACCATGATCCACTGTAAAGAAAAGGTGAGACAAGAAAGAATTAGAAGACAACAGGAAAACGCAAACCGGGAGAAGATGTAAACAAAAAGAAGAAAAATTAACAATCTTCAAAAATCAAAAGGACATCAATTATACCAATGAAATTTAAGTTCAAAATGCGAGAGAGAAAACAAAACAAAAGGAAAAAAAAAAAAAGGAGAAAGAGAGACAACCTCTCTTTTTCTATTTGAACTAGTTGGAGAGTGTGACCTAGGAAGAGGACTCATTTAAGTCCTGTGCCAATTAAATGGGTCTGGCTACTTAATTCTCCTCAAAACCGTTCTATGCAAAACCACACAATTCATGTAACCTAAATTGAGTGATTACAATTGGCACTACTTTGAGTTAGGCTTCATAGGCTCAGCAAACGTTCAACTATCAGTTAAAATTAACCCAAATTTTTCTCTTGCAATTGCACTCAATACTTCTTCATAAACTGGAAAATAACAAAACTAAACACATAAAAAGATAAAACGGAACACATATAATTCATGCAAGGTAGAGCTTGATGGATAGCTACAAAAAGAATGTAAGAAAAAGTGAAAAATAGAAGGAAATCAATTTGGATATTTTCTAAAAAAGAAATTTAAGAGAGAAAAAAATGCAACCAAGTAAACAGTAATCAGTCCAACCTGAACTTAATGCTGGTTTATTTTATGAGCAGATTCCAATAAAATCTCAAAGCATTACCACTACAATTCTCATGCTCCACTTAATAAGCCTTACCTTGATAGACCATTCCAACCTATGTTGAAGGTGCTTGAATTTGAAGCCACATCAAATATATTTGCTTTCAAGGCTACTGCAGCAACATTAGAAGGGCAACTGGCTCAAAACAGAAAAAGAATAAACAATGAATATGTGAACAAGTGATAGGTAACAATATCATAGAAATGCTAGACATGCTTCAATGGACAATGGCAACAAACAGATGCAGGTTTTGCATGGACGCAAAACACAACCATATGTCAGATTGTAACACATCCTTGATCAGGGATACCATCACCTAGAATCCTTCTTTGCCAGAACTAAACTCTAACTAGCAAGACAAAGGCCATGCATGCATTGTTTTCTACTCAAATAAAACTATTAAATTGTTACCACTAAAGGGTTGCTACCATGGCTACGATCTTCAAATTTTAACTAGGATTAATTAATGGGTGGAGATCATGTATACAACTTCCATTCATTTTTCTTCCACCTGGAAATAATGGGTGTGGCTTTCCCAAAATCGAGGCATTTTCGAATTATATGAACAACAAATAGAAGAATGCAAGCAACAAGTCCACTTAGGCTATCAGCAGCTAAACAGTCTGCAAAGGTAGTCTTCTACTTATTGAAACTTGAAACTTAATCTGCCATTTCAGCATTCGGAAAAAGATAAGTTTAATTACCATTTCAGCATCTTTGCCAATATTACAAAAGCCATGGACATCAATGCAGCACCACTGGGATTAGGAGACAAATTTCTAACGATATTGCTAATGATCTCAACCACCCTGCAAAAAGAGCAAAGACAAACTGTTGATATATAGCCCACAAGAGATGCAAAACATAAAATAGCATATGAAGGTAAATAAGCCCAAGTTGCTTAATTACCACACATTATTTTCTATCTGCCCGTTCATGCCAGTTGCTTGGAGATGACAGATGTTGCAACTATCCATCAAAGCAAAACATACAGCCTATTCAAGTTGTTAGAAAACAAAGAAGTTAAGAATCCAAGCTAGGTACAACATTAATTTTAAGGAAAAATTAAGGCTAACAGGACAAACACCAACCAAAAACACAGGTCTCAATAATTTCACAATGTCAAAAATAAGAAATATTGAACACATTAACTTTCACTAACAACGGCTACAACAAAATATTTTCAGGACTTATGTTATCCGTGGCTATCCAGAGCTCATTGGCACAAAATATTTTCAGAACTTATGTTATCCATGGCTAACCAGAGCTCATTGGGTATCTATTAATAACTACCAAAGGCAGGAGAGAACTACCGTGTTGCAGGACACCATTCGGCTGAGTAGGTCAAGGGTAAGAAATGCTTCTTCATTGTTTTCTAAGTACGGAATCTGGGCCAAACGAAGGAGCAGAACAAACACGGCCGATTTTGTATGCTGCAGAAGAAGATCAAGGAATTAGATTGGAATTGATATACCTGATTAATGTTGCTCAGACCTCTGTCAAGTTTTGGAGTTTTATCAATAAAGAAATTCCTAAGGAATTATATAAGAATACCATCATTACAGGTCAGCACACTATTATTCATATAGGCTATAGAAAACCTCATTAATTTTATTAGAAATGAGAAAAGCTACCAGGAAATAATGGATAAGAATTCTTACATACATTATATATACACATACAGATTTGCATGCACATGTACACATACCAGTTAACAAATACCATCAAGTGAAAGTTGTGAATTAATATGATAAAAGAAAAACTTACTTCCAGCTGCTTGCTGTAGAGATATGATATATGTATTCAAGGAAATCAAATCAAATGAATATATTATGAGTCCATCTACAAGGTGCAATTTTCACCCAAACATTATAATTGCATGTTGCAGGCCAAAGAATCAACTAAAAAGATTAGATGTCACACTAAAATTTAATACTTATAAAAAACATATATAGATAAGAACGGATAAATGTGATATAGCTTTACAGAATTCTATCTATAAAAATAAATTTCTAGCGCTATAGATAACAGATATTGCATGTAACATAGTTTTATATACAAAATAATCATAAAATATACATAGAGAGAATTCATTTCTCTAGGATTTATTTTTTCAGAGATCCTTTGTTCTCAACTTCAGAAATATAACGCTTAGCATTTTGGGGCAATTGTCCGCTAGTGTGCAGTCAACAAAAGTTAAAACCCTCAATCAAAACTTGTTCCAATAAAGTATAACAGAATCAGCATGGAATTATTGACAAACATCAAGAAAAATAGCATAAACCTCTCAATTATTTACCTCCCAGCGCACAAGAGCAGTTCTCCCATCAACTACTTTCACAACGTGCCCATGAGTTCTACTAGGAATGTGCAAACCATCAATCCCAGGAATAGGCACTGGATGCTGAGTTTCAACAATTTGAGACACATTATCCAATAAGGATTCACTAGTAATGTCAAACAAAGACGATATACCAGTGGACTTATCTAAAAAGTTATACCTGTAAACAGCATAAGTGCAATACATGTAAGCGAAATGGCTAGTACTTGAACGTACAATTCATCAAAAAGGAAATATCAGGAAAGGACTGCAAAGGTCATCTATGACATCCCACATAAAGGTGGCAGCAGGAAAATATATCTAAATATATTTTTCTCAAGTTGAAATTTGAATTGCACCAAAAAAAACCTAAAAATGCAAATAGAAGTTTTAAAACATGTCACATAAGTTGGCATGTTGAGTGTTGTATGAACTAACTCCTATCCAAATTAAATAGCATAAGAATCTCATCACATTATCTTTTCAAAGGTTGGATAGCTCAAGTGAACATAGTACAACAAACCAAAATCAATCAAACTCAGCTATAAGAAAAGGAACTACTTAACAAACATTAGACATTGAATATAAAGAGGCATACATACATGTATGTGTTTCAATATATATGTCTTTTGAGGAGAATTATCCGTTTTATACATATAAAAGTGATATAAGTTGGATCACAGAAAGGAAAGCAAGTTTCATATTGAATCAACCAATTCCCATATGAAATAAAATAGCATAAAACAAACTTAAGTAGTATCTTGTCACATTCTCTTTTCAGAGTTCAGATATCCTCTCGAGCGAACACTATAACACAAACCAGAGTCAATAAAGCTCTGCCATAAAGAAGAGAAACTACTTAAAAAACATATTAGGCATTATAAATATACAGATACATATATACCCCCATGTGTGTGTGAATGTGTGTCTGTACATATATGTATGTTGTGGTGCATTATCTTAGTTACATACATGTAACATTGAAAACAAATGAATCTCAAAAAGATGAAAGCAAACCCTCACTTACACACATTCTGCAGGCCAACTTCCCTCACATAGAGATGATAGAAGTCGTAGAAGTTCCACAGTCCTAAAAGGGAATTCACCCTCTAAGTTACAGAGAAGGCACCGAATAGGACCATCGATGAAACTTGCTCTGTCCCAAAATTGAATACAAAGTGACTCCTGCAAAGTAGGTTAACAAGAAATTCAAATTAATAACCTATGGGCAACAGATAATAAAAACAAATTACTAAGAAGTAAATTCAATATACATCCAAACCTCTCCTCGATAAACATAGCAAAGAATACCCAGTATCAAATTAAGGGTACCATCCTCCTCCTGCAAAATGGACACACTGCAATAAATAAGAAATTCCGTGTAACCTTACAAGCTACTTTCATATATACATTAAAGTAGTCACCTGAAGACTAATTTCATAAGATGCAATAAATGCAGAAATAAAAGTTCTCAAGACACTTCGATAACCTGCAACAGGTCCCTGAAAAAACAAGGGGGGGAATCCATAATCAAATTAGAGAGCATCACAAGATGGGACCAAGAAATTCCAACAGTTGCTACGAATTCCACTGGGAAAAAACAAAAAAGGATGGGCTAAAGTGGAATATGAGACTTCCAGTAGATCTATACTATGAAAAGATAAATTGTTTCTTACATCTGATTCCTTCAAGATGCCACTTTGAAGGATTTCAAGGAAATAACTCAAAGATGAAGCTTCAAAAGCTTGGCGAACATACCCAACATGATCAATCTCCTGGGAAGTTGAGCCAAAAACAAAGGCAATGTCATTATTGGAGATATTCATTCATGTAGCATATAAAGGAGGAAATAACCACACACCATGAATTCATTACTTTCCTCTTTTTGAGGGAGTGATGACATCAGACAAAGAAACACCGCCCAAGCAAGAATCAATGGGCCACCTTCTCTCATCTCAAAGACATCAAAGCCGGACATCAGAGCATCAATCTCTCGGACGTCGGTCAAGGTAAAACCACAAGCTCCCTGCCTATGGAACCGGAAAATAAATGCTCCAACAACCAGATTATTTTATAAAAGAAAAAAGAAAAGGAAAAACAAATGAATAATTGAATATCAGGTAAATAAAATAAATTCCAAAATCAGCTTACATACAAAACAGAGGATTTTAGAATAATTACTTTTCTTCTCTTTCTCTTTCTGGGTTTTTCTTTTTTCTTTTCTTTTTGGGTTTGGATTATTTGGAGCTAAGTACTTGTGGTGTCTAGAATGTTTTAAACATTTATGGTTTGCAAAGAAAACAAAGATAAAAAGGAAGTAAAGGCTATCCAAAAACCTGAAAGGAATTTCATCATGAACCATTTGAAGAAGATTTTCCAGGTTCAGAGCTTCTATGAGGATAAGTAACAGCTGAATTTTGGCTTGATAAACAGAAGATAGTGCTTCAGGTGATATTGCTAGCTTTCCAAAGTTATAAGACCCTGATAAGGTCCCCTGTGACACCATATTGCTCAGCATGTATAAAACCAGTAAAAATGTGGAAATTAATATCAAACAATTACGAATGAGGGCATACCTTATAAAGCAAGCATAAATTTTTCCATCTTTCAGCAGTACAAGTACAAAGTGACTCGTAATAAATGAGAAAAATAATGTCCAAAACCAAGTTGTCTTCAAGTAGTGTCTCCTCAGCCCATAAGGTGAAAAGATCAACATCCTATAAACATTCTCAAAACGAGCATTAAATGTTAGAAGCCTTAAACATAGCAGCAAATAAAATATAACTAAAGTAATATCCATTCTTGTATACTATCACCAAATGTAATGCATACACATAGTAAGAGTGCCCGAATACAACAAAAGGTGCATCCCACATGGTCAATCTCACAACGTACATATTCCTATGAACTGCCTATATTTCTACAAACTTGTTGCTCCTAGGTTTTTGTAGGGGTATTAAAAAACTTATATTACGCTTACCATCTGCTCGGGATGACTGCAAGACATGAGAACTTCCAAGACAGATATTAGTTTTCCTTCCAATCCATCAGAAATCAGCTTTAGTGCCTCCTCCCTAATCAAACTCTCTTCTTTCAAGCTATTTCCCAAATATACTGCACCACATATGTATAGTCAAAAGAAGAAAACAAAAATCAATACCTAATAAAAAAAGTGGCAGAGCGATCAGAGAATAGAACAGCCTCATAAATCATAATTGCCTTACAAGCATGCATTAGGATCTGCCTTGTGCACTTTAACAAGCACTGGCGCTCAATAAAATACTGCAGCAATACCTTGAGAACAAAAGAGAAAACAGAAGGATATATAGAAAAGGATCAGACATCTTCATATCAAAGAATATAAGCTACGGCTAAATGGCAGATACCCCAAAAATATTTCCCATTTAGGACATCCTAAATGCACATCAAAGTCAAAAACTGAACACTGGGAGACACATTGATAAAAAAAACGAGCATGCATGTATAAAAGGGGCATACATGTTTATGATTACAATAAGCATCCAAAAAATCCAACATTGCAGAAGATAAGGAAGTTACTAACCACATGAATGGGATCATGAACTATATAATTCTCAGCAACATTTCCGCGCTCGAGATACCTATCAACGAGAATGTACGACTGCACCTCATCCAAACACTGTTAACAAGGAAAATGAGAATTAGAAATGGCAGAGCGCATGAATTCTTTCTAGTTGAGGAGATATTATTGACAACAAGTAATTCATCTCTTGAAATCTTTCTTCTTGAGGAGAATTCTCAGTAATGGATCACTCATTTTCTTAAAATTGTTCACTTCTCTTAATCAATCAAACTATGGATTGTGCTAAATAGTAAAATATAGCTTTAAGAAGTACAATAATTAAGAGAGAGAAGGGGGGGAGAGAATGTTCAAATTGACAAAACAAATAGTGAGGATATAACTAACCAAATACGAGCTGACTTGCAAAGCCTTATCCCTGAAATCAGGCTTAACGGTTAACTCATGTGGACCAATCTTGATTTGCTCAGAGCTCATTAAAGCCTCCTTCGACTTCTCATTCGGCGATTTAAACCTAGCAACTGTCTCCACGAACCAATCGTGGTTTTCTTTCAACTTCTTCGCCTGCATAATTCGAAACGTGTAAAAACAACACCACATACGCAGAAGAACTGTGCTCTAAAAGAAAAGCAAAGGAGAAAGAGAGTTAGTAGTAGATATACTAGGGGTTCCGGGAGGTCGTCGGAAGGAGAGGCATTCTCGAGGTCGGTGAGAAGAGAAGAGAACGGCTCCCACCAAAGAGAGTGATCGACGGATTTAGTGGTGGCCGCCATTGATGGTGATCCACTAGAACCCTAGCGGAAGAAGAGAAACAAAAGGAAATGAGTGTTTTTGTCTTCCTTCTGTGAATTTTGATTGAATTCCTTTTCGCGCTTCTTAGAGGGAGAAGAGGCTTTTAGGGTTTTGAATGGAGGGTTTGGATTTGACCGTTTGGGAGTTTAGGAAAGATCGATGTGATGCGCCAGTGCTTCATTTATAATTCATCTTGTGCTACGTAATTTTAAAGGTAATTTAATTTGGTTTTTTTTTTTTACTTTTTAAAATTTTAAATTTTTAATCTTATTCAAATAATAAAAATTAAATATATTATATCAAATTCTTTTATTAGTTTTATATTACATATAAGTTGTAAATATAATTTAGTCATTATTTTCTTATTTAATCATTTAAATTTTATATTTTTAAATTTTAAAATATTGATTCATTATCTGCTAAATTCATTAATGAAATAATGACATTTTGTGAATATTAATTGAAAATAACAAACATACATGCCATTTCAAATTTAGTAATATATTTAAGATATAAAATTTTGAAAATAATAAAATTTAATTTAACAAGTTTAATAATTACTTTTTAAGTCATATTTGAGATTTCAAAATATGAAAAGTACAAGAATTAAAAATTATCAAAATAAAATATAAAGATTAAATATATAATTTATGCACAAGGCGAGATAATTGCAAAATTTTCCAAAATTTAAAATACCAAAACTCAATTCTACTGCAAATTTAAATAAAAAATTGGAAAAAAAATGGGCTAACTAAATAACCCAAACCCACATGTCCGAATTATAATACTAAATTGGTTTTGCTTGCTGTTCAAAATACTAAATTAAAATCATTAAATTGGTTTTTTTTTTTTAATCTAAATCAGTTTAGGTAAAATTATTAGTACTTGTTCAATAGTAGAAAAGTTGTTCATTGGTTTTCTTTTTTGTGTTGTTCATTGGTGATCTCTGTATCTTTACCCAATTGTACGATTCAATATAATGATTAATGACTAGGAGTACATGCCGGGACTTAATTCTTTTAAAAAATAAGTTTATGCAATTTGAAAGATTTATGGATTCCAAAAATCAACATTTAAGAATATGAAAAAGTCAAAAAAATATAATTTTATAAATGCTGATATATAAAGAAAGGAATAAAAAACTTCTTAATATATTTGGCACCTGATAATTTTATTATAAAAATTGATAATTAAGTAGTTAAACATTTACTTACTAATAAAATTTTAGAAACAATACTTAGAAGAATTAGGTAGTACAATGAATTATGTACTTTTAATTTCGAAGTTTTGTATGTAAAAAGCACTAATAATATTATTGTTGATTTTCTTAGCAGGCCATATGGATAGAGGTAAAAAAACCTCCAAAAAAAGTTAGTAAATGGACTACTATCCACAAAAGACCCAACAAAGGGAAAACAATAAATTCTAATCAAGGATTTGTGGCTATACCTGCACAAGCACCTTTTTATCCTAATCATAGATATTATGTGCTATATTCAATGTTAAGACAACCAGCTGGAACTCATCTATCATTAACACCAAAAACAGTAAGTCAATTTCCTTGATCTTAAGATCCAAATTCAACATTCCAAGCCAGTTATACTAAAATAATAAAAAGAGTAGAAAATTTGTTAAAACAACAACAAATTCAAGAAATAAAATATTTTTATAATTCAGGATTACCATCGGAATTATATAATTTTATAAATGAGATATGGAAAACCCATATTTTTGAACAAATAGCTAATTTTAGAAGAGCTCTCACTAAGTTTTCACAATTTTTAATTGAAAAACGACTAAAGAAAATGAAGCTCATGATTTACTACTAAAATCTATTTTGTATAGAGATTGGGAAGAGCTTCAAATAGAATATATAAATATTAAGGAGATGAACAATCTTCTTGATATATTTCAATATTTTATTAATAAATGGACAAATAGACCTATTATGAATAAAATGTTTAGACTATGTTTATATAACAAAACTAGAAAATTTTTACCAGTAGAAATTTTTACAAAAATAAATGGAGCTATTTGCAAACAGCAAGTTTAATTTCAAAAGGCTTTTTCAAAATATTTTCTGCAAGCTTATGTTTTTACTAATGATTTAGATAAAAAATTTCCTACTATAAAATTTAGACTTGATCACGAACCATTTAATATAAATAGTATTGAATGGGGTTTTGTTAAAGAAATAACAGTCCAAAAATTTTCTTTTCATTTATTAAAAGATTTTTCTGCATTCATTAAATCTATATTATTACGTATGATTTATGAAGATGATTTTTATTATTATTTTCATTTTGAAATTAGTAGTTTAATTGGTATAGCTGAAAAAGAAAAAATTTATTTGCCATATCAAATTTGAATTCTTCACAAAATGCTTGAAGGACCCAACCTTTCTGCAATTAAAGAAGAAGAAAGACACTTGATAGAAACAATTGACAATTGTTATAATAATCCCAGTCATTATCAAATTCAAATAGGAATTGATTTAATGACTAAAGCTTAATATCTTCTCCAACCAAAAATATTTAAGTTCTGGACGGATGGAAGAAGGATATTAGCATACAATACTAGAATTAGCATACAATACTAGAAACCCTAAACCCCCAGGATGATAAAGACGAAGAATCCGTGCAACTATTAAAAAGATTGATGACATGGAGATTGATGATTTTCCTATGACAAGAGAAATCAAAGACATGTGGGAAAATTGGATTTCACCAATATTGTCATTAGATTCATTACATCCAGATGAAATAGAATAAATAAATATAGATAATATACAAGAAGGATAAAGACAAAGCCACGTGGGAGAATGTCATACAAGAATGCACCTTGGGAGAACAAACACTCAATTATGGACAAAAATGAGCCAACTTAATACAAACGACATCCAACTAAGATTGCAACATGGAAGCAACCATGATGTGATAAGACAAAAAGTAACGTGGAAACAAATTCATGATGTGACAAGATAAAAAAGCAACGTGGAAGCAACCATGTAAATGATGAGACAGAATCCTTATCAACAAAATGTACGGAATTCAAAGAAAATTAAAATATAATTCAATAATTCTCCTATAAAAGGGGAATGAAGGATGCTAAAAAGGGCATCGATAAAAATTTAGCGTCGAAAAATAGAATAGAAATCTTTCTTTTTACTTTCCTTCACCATCCTCTCTTTGTAAAAATTTTTCCTTTACTCATACTCTGTAATAAAATCTATTGTCTTTCGCATCCCCCTTTATTTCCTTGTATTTGGTACCCGAGCCCCTGTGTAATGATACTTGGAGAAATAATATCATAGTATTTATTGTAAGTTCTTATCTTTTATTTACAATTCAATTTATTTCATGTTTATTTATCTTAAAACACATATATCTGTTATTCTGTCTTTCTATTGCTTGTTTATGTCCGTGTGAGACTTTAGGCCTTTGAGAGTAAAGACATATCAATATAACAAAAAGTTTTAGGTACCAAAGATAAATTTCATGAAAGAAACAGATTGTTTATATAAAGATAAAACTTGTAATCATACTATGCATATTGACTCTAAGAATGAAAATAATATTTTGGCTTTTAGTAAAAGATTTAATAGTTTAATGGATATAACTTCTATATATTTTAATAAGCTGTATAATAAAGTAAGTAAAATAGAATAACAAGTAAATAATTTAGGTAAAGTTACAGAATTAGATTTGAACAAAAAATCTAAAGAAATATTATCCAATGTTAATAATAAATTAGAACAAGTTCTTGTAAATAAAAATATAGAACAAGAAATAGATTTACGACTTTTATATTATGAAAATAGTAATATAATTAACTCTATTTGAGGAAGAAGATACTTCTTCAGAAGAATCATATTCTACTAATAAAAATAAAAAACCTATAAAACAGAAAAGAAAATATACCCACAACAAAAAATATGATTTCCAATCCTATAAACAACTTATAGAACATTGGAAAAATAAATTTACTAAGACAACTGATAAATATGAAAGAATAGAATATCTAAAGCTAATAGAACAACTTTATGAAGAACATAAAGATCTATTTATATTATTTAACTATCATTATATGTTAAATTATGATACTACATACAGTTGTAGTAATTCTAATAATTCTATAAATTTAGAAGACATAAATGCTACTGATATAATTCTAATGAAGAAAATACTTCAATAGATGAAGACGAAAATATAGAAATATCAGAACTTATGGATACTGATAAAACAGATCATTATAAAAAAAGAAAAATAGAGCTAGATCTTCAAAAAGATGATTATCTGAGATCTTTCAATAAAGATTATGAAACAGTTGATAATACAACTAGGATATTTGGTAATCAAACCGAAAATATAACTACTAATTAAATAAAAACTGAAAACTCAGGAGAATCGTCTACTCAGCCTATACCATATAGGGTAGATGATTTAAATAAAAGAAATGTAGCTCAAGGAGGAATCTATTTAGATTTAACTAACATTCCTATACCAGACTATGAAAAAACCATAGATGATTGGGCACAATATATGACTATTATTGTTAATAACAACAACAATATATGGTTAAACGAAAATTTTCTAAACTATTTTGTTAGAACATTTTAAGGAGATGTTCTACAATTTCTCAGAAGATGGGAAGAATCTGAGAAAGGTAAACAACAAAAAGGGTAGTTAATTAACCAAATTGGAACTTCCAAAGACCTTTTAAAAGGATTAACTTCTATTCTAAAAATATAATCTTGTGGTTATACTGATAAAAAAGATCAGGATAGTCAGTCTAATTATATATTGTCAAAAATTGAATTATGTGACATTAGATATTTAGAAGAATTTTCTATAAAAAAATTCTTCATGAATATCAAAAACTAAAAAATGAAAATATAGAATTTTGGAAAAACCAATATTTTCATAAATTACTCCCACCATGGGATGAGATTTGTATAAATAAATATAATTCTTATCTAGAAAAACATAGCAAAGTAACTGGAATAGAACCAAAGAATATAGATTCTATATGAAATAGAATCAATTTTGCTAAAGAAAGAATAACTTTATATTGTCTACAAAGTAAGGCTTCTAAACAAGTCAAGCATAAATTAAGCCACAAATATTGTACAAAAATATTAGAAAATGAATGGGAATTTAGATGTAAACTTGTACGTCCTAATACTTATAAAAAAACATAAAAAGAAAAATAAGAAATATAAGCTAGTTAGATGGAAACTATGAAATAGAAAAACTACTGGTTATAATAAAAAGAAAAAAATTGTAAGAAGAAAAACTTCTAAAAAACATAAAAAAAAAATTTAAATGTTTTATATATAATGAAAAATATCATATAGCTACCAAATTATCCTAATAAAGGAAAAAGTGCTAGAAAAATTATTAAAACTCTTGAAGAACAAGATTTAGAAATATGTTCAGAAGAGGGAATATATCCTGAAGAAATATTATATGAATTAATATCAGAAATAGATTCTGATACAGATAATGATGAATATATATTTATGTTAGGAAACAGTTCTAATAATCAATTAGAAGAAATTCATAAAAATGAACAACAAGATATAAATTTAGGAAATCTAATAGGAGAAGAAAAAGACTTCTCAGATGAAATGATAGAAAAATAAATAAAAATTATATTTCTAAAGAAGAAATATATAAAATATCTAAATACAAAATATGATGTCAAAGGCATATAGAAAAAATAAGTGATAATACAGTAGCTAAAAACACTAAAGGTGGATTAACAGAAATCCCATTATTTATTAAAGATAAAATTAAGAGGATTAAAAAGAAATATCCCCAAGTTAGATATATACATTTAGGTATAATTATGATAACAATAAGAGCTTTATTTAGAAAATGACATGATATTCCTATAATAGCAGTCTTATTAGATAAAAGATTTAAAAATCCAATAAAATCACTTGTTGGAGGAATTCAATCTAATTTACATACAGGGGCAATAGTATTTAAAGTTAAACCAAATTACTTTATATCTATTACTGATCCTTTAATAGAAGAATGTTTATGTCTTAGAATTCAGACAAAAAATTCTAAAATTAAAAATTTAACAGAAGATCTAGAAATAAGTTGGACTTCTATTAATGAATATACTAATACAACAGAAGTTAAGATCAAACAAATTAATAATAAAATTATTGAGCTCTTTGAACCCAATAAATTTACTATTGAAATACAACTAAAATTATTACATTTAAGAGATCTATCAATATCAAAAGATTGGGTGATAGAAAAGATAAGTAGTGCAAGTATTTCTAAACCTGTAAGTACTATAGAATATATGTCGTGTAACACCCCAAACCCTGCCTAGACGTTATGGCCGAATTTGGCAATGTCACATGATAGCGTTTTTGAAATCAAGTTGTTAAGTTAAAATCATTTCCGTATTATTACCAACCTTAATCTCTTATTAGTTCCAAAATTTAGTTTTACCCATTATCCGATTGTTTAAAATCGTAACTCATCATGGATGCTTTAAAAAACATTCTAAGTTGTTGTGATATTAGGAAATAAAACTTTAGCTTTTGGAAACCGAGTTTTTCCCTACGACTAACAAGTATAAATCCATAAAAAAAACTGATAAACCAAATTTAAGCAAAAGTCTCAAACAGTCCACAAATTACATCAAATTAAACTACTAATAAAACCATAATCAAAAGTAATAAATTAAAACCATGAAGTCTAGAAACTGTAGTCACCGTCAAGCCTTCCGCCATACCGATCCGTCTAGGTCTAGGGATTACCTGTGCACATTAAACAAAAGGGTGAGTTTACGTAAACTCAGTGTGTAATCCCATATAAAACAAACAGTAAACACGGTGCACAGTCAAAATAGTATGGGCTTAAGCCCTTTCTAGTATCAGTAGCAGTATGCACAATGGCCTTAGCCCATCGCAATATCAGTAAAATATATACAGTATTCAGTAACAAAGTTCTACCCAACTAGCCGCTACACACCATCTCCGTCCAACCCTACACTCCATTGAGGGATTAAATCAACCCACCTGTCCCTACACTCCAAGTAGTACTGAATGCGGCACAATACAGTAATTTGCAGCTGAGCTGCCAGTATATTAAGCTTAAGAGCCTTTCAGTACACTTCCTCCAAATATAATCAACCCAACCCCATGCAATGCAACATACAATACATGACATGCTATCTCATAATATCAGTACATATAATCAATTCAATATACATGCATACTATCATCATGCTCAATATATATATCACTTGTTCAGTCAGATCACACAGTTAGGGGTCTAAGTAATGCTTACCGACCCTATAGTTGGTTCACAGTCGACTTGGGCGACCCGTGTAACCTTAACAAACAATTCAGTGAAAATGGGCTCACACGCCCATGTGGCCTGCCCGTGGTTCCAATATGTATAGTATCACTATATCTAGTAGCATTTATGTCTTCATCAAAATTATATCTAGTAGCATTTACGTCTTCTAAATTTATAGAATTATTAGAACTACTACTACTGTCTGTAGTATCATAATTTAACATATAATGATAGTTAAATAATGTAAATAGATCTTTATGTTCTTCATAAAGTTGTTCTATTAGCTTTAAATATTCTATTCTTTTATATTTATCAGTTGTCTTAGTAAATTTATTTTTCCATTGTTCTATAAGTTGTTTATAGGATTGAAAATCATATTTTTGTTGATGGATATATTTTCTTTTCTGTTTTTTAGGGTTTTTTTTTTTATTAGTAGAATATGATTCTTCTAAAAAAGTATCTTCTTCCTCAAACAGATTTAATATTATATTACTATTTCCATAATATAAGGTCCTATATCTATTTCTTGTTCTATATTTTTATTAATAAGAACTTGTTCTAATTTATTATTAACATTAGATAATATTTTTTTAGATTTTTTGTTCAAATCTAATTCTGTAACTTCACCTAAATTATTTACTTGTTGTTCGATTTTTTTATTTTATTATATAGCTTATTAAAATATATAGAAGTAATATCCATTAAATTATTAAATCCTTCACTAAGAGCCGAAGTATTATTTTCATTCTTATAGTCAATATGTATAGTATGATTACAAGTTTTATCTTTATATAAACAATTTGTTTCTTCCATGAAATTTATCTTTGGTACCTAAAACCTTCTGTTATCTTGATATGTCTTTACTCTCAAAGGCCTAAAGTCTCACACGGACATAAACAAGCAATAGAAAGACAGAATAACAGATATATGACTTTTAAGATAAATAAACATAAAATAAACTGAATTGTAAATAAAAGATAAGAAATTACAATAAATACTATGATATTATTTCTCCAAGTATCGTTACACTGGGGCTCGGATACCAATTACAGGGAAATAAAGGGGGATGCGGAAGACAATAGATTTTATTACAGAGTATGAGTAAATGTAACATCCCGTTTTTAGCTAAATCGGAATAGTGGTTTCAGAACCACAAATTCGAGGTCAAAAAATTATTTTAATATTATTTTAAGTGTTTACAGCATGTTAGTATAATTGTGTGAAATTTTCGTGAAGTAATTTGTATAATTGTGTGAAATTTTCGTGAAGTAATTTTATTGTTTGAATGCTTAATTCTATAAAAAGGACTAAATTCCCATAAATGCAAAAGTGATGTTATATAAGTTAAAAGGACTTATTAGCTATGGATTATTAAAGTGAAGATCCTTAAGTTGTAATTAGACCATGGTCAGTGTAAGTGGACAAAGATGTATTAAATGAATTTAATGAATTATAACAAATGTTATAATGATAATTTGTAAAATAAAGGTTAATTAAATAAAACAAATCAAATTTAAGTTAATTTTCCCATCTTCTTCACTGAAAAATAAGAGAAAAAGGAAGCTTGGGAGCTTTTTAGGGTTCGGCTCTTGCATGAATCAATTGGTAAGTAATTTTGACTCAGTTTTTTTCTGATTTTTATGTTTTTGTGATCGTTGTAACTAGTTCTAGCTAGCCCAGGGACTATTTTGTAAAATTTTTAAATGTTCTGATAGTTGTCATTGTTGAATACATGAGTTCTTGGATGTTTGATGATGAAATATGAATATTTGTTAATAGTTTTACAAGTTTTATTAAGTGATTTTGAGTGAAAATGCAAAATGGGGATTAATTTGTGAAAAGTAATAAATGTGTGGTTAAATGTGTGAAAATTTGAGAAATATAGGCTGCTAGATACCTATAGAGGATTCGGCTAAGCATGGGTTAAAAGGAATTTCACTAATTTGTGATTTTGTGTAATAAAGACTAAATTGTAAAAATGTGAAAGTTTAGGGACAAATGTGTAAAATAGCCCCAATGTGTATTTTGGACTAAATTGAATATGCAGATGATTAAATAAGCTAATTTTGATTATATTTAGATCAAGAAAGGAATAATTCAGATTTAGATCAGGGGAAAAGCAAAATAATCGAATTGTTGACTTGACTCGTCATTTCCGTATAGGAGGTAAGTTCGTATGCTAATAAATGTTGTTAAATTATGTTATAAATGCATTATTATTTTTGAATTGAATTAAAAATGGTTGATATGAGTTTACGAGAGATGATCGACAAAGAATCGACAGATGAAAGTCCCGTATGAACCTTAGGAATAGTTTAAGATACAAATGTCGTGACATTAGGGTTACTGAGATTACGTGTAAGACCATATCTGGGATATGGCATCGATATGAGATTTCGTGTAAGACCACAGCTGGGCTATGACATTGATACGAGATTACTTGTAAGACCATATCTGGGACATGGCATTGGTACTATATATATGTGATTCTCGAGTATCCTTTAGCAAGTTCGGAATGGTTCAACGGGCATAAACGAGACGAGGATGAAAGTAAGATCGATTTAAGTGATAAAGGTATGCACAATACCTATATGAGTATCGATTGGAGGTAAGTTGATGAATTCATATGTGATCATGTTTTAAACATGAGAAAGGTTTATGAATTGATATGTGTTATAGCTTATTATGCTTATTTGATTGAATTGCACTTATTTGTTATATTAAGTTTATTATTATACGTGTAACACCCTCAACCCTGCCTAGAAGTTTAGACCGAATTTGGAATACTACATTGATCCCCAAAGTGATCGTGAGAAAATTTGACAAATTAAGTTGTTCAAAATTTTATTTCTGAAAACGTTTATCCCGAAATAGATAAAAATGTTTAATTATTTAACTTTCCTTGGTAAGTAAAACAGTATAAAATGTATGAATGAAAACTTAAAACAAAAGTTGTACCACAGTATTATAAAACTTTACAGTTCAAACTTAAACGAATAACAATTAAAACCAATAAATAAAAGCTTATAACTTATTTCCACCAAGACTGTCAGAGGCCTTCGCGTACTAGGTCCAGCAACAGAATCCAAGATGGTTCCAGAAAGGGGAAATAAAAGAGGGGGTGAACTACTCAAGCTCAGTTGTGAGATCAAACCAGTTAAATTATAGAAACAAAAATTGGGACAGAAACAGCAAGCCTAGAAGTAGTTCAGATTCAGTTGTGAAGTAGCACTATTTAGAACCGGTCGATATATGCAAAACAAACTTACTGACAGATGACAATTGAACATATTCGCCAAAAATCAGTATACCGTAGGCACTTTTCGGTCACATGGGACAATCAGACACACACAGTTTTACACGCCATTTAGATACAATAGCAATAATTCACAAGTCAGTCACACAGTCACAATAACAGTTCAACCAGACAGTTGCAGACAGAGTATATAGAATTCACATAGGCACAAGTGCCTTTCAGTCGAACAGTTACACATGCAGTCACAGTATCACATTCAGTCGCGGTATCAGTAATTCTTAACCATTCACAAGTTTCAATTTAGTCAAACAGATCAACCAGATGTATATGAATGCAAATGAGTTATAAAATTCCCACCTATCCAACCAACACACCTCTCCGTCTCCCATCACTCCTCATAAGAGCTTTAAGCTCGTCCCACTAATCACTCTACTCAGGACCTTGTAAGGTCCATCTAACCCTGCACTCCAACTGATGTCATCTCGGGTTACCCGGCAACGATGGCTATCAAGATTGTCCATGACCCTCTGGGTATTAGGACTACCCTCGACCCTTTGGGTATCGGGGCTAACAATGTGTAGATAAACTGCCAGTCTCGTATATTACGTAGCAAAACTAGAGTATAAGCTGTACTGTGCAATGCGGTAAACCGCGGTACAAACATACAGTATGAACTGCCAGATCAGATAGTTGTACGTAGCGTAGCTAACGTACATACGATACAGTACAATACGGTAATCCGCTATACCTATAGGTTGTAGTAAAACTGCTAGTTTAGTCAATGGTATGTAGCGTAGCTCATGTACATGCGGTACAGTGTAATGCAGTAATCCACTATACCGATATGATATCATCCCGGGTTGCCCGGTAACGATGACCATCCGCATTGTCCACAACCCGTAGGGTATTAGGACCGCCCCTAACCTTTTGGGTATTAGGGGCTAATAACCAACAAATCAACTACCAGTTCAGTTTCGTCAATCTCCCTTCTCTTTAAAAATCCCACCCAAAATAGTTTATGTATATGTATGAATGTATACAGCCTGATGTACACACTCAAAATACCAGTCTCAAATAGTTAATCAGAAGCAGACATTCACATCCAATCAGTCAGTTACAGAATCAAACATATGCACACTTATAACTCGAATTCAGTATTAAGCTTATTACACATCCAATCATAAATAACACATATTTCAAGCCCAAAGCAGAGTCATAACTACCCTCAATAAAGTTTAGTCGAGGGTTGGACACACAGAGTTGTGTTACAATTAAATTCGACCTAAAACCTTATTTAGTGAGATAGGGCCACACGCCCATGTGCTCTAGCTGTGTAGAGCAATCCAGGCTGTATAGGGGTCCAAACACCCGTGTGAAGGGTAGTACACGACCATATGACAGAAGCACACACCCGTGTGAAGCAGAGACACAGCCGTGTGAACAGGCTGTGTAACTCACTGTCCAATTTCACTAAAATAAAGTGCAGGGTAGACACGACTATGTGAGGGTCTCACACGCCCTTGTGCCCACCAGACATGGCTGTATGTTTCGAAACACACGCCCGTGTAGGATCCTTAATCCTTAAATCAGCCACTCGACCGTATGGCCAGGCCATGTGAATCCAAATCCCAAATCCCTAATTCCTAAACCTACACACCTGTGTGCCCAAGGGACACGGCCGTGTGAATTCTGACATAATTCCCAAAATCGACCACACGCCCATGTAGCCAGGCCGTATGGCTCTAAAAAATTAACCGAAAACTCTAACACTCGGCACACCCCCATGTGGCCGTCGGAGAGGTCACGAAACCACCCCAAATTAGCCCCGAAACTGTCATTTAAGCCACCATAACAGTCCTTAACCTTTGTCCTATCAAAATACATAAGAAAATAATGATTTCCCTTAACTTTCATCGTCTAAAAACCCAAAACTGATGGGTTAGCACACGCTCAACAAAAGACACACATTTACATGAAAAATTAAAAGAGAAAGTATAATAGACTGAGTTGATTTCCACACCTGTTTAACATTCACATAACCACCAGACCAGCAGGCCCATTCTGTCACTAAATCGCACAACTAGGCAGATATGTGCAGCTTTTTTTCTGTCCCTATGCTCAAATCCCAAAACTTCTAAGCCTAAAAATTCGGGGCGTTACAATACGAGCTTACTAAGTTGCAAGCTTACTTCATTTTTATTTTCCATGTTTTACAGTGAAATTGAGCTAACTTGGATCTAGGGATCTTCAGAGACTTCATCACACTATTGGACATCTATTTTGGTACTTTTAAAATTGTATATATATGGTATATGGCATGTATAGGCTTTGGTCATTTTGGTATGTTTGATGATAATGTGTTTGGCCTTAAGAAATGGCTTGATAATGATATAAAGTTTGATATATATATTGCATTGTGATATGGCATATTTTGGTATGGTTGCTCAAATGGCTATTTGGTGTGTGGTGTATAAATTGGTTGAGAAATGCCTTGTTGTGGTTTGGTCTTGGATGATGAATGGGTTGATTATAGGATAAGTCATGTATTTGAATTATGGCTAGTAAAGCATGTTGATTTGGTATATAGTTTGAATAGGTAAATGGTTATGAATTGAATGTTGAAATGGTTGGAATGGATATAGCATGAATTATGCATTGGATGAGGTTGTTTGGCTGCCCATTTGTGTCTTGAAATTGTATCATTTGTGCTTGTATAGGTGTACCTAAATTGAGTGGAAAAATGGCCTTGTAAATGGCCTATTTTTGTCCACACGGGCAGAAACACAGACGTGTATCTCAGCCATGTGTGACACATAGTCATAGTACATGACCGTATGTCCTCTAGTGTTAAAATTAAATGCAAGTCAACATGCTCCACACGGCCTTACACAGGGGCGTGTGATTGGCCGTGTGGCATAAGTCAGTATACCCTACAGGTTTGGCACACGGCATAGCACAAGGGTGTGTGAGGCAATTTCATATAGGTACACGGGCTAGACACACGAGCGTGTGGCCGGCCGTGTAACCTAAGTCAGAGAGTTACACGGGGTAGGACATGGTCTGGAACACAGCCATCTGTTCCCATTTCGAATGTCCACACAGCTTGTGACACGGGACGTGTCAGGTGGCCGTGTGAGACATACGGCCTGTTCACACGAGCGTGTGTCCCCTGTTTGAGAAATTTTCTATGTTTTTCCAAAGTTTTTTCCTGAATTATCGTTTAGTCTCGAACCTCTCTTATTGCATGTTCAAGGCCCCGTAAGCCCTTTTTAAGGGACAATATGATTGAATGTGATTGGAATGTACTTATGTATAATGATATATGATAAGTAAATGTATAATTGTGTTTTAAGCATAGTAATACCTCTTAACCCTATTCCGGCAACAGATACGAGTTAGGGATGTTACAGTAAAGGAAAAGTTTTTACAAGGAGATGATGGTGAAGGAAAGTAAAAAGAAAGATTTCTTGAATCAGACTGTAGAATTTCAATGAAAGATATAGATATTTACACTGAAGAATTATACTACCATTTATGGCTTCTATAAAGATTTATTAGTGGCATTAATTATAAAAGTTCTATTTGAGGTGTACTCTATATGATCTGTCATGGTCTGATCAAACGAGAGTTTCATGAGAAAAAATGTATGTTCAGTGCTAAATTCAGCTGTGGTGGTGATATTTGATTTGAAGATAAAAAGGATATGGATCATCATTTTTTCAATTTTATCTAAGTAAAACAACATGTAGGCATAAGATATAACAAATATCTACAATGTATATAACATGCTTAATTAACTAGTTTTATGTTTTTGGCAATAATAAGAAAGTAAATGTAATAGTATTACAATTGAGTATTACAAATACACTCATTTTATATAGTATTATAAAAAATAAATTAATAATGAATGTGTTATGAGCCTTGACATAGGATCTAGCCACAGGTCTAGACGTGAGAGAATCCTTGCTCTGATCTATGGTTAATCAGAGAGGTAGATTCATCTTTGACTGAACCCCCTCCAAGAATAACTTTTATAATAAAATAATTGCTTGTTTTTATTTATTCAATATTGACAACCTTCTATAGACTGTTAATGACAAAGGAAAGAGTCCTTATTGACATTAAATAAAGATCCTAAGTTATATGATCTTGACTACTAATACTAAAGTTTATAAATGAAACAAAAATAAAAATCTAATATAATAGAAGAAATAAATAAAACTTTAATTTGTTGTCATCTCTATTTATATTCCTTCCTTTTATGATATTATATTCAAATAAAGACATCCACATCAGTACTCCCCCTCTCGGAGTTGAGCTTGTCCTCAAGCTCAAATTAGGGACAACCTTCCCACTTCACTAACAGTTCCCATCGACCTCAATTGAGCATACTACGAAAAATAGCTTGTGGAGTGGGTAAGGCCTTGCCATTACATACTAAGGGCAAGTCTCCTACAACATTTGGTTGAGGTCCCTTGTATTCTTTGAGCAAAGAAACATGGAACTCATCATGTATCCTACTACTTGTAGGTAACTCAAGTCGATAGGCTACTATTCCTATCTTGTTCAAGACCTTAAAAAGACTAAAATACTTTGGTATGAGCTTGTGATGCTTCTGCTTATTAATCGTCAACTATCAATATTGTTGAAGTCGTAACCAAACCCAATCCCTAAATTCAAAATTCAACTTTCTATGCCCCAAATCATAAGTGTTATTCATTCATTGCTGAGCTTGCAAGAGCCTATCCCAAGCATTTTGTAGAAGTGCATCCTTATCTTCTAGAGTCTTGTCCACAGCTTCAATCCTGGTAGAACTAGAAAAATAGGAGAGAACTCAAGGTGGATCCCTATCGTATACTAATTGGAAAGGGATGGCACTAGGGCAGCGTGATAAGAGGTGTTATAACAATACTCAACCCATTGGACTCAACCCACTGCCATGGACAATCACTATAAAGGCATTGTAGGTACATCTTTATTGATAAATTAACAACCTTGGTCTGACCATTAGATTGGGGATGGTGCACTGAAGAAAAAAATAGCTTAGAACCACTCTAATGAAATAATTCCTTCCAAAACAAACTGATAAAAACCTTATCACGGTCCAAAACTATGGATTCATACAAGCCATGAAGTCAGAATACCTCTACAAAGAAGACAATAGCAACAGATATATCAGTAAACGATTGAGTCAAGGGTAAAAAATGATCTTATTTCGATAGTCTATCTACAACGACCATAAGTACATATTTCCCTTTAACATTAGGTAGACCTTCCACAAAGTCCATAGAGATACTAGCCCAAACTTGTTGTGGAATTGGAAGAGGCTAAGGTAATCCTATGGGCTCTAAATTCTACAATTTATGGTATTGACATTAAACAATTTTGGACAAATTCTGATGTCGAAAGCTTCATTCCTTTCTAATAAAAATCTTAACGGAGACGATGCAATATTTTCAGTACCCCTTCGTGTGCCATAGCATGTATGATAGATATAATAGTGAAAATAAGTGGAAAGGTAGGTATAAGGTACAACCTACCTTTGAAGAAAATCAACCCATCTTGCACAACCCAATTTGACCCTAATTCTCCTTGTATAATTCATTGTTAGAGTTGTAATAATTTTGGACAAGCTTTCGTTTCTTGTCAGACTACATTAAGAATTTCAAATCGAGGGAAAAAATGATCATAAGGTGCATCAATTCCTCATCTCTTCTATATAAAGCATTTGCAACATTATTCAACTTACTCACTTTATACTTCATTCGAAAATCAAACCCCATGTAACAGCCTATTTTCAGTAATGTCGGAACTGTGGTTTCGTGACCAAAAATCTGAGCTAAAAAGAAAATTTATTTTAATATTATTACAAGGTCTATATTATGATAGGAAGGTTGCATGAAAATACTGATATGCAAAATTTATTGATTTAGTGAATTACTAGAGAAACGACCTAATTGTATAAAATGTAAAAGTTGAGTACTATAAGCTAAAAGGATCAAATAGCTATAATATTAAAAATTAGAGGTCCTTATATGGTAGTTAGACCATCAATCAAAAAGTGGGAAAATATCTAGGGTGATTGATCCATGAAATTTGGGAAAAAGAAAAGGACGAAACTAGAAATAAGAAAAAATAAAAGATGATAATTAATTACATGAAAATATCATGATATTTTATCATCTTCATCTCCAAAATTTGATGGAAACCCTAGAAGAGAGAGAAGAAACTTTCTTGGTTTAAATTGGTAAGTTCCTATGTCCCGTTTTTAGTAATTTTTATATTTTTAGAATCAGGATAACTTGCTCTCTCTATTTTGGAGATTAAATTGAAAGTTAGCAAGGTGTGAAAATTTTACCATGGATGAATATGTTGGAAATTGAAAGTTTATGGTAGAATATGAAAGGTTGTTAGTAAATAAATAACTTTTACAAAGTGAAATTGAGTGAAATTGTGAAAAATGGACTAATTTGTAAAATGGTAAAATTTAAGGAAAAATTCTAATTTTTGTGAAAAATAGGTGCTTTGAATGTTACTTATAGAATTCAGCTAGGCTTGGATAGAGGATTAAATTGTATGAATTTCATTTTCCGAGCTTAGGGACGAAATCGAAATTAGTGAAAAGTTTAGGGGCAAAATGGTAATTTTGCCTAGGGCATAAATTGAATAAAATGGGATATGAATTGAATGAAATTGATGATTAAATTCATTTATATAGATTCGGAGAACTCAAATTTAAAGTTAGATCGAGCAAAGGAAAAGATATCGGATTAGTAGAATACAAACACGAACAATTATCGAGGTAAGTTCTTGTAACTTGAATTTGATTCTTGGAATGCTTGAAATGCATGTTTATATGATATGAATGTTCAATGTATGAAAAAATGATGAATTGGTGAATAATATTTGATAAAAAGGGAAAATAAATCCCGGTTGAATAAAAAGTAATTCGATGGATCAATGAAAAATGGATATTACATATGATATGGAAAGGATTTATTTCGGACGGGTAATCCTGAAATAAGCCCTTCCAATGTATATGTTACGGAATGGATTTAGCCCGGATGGGTAATCTAGAATAAAGCTTTAAAAAGTATTTGTCACTGAAAAGATTTAGCCTAGACTAGTAATCCTGACAAAACTCATTGAACATATGTTACAGGGGATTTAGCCTGGACTGGTAATTCTGCTATATGAAATGAGATTCGGGAGTGTGCACTTTGATAAGGATAAATGTGAATTGACGGATTATGGATTTGTACACTATAAGTGTACTACCGAGTATCCATCGAAATTTTATTAAATTCAACGGGATATAACTCATGAAAAGGGCAAGAGATATGGAAATATTGAGTATATGGAAATCATGGTATTGATGAGCTCATCATTCATCTATTTATTGATAATGCATAAAATTTATTGGACTAACTCAAGTGTTGAGATTGTGCATGATAGGGTAATACTCCATTGTTTGGATATATGTATGTTTGATCTAATTAATGGATGTTTGTGGTAAGTTATATTCCTGTTACATGAACTTACTAAGTACTGTGTGATTACTCTATTTTATTTTTCCTTGTTTTATAGAGCTCGAAAGCTCAAAAGGTCGGAAGGTCGGAGATAGGTCGGAGTTGGTCACACTATCAATCCATACATTTTGGTATATGAAAATACTCTATTTTGTAGTAATGACATGTATAGGCTAAAAATTCCAATATTTATGTTGAAAAAGATGGATGTAAACCTAGCCATTGGTATGGCTAGTGTTAACTTGTTTTTGAGTATGTTTATAAAGTAAATAATGGATTTCATGTATGATTAAGTGGTTCAAATTGATAGATTATACATGTAAGATTATGAGGTAAGTTTTGCACCAAATATGTATGTGAAAATATGGCTTAGTATATGATAAAATTGGTTGGGAATCATATATGATTAGCTTGGTTGGTATTGACATGATTTGTTGCAGGTACGGGATGAAAATGGGTGAGAAATGAGGCTTGGACATAGCCTTATTTTGTCCACACGGATAGACACACGGGCGTGTGTCTAGGCCGTGTATGACACGCGGTGTAACAGCCCGGTTTAGAGCCTAGTAGGAACAGTGGTTTTGGAACCACAAATCTGAGGTCGAAAAAATATTTTAATATTATTTTATTATGTACGGCATGAGATTAAGCATGTGTAAAAGTTTCGTGTGAAAATTTTATCGCTTATGTGCTCGATTTGACGAAAGGACTTAATTGCATAAAATGTTAAAGTGGCATGTTAATTGTTTAAATGCTTATTTGTCATGATTCATTGAATGTAAGGTCCTTATGATGCAATTAGATCATTATTAAAATGAATGCACATACATGAACATATGATAGTAATTTTAAATGATTTTAATAAGGCTAAATTGGTAATTTGTTAAATAAAAGATTAATTAGACCAAAACAAAAGCCAAATTCATGCATTATCATCCTTGTTTACCGAATGTTGAAAGAAAAAGAAAGAATAAAAGCTTGCTAGGGTTCGGCTATGATTTTTGCTTAATTAAGGTATGAGTTTTGTTCGGTTTTTGATAATTTCTATGTTTTTGTGATTGTTGTTGTGTATACTTGCTAGCCCATGCCTAAATTTTTGAAATTGTTGTGGATTTTGAAAAGTGTCATTGATGAATTTTTAAGATTTATGTTGATTGTTGATGAAAAATGGAAGATAAATGCTAGATTAATATGTTTTACAAAGTGATTTTGAGTGAAAATGCATTTTTAGTACTAAATTGTGAAATGTACAAAATGTGAGGTTAAAATATGAAATAGATAATGGGCTACTAGGGACTTATAGAAGATTTGGCTAACATGAAATTAGAGAAGAATTTTGTAATTTATGATTTTATGCAATAAGGACTAATTTGAGAAAAATGTAAAAGTTAGGGGCTAATGTGTGAAAATACCATAATTGTGTGTTTGTGGATTGAATTGAATGAATGTATAATTAAATTAGTTAAATTTGAATTTATTTAGATCAAGAACGAAAGAAATCGGAATTAGATCAGGGGAAGTAAAAAATGGTCGAATAGTCGCTTCTATCCGTTCGTTTCCATACGAGGTAAGTTCATATGGAAATAAATGTATTCGAACTGAATTACTTATACTTATATGATTTTAAAATGTATTGAATGGCTATGGAAGATGAATATGTGAAATTCAGAAAGTATCGACAGAGTTGAGATATCCGAAAACCCTGATGAACCATAGAAATAATATAGAATACATATGTCATGACATAGGATTCTAAGGTGTGATATCATGTAAGATCATGACTGGGACATTGACATCGATCTGAGATTATGTGTAAGACTATGTCTGGGACATTGGCATCATATATGATTTCATGTAAGATCCTGTCTAGAACAGAGGTATCGATATTTGATAACATGTAAGACCTTATCTAAGATATGGCATTGTACGAGCTACGTGTGCTATCCGAGTATCATTGTCGATTTCAAATGGTTCAACGGGCATTATGGAGAAATGAACGAGTATGTGAATGAGTATCCAATTCAGGTATGTATGAAGTGTATGTGAAATTCATGAATGAAAGGCGAGTATGTTTATAGATATTGACATGTGAAATACATGAGAAAGGATGGTGAATATATGCAAATGAAATGAGAACAAGTGAACTAGATGTGAATTATGAACTTGTATATGTGGTTTGCCATTGTTTCTATGAATGAATTGGCTTATAATTGTTTTATGTGTTAAATTTATTTGTATATGGCTTACTAAGCTTTTGAAATCTTACTTTGTGTGTATTTTCATTTTTTTATAGATTATCAAAGCTATCGTGAGCTCGGGGATCGTCAAGGATCGTCGTCACACTATCGAACGACATTTTGGTACTTTGATGTTGTAAATATTAAAGTATGGCATGTATAGGCTAGGGTTGATGTTATAATATGTTTTGAGTTGTATATATCTTGCCATGTGATATGGCTTGAGTATGGTTGAGACTATGAACTTGTTTTGATATATGTTATATGGTGAATTATGGTTTATGATGTGTATTTATATGGCCTAGTGAAAATGGTCATTTTGGCAAGATTGTTATGATGTGATTTTTGGTAAGTTGGCATGAAAGAATGAGATGTGAAAAATGGTATGATGGTTATGGTTGAGTTGGTAGAGAATGGATGAATAAATGTTTGATTTGGTTATGTGTAAGATTGGTATGCATTTAGCCTAAGTTTTGATATGTTTTGAGTTGATAAATGAGTATTGGAATGGTTGATGAATTTATGAGACAAATTGTGCATGTTTTGGTATGGTTTTTGCTACCAATTGGTCATGAATTTTGCTTGTCTTGATGCTTGTAAGGATGACCCTTATTGGATGGCATGTTAGCCTTGTAAATGGCCTATTTTTGCCCACACGGGTAGGGACACAGGCATGTGTCTCTGTCGTGTTGCTTGTAGGCCAATTCAAATTGAGCTTGGGTGCTCCACACTGTCTCACACACGAGCGTGTGACTCGACCGTGTGACCCCTGAAGCTTAGTTAAACAAGTCAGTGAGTTACACGGCTTATACACACGAGCGTGTATATTGGTTGTGTGTGGCACATGAGCTGGCACATGGGCGTGTGGCCGGCCGTGTGACCCAAGTCAGTAACCTCTCTAGTTTTCACATGGCTTGGCACACAGGCGTGTCCTCGGCCCTGTGGTGCAAGTCAGTATGCATGCTCTGTTTCGCCACTGCTTAGACATACGGGCGTGTCTAATACCGTGTGAGGCACACGGCTTGTTCATACGGGTGTGTGACCTCTGTTACATAGAAAATTGTGATGTTTCAAAAAATTTTATACGAGATTGGTTTAGCCCCGAACCTTCTCTAAAGCATGTTTGAGGTCTTGTAGACCTTCTAAAAGGATTATATGATTATGTTAGAATGTGATATGACGATGTGTATGTATAATGTATGTGAACGGTTTGATTATGATATGAAATGTTCGGTAATGCCTCGTAACTCTAGTCCGGTGACGGATACGGGTCAGGGGTGTTACACACGGTTTACTATATGGGCATATAGCCTGGCCATGTGTCCCATGCATCCAAAAATATAAAAACAGAATGCTCAGAATTGAGCACACAGGCAGAGACACGGGCGTGTGTCTTAACCATGTAAGGCACATAGCATAGAACATGGGCGTTTCTCTTGGCAGTGTGAAACATGCACCTATTTTTGAAAATTCGAATTAATCACATAGGCTAGCTCGTTGGCGTGTGGCTTGGCCGTGTAACATCAATTTGTTCATGAGTTACAAGTTAGAGAGTTACACGGGTAAATGACACGGGCTTGTGAACCCACACGGCCTGACCACACGGGTGTGTCCCATACCACACGGGCGTGTAACTCATTATAGCGAGAAAAATTTTGGGATTTTGTGAAAAATTTCCTATGGTTTTGATTTAGTCCTGGATTGATCCCAATACATGTTTTGGGCCTCAAGGGCCCATACAAGGGAACTTAAAGATAATTTTGGATAATGAATAGTAAATGACTTGGTTAATCAGAAAATGTTCTGTACACTCTGGTAATGCCTTATAATCCTATTTAAAGATAATTGTGGGGATGTTATAAGTCACTAGTCTAACAGGTACTTAATGTAACACCCCTAACCCATATTCGTAGTCGGAACAGGGTTACGAAGCATTACCGAAGTTTACGGAACAAATATATTTAATTTATGTCAGTTACTATCCATATTCGAAACTAGCTGTGTCATCCCTTGACTGGACCCTCGAGGCCCAATTTAAGCATTAAAAGTAAGTCAAGACTAAATCGGGAACTTAATAAATTTTTCGTGAAATTTCTAAAATTTTTCCCTAGATGCAGGGCACACATGCCCGTATGGTAAGGGACATATCCGTGTGGTCAGGCCGTGTAGCTCACACGACCTAGTGACATGCCCATGTCATAGGCTGTGTGGCTTCACACGCCCGTGTCCCCAACTCCTGTAACTTTCTAACTTGTAAAACATAAAGTAATAGAAGTCATACAGCCAAGTCACACGCCCATGTGCTAAGCCATGTGGTTAATTCAATTTTTGAAAATTAGGTGCATGTTTCACACGGCCATATCACACACTCGTGTTCTAGGCTGTGTACCTCTCACGGCTGAGACACACGCTTGTGTGCTCAATTCTGAGCATTCTGTTTCAATTTTAGGATGCAGTGGACATACAGCCAAATCATATGCCCATATGCCATGCCGTGTCCTTACACACGATCTAGACACACGCCCGTGTATCTGCCAGTGTGGACAAAGTAAGCCATTTCCTAGGTTTATTTCCTCACCCAGACTTGTCATCAACCTACACCAAAGCTTACCAATATATATATATCAACCAATTTAAGTAATATAACCTATCCAATTCCATCATCTAACATGGTATATCCACAACGTATATGTACTCATGTTTATAACCTTACCTATTTGTAAAGATTTATATTTTACCCTAGTTCAGTCAGTTCATACCATATGCTTATATATAAAACAAGATATACCTTATAACAATATACCAAAATATATTATCATTAGCCATTCCAATGGCTATATTACAACCATTTACATACCAACATTGGCATGCCATTATACTAAAATAAGTTTTCTCGTTATACAGAAAAAAGGTCGATAGTGTGGTGATACTCCGACCGACTTCCAACCTTTGTGAGCTGCCGAACACTATAATGGAGGGAAAAAGGAATCTAGTAAGCATTTAATTCTCAGTAAGTTTGTATAACATGAATTAAACTTACCAATCATGTTTATTTATATTAGCATAAAAATAACATGCTTTCCTCAAGCTTAGCAAATTGCCTAAACACATAAACTCAATCAAACAAGTTAGTTATGTAATTCATACGTACATCAAATATGCATAGATGAGCTCATCATGCTACAACTCTCAGGTATTTCATATACATTCGTTTCATCTTTCTTTTGATCTTACAATTTCTCAAGTCAGGGAACTATTTGTTGAATTTCTGAAATATCGATAGATACTCAGGTAGTACACTCAAAGTGTACAATTCAGAAATCCGTCAATTCATGTCCAGGGGTACCGTTTTGGGCACATAATCAGAGTATACACTATTGAGCCACTTATTAGGATGCTCTTATGAGCCATGTATCAGAATGCTCATCTAGGCTAAATTTCAGCAGTGCTCATTAGAGCCACAACTTAGGAAGCTCAAAAAGAAATTTTAATCAGAAAGCTCACAAGGGGCTTATCAGGATTTCTCTCAAAGAGCCATGTAACAGGAGCACCGGATAGCCATATCTCAGAGAGTTCAAGCGAGCTATATCAGGATACTCACGAAAAGCTGTATTTCTGTTCGTAACATATGCTAAAACACAACTGATTGAATCATATCAGGACACTCACAAAGAGCTACGGTAGTGTGCAACGCATGCAAGTTCACTACTAATCAGGTTGCTCGCAGGAACTATTAACAAGATTGTAATTGCCCACTTTATACCCTAGTCAGAACGGGTGGTTTCGGGACCACTTAACCGAGTCAAAATATCGTTTTTACTGCTTTAATATGTTTTACAGCATGATAGAATTACAGTGTGAAAGTTTCGTTTAGAAATTTTATCGTTTGACTGGTTAATTTGAGAAAAATGACTAAATCGCATAAAGCGATAAATTAGAGTTCTATTTTATAAATGGCTTATTTGAGCATGGCTTTATAAAAGGAGGTACTTGCATGGCAATTATGCCATTTTTATTTGGAGTGGTTGGTAATGGACCATTATGTCCATATTTTATAATGTTTTATAATTATTTTACAAAGGGTAAAATAGTCATTTGGTTATTATATGTTTTATAATAAAACAAAACATAGAAATAGCTTTAATTTTTCTTCTCTTCACTGATTCTCATAAAAAAAATAAGGGTTTAAAGGCTTTGTTTCATTCGGCTACTTCTAAGCATCAATTGAAGTATGTTTTGGCTTCGGTTTTTAGTGATTTTTACGTTTTTGAAATCGTTGTTTCGTATACTAGCTGACCTGTACCTCAATTTCTGATTTTGAACATGTCTTTGAAAAATGCCATTGATGAATTCATGTTATTTTGATGGATTTTGATGAATTATAGAATATTATGTGGAAATATACGAGAATTTTAAAGTAAGTTTTGATGAAAATGAGTTTTGAGGATTTGATTATAAAAAGGTCAAATTTTTGGTGGTTAAATTGTGATTAATTGAAAAATATATGTTTGTTTAAGTCCCTTGAATACTCGGCTATGGTGAATTGGGGGATTGATTGTGTATTTTGTCATTTTTGTGATAGAAGGACTAAATTGCAAATATATCAAAATATATGTTTTTGGAATTGAATTGAATAGGTGAGATAGTAAATAGCTGAATTTTGCATTAATTTAGATAAAGACGATCGAATCCCGGAACTTGATCGGGGAAAACGGAAAATAGACGAGTAGATATCGAGATTACGAGGTAAGTTCGTAGAATTTGAATTTACCGTATAAATGCTTTTAAATGTTGTTTAATGATCACGTGGATGTATAAAGTTGCTGAATTGGATTGCCTTTTGAGTATATATATATATATGTGTGTGTGTGTGTGTGTGTGTGTGATTTGGAATGGAAAGGTTAAATGTTACAAGTGATACATGAATACCGAGCCCCCGTTAGAACCGTAGAAGTCGTAAGGATACAAGTGACATGTCACTAGGGCTACAGGGTGGTTTGAGCTCCTGCATTTGTTGCGGACTCACCACGTGCTCATGAGCTACACGTTTATCCTTCGGGATCACATGCTTAGTCTTCGGACTTACCGCTCAGCCTACGGGCTTACCGTTTATCCTTCGGGATTACATGTTCAGCCTTTGAGGCTTACTGTATAGGCTCGTAAGAGCATACATGACGTATTGACGAATTTCAGGTTATATGTATATACACTGTGTGTGTATCACCCGGGTATCCTTGATGTTCTTATAGGTTCGACGGGCAATTACAGAAATGAGTTATATGATAATTAAACGGTATATGTGTTTCATGTTATCTGAAATTTACATGGATGACATGGTATAAGTTACATGAATTATAAGATGATATGGATGCATGTATACATGATACTTGTTACATGAACTACGTGAAAAGTATGATCCAAGATATAGGATTTATATGTTACATGAGATACATGAAAGTGAATGCCATATATGTCATATGAGTTATGATGTTTATATGTGCTAATGGGTATGAATTACATGTTAAACTCTTGTATGAGATTGCTTATGATATGAACTAACATGTGTGAACTTGTGAAGTAGGCTACAAGAGCATATGATTAGAAATGGCCTTACTTATATATGTATGGATTACCTTAATGAATTTGTAAGTTTAATTCATGTTATACGAGCTTACTAAGCTTTAGAAGCTTACTCCATTTATTTCTTTCACTGTCTTATAGATTCGGAAGCTAGCTCGATAATCGGACAAGTCGGAGATCGTCATCACACTATCTAACAAGCTTTGGTACTTTTGAACCTTTTGTAAATGAAATGGTTATGGCATGTATAGACTAGTTGTCTAGTGAATATGGTATGTTTTGAGTAGATGATCAAGTTATGAGATGTGGCTTGGATTATACATGTAATTAGGTATTTTGAGAATTCCTTTTTGATTAGGTGTGTATATGGTAAACTATATGATCAAGATAGGTATATGAGCTGAAATGGTAAGAAATGCAATGTTGATAAATGAGTTCATTAATGTGGTTATTTTAGCCATTGAATTATAATGCTTATTTGATGCAAGATTTCATGATGATTATGGGTCCATATTATGCTTGAACTTGTATGTTTTGGTTGCCAATATTGGTATGAAATGTTGTGGTTATTGAATTGTAGGGAATGACCCATTTTGGGTGACAAATTAGCTTAAATCAAGCCTATATTTGTGCCACACGGCCAGGGGACACGGGCGTGTACTTCGACCGTGTGTCCCCTGCACCTAAAATGTATTTGGACAGTCTTGCACACGGCCAAGACATACAGGCGTGTCTGGTAGCCGTGTGGCTTAGACAGTTTCGACCACGGCTTAGACATACGGGCGTGTCTAGTAGCCGTGTGAGGTAAGTCAGATTCGACCACGGGTTACGTGATTTGGGCGTGTTGGACAACCACGACCGTGTGAGAGAACACGGGCTAGGGGCACGGCCGTGTGTCCCTAATTTGGAAATTTTGCAACTATTCTCCTATCTTTTAGCATGTTTTCCATTAGATCCTCCATAGTTATATGCATCATTTTATGATCATTTGAAGCATGCTCTGATGATTGATAATACATGATGGCTAATGATTAAGAGTTTAAAATTTTACTGATTCAGTCTGAGTGCATGTCCGGTAATGCTCCTTTCTTATTCCGGCGATGGTTACGGGATAGGGGTGTTACAAGGATGCTCGAGAAGCTATATTAGGGATTACTCGTTCGAGCTAAATCCCATCCGCAACATATGCAGGACCACATTAAATACAAAAAATCACATATATCCATCGAATTTCTATATTCAAACGGAACTAACCCTATTTTTCTAACACTTCGAGCATATGATCCTATATTACATTTATAACACTCATATGTTTCACATAAACTTATACCACTATGTTTCACATAACTTATACACATTCAACCCAAATACAACATCAATTTAAACATATACACATACTTAATTAAGTTACACGAACTTACCTAGACACTCGTTCATGTGTAAGTCTACTAATCAAAAACTTTTTCTTTTCCTCGGTCTAGCTTCGAATTTGAATTATCCGGATCCAATTAAGCTTGAATAGTCTTCTTTCTTTCTCCTAGTGTTTCCATGCAAATTTTGGGGAAGATGATGAAAATAAAATGATAATATCTATTTAATTTAATTATCATCTTTTAATTTTATTACTTCCCAATTTAGTCCTTAGCCTTTTCTAATTTTTCATGGATGAATCACCAAAAATATCTTCTAACTTTAATGGTCTAATTACCATATAAGGACATCAAGTTTTGAATTCTATAGCTATTTGATACTTATAGCTTCTAGAATTCAACTTTTACATTTTATGCAATTTGGTCCTTTCACAATTAATCACTTAATTGGTAAAATTTTCTTATTAGTATTTTCATATGACATACCTATCATAATATAAATCATGAAATAGTATTAAAATAATTTTTCTTTCTGACTTAGATTTGTGGTCCTAAAACCACTGTTCCAATTTCACTGAAAATGGTTGTTACACTTAAGGTTGAAGTAAGCAGTACGGATGAGGAAGTACCTACCCTAAAGATATGGTCACCAATGAGTCACTACCTTTTCCAAACCAATTAATTCTTACTTGTATGTAGCCAACTTAAGGCATCAATCTGCAATCTTACGATTGAAAAAGGTAATTGGGTATCCCTTTTGTTATAGTAGTATATCCCTAAACTCGTTTCAAAAGCATCACATTCAACCAAAAATTCCTTCTCAAAGTTGAGCAATTATAGGACCGAAGCTGTTGAAAGAGAATTTTTTAATTGAGTGAAAACAACATCAACTTCCATAATCCAATTAAAGACATTTTTCTTTAGAAGTGATGATAAGGGTGCAGCCACTTACCTATAATCTTTGATGAATTTTCTGTAGTATCCTGCCAACCCAAGAAACCCTGTTGAGCCTTGATAGATCGAAGAGTTGGCCAATCAATGACAGCTTTAATTTTAGTGTGATTAACCTCTACTCTATCACCATGGATAACATGACCAAGATAGGTTACCTAGGACTCACCAAAGAAACACTTGGATTTCTTTAAGAACAACACGTTATCTCGTAATAGTTTAAAAACTAGTCTTATATGATGCATATGTTCAGTCCATGTTTTGTTATAAATTAATATGTCATCAAAGAAGACTAAAACAAACTTACGCAAATAAGGGTGGAAAATGTTATTCATCAAGCTCTGAAATGTGGAAAGGGCATTGCTAAACCTGAATGGCATGACAAGAGTGCTTATGGTGGGTTCAAAAGGTTGTTTTTTCATATCTGTAGTTGCCATTCTAATTTGGAAATAACCAGACCGTAAATCCAACTTTGTAAAATGTTTTGCTCTATGAAGTTTATCCAACAACTCATCCACTATAGGAATTAGATATTTATCTTTAACAATGCAAGCATTAAGCTTACGGTAATCAACACAAAAATGCCATGACCTATCATGCTTCTTTACCAAAAGTACTAGAGAAGAAAATGGGGATCTGCTGGTTCAAATGAGTCATTGTTGTAGCATTTGATCACACTATTTCTCGATCTCATCCTTTTGAAAATGTAGGTATCGATAAGGCCTGACTACAATTGGTCCTAATCCTAGTTTAAGAGTTATGCTATGGTCACATTCGCAGTTAAAAGGCAACTTGTACGACTCTTGAAACAAATGTGCAAATTTGACCAATAGTTTATCCAAGACTATAGTAGTTAAATTCTATCCTTGCATTAGACTAAGTTATGGAACTTCCTTTAAGAGTTGCCCTTGCCATAGTATCTTCTTTCCATTTACTGCAAATTGCATAGTTAATGAACTGAAGTCCCAAAAAAGTGAACCAAGAGTACACAACCATTTTACCCCCAAAATCACATCAAACCCCTCTAGTGGTATGGTATAAAAATCAGCTTGAAAGCTATCATTTGCAATTACGAACTGTACTAATTTGTAAATGCCTATGCTAGGCACTCGTTCTCCATTTGCCCCACAGACTTGCAGCCCAATTTTTTCCATACTTCTAATACCAACTTTGGCATCACACCTTCACATAGGAAGTTATGCATACTACTTGAATCAATGAGTACTAACATTTTTATTCTTAACATCTTTGCTATCAGTTGCATAGTAGATGAATTGCGAGTTCCGTTGATGGTATGTAGAGAAATTTCAAGATCATCTACCTCATCATCACCTTGCTCACCTTCATCATCTGGTACTTCTATCCAAAATAACCTTTTACATTTGTATCCCATGGAATAAGACTCGTTATAATTATAACACTGCCTTTAACCCTTATTTTCGCCATTTCTGTCCGTGTAAATCTTTTAATAAATGGTGCAGAATTTGCTATTGTTCCTCACTGGTTTTGTTGTTTGTCCCCCTCATTTTGCAAGACTCTTTTTCATTGGAATGATTGAATTACTGCCAATGTTTTGGGAAGTTGGCCAATTCAGGTTGGTTCAAGACGACATTTTGGAAGAGACATTTTGTTTACGTTCCAATGCTCGAGCCATATTCATTGCAACTCCAAGATTTTTTGGTTGCTGCATTTCAATATCGATTCTAAGTTCCTCTACCAACGCGACAGTAAAGATGTCTACTTGTTGTTGAGGTTTAAATCAACAGTCCTAGCCAATAGTGATTGAAATTGGTGTTAATATTCCTCTACAGTCCCAATCTATTTCAGGTTGGCAAGTTCCTCCAATGGGTTATTACTCATAGGTGGCCCAAACCTCACATGAAAATACTCTTTGAAATGCCCCCAATCAAGACCTACCTCATCTTCTTCCATTTGATCAAACTATAGTTGCGCTTCTCCTAAGAGATGGAATAGAACTAAGCCTACTTTGTTTTCTTCATTAGCCCGTTTATTGCTTGCATCTTTTCAGCCACCCTAAAGGCTCTCCAACACCATCATAAGTGGGAAATTCCATCTTAGAGTATCGTGGCACCATGGACTCACCTTGTTGTGAATCTAAATTCCTTTTTTTTCCCCTCCGTTGCTGCGTTGTTCTTCATTATTTTTCTTTGTATACATTTTCATTGTCCTCTGGACTAAAAGAGATAACTCAACCATCAATTCTTCTAATGTTCGTCGCCTTGTAGCCATTTGTTCCATGAAAGCACCCAGCTTGGCTGCCAAAGTCTCCTCGTCACTCATGACAGAAGGCTTTGATACTAAGATGTTATAAGTTTTGGCGTAGGATCTAGTCATAGGTCTAGACGTGAAGGAATCCTTACTCTGACCTATGACTAATTAGAGAGGCAGATTCGTCCTTGACTAAACCTCCCTCCAAGAATAACATTTATAATAAAATAATTGCTTGTTTTTCTTTATTCAATATTAGCAGCCTTTTATGATATTTTATATTAAATAAGTCTTAGTTGTATTAATGAATGATATTTTATGATAATGTGACACTCTTAGTTTAATTATTGTGTTTCTGATATTAAATTGACGTATTTATTGTTTATCATGAGTGTGTGCGCATAAATTTTGAAATGATTTGAAATAGAAAAATCTTTATAAAATATCATTGCGATCATGATGTGATATTTAAAGTCCTATTATATTGAGTTGTAATGTTGTAGTATATGGAATGAAGTATGTGACTTAAACTATATACAACTACTATAACTCATATTTGCCTATCATTGTAGTATGGTAATAATAATGGGTGTTATTTTTTATGCACGCTCAATGTTTATTCTATTAAAAATTACGTTTTATCACATTAGGTCAAGTGAGAGAATGTAAGATTCTTTAGCTCATTTTGTGTAAGTATAAATTAATTTGGTCCAATTTAAAGGGATTGAGTGTTATACTTTAATAGAAGTTAAATCCTATACGTTCATTCGATTACTTGATAGATATATATAGACATATCAAATTAAAAGTTAATCAATTTAAATTAATCATTCATCTACCTATTAGGGTTACACAAATAAAATATGCATAAAAATTCTAATCTCGATCACTTAGGGTTTGTGTAATTAAGCGAAAATGTCAAGAGAGAGAAGTCAAGTTATCGTGGTATTCTTCTTCATCAAACTCAGTGGCCAATTCCAATTCTACATATTTAAAAATATAAATTAACTTCATTTTAAAATTGTATTTAAATAAAAATTTTCAAAAATGTTTAAATATTTTTAAGTCATAATTAAATTAAATATTTCAAAGTCTTGATAAATACATATTTAAAAAAAAATTAAAAAAAAGGTGTGAAATCCTTTTAAAATATCAAAAATTTTAATCGGGATTATAAAGTTAAAATATTTTACCATTACAATTTACTACCAATAAATTATAAATTGTTAAAAACATAATTAAAAATGTTAAAAACATTTAAAAAATAATTACAATAACATTAAACTATTTAAAAAATACTAACAATTGTTTTCAATCATAATAACAAAAAAAATTGTTTCGGTAATTGTTTTCAATAATGATAAAAAGTTCTCAATTTCAAATAATAAAAAAAATAAATTGTTCTAATAAGCGTGCTAAATAATAAATCTATAAAATTTTTTAGAAAAGAATATTTTTCTTTCGTTATTAAATTAAAGTTGTTATATATAAAAATTAAAAAAAAAGAAAAATATTGCTTTTAAAACCAATATTTATTTAAAGCTCTATTTTTATTTAAAATATAACTAAAAGCCTTATATTGATGGAATAAACAATATAAGAAACAAATATGAAATTAATGAGTGATTTAATAAATATGATGATAAATTTATGTAATAATTTTTTTTAAGAAACACTAAAAATAAAAAATAAATAAAAATAATTATTTAAAAATCATTAAACATCAGATATATTTTTTAAAATATATTATTTTTCAAATATTTTTTACTTATATTTTAATATTATTTAAAAATCATTAAACATCATATATGTGATGCATTAATAAGTAAAATGGGGAAAAAATGCATCTGCATGCTACAACAGCAAGGTTTGTCTTTTCCTGGCCTAATTCTCAGACTACTATTGGCCCTTACTTCTAGAATTTCCAAACGACTTAGCAAGAGTTGCAATTGCCTAACTTTCACGAGCACTACTTCATCTACTTCTTCTTCGATTTGGAAGATGACTGATTGTAAGCTGTTCCCTGAAATTTAAGACAAGCCAGCAATAACATTGCAATTGAGACAATTAATGATTATTTAGTCTACATGTAATGAACTCATGATATTTGATATCTAATTAAACAGATTCAAAGCCAAAGCCAATTGCAATAGAAAACAATCGAATTGATGCATAGGTGAAGCCCATTACCTGAAGCCATTCATCCATTGACGCATCAGTAGTCCCAGTTCCAACTTCCACTTTTGGAGCCGCCTTAGTTTTCTAGCAAAGTAATGAAGGCAAACATACTATAAGCACTTGTCCCTACCCCTCTCACTCCTTATAAGTTGAAGCTTTCTCCAATGCAAGACAAAAATCACAAATTTTAACATTCCCACATCGTCAGCGCAATAACTCACAAATGGCTTAAAATAGGCCCATGCTAGGACAAATGTACATTTTCTTCCATGTGTCCATGGATGTGCTCTTTTCTTAGAGATATTCAACACTATTTTTCATAAAAAAAAGAGAGCCTTTTCTAGACTGTATCTTATAATAACTAGCCTTAAACATACATAGTTATTAAAATAAATTAATAGGACAACTACAAGGTGGCACAACGAGATTACCTGGGAGATTCGCTTAAACTGGCCATGAATCCATAAACCAAGGAGAACAAGAAGTGAAATCCCCAGGGTCACAAGAAAAACTGACTCGACACTGACGAAACCACCAGCCTCAACAACTTCAATGGTACCATTATAGAATGTACTTTGGTATGGGCTCTGGTTTATCTCATAGACAACTGTACCCACAAGATCAAAAGTTCCGGGCTGCATCAAAGCTCTAGACATGTAAGCTTTTGTGTAACACAACCCTTCTAACAAAAAGAAATTACATACAACTCTAAAGCATAAAATTCCCATGTAATTATTTACCTGTAAGAACTTGCTAACAGCAAATATGTAAGGGAATGTAGCTTGTGTTGAAGGGGGTACAGATGCATTGTCAAAAACCTACATTTAAACAGACACTTTCAATTTAAATCCACAACATAGATAGTAAAACTACAAGATAATGAGGTGTATGACCAACTTGGTAGAAATACAGAAGCTTAAGATCTTTTTCAAATAATTAAACAAGCCTTTGATGATAAAGTGTGGAAAAAATTCAAAACTTAAACCATATAATAATCAAAACCCAACAACAAAGCATTATAATTACACAATGACCAATTAGAGCATGAATGTCTCAACTATCTTTGCAATCTCAATCTCCAACCTTAAAGGACATGATATTCAATTAAGAAAAGGTTTTGAGTTACTAAATAATATAAATTAATCAAAATGGAATCTTGACTAACTGATAAATTAGGAATATTTGAAAATTAGTTTATGATTACCTGTGCTGTAAGATTTTGAACAAGCATGCGATGATCAAAAGGGAGATGAACACGGGCTTCGATTGCAATGATATTCAAAGGTGACTCCCCTGCAATTTAACGAAGTAAGCCATGACTGATGAAAAAGAGGTAAACATGTAAGCATAGCCAACAATAGACAGATAAATTAACCAGTTTTAACACATCAAATTTCACTAGAAGATGAGCCAATAATGTTGTGTAGACGAAATAATTACCAACATTTTCCATCCCAACAAGGAGTTGTGTCTTTTCTCCAGCTGGAACCACTGCCCACGTAAAAAAAAAAAAGCGGTTACCAATTAGAAATTAAATAAGAAAAGCACATTGCTCTCAAATCATACAACATCACAAAGTTCTTACCTTTGGCACTATTTTTGGGGAAAAAACAGATAGTTTCAACTCCAGGAGCTGGCTTAAAATTGCCACCAACAAAATCCTGAACATCCTCACGAACAATCCCAAGCTCACTTCCTTCAACATCAGCCTCTATTTCTGATTGACACCTAACGACTATCAAGCCGGAGGAAAATCATGTTACCCCATAATTTAAAAACAATAGTGACACCTATCAAACAAGAGTGAATAGGAAAAGCTGAAAGGAACTGTGAAAAGATACTGAAATATCAGTAGCCAACGTTTTTTTTTTTTTCTTTCTTCCCCCTAAAAATTAAAAGAAACAAAACTAATTGAAATTTTATAGCCATGCAATGCAACCAGGATTACAAATCAATCATACATTAGAGAAATAAATCAAATTCACATGAATGTAATGAGAATATAAGTACTAAAAGAAAACGAAAGTAATTGTATCTCATGTCGACAGATCAAAACAATCATGGAAACTCTAGATAAAATAAATAAATTGGTAAACACTAGATGTGGGAAATATGATTTCAAACCATGAAGCAAAGGAAATTGGAGGAGAAGTAACCCAAAGAAGAAAACCCTTAAAATTTTCATTGCCATTGCTGGGAGTTTGTTATTTTCATCAAAGAAAAAAGAAAAAAAAAATGAGAAAAAAGAAATAATGTATATACCCAACAAACACGTAGATTAAACAAAACTGTAGATTGGATCTTTAAATAACCCAACTTCATTTGCAATTGAACAACTTTCAGCTACGTCGTTTTAGTAGTTTAAGAGTATGATAAAACATAACAGTTGAGTATTTGAAAGATTATATAGATTTTTACTCAATTGTCTGAGGTAACTTGTTTTCCGTGGATAGGTGACACAGAAGAGCAGTTTGTGAAGGTGCATCAGTACTCAAAGAGCCCTTGTATTTTTATGTGTATATTTTGACTTTAGATCATAGTAGTGGCATGTTTGGTAGTATTTACATTTTGAACCATTTACGCCATATGACTTGGTTGTGTATAAATGAGGCCATAAATGCCATTTGGTTTTTGGCTTCTATGTATTTGGTTGGTTGTTTATGCTCATAACTTTAAGGGCTTGAATGCTATTATGTCCTAACTTCGAGTAGAAGTAGCATTTTCCCTTCTAATGCTTCAGAGTAGAACTTTGTTTTTAGGCTTATTATGTGTTAGTTTAATCACTAAACAATATTTAATTGTATTGATATTATTATAGTTTTGTAATGATAAATTGAAATGAGTAAGTATATGATATTAATACTTGTATAGATAAAACCATGCCCATGGAACACATTAGACTATGCAAGGGAGTGATAAAGTGTTATAATTATGAGATTTCTATGCATTAAATATTTCACAATCATCATATTATCGAGATAGGGTATCATGGTGCTTTAAGTTCAGCACATGTTAAACCTCCATGTATAGGATGTATGTAACTAATCTCGTAAATTGAAGTATATGATACTTGAGGAAAACATGTAGGTGCATGTTATAAGAACAAATGCATTGAACATGACCCGCTATGAGAGTTCTATTTGGTATTTCACTCAAGTGTCTATGGAAATATTCTCATGTGTTGGTAGTGTAAATAATCTTTAGACTTATAAGACTAGCTCACTTTGAATGTTGAGTGTTATACTTTGATTCATCACAAAATGGGTCCCTATCGACAAATGCTTGTGGTAGAATGTTTTGGGTATGTCATAATACATACAAAAGTGATGGAATGGTCTAGAGAAGACCCATTACCCCAAGAGATATGAGGGGATACATCTTATATGCTATTAACTCATATTAACCGTAAGTCATTGGCCAAGACAATTAATTTGGGTTAACACAAGGAGTTTGCAAGACTAACATGAATAAGAAAATGTAGACATCATATTATGACTTCAAGCTTATCGGGATATATGATGGAAGGATCAAATTACACACAGATTCTGAACACTGAAAGGTTTTGTTAAAAATATATTTTGACACTCTTCCAATAATTAGAAGTCACTGATGAATTGTTAGATTTCTATTATAAAATATGAATATAATTATTTCTTAATTGAAAACATAATTTAGAGAGTTTTTTAAAGGATAAATTATTTTGAATTATTTTTATTTAAAATATTAATTATATATATATATATAACATGATTTTATTACAAAAATAATGGATAATTAAAAACTAAAAAACTAAATAGAAAAAATAGGGAGTGCCGCATTTTGTAAATTTAGTGTATGTACCTTGTTATATTATAATATCAGTTTTCTGTCTCGTGCAATGAATAAGTTAGATTGTATGTTTCAATTTTAAAATTTTATGTTTATTAGTTAAAAAATTTGAAACATATGATTGAGAAAGTAAAATAAATAATATAAACACTTAATTTTTAGAATTAAGATAATTTGTATGATGATAAATATAAATTTTAAATGTTTAAAATAAGTTCAAATTAATTCTTGATATTCATTAAAATGATAAAAAATAGAATTTTAAAAAATAAACTTATGGAGTCTTTGTTTCATATATTCAATATCTACTTAAATAGTTGTTTCAAAATATTGCTAATTTTAGAAAATAAAATTAATAATTAATTAACATATGAAATATCTTGAAAATACGTCTTTACTTTAATTAAATTTACATAACATCTTTTATTGCAATATTAGCATAACATTAATTGTATAACAAAATGTGTAATATTTTTGGGTATTACGCTTTTTGTATAAAAAATAATAATCTTTTATACATTATGTGTCATATAAAGTTGTCAATATTAAAATAGTTGTAAAACAAGTGGTAATACGGATGGCTACTATAAAAAAAAAAAAAAAGGGTAAACTCTTAAAATAATCACTTTTGTTTACTGCAGATTACATTTTAGTTATTTATATTTAAAATGCTACTTTTTAGCCACTTATGTTAACATGTTGTAAGATTTTAGTCACTGAGTTGTTAATTATCGTTAATGGTGTAACAATAAGCTGATGTGGCACGTTAAATCATCATTTCAAACAAATTTTAGGTTAAATTTACAATTGGTCCCTATATTTTATTTGTTTTGAGCAATTTAATTCTTTTCTATTATGTTCTTTTAATAATTTTTTCTTTATTTTCTATTCTCTCATGTTTCTCTCTTTGTTTTCCTCCATTATCTATATCTTTTAACGTAGTTTTTCTACATTTTTCATTTCTTAAAATTAGTCCTTATACTTTTATTTTTTTTTGAACAATTTAATTTTTTATTTTTATTTCTTTATTTTCCTTTTTTTCTTCCCCTTTAGTTTTAATAAATGGAAAATATAAAAAAACTACATTAAAAGAGATGGAGAAGGGAGGAAAACAGAGGAAAAAGTAGGAGAAAATGAAAAATAAAGAAAAAAATTAAAATAACATAAAAGAAAAAAATTAAATTGCTCAAAACGAAAAAATATGTGGACCAATTGTATAATTTAACCTATTTCTTAAATGATGATTTAATATGCCACGTCAGTTTACTATTACACTATTAACAATAATTAACGATTCAATGACTAAAATATTATAACATGTTAACGAAAGTGACTAAAACATAACATTTCAAACATAAGTGACTAAAATGTAACTTGATAATACAAACTCGCCTCGGTGATGATTCGAGTCGTTTGTTGCCCGATTGTTAAAATGGAGAAGTATCGTTCTTGAACAGAGTAATGATTGAATTTGGCTAAGTAAGGCTTTTAACAAAGGGGTATAAGATAGTTTAAGATAATTAAGGGATATGGTTCGATTTAACAAAGGACTTGGGTGTTTGAAAAAAATGGTAATGGGAATGGTTCGAATGGCTTTAAGGTCAAGAAAGAACTAGTACTAAAATAGAGTACTAACCCAAATCTTTTCGGACACTTAAAGGTGGATAGAAGAATAGCTAAACTGTGACCCACTATTTATATGGAGATAGGAACCAATAGGTATTAGCGTGAACGCCACACTCGGTTTAGGAGTGATAAGTTCGAAAAGAAACAGGATGAAGCCACTAGCAAACTAGATAAGTCATGCTGAGTCTAAAATGAAATAGGAGAGTTGAAAAACTCACAAAATATTATAAACATTAATCAAAGGATCAAAAGTCTGCTAAACATGCTGATTACAAAATATTTATAGTGCTACATGAGACCTAGCTGAAAAGTCACATGAATTCAGCTTTAATGTGCGGTTATGAGCTGAAATAAAACTTAATTACTAAGCACAAACTCTTGAAATCTCTAGGCCTAAGTAACAACAACTATTAACATGATTTAATGTTCCAATTCAGCTGATTTATTTGAACTTGAATGCTTGGGCAGCCGAATAGACACCAGCAACATGGATAATGCTCTCCTTTAAATGTTGTCTATTGCTATTCTTGAACAACTCCTTGGAGAAGAGAAGTAGGCTGCCGAAATTTAATTGTACATAATGCTTTTCTTTGAATGTAGTAGCAGCCCCTTGTATGTAACCGATTCCAACTGAATAGTCATATTTAACACTTTGTAATAGCCTCTTGTATGTAACCCATTCCAAATGAATAGTCACCTACAAGCATTCATTAACAAACACATTAAACACATTAAACTTAATAAGCTTAATTAATAAACTTAAATAAACACATGTAACAATAAATTATTCCAGCAACTAAATTAACTAAGATGAGTTTAATTAAAACAAAGTCCAGCAACTCAATTATTAACAAATTGAAATTAAAAACTTCATTTTGCACTTGGGCACCTTGAGTTTGGGCCAATCTCGGTGTTGTGGAGTTGGATCATAACATGATGCAACCAAGTTCGCATCACTTGAGGTAAACAAAAGTAACTATTTTAATAGTTTATTTAAAGAAAAATAGTTGTAATCTGTATATAAATGGTGACTCATTATAAATGTTGTGTAAGAAGAGAATTTTTAAAAGAAAAATAGTTGTAATATATATGGTAATGGAATTTTTTATTTATTAAGTAAATGTAGTATAAGAATTGAATAGAATTTTGTGTAATTATTAATGTTAATAAAATTATGATTTCCATAATTAATAATTATGAATATATATATTAGAAATCATATGTGAATATAAATAATAATTAATACAATATTGATTTTAAAATTTAAAGAGAACAATAATTAACATAATATTAGTTACCATAAATTCAAATGTAAAAATAAATAAATTTGTTTAATATAATTAAATGCAATATCGAAGTAATTAATATAATTAAAAAAGAAACATTTTGGAATTCAAAGAATTAACCTAGGATTCAATATTTTCATATATGCTCCCGTACATTCTTTTATATGATATGATATGATATGATTATAATTAATAAATAAATAAATTTAAGAAATCAAGATCTATTTTTTCAAACAATATCATTGTATTATATAATTTGGTAGTAGTATCATTTTTTACACATGTTTTAGTATATGAGTTAGTAATAAATTAATTCAATTGGTAATATTTAACCATTTTCATGGCTTATTTTTAGTAAAGATGAGAGTTTTTTTTCTTGTTTTGAAAAATCTTATTTTTTCATAAGAGTTATTAACCATCTTTCTAATTTCAAATTTAAATTTGTATTAATTATTTTTTATTTTATGTCTAATAGATACTAAGGAATAAGCTTTTTTCTTACAAAGTTTATGTAGGGGATAAACCCAATTAAACAACAAACAAAATGAAGAAAATAAGAATCGAAAAGATCAAACACGCAAATTTTATGTGGAAAAACTCCTCAAAAGAGGATTCAAAATAACGAGCAAAAGAAAATTTCATATAATAAAGAAGAGTACAAAATATGACGAGAATTAAAAGAAAAGCCTAAAGCCCCATAAGAAAAACTCTTCGAAGCAAAGAACAAAAATTCTCTCAATTTAAATATTTTTGTTGTGTAAAACCTAGAGTAATTAAGGCTTTTTTATAGGCTGAAATACATAGTATATATAACAACAACTCTAGATTAATTAGAGTTTAAGTGAAAAACTAAAAAGAAAGTTTAACTAGGAGAAGAAAAACCAAAATAAATTTTAGGCAAAATAAGAAGCATTCTCCCACAAATCTCTACCTTGGCTTGTATTTGCACCAACTTCCTTGCCAAACCCTGTTATGGTCTTAATTGATTCTTCGTCGGATACTTGCCAAGTCCAAGCAATGCTCGAACTTTGAAATTGGAAGGCTCTTTGTCAACATGTCGGTCGGATTGTGTTCTATCCAATTTTAAGAATATGAATATCCCTTGAATGATCACTTCTCGAACAAAATGATAACAAATGTCTATGTGCTTCGTTTTCTCATGATGTATTTGATCTTTGGTGAGATGTATGACACTTTGATTATCACAGTTTCACTTAATAGTTCACTGAACAGACCCCTTAACCAAATTGCTTCTTTTACTACTTCTGTAATTGTCATGTATTTTGCTTCAGTAGTCGACAAAGCCACTGTAGCTTGAAGTGTCACTTTCTAACTATGGCACAATTCCAAAAAAGTAAATAGATAACCTATGAGAGACCTTCTTCGATTTAAGTTTCCTGCATAATCAGAATCAACACATCCGACTAGACCCTTTTGAGTTCTTCCAAACTCTAAGCACATGTTAGAAGTACCCTGTAAATATTTGAAAATCCACTTAATTGAATGTCAGTGTAACTTACCAATATTAGTCATGTATCAACTAACAACACTAATAGCATGTGAAATATCGGGACGAGTGCATACCATTGCATACATCAAACTTCCAACTGCGCTTGAATAAGGTACTTTTGACATATACATTTCATCTTCTCCATTCTATGGAGAATCTGAAATTGAGAGTTTAAAGTGTGCAGCTAAAGGATTACTTACCGGTTTTGCATCTTGCATCTCAAATCACTCAAGGATTTTTTTGATGTACCTTTGTTGCGATAAAAAAATTTCCCAGAATGTCAATCTCTCAAAATTTCCATCCCCAAAATTTTCTTTGTTGTACCTAAATCCTTCATCTTGAGCTTAGAGTTAAGCATGGTTTTAAGGCTATCAATTTCAGATGGATTCTTAGCCGTAATTAACATATTATCAACATAAAGCAGTAAGTATATAAAAAAAACCATCATCAAGATATTGTAGTTAAACAACTGTCATACTTACTTCGAGAAAAACCAGTACTCAATATGAATGAGTCAAACTTTTTATATCAGTGCCGATGATACTGCTTCAAACCGTACAAAGACTTTTGTAAGAGACAAACATGATTTTCTTTGCCTTCAAATTTGAAGCCTTTCAGTTTTTGCATGTAGATGTCCTCCTCAAAGTCACCATGAAGGAAAATAGTCTTTACATTTAACTACTCTAACTCAAGATTAATTGATGCAATAAGGGCCAAGAGTGCTTGAATAGACGTATGTTTCACAATGAGAGAGAAAATATCATGAAATTAAATTCCCTCCACTTGACTGTAGCCCTTTGCAACCAGTCATGTAACACCCCTAACCCACATCCATCACCGAAATAGGGTTTCGAAACATTACCGATCAAACAGACATAATTTCAAACATTTCATATTATATAATATTCAAATCAAAACCAATCAAACTCATACATCCTAGGTGCCTAACCAATGTACCCTTATTGGTACCACAAATTATATCATCAAATCATATCATCAAAGTATCATTCAAGTCTAATTTGAAAACATGCCAAATTCAATCCGTTTTGCCTATTTCATGTTCATTTAAACATTAACTTAAACATGCCATAATATGACCTTAACATAACACATATTTATATGTATATAACCAATTTATATTAACTTATAATCCTATTTACAATCATTCCACAAAATGATTAATAGTTAGACACCCTTGGTACATGCCGACACAAAAGGATAAACATCACTATGTTTGAGTTCGGGACCGTTGTTAGATGCTGAATCGGTGATCAAAATTAAGTACCTAACCTGCACACGGAAAAAAAAACCATATGCTGAGTAAAACTCAGTAGTATTTCTATAATCCGAGTATTTAAATATAAGAATTTACAATATACAGTTGAAATATAAACACATATTAATATTTATTTATTAAAACAACCATATCATATTTTATTTGTTTCACAAATATCTCAATTCACATATTTGCTATATAAATAGCTTTTCACAATTTATTTTCAATTTACTATTTCACTTCTATTTCTCATACCATGCCATGTCAATATCAATTATAAAACTTTATTATTCATTTACCCCTATTAACATGATTCGGACTCGGACGGATACATGGACACACCAATTTGGCACCTAGTACCTTATCGGATAATTCGAAGTAATAATTTGACACCCAGTGTCTCATTGGCTACACCGAAGTAAATTGGCACCCAGTGCCTCATCAAATTAATTCGAAGTAGTGAATTGACACCTAGTGTCTCATCGACTTGAAGTCAAAGAAATCTCTGAACTCTTCCAATCCTATGCATGCCATCTATATCCGACTCAGCCCGATACAATAAATAGGGTTTCAATTCACTTTTCAATTACAACCGATATTCAATTCAATTCAAATAATCAATATATATTCAATATATATACCAATTCAATCAATATAAATTCAATAAATTCATTACATACTAAATCAATCCATTTCAATTGCAAAACACAATAATTCTCACCTTAACACTTACTGTATACATTAAATAAAAATTACAACAATTAATAACTAGCTTCGGATTATAGAAATACAAACAAAAAATTTCGAGCTATTCCTCATCGACTTTATCTTTCCCCTTTTTAGTCAAGGGTTCCAATATGAGGTTAGCAATTGAGCTTGAAACTTTAAAACCCTTAGCTTTGGTCTTTCTCCTTCTTTCTTTCTCCTTTTCTTTTTCTTTCCTTTTTCTTTTCTGTTTCGTTTTTTGCTTTGTCTTTTTTTCTATTTTTTATTTATTTGTTTTTATTATAATATAATATAATATAATATATATATACTTAATACTTAAGTAAATATTATAATATTTAAAACAAATTTATAAATATCTATCTTATGCCGCCTCATTTATAAGCAATGGCATAATTGCTTCTTTGGTCTTTAAAATTTTTCTTTAATCTATAATTCAACTTTCACCCTATATGCAATTTAGTCCTTATACATAATTACTCTTAATTCATGCAAATTCACCTAATCAAAACCTAATTAACTACACAACTAACTTCGTAAATGTTTCTACTAAATATTTACGAATCTGATTTATGAAAACGAAGTCTTGAAAATACATTTTCTGACACTCGTGACTATCAGGTCGTTACAAGTCATGCCTTGTACTTGTGTCGTTAAGACCCGGACCTTCCTTCTTTTTAAACACCCATTTACAACCAACGATTCTTTTACCGGTGGGTGGTTTAACTAACCTTCAAGTCTCATTCTTTTGAAGCGATTCCATCTCTTCTTCCATTGCAACGAGCTATTTTTTAGAATCAAAGGCTTGAATTGCCTCAAAATAACATGAAAGACAGATTGAATCAATGCTTTCAGCAACACTTAGAGCATAAGCCACAAGGTTTCTTTCACAATATTTCTATGGTGGTCAGATTTCTTGCCTTTTCCTATCACAAGCCAACTTATAATTAGTTAACTGAGATAGCGAGGGTACCTAAGGGTCGAATGGAGCTCCAGTAAATCTAAAACAGCTTCAAACTTGCAAGAACCAGAATTTTTTTGTGTCGTAGTAATGTCACGTAACTCTTTGTCTGGACGAGACCTCTGTTCATCGCGTAGTTGGGCATTTACTAGTTGAGACGTCACCCCTTGTTTCGACTTTTGACTCTATCTTGCTCGAGACACTCTGATTCGTTGTGTCTTTAAAAGTAAAATTCCCCATTTCTAATCAAAACATGACAAATTCATCAAATGTAACATCTTTGCTAACAATTATTTTGTTGGATTTCGAATACCACAACTTAAAACCTTTTGTATCGGTAGAGTATCTCAGAAAGATGCATTTAACGACCCTTGGTTCGAGCTTTCCCTAACTAACTTTAGCATAAGTAGGACAACTGAAAATTTTAAGATTACAATAATTGGGAGGATTACCTGACCATATTTCTTCTGGAACTTTACCATTCAATGCTCGATGAGGAGATCAATTTACCAAATAACTTGCCAGGTTTATGGTTTTAGCTCAAAATTCTTTCCTTAAGCTTGCATTAGAAAGCATGCATCGAGTCTTTTCTAGCAAGGTTCTATTCATTCTTTCTGCAACTCCATTCTGTTGCGGAGTTCTAACAACGGTTCAATTTCTTTCAATTCCTCTTTCCTGAAGTTTGCATTAGAAAGCATATATCGAGCCTTTTCTAGCAAGGTTCTATTCATTCTTTCTGCAACTCCATTCTACTGCGGAGTGCCAACAACGATTCAATTTCTTGCAATTCATTCTCATTTGCAGAAATCATTAAACTTTGATGAACAAAACTCAAGACCATTATCCTTTCTCAATCGCTTCATGAATTTTTCAATTTGTTTTTCTAACAGTTTCTTCCACTGTTTAAAGATTTCAAAGGCTTTGCTTAACTGTTTAAGAAATAAACTCAAACTTTTCTCGAGTGATTATCAATAAAATTTAGGAAATGTTTATTACCTTCTTTTGAGATGTCATAAGAAAGACCCCATAAATCGGAATAAATGTAATCTAGAGTCCCTTTTGTTCTGTGAATTACTGAATCGAAATTGACTCGGGTTTATTTTTCGAAAACAGAATGTTCGCTAAAACCTAACTTACCAACCCTAATGTCTTTTAAAAGACCTCTATTGTACAATACTATCATACCTTTCTCACTCACATGACCCAGTCGCATGTGCCAAAGTTTGGTTGAGTCGAAATCAGTGGAGAAAAAGTCACGTTGTGTCGTCGCGATGATTTCGGCTTTTATTTGGTAATCACAACCTTACCAATAATCGTTGACCCTTGCAAAATATATAGGTTGCCCTTTTTTGTCCTCTGATCATAATAAGAGCCCCACGAGAAATTTTTAAGCCATTTGATTCAATGACTATTGTGCAACTGTTAGAATCTAAAATTCCCAATGAGATAAGATTTTTTTTTTAAATCAAGAACTTACCCAACATCTGATAGCCTCCAGATAATTCCGTCGTGCATCCTAATTTGTACTGTTTCTATTCCAGATATTTTACATGGAGAGTTATTCCCTATTAGCACAACTCCACTTTCAACTAAACTCTACGTAGAGAACTAGTCCTTGTTGGGACACATGTAATAGGAGCACCTTGAATCTAAAATTCATTTGAAAGTAAGATAAGAGCTTTCGCTCGTTGGCACTAATAATAAATCATCACCTCTGTCATCAGCTACACTAGTATCAACTACTTCGGCTTCCTGCTTATCTTTCTTGTCTTTTTCGGCATCCCTTTTGACTTCATTTTGAAGTTTCTAACATTCTATTTTAACATGGTCCACTTTTTTACAATAGCCACATATTTTTCACGATTTCTGGATTTAGACCTTGCTTTAGACCGATTTTGATCTGTCTTTCTAGTTTGTTGTCTGCCTTTTGCAATTAGAATTGAGGCTTGCCCATCTCATTTTTTTTTTGGTCTAACTCGTTGTTGAGTTTATCCTTGCTCATAAGATTCCCCTTTACATCCTTGAATGCAAGATGATCACTCTAATAAGTCAGAGTTTCCTTGAAAGTTTTATAAGAAGAGGGCAAAGAGCATAACAACAACATAGCTTGATTTTCGTCACTAATCTCTGCTTCGAGATTTTTTAAGTCATTAAGAAGGGTAACAAACTCACTAATATGAGTTCTAATGGACTCACTTTCGACCATTTTCGACCATTTTGAAAGTGTAGAGACATTGTTTTAATACTAACTTATTGGCCAAATATTTCGTTATATATAAGGCTTTCAGTTTCTTCCATAACACAGACGTTGTTTTCTCCTTCAGAACCTCCTGTAACATATTATTCGTGAGGCATAATTAAATAGTGGGTAGAGCCTTTTCATCGAGCTCTTCCCAGTCTAACTAATCCATATCTACAAGCTTCTTCCCTATAACGATATTTTTCAGATCGTTCTGAGCCAGCATTGTCGTCATTCGAACTTGCCACAAACTAAAATTTTCAATTCCGTCGAACTTCTTAATATTGAACCTTGACACTGCCGTCTTTAAACGAGTTGACTGTGAAAATTGAATTAACTCTGATACCAATTTGTAGGGGATAAACCTGATTAAACAATCAACAAAGTGAAGAAAATAAGAATCGAAAATATCGAACATGCAATTTTTACGTGGAAAAACTTCTCAAAAGAGGATAAAAATCACGAACAAAATGTGATTTCATTATAATAAAGGAGAGTACAAAAGATAAAGAGAATTAAAAGAAAAACCCGAAACACCACAAGAAAACTTTTCGAAACAAAGAACAAAACTCTCTTAATTTAAATATTTTTATTGTATAAAACCTAGAGTAACTAAGGCCTATTTATAAGCTCAAATTTGTAGCATATATGACTACAACAACTCTAGGTTAATTAGAGTTTAAGTGGAAAATTAAAAATAGAGTTTAATTAGGAGAAGAAAAAACAAAATAACTTTTTAGTCAAAATAAGAGAAATTCTCCCACAATTTATGAAATAATAACTTCGTTTGCAATAAAAACATAATGCTTTGAAAAAGTTGGGTGTTATTTCCCTTTGGCTTTCCATGGCACTGCTCTTTAGCTACATGAGCTAAAAAGATGACAGTTCCAGACAGCTCCTTTACAACAAGAATAAAATTTGATACCAGACACTTGAGTGTCCCTCAATCTAATGAAAAATCAAAGTTGTTCAAAGGGCGTTTGCACTCAACGAATTTATTCCAAAACCATATCTTATGGACTATATATATATATCAATTATGAAAGCCAGCAAGCAAGGTTATAATAACCTATACGAAAGCGTTGTAATCGTAGCACTAAGAAAACACAGAGGAATGGAGTGGTTGTATCCTAGGCGAAGGGGTCCTCAGTGGAAACAAGGGTGGTCAGGCCAGACACTACCCTCCATGTCTGCACCGCCCCTCCCATTGCTCACCATTTTTGGGATCGTCCTTGTCTTGCTTTGGTTCTCTCAGTTTGCTGATTACAAGGCCCACTTACATAACTCCGCAATAAACTTCCAGCTATTCCTAATTCTTTTGCCGGTTCTGTTAGTCTTCTTCATGGTCTCGTTTTCATCTAGTGGAAGGTTTGCTTTTTGGCAGCATCGTCTTGAGCGTCACACTGTTCACCCAGCCAGGGGTTCACCTTGGGGCATCGCTATCTTGGTTGGTCTTCTTTTTGTGTTGCTTTTTTATCAGTCTTCGTTTCACTCCAAATGGTTTGGACCTCTGTAACTCAAATACTAACTTTTCCCCCCTTATTTCAATATTAAAAAAATAATAAAAAAAAAGCAGCAGCAAGTTCATAATATTTATTTATGATGAGTTCTGGTTCTGAATTTTCTCAGGGCCTATTTATTTTAGTACCAAAATAAACATATACGTTTGAACCATGAACACAGTGCCACCCATCATTAAACTTGGGGGACTTGTTTCTTAAAAATAGGTTGGAATTATTGATTAATTGTTGCCACCGTCAAGGCTTCAAAATAGAAACAGATAGTAGTGGCATGACTCAGACATAGGCTAGAAATCAAGTGTGAAAACGACCCTTCATTTTTGGTAGACAAATGGCGAAATAACAGCACCATAATCATAAAGTTGCCAAAGAAACGTGTATGTTGGCCATTAGGGGCGGTGCCACTTTTTTCAATTTGGTTTTCCCATTCTTTCATTTATTTAATATAATTAAAAGAAATGCCTGAAATCATTCATTCAAAAGGGCTCATGGTCCCACCTGCTTATTGGGTGCCTTTTAATTTGTTACTGTTACATCGACGATTGGGAAGGTAATGATTTTCTGTAACAATAATGATAGTTTTATCAGCAAGCACAAAATTATATCTCTTTATAATCATAAATATTAAAATAGATCTCTGGAAAAAACAAAACTAAGAAGATAGGTCAGTCTTCAGCAAAACTATAGTGCTATTTTTATATACTAAAGTATTTCATCTGTTTCCTTTTTCCTTTGAACTTTGACGAAAGAAATAGTTAACAATGGAATGCTTTAGTCTCGTCCCGCTGCTGTTTTTCTCTTTCTTATTATTTAACTAATGAAAACAACAAGCAGTAGAAAGGATGTATATAGGATTATGGCAACACATGTCAATCAATCCCTTAATTCTAGCAACATATAATATATAATCTCAATAAAAACAGACATAAATTACAGATAACTTGTAAGAACAGAACAATCAAGCAACCACTTTATTAGTAAAAGAAGGCTTCCTTGTTGCTTGAGCTTTCCTTTCAAACTTGGTATCAGGTTTTGCTTGAAGCAGGACAAGAAAGAAAAAAACTTCGAATCTTGGACTTTAATAAATCATTTCAGACAATTCATGAAACTTAACTTCTACTCTCTGCTGATTAAATAGAGTTTTATTCAGGCAAAAAAAAAAAATTCTTGTCTTCAACTGAAATTATATCATTCAATTTTCAAAGAATCCAAAGTAGGGTCTGATTTTTTCTGGTAGAAATTATGTCTATGCAAGCAAATATTTTTATGACCAAAAACATTAAAACCATCAGATACACTGTGTTAAACAAGCAACTTCTTTTGTGTTTTGCAATGTTATTTACAATACAAAACTATCATACATGCTTATACTTGATCTAATAAAGGCAAACCCAGTTCAGTTTATCACATATCAAACACCTAAAAACCAACCAAAATAAGAAATTCACAACCAGTTTTTTCCATGTATCTAAACATATATACAGTATCATACCAGCCAGCTCTCGCGAAAAACTGACTGATACTGTACCAAAATCAGCAGCAGCACAATGAAAGCAGCCACAATCCAAGGTGAGCTACCCTCGGAAGGACGATGGTGAGTCTGGCGGCGACGTTCCCATGGCGATGAACCAAATAACATATCGGAAGTATCCATAGATGACACCCAACGAGCCAAGAGTATCAACGCAACTGGTGTGGCGAAAAGAACCCAACTCAGTTGCTCTTCAGCGGTTTCCAGAACTGATTCATAGTTCACATACCATGATATCCCAAGAAATATTGATGTCACTGCTAGGATTAACAGAACAGGATAAGGCAAAGGGCTTAAAGAGAATGAATCAAGGATGGAGTCCCCTCTTCTATAATAGGCCATTGAATAAATCTGTGTGCTCTCTGGTGCGAGATTTAAAGTTTATAGCAAAAGTGGGTGCCTGAATTTGCGTGGTTCACAGCTTAAACTAAGTTGTCACAGGGTATTTCCGAACGCAGGGCCATATTTGTTTTTAATTTGAATTTCTTGGATTCAGGTTTGAACTTGGCAAATGTGGGACCTACCGGTAAAATCAAATTTAATTTGTTAAATTTGTCTTCATATTCTTCAAAATATTACAGGGTAGGTAACTATCAGTATCACTCTGCCTCTTACCCTAAATATATAGCCATGACGCGTACAATGTCTATACCTTAACAAGCTATATATGTCACAATACTAGACTTTTTGTCTCGCAATTTGTGTGATTTTAGGTGATTCTTTCTTTTCAAATTCGTCTACGTTAATTTAATTCTCATAGAAAATAATTTTCACAAAATCTTTTTAAAGTATTAAAATATAGCGAAAACAATATCAAAGACAAAAAAGTTCAAAAGAGTAAAATAGTCATAAAAGAATAATGTACACAAAATATTTCAGTAAATGTTCTAAATATATTCTTTCACTCAAATAATACAAAAATAATATATGGTTACAAATGAGAGGAGACTCTATTTATAGTTGAGCTCCCCAAAATTGACGAAATAGATCGAGTTACATTAATGGACGAGATCGAAGCATATCTACAATTAAGGGATTTACATGATGTAATAACTCAAAATTTACGGGTATCGGAAAAGTGTGTTGTCGGGTCTCCGTTTTCGTAAAACGGATTCGTAAATATTTATAAAAAATACTTATGAAGTTAATTGTGTGGTCAATTAGGTTTTTGTTAGGTGAATTAGCTTAAATTATGAGTAATTCGGTAGAAGAACTAGATTGAATAAAGGGTAAAAGTTAAAGATAGATTAAAGAAAAAGTGAAGGGACTAAATAAATAAATAAACCAAATTGTGACAATTGTATGGTAATGGTAATATACATGTGTAATAAATATACTTACTTATTAGTTAAGAAAATATTATTATATTATATTATTATAATACATTAAATAAAACATAAAACAAAAAACAAAAAGCAAAAAAAGAAAGAAAGAAAGAACATAAGCAAAAACGAAACAGGGGAGAAGAAAGGGAAAGAAAGAAAAAGGGCAAATTAAGGTTTTAAGGGTAAGTTAATTTAATTTATTTTTTTTTTATAATTTTTGAGTTTTTATGATCCTGGAATAAAATATTGCTTGAATTATGTTGAAATTTTTGAAGTTAGTGGATTATTAGATATAGTTTATGTGGAATAAATTGATAAATTTGGAGTTTAATTGATAGAATTCAAGTTAGAATTGGGTAAATGATTAAATTGTAAAATAAGTTATAAGTTTTGTGTAATAGGGACTAAATTGAGAGAATTTCGAAATTAGGGTTTTATGGAGAAAATTAGAGAGTTTAGTTGTGAGTAGAAATTGAGTGAAAATAAAGAATGAATAGTGATGAAAATGAAGATAAATTTTAGTTAGGGATTAAATTGGAATTTAGGCAAAAGCTGAATAGAAAATCAAAACATTTGATGTGAATTGGTATTGTATTGATGATTGTAAATTATTTTAATTTTCGTAGTTAACATCGTGTCGGAGACATCGGCCAAAAAGGGAAAAGAGAAAGTAGACGAAGAGTAAATCGATAAATTACGGTTTGTATTACTATAATTAAAATCTAATTTAGTTATTAACAATTGCTGAATTTTAATTAATATGCATGGTAAGTAAAATTGAGATGAGTATTAATATTGAATTGAATGAAATTGAATTGAATTATGAATATATGTGAGTATTTGAAACGTATATTGATTTGAAAGTGGAAAGTGATTTGAATTGAGAGTATGAGAAATTGTGATTGAAGTGAAATTGATATGAATACTGAGTGAAATTGAAATGTGTTTTAAATTCCCTATTAACTAGTCGGGCTAAGTCGAATATAGTTGGCATGCCATAGGATTGAAAGTGTTTAGGGATACTTCGACCTCGAGTTGATGAGACACTGAGTGTCATACTTGTAACACCCCTTACCCGTAACTGTCGTCGAAATAGGATACGAGGCATTACCGGACTTAAACATAAGAAATTGTACAAAACCGGCCGTAAATTTCCATCCAAATTTAAAACGCATTCATTCACATCATATCTAAAATGAGCCTACGAGGCCTAAAGCATACTTTGGAAGTAGTTCGGGACTAAACCGAGAACTTCTGGAAATTTTACAAACTTATAAAAATTTTGCCCTAAACAGGGGTCACACACCCGTGTGAATATAGGACACGCCTGTGTGGGTAGGCCATGTGGTTACACACGTCCGTGTCTATACCCTGTGTAACTCTTTGTTTATGACGTCATCAGCTAAATGAAACTGCACGGTCAAGCCACACGTCCATGTGCTAGACCGTGTGATGAATTAAATTCTTACAAAATAGGTGCATACTTCACATGCCCTAGGCACACGCTCGTGTCCAAGGCCGTGCAGTCCACATGGCTAAGACACACGCTCGTGTCTTTGCCTGTGTGCTCTATACTGGGCATTCTGTTTCTCAAAATTAAGGTGCAGGGGACACACGGCCTATTTACACGCCCATGGGGCTGACCGTGTGTCATACACGGCCTAGACACATGCCCGTGTGTCTACTTGTGTGGACAACTTTAAGGTTATTGTCCAAGCTATTTGCCACCCTCAACTTCACACACATACTTATACATCTCAATAGCATTTAACATGGCATTACTTGGCAATCAAACATCCACAAACATGGTTTGAACATGACATTCCCACAACATCAAATGCATTAACTCATGCATGCACATATAAATAGGTTTACAACCGAATTAGCCAATATAAACCATATCTCATGGCCAAATACAAATGAATCATTTGACCATTATAAGCCGACACACTTGGCTAATCAATAATGACATATATATCAAAGTAATCTAGTCCCTATATATGTCATAGACTTAAAATGCAAGAAAACATTGATACCAAATTGTTAGCTTGATAGTGTGATAGAATCTCCGACGATCTCCAACTCGAGCTAGCTTCACGGCACTATAAAACATAGGAAAGGAATGAGAGTAAGCTATATAGCTTAGCAAGTTCATATGCAAATAATAAGCATCTTAAAACACAACTTAATCATGTAATTATAACATAAATGTCATTTAAAATCTCATAGTTATAACTTGCTTAAACACAACCTTACTAAGAGTTCATCACCTATCAAGTTCGTTACTTATGAAATAAATTGCTATAAGGCTCACAATTATTACTTATTTGATCACATTATCTACTCTATCAATTTGCAAGCATAATTTAACATGTCTTGACATTAGCCTAATCATCATAGTCTCTTCATTATAATAGGTTACCACTATTATCCAATCATTCTCAACCTCATAATAAACATGCACATTAATTATGAGTATTCACTTTTCTAACATATATTTTAACATCCTTCAATTGTTTAAGGCACATATTTTTCCTATAATCATTTAGATAGTCAATTATGCCAATCTTTCCTTTTTCTCATATCTGATAATCACAGTTTGTACGAATAAAACATGCTACATCATAATTCAGTTTGGCTCGAAAGCCAATTACATAATCGCCAATTGAATTTATCATGTATTTCATACATCTCAAGCATGGACTAATAATCACAAGTCTTATCTTATATTCATCATTTTACACACTTAACAATTCATTTAATATAATAAAAACTTGCATAAATGTTATTAACCTCATAATCATAACTTACTCAATCATCATCTTATCAAGGTTGGATACATATCAAGCTCATTTCTTATAAGGTTTACATACATACCTATACCAATTCGTAACAAAGCCACATATTTTCACATCTTTGACATTCCCGTTGAACAGTCAGAATATTAACGGATACTCAAAAAATCATGCACATAAGTGCCACATATGTAGCTAAGCTACCTCATATCTCATTTCACATATATGCTCGTTCTCAAGCTAGTCTCAGGTTTGCTCATACAAGTTGACGGTCAGACGTAACTACCCAGTGCTGCTCACACAAGCTGAGGTATCCGCAACACATGCTGGAGTACCTAGCCACTGGTAGGACATACAAGACCAGCACCCGGAATCACACAATCACAAAATCAAACATAGGTTCCTAGTGACATGTCACTTATATCCTAATTTATTCCTAAGGTTCATCCGGGATTTCTCACTTATCGAAATTTTAACAAATATATCCAAAGAGTCGATCACACAATTTATACAAAAATAAAGCATTAAAACATAATATAACGATACACTATTTACATACAAACTTACTTCGACATAAAAGCGGCGGAAAAGACCTAACTGTCAAATACTCGTTTTTCTCCTATTCTAATTCTGAATCTCATTTTTTCTCGGTTTATAACATCATATTTAACATATTTAATCATTATACTATTCAAAACAACCCAAAATCACGTTATGATAAATTACATTTTTACCCCTAAAGTTTTATATTTTTACAATTTAGTCCCTAGGCTCGTAAAATAAAATGTACTCAATTTATTCGATACCCATGCCTAGCCGAACCTTATACAAGCTTATAGTAGCCCACATTTTTCATTTAATCACACTTTAGTACCCATTTTACAACCTTTGTACAAATAGGTCCTTTTTGACATTTTCACCGAAAATCACTTAGCAAAAGTCGTTTATCTTACGACTAACATGCATTTTCTACCGTTTAACATCAAAATACATGCATGTCTAACATGGTTAAAATTTTAAACTTTTCTAATACTTCAAATTAATCCTTGGAAAAGCTAGATTAGGTTACGAGGATCTCAAAAACATAAAAATCATTAAAAACGGAGCTAAAATGGACTTACCATTAAGCTTGAAAGCTTGAAAACCCTAGCCATGGTTTCCCCCTTGAGAATTTCGGCCATGGGGAAGAAGATGAACAAAAATTGGCTTTTAATTTGACTTTTTAATTCATTTAATTACCAAATGACCAAAATGCCCTTAATGAAAAACTTTTGAAACATACCTAACCATGTCCATTTTTGTCCACCAACTTAACCAATAGTCTGATTACCATTTAAGGATTTCCAATTTAAAATTTCATAACAATTACACACTTCTAATCGATAGAACTCACATTTTGCACTTTTTACAATTTAGTCCTTATGACTAAATTGAGTGCCCAAACGTCAAAATTTTCGAACGAAATTTTCATGAAATCATTCTGTAAAATTGTAGACCATAAAAATATATTAAAAAATAAATTTCTCTGCATCGGATTTATAGTCTCGAAACTACTATTCCGACTAGACCCAAAATTGGGCTGTTACAATACTGATACTTCGGATTGATTCGATAAGGTACTGGGTACCAACTTATTTCGGCTTGGCCGATGAGACACTAGTGTCAACTATTGCTTTGAACTATCTGATGAGGCACTGGGTGCCACACTAGTGTGTTTTGGTTGGATCCGTATATCTGTCAAAGTCCGAGTCTTATTAATAGGGGTAAATAAATTACTTGGCAAATTGAATGATTTGAGAAATTTTGTATTTGAAATGAAATGAGACATTGAATTGAAATGTGAACAATGAGATGTATGAAACAAAGATTTCATAAAATGATTATTGACAAGAATATGAAATGTATAATGATATAATGGATTGATATGCAAATTAAAATGAAGAAAAGCTATCTAAGATAGCTATTATTGTGAAATTGAAAGATTAAGACATATATGAAATAATGAGAGAAAAATGGTTGTATCGTTCAATATACATGTTAAATATTTTATTTTAAGTATTTGAATTATAGTAATACCACTGAGTATATATATACTCAGCGTACGATTTATTTCCATGCGCAGGTTAATTGAAGTCAAAAGTTCTGATCCAGCATCCAAAGCCGATCCCGTTTCTAGTGACAAAAAGTTCTTTTTAGAAAGTGGCATGTACCTAGGTTGGTTGTATAGGTCACTTAGGAAATGATTGTATATGATGTTATATTATTACTTTGGATGGTTATAAACAATATATATACAATGTTAAGTTAAAGAAATGGCATATGATGGAATGATATTGAAAATGGATAGAATGAAGTTAATTTAATTAGTTTGACTAATTTGTGTGAAATACTTGTGAAATTATAATAGATATGTCTTAGAGTTGATCCTATTGACATGTTTTAGTCGTATTTGAAACTATTTTGAACTGGTTGAAAAAATTATTTTTGAGTTGCTTGTTGTTCGAGAAATTGCAGGGTTGGTTAATTTGATGAAAAAGGCTCATTTTGAGTCCACACGGGCTAGAACACGGGCGTGTGTCCAAACTGTGTGAGACAAATAGCTAGCACATGGGTGTGTGAACTTGCTGTATGTCCCCTGCATCTTAAAATTTAGAAACAGAATGATCAGGTTTATGCACACAAGTAGAGACATAAGCGTGTGTCTCAGCCGTGTGAGGTACACGGCCAAGTCACATGGCCTAGCACACGGGCATGTGACTTGGTCGTGTGACCCATGCAATAAATAGAGTTACAAGCCAGAGAGTTACACGGGTAAGGAACATGAGCGTGTGCTGCCACACGGCCCGGGACATAGGCATGTCATATGGCCGTGTGGCTTGACCACACGGGGGTGTTTTATAGCCACACGGTCACTTCCCTTAGTCGCATGGATGTGTGAGCTCTTCACTTAGGAAAAATTGGTTTCTAACGTATATTTTGTGCTTCAGTAGCCCACTAAAGGGACGTTATGATTAATTTACATAACATATGTTGATTGTTTTTGTAATATTCATATTTGATCAGAAACGACCGGTGATGTTTCATAACCTTATTTCGGCTACAATTTAGGGTTAGGGGGTGTTACATTTGTTAGTATCAGAACTATTCAGGTTTAGCTAATTTTTAGACTAAATCGAGCTCGTAATTGAGTCTAGAGGTACATGCTATAATTGAGTCGAAATTGAGTCGGGATTTGGATGCTGATATATCTGTTTGATTTTGTTTTATAGTTAAAAATGTCGAATGAACATATTGATGATGTAGATTAAGAAATGTATACTGAAGATGAACAATATCATGAAATAGATGAAATAGAGTCGGTTACTCCTAGTGTAAATCCGGTAAGTAACCAACCCCCTAATGTGGGACAGGAAAACGTTAGAGAAAGAGATGATTCCTGATTACTTAGAGTCATAGCTGATGCCCTTCTGAGAGTGGCAGGTACTGCATCTGTCGTAACATCTGTTCGCACTACCCTACGAGCTGCGATCAAAGAACAATGTAAGTATGGTGCTACTGAGTTTTTGGGTCTAAAATGAGTTGATCCATCCACAGCTGAAAATTGGATAGAATCAACAAAGAGAATTTTACAACAGTTAGAATGTACTCCCCGGGAGAGTTTACTGTGTGTTGTTTCATCATTACAAGAGAAAGCTTACGTTTGGTGGGAATCAGTAACCCGACATGTACTGACAGAACAGGTAAGTTAGGATTTCTTTCGAAAAGGATTTCAAAAAAAGTATGTGGGAAAACTGTATATAGAAGACAAGAAACATAAATTTTTAATGCTAAAACAAGGTGAGATACCAGTGGTAGACTATGAACGGGAGTTCTCGAGACTTAGTAGATATGTGATTGAATTTGTACCGACTGAAGCTGATAGTTGTAAACGATTTCTATAGGGTCTACGTGAAGAATTGAGGGTATAATTGGTGTATCACAGAATTACTGAGTTTGTAGATTTGGTGGAAAATGCCAAGATGGTTGAATAAGTTTTGGGCCTCGATAAAGAGCTTGACAGTACTCGACCGACTAAGAAACATTTTGGAATTGTTAGTTCAAATCCACAACCTAAAAGATCAAGAGAATCTCACAATGGTTGGAGACCAAGTTTTAGATCAGATAAGATGATAGAAATAATGAAAAACAAATGACAGTCTCTATGGGTAGTGTCAGAGGTCCATCACAGGATATTGAAATTCTAGATTGCGAACATTGTGGGAAAAAACATATGGGTAAGTGCTGGAAATTATCTAGGGGCTGTTTCCGTTGTGGATCTACTGATCATTTTGTGAAATATTACCCGAAAAATAAAAATATTGCACCTGTGACATCGTAGAGATCTGTATTTACTGCTAGAGGTCGAGGATCAGGTAGAGGTGGTTCAGTTTCTAGAGGAGGTGTGAACAGAGGAAGTGATATTGCCATTTAACAGTCAGAAGCTAGAGTACCAACTCGAGCCTATATGGTACGAACCCGAGAAGAGGGTGAAGCACATGATGTAGTAACAGGTATATTTTTATTGCATTCAGAACCTATTTATGCTTTAATAGACTCGGTGTCTTAACACTCATATGTTAATTCAAAATTGGTTGAGTTAGGAAATTTAAAATCTAAAATGTCTAGAGCAATGTCTAGTCTATTGGGACAAATAGTGTCGGTAGATCAAATATGTCGAAGATGCACGTTAATGATACAAAATAGAATATTCCCTGTTGATTTGTTGATAATGCCATTTGGAGATTTTGATATAATGCTGGAAATGGACTGGCTATTTGAGCATGGGGTGGTTTTAAACTGTTGTAAAAAGTGGTTTATTATTTAGAGTGAAGATGGGGATAAGATTGAAGTAAATGAGATTCGGACTAGTGGGTCAACTTGTATTATTTTAGCAAATCAAGGAAACAAACTTCTTCATCAAGGTTGTGCAGCTTTTCTGGCTTATGTTATTAATTCTGATCTGTTGAAAGCCAATGCAGTAAAATCTAGACTGTTTGTGAATTCTCTGATGTTTTTCCTGAAGAGTTACCGGGAATACCACCAAATTGAGAGGTTGAATTTGTAGTTGAAGTTTATCTTGGTACAGCTCAGATATTAATACCCCTTACCGTATGTCATCTACTAAGTTAAAAGCATTAAAGATGCAGTTACAAGACTTATTAGATTGTGGTTTTATTCAACCTAGCATTTCACCTTGGGGAGCTCCAGTATTGTTTGTTAAAAAGAAGGATGGTTCAATGCGGTTATGTATTAATTATCGGCAGTTGAATAAGGTAACAATTAAGAATCAATATCTGTTACCTCGCATTGATGATTTATTTGATCAGTTGAAAGGAGCCTCTGTGCTTTCAAAAATTGACTTGAGATCGGGTTACTACCAGTTGAAGGTGAAAGAAAATGATGTATCGAAGATAGCATTCCGTACACGGTATGGCCATTATAAGTTCTTAGTAATGCCTTTTGGATTGACTAATGCTCCAACTACTTTTATGGATCTTATGAATCGTATTTTTCAACTGTACTTAGATCAGTTTGTGGTGGTTTTCATTGATGATATCTTGGTTTATTCGAGGTTTGAATCTGAACATGATCAGCACCTCAGAATTGTTCTACAGATATTATGGGAGAAACAGTTGTATGAGAAACTAAGTAAATGTGAATTTTGGTTATTGGAGGTGGTATTTTTAGGACATGTTCTTTCAGAAGATAGAATTAGAGTGGATCCAAAAAAGATTGAAGCGATTGTTCAGTGGAAAGCATCGAGAAATGTGTCAGAGGTATGTAGTTTTCTTAGTTTGGCTGGGTACTACAAAAGATTTGTAAATAGATTTTCAAAGATAGCTTTGCTAATGAAAAAGTTGCTGCAAAAGAATGTTCCATTTGTCTGGGATAATCAGTGTTAAGGAAGTTTTAAGAAATTGAAGCAAATGTTAACTGAAGCACCGGTTTTGACTTTGCCAGAGTCGGGAAAGGATTTTGTTGTGTACAGTGATGCATCCTTAAATGGTTCTTTTTGTATACTGATGTAAGATGGAAAGGTAATAACTTATGCATCTCTTCAATTGAAACCGCACGAGCATAATTACCCGACGCATGATCTGGAATTAGCTGTTGTAATTTTTGCATTGAAGATTTGGAGACATTATCTATACGATGAGAAATGCTATATTTATACAGACCATAAAAGTCTCAAATATCTTCTATCACAAAAGGAGTTAAATTTGAGACAACGATGATGGATAAAGCTTCTTAAGGATTATGATTGTGTTATAGATTCTCATCCTGATAAAGTTAATGTAGTAGCTGATGGCTTAAGTAGAAAAGCATCAATTGAGTTACGGGCAATGTTTGCACAGATCAGTATCAGTGATGATGGGAGTTTATTGGCTGAATTGAGAGTCACACCAGTAATGTTTGATCAGATTAAGTCAGCACAGTTAGAAGATGATAAGTTGATGAAGAAAAGAGAAATGGTTAATAATGGCATCATAGAAAATTTTTTTATTGACGAGCATGATTGCTTGGGATTCTGTAATTGGATTTTTGTTCCAGCCGTTTCTGAGTTAAAAGATTTGATACTCTGAGAAGCTCATGACAGTTCTTTTGCTTTGCACCCCAGAGAAAATGTATCGAATTTGCAAGAAATGTATTAGTGGCTGGGAATAAAGAGAGATGTAGTTGAATATGTGATAAATGTTTGACTTGTCAATGATAAAGGTAGGGCTTCAGATTCCTACTGGATTACTTCAACCCATTAACATTCCTGAGTGGAAATGGGATTGTATCACGATGGATTTTGTAACAGGTTTACCATTGTCAGCAAGTAAGAAAAATACTATTTTGGTGATTGTTGATCGGCTTATGAAATCATCTTATTTTATAACGGTCAGAACTGATTGGTCACTTTAGAAACTTGCTAAAGTTTATATTTCAAAAATTGTAAGGTTATACGGTATTCCAGTATCAATAATCTCTTATCGGAATTCATGATTTACATCGAGGTTTTCAAGATAGTTGCATGAATCACTTGGTACACAACTCAATTTTAGTACAGCTTTTCATCCACAAACTAATAGACAATCTGAATGTGTGATTCAGATCTTAGAAGATATGCTTTGAGCTTGTGTCATCGATTTTGAATCAGGTTAGGAATGTTATTTACCGTTGGCTGAGTTTGTGTATAATAATAGTTTCCAATCGAGTATTCAAATGGCTTCGTATGAAGCTCTATATGGACGAAGGTGTCAGTCACCTGTGTGTTGGATGGAATTAAATGAAAGAAAAATGATTGGGCCAGAGGAAATTGTTAAGAAAATTCGAGATAGACTGAAAACAGCATTTGACAGACAAAAATTGTATGTGGATTTAAAATGCAGAGATATTAAATATTCTGTCAGTGATAAGGTATTTCTCAAGGTGTCTCCGTGGAAGAAAATATTGAGATTTGGCCAGAAAGGAAAATTGAGTCCTCGTTTTATTAGGCCGTACGAGATTGTGGAAAGAGTTGGTTGGTTGCCTACCGTTTAGCATTGCCTTTGAAACTACACAAGATTCATGATGTTTTTCATGTTTCCATATTACGGAGATATAGATCGGACCTTTCTCATATTCTTTCGACAGAAGATATTGGAAGTCAACTTGATTTATCTTATGAAGAAGTGCCAGTAGAGATATTAGCTCGAGAGATAAAAGAGTTGAGGAATAAATGAGTTCCTTTAGTGAAAGTATTATGGAAAAGTGAAAAAAAACTATAAGATCTCAGTACCCCCAGCTCTTTTCAAGTAAATTTCGAGGACAAAATTTATTAAGGGAGGAAGAAATATAATGACTCAAAATTTATAGGCATAAAAAAATGTGTTGTCGGGTCTCCGTTTTCGTAAAACAAATTCATAAATATTTATTAAAAATATTTATGAACTTATTTGTGTGGTCAATTAAGTTTTTGTTAGGTGAATTAGCTTAAATTAAGAGTAATTCGGTAGAAGGACTAGATTGAATAAAATAGTGAAAGTTAAAGATAGATTAAAGAAAAAGTGAAGGGACTAAATAGATAAATAAGCCAAATTGAGACAATTGTATGGTACTGGTAATATACATGTGTAATAAATATATACATACATTTGTAATATATATAATGCAACACCCCAAACCCGGCCTGGGCGTTGTGGCCAAATCTGGCAATGCCACATGATAATATTTTTCGAAAAGCTAAGACGTCACAAAAAATCATCTTTGTGTTTTAGAAACTATTTGGTCGTTTATTTGTTTCAAAGTCCTTATTAATTTATAATTAGTTTCAAAATATTTTATTTTGCGGAAGCTTCTGAATAAAATACGATCGCGGAAATTTGATAGAAATGTTGTCTTAATTAAAAACCAATGGTTCCTATCTCTAGCAGTTATAAAATAAATCCACGAAGATAAATTGACAAAATTAAGCAAAATCCATAACGGCCATATTACATCAAATATACCCAAATGAAATAATTATTAAAAGAAAACGTCATTAAGAACCGTGATAAATACGGTCGTGTGGCCACCACTGAGTCCCTCGTTGCACCTATCCGCCTAAGTCTGGGGATTACTTGTACAGTAAAAACAAAGGGGTGAGTTTATGAAAACTCAGTGTGTAATCCCCAAGCAATCATACAGACATTATGCAATCAATTAACAGATTAGGCCTGAGCCTTTCACAGTATCAGTATCAGATTGGGGTTGAGCCCATCACAAAGCCAGTAATCAGTAGGGCCTTGGCCCAATTACAGTAATAGTACAGTAGCAATATCAGTAGGGCCTAAGCCCATAACAGTACAGAAACCAGTAAATACAGTGCACAATATGCAAGTCCTACCCAACCAGCCACTATACACCATCACCTGTCCAACCCTGCACTCCTGTGGGGATTAAATCACCCACTCATCCCTACACTTACAAATTAGCATCGATTGCGGCACTAAACAATATTTGCATCAGAGTTTCTAGTATAAGAGTAGGCTTAAAGCCATCAGTGATTTGTAGCATAGCTGTCAGTATATCAGGCATTAAGCCTTTTCAGTACACTTCCTACATATAAGTCAGCCCAACCCCATGCAATGCGACATCCAGTTTATTATGCCATTTCATGATATCTGTGCATACAATATCATATAACAATATATCTCATACTCAATAACATATCTCAGTCAAGTAGTCATATCAGACAGATAGGGGTCTACGTAAGACTTACTGACACTACAGTAGGTCCACAGTCATCTCAGGCGACCCGTGCAACCTTTACAAACAAATCAGTGAAATGGGCTCACAAGCCCGTGTTGGCCCACATATCCGTGTGGCACATACGACCCAAATTGGCCTTGGTCGTGTGGATCATACAGCCTGGCCTAAATTCCACACACCCGTGTGGTTCACTTGTGTGGGCCCACACGCCCTTGTGGCCCACACGACCCAAATGGTCGAGCCTATGTCTCGCAAATGGCCTCGCCAGCCTCACACGACTGTGTTCGTCGTGCCCATGTCACACGCGCATGGCCTGCCTCGTTAAACACACGGCGGTGTCTCATCACACGACCTTCACACAGGCAATCTAGATGCTCGTGTGGCGTTGATAGTTTCATTTTCGGCTTCCGTCGAATCTCTTTTTCTGTGCAATCAGAGTACACACTTGGACTATTTCTGATGCCTAAGCACTCTTGAGCGCTTCCAGACCTAAAATTGATCAATAAGCACTTTGTTTAATCACCTAATCAGTTGAATACTTATCGAATTTTGTAACTGAAACTTAACGATTCCACTTACCCAACACCTCGAAAAACCTGAATACAACCCCACGAAAGACGAGTCCCTTAATCCAGAATTCGCCACTGACCAAGAAATCAATATGACCATAGATTAGTGCTTTAGGGATCGTAACGTAGGATAGAACCAAAATCCTACTTACTGGTGCTATACAAATAATCGACAAAGAAGCATATGGAAAGTACGTTTCGGTAACAAGGGAAAATAGAATCGAAAGGGTAAAAGATAAGTATAATTCGGTAAAAGGAAGAGAAGCAATAGAAAGTTGGCAGAGAGAAAGAAGCAAACGGCAATAACAAATTTTTGGAAACAAAATTCGAACCTAGGAAAAAAAAGATTATCAGATAACCAATAATCCCTAATCCCCCGCTTTCTTCCTAAAATCACTCTCTATGACCCCTCATCCAATTCACTACTTAGAATCCCAATTATTCCAAACTCTTACACAATACACACATAAAAATAAATCCCTTACCTAACCAGAGATTCCAAACCTCCTGGCACTTAACACTCCATTTAACCACCAGACCAGTAGGCCTATTCTGATATAAATTTACCCACATTTATACTTATGCCCACTGAACAAGAGTAAGTCTCATTTCAAATAAAAACAAAAATTTTGCTTAAGTTAAGGCTTGAACCCAAGACTTTTTAGACACTCCCAGTGTAACGCCCCGAATTTTGAGCCTAGAAGTATTAGATATTGAGCATGAGAGCAGGTAGGAGGCTCCACATAAATGTTTAATTGTACAAGAAAGTGATATAAATATAAGCCTGCTTCAGTGGTTATGTGTTCTGGAAAGTGTCTGAAAAGTCTTAGGTTCAAGCCTAGGCATGTACAAAAATTTTGTTTTAATTAGTTAAACTCTTGTATTGAGATTATAGGATTTTTGAATAAATATGGGTATTTTATGACAGAAAGGGCCTGCTGGTCTAAGGGATAAGTGGCGTGTCATCTATGCTTTAGGATTGAGGTTCGAAACCTGGTGAACGTAGTGGAGTGTTTTATTTTGCTGCTCCTGCCATGTGAGTAGTTGAGGTTGACAGAAACTCTGTTAAGTTGAGTGAAGTTTGAATTGGTAATTGGAGAGATATGAGGAAGGATATTAGGAGAGATTTTAGGGAAAAAAAGATGGGATTTGAGGAGTAGTGGAGAGTTGTGCCGAAATAGAATAGGGGTACCTAGGAATTTTCGATTGAGTTTAGCTAGGCTCTCAAATTTTCGGTTTGTCTGTTCTTTTGGGATCTTTTTCTTTGGGAAGCCAAATATAGTTCTTTTTTTCATGCTTTGTGGTTTGTTTCAGAATAGCACTTCTCTTAAAGCCCCTCACTTGTCGTTATTGCTCTTCTTTCCCTTGTTTCTTTTTGTTTTCTGCTGAAGTATGTTCTCCAAAGTTTCACTTGTGCTGCCGACTTGCTAATTCTTGTTCCCCTTGATCCCTGTTCTTTTACCAAGTTACTTGTTTCAGCCTCTCTTTTCCTCACATAACCCTCTGCTGAATCTTGGTTAGCACTCCCTCTCTCAATCGGTACTGATCAGTTACCATCTTCGTTTGTGTATTTGGTCGAATACCTTTTTCTTTATTTATTTCTCTCTTTACTCTGTTGGCTTTCATTAACCCCTCCTACACTGTTAAAGCCGAATACCTTTTTCTCTGGTTGTCAAATCTTTTCCTCTCTTTTCTTCTTTTGTCGAATCTATGCTTGCTCTTATGCTCAACTCCGGTTTCTTGTAGGTTCGGTAAGTATGTTTTTCGTTAGGGATTAATTATTTACATAAATGACTATTAATGGGAGGTTTCGATTGGAATACAAATATTAACCAAGGAGCGGGTAATCACTCTTAATCAATAGTTAGGTGTAAATATTCGGTGGTTCAAACAAGGTAAGTGATTATGGTTTAAGTGACTGAGTATGTTGATTAAGGCTTGTTGTATTTCTGTTGGCATGCGACTAATAAAATATTTGCAATGGTATGTAGATTTAAAGTACCCAAAGGATCGTGTACACATATTCGCAAACAGGTGTGTAATCACACTGTCTTAATCGTAAATCGTCAAAAGCCAAAAAGTATGATTATTAGCGCTACACGAGCGTTTGATCTTTCGTATGGCAATTCAAACGTATAAAACGTAAGCGCATGACTAGTGAGGCCACCATGGGCGATTCATAGGCTTAGGCCGTTTTGGGCCTTGTTGGGCCGAAATAGACCGTGTGAGGCCAACGGGCTTGTGGGCCCCACATGGGTAAACCACACAAATGAGTGGAAGAGATTAGAACCGGCTCTGTAGTTTACATAGCTAAGGTCATTTCTAGCATTGTGGGCCCTACGAGCATGTGGGCCACATGGGCCCACACAATAGGCCTAGGGCCCATTTTACTATTTGTACTGTTAAGGTTGCACGAGTCGCTCGAGATGATTATGAACCTACTGTTGGGTCGGTAAGAATACCTAAACCCCAAACTGATTAAATGACTGATATGCCCTTAAGGCTAAAATGACTGTTATGCCCCTACAAGGTAAAATAACCGATATAACCCTATTAGGTAAAATGACTACAATGTCCCTATAAGGTAAAATAACCGATATACCCTTATAAGGTAAAATGACTGTTATGCCCTTATAAGGTAAAATGACTAATATACCCCTATTAGGTAAAATAACTGTTATGCCCCTATAAGGAAAAATGACCGATATACCCCTATTAGGTAAAATGATTGTTATGCCCCTATATGGTAATATGACCAATATATCCCTATTAGGTAAAATGATTGTTATGCCCCTATAAGGTAAAATGACCGATATACCCCTATAAGGTAAAATGATTGTTATACCCTTATGTTATGTATGACTGCATTTGAGCATGCCACGTTATATGTATGTTGTATCCATGTATGATATTATGATACAATGCATGACATGTTGCATGGGGATGGGATTATTATTTTGGAGGAAGTGTACTGTATTAATAAGGTCGCACGGGTCACCCAAGACGACTGTGGACCTACTGATGCTTTGTGTCATTCATATTTCTGGTAAGGTTGCACGGGTCGCCCCAAACGACTGTGGACCCACTGATGGCTTTGTGCCGTTCATATTACTGGTAAGGTTGCACGGGTCGCGTAAAACTACTATGGACCTACTGATGCCTTTGTGCCGTACATATTACTGGTAGCTTTGTTGCAATACTGTTTAGTGCAGTAACCGTTACTAATCTTGGTGTGTAGGGCTAGGTGGGTCGATTTTATCCCCACATGGTGTGATGGGTTAGATAGAGTTAGTGTGCAGGGTTGGTTGGGATAACATGTATCATGCATACTGATTTTTAATATTGTTATAGGCTAAGGCCCAACTGATACTGTTATGGGCTAAGGCCTAATTGATACTGTTACTGTAATGGGTTAAGGCCCACACTGATACTGTAATGGGCTCAGGCCCAAACTTTATTTATCTACTGTATGATTGACTGTTTATTTGTTAGGGGATTACACACTAAATTTTTCGTAAACTCACCCCTCTGTTTATCTGTACAGGTGATCCCCAGTCTTAGACAGATTGGTACTGCGAAGGACTCGGAAGTGGCCACACGACTGCTCCTGCTTTTACATTTGACTTTTTTATTTACAATAATCTTGGTTTGGGTATTTGTTTTATGTAATAAGGCCTCTCTAAAGTTTTAAATTTAATTTTGGGATTTTTACTTGCTTTGATATAAACTGCTAGATGTAGGTAAAAGACGGGTTTTTTAGAAGATAACTGTTTTTTTCAAAGACACCACATTTACACAACTTATTTGAAAAAGCTTCCACTATAAACAAGATTTTGAAATTAATAACGTTTTACAGGAGGTACTTTTGATAATAATGCAAGATTGTTAAATCTTCTTTTAGTTCACACAAAGAGGCTAAATAAAGAATGGGCTTTCCAAACAATATCATGTTTTAAAAGTGAATAACTCTTAAAAGATGTACGTTTTGGAAATGAACGACCAGTTTTGACATCATTGTTAATAACAAATTGATTAATTGATTTTAAGGTTTCCAATAACAACGAGTCTTAAGGTTTCCAATAACAACGAGTCTTACGCTTTACACTTCAATGTGACAGTGTCAGGTTCGACCATAAAGTCTAGGCCGGGTTTGGGGTGTTACAACCAGAGCACATAACTACTGAAGCAGATAGTTATTTGTGTCATAATTTACAAAATCAAAATCATAAAATTTAGGGTGTTACATATAATTACTTATTGATTAAAAAAATATTATTATATTTTATTATTATAATACATTAAATAAAACAAAAAGAAAGAAAGAACATAAGCAGAAACGAAACAGGGGAGAAGAAAGGAAAAGAAAGAAAAAGGAAAAATTAGGGTTTTAAGGGTTCCAAGCTAATTTGGTAAGTTAATTTAATTCATTTTCTTGTAATTTTTGAGTTTTTATAATCTTAGAACAAAATATTACTTGAATTATGTTGAAAATTTTGAAGTTAGTGGATTATTAGATATGGTTTATGTGGAAGAAATTGATAAATTTAGAGTTTAATTGATAGAATTCAAGTTAGAATTGGGTAAATGATTAAATTGTAAAATAACTTATAAGTTTTGTGTAATACGGACTAAATTGAGAGAATTTCAAAATTAAGATTTTATGGAGAAAATTAGAGAGTTAAGTTTAGTTGTGAGTAGAAAATAAAGAATGAATAGTGATGAAAATGAAGATAAATTTTAGTTAGGGATTAAATTGGAATTTAGGCAAAAGCTGAATAGAAAATCAAAGCATTTGATGTGAATTGGTATTGTATTGATGATTGTAAATTATTTTAATTTTCTAGCTAACATCGTGTCAGAGACATTAACCAAAAAGGGAAAAGAGAAAGTGGACAAGAGTAAATCGATAAATTACGATTCGTATTACTATAATTCAAATTTAATTTAGTTATTAACAATTGTTGAATTTTAATTAATATGCATGGCAAGTAAAATTGAGGTGAGTATTAATATTGAATTGAATGATATTGAATTAAATTATGAATATATGTGAGTATTTGAAATGTATATTGATTTGAAAGTGGAAAGTTATTTGAATTGAAAGTATGAGAAATTGTGATTGAAGTGAAATTGATATGAATATTGAGTGAAATTGAAATGTGTTTTAAATTCCCTATTAACTAGTTGGGCTAAGTCGGATATAGTTGGCATGCCATAGGATTGGAAATGTTTAGGGATACTTTGACCTCGAGTCGATGAGACACTAATTGTCATACTGATACTTCGAATAGATTCGATGAGGTACTAAGTACCAACTTACTTCGAACTTGGTTGATGAGACACTGGGTGTCAACTATTTCTTCGAACTATCTGATGAGGCACTGGGTGCCATACTGGTGTGTTTTGGTTGGATCTATGTATCTGCCAAAGTCTGAGTCTTGTTAATAGGGTTTAATAAATGACTTGGCAAATTGAATGATTTGATAAATTTTGTATTTGAAATGAAATGAGACGTTGAATTGAAATGTGAACAATGAGATGTATGAAACAAATATTTCATAAGATGATTATTGTCAAGAATATGAAATGGATAATGATATAGTGGATTGATATGCAAATTACAATGAAGAAAAGCTATCTAAGATAGCTATTATTATAAAATTGAAAGATTAAGACATGAATGAAATAATGAGAGAAAAATGGTTGTATGGTTCATTATACATGTCAAATATTTTATTTTAAGTATTTGAATTATAGTAATACCACTGAGTATATATATATATACTCAGCGTACGGTTTGTTTCCATGCACAGGTTAGTTGAAGTCAAAAGTTTCGGTCCAGCATCCAAAGCCGATCCCGTACTCAAAATCTGGTGACAAAAAGTTCTTTTTGGAAAGTGGCATGTACCTAGGTTGGTTGTATAGGTCACTTAGGAAATGATTGAATATGATGTTATATTATGACTTTGGATGGTTATAAATAATATATATATATATATATACACACAATGTTAAGTTAAAGAAATGGCATATGATGGATTGATATTGAAAATGGATAGAATGAAGTTAATTGAATTAGTTTGACTAATTTATGTGAAATGCTTATGAAATTATAATAGATATGCCTTAGAGTTGATGTTATTGACATGTTTTAGTCGTGTTTGAACCTATTTTGGACTGGTTGAAAGAATTGTTTTTGAGTTGCTTATTGTTCGAGAAATTTCAAGGTTGGTTAATTTGATGAAAAAAACTCCTTTTGACTTCACATGGGCTGGCACAGGGGCTATGTCTAGACCGTATGACACACACGGCTAGCATATGGGTGTGTGAACTGGTCGTGTGTCCCCTGCATTTTAAAATTTAAAAGCAGAATGCTCAGGTTTAGCCACACGGACATAGACAAGGGTGTGTGTCTCAGCCGTGTGAAGTGGACGACCTATCACATGGGCATGTGACTTGACCGTGTGACCCATACAATAAATAGAGTTACAAGTTAGAAAGTTAGAGGGGTAAGGGACACGGGCGTGTGCTGCCACATGGCCTGGGACATAGTCATTTCACATCACACGGTCTGACCACACGGGTGTGTCTTATAGCCACACGGGCATGTCCCTTAGTCATACGGGCGTGTGAGCTCTGCACTTAGGAAAAATTTTAAAATTTCAGGAAAATTTTCCGAAGTACCCAAGTAAGTCCCGATCGGTTTCTAACGTATATTTTGGGCCTCGGTAGCCCATTAATGGGACATTATGATTAATTTACATAACATATGTTGATTTTTTGTGTAATATTCATATTTGATCGGAAACAACTGGTAATGCTTCGTAACCCTGTTCCGACGACAGTTTAGGGTTAGTAAGTGTTCACATGATCTCTTAGATTACAAAATTAAATCTTATCAGATTAAATATCTACTAAGATTACTTTTTCTATTTACCAAGGTAGCCCTAATTTCCTATAATTTTCTCACTAGGCTTCGAAGGCTTCAAGTAGATGGACTTTATCACTTTTCTTTGAATCAGGCCAATTAGAGTGGGTTAAATGATAAGCTTCATGAGATGCTTTTTGTACTTTGGTCATGGGCTTCGAACTGTGGCCTAAGACATTCTCCCTCACTCATTATAGCAATGCACTCGTTACGTTCTCGCAATGACACTGGTTTGAATCGCCTCGAAACTTTCTTGACATCTTGGCTCTTTCCCGACTAATCTCATTACCGAATAGTTTCGCCCCTAAGAACATTTGCCTCGACTTTTTTCGTCTCCTAACTCGAACCATGTCACTCATTGGTACATCTCATTCATAAGAGCTCGTCACTCTTATTCGCCCACATAGTGACTTGCCTCGAGTGAGATCCGTTAGATTTGTCTATATTGACTTTGGCATGCCCACATTAAACACCAGGTGTACCTTGAGTCTCACTACTATTTTGGTTTGTAAGCTCATTGGCCCACTCACTTCAGAACTCTTAAAGGGCCCATGTGTCTTTGCCAAGCCAAAGGTAAGTTAAAATGTAAAACACTACCAAAGTGTTTGAGATGTACTCACTCGTAATATTTACTTGTCCTAACTTCCCAGTTTGCATCACTACTTTACCCCCAAAGGCTGATGCACAACTCACCTCTCTCATAAGTGGTAGCTTCACTGCTAGCTCAACATGTTTCATATTGGTTTCATGCCCCACTAGCATTTCCAAAGGGGCTTCCTTAGCTGTTCCATCTATCGAGCCAATATTCCTCCCATACAAAACATCTTCAACTAGCTGGATTTTCGACAACACCTTAGTCCCAACCTTCATGTCTCGACTCACTAACATACTACATCATGGTTGTCGAGGAACGAAGATATGCATGCAATCAATATAAGGAGCCAAACCAATATTAATCCGATCAAGGAAGTACAAGCCAAGCACGAAATCATAATCATCTAAATGAATTACCTTGAAATCTTCGATGCCCTTCCCTTGACCAATTTGCAGCTCAACTCCTTGTGCTACTCCCATAGTTGGGACCTTTTTAGAATTCACCATTTTGATTGTCTTGGTCAATTTGCTAATCAAAAGACCAAGTTTACCCACGACTTTCTTCGATATGAATAAATAGATGCTCCCGTGTCAACAATAGCACTATTTCTCTAGCCTGCGATGTTGATGTCCATAAACATCAACCCTACATGTTCGTAATGTTTTTTTGTAAGAACGAGTATCATTGATCCAAACTTTGATAACCTATCCACCTTAGGCTCCGCTTCATCTTTTCCATGCAATGACCCAAAATTCACAGGCACTGGAAAAACGAGTCATAGGGCCTCCGTCTTAGTAAACCAAGTTAATAAATAATTATTAGGAATATTTGTGAGTCTAGTTGTGAGTTGAATTAGATTTTGATTAGGTGAAATTATTTTAATTAGAGGAAATTTAGTAAAAAGGACTAAATTGAATTGAGTATAAAAGTTTAATTATAGAATATAAAATGGTCAAGGGACTAAATTAGTAATTAAATCAAATTGTTGACATGTGTGTGGTAATAATAATTTACATGTGTAATTATATAAATATGTACATATGTATAAACATAACTTAATTACTTAAAATTTAAGTAAAAAGATTTTATTATTTTTATTATTATGTAATAATATATTATTTTATTTAATAAATATGATGGTGCCAAATGTCTGTTGATAAAATGAAACATGTGTATATATATGAATTGTTACATTTGTGTTATAGTTATTTGTTATTAATTAGATATTTTATAATTAATAATTAATTAAGTATTAGTAAATAAAAGAAATAATAAACAAAACATAAAAGAAAAAGGAAAGAAAAAGCCACAGAGAAAGTCACGAAAATTGGAAAAGAAAGAAAGAAAGAAAAAGAAAGGGGAGAATTAGGGTTTTAATGCTTGAAGTTTTAATTGGTAAGTTTAATTAAGTTCTTTTCATGTGATTTTGATGTTTTTGAAGTCCTAGAGTTTAATACTTTTGAATTTGTGTGGAAATATTGAAAGTTGATAGATTTTTTAGTAGGGTTTATGTTGAATTAATGATGAAATTGGGGGTTAATTTGATAGAATTTTTTATTTGAATTGATTAGAGGATTAAATTGTAAACTAAGTGATAAGTTTTAAATTTTAGGGGTTAAATTGGAAGAAATTCGAAATTGAGATAAAATGATGAAAATTTGAAAGTTAAATTAAAGTTTTGATGGAATTTGAATGGGAAAAAGATGTGAATTGTAATAAGGAAAAAGATGAATATAGTTAGGACAAATTTGGGATTTAGATAAAAGTTGATTGGAATTTTAATATTCATGTTAAATATGTGTATTATTATTAATTACTTGTAATTATGTTAATTTTCGTAGCAAACAGGGAAAACGAGACATCGAATCTAAAGGGGAAGGAAAAAGTCATCGAGAATTAGCTCGAGAAAATATCGGTTTGTATTGCCATAATTCAAGTTATTTATATTTAAATGTTTAATTTCAATATATGTGCATAGAAAATGGAAATAAGGTAAGTAGTGATATCTGAATTAAATGTGAATTTGGATTTGATTGATGAATGTATATAAATATGTATATATATGTGAAATGGATATAAGAATTGTATGGTAATCAAAGTGAAAATGTGTTATTATGTGAGTTGGAAACAAATTGTGATTGATATGGGAAATATATGAGAAAATGTGATCAAAGTGTATATTGATTTGAATTTGATTGAAAGAGAGAAAGTATTCCGATACCTTATTAATTAGTCGGGCTAGTCGGATATAGTTGGCATGCCATAGGATTGGACGAGTTCAGGGATTCTTTGACCTCGATCGATGAGACACTTGGTGTGTCATTTTATTGCTTCGGATAGATTCGATGAGGCGTTGGTCGCCACTTTACTTCGGCTTAGCCGATGAGACGTTGGTCGTCACTTATTGCTTCGAACTATCCAATGAGGCGTTGGTCTCCATCTTGGTGTGTTTGGTTGGATCCGTGTATCTGCCAAGTCCGAGTTATGTTAATAGGGGTAAGTAAATGGTTGACTAATTGGAATAGAGATGAAAAATTATTATATATATGATAATATGAGAAATGATAGAGAAAGTCATGATTGAGATATGAATTATATGTTTATGTTTAATTAAATGTGAATTGCTAATTATCTATGCATATTTATGATATTTTGTTGTTATTATAATTTGAATTATGGTAACCACTGAGTATTTCCAATGCTCAGCGTACAATTGTTTTCTGTGCGCAGGTTAGGTAAAGTTGAAGTCTGATCCAGCATCCGAGTCAATCTCGACCTTAGCTCAATTTTTGGTGATAACTTTATCTTTTGAGTAAATGTGGCATGTACTAGGCTTTGTTTTAGTCACTTGAATATGTGTTTTGTAATCTTAAATGAAATTTTAGTATAAAATGCTAAGTTGAAGTTGAATGAATATTATGAGTTATCAATGAAATGATTTGAGTTGATAAATGTCGAATTTAAAATGAATTAAATTAGATCAATTTATAAGTTAATGATTTAGGTATATTAAGTATGTAACAATGTGATGGTTGATATATTGGTTGGGTGTGATTTTGGTTTTAAATTTTGCAGGTAGGTTAGTTTAGTAACTTAAGGCTCATATAGAGTCCACACGGCTTGGCACACGGGCGTGTAACCAAAGTGTGAGACACACGGCTAGCACATAGGCGTGTATACTGGCCGTGTGTCCCCTGTATCCTTAAATGTGAAGTCAGGATAGCATACAGGCAAAAGACACGGCCGTGTGTCTTGGCCATGTGAAGAACATGGGTTTCAAGCATGGTCGTGTGTTAAAATCATGTGAAAATTGCTTTAAAATGGTGTAAAACCAGTTTACCACACGGCCTAGTCAAATGGGCATGTGCCTAGGCCCTGTGACCCTTTGCTTTTTAAGAAATTGCAAGTCAGAATGCCACACGGGCTGGCCACACGGCCATGTCCCAAGCCACATGGGCATGTGCCTCTAACTTCAAGGAAAGATATTCTAAATTTTCTAAAGCTTTTAGTTTAGTTCCAACCCACTTCCTAAGCATGTTCTGGGTCTCGTAGGCCCATATTAAGGACTTTATGATGTAATTTGAAAAGTTTTAAATTGAAACGCTAAACTATGATTCAGTTTTGTACGATTGCTAGTGTTTATGTTTAGTAATGCCTCGTAACCCTGTTCTGGTGATGGTTTGGTGTTAGGGGTGTTACATTCCATTAGTTTCGGTTAGCTTAGGTCGCTATGGACAGTCCTGCAACCTATGGGGACCACTACAAAAGAAGCACTCAACTAGCTTTTTCTTGCTCTCTTTGCTTTTCTTTGCTTCGACACAATGCACGATCGAACTAATCCTTCTAAGCGTTTTTTTGGCTCATTATCCTCTTTGATGATAGAAAATGTAGATTTCTTCGGACAGTTCCTTACCATATGAGAACTGTCGCAAATGAAGCATTTTATCTCGCTTCCATTTCCTTCGAGTTATCTTTAGATTTCCATTTATCATTTTATGGTTTCCTATTGCCACCGTTGCCATTATTACCGTTTCTATTTTCACTATATCCCTCTTCATCTTCTTCATGATCTCCCCCACCATTGCCCTTCTTATTGGGCTTGAAAGACTCAAATATGTCCTATCTCGAAACAATTCAGTTAAAAACTCTGCTATCATGGTTTTTGTAAGTTCCTGGACTCCTTGGCATTGTAACTCCTATTTTGCCCGTGGCTTCAACCCATCCATAAAAGAGAAAAATAACTCTTTCTCGCTTAAATAAAAAATTTGGAACATGAGTTCACTGAAAGCCCGCACATACTCCCTAATTGTGCCACATTACGTAAGCCATTACAACTTTACTCGAGCCTCATCCTTGGCATACTCTAGGTAAAACTGTGTCTTGAATTTCTTTTGGAACTCTCCCCAAGTCCCAATTACAAATCCATCATGTCTCACATTTGTGAACTTACGACGCCACCATAACAAAGCAATGTCAGTGAAATACATAGCAATAGTGTTTACCTTAGTAGCATCGTCTATGATGCCTTTGCTATGGAAATATTACTCCATTCTCCACAAGAAGTTGTCCACATCGCTTGAGGACCTTGTCCTTGCGAACTCTTTCAGCTTTGGGACATCTATCTCACGATTGAGTGCTTACCTCCAACACTCTTCTATCCATGACAGCTCGAAACACAACAAGCTCTCCTTCAAGCTCCTCAATCTTTGTGCTCAAAACCCTCGTCATGGCCATTGTTTTCTCCTTTGAGGCCATTACCATAGCCTCAGAGAATTTCCCCTCTCCATCAGCTTACCCACAATGGAATTGAGCACCCCTTGCATCTTTTCCACATTGGAATCAAGAGGTTCCAACGTAAAATCCCTGAGCTGCTCCTTTATCGAGTCTAAGTCATCGGTGCGTCCCTCAACCTCCTCAAGTGTCTCCCTCATGTACCCCTTAGACTCCTCGAGATTGACCACCCGATTTTTCAAAGTCGACAGCATGTCTCTCGAACGACTTGCTTTCATGGCCCTTCCACAGGTCTCCATTGGCTCAACTTGATCGACAATTTCTTTCAACATCTTTCATGATACCTTTGAAACCTTAGCTTTGATACCAACTGTCACGTGGCTAGACCTTTCGTCTCGCAATCCATACGACCTTAGGTGAGTCAGCCTAGCTATCGTAAAGTAAGGATTCTTACAGAATTCCTCTAAGGCACCAAAATATAGCGGAAGCAATCTCAAAGACAAAAGAAGCTTGAAAGAGCAAAATAGCCACTGAAAAGCAATACACACAAGGTGTTTGAGTAAACGCTCTTAATATATTCTTTCATTGAAAGAATACAAAAAAAATGGATAATTACAACTAATGAGGAGGCTCTCTATTTATAGTTGAACTCTCCCAAAACTGACGATATAGATTGAGTTACATTAACGGGCGAGATCAAAGCATATCTACAATTAAGGGACTTACAAAATCTCCTAGATTACAAAATCAAATCTTATCAGATTAAATATCTACGAAGATTACTTTCCCTATTTACCAAGGTAGCCTTCCCATAATTACCTTAATGGGCCACCAAGGCTTCAAGCAAATGGACTTCGTCTCTTATTCTCTAAATTGGGTCAGTTCAAGTGGATCAAATGAGTCCATTTAATATGTAGATCTACATGGGACGCTCTTTGTGCTTTGGTCACGGGCTTCGAACTGCAGCTCGTGACATATACATGTTAAATTGAATATCAGTTATTGTAGTGTTGAAAAAAAAAATCCTTAAAAACCAATCAAATCTAAATTAAAGTGCTTGAACTAATTTTGAAATATAAGTAAAAAATAGTAATATCTGATTTAAATAGGCTTTATTTTTATTTAATGTATAATTAATTTTAATTATTTTACATATAATAAAAAATAAAAAAATCTATATAAAAATTCTTCAAAATAATATTATATAATAGCTATTTTTGTTTAAATGAAAATTTAATTTTAAAAAATATTTATGAAAGAGATTTCAAAATTTATTCCATATCCTTGGAGCCCTTGTCGATGTAACAGATCAGTGGTGATACCATTAAGTAAATCAAGATTTAACGTAGTTGGTCGGTGCTGCTGTTCTAAACTTAAAAAGTGAGACGCACTAGATTTCTAATGGTTGGCAAAACGAAAACATAGATTTACTTGAATAGTGATAAAAGTCGAGAATAAGGATTCTGTTGTTCCGGATTTAATTTATATACTTTAATTTAATTAATTTTAGTTTTTTTTATTTTTTAATTTAAAATATTAATTCCAACTTAAACAGTAGTAATTAAATTTGTTTAGTTAAACTCAATTATTGGTCTTGCATTATGCGTATAATTATAGAGTTCGTCCATATTATTCAATAGGTTCATTCTAAGTCTTTATACCTTTTGAACTTTGAAATTTCAATATGATGTAAATGATGATCGTTAATCCATTAATTGGATCTTTAGTGATGAGTAGTTTGTGGAATAATAAGTTGACATCGCATGGCATAAGTTAAGGAATTAACAACTCTTGTTTGGGGAGGATTGAAAGTTTAAAACTTAAAAGGTATAAAGAGTAAAAATGACTAAATCTCTACAACTTTCGCTAAGAATAAGGAGTAATAGCAGAATGTTAGCTTGAGTTAAATTGGGGGGTCATGAATGGGACTAGAGGTGAGCATGGGTCGGGCGGCCCGGCCCGGCCCGAAGGCCCGCCCGAAATGTGTGAGGGTTTGGGCAAAAATATAGACCCGAAAAATGGGCTTGGACAAAAAAATAAGGCCTGTTTAAAAAATGGGCCGGGCTCGGGTAAGGAATTTTTAGCCGGAGCCCGACCCGGCCCGGGCCGAATTCACTAAAGACAAAAAAATATTTTTTTAATATTATTTTCTCCCTATTTTGTTACCATTTTACTATTATGTTGCTACTATTTTGTTGTTATTGTTTAGATATTGTATAAAACTTATTTTTTTTGTTTATTTTGTTATTATTTTAAAGACATTTGTTAATTTTGTTATTATTTTAGAGACATTTGCTTGTTAAGTTGCATCTATTTTATTGTTATTTAAGTTTACATATTTTTTAAAATTTATTTTTAATTTGTTGAGAAATATTTATTTTGATGTTTTTAGTATTTTTGATGGCTTATATATATTTTAAAATTATATAAAAATAATATAAAAATTAATATGGGTGGGCGGGGCCGGGCTCGGGTTTTAACATTTTTATTTGGGTCGGGCTTGGACAAAATTTTAGGCCCATTTTTTGGGCCCGGCCCAACCCGAGCCCGACAAACGAACTTAATTTTTTAGTTGGGCCAGACCCGAACCCGACCCGGCCCGGCCCATGCACACCTCTAAATGGGACAATTTACATGATAGGAAAGCTGAGGCCCATTCGGCCTCTGACATTCATCCTTTTCCATTATAGATTCAACACGCTTATCTGATCTGTCCCTTTTCGGGTTTTGTTGAATTTGTTTTGAAGGAATCGAAAATGAGTTGGAATAGTATATTCTTCAAGTAATTTAAAATGATGATTTCAGTGATAAAGGTTTGGTTTGAGATGTATTTGCCTCCTCTTCTGGGCATTCTGCAAATATTACCTCTAAAACTAAACAACCTGCCCTTCCTCTGACTTTTACCTTTACAACTACATGATCAACACATCCAAACTTTAAGAACTGGACAATAATTGAGATGTAGCAAAATCCAGAAAACAAAAACAAAAAAGTCTTCAATTTTTTACACATCCATAGGCACTCTGGTTTCATTCATAACAACATCCAAAATTCATATCAGTCTTTCAGAAAGCAATATATATTGTTCTATGAATGAAAGGGAAACAGGTTTACCTGGAAGATTTTCCAAAAATTTGTTCACAAATTGAACAGAAGAAGAAGTCTGTATATATATATATATATGCACACAATTCAGTTGATCAAAGACATTGGAACTCATATATAGAGGAAATAACATGTAGGATTACTAGACAAACCAGGGAGGGATCAGAAAAGGTAGATTCAGTAGCAATACTTCCATGTCGTACATCTTCCACATCCACAATAGTAAGGTTGCCGACAAGAATTTGCAGACAAGAAACGAACAACCACTAGTATTGCCAATGCTGCGAGCAAAACTAGCCATGTCATACTGTCCCCACTACTTTCCATATCTATCTCAATTTTGATTAAAGATGATAACGCAAGCAACATTAATGCAAGCGCCAAGAACAGCAGGACTGAGAAGGGTAGAGGAGACGAGGGACGACGGCATCTCCCACAATAGCAGTGTCCATAATGGCAGTAAGTCATGATCGAGAAGATCTTTCCAAGACTAAGCCTGAAATCAAAAGGTTAAGAGATTGGGTACCCAGATATTTCCAATTCGTCGATTTTCACATCTCCCTTCAGATAGACTCAATATTCCATAATATACTGACACAAAACTAGGGTATTTTTCTGTTTGAAATGAATGGATGGAAATGATGTGGTTATTGTAAGTATCTTGATCCACCATTGAAAAAGTGAAAAGCTAAGCACTTGGTGGTTGGGCAATCAATTGTTATCCTTTAGCCAACAGATGAAGACACTGAAACCATGGATGATTGCAAGAGAGTAACCTAATTCATTATGGACAAAAAAAGATTCTTGATTTGACTAATTCTTGCTGGTCCTATTTATGTAAAGCCCCAAAACCAGCGCCCCACAAGCATTTTTTTTTCTTCCCTGTTAGGCAAGGCAAGCACACTAGTAAAACCTAACAATATTAGGCTGATTGTTATCTCGATCTATGGTATAAATTGGGAGTCAATATCAGAATAAGCATATAAAAATACTAATGGAGAAACTAAGATGGTGGTTTTGAGAAGTTGATGGTTTAGACCATCATTCATGGCTGCTAATTTCTTCCAATAAGCAGCACAGATGAGGCTTGTAAAAGAATCAAAGTCTGGGGCCAACAGGCAAGAGACAAAAGTACAATTCAACTAACAACAATAACTGCATAAGCCAAGCCGACTCGGTCAAGTTCCATACCCGTTAAATTTTTTTATTAAAATAATTTAACATCCTGGGGCTGGAAGCAGGTAGCCTATTTTGCGTTAACACAATCCGTTAGGTGATCAGCCAAGTTTGGTAGAATGGAATATCAACGATTTGCAGCACCTGGCAACCGTATGCTGGATCAAATTCATGGTCTTGTCTTATCCAAAAAACCCAATGTCACCCCTAGCTTACCAGTTCACGCCAAAAATATATTATATGTGTCCGCTATGCTTTTGTTAGCTTTTCGATTAAAATTTTTAGTTGTTAATTTAGTGAGATAGATTTTAAGGAATTTAAATAATTTTAAAATTTTTAAGTTATAATTATTTTAATTTTAAATATAATAATTTATCTAACTTTACACAATGGCAACACAATTAAGATTTGCTGTATAAAAAAATTAATTTATTGTAACTAAATTTTATTATTATATGGTATGTATATGAATTGATGAAAATATCATTTATTATTTATTATTATATTATATTAACAATTGAATCAATGATTTTAGTATCGGATTTATAATTGAACTTATCAAACCATCGATTTTCAATTTATCTAGTCAGATTGATAAATTCAATAAAATAAATAAATTATAAATTTAAAACTCAATTTCTTATAAATTTTGAAATCCCATTATAAAAATTTTACAAGCACATGACAACTTTATATAGCCCATTTTATTTAAAATTTCCCACTTTTAAATATTAAAATAATATTTATTTCAATTTTTTTTATAAAAATCATTTTATTTGCTTTGGAACTATCTCTAGCTGTGAAGTAAGAACTCTTTAAAAAAAATTAGTTTTTAGGGTCAAATTTATTAAATCGACTTAGTCGAAAATGGGAATTGCATAATTTCTTATCGAGTAAAAAAATTTAAGGGTCGATTTGTTATGCAGGATTTAATTGGATCCATTGGCCTTAAGTTGTAATTTTGTCAAGGACCTTGAAATAATTAAACCTTTTATAGTTCATATCCCATTTAAGTGTAAATTGTATCATCATTTCCCACTAACTTGTATTAAGCTTAGTAACCTACTTGATTAATAATTACTTAGGCTAATTAATTTGCTAAATACCTACTTATATATACAAAGATAGTGGGAGAGAGAAAGTAAAGGGAAAAAAAATTAAGTTTCATTCCTTCTTCTTCACCGTCCAACTAAAGGAAGAAAACAAAACCCTCCATTCATTTTCCAAATACCGTGGCTCATAACAACAAAACTGGTAAGTTTTCTTTTTAATTATAGTTGGAATATTGATGAATGGTACTTTATCATGAAAGCCCAAGCAATAGATATATGAATTAATAGGTTTAGATTTAGATTATTAGTGTTGGAAAGCTTTAAAATATTTGTTGTAGATAGTTTAAGTTTGTTAGTTAAATTAGGTAACAACATGTTGGAAATGTGGTAGTGAATCAAGCTTGATAACACATATTATTATTAATAATGGAAGTTGTCCTTTTAACTTTGTTGAATAGAGTCAAGGATATAATTGACATGTTATAAGGTTTGTTTTAGTTGGTAAGAGATTCAACGCTATGCGTGTATATATTGTGATAGTTCTCTAATACCTTGGGGGTTGAAAACGTATCACTAGTTCAAATTCTTTGAGGATACGAGCATATTCTGGTGTGGTTGGTGGGATCGGTGTATTTATGCTAGGTCAACACTTTGGTGCGTATATTGGAGTATTGGTTGATTGATCCGAGTATCCACCCTTGAGTCCGATTTTATTAATAGTTATTAAAATGTAAAAATTATACGTTGAACTTTTATATTATTGAAATGTGATCATGATGACAATATAGTATATGCTATTGATATTGTAAAATAGATGCAAATATTTTATTGATCTTGCTTCCGACATCATTGCTGGTACATTTTCTCTATTTGATGTTTCAATGCATGCTTTGATTGATCTTGGATCAACTCATTCATACATTTACACTACGTTAGTAGCTGAAAGAAATATGCCAGTAGAATTGACATAATTTAACATTAGGGTAACAAACCTATGAGGTCAGTGTGTAATTGTCAATAAGATTTTAAAGATTGTCCATTAAAAATCCGGGATTGTGAGTTTCCAGCTAATCTGATATTGTTATCGTTTGATGAATTTGATATAATTCTTGGTATGGATTGATTATCTTTGCTTGATGTTGTGGTCAACTGTAAACAGAAAAAATATAATTACAGTGTGAGGATGGTGAACTAATAAATGTTTAGGTAGATCTAACACTTCGACGAATATTATATCAGTGATGTCAAAAAAAAAACGTGAATCGTATTTAGCTTATACTTTGGATACCATGTCATAGGGATCTAAAATAGAACAAATTTTGATAGTTCAAGAATCCACGATGTGTTTCTCGAAGAATTGCTTGGTTTATCCTCTGAAAGGGAAGTTGAATTTGCTATTGAAGTAGTGCTCGATTCAATTTCGATTTCTATTGCACCGTACAAAATGTGTTTAATACGTAGTAGTCATTTTCCTAAAGTAATTATCTAATTATTGATTCAACAAATTTAGGAAAAGAAATTACTTCTAAAATTCTCGCTTACCGTATATATAATCCTCCATATTTACGAAGTGTTATTAAGATAGAGTTAAAGTTTTGTTAGAAAATTTTAACATTTTGATAGTTAATTAAATAAAAAGGACTAGATTAAAAAAGGTGCAAAACTTGCTAAAATGATTAAATAGCTTAAGTGATGAATAAGGAGGGACGTAAGGCATAAATATGCCAATAGGGGATAGTTGAGGTGGCATAAAAAGAGAAAAATTTGAAAAAAAATTGATGTAACAAGGGCAAAATTGGAAATTTTGCAAAATTAACAAATAAAAACTTAAATTAAAAGAGTTTCTAGCAATTTCTTCATATTTCTCAGCCAAAAATGCCATTGAAGAGTTCCTCTAAGCTGGTTTTTCATATATTTTCATCATATCAAGAATCCGAAGATAAACCCAGAAAAGAGAAAGTAACAGATTAGTCCTTGAATCGCTACAACTTCTACAAATTGTCCCAAGCAAGTTCATATGACTAAATTCTTGTGATTATTTTTTAAATTAAGCAATATATAATGTATTAATTCAAATGTATATTATTGAATTATGGTTATTATAAAAATATGAAATCAAATTAAGAGTTTAAATTAGATAGAACGCAGAATTGAGTACGATCGTCAAGTGAAAAGTGATGAATTGACGGATAAGACCATGGCTAGACCATTGCATAGTGAAGATGTAAGACCATAGCTAGGCTATGGCATTATAGTGAAAAGACCATAGTTGGGCTATGACACCAGTGGACCACATTGAATATCAGTGAACGTAAGACCATGGTTGGACCATGGTAGTAAGTGAAAAGGTATAAAACCATAGCTGGGTATGACATCCTAGTTATAAGACCATAGCAGTGTTATGGTATCAGTGAAAAACGACGTACTCAATTTCGTAAGACGTTCGCTAAATTGATAAAAAGGGGACAAATAATATTTGAATTAAAGTGATCGAACTTAAATAGTTAACGATATTGGGCTCACTCACATGAATTTGTCATTGGAAATGTGATTGGCAGGAAGTGTAAATGAAATTCTTATTTTTATAAATTGTTATGATATAATCGGTAAGAATTATCATTAAAGCTTATGAACTTACTAAGCTTATATAAGCTTACTATTGTGTGTTAAATGTTTCTTATAAATTGACAAGATTTTGGAGGATCGGATCACCTTTTTGAATCACACTATCCAGATATTTCCCCGGTAGAATTTTATTGCACATCTTTTGGGTTTATATGGCATGTATAGGGTTGAATTGGTAATGAAATAGTTAGAATTGAGATTGTGATACTTAAATAAGTATGTATGTATTAGAACTTGATATGTTTATGATTTTAGAACATAGTTCTTACATATTTTGGCATGAATTGGTTGATTGGTTGAGCTATATTGGTTGTGAAAGGGTTATGTGCAGGTTGAGTGTGAAAAGGGTGAGAAAAGTGGCCATAAAATGGCCTATTTTTGTGCACACGGGTAGACACACAGGTATGTGTCTTGGCTGTGTGTGACACACGACTTGGTACATGGGCACGTGGCTTAGCCGTGTGTCCCCTGCATCCTAAAATTAAGAAAAAGAATGCTTAGGATTGAGCACACGGGTAGAGACACGGGCATGTGTCTCAGTCGTGTGAGGTACACGACCTAGCACACGGGCGTGTGACTTGGCCATGTGACCTTAATTTCTTCATGTGTTATAAGTAAGAGAGTTACACGGGTTAGGGACACGGGCATGTGAAACCACTCAGCCTGACTACACGGGTGTGTGACTCCTTTATGTGATAAAAAAACTTAAAATTTTACAAAAAATTTTCTATGATCCTGATTTAGTTCCGATTCGTTTCTAATGCACGTTTTGGGCCTCGAGGGCCCATGTAAAGGACATTATGATTGAAGTTAGAAGATGAGTAGTAAAAACATAAATTATTAAGAATTATTCTATAAACTCCGGTAATACTTCGTAACCCTGTTCCAGCGATGGATACAGGTTAGGGTTATTACAAATGTGTTTAAATTTAATTATTCCTCTAAGTCACGCACTTATGTCTTTATCCCTCAAATAAAAATAAACCTAAACAAAAAGAAGGAAAAAGAATTAGAATAAGATGCATGTCAGAAAGCAAAGCAACAATCTGACAATAACCCAAAATCAATTCAACTGCAATTCAAAAGTAATCCTTTCGTAAATAAATTTCTTAAACCTACCTTTCCCACCAAATCGACCTACCCAAATATTTAAAAAAAAGTCATGTTATATATCCATTGTTTTTTTCGTCGTTGTCTTCTCTTGTTGCAGAAGCTTTAGGGACGACAGATTTCAAAGAGAATGAAGCTTTTCTATGTTGCAGCAGAGCTACATCAGCCGTCGGGCCAATAGCTTCAGATCATCTAGGCTGTTGGATTCATCTTCCGACAGTTCCATTAAATCCTCAGCCGCCATTTTCTAGCTTGTCCTTTATGGTTTTTGTTGTTTAATAAGTTTGCTTTTCGGTTATCGCTTTTCTTGCTTAGTCTTCTTTTTATTCTCCACTTCTTCTACTAACCAACAATTTCTCGCTTGTTTAACTTACAATTCTTACTATCAAAATCACATATCACCTGTTAAGATAAATATTGTTTGTTAAGTTAGTTACTAGCAGTTAATATGGTTGGTGATGTTATTATTGTTGTTAGCAATAATATTCCTAGTAGTATAAATACACTAGCTTAAGTATTCTCATGAGGAAAAAAGATTGAATGAAAGTTAAAACTTTAAGCATTCTATTTCTATCTTTGTTGCATTATTTAACATGGCTGTTCCCACTGCACCAACAATGGTTTTTGATTCAGTTTTCGATAGTCATTTTTTTCGCAAAGAAGATTAATATTCTTCTTGATGACTCCAATTATCTACTATAGCGTCAACATGTACTTTTTGTACTAAAAACTAACAAGTTGTAACATTTTCTTGATCTTCAAACTATTGTTCCTCTATCGATGATCTTTGATAAAAATAGTGTGTTTAAAAAAAATCCTACTTTAGTGCTGTATGAGCAACAAGACAGTGTGCTTGCATCTTGGCTTCTTTCTTTTGTTAGCCAAAGTGTGTTACCTCAACTTATTAGCATGGATTCTAGTGCACAAATATGGAATACACTTGCTACTATATATGGTAGTAAGATCAGGGACGTGCTCTCCATTCCCAGCTTAGGGGAGATTTATTAATGAAGGATTTCTTGATGAAGGTTAAAAGCTACTATGATAGTCTTACTAGTTATGGTAAGATCAATAGTAAGCATGAGCATGTTACTGCCATTCTCAATGGTTTCTCTCCTGAGTATGAATAAGTTATAACTGTCATAACAGCAAATCAACTACCTTCTAAATTTTAGAATATTACTACTATGCTTCTTGATGCTGAAGCATGAATGCAATCTACTATAGTTGAGATTCCTAGTTTAGCAAATATGGTTACTTATCAACAAAATATTTCAATGGTAGATAGTGATTCAACTTCTACTTATTGTCATACTTCGAGTTCTTCACGTGGCTGGGGACGTGGTTGTATATCTAGCTTTCGTTTTTAGTGCCAGTTTTATGGAAAAACATGACATCTTATTGATCATTACTATTATAGGTTTGATGCTACTTACAAGAGTACTAGTTATCGGTCTCCACAAGCAAATATGTCTATGTTTGGTAATGGATCACCAATGCCATCAGCGGTGCTTTCATTTAGTTTACCAATGTCTTATCTTAAAGTGGTTCCATATGGAAATTGGGTTTTCTCACCTTCTCTAACTCCTAAAAAATGTATTGCAACATCGTAGCCTGAAAGTGCTTCAACAACTACTACTGTCTTTAGTCCTAATCCTCAAGCTTATGTTGCTACGTCTAAAACTGTTGTAGATAATACTTAGAATCCAGACTCTGGTGCCACACATCATCTCACTCACTCTACTTCAACAATGGAACAAAGCACTCTATACAATGGCCCAAGTAAAGTGTATGTAGGTAATGTATCTACCTTACCTATTCTCCATATTGGTCAAACATCTTTACTTGATTATTCTCGCACATTGTATATGAGGTCTCTCTTGTTTGTGCTTGGTATTACTAAAAATCTAATGTTTGTACCTAAATTTACAAAGGACAATCAGGTGGTGTTTAAGTTTTTTCTACTAAATGTCAAGTGCGTGATTTACAGAATCGAGATGTGCTTCTTTAAGGATCAGTTCATGATGGTCTCTACAAATTGTATTTAAATGTTGTTGTCAAATTTATTGTACCTACTACTTCAACACAACGTCTTACTGCTGCCAAATTCATTCTTTTAGTTGTATGGTATACTAGACTAGGGCATTCATGTTTAGCTACACTTAAGAAAGCTTTGACTTATTGTAATCTACATGTGTATGATAATAAAAATTTGGTTAATTATGTTGCTTGTCATCTGGGCAAAGAACATAAATTGTCTTTTTCTGCTTCTAAATCTGAATACATTGCTCATCTTCAGATGGTGTTTGTAGATTTTTTGGGGCTAGCTCCAATATGTTCCAATGGTTTCTCTTATTATGTTGCTTTTACAGACGTTTATACTAGATACACATTGCTTTATTTTTTGAGGAAAAAGTCAGATGTTGTTACAGGTTTTCCCCAGATTCACCAACAAGTTGAAAGAATACTTGGGGTCAAATTAAAAGTCTTTGAAAGGAATGAGTTTCAAGAGTTGAAATGGTATCTGTCACAAAGAGGTATCTTTCATAGGTTCACGTGTCTTTACACCTCTCAGCAAAATGGTATTGTTGAGTGAAAACACAGACAAGTTGTGGAATTTGGTCTCTCCATGCTGGCTCATGCATGCATGCCCTTGACCTACTAGTATGAAGCTTTTAGAGTGTAGTTTATCTGATAAACAATTTATCTTCTTTATCCCTAAGTAGTATCTCTCCTTATGAAAAACTTTTTTTTTGTGTTAAACTTGATTATTTGCCATTTAGAGTGTTTGGTTGTTTATGTTTTGCTAACCTTAGGCCTCATAACACTAACAAACTTCAATTTTGATCAGCTCCATGTACATTCTTAAGTTATTCTTCTCAACAAAAAGGTTATAGGTGTTGAGATCCTTCAGGTATGGTGTTTTTGTCTCGTCATGTCACGTTTCATGAAAATATTTTCCATTTAAAAATATTCTACATACATCCAAGTTGTCTAGTAGTCCCTCAATTGTATCATCTAGTTCTAAATTAGTTGTATTCTAATCCTCTTTAGTTGCAAATCAAGTGTCACCTCATAAGTCCACAAATTTATCTTTGTCATCTAATACACCAATGAATTAAGCTTTTATATCAGCCTCTCCTAGTGTGTTAACATCTCCACCCTCTAATAGTGTGTTACATGTTTCCCATCCACCAACTCAGTGTCCAACTCAAAGTCAACCATCTCAGGCCACTAATACTCATCCTATGGTTACTCGTAGCAAAGTAGGAACCTTTAAACCAAAAGTATATGTCATCAAAGTAACTAGTTCATCTAATATTGTGCACACTAATGGTTCATCTGCTACTGTACCTATTGATATTCATAAAGTAATGAGCTCGTCTCACTGACAAGGTGCGATGAACAGTGAGTTATAAGCTCTTCTCATAAATAATACTTGGAGATTTTGCACTCTCTTACTTTTCAAGAGATCAATTGGTTGTAAGTGGTTGTACAAAGTGAAAAATGAGCTTAATGGGTCTGTGGACTGGTATAAAGCAAGACTAGTAGCTAAGGGGTTCTCTCAACATGCTGGTTTTGATTTTTTAAATACTTTTAGCTCTGTGGTTTGAGTTGTAACAATACAAAATATTTTGGCAATTGGTGTTATTAATAGATAGGTGCTAAGGGAAGTTGATGTGAATTATGCTTTTCTTTATGGCACATTAACTGAGGAAATTTATATGGATCAACCACCAGGTTTTGAGATGCACGGAGCCAGTGGAGAATAGTTTGTGTGTAAATTAAAAAAGGCATTGTATGGTTTAAAAAACACCCCTCGAGCATGGTTTCATACCTTGAGGCAAAATTTGGTGAAACACCTTGGTTTTCAAGCTTCTAAAGTTGATCCATCACTATTTTTTCGAATAACTGATGCCTCAACAATTTTTTTAATGATGTATGTAGATGATATAGTTATGAGGGGTAGCTCATTTGAATAAATGAGATAGGTCATCAAGTAGCTTCACAACAAGTTCTTTCTTAAAGACATGCGTGAACTTCACTTTTTTTTTTTGGTATAGAGGTTCACCGCATCTCTTGTGGTGATTTGTTTCTCTCTCAGAAGAAGTATGCTTCAAATTTGCTTCATAGCACAGACATGGTTACAACCACTACTACTCCTACATCTATGGTAGGCACTCCCAAGTTGACTGTTGCAAATAGTAGTCTACTTGTTGATGTTCATGAATATCGGAGTGTTATTTGCAAACTACGTATGTGTGCATTACACGATCAGAGATTGCATTCTGTGTCAATAAGCTTAGTCAGTACATGAATGCACCTTGTGACACTTATTGAAAGGTTATAAAGAGAGTATTAAGGTATTTGAATGGCACTATGAATTACGGTTTGTATTTCATAAAAGGACAGTTTGACCTAGTTAGCTACTATGATGCTGATTGGGCCTCTACTGTTGAAGATAGAAGATCAACTACAATCTATTGCATTTTTCTTGGTTTCAATCCAGTTGCATGGTGCTTCAAGAAGCAAGTTGTTATGTTCAAACCCTTATCAGAAGCTTAGTATCGAAGCCTAGCAAATTGTGTTTCTGAGTTGTTATGGATAAAGTAACTACTAGTTGAGATTGGTGTGTCTGTAAAACAACCACTAGTTGTATGGTGTGATAACACATCAATAGTTGCAATGGCTGCAAACTCTACTCATCATGCTAAGGTGAAGCATGTGGAAATTGATTACCAGTTTGTGCGTGAAAAAGTTCTTGATGGCATGCTGTAGGTTAATTTTGTTCCATCAGAAAGACAGGTGGCTAATGTGCTCATAAAGCTAATTACACCAAAATAATTTTCTACTTTTAGAGAAGCATTGTTAGTGTTGTCAAATGAAGATCAATTTAGCAAAAGTTAGAAACCAAGAAAATGTTAAGATAAATATTGTTTGTTAAGTCAGTTACTAGCAATTAATGGGGTTAGTGCTATTATTTTTGTTGTTAGCAACAATATTTCTTGTAGTATAAATACCCTAGCTCAAGTATTTTCATGAAGAAAAAGATTGAATAAAAATTGAAACTTTAAGTATTATGTTTCTATCTTTGTTGCATTGTTTAACGTCACCCACTCCATTAGTGGAAAACCAAAAATCTAAATAAAGCCTCAAGGCAAAATGTTATGGTAAAATTTTATTCTCCACATATCATCATCTTAAGTTATACCGAAAGATGAATATGGCTCCATGTCGACTAAGAAACCTGTTGTTGTGGAATCCTATGATGAGATTGTATTCACAGAACTACTAGAGAGGTTTTTAGCTTGTGTGCAGAATCTACTAGCAGTAACCTTCCCCAAGTTACTTGCTGGTGTTACTTTACCACCCCCAGGTTTATTCATATGCCTTCTTTTTGAAGTTTTTTGTTTGGTGTTATGTTTATGTTTCATAAGGATACTTCTAAATTGTTTGCAATATCAATTGAAGATGAAAGTAAAAAGAAGAGAGGTGACACCAAGGACCATCCCCTAAGCCAGTGGTTCTTGAATTTCTCTGAAGCAGATGAGCTATTACAACTTGTAGCTGCTCGTCAGCAAGTAAGCAAGCATGATTTTTACTTCCTAAGATGAGTTTCATATTCGTGAAATATGAAATGCGAAGTGATAAGATTTCTACTTAGACTGAATCTATTCTTTGAAAATTGAATTGATTATGTTGTTTTGAAATTGTACAATCAATAGTGTTTATATTAGTGTAGTATGAGTAACTGCTAACAACTTAGTAACCCTATAACCATTTGTATAACAGACTAACAACTTGCATAACAGACTATTAGACTAGCAGAAGACTAACAGATTGCCTCTCATAGACTCTTAACATTCCCCCAGCTTCTCTACAGGTAAAACTCGAAGAAAATCGTGAAAATGCTCAAAGGTCGAAACAGATAGAGGTTTGGTGAGGATGTCAGTGATCTGATCACAAGCCAGGACTTCTCCAACAACAAGTGAAACATGAGCATCTTTTTCACGAAGAAAGAAGAGGTCAAGCTCAACATATTTGAACTTAGAGTGGAGAACAGAATTGGCTGCGACTGCAACGGCACTAGAATTATCACACCAAATAGCAAGTAGATCAGCAAAATATAGATGTAGCTCCTGTAGCAACAAGAGTAACCAAGTAACATCACTAGTAGTGGTGGCAAGACTCTTATATTCAACATCAGTCGTAGATTGAGACACTTGTTGTTTTTGAGAAGACCATGAGACTGCTGTAGATCCAAAGTATACATAATACCCTGTCGTTGACCGACGATCATCAAAATTTAATCCCTAGTTGGCATCAACATATCCCACTAAGGATAGTATATCAAACGGATGAAAAACTAGCCCCTAATTAAGAGTGCCACGTAGATAACGTAAAATTTATTTTAATGTGACCAAATGCATAGTGGTCGGAGCATGCATAAACTGATAAGTACAATTGACGGTGTAGGCAATATCCGATCGAGTCAAGACTATATATTGTAAAGCACTAGAAAGACTCCTATACTCAATGGGATCACTTAAACAATCTCTTTCATCATTTGATAAAATAGAGGAACTGACCATCAGTGTGCGAACACTTTTTGGATTAGCTAAGCCAATTTTGTCAAGAAGCTCTCGAATGTACTTATGCTGACATAAATGTAGACATCTAGAAGAGGACCGTATAACTTCAACACCGAGAAAGTAATTGAGGTCACCCATGTCTTTAAGAGAGAATTCACTATGGAATTGTTGAACAAAAACATCAATGCTGTCTGATAGACTTTTAGTAATAATAATGTCATCCACATAAACTAAGAGATACAAGGTGGAGGCAGGTGAAACACGAACAAATAGAAAGGTATCAAATTTTGACAAGACAAACCCAGCAGAGATAAGAAAACATTTTAGTTTATCAAACCAGACATGTGGGGCTTGACGGAGTCCATATAAAGCATTGGTCAGACGACACACCAAGTGCTCACCATGTGGACCATATTGAACATATTTTGGAAGCTGCTGCATAAACACCTTGTCAGTGAGATCTCCATTTAAAAATACATTATTAATATCAACTTGACAAAGTTGCCAACCCTTAAAGATCGCAACGGATAATATGACTTGAATAGTAGCAGGTTTAACCACAGAACTAAACATCTCCTTGAAATTACATCCGAGAACCTGAGAACAACCTTTTACCACCAATCGAGCTTTACGTTGAGCAATAGTCCCATCAAGATTTTTCTTAACCTCAAATAACCACTTACATCTAATATCCTTCTAACCAAACGACAATGGAACAAGATCCTAGGTAGAGTTGTGAATGAGAGCATCATACTCAGCTTGAGCGGCCAGACACCATTCCTTACTATCAAACGCCTCATCAATTTTACGGGGTTCACAATTAAGAGTTTCAACAGACAAAGCCTTGGGTTTAAAAATTTGGCCTTAGATCTCGTAACCATGGCATGTGTATTTCCCACATGCGGAGGAACAGTCAGAGGATTGGAAGAAATAGAAGGTGGTTTGACAGGGATAGAGCCTATGGATAAAGAATCGGAGATATCTTAAAAGTGTACCGAAATAGACGGAGTGAAAGACGAACAAAAACTAGAGGTGATGTGATAAACCGGAAATTATACATGTTTTTACCTCATGCTCAGTACATTTATGGATGAATTATTCCTTGATTTGTGGAATTTGATGCTCCTAAACTTTTAAATTCATGTTTTATACTCAGGTGAGCTTAAGGGAGTGAAAAGAACAAGAAACGGGCCGAAAACAGAGAAAATGGGCCAAAGTAAGGAATCAACACGGCCTGGAGGTTCACTACATGGGCGTGTCACACGGCCGTGCCACTTTAACAGGTTCGAGCACGGCCTCCACATCAACTCACACGGGCGTGGGACACGAGCGTGTCCCTGCCATGAGGAAGTTCAATTTCACTCAGAAAAGGCTACTTAGGGGCTAAGAAAGACATTCTAAACTCTATCATTGTAGGAATTTTGGGTTTTCTTATATTTTTTTATTCTCTTTATTTTGAGATGTTTCTTTTTATAAATATGAACTAAAACCCCAAATATCTAAAGGGGATGAAACCTAAGATGAATCTTGTTATTATTATCTGAACTATATGATAAATATTTGATTTGTTCTTAATTGTGTTTTTAACTCTTGAATTAATATTTTCGGGATATTAATTTAAGTCGAATGTGCTTATACAGATGAGCAAAAGTCCCTGTATAGGAGTAGATCTAACACAATTAAGCGGAGTTGATTGCAATCCTAGATATAGGACGACAAGAATCTGCCGGATTAGAGTCAAATCTAATATGGGGAGCCATAGATCGAGTTAATGCAAGAATAGGGGTTTTAATTAGAAAGAGATTTCAATTAATCAACCTAGGATTAGTTGTTCTTATCCTCGACGGAGGTATTAACATAATTTAGGGATCTCTACGGATCAAGTCAAATGAAGAAATCGTCTAATTCAGAGTTAGATAACAAGTGAAGTCTGAGTGGATTCTTCCTTAGGTATTGCCATCATCAATCAGTTTTCCTAAAAGCAATCTCCCAATTTACTCTTTGTCGTTTCTTTAGTTTAGTGTAAAATAGTTTACAACCAAACCTCTTTTATTTCTTAGGCTAGATAATAGGAAGGAAGTCATTACTAGTACTTTTAGTTCATTGGATTCGATATTCCGGTCTTGCCACTAGCTATACTACTATTCGATAAGTGCGCTTGCCTTTTATCATGATAATAGTTAGTTTTTAGGTACGATCGATTTTATTATTTTATCTCGTCATGATCATGATGTCACAATAGGTCGTGGGAGTGAAGACTCAGTGGATCTACTAGCCACAATAGGGACATAGGTGGAAACACACTGTCCAAATGAAGAGGATTCTATAATAGTTTTAGGAAATAAAAAAAAGGCTTTCATCAAACATGACATGGTGGGATAAAATTACTTTACCATCCGGGGTAAGGCAATGATAACCTTTATGTTGGGAACTATATCCTAAGAATGTTGATCTCTCGTGATTGTGATGAAGTAATAAAATCTGATCGTACCTGGAAACTAACTAATATCACGATAAAAAGGCAAGTGCACCTATCGAATAGTAGTATAGTTAGTGGCAAGACCGGAATATCGAACCTAAGGAACTATGAGTACTAGTAATGACTTTCTTTCTATTATCTAGCCTAAGAATAAAAGAGGTGTTTTGTTTCTAAATTAACTAATCTAAACTAAACTAGAAAGAAACGACAAAGAGTAAAGAGAGAGATTGCTATTGGGAAAACTTATTGATTAAGGCAATACCTAAGGAAGAATCCATCTAGACTTTACTTGCTATCTAACTCTGAACCAGATGATTTCTTCACTTGATTTGATCCATAGAGATCCCTAAATTATGTTAATACCTCCGTCGATCATAAGAACAACTAATCCTAGGTTGATTAACAGAAATCTCTTTCTAGTTAAAACCCCTTGTCTTGCATTAACTCGATTTATGGCTCCCCATATTAGATTTGACTCTAATCCGGCAGATTTTCATCGTCCTATGTCTAGGATTGCGATCAACTCCGCTTAATTATGTTGGATCTACTCCTATGCAGGGACTTTTGCTCCTCCACATAGGCACATTCGACTTAAATCAATATCCTAGACATATCAATTTAAGATTTAAAAACACAATTAAGAACAAATCAAATATTTATCACACAGCTCAGCTAATGATAAATGATAAATTATACATATTTTTACCTCATTTTTAGCCTATATTTTGGATGGATTATCATTAATTTTTTGAGAATTGGTGCTCTTAATCTTTTTTTTTTATATATTATACTCAGGAGAGATAGGGAAGAGAAAAGAACGGAAAATGGACCAAAAACGGAGAAAATGGGCCAAATTGTGAAAACGACACGGCCCAAGAAATCACCACACGGCCTTGGCACACGGCCGTGCCACATGAAGACCATACGGTCCAGCCTCCAACAAGCACGGCCAGGCCACACGGCTGTGCCTCCATCGGCAGACTCTCACACGGCCTCTTATCGTGGCACACAGACGTGGCACACGGGTGTGTCCTTGTCGTGAGGAAGAGGAATTTCACTCGGATTTGGATACTTAGGGGCTAAGAAAGCCATTCTAAACTCTATATAAAGACCCTATGAGGCAACTCTAAGGATATACTCTTTTCTCTCAAGAAAGAGCGCCATAATTCTGTCAACACAAGGAGTGAAAGCAAGGGATTACTCCAAGGAAAGCCGATTGAGTCATCCCAGAAGCCAGAGTTCTACATCAAGACAGAGGATCTCCCTAAATTCCTTCAGGTGTTTTTGGGTTCTTTATGTTTTGTTATCTTATTTCTTCTAAGATGTTTTCTTTATTAGTTATGAACTAAACCCCTCAAATACTTGAGGGGGATGAAACTTAAGACAAATATTGTTATTATTTATTCTTGAATTATTTGATAAATACTTGAATTGTTCTTAATTATATGTTCTTCATTCTTGATTTAATAATCCTAGGTATTACTTCAAGAACTTGATGTGCTTAGGCAGATGAGCATAAGTCCCTGTTTTAAGAGTAGATCCACCATAATTAAGTAGAGTTGCATGCAACCCTAGACATAGGGTGACATAAATCTGCCGGATTAGGGTCAAACCTAATAGGGGGATCCATAGATCGAATTAATGCAACCTAGCGGTGCTAATTAATAAGAAAACTTTAATTAACCACCTAGGATTAGTTGTTCTTATCCTAGAAAGAAGTATTAACATAAGTTAGGGATCTCTAAGGATCAAGTCAAGTAAAGAAATCATCTAGTTCAAGAAGTGCATAACAAGTGAAGTCTAGGTGGGTTCTCTCTTAAGTGTTACTCATATCAATCAGTTTTTCCCTAAAGTTTTCCCCAATTTACTTTTTGTGCACTTTTAGTTAGTTTTAGAATTAGTTTCAATCAATCCTCTTTTATTTTTAGGCTAGATAATAGAAAGGAAGTGAGTATTAGTACTTTTGGTTCCCTTGGGTACGATAACTCGGTCTTGCCGCTAAACTATACTACTGTTCGATAGGTGCGCTTGCCTTTAAAATCGTGATATTAGTTAGTTTTGGTGTGATCAGTTTTTATAAATTTTATTACTTAATATCGCGAGCATATCAAGTTTTTGGCGCCGTTGCTGGGGAACTAAAATATTAAAAAAACTCGATTTCTATTACTTTAGCCATTATTATATTTATTTATTTTCAGTTTTTATTTATTTTCATTTTATTTATTTATTTATTTTTCTTTTTCTTTTCTTTTATTTTGTTTTATTTTAACTTTTTTTGCTTTTTCCTTTTAGGTATTTCTAGTTTATGACTAGAAACAACCCAGTAGGACCATTGCTTTTTGACGAAGATTTAGAAGCGACAGTTTGCAGAAATCGCAGAGATATCAGACGAAGCCTACAGTATCTAGAACAAGATCAAGAATAAAAGCCAGAACCTACAGAAAAGATGGAATAAAATCAAAATATTCCACCACCTCCCGCAATAGTCGCGGCATCCACAGATCAAGAACAAGCTCCTCGCACTATGTATGATTATGCTAAGCCTAGTTTGGTTGGTACCCAAACTAGCATTCTTAGACCTACTATTGCTGCTAATAAATTTGAATTAAAGCCTAACACTATTCAGATGATACAGCAATTGGTCCAGTTTGATGGTTTATAGGATGAAGATCCAACTTCACACATAGCCAATTTTTTGGAACTCTGTGATACCTTTAAAATTAATAGCGTTTCTGATGATGCCATTCGTTTCAGGCTATTTCTATTCTCTTTGAGAAACAAAGCCAAACAGTGGTTAAACTCTTTACCACGAGGCTCAATCACCACATGGGAACAGATGATTGAAAAATTTTCACTTAAATATTTTCCTCTAGCTAAAATAGCTAAATTACGAAACGATATCTCTTTTTTTGTGCAGATGGATTTAGAAACACTCTACAATGCCTGGGAGAGATACAAAGATCTTTTGAGAAGATGCCCTCATCATGGCCTACCTTTATGGCTACAAGTTCAAACCTTTCACAACGGTTTGAATCCATCAACAAGGCAAATGATCGACGCAGCCGCAAGAGGAACAATCAACAACAAAACACCCGAAGCAGCTTATGAGCTTATAGAAGAGATGTCACTGAATAATTATCAGTGGCAAGTCATGAGGACAAAGCCGACAAAAGCTGCAGAAGTTTATAATATTGATGCTGTCACTATGCTTACTAATCAGGTAGAACTTTTAAATAGAAAGTTTAATCATTTTATTGGTTCTACGCAGGCACAGCCAGTGATGCAGTGTGACACACCTCCAGTAAATATGTTCAACCCAGACTACTCGTCCTCTGGACACAGCATGGAAACTGAGCAAGCCAACTATATAGGTAACAATTCTAGACCTCAAAATAACCCTTATAGTAATACTTACAATACAGGTTGGAGAAATCACCCCAATTTTTCATGGAGAGGACACGGAAATCAAAGACAGCATCCTCCTCTGGGATTTCAGCAACCGCCACCCTAACAAGAGAAAAAGCCGAATCTTGAAGAGATGTTCACCAAATTTATGGCTGCATTAGAAACCCGTTTCCAAAACACTGAAACAGCATTAAAGAACCAGCAAGCATCAATTCAAAGGCTTGAGAATCAAATCGGTCAGCTTGCAAAATTAATTTCAGAAAGACCACAAAGTGGACTACCAAGTGATACTGAGCCAAATCCCAGAGAACATGTCAAAACAATTACTCTAAGAGATGGGAAAGTCCTAGCTGAACCAGAAAAGAAATCTACTTCAGAATCTTCAGGAGACAAGGCAGAGCAATCCAAGGAAAACACTCTACCAACACTCAAGGAATACAAACCGCCCATTTCATATCCGTCAAAGTTGAAGAAAGACCGTACAGACGCTCAATTCGGTAAATTTCTTGAACTTTTTAAACAATTACACATTAACTTACCTTTTGTTGACGCAATTTTGCAGATGCCGAAATACGTGAAGTTCCTTAAAGAATTTCTGACAAATAAAAGGAAGTTGGAAGAATTAACCACAGTGGAACTCAACGAAGAATGCTTAGCTATTCTTAAAAATAAACTGCCGGCAAAACTAAAAGATCCAGGAAGTTTTACTATTCCTTGTTTAATTAGTAGTTTACTTATTGATAAAGCCTTAGCCGATTTAGGTGCTAGCATTAATCCAATGCCTTACAAAATGTTCAAGCACTTAGGTCTAGGGGAACCAAAGCCCACTAGGATGAGTATTCAACTAGCTGATAGATCTATTAAATATCCTAGGGGAATCATAGAAGATGTGCTCGTAAAGGTAGATAAATTTATATTCCCTATTGATTTTGTTGTGCTTGATATGGATGAGGATATTGAGGTACCTTTAATTTTGGGACGTCCATGCTTAGCCACTGTTAGAGCTGCTATTGATGTAGGGGATGGTAAATTAGCACTCAGAGTTGGTGAGGAAGAAGTCATTTTTAAAATCTATTATGCTATGAAATTTTCTAAAGAACAAGATGATTCCTATTATTTTGTTGATATTATTAATTACTTTGTTCAAGATAAGTTTCAGGAACTTTTTATCGCAGACACGTTGGAACTGTGTCTTGTTCAAAGTAGGGAAGAAGATGAAGTCACCACTGAAATTGAAGAAATAAAAAAGGAGTTAGATTCTAATAAAATCATCACAAGACACATAAGTTATGAAAGTATAAAGATGAATGATGAGTTGAGACAGAAACCTTCCATTACTGAACCCCCTAAATTAGAGTTGAAGCAACTACTAGATCATTTAGAATATGCCTTTTTAGGGGAAGATTCAACTTTACCAGTCATTGTCGCATTAGATTTGAGCATTGCAGAAAAAGAGGAACTACTCCATGTGTTAAGGGAACACAAGCATGCTATAGCTTGGAAAATTTCAGATATTAAGGGAATTAATCCGTCCTTCTACACCCACAAAATTTTAATGGAAGATGAATTTAAACCATCAGCGCAAGCTCAGAGATGATTGAATCCCAACATGAAGGAAGTCGTAAAAGCCGAGGTAATTAAACTTCTAGATGCATACATTATTTATCCTATTTCTGACAGTTCTTGGGTAAGTCCTGTGCAGGTTGTTCCTAAAAAAGGAGGCATGACTGTGGTGTTTAATGAAAAAAAAGAATCAATACCTAAAAGAACAGTCACTGGATGGAGAGTTTACATTGATTATAGGAAGCTGAACGACGCCATTCGAAAAGATCATTTTCCCTTACCTTTTATTAATCAGATGTTGGAAAGATTATCAGGTTACATGTATTATTGTTTCCTAGATGGCCTCTCTAGTTACTTTCAAATCCCGATAGCCCTAGAAGATCAGGAGAAAACGACATTCACATGCCCATATGGTACGTTTGCTTATCGTAGAATGCCTTTTGGTTTATGTAACGCTCCTGCTACTTTTCAGCGATGCATGCTAGCTATCTTCAATGAATTCGTGGAAGACATCATGGAGGTATTTATGGATGATTTTTCAGTTTTCGGTAATTCTTTCCAACTTTATCTTAATAATCTAAAACGTGTTTTGATAAGATGTGAAGAGACAAATTTAGTGCTAAACTGAGAAAAATGCCACTTTATGGTTCAAGAGGGTATTGGATTAGGACATAAAATTTCTAGTAAAGGGATAGAGGTAGGTAAAGCAAAAATTGAAACCATTGAAAAGTTACCTCCCCCTAATTCAGTTAAGGCTATAAGAAGCTTTTTAGGACATGCCGATTTTTATCGCAGATTTATTAAAGATTTTTTTAAAATAGCTAAGCCTTTAACAAAGTTGCTAGAAAAAGACGTGCTTTTCAACTTTGACCAAGAATGTTTAGACTCTTTTAACGCTCTTAAAGAAAAGTTAGTCAATGCCCCGATTATGATTTTGCCTGATTGGAATCTACCTTTTGAACTAATGTGCGATGATTTTGCAATAAGTGTAGTTTTGGGACAACGAAGAGACAAGCACTTTCAACCGATCTATTATGCTAGCAGAACTTTGACAGCCGCTCAAGCAAATTATACTACCACAGAAAAAGAATCGCTAGCTGTTATTTTCGCATTTGATAAATTCAGATCTTATTTGATTTTGTCAAAAGTCATTGTTTACACTAACCATTCTGCTCTTCGTTACCTTTTAACTAAAACTGATGCAAAACCTCGATTAATAAGATGGATTCTATTGTTACAGGAGTTCGATTTAGAAATAAATGATAAGAAGGGAGCTGAAAACTTGGCAGCAGATCACCTTTCCAGATTAGAAAACACGCAACCCAAGTACCTCGACAAAATAAAAGATTTGTTTCCTGAAGAACAACTCCTATCCTTAGCAGATGCAACAGTTCTTTGGTTTGCTGATTTTGCAAATTATTTAGCAGCTAACATAACCCCAAAGGGACTGACCCATCAGCAAAAGAAGCGATTCTTCGCTGATGTGAAAAACTACTTTTGGGAGGATCCTTTTCTTTTTCGAATTTTTACAGATCAGGTTATTTGAAGATGCGTTACTGAAACAAAAGCATACCAGATTTTAAATCACTGCCATTCAGGACCCACAGGAGGACATCACAGTGGAGCTAAAACTACTCATAAGGTACTCGAATCAGGCTTTTACTGGCCTACACTTTTCAGGGATGCCAACAGGTATGTGACTTCTTGTGATAAATGTCAGGGAACAGGTAATATTTCTCAACATAATGAAATGCCTCAGAACTATATACTTTCATGCGAAATATTTGTATGCCTCAGAACTATATACTTTCATGCGAAATATTTGATGTATGGGGTATTGATTTCATGAGTCCATTCCTTACTTCATTTGGGAATAAGTACATCCTAGTAGCGGTAGATTATATGTCAAAATGAGTGGAAGCCCAAGCCTTACCTACTAATGATGCTAGAATGGTAGTACGATTTTTAAAAAAACTTTTCTCTTGATTTGAAACACCTAGGATAATTATTAGTGATAGGGGCACACATTTTTGCAATGCCCAGTTTGAAAAAGTCTTAAAAAGGTATGTAGTACACCATAGAACAGCTACCCCTTATCACCCACAAACCAGTGGTCAAGTCGAAGTGACAAATAGGGAACTAAAATGCATCCTAGAGAAAACAATAGAAACAAATAGAAAGGATTGGTCAAGGAAAATAGACGATGCTTTATGGGCTTATAGAACTGCTTGTAAAACACCCATAGGTACATCTCCTTATAAGCTTGTCTATGGAAAAAGTTGTCATTTGCCATTTGAACTTGAACATAAAGCATTTTGGACTATCAAATTTTTAAACCTTGATTTTAAGCTTACAGGTAAGAAGAGATTAATGCAGTTAAATGAACTCAATGAATGGCGTTGCAATGCATACGAGAGCTCACGACTATATAAGGAAGCCATGAAGCGACGTCATAACAAACAACTGAAACAACCTAAGCAGTTCAAAACAGGTGATCTTGTCTTACTCTACAACTCAAGGCTGAGACTATTTCCTGAGAAACTCAAGTCAAGGTGGTCAGTACCATTCACTGTTCAAACTGTCTTTCCATACGGCACAGTTGAGGTAACCTACCTCGACTACGGTACGTTCAAAGTAAACGGACATAGGCTTAAACACTACAAAGTTGAGAATTTCAAAGATTACATAGAGGAGCTTCAGCTCCACAAAATCCCTTCGTGACACATCTAGGTAGAGTCGAGCTTAGACTCTAAATAAGCGCTTCTCGGGAGGCAACCCGAGCACTAACTTAGTAACTTTTCTTTCTTTAAAATTTTAGTATTTTTCATGCATCAACTAACCCTTTTTAAATGCAGAGATTTAGGACCACACGGCCATGCCCACGGGCGTGTCCAAGGCCGTGTGAACACTTCAAACAGATACACGGTCGTGTACCGAGGCCGTGTATAACTTTAGCAAAAATTTTCCCAAAACATGGGCCACCGATAAATAGCCACGGCCGTATAATATGGCCGTGGCAACCTTCTGACTTCAACACAGGCTGTCGATAAATCTCCACGGCCGTGCGACATGGTCGTGGCAACCCTGCAGCTTAGACACGGGCTTGCACAAATCCCCACGCCCGTGTCCCCAGACCGTGACCAACATTGTCAATTTGGAAACGGCCGTGTGCCCTTCTACACGGCCATGTGAAGAACGAAACCAATCGCAAACGGCTGTGGAAACTATCACACGATCGTGTGAAAAGGGAACTCGATCGCAAAGGACCGTGCGAGATAGCAACACAGGCGTGTACTTTGAACCAGGCGTGCCAAAACCATTGAATTTCGATTCACACTGGCAAACCCCGAGTCACACGGGTGTGTGACATGCCCGTGTGACCCAAAAACTATAAATAAGAAGCCACTATTCATTCTCTTCTTCACTAAAAACCCTAAAATCCTCCCTCTCCAACCACCATAAACGCTGCCACCGACCTTAAAACCACTACCACGCTCGTCCACGCCGAGCCATGCCCGTGCAAACCCACCCCATGACCGTTCGACCTCAACCTACGACCGTGCAACTCTATTTTTGGTTATATTTCTCATTTTTCTCATTTATTTATTTATATTTCATTTTTATTATCTATTTAGTTAATCTTACTTTATTTTAGATGTTAATTCAAGCATGGAAGTAGGTAAACTAGGATGACTAATCTAGAATTATATAGAACATATTAGGATTGCATGCCATTTAAATTCATTTTTGTTTGCCACTTGAATTCATATTTTGCCTGCCATTTTTCTCATAAATTTAGTATAAATACATACCCATATCCATTAGTTTTGCTACAAATTTAAAATGGTTAATTTCTACTATTCTGGTTAATCTTCATTTTATGTTTTCTTAGGAACATTGTCATCCTAATCTACATTTTAATTATTATCTAATCTTTAGGGCTAATGCTTGTTATTTTATTTCAGATACTATGTCATCATCACGCGATAGGAAAACTGTCATCCCCATTTCAAAGAAACGAAAGGGGTCAGGAAGTTCATCATCGAGGCCCACCTCCGAGGCTCGACACCCGTTTATCACTTTTTCCCAAGCCTCCAAGAAGGAACGTTATCAATTACTTCGAGCTCACACTATATCCACCGGCCGATGCATAGATTGGGCCGACCTCGAGCAGATACACCTAGTGGATGACATCCGAGCCCTATTAATGACCGAGTCATGGGAACAGTTCTTCTAGATCGTGGAGCCCACATACTTAGAACTCACCCTCGAGTTCTGCTCCACATTCTATTTGCAGACCGTGATGACCAGATTCGATGATCCAGGGATAGTCCAGTTTCGTTTGGGAGGTCTCGTGTGACACCTCAGCGTTCCAGAGTTTAGCTCAGCACTTAGGCTTTACACAGAGCAATTCATGGCAGACGAAGACTTCCCTAACCTTTCTCGTCGCATCCATATTCGGCCCGTCGATTGTTGGCACGAGATCGCCCCAGGACGTCAAATCTATAACCCCAGTGTCAGCAAGGCGACCGCCCTCGTTCCATCTCTAAGGTACATTTATGCTCTCCTTGCTCACACTCTGGCAAGTAGACGAGAGAGTACAGGCGTCATCAACACTCACGACGTCTACTTCTTATGGTGCATGGCGAATGGACACGTCATCTACTTGGCATACATCATCTCGCACGCCATGTAGCATCAGACAGAGAGGCACTGCAGAGGCGTCTTATCCATGGGGCCCTACATTACACGCTTAGCCCGCCACTTCGAGCTCCTCAACACCACAGCCCAGACATCCTCTTACACACTCATAGGCCAGATGTCTCCTAAAGGCATCGTGATTATGTTTCATATGAGGATGATCAAGCGGAGGCCAGGATGCATCCCTTTACAGTTCCGTCTCATTCAGGAGGGCGAGGACCTAGAAGATATTATTGATGATGTCCCACCACCACCACCGGAGGAGGATGCACCTACTGAGCCACAACCCCCTCGCCACTCATCTCATGTAGCAGCCAGCCACGCTGACCTATCTGAGCGCTTTTCACAATTTGAGCAGCAATGCTTTCGGTGCCTCGATTATATCGATGCCACCTTAGAGTAGATATGCCAGCACCTCCGCATCACTCCACCGTCGCGTGATCCATCTACAGATTAGATATATCTATTCCTCTTAACTTTATTTTTTTACTTTGTTTTACTTTATTATAACTTTTGAACACTGATCTCTATTTTTACCTTTTCTTCTAACTTTATTTTCCTTTTTATGTTTATTTTTATTTTCTTTCATTTCATCTTTTTCATTATTTGAATATTAGTATTTTTAGTATTTTGCTTTATTTTATTTTATTTTATTTCTTTTTCATAACGGCTAACCCCTAACGAGTAATTTCCATTGATCCAAATTCCCCACGACTAATAAATTCTTTCACAGTTTCAAAGGAGCTTTACAGCTCAAATCTCTACAAAAATAGGAACACCCTGCCACAACTGAAGGCTCTTCCAATTCCAATATCCGTCTCACAAATCCATCCAAAATTCAGGGAGTTTCATGTCTTTCCCTATCTTATGATCTTGTGCTTCTATTGCTACTAATGTTATCTTTGTACATTGAGGGCAATGTGCATCTTAAGTGTGGGGGGGAACTTACTTTAAATCTTTAAACTATAAAAACCCTGAAATCTGATGCATTGTTCTTAATTGCATCATCTTTAGTCTCCTATTAGGGATATATTCTGATTGATTTATGATTTTTATTGATATGTGAGAATTAAGACATAGGTGTTTGTACTTTGATTATTCAAACTTTAAAACATTAGGGAATCAAATATGATAAGTTGAAATTTTTAAGAACCCCATTTTTTTTTCATAAGTTATTTTCCTTAATTTTAAAGTGTTATCTTGAGATTTAAAATTCGCAGAATTGACATCAAAAGCCATAGTTCTGGTCAGATTTTTGAGCCTTTTGAGCATATATTCTTTCGTGCTCACTTTTATTATTGCTTTGAATGAGTCAACACTGATTTGTTATTCTAGAACTTGCTTCGATTATACATGTCGAGACCACATCATTGATTTGATACACTGAAATGATAAAGGCACCTAGGATTTAACCCACTTACTCCACAAAAGCCTACCTCCATAAATTAACCCCTAGTGAACCCCATTGAGCCTAACAACCTTTTATTTGACTTACCTCTAATATTAACCTTTCACCCCTTTTTTTTTGTTGAATTCCATTCAATTATTTTAACCCCTATTTTTGTCGAGATTTGAGTTGAAATTTTTATCTAACTTTATTCTCTTTTCCAGATTGTAAAGTTTTATTCAATTTATTGTATTATACTTAAATTGTTCTTAATTAAAAAAAAAACGTATGTATTCAGTTGTAATCTGTAATAGTTCAAATAGTTTTTTGCATATTTCTATTTTAAGGCTACCAAGGTAGAAATGATGTTATTACAAGAATTAGCTCGAGAAATATGTTCCAGTGATAGAGGTTTTTCTAGCTAGATAATTTTTCAGTTCAATTTCGATTCTAACCCTCTTTTGCAGCCTGTAACAACACCCCTAACCAAGCCCCGTTACAACCATTACAAGACCTTTTGATCAATGTATCATATAAATCTACAGTGGTGGAGATTTAATTTTCTTGCAAGCCTATGGTAATACTTTTCAGGTTGATTTGAGAGTATTTAATTCTTGAACCTTAAACACTTCGAGTGGATAGAGTGAATCCTTAGTGAGGATGTCAACTTCTGTTAATTAAGATGGAGAGATAATTACTTAGGAGAAGGGAGGAAACTTATGTTTTCAATGATAAAATTCTTAACTTAAAGTAATTGAGTCTTTAATGTTCTTTTGATTGAATTTTCATTGTATGATTACCTGTGGATTAGTTTACCTGTGGATTAGTTTGAAACATTATTAACAAAGATTATAAGTTGAGAGGAATGATTCTTGATTAGGGATTGAGATTTTGCTTGAGGACAAGCAAAGGCTTAAGTGTGGGGGTATTTGATAAACGATAAATTATACATATTTTTACCTCAAGTTTAGCCTATATTTTGTATGGATTATTATTAATTTTGTGAGAATTGGTTCTCTTAATCTTTCTTTTTCATATCTTATACTCAGGAGAGCATAAGGAAGAGAAAAGAACGGAAAATAGACCAAAAACGAAGAAAATGGGCCAAATTGTGAAAACGACACAGACCAAAAGTCACCACACGGCCGTGCCACATGAAGACCACACGGTCCAGCCCCCAACAAGCACAGCCAGGCCACACGGCCGTGCCTCCATCGACAGACTCTCACACGGCCTCTTGTCGTGGCACACGGGCATGGCACACGGGCATGTACCTGTCGTGAGGAAGAGGAATTTCACTCGGATTTGGATACTTATGGGCTAAGAAAGCCATTCTAAACTCTATATAAAGACCCCAGGAGGCAACTCTAAGGATATACTCTTTTCTCTCAAGAAAGAGTGCCATAATTCTGCCAACACAAGGAGTGAAAGTAAGGGATTACTCCAAGGAAAGCCGATTGATTCATCCCAGAAGCCAGGATTCTACATCAAGAAAGAGGATCTCCCTAAATTCCTTCAGTGGTTTTTGGATTCTTTATGTTTTGTTATCTTATTTCTTCTGAGATGTTTTCTTTATTAGTTATGAATTAAACCACTCAAATTCTTGAGGGGGATGAAACCTAAGACAAATCTTATTATTATTTATTCTTGAATTATTTGATAAATACTTGAATTGTTCTTAATTATGTGTTCTTCATTCTTGATTTAATAATCCTAGGTATTACTTCAAGAACTTGATGTGCTTAGGCAGAGGAGCAAAAGTCCCTATTTTAAGAGTAGATCCACCATAATTAAGCGGAGTTACATGCAACCCTAGACATAGGGCGACATAAATCTGCCGGATTAGGGTCAAACCTAATAGGGGGATCCATAGATCGAATTAATACAACTTAGCAGTGTTAATTAATAAGAAAACTTTAATTAACCACCTAAGATTAGTTGTTCTTTTCCTCAAAAGAGGTATTAACATAAGTTAGGGATCTCTACGGATCAAGTCAAGTAAAGAAATCATCTAGTTCAAGAAGTTAATAACAAGTGAAGTCTAGGTGGATTCTCCCTTAAGTATTGCTCATATCAATCAGCTTTTCCCTAAAGTTTTCCCCAATTTACTTTTTGTGCACTTTTAGTTAGTTTTAAAATTAGTTTCAATCAATCCCCTTTTATTTTTAGGCTAGATAATAGAAAGGAAGTGAGTATTAGTACTTTTGGTCCCCTTGGGTACGATAACTCGGTCTTGCCGCTAAACTATACTACTGTTCGATAGGTGCGCTTGCCTTTAAAATCGTGATATTAGTTAGTTTTAGTGTGATCAGTTTTTATAAATTTTATTACTTAATATCGTGAGCATATCAGCTAACAATAACAAGATCTGTCTTAGGTTTTATCCCCCTTAGATATTTGGGGTTTTAGTTCATAATTATAAAAAAAACATTTTAGAAGAAATAAAATAGCAAAACATAAGAAAACCCAAAACTCCTGAAAGGATTGAAGAGAGATCCTCTGTCTTGATGTAGATCTTGGCTTCTGATATGGATCAATCGGCTTCCCTTCGAGTAATTCCCTGCCTTTAACTCCCCGTCTTGGCAGGAATAAAGCATACCCTTAGCGAGGAATAAAAGCACCCATTGTAGTTGCCTCCTACGGTCTTTATATAGAGTTTTGGAATGCCTTTCTTAGCCCCTAAGTAGCATTTTCCGAGCAAAATTGAAGTTCCTCATGACAGGGACACGTCCGTGTGCACGCCCGTGTGGATTGAGGCCCAGGCTGTGCTCAGGCATGTTAAAGTGGCACGGCCGTGTGGCGAACCTCCAGGCCGTGTTGATTACTGAACTGGGCCTAATTTACCCGTTTTTGGCCCATTCCTTACTCTTTTCTCCTCCTTATGCTCACCTAAGTGTAAAACATGAAATGAAAGGATTAGGAGCATCAATTTCCACAAATTCAATGATAATTCATCCAGAATTTAGGCTAAGTATGATGTAAAAATATGTATAATTTATGGTTTATCAAATACCCTTACACTTAAGCCTTTGCTTGTCCTCAAGCAAAATCTCAACTCACAATTAAGAATTATTCTTCTCAACTTATAATCCTTATCAATAATGTTTCAATCTAATCCACAAGTAATCATACAGTGAAAATTCAACCAGAAGAACATTAAAGTCTCAAACACTCTAAGTTGAGAATTTTATCACAGAAACATAGGTTTTCTCCCTTCTCCTAAGTGATTACCTCTCGGTCAAAATCAACAAGAGTTGACATCCTCACTAAAGATTCACTCTATCCACTCAAAGTGTTTAGGGTTCAAAAATTTAACACTCTTTAGTCAACCTGAAAAGTTATTACCATAGGCTTGCAGCAAAATCAAATCTCCACCACTATAGATTGATATGACACATCGATCAAAAGGTCTTTCAATGGTTGTAATAGGGCTTTGGTTAGGGGTGTTGTCACAAGCTGAAAAAGAGGGTTAGAATTGAGATTTGAACTGAAAAATCATCTAGCTAGAAAAAAAAAGTCTATCAATAGAACATATTCCTAAAGCTGAGTCTTATGATGACATCGTTCTGGATTCAGAAGCTTATCGAAATATGCAAAAAATATTGAACTATAACTAAAATATGAATTACAACTGAATCAACTGTATATACACTTTTTTTTAAGAACAAATCAAATATTATAAATTGAATATTTACAAACTTTTACAAATTGAAAAAGAGAACAAAGCTAGATAATAATTCAACTCAAATCTTGACAAAAATAGGGATCAAGATAATTGAATGGAATTCAGCAAAAAATAAGTTATAGGTTAATATTAAAGGTAAGTCAAAAAATGGGTTGTTAGGCTCAATGGGGTTCACTAGGGGTTAATTTATGGAGGTAGGCTTTTATGGAGTAAGTGGGTTAAACCTAGGTCCCTTTATCATTTCGGTATATCAAATCAATGATGCGGTCTCGACATGTATAATCGAAGCAAGTTCTAAAATAACAAATTAGTATTGACTTACTCAAAGCAACAATAAAAGTGAGCACGAAAGAATGTATGCTCAAAAGGCTTAAAAATCTCACTAAAATTATGTCTTTTGATGCCAATCCTGCGAATTTCAAATCTCAAGGTAATACTTAAAATTAGGGAAAATAACCTAGAAAAATTTAAATTCTCAAAAATTTTAGCTTATCATGCTTGATTCCCTAACGTCTTAAAGTTTGAATAATCAAAGCATAAGTACCTATGTCTTAATTCTCAACATATCAATAAAAATCATAAATATATCAGAATTAATTCCTAATAGGAGATTGAGACTCATGCAGAGAATGAAAGTTAGAATTCGAAATTTGAGAACAATGCAAAAAGTTAGTTGTAAAAATTTTCAGGGGTTTGAAGAGAATGCAATGACTGAAAGTAAGTTTCCCTCCCACACTTAAGATGTACATTGCCCTCAATGTACAAAGATACATTAGTTACAATAGAAGCATAAAATCATAAGATAGGGAGAGAAATAAAACTCCCTGAATTGGATGAATTCTGTGAGGTGGAGGCGGTGGTGCGAGATGAAGTTGCTGACAAATCTGAGCTAATGTTGCATCAATGTGGTCAAATCGCTGAAAACATTGATGCTGGAATTGAGCGAACTGCTCAGAAGTGACGTAGCCTAAAGCTGCCGCATGAACTGAGCGGCGAGTCGGTGGTGGCTTAGTGGGTGGCTCTTCCGGTGGTGGGACATCATCAGTAACGTTCTCGGGGTCCTTCTGCTCTGCATCTCAGAGTAGACAGTATTGTAGAGGATCGGTCCCAGGTCGGCGCTGGATCATCCTCATGTGTAACATAGTTTGGATGCCCTGTGGGGACATCTGGCCGATCAGTGTATAAGAGGATGTTTGTACCGCGGTGTTAAGTAAGCTAAAGTGGCGGGCCAATCTCGTGATGTATAGGCCCAGCGAGATTACGCCCCTGCGGTGTCGCTTCATCTGGTGTTGGATGGCATGGGCAATGAAGTAGGCAACGTCAATCACGTGAATATGCGTCATGCTCCATAAAAAGTAGGCGCCGTGGGTGTTGACGACGCCAATAATCTTACGTCTACCCGTCAGTGTGTGTGTGAGTAGGGCATGTACGTACCTCAGAGATGGGGTGAGAGCAGTCGCTTTGGAGCGACTGGGGTCGTATGTGGGCTGGCTAGGGACTAAGGCGCGCCAGCAGTTGACTGGAGAGATGTGGATGTGGCGGTGGAGTTCTGAGATGTCTTCTTCCTCTACAAACTGCTTAGTGTAGAGGCCTAGTGCTGTACCGAACTTCGGTATACTGAGTTGACGACCGAAGCCTCTTAGACGGAATTGTATCGTTCCCGGATCGTCATGTTGGCTCATCACTGTCTGGAGATGGAATGTGGAGTAGAACTCGAGGGTGAGTTTGAGATAGGTAGACTCTATAATTTGAAAGAACTGCTCCCATGGGTCTGTTATTAATAAGGCCCGGACCTCGTCAGCTAGCTGACTTGTTCTAGTGCGGCCCAGTCGATGCACCTTCTGACTCCGAGAGGTCTTGCCCGCAATATCTGAAATAGTTCTTCTTGTGAGTTCTGCGGGAATTAGAGGAAAGGGTGTCAGACTTCAGCGGTGGGTCTAAAAGAGGAACCACCGGGCCCCTTGGGCTTTTTAGAGGTAGGGACGGTAGCTTTCTTTCCTCGAGAAGACGACATGATTTCTAAAAACAAAACTAAAAAATGTATGCATTAGTTTAAAAAATTGAAAATAAAGATAAAAATAAGTTCCTATTTACAACTTAAACTAACTAAGAGTTCTAAATAAGTCATGCAAGCATAGGATCATTGAAACAAATGGGTCTTAATATATAGAAAATTCAAGTTTCTTAAGATAGTGATAAGTGGCTGCCAAGAAATGTTCCTAAATGGCATAGTGAGTATTCTAGATTAATCATGCTAAATGAATGAATTTTCTATCAATAATAATGCAAGTAACTAAATAAATGATATTATTAATAGATAATTAGATAAAAGACATGTAAAAATAAAGAGAAAAAGCGAGAAAATGGGAACCGAATGGGTGGTTATAGGGCGAAGCACGGTCGTGGCAAGGGTTGCATAGGCATGAAGGCGTGGTTGAGTCCAGCGGCATTACTAGGTAAGGCTAGTGTGAATGGTAGTGGGAGGGTTTCTTAGGGTTTTTGATGAAGAAGAAGATGAATAGTAAGGGTTTATATAGGATTTTGGGTCACACGGGCATGGCACACGCCCATGTGACTCTGGGTTAGCCTGTGTTATTCGAAAATTAGGGATTTTGGCGCACTGGATTCTTGTCACACGCCCGTGTTCCTAGGGCATGTTAGGGAACACGGTCGTGTCCTTCAATGTTCGCTTCTCCCACGGTCGTGTCGGAGGTTACACGCTCGTGTTTGGAATGGCAGGTTCGACCACGGTCTTGAGGCACGGGCGTGTCACGCACCCGTGTTTGGAGTAATAGGGTTGGCCATAGTTTTGGGACACGGGCGTGTCACATGCCCGTGTCGATTTGTCAGGCTTGGCCATGGCCACATCGCACGGCCATGGCTCTTTGTCTCAGCCTCTGTTTTGCCATGGTGTGCCCACGGCCTTAGGCACGCCCGTGTGCATGGCCGTGTGGCTCGAAACAACCTACATTCAAAATGGTTAGTTGATGTATTAGATAGCCTAAAATAAAAGAATTTACTAAGTCAGTGCTCGGGTTGCCTCCCGAGAAGCGCTTGTTTATAGTCTACACTCGACTTTTTCAAGCTTGTTCAGTCACGATGGCTTGAAGAGTTGATATTCTTCTATCCTACTTTCAATTTTATTATCCATGTAAGATTTAAGTCAAATGTGATTTACCTTAAACGTGCCGAGTGACTCATGTTTTATCTCGACTGTACCATAGGGGAAAATTTTCATTACCGTGAAGTAGGGTGTGTCACTTGTATGTTCTTTTGAATTCAAGATTCAAGGATCGTCTTCTCCTAAGATTACCTTATCCTTTACCTTGATTTGATTCGTTTGTACCTGAGGGTCGTCTTGGTGATGCTCTGGGTTGGTGTGGCATATTTTAGGCTTTTCGTGATAGTTCAGCCACTCATCTAGTTCCTCAATCTGAAGCATTCGCTTTTCAGGTACGTCTCCATTGGATGGACTTTTCTGTGGTTGGGTCGCCTTTATGTGAAGTGTATCTTGCACAGCAGGTTGGGTGGTGAGGTCAGTATTTTTACAAGGACTCGTAACTATATTCTTATCATCAACAGTCTTAATTGAGTTTTGAGCTTGTAAAGTAACTTTGCCATCACCTATTCGTAGTGTAAGCTCACCTGGTCCTACATCAATTATTGTTCTAGCAGTTGCTAAAAACGGACGCCCTAGAATTAAGGGTACATTGCTATCCTCATCAATGTCTAAAACAACAAAGTCAACTAGGAATATAAATTTATCAGTTTTGACAAGCACATCTTCAATTATTCCTTTTGGAAATCTAGTAGTCTTATCAGCCAATTGAATGCTCATCTTAGTTTGTTTAGGTTTTCCAAGACCTAGTTGTTTAAACAGTTTATAAGTCATTACATTAATACTAGCCCCTAAATCAGCTAAATCATTTTTGATGTCTAAGCTACCAAGTAAACAAGGAATTGTAAAACTCCCTAGATCTTTCAGTTTGTTGGGCAGCTTATTCTGTAGAATAGCTGAGCACACTGCATTTAGTTCCACATGGGATGCCTCGTCTAGCTTCCGCTTATTTGTCAGTAGCTCTCTTAAAAACTTAATGGTGTTTGGCATCTGCGACAGAGCTTCATAAATGGTAAGTTAATGTGTAATTTCTTTAAAAGTTTAAGGAATTTACCGAATTGTTCATCTTTGCGGTTGATAAACGATAAACTATACATATTTTTACCTTATGTTTAGCCTATTTTTTGGATGAATTATCATTAGATTTGTGAGAATTGGTGCTCTTAATCCTTCTATTTCATGTCTTATACTCAGGAGACAATAGGAAAGAGAAAAGAATGAGAAACGGGCCAAAAATAGAGAAAATGGGCCAAAATGAGAAAACGACATGGCCTAGGGATTCACCACACGGCCGTGGCACACGGCCGTGCCACACAAGGTCCAATACGGCCCAGCCCCGACAAGCACGGCCAGGCTACACGACAGTGCCACCTTCAACAAGCCCACACGGCCTCTTATCGAAACCACACGGGTGTGGCACACGGGCGTGTCCCTATCGTGAGGAAGTTTAATTCTACTCGAAAAAGAATACTTAGGGGCTAAGAAAGCCATTCTAAAACTCTACATAAAGACCCTAGGAGGCAACTTCAAGGGGGTGCTTATTTCCCGCTAAGGGAATACTCTTTTCTCTCAGGAAAGAGCGCTATATTTCTGCCAACACAAAGAGTGAAAACAAGGGATTACTCCAAGGGAAGCCGATTGATTCATCCCAGAAGCTAGAATTCTACATCAAGACAGAGGATCTCCCTAAATTCCTGTAGGGGTTTTCGGGTTCTTTATGTTTTGTTATCTTAATTCTTCTGAGATGTTTTCTTTCTTTATTATGAACTAAACCCCTCAAATACTTGAGGGGGATGAAACTTAAGACAAATCTTGTTATTATTTATTCTTGAGTTATATGATAAATATTTGATTTGTTCTTAATTATGTGTGCTTAATTCTTATGTTATAAGCCTAGGTATTAATTCAAGAAACGAATGTGCTTAAAGCAGAGGAGCAAAAGTCCCTGTGATAAGAGTAGATCTACCATAATTAAGCGGAGTTGCATGCAACCCTAGACATAGGGCAACATAAATCTGCCGGATTAGGGTCAAACCTAATATAGGGAACCATAGATAGAATTAATGCAATCTAGGGTGTTAATTAATAAAGGAACTTTAGTTAACAACCTAGGCCTAGTTGTTCTTCACCTCGACAGAGGGTTTAGCATAAATTAGGGATCTTTACAGATCAAGTAAAGTGAATAAATCGTCTAGCTCAAGAACCAATAACAAGTGAAGTCTAGGTAAATTCTCCCTTAAGTATTGCTTATATTAATTAGCTTTTCCCTAAAGTTTTCCCTAATTTACTTTTTGCGCACTTTTAGTTAGTTTTAGAATTAGTTTCAACCAAACCTCTTTTATTTTTAGGCTAGATAATAGAAAGGAAGTAAGTATTAGTACTTTTAGTTCCATTGGGTACGATAACTCGGTCTTGTCACTAAACTATACTACTGTTCAATAGGTGCGCTTGCCTTTAACATCATGATATTAGTTAGTTTTGGTGTGATCAGTTTTATAAATTTTATTACTTAATATCGCGAGTCGTTATCAGCGGTCTTTCCTTAGCGCATTTGGGTATGGGATACGAGGTTTATACTCTTTGACAACTGCTTCTTTGGAACTTACCTCATCCTTACCTTTATTTACCATAGTCTCTTTACGTGGCTCTGGGTTGGTTTTGGCTAACCCTTTCTCATCTATTGTATCCACGGCATTGAGTTGCTCTTTAGTGTTACTCTCAGTGTTGCTTGATAACCCACCTCATGGTCTTTCAGAAATTATCTTGGTGAGCTGGCCTATTTGAGTTTCGATTCATTGAATGGATGCTTGCTGGTTTTTCAATGCTGTTTCGGTGTTTTGAAAATGGGTTTCTGACACGGCAATAAATTTTGTGAGCATCTCTTCAAGGTTCAGCTTTTTCTCTTATTGGGATGGTGGCTGTTGAAACCTTGGAGGAGGTGGTTGTCTTTAATTTCCTTGTCCTCCCCATGAAAAATTGGGGTGGTTCCTCTAACCTGCATTGTAAGTGTTACTATAAGGGTTATTTTGAGATCTAGAATTATTACCCATATAGTTGGCTTGCTCGGTTTCTATAACATGTCCATAGGAGGAGTAATTGGGATTGTACATGTTTCCTTGAATTGAGTCACACTGCATCACTGGGTGTACCTGTGTAGAACCAACAAAGTTATCAATCTTTTTATTAAGAAGTTCTACTTGATTAGAAAGCATAGTGACTACATTAATATTAAAAACTCCGGCAGCTTTTTGTGGCTTTGTTCTCATGACTTGCCACTGATAGTTATTCAGTGACATCTCTTCTATACACTCGTAAGCTGCTTCTGGTGTTTTATTGTTAATTGTTCCACTGGCGGCTGCATCGATCATCTACCTTGTTGAGGGATTCAAACCATTGTGAAAGGTTTGAACTTGTAACCACAGAGGTAACCCATGGTGAGGGCATATTCTCAAGAGATCTTTGTATCTCTCCCAAGTATCGTAAAGTGTTTCTAAGTCCATCTGCACAAAAGAAGAAATATCATTCCTCAATTTAGCTGTTTTAGCCGGAAGAAAATACTTAAGTAAAAACTTTTAGGTCATTTGTTCCCATGTAGTGATAGATCCTCGTGGTAAAAAATTAACCACTATTTAGCTTTGTTTCTCAAGGAGAACGGGAATAGCCTAAGATGAATGGCATTATCAGAAACGTAATTTATTTTGAATGTATCGCATAATTCCAAAAAGTTGGCTAGATGCGAGTTAGGATCCTCATCCTGCAAACCATCAAATTGAACAAACTGTTGTATCATTTGAATAGTGTTAGGTTTCAGTTTAAAATTATTTGCAGCAATAGTAGGCCTAACAATGCTAGATTCAGTGCCTGCTAAATTAAGTCTAGCATAATCATAGATAGTATGCGGAGCAGGATTTTGCTCAACAGGATTTGCGGCTACTACAGGAGGTAGTTGATTATCCTGATTGGCTTCCATCTCTTCAGTAGGTTCAGGTTCTTCTTCTTGATCTTGTTCTGGATATTGCAAGCTTTTTCTTATCTCTCGGCAAGTTCGACGGACTGTCGCTTCTAAATCGTCGTAAAAAAGCAGTGGTCCTCCTGGGTTTCTTCTAGTCATAAACTAGAGATACCTAGAAGGGAAGAAAATTTTAGTAAATTAGATAAAAAATAAAAGCAAAAATAAAAACCGAAAATAAATAAAAGTAATAATAGCTAAAGCAATAGAAATCGAGTGTTCCTAATGTCTTAGTTCCCCGGAAATGGCACCAAAAACTTGATCTCTCGTGATTGTGATGAAATAAAAAAATCTGATCGTATCTGGAAACTAACTAATATCACGATAAAAAGGCAAGTGCACCTATCGAATAGTAGTATAGTTAGTGGCAAGACTGAAACATCGAACCCAAGGAACTATGAGTACTAGTAATGACTTTCTTTCTATTATCTAGCCTAAAAATAAAAGAGGGGTTTTGTTTCTAAATTAACTAATCTAAACTAAACTAGAAAGAAACGACAAAGAGTAAAGAGAGAGATTACTTTTGGGAAAACTGATTGATTAAGGCAATGCCTAAGGAAGAATCCACCTAGACTTCACTTGTTATCTAACTCTGAACCAGATGATTTCTTCATTTGATTTGATCCGTAGAGATCCCTAAATTATGTTAATACCTCCATCGAGGATAAGAACAGCTAATCCTAGGTTGATTAACAGAAATCTCTTTCTAGTTAAAACCCCTAGTCTTGCATTAACTCGATCTATGGCTCCCCATATTAGATTTGACTCTAATTCGGTAGATTTTCGTCATCCTATCTCTAGGATTGTGATCAACTTCGCTTAATTATGTTGGATCTACTCCTATGCAGGGACTTTTGCTCCTCCACATAGGCACATTCGACTTAAATCAATATCCTTGACATATCAATTTAAGAGTTAAAAACACAATTAAGAACAAATCAAATATTTATCACACAGCTCAGATAACATTAACAAGATCTATCTTAGGTTTCATCCCCCTTAGATATTTGGGGTTTTAGTTCATAATTATAAAAGAAAACATCTCAAAAGAAATAAAACAGCAAAACATAAGAAAACCCAAAACTCCTGAAAGGATTGAAGGGATATCCTCTGTCTTAATGTAGATCCTAGCTTCAAAGATGGATCAATCGACCCTTCGAGTAATTCCCTACCTTTAACTCCTCGTCTTGGCGAGAATAAAGCACACTCTTAGTGGGGAATAAAAGCACCCCTTGTAGTTGCCTCCTAGGGTCTTGATATAGAGTTTTGGAATGCCTTTCTTAGCCCCAAGTAGCCTTTTTCGAGTGAAATTGAACTTCCTCACCACAAGGACACGCCCGTGTGCCACACCCGTGTGGCGAACCTCCAAGCTGTGTTGATTATTGAACTGGGCCTAATATGCCATTTTTTGGCTCGTTCCTTGTTCTTTTCTCTTTTTTATGCTCACCTAAGTATAAAACATGAAATGAAAGGATTAGGAGCACCAATTTCCACAAATTCAATGATAATTCATCCAGAATTTAGGCTAAGTATGAGGTAAAAATATGTATAATTTATGGTTTATCAAATGTGCATGGCTAAGAACGAAAATCCAACTTATGAGAAAGAAACGGCTGGAGATACAGGAAACAACAGCACACAAACACATGTAAATAATCATATATAGGATCCTGGCCATGAAGAAATTTAAAAGGAGATTGTCCGTTCAGAACGGTCATGGGAAGACGATTTATAAGATGAATGGCATAACAAAACGCATAGCCTCAGAAACTCATAGGAAGATTTGCTTGAGCTAACAAAGTAAGACCTGTATCAACAATGTGTCGATGTTTACGTTCAGCCACCATATTTTGTTTGGATGTATGCAGACAGGATAACCGATGAATTATTTCATGTTCAGCTAATATGAGCTTAAATGCATGAAACTCACCTGCCCCAATCACTCTAAAACTATTTAATATCTCTCCCAAACTGAGTTTTGACCATCCGTTGAAATTGAATAAAGTAATCCACAGCCTGAAACTTACGCTGAATAAGATATAGCCAAGTATAGTGAGTACACATGTCAATAAACGAAATATAGTATCAATGATTGCCACAAGCAATAGACGCAAGTCCCCATAAATCAGAGACAACCAAAGCAAATGATTCATTATATTTAGTGGTAGAGTGAAAAAAAGGTAATTTATGAAACTTCCATTTTCTGCAAGCAATACAAACATTAGTAAGATGAGAATTATTTTATACAATATGATATTTATCTAAAACAGACTTAACCATATGAGAAAAGGGGTGATCAAGTCTTCGATGCCACAACGTAAAAATATCACAATTGTCACTAGTGGACTGAAGGCCAGATTTTGAAGTAGGAGGAACTACAACAGAATAAGCAGAAATAATCGGAGAGAATTGGTAGAGCCTATTATAAATGCGGCCCTGTAGTAAAATTTCCTGAGTCTTGATGTCCTTAATAACACAGTAAGACAGGTGAAATTCAAAAAACATGTTATTTTTAGTAGCAAACTAGGATACAAACATGAGATTCTTCTGTATAGTTGGCACACACAAAATATTAAACAAATGAAGTAAGTTAGTCTTTGTGGGTAAAATAGAATTATCAATACTCAAAATTTTGGTAGGAGTACCATCACCCATGAAAAGAAGAGAAATACCAAAGTATGGTGTGGACTCATTCAAAGCAGAGGCTTCTCGATAAACGTGATGCGTAGCCCCGAAATCTGGATACCAAGATGATGTTCCTACAGTCATAGAAATATATGAGTCATCATCATCAAAGTTAGACCCAAAAATGAGTTGTATTGGCATTGGACCCTGTAGAATTTGAAAAGTCAGAAGCATAAAAGTTAGGAACCCGAGGCAACCCAACACAATGTAGCGTCGAAGCAGGATAAATACGAGCACGAGGTTTTGTCATCTAGGGAATGCGTGACCTAGAATTTGGTCAAGAAGCACTACCTCCGATAGGCCAAAGTCCTAGTCCATGACCAAGAGAGCCCTCATACTAAACACAATTTGAAATCAGCCCACTAGGATGTGTATTATGAGGTGATCCATTGGAAGGAAAAATTCGCCTAACATTGTGGCTTGCAGCAGACAGCCCAGCAGCAGACGGCCCAAGAGAAGGACTATCCAGAATCGGTCCAACAGCAGCAAGCCTGCCCGATGGGCCAAAATCATAGCCTGTTCCATCACCATATGAGATAAAATGGAAGTCTGTAGCAGACGGCCCAACAGCAGACTGTCAAAGAGAAGGACCATGCAGAATTGGTTCAATAGCAGCAGCAGGCCTACCTGATGGTCCAAAATCATGGCCTGCCCTATTATCATACGGAACAAAATGTTGTAACGAATCAGCCCCAGGTTGTGAGAAGTGTAGAAGAGTTGCTACTGTAGACAAATCGCCCCATCAGCCTCTAGGGAGAAACGATTGTGGCGTCGGTGAGGAAACGCCAGTAACCTAGCCATGAACAGCAAAACTAGTAACTTCCAAACCAGGATTAGTAAAAGTGGACGATGATAAGGGCCTCGCCACCAATACCGGACCACCGTAATCACTATTAAAGTGATAGTAGCACGGGTGAGCCAAATGGCCAAATCGACCACAAATCTGACATTAGGCACGGGAATGAAAGCCCCTCCGTCGACCAATGGGAGGACAACCGTCACACACAGCATCCACCACCATTGGCTATGAAACCGCCTCCACCAGATGCGCATGAATTGGCACCTCTTGCACCGCTCGAGCCTGGTGACTTTCGTACTCCAAAAGTACATCAACAAGATGTTGAAAGGGCAAAGGCTCCGATGAAAAAGATGCAAGGGTTAGCACTACATCAAATTCCCACGGCAAACCTACAAGCACGATCTCCACTTTCTCCGTTTCAAAAATTCGAGATCTAAAGGCATCAAGTAAAGAACATTTATTTTGGATCTTTACAATGTACTCCTTGATTAATAGATCACCCTTTTCAGTTAAGTGTAACTCATGATGGACATGAGAGATCTTGGCCCCAATAACAGCGGCAAAGAGACGAGTAACAGTTGTCCAAATGTCACAAGCCGTCTTCACATCTGTGAAACAAGATAAAAGAGATGAACTAATAGTAGAGAGAAGCCAAGAAGTAAGTAATTTATCCTGTTGAAAATACGATGAAGTGTCGGGATTTGAAACCAGAGATCCATCCGGCGATGGCAAGAACCTTGGCGGAGCAGGTAGAGTCCCTTCTAAAAAACTGGTCAAATTATATCCTTCAGAAATCAACCGAATATGCTGCTGCCATTGAATGAAGTTACTATCATCCAGCTTAATTGTATCATGACGAGGGAAGGACTGGACCAGCTGAGTACCAGTGAATGACAAACAACCGTGAGTAGTAGTGGAAGAGCAAATAGAGGCAGAGGTGGCCATAGAAACACAATACACAGGTCTCTAGTAGTTTAGGTGACGGATACCATGATAAGATTTCTTCTTAGATTGAAATCTATTCTCTGAAAATTAAATTGATTATGTTGTTTTGAAACTGTACAATCAATAGTGTTTATATAAATGTAGTATGAGTAACTGCAAATAACTTAGTAACTGCATAACCATTTGTATAACAGACTAACAACTTGCATTACAAACTAATAGACTAGCAGAGGACTAACAGATTGCCTCTCATACACTCTTAACACGAAGCATCTTTATGTTTTCTGCTTCCAGTTACATTTGTTTGTTCACAAACTTGTTCACCGACATCTTTTCAAAATAATCGGACCATTATCACATAGAGATGTCAAGAAATTCAAATGTTTGGATATTTTAACTGGAATGTGTCGGTACAAGCTCATATTGCTAAGCTAAGACGACGTGAAATTAATGGATAGATAATATTAGGTAAAAGTATCACTGAGGCTCTGCACTAAGAGTCAAATTATATTTTACCTTCTCTACTAAAAAATAGACAAACTAATCCATGTATATTAGATCAAATGGCAAACTAATCATTTTGTTAAAGTTTTCATCCATTTCTATTGTTAATGTTGATGTGGCTAGTAGAGAAACTAGATATGACAAAATGCCATGTTAATAAATATTTTAAATTATAAAAACCCAAAAAATAAATAATCTTTTAATAATTATTTAAAAAACCACATCCAATATGAATTAAAAAAATCATGGGAAATTATTTAAAAATTATTAAAATTTATAGAAATATTGAATTGACTAAAAATTACTAAAAACATCCATAATGAATTTGAACAAATGGTTGTTCATGTTCAAATAAACATGGATACCCTTTTATCCAGATTCATTCTGGAAATATTATTAAATAGCAAATTTATTTCAAAATTATAAATGATTTTTAAATTTTTAAAAATTAATAATTAAAATATTATGAAAGGTTAAAAATAAAACAATTAAAATTTATTAAACATACATATTTTTTATTATGTGTCAAAATGTGAAGCTGTTACATATTATCATATTATTGATTGTCAGTGCCACGTCAACATATTTTAACAGCGTTAATCATATATTTAAAAGGAATATCAATTTGAGTTACTATTTATAAGTTTAAATACTAATTAAATCTTAGAATCTTCAAAGTTTTAAGCACTAATTAAATATGAAGTAAATATAAATCATGAAATTAATGTACTTTGTATATATTATTAATTTTAATACTTACCCTTTAAATTATAGGCTCTTGGGCTAAGTATTACAATAAAAAAATTGGTTGGGGTAGTGGGTTTTGCAAGGTATTGGAGGAGAGTGATAGTTTTGGCAGTAGCTAGAATGGTGAATGGGGAAAATACTGTGGGCAATAATTTGGCTTCAATGAGGAACATAAAGGAACTGAGTAGACAACGACAGACGCAAATTCAACATGTTTTTCGTGAAGCTAACAATGCAGCTGACATTTCGGCGAACCAGTCATTAACAAAGCTCCGTGATTACGCATCTATGCAACGCCATCTTAAGGGCTAGGAAAAATCTGAATAGGACCGTGTTTTTTTACTTAAAAGTAAAAATCAAAAGTACTATAAAGATAGAAATGAGTAAAAGTAGGAGATGTTACGTGTATTAGTTGAAGTAACACATTGGTTTTTTACTTACAAAAAAATAAAAGTAGGTAAAAGTATTATAGGAATATTTATATTATTTAAAAAAATAGAAGTGAACAAAAGTATTATAAAAATTTTTATATTAAGAGTTAAATTGTATTTTATTCTTTCTACTAATAAAATAAATAAATTAATCCTTCTACATTAGATTAAAGAGTAAATTGATATTTTTTTATTAAAATTTCATCCATTTGCACAGTTAAAAATTAGTGTGGTTGATAGAATAATTAGATAATAACATGTGATGTGTTACATGTACCTTATATTGATGTAGAAAGAATAAAATGCAACCTGACTCTCTATATAAGGATCTTCATGATATTTTTATTAGTAGAAATATATTCTGTAAAGCTTTCACTGAAACTACCTTTCATTAGCCTTTGGGTGAATATGTTTATTAGGCGAAATCATTACGCGAAGTTGAAATAATTTAAACCTTCCTTAGTTCTAGGCATAATAAAATGCATGTTTTACTACTATAATTTGCTCCTAAAATATTTAAAATTGTTTTAATATTTAAACTCAAAATACATTAAAAAAATTAAAAAATTCAACATACCATAGTACATTTGATACTCCAAATTTGTTTTGGAATAGAGAAATTGCAAAATAACAACAACGTAACAAAAGAGCGGTGGTGGTAATGAAAAAAGAAGGCGGCAAAAACAAAAGAATGGTCGTGTGTGTGTGTTGGGGGGGGGGGGAATCAAAGATGGTAAGCTAACTCTCTTTTTAACTGTTTGTTGGTCAAACTCCATCGAAGTCAGAGGGAGATATCCCAAAGTCAAGATTTTAGTTAACATTGGTTGATTACCTTATCCAAAGTGTAATGTTTGAACACTAATTTAGCATTGTAGGCAAGTAGTCTAATTATTGGTCACCAAATATAGTTTAATTCAGATCCATTATTCCAAACCCAATAAAAAAACCCCCAATTTTTTTTATCTTATTTATTATCGGTAAATTAAAGAGATAGATTAGTAGAAGAAAAATTAATTCTTACGTCAACCCCCAATAGACTCACATTAGCAATCCACAAATCCTAAAATTTTCCCACGCTTTCTCTCTTTCTTGAGAACAAAGAGAAAAAAACATGAGGGTACAGCAGAGGCCGATCCGCGCGCTGTCGATGTGGGTGAGACGACAGCCGCCGAAGGTGAAGGCTTTTTTGGGGGTAGTATCGGGGATGGCAGCGCTTGTTCTTCTTCGATTCATTGTACACGACCATGACAATCTCTTCGTCGCCGCCGAGGCTGTCCACTCCATCGGAATCTCTGTCCTTATCTATAAGCTTATTAAGGAGAAGACTTGTGCTGGTAATTACGAATAAAGCTTGTATCTTTTTGATAAAAGAATTCTAGATTTGTTATTAGAATTGTTTTTGATTAATTTGTAGCTTAAACTTAATACGTGGATGCTTTTACCCTAATTTTGTAATTTAAGAAACTCATGAAGGGTAATGATTAATTTGCAAAATTTTAAAGGTTTGGGTTTGGTCTTGTGGCAGGCTTTGATGAGAAATTATTATTTCCGATGCCTAGAATTATATATATATTTGGGGTGTTAATAATCATTATAGGGTATCATATCAGTTTACATTGAAGGGTTTCTTCTTGATGCAAAGTGAAACCATTTTTCAAACCATTTTTTTTTTATTTGCTAGTTTAAGGAGGTTACATCATCAGTATTTTGGATAAGCCTCTTATGCTTCATTTGGTAGCAATAAACTAATTTCACTTGGTAATTTTTAGTCACTCACATGACTTCTTTTGTTTTAAGAAAAGGGGAGGAAAGTTTTTAACTTATTTTGAAGATATCTTTTTTCACTAAGTTTTACTTCTTTTAATTTCAAGTTTAAATTTGTACTAATTATTCTTTATGTTATGACAAAATGTTTTTCTACTCGTGTAATAATAAACTTTTCTCTTGTGTTAATACACTAAATAACCAAGCAAGGTACTCGAGAATTACAAGGTCCTTGTATGCTGCAATGTATGACTTGATCAAAACTAATATTGTACAGATTAGGAATGGGAAACTATATTCCCGTTCAATCAATATGCTAATTCTTTTTGCATGAGTATCTAATGCAATTTTTAGGGTTTCCCCGAACTGTACGTATGACAAGAATGTTTGATTGATAAATAAATGTTGTTTTTAGAGCACAAATGCTTGTTCCCTTTCTCACATCTATGACTATCCTGGTATGCTTAATACTTTTTGGTTTTTAAAATGCTGTATGCGTATTAGTCTTGGTCAACTGTTTACACGACATAAATGATTGAATTAGGTAACCCTAGATTATTGGTTAAGCATGCGAAGAAAGTCTTTGTTGGCAAAGATATTGATTTTACTCAATTCAATAAAAAATTTTGAATGGTTGCAGGGCTATCGCTCAAATCCCAAGAACTAACAGCTATCTTTTTAGCTGTTAGGCTGTATTGTAGCTTTGTCATGGAATATGATATACATACCCTACTTGATTTAGCCACATTGGCAACAACTTTATGGGTTATTTATATGATCCGTTTCAAACTAAAGTCCAGCTACATGGAAGACAAGGACAACTTTGCTTTATATTATGTTGTGAGTTTTCATCAGTCATGAACTTTTATTTACTTGCAATTATGTGTATGCAGCCCTGTCCTACATATTGTTGAATTTAGAAATGAACCATATATCCTGTTTTTCGTGTTTTCGTAGTCAATAGATGGCCATGTTTTGCTGTAGAGCCAACGCTCTCTATCATCTGAGGTGTATGTAATCTTGAAAGTGCTTGGTATGCTTACAGAAGCAGATTGCTAATTATTTTCTCCTATCTATGATGGTAGTTTTCAGGGATTTCCTGTTGGTTTGGAGATCTGCATATTCTTAAAAAATATAAAATTTTATTTCTTTTCAATCTCTGTTTCTTAAAAAAGACATCTGCGTATTATTTGAGATGCTTTGTTCTCTTTTCCTTTTTCACGTGTTGCTCTTTAGATCAGTGCTGGTCTTCTGTCTATTGAGTTCTCATTTGTCTTCAGTTGTTCTTAGTGCTGTTTGTTTCGAATTCCAATGTGGAAGTCACCTTGTACCTCATCCTTCTTGTTTTGATTTAATAAATACTGTTATGTAACCAATTGAAGAAAAATATTAGCTTGTTCTTGCAACGCATGGACATACATATTAATTGCACAATTGTCTTCTTTGTTGTTCAAGTGGATTTTCTGAGCACATTCTTGAAGTCATAACCTGACTTTTGAGTTTGAATGCAGCTTGTCCCATGTGCTGCACTGGCCCTATTTATTCACCCCTCTACTTCTCATAATCTAGTGAACCGGATTTTCTGGGCATTCTGTGTATATCTAGAAGCTGTTTCAGTTCTACCCCAGCTGCGAGTGATGCAAAATACCAAGGTATAAATTACTTAATGATAGATAAACATTTAGAAGGTTTATTTATAAGATTACCATCTCTAACTCATCTTCGTGCTTACAGATTGTTGAGCCTTTCACAGCTCATTATGTATTTGCACTGGGTGTTGCAAGGTTCCTCAGCTGTGCTCACTGGGTTCTCCAGGTTTGATCTTGTGACTTGAATGTGATTGGTTTTGGTTATCTTTTTATTAATGTTCAGCAATTTTGAAATTGAGGCCTAGTTGGAGCGTTAAATGGATGCTAGTCTGTGGTTAAATTTTGTCTGCTTTAGAAATAATAGACAACTTGAGTCTGCATGATGAACGATCCTGAAGGTCGAATTGATTGCGTATTGCCTAGATGAGTCTGGTTCTAGATGTTCATATATGCCATTTCAGTTAGCTGCATTTTATGTCAACATAAGTAATTCTGCATGGAGGGGAAACCTCTGTATGATGTTGGAGAAGTGTCATTGTAAATTATTGTGAGGGCAATTGCATTCAGATATTAATTCATTCCTACTGCTTTCAACAGGTTTTAGACAGTCAAGGACACTTGCTGGTAGCCCTGGGTTACGGATTGTGGCCCTCCATGGTTCTTATTTCAGAAATTGTCCAAACTTTCATTTTAGCAGACTTCTGTTACTATTATATTAAGAGGTTGGTTACAAATACATTATAATGCGTGGTATACAAGTATAATAACTAATACTATAGTCTACGGAGACATTGTTAATGTTTACTTATATAATCATTTATATTTTGCAGTGTCTTTGGAGGGCAGCTTGTTCTCCGTCTTCCCTCCGGAGTAGTATAAGTGAAGATTCTGTTTTGCTTTGGTAGATGAGCTTGTTTGCCGAAAAAAGTATTACTCGGTTAAAAATGTGACTAGGCATCCTAGTTCAAGTTCTGGTTTTTGCTCTCGACATGTTTCGTATGACTGGAAATTAGCGGATTGTTTGTAAATTTCGGGGTGCAGAAACTTTGGGTGGATATATATTGAAAACATTTCGTAGATGGATTGATTTTTTATGTCAAATGCTAATCTTTTGCTTATATGAAGTTAATTTTTGTTGACTATTCCTACATGTGATGATATGCATTGGCTCTCAGCTAGCGTACAATTTTTAATCTGAAGTAATAATCTAGCAGGTCTGGATGAAAATGAATAGAAGTTCTAGCTTACAGTTCCAAAATATACTTTGACAGAAACTGGCTTTAGATGATTATCAACCTTCATATTTTGGAGACATTGAGAATTCACTTTCCCACCTGTTTACAAGACTGCACGTAAAAAGATCAGTTTGGCTGAAGTTTTTAGAGAATCAAATGACAGAATACTAGAAATAATAATCATATAGATTTAGAGTATTCAGTTTCGTAGATTCTTTATGAAACATTAAATGCATAAGGTCTCCTTTTGCATGCATGATAATTGATTTTCACTATGATTATATAATAGGAGATCCAACTTCTTTGAAATTGTAAGACATTATTCTTATACTGTCAGGTTTCTTGCAAGAATACCCTCGAAGGTAACCCCTGGTCCAAAAGCTAAAATCAAGCCCCATTCACTCTCTTCTTCTTGGCTCTCTTTCTTTTGCTGCTTCTTCTTCTTCAAGATCTCTTCTATCATGTATTCCAACACATACACAATTGTGTTACTGCTAGCATTTCCATAATCCATCAACGCTCTTCTACTGGCACTTAGTTTCTCTGGAAACAAATCTAGTCGTTTTTCTATTCTGTTCAAGATTGCAGGTCCACCAGGATGAACAGCCCAGAACATCTTGTTGTAGTCCTTGTCAGTCAATCCAACGGTTGCCATCAACTTCTCACAGAAACTTTCAACGTTATCTTCAATTATCTGAGGAAGCTCCCTTGCAAGCTTGAAACTAATCCCCTCTTCTGTAAGTTTCCCATCAATCGTCTTCTCAGTATCAGGCAAGAAATTCTGGATTGCAGTGTGAAGCTCAAAGAGAGGTCTCTCAATGCTCAAAACTGGATCAGAGCCAATGATCATAGCTCCAGCACCATCGCCAAAAAGAGCTGCACCAACCAGGTCATATGGTCTATCTGCACTTGGAGGTTTGAAACCAATAATGGTAGTTTCAGAAGTAGCTAGTAAGATCCGACTTCCGGGATTGTTTTCCGCAATGTCTTTTGCTACACGAAGGCCAGCTGCACCCCCAGAGCAGCCCATGAAATAGAGCATCACACGTTGTGTCTCAGGGCTGAGTCCAAGTCCTTTGGCCAAGTAAAGGTCACCACCAGGCAGCCGAGCTTCACTCGAGGAAACATAGACTAAGTGGGTTAAGTCTGATATAGGCCTGCCCCATTTTTTGATACAAACTCGTGAGGCTTCAACAGCCATCTCCGTGACAGCATCGTTACAGATATCCAATCGTTGCTTCACAGTGGGAAGTCCTTCAATGGCAAGCTCTGGATACTGCTTCAGGATTTCTTCTGACATTACCACATACCTTGTTTTAACAGTAGTTGTCTTGCCTGCCAAGAACCAAAATGAAGGAAAATATGTTAAATAACTGTTGTTTTAAGTTGAAACCGAAAAAAGGAAGAAGGGAGAGGGGAGAGGGGAGAGGGGAGAGGGGAGAGGGGAGACTAGGAATATAGCAAGCAAAATGAATCATAGGTGGAAGTTGGCAGTGTTACAGAGTCGGCTTAGCTTCTTCCTGAGATCTGGATCATCGCAGTTGGTGTTCTTAAAATACCCATCAACCAGAAACTCTTGCATGACAAGCTGGTGAGGGAAAGCCTTGCCCAGAGCCAGAATTGTGGCTTTCCCAGGGTTCACCATCTTTGGGAAACCTTCTTTTGGTTCCTCTTCACTCCCCATATTTTCTTCCCTGAAACGTTACTGAATATACTCCCTCGGGAGGTTGTATAGGAACTGTTTTACCCGCAAAGGAGTATTGATGGTATGCTACTCTATATATATATATTTATATATATATTTTCGGTGCTTCTGCAAGCACAATTTTTTAGAGAAAGCTTAAAGGGAGTTGTGGATTATTCATTCCTATTAAGAAAAATGAGAAAGGTGTCATTATTATTATATTGAGAAAGAGTCGTTGAGAAGTAAGAACTTCATGCAGTTCATTTTAACAAGCGTTGGTTGGGGTTTGGTTCGAGGTTTAAATCTGCATTTTACTGTATTGATAGCATGGTAGGATATGTCAATTGCTATGTAAATATGTACCCAAAGTCCTTAATTTATTTGGTGGAGTTTTGCTGATAAAGAAAAACAAACCTGCCGGGCTTGAATCATTTGCCAAGATATTCTACTATCTACTCCAATGCTTTTACAGTGTTGGTTGATCTGTAAAAGAATGCCTACGAGGAAAAGAACAATAAAATAACAAAATGCAGTGATGACAGGATTTAGTTCGTCTTCCCCACATCACTGCATGTAGATTTGATCGTCACCCCCCGGGTACCGTTACCTTATATCAAACGTATTCTCCGTCGGCCTTGACTTGAGTTCAAGTTTCATCTTTTTTCTTTTTAATTAAGGATTCGTGTTGGATTCAAAACTAAAAACACAAAAGCTAAGCATACAAATGAAGAACTTTAAGCTGAAATCTTCACCTTTCAATGAATTATAAGGTTTGTTGTAAAGGTTTCCTATTATTTTTATAAAGGATTCGTCTTTGTAACTATACTAACCCCCAAAAAAATGGCTTACAATGAATTTATGGGAAAAAATAACAAAAATTCCCACCAAGTTATGATTTGGTGAGCGAACATTTACAAAGATTTTATTTATCCATATCAAGTAAATAATCTCTTGAAAGTCAGACAGATGCAAAGAAGAAAAACTGGGTTAGTAGGTTTCAAGCTGGAGCTGACATTTGGTAGCATGGGGAAAGTGTCTGGAAGAGGCATTTGACAGTCTTCACCATTGAAATATATTCTTCGAGGTAGCGCCCATCCGTTTCTAAGTGTAAAGGAATCTAAATCCTTCCTTAGTAAAATCTGTGTGGATACTGCACCCACTTTATCTTCTTCAGCATAGAGTAGCTCGTCATTATAGTACTCAATCCCCCAAAATAGAGCAACCTCATCTGCAAGAGTTCTTCTTAGAAAGAATTATAAAAAAAAGTAGGAAAAATCCATCGTAATGACCAGGATTCGGACACCTCCTCAGGGCAAATGGACTCTCTTAATGGAGAGTCTTTGGTTCTAACTGAGGGAAGAAGGCTTGAGGGACTTGTGAGTGCCCAAAGAGGACTTTCAATGTAGCCTAAAAGGGATGATGACCAAAACCCCGGCACGTGAGGTGAAGCGGGAGATATGTCTGAATCCTGGCCATTGGAACAGTATTGTAAACTGAAAGTACCTGAAAATCCAAAAGAGGGAAGCATTGTACTGTTAAAGCTATATGCACTTGTACTCTGGCTGAAACCAGGATGCTGAATTAGGACATTCCAGTTTGAATAGTTTCTTTTATAATTGTAGTTTGAGATGGTCAGCTTCACTTTCCAATGTGTAACGTAATTTGTTATTATATGCCAATGAATTCGAACGGGGCACATATGGTCAGTGCACTGAACTATATCATTATTATCAAATGAATCAGATTCTGGTGCACTATAACCTTCTCTGGCATTGCATGAAGAAACAAAAGATGAGTGTCGTTAAAGCTTGGAAACTATAGCTAGGAAATAGAGGTATTTAGGTTTTGCATTACAAAATGAAGACAATTGTAACCCACCTTATGCATGAAACTGTGTTTTTATCTGCTTCTCTGCATCCACAGCTGCAAGTAGGGCATGATGTGATCTTTGGATTGTAAAATGTGGAGAGTGAAACACAGCATACAGGTGCTTGATTGGCAATAAAGCTGGAATAAGTGCATGTTGATTTCCATGTTCCTGGTGAACACGTGGCTTTCATTTCACAATTTTTATTTACCTCTAAAATCTCATGGAGAGCTTTTCAGTATTTAGTGGATACAATGGTGAATAATGAAGTTAAATTGAATACTTACTATAAGCTTGGAGTTGTCTTTTACCCCCAATATCAGAATAAACTGTAGGATCAGTGTCCTCAATTAAGTCACAAGTATAACCAGGGCCTGAAGCCATTAAAGTAAGATTGATTGGTGCCTGCACATTCGGATTCGCCCCTAAGTTTCCGATCGTCATTTCGAAGGATGAGAATGACTTAGAAGGATTGATAGCCCAAGCAGCAAGAAGACCACCATGACAACAACCATCTGGTTTGTTTTCTGATAACGCATCCGGCATAAGATCAGCAATTACAGGGCTTTTCTCGCAAGAGTGCGGCGGTGTTTGGAACTTGAACGATGAACAGTTCCCTTGTTTAGTAGCAAAAGCACCTGCCATAGACAAGATGGTCTCATTCTTGGCCCATGTCCAACCCAATTTCCAACCAGGTTTATCAACATGGCGATATTGATAATAATTTTGAATTGTTACCCTTGCCTGCAAACCAGATCATCCTGAGTAATCACACAGTGAATGAGTGAAATGAAACCCTGCAGTGATTATGAATAATATACAAACCACATAGCCTTCTGGTATCCATTGATTAATGTCAAAAGTAACCGTAATGTTGCCATTGGGATCCAAAGGATCATAGCAATCTGCAAGCCAGTAAGAAATGCAAACAATATATCATTAGCATTAATTGATAGTTTCATTTATTAAAAAGTCTAAGAAACAAAGAATGAGAACTGCTTGATGCCTGATAAAGTGCAAACAGTGATTAACGATATCAGCATCAAAGCAAGTGACCTTTCAAGAGAAAGAAACAGCCCCATTTTTTTCTGGGAAACAAATAGCAAAGTTGAGATATGGGGTTTAGATATTAAGTTGAAAATTTGTGACGAAGTATGTACTGTGATGTTAGTTACTAACAAGGTAGAAATGGTGTGATTCCATCTGGTTAAAACCCAAATCCTCATCATTTTCACAATGCTGGGGTTTGGACAAACTAGAATCATTGGAGAAATCAGAAATGGATATTAAAAGACAAATCCCAGATAGCCAATTAGAAGATTCCTTGAAGGCCGGAAGCATATTAAAGCAAAATAGAAAGTCCTTTCGGTTTTGGAATGACATTGTTCGTCCTTTGCGACATCGACTGTTGAAAACCAGTTAAAGATAATAAATCATCACTTAGCGACAAAATCATCATATTTGAAACTATCATTGACTCAGAAATGTCTTTTTGTACAAGTGTTATAATTACTTTCGCTTAACTTAAAATTTTTAAAAACAATGTTAATGATGTTACGGCAAATCTGTGGCAATTTGGTTATTTACTAACGTAAAATTTATAAGTTATGAAGTGATTCTTTTTATTTTATTTTATTATATGATCCGTAATACGATAGAAATGTTATGTGAAAATTTTGATAAGAAAATTTTACCGATTTCGTGTTTAATTACGAGAAAGGACCAAATCGCATAAAATACTAAAGTGGAATTCTAGTAGCTATAAAGATTAAATAGCTATGGAATTCAAAACTAGAAGTCCTTATATGGTAATTAGACCATTAAAGAGTACATGGAAAATATCTTTGATGATTCATCCATGGAAAATTAAAAAAAGGCTAAGGACTAAATTGGGAAGTGAATTAATTTAATTAAATAAAAAAGATGAAAAGAATTATCATCTTATTTTCTCATCTTCTTCTCCAAAATAAAACATGGAAACCCTAGGAAAGAGAAAACAAGCTTTCTTGGTCAAATTGGGTAAGTTTCCTTATCCCATTTTTAGTAATTTTGATATTTTTGAGATCGGAATAGTTTAATCTATCTATTAGGCGGATTAATTTATAAAGTTATCAAAGTATAAAAATGGGTCATGGATGTATATGCTGGAAATTAGAAATTTATGGTAGAAAATGAAAGATTGTTGTTAAATAAACAATTTTTACAAAGTGATTTTTCATGAAAACATGATTTAAGGACTAAAATGAAAAGTTGTGAAATTTGATGGAAAATTCTGAAATTTTATAAATACATGTGTTGTAAATTTTATGGTGAAATTTTGGTTAGGCTTGGAATAGAGAGTAAATTGCACAAGTTTCATTTTTCGAGCGTAGGGATAAAATTGGAATTTATGGAAAAGTTAGGGGCAAAATGGTAATTTTGCCTAGGATGAAAATTGAGTTCATTTGATTATGAAATGTGATAAATTAATGTTAATTTACTCGATAGATCCGGATAGACCGAATTCGGAGCTAGAACGAGGAAAAAGAAAAATATCGGATTTGTAAACTTTACGTACACGAACATTGTCGAGGTAAGTTCGTGTAACTAAATTGTGTTTAATTATATGCTTGTATTGAATGTTTTATGTAAATTGTATAAATGCCATAAATATATGAAATGTTTACATATCCAATTAAGCCCGATAAATAAAAATGATTAAATTAAATGATAAGTTCCGATAGATGATAAAGGATAAACGATGAGCATATTACTTATATGCTTGAAATGAATGAAGAATGTGTTAATTTGAATTATACAACTGTTGTGGATGTATGAAATAATCACATGCCCGATAATACGTGAAAAGGATGAAATACCGATTGAATATTGGATTTTAATAGATAAATGTGAAAATGAATTGACGGTTTATAAATAGGTGATTTCTTGAAATGAATGAGGTCTTGTATTTGTTGCTGACGGGATTTAGCTTAGACGAGTAATCCTATTGACCTCATTTATGATAGGATTTAGCCCGGACAGACAATCCTAATATAAGCCCTCCCGAAGAATATGTGTGAAATGGATTTAGCCCAGACGGGTAATCCGAATTATATGTGGGTCTGGATTGGTAATCCAGACAAAGCTCTATAGATTATTTATCATTGTAGAGGATTTAGCCTGGACTGGCAATCCCGACAATACTCTTTAAGTATATGTTACAGGGGATTTAGCCTGGACTGGTAATCCCGCTATAAGAAATGAGGTTCGTGGGATGTGCTATCTAAAAACGATATATATACGAATTGACAGTTAATGAGATTGTACACTATAAGTGTACTATTAGATATCCATCAAAATTCTGGGAAATTCAACAGGGTAAAAATAGGAAATGGAATACACAAGATGATAATACATGAGATGATGATACATGAGCTGATAATACACGAGATGATAATACATGAAATGATAATACACAATAATTGATATATGGAAACATGAAATTACGATGTCTGTACATGAAAATCATTTGATGAGAACGTTCATCCTTGATTATAGACTTGTGCTCTTTAAGCGAATTACTACTTGTATGACCTTGATATTTTGAACGATACGAGTAAAGCTCTAACATGAAACATCATGAACTCGAGAATTACATTGGAAATATAAAGAGATGATTTATACATGTTAATGAATACCTGATGTGGAAAGTATGTGTTCATGGAAACTAGATTGTTGTTGAGCCAATATATGTTTTGATGTTAATATGGAATATATGATTAACAAGGGCAATGAGGATATGTGTAGAGCTTGAGGTCAAATTGATTGAGTATGCCTTACATGGTTACCTCAAAAGAGAATGAATGGTAAGTTAAGTATCATGTTATATGAACTTACTAAGCATTTTATGCTTACTAGTTTTATTTTATTGTTTTATAGTAAATCGGAAGCTCGTAGAATTGGAAGCTTGGCGGAGATCACTCATACTATCCATCGACCCATGTTGGTATAAAATGGTAAATCAATTATGGTTATAATATGGTATTAGAATGGTTTGGTGCAGGTATTGGATAAAAATGGGTGAGAAACGAGGCTTGGATATAGCCTTGTTTTTGTCCACATGGGTAGACACACGGGCTTGTGTCTAGGCCGTGTATGACACACGAGCTACTACACGGGCGTGTAGCCAGGCCGTGTGTCCCCTGTATCCAAAATTTGCAAAACAGAATACTCAGAATCGAGCACATGAGCTATCACACGAGTGTGTGCCTTACCCGTATGAGGTACACAGCCTGACTACACGGGTGTGTGATACGGCCGTGTGAATCTTACACCTATTTTTGAAAATTCAAATTAACCGCATGGCCTAGCACATGGGCGTATGACTTGACCGTGTGAGATTAATTTGTTCAAGGGTTGCAAGTCAGAGAGTTACACAGCCTGAGGACATGGGTGTGTGAAGCCACACAGCTTGGAGCGAGGTAAAGCACATAGGTGTGTTGGCCACAAGGGCATATCCTTTGTCCACACGGGTGTGTGACCCCTGTAGTGTGACCCCTGTAACTAAGGAAAATTTTGGGATTTAACGAAAAATTCCTTAAGATTTTGATTTAGTCTCGGTTTGATCCCGATTCATGCTTTGGGCTTCGAGAGCCTATCTAAGGGACATTATGATACAATATCGGTAAATGAATAGTACTTGATTCGATTTAATGGAAAATAATCTGGTAAACTCTGGTAATGCCTCCTACCCTATTCCGACGACAGATACGGTAGGGGGTGTTACAAATATCATTACTAATTCAATCATTAAGAGATCAAATATGCACCATTCAAATATTGCGTCTACTAATTACCATCTTATTTGGATTAAATCACTAGTTCATATGCTTCCCTACATTAATTATGCATGAGTAAGCATGTTCATGATTTTATTTGAATGCATAAACAACCAAAGTATGTAAACAACATCAACAGATATTAATAACATAAGCTAAGGGATTGCAATCAATCTAGCATTAATAGAATTAAGTCATTATCATTAAATTGAAAGCAAAAGTGTAAATGATAATCATGTTTATCAACTTTGAACAAAGTAAAATTAAAGGGAAAAAAACTAGAAGCCTATTCCTGTGATTTCCTGTGGCATTACTTGTGTTACTTTTCCTCATTTCTTCTCATTTGCCTATGCACAGCTATTTTCAAAGTGTCGAATTTGGTTGCTCTAAAAAATAAACCTTTGAATTGCTCTTTCAAGCTCGTGTGTTGCTCTCTCAAATGTGGTGTGAGTGAATGATTGATAGCTAGTACCCCTTTTTATAGTAGTGAAAGCCCCTTGAGTCTTATTATTTTTGGCATGATCATCCATTGAATTTCTTCATGTAGGTGGCCGACCCTTGATTTGTGGAAGAAGAGTGGACGACATGTTTGCTAAGGTGAGGGAGTTACCTGAAATGTGGAGAGAGGTGGATGGTTACCTTGATTTATGGAGAGGGAGATCCTTGATTCTCTCCATATTGATTTGGTTGTTGATTTAGGTGATTACCAAGTCACATGGATGGTTTGGACACCTCAAGTGGACGGTTTGGGCTCCTTCCTCCCTTAGTGGACTATCTAGATTTGTTAACCCACTTTAGAGTTGGATTAAGAGGAGTTCTGAAGTCCATTAAGCATCTTTGTGCTGTCCAAAGATGACACCACATTAGTCCAATCTCAGAGGGCTTTTGCTGTAGAGATACTGCAGCACTGAACATCCATAAGTGAGTTTCAAGTCCATCTTTCTTTCCAGTGTACCAACTATCTTCAAAATTGAAAAAATCACGTGTTTAGCATATAAAGTGATCAAGATAACAGTTTTACCTTAACATTATCCAATAGGACAAAATTATAATAAAAATTATGAAATTTGTTATCAACCACTCAAAATTTGCATGAATTATTAGTTTAAAAGTACCAATGATAACTCTATATTCCAAAGTTATTAGTACATGCTTTGAACTTTAAGGTATTGATTTCATCAGTTTAATAGATTATAACTGTTGACATAGTGTACAACAAGAAGGGGTGTAGAGAGAAGTAGGTGTTGGTGCTGAAGAGACCGATTCACCTCAAGGAGTAAAGAGTCGAAAAGGGACAAAAAGATAGGCTGATTGCTAGGATATAATATGATTATGCAGAGAAACTTTAAAGGCTAAAGAGTCGATCATTTTTTTATCCTTAGAGGGTATTTATAGGGGAGGCCCTCGTGTTCGCTAGTATAACATGACAAATTGTTATGAAGAAGGTTGTCATCATACAATACATGAAATATATGCACTGTGGGGCTCATTTTGTTATGCCTTCGGTTAATACAAGGTTTTTTGTTATGTCTAGGTAGTTCCCTATTGCCTCAAGGGTGTGTTTACACTTGAGGAGTATTCACACCTAAAAAGCGGATGCCTGTGTCATAGGTTGCGGATCAAAGCCCATGACCATTACGTATAGAATGTCCTATGGTAGGTTGCAGATCAAAGCCCATGACCATTACGTATAGAATGTCCTATGGTGGTCAACTGATTAGATGGAGCTCATTTGACCTGTTTGAACTGGCCCAACTTGTGAAACACATGAACAAGCCCATCTATTTGAAACCATTGTGCCCTAGTGAATCACTCCAGTAAAACTGGAGTTACCAGGTTAATTTATGTAAATCCTAAGGGATAAAGATGTATAGAGTTTAAATCCCTTAGGACTCTCATCTTGTAGATAGACACAAATCTTGACTGTCGATGTAACTTAATCTGTACCGTTAAATTTAAAGGAACTCAGGTATAAATAAAGGTATTCCCCATCATTTGTAATCACTGAATTTTAATCCTTCGAAGTAATAAAATACTTTTGAAAGCATTTACTAAAACACTTAGTGTATGCTATTTATTTGTGGCCTTTTGTTCATTCATAGCTTCTTTTTTCTTTTAAGTTTGTTTCCGCTTTGCTTCGGTGCCTTAGAGAATTTCTGCAAAAGATTTTCATTTTTCGAGAGTAGGCTGACTTAGGTAAGATTTGAACCCAAGAAATCACCTAAGGTCAAGTAGTTTACTAGACTAAACTTCCAACCCCGTGACAATTGGTATCCGAGCTAGTATTCGAGTGTTTGAAGGTGCCGTTTAAGATGACAAAAGGAGGAGATAAGCAAAATGTCTGATAGCACGTTTATTTTGCATATTTTACATGTTCAAATCAATTAATTCTTGAAATAATTCCTACTAAATTGGTAATTCTATGTTTAAATTTTGTCAGAAACGAAATTCGAATGTTTTAATTCAAAAATAAGGAGAAAAGGATTAAATTAGAGTGCGAGCAATAAAAAATGGGCTGAATAAGAAATTTGGAGACATTTAAGGACTGATCAGATTTTTTACTTTGTAAAAGTCATATTTAGAAAAGAAAATCTTATATTTTATTTCATGTAATTAGTTGTTAGGTGGGTTAGGCTAATTTTAGTATACGATTTTTATATAAATAGAGTTTGTGGTAGCTTTTAAAAAAAACACTTGAATAGGTTGGAAATTGAATGAAATTATTTTTATTCCTTTCAATTTAATGCGTTTGTAACCTTTTTTCCTTTGAATAAGCACACAGCCTTTTCGTTCCAAATTTCTTTTCTTTTACAAATTTGTTTAATTTCTTTCCAAGTCTCTTCCCTTTCCATCTTCACCCATTTCCATTAAATCCACTTCCATAAAGCATGATCAATTTCATACTCAGCTAAACTTCTAACTTAGCTTTAGGTCGGTATTCTTTTCGGTCAAGAATCGTGAGAAATGAATCTGTAGTAAAAGTTTTTTATAACAGTATTCACCATCTCTCTGGAATATGGGATTGCACAAATTCACCCCTTAAAGTCAATTCAATTTTAATTCAAAAGGCGCACGATGGGTTGGAGTAGTATTGGCTTACAGTTGGGAAGTCGAGTCGGTCGTGCTAAATTCAAATTCCCGCTAAGAAATTGGCGTATCCTGGCGGGGTCATACTAGTGGGATTTTCGACAATGGAGATAGTGGTCGGATTTAAACGTCCCACGCGGCTGAGGTTGTTGATCCTAGTGGGGTTCTCCAGAACGCAAGGCTGTTGAGGCCTTGAATTGCGAATGTGTGTATTGCAGTTAGACAAACAGTAAGGGCTGATTTGCAAGTTTTATCGAAATCAGCTACGAAAAAAGAATTGGCGGTTAGGACGTTCTTGATCGCTATAACCAACTTATGGCTTGGAAGAGAAATTCTATTTTCGATAATCGATTCGGAAACCGGAATTCATCGAGTCTAAGGATAAGGTTTTATATTTCTGTTTACAAAATTCAAATCCACTTTCTTATTTCATTTTATTTTTTATTAATATAATTATTTATTTCTACTATCTCACTTATTTAATTTCTAAATATTTTCAACTCCCCTATTTTATTTTATTTTATTTATTTTTCAACAAGTTTGTTTTGAACCGTGGGCACGACCATTGCCACGACAGAAATCCTGTTCATAATAAAAAGAATGAAATTAGATAACAAAAACCAATCCTTATGAATTCGACCCATTACTCTTTACTACAGTTTAGAGTTATTTTATCGTAGGAAGTTTTATTTTGTATTTTCAACGTGCATCAATGTCCTGATGGAGACCCTTGGGAGGTCCAGAAAAAAAATAGCAGATCGAGGGATATGTTATTGACTTATACAATTACAAACAAAACAAGAGCATAAAACATCCACTACAATCATCTTTTGATATAAAAATTCTAAACAATTGGCTCCCCAAATACATTTTAGATCTTAGGGGGCAAGGGCAACACTTGCATTCGAGAGATTACTGGGACATAAAAATAATTTCTTCCTCCATGTAATTTATTGCATAATTGCTCGCATATGTTTAGTAAGAAATTTTCTAACCAATTATAAAATGTCACTAGTCAAGTGAAAATTATTATGGGTCAAACTGAAATTACCATATATGGAAATGATGAATATGATAATTATTTTTCTCTAATTAATTTAAATTAATTAAAAGATAAATAATAAAAATAATATTATTTTTAATTAAAATAAAATAATTAAGTAATAATTAATTAAATTATTAAAAGAGAACTAATTAAAAAAGTTTAATTCTTGTAGAACATTTAATGGGGGAGTTAAATTTTACAAGACCTCTTTTTATTTAAGTGACTAGTACTATAAAAAGGTGTCATTTCCAAACCATTAAACACATTTACAAGTTCAAGAAGTCTAGAAATTTTTCGAAAAAATTAAATAACTTGAAAATTTTTTAAAGAATGCTACATCAAATTTGAAGAAAAAACCACCTTTCAATCTAATTCAATTGAATAAAGGAAGTTAAAAGACGTTTATGAAGAAAGATGCCTTTTGATTCGATTCAACTAAAGAAAGGTGGTCAAAAACCTATTTTATGAGCAAGTTACTACAACACTTGGAGCAAACTCACCCATCCAAGACCAAGTCTAGACGATCCTTGGATCCAAACTATTTCTAAACTCATTTTCAAAATCAAGTCTTAACTACCCATGAAGTGGATATTATTGGTTCAAGATCAAGTCTCAGGACCCTTGAAATAAATCGTATCTTTCCCAAATCAGGTCTATATATCGAAACCCAATCAGAGAGAAGAACCAAAGAAATTTCTTTGTATTTAAGAAAGTCTAGAGATTGTATCCTCTTCAAAGCTATCAATAAATTTGACTCTAAACTTTTCAAGTTAACTTTTGACTCAAAATTTTTATGTACAAAATTTTGGCATTTGTAGAGGGGAGCAATTTTGGACCCATCAAAATTAATCACCTGTCATTATTGTTTATCTCAAATTAAATTAAGTTAATAAAGAGATAAATCAGGAAATTAAATTCTTTAATAACTTGTTACAAAAAAAATTATATTATTTAATGATTATTTTATCTCTAATTAATTAAATTAATATTAGATAAATAATAAATAAAAGAGTTTAATCATTGTAGAATACTCAAACAAAGAAGTTAAATTTTACAAATACTCTATTTAATTCAAGTGACTAGTACTATAAAATGGGTTACGTTCACACCATTAAAAACACATTAACAAGTTCAAAAAGTCCATAAATTCTATGAAGAAATTGAAAAACTTAAAGAAATTTTGAAGAACGACACATTAATTTATCTTTCGATCTAGCTCAACCGAAGAGAGGAAGGTAAAAGACGTTTTTTACAGAAAGTCACCTTCTAGTCCAATTCAACTGAAGAAAATGAGATCAAAACTCATTTCCAGAGCAAGTCACCATGATACTTGAAGCGGATTCAACCATCTAAGATTAAGTCCCAAAAACTTTTGGATCCAAACTCTCTCCAAACTCATTTTTAAAATCAAGTTTCAACGACCCTTGAAGTGGACATCATTAATTCAAGATCAAGTCTCAAAGACCCTTAAATACAATCAAACAAATTCTTAAACAAGCATCTTACCAAACCCAATTTCAAGAGCAAGTCATCGTGGCATTTGAAGCAAACTACATCCTTCTAAGATCAAGTCTAGACGACCCTCAGATTGAAGCTCCATCAAAGAAAAGAATCAAATGAGCTTTTCTTTGTAAAGAAATCCATAGATAGAAAATTTTATTTTCAAAATTTATAAATAAAATTTGAATCCATTTTTTTTAGTTAATATTTGACTCAAAATTTGTCATACAAATTTCTAGCATATCTGGTGAGACGATCTCTACCTTTCATCTCTTATATCAGAAAGTCAAAGTTCAAAGTTGCAATGGCCTCACAGAAGATCATTATCATTAGAAAACTAATTCGTAAGCCTACTTAAGCTAATATTGCAGCCCTTTTGACTTCACTGTCAATAACCAATGTCTTTAATAATCTCTATGTCAATAGGCAGAAGATTAACCAACTCATGACTTAAAAGAAGTTTCTACTTATGGCTCAAGTGTAGCTCATCAATTATCATTCAAAGAGAAAGATAGTTAATCAAGTGAATGGATGACCAAATCGCCTTCATGATGACTCAATTTGAACATCTAAGTAGAAGCAACCAAACTTCTCCCAACAAAACTCAACATCAAACTCTACAAAAAGGTAAAATCAAAGTTGCTGAAGGACTTCGAAGTGTTTATTTAGATCCACTCAAGGAGCTCATCAAAGATCAAGTTAAAAGTGTTGCTACTCCTTCAAATACATATTCAAATCCATACACTAAGAGGATTGATCATTTGAAGATGCTTGAAAATTATCAACTTTCAAAATTCAAACAGCTTGATGGTCAAGAAAATCTACGTCAACATGTCGCTTGATTAGTGGAAACCTATAATAGCACCTGTACTGATGGAGATCTCATGGTGAAGCAGTTCATTCAATCACTGAAAGAAAATACTTTTGATTGGTACACTGAATTTTAGTCTAGAATGATTGACTGTTGGGAAGAACTTGAGCGCTAATTTTTCAATTGATTCTATAGCACCTGTCACATTGTCAGCCTAATTGAGCTCACAAGCTCACAACAATAGAAAGACAAGCTAGCTATCGATTACATCTGTAACGCCCCAAAATTCTTATTCTTTTGTTTTTGCAAAAATGTGACATAAATATCTATCTGCTTAAGTGGTTATGTGTTCTGGGTATGTTTGGAAGGTCCCAAGTTCAAGCATTGTCTTAGGAAAATTTTGGTATTTTTATGAATAAAGTTCTATCTTTGGTCAGTAGGCTTTTATTTAATTATTAGTAAGTACTCATCAGAATGGGCCTATTGGTCTGGTGGTTAAGTGGTGTGTTATTATGCTGGAGGTCTTATGTTTGATCCCTGCGTGAGCGTGGGTGACGTTTTTGCTCGTTCACCCAGAGGAGTTTGAGTTGGACTAAAACTCTGAATAGTTGGATATAGTGGGGTTAGTGAAGTGATTTGGGGGATTAGATGGTTATCAAAATATTTCGGTTTCCTCTCATTCCCAAAAGTTTTCCTCGCCGTTTTCCTCTCATTTTCCCCCATTTACTACTGATTTTCTCTTCCTTTTCTTCCTTGCTATTGTTTTTTTACTGAAAAGTCCCTGCATTCTGTTATTTCAGTCCTCTTTTCGTGTTTTGATAAGTATGGTTAGTGTATTAGTATTTTGGATCGATGAATCGTTGTTTATTGAGTTTTGACTGGTGTTTGGAGACAATCAAAGGGTTGGAGATCTTTAATTGACGTTTTGAGTGTGTGGAATCCCTATTGTTCGATCGAAGGTAACGTTTTGTTAGTTTAGCGTTTGGTCATCTCGTGCATTTTCGTTTGAGTATGGCTATAAGTGACTAAATTGGTGATTTATTAGTCAAATATAAGTTCTGGTGGTGTTGGAGTTGCGTTTGCTGCAAAATCGAAAAAAGTGTTGTGACAACCCTAATTTGACCCTAGTCAGAAAGTGGTTTCGGGACCACAAAACCAGGTCAAAAAATAATAATAATAATTAAATGTTAAATTTCATGTCTATTATATATGATAATGCATGTGTGAAAATTTCATGCTTTGATTTTGTCGTTTGGATGTAAAATTATTAAAGAGGACTTATGTGAGAACTTTGAAAATATGATAGGTGAAATTTATAAGGGCCGAATAATGTATGGTTTAAAGAAATTGGACTTGCATGTCAAATTTTCCACTTTGGAATTGGTGGCCGGCTATGATAATAATGATTGAACATATATGCATTTTCTATTAGTTTTATAATAATTAAATTGGTTTTATAATATTAAATAAAGAAAATAAAATAACAAATGGTGAAAAGAACAATGTTTGGTTCATCTCTTGTTCTTCTTAGCTGAAAATTGAAGGAAGAAAAAGAAAAAAAAGAAGGAAACAACGCATTCAGTCACCATTTGTATAGCTAGATTAAGGTAAAATTTATGTTAAATTCTTTAGATTTTGAAAGTAATTAGCGGACGGTTAAGTATTTAACTTAGCCCATGTTAGAAATTTAAGTTAGGTGGTGTAATGTGCATTCGGTCATGAGTCTTGTGTGTTTAGAAATGGTGCTTTGACGTTTTGAATCATATGGATGTGAACCCTCTTCTTGCTTCCACCAAAACTATTGTTGATCCTTGTATAAGTAGAACATTAGGTTCAACCATGTGGTTGTTATGCTAGAAATTTGCTTGTGAGATGGTTCAAATAAAACATTTTGGATGATGGATGTATAAAGGGTCAATTGTATGTTTATAATAAAGACTAAACCATTGTGAACTCATAGGAAAAAGAAACGGCTAGTGAGGAAAATTTTATAAAGTTTGTATTAAATGGAAGAAATACATTCGGTTATGAATGGTTGTAATTCATTGATGATGTTTTTGTGTTAAGATTTTTTTTTTTGATTAATGAGTTGAGCTAGATAATGGATAGAATTGTAAGCTAAAGTTGTGGTATATGCATATGTGTTTGTCGAATCTAGAACTAAGGAGATGAAAAATAAGCATTCGGTTTTAGACTTTTAGGTGCTTTAAATTTGATAATTTTTTTTTATAGAAAGTTTGTTAAGGAGTGTTAATGGACCTTATGATGTCAAAATATTTATGAACTTAAGTTTATAAGTTTAGTTGGTGAAATTATGATTTGTGAGAATAATTTATTTAAAAGGGGCATTCAGCTATGATGGATATTATGAGGAGGTGTTGTTAAATGCTTTGAATATATATATATATATATATATATATTGTTATAAGTTGATTTTAAAGGTTTGCTAAATTATCTTGATCATTGCCGAATATGTGAATAGTTAAGGAGACATGTTAAAGTACTTAGTTAATTGGTATTAGGTTAATGGTATGTGTATAAATTATTTAAAATATAAACTTTGTATGTGTGTTAAAAGTTATATATGAATTTGGCCTTGGGAGAAATTTTAGTATAAAATGCTTAAATGTTGAATGTGGTTAATCCTTTAATGGCCGAATGAACTAAAAATCAAAGAAAGTACCGTGTGTTCTTTGTTATATGAAACTATTAGTAATTTTGATTTATAAATGAATTAGAAAGATGATTAAATTAGTTAACTTGTAAATTCAAGCTCAAGAGCATAAAGAAGGAGAATCAAGTAAGGGAAAAGCAAAGGATATTGAGTAGCTAATCAAAGCCATCTCATCCGACATTAAGTAAGTCTTTAAGCAATTAGACTATGGCTATTTATTTTTATATGTAAATGTTGCGTATGGATTTGGAAAGGATATCTTTGTATGTATATGTAATAATAATGAATTAATTGGGCACTATGTGTGCGGATTCGTTAACCGAGCAGTATGTGTGCGAGATCGGTTGTGGGGCACTATGTGTGCGGATTCGTTAACCGAGCACTATGTGTGCAAGATCGGTTGTGGGGCACTATGTGTGTGGATTCGTTAACCGAGCACTATGTGTGCGAGATCGATTGCGTGGCACTATGCGTGCGAATTGGTTAAGAGAATATAAATTTTTGAAAGGCACAAAAGATGTGTGTGTGTAGAGTGTATATGTGTGCCTATTTATTTATGTTGGTTCATAAGAGTTTGAGAAGTTGATTATAAGCATAAGGTTATATAAGATTGAGATTAATTGTGGTATACAATGTAGTTGACTATGGAGTTCTTAATGCATTAGGTTGTGGAACAATATAGCTTGTGGTTGAGCTGAATACTTTTTGTGATATGTGACATAAGGAGCATTTTAGTTTCGAATGAAATGCTAGATACAATGTTAACCATTATCTTTTCTTGTATAATTCTAGTTTGAATTGCTTATGACTTACTGAGTATTATCTCATTTGGAATTGTTTGTTTTCTGTATTTAGATCCTTGATTCGTTGTGGGCTCGGGACTATCATTGAAGTCATCACACTTATCGCCAACATTTTGGTATTTTTAAAGAGGCTTTAAGTTTATAACTGTGGCATGTATAGGTTAGACGAAGATAAGTTTTGTATTTCTTTTTGAATGATGTAATTATGTTTTTGTTGAGCCATGCGAAAATGGCACATGATCTACTTTTGAGATCTTAAAATGTTAAAGTTTTGTTAACTAGTATGCGTAATTATGATATGGATGATAAGTTTTACTTGTGGAAGTACCTAATGTGAATGAATGAATCTCTTGCTTAATTGGATTCGGCTAATGGTAAGGGTTTATACCATTTCGATAATTGTTTATAATTAGGACAGAATTTAGTAAACTTATAATTTAAATCTCTGATTTATATGTATGAGAAATGTTCTAGAGTTGAGTTGATTTCGTAATACCTCGTGACCCTACTCCGGCGACGGTTACGGGCATAGGGGTGTTACAAGTGTGTACCCAAAAATATAGAAAATAGGGTATCAAAAAAGCTAAAAACCCCACTGTCAACGCCACACGGGCGTCTGGTCACCTGTGTGGTAAGCCGTGTGTTAGGACACGGGCGTGTGATTGACAAGGCCAGGCCGTGCACGTAAGACACAGCCGTATGATGGCCAGGTTGGTTATGTGTGACACATGGGCTAGACTGAATTAGGCTGTGTAGGCTACATAGGGGGTGTGAGTCCACACGGGCGTATGAGATTCTAGGCCAGACCATGTTATCCACACGGCCAAGGCCAAATTGGGTCATGTGGGCCACACAGGCGTGTGGGACCACACGGGTAGGCCACATGAGTGTGTGAGCCTATTTAACAGAAATGTTTTCCAATGTTGCACGGGTTGCCCAAGTTGACTATGAACCTACTGTAGGGTCTGTAAGCACTACTTAGACCATTAAATGTTTGAATTGAATGTATGATGTATGTACTGAGTATGATAATTATATGCATGTATACTGAACTGTATGTATAATTGATTACCAGAAACTGTATATATAACTGATTACCATGTAATTACATGTCATTTACTGTATGTATGCATTGCATTGGGTTGGGATGATGATTATTGGAGGAAGTGTACTGAAAGGCTTTTAAGCCTATTGACTAACAGCTCAGCTGCAATATATACTGAAAGGCTCTTAAGCCTATTGGACTGGCAGCTCAGCTATATTATACTGATATGTGTCGCATTCGGTACAGCTCGGAGTGTAGGGTTGGGTGGGTGTTTTAAACCCCATAGGAAGTGTAAGTATGGACGGATATGGTGTATTAGAGGCTGGTGGATTGGACTCTGTTTTCTGGTCACTGCATACATGACTGTTACTGTGATGGGCTAAGGCCCTAATGCATATCTGATACTAAGACTGAAATGGGCTAAGGCCCAAACTGCTACTGAAACTGAAACGGGCTTATGCCCAGACTACATTTGACTATTTACTGTGATTGACTGTATGCTTGTTTTCTATGGGGATTACACATTGAGTTTACGTAAACTCACCCCTTCTGTTTAATGTGTACAGATAATCCGTAGACTTAGACGGATCGATACGGCGGAGGACTCAAGGGTGACCACGGTTATTAGACTTCTATTTATTATTTATTGTTATATTTACTGGATAACTTTGATGTGGTTTGGGACTTTTTGGACTTTTTCCTTAATTGTGGTTTTTATTGATTTTTATGTATTTTACAACTGTGCTACTTAACGAACAAACTATTTTTACTAAAAAAAGGGGATTTCCTAAAATGAACGGACTTGCTAAACTATCACGGTTTGGTTTTCCTTAAAATAAATTATTTCTAAAGCTTTCGCAACGAACTACGTTTTTCACAAACTGAATGAATTGGCTAACGGTTTTTGTAGATATTAAGAGTTAACTGAAAATAGACAAATTGAAAATGTTTTGACTCGACAACTTAGCATTTAAACACCCTAGGATGTGACATTGCCAGATCCGACCATAACGTCTAGGCCAGGTTTAGGGTGTTATAACATCTACCAGTAGATGAATCTAAGTCTAAACTACTGATAAACGATAAATTATACATATTTTTACCTCATGTTTAGCCTATTTTGGATGGATTATCATTAATTTTGTGAGAATTGGTGCTCTTAATATTTCTTTTTCATACCTTATACTCAGGAGAGCATAGAGAAGAGAAAAGAACGGAAAATGGACCAAAAACGGAGAAAATGGGCCAAATTGTGAAAATGACACGGCCCAATAAGTCACCACACGGCCGTGGCACACGGCCGTGCCACATGAAGACGACACGGTCTAGCCCCCGACAAGCACGGCCAGGCCACACGGCCGTGCCTCCATCGACAGACTCTCACACGGTCTCTTGTCGTGGCACACGGGCGTGGCACACGGGCGTGTCCCTTTCGTCAGGAAGAGGAATTTCACTCGGATTTGGATACTTAGGGGCTAAGAAAGCCATTCTAAACTCTATATAAAGACCCCAGGAGGCAACTCTAAAGAGATACTCTTTTCTCTCAAGAAAGAGCGCCATAATTCTGCCAACACAAGGAGTGAAAGCAAGAAATTACTCCAAGGGAAGCCGATTGATTCATCCTAGAAGCCAGAATTCTACATCAAGACAGAGGATCTCCCTAAATTCCTTCAGGGATTTTTGGGTTCTTTATGTTTTGTTATCTTAATTCTCCTAAGATGTTTTCTTTCTTTATTATGAACTAAACCCCTCAAATACTTGAGGGGATGAAACCTAAGACAGATCTTGTTATTATTTATTCTTGAATTATTTGATAAATACTTGAATTGTTCTTAATTATGTGTTCTTCATTCTTGATTTAATAATCCTAGGTATTACTTCAAGAACTTGATGTGCTTAGGCAGAGGAGCAAAAGTTCTTGTTTTAAGAGTAAATCTACCATAATTAAGCGGAGTTGCATGCAACCCTAGACATAGGGCGGCATAAATCTGCCGGATTAGGGTCAAACCTAATAGGGGGATCCATAGATCGAATTAATGCAACCTAGGGTGTTAATTAATAAAGAAACTTTAGTTAACAGCCTAGGCCTAGTTGTTCTTATCCTCGAAAGAGGTATTAACATAAGTTAGGGATCTCTACGGATCAAGTCAAGTGAAGAAAGCATCTAGTTCAAGAAGTTAATAGCAAATGAAGTCTAGGTGGATTCTCCCTTAAGTATTGCTCATATCAATCAACTTTTCCCTAAAGTTTTCCCCAATTTACTTTTTGTGCACTTTTAGTTAGTTTTAGAATTAGTTTCAATCAATTCTCTTTTATCTTTAGGCTAGATAATAGAAAGGAAGTAATTATTAGTACTTTTGGTTCCCTTGGGTACGATAACTCGGTCTTGCCGCTAAACTATACTACTGTTCGATAGGTGCGCTTGCCTTTAAAATCGTGATATTAGTTAGTTTTTAGTGTGATCAGTTTTTATAAATTTTATTACTTAATATCGCGAGCATATCAAGTTTTTGGCGCCTTTGCTGGGGAACTAAAATATTAAGAAAACTCGATTTCTATTACTTTAGCCATTACTATATTTATTTATTTATTTTCAGTTTTTATTTATTTTTATTTTTATTTTTCTTTATTTTTCTTATTATTTTATTTATTTATTTATTTATTTTTCTTTTATTTTTCGTTCTAGGTATTTCTAGTTTATGACTAGAAACAACCCAACAGGACCCTTACTTTTTGATGAAGATTTAGAAGCGACAGCTCGCAGAAATCGCAGAGAGATCAGACGAAGCCTACAGTATCCAGAACAAGATCAAGAACAAAGGCCAGAACCTACAACAAAGATGGAAGCAAATCAAAATGTTCCACCACCTCCCGCAATAGTCGCGCCGCCCGCAAATCAAGAACAAGCTCCTCGTACTATGTATGATTATGCTAAACCTAGTTTGGTTGGTACCCAAACTAGCATTCTTAGACCTACTATTGCTGCTAATAATTTTGAATTAAAGCCTAACACTATTCAGATGATACAGCAATTGGTGCAGTTTGATGGTTTACAGGATGAAGATCTAAATTCACACATAGCCAATTTTTTGGAACTTTGTGATACTTTTAAAATTAATGGTGTTTCTGATGATGCCATTCATTTAAGGCTATTTCCATTCTCTTTGAGAAACAAAGCCAAACCGTGGTTAAACTCTTTACCACGAGGCTCAATTACCACATGGGAATAGATGACCGAAAAATTTTTACTTAAATATTTTCCTTCAGTAAAAACAGCTAAATTACGAAACGATATCTCTTCTTCTGTGCAGATGGATTTAGAAACACTCTACAATGCCTGGGAGAGATACAAAGATCTTTTGAGAAGATGCCCTCATCATGGCCTGCCTTTATGGCTATAAGTTCAAACCTTTTACAACAGTTTGAATCCATCAACAAGGCAAATGATCGACACAGCCGCAGGAGGAACAATCAACAATAAAACACTCGAAGCAGCTTATGAGTTTATAGAAGAGATGTCACTGAATAACTATCAGTGGCAGGTCATAAGGACAAAGTCGACAAAAGCTGCAGGAGTTTATAATATTAATGCTGTCGCCATGCTTACTAACCAAGTAGAACTTTTAAATAAAAAGTTTGATAATTTTGTTGGTTCTACGCAGGCACAGCCAATGATGTAGTGCGACGCAACCCCAGGAAATATGTTGAATCCGGACTATTCAACTTATGGACACAGTATGGAAACTGAGCAAGCCAACTATATGGGTAACAATTCTAGACTTCAAAATAACCTTTATAGTAATACTTACAATGTAGGTTGGAGAAACCACCCCAATTTTTCATGGGGAGGACAAGGAAATCAAAGACAACAACCTCCTCCGGGATTCTAGCAGCCACCACCACAACAAGAGAAAAAGCCGTATCTTGAAGAGATGTTCACCAAATTTATGGCTGCATCAGAAACCCGTTTCCAAAACACTAAAACAACATTAAAGAACCAGCAAGCATCAATTCAAGGGCTTGAGAATCAAATCGGTCAGCTTGCAAAATTAATTTTAGAAAGACCGCAAGGTGGACTACCAAGTAATACTGAGCCAAATCCCAGAGAACATGTCAAAGCAATTACTTTAAGAGATGGGAAAGTCCTAGTCGAACCAGAAAAGAGATCTACTCCAGAATCTTTAGGAGACAAGGCAGAGGAATCCAAGGAAAACACTCAACCAACACTCAAGGAATACCAACCACCCATTCCATATCCAACAAAGTTGAAGAAAGACCGTACAGACGCCCAATTCGGTAAATTTCTTGAACTTTTTAAACAATTACACATTAACTTACCTTTTGTTAAAGCAATTTCGCAGATGCCGAAGTACGCGAAGTTCCTTAAGGAACTTTTGACAAATAAAAGGAAGTTGGAAGAATTAGCCACGGTGGAACTCAACGAGGAATGCTCAGCTATTCTCCAGAATAAACTGCCGGCAAAACTGAAAGATCCAGGGAGTCTTACCATTCCTTGTTTAATTGGTAGTTTACTTATTGATAAAGCCTTAGCTGATTTAGGTGCTAGCATTAATCTCATGCCTTACAAAATGTTCAAGCAACTAGGTCTAGGGGAACCAAAGCCCACTAGGATGAGTATTCAACTAGCTGATAGATCTGTTAAATATACTAGGGGAATCATAGAAGATGTGCTATAAAGGTAGATAAATTTATATTCCCTGTTGATTTTGTTATGCTTGATATGGATGAGGATATTGAGGTACCTTTAATTTTGGGACGTCAATTCCTAGCCACTGCTAGAGCTGTTATTGATGTAGGGGATGGTAAATTAGTACTTGGAGTTGGTGAGGAAGAAGTCGTTTTTAAAATCTATGATGCTATACAATTTTATAAAGAACAAGATGATTCTTGTTATTTTGTTGATATTATTGATTACTTTGTTCAAGATAAGTTTCAGGAACTTTCTATCGCAGACACGTTAGAACTGTGTCTTGTTCAAGGTGGAGGAGAAGATGAAGTTACCACTGAAATTGAGGAAGTAAGAAAGGAGTTAGATTCTAATGAAATCATCACAAGACACATAAGTTACGAAAGTATAAAGATGAATGATGAGTTGAGATAGAAACCTTCCATTGATGAACCTCCCAAATTAGAGTTGAAGCAACTATCAGATCATCTAGAATATGCCTTTTTAGAGGAAGATTCAACTCTACCAGTCATTATCGCATCAGATTTGAGCATTGCAGAAAAAGAAGAACTACTCCATGTGTTAAAGGAACACAATCATTCTATAGCTTGGAAAATTTCAAATATTCAGGGAATTAATCCGTCTTTTTGCACCCACAAAATTTTAATAGAAGATGAATTTAAACCATCAGTGCAAGCTCATAGACGATTGAATCCCAACATGAAGGAAGTCATAAAAGCTGAGGTAATTAAACTTCTAGATGCAGGCATTATTTATCCTATTTCTGACAGTTCTTGGGTAAGTCCTGTGCAGGTTGTTCTTAAAAAGGGAGGCATGACTGTGGTATCTAATGACAAAAAAGAGGCAATACCTATAAGAATAGTTACCGGATTGAGAGTTTGCATTGATTATAGGAGCTGAATGACGCCACTCGAAAAGATCATTTTCCCTTACCTTTTATTGATCAGATGTTCGGAAAGATTATCAGGTCACATGTATTATTGTTTCCTAGATGGCCTCTCTGGTTACTTCCAAATCCCGATAGCTCCAGAAGATCAGGAGAAAACAACATTCACATGCCTATACGATACGTTTGCTTATCGTAGAATGCCTTTTGGTTTATGCAACGCTCCTGCTACTTTTCAGCGATGCATGCTAGCTATCTTCAATGAATTCGTGGAAGATATCATGGAGGTATTTATGGATGATTTATTATTTTTCGGTAATTCTTTCCAACTTTGTCTTAATAATCTAAAACGTGTTTTGATAAGATGTGAAGAGACAAATTTAGTGCTAAACTGGGAAAAATGCCACTTTATGGTTCAAGAGGTTATTATTTTAGGACATAAAATTTCTAGTAAAGGGATAGAGGTAGGTAAAGCAAAAATTGAAACCATTGAAAAATTACCTCCCCCTAATTCAGTTAAGGCTATAAGAAACTTTTTAGGACACGCCGGTTTTTATCGCAGATTTTTTAAAGATTTTTCTAAAATAGCTAAGCCTTTAACAAAGTTGCTAGAAAAAGACGTGCTTTACAACTTTGACCAAAAATATTTAGACTCTTTTAATGCTCTAAAAGAAAAGTTAGTCAATGCCCCGATTATGATTTCACCTGATTGGAATCTACCTTTTGAACTAATGTGCGATGCAAGTGATTTTGCAGTATGTGCAGTTTTGGGACAACGAAGAGACAAGCACTTTCAACCGATTTATTATGCTAGCAGAACTTTGACAGCCACTCAAGCAAATTATACTACCACAGAAAAAAATTGCTAGCTGTTATTTTCACATTTGATAAATTCAGATCTTATTTAATTTTGTCAAAAGTCATTGTTTATATTGACCATTCTGCTCTTCGCTACCTCTTAACTAAAACTGATGCAAAACCTCGATTAATAAGATGGATTCTATTGTTACAGGAAATCGATTTAGAAATAAAGGATAAGAAATGAGCTGAAAACTTGGCAGCAGATCACCTTTCAAGATTAGAAAACACGCAACCCAAGTACCTCGATAAAATAAACGATTTGTTCCCTGAAAAACAACTCCTATCCTTAGCAGATGCAATAGTTCCTTGGTTTGCTGATTTTGCAAATTATTTAGCAGCTAACATAACCCCAAAAGGGTTGACCCATTAGCAAAAGAAACGATACTTCGCTGATGTGAAAAACTACTTTTGGGAGGATCCTTTTCTTTTTCGAATTTTTGCAGATCAGGTTATTCGAAGATGCGTTACTGAAATAGAAGCATACCAGATTTTAAATCACTGCCATTCAGGACCCACAGGAGGACATCACAGTGGAGCTAGAACTGCTCATAAGGTATTTGAATCAGGCTTTTACTGGCCTACACTTTTCAAGGATGCCAACAGGTATGTGACCTCGTGTGATAAATGTCAGCGAACAGGTAATATTTCTCAACATAATGAAATGCATCAGAACTATATAATTTCATGTTAAATATTTGATGTATGGGGTATTGATTTCATGGGTCCATTCCCTACTTCATTTGGAAAAAAGTACATCCTAATAGCAGTAGATTATGTGTCAAAATGGGTGGAAGCCCAAGCCTTACCTACTAATGATGCTAGAATGGTAGTACGATTTTTGAAGAAACTTTTCTCTCGATTTGGAACACCTAGGATAACCATTAGTGATAGGGGCACACATTTTTGCAATGCCCAATTTGAAAAAGTCTTAAAAAGGTATGGAGTACACCATAGAATAACTACCCCTTATTACCCACAAACCAGTGGTCAAGTCAAAGTGACAAATAGGGAATTAAAACGCATCCTAGAGAAAACAATAGAAACAAGTAGAAAGGATTGGTTAAGGAAAATAGACGATGCTTTATGGGCTTACAGAACTGCCTTAAAACACCCATAGGTACATCTCCTTATAAGCTTGTCTATGGAAACAGTTGTCATTTGCCATTTGAACTTGAACATTAAGCATTTTGGGCTATCAAATTTTTAAACCTTGATTTTAAGCTTGCAGGTGAGAAGAGATTAATGCAATTAAATAAACTAGATGAATGGCGTTGCAATGCCTACGAGAGCTCACGACTATATAAGGATGCTATGAAGCGACGTCATGACAAAAGACTGAAACAACCTAAGCAGTTTAAAACAGGTGATCTTGTCTTACTCTACAACTCAAGGCTGAAACTATTTCCTGGAAAACTCAAGTCAATGTGGTCAAGTCCATTCACTGTTCAAACTGTCTTTCCATACGGCATAATTAAGGTAACTCACCCTAACCACGGTACATTCAAGGTAAACGGCCATAGGCTTAAACATTATAGAGGTGAGAATTTTAAAGATAAAAGGGAGGAGCTTCAGCTCTACAAAATCCCTTCATGATACATCCAAGCAGAGTCGAGCCTAGACTCTAAATAAGAGCTTTTCGGGAGGCAACCCGAGCACTAACTTAGTAAGTTTTCTTTCTTTAATTTTAGTATTTTTCATTCATCAACTAACCCTTTTTAAATGCAGAGATTTAGGACCACACGGCCATGCAAACGGGCGTGTCCAAGGCTGTGTGAATACTTCAAGCAGAGACACGGTCGTGTACTGAGGCTGTGTATAACGAGAGCAAAGATTTTCCCAAAACACAGGCCACCGATAAATAGCCACGGCCGTGCGATATGGCCGTGGCAACCTTCTGACTTCAACACGGGCTATCAATAAATCCCCACGGTTGTACGACGTGGTCGTGGCAACCCTGCAGCTTAAACACGGGCTTGCACAAATCCCCATGCCCGTGTCCCCAGACCATGGCTAACACTGTCAATTTGGAAACGGCCGTGTGCCCTTCTACACGGCCGTGTGATGAACGAAACTGATCGTAAATGGCCGTGGAACTTATCACACGACCGTGTGAAAAGCAAACACGATCGCAAACGGCCGTGCGAGATAGAAACACGGGCGTGTACTTTGAACCAGGCACGCCAAAACCACCGAATTTTGATTCACACGGGCAAACCCCGAGTCACACGCGCGTGTGACATGCCCGTGTGACCCAAAAACTATAAATAGGAAGCCACTATTCTTCTCTTCTTCACTTAAACCCTAAAATCTCGTCTCCACAACCACCATAAACGCCGCCACCGACCTTAAAACCACCACCACGCTCGTCCACAGTCGACCCACGCCCGTGCAAACCCACCCCACGACCGTTCGACATCAACCCACGACCGTGCAACCCTATATTTGGTTCTATTTTCTCATTTTATTTATTTGTATTTCATTTTTATTTCAGTTAAATTTTACTTTCAAGCATGGAATTAGGTAAACTAGGATGAATAATCTAGAATTATATAGAATTGCATGCCATTTAAATTCATTTTTGTTTGCCACTTAAATTCATATTTGCCTGCCATTTTTCTCATAATTTTAGTATAAATACATACCCATATTTTCTTAGTTTTGCTACAAATTTACAAATGGTTAATTTCTACTATTCAGGTTAATCATCATTTTTATGTTTTCTTAGGAATATTTTCATCCTAATCTACATTTTAATTATTATCTATCTAGTTTAATTTCAATCTTTAAGACTAATGCTTGTTGTTTTATTTCAGATACTATGTCGTCATCACGCGGTAGGAAAACTGCCGTCCCCTTCTCAAAGAAACGAAAGGGGCTAGAAAGTTCATCATCGAGGCCCACCTTCGAGGCTCGACACCCGTTCATCACTTTTTCCCAAGCCTCTCAAGAGGAACATTATCAATTACTCCGAGCCCGCACTATATCCATCGCCCGATGCATAGATTGGGCCGGCCTCGAGCAGATACACCTAGTGGACGACGTCCGAGCCTTATTAATGACCGAGCCATGGGAACACTTCTTCCAGATCATTGAGCCCACATACTTAGAACTCACCCTCGAGTTCTGCTCCACATTCCATCTACAGACCGTGATGACCAGATTCGATGACCCAGGGACAGTCCAGCTCCGTTTGGGAGGTCTCATGCGACACCTCAGCGTTCCAGAGTTCGGCTCAGCACTTGGGCTCTACACAGAGCAATTCATGGCAGACGAAGACTTCCCCAACCTTTCCTGTCGTATCCACATATGGCCCATCGACTGTTGGAACGAAATATCCCTGGGGCGTCAGACATATAACCCCAGTATCAGCAAAGTGACCGCCCTCGTTCCCTCTCTGAGGTACATTCATGCTCTCCTTGCTCACACTCTGACAGGTAGACAGGAGAGCACAGGCGTCATCAACACTCATGACGTCTACTTCCTATGGTGCATGGCGAACGGACACATCATCGACTTGGCATACTTCATCGCGCACGCCGTGCAGCATCAGACGGAGAGGCACCGCAGAAGCGTCTTATCCATGGAGCCCTACATTCCACGCTTGGCCTGTTACTTCGGGCTCCTCAACAGTTTAGCCGAAACATCCTCTTACACACTCATCGGTCAGATGTCTCCTCAAGGCATCTAGACTATGCTTCATATGAGGATGATCGAGCGTAGGCCAGGAGGCAGCCACTTTCAGTTCCCCCTCATTCAGGAGGGCGAGGAGCCAGAGGACATTCCTGATGATGTCCCACCACCAGAGGAGGATGCGTCGGTCGAGCCATCACGATCCCGACGACCAGCCCATGCGACAGACGCCCACGCTGACCTATCTGAGTGCTTTTCACAATTTGAGCAGCAATGCTTTTGGCGCCTTGATTATATCAATGCCACCTTAAAGCAGATATGCCAGCACCTCCGCATCACTCCACCGCCGCGTGATCCATCTGAGGATTAGAGCTTTCTATTCCTCTTAAATCTATTTTAATTTTAATTTTTATTCTAACACTGATTTTTATTTTTACCTTTTCTTCTAACTTTATTTTCCTTTTTACGTTTATTATTATTTTTTTCTTTCATTTCATCTTTTTCATTATTGATATTTTTAGAATTTTGCTTTATTTTATTTTATTTTTTTCATAACGGCCAACCCCTAACGAGTAATTTTAATTGATCCAAATTCCCACGACTAATAAATACTTTCGCAGTTTCAAAGGAGCTTTACAGCTCAAATCTCTACGAAAAAGGGAACACCTTGCCACAACTGCCAACTCTTCCAATCTCCGCCTCACTAATCTATCCAAAGCAGGGAGTTTCAAACCTCTCCCTATCTTATGATCTTGTGCTTTTCTTGCTACTAATATTATCTTTGTACATTGAGGGCAATGTACATCTTAAGTGTGGGGGGGAATCTATTTTCAGTCTTTACACTCTCTTTGAAATCTCTGTACTTTCTCACCTTCACTCTTTGCATCATCTTCAGTCTCCTATTAGGGATATATTTTGATTGATTTATGATTTTTATTAATATGTGAGAATTAAGACATAGGTGCTTGTACTTTGATTATTCAAACTCTAAAACATTAGGGAATCAAGTATGATAAGTTAAAATTTTTTAGAACTCCAATTTTTGTATAAGTTCTTTTCCCTAATTCTAAGTGTTATCTTGAGATTTGAAATTCGCAGAATTGACATCAAAAGTCATAATTCTGTTGAGATTTTTGAGTTTTTTAAGCATACATTCTTTCGTGCTTACTTTTATTATTACTTTGAGGGAGTCAATACTGATTTGCTATTCTAGAACTTGCTTTGATTATACATGTCGAGACCACATCATTGATTTGATACACTGAAATGATAAAGACACCTAGGATTTAACCCACTTACTCCACAAAAGCCTACCTCCATAAATTAACCCCTAGTGAACCCCATTGAGCCTAACAACCTTTTCTTTGACTTACCTCTAATATTAACCTATAACTCATTTTTGTTGAATTCTATTCAATTACTTTGATCCCTATTTTTATCGAGATTTGAGTTGAAATTTTTATCTAGCTTTATTCTCTTTTCCAGATTGTAAAGTTTTATTCAATTTATTGTATTATAAAAAAAACAATGTATGTACTAATTCAGTTGTAATCTGTAATAAGTTCAAATAGTTTTTTTTTTATATTTCTATTTTAAGGCTACCAAGGTGGAAATGATGTTATCATAAGAATTAGCCCAAAGAATATGTTCCAGTGATAGAGATTTTTCTAGCTAGATAATTTTTCAGTTCAATCTCGATTCTAACCCTATTTTGTAGCCTGTAACAACACCCCTAACCAAGCCCCGTTACAATCATTACAAGACCTTTTGATTGATGTATCATATCAATCTATAGTGGTGGAGATGTGATTTTCTTGCAAGCCTATGGTAATAACTTTTTAGATTGACTAGAGGGTGCTTAAATCTTGAACCCTAAACACTTTGAGTGGATAGAGTGAATCCTTAGTGAGGATGTCAACTTCTGTTAATTAAGATGGAGAGATAATTACTTAGGAGGAAGGAAGAAACTTATGCTTCAATGATAAAATTCTCAACTTAGAGTGATTGAATCTTTAACGTTCTTCTGATTGAATTTTCATTGTGTGATTACCTATGGATTAGTTTGAAACATTATTAATCAAGATTGTGAATTAAGAGGAATGATTCTTAATTAAGGATTGAGATTTTGCTTGAGGACAAGCAAAGGCTTAAGTGTGGGGGTATTTGATAAACAATAAATTATACATATTTTTACCTTATATTTAGCCTATATTTTGGATGGATTATCATTAATTTTGTGAGAATTGGTGCTCTTAATCTTTCTTTTTCATATTTTATACTCAGGAGAGCATAGGGAAGAGAAAAGAATGGAAAATAGACCAAAAACAGAGAAAATGGGCCTAATTGTAAAAATGACACTGCCCAAGAAGTCACCACACGGTCGTGGCACACGGCCGTGCCACATGAAGATCACACAGTCTAGCCTCCGACAAGCACGGCCGGGCCACACGGTCGTGCCTCCATCGACAGACTCTCACGCGACCTCTTGTCGTGGCACACAGGCGTGTCCATGTCGTGAGGAAGAGGAATTTCACTCAGATTTGGATACTTAGGGGCTAAGAAAGCCATTCTAAACTCTATATAAAGACCCCAGGAGGCAACTCTAAAGAGATACTATTTTCTCTCAAGAAAGAGCGCCATAATTCTGCCAACACAAGGAGTGAAAGCAAGGAATTACTCTAAGGGAAGCCGATTGATTCATCCCAGAAGCCAGAATTCTACATTAAGACAGAGGATCTCCTTAAATTCCTTCAGGGGTTTTTGAGTTCTTTATGTTTTGTTATCTTAATTCTTCTGAGATGTTTTCTTTCTTTATTATGAACTAAACCCCTCAAATACTTGAGGGGGATGAAACCTAAGACAGATCTTTTTATTATTTATTCTTGAATTATTTGATAAATACTTGAATTGTTCTTAATTATGTGTTCTTCATTCTTGATTTAATAATCCTAGGTATTAATTCAAGAACTTGATGTGCTTAGGCAGAGGAGCAAAAGTCCCTGTTTTAAGAGTAGATCTACCATAATTAAGCGGAGTTGCATGCAACCCTAGACATAGGGTGGCATAAATCTGTCGGATTAGGGTCAAACCTAATAGGGGGATCCATAGATCGAATTAATGCAACCTAGGGTGTTAATTAATAAAGAAACTTTAGTTAACAGCCTAGGCCAAGTTGTTCTTATCCTCGAAAGAGGTATTAACATAAGTTAGGGATCTCTACAGATCAAGTCAAGTGAAGAAATCATCTAGTTCAAGAAGTTAATAGCAAGTGAAGTCTAGGTGGATTCTCCCTTAAGTATTGCTCATATCAATAAGCTTTTCCCTAAAGTTTTCCCCAATTTACTTTTTGTGCACTTTTAGTTAGTTTTAAAATTTGTTTCAATCAATCATCTTTTATTTTTAGGCTAGATAATAGAAAGGAAGTAAGTATTAGTACTTTTGGTTCCCTTGGGTACGATAACTCGGTATTGCCGCTAAACTATACTACTGTTCGATAGGTGCGCTTGCCTTTAAAATCGTGATATTAGTTAGTTTTTGGTGTGATCAGTTTTTATAAATTTTATTACTTAATATCGTGAGCATATCAACTACAAAGAGAAATTGTCAAAATCCTCTACCACCAACATGCATACAAGGCATGAATTGTGACTTGCACTACATTCTCCAAGGCATCAATTCAAAATCCTTTGAGGAATTAGCTGCTTGAACTCATGACGTGGAGTTAAGTATTACAACGGTTGTAAATCAAGAACCTCTTGAGCAAGTAGTTCACATTGGGGAAAAAATGCTAGTTGACAATGAAGATTTCGATCAATCCATGGTTGCAAATGTAAGGCCCATTTTTGCTCAAGTTAAAGGTACAACAAGAGTCACACTAGATGAGAGGCAAGAAAAAAAATATTATTTCTCTATGTTGATGTTCCAAACATGCTTAAAGAATGTTTAAAACCTAAGTTGATTCAGTTGTCAAATATGAAACAACTTAAACAAGTCGATCGAGTAGATGATCCCAACTATAGCAAATACTACCAATTGATTAGTTATTCTCTCAAGGAATGCTTTGTGTTGAAAGACAAAATCTCGCAACTCCATGAAAAATAAAAAATCGAGTTTGAAAAGAGGTACCATAGTCAAACTTGACATCATCCACTATGGTTTCTCAATTCAACATGATGAATAGAACAATAAAATTTGACTCTTTTCAATCCTATTACACTAACATCATGAAAAAGCAAAATGGTGGATTTTCAAGGGATTGAGGGCAACCCTCTATTTCTAAAATATTGAAATGGACTCTAATCATAGGTCAAAGAAGCCAATAAAAAAGGCTCCTAGCGCAAGCTTAAACTATCACATTGCTCCTAGTCACGAGCTTAAATTGTTCACACATAATAAATAGTGATGCTTCTATGTCAAAGCATTACTATAGAAATTCTTTATAAAATTTGATACTCTTACTATGCTTCACTCAATGCTTAATGATTGCTTTCGTCGGTGCAAAATGTAGTGATTCTGTTTCATTGTGTAACGACCCAATAGTCAGGGGTGTGAAAAATACATTCTCGGGACTCCGTTCTCATAAATCGAACTCGTAAATATTTATTAGTTGTGTAGTTAATTAGGTTTCGGTTAATTGAATTTTCATGAATTAAGAGTTATTATAGTATAAGGACTAAATCACGTATAGGATAAAATTTGAATTATAGATTAAAAATCAATTGAGGGATTAAAATAGTAATTTAACAATTTCTTAATATAGTGGACGACATATGGTATATATATATGTTATAATATTAGGTATTTTTAAAAGAAACTAAATATATATACACATATTTATTATATAATAATGATAATAGTTATATAATAATAGTTAGGATAAAAAAAAAGGGAAATAATAAAAGTAAGTGGAAACATGCAAATTAAGAAAGAAAAAGAAAGAAAGGGAAAAAGGAGAGAACGCACAGCCTAGGGTTCCAAATTCTTTCAAGTTCAATTGGTTAGACAATTTAGTCTATTTTCTTGTAATTTTTATATTTTTTGAATCTTGGTGTTTAGGACTACCCGACCCATGTTGAAATTTTAGCAATTGTTAAGATTTTAAATGTTGTTAATGTTGAATAGTTTTAGTATTAGGGATTAAATTGATAGATTTTTAAGCTAGAAATGAAAAAGCATTAAATTGTAGAACAAATTGTAAATTTTGAGTAATAGAGACTTAATTGTGAAAAATTCAAAATGGGGTTTATTGAAAATAGGGAGTTAAATTTAGTTTAAAGTGAAATTTGTATGAAAATATATAATTAAATGTGAAGAATAAAAATTAGTCTCGGTTTAGGGACTAAATCAGAATTTAGGCAAATATTGAGTAAAAATTTAAATATTCAATATGAAATTGAATTGTGTTGCATTGATGAATTTTAATTGTTTTAATTCTGTAACTAACATCATACCGGAATCTTCGACTAAAAAGTGGAAGGATAAAATCAACATCAAATAGCTCAAAATTTACGGTTTGTGTTTCTATAATCCGAACTAAGTTGTAAATTATTATATTTTGATTTCTTGCATATGGTAAGCATTGAAGGTGAGAGCTATTGTGTTTTATAATTGAAATGGATTGATTTGGTATGTGATGAATTTATTGAATTTATATTGATTGAATTGAATAGGTGTGATAATGTGCTTATATGAAATTTGATATTGGATATATATATTGAAAGCGAAATGGAACCCTATTAACTGTATCGGGCTAGGTCAGATATAGATGGCATGCCATAGGATAGGAAGAGTTTAAGGATTTCTTTGACTTCGAGTCGATGAGGCACTAGGTGCCAATTTGTTTCGGTTTAATTGATGAAACACTTGGTGTCAATTTATATAGCGCTGGGCGCAGTTATTACTTCGAATTTATCCGATGAGGCACTGGGTTATGTATTCATGAATTGAACATGGAATGATTTGTGCCATTGTATAAATACAATGTTGATTTATATGTGAAAAGCTATTTATATAGCAAGAGATGTGAATTGGGATATTTGTTAAACAAATAAAAGATGATAGCATGTGCAATTTGAGTATAGTATGAAATGATATGCTATTATACATGAAATTGATATGGTAATAAATTTACAATTTCTTGTTAGATAGAAATGTGATTATGTAATTTAAATTGAGCATTCATGTATCTTTATGTTTTTAATTGTTCAAATTATAGAAATATCACTGAGTTTTACTCAGCGTACATGTAACAGCCTGTTTTTAGTGAAATCGGAACAGTAGTTTCGGGACCACAAATTCGATGTGGAAATATTTATTTTATTATTATTTTAATGTTTACAACATGTTAGTAGAGTCATATGAAAATTTTGTTAAGAAATTTTATCGTTTAAGTGCTTAATTAGATAAAAATGACTAATCTGTAAAAGGTACAAAAGTGGAGTTCAATTAGTATAAAAGGTCAAATGGCCAAGAATTTTAAATGTGAGTGGACTTGGATGATAAATAGACCATCCATAATATTAGTGGACTTTTATGGACACAAATTAAGTTATTTTTTAAGTAAAAATAAATGTTAATTTAGTAAATTAACAAATAAGTAATAGAAAAATAAAACAAAAAGTGTATCATCTTCAACATTCATTTTCTTCCACAGAAATTAGGGTAGAAAGAAGCCATAGCCAAGCTTGAATATTCAGCTACATTAATCTCTTGCATGTAAGTACAATTTCACTTTGTTTTTAATGATTTTTATGTTTTTGAGGTCGTTATAGCTTAATCTAGCTAGCCCAGGGACTAATTTGTGAAACTGTTAAAGTATTAGGGTTCTACCATTGATGAATGTATATGTTTTTTTTATGTTTGATGGAAGAAAATGAATAATGGTTGTTAGATAAACAAGTTCTATAAAGTGATTTTGGTTGAAAATATTAAATAGGGATTTAATTGAAAAATATGAAATATTAGGTGGTAAATGTGTGAAATAATGAAATGTGTGGACGGCTATGAACATATATAAAATTCGGCTAGCATAGGTATGGATTGAATTGCATGAATTTGCATTTCTATGAGCTAGGGACTAAATTGTAAAGAAGTCAAAAGTTTAGGGGAAATAGTAATTTTATCATAATATGAATCTTGGGTTGAATTAAATAGGATGATGCTTAAAGTAGTTAAATTTGAATATATAGATCAAGAAAAGCCATGTTCAGAATTTGGTCGAGGTAAAGATAAAGTAGTGGATTGATCTGTTGATTGTCTCCACACTAATTCAAGGTAAGTTCGTATGTTAATAAGCATTAAAGTAATTGTGTTTTAAATGTTTTATTATTGCATTCTTGATGAATATGACTTCACGAAAATACTCGACGAAGATTTGGCGACGTATGAAATCCCAGTTGAACCTTAGGAATATGTAGGATACAAATGACATATTATTAAGGGTTACCGTGTTATGGGTGCTGGTCCTGTACATTCTACCGGTGGCTGAGTTTTTCGACATGTGTTGCGGTTACTCGTCAGCTTGTTGGAGCAGCACTGTGTAGTTACGTCTTGACCGTCAGCTTGTGTGAGTAGACCCAGTGATGACTCGAGAGTGAGCATATATATGAGATATGAGATAGAGATAGTTTGGACCAGGTATTGGCACTTAGTGTGCGAGATTCCTGAGTATCTGATATTATTCCAAATGGTTCAATGGGCATAGTGATGATATGAAAGAGTATGAGATCGACATGTATTAGTACAAGTATGTACTTGAATCATGTGAAAATTGAAGCTATGAGATTTGTGAATTCATGTCTAACTTTGTGATTGAATATGTGATAGGTTTATGGACCAAATTGAGTTATATTATACTAAGTTAAATTACTTAAATTGTGATTAAATGGTAAGCTGAGTTTTAAGTTATACGAACTTACTAAGCTTAATTGCTTACTCTGTTTATTTTTCTGTGTTTTATAGTGACTCGGAAGCTCACTTGGATTGGAATTTGTCGGAGATCTCATCACACTCTCAAACTCTCATTTTGGTACTTTGGACTTTGTATATTTTGGTTAAATGGCATGTATAAGTGTTTTGGTTATTGTGGCATATATATCTTGTAGTGTTTTGGCCATTTGAGATGGCTTGTAATGTGGTCATATATTTTGATATGTATATATATATAAATGGCCCTATGATATGTGGTGCGGAGTTGCTATGTTAATGCCTTGTTGTGAATTGGTATTATAGATACCAAATGGTTGAAATTGAGATGTGGTATGTATGCTAAACTATAGGTATAATGTCTCATTTATGTGGTTGACCATTTAGGTAGGCTTTGGAAGTATTTTGGTATGTTTTAAAGTAATCAATTGATGAGTTTATGTATATCATATTGTATGTGTGGATATTACATGTTATAATCTTGATATTGGTTGGTTTTGAATGCTTATTTATGTCATGGTATGCATTGTTGAGTTTAAGTTGGTACCTATTTGGGTGAGAAATATGGCTTGGAACATAGTCTATTATTGTCTACACAGGCAGAGACACGAGCGTGTGTCTCAGCAATGTATGACACACGGCCAGGTGGCATAGGCGTATGTCCCCTAATACTTCTTTAGAAAGCAAGTCAGTGAGTTACACGAGTTAGTCACATGGGCGTGTGGTTGGCCGTATGACCCAAGTTAGTTAATTACACGTTGTTAGACACGGACTGGGACACGGCTATGTGATCCCACTTCGAATGTCCACACGGCCTGAGACACAAGCTTGTCTCTTAACCGTGTGAGACACACGGCTTGGCCATACGTGCGTGTGTCCCCTGCAATTCGAAAAATTTTAATGTTTTCCCAAAATTTCCTTAAGTTCGCGTTTGAGTCCCAAATTGTTTTTAATGCTTGTTTTGGGCCTCGAGGGCTCGTGTTAAGGATTATATGATTGAATTTGAATAACTTTTGTTTAGATATGAGAAATGAACATGTAATGTATGATTTTTTAAGTGATAAGTCCGGTAATGCTCCATAACCTTATTCCAGCTACAGATACGGGTTAGGGGTGTTACAGTACGATTTTGTTTTTAGTACGTAAGTTAGGTACTTCACTCTTGATTGCCGACTCAGATCCAGCAACGGTCCCAAACTCAAATGTGGTGATGTTTATCTTTTGTGTCAGTGTGTACCTAGGATGCCTAGTTGATAGTTATTTTGTGGATGGATTGTAAATGAGGCTATACGTGTAATATTGGTTTGGTGTATATGTAATCATGTGTTTGTGTTTGAAGCCATAATATGGTATGGTGAATTGAACCAATGCTTGATATATGTATGTGAATTTTAGTTAATGTTTTAGGTAGATATGAGCTGGGCCAAATTTGATGAATTTTGGCATGTTTATAAGTTTGATTTGAATGATGCATTGATGATAGGTTTTGATGATATAAATGTGGTACCAATGAGGGTACATTGGTTAGGCACCTAGGATGATTGTTTTGGCATGTTTTGAATGTGTTTGATCATGTTTTGAATAGGTTAAACGAATGGTTTTTGAGTTACTTAATGCCCAAGCAAATAGGAAATGGTAAACTTGTTGTTTAAGGCATATTTTAGGTCCACATGGCCACACACAGGCGTGTAACTTGGCCGTGTGAGACACATGGCTAGCACATGAGCGTATGAGGCCATTTTCAAATGGTACACAGCCTGGCACATAGGCGTATGGCTTGGCCGTGTGACCCAAGTCAATACGTTACATGGGCACGGACACGGGCTAAAACACGGCTGTGTGTCCTTACTTTGAATGCCCACACGGCCAGACACACGAGCACGTAATGTGACCCCTACAGTTAAAATTTTTCTAACTTTTTCCTAAATTTTTCAAATGTTTCCGATTTAGTCCCAAATCGTTTCTAAAAAGATTTAAGGCCCTTAAAGGCTTGAATAAGGGACTCTATGCATGTTAATGATAAATTGTTTTATGATTTTTGAAATGTTTGAAATGAATGATTTAGATTACAGTTATTTGATAATGCTCCGAAACCCTATTCCGGCAATGAATACAGGTTAGCGGTGTTACACATTGTGTCTTCAAGTTCATTTGCTAGTAACTCTATTGCACACGAAAGTATGGGTGGGGGCGAATAGAACCTTAAAGATAGTGGTATGGTTTTACACCTTTAAGCCTTTGTTTATTTCTCATATATTTTTTTATCACCATGCACCAACATGCACCACTTAACCCTTAATTCAAAATGTCACTTTATCTTCTTCGATATTCATTTTAAGTTAGTGGTCAAGTCTTTAAAAGTAATGAGATTCTTTTCTTCTTAATCTTTACAGTCTTTGATCAAGACAAGATTCTCGTGTTGTTATCTTCTTATCTTGTGAAGAGGCTCCATACACGTACATGTAGCTTAGTCTACGTATATAATTCTGTTGCATTTCAAAGGTGGAATAAATACAAGTAATATGTCAAAAACTACAAACTAAAAATTAATTTGCCGATTAAGACTTACCTCGATTGGTATTAGCATTGTTACCAATGTAGAAGGACGTGGGTTTAAGTGCACTGAAGCACATTATCCTTCTATTTAAGGGTTGGGGAGGGGTTATGGGTAGTTCTAGGCATTGTATAAAAAAAAAAAGAGCAAATACGATAAGAACTTATAATGAGACTAATGTTAAAATAATCAATTTTGTGGCGGTTAAGGTTTGAAAGAAGCTCATGTAACATATCATATTTTTTTTTTATTCCCTTTACGATTAAAACAAACATTTTTGTCCCTACACGTTTAAAATTTTGATATTTTAGTTCTTCCACGTTAACTTTGCTATTAATGGAATCACATGACTTAAAAGTGACTTACGTGACATTAAATCAAATATTAAATTAAATTAAAAAGCTAAACAATAATTTTGTAGAATGAGTTGAGGAAAGAAGCTAATTTTGTTGTTTACTCCAAATATTTTCTTTTTTAGTTAATTTTTGCATATAGTTGTTGTGTTTAAATTATTTGTAGTTTGGTCCATCTTACCACCATTAAGTCACATCATTCTATTTGTTTTCAAGACTAATAAATTTTTTTAATTTAATCTAATGTCACGCCAGCCACCATTAAGCTATATAATTCCATTAATGACAAAATTAATATGTAGAGACTAAAATATTAATTTTTCAAATATATAAAGCTGAAATACTCCTCTTAATAGTAAAGGACTAAAATAAACTTTTTGAAATCATTCTGGGACTTTGTAAACTTTAACCATGTTGTGGTACTGCAAGTCCAACCACAATATTTGCTCCACGTATACCCTAACATTTCAATTTGAAATCAGACACCATTATAATCAATATATAGAAGGTTCCTTTCGCCATTTGAGACCCTACTTAAATTACGAGCAAGATTTTGCCAAGATTTCTTATAGGTTTAATTAAATTTGAAACGTCAAATCCATCCTCATTGGAGAAACGAATATACGAATCATCTATATCTTTTCTTTTAAAATTTTAATGTGATTTCAATATTTTCATTTTAAATTTTAATATTTTAATTTTAGAAAAAAATTAATTCAACATGATATGTTAAAATTTAGGATGAAAATATTAAAATATTATTAAATTATTAAAAAGGAATATCGATATCAATTTCATACAGTTCTTTTCTATATTTATAATTGTCAGAAATGAATAAAAAAAAAGTAAATTATACATTTCCATCTCTTTAAAACTTAACTATAAAAAATTATAATATGGTCATTCATATTATCAGATTGTAATATTTCATTATCGGTTAATTTTTATTAATCTTTTAACAACACAAACTCTAAATTATAGTTAAAATATTAGTTTAACGCTTTTAAAATTCATAAAAGTCTAAAACATTCTAATCATAACTCTTTGATACTAATTACTGTCCTGTCTTCCATTTTATGTCTGGACAATCAAACTTCATCTCCATACGATGTTTACAATAAAATTTAGATATTCGCCTTCTTTTTTCGAGAAAAAAAAAATTTGGATTAAAAAATTGTTACAACTTCTTTAAGAAAAAAATATTTATGAGAATATTCAAGGTTCGTCAAAATAGACAACATTTAACTTGTAATTTTTCTATGCAGACCTTGATTTTTTTTTGGGGGGGGGGGGGATTCCATACATATATTTATTGATTGCATGCATACTCGTAAATTAATTATAAGTAAAAATTTGTAGTTCACTTTTTTATATTTAATTATTCTAGAATGTCTCTTTTATGAAATATATATAATAATTTTTTTGTTGATTGAGTATTAACTCAATTGGTATAGATATTGCTGTTAATGTAGGAGTATGTGGGTTTGAGTACATTAAAATTTGTCATCCTTCTATTTATGAGTTGAACAGTTATACCTAGTTCTAAGCATTATGTCAAAAATTATTTTTACTATCAAGTGAATTTTTTTTCCTTTAGACTTATTAAACCGCTAATTGAACTGATTCTCTCTATTTTTTAAAATATATTTTTATCTTTTATTATTTATTAAATTAAACTAAACCAACAAATCGAATCGAATCCCAATTTTAAAATCATTTCCACTGTATTGTTTTGTTCCTCAATGTTGACTTAAAAAAAATTTCTCTTGTAAATAAAAAAAAAGTTTTTAGGGTATTATTAGGGGCTTTAGTACATTTATTCTATACTAACTTACAAGCTGGATGTGAGAACTCTAATTGGTTTAACCAATTAGAAAATGGCGGTCTTTATTGCTGAGAGAACATGAAAATGTGAACAACGATCTAGTCTTTCACGAGGTTGTTGGCTTTGTTTTTGTTATGAAATTTTTAATCTAAAAAATCCGACGAAAACCTGATTAGAATTTTATTAAATTTTAAATTTTGTATAATTATAAATTTAAAAAGTATTTTTATAATTTTCAAAAATAAATTATAAAGTTTCCCCAAAAACAAATGAGAACTTGCCACACATTATATGGTAAGTTTTGATTGGTGAGTGAAATTCAAATATGGTTTTGTGAAAAGAAAAGGTGTTGTTTGACTTTATCAGGTGGATGGATGAAATTTGCAATGAAATGTTGATTCTGAAATTCAATGAGCTTTCTTGCTGTTTATTTAAATAAGAAGAAATACAATCCATCCATGGCTGTAACTTGTCATTCCCAGCATCTTTTACTCAACAGCTATTATTCCTTACATTTAATAAAATGAAATTCCTAGACATTAGAGGTTTTCAGTCTAAACTCCATCTTCTTGTTCTCTGAATTCAAGGATTTTGTGGCACTCATTTATATGTTGAAAATGATGAAAATATATAAGGACTAGCTTTAACCACCTTTCGAACAACACTTTTTACCCAAACCCTAAAACTGAGCATTGAAGACGTTGCAAGTACGCACAGTTGAGTATCCCAACCCCTGATCACTTTGAATGCAACCACAACCCAATCTTATACACAGTCCACTGCTGCAAATATACTTTTGCTTTTTCATTATCATATATAGTTGGGAATTTAATAACCTGCCTACTGCCTAATTATATTGCTAGATAAAGATTGACCAGCTAACATGTATCAACCAAATGTGTGGCAAATTCTCATTAATTGGACTCTCCCAATTTATGAAGCCAACTGAAAACTGGTCCAGCTCTCGATATGGAGCGTCTATTCTTGATCGTGATGCCATTAATTCTTGCAAGTTGCATCTCAAGATACTTGCGGTAATAGCTCTCATTGACCTCCAGGATCAATAAATAGCAGTTTATATGTTTGAGCATCTTAAACGCCTACATCTTTATGGTTGAAAAGGCATAAATCAAGCTCACATATCGCATACTAAATAAGCAGCAGGATAATAGCGCCGATTAAGTAGTTCAAGATAAAGCTATGTTACATAATTAAGTTAAAGATTTCATGCACTTGTTGCTACATTGATTATATATAGAGAGGATAGATACAAGGCAAAACTGGAGAAAGATAGCTTTAAACCAAAGATGGCTGGAACTGGAACTGGAACTGGAACTGTTGGTGTTATTGAAGACGAGGAAAATGCCTATAGTGGAACTAGAGTCCGGCCCTTTGTTGCCACGCCAAGGCAAGCCTCACATATTCTTTAATAATCTTTGGACTATATTGAACTTGAAATTGTCTTTTCTTCAAATAAATTTGCAGGGTTGAGGATGAGAAGAAGCAAAGTCCCACTACCTTGAACAAGATTTTATGTCTTGAAGAGCTTTTCTCTTTAGAGGTTTCTGGACTTTTTCCTTTTTCTCATTAATCTTCTTAAAGGGCATTACTAGTCCAATCCTATAATGCTACTGAATTGTCAGGTTTGGAGAGCATCTCTGGCAGAGCTCCTTGGGACAGCAGTGTTGGTCTTCGCAATGGACACCATAGTCATCTCCTCCTACGAGACACAAACAAAAACGCCCCACCTTATAATGTCATTTCTTATTGCTGTCACTATCACAGTTCTCCTCCTAGCCACGTTTCCCATTTCCGGTGGCCACATCAATCCTGTTATCAGCCTTGCCGCGTCACTCACAGGAGTTATCTCCCTTTCACGTGCCGCCATTTATATATTGGCTCAATGTGTTGGGGGCGTACTAGGGGCACTGGCATTACAGTCTGTGGTGAACACCAAAATTGAGCAAACATTTTCTCTTGGTGGGTGCACCCTCACCATTGTTGTGCCAAGTGCAAATGGGCCACTTGTGATCGGACTCGAGACGAGCCAGGCCCTATGGCTGGAGATTATTTGCACCTTTGTCTTTCTTTTTGCTTCCATATGGATTGCTTTTGATAAACGTCAAGCCAAGCACTTGGGTCGAGTGGTGGTTTGCTCTATCATTGGTGTTGTGGTGGGCCTTATCGTATTTATCTCAACTACTGTAACTTCCACCAAGGGCTATGCAGGGGTTGGGATGAACCCTGCAAGATGTTTGGGTCCGGCTTTAATTAGAGGCGGCCACCTTTGGAACGGACACTGGGTTTTTTGGGCTGGACCTGTCGTTGCTTGTGTAGCATTTGCCCTCTATACAAAGCTCATTCCAAGTCAATTGTTGCATAATTGAATGCCTGAAACAAGGGTGACATAAATAAGTAATCTTTAAATGATGTAAGAACATGGATAATCAGTTTCGGATGCTTACGTACCAAACTAAGCTGATCCAATTATAAATGAACATCTCTTTTTCTCCGGAAGTGTGAATGGTTTACAACCTCAGACTTTTTGAACTTGTTATTTGGCACAAACATGATGGTGTTAATGGGCGGGGCGGGGCTGGGTCCAACTAAAATTTTAAGTCCGTTTGTTACGTTTGGGTTCGGCCTGAAAAATGAGTCTAAGATTTTGTTACCTGAATAAAAATGTTAAAATTCGGGTTCGGTCCAACCCGCCCATATTAATTTTTTTATATTATTTATTATATAATTTTTTAAAAAATATAATATATCAAAAATACTAAAAATATTAAAATAAATATTTTCCAACAAATTAAAAATAATACATAGGTATACTTAAATAACACAAATATAGGTACAATTTAACAAGCAAATGCCTTTAAAATAGTAACAAAATTAAGAGATATATAATATCTAAATAATAACAAGAAAATAGTAAAAAAAGGAAAAACAATAGCTTTTTTTTTTTTTTTTGCATATTCAAGCTAAATAAAAAAAAGTCTTACCTAAGACTTAATTCGTTTTTAAACGGATCTTTTTTTTGCCCAAATCTATTTTTTAAAATTATATTTTTATTCAAACTCTTTTATTTTTCGAGTGGGTCACCCATAGTGTATCCAAAGCAGGAGGGATATGATGGATTGCATGTCAAAGTATGACACGTAATGATATCCTGAAGTTCATGCTATAATTGTATTAAGATGATGGAAGGGATTCATTTGTTACAACTTAATGTCTGCTACCAACTTAAACACCTAAATTCTCTTACATTTTTTTTTCATTTTAACCCACATTTTTTTATAAATATATGATATTCCTATTTACAATAATTATCTAATTTATTTTTTCAAAATATTGATAATTGAAAAATATTTGAATTGTTATAACAAGTGGGTTGGTGTTAATTTTGTAATTTAAATTTTATAATATCACTACGTCAAGATTTTTTCTAGAAAATAAAATCAACGAAATTTATTTTAAATTTTATTATGTTATAATTAAAATGCATGAACGGTCCGATGTAGTGTTGGCTCTTCCGTCTTGTATGAAAAATTAATTTATTAAAACAGTAGCACATCTGTTCATGCTTAGTCGAAGTTCGTACTTATATGTTTGTTTGTTGCAAATTGAGTCTACTTTTAAGATTGTTTGTAAGAACAACTTAATTTTAAGACCCAAACATGTTGCAAACTTTGAGGAGAAATACTTTTTTATATAAACAAATAATTCATTTAACATAAATAAATAATTAAAGTAGTCTTAAAAACTTGTTCCATATGAATGACTATTTGTTAAATAAATATTTTTATTGAAATTTAAATACAAAAAATCTACATATTAATTGGAATATTTTAAATATATAATTTGAATTTTTTTAGATTAATGATTGGATCATACTTTAAACGACTAAGAGTGTCATTCAATCTAATTCATAATGAAATCGTTAATTGTTTTGATATAATAAAAAAATTATTAGAAATATAATATCATCACATTACGTTAGACATGGCACATATGAAAAATCACAAATAAACTTAAAAATTCAAGTACAAATAATAATTAATTTATGTTTTTAAAATTAAAATAAACATGCAAAAAGGAAACTTCACTTTTTTGGAAAGTGGAATAAAGCAAACCAAAACTTAAAGCAAGTTCATGTTAGAGTATTAACAATCTAGTTAGTTACAAGTTGTTATCTAGTTAATAGGTAGCTATAAAGCTGTTAAGCTAAGCAGTTAAATACCATATAAGTTCCAGAATGCTTGTGTACAAAGACGGATTACAATTCAAGATACAGAAATAAACTCTTCATTGTCTTCTACTATTAGCTTATAGAAATTAAGTTCAAGGTTTACCAGAGATTCTAAGATGGTATCAGTCGCCTGACTCCTAGTGGTTGCTTCTGCTCCGACTTTATGGATCCATAGATCGACTCTCCCTCTGGTGACTCTGTTCACGTATCATTTTCCAACTCGCGTCTAATCTACAGTTTTCCTCGTCATGAAACCGTGAAATTGGATGAGATGAACTTCGTCCAGTGGCAACATCAGGTACGTCTGATTGTTGAAGGCTATGATCTTCAAGGTTTTTTGGATGGAACCGTTGCTACACCGCCTTGGTTGGTGGCGTCATCTGATAGCAGCCTTGCTCTAAATCCAGAAGCAATCTTGTTCACAAAACAGGATAAACTGCTAGCCTCATGGCTTCTTTCCATGATTACTGCCTCCTTACACTCTTATTTCATTTCTACTAAGTCTGCATTTGATATCTGGAGTACTGCGAGCCATCTTTTTGTAGCGACTTCCAGTGAGAAAGTGTCTCAGATCCGGCATGATCTTTATGCAGTCAAGAAGGGAGGCTCCACCATTAAGGAATACGGTTCGAAGATTCAAACTCTATGTGTGCTCATTGAGGCGTCGAGATCTAGAGTTCCAGAGGCTGAGAAAGTGGAGGTCCTTCTCGTTGGCCTTCCTCCTGAGTTTGACTTGGTCTTCATGCTGGTCTTGGTTTCGTCGGAGTCGTTGACGTTTCAAAAACTCGTCGATATTCTGATGGGTTTCGAAAGTCGACTGATGCAGGCGGTGCGTGAGACACTAATGGTTGCGCATGTTGTTGAAGCGACTAATGTTGGTGGTGATTTTGACTAGCGTGGTGTTCGCAGTGGGAGATCAACATCGTGGTCCCGCAATGGGGGTGACTTTTGCCCTAAACTGCAGTGTCAGAGCTGTAACCGTTTTAGCCACGTCGCGCAAAGTTGCTACTATCGCTTCGATAGAGACTATGGCGACTCACCTGCAAATGATGCTCCGGTAGTCGCTAGTAGTAATCGTCCTCGTGGGTGCACTCCGACGTAGCGAATTGAAGGAGGGGCTTAGGCGTGGTCTTAGCCGTTCTATCCAATTAACCCTAGCAACCCTCCTGATGTCTTTGGCTATACTCAGCCCAATTGGGCTGGAATGACAATTGGAACACCTTTGGGTCCTCTAGCACCGGATTTTACTCGGTATTATTATGGGCCCTATGCACGTCCACATAGGCTTGAGGGTGGACAAGGCCTTATGCATGGCTTAGTTCATAGGCCAAAAGAATTGTATGATGTCACTCCTAGGCCGAATGTAACAGGCCAAATTTCAGGGCCCTCTAGCCCTCTTGCTCAATAACATGGACCGGTTCATGGTTTTTCGCCTGTGCCTCAACAATCTCCTAAGTCCCCAATTATGAATTTCGTTGGTGTTGAAGGGTCTCTACCGATTACTCCTCCTGAAGTTCCATAGCGTACAAAGCCTTATGCTCGAGTTTTTTATGTTGACAATTTCCAAGGTATCAGCTTGCCTCGAATTCTTGACTTCCATGCTTTAGATTTTTCAGATGCCTCCCGGTATGACTCCAGTTTTGGTAGTGTTGGTCCGTATATTCCTACGCCGGTCGGGACCACATCATGGTGACTCTGGAGCTTCAAATCATGTCTGCTAGAATGCTGCAGATTTAAATGCAGCCACTCTGTATTCAAGTACATCTAAACTTTTAATGGGCAATGGGGCCCCTACTAAGATTCTGTCTATCCGGAACACGGTTATTTCTACAAATTCAAAATTATTACATTTGACTAATGTGTTGTGTGTTCCAAGCATCCGCAAGAATCTATTGTCTGTGTCACAGTTTGCTAAGGACAACAATGTGTTCTTTGAATTTCACCCATCCTTTTATGTTATTAAGGACCTCCAGACACAGGAAATCTTGCTGCGAGGCCGAGTTCATGATGGCCTCTACCATTTTTCGGTTGAACCATTTCCCTTACCTACTATAGATTCTGCTGTTCATAATGTTGATCTTCCAGCCAGTTCATCTATCCCTGATGAGTTTACTCTGTGGCACTATAGGTTTGGTCATCCGTCTTCTAAAATTGTTAATTACGTTCTTAATAAATGTTTTATTGTTCCCAATATAAAGTCTCTTTCTAATATATGAATTGCTTGTCAGCAAGGAAAGTCTCATAAATTTTCGTTTACTCATTCAACTACTGAATATGTGGAATTTTTTGAATTAGTTATTTCTGACTTGTGGGGTCTGACTTCTATTGCCTGCAAAGGACATCTATATTATGTTTAGTTTGTAGGCATGTGTAGTCGTTTTACCTGGGTGTATTTGATTAAACGTAAATCTCAAGAAATTGATTGCTTTCTTCAATTTCAGAAGATGGTCGCCACTCAATTTGGAAAGCGTATTAAGAAGTTTCAAAGTGACTAAGGCAGGGAATATCAGGCATTTGCCTCAGTCCTAGTTGATCAAAAAATTCTTCATCGTTTGTCTTGCCTTCACACCTCTAAACAAAATGGGGTCGCTGAGCGTAAGTATCGGCATATTATGGAAACTGAACTCACACTATTAGCTCAGGCTAATCTTTCTATGAAACACTGGGGTTATGTGTTCTGTAGTGTTGTTCACCTTATAAATCGGCTCCCCACTCCAGTTCTTCAAGGTCAGTCTCCGTATCAGAAGTTTTACAGGTGTGAACCACAGTATGATCATCTTAGGGTTTTTGGCTGTTGTTGTTTTCCATATTTATGACTGTTTTTGCCACATAAACTAGAGATTAGATCTCAACCTTGTACGTTTTTAGGGTACAGATCTCAGCATAAGGGTTATTATTATCTTACCTTAGATAGGAAGGTGGTTGTTTCTTATCATGTTGTCTTTGATGAGCACCTATTCTTGTATTTGTCCTTGACGGTCAATGATAATGGTAGTACCATGCGAGATGCTACATATGTACCTATTGTTACATCATCCTCTTCGCATGTTCCTGTAGCATCTCAGCAACTCCTTGAGGTCCCCTCATTAGCTCCCTCATCTAGTTCAGCTCATGAGATTGTGCAGTCTACTTGTGACACTCCTCTAGCTACTAGTAGTTTACCGAAATGCATCGTTATTGAAGTGGGCTCTACCCTGAGGGAGTAATGATCTTCATCTCTTTCTCCTCCTCCTGTCAGACAGTTACCATCGGTGTCGCAACATGTTCCTTCTGTTCCTTCTGAGAATACACACATTATGATGATTCGATCAAAGGCAGGTATTTTTAAACCCAATGATTTGTCTGCAGAGGCTATTAATTTTGAACCATGTTCTATCACAGAAGCGTTTGCCCATCTGGAGTGGAAGTTAGCTATACAAATAGAGTATGATACGCTATTGGCTAATTCAACCTGGGAACTCGTGCCTCTACCTCCTGGTCAGAAGGCCATATGATGCAAATGGTTGTTCAAAATTAAGAGAAATCCTGACGAATCTGTGAATAGCAGAAGGCACGATTGGTTGCTAAGGGCTATTCCTAGGTGCCTGAGTGTGATTTTAAAGAGACTTTTAGCCCAGTAGTCAAACCGGCCACTATCCGGGTTATCTTATCCATTGTTGTTTCCAAAGGATGGCCACTTTGCCAGGTCGATGTAAATAATGCCTTCTTAAATGGGGATCTCGATACTAAGGTATTCATGCAACAACCTCCGGGATTTGTTCAGTGTGATTATGTTGGAAAGCCCTTTGTCTGTCACTTAAAGAAGGCTTTGTATGGTCTCCGATAGGCTCCACGAGCTTGGCTTGACAAACTAAAGTAATTCCTAATCTCTGCTAGGTTTGTAGTATCTAAGTCGGATGCATCTTTGTTTGCTCAGATTACGTTTGGTTCTACTTTGTATGTTCTTGTGTATGTGAATGATATAATTATCACTAGTGATGGTTCTTTAACTATCACTAGCTTTGTTCGAAAATTGAATGCTGAGTGCTTTTTTAAGGATATGAGTAATCTTCACTATTTTCTTGGGATCGAAGTTACGTGGTCTTCCACAGGCTAAGTTCATTTGTGTCAGAAAAAGTACATTCGTGATCTTCTTACTCGAAGCTCACTCTTACATACGAAGAAGGTCCATACTCTTATGATTAGTTCAGCGTTTTTATCCAAGGATGATGGGGATAGACTAAGTGACCCTACTAAATACCGAAGCCTCGCCGGTGCTTTGTAGTATGTAGTTCTTACTTGCCTTGATATTGCATATATCGTAAACCGCATTTGTCAATTCATGCACAATCCTACAACTACACATATGGTTACACTAAAACGAATCTTGAGGTATTTATGTGGTACACTTGACTATGGCATTATTTTTTGACCTTCTACTCGGTTATCTCTTGTAGGCTACGCCGATGTTAACTGGGGGTTAGATTTTGATGACCAGTGCTTTACGTTCGCATACTGTGTATATTTTGGGCACACTCCTATCTCATAGTCCTCAAAGAAACAGCAAGTGGTTTCCCGCTCTACAGCCGAGGCTGAATATCGAAGTCTTGCCACAGCTACTAGCGATGTCACTTGGTTAATTTTGCTACTTCAGGAGTTACAAGTAAAGTCTGTCGATACTCTTACTGTAATGACCCAAAATTCACGGGCACCGAAAAAGTGAGTTATAGGGCCTTCGTCTTAGTGAAATAAGTTTGAAAATACTTATTAAAAATATTTATGAGTCTAGTGGTGTGTCTAAATAGGTTTTAATTAGGTAAATTTAGCTTAATTTAGAGTAACTAGTAAAAAGAACTAACTTGAATAAGGGGTAAAAGTTTAATTCTAAAGTAATAGAGAATAAAAAGGATTAAAATGATAATTAAACCATTTACAAAAGTTGAGGCGGCATATATGTATTAAAATCTAAGATTTTGTTTAGGTTATATTTAAATATTATATATAATTATTATAATTATTAATTAACATTATTGTTTTATATTAGATTATTATTATTAGTATTAGTATTAAATAAATTAAATAGTAGATTTAAGTATAAATATATTTTATAATAATTAATTGTATTAATTATATTATGAGATTTTTATATAATAAAGAAATTAAAGTTATGACAAATGTATGAGGATGATAGGGTACAAATGTAATAATATGTATGTGTACAAATGTAATATATGTAATTGATATTAAATAGATATTTATTAATTATTATTATTATGTTAAAGATATTTATTAAATTAAATAAATAAATTATGAGATTTTTGTTTGATAAACAAATTAAATAATAACAAATTTTAATAAAATTATTGGTACAGATGTAGAAATATAAGTGTGACCAAATGTAATACTAATATTTATTTTTAAATAGATATTTATTGAGTTAATTAAATAAAAAAAGTAAAGGAAATATAAAAGAGAAATAAAGAAACAAAAGAGAATAGAAACAGAATCGAAAACGGAAAGCAGGGGAGAAAAAGAGAAAGAAAAATAAAAGAGAAAACTAAGGATTTGAAGCTTGAAGCTTTGATTGGTAAGTTAATTAAGTCCTTTCTAGTTAATATTGATGTTTTAGAAGTTCTAAACAAGGTTTTATTGAATTAAGTTGATATTTCAAGAGTTTATAGGTGTTCAAGTAGGGTTTATGTTGAACAAATTATGGAATTAGGGATTAAATTGAATGAATTCTAAGTTAGAATTGATTAAAGGATTAAATTGTAAACTAGGCTATAAGTTTTATGTTGTATGGATTAAATTGAAGAAATTTCGAAATTAGGAAAATATGCTGAAAAATTTATAGTTAAATGTAAGTATGGAGGAAATTTGAATAGAAATAAAGTATGAATTGAATTAGAAAAGTAAGTAAAATTGTTTAGGATTAAATTGGGAATAAGGTAGGAATTAATTAGAAATTCAATTATTTATTTTAATTAGTGTTGTAATTAATAGTATAATTATTTTAATTTTAGTAGCTAACAAAGAACCAGAGAAATCGGCTCGAAAGGGAAAGGAAAATATTACCGAGGAGTAAATCAAGAATTTCAGGTTTGTATTACTATAATTCAAGTTATTTATTATTAAATATTAATTTTAAATTTATTTATTTTATGGTAAGTAAATATTGAGGTAAGTAACCTTATTGAATTGAATTTAGAAAATTGAATTGAATGATGAATATGTGTTAGTATTGAATTATAGATTGAATTACATGTGATTGGTATGAAAAGTATATTGAATTAAATTGGAGATTGAGATTGAATTGATACTATATATATGAATCGAATTTGATGATTTGTGATCAATTGAAAGAGAAAGAGAATTTGAATTGAGAATTGAAAATCCCTATTAACTAGTCGGGTTGAGTCGGATATAGTTGGCATGCTATAGAATTGGAAGAGTTTAGGGATACTTCGACCTCGAGTTGATGAGACACTGGGTGTCACTATTTTACTTCGGATAGATTTGATGAGGTACTAGGTACCACTTTACTTCGGCTAGGCCGATGAGACACTGGGTGTCAATATATTGCTTCGAACTATCCGCTGAGGCACTGGGTGCCAATATGGTGTGTTTGGTTGGATCCGTGTATCCGCTAAAGTCCGAGTCTTGTTAATAGGGATAAATAAATAAAATGATAAATCAAATGAATTTGGTCAATTAAGCTATTGAAAAGAAATAAAAAGTTGAATTGTGAATTGGAATGTGAAATGAAATTGAAATCAAGAATGAAAGGCATGAACTAAATGTTCATGAAGTAATTGAAATTCAAATTGATGATATGTGATAATAAGTGATGATTAGTTATATTAAATTATTATTAAGGAATGAAAGATAGAAAATGTATTAGTACTTAAGAAATTAAATTGTTATATGTTTGGTATTTAAATTTTATTATTTATTATTATAATTTGAATTATAGTAATACCACTGGGTATACGTATACTTAGCGTATGGTTGTTTCCGTACACAGGTTAATAGGTGTTCAGAGTCCCAGTTCTGCATCCAGGCGATCCCGACTCCAGCTCAAAACTCGGTGATGTATTTTTCTTTTGATAAAAGTGGCATGTACAGAGGTGTTATTTTGGTCACTTTAAAATGTTTCATGACTTTTGTTGTCAAGAATGATATTTAGTATTTTAGTGTTTATACTAATGAAATGGTATGAAAATTTATATAATATATATGGTATAATTGGTGCTAAATCTAGAATAAAATGAATAAAATTATAAGTTAAATTTTAATGGTAATATGGATGTTCTTAGAGTAAATTATCATTTCAAAGTCATAGCTATGATTTTAATGCAACTAGATATGAAATTGCAGTGGTTGGAATACATTGGTATTGATTGTTTTCGATTTGAACTTGCAGGGGGTTTTATATAAGAACAAGCAGAAATACTGCTGAAATTTTTTTTATAATAAAAAAAATATAAAAATAAAAATAAAAATTTGAGTATTTTAATAAATTCCGTTCCACTCCTAATACGTATTTTAGGCCTCGAGGGTCCATTATAAAGACCTAAAAATTAAATTATGCTATTATGTTATTTATTTATGAATTATTCGTAAATTGTCCAATATGTCCGATAATGCTCTGTAACCCTGTTCCGGCGACGGTTTAAGGTTAAGGGGTGTTACACCTACTATCTGGTGTGATAATTCCAGTGCGGTTGCGGTTGCCGCTAATCCTATTCTTCACTCTAAGTTCAAGCATGTTGAACTTGATTTGTTCTTTGTTCCCGAAAAGGTTGCCAACGGGTCTCTTACGGTTGGAGAAGTTCCTGCCTGTGACCAAGGTGCTGACATTCTTACAAAGCTACTCTCCATGTCACAATTTGAAAGATTTCGACATTGTCTTCAAGTTTTACCTGTTCAGAAAATGGATGAATGTTAGAGTATTAACAATCTAGTTAGTTACAAGTTATTATCCAGCTAATAGGTAGCTATAGAGCTGTTAAAGCTAAGTAGTTAATAATCTGTTACTAATACCTTATAAGTTCCAGAATGCTTGTGTACAAAGACTGATTACAATTCAAGATATAAAAACAAACTCTTCATTGTCTTCTACTATTAGCTTATAGAAATTAAGTTCAAGGTTTACCAGAGATTTTAAGAGTTCAGATATCGCAAAGCAAATTAGTTGCAGGATAATAATGCCGGTTAAGTAATTACATTAATTATAAATAGAGAGGATAGATACATAGCAAAAACTGGAGCAAGATAACTTTTAATCAAGATAGACACAAGGCAAAAATTGGAGCAAGATAGCTTTTAATCAGGATAAACACAAGGCAAACTGAAGCAAGATAGCTTTTAATCAAGATAGATACATAGCAAAAAATTAGAGCAAGATTGCTTTTAATCAGGATAGACACAAGGCAAACTGGAGCAAGATAGCTTTTAATCAAGATAGATACATAGCAAAAACTGGAGCAAGATTACTTTAAACCAAAGATTACTAAAACTGTTAGTGTTATTGAAGACGAGGAAAATTTCTATACTAAGGCCTCTTGTTGCCATTCCAAGGCAAGCTTCACATACTCTTTAATAATCTTTGGACTATATTCAACTTGAAATTTTCTTTTCTTCAAATAAATTTACGAGGTTGAGAATGAGGTGAAGCAAAGTTTCACTACCTTGAACAAGATTTTATGTCTTGAAAAGCTTTCTCTCTTTAGGTTTCTAGACTTCTTTTTTCTCCTTAATTTTCTTAAATGGCATTACTAGTCCAATCCTATAATGCTACTGAATTGTCAGCTTTAGAGAGCATCCCTAGCAGAGCTCTATGGGACAATAGTGCTAGCTTTTACAGTCGTCTCCTCCTACAAGACACAAACAAAAACGCATCACCTTATAATGTCATTTCTTATTGCTATCACTATCACAGTTCTCCTCCAAGCCATGTTTCCCATTTTCGACAACCACATCAATCCTATTATCAGCCTTGCGGCCTCACTTACCAAAGTTATTTCCTTTTAATGTACTACCATTTATATATTGGCTCAATGTGTTGCGAGTGTACTAAGGACACTAGAATTATAGTATGTGATGAACGCCAAAATTGAGCAAACATTTTCTCTTGGACTGCAACTACGAAATATTGGAAATGTAATACTGCAAAATGAAATACTTAGTATTGACAAGATAAATAAATTGAGCTTAAATAAATAAAATAATCATTATATTGTGGAAAAATCATTACTTTAGAAGCAAACCTATCTTAATTGGTGTAATCGTGTAGTGGACGTCGCCCCTAAAGGGGAAACACAATTGGTATTGCTCTTCTCAAAAGTATTCAGAAAAGTACACTGGAAACAAAAGCTGAAAACTTGGTCGAAAATTTGACTGGAAAAGTTTTTTGAACAGAAAAGAAGCAAACTAAAAAAGGTAGATAAGAGATTGTTGTTTGCTTCTTGTTGTGGAAAAATGAAAAAATAGCTTGTTATTTATACTATTTTCTGAAGGGGTAAAATGGTAAAATAACAATCAATTTCCAAAAATTACAAAGAATTTACCTCAACCGAACATATTTTGAACAATTAGAACATTTTCTGCAACAAAAAAAATATCTTGAAAAATAAAAAAAAATCCTTAATAAAAGCAACATAAATTTTATTCAAAAAGAAGCATACACATTACATGTTAACACAGGCTGGGCGATAGCGACGACGCACATGTTGAGCCTTTAGCCTTAATTTACTCAATAAAATAAGAGGCAAGACTATATTTAAATATCTTTATAAACTTTTTTCTCAACCAACATGGGACTACCTACTTTGCATTATCAACATCGAATAATTATGGAATGGATTGTTGATGACTCATTTCTGAATTGGAACTGTCACTCGTAATATTATGGGACTTGGCTGTTTATTATAAAAGCCATGGCAATCACAGTGTGACAATTGTTGGCCATATTCTTTCTCCATATTATATATATAATAGATTAACCATTAATGGTTTCTTCATGCAAGAAGCATAATTTCTTGTAAATAGTCTCATAAATATTTTTTAAGGCACGGATTCTATTCTTTCTCATGAATTTTTCAACAAGTTTAGTTAAAAATCACGAGACAATGATCCCAAAGTAATTTAAATCTGTAAAAGCTATTTGGTTGCATTTGAGCCTGAGAGTTTACCTCACCAAAGGTAATGATCTTTATCCTCAAATGGTTTATTCTGGTTGATTCAATTTTCAGAAGAAAAGGTCAAGAAAGGTTTTTGGTTTTAAGGGAAATTGATAAAAAGTTTTGAAGTCCTTCCTTGAAAAGTGTTTTAGTTTTAATGAAAATTAATGGTCCTCAAGAGCTTTTTGGTTTTAAGGGAAATTGATAAAAAAAGTTTTGAGATCCTTTCTTGAAGAGTTTTGTGGTTTTAAGGGAAATTGATGGTCCTTTCTTAAAGAGATTTTTGGTTTTAAGGGAATTTGATAAAACGTTTTGAGATCCTTTCTTGAAGTGTTTTGTGGTTTTAAGGGAAACTTATGGTCCTTTCTTGAAGAGCTTTTTGGTTTTAAGGGAAATTGATGGTGCTTTCTTGAAGAGCTCTTCTGTTTTATCATACTCAATAGTGTGATGAGCCAAGATGCGGCAAAAAAAGTATTCCTCGAGAGATTGTACCATTGATGGAAACAAGCAAACCTCTGGGATTAGCTTTAGGATGACATTGATGTTGGAATTTTGTTTTACAATTGTGGTGTTTTTTTTTTTTTTTTTGGCGTAACAATAGCTTTTGACAAGAGAAGAAGCAAAGAACTATGGTTTGTGCAGTAATGGCAAGGGTGATGGCATTGGCAGTTTTATTGCATTTGTTTTAGGTTGAAAATTGCCTTATAAACTAGAGTTAGGCTTTTGGTTTGATTTTATTTTATTTTATTTCGAATTACATCGATTTATCTAAACTTAATAATTTATATTTGTCTGGTATTTAAATTTTTTTTGACCTAATCCCAAAAGACTAAAAGTTTAAAGTGGCAATAAGTTATTGTCAAAGTTGTGCTTTAGAGATTTTATTAAAACAAAATTTTCTCATTTTTTTTAAATCGTTTCGTTATTGTTGTTGATTTTAGGAGTTTGTTAATTATGAAATTTGGTAGTTGCTTGATTCTAGGATGTGGTTGTTATTTTTTTCATGTATTTAAGCAACACTTCAGTTCAATAAAAATGTGACTTTACCCCCAAATATTTCTATATTTTTTCTCGTAGTCTCCAATGTGTCAAAAAGAGAAGCTGAGCAAAAAAGATGAAGTTGAAAAAAATGATAAAACCTTCTACAGAAGTTTAGTTGGCTGTCTAATGTATCTAACGACTACAAAACCTGATATCTTACATTCTGTAAGTCGATTATTTAAATTTATAAATTGTACAACTGAAACACATCTTACAACTGCTAAAAGAGTCCTTAGATATGTGAAAGGGACACTAGATTATGGAATCAGGTTTTGTGCAAATCAAGATTATGTTTTGCAAGGCTATTCAGATAGTGATTGCGAAGATTCACTTGATGATATGAAAATCACTTCTGGTTATTGTTTCAAGTTTGGTTCAAGTGCATTCTCCTGATACTGTAAAAAGTAAAATACAGTGGCACAATCTATAGCAAAAACTGAATTTATTGCAGCTAGTACTACTGTCAATCAAGCTTTGTGGTTAAGAAAAGTTTTAGTGGATTTGAATCTAAAGCGAGAAGGATCCACAGAAGTATTCGTTCATAATCAAGCTACAATTTCTACCTCTAACAATCCTATTTTTTATGGGAAAACAAAGCACTTCAATATCAAATTATTTTCTCTTAGAGAAGTGCAAAAAGGAATGTTCAATTTACTTAAAGTATTGCAAATTTGAATTTCAACTAGATGATATATTGTTGCGAGATGGCCGTTCATGCAGCATGCAAAGTTGGCGAATCTTCTAATATTGGGGGACTCACAGAAAATGGCGAGCTCATAACTTTGGTGAACTAAAAATACGAACTGGATTTGAAGAGCTTGCAAGTTACATTTACAAAATATATTTTCTTTCTAGAATATTTAGTAATTATTAGTATAATATATTTAGCATTTATTAGTATAATAAATTTAACATTTATTAGCATAATATATTTGACATTTATTAGTATAAAAATCTTAGTTATTTCTTTCCATATTTAGGAGTTTTTTTCTTGTTATAAATACCATTGTTATATTGTTCAAAATATATGAGTGAAGAATAATAAAAACCTTAGCAGATAATTTTGTTGCTAAATTTCTCGTTTCTTCTCTGCAATTCTTTCTTTCTATCAAAATTCTAATAAGTGGTATAAGAACTATCTTCTTACAAGTCGTTGTTGTTCTTTCTGAGTTATACATGGCTTCCACGAGTTTCTCACCATATTCACCATTTGTTTTAATGGAGAAAACTATCATATATGGGTTGTTAAGATAAAGACCTACCTACAAGCTTATGACTTGTGGGAGGTTGTGAATATTGATGTCAAGCTAGCACCATTGAGGAACAATGCTATAGTCGCTCAAAGTAAATACCGTAGTGACGAGCAAGCTAAAAGATACAAGGCAATGTCCTGTATACAGAATGACGTCTCGGATGTCATATTCATACATATTATGGCTTGTGAGATTCCCAACTAAGCTTGGAATAAGCTAAAGGAGGATTTTTAAGGTTCTGATAAGACCAAACAATAACAACATATTAATTTCAAAAGAGATTTTGAGAATTTGAAGATAGAAGTTGAAACAGTGAAGCAATACGTAGACAACATTATGGCGGTACTAAATAACGTCAGGTTACTTGGGGAAAAGTTCGCAGATAGCAAGGTCGTTGAGAACGTTATAACAACATTTCCTGAGAGGTATGAATCGATGATTTCCTCAGTCAAATACTCAAAGGATCTCTCGGCGATCTCTCTGTTAGAGTTAATAAATGATTTGTATGCTCAAGAGTAAAGAAAAGTATCAAGGCATTAGGAGTGTGTAGAAGAAGAAACATTATGAGCCCTGAGTATTAATGATGCGAACCCCCATAAACATAAGGGTAAGAAAGGTTGGACGGAGAAGAAAAAGGATAGATGGAGAGATGGTGGCAAGGAAGAAAGCCCACCAAGCTCTCACTGCAAAAAGACAAATCACTCGGAAAGGTATTGTTGGTTCAGGCCAGATTTTCAATGTAGAAGCTGTAAACAATTTGACCACATAGAGAAGGGATGCAAGAACAAAGGGTGAACTCTTTAACAGAATGTGTAGGCTTAGGCAGCTGCGGGAGATCACATTCAAGAGGAGCAGCAGTTCATAGCCACAAGTTTTGCATCAAAAAACAGAGTCGCGAGAGGTTGGTTGATCAATAGTGGATGCACCAACCACATGACCTCAAATGAATGCATCTTTAAGAAGATTGGCAAAAGATGTGATCTTAAGGTAAGGATTGGTAATGGCGAACTCTTAGAAGCTAAGCGAAAAGGGGATGTGTTGATCAACATTTCAACAGGTACTAAAGTAATTACAAATGTGCTTTTAGTTCATGAAATAGATCATAATCTTTTTAGCATTGGTTAATTGATGGAGAAGAAATACATAGTTGTTTTCAAAGATAAATGTTGCACTATATTTGATTCATTAGGATAGGAAGTGGTCACAGTCTCAATAAATAATAAAAGCTTTGTGCTAGATTGAAACTTTGAGGTTGTAAGAGCTTATACCAATTCAATGTATAAATCATATAGTTGGCACAAAAGACAGAGACATGTAAACTATATTTCCCTTAGTCAAGTGTGCAAGTCAAAATCAGTTGAGAAAGATGATTAAAGTTGAAGATAAAGATGAAGATGAAGATTTTGATGATCTCCCTGTTAAAATTAGGTCTGTTGTTGAAACTTATCATAGATGTAACTTAGCAGTATTGAAGCATGCAATTTTTGAAGAAGTTGCACGAAAAGACAACATTGGAGTTTGTTGCAAGATGGTCAAGAAAGAGTGATCACGGGAACTCGAAAAAAGTGCGAGTTGACAAATATGCTTTCTATGAAAAGTAAAAGCTGCAAACTGAATGAAATATTTTACCACCCTCGGGTTTATTCCTATGCCTTCTCTTTGAAATATTTTGTTTGGTAGGATTTTTTTATATTTTCTGTAATATAAAATTCCTATGTAACTATTTTAAGGGGGATTGGATTATTAGCTGCAGTTGATTACTGTTTAGTGATATAATAAAATTGACAATTTCAAAGAATAGATGAGAGGTGTGAAGTGTAAAACGCCAAGATTAAGCATCGACTGCTATATAAGATGCTTCATTTTTTAATAAACCTAGACTAAGCATCTTAGTTTATATAAAATGGATATTCTTATCGGATAAAAAGGCTTTTTGGATCGTGGTGGGTTTACTTCTGCACCTCCAACAAAATTTGCCTAAAGCATATTACACAAGATATACTTTTTCTTTGGTGTTTTGCATTTGGTCTTTGCCAGAAACCAGATCAGATTTCGTCTTCTTGTAACTGGCAACTATGGAATGGATTGCTAATGTTTCGCTTCTGAATTGCAACTATCACTTGTAATATTATAGGACTTGGCCGTTTAACATAAAAGCCATTGCAGTCACAGTGTGACAATCTTTGGTCGTATTCTTTCTCCATATTATATATATAATGGATTAACCATTAATGGTTTCTTCATCCGGCAAGCATTATTTCTTGTAAATAGTCTCGGATATTTTTCAAGAAATGGATTCCATTCTCTCTCGCGGATCTGATAATAATCTTCCAACAACAAGTTCAGCCGAAAATCACGAGACAAGGCTCCCAAAGGAATCTAAATCTGTAAAAGCAACATTGTTTGGTTGCATTGGTGCCCGTGAGTTTTCCTCACCAGAGGTAATGATATTCATCCACAAATGATTTATTCTGCTTGATTCAATTTTCAGAAGAAAAGAGCTCTAATGCTTCCCTCCTCATTCGTTTCTTTTAGATGTGGAAGGCAGCACTCACAGAGTTGGTGGCGACTGCTTCACTAATGTTCACATTAACAACATCCATTGTCGCCTGCTTGGACTCGAACGAGTCTAATCCCAAGCTTTTTGTCCCATTTGCAGTATTTATTATTGCCTTTCTGTTTCTCATGGTGACAGTTCCTCTTTCAGGTGGACACATGAGCCCAGTTTTTACTTTCATTGCTGCCCTCAAGGGCATCATATCTCTAGCACGAGCTTCCATATATATCTTGGCCCAATGTGTAGGCTCGATAACAGGTTTTCTCATACTCAGCAGTGTGATGAGCCATGACGCAGCAAAAAAGTATTCCTTGGGAGGTTGTACCATTGATGGAAACGGGCCAACCTCTGGGGTTAGCTCTGGGACGGCATTGATGTTGGAATTTTGTTGTACATTTGTGGTGCTTTTTGTTGGTGTAACCATAGCATTTGACAAGAGAAGAAGCAAAGAACTAGGGTTAGCTATGGTTTGTGCAGTGGTGGCAGGGGCGATGGCACTAGCAGTTTTTGTGTCCATTAGTGTGACTGGGCGGGCTGGTTATGCCGGCGTGGGGCTTAATCCTGCGAGGTGTTTAGGCCCAGCCTTACTGCGAGGTGGTTCGTTATGGGATGGCCATTGGGTCTTTTGGATAGGACCTTGTTTAGCTTGCATAATTTATTATGGCTTCACCAAGGGCTTACCCAAAGAAGGCCTTGTTTGGGAAGATGAAAAGCATGACATTGTGAATTTAGCCGCTCCTGCACTTTGTTGTTGGGGACCTAGAAGTAGTACAAGTCAACTTAATGGGAAAGTTTTGGAAATTGTGAGACGCTGAATCACTGATGGAGGCTAGCGCCTACCAGGTGGAGTGTATTATTATTCTCATGGGAGACTGAATATATTTATATCCAAAAGATTAAATCAGAGTAGCAAATTGAATAAAATTGGATGTTCTCTATATATTGGTAATTGGTGTGATCATCCTGGACAATTTCTAGGGCTGTACCTGTATGAAAAGAATGTCAATGCTCCAAATAATGTCTGTTAGCTGATAAAACATGCATTAGGTTCAGTTATGTTAAAAGTAACATATTTCATTAGCACAACCCAGTAAACTGCACAACAAATGACTTAAGCTAGTAGGTAAATGTACTTGATTAAACCAGAATTTATTGAACCTTTTTTTATTTCATGACACCTGATATGTGATGATAGGCAACTAGGTTGATGCCTGTAAAAGCGATAAGGATGATGGAAGGGGCTCATGAACAACAGAATTCGAAGAAACCGAGATGGGATTGCCCTCCAACTGCAGCATGATGCTCCCCATGATCTCTGTCAATAGTTTCTTGAACTCATCTTCTTTAATCATCTTCCCATCATCCGCGTCTATCCTGTTGAGAACATCAGCAACAACCTTGTCCATCTGGTGAATTTCAAAAAAAGAGTTTTATTTAGTGGAGTGAAAAAAAAATAAACGTGTTTTAGGGCATGCTAATTAATCTAGCTACTGTCGGGAAACCAGTGCTGAGTGTTGCAGTTTGCAAGCTTTTTGTTATGTATTGATGAATGTGAACATGCAGGCGATAGAGATGTGTGGTTGCAATACCAATACCTGTTCAACAGCACCGATTTGAGGTAATCCAACTGATGGAGCCACTACATCTAGCACCACACGTAAATACTCCTTTGATATTTTCCCATTGCGATCCTTGGGCACATTTTCTAAACCTACATTCAGCAACTGTATTGCGAAAATGAAAGACTTGGTTCAGTAATGGTGGCAAAAGAGAAATGTAAAATCCGACATAAATATATACACGCAGGGAAAACTAGGGTAAGACAAGATAATACAAAAGCATGTATATGTATGTATATACCTTGTCTAATTCAAACTTGTTGGATAGTAGTCTTTTAATGCCACTTCCATCGAAGGTGTTTTCACTATGAGCAACAATCACAGGCTCCTCCTTAAGATTTTGAGCGACACGCATAGCTACTTTCTTTGATTCTTCCAAAAAGGTTTCTTGAGAGACAGGTTTGTCATCCCATGATTCCAAAGCTGGTTCCACTATGTTCCTCATAACCTACACAAGCAGAAGAAAGACCAAATTCACATTCTCCTAATATTACCGACTGAAACGAAAGGTGTAAAAAGCCAAATACCCAAGAATCTGACGAAGGGGGCATTCCTTGATCAACTGTAAGTTTCTCCAAAGCCTTAGTAATACAATCACGCAACGATGCATCTTCACACCCTATCTGTGAAAATATAGACACCATCTCCGCTTCATAACTTGGACCATTGATGAATTCCAACAGATCTTCTCCATCCATACGGAGGATCACAATAGGATCTCGCTTCAAACCTGAAGCCATACCAAGTAGAATATCTGAAAGAGCCTCTTTAAGCCCAGTTTTGCTCACCTTTTGTTGTTTTCCATGGGTGAATTCTTTCAAAACCTGAAAAACATTTCTAAATAATGTCAGCTTCCATATCCCATCACCACTCCAATGATCCATCCTATGATGATTTCAGTTCGTAATTCCCGATCTCTATTCACAACGTATAAACATATGCAGAACCAGAAGCTTATGCGCTTATTTTATACGCTAATGATCGGAAATCATACTGGCACTGGTCCCGGGACGTGGTCCAGAGTCTTACCTGCTTTTATATTTCTCTATCATGAGAATAGTGCTCAATTGTATCGTCTCCAATTTTTATCAACTCATTCTCCTAAAGGAAAGAGGGGACCCCCCGATAACTACCTTTATAGTGTATATGACCATATTGATCTCATTATTTAAAGGGAAATTTGAGTAAACGATTCACGAATTAGGTATAAAAGTGGAAGATGGTCCAATATTGAAGCAAGTACTTGCGTTTTCCCCACTAATCATGACATTCAAAACATACAAACAAGGCTTTCATTAATTTAATCTTAGTCCGAAGTGTGGCTTGATTGTGCACTTTTGGCCGCAATGGTGTCACAGTTTGATTGGATAACGAGGCAAGCAAAGTGATCTTAAATTAATCATTCATGGCTTGTATGCAGAATAAAGTTCCTAAACGACAACCCTAGTTTCCACAAGATTCGTCACTAGATTCCTTCCCATATATGAAGATAAAAGGAAAAGATAAAGCAAGTGTGAGTGGGAGAATTGCAGAAAGTCGCCCATAACACCGACTGAATCAATCCATAGGTCGATTGTTCTCGAGCAAGTTAGAAATGGAAATTTTGACAATTAAATACCCCTTACAAGTCAATTGGTTAAAGCCTCAAAGGACAATGGGTTTTTTATACTTGTGACCTTGGTGGCTGACTGCCTGTATGTTATCCATTAATTTACAACTTACAAATGATACAGCGACAGCTAAAAGGTTGGATTATTGGAAACTGTAAGATTAGCAAATAAGATTACATTTTTTTTTTCTAATACTTGGTGCATCTAGACTTGGATCCTTGTTTTTTTTTCTAAGATGATAGCATAAAAACTCGTTTAATAGAAATTCTCTTGTTACCTGTCTTAATTAGCTAGGAAAAGAATCCTAACATGCATGAGCTTTACTTAAAGCACGAAAATAACCAAGAAAGAAATGGGAAGAAAGATATAGAAAATGAGGTAGGTGGGGTTTTGGAACAAGACAAACCTCAAAGTAAATAATATGGTCTGAAGAACACTAAGCAGCCAAGCCAAGAGAGGCACTGACATCAACAACACCAGGTTGTACTGTAAATCCTTCACAGAAAGCTGACCATCACTGTCCTTACCAAGCTCCCTTGAACTTAAAACTTCTTTAGGGAGGTTCCTCCTGTCCTCTACTACTTGTCTGCATTAATTCGCTTTTGTTCAGTTAAACAGCTGGGCCTCTTTATTTTTGCAGTGGTCTCGTGAGTCAAATACGAATGACCTTTTGACGGGTGCTTCTTTAGGCTGTTTTATATACAAGGATTTAAGTAGGTGTTGAAGGGAGTCTCAATTTGAGGGTGGACACGTGGGATGGTAGTGAGCCTCCGATAAGGGAAGTTAGATATAGGGAGCACAAAAAGTCCATCCCTCCTTTTTTACTTTTGTCACCTCCCCTACTTCGTGGTGACGCGTGGATTACTGTTGAGATTTTCTTTACCCTCGATGATACGTGGTAATCAAATGTTGATGGAAGCCATTTTGAAAATTTATGTTGGATAAATCTTTGTTTTTATCTCTGTTTGAAGTCATTCAATCGGCGACTCTAAGCCAGTAGAGCTAATACACCTGTTCATGGGTCAGTTCATTTGGCCCGACTCAGCTAAAATATGAGAAGACTTGAATAGAAATATAAGTTCGAAAAATAAGTTTAAACAAAAAATAAGGCCTATTTAAAAAAATAGGCCAAGCCTCGGGCAAGATATTTTTAGTTCGAGCCCAACCTGAATTTATTAAAGGACAAAAAATTTTGTTTTTTTAAATATTATTTTCTTATTATTTTCTCTCTATTATACTATCATTTTACTATTATCTTGATACTATTTTATTATTGTTGTTTGGATATTATATAGAACTTATTTTATTGTTAATTTTGTTATTATTTTAAAGATAATTATTAATTTTGTTATTATTTTAGAGGCATTTGCTTGTTAAATTGCATCTATCTTAGTCTTATTTAAGTATACATATTTTTTAAAATTTATTTTCAATTTGTTGGGAAATATTTATTTTAATGTTTTTAGTATTTTTGATGTATCATATATATTTTAAAATTATATAAAAATTAATATGGACGGGTCGGGTTGAGCCCAGATTTTAATATTTTTATCCGAGTCGGGCTTGGATAAAATTTTAGGCCCATTTTTCGGGCCGCACCAAACCTGAGCCTAGCAAATGGGCCTAAATTTTTAGTTGAACCTGGCCCAACCCATGCACACCTCTAACAGCTAGGGGTAGCTGGTAGAAAATTTTTCATTTAAATTTTCTTATAATTTATAAAATTTTAAATTAATAATGACAAAATTATATTTTAATTTTTTAAAATTAATAAAAAATTAATTAAATTTTTTAAACTTTATAAAAATAAAAATTATTAAAACAATAAAATTATAATTTTACTATTATAAAAACATATAATTTAATTATACCCTTAAAAAAAATTTCTAACTTCACATTTGAACTTTATCAAGTTGAACCATGTTAAGAATATCAACTAGACCTAACCATCAAATATATATAATGACTTATCTATTCTATTTGTAAATCAAGACGTCTTTTATTTTTTTTTCTTTTCTTCCTTTCTTTTAAATTGTTAGTTTTTCATAACACAATTATTATTTTTTCCAAACATCAAGTTCAATTAGCATAATTAATTTGTAATATGTTATATTTTTATAATAAAATTATTTAACACTTAGATTTTATATTATAAAATAATTTTATATAATTTTTATGCTAATAAGTAACAATTAAAAATTTTAATTTTAATAATAATATAATTAAAATATTTCATTATGATAAAATTTTACTTAACAATAAATTAATAATTTATATTGACATCAATGTTTTTAGAACTAAACTGATACTCAAATTGGCTAGGTAACTAGTTCCGATTCAACAATTCTTATACATTATTGAAATTCATAAAAATAAAACAATCATTAAAAATTATAAAATTCGGTTTAGTTAGTTTGTATCAATTTGCAGTCAATCAATTTTTTTTTTTACCTTGTTCTGGATCAATGTATCGACGATTGTCGGTCCAATCAATATGACTAGTCGATCTGGTCTAGTTTTGAAACATTGATTGGATGCAAATATTTAAATTATGTAAATATATAATTATATGGAATGTAAAACAAACTCAAACTCAAGATCAAAGTCAAAATAACTTGAACTTGAAAAGATCCAAACTCGAAATAACTCGATTTGAACCCACTCAAACCCATCGATTGCCACCTCTACTATTAATCATACAATCATTAATTATACAAACGTAATCAAATGAATTATATTTAGTCATACATTTAATGAACCAATTGAATTGTTTCTATGCTAGTGTAATAACATTATGTGCATTTGCCCAATTATGAACGTAATTGAATGAATTATAATATTAATTATATAATTTTTTATCCAATTAAGTTTAACTATGTATAAATATAATTTAATGAATTATATAATTAATCGTACATTCAATGATCCAATTGAATTGTTTATGTATTAGTGTACTGACATTATGTGCATAGACATTTCTTAATTATGAACTTAATTGAATGAATTATACAATTAATCGTTCAATGATTAATTCAATTAAATCAGTGAATGCATGAATGTAATGACATCATGGTGTGTAAGTAATTTTAAGAGTATTGATCAATTGTACATTCCTTAACCAAATGAATTATTATATTGATACTAAATCATTGATCCTATTGAACGACTTATATATAAATAACTTTAAGAGTATTGATCAGATCAAAATGTATTTCAGTTTGAATTTGAATTATTTCGAGTTTAGTTTCATATCAAGTTTAAATAATGTTGAGTTTTAATATTTTTATATGTAAGCACGAAATGATATAAATTCAAAATGGTTCAAATTTGAAAACATTAAAACTTGCTTAGATCCAACTCTAACTTGAGTTCGGACTAAAACTTGAATATTAATTTTGTAAATAACACATTTAACTTCAATTTTTTTTAATTTTTGAAAATTAAATAAATCTTACAAAATGAAAACCTATGAAAAATCGAGGTAATTAAAATACGATCACAAATTCATTTGAATCCAAAAACTATTCCATTTTGAATTCATAGAAAATAATTTTATAATTAAAATTAATAAAATAAAACTTTAAAAAGCCCAACTTTCTTAGTTGGTCAGATCTTTAAAAAACCGAATGAAGATTGTTAGGGTGACCTCACCTTTTGATCTGTCATAATTTGATACGTTAAATTAGGCTCTCCGTTATACTTAAAGAACTTATTCTCAAGCAATTTAGGTGTCTTTTATTTACTTTTGTCGACTTTTAATTTTTATTGTTAATAAATTATTTTTGTGAGTTTTATGCTCTTTTGAGACCAAATTGGCCAATCGTGCCATGGGAAACCTAACAATATAATTGAGTAGTGTAAGGAGTCAATAATGACTCGAACTTGAAGAAAACATCACCTAGAATGGGGTATTGCGATATCAAAGTTAGGGGTTGAAATGAAGATAAGCGAGGCCATTTCTAGTGGTATTGCGATACCGAGACACCACATGACCCTTCAATTCAAGACTACCATGGTATTGCAATACCTCTGCCTGACGGGTTGTAGGGGCAATTTTGTGTCTAAACAAGCTTAAGTCTTTGTTTTCATTTAAGGGCATAATGGTTAATGTTAGGTTAAATGTTAGTAGACTATAAATACCACTTTATAAGCCTTTGAATTCAGATTTTGTTGGCTGTGTAACATCCCGAAATAGGGCCTAAACGGAAGGGTGGTTGCGAAACCACAAATCCGTGATAGAAAAAATTATGGAAAGAAGATATATGAGTCTAGTTTTAGGGAAAATTTACGGATTTAAATTTCGAGTTTCGTAACTCGAGTTATAATTAATTTAGTGACTGTTACAGAGGTGGACAATTTTATTATGAATAGTAAAATAAATTGTTTTGATTTGTGTAAGTAATTGGAAAATTTTTAATGTTCTCGGTTTGGTCCCGAACAGTTTCAATTGCATGTTTTAGGGCCTCGAGGGTCCTTTTTAAGGATATATTGGATGAATGTGAGCGAATTAATTTTAAAAGTAAATTTTTATGCCCTGAACTAGTAAGATAAGTCTGGTAACGCCTCGTGCTCGACTCCTGTGACGGTCTCAGGTAAGGGGTGTTACAGGCTGAACATTTTCTCCTAAGTTTTCATAGTGTTAGGTTAGGTTTTTTTTTCTTTTCTTTTCATTTCTTAGATTAGGTTTTCCCCCCTTTTTAGAGAAGATTTTACTTTTGTTGTTTTATTTCTTTTTCTTGCTAAAGATTTTTTTTGTAAATGAACATGGATCAAACTTTTAGATGCCATTGGTTTCACATCTAAATGAGCATTTCTTACCTTTACCTTTATATTGTGCATATCAACTATTCGATGAAATGTCTAGTTGGGTGTTAAGCTTCATTATGTGTTGATATTGCTTGTTGGTTAATTAATGAATTGATTGTTAAACTAAGTTAATGTCTATGATTGATTGTTTGGTTGTTCTTTTATGTCGAAATACGTAATACGTTAGAATTGTGGCCTCTAGTGGAAAATCTAGATAAACGAGATTGAAAGGAGAGTTTATCATTAGATAGTTCAATATAATTGTGCTGAATAGTGAGACCGAGAGGAACTTATGTGGTATATTTTAGTCTAGGATAAGACCAAGAGGAAATTCCTAGCTAAGAATGACAATAAATATAATCGATATAGGTTTATTAGCTTAGTTAGCTACTAACGAATCAATCGATTATTGTTTTAATCATTTACATTGTCTAAAACAATAGGAAGAAAGTTTAGCTTAATTTATTTAATTGATAGTTTAAATTGAGTTTATAAACAATTTATATTTTATGTGAGTATGGAACTTATTGAGGGGCTTCCAACTTCAATGGGGAAGGATACCATTTGGGGGGTTGTGGATAGGCTAACGAAGTATAGTCATTTTGTGGCCCTTGCTCATCCTTATTCTGCTTTGACAGTGGCTTAGGCTTACCTGGATAACATCTTCAAACTCCATGGCTTGCCTGACTCTGTTGTTTCTGATAGAATCAAGGTCTTTATAAGTTTGTTTTGGTAGGAACTCTTCTCCAAGCTAGGGATGGCAGGAACTCTTCTCCAAGCTAGGGACCAAGCTACACCTGTCAATAGCCTACCATCTCCAAACTGATGGGCAGACTGAAGTTTTGAATAGGTGCCTTGAAAGCTACCTTAGATGCATGGCTAGGGATCAGCTAAGGGACTAGACTTGTTGGCTTCCATAGGCTGAGTGGTGGTACAATACTACCCTCCACTTGGCCATTCAAATGACTCCTTATAAGGCTTTGTACGACCAACCTCCCCCTTAGCATCTTCCGTATTTGGTTGGTTCATCTAGAGTGGAATGTGTAGATCGAAGCCTTCAACACTAAGAGGAAACGAGGAAACTTTTACAGTTCCATCTCAAACGTGCTCAACAAAGGACGAAACATTTCGCTGACAAGAAAAGAGTGACCGAGCCTTTCAAGTGGGAGACCTGGTTTATTTGAAGCTTCAACCCTACAAACAACATTTTTTCAGAAGGATCCTCGATCAGAAATTGGCCCCTAAATATTTTGGACCCTTTACTGTGGAGGCAAAGGTCGGTCAGATAGCTTACCGCCTTCAGTTACCCCCAGGGTACCACATTCACTTCACATTCCACGTGTCTCAACTCAAAAGACACGTGGGACAACAATCAGTTTAACCTACACTTCTAGCAGTGGACTTGGATGGAACTATAATCAAGGAACTAGTCTGTATTTTGGATCGGTGACTAACCAAATGAGGCAATCAAGCGGCCGTGAAGGTGCTGGTCAAGTGGGCGAACACGTTCCCTAATGATGCCACTTGGGAGAGCCTTGCAGAGTTGCAGCAACGTTACCCAACATTCAATCCTTGAGGTCAAGGATCTTTTTGGCGCAGGTATATTTGTAACGAACTAATTTTGAATTTCTATTATTACCGTTAATAATCTATTACGCTGCATTTTAATGTTAGTATTGTTAGTGACAGGGTGAGTTTAGGGGAAGAGATGCGGTGCGTTGTATGTTAATATACGCAGGTGAGTAATACGAGCACGTTTTAGTTTAGTCTCTTAAGTGAAGCGGGGCGTTTTGGGTAGCACAGCTGTGGAGATAACAGCTAGCCGAATTTCAATTGTGACAAGGGCTTCTTCATTCCATTAAAACAGCATAATGGAAATGCCATCAATTGTTACAAGGGGTTCTTCCGTTCATTTCCTCTTTAACTTTTCTGAGTTAGTCAAGATCGCCACCGTGTCATGGCTTTATCAAGGAACAATCTCCTCTTGTTCTAATTGATTGAATCGAAAGTTCGAACTACATTTTTGAAGAAGAAAATGCGTTTGGAAGACTCCATAATATTTTCTTCTTCCAGTTTAATGAGCTTCAACTCCATCACCAAATTCTTGCAAAATTGTTCCCAAATAAAGAGTCTAATAGCCACCAAAATCCTTCATGCTGTCTTACTTAGAAAAGGCTTGTTTTTTGTTTCTCCCAATATCCACAGCGAACTCATTTTCACATATGCCGCATGCCTGGAAAGCAAAACCAGCATTAAAATCTTAACCAATTACTTCAAATCCATAAACCCCCCAAACCCATTGCCCTTTAATGTAATAATATCTGATTTTTCAAAATATGGGTTTGCGTTTTTTGCACTAAAAACCTTTTCTTTTATGCACTTTAATGGCATTTCTTTGGATACTTATGCTTTGTGTAGTTCCATATCAGCGTCATCTTCATTGAAGAAAGCTGAATTTGGTAAACAAATACATTGTCACGTGGCGAAATCAGGTTGGACGTCGAGTGTCTTTGTAGGCAGTGCTCTAGTCGATTTATATGCAAAATCGTCACTCATCGCCGATGCAGCTGTGGTGTTCGATGAAATTCCTTTTAAGAACTCCGTTTGTGCGAATGCGCTTTTATCAGGATTTTGTGAGGCTAAGTTGTGGATTCAGGGACTTGTACTTGTTAGGAAGATGCCTGGATTGAATTTGGATTATGACCATTTTACTTTATCGGCTATGTTACGTGCATGTGCAGGGCTTTCGGCTATTGAATTGGGAAGGCAAGTGCATGGATATTTATTCCGTAAATTTTATAATTTGGTGGAGGATGTATTTCTGCAAAGTTCATTGATTGAAATGTATGGAAAATGTGGGTTGGTGATGAAAGCTTTCCAAGTTTTCAGTTTGGCAGGGCTGAGATTGGGGAGGGAGAAAAGAAGGGATGTTGTTCTTTGGACTTCAATGCTTGGTGTGTATGGAAGAAATGGACACTATGAGGACTTGATTTTGTTATTTAAAGAGATGTTGAGGGAGGGTATTAAGCCAGATGAGGTGGCATTTGTAACAGTCATCTCAGCCTGTGGTCACACTGGTCAAATAAGACTAGGCCTTGAGTATTTTGATTGCATGACTCACGTTTACAAGTTGATTCCTGGTCCAGAGCACTACAGTTGTGTGGTTGATCTACTATGTAGGGCTGGTGAGCTAGAGAAGGCAATGAAGGTGGTCAATGAGATGATGCTTCAGAAAGGCCACAACAATGGCAGTGTTTCCTTGTGGGTGGCTTTACTTAGTGCTTGCAGTGATCATGAAAATGTTGAGTTGGGTAAATTTGCAGCTCAAAAGGCACTCGAGTTGGATCCTCAGAATGTTGGAGTTTATGTTAAGCTATCAAATTTATACGCTAGGTTAAGAATGTGGGATGAGATTGGTCAGTTAAGGGAGACAATGAAGCAGAGAGGATTAAAGAAAGATACCGCATTTAGTTGGGTAGAAGTCAGTGGTTGAATAGAGCAGGTATCAGTCATGAAGGAGACATGTAGGATGTAAATGGTTTCATTTGAATGAACATATGGGATTCTGAAGCATGCAGTTTAGAAGGGTGAATGCGTTGATAACTTCATGTTACCACACGCTTTGGAGGAAACTGCAGCATCTTCATTTTGGCTGCTTTTATGGAGCTTGCAAGGATTGTGTTGTATAAATTATGTTAAGTGCACATCATTTTCACGTTAGAATTCCAAAGCTTTAACCTTATGAACACGGCCAAGATTTCATTGGCATAAAAGTTTGGAATTAAATTCCAGTTTTGGGGCAATTTAATTTGTTCCTAATTTCTCTATCGGGGCTGCTGGGCCAACTACAAAAGGGCCAGACTCAAGCTGGCCAATCCTACTGAACATAACATTAAAAATAAGGGCCTTTTAGTCATTCTATAGCGCACTTGTTCGTCTGTCACATGACATGTTGCTCTATTATTGGCTAATATCATGTGTGTTATAGAAACCTCTCTTACGCAATCAATTCCTCAAACCCCATGCCCTGCAAACCAGGCACTGTAACTAAGGGGAAAGAAAAACCCTAATTTTCTTTCTAGTTGAACCTTGATTTCTTACGAGGTTGAGCCGATTTTCTTACATGATATGGTAGATACTTCATTGTCGAAAAAGAAAGATCCAGATCAGCCGGAGATTAGCTTGCCCACGCTCAAATCACAGCGCACCAAAATGGGCAAATCCGAAGACAGTGAAAAGAAGGTAGCCTTGAAATCTCAATTCAATTTTGGACTCAATTCACCTAAATAACATCACCCCAAGAAGCCAAAAAGCTGTATTTTTTCTTTTCTTTCAAATTACCGTGTTCAGCTATTTGACTGATGTTTAATTGAATTTTGGAGCTACAATTTGTCATCATTTAAATTTTGAGTTTTACCCAATATGTCGGCAGTCAAAATGATTTAACCTATGAAAAGAGAAATTAGTTATCAACCTGGTTGCATTATAAAACTATGATTTTGAAATGTTTTTATTACAGAACAAGTAGTTCTTTTGTCAGGAATATCTTATTGTTGTATTTTTTATGATTCCGGTGCAGAAGAAGATCAAAGATGTTGAAATAAGTGTTCCTATCGTATATGGTAATGCTGCATTTTGGCTTGGTAAAAAGGCAAGCGAGTGAGTATTTGCTTAACACTTGGAACTATTTGAACTTCTGCTTTTTTCTTTGGTTTGTTATTTGCACGTTTCAGTTACGTTTGGTTTGTATTTTCAATGCTTGATTCAGGTATCAATCGCACAAATGGACTGTGTATGTTCGTGGGGCAACGAATGAGGATCTTAGTGTGGTTGTAAAGCGGGCTGTTTTTCAGTTGCATTCCAGTTTCAATAACCCAACAAGGGTTGTGGAGTCTGCTCCATTTGAGTTATCAGAATCAGGGTGGGGCGAATTTGAGATTGCCATTACACTATTCTTCCATAACGATGTTTGTGAGAAGCCCTTGAACTTGTGAGTTGCTTTGCCTGTTAATCTGGTTTTAGTTAAGTTGGTTTATTCCAGAAATAGCACAGGTTTAGTCCTAATACAGTCATTGTTTAATTAGGACATTGTTAAAGATATGTAGGAGAAGAACATACAATTATGTAGCACTCGAAAGAACTTCTACTCGTTTTAATTTTGATGTTGTTAATAGTCATTTGGCCTACAGTGGATAGCTCTTACCATGAAAGACTACTTTACTGTTGATGTGTCTCGGTAAATCAAGTGTAGAAAATTAATGAATTTGGTTATATTTAGATATAACCATGAGATACATGAATTACTTTATTTGTTGTTTTCCATTTTATATTATTCAATTTCTTAAGGAGTTTGCTGGTATCAAAGTGAAACATTTTAATAATCAGCAGATATAATGTTCTGATTATGTTGAATTAATGTTGGATTTTCTGACATCCCCCCCCCCCCCCCGCGCGCGCGCGCGCGCGTGTACTGAAGATATTTAGTGATTGCTGGAATTTTCTCGCAATGATTCAGTTTTTAACTAACAATTCTTGCTATCAAAATCACATATCACCCACTCCATTGGTGGAAAACGAAAAATCTAAATAAAGCCTCAAGGCAAAATGTTGATGGTAAAATTTTATTCTCCAGATATCATCATCTGAAGTTATACCCAGAAGATGAATCTGGCCCCATGTCGACTAAAAAACCTGTTGTTGTGGAATCCTATGATGAGGTTGTATTCACAGAACCGTCAGAGAGTTTTTTAGCTCGTGTGCAGAATCATCCAGCAGTAACCTTCCCCAGGTTACCAGCTGGTGTTACTTTACCACCCCCAGGTTTATTCCTATGCCTTGTCTTTGAAATTTTTTGTTTGGTGTTAAGCTTATGTTTCATGGGGATACCTCTAAATTGCTTGCAGTATCAACTGAAGATGAGAGTAAAAAGAAGAGAGGTGACACTAAGGACCATCCCCTAAGCCAGTGGTTCTTGAATTTCTCTGAAGCAGATGAGCTATTACAACTTGCAGCTGCTCGTCAGCAGGTAAGCAAGCATGATTTTTACTTCCTAGGATGAGTTTCCTATTTGTGAAATGTGAAATGCGAAATGCGAAGCATCTTTACTTCTTCTATTTCCAGTTACATTTGGTTTGTTCACAAACTTGTTCACTGACATCTTTTCAAAATAATTGGCCCATTATCATGGACAGATGTCAAGAAATTCAAATGTTTGGATATTTTAACTGGAATGTGTAGGTACAAGCTCATATTGCTAAGCTCAGACGACAAATTAGCTTGACTGATGGGCAGAATCAACAGTTCAAACCACTCTGAATAGTGAATTTACAGTAGTCCTGGAAATTTTGAGACTTCCACTTCCCGTTTAAATTGATTTCGCGGCAAAGGCACGTGATGGCATAGTAATGTAACTGAGATATGTATTTTCTAAGACTTTGCTGAGTTTTGTCTTGTTTTCTTCCTTTTCATGGCTTTTGAGCTCTGTACTAATAAAAGCATGGCAAAAGGAACAGTATCTACTATTTCTTTCTTTAATAGAAGGTAAATTCACTAATTGAAAAACACCAGTTTCTGCCTAGTTCTCCTTGAAGATATACAAGTATATACTGCCTGAAAATAAAATAGTGGAAAATAAAAACTAGTCCTTAAATTTTAGTTTTTTGCAGTTTTCTGATAAGATGCAGTGCTACAGTTCACTGACATGCTAGGAAAACTCATGACAATGAGTTAGTCTAATCCCAAAAGACTAAGAGTTTAAAGTGGCAATAAGTTGTTTTTGAGGGACAGAGGAACAAACCAAGAACTATGGGCACAATATTTTAACTATTAAATGTAAAATAAGCATGTTGATAAAGATTAAAATCATGTCTTTTGTAAATATGACCAGCTAAGAAAAATTCATATCATCTTCTTTTTGCTTTTAATGGTCTTTGTTTATTTGGTTAGGTTATGGCCATTTGCCAGAGGATGCATGGCTGATGAATCTTTACCTTGCTGCTATCAGTATATCAGTTTCTGGTTATAGATGGTTCAATTTTTTTTGTGTGTGTGTTATTTCTGAAGCACCTCAAACCGTCTACTTGATTACTTTTGTTTCAATGTTACTCCGAAAGTAGTAGAATTTGGCTCTCAAACTTGTATCATTATCTACCAGACTGCCATTTCTTGTTCTGGAAATGCATCATTAGATCTGAAACTTTCAATAAAGCTGCCTGATCAAAGGGCCCTTCCCCAGGTACTTAAACCAGTCCTTGTGAATGCTCTTTAAGTGTGATTGTAAATGGAAATGGAGTCGTCAATTCTGGCATTTCGATAGGTCTTTTTTCTTGCTGTCAATATCATTTCAATATGATTCCATTGTCATTATCATCTAGGTTTTGCAAATGTACTGTACAGCCCTATATATATATATCCTTCTGTCTCAAAAACCTTCCTAATTTTGTTATAGTGGGTCCAAACCTTCTACTTTGCTCAAGGAACTTCCTTATCTAGTCTTCTAACTCCCAAATTTTAGATCCATTGGATTTGAATGTTATTTATTTTCCAGAAGTCGCTGAATTGACTAGTTAGATCAATGCTCAGATTCTGTAAGTATGTATCAATACTCAGATTTTGTAAGTATGTTTAGTAATGTTTGTTCCATTGGTTCTTTCATCTGTTAAACATGATAAAATCCTTAATATATATAACCCCTATCTACTTGTTCTCAATCTCTTCATGTTTTAGGTATTCCTTTAGATGATTTACACTAAAATATGTATAGTTGAGCAAAATTATATTAAACTTTGATGTCCTCACCTCACCTTCTGTCAATCTGATCAAGGATCCATCTTTCACGAAAGCCACAAAAAATGTTTCCCCCATCAAACTTTATGTTGTTATGCATGTCACGATCTTATAGCTTAGTCCTGAGTAATTTTTCACAATCATGAGTCTCATAACTTAAGATGAACTGTGGTGTTTGGTATTGTTCATGCATGTATTTTGAATACAGCTACAGATCATACGAAGATTTGATAATTTTAGATACGACACAATTATACGACATGCATTGTACATGCTATAAAATAAGAATGTTATTTTTAAGTATTATTATGATATTTGTTTAAAAAAGAAGAAGGGTATTATTATGATATCAGATTTGGGGACAAAGGGAAATTGATGACATTTTAAAAAGTTTTGAGGGACTGATAAAAAAAATTCCAAGATTCCAAGAGAGTTGTAGTATACAGTTTTAGTAAAAAAATAAAAATAAAAAAAAATCAGGGGTCAGCGGTTTGAAGCAAATGGGTAAATGATATTGTCTTTACAGGAGAACTTGGTAGGGGCAAAAGTAACATGGCCTTCACGTGCCGAAGTCATTTTCAACTATAAACACAAAAGGAAAATGATTTGTCTATCAATTTCTCCTGGCTCAACAGGGTACCGTATTGTTGTAAACAATGATGGGCCTTTTTATATTTTTTCATATATTTCTCTTGCAGCCAATCTCATTCACAGAACATGCGAAAGTTCTTTTCATAGATGGCGTTATTTCTCCCTTTTTTCAGCCTGTCAAAATCAAAGTAAAGCAAATTTCACTATGCTTCAATGCCGTACCAATATAGGTCCTAGTGGTGGATATATAATGTTGTGGTCTCAAATCTATATTAAGTAATTTGAGTATCACCTTTATCAATTTGTTGGTGTATTTCGGTGTGCGACTCTTGATGCCAGGTCTATTCTTTTTGTATTTAACTAATTTTTTATAATTAAAATAAAAATTAACGATATCTAAAACATAACGGTAAATCTGAAAGAATATCTGGGCAGCTGGCAACCTCGATTTTCACTGGATGTCAAAGAATTTTGATTTGACCTTCCTATCAGGTTTTTAAATTACACCATAGATTGGGGTAAAGTTCAGGCCACAGGTTTGCAGTACATATGTGGTTGGTGGCCCGTTTTAGGGGTTATGGCTTGAGAATAACAAGAAGAGAAGACAGTGTAGAATGAGACATTAAATCTGAGCCTTAGGAAGATGGTGATGCGCATTTCAAGTATAAACATTTTGCGTCTAAAACTAGAACTATAAGTATTTTGCACACATTGGAGTAGGACCACATGCAAACCCAGCCCTAATTTGCATTGCACATCCCAACTTGCTGCTTGTCATTTTTATTAAATGTAGCTGCAGCAGTTGCATCCACCAACCAAACCCCAGTTTCTCATCCTTTGCTTCTCTTGGATAATTCATTGCCATTAGAAACATGCTCCTTTTTGGTTTTAAGCAAAACCTAAGGCTTTTTATGGCTTAATGCCTGATGAAGATATGACCAACTAAGTCATCACCGACCATGTAATAAACAATGCAACATCGGTCAAAACCTGCAAATCTAGCAGTAAATAACACATGGGTTTCTGCAATTTGAAAACCGGATATTTCTGTGACTCTCAACAGGTGTTGTTATTTTATTTTATTTTTTAATGTCTCTAAAACTAAGAATCAGCAATCACAAGTCCAAACAATCACAAAATTCCAAACCAACAAAACTGTTGTACTCTATGGTACACGTATTATCGGTCCGTGAGTTCAGGTAGAGAGAGACACACATAACATGATACAATATAATTCAAGGTCAAACTAAATTTATATTTTATTCACTTAATTTTAAAATTCTATAAGATGGTGACTAAATTATTTAAAAATTTTTATTTAAGTCATTACACTATTAGAATCGCTATTGTACTGCCTTCTCTGCTCACACCGCCTTGGCCAGTCGAAAGCTTTCATTCTTTTTTTTTTCTGTAGTTCAATTTATTTTCATGAAACAACTTTGAACATTACAAATTTGTAAACCAAAATGAAACAACTTTCTTCTTCAATCTTTGACTCTGATCATAATTAACTTGGATTTTGTGTATGTTCTTCCACTCTTTAATGTGTACTGATCCATTATAGTGATTGTCGAATCGTTGTTTAAAGTTTGCTATCCAGACTTTTTTAAAAAAATTAATAGCCAATGACTTAGATAAAAACTTTTGAATTGTTCAGTAATCATTTTGTAATTTTTTGAAATTGAGTGACTAAAAATATAAATTTACTAATAATTTAGAGACTTTGGGTGCAATTTACCCTATATTAAACGGAATTAGAAAGATTACAAATCAGGGCGAAAAAAAAGAGGCTTGCAGACATTTTTTTTTATAATTTATTTATGTTTCTTATTTGTATTTTATAATCAAAATATATAGATAACACCCGTGGTACTTCCTTCTGTAGCTAGCTTTGCCCCCACAGTCGCACATGATCCCTCGGCCCCCCCCCCCCTCCCCGTTTCTCTTCCATCTAACTTTATCTCTCTTATTAAATAAATACCCCTTTATCTCATCCCCCCCTCTCAACCCTCCATCTCTCGCTTGCAGTGCCGCAGCAACAATGGCTATGAGAAAGTCGTCCAAACTGCCACAAACTGCTGTTCTGAAGCAAATTCTGAAGAGATGTTCAAGCTTAGGCAAGAAACATGGGTACGACGAAGATGGACTCCCTCTTGACGTTCCCAAAGGTCATTTCGCCGTTTATGTTGGCGAAAACCGAAGCAGATACATTGTCCCTATCTCCTTCCTGACTCACCCTGAATTCCAATGCTTGCTTCAACGAGCTGAAGAAGAGTTTGGCTTTAACCACGATATGGGCCTTACCATCCCTTGTGAAGAAGTCGTTTTTCGCTCTCTCACTTCTATGCTTCGATAAACCTTGATTAATGTCGTCAAACGGTGGGGCTTGGCTTGGAGAATGATGGCCAAAAAGAAGCTTTCTAGCTTCTCTTTTTTTAACGTCCTTCTCTTCACCCCTCTTTTTAGGCTTTACTATTTTGAATCCATTAATTTGGGTTTTTTTTTTTTTGTGCGTGTTTAAGTAGTTAGTAGTGAATCTAACTTAGCCCAAGAATTATAAACTTTTTCTGGGTTTAGATGAATTTGTACAAATTAAGTTTGTTTCCTTACAGATGGTGGATTAATCTTAACCCATGTGTGAGAGATATTGAAATGTTATGGAAAGCAAGAAGATATATAAATCAACCTATTTAACTTCACAACCTCCATCTCTCCTTTCTTTATTTCATCCCACAGTTTAGTTCCCATGCAAATTATGGGATTAGTATCAATAATAATGTCATTTGTTCGATCTGAATCGTAGTCTAATCAAGTGAAGGACATACAAGGGAAAGAAAACATGAGAATGTGAATGTGCTTCCACACTCGACAGCAACATGTGTTGTCAGAGAATGTGGGTACCTAAGCAAGTACGGATCACAAGGTTCGCTTTAGGACTGAAAAAATTAATTATAAAAAAAAAACAATTTGAACCTTGATCAAATAATAATATTCTGGATTTGATTTTAGAAAATCAAAATATTATATATCACAAGTAATTTTCTTTTTTCAAATTAAATCAATATATCCCTACTTTTATTCTCCCATTTGTGGAACTCTTTTAAGTTAATTAATAATTACTTAATCATATATTAATTTATAAATTTAATAAATATTCATAAGAGATTACTCGTATCAAATAAATCTCGAAATAAGATACATACAAGGCAAATACCACAACTATCTGATTTGAAAGAAGCTAGGAGACTTAGATGGAGATTTGCTACATTGGTGTTCTTCTTCAGGGAGATGTGTAGGGTGACAAATCAAAAACATGTAATAATTAATAGATGTCTACCCCTTTTGCAGTCATGGGTACAATATTGGTGTGCGAATGTAGTGATGAAAATATTAATTTAAATATGATAGATAATTTTAAAGCTTAAAATAGATACTATTTTCCTCAACTATACGAAATCATTTCTAAATAATAAATTATAACGAAATAATTTTATTGAAGAAGTATTCTTAAGAACGAACCTTTTAAAGAGATTAGTAGAACGCAATATATATAGATCAAACAATAGAAAACACAACTTAATTAATTAAACTAACAAAATATTAAATATAAAGACTAACTAAGACTAATTAAATCTAACTAAGACTAATTAAACAAATAAAGGAAAGTTTAACTAAATCTAATCTAATCTAGTCGAACAACTTAATTAAATACGTAAGAGAGAGAGAGAGGGAGAGAGAGAGAATGGTTGAGATGTAATGGTTAAGAAATATTCAGTTAATGAGATTTAATAATCTATTTCAATTATTAATAGATTTAAGGTTAAAAACTAAGTTGGTCATTAATGTGGAGTTACCCGAGTTTGTGTATAGCTTATAAGCAACTGGATAATTCTCCTAAGTTAGGGAACTAACTAAACCGTTTATCATCACTATCATCAATCCCTCACTACCTAATTTGGTGTATAACTTATAACAGTCTCACAGTTGGTGTATATCTTAGTGAGTTAGGTGACTATCCAATGGGGTTTGCTAAGGTTAAGTCAACATTCTGTTGCATTCTTCTATGATATTTTCATTAACCTATCTATCACTTAGGTTAACTAATAGTAACGTATTGGATAATTAATCTACCCACAGTCTAAACCTATATTTAACCAACTTCAATTACTAAACCATTAATACAATTTCTCAACCACTTGGAAAAATTAGTGCATCGTGAAATTAAAATCAACACAATATATAAAAGAAAATATAAGTGCAAAGGAAAATATTATAGAAAAGAGTAGAAAATTTTATTTGATTGAGGCAAAGAAAATTTTATTTGATTGAAGCAAAGGCCATTTTAATAGTTTGATTCAAGAGTTGATTGAAATCCACAAGCAATTATCCAAGCAACCACTTTTGAAAGCTAGAGAGAATAAAATTGAAAAAAAAATTCTTGAATATCACACACTATCTTAAGACTTAATAGCACCCTTAACCCAGCCTAAAATATGTTATTTATACATGTTTACATAGCAGTATAGGGTTACAAGACGATCTAAGGGCGAAAAGATCGAAATAGCCTTGTTCCAAGTAAAAAAATGAATAAGAAGCATCAGATGGAAACCTTTAGAGCACTACAACCGTCAAGCTAGGTGTTACAATGCCCACATTAAATTGCTTAAGCTTTAGATCTCCTTTTCTTTGCATGATCACCAAAGCCATATGTAGGCATGTTATGCAAATTATATGCTAAATTAACAGTGAACGCAAGAGCGGATTTCATTTAAGAAACAACCCAAACCAAGTAAAAAGAAGGTTAGAACTAGGAGTAAATGTAAGAGGGGGTTTTAGATCCGATACAATTGGCATTGAAATTCCTAGACCATGTTAATGCACTAAATGTTAGACATGGTCGCTAGGCTAGATCAAAAGAAGGCTTCCTATCCTAACCATTGACAATGGACATAGGAGCTCATTCTCGAGTGTATATGACCATTCTTAGGTATATAGGCCCATTACGGGGCGTCAGAGGCCTACTCTGGGGAATAAAGAGCCCATTTTGGCATAGAAAGGCTATCCAAAGGTCATAATCAGTTGTAAGTGAACACCACTTGCACCTTTACATAATTAATGATGTGCATGCACCTTAAGCAAACACCTAATTCCAATAATCTCACAAGAAGACATGTGGCTAGCGCCCAACTTGACATGTTTGCTTAGCAAGGAAAGTACTATAAATATAAGGGTTTGCCTATTGGAACAATCATATCTCAAAAAACAATACAATCACATAAGATCTTATTCATTTAAGAGCAATTTTCTCTGGTTCTCTTTTACTATATACTTTTATACCCCTCCCCCGACCAAAATCATTACTTATCACAACAATACGTTTGTTCAAGGACATTCTATTTCACTTTGTTTGCACTTTAAGCATACTACTTTTTATACTTAGTAGTTTATTTTTTTAGTTACTTTACTTACTTCGCCTGATTACCATCTTGACCATTGGAGTGCACCTCGAATGACAACTTTTGACACCTTCGCTTCATTCGTAAAGGATCAAAATCACATCCTAAGAAAGTATCCACAATAATGGATTATTATTTTCATCATTGAAACACCATTCAAGACTCTCTTCATAGAATGGACCATCTCTTGACATCTTCATCCGTCCAAGGTCTTTTTTATGGGAAAATGGCATTCTTTGGTGTCATTCATTGGAGATAATCCATCTTGTAATGTCTCAAATTTTGGGTCTAGAAGTTTGGGCTATTAAGCTTAGGGACAGTAAGGAGGTCGCGCATATAAGTTAATTTGTGCGTTTAAGTGACAAGAATGGGTCTGTTGGTCTGGTGGTTAAGTGGGGTGTTGTCTTGTTAAAGGTCCTGTGTTCGAATCCCCACGGAAGCTAGGGAGACATTTTGTGGACTTTTAATTTATTTATGTTGTTTAGTTATTATTTTTACTTTAATAATTATTTGATATTTTCGTTAAAGTTTAGTTATTATCTTATTTTATTTTATTTTTATTATTTTTGGATTGCTATTGGACGTTTCTCCTCTCTTCTCCTCCATTCCCCCTTTTTTTTGTTTTTCAAAAATAAGTCGCAAAAATCGATTTCAGCATTTTGGTTCTGGGAGTTTCATGCCTCTGTCATTGTCTTTGATTGCCAAACAGGTGTGAGATTCAACCTTAAACTACGTTGTTCATTCGTTTATTAGTTTTGTAAAATTTTCTGTTCGGCTTTCTTTGACTGAGTACTAACCCTCTTGATTTGGGTCTGTAACCATTGTGAGAGAGGGAAAAACCCCATATTCTGGTGTACCCTTGATGTGGTTAAGGTTAGGGGCAGTTCTGGTGGCTAAAACGGCATTTTCAAGGTTGATTTGGGGTGGTTTCGTGGCGGCCCCGACGGCCACATGGGCGTGTGCCGAGGAACACATCCATGTAGAATTAGGAACTAGGGTTTTTGAGCTATTTTGAGTGCTACACGGCTTGGCCACACGAGGGTGTGGTCGATTTGGAGATTTTTTCAGAAACCACACAGCCGTGTCCCTTGGTCATACGGCCATATGACTGATTTGGGTAATTAGGGTTCCCACACGGGCGTGTGTTTCGAGACACACGACTGTGTGATTGATTTGGGATCTAGGAATTTTGCACGGGTGTGTTATGGGACACACAACCGTGTCTGTTGACCACACGGGCTTGTGACACCTTCACACGGTAGTGTCTGCCCTACACTTGAATTTAGAGAAAATAGACAGTGAGTTACACGACTTATTCACACGGTCGTGCCCCTGCACCACACGGATGTGTGCCTCTATCACACGGCCGTGTGCTACCCTTTATACGAGCGTTTGGATCCCCATACGGCCTGGATTGTTCCACATGGTAGGAGCACACGGACATGTGGCCCTAACTCGCCAAATTATGATTTTGGAGCAAATTGAATGCCTTTGTAAGTCTATGTGTTCCAACTCCTCGATTAAATTTACTGAGGGTGAATACGACCCTGTTCTGACTTTGATTTATGTGCTGCTTACAATTGGTTGTACGAAATGATAGGAATCGAGTTTGAGTGCATAAGTGTGCACGTTTCTAAAATCGATTGAATGCTTTTAAATGGCTGTTTTTGAGTGACTATTTCTAAATAATTGCTTCTAAATGACTGTCTGGAATTGTTCTCTAAATTAGTGCATCTGATTCATACATTTGCATACATTCATTTGCATAAACCATCTTGGGTTGGGATTTTGAAGAGAAGAAAGATTGATTTGGTTTGGCAGTTCAACTGCATAGATAATCATCGTTGCCAAGCAACCCGAGATGACATCATATAGACGGTATAATGGTTTATCGCATTGCACTGTACCACATGTACGTTAGCTTCGCTACATACTACTATATGTTCTGGCAGTTCATACTGTATGTCTATACCACGATAATCCGCATTGCACCGTACAGCTTATAGGCCAGCATTGCTACGTAATATACGAAACTGACAGTTTATCTGCACACTGTAAGCCCCGATACCTAGAGGGTCAAGGGCAGTCCCAATACCCTGAGGGTCGTGGACAATACTGATAATCATCGTTGTCGGGCAACCCAGGATGATATATCTGATGATTTATACAGAAAAGCTCTTAAACCTGATATACTGGCAATTTAGTTATAAATTTCTATTTAGTGCCGCAACCGGTGCTAATTGTAAGTGTAGGGATGGGTGGGTTGATTAAATCCCCACAGTAAGTGCAGGGTTGGACGAAGTAGTGTGTTGGCTGGATGGGTGGGTTATCTCATAACTTATTTGCACTCATATGCATCTGACTGAATGTGATACTGTGACAGAATGTGACTGTATTGTGTGACTGCAATATCGGATTGACTGTTTGACTGAAATATTTGAATGTCTGATTGTATTATTTGACTGAAAGGCACTCGTACCTAAGAGAAACTTGTAGACTTGACTGCGACTGTCTGACTAGATAGTTAATGTGATGGGCTAAGGCCCAACTGATACCGATTCTATAAAGGTTTTAGGCCCAGTCTGTACATTTGAGAACTACTGCTACTGTGTCTGATTGAGCCATATGACTGTAAAGTTATATATAGGATAAGTTGATTATGGGTGTATATACCCAACTGTCATCTGACGGTAAGGTTTGCTGTACGTATATCGGCCGATTCTGTAGAGTTTGGTAGGTTGGTTCTGCTTCGCAATTGATTCTGAACTGATTTCAAGCCTTTATGTTTCTGTTCCGTTTTTGTAATTTAACTGGTTTGATCTCACACTGAGCTCAAGTAGCTCACCCCCTCTTCTATTTCTTTTTAGGTACAGTTCTGGATTCTGTTGATGGACTCAGTACGCAGAGGTCTCGGATAGTCTCGATGGAGTGGATTATTTGGTTATGATTTTTAGATTTTATTATTTGTTCAAGTTTGAACTATAAGAATTTATAATACTGTGGTGTAGTTTCCGATTGGTGTTTTATTCTTATATTTTAATGAGTTTACATTGAGTTACATTGAGTTTTATTACAAATTGTTACTGATTGGTTATTAAACGTTTTCAAATAATTTGTTTCACTGAGATAGAATGTTTTATAAAATTTTCTTACGATCACTTTGGTGATCAATGTAGCATTTTGGATTCTGCCTAGACTCCTAGGCCGGGTTTGGGGTGTTACACATCTAAAGGCTTTCCATGAAGGAAAGGTACCCATTGGCACCATATACGAGCAATTTCTCATCTGAGATCATCTTTTATAAGGAATCACATCTCTATATTACAAGGTCAAATTCATCACCAAATTAGATTAAAAATCCTCTTTCCATTCCATCATCTTCATCAAACATGTTGTCATGCCTTATATGTCTTATCTATTTCCACTACTACACATTGTTTGTGAACTTTGGTCATTGCGGACAAAAAACTTCCTTATCTGCAATAGGTTTCGTACGAGCTTGTACCCTATTAAAGTTTATATTTATCATTATTGTGAAATATTCCCATATAGTTAAATCTAATAAGTTGTATCCGGTACTTATGATAAGCATAATTCTATAGGCTTTTAAGACAATTAAATACAGCTTTTTTCGCGGTTTCTCTATTGGATATAATGTATATCCCATATTGTATGATAACATTCCTATACAAGTATTTCAAGAAAAAATCCGAAGCTTCCTTCATCTCATTTTTGACAATTGCAATCAATATTTGCAAGATGTTTTGGTTACCATCCTATACAATAGCCAACAATAATGGCTGTATATATTCTTGTACATCCAACTATTTTTTTTGAACAATTGGTTTACAAACTTGAAATACATCAATACAAGGCTTGAATGTCCAAAACATTAATTGAAAAAATGTTTTTCATATGGCCATCCAATGTTCATGTATGCAAATTTTATTTGCATTTCCACCACAGTTCCTAAAATGTGTTTCTCCATTACATTCAACCATTAAGGTAGCTCAGTAAAGGATTTATTCCAATTTTCATACAGTTGAGTCATATCATTTTGTTTTGTATGCCATGCTTTATTGTATAAGACAAGAAATTGATATTGCGATTAGACATCAACGATTAAGATTAAAACATGTATCCCCAAATTAGCTTACACCAAAGGCACTATATAGTCACAGATGATGTCAAAATCTGACTTTCAATGATTCTGTGATATACCTCTAACAACACATACATGCGAATCATTATATTTCTTTATCTGCTAGACTTGCTTTCTCTATCTAAATGATGCCACAATACTTTAATTACACCATCACCATGCTTTAAGCACTTTGCAACATATTTGACTGTAGTAGATTTCTTAACTTTGAAACTACTAAATGTTTAATATTGTAATGCTTTATTTTTAAAAGCAATGCCACTTTAGAAGGAAGCTCTATCCCAATATACAAATTGTTGGAATTTGAAAAAGACTTCACATGCCTTGGTATCGAAAAAGGTAATTTTAAAAATTCTAATACATATATTGCATTAATGTTAATGTTACATATATGGGATAGGGAGTTCATATAGTGGTAGATTTCCACTTGTTCCTCTAGTACTTATTTCATTAACAACAACATTGTTAGGTACTTTATCAATAAAATTATTGACATTTACACCAATTGGAATGATCTCAAGCTCAAAAAGTAAACTTGTTTGAACACTATCAAGGCTAAGCGCTTGGGCTAGTTCTTCATCATGTTCACATCATTTACCTGTTGGGATCTAATACCCTTAATGTAGTTTTTTTCAAATAAATCTGCTTAATAAAATATACATTAATTACATTAATACCCTTTGTATATTGTCTTTGATGTTTTTACACGCAAAGAAAAATGGAAGCAAATATTGGCTCATTAGTTATCTAACGTTTAACTAATACTAAATGGTATTATATGGTCAAATCGTAATATGGAAAGACAACTTACATTAGTAGAAAAACCTAAAGATGTTATTAGTCTAATTGAAAATTAAAAAACTAATTTAAAGACTAATATGTTGTTTATCAAGCCCATTGGGGAGATGTTTTTTCTTAAACATCGAAATGGATGACTCCCAGATGATAGATACATAGATGTGATTGGTTGGGCTAACAATAAATCAGGTAGAACCCAATTAGAATTTATCCTAAATCCATTTATGGATTTATTCGCTTTTGACGTTCATAGTGTGACATACCTTAATATTGAATGGATAATGGGCTATATATGCGTGACTCGTATACTTTGATGTAAGTAAAGTCTGAGTTTAAATACATAAAGAACCGAAAGTTAGTGCGTTGGGTATAAGACTTCTGCAATATGTAACATCATTCACAATAGTGGAATTCATAGCCCAACTAATGGGTAAAAAAATCCTCTCATTAGCATTACATGATAGATGAGAAGTACACGTGGCCACAAGTCGTTTGTCTTTGTGGTAAATGATTTGATTACTATTTGATTGTAATTGACTTTTCATGAAGGAATATGTAATAATTACTATGAGATAAAATAGGATCATATTGGGAGAATAGATTTATCCCAAAGAGACTAAGTAGAAATGACTTTGTGACTAAATAAGTTTATAATTAATAGGCGAAAAACTGGTACTTAATTTATAAATTATTTAAGCCCTAATTATGTATATCCAATCAATCCCTCCCTAACTTGTTGAAACTAGAAATGAATTGCATGTAGAACCAAATGAACAAAAATGAATAAAATAATGAAATTAGAGAAAATGGTCACATTCACAAATGAATGCATTTTCTCGCTAAATATATAAATGACTTGAGAATTAATTTAAGGTTTTTAAATTATTATTTAATTAATTATAATTAATTAAATAAAATTCAAAATAGAATTAAATTAATTAGTCATTATGAATCTATTTGAGTAAAGAAATTAAATATATTTCTTCATAGGCTCTTTTACGGTGAAGTTGTCAAAACTTTAACAAAATTAAAATTTGGTTGAGAAAATTATTTAATTAAGAAATTAATTTAATTAATTAATATTTATTTTGGGAAATAGAAAAAATGTTGGGTTAGATTAAATTATAAAGTGTTGGGCAAAAGTCTAGGAAGCACATATAATTAAACCCAATATAAAAAGGACCCAACTCCCCTCATATTATATAAGAGGGATGACAACCCTGGAATTATTATCTAGGGTATGCTGCCCACCCCTACTATAATAGAATTAGGAGTGTGTTTTCTATTAAATAAATATTATTTATGTTATTTTTATTCAACTAGGATTCTCCTATCCCTCCCTATAAATAAATGGCACTAGTAGAACTATTTATAATAAATTTTCATATATTGTTGTTCTACTAGAAAGTAGTGGGAATTTATTTTCTTATGTTAAGAGTATAAGAAGAGAAGGCAGTTAGTTTGTTTTAGCTAGCTGTTAAGTTGTTATCATTCTAGCTGTAAGCTGTTATCAATTGGTTAGCATAGCAGTTAACTGATTCAAGGCTAAATACTTCTGCAAATCATTTTGTAAAGCTAATGTAGTTACTTTATTAAAATTCAATTCAATTAACCTTTTATTTCTCTTATTTGTTTCTGAGATTTCCTTTCATGGTATCGATCGCTTAGTTCTTGGAGACCTTTCTTATGGCCACCGATGCTTCCTCTGACTCCACCACAGTCTCACCTTTCGCCTTCACTTCCACCACTCAGATTATACAGTCTTTTCCCTGTCATGATACCATCAAACTTAAGGACGGTAACTATGTGCAATGGAGGCAGCTCGACAGAACTCTCTTTTCTCCACCACAGTGTATGCAGTCGCCGAATGGTGTCTTGGCTCCAAATCCGGCTGCCTTGGCTTATGAGCAACAAGCTAAGTTACTCACATCTTGGCTTCTTTCTATTACTTATTCCTCAATCTTGGCTAGTTTTACGGATGCGAAGACCGTAAATGATGTTTAGATCACTGCAACTCGATTGTTTACAGCGGTTTCCGGTGCAAAACTCTCTCAGCTCTGTCACGAGCTTTATTCGTTCAAAAAGAGAGCGATGACGATTAAAGAATATATCGCCAAGATTCAAAATACTTGTGCGTTAATCGATGTAATTGGTGCTCGAATATTTGAAACGGGAAATGTTGAGATCGTCTTGGCTAGCTTACCTTTGGAGCATGATGTAATGTTAACCCTTGCTTCGTTCTTGGCTGATCCTCTCTCGCTTTAACGGTTGATCGACATTCTCTTGGAGTTTGAAAGTCGACAGGCTCGAGCGTTTCTGGAAATGCTATTGTAGACCCATAATGTTGAAGCTGCTTCGACTACGATGGCGACTGAGGATTCTTCGTGCTGTGGGCGTTCAGTTACTGGTCGAGGACGGGTGTTTCGGTTGATACTAAAATGCTAGATTTGTAATAGATTTGGTCACATGGTTCAATGGTGTTATTACTGCTATCACCGTAAGTATGACCGTTCGGTGCCAGAGGTGCGAGCATCGCTCTCGTCAAATCTACCTGAAGGGTGGTGGCACGGATCTGTTACGGCGCCATCCTTTGTGTAGAATAGGAATCTTCATGCGATAGAGCAGATCGGGCGTGGGACTGAACCTCTTTTTGAACCTTTATTTAGGCTGTTTACACATGAGCCGAATGCCCCAACATATGCACCAGGCGTTCAATCTGGGCACCGTGTGGAAGTTGGGCCTAGTGGATATGCTACTACGCTGAGCCGAGAAGATATAAGCCATCTAGGCTTGTGTTGCCAGACTAGCAACCTAGCCAATTTTTTATGGATTTTACACGTGATGAACATGGGGCCGTAGTCAGCCTAATTGGATTCAGCCTTCATTCGTATCAAATAATATTTATTTTTTAGGATCTATAGTTCGTGGTTCGAAGTCTCATGTTTCACGCGCTCGTATTTGCCCTGAGTCCGCACCTTCATGTGTTGGGTTACCTAAAATTTTCGGCGTTCATTCTTCTGACGTATCGAATTCAATAGAATCTAATGTAAATGCCACAAATTTTAGAACTGACTTTGATGATGATTCTTATATTCCTTTGCTGGTAAGAACGACGTCGTAGTACCTGGATTCAGGGGCTACGCATCACGTTTATCGAAACGCCTCTGCCTTGCGCTAGTCTACACCATACTCAGGTATCTCTCCTTTTCTTATGAGCGATGAGACTCCTGCCAAAATTTTCAGTGTCGGTAATTCTGTGCTTGCATTGAAGACTAAAATGTTTTATTCTTTGTGTGCCAATTATAAGAAAATTTGCTATTTGTTTCGCAGTTTGCAACTGAAAATAACGTATTTTTTGAGTTTCACCCTTCTTACTGTGTTATCAAGGAGATCGACACCAAGGAGATTTTACTGCGGAGCCACATTCATGATGGGTTCTACCAGTTCTCTCTGATAGCGTCTGTTCACACAACTATGACTACTGCTACCTCTGACTCTAGACTACTGTCTCCTGCAGCTGATCTTGACACATTTACTCTTTGAAACTGACGACTTAGCCATCCATCTGCTCCTGTGGTTAAGTCTGTTATAAATAAATGCCAAGTTGTATTCAATAAAGCTAGTAGTTCTACTTTGTGTGTTGCTTGCCAGAAAGGAAAGTTTCATAAATTACCATTTTCTCCTTCTACTACTGAATATAATGAACTATTTGTTTTAGTTATCTCTGATTTGTGGGGACCTGCTCCTATTGCGTCTGAAAATCACTGGTTTTATGTGACATTTATTGATATGTGCACTCGCTACACTTGGATCTATCTTATTCAACATAAGTCTGATACTGTGAGTTGTTTCCTTCAGTTTCAGCAAACGGTAAAAACTCAGTTTGGGTGAGATATTAAACAATTCCAGAACGACTGGGGAGGCGAGTTTCGTGTGTTCAAATTTGTTCTGGCTTCGTCTAAAATTATTCACCAGGTTAAATGTCCTTATACGTCTGAACAAAACGGGGTGGCTGAACGTAAGCATTGACATGTTATTGAAGTTGGTCTCACATTGTCCTTATACTGTCCATCACATTAACCGTCTTCCCACATCCGTTTTGAATGTACATTCTCCATTTTCTATGCTTCATGGCAAAGATCCTTCGTATGATTATTTACGAGCATTTGGGTGCTGTTGCTTCCCATACTTGTAGCTATTCAATTCCCATAAGTTGAGCTTCAGGTCTCAGCCATGTACGTTCTTGGGTTATAGTGCTCACCACAAAGGGTAATAATGTTTAACTCTAGAATGAAAGGTTGTTTTGTCTAGACATGTTTGATTTGATAAGAATCAGTTTTTATTCTCTACTCTTGGCACGATCCCCACCTTATTTCAATATTCTGCTCTTACGTATGTTTTTATGGTTACTTCAAGGCCTAGTGAGTCTCATAGTAACCAGCCTAAGCTAACTCCTACTCCTGTTTCTAGTTCATTTCTTGTCACGCCTGAGTTAGATTCTGCCCCTGCTTCTAGTTCATCCCCTATTCCCAGTCCTTAGGTTCTCTTCCACGTGACTTTAACTTGGGGGACACAAGTATTTCTCCTATCTGACCACCGTTTGTACCTTCTCCTGCAAGAAGGGACAACCTTACCCCATAATTACTCGGTCAAAGGCTGGGATTTTCAAACCAAAGGTTCTCTTGGTTGAAGCATGTGTCTATGAACCGCATACAATTGAAGAGGTATTTTGATACTCGCGATATTAAGTAATAAAATTTATAAAAACTGATCACACCAAAAACTAACTAATATCACGATCTAAAGGCAAGCTCACCTATCGAACAGTAGTATAGTTTAGTGGCAAGGCCGAGTTATCGTACCCAAGGGAACCAAAAGTACTAGTACTTACTTCCTTTCTGTTATCTAGCCTAAAAATAAAAGAAGGTTGTTTGAAACTAGCTCTAAAACTAACTAAAAGTGCACAAAAAGTAAATTGGGGAAAACTTTCAGGAAAGCTGATTGATATGAGCAATACCCAAGGGAGAATCCACCTAGACTTCACTTGTTATTAACTTCTTGAACTAGACGATTTCTTCATTTGACTTGATCCGTAGAGATCCCTAACCTATGTTAATACCTCCGTCGAGGATAAGAACAACTAATCCTAGGTGGTTAACTAAAGTTTCTTTATTAATTAACACCCCTAGGTTGCATTAATTCGATGTATGGATCCCCCTATTAGGTTTGACCCTAATCCGGCAGATTTATGTCGTCCTATGTCTAGGGTTGCATGCAACTCCGCTTAATTATGGTAGATCTACTCTTAAAATAGGGACTTTTGCTCTCTGCCTAAGCACATCAGTTTCTTGAAGTAATACCTAGGACTATTAAATCAAGAATGAAGAACACATAATTAAGAACAATTCAAGTATTTATCATATAATTCAAGAATAAATAATAACAAGATCTGTCTTAGGTTTCATCCCCCTCAAGTATTTCAGAGGTTTAGTTCATAATTAATAAAGAAAACATCTCAGAAGAAATAAGATAACAAAACATAAAGAACCCAAAAACCCCTGAAAGAATTTAGGGAGATCCTCTGTCTTGATGTAGAATTCTGACTTCTGGGATGAATCAATCGGCTTCCCTTGGAGTAATTCCTTGCTTTCACTCCTTGTGTTGGCAGAAATATGGCACTCCTTTTTGGGAGAGAAGAGTACGCTTTTGGGGAGAGAAAAGTCTCCCCTTAGTGGGAAATAAGCATACCCTTGAAGTTGCCTCATAGGGTCTTTATATAGAGTTTAGAATAGCTTTCTTAGCCCCTAAGTATCCTTTTTCGAGTAGAATTAAACTTCCTCACGATAGGGACACGCCCATGTGCCACGCCCGTATAGATCGATAAGAGGCCGTGTGCGGGCCTGTTGATGGTGGCACGGCCGTGTGGTCTGGCTGTGCTTGTCGGGGTTGGGCCGTGTTGGACCTTGTATGGCACGGCCGTGTGGTGACTCCTTGGGCTGTGTCGTTTTCACATTTTGCCCCATTTTCCTTGTTTTTGGTCCATTTTCTGTTCTTTTCTCTTCCCTATGCTCTCCTGAGTATAAGATATGAAAAAGAAAGATTAAGAGCACCAATTCTCACAAAATTGATAATAATTCATGCAAAATATAGGCTAAACATGAGGTAAAAATATGTATAATTTATCGTTTATCACATTTGCTCATGACGATTGGTGACAAGCTGCTCAAGCTAAATATGATGCCCTTATTTAGAATTCTACTTGGGAACTGGTCCTGCTCCTCCTGGTCGAAAAATTATTGTTGTAAATGGTTGTTTAAAGTCAAGAAGAACCCTGATGGCTTTGTTGCTCGTAGCAAGGTGCGTCTTGTCGCCAAAGGCTACTCGTAAGTTCTTGGTTGTGACTTTAAAAAGACGTTCAGTCCGGTTGTTAAACCAGCCACTATTCGAACCAGCCACTATTCGAACCATATTATCTTTGGCTGTTACCAGAGGATGGAAACTTCGTCAAATTGACGTAAATAATGCTTTTTTAAATGGCGATCTCACTGATGAAGTGTTTATGTAGTAGCCTCTAGGGTAGGTTCAATTTGGGCCCCGCGGGGAACAGTTGGTATGTCGATTGAAGAAAGCCTTGTACGGTCTCCATCAAGCTCCTCGTACCTGGTTTGATAAATTAAAAAGTTTTCTTCTTTCCACTGGTTTTATCTTAGCTAAATCTGATGTCTCTTTGTTTGTTCGTGTAACGACTATCTCTATGTTGTATGTTTTGGTCATGTAGATGACATCATTGTTACTGGGAGCTTGTCTAAAAGCATTGATGAGTTTGTTCAACAACTTCATCAAGAGTTTTCGCTCAAAGACATGGGTGACCTCAACTATTTTCTTAGCATTGAAGTAACATGGTCTTCTACAAGTTGTCTTCATTTGTGTCAGCGGAAGTACATTCGTGAACACCTTGCTCGCAGTGGGCTATCTAATGCAAAGAACGTTTCCACACCCATGGCTAGCTCCTCGGTTTTATCTAAAGATGATGGGGATCGTCTAAGTGATCCCACTGAATATAGAAATCTTGCTAGTGCTTTACAGTACATAGTTTTAACTCGGCCAGATATTGCTTACGCCGTAAATCGAGTCTGCTAGTTCATGCATGCTCCCTCTATAGTGTATATGGTTGCCTTAAAATGAATTTTATGATATTTACATGGCACTATTAATTTCAAGCTTGTCTTTCGTCCCTCTGATAGGTTGTCCTTAGTAAGCTATGCTGACGCTAACTGGGGACTTGATTTTGATAATCGTCAGTCAACAATAGGGTATTGTGTTATTTCGGTCATTCGTCTGTCTCTTGGTCTTCCAAAAAGCAACAAGTTCTATCCCAATCTACTGTTGAGGCAGAATACCAAAGTTTAGCTACCACCACTAGTGAGATTTCTTGGTTGTTATCACTATTACAAGGGTTACATCTCAGTTTGACTAATCTACTTACTATATGGTATGACAATTCTAGTGCCGTCGCTGTTGCGGTCAATCCTGTGCTCCACTCAAAGTTTAAACATATTGATCTTGACCTCTTCTTTGTTCGTGAGAAAGTTGCTCAGAAGTCACTTGTCGTTGGCGAAGTACCAGCTTGTGACCAAGTGGCTAACATTTTTACAAAACCCTTGTCTGGTTCATCATTTGTAAGGTTTCAGAATTGTCTTCAGGTCTTACCACTGGATAAGTTGAGAGAATGTTAAGAGTATAAGCAGGGAAGACAGTTAGTTTGTCTTAGCTAGCTGTTAAGTTGTTATCATCCTAGCTGTAAGCTGTTATCAATTGGTTAGCATAGCAATTAGCTGATTCAAGGTTAAATACTCCTGCAAATCATTCTGTAAAGCTAATGTAGTTACTTCAATAAAATTCAATTCAGTTCATCTTTTATTTCTCTGTTACCTTTTCAATATTTGTTTCTGAGATTTCCTTTCATCTTAGAATAAATTATGTTTTTTGGGAATTACAATTTTTATCGATTTCTATTGAAAGAATTATTTTCCTACTAAAAGTTATAAAATCGTTTCTTGTTCTATGTTTGGTTCATGTTGTTCAAGCGCATACTCGACACAATTTGTGGTACAAGGATAGTGGAGAAGGTCACTAGGTCGAGAGCCGAGAACAATTCAAATCCATAACGCACAAAACATAGGCACTTATCGGTAAAAATTTTATTGTTGTGAATATAAAAAATCGGCTCAGATTTCAAAAATTTTAAACTTCTATTGTGAGTAAAAACCATTTTCTAAATTGGATTTTTCTAACATTACCCTGATTACCAAAATCAATCCTAGTTTTCAAATAATGTAACTACTTGAATGTCCATTCACTAGTGTATAGGCACGACTCAACATCATTCACCATTAAGAATCCTATGTTCAAATTGGATGTGCTTATAGAATGTATCCTGATTCCACATAATGTGATCTATGTATAAAAGTTTGAAGCATATAACATCAACATAGTAAAGTTGAAATAAAAGCTTCTTACAGAATGCCTCCCCATAGAACTTGATGGGATCTCTATATACAGGTTAGTAGCAATCCTCATTGGTTTGCTGAAGTTGAAATTTAAGACACTTATAGAAGAATGCCTTGCTAAAAATGATGACAATATCCTCGAATATGGGCTTTTCGACAATGATGCAAAATCATGACACAAACATGTTGTTAAGCCTTCTTAGTCATATTTCTTAGCAACATTAGAAGACATACTAACAAGAAATTTGGATAAGCTCAGGCCACTTGCCTCAACATCCTCAAACTTCACGTATATAGTGTGCTATTCCTAGTTGAGCAATAAGCACCAATTTTCATTTTGACATCATCATCATCATTTTCATCATTCAACTCAATAATAGTATATTTTCTTAATCAAATAATGTCAGAAATTTATATTTCAAACTAGATAATCTTGTGAAGCTAATTTTTTTTGGAAGGGCCGAAATTAAATTAATTTTTTTATGATAGTCAAAATGCAATTTTTCCTCATTATAAGCTTAAAACTTTATAATTTTTCAAAAGACTAAATTGTAATTTTATCATTTTCAAGAGGGACAATGTAATTTTATCATGTATTAATTTATAACTTTTTAAATTTTAAGGAATTAAATTATCTATTTTAGGGAGGCCAAGACCCCTACCTACCCCTTTGGTATCGCCCTTATTCTTTTAGCTTATGGCTAGGAGTTTTCTAATGATTTTTTTATATAAATTTATCCAATTTGACACTCTTCCTAAATGTTATGGTTACATAAAGAGCTTATTCAAATAGGATCATTTGTTAGTACTGCAAAGTGAGTAATCTCAAATTGGTTGAGAAAAGGCTACTAAGAGGGTTTAAATATAGCCTTGTCTCTTACTCTCATTGAGTAATTGGAGCTAAAGGCCCAATACATGTGCGCCGCTGTCGCTGCTTAGCTAGTGTTAACACGTACCGCACGTATTTCTTTTTGGAACAAAAATTGTTTTTATTTTTTTATTTCAGAATATTTTAAGTTATGAAAGATCCTCTAACTGTTGTAGAAAATCTGGTCAGTTTCTGGGTGGTACACTTTTTGTGAAAACTAACATTGCATGTTTTACCATTTTACCCCTTCAAAAGATAGTTTAAATGGTGGATCATTCTCCTCATTTTAGGCAACAAGAAAAACAACCAGTCATTCTTCTTTTCTCAACTCGCTAGTTTTTTTTTTTCCGGTCAAACTTTTCGACTAAATCTTCAGTTTTATTTTCCATCCTATATTTTCGATTCTTTTCGAGAAGAGCAATACCAATTATGTTCTACCTTCTTTATTTGAGTATACGAATATTGAAGTACCGTGTTAACCTTAAGGGGGTGATGTTCATTACACGATTACATCGATTAGGACGGATTTACTTCTAAGACAGTTGTTCTTCTACGGCATAGTGATTATGTTATTTATTTACACTCAGTTTATATTTCCTGTCAGTACTAACGATTTCGTTTTGTAATAGTATATTTCCAACAATCATGAATTAAGTGTCACGAGTTTCTCCATTGTGATAACTAATTTGAAAATATGCTATTCAACTTATATGTTAAAAACGTATATAACATTACATAAAAACTAAGTAAATATATTTGACATTTTCATTTACATTTACCGCTAATATTGTTTGCACATTAGAATAATATATCTTGGGATAAGAACACTCTTGGATAGTTAAATTTGGGGTTTTTTTTAATCAATTTGGGCATACGAATATAATTCAATAATTAAATTAAGTTAATTATTTAATTGCTAGGAAGAGGGTTAAAAAATATTAATAGCTAGGTTAGCAATCAATCTAATAAGAATATTTTGCATGTCACATTCTTAATAGACAATTTAAAAATTTGGAGAAATTAGAATGAAAATGATAGTTTAGGTAATAAAATGTAAATATACATACAAGTGATTAAACCTTGAATTAAAGTTTATTTTTATGGTGGGGATAAGCGGGTAAGGCTTGAATTAAAGTTGATTTTACAAACAACAATGCTGATCAAGTGAAATATTTGATTGTAATTTTGATAGCTTCCTTCAAATACCAATGAATTCTTTCATTCATTTAAATTAATTTATATTGGTATTTAGATGTTTTGCTGTACTGTTTCGCATTTCTTGATTTTTAAAAAATATATATTTAGTGTACTTTTACAAATGATATTTACAAATATTAAAAAAATCTGATTAAATAAATTTAAATATAAAATATTTATAACTAATTTTTTAATGTAATCTATCATTCAACTAATTTAAAATAAATAAGAAAAAAAATCATCAAATATATATATATATATATATATATATATATATTTAAAGCATGATTTTGAAAAAAAATTAAATTGACAAGAATTTCTTTAATTTTTCATCATATTACTAAATTCGCATTTAAAAGTAATCATAATATTTAATTTAGAATTATTATTTTAAAAAAGTTAAAATAAAATAGAAGTTGTGATAATTATATATTTAAAAATAATTATAATTTAAATTGTGATAATTACCCATATAAAAAAATTAATTTTTAAATTACAATTATTAATTAAAAAAGTTATGTTAATTATTTTTTAAAAATATTTTTTGACATGGAATGCCACGTCATCATATTGTCATATTACTATCATGTGACTCTTTCCAGTAATTTTCGTCAACCATGTCAATGAGGTTAACGATCAAACTAGTCAACTAACGGTTTTTGTTAATTGAAGGGGCCAATTGATTTTTTTTTTTGTGGCCATTAAGGGCTCAATTGGATGCACTTTTTTCATCAGAGTTCAATTACTATTTTTATTTTTTTTATTGAGGACCTTTTCTTTTCTTTTTTTTACCTTTAAGCCTTTTATTTTTTTTTAAAAAGTTGTACTAAATAGAGTTATTATTTGAATAAAATTCTAAGAATATTAATTATCACTTAATTAATATTAAAATTAATTTTATTAATTAATTATTATTTTGACTAATGTTACTTTACATTAATTATATAAAGTAAATATAGTAGGTTGAATATGTTAAAAATGTTTTAATTATTATTTGAAAATATTCTATTATAATATTTGAATTGATAAATTAATATATTTTAATGGGGGAAGGATCCACTTACACCGGTGAAAAATTAAAAATAGTTTTACACCCATCCGTATATTTTTTGTATGATTAAAATTTTAATGATCCAACGTCATATTTCATATTCCATTCATGTAGATTATGCATGTCAACTTTCACATAAATTAAAAATTTCTAACTATTTTTTTATATAAAAAAACATTGAACTGTTCAATAAATATTAATATAAACATTTTTTTTAGATTAGCATGATAGAGATATCAGATCAATTCAAAAATTTACATGACAAGTACAATTATATCAATAAATACAAGAATTGAATTGTTAAAATATTAATTATAAAAAATATACAAAAGGATATAAAACTGTAACTGGATGTCTCCTTTATTTTAATTATATTTATATGGTTAAGAATGAACCTGAGTGGGTGTACAACGAAATAAAATTTTGAATACAAGTGGGAAATTGCTTTTAACCCAAAATTTAGATTGAAGTGGGCAGATTCCTATTGATTTTAGCTCCAAAAGAGCTCAAAACATAAAATTTTCTTTGGGATAATTTTTGTTTAGACAGAATTAATTAGAAAGGGTGGGGCTTAGATCTATTTGGTCTATCTCCTCTATCTTCCTATATTAATGAGCAGCCATCCTCCTCCTTCATTGATTGTTCTGTTGACACATAACTCTTATCCTCACATGCAAACACATACATAAAATCCCAAAACATAGATTACTATTTAATCACAAATATTGGAGAGGGATGCATTGCATAAAAAATATAAAGAAGAAGCCTAATTCAATCACCAGTCCATCATCTGTTTCTTTTCGGTTTTCGTTTTTACTTTTTCAAAAAGTTAAAAGCTAACATACTTTTGGGGTTAAAAAAACTAAGTCATCCATGACTTGCATAACTTTCCCCCCAACACCCACTTGGGCAGTGTTTGGGACGTAAGGAAGAAACAGTGCAATGCATGCAATGTAATCTGCATAGACCACCTCTCAACATGCACAAATATTCATTCACACAACAAACAGAGTATTATTATTTTTATTTGGCTTTATTAAGTATAAACTTGGGGACCATGATAAATATTATATGTGTGTGAAACCATATAGTGAGGCATTTATTTATGTGAACCCTGCTGATGGTAACTGCTTTTCGTAAGATGGACCAGGAAGGACGCAAAAGCTGCCTCTAGTTTAGATGGTCCTCTCTCTCTATTTCTTTCATTGCAATAATCTTTTCCCTCCTTTCCTTCTAGCCACACATACCCACTCACATCCTCACCTCTTCATGTCAGTATTAACTGCTTCTGCATGCTACTTCCCCTCAGACCTCATACACACATACATACATATTCAGCTAAAACAAATTAAACCTATTTAAGAATAACTTCCTCAGAATAAATATACATATCTTTTCCAACCCTCCATTATTGCTTTTTGGGTTGTTTCATGCGTTGCCCATGCTCTTCCCTCTCTCTTTCTCTCATGGGTCTTACTTGTCCTGATTGATAAAAAGAATATGATAATTCTTGTGTCTTTCACATAAGTTTATATAGTATATTAGAGAACAAAAAATACCCATTGCTTGATGAAAAAGTTAAGCGTACTTTCATGCGCCATTGGTTGATACAAAAACCAGACATGTTAAAGTTTACAAGTAGATCTACATGCTGGAGAAGTGCCTAAGGTTGACAGGCCCCAACACATAAACAAAGAAATCTATTGTCTTCTCTCTTCATGTTTTAACCCTCCCATCCCCATGTTATGCTGTCAATAAAACATCAACTTTTCTTTTATTTAAACCTTTAATAATTTTCCAATCAACTATTATTATTACAATTGCTTTATTTATAGTTTTATACTAATATATTAAGGATTGTGTTTGGTTCTTCGGTAATAATTACATCGATTCTACAAATATTCTCTTAAATTTACTATATATTAGTATAAATATTTAAACCCCAACTTGGTAAGGGATTAAGGAATGGATTAGAGAAAAGAATAAATAAAAAAGGAAACAGGCTTTGATATGATTAAGAAGAGTACAGAATTCACATGAGCCAATAGGAATTGATTAATGAAAAGGAGGTGATGTCTTTCACTACATTTACAGGGAAAAGAACAAGTTGGAGAATTTAAAATGCGTACAGATTGATACATACAATACAGAGTCTCCATGTTTCTTCTGTGGATTGTCTCCAACGTCCCCTACGTTGTATGAAAATTCATGGAAGGAGCCGTGTATCAATTTTATAATAATAATAATTTAAATCTGTATGATAGCTTAATAGTGTAGCTGCGCAACGCATGAAACATAAACCAAGGCTATAAATTTAGCCATTAAAACTGTTATTACATACTGGATGTAAGATTAATATCCATCTCGGATTGGACTATCGAGTAATTATTCCAGGCAAAATGTAGTTGAATGCATTTTGATTTTTGTTTTGTTTCATTGGCTTGTCCCATGTCGCTTTCTTTGAAAGAAAACCACTGGTGTGTGGGGGAGACATGTTGGGCTCAACAAAATATTTGAAGAGATACTATGATCCAGCATCGTCGGACCAAATTGTGAGGTATTTAATATTTGGTTATTTCATTTTCAATATATTTTATTACTGTTTCTCCACATGATTTCGTAATTATAAAACTGAAATCTACAAATGCCCGCGACAAGTAATTGAGTTAACCTTTGCTTTACTAGGTATGGCAAATTTATAAATTCTAAAAAATAACTATAAAAATATAAAAAATTCAAAAATAATTTATATAATAAAATATTTTTAAAACCTACTGTTTGAGCTTGACCCCACATTCATACCTAATAGTATTTTTAAGTTTTATACTAGAAATTATTTTTAAAAGTTTTAAAATTATATATTTATTTTTTGAGAAAACTACTTAATTTTTTTAAAAAACTTTCTAATATATAAATTTTCATATTCTTTTTTTTTATTTTCATGATTCAATTATTTTTTAAAATTTTTAAATTTTTCTACCATATTTTTTTTTTGGTTTTTTTAAACAAGTATTTTTTTCAAAATATATATAAGCTCTAGAAAATTGCAATAATTTTAAAAATATTTGTTTAAAACTTATTTTTGGCAAATTTTTGTAGATTGGACTTTCACATAGCACAACTTTAGTATCTAAGACATAACTTGAGCTACAAGACTCCATTTCTAACTCACAATATACCAATTCAAGAAGAATTGAAGGATCTAACTAAAGTTGTTTCACAACTCAAGCCCAAAAACGGTTTGGGAGTTTGACACAAAATTTGACGAAAAGCCTAGAAAAGCTATGCTTTGTTTAATTAATGAAACTTTTGTATTTTTTCTAATATATTATTTTTGCCCTATAAATAGACATTGTTAGGTTAAGACTAGGACATACTTAGACCTATACATAGTCTCTCTTAGTTTTATATTGTTTTTGCATTTTTTTTCTTATTTTATGAGTATTTAAACCCTCTCTTTCTAGTCAAAGAAAGTTTCGAAGTTCAATTCACAAAGTTTGTCAGATCTAATTATTCTTCATCTTTTCTTTTTCTTTGATATTTGCATGTCTTCTTATTTAATTACAAATATTTAGGTTTGTTGAATACTGATATCGTATTCCATTGCTCAGAATATTTGCCTTCTCAATTAAAATTGTTAAACCCATACTTCTTTAATTTATTCTAATACTAGTGACAAACAACATAGGTGGGTATGACAGAGATTCACATTCTATGTTGTATGGGCATGTGATCTAACTTAAATAAATTCTGCTAAGGTGAGTTTTTTGATTAAACTAGGTCTCTCTTGATCTTAATGTTGCTGGAAAGCTAAATCTTAAGTGCAAAGTTATAAGGTTGTGTATGGGTAAGAGAAGTAATGTCAAATAGGCTACCCCTTGATTATCGAAATGGTAATGAGAGATTGGTTGCTAGACATGGCGTTGACAACTATAATTAGTTTATTAAAGAATATTCAAAGTTTAGTTAATTTTCACATTAAGGACTAAATCGAATAAACTAAAAACTATTAAGAAAGTATGTTATAGATTAAAAGTAGAAGGCCTCTAATGAAAGGGGATGAAATTAGATTTTGTTCTAAAGTTAAATATAAAAAAATACGAGTATTCCAGATATTATGGTTCAAAAGGGTTAAACAGGGTCATACATCTCATGACATTATTATTGGTGAGCCATTGACTGGTTATTATATGTCTAGTTCATGCCAGTTGTGTGTGTCCACATACTTGTATAAAGAAAGAATTGGAGAGTGTTGGAGCAAGTAGAGGAAAGGGTAGTGTTATTGAATAAGCCTTGGAAGAGATCTACTCATTTGGTGTTTTGAAAGTATAGTTCTCATAGAACTTACTATCCTTCCTTGCTTGATATGAATAATTGTGCCCATTTTTATTGTAACACCCCAAAACTCAACGTAGACATTATGGTCGGATCTTGAAGGTTACATTAACTACATGGACCATCGCAATGGCCAAATAAAATCATTTTTTTGAAAATTATTATTTTTGTCAAGGTTTACATAACTCATAATTTTTGTTAAAACATCAAGTTTTAAGGTCGTCTTTATAATTATAGTTCATTTACTTAGTAATGACATTTTGTAAAAGAAAAAAAATGCAGTCAAGTCGCAAAACAGTTTATATTTTCAAAATCGATTTCTTTACTAGGCAACAAAAAAATCATATTTTTTATTTAAGCCCAATATTATGCAATTACTTATTATTAGGTCAATTCATTGTAATAAAAACCATGCGAGCAATTAAACCCAAATAACACATCCCAAAATCCACTAACCTAAAAGAAATGAAAACAATTACAATTCTAATCAAAACTAATTTAAAATTAAAATCAAATTTAAAACTTTAAATAAGTCTAGTTTCTGATACGAGAATTCCAAAGGCCCAAATCCAATCCTAAGCTCATGGGTTACCTGAAAAGTTTAAACTAAAAGGGGTGAGTTTCAAGAGCTCAGTGTGAGTCTAAATAAGGCATCCAAAGAATATTCACAACTTCAAACAATAAGACAATTAATCATCATGTAGCAATTTTACCAAAAATCTATGGCATCAAATCAACAAATTTCTCAAATTTCATGTCAATGACACACTTTATGAAACAATGCAAGTCCTACTCATACCATTCGCTACACACCACGAGTTCCTCAGAACTTGTCATCCGAACACCAAAAATTAGAGCCGAAGCTCAGTGTGGTTGAACCGCCAATATCAATCTTGCAGTTAAAACTACCAATTAAAGTTGTAAATAAATCACCAATATCAACTGTAGATAAGCTGCCAATCTCCCCAATACTCCGATGTAGTATATTGACTAACCAATAATTGTAGGTATACCGCCAATACTCCTCGGAACTCCTGCGTCATCCACAAAAACCAATCCTATGTAATGCAATATGACATTCTTTTCAATGAAACATTTCATGCTAATCATACTTTCCATATATCAATAACAATGGCATACTTTCATGGTTTGATCAATTTAATTTCAATTAATGGCATGCTTACCAAGCAACAATAGCTAATATCACAATCGTCATATTTCAAGTCATGCAAGAATTCAATTCATGAAACATATTTAATAAGCACACCACGCAATTAATTTACTTACCTCAATAGGCCAATCTACCAATTTCACTGACCATTCGGCCATGCATAAAATTTCAGCAACCAAATACAATTATAGATCATTATACAATCAGACACAAGGTTTAGAACCCACACCAAGTTAATGCTAAATCAATGCACTACTGCTTAATCCACAACTTCTAGATCTTAAGTCTAGACTAGGTCAATTTAATCTATATACGAGATGACAAAAAAATGAATTAAGATCAGTCTTTAATTCCCCATATAGGTTCGGCCAAATAGAGGAATTAAACCAAAGCATCACATCCAATTTTTAAACTCACTTACTTACTTTTACTTTTACTTCAAATAGAAATGAAAGCAACCTTGGAAGTCAATGTTGATCTGGAGCATTGAAATCGGTTTGCACTTCGATTTCTAGAACTGATATGCTTGATCTATTAAATCCCAAATGCACACTAAATGAACAAAATTAGGGGGGATGCTTTAATCAATGAAAAATGAGAGAATAAAATCAACCTATAGATGCGGTAATAATAAGAAAAAAAATAAAAGGGTGTTTAAAGAAGCGACAATGAAACAAATGAAAACAAAAAAATGAGGGTTGTGATGTGTGGCACAAAAGTAAGATTAAACGGCAACAAGAAGGTTAAAATGGATAGCAAAAAAGGGACAATTTTGGTGCAGCAAAAATGGCAAAAAATGGGCTAGAAAGTGATAGCAATGGGGGCAGTTTAAGTGTTTAAAAATGGCAACAAACACTAAGGAAAAAAAAGAGAAAAATAGGGAACACAAGGGTGGCATTGGAGAGTAAAAGAGAGATCAATTCTTGGCTCAATGAGGTGTGGCTATGGTGACTAAAATGGAGAAGAAGAAAGAAAGACAAAAAAAAAAAAAAAAAGAGTGAAGGAAAAAGGGAAAAATATAAAATATAAAATAACAAATGCAAAAATTGATTTTTAAAAGCCGATAAGTCAACAAATAAACTAAAGATAATTTCTAAATTTTCAAATTAATCTAAAGATAAAACAGTATTTGAGTCAAACTGAGGGCTGTTCACAATGGGAGCAAAGTACTACCATTTAATACTTTGTAAGGGAATCAAACTCAAATCTTCAATGACAATTATGCTAACTCTTAACCATCTAAACAATAACTCAATCTTTTTTATAATTTTACAAACTTTTAACTAAGAGTTATAGTGACAACTCATGGTCCACGAATCTAAATTCTTTTAACCCAATTTTTGGGATGTGACATTCATGTTAATTTTATCAATGGTTTTAATTCATGCTAAATTTGCAATCGGATTGAGATAATTGGAAAGGAAGTATTAATGAATAGGAATGAGTTTGTGGTAAGTTAAATAATGATATGTGAACTATGAAATGAAAATAATGTTTATATGCAAAATAAAATGTATTTTGAAATGTAGCCATGAGAATGGTTAAAGATCTTTAAATCTGTTAGTAATTGTATCTGTAATTTGTACTCAATTACAATTTGTGAACTACGGAAATTGATATATGATTGTCACAACTTATGTATATACGTATATGAATAGTAGATTGCCTATTTAAACTTAGTAAAAAGATTATGATACAATTTATATGCCAATAGGGTTGTATGTGCATTTCTTTCCGAGTTGATATTAATGTGGAGACTGGGTTATGCTACTACAGGATCTAACATTTGTTGTGGATCATCGAGTATGCATTATCTCTACGAAGACCTAGGTGTGGTGGATGGATATGTTTTCGTGTGTATATGTATATCCTACCTACAGCCTTTGCACTCATATGGGTTGATGTGGTGTAGTTAATGTTCTTTTAAGCTATCTTGGTGTAGTGTAGTTCACCCTTATGTCTGAGTCCATTTTTACTAAGGTTGCATTGGGCGAAACGTTAAATTGAACATGAAATTGAGTAATGGAAAAATGAACTTGATATGTGTAATGGCCAATTTTGGCCCACATAAACAAATTAAACCAAATAATAAATGTCCATTTACAAAATTTAAACCCAAATACATTTACCCAAACCCGGACAGCCCAATAACCCTTAGCCCACTACCCAAACCCAGCAGAAACCCTAGCCCCTTTCCCACTCGTGCCGCCTCTACCCACTTGCCCCTGACTCAGCAGCTTCACCGCCTCTGTCACGTCCCAGCACCGCCCTAGGCCTCTGCAGCACCGCCCACTGTACCTGCATACATTAAACACGAATAGACAGAAATAATAGAAAAAGAACAGAAAGCATTTGTATGAAGGCTATAAATAGCCGAATAGAAACATGTAAGGGGGCTCGGCCATTTTTACTATCAATCAAAGAACACGCATTTAGACAAATTTTCCCAGAAATACGAATACCACATTCCAGAAAATAGCATCAATATACAAAAATAGACAAATACTCCACAATCAGAGAGCTTCAGGCACCAAATATTATAGAATCAGAACCGATTGTCAAAGGTGATTTCTTTTTATTTTTATTTTTATACGTATATGTTTAAAAATAACATAAATACCAAAATAAAAAAAATAATATAAACGAAAAAACTAAAAATTTTACCTTTTTCCAGCCACCGGAACGGTGGCCGGAACGGCGGCGAACGGCGGTGCATGGTGGCCCGATCATCGGCCGGTGACCGGCCGGTGACCGGGGCTTCCCCGGAGACTCCCCCTCTTTCTCCCCTTTCCCTCTTCTTCCTTTCCCTTTCTTTTCTCTCTTTTTTTTCCTTTTCCCCCGTGCAAATGGCCAAAAACAAAAAAATTGGCCTTTTATACTAGTTGGCCCGGGTCGGGTCGATCCGACTCGACCCAATCAGGATCCGCGTGTTTTTTGTACCGGAGGGGCTATTTGCGCATTTAGCCCCTCCGCTTTAGCACCACTTTGCAATTAGGTTTTTTTATTTATGATTTGACCCTATAATTTGCTGTCGTTTTCAATCGAATCCTCCCCTCAACGACACCGTTTTTGGGACCCGGTAAATTGCTATTTTGGTCCCTGTTGTTTTAACCCGTGTCCAAATAGATCCCTTTCTTAGTTTTTTATCCCGAATTTACCCCAGAGATCCTTTTTTTAATTCAACTTCATCCCTTTATTTCTTTTTAGTGTTATTTTCTTTAAATTTTAATGCTATTATTTTTATATTGATTATTGTGTTATTTTATGTCTTATTATATATGTATGTATTATTATTATTATATCGTTTACTACTATTATATTTTTATTATTACTATTATATTTATTTTCTAAGTATTGGTATTTTTGTTACTATCATTATATTTATTTTAATGTCAATATTACTATTACTATTGTCATTATCATTATTATTATTATATATATAATATATTAAGTACTGTATATGTTGCATTTTATACTATATCACATGTTTTATATATTATGTTTTTTTTTTCTATATTATTATTATGTATGCTTAATTATATATATATATATATTTAAAATGGACTTATTAATAATTTGCTTTTAACAATTATCATTTCCTATATGTCTCAATATAATGTTAAACATGTTTTACATTTTGCATATACATTTTAATATTATTTATTATTTTATGTATATACTTTTTGATACTACCTTTTGCATGCATTTTAATATCATACTATGTATACATTACATATATATCTTAATACTATTATACGTATACATTTGGATATTACATTTTAAATATTATATATGTCCTTTGATACTGTATTATTTATATGTTTTATCATCTTGTATATATATATTTTTATAGCTATACTATGTAAATACTTTTATTTCTAATATATACATATATATTATATTCGAATATTCGATATTATCCTATACTCATATTTAATATACATGAACTTGCGAAATATTATTCATAGTCATAGTTATTATTATCGGTTTTAATACTTATACTTTGTATATATGTACATATATATTTTTAATACTATCATGCGTATATTTTTCGCATTACATATTATATTATATACATATTTATCTTTCTTATTATGTATATATTGTGTTTCTATATACCATATTTTTAATATAATACTATGTAAACTTTTCATCCACATTATATTTTAACGTGTTTATATATATATATATATGTGTATAGTGTTATTAGTATTTTACTATTATGTTTTCATCTTACTTTTCACTACATATATACTCATTTTTATTTCATGTTCAATGTGATTGTCATATTTATTGTTTGTTTCGATATATTTCTACTATTATGTTTCATTTCTTTCCATTTTAGCATTTATTATCTAAAAAATATTTTTTTCACGTTTTTATTTCTATAAATAAGGCAACGTACCGATTTAACCTTAGATCATCGATTTCATCGCTATGTTGGATGGAACTCGTCGGTTCATGTTAAAACGGAACGTCCTTCTATCAAATTGAAAGCTAAAAAAGATCTTTTGTTTTTTTTCGATCGGATCTCGATTAAATGTTAAATTGGACTTGCATTTTTGAGAATTAAGACAACACATGTTTAATAAGATACCAATTTTGGGCATCGCGGGGGTGCTAATACCTTCCCCGCGCGTAACCGACTCCCGGACCCTATTTTTCTCTGAATTCTAACGCGGACCTAAACTCAACCTTCTTTTACCCGAAAATAAATTTTTGTTAAAGGTGTCCGATCACACCTAGAAAAAAGGATCGGTGGCGACTCCCTTGTTTTAATAAAATTCAGATTTCAAGTTTTTAATAGATCGCCACAATTAGCGACCAAAGCTACTAAAGCCAATTTTACGTCGCTACAGCTGGCGACTCCGCTGGGGACCCAGTTTTTGAGAGTCGAGTCTAGAAATAAACGTGTGTTGTCAAAATCTTCAAAATTTCTTGTCCAATTCGATATTTAGTCGTGATCCTCAAATTTTGGTTTTTGAAAAGTCATGCATTTGTATCGTGTTAATGTTTTTTCTAACTTGTTTTGTCTTTTTGCTTTTCAGCTCTAAGTTTTACGGTTTTAATCTTTAGTTATTTTTTAGTTTAATAAAACGAAAGGTTTGTGAGTTTCTCCCCACACATCGTGCACTTGCATTCTACATAACATGAGCTCTATACCCGGGCTCCGTCCGTTTAAGTGAAAGTAAACGCTATGCCTTCGTGAGTTAACTCGTCCCTCCACACAGGCTAGTGAATACTTTCGGGTTACATATGACTTATGCTTTCGTGAGTTAACTTGTCCCTCCGCATAGGCATAAGTAAATGTAATCCCTCGAATTAAACTCGTGAGCCTGTGATGGGCTACGACCGAGGCTTCGTACTAGTCTTAGTAGACGACAGTACGAATAATTCGAGTACCTATCTAGAACCAAAACCGCATATAGTAAACCATATGAGCCACCTAACTAGAGCCATGCCGAACCTCCGTCTGTTAATATTCACCAAAATAAGTACACGGGAGAAACGTCTATTACCTTTTACACTTTTACTTTTCATGCAAGTGGATCAGGTTTGTTTAATAAATTGGATCAAGTAGCTTGATTAGTTAGATTTTCCCTAATTTTCCTCTGTTCATATTTGTCGTACTGACCAAAGGTTGTTTGTTTGTATTCCTGTCTTTCATCATGCATCGAAGGCATCTTGTTAAGAAGGGTGTTGATTAGAGGTTGGTTGCCAAAAACGGGTTTCTGATGGAGGAGTCAATTACCCAAGTGACTGAAACATTGCGTAATAGACTCTTTTGATTAAAGAAATGCCTAAATAGGGGCTATCTTGAAATCAACACCAAATTATTGCATATTCATTCTTGACTAACGTTCATTGGACATTTATTCATTCATTCATTCATTCATCGCATATCTCGTAGTCATTCACTAAGGTCAAAATCACACGATTCGCAGTTACAACAATATAAAGGCTGGAACTACATCATTTGTATAGAACGCGCCGACAAGTTAGAACAATGGAAGCTGTATTTAATGAAAGAGTCGAAAGAATGGAAAAAGTTCAAAGGGAACTACAAGAGCAACTGGTCAAATCACAGCAAGAAACGAGGGATCTAATGGTGAGATCCCGGGAGGAGTCACTGGAACAAAAAGATCAAATGGTTAAGATGATGGAGATGATGTCAGCCCTGGTAAAAGGGAAAGGACCCATGCAGAACCCGATCAAGATCCACTTTACCCACCGGGATTCACTCCGCCTCATATGACACAAAAAGCATACATCCAAGAGGAATCCGCTGGCTTGGAACAGCGACCTGTGCCAGCTGCTCACCCAGGGCAGGGAATATCTGTGTCCACTCCTACTAATCCACCTGTTCCTGATCTAGACGATCCGGTGGAAATATCCAGGTTGAGGGTGAACGATCACGAAGCCCAAGAAAAGTACAGGAGCTTAGAGGAAAGACTTAAAGCGATAGAAGGCACTGAGGTCTTCTCCGCACTAAGTGCTAAGGAGCTTAGTTTAGTACCTGATCTAGTTCTACCGCCAAAATTTAAAGCGCCTGATTTTGAGAAGTATGATGGGACAAGATGTCCGAAGGCACACTTGGTCATGTTTTGCCGAAAAATGACCGGCTACGTAAATGAAGACAAGCTGCTCATACATTGCTTTCAAGATAGCCTGGTTGGGTCGGCTCTTAGATGGTACAATCAGCTTACTCGAGATAGGATCCGATCGTGGAAGGACCTCGCATCTGCGTTTTGTGAACAGTATAAACATGTGTCTGATATGGTACCAGACCGTATGACGTTGCAGATGATGGAGAAAAAATCGTCGGAAACCTTTAGACAGTATGCGCAGAGATGGAGGGACGTCTCAGCTCAAGTGGAACCCCCATTAACAAAAACAGAGATAACCGTCCTCTTCATTAACACCTTAAAAGCACCGTTTTATGACAAATTGGTGGGAAGCGCTACAAAAGACTTTGCGGATATTGTCATATCCGGCAAGCTTATTGAGAATGCCGTTAAGAGCGGTAGAATGGAGGGGCAGGAAAGTCTAAAAAGGGTAGTACCCATGAGGAGGAAAGACCCAGAGACCCACATGGTGGGAACTGGCAACCGTTATACCCCTAGCCCGTATCCAAACCAATCCCGGCCTCAGAATTATCCACCTCCAGATTTCTATTACCCACCTCAGACCCCTTACTACCAAACACCACATCCTTACCATTCCTATCCCATCTACGCCGTAAGTCATCAAAGGCCGGTCACCACATTCCCACAGAATACCGCACCCGTCCAGGGCTAACCCTAAAATGAGCAAAGGCCTGCAAGATCCAATGCCGAGAAACCACAATTTACCCCTATCCCTGTGTCGTACGGCGAATTATACCCAAAACTTCTCGAGAAACAGTTGATATCTCTATACTATGTGGCACCCTTGAAACCTCCGTACCCGAAGTGGTACGACCCAAATGCTAGCTGTGCATACCATGCTGGGAATCAAGGGTATTCCACGAAAAATTGCCTCGCCTTTAAAAAGCAGGTTCAATGACTCATTGATACGGGCATTCTGCGATTTGATAATGCTAGCAATGCGACTGAGAATCCATTCCCTGACCATGCTAAAGGGAATGTTAACGCAGTGACGGAGGAATGAAATGTTCCAGGCAATTGCCCTTACATACTTGAGAGTATTTTGAACAATAGAACTATGGAATAAACCTATATTTTAGAACTTATTTAGAGTAATGCTCAGAACATGCTCATTGTCTCAGGCCTAGGGGCAATAAGGGCCCTTTTGTGAAATAGGCATCTGTCCAGAATCTTTATTTCAATGAAATGCATCTTTTTAAACAAATATTCTTTTTATTCTGTTTATGTGTAGGTTCCTTTGTTCTTGGACTTTCATTCATGTATCCTTTCATATTGACTATCATACTATATAAATAGTCTCATTAGAATCATTTATTCTTTAAAACTCACCTTTGTACCTACAATAGGTGCCCGGATATCAATTTCACGAGCAACGCTGTTACTAACTCCATTTTAGTAAGATATGTGTTCAGAGGGATCTCAAGACTTTGAAGATGACAGAGATTGTACTTAGCTTCCGATTTGTTAAGGATAGTAGAGCGAGATGAAAAGACACATCCTAGCTTACAAGGGGTTAGTCGACATTGCAAGCTTGCGAAAGAGGTCAGAACCTAGCTCACCGTAGAAATAAGGCAAGACGTATATGCCTCATTTGTTTCTTCACGAACTCTCTATATGAGGTATGATTGTTATAGGGGCAATATTGCCGACATCAGATCGTTATTAAGGGGGTAAGGCCACTTCATATGTCAAAGTTACAAGGTACACAGTCACCAGATCCAAATTCAAATCCAAATCCAAGTTCAAATCTAAATTCAAAATTCAAAATTCAAAGTTGAAATTCAAACTCGAATCCAAAAATGGCAATTTACGGTCTATTCAAAGATCAGACACAATATCAGTGCAACAAAGGCAACCCAAAAGCCATCCAAAAGGATTTTGAAAGATGACTGAAACTTGTAATAGTTGGCATGGAGAAGTTACCATTTACCCTCTCTACTTATCAAATGTTGGCCAAGGCATTTGCCAGGGCAACACATCAGTCCTGCCTATTAAAGTTGAGATTCTTTCCTCAGAGCTAAAGTGGAAAAATGCAGAATGGATCCAATAAGAAGAAACGTTAATAGCAATCTGTCACGATCAGATAAGGCAAGTTTACAATGAAAAGGTTCGCCTAAGGGAATTTCATGATGGGAGCTGATATTGAAGATGATCATTCATATACAAAAGGAGCTTTAGAGGAAAAAGGGCACCTTGAGACCAAAAATCAAAAAATCAAAAATCAAAAAAATCAAAAAAGAAAATCAATCAGAAAAGAAAAAAGGAAAAGGAGAGGCCAAGGCGAAAACCCGCAAAGGGCGCTTTGAGACCAAAGGGGATTTGAGTTGAAAACCCGAAAAGGGCGGCTTAAATTTTGATTGAAAGTGGGGCATACAGTAGTCTTGCCATGCTTGAATTGACAATGAAGAAGTATGCTACGTCTTGGGGCATCGACAAAGTACTCCGGATCCCTTAAACACATATTGAGCTCAAAATGGTCCTCAAGAAGTTTGAACAGAGAAGCTCAGGCTGCGATATCTGGGGCATCTAGTTTCCATCCTACCCATTTTGAATCTGTTTCTTTTGTTTATCTTATTCGTTTTAAAAAAAAAACAACAAAAAATGTGTCATTCTTGATTTCATTTGCTATCGCTGTTTAACTTGTTTGTTTCGAGTTATGCTTCCAATCAATTTCTTTTTGTCCATTAGGTATGATCTTCCTTCAAGCATATCATATTGAAATAACGATTAGTGGACTAATAATATTTTCATAAAAGGAGTTTCGCGTATTACTCTGAAAGGCTTCTGAATAGTACAGGAACCTGAAACAGGACTGTTGTTTAAGAGCTCACCAAGTATGAAGATTGGGAAAACTTAAACTTAAATTGAGTTTATCTCTTCAGATTATTTGGTCAAAGGTGTTAGTTGAACGAAAACAAGATATCGCGTTGGTGATAATCTTGATGAAAACAAACAATGTCAACCTAAGCATAAAAGAGAATCATTCTCGGGAAAATGATACTCTGCACCCATAAACATCTGATCGGGTCACCCGAAGAGGGGTCAATTGATGGAAGAAGTTACAGATCCTATACCTTTGAGATACAATGGAAGGGACCCTCAAGTCGCAGTGGGGCAAGCTGGTTGAGCAAAACATTTCCTCGAGTTTTGGGTTGAAATACCAGCCAAGCAATAGGGCATCCCGAGATGAAAAAGGAGAAGAAGATCAAGACGAAAACCTGAAAAGGGCATCTTGGTAAACAAAAAGATTAGGATAAAAGCCCGAAAGGGCGTCCTAATGAAGTAGATCTAGGCCCAAAGAGTAAGACGATTTGAGCAGTGAGTCAAACAGCACGTTTGAAGCATTTTCAGCAGTTCGAAACCTTCTACGTGAGAAGCCAAGCTCGAAAAGATTCTTGATTATGAAATGTGGAAGAGTTCATGCGTTGAAGATTTAGAGCATTTTGAGATGACATACTCTAAACAAAAAAAATGTTGAGTATCACCTGGATGAGAATTCGACAAGCACAAAAGCCTCAAAGTAGGGACAAACGTTCAACCAGGGGCAAAAGAGTGATATCAGAGAAACACAGAGTACTCGTAAAGTTTGAAGACGGGTACAAGGCCTGAAGAGAATTGAGGGTCGAAACAATGAACACGGATCACCAAGAATCGTGATGAAAAAGGAACATATGACAAACATGCCTAGGGCGCATAAGCGTAATCATGTAGGCATAAAAGCATTTAGGGCCAACATATACATATCATGATAACATCATGCATGACATATACAGGTATTTCAGCAGAACAAAAGGTTTCGATGATAACTGCACTGAATCAAGGGAAAGATACTTGAGTTTTGCCAGATGATGTTTTGGTACTCTGAGGTACCTTTAATTTCTGTTTTTCAAATCAACTCATATTGCAAAAAGTGAGTTGAGCCTCAGGACACGCTGAGGAATTTTCAATTTTTGTCTTTTTAATTTCTACTTTTCAAAAATCAACTCATATTGCGAGAGGTGAGTTGAGCCTCAGGACACGCTGAGGTATTTTCAATTCCTATTTTTCAAAAATCAACTCATATTACAGAGGTGAGTTGGGCTTCAAGACACGTTGAGGTATTTTCAATTTCAGTTTTTAATTTATGTTTCAAAAAAATCAACTCATATTGCGAGAGGTGAGTTGAGCCTCAGGACACGCTGAGGTATTTTCAATTCCTGTTTTTCAAAAAAATCAACTCATATTACAGAGGTGAGTTGGGCCTCAAGACACGTTGAGGTATTTTCAATTTCAGTTTTTAATTTATGTTTCAAAAAAATCAACTCATATTGCGAGAGGTGAGTTGAGCCTCAGGACACGCTGAGGTATTTTCAATTCCTGTTTTTCAAAAGTCAACTCATATTACAGAGGTGAGTTGAGCTTTCTCAATTTCTATTTTTAATTTATGTTTCTCAGAGCCAGCTCATATTACAGAGGTGAGTTGAGCTTTTTCAATTTCAGTTTTTTCATTTTCTGCTTTTCAAGAGCCAACTCATATTACAGAGGTGAGTTGAGCTTTCTCAATTTCTGTTTTTAATTTATGTTTCTCAGAGCCAGCTCATATTACAGAGGTGAGTTGAGCTTTTTCAATTTCTGTTTTCAATTTCTTTTCTGCTTTTCAAAAATCAACTCATATTGCGAGAGGTGAGTTGAGCCTCAGGACACGCTGAGGTATTTTCAATTCCTGTTTTTCAAAAGTCAACTCATATTGCGAGAGGTGAGTTGATCTTTTTCAATTTCTGCTTCTTAATTTCTGTTTATTCAACTCATATTGCGAAAGGTGAGTTGATCTTTTTCAATTTCTGCTGTTTAATCAACTCATATTGCGAGAGGTGAGTTGATCTTTTTTTAATTTCTGCTTTTTAATTTCTGTTCATTCAACTCATATTGCGAGAGGTGAGTTGATCTTTTTCAATTTCTGCTTTTTAATTTCTGTTCATTCAACTCATATTGCGAGAGGTGAGTTGATCCTTTTCAATTTCTGCTTTTTAATTTCTGTTCATTCAACTCATATTGCGAGAGGTGAGTTGATCTTTTTCAATTTCTGCTTTTTAATTTCTGTTTGTTCAACTCATATTGCGAGAGGTGAGTTGATCTTTTTCAATTTTTGCTTTTTAAATTTATGTTTATTCAACTCATATTGCGAGAGGTGAGTTGATCTTTTTCAATTTTAGTTTTTAATTTCTGTTTTTCAAAATCAACTCATATTGCGAGAGGTGAGTTGAGCTCTTTTAATTCCAGTTTTTAATTTATGATTCAAAGTCAATTCATGTTCAGAAATGAGTTGAGACTCTTCAATTTCTATTTTTATTTCTGTTTCTCAAAGGTTAACTCATATCGCGAGAGGTGAGTTAAGCCTCGGACCTCATGTCCAGATATTTTCAAACTCTATTTTTTAAAGTCAACTCATATTACGAGAAGTGAGTTGAGCCTCAGTTTACGCACTGAGGTACTCGCAATTTATGTTTCAAAAACTAACCCATATTGCGAGAATGCGCAGGTCGAGCAATTTTTGACTTCGTCTCGATAAAGGATAAAGATTGGAGCCGATTGGAGATACCAGATTTTGTCTCTTGAAAGTTGCAAGGGAGCTAATCAAAGATATAGACCTTGCATCCCCAGTGAAGTCACAGTGGAACGAATTGAAGTCACAAGTTTCATCCTCCTGAAGTTGTAGCAGAACAATGTGAAGATATCAAGACCTCGTCTCTGAAGTTGCAGAAGAGTAGATCATGACGAATTCCATATCCCTGAAGAAGAGATAGATCGAGGCTACAAGTCAAATCTCTGAAGTGGCAGCGGATCGAACCAAAGCTACATGATGCGATAGACTGGAAGGAGACTACCTGAATCAGAGTACCAGAGAAGTCAAGATTTGGCAAGGCAGGGCAAAATTGGCCTTTCTTTATGTCTTTGCTCTATTCTCGTTACTCGACAATGAGCAAAGAGGGGCAGCTGTAATGGCCAATTTTGGCCCACATAAACAAATTAAACCAAATAATAAATGTCCATTTACAAAATTTAAACCCAAATACATTTACCCAAACCCGGACAGCCCAATAACCCTTAGCCCACTACCCAAACCCAGCAGAAACCCTAGCCCCTTTCCCACTCGTGCCGCCTCTACCCACTTGCCCCTGACTCAGCAGCTTCACTGCCTCTGTCACGTCCCAGCACCACCCTAGGCCTCTGCAGCACCGCCCACTGTACCTGCATACATTAAACACGAATAGACAGAAATAATAGAAAAAGAACAGAAAGCATTTGTATGAAGGCTATAAATAGCCGAATAGAAACATGTAAAGGGGCTCGGCCATTTTTACTATCCATCAAAGAACACGCATTTAGACAAATTTTCCTAGAAATACGAATACCACATTCCAGAAAATAGCATCAATATACAAAAATAGACAAATACTCCAAAATCAAAGAGCTTCAGGCACCAAATATTATAGAATCAGAACCGATTGTCAAAGGTGATTTCTTTTTATTTTTATTTTTATTTTTATACGTATATGTTTAAAAATAACATAAATACCAAAATAAAAAAATAATATAAACGAAAAAACTAAAAATTTTACCTTTTTTCGGCCACCGGAACGGTGGCCGGAACGGCGGCGAATGGCGGTGCACGGTGGCCCGATCATCGGCCGGTGACCGGACGGTGACTGGGGCTTCCCTGGAGACTCCCCCTCTCTCTCCCCTTTCCCTCTTCTTCCTTTCCCTTTCTTTTCTCTCTTTTTTTTCCTTTTCCCCCGTGCAAATGGCCAAAAACAAAAAAATTGGCCTTTTATACTAGTTGGCCCGGGTCGGGTCGGATCAGGATCCGCGTGTTTTTTGTACCGGAGGGGCTATTTGCGCATTTAGCCCCTCCGCTTTAGCACCACTTTGCAATCAGGTTTTTTTTATTTATGATTTGACCCGATAATTTGCTGTCGTTTTCAATCGAATCCTCCCCTCAACGACACCGTTTTTGGGACCCAGTAAATTGCTATTTTGGTCCCTGTTGTTTTAACCCGTGTCCAAATAGATCCCTTTCTTAGTTTTTTATCCCGAATTTACCCCAGAGATCCTTTTTTTAATTCAACTTCATCCCTTTATTTCTTTTTAGTGTTATTTTCTTTAAATTTTAATGCTATTATTTTTATATTGATTATTGTGTTATTTTATGTCTTATTATATATGTATGTATTATTATTATTATATCGTTTACTACTATTATATTTTTATTATTACTATTATATTTATTTTCTAAGTATTGGTATTTTTGTTACTATCATTATATTTATTTTAATGTCAATATTACTATTACTATTGTCATTATCATTATTATTATTATATATATAATATATTAAGTACTGTATATGTTGCATTTTATACTATATCACTTGTTTTATATATTATGTTTTTTTTCTATATTATTATAATTATATATATATATATATTTAAAATGGATTTATTAATAATTTGCTTTTAACAATTATCATTTCCTATATGTCTCAATATAATGTTAAACATGTTTTACATTTTGCATATACATTTTAATATTATTTATTATTTTATGTATATACTTTTTGATACTACCTTTTGCATGCATTTTAATATCATACTATGTATACATTACATATATATCTTAATACTATTATACGTATACATTTGGATATTACATTTTAAATATTATATATGTCCTTTGATACTGTATTATTTATATGTTTTATCATCTTGTATATATATATTTTTATAGCTATACTATGTAAATACTTTTATTTCTAATATATACATATATATTATATTCGAATATTCGATATTATCCTATACTCATATTTAATATACATGAACTTGCGAAATATTATTCATAGTCATAGTTATTATTATCGGTTTTAATACTTATACTTTGTATATATGTACATATATATTTTTAATACTATCATGCGTATATTTTTTTGAATTACATATTATATTATATACATATTTATCTTTCTTATTATGTATATATTGTGTTTCTATATACCATATTTTTAATATAATACTATGTAAACTTTTCATCCACATTATATTTTAACGTGTTTATATATATATATATGTGTATAGTGTTATTAGTATTTTACTATTATGTTTTCATCTTACTTTTCACTACATATATACTCATTTTTATTTCATGTTCAATGTGATTGTCATATTTATTGTTTGTTTCGATATATTTCTACTATTATGTTTCATTTCTTTCCATTTTAGCATTTATTATCTAAAAAATATTTTTTTCACGTTTTTATTTCTATAAATAAGGCAACGTACCGATTTAACCTTAGATCGTCGATTTCATCACTATGTTGGATGGAACTCGTCGGTTCATGTTAAAACGGAACGTCCTTCTATCAAATTGAAAGCTAAAAAAGATCTTTTGTTTTTTTTCGATCGAATCTCTATTAAATGTTAAATTGGACTTGCATTTTTGAGAATTAAGACAACACATGTTTAATAGGATACCAATTTTGGGCATCGCGGGGGTGCTAATACCTTCCCCGCGCGTAACCGACTCCTGGACCCTATTTTTCTCTGAATTCTAACGCGGACCTAAACTCGGCCTTCTTTTACCCGAAAATAAATTTTTGTTAAAGGTGTCCGATCACACCTAGAAAAAAGGATCGGTGGCGACTCCCTTGTTTTAATAAAATTCAGATTTCAAGTTTTTAATAGATCGCCACAATTAGCGACCAAAGCTACTAAAGCCAATTTTACGTCGCTACAATATGTTATGCTATAAACCTTTGTAATTATCGTCATTTTGGTATATATGAGTAGTTTATTGAAAGGAATTGAGAGATATGATCATATAAGAAATGGTATTATTCTTGATGCTTTTGGTTATGGTTATGATATCTGAAACATGAGTATTTATGCTTCCCCATGCTCACCTTGCCATGTAATGTTATGTGTCTTGTTTAGCTAGAATTGTGCTTAGTTCACTTGGAAGTTAACATGCTCTTCTATGACCAATGTAAGTATAGTAAATTCTATTTGAACTTACTAAGCATTGAATGCCTACCTATCATTGTTTCTTTATGTGTAGATCCTCGGTTATCAAAATTCTTGAAGCCGACTTAGTGCGGATACCATACTATCTACAAGACGATTAGAGTACAGTTATGTTTGTATCTAAAGTTGTGGCATGTATATAAGATGTCTTTTGTAAGTGATGTAAAACTCATGTATAGAAGTGTTATGCTTAACTTTATTATGATGGAGCTAGGAAATGCCTAGTACTTTGTTATATACTATTGATCAAGTCCTTTTGTTATTATAAACCTTACGATCTGTTTGTGTATAAGTTTAGTTGATATGGTATAAAGTCGATATGTGGTCACAAGTTGATTGGATGATAATTTGGCATTTGAACTAATGCCTACAAAATAATGTGTTAAATTTTTGGGTCAAGACTATTTGAGATTGGTAATTGGCATGTTCGGGTAAAGAGATCTAAATTTTGGAGGATTTATTCTCAAAGTCATGACATCCATCTATTGGTGTTGTGACATTAAGCCTTTGTCCCTAAAGTCGCGGCATTCCCCTGTTTGAAGTCATGACCCTTAACCCCTGCCTTTAATGTCGCGACTTGCTTCTGTTGAAGTCGCGACAATAAATCCACTGTCTTCAATATCGTGATATTTTCCTTGCTAAAGTCGTGGCATCAGATTACTATATTCATAGTCGTGACATAAATTTATTGCCTACAATGTCGTGACACTACTCGTTGGTTCACGACAACACCCTAACCTTTGTTTGAAGTCGCGACGCTTAACCCACTGCCTTCAATATTGTGACTTACTTCTGCTGAAGTTGCGATAATAAATCCACTGTCTTCAATGTCATGATATTTTCCCTGCTGAAGTTGTAGCATCAGATTACTATCTTCATAGTCGCAACATAAAGTTATTACCTACAATGTTGCAACACTACTTGTTGATTCGCAACAACACTCTTAACCCCTGTTTGAAGTTGCGACCCTTAACCCACTACCTGCAATGTTGTGACTTACTTCTGCTGAAGTCGCGATAATAAATCCACTGTCTTCAATGTTGTAATATTTTCCCTGCTAAAGTCATGGCATTATATTACTATCTTCATAGCCGCAACATAAAGTTATTGCCTATAATGTCGCAACACTACTCGTTGATTCACAACAACACCCTTAACCCTTGATTGAAGTCACGACCCTTAATCCACTGCCTTCAATGTCGCGATTTACTTCTTCAGAAGTCACGACAATAAACCCATTGTCTTCAATGTCGCGATATTTTCCCCGCTGAAGTAGTGGCATCAGATTACTATATTCATAGTTGCGACATAAAGTTATTGCCTACAATGTCGCAACACTACTCGTTGATTCGCAACAACACCCTCCTCTCTTAATAGTTTTTACATTTTAGCCCCTCAATTGTTACCGGAGTATCATGAGAGCTTTCATAAGCCTACTTATGACCTGAAGTTGAATAAATGATGTCTTTACAAGTATTAAATGTCAACTATATTTTATGAATAGTCTTATTGAATTTTGAAATGAAAATGTGGTTGCTTTGACAAAGAATGTGACATCTTATATCTTAGACCTAGCAATCGGGTTGGGAAAGGGGTGTTACAATTTGTGTGAAAAATTTTACAGATCAACCCAAATTTGCCTTGTTTATTGGGAAAATGTTTTGTATTTTACAAAAGTGTAAAAAATTTTACAAAAGCCCTTTTCCGGTGTTTTTAAAAAGTTTGGATCTTTTTTCTGCTAAGTCTTATCTTTTTTTTTTTAATTCAATTCATTATACTTTTTTATTGAACAAAAAATAAAAATATTAAAGATTATCTAGAATTGAATTTTGAGAAGTTGACCTCAAATAAAATTTATAATAACAAACCAAACAAATAACCTTTCAATTATATTTGCTAATAAAATTTGAAAAAAAACTTGTAAAATAAATTAAAATTTTAATTTATAAATTGAATTGAGATTTACTATAAATTTAATTTTAAGGTAAAGTTAATTCTTTTTTAATTGTATAATATTTTCCTTTATTATGTAATATATATGATTTGGCTTCAAAGTTTTACCAAGATTAATATTGTTGTTTTAATGTCGTTAATATATTTAATAAATTGTGCTTGTCGACAATTTCGATAATATAGTTCTAATTATTCATTTAGAATTATTGAGTAATATTTTCTCGTATCGTATTAAAGGAAACACAAAGGGTATTTATACATGTTCCTACTGCTACAATTACAGCTCAAAATAGGGCCTACTGTTTTGTCTTGGCCTTAGGGCCAATGGTACTGACATTCTCTATCCCTGGTGCTGACATTCTCTTGGCGTCCCTTGCCTTATTGAACGGGTGCCTACAGGTACGCAGTCCTTTTTTATCCTAATACTAACTCCTCAAGCAAACTTCTCACCTGCCAATCATGAGCGGGGATCCCTTGTAGGGCTCGCGATCCCTTTTGTAGACATAGCTCGTGACCTTGTCCCTACGAGGCTTACGCGAGCTACCCTTGAGGGCTACTCGTGTGAGCTATTTTTGTGAATATCTAACATTCCAATGAGGTCCTCAGCTGACAATGCCTGTTGGCAAACATTCTTCTTCTAGGTCAGGTTTATTTGGGTAGGAGATCCAGATCCTATTGGTCACTTGGGCTAGCGGTTCCCAAATCCTAACAATCTAGTCCCCCCTTAGTGGGCCTAAGGGATGTTATAAAGTAGCAGGCTTTAGGTTTATTTCAGACGCGACTTGTTAAACACACTGTGGGGTCGTAGTGTATGACAGCTGCCTTACCACATGTGAATTCGAATATTGGGTGTGCACATCTGGCTGTTAAGATTAGAATCATTTTTCTTTACTCGCATATAGGTCGTTGGTCCATTTTTTGGTTATTCAAACGGTTTAAGGAGCTTTTCTTTAAAGGGGTATAATCGGGGTTTTAGGTTTCTTCATTGTTTGGCTTTTTTGCAAATCAAAATTGAGGTAAATTTTACAAAATTTTCTACTTTTTAACTTCGATATATGTTTTCTTTCTTTCTTTTATTCGAAACATGGAAAAGATGAGATGAGCGCAGAACCAGATCGTCTTGGCTCTTTTAACTTCAGTTATTGTGATTGAAAAACCCTATATTTCTACCACCATACCGAAGGAGATGAAATAGCTCTGACCATGCGGGGAATCTAGCTTCCCATTTTCACTTGTGAATTTTCCATTCCTTTGAGGCTGTACCACATGTGTGAGGCAACGGAGGATAGCTTCCTTCTTCTGTTGCATGTCCTGAAAGTGGGCTTCCATCTCCCTCTACATCCTCTTTTCTACAATCTTCTCAATGATTACCGCCTCGCTCCTGGCCAATTTTCTAGTTTTTTTTGGTGGCTTGCCATGGTGTACTTTCTCAACAACTACTAGTGTGGTGAAGTATCTATGCTTTCTATCTTCCAATACTTGTATCAATTGAAAGGGACTGAGGGTTCTACCATTTTTTCCCTCGTCAAAAGCCACAGACAATTATAAAAAATCAGTGCAAGAATCTTCACTTGAAACGGGGAAAGCATATCCAAGTTTGCAACAGACTCGGCGAAGACTTTGGGTTCCTAATCGGGTGGTCCTCCCCTAGTGAATATATGCACACCTTTCAGAGGAGTCTTGCCACCGATGAGGCTGTCACGCAATTTCAAATGTTACTCATTAGTCATATATTGGCCTTGGAAGAGGTTCTGACTGCAAGGAATTTCTTTAGATTTTTTCTAGAGGATCTCAACTGAAATGGTTAGAGGGTTGATGACAACCAAGAGGTCGCATGATCAGTTGGTGGGTGACCAGCGAGGAGTATATGGCCTCACGGTTCTTTCGACCAATTAGGCATGATATTGACGAGGCACTTGGAGAAGCTTGCGAACTTCTTCTACCATTACTGTAGGATGGCGCTCTGTCCATTTGCCTTTCCAGAGTTCGATCAAAAGAAGATGGTTAGAGGATGTACTGACTTTTGAATTGCTTCTACTGATCCTATGGTTGTTGGTGGTGCAAGGGGAAACCCAAGTTACAAAGATAGCTCAAGCGATAGTGATAGCATCTCACGCGAGCTTAGTAAATCTATAAATATCAATACTTTAATAGGCAGTGGTCGCAATAGGCGTAGGACTTCTGTTAGGGCCATGCATTTTCAATTGGAGCGTCACCGAAATAGAAGAGTTGATTGCAGAGGCCCTGCTGCTGTGGTCACTCCTATCCATTCTTCTCTTATAGCGAGGTTGCCAACTGTTGCCAAAGTGAACCCACCCATTATAATTAACGAGTTACCTGTGATAAGGAGGACTTATCTTCATCTCTACACTGCCTATTGTTTGAGGTTAGCACTCTTGGCCTGGGGTATATGGAGGCCTATGATAAGGAGCTCGCTGATACTCATGCTAAGCTAAAGAGGGTGCGAGAGCTGTATCACAATGTGAGAGAAGAAAGTGAGATAATAAATGAGAAACAGTGGGTCTTCACCAAACGCCTTGCGATGATGGAGATAAAGGTGGAGGAGTGTAGAGCTGAGCTCGTTGTAAAAAAAGAAAAGCGTATAACCTTAAAGGTAGGGCTAAGGAGGGTCACTGCGATGCATACCATTGAGCTGTAATGGATTATTAGGAAGTGTCAGGAGCAGGTGGATAGTACCAACCAGAAGCAAGAGGATGCCGTGACAGCTTTCAAGAAACAGATATCCTAGAACATCATGGGATCTCTCTAAAGGTTCAAGGAAAACCTGCTTCTTCATACCCAGGTTGCTTGTAGCCCTTTTGATGTTTGCAAGGTGAATTTTGATGCGCTCGCGGATATGGACATTAGCAGCTTAGGTTTTGATGTCTTCAATTCTTCTAAGTCTGCTTAGGACTCCTTTGTGGCTACTTGGAAGTGTGAGCTTTTTGTGGAGGAGTGGGAGGCCTCTAGCACTACGGACTTAGCTCCATCTGTGGTTGGTGATGTTATAACTTCGGTTCTTCCTTTAGTAACTTGTCGTGTTACCGTTGCTTTCCCAGTTGTTGAAGATGTTGCTCCTACTGATCCGGATCAAGGTGGTGGGTGATAATGTTCTTGAATAATGATCCTGATTTCCTCTTTTTTTTCTTAAATAAATAAACATGTGTTCTGATTTTCTATTGGTTTTCTTTTTTTTTATATTTTATGAGCTATTTCAAACTTGAGAAATTTTTTAAAAATTTTTACCTACAAACCTTGATTTTATAATTGGGAGCTTTACTCTTGCTAACTGTATTAGAGGTCACGGCTCTTCACGTGCAAACTTTGATTTTATAACTGGGAGCTTTGCTCTCGCTAATTGTGTTAGAGGGCACGGCTCTTCGATTGGAACCTTGATTTTATAGCTGGGAGCTTTGCTTTCACTAACTGTTTTGGGGGTCATGGATATTCACCTGTGAATCTTGATTTTACAGCTGAGAGCTTTGCTCTCGTTAACTTTGTTAGAGGTCGCAACTCTTCACCTGCCAACCTTGATTTTAGAGTCGAGAGCTTTGCTTTCACTAACTTTGTTGGAAGTCGCGGCTCTTCGCCTGCGAACCTTGATATTGCAACTGAGAGCTTTGCTCTCGTTAACTGTGTTGGAGGTCGTGGTTCTTCACCTGTGAACCTTGATTTTATAGCTAAGAGCTTTGCTATCGCTAACTGTGTTAAAAGTTACGGCTCTTCGCCTGGAAACTTTGATTTTGCAACTGGGAGCTTTGCTCTTACTAACTGTACTAAGGGTCGTGGCTCTTATCCTACAAAGCTTGATTTTACAGCTCGGAGCTTTGCTTTCGCTAACTGTGTTGGGGGTTGCAGCCCTTCACTTGGGAACCTTGATTTTGCAGTTGGAAGCTTTGGTCTCGCTAGCTATGTTGGGTGTCGCGACTCTTCAAGTGCGAACCTTGATTTTACAACTCGAAGCTTTACTCTCGATAACTGCGTTTAAGGTCATAGCTCTTCACTTAGGAATCTTGATTTTATAGTTGGGAGCTTTGGTCTCGCTAACTGTGTTGGGGGTCGCGGCTCTTCGCGTACGAACCTTGATTTTATAACTGAGAGCTTTGCTCTCGCTAACTTTATTAGGGGTCGTAGTTTTTTTGCGTGTGAACCTTGATTTTACAATTGGGAGCTTTACTCTCGCTAACTTTTTTGGTGGTTGCGGCTCTTCGCCTACGAATTTTGATTTTACAACTGGGAGCTTTGCTTTCGCTAACTGTGCTGGGAGTTGCGGCTTTTCGCTTACGAACTTTGATTTTACAACTGGGAGTTTTGCTTTCGCTAATTGTGGTGGGAGTTGTGACTGTTCGCTTATGAACTTTGATTTTACAGCTGGGAGCTTTACTCTCGCTAACTGTGCTGGGGATGCAGCTTTTTGCCCACGAACCTTGATTTTATATCTGGGAGCTTTGCTCTCGCTAACTGTGTTAGAGGTTACAACTTTTTGCCTCACCGTACCAATTGTTGAATAATATTTTCTCGTATCGTATTAAAAAAAAACACAGTGGGTATTTATACATGTTCCTACTACTACTATTACATCTCATAATAGGGCCCATTGTTTTGTCTTGGCCTCGGAGCCGATGGTACTGACATTCTATGTCCCTGGTATTGGCATTCCATGCCCCTAGTGCTGACATTCTTTTAGCGTCCCCTAGTTTATTGGACGCGTGCTTGCGGAGCACGCAATCCTTTTTTATCTTAGAACTAACTCTCCCAGTGAACCTTGCACCTACCAATCACGAATGGGGATTCCTTGCAGTGCTCATGATCCCTTCTACAGACATAGCTCGCGACCTCGTCCCTGTGAGGCTTACGCAAGCTCCCCTTACAGGCTTCTCACACGAGCTATCTTTGCGAACATCTAACATTCCTGCGAGGTCCTCAGCTGACTATGCCTGTAAGCGAACATTCTTCTTCTGGGTCGGGTTCATCCGAGTAAGAGATCTAGATCCTATCGGTCACTTGGGATGACGGTTTCCAAATCCTAACAAGAATGTTTATTCAATTTATGCATTTGTTATTTTTCTAATTATGCTACAAATTTTATACATGTTACTTAAGTTTTAATTTTTTAAATTATTATAAAATAATATCATTTCAAATCATCGTTATTTATTAATTTAATTAATAATCAAACTTTGTCCTTTAGATCAATTATGAAAAAATTTCTTGTTAATATTGTATTTGTTTCATTAAAAACAACTATTGAAAAATAATTTCAGGAAAATTTACCAAACAACAAAAAATATTTAACACATTTCATTCAAACATTGAAAAATATCAGTTTTTTCAAGAAATAAATGCATTTTTCCAGAAATCATTTTCTGTAAAAAAAATTTACACCAAACAAACAAATCCAAAATATATTTTATTTCCATTGATGTGCTTAGTAAGAAAGAAAAATTAGAAGAAAAAAATTCTTACTGTTAATTTCTTGGTGGAGTTGAAAAATTAAAGGAAAGAAAATAAAACTTTTAAAAAATCCATAACTTTAAACTAACTTACGTCCCATCCTCTCTTGTCGTATTATTTCAACTTGTAATAATTTATTTTTATGCATTAATATGAAATATGGTAATCTCTCTTAAAATTTTTCTTATTACCTTTAATTCTTACTAAACACGCTTAAAATTAAATTCTTTTTCATTTGTCTACTCATCCAAACATGAACTAAACACTTATATCTGATTTTCATCATGCACAAAATTATATTTACGTATATATATATAAATTATAACTCTACCTTAAAAGAAATAAAATACATCATCGATAGAGAAAAAGAGGCATCATTGATGAAATTATATGGAGTGGATATGGAAATGACTTGAATGGAACCTACGAAAAAAGTTGGAGATGTTGGATCCTCCAAGCATAGGAGAGAAATGAGAAAAAAGAAATGAAAATGTTGAGCTGATTGTACACATTATCCCATCAAAACTTAGCTGGTTATTGGCCCAATCCCCACTTCTAGATCTAATAATAGATCTCAACTTTGACACCATACCAACATTACCAACAACCAATAAGTAAAGAAACTCAGTGATTAGACAGATATTCAGTTCCATCCTAAAACAACATTGGACCCCATTCCTATCACTACTCCATTGGCTCAAACAGTGTTTCAAAGGTCTCCACATATTCATTTTAAAAAATCATAGTAAATTCTTTTAAAACTAAATTGAATAGTTATCAGTCTTAATTATAGTGGTTTATCTCAGTACATCACTGCTCCTTTGACTTTCTGAGGCAGCTTTTCGAATTTATAATTTAAGGCGGCATCCCTGAGGCCTGGGGTCGTGCACTGGAGGGTGCGAGGGAAAGATTTCGATATTCGAAGACTAACATAGATGGTGCCTACGATGATGCGGACAGGACTGGGGTAATTGGAATTTATGGTACGAGACAGTGATGGCCAAGTGGGGGGCGGATGTGTGCAGCGCATGGCGGGAGTGATGACGCTCATGCCATTTTAATTGTGCTTCGATAGATATGGATGCCGTGGATCGTGAATTCCCCTTCCCGCACATTATGGTAGGAGCGACTCATGGTATTGTTACAAAGAAGAATGAGAGATACTTTTCTCCCCAAGGAGCTTGTTGCATCTTTGTTTATGGCTTGAATTATTATTGTTATTCTTACGAAATTAAATCAAGATACATGTGCAACCACTTATTCTAAAAGTTCGAATTGATTGAAAAAGTTTCAATTATTAGAATATATATATATATGTTGCGCTAAAATTTAAATAATCAAAATTTTTAAATAATTAAAATTATAGTAAAAAAAAAAGGGTAAACAATATAAATAGTCACTTAACTATAAAAAATTTTATTTTAGGCACTCAAAATAAAAAGTTTACAATTTAAACACTTACGTTACATAGTTCAATTATTTTGATCACTCCCGTTAAATCACAAATGACAAGCTGATGTGGCAGTTAAAAAATTGGTATAATAACAAATTTATCTCTTTAACTTTTATATATTATATCTGCTAAAATTGAGTGACCCGAATCCTTATTTAAATAAAATACAATGGTAAAATAAAATAAAAGTAAAATCCATATAGAACTACACTTCTTTTATTTTATTCTAGAACAAGGCTTTTAAACCTTATTAAACTCCATCTATTTGATATTGATTAGAATAAGATGTTTCAATCTTACTACACTCCAATTAGAATATGGGTTTACAACCCTATAAATAGACATAGTCTACTCCTCTTGTATTTATTCAAATTCGACATAGTGAATTATCTTCTCCTCTGCCCGTGTTTTTTTCCGAAAGGGTTTCCACTTAAAATCTATGTGTTCTTTATTTTTCTCTCTATTTTTCTTTGCGATACATTGTCATTATCGATGTTCTATTTTTACAAATTGGTATCCGAGCTTTCGAGTTGTTCTTCTCAATCACGGCAATGGCGTCTTTAAAGTATGAAATTTTACTGTTGGGTCGCAACACCAGATTCGCGTTGTGGCAGATAAAAATACAAGTAGTTCTTACACAGATAGACTTAAAGGAAGCCCTGCTAGGGGTAGATAAGATGCCTTCGACATTAATGGAGGAAGAGAAGAAGCGCAAGGATCAAAAAGCGTTAACACAGTTACATTTGCATTTGTCTAACGAAATTTTACAGGATGTGATGAATGAAAAGACTACCGCTGGATTACGGAAGAGGTTATAACAAATATGTATGTCGAAAACTCTAACCAGCAAGCTGTATATGAAGCAGCATTTTTATGCTCATTATTTGGAGAAAGGTGTGTTTGTGCACGAACACTTAACAGTGTTTTTAAAGAAATTTTCTCAAACTTGGAGGCCATGGAGGTTCAGTATGATAAGGAGATCTAGGGTTGATTCTACTTTGTTCGTTACCCCCATCTTATTCAACCTTTAGAGACACGATTTTATATAGCTGCGAGTCTCCTACAGTTGATGAGGTTTATGATTCTTTAACCTTATATGATAAGATGAAGCATCTTGTGGTTAAAACCGACTCTCAGGGAGAGGGTCTCATTGTTCGTGGGAGACAAGATCGGAATGCTAATGATGATCGTGGAAGGAGACAGGAATGAAATCCTCGCATTAAATTTAAGGGTAGATCGAACTCTTCAAATAAAGGTAAAACTTGTAACTTCTGCAAGAAGAAGGGCACATTAAATCTAAGTGTTATAAGCTACAAAACAACATTAAAAAGGGAGGCTACGAATCAAAAGGGAAAACAACCAGAAAATCCCGGTGATGCCGATGTTGTAGAAGACTATAGCGATGGTGAACTTTTAGTCGCTTCTGGTGGCAATTCTAAAGTGAACGAGGAATGGATCATTGATTCGAGCTGCACCTTCCATGTAACACCCCTAACCCGTATCCATCGCTGGAATAGGGTTACAGAGCATTACCGGACTTATTTCATAATTTAACATACATTTCACATACAATTATCAATTCTAAATGAACATTATTCAATTTCATTCACATTGTCCTTAAAATGAGCTTACGAGGCCTAAAACATGTTTTAGAACTGGTTCGGGACTAAACCGGTAACTTTTGAAAATTTTAAAAAGCATTGAAAAATTTTAAGTACAGGGGACACATGCTTGTGTGGCTAGGCCATGTGTCTCACACGACCAAAAGATACACCCGTGTCACAGGACTTGTGGACATTCGAAATAGGATCACATGGTCTGTCCCAGACCGTGTCCGACCTCGTGTAACTCTCTGACTTGTGTCACACGGCAAACCACGCGCCCGTGTGACTAGCCCGTGTAACTCCATGACTTGTCTTCATTAAATTCTACAAGGGACACACGACCGTGTCACCTGACTGTATGTCACACACAGTTGAGACACACGCTCGTGTCTTTTGCTCGTGTGGACGAAAACAGGCTATATTCAAGCCACATTTTCTCACCTAAATTTGGTGCCAACCTACATAACTCAAAAGCTTATATTCACAACCAAAATGGGCATTCAATACAACCAAATCAAGCCTAAATTATGCTATTTCAATACCAACAACCACAAGACACAGAAGCATCAAAATTAGCCATTCAAGTTCATACCCATCACACGTCCAAAAGTCACCTAAGTGGTTAACTTCATATATACATTATTTCGCCTAAAACTTAGCATGCCATCACATTCACCATTTCAACCATTTACTACCTTCAATACCAATCCACACAACCAACATCACATAACATTTATCAACCACATATCAAAATAGCCATTTGCACAATATATACACAACCAAATACGACAAAATAAGCTAAGTCGCATGGCTTTAAACATAACCAAGCATCATAATTTACAAGCCAATTCAAATAGCTAAATCCATAACCAAACTATAGACCAAGATGACTTTCACTCCTATACATGCCATATAACCAAATGTACAAGCTCAAAAGTACCAAAATGATAGCTGGATAGTGTGATGCGATCTCCGATGACTTTCGAATCAAGCGAGCTTCTAAAACACTATAAAACATAGAAAAGAAAACATAGTAAGCTATATAGCTTAGTAAGCTCGTATGATAATAAACTCAACTTATAAATGTTTACAATTCAGGCAATTAAGCATGTCAAATTATAACTCATATTAATTTACAAACCTATCTCATGTTCATTCACAAGATCGGATAAGAAATTCACAAGTTTCTTCAATTCAATTCTTGTACGGTTCATGTACATACCTGTACCAACACGTATCAATCTCATACTTATATATATCCTTGATATACCCATTGAACCATTTGGAATATTATCAAATACTCGAGAATCTCGCACCCTAAGTGCCACATACATAGCCGAAGCTATTTCAATCTCATATAATGCTCACTCTCGAGCTATCAACGGGTTTGCTCACACAAGCTGACAGTCAAGACGTAACTACACAGTGCTGCTCACACAAGCTGTCGAGTACCACAACACAAGCAGGTTACTCAGCCACTGTAGGACCTACGAACTAGCACCCAAATTACATAACCCCTAATGACATGTCATTTGCATCCTAATATATTCCTAAGGTTCAACCGGGATTTCACATTCCTGAATCTTCATCGAACGTATCCGTTAGGTTGTATTCACAATTATATTCAATAATAAAGTATTTAAAACACAAATATAATAATATTTATTAATATATGAACTTACCTCGATTCACAAAAATGGCAAAATAGGTTAATTAGTCCGATATTTTGTTTTTCCCCCGATCTAGATCTGAACTTCACTTTTCTTGATCTCTATGTAATCAAATTTAACTTATTTAAAACACATTCTATTCAACTTAGTCCAAAATTCATATTTTTTCAAATTTATACTTTTACCCTTAATATTTCAACTTCTTTACAATTTAGTCATTATTACATAAAAATGCAAATTCATTCAATTTAGCCTTAAACCAAGCTAGCCGACTATCATCTATTGTAACACCCGAAACCGGTCCCAGACATTATGGCTGAATCTGGTGTGCCACATCAAAGAGTTGTCTAAAACTGAATTTGTCGATATAAGTTCATTTAAATCCTTTCAGTTAAATTTAGCAATATATCTCTTCAAAAGCTTTCTGAAATTAGTTTTATTGACAAAAACTCGTATTTAAGTTAAAAACCATTTAAAATTCGTTATTGCACTTGTAAACCAATTGTTTGAAAAAAATGGTTATCATGTTTATTATTGTTGGTTTCTTAATCTGATTAAAATTGCAGAAGTCTTTTTAGTTAAAGATCTCAAGGTTTTTAAAAAAACATGTTTTCTTTAAAACCGTTTACTATTTTGAAAACTCAATTTTCCTATCCTAGTACTTCAAATATGAAATCAAAAGCCCAAGTAAAAGTCAAAATTTCCCAAATGGCCTTATTACAAAGTTAAAACCCAAATATAAAATCTTTAAATAAATAAAGTCATAAATAAATCATTTGCGATCGTGTGGCCACCTCTAAGTCCCTCGCGGCTCCAAATCATCTAGGGCTAGGGATTACCTACACAGTTAAAAGAAAGGGTGAGTTTGCGAAAACGTAGTGTGTAATCCCCTATCAGTCACACAGTAATTAGTGCAAGCAAAAATAATCTCGGCCTAAGCCCTATACAGTAACCGTACAGTCTGGGCCTTAGTCTTATACAATAGCAGTGTGGACCTAAGCCCAAATAGAATCGGTACAATATACATATGCAACCCAACCCAAACCAGCCAACATACCACCCGTACCAACCAACACACCATGTAGGGATAAAATCGACCCACCCAACTAACACACCAATATCGCAGTGTAGCTGCTAACAGAAATGCAGTAAGGTCGCTAATAATAGTAAACGTGGCATAACCACTAATATCAGAATAGGTGGCAAAGCCACTAGAACAGTAGTTCTTCCAAATCAGAGTCCCAACCCCTATGCAGAATGACATGTCATATTATTACGTATATGCAATATGTCACACTCAATATCAATCATATAAGTTTCATATACACATCAATTAACCTATTATTGGGAGTGTAATGATCATTTCATCACTTAGGGGTAACATGGTAATTTTACTAATCTTGGGTTTCGGTGTAGATTACAACAACCTATTAGAAATTCTGCCGTCGCCTCAAGCGACCCAGGTATCCTACACGACCAAAATAATGCAATTGGGCCCAAGCCCATTACTCGACCCAAGTGGGCCCATATGTTCATGTGGCCCAATAATCCCAAAGCCAGTCACGGCTATGCGAACCTCCAAGCTTAATCCATCATTTGTTACCTACCGTAGGTTTCATCCATGTAGGGCCCATGAGCCCGTTAGGCCCATACGGCTGATCTCGGTCCATCGAGGCCCATAACGATCTCAAACCCACGAGAATGCTCGTAGCAGCCTTTATGATCCATTGCCCTTGGTTTGAGAGCTCAGTTCACCACACAAGCATTCGCACGCTCATGAGGCCTCAAATGTGAAGGTTTCGACTTTTCAGCTTTTGCCGATTTACAGTAAAACAGGGGTGTGAATACACACCTCTATGCAACGTTTTGACAGTAACAATGTTGGGTGTACGATTACACACCTGATAGTGAAACATACGATTAGCTTCGAACACCAACCTACAATAATCAAAGCATTCCATTAACCCCTTGATACTAGATCACTCTTACTTATAACACCTACTTCAAAAAAAGAAGGTATCAACACTTGCCATAAACAACCAGTGTGATTAGCATGCCTTAAAAGCTAATCGAAGATCAACTACGCCCTCCTTGTCAAAACGCTGCAATAAGACAAAACCCATTCACGATATTCGCAAGAAATAAGAAGCTTGAATCGATTTCTTAAGTCTAGATAAATCTCAAATTATAGATAGAGAAAAATTGGACATTCGGCCTACCCCATAAAATAATAACCTAAAAGTTTACCTTAAGTTGTGAAGTAAGAGAAGGGTTTGACCATAAACGTGAATCTCGAAACCCCTCCCCCCGAATACTTAACTCACTCCTAAACCACAACCAGTCACAAAAGAAGAAGAGTGGAAAAGGCAAACAACTCAAGGCTATGAGTCGAAAGAAAAGAGAGAGAAATGAGTTTTAGGCCGAATTCAGGAAGGAAGGTAAAATAATATTTGAAAGAACACAAAAAGGGTTGTATACGACTTTCACACACCTTAAAAACAAGGGATGGAATATTAAGAATAGGAACTACAAGATTCGGCTAACTTCAAGAAAAGAGATCGAGGGATATATTCAGTCTTCTTGAAACAGAAAAAGAAGAAGTAGATGAGAGGTAGTAAGAGGAGAAGAGTTCGGCCAAACACAAAAGTAAGGGATTGAAGGTCTAAGGTATTCGATTTAAAGAAGGAACTAAAAAGAGAGAAATCAAAGAGGGAGAAGAAGAAGCTTAATTCAGTTTGGGAAAAACAAAAGGAAGAGAATATGCAAAGAAGAAAAAGAAATGCTTTTCAAGAGAAATTGATACTTGTTGGCTTGGTTTTCAGCAAGGTAATAAAATGAATCCCGAAGAAAGGAGAAAAACAAAACAAAGAAATGTTGTTAAAAACAAAAGAGCCCCAAATGGTCATACACCTTAGCTACCAAAATCAAAATGAACAAAAACTAAATAAAGCCTTTATACCAAATCGGCACAACACCAGGAAAACTATCCCAAAATTCTACTAAAATGCCGAATGCATACCCAAAGAGAACTAATTTCGGCCAACACCTACTCTCACCCAACTCTACAATTTTTTTCCCCTTATCTCCCCATAATTTCCTCCAAAATCATACCAACCCTCATCCATATCTCCTTTGACCAAGTCCCTAACCACCTCTGCAGAGTTTGAATCAAATTCCACCTCTCACGCCTCAGCGACATAAAATAAAATCCTCTTTGCATTCCCTGGGCTTCAAACCCAAGCTCACACAAAAGCTATGTCACGCCACCAGCACTAGGCCACCAGCTCATTTGTGTCATAAAACAAACACAATTTAATATAAGCCCTATAGACTAACATCCAAATTTACTTAGGAGCAAAAAAGAAAAAAAAATTTGCCAAAAGCCAAACTTAAACCCAGGCTTCCTAAAACCCCCAACATACCCAAATTACTTGACTAACAAAGCAACATGGTATTTTCGTCACAGCTTGCAAAAACAAAGACCTCATATTTTTGGGGAGTTACAACTATGCTTATAACAGCCCATATTTTTCATTTATACACACATTTAACGACATAATTTTCATATTTCTCAATTAAATCTCTAATTTGCAATTTCACTAAAAATCACTTAAGAAAACTTGTTTAACTATCATCAAACTTTTTATAATCTATCATCAAACATTAAAATACATACATATTCAACAATGGTAACACTCAAACACTTTAACAGTTTCTCAAATTAGTCCCTGAGCTAGCTAGACTTAGTTGCAATGATCACAAAAACATAGAAATCATTAAAAACCTCAAAATTGATCTCATGCAAGGCCCAAGCTAACCGAAACTTCAAAGCATAAAAATGGTGTTTTTCCTAGAATATTTCGATGGAAGATGATGACTAAAAAGATGATACTCATAATTTAGTTTTATTTATTTATCTTTATTTACCAATTTACTTAATTAACCTTGGTTTATAACATTAAAAATCACGTATTTCATGTCCATCTTTGTCCACTCATATTAACATGGTCTAATTACTACATAAGGACCTCCACTTTAAGGTTCTATAGTTATTTGACACCTTTAGCTAATAGAACACAAGTTTTTCATTTTATGTGATTCCTTTTTATCAAATTAAGCATTCAAATAGTAAAATTTCTTAACGAAATTTTCACACAATCATATTATCATACTGTAGACCTTAAAATAATAATAAAATAATTATTTCAGCCTCGGATTTGTGGTTCTAAAATACTATTCTGATTTGACTAAAAACGGGTTGTTACATTCCACATGAGTCCCGATCGGGATTAGTTTACGACTTACGAAACAGTGTGTGAAGGTGTTGTCTTGATGGGAAATAATGCTTCATGTAAAATCGTAAGTGTTGGAACAATTAAAGTTAAGATATTTGATGGAGTTGTCAAAACACTTAGTGGCATACAACATATTCCAGAATTGAAGAGAAATTTAATTTCATTGAGTCCTCTTTATTCAAAATGGTACAAATACACAGTTAAAAGTGGGGTTTTGAAGATTTCTAAAGGTTCCCTCGTTGTCATGAAATGGCAGAGAAAGACTGCAAACTTATATTCTGCACGGTTCTACTATTAGTGGTGATGCGGCTGTCGCTTTCTCTTCCTTGTCAGATAATGATATTACTAAATTTTGGCATATGCACTTAGGGCATATGAGTGAGAATGGCATGGCAAAACTGAGCAAAAGAGGACTTTTTGATGGGTAAGGAATTTGCAAACTGAAGTTTTGTGAGCACTGTGTTTTTGGGAAGTAAAAGCAAGTTCGATTCACAAGAAGAATCCATAACACTAAGGGAACGTTGAAGTATATTCATTTTGATTTATAGGGGCCATCAAGAGTGCTTTCGAGAGGTGGAGCTAACTATATGTTTACTTTTATTTATGATTTTTCCAGAAAAGTTTAGGCATTTTTCCTAAAGCAGAAAAGCGATGTGCTTTTCACATTTAAGTATTGGAAAACTATTATTGAAAAACAGACGAAAAAATAAATAAAATACTTCCGCACAGATAATGGCTTAGAGTTCTGTTCTGATGAGTTTAATAAACTATACAAGTCAGAAGGGATAGTGAGACACTTGACAGTTTGTATAGTGAGACACTTGACAGTTTGTCATACTCTACAGCAAAATGGCGTTGCAAAACGAATAAACAGTTTGTCATGCTCATGTTGATAATGGAAAATTGGAACCGAGATCCATTAAATGTGTTTTTCTTGGTTATAAAGCTGGTGTAAAATGGTATAAGTTATGGTGTCCTGAAAATAAAAAAGTTATGATTAGTAGAGATGTTGTTTTTTATAAAACTACTATGCTACCTAACTTATCTCTTAAAGACTCTTCCAATAAAGAAAATCAAAAGCAGGTGGAGTATTAGATTAATCCAGAATCTACAACAGAGTTGACTACTCAAGCCAGTACAAAAATTCTGAATAGAGTTGCTTCTTCACCACAATACTCTATCGCCAAAAATAGAACTAGAAGAGAAATTAAACCTCTAAAGAAGTATGCTGAGGCTAATCTAGTTTCTTATGCTTTAAATGTGGATGAAGATATAGATGCAAACCAAGAGCTATTTAATTATTTAGAGGCGGTTAGCTAAGAAGACTTAGAAAAGTAGATATTTGCTATGCAAGAGGAGATGGAATAACTCCACAAAAACAAAACATGGGATTTTGTAAAACTTCCTAAAGGTAAAAAGGTTGTTTGTTGTAAATGGGTGTTTAAAAAAAAAAAGAAGGGACTCCAGAAGTTGAAGAACTCAAATATAAAGCAAGGCTTATTGCAAAGGGTTACAGTCAAATTCCAATAGTGGACTTCACAGATGTGTTCTCCCCAATTGTGAAGTATAGTTCAATTCAAGCTTTGCTTGGTATTGTGGCCATGCATGATTTGGAGCTTGAGCAGTTAGATATAAAAACTACATTTTTGTATGGAGAACTTAAGGAGGATATTTACATGCAACAACCAAAGGGTTTTACAGTCTCAAAAAAAGAGGACTATGTTTGCTTACTGAAAAAGTCCCTTTACAATTTGAAACAATCACCAAGATAGTGGTATAAGAGGTTTGATTCCTTTATGACTTCTCATGATTTCAAATGAAGTAGTTTTGATAGTTACGTTTACTTTAAGAAAAACAGTAATGGTTCTTTTGTGTATCTACTCATTTATGTTGATGACATGTTAATAGCAACGAAAGATAAATGAGAGATAAGAAAGGTCAAAGCCCAACTAAGTGAAGAATTTAAGATGAAAGATTTGAGACCAACAAAGAAGATACTTGGTATGGAGATTCTTAGAGATAGATAAATAAGTAAATTATACCTAAGTCAGAAGGGGTACATTAAAAAATTTCTTTGTAGATTTAATATGCAAAGTGCTAAGCCTGTTAGTACTCTTTTAGCAGCCCATTTCAGACTTTTATCGGTTTTGTCTCCACAATCAGATGATGAAATTGAGTACATGTCACATGTTCCATATTCTAGTGTAGGGGGGTCTCTTATGTATGCTATGGTTTGTTCACGTCCATATTTATCATATGTAGTCAGTGCAATTAGCAAATACATGATGAATCCTGGTAAAGAACATTAGAAAGCAATTCAGTGGATTTTAAGATACTTACGAGGTACTACTAATGTTTACTTTCAGTTTGGAAGAACTAGAGATGGAGTTATTAGGTATGTTAATGTTGATTTTGCTGGAGACCTTGATAGAAGAAGATCTCTCACAAGTTATGTCATTACAATCGGAGGTTATACAATCAATTGTAAAGCCACTTTGCAAACTACAGTTGCTTTGTCTACCACTAAAGCTGAGTACATGGCGATTACTGAGGCTTGTAAAGGAGCCATTTGGTTGAAGGGAATCTTTAGTAAACTCAATAAAGACCTTCAAATCAGTATACTATTTTGTGACAGTCAGAGTGCCATTTTCTTTACAAAAGATCAAATGTTTCATGAAAGAACAAAACACATTGATGTCCGGTATTATTTTGTTTGTGATATTATTGCTCGTGGTGATATTGTTGTGAACAAAAATTAGTACTCATAAAACTCCTACAGATATGACGACTAAGTCACTTCTTATAACCAAGTTTGAGCATTGCTTAGAATTGGTTGGTGTTCATTGTTGAAGTTAAACCCTTAAGGGGTTTTATGGAAGAGGTGGAGAACTTGTTCGTTGAGAGTTCGCAATAAAGAACTTGTTCATTAAGAATTCGTGTCAATGTGGAGATTGTTAGAATTGAGTGACCCGAATCCTTATTTAAATAAAATACAATGGTAAAATAAAATAAAAGTAAAATCCATATAGAACTACACTTCTTTTATTTTATTCTAGAATAAGGTTTTTAAACCTTATTAAACTCCATCTATTTGATATTGATTAGAATATAGTTTTACAAGCCTATAAATACACATAATGTAACACCCCTAACCCGTATCTATCGCTGGAATAGGGTTACGAGGCATTATCGGAGTTTACAGAATATTTTTAGATAAACCAAGGTAATTACTATTCACTTTCCCAAAATTAGTCATAAATTCCATTACATGGGCCCTCAAGACCCAAAACATGCATTAAAATCAAATCGACACTAAATCGTAATCTCAGGAAATTTTTCGCAACATTTCAAAATTTTCCTTAAATATTGAGTCACATGCCCTTGTGGTCAGGCCGTGTGGTTTACACGCCCGTGTCTCTATCCCGTGTAACTCTCTGACTTGCAATAGGTTCACACAGCCAAGGCACACACCCGTATTGCTAGGCCATGTGGTTAATTTAATTTTTGAAAATAGGTGCAAGTTTCACACGGCTGTATCACACGCTCGTGCTTTCAGGCCGTGTACCTTACACGGCTGAGACACACACCCGTGTCTTTGTCTGTGTGCTCAATTCTAAGCATTATGTTTCTCAATTTAGGGTACAAGGGACACACAGCTAGAACACATGCCCATGCACTAGGCTGTGTGTCACACACAACCAAGACACACGCCTATATGTCTACCCCTGTGGATGAAAATAGGCCATTTAAGGCCACTTTTCTCACCCTTACACCACTTACCTGCACATAAACACATTTGGATTCCAATATAGCCCAACCAATCAACCAAATTAAGCCAAAATATGCATTATACATTATTTAATATAACCAATACATCAAGCTTTAATACATATTCATTTAAATCTTACAACCTCCATTCAATCTATTTCTATATCATATCAACCTATACATACAATATAAATTAAAAGAAGTTTTACAAAATCTACCGGATAAAGTCTGGATAGTGTGATTCTTTGTGCTGATCTGATCCTCTATACAAACGTCAATCTACAAGGAACATTAAACACACAAATGTAAGCTTATAGAAGCTTAGTAAGTTCATAGGCATTTAAAATAATTCTTATCGAATTAAATATAACAATTTACAAACATATAATTCACTAATATATCATGCCAATAGAGCTAATCATGGGTCGGGCCAGGCTGGGCCCAAACAAAATTTTAGGCCCATTTTCTAGGCCTAGGCCCTATCCGGCCCGGCCCGAAATATGGGCCTAAAAATTTGTCCAAGCCCGGGACAAAATAAAATTGGTAAGCCCAAGCTCGACCTAACCCGACCCATATTAAAATTTTTTTAGCTTATTTTATTAAATAAAAAAATTTAAAATATAATAAATCAAATACATTTAAAAACATAAAAACAAATATTAAAACGAATAAAAAATGATATTAAAACAATTCTTAAAACAATACATAAATTGAAAATATAATAAAAAGTGATTATATTAAAAATTAAAAATGATTAAAAATAAAATAAAATATAAATTATTATATAATTCGGGTTGGGCCCGGGCCAAAAAAATCTTGCACGAGGCCTTCCTGTTTTCTAAACGGGCCTCATTTTTTGTCCAAGCCCATTTTTCAGGCCTATATTTTTGCCCAAACCCTCTCATTTTCGAGCGGGCCTTCGCACAACAATCAACTAATAAAAACACTTAGTTGAGCTCAACTTCAATATCTCTACAAATCAGTCACTTATCTTCATGTATTACTTACTAACATTGTCAAATTAGAGAACGTCTTACGGAATTGAGTACTTCGTTTTCTTAATGCCATAGTCCAACTATGGTCTTACACATAATCATATATCGTTGCCATAGCCCAGCTATGGTCTTGCAAGTAATCACATATTCACATACCGATGCCATAGCCCAGCTATGGTCTTACACAGGATCACATAGTCACAAACCGATGTCATAGCTCATCTATGGTTTTATATAGAATAACACATTTGCACACCGATGCCATAGCTCAGCTATGGTCTTATACGGAATCAAATAATCACATATTTCCATGGTCCAACCATGGTCTTCTCCGTCTATTCATCTTTTATCACTAAACGATAGTACTCAACCCTGCATTCTACTCAATTTGAACATTTAATTCGATTTTCACACACTTTTCACAATATTTAGAATTCATTAATGAACATATGAAATAATACATCATATCATTCATAAAATTAACAAATAAACATTAAGATTCATCCATATGAACTTACCTGGGACAATTTGTAAAAGTTGTAATAGTTCAGGGACTATTCTGCTATTTTCTCTTTTCCTCGATTGCTTTCGAGTTCTTGATTTATAATTATAAAATCATGCATTCATTAGCATTTAATTCTATTTTACTATACTTCACAATTTATGCCCTTAAATTTTTGAAATTACACTTTACCCTAAACTTTACAGCTTTTACAATTTAGTCCCTGATCAATTAACCCATCAATTGACCTAATTTTTCTCAATTAACACTTTACCTAAACATTAAAAACTATTTTACAGCCCTTGAAATTCAGAATTTTCAACACAAAACCCTAATTTAAAAATCTTTCACAATTAGGTCCTAAATATCAATTTCTTTTTAAATTACTTAATAAAATCACCACATAATAACATTAAAGCTTCAATTTCATGCTAACTCATCGTAAACTTTTAGTACTTATCCATGGAAGCTTTCAAAATCACTAACAAAATAAAAAACTAATGAATTCAATAGTTGGACCTAATTGCAAAAGTCTTAAAAATATGAAAATTACAAGAAAAAGGCAAGAATTGAACTTACATAATGCAAAAATATGAAAAACCAGCTTAAAGAAACCCTCCTATGGTGTTTTTGGCTGAAGAAGATGAAGAAGAATGAAAAAATATCTAAATTTTCCAATTTGATCCCTTTTTACCTAATAGATTTTTATTCTTTTTCCAAATTTGCCCCTTGTTCACACTGTTTCCTTGCCATTTCTTTGCCCAACCGTCCAGCCCATTTAATCTTTAGGTCCAATTCCTCTTTAAATCCTTCTTATTTATTATTTGAGCTATTTAATCACAATTTCTTTAATTAGCAAGTTTTGCATATTTTTTAATCTAGTTCTTTTCATTCAATTAACTATCCAAATGTTAAAATTTTCTAACAAAACTTTAATACTAACTTATTAATACTCCGTAATTATTTATAAAAATATTTACAGCTTAGTTTATGTTATCGAGGTCTCAATACTTCGTTTTTGACCAAATTTACCTAATAATTTCTTTTAAATCACAAAATTCACTAATTCAAAAATATTTCTAAAATCTCAAATAACTCCTAACTATTAATTAAATAATTTTTCTAACTTTTTCGTCGGATCTAGTGATCTCAAATTACTGTTCTGACACCACTGAAATTTAGGTTGTTACACATAGTCTACTCCTCTTGTATTTATTCGAATTTGACATAGTGAGTTATCTTCTCCTCTGCCCGTAGTTTTTTTCACGTAAAATCTGTGTATGTTTTTTTCTCTCTATTTTTTTTGCGATACATTGTCATTACTGACGTTCTATTTTTACAATATCAATTTAGTCATAATTTTAAAAAATAATTTCAAAATTTACAAATATTCTCAATTTAATCTTAATTTTAAAAAATTCAAAGAAACATATAAAAACATAAATATTTTCAAAAATATATAATAATAAATTTAAATTTTATTAAATAAAGTAGAAAAACTCTCCCCCACACCCTAAAGCTTGTTTGGTTAAACTAGATAGAAGAATTTATTGAGGAAGTGGTAATATTGGTTTATGCTAATGACGCCGGCACCAAACATTAGTGACTTATTAGTCTACAAGTTCTGACATAAGAAAGATAAAATAATAATGATAAAGCATGGAATCGTGGAAAATTTACAAGAGAACCAAACATAAAGTAACATAATTTACAGGGAAAGGAAAAGCAATGAATGGTGGAAATTTTACCTCGCTGAGCCAAAACTTTGAAGAGCTGCTGCTACACTGGAGAGAGAAGTGGAGTATATAGGGTGTGGAGGGAAAGAAGAGGGACGGGGGAGGGGTGGGGGAATTTTTTATTTTATTTAATATTAATATAATTATATTTTGTTTGATATTAATATAAAATTTAAATTTATTATTATTTGAAAATATTTGTTTTTATATATTTTAAAATTTTAGTATTTCTTGTCAACAAATTTTTTTTTATTTTTACATACTTTTTAAATTTATTATTATAATTTTTTGAAATTTTATGATTATAATTTTTTTATATAAATTTAGTCATAATTTTAAAATAATATTATATGTTTATTTGAATTTTTCAGAATTAGGATCAAATTGAGATTATTTGTAAATTTTGAGGGTTAATTTTTAAAATTATGACTAAATCGATATAATATTTAAAGTTGAGGATTAAAATTATTATTATACCAATTTTTTTAATTGTCACGTCTGCTTGCTGTTTATGATTTTAAAGAGTGACCAAAATGACTGAACTATATACGTGGGTGCTTAAATTTCAAACTTTTTATTTTATGTGCCTAAAATGAATTTTTTTTTATAGTTGGGTGGCTATCTGTATAGTTTACCCAAAAAATAAATATGATAAAATTATAAAAAAAAATAAAGAAGTATATTTAAAGTAGATTATGGTACACCCGTGGTTGATATTGATTATTTAATAAATTTTTTTGAAAATGATATAAATATTAGGGTAAACTACAAAAGTAGTTAATTTTGTTTGCCTCAGATTACATTTTAATCACTTATGTTTGAAATGTTACGTTAAGGTTTTTTTACGAAGTGACCGCTCTATCATTAAGTTCCATTACCTCCCTAACAGCAGTCCTACTAGGCCCATTCTTGACATTTTTGAGGCCTTAGATAAAACAATAAATTGGGCCCCTTTTAAAAAAAATTATAAAATGTTATACAATAAAAATTGGAAAAATTTTGGGGCCTTAAGGGATGAAGCATTCATGGTGAAAAATTGAAAGCATAAGCATTTAATTAATTTATTTTAGTCTGAAATTTTTTTTCCACATTAAAAATTGAAAAAATATTTTTTGGGGCCCTTTCCAGCCCTGGGCCTTAGGCGGCTACATTCTCAAACAACCCTCAATGTCGAGCCTGAGTCCTACGTGGCAGTCCAAATGAGTTTTAAATACTAACTTGGATGTCCAACTGGGATGAGAATATGTTTTTAATTAAATAAATTTAATTAATTGAAAATTTTAAATTAATTACACACTGAACTAGGGCTCAAGTAAGAAAACTTTTTTAGGGGGCCGAAATTAAATTGTAATTTTTAAAGGATTAAATCAAAAACTTAATCATTTTTAGGGGGCCAAAGTGCAATTTTACCTTCACTAACTTAGAATTTTAAAAATTTTAAATGGCTTAAATAGAAAATTTTTCATTCTAGGGGGTCAGGGCCCTTGCCAGCCCCATTGGATACGCCTTGAATTGAACTAACTAAAAACCTATTCTCATCCTAGTTAAACATTTAAGTTGACGTTTAAAACTCATTTTGACTCCCACGTAGGAATGTCATTAAGGAGGTAACGAAGCTTAACGGTAGAGTAACCACTTCATAACAAAATCCTAACGTAAGTGGCTAAAACGTAACATTTCAAACATAAATGACTAAAATATAATATGAGGCAAACAAAAGTGGCTATTTTTATAGTTTACCCTAAATATTAAATATACCTTTAATTGAAATGATATATCTTGACTTGTATGGAGTGACGATTAAAACTCTTGTTAGACATTCTAGAGTCAAACCTTGCCACCTCCATCCCCTCACCAATATTATATAAAAAAGAATAGCAAAATATATTATAACAAATAAAATTGAGAGAACATTGTTTATGATATTTTTGGATTTAAATCTCATTATGTGCATATATTTTCTAGATTTTATATAAAAACATAAAAAGATTTAAAAAAAATACCTTCAAATAATATTTAATCCTTTGTAAAAAATAAAGGGCTTTTAGTAAATTCACAACTGAGTTGAGAGCCATTTAAGAATGACACCAACTTAAAAAAACTTTAAATATTATTATAGGCTATGGATTATAGACATTAACACATATTTTCACGTAATCAAGTAGTCGTTGACGTAAAGACAAATTATTTAAATTGATTAACTCATTGTTAATGTTAAGTCTTGAGTTCGAACTTGAAAAACTTATTCTACCATTCAGACAATTCAGAAAAAAAAAAAACTTAAAAATTAAAAGAGAAATGAATGATAGAAATTGACAGTCCAAATTAGAGTTGATAAAACAAGCCTAAGCTCGGAAGCCTGTTCATGTCGATTTGAGTTTAAAAAACTCCGTGACAATTCCAGCTTAAGAAAATCTAAACCCGAAAAAGCCCGAGCACAAGAAAGCCCAAGACGAAGAAAATTTGAGCTCGACAAAACCCGAAGCCGAAAAAGCTTGAGTCCATAAGGATTTGCGTTCAAGATCGATTCGACCTAAGCCCGAGATAAATTTGACCCAAAGCTTGAAAAGCTCGACTTTTTATAATTGAACGGCTAGAACATGCATTAATAATTAATATAATTATATGATATTAGTTAAAATATAAATAAATGATAATTATTTATTTATGAAATGCATTCATAAATATTACATATTTATATTAAAAAATCATTAATAGAAAAAAATTAATACTAAACTTTTATGTTAAATGATAATACAAAAGAAATTTTTAAAACATTAATTATGAATATAAAATATTTTTAATACAATAATTATATATGTATAATAATTATTCAAATTTTCTGCTTTGATACCACTTAATGTAACACTCCCGATTTGGTTTAGGAGTTTTGGCTAATTTGAAGGCGTTACATTGATAATTGAAGTGATCCTGTAAAGTCATTCTTTTGTTTTGAGTTGGATCGTAAGAAAATCGCTCTTCTGTTTTAAAGGAAAACATCTATTAAGTAAACCGACTTTACTTAGCAATTCAATTACAATATTATTAATGTGAAGTTTTAAAAAACAGTTAAAGTTAATAAGACTTTTGCAAACTTAAAGTATTTGTAAAGCTCAGAAAACATTATTAAGGATAATTGTTTTCTAAACCAAATAGCATACGATTATCAAGCATTAACTAAGTATCACGCTTAGAATTAATAAGCTAAACAGTTTTAAACCTAAGATCTAAAAACAAGAAATAATTAATAATTACAACCCTAAAAGAATAAAACAATTATAAAGAACTTTAATGGAACCGTTAAAACATAAATAAAATAGGCTACTAATCTAAGGTACCTTCGATGCCATTATGAGATCTAGTTCTCTATATTACCTGAGAGGTAAAGAAAAAAGGGGAGTGAGCTTATAACAACTCATTGTGAGTCTAATTTTTAAACCATTATTTATAATTGTACAAACAATAAAGCATTCAATTTATAGTATCAAAGCACTGTAAGCATGATCTAAGGAACATTCAATAAATCAATGCATATACAAATTATGTTCATGATACAATGCAATTTCAAATTTAAGTTCCCACTCATCCATCTTATTCGTCGTTCAGCATTGCTCGACACACTAAAACATATAAAAAAAACTAACCATCATGGATTTCTCGATGAAGATGGTTGGTCACTTGTCATCTGTAATGATGGCTTTTACTACAATAACTTACCATCTCAGTTGCTCAATTTTGATGACTTTTTAAATTATCATCCCGGTTTATCCAGCTTTAATGACATTGCTGCCTACTTCGTGCAGTACTGACTTTCGATGTAGACTTAATTTGTCACTTTCTCCTATGGAATTCCTCTATCCTTCATGCCCAATCTCATGTAATTATGCACATAAACTTAGAATGTCATGTTATTTTATCAATCAATAATCAATTACTATGCTTATCAAGCACATTCTACCTTTAAATATTGTGTATAGATTTCATACTAGGAGTCATTGACATGTATTTATGCAATTAATTCATATCAATGTCACATATGCAATTATTTTATGCGATTTGAAAACAATTTCATATATACAGTTTCTTCAAGCAAATAAACCTGTTTAGTTCGGTTAACTCATACATAATAAGTTCGCATATAGTGTTCACACATAGGGTTCGTCCATAGGGTGCACATATACAGGGTTCCACATATGTTTTATGTATGCCATACGGTTTTATTTTAATAGAAAAGATCTTGCCCCATCGCTACACACCACAATGGAAATTCCCCTAAACTCCACCACCTACACATCGGGTTGTGGTTTAACCACCACTAGTGTAACGCCCCCAACCCGAATCCGTCACCGGAATAGAGTTATGGAGCATTACCGGAGTTACTAATTTAGAACCAATTAAAATCAAACATATTGTCCCCTAAACGTACTTATTTTTCTCGACATGTTTTACTTGAATTTTATTACTCATCTCAGTATGCTTAATTTTTTTTTGTATCATCGTATCAAAAATAATCACATATTTACATGTCAAGATGAATATCATTTTCTTGCCATTTTTTTTTCATAAACTTAAATCAAGTAATTCATTATATCAAGATTTCATGTATTTAAAAATACAATTCAAGCTAAACTAATTTACCTCGTTGCTTGTTTATGTTTATAATTTCACTAATCCGATATCTTTTTTTTTCCACGTTTAAGTCTCGTATTTTAGTTGCACGGATCTTTATAAATAAATTTAATTATCATTTTCATTCATTTCATATTCTAATACATTTAATTATTGCTTTATGCAAAATTTCCATTTTACCCTTAAAACTTTTAATTAATTACAATTTCATCCTTGATTCAGAAAAATAAAATTATTGTCATTTAATCCTTGTTTACAACTATTATTCTTATAAATATTGATAAGAGCCCATGAATTTTATGAAATATCATAATCTTCCATAATTTCAACACTTTTCAATTTAATCCCTAAAACATGTTTTCGTCTGATCTTGATCTAAATTAATATTTTCATTCAATTTTGTAATTTAAATAATAAAATAATCCATTACATGCAATTTGATCATTTTTGACATTTTTATAAAATCGCCCAATAAGTTCTACCTTTATTCAATTTAGTCCTTGAACCTAAAACATGCAAATTAGCCATGCTAGTTGAATATTCAGACATATTTTCCTCCTCCTCCACTCCATTCCACATCCTTAGTATAAATAATACACTTGTAAGTAACATTATCTATAATTTTTACTATTTACTTATGTACATTTTCAAGCTGTCCATCCGTGTCATAGTCACTAAATTATTTTTATCTTCAGCTGCAGAACACCAAATTAAGATCTGTAAATTTTCCTTGAAACTAGACTCACATATCTTCTTATCATAATTTTTCCAGAATTTTTAGTGTGGCCAATTTGTACAGTTTACTCATTAAAGTCTCCCCTGTTACACAGTCCGACAGCTCTGACCTCTCTTTACTAAAATTTCAATTTCTCTTTAGTCTGGATTCAAAAGATGTTCATGTTTATTTCTTATAAAAATAGACTCAATAAGAATTCCAACCATATAAATCATGTTCCATAAATATTTTTGTACGATTTTTAATGATTTTTAAAAATTAGAACAGGGGATCACGAAATCAATCTAAACTAGTCTCACAAAAATGTAAATATCTCAAGATAAAGAACTCCTTTGCTTCCTCTGTTTCTTTTATATGAAAATAGACTCAATAAGCTTTAATTACATATCTTATTCAACTTCTAATTCAATTTCTACCATTTTTGGTGATTTTTCAAAGTTAGACAATTGCTGCTGTCAAATACTGCTTTAGTGTGACATCTTAATTCCAATTTGTCCCAATTTCCACAATTCATACAATTCAGTCCTTGCTTAATTAACCCCTCCATTGAGCTAATTTTCTCATTTAAAATCTTTCTCTATCATTTTAAACCACTTCGTACCCTTTGAATATCAGAATTTTAACACTAAACCTTGATTTCAATTATTTCACAATTAGGTCCTAAAACCAATTTCCATCAATTTCACTTGATAAAATCATCATATAACAAAATTAAAGCTTCAATTCAATATTTATTCATCACATGCTTTCAACACTAATCCACATCAACTTTAAAAATTAGCCATGAAATCAAAAACTAATGAATTAATAAGTTGGACCCAATTGTAAAAGTCCAAAAACATAGAAATTTCAAGGAGAGAGCAAGAATTAAACTTACATGAAGCTAGAGTATGAAAAACCAGCTTGAACCCTCTTCCATGGCTGTTTCTCAGCTGATGAGAATGAAAAAAAAATGAAGAGAATTCTAGATATTCTAAATTGGTCCCATTTTTATTTAACTACTTTTGGTAATTTTCCAATTTTGCCCTTATTTCACCCATTTCCTGATTTTTCTCAGCTATTGCCGCCCAAAATATCTCCTTTGGGCTTATTTGCACTTTAGGTCCTTCCTCTTTTGACAATTGAGCTATTTAATCTTTCTAGCAACTTTTACACATTTTCCAATTTAGTCCTTTTTATTTAATTAACCACCCAAACGTCAAAATTTTATAACGAAATTTTAATGTTATCTTATTGACAGTCCGTAAATATTCACAAAAATATTTATAGCTCGGTCTATAACACCGAGATCTCGATACCTCTTTTTCTCGATATTTTGACCAAATAATTTTTATAAAACACAATTTACTATTTCAAAAATCTTTTAAAAACTACATTTGGCTTGTAAATATTAAATAATATTATATACAGGTTCATTTATCAAATTCGGTGGTCTCGAACCACAATTCCCGATATTACTGAAATTTGGGTTATTACAACTCTCCCTCCTTTAAGAATTTTTGTAACAGCCTAAAATTTCAGTGGTGTCGGAACAGTGATTCGAGATCACTAAATCCGACAAGTACGATTAGGAAATTAAAATAAAATAGTATTTAAAAGTGAATAAAATATTGGAAATATTTTAATAGGTTAAATTAAAATTTAAAAGAGAAATAAATTAAGTCGAAAATGAAGTATCAGGCCCGATCTCGTGAAATCGAGCCGTAAATATTTTTATAAATATTTATGGAGTGTTAGTAATGTGGTGTTAAAATTTCGTTAGAAAATTTTATCGTTTGGATGGTTAATTAAATAAAAAGGACTAAATTGTAACAAATGCAAAATTTGCTAGAAGGATTAAATAGCTTAAGTGTTAAAAGAAAGAGGATTTAAAGGGCAATTAAGCCTAAAAGTGACTAGGTTGGACGGCAAGGGCAAGAAAATCAGCAGAAAAATAAGGGAAATAAGGGCAAAATTGGAAATTTAATAATTTTAACATATAAAATAAAGACAAAATTGAGAAATCTAGAGATCTCTTCATATTTTCTCAGCAAAAACGACATAGGAGGTCTGGAGAAGGCTGGTTATTCATATTTTTACATCATGTGAGTTTATTCTTGCTTTTTCTTGATAATTTTTATGTTTTTATGACTTTTACAACTAGGTCCACTTATAGAATTCATTAGTTTTTGATTTGGTGGGTGAAATTGGAAGTTACCCTAGATGATTAAGGGAATTTTATGATGAATTATTATGAAATTTAAGTTCTAATTTCATATTAAGGTGGTTTTATTAAGTGATTTTGATAGAAAATGGTATTTAGGACCTAATTGTGAAAAAGTTGTGAATTAGAGGTTGGTGTTGAAATTCAGAATATGAAAGGTTGTGAAATAGTTTATAATGATAAAATAAAGTGTTAATTGAGAAAAATTAGTTCAATTGATGGGTGAATTGGGCAGGGACTAAAGTGTAAAAACTGTAAATTTTGGGCTAAAAGTGCAATTTCGAAAGTTGAACAGCATAAATTGTGAAGTGAAATAGAAATCAAATAAATGCTAATGAGTGAAAATATTTTTCATTATAGATCAAGAATCCAAAGAAGAACGAGGAAAAGAAAAAGTTGCGGAATAGTCCCTGAATTTCAATATCTTCTACCAATCAGCCGGGTAAGTTCATATGGTTAAATGTTTATGCTTAATTGTGAATGATTGAATGATTTAATGTATTATTAAATATGAATTTGTCGTGGAATTGTGGGAATTGTGATAAAATGGAATAACAAAGGCGGTAATCCAAATTAGGAAAAACGCAGGAATTGAGTACGTTCGTATCGTGATATGTGATGAATTGACTGATAAGGCCATGATTGTTCCATGGCAAAGTGTGAAATGTAGGTATGGTATCATCCATACTGAGTTGCGAAATGTAGGTATGGTATTATCAAATCCATACTGAGTTAAGAAATGTAGGTATGGCATTTCCCATACCGAGTTGTAAAACGTAGGTATGGTATTTCAATGAGGAAAACCATACTGAGTTATGAATCGTGGCACTGAACAACGACGTACTCAATTTCATAAGCCGTTCCCTAATTTGATATTAAGAAATACAAGAGAAGTGAATCAAATGAAAGAGATTAAGTAGTTGTTAATGTTGAGCTCAACTATGCAAAGTATTATAACAGAGGTTGTGAATGGTAGGAAACTTTAGTAAATGTTTTGGTATTGTTTGGAATTATTATATTTGGTAAGCATTACTTTAAAACCTATGAACTTACTAAGCTTCAATGAGCTTACTTGTGTGTGGTTGACATCGTTATGTAGATTGAACTGAAGTGAAGTTGGTAGATCGGATCAACACAAGAAGGCACACTATCCAGATCAATTCCGGTAGCTTTTGTTTAATGGTTATAGATTTATATGGCATGTATAGAGTTTAAATGAAATGAAGTAAGGATGTTATAAACTAGTTAGCAATATTTTGTACTAAAACAGTTTTTAGTTAGTAGCAGTAGTTCAACTTTGAAAATTCACTATAAATCATGGAAATTGAATTAGAGGTTGAATAAGATATGAAATTAAATCTCATTGAATCTAGTTTCACATAGAAGAAATGGTGTAAGCAAAATACTTTTATATTAGGAGATATTTGAATTTTTGTGAGACAAGATCAGAGTGACTTTGAGCTCCCCTGTTTTGACTTTAGAAATTCACTAAAAATTGTACAAAAATTATTAGGAGCTATGCTATATATGTACAGATTCCTTATTGAGTATAGTTTTAAGGAAAATAAACGTCATAGTCATTTAAATTCTGTACAGAGAGAAAAGTGATTCGTAAGGAGCAGAGGTCAAAGCAGTCCAGCACTGAAACAGGGGAGACTTTAACTAATAAACTGTACTAATTGGCCCAACCAAAAATTCTGGAAAAAAATTAGTAGATAGATATATGAGTCTAGTTTCTGGGAAAATTTACGGATTTTAATTCCGAGTTTTGTAACTCGAGATATGATTTTTTTTAGCGACTGTGACGCAGATAAACAGCTCATTCCGAAAGCTAAAGTAAATGGTTTGAAAATTGTTTAAGTGATAAATTAAGTTTATTAACACCTCAAACTCGACTCCGGCGACGGTTTCGGGTATGGGGGCGTTACAATTTTCGTCCTCAAAAATTCCTTTGGTGGAGAGGTTCAAATATTTTTCATTAACTAATAGTATCATGTACATTGATTCAAGCATTTCAAATTTCTAACTTGTTATGGACACACTTTCACATATCTTAGTAACACATGCAACTTAATTTTATATGAACACTAGCCATACATCAATGAACTTATCACAATATAAACTTTCATTTCTTTTACTCGAATCATCACTAATGTCTAATCAAGTTTCAACACTTAGCCTTATTTTACTTACTCCTTAGGTACTTTCCATTTTCCAATCATACACAACTTAACGGTATCATTCACAGTTTACCTCACTATATCATTTCCATAATTGCAAAGGCATGTTCAATTCTCAATCATCTCATGAAACAATTATCAGTTCAACCATATAACAATGAACAAATGATCTATATCAAATAAGAAATGCTAGAAATTCAAATATAACTTACTCGCCTTTGAGTTTATATCATGCATAAGTTTTACTCATTCGTATGCTAGATTTATACGTTAAATCATTTCAACATTGAAGAGTACACATACATTAGAATCAATACTAATAATAATCATATATCACTTACCAGGATTTAAATATCAATTCACAAACATGTAATTCACTAACTATTGCTCCAATCACAATTTAAAGTGACAAATCACTTATTAAGCTCAACTTCAATGTTCAATTAAAATCTATCATATAAATTCAAATGATACTTACCAAACCTTTATCAATTTGGAAACCGTCATTTTTCACCAGTGCCATAGTCTCATCCAACTATGATCTTTCACTTTTTCACTTACTGTACGGTACAATCATGGTCTCGTATTCATTGGTGTGTGCCGATATGCATTGAATTTCACTGATAATCACTGATGCCATAGCATAGCTATGGTCTTTTCACTTATCATTTTTCAATTCCGATTACACTTTCAATTTATTCACAACTCAATTTAATTTCACTTTCTTATCAATATAAAATTCAAAACTAATATTTATCCATTACTCAATTTAATTTCCAATCAATTCAACAATAACACTTACCTTATACTTCACTTACCATACACATAATTTAAATTTAACATTTAATAATAAATAATTTGAATTATAGTAATACAACCGTATGCTGGATATGTCTATATTCAGTAGTATTACCATAATTCAAATTATAAAAACTATAATAAACAATAAACATCAAATATATAACAATATAAGTCATATGTGTTAATTTATATTTAATTTTATATCTCAACAATAATTGTAACAGCCCAAATTTCAGTGGTGTCGGAACAGTGATTCGAGATCACTAATCCGAAAAATTAGTATAAAATATTATTAATTTAATGAGTATAAGTTAAATGTGAAGTTAGGGAAATAATTGAAATAGTGAATAGTGTTTTAGAAATAAATATTAAATAATTAAGAAGTGAAAACGAGGTATCGAGACCTCAGGATATTAAAACGAGCCATAAATATTTTTATAAATATTTATGGAGTGTTAGTATGTTAGTATTAAAGTTTCGTTAAGAAATTTTAAGGTTTTGATGGTCAATTGAGTAAAAAGGACTGAATTGTAATAAATGCAAAATTTGCTAGAAGGATTAAATAGCTTAAGTGTTAAAAGAAAGAGGATTTAAAGGGAAATTAAGCCTAAAAGTGAATAGGTTGGACGGCAAGGGCAAGAAAATCAGCAGAAAAGTAAGGGAAATAAGGGCAAAATTGGAAATTTTATAATTTTAACATATAAAATAAGGACAAAATTGAGAAATCTAGAGATCTCTTCATATTTCTCAGCCAAAACGCCATAGAAGGTCTGGAGAAAGCTGGTTTTTCATATTTTTACATCATGTGAGTTTGATTCTTGCTTTTTCTTGATAATTTTTATGTTTTTATGACTTTTACAACTAGGTCCACTTATAGAATTCATTAGTTTTTGATTTGGTGGGTGAAATTGGAAGTTACCCTAGTTGATTAAGGGAAGTTTATGATGAATTATTATGAAACTTAAGTTCTAATTTCATATTAAGGTGGCTTTATTAAGTGACTTTGATAGGAAATGGTATTTAGGACCTAATTGTGAAAAAGTTGTGAATTAGAGGTTGGTGTTGAAATTCAGAATATAAAAGGTTGTGAAATAGTTTATAATGATAAAATAAAGTGTTAATTGAGAAAATTTAGTTCAATTGATGGGTGAATTGAGCAGGGACTAAATTGTAAAAACTGTAAATTTTGGGGTAAAAGTGCAATTTCGAAAGTTGAACAGCATAAATTGTGAAGTGAAATAGAAATAAAATAAATGCTAATGAGTGAAAATATTTTGCATTTATAGACCAAGAAATCGAAGCAAGTCGCAGAAAGGAGAAAATAACCGAATAATTCCTGAATTTCTACAACTTTTGTGAATTAGCCCAGGTAAGTTCATGTGGCTAAATTTTAATGATCATTGTTAGTATTATGAATTCTGTAATGTGTTATTTGATGTGCATGTGACAAAATTATGTGATAAGATTATAAACAATGTAAAAGCATGAAATTGTAGGAAACTATCGGATTGAGTACCTTTGTCTCATGATACGTGACGAATTGACGGAAAAAGACCATGGTTGGACCATGGCAACAAATGATAAGTGATTTTCGTATAAGACCATAGCTGGGCTATGGCATCGGAGAAAAGTGATATGTGACCCGTGTAAGACCATATCCGGGATATGGCCTCGGTATGATATGTGATCCGTGTAAGACCATGGCTGGGCTATGGCTTCGGAAAAGGAAATGTGATTATGTGTAAATCCATAGTTCTACTATGGTATAAAGAAGGCAATGTACTCAATTCCGTATAGTTCCTAATTTGTGAAGAAGTGATAAATGGTAAACGGGCCCAAAAGGATGAATTTCGAGTATGGATATTAATGAATGATACTAAGTAAAATTGATTTGATTTGTGAATGACAGGAGATAGTAGTGAAATGTAAACTATATGAATGATTTATTAATTTGGTAAGTTTACTTTCCAAGCCTATGAACTTACTAAGCTTTCATAAGCTTACTTGAATGTGTTTGACATGTGTTGTAGATTAACGTGAATTCGGAGGATCGGATCATCACGAGGAATCACACTATCCTGACTTATTCCGGTAGTTTTTGGGTTATTATCTTTTGGTTTATATGGCATGTATAGCAATATGCTCATGTTGTGTAATTAATCTTGCGATATGGTTGTGGTTGGATTGAGAAAATGCCTGATAATGAATAGTCCTTGGAAGGGTTAATTTAGATCATGTATGAGACCATGTATGTTCAAAGTGATAATAGTTCATGAATTTTCATAGTAAAGTGAAAATTTGTCATAAAACAGAATGTTGTAGCGGTAGTGATGTGAGTTTGAAAAATCACTAAAAATAGTAGAAAACAAATTAGGCGATGAATTAAATATGGAATGGAAGCTTATTGTGTCTACTTTCATATGAAAGAAGCGAAACAGGTAAAGGAGCTATATGTTATGAGATATTTGAGTTTTAGTGAAACAGGGTCAGAGTGATCTCTGGATCCCCTGTTCCAACTTTGAAAATTCACCATAAATTGTACAAAAATAATTATGAGGTGTACTTTATATTTTTAGAATCCTTATTGAGTCTAGTTTTAATAGAAACAAACATCATATTCATGTGAATTTTTTTCAGAGAGAAAAGTGGTTCATAGTAAGTAGAGGTCAGTCCAGTCGAGATCTGAAACAGGGGTAACTTTAACTAACAAACTGTACTAATTGGCCCAGCTAAAAATTCTAGAAAAAAATTAGTAGATAGATATATGAGTCTAGTTTCAGGGAAAATTTACGGATATTGATTTCGAGTTTCGTAACTCGAGATATGATTTTTTAAGCGACCATGACGCAGAAAGACAGTTTGCTACGAAAATGAAATTAGTTGTTATAAAATTCAAAAAGTGATGAAACAAGTTTGGTAACACCTCAAGCTCGACTCCGGCGACGGTCTCGAGTAAGAGGGTGTTACATTTGGTGGTATCAGAGCTCGGTTTAGCCGATTCTCGGAACATTTATGAGGTTTAAAGTGTTTAGAAATACATGCCATATAAATCTGTGATAGTGTGATGTGTATGATCCGATCTAACTCCTTTTATTTTGTAGATATTCTCTGATTGAAAAGATGTCAGATGGACAAGAACGTAATGAACAAGAAGAAGTAAATAGTAGAGTGCAGGTTTCTGAACAGGGAACAAGTAATGTTCCGATTTCTCTAATGCGACATCAAGAACTTAAAGATATGATTTATGGGATTATGAATCAATGGTACAGTGAAAAGATGCAAGAAGGAAATCAGGCTCAACAACATCCTCCCCCTACTGTGCCACCTGTAACGTCTCCAGTTGCCCCTCCACCTCCTCCGACAACTGAATCTAGTAAGCGTACTCCTTTAGAAAAGCTCAGAAAACTTGGAGCTGAAGAATTCTGGGGAAGAGCAGATGATGATCCAGTTAAGGCTGAATACTGGTTACAAAGTTTGATGAGAATTTTCAAAGAAATGGCCTGTTCACCTGATGATTATTTGAGATGTGCTGTGTCTTTATTGAAAGAGGAAGCTTACCATTGGTGGGAAACGATTGAGGCCGTGGTGTCAGCAGAGAAAATTTCTTGGAAATTTTTCCAAAATGAATTTAAGAAGAAATACGTGGGCAGAAGGTATCTGGATAAAAAGAAAAGAGAATTCCTCGATCTCCGACAAGGAAATAAGACAGTAGCTGAGTATGAAAGAGAATTCGTTTATCTTAGTAAATATGCCCGGGATATTGTGCCTACAGAAGAGGAAATGTGTATTAGATTTGAAGAGGGATTGAATGATGAGATCAGAATGTTGATAGGAGGTAATAAGATACGGGAGTTTGTTGTTTTATCAGATCGTGCTCAGAAACTTGAAGAAGTATATAACAGGAAAATGCAACGTGAAAGGAAGAACAAAGAGACTTTTAAAAGGAGTGCATCTAAATCGTTCTCATTTTCACCGGTGAAGAAGTCTAGAGAAGAATTTAGTTGGGCCACTTCAGTGCCAGAAAGATCGGGAAGAAGTAGATCCAGACGATCTGATTTTCGGGTATCTGACAGACCTGCAGCTAGTATGAGCAGTGTTCAAAATGCTCCTCAACCGAAGTGTCAATATTGTGGAAGGAATCATCCTGGTGAGTGTCGAAGCAAAATAGGGGCTTGTTATAGGTGTGGATCCACTGATCATTTCATTCGGGATTGTCCACAACTACAAAGAGAAGAAGCAGATCAAAAAGAGAAAAATAGAACCCCTTCCCAAAGAAGTAAACGTTCAGGTCAGAGTAGCGCTACAGGAGCTACCCGTTAAGATATGAAAGAATCTGCTAGCCGATCAAATGTTAAAGCACCTGCACGTACTTATACTATTCGAGCGAGAGAAGAAGCGACAGCTTCAGACGTAATTGCTGGTACTTTCTATCTTTATGATGATACTGTGTATGCATTGGTAGACCCTGGATCTACACATTCATATATTTGCACTATGTTAGCTTCTGAAAAGAATTTATCTGTTGAACCTACTGATTTTGATGTACAAGTTACTAATCCCTTAGGCCAGTGCGTAATAGTTAACTTAATATGTCGTAATTGTCCACTGAGAATAAAGGGATGTGAGTTCCCTGCTGATTTGATGTTATTACCCTTTCGAGAATTTGATATTATTTTGGGGATGGACTGGCTAGTGAAGCATGATGCGATAGTGAATTGTCGTGAAAAACAGATTAGTTTGAAATGTCAAACTGGGGATATGATTTCAGTTGGGCCTGAAAGGTTAAGTGAAGCTATTAATATTATTTCATCCTTTTCTGCTCAGAAGATGTTACGTAAAGGAAATGAAGCATTCTTGGCTTATATTCTTGATACTCAGGGTTCTAATTCAAAGTTAGAAGAGTTACCAGTGGTAAATGAATTTTCTGATGTGTTTTCTGAAGAGTTACCAAGTCTACCACCTGATAGAGAAGTGGAGTTTGTGATAGATGTAATTTCGGGAACAGCTCCTATTTCAGTGGCACCGTATAGAATGGCTCCGGCTGAATTAAAAGAGTTGAAGACACAGTTACAAGAATTGTTAGACAAATGATTCATCAGACCAAGTATGTTGCCTTGGGGTGCACCTGTCTTGTTTGTGAAGAAGAAAGATGGTTCGTTGAGGTTGTGTATAGATTATAGACAGTTGAACAAGATAACGGTGAAGAATAAATATCCTCTGCCTCGTATTGATGATCTATTTGATCAATTGAAAGGTGCAGCAGTATTTTTAAAAATAGATCTTCGATCTGGGTATTATCAATTGAAGGTAAAAGAATGTGATGTGCCGAAAACTGCTTTTCGAACTCGGTATGGACATTACGAATTTTTGGTGATGCCATTTGGTTTAACTAATGCTCCTGCTGCATTTATGGATTTGATGAATCGAATTTTCCAACCTTATCTGGATAGATTTGTAGTGGTGTTTATTGATGATATTTTGATCTATTCGAAAACAGAATCTGAGCATGCTCAGCATTTAAGAACAGTATTGCAGACTTTGAGAGAGAAACAGTTATATGCCAAGTTTAGTAAATGTGAGTTCTGGCTTCACGAGGTTGCATTTTTAGGTCATATTGTATCAGCTGATGGAATTCGTGTTGATCCTGGTAAAGTGGAGGCAGTGGTAAATTGGAAAATTCCGAAGAACGTTACAGAAGTACGAAGTTTTCTAGGTTTAGCAGGATACTACCGCCGATTTGTTAAAGATTTTTCCATGATTGCTTCCCCGTTGACTCGATTACTACAAAAGAATGTTGAGTTTGCGTGGTCTGAAGAGTGCCAACAAAGTTTTGATCGATTAAAGAAGATGTTGACTGAAGCACCAGTATTGATTCAACCGGAATCAGGTGTACCGTTTGTGGTATATAGTGATGCATCTTTGAATGGTCTGGGTTGTGTACTTATGCAGACAGGTAAAGTAATAGCATATGCTTCTCGGCAATTAAAACCACATGAGAAGAATTATCCTACGCATGATCTGGAATTGGCTGCGATTGTATTTGCTTTGAAAATATGGAGGCACTACCTATATGGTGAAAAATGTTATGTGTATACCGACCATAAGAGTTTGAAATATCTGATGATACAAAAAGAGCTGAATTTGAGACAGAGGCGGTGGCTAGAACTTCTGAAAGATTATGATCTTGTTATTGACTACCACCCGAGGAAAGCTAACGTTGTAGCCGACGCACTTAGCCGAAAATTGTTATTATTTGCTCTTCGGGCATTAAACACTCATCTGTCTGTTAGTGAAGATGGTTATGTATTAGTAGAATTACAAGCTAAACCAGTACTCTTTCAACGGATTCGGAAGTTACAGGATGAAGATCCGAAATTGGTGTTGAAACGAGAGATGGTTCAAAATGAGTTAAGCTCGGAGTACTCTGTTGATAATAAAGGTATGTTATATTATCGTGGTAGGATATGTATTCCGAATAATGCTAATTTAAAGAATAATATTTTGTCAGAAGCTCATAATAGTATGTGTTCTATTCATCCGGGAAGTACCAAGATGTATTGTGATCTGAAGAAAATGTATTGGTGGCCCGGCATGAAATGGGAAATTTGTGAATATGTAGCCAAATGTTTGATTTGTCAACAGGTGAAAGCTGAGCATCAGGTACCGACGGGGTTGTTACAGCCTATTATGATTCCGGAGTGGAAATGGGAACATATCACTATGGATTTTGTGTACGGGTTACCAGTGACTCCGAAAAAGAAAGATTCAATTTGGGTGATTGTAGATCGGTTAACCAAATCAGCACATTTTATTCCAGTTAGGACAGATTATCCACTTGAAAAGTTGGCAGAAATATATGTGAATGAGATAGTGAGATTACATGGGGTGCCAATATCTATTATTTCGGATCGAGATCTGAGATTTACCTCGAGATTTTGGGGTAAGTTACAAGAAGCTTTGGGTACCAAGTTGAACTTCAGCACAGCTTTTCATCCTCAAACAGACGGACAATCCGAGCGGGTAATTCAAATATTAGAAGACATGTTAAGATGCTGTGTACTGGAATTCGGCGGCAACTGGGAAAGGTATTTATCCTTAGCCGAATTTACTTACAATAATAGTTATCAGACTAGTATCAAAATGGCACCGTTTGAAGCTTTGTATGGAAGAAAATGTAGAACTCCATTATATTGGACCGAATTGAGTGAATCAAAGTTAGTAGGAGTTGATTTGATTCAGGAAACTGAAGAGAAAGTTCGTATTGTTCGAGATAGTTTAAGAGCTGCTTCCGATCGTCAGAAATCATATGCAGATTTGAAAAGAAGAGACATAGAATTTAATGTGGGCGATCAAGTATTTTTGAAAGTGTCACCATGGAAGAAGGTTATACGGTTTGGTAAAAAAGGAAAACTTAGCCCACGATTTATCGGTCCTTATGAAATTGTTGAAAGAATTGGCCCAGTTGCTTATAGGTTAGCCTTACCTCCAGAACTTGAGAAAATTCATGATGTATTTCATGTGTCTATGTTAAGACGATATAGATCGGATCCATCGCACGTGATTCCTCATGCAGAGATAGAACTTCAGTCAGATATGACGTATTCGGAGGAACCCGTAAAAATTCTGGCACGGGAAATTAAAGAATTAAGGAACAAACGGGTACCATTAGTTAAAGTACTATGGAATCGTCGTGGGTTGGAGGAGGCAACTTGGGAAACGGAAGAATTAATGAGGTCTCAACATCCACACTTATTTTCAGGTATGAAATTTCGGGGACGAAATTCCCTAAAGGGGGGAGAGTTGTAACAGCCCAAATTTCAGTGGTGTCGGAACAGTGATTCGAGATCACTAATCCGAAAAATTAGTATAAAATATTATTAATTTAATGAGTATAAGTTAAATGTGAAGTTAGGGAAATAATTGAAATAGTGAATAGTGTTTTAGAAATAAATATTAAATAATTGAGAAGTGAAAACGAGGTATCGAGACCTCAGGATATTAAAACGAGCCATAAATATTTTTATAAATATTTATGGAGTGTTAGTATGTTAGTATTAAAGTTTCGTTAAGAAATTTTAAGGTTTTGATGGTCAATTGAGTAAAAAGGACTGAATTGTAATAAATGCAAAATTTGCTAGAAGGATTAAATAGCTTAAGTGTTAAAAGAAAGAGGATTTAAAGGGAAATTAAGCCTAAAAGTGAATAGGTTGGACGGCAAGGGCAAGAAAATCAGCAGAAAAGTAAGGGAAATAAGGGCAAAATTGGAAATTTTATAATTTTAACATATAAAATAAGGACAAAATTGAGAAATCTAGAGATCTCTTCATATTTCTCAGCCAAAACGCCATAGAAGGTCTGGAGAAAGCTGGTTTTTCATATTTTTACATCATGTGAGTTTGATTCTTGCTTTTTCTTGATAATTTTTATGTTTTTATGACTTTTACAACTAGGTCCACTTATAGAATTCATTAGTTTTTGATTTGGTGGGTGAAATTGGAAGTTACCCTAGTTGATTAAGGGAAGTTTATGATGAATTATTATGAAATTTAAGTTCTAATTTCATATTAAGGTGGCTTTATTAAGTGATTTTGATAGGAAATGGTATTTAGGACCTAATTGTGAAAAAGTTGTGAATTAGAGGTTGGTGTTGAAATTCAGAATATAAAAGGTTGTGAAATAGTTTATAATGATAAAATAAAGTGTTAATTGAGAAAATTTAGTTCAATTGATGGGTGAATTGAGCAGGGACTAAATTGTAAAAACTGTAAATTTTGGGGTAAAAGTGCAATTTCGAAAGTTGAACAGCATAAATTGTGAAGTGAAATAGAAATAAAATAAATGCTAATGAGTGAAAATATTTTGCATTTATAGACCAAGAAATCGAAGCAAGTCGCAGAAAGGAGAAAATAACCGAATAATTCCCGAATTTCTACAACTTTTGTGAATTAGCCCAGGTAAGTTCATGTGGCTAAATTTTAATGATCATTGTTAATATTATGAATTCTGTAATGTGTTATTTGATGTGCATGTGACAAAATTATGTAATAAGATTATAAACAATGTAAAAGCATGAAATTGTAGGAAACTATCGGATTGAGTACCTTTGTCTCATGATACGTGACGAATTGACAGAAAAAGACCATGGTTGGACCATGGCAACAAATGATAAGTGATTTTCGTATAAGACCATAGCTGGGCTATGGCATCGGAGAAAAGTGATATGTGACCCGTGTAAGACCATATCCGGGATATGGCCTCGGTATGATATGTGATCCGTGTAAGACCATGGCTGGGCTATGGCTTCGGAAAAGGAAATGTGATTATGTGTAAATCCATAGTTCTACTATGGTATAAAGAAGGCAATGTACTCAATTCCGTATAGTTCCTAATTTGTGAAGAAGTGATAAATGGTAAACGGGCCCAAAAGGATGAATTTCGAGTATGGATATTAATGAATGATACTAAGTAAAATTGATTTGATTTGTGAATGACAGGAGATAGTAGTGAAATGTAAACTATGTGAATGATTTATTAATTTGGTAAGTTTACTTTCCAAGCCTATGAACTTACTAAGCTTTCATAAGCTTACTTGAATGTGTTTGACATGTGTTGTAGATTAACGTGAATTCGGAGGATCGGATCATCACGAGGAATCACACTATCCTGACTTATTCCGGTAGTTTTTGGGTTATTATCTTTTGGTTTATATGGCATGTATAGCAATATACTCATGTTGTGTAATTAATCTTGCGATATGGTTGTGGTTGGATTGAGAAAATGCCTGATAATGAATAGTCCTTGGAAGGGTTAATTTAGATCATGTATGAGACCATGTATGTTCAAAGTGATAATAGTTCATGAATTTTCATAGTAAAGTGAAAATTTGTCATAAAACAGAATGTTGTAGCGGTAGTGATGTGAGTTTGAAAAATCACTAAAAATAGTAGAAAACAAATTAGGCAATGAATTAAATATGGAATGGAAGCTTATTGTGTCTACTTTCATATGAAAGAAGCGAAACAGGTAAAGGAGCTATATGTTATGAGATATTTGAGTTTTAGTGAAACAGGGTCAGAGTGATCTCTGGATCCCCTGTTCCAACTTTGAAAATTCACCATAAATTGTACAAAAATAATTATGAGGTGTACTTTATATTTTTAGAATCCTTATTGAGTCTAGTTTTAATAGAAACAAACATCATATTCATGTGAATTTTTTTCAGAGAGAAAAGTGGTTCATAGTAAGTAGAGGTCAGTCCAGTCGAGATCTGAAACAGGGGTAACTTTAACTAATAAACTGTACTAATTGGCCCAGCTAAAAATTCTAGAAAAAAATTAGTAGATAGATATATGAGTCTAGTTTCAGGGAAAATTTACGGATATTGATTTTGACTTTCGTAACTCGAGATATGATTTTTTAAACGACCATGACGCAGAAAGACAGTTTGCTACGAAAATGAAATTAGTTGTTATAAAATTCAAAAAGTGATGAAACAAGTTTGGTAACACCTCAAGCTCGACTCCGGCGACGGTCTCGGGTAAGAGGGTGTTACAATAATCTTCCATCAAAAGTCATCACATATCATCTATATTATCTTTAATTAATTCCTGAACCTTTGGTCCAAGTAAAAACAATAAATATGTACAATTTACCTTACCACTATTTTATTTCTATATTCCAATTCAATAACTTATTCCATTTCATATCTAAAACCTTACGATGATAATTTTCAATAATTATTTAAACCAATATTTTTCAATAATTAATTTATAAGATTGTATTCCATTAACTCATACACTATTTCAATATTTCCATTTTATTCTATTTTTACTTCTTATTTCGATATCTCAATTCAATTCATAATTCCATTTTTTTTTCAATAGTTCAATCGATCAAATTCATTTGATTTTCTCCTTTTATTTATTCAACGAATTTCAATATCAACCATTCAATATTTTAGCAAATTCATGATCTTTAAGTTCATACTTCAAATCTCACATTTCAATTCAATTCATAATTCAACCCATAATTTCTTTCTTTTATTATTATTATTATTATTATTAATAGTACGATCAATCAAATTTATTTAATTTTCTTATTTCAGTTGTTCACCCTATTAACAAAACCGGACTTTGACGGATACTCGGATTTCAACCCAAACACACCAGTAATATCCAGCCAAAACACACCAGAATAATCATTTAATCCTCCAAAACACACCATAATCAAATAATCCTCCAAACACACCAGTATAATATAATCCACCCAAAACACACCAGTATAGCACAGAGTGCCTCTTCGGATAAATCCGAAGGATATAAATATCAGTATCTCCAAATCACATCTTCAAATCCCGTCTCAGAATCCATTGGCATGCCAATTATATCCGGTTAGTCCGACAAGTTAATAGGGAATTCAATTCTCTTTTCAATTTTACTTAATAGTCATACCCCTATTAACAAGAATCGAACTTTGACGGATACACGGATTCCAACCAAACACACCAGAGTATCCAACCAAACACACCAGTACGGCACATAGTGCCTCATTGGCCGAAGCCGAAACAGTAACAGTAACAGTAGCAGTACGGTACACATAGTACCTCAACGGAACAAATCCGGAACAGTAACAGTAATAGTATTCAACACACAAAGTGCTGAATCGGTAACGGTAACAGTAACAATATTCGACACACAAAGTGCCGAATCGGTAACAGTAACAGTAACAGTATTCGGCACATAAGTGCCTGATCAGTAAGCCAGTAAAACCCGTACTCTTCCATATCCTATGGCATGCCATTTGTATCCAATCTAATCCGGCTAGTTAATAGGGTATCGAAATCACATATCCATATCACTTTCACTTTCAATTGATCATAATCATTTGAATTCAATTCAATAACGATAACAATTCAATCACAAATTTCAAATTCACAAAATCATATAATTTCACTTCAAGACACATTTCAACTCAATCACTTCCTCATATGTTCAATCCATATACATTTCAAATAATCACATTCAATTCAAATTGGTTCAATTCCAATCACTTTTCATATTTCCATTCTATACATTCTAATATATCTCATCAATTCAAAGACATTCCAATCATAATTCCTCATATATTCAATTCAATGCATTTTTCCATTGTCCAATCAATATATCATCAAATGTTCATACATATTCAAACTTCATTTCAATCTCATTCAATTCACAATTTTTCATATTCACAATTCAAATCAATTTCTCAATCCAATATGCATTTCAATGCCACATTAATTCTTTTAATTCAATTTCAATAATAATTTCTCATTTACACTATTTGTTTCACTTTTCCAATTAATTTGCATTTTAGATGCTCACATATATTCATAATTTAATACTATAGTAATTCAGTAATTCAAGTATATCGCTAGTGATTTCTATTCACTTGACATATAATTCAATATTATTTAATTTACTATCAATATTCACCTTATTTTTATTTATTAAACATATTCTTCAAAATTCAACAATTACTAATTTAATACTAATATGTATTCAATTAAATCTTGATACTTACCTCAATTCACTTATCTTGCATATTAATTTAAATTTTAACAACTAATAATTAAATTCGAATTATAGTAATACTGATCTCATCAAAGTCGGAAGATATCACATTATTACAAGATATATAATGGCATGTATTTCTAGACTTCATATGTACTACATACGGTCCGAGAATCGACTAAACCTTAGCTCTGATACCACTAAATGTAACGCCCCCAACCCGAATCCGTCACCGGAATAGAGTTATGGAGCATTACCGGAGTTACTAATTTAGAACCAATTAAAATCAAACATATTGTCCCCTAAACGTACTTATTTTTCTCGACATGTTTTACTTGAATTTTATTACTCATCTCAGTATGCTTAATTTTTTTTTTGTATCATCGTATCAAAAATAATCACATATTTACATGTCAAGATGAATATCATTTTCTTGCCATTTTTTTTTCATAAACTTAAATCAAGTAATTCATTATATCAAGATTTCATGTATTTAAAAATACAATTCAAGCTAAACTAATTTACCTCGTTGCTTGTTTATGTTTATAATTTCACTAATCCGATATCTTTTTTTTCCACGTTCAAGTCTCGTATTTTAGTTGCACGGATCTTTATAAATAAATTTAATTATCATTTTCATTCATTTCATATTCTAATACATTTAATTATTACTTTATGCAAAATTTCCATTTTACCCTTAAAACTTTTAATTAATTACAATTTCATCCTTGATTCAGAAAAATAAAATTATTGTCATTTAATCCTTGTTTACAACTATTATTCTTATAAATATTGATAAGAGCCCATGAATTTTATGAAATATCAGAATCTTCCATAATTTCAACACTTTTCAATTTAATCCCTAAAACATGTTTTCGTCTGATCTTGATCTAAATTAATATTTTCATTCAATTTTGTAATTTAAATAATAAAATAATCCATTACATGCAATTTGATCATTTTTGACATTTTTACAAAATCGCCCAATAAGTTCTACCTTTATTCAATTTAGTCCCTGAACCTAAAACATGCAAATTAGCCATGCTAGTTGAATATTCAGACATATTTTCCTCCTCCTCCACTCCATTCCACATCCTTAGTATAAATAATACACTTGTAAGTAACATTATCTATAATTTTTACTATTTACTTATGTACATTTTCAAGCTGTCCATCCGTGTCATAGTCACTAAATTATTTTTATCTTCAGCTGCAGAACACCAAATTAAGATCCGTAAATTTTCCTTGAAACTAGACTCACATATCTTCTTATCATAATTTTTCCAGAATTTTTAGTGTGGCCAATTTGTACAGTTTATTCATTAAAATCTCCCCTGTTACACAGTCCGACAGCTCTGACCTCTCTTTACTAAAATTTCAATTTCTCTTTATTCTGGATTCAAAAGATGTTCATGTTTATTTCTTATAAAAATAGACTCAATAAGAATTCCAACCATATAAATCATGTTCCATAAATATTTTTGTACGATTTTTAATGATTTTTACAAATTAGAACAGGGGATCACGAAATCAATCTAAACTAGTCTCACAAAAATGTAAATATCTCAAGATAAAGAACTCCTTTGCTTCCTCTGTTTCTTTTATATGAAAATAGACTCAATAATCTTTAATTACATATCTTATTCAACTTCTAATTCAATTCCTACCATTTTTGGTGATTTTTCAAAGTTAGACAATTGCTGCTGTCAAATACTGCTTTAGTGTGACATCTTAATTCCAATTTGTCCCAATTTCCACAATTCATACAATTCAGTCCTTGCTTAATTAACCCCTCCATTGAGCTAATTTTCTCATTTAAAATCTTTCTCTATCATTTTAAACCACTTCATACCCTTTGAATATCAGAATTTTAACACTAAACCTTGATTTCAATTATTTCACAATTAGGTCCTAAAACCAATTTCCATCAATTTCACTTGATAAAATCATCATATAACAAAATTAAAGCTTCAATTCAATATTTATTCATCACATGCTTTCAACACTAATCCACATCAACTTTAAAAATTAGCCATGAAATCAAAAACTAATGAATTAATAAGTTGGACCCAATTGTAAAAGTCCAAAAACATAGAAATTTCAAGGAGAGAGCAAGAATTAAACTTACATGAAGCTAGAGTATGAAAAACCAGCTTGAACCCTCTTCCATGGCTGTTTCTCAGCTGATGAGAATGAAAAAAAAATGAAGAGAATTCTAGATATTCTAAATTGGTCCCATTTTTATTTAACTACTTTTGGTAATTTTCCAATTTTGCCCTTATTTCACCCATTTCCTGATTTTTCTCAGCTATTGCCGCCCAAAATATCTCCTTTGGGCTTATTTGCACTTTAGGTCCTTCCTCTTTTGACAATTGAGCTATTTAATCTTTCTAGCAACTTTTACACATTTTCCATTTTAGTCCTTTTTATTTAATTAACCACCCAAATGTCAAAATTTTATAACGAAATTTTAATGTTATCTTATTGACAGTCCGTAAATATTCACAAAAATATTTATAGCTCGGTCTATAACACCGAGATCTCGATACCTCTTTTTCTCGATATTTTGACCAAATAATTTTTATAAAACACAATTTACTATTTCAAAAATCTTTTAAAAACTACATATGGCTTGTAAATATTAAATAATATTATATACAGGTTCATTTATCAAATTCGGTGGTCTCGAACCACAATTCCCGATATTACTGAAATTTGGGTTATTACAACTAGTTTCACAGCTAAAATCTGACACTAGGCTGTGGATACATAACAAAAATTCATAGATAAAACCTTCCACTGGGTTGTGGTACACGACAAAATATTGTAAATAAAATCTGTCACTAGGCTATAGATGTACAACATATTTGCATGTAAAAGTTGTCAATGGCTTATGGATGTACAACATATTTGCAGTTAAAAGATAAACACTGTCGCTAGGTTATGGATGCACAGCAAATTTGCAGATAAACTGCCACTTTTTCCTTCGTGCATATCATCTCACCCCATGCAACCCAATATGGCAAGCTGAAAACGGATTAATATGGTAGCATTTAATTATGCTTTTAACAAAACAATGCGGTAGCAATCAATATGCCTATAATAGTTCAATACGATAGCAAATAAAATGCTTATAATAGATCAACTTAGTAGCTAAAGTCATGCTTATTAAGTGTTCGGTTTAATGGTAACATAAGACATGTTATACATACAGTTACAAATACAGATACAATAAACATGTGTATTATTCACAATTCATGCAAATTTGTATATAAAATTAACTCAGTCAATTAGATCATGGATTCCAGTATTATTCATATTATCATGGACTCAATTGAACAAAATAAAGTACTAAAAATAGTTAGGGAATCAATTAGGACTAAACTGAACATATCATAAAATTCTAGGCAAAACTATAAAATTGTAGAGTAGGGGACAAAACTATAAAATCTAAAAAATAAGGGTAAATTATAAAATCTAAAAAATAGGGGCTAAATTGTAAATTTTGAAAAATAGGGGAAAATTTGTAAAATCTTAAAAATAATGGCTAAATTGTAAAATTTGAAAATTAATGGAAAAATTGTAAAATCTAAAAAATAGGGGCTAAACTATAAAATCTAAAAAAATAGGGGAAAATTGTAGAATTTGAAAAAATGGGCAAAACTAAAAAATCTAAAAAAATAAGGGCTAAATTGTAAAATCTAAAAAATAAGGGAAAATATAAATTTTGAAAAATAGGAGCAAAACTGTAAAATCTAAAAAATAGGGCCAAAACTGTAAAAATCTAAAAAAATAGGCAAAGCTATAAAATCTAGAAAATAATGCAAAAATTGTAAAGTATGAAAATTAGGGGACACACAACCGTGTAATCGAACCGTGTGGAAAGCCTTGGACTGTGTGGAAGGGGTACACAGCTGTGTGGCTGGGTCGTGCAACAAATTGAGGTCGTGTGATAATTGAATAAACTAGGGTTTCAGGGAAACATAGTCATGTGATGAGTCGTATGGTCCTAATTCTAGGCACGGCTTATCCCGATTCGCTTGTAAAAGAGCACACATTTGTCTCTGAGATCTTGGTCGACGTTCCTCGTGCTTAAATCTGGTCTGGGGCACCTAAAATAGATCCTTCAAATGAGTTTTACACATGAATCAATAACAGATTGTAGCACCTTATACCCAGTTTGGTCACCAACCCGAGCTATAAGTTATTACAAATATAAAACTTTAACATTATTTATAATTTAATCAAACATGACCAAAATAATTAATATGCAGTCATTTCCATGCTATTCAATCAAATCGAGACCTAAATAGAGCTTACGAAAAATTTAAAACAAACCGAGAACAAATCTGGATTAAAATGAATTTTTTACAAAATTTTGAATAAAAAGTGAAAACAGAGATCACACTGTTGTGTGGCCAGCCCATGTGACAAAGCTCAGGTCGTGTGGCCAAATCATGTAACAACTTGTACTCATGTAACTCAGGGTCACATGGTCGTATCGTCAGGTCGTGTAACTTTTTGAGACCGTGTGGACAAGCCTACACCAAAAATCAAAAAGGCCATATGGTCGTGTCATGCAACAGTGTGGCAAACTGTGTTTCAGGCCATGTGTGCCCCAAAACACCTTCAAACATAAGTCATTTCACATACCAAAACTTAGACTCCAAGCTTTGCATTAACCAACTTTTAAACCTATTCAAATTGTACCAAAACATGCCAAAATATACCAATTTGCAATCAATCTATGTGCCTAACCAATATGCCATCATTAGCACCACAATTTAAACATAAACAACAATCATTTAACCAAAACATATACCACTAGTTAAACTAACTCATTCATATCCAAATTCTAAATACCAAAAGCCAAATTTCAACTACATATGCTAAATTATCACAAGCACATATATCTCATCTTAAGTTCATGTCTTATCATAACCAATTTTACAATTTCAACTAAACACAAAACATTCCAAGTTGCCTATTGACATAAACATACCAAAACAACCATTAAAAGTGCATTTAGATACAAGATCATTCATTCACCACCACATACCTCAACCAACCAATATGCCAATTAAGATTTACATAAAGACATACACTATATTCTTCAAAAGGCACAACATATAACCATAGTACTTATAGCATACATAACCAAAACTCTATTTACATGCAACTTATAACAGGGACAAAATAATGAATAGCTACAGAAAGAGTTGACAAATAGTGTGATCTCCAACGATGTTCCAATCGGCAGCAAAAGTCCGACGATCTACAAGGAAGAAAACCAAATAGGGTAAGCTTATGTAAAGCTTAGTAAGTTCGTAAAATAAAACATCACATACCTGTCAACTTAAGTTTACAATTCATACATAGCATAGAAATAACATCCATTTGTCTTGTTTCATAATTCCTACCATGTCAAATGGTTAGGCCTGGATAAATCAAATCATCTAAACATAACATACCAAGATTTATATACCAAGTCATAATCAACATAACATAATTCATCATATCATCTTGTTCCATTTCCGTTTCAATAATTAATTGTTTTTCCCGAAGAACAATAGTGAATTGACTTCGGATACACGGAAAGATAATGCTCACACAAGCTGACAAAAGGATATAACCAATCACGATGCCATTCATACAAACTTCAGATAATCCGCAACATATGCAGGTTTTCAAGCCATCGATATGATATCCATCACTAGTACATAGTACCTACTAAATATAACACTAGCACAAAGTGTTTACTACTGCAACACCAATACATAGTATCTGCTAAATATATATCCTAATGACATGTAATTTGTATCTTAGCTATTCACTAACTTCCGGTGGGCTTTAACCTGTATTCTATAACCTTTCCATCTTTATACTATTATATCATGATCAACCTTCTCATATACATTTCATATGATATACCACCCAAATATGTATTTGAACTCAATTAACCCTTTTAAACTAATAGCAATGGACTTTTACAGTTTTTATGATTTACTCATTTTTACTAATTTAATTATCTAAATGTTAAAATTTTTGGATCAAATTTAATACACCTATATAATAACTCTGTAAATATTTTTAATTATAGGTTCAGTCTATAGAAACAAGGTCCAAAAACCTCATTTTCCAAAATCAGTTGACTTTAAGGAGAAACTACTCGTACTTAAATATTCATTCAATTAAAAAAAATATCAAATCACAATTCAATATATTACTATATTTGACTCATAAATATTAAATAATAATACTTACAGACTCAATCGTCAGACTTATACCCCGAAATCACTGTTTCCGACACCATTGAAAAACAAGATGTTACACGGATTCCAAGATTAAACAAGATTATCAAGAGTTTTGGCAAAATTCATAATAGATCGTAATTGAATTGAAAGATTATCGAGATCTGACGCTATTTCAGAATTTACGAGTTCTTACAAATCGAAATGAGAGTCGGAATGAAAATACGGGATGCGATCGTCAAAAATTACGAAACCGATGAAGAAAACGAGTTAACAGAAATCAAATTTGAGTTAGGATAGCAAAATAATTCTCAGCAAAGAGATGTAAGATTTGATAAAAGAAAGAGAAAAAGAAGAATATAAAGAGAAAAGAGGAAAAATCCTATTTAGGTTAGAAAGAAATTAAAATTCATGTCTAATTAAGAGAGATTGGAGTAAATATTTAGAGTTTTGGAAATCCTAGGGGGTTGCATGGCAATTTCCCCTTTTTTGCCTAAATTAAAAGAATATGAAGGGAAAAGTGTCTCTTGAACTTAAGTTTCAAAGAAGACCAAAGAATACTTAACCAATTGGGTTGCTATCCACACTTGATTTTTTTTTACTTCATTTAATATATATTCAAATATAATTTTAATATATATTTTAATATTTAAAATATAGTTTATATATTTGAATTAAATTTGATAAGTAATTAGTATTTATTACCTATAAAATATTTAAAATTTATATTTCATATATTAAAATATTGACAACAAATTATAATAAATTATTTTTTATATTCTTACTAAAATATTATAATATTAACTAATTTTAACATTATTTAAATGCATATTTGTTACTTTATAACATCATGTCTAAAATAGACATTTTATTTCTCAAAAATACTTTTTGACAGCAATACTAAACACTTAAATATTAAATCAAACTTTTCAAAATTATTTTTTCACGACACTTTTTAAAAGCACTTTTCAAAAACAATGTTAAAATAGCCCATAGTGAAGTGAACTCCTCGAATGCACCCTCGGAAACACTCCTCGACTTAATATTCATGAAGGCCCCACTTATTAATCGTAATCTCTGGCTCCAGCTATTACGTCCCATCCTAGATAATTAAAAGTATATCCAATCGCCACTCTACCTAGGCCTATAGTGGCATACCACTTAGTCATGTACCATTGACCCACTTGTAAAAGCTCGACACGTGGCGCCTTGGAACCAACTATCATGATCTCTATTAAATATATATAATCTATGCATTTTATAAGACAAATTTGAATTGTGTTATCAAGAATTATTACATTCAAAATTAAAAATATTTATAATTTAGAAATATCAAAATTATTTAAATTTGTCAGAATCTACTTGACCTGAACTGATCTAAATTCATTTTCGAAAAAGATTTTAAACTCGAAAAAGTTGGAATCTAAATTACTCTCAACCAAAAAATTCGAATCTAAAAAACTTCAATTTAAAAAAAAAAAAAAAAAAGTCTTATAGGAGTCTACGTAAACCCGCTAGTTTGACACATCTTGCTCAAATTTCATATATTAAATTAAATGAATAATTATCTTGAAATACCAAACATAAAATTTGAGTATAGAAATGAAGCCAAAATCTTGACTGATAGAGACGGATTATATAGGCGGAAGGAGCTAAAGCTTAAGTCAATGATACTTTCATTTCTGCATTCTACCCCATCTTCATTTTGGCAGAAAATAAAATATTTGTTGCAAAGTGAAGGAGAAACATGCGTAGACCTTAGAAAGAAACCTATGTCAAAAATGGACTCTCACGTTTAGACGTTGTACATTTTGTGTAGAGAGAAATTTATTAATTCAACTCAGAGGCCTACTTGCCATTGCTTTCGTCTCTACAACTAACATATTTTACTCCATTTACCTTCAGTAAGGCACCTCGGTCAAAATCCATCAACTTTCTTAACAAATTCATACACTCTAAAGTACTTAATTATCATCACATGGTCACCCGAATATTTATCGAATGATTTCTAGACTGTAATTTCCCATTTCTTCAGTATAAAGTGCCAAAAAATCTTAAAATTTGGTTAACGAAACAAATTACATAAAATTTACAATTAAAATATAATCATCTAAATTGGGCATGAAATTTTGGACTTAAGCTCTTTATTCATGCCTTCGATGGACTTTTTCTCCTCACCTACAAACCAAAATAATGATTTTTACAAGAAATTTGATTTTCCCTCAGATACTTAGGATCCAGCATTCTTGGACAAAAGAGGCTTGTACCCTCCAAAAATCCCCAAGTTGTATTTTTCTGTGACTCGTTTGATGGGCCGTCCTAGTACACAATCCAACATGTGGAAGGAATGACGGTTTGACTATGATGTAGAAGGAGGGATGTCTCTGGACTTACGATCATTTTCTGATGATCATATTAACATGCTGGTTCTGCAAAAAGGACAAGTTAGATCAAGAAATACAGGCGTGATAAGCGGCTTAAGAGTTATCTGCCGGAAAAATTCAGTTTAGAAAAATAACTTTTAGTAACAGTCGAAAATTAAAATTTTAAAAATTGAGTTAATTTGTGATACTTATAGTAATATTTTTTTCTTAAAATATATATGTGCTTTGAGTAAAATGGATCCTACATATTCCTAACTTTCAACCGAACAATCTTTTTCGCTATTCTCGTACCACGAATTATTTCGAGTGTGGTTTTGAACAATCACGAACCAAACATAGAATCATAAATTATTTATTAATTTAAGTAAGAAAGCAATTCTCTCTCAATAGAAACCGGTAGAATTGTAATTCCCAAAAAATAAAATTTATTCTTAAAAATAAATTCTCACTATTTTGTGGCAAAATGACAATATTTGAAACTTTTGCTAAACTCTTATGTTAATAGTTTTACTAATGTCATCTATTTATAGAGAGATATAAGAGAGTCTTGGTTGAATTAATAAAATACAAATAATTGAAAAACCATAAATTAATCTCAAGTAATTTCTATGCTCAATGAGAAAACATGTACATTTGTGAATGTGACTCATTTCTCTAACTTCATTATTTCCATCCATTTCTATTCATTTGGTTCCACATGCAATTCATTTTTTGTTTCAACGAGCTAGCGGAGGGAACAATTGTGTAATAGCCTGATTTTCAGTGATATCGAAAACAGTGTTTCGAGACCACTAAATCCGGAAAGAAATCTTGTAGATTTTATTATTTAATATTTAAGAGTCAAATGAAATTTTTAAGAGATTTTTGAATTTGTAATTATGTTTTATAAAGATTTATTAGGTCAAGAAATTGAGAAAAAGAGGTATCGAGACCTCAGTGTTATAAACCAAGCCGTAAATATTTTTATAAATATTTATGGAGTGTCAATAAGGTAGTATTAAAGTTTTGTTATGAAATTTTAACGTTTTGGTAGTCAATTAATTAAAAAGGGCTAAATTGAAAAAGGAGCAAAACTTGCTAAAATGATTAAATAGCCTAATTAGTAAATAAAGGAGGACTAAAAGGACAAATAGACCACATGAAATGGATGAGGTGGCATAAGCTTAGAAAAAAACTGAGATTTTATGTGAAATAAGGGCAAAATTGTAAATTTTGCCAAATTAAATGAAATAAAAGAGAAATTGAAAATTCTAGAGAAAATCACCACCATTTTCATCTGAAAAACAGCCATTGAAGAGGGTTTAAGTTTTTTTTTTCATAATTTAGCTTCATGTAAGTTTAATTCTTGCTTTTTCCTTGAAATTTCTATGTTCTGGGGCTTTTACAATTAGGTCCAACTTACTATTTCATTAGTTTTTAGATTTTGTTGAAAGTTTTGGAAGTTACCATTGATGAATTCATATGATTTTAGTTATTAGATGATGAAATTGAGATCTTGGTGGATATTTAAAGGAAATTTTATTAAGGAATTTTGGAAATGATTTAGGGATTAAATTGTGAGCAAAATTCATGGAAAATTATGATTTTTGTGAAAAATATGTGTTGTTATAGTTACATATAAAATGGCTAGGCTTGAAATAAGGGTTAAGTTGCATGAATTTCATTTTTCGAGCTTAGGGACGAAATCGTAAATAAGTAAAAGTATAGGGGCAAAACGGTAATTTTTTCTAAGGTGTGAGTTGAGATGAACTGAATATGAATTGTATTAAATTGAGTTAAATTTACTCGTATAGATCCGAATAGATCAAAAACGGAGTTAGATTATGGTAAAGAAAAAGTATCGGATTAGTAGATTTTAATTCACGAACAATTATCGAGGTAAGTTCGTGTAACTAAATTGCGTATATTTATTTGCTTAAATTGAATGTTGAATATGTAAGTCGTATAAATGTCATGTATGTGTATATAATTTATCTCATATCCGAAAATTCTTGATAAATGAATAAGTCCTGATAAAATTAATAAACTCGATTGGATACCAGGTTCTGTTTCTTGAAATGGTAATGTTCCTGCATATGTTGTGAACGTATCGTAGCTCAAAAGAGTGTCACATTATAAGCCCTCTCAAGCTTCTCGTTATAGTGTTCTTGCAAGCTTCCCGTTATATGTTCTTTGGAGCATCCCCAATGGTCGTTATTTGTATATATTGTAGACACACCCACGCTCTTATGAGCATTCTATTATAGGTTCTTTGTGAACCTCTCGTTAAAGGCTCCTCAGAGCTTCCCGTTAGTGCTCGCTTGAACTTTCTGTTATATGGCTATTCGGTGCTTTCTATTAAAGTGCTCTTCGGAGCTTCCTGTTAAGTGCTCTTCGGAGCTCCCGTTAAAGGCTCTTTGTGAGCTTCCCATTAATAAGCCCGGATAAGCTTCCCGTTACATGCTCATATGAGCATTCTGTTATATGGCTTGAGATTGTGCTTTTTGATTAAGTACTTTAATGAGTACTCTCAGACAAGAATTGACAGATTTCTGATTTGTACACTTATGTGCACTACCTTTGTATCCTTCGAGATTTCAAATGAATCAACGAGTGAGAATTTGACATGAAGACAAGTGAAAATCAAAATGAAATCAATATCTGAAAATATATGAAATGCATGAAATTTGGTATTTGATGAGCTCATATTTGTTATTAATGTTTACATGAAATGAATAACTAATATATTTTTTGAGATTGTGTGCTTAGGCTATGGCCAAGTTATTTGGAATGTATGTGAATGTTTACTTAATGTACAAATAAATGATAAGCTTATTTCCCGTTATATGAACTTACTAAGCACTAAGTGCTTACTTTGTTTCATTTTCTCTGTTTTATAGTACTCGGAGGCTTATAAAGGTTAGTAGCTAGTCGGAGCTACACCACACTATCAACCGCTCTCTTTTTGGTATAAATATTAATTTGACTTTGGTATAATAGAATGTATAGGCTATTTTGGTTGGTTGTAATTAGCCATTCAAATGGCTTGAACTTGGTATATTTTGAAATGTATGTATATATATATGGTTTTAATGTGTTGGATATGTGAAATTGGTTAATTAGGTAAGATTAAATACATGAATACTTGCGATGAATTTTTATGCATAAGACTTAGCTTTGGCTTGATTTAAAAGCCTTGAATTGGTTGGTGAATATGTTTAAGTGTTTATGTAGGTGAAAGGTGAAATTGGTTATAGGAAAAAGGCTTGGAAATAACTTTATTTTGTCCACACGGGCAGAGACACGGGTATGTGTCTCAGCCATGTATGACACACAGCCTAGCACATGGGTGTGTATTCTGGCCATGTGTCCCCTGCATTTTAAAATTTCAAAACAGAGTACTTAGAATTGATCACACGGTCTGGCACACAGGCGTTTGACTTGGCCGTATGACCCCTCCACTTAATTAAGTTACAAGTCAGAGAGTTGCACGGGTTAAGGGTGTTACATTTGTTGGTATCAGAGCTAAGGCTTAGCTGATTCTCGAGCTAACGTATCATGTATGGGTCTAGCTATACATGCCATTATATAATCTGTAATAGTGCAATATCTCCTGACCATATATAATCTGTAATAGTGCAATATCTCCTGACCATTTTAAATATGTTTCTCATATAGTAATGTCATCCAACCGAACTGAATTCGAGGAAGTTGAGATCCATGCTCAAGCTTCTAGTCAAAGAGAAGTATCTAGTAGTAAAAGGCCCATATCTGAGGGCCAAGCCGGAGAGGCTAAAGAAGCCTTCTTTTAGATGATGAATGAATGGTTTACAGAATTTGTAAGAAAAAATACGGCTATTCAACAACCTTCCCCTCCAATTCCTCAACCAGTTCTTGATATGCCACAAGGTACAGAACTTGTTAGAACTGGTATGCCTCCTATTGATAAAATCCGTAAATATGGGGCGTAAGAATTCTGAGCTATTGCTGAAGATGATCTGAAAAGGGCTGAATTTTGGCTAGAAAACACTATCAGGGTTTTAGATTAATTGTCTTGCACCCCAACAGAATGTCTGAAATGTGATGTATCTCTATTAAAAGATTCAGCTTACCAGTGGTGGAGTACCTTAATTTTTGTTGTGCCAAAAGAAAAGATTACATGGGAATTTTTCAAAACAGAGTTTAAAAAGAAGTATATCAGCCAAAGGTTTCTTGATTAGTAAAGACAAGAATTTCTAGAGCTTAAATAGGGCCGAATGACAGTATTTGTGTAACACCCATAACTCGTATCCGTCGCCGAAATGGGTTAGGAGGTATTACTAAACCAAACATGATATTTTCACCATTACATAATCACATTGATCATATTCGAAAATTTACAGTTCAATATTAATCACTAGATCTTGAATTACATAGCATATACCAATCACATTATAGATTTTAATTAATATCATGATCATAATAAGCGTCACGTTTCATAAATCATTAAGTAAGATACTAAGTTAAGCTAAAACTTCTAAATGACATCAATCATTTATTTCCATAATAAATGCACATGCACTACTTATCCCATAATCAAATTCAACATTAGATAATATCACTATGATCAAAACACCATTACCTAGACTATAATGACTTCTATTTTACCAAAGCCCAATTCACTATTCCTTTAGTCATTTTACAACCTTAATCAAATATAACCTTACCTAATATTAACATATGCATTTGGCACCACAATATTAATATATAAACTCAATCAAGTCAATATTGACATAATACATTACTACGTATGATTTCTAATATAATAATCATGTGCATTATAAATAAATTTATTATTAGTTAAGACAAAACACAAAGAACATCAAATGAACAATTTCTTAAAGTGTAAATATCTATTCACATATACTAATTTTTCATGCACATAATCATGGTTTCAAGTTATTATAAACACTATTCATTTGGTCACTTCTATAGGCTTTAACCGAATGCTATAATGTTCAATATAGATGGTTCCTTTAGCTAACATCACATGGCTTATATTAATCCAAACACATTTCAAGCATATGGCAAGAGTTTATCCAAATCCATATATATATAAAACATGGTTTAGCCGAATCTCTATATCAACCATTCCATTACCTAAACAACCATTTATTTAAATACTCACATCAACTTAAATAAATCATTATAACATCACTTATATCTTATAACTAAATCAATACACACCAATACCAAATTACAGAGATCATTTCAAACATATCAGTACCTAACCTTCATGATCATAATTGAAATTAAATAATCATTCACTTTTAACTAATCACATCAAGCATAATTAACATCTAAATATAAGTTAAAGCCGAATAGACATATCATATACATATAAATCAACCACACCATTATTTCACTTCATGAAACATCACTTAACAAAATGAACAAGCCATTTTCGCATGGCTTATATATACAATCCAAAATCAAACATATTCACAAGATAGTTTAGCCTATACATGCCATAAGATTTAAGTTTAGCTTTTAAAGTATCGATAATCAAAAGATAGTGTGGATGACTTCACCGACGATCCCCGAGCACGTAACGACCTCCAAAATCTATAAAACAATTATAGAAACAAACACAAAGTAAGCTAACTTAGCTTAGTAAGCCTTAAGCAAATTAAACATTTAATGCATAATAAGATCTCTTTTACTTAATAATTTCAATTAACTAAATCCACTTATGCATTTTATTCACATGTATCCTCAAGCTTTCAATCCTATATATATAAAACATATACTTTCACTAAGCAACTTCATCTTGGCCGAATATACATATTTACATCATCATTATATCTTTAATTTCATAGCCAACTTGTCTTATACAATTGAATTCACATGTACAATTATAGACATAATTTCATCACTCAACTTTAACATTTCTTCCATGAACATCTATAAGGCCGAATATATATATATATTCCTCACATTAGCATATATACTACAACAACTTCACATAATCTTTCTCATCTCACATCAAGAAATCAATTCATTTCATTTTCAAATAGATAATTAACTATCACGTACCTAAGCATCTTAATTTGTTTAACAAATTCAATTACCGCATCAGCACAACGTCTCATAAGCTTAGACTTTTAATAATTCACTGGCAGTAAGCCTGCTAGGCATAAAGCCTGATTTAATCCACCAGCACAAAGCCTGCTAGGCTCAAAGCCTGATTTCTTTTATACACCGGCAATAAGCCTGCTAGGCATAAAGCCCGATTTAATCCACCAGCACAAGGCTTGCTAGGCTCAAAGCCCGAATATCACTAATACAAAATCGTCACATATTCAACTCATATATAAGAAGTTCATTTGCTGCATAGTTTCATACGGACCTTTCAATATCGTAACTTAGTCGAATTAAACTCGAATATGCTATTTCCAAATAATACCACATTTGACTATCACCAACAATAACCTATACATTCCCAATTGGCATATCAAACTAATTTTCATTCAAAATTAAGATTTTTAATAGCTTATAGACTTACCTCGAATATCGACGAATGATATTAATCGACTATTTGACTATTTTGGTCTTCCCCCGGTCCAAATCTGATTTTCTCTTTTCTTGATCTAAATTAATATAAATTAAACTTATTTAATCAAATATTCAATCAAATTCATTCAAAAATACATAAATGGGAAAATTACACTTTTGCCCCAAACATTTTATACTTTTAGCAATTTAATCCAAAATTCACAAAACACAAAACAAACAAAATTTTCCCATACTATGCTTTGGCCGAATACTCCCCATACACATATAAGTCCCCACATTTCATTTATAACATGATTTAGTCCCTCAATTAAACACTTTACAAATTTAACCCTATTTACTCAAATTCATCAAAAAATTCCTATACAAAACTTGTTAATTCATTACATAGCTTTATTTAACAACATCAAACTCAAAATTCACCAAGCAATAAACAATGGCAAAACTCAAAATATACATCAATATCAAAAATTTGAGCATGGGTCGGGTAGTATTCAAAGCGACGATTTCAAAAACATAAAAATAATAAAAAACCGAACTCAATTGCATACCTTAATTAAACATGCAAGGGACCGAATCGTGGAAAGGTTTATTTCTTTCTCTATTCTTTTACTTTCGGTCAAAACCAAGAAGATGAATACTATTTTGCATGCACTTTGTTTTATTTTATTATACATTATTTGTTAATTTACCAAAATGCCATTAATTTAATCATAAACAAACAATTTTACTATTTCATGCATACCAACTGACCACTACTTTAAATTATGGCCAAATTTTAATATAAGTACTTCCAATTATAAAAACATCATCAATTTGGCACTTACACATGTGACTATCAAATTTTTATTTTATGCGATTAAGCCATTTTTCACAATTAAGCATCCGAACGATCAAATTTTTATACGAAAATTTTACACACATAAATTCACACATAATAAACGTAGGAAATAATATTTAAATATTTTTTAACCCGGATTCATGGTTCTGAAACCACCATTCCGATTAGGGTCAAAATTGGGCTGTCACAATCTGAGTATGAAAGAGAATTTGTTCGACTGAGTAAATATGCTCGAGAATGTGTTCCGACTGAAGTTGCAATGTATAAACGGTTTGGAGAGGGTCTAAATGAAAACATAAAGTTGTTAGTTGGGATTCTTGAATTGAAAGAATTTGTTCTATTGGTTGATTGAGCTCACAAGGCAAAAGAGCTTAGTAAAGAGAAAAGATAGGCTGAAATGGAAGCTAGAGTTTCGAGTAAAAGATTTATGGAAAAATCACAATCGTCGGCTTCAAAGAAGTCAAAGAAAGATCATGACCGTTCTGTTACTTCTTCGAGATATTTTGGGAGAGACAAAAGTATTCAACGTTCTAATCCGAGATCCTGGGCCACATCTATAGTAAGTGCAGGCAGTGTGGGAAATCTTAAACCCTGATGCAAACATTGTAATAAATTTCATTTTGGTGATTGCCATATGAGAAGTAGGACATGTTTTAGATGCGATTCATTTGACAATTTTTTCAAAGACTAACCAGAAAAGCTCGAGAAAGATACTGTACAGACTTCAAGGGCGAGTAACCTTGTCTCGAAAGGTAGACCACCTCGAAACCTTGGTAATGTGAGCAGTAGTCGAGGCACATCAAATGATTCGACTGTAAAATCTGAAGCATGAGCCCCAACTAGAACATATGCTATTCATGCAAGTAAAGATGCCTCTGCACCCGATGTTATTACTAGTATTTTTTCTCTTATTGATATTGATATAATTGCATTAATTGATCCTAGTTTAACACATTCATATATTTGTACGAATTTAGCATTTAATAAAAATTTACATGTTGAGCCCACTAAATTGATGGTTAAAGTTTTAAACCCCTTAGGCCAGTATGTGATGGTTGATAAAATTTGTAAAAATTATCTGTTAATGATACGGGGTTACTGTTTTCCTGCTGATCTGATGTTACTACCATTTGATGAATTTGATGTGATGCTGGGCATGGATTGGTTGACTCGGCATTATGCTGTAGTAAATTGTAAACAAAAACATATTGTACTAAAATATCAGAATGGTGAGATACTCTATATTGAATATGATAATTCGGATGGTTTTTCTAATGTGATATCAGTCATGTCAACACTGAAATATGTCAAAAAGGGGTATGATGCTTATCTTGCTTATGTATTGGATACTAAAGTGTCTTAATCGAAGATTAAGTCAATGCCAGTAGTATGTGAGTATCCTGATGTGTTCCAAGAGGAGTTATCTAGGTTACCACCGGACAGAGAGGTTGAATTTTCCATAGATCTTATTTCAAGAACAACACCGATATCTATAGCACCCTACAAAATGGCTCCGACAGAATTAAAAGAGCTGAAAGTACAGTTGTAAGAATTGACTGACAGGAGTTTTGCACGACCCAGTTCATCACCTTGGAGTGCACTAGTTCTGTTTGTTAAGAAGAAAGATGGATCATTGAGGTTGTGTATTGATTACCGATAGCTTAACAAAGTCACTGTAAAGAATAAATATATGCTGCCTCATATTGATGGTTTGTTTGACCAGTTGAAAGATGCTACAGTGTTTTCGAAGATAGATCTCCGTTCTGGCTATTATCAATTACGGGTAAAAGAATCAGATTTATCGAAAATAGCCTTCAGAACTAGGTACGAGCATTATGAATACCTTGTAATGACGTTTGGCTTGACAAATACACCTGCAGTATTTATGGATTTGATGAATAGAATTTTCAGACCGTATTTGGATAGATTTGTGGTGGTATTCATTAATGATATTTTGGTATATTCCCGAGATGAAAATAAATATGTTGATCACTTGAGAATTGTTTTACAAACCTTGCATGAGAAATAATTGTATGCTAAATCTAGTAAATATGAATTCTGGCTTCGAGAAGTTGGTTCTCTGAGACATATAGTATCAACTGAAGGCATTAGAGTGGATCCAAATAAAATTTTAGCAATAGTTAATTGGAAACTACTGAAAAATGTGTCTGAAGTTAGAAGTTTTCTAGGATTAGCTGGTTATTATCAAAGGTTTGTAAAAGGATTTTCAATGATAGCTTCTCTGATAACACAGTTGTTGCAAAAAGATATAAAGTTTGAATGATCTGATAAATTCTAGCAAAGCTTTGATAGATTGAAAGTCCTGTTGACTGAAGCACCAATTCTGGTTCAGCCTGAATCGGGTAAGGAATTTGTAATTTATAGTGATACATCATTGAATGGTTTAAGCTGTGTCTTGATGCAAGAAGGCAAAGTATTACCTGATACATAATCTTGAAGTGGCAGCTATTGTGTTTGTATTGAGAATTTGGCAACATTATTCATTCGGTGACAAGTGTCATATATTCACTGATTATAAAAGTTTGAAATACCTGATGTCATAAAAAGATTTGAATCAGAGACAACGTAGATGACTTGAATTGTTGAAAGACTAAGATCTGGTTATTGATTATCATTTGGGAAAAGTAAATGTAGTTGCAGATGTTCTGAGCAGGAAGTCTTTATTTGCTTTACGAGCAATGAATATCCGATTGTCATTGTCTAAAGATTGTTCGATTATAGCTGAGTTAAGAGCTAAGCTGACATTTTTGCAATAGATTTGTGAAGCTCAAAAAAGTGACAATGAGTTGCAAGCTAAACGGGCACAGTGTGAAATGACTTCTGATTTAAAATTTTAGATTGGACCTCATGATTGTCTATTGTATTGAGGCAGAATATATGTACCGAGAAATTCAAAACTTGTACAGAAAATTTTACATGAAGCTCACAATGGCATTATGTCTGTACATCCCGAGAGTAACAAAATGTATAATGATTTGAAGAAGATGTGCTGGTGGCCAGGAATGAAACATTATATTTCTAAATTTGTATCGAGATGTTTGATATGTTAGTAAGTAAAGGCTAAACATCAAGTACCTTCGGGTTTACTACAGCCGGTTACAATACCAGAATGGAAATGGAAAGAGTTATTATGGACTTTGTATCAGTATTACCCTTATCTCTGAAAAAGAAATATGCCATTTGGGTAATCATTAACAGTTTGACAAAGTTTGTGCACTTTATTCCGGTACGTATGGATTTCTCTTTAGAGAGATTGACTAAGTTATATGTTTCAGAGATTGTTAGATTACATGGGGTACCAGTCTCTATTATTTTTGATAGAGATCCCCGGTTTACATCTCAATTTTGGTGCAAGTTGCAAGAAGCTCAGGGCACTTAATTGTATTTTAGTACCGCATTCCATCCTTAAACAGATGGTCAATTTGAATGTGTAATATAGAATTTAGAGGATATGCTTCAGTGTTGCGTACTAGAATTTGAAGATTGCTGGGAAAAGTATCTACCTTTAGTTGAATTTGCATATAATAACAACTATTAGTCGAGTATTAAAATGGCACCGTATGAAGCTCTGTGTGGTCGTAAATGTAGAACTCCAAATCAAACTCATTCGATTTTTAAAACGGATTACTAATCCTTAACTTTTCGAGGAACCCTTCATTAGTGGTTGTGAATGACTAATTTTTCTCAATCTTTTCGACCTTGGTTCCGTAAGAGTTAGTAAAAAAGATTGAGAAATAGAACCATCTAATTTGATTCATTCTCAATAGCCATGAGATGATCATCTTAGGGTGATTTGATGGCAAGGGAAAATTGAGTCCATGATTTATCGGGCCATATGAAATCACTGAAAAAATTGGACCTATTGCATACCAGTTTGCTTTACCACCAGAATTAGAAAAAATTCATAATGTTTTCCATGTGTCTATGTTGCGAAGATATTGGTCAAATCCTTTACATGTCATTCTTGAAAGTTTCACCTTGGAAGAAAATTTTTCGGTTTGGTCACAAGGGAAAATTGCGTCCATGATTTATCTAGCCATATGAAATCACTGAAAGGATTGGACCTGTTGCATACCAGTTGGCTTTATCACCAGAATTAGAAAAAATTCATAATGTTTTCCATGTATCTATGCTGCGAAGATATTGGTCAAATCCTTCACATGTCATCTCCCCAACAGGGATTGAGATTCAGCTTGACCTGACTTACAGTGAGGAACCGATCAAAATTCTGGCACGAGAAACAAAAAAAATGAGAAATAAAAAGGTAGCACTAGTGAAATTTCTCAAGCAACGACATGGAATAGAAGAGGGTACCTGGGAACCAGAGGAAACAATGAGGAAGCAATATCCAAACCTCTTTACTAGTAAGATTTTCAATGACAAAAATTCTTTAGGGCGAGAGTTGTAATAGCCCTTTTTTCCGTGGTACAGGAAACAGTGGTTCAAGGCCACTAAATCTGGAAAGAAAAATCTCATAGATTTCATTATTTAATATTTAAGAGTCAAATGAATTTTTTAAGAGATTTTTGAATTAGTAATTTGTGTTTTATAAAGATTTATTAGGTCAAGAAATTGAGAAAAAGAGGTATCGAGACCTCGATTTTATAAATTGAGCCATAAATATTTTTATAAATATTTACAGAGTGTCAATAAGGTAGTATTAAGTCTCGTTAGGAAATTTTAACGTTTTGGTAGTCAATTAATTAAAAAGGACTAAATTAAAAAATGTGCAAAACTTGCTAAAGTGATTAAATAGCCTAAATAGTAAATAAAAGGGGACTAAAAGGGAAAATAGACCACATGAAATGGCTGAGGCAGCATAAGCTTAGAAAAAATTTGAGATTTTATGTGAAATAAGGGTAAAATTGTAAATTTTGCCAAATTAAATGAAATAAAAGAGAAATTGAAAATTCTAGAGAAAATCACCACCATTTTCAGCTGAAAAATACCCATTGAAGAGGGTTTAAGCTGGTTTTTCATACTTTAGCTTCATGTAAGTTTAATTCTTGCTTTTTCCTTGAAATTTCTATGTTTTGGGACTTTTACAATTAGGTCCAACTAACTATTTCATTAGTTTTTGGATTTTGTTGAAAGTTTTGGAAGTTACCCTTGATGAATTCATATGATTTTAGTTATTAGATGATGAAATTGAGATCTTGGTGGATATTTAAAGAAAATTTTATTAAGGAATTTTGGATGAAATCATGAATTAGGGATTAAATTGTAAAAAAGCAAAATTCATGGAAAATTATGATTTTTGTGAAAATATGTGCTGTTATAGTTACATATAAAATGGCTAGGCTTGAAATAAGGGTTAAGTTGCATGAATTTCATTTTCCGAGCTTAGGGACGAAATCGTAAATAAGTAAAAGTATAGGGTCAAAATTGTAATTTTTTTAAGGTGTGAGTTGAGATGAACTCAATATGAATTGTATTAAATTGAGTTAAATTTACTTGTATAGATCCAGATAGATCAAAAACGGAGTTAGATTGTGGTAAAGAAAAAGTATCAGATTAGTAGATTTCAACTCATGAACAATTGTCGAGGTCAGTTCATGTAACTAAATTGCGTATATTTATTTGCTTAAATTGAATGTTGAATATGTAAGTTGCATAAATGTCATATATGTGTATATAATTTATCTCACATCCGACAATTCTTGATAAATAAATAAGTCCCGATAAAATTAATGAAACTCAATTAGTACATGGTTCTGTTTCCTGAAATGGTAATGTTCCTGCATATGTTGCGAACATACCGTAGCTCAAAAGAGCATCCTGTTATAAGCCCTCTCAAGCTTCCCGTTATAGTGTTCTTGCGAGCTTCCCGTTATATGTTCTTTAGAGCATCCCGAATAGTCGTGATCTGTATATGTTGTAGATACACACACGCTCTTAAGAGCGTTCTGTTATAGGTTCTTTGTGAACCTCCTGTTAAAGGCTCCTTGGAGCTTCCCATTAGTGCTCGCTTGAACTTCTCGTTATATGGCTATCTGGTGCTTTCCGTTAAAGTGCTCTTCGAAGCTTCCCGTTAAGTATTCTTCGGAGCTGCCCGTTAAAGGCTCTTTGTGAGCTTTCTGTTAATAAGCCTAGATAAGCTTCCCGTTACATGCTCATATGAGCATTCTATTATATGGCTTGAGAGTGTGCTTTCTGATTAAGTACTCTAATGAGTACTCCCGGACATGAATTGATGAATTTTTTATTTGTACACTTATGTGTACTACCCTCCTATCCTTGAGATTTCAAATGAATCAACAAGTGAGAACCTAACATGAAGACAAGTGAAAATTAAAATGAAATCAATATCTAAAAATATTTGAAATGCATGGAATTTGGTATTTGATGAGCTCATCCTTTTTATTAATATATACATGAAATGAATAACTAATATATTTGTTGAGATTATGTGCTTAGGCTATGGCCAAGTTATTTGGAATGTATGTAAATGCTTACTTAATGTACAAATAAATGGTAAGCTTATTTTCCGTTGTACGAACTTACTAAGCACTAAGTGCTTACTCTATTTCATTTTCTCTGTTTTATAATACTCGGAGGCTTGTAAAGGTTGGAAGCTGGTCGAAGCTACATCACACTATCAACCGCTCTCCTTTTGGTATAAATATTAATTTGACTTTGGTATAATGGCATGTATAGGCTATTTTGGTCATTGTGGCACCTAAATGTTGGTTGTAATTAGCCATTCAAATGGCTTGAACTTGGTATATTTCGAAATGTATGTATATATATATATATGGTTTTAATGTGTTTGATATGTGAAATTGGTTAATTAGGTAAGATTAAATACATGAATACTTACGATGAATTGTCATGCTTAAGACTTAGTTTTGGCTTGATTTAAAAGTCTTGAATTGGTTGGTGAATATGTTTATGTAGGTGAAAGGTGAAATTAAGTGAGGAATAAGGCTTAGAAATAGCCTTATTCTGTCCACACGGGCAAAGACACAAACGTGTGTCTTAGTCGTGTGTAACACAATGCCTAGCACATGGGCATGTATTATGGCCGTGTGTCCCCTACATTTTGAAATTTCAAAATAGAGTACTTGGAATTGATCATACGGTCTGGCACACGGGCGTGTGACTTGTTCGTGTGATCCTTGCACTTCATTAAATTGCAAGTCAAAGAGTTACACGGGTTAGAGGTTTTACAAATTGAACATATGTAATTAGAGCTCAAATAATTTATAATTAATTTCTAGCTTTTTGCCTATTAGTTATAAACTTATTTAGTTACGAAGTCATTCTACTAAATAATTTATAATTAAGTTCTAACTTTTCGAAATGTCGAGATAGAGGATTAAATTGAATAAGTAGCAAAATATGTAGGGCCTTGTAATTGAATGTGATTTGGATAGAATAAGATATTTTATCATTACTGAATTATTATTCATAGCTAAAAACGACACAAGATCGTCGAAAGGGAAAGGAAAGGCAAAAGTCAATGATGAGTGAGGTGAGCTTTCGGTTTGTATTTCTATGACCCGAAACTAATTTTAGTTAATACATATTTATGATATATTGCATTATATAGCATTAAGGTAAGCTATTAATAGATATTGAGTGAAAATGCTAAGAGTGGAAGTCAATATTGATACATGGACTAAATTGAATAGAATAGAAAGATGTATGATTTCGTTAATTCATGAAATTGCATATGAATAGTGATAGTATATAAAAGACCATGTACTTGGTATTGGTAGAGTCTCTTGTATTTTGCTATGTTTGGAATATTTGAGTTAGAAGCTAATAATGCTTATAATTATGTTTTACAATGTTGGCTATGGAAGTTAGTAAATTTTGATTATATGTTTTAATGTTGGTAGATGATAAGCTAGAATTATATAAGTTTGGAATGGAAATGTGACATAAATGATTAGTGTTTTTTTGGTATAGGTGAATTGGTTTAGATAGGTGAATTGGTAATATGAGAAGTGAATTGGTATGGGACCATTTAGTAGTTGGTTAAAGTATTACATGCGTTCTTGATAAGGAATTGTAGGATTGAATGTTAAAGTTGATAGATAGAATGCATAAGGTTATTGGAATATGTTTTAAAGATGTTTTATGTTATAGGTTGAAATTAATTAGTTAAGTAGCTTAAATTAGCATGCATAGGCAAGGTGAAAAATTGTGGTATGAATTAATGATAGGTTGAATGAATAATTGAGTAAATGGATCTTGAAATGGTATGGTTAATGCTAACCGGTGCCTTATTGAATTGGTTGTTTTGAAATGATTATACAAATGAGAATGGTTGAAACTGTTACAATGTAAGTGTTTGATATATTGGTATGGAACTCAATGGTATATTTTGATCATATTGGTATGGTGATATAAAGTTTTAAAATGGTTATACGAATGGTTATGTAGGTTGGAATTGAATAAGTAGTTTTGATAGGTTTTGATATCAAATTGTGGACATGATGTATTTAGTGATTAGAATTGATTTAATGTGATGAATTGGATTGCATTTGGATAGTTTTTGTAGGTTTTGTTATGTGCCTTAAGACACTTTTGATTTCTTTTAAGTTTGAGCACGTAAAAGAGACCAACAATGCAGAATTTTGACATATAAGGTATCGGTACAATGTGTTTTTAAATCAATTTTTCAAACATCGAATGTTAAAATGGTATCAATACCGGAATAAAGTATGAATACTTAATATTAGAGTACCGATACTTTACAAGGGTATCGATACTATTGAAATCTTGTTTTAAACTTTTGCAAAACAGAATGTTAAAACAGTGTCGATAATATAGTAAGGTATCGATACTTTTAGCCTAGTACTAATATCTCTTGATTCAATTTGATTTTATGAAACATCAAGACTTGAAATGGTATCGGTACCTAGAAAAGGTATCGATATATGAAACTCTGAAAACTTCACAATTTGGTCCTATTTCATGTTCAGTTTAGCAATTGAGCTTTTGTAAGCTCGATTAAGTCTTGAAAAAGCTTAATTGATGCAAAATGATTGTATATTAATTGAAATAAATTAATTAAGTGATACTAGAAGTGGTAAATCAAAAATAGGACTAATAAGGGCATGTTCTGATATTTATATGTTCAAAATGTTATTATTATAAGTATAATGATCTGCCTCTATAGATTGTATTGAAGTAGGATGAATTGGTCTTAGTTTTGGTATATATAACATGTTTATATTGATAATGTAATGATTGGTAATTTCAAGTCATAAGTATAAGGTAGATATGTGCATATAGATATACATGTTTACGTAGGGTAGAATTGTTAATACTAATATTACCTACTTAAATTATAGAAATACCACTGAGTGCTTTACTCAGTGTTCGATTTTTTTTCTCCATGCGCAGGTTAGATCCAATTTAAGATTTCTAAGCATCGACCTTAGCATCTAATCCACAATCCCAGTCTCAGCCATGTTTGTTAGCTTTCATCATTACTTATATTTGGCATGTACCTAATAGGTTAGGTTTTGGGGTAGTCAAATGATATTATATCTTATATCCTAATAGTAATATATATATATATGGTTGATATGCATATGTATAAAAGTATATGCAAATATTAATTCTCAGAGTTTGATAAATGTGTGAGATGTGATGGTGTCTTAATTAAAATGATTATATGACCCTAATAGATGGTGGATTTGATGTATGTTATTAGGCCCATACATAAATGAAATATAGAATTACTTTGGTATGATTAAGGAATGTATATGTGTTTAACTTTATCATATAAATTGTATAATTTAATTGTGAATTGATTTCAGTTGGTTCAACAACAATTGTGACATCCTATAGCTTGGGCCTGATGACTGGACCAAGTGAAAGGTATTACAAAATTTAATGAAACCTTGGCTAATTGTGAGAATCAAGTAGGATATCAAAAGCCAAGAGTAGCTTTAGATGGGTTCGATGACACATTATAGGAGGCAAGAGTTGTTGACATCAAATCTAATTTGGTTTAGTTTATGTTGAGTCCAAAATAGATATGTGTATGCAAAAAAATAAGCAATGCTTAGAGCAATTTCAACTGCCTTAGGCACAAACAACAAAAAATGCAGAAAAACAGAGAACATATATATGTTTATGCAGTTCGGTTTCCTTACATATACGAGGCCTTACCTAGAGGGAATATTCACTATGTTAGCACCTTGTACAATAAGTGTTTCCAAGCTCTAACACTCTCCAATTTAAACTTCTCACCTTTGTAGCAAAGACATCGGTATCTCCCTTTTATGTTTTCCTTTAGAAAACTTAGGACACTAACCAAGTTATAAACTTGATTATTTCATTCAATGCACTCAAACAAATATTCCTCAATGAACAAGATAAAGTGCTCTCTTTATTTAATACATAACTTATACAAGTCTCCTCAATATAGAAGTAATTGAGACTTGCTAACAGACTATCTCTTTTATAATCAATCGTCACTTGAAATAAGTAGAATAATGTAGCTTAGGATAAATCTTGAGTATTTATGATATACTTCCTAGTTTAGCCTGATTCAATTTGATTCACTAAACTTAGGAAGTTGATTGCTTCGATCCAAATTCAAACTAATCTTCGAGATATGTTGCTATATGTAGTTTGGATATCAAAGATGGGCTGGCAATCACCTAAGATAACAACAAGAATCACGACCCAATAATTTTTGTTGCCAAAATTTTCTAACTTAAACATGACAAGTTTTCTGAATAGATAGTGCTACTACCAATTGGCAACTAGTTCAGGCATTGGTTAAGGCATTACACAAAAAATGCCAAAAAAAATCTCCCTCTTTGGCAAATTTTTGAACAAAAACATAATATGAGAGCATATTCAACAACATAAACAAATTACTCTACCTAAGTAACTCATCTTTAACCCATCATACTAAACTAATAACATAATAAAGCAAATTAATCATTAATGCATAAGTAATAAGGATATCATTAATAATCAAAGTATCAGAGTTTATATCATCGTTAAACAAATAGGATAAAGGTTCACAAAATGTTAACCAAAGTAAACAGAAGCAAAGTTTAGAGTATTCAAAATTACAACCCAAAAGATATTAAAATAAAACCAAGTTCATTCAGCAAATAACTTCTAAAATGGCTTGTAAGATCCTTGATAAGAGTTGTAACCTTAAGTTTGTGGTGATTGTGACACAAAAGAATTATCATACTAAATTATTTCATCACTTAATGATAACAAGAACCCCAAGTTTATAGTGATTGTGGCAAAAAAAAAAAAACCATCATATTAAATCATTGCAATGGTGCCAACTCCTGATAGTGGATTGAATGGCATTTTCTTTGAAGGCAATCTCAGCGTCAAGATGTTATTGGATCCTTTGTTCAAAGGCTAAGATTTGGGATGAAATGCCTTCTTTAGTGCCAACTCCAACCGGCACTACTTCAGTAGGGAAAGCCATATCATTTAGAACAACTTTAAGGAGTGCAGCTTGGTGTTTCCCTTCAAGCCACTTGTATGAAAATTTCAACTTACATAATTTGAAAAATAAGAGAACAGAAAAGAAGACATAGCCTAGAGAAGACACGACCAACACGTTCGATGATCTCTTGAAAATTGAGCTCTTTTAGGTCAAATTGAATCACATTGTAGATCTTCCTAAGCAGAGTGGCCATCTTCTTTCTAATTCTATTCCTTTGGCTGTTAGAAATCCAATTTTTGGTTGCAATGGCAAATAGGCCAACATATGCGAGCTTTAGATTGAAGGCTCGAATCTCGGTTGCTTGGGGCCAAGTAAGGTAAACTCCATTGGTGATGGTTTTGACCATTGTATCTTAAGATTTAGGGGTGAACAAAACTTGATTTTACTCAAAAAATAAAAAAATTGAATTTTGAGTTAATCGAATCAAGTTATTTGAGCTATTTGGTTTTTTTCAAGTAAACTCAAATAAGTAATTCGAGTTTTGAGTTTGAGTTTAGTTGAATTTTACAATTCGAATAATTCGAATAACTCAAATAACATATTAGTGTAAATACCTTTTTGGTCCTGTCAATTTTGAAAATGAGCAAACTGGTCTCTCTATATAAAAATTAAAAATAAATTTTAAAAATTCAAATTATTTATAAAAATTCAAAAAATTTATATTTTAAAAAAATATAAAATTTAAAAGTTCTAAAGAATATATAAAAAGAAGTTAATTTTTTTTATCTAAAATAATAATTTTGGGACCTAAATAAGTAAATTAATTATTCAAGTTTATCGTACTAAAGTATCTATTTTTTTCTCTTATTTTGCTTTGTAAGAGTTTTCAAATATATATGGTTTCAAATCTAAATCCTCTAACATGGAATTAGTTATAGTGTAATAAGATTTTATTTTGACATGTTTAATTTTTTTAATTTTACTCGATTTAACTCGAATTTCATTTCACTCGACTTGATTTGAAAAATTTTGAAATCGAATTAGAATGATAAAATGAAACTTGTCAACTCGAAATTTTTTCACTCGATTTAACTCAATTCGATTGAATACTCACCCCTAATAAAATTCATCCAACTCAACATCAATGGAGTATATATGGATGAAGCAGCAACTCCCTAATTTGTGCAGGGCCGAAATTATACCATCTTACTTGAACATAGGCCCTGTGGAAAAGCTTGCTCGAAGGCTTATTGACAGACTTGAGAAGATTAAGATTGAACTCATAAGCCACCTCCTTGACATATGGTTTTACAAAAGCAAAAGATTGTAGAAGGTCATTGTTTTCAAGGATAACATCAATACTTTGTTTCTCAAAACTTCTTAATTTCATCTATATTCTGATATTCAGTGAAGTTTTTCTTTGCAAAGAGCAAATACCTACGGGTGCAAGCAGTTGACAAAAAGGTTTGCTTCGTCTTTTGCAGTAGAGCATATTCTTCTTTGGAAGAGGGATCAATAGTGACTTTTTGGGAGAATCTTTCCTTACGGGAGTGGACTAAGGGATACTTGGCCTCTTGGTCTTTGCATACCTCCAAGATTGAGAGGCACATTCTCAGACACGTTCGTCTTCTCTTTGGAGCAGTGGAGAATAATTCAATTAACACCTAAGGTATAATGATAAATTAGCACATTAACCTTATTCATATTAAAATATATTAAAGACATACAAGTACATAAAGTATTAAAAGGATAAAAAAGTAATTTTAAAAAAAAGGTTTGCTAAACGAGATTTTTGAGAAAGGAAAATTTTCAAAGCATTGATAATGATTTGTGCATAATAAATTAACCCCACTTTCCATTAAAAATAATTAAAATAAAAGGCAAGCTTTGGTGCGAGTATAATGCAAGTAAGCGAAGGCAATGCCCCATGCCTTGGAATAAAGAGAAAAGAGACTTGGTCAAATGGACTTTGTTCATTTTTAATCATTTGATAAACCCATGCCATGGTTACATATATGAATATTTAAGACTTCGGATCACCATAAATTTCAACTATGGATGAAACTTCTTTAATGAGATTTCATGATTAGACCTTATTTATTAATTTTTATTATATTATATTATATATTTATGTTTAAAGTTAAGATGGTTTTTAAATATAAATGTTTTAAAAAATTTGAAATATACCTATTTTGAATAACACTTACCCAAGTTTTGCATTCAACTGTAGTTTGTAATGATTAAAGCAAGGATTAGAATTAAAGCATAGATATATTTGGGTCTTAGAATAATTGATAACAACTAATTATCCAACACCCATTTCTTTTGGAAGAATCAGCATTTAATTAATTTATTGTGTGCTTAAAGTTTGTTGTTTTTTAAGTTATGGATTCACCTCTGCCTTTTCTTCTATCTATGAGCCTTTATCTATGCCACTTTTAAAGTACTTAGTTGGCATTACTTTATAAAGAGAAGGGTTCCACATCCAACTACTTGAAATTCTTAGAAAGCTTGCCATAGTCTTCAGGTTCTAAGGGCCGATCAGTTAAAACACTTTTAAAATTAGGACCCTGAATCTTTATTTATGAACCATTACCATTACCACTACCACTACCACTACTATATATATATATATATATATTTATTTATTTATTTAAATTTGAGAGTTTCAATTTAATGCATATTTAGCAACATAATACAAAATTAGTTTTGGGAAATCCTTGATTAGAGCATCTTCCTGTTATAAATTAAAGATCAAAAGATGAAATAGAGAACTTCACATATATATATATATATATATTATTTCATATGCAAATCTTATACAAGTATGTATAGGGTTTCAATAAGTTATGGAGATATAATCACACCCATATAAAACTGAAATAATTTACTTTTAAAAGTGATAATTAAAACCATTATATTTATACTACTGCACTAGGGTTGGGGATGACGCGGTAAAAAAGTACAAAGACAAAAACAAACCTCTTCGCCATCTCCATCATTGAACTCTATAATTATGGCGTTAGAAAAGCTTACTCTTTTTTTTCTTTTGCCCATTAGTTAGAAAAGCTTACTTAGAAATTACCCATTAATCACTCAAGGAAATCATAATATAGCTGTCAGGTCTTCCAACTCCATTGAGTTCTTCGTACTATCAGTAAACCGATTTGTCGGATACCCCATGAAGCAACGGTCGAGACTCGCTGAAAAACCCCAGTTTATCCTTCATGCCCACGTCGCAGCATCTCTGAAGATCTTTGAAAGTTGAGAAAGGACCCGAGTTTGATGAAGAATCAGATCGGGATACGACTCGGAGAATCTCTTCGAAGAACGACTCGTCGCATGGGATGATTAGTGGTCCCATGTTTTTGAAACCATACTCTTCTTCAGTTTGTACGAGGAGTTTTTTGAAGATTGGGTGGTTTAGGTACGTCGCGCGTACGACAAATCTCCTGAGACTTGTGCCCACACAGACCGCCACGTGTCCAGCAGGAACATCAGACGGTGCATCTCCGTTGTTGTTGTTGTTGTTGTCGGTGTTGTTGCTGGCCTTTATGCTGGCTTTTCTTCGCCACTGCTTCAGCATTTGTCGGATGCGGACAATTCGACGAATTTTCTGGCACTTTCCCATCGACTGAGACATTTTTTCCCAAGAAAGTGACAGAAGAAAAAGTGAAACCAGAGCGTGGGAACTTTTTCCAATTTTTGCGTTGAATTTAGGCTGGAATGAAGTATTTTAAGGTTAAGGGTTAAAGAAACTGCCCCTGGTAGTGGAGAAAATTACGAGATTGTGTCTGTCGTTTCAGTTGGTGTCATAGCCATGTGATCACCTATTATCATAAATTAATGAGAGTTTAGTTAGGTTTTAATCAATTCTTCATTTTAATTCATTAAAATTTTATTTTATTCCATATTTGTTTTTTTTTTTTCAATTTTCAACTAGAGGTGTGCATGGGCCGGGCCGGGCCGGGCTTAACTAACAATTTAGGCCCTCTTGTCGGGCTCGGGCTCGGGCCGGGCCCGAAAAATGGGCCTAAAATTTTGCCCAAGCCTGACCCGAATAAAAATGTTAAAACCCGGGCCAAGCCCGACCCGCCCATATTAATTTTTATATTTTTTTTATATAATTTTAAAATATATATATAAACTATCAAAAATACTAAAAACATCAAAATAAATATTTCTCAATAAATAAAAAATAAATTTTAAAAAATATGTATATTTAAATAACAATAAAATAGATGCAACTTAACAAGTAAATGCCTCTAAAATAATAACAAAATTAACAAATTTCTTTAAAATAATAACAAAATTAACAATAAAATAAATTTTATACAATATCTAAACAATAACAACAAAATAGTAGCAACATAATAGTAAAATAGTAGCAAAATAGGGAGAAAATAATAAGAGAATAATATTAAAAAATAGATTTTCTTTTTTGTCTTTAGTGAATTCAGGCCGGGCTGGGTCGGGCACTGGCCAAAAATGCCTTACCCGAGCCCGGCCCATTTTTTAAACGGGCCTTTTTTTATCCAAGCCCATATTTCGGGCCTATATTTTTGTCCAAACCCTCCCACATTTCGGGCGGGCCTTCGGGCCGGGCCGGGCCGCCCAGCCCATGCACACCTCTATTTTCAACTGAGCTTCTTTTTTTATTGATAATTTTTAATTTTAGATACAATAATGATAATAAAACTTACTCTAGAAAAATAATGAGACTTTTATAAAATAATCAATTAATTTGTTACATTTACATCTGGTCGGGTCGGGTTCAAGTTAGATCAATACAAAATTTTAAGTTCGTTTTCTAGATTCGAATTGGCCCAAAAAAAAGACCTAAAATTTTATTCAAGCCCTATTTAGATAAAATGCTAAACCCGAGCTTGCCCAGTCTGCCCATATTAAAGTTTTTTTAATATTATTTTTATATATAAAAATAAATTTAAAAAATATAATATATCAAATACACTAAAAACATTAAAATAAATGTTTCCCAACAAATTGAAAATACTTTAAAAAATCTTTACACTTAAATAACACTAATATAGTTGCAACATAGCAAGCAAATATTTCTAAAATAGTAACAAAATTAATAATAAAACAAGAGTTCTACAATATCCAAATAATAACAAGAATATAGTAACAATATAATAGCAAAATGACATCAAAACAATAGTAGGGAAAAAATTAGGCAAATTCAGGCTAGACCCGAACAAAAAAATCTTACCTGAGGCTCTACCTATTTAGAAAACGGGTCTTATTTTTTGTTCAAGTCCATTTTTCAAACTTATATTTTTTTCCCAAACCCTCCCACTTTTCGAGCTGGCTTTCAAGCTTAAACAAGTGGCCCAACTTATGATCAAGTCTAGTTATATCATATGTTAGGATAAAAAAATTATTAAATGATCATTTATTTCTATAACTAATCATGGGCCGGGTTTGGGCCTGACCAATGCAAAATTTTAAACTTGTTTTCTAAGCTTGGGCTAAGCCTAAATATAGGCCTAAAATTTTTCCCGAGCCTGACCCAGATAAAAATTGCTAAACCTGAGCCTTGGGTCGGCTTGCTTGTATTAAAATTTTTTAATATTATTTTTATACATAAAAACAAAATTAAAAATATATAATACATCAAATACACTAAAAACAAAAAAATAAATGTTTCCCAATAAATTGAAAATACATTAAAAAAATTATACTTAAATAACACAAAGATAGTCGCAACATAACAAGCAAATGCCTAAAAAGTAGTAGCAAAATTAACAATAAAGCAAGGGTTATACAATATCCAAAAAATTAAAAAAATAGTAGCAATATAATAGCAAAACAACACCAAACGACAACATGGGAAAAAAATTTAGGCAAATTCTAAGCAAAAAAAATCTTACTCGACGCCCAGCTCGTTTAAAAAATGATTCTTATTTATTACCTAAGTCCATTTTTCGAGCCTATCATTTTGCCCAAAATCTCTCACTTTTTGAACGAGCTTTTGAGCCTGACGGGTGATCCGGCCATAATCAGGTTTATTTATTTTCTTTTTATTTTTCTAAATATATCTTAAAAAGATATATAACCATGTGTGAAATTTAAACGATGTATAATATTAGTTATTGTCTTTGAAGTTTGTGGTTTCTTTTTACATGCAAAATAGATAAGAAGTGGAAGAGTAATGTACATTTCGCCAAAGGTATGGATGATAGACTATGTGATCAAATTAGTCTCTTCTTTGGATTTCAGAAAGTTTCTAATCTAGGGATGTATTTGGGAGTGCCTCTTCTTCATGAACGAGTTACTAAAAGTACTCTTAACTTCATTGTTGAAAAAGTGAGGAGAAAACTTCAGCCTTGGGAAGCTAAAAAGCTTTCCTTTGTGGGGCGCGTCACACTTGCACAATCAGTACTCCTTGCTATTCCTAATTATTTCATGCAGTCCATTCTAGTTCTGAAAGGGGTATGTGATGAGATTGAAAAGATTGCTAGACAGTTTATTTGGGGTAGCTCTTCTGGTCATCCCAAAAGTGTTCTAGTTGGATGGGAATCTATCTGTCAACCTAAATCTCGTGGAGGACTTGGATTTCGGCATCTGCATGATCAGAACAACACATTTCTCATGAAGATTGGGTTTAATCTGGTCTCTCGACTAGATGCTTTATGAGTCCGTGTCCTTCGATCGAAATATGGATGAAAGAATCAGCTCATTGATTCCATTTATAGAAATAACTGTTCTCATCTTTGGCATTCCATTTCTAAGGTTTGGCCTCTCTTTTGCAAGAATCTTATATGGTCTGTAGGTGATGGTTCAACAATCCATGGCTAGAAAGGTTCTTGGGTTCTGGATATGGGTCCCCTTTTTAGTTATGTGCCGACTCATTCTAGTATTGACTTGGAGTGTGCTCTAAGAGATTGGGTGCTTCCTAATGGTAATTGGAATTTGGATTTGCTCCGCTTATGGCTTCTTAATGACGTGAATAAGCGAATAGTAAGTGTTCCTCCTCCTCATCCTGACAGGAGAGTGGATAGGATCATTTGGGCTCGATTTGGGTCAGGGTCCTTTTCTGTTCGAAGTGCTTATTGGGCTTTAAAAGAGTGCTCCTGGAATTCTCATGATAATGCATGGAAGATCGTATAGAAATATAAAGGTCCATAGAGAGTTCGTTTGTTTCTTTGGCTTGTAGCTAAGCAGAGGCTTCTTACTAATTCTAAACAAGCTAAGAGAGGGATTGGACATAGTAGTGCATGTCCTCTCTGTGGGCATGACATCGTGGATATTCTACATGTCATCCGAGATTGTTTGAAGGCCAAGGAAGCCTAGATGCTCGTTGTTCCTACTGAGAAATCTACCATGTTTTTTTCTGACCCTATCCAAATTTGGTTTTCCACTAATCTTTGTTGTCATGATAAATTATAGGATAAGGGAATTACCTGGTCATGTCTTTTTGAGATAATTGCTTGGAGACTTTGGAAGAATAGGAACCTCTTCATCTTCCAAGATATCAAGTGGACGGCTTATGAGACCATCAAAACCTCCCTCAGCTGGGCTCAACATTTTGAACCGTTACTTCGTGTTGACAGATCCACTGCAATCAGTTCTGGAGCTTACCATCATCTGGCTGATAATTGGGTTCATTTATTTGATGATGGAGCAGTTGCTAGGGATTCTGGAAATGCCTCAGCGGGTGGAGTGGTTTGAGATCGGAGTGGAAACTAGATCTTAGGCTACACCCATCATTTGGGTAGATGTTCACCTTTTGAGGCTGAATTTTGGGGCATTTTTTATAGACTCTTCATTCTATTGAGTAAGGGTTATTGATAAACCGTAAATTATACATATTTTTATCTCATGCTTAGCCTAAATTCTGGATTAATTATCATTTAATTTGTGGAATTTGGTGCTCCTAATCCTTTTATTTCATGTTTTAAACTTAGGTAAGCATAAGGAAGAGGAAAGAGCAAGGAACGTGCCAAAAGCGGGCGAATTAGGCCCAAATCAATAATCAACAAGGCCTGGAAGTTCGTCACACGGGTGTGCACACGGCCGTGCCACTTTAACAGGCTCGAGCGCGGCCTCCACATCGGTTCACACGGGCGTGGCACACGGGCGTGTCTCTGTCGTGAGAAACTTCAATTTTACTCAGAAAAGGCTACTTAGGGGTTAAGAAAGACATTCTAAACTCTATATAAAGACCCTCGGAGGCAACTACAAGGACACGCATTATTCCCGCCAAGATGGGGAGTTAAATGTAGGGAATTACTCGAAGAAAAGCCGGTTGATCCATGTAATATCCCGAATTAGGGCCTAATCGGAATAGTGGTTTCATGACCACAAATCCGAGGTAGAAATAATTATTTTATAATAATTTTGATGTTTATGATATGATTTTATGATGGTGTGAAAATTTTGTGAAGAAATTCCAAGCGTAAAGCGCTTAATTTGAAGTTGGGGATTAAATCGAATAAGTTGCAAAACTTGCATTCTAGAAGTTTTTAGTATGAAATTGCTTTGAAATATTAGTTAGGAGGTCTTAAATGGAATTAGACCAATTTTAAGTTCATGGACAAAATTAGGACATGGAAGGAATTTTTGAAAGTTTAGTAAGGAGGGGCATTTTGGTCTTTTGGATATTAACATGAAATAAAAAGGGAAAAATAACACAAAATTGGTCATCTTCTTCATTACCACGAAATTTCAAGGGTTCTCCATAGCTAGGGTTTGTTTCAAGCTTCCAAGCTTCATAGTAAGTGATTCCAAGCCCCGTTTTTAATGTTCTTTTCGTTTTCGTAGTCCCGGTAACTCGATAAAGCTTATGTTAGCAATAATTTAAGTTAGGGTTCATATTTGGAAAAATACCCATAGGTGAAATTTGTGTATTTTGATGTTTTATGATAGAATATGAGGTTTTAAATTATGTTAGACAACTTGTGCTACTCGGTTTTAAGTAAAAACGAGTAAAACGGCTTAATCGGTAAAAATACATATTGTTCATAAGTATGTGTTTTGGTGGGAATTTGAGCTTGCTAATGGTAAATAAATGATCAGCATGTCCTAAAACATAAGAATTTGAAATAAAATTTAATTTCCGAGCTTTGGGGCAAAAGTGTAAATATGCAAAAGTTTAGGGGCAAAATTGTAATTTTGCCAAAATTTGAATTAAGGACTAATTTGAAAATGTGAGTATTAAACAAGCTAAATGTGTTATTTTAGATCAAGAAAGACGTGGAATCGACCTCAATCGAGGAAAAGAAAAGATTGCAGACTAAATTGCAAAGTCTTTGTATTTTGGTACCAAGGTAAGTTCATGTGTAAATAATGTAACATAATTGTTATTTTTAAGTTAATTGATGTTATTTATATGATATGCTGATTTTTATTCATGAAATATATGCTTTGTGGTTATTATCGAATAATATGCAAATTATGTATGCTACTTGTTAAATATAAATTGCTACCGAGTATTGGTTTCGGCATTCTGTGGAAGACGGCAAGGATATGTGACTGAGGAAAATCCCGTTTGAACCTTAGGAATAGATTAGGATACAAGTGACATGTCACTAGGATGGTTGGGCATCCGAACTCGTTGAGTTGAGTCTGAGTTCACTTATGGATGCGAATATCCGAACTCGTTGAGTTGAGTCCGAGTTCGTGAAATGTAACTAGGCATCCGAGCTCGTTGAGTTGAGTCCGAGTTCACTTATGGATGCGAACGCCTGAGCTCGTTGAGTTGAGTCCGAGTTCTCTTATGGGCGGGTTACATAATTGATTGATTTCATATATAGCACTTATGTGCAAATGATCCGTGTATCCGAGTTGTATTCCAATGTGTTCAACGGGTAAAATTCAAGTGAAATGGAAAGGCACTCAAGATGTAAGTGACAATTCGGTAATGCTGAGAAATGGCCATATTGGACAGGTATGTACTTAACCCTCGGGTTGAAACTCGACACAACAACAAAAATGTGGTAAGATGAAGTATGATGATTAGAATTGTGACATATGTTTCGGTGATGCTATGCTAATGTTGTTTGGCATAATGACTTTGTTATGTTACTTGTTATTTGCATGTGAACTTACTAAGCATTTAAGCTTACTCCCTCCTTTTCATTCATTGTAGTTTTGGACAAGCCGGCTCGAGAATCGGGATAGGTCGAAGGCTCGATCACACTATCCGAAGGACTTTTTGGTAAATGGTTTGTAAAACTTAGTATGGCATGTATAGCACTATACCTACTTTATGTAAATAATCTTGTGATATGGTGGTGTTTTGGTTGAGGAAATGCTCGACAATGATGAGTCATTGAAATGGCTAATATAGACTATGTTCGATGTCATGGAAGGATAATAGGTTATTTAGTACATGAAAGCTTTTATGAAAATGAAACTAGCCATAAAACAGAACATTGCAGCAACACTGACGTGAGTTTAAAAATTTACTAAAAATCATAGAAATCGAATTTGGTGATGGATTAATTATGAAATCGAAGCTTATTGTGTCTACTTTCATATGGAAGAAGCAAAATAGGTAAAGGAATTACATGTTATGAGATATTTGAGTTTTAGTGAGACAGGGCCAGAACGATTTCTGGATCCCCTGTTCCAAATTTGAAAATTTACCATAAATTATAAAAAAATAATTAGGAGGATTAATTTATATGCCTAGATTCCTTATTGAGTCTAGTTTTAATAGAAATAAACTTCATAGTCATATGAAATTTGTACAGAGAGTAAAATGGTTCGTAATGAGTAGAGGTCAGGGCAGTCAAGTCCTGAAACAGGGGTAACTTTAACTAATAAACTGTACTAATCGGCCCAACCAAAAATTCTAGAAAAAAATTAGTGAATAGATATATGAGTCTAGATTCAGGAAAAATTTACGGATCTTGATTTCGAGTTTCGTAACTCGAGATATGATTTTTTGAGCGACCATGACGCAGAAAATAGTTTATTCCGAAAATGAAAATAGATTTTGTAAAGTTGTTTAAAATGGTAAATTATATTTAGTAACACCTCAAGCTCGACTCCGGTGACGGTTTCGGGCGTGGGGGCGTTACAATCCATCTCAGAAGCCAGAATTTACATCAAGACAGAGGATCTCCCTTCTATCCTTTCAGGGGTTTTTGGGTTTTCTTATGTTTTGTTATTTTATTTATTCTGAAATGTTTCTTTTTATAAATATGAACTAAAACCCCAAATATCTATAGGGATGAAACCTAAGACAGATCTTGTTATTGTTATCTGAATTGTGTGATAAATATTTGATTTGTTCTTAATTGTGTTTTTAATTCTTAATTGATATTTTCAGGATATTGATTTAAGTCGAATGTGCTTATGTAGAGGAGCAAAAGTCCCTGCATAGGAGTAGATCCAACACAATTAAGCGGAGTTGATCGCAATCCCAGATATAGGACGATGAAAATCTACCGGATTAGAGTCAAATCTAATATGGGGAGCCATATCGAGTTAATGCAAGACTAAGGGTTTTAATTAGAAAGAGATTTCAATTAATCAACCTAGGATTAGTTGTTCTTATCCTCGACGGAGGTATTAACATAATTTAGGGATCTCTATAGATCAAATCAAATGAAGAAATCATCTGGTTCAGAGTTAGATAATAATGAAGTCTAGGTGGATTCTTCCTTAGGTATTACCCTCATCAATTAGTTTTTTCCAAAAGCAATTTCCCAATTTACTCTTTGTCATTTCTTCAGTTTAGTTTAGAGTTAATTAATTTACACAAACCACCTCTTTATTCTTAGGCTAGATAATAGGAAGGAAGTCATTACTAGTACTTTTATGTCCTTGGATTCGACATTCCGATCTTGCGACTAACTATAATACTATTCGATAGGTGCACTTGCCTTTTTATCGTGATATTAGTTAGTTTCCAGGTACGATCGATTTTTATTACTTCATCTCATCATGATCAAGTTTTTAGTGCCGTTGCCGGGGAACTGAAATATTAGGAACACTCAATTTCTATTACTTTAGCCATTTTTTATTTTTATTGCAATTTATTTCCTATTTTTATTTTAGGTTTTATTTACTAAAATTTTTTCTTTTTTCTTTTTCCCTTCTAGGTACCTCTAGTTTATGACTAGAAGAAACCCAGGAGGACCATTATTGTTTGACGACGATTTAGAAGCTACAGTCCGTTGAACTTGCAGAGAGATAAGAAGAAGCTTGCAATATCCAGAACAAAGTTAAGAAGAAGAACCTGAACCTACTGAAGAGAGGGAGGCAAATCACGATAATCAACTACCTCCTGTAGTAGCCGCAAATCATGTTGAGCAAAATCCTACTCCGTGTACTATGTATGATTATGCTAAACCTAATTTAGCAGGCACTGAATCTAGCGTTGTTAGGCCTACTATTGCTGCAAATACTTTTGAACTGAAACCTAACACTATTTAGATGATACAACAGTTTGTTCAGTTTGATGGTTTGCAGGATGAGGATCCTAACGCTCACTTAGCCAATTTCTTGGAATTCTGCGACATATTTAAAATAAATGACATTTCTGATGATGCCATTCGTCTTTGTTTATTCCCATTTTCCTTGAGAAATAAAGCTAAACAGTGGTTAAATTCTTTACCACGAGGATCTATCACTACATGGGAACAAATGACAAAAAAAATTTTACTCAAATATTTTCCGCTGGCTAAAACAGCTAAATTAAGGAATGATATCTCTTCTTTTGTACAGATGGATTTAGAAACACTTTACGATGCTTGAGAGAGATACAAGGACTTATTGAGAAGGTGCCCTCACCATGGGTTACCTCTATGGTTACAAGTTCAAACCTTCCACAACGGTTTGAATCCTTCGATGAGGCAAATGATCGATGCAGCCGCCGGTGGAACAATCAAAAACAAAACACCAGAAGCAGCTTACGAGTTTATAGAAGAGATGTCACTGAACAACTATCAGTGGCAAGTCATGAGAACAAAGCCACAGAAAGCTGCCGGAGTTTTTAATATTGATGCAGTCACCATGCTTTCTAATCAGGTAGAACTCCTTAATAAAAAGATTGATAATTTTGTTGGTTCTACGCAGATACATCCAGTGATGTAGTGTGACTCAATTCAAGAAAACATGTACAATCCCGATTACTCCTCCTATGGACATGGCATGGAAACTGAGCAAGCCAACTATATAGGTAATAATTCTAGATCCCAAAATAACCCTTATAGTAACACTTACAATGTAGGTTGGAGGAACCACCCAAATTTTTCATGGGGAGGACAAGGATATCAAAGGCAACCACCCCCTCTAAGATTTCAACAACCACCGTTTCAACAAGAGAAAAAGCTGAACCTTAAAGAGATGCTCACAAAATTCATCGTCGTGTCAGAAACCCATTTCCAGAACACTGAAACGGCACTTAAGAACCAGCAAGCATCCATTCAAGCACTCAAAACTCAAATAGTTCAGCTCGCTAAGCTAATTTCTGAAAGACCACAAGGTGGGTTACCGAGCAACACAAAAACTAAATCTAAAGAGCATGTTAAAGCTGTTACACTAAGGAGTGGAAAACACTAGATGAACCTGAAAAGAGGGTATTACAAGAGCCTGAATAGCAAAAATTTGAGGAAGCCGAACCCAAAGAAAGCGCCCTACCAGTACTCAATGAATATAAACAACCTATCTCATACCCAGTAAAATTGAAGAAAGACAGCGTGGATGCTCAATTCGGTAAATTTCTTGAACTTTTTAAGAAATTACACATTAACTTACCTTTAGTTGAAGTTATTTCACAGATGCCAACATATGCAAAATTTTTGAAAGAACTTCTTACAAACAAAAGGAAGTTTTAAGAAATGTCCACGGTGGAACTTAACGAAGAGTGTTCAGCGATTCTCCAGAATAAACTCCCAACAAAATTGAAAGATCCAGGAAGTTTTACTATTCCCTGTTTTATTGGTAATTTAAATATTGAAAAGGCATTAGCAAATTTAGGTGCTAGCATTAACTTAATGCCCTATAAAATGTTCAAACAACTAGGCTTAGGGGAACCAAAACCCACTAGGATGAGTATTCAATTAGCTGATAGATCTGTTAAATATCATAGGGGTATCATTGAAGATGTATTAATTAAGGTGGATAAATTTATAATCCCTGTTGACTTTGTCGTGTTAGATATGGATGAGGATATTGAGGTACCCTTAATCCTAGGACGACTATTTTTAGCTACTGCCAAAGCTGTTATTGATGTAGGAGATGGTAAACTTGTGCTTAGGGTAGGTGATGAAGAAATTGTGTTTATAATTTATGATGCCATGCGATTTGCTAGGGAAAAAGATGATTCATGTTATTATTGATTCTATTGATCATTCTATTCAAGATTCTTTTCAGAAAATCACTTTTAAAGACACATTGGAACTGTCTCGTTCAAAGTGAGGGAGAGCACGAAGTCACTACTGAGATGAAAAGGTAATAATTGAGCTAAACTCCAACGAATCTTCCCCAAGACAAATAGGTTACGAAGGCATTGAAATTGAGGATGAACTAAGACAAAAACCCTTTATTGACGAACCTCCCAAACTAGATCTTAAACAATTACCCAAACACTTAGAATATGCATTTTTAGGAGACAATTCTACACTACCAGTTATTATTGCTTCTAACTTGCAATCTAAGGAGAAAGAGGAATTAATTCAAGTGTTAAAAAAGCATAAAAGAGCTATAGCTTGGAAAATTTCTGACATCAAAGAAATCAGTCCTTCCTTTTGCACCCACAAAATTTTGATGGAGGATGAATACAAACCATGCGTGCAAGCTCAAAGAAGATTGAACCCCAACATGAAGGAAGTGGTCAAAACTGAGGTAATTAAACTTCTAGATGTTGGAATTATTTATCTTATTTCTGACAGTGCTTGGGTAAGTCCTGTGCAGGTGGTTCCTAAGAAAGGTGGCATGACTGTTATTGCAAATGAAAAGAATGAATTAATCCCTACAAGAACTGTCACAGGTTGGAGGGTTTGTATTGATTACAGGAAATTGAATGACGCCACAAAAAAGAATCATTTCCCCTTACCTCTCATTGATCAGATGTTAGAAAGACTATCAGGTCATATGTACTACTATTTTTTGGATAGACTTTCTGGTTATTTCCAAATCCCGATAGCTCTTGAAGATCAAGAGAAGACGACATTCACTTGTCTATACGGTACGTTTGCTTATCGTAGAATACCTTTTGGATTATGTAATGCTCTTGCTACTTTTCAGCGTTGCATGCTAGCAATTCTTAACGAGCTTGTGGAGGATATCATGGAGGTATTCATGGATGACTTCTCGGTATTCGGTAACCTTTTCCAACTTTGCCAAAAAAATTTAGAACGAGTCTTGATAAGATGTGAAGAAACAAATCTTGTTCTCAATTGGGGAAAATGTCATTTTTTGGTACAAGAAGGTATTGTGCTAGGACACAAAATTTCTAGTAAAGGGATAAAAGTAGATAAAACAAAAGTTGAGACCATTGAAAAACTACCTCCCCCTAGTTCAGTTAAGGCAATTAGAAGCTTTTTAGGACATGCTGATTTTTATAGAAGATTCATTAAAGACTTTTCTAAAATAGCTAAGCCATTAACGAAATTACTAGAAAAAGACGTACCTTTCAATTTTGATCAGGAATGTTTAGAGGCATTTAACACTCTCAAAGAGAAACTCACCAATGCTCCAATTATAATTGTACCTGATTGGAATTTACCTTTTGAACTAATGTGTGATGTAAGTGATTTTGCAGTAGGTGCAGTTCTTGGATAGCGAAGAGACAAGCATTTTCAGCCAATCTACTATACTAGCAAAACTCTAACAGTAGCACAAGAGAACTACACTACCACAAAAAAAGAATTGCTAGCTGTGGTTTTTGCGTTCGACAAGTTTAGACCATATCTAATATTGTCTAAAGTCATCGTCTATACTGATCATTCCACTCTTCACTATCTTTTAACTAAGTTCGATGTAAAACCTCGACTAATAAGATGAATTCTATTGTTGAAGGAATTCGACTTGGAAATACAAGACAAAAAATGAGCTGAAAACTTAGCAGCAGATCACCTTTGCAGGCTTGAGAATCCAAATCTCAAAGAACTTGATGAAGCTGAAATAAACGACTTGTTTCCTGAAGAACAACTCTTAGTCATATCTGATTCTGAGGTACCTTGGTTTGCTGACATCGCAAATTACTTAGCTGCTAACATAACCCCAAAAGGGTTGACACATCACCAAAAGAAGCGAGTCTTTACTAATGTGAAAAACTACTTTTGGGAAGACCCTTTTCTTTTTTATATTTGTGCACACCAAGTCATTCGAAGATGTGTCACAACAACTGAAGCGAACAAGATTTTGGAATACTGCTATTCAGGATCGACAGGAGGACATTACAGTGGAACTAAGATAGCCCATAAAATACTCGAATCAGGTTTTTATTGGCCTACATTATTTAAAGACGCCAGCAGGTATCCTATTTCTTATAATAAATGCCAACGAACAGGTAATATCTCTAAACGTAGTGAAATGCCTCAGACATATATGCTTGAATGTGAAATATTCGATGTGTGGGGCATAGATTTCATAGGTCCATTCCCTAGTTCATTCGGAAATAAAAACATTTTAGTAGTAGTTGATTACGTGTCTAAATGGGTAGAAGCCCAAGCCTTACCTACTAATGATGCTAGAATGGTAGTAAGATTCCTTAAAAAAAAATTTCTCAATTTGGAACACCAAGAAAAATTATCAGTGATAGGGAAACGCATTTCTGCAATACTCAGTTTGAGAAAATCTTATAGAAATATGGAGTGTACCATAAAACAGCCACCCCTTACCACCCTCAAACCAGTAGACAAGTTGAAGTAGCTAATAGAGAGCTAAAACGTATCCTACAGAAAACCGTACAAACAAATAGAAAAGATTGGGCAATGAAAGTAAATGACACTTTATGGGCCTATAGAATCGCCTTCAAAAACCCCACAGGAACATCCCTTTATAGACTCGTTTATGGGAAAAGTTGTCATTTACCCTTTGAGCTAGAATATAAAGCATTTTAGGCTATTAAATTTTTAAAATTCGACCCTAATCTTGTAGCTGAAAAGAGACTCATGCAGCTAAACGAGTTGGACGAATGGCGCTGCAATGCATATGAAAACACACGCTTATACAAGGAAATCACAAAGCGACACCATGATGCTCGTCTGAAACAACATAAACAATTTAAACCTGGCGATCTTGTTTTGCTGTACAACTCAATACTTAAATTATTCCCTAGAAAGCTAAAATCGAGATGGTCAGGCCCATTCATAGTCCAAAGTGTTCTTCCCTACGGCACAATTGAGGTAACACATCTAACTCAAGACACTTTCAAGGTAAACGGTCATCGACTCAAACTATATTATGGTGACGACTTTAAGAATGATAGAGAGGAGCTTAGGCTTCACAATCTCTCATAAAGGTGAAGGTAAGAAGCCGATCTTAGACTATAAATAAGTGCTTCTCAGGAGGCAACCCGAGCACTAACAAGTTTGATTTTCTTAGATTCATAATTAACTCCTTAAAACGCAGATCCCCCAGGACCACACGCCCAGACACACGGGCTTGCCTAAGGCCTTGGAGACCTCACGGTTAGAAATACGGTCGTGTGATGCTGCCGTGGCTAAACAAGTCAATTCATACAAGGGCGTGTGATTCCAAACACAGCCGTGGGAGAAGCGAACACCAAAAGACACAACCGTGCTATATGATCGTGTATCCCAACACGCCCGTGCCAATGAGCCGTGGGTGAAACTGAGAAATTAACACAGGAATAGGACACGCCCGTGCTGACCAACCGTGGCCGCACCGATAGGAACACGAAACACACGGCCAACCCACATGTCATACAGGCGTGCGCCACGATCGTGGGGCCAAATCCCTATTATTTACATTTTAATTTTAAATTTTCATTTTCTTTACTTTATATTCCCCTTTTTCCTCTTATTTTTAAATTCTTATCGAGTAATACTTGAATTTTACACACAGTTGTACTTATTCTCTTTAGTTACCCAGAATCACGAACTTCAAATAGTCATTTCTTCAAATCTTCACACCCAGCTCAAGGAATTCATCCAATATTCAGAGAGTTTCACTTCTCTCACTATCTTATGATCTTATGCTTCTATTGCTACTAATGTATCTTTGTATATTGAGGGTAATGTACATCTTAAGTGAGGGGAAATTCACTTTCAATCATTGCATTCTCTTCAAATCCCTGAATTTCATACCACTAGCTTTTTGTATTATTCTCAAATTTTGAATTCTCTGCATTATTCTCAATCCCCTATTAAGATGAATTCTAATTGATTTATGATTTTTATTGATATGTTGAGAATTAAGACATAGGTACTTATGCTTTGATTATTCAAACTTTAAGACATTAGGGAATCGAGCATGATAAGTTAAAATTTTTGAGAATTTAAATTTTTCTAGGTTATTTTCCCTAATTTTAAGTGTTATCTTGATATTTGAAATTCGCAGGATTGACATCAAAAGCCATAATTCTGGTGAGATTTTTTAGCCTTTTGAGCATACATCCTTTCGTGCTCACTTTTATTGTTGCTTTGAGTGAGTCAATACTGATTTGTTATTCTAAAACTTGCTTTGATTATACATATCGAGACCACATCATTGATTTCATATACCGAAATGATAAAGGCACCTAGGATTTAACCCACTTACTCCAAAAAAGCCTACCTCCATAAATTAACCCCTAGTGAATGCCATTGAGCCTAACAAACTATCCCTTGACTTACCTTCAATATTAACCTATAACCCACTTTTTGTTGAATTCCCTTCAATTATTATGATCCCTATTTTTTTCAATATTTGAGTTGAATAATTGTCTAACTTGGTTCTCTTTTTCAGTTTGTAAAGTTTATAAATATTCAATATGTTGTTATTTGATTTGTTCTAAAAAAAAATATATATACAGTTAATTCAGTTGTAATTCATATTTCAGTTGTAATTCAATGTTTTTGCATATTTCTATTATAAGCTTCCGAATCCAGAACGATGTCATAAAAAAGGCTTCATTTCTAGGAATATGTTCCAGTGATAGAGATTTTTCTAACTAGATGATTTTTCAATTCAATCTCGATTCTAACCCTTTTTTTCAGCTTGTGACAACACCCCTAACCAAAGCCCCATTACAACCATTGAAAGACCTTTTGATCGATGTGTCATATCAATCTATAGTGGTAGAGATTTGATTTTCCTGCAAGCTTATGGTAATAATTTTTCAGGTTGACTAATGAGTGCTTAATTTTTGAACCCTAAACACTTCGAGTGGATAGAGTGAATCTTTAGTAAGGATGTCAACTCTTGTTGATTTTGAGTTCAAGGTAATTACTTAGGAGAGGGGAAAAAACCTATGTTTTTGTGATAAAATTCTCAACTTAGAGTATTTGAGACTTTAATTTTCTTCTGATTGAATTTTCATTGTATGATTACTTGTGGATTAGTTTGAAACATTATTGATAAGGATTATAAGTTGAGAAGAATGATTTTTAATTATGAATTGAGATTTTGCTTGAGGACAAGCAAAGGCTTAATTGTGGGGGTATTTGATAAACCATTAGCCTAAATTCTGGATGAATTATAATTGAATTTGTGGAATTTGGTGCTCCTAATCCTTTTATTTCATGTTTTATACTTAGGTGAGCATAAGGAAGAGGAAAGAGCAAGTAACGGGCCAAAAACGGGCGAATTAGGCCCAAATCAATAATCAACACGACCTGAAAGTTCGTCACACGGGCGTGGCACACGGCCGTGCCACTTTAACAGGCTCGAGTACGGCCTCCACATCGATTCACACGGGTGTGGCACACGGGTGTGTCCCTGTCGTGAGAAAGTTTAATTTCACTCTGAAAAAGCTACTTAGGGGCTAAGAAAGACATTCTAAACTCTATATAAAGACCCCAGGAGGCAACTACAAGGACACGCATTATTCCCGCCAAGACGGGGAGTTAAATGTAGGGAATTACTCGAAGGAAAGCCGGTTGATCCATCTCAGAAGCCAGAATTTACATCAAGATAGAGGATATCCCTTCTATCCTTTCAGGGGTTTTTGGGTTTTCTTATGTTTTGTTATTTTATTTATTCTGAAATGTTTCTTTTTATAAATATGAACTAAAACCCCAAATATCTATGGGGATGAAACCTAAGACAGATCTTGTTATTGTTATCTGAATTGTGTGATAAATATTTGATTTGTTCTTAATTGTGTTTTTAATTCTTAATTGATATTTTCAGGATATTGATTTAAGTCGAATGTGCTTATGTAGAGGAGCAAAAGTCCCTGCATAGGAGTAGATCCAACACAATTAAGCGGAGTTGATCGCAATCCCAGACATAGGATGACGAAAATCTGCCAGATTAGAGTCAAATCTAATATGGGGAGCCATAGATCGAGTTAATGCAAGACTAAGGGTTTTAATTAGAAAGAGATTTCAATTAATCAACCTAGGATTAGTTGTTCTTATCCTCGACGGAGGTATTAACATAATTTAGGGATCTCTACAGATCAAATCCAATAAAAAAATCATCTGGTTCTGAGTTAGATAACAAGTGAAGTCTAAGTGGATTCTTCCTTAGGTATTGCCCTCATCAATCAGTTTTTCCCAAAAACAATTTCCCAATTTACTCTTTGTCATTTCTTCAGTTTAGTTTAGAGTTAATTAGTTTACACAAACCACCTCTTTATTCTTAGGCTAGATAATAGGAAGGAAGTTATTACTAGTACTTTTAGTTCATTGGATTCGATATTCCAGTCTTGCCACTAACTATACTACTATTCGATAGGTGTGCTTGCCTTTTTATCGTGATATTAGTTAGTTTCCTGGTACGATCGATTTTTATTACTTCATCTCATCATGATCAGTTATAAAAAAGTTCGAGTTCAGTCTGATAACCTTGAAATGCTTAAAGAATTGTCCACAGAGATATCAATGGATTCAGGCACTACAATTCTCAGGAGAATTAAACGACTTTTGCACTCTAATGGTCAATGGGAATTCAAGTATGTCAACAGGGAGGGTAATTTAATCGCAGATCAATTGGCAAAGATCAGTCTCTCTTCGAAATCACTTCTTTAACTTTTTGAAGTGCTCCCTAATTTGGTGGCCAAGGCTATTCAGCAAGACCAAGCTTTTAGAACCTCTTAGGAGGTTCTTTACTTGTAATTTTATTTATTTTTCACCAAAAAAAAAACACCATTGATATTAATCTGTACTTTGAAGATTTTTCTTTTAAAAATAAGTGTTCCCCAATCATTTTAAAATAAAGAAGGATAAACCTAAATTAAGGTTCTGCTACTTTGAAGAAAATATTTTTAATTTTTAGAAAATTGAAAAACATTTGTTAAATAAACATGAAAATTTATTTTTGAAAATGAAAATATACAAAAAAAAAAAAGTTTGGTCTGTTTTGTCACAATAAAAATGAGAAATAATTATTGAATAATAATTAAATTAGAGAATAATTTTTAAATAGAAATAACAATATTGCTAGTATAATAAAATAAACTAAATTTAATTAAGAGTTTATATTTGTTCCAGCACTATTATATAATTTTATATACAAATCCAAGTGATTTCGTTTTGAATGCTCTGTTATTATTTTGGTGTTCATAGGTAGGTTGAGTCTACGTATGATATTAGGTATTTTATGTTTGTCTAAATTTGATCCAACCCTAAATATGAATTTAAAATATTACTAAAGTCTACTTATATTTTTAAACGATTCTCAAGTTCATTTTAAGCTCACCTGTACTATTATTAATTTAATATTTAGTATTTTTAGATTATTTTTTAATTAAAATTTTAAATTTAGACAACTCAACATATTTTTTAATGTTTACATTATATTGCATTAGTTTTATGTGATATAAATTGAATAATATATAGAAATAACAAATTCAAAAATATAAGACCAGTTAAGATAGATTAAGCTCAAACCTTGAATGTTGAAGTCCAACTCACATTTTAAACGAACCTTTTTTTCTTTTTTGCTCAAGCTCAATATTTTGAACCTCGTACTTTTGTCCAAACCTTTTCATATTTTTTTGTAGACCTTTAAGCTTAAGCGAATAATCCAACTCATAAAAAGGTCTAATGATAATGTATCTATACACTACCGATTGATCAAATATAAAAATCTTTTAAATTAATCATGAGTGATGAAATGAAAATATAACAAATTTTGTTGTGAATAAAAATAAATCTTGATTCTTTAAAAATATTTCATTTTTTGTTTTATTAAATGTGATTAGTTAGCATTAATTCTTAATTTATTTATGTAAAAGTAAATAATTTTTTTTTATTTTAATAAAGTTTTTATTCTTTATCAAAAGCATTAGCCTTCTTGGAGAAACATAGACTTCAAGGAGCCATTTATGGATTATGAATTATGAATTATGGGCAGCAACATTTCTCATTCGTTTCAAAGCTTTATGATTGCTCCTTATCAGTGCTCAACTAACAAAAAGTGAAATACTAAATTACCCCTTTTTTTAGTTACATTTTCTTTTTGCAATTTAATATGTATTTGTTTGAAAAATTTTGAAAACTTTTATTTGATAATAATATTAAAATTTTAATTATAAAAATTTATTTAAAAAATATAAAATAAGATAAATAAGTGGATAGTTACTTATCACTTAGGTGTTGTTTAATAAACTAAAAAATTATAAAAAATCTATTTAATATATTACTTAAAATTAAGTATTAGATATAATTAAATTGTTTGATAAATATAAATTTTAAATTATGAAAAAAAATTATACCGCAATTTATTTTTAATTTTTAAACATTTCACCTTATTCTAAATAAAATCATATGTTAAATGTAAAGCCTTTCATAGGATAATACAATCTTAAAAAAAGTAAAATATATTTTTTGTATTCTCCGTATCCTTTTATGGTCCATTTTCAGGTTTACAATCATCTCCAAAGTACAAACATATATTTTACCCTTGGAAATACGATGTGTCTTACCATTGCACCCAACGCTTTGAATAAATAAAATGAAATTGAATTAATTAAAAATATTCTCCATTAAATGATAAGTAACTCTTATTACTTAATATTTTCCACCCTGAAAAAAATCTATTAAGTTGTTTTATGTTGGATTACCAAACATATGTAAAAAAAAAAAATTAAATTATTGAAAATATTAATTTTAAATTAATTTATTTTTTTCAATATTTTATCAAACAAGACCCTAATGTTGAAATTTTAACTTGATTTATTATTTTTAATGATGTCCACAAAACTAACTAAAATTTTAACTAAGACAAGTGCATCTATAAATTAATAGTTTAGCTATGGTGAGTAAAGATATTGTTTCCAAGAGAACTATAAGCACTAGTAATTACTATTTTTCTATTATTTAACTGAATAGTTTGAGTGATTGATTAAAAACTAAAATTAACTAAATTAATTAACTAACGAACAAGATAAATAATAAAATAGGAAAATAATCGATTAATAACCAAGAAGCAAAACAATACCAATGAAAGAACTCACATAGATTTCATCTGTCATTGTCAATCTAAATTACGCAATTTCTTTACTAGTATCTTGATCTGTAGAAATCCCTAAATTATACAAATATCTCTTTCAGGTATAAGAACAACTGACTCTAAGTTGATTAATTGAAATTTCTTTCAAATTAAAACCTCTATTATCGTATTAGCTCGTTTTATGAATTTCCCTATTAGATTTTATTCTAATTTGGTAAATTTATGTCATCATATTTCTAGGATTGCATGCAACTCCACTCAATTATGCAAAATCTACTCTTAAACAGAGTCTATTCAACCACCGATTTAAGCACGTCAAATATGGATCAATATTCTAGAAATATTAAACCAAGAGTTAAGCACACATAATTGAAAACATGAAACTAAATATTTATTGCGTAAAATAAAAATCAAATGATAGAATATTCCATCATAGGGTTCATCTCCTTAGGTATTTAGAAAATTAGTTCATATTTAAAAATGAAAACATCCAAGACACAATATAACCGAAAGAACTAAAGAAACTCATAATAACTCCCTAAGAAATCAAATGGGAATCTTCAATGGTGTTTTTCGAGTTGTTTTCTTAAATATTCTCTGACTACTCTTTCCTATATTATTATTTTTGTTATATATATGTCTTAGAATACCCGAAAAACCTAAAAATCGTGACTTTTTTTGCTATTTGGTGCAGAATTTCGTGAAATCAACATGGTCTATCACACGCCCGTGTGGAATAGTTCAGCTCGTGTGGCTCCTGTAGCTTGCTCTGATGATTTGGTTTTCACTTGTTTTTCGCTCCTTTTGCTTCCAAATGCTCTATTAAACATAAAAAAATGAACTTAAATTATTAGGAGCATAAAGTTTACAATTAACATCGAATAATCACTCAAAAATTCATTTAACAAATCATATTTGAAATAAATTCATTTAACATCTAATGAGGTTAAAACATGTTGTTTTTAGCACTTATCATTTAACAAATCATATTTGAAATAAATGTTCTATTTTTATCGAAAAATAAAATATTCAATTTGTTATATTTATCCAATACTATCCAAAATAATTTAAAACATTATATTAATAAGACTAAATTTACAAAATAATTAATTTTCAAAAATCAATATTTTCTTTTATCAAACAACATAATATGTTCAATACTTATTTTTTTACCATTATACCAAATAATTTTATAATATAAATTTAATACTTATAAAATTTAGTATTAAAAAGTTAACATTTAACTTTTTTTTAATACTTAATTTTTCAATTTATCAAATAACACATTATTTAATCACAAAATTAAATGTTAAAGATTTATTTATTTCATTATTTAAAGACAGAAAAGGACATAAAAAATATACAATATGAAGATATAATGTGCCTTTAGATGATCGGTGCGTTTACTTTCAGTAAGGTTAAAAAAAAACAATAACGATAAAATTAATTAATATAATTATAAAGTAAAAAATTCCATCACACCACAATCACCGTCCATCTAAAGTTTGCATATTTCATGTTTTTGTTATTTTTCTACTTGGATGATCTCTTGTATTTTTTTCTTAAAAACGCAGTAATAATCCTAATTAAATTACAAATGATGCAAGATTTAGTGAATATATGCCGGGATTATAGATATACACATACATGTATAATGTATTTATACTTTATTTTCATTGATATTTGTCATTACATTTCGAAAATATGAGTAAACTTTCACTTAACCTTTATGTGATTGAATTTTACTACTAATTTTAGAACTTTATTAAATTTTTCCGTCAACTTTAATATTTTTAATAATTTGGAAACATACTTAATATGAAAAAATATTTAAAATGTTCAATTTTAATATATAACAATAATTTAATCTATAAATATTAAAATTAATATATTATTTTTTATTTAATGAAATAATACTTGAAAAATAAAAATACATACTCCAAAAAATAACTTTATATTTTAAAATAAAATTTTATTAATTTTAATATTTTTTATTTACCTTGTTAACGTTAAAAATAAAAATAATATATAAAAAAATTATGAAAATTTGACTTCAAATTATTTGAAATTGAATAGCAAAATGCAACAAAAAAACCAACTTTGTCGATTGAGTCTTCGATTGACATCAACATTTTTGTCAATGTAGAAGAACGTGAGCTTAAGTGTGTTGAGATACATTTATCTTCTTATTTAACGATTGGGGAATGATTATAGATAATTCTAACTATTGTATATAAAAAATATAACCTTTAGCCGAAAAAAATAATCAAACAAAAGGAAAAAGACAAAATTCAATATAGAGTAAAAATATAATGATAACTTTACCTTTAGTTGATTTTATATGACGACAAATATCAATGAAGTAGGCAAATTTCAATTTACACCTAAATTACATTAACCCATTTTTATTAAAGTATACTAAATATATTATATATTTATATTAAAGATGTAAAAATAGATAAAGTTTTTAAAGGATAAAAAGATTGTTTTCAAAAATGGGTTTAGAATACAAAGTGGAAAATTTTCAAAGCTTTGATAATGATTTGTGCATAATAAATTAATCCCACTTTCCATTAAAAATAATTAAAATAAAAGGCAAGCTTTGGGGCAAGTATAAAGCAAGTAAGCGAAGGCAATGCCCCATGCCTTGGAATAAAGAGAAAAGAGACTTTGTCAAATGGACTTTTTTCATTCTTGTTCATTTGATAAACCCATGCCACGGTTACATCTATGAATATTTAAGACTTCGGATCACCATAAATTTCAACCATGGATAAATGAGTTCTCATGAAATTATTTTTTATTTTTTATTATATTATATATTCATAGATTTTTCATATTTTTAAATATATTTTTTTAAAATTGAAATATATTTATTTTAAATATATTGTTACATTCAACACCTATCCAAATCTCGTTTAACATAACTTACAATCTTAAAAACGAAGATATCTATATATAATGATTGTCAAAACCTTACATTAAACTCTAGCATGTAATAATCAAATAATGGGTTAAAATTGAAGCATATATACTTCTTAAGGTCTTGATCTTAAAATAATTAATAACAACTAATTATTCAAACACCCATTTCTTTTGGAAGAATCATCTTGTTTAAAGTAAGCATCTATCTAGCTAGTATTTTGTTGATGTGTGGTACCAATGAGAGCAAAGAAGACAGAGAGGGGTGGTGTCGAAGAAAGTCGGTTCACCCATTTTAAGGTCGAAAGTTAGAAAAGTAGAGAGACTCAGGTAGAGGAGGCCAAGACTTTAGCATGTTAGGGTTTTATGAACAATTCTTTTCGTGAATGATATGAGGCACATGAATAATCAATCACCGAATAATCATCCAGGCAGTACAAGATGTCTTTTCGATCGATTCTAGTGTTAGTTATAACACATTTAATTAATTTATTATTTACTAAAGTTGGTTGTTTTTTAAATTAAGTAGTTATTCATAATTAGCTAAGTTAAGGATTCACCTCTACCTTCTCTTCTATCTATAAACCTTTATTTATGGCACTTTTAAAGGACTTAGTTGGCATTACTTTGTAAGGAGAATGGTTCCACATAAAGTATCATACCAACTAATTAAAATTCTTAGAATGCTTGCCATGGTCTTCAGTTTCTGAGGGCCGATCATTTCTTCTAAGTTAAAACAAGTTTGAAATCAGGACCCTGAATCTTTAATTATGAACCACTTGCAATAATATATATATATTAATGAACAAGAAGATTAGTACTGTTTATTTGCTCAAAGTGATAATCTGACACAAAGAAATATAAGCTCCAATCATCAAGGCATAAAATCTGCAGCTGAAGATTGGGTCTGATTGAAACTTCCAAGTAAAATTTGACTACGGTTGAGTTATTATGTCGAATGGCAATTAAGAAATTTGCTGGAAAGATAAACAAAAGATACAACACCAAACAAGACCACTATTCAGGCCTTAAAAGCATGATAGAGCGAGCAAAATTAGAGTGTAATAAGTCGACAGATTTTACCAAATAGATTCATAAATGGCTGTAACGCAAGCCACAAAGATCACCATCAACAAATATAACACGATACACGGGGCCCTTGCCTTTAGCTGCACTAATTCACTCCATATCTAATTTCCATTTTTAAGTATAGACAAGCTCCATAACCCACTCGAAATCTTCCCTGTACCATATAGTTGTATCATGGTCTCCTGAATGTCTTTCATCTTACTCTCTCAGATCAATTTTATAATTGGACAAATCAATATCAACGTCGATTATTATGGATAAACTTCTCATAGCTCAAACATTCCAAAAAAATATCAACAATCTGAACAGACCCACCAAAGGATAAATCAACACAGAACAGGATTATAAAGACCTCAAAATTACTCACCTAAGAGACCAGCTCCCATAAGTTTCCTCAAAAATCTTTGAATTTCCATTAGAGAAAAAGGCAATTAACCTCAAAACTTTGACTAGCTAACATCCACCGTATTAACCTTCTCCCCTGCTACTTTTTCTTTTTGCCTCGATTTCCCTTTCGGTTCTAATTCTATTGCACCCCACCATCCATTCCTTCTCCAAACAGAACATGTGTGTGAACAAGAGAATGACAGTTTTGCTTTACAAGGTAGCCTCTTTCATCCCGTTCTATTTGGGCCAGCTTATTTTTAATGAGATAGTGGAACATACAGTAACAAGAGACAAATGTTGTCATTTCCTTCACTGATCTTCCAAATCATGTTAAGTCAAAAGAGTGTGTTCGGAGAGGATGATAACCATGAGCCGCCACAATCTAAGCTTAAGTTTTCCAGCAAATGGTTGAAAAGAAAACAGTGTCAGTGTTCCGAGTAAGATGTAGGCTCAAATGCAAGTAGAACTAAAGCTAAGCATGCTAGACTGTTACAACATTTCAATGAAGAAATTTTAAGTATTTGGATACGCAGATCAAGTATCTCACAAAGAGGAGGATTCTCATTGCTCAATATAGGGCTGATATTCAGGCTCGTGCACTCTTGATGCTTTTTGGATTTTTGTCCAAAAAAAGGGGAGGAATGAGCTACTGAGTGCTAAGTTTTAGGGGGATCTTGGAGCTGCCAGTGCTGCTATTTTACTGTTTGTTGTCGTTGTTGTTTGTTTGTTTTTGGCTGGCCATTGGATGCATTAACCTTCTCCTCCTTGTAATAAAGTGATATTTCACATCACTCGAATAAATTTTTAGTCTTTTGTTTATAAAACTTGTAAGTGTTAAATGAGTGGATGGGCTCGTATGCACAAAAATTTGGCCTAAAAATCCAAATCCAAATGCAAATGATGAATTTACCCCCTTGCGCATGGTAATATCACGAAGCTTGATCTTTCTTTTTCTTTTTCTTTTTCTTTTTAATTCTTCATTCTTATTTCTAAACACACATTTGGCTTCATCTTTTGATCTTCCTTGATATACTCTACTTGATTTCCTTGATTTACCTAGATTTTATCTATTTACCGTTGCACTCAATTCCATAAATATCACACCTTTCAGCTTACTTCAATGCACAGAAACCTCTCTTCCTCTCATTATCCCTCTCTACGTATTTTCTCATTGTTTTTTTTTAATAAAGGAGATTGTTGATTCTTAAAGAATACGTTATAAGTCGAATTATCTTTAAGGGGAATGTCCAATGCGTCTCAAGCTTAAAAGTTCGAATACTTCTTGATTGTAACACCTTTAAAATTTTTGATATAACATTTGGTACTATTTTAAGATCGGACACAAGAAATTTTAGAGGAAATATAGAAATGAGTCAGATAAAGAAAATCTTTAAGGAATTGAAGTGATATTGGATATGGAAATCAATTTGGAAAATTATGAATGAAAAAAAAATGGAAAAGGACCAAATCATAAATTTTAAAAAGTTGAACGACTAAAATACAATTTGACCAAATTGAGAAAATATGAGGTATTGATGATTGTTTGACATGAGAATGACTTGGAATATGAGTTCGTACAATGAAAATCACTTTGAGATTAAATTTGGAAAAGATTAGAAAGTACAGGGATTAACTTGCAATTTTTTCATTTCCATCATGGAAAGGCCATAAGTGTAATTTTTACCACTCAGGGACACATATTAGAGAGAAAATATGATTTATGAAGTTTGAATTTGATAAGTGCCATTTTTTTGTGAAGAAAGTGTAATAAGAGGTAAAAAATGAATTAAAATGTAAATTTTTTGTATAAGGGTATTCTAATCATTTCATATGAAAATTGTGTTGGAAATATTATTGTTTGAGATATTATATGATTAAGTATATATTTGAGTCATTGTATTTGATTAGAACTTGAATAATAAATGTTGACTACACAAATTTTAATTGGACTTTTGATTAACTTTGGCTTTAACTATTTGTAATTGAACTTTCTTTTTTATCTTTTTTAGTCTTTTCTTTGATAAAAACTCCTTTTTTGGTCTTGGGGTTGTTTTTAGAGGTCTCGATCTTCTTTACTACTTCTTATAGGCTTTATTGATGTAACACCCCCTAACCCTAAACCGTTGTCAGAATAGGGTTACGAAGCATTACTGGACATTTCTAATCAAATACGAATATTATACAAACAATTATCAAATAAGATGTAAATCAATCATAATGTCCCTTTTATGGACCCTCAAGGCCCAAAACACGTGATTAGAACAATGCGGGACGTAATCGGAAGTTTATAAAATTTTTCGTGAAATTTCCAAAATTTCACTCTAGTGCAGGGCACACACATCCGTGTCCCTAGCCCGTGTAACTGTCTGACTTGTAACCTAAGAAGAAATTGAAGTCACACGGCTAAGCCACACGCCCGTGTGCTAGGCCGTGTGCTTCACATGACTGGGACACACGCCCGTGTCTCTGCCTATGTGCCTAAAACTGGGTATTCTATTTTGAATTTTTAAGGTGCAGGGGACACACGACAAGTTCACATGCCCATGTGCTAGCCGTGTGACTCACACGGTCTAGTCACACGCCCATGTGCCAAGTCGTGTGGACTGTATATGAGCCTTTTATAACCAATTAACCAACCCTACAAATCTCAAACCACAACAAACTTAAACCAATATCTCAACTAATTCAAAACCAATATCACAACCAATTCAAATTTGTACACATATTCACTCAATCATATCAAGAATGTCAATATTCTAATTTACTCAAGGTATGGCCATAAGAATTTTATCTTTTATACCCAAAATCATTCTAATCTATCTCATTAATTCCCATTCAAATTTCATATTAAAAGTACCATTTTATAACTTAACATTCCATATATATGCATTCAAAACATTCTTGTGACAACCTTTACAACCAAAACCAAAATGACCTATACACCACCTAGGTACATGCCATTTTACCAAAAAGAAATTTGCATCACCAAGTTCTGAGGTCGAGATCGGCTTCGGATGCTAGACCGGAACGTTGACTTATGCTAATCTGTGCATGAAAAACAACCGTACGCTAAGTTTGGATATACTCAGTGGTATTACTATAATTCAAATTTATAGGTAAATATTAAATCATATACATTTAACTATATGACATTTTAATTCATAAAAATATTAATTCATACTTTAGCCTTTACTTTTCAACAATGGCTATTTTATTAGTTATTAATCACTTTAGTTTCAAATATCATCACATTGAGTAATTAATTATTCCAAGAACCTTTGGTTCTTGGTTCATTCATTTCATTCAAATTTCAATTAATATAGCATTTCAATTTTCATATTTCATATTCTTTCTCATTTCTCAAATTCAAATTCTCATTTCATTCCATGAACAATATCATTTAATTTCTTTCAATTTGCTATTTCATTTATTTACCCCTATTAACAAGACTCGGACCTTGGCGGATACATGGATCCAACCAAACACACTAATATGACACCCAGTGCCTCATCGGATAGTTCGAAGTAATATTTGACACCCAGTGTCTCATCTGCAAAGCCAAAGAAAGTTAGTACCCAGTACCTCATCGAATCTATCCGAAGTAATATAGTGACACCCAGTGTCTCATCGACTCGAGGTCGAAGTATCCCTGAACACTTCCAATCCTATGCCATGCCAACTATACCTACTAGCCCGACTAGTTAATAGGGTTTCCAATTCACATATCAATTTCACTTTCAATTCAAATTATTTTCCACTTTCCAATCAATATACAATTCAAATACACATACATATTTCTTGTTCGATTCTATTTCCATTCAACTCAATAATAATACTTACCTCAATTTCTCTTATCATGCACATTAGTTTAAATTCAACATTTAATAATAAATAAATTTAAATTATAGTAATACAAACTGAAATTTTTCGATTCAATCCTTGTCTGCTTTCTCTTTTCCCTTTTTGGCCGATGTCTCCGACGCAACGTTAGCTACCAAAAATTAAGATAATTCACATTCATTAATAAAATTACTAATTCACATCAAATACTTGAATTTTTTTTCTATTCAACTTTTACCTTAATTCTCATTTAATCCCTAACTAAAATTATCTTCATTTTTATCTCAATTTATACTTCATTTCCACTCAATTTCTACTTAAACTCAAACTTAACCTCTAATTTTCATCATAAAACCCTAATTTCAATTTTTTTTCAATTTAGTCCCTTCCGTGTCACTTATACCTTTCATGACGAGGTCATTCATGTTCCATTAACCATTTCCAAGTTTATCCCGTTGAATTTATAGGAATTTTGATGGATACTCGTAATACACTTATAGTGTACGAATCCATAATCCGTCAATTCATATTTACCCTTATCAGAGAGCACATTCCCAAGTCTCATTTCATACAGCGGGATTACCAGTCCAGGCTAAATCCCCTGTAACATATGCTCAAAGAGTTTCGTTAGGATTACCAGTCCAGACTAAATCCTTTCAATGGCAAATACTTTATAGAGCTTAGTCTAGATTACCCTTCCAGGCTAAATCCATTCCATAACATATACATCGGGAGGGCTTATATCAGAATTACCAGTCCGGGCTAAATCCTGTTAACAATACATACAGTATCTTGTTACATTAATCCATCGAATTTCCTTTATTCAATCGGGATTTTTCCCTTTTTCTCAAGTAATATCAAACATTTTATCATATGCATACATTGAACATTCAATTTGTATTCGCATCATATAACATGCATCTTAAGTATTTCAATATTCAATAGTAAGTTACATGAACTTACCTCGATGCTTGTTCGTTGATAAAGTCTACTATTCCAAGACTTTTTCTTTTCCTCAATCCAATCTTGTATTCGAGTCATCTGGATCTATATAAATAAATTTAATCATCAATTTCATTCAATTCATACTCAATTGAGTTCAATTTACTCCTCAGGCAAAATTACTATTTTGCCCCTAAACTTTTCATAAATTCTAATTTCATCCCCAGGCTCGGAAAATGAAATTCATGCAATTCAATCCTCTTTCCAAGCCTAGCTGAATTCTATATGTATCAATAATAGTCCATAAATTTTACAAACATCAGAATTTTTCTTTAAATTTCACAAGTTTACAATTTAATCCCTATTTCACAATACCATCCAAAATCACTTTGTAAAAGTTGTTTATTTACCAACAACCTTTCATTTTCTACCATAATTTTTCAATTTCCAGCATAATCATCCATGGCATAACTTTTATACTTTGATAAATTTTCAATTTAATCCCCAAAATAGAAAGAACAAGTTATCCCAATTTCAAAAATATAAAAATTAATAAAAACGGGACATGAAAACTTACCCAATTAAGCTTGATTAGTTTTCTCCCTCTCTCTTAGGGTTTCCATCAAATTTGGGGAAGAAGATGATAATAATTGATGATATTTCCAATTCAATCCTTTATCATCCTTTAAATTTTCTTAATTCCAATTTAGTCCTTTTCTTTTTCTCAAATTACATGGATGATTCATCCAAGATATTTTCCCATCTTTTGATTGATGGTCTAATTACCATATAAGGACCTCCAGTTTTGATTGATGGTCTAAATTTCTACATTTTATGCTATTAGGTCATTTCTCTAATTAATCACTTAATCGGTAAAATTTTCATATCGAAATTTTCATACGAATTTCCTATCATATCATAAATCATGCAGTAATATTAAAATAAATTTTCTCTCTGGCTCGAATTTGTGGTCACGAAATCACTGTTCCGATTTTACTAAAATTTAGGTCGTTACAATCTAAACCCTTAACAATAACAACTACAAAATGGAAAAAATAATATACTAATAAAGTCCAATAGAAAGTGAACTAATGGAGATTCATTCTTCAAAGAATTCTTCAATGCAATCTCAATAAGTTCTCTACAATCCAAGGGGATTTGTTGTTTGATCTACGCCAATCCAATCTTCAAGGATAGTTGCTTTAAATGGATTGGTCTTCAAAGTTGGGTTTTCCATACATTTAAAATATCAACACCATTCAAAGCTCAAAGATTTTGTTTCTATAAATTACCAACTCCAAAATATGGCAAATTGTTGGACTGTCGCAGGTTCAATGGAAGTGGCTACTTTTGACTAGCACTTAGCAAGTCACTTCAAAAACTTGCCTTAACAAATTTGATATGCTTTTTTAGGTAATTGCAATATTAGATAGAATAATGGCTAAGAAAAAGATTGTGATAAATGAAGATGATGATGAATTTAAATCATCTGATTCAGCTCAATAAAACAAATATTTGGATGGTGATGACCTTGATGAGGACATTATCTACGTGAAGTAGTTCCTTTTCAGTTGCTTTGCATTTTCTACGGCAAAATGAAGTTGTTGTCATTTCATATTTATGAGTTTCTTTTCTCTGTATAGATTTAGGTTTTGCTTGATACTGTTTTAAAGCAAATTTCTTGTTTCACCCCGACTATCGTGCTCTAAGTTAATTAATAAGTATACTTAAAAGTAAGATTTATTCACAATTTAGCCCTTGAACTATACACGTTTTTTTCACTTTAGTACCTAAACTTCTTTTTGTTCCATTTTGGTACCTAAAAGCTAATAGCGTTAAAAATAAGCTAGCCAATCAAAACGAGCCACATCATGATGACATGACAAGTTGACCATCGACGTGGCACATTGATCCATGATGTGGCATGTTGACTAGTTGATCGACTGTTGACTCACACTGACCGTTGTTGACTGATAAAAAATCATTAAAAATTATTTAAAATTAAAAAAAAAGGTAAAGATTTAAAAATTTTATAAAAAAATTAGTAAAAATTATTTAAAAAATTTTAAAATTTATTATAAAAATAAAAAATGTGTAAAAAATTATATATATGATTAAAAATTGTGAAAAATCATAAGATTTTTAAAAAGACTGTTGAAATTCTAAGAAATTTTACAGTTTTCCTTACAGTTATCTTCTAATATTCAAATTCAATACTTGTTTTTTAAATCAAATTTTAGTTCATTTTCCATGAAAATTTTTCGATTAGACAATTAGAATTAACTAAATAATGCATGAATCAGTCATGGTAACCCATGGAAGTAGGAATGAATCTTCAGTCTCTTTATTTGAACAATATTGCACTCCTTTTCATAGTAATTTTTACGTTTTAAAAAAATAAATATTATGATTTTTACATTTTATAATTATTTTTTTAAATTGTCTAATTATTTTCAAAAACAATTAAATTATTTAATAGTTTTTTCATTTTAAAAAAAATTACAATTTTTATACTCTTGTTTTTACAATTTTTAAGAACTTTTACAGCTTTTTAATATTTTTAAATTATTTTCATATATTTTTAAATAAATTTTAAAATTTTCTAAATAATTTTGACTAATTTTATAAATCTTTTAATAATTTTTAAAGTTTTCCCATTTTAAATTTTTTTTACAATTTTTAATGATTTTTGGCCAATCAATTCCATTCAACTAGCCACATCACTTATCAACCTCTAATTGGTCAAATTTTAATGTTAACGACGTTAGCTTTTAGGTACCGAAATAAGTAACAATGTAAAATTTAAGTGTCAAAATAAAATAAAAAATTTTTAAATACCAAATCAATAAAATAGATATAGTTTAGGAGTTAAATTGTGAATACAACTTTAAAAATACTATGTCTGAAGAGGAATGAACAATTCACTTTTGTTAAAATTGGTGGGTACATACATGGCAGGATTTTGAAAACCTCATCTTTGTCGTGTTGAAGCTTAGAAGCTTAAAAGTGCTCTTACTTTAAATAGTGAGATAAAGAGATTGATAGTTTTAAGTCTACAACTGTTATAATAGAAGTCGATAATGATAATAGAACAATCACAAAACAATAAGAAAAGAAAAATAAAAAACACAGATTTTATGTGAAAATCTTTTCGAGAAAAAAATTACGAGCAGAGGAGGAAAAATTCACTAATGTTAAAAACGGAATGATACCAGAAGAGTTTCGACTATATAAAGTTAAAAAATTATATTCTAATCAATGTCAAATAAAAAAAATATTTATTTCTTTAATAAGAATTCGAGTCATACAAACTCTATTAACAACGTACGGGATTTCTTGATGTTTTAGAGAAGTTTATTAGACCCATATTAATATGCACATACCATCACATTGTAAAATACTTAACATTCAACAACACATAGCTTGGGCTTTTTCTTTTCTTGCATAACTAGTTAGCCAACTTGTTTGAAGCTTTTGCTAATGTGGATTTCCCTAAACTACAGAGCAGTAAGTCTTCTTATTTGGTGCCACTGAGCATCTCTCTCCATACCAAATCATTCTACATGGATCTATCTAAAATTTTTGCCTTCTTGTTGTTCTCATGCTGTAGTGATCAACACAAAATGCTAGTCTAGGTTGGAGGATTCTGGATGTTAACAGCACCCAAAACCATAGGAAAGAAACTAAACATTCATAATGTCATTGCAAAATGAAAAATAATAAAACTTTTCAGACATTAGGTGCAGGCCAAAAATGAAGAACTGGTGGAGTTCCATCGCTATACATTTATTCCTACACCAAACTCAACTCATGCATGCATGCGACTAACTGTGAACAAAACGCCTCCGCTTCACCGGTGAGCCTTTGCTTGAGCTTTCTTTTGTGACTTTGCCTTTGCCTGGAGGAGTAAAATAAAGCAAATAAGTAAACAACTCTGTTTGATTCATCTCTAAAACAAAGGCAGCTCTTGGTAGCTAAAATGGCCTTCACCCTATTTCCCCCTCAATGAAGAAGTAGATCAAAATTACCAGTTTCCACCAATATGAAATTACAACAAAACATACAGAAAAAGAAAATGGGAAGTACCTTGAGGTACTTGAGCTTAATGCTCCCAGACCAAAAGAGAAAGCAGATGCACGAGCAACCTATGACAATAATAATAAATTTTCAATTACCTACATTTGATCTAACCCCCCAAAAATACAGTAAAAGTAATTACGAGAGCGAGAGTGCTGGTGCCGGAGTAAGGTCCAGGAGGCGGCGCCATTGCTTTCTTTCGTTTTGATTCTGAGTCTGGAAAATATCAAAGCTTTGGCCTTATAATTTATAAACGTAATTCCAATTTTATCGGAGGGAAGTTTATGTTTTAGGCCATTAATTCACTTCTACCTATGTGTTCAGCATTTTCGAGTCAAACAAGCCTTAATTTTTTAGTTTTTAAAACAAATCCAGTTTTTAAACACAAATTATAAATTTGCTTCTCATTATATTAGTTATGAATTATGTTATATATTTAACATAAATTATTTTATTATATTGTTCTATAATTTAAATTCACTATTTGTTCATACCAAAATAATAACATGAAATCCTGATGATGACGACGTGGGAAAATAATGATACTTTGCAGTTAAGTCAATTATTCTATTAGTTTTGAAATTTTTATTTATTTGCAAGAGTTGTGTTTTTTTTTTATTTTAATATTTAAAAAATGATTTTTTATTTAAATTATGTTTTTACAAATTTTTTATATTAATTACTTAAAAGTAATTAAAATTGATATTTTATACATCACAGTATTTGAATCTTATTTAAAGTAACTTAATTTTTAGGGATAATATATACTTTGCCAGCGAGAATTTGGTATTTCAACTTTTTTTGACATAATTGGTGCTCAAATTTGGAATCTATCACACACTTTGGTACTTATATTGTAACACCGTTAGAAAATGATGATGTGACACTGATAAACAATAATACAATGACAAATGGTAACCTTATATTATGCCATGTGGCAAACAATAAAAATATTTTAAAATATATAAATTTATTAAAAAAATTTCACATCCAAAATGAATTTAGACAAATGATTGTCAAGATTTAGATGAACCTTGACATTATGTTGTCTAATTCATTCCGGACATACTTTTTTTAGTGATTGATATTTCTCTTAATTTTAAATTAATAATATAAAAATTTGATAGTTTTAGAAAAAAAAATTTACCTCTGAATATTTATACATCCAAAATGAATTTAGACAAATGATTGTCAAGATTTAGATGAACATTGACATTATGTTGTCTAAATTCATTCCGAACATACTTTTTTTAGTGATTGATATTTCTCTTAATTTTAAATTAATAATATAAATTTTTGATAGTTTTAGAAAAAAAATTTTACCTCTGAATATTTATATAATCATGTTTGATTTATTCAATTAATCTGTGGAATTATTTATTATTGTTTGCATATTTATATATGAATTTGCTAAACCGAACATGGATAATGTGGCGTATATGGAAATTAATTTTGAAATTTGAATTCAAATATTTAAATGCTAAAGGAAGTAATCTAAGTAGAACTAGCAATTTTGAACAGAACTCGAAAATTCAGTTCATTAAATTTAAAGTTGTGTTAGATTGCTTGAAAAGTACGAGGGTTTAGGTAAAAATATAGTTTTGAAAAATGAGTTTGAGAAAAAAAAATAAAACCCGTTTAAAAAATGTGTTAAGCCTTGAGTAAGGGGTTTTTTTTTGCCTAGGATCGGCCCAAATTTGCAAAAAAAAAAAAAGAAGAAATTGTTGTTTTGTTGCCATTTCACTATTATGTTGTTATTATTTTGTTGTTATTGTTTAAATATTATATAACTCTTGTTTTATTGTTTATTTTGTAACTATTTTAGAGTCATTTGTTGCTTATTAAGTTATATCTATCTTAATATTATTTAAGTATAAAGACATCTTTTAATTTATTCTCAATTTGTTAGGAGACATTTATTTTATATTTTTAGTGTTTTTTTATGTATTATATTTTATTTTTTATATATAAAAAATTTTTAAATATGAACCAGACTTGGGCAAAAATTTAAGCTCATTTTTCTAGTGGGGCCGACACAAGGCCTATCAAGCAGGCCTAAAATTTTGTTAGGATTCAACTCAACCCATGGATAAGTCTAATTAAATTTGAACTTGACCCAATCTGATTTGACTCCGAATTCGTCTAACCTAAATCCAAAATTAACTCAAATAATCTAAGCTCGAAATGACCCAAATAAGTAACCAAAATTTAATTAAAGATGTTAAAAAAAAAAGTATATTTATAACTTAAAGTATTAATTTGTTTAAAGTTATAGGTCGTAAATTGTAATTATCATTCTTTTTCATAAAATATGCAATTTCAACTTATATAATGTGATCTCAATAGTAAGTTGCAAATGCAATAAAATTTTGATGAAATTTATATACAATCTCATTATTTGCAAGTAAAATTAACAATAAAAATGAAATAACCAAAGTACACCACAGGCCTCCAGAAAAAGTCATAAAATAAATAAAATTATAGTGTAAACTACACCGTAAATCACCCAATTATGCTTAAGTTTCTTTTTTTAATCACTTAACTATAAAAAAAAAATATGAAATGATCACTCAATTAATCACATTTGTCCTTTTTGGTCACCTTCCATTAATTTTCGTTAATTGGGTAATGGAAGGATGACGTGGCAAATATAAAAATTAGTAAAATAACAAATTTAACATTCATTGTTTAGATATGAGTACAAAATCAAATGGATGTTAGTTGAAAGGAAGTCAAGGCAAAATAGTAAAGATTCTAAGAAATCTAATGGCATTAATGATGGAACGATCAAATGGAGTCGGATTGTAGGCTCTTTCTTTAATTGGCTCCTAAAGATGCTCTTTGTGATACGTATGACTCCTGACCCGATCGTTGGGTCTGAGATATGAAGCAACTAACTTTCATTTCAAAATTCAATAAGAAAATTCATACAGGATAGTCAACATTTAATACTTCTAAAGACATCATTTATTCAAATCCAGGTCATAAGTAAGCTTGCTCTCATGATACTTCGGAAACAATTGATGGATTAAAATGTAAAAATTATCAAGATAGGAGGGTGCTGTTACGACATTGCGAGCAATAACTTTATGTCGCGACTTCAAAAGGGTTGAGTCGCAACCATGAAGATAGTAATTTGCTATCGTGACTTTAGTAGGGGAAGCATCGCAACATTGATGACAGAGGGTTTAGTGTCGCGATTTTAGCAAGGGCAAGTTACGACATTTGTGGTAGTGAGTTGAAGGTTGTGACTTCAAATAAGGGAATGTCACGACTATAGGAATAAAATTTTAATGTCGCAACACCAACAGATGGATGTCACGACTTTGAGGACAGATCCCCTAAATTTTTACACATTTTCCCCAAACCTGGCAAGTATCAATCTCAAATGGTCTATGTGACCCAAAAACTTAACACATTACCTTGTAGGCATTATTTAAAATGCAAAATTACCATCCAATCAACTTGTTACCACATATCAACTAAACATATACACAAATGGATCATAAGGCTTATATAATAGAAGGAATTGATCAAGACTATATAACAAAGAACTAGGCATTTCTAGCTCCATCATAACAAGGTAAAGCATAACACTTCTATACATGAGTTTGACTGTTACTTACAAAAGACATCCTATGTACATGCCATAACATTTGACACAAAAATAAACATACTCTTATCGTCTTATGGATAGTGTGGCATCCGCACCAAGCCGGATTTGAAATTTCCAATAACTAAAGACCTACACATAAAGAAACAATGATAGGTAAGAATTCAATGCTTAGTAAGTTCAAATAGAATTTACTATGCTTACCTTGGTTATATGTAGCATATTAAATGCCAAGCAAACTAAACACAAATCTAGATAAACAAGGCACATAACATTCCAAGGCAAGGTAAGATAAGCATAGGTAAGCATATATATACATTCAAGTGTCAAATATCATATCCACAACCAAAAGCATTAAGGGGACATTCTATTTCTTATGTGATTATGTAACTCTCAATTCCTTCCAATGAGATACTCATCTATACCATGACAATTATATCTAGAGGGATTCATAACATGTCATATCAGGTTCATTTTTCATCACTTAAAATCATATTCAATTTAACATTTTGCTAATGCAACCTTAGTAAAAACAAACTCGGACACACGGGTGAACTACACCACACCAAGATAGTTCAAAAGAGCATAAACCACACTACATCAAAGCACACGGTACAAAGCCCATAATCAACAAATGCATATACATATGCAAACGCATCCTTCCACCACACCAAGGTCTCTGTAGAGACAATGCATACTCGATGATCCACAACAAATGTTGGATCCTATCATGACATAACATAGTCTTCACATTATTATACGACTCTATTGGCACGTCAATTGTATCCTAACTTTCTATTAAGTTCACATGGGCATTTATCATTCATGTACAAATACACATATGTTGTGACAATCACATTTCAATTTCCATAATTCATAAGTTGAAACCGAATATGAATCAGATATGCAATTAGTAACACATTAAAAGAACTTTTTCCATTCTCCTGGCTATATTTCAATAGACATATCGTCTTATATATAAAGATTATTTTCATTTCATAGTTTAGATATCATTATTCAACTTGCCACAAGCTCATTTTTATTCATTAATGCTTCATTGCCAATTATGTCAATTCTATTGTAAATTTAACATGCATTATAACCATTGATAAAGTTAATACAAAAATAGACACAATCATACGTATCAAACAAGTAAGGATAATAAGTTCTATGAGAACTTACCTTTCAAAACACAAAAATGAGAAGATTTTTCAAGGCTTAATCAACAACTTTAGCCTTTCCTTTGCTCGCTTCACTTTTTTCCAATTCTTTCTCTTATTAATTTAAATCAAATTGAAAAAGAGAGAAACTTCTTCCTTTCAACCATGGACGGCACAAGAAGTGACAAAGATGAATGATTTGTTCTCTCACCATTCACTTAGATTATATATATAATTATCTACTTAATTAAACTTAACTAACTTTAAAACATGTTTTATATATTATTTAACCTCTCCTATTGAATCTAAGTGGATATTACCATTGTCTTCCACGACCATATAAAGACAATGGTTTAATAACCATTTAGGTCCTCTAATTAATTGTTAATTGGGTCCTCAAGCATTTTCCAATTTAAAACTCAATATTGATTGAACTTTTACAATTTAATATCTAAGCTTTAATTAACAATTTTCTCGATTTAATTACTCAGTCATTCATTAATATACTTTCATTCTCACAGACTGGGTTTATGAAATTGGGTTCCAAAACCACATTTTTCGACAATGACTAAAATCAAGTTGTTACACTTGTGGCCATAGTTGTGCAGGCTACTACTATGCTCGAGCAAGGAGATGGTGTTATTGGGTCAAATAGTAGGGAGATGTCTAAACAAATCCCATGACTAGTGAGGAAGGGTAAGGCTAACAAGCCTAATGTGAATATTAGTTTGGTCAGATTAGCTAGTAGGGAGACATCTAAACAGGCCTCCGATCCTATGGATGCGGACAAGACTAATGAGCCTAATGACGTTACAAGCAATCTCAACTCAAAGATGCTTCTTAATGCCTCTAAGCCTTTTACGTGAAATATAATTTGTCTTTTGACGATAACTTGGCAGCTAAAACCCACTTTAATCCTACCTTAGAAAGACCTATGAGGTCCTTAGATCGTACTAGTATATTACATGCTTTATAACTTTATTATGGTATAATTGAGATGATTCATACTTTGAAGAATACATGAAAGAAAGAAATTTTGATAATCTTAATGATACAAATTCAGATGGTGATAATGAGTATATGTTAAATGTTAAAGAGAAAATAATCATATGGAATGTTAGAGCAATTAGATAAAATTGTATATGATGTTTATTTTTCTTGTGATTTTATTAGTTATCATATTATTGACTACTTTCTTGGACTAACATATTACATATGATTATTTGCTTTCAATTTTCGTTACTATTTTAGAAAAAAAATGTTTATTGCGCTGATATTTTTTGTAGTGATTAATATATATTTGAAAAACTATAAATTATGTAACTGTGTAATTACTATATGTATTCGTATTATCAACTAATTTTTTAAATTAACATAATAAATATGATGATTTAATTTTGATTTTTGTTACTTTTTTAAAAATTATTTCTATAATAATTAATATTTTTAAAAATATATAAATTATGTAATTACACTTTATTAGTAAAACACATCAAAAAAATTATAATTCTTTATCAATTACTTTGTGCTATCCAAATAAACGTTAATGTTTTCTTTTTACTAAAAAAATAATTAAATAGTTAAAGATAAAAGAGATGTGTGGGTATATATCCATGAGGGTCCGTCACTTTTTAGCCATTAGGGTTTGGTTAGTGGGAACTCAACGCTCACTTTCGTGGACAAAAGCCTCGTTTTGTTTTCATCTTCTTATGGACGGGGTTTTAATTTTATTTTCCATTGGAGCAAGGAAATTTCAATATTACATGCAATAAAAAAAAATCCCACTGAAATTTCTTCTTTTGAATAAGTTCTGTAAGTAAATAATTTATTTTCTTATGTAGCCTTACGGGAATGAGCAGATAAAATTTTTATACAGAAAAATTAATGGAAAGAATCTACCTAATGTAATGGCCAATTTTGGCCCGTGTAAATTAAACCAAAAATAAATGTCCATTTTACAATTCTTGAACCCAAAATTAAAATCCATTTACAACATTTTAACCCTATGACCCAAACAGAGGCCCGTGACCCATTAAGCCTAATGCACAGAAAACCCTAACCCATTACAAGTTAACCCAAATCCTAATCGGTTACAACCAAACCCTAACCGCCTCTGCCTACTTGCATCTGTTGCTACTGACACCACTGCAGCACCGCCCAAGGTCACTTCCACCGCCCTTATGCCTCAAGTGTACCTGCAAAACATTAAACGAAGATTAGACAGGAAATAGTAAACTAATCGTAGAAATGGTCTATAAAGCCCGATTTTGAATACAATGTAAGGGCTGGCATTTTTCTGAAACAATTTTACAAGTTCAAAATACAAATTCAAGGATTCAAAAACAATAAGATATCGATTTTAATTCTATTTCAACGAAGGGATACCCCCGACAGAAGCAATATCGGAAAACCAAAACACGCAAAGAGGTAATTTTTACTTTCTTTTTAATCTGTTTTCACAGGTATATATATATTAAATAATAATAATCAGAATAATAACAAAAATAATAAGAAATAAGAAATACAAAAAAAAAATCAAAAAAAAATTACCTTTTTCCGGCCACCGGAACGGTGGCCGGACGGCGGCGGAATGGCGGCAGACGACGGTCCGATCATCGGCCGGTGACCGGTCGGTGACCGGACGGTGACCGGTCCGGTGACCGGAGCTCCGGGCCCGGAGCTTGCCCCCCGAACCTTCCCTCTCCTCTTTCCCTTTCCCTCCTTCCTTCTCCTTCCTTTCCTTCTCCTTCCCTTTCCTTTCCTTCTCCTTCCCTTTCCTTTCCTTTCCTTCCCTTTCCTTCCCTTTTCCTCTCTTCCCCTCCCCCTTTTTTTTTTCTTCCCCGGGTGCCAAATGACCCAAAAACAAAAAAAGGGGCCTTTTATACTAACCGACCTGGGTCGGGTCGACCCGACCCAAACCGGTTAGGGTCCGCGTGCTGTGACGTCACTGGGGTTATTTTCAACCCCAGTCCTTCCGCTTTTACACCGTTGTGCAATCAAGTTTTAATTTATTTTAAATTGACCCTGAAAGTTACTCCGTGTTGCGATTTGATCCTCCCTGCCACGTACCGTTTTAAACACGCGGGAAATTTGTGTTCCTGGTCCCCCGCGTTTTAACCCGTGTTCTAATAGGTCCCTGTGACTTGTTTTAATTTTAAAATTTGGCCCGAATCTTTGTTTTGTTCTTCAATTTAGTCCCCTTTCCAGCGACACCGTTTTGGGATAACTGGGAAAATTGCCGTTTTGGACCCCTGAGGTTTTGCCCGTGTTCGAATAGGTCCCTTTTGACTGTTTTGGTTTTAAAATCTGGCCCAAAAGTTTAAATTCGTTTCTAATTTGGTCCTTTCTGCCCAATTTCATATTTTTTTATTTATTTTATTTGTTATTATTTATTATATTATTATGCATTTTAATATTTATTGTTATCATTACATAATTATTGTTTAGTTTTTTTTTCTTTTTTTCTTTTTTAGGTTAAAATCTTGTTTTGTTATTATGATTTATATTATTATATTTTTATATCATCATCATTCTCATATATTATTATTATCATTAATATTATTATTATTATTATTATTATTCATATTATTATTATCATATTCGTACGTAAAGTATAGTGTAATATTTTATGATATTATTAGCATTTAGTTTAAAACAAAGATTATACTTATTTTGTCATTATATTATTATTATTGTGTATATAGGTTATTATATTTTTATAAGTTATTATTAGCAGCATATTTTAACCTAATTACTAATAATATCTTTATATATTATATATATCTTTAGATATTAATATGTTATATGTAAGTATTAGTTTAGTAATAGTTGTTTTAGATACCCTAATATATTGTGTATTCATGTTTTAAACGCTATATTCACGTATTATATATAGATCCTAATAATATGTCGTATTTGTGGTTTTCATTATCAATATGTATTATTATCTATATTATCATTATTTACCCACCTCAATATATTTTATCCAAAACAAGCATTTTATATATTATACTTATACATTGCGTGTATATTCATAGACCTCACATTGTGCATATTATGATTCCTATCGTATTTTTAGCACATCATTTTCGTTATTGTTTTTTCGATATTGGTCGCTCTTATTAATTTAACACTTCTTGTTACGAATTACACTATGTTTAGCCCTACACCAAATCGTCCTTTATACAAAGGCAATGTTTCGGTATTTAGACATTCGAGAAATCGTGCCCTAACGTACTGGGTTTCAATTTTCTCGTCTAAATCTAACTACCCAAATATCCTTCTTAAAACATAAATTTTAATAAAAACTTTATATATATATATTATTATCATTTCGCGTATCACGTCGTCATTCATGTTCGTATTATCTTTTATTACCGCGTCCCCTTCTATTTTACTGTCATTTCATTACACGTTCTGTAAAGTACCTTTTACCCGACGTAAAGTTGATTTTCATAAAAGGCCACGTTCATGCTTAGACACTCGGAAAATTGTGCCCTAACGTATTGGGTCTCGATTTTCTGTTTAAGCCTAAATGACTGGATGGCCTTTCAAAGTCCAAGCATAATCTTAATATAAAAACTTATTTTCGGGAATTCGAGACATTGTGTCCTAACGCATTGGATACGATATTTTGCTATCCCGAGGTAAGATTTTCTAAAATCGAGGCAATGTTCGGTACTCAGGAATTCGAGAAATAGTACCCTAACGTATTGGGTTTCAATTTTCTTCGTTTATCCCAAGTATTCGAATATTCTTTCAAAATAAATACACAAACTCTAAATAGAAGACAAGTTTAGCCTCACAGGTCGAAATACCGTGTCCTAACGTGTTGGATACGATATTTTGCCTTAAGGCAAACCGGCCTCCTACTTATACACGTTTTCAATCCCCAAATGAATTTTAAAACAAATAAAGATCGTATTTTAGAATTCTTTCAAAGTTTCCGAATTATCGACTCTCAAGACATTAATTAATCAATAAGGTACCGGTTTCCGGGCGTATCGGGGGTGCTAATCCTTCCCCGTGCGTAACTGACTCCCGAACCTATTTTTCTGGTATGCGGACCAAAATCGTTGTTTTAATAAATCTAATGGTTTATCAAACAACCCCTTTTTGAGGTGACCGATCACACCCTAAAAAAGATCGGTGGCGACTCCAGTTTATTTTAAGTCGACGTCCATTTTGTTTTCACAAAAAAGGTATCGACAGCTTGGCGACTCCACTGGGGACCGCTAAAACGAGAGTCGAACCTCAAGTTGATTAACTTTTGTCTTTCAGTCGAAATTTGGAAACTGTTTTTCATATACGATCCTTTTATCACAATTTTATCAATTTTATAACGTGATTTTCATTATTTCTCGTATTTACTGCAAGCTTTTATATCTCTGCGCATTCCATTTGCATGACCGTCGGGGTCAGACCCTTTAAGTGGGAGTGAGAAGCTATGCCTTCGTGAGGTTTTCACCTCCGCACGGGCTAGTGGACTGCTTCCGGGATACATCTGTACCTATGTCTTCGTGAGGTTTTCACCTCCGCATGGCCATAGAGAAATGTGTCCCCCTGAACCGAACTCGATTCATATGAGCCTATAATGGGTGAAAATCGAGGAATTCGCGGGTTCAGGTACCTTTCTACTCTAAGACCAAACCACATTTATTGAGCCTAGGAGCCTACCCTAGGTAGAGCCAACCAAACCTTAGAAAAATTACCCGAATATATGCTCTATGTGTTGTTATTATGATACTGATATGTTTTGTTTTGTTTTGTACATGATCGCATTGCATTGCATAGTCGTTGAAAAGAGGCGTCAATTCAGATTCGGTTGCTAAATAGAGCACTGATCATGGAAAAGGGGTTTCTTGATAGAGTGGAGGAAAATGCGACCGTCCGAAAGTGGTCCGAGGAAACATGGCAAGAAAAAGGAGATAGCCTGGTTGAGGGATACACTTCAGAGTTGTGGGACTTCACCAGCATCAGTGTCACACAAAATGATCTCCGAGAGTTAAGAGAGATATGGGCCAGCTGGGACGACGAGGCCAAGCAACTATTTTACTATAATTATGGTGATTTGCCTTACTTACTGGACATTAAGGTAGATAAGCATCTGTTCCGAGCCCTGACCCAATTTTGGAACTCAGCATACAGTTGCTTTACTTTCGAAAATGTAGATCTGGCACCTACAGTGGAAGAATACACCACCTTACTTCGTTGCCCGAGAATGCAGACTAACAAAGCCTATGTTAGGGTGGTCAATGTCCCGAGCTTTGTGAAGAAATTGATGAATATCACGGGCATGAGTGAACAGTGGGTTGCAGCTCGAATTCAACAGAAAGGGGAAGGCAAGTGCATCCCTTGGAAAAGTTTGAAGGACCTGGTTCTAACGCATCCCGACATGAAGATAAGAGTCGACGTGTTTGCTTTGGGAATTTATGGACTGGTAATTTTTCCTAAAGCCTTGAGACATATAGATGAAGCAGTCACCGACTTATTTGATCGACTGAATAAAAGGGTCACCCCGGTCCCCGCAATACTAGCAGAAACTTTCCGATCACTGAATGCGTGCCGAAGAGCCGGCGAAGGAAGATTCATAGGATGTGCCCAACTCTTGTTAGCATGGTTTCATAGCCACTTTTGGAAAGTGGAAAAGCCGTCCTATCGGGCTTGTTATGAAAATTACTCTCCGTTAAAAGATATAGCATCTACACTGAGGCGGGATGATATTTCAGAAGAAAAATGGATGGAAATTCTTCAGAATTTACAGGTCGAAGATGTTGAATGGAAGGCTCCATGGATGACTCCCGATGAAATTTTATATCGCTGTGGTAACTTCGACTGGGTCCCTCTACTCGGGATATGGGGAGCCGTCGGATACGCTCCATTGCTTGTATTGAGGCAGTATCACTCAAGACAGTTTGTGCCAGCTACGCAAGGTTTAGCCCAAAGTGAGTTTGTGTACAGAGGCGAAAATTATAAACAAAAAATTCGTGAGATATCGAAAGCTTGGAGCAAAACTTGCAGGATGAAGAGATTTGCTGCAAAACCAATGTCAACCCCTGAGTACGATTACTGGAGAAGTCAAAGAGTCAGCGATAATGTCCTCTTGCCAAGTCAAGAAAATGCTCGGCCTTTAGAAGAGCATCTGCGAGTGATCCCATCAGAATTGGACGTTATCAAACAAGACTTTGAAGAAAAGAGTCGAGAATTAGGGAAAAAGATAGAGAAGCTCGAAGAGGAAAAGATGCAATTGGGATTAGACGTTGATATCCACAAGCAGGAGGCTGAGAAGCTAAGAAAGGGGAAGAGTAGGGTCGAAGAAGACTTAGACGATTTGAAAACGCGATACAAGAAAATTTGTAGGGCTAGAAGGACTGCTGGTTTGGGTAAGACGTCAGAACAGTGGAGACAAGAAGTCAAAGAGGAACAAACTAAGGCTAGTCGTTGGGAAAGGCAATTTCAGGAAACCCAAGCACGAGAGGATACACTAAAAAGAAGTTTGCTAGAGAGTCAGAGTGAAAAAGACAGGTTGCGAGCTCGGGTAGCTGACTTGGAAAAGTCCCTGTATCATCATCGCAATCGTAATTCCGTGATTGAGCTGAAGGCTAGTTTAAGCAAAATCGATGAGTTAAAAGTGAAAATAGAGGAGTCAGAGAGGGCACTGCAAAATGCTGAATTACGAATTGAACTCCTTGAAGCGAATAATGAACACTGGAAGGAACAGCTCCACTACTCACAGAGTCAGGTTAGAGATCGCGATCATGTCATGGGTGAAGCCTTGATTCAAATTCGAGAAGTCGCCGAGCATCTGCAAATCCTAGCAGCAGAAGCTGACATATTAAGCTTAAAGTTTGAGTCAGTATCAGATCGTGGCCGAGACTTAGCTTGGCTTCTCAAAAAAGTTAAGACCCTAGGAAATAGGGCTAAGTCGTATATGTAATCATCTACCTTATGTAAAGAAGTTCGTTTTCTAGAAAAGTGATCTAATAGAATCGAATCAAGAATTAACGCCTCTTTCTTTTCATTCATACGCAGTGCATCACATTAACCTGCATATGCATCCATAACTAATATTCATATGGCATCTTTCGCATTTATAAGGCATTCGTACATTCATGTAAATATCGTTCACTAAGGCCCAAAATCACACGATTCGCAGTTACGACAATATAAAGGCTGGAACTACATCATTCGTATAGAACGCGTCGGCGAGTTAGAACAATGGAAGCTGCATTTAATGAAAGAATCGAAAGAATGGAAAGAATTCAAAAAGAACTACAAGAACAACTAGCCAAATCACAGCAAGAGACGAGGGACCTGATGGTGAGATCGCGGGAGGAGTCACTAGAACAAAAGGACCAAATGACTAAGATGATGGAGATGATGTCGGCCTTAGTCAAAGGGAAGGGACCCATACAAAACCCTGAGGTTGTGAATCTTGATCAGGATCCACCCTACCCTCCTGGGTTTACTCCGCCTTACGCGATACATAGAGGATACACGCAGGGAGGACCCGCGGGTGTAGAACAACGGCCTGTAACACCCCCTCCTGTAGGACAGGGAGTATTTGTGGCAAACCCAGGAACTGCTCCGGTTGATCCACCTGTCCCAGACCTAGACGATCCTGCAGAAATCGCTAGGCTAAGGATAGAGGATCATGAAGTCCAAGAAAAATATAGAAGTCTGGAGGAAAGACTTAGAGCGATAGAAGGCATTGAAGTCTTCTCGGCGCTAAATGCTAAAGAACTTAGTCTGGTACCGGACTTGATCCTACCTCCAAAATTCAAAGCACCGGATTTTGAAAAGTATGATGGCTCGAGATGCCCGAAGGCACATCTCGTTATGTTCTGCCGAAAAATGACTGGTTATGTTAATGAAGACAAGCTGCTTATACACTGTTTTCAGGACAGTTTGACCGGATCAGCTCTCCGCTGGTACAATCAACTCAGTAGAGAAAAGATTCGAACCTGGAAGGATTTGGCAGCGGCATTTTGCGAGCAGTACAAACATGTCTCCGATATGGTACCCGACCGCATGACACTACAAATGATGGAGAAAAAGCCATCAGAAACTTTTAGACAATATGCGCAGAGGTGGAGAGACGTCTCGGCTCAGGTAGAGCCTCCATTGACCAAGACCGAGATAGCAGTCCTGTTCATCAATACCCTGAAGGCGCCATTCTATGATAAATTAGTCGGAAGCGCCACAAAAGACTTCTCGGATGTTGTCATATCCGGTGAACTAATAGAAAATGCGGTTAAAAGTGGAAGAATGGAAGGAGAAGGTTCGAAGAAGGCAGTGCCTATGAGAAAAAAGGAGCCGGAAGCCCACATGGTGGGAACCGGAAACTGTTATGCTCCTAGCCCATATCCTAATCAATTTCGACCTCGAAATTACCCACCACCAAACTTCTATCAACCACAAGCCCCCTATTACCAACCACCACCTCCCTATCCTTCTTACCCTGTCTATGCAACCAACAACCCGAGGCCAGCCACCGCGTTTCCTCAAAACGCCGGCTCCACCCAAAGTCAACCCAGAAACGAACCAAGGCCAGCAAGGCCAAACCCCGAGAGACCCCAATTCACCCCCATTCCGGTATCTTATGGGGAACTATACCCCAAGCTTTTGGAAAAACAATTGATATCTCCCCATTACATGGCACCGTTGAAGCCCCCGTACCCAAAGTGGTACGACCCAAATGCTAGCTGTGCATACCACGCGGGGAACCAGGGGCACTCTACGGAAAATTGCATCGCCTTTAAACGAAGAGTCCAAGGACTAATTGATGCCGGTGTTTTGCGCTTCGACGGTACCGGTGGTGAAACCGGGAACCCGTTCCCAAATCATACTGAAAGAAATGTAAGCGCAGTGGAGGAGATAAACGATTTGCAAATTAGAAGAGTTGTTTCAGAAATAAGTTCACCTTTGCAGAGAATCTGGGAGGTGCTGCTTGAAAAAAAATTACTCTGTCGTCTTAAGGGGGTAACCGAGAAAAGAAATGCGAAAAGTCAAACTTTTTGTGACTTTCATGAAGTCGAAGGACATAACATCCAGTCTTGTGAGCAATTTAAGGAACTACTCCAAGACATGATGAACAACAAAGAGATTGAAATCTTCAACGGAAGAAGAGAGGCCAGTGAAAGAGAAATCTGTGCCTCCGATGGTCAATCATCGGATCTCCCTTACACCGCTGAACGACCACTGATAATCTACTATGATGCAAGGAGAGAACCGGTAAAACCGAAAATGATAATTGATGCGCCATCACCTTTCCCGTATAAGGATAGTAAGGCGGTACCTTGGAAGTACGATGTCAATATTGTCACTCCTGAAAGTGAAAAATTCCAAGGCACGGCTGAAAACATCGGAGAAGTTGGTCATTTTACCCGGAGTGGAAGATGCTACTCCAAAGAAGTTGAACCAGCAAAAAGGAATAATGACTTGAAACAAAAAGGAAAGGCACCCATGCTTGAGGCTGAACCTGAATCTGAAAGTCCGCCTGAACGGCAAGAGACCAAAAAACCTGTGAATGAAGAAGAAGCACAGGAATTTTTGAAATTCATTAAACATAGCGAGTACAACGTGGTCGAACAACTAAGTAAACAGCCTGCACGTATTTCGGTATTATCCCTGTTATTGAACTCGGAGCCGCATCGAAATGCCTTGTTGAAGGTATTGAATCAAGCCTATGTAGCAAACAATGTATCGGTCGAAAAGCTTGATAGGTGGATCAATAACTTGAACGCTGATAATTTCATCTCCTTCAGCGATGATGAAATACCACCGAACGGTAGAGGCTCCGTGAAGGCACTGCACATAACAACCCGATGCAAGGGATATATAATACCAAACGTGCTTATTGATAATGGGTCAGCGCTTAATGTTATGCCCCTGGCCACACTTTCCAGAATTCCGATAGATTTGTCCTATTTGAGGCCGTGTCATTCCGCGGTGAGAGCATTTGATGGAACGAGACGAGAAGTTGTAGGAAAAATTGAGATCCCTCTAGAAGTGGGTCCTTATGTCTATGACGTCGAGTTCCAAGTTATGGACATCACCCCTTCATATAATTGCCTCCTGGGGAGGCCATGGATCCATTCGGCTGGGGCAGTTCCATCATCCCTTCATCAGAAAATAAAGTTTATCATGGATGGCTGCTTAGTTACCGTTGAAGGTGAAGAGGATATTGTTGCGTCTATCTCTGCAGACACACCTTATCTCGAAGCGAACAAAGACGCCGTGGAATGTTCCTTTAGATCCTTTGAGTTCGTCAACGCCACATTTGTGGCTGAAGGAAATAGAATTCCCGTGCCTAGGCTGTCGAAGAATACTAAAATGGGAATCAAGCTGACGGTAGGGAGAGGGGCCCGAGCAAGAAAGGGTTTGGGAATACATCATCAAGGGATAGTCAGGGCCTTAAAACCAGTACCTCATAAAGCCCGATTTGGTCTAGGATTCCAACCAAAGGCACATCATTTGAAGAAACAGTGGAAGAAGGAGCAAGAAAGAAGGGTTGCGAGAAATCTAGGACGAGAGCCGGAATGGGAACCCATCGAGTACCCCCATCTGTCAAGCACATTCACATCCGCTGGGATCATATATCCAGGGCAAGAGAATGAACACAGCCCACTGCTACTCGCTGAGAAGGCTTTTCAGAACGTTTGTATAAATGTCGTTGATGAAGAAGCTGGTACAAGTGAAAGTGTTTCGAGGATACGCCCTTGTCCCCCAGGTTACATGTTGAACAATTGGACCGCTGAAGATCTTCTTGTGGTCTATAAGTCTTCCTCAGAGTAATGTCCGATATTCACTTTTTGTGTCCCTAAATATAATGGGATTCTTTTGTAAGAGCTGTCGTCTGCTCTTTATCTATTAAATGAATATTAATGAAGAAGCATTTTGTCATAACCTTTCGCATTTGCATTTACTCCATAATTATTCTTCCATTTCACGACTTGTTCTTACACTTACCTCACACCATACCATAACATTTTGTTTGTTGTTGCCAATGCTTGGATGTCCCTCTATAGTTTTTCTTTTTTATCCAATTTTCAGGTGTTCAGATGCCAATGACATGAACGAGCCCGTTACCAATCTTGAAATTGATTTCGAGAGGACTGTTTGTTTAGGAGAATTCGAGGATGAGGAAAATGCCGAAGACTATGTCTCGTCCCCTGACTTGCTAAGGTTGGTGGAACAAGAGGACAAACAGATTTTACCTCATCAGGAATCTGTTAGAACAATAAACCTGGGGACTGATGAAAATAAGCAAGAAGTGAAGATTGGAACCTCTATCTCAGAGGACACCAGGCATAATTTGATCGCTTTGCTCCATGAGTACAAAGATGTGTTCGCATGGTCGTATCAAGACATGCCGGGGTTAGATGAGGACATAGTGGTCCACAAGCTCCCTCTGAGGCCAGAGTGCAAACCCATTCAACAAAAGTTAAGACGAATGAGGCCTGAAATGCTGTTGAAGATAAAAGAAGAAGTCAAGAGGCAATTTAATGCGGGCTTCTTACAAGCCTCCAAATATCCAGAATGGGTGGCTAATATTGTTCCAGTGCCAAAGAAGGACGGTAAAGTGCGAATGTGCGTGGATTACCGCGACCTGAACCGAGCAAGTCCCAAGGATAATTTTCCCTTGCCACACATCGACACATTGGTAGATAATACGGCAAAGCATTCATTATTTTCTTTCATGGACGGATTCTCGGGGTATAACCAAATCAAAATGGCTCCCGAGGATATGGAGAAAACCACCTTTATAACGATGTGGGGAACGTTCTGCTACAAGGTAATGCCATTCGGGCTCAAGAATGCCGGGGCCACGTATCAGAGGGCCATGGTGACATTGTTCCATGATATGATGCATAAGGAGATAGAAGTCTATGTCGATGACATGATTGCTAAATCCAGAGGAGAAAAGGAACATATTGTGGACCTCAAAAAGTTATTTGAAAGACTGAGAAAGTTTCAGCTGAGGCTTAATCCAGTTAAATGTACATTCGGGGTTACCTCGGGAAAGTTGCTAGGCTTCATCGTCAGTGAAAGAGGCATCGAAGTGGATCCGGAAAAGATAAAAGCCATTCAAGAATTACCACCTCCGCGCACACAGAAAGAGGTCAGAGGATTCCTGGGAAGGCTAAACTACATTTCCCGATTTATTGCTCAACTCACCAATCAGTGTGATCCCATCTTTCGACTCCTTCGAAAGCATAACCCTGGGGCATGGGACGAAGAATGCCAGGAGGCCTTTGACAAAATAAAACAATATTTGTCTAGCCCCCCAGTGCTAGTGCCACCAACTCCAGGAAGGCCTTTGATTTTGTATTTAACGGTGTTTGAAAACTCAATGGGTTGTGTACTCGGGCAACATGATGAGTCGGGAAAGAAAGAAAAGGCGATATACTACCTCAGCAAAAAGTTCACAGAATACGAGGCAAGGTATTCGTCGATCGAAAGATCCTGTTGTGCTTTGGTTTGGGCAGCTAAGAGGCTCAGGCAATACATGTTGTATCATACGACATGGTTAATCTCAAGGCTGGACCCGATAAAATATATGATGGAATCACCCGCACTCTCGGGGAGGATGGCCCGATGGCAGATCCTGTTATCAGAATATGATATCAGCTATGTGAACCAAAAATCGGTGAAAGGGAGTGCAATAGCTGATTTCTTGGCGGCTCGAACAACAGAAGAATATGAGCCCCTGAGATTTGATTTCCCGGATGAGGACTTAATGTGCATCACAGAGAAAGAATGTGAGTCATCAAAAGGGACGCCTTGGATGATGAGCTTTGATGGTGCATCGAATGCTCTGGGGCATGGGATCGGAGCAGTCTTGATATCCCCAGAAGGGGGCCATTATCCGTTCACCGCTAGATTAGACTTCTTCTGTACTAATAATATAGCAGAATATGAGGCTTGTATCATGGGACTACGGGCAGCCATTGAACGAAACATCGAGATCCTAGAGGTATACGGGGATTCAGCCTTGGTGATCTACCAAATCCGCGGAGATTGGGAAGTGAGAGATCCAAAGTTGATTAAGTACAGCTATCTGGTGGCTGAATTGATCAAAGATTTCAAAGAAATAACTTTTAATTACTTCCCACGAGAAGATAACCAACTGGCTGATGCCTTGGCCACTTTGGCTTCCATGTTCAAAACAAATAGAGCAGCAGAAATAATGCCCCTCAGGATGAGCATATACGAAGTCCCTGCACATTGTTATAGCATTGAGAAAGAGGCTGACAGACGACCTTGGTACCATGATATCTTAGAGTACGTCAAGAATCAAACGTATCCTGAACAGGCAAACGAGAATGACAAAAGAACAATCAGAAGAATGTCAGTGGGATTCGTTCTTGATGGAGACACCTTGTACAAGAGAGGTAAAGATCAGGTGCTTCTGAGATGTGTAGACACTACTGAGGCTAAGAAAATACTTGAAGAAGTTCATGAAGGAATATGTGGGACCCATTCCAACGGTTTCACTACGGCCCGGAAAATCATGAGACTCGGGTACTACTGGTCGACGATGGAGAGCGATTGCATTAGCTACGCAAGAAAGTGCCACAAATGTCAAGTTTATGGCGACAAAATTCACGTAGCTCCCTCGCCCCTTCATGTTATGACGTCTCCATGGCCCTTTTCAATGTGGGGCATGGACGTTATAGGGCCGATTTCTCCCAAAGCTTCCAATGGGCATCGATTCATTTTTGTGGTTATAGATTATTTCACGAAATGGATAGAAGCTGCCTCATTCGCCAATGTGACCAAAACCGCTGTCTGTAGATTCTTGAAAAAGGAAATCATTTGTCGATATGGTTTACCTGAAAGAATCATCTCAGATAACGCCTTGAATTTGAACAACAAAATGATGACAGAAGTGTGCAAGCAATTTCGAATAAAGCATCATAATTCCTCGCCATATCGACCAAAGATGAACGGAGCTGTTGAAGCGGCTAACAAGAATATAAAGAAGATTATCGGCAAAATGACAGAGACCTACAAGGACTGGCATGAAAAGCTGCCATTCGCTCTGTTTGCATACCGCACATCTGTGAGAACATCTACAGGGGCAACCCCTTTCTCTCTGGTCTATGGGATGGAGGCCGTGCTACCTATCGAGGTTGAGATACCGTCCCTACGAGTCTTAATGGAATCAAAACTCGAGGAGGCAGAATGGGTCCAAGCTCGATATGATCAGCTGAATCTCATCGAAGAAAAGCGTTTGAAGGCAATCTGCCATGGACAGATGTACCAGAAACGGATGATCGCCGCCCATGACAAGAAAGTAAGGCCAAGAGAATTCCATGAAGGAGAACTCGTGTTGAGAAAGATCCTCCCAATACAAAAGGATTTGCGAGGGAAATGGGCACCTAATTGGGAAGGGCCATATGTCGTAAAGAAGGCATTCTCTGGCGGGGCCTTGATCCTTGCAGAAATGGATGGGAAGGAGTTACCAAATCCAGTGAACTCTGATGTTGTGAAGAAATACTACACTTAAAAAAAAAAAAAAAAAAAAAAAAAAAAAAAAAAGGGGGGAGATCAAGGTGAAAACCCGAAAAGGGCGTCTTGGTCAAACGCAGAACATTAGGATGAAAACCCGAAAGGGCGTCCTAATAAAGTAAATCTGGGCCCAAGGGGCAGAAGTAATTTTGAACAGTGGGCCAAGCGACCAGGCTATAGTATGAAGCATTTCTGAAACACTCGAGATCTTCTACACAAGAGGCCTTGCTCAAAAAGATTCGTGATTGAGAAACGTGGCACAGTTCGTGCATTGAATATCTAGAACATTTGTATCCACCAATATGGTTCCTTTTCTTTTATAACACTTTTATCTTTGGCGAACTTTCTTTGTTTGTTACCTTCGAAATTAATGTGAAGTCTCTTTCTTGTACCTACCTGACCATTTGCATGCATCTCATTATGTTGTTTATTTAATTGATAAATGTAATATGACATGCTCTGAACAAAAGAAATGTTGAATATTACTCGGATAGAAAACTTGATAGACGCAGGAGTCTCAAAGCCGGAACAAAAGTTCAACATATACCAAACAAGTGATATCTGAGAAACGCAGTTCACTTGTAAAGCTCGAAAGAGGGATATAAAAGCCTGAAGAGAAACTTAAGAATCCTAGCGTTGAAAGTAGATCATCATGATAAGCAAAATAGGAGCTCGAAAACAAGAATAAAAGCTCAGATAGGGCAAAAGAATGCTATCCAAGAAACAAAGGTTACTCGTGAAATTGGGAAAACGAGTACGAAGTTTAAAAGAAAAAGGTCAAGAAATAATGAGGCTGGACCATTACAAGAGTCATGAAGAAAAGAGATCACGACAAACAAATGCAAAGCACATAACATGTTCATATAGGCATGAATGCATTAAGGCAAATAGGTGCATATCATGATGACATCATGCATAACATACAGGCATTTTAGCAGAACAAGAGGTTGCGATGACAATTGCATCCAAATCAAAGAAGGAGACACTTGAATTCCACCATGTGAGAAATTTTGGGTGATTTTAATTTATGTTTTCGAAAATCAACTCATACTGCGAGAAGTGAGTTGAGCCTCAGGACACGCTGAGGTATTTTCAATTTCAGTTTTTAATTTATGTTTCAAAAATCAACTCATATTGCGAGAGGTGAGCTGAGCCTCAAGACACGTTGAGGTACTTTTAATTTCAGTTTTAGATCAACTCATATTGCGAGAGGTGAGTTGAGCTCTTTTTAGTTCTTTTCAGTTTATGTTTCAAGGTCAACTCATATTGCGAGAAGTGAGTTGAGCTCCTTTAATTTCAGTTTTAATTTGTGCTCCAAAATCAACTCATATTGCGAGAGGTGAGTTGATCTTTTCAATTTCAGTTCTTTTATTTTCTGTTTCAAGAGTCAACTCATATTGCGAGAGGTGAGTTGATCTTTTTTCTGCCTTTTAATTTCTGTTTAATCAAACTCATATTGCAAGAGGTGAGTTGATCTTTTTCAGTTTCTGCTTTTTTAATTTATGTTCAATCAACTCATATTGCAAGAGGTGAGTTGATCTCTTTTCAATTTTTTTTCTTCAATTTCTGCTTTTCAATTTTCGTTTATTCAATTCATATTGCGAGAATTGAGTTGAGCTCTTTTAATTTCGGTTTGTGTTCCAAAACCAACTCATATTGCGAGAAGTAAGTTGAGCTTCAGTTTGCACACTGAGGTACTCGCAATTTATATTTCGAGAACTAACCCATATTGCGAGAATGTGCAGGTCAAGCAATTTTTGACCTCATCTCAATCAAGGATGAAGATTGGAGCTGATTGAAGACGTTAGAGTTGGCCTCTTTAAAGCTGCAATGGAGCCAGTTGAAGATGCAAAATTTGCCTCTTTGAAGGTGCGAGGGACCCAATCAAAGATATAGACCTCGCATCCCCAGTGAAGTCGCAGAGGCGCAGACTGAAGTCAAGTGTCATCTTCCTGAAGTTGTAACAGAGCAAATTGAAGATACCAGATCTCATCTCTGAAATTTCAGAAGATCAGGTCATGACGAATTCCATATCCTCGAAGTGGATAGATCGAGGCTACAAGTCGAAGCTCAGAAGTCGCGAGGGATTGAACCTAAAGCTATGAGAGGCGGTGGGTTGGAATAGGGTTACTTAAGAAAAGAAGCCCCAGAGCAAGTCAGGAACTAGCAAGACCGGGCAAAATTGGCCTTTCTTTATGTCTTTGCTCTATTACCATTACACGACAATGAGCAAAGAGGGGCAGCTGTAATGGCCAATTTTGGCCCGTGTAAATTAAACCAAAAATAAATGTCCATTTTACAATTCTTGAACCCAAAATTAAAATCCATTTACAACATTTTAACCCTATGACCCAAACAGAGGCCCGTGACCCATTAAGCCTAATGCACAGAAAACCCTAACCCATTACAAGTTAACCCAAATCCTAATCGGTTACAACCAAACCCTAACCGCCTCTGCCTACTTGCATCTGTTGCTACTGACACCACTGCAGCACCGCCCAAGGTCACTTCCACCGCCCTTATGCCTCAAGTGTACCTGCAAAACATTAAACGAAGATTAGACAGGAAATAGTAAACTAATCGTAGAAATGGTCTATAAAGCCCGATTTTGAATACAATGTAAGGGCTGGCATTTTTCTGAAACAATTTTACAAGTTCAAAATACAAATTCAAGGATTCAAAAACAATAAGATATCGATTTTAATTCTATTTCAACGAAGGGATACCCCCGACAGAAGCAATATCGGAAAACCAAAACACGCAAAGAGGTAATTTTTACTTTCTTTTTAATCTGTTTTCACAGGTATATATATATATTAAATAATAATAATCAGAATAATAACAAAAATAATAAGAAATAAGAAATACAAAAAAAAATCAAAAAAAAATTACCTTTTTCCGGCCACCGGAACGGTGGCCGGACGGCGGCGAAATGGCGGCAGACGACGGTCCGATCATCGGCCGGTGACCGGCCGGTGACCGGACGGTGACCGGTCCGGTGACCGGAGCTCCGGGCCCGGAGCTTGCCCCCCGAACCTTCCCTCTCCTCTTTCCCTTTCCCTCCTTCCTTCTCCTTCCTTTCCTTCTCCTTCCCTTTCCTTTCCTTCTCCTTCCCTTTCCTTTCCTTTCCTTCCCTTTCCTTCCCTTTTCCTCTCTTCCCCTCCCCCTTTTTTTTTTCTTCCCCGGGTGCCAAATGACCCAAAAACAAAAAAAGGGGCCTTTTATACTAACCGACCTGGGTCGGGTCGACCCGACCCAAACCGGTTAGGGTCCGCGTGCTGTGACGTCACTGGGGTTATTTTCAACCCCAGTCCTTCCGCTTTTACACCGTTGTGCAATCAAGTTTTAATTTATTTTAAATTGACCCTGAAAGTTACTCCGTGTTGCGATTTGATCCTCCCTGCCACGTACCGTTTTAAACACGCGGGAAATTTGTGTTCCTGGTCCCCCGCGTTTTAACCCGTGTTCTAATAGGTCCCTGTGACTTGTTTTAATTTTAAAATTTGGCCCGAATCTTTGTTTTGTTCTTCAATTTAGTCCCCTTTCCAGCGACACCGTTTTGGGATAACTGGGAAAATTGCCGTTTTGGACCCCTGAGGTTTTGCCCGTGTTCGAATAGGTCCCTTTTGACTGTTTTGGTTTTAAAATCTGGCCCAAAAGTTTAAATTCGTTTCTAATTTGGTCCTTTCTGCCCAATTTCATATTTTTTTATTTATTTTATTTGTTATTATTTATTATATTATTATGCATTTTAATATTTATTGTTATCATTACATAATTATTGTTTAGTTTTTTTTTCTTTTTTTCTTTTTTAGGTTAAAATCTTGTTTTGTTATTATGATTTATATTATTATATTTTTATATCATCATCATTCTCATATATTATTATTATCATTAATATTATTATTATTATTATTATTATTCATATTATTATTATCATATTCGTACGTAAAGTATAGTGTAATATTTTATGATATTATTAGCATTTAGTTTAAAACAAAGATTATACTTATTTTGTCATTATATTATTATTATTGTGTATATAGGTTATTATATTTTTATAAGTTATTATTAGCAGCATATTTTAACCTAATTACTAATAATATCTTTATATATTATATATATCTTTAGATATTAATATGTTATATGTAAGTATTAGTTTAGTAATAGTTGTTTTAGATACCCTAATATATTGTGTATTCATGTTTTAAACGCTATATTCACGTATTATATATAGATCCTAATAATATGTCGTATTTGTGGTTTTCATTATCAATATGTATTATTATCTATATTATCATTATTTACCCACCTCAATATATTTTATCCAAAACAAGCATTTTATATATTATACTTATACATTGCGTGTATATTCATAGACCTCACATTGTGCATATTATGATTCCTATCGTATTTTTAGCACATCATTTTCGTTATTGTTTTTTCGATATTGGTCGCTCTTATTAATTTAACACTTCTTGTTACGAATTACACTATGTTTAGCCCTACACCAAATCGTCCTTTATACAAAGGCAATGTTTCGGTATTTAGACATTCGAGAAATCGTGCCCTAACGTACTGGGTTTCAATTTTCTCGTCTAAATCTAACTACCCAAATATCCTTCTTAAAACATAAATTTTAATAAAAACTTTATATATATATTATTATCATTTCGCGTATCACGTCGTCATTCATGTTCGTATTATCTTTTATTACCGCGTCCCCTTCTATTTTACTGTCATTTCATTACACGTTCTGTAAAGTACCTTTTACCCGACGTAAAGTTGATTTTCATAAAAGGCCACGTTCATGCTTAGACACTCGGAAAATTGTGCCCTAACGTATTGGGTCTCGATTTTCTGTTTAAGCCTAAATGACTGGATGGCCTTTCAAAGTCCAAGCATAATCTTAATATAAAAACTTATTTTCGGGAATTCGAGACATTGTGTCCTAACGCATTGGATACGATATTTTGCTATCCCGAGGTAAGATTTTCTAAAATCGAGGCAATGTTCGGTACTCAGGAATTCGAGAAATAGTACCCTAACGTATTGGGTTTCAATTTTCTTCGTTTATCCCAAGTATTCGAATATTCTTTCAAAATAAATACACAAACTCTAAATAGAAGACAAGTTTAGCCTCACAGGTCGAAATACCGTGTCCTAACGTGTTGGATACGATATTTTGCCTTAAGGCAAACCGGCCTCCTACTTATACACGTTTTCAATCCCCAAATGAATTTTAAAACAAATAAAGATCGTATTTTAGAATTCTTTCAAAGTTTCCGAATTATCGACTCTCAAGACATTAATTAATCAATAAGGTACCGGTTTCCGGGCGTATCGGGGGTGCTAATCCTTCCCCGTGCGTAACTGACTCCCGAACCTATTTTTCTGGTATGCGGACCAAAATCGTTGTTTTAATAAATCTAATGGTTTATCAAACAACCCCTTTTTGAGGTGACCGATCACACCCTAAAAAAGATCGGTGGCGACTCCAGTTTATTTTAAGTCGACGTCCATTTTGTTTTCACAAAAAAGGTATCGACACCTAATATTTGTTCTCACACCCAAACCATTTCCTTTTCCTTTTATGGGACAGATTTCCATATAAAATCTCATGTTATTTAAACCATTATATTTCTTTTCCCATGGCTAAACATAAATATTGGTAATGTAAAGTGAATAATCTCACTTCGGTTGGGGGTTTAAATATAGTTTTATTTCTTTATCTTTTTTGAGAACTGGGAGCTAAGGCTCGATACATGTATATCGTTCGGCTCGGTTTGTGTTCGTGTCTCGACACGTATTGTGATATTTTTAGTTGAGGAAAATCCTTGTTATTTTTAAAAACTGACACTGCTATTTTACCATTTTGCCTCATTAAGAAAACAATATAAATAGCAGTCTTTCTTAGCTTGCTTGTTTTCTGTTCAGAAAATTTTTCCGACCAAGTTTTCAGCTTTAGTTTCTAGTCTACTTTTTCAATTAGTTTTGAGAATACTAATATCATATATTTTCTACATTTTTTATTCAAGTGTACAATATTGAAGTATTATGCTAACCTTGGGGGCGATATCCACTATACGATTACACCGATCAGGCGAATTTGCTTCTAAAGTAGTGATTCTTCCACAATACAGTATCATTTTATTTATTTATACTCAGTTTATTTATCTTGTCAGTGCTAATAATTTCGTTTTGTAATAATATATTTCTTAATAATAAATACAATTTAAATTATTAAAAAATATTAATTTATTATCGGTACAAAATAAGATTAAATTTTATAAAAGAAACAACTAACAGATTGGTTTTTTTGAATAAATGAAAAGTTGTAAATAATAATTAAATAATCTTTAATTGATGTTTATAAAAAAAATACTAACTTGAGTCCCTTATCAAATGCCTTACAATTCTAATATGGTTGCGACACGTAGATTTATGGATATATATATATATTTTTTTTAAATTATATTTAGCTATTTATATTAATGTTATTTGTTTTAAAATATTTAATATTAAGATAATACAAAAATTCATTATGATTTGAATATTAATATTAATATATTGTAATTTAAAAATATTATTAATAATTTTTTACAAGCTATTTATTTTATATATTGTTAAATTAAATTTTAAAATAGATAATATTAGATTTTTGTAATTTTATATTTATCTTTACTCTATTTTAATAATTGAATGTAATTAATTTGAAAATTATAAATTTAATTTAATTTTAAAATTATGAAGTATTGAAATTTTAAAATAAATATTTATTAAATAATTTTATAAATTTAGTTTTATAAATATTAATTTAATTTTATATCCATGTCATATATTTATTACAAAGAAATATGTATGAAAAATGAGTTTTGTTATAATCCAAAATGAAAAATACCTTAAGTCTTATTTCATTTAACATTTTCTACTTGTACCAAACCGTCGTCGTTCGTCTCCTCTCCTTCCCATCATGGGCAGCTTCAAAATCAAGCTGTGAAAGCCACGCCTCCAACAATTCAACTATTTCTTTATTAAATAATCTATAAGAATGTCCATAAGGGCTCTTAGCTTTACACCTGTCCTTATGTAAAAAATATAAAAAAACAAATAATTTCTTTATGTACACATTAAAAATATATAAAAATAGAAATAAATATATAAAAATCCAGAAAGTATATAATCTAAAAAAAAACATATGAATTATAAAAAAATATAATAATAAAATTTTAAAAATACTATAATTGAAAAGAAATTAGTTGAAATTAATAATATTATTACAAAAAATGTAAAAAATGTAAAAAATATTTAAAAAATTAAAATGTTTAAAAAAATTTTATAAAATTTTAAAATATATAATTACCAATTTCTAAGAAGGTATTTAAATTTCAAGTTTTTATTTTTGCAATTACTTGAAATTTAAGTACTTGTTTTAATTTTATTACATTTTTCAATTCTTATATATGATTTTGACTTTTAAAATTTATAATTATATATTTTAAAATTTTATAAAAATATTTAAATTTTTTATATATTATATATGATTTTTTTTTATATTTTATGTAGTCTGTTTTAATAGCGTCACGTGGTTGGTCAATGCCCAGTCAATGACTCTCAACACTAGTCAATGATCGGTCAAAGTTAAAAAAATTTTAGTATTTAAATATTTAATATTATAATTTTTTATTTTTTAATTTAAATTTAATTTTTTAAATAAATCTAATTGCCACGTGACATTTTTTTTATTGGCGAAAACATGTCACATGGTGCTTTTCCATTGGACAAAATTGCCTAATAGATTTTTTTTTAACATCCATTACAAATGAACCAAAAAATAGAGGAATCTAATATTTTAGGTACCAAAGTGGGAAAATGAGTATACTTCAATAGCTAAATCATGAATTGAGCCTTATATTTAATGCATTTATAGTATATAAATTTGTATATTTACCTAAAATTTATATAAAAGCTCGAGTTTAGAACCATGAAAGGTGGTGTGACGATTGCTCACATTATTCATTAATCATGTAGTCAGGCATTCAATCCTACTCAAGTGTGACGTGATGGTTACTCACATTTTTTAAAGCCAACTGCTTACCTCTTTGGCGAGCACTCACGGCAAAATGATTAGTCACTGCTACAGGTGATGGATACATTAGTTTTGACAAAAAAAAACACAAATTTAAAAGAAACTTTTAAACTGACAAAATTATCTTCTATTATTGATTCTATTACTAAATTAATATTTAAAATATAATTTTTTAAATAAAAAACTAATAATATATTAGTTTTATTGATTTTATCATAACATTCAACAAGTAATAATTAATAATTAAATATATTCATACTGCAACTCTTATAACACTTAATTAATTGTTGTTAATTAGTGATTTATTTTTATTGATAAATTGTATTTGTTATTTTAAATTAATTATCATTGATTACATTTAAAATTATTTACTAATTAAAATTAAATTTAGCAGTATAAATAAATAGATTCAGGTAACACATAATGAAAATCAAAAGAACAAAAATCATTTTTTTCCATACTTATGGTTCAAAAAAGAAATACTAAGTCTTATTAGAATAATAAAAATAACGTCAGAGAAATGAAAGATCATAAAGTAATTTTATCATATTTATATTTATATTCAAATTAATATTTTGAATTTTATTTTATATTTTAAATTTTAGAGAATTAATTTCAAGTTGTGATGTTTGATGATGGTGTGACAAAATTTAAAGATTGTAAATAAGATGACAAACAAGAAGCAACGTTAATCAAAGATAACGATGAGGATGATAAATTGAAAAAAAAAATCAAGATCAAAATGATCAATAATTACTGTTTATATATTATTTTTAACCTATACCTGTAGGTACAAATAATAAGTAATGTTAATACATAATATCAACAAAAGTGGAGAACGAGGGGGAGGGAGTTCTAGCGATGAGCAGAAGAGGAAGATAGTAATAATATACTATTTGGAGTGTTCTCCTCCTTGATTTACACGCTTTGAATTGGGGAGAGCACTCCAATACTCCTTTTTTTTACCGTCTTCTTGTTCTCTGCTCCTTCATCAAAACTCACTCTCCCTCATTCTTCACTTCCGTTGATACTGTATATCAACAAGTAACAAATTAGATTTTATTTTAATTCTTTTAAGAAATTAATTTTTTTATTCATCTAAATATAATTTAATTTTAATTATTTTTAGGAAGCTAAATTTATTTTAATTTGTCTTTACTTCATTACATATATATATATATATATATATATATTGAATAAGATTAGATTAATAGTTATTCCACATTGAAAAAGGAATTGTTATAATATTGATAAAATGTTATGATAATCTCATCTAAAATCAATTTTGAACATGATTCATCAAGATTGATTTCAGTATACTCGAATCAATTTTAATTTATTTTTTAATTAATAATTAAAATAAAAAGTTGAAATTAACTTTTCAAATTAAATGTAATTTGATAATTTTTAATACATTAAAATCATAAAACAAAATTACATTTTCATCATAATTTAAACTATTCAAATCTATAAATAAAGAATATCTTACTATTTTAAATGATTTCTTACCTAAGAATATATTACTATTTTAAATAATTACTTTCATTGTGTTTTAAATTCATATTTATATTATTATATTAAATTAAATATTTTTTAAAATAGATAAAATCCAATAAATATTGAATTATTTTCAGTCGTATGATATGTCTTAAACATAAGGAAAACATTTTTACTATTATATCAAAACTATATAAAATAATAAAAATATTAAACTACACTTTTTATTGTCGTATACAATTATATCACACTTATTATATCCAAAGAAAGTTGACCTACAACATAGTCTCATGAAGGTTCGAACTCAAGTGGATTTTATAATTTAATACATACCTACATTAATAATAATACTAATATTAACCGTGCTAAAACTTAATTAAATTCACTAAAAAAATTCAAAAAGACAACCCTAAAATAAGATAAGGAATTCTCGGACCGCTAGGCTGAACAAAATTACCTTTTTAGGAAAAAGAATAGAATGAAAATAATTGTGTTTACTAAAAGTAAGGAAAAAAGTAATCCTTTTTTGACTTTTTTTTTTCTCCTTTTGTATGAAGAGAAAGAAAAAGGAAGATTTTGCATTAATTTGATTTTTCACAATTGGATTAAATTCAATGAAGATATTACTTCTTAAATTTATTGAATAAAAGCTTTATTATATACATAAAAGAAGTGAAATTTTAATTGAGGATATATTTTTTGAGAATTAAATGAATTTATTTGTGGATGCTTATTGCGATTGGATATGAATAAAAGTAGTAGGGTTATTGTAAATTGTAATAGAAATTTTATGGACTCCGTGCATGAAAAATAGGAGAAAGGTTAAGATTCTTTCCCATCCAAGTTGTTGTGAGTGGAGAATATGAACAAAAGGTCATCTAATTGAGAAAACAAAGAATCTGATGACTCAATTGAGAATCTGGTGGTGGCAAACCCACTTTAATCGACGCCCGCCTCCCTTTGATTCTCCTGTATGTCCAAAGAAACCAAGAAACAGAGTCTTCTTTCTTTAAACCATCCTCCTCCTCTTCCTAAAACTGAATAGCAAATCATCCATGGCAGCCACCGTCAATCTTTCATCAACTCCCTCAAACCCCATCTTTAAACTCCCTTCTTTTTCTCTGAACTCGCCTCAAAAAACCTCCTTTTCTCTCTTTCCAAACTCCTCTTCTTTCCCTTGCAAACCCTTTTCCCATTCCCTTACATCTCAGTTTATCACCTCCTCTAAAAACCCCATCTCTGACTTGTTCCCACCAAACAAAAGTGGCCCAGAAGGCGATATTGTCTCTTCTTTTAGTGATGATGACGATAAGCCCCGCGAAGAGTGTGGTGTTGTGGGTATTTTTGGTGACCCTGAAGCGTCTCGTCTATGCTATTTGGCTCTCTATGCGCTTCAGCATCGCGGACAAGAAGGCGCTGGTATTGTAGCTGTGAACAATAATGTTCTTCAGACAGTTACTGGGGTTGGTTTAGTATCTGAGGTGTTTAATGAGTCTAACCTCGACCAATTACCCGGTGAAATGGCAATTGGACATGTTAGATATTCAACTGCCGGTTCCTCCATGTTAAAAAATGTGCAGCCTTTTGTTGCTGGATACCGTTTTGGGTCTGTTGGGGTTGCACACAATGGGAACTTGGTGAACTACAGAGCTCTGAGGGCTATGCTTGAAGATAATGGTTCAATTTTCAATACTAGTTCTGATACTGAGGTGGTGCTTCATTTGATCGCTATATCAAAGGCGAGGCCTTTCCTTTTGAGGATTGTTGATGCTTGTGAGAAGCTTGAAGGGGCATATTCAATGGTGTTTGTGACTGGGGACAAGCTTGTTGCGGTGCGGGACCCATATGGATTCAGGCCTTTGGTAATGGGAAGGAGGAGTAATGGTGCTATTGTGTTTGCCTCTGAGACTTGTGCTCTTGATTTGATTGAGGCGACGTATGAGAGAGAGGTCTACCCTGGTGAAGTACTGGTAGTGGATAAAAAAGATAGGGTTCAATCACTGTGCTTGATGCCCCACCCTGAACCAAAGCAATGCATTTTCGAGCATATCTATTTTGCACTGCCTAATTCCCTTGTTTTTGGACGGTCTGTTTATGAATCAAGACGTGTTTTCGGGGAAATACTTGCGACCGAGGCTCCCGTAGACTGCGATGTCGTGATTGCAGTGCCAGATTCAGGGGTGGTGGCTGCTCTTGGTTATGCAGCCAAAGCAGGGGTACCATTTCAGCAAGGACTCATCAGGTCTCACTATGTTGGAAGAACTTTCATCGAGCCTTTGCAGAAGATTAGGGACTTTGGCGTTAAGCTTAAGCTTTCGCCGGTTCGTGGCGTCCTGGAAGGTAAGAGAGTGGTGGTCGTGGACGACTCGATCGTTAGAGGAACCACATCTTCGAAAATTGTTAGGTTAATTAAGGAAGCAGGGGCCAAGGAGATTCATATGAGGATTGCAAGCCCACCAATTATAGGTTCTTGCTATTATGGAGTGGACACACCAAGCGCCGAAGAGTTGATATCTAATAGAATGAGTGTGGAGGAGATTAGAAAGTTCATTGGATGTGATTCACTTGCATTTCTGCCATTTGATAGCCTGAAGAAGATGTTATCTACTGATTCTCCAAAGTTTTGCTATGCTTGCTTCTCAGGGAAGTACCCTATTATGCCAAAAGAGGCTAAAGTGAAAGGGGTTGGTGATTCCATGGATGATGGATTGAATACACCTTTAGCTTCCATTGATGGACATTGGATTAAAGGACCGCCGAATTTTGACCTTGAGAAAGAGATCGATCCGCTGTATCAACAGAGCAAGATTTAGCTGTTTCAAGCATTAATATGGTGATTGGTTATTGATACAAATATCTTGTTGATCTGATCATAGTTTTTTTTTTCTTTTTACTTCAAGTTAGGGTTCTACATTCTAAAAGCTTATACAATTCTGTCCCATTGTTGCCTTGAGCAAATTATATAACTAGTAGTATATGAGTTTGTTTTGTTTACAATGGGCAACCAGATGAAGTTTGGATACATGTCATATGTTGTAATGGCTAACAAAGGATTTCATTTCTTAATATTATCAAGCAGAAGACTTGTTGAATTTGTCCATTTATAATCCACTCCAAAGTATGGAGAACTTAATGCTGCATGCATGTAGATGTGTGTAAAGGTTGGATTACAAACTCAAATGTGTAGCTGCATGCATAACCTGGTTATACATATCCTAAACATGATAGCATATACTCTTCAAAAATGCATATGATATGAATACATGAATGATATGTGTAGAGCCCAATTTCTGCCCGAGGTGTAATATCCCGAAAATTTCTATCATTGATATAGTAAAATAAAGAAATAAAGAAATAAAAAGAGAAATTTTGAGCTATATCAACAAAATCTATGAAGGAAGTGATTATGATGTATTAATCCAAGAAAGGACTAAATCGTAAAAGTGAGAGAAGTTTTGTGGCCCAAGAGTAAATACTTAAAATTTAAGGGGTTAAAGTGTAAATATGGAAAATTTGAAGGACCAATAGTGCAAATATTTTAAGGGTAGAATAATCTAGAAACTAAGGAAAATTGATGAATTAGGACTAAATTGAATAGGTGAAGAATTATGAGGGACTAAATTGTAATTTTACCAAATTAAGTGATGACTCAATGATGGAATTTTAAAAAATATAAAGGGTAAAATGGTCAATTGGAAGAGAGAAAAATCTAGAAAGTAATGATTACATTGATGATATTTTATAATTATATAATTAAATAATTATTATTTTATTAATATTTTAATAAGATATTTTATTATTTTATTATTTTATTTAGTCTATATATATGTGTATGTGTGGAAAAAAAAAAAAGGAGAAAACCACCACCCCTTTTCCATGCAATTCACGTTAGGAGAGAAGAGGGGAGAAAGAAAGTTTGGCCTTCTTTACAATTTGGTCCTTCCACCAAAAATTAACCATTTTCACCTAGAAATCAAAAGAATTTCCATAGCTACCGTAGGAGAAAAATGTTAAGGAGGCTATGAGGAGTTAGAATATCAAGTTGGATTCAAGAAATAGAAGCTGGAGGAGAGAGAAAGTGAAGTTAAAGTTTGGAAACAATAAAACAAGGTAAGAACATCAAGATTTCCATGTATTTTTAAGTTTAATATTATTGAAAAAGCATGTAAATGATGTTAATGTAGAGTTTCCGTATATATGATTCTATGTTCTTGATATGGTAGTGAAGAGAAAATAAGATAAAGTGATGGGAAATGGTGTAGAGAAAGAAAATAAGGGTGATATAAAATTAATAATTAATATCTTGCACTAAAACAGTTTTGGACAGCAGCAGTAAGCTAAATTTGAAAAATCACCAAAAATGGTAGAAACTGATTTAGAAGTTTAGTAAGATGTGGAATTAAAGCTTGTTGAGTCTATTTTCATATAAAAGAAACAGAACAAGTAAATGAATTCTGTATTCTGAGATATTTATATTTTTGTGAGACTGGTTCAGAATGATTTCGGGATCCTCTGTTTTGACTTTGGAAAATCACCAAAAATTGTATAAAAATAATTAGGGTGAAATCCTTAATGAGTCTATTTTCAATAGAAATAAGCGGGAACATCATCCGAGTCCCGTACGAGGAGATAATTAAATTTTAATGAAGAAAGGTCAGAACAGTTATACAGCAGAACAGGGGTAATTTTAAAGAATAAACTGTACTTATTGGCTAAACCAAAAATTCTGAAAATTTTATGGTAAGAAGATATGTGAGTCTAGTTTCAGGGAAAATTAACGGATCTTAATTTATATTTCTGTAGCTCAAGATATAAATAATTTAGTGACTATGATGCAGGTGGACAGCTTGAATGTTCACATATAAGTAAATAGTGAAATTATTGATAATGTTACTTATAAGCATATTATATAAATTAAGGATGTGGAATGGAGAGGAGGAGGAGGAAAATATGTATGAATATTCAGTTAGCATGACTAATTTGTATGTTTTAAGCCCAAGGACTAAATCGAATAAAAGTAAAACTTTATGGGTAATTTTGTAAAAATGTTAGAAATGATCAAATTACATGAAATGGATTATTTTATTATTTAAATTGAAAATTTTAAATGAAAATTGTTAATTTAGTTCAAGATCGGGGGAAAACATGTTTTAAGGATTAAATTGAAAAGTGTTGAAATTATAGAAAATTTTGATATTTTATAGAATTTATGGGCTCTCATTAATATGTATGATGACAATGGCTGGAAATAAGGATTAAATCGCAAGAATTTATTTTTCTGAGCCTAAGGGTAAAATCGTCATTAATTAAAAGTTTGGGGGCCAAATGGTAATTTTGCCTAGAGCATTAATTGAATGTATTAGAATATGGAATGAATGAAAACAATGGTCAAATTTATTTATAAAGATCCCAACGACTCAAATGCGAGACTTGAACGTGAAAAAGAAAAGACATTGGATTAATGAATTTATAAACATGGACAAGCAACGAGGTAAGTTCGTGTAACTTGAATTGTATTTTTAAACACTTGAAATATGTGGTTATGTGATGAAAATATGATTTGAATAATCAATGCATAATAATTGATGAAATATTGATAATACTCGATATAAAAAGAAAATAAATCCCGGTTGAATGGAATAGATTTCGATGGATCATTGGAAAAGGAATTGACGGTAAAAAGGATCTAGCCCGGACGGGTGATCCTATTCTGATATAGCCCTCCCGAAGAATACAGGAAAAAGGATTAAGCCCAGAAGGGTAATCCTAATATTAGCGCTCCCGAAGAATATATGGGAAATGAGGTTCGCGGGAGTGTGCTGGTGGCTCTCCTGAAGAATATATGTGTATAGGCCCTTCCGAAGAATACATGGGAGCTGAGGTTCGCGGAAGTGTGCCAAGAATTGAGGTTCGCGAGAGAGTGAGGTTCGCGGGAGTGTGCTTACTAAAATGAAATGTGTAAGACCATGGTTGAAAGATACCATGGCAATGAATAAGACCATGGTTGAAAGATACCATGGCAACACATGCATATGACTTGACGGACCCGAAATTGTACACTAAAAGTGTACTCCTGTATGAATTGACGGTTAATGAGATTGTACACCAGGAGTGTACTATTGGATATCCATCGAAATTCCGAGAAATTCAATAGGATAAATATAGAAGATGGTAAACACATAGCTAAAAAGGGTAAATGTGAATTGATGGATTACGGATTTGCATATTTTAAGTATACTATATGATTTTAACTATCGATATTCCGATAAATTCAGTAGATAAGAATCCTGACCAGAAAAGGAAATATGTATATAAAAAAGATTTGTACATATATTCCTGAAGTACATGAAAAAAAAAATGACAGTGATACTGGATATATGGAAATATAAGATGATGATATTTGTACATGGAATTTATTGATGAATATATGCATCCATGATTATAGATTCGTATACTTTAATAATATTAATTGTATGACGATGAAATTTCGAATGACTTAATGAATAAAGCCCTGACATGGAAATAATTTAAGCACGAAACAATAATCATGAAATTGAACTTGAAATACAAGAAAACGATATTTATTCGATATTTTAAAAAATATGACATGGAAAATACATGTATATGAAACTTACTTGATAATTATGCATGTTCAAGATTATGAATTGTCCCGGAATAAATATATACAAAATTCATGAAAACAATGATACATGAAATTTTGGTATAATGAATGATTTATGTTTTGAAGAAATGGCAAGAGAATAATATGTATCATATTATATGAATATGTGGCTATCTTTAATATGCTGATACATGAAAATTGGGTAAGCCGTAATAAGTAATAATCTCAAGTATGATATGTTGATACAATGAGTTTATCGATTCTAAAATTATATGAAATATATTCAAGTATACTAATGACCGTTGTTGTTGACGCTTAGACAAGTGCCAAGCTATCGGTTAAATGGTAATATGTTTATTATTTGATACGTCAAAAGGGAAAATGATCAAATGAAAATATACATGTGTTTATGGAAGAGTGGTAAAATTTAAGTTGTATATTTTCTTATAAAATGAGTTATCATTTGATAAAAAAAATAAAAAAATAAAAAAAAAAGTAAAAAAAAAGTTCTATAAACTCCGGTAATACCTCGTGACCCTATTCCAATGATGGATACGGGTTGGGGTGTTACACGAGGCCCATTAAACACCAAAACCCATTATACTCCATCCTAAACCCAATAAAACAAAGCCCAAAAAATTAAAAAATCTAGCCCAATACAATTAAACAGCCCAAATCAATAAAAATTATTAAAAACCTAGCCCAAGCTCAAAACATTTAAGGTTTTCGGAACCCTAGGTTCCCTCTTCAGCCACTGTTGCTCTCTTCGATGTCGCACCCCACGTCTCACCCCTCCACCACGCCACCCACGTATCCACGTTTGCCTGTACCTGCAAACAGAAATAGTAGCGAAACAATTGTAAATTTGGCTATATAAAGCCACAAATAGCTATGTAATGGGGGTTACGAATACCATACGAATTTTTTAATACAAAAAAAACAGCAATTTGAAGCATCCAAACAAATCAAAAACAGAAAACGTTTGAAGGAAAAAACAAAAATTGAAATGTGCTAAGGTTTTCATTCTGGTTCTTTTTCATTTTCCTTTTTTTTTTCGAAACTGATTCATACACTTACATACACCCTTTTATTTTCTTTTTTTTTTTAAAAACAATATATAAATATACTGAAAAGAGTTTAAAAAAGGAAAACTCACCTATTTTTTTGGCCTCATCGGAAAAAGGCTGACTTTTGGCCTCCCTGCCCCGAGGATGGTAGTGACCGGCCAAGTTCTGGCCGGACCAAGGGCTCTGCAAAGAGAACAAAAGGGAAAGGGTTTTTGTTTTTTTAGATATAAGAGAAAATGGATTTTTTTTAAAAATTTTGACTTATATAGGGCTCTCCAAACAACATCGTTTAAGGGCTTATTCTAATAGCCCAAAACGGCGTCATTTCATGCTCAAACTATCCCCTGACCCGAGATCCGACCCTTTCTAGTTAAAGATCCGCTTGTTTTTAAACGAAAGGGCTAATTGCACTTTTAGCCCTTTAGCGCTTCCGCTTTTTTATTGTTTTGCAATTAAACTTTTATTTTTTTTATTTTGCCCTATAATCTATTTGGACTTTCAATTTAGCCCTTCTTGATGCTATGCGTTTTGGAGGGGAAGGAAAAATTTCCCTTTTGATCCCTCTTTGTTATTCGCGCGTTTCAATTCGGTCCTTTGCTTTATTTTTATTTCTAATTTGCCCCAAAATTTCTATTTTAAGTTCAATTTTAGTCCTTTTAAGTTATTTTAGCTACTTTTTTATTAAAATAGTTAATTTTATTATTATTATTACTATTATTATGGTTATTATTATCTTTCATTACTATTACTATTATTCTATGTATTTTTATTGTTGTTTTCTTTTATTATTATCATTATTAACGTATTATTATTATTTAATTACTACTATTATTACTATTATTATTATTATTATTACTATTTAAAGCCATTTCGCTTAATTTTTCTTTATTTATATGTTTATATGCGTATCCTTTATTTTTGTTAAACTTTTACTAATATTTATTTGTTTTTTAATTTATTATTCCATTTATTATTTTACTTATTATTATTTTTGTCCTTGTTATTATTTCATTATATGCATTTATTTATTTAGTCATTGATTAATATCTTTATATACCTTCAAAATTTATGTTATTTGTTATATTATTATTGTATTTATATTATTATTTTCATTTATTATTCTTTTGTTATGCATATTAGCACCGCAATCCATTTTACACTTTACTACAAAATCTTGTTGTATTTTACTCGATATTGAAAATTTTGTTTTTAAAATAAGCAATATTTCGTATTTTGAGACTCGAAAAGTCGTTCCCTAACTTATGGGGTTTCGATTTTCTCGATAAATCTGAATAAACAAACTTTTTCCAAATGAATTTTAAATATTCTCCGGAATTAGAGGAATTGTGTTCTAACTTATTAAATATGATTTCTTTCTAAAACTGAGATAATCAAATATCTTCCAAAGTAAATGAAACTTTTTGGTGTTTATTATCGTTTCTGTAACACCCCGAATATTTTTACAGTAAGATATTATCCTTGATATAGTTAAGTAAGGAAATAAAGTGATAAAAAGAGAAATTTTAAGCTGTGTCAACAATATCTATATAGGAAGTATATTATGATGTATTAATCGAAGAAAGGACTAAATCGTAAAATTGAGAAAAAGTCTTGTGGCCCAAGAGTAAATACTCAAAATTTAAGGGGTTAAAGTGTAAATATGGAAAAGTTGAAGGACAAATAGTGCAAATATTTAAGGATGGAATGATCTAGAAACTAAGGAAAATGGATGAATTAGGACCAAATTGAATAGGAGAAGAATTATGAAGGACTAAATCGCAATTTTACCAAATTAAGTGATGACTCAAGGATGGAATTTTAAAAGATCATGAAGGGCAAAATAGTCAATTAGAAGGAGAGAGAAATCTAGAAGGTAATGATGATGTGATGATATTTTATAATTATTTAATAAGATAAATATTACTTTATTAATATTTTAATAAGATATTTTATTATTTTATTTAGTATATATATATGTGTTTGGAAAGTAAGAAAGGGAGGAAAAAAAAAAACACATCAACCCACCATTTTTCATGCACCAACGTGAGAGGAAGAGAGAAAGAGAGAAAGTTTTACTTTCTTTATAATTTGGTCCTTCCACCAAAAATTCACCAATTTTACCTAGAAATCAAGAGAATTTTCATAGCTACCAAAGAGAAAAATGTTAAGGAGACTATGGGGAGTTAGAATATCAAGTTGGATTCAAGAAATAGAAGCTGGAGGAGAGAGAAAAATTAAGTTAAAGATTGAAATCAATGAGACAAGGTAAGTATATCAAGATTTCAATATATTTTTAAGTTTGATATTATAGAAAAAGCATGGAAATGATGTTAAAGTAGAGTTTTCTTATTTATGGTTCTATGTTTTTGATATATTAATGAAGAGAAATAAGAGAAAGTGATGGGAAATATTGTAGAGAAAGGAAATAAGGGTGTTATAAACTTAGTAATTAATATCTTGCATTAAAACAGTTTTGGACTGCAGCAGTAAGCTAACTTTGAAAAATCACCAAAAATGGTAGAAACTGAATTAGAAGTTGAATAAGATATGGAATTAAAGCTTGTTGAGTCTATTTTTATATAAAAGAAACAGAACAAGTAAATGAATTCTGTATTCTGAGCTATTTATATTTTTGTGAGACTGATTTAGAATGATTTTGGGATCCTCTGTTCTGACTTGGAAAAATCATTAAAAATTGTATAAAAATGATTATGGGACATAATTTATATGGTTAGATTCTTTAATGAGTCTATTTTTATAAGAAATAAACGAGAACATCATTCGAATTCTGTACAAAGAGATAATTAAATTTTACCAAAGAATGGTCAGAACTGTCAAACAGTAAAATAGGGGAGAATTTAATAAATAAACTGTACTAATTGGCTAAACCAAAAATTCTGAAAATTTTATGGTAAGAAGATATGTGAGTCTAGTTTCAGGGAAAATTAGTGGATCTTAATTTGAAGCTCTTTAGCTCAAGATATAAATAATTTAGTGACTATAACTCAAATGGACAGCTTTGAAAATACATATAAGTAAATAGTGAAAGTTTTGATAATGTCACTCATAAGCATGTTATATAAATTAAGGATGTGGAATGGAGTGGAGGAGGAGGAAAATATGTATGAATATTTAGTTGGCATGGTTAATTTGCAAGTTGTAGACTCAAGGACTAAATTGAATAAAGGTAAAAATTTATGGGTAATTTTGTAAAAATGTCAAAAATAATGAAATCGCATGAAATGGATTATTTTATTATTTAAATTATGAAACTGTATGAAATTATTAATATAGTTCAAGACAGGGGAAAAACATGTTTTAGGGATTAAATTGAAAAGTGTTGAAATTATGGAAAATTCTGATATTTTATAGAATTTATGGGCTATTATCAATATGTATGATGATAACGGTTGGAAATAAGGATTAAATTGCAAGAATTTATTTTTCTGGGCCTAAGGGTAAAATCGTTATTAATTAAAGATTTAGGGGCAAAATGGTAATTTTCTCTAGATCATTAATTGAATGTATTAGAATATAGAATAAATGAAAATGATGACCAAATTTATTATAAAAATCCGGATGACTCAAATACGAGACTGGAATATGGAAAGAAAATGACATTTATCATGACATGTACATATGTGATTACCTTTGAGACGTTGATAAAAGGAAATAAAGTATGTTGAGACGAATAATAAATACAAATAAAATACGTCGAGAAAAATAAATATGTTTGGGGAAAAATATGTCTAATTTTAAGTGGTTCGAAATATAAATGTTAGATTGTTAAATAAAATATTTGATAAATAAATCAGTAACTCTAGTAATGCTTCGTAACTCTAATCTGGTGTTGGATTCGGGTTAGGGGCGTTACAGTTTCGAAAATTTAAGATTTTGTGTCCTAACTTACGAGGCACAATTCTTCTTCTCGATTAACGTGAAATACGCCCTTTTCTAAAATTTTTTAACTAAACAATATTTTAACAAAGGATCGTATTTTAAATCTCTTCAAATTTCTCAATTTTTGACACTAAGACACTAATTAATTAATTAGGTACCAATTTTGGGCGTTACGAGAGTGCTAATCCTTCCTCGTGCGCAACCGACTCCCAAACCCGTTTTTTTGAATTTCGTAAACCAAAATTATTTTTTTAATAAATCAAACCGTTTGTTAAAAACAACCACTTTTCGAAGTGACCCGATCGCATCTCATCAAAAAGGATTTGTGACAACTCACATTTTTTCCTTTTTCATTTTCAAAAATCGAAGTCGACTTTATTTTAATGATTTCAACAATATGTAATTTTTGGACAACCATATCCTAAAGAGCTGAGGTTGGGGAGCAATGTCTATCTAAACCCCACAAGAAAATCTACTTTCCCGTGAGAGAGCCATGCAAGTCTTATAATTTGGATATTAAAATGTATAGTCTTGAATCATTTAAAATTTGGTTTCCTACTTTTATTTCAAAGAATTTAGACTTTTTAAATTTTCAAGTTAAAAAATATAAACTATTAAAAATTTTAAAATCTAAAAAATAAATAAATTTTTGAAAATAAAAGTAGAAAGATTACGAAACAGTAACTTATTTTTAACCTAAATTGGAATTATAAATAAACGATGAGGTTTAGGAAAATATAAATGAAGGTGGCTAATGGAAGTGGAAGGGTAAAAGAAAAGGAGGGTGACGAGATTGGGACTTGTTCTACCTCCCAACTAAACGTGGCCAGCAAAGCATCCCTAAAGACCCTGTCATGGAAGCTAGTGTGAGAGTACTAGGCAGCATTGGGTTGAACATTAGGCCAATTCGATTTATTCCTTTCTAACATTTCAGAAATTGATTAATGGCAGTATGCGTACTAAAATTAGGCAGCATCATGGATGAACATTAGATTTTTGGTTCTGAAATTTGGGAAATTGATTAGTGGCCATCCGTAGCAGGCCTATATTCCTAACAGACGTGGAGAATAGTAATAAGTATTGTTTCTAAAACCATGTTCAAGAAGGTTGCCACTATATGTCACAAATGGCTACAACATTGTCTAACACGTGCTTCACAATATTCCTTCTTGATAAACCTTAAATAAGACTTTAATAGACTTATAAATGTCTGAATTCATCTCAGCTAAAACTTTATTTTAATTCTAGAAGACATTGTGATATTATTTTGTTGAGGATCGACCTGTATAAATATTGAAATAATAAAAGTGAAAAAGAATGAACACAAATATTTTATATAGAAAATTTTTAAAGAGGGAAAAATCACGGGTAAAAGTACTTTTACTACAATGGCAAAAACGAAGAGTACAAAAGATGAAAATAAAACTAAACCCCGAAATAAAAACCCTCAAAACGTAAACACAAAGTTCTCTTAAAGCATGTAAAAGCTAACACTTAAACGTATAATGAGTTATTTTTCTAGGATTGTAGAAGACTTATTTATAGACTAAATTCGTAACTTAAATAATATTAAAATAATCTATACTAATTAGAGTTTATGTAGAAAACTAAAATAAAGTTTAATTGGGAGAAGAAAGCAGAAAACTTGGATTACATGTTATATCGTCGTGATGCTGCTTCTCTACTCGTCGGGACACCAAGACAAGCACATCATCAGGACCAGCCTTTATTTCGGGTCAAGACAAAACACATTGTTTGGGCCAAATACGAGGTATAACTCCACATACGTGAATAATTTTCGCAATGTTAGTGGATATACTTGTAGAATTAAATCACCACCCAGGTACAAGAATGGAAAAACGTAATTTCAGCTCCACAAGATTTTCAATCATAAATAATGCTGAAATTAGATTAAAAAGTAAATAAAAAGGGTAAACTATTAAAATAGTCCTTTTGTTTGTCTCAGGTTACATTTTAGTCACTTACGTTTGAAATGTTACGTTTAGTCACTTACGTTATTGTATTGTAACATTTTAGTCACTAAGCCGTTAATTGTCATCAACGATCTAACGGTAAGCTGACGTGGCACGTTAAATCATCATTTCAAACGAAAATTTTAGGTTAAATTCTATAATTGGTCCTTATATTTTTTTTCATTTTGAGTAATTTAATTTTTTTTCTTTTATGTTCTTTTAACTTTCCTTTTTTTTCCATTCTTTTTTGTTTCTCCCTCTATTTTCCTCGCTTCTTCATTTCTTTTAACGTAGTTTTTCTATGTTTTCTATTTTTTTAAAACTATTCCACAAGCTTGCCTTACTCGAAAAAATTAAATTGTTCAAAAAATAAAAGTATGATTAGATATAATAGATTCTAGCTCATCATTAATTGCATATCTCCAAAAACTAGCATCAATTGATTTTACAACTTCATCGTATATTTTTGGATCCTCATCTATTACGAAAGTATGAGCAACGGAATCACTTATTGAGTTTAAGTCAACAATTTCAGTTATAAAATAAGTAAGGAAGTTATGACCAAAACTAGTTGTAGTTTTCGGTCTTTTAGTCCTCCTAGGCTCATCATCATATTGAGAATCCCTAGCATGTTTACTAGAAGCAGAAGAAGCATGTTTACTAGTTTAATGTCTGCCCACCACTAGGTTCATCATCATATTGAGAATCCCTAACATGTTTACTAGAAGCAGAAGAAGCATGTTTACTAGTTGAATGTCTGCCCACCACTAATCAAGTTTTCACATGAAGTAAGAGCACACAAAACATTATTTAAAGCAAGTGTTTTGCCAGAAGTAAGCTTAAGTAAAATATTTCATTTATATCAAGTACACCTAAATTGTTAGAATTATCCATGTAGACTTGTTCACCTTATGTAAATTGTATAACTATTTCGACTAACTAATGATATTATGTAAATGAATCAAATTATATTAAATAAATTCTAAATTTAAATATGATAAGAGGAACCATAAACTTAATTTAATCTAAAACAATTGAAACGTAACACAACCATTTGTCATTTAATTTATTATACATTTGGAATTTTTAAAATATTATTTTGAATTAATTTTATTTTATTAATATAATTAACTATATGTTTTACTAAAAGTGAAGCCGAGAAAGAAACTTAGTACTAAATAAAGGAATACACCACTGGCGAATTTCTAAGAGAAAAAAAAACCAATCTCATAGCTACTATTATTATTACTAAATTGTAATGTGAAAAAAATACATAATAAATTTATTAAAAAATATATAAAAATGAATTTTTTTAAATAGTAAAATTAAATGTTTAAAATGCAATTTAAATTTTATTATAATTGAGTTTTTATTGATTTTATATATAAAAATATAAATAAAAAATATAATAATATAATCTACTTTAATAAATTTAAAATAAATTTGTGTTGAATTAACTCGTAATACAATCTCAATCAGGGCTTAATATAAGTAATTATAGATTTATTGTTGTTATTTTAGATTGGGCATCTTAAATATTATGGGCCAAAGAGCAGTCTGATATGTACTTTGGGTCAGTTCCAAATTTTGATAAACTATCAGTTCTTTTAAATGAACGCGTGGCAGAATCTGAAGGTAGCGTGCAATAAACGCAGATAAAGCGAATCTTAGATGATTCCATTCACCACCTTACATAATCTTTCCTCTCTATCACTCCATCGATTTCCGATCAAAGCACCTGAAATTGAATTTTATTTTCTCTCAGGTAATTTTATTCTGTTTTAATTTAGTCTTAGATCTGTTCACTTGTGCCATTCAAAACTAAATTACGGGATAAAAGTTTTGAATTTTAATTTAAAATATAACCTTTGTTTCCCTTCAGAAGTTGTTGCTGTTGTATATAATATATAGATTTATGTATTGTTGGATATTATTGTTAATCTTTAGACTCATCTGATCTTTTATTCTTGTAGGGAAGTAAGTTATCCGGTTTGACTGTTTATAATCATTACAAAATGGTAAGTGTTTACATTTTTCGAATGTTAATGACTGCTTTGTTTGGGTTGTGGCATTGGAAATTGTTTTGAATTCAATTTTGAAATTGATGTGGCAGTTTTTCGATAGATATGGTTACCATGGGACGTCATTTGAGCAGAGTTATCGATGTTACCCTGCATCTTTCATTGAAAAGGTCTGTAAAACTACAAACTTTTTGTTGTATTGTTGATTTGCTTCAATATTTATATTAATTAATCTGTCATCAGTTTTTGAAACTCCATCATACTTGATTAGTTTCATTGGAAGGTTTATGATATTAAATACTGCAAATCTTTTAGCTTCTTTCCCATTTATTCATGATTTTGGTCCTATTTTTTTTCCTTGTTTTCCCGCAGCCACAAATTGAAAGCGGTGATAAAAGTAAGTTTCCTGACCTTTAGTTTTTGTAATATGTTCCTTTTGGAGTATCATTTTCCTAATATATACATTCTTTCACTGTTCTTTCAGTTATCATGCCTCCATCTGCACTTGATCGCTTGGGTTCGTTGTTTGATATTGGCAGCACTTTTACTTTTGTAATTAGTCTTAATTTCACATTAATCTGGCGGTATAATCCAAAAGTTAATTTGTGACAAATTATGCAGCATCTCTGCATATTGATTATCCAATGTTATTTGAACTTCGGAATGATGCTGCTGAGCGTGCCTCTCATTGTGGAGTGCTAGAGTTTATCGCAGAAGAAGGCATGATCTATATGCCATATTGGGTAGGCAGTACATTTGTTAGATTATTATGCTTCACACTAGAATTATGGCATTGCTTTAGGTCCACTAAAGTGGAGGAAATCTTCTACTTATATGATTCTTGACCCGTTGTTTTCAATGGTTATGATGTAGATGATGGAGAATTTGCTCCTACAGGAGGGAGATATTGTGAGGGTGAAAAATGTAACTCTTCCAAAGGGTACCTATGTTAAATTGCAGCCCCACACGAAGGACTTTTTGGATATTTCAAACCCAAAAGCTATGTGAGTGGATAGGTTTGTGAATATATGTATGCTTGAGCCTCTGATGTTTGATGGTTAGCTTAGAAAGGAATTTTGAAATTTTAGTAGTAAGTTATCAATTCATATACTCATATACCTTGAGAAGTTTGTGTAATTTAGATTCGTGTAAGCAAAATGAGTTTCTGTATTTGGTCTGGATTTGTGAGGAATGTAACTCCTTGAATCTGTTTTTTTTTTCATGCTGTCATGGATGTAATTTTCCTGTTGCTTTCCAAGTAGATTTAGACACCTCAACTCTAATCTCACTTTTGTTTCATCATGCAGCTTAGAGACGACACTGAGGAATTATTCCTGTTTAACTACTGGGGACAGTATTATGGTGGCATATAACAATAAAAAGTACTACATAGATATCATAGAGACGAAGCCTTCCAATGCAATAAGTATCATTGAGACTGACTGTGAGGTGGATTTTGCTCCTCCCCTCGATTACAAAGAGCCGGAAAGGCCTGCTGTTCCCACTTCAAGCAAGGCACAATCTCAAGGTGATGAGCTAATATCTTTGTAGATATCATGTAATGGTTTATCTTGAGTTCTTTGCTTTTTAACACATTGTTCAGATTTCTAGTGCTGTATCTCAACGTAAGTTTTGCTTCTTTTTCATTTTGTTAAAAGATTTCTTCTGGTATTCTAAGTTAAATATTCTGCAACCACATAGCAAAAATATGCTTGGTAGGGATATTTTTCTCATCTTGTTATACCCTAATTAATTCCGGTTCATGGGAATTTATGGATCTATGTTGACTGGTGAGATACAAAAGACGTTCACATCTGTGTAGGATATTGCACTCAAGTTCATGATGCAACTTAGTAAATGTTTTTTTTATCTGTTCTGAGGAAAACCATTCTTTTTCCTTCAGTTGAAGAAGCTCCGGCAGAGACTGAACCAAAGTTCAGTGCCTTCACTGGTACAGGAAGACGGTTGGATGGGAAACCTCTGAAGCAACAGCCTCCTCCAGTTTCTTGGCCTGGGACCAAAGACAAGGAACCTGCTGTTTCCAATAGGAATAATAAGCAGCCTTCTTCAGGGGCTAGTTCACAAAGTAGCGCACGCCAGGCTCAGGGCAAGCTGGTATTTGGATCAAATGTCAACCGTTCTAAGGAAACAAAACAGGTAGACCGCATGTTTTGGTTGTCTGGTTTAATGAAAAGAATGAAGCTATAAGATATGGTTGTTTCTTTTAATTTGCAGGAACCCGGAAAACAGGCTAAACAGGAGCAGCCTGAAAAGAAGGAAGATCCCAAGTTCCAGCCATTCACCGGGAGAAAGTACTCGTTAAAGGGTTGATTAAATCAATCCTCAATTTCTTTTTTCTTTTTTTTTTTTTTGTTTTGTGGCTCGTGGAAAGTGACAGAATTATTATATATTCATCTTGTATGTTCTGTTATCAAAATACTCACCTGAGGGTTCTCATGTCAAAATGAAATTCCATTCTGTTGTGAAAGCCCGAGAGTTTTCCCTTCAAAGAAATGACCTACTCTTTAAAATGTGTTTGATTTTTTGTTAATACTTCTAGGGAAGTAGGATGATATTGGAATTTGATTCCACAACGATTACGTTGAATTTATCTATTTATTATGGAACAGCCATTTCATTTGCCTGCAACAATTATTCATCTAACGTCACAAATTGACAACATCCTTTAAATGTAAAGTGAACTTGTTAGAACAGAACCTCCGCGGCTGCTGAATGTCTCCATTTTCATGGCTTTTTCATTTACAAGGAAGTGAAATAATTTATTATTAGAATTGAATTGATCCATGGGCCAGGCCCAATCCTTTTCCATGGCTAACGTTTCTGAAATGGTTTTAGCTAAAAACTTCTTTATGAGTCATTTTTTATGTACAAATTTCTGTTCAAGTTTTAGACCTATGGGTTGTTGTTTCTAGAAAATTACTGTGTTTTGGAAGTGAAGAAAGCTGTTGATTGGCGTTTGAAACTTGTGCAGAGCAATTTGCAACTAATACTCGACTCTTAACCATTATTATGCGAAGACTAAGCTAAAAACCAGGCTTTCTTTAGAATTTGGCAGTTCTGATTCTTATTATCATTACTGGTACATTATCTATTGTTGTAGGATGAACATGCTTATTATCATTACTGGAAATCTGATATGGATTTCGTCTATGTGATGTTCTTACTTCTTAGTATAAAACATTCTACCTATACCCCGATTCTCGGAAATGACATGATTTCTGAAGATTTGCTTGTTTGTTTAACAGGACAAACGGCCATATGCTTCCTTGTCTTCCACCTGCATGTTCTAAAGTGTGAAACAGGGAAAATTGGGAAAGCATGAATCTAAAGAATTTTCATGGGAAAAGCATTACAATTCACAATCGTGATGAAATGTTTCATTGTTTTTGTCATTTTTCTATTGAGAACAGGTAAAAAATTCTAATACAAGCTCCTGAACAATAGCGAGTCCGATAATGAAATAAATTAAGCCAAATAAAATGGTGGTGACTCCGATGGAAACCGTAAGGAGGTCTTGTTTGCTCTCTCCTGATTCGGTTGTAAGCCTAAATCCGGTGTACATTGCCCACAATATCACGAACATGGTGATTACAGTTACCAGGCCTTGCCTTATTGCTTTCGACATCGTCCTTGTCTCCTGTTGTCCTGTTTCACGGAACACACATCCACCAACCATATGCAGTTTAAAGCAATTTTCCCCCCACAAATTTCCCAGATTATTCATTCTCAGAAAATAAAAACAGAAAGTGAGCCTACCTTGATGGATGCCAGATAGCTCCGGCAATTGTTCTGATATATTCAAAAGCATGTCAGCCAGAATGGAAAGGCCAACGATCAGGAAGAGAAAGCCAAAGATTATGGTGGAGATGCCAACATGGAAAGCCCGAGCACCGATGGCGCGGTATCGCTCAGGTTCCATGGTCAATTGGAAACCGCAGCAGATGGTTAATAAGAGCAACACCATGGTAACAACAGAGCCTGTTATACGCAACAATGCAGGCGTAGGGTTGGAATACCGGCGTTTCATCTTCTTCATCCTTCTCCTAAATTTATCATCATCCATCTCAGCTGGTCTTCCCAAGAGGAAACAAAGAGTAGGCATATATGAAAGGTAGATGAAATATTAGAATGACTTAAAAAGGTTGGAATGGGGAGGTTTGGGTCTAGGAATCACCGATGGGATTCCATTTGCATTTGCAGAAATGGTTGGTAGATCATAGAATTTGCATGGAGATGATGAACATGAATAACAGAGATGTCAATTGAGATGAAACATCAATCACCAACGTAATTGAAATTTCCAATTTGGAATCACGTTTTCATAAACGTCACTTCTCCCTATAGAGGGAATGAATGAATATTCAATCCAATGGCGTATGGATGAGAGCATACATGTGGGGTGTTTTTAAGGAATCGAAGCTAATAAACCTCCTTGAAATTACATTTTCTTTTTCTTTTTTGTAATATCAAATTGTTGACCTCTCTTCCCAATTAGGCAATGAATCGATTTTGTTTGTCAAATTCACTAAATATAGCCTTTGAATTCAATTTTTTTTTTTAAATATCTGGATTAATTAAATTAACTCTTCTAAAATTAAACAAGTGGATATAAATAAACCGAATTCAAATAAGTCCATCAATAGTGATTTTGAATATAAATTCATATTTGAATCCAATATAATAAACAACCGCTTCAACTCTTTCTTTCTTTTTTTAAAATACCCATTAGTTATGCCGGATATGGCACTTCAAAGCCTACTGATACAAAATAAGAACACATACCAACAGGTTCACTAGGTTCCCACAACTTTCTTCATACTAATTATATCCAGTATGCCCGAAAGCTCATAGGTTGCAACCCTTTGGTTCCAACGTCTTCAATGGCACCATGCACCAAGTACCCAACGTAGGCATAGAGACAAAAGATGCAAACATAAGATTTTGAAAAAAAAAGGATTCATGATCATAGTATTACTATGCAAATGTCAACAACCATTTCGTACTTTCAATCTGAGCAATGATCTCATATCATAAACCAGACACAACACTTAAAAGGAGCATCAACATTAATGTTATTAAAGCTTCATCACGTTTCACTGGGATGAATACAAAAGAGTTGCTGCTATTTGATCCCTCAAGGAGTCTCTAGACCTGAATCAACCAAAAATTGGAAAGTTTTAGCATCACAAAAATAGCAAAATGTTCAGAGCATCTAGTACCTAAGTGATTTGACATGGCATTTTCTTAACAGAGGATGCTTTGGTAGAAGATTAGATCCTCAGTGCAAATATCATTCAAATTTGAAAAGATACTAACATGTCAAGTATCATTTATTTCGAGACAAGAACACACTAATCACTCCCTAAATAAACTAAATGATTTCAGGAGAGTGTATCTCGAAAAACCTTGATATTATTTTCACAATAACACCCTGCTAATACATTTTTGCATGTATGTGTTTTCAATATAACTCCAAGAGATTATCGCAACTAAACTTCTAAAGGAAAGCGCAACCAACCAGTAGCAAGTTATAAGACACAAGCCAAAACTTTGAGAAGGGAATTATACAAAGAACAAAGAAAACCTAAATAACAAAGTAAATGGCTAACCTTTATTTGTTGGGGTAGAAAAGATCATGTTTTAATCATTTTCTTCTCTACCATAATCATATATAATCTCAATCTGCATCAAGAATGAAATATCAGAACTGGATAAAAATTGAAAAAGCAATTAAATTAATCAGGAATTTTACTAATAGTTGCTTGAAAGCTCCTAAAAGGATCTAGGTCATGTAGCTAAGCAACAGGGTAGAAACCCCATTACAGGACAAGATGAACACTCCTGTTCCCTTCACCCTATCTTTCTCCAGCAATTAGATCATATTTTGACACTTACCGAGATAAATAATATATTCAAAGGAAGAAATGATTCTAAAATAGTAGGAAGAAAGAAGCTATCTGCTATAGAGAAACAAAACAAAGACAAGTGAAGAGGATTCTCTAATTACTTTTCTTCTAATCTGCAGCACGATGGGTTGATAATCACTATGAACATTGGATAGCTGTAGAGAAGGCCAATGGACAGAACAGAACAGTGTGGTATGTGAGAGTTGCAATCTCAATTTCTCCAGCTAAAATACTGGGTTTTTTAGATACCATGAACAAAGAAGAAACAAAAACAAGTGGATGTCTACTCTAAAAGCAAGAAAAGGATAGCTTACATTCATAAAGGTAGACACAGGAGTACTTCAAAAAAATAAAAATAAGAATGCATAGAATACAACAAGAGTTGCAGACAAGTGAGGAAACATGCGAAAACAAAGAAATAGCATATTTGTTGGCAAATGGCAAGAACAGAACTAAAAGAATTACCCCAGATGGCGGGACAGGGTTTCGAGTGAACTTGGAACCACCAGGAGCCCAAGGAACTGCAAATGGAATTAAGATGTTAAGCTTCAAACAGCATAACAGGTTTAAAACTGGAAAGTTAGCAACTTATAAGGAAATCACAGTCAATCAGTCAAGTGTCACAACAAGAGCAAGACTTAACATTAAGAACCAAGTACTTTTTACCAAATACAAGAATGTAAGTAGATGGCACCAAGCAAGGAGAGGTGAAGTACCATAGTACTAGTTTGGTAGCATTTCTCTTCACCTAAATACCTTGTTTCTCACAGTCAATGAAAATTCACTGGTAATAACCAAACTATTATTTATCTGAGATGGAATCAAAATCCTAACAAAGAGTAAATGAGTTACCATCAAGAATTCATCCCATTTTCAATTTTTTGAGCCATTTTCCTCTCAGTTGTTGCACAAGAACTTCAAAAGAACACACACGTATATATACACAAATTCCTTCCACGCGAGAACTATTGAGATGACATAGACATTTGATTTCCAATACACTAACTCTGCCTTTGGTAATATGCATGTCTCTTACAGACCAAGTGTATGCATCAGAAAAAGAAAAGTTTCATATCCCATTACTTCAAACCAAAGTTCTCTTACAAAACCAACAACATTGAGCATACTATTGTAATCTTACCAATATAAGGATCAGGATGCCGCCACTTATTATAGGTTGCTTCACCTGCATCTATCATTTTGTCGATTGTGTCAAGATCTTCCTGCAAAAACCCAAATTATACAAAGCAACATCATCAAATATACGAAGTGAAAAGCCAAAACAACCACAAAGTTAAACCATTAAAAATATAATCACAATTTACATGAGTCCTTAATAAGTTCAATGCAGAAATTCAATGAGATCATTTTGTCATAATAGAAACAGAAAAACAGAACACCCAGTAGGTAAATCTTCATACAATTTATCACTGAATATGATTAATTAAAAATAAAGAGGATGATATAATGTGAAAATGGGAAAGGAAGGAAGACGAACCACATGCTTGTTGGCTTCGAATTTTTCGCGAAGATCAGAGGCCTACAAAAACGAAACTTAAAATCAAAAAATGGATCAATTAAGAAAGAAAAAAAATGAGGGAAAAGATCTGAGAGATACATCTTGATAGAAGAGGTGGCGATGGACGGCCCAATTGAGGGTATCTTTGAGGGCACGGCGGTAGAGAATCCGAACCCTCTCTTTCTGAGCTGCTCTTCGAGCTAAATACGCCGCCGTCGTGGCTCCGCTCATTTCGGCTGCTTTTGCTTTTTCCCAGATTCTGGACTCTTCTTTCTCTGGCTCTTCCTACTCTGTTCCTGGTAGGGGAAGTGTTGATGTAAGACTGTACACACGGACTCATTCATTTTGAAACGACACCGCTTAACGTTTAAAGTAAAAGGGATTTAGCTGGTAATTTGTGTTAACTTTTGAGACTTTTTCTTAATTTATTGTTTAAGTTTTTTTTTTTTCTATTTAGTACCTGAATTTGATTTTTTTTACTAATTTGATACTTAATTTTTTTAATTTGATTAGATATTCAAATTTGACACATTTCCTTAATTTGATTATCTAAACTTATTAATTGTTATATAAATTACCCAAAACACTAATTGTATTATTTTTTTTATAAAGGTATAGAAATAACTAATGCATGACTGATATATGACATAAAATGAAATTTAATGACAATAATAATTGCATTTATTTGGAGTTTCCACTGTTTTTCTAAACTATATGCTTGAATTTTACTTTTCATTATAGTTAAAATTATTTTGAATGATTTAAGAGAGATTGTATGCTTAAATCATTGCATGGTTTTCAAAAAACTTACAATTCCACAAAAATATCATTAGTATTAAAGGAAATCCATGTTAAAAAAATTGTACTTTGAGTTATACATGAAGAATGGTTGAAGAAAAAAACAAGAGTTTGAAAATTCCAAAATAAAAGAGACTTGTTGTGTTAAAATAAAAGAAATAAAACTAAAAGTAATTGAACTTTTAGAAGGCCAAAAAGATATTTCATGTCATCCCTCGTTTATCAGTTATACATTGGTTATTTTGTTACCTTATAAGAAAATAATATTATTAGTATATTAGAGTAATTTGTATAACGTTTGACAATTTTAGATAACAAATTGGACCAAAAAAATATAGCTATCAATTTTTTAAAAATCAATTTCAAGTTCTAAATATTATATTTTTCCAAAACATAAATACATATAAATTGATTTTTCTTCTTGCACATTAAAATTGTAAATTATTATAATCATATATTAAGAATTTAACCTGAGTCAGGTGAATATATTCTAACATCCCGAAAATCGGGTTGAAAGAAATTGGATTAGTGAAATCAAGAATGGTCACGTCCTATTTTGAATTAAGGTTGTGAAAATTATATTAAGTAATTTGTTCTGATTCAGTGGTTAAGAGATGTGAGTAGCGTGTGTAAGGTTCCGAGTTTGAATCATTTCCCTTGGATTTTTGCTAAATCTCAATCTTTGAACATTTGATTTATAAATTATTTTCGCTCAACTAATGTTAAGAATGAGTTTGTTAGTTCAATAATAAGGCTTCAACTTACCTTTTGGTAGTATTGTGTTTGAATCACTGCGTATACAAAGTGAATTATTTTTGGTTTCAAACTCCAAGAAAAATATTTGATGTGGTTAGTTAATAAGAGTTAGTGGGGTAGTTTAAAAAAAGGGTGACGAGGGATTTTCCTAATTTTTCTCCCTCAACCAACTATCTTTCACTCTCCACTCTTCCATTTTCTTTTCTTCTCTTTTCTTTTGTTTTCTTCAATTTTTTTTTATATTATTCCTTTGCAGCCTTTAATCTTTTCTTTTTGATCGCTTATACGTGTTTTTTGTCGTTGTTCTATTGTTTTTCATGCCTAGTTTTTGGATTTTTTCTTTGGTGAGAGATTTGGGCTTCCGAAATTGTGGTAAGTGATGTATAAGTATGGTGTTCTTTGCCATTGTTGTTATTAGTAAAATAAAAAAAAAAAGATGTTCTTTTGGTAAGGTTTATTTGAGGAATTCTTGTTGGTTCGATTGTGCTTTGATGATTTCTTTTGGGGGTTTCAGTTAAGAGAGGATCGCGAGCTACATAAATCTCTTCTGACGAATTGAGTACCTTAGTAATTGCTTTCTAGGTAAGGGCTGGTTTTTCTAGTGTTTTTAGTTGAATGAATGTTTTGAGTTCGTTGACATTGTATTAGATTACTTGATATTTTGGCATTAATCCATTCTTTTGGTGTCGTAATAGGAGATGGCAGTGTTGCTTTTAAGTCGACACCAGAAAATAATCAAGTATGTGTTTCTAACTCGAAACCCTCACGAATAAATCTAGAAAATTTGGAAAAAAACCCAAGAAATTCGAAATTGTTCCTCGTCACACGATCATGTGGTAGGTCGTGTGGCAGATCATGTGCGTTACACGACCGTGTGGCTGGCTGTGTAAGGGAACACAAGCGTGTATGATTACACAGGCAAATTAGGTAGGCCGTGTGGAGCACGAGCATGTGTAATTACACGGGCAAATCAAGTAAGTCGTGTGGGACACACGGGCGTGTGAAATCACACAGACAAGATAGGTAACCCGTGTAGGCCACACTGGCTGGTCGTCTGGGTCTTGTGAAACCACACGGGTGTGTGGCCCATTTTTCTAGAATTTTCATTTAGGGTTGATTTAATCTACAATTTGTAATTAAACCCTTCGTGAGGTCTATTTTGCTTTAAAAAGACCCGAAATAAGGTATATGTGTTGTTACGTTTAATATGTGAGTTACATGTATAATATATGTGTCAATAATTTTTGAAAGCATGACTATTTTTGTAAAGCATGTATGACATTTGTATTCTATTATCTGTTCTGATATGATATATGATTCGACTATGTGATATGTATGTATGTTATTATGATTTTGCATGTGTATTCGGGTGGGTTTTGATGATGGAGGAAATGTTTCAGGCAGTATTACTGCAATTTTAGCGGTTAAACCGCAATATATGTTTGGCAGTTGAGTTGCACCATTATTAGTAGCATACCACCACGACCCGATGTGATTGGATGGATGGACTCATGTTGTCTTATTGGTGTGATTGGTTGGACAAAGTTGATGTGTAACGGATGGGGGTAGGATTTATTCTGATATGACATGACATTTTGATATGATATATGTTTTTGGTATTGTGTCATTCTGATCTGATATTCGCATGTGTGAATATTATTAGTAAAATTCTATGTTGGTATTTACTTTTGTGTATGTTATAAGGAAATTATGTTTTGTGGGCCGAGTCACACACTGGGCTTCTAGTTCACTCATTTGTTAATACGTTTCAGGTGAACTACAGACTTAGGATCGGACGGCTTGCGGAAACTCGAATTGTTACCGGTTAAACATAAGTTGGTTTGTGTTTTAATTATTTTTGGACTATAAATTTATTTTGGGCTTTGCTCTTTGGTCTTTACGCTGCTTGTTGGATTTTGGTATTTTAACGTTAAACTGCAAAATCGCATAATTACCAAACTAAAATTTTGGTTTTCAAAATTAAAACTCTGGAAATTTTCGTTGCAAAGATTAAGTAATCACTTAAGTGTTTTTCTTGAAAAATTAAATGGTTTTTAACAAATATTTGCTTTGGTTTTGGAAATGATCTGCCAATATTAGTATTTTTAAAACACACGATTTCGAATTCAAATTATGGGTTTGAGAAAAGTAATTTCGGACTTAAGTTTTACTAAACATTTGTGAGAGTTTTGCAAAATTTTATGTTTTCGAAACGCACACTAAGTTTGATTAAATATGAAGTTTTTAAACGAGTTAATGTAATTCCTCAAGATCCAATCATAACCTCTAGTCGGGTTTGGTGTGTTACATATATAATTAATTATTATTTAATAATATATTTTATGTAATAAAAGTAATTAATTATTTTCAAATGTAATTAAAATATTTAAATAATAGGGCAAATTACACCCAAGGTTACTAAACTATTTGAAAGTTTTCATTTAAGCCATTGAACTAGTCGAAAGTTTTTATTTAAGTCACTGGACCGTTTAAGTTTTGTTTTCAAAAAGAAAAAAAAGAAAAAACAAAGTCTAGCTAGAGAGCTCCCCAAGTGATAATTCGACAATCGACACAATGGATCGGTACTCATCGACGTGTAGCAGAACATATGTTAGATGATATGTCTGTCAATGTTGGAAATTAGAGAAAAAAATTGTTTGAATTTTGTTTCGCAAATTCATAACATTCAAAATTGTTTTATGAAAAAAAAACTTAATTGTATAAGAGCAAGGGAAGTAGAGCTCTTGATTGATGTAGGCGATGCAAACAGAGGTCATACAACAATAATTTTAACAGTCCAGTGACTTAAATGAATATTTTTGAATAGTTCAATGACTATTTTGTAACATTTTGAAGTTGAGTAACCAAAAACATAAGGTTACTAATAGTTTAGTAACATTAAGTGTAATTTACCCTAAATATTATAATAGTAACAAAAATTTAATTGTATTTAAACTAGTCGTAGATGAATGATGTAATCAACCTCTCTCATTCTTTGCCATATTTTCTTTGACGCCACGATACACTCTTAAGCATATACTAACTGATTGTCGATTATCATCCGGGCTCTCCATAAATTATGGGAAGTCGGATATATTTACTTTGTTGCCTTTTCAGAAAATAGCCAAGAAGAGATGGTTTGCTGAAACACTAGCATTACCCGACAACTACCTCGTTTTAATACTAAGAGAGGAGTTTTTCCAACCCCATTATTCATAAATTGAGACACAAGTTTGCTGTCTACACTTGTACCACCCACACTAAATTATATTCTCATACATACATTACCATGTATAAGATCATGTTTTGCTCTAATGAACTAACCTGCCCCTACACTAACAAAAAAAATGGGATTTTCACCTTAAAAGACGAAAAATGCTTCTTTGAGAATTTAAGTCCAAGGCCGGGATATAATCACTGAGTTTCAGAAGTATGTGTGACGGTGCTGGGGAGACCATTTGGTGTTGTTTGAAATCCTAACCAAAACAACGGGGCATCTTAAACTGACAAAGCAACAAATCCCTTGTAAACCTCATCGGAAATGTCATAGGTTGCAACATAGTCAGTCTAGGCAATATATGACAAATCTACATATGTTTATGGACATAGAAATGAACTAAAACTTTTCAGCGTTTAAAGATAGATCTGCAATGCCCGCAATCAAATTATCCAGTGGTTCATCTTCCAGGTCTTTCAATGCTGTTGAATCATCAAAAGGCAATGGCATTGATGGCATTGATGGAAAGGAAGTTGTCGTCTCTGCAGCAACCTTGTTCAACTCTTTAATAAGATCATCTTCCTCATCCGGAATGTCCAAATCCCATACCCTGAAGATATCCACTGTTGATGAATTCATCTCTTCTGCAGATAAGGTTGATTTAACTCCTGAATCAACAGCACTATATTTTCTTTCATTCTCCTTGTAGGTGGGTCGGAAAGGATCTCCCCGAAACATTTCAGTGGAATCTTCCTGAAGAAATTGCAGCTGAGTATCAGTCCTCTTTTTGATAGGAATGTTGTTGGTGTTTATTCCATTGTCTCCATCCACTGGGATGTCCAAATCCCATACCCTGAAGATATCCGCTGTTGATGGATTCATCTCTTCTGCAGATAAGCTTGATTTAACTCTTGAATCAACAGCACTATCCTTTCTTTCATTCTCCTTGTAGGTGGGTCGGAAAGGATCTCCCGAAAACATTTCAGTGGAATCTTCCTGAAGAAATTGCAGCTGGGTACCAGTCCTCTTTTTGATAGGAATGTTGTTGGTGTTTATACCATTGTCTCCATCCACTGGAATGACAAGAAGATCTTCATCAGTTCTCCCTGAGTAATTGGCAGGCTCTGCCTCCTTGATGGAAGGAACTATACTGATTTCAGTTCCACTAAGAAAACCATTGCTTCCAGTTGCAGAAGAGTCAAGTGGCTCAGGTTGGTCACCAATGATCTCCAGCAAAACATCTTTGAAAGAAGACCAATTTCTTTCCAAAATTTCAGTATCTGTAACCAGACAAGAATTAACCCAAGCCAAATCCTCATCAGAAAGCTTATCTCCCTGCCGAGTGGATTCCAAAGATTGAAGGATAATGGAGGAAGCCAAGCCCTCTCTTGTGTCATCTTCTACATCCATTGCTACAAAATTTACAGTCAAGTTGTAAACAATGTAAATAACAGTAACCAAAGACAGCACCATACGTGTCGAACTTTCATCAAACCAAACATACTTGCTTCAGGAGCAATGTAAAACAACAATAATGCTTTCACTTGGCGAATGTTGAATTTTACGCATCAGACAAACCTCATAAATGAACCAGGTTACATTATTATTTGGTTAAAACACTCCAAGATAAATATACATATATATATATATGTACTCATCCTGTAGAATTCATGTTACTATGAAACATTGAAAAGCAAAAATAACAAGATCGATTCCCCAATATAAGTTTTCATCTAACGATTCTCTGGACAAACAATTTAAGAATAACAAATGGATATCATCAACTAAAACAGGTGGCACACACTTCTTCAATATTGCAATCTGAAGTTTTAAGTTTGATTTCAAATTTTCAACTAAAACAAGCAAATTATAGGACATTGCAGCAACCTTCTCCAAACAATCATGGCCAAAAAGTACCCAAGTGAGTCAAATTCTTAATGACAGATACCCTCAGCAGACGAACACAAATTCAAGCATTACCTTCTTCCCCTTTTCATGCCCAAGAACAAAAAGGCATGATTAAAATAACTATATCTAAGAGCAGGAATTACACGAATCGAGTAACTTCTCGCATCAGCCATCACAATACCTTAAATAAAACTGAGATAATGTTGAAATTAAAACAGAAAGGTTTAAATTGATTTGCGAATTAACGATCAAACAAATAACTATAACAGCAAGAACTTGGAAGATATCTTTCGTGGCTTATAACAATGGGGATGAATCTTTCATAAAATATATATATATATATATATATATAACGAAACATTAAAGGAAAAGAAAGTAAGAAGCAAATAGAGAGAGGGAAGTATACATACCAAATCGAAAATATTAGCAAAATTTTAAACCCTAATTTGCATAAAAGAGAGTGGGAATTTATGTTCTAGACTTACTTTAAACTTGGAGGTGAACGGAAGAAGACTTGAATTTGAGGTAAAGCTACTATGATGATGGGAGGAGGCTTGTGTAGAAATTTTAAAATAGATACCCAACATTGTTTGGAATGGACCGAATTGGCCCATTAGATTGTTGGATCAAAAATCAGTCCAAGTATCAATTAAATCGACGGTTAAGTTTATATGCTTGATTTTTTATTTTTTAATAATTTATTTAATTAAATCAAATAAATTAGTCGAATTAAAATTTTTAATTTTAATTATTTCCACTATCAATTTAATTCTAAAAACCTCTTATTTCAACACATAACTCTAATGAGAGTCAAATATATTAACCAAAATGAATTTAACAACGTCGTTAATTCTTTTTTTCTTTCTTGGTCTCTACTTTTGTCGCCGGCTGCGGCCTTTTGGTCAACCGCCACTCCCCTTTCTTCCTCCCACCCTCTCCCCTCTTTCCCCCCTCCCCTTTCCTTTCCATTGTATCTGTTCTTTCATTTCTTTTTTCTTCCCCTTTGCTCTTTTTTCCCTCTCTTCACCGTTGGGTCGCTGCCTCGTGAGACTCTTCCTTCACTCGTTGCCCGATGCTTTTCGATTGGTAGGGTGATCCCTGATCACCACCCATCGTTTCCTTTCTTTCCTCTAAACTCTCTTTTTTTCTTCCCTTCCCATTCTTTTTTCCTCCTTTGTCAGCCCTTTTTTCCGATATTAGAGGACCTCGTTTTCTTGTTCTCGACATAATAATGGTGTCTAAAGGTTTTCTTGAGTCTGAGTGGGTCATGTTTCTCGGATCCTATGTGTTCCGATTTCTCAAACCCTCAGTGACTCATTTTTGATTAATTTGTTTTGTTTTTGCAACTGTGCATCTGTTGCTTTTAGGTCCGCAATGTTGTTTCTATTACCACCGGAGCAAGGACCTAGAAAGGGGTTCAACGATTCAAGGTGTTTTGTTTGCTAGCAGCCTTAGTCTCAACAAATTAGTTTCGTCTGCAATATGGTTTGAGTCCTGCTTTGCTTTTAGTTAGATGGGAGTCTGCTCTTTTTTTATATGCTTTGACTATCTATCAAGCGTTCATACGGTATTGACTATCCATTCTTCGGGAAATTTTGGTGGAATTTCAAGAGTAACAAATTGTTCAGAGGCAGAAGCAGAAATAGGATAACTATCAAAACTGGAGGCTTGAATATACTCTTTTACTTGCTTAGAACTACTATGAATTAGAGTTTTTATAGATCTAATAGGATAAAAAGGTGCTTTTTTTATAAGTAGAATATGGATTTACAGTCAGAAGATCTGTAAGTTAAATCTTATCCTTTTCTCTAATATAGTCTATTTGATATAAAGAAGAGATTTTCTTTACAGAAGGTGAGTTTAGAGGAATACTAGGCATTGACAAATAAGTTGAAGAAGTAGAGGGTCATGAAAGCATTTTATCAGACATAATTAAGAAAACTTCCCTCTAGATTATATATGTAGAGGATGTAGGACAGGATTTAAGAATTAAGAAATTATAGCAAGTATACTATGCCAAAAACACATACCATTTCCTTTCGGTCATTCAAACAGGTACTGTCTTTTAGTTATAAAATCTTAACCCAAGAAACTTCACTGATCCTCAGTAATATTGATACTTTTGATCAAAATTTTATATTTTTGATGTGTAGGATCCATATGTTTGGCAAGCACAGAGCATAATTTATTACTACTCATAGTTAACTCATAAACTCAACCTTGTCTAGAATGAAATCCAGAGAGAAAGCAAGAAAATTTAGAAAGTCATAGATAAAAACATACTAATATTTTATTAGATAAAAAACTCGATGATCCTCAAAGATGAAATACATCTCCTTTTATAGATAGAGGAGATAAAAACCGACAAACATAATTACAGTACAAACTAATAATGCATACTCATATTTTAAAAATAAAGATTCCTTATAGTACATACTCGTAACTCATAAAAGAAAAGCAATAAAACAAAAATAAAGATTCTTCATTATTATACCTGTATTAGTTGCATTAAACGTTTACTTTATATATTTTTAAAAATATTTTAGCCCAAAAAATTAAAAAATAATATAAAATTAATGAAAACTTATCACTTTCATTCCCAAAAATTAAAAACAAATTCAATCAAGATGCTAATTATGAAATATACTAGTTTGTCATTTATGTTGAAAGCTTAACAATATAATAAAAAACAATTTTAATATGAGTCCTAATGTATATTTTATTCAAAGTCAGTTAAATAGGAAAATTATCCTCCATATTCTAATTTAACGAACGAGTATTATCAATTGGAAAGTACAATTTTCGTAGACATTAATAAGTGTCTCATTTATTTTTTTATTTTTTAAATATTAATTTTAGTATTGGTTCTTATCATATATTTTTTTTATACAATGTCTAGAATTATTTATAGTCCCTCTCCAATCTTTAAATAAGAAGATAATGCGTTTTAGTGCACACGAACCAACGTCTTCTTACACTAACAACAATACCGATACCAATTAAACTAAAACACCTATCAAAATTCTAACACTAATTCTAAACTATAGCAAAAAAAAAAATCCTTTAAAAAATTAATTTAATTTAATACTGTTGAAGTGGGAAAAAAATATCATAGTAAATGAATGGCTTGAGCCCTAAGCCCCACCTAATGAAACCGGATAGAAGTCCAACTTGAGACTTGAATTAGAGTTTAGTGGGTTAGCCTTAACCTTGCTGCTTCCAAATTTATAAACATCTTGAAACCCATGTTCCGGGAATTAGTAGGAGTTGGCGTTCAATCGAATCAAATCTGAATAAAATAGATTTTGAATTAATTAAGTTGGTGAGTCTTATTTTATCATCGTAACTAAATTGAAAGTTTTTCTAATTGATTCCAATGAAATGAAATCTCAGTTGAGTCAAATTGAGTGAAATTATTAGAGTTGAATTAAAAAATCTTGTTACAATATAATTAATTCTATGTTAAAACACATCATTTGAAACCATATATATTTTGAAAATTTTTCAAAGAAAAATAAAAGAAAAAACAATAGACTTTAGTATGATAAACTTGAATCGTTAATTAACTTATTTAGATATCAAAATTACTATTTTGAATTATTCTAATTATTCAAGTTATTTGAATTATAAAATTTAACTTGACTTGAACTAAAAATTCAAATTACTTATTTAAATTAACTCGAAAAAATTAAATAACTCAGAATTTAAAAAAAGATTTAATTTTTTTAATCGAATCAAATCTTATTAACTCCTAAAAACTACCTACCAATGTATTCCAACCAATTCTTTTATTTCTTTTATACAATTCCTATTAGTAATCTTACTTTTGATAATAGATTGATTAAACCCATATCTTTTTAATTGCTTCAATACCATTGATATTACTTTAATATCCTTTAATTTTTTTTTACTTATATAATCATTACTAACCCTTTGTATTGAATTTTTAACTTTTAATTCTAATTTTAATCCCTTTCTTCTCTCCTTTCAAAATGGTAAATTTACTCCTTTAATCTCTTCAAAATTTATGAAATTATAAATAATATAATAATAAAATTGTACATTAACCTAAAAGTTTATTATTAATTTTTGCCCCCTGCAACAATATCTCCCGTCCCTTAATAATAAAAAGAAAAAAACTCGACTCAAACCAGAATAAATAAGAAAACTCACATATCTACATAGGATAAGATTCAAACATTAAATTCGAAATTTCCTACTCTTCGACCTTATCATCAAATCAAATTAAAACTTAGTTTGCTTCATTTCACTTTGTTTAAAAAAAAAATACACATCCAAAATTATTTAGTAATTTTGTATAAATTCTTATGGTTCCACAATCAAGCATATAAAAATTTAGTTTGCCTGCTGGTTTCAACAAGCTTCCTCACCATTCACCAATTTCATGTATGAAAATGAAAACAGCTGTAATTACATAAATAAAAAACTACGTAACAAGCGATCTAAACTTATCTGAGCAACAAGTGAGTCCCTCTCCCTCGTGATTCTATATAGGCAAGCATGTGATGTGGTTAGTCATTAATCATCTGTTTTACTTTTATATAATAACATCATCACTTGTTCCTCTTTAATACAAGCAATCATTCATTAACAACTAAAATTCAGACATGTATAGAATGAAGAATGTTTCATTAATGGAATTCAAAGTTCTAATTTGGTGGTCTCATCGGTTCCAGTTTTACACTTAGGACAAGATTTGTTGTTTCTAAATTGCAACCCAAAAAAATGGACTTGAACCAACATTTAAATTAATTGAAACCTGTCTGGCTAAAACAAAATCATTTGGTAAATAGAAGACAATGATTAGCCAAAAAGAAAACAAGGCCGCCTACCATTATTATTGAGAAAACATGTAAAGACAGAAATTAGGTAACATTGTCACAGGTATTTCGACCATACCATCACATGTCTACCCGATGGAGATGGGCCCTTAGATTAGGATTAACTACCTAAAAGACTCAGAGCTACATAATAATGAGGAGACTGCAATGCTATGTATTACGGATCTACACGGTGTGCTTGTTTTCTGCCGGCAAGGCTGTGAGACCATTTAAGATGGCGGGTAAGAGTATTGGAGTAAAAAGAGAGAGGGAAACATGAATATGGGCCGATGGGGATGATAATCAGTCTTCGATTGTACATAAATCATGGTAGGTGACACATAAAATCAATGTCCCAACTGCTGTAGGACAGGGACAAAAAGATGGTTGGTTCATTACAATATGTTATATATCTACACTTGAAGTCCATGCGGTAGGTTAATCTTAGATGGAGCCGGCCGGATCATTACAAACTATTTCAGATCTGATCCAATTCGAATATATAAATGTTTTTTTAAAGTATGGAATGCAAAAATATTGATACATGGGTTAATTTTGTTTTTAAAAAGGAAATATGAACAGCTATCCCACGTAAGAATGTTTGGGGGATTAATTAGTAGGAGGAACTCTTTCATTAATCAGCTTTTGATGTTCCCAAGTATCCTACAAAGTTTTGTTATGCCAATCAATTAGGTGGTCCAATGGTCTTACTCACATCTCATTTTCAATTCACAAAAAGAAACCCTATATTGACAAATTTAGCTTCATGTCTAATTTATGAATAAAAGGTAAAGATTCTTTCTAGAAAAATCACAAGGAGTTCTTGTGATTCAATATTTAAAATTACAAAAATAGTAGTAATAATAAGAAAAGATGGTGAACTGGCTTAGCCTCTTCCCTCTTTTGCTTCACTCAAGATGAGAGACCTTTTTCCAGCTTCTAAAAACATCATGAAATATGTACAGAATGTAGTTGGATTTGGTGCTAACTAGGATTGGGATTGGCTGCAAAGTAAGCTAAAGCACCAACAAATGGTGCATTGATGTAAGTAGTGGGCTCTGATTTCCTAAAATCAGCTCTATCATCGCCATAAACATCATCTTCTCCAGGCCCTCCCACTATTGCACCAACCAAAACATTTGGGTTAGGGTTGGTTGAATTAAAATAAATGGAACCGTCCTTGCAAGCAATGAACTCAGGATGATCTTTAACCGAGGGTAGTGAAGAGCCACGATGATGAATCCGTTGCGGGAAATAGTTGCTATAACCAACCATATACGATAATCCCATCGGGTTCTCACCTAAGATGTAATCAACCTGTTTCTTTGCTTGCATCCGAAGCAAAGCCGGAGACACAAATTCGTTCCCGCAGTTGACGGTTTGTGAAGTCCGATCGAGGTATTTAGCGTAAACGAGGAGGATGAATGAAATGGTGGTAGCATGTTGTAAATTGCTGCCTCCGGGCTTGTAGATGAGGCCGCCAGGGGTATACTCGATATGGGATGAAGATGAATCGGGGATTAATGTGCACATGAAGCTATCAGCTGAGGCTTTGTATGATTCAAGAGTGTACATGTTTCCATCTAGCACTTCCTGAAAACAGGGGAATACCCTAAGTCAACATACAAACTACTGATTCAATGCTTGAAACTTGAAAGAAAGAAAGAAAATGAGGGTTAACCTTGGAGACAAGAACGTTTAATCCAGCATGCTTATTGTCCCACCCAAATTCATTAATATTGTCATCAGCACCAAGGGTTTTCCCATTGTTTTCCAAGTAACTAAGGTAGGAATTGTCTTGTGAAGCCCTCCTTAACCATGCTGCTCCCCATAGCAATTCATCCTATGTAAATCACATAATCAAATTAAGCCAATTCGAATCTATTTTTACTAATGTTTCTTTTAAATTATTTCTACTTACTTGGTATCCGCTAAAATCACAGTAAAATGGGCAGGCACCGTCCCTAATGTGAGCATTGTCACTATAAGCACCTCTAAAATTATCGGCAAATTGGAAAACCTGAACAGCATTACGTAACAAGGTATCCGCATATCCTGGGTCTACTGATCTGAACGCCATGGATGAAGCTGCGAGAGCGGCCGCCGTTTCACCTGCCACATCGGAAGCTGGGTTCGGTGCATCCACAGCGTAAACAGACCGGGCCGTGTCCATATCCTCCGGTCTTTCCCAACAGCTATGGTCTATATTTGGATCCCCAACCTTAAAGTGGTAGCATAGATTGCGTGAGAAATGAGCGCGTGAGAGACGCTACACATCCTATCTATATGGAACATCAAGGACGATGGGGACCGATAAACTTGACCCATCCAATTCAATGTCTTTAAAAAGGAAAAAAAGCTTTAAAAAGGAGACAATGGTCTTAGATTCCAACTTAGCATTAACAGTACACCCCAGCATCAAATATTAAACAACAACATCTAATTCTTTATTTGTAATTATAGAGACGCACGTGATCTAATCTAATCTTTTACTAAAAAAAAAATAAGCATTAGTTTTTTGTCTTTTCAACAGTTAAAACAAACATGGAATTCGATGTTTAATCTAATCTATCTTTCCCAAACTTGAGTTTTTGTTTTCTAAAGAGTAATACCGGCTCCCATGATCTTCAACCAAATGCGCATCCCAAGAAAGAAAAAGTGAGATTTGCAGAGGGAAATTTGGTTTGAAAACGACAAACATGATTGGAGCCATTACCTACGTAAATGGCAGTGAACTGAAGTTTCCAAATTGCCCTTGCCCAAACAGAAAGGACATAGGCAAAGAGAAGAGAGGCAGGCACTGGCAGAAGAATAAATTTTAGGTGATTAATACCTGAACGAAAATCCGGTCAGGCTGAGACACAGTTTTGAGTAAATAATCAGTGGCCCAACGAATCGCCACAAGCGCATTCCTCAGCTCATTCGGCGGCATTAAATCTCCGAACTCAATCACACTCCAGGCCAACATTGTGGTGGTGAACGCCATCGGGAACCCGAACTTGACATTGTCACCGGCGTCGTAGTATCCGCCGGTTAAGTCCGTGTTGTACATCCACCCATCGCTCAATCCCGAGTTACCCCTCCATCCTATACGTTGATCTTGTGGCAAAAACCCCGAGCGTTGGCCTTCGAAAAACAGAATGGATTTCGACAATGCGTCGGCGTAGTCAAGGTAGCTGGATTCAACCAAAGGGGAAAACCCATGGAAAAAAATAAGATAAAGGAAAAGAAGAGATGAGCGTCTCATGGCTTGGAAGTGGAACTGTGGTGGTGGTTCTTCCCTCTGGGGTTGGTTTTGTGGTTTATTTTATAATGCCAAATGTTACCATTAGTAGGAAGGGAGGATTCACGAGGGTGAGTGAAGCAGCGCCGACACTGATTTGGGGTTTTGTCAGTGACGTTTCACATGCCCATCACAAAACGTGAGGAGTGGATCAATTTGCTTGTAAACTTAAAAGGCCAAAAGCAAAGCAGTGAAGAAGGGCAGGGGGCAGACCATGAAGGTCCCTTTTTTAATTATTATAAAGGAGAAAGTGAAGAAGCTGAAACGGGGCTAATTGTTCTACTCTCAGTTTGAAGGATGTTTGCAACACCCGACGGTTTAATATTTCTTTAACTGCTAACTGCAACAATTTAAGGCCTTCTTTGGTGGCTGCCTCCACAATGTTTATTACTATTTTTATTTTAAATTGATTATAAAATCTTCTTCATATTTTTCTAAAGGCTTATGTATAAGAAAATATGGAAAAATTAATTAAACTTTTAATTTAAATTTATATAAATTAAGTCTCTATCATTAATAATAAAAAATTAATAAAACCTCTCTGTTAACTATTTTCATCATTAACCATATTCACCATTAAAAAAATTGACGAACTAATCAGAAGGTGACATGTGTATTTTCTAATTTAGTCTAATATTTTCTCATAAAAATATTTAAAAAATTATTAAAAAAGAAAAATTATAAAAAATATTAAAAATTAAAAATATTTTTTTAAAAATACTATTTAAACTTATATATACTTAAAAATATTATTAAAAAAATCTAATAAAACTTAATAATTATAAATAATTAATAAAAATATTTAAAATTTCATAAAAACGTTTAAAATTCTTAAAACAATTATAACAAATCATAAAAAAATATTTAAAATGATAAAAATGTATAAAAATTATAAAAATTTCATAAAACTTGAACTATATCGAATCATTCAGTCGAATCAGTTAGACTGAAATCAACTAAGTTACTAGTCTTGAAAAAACCATTAGATTAGTTGACCTGAGAGCTGAACGATTGAACCATTTTTTTAATATTTTTTTATGTTTTAATCTTTTATTTAATTAAACTAAACTAATTGTTTAAACTAACAAACTAGTGGTCTGACCGGCTCGACCACCCCGTCCAAATATACCAGAAATACCTAATTTTGATTTTTTTCATTAATTTTATAAATTTTAATTGTTCACCTATTAGCTTATGTCAATATGAAATATTCTAATTAAGGTTTTCAGAATTGGACCAATGGTTGAACCGATTAGGTTATCAGTTTGTCAATTCGATTGGTTCATCCAATTTAATTAAATAAAATATCAAAAAATAAAAAAACTTGTTTCAACCGCTCGTCTCCCAGGTCAATCAATTTAATGGCTTTCTTCAAACTAGTACCCTTGTCAGTTTTGGTTAAACTAGTCCGACCGATTGATTCAATCTTATTTATGTTTTTATGATTTTTTTTATATATTTATATGAGTTTAGATCAATTTTAATATTTTTAATAAATTTTATAATTTTCAATAATTTTTTATGGTTTTTTATAAGTTTTTAATAATTTTTATACGTTTTTATAAGATTTTAAATATGTTTTATTAATTTTTAAAAAATTTATAATTTATTAAAATTTTTATAATCTTATATTATTTTTAATAATATTTTAATATTTAATAATTTTTATAATTTTGTCCTAATATTTTATTTATTTTTATTAGAAAATATTAGATTAAACCAGAAGCTGCAACATGTATCATCTGATTGGTTCGTAAGTTCTTCTAAGGGAAACCATGAAAAAACTTAATTGATTTTTTTATTAACGATAAGGACTTAATTGAGCGTGAATTCAATACAAGAACATAATTGGACGTGAATTAAATACAAAGACTTAATTGATTTTTCCGTAGTTTCTTTTAACATATAACCCTTTTGTTTAATGCAAATCTTCTTGATAATTTAAGAAATAATTAAGGGTTGGTTGAGTTATGTATAAAGAAATTATAAAAATTTATAATATTTTATACAAAAAATACGTTATTAATATAATTTTTCATATATTGAAGGCCCACATACAATGTTCTTATGTATTTTAAATATCATTTATTTTCTATATTTCATTAAAATTTAATTAAGTGTTCAAATATGTTGTTTTAGTTGATTCTTATTTGATTCTAAAATTAATAAATACTTAATACTTCTTTTGGCCCTTGTATTATAGTTAAATTATCATTTTAGTACCTGTACTATTTTTTATTAGTCTGGCCCTAAATTTTCATTTTGTATAACCCGTTACCTCAATCCAATTTTTTTCTTTTAAAACAATTTAATCCAACCAATGTCACATTGCCACATGTTAAAAAAGTAAAAAAATATTTAAATAAAAAATATTAAAAATCCCAAAAAATATTAAAAACTATAAAATTATAAAAAGTAAAAAGTCACAAACTATTTTTGAAAATCATAAAAAAATATTTTTTTATAAATTATAAGTATGTGAACCTTAAAAAAGAATTAAAATTTTCATAAATTAAAAAAAATATTTGTTTGGAATTTAAGGTTTCTAGAAAATTCTAGAATTTATGAAAATTTTTAAGAATTTTATGGTTTTTTTTGGCATTTTTATGAAATTTTTGATATTTTTTAAAAGGATTCTGAGCTTTTTAGTAAAAAAATACTATAAAATTCTTAAAATATTTCATAAAAATATAAAATATTCTTAAAAAAAACCTAAAGTTCAAAACAAACACATTTAGATTTTTATGATTTTTTAATTTTTTTTTTTAAGTTTTGAATACTTATAATTTTCAAAAATAAATTTTATTTTTTATTTTTTAATTTTTAATTTTAAGATGTTTTGGGGTTTTTTTAGTTTTTTATTTTTTTATATTTTAAAAAATTTTGGATGTGATTTTTTACTTTTTCTTGACACGTGCGAAAGTGTCATTGATTAGTTTAAAATTTTTAATAGAAATTTGGGTTGAGATAATGAAAATTATAGAGTTAAAGTGTAGGGGCTAAATTGATTTAGAAAATAAAATATAAATTCTAAATTGATAAAAAAATATTACAGATACAGTTAGAATTAAGTGACTCAAATCTTTATTTAAATAAAATACAGTGGTAAAATAAAATAAAAGTAAAATTCATATAAAACTACATTTTTTATTTTATTTTAAAATAAGGTTTTTTTTTTTATAAAAGACCGGATATTTTATTAAAAAAAACAAACTGAAGGCCCAACAGATTATTGGACCCCGACCTATGACTTCAAACAAAATAAATCCAACTTCACTCTAAAGTTGATAGTGAAAACCTTCTAACCAAATAATTAAAACATAACTTAATGAATACAAAAAAGCAATAAATGAAAAAAGAAGAAAAAGGAAACCTAAATATCTACCCCGGTCAGATCAAACTGTATATAAATAGGCATAGTCTACTCCTTTTGTAATCATTCAAATTCGACATAGTAAATTTTATTATCCTCTACCTGTGGTTTTTTCCTGAAAGGGTTTTCACATAAGAACTTGTGTGTTCTTTTATTTTTCTTTCTCTTTTCTTTGCGATATATTGTCATTACCAACGTTCTATTTTTTCATATACTAATTAATAATTTGAAGAATAATTCATATATTTATACAATAAAAATGATTAAGTCCATCCTTTCAACCACATCAGGTATTGGTCCCAACCAATAATTTAATGTTATATAGATATAATTTTTACGTGTAAAATTGTTGACTAATAAATTTTCCACACCAGCTATCTTCTTTTATCTTTCCTCCATCTTTGTCTCTCCTTCCACCCATAAAGGGAAAAAATCGACCATGGAAGGTTTTTTTGGTTTTTTTAGGAATCTGACCTTATAAATTTTAAAAATTATGAAAATGATATAATTTCAAGATTAATTATGGGAATAACATGATTTTTATAGTAGAGTTGAGTGTTGCCACTTTTTCAAGCGGCACCACCTTAAAAGTTCCTGTAGCACCCCCACGCCCGAGACCGTCGCCGGAGTCGAGCCTGAGGTGTTACCGAACATAATTTATCATTTAAACAACTTTACAAAATCTATTTTCATTTTCGGAATAAACTGTTTTCTGCATCATGGTCGCTCAAAAATTCATATCTCGAGTTACGAAACTCGAAATCAAGATCCGTAAATTTTCCCTGAAACTAGACTCATATGGCTATTTACTAATTTTTTTTCTAGAATTTTTGGCTTGGCCAATTAGTACAGTTTATTAGTTAAAGTCTCCCCTGTTACACCACTCAACTGCTCTGACCTCTGTTCACTACGAACTAATTTTCTCCCTGTACAAAATTCAAACAGGCATGCCATCTGTTTCATTAGAAACTAGACTCAATAAGGAATCTAGGCATATAAAATATAATACCTAATTATTTATGTGCAATTTATAGTGAATTTTTGAAGTCAGAACAAGGGATCACAGAGTCAGTCTCACTCAACTGAAAATTTCTCATAATATACAACTCTTTTTCCTACTCTGTTTCTTCCACATGAAAATAGACCCATTAAGTTTTAATTTCATACCTTATTCACCTTTTAATTCCATTCCTACTATTTTTAGTGATTTTTCAAATTCACGTCACTGCTGCTGTTTGCATCTGTTTTCAAGCTACTTTTATACTTTTCATAGTTTTCATGTGATAGTTACCATTTAAGCACACATACCATTAAACACATGCATGGTTAGCCATATCATTAGCTACTCACTTCCAAGCATTTATACACCATATATTGAACATATCATTCCATAAAAGACTAAGTCCCTATACATGCCATACACAAAATGAAACGTCTAGTTATACCAAAATGATTCCTTTGATAGTGTGATCTGAACTCCGACGTTTCCTTCGATCCCCGAGTAAGCTTGGCAAGAACTATAATAAGAAAGAAAATAAAGGGGTAAGCACTAGGCTTAGTAAGCTTACAAGCAAATAAATTGCAACATTTAACATGTTGAGCAATTATACATAATATCGTCTAGCATCATAAACTTTCTTTACTTCTCACTTACTACCTTCTTTCTTACCTGACCTTTCGTTATTCATAAACATAATCTAACTTCCCTTTGCTGATAGTTCACTGAATTTAACTTGTACAATGACCTGTTGAACCACTCGGAATACTAAGGATACTCAGGTTATTCCTGTCTGATAAAATACTGCCAATGCCATGTCCTTGACATGGTCTTACATGAAATATTCCTGTCTCCAAAGCCATATATACGATATGGACTTACATGGCTCAATATTGTCCTGTCTCCAAGGCCATATACACGATATGGGCTTACATGGCGCAATACTGTCCTGTCTCCAAAGCCATATGTTTAATATGGACTTACATGGCTCATTACTGTCTGTCTGTTAATCCAAATATCCTAGCATTCCTAAGGCTCAAACGGGGCTTTCTAATGCTTCTTCTCTGTCACTTCTCTTTAAATTCGACTTTGAATATTTCCATAAAATAAATATATGAATGCTGGAAATTGACAATATCAATGTAAAACAATGAAATATTGCATTTATTTACCGTAAACTTACCTCGATACAAATTGTGACTAAACTTTACAATTTAGTCCTTTACTTTTTCTTTTCCCCGATCTACTCTTGAATTCCGTTCTTCTTGATCTATAATAGCAAATTTAGCTTATTTAATACTCACATTTATCAAAACAGCCCTTTTTCAAATTTTGGCAAAATTACATTTTTGCCCCTAAACTTTTGCATATTTACACTTTTGCCCCAAGGCTCGGAAATCAAAACTTATCACAAATTCTTTTATTTTAAGACATGCTGATCATTTATTTACCAATATAATCTTCAAATTCCTACTATAACATACACTTATGTACAATAGGTATTTTTACCAATTAAGCCCTTTTACTCGTTTTTACCTAAAACCGAGTAGCTCAAGTTGTCTAACATAATTTAAAACCTCATATTCTATCATAAAACATCAAAATACACAAATTTCACCTATGGGTATTTTTCCAAATATGAACCCTAACTTAAAATATTGCTAACATAAGCTTTATTGAGCTACCGGGATCTCAAAAACGTAAAAATCATTAAAAACGGGGCTTAGAATCACTTACTATGGAGCTTGGAAGCTTGAAACAAACCCTAGCTTTGGAGAACCCTTGAAATTTCGTGGTAATGAAGAAGATGATGATTTTTTTGTCATCTTTTCCCTTTTTATTCATGTTAATAACCAAATGACCAAAATGCCCCTCCTTACTAAACTTTCAAAAATTCCACCCATGTCCTATTTTATCCATGAGCTAAGAAATTGGTCAAATTGCTATTTAAACCCTCCTAATTAATATTCCAAAGCAATTTCATAATAAAAACTTCTAGAATGCAAGTTTTGCAATTTATTCGATTTAGTCCCTAACTCCAAGTTAAGCACTTTACGCGTAGAATTTCTTCACGAAATTTTCACACTATCATGCAATCATAATATAAACTTCAAAAGATTTATAAAATAATTATTTCTATCTCGGATTTGTGGTTACGAAACCACTATTCCGATTAGGCCCTATTTCGGGATGTTACAGTTCCCCCAATCATGCTTTAATAGTTACAAAAAAATAAAACTATTTTTTGGTGTTGCCTAACAAATTGGCGGCACCGAACTAAAGTGTGCAAAGGCAAAACGTTCAGGGACATAAGAAAGTAATTACCCTTTTTAGATCGGTAGAAAAAATGCCAAAGGTATGGCTACACAAATTAAATTTTTGGTCTATTTGCATATTAGGTTTATCCTCTTTTGAAATTAAATTTAAATAATCCTTAAAAGATATAAGAATAACAAAAATAAACCCTTATCATTTTTATTAAAAAAAACATATATATAATTCTTATTTAAATTACTCAAATATACCCCTCAAAAATTTTGCTCAAGTTTATCTAAATCTAAACACTTTCGATTAATTCCCTAACATATTTAAATTTAGATAAACTTGAGCAAATTTTTTAAGGGACATATTGAATAATTTAAATAATAATTTTATATAATTTTTTAAGTTTATTGTTTTTAGAAAAGATAAAAAAATGAGAAGGGTTTGTTTTTGTTTTTCTTATATCTTTTAAGGGCTCTTTAAATTAAATTTCAAAAGGAGACAGACTTAACATGCAAATAGATCAAAAGTTTAATTTAGTGCAGCCATCCTCTCAAGCGTTACCCTTTTTTAAGCTAATCTAAAAAGGATAATTACTTTATCAAGTCCCTGAACATTTTGCCCCTGCATGTTTTAGTTCGGGCCGCCAATTTGTTAAGCACCACAAAAAATTTGTTTTTTATTTTATTTTTTGGTAATGATTAAAGAATAATTGTCAGGATTTTTAAGGTGGTATCACCAACTTCATTGTAAAAATCAAATTATTTTCATAATTAATTTTAAAATTAAGTCCATTTCATAATTTTTTAAATTTATAGTTCAGATTTTTTTTCCAATTTGTTTCCTACATAAAATTTTTGGTACACGTTTCCTTCATGATTAAAATAATTAAAAATAATTATTTATTTATTTGCTTTCACGATTGTTTTGTTTTTAAGCCACATTTGTATTAATAAAAGAAAATGGCTAGTGTTCGGTACTTTAAAATGAGAATTTTTATATCCTTCTATTAAATTTTTTAAAATTTTAAATTAGTTATGGTGGAATTGTATTTTAGTCTCTTAAAAATATAAAAAATTAATTTAATCATTTAAAAATTATAAAAATATAATCTATTAAAATAATAAAATTATATTTTTATTGTAAAAATTATAATTAGTTTCAGCCCTCTAAAATTTTTTCCTGATTTTGTGTCAAATTACACCTTAGAATAGATTAACATATAAACACGAAATGAAAAGGAAAAAGAAATACAAAGTGGAAGGTGATTTTATGGGTTATTACTTAAAGAACAAAAGTAGAATTATTAAAGCATTAGAAGTGAAGAATGAGAAGACCTAGAAAAGCAAGCAAACATGGGTTAGCGAAATGGAAGTGGGGCATTCCAAATGTGTACATGCCTTAAGACTTAAGAGTGACTGAAGTGAAACAAAAATATTCTTATCCCTTACCCAAAGGCAACCATCGCCAAAAGTGGCGGTGCTGCTTTGATAAAATTGATGGACTCGCTAGAACCCTTATTTTGACTAAGAATAAGCACAGATTAATGATTGTGACTGGTGTTTTACTAAACAAAAATGATTGTGACAGCTGAAAATCATTTTCCTTGAAGTCATAGAAATGAAAAAGCTGCAACACAAGTTGATGAGCAATTAAAGGGATGAATAATGATTTATATATATTTTTTATATTCTTTTAAATTAAAATTTAAAATATTTTAATGTCTTAATTAGAAAACTTTACATTTAAATACCACTTGGAAACCTTATCCAGCTTATCTCTTTGGTTCTTGCGAAGTTCCTTTATGGCGGGGGCGGGTGAGTTTGCCATTGGTTCCAGCAACGGAGTTTATTATAATTATAACAACGGAATCTTCCAGCTTCGTTGAGGGGAAAAATTAACATTAGCATATGATAGACAACTCCACATGCCAACCTCATCAATATTTTGCAGTTGATTAACACAATGCGGATGGGGTAGTTGTAATTAAAGGTCAGCATTTCATCGAATTGATAAGTTATATTTTATCATTTTAAATTAATTTTAAAAATTTTTGAATAAAAATTTTGAATTGAGTCTAATTAGATAAATTTGCTTGAGTTAAATTAAATAATTTAACGGGTCAAATTAAAATCTTTTTGACAATATGATTATATTCCAAGCTCTACAAATTTGAAAATTCTTTCAAATGATAAATTTGATTTGATAATTCACTTGTTTAAGTCATTGATTCGTTTGGTTGGAATCTAAAATTTTTATCTTTGGTTGATGGAATATAAGGTTACCTAAAAGCACGTTTTATTAATTTGCTCTCAATTATTAATAAGAGTTAATTACACTTGACATCCAGAAACTATAACCTTTATTCTAAATTGGTTCTTAAACTTCAAAATTGTAATACCCCATACTGAATCCAGTCATTAGATCTGAGTTACAGGATGCTACCACAGAAAACAGAGAATATCACATGCAATTCAGACTTAAAATCAATTAATCATTTCATAATACATACAAAGCATGACTTATGAACTAATTTGAGTTCTAATCGAGCTTACAAAAGCTCTAAAACAAGTTCGAAATTGAATAAAACTTTAAAAACAAAGGGCAAACATGAAAACAGAGGTCACACGATTGTATAACTAACTATGACCATGTGGTTCAAAAATTACCAAACCTACAGTATCCACATGGCCGTGTGGCTAGCCCGTGTGTGAAGTACACGTGCATGTGGTAGCCCATGTGGAACAATCATGTGCCATTTTAAGTGTTCATCATGTACCAGATAAGCCTATGAATCAAGTAATGCTTAAATGGCTACACAACTTGTACAAGAACCAACCAACAATCATGCAAAAACATGAATTAACCAACTACAATACTAATTATCCATATCATATAGAATTTCCTCTTCACCAAGTTTAATAACCTAAACATTAAACATTAATACAAACAAGTCACATACTTCATTATACCATTTCCAACTCAACTCAAAACATATCATGTATCCATTTCTTAATCTTCTAACCAATATGCTTGAATGCACCATCACAAACATAAATCAATACCAAAGTACTTTCTATTTCATGCCAAGTTAAAACATAGCTCTGCATGCGCCATATGTACAAAAAAAATGCCTAATTTCTATCACTTATCATTAACCATCTTACCAATATAACCACCTATAAGTTTAATAGCAAAAAATATTTTACATGCTATTCTTATAACATCCAATTCAAACATCAATCTATTATGCCATATACTCCAACAAAATCTCACATATTCAATAGTTGCATAACATAGTCAAACTTACCAAATACTCATATTATTTCATCACATACCAAACTTAATAACCATCTTTAAGGATACTATTTCAAGCTATGATTAAACACATCAACATACCAACAAGCACACATACTTTGTGCAACACAAATCACACTTTACTTTTACAAAACGCTTATATACAATTCAACTCTATTACATGACACATAATCAAAATGAACATTTAAAAGAATACAGAAAATGGAGGCTGGATAGTGTGATCTTCAAATTTATCCGACCGTTGAGTTTCGTAAAACGAAAACTACAAAAAACGTACCAAAGTAAGCTTCCAATAAACTTAGTAAGTTCATAGAATATAAAATGATAACTTACCTCAATTCATATTAATATACATTGAATTTAACTAATTTATCTATATCCCTATCACAACATGTCACATTTACAATGTGAGCTTTTTGTACATCTAAACTATTAACCATCCATTCATTTCAATATCAATTCTAAGCATCTGTTAAACATATACACATCATTTGTTCTGTTGAATCATATAACATTTCAATAACCATATAAACATACCCATTTCCATAAATCTCGTGAAAACAATCAATACATTTTCTTTTAAACAGTTAGCTCGATAAATTAAAATATAATATATAAATACGCTGGTAACTACATGACACCCAGGTACCATAGTGCAAAGCCCATAGGCACATTATCATGTCATATAATATTTCATTCATTCACCATACCAAATGACTCAAAAGAGCGTTAACTACACCACACCAAGGCACCATAGTGCAAAGCTCTGTAATTCGTAACAAATGTAGGATTTTAACATAAACTGTGACATCTCCGTCAAATCTTTTACTCTGCATGATCATGGACTGGTTCTCCACATACAATTCAATTGACTGTGAAGTTATGCGTATGGGGAATGGTTTACCCAGTAAGGTAATCAGTATTGGTATTGTTCAGATCAGAATGCACGACGAGACAATTAGGACACTGTTAGATGTCAGGTATGTTTCTCATTGAAAGAAAAATCTTATTTCCTTTGGAATTTTAGACTCGAAGGGTTGTAGAATTAACGTCGAGTCAAGCGACATTAAGGTATCTCGTGGGGCTCTCATTTCGATAAAAGGTAAAAAGATTGACAATCTTTATGTTTTAGAAGGATCAGCGGTGACTGGTGAAACAAGACGTCCTTCGTCTGTTAAGGAGTCGAAGTTGACTCGTTTGAAGCGAAGAAAACTTGGTCATAGGAGGGAAACATGTATGGCTTTTTTGTATAAGAGAGGTTCTCTTTTGGATGCAGGTTTTGAAAAGTAAGGCACTACGTTTGTGAAAACCAGACCTGGGTCAGTTTTGATTTGGCAGTGCACAAGTCGAATACTAGAAGTCTTCTAGCTTCTAAGCACAACTTCAACTCATATCCTGCATAGTTCGAGATAAGCCTGTGGTGGGCTTTAGCAAAGAAGGCATTGTGAAAATACGAGTTAAGATGGAGATTTGTGGATTTATGTCTCGTATTTTTTGACTTTTCTTCCCCCAGTTAAACTTTGTTTTTAGTTTCTCACTTAAACTTTGATTAATGTAAGTTATTTTAATATTATTTGAACTACAAATGTAGCCTATAAATAGACCCATTTTCCACCCTAGAAAGATAACTCATTACACATTTAGGTTTTAGCTTTTACAAGTTTTCAAAGAATTTTGTGTTTATGTTTTAAGGGTTCTTATTTCGATTTTTGGGGTTTAGTTTTTATCTCCATCTTTGTACTCTTCATTTTTTCTGTTTTAGTGAAATTATCTTTGCCTGTGGTTTTTTATCATCTTCGGAGAGGCTTTTCCACGTAAAATATTTATGTTCGGTCTTTTCAATTTTCTTCGTTATTTTACTTGTTTGTTGCTTAATCTAGTTTATCCTCAACAAAATTAATTAATTTTTAATGAAAATGGTGAAGAAGTGAGTTATGAGAGTATTCTCTAGTTAATGTGAGATTAAAATTAACTTTTAAATGAAAATAGTGATAAGTGAGCAATAAGAGTATTCTTTAGTCAATGTACTTATGTATAAGGTACATGTGAGATATGAAAGTAATCTCTAGTCAATGTGGGATTAAAATTAACTTTTTATTGAAAATAGTGAATAAATTGTCACTTATTTATAGGGTAAGTGTGAGCATGTGGGTATTCTCTAGCCAATGTGGGATTGAAATTAACTTTTTAAGGATTAAAATTATTTTTTAATGAAATAGTGAAAAAATTATCACTTATTTGTAAGATAAATGTGAGATACGGGAGTGTTCTCTTGTATGTATTTTTTTTCTTTTTGTAGCGACATAAAATTTTGCTTCGGTCGCTAATTGTGGCGATTTGTTGGAAATTTTGAAAAATGTCGAATTTTTGATTTTATTAAAACAAGGGGAGTCGCCACCGATCTTGTTTTCTAGGTGTGATCGGACACCTAATAAAACCACTTTTAACAAAGTTTATTTTCAGGTAAAAGAAGGCTGAGTTTAGGTCTACGTTTAAAATTCAGAGAAAAAATAGGGTTCGGGAGTCGGTTACGCGCGGGGAAGGTATTAGCACCCCCACGACGCCCCAAAATTGGTATCTTAATAAACACGTGTTGTCTTGATTTTCAAAAATGCGAGTTCAATTTGAGATTTAATCGTGATCCGTTCAAACACAAGAATTTTGAAAATTTTTAGTTCTTGAGAAGGATATTCCGTTTTTAACACGAGCCGACGAATTTCATCCAACATAGCGATGAAATTGATGACTTAATGTTAAATCGGTATATTGCCTCATTTTTTGAAATTAATTTTAAAAAATTTGAAATTACATAAAGCAAATTGATTTGAAGGAAAAATAAGTAAAAGATTGCAACTTCATCAAAGCTAGTAACAAACATGACATGATAAAAAAAAAACAATAAAGATACGATATTAGACGTAATAGTAATCAAACATGGAATAGAAAAATAAAAAAAACTACGAATATACATATATGTATATATGCATAGACATAGAATAATAGGACATAAGGTGGTAAAGGCACAACATTGAGACAAATATGTTACCTATACACATGCATAATGTACAAAGAAAAACGCAGAAAAATGTTTAAGTATACATAATCTATATGTTTGTATTAAAAGAGTAACATTAAAAAAGAATTGATAAATTGCACAAATGTACATTTATGTGTTTAAAAAATATAAAAGAGTAAATAAATAAATAAAAATAGTATTAAGAGTGTTTATATAAAATATTACAAACAATAATAGTAAATATATATGTATATAATATAGTGCTAGAATACATAAATATAAACATATATACATATATATGTAACATGGATATATATTTAATAATAAAAACGGCAGCTAAGATGATGATGATATTAAAGCAAAGAATTATAGTAATGGAAATAATAATCATGATAGTAAAGATTTAAAACTAAAACAACACTAAACATAACATAATAATAAGGATATGGACATAATACATATATATAATATAGATTAAAATATTAAGAGTATAATATCAAAGCAACCTAATATATGTGACGCATAAAATATTAAGAAAAAATAGTTAAAAACATAATATAGAGGTACGGGTATTAAGTAAAAAACTAGTATCAATAATAGTAAAATACTAATAAGTAATAGATATAAATATAATAATAATAATGGTATTAATATGGCTAATAATATAATAGCAAAATAAAATAGCAAGGATGCAATCGAAACAAAATGGAAATTCGGGGCAAATGAAAAAAAATCAAAAGAAAGAATAGGACCGATTTGATCACACTAAAACAATGTCAGGATTTAACAGCGCAATAAACCCATTTATTCCGAAACACGTAGTGCAAGGGAGGACCGAGATGAAAGTGGAATGAAAGTTCAGGGCCAAATTCGAAGTAAGTAAGGATTCAATCCACGGGCATTGTAAAGAGGAGGGACTGACTGTGCAAATTTCCCCTTTAGAGGGAAAACGCGCGGATCCTGGTAACACGGGTCGGGTCATCGGGCATAACGCCTAAACGGCGCCGTTTTAGACCATAGGAAAGGATTCTAAACGGTGCCGTTCAGCCCTTTTCAAAACTAAAAAAAATAAAACCCTAATCTATCTTCAGCAGAACCCGATGGCCCCCATCCTCTTTGTTCCTCGTCCATGGTGCCCCTCTGCTATGGTTAGCAAACGCGCCCCTCTGCTAGGGTTAGCAAACCCTCACCGCAGGTGGCCATTGAAGTCTCAAAAGGGACTTCTTGGTTCTTTTTGGTGAGCAGACCCAAAGATGATGGCCCTTCACCCCCCAAAACCTCCCCTCGCACCTCCGGTGGCGACGAAAGAGAAAGCTCCCGAAGGCCACTCTTAAAGGTAAGGCCCCGAAATCCCTATCCTTGTTTTAAATGTATATATATATAAACAGCAGATTTGGGAGAAGAAAGAAAATAAAAATCACCTAAAACTTTTCGATTGATCTCTGTTTTGGTTCCAAAAGTTTTCACATTTCTTGTTTCTATCCTTTTTTTGTGTGTGTTTACATATATCTGGATTCTGAGATCAAAGAAAGAAAAAATCCCCCAATGCACTGTATTTTCGTATTCAAAAGAACCCCCCCTTTTCGGTCTATCTAACCGAATATATGAAAGAAAAACTATTACATTTGTTTATTTCTATTCTCTTTCTTATTTCTGCTGCGGTTGCTATCCTTTCGCTGCTTTCGGCTCTGTTTGCAGGTGTTGTGAGAGGTGATAGACGTGGAGTTGACCGGTTAGGCGTGCGGCGCTGGAGGTCTAGGAAACTTGACCTAGGTGAAAGCGGCGGCAGCAAGGGGAATTAGGTGGATAGGGTTTCAGACTTTCTGAAACCCTAGGTTGTCTGATGGGTTAAGGGTCTTGGGCCAGATGTTGGGCCAATCGGGTTTGGGTTTGTAGTTTGGGCTTAGTTGGGTTAATTGGAACATGGGCCAATAGCAGTTAGTGGACCTTGTAATTGGATTTTATTTTGAAATTTGTAAAAGAACTGGACATTATTGGCTATTTGGGTTTTTTTTTATTTTTATTGGTTTATTTGTATTTATTGGTTTATTTGTATTTAGTGGTTTGGATCTGGCCAAAATTGGCCTACAACAGCTGCCCCTCTTTGCTCATTGTCGTGTAACGGGAAAAGACCAAAGACATAATGAAGGCCAATTTTGCCCGGTCTTGCCAAGTTTGGACTTCTTTGGTACTTTTCTTTTTCAGCTCTCCTTTTAACCCACCGTATCTTGTCACCTTGGTTCATTTCACCGCTACTTCAGAGATATGTCTTGTAACCTCGATCTGTCATCTCTTCAAAGATATAAAATTCGTCGCGATTTGATCTTCTGCAACTTCAGGGATGAGGTCTGGTATCTTCAATCTGCGCCTCTGCGACTTCACTGGGGGTGCAAGGTCTATATCTTTGATTGGGTCCTTTGTAACTTCAAATAGGCAAATTTTGCATCTTCAATTGTCTCTCTTGCAACTTTATTCTTTATTGAGATGAAATCAAAAATTGCTCGACCTTTCGCAATATGAGATGAATAAATTTAAAATTTCTCAGCGTGTGATCTGAGGCGCAACTCGTTTCTCGCAATGCGAGTTAGCTTTTGAAAACATAAATTACAAATACCTCAGCGTGTCCTGAGGCTCAACTCACTTCTTATGATATGAGTTGACTTTTGAAAACATAAATTGAAAATACCTCAACGTGTCTTGAGGCTCAACTCACTTCTCGCAATATGAGTTGAGTTTTGAAACATAAATTGAAAATACCTCAACGTGTCTTGAGGCTCAACTCACCTCTCGCAATATGAGTTGACTTTTAAAAACATAAATCACAAATACCTCAACGTGTCTTGAGGCTCAACTCACCTCTCGCAATATGAGTTGATTTTTGAAACATAAATTAAAAGTACCTCAACGTGTCTTGAGGCTCAGCTTATTTCTCGCAATATGAGCCGATTTTGAAACATAAATTGAAAATACCTCAACGTGTCTTGAGGCTCAACTCACCTCTCGCAATATGAGTTGACTTTTAAAAACATAAATCACAAATACCTCAACGTGTCTTGAGGCTCAACTCACCTCTCGCAATATGAGTTGATTTTTGAAACATAAATTAAAAGTACCTCAACGTGTCTTGAGGCTCAGCTCATTTCTCGCAATATGAGCCGATTTTGAAAACATAAATTAAAAATACCTCAACGTGTCTTGAGGCTCAGCTCATTTCTCGCAATATGAGCCGATTTTGAAAACATAAATTAAAACCACCCAAAATTTCTCATATGGTGGAATTCAAGTGTCTTTTTCTTTGATTTGGATAGCTTTCCCAAAACCTTTTGCTCTGTTTGGAATACCTGTATATGTCATGCATGATGTTATCGTGATATGCACCTATTTGCCTTAAATGCATTCATGCCTACATGAACATGTTATGTGCCTTGCATTCGTTCGTCGTGATCTCTTTTCATCACGACTCTCGCAGTGATCTTGCCCCATCTGAGCTTTTGTTCTTGCTTTCGAGCTCCTGTTTTACTTATCGTGATGATCTGCTTTCAACGCAAGGATCTTTAAGTTTCTCTTTAGGCTTTATATCCATCTTTCAAGCTTTACAAGTAAACTGCGTTTCTCAGATGTCACTTGTTTGGTATATGTTGAACTTTTGTTCCTGCTTTGAAATCCTTGCGTCTGTCCAGTTTTCTATCCGAGTAATATTCAACATTTCTTTCGTACAGAGCATGTCATATTACTATTTATCGATTAAATAAACATAATAAGATGCATGCAAATGGTCAGGTAGGTACAAGAAAGAGACTTCATAATAATTTCAAAGGTAACAACAAAGTTAACCAAGGATAATTGAAAGTGCCATAGAAGAAAAGGACCCATATTAGTGGATACAAATGTTCTAGATATTCAATGCATGAACTCTGCCACGTTTCTGAATCAAGAATCTTTCTGAGCAAGACTTCTTGTGTAGAAGATCTCGAGTATTTCAGAAATGCTTCATACTATAGCCTGGTCACTCGGCCCACTGTTCAAAATTGCTTCTGCCCCTTGGGCCCAGATTTGCTTTATTAGGACGCCCTTGTGGGTTTTCATCCTAATGTTCTGTGTTTGACCAAGGCGCCCTTTTCGGGTTTTCACCTTGATCTCCCCATTTTCATTTTCATTTTTTTTCATTCATTTTTTTTTTAAGTGTAGTATTTCTTCACAACATCGGAGTTTACTGGATTTGGTAACTCCTTCCCGTCCATTTCTGTAAGGATCAAAGCTCCGCCAGAGAATGCTTTCTTCACGACGTATGGTCCTTCCCAATTAGGTGCCCACTTCCCTCGCAAATCTTTTTGTATTGGGAGGATCTTTCTCAAAACGAGTTCTCCTTCGTGGAATTCTCTTGGCCGTACCTTCTTGTTATGGGCCGCAATCATTCTCTTTTGGTACATCTGTCCATGACAGATTGCCTTTAGGCGTTTTTCTTCGATGAGATTCAACTGATCATATCGAGCTTGGACCCATTCGGCCTCTTCGAGTTTCGATTCCATTAAGACTCGTAGGGACGGTATCTCAACTTCAATAGGTAGCACGGCTTCCATCCCATAGACTAAAGGAGTTGCCCCTGTGGACGTCCTCACAGATGTGCGGTATGCGAACAGAGCGAATGGCAGCTTTTCGTGCCAGTCCTTGTAGGTCTCTGTCATTTTGCCGATGATCCTCTTTATGTTCTTGTTAGCTGCTTCAACAGCTCCGTTCATCTTCGGGCGATAAGGCGAGGAATTATGATGCTTTATGTGAAATTGCTTGCATACCTCTGTCATCATTTTATTGTTCAAATTCAAAGCGTTATCTGAGATGATTTTTTCAGGCAAACCATATCGACAAATGATTTCCTTTTTCAAGAATCTACAGACAGCGGCCCTTGTCACATTAGCAAATGAGGCAGCTTCTACCCATTTTGTGAAATAGTCGATGACCACGAAAATGAATCGATGCCCATTAGAAGCTTTGGGAGAAATCGGCCCTATAACGTCCATGCCCCACATTGAAAAGGGCCATGGAGACGTCATAACATGAAGGGGAGAAGGAGCTACATGAATTTTGTCGCCATAAACTTGACATTTGTGGCACTTTCTTGCGTAGCTAATGCAATCCCTTTCCATCGTCGACCAGTAGTACCCGAGTCTCATAATTTTTCTGGACATATTGAAGCCGTTGGAGTGGGTCCCACATATTCCTTCGTGAACTTCTTCAAGTATTTTCTTGGCTTCAGCGGCGTCAACGCATCTCATAAGCACCTGATCTTTACCTCTCTTGTATAAGGTGTCCCCATCAAGAACAAATCCCACTGACATTCTTCTGATTGTTCTTTTGTCATTCTCGTTGGCCTGTTCAGGATACGTTTGATTCTTGATGTACTCTAAGATATCATGGTACCATGGTCGTCCATCAGCCTCTTTCTCGATGCTGTAACAATGTGCAGGGACCTCGTATATGCTCATCTTGAGGGGCATTATCTCTGCTTCTTTATTTGCTTTGAACATTGAGGCTAAGGTGGCCAATGCGTCAGCCAATTGGTTATCTTCTCGTGGGAAGTAATTAAAAGTTATTTCTTTGAAATCTTTGATCAATTCGGCTACCAGATAGCTGTACTTAATCAACTTTGAGTCCCTCACTTCCCAATCTCCACGGATTTGGTAGATCACTAAAGCTGAATCCCCGTATACCTCTAGGATCTCGATGTTTCGTTCAATGGCTGCCCGTAGTCCCATGATACAAGCCTCATATTCTGCTATGTTGTTGGTGCAGAAGAAATTGAGCCTAGCAGTGAAAGGGTAATGGTCTCCTTCCGGTGATATTAAGACTGCTCCAATTCCATGCCCCAGAGCATTCGATGCACCATCAAAGCTCATCCTCCAAGGCGTCCCTTTTGATGACTCACATTCTTTCTCTGTGATGCACATCAAGTCCTCATCCGGGAAATCAAATCTCAGAGGCTCATATTCTTCTGTTGTTCGAGCCGCTAAGAAATCAGCTATTGCACTCCCTTTCACCGATTTTTGGTTCACATAGCTGATATCATATTCTGATAACAGGATCTGCCATCGGGCCATCCTCCCCGAGAGTGCGGGTGATTCCATCATATATTTTATCGGGTCCAGCTTTGAGATTAACCATGTCGTATGATACAACATGTATTGCCTGAGCCTCTTAGCTGCCCAAACTAAAGCACAACAGGATCTTTCGATCGACGAATACCTTGCCTCGCATTCTGTGAACTTTTTGCTGAGGTAGTATATCGCCTTTTCTTTCTTTCCCGATTCATCATGTTGCCCGAGTACACCACCCATTGAGTTTTCAAACACCGTCAAATACAAAATCAAAGGTCTTCCTGGAGTTGGTGGCACTAGCACTGGGGGGTTAGACAAATATTGTTTTATTTTGTCAAAGGCCTCCTGGCATTCTTCGTCCCATGCCCCAGGGTTATGCTTCCGAAGGAGTCGAAAGATGGGGTCACATTGATTGGTGAGTTGAGCAATAAATCGGGAAATGTAGTTTAGCCTTCCCAAGAATCCTCTGACCTCTTTCTGTGTACACGGAGGTGGTAATTCTTGAATGGCTTTTATTTTTTCCGGATCCACCTCGATGCCTCTTTCACTGACAATGAAGCCTAGCAACTTTCCCGAGGTAACCCCGAATGTACATTTAACCGGATTAAGCCTTAGCTGAAACTTTCTCAGTCTTTCAAATAACTTTTTAAGGTTCACAATATGTTCCTCTTCTCGGGATTTAGCAATCATGTCGTCAACATAAACTTCTATCTCCTTGTGCATCATATCATGGAACAGTGTCACCATGGCCCTCTGATATGTGGCCCCAGCATTTTTGAGCCCGAATGGCATCACCTTGTAACAAAACGTTCCCCACATCGTTATAAAGGTGGTTTTCTCCATATCTTCGGGAGCCATTTTGATCTGATTATACCCCGAAAATCCATCCATGAAAGAAAATAATGAATGCTTCGCCGTGTTGTCCACCAATGTGTCGATATGTGGTAAGGGAAAATTATCCTTAGGACTTGCGCGGTTCAGGTCACGATAATCCACGCACATTCGCACTTTACCATCCTTCTTTGGCACTGGGACAATATTAGCCACCCATTCTGAATATCTGGAAGCTTGTAGGAAGCCTGCATTGAATTGCCTCTTGACTTCCTCTTTTATTTTCAGCAGCATTTCGGGCCTCATCCGCCTTAATTTCTGTTGAATGGGTTTACATTCGGGTCTCAGCGGGAGCTTATGAACCATTATGTCCCCATCCAATCCCGGCATATCCTGATAGAACCATGCAAACACGTCTTTGTACTCATGAAGCAAATCAATCAAATGATGCCTGGTGTCCTCTGAGAGTGAGGTCCCAATCTTCACTTCTTGCTTATTTTCATTAGTGCCTAGGTTTATTGTTTCAACAGATTCTTGATGAGGTAGAATCTGTTTGTCCTCTTGTTCCACCAACCTTAGCAAGTCAGGAGACGAGACATAGTCTTCAGCATTTTCCTCATCCTCGAATTCTCCTAAACAAACGGTCCTTTCAAAATCGATTTCAAGATTGGTAACGGGTTCGTTCATGTCATTGGCATCTGAACACCTGAAAATTGAATGGGAAAGAGAACGCTATAGAGGAACATCCAAGTTTTGGCAATAACAAACAAAACATTATGGCATAGTATGAGGTAAGTGCAAGAACAGGCCATGAAATGAAAGAAAAATTATGGAGTAGATGCAAATGCAAAAGGTTATGACAAAATGCTTCTTCATTAATATTCATTTAATAGATCAAGAGCAAATGCAAGCTCTTACAAAAAAATTCTATTATATCTAAGGACACAATAGAGGGTTAACGTTGAGCATTACTCTGAAGACTTAAAAACTACAAGAAGATCATCAGCGGTCCAATTGTTCAATTTGAAACCAGGAGGGCAAGGGCGTATTCTTGAGACGTCTTTGCCTGTAGCCATATCAACTCCTTTGTCAATAACATTTATGCTGACATTTCGAAAACCCTTTTCGATTGATAGCAGTATGTTTCGCGAGCTATTTTGTCCAGGGTACATCTTTCCCGCAGACGTAAATGTTCTTGACAAAGGAGGATACTGGATGGGCTCCCATTCTGGTTCTCGACCCAAGGTTCTTGCGATCCTTCTTTCTTGATCCTTCTTCCATTGTTTCTTTAAGTGACACGCCTTCGGTTGGAATCCCAGACCAAACCGAGCCTTGTGAGGGACTGGCTTCAGGGCCCTAACTATTCCTTGCTGAAATTTCCCTAGACCTTTCCTTGCTCTAGCTCCTTTTCCTACCGTCAACTTAATCCCCATCTTTGTGTTCCTTGATAACTTGGGTACGGGGATCCTATTTCCCTCCGCGACAAATGTAGCGTTGACAAACTCTGGGGATCGGAAGGAGCATTCCAATGCATCTTGGCTTACTTCGACATAAGGTGCATCGGCAGAGATGGATGCAATAATATCTTCTTCGCCTTCGACTGTAACCAGACAGCCGTCCATGATGAATTTCACTTTTTGGTGAAGAGACGATAGAACCGCACCCGCAGAATGTATCCAGGGCCTTCCCAGGAGGCAATTGTACGATGGTGTGATATCCATGACTTGAAATTCCACCTCGTAGACGTAGGGGCCTACCTCTAAAGGGATCTCGATCTTTCCCATTACTTCACGCCTCGTCCCATCGAAGGCCCTTACCGTGGAATGACAGGGCCTTAGGTAGGACAAATCTATTGGGATTCGAGATAGTGTAGCCAATGGCATGACATTGAGTGCTGATCCATTATCAATGAGCACATTAGGTACGATGTAACCCTTGCAGCGGGTTGTAATATGCAGCGCTTTCACCAAGCCCCTACCACCGGGCGGTATTTCATCATCTCTGAAGGATATGAAATTGACCGCATTCAGATTGTTTACCCATTTGTCAAGTTTTTCCACGGATATGTTGTTTGCTACGTAAGCTTGGTTTAATACTTTCAACAATGCGTTCCGGTGTGGCTCTGAATTTAGTAGTAGGGATAGTACCGAAATTTTTGCCGGCTGCTTGCTTAGTTGTTCCACTACGTTGTACTCGCTGTGCTTAATAAACTTCAGAAATTCTTGCGCCTCCTCTTCATCCACGGCCTTCTTAATTCCTGGTTCAGGCAAAATTTCATGTTCATCTTCTATTTCGTGCATTGGCGCTTTCTCTTTTTGTTTCGAATCACTGACCTTCTTTGTTGGTTCTATCTCTTTAGCATAGCATCTCCCGCTACGAATAAAATGGCCCACTTCTCCAACACTCTTAGTTGTATCCTCAGACTTTTTACTTTCTGGTGTGACAATGTTGACGTCATATTTCCAGGGCACAGCTTTATCATCCTTATAGGGAAAAGGAGATGGCACTTCTATTATCATTTTTGGTTTCACGAGCTCTTTCTTGGCATCATAGTAGATTACCAATGGTCGATTAGCGCTATATGGGCAACCTGGTGATTGATTGTCGGAGGCGCACACTTCTCCTTCATCCGACTTTTCCCCTTTTTTGAAGATCTCAATCTTTTTACTATCCATCATGTCTTGGAGTACTTCCTTAAATTCTTCGCAAGACTGGATATCGTGCTCTTTATTACCGTGGAAACTGCAAAGATCATGTCCACTTTCTTCAAATACTCCGCTAGGATAACAGAGTAACCCATTTTCGGCTAGTATCTCCCAGATTTTCTGCAGAGGTACTTTTATTTCAGAAACCCATTTCCTAACCTGCCGTTTATTTTCTTCTTCAACTACACTCACATTCCCTTCAGCGTGATTTGGGAATGGGTTCCCGGTTGCACCGCCTGAACCATCGAATCTCAAAATACCCGCATCAATGAGTCCTTGAACTCTTCTTTTGAAGGCGAGGCAGTTTTCCGTAGAATGACCCTGATTCCCAGCATGATAAGCGCAGCTGTCGTTAGGATCGTACCATTTTGGGTACGGGGGCTTCAAGGGTACCATGTAGTGTGGTGATATCAGCTGCTTCTCTAAGAGTTTCGGGTATAGTTCCCCGTATGACACAGGGATAGGAGTGAACTGTGGTTTCTCGGGATTTGATCTTATAGGCCTTTGATCATTCTGAGGTTGGCCGCGGACAGGTGCGGTGTTTTGTGGAAATGTGGCCATTGGCCTTTGATGACTGGCAGCATAAACTGGGTAAGGTGGATGAGGGTGTGGTGTTTGGTAATATGGGGTTTGAGGCGGATAGTAGAAATTTGGGGGTGGATAGTTTCGTGGTCGCGGTTGGCTTGGATAAAGGTTGGAGGCGTAACGGCTTCCTGTTCCCACCATGTGGGTTTCTGGGTCTTTTTTCTTTATGGGCATTGTTCTTTTGGAATTTTCTTGCCCCTCCATTCTACCACTTTTGACAGCATTCTCAATAAGTTCGCCAGAGATGACAATGTCTGCAAAGTCTTTTGTGGCACTTCCCACCAGTTTATCATAAAACGGTGTTTTCAAGGTATTTATGAAGAGGACAGTTATCTCGGTTTTTGTCAGTGGAGGTTCTACTTGAGCCGAGATGTCTCTCCATCTTTGTGCGTATTGTCGGAATGTTTCCGACGGTTTCTTTTCCATCATCTGTAACGTCATACGATCGGGTACCATGTCCGATACGTGCTTATACTGCTCACAAAATGCTGACGCTAGATCTTTCCATGTTCGGATCTTCTCTCTGCTAAGCTGATTATACCAGCGAAGAGCCGATCCAACAAGGCTGTCCTGGAAACAATGTATAAGCAGTTTATCTTCATTTACATATCCGGTCATTTTTCGACAATACATGACCAAGTGTGCCTTTGGACACCTTGTCCCATCATACTTCTCGAAATCAGGTGTTTTAAATTTTGGCGGTAAAACCAAACCCGGTACTAAACTAAGCTCCTTAGCACTTAGCGCAGAGAAGGCCTCAGTGCCCTCTATCGCTTTTAGTCTTTCTTCTAGGCTTTTGTACTTTTCTTCGGCCTCATGATCTTCCACTCTCAACCTAGCAATTTCCGCCGGATCATCTAGATCTGGGACAGGCGGGTTGGCAGGAGCAGACACAAATATCCCCTGTCCCAGATGTGTGGTCGGCACAGGTCGTTGTTCTAAGCCAGCGGATTCCCCTTGAGTTTGTACTCTTTGTGTCATATGAGGTGGAGTGAATCCCGGTGGGTAAAGTGGGTCTTGATCAAGGTTAACAACCTCAGGATTCTGCACGGGCCCCTTCCCTTTTACCAGGGCTGACATCATTTCCATCATTTTAGCCATCTGCTCTCTTTGTTCCAGTGACTCCTCCCGGGACCTCACCATCAAATCCCTTGTTTCTTGCTGTGATTTGGCCAGTTGCTCTTGCAATTCCCGTTGAACTCTTTCCATTCTCTCGATTCTTTCATTAAACTCTGCCTCCATTACTCTAGTTTGTCGTCTCGTTCTATACGGATGTCGTGATTCCAGCCTCGTATTGTTGCAACTGCGAATTGTACGATTCTAGCCTTAGTGAATGATCACGGGATATGTGTATGCAATGAATGGATGCATGAATGCTATATGAATGTTAGTCATGAATGCATATGCAAGAATTAGGTGTTGATTTCAAGATAGCCCCTATCTAGGCATTTCATTCATTCAAAAGAGTTCGTTACAAAATATTTTGTCATCTTATTTGGCTATTACACGAACTTTCTAGCTATATCACTATATTTCTTTACTCGCTCTAGGAATTCTGATATGCTCGACCGTTGACTTGGTGGGAATCGACAACTGAGATCTTCTGCTTCATCTAATAATTGGACCATGTATATTGCTACTCCACGGATTTCATTAATCAAGAAGCCAAGTTGCATTTCCCTTTCTTGGAGGTCCGTTTTATAAGTGTGGATATCTCTATCGTATTGATCATTTTTTCCTCCAAAGCCTTTAAGAGAGTGTCCAATTGTTGTTGGCGAGCTTGCATCGCGTCTTCCAAATCTCTTATTCTTTCTCTCAACCCCTGGCATTCAGATCGGCTAATCATCAGTTCATTAGACGCAGTCTCACATTCAGCATTTTTCTTTCTCAATTCTATCATGGCCCGAGCAGTCTTTTCCTCCTCTTTCTTCGCCTTCCCTTTCCAAAATTCCATTCCGCCTTTTACGTTGCTCAATTCTTCCTTCCATTCTTCAGGTGACTTGCCTAGTCCGCTATTCTTGATAGTGGCTCTTAGCTTCTTATTTTCCAAATGAAGGTCTCTTAAGTCGTTCCTCACGATTTCGACCTCTTTTTGTACTTTTTCAGTCCTAGATCTTTCAATTTGAATGTCAATCTTTAATTGGTAATTTTCTTCTTGAAGGACGCTGAGATCCCGCAACATCTTGGATTTCTCGCGCTCAAATTCTCCTCTAGCTATTTCAAGCTCGGATGGTGCTTCTTCTATGAAAGGGTTCTGAGCAGCATGACTTGTCGACGATATTTGCTGGCTTTTCATCCGTTGCTTTCTCCACACATCATAGTCTTGGGTGAGAGTATCGGCATACAACGCCAACTCCATTAGATAAATTCTTTTCCAAGACTTAGCGGTGTCTCGAACTTTCTTCATGTAGCCCTCGCCCGCGAAAGGGAATTCGGATTGCGCTAAACCTCCGGTGGCGGGTACGAATTGTCGCGAAGAAAACTGTCTTTGGACTAATAGCGGGGCGTATCCGACTCCTCCCCACAGACCTAGCAGTGGTACCCAATCCTGACTTCCGACCCTATATAATAAGACTGACGGGCGTATCCATGGCGCCCTCCATGTCACATCCTTAGTGCGGAGGTTCTGAAAGACCGAAACCCAATGTTGTTCAGTAATTTCCTTAGGCCATTCCCTCTTACAATAGGCTTCTAAAGGGGAAAACATTTTTGAAAACATGTGATACGGCGTGCGTTCCTCTTTCCAAAAGTGACTCATGATCCAAACGTTGAGCAATTGCGCACATCCAATAAATCGTCCTTCCCCTTTCTTCCGACAACTATTCAAGGACCTGAAGGTTTCGGCTAAGATAGTCGGGACAGGGTTGACTCCTTGTTTTAACCTCTCGAAGAAATCTACCACCGCAACTTCAATGTGCCCGAGGACTTTCGGAAAGACAACCAACCCGTAGACGGCCAAAGCAAACAGATTTACCCTCTTCAAGGTGTCAGGATGGCTCGAGACCAAATCTCGTATAGAGGACCACGGAATACAAATAGTTTTATTTTTCTTCTTTATCTGCTTCTCGGCCCATGCGTCGGTCATATCCGTCAACCTCATTATTTTCTTTTTGAAGGTCATCGGTTTAGGCTCTTTTACATAGATCTTGTAGGGTTGCACATTATTAATGCGAAGTAAGGCTGCATATTCCTCGATAGTGGGGGTCATATCTTCCCCATTGAAAATGAAACAATGATAGGCGGGATCCCAAAACTTGACCAAAGCTTGTATCAACTGCTCGTCTACCTTGACAGCGACCAAGTTAGCTATGTCACCATACCTCTCGACGAAGATTCCCCTAGTATCTGAATCCCATTGATTCCAAATCTGGACTAAATCCTCAAGATTGTTTTGGCGGACATTCACCGTTATGTGCCCCGGTAAATCGGCAACACATCCTTCCATTAAGCTATCCCCTCTTTCTCTTTGGGTTTTCAGGGACCAATCCCGAATCGTGACATTCCTCTCGGTTGTTAGTGTAATCGACTCCTCCATTAGAAACCCGTCTTTTGGCAACTGGTCTCTAGTCAACACCTTCCTAAAATGATGCCTAAAATGCATGATGACAAATAAGACAACAACAAACAAATCATGGTTAGTAACATGAGTAAAAAAGAAACAGAGATTCTGACAAATTAAGCTATCCGTTCTAATCTACTAAGCAAACCCGATTCCCTTGTATAAAAAGTAAAAATGCAACAGGTAAGAGGCATTTCTCCCGTGTACTCATTTGGTAACTGCTAAACGAACAGAGGTTCGGCACGGCTCTAGTTGGGTGGCTCGTACATTTCACTATATGTAGTTTCGGTTCTAAATGGGTACTCGAATTGTCCGTATTGTCATCTACTAAGATTAGTACGGAGCCTCGGTCGTGGCCCACCATAGGCTAACGAGATCAATTCGAGGGGTTACATTCACTTATGCTTATGCGGAGGAACAAGTTAACTCACGAAAGCATAAGTCGTATGTAACCCGAAAGTATTCACTAGCCTGTGCGGAGGGACGAGTTAACTCACGAAGGCGTAGCGTTTACTTTCACTTAAATGGACAGAGCCCGGGTATGGCGCTCATGTTATGCAAAATATACATGAACAGTGTGTGGGGAGAGGCTCTCAAACCTTTCACTTTATTTAAAGCTAATACTAAAATTGTAAACTTTGGATTTAAACAAAAAGAATATAACAAGCACGCAAAGCATTCGCAATAACTACAAATGCATGATTTTTCAAAAATGAAATTTTCGGATTGTGGTTAAATATCAAATTGAACAAGGAATTTTGAAAATTTTGACAACACGGGTTTAACTCGACTCGACTCTCAAAAACGGGTCCCCAGTGGAGTCGCCAGCTGTAGCGACATAAAATTTTGCTTCGGTCGCTAATTGTGGCGATTTGTTGGAAATTTTGAAAAATGTCGAATTTTTGATTTTATTAAAACAAGGGGAGTCGCCACCGATCTTGTTTTCTAGGTGTGATCGGACACCTAATAAAACCACTTTTAACAAAGTTTATTTTCAGGTAAAAGAAGGCTGAGTTTAGGTCTACGTTTAAAATTCAGAGAAAAAATAGGGTTCGGGAGTCGGTTACGCGCGGGGAAGGTATTAGCACCCCCACGACGCCCCAAAATTGGTATCTTAATAAACACGTGTTGTCTTGATTTTCAAAAATGCGAGTTCAATTTGAGATTTAATCGTGATCCGTTCAAACACAAGAATTTTGAAAATTTTTAGTTCTTGAGAAGGATATTCCGTTTTTAACACGAGCCGACGAATTTCATCCAACATAGCGATGAAATTGATGACTTAATGTTAAATCGGTATATTGCCTCATTTTTTGAAATTAATTTTAAAAAATTTGAAATTACATAAAGCAAATTGATTTGAAGGAAAAATAAGTAAAAGATTGCAACTTCATCAAAGCTAGTAACAAACATGACATGGTAAAAAAATAACAATAAAGATACGATATTAGACGTAATAGTAATCAAACATGGAATAGAAAAATAAAAAAAACTACGAATATACATATATGTATATATGCATAGACATAGAATAATAGGACATAAGGTGGTAAAGGCACAACATTGAGACAAATATGTTACCTATACACATGCATAATGTACAAAGAAAAACGCAGAAAAATGTTTAAGTATACATAATCTATATGTTTGTATTAAAAGAGTAACATTAAAAAAGAATTGATAAATTGCACAAATGTACATTTATGTGTTTAAAAAATATAAAAGAGTAAATAAATAAATAAAAATAGTATTAAGAGTGTTTATATAAAATATTACAAACAATAATAGTAAATATATATGTATATAATATAGTGCTAGAATACATAAATATAAACATATATACATATATATGTAACATGGATATATATTTAATAATAAAAACGGCAGCTAAGATGATGATGATATTAAAGCAAAGAATTATAGTAATGGAAATAATAATCATGATAGTAAAGATTTAAAACTAAAACAACACTAAACATAACATAATAATAAGGATATGGACATAATACATATATATAATATAGATTAAAATATTAAGAGTATAATATCAAAGCAACCTAATATATGTGACGCATAAAATATTAAGAAAAAATAGTTAAAAACATAATATAGAGGTACGGGTATTAAGTAAAAAACTAGTATCAATAATAGTAAAATACTAATAAGTAATAGATATAAATATAATAATAATAATGGTATTAATATGGCTAATAATATAATAGCAAAATAAAATAGCAAGGATGCAATCGAAACAAAATGGAAATTCGGGGCAAATGAAAAAAAATCAAAAGAAAGAATAGGACCGATTTGATCACACTAAAACAATGTCAGGATTTAACAGCGCAATAAACCCATTTATTCCGAAACACGTAGTGCAAGGGAGGACCGAGATGAAAGTGGAATGAAAGTTCAGGGCCAAATTCGAAGTAAGTAAGGATTCAATCCACGGGCATTGTAAAGAGGAGGGACTGACTGTGCAAATTTCCCCTTTAGAGGGAAAACGCGCGGATCCTGGTAACACGGGTCGGGTCATCGGGCATAACGCCTAAACGGCGCCGTTTTAGACCATAGGAAAGGATTCTAAACGGTGCCGTTCAGCCCTTTTCAAAACTAAAAAAAATAAAACCCTAATCTATCTTCAGCAGAACCCGATGGCCCCCATCCTCTTTGTTCCTCGTCCATGGTGCCCCTCTGCTATGGTTAGCAAACGCGCCCCTCTGCTAGGGTTAGCAAACCCTCACCGCAGGTGGCCATTGAAGTCTCAAAAGGGACTTCTTGGTTCTTTTTGGTGAGCAGACCCAAAGATGATGGCCCTTCACCCCCCAAAACCTCCCCTCGCACCTCCGGTGGCGACGAAAGAGAAAGCTCCCGAAGGCCACTCTTAAAGGTAAGGCCCCGAAATCCCTATCCTTGTTTTAAATGTATATATATATAAACAGCAGATTTGGGAGAAGAAAGAAAATAAAAATCACCTAAAACTTTTCGATTGATCTCTGTTTTGGTTCCAAAAGTTTTCACATTTCTTGTTTCTATCCTTTTTTTGTGTGTGTTTACATATATCTGGATTCTGAGATCAAAGAAAGAAAAAATCCCCCAATGCACTGTATTTTCGTATTCAAAAGAACCCCCCCTTTTCGGTCTATCTAACCGAATATATGAAAGAAAAACTATTACATTTGTTTATTTCTATTCTTTTTCTTATTTCTGCTGCGGTTGCTATCCTTTCGCTGCTTTCGGCTCTGTTTGCAGGTGTTGTGAGAGGTGATAGACGTGGAGTTGACCGGTTAGGCGTGCGGCGCTGGAGGTCTAGGAAACTTGACCTAGGTGAAAGCGGCGGCAGCAAGGGGAATTAGGTGGATAGGGTTTCAGACTTTCTGAAACCCTAGGTTGTCTGATGGGTTAAGGGTCTTGGGCCAGATGTTGGGCCAATCGGGTTTGGGTTTGTAGTTTGGGCTTAGTTGGGTTAATTGGAACATGGGCCAATAGCAGTTAGTGGACCTTGTAATTGGATTTTATTTTGAAATTTGTAAAAGAACTGGACATTATTGGCTATTTGGGTTTTTTTTTTTATTGGTTTATTTGTATTTATTGGTTTATTTGTATTTAGTGGTTTGGATCTGGCCAAAATTGGCCTACAACACTTTTAATTCTAGGTTATTTCAAAACCAATGTAACTCTTTCATATAAATAAATTACTATATATAAATAATTTTAAACTATAAACTTTTTCTCATAAATTTATTCAAAGAAAAAAAAACTCCAAAAAACTTATGAAAATAGTAAAAAAATTTACACTTATTTATAGTGTAAGTGTGAGCTATAGAGTATTTTCTATTTGATGCGGGATTAAAAATTGGCTATATAAAGAATTGTTGCATGTTAACAAAGTGAGTATGTCGTGTGTCAAAAAATTATGTTGTCCAACTTAGTTGAGAGCTTAAGATATTGTAATATAATATATATATATATATATATATATGATTTGTTAAATTAATATTTTGAATTTTTATACTTAAAATAAATAGTTAACTAGATAAAAATAAATTTAAATAAGTTAATTATCCTTTTAATTTTATTTAAATAAATTTTATGTGTTTAAATCTATTATAAAACAATAAAGAAATTAAAAAAAAGAGTTAATGAAGAATTTTAAAAATATTTTTTAAATTAAAAAAAATATAAAAATTATAAATATGAAATTAAAAAATGTTTTAAAACTAATTTATAGCACTTTATTTCAGGCAAACAGTAAAGAAATTTAAACATGTTTTTTTTTTTAAAAACAATAAAACCAATGTAATAAAAAAATACTTTTAGAAATTTAAAAGCATGATAAAAATAATTACAACATTATCTGTGCATTAAATATTAAAAAAAAGGTAATTTAAAAACAAGTAAATAATAATTAAAAAATAATCAGTTTTAAAAAACATATTTTAAAAATTATATAAAATATATCTAAATATATTTTTAGCAAAAATGAATTTTAAAAATATATTTTCAAATATTTTTTAAATACTTTTAAAATTTCTAAAATAACATAATTTTTAAACATAAAATTAATACACGTTTTAAAACTAGTTACTTCTTTCAAAAAATGTAATTACATATTATAAAAAAAAAAGAATTTTTAATATATATTATACGATGAGAAGATAATTGTATATTGGTTAGAGACTTTTTGGGTGTATTGTGTATAAATTTATATAAAATATATTAAGATATATCGAATAATTTTGATTTATATTTCAATTTTTTTTTAAAAAAATTCCACTATTATTCTATTTGAACTTATCATTTATAAGGGAGAAATGATTACACGAATCCTTCTCACCCCTTGGTCCCAATCGGTTCAACTAATCCACATGATTTTTTTTTTCCCATCATGTTTACATTAAGCATAAATCTCCCCATTATTTTTTTTTTTTTTTGTTCAAAATAGTACTGCATCGCATTCTTTTTTCTATCAAAACCTAGGCGTCCTATGTATCACATGAGTATGAAAATTAGCATTATTAATAATGAAAACATTTATAATAAAAAATTTAAAATATTACATTATTTTTTATTCAATTTTTTATATAATATCTAAACTATCCATAAAGCTCTTTCAGTTGTAAATACAAAAGATAAAACGTGCTTAAACATGTTCGAACTTATATTTTCTTTCTTGTTACAATAGCAAAGGTTTGGTCGATTTAATTTTTTTTTATATAACTATATACTAGAAATTTTATTGTATGTATATTTACTTGAAAATAACGTATTTAAAACAAAAGTATTCATTTAAAAATAACACACAATAAATTAAAATGTATGATTTAACATTAATAATAACTCAATCAACAACATTATTAATATAGGAGAAACAATTTGTATAAAAGAAATCGAAATAAAATATTGGCTATAATAACAAAGAAAAGATTTTATAAATATTAATGGTATGGATTTAAAACTTATTATAAATAATTTTTGTCACTAGTTTTATTAAAAAAATAAAAGAAAAAAAAAACAAAAGTATCATTAAAATACTATTATTTATTTATACACAAAATAATTTTGAAATAACAAATTTTTTAATTCATTTACTCTTTTGTGAGAGTATTTATGTGAGATGATGAGCGTACCTTTAAGGGCTTGCTTAGCTCTCGTTTGGACCACAAGGGAGTCCAATCCAATCCGAGAGGTGAACCATGAATTGAACAGCAGTTGATCCCATCTCATACCATAAACAACTTTTGCCTTCCTGCTCATCAACTGCGCCCATTCAAGTTAAGGTTGCAACCTTAATTCGTTAATTCATTTGGTTATCATTTTTTAATCTATCGGAAAATTTGATTGATTTTATATTATTTTTAAATTATCTAAAATATATTTATATTTTATAATTTATTTTTAAATTTCTTTTTTTTTTTCTGAGTGCATGGTGGAATTTTCGATTGCAGGGCAGGGGTATGGCAATCTAAATTATTTTTAAATTTTCATTAGCTTTTAAATTTTTTAAAAATTTTAATTAGCTTTTCAAAAATTTTGAAAAATTTCATTAAACCTTCTAAACAGTTTCATTTATTTTTGGTTTGATATCTTGTAATTAAAGGTTTGATGCTGGATTTAAAGTTGTGTATTGAATCATTGCTAAATAATTTTTGGCTCGCTGCGTCACTCTATTTGTTACTACAGAATGCCTCTCACTACGTTTTGAGAAATTGTAATGAAATTCTAAACATTATTTTTTGTATTAAAATAAAATACTCAAAATTATCTAATTTTCAATAAGTGATGTTAGTTAAAATTGATTTAAAAGTGAATAGAGGTAAATCACGTGTTTTTTTTCCTCCTAATACACCAGATAATCTTGTGGATATTATTTGTGTTGAGATGGGTTTTAGCCGGGTGGAGAATCTTGGTATTTACCTTAAATTGTCGTTGTTGCACAATGGAGTTGCGGTGAGTACGTTTGATTTCGTTGTGAACAAAGTACGGAAAAAGATATCTAGGTGGGAAGCAAGGAAATTGTCTTTGGCTAGTCCTATAACTCTAGCAAGGTTTGTTCTCTTAGCTATTCCAAATTCTTTTATGTGTACAATGTGTATCCCTATTTCTGTGTATAAGGAGATTAAGAAGATTGCCCGTAACTTCATCTGGGGAGCTAGTTTGGGGTCAAGGAGACCTGCATTGTTATGTTGGGGGGAGTGTTTTTATCTACTGGACTCTGGAGGCCTGGGTAAGAGAAATCTTGAAGATCAGAACAATTTTTTCTTGTTGAAAGCTTGGTTTTCAGTTGCTTTCGAATACAGATTCCTTGTGGGTTAGAGTAATGAGTAGTAAATACAACATACATGGTTTACTTCCGAGCTTTATTTCCAGAACTTGTTCTTTCATTTGGAGGTATTTAATGAAGTTCTGGCCAGAAACCATTGCTAATGTCTACTAGTCCGTTGGAGATGGTCGTCTAATAAATTTTTGGAATGATTTGTGGTTTAGGCAAATGGGTTCTCCCTATGATTTCTATATAGGTCCTGGACAGCCGGATGACACCTTGTGGTATCTGAGAATAGAAGTTGAGATTGGAGTCGTATTAGTCATGTTGTAACGAGTCATATTATCTTGCAATTTTCAATCGTAATGCTTCCGTCACCTAAAGCGAGTCAGGATTGCCTAGCTTGGAAATGGATGAAGAGATGTGTTTTCTTCTACTGAAACTTATAGGAAGTTGGTCCATGTTGAAGACATTGCATCTCCTGTTGTTTAGAATTTAATCTGGAAAGCGAGGGCACCTCAGAGGGTGAGAGTGTTCTTATGGATATTATGGAAGGATAGATTGCTAACGAATTGTGAAAGAGTGCGAAGACACATGACTAGTGATGGTGATGGTTCTCGATGTAGTAGTGTTTTGGAAATGGAGGTCCATGCAATTCGGGATTGTGCTTTTTCTAGAGCTGTATGGCTTGCTATGGTTCTAAGGCGAGTTTATGATTATTTTTTTCTCTTTGTCATTCAATGAATGGTTCTTATGGAATTTACAGAATAGAGGGAGTTGTGGTAACGTTGATATTGACTGATAAACTTTGTTCTCAATTTTATGCCGAATTATTTGAATATATATATATATTGTTTTTTCTAACAGTCATAGTTGTGTTCAAGCCCTTGTAGATACAAGATATACGTGGGCAAAAAGTTATGCAGAGACGAATTTGAAATTGGTCTCGTTCGAGAGGGATTGGATAAAGCTTAATATGGATGAGGCAATGTCACATAAAGGACTTTATGCGTCCATTTGAGGTGTACTTCAAGATTCAAATACTAAATGGTTATGTGGTTACTTGATGTCATCAGGTAAGGAATCCGTCTTCAAAGTTAAAGTTAGAGCAATGGTGAAAAACCTTTTATAATTAAAGAAAAAGGGTTCAAAAAGATTGAAATCGAATGTGATATTACTTTGTAGGTAGAGTTGTTGTTAGTAAGTGGTGACAGTAATAATAGATTGGTGAAGTTAAAGCTTTTGCATCAACTCCTACATAGATAGTAGAATTGCAAATCATATAAAGTTAAGTGTACTTTAGTTGGTAATTCAATCTTATAATTGTCTGAAAAACCTCCAATTTCGTTACAAAATTTATTACAAAATTTATTAATTATTAATCCCACTATGTTGTTACCTGCTTAATGTAATCACTTTATGCTATTTTTTTTACCGAAAAAATTCAAATTGATTTACTATAATGAATTGTATAAAGTTGGGGATAATGCTGGCATCATACGAAAATAATATGGGAAATAATTTAAACATAGTATACGATGAAAATTAGCATTAAGATAATATAAATATATAAAAGTGTGAAAAATTACGTATAACAAATTTTTAACATTTAAAAATTAAAATAAGAAAATAGAAAATGCTAAGAGGTTAAATCTTTTATCACACACCTATTTAAGACTTTCACCCATCCCTAATATTGTATTAAAAAAATTTATGGCTCGACATAAATTATCTAACAACCTATTCAAAACACACGAAAATAACAAACACGGCATAAAAAAACAATTTAGAGAATAACATAAATGTATGATAAAACCAAAAAAAAAAACATAAATGCAACATAAATACACGAATGTAGCGAAATCAAGAAGAAAACAATTATTAACATGTATTAATAAATAAATAAATAATAATAAATTATAAAACTCAAAATATTGGAAATAAAAAGGGAGAAAAACTATTTTGGTCCAACAAAATAAAAGAAAAAGAAACTGGTTCAGTGTTACCCTAATTATCCCTTAGAAAAAGTCAACTCCTTGTCTTAATTGTCACAGTATCAGCATCCTATAATCTTAAATTGACATTTAGAGACTAACTTTTATATATGGTTATGCATACGCTTTAAAAAACACCAACTACATGGCAAACATGAAAGAAGCAACATGCAAGAATAAAATGCAAAAACAAGACCCAAAAAGGACATCCAATCTTAAACCAATTAACAATAAAGGGGACAACTTAAATTGCATATAAAATCACATGAAAACACCTTAAAGATATATGCATATATTTTAGACTTGTTGATGACTATTTCCATGTAGCAGACCATAACAGGGAAAGTAACATGACAAAGGACATATATTTAGCTCAAACTCGTATAATTTGCCGTCTTTCCAACTAAAATCATGCTGCATAATATAATAAACATAAGGAGACAGTCACACCAGAATTGCCTAAACCCTATGCTCATTATTATGACCAACTAGAAAGTTGAAACTGTTTTAACTGAGAATTCAAATTGCATATCGAATCTACATATACTTGGAAGCTAGAAACTACTATTACATATCTATGCCTTCCTCAACCTACAATCTCCTTTAAATCCATCACAGATTCATATCAACGTTCATTGCATGCATCATACTTGTCAACGAACCAAACCTTGCCACGGATTCTATTTACTTGATGAAATCTGTCAACAAAAAAGTATCATTGGGGCATAGTGGAAATCATTATTCAAACCCTGCTGGTTCCCCTTCTACCGCGTCCAGAGAATCTAGGTAAAGGTCTTTTGTTCTGCATATTTCCCAAGGGGAATTAGAGGGGTTAAGCAAAAAGGCTACAATGATTATAAGAAAGTATAATTATTTTGTTTAGTATCTTTAGTCTTTACCATCAATGTAGGTTTCAGCTTTGATTGCCTTCTGATGAAAGCTCTTTGAAACTCTTTATTTTTCTCTTCAGCCTTCATTTTGGTGAGACTAGGCTTGTATATGATCACAGTCCGACCAATTTGTCCAACTACGACTGAACCGGTTGCTTGCTCTAGTTGGCTCACCACATCCTCTAGCTCTCCAGGACAGGTCCGGTGAATTTTGATCTGTTAACATACTTTTTAAGTTAAACACAGATATACCAAAAATTTCTCCAGGACAGCTTGTGTTATATAATAAGGGAATCACACTGCATCTTCACCAATAGGCAATAGCAATCTCAATGGCTAACAAACATTGGGGATTCAAATGAACTTTATTTCCCAATTAACACAAAAATCAAATTGGGATGCTTGATTCTCTTCTCTCTTCACTTGGCCAGTTTGAACTGACCCAAGTATGATATGAAAAAAATTAACTAAATTGCAACATTACGAAACATGATGATTGGGGAAAAGAAGAAGAAAAACATGAATGAACACAAATGTGTGCTAAGGCTACTTATGATTAAGTTTTTATAAGCAGCACGAAACAAAACTAGAACATAATACAAAAAGATAGATATACAAACATACAAATTATCAGGTTTCACTTATAGTCCAAAGTTCCTCGGACTAGGACTCAAAGAAGACACAGTTCAACCCAAAGCAAACAGCAGTGGTAAAGAAAAAACATCTAACATTTACTACCCATAACTTAGAATGCATCAAATGGCATGAAACAATAACTTCAAGCAAAAATACAATGACTAAAGTAAGTTAGACATTAAATTTCAAATAAAGTTAGTTCATTTATTATGATAGTTTAAAGAACATCCATTAACAATATCAAGGAGTTTAAACCCTAAAACCTGAAAAGAAAAAAGAGTTACCTTCAGAAGCTCATTGGCTTCAAGAGTCTCAAGAAAAGAGAAAATGACATTATCAGTAACACCAGATTTGCCCACCAGTTGACACTTCAATTTCTTCCCTAAACCATGAGCGTAAGAAGCCAGCTCTTTCTTTTCCTTAACCGATAGATTGGGCAGCTTCACATTCTTAACCTCGGTATTTTCGGCGACAACCTCCGAACCCAAATTTTTAGGACTTCCCTCTTCCTCGTTCTCACTCCCATAATCATCATCATCATCATCATATTCATCTTCCTCATCATTTCTATCATGTTCTTCAGATTCAAATTCTAGGTCTTGGTCTTCGTTCAGTTCTTTGTCTAACAAGGATAAAGGGTAGCTGTCATTGTGGCTTGAATTTGAGGAATAGGTGATAGAAAGAGATTGGATTCGAGGGAGCGTGAGGGAAGAAGAAGAAGAAGAAGGAATAGGATTTTGAAGGATTGGGAATTTATTGTGGAATCTGGTGATTGAGAAGCAAAGGGGTCTCAGGAGTAGACCAAGTGTTGCCGCCATTACCATTTGTCACTGCAGTGTGTGATTTTGGTACAACGATATTTAATCAAGCGGATGATGATAACATTCATCCACAAATAACGAACATATAACTTATGAATATGAGTAGACGTAAAGGGTGTTTGGTCTAGTGGTATGATTCTCGCTTCGGGTGCGAGAGGTCGCGAGTTCGATTCTCGCAACACCCCTTAAGAAATTTTTACTGTTATACTATTCCCCATGTCATCGAGTACTATTGATTCTAGATGGGGAGGGAGGTTTTTATCCATCTCGTCACGCCTTTTGCCTCATCAAATCAAATTATTACTATACAATCTAAATGATTGTCTGAGAAAAAAGTGAGATCAATATCTTGGACAGCTCAAGATTATGAATGAAATCAGCAATGGGTACAATCCACAGTCTGCCACCGCGACTTTCATTTCAATGTCCACTCTCCCCCATCTTTCAATGCTCCCTTCACTTTCCCAATACCTCATTTCAACTCCTACCCTTTATTTACGCAAAGGTACACGATTCCATAGACTAGTGGGTCTCAAGTGTTGGTTTATTTGTATTTTAAGGCTTATATCTCTTATCAATGGCGAAAAGGTTTTCTATTTCAAACCTATTACTTGAAAAACAAAAAGTTGATAATGGAAACCGTCAACTACAATGTTGAGACGTCTCCTTCCAAATATGAAGGAGAATGGTAAAACCAAAGGCACAGAGCACAGCTTCCTAAAACGATCCGTTCAAACCAGGGATTTACTGCTCTAGTAAAAATCGGCATTTTCCTCCTTCGGTGAAACGGATTTTCAGTCCAAGAACTTCCTGTCGTTTTACCGCAGTTTTAACATAGAAACGTGATTGAATGGTGCCCCGAAAACACCGTCAAGGCGTACACCCACATAACTACATGCAGCTTTTGTGTTACTCGAAGAAAGGGATACCATTACACTTAGCGGACTATATATATTTACATAACACCCAACCAATTACAAGGTGGATTTCGCCACCTGCCCTTTGATTTTACATCTGATCCAGGTGCCAAGGTCCACCCCATCACACTGTGACCAAAAATAGTCTAAAAACAAAACTTAAGAACACAACCAAATTGAACACCAACAACAGAACTAAACTAAACAGTTAAAAAAAATAAAAAAGAGGCCACCACTGTTTTTGTCTCATATGGCCATACATATTAGTATCCCAGACATGTCACACTAGTTACTTAGAACCTATGCATCTTCCAACTATAGTTTGTTTCACCGCTTGCTTAGAACCATCACGTGCTGGATTGAAACTCAGTGGTTGAAAGTTTTCACTAGGAAATTCCATATTCTCAAAGTGCTTCACTAGCTCCTCGCTCCCCTGTTTAAATGTTCAATTCACCAACTTAAGTACTTAAACAGGCTTAACATTATTGGGATTATAGAGATACAAAAATGTATACCTGAAGTTTGGCGCAATGTATCTCACGAATCTTGTTTGAGTTGATACAAGGCCAATGTTTATTGTGCCAAGCACGAGAAAACTTCCTGGCTGCTTTTGGATTCGTGAAGTTTACGAATGCATAGCCCTTGTTTGACTTGGTACTACAATCATGGAAAACAATTTTGTAATAAAATTATAGGTAAAATGAACTAAGTGAAATGAAATGATCAAGGAATGTGAATTTTTGTAACATACACAAAGTCTATCGGAAGGTATAGGAAATCAAACGCTGACAGTGAAGGTTGTTCATCTTCATCTGCACTACCAATCTGAGACTCGGCCTCTTTATTCGTACGCATGCAATGCTGGTCAAGAACATCCTCCAACATCTCTCGTCTACAAACCCCAATATCCAATATTTCATTCAAATGTTTTAAGCGGACAAATTTATAAAGATCCGTAAGGCAAATCTTCACAAGTCTTAATCAACAGCAAACACTAATAAAAAAACAATCAATAAATGCTGAAAAATAATCACAGGGAAGACGAAAAGACAACTAAAACATTCATAAACCCATAACATTGAATATAGATGAAACCAAAAGATTATATATACGTGTATCTGTTGGGTATGTTCTTTATCATGACCGTCGTTTCCAATCCGTCAGGCTTTAGAGGAATGGGTGGATGTTTCTCTCGCTTGTTATACTTATTACCAGCCCGACCTCGAGCCTTCTTTGGGCAAGTTTTAGCAAAATGCTTCTTGTCTTGAGAACTGTAACTGCTAGGCTTCCCCCTACATTGTTTCTTGCGAGCTTGGCTACTATTACGATCAACAATTACAAACCCTTTTTCCCCATATCTTTTATCGCTCTTCCAGTAAGGCTTATCTCTAACGCTTGGCCTGGTACCTCCCAAGTTTTCCTTTCGAGCCGCGGTTCTAGGCTCCGGCGCTTCGTCGACCACCATAGTAGTCTTGAATGGTTCCAGTAAGGGAGAGACTGTTTCAGTCATGGGCAAAGATGCAGAAGCCGCCTTCTCAGGGATGAAGAAATGGGGATAAAGTGCATGTGGATGAGGATAGGTGTATGAAAGGTGAGAGAACGTGGAAGCTGACAATAAAGGATGGGTATAATAATGAAGAAATATTGGAGTTGAGGGTGAAAACACGGAAGAAGAAGCTGAAAGCAGACGTTTCCTTGCAGGGAAAAACTCAGGGGCTTCTGGGTTTAAGCTCCAGTTTCTCATCCCTGTGTTGTGGGGAAAATCTTGGGCAACATCAGCTCTCACGATCGCCATGTTCAACTGTAACACACTAGCACGGTTCTAAGGCCATTGACCCTTGACCTTCCACGTATATACTAACCCTATATTTCTACTTTTTCCCTATATATTCAAATTTATTCGGCTTTCTTATTTAAATAATGTAAAAAAATTACCTCTACATCCAAAAGTTATTAAGGGTGCCTTATAATGCCTGTTGTTAGGTTAAAAAAATATGATTCGACTATATTTATGACAATTATGTACAATAATTTGAGGCTAAATTAATTATATATGTTAATTTTTTTATTTTTAGATGTTCTTTTAAAAATTAAAAAATAGATCATTTTTAGAAAGAGAAAATTAAACGCGTTTTCGTAATTAATCATATATGGTAAATATTTTGTTATAATAAATTTTTATTTTGTTTTTTTATCATTTTCATATTAGATTCAAATCAACAAAAATTGAACAATCAAATAAAATTAAACTCAAATTTTCGCAAGCGAATATTTACTTTTTTCCTAGTTCAATTGTTAGGTTAACCCATCACCTCTCGGAATCATAATAAAAAGAAATACAATGGTATCTGATTTGTTCCACCATCCTCCCCGATAAATCATTAGAATTCATTTTTAATAGAATCCTCTCCATTCACAGATTCTGTCATCCTCATCGCTTTCGATTAATGTTTAGGTCTGAATTCTCCAATCGAGCCTTAATTTAATTTAATATTTCTATTTACTTAATAAAATAAAAATAAAATTTGTTCTTGAGTCCACCTTCTTAGTCTTTATTGACTTAAGTTAAGGCTCTTAATTTAGTATTTATTTACTTAAGTTAAGGCTCTTAATTTTTTCTTTAATGAATAGATATTCATCTAAATTTTTACAAATGGTAATTTTTTCAATTTTCTCAATGAAGAGACTCCCTTAATTCTGTCAATTTTCTCAAGTTTTACTTTAAATTTTTCGATACTTTTGTTTAAAAATATTATTATTATTAATTATTTCGTATTTTATTCCTTTCGATTAAATTTTTACAAACGGTAACATTTTTTATTCGTTTTGACATAAACACATTTTCACTGCTCAAACGATAATGGTAAGACAAAATTTAAAATTGCATTATTTTTAACTAAGTTAGATTTATCTTTCAATTTTTATCTTAAAAACATTATATATATATTAAATTATTAAAAATCAAATCTCACAATGGGAGATTATTTTTTTAATTTTAATTTTAATTTTAATCAAAATTTTGAGATTTTATCTTATTTTAAAAGTTTGTTTCAAATTTTAGTCGGATTACAGTTTCTAAATATATCTCGACACTTAAAAGAAAATTTGTTTCACCTTCCATTTTATAAATAAATGAAATATTTCACTACAATTAATAGGAAAAAAAAAAAGGAAAAAGAAAAGACAAAAGGTGATGATTAAAAAGTATGGAGGAGAGGAGAGAGAGGGCATTGAAATGGCGGATTTGATGGAGGCGAAGAGAAAGTTAATTTCTTCTATAAAAAAAATATTTACTTATAATTAATGTAAAAATATTAATGATAATTAATTAATATTCGTATTTATATTCTGTATTACTCTAATATAATTAATACATACAATCCAATCCATTTAAGACATTTGTGCCAATTTCACTAATTTTACTCAATTTTAATATATAAATACATTTAAATATAAGTCATGCATCAAATAAAGAAGATTGTAGGTTCAATATAGATTTATTTGTTCAAAATATGTAAAGTGGATATTGCAGGGGCTAATTTGCAATTTTAACTTTTTCTCGATCAATTTTACTTCACTTCGATTCTTGATTTAAACAATTATTTATTTTATCAATCAATATCAACTATTTTTGTTCTATGCTATGATACATATGAACCTATATAATTCGATTTTTCAATATCCTTAAAATTTCACATTTTATTCAATTTAGGCCATGAACTCGAAATAGTTATAACTTTTAATTTATAACCTCAATTTAAAATTCGATTTCAATTATTCTAGCTAGGGACCTTATAATTTATATCTCTAACATAAATTCATAACAAGTTTTACATTTATTCAATTTGGTCACTAACGTAACAAAGTTAACAACCAAGCTAATTTAATTTTACAATCCAGTCTTTTTCATATTTAAGCTTAAAAATCTATCAATTTCAAACTTAATTCTTCAAGAGATCAACAATGACAACTTTTTAAAACTTCAACATTTTTACAAATTGGTACATGAGCTAGCTAAATCAAGCTCCCATATGACTTGAATCAAATACCAATTTTGTGGCCGAATGAAAAAGAATAGCTTGGGGTTTTTGTTCTTCAACTTTCGGCTATAGGAGGGGAAAGTTTGAGGAGAATGATGACAACAAGACACTAACTCTGTATTTATACCTTGTTAGTTTAATTAATTTAACTATGATTTAATTAATCTAATCACGTCTTAAACATTTATAATGGCTAATGTCATCATCCACTACTAACTCCTTATGAAAAATGTTTTAATTACCATTTTAGATCTCTAATTGATATTTAAGTTCTCAAGCCTTTAGTCAATTAAAAATCTACAGCAATTGTACTTTATGATTTAGTCCTAAAAGTCTTAACTAACTATTAATTAGGCAAAATTCCTTGACCAAATTTTGATGTAACAATATATCATACAGGTAAATATTAATATTTACGGACTCATTTCACAGAAATGAGATTCTAAAACTTACATGTTCACAACATCATTTACTAATATTTAGATTCATTAAAATTAATTTTTTTTATAAATACGCATGGTACTTGTTTTCATTGAATGAGAATTGCATGTTATAATCTCTAGTAGTAATAATTAGTAGTAAGTTTTGGTTTTTTCTATCTTTAATTTGTTGACACATTTGGAAAAATCTTATTATTTTTTAAAAAATGTTTCTATAAAATTTTAAAACTTTCAATAATTTTGTATAATTAAAGTAAAAAAAAAAAAAAGCATGGGCAAATGGACAAAAGTTGTAAAGGTTGAGTCATTTATGAGTTAAATTTGTAATTGTATTTAATTTTTTTAACAGGGTTAACGGAAAAAAAGTTAATGGGTAGATTGAAAATGAGCAAATCGAAAAGTAAAGTTTAAGAAAATAAAAATAGAGATACTGAATCCAAATAAATCAACAAGTATAGAGACTGCCCTCAGAATTTAATCAAATTAATGTGTATCAATATAGATTTATTTTGTGTATTGTTTGAAACTATTAACATTTTTAAAAATTATTTAATATATGTATAATTTTTTTACAAATATTAGATGAATGAGCTTAAATAAAGTTCAAATATAAAATATTAATCAAATATATAAAATACACCAATAAACCTCACAAATAAAAATCCATCAACAAATCTAAAATGTTAAAATTGAACGTCAATAATGACTGTGGGTACCAATTTTTGCCCGGGCCCATTTACCATTAAAGCCCCAAATTTTTTTAAACAAAAAAATAAACCCCAAAACAAAAAATGGACCCAATACACAAAAAAAAAAAAAAAAAAAACTAGCAGAAAATGCTTGGCCACCCACAATCTCCATCCTTCCCACTACCCACTTTCTATGCCTCCATGCCTCCATTCCCATGTTTACACGTCCTAGCAAGCAAAAAAAAACTGTAAAAATAAAAGCTATAAAGGCCAGAGTTTGTAACAGAGAAGGGGTTCGAAATTTTTTTTTCCAATACAAAGAATAGAAGTTGATATAAAAAGAGAGATCCAAATTTCAAGAGAAAATTACCTTCAAACACTCATAAGTCAGCAAATAACAAAGCTTGTAGTTAGATCGAGAGTAAAACAGAACTCGAATCAAGCGAAAAAGGGTATTATATTTTTCTTTTTTCTTTCGATTTATTTTCTATTCATATTCTGTTTTTGTTTTTTTTTTAAAAGCAAACAAATATTCATAAAATAATATAAAAACAAAAAAAATTTACCTTTTTAAACTCCGGCCACCACGCGTGGTGGCCGGTGACGATGTGTGTGGCGTTGGTGGATGAGCCATTTCTCTGGTCTGTTGAAGAAGGAAAAGAGGGGAAAGTGAGGGAGAAAAGAGGATCAAGGTTAAAATGCTTTCTTTAAAACAAAAGTTTTTTTTTTAAAGGTGGTTTTAATTAAAAAAATAAAATAAAACAGCATTGGGAAGGGGAGAGTCAGTACGTGACTTGGTCCATATGCATTTCTCCTTTGGATAGAATATTTATTCCCTCAGTCCCTTTATTTTATTTACATATCGCAATTGGGTCTATTTCCTTTATTTCTTTTCTAATTTGGCCTCAGATTTTTTTTTATTTTCAATTCAATTGGATCCATTTTCGTTTTTTAATATTATTTTTTTTCAAATTAATTATTTTTGAAAATTATATTATTATTTTATTTATTATGATTACTATTATTTATTCATTTTTATATTAAATGATTATTTTAAATAAAGTTATTGCTATATTTATTTATATTATTTTTATATTTGTTCATATTTTTTTACTAATATTATAAATCAATTCTTTATTATATTATATTTTTTAGTTATCACTATTATTAATTAAATAATTTTTGTTATTAACTTTGATATTTCTTTTTATGCGCATATTATCATTACACTTTTTTTTATTATCTTACTATTAAACTAATTAATTTAAGTTTGGTTTCATATTATTATATTAATTATTAATATTATATATATTTATTAATATTATATATATTTATTATATTATTATTAAAGGTTAATTATTTTAAATATTATAATTCTTTTACTTATTATTACATTTATTATATTATATCTGTTATTTCTTTTAAAATTATCAAATTTTTTTATATACTATATTAATATTTTATTTTAGTATACTTATTATTTTAATTTTTACTTTTATCATTATATTTAATATTATCATTAATATATGTTATTAAATCATTATGTTCTTTATTTTATTATTAATATTATTATTGCTATATTTTATCATATTGTTATATTTTTATCATTATTGTTGCTATTGCTAATTTTCTTTATATTTATTTTCTTTTATATATTGATTGAGTTGGTGATTGTATTATTATTATGTTGCATATCATTTTTTCCCCTACCAAATTTAAATCGTTTTGATTCTTTTTATTTCACAATGTATTCAAAATCGTTTTTAAATAAAGGCCATTTTTTATACTTAGTCGTTTCAAAGAAACGGGCCCTACCGTATTGGGTTCGTTTTTTATTCGATTTAAGTATTTTATTTAACATTTTTATCCTCAAATGGTTTTTAAAATAAAGGTGATTTCCTATACTTAGTCGTTTTAAAAAATGTGCCCTACCGTACTGGGTTTCGTTTTTATTCGATTTAAGTGTTTGAATATCCTTCTTATCGATTTATTCCTCGAATTTTTTTTCCTTTTTTTTTCCTTTTTTCCCCCCTTAAAGCCAATTTTCGATATTTAAAAGCTCAAAAAATTGTGCCCTACCGTATTGGGTTTCGGTTTTTGTTCGATCCAAATATTCAAATATTTTTCTTATCGGATTTTTTTTTAAAGTTTTGGGAAAGTGGAGGCAATGTTCTATATTTAAAAAAATCGAAAAATCATGCCCTACCGCATTGGGTTGTGGTTTTATGTTTGTTTTAAATATCCGAATACCTTTTTTAAATAAAGTGCACGTTTTTTTAAAAATAAAGACAAGCTCATAATCGGGGGTCAAAAAACGTTGTGTCCTACCGTATTGGACGTGACGCTTTACCTTGAAGTGAGATGGTCTTTAATTCATGGTTAATCTACTCAAATGTTTCAAAAAAGAGGATCGTGTTTTAAAATCTTTTCAAATATTCAATTTTCGACATTAAGATATAAATTAATCAATAAAGTACCAATTTTGGGCGAATTGAGGGTGCTAATCCTTCCTCATACGTAACTGACTCCCGAGCCTATTTTCTCAAAATTCGTAGACCAAAATATTTTATAAGGTGGCCCAATCACACCACAAAAAAGGATTGGTGGCGACTCCGAATTTTTGTTTTCAAAAGTCGATTCCCTATTTTTAAAAAACAGTTTCAACAGCTTGGCGACTCCACTGGGGACACCTTGAAGAGAGTCGAGCTGTAAATTGATTATTTTCTGTCATCTTGTCGAAATTTGAAGTTTGTTTTCCTAAAAATCCACGATCTTCGCATTGCATCTTCTGTGTCATTGTTGAATTTACTTTTGATATGTTTTCGCATCATATTGCATGACCGTTGGGGTCGCACCTATTAAGTGGGAGTGAGAAACTATGCTTTCGTGAGGTTTTCACCTCCGCATGGGCTAGGGGATCGCTTCCGGAATACATCCGTACCTATGTCTTCGTGAGGTTTTCACCTCCGCATGGTCATAGGGAAATGTATTCCCCTGAACTGAACTTGGTCCATATGAGCCTATAATAGGTGAGGATCAAGGAATCTGCGGGTTCAGGTACCTTTACTCTAGAACCAACCCACATATAGTATGCCTTAAGAGCCTGCCTTAGGTAGAACTATACCGAGACTTAGTGGTTGCCGAAATAGGTGCTTGTTTGTTTTGTTTTTATTTTATATACATGATTCTAACTTGTTTCTTATTTTTTCTTTCTTTCTTAAATAGTGATTGTATATCATTTTCTTCATAAAAGAAGGTGTCGATTTACGGTTCTGTTACTAATAGAAAGTTTTGCAATGAAGAGCGAATTCTCTAATAAAGTGGAATATAATACGTTTACCCAGAAATAGTAAGAGAATACATAATTAGAGAAGGGTGACAGTTTGGCGGAGGGGTATACATCTGAGTTATGGGACTTTACCCGTATTAGTGTGGCACAAAATGATCTTAGGGAGCTGAAAGAGATATGGAGTCATTGGGATAGTAAGATGAAACAGTCATTCTATCATAATTATGGTGATATGTCTTATCTTCTCGATATTAAGGTAGATAAGCACTTGTTTCGAGCTATGGCGCAATTCTGGAATTCTGCTTACAGCTGTTTTACTTTCGAAAATGTGGATTTAACGCCTACTATAGAAGAATATACAGCTTTGCTTAGATGTCTGAAGTTTCAGATCGACAAGATATATTCTAGAATCGTTAATGTCCCAATTTTCGTCAAAAGATTGATGAATATTACCGAAATGAGTGAGCAGTGGGTTGTGGCTCGAGTCCAGCAGAAAGGTGATAGGAAGTGCATTCCTTGGGTGAGTTTGAGAGAGCTAATTCTGACGCATCCTGATATGAAGAGAAGAGTCGATATTTTTGCTTTGAGTGTTTATGGGTTGGTGGTTTTCCCTAAGGCTTTAAGGCATATAGACGAAGCAATTACAAATTTATTTGACCAACTTGGTAAAGGGATCACACCTGTTCCTGCAATAATAGCTGAAACTTTCAGATCTTTGAATGCATGCCGAAGGGCGAGCGAAGGCAGATTTATTGAATGTGCACAGCTTTTATTAGTGTGGTTCTATAGTCACTTCTGGAAGACGGTGAAGGTTACTTATCAACCATTCCTCTGAAATTTCTCTCCTTTGAAAGAAATAGTGGCTACGTCGAGGAGGGACGATATATCAGAGGAGAGATGGATGGCGATACTTCAAAATCTCTAAGAGGATAATATCGAGTGGAGAGTCCCTTGGATGGTTCCTGGTAAGATTCTTTTCCGGTGTGGAGACTATGATTGGGTACCTTTGTTAGGAATTTGGGAAGGCATTGGATACGCCCCTTTCCTTGTATCAAGGCAATACAGGTCGAGGCCATTTATACCTGCAACACAAGGGCTGGCTCAGAGCGAGTTTTCTTATAAAGGGGATAATTACAAGAAGAAGGTTAGAGAAATTTGTAATGCTTGGAACCGAACCTACCGGATGGAAGGAGTTGCTGTGAACCCGATGGTGACACCTGGGTATAACGAGTGGCGAAGAAGAAGGGTTAATGATAACATTTTGAGGCCAAACCTAGAAGATGCTAGACCGATAGAGGAATATCTATGAGTGGTTCCCTCTGAATTGGAAATTATAAAGCAAGACTTCGAAAAGAAAAGTTCGGAGTTATAAAAGAAAATAAAACGGTTGGAGGAGGAAAATGTTTACTTGAAGCTAGATATAGATGTTCAAAAGGCGGAGGCTGAGAATCTGAGAAAGGGAAAGAAGAAGGTCGAGGAGGACCTTGCTGGCTTGAAGGAATATTACAAGAAGTATCGAACTTCGGTAAAAAACACTGGTTTAGGTAAAACATCTGAACAGTAGAGGCAAAAAATTCAAGAAGAAAGGGCTAAAACTGATCAATAGAAGAAGAAGTTCCATGATACTAAGACACGAGAGGTTGGGTTAGAAAAGAGCTTGGATAATAGTCAAAATGAAAAGGAGATGTTGAGGGCCCGGGTAGCTGAGTTAGAGAAGGCACTACACCAGCATCGGAGTCGAAACTCAGCGATTGAATTAAGGGCCAGCCTAAGCAAGATCGAAGATTTGAAAAGAAAAGTAGAAGAACTTGAGTCTACACTCCAGAATTGTGAACTCCGATTTGAACGACTGGAAGCAAATAACGGTCAGTTAAGCGAGCAACTTCATCAATCTCAAAATCAGGTTCGGGATAGAGATTACCTCATGGGCGAAGCATAACCCAAATACGAGAAGTGGCTGATTACTTACAGACTCTGGCAGTTCAGGCAGATGTGCTGAGTACCAAATATGAGTTAGTGTCAGAACGAGGGCAGGAGTTAGCCTCCCTTTTTAGGAAAGTAAAGGCTTTGAGCATTAGGGCTAAGCCATATATGTAATCCGTTTTATGTAAAGGGATTTTATTTTTTAAGTAAAGTTTTCTAAATGGAATTGAATCAAAATCGACGTCTTCTTTTGCATTCATCTCATACATTTGCATTTATATCATATCATATGCATTAAATTTCATAAAAAGATCCCTAATTGATTAAAATTTATTTTAGTTAATCTGGAAACTCGTAAAAGTTCACCGATTAAGCACCACTATAGTACGCGAAGAAAAACAAGAGCCGTGGACGAAAGATTAGAGAAATTAGAACAGATGCAAAAGGAAATGCAAGAGCAATTGCATTTACAGATGCAGGAGCAGTTGGCCAAAATACAACAGGACATGAGGGATCAGATGTTAGAATTCTAGAAAAACATGATAAATCAATTTGCACAAATGTTGGCTGGAGCTTCGGATAAAGGAAAGAGTCTTATGATTGGTACCAGAAATGAGGATGACGACTCCTCTATGCCCCCAAGCTTTACCCCAGTGGGCATTCAAATGCCACAACCAAGGGTATCTGTTAATATTAAACCTCTATGTCAAACCGGTACTTCAGCCCCGATGAATTTCCCAATGGGATCAAGCTCCAACCCCGAAGATAATTTGGTGAATCCCAAGGTCCCTGATTTCGATGAGGTAGTAGATGTGGAAAAGGCGAGAATGGAGATTCCAAAGCAGCTAGAGGATCGTTGCAAATGGCTTGAGGAGAAGTTCAAAGCGTTGGAGAATGCTGATTATCACGGTGGGATTGATGCTAAGGATCTAAGCCTGGTCCCAGACCTAGTACTTCCTCCAAAGTTTAAAATGCCAGAGTTTGAGAAATACAACGGGACCAATTGTCCTGAGGCTCATATCACAATGTTCTGTCGAAGGATGATAGGATATATCAATAATGATAAATTATTAATCCACTGCTTCCAAGATAGCCTGACTGGGGCAGCAGCTAAATGGTATAACCAATTGAATCGGGCTAAATTAGTTCATGGAAGGACTTGGCACAAGCTTTTATGAAGTAATATGGCCACGTGACGAATATAACGCCTGATAAAATTACTTTACAAAATATGGAGAAGAAGCCGAGCGAGAGTTTCAGGCAATATGCCCAGAGATGGAGAGAAATCGCTACGCAGGTTCAACCGCCACTGCTTGAGAAGGAAACGACCATGTTGTTTATCAATACCCTGAAAGCACCTTTCATTAATCACTTGCTAGGAGGAGCAACCAAAAACTTCTCGGATATAGTGATGTCCGGGGAGATGATAGAAAATGCGACAAGGTGTGGAAAGATAGAAGCTAGAGATAGCACCAAGAAGTCGGCCCCGCGGAAGAGAAAAAATAAAGTAAATAATGTGAGTAAGGGTTATGCAAAACCGATTACTGTGAATCAACCAAGGGTAATAAACGCGAGCCAGCAAGCCTCATCAAAGCAAGAGTCTGATACAAAGCAGAATACGGAGAAACTCCAGTTTACGCCCATTCCAGTGACGTATAAGGAGTTATATCAAACTTTGTTTAAAGAGCATGTTGTATCCCCAGTTTACCTGAAACCAATGCAGCCTCCGTATCCCAAGTGGTACAATGAAAATGTCTAATGTGAATATCATGCCGGAATCACAGGATATGCGATAGAAAATTGCATCGCATTTAAGAGGTTAGTTAAAAAGCTCATTGAAATGGGCATCATAAATTTCGATGAGTCATCTGGTGGGGAAAATCCGTTACCCAATCATGCCGACAAAGGAGTAAATGTAGTTGTTGAGAATACTGGAAAGAGAGTTAGAATGACTGTGGCAGAAGTAAGAACACCATTGAGAGAGGTTTGGAAAGAAATAATGAAGAGAGGGTTGATTACGCAGAGTTCGGGGAATAGACCCCAGAAAATAGGGAACTATTGTGAGTTCCATAATGAGGAGGACCATGAGATCCAAGAATGTAATGAATTTAAGGCCCTAGTACAGCGACTAATGGACAACAAAGAGCTGGAATTCTTTGAATATATAGAAGAGGAAGATGTATGTACCTCGAAAGGAGGGTCCTCAGGAAAAGGCTGTGAGATCAATCGCCCAAGGGTAATTATTTCACAGCAAAAAATTAATGAAGCTGGATTGAAAATAGCACCAAGAATTGTGATACAGAAACCCATTGCTTTCCCTTATAAGGATAGCAAGAGGGTACATTGGAGCTATAATTATAATGTGACAATCCCGGGAGGGAAGAACTCGGTCAGCACGTAAGGGGAAGCCCAGGATGTAGGCTTCCATACAAAAGCCGATTCAGTAAAGGGGAAATCTTTAATGAAGCAAGAAGAGGAAAAACCAGATTTATCTGTTAAGGAGCCAATAGCTGAGAATGAGGCAAATGAATTTTTGAAATTCCTAAAGCACAGTGAATATAGTGTCGTGGAGCAGCTACACAAACAGCCGGCTCACATCTCGGTACTAACCCTACTTTTAAGCTCGGAGATACACCGCAACGCGTTAATGAAAGTGTTAAATGAGACCTATGTCGCGAATGACATCACAGTAAGCAAATTAGACCGCCTTATCAGTAACATAAGCGCAGATAATTTCATCTCCTTCAGCGACGATGAAATACCATAAGGGGGTAGGGGATCTACTAAAGCCTTACACATCACTACCCGTTGTAAGGGGTATACTGTGCCGGGGGTTCTAATTGATAATGGGTCAGCGCTGAATGTTTTGCCATTATCTACATTGAATAGGCTACCTATAGACAGCTCTCACATGAAGACGTGCCAGAACATGGTGAGAGCGTTTGACGGGACTGAAAGAAAGGTGATGGGGAGGATCGAAGTACCTTTTCTAATCGGTCCAAATACATATGAGGTAGATTTCCTAGTGATGGACATTAAGCCCTCCTATAATTGCATCTTAGAGAGACCTTAGATTCATGCGGTAGGGACAGTACCGTCATCGCTGCATCAAAAGTTAAAATTGATAACGGAGGGAACACTGATAACGATAAACGCGGAAGAGGATATTATTGCATCTGTTACCAGTGATGCACCATACATTGAGAAGGATGATGAAGCGCTGAAGTGTTCTTTTCGTTCGTTGGAATTTGTAAATGCTACTTTTGTTATGGAGGGAAGTAAGATCCTGATTCCCAAAGTGTCCAGTGGTACGAAAATGGGTTTACAACTAATGGTTGGAAGCGGAGCATTGCCTGGAAAGGGATTCGGAAAGTATTTGCATGGACGGGTGGAGGTACCAGTCTTAACAGATAAGCGGGATTATTTTGGCTTGGGATATAAGCCGGATGCAAAGCAAAGGAGGAAGGAAGTAGAGAAGAGACAAGAGAGACGAAGAGCACGGTTAAGTGGGGCAGAAGTCAAATGGGAGCCGATGAGCTTTCCCCACATATCTAAAACTTTCATGTCGGGGGGAATCGTTCATCTTGAGACCGGGATGACAAAGAAAGAATGTTTTGAAGACATGCTTGATAGCTTGAGCATTAATGCTGTACTTGGAGAATGAGTGGAAGAAAGAAACTTATCGGGTATTCGCCATTTTGAGCCTGAAAGTGTGCTGAACAACTGGACTGCAAAAGAGATTCCTGTAGTTTTTAGAGCAAATTCAAAGTAATGTTCAGAACATACTTATTGTTTTCAGCCTAGAACAATAAGAATCTTTTGTGAAATAGGCTCATGTTTAAATATCATTATTTCAATAAAGAAATGTATTTTCATCACTCTTCGAGCAAATATCTTGTTCTATTTTCATTCATTGTCATGTTATAAATAAGCTATTCTTAGATTCATTTTTGGACAGTCTTTCATATTTGCAATAGGTCCCCAGATACCAATGACACGAGTAGTACTGATATGGACCCTAATTCTCCTTTTGAGCAAGATTTGTGTTTAGAGGGATCTCAAGATTTTGAAGATGACGAAGATTATAGTTTATCTCCAGACTTGTTAAAGATAGTAGAGTGGGAAAAGAAACAGATTTTGCCTTACCAGGAGACAATTTAGAACGTGGCTCTGGAGGAAGGAAAATATGTGAAAATTGGCACTTGCATCAATGAGAAAACAAGACAGGACCTTATTGAATTATTGCGAGAGTTCAAGGATGTCTTCGCGTGGACGTATTAAGATATGCCAGGTTTAAGCCCCGATATTGCGGTACACCGTGTCCTCACAAAGGAGGAGTGCAAGCCGGTACAGCAGAAGCTCCGAAGGATGAGACCCGATGTGGCAGTGAAAATAAGGGAAGATGTCAAGAAGCAATTTGATGCTGGCTTCTTACAAGCGGTTAATTACCCAGAATGGGTAGCTAATGTTGTCCATGTCCCTAAAAAAGATAGAAAAGTACGTATGTGTGTGGATTACAGAGATCTAAACAAAGCTAGTCCAAAGGACAATTTCCCATTGCCTCACATTGATACCTTAGTAGATAATACGGCGGGCTACTCATTATTTTCTTTTATTGATGGGTTCTTGGGATATAATCAGATTAATATGCATCCTGAAGACATGGAAAAGACTACGTTTATAACCCTATGGGGAACGTTTTGCTATAAGGTAATGCTATTCAGTTTGAAGAATGCGGGAGCAACGTATCAAAGGGCTATGGTAACCCTCTTTTATGACATGATGCATAAAGAAATCGAGGTTTACGTTGACGACATGATCGCAAAGTCTCGAACAGAAAATGAGCACTTGCAAGTCTTAAAGAGGTTATTTCTGAGGTTGAGGAAATTTCAGCTTAAACTCAATCCGACGAAATTTACTTTTGGAGCTAGGTCAGGAAAATTACTGGGTTTTATCGTCAGTGAAAAATGAGTTATAGTTGACCCAGACAAAGTCAGAGCTATACAGGAACTGCCTCCACCTCGCACTCAAAAAGAGGTTCGAGGTTTCCTAGGAAGACTAAACTACATTTCCCGGTTCATTTCACAATTTACAGAGAAATGTGACCCCATATTTCGCCTCCTTAAGAAACATAATCTAGGTGTATGGGATGATGAGTGCCAAAAAGCTTTCGACAAAATTAAGCATTACTTGTCTAATCCTCCAGTGCTGACGCCGCCTAGTCTTGATAGGCCACTGATATTGTATTTAACAGTATTTGACAATTCAATAGAATGTGTGCTTGGCCAACATGATGAGACTGGAAAGAAGGAAAAGGCAATATATTACCTCAGTAAAAAATTCACTGAGTGTGAAATGAGATACTCGTCAATTGAAAAATTATGTTGCGCTTTGGTTTGAACCACTCGGAGATTGAGGCAGTACATGTTGTACCATACGACGTGGTTAATTTCGAAACTAAACCCTTTAAAATACATGATGGAATCAACTGCGTTGAGTGCAAGGATGGCTCGATGGTAAATTCTTCTTTCCGAGTTTGACATAGTCTACGTGAACCAAAAGGCCATTAAAGGAAGTGCCATAGCAGATTTTCTGGCCAGTAAAGCCTTAAAAGATTATGAGCCTCTGAATTTTAATTTTCCCAATAAAGATTTAATGTATGTGGCAACTACCGAGGAAGAGGCGTCGGAAAATTCTTCTTGGAAACTGAATTTTGACGGAGCATCAAATGCCGTTGGTAATGGAATTGGGGCAGTTCTGATATCCCCAAGTGGAGATCATTATCCATTCACCTGTAAGTTGGATTTTGACTGCACAAACAATATGGCAGAGTACGAGGCATGTATCATGGGAATTCGTGTAACACCCCGAAAATTTCTACAGTGGAATTGTAATAGCCCAAATTTCAGTGATGTCGAAAATAATGGTTTGAGACCTGACAAATGAACTCGTAGATTATATTATTTAATATTTACGAGCCAAACGTAATTTTTAAAAGATTTTTGAAACAGTAAATTGTGTTTTATAAAGATTTATTTAGCCAAGAAATCGAGAAAGAGAGGTATCGAGATCTCGGTGTTATAAATCGAGCCATAAATATTTTTATGAACATTTACGGAGTGTTAATAAGGTAATATTAAAATTTCGTTAGAAAATTTTGACGTTTGGATGGTTAATTAAATAAAAAGGACTAAATTGAAAAAGGTGTAAAAGTTGCTAGAAGGATTAAATAGCTCAATTGTCAAATGAGGAAGGACCTAAAGTGAAAATAAGCCCAAAAGAGATATTTTGGGCGGCAATGGCTGAGAAAAATCAGGGAATGGGTGCAATAAGGGCAAAATTGGAAAATTGCCAAAATTAGTTAAATAAAAATGGGACCAAATTGGAATATCTAGAATTCTCTTCATTTCTCTTCATTTTCTTCAGCTGAAAAACAGCCATGGGAGAGAGTTCAAGCTGGTTTTCATACTCAAGCTTCATGTAAGTTTAATTCTTGCTTTCTCCTTGAAATTTCTATGTTTATTAGACTTTTACAATTGGGTCCAACTTATTAATTCATTAGTTTTTCATTCTATGGCTAATTTTTAAAGTTGATGTGGATTAGTGCTGGAAGAATATGATGAATAAATATTGAATTGAAGCTTTAATTTTGTTATATGATGATTTTATCAAGTAAAGTTGATGGAAATTTGTTTTAGGACCTAATTATGAAAGAGTTGAAATTAAGGCCTAGTATTAAAATTCTGAATTTCAAAGGTTATGAAGTAGTTTAAAAATGATAGAGAAAAGTATTAAATGAGAAATTTAGCTCAATTGAGGGGTTAATTGAGTAAGGATTGAATTGTATGAATTGTGGAATTTGGGACAAAATAGAAATCAACATGTTACACTAAAGCAGTTTTGGACAGCAGCAATTGTCTAACTTTGAAAAATCACCAAAAATGGTATAAATTGAATTAGAAGTTGAGTGAGATATGGAATTAAAGCTTATTGAGTCTACTTTCATATAAAAGAAACAAAGTAAGTAAAGGAACTCTGTTTTCTAAGATATTTAGATTTTTGTGAGACTAGTTCAGAATGATTTTGGGATCCTCTGTTCTGAATTGTAAATATCATTAAAAATTGTACAAAAATAGTTATGGGACATAATTTATATGGTTAGATTCCTTAGTGAGTCTATTTTCATTAGAAACAATTGAAAACACTATATGAAAATCGTACTATGAGATAATTAATTTTTAGTGAAGAGAGGTCAGAGCTGTTGGACTTTGTAACAGGGGAAACTTTAATGAATAAACTGTATTAATTGGCTAAACGAAAAATTCTGAAAATTTTATGGTAAGAAGATATATGAGTCTAGTTTCAAGGAAAATTTACGGATCTTAATTTTGAGTTCTGTAGCTCAAGATATAAATAATTTGGTAACCATGACACAAATGGACAGTTTTGAATATACATATAAGTAAATAGTGAAATTATTGATAATGTTACTTATAGCATGTTATATAAATTAAGGATGTGGAATGGAGAGGAGGAGGAGGAAAATATGTATGAATATTCATCTAGCATGGATAATTTGTATATATATGTATGAATATTCATCTAGCATGGATAATTTGTATATTTTAGGCTCAGGGACTAAATTGAATAAAAGTAAAACTTTAGGAGCAAATTTGTAAAAATGTTAGAAATGACCAATTTGCATGAAAAGGATTATTTTATTATTTAAATTGCAAAATTTAAATGGAATTATTAATTTAGTTCAAGTTCGGTGAAAAATACGTTTTAAGGATTAAATTGCAAGAATTTTATTCTCTGAGCCTAAGGATGAAATCGTCATTAATTAAAAGTTTAGGGGCAAAATGGTAAATTTTGTTTAGAACATTAGTTGAATGTATTAGAACATGAAATAAATGAAAATGACAATCATCTTTATTTATAGAGATCCGGATGACTCAAATATGATACTAGAACGTGGAAAAGAAAAGAGATTATTGAAATTATAAGCTTGAATAAACAATGAGGTAAGTTGGGGTAACTTGAATTGTATTTTTAAATACATGAAGTATTGATATAATAAATTACCTAATTTATGTTTATGAAGAAATGGAAAGAGAATGATATTTATCATGACATGTAAATATGTGATTATCTGTTATACTTAATACACGGAAACTAAGTATGTTGAAACATTTAATAAATTCAAGTAAAACGTGTCGAGAAAAATAAGCACGTTTAAGGGACAACATGTTTAATTTTAATTGGTTTCAAATATGAATGTTAGATGAAGTAAAATATCTGATAAATAAATCGGTAACTTCAGTAATGCTCCGAACTCTATTCCGGTGACAGATTTGGGTTAGGGGCGTTACAATTCGTGCGGCCATAGATCGAAAAGTCAAAGTGTTAGAGGTATGTGGAGACTCTGCATTAGTGATCTATCAGCTTAAAGGTGAATAGGAGACGAGAGATCCCAAGTTGATCAATTATCGAAAGTTAGTTCTGGAATTAATTGAACAGTTTGATGATGTCACTTTCTTTTATCTCCTACGTGATGAAAATCAGTTGGCCGATGCCCTGGCTACATTAGCTTCTATGATCAGAATAAGTGGACAAGGAGATATGAAGCCAATCCAGATGAGTATTTGTGATGCTCCAGCTCATTATTGCAATATAGACGAAGAAGAAGAGAGAGATAACCATCATTGGTATCATGATATTTTACGATATGTGAAGAGTCGTGAATACCCTAATCAAGCGACTGAAAATGACAAGAGAACGTTGAGAAGGCTCGCTAATGACTATATCTTAGATGGAGAAATCCTGTATAAAAAGAGGAAGGATCAGATACTGTTAAGATGCGTTGATGCTGTAGAAGCGAAGAAAATCCTAGAAGAAGTCCATGAAGGTGTTTGTGGGACGCACGCCAATGGGTTTACAATGGCTAGGCAGATCATGAGATTTGGGTACTACTGGTCTACGATGGAGGGAGATTGCATCAATTACGCCAAGAGGTGCCATAAGTGCCAAATTTATGGGGATAAGATCCATGTTCCTCCTTCCCCCTTCATGTTATGACTTCCCCATGGCCTTTTTCAATGTGGGGCATGGACGTCATTGGACCGATCTCACCAAAAGCTTCTAATGGTCATCGGTTCATTTTTGTGGTCATTAATTATTTCACCAAATGGGTAGAGGCTGCTTCATACTCCAATGTCACAAAGTCAGCGGTCAGCAAGTTCCTAAAGAAAGAGATTATATGTCGATATGGTATGCCAGAAAGGATCATATCAGACAATGCATTGAATTTGAATAATAGCATGATCGCAGGGGTCTGCAGTCAATTCAGAATTAAGCATCATAACTCATCGCCATATCGCCCGAAGATGAATGGTGCAGTTGAGGCAGTTAATAAAAATATAAAGAAGATTATGGGGAAAATGGTTGAGGCTTACCGGGATTGGCATGAAAAATTACCATTTGCTCTTTTTGCTTATCATACATCGGTCAGAACTTCTACTGGGGCAACGCCTTTTTCATTGGTTTATGGAATGGAGGCAGTTTTGCCTATTGAAGTTGAAATCCCCTCCCTCCGAGTGCTGTCAGAATTAAAATTGGATTAAGCAGAATGGGTCTAATCCAGATATGATCAGTTGAATTTGATCGAGAAAAAGAGGTTAAAAGCCATACATCATGGACAAGTGTATCAAAAGCGAATGATGCGAGCTTACGATAAGAAGGTTCGCCCTAGAGTGTTCCATGAAGGGGACTTGGTGTTAAAAAAGATTCTTCCTATACAAAAGGATTTTAGAGGGAAATGGATGCCAAACTGGGAGGGACCGTATGTGGTAAAAAATGCTTTTTCTGGAGGAGCATTGATATTAGCTGAGATGGATGGTGGGAACTTACCTAACCCAGTCAATGCAGATTCAGTCAAGAAGTACTTCGCTTAAAAAAAAAAAGGAGAGGCCAAGGTGAAAACCTGCAAAGGGCGCCTTGTGACCAAAGGGGTTTTGAATTGAAAACACGAAAAGGGCAATTCAAATTTTGATCGAAGGTAAGGGCAGACGGTATTCTTGCTATGCCTGAATTGACAGTGAGAAGATATGCTATGTTTTGGGGCATCAACAAAGTACTCTAGATCTCCTATACACATTTTGAGTTCAAAATGAACCTCAAGGTGTTCATAAATAGAAGCTCAGACTATGATATCTGGGGCACGTAGTTCACATCCCACCCGCATTGTATTTGTTTTTGTTATTCTATTTGTTCCGAGCTATGTCTCAATAAATTTCCTTCTTATGATATTTGCTATATTTGATTAACATTTTGTTTTAGTTATGTTTCTAAATAATTTTTTGTTAGCCTGTTATTTACTCTTTCAAGCATTTTTTCATTGAAATGACGATTAATGGACTAATAATACTTTCACAATAGAGGTTTTGCATATTACTTTGGAAGCTTCTAATGTTGCGAAAATCGAAAACAGGACTATTGTTCAGAACTCCCCAAGCCTAAGGGCAGGAGATGTTGAAAATAAGGGTCTAAACTAGTACACCTCTCAAGATTTTATTGGTCAGAGGTACCTTGACGAATAATAAGCAATGTCCACTCAAGTATTAAAAGGGAAATCATGCTTGGAAAAGAGATTAAGATTGTTGCATCTGGTCCTATTCCCTGGAGAGGGTTGTATTGGACCATTTGATTGGGAAGATAGTACAAATCCTATACTCCTGAGTCGCAGTGGAATGGATTTAAGAAGAAGATTTTCTATTAAGGATTCCAGTTGATTATAAAAGAGAGGATTACACAACAGTGATAAAATCTTGATAAATGACGAAAAGTGATAACCCAAAAAGGGATCATTTTCATGACATTCTGTATTCATACAAATGTCATTCACGATACATTTAGTTAGGAGCTTTTGATTCATGTTAATCATGGCATCTTAATCATTTGACATAAGCATAAACCCCAGGAAATCACTTCTACAGATGGATTCCCCAGTAGACAGTGTAGTAAGACTGATTTCGGCAGATCTTATCCAGCTGAGCAGGAGTGGAGCAGATCAAATTTCAGCAAATCTTATCTCCATTATTGGCAATGGAGCGGATTCAAACCACCAGCCTTATCCCACTGAGCAGGAGTGGAACAGGTTAAATATAGCAGATTTTATCTTCGCTGAGTAAGAGCGGAGCATATCAAATTTCAGCAGATCTTATCTTCGCTGAGCAGGAGCGGAGTAGATCAAATTTCGGCAGATCTTATCTTCACTGAGCAGGAGTGGAGCAGATTCAAGCCACTAGCCTTAACCCTCTAAGCAGTAGGGTAACAGGCTGAAGATTACAGATCTTATCTCCCTAAGCAGTAGCGGAGCAGATCAAAGGTGATGAACAGGCTTTAACTCCCCAAGCAGTAGGGTAACAGGCTGAAGATTACAGATCTTATCTCCCTAAGCAGTAGTGGAGCAGATCGAATATAGCAAACCTTATCTCTCTAAAGTTGCAGAGCAGGTTGAAGTTACAGGTCCTATCTCCCTGAAGTCGCAGTAGAGTAGACTGAAGATAGCAGATCTTATCTCCCTAAGCAATAGTGGAGCAGATCGAAGATAGCAAACCTTATCTCTCTGAAGTTGCAGAGAGTAGGTTGAAGTTACAAGTCTTATTTCCCTGAAGTCTCAGCGGAGCAGACTGAAGATAGCAGATCTTATATCCCTAAGCAGTAGTGGAGCAGATCGAAGACACCAAATATTATTTCTCTGAAGTTGCAGAGAACAAGTTGAAGATACAAACCTTGTGTCCCTAGGTAGTAGTGGAACAGGTTGAAGTTACCAGTTATTATCTCCTTTAAGTGACAGTAGAGTAGATTGAAATTATGAATCTTTTCTCTCTGAAACTTATTGGAGTAGATTGACATGTTAATCCCTATACCCCTGAAGATGCAGTGGGATGGAATGTGGCTACTTGAGCAAGATGAGCACCAAGGAGTCAGGATTCAGCAAGACCGGGCAAAATTGGCCTTTCTATTGTCTTTGCTTCGTTCTCGTTACACAAACAACGAGCAAAGAGGGGGCAGCTGTGGGTACCAATTTTTGCCCAAGCCCATTTACCATTAAAGCCCCAAATTTTTTTAAACAAAAAAATAAACCCCAAAACTAAAAATGGACCCAATACACAAAAAAAAAAAACCTAGCAGAAACTGCTTGGCCACCCACAATCTCCATCCTTCTCACTACCCACTTTCTATGCCTCCATGCCTCCATTCCCATGTTTACACGTCCTAGCAAGCAAAAAAAAATTGTAAAAATAAAGGCTATAAAGGCCAGAGTTTGTAACAGAGAAGGGGTTCGAAATTTTTTTTTTCCAATACAAAGAATAGAAGTTGATATAAAAAGAGAGATCCAAATTTCAAGAGAAAATTACCTTCAAACACTCATAAGTCAGCAAATAACAAAGCTTGTAGTTAGATCGAGAGTAAAACAGAACTCGAATCAAGCGAAAAAGGGTATTATATTTTTATTTTTTCTTTCGATTTTATTTTCTATTCATATTCTGTTTTTGTTTTTTTTTTTAAAGCAAACAAATATTCATAAAATAATATAAAAACAAAAAAAATTTACCTTTTTAAACTCCGGCCACCACGCGTGGTGGCCGGTGACGATGTGTGTGGCGTTGGTGGATGAGCCATTTCTCTGGTCTGTTGAAGAAGGAAAAGAGGGGAAAGTGAGGGAGAAAAGAGGATCAAGGTTAAAATGCTTTCTTTAAAACAAAAGTTTTTTTTTTAAAGGTGGTTTTAATTAAAAAAATAAAATAAAACAGCATTGGGAAGGGGAGAGTCAGTACGTGATTTGGTCCATATGCATTTCTCCTTTAGATAGAATATTTATTCCCTCAGTCCCTTTATTTTATTTACATATCGCAATTGGGTCTATTTCCTTTATTTCTTTTCTAATTTGGCCTCAGATTTTTTTTTTTATTTTCAATTCAATTGGATCCATTTTCGTTTTTTAATATTATTTTTTTTCAAATTAATTATTTTTGAAAATTATATTATTATTTTATTTATTATGATTACTATTATTTATTCATTTTTATATTAAACGATTATTTTAAATAAAGTTATTGCTATATTTATTTATATTATTTTTATATTTGTTCATATTTTTTTACTAATATTATAAATCAATTCTTTATTATATTATATTTTTTAGTTATCACTATTATTAATTAAATAATTTTTGTTATTAACTTTGATATTTCTTTTTATGCGCATATTATCATTACACTTTTTTTTATTATCTTACTATTAAACTAATTAATTTAAGTTTGGTTTCATATTATTATATTAATTATTAATATTATATATATTTATTAATATTATATATATTTATTATATTATTATTAAAGGTTAATTATTTTAAATATTATAATTCTTTTACTTATTATTACATTTATTATATTATATCTGTTATTTCTTTTAAAATTATCAAATTGTTTTTATATACTATATTATTATTTTATTTTAGTATAGTTATTATTTTAATTTTTACTTTTATCATTATATTTAATATTATCATTAATATATGTTATTAAATCATTATGTTCTTTATTTTATTATTAATATTATTATTGCTATATTTTATCATATTGTTATATTTTTATCATTATTGTTGCTATTGCTAATTTTCTTTATATTTATTTATTTTTATATATATTGATTGAGTTGGTGATTGTATTATTATTATGTTGCATATCATTTTTTCCCCTACCAAATTTAAATCGTTTTGATTCTTTTTATTTCACAATGTATTCAAAATCGTTTTTAAATAAAGGCCATTTTTTATACTTAGTCGTTTCAAAGAAACGGGCCCTACCGTATTGGGTTCGTTTTTTATTCGATTTAAGTATTTTATTCAACATTTTTATCCTCAAATGGTTTTTAAAATAAAGGTGATTTCCTATACTTAGTCGTTTTAAAAAATGTGCCCTACCGTACTGGGTTTCATTTTTATTCGATTTAAGTGTTTGAATATCCTTCTTATCGATTTGTTCCTCGAATTTTTTTTTCCTTTTTTCCTCCCTAAAAGCCAATTTTCGATATTTAAAAGCTCGAAAAATTGTGCCCTACCGTATTGGGTTTCGGTTTTTGTTCGATCCAAATATTCAAATATTTTTCTTATCGGATTTTTTTTCAAAGTTTTGGGAAAGTGGAGGCAATGTTCTATATTTAAAAAAAATCGAAAAATCATGCCCTACCGCATTGGGTTGTGGTTTTATGTTTGTTTTAAATATCCGAATACTCTTTTTAAATAAAGTGCACGTTTTTTTAAAAATAAAGACAAGCTCATAATCGGGGGTCAAAAAACGTTGTGTCCTACCGTATTGAACGTGACGCTTTACCTTAAAGTGAGATGGTCTTTAATTCATGGTTAATCTACTCAAATGTTTCAAAAAAGAGGATCATGTTTTAAAATCTTTTCAAATATTCAATTTTCGACATTAAGATATAAATTAATCAATAAAGTACCAATTTTGGGCGTATTAAGGGTGCTAATCATTCCTCATACGTAACTGACTCCCAAACCTATTTTCTCAAAATTCGTAGACCAAAATATTTTACAAGGTGGCCCAATCACACCACAAAAAAGGATTGGTGGCGACTCCGAATTTTCGTTTTCAAAAGTCGATTCCCTATTTTCTAAAAACGGTTTCGACAATGACAATGAATCGTAAAAAAATGAGAGAAAAAAAAGCACACAAAATTTTACATTGAAACCTTTTCAGGAAAAATTACGGATAGAAGAGAAACAAATTCACTATGTCGAATTCGAATGATACAAGAGGAGAGACAATTACGTCTATTTATAGGTTTAAAAACCTTATTCTAATCAAAATCAAATAGAAATAATGTAGCGGGATTAAAATACTTTATTCTAGTAAACATCAAACAGAGGAAGTAAACTTCTATACAGATTTTATTCTATCGCCCTCGTAGATTTAAAATACTTTATTCTAGTAAACATCAAACAGGGGAAGTAAACTTCTATACAGATTTTATTCTATCGCCCTCGTAGATTCCCTATCTTGCCACTTGTATTTTATTTTAACAATAATTTAGGTCACACAACTTCTAACGCAAAATAATCAAGAAAAAAAATGATTATCCTATACATCAAACAATAAGATTATCTAATACATTAAAGAATAAGATTATCTCATATATGTAAATTTTCTATTTTTTTCAACTTTATTCATGCACCAATAGATATGTATGATACTGAATGATAAAACCAAAATTTGGCAAAACGAGTTGGTGCGATTGGTATGAGTTGTAACTTTCACTGGTGCGTAAAAAGTTGGGTGTTTTGGTTTACCGCCGAGATGATGTGCACCAACTGGTACGATTGAAATTGATATAAAATTTATTACCTTGGCTTGGATCCCAAATTATAAAATTATCAACAAGAATTTTACCAGTAAGAAAGTGTGGGTGTTTTTATTGTGAATATTTAAAATTGGAATTAATTATTTTGAATGAAGGAATTGTGGATTTATTATGTTGGAAGTGAAAAATATTTATTTTGAATGTTATATGGATGAGTAAGATTGAAAAATGAGTTGCTAAGTAATGAATTTGATAAGTAAGGAATAATTTGTAAAAAGAAAATGAAAAGTTCAAATTGTAAGAGTTAAGGGGTGAAAGTCTAGAATTTGGATGCATAAATTAATTTGTGTGATTATGGGATATGAGAATTTGAAAAGAGAACATTGTTTGATATGATTCGAGGTTATAAGGATTAAATTGTAAAGTTATAAATTTTGAAAATTTTTAAAAAAGAAATCGTTTTGCAAAACTGTGCAAACTAGGAATTAGGTTTGATCTGGAAAACTTTGAATTTTGATTTAGAGATTAAATTGTAAAAATTTGAAAATTTGAAATTTCAAGTGATAATTCATAAAAATTGTAAAAAATGAATTATAGAGACTGTTTTATAAAAACTATAAAATTTGAGAAATATAGATTGTTTTGTAAGTTTTAAAACACTTAGATATAAATATAAAAATAATAATAATAATTATATACTTAATTTAATGAAATATTTGATTCTGCATGAAATTAAATAATAGAATTTTAAATTGCAAACTAAATTATGTAGTAGAAATTAAATAGATTATCATTGATAAAATGAAATTATAATTTAATCAAGTACTTGAATAAATATATTAAGCATTAAATGATAATATTGAAATTAAGTTAAATAAAAGGTTATATTCTATTAAATGAAAATATAAAATAAAAATAAGCTACATTAGTCGTTATTTATATGTAATTTAGAATATTTATTTGAATTTGAATGAATTTATGATGAATTAGCGAGAATAAATAAAATTAAGTTTTAAGGCTATAAAATAAGCTCGAATGGATATAAAACATCAAAATAAATTTTAAAAAAGTTGAAATTAAGTCCAATAATAAAAAATTAAGTGTGAATGTTATGAAAAGTTATTGAAAATCTTTAACGTGACATCTCTTATTTGGATTTGTTATCGGAATTGGTAAGGGATGTTATATTAATTTATTTTTTATAATATTCAGATAAAAAAGCCAATATTCTCTACATTTGTAATTAAAAAATTAAAAATAATTTATTTATTTTTATAAAAAAAGCTTATATGAAAAATATGTATCTAAACTATGTAACTTTTTATTATTATTTACGTAATAAAGTTTTATTCCGTCACTATTTTAGGGCCCAACAGTTAATTCTTATTAAAAAAAACTTAAATAAAATATTTAAAATTAAGTTTAATAAAATTTAAATAAAAAAAAAATCATCTCTCAATCTTTCTCCTTCCATCTTCATATTCTCTCTACAAATAAATTTTTACAAATTTTTGAAATAAACCCAGCATCAAATTTCTTCATTAAAACAAATCCTCTTATTCTTTGCCATTAAAATAAACAGCCATTTTCAACATTAAGAACTCAAATTAAGAAGGAAAAAAAAACCTTCATTTTCTTTATTTTGAACCATGGCAGGTTGTTTTTTTTTTTTTTTTGAGCTTTCTGATTTATGTGAAGAAGGAAGGGGAAGAAAGAGATGAAATTTTTATTTTTAATTTAATATTACTTAATATTAATTTTAAATATTTTTTTAATTAAAAATCCCACGTATGATATTTTGATTGATTAAAAATTTTTTTTAAGGGGAATTAACAGTGATAAGGAATAAATGAGAAAAATTACATAATTTGAATACTTATTTTTATATAAAGCTAAGAAAAATACCAAGTTGATTTCTGATGGGTGGCAATAACATTGTTCCACTTTAGCCCAAGTGTACCTTTCAAAAGAAGCCCGATTTGGCCCACTTAGCAGCCCAAACCATAGTTAGCTAGACTGTGAGGTACGCGACGCGACTTCGCGTGCATGTCACAGCCAATCACCTGCGGTATAATTTCAATGAAAGAGAAAAGAAGATTTGGTTCATGGTTTTAGCTTAGGCAGCTCAAGCTTGAACGGTCTCTAGCGCCTCTGCTCTGCTCTACTCTACCGCCATTTCCCGAATGGCTTCAATCTTTACTCTTCCACGTCCGACCCTTTCTCTTTACTTTCCAAAATATCGCAAGGTATTTTCTTGTGAAATTTGTCTACTTTCCATCTTTGGGTGCTTGAATTTTGCTTGTTTTAGGTTGAAAGTTACTGCCCAAATCCTCTTAACACGTTCGAATTGCTTCCGTTCATGTCTACTTTTTTTTTTTTTTTTTAATGTTAAGGGTACACATCTGTCAATGAAATTGATTATTTTATCCTCTTTAAGTTTCCTTTTTGTAAAGAAATCTAAAATGTCCCATGGAATAAGGAAAGGTTTGTGGCTTTGAGCAACCAAGTTTGAGTATCACTATGTGTAATTATAGCACGTGAGTTTCCTGTTCTAACAGACGGTATGTCATGTTTCTGTTTTGAATGATTTTTTTCGGTTCTTCTTCGTTAGTCGTGATTTATACTGATTGGATTCACTGTTTTAGTTGTTTGGATATATATATATATATATATAGTTATATAGTACTTGTTATTGTATTTGTAATAGTAAAATCTTTTAAAAAATAATCCCAGGGTGTTAATTATCTCAAATTTTGTTCTCTGATTGAATTTATTAAATAGGTGTTTAATTGCAATGTATTGCAAAGTCCATTCCTTAAAGATTGGAACCTTGGGTTTTCCAGAAAGGAGAGGTTCGAACCCTTTACTTCAACAGCTTCCATAGAGTTGAGGAGAAGGAGGTAAAATAATTACGCCGTATTTTTCATTTAGCGGAACTCCAGTTTCATAATAACATCTCAAAAACTTTTCTTTTTTATTTTGGGGTGACTACAATTTGATCTGGTTGGTAATGTTATATTGATGGTTAGTATTTTGAATCCTAATAAAACAGGAGAACTTTGATCTGTGCAGTCAACCAAGATGCCGAGAAAGCTTTTAAGAAGACTGTAGAAGTGGATAGACTCATTGATATGTTGACGGAGGCAAACCCGAGCGAAGTAAGCATTTTTTTCAATTTGTAAACCACCTGCAATTTCATGTGCGTGTATGTTGGTAGAGATTCCATTATGGCTATTAAGCTAAAGTCTGGAGAATGGATTTTCATATTTGCTCCTTTAAGGAACAATGGTTTTAGTGGCAATTGTGTTGATTTGGATGAAATGTTTTAAGGGGTCGTGAACAAAGACCATAACACCACTATCCACCTAATAAGTTTGGATGGAATTCGAGCTTGGGAATAGCTTGCTATTAATCTTTTACTAGTAAATGAAAATGATATGCTTGCATTGATTTGGTCTTCATATGCACTGGCTTGTCACTTTGGGCAGCATTTTGATCTATCTAACCATGTTATATTGAATTATTCATCCTTGACATGTGGTTCAGTTCTTTCTATTTCCCAAGTTAATTTGGATGCTATTACTTGGAGTTGCAGATTGTATGTGATAGTGTCTGCTTACTATTTTTATTTTCTCATAACATTGTTTTTGCTGGCTTTTTCATGTGGACAGCTTCAGAAACTCGTCGTTGAAAATATCCTTGCGTTCAATGAGACCTTCTGGATACGACTTGCTGCAAGAAGTGACACCTGCAAATCTGATGATGATAAAGCACGGTTTTTGAGTTGGTTAATTTTAATGTTTCAAAATACTTGTGTGTTTTGACCTCATTATAGTCAATACGTTTTGTAATTCTTATATAGATTTTGTTTTTTCCTCCTGCAGAAAGATTATGAGGAATTGGCTACTGCTGTAATGAGCATAGTCGATCGCGTTGTTCACAAGACCCATGTACCTCTCTTTGAGATAAAAAGGAAAAGAACTTTGGTTACTGGAAAGCTCTGTTCTTTCCTTTGTCACTATTTCTAATTGATTTTTTTTCCATTTTTGACAGGAAAAGATTGATTCAGCAACCGATGTTCTCAAGGAGATCTTGGAACCTGTAGTCAACGAGGAGGAAGAGACTCCTTGGCCTCCTAAAGATCCCGAGGCTCTCAAAACAATGGAGAAAGTATATTAGAAAATGTCCTCAATCTGTTTTTGGGGTCTATATGGATGATTTGCTTCTATGTTTCAGATGCTTAAATAATTTTCTCAGACTTGGTTTTGTTTCATCTATTTCACCCTTAAGATAGGCAGCCGAGATATTTAATTGAAGCAACCTAGGTTTTTTGACACTAGATACGAATTGTTACTTTGTATCTTTTATTCCACTAAAGAATCGGTTCATCTAAGAATATTTTCCTTGTCAGAAAATATTTCAAATGGAGCAGGAAGGGAAACTAGACGAAGGTTTCCTTGCGGAAGTCAGCGCACAATTACGGCAAGTGAGTACAGTCTGCTGCCTATTTCATTTTGTTTTGATGGTAATAAAAACCGTTCTGCTTGTAGCTTAAGACGGTATGTTAATACATCGACTCTTCTTGAGTCTGTCCCGATGAAAGAAATTGTTATGGATATTTCATGCTCATCTATCTTATCTCTTTTGGTCCATCAACTTATGTTGAATTGCTTGAATTTGTTTATATCTGAACTGACACTGTACTTCTCCGAAGTTTCAATGGTATATATGATTATAAAACTTCCATTACAACAATGCTGAGGTTCACCTTGCCTCATAATGTATTTACTTAAAATGGTAAGATATGTTTTAGTAATTTGCAGGCGAAAGAAGATGCGGATAAGCCAGGCCTTGAGGCTATGTTGCAAAAGGTTCTGCAGCTTTATGCTTCTACAGTTCTTTCAAAGCGTAGTTATGCGAAGAAAGGCAATACTCTCTTTTCATTGAGTTTTCCATGCATCACCCTTTATCCACAAAGCTATGCAGCAATTTTTAGTTTCTTGATTATGAAAGATTAAGCTATATATATTTTCGGTGCAGGGAATGAAGTGTTGAAGGCTGAGCAGTTTCTCGAAACAGTGATAAAAGGTTTCCTTATCTTGTTTAGCATCATACGTCTGATGACATGATATTATTCATATTTATAAATGAACTCTTGAACTGTAATTCAGCTCCTGAACAAGAATGGAACAAGCTTTTGATTGATGGATTAGCTGTTGGTAAAGGAGAAATTTCAGCAGAAGATTTTTATGCTGTAATCAAGAAACGGATTGAGCGGACTTTAATCCGAACTGTAAGAGACACCCTTTGCCTTGACTTCCTATTGGCTGTAGTTCACTCTTTTTCCCTTTTCACTCCACTAATCTCTCTCTCTCTGTCTTTCTCTCTCTCAGGAGGGAGGCTCGTACCAGCAACGTATTCTAACTGAATATTTAAAGGGAATTGAATCGAGAGCAGAGGAGGTTGTCCAGTTTCTTCAGGGCAATACAGCATAGGTATTTTCAGCATGCAAAATATATGAAAATTATTCTACCCCTTAAAGAAGAAATGGCAATTTGCAGATTTGGAGGCATGAAATGTACATTTTCTGAACAGTTCTATTGTGCAACAATGAATGCTGTTCTAGAAGCTATGGGAGTATTGGAGAGCTCCAGGCAGTATTATCCTCCATTGATCCCCTTCCTTGATCTCCATAATTTTGCTTCTGATTTGATTTTTGTGTATACGTAATTAAGCCTCAAAACCATGTTGCTGACTGAATCACTGTAATTATTAGGTAATGCTATAATGCTATATTGCTATGAACTGAACTCTCAATGCTTTTTGCCATTTTCCATTTCATTGCTTATTTCGGTAATGATTAATTGCTTTGGGAAAAAAAAAATAAAGGTTAAAATAAAGGTCCCTGTACTCTTCACAAATTTTAAATTTAGTCCCTATACTTTTACTTCTTGGAATTTAGTCCCACTTTTCAGATTTCAAATTTTGGGTTAAATTGTTAATATTGTTAAATTTGTTAGTGTGATATTTTGAAATTAAAAAAATTATTCATTTATTGTCAATGTTATTAAAACAATAACATAATAAACTTGAATTTAACAAAATAATTTTAACAATTAAACTTAAATTTTAAAATTTAAAAAGTAATAAAACTAAATTTGATATCGGTTTTTAGAGAGTTATGAAATATTTTTAGAGACTAAATTTTAAATAAAAAAAAAGAAAGAGAAGTATGGAATATTTTAACCAAAAAGAAACTATAACAGCTTTGTTTAATAAGGATTCTGTTTTGGACATTAGCTTTTTTGGTTCATACCGTACAAGTCTTGAAAATTTTGAGTTTGACCTGTATTTAATAGAAATGCGAGTAGCAGGTACAACTCTCTGCAGTCATTTTGATGACACGAGTTGCCATGTTATCTTTTAATCCCTCCTCCAATGTTGTATTGAAATTAATATAGCCGATTGTTTTTAACCTTCGATAAAATCCGACATTCATTTAGAACACATTTTGTTTTATAAAACCATTACTTTTTTGAAGTTTGATTATTATAAAGACAATGCAATCCCAAGCATGTATATGATCAATATGCACAAACCCAGTAGATAAAGAATAGCACAAAAATTAGATTGCAATTGGTGGAATTTGAGTGGGCGTTTGATGTTATGATTTCAATAGAATATTTCATTGTTAGAAAAATTACTTTACAATATTTTATATACATCAAAAAATATTTATCAATATCCTAAAAAAAATTATATTAATACATTTGATACACTCGGCACTTTCCACTTTCATAAGAATATAACGATACTTCACAAAATTACATTATTAAATAAAAGATAATATTCATGTATTTCAACTTTTTCAATAAATTTTATTATTAACAAATATTTAATTATATTTTCAATAATCTTTATTATTAACAAATATTTGAATTAATATACAATGTATGATTTTCTCATACTTTGGTTGAATTCATTGCATAAATACATTTGAAAAATAACTTGTATATTAATTGAAGATTGTGAAGATGTAAAATATACAAGATTTTACTCGTTACATTGTAAGCATAATTTCAAGTATATACATATATGGCTTGAAATTGTCATTATACTAAAATTTGATATCTATAAAAAATATATATTTAAAAAATAAGCTGGCACAAAAAGCACTTAAGAAAAAAAATAAATAAATAAATTGACCTTAAATTTAATTCGCATCCAATTGAGTCCCTGCGATCAATAAAAAGAAAATCAATCAAATTTGTCAGTTAACAGTTTCTATTGTTGACTATATTAATCGTTAAAATAAATTGACGAGCCAATTAGATGATGACACAAGGTAAATTATGGTTTAATATTATATTTTATCATAAAAATTGTTAAAAATCATAAAAAATAAAAATAAAAATAAAATTAAAATTGATAAAAATTCTAATAAATTATAAAATTTCTTATAAATGTAATAACACATGTTTATTATATTTAAAATTTTATTAAAACTTATAAAAAGTTCATAAAAATTTATTAGCAATATAAAAAATTTAAAATTTATAAAAGAAATTAGAAAATATAAAAAAGAAGTAATTCAAACTCCTAAAATCATAATGAACACATGACATCATACAAATTGTGAAATAATATAAACAGTTGTCAAATCATTAGAGTCTTTTTTATGTTGAATAAAATATTCTCGATCTTTTACAAATAAAATGATAATAGTGAGATCCTCTCCTTTTTATCGATAAATTATTTTTTTAGTTTTAAAATTTTTATCTTCAATATTTTAAGATTAGTATAGTACAATTATTTCGACTTTGAAAAGTTGAAAACTGTTTGTTAAGTATTGTATTGGTATGATATAAAGTATTTTTGATAAAATTAAATGCTATAAAACCAAAATTTCATTATCCAACCGTTGCAAATATTAGCATATGTCAGCATGCAATATTCTGACAAAGTTTTCATAACCTGGTCAATTAGACTATCAATTTTTCGGTTCGACCAGTTAGACCGGTCCATCAAGTTCAATTAAATAAATCATTAAAAATTTCAAAAAAAATTTAAAATTAAAAAAATGGTTCAATTGGTTCGTATTGATTTTCGGGTTAACCAATCTAATAACCTTCCTTGGATCGGTACCCTTATCAATTCTCAATCTAACCAGTCGATCCAATCCAATTCTAACAACGATAATTCCGACTGCTATTCCCATTATCCAATTATTGGTATAATGAGATGTGTTTATTTCGATTTTAAGAATTTAATTTCTAATATCAGAAACCAATATATGAAATTTTTAAATTTATATTCATTTTAATATTTTATAATTTTATTAAAAATTAATAACTTTTATAATTTATTACAACTTATTTTGAATTTTTTTATAAGTTTTATAATTACTGAAAATTTTTATAAGTTTTATAAGTATTAGTCATATTTATACTTTTTTTTCTTTAAGAATCTTATAACTTTTTTATGAATCTTTTATAATTTTTAAAAGTTTATAGAAAGTTTTTAATACTTTATATTTTTAATATATTTTTTAAGTTTTTATGATTTTTAAATTTTTTATAGTTTTTTATGAGAAATAATAAGATTAAATTAAAGGTTGCCATCTGTTACTATCTAATTAATCAGTTAATTAATTTTAACGATTAATGTGATCAAAGGCGAAAATCATTAATAAAGGGATTTAATTGATTTTTTTAATTAATGACAAAGTTTAATGGGGTGCAAATTTAATGAATGGGCTTAATTATTTTTTTCATTTTATCTTAACGGCCTTTTGTACCTATAAACCTATAAAATATTTATAATGAAATAAATGCATTCATTTTGAATCTTAATCCTAAACACATATAAAAGAAATGTTAATTTTATCCTAGAAAATTATTTTTATTTTTCCATCTACATAGGAAAATAACTTTCTGTTGGCAGAGTTTTAGCTCGGTTGGCATCAATATTATTGTTAGTGTAGGAGGACGCGAGTTCAAGCACGCTAAAACATATTTATCTTCCTATTTAAGGGTTGAAGAAAGACTATTAGTAATTTTAGACACATTTGTATAAAAAAGAAAATAGCTTTAGTACCAAAGTAACTTTAAAGGGAATGCTATATTCAATTGGTAAGTAAACTAATTTTCACATACCAAATATTAGAATCACATTCCAACTAATTAAATTCTAAAGAAAATGATAACTTTCCATCATACCAAATGCCCTCTCAAAATTCAAGACCTCAACTTTGTGAATAGTGCAAATGAGGCGATACTTTATTAACCGTAAAAGTATCACGGATGCTTTTATATTAGGAGTTAAATTACATTTTGTCCCCTCTACTAAAAAAATGGAATATTAATTCTTATACGTTAGATCAAAGAGCAAACTGATGATTCTGTAAAAAAATTCATCTATTTTTATTATTAAAAATTGATCCCTATATGTTGGCACAAGGTACACATGGCACGTCATGGGCCACTGTTTGATTATTCTGCCAACCAAATTAGTTTTTAACAATACATATGGATGAAATTTTTAATAAAAATGACCAATTTACTCTTTAATATAATATATAAGAATTAATTTAATTATTTTTTTAATAAAAGATACTTTTTTCGCTTTCTTAACATTTCCTTTTTAAAATAAAATGAGATTATTTTCGTTTTTACCATGTTTAACTTCATAAGTTGTCGGGTAACTGAAGGTAGTATCAACCTTTTAACCTTCACAAGAAAACGTCGTCGTAAAAGCCGTGAAATGGGAAGGGAAGTCTCCTCCGTCATAAGACTATACAGAAAAATCACAGAAGTTGCAATACTGGCACTAAAAAAGGCTCAGATCTTAAAGAAAACAGAGAATCGAAAACTCTCTCTTTCCTTTTTGAATAAATCCGAAGATACAAAGGCGCTTTCATTTTTGTAATTAATTTTAGATGCTGAATCAGATCTAAGGTAATTTCTAATTTCTTCTTACCTATGTGTTCAATATACAAATCTGATTATCCCTGTTTGTTTACGCGGAAAAATTTCTTTCGACGTTGGTTTTAATTCGATTTCTTTGGAGACTTAGCTTCCGGAGAGAAAGGAAAAGAAGAAGAAGAAGAAGATGTTGACGAAGTTTGAGACGAAGAGTAATAGAGTGAAGGGACTGAGTTTCCACGCTAAGAGGCCTTGGATCTTAGCTAGTCTCCACAGTGGCGTTATCCAGTTATGGGACTATCGAATGGGAACCCTGATTGATCGATTCGACGAACATGATGGCCCTGTTCGCGGCGTTCATTTCCACATGTCTCAGCCTTTGTTTGTCTCTGGAGGTTCAGATTTCATTTCTTTTCTCATTTTATATTTGCGTATAAGTCTCGTTGCTTATTTTACTGATCCATGGATTTGAATGTGAAATTGTGATTTGTGATGGTTAATTGGGATTGGATTAGCTTAAATCCTTATGACATTTAAGAAATCTGGTGTGTATGAGCATTTGGATCTAGATTTAGTCATAGAGACTTCATATACTTGGGCGTGGTTTAGAAATTTTAGATCTGACGTTCTAGAGCAAATGAATGTCAGTGCAACAGTAGATGGATTTATACAGTATGCATTCATGACATATATCATACATTTTTTCAGTGTGGTTTTATGTGTACTACGTGGTACTGCCAAAGCTTGAATCTATTTGTGTTTTGAGCCTTTTTTTTTTTTTTTAGAAAATGAAAAATCTTCTTTCACAACCTAAAGTAAGCAGAAATATCTTCTACTAGCCCATAGTCCCGTGATTAGTCGCAATGTCAGCTGCAGCAGGTCAGTTTTGTACCTTACATTAGCTTGAATGTCCTCCGCAGAACAGATTCCTGAGCTGATCACAACTTATGAACTCAACAAATTTATTTCACTTTTTGCTGACAACTTACACATTCTAGAAGCAACTTTATGGCGCTTTTCACTCGTTTAAACCTGGCAAATAACTTGCTGTATAACCATGCGCATTTGATATTAAACTTTTATGTGAGTAGATTATTCCAGAAAAGGTATACTGTCTGTGTTTATTTACTTGAAATTTTCTATAACCTGAAAAGATGGGCAACTAAGGTTAGAATTTGAAAAACTTTATTGGATAAAAATTTCCATATGTACCATGACTGTTTTTAGAAAGCGTAGGGTACTTGTGCAATACAAATGATATGAATAATTGATGGTTTCTTTTTTCAGGGGATGACTACAAGATAAAGGTCTGGAACTACAAGTTGCATAGATGTCTTTTCACCCTTCTTGGACATCTGGATTATATTCGTACTGTGCAATTTCATCATGAGCATCCGTGGATTGTGAGTGCTAGTGATGATCAGACTATTCGCATTTGGAACTGGCAGTCACGAACTTGCATTTCGGTGTTGACTGGTCATAATCACTATGTTATGTGTGCTTCATTCCATCCTAAAGAAGACCTTGTTGTGTCAGCCTCCCTTGATCAGACTGTTCGGGTCTGGGATATTGGTTCCTTGAAAAAGAAGACTGCCTCCCCCGCGGATGACATTCTACGGTTGAGTCAGATGAACACAGATCTTTTTGGTGGTGTTGATGCAGTTGTTAAGTATGTGTTGGAAGGTCATGACAGAGGTGTAAATTGGGCTGCATTTCATCCCACTCTACCTTTGATAGTCTCTGGAGCAGATGATCGCCAAGTAAAATTATGGCGCATGAATGGTAATTATAGTAAAACTTTATCTTTCTCCAATGTATATTTTGTTTGCCAGATGTATTGATCAAAGCTTGTTGTCAAGTACATCTATTGGCCAATTAAAATCTTTGTAAGAACTTACCTGATGGTTTTCTTTTCTTGAGCTTGATGTATGACACATGGCCCTTGATATGTTCTCATCTTTTGTTACGCTAGAATTTAGACCCCTGAATTATTGTGGAATTGAATAAATTGTTTAATTGTTTGCAGAGACAAAAGCTTGGGAAGTGGATACCTTAAGAGGGCACATGAATAATGTGTCATGTGTTATGTTCCATGCCAAACAAGATATCATTGTATCTAATTCCGAGGATAAGAGTATTCGCGTGTGGGATGTAACAAAGCGAACTGGACTTCAAACTTTCCGGCGAGAACATGACAGATTCTGGATTCTTGCTGTTCATCCTGAAATGAATGTTTTGGCAGCTGGACATGACAGTGGCATGATTGTATTTAAGCTAGAGAGAGAGCGCCCTGCTTTTGCAGTGAGTGGGGATTCTCTGTTTTATGCCAAGGATAGGTTTTTAAGGTATTTTGACTTTTCATCTCAAAGAGAGACACAAGTAATTCCAATTCGGCGTCCTGGTTCCTCAAGTCTGAATCAAAGCCCAAGAACTCTTTCTTACAGCCCTACGGAAAATGCTGTTCTTATCTGCTCAGATGTGGATGGAGGATCTTATGAATTGTATGTGGTACCAAAAGACAGCTCTGCTAGGAGTGACAGTTTGCATGAGGCAAAGAAAGGTCTAGGCAGTTCTGCTATATTTGTGGCTAGGAACCGGTTTGCTGTTCTTGACAAAGGAAACAACCAAGTCTTGATCAAGAATCTGAAAAATGAGGTGGTGAAAAAGAGTGGTCTGCCTGTGCCTACTGATGCAATATTTTATGCTGGAACAGGTAACTTGTTGTGTAGGTCTGAGGATAGAGTAGTTATATTTGATCTCCAGCAGAGGCTTATTCTTGGTGATCTTCAAACCCCTTTTGTGAAGTATGTTGTTTGGTCTAATGACATGGAGAGTGTTGCTTTGCTCAGCAAGCATACCATTGTCATTACTAACAAGAAGCTTGTGCATCAGTGCACTCTTCATGAGACAATACGTGTTAAGAGTGGAGCTTGGGACGAGAATGGTGTTTTTATTTACACCACCTTAAACCATGTAAAATACTGCCTTCCCAATGGAGATAGTGGAATCATCCGAACGCTTGAGGTTCCTATATACATAACTAAGGTTTCTGGCAATACTATATTTTGCCTGGATCGTGATGGGAAGAACAAGACTATCATCATTGATGTTACCGAATACATTTTTAAGCTATCTCTGCTTCGGAAGAGATATGATCATGTTATGAGTATGATAAGGAACTCCCAGCTTTGTGGTGAGGCCATGATTGCTTATCTTCAACAGAAGGGGTTCCCTGAAGTGGCACTCCATTTTGTCAAAGATGAGAAAACACGCTTTAATTTGGCTCTAGAGAGCGGGAACATTCAAATTGCCGTTGCATCAGCTAAGGAGATTGATGACAAAGATCATTGGTATAGGTTGGGTGTGGAGGCCCTTCGCCAAGGCAATGCAGGTATAGTGGAGTATGCCTACCAGAGGACAAAGAACTTTGAGAGGTTGTCATTTCTTTACCTCGTTAATGGTAACCTTGAAAAGCTGTCCAAGATGCTGAAAATTGCAGAAGTTAAGAATGATGTTATGGGTCAGTTTCACAATGCTTTGTACCTGGGTGATATACAGGAACGAGTTAAGATCTTGGAGAATGCTGGTCACTTACCCCTTGCTTATATTACAGCATCTGTCCATGGGCTACAGGATGTTGCTGAAAGGTTAGCAGCTGAGTTGGGAGATGATGTCCCTCCTTTGCCAGAGGGTAAAGAACCTTCGTTATTGATACCTCCAACCCCTGTTACATGTGGTGGTGATTGGCCCCTTTTGAGAGTCATGAAAGGCATATTTGATGGTGGATTGGATAGCATTGGCAGGGGTGCTGCGGATGAAGAGGAGGGTGAAGAAGGTGATTGGGGTGAAGATCTTGATGTGGTTGATGTTGATGGCATACAGAATGGTGATGTTAGTGTAAATTTAGAGGATGGGGAAGTGGCTGAAGGAAGTGAAGAGGAGGGTGGTTGGGACCTTGAAGATTTGGAACTTCCCCCTGAGGCAGACACCCCAAAGGTTTCTGGCAATGCCCGTTCTATTTTTGTGGCACCAACTCCCGGTATGCCTGTAAGTCAGATTTGGGTTCAGAAATCATCTCTTGCTGCTGAACATGCAGCAGCTGGCAATTTTGATACAGCAATGCGTTTGCTGAGCAGACAACTTGGCATAAGAAACTTTTCTCCTTTGAAATCCTTGTTTCTTGATCTTCACACTGGCAGCCATAGCTATCTTCGTGCATTTTCATCCGCTCCAGTTTTGTCGTTGGCAGTTGAGAGAGGATGGAGTGAGTCTGCTAGTCCTAATGTTAGGTGTCCGCCAGCCCTGGTATTTAATTTCTCTCAGTTGGATGAAAAGCTGAAGGCTGGTTACAAGGCCACAACAGCTGGAAAATTTACTGAGGCACTCCGGCTCTTCCTCAGCATTCTTCATACTATTCCGTTGATTGTTGTGGAGTCAAGGAGAGAAGTTGATGAGGTCAAGGAGCTAATTATTATTGCCAAGGAGTATGTTCTTGGTCTGCAGATGGAGCTTAAGCGAAGAGAAATGAAAGACAATCCAGTACGCCAGCAGGAGCTTGCTGCCTACTTCACCCACTGCAACCTTCAATTACCACACCTAAGACTTGCCCTGCTGAATGCAATGACTGTCTGCTACAAGGCAAAGAACCTGGCTACGGCGGGTAACTTTGCACGGCGACTGCTAGAAACAAACCCCACAAATGAGAATCAAGCGAAGACAGCCAGGCAAGTGCTTCAAGCTGCTGAGAGGAACATGACAGATGCTTCTCAGCTGAACTATGATTTCAGAAATCCATTTGTGACATGTGGGGCAACTTATGTGCCTATTTACCGAGGGCAGAAGGATGTATCGTGCCCATATTGTACTAGCCGCTTTGTGCCTAGCCAGGAAGGGCAATTGTGTACAGTGTGTGATCTTGCATTGGTCGGGGCGGATGCATCAGGGTTGCTGTGTTCTGCTTCACAGATACGATGAGGCAACAAAAGTTGGATCCACTTTTGAACTTAAGCCTGCTGATCCTTTTAGCTGCAAAACCCATCCTCAGCGATCAACTCATATCTGCAGTTTAAAAGGTCAGATTTTACTTTAGAAATTATTGAGAACTGAAATTAATTTGTTTGTGCTATTTCCTTCTGTTTTGGTTTTTTTTCCGGCTTAATAGAGTTCATTATGATTTTCGTATGTAAGAATGAATTTGGATTTATAATTTTCTGGATTTTCGCGTTTTTTGTTGTTTCATAGACAAAAAATAGAAAAGTTACGGAGGCCTTGTTAAATGATGATTGTTAGTCATAGGTAGCACTTATTATCTGATTCTTCGTTTCTCATTTCCTTAAAGAGTATCCATATCTTTACATTTACTTGGATGCGAGTACAAGGTACGATTATCTAAACATGATATATAAATATATTTTAAAATTTGAGTATATTTTATGTCCAACATTCACTTTGGAATTGATTAGTTCAATCTTTATTCATTTGATATTAGTGATAATGAACATTGTATAAGCGTGACTGTGAGCTTTTGAAAATTTATCAAGCATATGATGAGTTAAAAATCTGACAGACCATACGCGTTATTGATTGAAGAAATATTTTGCTGCTTTTGTTCTATTTACAGGTTTCTTTTATCAGATCTTTTGAGTTACATTATTAACAAGTAGAGCTGAATAAAAAGGTTTTCTGTGTAGTGTTCCAAAGCTGATTTTGATTTCAACTAAACTCAATTTTATTTTTCTTTAATTGATTATTAATTTTATTTTTTATAGTGTAAAAAATAAATATTTTATATTTAAAATAGTAAAAATAAATTAAAAATTTTAATTGAAAAGTTATTTAAAAAAAAGAAATACTATGTAAGAGTCGAGGTGTGCCTGGGCTGGGAGGCCCGAAGGCTCGCCCGAAATGTGGGAGGGTTTGGGCAAAAATATAAGCTCGAAAAATGGGTTTAGATAAAAAATAAGGCACGTTTAAAAAATGGGCCGAGCCTTGAGTAAAGTGTTTTTGGCCAGGGCTTGTCTCGCTCCGGCTCGAGTTCATTAAATGACAAAAAAAATTTGCTATCTATTTTTTGTTTTTAAATGTTATTTTTTTGTTGTTTTCTCCCTATTTTGCTATCATATTACTATTATGTTGCTATTATTTTGTTGTTATTATTTGGATATTGTATAAAACTTATTTTATTGTTAATTTTGTTATTATTTTAAAAGTATTTGTTTTTGTTATTATTTTAGAGGTATTTGCTTGTTAAGTTGTATCTATCTTAATTTGTTTAAAATATGTTTACGGAAAAGACTTTAAAATTTAATCAAAATGGTCATTAAACAAAGTTTAGTTTGTCAAAATAACTTAAAAAAAATAATATGGAGTAGATAATTGGATTGAATATTATGAATGTTTTAAAAATTCAGAAAAGGTTATTAATTTTATGTGCATAAATATAATTTTTGATCATGTGCATACATATAAAATTGAATTATTAAGTTATACAGTAAAGGGTTAATAGTATGTTTTGCTAATAGTAGAGGGACTGCATACATATTTTCACCGATTTGATTGATTTACCCATGAGTTCTGATTGGTTAACATTTGTTGGACTGTGGAAGTAACCAACATTTGTTGGACTGTGGAAGTATACATATTTTCCAACAATTCATCAAATTAGGGGAGAGAAATGGATTTTATTCCACTTATCTTTACTCCTGTCCAATACGTGTGCACTGGTCAGTGGGTGAGAAATTATTTTTCACTAGAGTTATTAACCGCCTTCGCAGGGCTTTTAAAATAATTAAAATATTTTGAAAATTAAATTTATAATACTAGAATCAATGTGTGTTAATTCTTTTAAAATTTTTTTTAGCACGACACGTACCTCTCAGGTATTGATACCTACAAGCTTGGTATTGATATCTAGCCTTCCATTTTGATTTCTAGGCCACTGATTTGCAATGTATGAATATCCAAATTCTTAATATTGATATTTAGTCCTTAAATTACTTAGTAAACATTTAAAACACTTCAAAATATTTTATAAACGTCTAAAAAATATTTGATTAAGTATGGAATTCGTTTAGAATATGTTTTTTGAGTACTTCTGTAAACCTTGAAAATGTTTTACCTCTAAATGTCATAAGGATAAAATTTATTTTAAATCTTGTTATATTAAAAGCTTAGACATCTAAACTAACAACTATTCATTTTTTTTATATAACAAAAATTTAAGATAAATTTGCAATTGGAAAAACTTCCTTTTAAGTCATCTAAACATTTTCAAAACCAAAACTTGTAACACCCTATATTTGATATGATTGTTGGATTTAAATGCGTGACATCCGTTACGTTGTTGAGGCAACTCAAACTACTTCAATACAATTACATTAAGTTTAATATAATTTTTTTATACAATTCAAATTAATAAAAATTAATAGTCATTCATATTCACATAGATACATTTGAAATGTTCGACTTCGTTTAAAATGTTTCAGGGTTACTCAAGAACGAATACATTTGTCAGGACTTGATTCCAACTAATCCATCAAGACTTAACTAGAGGTCTCGAGATATTGAGAATCCTGTCTTGAGACAGACTTTCCCCTGTTTTGGACTTTTAGATTTGATGATTAGTTATCTCGAGACTAAGGGATTCTTGCCCTGAGACTTAATAGCTATTGTTAGGGATGTCAAATGGTGAGGTGGGTGCGAGGGGTGAGGGGGAGGGAGTGCTCCCTCTGCACCTATCCCCGCCAAGAATTTTCATCATCATCCCTGCCTCGTGACCTGCTATGGGCACAAAACCCAAAACCATCCCCGCCCCACAACTCGCAAGACTAAAACCATCTTCACCCCACCACCCACGTGGGTCCCTAGACCCACCTAATCCCCGCTATACCGCCCCGCGATCTACTTCATATAATATATTTATATATATCAGTTAAATAAATATAAACCAATTTTTTATGAAAAAAGTATGAAATACCTGTCCTCTAGACTCCCACTACATATGTGACATTATTCCTCAACTGTCATCATTTAAAAAAACAAGTCGACCATTTAATTGGTAAATAAAATATAACCTCAACATGAGTTTAAAAAATTCAAAAAATAAAGTCCTTACATAATATCCAAATACAAACAATGTCTCAAATACATTATAAATGTCTTCTAATGCAACACAAGTGCAAAAATTAAATACTATTAAATTAATAAAATACTATTAAGATAATTATTAAATTAAATTTTTATAAATGTTTATTTTTTAAATATGCTTATTATATTATGCAGGGCGGGTGGGTAAGAGGCAGGTACAAGGTCATACCCACGCCTACCCTACCAATCACGATGGGTCGAATTTTTGTCCCCATCCCTGCACCACCAATCGCGAAACATGTACCCATTCCCCCTAGTTGGGTGCAAAATGGGGCGAGACCCCGTGAAACCCGTAGCACTGACATCCCTAGCTATTGTCTCGAGACTTGTTTAGCGTGTCTCGAGACCATTACCCAGATACACTTGAAATGGTATTTTTGTGCTTGAGGTCTTGAGAAATGACCAAAGTGTCTCGAAATAAACAGATCAAATTGTCTAAAATGAGCATTTCCAAACATACAACTGTAACGCCCCAAAATTTTAGTTTTTGAATTGTTAAAATTTGTTAAGTGAATTAATTTGGTTTAGTGGTTAAGTGTCGTACTTGTGTGTGTGAGGTTTTAGGTTTGAATCATTTTACTTAAATTTTTGTTTTTTTTTGTCTTAGCTTTTGACTTTGGATATTAAGCTTATATATTATTTTCACTTAATTAAAGATAAGAATGAGTTTGCTGATTTAGTAGTAAGACTTTAACTTATCTAGAGGTCTCGTGTTCGAATTCTTATGTGTGCAAAGTGGAAATATTTTTATTTCCATACACAATGACGTCCACGTGGATGTGATTGGGTTAGATTCGAATTTTGATCAACCTATTAGGATAGCAACTAATGACCTTTAATAAAATTTTATCTGATTCATATTTATTTTTTTAAAGAGAAATATTCTCCCTAAAGTTCTCCCACTTTTCTCTTCCACTCCCCACCTCACATCTAGCTTCCCCATTTTCCATTTTCTCATTTGTTTTGTTTTCATGATAGCTTACTAGTAAATTCTCTCTGATTTCTTTCTCTCATTTTTTTTTTTTCCAAATTTTCTCTTCTTTCTTGCTTGTTATTTTCTTTACTTCTCAACTTTGTTGGTTGGTGTTTGTCCTGGTGCTGGTGTGTTTGTGTGTGGTAAAATCACCGGGTAAGAGTATGGCTTTTTTATTTGTAACACCCCCTACCCGTATTCGTCGCCGAAATAGGGTACGAGGCATTACCGGAGTTTATCAAATTAATTTTTCTGTTATTACGAGTTAAAAACTATTCATTTATTGAAACATGTTATGACGTCCCTTAGATGGGTCTTCGAAGCCCAAAACATACATCAGGACCAAACCCAGATTTAATCGAAACCATAGGGAATTTTTCGCAAAAACCCACTTTTTTTCAAGATTAATTCAATATAACCCCTTTAAAGATATCTAACGTTCCCTGTAATTTTAAACTGATACCAATCGAAATCAACCAATCCAATTCAACATATTTTCAAGATAGATTCATGCATATCCATAAGATAACCACATCACATACCAAAACCAAGATTGTTAGCCACACCAATGGCTAACTTTACATTCATTTCACATTAACATTTACTTTATTAACTTATACATGCCATTGATTTCCAAAATAATATTTCTGGATATACCAAAATGTTGAGGTTGATAGTGTGATGTGTCTCCGACCGAATCCGACCTCCGAGCTCTTAATACTACAAAATAGGGAAAAAGGAAACAGGGTAAGCACATTGTGCTTAGTAAGCTCATGTAACAAGAATTATACTTACCTAATATTTTCAATACAATATAATAAACATTCATACATCTATTCAATGCATTGTTACCCTAACATGCACAAACTCAACATTCAAGTTAGTCCAATAATTTCAATGTATCAATAATATATACCGTGATTGATGAGCTCATCAATACCATGATTTCCATTCCATTATTATTTTCCCATATTTATCCCATTGAATTTCTCAGAATTTCGATGGATTTTTAGGGGTACACTTTAGTGTACAAATTCGGGTCCGTCAATTCATATTCATGTGCGCACATTTCTATTTCAAAGAGCACACTCCCGCGAACCTCATCCTTACAGCGGGATTACCAGTCCAGGCTAAATCCCCTGCAACGACAATTACTCTAATGAGCTTGGATCTGAATTACCAGTCTAGGCTAAATTCAGACCCTAATTCAGATTACCCGTCCGGGCTAAATCCATTTTCCATATATTCTTCGGGAGGGCTATATCAGGATATGATCACCCGTCCGAGCTAGATCCTTTTTATCGTCAATTCCTTTTTAGAGATCCATCGAATTTTCCTTTCATTCAACCGGGATTTCTTCCCATTTTTATCAAATATATCAATGTTTCATCTATCTTCATACAATGAACATTCAAATCATATTTACATCTATAAAATACATTTCAAGCATTTAAGAATATAATTCAGGTTACACGAACTTACCTCGATACTTGTTCGTATACAAAAATTTACTAATCTCAAACTTTTTGCTTTCCTCGATCTAGCTCCGTATTTAAGTCTTCAGGATTTGGTGCAAAAATTATGAAATACCAGCTTGAATAAACCCTTAGGACGTTTTTTTTGATGAGAATGAAGAAAATATGAAGAGAATTCTAGATATTCCAATCTAGTCCCCTTTTTATTTTAGTTAATTTTGTTATTTTCCCATTTTGCCCTTATTTCATCAATTCTCCTGATTTTTCTCAGCTTATACCGCCCAAAATATCTCCATTGGGCTTATTTTCACTTTAAGTCACTCCTCATTTGACAACTGAGCTATTTAATTCTTCTAGTAACTTTTACACCATTTTCAATTTAGTCCTTTTTATTTAATTGACTACCCAAATATTAAAATTTTCTAACGAAATTTTAATACCATATTACTAACATTTCATAAATATTTATAAAAATATTTCCGACTTGATTTTACGAGATTGAGGTCTCGATAACTTGTTTTTACCCAATTTCTTCAATAATTTTTTTAATTAACCATTAAATCGGTAAAATTTTTCTATCAAATTTTTCATACAATTTTCCTATCATATCAATATTTATGAAAAAATATTAAAATAAATTTCTCTTTAAATCGGATTTGTGGTTATGAAACCACTATTCCGATAACCCTGAATTAGGCCATTACACTATTAGTGTTGTAGTATTTCTATTTCTTGACATTAAGTTTCATAAGGTATTGGAATAATCTTTCAAGTGGTTGAAGGGTTCTAGTATGATCTTTTTAATGTACTGATAGGAGAAGATCGGGAGACGCGTGAATTGTCTCTAGCGAATTAGAGAATTTGTTGGGCTGCTATTCTGTTGGGTAAGTGATTAACGTTTCTGATTATGGGTTGATTCATTTATTTACGCCAAATGTTTAGCACTTGTGATCGAATTAGTAACTTGGATTTAGGTGCTGGAATTACGGTTGTGGTGAGGGCATCGAAAAATGACCATGTATATAATGAAAATCTCAAAAAACAACAAACGACACGATGCCAAAAATTCACTGTTGACGCCACACAGCTTGTAACACCCCAGACCCGGCCCAGATGTTATGGCTAAACTTGGAGATGTCACATCAAAAAGGTTATTTCAAAACGAGTTTATTCATTTGAGAACATGTTCGATAGAAAATTTACTTGGTTAAAATTTAAGTTTGAGATTTAGAAATTCAAGTTCATGTTAAGCCCAAAATGAAAGCCCATGTTTAAACAAAACGCCCAAATAATAATGTTATTTAAAAACCACGTTTAATTTGAAAAAGTTATAAAAATAAAAACTAGGCAGTCAAAACATTGATAAACCCCAAATACAGTCACATTGGAGTCACAAGGCCTTATTACATCAACTGAAAATAAAGTAATAAAACTAAGGTAATTAAAAAGAAATATCTCGAAACTATTTAAAATTCTTAAGTAGCTTGCAGTGTGGCTGTCTCTGAGTCCTCTCCCACGTCGAGCCGTCTACTAGGGTCACCTGAAACATTAAATTTAAGGGTGTGAGTTTCGCAACTCAGAGTTGTAACATCCCGAAATAGGGCCTAATCGGAATAGTGGTTTCGTAACCACAAATCCGAGATAGAAATAATTATTTTATAAATATTTTGAAGTTTATATTATGATTGCATGATAGTGTGAAAATTTCGTGAAGAAATTCTACGCGTAAAGTGCTTAACTTGGAGTTAGGGACTAAATCGAATAAATTGCAAAACTTGCATTCTAGAAGTTTTTATTATGAAATTGCTTTGGAATATTAATTAGGAGGGTTTAAATAGCAATTTGACCAATTTCTTAGCTCATGGACAAAATAGGACATGGGTGGAATTTTTGAAAGTTTAGTAAGGAGGGGCATTTTGGTCATTTGGTTATTAACATGAATAAAAAGGGAAAAGATGACAAAAAAATCATCATCTTCTTCATTACCACGAAATTTCAAGGGTTCTCCATAGCTAGGGTTTGTTTCAAGCTTCCAAGCTCCATAGTAAGTGATTCCAAGCCCCGTTTTTAATGATTTTTACGTTTTTGAGATCCCGGTAGCTCGATAAAGCTTATGTTAGCAATATTTTAAGTTAGGGTTCATATTTGGAAAAATACTCATAGGTGAAATTTGTGTATTTTGATGTTTTATGATAGAATATGAGGTTTTAAATTATGTTAGACAACTTGAGCTACTCCGTTTTAGGTAAAAACGAGTAAAAGGGCTTAATTGGTAAAAATACCTATTGTACATAAGTGTATGTTATAGTAGGAATTTGAAGATGATATTGGTAAATAAATGATCAGCATGTCTTAAAATACAAGAATTTGTGATAAGTTTTGATTTCCGAGCCTTGGGGCAAAAGTATAAATATGCAAAAGTTTAGGGGCAAAAATGTAATTTTGCCAAAATTTGAAAAAGGGCTGTTTTGATAAATGTGAGTATTAAATAAGCTAAATTTGCTATTATAGATCAAGAAGAACGGAATTCAAGAGTAGATCGGGGAAAAGAAAAAGTAAAGGACTAAATTGTAAAGTTTAGTCACAATTTGTATCGAGGTAAGTTTACGGTAAATAAATGCAATATTTCATTGTTTTACATTGATATTGTCAATTTCTAGTATTTATATATTTATTTTATGGAAATATTCAAAGTCAAATTTAAAGAGAAGTGACAGAGAAGAAGCATTAGAAAGCCCTGTTTGAGCCTTAGGAATGCTAGGATATTTGGGTTAACAGACAGACAGTAATGAGCCATGTAAGTCCATATTAAACATATGGCTTTGGAGACAGGACAGTATTGCACCATGTAAGCCCATATCGTGTATATGGCCTTGGAGACAGGACAGTATTGAGCCATGTAAGTCCATATCGTATATATGGCTTTGGAGACAGGAATATTTCATGTAAGACCATGTCAAGGACATGGCATTGGCAGTATTTTATCAGACAGGAATAACCTGAGTATCCTTAGTATTCCGAGTGGTTCAACGGGTCATTGTACAGGTTAAATTCAGTGAACTATCAGCAAAGGGAAGTTAGATTATGTTTATGAATAACGAAAGGTCAGGTAAGAAAGAAGGTAGTAAGTGAGAAGTAAAGAAAGTTTATGATGCTAGATGATATTATGTATAATTGCTCAATATGTTAAATGTTGCAATTTATTTGCTTGTAAGCTTACTAAGCCTAGTGCTTACCCCTTTATTTTCTTTCTTATTATAGTTCTTGCCAAGCTTACTCGGGGATCGAAGGAAACGTCGGAGTTCAGATCACACTATCAAAGGAATCATTTTGGTATAACTAGACGTTTCATTTTGTGTATGGCATGTATAGGGACTTAGTCTTTTATGGAATGATATGTTCAATATATGGTGTATAAATGCTTGGAAGTGAGTAGCTAATGAAATGGCTAACCATGCATGTGTTTAATGGTATGTGTGCTTAAATGGTAACTATCACATGAAAACTATGAAAAGTATAAAAGTAGCTTGAAAACAGATGCAAACAGCAGCAGTGACGTGAATTTGAAAAATCACTAAAGATAGTAGGAATGGAATTAAAAGGTGAATAAGGTATGAAATTAAAACTTAATGGGTCTATTTTCATTTGGAAGAAACAGAGTAGGAAAAAGAGTTGTATATTATGAGAAATTTTCAGTTGAGTGAGACTGACTCTGTGATCCCCTGTTCTGACTTCAAAAATTCACTATAAATTGCACATAAATAATTAGGTATTATAGTTTATATGCCTAGATTCCTTATTAAGTCTAGTTTCTAATGAAACAGATGGCATTCCTGTTTGAATTTTGTACAGGGAGAAAATTAGTTCGTAGTGAACAGAGGTCAGAGCAGTTGAGCGGTGTAATAGGGGAGACTTTAACTAATAAACTGTACTAATTGGCCAAGCCAAAAATTCTAGAAAAAAATTAGTAGATAGCCATATGAGTCTAGTTTCAGGAAAAATTTGCGGATCTTGATTTCGAGTTTCGTAACTCGAGATATGAATTTTTGAGCGACCATGATGCAGAAAACAGTTTATTCCGAAAATGAAAATAGATTTTGTAAAGTTGTTTAAATGATAAATTATGTTCGGTAACACCTCAGGCTCGACTCCGGCGACGGTCTTGGGCGTGGGGGTGTTACATTTATTGGTATCAGAGCAGGTTTAGTCGGTTCTCGGAACAGTTAATGTGAGTAGAAGTCTAGCTATACATGCCATACTTGCATTTTGATAGTGTGACGACTCCTGACGATTTTTAAATATTTTGTTTTATAGTAATGGATCCCGAACGAGTTGGTGATGATGATGTGGAAAGTAATGCGCCTGCTTCCGCGGAAGGGGCAGCGCCATCTGGAAATAGGCCAGTAACAGTTGATCAGGGAGGAGTAACTCGAGAAGTTCTCTTCCAAGCTCTGAATGATTGGTTTGCCGAGTTCGTTCATACGAATCCGGCAGTTAGACCTCCACCCCCTCATGATTCTCAGGCAACCCATGTAGCTCAAGCTCCCCTAGGCACAGGTACAGTGATAAGAGAAAAGCCACCAGTCGATAAAATCAGGAAATATGGGGCAGAAGAATTCCGAGCAACAAAAGATGATGATGCAGAAAGAGCAGAGTTTTGGATAGAAAATACCATCAGAGTTTTCGATGAATTATCCTGTACACCTGAGGAATGTATGAAATGTGTAGTATCACTCCTTAGAGACTCAGCCTACCACTGGTGGAAGACATTAGTATCAGTTGTACCGAAAGAAAGGGTTACTTGGGATTTCTTTCAGGAGGAATTCCGTAAAAAGTACATCAGCCAGAGGTTTATTGATCAGAAGAGAAAAGAGTTCTTAGAGTTGAAACAAGGTAATATGACAGTGACTGATTACAAGCGTGAATTCGTCAGGCTTAGTAAATATGCCCGAGAATGTGTATCTACAGAGGCTATTATGTGTAAAAGGTTTGAGGATGGGTTAAATGATGATATCCGACTATCAGTGGGGGTTCTGGAAATAAAAGAGTTTGTTGTTTTAGTTGACCGAGCCTGTAAAGCAGAGGAGTTGTTAAAAAGAAAAGGTAAAACTGAAACAGAAACGCGAGACACGAAGAAAAGACAGATGAGTAGATCATTTCAGGCTACATCTAAGAGGCCCAAAGAGTTTTCTACCAGATCTAGCTTTTCGGCAGGGCAATCTAGTCAGAATAGAGGTAGTAGATTTAAAGATTTGAAAGCTCAGACTACTTCGACCGCAAGTGTAGGTAATGTTAGATCAGGGAGATCAGGATGTCCACGGTGTGGTAAACTTCATTATGGTCCTTGTCGAGCAGGTGAAAATGTTTGTTATAAGTGTGGTGCTTCGGATCATTTTGTGCGAGATTGTCCAGAGGTGACTCAACGAGAAGTACCACAGAGTGCTAGATCCGGAAATGTTCCTACTAGAGGCAGATCACCGAGGCAACCGGGAGTAGGAGCAAGTAACAGAGGTACCTCTAGAGATTCGGCTGTGAGACCAGATGCTAGAGCTCCTGCAAGGACTTATGCTATTCGTGCTCGTGAAGAGGCATCCTCCCCCGATGTGATTACGGGTACATTTTCTCTGCATGATATTAATGTTGTTGCTTTGATTGATCCGGGTTCAACCCATTCTTATGTTTGTATGAAATTGATGCCTAAAATGAGTATGCCTATAGAATTCACAGAATTTGTGATTAAAGTATCAAATCCACTAGGCAAGTGTGTATTGGTAGATAAAGTATGTAGAAATTGTCCCTTAATGATTAGAGGTCACTGTTTTCCGGCCGATCTCATGTTATTGCCGTTTGATGAGTTTGATGTTATTTTGGGCATGGATTGGTTGACGGCACATGATGTGGTAGTGAATTGTGGAAGGAAATTCATTGAGTTAAAATGTGAAAATGGTGAGATTCTTCGGGTTAATTCAGATGAGTCAGATAGTTCATTTGCTATGATTTCTGTTATGACAGCCCAAAAATATTTGAGAAAGGGGTGTGAGGCTTATCTTGCTTTTGTATTGAATACTAAAGATTCAGAATTGAAAGTTGAATCAGTGCCCGTAGTGTGAGAGTATCCAGATGTATTTCCGGAAGAATTACCAGGTTTGCCTCCTGTTAGAGAAGTTGAGTTTGGTATTGAGCTGATTCCAGGTACCACACCTATTTCCATTACTCCTTATAGAATGGCTTCGTCAGAATTGAAAGAATTGAAAGCTCAGTTGCAGGAATTAACTGATAAAGGTTTTGTAAGACCCAGTAGTTCACCATGGGGTGCACCAGTGCTATTTGTGAAAAAGAAAGATGGTTTGATGAGATTATGCATAGATTATCGACAGCTTAACAAGGTAACTATCAAGAACAAATATCCATTGCCCAGAATTGATGATTTGTTTGATCAGTTGAAGGGAGCCACTGTGTTTTCCAAGATCGATTTGAGATCCGGATATTATCAGATGCGAGTTAAGGAGTCAGATGTTCCGAAAACTGCATTCCGAATTAGGTATGGTCATTATGAGTTTCTTGTGATGCCCTTTGGCTTAACCAATGCCCCTGCTGTTTTTATGGACTTAATGAACCGAATATTTAGACCATATTTGGACAAGTTTGTAGTTGTGTTCATTGATGATATCTTGATTTATTCTCCTGATGAAATTGAACATGAAAAACATTTGAGAACAGTTCTACAAATTTTGAGAGATAATCAGTTGTATGCTAAGTTCAGTAAAAGTGAGTTTTAGCTCCGAGAAGTTGGATTTCTTGGACATATTGTTTCAGGTGAAGGTATTAGAGTTGATCCGAGTAAAATTTCAGCCATTGTCGATTGGAAGCCTCCCAAGAATGTTTCGGAAGTCAGAAGTTTTCTTGGTTTGGCTGGTTATTACAGACGGTTTGTGGATAGCTACCCCATTAACGAGACTGCTACGGAAGGATGTTAAGTTTGAATGGACTGAGAAGTGCCAGCAGAGTTTTGACAAGTTAAAGGCATTGTTGACTAAAGCTCCTATCTTAGTACAGCCAGAACCGAGTAAAGAATTTGTAATTTATAGTGATGCATCTTTGAGTGGGCTCGGTTGTGTACTCATGCAGGAAGGAAAGGTAATTGCTTATGCCTCTAGACAACTAAAGCCACATGAGAAAAATTATCCGACACATGATTTAGAGTTAGCTGCTATTGTATTTGCATTGAAGATTTGGAGACATTATTTGTATGGTGAAAGGTGCCGGATATTCACCGATCATAAAAGTTTGAAATACTTAATGACTCAAAAAGATTTGAACCTGAGGCAAAGAAGATGGCTAGAGTTGATTAAAGATTATGAGCTAGTGATTGATTATCACCCGGGTAAGGCAAATGTAGTTGCTGATGCTTTAAGTAGAAAACTCTTATTTACATTGCGAGCTTTGAATACTAATTTAGCCATGTCGGATGATGGTTCTATTTTAGCTGAATTGAAAGCTAAACCGGTATTTCTTGAAGAAATTTGTGAAGCTCAAAAAGATGACAATGAGTTACAAGCTAAAAGAGTTCAATGTGAGTCAGACATAGAATCAGATTTCCGGATTAGTTCGGATGGTTGTTTGATGTTGAGAGACAGAATATGTGTACCAAAGAATGATGAGCTTATTCGGAAGATTTTACAGGAAGCACATAGCAGTTCCTTGTCTATTCACCCAGGTAGCACAAAGATGTATAATGATTTGAAGAAATTGTACTGGTGGGCAGGAATGAAAAGAGATATTTCAGAGTTTGTTTCCAGATGCTTGATTTGTCAACAGGTAAAAGCCGAACATCAGGTACCCTCGGGTTTATTGCAGCCTGTACTAGTTCCAGAATGGAAATGGGACAGAGTTACTATGGATTTTGTGACGGGATTGCCGTTAACACCGAAAAAGAAGGATGCAGTTTGGGTTGTAATTGATAAGCTAACTAAGTCGGCTCATTTTATCCCAGTTCGTATGGATTATTCACTTGACAGGTTGGCTGAGTTGTACATTTCAGAGATAGTCAGACTACATGGAGTACCATTATCAATCATTTCAGACAGAGATCCGAGATTTACTTCACGATTCTGGAAAAAGTTGCAAAAAGCTTTGGGCACAAAGTTAAGTTTCAGTACGGCTTTTCATCCTCAGACCGACGGTCAGTCAGAGAGAGTTATTCAGGTACTTGAAGATATGCTTAGATGTTGTGTATTGGAATTTCAAGGCAGTTGGGAAAAATACTTACCATTAGTAGAGTTTGCCTATAATAATAGTTACCAGTCGAGTTTGAAGATGGCACCCTATGAAGCTTTGTATGGACGCAAATGTCGTATGCCTTTATACTGGACAGAGCTTAAAGAAAGCCAGATTTATAGGGTTGATCTAGTTAAAGAAACAGAAGAAAAAGTGAAAGTTATCAGAGATTGTTTGAAGGCAGCTTCAGATAGGCAGAAGCCATATGCAGATTTAAAAAGAAAAGAGATTGAATATCAGGTTGGCGACAAGGTATTCTTGAAGGTATCCCCGTGGAAGAAAGTTCTCAGATTTGGCAGGAAAGGTAAGTTAAGTCCTCGTTTTATTGGACCGTTTGAAGTGATTGAGAGAATTGGGCCATTAGCATACCGATTAGCTTTGCCGACTGAATTAGAAAAGATTCATGATGTGTTCCATGTGTCAATGTTACGACGTTATCGGTCAGATCCATCGCATGTGATTTCTCCGACAGAGGTTGAGATTCAACCAGATATGACTTATGATGAGGAACCAATAAAAATTCTAGCTCGAGAGGTAAAGCAATTAAGGAATAAAAGTATTGCTCTTGTGAAAGTCTTATGGAATAGACATGGGGTGGATGAGGCTACATGGGAACCCAAAGAGGCCATGCGAAAACAGTACCCAAATCTCTTTACAGGTAAGATTTTTGGGGACGAAAATCCCTAAAGGGGGGGAGAAATGTAACATCCCGAAATAGGGCCTAATCGGAATAGTGGTTTCGTAACCACAAATCCGAGATAGAAATAATTATTTTATAAATATTTTGAAGTTTATATTATGAGTGCATGATAGTGTGAAAATTTCGTGAAGAAATTCTACGCGTAAAGTGCTTAACTTGGAGTTAGGGACTAAATCGAATAAATTGCAAAACTTGCATTCTAGAAGTTTTTATTATGAAATTGCTTTGGAATATTAATTAGGAGGGTTTAAATAGTAATTTGACCAATTTCTTAGCTCATGGACAAAATAGGACATGGGTGGAATTTTTGAAAGTTTAGTAAGGAGGGGCATTTTGGTCATTTGGTTATTAACATGAATAAAAAGGGAAAAGATGACAAAAAAATCATCATCTTCTTCATTACCACGAAATTTCAAGGGTTCTCCATAGCTAGGGTTTGTTTCAAGCTTCCAAGCTCCATAGTAAGTGATTCCAAGCCCCGTTTTTAATGATTTTTACGTTTTTGAGATCCCGGTAGCTCGATAAAGCTTATGTTAGCAATATTTTAAGTTAGGGTTCATATTTGGAAAAATACCCATAGGTGAAATTTGTGTATTTTGATGTTTTATGATAGAATATGAGGTTTTAAATTATGTTAGACAACTTGAGCTACTCGGTTTTAGGTAAAAACGAGTAAAAGGGCTTAATTGGTAAAAATACCTATTGTACATAAGTGTATGTTATAGTAGGAATTTGAAGATGATATTGGTAAATAAATGATCAGCATGTCTTAAAATACAAGAATTTGTGATAAGTTTTGATTTCCGAGCCTTGGGGCAAAAGTGTAAATATGCAAAAGTTTAGGGGCAAAAATGTAATTTTGCCAAAATTTGAAAAAGGGCTGTTTTGATAAATGTGAGTATTAAATAAGCTAAATTTGCTATTATAGATCAAGAAGAACGGAATTCAAGAGTAGATCGGGGAAAAGAAAAAGTAAAGGACTAAATTGTAAAGTTTAGTCACAATTTGTATCGAGGTAAGTTTACGGTAAATAAATGCAATATTTCATTGTTTTACATTGATATTGTCAATTTCTAGCATTTATATATTTATTTTATGGAAATATTCAAAGTCAAATTTAAAGAGAAGTGACAGAGAAGAAGCATTAGAAAGCCCCGTTTGAGCCTCAGGAATGCTAGGATATTTGGGTTAACAGACAGACAGTAATGAGCCATGTAAGTCCATATTAAACATATGGCTTTGGAGACAGGACAGTATTGCGCCATGTAAGCCCATATCGTGTATATGGCCTTGGAGACAGGACAGTATTGAGCCATGTAAGTCCATATCGTATATATGGCTTTGGAGACAGGAATATTTCATGTAAGACCATGTCAAGGACATGGCATTGGCAGTATTTTATCAGACAGGAATAACCTGAGTATCCTTAGTATTCCGAGTGGTTCAACGGGTCATTGTACAAGTTACATTCAGTGAACTATCAGCAAAGGGAAGTTAGATTATGTTTATGAATAACGAAAGGTCAGGTAAGAAAGAAGGTAGTAAGTGAGAAGTAAAGAAAGTTTATGATGCTAGATGATATTATGTATAATTGCTCAATATGTTAAATGTTGCAATTTATTTGCTTGTAAGCTTACTAAGCCTAGTGCTTACCCCTTTATTTTCTTTCTTATTATAGTTCTTGCCAAGCTTACTCGGGGATCGAAGGAAACGTCGGAGTTCAGATCACACTATCAAAGGAATCATTTTGGTATAACTAGACGTTTCATTTTGTGTATGGCATGTATAGGGACTTAGTCTTTTATGGAATGATATGTTCAATATATGGTGTATAAATGCTTGGAAGTGAGTAGCTAATGAAATGGCTAACCATGCATGTGTTTAATGGTATGTGTGCTTTAATGGTAACTATCACATGAAAACTATGAAAAGTATAAAAGTAGCTTGAAAACAGATGCAAACAGCAGCAGTGACGTGAATTTGAAAAATCACTAAAAATAGTAGGAATGGAATTAAAAGGTGAATAAGGTATGAAATTAAAACTTAATGGGTCTATTTTCATTTGGAAGAAACAGAGTAGGAAAAAGAGTTGTATATTATGAGAAATTTTCAGTTGAGTGAGACTGACTCTGTGATCCCCTGTTTTGACTTCAAAAATTCACTATAAATTGCACATAAATAATTAGGTATTATAGGTTATATGCCTAGATTCCTTATTGAGTCTAGTTTCTAATGAAACAGATGGCATGCCTGTTTGAATTTTGTACAGGGAGAAAGTTAGTTCGTAGTGAACAGAGGTCAGAGCAGTTGAGCGGTGTAACAGGGGAGACTTTAACTAATAAACTGTACTAATTGGCCAAGCCAAAAATTCTAGAAAAAAATTAGTAGATAGCCATATGAGTCTAGTTTCAGGGAAAATTTGCGGATCTTGATTTCGAGTTTCGTAACTCGAGATATGAATTTTTGAGCGACCATGATGCAGAAAACAGTTTATTCCGAAAATGAAAATAGATTTTGTAAAGTTGTTTAAATGATAAATTATGTTCAGTAACACCTCAGGCTCGACTCCGGCGACGGTCTCGGGCGTGGGGGTGTTACAAGAGTTGACGACCCTTGGCAATCAAATCAATTCAATACACTCATATCACATTGGGCCTAAGCCCTAATAATATTGGTTGTCATAGGCCTTAGCCCACATTGACCTCATATCATATAAGAATCACATGAATGCAATGCTCCCACCCTAAATCCAACCCTGCACTCCACCCGTACCAACCCTACACTCCTGTGGGGATATAAGTATCAACCCACCCATCCCTACACTCCAAAGGTAGCACCGGTTGCGGCACTACTCAAATGTTGCAGCGGTGCTGCTATATAATGGGCTTAAAGCCTCCGGTGGATCCACGGTCGTCAAGCGATTATGCGATCCTCATATCTTCCTCTGTCCAATTTATCCCCCCTAATGCAACATACATATTATGAATGCACATACAACATTTTATGAGTGCACATACAAGTTTTTCTATACATTAAGCATTTAGGGGTATTTTAGTCATTTCACCACCTAGGGGTATTTTGGTAATTTCTACCCTACAAGGATGTTTCAGTACTTTTACCCTATGAGGGTGTCTTAGTAATTCTACCCTACAGGGTATTATAGTAATTCTACCTTAAAGGATATTTTCGTAATTCTACTCTACAGGGGTATTTTCGTAATTCTACCCTACAGGGGTATTTTCGTAATTTCCTAAGGTACAGATTTTTATTATGGGTTTTGGCCCATTAACAAGTCCTTGCGACTAAGGTGAATGGACACTATGCACCAGGTAGGATTCAAGAGAAGAGAAGGTGAATGGACACTATTATGGGTTTTGGCCCATTAACAAGTCCTTGCGACTAAGGTGAATGGACACTATGCACCAGGTAGGATTCAAGAAAAGAGGAGGTGGGTCACTCAGACCGCTTAAGTACCAAGCTCTTCCTAGATCCAATCCTAAACATGCACACATTCATTGCCACACCTTAGTCTAGCGACTTATCCATGGACATGTTTAATTATTTCATTAAGTCTTATGTAAAATTTGAGAGATCAGAACTAGGCCTATAGCCCATTAAAAACCCTAACATGCATTTCTACAATCCCATAAGCCCACTAGGCCCAATTATATTCATTAAATCCATTAAGTCCCAAACATGCTTATGTAGCCTATTAGGCCCGAACACAATCCAATTATACAATCATGCATGTCAATTTATCATACAATTTCATATCACAACTTTGCCACTTTGGGCCCACAAGTTTGTCAGCCCTATTCGGGATTTCGAGATTTCGGCTTTTACCGATTTTTGTGTGTGTAGTGTATGTACACACCTGATTGATGATCCGCATTACACTATCCTCAGCTTCAACCTACAATCAATACCACTTCTGAATCAATTCCATACTTAAACTACAACTTTATCAAATCCCGAAGCCTTACCGTAACCTTACCGTGTGCCACCGGTTTTAATAGCCTCTCTTTAGCTATTATCCCCAAATATCCTTAGATCTACACCAATACACACATACTATCAACATTAAGTGACTCGTATGCCACACGAGTCACCCCTGTAAACCACACATGTATTCAGCCACCTATGAAACTGAAATTGAGAGTGAGTACGCTTACCACTTGCTAGGAATCCTTACACCGCTTGAAATCTTTGAACCCTACCCCTTGTTAATACAGGGTTAACGACAAGAACAAGATTAGATAGCCCTTCGGCTTTTATCAAAACATACCAAAAACGGTTAACTAAGCACTTACCAAAACTAATCTCCAATCTTGCGGCCTAGATCTCTACTGAGTGTACAATCGGCTTTTAACCATTTGATTAAGGGTTGCAAATTACAAAAATAGGGTTGTGAAGAAGGAAAACAAAAGAAATCGGCAAGAGGACGTGGGTATTCGGCTTTTAAGAGATTTAAAGGAAGAAGTCAGCAAGGACTATAGGTATTCGACTTTTGCAAAAGAGGAAAAAGAACTAGAAAGAATGAGAAGAATGAAACATTCGGTTTGGCAAAGCAAGGGAAACTCTTCAAAAAGAATTCAGCACCTCCTATAAATACCCAAAGTCGAACCCCTAAAGTCCCAATTGGCTCCACTTCATCCACATCCCATCTCCTAATTTTTCTCCACGATAAACTCTCCTAACCTCTTCCTATATTTTCTCTTCTGATCACTCTCCTTAGAGTCCATCTTCATGCCACTTCCAACCTTCTAGAAGGCCAAAATTAAACTCCTAAAAATACTAAGCTAGGATCCAAAACTTAACCGAGACCCAATACTTTTAGGCCCAAAATTCGGGGTGTTACACAGCTGTGTGGGCCACATGGGTTGAGTTAAGTGGTCTATGTGGGCCACACGGGTTGGACCAGTTAGGCCGTGTGGGCTATACGAGCGTGTGAGCCCATTTTTTATAAATTTAGTTAGTGCCGTATTTGAAGTGTGATTTAAGGTTAGCTATTTCGTAGGTTCTGTAATGTGTTTTGTTTGTCATTAAGTTATGAAATATGATATTCTGCTTATGTTATTACAAATTCTGAAAGCATGATAGTATATGATATATATGTATTTGTTATCTGATTAGTGTTTGCATGTGCATTGGGGTGGGGTAATGATGTGACTGAGGAAGTGTGGCAGTTTAATGATCTGCCTTTTTTGGTGGTTTTAACAACATACCTGTTCTGGTGGCTTGACCACACTTATGTGATTCTGGCGGTTTACTGCATTATTTCTGTTAGCTTGGCTGCATTATTTTGAAAAGTGACAGTGTGTGAAATTGGATGGGTATTTCATTACCCTAATTTGTGTGTAGGGATAGGCGAAGATGGTGTGTAGCGGATGGGGGTAGGATCTATTTCTGTATCTGCATCTGAATCTAAATATGTATCTACATTTGTAACTGTGTCTAAATTTGTACTGTGACTGTATTTGTTGTGATTATATTTATTCAGTTATGTTTGTTTGGGTTGAGTTACACACTGAGCTTGTTAACTCACCCGGACAGCGTGATAGAGCTTAGACCGAATTCTCAGTAATAAAATGGTTATTAAAAGACTTTGCCTTTTTAATGAACTTTTTAGACCTTTTGGACCTTAAATTATTTTTAACTTTATTTTCGTTCTGGTTTGCTTTTGGTTAGATTTAGTCATTACTATTTTAAACTGCAAAATCATATGTTTTTACAAATTAGGTCATGATTTTTGAATTTAATAACTTAGAAATTACCGCTGCAAAATAAAGTAATCATTTAAGTGTTTTTCCAAAATAAATAATTTTAACGAGTATTTTCCTATAAACTGGAAAATGATTTGCTAAAAGTGATGTTGAGGAAACACACAATTTCGAAATCAATTTTTGAGTTTAAACAAGTTTATGTAATTCCTCAAAATTCGACCAAAATGTCTAGGCTGAATGTGGGGTGTTATAACAACTTTCAACCAATTACACACTTAGCTTATGCTAACTTATAGCTAGAGGTGGTCATGGGCCGGACTATGTTCAGAACGGGCCTAAGCATGATTTTAACATGATTTATGTTTATCCAAGCCTGACCCAACCAGAAATATGAGCCTAAAATTTTCTCCAAGCCCACCTATATTTGTAAAAGATTAACCCACAGCCATTTAAGCCCACCCATATTATTTTTTAAAAATATTTATATTATTTTAATTTAAAATTTAAAAATTAATATATTTTTTTATTTATTGAAATTTTTTATATATTCATATTAAGACTATTTTATTTTTTACATTAGAGTAGTATTATATATTTAGTATAGATTTATTTTTTACGTATTATAAATTACATAAAATATAAAAGTAACATAATATAAAGTATTATAAATTTAAAAATAGGTCTGGCTCGGGCTTGAACATATTTTAAATGGGCCTAAATTTTTTGTCTAAACCAGTCATATAAAATTCAACACGACATATCATACTAGTACTTGCCCTTAAGCATTGACAATTTTATAAAGTATTCTATATAATAGAATTACGTGTAAAGAAATATTAAGTTAGCATAAATCAGATTGTTGTTCGTTGTCCGTTTTATTCTTGTCGTTGTCCCATGACATTGTGACATCGTTTTCAATCTCGTTCAAATTATCAAACGTTGAAGCATTATTAAATTCTCAACTTAATATATATTTTATATATATACACATTCAAATTAAACTCATTTTACACACTTTTTAATTAGGTTCCTTATTTTACTAATATCCAAAATCTTTGTATTTTATAATTTACTTGATCAAATCTAAATTTGACTTTGTAAGAATACTACAGAGACCTTAATCCATCATTATTCACTATCAACCCTCAAATTTCTTATCCCTTACAATTAGGTCCCTAATAGTTTAAACATGACCATTAAGCTTAATTTATCAACATTTCAAGCTAACCCATTTCATCCATTTTATAATTTTCACATAATCAAATTCAATCTAGTATGGTTTCATGTTTCTAAACTCACTTACATTAAGATTTCTCTAACGATTTGAACAATTATTAAAAATTATAAAAACTAATCAATGGGTTGATTAGTACAAACTTTCTAGATCAATAATTCATAAAAATTTATAAACGAAGCTTTCTCTCTTTATGGAATTTTGACCGGCCATAAAGAATTGATCACTTATTTTTTCTTTCTTCATTTTTCTTCGTTTGGTCATGAAGAGGAAAAAGAAGATAATAAACATTCATTCTCCCCCCACTATAACATACATAATTAACTAAATAGGGTCTAATTACTTTTAAACCCTTGGTATAATTGCACTTTAAGGACCTAATTGAATTTCCAAATCTTATTTCACTAGTTTGAATAATTTTCAACTTAGTCCCTACACTATTTTTAATATTCTATTTAATTAATTACTAAATAATTTTATTTCTAATATTTTTATTTTCCAATTTTCGTACTGTCTTTGTGACTGATTGATAAAAAATTATTTAGACAGCTCGGTTTAAAAAATTTGGATCTTGGAATCGACTTTTTTGACACCAATAAAATCATGTCATTACAAAACTTCCCCATAATAAAGCATTACTTGAAAATTTTTAAAAGCAAACACTTAGACAAAACTTTAACAAATTTTGAATTTCAACAATAAATATGACAATAAAACATACATGAAAGACAATGAATAAATCCAAGACTTTATAAATGTTATGAATTTAAACAATGTATCAATAAGCATACATGTACGAACATAACCATTTGCATACACATCAAAATATAGACATTCAAAACATATGTATGAACAAATTTTGATGTTATTTCCCCCTTTTTTTCGTATATAAAAAATATATGTCAAATTGAACCAAAAGATATCAAATGTTATGACATTTTGAAAATGAAAGCTTATGGAGAATAAAGATTGATGCAATAGTACACTGAGTCATGTAAATAACATTAAATTGCATTCTCACAATCAAACAATAAACTTAAAAAAAATGGTATAACTAAGAAACATACTTAAAATTAATTTGTAAAGAACACTTTATGCAATGTTTTAAAGTTTATGCAAGTAAGGCCTACTTGCATAACAGTTCATCTAAAGACATGTCTAAAAGAAGTTGCTAATTCATGATTAACAAAAATACCAATTGTAAAAAAGAAATATGATCAATGCATCATTATAAAATATTGCATACAAAGAATGATTTAATAAAGTCACATACAATTTCAATTTCTAGTATCCCTTATTAGATGCATATTCTCAAAACTTTTTCTCATTTTCTAGATACCAATTGTTATTAAAAAAATAAGGCATGGAAAGAAAAAATGTATAAAAAATTTGAATACAAAAAACCATCAAAGCTATAATGATATCAACATGAAGAGTAAAAAAAGGAGAAACAAATATGCAAAGCATACGTTATTGAATGAACAAAAAATATAAGCAAACAAAAAACAATTCATTCAATTAAGCATATCACACATTATCACCATGCTTAATATCAAATAAAAGTTATATAAAACATAAAAAATGTAAATGGCATGCACTCAATAATAGAGCAATGAGAGTATACTATGGATACCAATGTGAGTGTGATGTGATAAAGGTGATCATGACATATTCATACAAATTTATAGCAAATGAAAGATTAAGTAAATATGTCATGGAAAAATGATATCTAATGATATATCAAATTAATGCAAGATTCTATTGAAAGAAATCCTAAGTCCTAAGCCTAAGTCTAATACCAAAACAATGAGTGCTAGTATTAGGTTTAATCTTAAGCTTAATTCTATACCTAATTCTAAGACTAGTCTTAAGTTTAATCTTAAGGCTAATCTTAAGCCTTTCCAAAGCTAGTCCTAAAGGCTAATTCTTATCATAATTTTAATCCTATGACAATATACTATTGCTAAAGTAAGTACAAGCACCTTATACAAAACTTAAAATGATGGGGGTAATCAAAGCTTAAAAAGAGAGTTTAAAAGCTTTATATTTTGCAAAATGATCATCAGAGGTTCAAAATAAGATAAAAATATTTTTGATAATCTTGAACATTTTGCACAAGGTTTAAGAGATAAAATAAGGATGTTCAAATGATCTTATGGCCTTAATTTTAAGAAATTCAAATGATCATATTTTTAAGCCTCAAATGATCTTAAAAAGTCAAATAATTTTCAATAAAGATCACTAAAATACAAAGTATTTTCAATTTCATAGTGAATATAGCCTAAGATACTCCCATAAATATATGCATAAGTATGACCTCATTATACACCCCTATATTTACCTAGGAACTTAAAACTGCTCAAGGGCCATAGGTATCGATACCTTCCCCCACAGGTATTAATACTTCATGAACAATTGGTCATTTTATGGGGAGGGGTACTGACATCTCATGAGCATGCACCAATACTCTGTACTAAAAATGTAGAAAAATGTAATTTCAACATGCCAAAATTTCTATACAAAGGTGTAACCTCCTCAACCCGGCCTAAACGTTACGACCAAATTATGAAGACTACATTAGTCAACGAAATGGCTAAGTTAACCTACAAACCAAAGAAAAACTCTAATTCAACTCGTTTAAGAAAAACCACGATTTGATCCTTGAGTTAGTTTGAAAATATTGATTTAACAAACCATCTATAGTTAAGACTCATTTTATTATTAATAGTGATTTTTTTAAGAAAACCTTTCATTCGTCGCTTTGTATTGCAAAAATACGTTGGCTTTCAGTGCAGCAGAAAATCATTGTTCATGTTAGATTTTAATGAAGTTACGTAAAATGCATTTAACGATTAACATTTGTAATCACTATGTTTAAATAATGCATGCATATAACCCAAACCAAAAACCACAAACCACGATCCAAAATAATAATTTACAGCCCAAAACCAGATAAATACTTGTTAATAATTATTAAAACCAAAATAGCCCGAAGTCCATGTAATTTCTCATGCTGGGTTTGATCCTAGTCTCTAGCATTACCTGAGATGTTAAGATTAGTGAGTGAGCTTAAAATAGCTTAGTATGAGTAAATATCAATTCAATCATTCAAGCAGTCATACGGATAACAATCAATAATTCTATTACAGTACAATATATAGCATATTTTAATACATATGTGGACATGTCATGAGCGTGATGCAATGCAGAAAGATTCCTACCCATCCATCCGCTATACACTACGAGTTCGCTAGAACTCATTTGCCGAACACCAAACAATACGAGCTGAAACTTGATGTCAGTAAACCACCAGTACAGTAGTGCAAATAAACTACCAATAAATATGCAAACAAGCTGTCAGTATCGTGGACAAGCCACCAAAAACGATAATTGCAGTTAAACTACCAATAGTGTGGACAAGCCATCCGTAATGCATACAAGTTGCCAATAATGCGATAAAATTGCTAATCTCTTGGATATCCTAGTACAGTGCATTGACAACAATATTACAGACTTTAACTACCACTGATACTTCACTGAACCCCTTCGCCAATCACAATAACCCATCTCATGTATATGTAACATGACATACAATCATTGAGTAAAATCATGCTTTCAGTTCAGTTTTGATACAATGGCATGTTTTATATGTTTACGGTAAGATATTCAATATAATAGCATGCTTAACATGCTTACGGTAATAGTTTCAGTACATGAATTCCATATTTTCAGTCAATCGATAACCATGGAATCAATAGTATGCAATGTACAGACAATGAGCATCATAACCAAGCATACTTAATATGCAATCAATTAGTGACTCAATGAGCCGCATGCCACAAAACTACCAAATAGTCCCTAGTATGCGTTACCACTTTGTCAAGTAAGTTCGTACGGTTTAAATATGTTTAATTTGATATTGAGTTTTATCTGTATGTTCATTAATGTTTTATTAGTAATTTGAATTGGCTATGAATTAGTACCTAAATTAAGAATTGAATCAAATTGAAATGGATTGTTGTGAAATGGTATAATGTGAGGTCAAATCCCGATGAAAATAGTAAAAGTCTCGTATACGAGGTTATGAGTTTTGCCCAGGTTTCAAGCTTCTACATATGCTGTGGACTTGAGAATACAAGTATAGATTCTAAGCTCCAGCAAGTGTTGTGGACTCCAGAATACAAGTTTAGGTTTTGAGCTTCTATATGTGTTGCTGACTTGAGAATAAAGGAATATTAAGCCTTGGCCAAGTTATTTATAGTGTAGGTTCAACCGTAACAGGTAACCAAGCACTATTATTTTCACCTATGTACAAAGTTCTTTTATGAAATTTCATCAGGTAGAATTGTGATTGAAGTTTTGGAAATATGCTATTTGAGGTTGGCTAAGTAATGAATATGTTTTGGATATATGGTATAAGTTGGTTTGAAATGAAAATGAGAACATTTGAGGTTATATATGTGATTGAGCTCAAAATCTTATAAGTTGATGTTGTTCTTTGAATCTTGATAAGTATATTTGAGATACATAATGAATTTATTTTGACCCTATTCGGAACAGTGGTTTTGGGACCACGAAACCGAGTAAAAAAATATTTGAATATTATTTTTTCTGTGTTTTAATTGTGTGAACTTTGACGTGTTAAAGTTTCATGATTAATTTTGAGGATTTGGTGCTTAATTACTAAGAAAGGATTAATTTACATCAAATAGCTTATATATATGCTATAATGAAAATGTTTAAGTGACATGTTTCTTTATTATAAGGGACTTGAATGGCAAATTGCACATTACTATTATAATGGTCGGTAGTGGAGTGCTATGATGGCTTTATAAGGTTTTTATAATAATTAAAATATATGCATGTGTTAAATTTTGAGTTTGGGACAAGGTAAGCATTCGGCCATGAAAGAAATGAATAGATTTTGAATGCTTTGATGTTTTAAAACAATAATGAATGTAGGACGAGTTATGAGCTTGGTATAATTGAATAAAGGTGATTCTAATGGTTAATGCTATTCGGCCATTAATGTAAAAATATGAAATTGTGCATGATAGTAGAAAATAATGTTAGTATGGGAGATATAATTGCCGAATATGAAATTTTTTGAAGTGAATGGTAAGTTTAATGTGTATTGAGGTGATTGAAGGTAGGAGGTTGGATAAGTATATATTTGTGATTGTTGTGAATTAAAGAGCATGGAATAGTCTTAGAGGGAGTATTCAGCTTTGTTATTATGTAAGCAAAGTGAGATTATTTTGAGTGTTTTCTATTATAGGAAATTGTAAAGTTTGTACTAAATGTTAGAACAGCATGCTTAAATGTTAACCCTTGTCATGTAAATGCCGAATGTGCTCTTAATTAATGACTTGAACCATTTGTGGTATTTTGAGATGTGAAAATGTGAGTATGACGTATGCTATGTCTTTGATGATTTTATATGGCATTCGTCTATGGTTGTTATGCATTAATGGGATAATCGGCTATGGCTTAAAAGATTATTGACAATCGGGCATTTTGGAGAAATATGAGATTAATGTTTGCTTTTAGAAATGAATGCTTAAATTTGTTTATATGTATGGTTGCCGAATGTGAGACTAAATAATAATTTGAATAAGTGTTTGAGTAATTGTTAAAAGAATTTGAAGGCTAAACTAGTTGTTTTGCTTATAATGGCCGAATGAGCTTAAGTTAATACGAGGTTTGAATTGTTAGTAATTTGAGATGAATATAATGGAATTTACCGTTTGTGAATTGTTAATATGAGATTATCTTGGGTTGGATTGAAAATTGTCCTTGTGCTATAATGTTTAAGTGGTTAGTGTATATATATATGTGTGACCGAATGTGAACCAAAGTGAGAAATGAGGAGAAGGATTGGGTTTGAGATTGTAAATTAATGTATGTGACTTAATTGACAATCGGCTAAAGTGATTAAAATGCATTTAGATATATATATTAAAATAGCCGAATGTGGACATGGACCATGATGTGAGTAAATTGTTGTTAATTCGGTTGTAAACTTTGTCGAATGCGATTAATGATAGAGTATGGGTTGACTTTGATACTCGTATAAGAGTTCAAAAATGTGAGTTGCCGTATGTTTCATATTATGAGAAATTATTGATGTTTGAACCTAAATAAAATAGTTAAGTAATTAAACAAACCAATTTATTTTACCTAGCTCAAGAGCAAAAGGAGCTTAACTCAGGAAGGGGAAAAGCGAAACTAATTGAATAGTCGATTCGTAGTTGTTCGACAACATTCAAGGTAAGTTCTTAAGTGTTTAAGTTTGATTATTTTGTTTGCTTAAGAGTTAAATGAATATAACAAAGATAATACTAATTTTATATGGTCAATGTGCCGAATGAGTATTGATTTAAGGCTATAAGCCGAATGTGACTAATAGATCAAATTTGAAATGGATGTGATAATATGATATGTTTAAAGATCAATTATGAAGAGTGAACTATACTGTATGTGATATATTCGAAGGATGGGAACCTTTGTGTATAAATATATATATATTCGGCTATGTATATATATAAATATATATACAAGTGTGAAATGCAAATTAAGAAGGTATGAGATGATGTGTGTGTTGGTTATCGTAATGTGACATTCGGGCAATTAGCCTAGCAAGTTTCAAGCTGGTGATCATTTTCGGGCTACGAGCCTAGCAAGCCTTGTGCCAGTGATGAGTTTCAGGCTTTAAGCCTAGCAGGCATTGTATCGTTATATTTGAATCAAATTGGTACTTAGCGAGCAATATGCCCGAACGTTATTACGAGACTTTGGATCGATGTGTTATTACGTGAGTTAATATACATGGAAAAGTTAAACATGAGCTAAAATTTTGTTAGCTCGTAATAAAGTACGTCTGTGTTTTATTATGCAATTAAAGTATATAAAATGTGTTTGAATGATGGTTATGTATCCGAATGTGATCAAGTAAGTTGTACTTCATTAAATTAAGTTATGAATAGATGAATATATGGTATAACTTTTGGCCATTTATGGCATAAGCTTATACTTTGCTATGTGTTAAGGCCGGTTGGCAAGTTATGAAATTAAATAATATGAATATTATGTGCTTATGATCGAATGATGCTAAGCTTTTGTTAATGTGTTTGTGCTATGTGGAAACTGGAAGTATATGATTTGATATGTTCGAAACTTTGTGGATTGACTACAGTACTGTATTATTCTGGCCTTTGGCCTAGCAAGCTTTAAGCTGGTGATTATTATCGGGCTTCGAGCCTAGCAGGCGTAAAGCCGGTGAATGAATATCAGACTTAAAAGTCAAGCAGGCTTTGTGCCGGTGACAAATTCAGGTTATTACCTAGCAGGCTTTGTGCCGGTGAGATAATAAAAGTCTAAGACTATGAGGCTTTGTGCCAATGTGACATTTGAATTCGTTCAATAAATTAAGTTGTCCAGGTATGTATAATGTATTTATGCACTGATTGTAGTTTCGGCTACCCTACTGTTAGTAGCTTTGGCTACTTCATGGCTCTGCCATGTCTGTACGGCACTAGGTGCTAATCTCTGTATATCTGTTTATATTCCGAAATTGCTCAATGGGATTAAATTGACTATATTATGATGAAGTGATTGTACAGGGGAACTGAAAATGGTATGGTATACTGAGAATGTTACTGCTAAGTATATTTATGATTGGTATGTGGGTTGTACACAAAGAGTAAACTAATTGTTTAATGATATGTGACAATCTATGATGTACATATAGTATTTGGTGAATATGGTGAGTACAACATGATTTGGAATAAGTCTTGATTCTTGATGACATTGAAATTATCGGTCTATGCTTATGTTGCATAGCTATGTATTCTTACCATGATGAATGAAATGATATGGTATTGATTTAGTACAGAAGGGTCGGAACTGTCAGACAGTGAATCAGGGATAACTTTGAGGAATAAACTGTATTAATTGGCAGAGCCAAAAATTCTGGAAATTTTATGGTAGAAAGGTAAATGAGTTTAGTTTCAAGTAAAATTAACGGAACTTGATTTGGAGTTTCGTAGCTCCAGATATAAATAATTTAGTGACTAATGCTCAGGAAGATAGCTTGTAGTGAACTTGTGATTATGTTGTAAACATTGATGAAACATGTTAATGAGTTGCTTATTGTTTTCATATGAACTTACTAAGCGTAAAGCTTACTCCCCCTTTCTTTCCCGTATTCCCTAGGTTGCCAGGTTAGCTCAGGTTGGGGGCCGTCAGAGATATTATCACACTGTTGAGTTTACGATATCGGTGTAAGTAAATCCAAGTTTTCCGAGTCTATAGCATGTATAGGGTTGTAAAGTTGAGTAAGTAATATTATGATTTAGCCAAAGGCATTGGCTTGTGGTTAAGGTAGTATGTATTCTTATAAATTGGCCTATGTCAGCTAATAAATGTTATGGACCTATATAATTATTCTTATGCTTGTATGTTATTATCTCTTGTGATGTGGTTCATAGCATGATTGTTAGCAATTTTTTTAAAAATAGCTTCTTGAATGCTTGAGTGTCCCCGATTTGGTCTCGGACCACCTTGAATGTATGTTTTGGGCCTCGTAAGCCTTTTAGGGGACAGTATGTGTGTAAAGTGAAAAGCTTTAAATTGATCAAAAAAATTTTACGACCCGATTTTACATGATTGGTTGAGTTTAAGTCCGGTAGCACCTCGAACCCTGTTCCGGCGTTGAATACGGGCGAGGGGTGTTATAGTATATGTGTTAAATTTATTGATGTAAGTAAATGTTTATATTGTATTAGCTTACTAAGTATTTTATATACTTACTCATGTTACTATTATTCTGTAGATTTTGGATACTTGGAATGTGTCGACTGGATCAGTGAAAAGCTCACATCTATTGTCTCTTGATTCGTAGACTTTTGGTGCTTTGGAGTTGGTTACTTGTGGCATGTACATAGATTGAATGAACTTAGGCAAGTTAAAGTCTTTTTTGATTTAATAACTTTTTATATGTAAATTTATGGTTGTGGCTTGATATTGGATGTTTGGCATTTGCCAAGTTTAGTATGCTTGAATGTTAAAGAAATGGTAATGTTTGAATGGTACTAAGTATGTGAATTGAGTTGTGGTTTGATATAGATTAAGGTTTGGTTTGAATTGTATTTGAATTAAGTTTATGAATTGTTGGTGCCAATGAGGGCATATTGGTTGTATGTTAAAATGATTAGGTGAATTGTTGTTTTGGCTTTGAAATATGCATGTTTTTGTGTTGATTTGAATAGCATGAAATGACATCATAGTTCACTTGAAGAATTGGTATGAAATCTTGCTTAAATAGGTCATTTATGTTGCACATGAGCTACCACATGGTTGTGTGTCACACATGGTTGGATGACATGACCGTGTGTTCAACATGTTTAGGTTGATTTTGGTTCACATGACCACAGTTTGTTACATGACCAGTTGACACGGTCGTGTGACCCTGGATTACATGGTATCAAGCTGTTGCACGGTTTGAAGACACGGTTGTGCGATAACACCACACAGCCCTAGCCTTGTCACACAGCCGTGTGACCCTTTTTTTAACTTTTTACCTACTATTCTGTCAATGTTTCATATTGGTCCAAATTTAGTTCTGAACTTGTTGAAGGGCTTTCGTAAGCTCAATTGAGACTCGGTTTTGATTGTAATGCATGTTTAACATGAAATTAACTTGTATATAATGATTTATTGAATGATAATGATTAAATTGCTTATGAATGTTTTGGTTTATTGTGGTAGCATCCTGTAGCTCGAGTCTAGAAACTGGACTGGGTATAGGGTGTTACAAAGTTCATAGGTATTTAAATGATAAACCTTACCTCAAATTACAATTAAACAAATCAAACTAATTAACTTGTCAAAATATGCCTAACATAGCAAATCACAACAATAATCACAACAATAAGGTGAGTTCATCATATGACCAAATCGTATAGCAATTCAACATTTAACATCTTAATTCAATTTAATACCATTCACATGAAATCAACAATTTAGTACCGTTTGCATAATTCAATCAACATTTAACCATTTGTAAACCAAACTCATATCTTCCATTTTCATTTTCATTTTCATTAACCATTTAGCCCGAAGAACTTAAATGAATAGGTTCGAATACACGGGTACCACCAAACCAAATTACTTGTCCGAGTAGTACCACACCAGAACACGAAATGTAAATCCCGTAGGCTATCATATATATAATCGTATAACAATATGTCCCTCCACCACACCATGATCTCTGAAGAGACATTCAATATACGATGATTCACAACAAATGCTAGATCTCGATATGATTTGTAATAAATCTCATACAATCACATACTCCATACCATCACATATAACTTGTACCAATACAAAAATATACCTATTGACATGTCAATCATATCATATCATTTATTACGTTCATTCGAGCACATTTAGCACATATAACTCTTTTCTTTACAATTTAGTCCATATATCACATTTTTGTACCAAGTCGTAAATAATTCAAATTACATTCACACAACACAAATTCATAATTCAAGTATATATATATAATTACATATAACCATACCCTATAAACTTACCTGGAAAAAAATAACAACAAAGAAAACATCAAGGACTAATTTGTAATTTTACCTTTTCCTCAATTTTCCCCCGTTTGATTCAATTTTTGATTTATATGATAATTTATTTCAATTTATCAATCCAAAATACCTTACAACATCTTATTACATAAATATGACAATTCAATTTCACTTTCCAAATGTTCCCTAAAGTTTTGCATTTTATTCAATTTAGTCCCTAAAACAGAAATTATCATAACTTTCAAATTTGAGTTCTGATTTTGAAATCATTCTCAATTACATCCTTATAAGGCTCTCTACTATCCATAATTATAGAAATTCCATACCAATTTCAAAATATTTACACTTCAGTCCCTATATTTGAAACTAACAATTTCACATTACAATCTAGTCCTTTTTCATATCTAAGCTTAGAATCTAACCATTTAAAACCAATTTCATTAAGAACTCATCAATGAAAACTTTTAGAAATTTTAACAGTTTTACAGTTGATACTCGAGCTAGCTAAATCAAACTCTTGAGACCTCAAAAATATAAAAAGTATAAAAAAATAAACTTATTTAAACATTCCTATTTAGAACCGAAGATTGAAAGCTCAACCCTAGCTTTTCTTTTTCTTCGCTTCGTGAGAAGAAGAAACAAGTAAATATTTTGTTTTTCTTTTATTTTTAGCTTTTATACTTATTTTAGTTTTTAATTAATTAGAATTTACTTAATTAATCCTTGTTTAATTAACACTAATAACAGTTAGCGAATTTGGTAGATTAAAATTGTCATCCATCACCGCTTGGATACATTATAATGGCCCAATTCCTAAAATGGTCCTTAAATTAATTAAAAATCTATAGTGATTAACTTTTACCATTTTTATAATTTAGTCCTTATACCATATTAACTATCCAATTAACAAAATTAAGGGACCAAAGTTAAATTAACATTAATACTAACCTCGTAAATATTATTTAAAATTCACGAGCTTAAATATTAAAAATGAAATTTTGAAACCACCATTTTCAATACCAATAAAAAAACCAACCTGTTATACAATATACTATTAAAGTAAGTCTTGTTACATTTTTATCAATAAATAGATCAATTATTTAATAAATTGACTTAAATTTTGGCAACAACATTTTATAATTGTTGCTAGTACGGTAACATTTACCAACAATTAATTTTATTATTGCATATTTGATTAAGAACTCACATCAACAAATTCTACAACTTATTTTGTTGTTATATATTTTATCAAGAATTTGTAACGATAAGCCTTAGTGTTACGAATAATAACATGGAAACTAAATTATGTAATAACATTTTTAATATTGTTGTTAATATTTTAAGATTTAACAACAATTTATTTTATTTTTATGTATTTTGTTAAGAGTTTATAGTGACAAATCGTATTATTGTGATTAATAAATAAAAATAAAAAAATAAATTACGGAACAACATCTTACAATTGTTGCTAATATTATAATATTTAACAACAATTTTATTTATTGTTACGTCTATAATTAAAAATTCACAACAAAAAATCTTATCATTGGGACTAGTAACCTAAAAATCAAATTTAACAATGACATCTAAAAGTTGCTGCAAATATTGCAATTTCACATGACGACATGCACTGCCACGTAGACAAATACATTAACGTCTGGTGTAGTAATTAGTTCAACTTAAGTCAAAATGGATTTATTTTAAATAAAGAATAGAATTGAAAATTAAACTTATTATGATGTCATAAAAAAACAAAACATATCCATGCTTTTGTCAAATTGAGGAAAATTTTTTTTACACTTGTTGAGGTCATAAATTCTGATACAAGAGTTTTCACTTTCTTTAATTTTTGTGTTTCCAAAAATGAAATCAGAATTATGTTTTCTTTTCCTATTCACTTCCTCTAACATTATTTTTAATTAATATGTTTTATTTCATCTCCAAATTTTGTTTAAAAATATTTATATTTTTGATAAAAATAATTTTCAATATTCAATATTGTATTTATATATATACTATTCCTATAAAATTATACGTCAAAACTTGTTTGAATTTTATTTTATAAAATACTTTTATTTAAAAAATATTTTTTGAATTAAATTTATTTAATCGACATATTATAAAAAAATTATAAAATTTTAGCATGTGATTTTATAAAAATAATTTGAAAAAAAATGAAAATCATAAGTATAGTTATAAAATCATGAAGAATATTTGTTTTCTTTTATTAAAAACAAGAGTAAGTTATATTGATTTGTTTAGAGTATTATGTGCCTGAAACAAGAAAGTTAATAGGAATATACTAAATAAGCTTCTATTACATTGACCACCCAAATGAGTGTTAACGTATTAATATTTCAAAAAATATTTAATTGAGGTGGCTGGTTGAACATTTACAATCCGAAAAACTAAAGAAGGAAAATCCAAAACTATCTGAAAGATTTTTTTTTCTTTTGCTTCTTAATTTTAAATGGTGAAGCAGATCTAAGGTAATTTCTTCTCATCTCTTTGATCGAATTCCCAAATTCGGCTCCCCCCCCTGTTCGCTAGCTTATTAGACGTAGGATTTGGTTCGCGTTTTGCAGGAAATTGGGTGGTTTGAGAGAAAAAAAAAAAAGATGTTGACCAAGTTTGAGACGAAGAGTAATAGAGTGAAGGGACTGAGTTTCCATACTAAGAGACCTTGGATCTTAGCCAGTCTCCATAGTGGTGTTATCCAATTATGGGACTATCGAATGGGGACTCTGATTGATCGATTCGACGAACACGATGGCCCTGTTCGTGGCGTCCATTTCCACATGTCCCAGCCTTTGTTTGTCTCTGGAGGTTCAGATTTCATTTCATCTCAATTTTATATCCGCTTAATAAATTTCCTTGATTATTTTACTGATCCTTGGATTTCGATGTGAATTTGTGAAATGTGCTACTTAATTCGGAATTATTAGCTTCAATTCTATATAACACTTGAGAAACACGATGTTTATAATAATGCTGGATCTAGATTCACTCTTTAGAGGTTTCATATAATTGGACTTGGTTTACACCTTCTTAATATGCACATCTAAGTCGGGGCCAGTAGACATTGGAGACCTGCCAGTTTACCCTATATTAAATTCAAGGGCTTTCTCTGATGTCAATTATTGGAATTGGAGATATTCCAAAATTTCTTGCTTTTATGCTGGTAAGCATACGCCTAACCCACCCAAACAGAGCCTGATCTGCAAATGAGAGACTAACTGTGCCTTAAGATACAGGTAACATTCCAAAACCTCAAAATTTCAGGTCCCAAATTTCCTTCACTTTTGGGACGGCCAACTGTGTCCAATCCCACCTTGGCTCCCTCGGCATTTCCTTCTTGGCCATTCCACAGGAACGCGCTAGGCTGGTTTATCTCATTTATCATCCTAACTGAAAGAACAAGATATGGAACCAATAGCTCTGCTTGCTGAACAGGGTGCACTAAATTTTCTGAAGTCTGCCAACATAGGTGACTCTTAACATCCCAGCAGTTAATGCAGCGAGTCATTTCTGTATAAGAGTGTCTCAACTCAACCTATGATTTGGTGAATGAGTAATTTTCTTTTGTTCTGTTAAATGCCTTTTTTAAGGTAAATTATTATAAATAAAAGGTTTGAAGAATTAGAATAGATGCTTAAAATTTGAAGTTTGAGTACCAATAATTGGGAAATGATTTAAATTTTTGAATTTCTAATACAATTAGAACTTCTGTGTGCAAACACATTGGAATGTGTAAAATATCACAACAATTTAATTTCATTTAATGAGATTTTCATTTCACTTGCCTTAGTGATTATATAATTAGAGTTTTCTGGTCTTTTTCTTTTTTGGTCATTAGAATTAAGAAAACATAAATAGTCTTATTTGACAAGGTTTTATGACCAGTAATACACCTGTTTTTTACAAATAAAAATTATGAAAGAACAAGTTATGAATACAACAAATATTCATTTCTTTTAGATGACAGTGAACACAGTCTTGAAATAACTTTATAGCTGTTTTTAAATGTTTAAACCAAGACGAATAACATACTCATCGACCTTGCACCTTAGATGTTAAATTTCTGTGTCAGTAAATTTATTATAGGAAAGCAATGCCGTTGAGATTAATCTGAAAACTTTTAGAACACAAAAACATGAGCGATGAAGGTCTGGATTTGAAGTTTTTATTGGTGTCAAGAATTTTCAGTTTGTGCTACGGTTGTGTTTTACAAAGCATAGGTTACTTGTCAATACAAATTATATGAAAATCTGTGCTTTTTTGTTCAGGGGATGACTACAAGATAAAGGTCTGGAATTACAAGTTACATAGATGTCTCTTCACCCTTCTTGGACATCTGGATTACATTCGTACTGTGCAATTTCATCATGAGCATCCATGGATTGTGAGTGCTAGTGATGATCAGACTATTCGCATATGGAACTGGCAGTCACGAACTTGTATCTCTGTGTTGACTGGTCATAATCATTATGTGATGTGTGCCTCATTCCATCCTAAAGAAGACCTGGTTGTGTCAGCCTCCCTTGATCAGACTGTTCGAGTTTGGGATATTGGTTCCTTGAAAAAGAAGACGGCTTCTCCAGCAGATGATATCTTAAGGTTGAGTCATATGAACACAGATCTTTTTGGTGGTGTTGATGCAGTTGTTAAGTATGTGTTGGAAGGTCATGACCGAGGTGTGAATTGGGCTGCATTTCATCCCACCTTACCTTTAATAGTCTCTGGAGCAGATGATCGCCAAGTTAAGTTGTGGCGTATGAATGGTAATTATAGTAAAATGGTTCATTCTTCTCCCACTTATATTGCATTTGCTACAAAACTTGATTAAAATTTTTAGTTAAGTACACTTGTTGCCAAATTAAAATCTTCATAAGGAACTTACCTAATTATTTTCTTTTCTGAAGTTTGATGTATGTTACATGGGCCATGATATTTTTGCAGCTTCTCCATTTTACTTTGTGCAGCTGGAGTTTAGACCACTGAGTCGGTGTGCAGCTAGTAAACTATTTATTTGTTTGCAGATACAAAGGCTTGGGAGGTGGATACCTTGAGAGGGCACATGAATAACGTGTCATGTGTTATGTTCCATGCCAAACAAGACATCATTGTATCTAACTCTGAGGATAAAAGCATTCGTGTATGGGATGTAACAAAGCGAACTGGACTTCAAACTTTCCGTCGAGAACATGACAGATTCTGGATTCTTGCTGTTCATCCTGAGATGAATATTTTGGCAGCTGGACATGACAGTGGCATGATTGTATTTAAGCTAGAGAGAGAGCGTCCTGCTTTTGCAGTGAGTGGGGATTCTCTGTTTTATGCCAAGGATAGGTTTATAAGGAATTTTGACTTTCCAACTCAAAGAGAGGCACAGGTAATTCCAATTCGACGTCCTGGTTCCACAAGTCTGAATCAAAGTCCAAGAACTCTGTCTTATAGTCCTACAGAAAATGCTGTCCTTATCTGCTCAGATGTGGATGGAGGATCGTATGAGTTGTATGTGATACCAAAAGACAGCTTCGGTAGGGGTGACGGTTCGCTGGAGGCGAGGAAAGGTGTTGGTAGTTCTGCTATATTTGTGGCACGGAACCGGTTTGCTGTGCTTGACAAAGGCGACAACCAAGTTCTAGTCAAGAATCTTAAAAATGAAGTTGTGAAAAAGAGTGGCCTCCCGGTACCTACGGATGCAATTTTTTATGCTGGAACAGGTAGCTTGTTGTGTAGGTCAGAGGATAGAGTAGTCATATTTGATCTCCAGCAAAGGTTTGTCCTTGGTGACCTTCAAACCCCTTTTGTGAAATATGTTGTTTGGTCTGATGACATGGAAAGTGTTGCTTTGCTCAGCAAGCATTCCATTATCATTACTAACAAGAAGCTTGTGCATAAGTGCACTCTTCATGAGACAATACGTGTTAAAAGTGGAGCCTGGGATGAGAATGGTGTTTTTATTTACACCACGTTAAACCATATAAAATATTGCCTTCCCAATGGAGATAGTGGAATAATCCGTACGATTGAGGTTCCTATATACATAACTAAGGTTTCAGGCAATACTATATTTTGCCTGGATCGTGATGGGAAGAATAGGAATGTCGTTATTGATGCTACAGAATACATTTTCAAGCTCTCTCTGCTTCGGAAGCGATATGATCATGTTATGAATATGATAAGAAACTCCCAGCTCTGTGGTGAGGCCATGATTGCTTATCTGCAACAGAAGGGGTTTCCTGAAGTGGCTCTCCATTTTGTCAAAGATGAGAAAACACGCTTTAATTTGGCTTTAGAGAGTGGGAACATTCAAATTGCTGTCGCATCAGCTAAGGAGATTGATGACAAAGATCATTGGTATAGGTTGGGTGTGGAGGCCCTTCGCCAAGGCAATGCTGCTATAGTGGAATATGCCTACCAGAGGACTAAGAACTTTGAGAGATTGTCTTTTCTTTATCTCGTAAATGGTAACCTGGAAAAGCTATCCAAGATGCTGAAAATTGCAGAAGTTAAGAATGATGTTATGGGTCAGTTTCACAATGCTTTGTACCTTGGTGATATACAGGAACGAGTTAAGATCTTGGAGAATGCTGGTCACTTACCTCTTGCTTATATTACAGCATCTGTCCATGGTCTACAGGATGTTGCTGAAAGGTTAGCAGCTGAGTTGGAAGATGATGTCCCTCCTTTGCCAGTGGATAAAAATCCTTCCCTATTGATACCTCCAACCCCTGTTATGTGTGGTGGTGATTGGCCCCTTCTGAGAATCATGAAAGGCATATTTGATGGTGGATTTGATGGTGGCAGGGGTACTGTGGATGAAGAGGAGGGTGCAGAAGGTGACTGGGGTGAAGATCTTGATGTGGTTGATGGCTTGCGGATTGGGGACGTTAGTGCCATTTTGGAGGATGGGGAAGTGGCTGAAGAAAATGAAGAGGGTGGATGGGACCTTGAAGATTTAGAACTCCCCGCTGAGGTTGAAACCCCTAAGGTTTCCGGCAATGCTCGTTCTTCTATTTTTGTGGCACCAACTCCTGGTATGCCTGTAAGTCAGATTTGGATTCAGAGGTCATCTCTTGCTGCTGAACATGTAGCAGCTGGCAATTTTGACACAGCAATGCGTTTGCTGAGCAGGCAACTCGGCATAAGGAACTTTGCTCCTTTGAAATCCATGTTTCTTGATCTTTACACTGGCAGTCATAGCTATCTTCATGCATTAACATCTGCTCCAGTGGTGCCCCTGGCAGTTGAGAGGGGATGGAGTGAGTCTGCTGCTCCTAATGTTAGGTGTCCACCATCCCTTGTATTCAATTTTTCTCAGTTGGATGATAAGCTGAAGGCTGGGTACAAGGCCACAACAGCTGGAAAATTCACTGAGGCTCTTCGGTTCTTCCTCAGCATTCTTCATACGGTTCCATTGATTGTTGTGGAGTCAGGGAGGGAAGTTGATGAAGTCAAGGAGTTAATTATTATTGCCAAGGAGTATGTACTTGGTCTGCAGATGGAGCTGAAGCGAAGAGAGATGAAAGACAATCCAGTACGCCAGCAGGAGCTTGCTGCCTACTTCACCCACTGCAACCTTCAACTGCCTCACCTCAGACTTGCTCTGCTGAATGCAATGACCATCTGCTATAAGGCTAAGAACCTGGCTACAGCAGGTAACTTTGCCCGGCGACTACTAGAAACAAACCCCACAAATGAGAATCAAGCAAAGACAGCAAGACAAGTGCTCCAAGCCGCAGATAGGAAGATGACAGATGCCTCTCAGCTGAACTATGACTTCAGAAACCCATTCGTGACTTGTGGGGCAACTTATGTGCCAATTTACCGAGGACAGAAGGATGTATCCTGCCCATATTGCGCTGCTCGCTTCGTCCCTAGCCAGGATGGGCAATTGTGTGCTGTATGTGATATCGCTGTTGTCGGGGCAGATGCATCAGGACTGCTCTGTTCTCCTTCACAAATTCGCAATCAAATTCGATGATTGCGCTACTTTTGTCTGAGTCTTGTTTCAGGCTTCCTCTACCTCACTCGCTGTGCCAACAAAACCAGGCATGTCGATTGATTCTTCTCTGCAGGTGAAAGGTAAGAAGCATGAAGAAAATTTGATATGGGTTCAAATTCTTTGCACCGTCAATTTTTATTTTTTTTTGTTTTGGTTTTGAAATTAAGATATAATGATAATAATAATAATAATAATAAGAAGAAGAAGAAGAAGAAGAAGAAGAAGAAGAGTAATAAAGAAACAGGGAATTTTGATTTAGGCTATTCTTGTTAATTTGATGAGCAAGAATAGTGAGAGAGGGCCCTTGTTAAAACAGATAATGGTTGATAGGCGAGACTTTTCATTTCAATGTAATTCGCTTTGCATTTCCTCTGATTCCTTTTTGGGTTTCCATTGATTTGAGTATTTCTCTGCACATAAAGTGTAGGCCATGAATAATATGATGGATCAGCAATGGTTTGATTGGTTGCTTTTTAAGTTGTGATACTTGTCTTGGTTACCGTCATTCAAATGTTTTCATTTCACAATCTCCTTAATTCGAGTTCTAGCACTTCAACTTCCAATCATTCGCACTTCAAACCTATTAAATCAAATACATTAATTAATAAACTCTAGATAAAAAGTTCTAAAAACCAATATGAGGTTAGATGAAAACCTTTATGATTTTGATATTGAAGAAAGAACCATCCCTCTGCAAATCACATTCGAATTATTTTGTAGATGTTAGTTCCGGCCGAAAAAACAAATGAATAGGTGGGAGGTAGGTATAGGGTTAAAGGACGTGGTAGATGGTTATTAGTTGAGAAAACGTGGTCCAATCCAAGACGAAATGAGAGACGTGATCCGCTAACGTCTCTGCATTTGCTTGCTTTAAGAGAACTTTTTCAGACTTTTGAGAGGCCTGTCTCTCCTTTCCTCCCTCCCTCCCTCCCATCAAATATCAACAACAAAAACCAGTGAAAAAGAGATGCAAACCAATTGTGAGGTTGACTTCTTTTCAACCATGGAAAATGACCCAGAAATGATTCTCTTGGGAAAAGAAGACCATCTTTCTTATTGGGAATTCGTCAACTCCTCTGATTATGATGATGATCCTGGTGGTGTTATTTCTGTCTCTGATGATGCTTCCCTTTCTTCCTCTCCAAAGGACACCCTCACCCCTCACCTGATTCAATGCTATGCCTGTGATGGGGATGGTGAGCTGGAAGTGGATGATGGTGATGATGATTTGGATGATGAGTTGGTGCCACGAGCATTCAGTGGGAAACTGGGAAGGCAAAGGATGAGGAAATTAGGGAAGAGGGTATGTGCCAAGATGCACACTTCCAAAAAGTCACCCTTTTTGTATATGAAACCCGGGTGTGTTTATGGGAAGCATTGCCTTGGATTCAAGCATAGTTTCTAGAGAACAAAAAACCAGTATCACTGAACTGGACTGGACTGGAGGTGATTCATGCCATTGCCATGCGCCCATCTTCATTTGATTTTACTTGTAATTGCTCTCTAGTTTGGATTGCTTAACCATTAGGTTTATTGTAACTTGACTTGGCTCATATAATTGTGAATTAGCTAATGATGATGAGGAACTTATAATTTGATGTTTGATGTTTGTGAAGAAAGGGTCTGAATCTAACTGGTGGTTTGGAATATGTGTGTACGGTATGGGCCTAATGTATTCTCTGTCAATCCCAACCTTTGAAACGGATTCTGAAGCCTTATTTATGCTTTATCCCAATTATTATATCATCTATCATTTCATTTTTTTCTAAAATGAAATTAATATATGATTTTATAAAGAGAGTAAACCTAATTTCCGATTGATATTTCAAATTGTTGTATTAAAATGGTTTTGAAATTCAATTTAAGTTTATTGGATTAATAAAAAGAATTTTACAAATAAAGTAAATAATCCTAGCAGTGGGTGAGTGGGTGAGTGAGTGAGTGAGCGTAAGTGGAGGGACAGAATTTTGCAGAACCTTTTGGCGTGTTAATGTTTCATTCATTACGTAAACGTTCGAGGAAATGAGGAGTACACAACTGCTCAGCATTTATTGTTCATTGGTTTTCACAATCTCTAAAGTATCCTCCCTTTACCTCTCATATATGCCACTGAATTATTTTTAAAACATCGTTTTTTTTAAATTTATTGAATTAGGTTGGTTTTCTGAAAAATTACAAAATTAAATCGAAACAACGAAAATACTTTTAATTTGAAGCATTTTTTTAAAGTTAGGGTTTTGATTTTTTTTAAAATAGGGTTAAGGATTTGTGGATTTCAGGTTTTATAGGTTTAGAGTTTGTGTAAGGTTTTGAGTTTTTTTTTTAAGTTTTTTTTATATATTCTTTAATTTTTTTGAAATGTAAATTTAATAATTATTTAATTTAATATTTACAATCATCGTATTTACATAAATCACATTTTCAAATTATAAAATTTAATTTGATTTATAATTGAAACTCAAACTACTTAATTTGATTATCTCTTAGTTTGTAATTTTTTTCAATTTTTTTAATGCAATTGAGGTTTATTCAGTTTTTTTCTACGAGAGGTTGAGGTCGACTAGATTTTTCAGTGCATTATTTTTAAACTTTCGTTGCATTTTTTTACCAAAGGTTGAGGTCGATCAGATTTCTTCAGAAAATATATCCTAAGAATCCTAGGATATCTTATGGGTGAGTGGGAAAAAAGTGGGGAGATGAAAGTGCTAGAGGGAAAACGCTTCACGTAAGACGTGTTTTCAGTGCATTGTCAAAAAAAAAAAGCAAAAAGTGTGTCTAGCTGGATGCGTTTTTAGCTGACAGGCGTTTTCATGCCTTGTCAGCTAAAAACGAGCCTAATTAGACGGACTTTCAGTGCTTTTTTCTAATAGTGCACTGAAAATGCATCCTACGTGGAGTGTTCTCTCTAGCACTCTCAACTTCCCACTCACTCGAGAAAATTTTCTGAATGAATTACCATTCACCTTGGCTTTATAAAAGGATGACTTTCAGTATTGGGTGGCATAAGGCATTTACGAGCAAACAAAATTGTAAGAAGAAGAGGAAGTTCACAAGGCGTTTGATAAGGTATAATTTGGAGCTACCACATAATTTGCATTAAGTAAAGATCAATTTTTGTTGTTCATATTTAATTACAATATTATTTTTCTGCATAATGTTTTAGTTTCGAACATGTGAAACATGTTATTTCGTTGAAAATGAGTGGACGAATTAATGTTATTACTTATTACGTGAAGTGTGTGACATCGAGAATAAGGTCTTTTTTTATCTAAGAACACAACGCATTTGACTTTTAACCTGAACATACAATTATTGGAGCTGCGTGGAAGAATTAGACAAAAAATCGTCGAATCCAACTAGATGAGAGTATCATCACTTAAATATCAATGTTGTGCTTCGATAAACCTCGTCAGACATGACGCTTTCGATATTAGAGGCGCAAAGGGGTTAGAGGTGATATGCAGATGCATATTACTAGTGGATCACCAATTCTCAGGTTATATGCGGAGTTCTTTTTGGTTCAAGTTGTGTATCGACCTCTTCGCCTTCACCGTTACGTCTACACTCGAGTAGAGGTTGTGGTTTCAACCTCTCATCTTCTTCGCCTTCATCTGTGGTTGATTGTGGAGTGCTCCTCGGTTGTCACAATGTATCCTCTATTTTAGGAATAGGTGGTTGCAAAGATGGTCTAACTTGGTAGAATAGTGATCCCAAAAGAAGGTGCGACTATCGGTGTCGATTCTTATGTAGATGTAGATGATGGACCCACTTTGGTAGCTGCTCCAGACCTTAAATGCCTAGGCGTCCGTCGTGGCCTCCTCATATGATATTGTCTACCTCCCGCCTCTTTCGCAAGTAGATATGACTTGCCATGTTATCTAAGCCATGGCATGTACTCTAGATCGCAGGCTAACTCCGGAGCGATAATGGCTTCGCTAGTAGGTAAAAACTCGTACCTATTGCTCCCAAGGTTGATATATTCCATGTGGAATATAAACCAATGCTCATCCATTCTTCCCCGCAAGTCGATATGGTGCAAATCTTCAATGTCTTAGGGTGCCGACAAAATCGTTTGCCTAAACCCAACCTATCGTATAACTCTATTTGACTTGTGCATCTCCACCATAGCGTACACTACCAATGGCACTTTCATGTGTCAGATGTTAGGATTTACCAAGAATTCAGACGTGATACATTCTTGAATTTTCGTATTGGGGTATGGCATCCATTTAAAATATATTAAAATAATAAAAATTTTAGTTATATATATACTATTAATTTTTAAATCAACTACGTTAATATTATATAATTCAAATTTAAAAAACACATACATCCGTTTCTGATAGTTGATCTTACAGAAGTCGTATATCTTAAAGCTCCTCTGGTAGTCCCACGTAACTCAGCCCATGGTTCCACCTATTGAAATAATATGTTAACATAATAATTTAAAATTTAAATAATTGTATTATGGTAAATATATTATCTAATGAATTTTACTTTGTTACAAGTGAGAATGTATAAGGGTAATCCACTCGAGAACGTAAAAATGAAAGTCAGTACCATGCCATGATTGCAATAGTAGCATGCAACTACCGATTTTAATTTTATGTGGTTTCGTCACCCAACACATCTCCCAGTACAATGTCACCTACACAGCTAACCCCTAACTGCGTTCGTCCACTTCTTTAAAGTGTATGAGTTTTAACAGTTACCTTAAATGGACAAGATTTCGTGATTTATTGGACATTAGGAGTCCCACGATGATCATAAGGATATACGCTCAAATGTGTTATTCTCTTTGGACTTTACTTGATTCCGCATCGAGCCCACAAAATTTCCTTTTCAACCAATTCATATCTATTCGGGCTCCATAAATCGTTTCCAGAACCCTCTCCAAAAGTTGCTCGCATACATCTTTCCAATCAACTGCAACAACTAACTCAATCAGTACCAGCCCATCCACAGGTAACCCGAGCTGTAACTGCATGTCCTCGAGAGTGATAGCACACTCGCCGCATGGAAGATGGAATGCGTGCATCTCGGGTCTCTATCTTTCTACCAACGCGTTTACAAGTGTGGGGTCCAATTTACACCCCTATCCATACAGGCCAGTACAAAATTTCCACATCTCTCAAGTGTGATTCGATTAAGGACGATGGAGAAAGGGGTAGATTACAAACGTACGTCTCCAAAATTCGTTCTTCAAGCTACATATAAAAAAATACAAAATATTAAATTCCAGTATAACAAAAAAATATTTAAATTAAATTAGATTAAATATAATAAAAAATCATTACCATTTGCAATTGATCAATCGAAATTTACTTGTCATCCAAATGGATTAGAGATTTTACCATTCCTAATTTCGAAAAACACAAAACAAATTGTAATAAAAAAATAATTTTAAAAAAAGTAATACAATTTTAATAAAAAATTAGATGAGTTTATATAGAAAAAAAAGCCATCAAGGGTGGTTTCAATAGATATTTAAATAGTTGTTGAATGGGATGGCCGTTAAGGAAAATGCTTCTAGTAGAAAGCGTTTTCGTTATTTCGGCCTAATCCTGTAATTTTTTGAAAAAAAATTAACTTAATCTAATAATTTTTTTAAAATAAGATATTTTTCAGAAATTCACTCATATATCCCTCATTATACCTTTCAAAAATTTATTATTATATTAATAATATAATAACATATTGAGGAGTATTATTATTATTATTATGTATTTATATGTTCCAAATTTATTAGTCAAAGCAAAGAAATTATTATATTGAGAAGTAGTAGATTTGTGTGCCCGCGTGGCACCTCCTTTCTTTTCTATTCTCTGCTCAGTGTTGCTAATGGAAGTAGATGTGGCTGCTTTGTTGAAACAAGGGGAGGATGGCAGGTATTAGGCTGCAGCTGTTGAATCGGATTACAGTTTGGTTGGGTGTTATTTTAGGAATTAAATCCAGCAATAAATGATAGGTTTTGTCTTTGAAATTGGGATGCAAAAAGTTGGTTGGGGATTCTTAATTTACAAGTTCTGAATGAGCAATGGAATAGGTACGGACCACACATTGAAAGCAACTTACGAGGAAAAATGAAAATCATGTTAAAAGGAATGGCAATGAATTTTGATATTCAACCACCTCTCTCTACATCATTTCTGCAGGTATTACTACATTCAATCAACTTGCCTGTTTTTACCATTCAACTTCTATCTCTTCTCAACGGGAATCTGTCGTGGTATTAGTTTAAAGAAAGTCATTAAATTAGTTCATTCAAGAATCAATACTACTTAGTTGAATCAAGCAAAGGTTAAATTAGATAGTTAAACTGGATTTTTTAAAAAAAATTTTATAATCTATTTAATTGAATTGGAAAAATCAATTAAACTAATCGAATTAATGACCTGATTAATACGATTGTTGATCCGATTTCAATGTTTTTACATGTTAATCGAAATCGAAGAGAAAGGGCTAAGATGTTAGTTAAGTAAAAGCAATCATTTTTAAGGTTAATTTGTGATTATATTTATTTATTTATTTTAAATAATTTAATTAAAATTAAATAGAGTTTAAATAAAAGCATTGAATATGAATGAGTGTAATATATTATTAAAAATTAATTATGTCGTATTATTTCATTAATGTTTAAAAATTAAACTATGATGCAAAAACATTAATAATTAGTTTTGCTTGAAATGTAAGGAAGAACTTTTTAAAATATGTTTTTAATATTTAAAAGTGGGTCATTATTATATTTATTGAATAGTTATAAAACATATTCTGATAAATAAAACAAAAATAGATTTTGAAAGCCTTATATTAATGATAAATTAATTAGTGAAATATTGAAAAATAGATTTTAAGATCCACGTATATTTTGGGACTAAAAATTAAAATAGTGCGGGGCATGGCATATTTTGAATTTATTTATCAAGGTGTTTCCCGTAACAGAGGAAAGTACAAAATAATAGTAATAATAATAAATGTAAGATATTGTGAATAATAAAATAAATAAATGTAAGATGCAGAGAATCAGAATCTCCCGTGACTATTTTTCATTTTATGAGAGAGAGAGTTTGAGAAATTTTCAAATTAAATCATATCAATTACTAGAATGTTTAATTTGAATTAGCAATGGATCTCAATTGGAGAATCTTTACTTACTTTGGGGGGTTTTAGAAAATTAACTCTATAATATTAAAAATTTATGAAAATGACTTGAGTACCAAATTATTTAAAAGGATGACCTAAAATTTATAATAAAATTCGGTGACACCATTTTTTTAGGGAGTACCACTCAAAAAACGTACTCAATCGTTATCCAATAATTAATTCAATGATTAGTTGGAAAAAAAATTTGTGTCGCCACTTTCCGATGCAGCACCCGTATGATTTTTTTAAATACATATATTTTCATGTGTATTCCTGGAGTAAAAAGAAAAAAAAAATCAATTTTGGTGACAGATTTTTAAGTGGCAGCACCAGTGTATGAATTTTTTTAATTATTTTTTGGTGTTGCCTCCTTCAGTGGAGGCACCAAATTTCAGTAAAAATATTTTTCTAGTAACAAATTTATAAGTGACAGCGCCAGTGTAGGATTTATTTTATTTTATTTTTCGGTGTCGCCTCCTTCAATGGAGGCACCCAGTTCAGTAAAAAAAATTCTCTGGTGCCTACTCCAAACATGGTGGCACCAAAATCAGTATGTTTATATAAGCTCCTATCTTGGGCATAATTCATTATCTGTATTTGTTTTGTTACATTTGTTGCTAATTGTTGAAGAGGGGAGAAAAAAAATATAGTCTTTGTTTTAGTTGGAGTGTGCGACATAAAAATTAATTCTCATTTATGTTCATTTTGATAGTGCCATTTTAGAAAGAGCAGTTAGTTGTGTATTTGAATCTCACCGGAAGGTTGAAATGAGGTTCAATAAAAATGTAGGGGTGCAAGAAATAGCTCAATGTTGTGGGAGGATAATGTCTAAACTATTCTACAAATTTTCAATTTCCTTCAATCCGTCGAAATTTCAGCAAATGGAATTTGTAGACGAAGAAGACTTGGGCACAATGGTGGAAATTTGTTGCTCGAATGGGGACAGCAACATTGAACCAGCTCAATTGTTTGTCGAGTTAGTCGAACACGAGCCCTTGAAAATGTCACTCCATTAAGTCAACAACACAGGTTTGACTTTGATCTCAATGTCAGATGGACAAAACAATCATGTTATAGAGGGTCATCGACAGGGGCTAAATAAACACAGCATGGGTCGACAACGTATAATAACCCAATTCCAGCTCGTCGTTTAGAGATACATCTTGAGATGAGGGGCATCGATACAGACGATGAAGAAGGGTCTGATAATGATGTTCATTCTTACCATGATGGTGAAGAATATAATGACCCCGATCAAGATGAAGTCCCAGATGATATTGAAGATAAAAGCGCAAAGAAGGGTGAAAATCTACACCCCCTTCGGTCGGGCACCTGAGTCATGGGATTATTATACAAAATGACGCTGGGGCAACATGTTGATTGTTAACCCTGATGCGACCCATGCACTTGAGTGCCTCGAGTATGAAGATATACTACCTAGAGTGCCCCCAGTATGAAGATATACTACCTACTCACTAGTTGATGACATATTTGGAAACAAAAGATTTGTTCGGAGGATAGTGACTCCCAAATAAGCAATACTATGTATATATTATCAAGCAGTACAATATGAAAGTGTCGATGGACTACAAAGTCATCAAGTCTACACCGAAATTATATGTTGGACAATGTTGGAGGTTTAGGGAAAGGTGCTAATGGTAGTTCGAGCTGCATTGGGGCAAAGGACTCAATAGTGGCGCATTCAAAAACTTGAAGAGCCCCATAGATGCATGTTCACACGTATGACGCAAGACCTTCACAAACTAGATGTGAAAACAATCTGCAACTGCATCATGCCGATGGTGAAGGACATGTCCACCATTCTTGTATTGGTCTTTATTGCTGACATGCAAGCCTGATTCTAATACCGGTTGTCGTATAGCAAAAAAAAACTCTTTTCCCTTTCAAATTTCTTTCAATAGTCGATTGTGGCCTAGTGGGGACCAATTTTCATTTAAATAGGAAAGAAGAACAAAAAGAAAGAAAAAGAAAGTGAATAGTTCTGTATTGATGTGACCCGTCGATCACAAGCCCATTACCTTTTTTTTTTTTACTTTCTTTTTCTATTCATTTTTCCCCAATTTTCCCTACACATTTCCTTTTCTATTTTTCTATTTCTATTCATTTCTCTTTTGTTTTTCTACTAACATCTTTTTCTTTCTTTATTCACTTTTTTAATTTTATTAATACATCAATTTTTTTCATTTAAATTTTCATATTTCTTATCATCTTTAAATATTATTTTCTTCCTCATTTCTTTTATCATTTTCTAATTTTTTTTATTTCACCTAGATTTATTTTATTAAACTCCCATCATTTACCGTATATTTTTTTTCTTTACTATTTTCCATCCGATTATATGGAATATTATATTTTTTAAAGCAAAAGAAAAAAAAAAAACTACCAAAGCAAACACATTTTTATTTAAGTATTTGATTATATCGAACAATGCATTTATTTTTCTCATCATCTAAACATGTTTTCCTTCCACTAATCTTATTTCTATATACATAACTAACGGATCAAATATTGTTTAACAAAATAACATTTCAACTATTACAATAATAATTCAATTAAAATTATCACATTATACAGTTGATAATCTAGTTAAATCAGTATTTTGCTCGGTTCCTTCAACTTCTACTTGAATTAGGTTGATTAGGAACCCCATGGTATTCAACTTTGGTTGCTCTCAGGGAACAACATTTCGTCAACACTTCCCTCGCCTAAGAGCACTTCCCTGCTAACATTTCCTCCCATGACAGCATAACCAATTTGCGGTTGTGACCGCGTAACCACTGTCAACAAGAACTCTTGACTACATAACCACTACTAACTAGAAGCCCTATCTCCCTTAGCGTTAAATTGGGTATTTCAATAGGGGCTGGAACTCTTGACCGTGTAACCATTGCCAACAGAAACTCTTAACTGCGTAACCACTACCCTAAAAACGACATTATGTTTTACGATTTGTTTATCTATAAGGGTTATGGTCCATTCCCCACATGGCAATGAAATATGTGCCACTTCAAACGCCACCATTTCGACTTGAACGTAGACATACTTAAAACAACTAAACAATTTCTCCGTAGAACACCACCATAATAATAAATATTCCCCTTCATTCAACAAAACAAATTGTTTCTTTTTTTTTTTCTTTCAACATAACAACAACAACTAAAAAAGATTAAAAGAAAAATTAAAACCTTTACTTGTTAAGTTGGCGTTGGGGATATATATAGCTGGTGGTGTCGCCACATTTGGAGTAAGCACCAGGGAAAAAAATATTTTTTACTGAATTGGGTGTCTCCACAGAAGGTGGTGGCGTCGAAAAAGTAAAAAAAAATTACTGGTGGCACCACATCTGGAGTAGGGACCACGAGAATTTTTTTACTGATTTTAGTGATTCCATGTGAAGTGGCGGCACTGAAAAATTAAAAAAAATGTATATATTGGTGCCGCCACATCTAGAGTTGGCACCAAAAAAAAAATATTTTTACTGAAATTTGGTGCCTCCATTGAAGGTGGCAACACCGAAAAATAAAAATAAAAATCTTACACTAGTGTCGCCACTTATAAACCTGTCACCAAAAAAATAAAAAAGTTCCTACACTAGTGCCACCACTTAAAAACTTGTCACCATAATTAATTTTCTTCTTTTTACTTTGAAAATACCTGTGAAAATACGAGTAAAAACTCATATGCGTGCCGCCTTGGAAAATGGTGGCACCAAAAAAATATTTTTTTTAGCTAATCATTGAATTAATTATTGGATAATGATTGAGTGCATTTTTAGGATGATGTCGACTTAGAAAGTGGCGACACCCAATTTCACTATAAATTTTAAGTCATTTTCCTAAATAATTTAGAAATTAAATCATTTTCATAATTTTTTAATATTACAGAGTTAATTTTCCAAGAAATCCTATTTCCTATAATAAAATTGTTGGAGATGCAGACCACTTTCTGCAGTTTTAAATTTGTTGCTATCTGATGCCAATGGGACTTCATATCCCACAATTTCTATGTTGTAATGTTTTTCCTTTTCCCCTCAACACCCCCCCCCCAATATATATATATATATATATATATATATATGAATTTGAGGGTTTTATTCATTAATTATTATTATTATTTTATAATTTAAAGAAATTTTATGAAGCTTTTTATCCATGGAATTTGATACTGTTTCTTTTGTTTGAGAAATCTTACATTATATGATTATCACTTTTGAATTTTAAACAATCTCATGAAATGGTAATCTCAATTTTTCAACACTGTCAGGATTTCAGAATATAGGGGTAATTTAAATCGATTTTCATTAATTATTTTGCATTTCTAACAATTTTAAGAGTTAACTAATAGGTGATGCAATCATATATTTAGTGATTAATATATGATTTTTAATAAAAATTAAAATTTATTAAAATTTTATGGAAATTAAGACTTAAAATTATTAAAGAAATTAAACATGTTTTAGAAACCAAATTTTATAATAAGGAAATTTTAGTAAAATGTGATTTTAGATAATATTACATTTCGTCAACTAAACACCAAAAATCTTATATTCCAAGTAAATGACCCAAACAGGGTATGTAACATATGATAATTATATTACTAGAGGTAATTTTACATTTCTTAAACCAATTGCACCTTTAGCACATTACTGGGTATATTACATTACTATGTTTGGTTCATTTAGCTATAATATATTTTTTTCTACTTAATTGATGAAATGCAAAATTACTTAAAAAGCACATTTTACTATATTGTCTTCATAAAATTTGCATTTTTTATTAATTACTACACGAAGCTTATAGTATTTCATTTTACAAATTTCTCTAGTAAATTAATTCCAAATATTTATTCACAAATAAATAAATTGAAATTGGATGGGAAGGTTAGGCAACTAGAACTTCTCTTTTAATCAAGGTGATATAGGTGTGTGTGGATAAAATAAACTTATGAGAAATTAATGAAGACTTCAAGGTGTGTATCAATGTCACTTTCTTTAAGGTTCTATTCATCTCCACCTATATGTAAAAGAGTTACTGGCAAATAAACCTGGAGGATACAATTAAGCCCAATGATTGTCGACGTTTTACACTAACGAAAATAGTCCACTAAGCATTAAGCAGAGCATAACAAGAATATCAATTTTTATAAATAATCTCTGTGGCAATACTTTATAAACAATCTAGAAATATAAAAGATAATGGGAGAATAAAAAGAAAATTGGTTTCTATGTTTTTTTGGTGTGTCATACAAATGAAATTTCACTCCTACTTATAAGAGCTCTCATATCTCTTCATAGGGACGTAACTACCAAAATGGATAGTTATATATTTAGTAATAAACATAATTATTCAATAGATATATATTTGAACAATCATGATTCGTTATTAATAATAAAATGATATAATTTTTGAATTTAAGAGACATAATCCATTAGTAAGAAATGTGATAACTCTTGGTTAATAACCAAATGATATAACTTTTGGTTGCTTATCGCTTTTCTTTTGCAACCATTGGAACACTATATATATTTTGAAAATGTTCCAACAATCTCCCCATATTTTCAAAATGTTCTAGATTTTGATAATCTTGGAAACTAATTGCATAAATAAAAGTGTATTACGATTAAGCCTTTATTTAGTGAAAATATGTTAAAGTTAATCAAAATTGCATGGTAGACTATGCTTTAAACCAACTATTCCATTTGACTAGCTGAACACATCTCACATAATGATTTCAACACCAGTCAATGTACAGTATCGAGGGACACTATTATGGCCATGTATCTTGTAACACCCCAAACTCGGCCTAAACGTTATGGACGAATCAAGAAGTGTTACGAAGAAGGGTTTTGAAAATAGTGTTACTTTGTAACACCCTAAACTCGGCCTAGAAGTTTAGACCGAATCCAGGATGCTACATTGATAACCGAAGTGATCGTAGGAATTTTTTTTTCAAAACGAGTCGACCTTAATTCTATTTCCGAAACCATTCATATCTTTATGAACCAAAAACATTTAATTACTTAAAGTTCCGTCGGTAAAATTACATTAAGCTTGATAAATAACCGAAATCAAATAAACGAGTAAAAATTTCAAAAAACAAAAATTTCACCACAGCTTTATAAAATCTTACAGCTCAAAACAGTATAATCAAAATATAAATTAAAAATTAGAACTGAAATGACCTTTTGTAACAGTGACTGTCCGAGACCTCCGCATATCGAGTCTAACATCAGAATTCAAAAATGTACCTGAAAGGGGAAAAACAGAAGGGGGTGAGTTGCACAAGCTCAGTGTGAGTTCAAAACCAATCTAACTACAGAACAGGATGCCGGATAGCAGTTCAATAACAATACGTCCTTACAGGGACAAACAGATACAAGAAGGTAGACTGACACCCCTACAAAAAGGTAACAATACAAGCCCACTAAGTTGTACACAGTCACTGTCGCACAATAGCAGTCAGATACATAGTTGTCATTCAGTCAAATAGAAATAGTCAAATAATTTCACAGGCAGAACACCCCCAAATTAGACACGTATGTATGCAGTATGGTATTAAAATAACTCACTCATCCAGTCAACACACTTCTCCGTCCTCCGATCACACCACATAAGAGCTGTTAGCTCATCTAACCAAACACACCATATAGGACCTCGAAGGCACATCCAACCTTACACACTATATACGTTGACTGAGCCACTCAGATATATTACGCAGCAAGGCTGTCGTATAAGCTTTACTGTGTAATGCGGTAAATTGCGGTACTGACGTGTAGTTGAACTGCCACATTAGATAATGGTACGTAGCATAGCTAACGTACATGCAATACAGTGCGATGCGGTAACCTGCTATATCGGTAAATTGCAGCTGAGCTACCAGATCATATAGTCATACACAGCGAAGCTGATGTATATACCGTACAATGCAGTGCGGTAATTTGCTATACAGTTATGTTGCAATTAAACTGCCAGATCAGATAGTAATATGCAGTGAAGCTGACGTATATGTTGTACAGTGCAGTGCGGTGATCCGTCGTACAAATTAGTTTCAGTAAAATTGCCAAATCAGTTCAGTCTCAGTCTCCCTTCTCTTCAAAACCCCACCCAAAAATCTAATGCATATGTATATGTGCAGACAGACAAACAGAATCAAAATACCAATTTCAGACAGTCACTTAGAGACAAAAACTCACATTCAGTCAATCAGATACAGAATATACACAATCTTGTAGAACAGTGACATATTAACAGACAACCAAACAGAGCATATTTGTGCACACACACCCAGTTAAACAAGTTCAACAATCAGACATCCCACTTATAACAATCACAAGTTATACATAACAGAACACTTAGTCACAGATATAAAGGACTAGTCACCCTTACTAAAGCTTAGCTAAGGGTTGTGTTATACATACACATCCCCGCTCAAAGACATGCACAAACCAAAATTTAATGTCCCAGAACCACACGCCCGTGTGCTTCGGCCGTGTGGAACAACCCAGGCTGTGTGAGGGTCAAAACGTCCGTGTGGAGGGAAGCACACGGCTGTGTAGCAGAAGCACATACCTGTGTGAAGTAGGGACACGGCCATGTGAATAGGCCATGTAACAATCTGTCTAATTGTGCTAAAACAAATGCAGGGTAGACACGGCCACGTGCCCACCACAGTCGTGTGTGCCCGTGTGGGATCCCTAAATCCCAAAATCAGCTACACGACCATGTGGCCAAGCGTGTAGAACTAAATCCCTAAATCCTTAATTCCCAAATAAACACGCCCATGTGTCCAGAGGACACGGCCGTGTAAAAATCGACAAAAATCCCCAAATCAGCCACACGACCATTTGGCCAGGCCGTGTGGCACCCAAATTGGCCCAGAAGCCTTAATACCCAAAAACACAAGGCCGTGCGAATCAACACACGCCCGTGTGGTCGCTGGGGAGGACATGAAACCACTCTAAAACAACCCTAAAATCACCCTTTTGGCCACCAAAACAGTTCCTAACCTTAGCTACTACTACAGTATATCAGAAAAGACGTTTTCCCCTTACCTCCAATGACTAAAACCCAAAACCAACAAGTTTGCGTACAGTCACGAAAAGCCAAAACAATAAAACAAATAAAATAGTATAGTTAAAGTTTGAATCCCACACCTGTTTTGCTTCAGACTCTGCCCTATCGATGAGGAAACTATTCTCCACCAGCAATTTTATTTTGAAAAGAACAAAGAAAAACTTCCAACAAAAACGAAAAAGAAAACCCAGTAAGAAAAAAATAAAAAGAGGACGTCCAGCCCCCCAAAAAATAAAAGTCCAAAAATAAATAAAATAAATTAATTGCTAATAACTATAATTATTAACTAAAAACAAAACAGAATAAAATGCTTCCCCAAAAATACGCACCCAAAGACTCGAACCCAGAACCTTGAGGTATACTAGCACTCAACTTAACCACCAGACCAGCAAGCCCATTCTGACACTTAAATGCGCCACTAAACATAATAGCGCGACCTCTTCACTGACCCTAACCACAAACACTCAAAACTTCTAACCCCTAAATCTGGGTGTTACATACTTCGATAAAAATCTTGTATAGTTACTTGTTAAAAAGAGTCAGAGTTTTTTGCAAAACGTATTCACTTACATGTTCATCACTGAAACCGTCGTTAGTTTGTTCATTCACCAAAACATAATTTGCAGCAAAAATCTTAAAAGCCGTTATTTATTTTGAAAACCTAGTTTGTGTTTTTAGAAAACATTTGTTTGCGTTAAATTAGGTTTTTGTCAATCATCAAAGTTTAAAAATCATAACATATCCAAATCTAAACATTTAAAACAAACAGTTTAAAAGTCTGAAGAGTCTAATATTTACAAAACTCTCAAGAAAACCAGAATTAAAAATATATAACCGATAATTAAAAGATGGCTTATACACTAGTGGTCACTGCTGAGCCTCCATCGCACCGGCCCTCCTATGTTTGAGAGTTACCTGAAAAAAATAGACAAACAGATGTGAGTTTTATAAACTCAGTTTGTAACTCAAGGAAATATACATGCATAAAATTTAGATTTCCAGTATTTCAGATAAGAAGCGGACATAAGTCCTTAACACCGTCCGGTCATATCAGAATCATATTTTCAGAATATACAGATATACAAAATCCTACCCCCATCCTCTACACACCACCACTGTCCATCCCAATACATCATGTGAGGTATAAAACACCCACTCATCTCTACACACCATATAGTGTCTGTATGACACTTATCAGAATAGTATGCAGACAAGTTGCCAGTATATCGACGATAAGTTGCCTCAGAGAACACTTCTTCCACATATGCAAATCCCACCCCATATACAGATATAGATAACAGAGGCAAAAATTCAAATTTAACGTGTCTTGCATGCTCACATACATATGTCATACATGCTTTTACAAAACAATCAAATCATTCGTATCAATATCTTAATCTCAAATCAATTTATCAGATTAGGAAGGTATCATGCATTAGGGTTTGTTTGCCCTTACCGACCCTACGGAAGGCCCACAGTCGATCGAAATGACTTATGTGACTTTAAGGAAAATTTTAGAATTTTGCACCAAATGCATGTGTGGGCCCACACACCCGTGTGGCCCATACGCCCAAGTCGGCCTTGCCCATATGGCCCACACCCCTAAATTGGCCTAGCCCGATAGCTCACACGGCCACATACTTATCCATCACATGACCGTGTGTCACATACGACCGGGCACACGTCTATGTGGTATCGCCAGACCACTTTTTTTACATTCGTCGAACCTCATTTTTTCATTTTTTGGTACACACTTGGTTCTTTTTTATGCGAAAATAATCTCGAGACCTCTGAAACCCTAAAATAGTATACCAAACACCATTTTAGCAATTTAATTTATGAATTGACAATAATACCCCGAATAATACACACGAACTTACCAACGACGAAAATAACCTCTAACACGAATCAGGTCATTGGAGCCAACTTACTACTTCACAGTCTTCTCCTACGCAACATACATTCACAGAAATTAAATCCCCTAACTACACACCATTACGTCAAAACAAAAGGTATATTCCAATTGGCCTTAATAAAAATAAAAGTTACAGAAAAACCAAAACCTCACTTACCAAAACGAACGAAGAAAATCGGAATCCAAGACGCAAAGATATGACCACGAATTGGGAACAGGATAAAAGGAGAAAGCAAAAATAAGAAAAGAAAAGAAAATACAGAGAAATGGGAGAAGAGAATGTTAGAAACCAATGATTTTTGGGAAAATAAAAATAAAATAAAAATAAAATTAATTTGAAAGGAATTATCCTAACTTCCCACTAATACCGAAATCCCCCAGAATCCTACCCACTAACCACATTCAACTAAGTCAGAATTACACTTCCACCGAACCTCTTTCACATAATCGAAGCAAAAATATCATCTACGCTCACACATAGAACCAAACATGAGACCTTAGGGTAAGCTAACACCTTACCACTTGAACTAGCATACTCATTTTAACATAAGTTCATAGAAAATATAACATAGTCCAACCCTAAAGGGATAAGGCTAGGATAAAAAATAACAAAATTACAAAAAGTGAAACTTGAACCCAAGACCTCAAACACAAACACAAACACATATCACTTAACCACTAAAGCAAATACTTATTTATATCAGATTTCACAGAAACAAAAGTAAATAATTCTAGGCATTACAACTCTGCCACTAAAAGAAATTTCAGCCTTAAAATTTACCTGATCCGAACAGATGAGAATATTGCTACGCATCGAGTCCTTAGGTTGCTATGTGGCTTCCTCAGTGCCATGATTCCGCTATAGAACCTTAACTAACAAAATAGACTTCCTCTTCAAAATCTTTGCGTCTCGATCCAAAATCTGAATTGGTTCTTCTTCAAAAGTCAAGTCTGGTCTAACCTCGATCTTCTCAATATAAAAAACGTGAGATGGATCAGACTGATACCGCTTCAACATCGAGACTTGGAACACATTATAGACTCGATTTAACTCTAGAGGCAGCTGCAACTGATAAGCGACCGATCCCACACGCTTCAGAATCTAGTACAGCCTAATGAACCTAGGGCTCAACTTACCTTTACATCCGAACCACAGAACTTTTTTTCACGGAGATACCTTAAGAAAAACAAAGTCACTCACAGAGTACTCAAAATCCCTCCTTTTTAGATCTGCATGGGACTTTTTTCTATCAGTAGCCACTTTAAGACGATCCCGTATTAATCTAACTTTGTCATCAGTCTCAGAAACTAACTCAAGAGCCAAAACCCTTCGTTCACCCAACTCAGTCCAACACAGCAGAGTACGACACTTATGACTATGCAGAGCCTCATAAGGTGCCATCTAGATGCTAGACTGAAAACTGTTATTGTAGGCGAATTCAACTAAAGGCAGAAAGTCCTAACTCTCTCGAAAATCCATCACACAACTCCGAAGCAGTATATGAATCACACCCTCAGATTGACCATCGGTCTGAAGATGGATGCAGTACTGAAGTCTAATCTAGAACCCAGAACTTTATAAAGTTTATTCCAAAATTGTGAAGTGAAGCGAGAATCCCTGTCAGAAAAAATTATCAAAATCGGAACCCTGTGAAGTCTCACAATCTTAGAAATGTAGAGCTTAGCCAACTTCTGCAGAGAATAACTCATCCGAACTGAAATAAAATGGGCGGACTTGGTCAACCAATCTACGATGACCTAAATAGAATCCTTCTTAGTAGGTGTTAAAGGCAACCCACTAACGAAGTCCATCATAACATGCTCCTATTTCCATAATGGAATCTTAACAGGTTTGAGCAAACCCGAGTAATGAAATCAATTACCTCTCACTTCAAACCCAGCCACCAGTATAGTTCACGGGGATCCCGATGCATCTTATTTCTACCGGGATACATAGCATAAGGGCTATTATTCACTTCCCTCAAAATCGATTATCTCAAATCAAAATCGTTTGATACATAAACTCGTCCTAGGAAACATAGAACCCCATCACAATTCAGCCCAAAATCAAATGTACTACTACTTTCAACCTGACGAAAACGTAGAACCAGAAAATCATCCCCAACTATTTTTTTCGAATCTGATCAATCCAAGTCGGCTTAACTTGCAACTCGACTAACAAACTTCCATTATCAAACAAATTGAGACGAGCAAACATCACCCTCAAATTAGACATTGCTCTACGACTGAGAGTATTGGCCACCACGTTGACCTTATCGGGATGATACTCTATCGTACAGTCATAGTCTTTAAGCAGCTCAATCCCTCTATGCTACCTAATATTCAACTTTTTTTTAGTGAGGAGGTACTTAAGGCTCTTATGATCAGTGTAGATGATACACTTCTCACTATACAGATAGTGCCTCCAGATCTTTAAAGCAAACACCACGACAGCTAACTGGAGATCATGTATTGGATAGTTTCCCTTCTGTGACTTAAGCTGTTGGGACGCATAAGCCACCACCTTACCATCTTGTATTAGTACACATTCTAAATCGACGTACGATGCATTACTATAAACCACGAACTCTTTACCAGATTCAAGCTGTATCAAAATAGAAGCCTGAGTCAGAACAGACTTGAGCTTTTTAAAGCTCGATTGTTGTGTATCAGTCTAGAGAAAGGGAACATTCTTGCGTAAAAGCTTAGTTAGAGGAGCTGCAATTAACGAGAACCCCTCAACAAACCGTCGATAATAACCCGCAAGACCTAGAAAATTATGGATCTCAGAAACGTTCCTAGGATGTTTTCAATCAAGTATAGTCTTAATATTTTGAAGACCAACTTGAATCCCCTCAGCAAAAACTACATACCCCATAAACATTATTTCTCGTAACCAGAATTCATACTTGCTCAACTTAGTATAGAGCTGTTTCTTACGAAGTATTTGAAGCACCATTTTAATATGCTCGTTATGCTCATCCTCGCTTTTAGAGTACATAAGAATATCGTCGATAAAAACTATGATGAATCGATCCAAATACGGCTGGAAAACTCAGCTTATCAAATCCATGAATACAGTCAGAACATTCGTTAAACCAAAGGGCATGACTAGAAACTCGTAGTGCCCATAACGAGTTCTAAAAGCTGTATTAAAAATATCAGCTTCCTTAACCCTAAGCTGATGATAGCCAGAACAGAGATCTATCTTTGAGAATACTGAAGCCCAGTAAAACTGATCAAACAGGTCGTCAATCTTCGAAAGTGGGTACTTATTCTACATATTTAATTTATTCAACTGCTGGTAGTTGATATATATCCTCATATTACCATTCTTTATCTTCACAAACAAAACTGATGCCCTCTATGGAGACATACTAGGATGGATGAATTCACGATCTAGAAGCTCTTGAAGTTGAGCCTTAAGCTTCGTAAGCTCTTTTGGTGTCATTCGATATAGAGTGATGGATACCGGAGCTGTACCTGATAGAAGCTCAATGTCAAACTCAATTTTTCAATTCAAAGGTAAACCCGGTAGCTCATTAGGAAATATATCCAAAAATTCTCTTACTGTTCTGTTATCTTTAATAGAAGAATCCCCAGAAATTAAAACATTTACGAAGGCCAAATATGCTTTACACCCTTTCCGAACTAGTTTTTCAACTACTAGAGCAGAGATCACATTGGGTAAGTAATCCCGATGTCCGCTGATCACAACCACTTCCATATTATCCTTGGTTTTCAAAATGACCTTCTTAGTCGCACAATCCAAACTGACTCGGTGCCCTATTATCTAGTCTATTCCCAGAATCAAGTCGAACTCTCCAAATGGTAGCTCCATTAGATTTGTTGGGAGCACAACCCTTTGAACTTCTAATGGTATATTCCTATACAGTCTATTAACCTGAACAGATTGACCTAACAGACTTAGTACAGAAATCTCACTTGAAGTACTCTCAACCACAATCCCCAGGTTTTTAGAAACAGAACTAGCTACGTACGAGTGTGTTGACCCTATATCTATCAATGCAATATATGAAATATAATAAATAAAGAACATACCCCGTAATCATATCAGGGGCATCTCTATCCTCATGGCGTCGAGTAGCATAAACCAGTGTAAGATGCCTCGCCTCAGTCTGATTAGTATCTTTGCCAGGTGCTCTCTGTCCTCTATCAAAACCATTACCACCCCTAGCTAGACCACAGCCCCTAGGTGGCTACTGTATTACACTCTGAAGCTGAACAAAACCCTAAACCAGAGCTTACATATGATCAGAATGCTGTGGGCACTCTCTAATTCGATAATCCATTGACCCACAACACAAACATACCCCCAGTATCTTTCAACACTTGCCCAAATGACGTTTACCACAATCACCACATAATTAAACCCCAGTAGAAGCAACTGGAACTCCCACTCTAATATGCCCATTAGATCTGGCTCGTTTCTTAGACCTCTAAACAGAACTAGAAAACTCAGATTCCCTCTTATTCTTACCTCTCTCACGATCCTATTTTGGCGCTCCACACGCTTAACCTCTTTGGCGATCTTCACCTTGTCCACCAGAACGACAAACCCTTGATCCCACTGCGAAACTATCAAAACCCTCAAACTGTCCCTCAGATCGTCCTCAAAATGAACATATTTTTTTGTACTTAGATGCCACCATACCTCACGCGTAGCGGTTTAGTCTAAAAAATTCAGTCTTATACTCGGCCACAGTCCTATTGCCTTTTGTGAGATTTATGAACTTACATTTACGACCATCCTCATAACTCGCTCCCACATATTTTCTTTGAAAAGTAGTCTTGAAATACTCCCAGTTAACCCTATCTAGATGAGTACCCTCCTCAACCAATAACCACTACTGATATATGATAAACGATAAATTATACATATTTTTACCTCATGTTTAGCTTATATTTTGGATGGATTATCATTAATTTTGTGAGAATTGGTGCTCTTAATCTTTCTTTTTCATATCTTATACTTAGGAGAGCATAAGAAAGAGAAAAGAACAGAAAATGGACCAAAAACGGAGAAAATGGGCCAAATTGTGAAAATGACACGGCCCAATAAGTCACCACACGGCCGTGGCACACGGCTGTGCCATATGAAGATCACACGATCCAGCCCCCGACAAGCACGGTCAGGCCACATGGCCGTGCATCCATCAACAGACTCTCACACGGCCTTTTGTCGTGGCACACGGGCGTGGCACACGGGTGTGTCCCTATCGTGAGGAAGAGGAATTTCACTCCGATTTGGATACTTAGGGGCTAAGAAAGCCGTTCTAAACTCTATATAAAGACCCCAAAAGGCAACTCTAAAGATATACTCTTTTCTCTCAAGAAAAAGCGCCATAATTCTGCCAACACAAGGAGTGAAAGCAAGGAATTACTCCAAGGGAAGTCGATTGATTCATCCCAGAAGCCTGAATTCTACATTAAGACAGAGGATCTCCCTAAATTCTTTCAAGGGTTTTTGGGTTCTTTATGTTTTGTTATCTTAATTCTTCTGAGATGCTTTCTTTCTTTATTATGAACTAAACCCCTCAAATATTTGAGGGGGATGAAATCTAAGATAGATCTTGTTAGTATTTATTCTTGAATTATTTGATAAATACTTGAATTGTTCTTAATTATGTGTTCTTCATTCTTGATTTAATAATCTTAGGTATTACTTCAAGAACTTGATGTGCTTAGGCAGAGGAGCAAAAGTCCCTGTTTTAAGAGCTGATCTACCATAGTTAAGTGGAGTTGCATGCAACCCTAGACATAGGGCGACATAAATCTTTCGGATTAGGGTCAAACCTAATAGGGGGATTCATAGATCGGATTAATGCAACCTAGGGTGTTAATTAATAAAGAAACTTTAGTTAACAGCCTAGGCCTAGTTGCTCTTATCCTCGAAAGAGGTATTAACATAAGTTAGGGATCTTTACGGACCAAGTCAAGTGAAGACATAATCTAGTTCAAGAAGTTAATAACAAGTAAAGTCTAAGTGGATTCTCCCTTAAGTATTGCTCATATCAATCAGCTTTTCCCTAAAGTTTTCCCCAATTTACTTTTTGTGCACTTTTAGTTAGTTTAAAATTAGTTCCAATCAATCCTCTTTTATTTTTAGGCTAGATAATAGAAAGGAAGTAAGTATTAGTACTTTTGGTTCCCTTGGGTACGATAACTCGGTCTTGCCGCTAAACTATACTACTGTTCGATAGGTGCGCTTGCCTTTAAAATTGTGATATTAGTTAGTTTTTGGTGTGATCAGTTTTTATAAATTTTATTACTTAATATCGCGAGCATATCAAGTTTTTGGCACCGTTGCCGGGGAACTAAAATAATAAGAAAACTTGATTTCTATTACTTTAGCCATTACTATATTTACTTATTTTCAGTTTTTATTTATTTTTATTTTTATTTTTATTTTTATTTTTATTTTTCTTTATTTTTCTTATTATTTTTTGATTTTATTTTATTTTATTTTATTTTTCTTTTATTTTTCCTTCTAGGTATTTCTAGTTTATGACTAGAAACAACCCAGCAAGACCATTACTTTTTGACGAAGATTTAGAAGCGACAGTTCGTAGAAATCGCAAAGAGATCAGACGAAGCCTATAGTATCCAGAACAAGATCAAGAACAAAGGCTAGAACCTACAGCAGAGATAGACGCAAATCAAAACGTTCCACCACTTCCCGCAATAGCTGCGCCTCCAGCAAATCAGGAAGTAGCTCTTCGCACTATGTATGATTATGCTAAACCTAGTTTGGTTGGTACCCAAACTAGCATTCTTAGACCTACTATTGCTGCTAATAATTTTGAATTAAAGCCTAACACTATTCAGATGATACAACAATTGGTGCAGTTTGTTGGTTTACAGGATGAAGATCCAAATTCACACATAGCCAATTTTTTGGAACTTTGTGATACTTTTAAAATTAATGGCGTTTCTGATGATGCCATTCGTTTAAGGCTATGTCCATTCTCTTTGCGAAACAAAGCCAAACAGTGGTTAAACTCTTTGCCACGAGGCTCAATCACCACATGGGAACAGATGACCGAAAAATTTTTACTTAAACATTTTCCTCCAGCAAAAACAGCTAAATTACGAAACGATCTCTTCTTTTGTGCAGATGGATTTAGAAACACTCTACGATGCTTGGGAGAGATACAAAGATCTTTTGAGAAGATGTCCTTATCATGACCTACCTTTATGGCTACAAGTTCAAACCTTTCACAACGGTTTGAATCCATCAACAAGGCAAATGATCGACGCAGCCGCAGGAGGAACAATCGACAATAAAACACCCGAAGTAGCTTATGAGTTTATAGAAGAGATGTCACTGAATAACTATCAGTGGCAGGTCATGAAGACAAAGCCGACAAAAGCTGCAGGAGTTTATAATATTGATGTTGTCGCCATGCTTACTAACCAAGTAGAACTTTTAAATAAAAAGTTTGATAATTTTGTTGGTTCTACACAGGCACAGCCAGTGATGCAGTGCGACGCAACCCAGGAAATATGTTGAATCCGGACTATTCAACTTATGGACACAGTATAGAAACTGAGCAAGCCAACTATATGTGTAACAATTCTAGACCTTAAAATAATCCTTATAGTAATACTTACAATGTAGGTTGGAGAAATCACCCCAATTTTTCATGGGGAGGATAAGGAAATCAAAGACAATAATCTCCTCCGGGATTCCAGCAGCCACCATCACAACAAGAGAAAAAGCCTAATCTTGAAGAGATGTTCACTAAATTTATGGCTGCATCAGAAACCCGTTTCCAAAACACTGAAACAGCATTAAAGAACCAGCAAGCATCAATTTAAGGGCTTGAGAATCAAATCGGTAAGCTTGCAAAATTAATTTCAGAAAGATTGCAAGGTAAACTACCAAGTAATACTGAGCCAAATCCCAGAGAACATGTCAAAGCAATTACTCTAAGAGATGGGAAAGTCCTAGCCGAACCGAAAAGAAATCTACTCCGGAATCTTCAGGAGACAAGGCAGAGGAACCCAAGGAAAACACTCCACCAACATTCAAGGAATACCAACCGTCCATTCCATATCTGGCAAAGTTGAAGAAAGACCGTACAGACGCTTAATTCGGTAAATTTCTTAAACTTTTTAAACAATTACACATTAACTTACCTTTTGTTGAAGCAATTTCACAGATGCCGAAGTACGCGAAGTTCCTTAAGGAACTTCTGACAAATAAAAGAAAGTTGGAAGAATTAGCCACAGTGGAACTCAACGATGAATGCTCAGCTATTTTCCAGAATAAACTGCCGGCAAAACTGAAAGATCCAGGGAGTTTTACTATTCCTTATTTAATTGGTAGTTTACTTATTGATAAAGTCTTAGCTGATTTAGGTGCTAGCATTAATCTCATGCCTTACAAAATGTTCAAGCAACTAGGTCTAGGGGAACCAAAGCCCACTAGGATGAGTATTCAACTAGCTGATAGATCTATTAAATATCCTAGGGGAATCATAGAAGATGTGCTCGTAAAGATAGATAAATTTATATTCCCTGTTGATTTTGTTGTGCTTGGTATAGATGAGGATATTGAGGTACCTTTAATTTTGGGACGTCCATTCCTAGCCACTGCTAGAGCTGTTATTGATGTAGGGGATGGTAAATTAGTACTTAGAGTTGATGAGGAAGAAGTCGTTTTTAAAATCTATGATGCTATGAAATTTTCCAAAGAACAAGATGATTCCTGCTATTTTGTTGATATTATTGATTACTTTGTTCAAGATAAGTTTCAGGAACTTTCTATCGCAGACACGTTGGAACTGTATCTTGTTCAAGGTGGGGGAGAAGATGCAGTCACCACTGAAATTGAGGAAGTAAGAAAGGAGTTAGATTCTAATGAAATCATCACAAGACACATAAGTTATGAAAGTATAAAGATGAATGATGAGTTGATACAGAAACCTTCCATTGATAAACCCCCCAAATTAGAGTTGAAGCAACTACCAGATCATCTAGAATATGCATTTTTAGGGGAAAATTCAACTCTACCAGTCATTATCGCATCAAATTTGAGCATTGCAGAAAAAAAGAACTACTCCATATATTAAGAGAACACATGCATGCTATAGCTTGGAAAATTTCAGATATTAAGGGAATTAATCCGTCCTTTTGCACCCACAAAATTTTAATGGAAGATGAATTTAAACCATCAGTGCAAGCTCAGAGACTAATGAATGCCAACATGAAGGAAGTCGTAAAAGCCGAGGTAATTAAACTTCTAGATGCAGGCATTATTTATCCTATTTCTGACAGTTTTTGGGTAAGTCCTGTGCAGGTTGTTCCTAAAATGGGGCATGACTGTGGTATCTAATGACAAAAAAGAGGCCATACCTACAAGAACAGTCACTGGATGTAGAGTTTGCATTGATTATAGGAAGCTAAATGACGCCACTCGAAAAGATCATTTTCCCTTACCTTTTATTGATCAAATGTTGGAAAGATTATCAAGTTACATGTATTATTATTTCCTAGATAGCCTCTCTGGTTTCTTCCAAATCTCGATAGCTCTAGAAGATCAGGAGAAAACGACATTCACATACCCATACGGTACGTTTGCTTATCGTAGAATACCTTTATGCAACGCTCCTGCTACTTTTCAGCGATGCATGCTAGCTATCTTCAATGAATTCGTGGAAAACATCATGGAGGTATTTATGGATGATTTTTCAGTTTTCGGTAATTCTTTCCAACTTTGTCTTAATAATCTAAAACGAGTTTTGATAAGATGTGAAGAGACAAATTTAGTGCTAAATTGAGAAAAATGCCACTTTATGGTTCAAGAGGGTATTGTTTTAAGACATAAAATTTCTAGTAAAGGGATAGAGGTAGATAAAGCAAAAATTGAAACCATTGAAAAATTACCTCCCCCTAATTCAGTTAAGGCTATAAGAAGCTTTTTAGGACACGTAGGTTTTTATCGCAGATTTATTAAAGATTTTTCTAAAATAGCTAAGCATTTAACAAAGTTGCTAGAAAAAGGCGTGCTTTTTAACCTTGACCAAGAATGTTTAGACTCTTTTAATGCTCTAAAAGAAAAGTTAGTCAATGCCCCAATTATGATTTCACCTGATTGGAATCTATCTTTTGAACTAATGTGCGATGCAAGTGATTTTGCAGTAGGTGCAGTTTTGGGACAACGAAGAGACAAGCACTTTCAACCGATTTATTATGCTAGCAGAACTTTGACAGCCGCTCAAGCAAATTATACTACCATAGAAAAAGAATTGCTAGCTGTTATTTTTGCATTTGATAAATTCAGATCTTATTTGATTTTGTCAAAAGTCATTGTTTTTACTGACCATTCTGCTCTTCGCTACCTCTTAACTAAAACTGATGCAAAACCTCGATTAATAAGATGGATTCTATTGTTACAGGAATTCGACTTAGAAATAAAGGACAAGAAAGGAGCTGAAAACCTGGCAATAGATCACCTTTCAAGATTAGAAAACTTGCAACCCAAGTACCTCGACAAAATAAATGACTTATTTCCTGAAGAACAACTTCTATCCTTAGCAGATGCAACAGTTCCTTGGTTTACTGATTTTGCAAATTATTTAGCAGCTCACATAACCCCAAAAGGGCTGACCCATCAGCAAAAGAAGTGATTCTTTGCTGATGTGAAAAACTACTTTTGGGAGGATCCTTTTCTTTTTTGAATTTGTGTAGATCAGGTTATTCGGAGATGCGTTACTGAAACAGAAGCATACCAGATTTTAAATCACTGCCATTCAGGACCCACAGGAGGACATCACAGTGGAGCTAGAACTGCTCATAAGGTACTCGAATCAGGCTTTTACTGGCCTACACTTTTCAGAGATGCCAACAGGTATGTGACCTCTTGTGATAAATGTCAACGAATATGTAATATTTCTCAACATAATGAAATGCCTCAAAACTTTATACTTTCATGCGAAATATTTGATGTATGGGGTATTGATTTCATGGGTCCATTCCCTATTTCATTTAGAAATAAGTACATCCTAGTAGCAGTAGGTTATGTGTCAAAATGGGTGGAAGCCCAAGCCTTACCTACTAATGATGCTAGAATGGTAGTACGATTTTTGAAGAAACTTTTCTCTCGATTTGGAACACCTAGGATAATTATTAGTGATAGGGGCACACATTTTTGCAATGCCCAGTTTGAAAAAGTCTTAAAAAAATATGGAGTACACCATAGAACAGCTACCCCTTATCACCCACAAACTAGTAGTCAAGTCGAAGTGACAAATAGGGAATTAAAACGCATCCTAGAGAAAATAATAGAAACAAGTAGAAAGGATTGGTCAAGGAAAATAGACGATGCTTTATGGGCTTACAGAACTGCTTTTAAAACACCCATAGGTACATCTCCTTATAAGCTTGTCTATGGAAAAAGTTGTCATTTGCCATTTGAACTTTAACATAAAGCATTTTGGGCTATCAAATTTTTAAACCTTGATTTTAAGCTTGCAGGTGAGAAGAGATTAATGCAGTTAAATGAACTAGATGAATGTCGTTGCAATTCCTACGAGAGCTCATGACTATATAAGGAAGCTATGAAGCGACGTCATGACAAAAGACTGAAACAACCTAAGCAGTTCAAAACAGGTGATCTTGTCTTACTCTATAACTCAAGGCTGAAACTATTTCCTGAAAAACTCAAGTCAAGGTGGTCAGGTCCATTCACTGTTCAAACTGTCTTTCCATACAGCACAATTGAGGTAACTCACTCCAACCACGGTACATTCAAGGTAAACGGCCATAGGCTTAAACATTATAGAGGTGAGAATTTTAAAGATAAAAGGCAGGAGTTTCAGCTTCACGAAATCCCTTCATGATACATCCAAGTAGAGTCGAGCTTAGACTCTAAATAAGCACTTCTCGGGAGGTAACCCGAGCACTAACTTAGTAACTTTTCTTTCTTTAATTTTAGTATTTTTCATGCATCAACTAACCCTTTTTAAATGCAGAGATTTAGAACCACACGGCCATGCCCACGGGCATGTCCAAGGACGTGTGAACACTTTAAGCAGAGACACGGTCATGTACTGAGGTCGTATATAATCAGAGCAAAAATTTTCCCAAAACACTGGCCACCGATAAATAGCCACGGCCGTGCGATATGGCCGTGGTAACCTTCCGACTTCAACACAGGCTGTCAATAAATCTCCACGGCCGTGCGACATGGCCGTGGCAACCCTGCAGCTTAGACACGGGCTTGTACAAATCCCTACGCCCGTGTCTCCAGACCATGGCCAATACTGTCAATTTGGAAACGGCCACGTGCCCTTCTACACGGCCGTGTAACGAACGAAACCGATCACAAACGGCCGTGAAACTTATCACACGACCTTGTGAAAAGCAAACACGATCGTAAACGGTCGTGTGAGATAGAAACATGGGCGTGTACTTTGAACCAGGTGTACCAAAACCACCGAATTTTGATGCACATGGGCAAACCCCGAGTCACACGGGCGTGTGACATACCCGTGTGACCCAAAAACTATAAATTAGAAGCCACTATTCATTCTCTTCTTCACTCAAACCCTAAAAACTCCTCTCCACAACCACCATAAACATCGCCACCGACCTTAAAACCACCACCACGCTAGTCTACAACTAACCCACGCCCGTGTAAACCCACCCCACGACCGTTCGACATCAACCCACGATCGTGCAACACTATATTTGGTTCTATTTTCTCATTTTTCTCATTTTATTTATTTGTATTTCATTTTTATTTCAGTTAAATTTTACTTTCAAGCATGGAATTAGGTAAACTAGGATGAATAATCTAGAATTATATAGAATTGCATGCCATTTAAATTCATTTTTGTTTGCCACTTAAATTCATATTTGCCTGCCATTTTTCTCATAATTTTAGTATAAATACATACCCATATTTTCTTAGTTTTGCTACAAATTTACAAATGGTTAATTTCTACTATTCAGGTTAATCCTAATTTTTATGTTTTCTTAGGAACATTTTCATCCTAATCTACATTTTAATTATTATCTATCTAGTTTAATTTCAATCTTTAGGACTAATGCTTGTTATTTTATTACAGATACTATGTCGTCATCACGCGGTAGGAAAACTGCCGTCCCCGTCTCAAAGAAATGAAAGGGGCCAGGAAGTTCATTATCGAGGCCCACCTCCGAGGCTCGACACCTGTTCATCACTTTTTCCCAAACCTCCTAGGAGGAACATTATCAATTACTCCGAGCCCACACTATATCCACCGATCGATGCATAGATTGGGCCGGACTCAAGCAGATACACCTAGTGGACGACGTCTGAGCCCTATTAATGACCGTGCTATGAGAACAGTTCTTCCAGATCGTGGAGCCCACATATTTAGAACTCATCCTCGAGTTCTGCTCCACATTCCATCTGCAGACCGTGATAACCAAATTCGATGACCCAGGGACAGTCCAGTTCCGTTTGGGAGGTCTTGTATGACATCTCATCGTTCCAAAGTTCGGCTCAACACTTGGGCTCTACACAGAGCAATTCATGGCAGACGAAGACTTCCCCAACCTTTCTCATCGCATCCACATCCGGCCCATCGACTGTTGGAACGAATTAGCCCCGGGGCGTCAGATATATAACTCCAGTGTCAGCAAGGCGACCACCCTCGTTCCCTCTCTGACGTACATTCATGCTCTCCTTGCTCACACTCTGACAGGTAGACGGGAAAGCACAGGCGTCGTCAACACTTACGACGTCTACTTCCTATGGTGCATGGTGAACGGACACATCATCAACTTGACATACTTTATCACGCACGCCATGCGGCATCAGACGGAGAGGCACCGCAGAGGCGTCTTATCCATGGGGCCCTACATTACACGCTTGGCCCGTTACTTCAGGCTCCTCAACAGTTCAGCCCAGACATCCTCCTACACACTCATCGGTCAGATGTCTCCTCAAGGCATCCAGACTATGCTTCATATGAGGATGATCGAGCGTAGGCTAGGAGGCAGCCACTTTTAGTTCCGCCTTATTTAGAAGGGCGAAGAGTAAGAGGACATTCCTGATGATGTCCCACCACCAGAAGAGGATGCGCCGGTCGAGCCACCACGACCCCGATAACCAGCCCATCCAACAGACGCCCACGCTGACCTATTTGAGCGCTTTTCACAATTTGAGCAGCAATGCTTTCGGCGCTTCGATTATATCGATGCTACCTTAGAGCAGATATGCCAGCACCTTAGCATCACTCTACCGCCGCGTGATCCATTTGAGGATTAAAGCTTTCTATTCCTCTTAACTCTATTTTTATTTTAATTTTTATTCTAACACTGATCTTTATTTTTACCTTCTCTTCTAACTTTATTTTCCTTTTTACGTTTATTTTTTTCTTTCATTTCATCTTTTTCATTATTAATATTTTTAGTATTTTACTTTATTTTATTTTATTTCTTTTTCATAACGGCCAACCTCTAACGAGTAATTTCAATTGATCCAAATTCCCACGACTAATAAATACTTTCGCAGTTTCAAAGGAGCTTTACAGCTCAAATCTCTTCGAAAAAGGGAACACATTGCCACAACTGCCAACTCTTCCAATATCTGTCTCACAAATCCATCCAAAATTCAGGGAGTTTCATACCTCCCCCTATCTTATGATCTTGTGCTTTTATTAATACTAATGTTATCTTTGTACATTGAGGGCAATGTACATCTTAAGTGTGGGGGGGAGGGGGGAATCTATTTTCAGTCTTTACACTCTCTTTGAAATCCCTGAACTTTCTCACTTTCACTCTTTGCATAATCTTCAGTCTCCTATTAGGGATATATTCTGATTGATTTATGATTTTTATTGATATGTGAGAATTAAGACATAGGTGCTTGTACTTTGAATATTCAAACTCTAAAACATTAGGGAATCAAGCATGATAAGTTGAAATTTTTGAGAACTCCAATTTTTGCATAAGTTCTTTTCCATAATTCTAAGTGTTATCTTGAGATTTGAAATTCACAGAATTGACATCAAAAGCCATAATTCTGGTGAGATTTTTGAGCTTTTTGAGCATACATTCTTTCGTGCTCACTTTTATTATTGCTTTGAGTGAGTCAACACTGATATGTTATTCTAGAACTTGCTTTGATTATACATGTCAAGATCACATCATTGATTTGATACACTGAAATGATAAAGGCACCTAGAATTTAACCCACTTACTCCACAAAAGCCTACCTCCATAAATTAACCCCTAGTGAACTCCATTGAGCCTAACAACATTTTCTTTGACTTACCTCTAATATTAACCTATAACCTATTTTTGTTGAAGTCCATTCAATTACTTTGATCCCTATTTTTGTCGAGATCTGAGTTGAAATTTTCATCTAGCTTTATTCTCTTTTCCAGATTGTAAAGTTTTATTCAATTTATTGTTCTTAAAAAAAACGTATGTACTAATTCAGTTGTAGTCTGTAATAGTTCAAATAGTTTTTGCATATTTCTATTTTAAGGCTACCAAGGCAGAAATGATGTTATTACAAGAATTAGCTCAAGAAATATGTTTCAGTAATAAAGATTTTTCTAGCTAGATAATTTTTCAGTTCAATCTTGATTCTAACCCTCTTTTGCAACCTGTAACAACACCCCTAACCAAGCCCTGTTACAACCATTACAAGACCTTTTTTATCGATATATCATATCAATCTACAGTGGTGGAGATTTGGTTTTCTTGCAAGCCTATGGTAATACTTCTCAGGTTGACTAGAGAGTGCTTAATTCTTGAACCCTAAACACTTTGAGTGGATAGAGTGAATCCTTAGTGAGGATGTCAACTTCTGTTAATTAAAGATGGAGAGATAATTACTTAGGAGAAGGGAGAAAATTCATGTTTTCAATGATAAAATTCTCAACTTAAAGTGATTAAGTCTTTAATGTTCTTTTGATTGAATTGTCATTGTATAACTACTTGTGAATTAGTTAGAAACATTATTGATAAAGATTGTAAGTTGAGAGGAATGATTCTTAATTAGGGATTGAGATTTTGCTTGAGGACAAGCAAAGGCTTAAGTGTGGGGGTATTTGATAAACAATAAATTATACATATTTTTACCTCATATTTAGCCTATATTTTGGATGGATTATCATTAATTTTGTGAGAATTGGTGCTCTTAATCTTTCTTTTTCATATCTTATACTCAAGAGAGTATAGGGAAGAGAAAAGAACAAAAAATGGACCAAAAACTGAGAAAATGGGCCAAATTGTGAAAATGACATTGCCCAAGAAGTCACCACACGGCCGTGCCACATGAAGATCACACAGTCCAGTTCTCGACAAGCATGGCCAGGCCACACGGCCATGCATCCATCGACAGACTCTCACACGGCCTCTTGTCGTGGCACACGTACGTGGCACACGGGCGTGTCCCTGTCGTGAGGAAGAGGAATTTCACTCGGATTTGGATACTTAGGGGCTAAGAAAGCCATTCTAAACTCTATATAAAGACCCAAGGAGGCAACTCTAAAGATATACTCTTTTCTCTCAAGAAAGAGCGCCATAATTCTGCCAACACAAGGAGTGAAAGTAAGGAATTACTCCAAGGGAAGCCGATTGATTCATCCCAGAAGCCAGAATTCTACATCAAGACAGAGGATCTCCCTAAATTCCTTTAAGGGTTTTTGGGTTCTTTATGTTTTGTTATCTTAATTCTTCTGAGATGTTTTCTTTCTTTATTATGAACTAAACCCCTCAAATACTTGAGGGGGATGAAACCTAAGACAGATCTTGTTATTATTTATTCTTAAATTATTTGATAAATACTTGAATTGTTCTTAATTATGTGTTCTTCATTCTTGATTTAATAATCTTAGGTATTACTTCAAGAACTTGATGCGTTTAGGTAGAGGAGCAAAAGTCCCTGTTTTAAGAGCTGATCTACCATAGTTAAGCGGAGTTGCATGCAACCTTAGACATAGGGCGACATAAATCTGCCGGATTAAGGTTAAACCTAATAGGGGGATCCATAGATCGAATTAATGCAACCTAGGGTGTTAATTAATAAAGAAACTTTAGTTAACAGCCTAGGCCTAGTTGTTCTTATCCTCGAAAGAGGTATTAACATAAGTTAGGGATCTCTACGGATCAAGTCAAGTGAAGACATCATCTAGTTCAAGAATTTAATAACAAGTAAAGTCTAGGTGGATTCTCCCTTAAGTATTGCTCATATCAATCAGCTTTTCCCTAAAGTTTTCCCCAATTTACTTTTGTGCACTTTTAGTTAGTTTTAGAATTAGTTCCAATCAATCCTCTTTTATTTTTAGGCTAGATAATAGAAAGGAAGTAAGTATTAGTACTTTTGGTTCCCTTGGGTACGATAACTCGGTCTTGCCGCTAAACTATAGTACTGTTCGATAGGTGCGCTTGCCTTTAAAATCGTGATATTAGTTAATTTTTGGTGTGATCAGTTTTTATAAATTTTATTACTTAATATCGCGAGCATATCAATATACCTCGTCGCGAAGTAAAGAAACTTCACCCTTTAATTTCTACTCAGAAGTGTAGTTGATGTCATTCATTATTCTCTCTGTGGCCTCCAACCAATATTCAGCCACAGTAGGGGTGACTCTAATGACACCCCTAAATAGTTCAGCTCCATTGGACCAAAGTCGTTTAGTTACAGACCAATGGCCCTAATATCCAGAATGTTGTCCAGCGACCCTCTCTAAAACTCTCAAAATGGCTTGGGACAATGCGTCATCCCCAGCCGAACGACTTTGAGACCTAGTCTCGATAGCAAGTAAAACTTGTGTCCCACTCGTATCCAGATTTGGAATACTACCCAAAGAGGAAGACTAAGGTCAATCCCTCTACGACACCCGTTGCGCCCACAAATACCATGCCCGTGAGTTCCACGAGCACTCATTATTTTTCAAGTTTTATTTACATTACGAAATTTTATGCATTAGTTTTAGTGTTTATTAGCAAATGTTTTATGATTCAAATTTTATCAGAAGTTTCAAAAATATTTCAAAAGTCTCAGTTTCTAACTAAATCAGTATAGTTTCAGATAATTCTAGCTATAGTATTTCTAAGTTTAGAAGTACTTACAGGATCAGTGCCGGAGAAACGGTGTGCCACATACTTACTAAAGAAGAAACAAATTTTGTTTACAAACTGAGTTTTGCAACCTGGCTTTGATACCACAAATCTAACACCCTAAACTCGATCTAGACGTTATGGCCAAATTAGGAACTGTTACGAAGAAGACGTTATGGCCATATCACTTAACTACTAAAGCAAATATTCATTTATATCATATTTCATAGAAACAATGGTAAATAATTCAGGGCATTACATGTCTATAACCTCTTTTCATGAGTGCTGTCAAAGCTAAACCCTTAAGCTATTAGAAGTAGCCACACTTCCACTCATATAGGTAGATCACATTGAGAGGGTTCTCGTAGTTATAACATTCTAACATATTTATGTTATGGGTCTATTAAGAGTATAAAACTCATCTTTCCCTTGTTATTACGGGAACCTAACACTTTTTACCTTGGGATGATATATTAAATGTTATTTTATAGCACTAGCAGTCATATACTAATGATGTACTTTGTCTCATTGAATTCAAAACATGATGTTAATACCAAGCATTGAGTTAAGTTTCCATCATGGGTGATTCAAATATTATAAGCTTGTACATCATCCCTATATTTTCAAATTTTCAACATAGTTATTGTAATTATCTATACCACATGGTGAAACTTTATATTTATTTGTGTCTTGAAATTCACAAGACCAACATCCCTACCATGTTCAATTACTCATTCTTTCCAATATCCTTACCATGTTCAATTACGCATTCTTTCACAAAAGAATGATATCAATGAGATCTTTTCTACTATTGTCAAATTATAATGACCACTTTATCCTTTCTTATCATGACAATTTCATATTTGGCTACTTTATTCATTTCATGATATCGCAGAAATTAGTTTCACATTCACCAAATATATGAAACCATACATCATATCTTTTTCATCAAGTTTTTGTAAAGAGGTCTCAAATTCCTTAGTGAAACTGGACAACATATTTACTATTTGTCATAACTTCTTTTCAAAGCCAATATATGACTTTAGAACTTTTTTTTGTATTCATAGTCTTAGATTTGAGGAGGCTCAACTATAAATAGGGGCCTCTTCCCTCATTGTAAATCACTTGAGTTGTTTTGAGCAATAAGAATTGTTGAGAGGCATTTACTCAAATTCTCTCTTGTGTTCTTATTTTTGTGGCTTGTTCTTCGTTCTTCTTGATTACCTTCAAGTTGCTTTTGGTTGAGTTACTTTTGTGAAGGAACTCTGTTGAATCCTGATATTTTCGAAGTAGGATTAGTTTCACATTCACCAAATATATGAAACCATACATCATATCTTTTTCATCAAGTTTTTGTAAAGAGGTCTCAAATTCCTTAGTGAAACTGGACAACATATTTACTATTTGTCATAACTTCTTTTCAAAGCCAATATATGACTTTAGAACTTTTTTTTGTATTCATAGTCAAATTTAACACACCATATATAAATACAATGGTGTAACATATAGTCATATTAGAGGACTACTGATTACAAAATCACACATTTATTCACCCTTCATCATGGACATTATCAATTATTTACTGACTATGATCAAAATCATGTCCATTACGTATATGGGTTAAATAGCATTCATATTTCTATTTCATACTCATGAGATCTTTGATTCATGACTTCCAAAGTAAATTTCAAACACGATCATAAATATGCATAATATGATCTCGATTTCAAATATGTGATTATCACGTTATATATTCTCGCTAGAAGATTTCATACCAAAATAATGATCTTATTATATAAGCCAATGTTTTCCACTATTCTACATTGACTAGAAAATTAACCATGCATATGCATCTGACATATTTCATTTCTAGTCAAAATCACTTCAAGTCCAAACTTTATAACATAGAATAAAAGGTCTGCAATTATATACAAAACTCATTTAGCTTGTGGTTATTTAACAAAAACAACAACCAAAATTATTTATATTATAGCAATCAATATCATCCAAATGCTAGTTACTAATATCATGATTTAAATAAACAAATAATTTATATCTCAAATAAAATATATATTATAAAAAAAGAAAGAATACTTTTGTACTAAAGTTTTACTCACAAATTGAATGGAAATTTCAATTCTCCAAACTTATTGTTTATTTATAATGCAATGGGTGCATAAGTGACTCTTTAAAAAGACATCACTTTTCAAGTTGCAAATTTTTTTTTTTATTTCAAGAAATCATTTCAACCCAACCTTTTAAAAGTAATTGTTGGATTCAATAACACAAGTTTTTTTGCTTAGGAAGGTTTTTCCAAATGATCATAATGCTTCTATTGAATAGAAGTCTATTCAACTAATGTTTGAACCATGTCATCACCTTTCAAAACAAAAATATTGTTTTGATCCATTAACAGATCATTTCCCGACCCTGCATTTTCATTCCATCCATGCATTTCATACATCTTCTTTCTTTCTTTCTTGCATGATATAATATGTATTTTATAATTCTATACCAATCATAATCATTCATCAAAATGGCATGCATACAATGAACTAGCATTTGATTTTTGTCAATTAATTTATGCATAGACACCCACATCTTTTACATAATACAATTCAACAAACACATAGCAATTGAAATCTAAATCATGCAATAAGAGTAAAACAATAAATTTGACATACCTTTTATTACAATAAAGATTTTTTCTAAATCAAATTTTGACAAGATCACTAACCTTGATGCAACCGCATTTGTCATTATCCATCCTCATGGTACCATGTTTATAGTGGCAACAAACAAGTTTTCTTTAATTTCTCATAAATTGTGAAAATATAACCTTAAAACTATTGGTGTATGAGGATAAAATAAATTTATGAGAAACTAATGAAGGCTTCAATGCGTGTATCAATACCACTTTCTTTAAGGTTCTGTTCAACCCACCTATATTATGGTGTGCAAAAGAGTTACTGGAAAATAAACCTCGATGATACAATTAAGCCCAATGACTGTTGACGTTTTGCACTGATGGAAACAGTCAACTGAGCATTGAGTAGAGTATAACAAGAACATCAAGTTCTATAGAATTTTTGTAGTAATTCTTTATAGAATAGTCTAGAAATATAAAAAATGGTGGGAGAATAGAAAGAAACTTTGTTTCTATGTTTTTTGGGTGTTTCATACAAATGAAATTTTACTTCTATTTATAGGAGATCTCATGTCTCTTCATAGGGACATAACTACTAAAATGGATAGCCACATCCTTAGCAATGAACATAATTATTCAATACATGTATATTTGAATAATCATGGTTCATTATTGATAATAAACATAATAATATATAAATATAGTTGTATTGTTACTTGAATATATCAACGATTAATTAATTTCTATTATTATTATTTCATTTTATTACAAGTAAATCAAAACCATCAAAATAAGGTTAAATTTGTTAAATTTTCACAGTACCAAAGAATTGTAAGATTATTTAAAGAAGAGGTACCTAGAGTATGTTTGGTTCAAATATCTTACATTTTTAGCGGTAATGTAAGATTTTGGAATTAAATTCCCTTAATTGGATTTCGAATAAATAATCTTACATTTTCAACCGTGCTAAGATGTAATAATAAGGGAATAATCTTAATATAGTAACGTAAGATTTTAAGGGTATTATTAATTTTGCGAAAATTTTACCTTTTTCTCATGTAATTTATTCTTATGATTTGGCTTCTCTAGAGATATTATGAAGAGAATATATGGATTATAATGATAAAGTTTAGAAAAGTTTAAATTATAATTTTTTAACTAAAAAATAAATTTGAATATTATGATAATATCAGTATTTAAAAAATAAATATTTAAACTTGATATGTTATGTATTAAGATTATATTTTTTTTAATAAAATGGTGAATTTCATTAATCAATAACCATCAAACATATTTGTTTGAACTTGCTAATCAATAATTTATAAATTAATAAGTATAAGAAATAAACGATGATGTTAACATGCTAATGGCATCTCAAATTGTTTCAATTTCATTACTTAGATATGTTAAAATTAAAAATATATTTTTAAGTAATTTTGCATCTCATCAATCAAATAATATAATTTTAAATTTTAGTTAAATGAATTAAACATATTAATATACTAATAATGTGTTACGTACTCTTACGTTTTGAATTAAATCATTACATGTTTCTTTAATGTTTTTTAAAACAGTAATATCTTGAAGTTAAGTTTTATGCTCTTGAAGAACATCTTGAACTGATATTACAAGGGTTTGTAAAATTGACTTTGATACCATTTAAAAAAAAAAATCAAAGACAAAATATGCCATAATTTTTTTCTAGACTCAATTTAAATTATTTTTCAAAACCCAAATTATAAAAATATATTACATTCTAAAATTTTCTTTTCTTATAACAAAAAACTATGCCAAGAAAGAGAAGAGGTCAAAAACAGAGAACTAATAATTTTGCTTAATGTTTTTAATTTTTTCTATGTTTTTAAAGGAGTATTGGATATTTCTATACAGATAATATATAGAGAAACTTTGGAGGGTATAAAAATAACTTTCCCTCATTTTCTCTCACTTTATCTATTTTTAAAATTTGTATTTACTTTTATTTTAATTTTTAGAATTTTCTAAATTTAAAAAAAAATTCCATATTTTATCCTTTTATATATAATTAGGGTCAAATTGATAGAAAGTATAAAAATCGATGACTAAAATTATTATTATACCAACTAAAAAATGTTACTTAATAATCAAGTGACCAAAATGAAAATTTACCCATAATTTATGGTTCCTACCACGCTTCGCTAAGGCTGTAAATGAACTGAGTTTGAATGAGCATACCTTTGTTCATGTTCATTTGTTTATTTTTAAGCTTGTGTTGTATCCACTCTGTATTCGTTGTGAATTTCAAAAATTTTATTTGTATTTATTTATTTAAAATTATGCGTGTTAATGATCGTTTGTTTAAGTTAAATGAACACGTTCGTGAATATGTTCATGAATATATAATTGAACATGTTCGTGAACAAAGTTCATGAATAATAAACAAACAAACAATAAATATATATTATTTTTTAAATATAAAATAGCCAAATTAAATATTAATAATTATATTATAAATGTTTATATGTTAAAAAAATATTTAGAAAATGCAAAAAAAAAAACAGTTAAGCCCCTACCATTAATTAAAGTAATCAATTAAGTCCCTACCATTAATTAAAGTAATCAATTAAGCCCTCATCATTAACAATTTCTGTCATCATCCACATTAATAGTTGAAACAAATTGATGAACCAATTAGATGGTGACACGTGACTGGTTTAATTTAATATTTTTCCCATAAAAATAAATAAAATATCATAAAAATTATAAAAAATAAGAAAATATTATAAAAAAATATATCAAGAATATAAAAATTATTAAATATTAAAAAGCATGAAAATTGATATAAACTTATAAAATTATAAAAATATAAAAACCTAATATATTATAAAAAGTTCTAAAAAAAATTAAGAAAACATATTTAACATATTTAAAATTTTATAAAAATGTATTAAAATTCCATAAAAAATAAAAATTATTAAAATAGATATAAACTTATAAAAAATCATCAAAACTTGAACTGGACCAGATTAGTTGGTTGGACCAATTAGATCAAAACCAACAAGAGTATTGGTCTTGAGAAAGCCATTAGACCAGTTGACCTAGGATGGTTGAACCAATTTTTTTATTTTTTATTTTATTTAAGTTTTATTAATTGAATTGGATGGAACAATTGCCTAGCAAACTGGTGGCCTGATTGGTTCGACCACCGGTTCGATTTTGAAAACCTTGGTTAAAATGTTTCATTTTGACATATGTTAGTAGTTGGATAATGAAATTTTGGTTTGATAAGAATATTAAAAAATAAAAAAATGAACAAATGCCCAATTCCCAAGTTAACCAGTCTAATGGCTTTTCCCAGATCGATATCCTTGCCGATTTCGGGCTTACCGGTCAATTTCAATTTTTTATGATTTGTTTATAATTTCTATAATTTTTATTTCAATTTTAATACTTTTAAAATTTTAATATTTTTGTACAATTTTCTTATTTTTTTAAACATAATTGTAATACATTTTTTAATTTTAAATATTTTAAGCAAGCGTTATTAATTTTATAATTTATTAGGTTTTTATATTTTTATAATATTTATAATATTTTTATAATATTTATAATATTTTTATAATTTTAATAATTTTATATCAATTTTTAATTTGTTATTTAATATTTTTTATTTTTATATTTTTTATGAGAAAAATGTTAGATTAAATCAAAACTTGCCACGTGTCACCATTTGATTAGCTCATCAATTTATTTTATTGATTAATGTGGTTAACGACGGAAATTGCTAACGGAGGGACTTCAATTGATTATTTTAGTTAATAGCAGGGGCTTAATTGGGTTTGGATTTAATATATGAACTTAATTGATTTTTTATATTTTCTTAAGGGCTTTTTTGACATATAAGCCTATTATAAATTAAAAAAAAAAGCATATTAACCATAATAATTTTATTAATATATACTAATGAAACAATAAATGAGTTTTAAAAGATTTATTAAATGAGCTTTAAACAAATATAAACAAGCTTGTTCATGAATATAAATGAACTGAAAAAAAATTTGTTTGTGTTCGGTTTGTTTAATAAATAAGCCTCGAAATCTTGTTCATGTTCATTTATTTATCTTAACAAACAAACAAAAACCTAAACAAATGAACATGAACTCAACTATTCTTGAATTATTTATTAACGTTTTATTCATTTACAGTCCCACATTTTGCAATAGGTTAATTATTTTTTAGGTCAAATTATAGAGTAAATATTTGAAGAATAAAATATACTCCATGTCTCTATAGTCTTTGTACATTTGAAATTTAGTATTCGTACTTTTATTTTTATAAATTTAGTCTCTTTATTTTTTGAATTTAAAAATTCAAATCTAATTGTTAACACTATTAAATTCTTCTGTTAAATTCGCTAGTGTGATATTTTGAAATTAAAAAAGAAATACCCACTTACTTAGTAGTCATATAACAAAATAAAAAGCATTGCAATGGATTGAATTTAACAAATGATTTTAACGATGTTTACAATTCTTAAAAGTTATATCAGCATTTTAATCAAATAAATTATTTAGGCTAATCAATGATATTGTAAAAGTTAAGGTACCAAATTATATAAAAAGAAATTGAAGTACAAAGATTAGATCTTAAATTCGAGTATAGCACATAGACTAAAATTAAAATTTGACCATGGTTATATAATCTTAAATTTGAGGGTAACATAGGGCCAAAATTGAAAATTTACCATTCTTCTAAATAATGCAAAAAGAAAAAGGAAGGTTACCAATTATATAGTTGAGGATAACATAGGGGTCAAATTTCAAATTGCGACATTTTATATATAAAGAAAAAGAAAATAAAAGTGACATGTGTCAACCAAGGAAGGTCTAAAGGACTTTCCGTAACTCGTCCTCAAATTTTCAACTAGCACCGGTTTGTATTCAATCCTTAAGCGATTTTTAACCTTACCCTTTATAAATAAAAAATAATATTTGAAAAGATTAAAACTTATGAAGATAATGTTGAAATAATAAAAAATAAAGGGGAGCAAACCATAAATAAAATAAAAGAAAACAACAAGGGAGTCTAAACTAAACATTACTTAGAAGAAAAAGACAAGTTCAGTGATATGGGCACCTACTGCTGCGCCCTTCACATTTAAAATAAAATAAAATATTACACAAAAACTAGAAGCAGAAGATTAAATGAATGAAAAACACTACATAAAAGTAATAATATCAGGGGGCAAAAAAAAAAAAAATCAAAGAATGGAACAGAATATGGGTTTATATGGTGGATATTGCAGCAAAAGGAAAAGACAGAGCTTCCATGGTGAAGATGAAGGATGAGAGAGAGAGGGGGGGTTTAGGTCCACCAACTGGTAGTTAGAGATAGAACTCTTTAACCAAACATATCCTCAACAACACCCAAAGAAGAAGAAGATCAAGAATTTGATAGAATAAGCAAAAAAAGGAAGAGAGAGATGGAGATCAACTAATACCAACTATTACAACTGGGTTTCAAAGCAAGAACCTCATAAAGCAAAAAAGTTTCCCTCTTTTATCTCCAATAACAGAGAAAGTTATCATCTTTTCAAAGGAAAGAGATAAAAGGGGGGGGGGGTATTGGGTTCAAGTTTTTGTATATGAATCTCTCACGTGGGGTTTGATGGATATAGAATATATGATTAGTAAAAAAAGATAGCCAAAAAAAGTGATATAATAATTCATTTTCTTTGCTCTTTTCTTTATCTTCTTATTCCTCTCTCTCTCCTTCTCTCTGACTCCGAGTATGAATTATTATTAAAAAAGAAGAAGCTTTATTTGGGGGGGGGGGGGGGGTTGATTTGTTTTATAGTTTTAGTTTAGTGTGTGCAAAAAAATAGATGAAAAGTGAAGTGTTGGTTTGTTGTTGTTGTTCTTCTGGGTTATTGGGATAACAAAGTGCTTGGTTTCTTAAGGATTTTGTTATCGTCGGCGGATCTTGTGGTGTTTTGAGAATTCCTGTTCCCCACAACTCCCACAGCTGTTACTGGTTTTGAGGTATTTTTTTATTCACATATGCCTATATATACACACACACACACACATATATATATATATATATATGTATGTATCATTTTCTTAATCCAAAGAGATATAGAGCTTGTCTTTTAAATTCTTTCTTTTTGTTCTCTTCTTTTCCTAGTTTCTGTCTACATTATCTTCTATGTCTGGACAAGATGATCATCATAACAAAGTTGTTTATTGGGATTTACAAATTCTGGGTTTTGTCTTGTTTCTTTGATTCTTTTTACCTTGTTGGATTGCTCATAACACTTGCTTGTTTTTTTTTTCTTTGATCATGTTACGCTGGTTTGAGTTTTTTGTTTGAAATATTCATGAGATTTCTCGTAATTGTTCTTTATTTGCGAGCTTATGCTTAGAGAATAATTTTATATGTGTGGTTCGTCTGTACTCTTTATCTGAAGGTTCCATTGTTGTTTGCTGATGAATGTTCAAGCTTTGAACTCCATAGTTCACTACTAAAGCTTCTACTTCTAGGAACTGTCAATTGACTTCTAATTGTATAGATTAGTAGCATAACATGAAATGCTGTGTTCTGTTCTATATGCTACCAAATTATGTATTTCATTGAGCCTAAGATAAGATGTGCGTATAAGATTTTCCTACTTAAATTTTGAATTCTATAATCTATATCATTCTTTTCTAAATATGCTCAAAATTATTTTCAGTGCGTAGTATGATTGTGTAATTTGGCTTGAACAAGTGGGGTAGCAAAGTTTCAAGGTCCTGAGAAATATTATGGCTACTTATGACATTGGTTCTGATAATCAAAAAGATACTGCTCCAATGATCTATTTTAGAGAATCGATGCCTGGTTCATTTCCAGAGGCACCAGTTCTTCCTGGTAATGCGATTATGTATATGAATTCCGGGTCATATTTAGATGCATTTGCTGGGAATTCTCAGCATCAAAATAACTGCGTTGAGATTCTGGCTGTGGAAGCTTCAGATTCGACTCCACAGCAGCAAGAGATGTTGTCAAACCTTGGTGGCTCACGTGTTGGTGACTTTGGTACCTGGAAGGATGGTAGAAATGAAATTCTAGTTATGCATCCGATGGATGGTACTGCCAGCATCCTTCATAGTGGTCAAAACTTGCAAGGTCAAGGATTATCGCTAAGCCTTGGAACCCAAATTCCCTCAGGAATTCAAATGACTTCTATCCCTTATCGAAATCCCAATTCCACTTTTGCTTCGTTCTTGAGTCCTAATCCAACACTTACTGGAGAGGGTGGCAGCAGGACTAGCTCTTGTAGAGATGAACAGTCGAGAAACGCGGAATATGTTCCACCTGGTTTTTCTGGAGGTAACCAAGATTCAAATAAAGGGGATTTATCTGCATATGGAATGTCAAGTACTTCAAGAACTATTCCTAATTCCAAATATCTCAAGGCAGTGCAACAACTGCTTGATGAAGTCGTTAATGTTCGAATGGCTCTAAAGCAATGTAATGGTGAGAAAAACCAAAGCTCAGAAGACAACCGGATGAAGAGTTCCAAAGAGGATGATGGAGGATCAAAAAAAATGCCCTCAAATCAGCAAGAATCCTCCAATAACTCTCCAAACCAGCTTTCACATGCTGAAAAACAAGAACTACAAAGCAAGTTAACGAAGCTGGTGTCCATGTTGGATGAGGTAAGAGTCAGATCACTTAATTGTTTTTGATGATCAACTGTTTATAGTTGCTGTAAGACATTGATATGTTTACCTAATCTGCTCTTCAGCTTCCTACTTTATATGTAAGCTTTTCTTTGATATGCTGAGAACTATTATATCCAAAATTAAGCTTTTCCTAGAATGTGGTTTTTTCCTGTTGTTTGATTGATTGCTGTAACTGAAATGATATAGGACTGAATACGATGATTGTTTCACGTAATTAAAATGACATATAGGTTTGTACATGAATCTCCCATATAATCTTAGCAAGTTTATGCATAAAGATCAAGTGGTCTTGGAAGGTGGATGAAGTTAGGCCTATTCGATACTTTATTGCTTTTTCTTTTCTGTTTGCGTCTAATACTGAGAAGTTCTTGCTGCAGGTTGATAGAAGGTATAAACAGTATTATCATCAGATGCAGATTGTAGTGTCTTCATTTGATGTAATAGCGGGGTGTGGAGCTGCTAAGCCATACACAGCACTCGCGCTTCAGACTATATCCCGCCACTTTCGGTGCTTGCGAGATGCTATTAACGGTCAAATTCGGGCAACACGTAAGAGTCTCGGGGAGCATGATACTTCAGAAAATGGTAAAGGAGTAGGAATTACTCGTCTGCGTTATGTGGATCAGCAGCTGCGACAACAGAGAGCTCTTCAGCAACTTGGGATGATGCAACAACATGCATGGAGACCTCAGAGAGGTCTGCCCGAAAGCTCTGTTTCAATACTTCGTGCTTGGCTGTTTGAGCATTTTCTTCATCCGTAAGTTTGACTTAACTCTCCTTTGTATTATATCAAATCTCAGATCTCCTAAATACCAATGCCTTGGGTGTACTTATTTCTATTCTTCTTGTCGTCCAGTTACCCAAAGGATTCTGATAAGATCATGCTAGCAAGACAGACAGGCTTGACTAGAAGTCAGGTAAACAAAAACTGATCATCTTACTGACATAACAAAAAGCAAATGTGGTTAGCAGTGCTTGTTAAATTTGGATTATAGCAAATTGTTTGAAGGAGTATTGACTTGAAATATATGGTACAAGTATGGTACAGCAACCTCATTGGCAAAATATGGGATATAAATTCTTCCAAATTGATGATGGTCAGATATTATATTATTGGGCATGTTCCACCCACCTGAATCGAGTAAAATAAATTTATAATAGATTCATGTGTTTTGTTCTTGTTGAATTTTAGTAGTGATCATTATGCTCTCGTTAGACAATATCCGTAGAGGACGATCTATACGTTTCATGTTGATGCCTTGATGGTATTTATATCTGCTCAGGTTGCCAATTGGTTTATAAATGCACGGGTGCGTCTCTGGAAGCCTATGGTCGAAGAGATGTACAAGGAAGAATTTGCGGATGCAGAAATGGACTCTAATTCTTCATCGGAAAATGCTGTCAAAGCAACAAAAGGTGATACAAGGACCTCTGAGGATAGAGGTGAAGATGTGCAACAAAGTGAAAGCTCGCTGGCCATAGAGAGATGTGACACCAGACAGTTGGTGGATTCCAAATCCAACCCTGTTCCTTCTTTAGTTGATATGGCAGGACCAGTTACTGGAGCTGGTTTCCAGTACTTCACACGGGGAGAAGCTGAAACCGAACATATGTTACTTAAGCTACGAGAGGAGCAGAGGCCCAATATTGATGATTCTAACCTGTTCCCTAATGCAATTTCTTATCCTGATGGTGATAGTGGCCGGATTATGGCAGTAGCTGCTGCTTACCAGATGTCAGGGTTTGGTAATTTTGGAAATAGAAGCAGTGTCTCACTCACTTTGGGATTGCAGCATTGTGAGGGTGGTAATATACCTATATCAGGCGGAGGCCATCAAGATTTTGTTGCAATGAGAGGGGATGACATATGCAATCCTACTGCATCAACTGTAGGAGCCGCTGAAACATCAGATTTTGAATGCATAAATCCTGGAAACCGGCAACATGGGTTTAGTTCCTCTCATTTGTTACATGATTTTGTCACATGAAATTTGCTTGACTTCTGAATTACATTGGTTAATCTTCATATCGTTCTCACGAAACTAGAGAGCTAGAACCAGGTTCTGAACTTACCTGAAAATTCATCTTGCTTGTCAAAGATGATGAAGTATAAAACACAGTTGTAATATAAATCATTTGTAAAGATACATAATTTTGGTTTAATATGTGAAGGAAAAAAAGATATGTACAATTAATTGCAACTTCAATATTGAAGAGAAAAGAAAAAGACACCTGATTTGAAATAAAAGGTAGGAATTGACTTGTTTTATTCAGGCAGACAATGATTTGGGTGCCACTGTGCATTTCTTTTTATTATTTTGGGGTCTTTCAAATTAGCTGAGCTTGCCTGAACAAAATGCATCAAATTTCTGCATGTTGAGAAAACAACACATGGAAAATGGATGCCCCTGTCAGGTAAAGTGACAGCTCTGAGATTTCGTTTAACTAATGACTGAAGCGACCACTGATGAGGGTTTTTACATTTTCATATATTTAAGATTCAATCCACAATTGATCAATCGAATTGAGAAGGACAACATTAAATTCACCTTGAAATGGCCAAGCAGATATGGGAACCTCGATTACTTAACCAAGCTCCTTCTCCCATTTCAAAACTAGCACACATAATTTCATGTACAAATAGTAAGCATCTACTTGATTCCTGCCTGCACTAAAGATCCTTGGACACAAGGGAAAAGTCTCCAAGGACTGTCAAAAAAGGTCATTTCTATAGCAAGGAATCTATTCATATTGCTCTCAAGCAACTGCCTAGATGCTTTCAAAAGTTAACCGGGAAACATATCCAAAGACAGAAAGACTACAAAAGAAGAATTACATGTGCACCACAAGGAAACTGCCCATGGCCGCCTCGGCCCATGGTCCCAGCATCTACCTGAAATATAGGGAGATTAGAAATTGGAAGGCAAGAACTTTGATAAAATAAATGAGAATGTTGTTGCATAAACAGACTAACCTTCTGTACAGATCCCTAATGTCTTCCCTTAACAACTGACTTTCCAAAAACAGATCATTGCACTCGTTCAAATTAACAGTCTCCATATCAAAATCTCGGTTACCACAATACTTGTTCCACTCAAACCACATTTTTGCAATTAATTCCTTCTTGAAACAAGTACTATGATCCTCCTCCTCAGGAGAATCCCCTGCAACCAATCTATACGCGTACACTTTCTTCTTTTGGCCAGGGCGAAATGCACGACCTATTGCTTGGCGGGTCACAGATGGATTAAGATGGACATCCAAGATGATAATTCGGGATGCCCCCACCAAAGAAATTCCCTCTCCACATGCCTTTATAGATCCAAAGAAAACTTTGGCATCAGGAGAGTTGTTGAAGCGATCCATAGACCACTCCCTATGATCAGAGCTTGATTCACCAGTGATCGAGAAAACCTGAATTCCTGGTTGCCAACCCTTCACTTTCACGGACAATCTCTCTAAAAATTTCAAGGGGACAAGATACTGACTAAAAACAAGGAGTTTCTCACCAGCTGACTCACACAAATTTAACATATTAAGAAAAAATTTTGCTTTGACGCCCTCTCTAACATCTAATGTGTTTAACAACTCATCCATCTTATCATCAGTTGTGTCAGAATTCTCAGAGAAAGAATTCAGTTTTGGATGGAGATAAACAGCACTACCAACAGATGAAATCTTGAATTTCCTTTGGAACCTTCTTAACTTGTGAACTTCATCCTTCTGTCTAGGACCAAGACTCAGCACAACAGTGAAATCAACAAGTCCAGGAAGCTCATCCAAGAAATCACCTTTATAGTAATGAAGAACTTTGCTGGTCATCTCACGCAGATCATGGATGACTGATACTTTTCTCTCAAAATTTTCATCTTTCTGCAGTGTATGCTCCACCAAATCATAAAAAGCTGCATCTGCTCCAGCTTTCAACTGCTTCTTCACCCCAGCTATATGCACCTTGCTCATTATCCGCTTAATTACTGATTTTGAAGTATCCAACCTAAGAAACTTTGGCCGAACAAGGTTCAATATGTTAAATACCTCTTTGACATGATTTTGATAAAGAGTTCCTGAAAGCACCACTTTTCGAGCTGTTTGCACTTTTGCAAGGGATTGTAACACATCAGTGTTCTCATTCCTCGGTGTGTGGCCTTCATCCAAAATTAAAATTGAAGGTGCTCTGAGCAGTATCTCTCGGCAAGATATAGAAGTCTGGCTGGTTCCACCATCACAAATTATGGTAGAGAACTGCTTGTATCCCAGAAAAAGGATACTTTTGCACTCAACCCACTTCTTCAAAACATCCAATTGCTGAGATCTATTATCTGCTTTCACAGTATAAAAATCAAGCAGTGGAATATCCTCTACTTGCCATGTTTCAAACTCCTTTTTCCATGTGGCCAAGATGCCTTTTGGAAGCACAACTAGTGGTTTAGCATGTGGATATTTGGCTAGGAAACTCTGCATGAAGCTGATTATCATAAATGTTTTTCCAGAACCAGGGGCATGTGCCAAGATGCAGCCCCCAGGGTTATCTGCCACCAAATTGCTCAGAAGAAAATTAAAGCCTTCTACTTGATGAGGTTTCATTTGCTTCATATGCCTTGGATGAGCAGTTATGTCGGTTACTGCTAAATCATCTTCAGAGAACTGAACTCCAGTTTCAATTGACTCTCTATTTTTGCCATTTCGAGGCTCTAATGCATAAGCATTTGTGCTCTTTTTGGCCTGCGTAGGTAAAGGAGAAAAAAGTTTAGATAATGAATCTTTCAGCCAGGAATGAGCTGACAAACCTGAATAAATCACCAAAAAACAAATTGAGCTTGTGTTATTTAATGCGTATAATAACAATGCCATAACCAGCAATCCAAATTTGAATTTGTGCATCTACTGATAAAACAAAAACTAAATGATGCAACACAAGGCACCTCCACAGGAGACAATAGAATCAAAATACCAGAGTTTAGCCTCATTTGCCACTGCAGCTAATAGACACAAATATAGTAGGTCAACCAAGTGTAACAGAGGTAAAGATCCCTGCTACAAATTGGCTTTCATACTAGAATAAATTATCCCAGCCATAGAACTCTAGAACCAAGCCATTCACTTTTGGAGCACATCCAGGATGACTAATAGGAGGTGCTACATTAAAGTTTAATACAAGCTACATTAAAATCCACTTCAATTACTAAAGCATATAAGGGTGCATTTGTTTCATGGAAAATGTTTTCCGTATTTTCTTGTGTTTGTTTCATGAAAAACAATTTGGTCAACGGAAAATGATTTACAACTCAACGGAAAACAAGCCCTTTTTCCTATAAAAAAAACTTACCCCCTTGAAAAGTTCAAGTCATTTTCTGGAAAAAAGCTCCTTTATATGTAATTCTATTTTTATATAAAAATTAACTAAAATCAAGCCTAGTATTATTATATTAATAATAAATTTTACTTTTAATTTAAATTTAAAAATATTTGAAATATTAATACCAAATATTCTAATTATTAATATTATTAAACATACATATTTAATTATTTCTATTTAATAATAATAAATTATTTAATATTAAAATTTTATTTTAATAAAAAATTTTAAGTTTAAATAATATTATTCATATATTATTGAAAAATATTTATATTAATCTTTTAATAATAAATATAAATTACAATTATAAATATATTAATAATAAATGTTCTATAGTATAAAGGTTAAAATATGCCGAAAGTTCATGTCCTATTCACAAATTTGGAATTTAATCCTTATACTTTTATTTTCAAGAATTTAGTCCTACTTTTCAAATCCAGGTCTAATTGTTAATACTGTTAAAATTGCTTTGTTAATTTTATTGATGTGACATTTTTAAATAGAAAATACTCACTTGGTAAACATGTAACTAAAACTGACGTAATAAACTTAAATTTAACAAAATAATTTTAATAGTGTTAACAATTGGATCTGAATTTTGAAATCTAAAAAGTAGAAAAAAATAGAAGTACCGGGACTAAATTCTAAATTTACAAAGAGTATAGGTACTTATCATATATTTTAACCTAGTATAAAATATGAATATTTTAATTATATAAATATAAATATTTGTTTAAATCATGATTAGCTTCATTTATCCCTTCTAACTTTAATGTGTCAATATCCACTCTCATATATGTAATTTAAATTAAGTTGTAATTAAGCATTATTTATTATTAAGTTTATATATGATATTAATTTTTACAAAATATTATCTTATTATAAAATAAATTTTGATTGACAAAAAGAAATTGTATTATAATATTTTGCAAATATATTTATGTCGTGTTCGTTTTACTAAGAACAACCTTTATAAAATGATTTCAAGAAAATTTGTCAAACAACAGACAAAAATCTTACGCGGAATCATCCAAACACTAGAAAATATCAATTTTTCCAGAAAATCAATCCATTTTCCAAAAATCATTTTCCAGAATATGTTTTCAACGAAACAAACACAGCCTAAGGCCAGAACCAAATTATAGATACTTAAAACCTAATTTGTAATATAATGTAGGGAAGTCATACTGCTCAATAGCATAAGCTTGACTTACCTTGTTATATTGGATGTCAATTATAGTCTCAATTCCTCTCTGAATGACCCCGCAAATTCTACACACATACCCAAGATCATCCTTCAAGACAAAAGAATGATCACAATCTTCGTCATCTTCTGGCATGTGCTCGTTTGAAGGATCCTCAATAGCATCCTATCAAAAGCATCATAATTCATAAAGAATATAGGACATCCTTTCTAGGGAATAATATTGCCTGCAGTTTAATAATTATAACAACCTAAAACTGATAATTGTATATAAAACAAGATTTTTCTTATCCTTCCATGATGGTGGGAAGCATGTAGCAGATTCAAAAAATCTGACCTAAAATAATAAAAGCAACAGTTGTTTCTTGTTGCCACAACCAAACAGTGATGAGATATTTTACATCACAAAAAATGAGAACAAGATGTTTAATCAGAACATGGTGTAGAAAATAAGATTTTTCTTCTTCTTCCGCAACAGCAAGAAGCATGTCGCAGATTCAAAAAAGTCTGACCTAATATAATAGAAGCAATGAAGGAGTTGTTTACTACTGCCACAACTGGAAACAGTAATTACATATCTCACACAACAAAGAATGAGAACAAGATGTTTAGAATCGGAATATAGTGCACGTAGATAACTCAAAAGGGAAACAATTAGAAGGAAAGTCCTGAAACATAAACACTTTTTCATGTCTATTTATGCTAATAAACTATATCAAATGTGAGTTAAGTTAAATAATGAATTAATTTCATCAAGCAAAATTATCTGGTTATGAACTCAACAATCTTACATGTTTTGCCATGTATTTTTCCCTGACACCTTCTCAACCTAAATGCACCTTATATGGAACGAATGAGAACAAAGTAACAAAAAACAAAACAAGACCACATAGTTGTCTCTATAGCTTCAAAAAGAGCAGCCAGAACAGATGCATGCACAAATGTTAACTCAATACAGAGAGTAATAAGACTTGACCATCTATTTCTGAAAAAAGTACAAGCATTGCTTTTTCAAAAGAAAGCAAATAATAATAATAATAATAATAAAGACAACAAATATCCACCAATTAAATTTTAAGAGCAGTATAAAACACCTTGGAGAATTCTAATGCCATTGACATCTCCTGCCAAATATCTCCCAGACCATCATCTTCATTCTCCGTTTGAGCATCAACATCGTCTTCAACACCAACATAAACACCTTTATCCTTCTTGATATCAAATTCACTGGTTAGACTAATCTTCTCTTCCTTGTAAACTCGGTTACCCATAGACTCCCTAAACTGAAACAAATTAGGGTCACCAACCTGAAATACATCAATAACGCCAATGATTGGATTAAAAAAATAAAAAAACAGTAAACATACAATTTAGAGTTAGAAGAGTACCATGGTACCCAAAATTCACTCAAGTACACATAGAGAGTATGTAATATTTAAACACTCAAAATACCCATAATCAACCATTAATGTGACAGTTACATCGAACATGCCTAAGATAGGATTGACTTGAAACTAGTAAAAACTTTAAGAGAGTTGAACGTAGATAAAAACATAATCAATTGAGGTTCTACAGCTTCATTGTTTCATTATATTTATCTTTTCTATTTACAAATTTGATATAAATGGAATAGATTTAATCTCCCACCGTCACATAGCATATACAACTTCTAAAGTCAATAAACTTTAAAAATTTCCCGCAAACCAGCCATTTGCCCTTATAGCATCCCAGACAAGTGATGCAAGAAACATTACAAACGTGTTCTCAAACATCATTTCATTTTGCTCCATCTCAACCATGTTGTTTGCAATCAGGGATAGGAAGAAAGCATCATTGTTGTCCTGAATCGGAAAGGCTTTAGCAACTTAATCTCCCCCTCACATACACATTACAAATACAAAAGATCACCTTATACTTTCTACATAAGCAATAGGGCAAGATTTTATGGATGTGCTAAAACTCATATTTAAAAGTTAAAAAGGCCTGAAGAGAAATTTCAGAGACTAGCTACTTCAAATATCTGAATGCTGTTTTCTTCCTTGTATGATGGATAAATGCAAGTGAAGATAAATTAGACACGTAGGAAATTATACATGACAGGATGATGAGATTAAAGTTTGCATGATTATGATCCATGAAAAATGTGAAAGCAAAAAAAGAAAAATTCCTAGAACATTAAATTATTTTATAAAACTAACGAATGATAAATTCAATGTTCATATCCATTATCCATTCCTTTGACTTTTATGTTCTTTCTTCATCCTCAAACACAACTCAAAATCTAAATGTGGACAAGAACAAACCTTTATCTCTTTATAGATTAAATTCCCAGATGGCTTCCTCAATACAATTTCCTGGACCGGATGTAGAGATCTAGGATTTCTATTGTCTTCATCATCTGAATCCAGAATCACTACTGGTGACACCGATGATGTGATGTCATTTCCAATAGAGTCATCCTCCAAGTCAATAAAATTATTTCGTGACAAATGTGAAAGTTGTCGACTTGGGACCTTTGAAGCCTCTTTCCTCGGGGTCTTTTCCACATCCGCCGACATATTTGAAAGACAAGGATGCAAAGCAAGTACCTTGCTTACCAATTGTGTATTCCTAGAAATAAGGGCTTCTAAATCTTTTGTAACACTTCCATATTTACCGCCAGTATTAAAAGTTTCAAGCATTTTAGCATATGCAAGTGGGTCACTGAAATCAATTGTATTCGGTGAGACCTTAGGTTTTTTCTTTTCATTGCCATCTTGAGGATTTGCAGCAGAGATGGTGCTGTCATAATCTTTTGAATCACTCGATAATCTTGTCCTTTTACAACCTTTAGAACAGAATTCTGTAGACGATCATAAAGAAGAAAATCAACATTATACGAAGACAATAAAATGGGAAAACTTAAAACAAAAGCCAAGAAATACCATATCAATGTAAGTAAATAGATAACAATTTCTAAAAAGCAAATTGAAAATCCAGTAAACAGATTAATAGATTGAAAAAAAACCAAAAAAAAAAGTAAAACTTAAGTAAAAGATGAAGATCATATACCAAAAGCTTAAAATATAGAATGAAAAAAAAAATTAAGAAAGAAAAAAGAAGCTTATAAACATATAATAAACCTTGGCAATTAATTAGATATGTAAATACCGTTTGAGATTCCGTAATTTGTAGGCAAAACCGGCAGGGGAGGCTCCATTCAATCAAATGCTGCAGCTAATTAGGGGGGAAACAAGAAAAATGAAAAGGAAATACCTTGAAAATATGAACAGGAATTGAAACTATGGAACGAGAGTTTCAAACCCTAAATCAGCACAAATTAGAGAAGAAATTAAAACTAAATAACACACTTTTTTTTTCGCAGTTCGAGTTGAAGAAATAAACAAAAACACACGCTAGCTGAGTTCTCAGTACATCTGAGTGAGTTCGAATGTAAAAGAGTACGTGAGAGAAGCACAGCTTAGGCCTGCTACCAAGTCTCGTTACTTTTGAAGACTTTTTTTTAGCTTCTGCTGTTTATTAACGTTTGAAGACGAACTGGGAAATGCTTGCCTGTATCTTGATACAGGATATAGAGGTATAAGCCCACAGATGGCGTGGCTGCATTAGATAATATTTTGGCATTATGACGTGGACCAATAACAAGCATATGGTGAGTCTACGAATGGAAATTGTCCCTCGAAAAGAAAGTTTCAGTTTTCGCAAAGTGAGGCTAGTAGAAGCCTTGGACAACATTGTTGGTTGGGAGAAGAATATCGTTCATGATCGTCATTTTTCTCTCACTCTAAATAAAAATAAAATATTTCAAATAAAAATCTATTTTTTACTAATGATTTTTATTTAATATTAATTTATTTATTAATATTTATCTTTATATAATTTTGGTATATATATTTATTATAAAAATAGGTATAGTTCTTGATTTTATTCTTTATTTTTTCAAATTTTGATTATTATACTTTATGAAAAGTAATAAGTTAATCCAAATTGCTAACCTTATTTTGTTAATTTGTTGTTCTAAAAATTAATTTGTTAAAGTTTATGTATTTATCAATAGCTAGAGTAACTTATTAGTTATCCTAAAATATGATGATCAAATTCTAACAAATTAAAGTAAAATATTTTAACTTTTGAATTTTTGTAAAATAAAAGAATGAAATTCACAATTTAAGAATTGAAACTTATTTACCTAAAATTAAATTATGAATAAAATCATATCAAATATTTAAGATAATTAAAAATCAAATTTAATTTGATTCACGAGTTAATAATCTTACACAATATTAATAATTAACATAGAAACAATATACAATGTATCAAATAAAGCTAATTAATAAATCATGATAAGATCACATGCAAAAATTATGGTAATTAAGGGTTTTGTTTTATGTTTGGAATTTGGAATCTATTTTCATCATTTAACTGGTTATCATATGCATACATGGAAATCATGTGAACATATAGCGGGTAATATGTAATGTTGTAAAATTTAAATTTATAATTAAATTAGTTAAACTATTGATTTTTGGTTCAATTGTCTAATCACTAGTTCAATTATGAAAAAAAAATTTAAAATTCTTGAAAATTCATAAAAATTTTAAAAAATTTTAAGAAAATAGGAAAAAAAATACAAATAAGTAATAATAGAAATAGAAATATTTATTTTATAAATTATAACAACAATAATTAATATTTAAGTTAGCTTTAACTTAGTTCAACTAATTTTCAATTGATTCGATGGATTTTTAGTGATTCAACTTAGGGGTGAGCGTTCGATCAAATTGAGTCTAGTCGAGTGAAAAAATTTAAGTTAATTGAGTTAACGAGTCCTATTTTATCATCCTAACTCAATTTAAAAAAAAATTCAAATTGAGTCGAGTGAAATAAAATTCGAGTAGAGTCGAATTGAGTGAAATTGTTCGAGTTAAATTAAAAAATTGACATGTCAAATTAAAATATTATTGCAGTATAACTAATTCCATGTTAGAACACATAAATAATTTGAAACCATATATATTTGAAAACCTTTTTAAAGCAAAAAAAAAAAATCTATATTTATTATCGGAGCAACTGCAATCAATTCACAATTTATATAATAATTATCTAACAATAAACATTCCTTAATTATACTAAAAAAAATCTATATTTGTTTTATTAAAACACCTAATAACATACAATAAATCCAATATATATTTTTCTACTAGAATATAAGGTATAACTTAATCTATTCGGTGTTGGGAAATGTGTCTATTTTATAGTAAACATGTAACTATTTTTATGTATTTGAACGATGAATAAATAAATTGTTTTGCATGCATAGTGAAATTATGAAAAGCAAATATTAACTCATTGATTGTCTAAGTTCAAATTAATAATAAGTGGCAGTGTAAGATGTTTACATTACAAGAAAGACAACTTACCTCAGTAGATAATCTAAACGAGTCTGAAATCCCGTAAAAGAATCAAAGTGAGCATTTGATTCAAATGCTTAGAAGGATTATTATGTCGTTTACAATTCCAATTGGGGAGATGCTGCGGGTAACGTACTACGTGAAGATCCACTGTTTTAAGACGCTGACGATAATGCCCTAGAAGACCCACTAGCACCACAATTTCCTGCAAACATTCAGGTGGCTCGGAACAAAAGAACTTTAAAGGATTATGCTTTACTAAGTTTGGATATGGTCCAAGAAAGTATAGCAAGGCCGAAAATTACAGCTAATAATTTCAAGATAAAACCAGCTATGATTCAAATAATCTAGAACAATTTGCAGTTTAGGAGCATTATGACAGAAGACCCTAATCAACATTTAAAACAATTCCTTCAAGTCTATGATACTTTTAAGTATAACGGGGTCACTAATGACGCTATTCGTCTTCGGTTGTTCCCATTCTCCTCGATTGATAATGCTTTTTCTTGGTTAGACTTGTAGGCACAAGGGTCTATCACAACATAGGATGAACTCGCTGGAAAGTTCTTACAGAAGTTTTTCTCGATTAGCAAAGTAGTACAACTAATAAGGGAGATTGTTGTTGTTAGATAGATGGAGGGAGAAAGTTTCTATGAGGCACGAGAACGATTCAAAATGTTGATTCAAAAATACCCATACCACAGATTTCTTGAGTGGATGTGATTGTAGGTGTTTTATAATGGGTTGGATTCAAATGCACAATCTGGATTAGCCGAAGTAGCATGAAGAGCCCTTATTAACAGTGTAACGACCTCAAAAGTACAAATATCAGAAAATGAGTTATCAGGTCTCCGTTTTTAGTAAACGGACTCGTAAATATTTATTAAAAATATTTATAAAGTTAGTTATGTGTTTAATTAGACTTTGGTTAGATGAATTTAGCCTATTTAAAGAGTAATTAGTATAAATGACTAAATTGAATAAGGGTTTAAAGTCTAATTATAGATTAAAAGAGAGAAAAATGGACTAAAATGGAAATTAGGCCATTTTGTATAAATAAGGCGGCAATTGAAATAAAAATCTTTGATTTTTCTTTTAGTTTACATAATTATTAATATTATATTATAATTTGTTTAAAAAAAGAAAGAAAGTAATAAATAAAATAAGACAAATGTATGATGATGATTGTTACATGTGTAATAATGTATATGGGTACAAGTGTAATTAAATTATTTGTTATTAAATAGATTTTTTTATAATAATAATTATTATAAACTAATTTATATAAGTTATAAAAGAAAAGAAAAGAAACAAAACATGAAAAGAAGAACAGAGAGCAAACGTGAAACAGGTGGGGAGAAAGAAGGAGAAAAAGAAAGCAAAGAAAGAAAAGGGAAAATTCAAGGTTTGATGCCTAAAGCTTTAATAGGTAAGCCAATTAGGCCATTTCCTTTTAATTTTAATGTTTTATAAGCTTTAGAATAAAATTTTGATGAATTTAAGTTGAGGTCTTTGAAGTTTTAAGGTTTTGAACATGGTTTATGTTAAACTAGAAAATGAATTAGGGATTTAATTGAAAGAATTTTAAGTTAGAATTGGATAAATGATTTAATAAGCTATAAAAAAACAGTTTTGGGCAGCAACATAAACTTAATTTTGAAAAATCACCAAAAATAGTAGAAATTGAATTAGAAGTTAAATGAGATATAGAATTAAACCTTGTTGAGTCTATTTTTAGATAAAAGAAACAGAACAAGCAAACGAAGTCTATAGATTGAGATATTTAAATTTTTGTAAGACTGGTTTAGAATGACTCCAAAATCCCCTATTTTGTTTTGATAAAATCATTAAAAATTTTACAAAAATAGTTATGAGTTGTAATTTATATGTTTAGAATCCTCAGTGAATCTAGTTTCAATAGAAATAGACGAGAACATTATCCAAGTCCTGAGCATTGAGATAATTGAACTTTAGTACAAGAGGGTCGGAACTGTCAGACAGTGAATCAGGGGTAACTTTGAGGAATAAACTGTATTAATTGGAAAAACTAAAAATTCTGAAAATTTTATGGTAGAAAGGTACATGAGTCTAGTTTCAGGAAAAATTAACGGAACTTGATTTGGAGTTTCGTAGCTTCAGATATAAACAATTTAGTGACTGTTGCGCAGGAAGACAGCTTTTAAAAGAATATATGAGTAAATGATAGAATTGGGTATAAAGAATGTAGAATGAAGAGGAAGAGTAGGAATTGAATAAAAATTCAATTATTTAAATTTTAATGTTGTAATTAATAATGTAAATTATTATTTCCGTAGTAAACAAAGAATTCGAGACATCGAGCAAGGAAGGAAAAGAGAAAACAAATGAGGAGTAAAAACGAGAAATCCAGGTTAGTATTACCATAATTCGAATTTGATTATTAATTGTTAATTTCAAATTAAATTATATATGATAAGCAAAATGAGGTAAGTATTAAGATTGAATTGAATGATAAATACATATTGAAATTGAATTTATTATTAGTATTTGTTGAGTTTTGAATAATATTGTATGTAAATTAAATGGAAATTACTAGTGATATGAATTGAATTATTGAATTATGATAGTATTAAAATTATGAACACAAGCGAGCATTTAAAATACAAATTAATTAAAAAAGTGAAACAAATAGAATATATTAGAAATTATGATTGGAATGGTTTTGAGTTGATAATATTGAAATGAATCGAATTGGATGTGAAAAAAAAATGGTTGGAATTGAATTAAAAGAATCAATGTGGTATTGAAATGCATATTGGATGGAGAAATTGATTTGAATTATGAATATGAGAAATTGTGAATTGGATGGAATTGAAATCAAGCATGAATGTGTATGAATATTTGATTTCATATGTGTTGAAATGGAATTATTAAATTCGAAATTGGAAAAGTAAAATAATACCCTATTAACTTGTCGGACTAGATTGGATACAAATGGCATGCCATAGGATTATGATGTGATGAGGAGATTTGTAGCTCGGCCGAGAAAATGATTCTGTTATTATATGCTTCGGTTTATCCGAAGAGGCATTTAATGCCTTATTGGTGTGTATGGGAGTATATGATATACTGGTGTGTTTGGGAGGCTATATTATACTGGTGTGTTATGGAGGATTTATATTATTCTGGGTGTGTTTGGGTTGGATATTCTGGTGTGTTTGGGTGGAATCCGCGTATCTTTCAGAGTCCGAGCCTTGTTAATAGGGTGTATAATTGAAATGAGAAATTTATATGAGTTTGATTGGTTAATTGTACTATTGAATACTGAAATGAATGAGAAATTAAAATGTGAATCGAAATTGTGATTGGAAATAGAAAACATGAACTAAATGTTCAGGTAGTAAATGTAATTGATGTTATGACATATAGATAAAATTGATACATAATTAAAGTATGATATTATTGTTAAGATAATTTAAGCAGAAATGTATAAGAAATTCAATTGTTATATGATTATTAATAAAACTTAAATAAATATGATTAATTGAACTATGGAAGAAATGAGAAGTGAAATTGTGAATTGATATGGCATTTGAGAATATGAACCTAAGGTTCACAATTTAATTAAGTTTGAATTTTTTATATATGATATTAGTGGCTACAAGTTGCTATAGAAATGATATTGAATGAAGTGATAAATTGCATGAATTGTATATAAAATGAAATGAATTATTGGAATAAAATGTGAAAAATCTAAAGAAATTGAGTTAATGAAGTAAGATATGAATACAATTAAATACAAGTTTTGAAATATTGCTTATTGTTAGTATTGATCTAGTTAGTTTGAAGTATGTGATAATTAATGAATAATTATAAGCATAATTTGATTGTATATAATTTATCGATTAATGTAATAATTTTGAATTATGGTAATACCACTGAGTATAACTATACTCAGCGTACGGTTGTTTCCGTGCGCAGGTTAGAGAAAGCTAGTGTCTGGTACAGTATCCAGATCAACCCCGACTTCAAAGAAATTTTAGTAATGTACCTTTCTTTGGGTAAATGTGGCATGTTCCTAAATGTTGTATAGGTTAAGTATAAGAGTCTTGTGATTAAGGTTGTTAAATGATGGTTAAATTGGTTATAAGTATGAAATGGAACTAATGTGACATATTTGATACAAGTATGTAATGGAAATGAATCAAGTGGTATTAGTAGGAATTTATATGGTATTATGTATGTTCATTGAATAAAATAGATAAGTCATATGTTTAGGCATGATTGGGACTGTTTAATTGTGGAAACGTATTAGTTGCTACATAGATTGCAAATTGTTTTTTGTTTGAATTTGCAGGGGGTTTATGTAAAAAATTAAGTAGAAATGCTTTCGAAATTTTTATATAAAAAAAAAATCAAGAGTACTCAAACTAGTATCGTTCCACTTCTAACTACATGTTTTGGGCTTCGAGAGTCCAATATAGGGACTTAATTATTAAATTATCCTATGAATGTTATTTTATTTGTGAATTATTCGTAAGTTGTCTGATATATCCGGTAATACCTTGTAACCCTGTTCTGGCGACGGTTTAGGGTTAGGGGGTGTTACAAACAGAATGTACAGGGATGCGTACAAAATCATCGAGAATATGGCACTAAACTCATGCTAGTGGCCAATTGAATGATTCATATATGGTCAAAAACCTATTATGGTAAAAGTTATCCAAGAGGATGATAAGTATCAATAGTTAGAGGATAGACTCAATCGTATCAAATCAGCTTCTACACTGTCTATGCATAGGGGAGACAAACTGCTCTTCCACTAAACCAACAACGTTGCTAATGATGTAAATTATGTCGAGAATAGGGGTGGAAACCTTTATTCGAATACATATAATCCTGGCTAGAAAGATTACCCGAATCTGAGATGGGGAGGAAATCAAATAGCAGCTAATAATTTAAATCAAGTTAAAAATACTAATTACCAACCTCCTTATTTGTAGAAACCCTAGGATAGGGTCAACCAAAATGGCCATACTGCTTGTGGTCAATGGCTAGACAGAATTGAAGGAGAAATGTGGTAAATGAGAACTGATGTCAAATAGATGCAGTCCGAGTGCACCAATTTAACAAGAACATTAACTAAACTCAAGGATCAAATAAGCCAATTGATGAGCATGATGGGTGACATCAAAAGACAAATTGGCACAGTTAATCCCAGCAACACAAAAGATAATCTATGGAGAGAAGGTACGGAGCATGTGAAACCAATTACACTCCGATAGGGCAAAGTATTGAGTAGCCCAGAAACCACTAGTCCAAAGACAACCCTGGAAAATAATGACAATCCTCAAAAGGTATCCCTAGAAACAGAGACTGAGCCAGAATCAGAGGAAGTAATCACACCGACAGTAGAGACAGATAAAGAAGTAACAAAAGATTTTGTCAGGATAAAAATCCCATTCCCTTTGAGATTAGAAGAAAAGTAAAGGCAAGATGATGATGAATTTGTAAGTTTCTTAAACCTGTTTAAAACATTGAAAGTTAACCTACCTTTAATGGAGTTAATTGAAAAAGCTCTAAATTATTCAAAGTTTTTAAATGAGATGATGGCTAGGCGTAAGAAAATTAAGGTAGGAGAGCAAGCTACTTTAAATGCTTACTGTAACGTGATTATTTCAAGATAGGCACCTCGAAAATTAAAAGACCCGGGGAGTTTTACTATTCCCATAAAGATAGGAAGTATTCACTTTAATAAAGCTCTATGCGATTTAATAGCTAGTATTAATTTAATGCATCTACGAATTTTTGAAAAACTCGGGTTAGGGGATCTGAAAACTACTTAAATAACATTACAGTTGGCTAATAAATCTTTGGTGCATCCAAAAGGAGTATTGGAAGATGTGTTAGTCAAAGTGCGAAGTTTTATTATCCCCGTAGATTTTGTGGTCCTTGACATTGAAGAAGATTGTGTCTTATTAGGAGGACCCTTTTTAGCCACTTTGAGATCCACCATTAATTTAGAAAAGAATGAATAACTATGAAAATCATGGTTAGATTAAAACTTTTAAATGTGGCTATCAATCAAGCAATAAAAATAAGAGGAAGTTGGGGGAAAATGTAAAAAAATATTTATTTCTAACGTCCCTGAGTCAAAGGACATGTTTCTTTTTATACATGCAGACAAAATAAACAAGTTTAAGGAAAGGGACAAATGGGTATAGGTGGAACATCATGATGGAAGATTGACCAATACTAACAGAACAGAGAAATCTTCTATCGATGAATTGGTGACACTGCCGCATGAATCCAACAGTAAAACTTAAAAATTAATTGAATTGCAATTTAAATTTTGTAAATTATTGTTTATAAAACTAATCACCTAGTTTAGATTTTGACTTTTATTTGGTGTAGGTTCATCTCTAAACTGAAACATCCTTAAAGCTGTAAGTTTTTGGTCGAAACAGAGTCAGTGTGGGGGGTAACATAGAAAATTTGCTTCAAATTTTTACATTTTCTTTTATTTTTCTTGTCTTTTGTGTGCTTGAGCCTGTAGAAATACAAGTGATTGGTTAGGAGCATGTACATAGGTTGCTTGTGTTTATGAATAAATTTGGCATGATGATAGGTAGTTTTAAACTTTTGATTATTAGGCTACTAGGTTCTATATGTTACACTATAAATAGGTATTAAGCAATCAATTGTACCAAGTGATATAGAAAACACAATGAAATGAGCACACTAGAACGAATAATAAATAGTTGAATTTGTATTTTTTTGGTTGATTAAATTTGTGCATGTTAAGATATTTAAGGATGACCTAAGGTGAACACATCCAGAGCAAAAATTTTGTCTTATTTATATTTCACCTTTAGTATTAATTTTTGAGCATGTTGACACTTCTTAATGAACCACATTACAAGCCCCAAGCCTGAAAAACGTCAATTTGTATTTACCCTTATTATTTGGTCCTACACTACACAGTTTTAGACGTTTGACCATACGTATTGAGGGTTAAGTAGATACATCATGGCGAAATTGTAAACATAGAGTGAAAAATGAAAGACTAGTGTGATATGGGAATTATAGGTTAGCTTGAAAGTGCAAAACAAAAAGAAAAATCCGAAAAGAAAACCCTTACAAGTAGAAAAAGTACCTGAAAAGCCAAAAAACATTCTTGAGTGAGAAAAATTGAAAAAGAACAGTGACAAAGTCACAACAATAGAAAAAACTCGTTCAGTAGTGCACCAAAACTTGTAGGCTAGCTGTAGTTACTATGTCATGCTATGATTTCTTATCTAGAGAGACAATGAAGGTGAGAAAAGGAGAAATAAGGTGGTGAGAGGGTAAGGGTCACTAAAGGGGAAGAAAAGGGATCAATATGATGTGCCAAACTATTTTTGTTCTTGTAACCCTTTTGATACTTACTTTTTTTTTAATTCCATACCTATCCTAAGCTTCAAAATGTTACAAGCTGAAAAGTCCTATGTGACCTAAATATCCTTCTACATGGATGGACATCATACTAGATATGTGCATGAACGACTATTTGTATTCTGCTCGGACAATCAAAATACTTGTATGATTTGTTAATGGATTCCTATAGGAGAGACCTTTAATACTTGTATATTTTGTAACATATTGAACTTCTATGCTCCGAAGTCAATACTTGTATCATATTTGCTCAAGGGTCATCATGTTTCTTTGTCATATTTGTTTATGTTGCTTGAAGACAAGTAATGACTTAAGTGTGAGGGAGTTTGATCTTCTAAAATTCAATGTATCAAATTAAACTAGTTTTCACACTTAAGAATCCTAAAAACAAGCATTTTCTTACAATTTGGCTAAGTTTCTTTAGTTTTTCTTACATTCAATAAAATGTGCAAATTGAGCCTTTTATTGACTTTAAGGGCCAAATGAGGCTTAAGAGAGAGCTAACATGTAACACCCCCTAACCCCAAACCGTCGTCGAAACAGGGTTACAAGGTATTACCGGACTTAAACACTAACAAACGAATAAAAACGAGACATAAATTTGAGTATCAATCTAAAACCATCTAATTTCCATCAAATAGTTCTTAATATAGGCCTACGGGGCCCAAAATAAGTTTAGAAAGTGATTTGGGATTAAACCGGGAACTTTAAAAATTTTTCTTAGAAGACAGGGGCACATGGCCGTGTGGCTTGGGCACACCCCCGTGTGGCTTGGGCGCACCCCCGTGTGGCCGGAGACATGGCCATGTGGCTAGCCCGTATGCAACACTGACTTTGCCACACGGCCTGGGCACACGCCCATGTGTCTTGGCCGTGTGAAAACATGATTTTTCACCATTTTAAAGCCTCTTTCACCTACTAAACATACCTAATACATGCCCAAACCATTGACTTATAAATATTAATCAAATACCATTCATTTCAATTGACAAACTTAACAAAAACTCATTCATTCATTCCAAAAACTTCTTAAGGTTTACAAAACATATTTACATTCAAAATATTAAACATTTATAAGTGACAAACATTAAACCTAGTACATGCCACCTTTCTAAAAGTTATATATACATCACCAAAATTTGAGCTGAAGCCGGGATTGATTCGGATGCTGAGCCTGACCTTAACTTTACCTAACCTGCGTACGAAAAACAACCGTATGCTGAGTATTGGAAATACTCAGTGGTATTATCATAATTCAAATATATAACTACAATCAAATATCATAACATACTTGTATAAAAAGTACATCAAACATATAATTTCATGCTAAATCATCATATTATCAATGTGCCATTCCAACATTCGAATCAATATCCCAACAATAGAGTTCCAATCATTCATGAACCTTAAGTTCATCTCTCAATCACATATACATATCTAATTCACATTTCAATAGGAACCATTCATGAACCTTTAATCTCATACCATAATATCATTTCTCATTTCAATTCTCAAAATAGCTTTCATTGTTCATTCAATGGTTCAAATAATCAAATTCAATAGATTTTCTCATTTCACATGATTACCTGTATTAACATGACTCGAACTTTGGCGGATACACGGATCCAACCAAACACACCATATTGGCACCCAGTGCCTCATCGGATAGTTCGAAGCAAAGTTGACACCCAGTGTCTCATCGGCCTAGCCGAAGTAAAGTGGTACCCAGTACCTCATGGAATCTATCCGAAGCAATATGACACTCCAAGTGTCTTATCAACTCGAGGTCGAAGTAACCCTGAACTCTTCCAATCCTATGGCATGCCAACTATATCCACTAAGCCCGACTAGTTAATAGGGTATCAAATTCCTTTCTCTTTTCGATCAAATTCACATCAATTGCACTTTAGCCACATTTTCTCACATATTTCTCAATTCAAGCACAACTTATTCAAATTCACATTATCACATATTTTCACTTCATTTCCATTCTCAATTGATCAAAATCATTCAAAATCAATTCAATCACATTAATAGTTCAATTTCAAATCTCAAATTCATATGCATACCAACATTACTCAATTCAATCATATAATTCTATCTCACATGCATATATTTGTTCATCAAATAAATCCAATACACTTTCAATTCAACATCAATATTTACCCCACATTCAAATTCCATACACATTTATTAAAATTAAACATTTAATAAGAAATACTTAAATTATGATAATAAAATAGATTTCTCTCTTGAGCTACTCCTCGATCACTTTTTCCTTTCCTTTCGTATTGGGTGTCTCGGTTTCCTTGTTTGCTATGAAAATTAGCATAATTACAATTAATTAATAACACACATAATTTATATAAATTTCTAATTTTTCCATATAACTTTTACCATAATACCAAATTTGTCCTAAACAATTCCATTTTCTTCTTTTTTTACAAATCCTTTCATTTGCTTATTCAATTTCCATCAAAACTCCTATATAACTATCAAATTTTCATCATTTTTCCATAATTTCGAATTTCTTCCACTTTAATCCCTAAAACACAAAACTTATAACCTATTTCACAAATTAGTCCTTAAATAAATTCAAATCAATAATTTTATCAAATTAATCCCTTATTCTATCATTTACTTAACATAAACCCTACTCAAATATCTATCAACTTCCATAACTTCCACCTAGTTTCAACAAAACTCAATTCTAAAGCTTCCAAAACATTTAAATTAAAGAATAAGTGCTTAATTAACTTACTTTTCAAACTTCTAAGCTTCAATTCTTCAATTTCCCCTTTTTCCTTTCTTTCCTTTCTTTCTCCCCAAATTTTCATTGCTTTCTCTGGTATGTTTCTTTTGTTTTTCTTTCTTTATTTCTTTTATTCTTTTATTTACTAATTTATTAATAATAATAAAATATCTAATTATAACTAATTATATACATACATTTGTACACATACATGTTATTACACATGTCATTCATCACCACCATACATTTGTCATTAACATAACTAATTAATAAAATAAAATAAAATATAATATTACACAATAATAATTATTATAAAAAATATCTTTTACTTAAATATTAAGTAAACCAATTAATTTTATACATTTGTACACATTTATTTTATTACACATGTAAATTATTTTTATCAAACACATGTCACTTTTATGGTTTATTTACTAATTTAATCCCTTAATATTTTTTTCTATTCTATAATTAAACCTTTATACTCTATTCAATTTAATCCTTACTACTAATTATTTCTAATCATATTTAAATTCCCTTATTCAAAACTTAATTAAACACACAACTAAACACTCAAGTATTTCTAATAATTATTTACTAACTCGATTTACTAAGACAAAGGCCATACGACTCGTTTTTCCTAAGACGGAGGCCCTAAACTCACTTTTCCGGTGCCCGTGGAAATTGGGTCGTTACATAACATACTATGTAAGTGCGCAAGAGACTATTAGAAGGCATTTTAGGATGATACTGGATGCTATGTCACAACATAGGAGGGTTGATGTCACAACATAGGGAATAGAATGATGAAAACTCAAGTCTGCCTTTGGTGTCGTGACAAAAATTGAGGGTGTCGCGACATACCCCTGAAGATAGCTATAGAGGAGCATACTGGTTACTATGTCGCGACACAGTTCCTAGTGTGCTGCAACATCAACTTTGGGACAAAAATAGACACAAAGTAGGGGCGTTTTAGTCTGCATAATCAAACTTAAAGCTTGGGAACGTCAATTGACCTAGGGTTAAAGACGATGGACACTTGAAGGCTATAAACAGGCTCTTTTTGGCATATGTTAAAAACACATTGGCATTGACAAAGTTTCTTCCGTTAAATTTAGTTTTGTTTTCTTTCTTTCTTAGGTTTCTATAGTTTAGTTTATTCGTTGTTTTCTTTCAAGAGATCTGAATTGTGGAATCATTCAACTTTTTGGATTTACGCTTAATATCAATACAATCAAGCTCTTTCATTTACTCTATCTTCTCAATTTAATTAGCATGCTTTCTTTTCATATAGATTATATATTGTTTATGAAAGCCATGAGGAACTAATCCTTTTATAGGGGATTAGAGAGTGGAGGTATGATCTGTAACTATTTTGTAGGGTTATTCAATGAATCAGTTGTTTGGGAAAGGGAGAACGTGAAACAAACCCTAGGCCTGACAACCTTGGGAAGTTATCAAGGTGGGAATTAACCCAAAATTAGTATGTCCCATTTGTGAACACCTTAACCCCAAACCAATCTGGACTCTAAGGTTAGAAGGTAACTAGTTCTTGCTAACTTATTATGTTAGTGGAAGATTGGAAGATCTTGTAAGGATAACGACTAGTTGATTGACAAGAAACCCAAAATGACAATTGATAGAGATTATCGAAGCAAACTAATCACCTATAATCAGATTTGATTTATTTTTCCTTTTTAATCTCTTAAATTTTATCTTTTTATGTTGTTTTATTTTTATCATTATAAAATCACAAAAATCCTTTATTTTATACTCTCCGTACTATAACTGAATCTAAAAGTACTAATTAGATCTTTTAGTGCTTAGGTTAAAATTGATCTAGCACTCGCCTCTATTGGGTACGATCCTTAAACTACTCACACATGCCATTGTAAAACTATATTACAACTAGACCCGTATACTTACAGAAACCAGCTCGTAATTCTATATTTTATTGCAGTATTCACACTTTGAACGTTAGTACGTTCAGAAGCGATCAAGTGGTTGGTGCCATTGCTAGGGAGGCAACGTCACTAAGTTAATTTTAATTTTTGCACAAAAAAGAATAATTAGGAAATTTCCCTGTTATAAATAATATTTTACTTTATTTCATTTACTTTTACTAATCTTTTATTTCTAGGTTAGTGTATGACTCGCAGTAGGGGGCACACCTATTGTAACAACCACAGATCTAGAGAGAATAATCTGAAGAAATCATTGACAACAACAACAGCAATAAATGAAAGATCCACCACTACCAGCTGCGGGTAACGTACCACGTGAAAATCCACTGTTTTAATGACGCTGAAAATAATGCCCTAGGAGACCTACCAACACCACAGCTTCCTGTAAACATTCAGATGGCTCGAAACAAAAGAACTTTAAGGGATTATGCTTTACCAAGTCTGGGTATAGTCCAAGAAAGTATAGCAAGGCCAACAATTACAGCTAATAATTTTGAGATAAAACCGGCTATGATTCAAATGATCCAAAACAATTTTCAATTTAAGGGCATTATGACAGAGGACCCTAATCAACATTTAAAATGGTTCTTTCAGCTCTGTGATACTTTTAAGTATAACGGGGTCACTAATGATGCTATTTGTCTTCAGTTGCTCCCCTTCTCCTTGATTGATAATGCTTTTTCTTAGTTAGACTCGCAGGCACTAGAGTCTATCACGACATGGGATGAACTCACTGAAAAGTTCTTACACAAGTTTTACAAAAGTTTTTTTGTGCCAATATGATTAAGATTTTTCTCGGGCACTTTTTGTAAAGGTTATACTAGTCATACTGCATCGTTTCAATAACCATGTATTTTACTGATTACTTTCTTTTTAATTTGAATATCCTACACTTCTACAAATATAATTACCTATTTGTATCTAATTTTATCACTTGATATGCTTAATCTCTTTTCCTATTTATAGTCTAATAATATAACACCCCAACCCGTATCCATCATTGGAATAGGGTCACGAGGTATTACCAGAGTTTATAGAACTTTTTTTTTTTTCAAATGATAACTCATTTTATAAGAAATTATACAACTTAAATTTTACCACTCTTCCATAAACACATGTATATTTTCATTTGATCATTTTCCCTTTTGACGTATCAAATAATAAACATATTACCATTTAACCGATAGCTTGGCACTTGTCTAAGCGTCAACAACAACAGTCATTAGTATACTTGAATATATTTCATATAATTTTAGAATCGATAAACTCATTGTATCAACATATCATACTTGAGATTATTACTTATTACGGCTTACCCAATTTTCATGTATCAGCATATTAAAGATAGCCACATATTCATATAATATGATACTTATTATTCTCTTGTCATTTCTTCAAAACATAAATCATTCATTATACCAAAATTTCATGTATCATTGTTTTTGTTTTCATGAATTTTGTATATATTTATTCCGAGACAATTCATAATCTTGAACATGCATAATTATCAAGTAAGTTTCATATACATGTATTTTCCATGTCATATTTTTTTAAAATATCGAATAAATATCGTTTTCTTGTATTTCAAGTTCAATTTCGTGATTATTGTTTCGTGCTCAAATTATTTCCATGTCAGGGCTTTATTCATTAAGTCATTCGAAATTTTATCGTCATACAATTAATATTATTATTAAAGTATACGAATCTATAATCATAGAGGCATATATTCATCAATAAATTCCATGTACAAATATCATCATCTTATATTTCCATATATCCAGTATCACTGTCATTTTTTTTCATGTACTTCAGGAATATATGTACAAATCTTTTTATATGCATATTTCTTTTTCTGGTCAAGATTCTTACTTACTGAATTTATCAGAATATCGATAGTTAAAATCATATAATATACTTAAAATATGCAAGTCCGTAATCAATCAATTCACATTTACCCTTTTTAACTATGTGTTTACCATCTTCTATATTTATCCCGTTGAATTTCTTAGAATTTCGATGGATTTCCGATAGTACACTCCTGGTATACAATCTCATTAACCGTCAATTCATACAGGAGTACACTTTTAGTGTACAATTCCGGGTCCGTCAATTCATATGCATGTGTTGCCATGGTATCTTTCAACCAAGGTCTTATTCATTGCCATGGTATCTTTCAACCATGGTCTTATTCATTTTCTCAATTTGTTGCCATGGTATCTTTCAACCATGGTCTTATTCGTTGCCATGGTATCTTTCAACCATGGTCTTATTCATTTTCTCAATTTGTTGCCATGGTATCTTTCAACCATGGTCTTATTCATTGCCATGGTATCTTTCAACCATGGTCTTACACATTTCATTTCAGTAAGCACACTCCCGCGAACCTCACTCTCCCGCGAACCTCAATTCTTGGCACACTTCCGCGAACCTCAGCTCCCATGTATTCTTCGGAAGGGCCTATACACATGTATTCTTCGGGAGAGCCACCAGCACACTCCCGCGAACCTCATTTCCCATATATTCTTCGGGAGGGCTGATATTAGGATTACCCTTTCGGGCTTAATCCTTTTTCCTGTATTCTTTGGGAGGGCTACATCAGGATAGGATCACCCGTCCGGGCTAGATCCTTTTTACCGTCAATTCCTTTTCCAATGATCCATCGAAATCCATTCCATTCAACTGGGATTTACTTTCTTTTTATATCGAGTATTATCAATATTTCATCAATTATTATGCATTGATCATTCAAATCATATTTCATCACATAGCCACATATTTCAAGTGTTTAAAAAATACAATTCAAGTTACACGAACTTACCTCGTTGCTTGTTCGTGTTTATAAATTTATTAATCCGATATCTTTTCTTTTTCGCGTTCGAGTCTCGCATTTGAGTCGTTGGGATCTTTATAAATAAATTTGACCATTGTTTTCATTCATTCCATATTCTAATACATTCAATTAATGCTCTAGGCGAAATTACCATTTGGCCCCCAAACTTTTAATTAATGATGATTTTACCCTTAGGCTCAGAAAAATAAATTCTAGCAATTTAATCCTTATTTCCAGCTGTTATCATCATACATATTAATAACATTCCATAAATTCTATAAAATATCAAAATTTTCCATAATTTCAACACTTTTCAATTTAATCCTTAAAACATATTTTCCCCCGATCTTGAACTAAATTAACAATTTTCATTTAAAATTTTCAATTTAAATAATAAAATAATCCATTTCATGTAATTTGATCATTTTTAACATTTTTACAAAATTACCCATAAAGTTTTACTTTTATTCGATTTAGTCCTTGGGCTTAAAACATACAAATTAGTCATGCTAACTGATTATTCATACATATTTTCCTCCTCCTCCTCTCCATTCCACATCCTTAATTTATATAATATGCTTATAAGTAACATTATCAACAATTTCACTATTTACTTATATGTGAACATTCAAGCTGTCCACCTGCGTCATAGTCACTAAATTATTTATATCTTGAGCTACAGAAATAAAAATTAAGATCCGTTAATTTTCCCTAAAACTAGACTCACATATCTTCTTACCATAAAAATTTTAGAATTTTTGGCTTAGCCAATAAGTACAGTTTATTCTTTAAAGTTACCCTTGTTCTGCTGTATAACTGTTCCGACCTTTCTTCATTAAAATTTAATTATCTCCTTGTACGGGACTCAGATGATGTTCCCACTTATTTCTCTTGAAAATAGACTCATTAAAGATTCTAACCATATAACTTATGTCCCATAATTATTTTTATACAATTTTTAATGATTTTTCCAAGTTAGAACAGAGGATCCCGAAATCATTCTGAACCAGTCTCACAAAAATATAAATATCTCAGAACACAGAATTCATTTACTTGTTTTGTTTCTTTTATATGAAAATAGACTCAACAAGCTTTAATTCCATATCTTACACAACTCCTAATTCAGTTTCTACCATTTTTGGTGATTTTTCAAATTTAGCTTACTGCTGCTGTCCAAAACTGTTTTAGTGCAAGATATTAATTACTAAGTTTATATCACCCTTATTTTCTTTCTCTACACCATTTCCCATCACTTTATCTTATTTTCTCTTCACTACCATATCAAGAACATAGAATCATATATAAGAAAACTCTACATTAACATCATTTACATGCTTTTTCAATAATATTAAACTTAAAAATACATGGAAATCTTGATGTTCTTACCTTGTTTTAATGTTTCCAAACTTTAACTTCATTTTCTCTCTCCTCCAGCTTCTATTTCTTGAATCCAACTTGATATTCTAGCTCCTCATAGTCTCCTTAACATTTTTCTCCTTCGGTAGCTATGGAAATTCTTTTGATTTCTAGGTGAAAATGGTGAATTTTTGGTGGAAGGACCAAATTGTAAAGAAAGTAAAACTTTCTTTCTTTCTCTCTTCCTCTCACGTTGGTGCATGGAAATGGTGGGTTTCTTCTTCTTTTTTTTTTTTCCACACACACACACATATATATATACTAAATAAAATAATAAAATAATAAAATATCTTATTAAAATATTTATAAAGTAATATTTATCTTATTAAATAATTATAAAATATCATCACACCATCATTACCTTCTAGATTTCTCTCTCCTTCTAATTGACCATTTTGACCTTCATGATCTTTTAAAATTCCATCCTTGAGTCATCACCTAATTTGGTAAAATTGCGATTTAGTCCCTCATAATTCTTTCTCCTATTCAATTTGGTCCTAATTCATCCATTTTCCTTAGTTTCTAGATTATTCCATCCTTAAAATATTTGCACTATTGGTCCTTCAACTTTTCCATATTTACACTTTAACCCCTTAAATTTTAAGTATTTACTCTTGGGCCACAAAACTTTTCTCACTTTTACGATTTAGTCCTTTCTTGGATTAATACATCATAATCACTTCCTACATAGATTTTGTTGATAGAGCTCAAAATTTCTCTTTTTATTTCTTTATTTCTTTATTTTACTGTATCAATGATAGAAATTTTCGGGATATTACATCAGAATTCTTATCTACTGAATTTATCAGAATATCGATAGTTAAAATCATATAGTATACTTAAAATATGCAAATCCGTAATCCATCAATTCACATTTACCCTTTTTAGCTATGTGTTTACCATCTTCTATATTTATCCCGTTGAATTTCTCGGAATTTCGATGGATATCCAATAGTACACTCCTGGTGTACAATCTCATTAACCGTCAATTCATACAAGAGTACACTTTTAGTGTACAATTCTGGGTCCGTCAATTCATATGCATGTGTTGTCATGGTATCTTTCAACCATGGTCTTATTCATTGCCATGGTATCTTTCAACCATGGTCTTATTCATTTTCTCAATTTGTTGCCATGGTATCTTTCAACCATGGTCTTATTCATTGCCATGGTATCTTTCAACCATGGTCTTACACATTTCATTTCAGTAAGCACACTCCCGCAAACCTCACTCTCCCGCGAACCTCAATTCTTGGCACACTTCCGAGAACCTCAGCTCCCATGTATTCTTCGGAAGGGCCTATACACATATATTCTTCGGGAGAGCCACCAGCACACTCCCGCGAACCTCATTTCCCATATATTCTTCGGGAGGGCTGATATTAGGATTACCCTTCCGGGCTTAATCATTTTTCCTGTATTCTTCGGGAGGGCTACATCAAAATAGGATCATCCGTCCGGGCTAGATCCTTTTTACCGTCAATTCCTTTTCCAATGATCCATCGAAATCCATTCCATTCAACCGAGATTTACTTTCTTTTTATATCGAGTATTATCAATATTTCATCAATTATTATGCATTGATCATTCAAATCATATTTTCATCACATAACCACATATTTCAAGGGTTTAAAAATACAATTCAAGTTACAAGAACTTACCTCGTTGCTTGTCCGTGTTTATAAATTCATTAATCCAATATCTTTTCTTTTTCACGTTCAAGTCTCGCATTTGAGTCGTTGGGATCTTTATAAATAAAATTGACCATTGTTTTCATTGATTCCATATTCTAATACATTCAATTAATGCTCTAGGCAAAATTACCATTTGGCCCCCAAACTTTTAATTAATGACGATTTTACCCTTAGGTTCAGAAAAATAAATTCTTGCGATTTAATCCTTATTTCCAGCCGTTGTCATCATACATATTAATGAGAGCCCATAAATTCTATAAAATATCAAAATTTTCCATAATTTCAACACTTTTCAATTTAATCCTTAAAACATGTTTTCCCCCGATCTTGAACTAAATTAACAATTTTCATTTAAAATTTTCAATTTAAATAATAAAATAATGCATTTCATGTAATTTGATCATTTCTAACATTTTTACAAAATTACCCAAAAAGTTTTACTTTTATTCGATTTAGTCCTTGGGCTTAAAACATACAAATTAGTCATGCTAACTGAATATTCATACATATTTTCCTCCTCCTCCTCTCCATTCCACATCCTTAATTTATATAATATGCTTATAAGTAACATTATCAATAATTTCACTATTTACTTATATGTGAACATTCAAGCTGTCCACCTGCATCATAGTCACTAAATTATTTATATCTTGAGCTACAGAAATCAAAATTAAGATCCGTTAATTTTCCATAAAACTAGACTCACATATCTTCTTACCATAAAATTTTCAGAATTTTTGGCTTAGCCAATAAGTACAGTTTATTCTTTAAAGTTACCCCTGTTCTGCTTTATAACTGTTCCGAACTTTCTTCATTAAAATTTAATTATCTCCCTGTACGGGACTCGGATGATGTTCCCACTTATTTATCTTGAAAATAGACTCATTAAGAATTTCAAACACATAAATTTAAGTCCCTAATTATTTTTATACAATTTTTGGTGATTTTCCAAAGTCAAAACAGAGGATTCTTAAAGTATTCTGAACCAGTCTTACAAAAATATAAATATCTCAGAATACAGAATTCATTTACTTGTTCTGTTTCTTCTATATGAAAATAGACTCAACAAGCTTTAATTCCATATCTTACTAAACTTCTAATTCAGTTTCTACCATTTTTGGTGATTTTTCAAATTTAGCTTACTGCTGCTGTCCAAAACTATTTTAGTGCAAGATATTAATTATTAAGTTTATATCACCCTTATTTTCTTTCTCTACACCATTTCCCATCACTTTATCTTATTTTCTCTTCATTACCATATCAAGAACATAGAATCATATATAAGGAAACTCTACATTAACATCATTTACTTGCTTTTTCAATAATATTAAACTTAAAAATACATGGAAATCTTGATGTTCTTACTTTGTTTTATTGTTTCCAAACTTTAACTTCACTTTCTCTCTCCTCCAGCTTCTATTTCTTGAATCCAACTTGATATTCTAACTCCTCATAGCCTCCTTAACATTTTTCTCCTTCGGTAGCTATGGAAATTCTTTTGATTTCTAGGTGAAAATGGTGAATTTTTGGTGGAAGGACCAAATTGTAAAGAAAGCCAAACTTTCTTTCTCCCCTCTTCTCTCCTAACGTGAATTGCATAGAAAAGGGGTGGTGGTTTTCTCCCTTTTTTTTTTCCACACATACACATATATATAGACTAAATAAAATAATAAAATAATAAAATATCTTATTAAAATATTAATAAAATAATAATTATTTAATTATATAATTATAAAATATCATCAATGTAATCATTACTTTCTAGATTTCTCTCTCTTCCAATTGACCATTTTACCCTTCATGATCTTTTAAAATTCCATCCTTGAGTCATCACTTAATTTGGTAAAATTACAATTTAGTCCCTCATAATTCTTCACCTATTCAATTTAGTCCTAATTCATCAATTTTCCTTAGTTTCTAGATTATTCTACCCTTAAAATATTTGCACTATTGGTCCTTCAACTTTTTCATAATTACACTTTAACCCCTTAAATTTTAAGTATTTACTCTTGGGCCACAAAACTTTTCTCACTTTTACGATTTAGTCCTTTCTTGGATTAATACATCATAATCACTTCCTACATAGATTTTGTTGATATAGCTCAAAATTTCTCTTTTTATTTCTTTATTTCTTTATTTTACTATATCAATGATAGAAATTTTCGGGATATTACAAATAAACATAGCTAATTAGTCTAAATATAAACTACCTAAATTATTAAATTTTATGCTAAATTTATGATTTAAACAAACAACCTAGGTATATGCTCCTAATCAATCACTTATATTTCTACAAGACTAAAAATGAAAGAAAGAAAATAACGTAATAAATAGAAAAAAATTTAAAAATTTTCCTAAGTCACCCCCATACTTTATTCGGCACATTGTCCCTAATGTGCAATTAAAATATAAGGGAAACGCGTTACCCAATTGGCGTGATACGGGCAATACAATTGGTAAGACTACCCCTTCTTGGTTTTTGGCTCAATCTTGCAGTGCCTTAAAAAATTTAGGGTTCCTACTAAGAAAAACTAAACACATATATATAATATTAAAGTCTTAGAAACTAAAACTGAAATCATCTTGAATAAAATTAAAATATTAAGTCCAACTTTAAAAAAATAAAAAATAAAATGAAATCGTCTAAAATTAGTCGGAATCAGGATCCGACGTTTCGTTCGCTTTGTTTGGTTTGCCTTCTGACTCCTTCTCTGAATCTTTTCCAAGATCTTCTTCTTCCTCCAATTCCTTCTCTTTCTTCACTAATTTTCTCAATTAGATCATTATATTGCACTTAGCTACTGGGAATTGTGGCACCTTCAATTCGTTTTTCCTTGCATAGTCTTCATCCAGATTCTTACACCCATCGAACGATCTATTCCAAATTAGGTAACACATTCTCACCTTAATACAATTTGGTCTTTATCGCTCTCTTTTGTTTTCGATTCCTTATAATATATTCCACACTCGATTCCAAGATCGGAAACTTGCTTTGTTGTAAGACACAACCCAGTTGCCCCACACCTTCGCTTATCGGCATATGGATGTTACTAAGTTCAGAACAGTAATTTCACCTTGTTTTCCCGTGCACATTGAAGCATGCTCCAGTATATCCACGTTCCTACGCAAATTCGTTCTTTTTTTAAAATTGCGTACAACAAAGTCATTTGGAATGTATCGATATTGCACATGTCTGTCGCTGGGCAAATTCGAGTACTAATGAATTTCAACCGCATCCGTGCCGTCGCAGCTAACTTTGCATGAGAGAATGATATGATATAGTCTATTCATAAGTGTCGTTTCCACTCACCCTTCCCGTCCGTTAGGAGTTTGACTATGTCATTCATATTTTCTCTCAGGAAATACATTAGGTCAGTTCGTTGTACGAAATCACAAAGATATAGCAGAATGTCATAATGTCTGCTTGAACTTCAGGAAATGTAAAAGATTCCTTAAGCATCAGCTGTTGGGAGTCTAATTTATGCTTAAGTATATAAGCATTCGAATATTGAGTACATTGTTGGGATGTTAGGAAGATATTTGAGCAACCATGGTATGGACCATTGGATAGCAACCAAGAGAGTTATAAGGTATCTTTAGAGAACAAAAGATTACATACTCACATATCGGAGGTTTGATAAGTTAGAGATCATTAGGTATGCAGACTCCGATTTTGATGGAATATTGATGCAAAATTTTGTCACTACGGTGAAAATTGTGACAATAATTGGTGGTCCTTTATTCTAATAACAACATGAGCACATTAAAGTCAAAGCACATAGTCTTTAAGTTCCTAGTTGTTAAAGTAAAAGTTTAGAGTGGTTAGGTGCCTATAAAGCATATCAGGATAAACTCTATGATTACGGACCTGTTTACTAATGGACTACACCTAAGGTTTTATAACAGCACATTGCTCATATGGGTGTAATGTCATTTGAGGATATTTGGGTTTAGTAGGAGTTTTGTACTTTAAAATGCTTTTATGTTATAGACACATTTTTAGTTATTTTAGTTTATGGATATGAAGTTTATTTTTTACAGAAATAAAGTTTATTTGGTTTATTTACACTTTGATTTTGGTAAGTTTGATCTTACTAAGGCTTAAGGAGGACCAATTGGAAATAGACATGTTTGGATCATATTGCATGTAATTTACATACTATACATCCATACTTGATCTATGTTATTTGGTTGTGTTAATATACGTGATCAAAGATGGATTTAGTTACGATATGTGTAACAAAAGTCGTCTTGGTTCTAGTTAATATAATTAATGGACAAGACTGTTTGAAATACCTTTTGGATATGATAGTAAGGTTTTGAGCTCATAAAGTTATATAATGACATGTAATTATAAGGTAATCGATATATATATGTGGATCAAGCGGGAGATTTTTGGAAAAATATGGACATCACATATATAATAAGCATAATTACATATTATTTACTGTCATAAAAGATTATCCCAAATTAAAAGTGATCTGATTTGTTTAAGGTTTATTAGACTTTAGTTATTAAATAAAGTATGTGCAAAATATGTGTAGATACTATAGTAACTAATTTCTAATTGATGTTGAGATTATTAGAAATTAGGGTTAATGCAAAAGTTATCTATTAGGGTTATGGTCTCCAAATTATACATACATAACTTTTCTAATATCTCATCTTTAGAAAAGAAAGAGTAATTTTTGTAACAACCTGTTTTTAATGAAATCGGAACAGTGGTTTTGGGACCACAAATATGAGGTTGGAAGAAAATTTTAATATTATTTTATGGTCTACAATATGATAGAAGTATCGTACGAAAATTTCATTAAGAAAATTTTACCATTTACATGCTTAACTTGATAAAAAGGACTAAATTGCATAAAGTTTGAAAATTGAATTCTAGTAGTTAAAAGTATCAAATAGCTATGGAACTTAAAATTGGAGGTCCTTATATAGAAAATAGACCATTTACAGTAGTTAGTAGATAAGAATGATTATTCATCATTGGAAATTTAATAAATTAGTAAGGTTAATTTTGGAAAGTTAATAAAATAATGATGATAAATGAATTAAATAATTATTATTATCATTCATTCTCATCATCTTTCATCAAAAATATGGAAACCCTAGCCATGGAAGCTTGAGTTCTAACAAACTTGTTTGGCTTAATTAGGTATGTATTTTAGTCTCGTTTTTAATAATTTTTATGTTTTTAAGATCGTAATAACTTAATCTAACTATATCATGTATTAATTTGCAAAATCGTTAAAGTATTAGGGTTTTGCCGAGTATAGTTGAATTTTGAAGTTTTATGATAGAAAATGAAAGGTTGTTGTTAGATAAACAACTTTTATAAAGAGAATTTTGATAAAATTATTAATTAGGCACTAAATTGAAAAGACAAAAAATTTATTGAAAAATTATGAATTTTGTGAAATACATGGGCTGCTATTGATATGTATGAAAATTGGCTAGGCTTGAATAATGATTAAATTGTATGAATTTCATTTTTCGAGCCTAGGGACTAAATTGTAATTAATTAAAGTATATGGGCAAAATAGTAATTTTTCCAAAGATGTTTTTTGGATTAAATTGGATTGGAATTCTATTAAATTGAGTTAAATTCATTCGTATAGATCCGGATAGACCTAATACGGAGCTAGATCGAGACAAAGAAAAAGTATCGGATTAGTAGCCTTTGTATCTACATATACTTATCGAGGTAAGTTCGTGTAACTAATTTGTATATTTAAATGTTTTAAATTGAATATTGTTGTGTGTGATTTGTACAAATAGCCATTTGTAATTATGATCACATATCTGATAATTATTGAGTCCCGTTTGAACCTTAGAAATTTGAAGGATACAAATGACATGTCATTAGGATTCCCGATATGGTTGTGATCCTGCATGTGTTACGAACACACCACAGCTCTCTTAATCCGATCTTGGCTCTCATGAGCTTCCAGATATACATCTCGTATGAGCTTCACATTACTTAGCTCATATGAACTTCCCGTTATATGGCTCGGAAGAGCTTCCCGTTTACATGCTAGTATAAGCATACAATTACATGAATTGACAGATTACAGATTTGTATACTTCATGTGTACTACCTATGTATACCATGGTATTTTAAATGGTTCAAAAGGAAAAGTTCTTATATGAAACAATATGAGTTCGAAATGAACAATTACGAGTATAAACTTGAATTACATGGAAATGATATTTCATAATATATTGAAATATGATATGGATGATACATGTATGTGAATCTTACTTAGTGGTTATATACATCCATGTTTATTGGTTATGGAAAGTGTTACATGGCTAACATGTTGAGGATATGTGTTTAGGCTTTTGGCCAAATTGGTTTGGTTATATTAGCATGCTTACCTTAAATGTGATTAAATGGTAAGTTAATTTCCTTGTTATACGAACTTGCTAAGCTTAAATGCTTATTCTGTGTTATTTTCCATGTTTTATAGTAATCCAGAAGCTCATTTTGGTTGGAAGTTGGTCGAAGCAACTTCGCACTATCCATCGGCCTTTTCAGTATAATCAGTAAATTAATTTTGGTTAAAATGGCATGTATAGGTTAATTTGGCCAATGATGGCATATAAATGTTTTGTTGGAACTAGGCATTTGAATGGCTTATGATAAATAAATTTTGATGTGTATGTAAGTGGCCTTATCATGATTGATGCGTGTTTGAAATGGTTGAATGATGGAAATCTTATAGGTATATTGATGGTTGGGTTGAATAGGTATATTTAGTAAATTATGCATATATGTATTTGGTCATGTAGGTAAAATTGGTTATTTGATTAATATGAGTTATGTTGTCATTTAAAGAGCCTGAGGGCATATTGTTGGTATGTGATAGTATTACATGTTTAAGTATTGATTTTAGCTTGATTTAAATGCCTTGTTAAGGTTTGTTGATGTCCAAAATGTTGATTTAGATTGATGACAACGTGGTGAGAAATATGGCTAGAAAATGGGCCTATTTTTGTCCACACGGGCAGAGACACGGGTGTGTGTCTCAGCCGTGTGTGACAGACGGCCAGGTGACATGGCTTGTGTCCCCTGTATCTTTAATTTGTACAAAACAGAATGCTCACACGGCCTAGCACGTGAGCATGTGGCTTGGCCATGTGACCCAAGTCAAAGAGTTACACAAGTATGGACACGGCCTGAGACACGGGCGTGTTTTTGGATAGTGTGAGCCACACAGCCTGGCCACATTGGCGTGTGTCCCTTACATATTTAAAAAATTTTGATATTTTCTGAAAAATTCTTTGAGTACCTGATTTAGTCCCGATTTGTTTCTAACGTGTATTTTGGGCCTCGAGGGCTCATATATAGGACAATATGTATGATTTTGATTGATTTCTTATATGAATATAATATGATGTGAAATTTATGTCTATTTTTTCTGTAAACTTCGGTAATGCTCTATAACCCTGTTCCAGCAACGTATTCGGGTTAGGAGTGTGAAAAATTTTCTCTAAATTTCTTGTATGCTAATTTGGAAGATTAAAATAGTAACATCCAAAAAAATATCAAGGAATCGATGGATTCATGTACGCTTTCGCATCTAATTTTATTCATGATTTATGCTTAATGATTTCACATGTAGATCCTGATCTATTAAATTTTGCATCAAGATTTTTTTGACGGTTCTTGTAACGACCTAAAAGTATGGGCATCGGAAAATGAGTTATCGGGTCTCCATTTTAGTAAAACGGACTCGTAAATATTTATTAAAAATATTTACAAAGTTAGTTATGTGGTCAATTAGATTTTAATTAAGTGAATTTAGTTTAATTAAGGTTAATTAAGTATTAGGACTAAATTGAATCAAATGTGAAAGTTTAATTATAGAATAGAGAAAAGAGAAAGGACTAAATTAATAATTAAACTAAATTTGTGACACTTGTGTGGTAAAAATAATTTACATTTGTAATAATATATATACATACATTTGTAATTAAATAAATAATTTACTTATATATTAAGTAAAAGATATTTTATATTATATTATTATTATATTATTATATTATAATTATTAGTTAATAAGTAAAAAAAAAAGAAAATGAAATAGAAAAAGAAAGAAACAGAAAGTTAGAAACAAAATTGAATGAAAGAAAGGGAGAAAGAAAAAGAAAAGAGAAAATAGGGTTTTAAGGCTTCAAGCTTCAATTGGTAAGTCAATTTAGTCCATTTTCTAGTAATTTTTGAGTTTTTGGGATTCTAGAACAATGTATGATTGAATTTATGTTGAAATTTAAAAGATAGTAGATTTTTAGACATGGTTCATGATGGGTAAGATGATGAATTAGGGGTTAAATTAATTGAATTTCAAGTTAGAAGTTAGTAAAGGATTGAATTGTGAAATAAAACATAAGTTTTGAGTATTAGGGACTAAATTAAAAGAATTACGAAATTATGGATTCATGGTGAAATTGAAGAGTTAAAATGAGTTTATTATAGAAATTAAATGAGAATATGGAGTTAAATTGGGGAAATAAAATTAGTATTGATTTAAGGATTAAATTGGGAACTAATGTAAAACTTATGTATAATTAGTAATTGTGAAAATATATAATATCGGTAATGACAATATATCGCAAAGAAAAGAAAAAAAATAAAGAGCACACAAATTTTACTTGGAAACCCTTTCGGAAAAAAATCACGGGCAGGGGAGAAGAAAATTCACTATGTCGAATTCGAATGATTACAAGGGGAATAGACTATGTCTATTTATAGGCTTGTAAAGCCATATTCTAGTAAAATTGAAACACCTTATCCTAATCAATATAAAATAGATGGAGTTTAATAAGGTTTAAAAAACCTTATTGTAAAATAAAATAAAAGAAGTGTAGTTTTATATGGATTTTACTTTTATTTTATTTTACCATTGTATTTTATTTAAATAAGGATTCGGGTCACTTAATTCTAACAATCTCCACTTTAACACGAATTCTCAATAAACAAGTTTTTCATCGCGAACTCTCAACGAATAAGTTCTCCACCTCTTCCATAAAACCCCTTAAGGGTCTAACTTCAACAATAAACACCAACCAAGTCTAAGCAATGCTAAAACTTGATTATAGGAAGTGACTTAGTCATCATATCTGCAGGATTTTCATGACTGGTAATTTTGCTCACAACAATATCACCACGAGCAATAATATCACGAACAAAATGATGCCGAACATCAATGTGTTTTGTTCTCTCATGAAACATTTGATCTTTTGTAAGGAAGATTGAACGCTAACTGTCACAAAATACTGTACTGATTTAAAGGTCTTCATTGAGTTCACTAAATAGTTCCTTCAACCAAATAGCTTCTTTACAAGCCTCAGTAATCGCCATGTACTCAGCTTCAGTGGTAGACAAAGCGACTATAGTTTGCAAAGTGGTTTTCCAACTGATTGCACAACCTCCAATTGTGAAGACATAACCTGTGAGAGATCTTCTTCTATCAAGGTCTCCAGCAAAATCAGCATCAACATACCCAATGACTCCATCTCTAGTTCTTCCAAACTGTAAGCAAACATCAGTAGTACCTCGTAAGCATCTTAAAATCCACTGAACTACTTTCCAGTGTTCTTTACCGAGATTTTCCATGAATCTGCTAACTGCACTAACTGCATATGATAAATCTGGACGTGAACAAACCATAGCATACATGAGAGATCCCACTGCACTAGAGTATGAAACATGTAACATTTACTCAATCTCATCATCTGATTGTGGAGACAAAGTTGATGAAAGTCTAAAATGAGCTGCTAAAGGAGTACTAACAGGCTTAGCACTCTGCATATTGAACCTGCAAAGAACTTTCTCAATGTACGCTTTCTGACTTAGGTACAATTTACTTACTTTTCTATCTCTAAGAATTTCCATGCCAAGTATCTTCTTTGCTGGTCCTAAACCTTTCATCTCAAATTCTTCACTAGTTGGGCTTTGACCTTTCTTATCTCTCCTTTATCTTTTGTTGCTATCAACATGTCATAACATAAAGGAGTAGATATACAAAAGAACCATCATTGTTTTTCTTATAGTAAACACAACTATCAAAGCTACTTCTTTTAAAATCATGAGAAGTCATAAAGGAATCAAACCTCTTGTACCACTATCTTGGTGACTGTTTCAAACCGTAAAGGGACTTTTTCAGTAAGCAAACATAGTCCTCTTTTTCTGAGACTGTAAAACCCTCTGGTTGTTGTATGTAAATATCCTCCTCAAGTTCTCCATGCAAAAATGCAGTTTTAACATCTAACTGCTCAAGCTCTAAATCATGCATGGCCACAATACCAAGCAAAGCTCGAATCGAACTATGCTTCACAGAAGGGGAGAACACATCTGTGAAGTCCACTCCTGGAATTTGACTGTAACCCTTTGCAAAAAGCCTTGCTTTATATCTGGGTTTTTCAACTCTTAGAGTCCTTTATTTCCTTTTATACACCCATTTACAATGAATAACCTTTTTACCTTTAGGAAGTTTTACAAGATCCTATGTTTTGTTTTTGTGGAGTGATTCCATCTCCTTTTGCATAGCAAACATTCACTTTTCTGAGTCTTCACAACTAACCGCCTCTGAATAATTAGATGGCTCTTGATTTTTATCTATATCTTCAGCCACATTTAAAGCATAAGTAACTAGATCAGCCTTGACATACTTCTTTAGAGGTTTAATTTCTCTTCTAGTTCTATTTTTGGCTATAAAGTATTGTGGTGAAGAAACAACTTTATTCTCAATTTTTGTACTGACTTGAGAAATCGACTCTGTTTTAGATTCTATATTAATCTGAAACTCTACCTGTTTTTGATTTTCTTTATTGGAAGAGTCTTTAAGAGATAAGTTAGGTAGCATAGCAGTTTCATCAAAAACAACATCTCTACTAATCACAACTTTTCTATTTTCAGGACACCATAACTTATACTCTTTTACACCAGCTTTATAACCAAGAAAAATACATTTAATGGATCTCGGTTCCAATTTTCCATTATCAACATGAGCATACGTAGGACACCCAAAAATCTTTAAATCAGAATAGTCAGCAGGGTTACTAGATCATACCTCATTTGGAGTCTTTTTCTCAATAGCAATAGATGGAGATCGGTTGATCAAAAAACATGTAGTAGAGGCTGCTTCGACCCAAAATGACTTTGGTAAGTTGGTATTTGACAACATACATCGAACCTTCTCCATTATCATTCTATTCATTCGTTCTGCAACACCATTTTGCTGTGGGGTATAACGAACTATCAAGTGTCTCATGGTCCCTTCTGACTTGCACAGTTTATTAAACTCATCAGAACAGAACTCTAAGCCATTGTCTATACGGAGGTGTTTTATTTGTTTTCCCGTCTATTTTTCAATCATAATTTTCCAAGACTTAAATGCAGAAAACACATCGCTTTTCTGCTTCAAGAAGAACACCCAAACTTTTCTAAAAAAATTCATCAATAAAAGTTAGCATATAATTAGCTCCACCTCTCAAAGGCACTCTGGATGGCCCCCACAAGTCAGAATGAATATACTCCAATATTTCTTTCGTGTTATAGATTCCTCTGGTGAACCGAACTCTCTTTTGCTTCCCAAAAACGCAGTGCTCACAGAACTTCAGTTTGTAAATTCCTTGCCCATCAAGAAGTCCTCTTTTGCTAAATTCTGTCATACCATTCTCACTCATATGCCCTAGGCGCATATGCCAAATTTTAGTAATATGATCATCTGACAAGGAAGAGAAAGTGACAGCTGCATCACCAGTAACAGTAGAACCTTGCAGAACATATAACTTGGCAGTCTTTCTTTGCCCTTTCATCACAACGAGGGAACCTTTAGAAATCTTCAAAACCCTACTTTCAACTGTGTATTTGTATCTTTTTGAATCAAGAGTACTTAAGAAAATTAAATTTCTCTTCAATTCTGGAATATGTCGTACGTCACTAAGTGTTCTAACAACTTCATCAAACATCTTAACTTTAATCGTTCCAACACCTGCGATTCTACACGAAGCATTATTTCCCATCAAAACAACACCTTCAGACAATGTTTTGTAATTTGTAAACCAATCTCTATTGGGACTCATGTGGAAGGTGTAGCCCGAATCAAGGATCCACTCCTCGCTCACTTTAGAATTGATGACTGAAGCGACTAGAAGTTCACTATCGTTGTAGTCTTCTACAACATCAGCTTCACTGAAATTTTCTGGTTGTTTTCCCTTTTGATTCGCAGCCTCCCTTTTGATCTTATTCTGTAGCTTATAGCACTCAGATTTAATGTGCCCTTTCTTCTTTAGAAGTTACAAGTTTTACCTCTATTTAAAGACTTCGATCTACCCTTAGATTTACAGCGAGGATTCCGTTCTTGTGTCCTTCCATGATCATCATCAGTATTCCGATCTTGTCTCCCACGAACAATGAGACCCTCACCCTGAGAGTCAGTTTTAACCACAAGATGCTTCATCTTATCATACGAGGTTAAAGAATCATAAACTTCATCAACTGTGAGAGACTCGCGGCTATATAAAATCATGTCTCTAAAGGTCGAATAAGACAGGGGCAACGAACAAAGTAGAATCAACCCTAGATCTTCCTTATCATATTGAACCTCCATGGCCTCCAAGTTTGAGAGAATTTCTTTAAACATTGTTAAGTGTTCATGCACAGATGCACCTGATGCACCTTCCTCCAAACGATGAGCATAAAGACATTGCTTCATATGCAGCTTGCTGGTTAGAGTTTTCGACATGTATATTTGTTCCAACCTTTTCTATAATCTAGCGGCGGTCTTCTCCTTCATCACATCTTGGAAAATTTCGTTAGACAAATACAGATGTAACTGCGTTAATGTTGAAGGCATTTTATTTATCCCTAGCAGGGCTTCCTCTAGATCTATCTATGCAAGAATTGCTTGCAGCTTAATTTGCCACAACGCAAATCCGGTGTTGCGAACCAACAGCGGAATTTCATACTTCAAAGATGCCATTATCGTGACCGAGATGAAAAAACCTGAAAGCTCAGATACCAATTTGTGAAAATATATAATATCAGTAATGACAATATATCGCAAAGAAAAGAAAAAAATAAAGAACACACAGGTTTTACGTGGAAACCCTTTCGGGAAAAAACGACGGGCAGAGGAGAAGAAAATTCACTATGTCGAATTCGAATGATTACAAGAGGAATAAACTATGTCTATTTATAGGCTTGTAAAGCCATATTCGAGTAAAATTGAAACACCTTATCCTAATCAATATAAAATAGATGGAGTTTAATAAGGTTTAAAAAGCCTTATTGTACAATGAAATAAAAGAAGTGTAGTTCTATATGGATTTTACTTTTCTTTTATTTTATTTTATCATTGTATTTTATTTAAATAAGGATTCGAGTCACTTAATTCTAACAGTAATAATTAGAGTGAAATTATGTATTGATGATTTTAATTGTTTAATTATGTAGCTAATATCGTACCAGATTCATCGACCAAGAAAAGAAAGGAAAAGGTGGACGAGGAATGACTCGAGGAAATTTCGGTTCGTATTACCATAATTCGAATTTAATTATTAATTGTTGAATTTTAAGTTAATATGCATGATAATCAAATTGAGGTAAGTATTGGTATTGAATTGAATGAATTAAATTGAATTGTGATTATAAGTGAGTAATTGAGACATATATGGAATTGAGAAAGTGAAATTGAAATGTGATTATTGAATGGAAATTGAAATGGATTGAATTGAATTATTGAATTATTATGGTATTGAATTGGAATATGAGAATTAGTGATTGATTTGAATTTTATTGAAATTGAATTGAGAAATATGAATAGAATACCCTATTAACTAGTCGGGCTAAGTCAGATATAATTGGCATGCCATAGGATTGGATGTGTTCAAGGAATTTTCGACCTTGAGTCGATTAGGCACTATATGTGTTATATTAGGCACCTTGGGTGTCCTATTCTCGCTTCTGATAAATTTGATTAGGTACTGAGTACTGATTGCTTCGGCAATATTTACTAGGCACAATGTGTCGTACTGGTGTGTTGGTTGGATCCGTGTATCCGCCAAGGTCCGAGTTATGTTAATAGGGGTAAAAGAACAAATTGTAATAGAATTGATATTGAATAAAGTGATAATTGAATGAATTGTATATGAAATGAAATGAGCTATTGGAAAGAGATGTGAAAAATCCAATGAAATTGAGATAGTGAAATAACGTATGAATTCAATTAAATACAAGTTTTGAAATAATGCTTACTGTTATTATTGATCAAGTTGAATTAAAGTATGAAATAATTATTGCATAATTGTAGGCATGATTTGAATAAACATAATTTATTGTATCATGTTATAAATTTGAATTATGGCAATACCATTGAGTATACATACTCAGTGTACGGTTTGTTTTTGTGCACAAGTTAGGTAAAGATAGAAGTTCTGGTCAAGCATCAAATATAATCTCGGACTCAACAAAGTGGTGATGTATAGTTCTTTTTGAGAAATGGCATTACCTAAGATATATATATCTGGTCATTTTGGTAGTTGAATGTAAATGGCGTATATTATGAATATGAATGGTTATATATATGGGAAGTGAAGTTTATGGAATGAATATTTTGGTATAAAACTTAAGATAATTTGAATGTGGTAAATTTAATTGAATTAGATGTAATATTTGAAATAGGTTTGAATAAACATTGAATAGGCCATTAGGTTAATGTTTATGTTATGGTTTAGGTATATTTAGATGTATTTTGGATTGGTTGAAAGATTGAAATTTGAATTGCTTGTGGTTTAAGAATTGCAGGGTGGTAAACTTAAGGTTTAAAGCTCATTTTGAGTCTACACGGGTTGGCACACGGGCGTTTGTCTAGGCCGTGTGAGACATACGACTAGCACATGGGCGTGTGAACTGGCTATGTGTCCTCTGTACCTTAAATTTGAGAAATAGAATGCTCAGGTTTTAGCACACGGGCAGAGACAGCGGCATGTGTCTCAGCCGTGTGAAGTACACAGTCTTACACACGGGCGTGTAGCTTGGCTGTATGATTTCAATTTCTTCTTAAGTTACAAGTCAGAGAGTTACACAGGCTAGGGACATGGGCGTGTGATACCACACGGTCTGACCAAACGGGCGTGTCCCTTACACACGGGCGTGTGTGCCCTGCATCAAAGTGAAATTTTGGGAATTTCACGAAAAATTTTATGAGCTTCCGTTTATGTCCCGAATTGTTCAAATCAGGTGTTTTTGGCCTCGAGGGTCTTTAAAAGAGACATTATAGTTGATTTACAATTTATTTAACAATGGTTTGTGTAATATTTGTATTTGATTAGAATTTTTCGGTAATGCTCTGTAACCCTGTTCCGGCAATGATTTAGGGTTAGGGGGTGTTACAGTTCTAATATTGAAAACAAGCTTGTAGCATAGCAGAAAATTAAAAAGAAACTTTCTAAAACTCAACTTTTTGTGTTACTTATAGTAACAAACTTTACCAAATTTATTACATGTGTTTTCGACTAAGCAATTTGGCCATTTCTTGACTTTTAACCAACATGATCTTTTCTACTATTCTCAAATCCTTTGTTTACTTAAAGAGTGGGCTCTAATATTATTAACATATCACACAATGAAAACTTTTAATTTTCCAGTGAGAAAATTAAATCCCTTAATAAAATAGAAACTTAACTCGAGTTCTCATGAAAAATAGGATTTATTTGGAAAATAAATCTCACTATAATTTGACAAAGTAACTATGCTCAAAGTGGAGTGTTTATGACCTAACCTATAGTATCTATTTATAAGGAAAAATCACAAGAGTTCTACTTGAATAAAACGTTTCAAAATAATATTTTAATAAAAAACACTAAGTTACACTAGGACTACATAGGGTGGGTGGCACACCCTTTTAGGAATACCAAGGTTGCCGCTCATCATGTGTAAAATGGGCTTACTAAACTCATTTATGTATTGGATACTATTATATGTGTTATTTGGTTTTTAAACCAACTCATATGATTTATTCAATCCAATAACCAATTTTTTTATTCCCAAAATATTATTTATTTAATTAATTAAAATAAATATAATTACTTCACTCAATTAAATTATTTTCTCAACCCAATTCTAATTCCATTAAAATCATGATCACTTTACCATACTAGAAACTTTGGGTAAATAAATTTAATTGTCTCATTTCATAAAACTGTGATGACTAATTAATTTAATTTTTGCTTTAGACTTCAATTATTTAATTATAATAAATTAAATAATAATTTAAAGAAATTAATTAAATCACTAAATTATCACTTGTTCTTAGTGAGAAAAATGTATTTAGTGCGAATAATGACACATGCAATTTATTTATTTCCTTATTTTTTTTCCATTCAGTCAACGTACCGGTTCAAATGCAATTTGTAAAAGGTTGTGTTGAGCTAACGGAAAAATTGATTGAACATATATAATTAGGGCTCAAATATTTTTTAAATTAAGTTTTGACTCTTTGTCTATTAATTACAACACATTTTGTCATGATGTCAATCTATTAAAGTACCATGATTGAATTCTCCCTTATTATATATCATTACGAAAGGAACTTAATGTATGCTTGTCTAGTAACCTTGTCATATGTATGTTACCCTTATAAGATATTCTTTATATCTTTGGGTTAAATCCATTGGCCCAATATAATCTTATTTTATTTCATGGTAACTACGACATCTTCCTTCATGAAAAAGTCAATTACTATGACATAATAATTAAATCATTCATCTTAGACAAATGACCCATGACCTCATTTTTTCATTAACCATGCAATGTTGACGAAAAGATATCATTTACTATTTATTAGGCAGAAAAAGAAAAAATAGGGATCCAACAAAATAAGTTCCAAAGTGAAGGAAAATAAGGGTCTAACAAAAGGATACCAACATAATTATGAGTAGTCTATCATTTGCTGCCAATTTGTTCTTTTTTTTTTTCCTTTTTTTTTTTGACAAAGATGCCAAAAAACTCCCTTTCACCAAGTAGACTTCTCTAAGTCATAAAATAGGCCTTCCACCTTTATCTTTTTTTCCTCTTACCCATGAATGTCAACATTAATGGAACTTAAATCAACTTTCAAGTTCCAAGTCTTGTCAAAGAAAGTGTTGAATCAAATGTTACAACATCATATTTGTCATATACAGGTTCAGTCACTCAATCACCAAAAATTGCCAGCACAAGGTTGATAACAAATTCATCTTCCATTTAGCAAGTATTTACATTCACCATTAGGTATTGTTATAAATCAAATTTGATAAAGGCTTTCTAAACAAGTTCAACCATTGTAATGGCCTAAATTCAGTGATATCGGAACAGTGGTTTCGTGACCACAAATTCGAGCCAGAGAGAAAATTTATTTTAATATTATTGCATGATTTATGATATGATAGGAAAGCTGTATGAAAATTTCGATAGGATAATTTTACCGATTTAGTGATTAATTAGAGAAATGACTAAATTGCATAAAATGTAGAGTCGAGTGCTAGAAGTTAGAGGGATCTAATGACTATGAAATTCAAAACTAAAGGTCCCTATGTGGTAATTAGACCATCAATCAAAAGATAGGAAAATATCTAGGGTGATTCATCCATGGAATTTGAGAAAAAGAAAAGGACTAAATTGGTATTTAGTAAAATTAAAATATGATAAAATAATTAACATAAAATATCATCTTATTTTCATCATCTTCTTCCCCAATTTTGATGGAAGCCCTAGGAGAGAGAAATGTCACTAACCAAGCTTAATTGAGTAAGTTTTCATGTCCCGTTTTTTGTAATTTTTATATTTTTGAGATTGGGATAACTTGGTCTCTCTATTTTGGGGATTAAATTGAAAAGTTATCAAAGTATGGAAATTGTGACAAGGATAAATATGCTGGAAATTGAAAATTTATGGAAGAAAATGAAAGTTTTTTAATAAATAAATAACTTTTACAAAGTGATTTTGGATGAAATTGTGAAATAAGGACTAAATTCTAAACTTGTAAAATTCAAAGAAAAATTCTAATTTTTGTGAAATCCATGGACTGTTATAGATATATATGAAATTTGGCTAGGTTTAGGAAAGGGATTGAATTGCATGAATTTCATTTTCAAAGCCTAGGGACGAAATTGGAATGTCTGAAAAGTTTAGGGGTAAAATAGTAATTTTACCTAGGGTGTAAATTGAATGTAATGGGATATGAATTAAATGAAATTGATGATTAAATTCATTTATTTAGATCCAGACGACATGAATACGATGTTAGATTGAGGCAAGGAAAAAGTCTCGGAATAGTGAATTTTACGTACGAACAAGCATCGAGATAAGTTTATGTAACTTACTACTGAATATTGAAATGCTTGAATTGCATGTTATATGATGTGAATGTCAATTAAATTTTCAATACATGAATATTATGAAATATGTGATATTACTCTAGGAAAATGGATAAATCCCGGTTGAATAAAGGGAAATTCGATGGATAAATGAAAATTGCAGGTGAGGCAAACAGGATTTAGCTCGAACGGGTAATCTTGATAAAATCTCTCCTGATGTATATTTTATAAATTGGATTTAGCCCAGACGGGTAATCCAAATTAAGCCCTAAAAAGTATTTGTCATTAAAAGGATTTAGGCTGGACTAGTAATCCTGACAAAACTCTTTGAGCTTATGTTACAGGGAATTTAGCCTAGACTGGTAATCCCACTGTATGAAATGTGGCTTGGGAGTGTGCTCTCTGATAAGTGTAAATATGAATTGACAGATTATGAATTTGTACACTTTAAGTGTACTACCGAGTATCCATCGAAATTCTGATAAATTCAATGGGATAAACTTCATGAAAGGTATAAGTGACGTGGAAGTGATAAGTATATGGAAATTAGAAATATGAGCTCATCTTTCATCTATGAATTGGTATTACATGAAATTATTTGACAAACTCAATTGTTGAGATTGTGTATGGTAGGATAATATACTATTGTTTGGATGTATGTATATTTGATTTGAGTAAATGGAAACATCTGGTAAGTTGTACTCTTGTTACATGAATTTACTAAGCACTAAGTGCTTACTCTATTTTATTTTTCCGATTTTATAGTGCTCGAAAGCTCATAATGGTTAGAGACGATCGGAGTAACATCATACTATCCTCCAGTTTATTTTGGTATAGATATGAATCTTATTTTGGTATAAATGGCACGTATAGGCTATGAAGGTTAAAATGTGTATTGGAATGGATGAATGTAAACCTAGCCATTGGTATGGATGGTGATAACTTATACTTTTGGTATGTTATAAGGTAAATTAGAGTTTATATGCATGCTTGATTGTGATTGAATTATTGAGGTTAAACATGCAAGTTTTTAAAGAAACAAGATTTGTATTAAGTGTGCATGTGAAAATATGATATATTAAATTATGAAATTGGTTGAAAATCATATTTGAATTGGTTGGTTGGTATTTGGATGGTTAGCTGCAGGAATGGGATAAAAATGGTTGAGAAATAGGGTTTGGAAAAAAGGCTTATTTTGTCTATACAGGTAGACACACAGGTGTGTGTCTAGGCCATGCGTGACACACGGTCTGGTACATGGGCGTGTGACAAGGCACGTCTCCCCTACATCCAAAAATTGAGAAACAAAATGCCTTAAAATTGAGCACACGGGTTCAACACAGGTGTATGCTTTGCCCATGTGAGGTACATAGTCTGGATACACGGGCATGTGATATGGCTGTGTAAAACTTGCACCTAAATTCAAAAATTAAATTTACCACACAGCCTAGTGACAAGGGCATGTGCCTTGGTCGTGTGATAACAATTTGTTTATGAGTTGTAAGTCAGAGAGTTATATGGGTAAGGGACACAGGCGTGTGAAGCCACACGGCCTAGAATATGTGCGTGTCCCATACCCCATAGGCGTGTGACCCTTAGTTTTGAGAAAATTTTAGGACTTTTCGAAAAATTCCCTAATATTCTGATTTGGTCCCGATTCGATCCTAATGCATGTTTTGGGCCTCGAGGGCCCATCTAAGGGATGTTACGAAAAATTTTGGAATATGAATAGTATTTGACTTGGTTTAACTGTAAATGTTCTGTATACTCCGGTAATACCTTGTAAACATGTTCTGGCGATAGACACGGGTTGGGGGTGTTACAACCATCATATCAAATCTTATCATCTAAAAAACAAAATAATTTAACCATAGTATCAATATAAACCATTGTTCAAGTGACCATTAAAACCAAAATGAATATCATATAAATTATTACTCCACTTACTCTATTCACCTCTTATCAAATTGCATCAAGTTGTTCCAAAGGGATTAGATGGAATGCTACATCATTAATAATAATAGTTATATTTAATGGAACAATAAGGTTCTTTTCCATGAAACTTTGATAGAGTATTCATGATGGTTGGTATATCTTCAATGATGGTCTATATATGTTTTAACTTCATGTTTCACTCAAGCATAAATCTTTTTTTAATCTTCATAATTAAATTGAGGTTGATCATTTCTCACCTAAATCTACTTTTGTTGAATTTTACTATTGAAATAGTTGTTGCAACATTATGTTTGATAAGTCTAACTTTCTCCAGCCATAATCATTTAACATTCTGTAACAATATGGCTTGATATGACCAATCATTCCATAATAAAAACATATTAATTTGCCTTCTTTCTTGCTGCATACATGTTGCTTTTGAAGTATTATTCTTTGAGATGTTGCAACATGGGATTGAGTGTAACAGCCTGTTTTTCTGTGATATCGAAATAATGGTTTCGGGGTAACAAATCTAACATGTGAGTCCATAAATATTACTATTTAATATTTACGAGTAATATATGGTGTGATAATAAAATTTGGTTTAATGATTTTTGGTTAAATGGAAGAACAAATAGGTTCATGTAACGCCCCAAAATTTTAAATTTTGTTTTTGTGTATGTGTGACACAAAATATCTGTCTGCTTCAGTGGTTAAGTGTTCTGGGTGTGTGTGTGAGGTCCCAGGTTCAAGCCATGACTTTGGCAAATTTTGGTAATTTTATAAATAAAGCCTTAACTTTGTTCTAAAAGCTTAAGTTTAATTGTGTGTAAGGTTATAATAGAATGGGCTTGCTAGTATGGTAGTTAAGTGGAGTGTTTGATTGAGTAAGGTCTTGTGTTTGAATCTCTGTATAAGCAAGGGAGTTTATTTTTACTCCGGCTATCCGAAAGTGTTTGAATGGAATCGAAATTTTGCTATTGGTGGGGCAGTAGTGGACGATTTTGGGGGAGTGTTTGAGGGGATTTGGGTAGTTTCAATTTATCTCTTTTTAGGATTCTTTTCTTTTCTCTTTCTCTGAAAATTCCCAAGTTTTTGACGTTCTATCCCCACCTTGCTGCCGAAAATTCTTTTCTCCATCTCTTCCCCTTTCGTTTTCTTTTTCCATCTTTTCCATTTATGCAAGCGTGTGATTGTGTTGCACGATAAGTTGGTAAGTTTCTATTTTACTATACTAAATATTTTACGGATTTGTTCTAAGAGGGGTTCCATTCGGTGTTCAGGTTATAATCAAGCGATTGAACATTGTTCCCAATCGACATTTTAAGGACGTGAAATCTTTGATATTTAATTGAAGGTAAGGGTTTCTGCTCGAATGATGATTATCCTGTTGTGGGTTTTAGGTTAGTTTGGTTGTTTAAGTGATTAACTAAGTGAAATATTTTCAATTATAGGTACAGGAGTGCTCGGGAGTGTTTATGCATTAAAAACAATATAGATGTGTACCCGATTACACAGAAAATGAGGTTTTAGTGAAAGCCAAAAACCTCACTGTCGACGTCACAAGGACGTATGGTCACCTATGTAGTAGGCCGTGTGCTGTAACACAGGCGTGTGATCGACGAGGCCAGGCCGTACGCGTAAGACACTACCGTTTGATGGCCAGGTAGGCCGTGTGCGATACACGGGCTAGACTGATTTGGGCCATATGGGCCACACGGGCGTGTAGGTCCACACTGGTATTCCACATTGGAGTGTGCAATTCTGGACCAGGCCTTGTGATCCATACGGCCAAGGCCAAATTTGGCCGTGTGGGCCACACGGGTGTGTGGGCCTACACAGGTAGGCCATATGGCGTGTTAGCCCATTTTTCTGAAATGTTTCCTAAAGTTGCACGAGTTGCCCAAGTCAACTGTAAACTTACTGTAGGGTTGGTAAGCATTACTTAGACCCTTAAATGTGTGAACTGATTGTATGATTTATGTACTGAGCATGTTACTATTTTGCATGTATACTGATTTGAATATATGTACTCATAACCATGTGATAGCATGCCATTTATTGTATGTTTGCATTGCGTTGGGTTGGGATGATGATATTTGGAGAAAGTGTACTGAAATGCTTTAAGCCTATTGACTGGCATCTCCGCTGCGATATATATATTGAAAGGCTCTTAAACCTATTGACTGGCAGCTTAGCTGCGTTATACTGTTATGTGCTGCATTTGGTACAGCTAGGAGTGTAGGGCTGGGTAGGTGTTTTAAACCCCACAGGAATGTAGGGATGGACAGAAATGGTGTATTAGAGGCTTGTGGGTAGGATTCTGTTTACTGATCACTGCATGCATGACTATTACTGTGATGGGCTAAGGCCCTAATGCATATCTGATACTGAAACTGAAATGGGTTAAGGCCAAACTGCTACTGAAACTGAAATGGGCATAGGCCTAGACTGTGTTTGACTGTTTACTGTGATTTATTGCTTGTTTGTTTTCTTTGGGGATTACACACTGAGTTTACATAAACTCACCCCTTCTGTTTAATATGTACAGGTAATCCCTAGACTTAGACGGACCGGCGTGGTGGAGGACTCAGCGGTGACCACGGTTATTAGCACTTTTTAGTATAATTTATGATTTATGGTTATAATTTTTATTTAGTAATTTTTGATGTAATTTAGACTTACGGATTTTTGCTTTGATTTGGTTTTTATTTTCCTTGCTTTATGGATTTATCACTGCTAGTTATAGGAAAACTCGGCTTTCAAAAAGCAAAAGATTTCTTTAAAAACACGATTACTTAAACATTTTTTTAAGCTTCTGCATCGAGCTACGTTTCAGAACAATCGATTAGATGAGTAAACCAATTTTGGAACTAATAAGAGATAAAGAAAAGTAATTAAACGGAAATGGTTTTATCGTGACAACTTAGTTTTCAAACACCCTATTATGTGACATCACCAAATTCGGCCATAACATCTAGGCCGGGTTTGGGGTGTTGCAGTTCAAGTGGTATGACCTTCAGGTCAAATGGTTTTAAAAAATGAGGTATTTAAAAAATGAGGTATCAGGACCTCATTTCTATAAACCGAGCTGTAAGTATTTTTATAAATATTTACTTAGTGCTATTAGGTTTGTATTAAAGTTTCGTTAAGAACTTTTAATGTTTAGATAGTTAATTAAGCAAAAAGAACTAAATCGTAATAGTTAAAAAAGTCAATCATTATTAGTTTAAAGGTGTTAATTGATTAAAGAAACATAATTGGATGATCTTAATGGATAAATTACCTATTTTTAAGATGGTGGACGGTTAAAGCTTTAAATTATTTTAAATTTATATGTTTATATGTTATTTTTATTATTAAAATAAAGAAAAGAAAAGATTAAAAATATGAAAATATAATGTTTCGTCTCCATTTTTGCCTTGTTCTTCACTGAATCTCCATGGATGTATATTAATGGTTGGGCTATGCTTAAATCCTTGCATAGTAAGCTATTTTTCACCTATTTCTAATGATTTTTATGTTTTTGAGATTGTTGCAACTAAGTCCAGCTAACCTGTACCTTCGTTTTTGAAACTATTAAAGATTTTGAATGTTTTCATTGATGAATCTTTGTGATTTAGATGTTAAATGATGAATTTGAAGTGTTAGTTGGTATTTAAAAGTATTTTGTTAAGTGATTTTTGAAGAATTTGCCGATTAGGGACTAAATTATTGAAATAGTAATAGTTTAAGGACTTGATGTGAAGTTTTTGCAAAAATGGGCTGAAGTGGAGGCTATCAATATTTGGTTGGCATGGATTTGCAATAAAAATGGTTAATTTCCATGTTTTAGGCTTAAGGACTAAATTGAATAAAAGTAAATGTTAGGGGCAATTTTGTAAAAAATTCAAAATGGCTAAATTGTACAAAGTAAATTGTTTTACTATCTAAATTAATAAATTGAATGAAATTATTAATTTAGATCAAGATCGAGTGGAAAATCGAGAAGAATGGAAAATTACCAAATAGCCCCTATACTTTGACATTTCTGCAAATTTAGCTAGGTAAGTTTGTACGGTTTAAAATTTAACATTTATATGAATTTTTAAATAATTTGGATGGTACAAATGATATATTTAATTGTTGTTGATGAAAGAATATTTGAGATATGTTATTGAATTTGATGTTTGGATTAGATTGAACGCAGGATAGAGTATAATCGTGATATGTTGTGTTGTGGGGAATTGGAGTGGAGATGGTTTGGAAGGATGTATATATCTATTTCTCGAGTAAACTAAGGTTCAACATTTGTTGCGAAATCTCATGTTATACTCTTTGTTTGGCGTGTTTCGGTTGGACCAACTCTTATGAGCATTGACGTGTTTTGGTTGGACTAGCTCTTATAAGTATTAGCGTGTTTTAGTTGGATTAGCTCTTATGAGCGCTGGCATGTTACGACTGGACTAAATCTTGTGATCATTTGATGTGTTTTGAAGGGATTGGCTCGTATGAGTATCTGGTGTGTTATGGTTAGACTGACGATGTGCTCCTATCCTTAAGTCATTCTTCGAATTAAAAATCTTGGTAAGGTAATGGTCATCGAAAGTATGTTTATGTTCATGTTCATGAAATTGATGATTTCAAATGATGTTGTTCATGTATATGACTTACCTTTTGTTATTTCCAGTGATTTATGAGTCGATGCTCTAATATGTGTTGTGGATGATGCTTAGGCTTGTGTCAAGCTTATGATTGGATTATATCATGCTTAATCTTAATGAAATACATTGAAATGGTAAGTGTTCAAATGGTAATATGCTTATGTTCATGAAAAGGTGGTATAAATCAAAAGATGTAATTTTTTATGAAATGGTTTATCATGTAGTTGATTCCAAAAGCGTTATGTTTAAATGCACTAGCTTATGGTTATGGTTGATATTTATGCTTATGTATTGTGTGTTATGCAAATGAAATGGATGAGAATAGATAATGAAATGATAAGTTCATAGTTGAGATGAAATATGATGAAATAAAAAGGATTGTTGAGTTAAATGACTTACTTGTAAGGAAGGAGTTTACCTATGATATATGTAAGTTTACTTATGTTCTGAATAAATACACTAATTTGTGAATTGAAAATGTAATTAAGCTTATGTTAAGTAAATGGAATGATAAGTAAGTAAATGAAATGGTTCACCGTTTTAAGAAAAGGTTGATTATGTAATTCAGATTATAAATCCTTATTATGTTATAAATGGAAAGTATTCGGGATGTTAATGAACCTATTCATTTGTGAGTTGATAGTTATATAGTTTGATAAAACTTGAAGCATTGATATAGGTTTTTTTATGAATTATAAGGTTCATTATTAAAATGAAATGTTATGTTTAAAGTTTATACAAGCTTACTAAGCATTTATTGCTTATGTAGTCATCTTTCTCTTACTTTACAGATTATCGAAAGCTCAATTAGGTTGGAAGCTCGTCGGAGATCTATCACACTATCCAGCGATTATATCAATAGATTTTAATGTTTTAGCCAAGGTTATAATGGCAATGTTTATTAACGTTTATGGCATGTAATGTTGCTTCAGATTTGTAGTACTTATGGTATTTTAATGCTTTGTTGGTGGTTGTTAATATGGTTAAATTTATGCATTTTTGGAATAACCATGTTTTGTTATGTTTATAATGTGGCTAAGATAGATTATGCTTTGAGGTAGTTATGAACTATTGGTAATGATATAAATGTAGTAAAATATGGTAAGTTTGGTATGGAAATAGGTTAGGTGTGATTGGCTGATGAATGGATAAATATGTACATGTTTTGATAGGTTTGATGAATTGTGATTGAGGTGTTGTAGACACTCATTTTGTCCGGGCCCAATTGAAGGCCCATTTAAATTTTTGTTCTCTCTTAGGTCATTCGAAGCCCACCCTATTTTGGTCAATTTGAAACATTTGTTTTTCTTTTTTCTTCTTCTTTCCTTTTTGGGCCTGCTAAGGGCCCAAGTCATTATTATCATCACTACTAGTATTATTATATTTTTTATAAACAAATAAGATTAAAAACAATATATATATATATATATATATATATATGAAATGAAATGAAATGAAAGAAAGAAAAGTAAGACTTTTCATATTTTGTTCTTAAAAAAGAAGGTAAAAAAAAAACAATAACAACAAGCATTCTAGTTTCTTTTCTTTCTTTTTTTTTACCATATACATATCTTGAGGGCTCGGGTTTGGGTTTCGATGAAGGGGACGTTATTGGAACGTCGGTCCTCCACCCTTAGAAGCCTAAAAAATCTCGTTTTTTCTCTTCCCCTTTTTAAAATATGTGTTTTTTTTTTTTTTAAGAAAAAAGAGGCTTGATCCTAGGAAAAGATTTGATTTTTTTAAAAGAGAAAGTTTAGGTTTTTAAAATAAAAATATGTTTTTTAGTCATATTAAAGGAAAATTTTAAATTCTTAAAAAAAAGTTTTGATCTTTTTCAACTATTTCGAAATAAAGTTTTGATTTTTAAGAAAAATAGTGATTTTTTTAAAAAGAAAGTTTAAATCCTTTAAATAAAAATATTTTTTTATTCATTTTAAAGAAAAAGTTTAAAAAATTTAAAACAAAGTTTTGATCTTTTTCAACTATTTTGAAATAAAGTTTTGATTTTTAAGAAAAATAGTATTTTTTTAAAGAAAACTTTAATTTTGCAAAAAAAAAATTTCCGGTCACTGTACGCGGCGGCTCCACCACCGGAGGTCAGAGAGCCGTTGGGCTCTCCGATGGTGGAGCCATGACCAAAATAGAAGGAGGAAGAGAAAGAGCAAGAGGGTTTTTTTTTTTGGGAAAAAAATGAGGTTAAGATGAAAGAATGAATATTTATTTTTCATTTATAGGTGCCAAAAATGGGTAATTTATTCCTACCCCCTTATTTTTTAAATTTATAAAAAAATACCCCATTTTTTGCAGCACCTGTAACAGCTTGGTTTGGACCCTAGTCGGAATAGTGGTTTCAGGACCACATATCCGAGTTTGAATAATATTTTAGTATTATTTTCTGTGTCTGTGTTATATGAATTGATGTCTGTGAAATTTCTATGAATTAATTTGTTTATTTGAGTGCTGAATTATGAAAAAGGACTAAATCACAGAAAATGTAAAATTGTCCTTCTAATTGATTAAAGTACCGAATTGACTTTGGTTTTTAAACATGAGGTCCTTATTATGTTATTGGACCATTAAATGTTCTAAAAGACATGTATGGACATCACTTAGTGGATTTTGAATAATATTAAAAAGGGTAAAGTTTGTTTTTAATTATGATAATGTTATTAATTTTATTTTAACAAAATGGTGGCCATTCTATATACATCCACCACCGAAATTTCAAAGAAAAGAAAAGAACCAAAGGGTTTTAAGTTTCGGCTAGGAAAAATCAAGAATTAAGGTATGCATTTTAGTCTGTTTTCGATAATTTTTACGTTTTTGTAACCGTTGCTTCATATATTGCTAAGCCCATGTCTCAATTTCTATTTCTGTTGAAGATTTTGTGAAATGTCATTGTTGATATCATGAGTTTTGTGATGTTTTTGGATAAATTATGAAAGCTTGATAGTTGATTATAAGTTTTATATTTGAGTTTTTGATGAATTTGAACTATTTGGAGGACTAATTTGTGAGATAAATGAAATGTATGAATTGGTATGAGCTACATGTACATTCGGTCAAGTTATCATCTTGGTGAATTTGGCATATTTATGATTTTGTGAAAAATAGACTAAATTGTCAAAGAGTGAAAATATGAGGGCTAATTTGTAAAATGCCCTAATTTTATGTTTTTGGGCTGAATTGAATGACTTAGGGAATAAAAGAGTTAAATTTTGAATTTATTTAGATCAAGAAGCAAAGAAAACGGAATTAGATCGGGAAAAGTCGAAAGTCGTTGATTAGCCAATCGTTACCGTCGAAATCCGTACAAGGTAAGTCAATATACAGATAAATGTGTTATATTGAATTATTACTGTATGTATATATGAGTTTGGAATTGTATTGAATGATTACGAAGTTGTAATAGCAAAGCCGAGAAAGTTCTAAAATCTGATTTCGTGTAAGACCACGTTTGGGATGATGACATTGATTTGAGGTATCGTGTAAGACCGTGTCAGGGACACAGGCATTGATAAAAGAAATTACGTGTAAGACCATGTCTGGGACATCGACGTCGTATTTGATTTCGTGTAAGACCCTATCCAGGACAGTGGCATCGATGTTGATTACATGTAAGACCACGTCTGGGACGTTGGCTTTGTATGAGCTTTCAGAGTTTCAGCATAAGTAAAAGCTTCTAATTGAGTAAATAAGATAATTAAATGAATGAATGATTGTGTATCCGATTCAGGTACGTTAAATCGTTCTAATGTTCTAAGCATGAAAAGTTTATTTGTGTAAAAGAATAAGTATGTGATATGTATGAGTTTATAGATATGGACTATGGTATATGAGTATTGAATGGAAGAACTATAGAGATAAGTGAGCAAATGAGTATGCTTTGACTCTTGAATTATCTATGTGAATTAGTTATAAGTTTGTTAAAGAATTGATTTATACATGATTCCTTAGTTAAATTTATTTGAATATGGCTTACTAAACTCTTTGTAGCTTACTCTGTGTGTTTTTCAACTGTTTACTAGTATCGTTGCTACTGAAAGCTCGGGGATCATTGAGGATTATCACCACACTATCTAATCTTATTTTGGTACATTTTAAAAGTACAAATGTTAAGTTATGGCATGTATAACCTAGATATGTTTGAATATGTTTCGTAATGTACATATGTTAAGCCATATGATATGGCTAACAAATGATTGTGATTATGCTTGTGTTTGGTATGTTTTATGGTGTTTATAAAGCCAATAGAAATATGGTCATTTTGGTATATTCTTGGGTGTGAATTCGGTAGGTTTTGTTAAGAAATGAAATGTTGTATGATTGTGTTATGGAACATATGGTATGGTTAAGATTTGGCTTGTGAGATTTGGATTGATTCAGCATAAAATATTTAATAATGATTTGGTTATATAGATGAATGATTTGGTTATGTTTTGGATGAGAAATGGTAGCATAAAATGTTTTGATTTTGGCATGTAAGGATGACCCAAATAGGGTGGGAAAGTTGGCTTTTCAGATGACCTATTTTGTGCCACACGGTTAGAGCACACGGGTGTGTGACTCCACCGTACATCCCCTGTTTTGTAGCTTAAGTGGTCAGTATAGTACACGAAAAAGACACACGGGCGTGTCTAATGACCGTGTGGTTTAATCAGGATGACACACAAATTAGACACATGGGCATGTCTGGTGTCCGTGTGGCCAACTCAGGCTTATATACGGGCTGGACACACGGGTGACTCTAGTAGCCGTATGACCCTAGTCAGTGTAGCACACGGGCTAGGGCAAGATGTGAGGCACGGTCATGTAGGATGTGAGATACGGTCGTGGAAGGTACATAGCCTAGCCGCACAGGCGTGTGCCCTGTTTTAAAAAGGATAATTTCATAAGTTTTCAAAGACTTTCTAAGAGCTCGGTTTAGTCTCAACCTTCTTCTAATGCATGTTTAAGGTCTCGGAGACCTTCATAAGAGACTCATTGTTGATGTATGATATAGAGATGATGTTTATGTTTGTGAAATGACAGTAAATGTTTTGATTATCTGGTAATGCTCTTAGCCTTAGTCCAGCGATGGATACGGGTTAGGGGTGTTACAGCACCACCCTCACTCTCTAGCATATTTACACCTGTAATCCTTTTTGTTTATTAAAACCTTCGATTTAATCCGAAATTTAAAAATTAAACGTAAATTAATTGCTATATCAGTCCTTTATCTTCCACATTTTTTCTCTTTTAGTCCCAAAATCAAGTTATGTCATTTTGTTTTCAACTTTAATAAATTATTTACACTTATGTCTTCCCTTTCATTTTGATAAATGATAAATTATACATATTTTTACCCCATGCTTAGCTTAATTTCTGGATGAATTATATTGAATTTGTGGAAATTGGTGCTCTTAATCCTTCTATTTCATGTTCTACACTCAGGAGAGCACATGGAAGAGAAAAGAACGAAAAATGGGCCGAAAACGGAGAAAATGGGCCAAAGTGTAAAAACAACACGGCCCAAGGATTCATCACACGGTCGTGCCACATAAGGTCCAACACGGGCCAGCCCCGACAAGCACGGCAGGATCACACGGCCGTGCCACCATCAATAGTCTCGCACACGGCCTCTTGTCGTGGCACACGGGCGTGGCACACTCGTGAGGAAGTGCAATTTCACTCGGATTTGGATACTTAGGGGCTAAGAAAGACATTCCAAAGCTCTATATAAAAACCCTAGGAGGAAACTCTAAAGGTGTAACTTTTCTCCCACAAGAGAGTGCCGTATTTCTACCAACACAGAGAGTGAAAGTAAGGGATTACTCCAAGGGAAGCCGATTGATTTATCCCAGAAGCCGAATTCTACATCAAGACAAAGGATCTCCCTTCAATCCTTCAGGGGTTTTTGGGTTCTTTATGTTTTGTTATTTTTATTCTTCTGAGATGTTCTCTTTATTAAATATGAACTAAATCCCCCCTCAGGATGAAACCTAAGACAGATCTTGTTATTATTTTATCTTAAGTTATATGATAAATACTTGAATTGTTCTTAATTATGTGTTCGTAACTCTTGTTTTAATAATCCTAGGTATTAATTCAAGTATTGATGTGCTTATTCAGAGGAGCAAAAGTCCCTGTTTAAGAGTAGATCTAGCATAATTAAGCGGAGTTGCATGCAACCCTAGACATAGGGCGACATAAATCTGTCGAATTAGGGTCAAACCTAATAAAGGGATCCATAGATCGAGTTAATGCAAGACTAGGGGTTTTAACTAGAAAGAGATTTCGGTTAATCAACCTAGGATTAGTTGTTCTTATCCTCGACGGAGGTATTAACATAAGTTAGGGATCTCTACGGATCAAGTCAAGTGAATAAATCGTCTAGCTCAAGAATTGATAACAAGTGAAGTCTAGGTGGATTCTCCCTTGAGTATTGCCCAAATCAATCAGTTTTTCCTAAAGAGTTTTTCCCCAATTTACTTTTTGTGCATTCATAGTTTAGTCTTAGAATTAGTTTAGTTTCATAAAAACCTCTTTTATTTCTAGGTTAATAATAGAAAGAAAGTTAGTACTAGTACTTTTGGTTCCCTTGGGTACGATGTCTCGGTCTTGCCACTAAGCTATACTACTGCACGATAGGTGCGATTGCCTTAAAGTCGTGATAATAGTTAGTTTTCGGTGCGATCATTATTATAAATTTTATTACTTCATATCACGCATATCACATTTGCATTTATTTAATGTTAATTATGCACTTTATTTTAATGTTTTATATTTATTCACACTTGTATAATTTTTATTTATTCTTATTTCGTCTTTATTTATTTTCGTGTTCATTTATATTTATGTTTTTTAACACATTCCCCTTACATATATTTTAATATTATTTATTTATGTTACTTTGATTATTTTATTGTATTATTGTTATTATTATCATCATGTCAAGGTCTTATTTATTTCATTTATTTAAGTTTTCTTTTCATTATTTCTTTTTTTGAAAGAGATTTAACTTTTCATTAATTTTAACCAATTTAATTAATTTTCCTATTTTATTACTATTCATTTTAAAAGAAGGAACTTTAGGTCGTTTTTCCATCCTATAAATATTGACATGAAGTTAGTTAAATAAGTGTTACATTTTAATGAAACCATAAGGTTTTTACATTCAGATTTAGGTTAGTCTTTAAGATATTATCTACCATTTACCCTAGAAAAATTATAAAGAATATGTAAGATATTTTTTAAAGGTTTTAAACTAATTTTAAATATGGTATAGGATTAGAATCTTAAATTAGTATGTAAATATTCTTTAGGACTTTATTCAATATTAAACTAAAGATTTTTGTAGGTGAATTGTAAATCATGAATAGGTCCTTTAAGTATTTTATTTTCGAAACTTTTTAAGAAAGCTAATAAATATTACTTAAGATATATTATTTTAGGATTTTGATGAATTTAAACCTTAGATCAAGAATTTTAAAGTAAGATAAATCATAAACCCAACATAGGATCCTTTCATAAAATCTTGATAGGTTCAACGTTATTAATTAAATCTTTTAAACAATAATAATAAAAGATCAAATAAGTTGTAGATGAATTTTAATATTTCTCTTAATTCATTGGAAATTTCTAGGTATTTTTTAGAATTCTAAAATAGAATTAATTTTAGAAATTGAAGGTATTTTACTAGAATTATTTAGGTATCCTTTAGGGTTCCCTTTAAAAGTAAAAATTTCTAATTTAAGTTTTAAATTAGATAAGTTTGGTGAGCACATCTTAATCGAGTTAAAAGTAAACTGAAGACATTTTCTTTAGAGTTTTTATTTAAGATTTCCATAAGATTTTAGCCTAAATTAAGATATTAATATGCTTAAATAAAAAAACCTAGCTCTTAAGACCTCATAGGACAATCCCCGGATAGGCGTTATGGGGGTGCTATAACCTTCTCCACACGTAACCGTACTCCTGAACTCGGAATTTGGTGATGAGATCGAGTCTAGACTTTTAGAATTTTTCAGTAGTATTAATTATAGACTTTTAAACAATAGGTGGCCAACCAACCTAGCCCTAATTGGTTAGTGGCAACATTACGTTAATTTAGACCCTCCGTGTCTAGCTTTGCTTACTAGGCCTCCGTACTCTTATATAGGCAACGTTATGACAAGTGCCTTTTGGCATATTGGTTGTATGGATACTTGGTATAAAGATTTGGTCATTTTATGCATGATTTGGGTATGTTTTAAGGCCTTGTGTATATGTGCAAGTGGCTTGTAGGTTCATGTTTTAAAGGGTGAGAGAAATGGTTTGATTTTGGCCATTTTCTTGTCCATACGGCCTAAGACACGGGCGTGTGTCTCAGCCGTGTATGACACATGGCTAAGTGACACAACCGTGTGTCATTTGTAAGTTTTAAAGGTTGCTATTTTGAAGGGTACATGGCTTGACACACAGGCATGTTGCTTCACTGTGTGAACCAAGTCAGAGAGTTACACGAGCATGAACACGGGTTAAGATATGATCGTGTGTTCCTATTTTTATTGTTACACGGCTTAAGACATAGACGTGTGTTTCAGTTGTATGAGTCGCACAACCTGGCCATACGACTGAATCATTTTTAAAGAATTTCTAAGGCCTCAAGGGCTCAAATAAGGGACAATATGCATGTGTTTGAATGAACTATGATATTATTTATGAAATTTTTAGAAAAGAATAATTATAAGTTACGTTTTTACGATAATGCTCCGTAACCCTATTCCAACGACGGTTACAGGTTAAGGGTGTTACATTGAGCAACTCTGATTCTTATCATTTCTGATTATTCATTAATTTGTAGCAAGGAGACCTAATATGTTAAACCTTTCCAAAATGGTGACAAACATGTTTTTTATTATTCTTTCACCTATTTTCAGGGGAGGAACAACATTTAGACTTACAAAATAGTAGGAGAAAAACTTTCACTAGTGTATCTTAAGACATTATGATTAGTTTTGACTCTTTCAAAAGCCAATATTTCATCTAGTTTCATACTTTGAACTTTAAACTTCTTAGGAACAACCTTGGTAGCATTTTATTCTTATTTGGTAGCACTCAGCTTTGCATATTTCATCACTTTCTTTGACAACCTAATTAAGCTCCATATTAGCCTTCTCAAGTTTGACAAATTATAACATCTTTTTCTTTGACATCCTTCACAAGTTTAAGATTCTGTTATTTGATTCTAACATTCTCAATTTCAAGGCATTGTTCAGTTAACTCAACTTATTCCAATTCTCTAGCATCATTTTGTAAGCTTCCTTTAAACTCTTAATAGGATCATTGTCATTATCTAAATCAAGTGTCATAGATACTGTTGCAGCATCAAATTTAATAGTACATCTAAATGCCAAATAATTACTTGCCCAATCTTCATCATCAATGCCTTAATTCTAGGATTCTTCATCATTTTAGGAGAGTGCAAATATTTATGTTTCTTCTTGAAAGTAGTAGCACACTTAGCATTGTTGTTTCCAAAATCTTTGTTACACCCGAATTCATTAAGTCTTAAGTTGCAAAAGGGATTTTTGGATATAGTTGAAAAGTTTTCTAATCTAATGGGTTCTTTCGTAAATAAGGACAAGTTTCGGGATGGTTGAGAAATGTTGGATTCCAACTATAATTCGATTTCTTTTGAACTACATAGTTTCTTAGTGAGAGACATGATGATTAAGGTATTTCCAGGTGGCTGTGAATTGGTTTTTGTGAAAGGGGCCAAAGGGACTATATATATATTTAGGAGAGACATTCTTCTCCAAAGATAATTCTTTTATTTTTCTTCTCTTTCTTTTCTCTGATTTGTTATGAAAAAGAGAAGATTTAGGATGTTCGTGCATGAAGGGGAGAGGTTGAGGTCTAAGTATTAGAAATTGAAAATCTTGTAAGCTGGTAAGCTTTCTAATATCCTTATATTATCAAAATTAAGAAAAAGAAGGTAGTTACAGATTTTAGTTGATTATTAATTTTGTTCTATTTTAGGTAAAGCGATAGATAACCATTTATATGGCCTATGTATGCAAAGAGATGTGGTTTTTATTATAATGAATGGTCTCAATTAGATTCTAAAATGGTTGTTATGTTGTATTGACCAATGAGGCTCGAGTAACAAGGGAAAAAGGCTTAATAGATGGATTTAGCGTCAACTTCCAAGTGAGTTCTAGAACTCAGTTCTTAAATGGATGCTCCTATTGAATTTTGTATGTTAAAATTGGTTGACTCATTGTTAAGAAAATGACTAATCATTTTATGGTGGTAAGTAGAGGTGTCAAGTTGCATGCAATGCATGATGAACTTCCAAATAATGTGTATGTTATGGCGAATTAATGATGTATGGTGATTGAATGTTTATGGTATGCATTTCTGCAACTAATTGTGAGTTAACTATGTTAAGAAAGTGAAAGGTTTGGCGTGATGTATTGTTATGTATTGTAACACCCCTTACCCGAGTCCAACTCCGGGATAGGGTACGAGGCATTACCGGGCTTCATCATAACTAATTGTATAAAATTGAGCCACAAAATTTCATTCAATTTAAAACCTTTCATACATACTCATTACGTCCCTATTACAGGCCTACGAGGCCCTAAACATACATTGGAAGTGGTTCGGGGCTAAACAGGAAACTTTAAAACACTTAGAAAATTTCCATGTTTTAGAGAGTCACACACTCGTGCAAGTAAGCCGTGTGGTCACATATGCCGGTGTGGCTCAGGACACGTCTGTGTCCTCAACCTGTGTAACTTTCTGTTTATAACGTCATCAGCAAAATGAAACCACGTGGCCAAGCCACAGCCTGTGTGCTAGGCCGTGTGACGAATTAAATTCTCACGAAATAGGTGTAGACTTCACACGGCCTGGACACATGCCAATGTTCGGTGGCTATGTCCTACACACGATTAAGACACACAGCCGTGTCTCTACCTGTATGCTCCATACTGAGCATTCTATTTCTCCTAAAACTACGTAGCAAGGGACACACGGCCTATCAACACGCCCATAGGAAAGACCGTGTGTCACACACGGCCTAGACACACGCCCGTGTGTTTACCTGTGTGGACAATATATAGGTTATTTACCAAGCCATTTGCCACCCTAAAAACACAAAACCATATATACCCATTCAACAACACTTATCATGACATAATTAAGCAACAAAACCTCCACAACAAGGCATCCACTCATCATTCACATGCCACGATCACCGTGCACAAACATTGCATAATTATCAATTTAATCATGTAAACTACCACATTCATGAAAGACATCAATACATGATAGTACCAATAACCAACATTGGCCAGTTTCAAATGGCCTTATACAAAATAAACTTTCAACTAACTTAGGCCAACATTTTTGGCCAAATCAAATGACATTTAGCAAAATGACTGAGTCCCTATACATGCCATACTTTCAAAATATCACAAATATCAAATACCCAAAATAATGTTTCTGATATTGTGATGCGAGCCTCCGACAAGTCCCAGTTTCAAGCTAGCTTGGTGACATAAAAGACAAGGGAAAGTAAAGGGAGTAAGCTAAAAAGCTTAGTAAGTTTATATGCAAATAAATAATACTATAATCACCTAATAACCATGCAATTTCATATAATGAAAAATAATACATTTATCATTGAAATCTCATAAGCTTACTTACTAAAGTACAATCTCATCATATGATCATCACTTATAGAATTTATACTTATGAATTTCACGTACACACCTGTACCCTATTGTCATACAAACACATATTTTCACATTTTTATCATTCCCGTTCAACACTTGGAATATTAATAGATACACAGAAGGTTTGAACATAAGGGTCACATATGTAGCCATGCTACCTCATATCACATTTAACATACACACAAGCTGACGGTCGGGACGTAGCTACTCAGTGCTGCTCTCACAAGTTGACAGGTATCCGCAACGTATGCAGGATTACCTAGCCACTGGTAGACGTACAAGACCAACACCTAGAATTACATAAGCACATAATCACACATAGGTTCCCAGTGACATGTCACTCGTATCTTTTTCTATTCCTAAGGTTCAACCGAGATTTTCCTCACTTATCAAAACTTTGTCGATTATGTCACATAAATTGTTCACACATGTTATACAACATTAAAGCATTAAAACAAAACAAAATGATGCATTATTTACATACAAAATTACCTCGGTACAAAATGACTATTTTTGCAATTTAGTCCACTACCTTATCCTTCTCTCGGTCAAGGTTAATTCCTCGTCTTTCTTGATTATTAAGCTTGAAAGTTGAAGAAACCATAGCTATGGTTTCCTTGTGATTTTTGTCCAATTTAGGAGAAAGATGGACAAATTTTTGCTTTATTTTTCCCTTTTTATTCTTTTATTAACCAAATGACTAAAATGCCCCTAAAGCATTTCTTTAAAATTTTGTCCCTTCCATGTCCATTTTTGTCTATCATGATGCATAATAGTCTAATTACTAAATAAGGACCTCTAATTTACAATTTCATTTCAATCAAGCACCCAATGCTTCTAAAACACATATTTTGCACTTTTTTGTAATTTAGTCCTAATAGTCAAATTGGACCCTTTATCGATAAAATTTCGTAACAAAAATTTCACATAGGCTTTCAGTCATTCTATAAACCTTATAAATTTATCAGCAATAAATTTTTCTACTTCAGATTCGTGGTCCCAAAATCACCGTTCTGACTTGGCCCTAAATCGGGCTGTTACACGTATTGAATTGATAAGAATGGTTAGTACTAAAATTATTATGATATATCAATGAAATGTTTCGCAAGATATATGTTGTATGGTTCATAGTATTTATTAGCAAATATGTGTATGATCTGCATTCTATTTATATGGCTTTGTGGAGGTTCGAATGGTCATGCATGGGTTGCATATGCATTTTATGTATGTAACTTTGAGGGAGGTTCGGTTGAAATGAGCCAGAAAAGTATATTTGAAATGATACAGAGAACGATGTGCACCAGTATTTGAAAGCCCTTTGTGTGAAACATTTGAGAGCCTTTAGTGGGACGAATGAAAGTTCATAGCCATGGAATTACCATATATGTGAGAAACCTGTCAAACTATCTAATGTGGGAAGTCCGTCAATATTATCTGATGGGTGGAATGTCCACCATGAATAATATTGTATATGAGGAAAGTTCGTCAGAACAATCTTGTAATTAAGATCTTGCACTAAATCAAATTGTTGAGTTAGCAAAAGGGCAATCTATCATGAGAAGGCCACTCTGTCGGTATTATCAGATAATATAAGACTAATACAAGTAAGTTAATTCGTCGGCTTTTTTCGTACAGTTGGTATCTATAGCAAACATGGAATTCACTCTTGTGAGAGATAACAAATTCATTCGAAGATTTGAATCTAATGCTATAAGTCCGCCAATGATGAATCTGCATGCTAATGGTGCAACCTACGCTCGAACCCAATGTGCGGACAAATTATATAGAAGTTATATTGTATATGATTGTAACAACCCGAATTAGGGGCTAAATGGAATAGTGGTTTCGAAACCATGAATCTGAGGTCTAAAATATTTTTTCCGATTGAGTCTTGATATTAATTGGGTGATTAAATGTTTGTGTGAAATGGTGGTAGGTGAATTTCATTGTTTGCATGTCCAATTTGATAGATTGGACTAAATTGCAATATGTGAAAAATATGTGATTTAATTCATAAAAGTACTTGATTGAAATGGGTTTTAAATCTAAGGTCCTTATATAGTAATTAGGCCATTTTAACTTAGTTTAGACAAAAATGCCCAAGGAAGGATAAAATAACAAAGGTTTTAACGAAGGGCATTTTGGTCATTTGGATAATTAAAGAAATAAAAAAGGAAAATAAGTCAAAATTGGTGCCCATCTTCTTCCCCTTGGTCGAAATTTGTAAGGACACCATAGTTAGGGTTTTGTCATCTTTTCAAACTCCAAGTAAATGATTACTAGCCCCTTTTCAATGCTCTTCGTATTTTTGAAATCCTCGTAACTTGCTCTAGCTATTTCTACCACTAATTTTAACTAGGTTCATTTTTAAAATTTTACCCATGAATGACCTATATGCATTTTGATGTCTAGTGGTAGAATATGAAAGTTTGAAGTGTGGTGAACAACTTTTACTAGGTGATTTTGGTGAAAAATTGTAAAAAGGACTTATTTGTAAAAGATGAAATATTGTGTGCATAAATTGTGAAATAGTAGAAATTTTGGGCTGCTATAAGAGGAAAAATGGTTCGGCTAGGCTTAAAATACAAGAAAATTGAGTGAAAATAATTTATTGAGCCTAGGGACTAAATTTTAAAATTTAGAAAGTTAGGGGTCAAATTGTAAAATTTGCTATAGGAAGATTTTGGACTGATTTGAGTAATGTGAATATTGAATTGGTTAAATGTGTCATTATAGATCGAGAAGAACTTGGAATCGACCTTGGCCGAGGCAAACGCAAGGTTTCGGACTAAACCGCAGATTTGACCTATGTTGTATCGAGGTAAGCTTATATGTAAGTAATGCATTGAATTTATTAATGTTATTATATGTGGGTGTATTAATGTCATTATATATGGGTGTATATTATGAAGAATGCTTGAGTGATATTTCTATTAGAGAGTTGTAGGAATATGAAATTCCCGGTTGAACCTTCGAAAACCGAAAGATATGGATAAAATGTAGCTAGGTCACATGTGTCGTTCCGAGGATAGGACACCATGTTGACACAAGAGCTATGAGACATTATATGGTAGCTAGGTCACATGTGTATATACCATGTGTACACGAGAGCTACGGGTTAAAGATAGCTAGGTTACATGAATGTTACCGATAGTACATCATGTTGACACAAGAGCTATACAATAAGTAGCTAGGTCGTATGAGTGGTTCCAAGTGTAGGACACCATGTTGACATGAGAGCTACGAGACTATGTGAGCTATGTCATGTGTATGGTACTAAAAGTACATCATGTGCGCATGAGAGCTAGATTACATGGAAGGTGGAGTTTTGTGCTGAAACCACCGAGAATCGATTGATATTCCGAAGGGTTCAACGGGAAAAAAATTATTAAAAGATGTTTTGTGTGAACATATGATGTATAGATACAGGGATGTAAGCAAGTGCATATGTGAGCAAGTGTATATGTGAGTGATAAACAATAAAATATACATATTTTTACCTCATGTTTAGCCTATATTTTGGATGAATTACTATCAATTTAGTGAGAATTGGTGCTCTTAATCCTTCTTTTTCATATCTTATACTTAGGAGAGCATATGGAAGAGAAAAGAATAGGAAATGAACCGAAAATGAGGAAAATGGGCCAAAAATAACATAACATACGGCCCAAGGAATCACCACACGGCCGTGCCACACGGCCGTGCCACATGAAGATCACACGGTCCAGCCCTCGACAAGCACGGGCAAGCTACACGGCCATGCCAAATCACACGGCCTTTGTTGAAGTCACATGGGCGTGGCACACGGGCGTGTTCTAGTCGTGAGGAAGAGGAATTTCACTCGAATTGGGATACTTGGAGTCTAAGAAAGGCTCTCCAAAGCTCTATATAAAGACCCTAGGAGGCAATTCTAGGGGTGTGCTTATTTTCCCCACAAAGGGAAGCATTCTTTGCTGCCAACACAAAAAGTGGAAGTAGGGATTACTCGCAGGAAAGCTGATTGATTCATCCCAGAAGCCGGAATTCTGCAGCAATATAGAGGATCTCCCTAAATTCCTTCAGGGGTTTTCGGGTTCTTTATGTTTTGTTATTTTATTTCTTCTGAGATGTTTTCTTTCTTTATTATGAACTAAACCCCTCAAATACTTGAGGGGGATGAAACCTAAGACGAATCTTGTTATTATTTATTCTTGAGTTATATGATAAATACTTGAATTGTTCTTAATTATGTGTTCTTCATCCTTGATTTAATAGTCCTACGTATTATTTCAAGAACTAGATGTGCTTAGAGCAGAGGAGCAAAAGTCCCTGTAATAAGAGTAGATCTACCATAATTAAGCGGAGTTGCATGCAACCCTAGACATAGGGCGACATAAATCTGCCAGATTAGGGTCAAACCTAATATGGGGAACCATAGATCGAATTAATGCAACCTAGGGAGTTAATTAATAAGGGAACTTTAATTAACAACTTAGGCCTAGTTGCTCTACGCCTCGACGGAGGGTTTAGCATAAATTAGGGATCTCTACGGATCAAGTCAAGTGAATAAATCGTCTAGCTCAAGAACCAATAACAAGTGAAGTCTAGGTGGATTCCCCCTTAAGTATTGTCCATATCAATCAGCTTTTCCCTAAAAGTTTTCCTAATTTTACTCTTTGTGCTTTTCTTAGTTAGTTTTAGAATTAGTTTAAACAAACCCCTCTTTTATTCTTAGGCTAGATAATAGAAAGGAAAGGAAGTAAGTAATAGTACTTTTGGTTCCCTTGGGTACGATAACTCGGTCTTGCCACTAAGCTATACTACTATTCGATAGGTGCGCTTGCCTTAAACGTCGTGATATTAGTTAGTTTTGGTGTGATCAAGTTCTTTATAAATTTTATTACTTCATATCACGCGATATCAAGTTTTTGGCGCCGTTACCGGGGAACTAAAATATTACGAACACTCGATTTCTATTACTTTAGCCATTAATATATTTATTTATTTATTTTTATTTATTTATTTATTTATTTATTTATTTTTATTTTTATTTTTATTTTGATTTTTATTTTCTTCTTTTTTTCTAGGTTTTTCTAAGTTTATTTTTTTATTTTTATTTTATTTTCGTTCCTTTTTTATTTTTCTAGGTTTTTTAAGTTTATGACTAGAAACAACCCAACAGGACCATTACTTTTTTGCGAAGATTTAGAAGCTACAGTTTGCAAAAATCGCAGAGAGATCAGACGAAGCCTACATTATCCAGAGCAAGAACCTGAGCACGAGCCAGAACCTACAGAAGAGATGGAAGCAAATCAAAACGTTCCACCACATCCAGCACTACTAGCAGAACCAGTAAACCAGGATGAAGCTCCTCGAACTATGTATGATTAGGCTAAACCTAGTTTGATTGGTACTCAAACTAGCATTGTTAGACCTGCTATTGCTGCTAATAATTTTGAACTAAAACCTAACACTATTCAGATGATTCAGCAGTTTGTATAGTTTGATGGTTTACAGGATGAAGATCCCAATGCTCATTTAGCAAACTTTTTGGAACTGTGCGATACTTTTAAAATTAATGGCGTTTCTAATGATGCTATTCGACTAAGGCTATTTCCATTCTCTCTGAGAAACAAAGCCAAACAGTGGTTAAATTCTCTACCACGAGGCTCAATCACCACATGGGAACAGATGACAGAAAAATTTTTACTTAAATATTTTCCTCCCGCTAAAATAGCTAAATTACGAAACGATATTTCTTCCTTTGTGCAAATGGATTTAGAAACACTCTACGATGCCTGGGAGAGATACAAGGATCTTTTGAGAAGGTGTCCTCATCATGGACTACCTTTATGGCTACAAGTTCAAACCTTCCACAACAGTTTAAATCCATCTACACGACAAATGGTTGATGCAGCCGCAGGAGGAACAATTAATAATAAAACGCCAGAAGCAGCTTATGAATTTATTGAAGAAATGTCATTGAATAACTATCAGTGGAAAATCATGAGGACAAAGCCGACAAAAGTTGCAGGAGTTTATAATATTGATGCTGTTACTATGCTTACTAATTAGGTGGAACTTTTAAATAAAAAGTTTGATAATTTTGTTGGTTCTACGCAGGTACAGCCAGTTATGCAATGCAACGCAACTCCAGGAAATATGTTCAATCCAAATTACTCCTCTTATGGACATGGCATGGAAACTCAGCAAGCCAACTATATAGGTAACAATTCTAGACTTCAAAATAACCCTTATAGTAATACTTATAATGCAGGTTGGCAGAGTCACCTCAGTTTTTCATGGGAAGGACAAGGAAATCAAAGACAACCGCCTCCTCTAGGATTGCAACAGCCACCATTCCAACAAGAGAAAATGTCGAACTTTGAAGAGATGGTCACAAAATTTATTGCCGTATCAGAAACACGTTTCCAAAACACCGAAACTGCATTGAGGAACCAGCAGGCATCCATTCAAGGACTTGAAACTCAAATAGGCCAGCTTGCCAAGCTAATCTCTGAAAAACCGCGAGGTGGGTTATCAAGCAATACTGAGACTAACCCTCAGGAGCAACTCAATGCTGTGGATACGATAGATGATGAGAGGATAACCAAAACCAACCCAAAGCCATGCAAGGAGCCTGTGGTAAGTAAAGGAAAGGATGAGGTAAGTTCCAAAGATGAAATTGTCAAAGAATTCAAACCTCGAATCCCATACCCAAACGCGCTAAAGAAGGACTTCACAGATCAGCAATTCGGTAAGTTTCTTAAACTGTTAAAGAAATTACATATTAACTTACCTTTTGTTGAAGCAATTATGCAGATGCTGGAGTACGCAAAATTTTTAAGGGAACTCTTCACAAATAAAAGAAAGTTAGAAGAATTGTCTACAGTGGAACTCAATGAGGAATGCTCAGCTATTCTCCAAAATAGACTGCCAACCAAACTGAAAGATCCAGGGAGTTTTACTATTCATTGTTTATTTGGTAGCCTAGACACCAAAAATGCTTTAGCTGACTTAGGGGCTAGTATAAATGTCATGCCTTATAAACTGTTTAAACAACTAAGTCTTGGAAAACCTAAGCAAACTAAGATGAACATTCAACTGGCTGAAAAAACTATTAGGTCTCCTAAGGGAATAATTGAATGTGCTTGTCAAAATTAATAAATTTATATTCCCAGTTGACTTTGTTGTTTTAGACATTGATGAGGATAGCAATATACCCTTAATTCTAGGGCGACCCTTTTTAGCGACTGCCAGAACAATAATTGATTTAGGAACAAGTGAACTTACACTACGTGTAGGTGATGACAAAGTTACTTTACAAGCTCAAAACGCAATTAAAACTGTTGATAATAATATAGTCACGAGTCCTTGTAAAAATATTGAACTCACCACCCAACCTTCTGTGCAAGATACACTTCACATAAAGGCAACCCAATCACAGACAAGTCTATCCAATGGAGAGGCACCTAAAAAGCAAACGCTTCAGATCGAGGAACTAGATGAGTGGCTGAACTATCATGAAAAACCCAAAATATGCCACACCAACCTAGAGCATCACTAAGACGACCCTCAGGTAAAAACGTGTCAAATCAAGGTAGGGGATAAGGTACTTTTAGGGGAAGACGACCCCCGAATCTTGAACTCGAAAGAACATACAAGTGACATACCTCACTTCACGGTAATGAAAATCTTCCCTTATGGTACAGTAGAAATAAAACATGAGTCACTTGGCACTTTCAAGGTAAACCATACTCGACTCAAATCTTATGTTAATAATAAAATTGCAAGCAGGATAGAAGAGTATCAACTCTTCAAACCATCGTGAACGAACAAGCTTAAGAAAAGTCGAGCTTAGACTATAAACAAGCGCTTCTCGGGAGGCAACCCGAGCAATAACTTAATAACTTTTCTTTGTTTAAAATTTTTCTAGTATTTTTATGCAGCAACTAACATTTTTTATGCAGAAATCTAGGCCGCACGGCCAGCCACACGGGCGTGCCTAAGGCCGTGTGACATCTTAAAACAGAGACACGGTCGTGCACCCAGACCGTGTACAAACAGAGCAGAAGTTTCCCAAAAGCACGGGAAGTCGACAAATCACCACGGCCGTGTGATATGGCCATGGCAACTTTACGAATTCCACACGGGCTATCAACAATTTCCCACGGCTGTGCGACATGGCCGTGGCAACCCTGCAGTATCAACACGGGCTAACCCCGAGACACACGGGTGTGTGCCTCTATTCTCTCATTCGGTTCTATTTTTTTTCTTTCTCATTTTTTTCCTTTATTAGTTTCCTTTTCATTTCAAAATTTATTTTTATGTTTAATCCTTTTAATCATTACAGTATTAGTATTTTTTAGAACTTAGTTTATTATTTTTCTGTTATTTAATTTTCTATCTTTCATATCGGCCAATCCCTAACGAGTAATCTCTATTAATCCAAAATTTCCACGACTAATTAAATATTTCCACAGTTTCAAAAAAAAAAGAGGTCTACAGATCATATTCGAACGGAAATGGGACCACCCCTGCCACAATTATCGACTTTTCCTCACAAATTCATTCTAAATTCAGGGAGTTTCAATTCTCTCCCTATCTTATGATATTATACTTCTCTTGCTATTTATATAACTTTGTAAATTGAGGGCAATGTACATCTTAAGTGTGGGGGGGAAGCTTACTTGAAATCTTTACATTATCTATGAAAATCCCTGAAATTGTACTTCATGCATTGTTCTTAAATAATTCTCAATATCCTATTAGGAATTTATTCTGATTAATTTATGATTTCTATCGATATGTTGAGAATTAAGATATAGGTGCTTGTACTTTGATTATTCAAACTTTAAAACATTAGGGAATCAAGCATGATAAGTTGAAATTTTTGAGAACCTCAAATTTTTTTTGCATAAGTTATCTTCCCTAAATTTAAGTATTATCTTGAGATTTGAAATTCGCAGGATTGACATCAAAAGCCATAATTCTGGTGAGATTTTTTAGCCTTTTTGAGCATACATTCTTTCATGCTCACTTTTATTATTGTTTTGAGTGAGTCAATACTGAATTGTTATTCTAGAACTTGCTTCGATTATACATGTCGAGACCACATCATTGATTTGATATACCGAAATGATAAAGGCACCTAGGATTTAACCCACTTACCCCACAAAAAGCCTACCTCCATAAATTAACCCCTAGTAAACCCCATTGAGCCTAACAACCTTTTCCTTGACTCACCCTCTAATTATTAACCAATAACCCATTTTTGTTTAATTGCATTCAATTATTTTGACCCCTATTTTTGTCGAGATTTGAGTTGAATTTTTCATCTAGCTTTTTTTTCTCCTTTTCAGATTGTAAAGTTTTATTCAATTTATTACATTACTTGAATTGTTCTTAATTAAAAAAAAAAGGAAAGAAAAGAAAAAAAAAGAAGAAAAGAAAGAAAAAAAAATATATGTACATACAGTGAAATTCAGTTGTAACTTGTAATAGTTGAACAAGTTTTTGCATATTTCTATTTTAAGGCTACCAAGGCAGAAATAATAGTATCATAAGAATTAGCTGAGAAATATGTTCCAGTGATAGAGATTTTTCTAGCTAGATAATTTTTCAGTTCAATCTCGATTCTAACATTCTTTTTCCAGCCTGTGACAACACCCCTAACCAAGCCCTGTTACAACCATTAAAAGACATTTTGATCAATGTATCATATCAAACTTTAGTGGTGGAGATTTGATTTTCTTGTAAGCTTATGGTAATAACTTTTCAGGTTGACTAAGGAGTGCTTAAATTTTAAACCCTAAACACTTCGAGTGGATAGAGTGAACCTTTAGTGAGGATGTCAACTCCTGTTAATTAAGATGGAGAGATAACTACTTAGAAGGAAGGAAGAGACTTATGTTTTCAATGATAAAATTCTCAACTTAGAGTGATTGAGTCTTTAATGTTCTTCTGATTGAATTACCCATTGTATGATTACCTGTGGACTAGTTTGAAACATTATTGATAAAGATTGTAGGTTGAGAGGAATAATTCTTATTTAGGGATTGAGATTTTGCTTGAGGACAAGCAAAGGCTTAAGTGTGGGGGTATTTGATAAACAATAAATTATACATATTTTTACCTCATGTTTAGCCTATATTTTGGATAAATTATTATCAATTTAGTGAGAATTGGTGCTCTTAATCCTTCTTTTTCATATCTTATACTCAGGAGAGCATATGAAAGAGAAAAGAATAGGAAATGAACCGAAAATGAGGAAAATGGGCCAAAAATGACATAACACACGGCCCAAGGAATCACCACACGGCCGTGCCACACGGCTGTGCCACATGAAGATCACACGGTCCAGCCCTCGACAAGCACGGGCAAGCCACACGGTCGTGCCAAATCACACGACCTTTGTCAAAGTCACACGGGCGTGGCACACGGGCGTGGCACACGAGCGTGTTCTAGTCGTGAGGAAGAGGAATTTCACTCGAATTGAGATACTTGGAAGCTAATAAAGGCTCTCCAAAGCTCTATATAAAGACCCTAGGAGGCAACTCTAGGGGTGTGCTTATTTTCCCCACAAAGAGAAGCATTCTTTGCTGCCAACACAAAGAGTGGAAGTAGGGATTACTCGCAGGGAAGCTGATTGATTCATCCCAGAAGCCGGAATTCTGCAACAATATAGAGGATCTCCCTAAATTCCTTCAGGGGTTTTCGGGTTCTTTTATGTTTTGTTATTTTATTTCTTCTGAGATGTTTTCTTTCTTTATTATGAACTAAACCCCTCAAATACTTGAGGGGGATGAAACCTAAGACGAATCTTGTTATTATTTATTCTTGAGTTATATGATAAATAATTGAAGTGTTCTTAATTATGTGTTCTTCATCCTTGATTTAATAGTCCTACTTATTATTTCAAGAACTAGATGTGCTTAGAGCAGAGGAGCAAAAGTCCCTGTGATAAGAGTAGATCTACCATAATTAAGCGGAGTTGCATGCAACCCTAGACATAGGGCGACATAAATCTGCCGGATTAGGGTCAAACCTAATATAGGGAACCATAGATCGAATTAATGCAACCTAGGGAGTTAATTAATAAGGGAACTTTAATTAACAACTTAGGCCTAGTTGCTCTACGCCTCGACGGAGGGTTTAGCATAAATTAGGGATCTCTACGGATCAAGTCAAGTGAATAAATCGTCTAGCTCAAGAACTAATAACAAGTAAAGTCTAGGTGGATTCCCTCTTAAGTATTGTCCATATCAATCAGCTTTTCCCTAAAAGTTTTCCCAATTTTACTCTTTGTGCTTTTCTTAGTTAGTTTTAGAATTAGTTTAAACAAACCCCTCTTTTATTCTTAAGCTAGATAATAGAAAGGAAGTAAGTAATAGTACTTTTGGTTCCCTTGGGTATGATAACTCGGTCTTGCCACTAAGCTATGCTACTATTTGATAGGTGCGCTTGCCTTAAACGTCGTGATATTAGTTAGTTTTGGTGTGATCAAGTTCTTTATAAATTTTATTACTTCATATCACGTGATATCAGTGAGCAAGGGTATATATGAGTATGTGTATAGGTAAACAAATTGCATGTGGTGTATGTGAATATTGGTAAGGTTAAAATGAGTAAGTGAAGGCATGATGAGCAATAACCTTTTGTTATGTTAAATTCTTGAGCTTTGAATTGGGTATGTTATTATAATGCCAATTATTTACATATAGACTTACTAAGCTTAAAGCTTACCCCTTTTTCCCTTGTCTTATAGTGTTGCCAAACCAACTCAGAATTCGAGAAGCGTCAGAAGATCACCCACACTATCAAGACCCGTTTTGGTATATTGAAATGTATTTTTGAATTATGGCATGTATAGGGACTTGGTTGTTTTGTAAGTGTCAAAGTAGTTTGGCTATTGTGTGGGTTCATGTCTCTTGATAAGTCATTTTGTATTAAGGCCATGTGATATGGCTAACGCTGCTAATGGTTTGTATATCTATATGAGGTAATTCATGAAATGGCTGGGTTGCTTGCATGTAGATGAATTAATATGTGATGATTAAATGTTAAATGTGGCTACAATGAGTGTCTAAAAGAGTTTTGGTGTGTTGTGATGAAATGGTATAAGTTTATATGTGTTTTAGGGTACGGAATGGCTTGGAAAATAGCATAATTTGTGGCCACACGGTCGGCCACCACGGTCATGTGAGTAAGGCGTGTGAAATTTGCATGAATTCTTTGGAGAATAAGTACATCACACAGCCTGCCCACATGGGTTGTTCCGTGGTCGTGTGGCCAAATTTGCATGCTGATGTCATAACAGAATACCTAAGTTTTTACAGACGGGGTAAGAACACGAGTGTGTCCAGGTCGTGTGAGGAACACGGGCCAAGGACATGGGCGTGTGCTCAGCCGTGTGAAAACCCCTGTAGGTTCGAAATGAAAAATAAATTCGTAATAATTCCACACGAGTTGGAGACATGAGCATGTGTGACCACACGGCCTGCCTACACGGGCGTGTCCCTGTCTCACACGGGCGTGTGCCTTGTTTTTAGCCAAATTTTCCAAAATTTTCCTAAGTTTTCGGTTTGGTCCCAAACCACTCCCAAATTTTGTTTTGGGCCCCGTAGGCCCATTTTAAGGATTTTATGACATATTATGAATAAGTTTTAATTTGGAACAAAATTTTATGGTTCGACTTTGAGTGATTGGTTGTGCTATTATCTTGTAATGCCTCGTATCCAGTTCCAGGGTCGAACTCGGGTAAGGGGTGTTACAGTGATAATTTGCCAGGTCCTTTTGGGGATGATACAAGGGTATTTTCTTGTATTTTCGAAGTGAAAGAAACTGTTTATCTAAGTAATTTTGTGTTCAAAATACTATGTGAGCTACTTGTTTATGTGAAATCGTATATAAAGGATATTGTAGTCTACCACGACTGTCTCATAAGTATGATTCTGCAAATAGCTGTTAAGAGTCTGTTTACAAGTCATTTGTTTCAAAGAGATAACCACCAGGAGGATTATAATACAATTGTGAGTTTGGTAAGACAAATCACTATTAACAGTCTACAATAAGGACTATTTGCCAAGAATGGTCTTATGTGCGTGTCATGGGAATTGTTCATGGAGTATCTCTTACGATTCACAAGTAATAATCCGCAAGGATGTCCCTCTTGAAGAGATAGATGCATAAGGATCTATGAAGGTAATTAAAAAAAATGGAATTAGAACGAAAAACCGCAAAGGAATTATCTACTATGACAAAGAAGATAGCGTACAGTCCTAATACGAGCAAGAAAATCGTGAAATTCCAGCCACGAAGTGCAATCATATTAGTGTTATGTTAGTAAGGTATGAAGACTCATTAAGTTCTTTAAAAATTACTTATGTTATTATGCATTGTAGGTAAATAGGGGATTTTGAGAGTTTGAGAAGGGCTAGGCCAGAGATCGTTATGCATCGGCAAATTTTGTTACTTAGTTGTAATATGCATATAGTGGGGCGACCTAGAAGCGAAGTCTCAGTGTATTTGCTGTAAATGAAATTTACTAGTCTGAATATAAATTGTTTTAATACTAAGTGATTATTTTAAAACGTTAAAGTTTACTTGATGAAACTGTTGTATATTAAATTAAAGTTTTATCATCGACATAGATTTCTGAAAGTTTTGAATTTTTCTTAGTAGAAGTGTTACATATATTTTTTACTTCATTCTTTTATTATTGCGGATAAACGTGATTGAAAGTATAAGTTAAAATTTAAATTAGAATATAGCATCTTATAGTTTGGACTCGGTGATCGGGTCGAGTATGGGGTGTTATAACTTTAACATCCATGCATTTAATTCTTATCTTATTTGGAGAATGTGTTTTTTCTTTCAACAAGGCGGTTCATATTCTTCGTTTCTTTATTCTTTGAAAATATTTTGCAATTTGTTAAAATCTTCGGTAAATAAGACTAGTTTCTCTCTAAGTTCAATAATATAGAAAGTTGTCGAATCTAGTGTTATAATAACAATTTGAATATTGAATGCAATGTTCCATTTAGCTTTCGTCTTCTTCATTGTTGATTATTTTAAATCCATTTCTAAAGTTCCAAGTGTACTTATAAGCTCGTTAAGTTTGAGAGTGGTAAAATCTTCAACCTTTTGAGTTATAGTGACTTCTATAAAGAGCTTTTTTAACAAAGATCGAAGAACATTGTGAACCAATTTTACCTCAAAAAAATATTGATCAAAGACAAAATGCTTCATTAGAATTCTCACATAAACATACATAAGAATCAACAATAGTTTCTTCTTCCATTCTTAAAATTTTAACGCCGTTAAGAATATATCACATTGATAAATAATATTAAAATTCAGATGCTAAAATTTGACATTTTAAAAATAAATGTAACACATTAAAGGCTAGTTTATCAATACTTTTAAAAGTGTCGTGGAAAAGTATTTTTGAAAAGTTTGGTTTAATATTTGAGTGTTTAGCATTACTGTCAAAAAGTGATTTTGAGAAATAAAATATCTATTTTAGACATTACATTATCAAGTAACAAATTTGCATTTAAATAATATTCAAATTAGTTAATATTATTATATTTTAGTAAGAATATAAAAATAATTTATTATAACTTGTTGTTAATATTTTAATATATGAAATATAAAATTTAAATATTTTTAAGCAATAAAGATTAATTATTTATAAAATTTAATTAGAATATATAAACTATATTTTAAATATTTAAATATAATCATTAAATATTTATAACTGGATATTAACACATTTGTACTATTTTAAAAAATACTTTTTTATTTTTAAATTAATGATTTTAATATATTTGTAATTAAATACAAAAAAAAAGAAAATACTATAGTATTAGAGAGATGAAAAAGTAATTAAACTCTAAATGTTTGGTCGGAGGGAATGACTATTCCATTCCCTCCTTATTCTTCGATGAATAGTAATGCTTTTGTTTGGTTCACCGTTTCTTCATTCGGCCGAATTGCTTAAAGCATTTATATTCCCTCAAATGTGTAATAGAGATTCAGTGCTGAAAGCTTTGAATTGGCCATTCCGACCATCGCCGAATAGAAATGAAGAAAATTCTCCCCAAAATCTCCTTTAGACTTTCTCTGCAAATGCGTTCAAAGTTGCTGCTTTTACCACAACAATACACTTTCAGGTTAGTAGATTTTTCTTTTCAAGTTTAATTTCGTTTGGTTTCTGTTCTTGCAATAATCAAATTTTGTCTTAAAAGGGTTTTGGTGATGGGTTTTCTTTAAATTTTTTTTTTAAAAAAGCTACAACTCAACTCCCAAATCTCTATCTTTTAGGGGAGATGATGTTTCGTTTTCTCTTATGGGAAACCTACGGACTAGAATTGAATTGCAGGGAGTCAATGGTAATCATCATATCGATCTCTTCCTCTTAATCCTTGTTTTATTGTTTTGATTTTGCTGTCGGAGACGATAAAAATAAACTAATTAATGGAGGAGATAACTTAAATTTTGATGAATTTATATTGTTTGATACTCACGCATATCCCTTTTGCAATATTTGTCGTTCTTTAAATCAGAGTTTTATTCCCAAATTTCTTACTAATAAACACTTAGTTTTCATTATTGTATTTTACAGTGTTTCAGATTTGGAGATATGGTGCAACAGACGAAAATTTATTAAGAAATATACATTATAGTGCTTTGGAGCAGACATAAATTGATGTCCAGACACTAGAGGGTCAAATGGAACCAAAAGTTCTGCTAGCAGGCAACATAAACGGCTCCTATATGTATAAATGGAGTTGGAAATATATATAGATGTATATGCATCCTCTTCCAAGTACAAGATGCCTTCAATTTCCTATTATTGTACTTAAATTCTAGTACTTTAGTTGGATCTACAATTTATTAACATAGGGCATTACTTGTTGGCCTTTCTTTGTGTTTATCACATTTATTGGTGTCAAAATACAATATGCTGAAGTGTGTCATCTATTACTCTATTTTGAGTAATGACCTCTAATTTGAAATGGTTGTGTCAGTTCTTCCAGTGCTAATGCATCAGGCTTGGGTGAACTAAACATGCCATACTTCTTGCAACTTGCTGTCAAGTGCGATAAAAATTAGGTCTCCTTTTCAATTTTGTTGCGACATTGGAACTTCTACATATCTTGCTCATCTTTTCATTCTGCCAATGATCTACTATTCTTTTTGGCGTCACCATCTAACATTACATATCATTTCCTATTGTTGTATTAGAGCTTTTACATGTTGTGATGTTTGGTGCATTCTGTTACTACTACAACATACACGCAGATGCACTTGTTCTTTCTCACTTCCATTTTTCCATTTACTGTTTATTACATTGTATTTCTAAGCATTTGTCTCGTTGATTTGTTATTTTCTACTGGCTTCTATTGTGAGATATGTTTAGCTTCTTTCGATGGCATTGCAAAGGAACTTATATATCATCCATTTTCTTTGAAACATTTTATTAGTGTTGTGGTACTTAAAAATTTTGGATATTGTTTAGCTATAGTTTTTGAAGTTTGGTTTTTTTGCAGTCTCTTAAAGGTTGGAAGTGAACTCCATTTTGACTATGGGATTACACACATTCTAGATCGTGTTTGGGCCTTCCACCAAAAGGGATGTGGAAAGTGATGAAATACCTCCGTATGTCTCGAACCTGCAGCTGCTACATTTCATATGTCGTCAAGAATATCTTTTATAAGATTGTGTGAAAAGCAATCTTTTTCTACAAACAATGATGATTCCAAGTTCCAATACTCACTGCATCCTTTAGTGATCACTTATATTGACATGTTCTTAAATATAAGGAAGAATTAATTCATGAAATCTTCATCTTCTCTGTGATCTGGATAACCTATAGTTCTGTGGTTTATGAAGCATGAAATCTCACTTTGCCTAATGAATGTGCTATCTAATTCATGGTTTATATGATTTAATATGCTTAATTCTTCGCTCCTACCATAAATTCCTCAGATTTCTTATTTATTATGTTTGACGACCTTGTGCCAATTTGGCATGTTGGGGGGACTGAAGCAGGGTGATCAAAGCTCTAGAAATGTGACATTTTGTTGTTGTAATGATCACCTTTGAGAAAAGGGCCTTAAGTTGGGATGTCTAATCTCCTAAGGTTCGAATGTGGATACTTAAATAGTCATCCCCAATAGTTGAAGTGATGGAGAAGGGATGCCTGAGAATCAAAATCACTAATGTACCATTAGTACTGTCATTAGATCATTGAAATCAATGAATTACATGATTATTGGTTACTATTTTTTTTTCTGTTGAAATGGGAAGACTGATAACTTTTGAAAATAGTAATATTTAAGGCCCCTAAATAGAATTAATTGGTTGTAATTAAGTGAATATGTTTGCATTTTTAGGATATTTTTAAAATATTGCATAAAAAAGCTTAGATTGTGATATAACGGTCATTATTTGTTACTTTTATCACTTGGGGAGGAAGGGTGTGATTTTGTGTGAAAACAAGTAGAAGACCGAGAAGATGACATTGGAATCACATAATCCTAAACTAAAACCCTTCTTGGAGGTTGTTCAAACAATTGTAAAGCGTTCTCATTGCTACGAGCTATTTTCGCAAGATAATTTGTAATTGGATGTAAAATATTATGTTTGGATAATCCACAAGATAATTCGCAAGTTAATGTATGAACATTATATTTAGATGTAAAATATAATTCTCAAGCTATTTATTACTTCTAATCTTTTACTTTTTAGTTTAGAAAATAATTAAATTATTTGTTTTGTTAATGATATTTTAACACATTAAATATGCATTGCAATTTAAAAATAATAAAGTACGTTATATATGAATTTTCTTATATTATATATTATAATTTTTATTAATTCATATTTTAAAAATAATTATATTAAGAATGTTATTAAATTATATATTATTTTATTAAATTATATATAATAATAATTATGTTAAAATATTATTAAATTATATTATTATTTTTATTAAATTATTTTTAGTAATAATCTTATTAAAATTGAATAACAATGACAATAATCATTTAACTAAAAAAATTCTACTGAGGGTAATTTGGTCATTAAAGTCATTTTCCTTATGCTATTATAACATCTATTTCATTCAATCAAACACAAAAATACTATTACAATTCTATTTAATTCCATTGAACTATTGAATTACTGATTATAACTATATTCCATTACATCTCTATTCCATTACATTTCTATTATGTTCACTTCAACCAAACGTATGCTAAAAGTTGCAATTTATTTAACACAATTTTTATTTCAAAAACATTTTAAAGTTAAAAATACTTTTTAAACACCATTAAACAAATTCTAAAAAAAGTGATTCTTGAATTATTCCTAAAAAAATAATTTCTTTCACCAATCGATTGATTAACCATTGAAGCGACAAGATTTAAATGTTATGGAGTTGATTTATTCATTTGCACCGAATTCAGGCATGTTTAATTTGATTCAATTGATTTGACTTGAATATTTATTCAATCCCATTAACATACAGGGAAAAAGAGGGCAACAGTAAAAAAGGGAAGATGAGAGAGTTTATTTATTGAATTTGAGCCGCTTTCCTTTATTACCTGTAGTTTAGAGGAACTTTCCTAATGGCTGAGGGCCTGAACCGTTTCTTAACGTCTCGTGTTCGATTCCCATAAGCCCCAGAAAATGTCGAAAACTTCCTTCTCATACTCATCTCTCTCTCTCCCTTAAATATAAAAAGGGGGAAAAATAAAAAAAGAAGAAATATTGGCTTTTATTTCACTCTTCGTTGCTTCTCTCTTCTGAATCTTTCTTCTTGCTTTCCCTCTGGCTTGACTTCCCAAATGGCTTCTGAAGAACAATTATCCGCCATTAAGGTACGAATTTAATGTATTCCAAAATAGAAAAGCAATATAAAGGCTTTTAGGTTAACTATAATTTAACTTTGTTTTTTCAAAAAAATAAATTATAGGGGGCGAAAGTACTTATGGTAGGGGCAGGAGGTATTGGTTGTGAGCTTCTCAAGACTCTTGCTCTTTCTGGGTTTCAAGATATTCATATAGTAAGTCAATTGACTTTTTCTTTAATTTCTTAAAAAAATGTTTTTTTTTTTAATTTCTCTGTTTTCACTTTCCGCATTGTTTAGTGACGAGTAGGGTTTTCCTTTTCGGGTTATGCATACTTTTTCTTCTTTTGGTTTTAAATCTTTGTATAACTGGAGCTTGCGCTCAGGTGTTAGCATTTGACCTTGTATTTTTATTGCTGTAAAACTGTTTGTTTCATTTGTTATGTTATTCACCAAGTGCTTTGAGGTCAAGTCAATGATGTGGGTTTGAACCAGTGTTTTCTTTTTCCTTTTCTGGAATTTTTTATTCATGCAATTAAATACATATGCTTGTAGATTGACATGGACACTATTGAAGTCAGCAACCTGAATAGACAATTTTTGTTTCGACAATCCCATGTTGGGCAGTCTAAGGCCAAGGCAAGCACATCCTCATGCATTTTTCCTTGTTTTCTTGCATTGGTAGTTATAATTCGATGACTTGTATTTCATCAATGTTTTCTTATCAGGTTGCTCGAGATGCGGTTTTAAGGTTCAGGCCCAACATAAGCATTACACCATACCATGCAAATGTTAAGGAGTCTCGCTTTAATGTTGATTTCTATAAAGAGTTTGATGTCGTTCTGAATGGGCTTGATAACTTAGATGCAAGGCGCCATGTAAACCGTCTTTGCTTGGCAGCTGATGTCCCACTGGTTGAAAGTGGGACCACAGGGTTCTTGGGACAGGTAATTTAGGTTTTTTCATGTCTAGCATTTATATATGTTCCCATTCTTATCTTATCTAGGTTGCCTGTCGAGGTTGCTCATATTCATGCTTTCATCTAATTTCATTGTGCAACTACAAATTCACACAATTTGCTTTGGTTTACATGCTATATAACCTATAATCTAAAGTTCCGCTATTTTATGCAAATAGTTACTCAATCCTAGAGCAGATGATCTGTTTTATCCCATATACGAGCAGCATCATAATTTCCATTTGCACAGAGTTTGTTTCCCTTGGTACCTTCTATTGAAGGCTTCATAAAACATTATTGCAAATAGGTCCTATGCTAATGTTATCTATGCAGAGAGGTACCTCTAAAACATGGTTGAAAAGTTCTTTTTTTCTTCCATTGGCGGAAAAGCATTACTGTTTTTTTCAATAATGAAAGAAAGAGTGTTAAGCAATTAAATTTTATTTAATAAATATCCAAGTGTACCTTTGCTTCTAGTTTAACAAGTGTGTGTATTATTTTGCTTTCTCTACTTGTTTAGTAACATAATCTTATGTTTGCTTTAGGTTCTGAACTCCTGCCTGTGTTTGACTACCAAATCTGTTGGTTATTTGACTTGAAAAACGAGTTTTGTATTTTCTTTCGTTTATCAACTTCTTTCTATCTATAAATGCTATATGTTGATACTCCTTTTTTTCCCTTGGCTTCGGCATTACATTTAATGCTTTTAATCTGTGTGTTTTTGATGTTTTAATGATGACATTATTGCATAACGATAACTCTCCTTGGTGCAGGTTACTGTACATTTGAAGGGGAAAACGGAGTGCTATGAGTGTCAGCCAAAACCTGCCCCAAAGACTTATCCTGTCTGTACAATTACGAGCACTCCCTCAAAGGTAATTATTGTTTGTTTTTCTTTGGGCTGGGTTTAGGGTGGGAGTTCATTTGGTTCTATCATAGTAACCAGTAGTCACTAACTACTATTATGATGATTAAATCTAGTTGTTACCAGGAAAACTGTTAATGACAGGTTCTAATAAAAAAATTTTGAATTGTAGTTTGTTCATTGTATTGTGTGGGCAAAGGACCTGCTTTTTGCAAAGTTGTTTGGGGACAAGAATCTGGAAAATGATTTGAATGTGCGCTCTAGTGATGCTACAAACTTGTCTGAACATTCTGAGGATGTATTTGAATGTAGAAAGGGCGAAGATATAGAACAATATGGAAGAAGAATATATGATCATGTATTTGGTCATAACATAGAAGTGGCATTGTCTAATGAAGAAACTTGGAAAAACCGTAACAAACCGCGGCCTATATATAGTAAGGATGTCTTTCCTGACAAACTAACTAAAGAGAATGGAAAAACAAAAAAAGGTAGTGCAACAGATGATGCTTCTGCCATGGCATCTCTGGGCTTGAAGAATCCTCAAGATGTATGGAGCCTTGCCGAGAATTCAAGAGTTTTCTACGAGTCTTTGAGATTATTTTTCTCGAAGAGACAAAAGGTCAATGTTAATCTGTTGCTTTTGAAAACTTGATTGGTTGTTAGTTCTGACCAAGGTATACTGATTTATTTTACCATTTGACAGGAAATTGGGAACCTGACTTTTGATAAGGATGATCAGTTGGCTGTGGAATTTGTTACTGCTGCTGCAAATATTAGGGCTTCTTCTTTTGGGATTCCTTTACATAGTCTTTTTGAAGCTAAAGGAATAGCTGGTAATATTGTGCATGCTGTGGCAACGACAAATGCTATCATAGCTGGATTAATCGTGATTGAAGCAATTAAAGTTTTAAAAAAGGATAGCAACAATTACAGGTTTAGTTCAGTTTCTTAATTCTTCATTGAATTTGTTTTCTTTTTGAGTTTTTTAGGCATTTAAATACGAAGTAACTATCTAGTTCAGTTCATCTCAAGTATTGAGCACAGGTTTTCCTGTTCGCTTTAGTTTGATGTAATCTATAGCAGTCTTGTTATTGCCAGGAATTATAGTTCTTATCCCATGCATCCTAATGCAAATTTCTTTTTATGATAATTATGTGGTCTTAACCTGATTTGGATGCCAATGTAGGATGACATATTGTCTGGAACATCCTTCAAAAAAGTTGCTTCTAATGCCTGTAGAACCCTATGAATCTAACAAGTCTTGCTATGTTTGTTCAGAGGTATATCTAAAACACGTATCTGAATGATTTCTTTTTGTATGTTTGAAATCTCACTTGCTCACGGTTAATATCTTATAAACAGACACCACTATCGCTTGAGGTTAACACTCATCATTCTAAGTTGAGGGATTTTGTTGACAAGATTGTTAAAGCCAAACTTGGCATGAATTTTCCAGTAATTATGTCGGGAGCAAGTATTATTTATGAAGTTGGTGAAGATCTTGAAGAGGATATGGTAGCAATTTATGCTGCAAACCTTGAGAAAGTAAAATTCTTCTTCCCTTGCTCCAAAAACATAAAAACTATTAATGTGAATTTGTTTTCCTTTTTGCAAAACGTGGGTCTGGAAAGTACAGGAATTTTTCTTTTGCACTTTAGCTCTCTGAATTATTTCACTTAACAGGCCTTATCAGAGCTGCCTTCTCCAGTTATTAGTGGGACTGTACTTACCGTAGAAGATCTACAACAGGAGTTCTCATGCAGGATCAATATCAAGCATAGGTTTGTCTTTATGTTGATAACCTTAATCTAAAAAATTGAAATCCTTTTTCTATTATTATTGTGGAAGCCTTTTTAAGAATATGTGTTGAATGTTGGACTGGCTTCATCAAATTAATTTTTCATTTGTTGCCTGTGTTCTTCTTTGGTATTACTTGTGTGCATAATTGTTACATCTTCTCCGCGCATTTGTACCATACGCATGGCTAAAACATGAAAATTATTTGTCTAACTTATTTAGCTAAACCAAAATCCTTTTTAGTCTAATTATATGATTAGGCTGGACATCTTATTATTATTATTCAATTATGAAGGGTAAGGGCTGATCCCGAAGTTGTGATTTGATATAGACTTCATTTCTGAATGCCTCTTCTAGTTTTCTTTTTGTGATTGCAATACAGTCAGCTTGGAAATGCCTAAATGATGTTTTTAATGTCTATTGAAGTTGCATCTATTGTTTTCCTGAGATTGGGACATTTGTCCTCAAATCTGAAGACCAGTTTTTCTTTAAAAAAATACTCTTCATGTTCACAGGGAAGAATTTGATGAGGAGAAGGAACCTGATGGAATGCTTCTCTCTGGACGGGTTGAAGCTCCTGTGGATAAGAACAGTAATAAGCCTATTGGGAATGGTGAAAGTACATCCAATGCTTTGTCAACAGAGGAGATTCAGGAGGGTGAGAAGGATGTTGAAATTCAGGAAACTTCTGAGTTGGTTGAAAATGTTACTGGGAAGAAAAGAAAACTGTCTGAGGTTTCCAAAGGCACTATTCCAGATCATTCAGGTCTTCCTGATGAAAGTAGTAGAAATCAAAACCAACTTGAAAAGCTTGATGTTGATGATGAGGATGATGAACTCATCATATCTAATGATTGGGAATCACTCACCAAAAAGAAAAGGTTGTAATAGGTTTTTACTTCATGTTGATTGTGGACAGCACCTCTTACCTCTGATTTTGTATGGTTAGGTTAAATGGTAATTCTTTTGGAGGCCATAATTGTTACATTAGGACCAAATCGATAGTATTTTGCTTGGATTGATGTTACGAATTGTTATGTCCATTCCCTTTTTGTTGGTTTACAAGCGTAGCAACGTGTATTTGTCCTAGTTTTAGATTAACCAAGGGTTGTAACATTGGTATCCAAGTTTCTTTGAACATCAATTTGAAACTGCACACTCTGATTATTAGAAGCAATGCTCTCTGGAATATGAACTAACCTCTTTCACAATTTTGCAATGCAAGCTCTTAGATGGATTCTTTGATAAACAGCAAAAAGCAATACCTATCATTAGTTGTATCATGCTTCAGGGATGATACCATTCAATTTTCGGCCTGAAGAAATGGATTTAGCAGGCAGGAAAGCATGCCGATTGTGTCCTAGAAGAAAGGTACGTCTTAATTCTTACCATCACAAAGTTTTCGTTATCAAATCTGCTAGTGCATATCCAACACTCTTGTATCTTATTAGTTAACTTTAACAAATGTACACAATCAGATAGCAGATGGTATCTCTGATTATATTGCCAGACCAATGCAAAGTGAAGGTGAAGCTCAAGTGCAGTACATAAAGCTCCATCCCTATATAGATAAGGTGTATAAAGCTGCATCTCTTTGATCTTCAATTTTGAATATTTAATCCTTAGCATCGTGATGCTCTTTGAGATCCTCAATGCCACTAACATCTGCAGTGCATGCAAATAGTCTAGCTTTGCATAAGTAAAAAATAAAAATAAAAATTATCCAATATGATTGAACATTGAATCAACAGACATTTATCTGCATTTTTTTCCCTTGTAATTGATGAAATAACATGATTATCCAGAAACGCATCAACCCTCAAAGCATCCATATTAAAAGCTGTCATTTCAGTTTGATTCTCCGTTATCTGATGTGAAAAAAAAAGTTATTGAGACGTAATTTATAATGCTAACTGCTGGAATTTCTACAATTATGAGTTGTTTTGCATTTTTCTTTTTGGTTTAGGAAAAAGATGGATGCAAGTTGATGTCCACATCCTTACCTAAAATCCCTGTTGTTTGTTCAAAAGGTTAAAGGCATCTCATACCTTTTCATTTATTTAATTTTTCTACTCCCAATTGCCCACTTGTTTTTTTTATACTTCCTAATAACTTTGATTGTTTAGTGGTGGTAACTATGCCATTGTTGTTTATAATAATGGTGTGCTGATGGCAAAGAATGAATACGTAATGCAATTTGTTTGTGTCAAATGCCTGATGTTGGAACCTATTTGTGTGCTCACAAGTCAAAACTGTTTTTTTTTTTTTTAATGAAGGATATAATTTTTGCAAAATGACTTTATGAAGGTGAAGGTAGGAGATGAAATCTATGTTGGATTCCCGCACCCCCTCGCTTAATGAAGGGCTTTAGTGTGAGATACGTGAAGAGGGTTGCATATTTAAGTTTCAAATTGTAAATATATTGAATGTTAGGTTTTAAAGGGCGACTTAGTGGAATTCCTAGATTAAACTTTGGGTTCAATTTGGATCCCTAATATATATCTAGATTCCTAATTCCAACTTTATATGCATTTGATGAGGAACTTATTCCCATGTTAAAGGTCTCATCAGATAAGGTTCTCATTACCTGAAATAGAGCCCACAATTTTTTTAGCCATACTTCTAACCTTCCATATATCCTATTTTAATCACAAAGCTAGGAACTTGAAGCTGATTTCTGCATCATCATCATTATTATTATTAGCCAGTACTACTAATCACGCCATAGGTATCTTCCGAGTCTCGATTATGAAGGAAACAAAGGTAAGGCAGAGCGAGTTCACATTTTTATGAGAGAAATGCAATGGCTGCCATCCAATTAATCAACTACTTTACCTACCATGAAATTGTTCGAACATTGTGGTTCTGGAGTGTTCGTTAGTGGCTTTAACTTCAGCTGAACCCTTAATAGCTTTAGGGTAAATTGCTGCCACAACGCAATGTAACGGTTGTGTTGTAATGAAAAATAACACTATCAAATTGCAATATCAGCACAATACTAGTGTGTAAGGCAACCCGTTACGTATCGCCATAACAGTTGATAAATTGTGGTGCAAGACCACAACAGCCCGCAGCTGCAGCATTCCGACACATTCCAACATTGAGTATGACAAAACATACCAGGAAAGGCTGACAACTCGATCCAAATAACCATGAGTTACTTCATGGTGTTAGAAGGCAGCTTTGTGTTTTTTATCTTTGTTTTTCTGTTATTGTTTCGACTTTCAACAGCAGTGGCTTATATAAGTATTTCTTTGTCTCCATCTTATTCCAAATATATAGAACAAATGTCTGGAAATTTATTTTATGTTGATGGGTTTTAGGAATTAACTTTCCATAGGGTAGCTGTTTCTTCCAATTTTTTCCTCAAAAAATTGCATTTATAGCAAATGTCAAGTGGCATAACCTTTTTCAATATCGATGCCTTTGTGAATCTAAACTTTGAACATCATTACTTAATAAATCTATGTTGAAATAGCACAATTTCATATCTAAAAAAATATAAAAATGCGAAAAGAGTATACAATTATAAATAGGAGTTGTTTTTTCACTTTTAGATCGTCCCATGTTTTTTCACTTTTAAATCGTCCCAAAATTTACCTTTTTCTTCACAAGGTAATTTCTCTCTTATTTATAATTTTTCACTTCTATCTTTTGCAATGAAATATACTTGTAATTTCTGGTGTTTTTATTTGTTTTATTTATCTTTCAATATTTTTTAGGGTATAATTATAGTTACATATTGTACTGTTAAATTATATTGTAGTAAGATTCTATCTAAGATGTTAGGTTTTAAGTGGAACCCGTTAATGATTTTTTTATTTTTTTCTAAAAATTAAATCTAATGTGATTTTCTAGTAAAGTAATTTACCCTCTTTTATCTTAATAGCACAACAATCCCCTGTATATAATTTAGCCTTTTTAGTTTGATTTGTATGTTTTTATTGAAAAAAAATTAAATGTTGTAAATCATAAAAGTATTCTATTTATATCCTTATCATATATATATATATATATATATATATATATATATTTGTTAACGTTTCTGTATTAAGGAAACTCCACAAATCATATGTTTCAGGAAACTAGAGAAGGCATTAGAAATGCTATACTAAAGATAGAGCTTAACTTGAATAATCAAATTTTAGCAATGAATCATGTATGAATTTATACACTCAACTTAAAAGAAACTTATGAATTATCATATTTTTATGTAATAACTAATTTATTTATCTTCAATTGTTGTTGTATTGAGATAAAGTGGATTCTTTTTACACCTGCTCAAAGTTGCAATTTCAAAGATTAATTTTAGTAAAAAGAAATTTAATATTTATAATTGTGTAGATGATGAAGATATGTTTATAGATACTTTAAGAATCATATCTTATTATTTATTTTATGTGTAGCTAAATGGCGAATTCATTATGGAAATTATGCACCTCAACTTAGCATATTGTAATTAGAGTTTTGAGTCAAACATCTTCACATTGTGAGTGCAATTGAAGTACATTTAGTTTGATTCATACAAAGAAGAGACATAGGTTACAACACAAAAAGCTTCAAAAATTACTTTATGTTCATTATAATATGAAGTTGAAGCTTATACGTGTAACACCCCTTACCCGTATCCAACGTCGGAATAGGGTCAAGCTGTTTTCTCGAGTCACAGTCACTAATTTATTTATATCTGGAGCTACGGAACTCCAAATTAAGTTCCGCTAATTTTCCTTGAAACTAGACTCACATATATTCTTACCATAAAATTTTCAGAATTTTTGGTTTAGCCAATAAGTACAGTTTATTCTTTAAAAATCACCCCTGTTTCTCTTACTACAGCTTTGACCTTTCTTCACTAAAAATTAATTATCTCATAGTACCGGACTCGGATGATGTTCCCGTCTATTGTTATTGAAAGTAGGCTCATTAAGAATTATATGCATATAAATTATAACCCGTAAATATTTTTGTACAATTTTTAATGATTTTCTCAAATCAGAGCAGGGGATTTCGAAATCGTTCTGACTCTGTCTCACACAACTTCAAATATCTCATAATAGGAAATTATTTTGCTTACATCGTTTCTTTTATAAGAAACTAGACTCAATAATCTTCAATTCCATATTTTATTAAATCTCTAACTCATTTTAAACTATTTTTGGTGTATTTTCAAAGTTGAACTGCTGCTGCTGTCCAAAACTGTTTTAGTAAGAAAATGATAATAACTAAATTTACCACACCTTCCTTTCTTTCAATTAGAAATCCATACATTTCTAAACATATATCATTATTCACCAAATTAACACAACATCATTTCACAATGCTCATGGACTTACCATTCATGGATTTCATATTAAGTTGAGTTTCTGTACATACCTGTACCGATCCTTACCATTTCATACACATACATAATACCGTTGCATCTTCGATGTCTCGCACACTATGTGCCATACTCGATACCTCACACGCCAAGTGCTATTTTGGATGTTTCGCACACTAAGTTCCATCCTCGATACTTTGCACACTAAGTGCCATTTATATATATATAGTCAAAGTTATCTCAAATTGCACACCAAGTGCCACTTTTAGCCGAAGCTATTTCGAATCGCACACTAAGTGTCATTTTAGCAAATAAGTCATTAATCATAACAATAATCACGTATAGATAATTTATACAATATCAAGCATTAAAAGCATAAATTTAACAATGCTTAATACATACGGACTTACCTCGGTCGTCAAAACGTTGAAATGGATCGACTAGTCCGAAACTCTGTTTTTCCCTCGATATAGACTCGTACGAGGCTTAACTTGATCTAATCAATCAAATTCAGCTATTTCAATTTATATTCTATTCATTTTAACTCAATTTCATATTTTGGTCAAATTACTATTTTACCCCTACACTTTTGACTTTTTTACAAATTAGTCCCTAAGCTCGTAAAATGCACATTTAGTCAATTTTATCATAGCCCAAGCTATCCAAATTTCATACATGCTCATATCAGCCATATTTTTCATTTATACACACTTTTACCACGTAATTTATTATATTTCACAATTTAGTCCAAAATTGACATTTTTGCTAAAATTCACTTAACAATACTCAATAATCTACCATCAAAGATTTATTTTCTATCATTAAACATCAAGATACTCAAATATTCAACAATGGCATCATCCAAATACTTTAACAATTTTGAAATCGGAGGTACGGGCTAGCTAGAACACAAAGCAACGATCTCAAAAACGTAAAAATTATTAAAAACCAAGACGAAATGGACATACATGCATGAACAACCATGGCCGAACCTTTAAAGCTTTGAGAACATTATTTTCTTTCTCACATTCGGCTATTGATGAAGATGATAGCATGTAATTTGGCTTTTGTTTTATTTTATTTTATTATAATTACCAAATACCATATTTAACCTTAATATACATTAATAATTTCCACTATACCAAGCCATGGAATTCCACTATCAACAATTATGGAATAATTATTATTTAAGGACTCCCACTATTTAATTCCATAGCCATTTAATAACTTTAACTTATAGAACACAACTTTTACGCTTTGCGTGATTTAGTCATTTTTGCTTAATTAACTATCAAAACGATAAAATTTTTCAACGAAACTTTAATACCATCTTATTGCCACTCCGTAAATATTTATAAAAATATTTACGACTCGGTTTATAGAAACGAGATCTCGATACCTCATTTTCTAAACCCACTTGACCTTAGGGTCAGACCACTTAAACTTAATAAATCGCTTATAAAACAAAAATCACAATATCAAAAACCTTTTTAAACTCACAATTAATTTGTAAATATTAAATATAATATTTACAAACCTACTCATCGGATTTGGTGGCCCCGAAACCACAGTTCCGATTAACCCTAAAAACATGCTGTTACAATACGCATGAAAAGAAAAAGTGCAAAAGAGTTAGAGATGGGTTTAATTCGATAAATCTCGATAATATTTTTGAGGATCCCTTAAATGCATGGGTTGAAACAATGAAGCAAGCTACGCTTGATAGTGAAGATAATTCTTTATGGTTGTAAGAGTTACTCAATGAAATTGATAATAAAAATCTTGATGAAGAAACTTACGTAAACATGAACGAAATAAACCCTACTTCATCTAATGAAGAAAGTGATAAGTTGTTGATCAAGTGGTGCTGATCAACATAGGTATTCTATCCATTCTCATGGAAACTAAGGTATGAGTAGATATCCTTGTGATGTTAATCCAAGTTTGTTTGAAATAAATGTTTCTACTAGTTCACAAAATAGAAGAGGTAGGGATGATAGAACTCATGGCAAGATATGAGGACACTTACATGATTCATTTATAAGTTCTTCGTCTCATAGTTACAAATGAAAATCAATTTAATAAGTTATCATCTCGAAGTTTTTATTTTTTTCTCGCAAATGCATTTTATCTACCTTACTTTAGACAAAATCCAAGTTATAAATTATTTACTTACCATTTATCACATCACATGCATCCTACCAATAAAACATCTTATGGTTCTATCCCTCCACATTTTGTATGTAATGTGACGCCTCCATCCCTTTTAAGAGATGCAACAATAAATTTTACTTTTATTTTTTTTTTTTTTGCATGAAATGAAAAGTGATTAAAATCAAGAGAGTGATAAAACTAAAATAAGAGATGCTTTAAATTCACTACCCATTTATTAATATGGTAATTTATAAGAAATGGAGTTTTTATATTTGTATGTGTATATGTTTTTTTTTTTTTTTACTTAAATTGATGTAAAAATTAATTTTTCATGTATATCACTATTTCAATTCCATCTATTAAAATTGTGATTGTTATTGTCTATGATTTAGTATGATAATGTTTGTATGTTATTATCTTTATTTACATTTTCAATGAATTTTTATTTATAAAATTAGATTTTTTTAAAATAAAAAACTCATAAAAGAGTATAATTAATATTAGAATAATAAAATATAATTGCAAAATGTGTAATATAATGTTTTAAAAATAGAGATTTTCGAAAACAAAATCATGTCCAGAATAATTGCTATGTATTACGTAATGTCTGTAATATCCATAACCGCTTTCGAAATACGCAACCAATAATATGGGTATTATCAAATGGAGGACTGGTTGATGGAACCACAATTGAAACGGATGCAATGGGGACCGACTCAGCCTCATCTCCTGATTTTCATTCTAAGAATGATTCTTGCAGTTGCAAAACATGCTCCATGTCCTACAAAACATCTCCCATAGCTAATCTATGGCTATCACAACCATGTGTTGCAAACACTTCTAAGCGACCTTTTCTAACTTGGTCAATTGACTCGGGAAAAATAGAGTTTGTATAAATCTCCGGTGAGAAAAATCTCGAATACACAAACGAAACTCGAATAGAAAATGAAAAAATAGGATAAGACTCCAAGGTGTATATCAAGCCACTATCTTTAAGGTTATATTTGCCCCTACTTATATTTGTTGTGCAAAAGAGTTTCAAACAAATTAACTTTGAGGATGCAATAAAGCTAATGACTATTTGCATTTTGCACTAAAGAGAATAACCAACTAAGCACTAAGCAATTTATAACAAGAAACTCAATTTCTACAAAGAATTTTTACAATAATATTTTATAGAATAATCTAATAATATTAGAAAATTAATGGAGGAATGATAGAAAGAATTTTAGAATTTGTTGATGTAATTTTCAAATGAAATATCATTTTTATTTATAGAAATTTTTATGTCTCTTCGTAGAGACATCTTTCAATAGGTGTGTTTTCTGAATAATAACATCTTTAAAAAGAGATATAATTATTCATCGAATATTATAACTATTCAAGTAATATTGTTTGAATAGTTATAACTGTTTTTAAAAAATCAAGTGATATAACTCTTAACCAATGACCAAAAGATTTATCTTTTGATTAATTACACCTATTCATTTATAGTTATTGAAACATTATAAATATTTAAAAATGTTCCAACAAATAATACCCACAATATAAGGGTCAATAATCTTCTGAAGAAAACCCTTCTTCTTCTTCTTCTTCTTCTTCCATCGCAAGGCGCATTCAATCTAGTTAATTAACATTTTCTTTTGGCAGCTGTAGTTTGATGGTAGCATTTGCACATAAGGTCTCAAGAAGAACCAAACCAAATGAGTAAACATTTGATTTTTTCAGTCAACTGTTGCCCCCTGAAAGTACACAAAATTGTTTTCAACTACAGTGCTAACATGGTTTTGCCCCAGAAGAGGTGTGCTTTTGATAACCCAAAATTAGTAATTTCGGCGACAAAGGCATCATCGAGCAATATATTGATGGACTTAACATCACGGTGAATAATTGCTTGTGCTTTACTAGTGTGAAGGTGACGGAGAATCTATGAACAATTCCAAATTCTAGTACCCATACCAAGCCTCTACTACCATGATAATGATGGCAAGTCTTTTTTGTACAAATGATCTCTGAAATAAGTACTTATAAACGAGTATAATTTCTTTGTTTCATCACATTAAGGTGTTGATCGCCTAGGTAATTAAAAAAATGAAGAATATTAATAACAATTTGAATATAGCACTTGATATAATTATGTACTAAATATATAAATATTTTATCATCCTAAACAGAACAACTTAATCCTCAAAAAATATATGAAGAAGAATTTTTTGAGAATACCCATCAATCTATCACTTCTTATCTTAATAAGCGTTTTGTCTTTGGTACCCTAAGTTTGATATTCACTACAATACCCATGAAGTAAAAACTTAATCACTTGAACCCATGTACTGCCCAACCACCAGATTTCTATAAATACCTCTTAGCATCGGGGTAAAAAAAAGCCTTCCATATAATTTATACTTTGCCTAAAATTAATCCCAAAACTCTCTCAAACCACTAATATAGCAGCTCTCTGCACCTTATATTATGTGAATTGCCCTGGTCATACTCGTTATACTATTCAACATTAATGTTAAGACAATTGAAGTCCCTATAAGAAACCAACAATAAGCTATGTCTCTACTCTTTGAAGGCTATATCACCACCCATGACAGAATTGAAGGCTGGGGAACGAATGATGTAGTAGAGGCTTACCCCCTCTTACCTGTTATTTCAACAATGTAGTGAACACACTCAAAACTCTGATAAACAACCAGGAGAAGGAATATTGTCATGGTGCTAGGAGGAAAGGGGTTCTCAACCTACTGTCCAATAATATCGAAAATTACAAGCTCGTAACAAATTTTTTTAGGCTTCCAAGAGTATGTCCAAAAAGAAGCCTGAGGAAGTGAGGAACAGTAAAAGAGGTAGAAAAGAAGTAGAAAAAGATTCATCTTGGGACCAGAGACAATATTTAAGAACAAGATACAGCCTCGGCTTAGGGCTACCCAAACCATCACTTCACTCAGTATAAACTTCTGTCCAAGCTTTATCACCTAACGCTTCCTGAATCGTGGGAGTAGGGGAGGGAGTATTAGTTGTAGGGGGCAAGTTAGCTGACATCTCAACAATAGGGCTATGACCTCGAGATACTTCAAAAGGTAGGAATATCGATGAAAATATCTATATATTTGCTGTGGTGGCGTGGTGGGTGACAAACCGAGGGCTAAGAAGAATCAGGATTCACTAACACTAAAACAGAGGATGACTAAAACTCATCAACCGCCACACTGTTAGGGACAGCAATTGTATGAATTACATCATATGGAAACTCATTCTTCTTAAAGACATGCCGAGATAAGTAAACATATTTTCCATTGACATTTATACCCACGATGCATAGGACTAATATCTAACAAAAATACATGGCTTCAACAAAAATTCAAGTTTATAAGGATTAAATGGCCTTAGATAAGGATAGCACCTACTTTCGAAGACCTTAAGAAAGGCATGATCTGGTTTGCAACCATACAACTTCTTATGAGGCGAGAGACCATGCACCACTCCAAAAGGTAACTGATTTATAAGGTGTACAGGAGAGAGAAATGAGTAAGACCAGAATTTCATAGGCAACGCTGCTTGCGCTAGAAGAGTTGATCCCAATTCGACAACATGCTTGTGTTTGCATTCCACTATACCATTTTGTCGGAGGCATGTGGCTAAGACATGCAATGATGGATACCACATGAAATCAACATGGAGGAGAAATTGCAAAACTCTCCTCCCCAATCAGTCTGCATTTCCCAAGTAGTACTTTTAAATTGAGTTTAAACCATTTTTTTTTTTTAAATAGCTTAAAAGCAACAAGAGCATCGGACATATGTCTGAGCAATTAAAGCCAACAATTTCTCATATAAGCATTGACAAAAAAGACATCTAATATTGAAAACCTCTAAAGTCACCGAAGATGACCTGTTGAAGTTTTGGCCTGCATTGCAACAAAAGAACCAGCAGCAAAATTGAAAGTAAGCTGCACGTGAAGCAGAACTGATGGCAGCAGCAAATTTAGTTCTATTTTGATATTTTGTTCCTATGTAAATTAATTTAGTTTGTTTTTAATTTGTCCATATAGCTAGGAGCTAGTAGGACTTGTTTTGATTTGATCTTTGATGTTATAGCTAGTCATGCCAGCTAGCTTAAGTGACTTGTTAGGGAAAGTAGGTAAATCATTATGCTATGGTCCTTTGACCTTTGAAATTTGTATTTTGTATCTATATGTATTTTCTTTTGTTTTGTTAATACATGTTGATGATTTTCATCCCATCTGATTCTGGTTCAAGTTCTCTGTTTTCCTCTCTCGGTTTTCTTTTGTTTTCTTGAGCTTACTTGTTTGTTGTTTCGGTTGTGTTTCATGCTAATTACCGATATAGGTAATTACCTTTAGTTTCCACCATCGGTAATAGCCTTCTTGTTACAACAAAACTGATTACCATCATAGGTAATCCCCTTTTTGTTCCAACAAATGGTATCAAGAGCCTAAATCTTTGAGGACCTGTTGTTGGTGTTCTTTGTTTGTGGAAAGAAAGCTCAAGAAAGAAAGAAACTATTTTTTTTTGTTGGTCTGTTTGTTTGCTGCAAAGATGAACTTTACACCTCCTCCACCACCCGTGTTTGCTAGTGAGAACTACCATGTTTGGGTAGTCAAAATGAAAACTTACCTTCAAGCTCAAGACTTGTGGAGTGTAGTTGAGAATGACTTCGAGCCACCTCCATTGAGGGCCAATCCCACGATTGCTCAAATCAGGCAGCATGCTGAAGAGAGCACAAAGAAGCACAAAGCCTTAGCCTGCTTGCAAAACGGAGTGACAGATGTGATCTTCACTCGAATCATGGCTTGCAGTACACCTAAGGAAGCTTGGGAAAGGCTGAAGGAGGAGTTTATGGGGTCAGCAAAGACAAAGCAGCAGCAACTTATCAACCTTAGGAGAGACTTTGAGAACTTGAAGATGAGGGAGTCAGAGACCATCAAGCAGTACTCTGATAGGATAATGGCTACTGTCAACAACATTAGGCTCCTTGGAGAAGACTTCAGTGAGAGCAGAGTTGTTGAAAAGGTTATCACCACTCTCCCTGAGAGATTTGAGTCTAAAATCTCATCACTTGAGGATTCAAGAGATTTGTCAGCCATTTCATTATCTGAGTTGATAAACTCCTTGCATGCACTTGAGCAAAGGAGGGCCAACAGACAAGAGGAGCACCAGGAGGGTGCATTACAAGCCAATGCCAAGCCTGCCACGAGCTCATTTACCTACAAAGGTAAAAAGGCCTGGAAAAACAGACCCGAGTCTGATGCTACAAGAAAAGGAGACCAACCTTGCAGGCATTGCAAGAGATCAGGACATCCTGAAAATAGATGCTGGTTTAGGCCAGATATCCAATGTAGGAAATGTCAGCAGTTCGGCCATATTGAAAAGGTGTGTAAAAGCAAAGAGAAGGCACAAGCTCAGTAGCAAATGCAAGCTCTGGCTATTGAGGATTTTCAAGCTCAGGAGGAGCATATCTTTACTGCCTCATGCTTTGCAGCCTCAAACAAAGTCAAAAAGGATTGGCTAGTGGATAGTGGCTGCACACATCATATGGCAGCTGATGAAAAGTTGTTCAAGGATCTAGATAGAAGCTTTGTCTCAAAAATCAGATTAGGCAATGGTGATCTGATCGAAGCCAAAGGCAGCGGCAGTGTCCTGATCAATACCAGCACAGGTAATAAAGTCATTTCTGATGTTCTTTTTGTGCCTGACATAGACCAAAACCTGCTTAGTGTTGGTCAGTTAATTGAAAAGGGTTATTCACTTGTTTTTAAGAATAACTCTTGCATTATTGAAGATTCACTTCGTCAAGAATTAGTCACAGTGGCTATGACTGAAAGATGTTTTGTGTTAAACATGAATCAGTTGGAAAAGAAAGCCTGTACTAGTGCTACTGACATAGTTAATTTATGGCACAAGGAGTTAGGACCTATTGTGGAAGGTCAGGATGTAAAGAAACAAAAGATTCATGATGGAGTGGATGGAATAGCTGAAAAGCTCTCCACATCGACCACCAATGAGCTAAGTTCCAATTTCGGTCTGTTGAATAAAAGAAAAGATGTGTATGAAATCAACAAGTTTGAGACTGAAGCTAAGAGGTTCTTGGCATTTGTTTGGGAAACTCTTCAGGATATAACTCTTATGATCCTTGGTGTGTATACTTTGGTATCATTGATAGTTGGGATAATAATGGAAGGATGGCCAAAAGAAACTTATGATGGACTTTGGATTGTCACAAGTATCTTGTTGGTCATGATTGTCACAGCAACTTGTGATTAGCGCCAATCAATGAAATTCAAGAATTTGGATAAAAAGAAGAGAAGGAAGAAACGAAGCAGAGGTGACAAGAGAAAGCATGAGAAGAAATTCGCTGAAGAGTCTCATGAAATCGGTGAGTCAAGTTTGACAGAGAAGAATGAGCCAGTCATGGTAAATGTTGACAATCCTTTTATGTTATCTGGTACTAATCTTAAAAATGGATCATGTAAAATGATGGTCACATCTATTGCGATAAGAAAACAATGGGCTAAATTAATGGCAACAGTTAGCAAAGGTGGAGATAATGAAACCCCATTGCAGGTGATATTAAATGGAATAGCAAGTATTATTTGGAAGGTAGGCATGTTTTTTGCTGTAATGAAGTTTGCTGTAATAGTACAAGAACTATTTACAAGTAAACTTTGAGAAGAAGGGTTTGAAGCTTTGAGAAGCAAGACTGGTGTTTGTTGCATACAGTCCAAGGAGGAGTGTTGAAGTTTTGGCCTGCATTGCAACAAAAGAACCAGCAGCAAAATTGAAAGTAAGCTGCACGTGAAGCAGAACTGATGGCAGCAGCAAATTTAGTTCTATTTTGATATTTTGTTCCTATGTAAATTAATTTAGTTTGTTTTTAATTTGTCCATATAGCTAGGAGCTAGTAGGACTTGTTTTGATTTGATCTTTGATGTTATAGCTAGTCATGCCAGCTAGCTTAAGTGACTTGTTAGGGAAAGTAGGTAAATCATTATGCTATGGTCCTTTGACCTTTGAAATTTGTATTTTGTATCTATATGTATTTTCTTTTGTTTTGTTAATACATGTTGATGATTTTCATCCCATCTGATTCTGGTTCAAGTTCTCTGTTTTCCTCTCTCGGTTTTCTTTTGTTTTCTTGAGCTTACTTGTTTGTTGTTTCGGTTGTGTTTCATGCTAATTACCGATATAGGTAATTACCTTTAGTTTCCACCATCGGTAATAGCCTTCTTGTTACAACAAAACTGATTACCATCATAGGTAATCCCCTTTTTGTTCCAACATGACCCCCAAAGATCCAACTCAACTAATTCAAAGGGTTTAGTATATTTAGTATAAGAGGCTGCAAACAGTAAGCATTGACTTTTACGAACACAACAGGCTAAACACAAAGTAGAGACTTTATTAACATTCACTAAATCTTTAAAAAGCTTGAGCACAAACAGTAAAGAATCGGCTAAAGGATGCCTCAACTGTTGAAGTCAAACCGACTTTCAAAGTCGGCATAAAATTGAAGCCAATAGTTTCTATTCAAATTGGCCTGCAACTTTACAAAACATGGGTTTGAAATTGATTACAAATTGGCCTGCAACTCACAAAGGATAAGCATTATCAATACATACTTGCCCAAATTTTCATGATATACTTAAAAGGATAAGTAATCATTAAGGCGGTAAACTGTGTTTATATATATATATATATATATGTATATTTCGTATATTAATGGGTGTTGAAAGTGAAAAAAGTGTGAGAGATAGAAATTTAGCAGCAGTCAGTGACAAATTTATATATTTGTAAGTTTTCTCTTTTACATATTTATGAGTAATAAATTAGTTTGATTTTGATTGTTCATGACGCTTCTAACAAGTGGTATCTGAGCTAGATTCGTGTCGATATTACAATGGCAAACATGATTCAGCCGTAGATCTCGAAATTAATAAAAAAAATTATGGCAATTAGAGCATCCAAATGGAAGCCTTGCTCACTTCTCAAGATTGTTGGGATGTTGCCGAAGAAGGTTATGTCGAGCTCGAAAATGCAGCTGTCGAAGCGGCTTTGACGAATAGAGAAAAAAGAGTATTGAAAGAAGCTCGTAAAAAGGATAAGAGGGCATTGTTCTTTATTTTTCAAGGTGTTGATGAATCAACCTTTAAAAAAATTTCAGATGCGAAGACATCAAAGAAAGCGTGGTGAATTTTGCAAAAATCCCTTAAGGAGCGGAAAAGGCCAAAAAGGTAAATTTACAAACCCTTGGAGGTGAATTTGAGACGTTGAAAATGAAAGTTTCAGAAAGTATTGATGATTATGTCACTCGAGTGAAAGCGGTGGAAAATGAAATGAAAAGGAATGGAGAAACACTTGATGATGTAAGAGTAATTAAAAAAATTTTGTGGTCATTGACACACAAATTTGATTATGTTGTTATTGCCATCGAAGAATCAAAAGATCTGTCACAAAATCGATGAACTTCTGGGTTCCCTCCAAGCGTATGAGCATAAAATCAAGAAAAACGATTATGCTGAAAATTTGGAGCAAGTCTTGCAAAGCAAGTTGTCCTTCAGTGAAAGTGGAGCTAACAATAGTTTTGGATAAGGTACAAATAATCGTGAAGGATACCATGGAGGATATAGAGGTAGAAATAGATGTGGATGAGATACACGTAGACGAGGCAACTAATCATGTGGTAGAGGCCAAACAAGTGAAGAATATTAGACATCAAGTCATAGATGAGGAGTTCGAGGCCAGGGCCGAGGTAAAGGTAGAGGTAGATTTCAAAAAGGAAATAAATCTCAGATACAATGTTATAATTGCAACAAATATGGTCATTTTAGTTATGAGTGTAGATCAACTCCCAAGGTGGAGGACAGAAATCATGTAGTAGTAGCTAAAGAAGAAGAAAACATGGAATCTAGTGTATTCCTCACTTATAAAGAAAGTGAAAAATTAAATAAAAATATTTAGTGTCCTAATAATTGTGCCAACAATCACATGCGTGGCCAAAAAAACTTATTTTCAGATTTGGACGAGAATATTTATGGATAATGAACATTTGGAGATGTATCGTACACCATGGTCAAAGGTAAAGGATCAGCTTTGGAAAGCAACATCATCATCCTTGGACAGTTTCTAGAAATAAGATGTGAAGTATATATGAAGGATTGCACGCTCGCTCTAAAAACTAAGAGTGGGGAATTAATTGTCCAAGTTGATATAACATGTAGCCATCTGTTTACTATTAACATTGAATCCAGAGAAGTGAAGTGTATGAAGAATGCAATCAAATATGATTCATGATTGTGGCATTTAAGGTTCGGGCATCTTGGATTTTTTAGTCTGAAGTTATTGTCAAAAGAAAATATGGTGAATAGATTGCCAAAAATTAATCTTCCTGATCAACTATGTAAAGCTTTCATTAAATGAAAACAATGCAAACAAAGTTTTGAAGTTGGAAAATCTCGACGAGCCAGGAGACCATTAGAGATTGTACACTCCGACATAATAGGTCCTTTTGATATACCATCACTTGGTGGGAACATGTACCATCTTACTTTTATTGATGATTTTAGTAAAAAAGTTGGATATATATATATATATATATATATATCTTCTTAAAACAAAATCAGAAGCACTTGAAAAGTTTATTGAGTTTAAAGCTATGATAGAAAAACAAAGTGGACATTATATTAAGATACTCAAAACTAATAGAGGCGGTGAGTATACTTCAAAGCTATTTGAAAGCTCTTGCAAGGAGCACGAAATTATTCACCAGTTGACAACTGTGTACATGCCACAACAAAATGGAGTTGCTAAAAGAAAAAACTGCACTATTCTTGATATGGTAAGAAGCATGGCTAAATGTAAGCATTTACCAAGAATTTTCTAGGCTGAAGTTGTTCAATGTGTTGCTTATTTCTTGAACCGGTGTCCAACGAAAAGTGTAAAATACAAGACACCAAGTGAAGCCTGTAGTAATCAAAAGCCAGAAGTTGAACATCTCAAGATTTCAGATGCATCATATATGCTCATGTTCCTGACTAGACGAGAAAGAAGCTCGACAACAAAGGAGTGAAATGTATTTTCATTGGTTATGAAAAAAGAAGCAATGCATATAAGCTATACAATCCTCTTACCAAGAAAATCATTATTTCAAAAAATGTTGAATTCGATGAAGTTTATTACTAAAGATGGAGCGAAGAAGACAAGAAAATTAAATGATTATTTTCCAGTGATGACAAAGATGACTTCATCAATTAAGAACAAGGTGATGATCAAAGACCTCTACCAAGTCTTGTTGCAACAACTCCTACAACATCGTCATCACCGGTCAACAGCAGTACCAACATGTCAAAAGAAACACCTGTAAGAATATGAAGATGCAATTGAAGATGTCAAATGGATGAAGCCAATGGATGAAGAAATTGCAGCAATAAGAAGAAATGACTCGTGGGAGTTAAAAAGTCTTCCAGAAGGACATAATCCAATTGGAGTCAAATGGGTGTACAAGATGAAGACTAAAAAAGAAGGAAAAATGGAGAAATACAAAGCAAAACTAGTTGCAAAAGGCTACAAGCAAAGATACGGAGTGAACTATGATGAAATAATTACTCCAGTTGCCAAAATTGGCAGTATAAGGCTTTTCATGGCAATTGCAGCACAAAATAAATGGAAGATTTATCAGATGGACGTGAAGTCTGTAAGCACCATATTTTGCCCAGGCTTTAAAATAAATAAACCAAAATAAGTAAAATGTCCATATTTTTAAACAGTCCCTTTTACAATTTACAAACCTGGCCCAAATACATATGGACCAAATTTTAAATCATTATCCCAAGCCTGAATTAAAAAACCAACACCTATACCCGTGACCCAACTAAACTAAAAGCCCAACACCAATAGACATTTCGACAGAAACCCTAGGGCAAAGGAGTTGCCGCCGCTTCAGTCAAGCTTCCATTGGTGCATGAATAGTGCTCATCAGCCACCTTTCATGCCACCATCAGCCACCTTTCATGCCACAATCAGTGCCTTCGTCAAGCCACCATCAGCGCACGATCTCCTCCTTGATTCACGCTGTTAACTTGTAAGAATGGAAACAAATACACAGCAGAATAGGCAAGAAAATCACAAAAATACATACCAAGTTTGTAACTTAGAGATAGATGGCTATAAAAGCCAAAAAAAGGAACACTGTAAGAAAATTTTTTACCACACATACACATATACAAAAAACAAGAGAAATACCAATAGTTTTCTTATTAGTAGAAAAAGTGATTCCATTTTATATTTTTCTTTTCATTTCTCAGCATTTCGAATGTAAACCTTTGTTTCTTTTTTTTATATATATTTATAAAACTAAAATATTGAGGAAAAGAGATTACCGCCATGTATGGAGGATCCGATGGAGGCGCGTGAAGCGCGCAAAGGTTGAATGCGGTGGTGCTCGGTGACAAGTTAGGACGGCCACTGGCTGAGCTTTGAGAGCGTTTTAAACATTTTTTTCTTTTTTTTTCTCTGCTGAACATTTAATGAATGTTTTTTTAAAGTTTTTATATATATATATATATATAGTAGTGAAAATGACACCGTTTTGCTTAATTCAATAAGCATTAAAATGGTACCGTTTTAAGAGGCGACCCGTGCGGTGACCCGACCCTAGGGAAGGATCCGCGTGTTTCTAATAAATGGTATATTTACCATTTAAGTCCTCTCGCAAATTTCAATTTTTTTAAATTACGTCCCTTTTTATTTTTCTTTATTTTCAACTCGGCCCAATCATTATGTCCTTGTTCTATTTTGGTCTCTAAGGTCATTTTAAGGCTGATCAAGGAACGGTGTCGCTTTGGGATTAGGGTTTATTTACCCAATAAGTCCCTATCCTTTGACACGCATTTCTATAAGGCCCGAATTCATTTTTTTCTTTTTTGCCCCAAAATTCAATTCATTTTTAATTTTAATCTTTTTTACTTATTTAAAGTTTATATATTATTATTTCACCATAAAAATATATTTTATTTTATATTCTTTCATTATTTTCATGTACATATTAATATTTTTTAGCATATTATTTTAATCTTTATATTATTTTATGCTTTATTACATTATATTATTTTGTATTATTAAATGTTATATATTATTACTTTATGTTTTGATTTATACATATATATTATATTATTACTTAGTATATTTTATTATATTACATACAATTTCAAAATTTACAAATTACTATTAAAAATTATGATTTTATATGTTATTACTCAAATATTTAAACTTCATTTTATTATCTATATTAGTACCTTATACTTTGTATTATATATTTTATTATTTTATATTTTAATACATATATATTTATATTATTATGTATAATTTGTAAATTTGTAAATTATAAATTAATATTATGTTTTGTTAAATATCTAGTATGCATATTATATTATAAATTTATTGCAAAATTTTGTTTCTATTAAATATAGTATTATGTTTATAAATATATGTTATAATTATATAGTAAATTTTTATTAATTGATTGTATTAAGTTTATATTTCTCCTTTATTATTTATGTGTTATTCTAAATATTCTTTTATACATCATTTTTATTTGTATCTATTTATTATCTTCATTTCAATTTATATGTACGTTCATAATTTATTTTGCGTTTACTTAATATTATTTAGCATGTTAATTTCATCTCATGAATTGTTAAATATCTTTCTATTATTGATTGTTTTACATATTTGCATGAAAATAGATTATTTATGTTGTCGTTACATTTGCATGAAATATTATTGTATAAACCTTATGTAATTTACATTTCTATATTCATTGTTTTCTATATTATATTTCCATGAAATGTTAAAGTATGTATTATGTAGTTCACGTTATTATTGATATCTTATAAATGTGTTAAATGCATCATTGTTTTAAAAAAATCCATATTTCATTTCAAATCAAAAAGAGTTTAAAAATTAAGGCAATGTTTCTTTGTATTTAGGAATTCGGGAAGTAGTGCCCCAATATGCTGGGTTGCAATTTCCCGTTCGTCTAAATACCTAAAATACCCTTCTAAATGATTTTACAAATTACGAGGTGATTTTAGTTACAAAAGTTTGAGAATATCGTGTCCTATCATGCTGGATGTGATATTCGTATTCTTTTGAACGAAGGAATCTCAATTTTAAACTCGAATTATTCTAATTTCAAAAGGGATCATACTTTTAAATATTTTCAAAATTTTAGCATTAAAGACAGAAAATTATTCATTTTGGTACCAATTTGGGCGTTACGAGGGTGCTAAGCCTTCCTTGTACGTAACCGACTCCCGAACCCGTTTTATTGATTTCGTAGACCAAAACAAATGATTTCAAACAAAATGATTTGAAAGTGGTCCAATCACACTTAAACTGATTGGTGGCGACTCCCATTTTTATTTTTCTTAAAGTCGAACCCTATTTTTCAAACTCGTTCAAAAATGGTTTTGACAGCTTGGCGACTCCGCTGGGGAACAATAAGAGAGTCAAGCCAAAAATTGATTACTTTCTGTCTTAATGCTAAAATTTGAAAAGATGTAAAAATAAAGATCCCTTTTCATGTGTTTGTTGCATCTGTTTGTTATTTTATCCGCACACATTGCATTTGTATGACCGTTGGTCACACCGTTAAGTGAGAGTAAGAAACTAAGCTTTCGTGAGGTTTTCACCTTCGTATGAGTTAGTGGATTGCTTCCGAGAAACATCTGTAGCTATAGACTTCGTAAGATTTTCATCTCCGTATGGTCGTAGGGAAATGAATCCCCCTAAACCGAACTTGGTCCATATGAGCCTATAATGGATGAGGATCGAGGAATCTGCTGGTTTGGGTACCCTTTACTTTAGAACCAAACTTCATGTAGTGAGCTTTAAGTGCTTGCCTTAAGTAGTAGGGTGATAACTTTAGTACTTACCCTTTTAAAGTATTTGTTTATTATATTTTTTATATATGGCACTGACATATTCTTCTTATTTTTGTTGTCATTGCATATCATTCATCATTAAAAGGTATCGATTCAAGGTTCGATTTTTGAGTTAGAAAGTTTTGTAATGGGGGACGAATATCTTAATAAAGTGGGGGACAACTCTTTCGTCTGTGCATGGTCAGAGAAAACTCAGTTAGAGAAAGGAGATAGTGTCACCGAGGGATATACATCAGAGTTGTGGGATTTCACTTGTATCAGTTCGGCACAGATTGAGTGGAAGGAGTTGAAGGACATTTAGGCCCATTAGGATAATGAAGCCAAGTAGTTGTTCAGCTATGAGGACTTATAGTATTTTCTTGACGGGAAGATAGATGGACAATTCAAAGTGAAGCGTGAAAGTATTGATGGACCTTTCTACCACTTCAGCATTTCTCTTTCATATGAAGATGGTCGCCCTATGGATGGCAAGGGTGTTAGAAGGAAAGTGATTGATAGAGTGCATGAGACTTACAAAAGTGAATTGGATGGAAAGAATTTTGCCTATGATGGTGATAAAAACTTATTTACTATAGGTCCGCTACTAAACAACAAGCTTGAGTTTACTGTTATACTTGAGGATGTTGTACCTATCAGAAATAATGGAAGTACAAGATTTGGACAAATGGGCGTGAACGAAGAGGTTAAAGAAGACCGTATCATTTAAAGACCTTTAAAGTGGAGATTAGCTATGCTCTACAGGGGCAGAAATCTGAAGACACTTAAGAAACATTGAGGATGTTGGATATCATTTGAAGGCAGCATGCTGTGAAGCAGGAATGCCTACTTGTTCGTCAATCTTTCTTTCAAGATAATCAGAACAACTTTACAAGCATTGGAGGAGATGTCCTTGGCTGTAAGGATTACCTCATGGGTGAAGTCATAGTTCAGATTCAAGAGGTTGCTGATCACCTACAAGAATTGACAGTACAAGCTAATGTATTAAGTGTAAAATATGAGCTAGTATCAAATAGAGGTCGAGAGTTAGCTTTATTACTAGATAGGGTTAAGACTTTGGGCCTACAGGCGAAAGCGTATTTGTAATCCATTTTATGAAAAGATTTTTGTTCCTTAAATAACATTTTCTAAAATGAAACTGAATCAGAATCGATATCTTTTTGCATTCATGCATTTGCATTGCATTACATCAAAGAAAAGAAGGTGTTGATTCGAAATTTGATTCCTAAATAGAATAGTTTGTCATAAGGAAATGAATTTCTTGATAAAGTAGATTATAGTGCGGTCGTTTGAATATAGTCTAAGTAAACACGACGAGAAAAAGCTGGTCCACGGAAGAATACATGATTTAATTGCCAGAGATTCAAGCCAACGAAGGTTATCCAAGAGTATGACGAGAGAAAGACGGAAGTCCATGAAGGAATACATGACTTGATTTAATTGCCAAAAATTCAAGCCAACGAAGATTATCCAAGAGCCGGCACTTTTTGATGAGTATCATGGAGATAAGCGAGCAAGAGATCGAGGCTCAGATCAAGCAGTAAGAAGCTAGCAAATGCATCTTTTGGAGAATTTACATGATTCGACCATGAAGAAAAGATCAACGGTTACTTGGACTATGAAGGGCAACACCGCATATGTAATCTATTTTTATGTAAAGAAATCTGTTTTCTAGAAAAGTTATTCTAATGGAATTGAATTCAAGATCAACATCTCCTTTTCTTTTGCATTCATGCATTTGCATTACATCACATCACATGCATTTAAATCCATAAAAAGACCCTAATTAGTTAAGGTTAAAAAGAGAACGAAAAAGAAAAAGAGAGAAGAGGGTCACGGCTGAGTGAAAAGAAGACGCTCCCTTACATATCCCAGACTTTTGTATCAAGAGGGATAGCTTACCCGGAGATGGGGGCATTTGGAAATGAAAATCATTCCATCAATGCTATACATGAAGAAGGGACTGATTAAGGAAATCTGGAGGGCATTCGTCCTTACGAACCAGGAAAGTCCTTAAACAACTGGACTGCGAAAGAACTTCTTGTAGTATTTAGAAATTATACAGAGTAGTCTGCAGAACACTCTTGTTACTCTAAAGCCTAGGAGTTACAAGATTTCATTTGTGAAATAGGCTCGTGTTCAGACATCTTTATTTCAATAAAACATATTTTTGTTGAACGAATATTCTTTCATTCTTTCATACTGATGAATATTCTTTTTAACCCTTAAAATTCTTTTTAAATTTCCATTGCATTCATGACATGTAAATAGTCATTCTTGAATTCATTTATTCCTTGTACATTCTTTTGTGCCCATCATAGATCCCTAGATATTAATGACTTGGGTAACGATACTACAGATTCAGCGTTCATTTTTGAGCGCGACATGTGTTTAAAGGAACCTCAATACTTTGAAGATTTGACAGAAATTGTAGTCTGTTTCTGAATTTGTTGGAAAGGGTAAAGCGAGAAAAGAAACAGATTTTACCTCATGAAAAGGTGATAGAGAATACAGCCTTAGAGGAAGGGAAGGTTGTGAAATTAGAATACGCATAGCCGGAGAGCCAAAACAAAACCTTGTGGAGGCTATAATGGAAATTTAAAAACGTTGTCAAGGAGGATACATGATCACATCAGTTATACTAAAAAAGCGGAATTTAAGGAGTCAAGACTTATGGGGCATGTATGTTATGGGTCTGTTCTCGTTAAAAGTTTCAAGCTGACAATGGATCATCTTTGTAGCCGTTGACTGCTCCATTAAGAGGGAAAGAGTAGCTTCATATGCCAATATTACAAAGTCAATAGTCATCGACTCAAAAAAAAAGGAACACAAAAAAAATAAAAACAAACAAAAAAAAGGAAAAAGAAAAAAAAAAGGGAAAAGAAAAGATCATTTTCAACTGCACAATGTCAAAGGTTTGCAGTCCGTTCAAAGATTAGGCACCCTATCACAGTACATCAAAGGTGGCCAAAAGGAAAAAATCAACAAAAAAGTACAGAAGATGGCCGAGACTTTGTAAAAATTGGCATAAAAAGCTACTACTTACTCTTTATGTTTACGCTGGGGCAAACGCTTTCAAGGGTCCCAACTATCATCTTTAGAATGAATGCAGCGCATGGATCTCCTAGGAAGTCTGATGTGCTGTTAATAGCTACATTGGATAGCTTCAAGTAATAGTTACCAATTTCTCGCTATAGAGCATCAGACTATACATAGTCTCTAAAGCTTGAAATGATAGATTCTCTTTTCAAACCAGTTTCTGACAAAGTGGATAAGTAGATTATGATGAAGCTCTCTTAGACTTCTATACAAGTTCAAGGAAGAGGAAGGCTGATCAGGTCATTATCTCCAAGGATGGAGATAGCTAGTCTCAGTTTAGTCAAATGATGAACAAATGACTTGATCAAGTTATTGAGGCTTGCAAGCACCTTGATGAGAAGTGGAACCCTAAGTTTGTGGTTATTGTTGCACAAAAACCATCATACCAAGTTTTCTAGCAGGGATCTCCTGACAATGTGCTACCTAGTGCTGTCATTGACAACAAAGTATGCCATCCGAAGAACAATGATTTTTACCTTTGTGCTCATGCTGACCAAGTTGGGTTTTCAGCTGATGATCTGCGAGCTTGTTCATTCTCTATCCTACGAGCACCATAGTCATATCTATTGTGGCCCCTATTTGTTATGCTCATCTGGCAGCTTTACAACTGGGGCAATTTATGAAGTTTGTGGATGCTTTAGAGACATTATCGAGCCATGTGTTTGACAAACGATAGCCAGGACTACTGCTGGGGCAATCCCTTTCTCATGGGTTTATGAATTAAGATTTTTTTCTTTCTTCCAAGCTTCGATGGAGTCAAGAATTGAATACCTCTAGTGAACTTAACTTGGAAGTATTCATCCTAATCAAATGGATGACACAGACTTATGATAAAGAAGGTTCGTCCACAAGAATTTCTCACGGAAGCCAAGGTGAAAACCCGCAAAGGGCGCTTTGAGACTTCTATTTCAAAAAAAAAAGAAAAAAGAAAAGAAAAAAAGAAAAAATAAAAATAAAGAAAAAAGAAAAAAAAGAAAAAAAGAAAATGGAGAGGCCAAGGTGAAAACCCGCAAAGGGCGCCTTGAGACCAAATGGGTTTTGAGTTGAAAACCCGAAAGGGCTGCTCAAATTTTCGAAAGGAGTACAGTGACCTTGCTATACCAGATTCGATAAGAAGTGAAGTATGTTACATGCTGGGGCATCAACAAAGTACTTTGGATCTTCTGAACACATGTTAAACTCAAAATGGTCTTCATGGAGTTTGTATATAGACGCCCAAGCGGCGATATCTAGGGCATCTGATTTTTGTCCTATTTGCTATCTTTGGATTCTTTTTCTTCTCAAAGATATGCAATCAGATTAATTTCCTTTGTATTCTTGATGATTTATTTAATCTCAAGATTAATTCATTCGTCTTCCATTATTCTTAAAGTGTGTTACATTGAAATAATGATTGACAAACTAAATATTTTTATAAACGAAGTTTTGCATATTACTCTAGAAATTTCTAGATAATACAAGAAACTGAAACAAGACAATTGTTTAAAGGAATTCCCGTATGTATAGGTCGAAGATACTCGAGAGAATTTCTTCTTCAGTCCAAAAAGTGGTTGGACGCTTTAAGCAATATTGATCCTAAGAAAGGATCATTTCATAAACATCTTCAGTGGGTCGTAACATTTAGGGAATGGTACAGTGGACCAAATTGATGAAGAAGATTCAAAAGTATACGAGCAAAGTATGATTGATATGTCGAGAAGAACAAAGTGGAAATCTTGATAGATGAATGAGGGATGATGTCCGAAATAGGGATCATTCTCATAACATTTTTGCATCATAGTATGATCAATTAAGAAGCATTTGACTCATTTCGATCATGGCATCTTAATTATTTGACATAAGCATAAATTCCAGGAAATCAATTCTACAAGTGGATTCCTCAATGGACAATGTAGCAAGATTGATTGAAAATTACAAAATTCAGTGCATTAATCCCCTAAGCAGTAGGGTAACGGGTCAAAATTACAGATCTTATCTCCCTAAGTAGTAGCGGAGCAGATCGATGACGATGTGCCTTAATCCCCTAAGTAGTAGGGTAACGGGTTAAATTTACAGATCTTATCTCCCTAAGCAGTAGTGGAGTAGATCGAAGACTGGCCTTAATCCCCTAAGCAGTAGGGTAACGGGTGAAAATTACAGATCTTATCTCCCTAAGCAGTAGCGGAGCAGATTGATGACGATGTGCCTTAACCCCCTAAGCAGTAGGGTAACAGGCTAAATTTGCAGATCTTATCTCTCTAAGTAGTAGTGGAGCAGATCGAAGATCGCCTTAATCCCCTAAGCAGTAGGGTAACAGGCTAAATTTGCAGATCCTATCTCCCTGAGCAGTAGTGGAGTGGATCGAAGACGTGCCTTAACTCCCTAAGCGGTAGGGTAACGGGCTAAAACTACAGATCTGGCATTCCTGAGTCAACAGCGAAACAGATCGAAGACTTGCCTTAACTCCCTAAGTGGTAGGGTAACAGGCTAAATTTACAGATCTTAATCCCCTAAGCAGTAGGGTAACAGATCAAATTTTGACAAATTTTATCTCCATGGAGCAGATTTCTACCACTCGCCTTAACTCCCTAAGTGGTAGGGTAAAAGGTTAAAATAGCAGATCTCATCCCACTGGCAGGAGTGGAGTGGATTAAAGACTCGCCTTAACTCCCTAAGTGATAGGGTAACAGGCTAAGATATAGCAGATTTGGCATTCAGATGTTTATACTGAAGCAGATCCAAGATGTTTTGGCATCCTTGTGCTTACAAGGAACAAATCAAAGACATAGCTGATTTGGTTTTCACGTGCTTACGCTGAAGCAAATCTAAGATGATTTGGCATCTCTGTATTGTCAGAGAACAAATCGAAGTTTGGCGTCTCCATATTCGACGGAGGGCGAACACATAGCAGATCTGGCATTCAGATGTTTATACTGAAGCAGATCCAAGATGATTTAGCATCCTTGTGTTCACAAGGAGCAAATCGAAGACATAGCTGGTTTGGCTTTCAGGTGTTTACGCTGGAGCAAATCTAAGATGATTTGGCGTCTCTGTTTTATCAGAGAGCAAATCGAAGTCTGGCGTCTCCATTTTCAACGGAGAGCAGATACATAGCAGATCTGACTTTTAGATGTTTTCACGTCAGAGCAGATCCAAGATAACAAGTCTGGCGTCTCCATTTTCAACGGAGAGCAGATACATAGTAGATCTAACCTTCAGATGTTTATGCTGAAGCAGATCCAAGATGATTTGGCATCTTTGTGTTTTACAAGGAGCAAATCGAGGACATAGCAGATTTGACTTTCAGATGTTTATGCTGAAGCAGATCCAAGATGATTTGGCATCTTTGTGTTTTACAAGGAGCAAATAGAAGATATAGCAGATTTGACTTTCATTAAGGCAGATCCACGAAGATTTGGCATCTCTGTATTCGACGGGGAGCAGATCGAAGAACTCAAGACTCGGCGAGCCCGAGCAAAATAGGTTCTTTTATAGTCTTTGCTCTATTCCTATTACACATCAATGAGCAAAGAGGGGTAGCTGTAAGCACCATATTTTGCCCGGGCTTTAAAATAAATAAACCGAAATAAGTAAAATGTCCATATTTTTAAACAGTCCCTTTTACAATTTACAAACCTGGCCCAAATACATATAGCCCAAATTTTAAATCATTATCCCAAGCCCGAATTAAAAAACCAACACCTATACCCGTGACCCAACTATACTAAAAGCCCAACACCAATAGACATTTCGGCAGAAACCCTAGGGCAAAGGAGTTGCCGCCGCTTCAGTCAAGCTTCCATTGGTGCATGAATCGTGCTCATCAGCCACCTTTCATGCCACCATCAGTGCCTTCGTCAAGCCACCATCAGCGCACGATCTCCTCCTTGATTCGCGCCGTTAACCTGCAAGAATGGAAACAAATACACAGCAGAATAGGCAAGAAAATCACAAAAATACATACCAAGTTTGTAACTTAGAGATAGATGGCTATAAAAGCCAAAAAAAGGAACACTGTAAGAAAAAAAATTTACCACACATACATATATACAAAAAACAAGAGAAATACCGATAGTTTTCTTATTAGTAGAAAAGGTGATTCCATTTTATATTTTTCTTTTCATTTTCAGTATTTCGAATGTAAACCTTTGTTTCTTTTTTTTTTATATATATTTATAAAACTAAAATATTGAGGAAAAGAGATTATCGCCATGTATGGAGGATCCGATGGAGGCGCGTGAAGCGCGCGAAGGTTGAATGCGGTGGTGCTCGGTGACAAGTTAGGACGGCCACTAGCTGAGCTTTGAGAGCGTTTTAAACATTTTTTTTCTTTTTTTTTCTCTGCTGAACATTTAATGAATGTTTTTTAAAGTTTATATATATATATATATATATAGTAGTGAAAATGACACCGTTTTGCTTAATTCAATAAGCATTAAAACGGTACCATTTTAAGAGGCGACCCGTACGGTGACCCGACCCGAGGGAAGGATCCGCATGTTTCTAATAAATGGTATATTTACCATTTAAGTCCTCTCGCAAATTTCAATTTTTTTAAATTACGTCCCTTTTTATTTTTCTTTATTTTCAACTCGGCCCAATCATTATGTCCTTGTTCCATTTTGGTCCCTAAGGTCATTTTAAGGCTGATCAAGGAACGGTGTCACTTTGGGATTAGGGTTTATTTACCCAGTAAGTCCCTATCCTTTGACACGCATTTCTATAAGGCCCGAATTCATTTTTTTCTTTTTTGCCCCAAAATTCAATTCATTTTTAATTTTAATCTTTTTTACTTATTTAAAGTTTATATATTATTATTTCACCATAAAAATATATTTTATTTTATATTCTTTCATTATTTTCATGTACATATTAATATTTTTTAGCATATTATTTTAATCTTTATATTATTTTATGCTTTATTACATTATATTATTTTATATTATTAAATGTTATATATTATTACTTTATGTTTTGATTTATACATATATATTATATTATTACTTAGTATATTTTATTATATTACATACAATTTCAAAATTTACAAATTACTATTAAAAATTATGATTTTATATGTTATTACTCAAATATTTAAACTTCATTTTATTATCTATATTAGTACCTTATACTTTGTATTATATATTTTATTATTTTATATTTTAATACATATATATTTATATTATTATGTATAATTTGTAAATTTGTAAATTATAAATTAATATTATGTTTTGTTAAATATCTAGTATGCATATTATATTATAAATTTATTGCAAAATTTTGTTTCTATTAAATATAGTATTATGTTTATAAATATATGTTATAATTATATAGTAAATTTTTATTAATTGATTGTATTAAGTTTATATTTCTCCTTTATTATTTATGTGTTATTCTAAATATTCTTTTATACATCATTTTTATTTGTATCTATTTATTATCTTTATTTCAATTTATATGTACGTTCATAATTTATTTTGCGTTTACTTAGTATTATTTAGCATGTTAATTTCATCTCATGAATTGTTAAATATCTTTCTATTATTGATTGTTTTACATATTTGCATGAAAATAGATTATTTATGTTGTCGTTACATTTGCATGAAATATTATTGTATAAACCTTATGTAATTTACATTTCTATATTCATTGTTTTCTATATTATATTTGCATGAAATGTTAAAGTATGTATTATGTAGTTCACGTTATTATTGATATCTTATAAATGTGTTAAATGCATCATTGTTTTAAAAAAATCCATATTTCATTTCAAATCAAAAAGAGTTTAAAAATTAAGGCAATGTTTCTTTATATTTAGGAATTCGGGAAGTAGTGCCCTAATATGCTGGGTTGCAATTTCCCGTTTGTCTAAATACCTAAAATACCCTTCTAAATGATTTTACAAATTACAAGGTGATTTTAGTTACAAAAGTTTGAGAATATCGTGTCCTATCATGCTGGATGTGATATTCGTATTCTTTTGAACGAAGGAATCTCAGTTTTAAACTCGAATTATTCTAATTTCAAAAGGGATCATACTTTTAAATATTTTCAAAATTTTAGCATTAAAGACAGAAAGTTATTCAATTTGGTACCAATTTGGGCGTTACGAGGGTGCTAACCCTTCCTTGTACGTAACCGACTCCCGAACCCGTTTTATTGATTTCGTAGACCAAAACAAATGATTTCAAACAAAATGATTTGAAAGTGGTCCAATCACACTTAAACTGATTGGTGGCGACTCCCATTTTTATTTTTCTTAAAGTCGAACCCCATTTTTCAAACTCGTTCAAAAATGGTTTCGACAAAGTCAGCATTGCTTAATGGTTATAGCAAACAAGGATAGGAAGAAAAAGTCTATCGCTTGAAGAAAGCTTTATATGGACTGAAGCAAGCCTCGAGAGCATGGAGCACAAGAATAGATGAATGCTTTTAGAAGAACGGGTTCATTAAAAACCTATACAATCATGCCCTATATATGAAGAAAAATAGAGTTGGTGACATCATGATCATGTGCTTATACGTGGATGATATGATTTTTACATGAAACAATTCAGATATGTTCAATGACTTTAAGAAAGTTATGACTAAAGAATTTGAAATGGCAGACATTAGTGAAATGTCATACTTTTTTGGAGTTAAAGTGAAACAAATGAAAGATGGAATATTTATGTCTCAAAAAAAGTATGCAGAACAGATTTTAAGAAAATTCAGAATGAATGATTGCAAGCCGGTAGCCATACTAACAAAACCAATGATAAACCGTAAAAGTAACACATTTTAAACCCATGCTTAGTATATTTTTGGATGAATTACCTTATAATTCAATGAATTTGATGCTCCTAATTCTTTAATTTCATGTTTTATACTTAGGTGAGTGTTGGAAAGTGAATAGAGTAAGAAACAGGCAAAAAACAGACAAAATGGGCTAATTTCAGTGTTTCACACAGTCTAGGCACTTCCACATGGGTAAATCACACACCTATGTGAGACACATGGGAGGGCCACACGCCCGTGTGTCAAGGCTGTGTTGACTTCAAACGAAACCAGTATTGCACACGGCCTGAGCATTCCCACACGGGTAGACCACATGTCCATGTCCTTGTCGAGCCCTATTTCAATTCTACTCGAAAAAAAGGCTAATTTTTAAGTATTTTGGGCATTCTGAAGTCTATTTAAACACACCAGGAGAGGATTAAAGGGGACACAGAGTAGAAAGTAGAGAATTACTCGAAGAACATCGATTGATTCTATAACATCCCTAACCCGTATCCGTCACCATATTAGGGTTACGAGGCATTACCAAACAAAACACAGTTCAGAACAGTTTTTCAATTTAAAATCATGGATAATCTTATAACAATTCAGTTACAAGAAATTTTCTTCTTTTTATTTTTATTATTATTATTTTTTAAAACTAGAATAGTATCAGTAACTCAACTCTACGGATTTCATTTACACATATGTACCATTTAACTCACTCACAACCAATCATGCTTTACTACTTAATACATAAATAAATCTTACTTTAAAGTTCAAACATATTAATATCAACTAACTAACCATACATTCAACTTAACTAATGTGCAACAAAGCCATGTTGCATATATTCAATACATATAATGTTCGAACCACATAACTTCAACGTTACTGGCACTCGCTTCTTCAATAAACATCCAACATATATCCTTACAATTCATGCATTGAATAAATGCTAGTAATTTTTATCTCATTGACTAAGTGTTAATCACGTCAACTCACAAAGTTCAGCACATGCAAATATTAAAACAAAACAACTGTATTACAAGGCCTAAGTTTTCTTTTCTTCAATCTTATATGCGGCATCAATTAATTACAAATAATCAAATATGCTTTTAATTCCTTCCATATATATATATATATATATATATAACCAAATCATTTCTTACCAAACATGCTAGCTAAATTAATAGCATGGCAATTTATAAAATAACATTATGACAACAAAACATGATCATTGTTAACCATTATCTAAGTACCCATAAAGATCAACCAAATAACTAGTAGACCTCGTTTGTTCTATATCATCCCAAATCTTACCCATATAGCCAAACCACAATTGACCATATCACAGGCTTATACACCCATTTTACTTAAGACTGGCCGAATATGAACATGCCTTCTATATTCTAAAGTTTAACTTACAAGATGACCAAAGTATTTACTTACGCATATGTCATTAACGTCTAAGAATTTGCGAAAAGAGAACTTATTTGCATAGCCAACTTACCCTATAAATCCATGTCCCAAAAACATATACATCAACCAAATGGGTATCATTCAAACCGATCTCATAAAACCAAACATCATGCAAGACATACCATGAAACATATTTCCCAAATAAGTTTAAGTCATGACCGAAACACACCAGCATTAACAACTTGGTTAAGCCATTTTCGCATGGCTATTTATGCACAAATTCAAAATACGAAGACATTGTAACTAGCTTATACATGCCATAATTCAATTTCAACTATTTAAATACCGAAACAGTAGATAGTGTGATGAGCTTTGCTGACAATCCCCGAGCTCGTAGCTTGATTCCCAAAATCTATAAAACAGAGTAAGCAAATACACAGTAAACTATTTTAGCTTAGTAAGTTATAAGCAAAAGGTCAACTCAAAAATATCACCAACTTATTTAAACGCAAACATAATACATAACCAAAACACAATTAGATTCAAACATGTGAGCCATATATCTTTTATATACATATTTTTTTAATGTATACTACTATGACCGAATGTCATATAGCCAAATTAGCAGGACAACTTTAAACTACTCAAGTCAAATCACATCAACACATATCTTATCAACATATAATTTCATAGACCCATGTATCATCAAATAATCTCATATGCATGTTGTCGAAACCATTTTTATGGGTTTGAAAAAAATGGGGTTCGACTTTTAAAATGAAAACGGGAGTCGCCACCAATCTTTTTAGGTGTGGTTGGATCACCTTTAAAACATTTTGTTTTAAAATCATTAGTTTTTTGGTCTACGAAATTAGAAAACGGGATCGGAAGCTGGTTACGTACGAGGAAGGATTAGCACCAGCGTAACGCCCAAAATTGGTACCTAATTGATTATCGAATGTCTTTAATGTCGGAAATTTAAAAGTTTTAAGATGCAATCCTCTTTAAAAAATATTCTGATTTTGAAAAATTAGGGTTCACTTGCATCAAATGAATCAAAATATTACATCCAATAAGTTAGGACGCAGTATTTTTAAGGCATTCGAAGCTAAGCTGACCATTTTTGAAAATCCCTATCTTGAAATAACAAAACATCATATCCAGTGAGTTAGGACACAACCCTTTGAAATTTCAAGATAGTTACTCACATTTTGAAAACCTTGAAAGCTTAGAAGGGTGCTTGACTATTCGAACTCAACGAGAAAAGTCGCAACCCAATAAGTTAGGGCACTACCTCTCTCGAAGTTTCCAAACACCAAGCATTGCCTATATTTTTGAAAACTTTGGGGTTTCGTTTTAAAATTGATGCATGAAGGAGTATATTAACATTATAAAACATACAAGATAACATGCTAAAAAGCATAATGACAATGACATAAATGTCATACATTAATTAACATATATGTACAAGAAATAAAAACATGGCAAATTTAAAAAAAGCAAGATATACATAAAAAACAATATATATATTTAAGAAGAATAGGTAAAACATATAAACATGGAATTCAACATATACTTAAACATATTAATAAACAAGAAAATGATGCATGATGTACAATTATATACATAAACATAAAAGAAAATAATGATATAGTACTAGCATACAACAATCATGAATGAAGTTTATAAAAAAGGGAATTAATACATAAAAATAATCACAAGAGAAAATTAATTATGAAAAAAAAACATGATCCGATAATATAATGTTTTAACAACTTTATAATATAGATAATAAATAAAGTAATTATAGTACATAATATAAAAGTAAATGGGTTTTAAAACTACCAAAATACATAGTATATAATAGAGTATATAATAGAATAATAATTTTATAGCATAGGATATAAAAATATTTAGGTTTGTTTTTAAATAATATAAATATAATTAATGAAATATTTAATACCAATTAAATATAATATAATAATATAATTAATAATAATATATGTAAAAATATATAATAAGTAATAATAATATGAAACAATATATGTTAAAATGTAAAATAATGTAATAATATGAAAATATATAAACATTATGTGACGAAAATACAATTTAATAAATAATTAGTAATATAATATATATTAAAATATACATTAATAATAATATAAAAATATGAAGTAATATAATAAATATTAAGTGATAAAATATAATAAAAATATAAGTGAGCATAAAGTAAAAAGATGATATATAGAGAATATGATATATATAAAATAATAAAGTAATATACTATAAATACATGGAAGGATAATATATGAATAAATAAATTAAAAAAGGATTAAAATAAAAAAATAGATTGAATCTTAGGGTTAATCTTCAAAATAAAGAAAAACCAATTTGGGCCCCCTAGAACACGCATTTTAAAGTACGGGGACTCATTGGGCAATTAGCCATAATCCCTAAAACGGCGTCGTTCTTAGCTGGCCCTTTAAAGGACAGAGGACCAAATTACAACAAAATAGAATATTAGGGCCAATTTTAAGTAAAATAATATTTGAATTAAACGAAATTAAGTAAGTTGAAAATGCGGAGGGACCGAGGGAATAAATATCCCAACTTAGCGGCAAAACATGCGACCTCACGGGTCAAATCGGGTCAGATTTTGGGTATTATATAACTCATTTTATCCCCAAAAAATTTCATTTCTAAGCTACCCTTTAAAAAAAAACCAAAAAAAAACTCTGAAGAGCCCTTCGAGCTCCGACCAAGGGCCGTCATGGCTCCGATCATCGGGCCTTCCCACGAGCCTCACACGCCACCATATACGGTGGCCGGAGGACCAAAAAAAACCCTCCTTCCACAGGTAAACTCTCTCTCCTTTCCTTTATTTGTATTATTTTGTAAAAAAGCTTAAAAAAGATAGAAAACAGTAGGTTTATCTTTGATTTTAAAACTATTTATTATTTTAAAAAAAAAACGAAATGTAAACTGCTTCGTCTTTTTTGTTGTTTTTCACTGTATATGCTGGAAAATAAAAAAACAGATATTAAAAAAATCACCTTTTGACAAAAACACTTCTGATTTCTTTTGTTAATATCTGGTTTCTTATTTCTCTGAGTATTCGTGTGTAAAAAATGGTCCCCTTTACAGATTTACAAACGATGGCTTTATAGCCAGTGTTTCGTTACATATTCTGGAAAGAAATCTTTGATTTCTTTCCATTTATTGTCTACTGTATCTGTTGTATCTTTGACCGTGATCTGCTGAGATTCTATTTGGTTTAGTTTCCTTTTTCTGCTTTTTCGTATCTGCTGTGTTTCCTTTTTCCATTTTGCAGATACCCGAAGATCTCGGTGGTTTGCTGGCGTGAACTTGTGCAGCACGATTCGACGCTGAAGTCACGGCCCACTGGTGGAGGCATGATCGGTGGCCAAGCTGGTGCGTTGAAAGGCCTCAGGACAGCACCCTAGTGGTGTGTCAGTTCGGGAGCTGGCCCAACATTAATGGCCTCGATTTTAGGGACTGGGCAGACGCTCTCCGATGCTTCCAGAAGGTGTTGCGGCGCAAGGAAACGAGCTAGGGTTGGAAACCCCAGCTAGACACTTTAGATTTTAGGCCATTTGGGCCCTTGTGAGTCTTAGGTCAGGGTCTGGGTAGTGATCTGACTTGGGCTTTGGGTATATTTGGGTCGTACGGGTTAAGTGTATTTGGTTTCAAGTGTTTTGGGCTTTGTAAATGGATTTTTAATGGACTTTTTAAATAAATAAATATTTATTTATTTAATTCTGTTTTTCTTTGTGATTCTTTAAGGCCCGGTCAAATTTGGGCTATTACAGCTGCCCCTCTTTGCTCATTGCTGTGTAACGGGAATCGAGCAAAGATTTATAGAAAGACCAAATTTGACCGGTCTTATCAAATCATGGTCTTCTTCTTGCAAACTTTTGACTGTCGTGTTGATATCTTCGATCTGCTCTCCGCCGAACATAGAGATGCCAAATCTGCTTTTTCGATTTGTTCTCTGACAATACAGAGATGCCCAAATCATCTTAGATTTGCTTCAACGTAAGCAAGTGAAAGCCAAATCAGCTATGTTTTCGATTTGTTCCTTGTAAGTACAAGGATGCCAAACCATCCTGGATCTGCTTCAGTATAAACATCTGAATGCCAGACCTGCTATGTGTCTGCCCTCCATCGAATATAGAGACGCCAGACTTCGATTTGCTCTCTGACAATACAAAGATGCCAAATCATCTTAGATTTGCTTCAGCGTAAGCATGTGAAAGCCAAATCAGCTATGTCTTCGATTTGTTCCTTGTAAGCACAAGGATGCCAAACCATCTTGGATCTGCTTCAGTATAAACATCTGAATGCCAGATCTGCTATGTGTCTGCCCTCCATCGAATATAGAGACGCCAAACTTCGATTTGCTCTCTGACAATATAGGGATGCCAAATCATCTTAGATTTGCTTCAGCGTAAATGCATGAAAGCCAAATTAGCTATGTCTTCGATTTGTTCCTTGTAAGCACAAGGATGCCAAACCATCTTGGATCTGCTTCAGTATAAACATCTGAATACTAGATCTGCTATATGTCTGCCCTCCATCGAATATGGAGATGCCAAACTTCAATTTGTTCTCTGACAAAACAGAGACGCCAAATCATCTTAGATTTGCTTCAGTGTAAACACGTGAAAGCCAAATCAACTATGTCTTCGATTTGCTCCTTGTAAGCACAAGGATGCCCATCTTGGATCTGCTTCAGTATAATCATCTGAAGGCCAGATCTGCTATGTTGTGGCCTATTACCCTACTACTTAGGGAGTTAAGGCGTGTCATCTTTAATCTACATAACCGTGGAATGTATATGTGCTTATGCCTGATGATTAGGATGCTATGATCGAAGTGAGTCAAATGTTCCTAATTAGACATGTTGTGATGCAAAATGAATATGACCCCTATCCTAGACGTCACCACTCATCCCTTCATTTATCTTTACTTTTCTCAACGTATTATTCCTACCCAGCCTGTAAGCCTGTATCTTTCTTCAAATGCCACAATCTACTGAGGATATCTGTAGGATAATCTTTCCTTAGAATTGAATCGTTGGTCCATTTATCCTTTTGGACTGGAAGAAAGAAATTACTCGAGTTCTTTCAACCCTTACTTATGTGAATTTCTCGAACAATTGTCCTGTTTTAGTTTCTTGTATTGTCTAGAAATTCTAGAGTAACGCGTAAAACTTCGTTTATGAACATATTTAGTTCATCTATCATTATTTTAATGCAACATACTTTAAGAAAAATGGAATATGAATAAATCTTTAAGAATAATTGGATTTGAATGAATTATCAAAAAAGATACAAAGGAAATTAATCTGATAGCCTATCTTTGAGAAGAAAAAGAATCTAAAGACAGCAAACAGGCCAAAAGTTAGATGCCTTAGATATCGCCGCTTGAGCGCTTATACATCAAATTCGTGAAGACATGTGTTTAGAAGATTCAAAGTACTTTATTGATACCCCAGTATGCAACGTACTTCGTTCTTTTCTGAGCAAGATTACCGGATGCTTTAAGATTTGAGTCGCCTTTTCGGGTTTTCAACTCAAAACCCCTTTGGTCACAAGGCACCCTTTGCGGGTTTTCACCTTGGCCTCTCCATTTTTCTCTTTTTTTCTCTTTTTTTTTCGAAACCTCAAGGCTCCCTTTGCGGGTTTTCACCTTGGATTCTCTTCTCCTTTAGACAAAGTATTTTTTAACTGAGTCTGAGTTCACTGGATTGGGTAAACTTTTCCCATCCATTTCCGTTAAGATCAATGCACCGCCAGAGAAAGCCTTCTTCACGACATACGGCCCCTCCCAATTCGGCATCCATTTTTCCCTAAAGTCCTTTTGAATAGGAAGGATCTTTTTCAGTACAAGGTCTCCCACGTGGAACTCTCTTGGTCGAACCTTCTTATCATAAGCTCGCATCATCCGCTTCTGATACATCTGACCATGTCGAATGGCTCTTAGCCTCTTTTCCTCAATCAAGTTCAATTGGTCATATTGGGATTGAACCCATTCAGCTTCATCTAACTTTACCTCCGTCAAGATTCAAAGAGAAGGTATTTCCACTTCAATAGGTAACACTGCTTCCATCCCATAAACTAATGAGAATGGGGTTGCCCCAGTAGAGGTTCTGACAGATGTTCGATAGGCCAGGAGTGCAAACGGTAATTTCTCATGCCAATCTCTGTAAGTCTCGGTCATTTTCCCCATTATCCTCTTAATGTTCTTGTTTGCGGCTTCCACTACCCTATTCATTTTTGGGCGATAAGGAGAAGAATTATGGTGCTTGATCTTGAACTGGCCGCAAACCTCTGCTATCGTTTTGTTGTTCAAGTTTAATACATTATCAGATATAATCTTCTCAGGCATTCCATACCGACAGATGATCTCCTTCTTCAAGAATCGACTCACAGCTGACTTAGTAACATTCGCATAGGAGGCAGCCTCTATCCATTTTGTGAAGTAATCAATGACAACGAAGATAAACCGATGTCCATTCGAAGCTTTCGGTGATATTAGCCCAATAACATCCATGCCCCACATGGAAAAGGGCCATGGAGAAGTCATAACATGCAAAGGCGAAGGTGGTACATGAATTTTGTCCCCCATAAATCTGACATTTATGGCATTTCTTGGCATAGCTGATATAGTCCCCTTCCATAGTGGCCCAATAATAGCCAAACCTCATGATCCGCCTTACCATTGTGAAGCCATTTGCGTACGTCCCACATACACATTCATGAACTTCTTCTAAGATTTGCTTGGCTTCCACAGCATCGACACATCTCAAAAGTACTTGGTCTTTCCTTCTCTTGTACAAGATATCCCCGTCCAAGACGTAGTCACATGCTAACCTCCTCAAAGTTTGTTTATCATTTTCGTTGGCTTGTTCAAGGTATTTACGATCTCTCGCATATCGTAATATATCTTGATACCACGGGTTATCGTCCTTTTCCTCTTCCTCAATGTTATAACACTGAGCCGAAGCTTCATAGACACTCATTTGAATTGGTTTCATCTTTTCCTTTTTATTCGTCTTAATCATTGAGGCTAAGGTGGCCAAAGCATCTGCCATTTGGTTCTCGTCTCGTGGAAGATAATTAAAGGTGATATCCTCAAACTCCTCAAGTAATCCCAAGACTATCTTCCGATAATTGAGTAATTTTGGGTCCCTTGTCTCCCATTCACCCCTAAGTTAGTAGATTACCAATGCAGAGCCTCCATATACGTCCAGAGTTCTTATTCCCCGTTCTATAGCTGCTCGAAGTCCCATGATGCACGCTTCATACTCGGCCATATTGTTTGTACAATCAAAATCCAACTTGCATGTGAACGGATAATGATCGCCATTTGGGGATACCAATACTGCCCCAATTTCATTTCCAATTACAGTTGACGCCCCATCAAAATTGAGCTTCCAAGGAGAGTCTTCGGTTGCTGCTATACACATTAACTCCTCATTTGGAAAATCAAAGTTCAATGGCTCATAGTCCTCTAGAGCCCTACTGGCCAAAAAATCTGCTACCACACTTCCTTTTATAGCCTTCTGACTTACATAGACTATATCAAATTCTAAAAGTAATATTTGCCATCTCGCCATTTTCCCATTTAAAGCTATCGATTCCATCATGTATTTCAATGGATCTAGCTTTGAAATGAGCCAAGTGGTATGGTATAGCATGTACTGTCTTAGCCTCTGAGTTGTCCAAATCAGCGGACAACACAACTTTTCAATCGACGAGTATCTCATCTCACAGTCAGTGAATTTCTTACTGAGGTAATAAATCGCCTTTTCCTTTCTTCCTGAGTCGTCATGCTGACCCAGTACACACCCCATAGAATTACTGAACACTGACAAGTACAGTATTAATGGTCTATCTGGGCTAGGTGGAGATAATACCGGAGCATTCAACAAATATTGCTTGACCTTTTCAAAAGCATTCTGACATTCCTCATCCCAAGTACCTTGGTTGTGCTTTCTAAGGAGGCGGAAGATAGGATCACATTTTTCGGTTAGCTGTGAAATGAACCGAACAATGTAATTCAACCTTCCTAGGAATCCTCGAACTTCTTTCTGAGTTTGTGGCGGAGGCAATTCTCGAATGGCTTTGACCTTGTCTGAGTCAACTTCTATTCCCTTTTCGCTGACCACGAAACCTAATAGCTTTCCCGACCTAGCTCCGAAGGTGCACTTTGCTGGATTGAGCTTCAACTGGAACTTCCTTAGCCTTAAGAACAGTCTCCTCAAGACTTCAATATGCTCTTTCTCCGTTCGGGACTTAGCGATCATGTCATCAACATATACTTCAATGTCCCTATGCATCATATCATGAAACAAATTCACCATAGCCCGCTGGTATGTTGCCCCTGTATTCTTCAGTCTGAACGGCATTACTTTGTAGCAAAAGGTACCCCATAAGGTTATGAAGGTAGTTTTATCCATGTCCTCTGGATGCATCTTTATCTGATTATACCCCAAAAAACCATCCATGAAGGAAAACAAGGAATATCCCGCCGTGTTGTCTACTAAAGTATCGATGTGTGGCAAAGGAAAGTTGTGTTTTGGGCTAGCTTTGTTCAGATCTCTGTAATCAACATACATCCGTACCTTCCCATCTTTCTTAGGTACTGGCACAATATTTGCTACCCATTCAGAATACTTGACCTCTTGCAAGAATCCTGCATCGAATTGCTTCCTAACCTCGTCTTTTATTTTTAGAACAATATATGGCTGCATTCTCCGCAACTTTTGTTGGACTGGTTTGCAATCCTGTCTTATCAGAAGACGATGTACTACAATATCGGTACTCAATCCGGGCATATCCTGATATGACCATGCGAAGATATCCTTGAACTCTCGAAGTAGCTCAACCAGACCATGCCTTGTGTCATTGGCAATTAGAGTTCCAATTTTCACCTCATTCTCTTCCTCTAGGGCTACACTCTCTATTACCTCTTTCTCATGAGGCATAATTTGTTTCTCCTCCTGTTTTACCATTCTTAACAAGCTGGAGACACATCACAATCTAGGTCATCTTCAAAGTCCCGAGATTCCTCTAAACACATGTCTTGCTCACAAGAGAAATCAGGACTTGTAGTATCAGTGCTCATGTCATTGACATCTAGGGACCTGTGGGGGTATGAAAGAATATACAAAGAATAAATGAATTTAAGAATGATTGTTTATGTGCTATAAATGAAAGAATAAGAATTGCAAAGGTTTAATGAAATATTGGTTGATAAAAATGAGACAATATTCGTTCAAATTGATAATAACGTTATTTTTTATTAAAATAATAATAGATAATCATAAGCCTATTTCACAAATGGAATCTTATTACTCCTAGGCCCTAGAGCAACAGACATGTTTCGAGAATTACTCTGAAAAATTTCTAAAGACTACAGGAAGGTCCTCCATAGTCTAATTGTTCAAAGAGCTTCCCGGTTCGTAAGGGCGAATGCCCTCGAGGTTTCCTTGCTCCAATCCTTCTTCATGTACAACATTGATCTGATGACTTCCTTTCACAAGTAACCCTCCCGATCTGAAGGTTTTGGATATTGGAGGGAATGTCATCGACTCCCACTCCACTTCTCTTCCGTCTAAACGTGCCTTTCTTCTCTCTTGGCGCTTCTCAATTTCCTTCATCTTTTGCTTATGGTCTGGCTTGAAACCCAAACCAAAGCGGTCTTTCTTCTTAATCAACTTTGGGATTTGAATCCCCCCTTGTAAATGTTTTCCTAATCCTCTTCCTGGCAATGCTCCCTTCCCCATCATCATTTACAGGGCCATCCTTGTGGCCTTGGACGTCTTAGGCACCGGCACTTCCCTTCTTTCTGAAATAAAGGTTGCATTGATGATCTCTAAAGAGCGAAATGAACATTCAATAGCCTCTTCATTTCCTCAACATAAGGGCCTTGCTAGTGACTGCTGCTATAATGTCCTCCTCAGCGTTGATGGTTATTAATCGTCCATCATTTACTAACTTTAATTTTTGGTGCAATGAGGAAGGCACCGCCCCTGTCGAATGTATCCATGGTCTCCCCAACAAATAATTGTAGGAAGGCTTGATATCCATCACTAAGAAATCAACCTCGTATGTATTTGGCCCAATCTCCAAAGGGATGTCAATTCGTCCCATAACCTTCCTTTCGGTTCCATCGAAGGCTCTCACCACATTGTGACATGTTTTCATGTGCGAACTATCAATGGGCAATCTGTTAAGTGTGGATAACGGAAGGACGTTTAAAGCTGATCTATTGTCAACAAGTACGCTCGGAAGTGTATATCCCTTGCATCGAGTAGTGATGTGCAAGGCCCTAGTTGACCCCATGCCTCCTTGTGAGATTTCATCATCATTGAAGTAGATGAAGTTATCCGCACTTATATTGTTCACCAATTAGTCCAACTTGTTAACAGATATATCATGGGTGACATATGTTTCGTTAAGCACCTTCAACAATGCATCTCGATGCACCTCAGAACTCAGAAGTAAGGCCAATACTGATGTACGAGCTGGCTGCCTACGCAACTGCTTGACCACACTATACTCGCTATGCTTAAGGAACTTCAGAAATTCTTTAGCCTCCTCTTCTTTTACTGGCTCCTTGACGGGTACTTTAACTTCCTTTATCTTATCAACCTCGACGTCTTTTGTTTTTGTGGGTTCCACTATGATGCCCCTATATCATAACGTTTCCCACTCCGTGTGCGTGAACCTTCATTTTGTACACCTTTAGACACACTGGCTATACTCTTATCCTCGGGTACTGTCACACTGCAGTTGTAGCTCCATGGCACCCTCTTGGCATCTTTGTAAGAAAAAGTAGTAGGTTTATGAATGACAACTTTAGGCAAAAAGTAGTAGGTTTATGAATGAAAACTTTAGGCACCGTTTGTGTCCCTACTTCATTATTCCCTGGCAAAGAAATAATAATTCTTGGCCGGCCGGTTCTTTGTCGTTCATTTTTCAGCGCGCATATTTGTTTTCCACCAGAACTGCCTTCAGAAATCTGTAGTTTTTTGTTATCCATAAAGCCTTGCACCAAGGCCTTGAATTCTTCGTAATTTTGGATCACATGACCCACCTCTCCATGGAACTCACAACAGTTCCCCATTCTTTCTCTATCATTTTCAGAGGTCAACATACCTCTCTTCAACATCTCCTCCCATATCGTCTTCATGGGCATCCTTACCTCAGCAACATCTTCTTTGATTTTTTCCTCCCTAGCTTCACCAATGGCATTCACTCCTTGATTGCCATGATCTGGTAACAGATTTCCAGCATTAGGGGTACTGTCGAATTTCACAACCCCCATCTTGATAAGCCTCTCAACAACTTTCTTAAATCCGGTGCAGTTTTCAATCGAATGCCCTGGTATCCCCGCGTGGTATTCGCATTTCGCGTTAACATCATACCATTTGGGGTATGGTGGCTGTAACGGTTTCAAGTGAAATTGATCAATTGCATGTGCATCGTATAAACTTTGGAAAAGCTCACGATACGTCACAGGGATAGGTGTGAACTGCATCCTCTCCGAATTTTGTCTCGAGCTTGATTCTTGTCTCTGAGTACTTTGTTGCTCAACCGTGGCTGTTTTAGGTTAACCAACTGTGACTGCTTTCGAGTTGAAGCTGTTTGTGTTATTCACATCGCTATCCTTTCTCTTTGGGGCCGATCTTTTAACTGTCTCTCCCTCAATTTTGCCACCCTTTATGGCGTTCTCAATCATCTCTCCCACCATAACTATATCTGCAAAGCTTTTCGTAGTACTTCCGATCATATGAGTGATGAACGACGCCTTCAAAGTATTGATAAACAACATGGTAGTCTCCTTCTCTATCAGTGGTGGTTGTACTTGTATTGCCACCTCCCTCCATCTTTGTGCGTATTGCCTAAAACTTTCATTAGGCTTTTTCTCCATGTTTTGAAGCGTGATCCTATCCGGCATCATGTCAGTCACATGGTTGTACTGTTGCATGAAAGCTTGTTCAAGATCTCTCCAAGAACTGATTTTGGCACGGCTCAACTGATTGTACCACTTGGCTACCGCTCCCACTAAGTTGTCTTGGAAACAATAGATCAACAGCTAATTATTGTTCACATACCCGGTCATTCTTCTACAGAACATCATAATGTGTGCCTTTGGGCAAGTAGTCCCATTGTACTTCTCGAACTCCGGCATCTTAAATTTGTGAGGAAGCACCAAGTTTGAGACCAAACTTAAGTCTTTGCCATCAATCCCATGATGATTGCCAACGCCTTTCAAAACCCTAAACTTCTTCTCCAACCACTTGCAACGATCCAACAATTGTTTTGAGGATTCGGTTGCCAATCTTTCCTTCTCAACCGTATCCAGATCAGGAGGGATCGGGTTATCGCCTAAATTAAATCCCGACCCAGATGGGAAATTCATGGGGATTCGAGCATCAACCAGTCCATGCTGAGGCCTTATAGTAACAGACGGCCTTCTAGGGGTGCCTCAGTTTGTATTTGCACATGAGGTGGAGTAAAACCCGAAGGATGATCCTCACCTTCCTCACCAGTGATAGCCATGGGAGCCTTTCCTTTATCAGTAGCCCTTAGCAGCTGAGCCATTTCAGCCATCATATTCTTTTGAGCCTCTAGCATCTGCTCCCTCATGTCATTTTGTATCTTTGCCAACTACTCTTGCAACTGGTCTTGTATGTCCTTCTGCAACTGTTCAAACCTTTGATCCATATTTTTTCTTTTTGCTCGAGTTCCGTACGAATGTGTGATTTCCAGATTTTCTTCCCCTAACTTTTGTAGTGACTTTAACTAATTAGGATCTTCCTATAATTTTGAATGCAAATGATGCAATGAAATGCTATGAGATGTAAATGCATGAATGCAAAAAGGCATCAATCTCGATTCAATCTCATTTAGAAAACTTTATTTAGAAAAAGAATATCTTTACATATAAATGGATTACATATACGCTTTTGCCCTAATGCCCAAAGTTCTAACTCTATCTAATAAAAGGGCTAACTCTCGACCCTTATCAGACACTGACTCATACATCATACTCAACGCATCAGCTCGTATGGCTAAGTCTTGAACATATTCAGCAATCTCTCGAATCTGGGCTATAGCCTCCCCAATAACGTAATCCCTATCTCTGACTTGACCTTTGACCTGATAGAGCTCTCCCTTTAAACAATCTTCTTGTACCTCGAGCTGCTCAATCCGAAGTTCACCATCATGCAATGCTACTTCCAAATCTTCAACCTTACTTTTCAGCTCCTTTAATTCAATCGTAGGATCATGGTTTCAGTACCAACGAAGTGATCTTCCCAGCTCAGCTCCTTTAGCCTTCAATCCTTGATTCTCTTTCTCCAAAGCCAAATTCTGCGATCGCATCTCTTGGAACTCGGCTCTAACTTTTTCCTCTTGAATGTCTTTCTGCCATTGTTCTGAAGATCTTCCTAACCCAACTCGTTTTAAAGTTGCTTATGCCTTCTTGTACTCCTCTTTACCGGACTCTGGCTGAACTAACACTGGAGCTTCTGTCAAAAGGGTTTTTAGCCGGTCGAAACTTGTCTGACACTTCTCAAACCACTCAAACTTGATATCTTTCTGAAGTAATTTTGTCAACGGTGTTGCGATCATCGAAAAACCTTTAATGAATCGTCGATAATATTCGGCGAGTCCCAAAAAGCTACGAACTTCAGAAACATTCCTTGGAGGCTTCCAGTCAAGAATGGCTGAAATTTTGTTCGGATCGGCTCGAATACCCGAAGAGGACACAACATGTCCCAGAAAGCTGACCTCGTGCAACCATAACTCACATTTACTGAATTTTGCATACAGCTGATGATTTCGCAAAATCTGAAGCTCAAGCCTCAAGTGTTTAGCGTGCTCGGACTCATCGTGAGAATAAATTAAAATATCATCTATAAAAACAACCACAAATCGATCTAAATACTGTCTGAACACCCGATTCATCAGATCCATGAAAATCGCGGGGGCATTAGTGAGCCTAAACGGCATCACTAAAAACTCATAGTGTTCTTACCTCGTTCTGAAGGCAGTTTTAGGCACATCGGAATCTCTAACTCGCAACTGATAATAGCTAGATCGCAAATCAATCTTCAAAAACACTGAAGCCCCTTTCAAACACTCATCGGGTGTGCAAGATAGCTCGTCAAAGACACGGATGGTATTATCAAGCCAAAATTCAGCTTTCTCAGCATCATCGGTAGCTGTGGCTCTAAACTCCTCGGCCCCGTACTTCCTGATCTTATCAACAGAGAGTTTTCTTGATCTCATCGGATCAGTGGTCGTAGGCATTACAGGTACCAGGGGAGGATTATTTGAGTTAGGAGGTTGTTGAGCAGTCGGATTTGTACGAGTATACTGGGCAAACCACTCATTCATTAAGGAAAAGAGAGCTTGCCTAACCTCATCCTCTTGATTACTCGCGGATGGTCGAGAATCTATCGGTGCTGTCCCTTGCGCAGGAGCAGGCGCTATACTCTCAACGTCGTCCGCTATGGCTTGCTCGGGATCAGGTTCCATTTACCAAACGAAAACAACAGTTTAACCGTCAGAAGTCATCGTACTATCATATATTCACATTATGGCATGTATAGCTAGACACACACGCGCTATGTTAGTCCTAGAATCGACTAAACCGTAGCTCTGATACCAATTAAAATGTAACACTCTAATACCCCTAACCATCGCTGGAGTAGGGTCTCAAGACATAATGAACTCAACTCAACATTTGAACGTTTCTCATAAGTAGAAAACCAGAAATTTTATTACTTCTAAATTCCTTAGTCCCAAATCTAATGTAAATAAAACTATTCAAAAAACAATTGGTAAAATTCATTTCCATGAGATGCATACCAAATATGCACATACCATAAGAAGATGAGCAAAACTTAGATGCTTAAAGGCTATCATCAACCAAAATAAAATCTTACTATCCATATAGAAATTTTCTCATTTTGACCGGATACATGGACATGATCATTCACAAACACACAACATTTAATTTGGACATAACATTACCTCATTCATTTCATAAGTATGCACACACATTTTTCTATTCAACAATACTTCAAGACTTATAATTAAACTATTATCACATCCAAATATAGACCTTTAGCCATATTCGCATGGCTTTAGAAATATTTACAATATCATAACAAAGCAAACATCCCAAAAATATACTCTATACATGCCATAGTGTTAGCTAAAAGATATTTACAAAGGTACCAAAATGTTGTCAATAGATGCGATGACTTCATAACGATTCTGAGCTTGCCATGGTACGATGATCTAATTAAAACAACAAAACACACAAAGTGAGTTATCATCTCAGTAAGTCCTAAGCAATCCTTAAATGAAATAACTCAATTGACCTAGTAAATTAAAGATATCCATCCATTACTAACCAAATTTATTCTTGGTATTACAAAGAAAATCTTATGTCTCATATCTCCTTTGTAGACCTAAAACATACTTATCCAAATTTACTAAGCACTCCTATGCCTTAATTCACACATCGAAAATATAGTGACCAATGTCATAAAAAGGAAAAATGTGTATATATGAATGACATACAATTGTCTAATTTATCTAATTAAATTACAACCATGCTATTCTATCTATTAATCCAATTCCACTCCATTTAACCTTATTTTTTTTCACTATTTCAACCTTTGTTCAATTATGCCATCACTTAGCCGAATACCACTTTCTTCTTTTCTTTCCTCCCAAGCATTTTATACTTTAATGGATCTTAATCTTAATTATCCATAACCTTATAATCCACTTCTCGAATCCATACAATCTAACATAACTAAGTAAGTACAAATCATATAAATTCTATACATACATTGTACATGCCTTTTCTTTTACAACTTGTATTTTCTCTATCAATTAACTCACATAATGCCATATGACCGATATCGCACACTTAGTGCTCGGCAAATGATTTCGCACACATAGTGCATATACTTACTCGCACACAAAGTGCCTTATTCTCTCACACACATAGTGCCATAATTCTTCGCACACATAGTGCCATAGTCTTTGCACACATAGTGCCTTAGTTCTTCGCACACATAGTGCCTTAGTTCAAGTACACCAATGCCCGGTCTCATTCATTATAAACATCTAAAAAGGACATAAATAATTCCATGAAACATCACATACCCGACCAGCAAATTACATGTATAATTTCCAATAAATCATTATCAATTGCCCATTCGACAATTGCCTACAAAATAAACATTATTTAATTGCTTATAGACTTACCTTGTATTAGATGAACAACTCTGATCGGCTACTCAACCACATTTGCTTTCCCTTTGGCCGAACTTTGTTCCTTATGATCTTGAGCTTAAATTAACCAAATAAAAATAATTCAATTCCTTCTGTATTAAAATGTATTTTAACTATTATGCTTGCAAGTAATTTAGGATGCATTCGGCATTGGCCTAAATACATCTAACTTCACATTCTATTTCTTCTTAAAAAAATATACTACCACCGAATATCATCACAAAATCATCCACATATCAATTTATAACTCAAGGCATCGAACATTTAAAGATTATGTTTATAACCACATAACCGATTACAAATTTTACCATTCATTGAGATTTCATAAACTCTATGCTCATAATACTTATCAAGTGGTATGCACATATATATACATATATATTACTTAAAAAATATATACCTCAATTATAATCCCTACTCACAAGTTCATACTCAAAACACTTAACATGATTCATTTATATAGATTCAAAGTCGATGTGACCCTTATCCCATACATCTATATCCTTATAACATCCAACTTTAGATCTTTGTACAAAGGAACCATAACCGTATGCTCTTCTTGTTTAATTTCACCATACAAGGTAACATTTACAATTAAGCATTATTTCAAAACTCTTCTAATCAATTAAAACTAAATCACACACATATTAAGATTTTAAATTCCTATTCGGCAATATGAGTATTCTCTATCACCTAATCAATTTCCAAAGTTTCATATCACCTTCCTATATGCACAATTAATCCAATTATACCTCAACCTTTCTCCATTACAATTTAAAACATAAAACAACTACCATTTCTTCTAATCAATTCAATCACCGAATGTTCATAACACTCCAATTTTAAAAAAAATTCAATATGTGGGCTATGCTAAGGACCTATTTACCACCTCAATTTTCATGGTTTCAAAGAAAAATCCAAGCAACATACCTTGAATTGAATCAAAGACCAAGCCGAAAGCTATGGCTTCTTCCCTTCACTTTTCTTTTTTTATGGTTTCGGTAAGAAGAAAGAAATGACCAAGAAAACATTGTTTTTATCTCCCATTTAACTTAATATATTATATTTTATTATTATACAACCATTAACTATTATTTTATAACATAAAATACATGTATTTCTTACAAAACAATAGCATGGCCGGCCACTCATTTTAATTTAGGCAATTTGACATGCAAAACCTTCCATTATTAACTCATGCATATTTCGGTCATCCCTATTCTTCCTAGCACATTTTAAACTCTTATCACATAAGTCCTTTTTCCATGATTCCACATTCAATTTATAAAATTAAAACATGAAATTTTCACACATGTCTTCTCACTAATAATAGACATAGAATATAGCGTTAAATTATTTTTGTGACTCGATTTTGTGGTCCCGAAACCACTTCCCGACTAGGGTCAAAATAGGGCTGTCACAGTAGAACCAAGCCAAAAGTAACTGAGCACACCCTATAAACCTGCCTGCACCAGCCCTCCTACATGCACCTAAGGACCTGAATGTCTCCTCCAAAATTGTAGGAACAGAAGTAACCCTCTTGCTGAGTCAATGAAATAGATCCGTGGTTGCCTCATCCACATATCCCAATGCCCTAGGAAAAACCATCAATCCATATAAGCTTAGAGAAAAAATATCTACCTTCTTTGTCTCATCTGGGTGCATTAAGATCAGCTCCTTCAAAGCACCCCACGAAACGCACTTGCACTCACCTTTCTCTTTAATTCTGGCCGTAATCCACTGCTCGCTCATTCCAGTGATAGTCATTAATTTCTTCTAAAAGGTAGGGATACAAGCAGCTCGAGAATAAATCCTATCATTCTGGAACCTAGGACAACGAAGTAAAGCAGTGTACTCCTCCACAGTAGGTACCAAGTCTACCTCTCCAAAAGTGAAACAACTATACGCCGGGCTGCAAAACTGAGTCAGGGCTCAGAACAAGTGCTCATCCACCTGAATATCAAGTAAGTAAGGTAAGTCTCCGTAATTATCGTAGAATAACTGCTTGGTTGCTTTGCCCCACTGATCCCAAATCTCCTTAAGATCTTGGAGATTATTCTATGTAACACTAATACGAGTATAATCTGACAGCTCCGACACATGTCCCTCAGCCACACTATCTCCCTTTTCTAGTTGAGTTTGCTCTGACCATCTATGAACATCGGCATTGTTTTCCACTCTATCAAGAAGTCCGTTCTCCATAATAATGCTTCCTAATTTAGAAACTGACCGTGAATCGATACCTTTTAAATGCAAAATGCCATGCAATCAAAAAGAAAAGAAATAGTCAGTAATCACATAATATCAATAAAACTTCAAAGATAATCTATGAGGGTAATATCTAAAGTATAATTCTAACTAAGTTTGGCTCTTACGGTTTTTTCTATATGAGGTTCAGTTCTAAAGTTGAGGTACCCGAACTAGCAGATTCCTCGATCCTCACCCATTATAGGCTCATTTGAATCGAGTTCAGTTCAGGGGGACACATATCCCTATAGCTGCACGGAGATAAAAATCTCACGAAGACATAGGTACGGATGTATCCCGAAAGTGATCCACTATCCTGCACGGAGGTGAAACCTCACGAAGGCGTAGTTTCTCACTCCCACTTAAGGGTGTGACCACAACGGTCATGCAAGTGCAATGCGCGCCAAAATATAACAAACATAAGTAGTAATTCAAACACATGTAATGTAAGAGGATTGTATTTTAAAATTTTTCAAATTTTCGACATTAAGACAAAGAATAATCAATTATACGGCTTGACTCTCTTATTGGTCCCCAGTGGAGTCGCCAAGCTGTCGAAACCATTTTTTATGGGTTTGGAAAAAATGGGGTTCGACTTTTAAAATGAAAACAGGAGTCGCCACCAATCTTTTTAGGTGTGATTGGATCACCTTTAAAACATTTTCTTTTAAAATCATTAGTTTTTTGGTTTACGAAATCAAAAAACGGGATCGGGAGCCGGTTACGTACGAGGAAGGATTAGCACCCTCGTAACGCCCAAAATTGGTACCTAATTGATTATCGAATGTCTTTAATGTCGAAAATTTAAAAGTTTTAAGATGCAATCCTCTTTAAAAAATATTTTGATTTTGAAAAATTAGGATTCACTTGCATCAAATGAATCAAAATATTACATCCAATAAGTTAGAAAGCAGTATTTTTAAGGCATTCGAAGCTAAGCTGACCATTTTTGAAAATCCCTATCTTGAAATAACAAAATATCATATCCAATGAGTTAGGACACAACCCTTTGAAATTTCAAGATAGTTACTCGCATTTTGAAAACCTTGAAAGCTTAGAAGGGTGCTTGACTATTCGAACTCAACGAGAAAAGTCGCAACCCAATAAGTTAGGGCACTACCTCTCTCGAAGTTTCCAAACACCAAGCATTGCTTATATTTTTGAAAACTTTGGGGTTTCGTTTTAAAATTGATGCATGAAGGAGTATATTAACATTATAAAACATACGAGATAACATGCTAAAAAGCATAATGACAATGACATAAATGTCATACATTAATTAACATATATGTACAAGAAATAAAAACATGGCAAATTTAAAAAAAGCAAGATATACATAAAAAACAATATATATATATTTAAGAAGAATAGGTAAAACATATAAACATGGAATTCAACATATACTTAAACATATTAATAAACAAGAAAATGATGTATGATGTACAATTATACACATAAACATAAAAGAAAATAATGATATAGTATTAGCATACAACAATCATGAATGAAGTTTATAAAAAAAGGGAATTAATACATAAAAATAATCACAAGAGAAAATTAATTATGAATAAAAAACATGATCCCATAATATAATGTTTTAACAACTTTATAATATAGATAATAAATAAAGTAATTATAGTACATAATATAAAAGTAAATGGGTTTTAAAACTACCAAAATACATAGTATATAATAGAGTATATAATAGAATAATAATTTTATAGCATAGGATATAAAAATATTTAGGTTTGTTTTTAAATAATATAAATATAATTAATGAAATATTTAATACCAATTAAATATAATATAATAATATAATTAATAATAATATAATAATATAATTAATAATAATATATGTAAAAATATATAATAAGTAATAATAATATGAAACAATATATGTTAAAATGTAAAATAATGTAATAATATGAAAATATATAAACATTATGTGACGAAAATACAATTAAATAAATAATTAGTAATATAATATATATTAAAATATACATTAATAATAATATAAAAAATATGAAGTAATATAATAAATATTAAGTGATAAAATATAATAAAAATATAAGTGAGCATAAAGTAAAAAGATGACATATAGATAATATGATATATAAAAAATAATAAAGTAATATAATATAAATACATGGAAGGATAATATATGAATAAATAAATTAAAAAAGGATTAAAATAAAAAAATAGATTGAATCTTAGGGTTAATCTTCAAAATAAAGAAAAACCAATTTGGGCCCCCTAGAACACGCATTTTAAAGTACGGGGACTCATTGGGCAATTAGCCCTAATCCCTAAAACGGCGTCGTTCTTAGAGCTGGCCCTTTAAAGGACAGAGGACCAAATTACAACAAAATAGAATATTAGGGCCAATTTTAAGTAAAATAATATTTGAATTAAACGAAATTAAGTAAGTTGAAAATGCGGAGGGACCGAGGGAATAAATATCCCAACTTAGCGGCAAAACACGCGGATCTCGCGGGTCAAATATATAACTCATTTTATCCCTAAAAAATTTCATTTCTAAGCAACCCTTTAAAAAAAACCAAAAAAAACTCTGAAGAGCCCTCCGAGCTCCGACCAAGGGCCGTCATGGCTCCGGTCATCGGGCCTTCCCACGCGCCTCACGCGCCATCATATACGGTGGCCAGAGGACCAAAAAAAACCCTCCTTCTGTAGGTAAACTCTCTCTCCTTTCCTTTATTTGTATTATTTTGTAAAAAAGCTTAAAAAAGATAGAAAACAGTAGGTTTATCTTTGATTTTAAAACTGTTTATTATTTTTAAAAAAACGAAATGTAAACTGCTTCGTCTTTGTTGTTGTTTTTCACTGTATATGCTGGAAGATAAAAAAACAGATATTAAAAAAAATCACCTTTTGACAAAAACGCTTCTGATTTCTTTTGTTAATCTCTGGTTTCTTATTTCTCTGAGTATTCGTGTGTAAAAAAGGGTCCCCTTTACAGATTTACAAACGATGGCTTTATAGCCAGTGTTTCGTTACATATTCTGGAAAGAAATCTTTGATTTCTTTCCATTTATTGTCTACTGTATCTGCTGTATCTTTGACCGTGATCTGTTGAGATTCTCTTTGCTTTAGTTTCCTTTTTCTGCTTTTTCGTATCTGCTGTGTTTCCTTTTTCCATTTTGCAGGTACCCGAAGATCTCGATGGTTTGCTGGCGTGAACTTGTGCAGCACGATTCGACACTGAAGTCACGGCCTACTGGTGGAGGCGTGATCGGTGGGCAAGCTGGTGCGTTGAAAGGCCTCATGACAGCACCCTGGTGGTGTGTCGGTTTGGGAATTGGCCCAACATTAATGGCTTCGATTTCGGGGACTGGGCAGACGCTCCCCGATGCTTTCAGAAGGTGTTGCGGTGCAAGGAAACGAGCTAGGGTTGGAAACCCCAGCTAGACACTTTAGATTTTGGGCCATTTGGGCCCTTGTGAGTCTTGGGTCAGGGTCTGGGTAGTGATCTGACTTGGGCTTTGGGTATATTTGGGTCGTACGGGTTAAGAGTATTTGGTTTCAAGTATTTTGGGCTTTGTAAATGGATTTTTAATGGACTTTTTAAATAAATAAATATTTATTTATTTAATTCTGTTTTTCTTTGTGATTCTTTAAGGCCCGGTTAAATTTGGGCTATTACACATGTATTAAATATATGGCCGAGTTTCCAACAATCCCATAGGCATATAATGAAAACTCTTTCCTTAAATTTCCACAAAACCGAATGCACATAATTACATTATATCATCACCAAGTCAAATATTCATTTTATTTTCGCATGTATTCCTTGATTGCATCGTAGATATTTGTAACAAGTCTCGAGAGTTTTCCTACCTCAACTTAAATAAATATCAAGATAGTCATACCTGACCATTTCAATTAAATTTCACAAACATAATTCAGTTCTTTTAAAGGATCAGCGAACTCGCACACCCCGTGCTAAATCTTTGTAACGTGTCGCACACTTATTGCCGTTACATTAACGTCTCGCACACTAAGTGCTAAAGTCTTGTGACGTATCTCACACTTAGTGTCATCACTTTACCTCTCACACACTTAGTGCCATATTTCATCAAGTCAATCATACACATAAGTTTTACATAATATAAAATCAGCATATAAATTCCACGTTTAATTATATATAACAACACAGTTATGCTTATCACTTACCTTGGACGATATAAAAACGAAACGGGACAGCTAGTCGGCCACCTTCGTTTTTCCCCGACCCAAATCTGATTTCTTTAGTTCTTGATCTAAACACATTCAAATTAAGCTCATTCAAACACATTTTCATTCAATTTAGTCCAAAAAAAAACAAATGGGCAAATTACCATTTTACCCCTAATATTTATAATTTTTACAATTTAATCCCTAATGCACAAAACACAAAATATGCAAAATTGACCACACCTACGGTAGGCCAAGTGTTCCTAGTGTTCAAACAAGTCCATATTTTTCATCAATTTCACATTTTAATCCCCCCACATTTTTATTTTTACAATTAAGTCCTAATTACCCAAAATCATCAAAAATTCCTATACAAAATATGCTAACCCAACATATATCTTTCACAATTCACCATCAAGAAATAAAATTCACAAGCTCTCATCAATGACATAACTCAAAATATCCATCGAACTTTAAAATTTAAGCATGGGTTTTGTGGTACTCGAAGCAACGATCTCAAAAACGTAAAAATTATCAAAAACCGAGCTTAAACTTACGTTCGATTGAGCTTGGAAGTAACAAACCCTAGGTGTTCTTTCTTTTTCTTTCTTTGTTTAGTTTCGGCATTGGAGATAAAGTTTATGAACTAATGTTTTATGATTTGTTTTTCTATTATAATAACCTTTATTATTGGTTTCCCAAAATACCCATAATGATTTAATACTAAAACTTTATATTATAAGTCCATTACCATCCAACATATATGACAATGGGCTATTTACACTATAAAGGCTTCCATAAATAAAGCCATTAACAATTTGGCCCTTATACCTTAAGCTACCAAATTTCTATTTTATACAATTTAGTCCTTTTATTTAATCGAACACCTAAATGACAAAATTAAATTACGAAAATTTTACGGATATCAATTCACACAGAATAAACACAAAAAATAATTTTAAAATATTTTTCTGACTCGGATTCGTGGTCTCGAAACCACCATTCCGATTAAGGTCCAAATCGGGCTGTTACAGATTCATCTCAGAAGCAGGATCTCCATCAAGACTGAAGATCTCCATCAAGACTGAAGATCTCCTTTCAATTTCCCTCGAAGTTTTTGGGTTCTTTATGTTTTGTTATTTTCCAATATTTTGAGATGTTTTTCTTTATGAACATGAACTAAATCCCCTAAATAACTAAAGGGGATGAAACCTAAGACGGATCTTGTTATTATTTTCTGAGTTATATGATAAATACTTGATTTGTTCTTAATTATGCTTATTAATTATTGTTTTAATATTTCAGGATATTAATTCAAGTTGAATGTGCTTATTCAGTGGAGCAAAAGTCTCTGTTTAGGAGTAGATCCAACATAATTAAGCGGAGTTGATTGCAATCCTAGAGATAGGACGACGAAAATCTACTGGATTAGAGTCAAATCTAATAAGGAAATCCATAGATCAAGTTAATACGACAATAGGGGTTTTAATTAGAAATAAATTTCAATTAATCAACCTAGAGTTAGTTGTTTTTAGTCTCGAAAGAGATTTTAACATAAATTAGGGATTTCTACGGATCAAGTCAAGTGAATATATTGTCTAATTCAGAATTATATAATAAGTGAAGTCTAGGTGGATTCTTCCTTGGGTATTGTCTTAATCAATCAGTTTTCTAAAAGTATTTTCTCCAATTCTTAGTTAGTTAATTAGTTTAGTAAATTTTAGTTTAAAACAACCATCTTTTATTGTTAGGCTAGATAATAGAAAGAAAATTAATACTAGTACTTTTAGTCCTTGTGGATATGACATTCCGGTCTTGCCATAGCTATACTACTGTTCGATAGGTGCGCTTGCCTTTATCGTAATCATAGTTAGTTTTAGGATCACCAATCAAGCAAGCATGAAATTAAGTGTTGATTCATCTAGAGAGCCAGTAAATTCAATGTTGTTTAAAAGTATCGTTGGAAGCTTAAGGTATTTAACTATCACGTGGCTAGACATCATGTAGGCAGTAGGATATTTATTTCATATTGGCTTCGTGACATTTTCATGGTCATCGAAAAAGTAACAAATAGTAGCCTTCTCAACATGTGAAGTAGAATACATGGTTGTTGCAACATGCACATGTCAAGCAATTTAGTTAAAGAATATTTTGGGTGGATTGTTTATTATACAAGAAGGTTCAATTACAATTTATGTTGACAACAAGTCTACAATATCTCTTACAAATAATTTAGTGTCTCATAGTCGAAGTAAACATATCGATACAAAATATCATTTTATTTAAGAGCAAGTGAAGAGTAAAAATATAGAGTTAATCTACTACAAAACAAAAAATTAATTGACAAATATTTTTACGAAGTCATAAGCGGACGTTTTCTATAAACTCAAAGAAAAACTTGAAATGAAAGCTCGATTCGAGAGAGAATATAGAAAATTGAAGCCAAGCTATTCAAATTGGACTGAAACTCGACAAAACGTGGCTTTTAAATTGATTGCAAAGTGGCCTGCAACTTTACAAATTGGCTTGCAAACTCATAAAGGATAAGCCTGCTGGAAGTTTCATGATATACTTAGTGATAAGCATCACTAAGGGGGTAAATTATGTTTATATATATATATATATGTATATTTCGTATATTAGTGTGTGTTGAAAGTGAAAAAATAAGTGTAAGAGATAGAAATCCAGCAACAGCTAGTATAAAGTAAAAAAAGTGTGTAGTGTTGAGAAAGAATTGGTGGCGTAAGTAAATAACTAGCAGCAACTAGTGACTAAAATTTATATATTTGTAAGTTTTCTTTCTTATATATTTTTGAGTAATAAATTAATTTGATTTTGAGTGTCGATTACGCTTCCAACATACACATCTAATGTAACTGCTCATTACTGGTACTTAATCCACCCTTTGCTTTAGTGTAGTCTCGATCAGCATTAGAGGTGAGTATGGGCCGGGTCAAGTTTAACTAAAAATTTAGACCTGTTTGTTAGGTCTGGCTTTGGCCCGGCCCGGTTAAAAAAATGGACTTAAAATTTTGCTTATGCCCGACTTGGATAAAAATGTTAAAACTCGAGTCTGATTCGACCTGCTCATATTAATTTTTATATTATTATATAATTTTAAAAAATATATAATACATCAAAAATACTAAAAATATCAAAATAAATATTTTCTAACAAATTGAAAATAAATTTTAAAAAATATATATACTTAAATAAGACTAAGATAGATGCAACTTAACAAGCAAATGTCTCTAAAATAATAACAAAATTAACAAATGTCTTTAAAATAATAATAAAATTAGCAATAAAATAAATTTTATATAATATCGAAACAATAACAACAAAATAGTAGCAACATAATAGTAAAATGGTAGCAAAGTTGAGAGAAAATAACAATAAAATAATATTAAAAAATATTTTTTTGTCCTTTAGTGGATTCAGGCTGGGCTCGGACCAAAAATACCTTGCCCGAGGCTCAACCTATTTTTTAAACGGGCCTTATTTTTTTGTCTAAACTCATTTTTGGGCCTATATTTTTATCCGAGCCCTCCCATATTTCGAGTGGATCTTCAGGCGGAGCTAAGTGGTCTGGTCCATGATCAGGTCTAGTCAACATTATTTATATATGAACCATCAGCCTCATCCAACGTCCCAAACTTGTGGAGTCCATCAAGCGCCACATGTCTTAGTAGAATTTCACTCGATTTTTCATCCTTAACAAAATAATAGGTAGGGTGAAATTCAAATAAACGAAATTATCTTTACCGAACTTAGAGATAAGAGAGAAGATTTTTAGTAATAGGCGGCACATGCAGTAAATGATGAGAACATGTCTAGTACAAGATCTTATATTAGTTATGGTATGACTAGAACATCATCAACTTTACTCGTAAGGCAAAGCCGGAAATTTTACTTTTAAGGGTCTGAGATAGTATTATAAATTTTTGGAGGGGTCAAAACTAATATAATTAAATTACATTTTTTTTTTGGAGGGGCCAAAATTAAATATTTTTCATTCAATTAAGAACTAAAGGGCTTAAATAGAATGATATAATGTTTGAGAGGGACTTAAGGAAAAATTTTCCCATTTAAACGGAACCCCTGCCTGCCCGTTTGCTACGCCCCCTAGTTACCTGTGCCTATGTGCTTGTCACTCATAATGAGCTTCAAGAAATCATTCATCACATGATGAGTGGCCCTAGAATGTGGATACCAACTCCCATCAGCTCTGCCAATTGAGGATAAAACCATTGAATTCACCTGAGCAACAACCTTATTGCCTTATGTGATAGGAGCTACCTTATCATCCACATCAGTTTCCAAATAAGAGTGACAAGAATCAACATATACAGAGTTTTTAAGTAACTATATATTCATTGAAACAGGTGCATGAACAGGAAAGTGACCCTAAGGTAAGGGTGATTAAACATGTGAAAGCATCTATCCACTAGATAGCCCATCTTACCACATAACTCCCATTGAAGATGTTGTGAATTGTAACACCCTCTACCCTTGCAAAAATACTAGGAATAAGGACATGGCATCCTGTGATGTTGATCCAGAGTGTTCACCATAAAAGGTTGAAAACTAGAGTGCATCAGTGTTGATTGCCTGTGGCTATCTCACAAGAATTTTCAACCTTGATTAAGCATAAATCAAAACGGATACAACACGCTCAAAAGTTTAAGGTTCTCTACTTGCATTAATTATGGCCATTAATGAATCAAACTTTTGAGGTAGGCCATTCAAGACAAGACCCCCTCTATTTGCTCAACCTTAGGGATTGAGTTGCCACAAGTAGTCAAGGTATCACAAATTTCTTTAATTTGAGAAAACATAATCTAGCATCAACAATCTCCTCTGTGCATAGCCCTCAACTTGAAGTGAAAGTGCATGACCTTCCTTGTTGAATGAGTTGAAAAAAGTCGCATCAACCTGGATCAAATCGATGTCTAAGTCTCCGACCTTCCCTGGAAGGATATGAGCACTCACAGTTGATGGCAACTATAAGATTTGAGTGTTCAATCTTGTTATACATATGGCCTTAAGAACAGACTTCGGTTGAATAGGCTTAGACCTACTTCCCTCAATACCATCTGAACTATGACAAGTACTTACTGTTTCCACTGCAAGAATTTTTTGTCGTCTAAACAAAACTTTGACCCTTCTATTAGAAATTTTTGCAAGAGCAGTGTGCTCTTAGCCTCATGTTCTAGATCATCCACAAACTCTGATGTCTATGCCATGAATGAACCTTAATACCTTCAATTGCAACTTCAATACCAAGTGAAAATGAAGAAACAACGTGTAACATTGTTAATTACTAAAGAAACCGTGCTTAAATCAATCATTAACTATTTAACTACTTAAAGTAAATAATCAAAGGGTCAAATGGTCAACTAATACACTTAAACTTGAAGTTAAATGTAGGATCGTTGGTTAAGGTTGGGAGAAACTCATTGTGGATTGGGACAGTCTTAAACTTGGAAGTTATGGAGGAGAACATATTGGCGATTAATTATCAACCAAAACAAAGGATTAAAAAGAACTGGAGTCAGAGAAAGCTTTTGACGGAATGGGCAAGAAAAAACAACACAAGTGCTAGTAATTGAATATTTATTACATATCATCACACTTCACAAAAGATCAAAAGCATAAATTCATGGAAACCATGCATTTTATTAATAATTACACAACAACATCATCCAAATTATTCATGGCTAGCTCTTCAATGGCTGTGATGACCAGGCAATTTTTCCTTTATCTTCTCCATCATACTCTTCTTCTCATGTTGATCATGGTGTTGGTACTGCTGCTCAGGCGGCGGCGTTGTTGCGTTGCTGGTTGTTGTGATTCTGGTTTTGGCAACGTAGGTTACGGTTTGTGATTGCCCCTCCTCCCCCGCCTCCGTCTTATGCTTTCCACCCGTTAGTTTCTCCTTTATTTTCTCCTTTAGCCCTTTCTTCTTCCTTCTACCGCCCATCCCATCGTCCTCAGACTAAAAAAAAAAAACGCAGTTATTTTATATATAATCAAAATACAGCCAAAACCCTGAACTGTCATCATCAATATATATAATTTTATAGATGATGGGAGGTGGTTTTCTTCACCGAGCTAGGGCTGGAGTCGTTGGAGCGCTGAATCTCTTCTGTGGTGGAAACCTCGTAATGCAGGTGCTGTGGCTGATACTGCGGCTGCTGTTCCTCCTGCAGGTACTGAGGCCGCAGCTGCTGCTGCTGCTGATACTCAGCAGCGGCGGAAAGAGTGGGATCATATCCCATCTGACCACCATACATATCTGTCTGCTTGGCGGCTACGCCAGAGACGTAAACGGGGTTACCATGTTCGTCAGTCAGTTGAACGGGGTTGCCATGCTCGTCAGTAAGTGGAATGGGGTTGCCGTGCACATCTCTTAAATCAGACATTTTTCTTCTTTTTTTTTCTTTGTACGACAAGAAAAGCCAAAAGGAAAGTAAAAAGAAGAAGCTTGAAACACAGTTGACTAGTAGTGGCGATACAACAGTATTTGACAACTAAACAATGAGGTATAGTATAAAAAGGAAAATCCAAAGTCGGTGGGAAGAGTACGTTTTTGCATGCAACTTAGGTTTTTTTTACAGATGGCGAGGCGTTCACAGATGATGCATTCACATATCGCCACGTTATATAACTGAGCAGACACGTGTAACTCAGATGTGGGAGGCAGGAGGCAAGTAAGGCTGTGATAAAAAACCTAAACTGCTAAGCCCTTCCTTCTTTCACACATGTACATTGATGTTTTTCTTTACCTGGCCTTATGGAGTGCAGAAAATTAATTGTTGGTTTAGTAGATATTTTGAAAAAATATTATAGTATGATTTAGTGTTGGTTAATTCTTTTTAAACATGCTCTAAGTTTTTAAATTTTTTATATATTTAAATTTATATTTTTACATTTTTTATTTTTAAGAATTTAATCTTATTTTTAAATTAAATTCAATAATATTGTTAATCTTATTGGTTTAATATTCCAAATTTTAAATTGTACTTCATTTATTTTTCAAAATAAATTTATAATTCAATTGATATAAAGCAAAACAGTAAATCATGAAGCAGAAGCAAAGAAGGGTATCATAGTAGTTGAGAATTAATTATTTTATGGTTTAAAAAATAATAAAATAAATATTAGTAATTTTTATATTTTTTTATTATTTACAAATAATAAACTGATTCAAAGCGGTCAAGCCGATTAAGCTAATATTTGGTTGGATTTAATTTTTATTGAGTTTAATTTTATTTTGGCCTGAATAGTGATTAAATATATGTATTTTTATTTAAGTTAAATAGTTTTTATTTTTATTTAATTTTAAATATTTTAAGATAACAGAAATGTTTTTTAATTAATAAAAATTAAATTATATTTGAAAAGTATTTTAAAATTAATTTAAATTAAGTGAAACTCAATTCAATCGAATAAAAATTAAATTAATTATAATAACCATATCTATACTATATTTAAAATTTTTGATTGAGTTGGTATTAGAAGTTAATTAAACACTAATTTAGTTGGAACATAAATAAAAAAATTATTATTACAAAATAAATTTTATTAATATTGTTATAAAATAAAGAAAGATAGAGAGAATAAAGAAAAAAATATGAAAGCAATAGAGAATATACTTAATTAATCAAAAGGATGATTACAATGTTTCATCATAGTCTCTATTTATAGGCATAAGAAATATAAAAGAAGTAGAGATCTAATTCTAATAACTATTAGAATTTGAAGTATATTAAAACTTTATCTTGATTATGATGGACATCCACTTAATAAGATATTCATGACACTCCCCCTTGGATGTCCATTGATAGATAATGTGTCTCGTTAAAACCTTATTAGGAAAAATCTTGTGAGATAAAAACCTAATGAAGGAAAAAGAGTACATAATTTATAATACACATAATATATTGCCTCATTAAAAACCTTACTATTCACTAAGTCAAATTTACCACATATGTTCAAATTATTTCAATTCATATAAATGAACAATTTCTCGAGAATTTTAATATGCTTCTAGCATCCTAAATCCTTCAAAGATTTTAATATAAATTTTACTATATAGTGATTCATAAAAAGTTGTAACAATAACCATTAGACGCAAGTTAAATCTTTTATGAATTGTCAATTGAATAATATATCTAAAGGTTATTGCATCCACCACAAAAGAATATTATATCTTTTCATAATCAATGCTAGGACTTAACGAAAAACTTCATATTTTATTCCGTTTTTGCAAAACTACTTCAATTGCACCTTCACTAGCTTTATACCTTTAGATATTTGGGCTACTGGTCCAAAAACTCCACGAATTTAATTGTACTTGAGTTGTATCTTTCTATTTTGATCAATTTATTCCATATCTATATTTTTCAATAGATTTATTCAAGATCTTCCTTTTATTTTATTATTTCAATAATAATATTGCATGCAAAATCATTGTCGACCACTTTTATTATTCAGTTCCATATTTTTTCGAATTGACATAATTTATCGAGATATCTTATTTTCATTAATTTAAAATTCAGTTTCAGGTACCTAAATCTTTTATAGAGTTTTACTTATTAATTGTGTCTTAGGTCTCTTCTAGATCACTCACCTCCACTATATGACCATATAGAAGAGTTTTCACCTTTGAAATCGATCAATCTATTATTTATTCTAACTGATGGTCCTACTGGGACTTTGGTTCAAATTAAATATTAACTTGGTTATTCTCATTAATTTTGTAAATACATTTGATAGTTAGCTTGTAATGAGTTATCATTGTTGAACTTCTGGTTCAAATTACTCTCCCCCAAACTCATTGAGTTATCATTGTTGAACTTCTGGTTCAAATTACTCTCCCCCTAACTCATTACAAGTTATTATTTCTCTCCCTCTAATGTCAGGAAAACTATCGAATCAAAAATTGTAATCACAAACCATGTCATAATTAAATCTCGAATACATTCAAAACATCTAGTAATATATATTCCCAACTTTTTTAAGGATTCACTTATCTTTATGCATTGTGGTGGAGCAATTGGAACATATACGCACATACAAAAATTCAATGATTAAAAACTAATTGTAATGGGGAGTATTTATAACTTATTGGCTTGATGCGTACAACACGTAAATCAACATAATCTCATATTGACATAAAAAGTTTTGTTCTCATAAGTAATGATTTAGCTATTAGTTGGAGGCGTACAGTGTATTACTATATTCCCACTTTTAGTGGTCCATGAGTATATCTTTTATTTTCTTTATATTTACATTCACTTCGCGGAATGCAATAGTTTTACTAGGACGAACTTATAAATATCCCAATAGATTCTTTATTTCATAATCACGATCGCAAACATTCGTGAATTTTAAATTAGAATCTATTTATTCATGTTGACACGATTAGTCTCCAATTATAATAAACATGATATAATAAATAAAATATAATAAAATATACTTGAAGATCTTTAACATCATCGCCATCACCTTGACAAATCTATTCTTTACCCATGCTTGTACAATTATAAATCAAAGATCGGAAATAAGAACCACAATACATTCTGAGATTGAATCTTTCAACATCCTGAAGATGAAGTTGTAAGACACAAAGTTTAAGGTGAAAAGGAATTTGAGTTGTGGGATGACTTCAAAAGAGTTTGAAAAAATAGAGAATCATCGTGCTGATAACGTGTTATAACATAAAGAGATATGGAGAGAATAAAGAACAAAGAAAATATGAAAGCAATAGAGAATGTAATATATTGATCAAAGTGGGTGATTATAATGCTTCATCAGAATCTCTATTTATAGGCATAAGAAATATAAAAAAAAGTAGAGATCTAATTCTAATAACTATTAGAGTTTAAAGTATATCAAAACTTTATCTTGATCATGATGGACATCTATTTGTATTTTTTATATGTTTATATAAATCAATAAAATTAATACAATGTAATATTTGAACCTAAAACACTGTAGTCTTCGAATTTTCAATTGGCTTATATGTAAAAAAAAAAAAAAGAACCTTAAGAAAATGTGAAAAAATCAATTAGGTGTCTATATTAAATTTGCACCCAATTAAGCTCCTACTGTTAACTAAATTAATCAATTAAGCCCCCTCCTTAACAGTTTTCATCATTGACCACGTTGACCGTTAAAATAAATTGATGAATGAATCGGATGGTGAGGCATGACAACTTCTGGTTTAATTTAATATTTTCCCATAAAAATCATAAAAATTAAAAAAAATATCAAAAAATATAAAATATTATCATTTTTATATAATTAATAAAACATATTTAAATTTTTGTAAAAACGTATAAAAATTCTATAAAAATTATAAAAAATATTAAAATTGATATAAACTTATAAAAATTATAAAAATAAATAAAATAAACTTGAACTAGACTGAATCAATCGGTTGGACTGATTAGACTGAAATCGGTAAGGGTATTTGTCTGAAGAAAGCCATTAGACTAGTTGACCTGAGAATGGAACAATTGAATCGGTTTTTTTATTTTTTAAATAATTTTAATTTTTTTATTTAATTGAACTGGATGGATTAGTTGAACTGACAAACCGGTGGGATAACTGATTCGACTACTGAACCAATTTTGAAAATCTTGGTTAGAATATTTCATTCTAACATATGCTAATAATTGGATAATGAAATTTAGTTTGATAAAAATATTAAATAAAATAAAAAAATAAATTCAACCACCCAGTTCCCAGGTCAACCGATCTAATGGATGTCCCCAAATCGGAACCCTTGTTGATGTTGGACCAACCGATCCAACTCAAGTTTTTATTATTTTTTAAATTTTTATAAGTTTATATCATTTTATAATTTTTTACAATTTTTATTATTTTTTAAGAATTCTAATATGTTTTATTAATTTTATATTTTTTATAATTTGTTTGATTTTTTTATAATTTTTTATGACTTTTTAATCATTTTTATGAGAAAAGTATTATATTAAACTAGAAGGTACCATGTGTCACCATTTGATTAGTTTGTCAATTTATTTTAATAGTCAACGTGATCAATGAAGAAAACTACAAAGTCTTCCTTTGAAGATCCAAGAAATTCCGGTTCAAGACTTTTAATTTAATACTTTTTCATTTTTAATTGACATAGACCCCAAGTCATCTAGTATTATGAGGTTAATGAATCGGTAATGGTCAAGATAGCTCAATTGGTAGAGTAGAGGACTGAAATTCCTCGTGTCACCAGTTAAAATCTGGTTCCTGGCATATGATTAATTTGAGGGATTGAATTGATGATTTTAATTAACGGCAGAAGCTTAATTGAGTGCAAATTTAATGTAGGAGTTTAATTGATTTTTTTTTCATTTTCTTATGGGCTTTTTTTAACATATAAGCCTTTTCAACTTTTACCGATTGAACCAAAATTTCATTTAATTTTTAAATAATATTTTATGAATAAAATTTTTACATATTATTTTATTCATGTTCGAAATTTGTAACTATCCCTCATAACAATATCAATTTTAATGTTGAAATCTCCAACTCTTATTAAAAAAACCAAAATACCTTAATATCACATCCTACATATATTGGTTTGCATAAACTAATTTTGATAAAACCAAATTATTATCTGAAAATTTTGAAAATATTACAATGAATGTCGTATTTTATCATTTCATAAAGATAAGTCATATATATATATATATATATATATATATATCCATTTCATGTAAAAACAAATATTCTATTTTTATTTGTTTATTACCTTCTTTAAGACTAGTGTCTTTTCTTTCATGAGTTCTTTTTAAAATAAAAAAATTATTCTTATCTTTGTTTATATCTCGAATTAAAACAAATTATGATAATTCGTCCCCTCAAATGACATTTTTTACACATACCTCTATAAACTTGGTTTAAGAAGTTGTGGATTCACTGAAATTTAGGTGTTTGAGGTAATGCACATTCTTAAATTTACAAATAAATTAGTGTGAATCGCCTCACCTTGGGATGCCAAATATTTGTTTGAATTTTAAGTAAAATCAAAATAGAAGTTGAGAGATTTTTACAAATAAATATTTAATTTATAAAAAAGAATAACAAAGATAATATATTTTTAAATTAATTAAAATCCAAAAAAAAAAAAAAAAAACTCAAAGTGATTGTTGAGTGCGTGATGGACACATGCATCGAAAAAAAAATATTAAGTTAAGAAAAAATATAAAGTCCAAATATCAAATTAAAAAGTAAATGTGAAGTTTAAATACAAAATTAAACCAAAAAAATTAAATACAAAAATAAAGAAAAATAATAAATTCAAAAACCAAAAATCATATTAATCCTAAACTTAATGGACATATTTTTGTTTGAATTCTTGGAAGCCAAGTGAGAGATAGTATGATGACCAAACCTGCGAGCAAATGTGGAACATTGGAAGCCCAAAATTTTTAAAAATTTTGTTCCCAAGGACCAATGAAGGTATGGTTACTTAACCATGAAGAAAGTAAAATGTTTAAGAAGTCTGTTTATTGAAATCAATGTTTCATAAGCAGCCAAGATTATCCTGATTTATTCTATTTCTCTCATAATGTAATTCACTACCCTTATTGGTTGGACTGATTTTTAATTTATTCATTTAATAAAAATATATTCTTCCCGGTAAACTTATGTCTTTGAATTTATAACAAAATAATTCGACTCCTTTTTTTTTTTTAAGTTTGTTATTTAAGTTGTAAAATTAGAAAAATCAGATTTATCATGTTTCTATTTGAAAGGAATAAAAATAACGTAAAATTATAATTTGGTTAGTATTCTTTAAAGCAAAGTCTTAAAAGAAATTCTTTCCTTTATATTTCTGTTTATTTTTAATTATTTAAATATTCTTAATTTATTCTAGATTAGAATCATTTGATTTAGCCTTTATTCAATTCCATACAACAATTTCATTCCTCCCACCATTAATTCATCACTATGCCTTACTCGTCTTTTACTTTCTTTTCATTTTCAATTTCTTTTTTATCTGACCTCAAATACTAAATTATACAAATCTCAAAATCCAATCTAAAATATAAAAGTTAGAATTTAAAAGGCTAAAACGAGAAAAAGTAAAAGAAAAAAAAAACTTAGTAAAAGAAAGTAGAAATTGACTAGGGATTGACATTGTTGATTAAAACAAACTTGTTTGAGTATTTAAGTTTGAATCCTCTCATTCATATTTATAATATATATACAATATGCCATAAATAATTTTTATTTGATTCTTCTCAATTTTCATCCTTTTTTTTTTTTTCAGTTTTTCACTTTTGTACCGATTTGATTACTTAAAATATGTATTTTCATTGACCAAAAAAAAAAAAAAAAAGCAACTAATGAATCACCACTCCCAATTCTATAACAAAAATTTGCATCATGGATTGCTTAAAGAATGCCTAGTCTTGGCCTCATTAAGTCACCATTCGGTTTTAAGCAAATGAATTCGAAAATGGGACAAAGTAAATAAATTCAAATTGAAATATACCCAAACCGACTAAAAAAGCAAACTAATAGGAATAGCCCTAAGGCCTCAACACAAAGATAGGAACCAATTCGTGTTAGAATCCAAGCAAGACACTGATCAATCTGTACAAATCAGAATATCAACACTATTCACTTAGGTTGTGCTATATATAGAGATTCTTTTGACTTCATGTTAAGCTATTCTTTCACCTAAAAATTTTGTGCTCTTTATAGTGGGAGTCTTACACAACAATCGTGTCGATACTTGAAAACTGACATCAAGAACTCTTCAACAACTACACAGCAGACTATGAGCAATCCCTATCCGACAGGACTGTAGAAGAGAACAAAACCAGAATCTGCATAGCACAAACATAACAAATTACTCTTCCACTTCCAAGATATCAAAAGTCTCAACATTTTGATGGATAGTTTTGGGTATTTCTCAGGTATCAAAATCGATTTACTTGCAAAGAGAAAACGTGACATTAAGATAACAAAGGCAATTTCATTTTGTAATCCCGACGAAACCAAAACTGAATGCTTTTGATTCCTGTACTGAAGAAAGTAGTGCGTCAATCAAAGGAACACCAACCTTCTAACAGGAGATGAGTTCACGTCTTGCTAGATTTGGCGTGGAAAATTCCCTTTTTCCCGGTTGAATGATCCTCTGAAAGGGACTTAATGCCCTTTGGTCCAAACGAAAAGTGTTTCCGTAGGAAAGGTCTGCCAATTGCATTTTTCATGCTTGAACTGGAGGCCCTCTTTTCATTTCCACCACTTTTCGGATGGTTAAAGACTAAAGGATCACTATCCATATCACTATCAACAACCCGGCTCCTTGATCTTTTGTTGATTTTAGCCTTAAAATCTGTTTCTGCTTTAAATGATTTATGCTTCTTCTCCCCCAATGTACATATCGGGCAAGAAGGGTTATATTTGTCAATTTCAGGGGTTGTATTTTCCAAACATTCAGCATGGTAAACATGCCCACAAGTTAGGACAGCAACGACAGAAAGCTCATTGCTCATAATAATCTTCTGACTGCTCCACAAAGATTTTTCTGATAATGACTTTGAGCAAACGCCACATACTTGCAGATCAATAGAGGAGGATGCTGAAAGTCGGCCACTGGATTTGCTTATATTCGCATGAAGAAAACCCCACTTATCATCATCAAAAGACCACCTTCCACTCTGAGATGTAGCCATGACTTCAGAATAGGTGTGCATAGATAAACCATTAGAAGAACCACCCCAGGATCCCCTAGTTGATTCATTGCTCCATGATGGCATCACTAGCCTTTCCCCACCAACCGAGCATCTATTAGTTGAACGGGTAGGATGCGCATGACTACGGGATGACGAAGGGGATGTTACTGACAAGGAAGCTGAAGGCAAAGGAAGTGATAACTCAAAGGGAGACAGGTATGAGACTGCAGGGGATTCTACCAGCTCATTCGCCTGAAACACAATTCTCAAAGGATGCCTTATTAAAGGGGAAGTTATCACAGAGTTGGAACCTGGTATTAACTGCCTAAAGGAAAGAGCATTACCTGCTCTAAGTTCACATCAATAGAGAGACTTCTTGAAATGGATTGGTCTGCATAATATATGTAAAACAACATCAAATAAAGCAACTCGAGTACCTTTCACCTTTCGATTAAAAGATCTTTGAAAAAATGGATTAGGATAAGCCATTCACATGCAAGATGAGTGGGACCATCCAACGAGCAAAAAATTGCTCAAAGGAGAACAAAGAAAAGCCTAAAGAATCGGCCTTATATTGTCTATGATCGTCAAACAATAGAGTAATCTTGTTATGCATGCAACTTCTTTACTAAATAAGATTTTATTGGATGATACCAAGTGATGTAACCTAATAAACTTAGGTGAGCAATACCAGGAAAATTAAATTAACATCCATAATTAACTTTAACGTCTCTGAATATAGTACAATGCGCTTTAAAACCAGCTACACGAAGAGTTTACCTGAAGCAGGAGTCCTCAGTTGCCCAGCAGCTCCTTCTGAAGTTGGGAACTTTTGCAATGTACAAGATTGAAAACTCTCCGATGGACTTCGATCCTCCAATGTGCATGCAGACTCGGATTTGATCTCTGATCCATCATTCCGACTAATTGTATCGGCAAACCAACTTATAGAAGTGTCTTCACCTACTACATGCCCTTGGTTATTCCAACGTGAACTACACCTTGGTGAATACCTTATATTCCTACGTATAACCTCACTACCCGATCCATTTACTATAGCTTTGTCTGTAGCAGCAACGCAACAAGCAGCGCCCATGATCCACCAAACCGAAAACTAATTCTCGAACAGAATTCAAACAACCATCGGTCACATTATCCGCAAAGCGAACTCAACCATTCTCTGGTTGCTGACATCAAAACAAAACATGAATAAGCTAATTGAATCACTTCATTATAAAACCTAACCCTAATACTTACTAAATTAGATGCCAAAGCAAGTAAGCAATAGAAAATAAAATAAAATAAAAAAGGAAACCCAAATTAACCGAAACACCTACCAAAAAAATTAAAATGAAGAAAGAAAGAAATTACCATGAATTGGTTAAAACGAGCTTTAATCAGTTAAAAACTAAGTTGATAGACAGAGTGAGAGTTTGTAGGCTGAGAAGAACGCACTAAGCATCCACACCGACTCACTCAAAACTCGAAAGCAAACCTAAACAGCGAATTATAAATATATGTGTATAATAGGTGAGAAAAAGACCAAGCACCGTTCAATTTGCTGGATTCTAGGACTGAATTAAATGGGTAACCAAATGAAAAGAATAATATCAAACCCCCCAAAAAAAAGGTCAAAAAGGATCCGAAATAAATGCCCTAAATACCAGAAACTCTCGGTCAAAAATAACCGAAGAAATGCGTAAATATTAATAAAAAAAATCAAAATGAAGAGCATGGATATTTCAGGTTAGAGAATTGAAGGCGTAGCTTACCTGTTTTGAGCTTCAAAATACGGCAGCTCATTGAACATATAGAGTGGAGAGGTTTCAGAGAAAGAGGTGGTTTTACATTTGGGAAGGAGTTGAGGTCGTGTAGAACGGCTTTATTAACGTCGTTTACAATCTCTTTGGCTTTAATAAAGATATAAAGGCTGTTATATTTTCCCTTTTGCGCTAAACACCGACGGTCGTGATTTTTTTAAAACAAAGTTATTCTTTCATCGCGCCAAAAACAAATTTCGTTCGCGCCAAGCGTTTCAGAGTTTGATATAGGTTAAATTTTGCTATTAGTCCCTGGACGTTAATTTGATCATTTTAGTTCCTGTATTTTTTAAATTTTAAAATTTCAGTCCTAATCAAATGATAATTGTTAAATTTATTAAGTTTTGTTATTTTCAAAATTTGATGCGCCAAACATATTATCATATGTTTAATGTCACATTGACTTGTTATTTCCACATATTCTCCACTAAAAATGCAATTAATAGAATAACAACTGTCATTTGCGTCGAAACTGAAATTTTAAATTTGCAACTTAGAATGATTAGTTGAAACTAGAGGTGATCATGGGCCGGGCCGGGCCGGGTTCGGGCTAGGTTCAGGAAAAAATTTAGGCCCATTTTTTAGGCCCAGGCCCGGCCCGAAATATGAGTTTGAAATTTTGTCTAGGCCCGGCCCATAATAAAAATGCTAGGCCCGAGCCAGGCCCAGCCCGACCCATATTATTTTTTTTACTTATTTCATTAAAAATTTTAAAAATATAATAAATTAAATAAATTTAAAAACATAAAAACAAATATTAAAACAAGAAACAAAATAAAATTGAGAAAAATAATTCTTAAAACAATACACAAACTAAAAAAAATAAAGTTAAAAATTACATATGCTTAAAAAAATAAATATATATATAAATTTATATAATTCGGGGCAGGCCGGGCAGGGCCCGGGCCAAAAAAGGTTGGCCCAAAGCCCGACCCATTTTCTAAACGGGCCTCGTTGTAGCGACGTAAAATTTTTTCTTTCACAGCTTTGGTCGCTAATTGTGGCGATTTATGAAATCTGAATTTCGATTTATTAAAACAAGAGTCGCCACCGATCTTTTTTCTAGGTGTGATCGGACACCTATAAAATTTGTATTTTAAAAAAAACCGGGCTTAGGTCTACGTTTAAAATCCAGAGAAAAAGGGCTCGGGAGTCGGTTACGCACGAGGAAGGTATTAGCACCCTCGTGACGCCCAAAATTGGTATCTATTTAAACGTGTGTTGTCTTGATTTTCAAAAATACGAGTTCGATTTAAAATTTAATCGTGATCCGATCAAAAGAAATGAGGAATTTCGAGTTTTTTATTTTTGAAGGATGTCTTGCTTTTAACATGAGCCGATCGTGATTCACCCAACATAGCGATGAAGTCACAGGCTTAATGTTAAAATCGGCACTTTGCATTCTTGTTTTCTTAAAACATGAAAAATAAAAGTTAAAAAAAATAATATTGATGCTGAAATAAGATATGAACAAATATGTTAAATTCGGAGGTAAATAATGATAAAAAGTTAAGAATATACGAAACAAATAATATTTAAAACATAAAAAATGTATGCGTGGTAATAATAGTCACAACAATGCATATGGTGATAATAATGGTAATGATATAAATACGAAATATTAGTGAACATATATATATAAAACATATAATACTAGGTTTAAGAAGAAAAAAGAAAAAAAAATATAGATACAATAAAATTAAAAATAACCTTACAAAAATAATTAATGATAATGATATATAATATATATTAATAAGCAAGATGGAAACAAAATATGCGCATAATAATATAATAAGAAAACAATGTGTTTAATTAGTACATATCTATATATATATACAAAATATATTAAAAGTATTAAAATATGTACATAGTATGGCATCAAGATACATACATAAAACATAAAATATAACATTAAAAATATATACATGTAATATACGAAAATACATAATAATATTAAGAATATATACATAAAATAGTATATGCAAAATAAATAAGTAGTGAAATAAGAGGTACGTAAAATGTGTATATACATATAGGCATTTAAGTAACATTATTAACATAAGCAATAATAAATGATAAATAATAATTATATATATAATAATAGAAATAATAAGTATAATAGTAGTAGTGACAAAATAATATAAACAATGTATACATAAAATATAATAATAATAAGAAATAAAAAAGAATAACGAGGTAAATTAATAAAATGTAAACAAGGATTAAATTGGGAGCAAAATAAAAGACAGGGTAAATTTTAAAATAAAAACGAAGGTTAGGGACCTATTAGAACACGCATGAAACGAAAGGGGACCAAAAACGCAATTTTCCCGACTATTTCAAAACGCATAGCTGCAAGGGGATCCACTTGCAAATCGTTACAAATTTTCGGGCAGAATTAAGAAACAAAACAAGTACAGGTCGGACCCAATCGAATGTCAATGCAAGAAAGGGAGGACCAAGGGCGAAATAGTCCAATTAAACCAGAAACACGCGGATCCCATGTCCCCTGGGTCGGGTCGCACGGGGATGGACTAAACGGCACCGTTTCCTTATTTTTAAAAATAAAATAAAAAAAACCCAATTATTTCTCTAAAATGAAACGGGAGCAGAGGTTTACTCCCTCCCCTTATTTCTTTCGTTCTGCTAGGGTTCTAAGAACCCATCATCGCGCCGCCTTTAGGTTCGCCGGAGGTCCCTTTGCGCCCCGTCATTATCGACGGCCAATATCGCGCGAAACAGGTCCCTTCCGATCTCCCTTCAAAATGGTCCAACAGCAAAGCCCTCCGACCCGAAGCAAAACAGAGGAAAGTAGGGGGAACCCTCTCTGCTTCTGATTCTTATTGTGGCCAAAGGCCGAACCCCGAGGGTCCGACGACCAGCAAATCAGGCGATGGGGCGTCGACAACGTATATACAGCGGATCCGAGGTATGTCGTTTCCCCTTTTTCTTTATTACTTCCGAATGCAAAATAAAAGAAAAAAAGAAATGGGACGGAAGCAAAAAACTGAGCAAGAAGAAGATCACCTTTTATATTCAACCTTTTTTTTTGTTTATTCAAAATCGGGGAATAAATTTCTATGATAATTCCTATTTTTTTCGAACCCCCCCTTACACTCTTTTCTGTTTTCTTTTCTTGTAGGCAAAAATGGGAATCCTTATTACAAAGCTTTCGGGCTATGTTTCTCTTTTGCCGAATGAGATCCCCCCCTTACAATCGGTTCTTCCTTCTTTTTATGTCCGAATACAATAATATTTTTCAAAGTCTATATCCTGCTGTTTGGTCCTATTTGCTACTGTTGTTGATTGTCATTCTTTGCTGCCCGTGTTTTCTTTCTGTGGTCTCTGCTGTCGTCTCTCTATTTGCAGGTGCTGAGTAGACGTGATGGGACGTGGAGCTGGTGGCCAGAGGTGCGGCGCCGAGCTAAGGGGAGCAGGTGGCTAGGGTTTCAGAAAGTCTGAAACCCTAGTCAGACTGGGAACACGAGCCCCCGGGTTTGGGCCAAAGTTGGTCTGTTGGGCCAGGGTACTGGGTTGTAATGGGCATTGGGTAGGCTGGGTTTGGGCTGCTGTTAGTTTAATTTAGGTATTGTTTTGTAATTTTGGACTTTAGAATTGTAATATGGACTTTTTGGTTTATATATTTTTTGGTTTTTGGTTTTGGTTTATTTGGTTCAAAAAATGTTTAATGGTTTGGGCCCGGGCAAATTTAGGCCCGTACACTCGTATTTTTGCTCAAACCCATATTTCGGGCCTATATTTTTACCCAAACCCTCCCATTTTTCGGGCGGACCTTTGGGCCGGGCCAGGCCGCCCAACCCATGATCACCTTTAGTTGAAACATTACAATTGTATGTATAGTAATTGAATTTAAATATATAGTTTAATAACTACTGTTTGGGCCAGGATTAAAAGTTCAAAGTTTAAAAAATATGAGAACTAAAAGTGACCAATTCGAAAAATACAATAACTAAAATTTATGAAATTAAAATATAGAGACTAAATTCATAACTTTTGTCAAGTACAAGGAGTAATAATAAAATTTATCCTTTAATATACGTTACCCAAAATAAATTAAAATTTGTTAAGTTCTAAAAAATTACAAATGTTACCGAATATAATTACAATACATTTTAAAAATTGTTAATGTTGCCGATGGATTTTTTACTCGGTTGACATCGATATTGTTGTCAATGCAGGAGAACATGAGTTTAAAAGCGCTGAAACGCATTATCCTCCTATTTAAGAGTTAAAAAAAGACTATGAATAATTCTAAATATTGTATATAGTCCTTTGCTTTGCTTTTAATGTCTGATATTTGGTATACATATAAATCACGTATATTTACCATTAATGCTGAAACTAGTATCCTCGAATTTTATAGCATGAAAACAGTAAGTTACAAGTTTATTGTTTAGCAAAAAAAGAAAACAAAAAAGTTACAATTTATGTAGAATAGGTTTAGGGTCATAGTAACTTTGCCTCCTCAGGCTGCTTTTGACAAGCTTCTGAACTGTAGGTTACAATCACTAATCGGCAAAATGCAACATTGTATTAATAATGCAGTGATGTATACGCAGATTCCTACTACAAACACAACATACATTGACAACGAAGCAAACAGCTGGAGCATCAAAGATGAGTATTATGAAGAAGAAGAGCCACCTTTTATCACTTTGTCGTTTTCATGGCGCAGGCTGTTCTCTCTACTGTAAGCAGCTTTAGCTCCCTGAGAAATTCAAAATGGAAGATGAATTCGTCTTGAGGGTTTAAACCACAAAACATAAATGGAAAAAAATTACTATAAGCAGCTGAATGACTTTATTGTTCACTAAATTCTGGAAGGGAAGGCCATACTTGAAATATTGCTCCAAGTTTCTTCAATGCTTTTGCCCGTAAAACAAGAACTTCCTTGGATACACTGGGGTCTTTAAGTACCTGGATAACAAACAGATTTGAATTTTTTAAGTCTTTAACTACCCATAAACACCCATATGGATGTGTCTTACATGAGTATGTTCAATTTTTAAAAGCTTTTCTATATATTGGGAGGGTCATACACCCATACCATGTCCGAATATGAGCAGAGCACAGGTACTTTGAAAAAACTGAAGAGTAAAAGCAAATGCAAAAGACACCACAGATGCATTGTTTTTTGGTATGAATCATACTGTTTTTTTTTTTTCTTTTTGAACTCACCGCTAAGCAGACATGAGATAAAGTGGACTCAATATCAACCACATTGATCTGCCAAAGCGATTGAAGCATGGCATCCTTTTTATCTTCAAAGGTTTTCATAATATTCTCTTCTCTGTTCTCTCCTTGGTTCGCTTTCTTCAGATCTTCTTGTATTTGAATTAAACTTACAGCACCTACAAGGTGAAGCATGTACTTGCTGGGTTCATTTGAAATTTCAAACTTCAAATAAAATGGGAAGGTTTTGAATGCCATTAAACAATATCTAGATCTTTAATCGCATAATATTGTACCTGAAGCTGCCATTACTTGTGATTTTATACGGTGCCCTTTATCACGGACCCATTCTGCTAAGAATGGTACCTTCATGTAACGCTTGTCTTTTCCAAGTTCCTTCGCAGCTTTCCTCGTGTAAATGTATCCAATAGTATGTAGCATAGCCTCACCAAAAGCTGAAAGTGGTAGAAATGATAAATTAATGGCAATAATAATATCGAGAAGCAAAATGAAAGATAATACTACTTAGCATGCTTATCAAGCAAATGCGAGACTAAATTTTGGTCTAAAAGTACTTAAACCAAATCTAATAAATGTCGCAATCTGTTCTTCCTTTACTTTTTTGCTCCAAGTAATATATATCTAAATGTATAATTCTCAAGTTCTTAGGAATAGGTCAGTGACTACCATGGATGAAGCATTTTGGTAAAGAATGAGAAACTGAAAATGTTTTATAAAGCTACTAAATTCCTGAACTTGTAATCTTGTATTGCAGTAAGCTAAATAAATTATAAAAAAGTAACAGTACAGGAGAACTTATAAGATATACACAGTTTTCTTTTTACCATTGGTCATACACTATTAATAGTATTGATCGGATTTAACAGACCCAAAAATATTTGAATCAGCATCGTGTAAAATTCACAAGGATTGGCCGATTCCACAGCAAATACCTCTAAAGAATTGAATAACCTTTCCAATATTATTAAATTAGGAGAATATAAAAAAGCTTACCAGCTTTTGAAAGTCGCCGTGCTTCTGAATTGGCCCAATTAATGAATTCATCAGTTTGACCTTCAACAAATGGCTCGAGGCGATTTTTCAGTAATGTGATGAGCTTTTCTTCCCTTTCTTTCTGAACTGTCTGCATGGTGAAAAAGGGAAAAAGAAAATAAGTATAACTGAAAAGGCAAACATTTAGAGGAGGAAAAAAACTTATAAAAAAGGTTTTACTTTCATCTTTTCCTGAAGTTTCTGCATTCGAGCATCCTTATCAAGTGAATCATCATCAATTTCAGTTTCAACGGTTGCCAAGGAAGCCAGTGCTAGTTGGCCAACGTATTCTTCAAAGAATTCACTCCCAAAAAGCATCCCAAACACAGCTGAAGGATCCAACATGGAGTCCCTGTAACAAGAAAAAGTAAACTAATTAATGATTAAGAAGTTAATAAAGCTTACCACTTGCTTGTAAACTTGATGAATGTCACTTTCTAGTATTTTTTTTTTTGTCCTAAAAACGAAAGTTCCAAAAATCATACTCAAAAAAGAGAACTTACGGTTGTACTCCTGCCTTTCCATGTTTGTCGTATGCTTCACGCTTTTCAGGATCACTTAGAACTTGATAAGCCTCACCAAGTGCCTAAGATAAGTACAAAATACATTATAGGAAATGAAGATGAAAAATAAGTCTTCGTAACCATGGCTTTCAATTTGAGCAGTTTGAGAAACATGAAAGGGCAAATTCAATATAAATACTGCTTTACAATAATAATAATAAGTTGGAAATTTTTCAATAGTGTTAAATCAGGGATCTTACCTGAAAATTTTCAGCAGCTTTTGGATCTCCAGGATTTTTATCAGGGTGAACGAGCCTTGCCTGAAAAATACCGCATACGAATCATATAATAATACATAACATATTTCATCACCCAAATCTCTTATTCTTGCTATAGTTTCAACACACGTCCATTAAAGTACAAATCCAACCCTAATTCCCTTAAAAGTACAGCAGCATCTCATATGTGTTTCTGGAACTGTACATATTTCAAATAGACCACAAGTCTAAACAAGATGAAGATGAAATTAGAAGCTTACTTTGAGGTAATAAGCCTTCTTGATTTCAGCTGCGGATGCATCAATGTTGACACCCAGTACGTCATAATATGCAGTGTCTTTTACCATTGTTATTCTCTTGGAACTGCTCTTAGCTTTAGAATTAGGTAGCCGAATACAACTGATTAGCTTCATGATGAACAAAAAAAGAAAGCAAGAAAAAGCTAATGACAAATTTCTCAAAATCAGAAAAGTCTATAGTTGTATAAACAAAATGGGTATCCACGAATTATGAAAAATAAAGGAATCTTTCAGTGTTAAAACCAAGAAAAGGGAATATTGTTTTGAAAATTTGAACTATAACTATGACCATGGATGACATAAGAATAAATTCAGATCTCTAAATTAAAGTAACAACAAATGATGGGAACTGAAGAATAAGCAAATTCCTGCTGAAAATAAGCATTGTAAACTCATATTTAACAAGAAAAAACAAAAGCAAAAAGAAGAAGATTCAACTTACATGTTAAGGAAAGTGAAGATGAACTGGCTAGGGAAACGAAAGATCGATATAAACTAAATGGAAATCAGGCACTCACCGACCCAAAATAAGGAAACAACCCAAACCCAAATCCGAACTTAAGATATATATGTAGAAGATTAGGCGACGAGATGGGTCCATCAATGAGGCTTTGATTATTACACGTGTATGAACGCGTTGGCCAATAAAATATAAGCAACAACGTCTCATGTTGTCGGACGGAACCACATTGCTGCCTTGGTGTGCTAAGTAAATGTTTGTGAAAATGCCATATCGAAAGGGACAGGGCAGCAACGTTGTACTTTCTCTCTTTTCTTTTCTGGTGGAAAGAGAATCTTGAAAGGAAGCTTCCAAGGGCCAGCTCAACCAGCCATGCACGCGTACCTTGGCCGTGCCCATGTTAGAAACTCATCACAAGCTGGCTATGAACTTTGGAAAACTTCTCATCTAAGTTTTTTTCTCGAAAGCTGGAACATTTCATAAATAAAAATTAAGTAATAGTTCGATACAAATGTTCCCCATAGTCATCAACCATCAAAAGAGCGGAAAGGCCGATAGGAGGTGCATCATAAATACATAAAATATCATGCTCGAAAATAAAATCCGAGAATTGGTGGCTTGAAAATTCCTCCCCATATGAGGGAACATCCTCACATCTATTGTCCTCTCTAAAAATGTGTTTCATCGTCTTTTGCTCCAACCTGGCTATAGCAGTTCTACATATTGGAAACAAGGGTAGACATCATTATGTTAGCATTACTTTCGCTGTTAATCAGGCTTACCACAATTGCAACATCAATTTCAATTTCCAAGCTTGTTAGTTAAGATTGCTAGCGAAGTGAAGGCAATCTATAAGTCCCTAGAATTTAGTTTCAATGCTATTAGCACAAGGGATATGGCAGTAGCTTCCCGTAATCCATTGTCATTGACGGTTCATTTGCCTAATTATCTTTTAATTTAAGAATGTTGGATTAAGAAAATTTTACTCAGTGAGAGCTATGGTTGTTTATCTGCATTGTTTGTTTTTGTTAAAATAATTGTTAAAAAGAATATCTGAAGTGATTGTGATAGAAAATTTTATTTGAAATATTGACAATTTATTAAAACAAAATATTTGAGTTGTGTTGATATCGTAAGATTATTTAAACCCATCAATGAAGATTAATTTACTCGTACAAACATATCTTAAAGATCAAATTGAATATGATCAATTGTATCAAATCCTTTAGATCAATGATATTGGATCGAGACAAAACTTGAATACTTATCTTCCAATAATTTACTTAACTTTGGTCATTTTTATTATATTGCATTTAGTTATTTTAGCTATAGTAGAAAGCATAGTGATTAATCTTTGTTGTTCATTTTACAAACAAAGTTCTAAGGGGAAAATTTTAGTGATGAGAGATCTAATATTTGTTCTATAAAATATAAATATTTTTTTAATTTTAAAATCATCTAATCCATTAAGTTTTATTTTTCAAAACTTAAATCAAAATTTTCACTTGATAATTATATTAATTATTTTTTTTCTATTATTGGAGTGCATAAATTTTTTTATTTTATCCAAATAACACAAAAAAGAATATAGTTATCTTTTGAGTTATTTTAATTGGTATTTTAAATTTAATTAATTAAAATAATTGAAGAGATAATAATTAATATTTTTTTACCTTTTTGAATAATCTCATTATATATTCGGATCATATCTATTTTTTATGCGTTTCAACGCATTTGAACCTATGTCCTTTTGCATTAGTATCAATAGTTATGCCAATCAAATTAATTGTTAATCGACAATAATTATTAAAAATGACATGAATTTTATGAAATATTTCTATTATTTATGTATGTATTCCATTTTTTTGTGTTTGAATGAATATTTAAATAATTAGATTATTTTTTTTGCAAATTATTTATAGTATTCTTTAACAAAATTTTTCATTAACATGGGTGAGCATATAAATAAATTTTGTCATGTTATATAGAAGTCTCGGCTTGAATTATATATTAGATTTTCTTTTATTTTGCAAATAGTCTCTTTTCACTTCCTTAGTTATTTTAAAAATAATATTAATTATATCGATTAGGTCTTAATTTAATTGATATGAGTATTTTTGTTAATGCAGGAAAAGATAAGTTCAAGTACGCTGAAATACATTATTCTCCCATTTATGGGTTGGAGAAAAAAATATATCACTTATAATGAGATTATTCAAAAAATAATATTATTACCTATCTTAAGATTTTTTATTGCAATTTTTTGTTGTTGTTAATGTATAGTTTTTTTTTACTTAATTTTTGTTTATAAATTTTTAATATAAAAGACCCATTTTTTTTACTTGTGCATAGTGTTATATATATATATATATATATTAGAGTTTGCAAACTTCATCTTATAAGATTGATTAAGATTTAGATGACTTAAAGTTAATACGGATGCATCTAGATCAAGTTTTAACTTTATGGCGGCAATAGTAAAAGTTGCACAAAATGATGATGGTTGTTGGATTTGAGTTTTTAATAAAATGATTGGCTCATGTCCTATATTGGAGATAGAATTATGCGGAGCCTATAAAGGACTTTTGATCTTATAGGAGAGGGGTGCTAAGAAAATTATGCTGGAAATGAATTACAATGAAGTAATTGACATTCTTAAAAGATGTGAAGAGGGGAGTTTGCCAATTTCCAACAAAATTCAATGACTTATATCAAAATCTTGATTGGTTCTGATTAATTACGGACGACGAGAGCTTAACAAAATAGGTGATGGGCGAGCTAGACTGGCCTTGTGTTCCACCACTCATCACACTGAATTTAATGTTCGTCCTGTTATTGTCTATGATTTATTTATAATAGAGAAAGTTGTAGGCCCGAGAGCCAACTAATTTTGATTTCATTTTCTTTTGTAAAAAAAAAATCACAAAAAAAAATTATTACTTTCTTGAATTATAATTTAAAAATAGTTGCTTTATATATAACTAAACATATAAAATAAAATTATTAAACAATATATAAATCTTATTTAAAAGGCTTAAGGGTGCAAAAAGCCCTCAAATTTTTTCAAAAAAAGCAATTAAACCCTTTTTTGTCACTCATTTTGGTATTTGAACTTTTAAAATGTATAAAAAAATCCCTCAAACATTTTCAAAAAAAGTAATTAAGCCACTTCTTTTTTGGCACTCAATTGGGTACTTGAATTTTCAAAATGCATAAAAAAGACTCTCAAACTTTTTCAAAAAAAAGTAATTAAGCCCCTGCTTTTATTAAAAATTAGAAAAAATTATAAAAAATTAAAATCAATAAAAGATGTAAATACTATTAAATTTCAATAAAAAGATTCAAATATTAAAAATTATAAAAAATATAAAATTTGTAAAAATATATATAAAAATGTAAAAATTTTATAAAAATCGTAAAAAAATTATAAAATATAAAATTTTATAAAGTCGTAAGAAAATTATACAAAATGTAAATAAATATAAATTTCGTAAAAAAATTTTATAAAAATTATCGTACCGAAAGAAGCATTTTATAATTTTTCTATAACTTTTATTGATTACTATTGTATTATCATTTTTCGTCACATGTCACGCTGTGTTGTGATAGTGATGTCTTTAATTGAAAAAATTAAGGGTCCTTAATTTTTTTTATGATTATACAATTTTTATTTTTTACTATTTTTATAAAAAAATTCTAATTTTTAATAAATTTTAAATTTTTTATTAAAACTTAATAATTTTTTAAAATTTATTTTTTTAATTTTTTTAATTTTTAGTAAAAGCAATGGCTTAATTGCTTTTTTAAAAATTTTTGAGGATTTTTTGATACATTTTGAAAGTTTAAGTATTCAATTAAATGAAAAAAAATAGGGACTTAATTATTTTTTTAAAAAATTTGAGGACTTTTTTATATATTTTAAAAATTCAAGTGCTCAATTTATTAATAAAAAGAGTTACTTTTTTTAGAAAAAAATTTTAGAGATTTTATACCTATTTAAAACTATCAAATATTTTTAAGTAAATTTATAATTTTCAATTGAAAACAAGAATAAAATTAATTGATGCACTAATAAAAATAACATATGAGGGTTTGGAAATACATAATGAGACATCATTCCTTGAGCCAGAAGATACGGTGCAGTCTGACAATAGATTCAGGGGCTCCCCTCTGAAAGACCCTGTAGGATACAGGCCCTACACCTTAATCCTGCGTGTAAAAAAGATATAGTTTATCAATAAGCAAGAGATTATAGTGGTTAATAAATGTTTGGCGATGCAAGGGAACTGAAATCCTCTGCTTGCGCTTACTCCTGCCCGGCTAATCTAATTGGTCCACGTATGATAATAATTTTATATTTTTACTTCCTGTTAACGTCGTCAACTCTTTTTCTTTTCCTCCTCCTCAAGTTTCATTTACTTTTTTTTTTTTCCTTTTAAGATCCAAATAAGGATTTATCGAATGCTATGCTTTAATATTGCATCTGAAGTTTTTTGAGTGTCAAAAAAATCTAAAATTAGTCTCATTCAATCCATCTGCAACCTTACAATTGTCAGGTACCAGAAGCTTAAGCCACTGAAAGAACACTTTACTAAACCACTCTACAAGTTATGGATCCAGAAACATACATGAGTTCTAAGTCTCAACAGTGATCTAGGTATCAAGCTGAGACTATGGGTCATCATTTTAATCCAAAAACATACACTTACTAAGCCATGGTAATTTCTGGCTTACTAAACAAGAAACTGAGTTTATGTCATACATGTTTGTAGGGTGTTTTTGACCAGGAACTTAAGAAGCAGGCATTTAAAAGTCATTTATGGTTTATTGCACCTTCCCATCAAAGATGAGAGGGAATCTATTGAAAGAAGGCCTTGAAATGCTCATATGAATGCTTCACATCATCAACAACCAATTTCTTGTATGCTATGCGCATCAATAATCAGGGAGCACCGACATCTACTCTATGCATCCCTACACCACTTACATAACTGAGATTCCAATACACAGTCAAGGCGCCCCTAAACGGCTGCCTGGATGTTAACTTGAACTCCGTTTCTGGCAGCCTCTCAAATCAGATCTCCTGAGCTTCTGTTGTGGCCGAAAAGAAACACTATTTTCACTGAAACTTGAGAAATTTGACCCCAAAAAACTGCAACTTCAAGAAGCAGAGAAAAAGGGCACGGCTTTAACAAGACTCCGAATTTAAATTTAATGGTACATGTGGGATGGGGCAAAGGGGCAGTGAATTTTTGTCCTATGCAAGGTAGGATTATTTGATGAAAGAGGTAATGAAAATATGAGTTTACAATGAAATATTAAATGATAGGCTTGTTTAAGGCTTGGCTGAAATAAGAGAGTTTAGTAAACATACGAGGTATAGAAATTTAGATAAAAACCAAAGTTTTTTTTTATTTATTTGGGGGAGGATTTTTATTTATTTAAATATTTCTGGTTCAAGAAATGATTTCTCATTATGTCTTTGCAAGCCCTGTATGTCATTGCTGTTAATGACGATGGTAATGGCTACATCGATCAACTTTATTCCTGTTTTCAATGAACAATGCAAAGTTTATGTTGTTATTACCCTCATAATTCGGGTTGATCCACGGCTTCAGTGGAGTCTTATCATTTGACCGTATCATCCTTTCCCTTCTTGCGTCCGCTCCACTCGACTCTGATTGGTTTTCCTCATCCTTCAGTACCGATCTTGGGATATTGTGGGGTGCTTGAATTCAACCCTTGCATTTCTATAAGCTTCTACATCTTATATGTTATTGAGTATAGAAAAAAAGTCAAACTTATAGTGCATGGGTTAGGTCATTCATCCTGCAATTCATATGATCTTATGCGATTCGTTCATTTTAAATTTGCTTAAATCAACTTAACCATCACAAGTGAGATTTTTTTAAAATTACTCTAAGACACCAATTTGTATAACAAAAGCAATTGTATAAAAAGAAGTCATAAAAAAACAATATAAAAGCATAGAAAAAAATGCACGCGAGAGGTGTTTGAGTAAATGTTTTTAATATTCTTTTATTCACAAAGAATAAAGAAACAACGATATCATTAAATCAGAACGAGACTAGCATATCCCTTAAATCATAAAATTTATAAGACAAATAATATCTAATTTAATCTTTACAAAATATGATTCTTATCCATCTTCTAAGATTAGTTATCATATTTATCAAGATAACCTATGTTACCATATCTTTATCATTAGACCACTCAGGTTTCAATTTGCAGGTCAATTTTTGTGAGTCAAATAATCTTCATATAATCAATAAACTTCTATTGAATACATTTAATACGATAATCACGGACATTAAACTGTGACCCATGACATTAAAACTTTAATGTTTAAATATTGGATTCAAGTTTAAAATATAACAAATTTTGATGGTTTTTTCTTTAAAATAAAAATTGAAATGCTTTTTCAAGTTAAATATATTTAAAACTCAATTATTTATATTTAAATCCCAGTTTTAATACTAATTAGACGTATATTAAAAATAGATTGTTAAATAGTGGAAATTAGTTTTCTCGATAAAATCAATTGAGGAAACTGATTACCCTATCACTGAATAGGACCATATTTATTTAAAACACCGGCAGTGACAGAATCATTACCCAATTACAGTGCCAGCAATGTCCTTTCTCGGGTACTGTTTCCCTACCACCGACAGATTCGTCGTTTCCCTGCTCTCTCATCTCCCCTGGCTCCACCTCCCCTTCAATCAACTCCCATAATTTCCTTTATGCCCTCCTTTCATTGAGACAAGTCCCCAACCAATTCCTTTCTCTCTCTAAATTCGCCGTCGTTTACTCCGCGAGTTTCTATTTATTTATTTACTTTCTACTAAAATTCTATTTTTTTTTTTAACTTTACTTGTTAACCATAGTCTCCAAGATGAGTTAAAATTCTGGTCAGACACATTTATGACCGTCGGATCTACCTCGTGACCCGTGACGTAAAAACACATCAACTACTAATTTTTCTCAAAGAGAAAGACGCAGTGAGTTATTCATTTTCTTTCACTTCTTTTACTTATTCATTTATTTTTTGTGATTAAATTAAAATAAGAAGCAAAACTTTAACCACCTAAAATTTTGGGCTCTTTACTTACCTTGTTCTTGCTTCTTGATCGTAATGCTGGTTTTGATACGGTTCGTGCGTGTTCACTGATGCCATTTTCACACTATTTGGACCTAAAGCCTGTAAGTCGGATCACCGGCGGCCAAGCCTTGATTCTTCGAGACGGAGTATAGATGTCGGGGCCACTCGATCGATTCGCTCGGCCTTGTGAGTTTAACTTCGTTCGTTTCTTCGTCTTGTTATTCTAGGGTTCTACTGTTGCTACAGTCTGGTTGCTGAGAAAATTTTGGTATTGCAGATAATGGAAGAGAAATTAAAGACTCGATTTAACTAAAGAATAAATGAATTCGATTCTTGTTTAGGTTGTCAGATATAACATTGGAGATTATAGACATTATTTTCATTTTATTTATTTTTTTGACTTCTTATTTTGTTATTTTCTGCCATGATTTGTAGCTTTTTTAGATTTTTTTTTTTTCAGAAATATAGGTAAAAATGAGGGGAAAAAATGATTCTCACTTATCTTTTATTTCTTCTTTATCTAAACACTACTTGTTTTTAACTGCAATGCTTTGATATATGTCATGAGACAGGCTTTGAGGGGTTTTATGGTAGTGATGAGAGGAGAGAGAGGAAATCTGATTTCGAGAACTCAGAGGATGAAAGGCGCACAAGAATTGGATCCTTGAAAAAGAAAGCAATAAGTGCATCTGCCAGATTTAAGCATTCTCTTAAAAAGAAGAGTAATAGAAGGAAAAGTGATGGCCGTGTCAGCTCTGTGTCCATTGAGGATGTTCGCAATGCTGAAGAGCTACGGGCTGTTGATCAATTTCGACAAGCATTAATCATGGAAGAACTGCTTCCAGAAAAACACGACGACTATCACATGATGTTGAGGTGCTTTCCTTCTCCTAATTTTATTTCATATTCCTCAACATAATAGGGTTTTTTTTTTTTTTTGTCAAGTTAGCAGTGGATAGCTTAATGACGAAACATTTTATCTTTTATATATATAGTAATTTCCTTAATGATTGTGTATGCTTCATGGTTCACCAATTAGAATCTTGATTTGAATTTTAATTGGCTTGATAAAGAAACCAATAAGAACTGTGAGTCTTTTGGTCTTATCATTGTTATGCTTTTTGTTTTGTTTTTCAACACGTCTATTTTCTGCTTGCTGATATGATATATCCTTTTAGTTTTTGTTTGGAGCCTTCTGCATCTTCTCTTCTGCTCTCCCATTTTTAGTTTGCCTTGCAAACTTTGAATACTGTGACCGATAATAATTAGTTTCTGGCCTTACTCCTTTGTAGGTTTTTGAAAGCAAGAAAGTTTGATATCGATAAAGCTAAGCACATGTGGGCAGATATGCTCCAATGGAGGAAGGAGTTTGGTGCTGACACCATCATGGAGGTAATCAAAATTAATAATTTGCCTGAAAGAATTGGTTATAATCCATGTTTTTCAGTGCACTCTTCCTTAATTTTCAGGATTTTGAGTTCAAGGAGTTGACTGAGGTCTTAAGGTATTATCCTCATGGTCATCATGGTGTCGATAAAGAGGGAAGACCTGTGTATATTGAGAGATTGGGAAAAGTTGACCCCAACAAGCTCATGCAAGTTACGACTATGGACCGTTATGTAAAATACCATGTCCGAGAGTTTGAGAAGGCCTTTACTATGAAGTTTCCTGCATGTACTATTGCCGCAAAGAGGCATATAGATTCAAGCACAACAATTTTAGACGTTCATGGTGTGGTATGTTTCTTGTAATCGCTTGTTGCCTTGTTAGTACCTTATATTTGGCTTTGAGTTAGTGACTAACTGACTATTGTTTTCTTTTTGTTTGTTTATCAGGGCTTTAAGAATTTTACTAAGTCTGCACGGGACCTGATTATGCGACTACAAAAGATTGATGGTGACAACTACCCTGAGGTCTGCCATCTCAATTTTCTTGTAGGATGAATTGTGAACTTATGTTTCTTGAAAGATTTTTATATTAATTTCTTTCAAGCTGAACTTTTTGTTCTGATCTTTTTTGTTCAGACTCTTTACCAAATGTTTATCATCAATTCTGGACCTGGTTTTAGGCTGTTGTGGAACACTGTGAAGACATTTCTAGATCCCAAAACAACTTCCAAGATTCATGTATGTTAATACTTTTCTGCAAAATTTGAAATTGACCATGCTTTCTTTTGTGGCTTTTGACTTCTTATTTATTTGTTGCTGACTCATAATTATACATACATATATAAATATTGTGGAATAACTTTAGGTTATCGGAAATAAGTACCAAAGCAAACTGCTAGAGATTATTGATGCCAGGTAAATACACTTAGAACTTTCAGGACATGATATATTCTCAGATTTATATTTGTTTTTTACTCCTACGATAGTATAATTTTTATCATCTGTTTCACTTTAAAAGTATATATTCTTTTACTATATTTCACTCTCCTGTTGCCTCCTTTCTAATAGCTTATAATGATGTTTAAAATCCATTCAGTGAGTTGCCAGAGTTTCTAGGCGGTAGCTGTACCTGTGCGGATCAGGGAGGTTGCCTTCGGTCTGATAAGGGGCCTTGGAAGAATCCAGAAATAATGAAGGTTATAAACTGGTTTTGTTATTTATTGTATGTTAATGCTGTTAATTTCAAGGGCTTCATCCGTGCAATCTTTCTAACGAAAAATTTTAATGCATGTGTTTTTTCTCAGATGGTTCTTAATGGTGTGGCATTGGGTGCCAGGCAATTTGTAAAAGTTCTGAATAGTGATGGGAAGGTTATAGCATATGTTAAGCCACAATGTCCAATGGTATATGATCTTTTTAACTTTCAATGGCACTTTTCTTCGTCGCTTAGTGATATTCCTGTTTTGAGGTAAAAATATTGCGCTATCTCATTGCTTTTTGGGCTGTATGACAGTTGAAAGGTAGTGATACATCCACTGCAGAATCTGGATCAGAGGCTGAAGATATTGCATCCCCAAAAGCTATGAAGAGTTATTCACAACTTCTGCTGACTCCTGTTTGTGAAGAAGTGGGTTTCCTTTTTCCCTTCTAATATTTTGTCGGGTTTGGGAATTGAAGTACTTTGCTTGTAGCTGATAATTGTGTCAGACTACATTCATCATGAGTGATATAAATGGTTGGGTAGAAGAGCTTTTAACATGGATTTCTGCTTTTGGAACACTCAAAATGCTTTGGAGTACTGGGTTCATTAATAGAAGAATGCTTGACTAGATGTTTTGCTTTATTTTTGTTGGATCAGCTATTTGCATTCTTTTAACAGTTGCTTTTAATTTTTTGGTGGTTAGTTAACAATATTTTATAACCTATGAGTTGCAGGATGACTTAAAAGGATACTTGATAAAGACTTCATTATGCATCTTATCAGTTTCTACACCCAAGTTTAGGATCATTGGCAATTTTTAGAAGTGACTAATTCGTTTGTTTCGCTTTGTAAATTAATCAGACTAAGGTAGTTGGAAAAACAAGCTATGCTGGCAACTTCTCAGGCTATGATGAATTTGTTCCCATGGTTGATAAAGCTGTTGATTCTAGTTGGAAGAAACAAACCTCCCTCTTGAGGCCTTCTGCTTCCAAAGGTTAACAAATGTACTCTTGCATACTGTTTTACCCTTTTATAAGCTACATTTCTTCTTTAAAACATGCTTAGACCTTTCATAACATGCTTAGGAAAATGAAATGCTACTTCATAATCAGGTACATTAGCAGCTCCTGAAACTCCCAAGGCCCAGGAAGGAATTCGAGCTTGGATTTTGCTGATGCTCATGGCTTTTTTCATGACACTTTACACTCTCTTCCACTCAGTGGCACTGAGTATAACCAGAAAGCTACCTAACTCAGTTTCTGGTCATTGTCAAAATGTTACTGAACCTACACCTAATGCAACTCAAAAGGAAGAATGTCGCGCCCCTTCTCCAACAGCTCTTCAGACTCAGGCAGATCTTCTATCTTCTGTTATTGAGAGGTTGGGTGAGCTTGAGGAGAAAGTTGGTACACTACAAGCGAAGCCGTCTAAGATGCCTTATGAGAAAGAAGAGTTGTTGAATTCTGCTGTATGTCGTGTTGAAGCTCTAGAGGCAGAGCTCATTGCTGCCAAGAAGGTACTGTTGGCAATCTTAATTATGGTATTATTTTTCCAAACATTATCCATATTTCTCTCCCTGAACTGTATCCTGTGAGTGATGTAAACCATTAAATAATATTTTGAGTAAAGTATTTGATTGGGCTAATGAGATTGCATTTTGCATTAGTGCAAAGCTCTGATAATTCTTCTCGGGAATTTGGATTTATTTCCTATTAGGCTAACTGGCTTCCCAGATTGCTCATTTTTATAGAAATCTCAGCGTCTTCTATGGAATATTTATTATCAACTGATTAATCACTTATTTTGGGTATGGCTTGCTGATAAGGCTTTTAATTAATTATTTATTTTTCTCTAAGAGTTTTGCAGTTATGGCCATTCTTGCTTTCATTGTCAAATTTTCATTTCTTTTGCATGTATGTGCTGTATTAAATAGGCTCTTCACGAAGCTTTGATGAGGCAAGAGGAGCTGTTTGCATCCCTAGACAGTCGAGAGCAAGCCAAATTAAGGGTATGTCATTGCATTGGTTTTTCCCGTTGTTTATGTACGTTTCCTAGAATTTGTGCTTAACTTTTTTATGGTTGTGACTGGTATTCCTCTTGGTTTCAGAAAAAGAAGTTTTGCTGGTGATATGTTCTGCTGATGAAGAGACTAAAAACAAAACCGCTTACCGTTTTATGGAGCGGCCTATGTTGATCCACAAGCAATGTAATTGCCTATCCGCTCAGAATCGAATATAAATCCTACTAATGAAACCGTCAATTCTCTCAGGCTCGTCTCATTTCCTTCTTTCCATGTAATGTTTGAAATTGCTGTACTTCAAAAGTATAAGGGGATTCATATATATTTTCGCTTTCGGAGCTTCGTTGTCAAAAGTTTGAGTTTCACTTATATTGCGTTTGCCAAATAAATGTCCGGAACTTGGTTAATGTTCATAAAATTGTGGAAACTTGAGAAATGGACTTTAAAATCCTCTTCTGTAGCTAAGATTTGAGCAGTTCTTTTCTTCACTTTTTTAATCACAATTTTAACCTTGAAGAACATTACAACTTGGGCCAACCAAGAAGACCACCATTTGAGCCAATAATTGTTCAACATATTACAATATCTTTTAAGAAATTTGCTAAACTCTTGACTTAAAGGGGCTTGGAATTGAATATTTTACAAAGCAAAACAATATAGGCAAGCAATACATCTATGGGCTGAAATCTCAGTGCATATCACCAACGCCATCCAGCAACCAATTTTCATCTTAGCCAGCGAAATGGGTTCTGCAGCCACAAATCCAAGAAAATTAGATGTGAGGGATACACCTATATATACATGTATAAAGTTTGCGTGATTTGACTTTTGATAACTTACAAACTTCTTCTTCTTCTTCTTTTTCTTGTCAATGTACGTCTGAAGCTCCTGCTGTTTATCAATGGCTGTCTCAAGTGCCTGCATAAGCAAGAAAGGAAACACAACCAATTAAAGATTCAAAGATAGTGACAAATTTGTGTTCTTCATCGGTTTCTTCAGTAGGATGGCCAAGTTGTAATTATGTACCTTCTTAGTGACAGATAGCTCTTGTTCCAGGGTGCCGACCCTGCTTAAAGCAGTATTCAACATCTCCTTCTTCTCGGGTGGCAACGTTGGTGGTTTGTCGACAAGTACAGTCACCTTCTCTTCCAATTCAGCCATGCGTTTCATCATGGCAAAGATGTCAGCGTCATTAATAGGTGGTGCTTGTTGAGCGGCAGGGCCTGTGATCATTGGGTTAGCATAGTAAACTTGACCACCATACAAAAGAGGTTCTGTCAGTCTCCTAGGTATTTTGCGGGACAAGCGAACCAGCGCTATAATTCCCATAATCATGGCCACAATTCCTCCGAAAATGTTGGTGCCCATTCCTTGAGTAGCCATCCTAACATCCTTCGTCTGGTAACAATCTACAGTTTTGGGAAAAAAGGGTCACAAACGAATGGTGTTATTGCTACATTCTTTAAAACTCAAGAAAACGTACTCAAATGCAAAATATCTACCTTTGGACATGCCAAAATTTTCAGCGTTAGGCCAGGAAGGATGTACACCCTTGTCAACCATCGGCATAAACTTGTCACAGGCAAAGGAGCTCTGGGTCTTTCTCTTGATAGGATTCTGCAATATATAAAACATGTACTTTTATGTTGACTGTTGGGATTCACATCGATGCAGAAACTGATTGCAATGTTTAGCTGCATGAATCATGATTTATCTCGTATGTTTCCATTGTGGACATGGCATGAGAACCACTAAACTTACTTCAGGCATTGTAGCTGTCTTTGCATCCAAATGGCAGCTCTTCTTCATGTCCTAAAATATCAAAGAAAAAGTTAGGCACTCATTTTGTAGAGTACTAGATATTGAGACGGCAGAGCCTTGGCCAAGAGGGATTACCTCTTCACTTGTTTTCTCCTCAACATCTGTTATATTCTTCCTTGTGCACTTGCCTTGACCATTTTGAACCTTCTAAGCTCATGAAAATGAAGTATTCAATTTCATTATTCCAAGTATAATATAACATAGATATTTCACCAAAATATCATTCAAGCTTAAGTTGACTACCTTCAATATGTCGGGATCGTTCCATGGACCCTTGTCGGAGACCATGCAACTGCCTTTGTCAGCACAATTACAGGTACCCCCCAAAAACTCTGGCAATTGACTGATGAAAACCACAAGAAATAAATGCTTTAAATATAGAAAGTTTAAAATTCATGGAATATAATATTCTCAACTAATGAGGAAAAAAAACTCTCACTCTGCATCAATTACTTCAAGCAATTTGCTCTGGTATTTGTTACCCAAAACCTGGTGAAAAGTTGTTTAGCAACATTATAGTAGCAAAAATCAAATGTATTGTCAGGTAAAAATGGTGAATCAATACTTACATGGATCTTTGCAGTGGTCTTCGGGTCAAGGAACGATTTAACTGTGCCCCATAACATCCTAAATCCAGGGCCAGCATTGATGATAAACATGCGGTTCAGTGTCTGTAATATAGAAAGCATCCAATTAGCATCTCCTGACACGTAAAACCGAGCTTATGGAGTAATGAGTATTCAGTACCTCAGGATAATTGTCACCATCAATCTTCTGAAGGCTCTGAAGGAGCTCCCTTGCAGACTTGTTGAAGCTCGAAAGCCCCTGAACATTCATTTATGATGCCAGGTCTTAGAACTGCAGTGAAGCAATATGCGTGTATATATATATATAAGCAGAAAATATAACATACCACTCCTTCCACATCCAATATGGTTGTGCTCTGGTTAATTTGCTTTTTGGCAGCAATGGATGCAGCAGGGAACTTAACAGCAAAGGTCTTCTCAAACTCCTTTACATGGTACTTCAAATAGCGGTCTATTGTTGTAACTTTAATCAGCTTGTTAACATCAACTTGGCCAAGCCTTTCAATATAAACGGGTCGGCCATCCTTATCAACTCCATGATATCCTTGCGGATAATACTTAACCACTTCACTGTATTCCTTGAAATCAAAATCCTTAACAAAGAAGTCCCAGGAAGAAAATTTCAGACAGTTTTAAAAGTTGCATCATATATGTTCTGCAATATGGAAACAGTTTCCACACACACAGAGAGACATATGTGGATATACCTCCATTATCGTGTCGGCCCCGAACTCCTTCCTCCATTGGAGCATATCAGCCCACATGAGCTTTGCTTTATCAAGATCATATTTCCTGGCCCTAAGAAATCTGTATGATCAAAGAATGAGTTAATGGCCTAATCTAATACCATTCGTATCGAAGCTTAGTATTGTTGAATGGAAGATAGTGACCTTAGCATCATATGATGATCATCATGTTTAGCAGGCAGTAATTCATCTAAGATGAGTGCTTGGCGGAATGCATCCACTGCCTGCAGCTCTTCAGAATCAAGGCCATCCTCTATATTAACAACCGACATTACTCTACTATGCCTTTTGCTTTTCTTTCTCATTGAATGTCTAAACTTGCTAGAGGCACTCAATGCCTTTTTCTTAAGAGACCCAAGCTTTTTTTTCTTCTCATCCTCCGAGTTATATACATCAATTTTTTCTGCACCTGTAAAAGAAGCCACACTCAAACCCCGAATTATATCAACAAACCCAGAATTATTAATATCATTGAATTTCATGCACACAATTTCCGTTTCTTTTGGGTTCTTGATTCATCTTTCACCATTTAAAACCATAGTCAGATATCTGGCATGCATCTAAATCCACCATTAGTGTACATGAATTGCAGTAAATGGAAAATAAATAAATAAATAAATAAAAGAAAAGTTAAAAATGTTTGTAAAAGATCACCTATTCTAACTTGTCGTTCAACAGGTTGAGACAAAGTGTCAGCCATGAATACAATGTTGAGGACTTCGTTTAAGCTCAAACCAGGGCAGCAGGTTCAAGATGTTATCACTCATACAAAGATGTTCAATATCAACGGCCTGCAGAATCGAATCCTAGCATCTGCAAATAAGCCCCAATGAAATCAAATATGATAACAAATAACTAAAAAGCTGAAAAAGATTGAACCAATCCAATGACAGAAATGTTATCCAATCAATATTGAAGAGAACAAGATTATGATTATACCATATGATAGGAGTCTAAGACTCTTGAGGGCTAATGGAGAAAGGGATAGGTTTAAATAACACCCGACTAAAACTATAAAAAAGACAACTCACCAGGATTGGTATTGTCATATATAGTTCTCTCTTAACATAGATGTTTATGCTTTACTATTATTGAGAAGAAGCTTAAACATAATTTGTTCCGGTTTGGCGACATGCATGCAACTCCATTCAAAAACCATTCCAGTCTTTTCATCTTTAACTAACCGTCTTCACCTTTTTTCTCGGCCGATGTCGCAGCCTAGAAACATGGATATCCAGATTTGAAACACTAATTGAAACAATTAGGCTAATATTCAGTTTAACCTTCTTCTCAAAAGTGCTTTTGGGCCAAAAAAAATATTTTTGAGTAAGTTAAAATATTCTGCTTCTGCATTTAATTAAAAAAGTGCTTTTGCAAAGTTATTTTTTTTCTCAAAAATACCTTTAAAAAGTTTAAAAGTATTTTTTTTAACAATACTTTTATAACTGCTTTTTATTCCAAAAATACTTCTTAAAAGCAATGCTAAACTGGTCCTAAATTCCAGACTTATATATATACTACATCAACCCATCTCATGGGAGAAATGTATTTAGATAATATATATTACATAACTAATTAAACCAATTGCATAAATTATCTAATTAATTGTTTATTTACTTAAATATTCATCTAAAAATTATATTTTTGTTATGCAATTAAATATTTAAGTTTGTTAAAATAATGATATTTAGAAAGAATAAGTTATCTTTCTAATTGATTTACAAGAGAATATATATTATTAGTTGAATATGAAAATAGAATAAAATTCAATCCCTATATATCATCTATAATCCCTAAATATATGTGTTTATAATCTATTATCACTCTTCCTCAAACTGGAATATATAGGAATGGCAATGAAGCGTAGTGGAGGCAAATATTACTAAATTCACTATCACTTCATAATTGATATGTTCTGCTCCACTATTTACTCCGCTCCATTAAGGATGTATAATTTTGAAAATTATTACCACCTCCATAAATGTTAGATACATCCATCCTCACTTTGTTTCAATCTAATTTTTGCTATTTATCTTTTAACATTTTCAATTTTTTAAAATCAAGTAAAATATTTAAACATAATTATTAGAAATAATATTTTAACATAAAATATATTATTTTTTTATATTATGTTATTACACTTTTATCTTTTTAATAATATATATACAATACAATGGTAATTTTATATAGTGGAGTGGGTTTGGGTGGGATAAACAATTACTGTAACCACTTCATACCCACTATATAAAAGAAAAAATCTATCTCACCCCACCCCGCATATACTTTTCAAGCAAAAAAATTTACTCCATTCGAAGCGGAACGATTTGGAATCTACTAAATGGTTCGAGTTTTGCCATCTCTAAAAGTATATATATCAATCATGGCCAATTTGTTACATAGATTTTGTGAAAATATCAGAGTTGTTTTTGGTTTTTAGGTAACTATTATAAATCAATCCTTCTAGGATTTTTTCGCAAACAAAATGACGATAAACTTCAATATGTTTTAGTTGTTGGTGAAATACGAGATTTGAGGCAGTGGGAAGGGCAACCTAATTATCACACCATAATTTTACTGGTAATGAAGACTTTCAGCCAATTTTTGTCATGAGATGATGCATCCACATAATTTCACAAATAGATTAAGCCATTAATTTGCATTCCGATTCTGCACCAGATTGAGATGCAACATTTTGTTTCTCACTCATCTAGGACACCAAATTTCCTCCAACAAATACACAATAGCTTGTGGTGGATCTTCTATTAACCTTAGATCCTGCCTAGTCAATATCTATAAAACACTTAATATTAGTATGCCCATGATTCTTGTACAGTATGCCTTTTCCAGGAGCTCATTTTAAGTAACACAAAATCTGTTCTAGAGCTGCCCAATGATGAATGGTTGGAGCTGTCATAAATTGGCTAACAACACCGGTTGCATATGCGATATCTAGACGAGTTAGTGTGAGGTAGTTCAACTTTTCTACCAATCTTCTATACCTCTTAGGGTTCTCAAATAAACCACCATCGTTCTTTTGTGAGATGTAGATTAAGAATCATAGGAGAGTTGCACGATTTGAGTCCTATTTTTCTTGTTTCTGTTGGCACTTACTTTCTTTAAGATAAGAAAATCTCTTTTCCCAAAAAGATTTCAGTGCCCCTAAATATTTCGTATGAAATTCACAATTAGGATAACATAAAATTTTAATCATTAAATTTAGAAATGTAAAATTATCTCAATATTTTTTAAAAATATTTATTTTAATATTTTTAACGGGATATTTTAAACAACTAGTTTTATCTAAAAATTTTAGAAAATTTTCTTAATATATAAGTAATTTATCCTAATAGTAAAATTTTAAATTTCATACAAATAATAAATTTTAGGATAAAATATTTATCTAAATTTTAGTGTTTATTTAGATATTTAAAATTATCATTAAAACCATAGTATCTTGTCATATAACTTAAACTAATTATATGTATTAATTAAGATATATTTTAATTTTTATTTAATACTATCAAATTTAAATGAATCGGTGACACATATAAAAAAAATTCAAAAGTGCGAACATAAAAAGAGAAGTGTAAAAATAATTCATATCTTGATATAAATTTGATGAGAATAATTTATTAAATATGTAAATTTGATGAGAATAATTTATTAAATAAAAATATATATATTTACTTTAATATTAAAATAGGCTTTTATGAGTAAAAACCATAAGTAAAGGGCTTATTTAACTATAAAAATAAATTAACGGTTTATTTAAAGACAATATAGTGAGTTAAAGGGAAATAAAAAGAACTTAGAAGGCAATTGTCCAAATTTAAAGCCTATTCCCTTCAGCAGCTATTCAAAATTGAAAATATTGCATAATAGGTCCCTAAATCTTTTAAATCATTATCTTTTTTTTTTCAGCAGCTTTTAACTTTTTTTTTTCTTTTTCTAACAGAAATGGTAGGGGGCCAGGGTGGTCACGCCTTTGCCATAGGCGTGAACACCCTGAGATGTACCATTTTGGTACATAATTTCACCTATATATTATTTTAGTATTTTTTAATTTTTTATACCATTTTTGTAAAAATCCCGATAAAGTCATACTTCAATTCTAAAAATTTTAAAAATATTTGTTAAAAATTTAGATCTAAAAAATATTATACTTTTGCAAACTAAAGTTATTAAGAAAACTTCAAAACTGTTGCAAAATTGTTTACACATTTTTTCAAAAAAAAAAGTTTTTTATTGAAAAGTTAAATTTAATTATGTTTGAAAACATATTTAATTTTAATTAATTTTATGTTATTTTAAAAATTCTAATTTAGCTTTTTCTAATATAATTTAATTTAGATTATAAAATAGTAAAAGCTTTATTAATGAATAATATTTAAAAATTATTAATAAAATTAAACTTGTTATAAATATTTTATTATTAAAAGGATGTCCATCAATATTAAGATAAGTTTAATATACATTAGGATTAAAATGTTTATTAGAAGTAGAGTTTTATACCATGTATATTCTTTATGCTTATAAATATAGATTTAAGAGAAGCATTGTAAAATATTCCCGTCGATGGTATCTCATTAAGTTTTATTAAGATGCTATTGTTGATTGACTGTATTATATCTTTTAAGTTGAATTATAATTTATAAATATTTTATTAGAGTATCATAAGATTCTATAACATATATTTGGTATTGAAATTTGATACAAATTATATTAGGTAACTTTCAAGCATCGTACACAAAAAATAATTGATTGTTTTATAAATGGTTTTTACTATTAATTTATAAATGTTATTTATTAATTTATAAATGTTATTTTGAAAGTAAATAGTGCTTGTGATAATAGCCAGGGTGATACGATGATATTAAAGATCTTCAGGTGTATTTCACTATGATTTATTTTATTATAGCATGTTTATTATAATTGGAGACTAATAATGACAAAAACATAAACAAATAGATTTTGAATTGAAATTAATGCATGTTTGTGATGGTGGTTATGAAAAAAATCATGTCGGATTTGTATATTTCGGATGTGAGCTTTCTTCATGTAAATGTACAACTCTGAAAGATATGATCATGGAAATATGATAATTTCTTGCACTTGAAGTTACAAAATCTCCTATCTAAAGCTCATTATGATTGAATGCAACAGAAGTTGCAAGATTTTATAATTGTGAGTGAATATAACTCTATAAAAATTAAGATAAGTTCTCAATTAAATTAACGTGGGAAGATCAAGTTCTCAATCAAATTAATATGAGAATAATATTACTAATAAGAACTTGTTAGAGAATTTGTTTTAACTTTTCATATTTCAAACATGCTCCTATAATAGAAATATTGTGAAAAATATTTTAAAATATATTTTGAATGTTTACTTATGCTTTAATAAAATAACACAGTATTAAAGAAAATCACGAAGTTTGTCCTATTAGATCTACTCCATTCTCTAAAGTAAATATAGCAATACATAATAAATCCGAAAGATGTAATCATGGATTTGGAGATGAAACTATAATAATCATAAAATATAAAGATAAGGAAAAAGATGAACAAGAATTCCTAAGAAAACCCTTTAAGGAGTGAAAATAACTTATGTTATCGAAGGTCATTGGTTGCATACCTACCGTACATCTATACATTTAGTTAAATTCTATCAATATTCCATCAAACGAAAGGGAAACTATGTGGAAATGAATAATAAGAATGATAAATTTGATTTGGCATATCATATTGGTAATCATGAGGAACCTAAATAGTAAAGAGCTATTAACATTGTCTTTATGATGCTATCATTTTAAATTCTAGCATGTCAATTTTTAGGATTTTTGTAATTCATATTGAGGAATTTGTTGCTATAATTGTTATTGTTATTCATTACTAAACTTTAAGTCTACAGTTTGATTTTTGATTTTTGTATGGATTGTATGTATTTTGTTAAGACAAAATTTCTAGAAGTATGAGTTGCATCCTTTTTTGTGAATTACGACATTCATTAGTTGATTATTGAATTTCGTATTAGTAATAATTACTTTTGACCACTAAAAGTGAAAACGTAGAGATAAATAAGAGAACAATAAGAGTTCTCAATTCTACTCTTCGAATAAAAGAGATAATTTATGAAAAGTCGTTGGTTATGTACCTGTCGTACAACAGAAAATTTTATTATTCAAGTAATGTTTCTTAAATGAAAGAAAACATATGTTCCATAGACAATATAACAGTGCATACTATCTTTAAAGATAAAAAGTATTTTTTTTTTGTTTGGTAATGAACGAACTAATTTTTGGAGGTATAAAATTAATTTAAAACTCCAGAAGATCTAATATATTGTTACCCTATATTCAATGTGGTAATGGAACATGTTAATCTTTCATAGTACAAAATTAATTCAAAGCTTCAGAAGAGTTAATACATTGTTATCTGAAGAAATAAAGTGATAATTAATACACTATGTTCTACCTAATATCAAATAAATTATTTTATTTTAAAAGGATATACTTTTTAACGGATATTATATTGAGGCTATGGATGAGGAGATGATTAATTAAATCTATTATATTGGGTAAGAAATTTGTATTGGAAAACTATCGCATTTTCCTTCAGTTGGTGCTATGTATATATTAGTATGGTTAAATAATATGAGAGGGTAAATTAGAAGTTTACATTAGTATTATTGAATCATATGCATGGTAAACCAGAAATTTACTTGTCCAAATATATTAATTAGTTGACATGATCGCTTAGACCATCCCGATCAACAATGATACGATAAATGTGAATTTACATGGATATTTATTAAAGAACCTGAAAATTCTTCATTTTAAGGAATTATCATGTGCCAATTGTTCTCAAATAAGGTGATTTATTAGAGCCTTACTAACAAAAATTGAGATTGAATTTCTTGCATTTCTGAAAAAAATATGAGCCCATTTATTTGGAAAGTAAAATATTTTATTTGATTTTAGTAGATGTATCTACAATATAATCACATGTGACTTATCATTTATTAAAGTGGGTATGGTCATTGAAGATGCATGCAATGATGAGGTGAATGTTTAATTTTGCATGTTCACTTACAGCTAAACATGCTGCAATAGGAAACCCCATGCTCCAGTTGTTTGAAGCTCCGCCGGATTCAATAAAAGATGTGTTGATTGCTAATTGTAATGGTTCTAGTTCTGTTTAATATGGACTGGTTGATGTAATCGCTTTATGCCGTGTTTTTATCTACCAAAAAAAATTTTATGATAACAATTTAGATTTTTTTTGTCATAACCATCCCAAACACTCCTACATGTTCAAGTTATAATATAATTTTTATAACTTAAATTTATATAAAAAATATTTCTTAAAGTTATATCATGTATGAGTGTTTGGAATACCCTAGAATAATTAGATTTGGATGTAATTATTCTGATTCTCATAATCTCTCTTAAGAACTGAGAAGTGTAATTAGGATATTCCAATTAGATCCAATTTAGTAAGATCCACCAATTATAATGGTTGCCCCAACATGCCACCACTAGCTAATTACAAGTAATAAGACTCAAATCTAAACACTAGGTGACTTTTCAAACACTACCTTAAATTTCTTTTTTTAACTTTCTATAATACAAAGTTACAAGATCAATACAATTATAAGATAAGTTACAAATATATGTCTGACCAACTACAATAGTATGTAGAATCAACTAATAGAATGCAGAATGGACGAAGAATCGGACAAAGTTAAAAAAAATCTAAAAAGAAACCAAATAAAACCCATGTAAAATATATACGCATAATGAGAAAGTGACCCATATATTTCAAATACAAATAATAAAACTCAAACCCAGGCGTCAGCCTTTGCTAACCGTGTCAAGCCCATGTTAGCATATTTAAATTTATTGAATATTACTACTTTTTCTTAAACCATTTATAGTTAATTAATCTAGTTAAGGCCACGTTTTAACATGTTTCGCGGTAACCTTTATAGTTTATACAAATATAAAAACGCCCCTTTTCTTATCTATGTGAAGACGAAAAACGACAGTCAACAAACGCAGAGCATTGCAATCTTCATCCCTAATGGCGGCTACTCATCTTCTATCTCACTCCCCATTTCTTCCCAAAACCCTAAACCACTCATTAACCCAAAACCCATTTTCCAAATCCCCCATTTTGCCGCTCAAGCACTCCAAGAATCTCTTCAAGCACCCCTCACTCTCCCTCTCCCTCTCCCTCTCTCTCAAAGCTGTCCTCTCTCAGAACCCTGCTAAAACCCTCAACCCCACTTTTCAACACTGCTTCACTAAATCCCCAGATGGGTTTCTCTACTGTGAGGATACCAAGGTCCAGGATGTCATGGAAAAGGTCGAAAAGAGGCCGTTTTATTTGTATAGTAAGCCTCAGATTACTAGGAATGTGGAAGCTTATAAGGAGGCCCTTGAAGGCTTGAAGAATTCCATTATTGGGTACGCCATCAAGGCGAATAACAATTTCAAGATTTTGCAGCATTTGAGGATGTTGGGTTGCGGTGCTGTGCTTGTTAGTGGCAATGAACTCAAGTTGGCTCTTTGTGCCGGCTTCGATCCAACTAAGTAAATTCCTTGGATTAAACATCGCTTATTCTGTTTTGCATTTCGGTTTTGTTCATATTTTTTCAGCTACTTTCTTTTGGCTTCACATTTAGATCAAAATTTACTTTTGTGAATAAATTCATTAGTTTACTTTTTAAATGCAGCAATTATGATTAAATGGGCACTGCATTTTAATAATTTTCTTATTTTCTATTTTGCATTTGAATGGTTAATTAGGTGGTATTCTGAACCTTGTCAAATTGTTTATAGAAAGTATTACAATCTTTAGAGGAGTGTCTTTGCACTAAATGGCCCTGTTAGACATCTGGTTATGGTCATCCAAAACCTTTTGGAAATTTTACATATCAATATTGTAGGTATGCTATTGTGCTTGTCAGTGCTAGACATTTTAAGCATATTGCTGTTGCATCCATCATTACAATGAAATATTATATATTTAATGTATCTATCTTGCTTCGAAATGTGCTGAGCTATGTTAAATTTGTTTGTTACTGTTTGAGTAAGAATGATTTGGTTGTTCTTGTTGACTGTTTATTTAGTTTGATTGGTGTTAATATCTAAAAGAATAGGTGTATCTTTAATGGGAATGGGAAGATCTTGGAAGATTTGGTACTAGCTGCCCAAGAAGGTGTTTTTGTCAATGTGGATAGTGAATTTGATCTGGAGAATATTGTAGCTGCTGCAAGAATTGCTGGCAGAAAGGTTAATGTTTTGCTTCGGATCAACCCTGATGTAGATCCTCAGGTAATGCAGTAATTATGCCATTAAGCCTTAACTACATGGACATTTAATGTATATGATTTGAACTTGTTTCTATAAAAAAGAGAACTTTGGATAACTAAATTGATTAAACTTGGTTTTCAGTTGACCTTAGCATATGAGAATCTAATTGAAATGAAATGGTTTGAAATAAAATCAAACTTGCTTGCTTGCTATATATGGCTTTCTCATAGTAAATATAGGTTTATTGAAACTTGATCAACTGAAATTTCAGTCCGTTCTTAGTACAACTAGCATACCTTCTTTAACGTCTATTATTTAATCTCCATTTCCATGATGACTCTCTCAGCCATTAATTGTTCCGTTTTCTCCTTCACCAGTTTTAGTTTACTCAAGAACCAGATTATTGTTCCATAGCTTGAAATCTTCCTGTCTACTTTACTTTAATTTTTGCTCTCAAGTTGATGATCCATGATAGGAAGGCTAGTAAATTTACCTTACAGAATTGGTTTTTTGGGAATGCAACCTAAACCTAGCTTTGAGGATTACCTTAATTCTAGGAGAAAAGGCCATTAAGACTTTAAAGATTGAAGAGATTCTAGGAGCATGCTTTTTATCCAGGTTTCATATTTATGTTTTTGACTTTGCTATTAATGTGTAGGTCCACCCATATGTTGCTACTGGGAACAAGAACTCTAAATTTGGTATTAGGAACGAGAAGCTGCAGTGGTTTCTGGATGCTGTAAAGGCACATCCTAATGAGCTGAAACTTGTAGGGGCCCACTGTCATCTTGGTTCAACCATTACCAAGGTATCTTAACAACATCATGTTTATTTGACTTGACTCACTTGCAAGTTGGTACTTGTTTGTTTTAATAGTTTTTTCTAGGATTCTTCTATCACTCATTCCCGTTGGTTTATTTCTGTGTTCAGCATTATTATTTGTCTTAATCTAGTTCAAAAATTGCTCATCAAGCGCTAATGAAGCCCTCGTTTAATGTTGTTCAGGTGGATATTTTTAGGGATGCTGCTGTTCTCATGGTCAACTACATTGATGAAATTCGTGCCCAAGGTTTTGAGGTTGATTATTTGAACATTGGAGGCGGTTTGGGGATAGATTACTACCACAGTGGTGCCGTCCTTCCCACACCTAGAGATCTCATTGACACTGTAAGGCTCAGACTTTCCGTATCTTGCAAATTGTTGTCATAAAGTTATTAATACAATAAACTAACCAATGCATCATAAATTACTATTTAAATACTTTCTAGTATACAATATCTAGTGTTTGAATAAAATGCCAGGGTACATACCATGGTTATAATTCTTGTTTGATCATTTATGAAGTATCAATATCGATATTCTAGGATTGTTCATTTTGGCTAATATTAATGTTTTTCTCCCCTTGGCGTTGGTTGGTGTAGGTCAGAGAATTGGTGCATTCAAGGAATCTTAATCTCATCATTGAACCAGGAAGATCACTCATTGCAAATACTTGCTGCTTTGTCAATCGTGTCACTGGAGTCAAAACTAATGGAACAAAAAATTTCGTTGTGATTGATGGTAGTATGGCTGAACTCATCCGTCCTAGCCTTTATGATGCTTATCAAGTAAGTGCTTTTAGTTCATCTTTCTTGTAATGACCATGATTTCATAATTTGTATCATCAGCCATCAAGTTCAAGCTTTGATGAACATACTTAACACAACCAAAGATATCTAGCTGTTGGTTTTAACAGTGCCTCAGTCCTAGATGCAGTTGGTTGACCTTGTGCCGAAATAGTTGATTATTGGCTATCAGTTTGACCACTCTGATCTCTGTATACCCTATGTTTCATGCAGACCTAATTTGTTTCTGTTTTTGGTATATTTTAAGCCTTCTAAAGATACGAATTATTACCCAATCGAGTTTGATTTTGTTTTCTCAAATTAACAACCCATTCATATATGATCGCAGCATATAGAGCTGGTTTCTCCTGCTCCTCCTGCTGCCGAGGTTTCTACTTTCGACGTTGTTGGCCCTGTTTGTGAATCTGCAGATTTCTTGGGAAAGGAGAGAGAACTTCCCACCCCAGCTAAGGTATCGAGTTCTATCTATAACGGGATGGTTGGAGCAACAATTATTTGAAAAATTGGATTAATTGGTGGTTCCATTTTGCAGGGGACTGGCCTGGTCGTACATGATGCAGGTGCTTACTGCATGAGCATGGCATCAACTTACAATCTCAAGATGCGCCCTCCAGAGTACTGGGTAACTAACTCTAACCTTGTTTACCTCTATGGCAAGCTCGTTCTTGAACTTGCAATCTTTATTCTTTAATAGCGTTTACACTCATCAGCATGATCATTTCTTGGCGACATGTTTGTGTTAAATTTAGTTGCTAAACGAAGTTTTCCACATCCTAGTTGGTTAACTGTTTTTGCTCTCAGGTTGAAGAAGATGGATCAGTGACCAAGATTCGACATGGGGAAACATTTGAAGACCACATGCGGTTTTTCGAAGGTCTTTAATTCGATCAAGGAACAGTATTTGAGGGTTGAAATTGGATCTAGAGTGTACCATGTACTTGAATTTTCATTCAATAAACTGTTGATTTTGTTATGGTCTCATTTTTGTAAGCCTATTTGACATTGAGCTTGCAACCACGATTGAGTAGATGAAGCAATGCCCCCTCACCACCACCCCAATGGAGAACTATCATCTCTTGGATAGCTAACAAAGGATATCTTTTTGCCCGTTTCATCATTTCTCAAGCTAAATTGAGATTAGGCAGTTTAATAAATTAAAATTTCAATCTGATTGGTTTGTTGGATGAATTAATTTGATTGAATTCTTTTTAATTATTTAAGATATGTTTTATATGAAATTAGTCCTTGTGCTGTATCTCGTTTTTCACTTTGGTTCTTAAAATAATTTCTTTTCCAATTTGAATACCTTAGAATTTTGCTTCAGGTGGCAGAAGGGTCAAATAAACACTAAAAAGTCGTTATTAAGCAAAATAATTGAAAACATAAAAGATACAAAATTTATATATATATATATATATAATTATATAAATGCAAATATATATATATAAATTTTCTAAGATAAAAATACTTTTGAATTTTTTTTATTTTTATGATATGAATGTACATACAATTATAAAAATATAAAACACTGCAGTTAAATTTTTATAATATCCTATTTGTTTGTCAAAATTTTGAATATTAAGGAAGGAGTTATTATACACCTATAATAGTATCTAAGACACTTATAATACCATTTGAGATTCATCTCTTGTGGATCCATCGGACGTCTATGGCTGATGGTAAAACTTGATGAAGCTTAACTTCATGGCCTTGCTAAAAGTATAATCCTAACCTCACCTCACTAAAACACCTTGCACATGAGGTGTAGAATATATGGAGAAGAGTTCTTATTAGCATTCGTCAATCCATTATTTTTTTGAATTTAACATTGCTTCAATCAATTACCTCACAAATTCTCCTTATATTGGATTTAATAGTGTTCTTAATTGACAATCCACATCTCTATGACCCGTATCTAAAGAATAGAGCACTTAATGGTTGAGACTCATGCTAAGTCAGTCTCCCTTTATAAATATCTCCTATGAACACTAAAATAAGAGGCACATATACGAGATGAACCATATGTGCCCACACTCTATGCTCAAACACCACCTTCAACCCTTTAAGACCATCATTTTTAGTGGCTATCCGCATAATTTATTGTGTAACTATTACCTTTACTTGCCTTAGCATACTCTATAATTTAACCATTATAATAATTTGTAATATATAACAATTATATAAAAATAAAAATATATAAAATTATAAAAAAATATTTCTTAAAGTTTTCTAAAAGTTATTAATATTTTAATATTTATCTCTTTTTTTTTAAATAATTTTAATTTTTTAATTATTTTACTTGCACGTCTCTTAATTGGTTACTATTTTACTTCCTCGTAATTGACTAAACAATTTATTTAAGGGAGCGAGTAGTACCACGGACGGTACCAATACGGACTGCCTTGCTTTAAATATCGAAAACAGAAAAAAATAATCCCACGAAAATAAGAAAAAAAACAATATACCAGGGAGGCAATAAGCCTAACAAATATAATGGATAAAAAATTAAAAAAATATTTGTATTTAACTTAGAGTTAAATTTTTTACCATAAAAATATCCAATAAAAAATCTCTGAGCAATGAAGACCCGAAAATCGATTTTTTATTATTTTTATTGGTTCAAAGGTTTTCTTATTTATGCATCATATAGATTTCGTTAGTTTGATCCCTCAATCCCATCCGATTTAATTTAGAGCTAACCCCAAATTGTGGCCATCAGTCTGGCCTTTTGTTTTTTTTTTTTTAATTTATAAATTGATTAGGTTTGAATCATAAATGTGGATGTGTTGCCTGCGGGTAATTTACTTCTGCCAATGAGTTTAAGCACTACCAAAACATTCATATATGAAAATCATAAGCTCAAAAAGTTGTCTCATATTAAACAAGCTTTCATGCTAAACCCAGATCCCATCATCTCCAATCCATATTATCCACAAAAGACAAACAAACACAGTCATCAACAAACAACCTCGTATTATTTATTACTATATTAGACTATAGCATGTCTTCACTGTCCCAAATCTCATTTCTCACCAATTCACAGAAAGAGATCTCTTCCAACCTTTTCCCCGTACTGCTGGGACATGACTGGTTGCGGTTCAGCAGCTGCATCGCTTAGCGTGGTTTGGAGAAACTGGATCAGACCCTGTAACACTTTTTCGGTCCCCTCATCTTTCATCAACAGCTCCCCCACTTCTGCGGGGGTCACCTTGGTTGTCTTCAGCAGTTCCTCGATCTCCAACAACTGTGGGTGCTCCGTTATCCCCAGGTAATTGGAAGCCAGCATTTTGAACCCACAAGGCGTGATGTAAGACATGTGGATTTGCACATCGATTCGACCAGGGCGTAGTAAAGCCGGGTCAAGCCGGTCCTTGTGGTTGGTTGTGAAAACTATAATCCTTTCATCCCCGCAGCTCGACCATAACCCATCTATGAAGTTGAGCAATCCTGACAGTGTCATCTGTTGCTGGTAGATACAATACCAAAAACAAACAACAAATCAACACCACCGCGGGTATATGTTTGGCAATGTAAGAATAGGTTTAGTAAATTATATATTTACCTGAGGTACTTGCATATGTCGATGAAGACCTTGTGGCATCATAGCCCGGGTTTGAGCGAGTCTGTCTTGAAATTCCAATGAACAATCAATATCTTCCACAACAATGATGGATTTATTCCCAGTTGAAATCAGCAACTTCCTCAGCTCTGAGTCCCCTTTGATTTCAGTCAACTCCAAATCGTATACATCGAAGTTAAGATAGTTGGCCATGGCAGCAATCAAGCTCGACTTTCCTGTACCAGGAGGACCAAACAACAAATACCCTCTTTTCCAAGCCTTGCCTACCCTCTTATAATACTCTTTTCTTTTCATAAACCTATCCAAATCCAGCATTATTTTCCTCTTCAAATCTGAATCCATTGCCAGGGTTTGGAAAGTAGCCGGATGATCAAGATTGAGGGCATGCCACATATCCCCAATCCTTCCACTATACCTATCAGATTTCAAGGTAAATAACTTCAAGGTCTTCTTTTTCTCTTCCAATTCTTTTGAGATCTCCAATATATGCTGCATATAATTGTTCAAGATCGTTTCTTTATGCTTCTTGTGGAAACTTAGCTCGAAGAACCGAGCCTCATTGGTAAGCAACAAAGGGTTGTAAGGATCAGACCCTTGGATGTTCTTGGGAGGGAAATTTTTTGAGACAAACCTCCATTTCACTTGAACCCCATTGAAGTTATCAACGATTTCTTCATTGCTTTCAAGAGAAAATGAAATCTTGCCTTGCCTTTTGGGCAGGGCTAGCTTGATTCTCTTGGTGTCGGGAGGGATGGTAGGCTCGAGATAGAGTTCTGCGGCCTTGTAAAGAAGGTTCTCGTTGAGACCTTCGAATTCTTCAATGACCAACGTGATTTCCGAACGGAAAGAGATGATGAGATTCTTGATTTTGAAGAAGATGTAGTCTCGGAGCTCTAGAGGAACGAAATCTTTGGCGACTGATCGAATCAACATGGCGGTGGCGGCAACTGATGCAGCGGCCGAGAAGATGAGCTTGGCGGAGGGGCATTGGTTATTATTGGCATTGAAAACAATGGTGGGTTTTCTCGCAGTATCCATTTGTTGTTGTTTTTTACCAACAGTAACAGAATGAAGAAGATGATGAAAAAGCTTGCTGGATTTTGAGAGTGAAAAGGATGCGAACGTTTGGGGTTTTATATGTCGCAATGTAAGATCAAGAAATGGCGTTGTTGTTGCCAACATGAATGGCACAAATAGGAAACGAAAAACATGGTCAAGCCGCCGGTGGTTTATTTTTAAATTGTTAATGATAAAAGATAATATTGAAATTAAATTTTGTTAAATTGGATATTCAATTTTCTGATCCCTTTTTTAAGGAACTATATTGGAATATTTAATTCTTATTTAACTTTTTAAAAAAATTAATATATATATATTAAACGAATCTAATATTTCACATAATCACATAAATCATCTTCAATCTTTTAAAAAAATTAATTTAGTTGTTAATTAGATTTTCGACATCTTTTAGCACTTAACCAATCACATTTCGTCATAGTTTTGAAATTGAAAGTTGAATTGATTAGAGGTTTAAGGTTTATAACCTTTGTTTTTATAGTTAACCTTAAATCTGGAACCAAATGTTTCTACAAATGGTTTAGGGTTTTTAGACAACATATAAAGGTTTATTGTAATTTCATTTGAACCCTTCGAATTGAACCTATATAGTTTTCAAAAAAAAAAAAAATTTGAAAACCCTAAATTAAAAATCATTAACTATTTGTTTATTTCAGAATGAAACTCTTTACCTTTAAATTTGAAAACTTTCAAAACCAACATAAATTTTAACTTTGTATGAGTTTCACGAAGAAGATTAAGCATTTAAAACCCTTTAAATCTTATAACTATAATGTGTTTATTTATATGTATTTGCCACGTCGATACATTTCTCGATAACTCCTCTGAGCCTATTCGCAATTACTTTTGCCATAATTTTATAGATTACATTGCATAGGTTGATGGGCCTGAACTGCTTCATATTAATGAGGTTGACAATTTTTGGAATGAGTACTATGTGAGTAGAGTTGATCCGTTTGAAATCCTTTTCCTCACTCAACATTTTTAGACAAAATTTGCTTACATCATCTCCAATAATGTGCCAGCACTTTTGATAAAATAAGGCCGGAAATCCATCCTCCCTTAGGGCTTTTATAGGTCCCATCTCGAACACTGCTACTCTAATCTCTTCATTTGTGTAGAGTGCTGTAAGAACTTGGTTATCCTCCTCAGAGATACATCTATCAATTTCCAACAACAAATGATCACATCTGCCTCTTTCTTCTGCCATAAATAGATTTTGAAAGGAAGATTTTGCTATACCTCCTATTTCCTGAATGAGCTCTATTTCTTTTCCAACTTCGTCTTGCAATTTATGGATTAGATTTCTTCTTTTGCGATTTGTTGCTTGAATATGAAAGAAAGCGGTATTCCTGTCTCCATTTTTCAACCAATTTATCCGCGCTCTTTGTTCCCAATAGCATTCATCCTTGTCAAAGAGATTCAGTTGAATTTTCGTATCAATTATTTCAACCAAATTGGAATCGTCTCTTTCAGATTCTAAAAGTTTTGACAGCTTGTTTGTAAGAAACTTCTTTGACCATTTTCGATCAGATTGTATCCAAGCAGCCCAACTTCTCAAACCATGCTTTAGCTCATCTAATTTTTGCAACAAAGTGTAACGACCTCAAAAGTACGAGTATCGAAAAATAAGTTATCGGATCTTCGTTTTCAGTAAACGGACTCGTAAATATTTATTAAAACTATTTATGAAATTAGTTATGTGTTTAATTAGGCTTTGATTAGATGAATTTAGCCTAATTTAAGATAATTAGTAAAAAGGACTAAATTGAAATAAGAGATAAAAGTTAAATTATAGATTAGTAGAATAAAAGAGGGACCAAAGTGGCAAATATGCCATTCCTCAAAGTTGAGGCGGCATAATGTATAAAAATCTAAGATTTTTATACTTAATTAGTAAATTAAATTATTATTATGGTTGTTTATTAAATATTATTATGAATTAAAATAAGACAATTGTATTTTGATGATTGGTACATGTGTAATAATGTGTATGGATACAAGTGTAATATATATATTTGTTATTAAATAGATATTTATATTTATTAAGTAAAATATAACTATTAGATAATTAATTTAATTATGAGATTTTTTTTAGTAAACAAATTAAAAAGAGAAAATAAATGAGGAGTAAAAACAGGAAATCCAGGTTAGTATTACTATAATTCAAATTTGATTATTTGTTAACTTTTAAACTGATATGTATATAATAAGCAAATTGAGGCGAGTAAAAGAATAAATTGTATGTGAATTAAATGGAAATTTCTGGTAATATGATTTAAATTGTGAACATTAGAAATTATAAATTGAATAATATTGAAATGAAGTATGAATATATATAGGCATTTGATGATATATTGATTGAAAATGGAAAATGCATTGAATTGAATATATGAGGAATTATGACTTGAATGTCTTTGAATTGATGATATTGAAATAAATGGAATGGAAATGTGAAAAGTGATTGGAACTGAATCAAATTGAATTGAATGTGATTATTTGAATAGGAAACAAATTGTGATTGATATTAGAAATATGTGAGAAAATGTGATCAAAGTGTACATTAATGTGAATTTAATTGATAAAGAGAAAGTATTCCGTTACCCTATTAACTAGTCGGGCTAGGGTGGATATAGTTGGCATGCCATAGGATTGGAAGAGTTCAGGGTTACTTCGACCTCGAGTCGATGAGACACTTGGAGTGTCATATTGCTTCGGATAGATTCGATGAGGTACTGGGTACCACATTTACTTCGGCTAGGCCGATGAGACACTGGGTGTCAACTTTGCTTCAAACTATCCGATGAGGCACTGGGTGCCAATATGGTGTGTTTGGTTGGATCCGTGTATCTACCGGGGTCCGAGTCAAGTTAATAGGGGTAAATAAGTGAAATGATAAATTCCGAATGAATGTGATTGAGCTATTAAAAGAAATAAGAAAGTGAATTTGAGAAATGAAATATGAAATGAGATTTGTGCTATGAGATTGAATGCTTGAATTAAAGATTCATGAAGTGTTCAAAGTTGGATTATGAATTGAAATATTATATGAGATTGAGAAATGAAATTAAAGTTCATAATTTGTGTGAAATTTATATAAATAAATAATATGTGAATTTAATTGAAAAGAATAGTATAATTGAATTACATAATTTGAATGTGAATTTGATATGTGAAAATGAAATTAAGATATGATATCTTAAAATAAGAGCTAAAGTTGTAAGAATTGATTAAAGTAAGTGATGGTATATGAAATTAATTAGTTGAAATTGTTATTGAAATATGACTTCAGTAAGAACAAATTGCAATAGAATTAATATTGAATAAAGTGATAAAATTTAGTGAATTACATGTGATATGAAAGGAGCTAATGAAATGAGATATGAAAGATTCAATGAAAATTTGATAATGAAATAATGTATGTATTGGATTAAATACAAGCCTTGAAATAGGGCTTAATATTATTAAATAATTTGATTTAAAGTATGAAATAGTTATTACGTAATTGTAACACAAATTGAATGTATATAAGTTATTGTATAATTTGAATTATGGTAATACTACTGAGTATTCCCATACTCAGCGTACGGTTGTTTCCGTGCGCAGGTTAATTAAAGATTGTGTCCGGTCCAGCATCCAGATCAGCCCCGACGTCAGAGAAATTTTGATTATGTACCTTACCTTAGATAGTTGTGGCATGTACCTAGGTAATGAATATGTTAAGTATAAGAGTCTTATGATGACGGTTGTGAAATAATGATCTAAATTGGTTTAAGTATAAAAAGGGGACTAATATGACATATTAAATATAAGTATGAAATGGAATTAACTAAAGTTTATTTTTATGAATTTAATTAGTGTATGTATAATTAATGAATAAATAGATAAATAAATTAAAGATGGTTAGATATGTTAATATATGTAAATATGTTGGTTGCTACATAAATTGTACATTGATTTTTGGTTGAAATGTGCAGGAAGGTTAGTTTAGTGTCTAAGACTCATAATTGAGTCCACACGGCCTGGCACATGGGCGTGTGGTTTGGCCGTGTGAGGAAAATTAGAATGCTCCACGGGTAAGGGACTCGGGCGTGTCCCAAACCATCGCGGCCGTGTTGAACCATACATTTCATCAACACGGGCATGTCATGGAGTCACATGGGCGTGTCTCCAATCCACACAGGCGTGTGAGCCCAGTATTTGAGAAAAATTTTAAAATGTTCGAAAAATTTTCTGAGTATTCGAATTAGTCCCAAACTACTTTTAACTCGCATTTTTTGGATCTCGAAGATCCATATATGGGACTATAAGGTTATTTTATATTATGTTAATAATTATGTATTGATTGTAAATTGTCTGGTAGTTCCGGTAATGCTCCGTAACCCTGTTTCGGCAACGGTTCGGGGTTAAGGGGTGTTACAATAAAGTACCTGATGATACCCCCAAAGTCTTTTAACCTCCTCATCGAAAGACTCCTCCATTATCCACCAGGCTTCAAATCTGAATGCTCTATTATTTAACCATTTTCTCTTTTTTTTGTACTAATTAAAAGAGGACAGTGATTAGAAAAGGAATGAGTAAGGTGTTGGATAGCAACCTCAGGGAACATGGTCATTCATTCCTCATTTGCAACGCCTCTATCAAGCCTCTCACGAATATTTGTCTCCGGTAAATTTCCCCTCTCCCATGTAAACCATTTCCCAGAAAAGCCTACATCCATTAGATTACAATCTGTTAGAACATTGCGGAATAATTCCATTCTTCTCTCATTTCGCGGTAGTCCTCCATTCTTTTCAAAACTATACATTATTTCATTGAAATCCCCACAAACAAACCAATGACTCCTCTCACCTATATATAGATTCCTCAACGTGGCCCAAGAATTATTCTTATCTTGTACATATAGAGACCCATAGAAACCAGTGAACCTCTAATTATGTCCTACGTCAATATCGTCCACCACTACATCAATGTGTTTCTTCGAATAGCTTCACAATGTAACACTAATCTCGCTTCTCCATGCTAGACATAACCCTCCTTTAGTGCCTTCAGGATCAAGTTCAATCCCATTTACATACCCGCTATTGTTGTGAACCCTTTCCATTTGGCTTTTACATATCTTCATCTCCATAAAGAAGACCATTTGGGGATTTTGTAACTTCAGCACATACCGAAGTCTTCGAACTGTCCGTGACTCCCCAATTCACGAGCATTCCAACTTAAGATTTTCATGCGCCCTGTCGGCTTGCCTTTTGGCAGTCGCCGATATAAATTGATTGGACTCCAACACTCTCCTGTTTCTAACTATTAGGTTGCTTTCCTCTCTCAATACTACTGAATCCTCCATCTCCCCTCTAGCCATCTTCTTCCCTTCTTCTCCAATTAGGATACCATCTTCCAAATCATGTTCCATATCAGCTAAAGCTTGATCTGTGACTAATCTTATCCCCGAGTGATTCCCTATACTCATTTTACCTTCTAGACTGAATCCCAAAACTAGATCAAGAAACTGTCCATAACCTTTTTTTTATTATCACCAGTCCATAAATTATTTCCCTTCGTAAAATTACCCTCATAGTTACCATTCGATTTCCTATCACCTTCTTCTCTTAACCACACACTGTTCATTGCTGCAGCCCTTCGAGTTTGAGCTCGCAACAATATATCCCAACCCATCTCAGCAACTTCCACCCCTAACCTCATCTTTGATTCACAATAAGAATCATTATGGCCCAAATGACCATAGTAGGAACAAAATAAAGATAATCTTTCATACTTAAACCTCCTTAAACCTCACATAACTACAGTTTCTACCAAACAGAATCTGCTTTTTCTTTTTTAATGGACGTCGAACATCAATCTTGACTCTTATCCGTATATAATTCATGTTTTCTTTCCCCAAATTTGATCCATCATACTCCAGAAATTCTCCTATAAAATTGCCCAATTGCACTACCAATTTTTCTGAAAAAAGACCAATAGGGACATAATGTATCTGAACCCAAAAAGGTGTCAGAAAAAGTGGAACTTTTAAAGGGTCCTCTCCCCACTGTAACTTGTGTAATACCAGCAAATGATTATTAAACGTCCATGAAGACCCTTTCAAAACTCTTTCTAAATCCATAACATGTTAGAATTGAAACAAAAATCTTTTTTCTCCCAGATCTCGAATATGAACCCCACAGACAGGGTGCCATAAATTTGCCGTAGTACTTTTCATTGCAGGAAAGTGAATAATACTAGCAGTTAAGAAACACCCCACTAACTTGAAGACTGACTCTTCTCTCTCAATGCTCGGCTCTACTTGAAATTGTAGAACTGTATCCTCTTCTTCATTAATTGTTAGCCTCGCTAATTCATCTTCCATTGTTTGCAGGCAAGAACCACAATCTAGAATACAGCTTTGCTATTTTGAAAACCCTAAATTTTTTTGGGTGTGCTGCCACAAAATTACAATAAGAACAGAACCAAGAAACCCTAAAACGTGCTAGAGACAGCAGATTAATTCATGTCAGAAAATGCAGACTAAATTTTCACACTAAAATTTTAAAATTTTAAAAAATTAATTTTTAATGGAAAGATAGATAATATTAATGAAATGGAAATGTAAATGAATTGAATTGAAAATAAAAATGAAATAAAATTCAAATGTAATATAAATAATAAAAATGAAATAAAAAAAGGAAAAAAAAAAGTGAAATGACTTCTCATTACAGGCCTGTGTCATGCGCTAAGCCTAGTGACCAAAGGCCAATTTGGCCTTCCAATGGCTGACTAGTGTTAAGCTTTTCTTTTTTTTTTTAATTGAAAGAAGATAAATAAAATTGAAATGAAAAAAAATTATATTAGGAAAAGGAATAAATTTAAATGAAAAAAAATTAATAGAATGAAATGTTAAATGAATATAAAATTTTAAAATTTTAAAAAGTTAAATTTTAATGGAAAGATAGATAATATTAATGAAATGGAAATATAATTGAAATGAAAAAAAATAGTGAAATGACAAATTATGCAGGCCTGCGTCAAGCCTTGGCCTAGGCCTGTCATTGACCAAGGCCAATTTGGCCTTCCAATGGCCGACCACATCCAGCTTATCTTTCCATTTTTGCCCCTCATTTCAGCCACTATGGCCCCCCCACTATAAATGGGCCACTCCTCCGCCAACTATGACCACCGAGCACCTCCAAACACCTTTGACAACCGCTGTTCATCGCCAACCACCGCCAACCACCGCCGACCACTTCATGGATAAGGTAAACGACAACAACCACATTGCAGCCTATGTGCACAAGTAAACGAGTCTCAAATTGTTTCATTTAATTTTAAATATTCTTTAAAAATTCTTTTTTAAATGAGAAATATAACATTTTATATTTGCTATAAACGCAGGATATGTACCGAATTATTATACCCCGGTTGTATGATCCCAGTTATTTTCCCGATCGAAGAGTTTTACCGTATTTGAATGTCGCGGGTTTTGGGTAGCCGCGTACATTCAAAGATCCGAGCTACGGGCCGATTTAATATCGACCTTAGTTGAAAGATGGCACCCAGAGACATATACATTCCACCTCCTGTGTGAGGAGGTAGCTATTACACTGCAAAACGTAGCAATCCAACTAGGGCTGTCTATAAACAGCTAAACAATGACCGGGCTTGGAAGACTGCCTGATCCGCGGGGCACGTGCGAGCGGTTACTTGGAAGGGTACCCCCCAATAACGTGGAAGGACGATTAACCAATATTAAATTTACATGGTTAAAAGAAAACTTCCAGCATCTTCCGAGCAGTCCAATGCAGATGAACATTATTTACGCTACAAGAACGTTCATTCTTCAACTTATAGGTGGGATACTATTGTCGGATGTTAATAAAAATAAAGTCCCAATAATGTATATTCCCTTTCAGAGGATCTCGAGCTTACGGAAGATTTAGTTAGGGCCCTGCAGTGTTGGCATGCTTATACTGCGAGCTTTGTCGAGCGACAAAGTTGTCTACGAAAACAATAGGTGGTTGCTGCCTTTTACTGCAGTCTTGGGCACTATACCAAATGCCATTTCTAGCATCAGTGAGCCACCAACTGTATGTGTGGCCACTGATTAATAGGTAAATATATAGTTTAATTTTGCTATCTATTTTTTAATCGTATAGTATAGTATACTCTTTTTTGGCATGGAAAAATAATCTGATAATTTATTCCTTTTTTTTAGATGGCCAACTGTACTGGGAATCGAACGGTCATTCACGGTACCTATATACCGTATGATGATAGAGACTCATTCTGAGGATGGTGTAAAATACGATTCTGAATCTTTATTTTTTAAATACAATAATTGCACAAGAAAAAATTAAATAATAACATGTTGTCTATATTATTTAGTTTATATGGATGTCATATGTTGAGGAAGATAACGCGACGCCCATACCATCATGAGTTATCAAGCAGCAATAGCTGTTTGTGTCAAATGTGCTGTTGATTAATTTCTATATGGTGGAGTGGCACGATGGAGATTAGGTTTTGAGGCAGTTCGGTTGCGCACAACCTATCTCCAACCCTCCCATCCACATCAGAGAAGTTCACGGAATGAACAAAAAGGGTTTGGGTCGAGACGCTTTAAATTGGGCGCAAAAATATGAACTGTATATCTTTCTATGGAATGATCGACATTCGAAACGCCCTCCATTGTATGTCTTAGAGGGAGGGTTTTCTTCTACACGCGAGTACATATCATGGTATATGGCACACATGAAACCCTTTATATTCCAAGGTCGTTACATGCTGATTCAAAGAGACGCGCAACCGGAATTTTCTTGACGGCAACGAAGGAACGCACGACCGCGCCATAATCGAGTTTCACCATTCGGGAACATCGAATCAAATACTGCCTCGAACCCCGTTCTCGAGCCCCAATATGAAGTATCCGGCTCATCATCACACCATCTAGAGCCTAAGGCCGAGCAACAATTCGAGGATATTTTTGGTGACGACCTTGACCCTCAACATTCGACATGGGCCGGATCGTCCTCATACCACTCAGAACTCGATCCTGAAGCAAGTACACCTACCACTGAGGATATTTTTCCATCGGCACCTCCGATCACGCAATACCCATTAACTCCCGATTATGGTGTATATGATTATTCTACTTTTTTAAATACACCGAATGGGACACCGGAGGCCGAACCGAAAGGTGAACGACATTGCCGACGAAGGCGTCCAAACCGTTATATGCCTGCGCTGGGGTCATTGCCGAGATCACAACAATTTTAATTTTTATCTATAAATATTTACTTTGTTTTATAATTATTTTGTTTTTAATATTAGTTTAATTTCTCTAAATTAATTATTTGTTTTAATAAATGAGTTCGAAATATTTAATTTAAAAATTATAATTCGAATAAGTAATAGAAATTGACAAATTAAATTTACAGATACAATAAAATACAAACATTCTAAAATATTAATACAAAAAATATAAAATTCAAACAAGGCCATTATACATTAAATTAAATTTAAACACCCAACAAACTACAAACATATGGGTAAAATTAATACATGAAAATTTTAAATTCAAACAACATATAATACAGACTAAATTAAATTTACAGATACAAAAAAATACAAACATTCAAATAAATTAATACACGAAAATATAAAAAATAAAACCTTAAATCCTAAACAACTACATTAAATTTACATATATAAAAAAATTATATATAAACATTCTAAAGAAATAATACAATTATTTTCAATAGTATTTTTTTCACAATTAATTGTCTTCTGCTTAAATCAAGTCTATGTTGCATTAGTACAAGATAATTGGATAGCTGAAACAGTCAACAAAATTAAAAAGAAATAGAAAACCAAGGGAAAATATAACTTCTTAAAAGCTCCTGACCATTTCTTCTTCCATTGTCCCCTGAGAAACCTTTGCATGGGGACGTTATTGCACCATAGATAATGTCCATCTGCGTTGGACATCTCAATTACCTATCTAAGGCGCAGAAAGTCATTCAACCCTTAATAGCATAACCTTTAAGCTGGACATGACAGTATATAATTCAACTCTGTTAAAACATGACAATATATAATTCAACCTCGAAATTCGGTTGTACACTACAAAAAACTCCCATATACAATTCACTACAAAAAACTCATATATACAATCAACTAAAAAAAACTCATTTGATGATAAACTAAAAAACACTCTCATTTTGATGTTTCTCTCAAAAAAATATTTTCTTATCTATTTACACTATCAGAACCTAAACCATCCACTATATATATAAGGTTTGGTGTTGGCCATCTACAAGCCAGCACCAAAAATTTTTTATTTTTTATTTTTTATTTTTTTACAGTATTGTGCCGGCCATTATAAGGCCAAAAGTAAAAAAAATTACATTCGGACACGAAAAAAGTACTGGCGCGGACCATCTACAAGCCAGCACCTCAAAAAAATTTTTTTTACTGTCTGCTGCCTACCATCTACAAGCCAGCACCAAAAAATTTTTTTTTACACTTTGGTGTCGGCCATTAGAAGGCCAAAAGTAAAAAAAAAATACATTGGGAGATGAAAAAATTATTGGTGCTAACCATCTATAGGCCAGCGCCAAAAGAAAAAAAAAATTTCACAGTGTGGTGCCGGCCATTAGAAGGCCAGAACCATTTTTTTTTTTTAAATGCTAGTATTTTTATATACCAGTATGATACAATTTTAAAAAAAATACCTTGATGCCGACCATTGAGTTCTCAAAGTAAAAAAAAAAATATTTTTAAAGCTTGGCACAATCATTAGGCAATCATGAGGCCAAAATACAAAGTAGTGCTTGCCAATGATATCCCAAAACCTCATTTTACTGTTCATTTTAGGTCATTTGGTGATTGTTTTTGAATCTGGGTCATTTTTAAATATATCAAAAATTTTGGGTCAGTTTGGTAAAATAGCCGATGATGACCATATTATGGGGATTGATGAGGGGTCTTTTGTTGGAGCTGATGATGAATTTTCAATTAAGGATGATGAAGATATTTACTTGATGAAAGTCATGTATGTGTCAGATGGTAATTATGATGAAATTGCCAAGAAATAGTAAACCGGTCCAAGTTGATACTGATGGCAGTGCTAGTGACAGTGGAAGGGAAGATATTGTTAGGGATGATAGCAAAAAAAATCTTGGTGATAAAGGGGTTACACAAGCTGATGGGAATTTGACATTCTAATTGGATCTAACTTAGAGGAAGAATATAAAGATACTACCAGAAGGAAAAAAATAAGTATAAAAAGTTTAATCCAAATGTTAAACAAGTGGAATTATATTTAAGGATAATGTTCAAAGACGGGAAGGAATTTAAGGATGCTATTTGTAGACACTCAAAGGAGCGTAGAAGAGAGTTAGAAGTAGTAAAAAAAAATGAACCACACAAGATTGGGGTAAAGTGCATAACTGTTGCCAAATGTCCTTGGAAGATATTTGTTAGCTATAGTAAAAAGGTTAGGTGTTTGCAAGTAAAATGTTTTCAAGAAGAAGATAGTTGTTATGCGAGCTTTAAGAACAAGATGGTCAATGTACAAGCAATTGCAAACCACTTTGAAGAGACAATTAGAGTCCATCCAAAGATGAAATTGAAGGAGATTCAAAGAAGAGTTCTTCTGAGTTGAGGGTTAAAGTAAACTTCACTAGGTGTAGGAGGGCTAAAAAAGAGTTATTGAGAGGCTAGCTTGAAAATACAATGAGGAGCTTAGTTTTCTACGGGATTATGCACATGAGTTGATGGCCAATATGTAACACCCCAAATCTAGCAGGTTCAAAGTTTCAGCATATAGTAGTTAATAGTCTGTCTGGCATAATGTTTATGCAAGTTTATCCACTTCTGAACGATAAACATGTAATATTTAGTTCTTTATTCTTACACTTCAAAAATTCTAACTCTAATGTCAGATTTCTTATTCCATAATCTTCTTCACCTGTATCACATTGTTTCAACCCATCTTCCTCCACTTGCACACTATTATTTACCGACCCAGACACATTGGTGCCTTTAAATCCATATGTACTCCCATCAAAACTACCATGCCTTCGCATTGAGGCAAGCTCACTTGCTAGTTTCCTTTCACTATCTCGTAAATTTCGTAGTAACTTATTATCTCGATTACACATAGGGCCACCATGCTAGTAAAAAAATTGACAACCACCTACCTCTAATAATACACAAAGGAACCTCAACCCTAACGGTCCTAAAAGAAACCAAATCAATAAACGTTCGACAAAAGCTCCATTAACTAAAAATTTCATTTTCCCAAATTCAACAAGCAAAAATGAAATACATAATACCACTTAAATATGAAAAAAAAAACCCTAACAAGTCAAACTATTTTCCAATTAACATATTTTCAAATCTATAAACCCTAATTGTTTGAAATTCCAAAAATTTAACCTAACACAAAAGAATCTAACAATTCCATCTTAAATTAATCTTACCCTAAAATTCTTGCATCCATAAAACCTTATTCCTAGATTCAAATCACTCATCAAGTGTCACATAATGCTAATTTACTAAAATAGCAAAAAAATTCTTCACCACATATATACTCCTTATGACAATGAATTACGAGATTCTCATTTCAACAGGTACCATTCAACAAAGAAAGAAATTTTAAAACCCCATTTTTTTTTTTTTTTTTTTGAAATTTGGGGTGGGATGGATTTGTAGACGGATGAAGAAGAGATTGTGAGTGTAGAGGAATTCATGATTCTTTATTTTTTTTTATTAATGTTTTTTCATTTAATTTTATTTAACACATGTAGATTTAATTTAATTTTTTTAAAAAAATAAACAGGTAGATTAAATGTGTTACATCAAAACATCTATGCGGATGCAACATCAAACACTAATAATGTGATTAGAGTTTTTGTCTAAAATTGATTATTTAAACCAGATATTATTGTTTAATGGTTAAAAAAGATTAAAAATTTAATCAGAGACTAAATTGATTTTTTTTTTTTTTTTGTGAAAGATTGATGGTGATTTATGTCATTATGCCCCTAAATATTTAATAGATACATTTTTTTTTATATATTGTAATAAAGTGAATTTAGTTTCGAATAATTTAGAAATAATAGATGGATGATAGTTATCGTTTATATATAAAATTTATAATAGGGGAGGGATACACTTATACGAGTATAGTTTTATACACTTTAATAATTTTTGTACGATTAATATTTCAACAATTCAACTATTAAATTTATTAATATATTTGTACTTATTATGTATTTAAATTTTTGGAATTTTTTATATAAAATAAATAGTTAGAAATTGTTAAGTTACTCCAAATTTAACATGCATGATATATATGAATAAAACATAAAATACGACGATTGTATTGTTAAAATATTAATCGTACAAAAAATTATTAATGCGTGTAAAAATAGTTTTACATTGATTTAACTGAATCCCTCCACTTTATAATATATATAAATTTGAAGAAATTTTTAAATCGACAGTAATACCATTTTTCTACAATGTAACTAAATTGACATCTAAAAATAATTATAATTTGACATTTAAAGCTAATTATAATTTAATTTAGATTTATTAATTTAAAAGATTGATGTAAAATAGTGGTTGTGATCATTTAATTTATAATTATAAGTTAAAAAAAAAAGGTTTTCATGACATAGTAGTTGTGATATTATTTGAATATAACTCTAAGTATAAAATAGAAGGAAATTTTGATAAATTTATTGTTCCAATTAAAAAAACATTGATGTAAAACTAAGTTTTAATTTGAATAGATTTTTAAGCATAAAATAGAGAAAAAAGATTTTATATATTAATTATCACTTAATTAATATTAGAGTTATATACTAATTAAATTTTAAGATTAACTCTATAAATAATATACAGTAGTTAGATATATTCAATCGAATAGCATTTAAAAAATTGTCATTGAATAGAATTCAAAATATAAAATAAAGAAAAAGTTTTTATATTTTTATTATCACTTAATTAGTATTAGAGTTATATATTAGTTAAATTTTAAACCTAGCTCTATAAATAGCATCCAGCTGTTTAAAATATTCAATCAAGTAGCATTTAAGAAAATTGTCGGTAAAAAGAATGGATATTTTTAGCATTAATAAGTTAAAAGTAATACAAAAAGAATAAAACACTAAAACAATGGTTCTTCGGAGAGTTAGTATCCAATCATATTTATACCTAATTTTTATTATTATTTTAATTTAATATTATATTTTTTATTTTAGATTTTAGATTTGATTTAAATTAATTCACGGAACTAAATTTTAATGATGCTATTAATCTTTTTACTTTATTACATTTAGATTTTTTTTAATTTTAATTTGATATAATATTTAATTAGAATCTTCCATGGTAATTAATATTTTTTTATACAATTTTTTATTTTATAATATTGCATATGCTATTATATTTGAGGGAAGATCTTGCCGAGAATGAGGGACAATTTCTTGAGAATGATTTTGATAACAAAATTATCACTACATTGTTTGATGTGAAAGTTTCATCTACAATAGTAAATTTTTTTTACTAATTTCAATTTTACTTTATAATATTTTAATTACTTTAAAAATCAGAATCATAATTATTTAAATAAGAAAATTAATTCGGATAATTTAAAGCGATAAGCATAAATTAATAAAAAAAAGCGAGCATTATATGTTTTTTTAATGTTAACTTAATTGTATTTTACCATGTCAATGATTGAATCCTTTTTATAATTTATGTAAAATTTATTGTTATTTTATAATGGTATTTTTAGTTTATAACATAAAAACAATATATTTATATCGATTTTACAGAAATCAAAACAATGAAGATTAAGGAATAAAAAAGTATGGTTTTGCAATATGCTAATATTTTAATAATTATAAAAAATAAATTGAATAATTTTATACTATTAGTTAAATTACGGTTCTAATTTATTTGATTTATAAAATATTATTTATATGAAATATGATATATATATATATATATATATTGTTTTTTATCTTTTATTTTAAAAAAATAAATATGCAATCCACGTGTAGCGTTAGAAGCTAATTTTTAAAAATAAGTGATGATGTTGTTCTACCTACTTCGCTCAGAGAGAGATCTCGCCAGCTGAATATTGTACTTTTTTACTAAAATAACATCTAATTAATTATTAAAATAACTTATTTTTTTTAGTTAAATACTTAAATGACTTAAAATCTATAATGAAAATTGGTGGAGTCAAATAACTTGGTGCCACCAACATACCACGTCAGCAACCTAAAAAAAATTAATTTTTTTGTAGAGCCATGTAAAATGGCGCCACCTGTATAAATATTAAGGAAATATTATAATTTCTGAAAGTATAGGGGACTTTAAAAAAATTTACCATTTTTTAGTGGAGCCAATTAATTTAACGCCACTAGATTTACCTAACATTGACAGCCTACTTTTTTTTTTGGTACTTTTTAACTTTTGTCTCTTTTTTACCTTTTTAGTCCTTATTTATTTTGTTTATTATTAATTTTAAATTTTGGCTTTATTCTTATTTATTTTATTTATTTTTTATTTTTAATTTTAAAAAAATTAAATGTATATTTGAAATGTTTTATAATATATATTTTTAAAAATTTTAAATATATATTTTTTAAAATTATTTTTTAAATTTTAAAAATTATTTTTTAAAAATTATTTTAATAAAATTTAAATATTATTTTTTAAATATTAAATATATTTTTTAATAATATAAAATATTTAAATATTTTAAAAATATGACCTTTCAAATTTATTATATTTTAAATATTTTTTAATTTTTTATAATATTTTAAATTATGATTTTTAAATTATTTTTAAATATATTCAAACTTTTTTTTAAATTCTAATTAAAAGTTAAAAATAATATTTTATTTAAAAAAGTGAAAAATGAATTAATTAGAAAAAAATAAAAAATAAATGTTAAAAAAGATTTATATGTTAAAATTGAATTTATTTAAATATATATTAAAAAATAAAAATTTAAATTTAAATTAAAAATAAAAATATATATTATAACTGGTCATATCATGTTAGTGATGTGACTAGTCATACACTTAAATAATAATTAAATAAGAAAGAGTTGAATGTTATATAAGGGGGTTTAGTCCCCCTTCAGAAGAAAGAAAAGAGGGCACAAAAAAACGTAAGTTTGTAAAAATTTTTATTTTATTTTTTATATTTTATAGTTATTGTAATATAATAATTTTTTAAAAATACATTAATATTTTAAAAATGGTTATATTTAACATTTTTAATATATTTAATTTTTTTAAGTTTTTTAAAATTTTAAATTATATTAAGAAAATCTTTTTTTGTCTTTACCTATGAAAAATATATATTAAGTATATAAATTTATGAATGTGTACTAAAATTAAAAAATTACTATATATAAATTTATGAATGTGTACCAAATTGAAAAATTATAACTAACACGTAGAGATTAATTTCATGCAATAAAATAGTTAAAAAGGAATAATAATAACTAAATAGAGATCAATTTCATGCAATCAAAACACGTTGAGCAAAGTAGTGCTTAGCAAGAAAAAAGAGAAACTAAAACGATTTTTTTAATTTATAATTAATTTTATTGCTTCCTTGATCCTCGATAAAGTGTGATCCGTATTTACTCTAGAAGACATTTTGATATCTGCATAATATAAAAAAAAACATAAATACAATATAAATCATTATTATATTACAATAACTATAAAATATAAAAAATAAAATAAAATTTTTACAAACTTACGGTTTTTTTTCCCTTTTTTCTTTCTTCTGAAGGGGGACCAAACCCCTTTTATATAACATTCAACTCTTTCTTTTTTAATTATTATTTAAGTTTATGGCTGGTGACATCACTGACATAATATGACCAGTTATAATATATATTTTTAATTTTTAATTTTAATTTTTAATTTTAATATATATTTTTAAATAAATTCATTTTTTTACATATAAATCTTTTTTTAACAAATATTTTTATTTTTTTTCTAATTAATTCATTTTTTCACTTTTTTTAAATAAAATATTATTTTTTAACTTTTAATTAGAATTTTAAAAAAGTTTGAATATCTTTAAAAATTAATTTAAAAATCATAATTTAAAATATTATAAAACAAATTAAAAATATTTAAAATATTATAAAACTAATAATAAATTTGAAAGGTCATATCTTTAAAATATTTAAATGTTTTATACTATTAAAAATATATTTAATATTTAAAAATTATTAAAATAAAAATAATATTTAAACTTTAAAAAATAATTTCAAATATATATTTAAAATTTAAAAAATATATATTATAAAATATTTCAAATATACATTTAAAGTTTTTTTAAAATTAAAAATAAAAAATAAATAAAATAAATAAGGATAAAGACAAAATTTAAAATTAATAATAAATAAAATAAATATGAATTAAAAAATAAAAAAAGACAAAAGTTAAAAAGTAAAAAAAAAAAAAGGGAGCAGAGTGTTAAGGGAATCTGGTGATGCCAAATTAATTGGCTCCACCAGAAAATAGTAAATTTTTTTAAAGCCCCCAATACTTTCAGAAATTATAGTATTTCCCTGGTATTTATACAGGTGACGCCATTCTATATGGCTCCACTAAAAAATTAATTTTTTTTCCAGATTGCTGACGTGGCATGTGGGTGGCGCCAAATTATTTGGCTCTACCAACCTTTATTGTAGATTTTATGTCATTTAGGTATTTAATTAAAAAAATAGATTATTTTGATAATTAATTAAAATTTTGGATTATTTTAATAAAAAAGCCCGATTTTTTAGGGCACCTCGCCTGCTATAGTACCTTGTCAACCATGGTCTTGTCTTGTGTGTAGCATGCTCTGAATGTGGAGCCTCTCCTATCCACCTCGTCCAAATAGATGCGAGCCTTTTTTTTATGCATGGATACACATGAGACTTTATCATTTAAGTCTAATTGTAATTTGATTGCAAGATACATCAATCTAGTCGTTGCTTGGTTAGAAGGTTATCGTGCCCCCTAAAAAGTAGACTAAGATTCAATCATTAACAGATACCGACGTTGTTGATGGAAGCTAATGCTAGCATATATTTAAAAATTTAAAAATACTCGAAAATGTAAAAAGTGTACATCCAAAATGAAATGTCCAAGTTCATTTAAATTTGAATATATTTGTTTAGTTCATTTTGAATGTGATTTGAAGTGCTATAAAACATATAAAAAATATTAAAAAGAGTAAAATTGTTTAAGAATAAAATTATAAAAAATAAAATTTGTAAAATAATTGTCAAAATAATTTATTACACATATAATAGGATAAAAATATCACTCTTTATTAAGGAATAATATGTGTATTCAATTGTCTTCCCATATATCTTTCTCATCTCCACCGCTCTTTATCTCACTCCATTTTCACTTTTGTCCATCATTGTCAAAATAAATAAATTAAGTCTAAAAAACTTACCAATTGAATTTGTTAAGATTTCAAGTGGTGAAAAATCAAATTTGTATGAATTACATGTACCTGAAATTCAAGACTATTCATTACCATTATTATCCGATGAAGACCAAGATTTCAAGCTTGAGTTAGCCCGTCAAAGACATCCTAGGCTTTTGCTTCTAGAATTGTTATTGAGTGTGCCTCATATCTACGAGCTGACATGGTGATGAGAACGGGCTGACATCATGACGAGACGACCACGATGTCCTGATGAAAAGACTGGCCACGTCTTAACGAAGTGAAGAACAACATTCCTACAAGGAGCACGTGACATTATGATGTGTTCCCTAATTAATCGGGTTTTCTTCTCCTAGTAAAACTTAGTCTAGGTTAGTTTAATCATATTTAATCTACGAATTTAGCTTATAAAAAGAGCTGTTGTAACGTAGAATAATGATCTTCATCATCTTTTTTAGATTGAGAAAGTTTTGTGAGTTTTGGGGAATTTGGGTTTTAGCTAGAGTACTTTGTTCTTTTGGGATTTAGGGTTGTTTGTTGAGATTATCTCCATTTTGTACTCTTTCTAATTTTTTCTCATTTAGTGAAGTCTCCTTTACTCGTGGTTTTTTTCTCTTATTTGGAGGAAAATTTCCACGTAAATATTTGTGTGTTTGATCTTCTCTACTTTTACTTTTATTTTCTTGTTGCATATATGGGTCGATCCTCAACAAATTGGTATCAGAATCAAGTTCAACTTCCGCATGTTGACATGTTCAAATATGGTAATGAGGTTTGATATCAATAGGTTCAACTGCTACACAATTTTCAGTATATGACAAGTTCGAATGACGGTAATTCTAGTTCAAAACGGCTTGAAAAAGTCGTTATCGAGAAAAAGCCCAAAAATCTAGATCAGTCAAAATGAGATAAGCTTGATGAGACTGCCTTATCTACAATTCAGTTGTGCCTAATGAACAATGTGTTACAAAAGGTACTTTCAAAGAAAACAACACCAGCCTTATGGCTAATTGTTTGGTTTTGAAGCAACGACTGTACAGATTCCATATGAAAAAAAAGATGACTTCATTAAGGCTCAAATCAGTGAGTTTGTTTCTCTCTTGAATGATTTAAAGAACGTTGAGGTTCAGATTGATAGTGAAGATCAAGCTATGTTATTATTGTACTTTTTACCCCATTCATAAAAGTCTTTTAGTGAAACCTTGATTTATAGGAGAGATAAGCTCTCGCTCGAGGAAGTGATAGGAAACTTGTTGAGCAAATACAAACTGGACAATGAGTTTGATTCGGGTAACAGTTCAGGTTGGAAACCCTCGGCATTTGCTGCGAGAAGCAAGGTTGGTTTGAGGTTGTGGAATCAAGACAAAGCATGTGACTATTGCAAGAAGAAAGGCCATATTAAGACATCTTGTTACAAACTGCAAAATAAGAACAAGAGGGCTGTTGAGAGAAACGAGGATGAAGTGGCTGATGCTAATAGACCAAAAACAAGGGTGATGATTGGTTGTTGGTGTCCATAACTGAAAGGTCTACATCTACGTTTGAGTGGATCCTGGATTCAGAGTGCTTTTTCCACATGTGTCCTAATAGGGATTGGTTTTCCACATATAGTTTAGTTGAAGGTGGAGTTATGCATATGGAGAATGGTTCACACTATAAGATAATTAGTATTAGTACTATTCAGTTTAGGATGCATAACAAAATTATAAAGACACTATTAGATGCCAGACATGTGTCTAATTTAGATAAAAACATTATCTCTTTAAGTATGTTAGACTAAAAAAGTGCAGAATCATTATCGATTATCGAGTCAAGTGACACTAAGGTATCTCGTGAAGCTCTCGTTTTGATCAGAGATCGAAAGACTGACAGTCTCTATGTTCTTCAAGGTTCAACTATGGCTGGTGTAGCAACAATTTCTTCAACAATTACGGAGTCAGAGTTGACTCGACGCCAGTTTAAGAAATTTGACTCTTTCAGATTACGCAATGGATCTGCTATTAAGAGTCTTTAAGTTTTCAAGTTCAAACGCTAGTTTAGACTTGGTGAGTATCTTGCAAAGGTTTAGATAGGCCCGTGATGGGCTTGGAAAAGGATGTATGAGAAAATACAAATAAAGGTGGAGATTTGTGGATGTGCCTCGTATTTACGAGCTGATGTTACAACAAGGAAGAGCCAACATCGTGATGAGACGACCACGACGTCGTGAGTATGCGACGTTGCGACATGTTCCTAATTCAATCGGGTTTTCTTCTCCTAGTTAAACTTTGCTATTGTTTCCCAGTTAAACTCTGATTAATCTAGGTTATTTTAGTCATATTTAATCTACAAATTAGCCTATAAAAGGGGATATTGTAACCTAGAATAATAATTTTTATCATTTTTTTGAGATTGAGAAAGTTCTATGAGTTTCGGGGAATTTCGAGTTTTAGCCTGAGTACTTTGTTCTTTCAGGATTTAGAGTTGTTTGTTGAGATTATCTCCATCTTGTATTCTTTCAATTTTTGCTCATTTAGTGAATTCGCTTTTGCCCGTGATTTTTTATCTTCTTATTTGAAGGAAATTTTTCACGTAAATATTTGTGTGTTTGATCTTCTCTACTTTTACTTTTGTTTTCTTGTTGCATCAACAACTGCAACATACAAGTTGAGCAAACCTCAATAACCATGATCCATCATGAGCACATATAACACCACTTGACGTGGCTAAGTTGATATCCCTATGGACCAAGGATTTAAATAGTGGTCCGATACCAGAATAGGGGCCGCTATATAATGATAGCGGCACCATCCGAAACCGCTACTACTAAAAAAAACGGTGTGAAGCGGAGTCACACCTATAGCGATGGATCGCGGTTGCAATTTAACGGGTAACGGTTAATTGCGGCAATAACGAGCCACTATTCCCGTTATTTTTCATTACAGTAAAATTAAAACAAAAATCTATCACCTCTAAACAAAAATCAACAGAAATACAATAAGACAAAAGTGAATATATTCCCTTACCTGCAAAATCAGAGAGTTTTCAATAAAAAAAAGTAAAAAAGAAGTCCAAATAAACAAAAAAAAAAAAAAGCAATCAAAAGCAATAGAAAATATGAAATTCTCATATTTCAGTTTAGACTCTAAACTCCAAATCAAACGGCAAACAAAATCACAACATAACTACCATTGAACTCGAGAAGCAAACCCTGATCACTTGCAGTCTTGCACATTCGGAGATTCATAATTTTCAAGTAAGTACCTGAAATTTTTTGTCTTGATTCTTGCTTGTTTTTGCTGTAAAATGCAAATATTGTTGTAAGTTACAAACAAGTCTTGAATCTACGGTGCAAATATGTTCTTTAGACTTTATGTTAGAGATGAAGGGAGAAAGGATTAGACGACTCGAATGGGTTTGAAGATGGATGTAGAGAAAAATGATGAAGGATGCTAGAGATTTTGAATAGTTTTTTTTTTTTCTCTCTTTTTTCGTTTTTAATTTCTCCTTTCTGTTTACTTTTCTGTTTTGGCGTTTGGTTTTTCTAAAGGTTAGATTTTATTATGGCAATGTAGATTTTTATTATTGTAAAGCATTAAGTATCATTTATTAGGTCCTGGGCCCTGACATTGATACGCTAAATAGGGATAGGAATGAATACGTGTCCATCATGCAAACCTGTGTTTTTTAACATTATTAATGGCATCCTTTCTGGTTAAGTTCAAAAAAAAAAATTATAATGTTTATGGTAAAATCAAGTAGCATCTAAAACAATCACTAAAAATTGGAGATTAATAAGTTAGAATTGTTTGGAGAGGTCTTACTGAAAATGAAAATTACTTTGACGACAATCATATTATTATATTTTTTAATATGAAAGCTTCAATCTTATCATATTTATAATTTTACTTTATATGTTATTTTTTAATTAATATTTTAATTATAATTTATAATGATAATTATTTATTATTTATTATTATTATTTCAAAATTTCATAACTTTCATTACTTAGGGTTTGTTTAATGTTACACACAAAATTAATGAAAAATTATAACCTCTGTTGCTTGGGGTTTGCTTAAGGTTACACACAAAATTAATGAAAAAAATTATAGCCTCCATCACTTATGACTTGTATTATAAAAGGTAAAAAATCAAGACAAATTAATTCATCGTGTTTTTCTTCATCAAATCCGATAGATGACTTCAATTCAACATTAGATAAATCTTTATTGATTTTAGTTTGCATAATATGAAAAACTTGAATTTTTAAATTTGATTCAATTTGAATTTAAATTTTATTAAGATGGAACAAAACAAACTATTTATACCAAAAACTTTGGAACCAAGTAATAATGGGTTATGGTGTGTTGTTGTTTTTAAAAAAATAAATAAATTATGGATTATGCAATAAATTTAATTTTTCCATGTTAATGATGTTTACTTTTTTGTATTATATTGTTGATAATATAAGTAATGAGTTGCTTATATTTCTAAATATAATTTTATGTTTCTTATATATAAATACAAATAAAGCATGCCACCACGTGAAGAGTTCCCGACTAAAGGATTGGAGGGTGCACCAAGTGATGATATAGGTTGGCACTTTGGAACTCCAGTGCCAAATACGAAAGGAAATGTCATATATAAACTTTGTGGTAAAGTTGTGAAAGGACGAATAACACAATTTAAAGAGCACATTGCTCATAAAACCGGCAATGTTGCACCATGCCTTAATGTTACTGGTATGTGATACTTGATTATTATTTTTAAATGTTATTGTAAATTTATCAATAAAGATTATATATAATTGATTATAATATAAAGTGTGAATTATTTTTATTTTATTAACAGGTGTCATTAGAGAAAGTATGATGAATATACTGAAAGAAAGCAACACAAAGAAAATAGACAAAAAGAGGAGAAAAGATGAATTCTTATATCAATTAAGAGAAGAGGAGGATGAACACGAGGAATTCATTGATGAGGTTTCTGCTATAAGGTAAGAAACTCGAGAAAGTATCCAATCACAACACAAATGGCATAGAAGGGAAGAATTCAAATGAAGTACTAGTGGTTGGAATAACATTTATGAAGAAGGGCGATCTTCTCATGGATCAGCTAGAGAATATCATATAGAAATAATAAGTAAATCCATCCCAAGTGAGTCTGAGTTTACCTTAAGGGAAGCTATACCTGAATTGGCTAGAAGCAAAAGTTTAAAGCAACCAAAGGTCAATGACTCTTTTTTAAAGAGTTTTCGAAGGAAGATAGGTGAAGCGGTATCTAAATTTTTAATATATGAAAGACTTTCTTTTCAATTAGCAAGCTCTCTATGGTTGTATAACTTAATTCAAGTGTCAACAGAAGTTGGACAATGTGTAAAGCTCCCAACACCTTATGAGGCTTCAGATGTGTATTTGGAGTAGTATCAACGCGTTTGTGATTGGGTAAATGGACTAAAGACTCATTGGAAAGAACTGGGTGCAACTCTAATGTGTGATGGTTGGACCAACAGTTTGAATCAAATGCACATCATTAATTTCTTTGTTTATTGCAGTAAAGGAACCATTTTTTAGAAATCGGTAGATGTCTCAAGTGTCCGTAGTAGAGATGCTGAATTCTACTACAGTTTGTTGATTCAGTTGTAGCAGAAATTGGAGAAAATTACATTGTCCAAATAGTGACTGATAATAAGGCAGCAATGAAAGCTGCTGGAAAAAAAATTAATGTTGAAAAGAAAACATCTATATTGGACTTCATGTGTAGCTCACTGTTTAGATTTATGCCTTGAAGATATTGAGAAAAAGCCTAGTGTAGCAAAAGTGTTAGATGAGGCAAAGAAAGTGACTTGCTTTATATACAATCACATTTGGACTGTTGATTTGATGAAGAAGTATACACAAGGGAAGCAAATACTTCAACTCACTCTTACTCGATTTGCAACTCATTTCATTCAACTTGAAGAGATAATAAGACAAAAGTAAAGTCTGAGAGAAATGTTTAATTCAAAGGTTAGTATTTTATAATTAGTTAATATAATTACTTAAATATAGCGACCTTTAATGATTTTATTAGTTCCAAATAGAGGTGTGCATGGGCCGGGCCGGGCCGGGTTCGGGCCAGGCTCAATTAAAAATTTAGGCCCGTTTGTCGGGCTCGGGCCGGGCCGGGCCCGAAAAATGGGCCTAAAATTTTGCCCAAGCCCGACCCGAATAAAAATATTAAAACCCGGGCCCGGCCCGGCCCGCCCATATTAATTTTTACACTATTTTTTATATAATTTTAAAATATATATAAACCATAAAAAATACTAAAAAACCAAAATAAATATTTCTCAATAAATAAAAAATAAATTTTAAAAAATATGTATACTTAAATAACAATAAAATAGATGTAACTTAACAAACAAATGCCTCTAAAATAATAACAAAATTAACAAATGTCTTTAAAATAATAACAAAATTAACAATAAAATAAGTTTTATACAATATCTAAACAATAACAACAAAATAGTAGCAATATAATAGTAAAATGATAGCAAAATAGGGAGAAAATAATAGGAAAATATTATTAAAAAATAAATTATTTTTTGTCTTTAGTGAATTCGGGCCGGGCCGGGTCGGGCCCGGGCCGAAAATATCTTACCCGAGCCCAGCCCATTTTTTAAACGGGCCGTATTTTTTTGTCCAAGCCCATTTTTCGGGCCTATATTTTTGCCCAAACCCTCCCACATTTCGGGCGGGCCTTCGGGCCGGGCCGGGCCGGGCCGCCCGGCCCATGCACACCTCTAGTTCCAAATAATTTAAATTATATTATTTTAAAATTTTTCTTATGAATATATAAGAATTTAAAGAATCAAAATGGGAACAGAAAAAATCAGGGCCTGCTTGTGAAGCCAAAAAAATTGTTTTGGGAAAAGATTTTTGGAAAAAAGCCAATGACCTCATAAAAGTTTACGAGCCCCTAGTAAAAGTATTAAGACTTATGGATAGCGATGAAAAACTAACAATGGGCTTTATTTATGAGGCTGTTGATAAAGCTAAACGAGCAATTCAACAAGATTGTCAATATTTCACCGAGTACGAAAAGATTATTGACAATAGATGAAATTTTATGCATTCCGACTTGCATTCAACTGGTAAGATAAAATGTTTCATATAATTAAGAACTATTTTTATATTTTATTATTTTAAGCTTTAGATTATTATTTCATGATATTTTCATAAATTATACTTAGGTTATTTTCTCAATCCTCAATTTTAATTTGGGGTGGAACATTCTGAGAATGTACTAATAGAAACATTAGAAGGTACACGATAGTAATTGAAAGATTAAAACCTTCTCTTGATAATCAAGTCAGAATGGTTAATCAGGTTAGATTCAAGTACTATTATTTGCAACTTAGTTACATAATTTGAAATAGAATTATTTTTTTATTTTTACTCTATCTTTTATTTATGCAGTTGTTACTATTTAGAGATAAACATGAGACATTCGGTACTCTACAAGCACAAAGAGCTTGGAAGCAAATGAATCTGGTAAACAGTTAATTAAATTATTTAATTTAATTTATTTAATTTAATTATATTGTACATTTTGAAGTTATTTTGAAATTTAAATAATATTATGCAGCTAAGTGGTGGATAATATATGGCACATGTGTTCTTGAATTACAAAAATTAGCAATTAAAGTGCTTAGTCAAACAACTTTAGCATCAAATTGCGAACGAAATTGGAGCACATTTAGTTATATTCACACCAAGGCAAGAAATAGGTCAAAGTATAAAAAACTTGAGAAACTAGTGTTTACCTATTATAATATGAGGCTTCAGATAAAGCATCAAAAAAGAATGAGCACTGATGATATAAACGCTAGTTTTAATCCTATCAGCCTTGGTCATATCTTTGAAGATGTTGATCCACTATCAGAATGGCTTCATGAGAAAGAGAATCCATTGTTAGATGGTGAAAATGCCCGTGTGTTGCCTGTGGATACCTCTGATGATGAAATGGATGTTGATCAATCTCAACAACAAAATTTGTCTCATTCAAGTTCTAGTTCAACGCCAAGTCAGAGTGAAAATGGACCCGATGGTGGTGGTTTAAGTTCAATTGATGAGGATGATGGATATAATGGTGATAAAGGTGAAATTAGGTATTCTAGTCAGTATGGAGGAGAATATGGGGTTGGTACCACTAGTGGACATTTCCGTGATAGATCAGAGTTTGATGGAAATATGTTTCCTAAACTTAAGAGAGATAGAAGTGAACTTAGAGCTCCATCAAAAGGAACAGGCAAGAAGCATACTTCTATAGGCTCTTCATCTGGTAGGAGATTGAGTTCTAGTAACCTTGGGTATAGTGATTCATCTACTAGCACTCAAGGTTTTTATCCACCAAAGCAACCTTCATATTTTCAACCTTCACATGATTATCCACAACCATATGGTTATTATCCACCATTTCCTAATTATGGTGTGCCATACCAGCCTCAAATGCATCCTCCACCACCAATGTATCACCCACCTCCACCTCTCATGTATCCTCCTCCTCAAATATATCCTCCATATCAATTATATGAAAACCAATGTGAAAATGTTACTTCTTTTAGATGTATTTTTGGACAAAGGCCAAGAGAATTAAGTTAAGAGCGCTCTCAAAGTGAAGGTGAAATATCTGATCCTTCTCGTCATTCCACTAATTGGTGAAAACTAAATCGTACCGCTACTATTATTTGTAAGGTATGTTTTTTTAAAGAAAACTTTTGTTAATGTTCTTAATTTTGATGATATTAAAACATTTAAAATAGATTTTTATATAAATGAATGGAGTATATTTTATGAAAAGATAATTAAGAATCGAAGCATATTAAACTATATATGAAAGTAGAATGAGAGTGAGAATAAGTGGTAGGAAATAGGAATAATTAATGAGAATCTATATATTTATCTATTCTTTTTTTTCTTTTGCAGCATAGAATGTTTATATCTTCATCATCTTCAAAGCTGTCAAGAAATATTGAAGACATCTCTCAAGTATGAATTTTTAATTATTTTATTTATAAAAACTTTCAAACTTATTAAATATGATAAATATTTAATATTTCCTTCTTCTTTTTTACTTTGTTATTAGTTAATATAACGTTCTTAGAAAATTCGTAAATAAATATAAGAATAATTAATGATTATAAAAGTTGTATTCACATATCATATTAATAAAAGTTTATAAGTGTTAGAAAATACTCCAAAAATCATTAAAAGTGACTTTTTATAATTATAATCATTATGTTTTACAATAAATTGTGCGAATTTTAAACAAATTCACGACTGCGATACCCGCAGTGACTGCAACAGCATCTGTTATGTCCGTAACCGCGATAAACGCAATGTGACCGAAAATGCAGCCGTAACCGCAATTTAAATCCCTGCTATGGACAACACCATCCCCATTTACTTTGAACCAGTGCGTAGGCGATTGAGTCCATTGTCCATTTTTGCGTAGAGCTCAATGTTCCAACACCCTGCAACACAGTCGAACAACTAACAGTTTCACGGTATAGCTGCATACATCTTTCCCATATGCCTTCACCTTCTATCCATTCATCATAAAAGAATGTTCTTGTTCCGACAATACCACAAGCACCAGCAAATGACGCCAAACTTGATGTCCCAGTGAAGACCATTAACAACAAAATATCGCGGTTTTGCTACATTTGTGGTTACCTGCTCTTCAATTCTGACAATATAGAAGGTTTAATTAAGAAAATGGTCTCTAAAATATACTATTTTCCCATTTAAATATCTAAACTATTTTTTTTTGATAAAATGGTACCTAAATTCTGCTGTGTTATCACCTTTGATACAACCGTTACGCTCCATTAAAAAAAAACTCCAAGCCATTTTTTTTTCCTTTTCATTCCCCTTCTCTTCTTCTTTCCCACAATCCCAACCTTTAGGTTTTTTAATTGAAAGTGCATCTGGTAGAGTTGAGTGAATTGGTCCTCCTACTACAATTGATTCTCTCGAAAGCAACAAACCCCTGTTTTCCTCTATCGATTCACAGTTCCAAGAGCTTGAAAATGATCGAAATAATGTGCAGATATCTGAGCTAAGACAAAGCAATTTCTCTCTAAATTCAGTGTGTTGAAGGAAACAAACCAACAAAAACCTAGAACTGATGGGAAAATATTATATATTATTTTTCATCTTAACCCCCTTACTAGAACCACAAAAATCATACCATTCAAAGCTTTATTTGTTGCAATGCCGGGAATGTTTTCAAACTACAAGTAATAAAGAATCCATTGATGCATCACTGTTATAATCATCAAAAAGTCTACACAGGAGAATAAAAGTTTAAAGAAAAAACATCAAAACCTATATTTGCAGGTGAAGGACAGAGGGAGAGTTCAATATTATATTTTTAAATAAAAAATGTTATATGCGATTGACTTCAAGATTTTTTTTTTTTTTATTAATCTGTGAATAACGATGGGAGTTTTTATTATCGAAATTTAAATATCACTTTTGACTAAAAAAATAATTTAAGTATGTAGATGAAAAAAATAATATAATTTAAAAATTAAATTTTCATTTAAACCTTTTTTAACTCGTAAATCTTTAATAAAAGATAATTAATTTGGGGCTCTAAAGTTAGACCTCATTTAAGCTTCATTTACCATTGATATTATTATTTCAAACTAAAAACAATAATAAATAAGCAGCTTTCCACACTAATCCGTATTATCTAACCGGGCCTTAATCCAAGCCCAAAAAGTAAAATATTTAATTTTTGTCTTTTGTAAAAATGTTTGACACAAATTATTTTCTTATGCTCGTTAAAAATGCACAACATATTTTCTATCGTATTAAAAAAAACACAAATTATGGGTATATTTACGTTTTAATTTAAATCATTAAATTATTTAAAAAATTATTTAATTTATTTGACTATTATTTTTTTTAAAAGTTATGTCAGTAAACTTTGAGTGACAATTCAACAACCGGTACAGTTGATCAATACCTATCGATGAGTAAAAGAATATATCTTAGGTCCAAGTCGATTTGATGGTCAGTGCCGGAAATCAGAGAAAAAAAACTATTTGAATTTTGGTTCGCAGATTCGTAACATCCAAAATTGTTTCATAAAAATAATTGAATTATAGAAGAAAATGAGAAAAAAAACTTTTAATTTATTTTTTTAAAAGTTATGTCAGTAAACTTTGAGTGACAATTCAACAACCGGTACAGTTGATCAATACCTATCGATGAGTAAAAGAATATATCTTAGGTCCAAGTTGATTTGATGGTCAGTGCCGGAAATCAGAGAAAAAAACTATTTGAATTTTGGTTCGCAGATTCGTAACATCCAAAATTATTTCATAAAAATAATTGAATTATAGAAGAAAATGAGAAAAAAAACTTTTGATTAATTCAAACAGTATAAACAGAAAAAATCATATAGCATCGATTTTAACAGTTTAGTAACTTAAATGAAAACTTTTAAACAATTCAATAACCAAATTATAACTTTTTCAATTAAATGACCAAAACGAAAACTTATCAATAATTTAATAACTAATGGCGTGGTTTACCCTAATAATAAATTCTATTAAACTTTTCCAAAATTTTTCCACAACCTTCTTAACAGGAATAGTAAATTAGAAGGCCAAGAAAAATAGGAACCTAGGGTTTATGATGTAAACGGCGACGTTTGAGATATGGGGCCCAAACTGGCAAACTCTAGGCTAGAAAAATGGCTCACCTCCTCCATTTCATCCCTCTCGTCGCCGCCCAAAACGCTCTGCTCTTCTCTGTACCCATTTTTCTTTACTTCCAAAAGATCCAATGGTATGTTTGTTAATCTCATCATCTCCTACTCTGTTTTAGATCAGAAAATGACTTCTTTTTTATTTGGTTTTGCAGGCCCCAAAGAAGGACAAAGCCCCTCCTCCTTCATCTAAGCCAGCCAAGTCTGGAGGTGGAAAGCAGAAGAAGAAGGTCATCTTTTTATTATATCTTATGCTGTATATATAATGGGGTTGATCTTTCTGCTTTTCAAAAGTTAAATATGAAGTGGGGGGGTTTTTGTTGTTATATTAACAGAAGTGGAGTAAGGGAAAGCAAAAGGAGAAGGTGAACAACATGGTACTGTTTGACCAAGCTACCTATGACAAGCTTCTCTCTGAAGCTCCTAAATACAAGCTTATCACTCCTTCAATCCTCTCTGACCGTATGAGGGTACTTTTTTCATTTCTACCTCTTTATATTATATGTTAATCATTGGTTGTTGTTTTTTTAATGTTGTTTCCCTTTGCATGATGTTTACCTTTCTTTTGCATTTGTGATGATAATTGATTTATGGTGTTGTCTCTAGTCTGGAGGTTGAGATCTAAATAGTTCATTCTATTTGATGTCGGCTTGTCGCCCTGCTCAATTTTTTGGAAAATAAACGTTTATCTGGCACGATTTTTTTTATTGTTGAATCAATGGTGATTGCTACACGGATAGATGAATTTGGGCACCCTAATTCTTAGTTGTTTATTCAATGTCTGACCTCGAATTGTGATCTAAAGTAGGGTTATTTTGGGTCATATACTCTTGTTGTATGTATTGCTGTGACAAAATAATATGTTCATACACTCGTGTTATAGAGTTAGAATGTTGGTTTCAGGTCAGGTTGACATTCTTTATATAGAATGTTTGCGTCTAGTTCGCATGTGCGAACTCTATTGAATGGGGTCTAAACCCTGGCTACTGTGTCTAATATTTTTTTTTTGTGTGTGTGTGTGTGTGTTTGTGTGCACTTCACAGATTAACGGATCACTTGCAAGGAAGGCGATAAGGGAGTTGATGGCAAGAGGGTTGATTAGGTTGGTCTCTGCGCATTCAAGCCAGCAGATTTACACTAGGGCAACAAACACCTAGATCTTAAGTTATATTTTTGCTTAATTAGTTCTAAGAAGTATTGCCATGGTTGAGTTTTGACTTGGATAAATGATTTTTTTTCCCCTTTAAATTTGGCTTAAAACTTCTCTTTGGCTACTTTTTCTAGAATGATTTAATGGTTGAATTTCAGCTTCTTTGGCCACTTTTTCTAGGTGAAATTGATAAAGGTGTTTTAGTAGTGTGTTTAAAACCTTAAAATGTCCTATTTGAGGAAATTGAGGCCAAGCAACTCCTCTTTCTGTGTTAACTTGCTAGATTTTGAGGAAACGCGGGGGTAGAAGATCATAATGTGGAGGAAATGGTTATTCATAAGAAGAGAAATTTGGGTCCATTTCTTTGTTCTGGAGCGTTCCATGCCTTAAACTAGGGTTAAATCTTCAGAAGCATTTAGAGGGATCTTTGAGGTATTTGTGTTGGCTGCGTATCTCCCATCCTATTGCCAAAGTTTGTTCTTTAATCTGGATTAAATTGTTCATTTTTTAAGTAAAAAGAGCAAAATACAAAGACTTCCATTGTACTTTGCTTATTTTATGAGAGCTTGGGCAATCAAAATTGAATAAGTAAAACATAAAATGATCATGTGAAGGACTAAAATAAGAAACAAATATCAATGAATGTTGTGAGTTGGACCAAAACAGAAGAAATGATGACGATAATGGCAACGTATCTCTAACTACTGTAACCCACATATCTTAACATTTTAGGCAAGCTTTTAAACTTATTAATAATATAGCTTTCGAATTTTTCATTTTAAATACGAATTTTAATTTTATTAAAGTGTTTATTTAAATTAATAAATAAAATTTTTTATTGCATTAATGCTTCTATTAAATTAATTTGTAATACAAATAAATAATAATAATTTTTATATTGAATTATTAAAATTATTATGTTTTCTCTCACAGAAAAGAAAAATCGATTATTTATATAATAAGTAACTTTATATTTCACATATAAAATATTATAAATAATATTTATGTAATCTAATCTAATATATTTATATTAACTACATATTATCTATGAACAATAAAATCAATTTATTGACCATTAAGAAAAGAAAACAATGAAAATTTGCAACAACACAATTTGTATTTTAATTAGTTATTATTTTAAATAATGTTTTCTTTGCATTAATTATTAAATTGAATATGGTATCGAATTCATTAATTATGATTTAAATTTTTTAATATTATTTAAAAAAAGTATTGATCAACACCATCCATTTTTCAATATGATAAAAACATTTTGCTAAATAAGTATATTTTAATTATATTCTATCACTCAAGTAAAAGAAATAAAAAAATAATTAAAAAATTAAAAGCGTAAAAATAAGTATATTTTTCAATATGATAAAAACATTTTGCTAAATAAGTATATTTTAATTATATTCTATCACTCAAGTAAAAGAAATAAAAAAATAATTAAAAAATTAAAAGCGTAAAATCAGTCGATATTAAAAACTAGTTTAATTTTAAAACTTTCACTTTATACTTCCATAGATCTTTCTCTTACGTACTTTTTTTTGGCTTTGTGAGGATTTAGCCCTGCCCCTGCGTACTATAACTCTCATTCCCTATCTGAACTCTAGTAGCTCTACGACAGCATCATAGAGAATAGTGGCCGGTCATCTCTACTGATAAGATTGAAAGAGAAAAGCAAGAAAATGTGGGTAGAGCAGAAACACTTACAATCTTTTTTGCAAAATGAAAATGCCAATGGGCTTTTGTTGCAGTTAGTAATTCTTAGCTGAAAAGCAAACTGCGCAAGACAAACTATAAAACCTTCACTTACCGCCCAAGAATTTAATGAAATGAAAGAGAAACTAGGTTTATAGATGCCTTCCGCTATTCCCATCCAACCTATTCTTAAACATAGGTATAGTGATACGACCTCCTAAATAAAAGATAAAAAGAAGAAGAAGAAGAATGAATATACCCGTGTTAGACTAACTTACGTTATCAATACATATCACCAAAATACTCCTAGACTAGCTGTAAATTTCATTAGTACTCCATCCACTTGAAGTACGAACTTACCAGTCTTTCTATCTCTTTAGCAGTCGTGGACAAAAACAAATACCTCATTCATTATTACACAACTTACTCTTTTAACATGTTGCTAAATATTCACGGTCCAGTTTCTATTTCCTTATCATTTCCCAGTCCAATGATGTTTTTAACCAAAACAGGGAATATCATGGAGTGTTCTTCAAACTTACAAGAAAAGACGATAGCTGTTGTGATCGCCTCTTTCATCCTCCATCCAAGTGCTCATTCAAGACAAATGGCCTCTGTAAGATCCCTCCGTAAATAACCCAGCTACAAAAACTTTTTACCCTTTGATGTAAATGTCACATGAAATGTATGCATGCAGGAAGGAAACATACCTAGGCAACATTTTGACTTCATTTGTGCCAAATATATTATCATATGTGATAAAGATGAGGCAGGCATCTATTGCCCTCGGCAACAAATGGAACCACCAACACTCTTCGCAAAATCTAAAGGTCAATTTGTTTTTCCGCCACAAATGGTTTTAGCTAGAATTGCCTTGGAAGCTCTCAAGTGTTCCAAACTATCAAAGACCCCTTCCTTCTGAACTCACAAGGATGAAAACCGTTCATGGCCTTCCCCATCAAAGCCATGGCTGCAATGCTTGGAAACTGCTTCTCTTGGAATTCATCCGATGCCTTTGAGCTCTGTGGTTCACATAGCAATGCAGCATCAGGCTTCTTGTTTGGAGGTGCAGCTATGTGACGACACCATCGATGAATCCAAGTATGCGGAAGAGAGATTTCTTGACTTTTCCTCCCTGAACCACTGGAACTGGACTCGCCACTCTTTAATAGCACTGGATGTTGATCCAGTGCCAATTTTGATCTCACATGGCTTCTACATACTGTGGGCTCTGAACTTGTTTTGCTGCAATTCATGATTTTGCTGATCTTGTTAATCTTTACACAGGATGAAACTTCTCCCATTTTAGAGATTTTAGTACCAGAAGCAAAAGGATGTGAGGTACTCAATTTCAGACGTTTAACCCATCTGCTGCTTTGATCTGGCTCCAGAGGACCATCTGGACAAGCAGTAGCATTGGAATTTGAAGGCTGCTCAGCATGGAAAAGGAGATGCTCTGCATCTAGGCTTTGGGTTCTAGAGGTGCTTGTCCCTCCATCATCTATTGAATTTGCTACAGCTGGAAGTGCAGGAAGTCTTTCATTCATATCAGGTGATTCCCCGTTGACCATTTCATTCCCAGCTTCTCCAGTACCATTTCCAGTTTCTGATAATGATGGTTTATGAACCCCCTTGATGTTCTAAAAATTAACAAACAGTTATGTCTAGTTTTGAATACTCAATACAGAGATCTTTGTATAGAAAGAGGTAATTTTAGCATGCCATGCTCACTAGGAAGTTAAGACCGAACTAAACCATAGCCTTGGGGAAAATACTCATCTTATGGAATATCAAGAACATATTGCTCATTAAAACTTTAGTCCAACCAAAGAAGTATTCATCCAAAAGGTACCATTATCTTAAAGCTACATCTGATCCGATTAAAAATTTCACTTTTAGCATAGTAAAACAGAATATGAAAGAATTACCTGATCTAATGGACATAAAGCCACTCCTGCAACAAAAGTAAGCTTATTAAATATGAAAATGAATACTTAAAGAGCAAGTAAATATAAATTTAACTGAGTTTAAAGATATTTCTAAGAGTAACTTTCTAATTAGTCTGATGTGAGATTTTACAATACATAATTCCATTAGCTTCATGATTACAGAGGTAACATAAATACATACCTGAAAGAAGGCTCTTCTGGAAAACATCCAATTCCATCGCGTCAGTTTCAACTGATGATTCATTCTTTAAACAAACAGCAGAAGTTCTGCTGTCCCGAACATTTTCTTTTCTTTCACTATCTGTGGAGCTCTCCAGAGGTTGCAGTTTCACTCCTTGCTGACCATGGAAACTGAAACTGGGAGATAAGCTCAGGAACTCATTGAACATATTTCCCTTCAATTTGGGGGAGACTGTTGCATCTCTGAACTCTTGTCCTCCTTCAGTTAAGTTAACACCAGTCTTCTTTGTAATGAAAAATTGGTGAGTTGTTTGAGAAATCTTGGAGGGACCTGTGGGTAATTCTTCCACAGAATCAATAGTGGTACATATTCTCATAGTCTTGACATCATGAACAGAACGAGGTATTCTTGGCAGCAAGAGATGTTCATTGTATGCTTTTCCTGATTTCTCAGCCTCAGGACTGCCCAAGCTTGGAAGCAATCTAAGACTAGAATCATGTTCCACTTTCTGACTCTGCTTATTCTGACTATTGTTTCTTGACTGATCGTGAAGTAATAGAGGTGCAACATTCTGCCCAGACAGTGAATTCTCCACTCTTCTGGACTCGAAAAGGATATCAGCTTTCTTCTCATGGACCCAAAAGTTAGAATAGCTGCAAAGTTTAGCATCTGCGAGGTGCTCTTTGGATGCTACAACAGGGCTTGGTTGATCAATGTTTTCATGCTGATATGTGAAGGACTGTGTTGGAGCCGCAGCACTATGCAGTACATATGGTACAATTTTAGAACATGACCCAACATCATCCCGAAAAGATGATGAAACAGCTAAAGTGTTGTTTTCAAGAAATTCATGAGGCTTGATCAGCTGCTGACGAACTCGTGATATGCCCTCTGGATAAGTCCACTCACTTCTACCCAACCCAATAGAATTATGGTCATCATTGAGATCAATTTGATACTTCACTGCCTCACCGCCAGATGAAGTACCTGCATTATTCTTCGAAGACATGGCGTTCTCCCTATTCCCTACATTGCTGAACAGTGGAAGAGGCTGTCCATCTAAAATTTCTTTCCCCGACTTCATTGAAACCATTCTCAGACGCTTCTTCAAGGTGTCATCTGTTCTGTCTTCAGAAACGTCTCTAAATCCTTGAGAATAGTTCGAAATATTCGCTGCAATTTCAGTCCTAGAAAGCAAAGGATGCTTCTTAAAATCTTCATGATCATCTTTTTTTGGTCCAGGGGAGTGCAGTAAATGACTGCTAACCTCAGTGGATGGTTTATGCCTTGCATGTTTCCAGTGATCCATCCAAGCAGCTTGGTAATGATTCATAGATTTCCTAGCTGTTCCATCACTATCAGAATCTGATTTTGCAACACGATCAGACATGATATGATCAATTCTATTTTAATTTCAGAAGTCTCAGAGGCTCATTGCACCTTAACTGAAAAAAAATTCAGCAAACACCATCAAACATAATATCCATTAGGTTTCAAAACAAAATTCAAAGAAATTAGAAATCAGGAATTAAAAAACAAAAGAAAATCAAAATCTAATGCTCATAAAGGCCAGTAAATGGAGCTTAGTGGAATTGAAGGATCAACAAATTATATGCGTAACTAATTACCCAATTTCAACCCAAAAAGCAGAGAACCTCAGACGTGTAAATTAGAAACCTTAATGTTGAAGCAGCCAAAGAGTTCTTTGATTGCACTAGTTAAACCCTTATGATCAATCCAGGCTCCCAAAGTTACAACGTTTGGTCCCTCCTACGAATTTTAAACTGGATAGCACGATCCCACATATACTATAAAAGCAATATATTTTACAAAATCAAGCAATCCGTAGTTAAATTTCCAAAAAAGTTGATTTTAGCATATTCTTGTTTGATTGTATTTCCTAGTAGGAAGATAAATTTTGGATTATTATTAATTTTCTTGTTTAGGACCTATATATTAGGCATTGATCTTTTTTCTACATTGGTATTGAAAGTTCTTCTAAATATTTAATTATTATTTTGTTCTGTATCCAAAAAAACATATATTATTTTCGTTAAAAACTAACTTAATTACCAATAAACAAATATTTAATTAACTATTGGAAAAGACGTTTCACACTGTAACGTAACGTATTCATAATAAATAAAGAAGTACGTTTGGATTCTGGAGTTCATTCCATGAACGAATCTATCCTTTTCAAATAAAGAAGAAAAAGAATAGCACAAAAAAGACTACTTACTCATCCTTTCCCTCATTTTATATTTCATCGCCACTAATAAAACGGATTGTACTGTTCCGTAAGCAAAATTAGAGAATCATAATTATAAACTACTCAAGCAGAGCAGGTAGTAAAAAATCGGAAGAAGTCGAAACGAGTAAACAAGCTCCATGCACCAACTAAACAACAACCGAAGATGCTAAAAGAAAGCAGTATTAAAGCAAGCAAGCAATAAAGAGTAAAAATTAAGTCAAAACCGCGTAAGAACTCACCTCAAAAAACTGAGAAAGAGGAATCAAGAGTTCATGAAGAAAAGAAAGAAGGAAGATGAAGGAGAAGAGCAAGAGTGAAGCACAGATCCATGGAGAATTTAAGATCAGAAAATAAGGAAAAATGTATAGTTAAACTGGGGAATTTTGAGAATTTGTGGACGGTAGAAGAGATAGAAAAAGAGAAAGGGGTGGGGGAAATGAAGGACGGGGTGTAATTGGTGAAAGAAGGAAAGAATGAAATGAAAGGAAAAAGAAGGCATCTTAGGAAGCCGAGAGCCACATTTTCACATGTCTTTAGCGAGTCGAGCCGATGAAATTTGGAGCTGAATTAAACTAGGGTGCAAGATGTGCAAATTTGGGACAAAATTGAATTAATTTAGTTAACTGATTAAATTTAGCTAATCGATCAGTTAACTGAATTAAATTGGTCGGGATCGACTAATAATTTATTAGAAGTTCGCTTAATGGTTAATTACGTTTGAAATTAGTTTGTTAACTGAATTAACCGAATTTAGTAAATAATATTACAATATATAAATATTCTGTTAGTTTGGTTAATTTTTTAGAAATATAAATTAATCTGTCGGTTAAGTCGGTTAATTTTTTATATGATTTATACTTTTTTTAATAAAAAATAAAAAAAAATATATAAATTTCGGTTAATTTGGTTAACCGACCAAATTAACAAAAAAAGTTCGGTTCGGTTAATTTTAAAAAAAATCGATTCGGTAAACGATTAAAAATTTTAAATGATTGATTAATTCGATTAATGATAGTTCGAATCGATTAACCGGTAGATTAACTGACTGAACACTCCTACTAAGGTGGTACACCCCTGCACTTTTCTATTATCATATATTTTTAATGAATTTTTAATTTTTGACGCGAATTACAATTCAATTGCACCATGCTGTCCTATCTGTGTTTTAATTTGAATTTAGAACTCTAATACAAAGTTGATTAATTTTCTTGATTTTTAAAATTACCAAATTTAACAATATTTTTTTTCCGAAATCTATGTATTTTAATTGGCTCTTAGGAAATTTGGACCGACAGTAATATTGCAGCCATTTGAGTTGCACCAACTTATCATATTATATATATGATTTCTCTGTGTAAAGGTAGATAGTCCAAAACCTTTTTACATGTTGGCTCCAAAATATCTTCTCCCCTTTCAAAATATCTTTATTTGTTAAGAATAATAAAAGAATCCTCGAAGGCCTCGCATCATTAGACCTGAGTGCGAGGGTTTGGTTTTTAACTAAAAACTTGTGAAATGGTTATTTTTTAAAAGGGTTAAGTTTTGGGTAAATTTTTTGTCATTATTTTGAGTTATTTTGTTATTATTTTTTTATAGTATAACTCTTGTTTTGTTATTAATTTTATTATTATTTTAAATTTATTTGTTTGTTAAGTTGCACTTATCTTAATGTTATTTAAGTATAAATAATTTTTAATTTAATTTTAATTTATTAGGAAATATTTATTTTAATATTTTTAATGTATTTGATATATTATATTTTTTAATTTTTTATATAAAAATAATAATATAAAAAATTTAATACGGACGGATCGAACCAAACTCAAATTTTAACATTTTTTATTCAAGCTAGACTCAAACCTAAAAATAGATATATGATATATATTAAATAAATAAATTTAGAAATCATCATTAAAATAAACAAAACAAAATAAAATAAAGTAAGAACCCTTCTATCCTCTCTTGCAAGGTTATTTCATAGGTTGAGAAGCTGTTTTTGTTGGGTTAATCTTAAAAAAATCAAATAGTTTAAAATAATTTTAATTCTATTAATCACATCAATTTTATTCCAATTAAAATAACATTTAAAATATATAATCAATTTGATTATTTGTTTTTATTCAATTACTAATCAAATTGGAGGTCATTTGTGCCAAAGCACAATCAACCTAATTAGGAATCTAACCAATAAATAACCTTATAATTTAACGTACAATATTTAACTTACAGTAACATTAAAAATGGGAGTGATCTAATTTTAACCAATAAACTCAAATTATTTAAGTTAGGTCACACATCCACACCACAAAAATCATATATATTACTACATACACAATTATGAAGTTGGTCACAAGTATTAAAATGAATTAAACAATTACAAATTTAATTATTCTAATTGATGACAATTATTCTAAGTTATCAAATGACGGTCGAAGATTTAACAAACCTGAACAATTGTAATTCAAATTGAAGATGTGAAAATACTAAAAAGCAAAAAAGGATTAAGAACAAATTAGATCTCACGAATTTACAAGATCAAACTTCAAAAATCTTTTAACTAGGGAGTTTAGCAAGCCATAAGGTTAAAATAACACAATAAACAAATAGATAGCATTAAAGTAAAAAAATAGCCAAAAGTCCTTACCTTCCTCTCAAAAGATCTTGTATATATTGCCTAAATAACCTAAATTAGGTTACAAAAATAACCTAAATTAGGTTACAAGAGCTTGTTTGAAGTTGTAATTCTCATAAAGGACCAAAATGACCCTAAAGCTTGGATAAGCATGGACAAAATTCACAAAGGAAGCAATGCTAACGTTAGGGCGTTGGTTTGGGTGCAAGGGTGTGCGAATATCCACATTGGTCATGGCATAGGGGCACCAATGAAAGGGCATGTGATCACACATTTGAGTGCTAATTACGGTGCAAAGGAGCTCAACTTGTGATGCACGCTCCGTCTCTTTTCTAACGATCCTCAAACTTGAACTTTAAACTCTAATTAATCTAACCCCACTCACAAAACACCTAAATAATTTTCAACTACTAAAATCAATTAAAAATTAAACATAATTAAATAAAAACTTAAACATATACAAATGAGACATTGATTATACAAAAATAAGCTAAGATGCAATATTTTATTTAAGAATCAAACGAAAGGCTAAGTATAAAGACTAAAATATATAAGAAAAATTGGAGCACTTATCGATGCAAATGGGTGTTGATATAATTAATTAATTAATTAAATTATATTTTCTCAAGGTTGTGGTTCCTAAAAGTTTTAATGTAATTAGATTGTGACTATCTAGACATAATTTTTTTCATTTATATTTATTAGAAAGTCTTGTGAGCCAAAAACGATTTAAGAATTATGTAGCGGAAATCAAAATAGAGACCTCGAAGAAGGAAGACTGCAAATTAACATACCTTTTTAGGGAACAAGTGCATTTTCATCAAGTATGTATTTGATTGAGTATTCGAATTTCGTTTGATGAGAAACTTTTAGTTTTCATAGGACTAAAGTGTTAAATATCATAGAAAAAAGTTGGGTGATAAATACAAGATTAGGTTTTAAGAAATATCAAAAGTCAAATTCCCTAGGGTCTGGAAGTTGATTTGTAGGATTGAGGCTATTGTTTGCATTTTCAACTCTTCTTTCAATAACAATCTTCGACTCTATGAATTGGACTTGTTGAGTAATATTTTCTCATGTTATATTAAGGGGAACACATGGGGTATTTATACACATCCTTACCGCTACTATTACAGCTCACAATAGGGCCTACTATTTTGTGTTTGCCTTTGGGCCAAGGGCATTAGCATTCTCTGTCCCTGGTGCTGACATTCTCTAGGCCTCCTTTGGCTTATTAGATGCTTGCTTGTGGAGCACACGACCCATTCTGACCCTGGGACTAACTCCCAGTGAACCTCACACCTGCCAGTCACGAGTGAGGGTCCTTTTCGCAGATATGGCTTACGACCTTACCCTTGCTAGGTTTATGCTAGCTCCTTCTTGTGACCTTATCTGTGCGATGCTTACACGAGCTCTCTCATGCGAGCTATTTTTGCAAACATCTTGCATTCCTGCGAGGTCTTCAATTGACTGTGCTTGTAAGTGAACATTATTCTTTCAAGTCGGGTTTATCCGAGTTAGAGGTCTAGATCCCATCAGTCATTTGAACTATCAGTTCCCAAACCCTAACAGGACTATTCATATAGATTATTAAAGTTTTTAAAATTTGGATTTAAATTCGAGAAAAATAAGCTTTGGTGAAACCTTAAGTTAAGGCTCTAACATTGATTATAAGGTTTAGGGAAGTTCAAAAGTTGACAACTCTTTGAGTCCAACCATTTTCCATAAACATTTGATTTATGATGAAAATAGGTTTTTATGAAGGTATGGAAGGGTTTATTAGGGTTGGTGATAAGATGGTCCATATATGAGGAATGTTAAAAACCTAAAATATGCTTTGGTGAAACTTTGTAACCTAATTTGCAATTTTTGCTTTTCTTGGATAGAACATAGAACCATGGCCAATCCTTTTTGGTTTGATAATTTTAATTATTTGATATGTTTGAATAACTGAATGGATGATGAAATCAAAATAAGCATGCCATGCATATATGACAATATGTTATACATATGAAAGAGAATGTCACTCAATTATATTAAGAAAAGGTTCCTAAACAAAGTCGATGACTTTCATTGATGGTGTAACAGTCCAAACCTAGCCCGAAAGTCTTGTTAGATCTGGAGTATCATAGCAGTTGCCAAAGTGACTTTTTGATCAATCATTCAATTATACACATTATAAACAAATAGGTTATTAAAAATTATGTTGAATAATATTTTCTTATGTTGAATTAAGGGAAACACAATGGGTATTTATACACATCCTTACTGATACTATTACAGCTTATAATAGGGTCCACTATTTTGTCTTAGCCTTTAGGCCGAAGGCACTAACATTTCCTGTCCCTAGTGTTGACATTCTCTACACCTCCTTTGGTTTATTAGATGCTTGCCTGTGAAGCACGTGGTCCTTTCTGACCCTAGGACTGACTTTCCTAGTGAACCTCGCACCTTTCAGTCACAAACGAAGTTCCTCTTCCCAAATATGGCTGGCAACATCGCCGCTGCGAGGTTTATGCAAGCTCCCTCTTACGACCTTATCTGTGTAAGGCTTATGCTAACTCTCTCACACGATCTATCTTTACGAACATCTTGCATTCCTGTGAGGTCTTTAGCAAACTGTGCCTATAGGCAAACATTCTTCTTTCAAGTTGGGTTTATTCGAGTCAGAGGTCCAAAATCTATCAGTCATTTGGGCTATCAGTTCCTAAATCTTAATAATCCAATCCCCAATTGATGGGCCTAAGCAACGTTATAAAGTAACGGGTCTTAAGTCCATGTCAAACAAGCATGCTTGGCATGCCGTGGGGCCAAAATGTATGACAACTTTCTTGCCATGTGCAAATCCAGGTATTGGGCTTGCACATCTGGCCGTTGAGATACAAATTATTTTTCTGTGCTTGCGTCTAGGCCGTTGGTTCATTTCTAGTTACTCGAACGGTTTTAGGGGTTTCCTTTTAAAAGGGGGAAGGTCAGGGTTTTAGGTTTCATTGTTTGGCTTTTCTATAAATCAAAATCGAGGTAATCTCACGAATTTCTTTGTTTCTTAACTTCGATATCTATTTTCTTTCCTATTTTGTTCACAATATAGTAAGAATGAGAGGAACTCATAGCCAGATTGTCTCAGTTCGTCTGACTCGAATTATTGTGACTAAAAGATCCTATGCCTACATCACAATACCGAATGAGATGAAGCGGGCTCTGGTCTTGCAGAGAATCGAGCTTTTCGACTTCGCTTATAACTTTTCCATTCTATCGAGGTTGTACTGCGTGTGTGTGGCAACGGAGGATACCTTCTTTCTTCCGTTGCATGTTTTAGAAATGGGTTTTCACCTTCTTCTACACCTTTTTTTTTGCAATCTCCTCAACGACTATGGAATCACTCATGGCTAGCTTTTCGATTTCTTCTGGTGGCTCGCCATGGCATATTTCTTCAATTACAAACAGCAAGGTGAGGTCCCTATGCTTTATATATTTCAACATCTGTATTAGCTAAAAGGGATCGATGTGGAGGAGTTCACGGGGTTCTACTATTTTTCCCCTTGTCTGAAGGTGCGAACAATTATCAAAAACTAGGACAAGAACCTTCAACTGAAGCGGGGGAAATACATCCAAGTTCGCAGCTTACTTGGCGAGGGCTTTAGGATCTCCACTAGATAGTCTTCCCCTAGTAAGGATATGTACTTTAAGTAGTATCATACATTACATGTTGGTCGTGTGCTGGCCCTAGAAGAGGTTCTAGCTACTAGGAATGTCTTCAGATTCTACCTAAAGGATCTTAGCCCGAATGGTTGAAGGGCTGGTGATAATCGAGAAATCACGTGCTCGATTGGTGGGCCATTAGTGAAGGACACTTGGCCCCACAATTTCGTCGACCAGTTGGGGATGATATTGACAGGGCGCTTAAAAGAGACTGCTAACTTCTTCTACCATTATTTCGTGATAGCGCCCCATCCTTTTGCCCTTCCAAAATTTGAGCGAGATAAGGGGGTTAGAGGAGGTATTCAATTGTCACTTACTTCTACTGGTCCTAGGGTTCTTACTGGTGTAGAGACCAATCAGAGCAATGAAGGTAATTCAAGTGACACTGACAGTGACATCATCTTATGCGAGCTTAATGAAGCCAATGACATCGATGCTTTGATAAGTAGTGGTCGTAAGAAGCATAAGACTTCTACTGGGGCTGCATAAGTCAATCCTTCTAGTGAGGAAGAAGGGAATGGTCCTCAACTGGAGCACTATCGGAAGAGGAGGCCTAATTGTAACACCCCTAATTTGCATCCGTCGTCAGAATAGGGTTTCTTTAGATAATTCATGTAAATTACTATTCATTTACCAAAATCATTCATAACGTCTCTTATATGGACCCTTGAGGCCCAAAACAAGTGTTGGAATCGAATCAAGACTAATTTGGGAACTCGGGGAATTTTTCACGAAATTCTAAAATTTTTCTCACTATTAAAGGTCACACGCACGTGTGGTATGGGACACGCCCGTCTGGTCAGGCCATGTGGGTTCACACGCCCGTGTCCTTAACCCATGTAACTCACTGACTTGCAACTCATGAACAGATTAATGTCACACAACCAAGTCACACACCCGTGTGCTAGGTCGTGTGTCTCACAAGATTGAGACGCACGCCCGTGTGCTAGGCTGTGTACCTCACACGGCTGAGACACACATCCATGTCTCTGCCTATGTGCCTAATTCTGAGCATTCTGTTTCTCAAAATTAAGGTGCAGGGGACACATGGCCTAACTACATGCCCATGTACCCGGTCGTGTGTCACATACGGTCTAGACACACGCCCATGTATCTTCCCATATTGACAAAATAAAGCCATTTCCTAGCCTCATTTGTCACCCAAATTTACTATTTTCCTGCACTAAAACATACCAAACACATTTCAACCATTTCAAGTATTCAAATCAAGCAAATTCCATCATTCATCATAGCATATCATTTCATGCATAGATGTCTATAATCTTACCTTAGTTAAGACCTCGAGTTAGGCATAGTTTGATCAATTATTCAACATACATGTGACTACCATAGTTTGACAGTACAAGTATTTTAGAACAAGCTATTACTAGCCATGCCAATGGTTAAATTACAAACATCATTCACATTTACATGTCAATATGGCTAATATATCCTATATATGCCATTACAACCATAATTGATTTACCATATTGTTTTGACATGGGCCGATGGATAGTGTGAGTGATCTCCGCCAAGCTTCCAACCCAACGAGCTTCCAATTTGCTATAAAAAAGGGAAATAAAACTAAGTAAGCATAAAATGCTTAGTAAGTTTGTATACTATGGTACTTAACTTACCATTCATTCTATTTTGAGGTAACTATGTAAGGCATATTCAATCAATTTGACCTCAAGCCCTACACATATTCTCATTTCTATTGTTAGTTATATATTCCATAATAACATCAAACATTTACGGGCTCAACAACAATCAAGTTTCCATAAATATATGCTTTCCACATCATGTATTCATTTAACATGCATAAATCATCTCTTTATATTACAAGTATAATTTCATAATGGTTCATCTCGAGTTTAGATTATTTCATGTCAGAGCCTTACTCATATTGTTTAAAATATCAAAGGTCATACGAGTGGTAGTTTGCTCAAAGAGTACAAGTTTATAATCAAGGATGAACCATTCTCATCAAATAATTTCCATGTAAAAATATCATCATCTTATTTTCCATATATCAATTATCATGTATTCCAGGCAGTTACGTGTAATAACTCATTTTCTTATTCATATATTCTTATGTCTAGATTGTTACCCGTTGAATCTATTCAGAAATATCGATGGAAGCATAGGTAGTACACTTGAAGTGTACAAATCTGTCCTCATAGATGAATAAGTTCATCAAATAAATTTCTATGTTCATATATCATAATTTCATACTTCCATATTTCATAAAACATCCTTTTCCATGTATTTCAAGTAGATACATGTAAAAACCCATTTCTTTTCATGTTAGGGTTTTACCCGTTGAATTATTGAAAATATCGATAGATATTTAGGTAGTACACCCAAAGTATACAATTCAAGAATCCGTCAATTCATGTTCGAGGGTACCCATTAGGGCACATAATCAGAAATCACACTCTCGAGCCACATATCATACAACAGGATTACCAGTCCAGACTAAATCTCTTTTTATAACATATGCTATAAAGAGCTTGATCTGGATTACCCGTCCGGGCTAAATCTAATCTATATCATATACTCGAGAGGGTTTATCTCAAGATTACCCATCTGAGATAAATCCTATCTATAATGAGGTTACTAGGATTACTTGTCCGAATAAATCCTGTCAGCAACAAATGCAGGACCTCATTCATTTCGGGAAATCACATATCCATCGATTTTCCATTTTATTTAACTGGGATTTAAACATTTTTCTCAAGCATTATCGGGTATGTAATTATTTCATACATCCACAACATTTGTATAATTCAAATAAACATATCTCACATTCATTTCAAGCATATAAGTAATATGCTTATCGTTTATCCTTTATCATCTATCGGGCATTATCATTTAATTTAATCATTTTTATTTATCGGGCTTGATCGGATATGTAATCACTTCACATTTTTATACAATTTACATAAACATAATCAATGGAAGCATGTAAATAAACACAATTTAGTTACACAAACTTACCTAGACAATGTTCGCGTACATAAAATCTACTAATCCGACATGTTTCTCTTTCTCTGTTCTAGCTCTGAATTTGGTCTATTCGGATCTACACGAGTAAATTTTACATCAATTTCTTATGTTTCATACTCATTTGGACTCAATTTACATTCTAGGAAAAATTACCATTTTGCCCTAACTTTTCCATAAATTTCCATTTTGTCCCTGGGCTCAGAAAATAAAATTTGTGCAATTTACTCCCTATTCCAAGCCTAACCAAAATTTCGTAACAAAATTTACAACACATGAATTCATAAAAATTCAAAATTTTCCATCAAATTTCACAACTTTACATTTTAGTCCCTAAATCATGTTTTCATCAAAAATCACTTTGTAAAAGTTGTTTATCTATCAACAACCTTTCATTTTCTACCATAAATTTCTAATTTTCAGCATATACACCCATGACCCATTTTCCATGCTTTGATAACTTCTCAAATTGATCCCCCAAATAGATAGATTAAGCTATCCCGGTTTCAAAAATATCAAAATTACTAAAAATGGACCAAGGAAACTTACCCAATTTGGCCATGAAAGTTTCTTCTCTCTCTCCTAGGATTTCCATGTATTTTTTGGGAAGAAGATGAGAAAAAAAAAAGATGATATTTCTTTTATCATCTTTTAATTAATTAAATTATTTCACTTTCCAATTTAGTCCTTACCCTTTTTTCTAAATTTCCATATATGATTAAATAAAGATATTTTCCATCTTTTGATTGATGATCTAATTACCATATAAGGACCTCTTGTTTTGAATTCCATAGCTATTTAATCCTTTTAGCTATTAGAATAAAATTCTACTTTCGTATTTTATGTAATTTGGTCCTTCTCATAATTAAACAGAAAATCGGTAAAATTTCTTATCAAAATTTTCACATGACATCCCTATCATATTACGGTTCAGGTAATAAAATAAAAATAAATTTTATTTTTGGCTCGAATTTGTGGTTCCAAAATCATTGTTCCAATTTTACTAAAACTGGGCTGTTACATTGATAGTGGAGGCACTGTTGTTACAGTCACCCTCATTCGTTCTTCCGCTCTGGCACACTTGCCAACCGTTGCCCAGGCAAGCTCACCAATTACCATCACCGAGGACACGCCCCCTCCCCATGCTCACAAAGACTCTCTAGTGGCTCTCGCAATTGAAAATGTGCTTGTTGAGGCTGTGGAGGACTTCTCCTCATCTTTATACCGATTATTGTCTGAGGGTGGCACTTTCGGTCTAATGTATACAAAGGACTGTGATAAAGAGTTTGCTGATACTCGAGTGAGTTAGATAGGGTACGCGAGCTATACAATAAGGTGAGGGAAGAGAATGAAATAATAAATGAGCAACAGGAAGTCCTCACCAAGCGTCTGCCGATGATGGATACTAAAGTAGAGGAGTGTGGAGCTGAGCTCACCTCTGAAAAGGAGAGACATATAATCATAAAGGCAGAGCTGAAAAAAATTACTACAAGGCTGATAAACGCTAAATTATACATATTTTTACCCCATGTTTAACCTATATTTTGGATGAATTATTATCAATTTAGTAAGAATTGGTGCTCTTAATCCTTATTTTTCATATCTTATACTCAGGAGAGCATAGGGAAGAGAAAAGAATAGGAAATGGACTGAAAATGAGGAAAATAGGCCAAAAATGACATAACACACGGCCCAAAGAATTACCACACGGCCGTGCCACACGGCCGTGCCATATGAAGATCACACGGTCCAACCCTCGACAAGCACGGGTAGGCCACACGGGCGTGTTCTAGTCGTAAGGAAGAGGAATTTCACTCGAATTGGGATACTTGGAGGCTAAGAAAGGCTCCCCAAAGCTCTATATAAAGACCCTAGGAGGCAACTCTTAGGGGGGCTTATTTCCCCACAAAGGGAAGTATTCTTTGCTGCCAACACAGAGAGTGGAAGTAGGGATTACTCACAGGGAAGCTGATTGATTCATCCCAGAAGCCGGAATTCTGCAGCAATATAGAGGATCTCCCTAAATTCCTTCAGGGGTTTTCGGGTTCTTTTATGTTTTGTTATTTTATATCTTCTGAGATGTTTTCTTTCTTTATTATGAACTAAACCCCTCAAATACTTGAGGGGGATGAAACCTAAGATGAATCTTGCTATTATTTATTCTTGAGTTATATGATAAATACTTGAGTTGTTCTTAATTATGTGTGCTTAATTCTTGTGTTAATAAACCTAGGTATTAATTCAAGAAATAGATGTGCTTAGAGCAGAGGAGCAAAAGTCCCTGTGATAAGAGTAGATCTACCATAATTAAGCGGAGTTGCATGCAACCCTAGACATAGGGCGACATAAATCTGCCGGATTAGGGTCAAACCTAATATGGAGAACCATAGATCGAATTAATGCAACCTAAGGAGTTAATTAATAAAGGAACTTTAATTAACAACTTAGGCCTAGTTGCTCTACGCCTCGACGGAGGGTTTAGCATAGATTAGGGATCTCTACGGATCAAGTCAAGTGAATAAATCGTCTAGCTCAAGAACCAATAACAAGTGAAGTCTAGGTGGATCCCCCCTTAAGTATTGTCCTTATCAATTAGCTTTTCCCTAAAAAGTCTTCCCAATTTACTCTTTTTGCTTCTCTTAGTTTAGTTTTAGAATTAGTTAAACAAAACCCCTCTTTAATTTTTAGGTTAAATAATAGAAAGGAAGTGAGTAATAGTACTTTCGGTTCCCTTGGGTACGATACTCGATCTTATCACTTGACTATACTACTGTCGACAGGTGCGCTTGCCTTAAAACGTTGTGATATTAGTCAGTTTAGGTTTGATCAAGTTCTTTATAAATTTTATTACTTCATATCACGCGGATATCAAGTTTTTGGCGCCGTTGCCGGGGATTTAACTGAAATATTACGAAAGCTCGATTTCTATTACTTTAGCCATTAATATATTTATTTATTTATTTATTTTTATTTTTATTTTTATTTTTATTTTTTATTTTTCTTTTCTTCTTATTTTTTTCTAGGTTTTCCTAAGTTTATTTTTTTTATTTTATTTTATTTTTTATTTTATTTTCGTTTTTTTAATTATTTTTCTAGGTTTTTCTAGTCTATGACTAGAAACAACCCAACAGGACTACTACTTTTTGACGAAGATTTAGACGCTACAGTTCGCAGAAATCGCAGAGAAATTAGATGAAGCCTACATTATCTAGAGCACGAGCCAGAACCTACAGAAGAGATGGAAGCAAATCAAAACATTCCACCACATCTAGCGCTACCAGCAGAACCAGTAAACGAGGATGAAGCTCCTCGAACTATGTATGATTATGCTAAACCTAGTTTGATTGGTACTCAAACTAGCATTGTTAGACCTGCTATTGCTGCTAATAATTTTGAACTAAAACCTAACACTATTCAGATGATTCAGCAGTCTGTGCAGTTTGATGGTTTACAGGATGAAGATCCCAACACTCATTTAGCAAACTTTTTGGAATTGTGCGATACTTTTAAAATTAATGGCGTTTCTGATGATGCTATTTGACTAAGGCTATTTCCATTCTCTCTGAGAAACAAAGCCAAACAGTGGTTAAATTCTCTACCACGAGGCTCAATCACCACATGGGAACAGATGACAGAAAAATTTTTACTTAAATATTTTCCTCCTGCTAAAACAGCTAAATTATGAAACGATATTTCTTCCTTTGCGTAGATGGATTTAGAAACACTCTACGATGCCTGGGAGAGATACAAGGATCTTTTGAGAAGATGTCCTCATCATGGACTACCTTTATGGCTACAAGTTCAAACCTTCCACAACGGTTTGAATCCATCCACACGACAAATGGTTGATGCAGCCGCAGGAGGAACAATTAATAATAAAACGCCAGAAGCAGCTTATGAATTTATTGAAGAAATGTCATTGAATAATTATCAGTGGCAAATCATGAGGACAAAGCCGACAAAAGCTGCAGGAGTTTATAATATTGATGCTGTTACTATGCTTACTAATCAGGTAGAACTTTTAAATAAAAAGTTTGATAATTTTGTTGGTTCTACGCAGGTACAGCCAGTTATGCAATGCGACGCAACTCCAGGAAATATGTTCAATCCAGATTACTCCTCTTACGGACATGGCATGGAAACTCATCAAGTCAACTATATGGGTAACAATTCTAGACTTCAAAATGACCCTTATAGTAATACTTATAATGCAGGTTGGCAGAATCACCCTAATTTTTCATGGGAAGGACAAGGAAATCAAAGACAACCGCCCCCTCTAGGATTTCAACAGCCACTATTCCAACAAGAGAAAAGGCCGAACCTTGAAGAGATGCTCACAAAATTTATTACCGTATCAGAAACACGTTTCCAAAATACCGAAACGGCACTAAGGAACCAGCAAGCATCTATTCAAGGGCTTGAAACTCAAATAAGCCAGCTTGCTAAGCTAATCTCTGAAAGACCGCAAGGTGGGTTACCAAGCAACATTGAGACTAACCCTAAGGAGCAACTCAATGTCGTGGATACGATAGATGATGAGGGGTTAACCAAAACCAACCTAAAGCCATGCAAGGAGCCTTTGGTAAGTAAAGGAAAGGATGAGGCAAGTCCCAAAGAAAAAATCGTCAAAGAATTTAAACCTCGTATCCCATACCCAAACGCGCTAAAGAAGGACCGCACAGATCAGCAATTCGGTAAGTTTCTTAAACTGTTAAAGAAATTACATATTAACTTACCTTTTGTTGAAGCAATTATGCAGATGCCGGAGTACGCAAAATTTTTAAAGGAACTTCTCACAAATAAAAGGAAGTTGAAAGAATTGTCCATAGTGGAACTCAACGAGGAATGCTCAGCTATTCTCTAAAATAAGCTGCCAACCAAACTGAAAGATTCAGGGAGTTTTACTATTCCTTGTTTATTTGGTAGCCTAGACACCAAAAATGCTTTAGCAGACTTAGGGGCTAGTATAAATGTCATGCCTTATAAACTGTTTAAACAACTAGGTCTTGGAAAACCTAAGCAAACTAAGATGAGCATTCAACTGGCTGATAAAACTATTAGGTCTCCTAAGGGAATAATTGAAGATGTGCTCGTCAAAATTGATAAATTTATATTCCTAGTTGACTTTGTTGTTTTAGACATTGATGAGGATAGCGATATACCATTAATTCTAGGGCGACCCTTTTTAGCAACTGCTAGAACAATAATTGATTTAGGAACAGGTGAACTTACACTACGTGTAGGTAATGACAAAGTTACTTTACAAGCTCAAAAAGCAATTAAAATTGTTGATAATAATATAGTCACAAGTCCTTATAAAAACTCTGAACTCACAACCCAACCTTCTGTGCAGGATACACTTCACATAAAGGTAACCCAATCACAGACAAGTCCATCCAATGGAGATACACCTGAAAAGCGAACGCTTCAGATCGAGGAACTAGATGAGTGGCTGAGCTATCATGAAAAACCCAAAACATGTCACACTAACCCAGAGCATCACCAAGATGACCCTCAGGTAAAAACGTGTCAAATCAAGGTAGGGGATAAGGTACTTCTAGGGGAAGACGACCCTCGAATCTTGAATTCGAAAGAACATACAAGTGACATACCATACTTCACGGTAGTGAAAATCTTCCCTTATGGTACAGTAGAAATAAAACATGAGTCACTCGGCACTTTCAAGGTAAACCATACTCAACTCAAATCATATGTTAATAATAAAATTGCAAGCAGGATAGAAGAGTATCAACTCTTCAAACCACCGTGAATGAACAAGCTTAAGAAAAGTCGAGCTTAGACTATAAACAAGCGCTTCTCGGGAGGTAACCCGAGCAATAACTTAGTAACTTTTCTTTGTTTAAAATTTTTCTAGTATTTTTATGCAGCAACTAACATTTTTTATGCAGAAATGTAGGCCACACGGCTAGACACACGGGCGTGCCTAAGGCCGTGTGACATCTTAAAATAGAGACACGGTCGTGCACCCAGACCGTGTACAAACAGAGCAGAAGTTTCCCAAAAGCACGGGAGGTCGACAAATCACCACGGCCGTGTGATATGGCCGTGGAAACTTTATGAATTCCACACGGGCTATCAACAATTTCCCACGGCAGTGCGACATGGCCGTGGCAACCCTGCAGTATCAACACGGGCTCACACAATGCCATACGCCCGTGTCCCCAAACCGTGGCTAACACTGTCAAATCAGACACGGCCGTGTGACTACCTACACGACCGTGCGAAAAAGCGAACAAGTTCACAATGGTCGTGCAATATGGCCAACACGGGCTAACCCCGAGACACACGGGCGTGTGCCTCTATTCTCTCATTCGGTTTTATTTTTTTCTCATTTTTTTTCCTTTATTAGTTTCCTTTTTATTTCAAAATTTATTTTTATGTTTAATCCTTTTAATCATTACAGTATTAGTATTTTTTAGAACTTAGTTTATTATTTTTCTGTTATTTAATTTTCTATCTTTCATATCGGCTAATCCCTAACGAGTAAACTCTATTAATCCAAAATTTCTACGACTAATTAAATATTTCCACAGTTTCAAAAAAGGAGGTCTACAGATCATATTCGAACGGAAATGGGACCGCCCCGGCCACAATTACCGACTCTTCCTCACAAGTGCATCCTAAATTCAGGGAGTTTCAATTCTCTCCCTATCTTATGATATTATACTTGTCTTGCTATTTATATAACTTTGTACATTGAGGGCAATGTACATCTTAAGTTTGGGGGGGAAGCTTACTTGAAATCTTTATATTATCTATGAAAATCCCTGAAATTGTACTTCATGCATTGTTCTTAACTAATTCTCAATTTCCTATTAGGAATTAATTCTGATTGATTTATGATTTCTATTGAAATGTTAAGAATCAAGATATAGGTGCTTGTACTTTGATTATTCAAACTTTAAAACATTAGGGAATCAAGCATGATAAGTTGAAATTTTTGAGAACCCCCAATTTTTGCATAAGTTATTTTCCCTAATTTTAAGTATTATCTTGAGATTTGAGATTCGCAGGATTGACATCAAAAGCCATAATTCTAGTGAGATTTTTGAGCCTTTTTGAGCATACATTTTTTTCATGCTCACTTTTATTATTGTTTTGAGTGAGTCAATACTGAATTGTTATTCTAGAACTTACTTTGATTATACATGTCGAGACCACATCATTGATTTGATATACCGAAATGATAAAGGCACCTATGATTTAACCTACTTACTCCACAAAAAGCCTACCTCCATAAATTAACTCCTAGTGAACCCCGTTGAGCTTGACAACCTATTCTTTGACTCACCTTCTAATTATTAACCAATAACCCATTTCTTGTTAAATCCCATTCAATTACTTTAACCCCTATTTTTGTCGAAATTTGAGTTGAATTTTTCATCTAGCTTTATTCTTTTTTCCAGATTGTAAAATTTATTGTATTACTTGAATTCTTGAAAAAAAAAAGAAAAAAAAAGAAAGAAAGAAAAAAAAAGAAAAAGAAAAAAAAAGAAAAGAAAAGAGTACATACAGTAAAATTCGATTGTAAATTGTAAATAGTTCGATAAATTTTTGCATATTTCTATTTTTCAAGCTATGAAGCCAGAAACGATATTATCATAAGAATTAGCTCTAGAAATATGTTTCAAAGTGATAGAGATTTTTCTAGCTAGATAATTTTTCAAGTTTAATCTCAATTCTAACCCTCTCTTGCAGCCTGTGACAATACCTATAACCAAGCCCCGTTACAACCAGTAAAGACCTTTTGATTGATGTATCATATCAATCTATAGTGGTGGAGATGTGATTTTCTTGCAAGCCTATGGTAATAACTTTTCAGATTGACTAAAGAGTGCTTAATTCTTGAACCCTAAACACTTCGAGTGGATAGAGTGAACCTTTAGTGAGGATGTCAACTTCTGTTAATTAAGATGGAAAGATAATTACTTAGGAGAGGAGAGAAAGCTTATGTTTCAATGATAAAATTCTCAACTTAGATTGATTGAATCTTTAATGTTCTTCTGATTGAATTATTCATTGTATGGCTACCTGTGGATTAGTTTGAAACATTATTGATAAATGTTGTAAGTTGAGAAGAATGATTCTTATTTAGGGATTGAGATTTTGCTTGGGGACAAGCAAAGGTTTAAGTGTGGGGGTATTTGATAAACGCTAAATTATACATATTTTTACCCCATGTTTAACCTATATTTTGGATGAATTATTATCAATTTAGTAAGAATTGGTGCTCTTAATCCTTATTTTTCATATCTTATACTCAGGAGAGCATAGGGAAGAGAAAAGAATAGGAAATAGACTGAAAATGAGGAAAACAGGCCAAAAATGACATAACACACGGCTCAAGGAATTACCACACGACCGTGCCACACGGCCGTGCCATATGAAGATCACACGGTCCAACCCTCGACAAGCACGGGTAGGCTACACGGCCGTGCCAAATCACACGGCCTTTGTTGAACTCACACGGGCGTGGCACACGGGCGTGTTCTAGTCATAAGGAAGAGGAATTTCACTCGAATTGGGATACTTGGAGGCTAAGAAAGGCTCCCCAAAGCTCTATATAAAGACCCTATGAGGCAACTCTTAGGGGGGCTTATTTCCCCACAAAGGGAAGTATTCTTTGCTGCCAACACAGAGAGTGGAAGTAGGGATTACTCGCAGGGAAGCTGATTGATTCATCCCAGAAGCCGGAATTCTGCAGCAATATAGAGGATCTCCCTAAATTCCTTCAGGGGTTTTCGGGTTCTTTTATGTTTTGTTATTTTATATCTTCTGAGATGTTTTCTTTCTTTATTATGAACTAAACCCCTCAAATACTTGAGGGGGATGAAACCTAAGATGAATCTTGCTATTATTTATTCTTGAGTTATATGATAAATACTTGAGTTGTTCTTAATTATGTGTGCTTAATTCTTGTGTTAATAAACCTAGGTATTAATTCAAGAAATAGATGTGCTTAGAGCAGAGGAGCAAAAGTCCCTGTGATAAGAGTAGATCTACCATAATTAAGCGGAGTTGCATGCAACCCTAGACATAGGGCGACATAAATCTACCGGATTAGGGTCAAACCTAATATGGGGAACCATAGATCGAATTAATGCAACCTAAGGAGTTAATTAATAAAGGAACTTTAATTAACAACTTAGGCCTAGTTGCTCTACGCCTCGACGGAGGGTTTAGCATAGATTAGGGATCTCTACGGATCAAGTCAAGTGAATAAATCGTCTAGCTCAAGAACCAATAACAAGTGAAGTCTAGGTGGATCCCCCCTTAAGTATTGTCCTTATCAATTAGCTTTTCCCTAAAAAGTCTTCTCAATTTACTCTTTTTGCTTCTCTTAGTTTAGTTTTAGAATTAGTTAAACAAAACCCCTCTTTAATTTTTAGGTTAAATAATAGAAAGGAAGTGAGTAATAGTACTTTCGGTTCCCTTGGGTACGATACTCGATCTTATCACTAGACTATACTACTGTCGACATGTGCGCTTGCCTTAAAACGTTGTGATATTAGTCAGTTTAGGTTTGATCAAGTTCGTTATAAATTTTATTACTTCATATCACGCGGATATCAAAGGCACTCTGTCAAACTAGATCGGATCATTAGGGAGTGTCAAGAGCAGGTAGATACTACCCTCCGGAAGTAGGGGGAGGCGCTGACAGCTTTCAAGCAGCAAACTTCCCAGAATATCTTAGGCTCCCTTCAAAGGTTGAAGGAGAACCTGCTCCTGCATACCCAGGTCACCTATGGTCCTTTTAATGTCCACAAGGTGGATTTTGATGCGCTTACGGACGTGGATATAAGCAGCTTGGGTTTCAATATCTTTAACCGTTCTAGGTATGCTTGAGATTCTTTCGTGGCCACTTGGAAAAGTGAGATTTTTGTGGAAGAGGGGAAGAGTTTTGGTACTGTAGACCTGGCTCCATCTGCTACTGGGGATGTTGTGACTTCAGTTCTTCCCTCGGTGATTGGGGATGTTGTGGTTGCTGAAATAGCCCAAATTTGACCGGGCTTAAAACAGAGTAAAGGAATTAAATAAATAAACATTTATTTAAACAGTCCATTAAAAAATAAAAAGTTACAAATGTTTGGGGCCCAATGCCTAAGCACAGCAGACTGACCCATCTAAAACCAAATACACTGCCCGTGTAGCCCAAATACACCCGAGGCCCAGTACCTAGATCTATCAGACCCCTGCCCACTAAGCCTACCCCTAACCCAATGAGTAGTGGCCCAAGAGGCCCAAAATTTTAAAACTTTTGGCTAGGGTTGAAAACCCTAGCCCTTTCCTCGCGCCGCATTTGCTTCTGGAACATTCGGGGAGCGTCTGTCCAATCCCTAAAATCGAGGCCACCATCAATGCACTGACCTAGGGCCCTTCGACGCACCATTTCGGCCACCGATCGCGCCACCATCGGCGCGCAAACGATACTGGGATCATCAGCGTGCCATGCTTTACCTGCAAGCAAAAGAGAGCAAATATAGAAAGAAAATCAGCGCAGATAGCAGCAAATATATGAGGGAAAAGAAATCTTTCGATTTCTTTCCAAAATAGTTACTGTTCAAGGCTATAAAAGCCTTTTAAAAACTGTAAAAGGGGACATTTCTTTTTTCATAGAGAAATATCAAAAAAGAAATAAAAAGGCTGAGAAAGCACAACAGCGTTTCTTTGAATCAAAGGTGATTCGTTTTTTTTTTTATTTTGCTCTTCTATATCATGTTAAAACGCATACGGTAACAAAACAATCACGAAATAATTTATATTTAGTTTATAAAAACAGTTTTAAAATCCCAGATCCATTTACTGTTTCGTGTTTCTTTTAAGTTTTTTAAAAAAATGTGAAATAAGGAAAGGAAAAAGAAGTTACCTGCGAAATAAGGAGTTTTCGAAACTCCGGCCACCATCCATGACAGCGTGTGAGGAGCGTGTTGAGGCCCAATGACCGGAGCCGTGACGGTCGGAGACCATGGCTCAGAAGGTCTCTCAAAGTATTTCTGGTTTTTTTTAAAAAAAAAAGGGTGCCTAAAGTGTTTTTTTTTTCCCTAGCATCGGGTTTATTTAACCCTTTTGGGACGGCACCGTTTTGGCTTATCCCGTAAGCTAAAAACGGTGTTGTTTTAAACCCCAAGATCCGCGCGTTGACCCGAATACCCGGGGAGGATCCGCGCATTTTTAGAATAGGTTTATTTACCTGATTGGTCCCCTCGTCTATTTTATATTTAAAATTAAGTTTTATTTTTATTAAAATTTCGCCCTAATGTTTTGATTTGATTTTAATTTGGTCCTGGCAGTAGTTTTAAAGTGGTATTTGGGAAACGCTGTCGTTTTGGGATTAGGGTTTAATTACCCAAGGAATCCCTCGACTGTTTACGCGCATTCGAATTAGTCCAAGTTTTTTATTTCTTTTTAAATTATCCTTAAAAGTTTTTTTTATTCCAATCCTTCTTCATTTTTTTACTTTAAATATACTTACATTTTGTTACATTATTATAATATTTCATATTTTATATTTTATATTATTTATTATTTCTATATACTATTATTTTACATTATTATTTATAAATATTATTTTCAACTTGTATATTAAATGCTATATATTTTTAGCCTGTACTTTTATATTATATAATATTATTATTATATATTTTGAAATTATGGTTAAATTTTCTATTTTTAATTCGTGTTACATGTTTTATTAATTACCTTTTATATACTTTATTTTGTTTTAAAATTTTATTTACATCTATTAATCGTTTTATAATTTTTATATTATGTCAATTTTTATTTATTTATACTAAATTCTAAATCAAAGTTATTAAGTGTCATATTTTTACTTTTAAATTGGTATGTGTTAGTTTTTTTGTATATTATTATTGTTATTTGTATATTTTATATTACATGGTATATCATGCATTTTTTAAATTTGTTAAAATATATGTTAAACTACCATGTTGCAGGTTATTGTTTAAATGTTTTGTTTGTTTATTTTCATACTTGTTATATATCTTTATATATATGCTTGAGATTTGATATGATTATTATTTCATCCATGTATTTTAGCTACTATTTGACATATATATATTATTATCCTTTTATATTCATGCTTGTATAGCCTCATTATTTTGTATGTTATCTTGTATGTTGCATTTCATAATGTTTGTATATTATCCTCATACATCAATTTTAAAACCAAACCACAAAGTTTTTAAAAATAAAGGCAATGCTTGGTATTTGGAAACTTTGAGAAAGGTAGTGCCCTAGCTTACTGGGTTGCCATTTTTCTCGTTGAGTTCGAATCGCCAAGCATCCTTCTAAGTTTTCAAGGTTTTCAAAATACGAGCAACTGTCTTGGAATCTCAAAGCATTGTGTCCTAACTTACTAGATATGGGGTTTTGTCGTTTCGAGATAGGGATTTTCAAAAAAAGCGGTTAGCTTAGTTTCGAATGTCTTAAAAATATTGCGCCCTAACTTATTGGACGTAATATTTTGGTTCATTTGATACAAGTAAACCCTGATTTTCAAATACCAAAATATTTCTTTAAAGAGGATTGCATCTTAAAAGTTTTAAATTTCCGACATTAAAGATATTTGGTAATCAATTTGGTACCAATTTTTGGGCGTTACGAGGGTGCTAACCCTTCCTCGTACGTAACCGACTCCCGGACCCGTTTTCTGATTTCGTAGACCAAAACTAAAGATTTTAAAACAAAATGTTTTAAAAGGTGATCCAATCACACCTAAAAAGATTGGTGGCGACTCCCGTTTTTAGTTTTTAAAGTCGAACCCCGTTTTTTCAAAAACCCCGTTAAAAAAATGGTTCCGACAGCTTGGCAACTCCACTGGGGACGCGTTTTAAGAGAGTCAAGCCATATAATTGATTACCTTTTGTCTTAATGTCGGAAATTTGAAAATTTTGAGATACAATCTTCTTCGCATCCCATGTGCTTGAATTATTGCATATGTTGCTATATTCTGACATGCATCGCATTCTTGCATGACCGTTGTGGTCACACCCTTAAGTGGGAGTGAGAAACTACGCCTTCGTGAGGTTTTCGCCTCCGTGTAGGATAGTGGAGCACTTTCGGAGTACATCCGTACCTATGGTTTCGTGAGATTTTCATCTCTGTGTAGCCATAGGGAAATGTATTCCCCTGAACCCAACTCGATTTAAATGAGCCTATAATGGGTGAGAATCGAGGAATCTGCTGGTTCGGGTACCTCGAACTTTAGAACCAACCTCATATAAAGAACCGTAAGAGCCCAACTTAGTTAGATCTATACTTTAGATACCACCCTTATAAATTTCTCTTTGCGATTTATTGATATCATATGGTACTGACTCTTTCGTTTCTTTTGTTTGCATGACATGTTGCATTTAAAAGGCATCGATTCACGGTCAGTTTCTAAGTTAGGAAGCATTATTATGGAGAACGGACTTCTTGATAGAGTGGAGAACAATGCTGATGTTCATGGATGGTCAGAGCGTACTCAACTAGAAAAGGGAGATAGTGTGGCTGAGGGATATGTGTCGGAATTATCAGATTACACTTGTATTAGTGTCACACAGAATAATCTCCAAGACCTTAAGGAGATTTGGGATCAGTGGGGCAATGCAACGAAGCAGTTATTCTACGATAACTACGGTGACCTACCTTACTTGCTTGATATTCAGGTAGATGAGCGTTTGTTCCGTGCTTTGGCTCAGTTTTGGAATCCGGCATACAATTGTTTCACTTTTGGAGAAATAGACTTGGTGCCTACTGTGGAGGAGTACACTGCTTTACTTCGTTGTCCTAGGTTCCAGAGTGATAGGATTTATTCTCGAGCTACTTGTATTCCTACCTTTTGGAAGAAACTAATGACTATTACAGGGATGAGTAAACAGTGGATTACAGCCAGAATTAAAGAAAAAGGTGAGTGCAAGTACATTTCATGGGACGCTTTGAAAGAGCTGATATTGACACACCCTGATGAAACAAAGAAAGTGGATATCTTTGCCCTAAGTTTGTATGGGATCCTAGAGCTTTGGGATATGTGGATGAGGCAACCACGGATCTTTTTCATAGACTCAGCAAAAGGGTTACTTCTGTGCCTGCAATTTTGGCGGAGACATTCAGATCTTTAGGTGCATGTAGAAGAACTGGGGCAGGAAGGTTTATAGGTTACGCTCAGTTGCTTTTGGCTTGGTTTTACAGTCACTTCCGATTGATTGAGGGGATTGTTTGTCGGGTTTTCTTCAAGAACTACTCCCCGTTAAAAGATATAGTAGCTTCAGCTAGGATAGTGGATGTACCAGAAGAAAATTGGATAGCACTGCTTCGGAATCTTCAACCAAAAGATGTTGAGTGGAGGGCTTCGTGGATGGTTCCCGGTGAGATACTGTATCGTTGCGGTAGTTTCGATTGGGTTCCCTTATTAGGAATTTGGGGCGCTATTGGCTATGCTCCTCTACTAGTACTAAGATAGCATGGCTTGAGGTAGTTTGTACCGGCAACTCGTGGGTTGGCTCAGAGTGAGTTTGTATACAGAGGTGCTGATTATAAGAGGAAGGTTAGCGAGATTTCTAATGCATGGAACAAGACTTGTTGGTTGAAGGGAGTGGCCCTCAATTCTGCCATGACCCTAGAATATGTAGAATGGAGGAGTAGAAGAATCAATGATAAAATCCCTAAGTCAAAGATGGAAGAAGCCCGACCAATGGAGGACTACTTACGAGAGGTACCCTCGGAGCTTGAGATCATGAAGCAAGCATTCAAGAAAGAAAATTTAGAACTCAAGAGAAAGATAGAAAAACTTGAGGAAGAGAAGATGTATTTGAATATAGAGGTGGATGGGCGAAAGAAAGAGGTGGAAAGAGCGAAGAAAGAAAAGAGAAAAGTAGAAGAAGATCGCAATGACTTAAAGGAGGAGTTTAGGAAGGCACAAGCATCTTTGAAGCGAGCTGGATTAGGGAAGTCTTCGGAGCAATGGCAGAAGGAAGTTCAAGAAGAAAAAGCTAGGGCCGAGTATTAGAAAAGAAAATTCCAAGAGATGCGATCATAGAATTCAGCCATGGAAAAGGAGAACCAAGGATTAAAGACTAAGGTAACTGAGCTTGGGAGATCACTTCGTTGGCACCAAAACCATGATCCGACGGTTGAGTTAAAGATGCTGAAAGATAAGGTTGAAGATTTGGAGTTGGCATTACATGATGGTGAACTTCGGATTGAGCAACTTGAGGCGCAAGAAGATTGTTTGAATAGAGAGCTCCATTGGGTTAAATGATAAGTCAGAGATAGGGACTATATTATTGGGGAAGCTATAACCCAGATCCAAGAGGTTGCTGAATATGTTCGAGACTTAGCCATACGAGCTGATGCGTTAAGTAGGATGTATGAGTCAGTGTCTGATAAAGGTCGAGAGTTAGCCCTTTTACTAGATAGAGTTAGAACTTTGGGCCTTAGAGCAAATGCATATATGTAATCCATTTATATGTAAAGATATTCTTTTTCTAAATAAAGTTTCCTAAATGAGATTGAATCGAGACCGATGCCTTTTTCACATTCATGCATTTGCATCTCATAGCATTCCATTACATTATTTGCATTCAAAGTTATAGAAAGACCCTAATAAGTTAAAATTTACTTCCTAAAAGGTAGAAAAGAAATCTAGAAATCACACATCCTTACGGTACTCGCACTAAGACTAGGAGTATGGATCAGAGATTTGAGCAATTACAAAAGGACATGCAGGACCAATTGCAAGAGCAATTGGCCAAAATACAAAATGATATGAGGGAGCAAATGCTAGAGGCTCAGAGGAATATGATGGCTGAAATGGCTCAACTACTAAGGGCCACTAATAAAGGAAAAGCTCCCATGGCTATTACTGGTGATGAAGGCGAGGATCATCCTCCGGGATTCACCCCACCGTATGGGCCAATACAAACTGAGGCACCACCTAAGAGGCCGTCTGTTACTATAAGGCCTCAACAAGGGCCGATTGATGTTGGAGTTCCTGTGAATTTCCCGTCCGGGTCAGGATTCAATTTAGGAGATAACATTCTTGATTTGGATATAATGGAGAAGTAGAGAATGGCAACGGAATCCTCAAGACAATTGGAAGATCGCTGCAAGTGGTTGGAGGAAAAGTTTAGGATCTTGGAAGGCGCTGGCAATCATTTCGGGATTGACGCTAAAGATTTAAGTTTGGTGCCGGATTTGGTACTTCCTCACAAATTTAAGATGCCAGAATTTGAGAAGTATAATGGGACTACTTGCCCAGAGGCACACATCATGATGTTTTGTAGAAGAATGACCGGCCATGTGAACAATGATCAGCTATTAATACATTGCTTCCAGGACAGTTTAGCAGGAGCGGCTGCCAAATGGTACAATCAGTTGAGCCGTGCCAAGATTAGTTCATGGAGAGATCTCGCACAAGCTTTCATGTAACAGTACAACCATGTGACCGACATGACGCCAGATAGGATCACGTTGCAAAACATGGAGAAAAAGCCTAATGAGAACTTTAGGCAGTACGCTCAAAGATAGAAGGAGGTGGCAATGCAAGTACAGCCGCCTCTGTTAGAAAAGGAGACTACCATGCTGTTTATCAATACATTAAAGGCTCCGTTTATTACTCATATGATTGGAAGCACCACAAAGAGTTTCGCAGATATAGTTATGGCGGGAGAAATGATTAAGAACGCCATAAGAGGGAGTAATTAAGGGGGAAGCAACTAAAAGAGTGGCCTCAAGAAGGAAAGATGACGAAGTGAACAATACAAATAACTTCAACTCAAAGACGATCACAGTTGGTCAACCTAAAGCAGCCACGGTTGAGCAACAAAATACTCAGAAACAAGAATCAGGTTCAAGACAGAAATCAGAAAAGATACAGTTCACCCCTATCCCTGTGACTTATCGAAAGCTTTTTCAAAGCTTATACGATACACGTGCTATTGCTCCATTTCACTTGAAACCATTACAGCCACCATACCCCAAATGGTATGGTGCTAATGCTACATGCGAATACCATGCAGGGATACCGGGGCACTCAATTGAAAATTACCTCAAATTTAAAAGAGTTGTCGAGAGGCTCATCAAGATGGGGGTCGTGAAATTTGATAGTACCGCAAATACTGAAAATTCGCTACCAGATCATGGCAATCAAGGAGTGAATGCCGTTGGTGAAACTAGGGGAGAAAAAATCAAAGAAGATGTCGCTGAGGTGAAGATGCCTATGGAAACAGTATGGGAGGAGATGGTTAAGAGAGGAATGTTAACCTTTGAAAGTGGAAGAGAGAGAATGGGGAACTGTTGTAAGTTCCATGGAGAGGTGGGTCATGTGATCCAAGATTGCGGAGAATTCAAGGCCTTGGTGCAAGGCTTTATGGACAACAAAGAACTGCAAATTTTCGAAGGTAGTTCTTGCAAAGAACAAATATGCTCGTTGAAAAATGAACGACAAGGAACTAGCCGACCAAAAATTATTATATCCATGCCAGGGAATAATGAAATAGGGGCACAAATAGCGCCTAAAGTTATCATCTATAAACCGAGTCCTTTTCCTTATAAAGATGACAAGAGGGTGCCATGGAGCTACGACTGTAGTGTGACAGTACCCAAGGATGAGAGCATAGCCAGTGCGTCTAAAGAAGCAAAAAGGAGGGTTCTCATACACGAAGTGGTAAACGCTATGATATGGAGGGCATTAGAGTGGAGCTCACAAAGAGAAAAGAGGTCGAGGATGAGAAGATGAAGAAGACTGAAAAGCCCGTTAAAGAGCCGGTGAGGGAAGAAGAGGCTAAGGAATTTCTGAAGTTCCTTAAGCATAGTGAGTACAGCGTGGTCGAGCAGTTACGTAGGCAGCCAACTCGTATATCAATGTTGGCCTTACTTCTAAGTTCCGAGGTGCATCGAGATGCGTTGTTAAAAGTGCTCAATGAAACATATGTCACTCATGACATATCCGTCAATAAGTTAGACCGGTTGGTAAATAACATCAGTGCGAACAATTTCATTTACTTCAATGATGATGAAATCCCGTAAGGAGGCATGGGATCGACTAGGGCCTTGCACATCACTACTCGGTGTAAGGGATATACACTTCCAAGCATACTTGTTGACAATGGATCAGCACTGAACGTCCTTCCGTTGTCCACACTTAATAGACTGCCTATCGACAGTTCGCACATGAAAACCTGTCACAATGTGGTAAGAGCCTTCGATGGAACTGAGAGGAAGGTTATGGGATGAATTGACATTCCCTTGGAGATTGGGCCAAATACATACGAGGTTGATTTCTTGGTGATGGACATCAAACCTTCCTACAACTGTTTGTTGGGGAGACCATGGATACACTCGGCAGGGGCGGTACCCTCCTCATTGCACCAAAAATTGAAGTTAGTGAATGATGGACGATTGATAACCATCAATGCCGAAGAAGATATTATAGCGGCAGTTATTAGCAAGGCCCCTTATATTAAGGCGAATGAAGAAACTATTGAGTGTTCCTTCCGCTCTTTGGAGATCATTAATGCGACCTTCATTTCAGAAGGGAGTGAGGTACCGATACCCAAGATGTCCAAAGCCACAAGGATGGCCTTGCAAATGATGATGGGGAAGGGAGCATGGCCAGGAAAAGGATTAGGAAGACATTTGCAAGGAGGGATTCAAGTCCCAAAGGCGATTAAAAAGAAGGACCGCTTTGGTTTAGGTTTCAAACCAGATCATAAGCAAAGGGTGAAGGAAATTGAGAAGCACCAAGGGAGAAGAAAGGCGCGATTGGACGGAAGAGAAGTGGAGTGGGAACTAATGACATTCCCTCCCATCTCCAAAACCTTCGTGTCAGGAGGGTTACTTGTGAAAGAAGGTCATCAAATTAATGCTGTACATAATGAGGAACAGGAACAAGGAAGCCTCGAGGACATTCGCCCTTATGAACCGAGAAGCTCTTTGGACAATTGGACTACGGAGGAACTTCCTGTAGTTTTTAGGAATTTTTCAGAATAATTCTCGAAACATGTTTGTTATTCTAGAGCCTAAGAATAATGAAATTACATTTGTGAAATAGGCTTATGATCATCTATTATTATTTCAATAAAGCATAATTATTTGAACGAGTATTGTCTCCTTTTAACGACCAATATTCCATTAAACTTTGGCAGTTTTTATTCTTCCATTCATGATACATAAACAAACATCCTTAGATTCATTCATTCTTTGTATATTCTTTCATACCCCTTCAGGTCCCTAGATATCAATGACATGAGCACTGATACCGCAAGTCTTGATCCTTCTTACGAGCAGGACATGTGTTTATAGGAACCTCAGGATTTTGAAGATGACTCGGATTACGATGTGTATCTAGATCTTTTACGAATGGTAAAACAGGAGGATAAACAAATTAAGCTCCGTGAAAATGAGGCGATAGAGAATGTAGCCCTAGAAGAGGGAAAGGAGGTGAAAATTGGAACTCTGATTGCCAAGGACACAAGGCAGGGTCTGATTGAGTTACTTCGAGAGTTTAAGGATATTTTTGCATGGTCATATCAGGATATGCCAGGGTTGAGCACAGACATTGTAGTACATCGTCTTCTGATAAGACAAGATTGTAAACCAGTCCAGTAGAAATTGCGGAGAATACGGCCAGATATTATCCTAAAAATAAAAGACGAAGTTAAGAAACAGTTCGATGCAGGGTTCTTGCAGGAGGTTAAGTATTCTGAGTGGGTAGCTAATATTGTGCCAGTGCCTAAGAAAGACGGGAAGGTACGAATGTGCGTCGATTACAGGGATTTGAACAAGGTTAGCCCAAAAGATAACTTTCCTTTACCACACATCGACACTTTGGTGGACAACATGGCAGGGTTTTCATTGTTTTCCTTCATGGATGGGGTTCTCGGGGTATAATCAGATAAGGATACATCCAGAAGACATGGATAAAACCACCTTCATAACCTTGTGGGGTACTTTCTGCTACAAAGTAATGCCATTTGGATCGAAGAATGCGTGGGCAACATACCAAAGGGCTATGGTAAATTTGTTCTACGATATGATGCATAGGAACATTGAAGTATATGTTGATGACATGATTGCTAAGTCTCGAACGGAGAAAGAGCATATTGAAGTCTTGAGGAGGCTATTCTTAAGGTTAAGGAAATTCCAATTGAAGCTCAATCCGGCAAAGTGCACCTTCGGAGCTAGGTCAGGAAAACTATTGAGTTTCGTAGTCAGTGCAAAAGGAATAGAAGTTGACTCGGACAAAGTCAAGGCTATTCGAGAATTACCTTCACCACAAACTCAGAAAGAGGTTCGAGGATTCCTGGGAAGGTTAAATTACATCGCTCGGTTTATTTCACAACTAACCGAGAAATGTGATCCGATCTTCCGCCTCCTTAGGAAGCACAATCAAGGTACTTGGGATGAGAAATGCCAGAAAGCTTTCGAAAAGGTCAAGCAATATTTGTTGAATGCTCCGGTATTATCTCCACCTAGCCCAGATAGGCCACTAATACTGTACTTGTCAGTGTTCAGTAATTCTATGGGGTGTATGCTAGGTCAGCATGATGAGTCGGGAAGAAAGGAAAAGGCAATCTATTACCTCAGCAAGAAATTCACTGACTGTGAGATGAGATATTCGCCAATTGAAAAGTTGTATTGTGCGCTAATTTGGACAACGCGGAGGTTAAGACAATATATGTTATACCATACCACTTGGCTCATTTCAAAGCTAGATCCATTAAAATACATGATGGAGTCAATAGCTTTAAATGGGAGAATGGCGAGATGGCAAATATTACTTTCGGAGTTTGATATAGTCTACGTAAGTCAGAAGGCTATAAAAGGAAGCGCAGTAGCAGACTTTTTGGCTAGTAGGGCTCTAGAGGACTACGAGCCATTAAACTTTGATTTTCCAAATGAGGAGTTAATGTGTATAGCAGTAACCGAAAATTCTCCTTGGAAGCTAAATTTTGATGGGGCGTCTAATGTTGTTAGAAATAGAATTGGAGCAGTCTTGGTATCCCCAAATGGTGATCATTATCCGATCACATGTAAGCTGGATTTCGATTGCACGAACAATATGGCCGAATATGAAGTATGCATCATGGGACTTCGAGCAGCTATAGAACGAGGAATACGAACTTTGGAAGTGTACGGAGACTCAGCATTGGTAATTTACCAACTTAGGGGAGAATGGGAGACGAGAGATCCTAAATTACTTAATTATTGGAGGATAGTTTTGGGGTTGCTTGAGGAGTTTGAGGATATCACTTTTAATTATCCTCCACGAGACGAGAACCAAATGGCAGATGCTTTGGCCACCTTAGCCTCAATGATGAAGATAAATAGAGAGGAGGAGATGAGACCAATACAAATGAGTGTCTACGAAGCTCCCGCTCAGTGTTGTAATATTGAGGAAGTAGAAAAAGATGATAACCCATGGTATCAAGATATATTACAATATGTGAGGGATCGTAAATACCCTGAACAAGCTAATAAAAATGATAAACGAACTTTAAGAAGATTAGCATGTGACTATGTCTTGGATGGGGATATCTTGTACAAAAGAAGGAAAGATCAAGTACTTTTGAGATGTGTCGATGCTGTGGAAGCTAAGCTAATTTTAGAAGAAGTTCATGAAGGTGTATGTGGGATGCATACGAATGGTTTCACGATGGCAAGACAGATTATGAGGTTTGGTTACTATTGGGCCACTATGGAAGGGGACTGTATTAGTTATGCCAAGAAATGCCATAAATGTCAGATTTATGGGGACAAAATCCATGTACCACCTTCGCCGTTGCATATTATGACTTCTCCATGGCCCTTTTCCATGTGGGGCATGGATGTCATTGGGCTCATATCACCGAAAGCTTCGAATGGACATCGGTTTATCTTTGTGGTTATTGACTACTTCACAAAATGGGTAGAGGCCACTTCTTATGCGAATGTTACTAAGTCAGCTGTGAGTCGGTTCTTGAAGAAGGAAATCATCTGTCGGTATGGAATGCCTGAGAGGATTATATCTGACAATGCGTTAAACTTGAACAACAAAACAATAGCAGAGGTTTGCGACCGGTTCAAGATCAAACACCATAATTCTTCTCCCTACCGCCCAAAAATGAATGGGGCAGTGGAAGCCGCCAATAAGAATATCAAGAAGATAGTGGGAAAAATGACGGAGACTTACAGAGATTGGCATGAGAAATTGTCGTTCGCACTCCTGGCCTATAGAACATCTGTCAGAACCTCTACTGGGGCAACCCCATTCTCATTAGTTTATGGAATGGAAGCAGTGTTACCTATTGAAGTAGAAATACCTTCCCTGCGAATCTTGACGGAGGTAAAATTAGATAAAGCTGAATGGGTTCAATCCCGGTATGATCAGTTGAACTTGATCGAGGAAAAGAGGCTAAGAGCCATTCGACATGGTCAGATGTATCAGAAGTGAATGATGCGAGCTTATGATAAGAAAGTTAGACCAAGAGAGTTTCACGAGGGAGACCTTGTACTAAAGAAGATCCTTCCTATTCAAAAGGACTTTAGGGGGAAATGGATGCCGAATTGGGAGGGGCCGTATGTCGTAAAGAAAGCTTTCTCTGGCGGTGCATTGATCTTAATGGAAATGGATGGGAAAAGTTTACCCAATCCAGTGAACTCAGACACAGTAAAAAAGTACTTTGTCTAAAGGAGAGGAAAGACCAAGGTGAAAACCCGCAAAGGGCGCCTTGAGATTTTATCAAAAAAGAAAGAAAAAAAAGAAAAAAAAGAAAAGGAAAATGGAGAGGCCAAGGTGAAAACCCGTAAAGGGCACCTTGTGACCAAAGGGGCTTTGAGTTGAAAACCCGAAAGGGCGGCTCAAATTTTTGAAGCATCCGGTAATCTTGCTCAGCGAAGAAGAGAACACGTGGCATACTGGGGCATCGACAGAGTACTTTGAATCTTCTAAACATATATCTTCATGAAGTTAATGTACAAGTGCTCAGGCGGCGATATCTAGGGCATCTAACCTTTGGCCAGTTTGCCATCTTTAGACTCTTTTTCCTCTCAAAGATAGGCTATCAGATTAATTTCCTTTGTATTTTTTTTTATAATTCATTCAAATCCAATTGTTCTCAAAGCTTTATTCACCTTCCATTGTTCTTTAAGAATGTTTTATTGAAATAATGATAGATGAACTAGATACTTTCACAAATAAAGTTTTGCGCATTACTCTGGAATTTCTAGATAATACAAGAAACTAAAACAGGACAATTGTTCGAGAAATTCAGGGTTAAAAGAACTCGTGGAATTTCTTTCTTCCGGTCCAAAAGGATAAATGGACAAAACCAATGGTTCAATTCTAAGGAAATAATATCCATCCTCAGTGGATCATAGCATTTGAAGATTGGTGTGGGCCTACAGGCTGAGCAAGGATAATGCTTTGAGTAAATGAAAGAATGAGTGGTGACGTCTAGGATAGAGATCATCTTCATAACATTTGGCATCATAACATGTTTAATTAGGAATATTTGACTCATTTCAATCATAGCATTTGGCATAAGCATATACACATTCTACAGGTTATGTCCCCTAAGGGGACAACGAAGATTGAGGATTTCAACATGGTATCCTTGTGCTTATAGGGAGCAGGTTGAAGATGACAGATTTCGCATCCATGTGCTTATAGGGAACAATATCGAAGATATGGCAGATCTGGCATTCAGATGTTTATATTGAAGCAGATCCAAGATGGTTTGGCGTCCTTGTACTAGCGAGGAGCAAATCAAAGACATAGCTGATTTGGCTTCCGCGTGTCTATGTTGAAGCAAATCTAAGATGATTTGGCATCTCTGTGTTGGCGGAGAGCAGATCGAAGTCTGGCATCTCCATATTCGAGGGAGGTCAGACACATAGCAGATCTGGCATTCAGATGTTTATACTGAAGCAGATCCAAGATAGTTTGGCGTCCTTGTACTGGTGAGGAGCAAATCAAAGACATAGCTGATTTGGCTTCCGCGTGTCTATGTTGAAGCAAATATAAGATGATTTGGCGTCTCTGTGCTAGCGGAGAGCAGATCGAAGTCTGGCATCTCCATATTCGAGGGAGGTCAGACACATAGCAGATCTGGCATTCAGATGTTTATACTGAAGCAGATCCAAGATGGTTTGGCATCCTTGTACTGGCGAGGAGCAAATCGAAGACATAGTTGATTTGGCTTTCACGTGTTTACGTTGAAACAAATCAAAGATGATTTGGCATCTCTGTATTGTCAGAGAACAAATCGAGAAAGCAGATTTGGCGTCTCTGTATTCGGCGAAGAGGAGACACACAGCAGATCTGGCGTTCAGATGTTTATACTGAAGCAGATCAAAATAATTAGCATCCTTGTTTTACAAGGAATAGATCGAAGACATAAGCTGATTCGGCTTTCGTGTACTTACGCTAAGGCAAATTTAAAGATGATTTGGCATCTCTGCATTCGACAGAGAGCAGATCGAAGATATCAACACGACAGTCGAAAGTTTGCAAGAAGCAGAACGAAGATCATGACAAGACTGGTCAAATTTGGTCTTTCTAAATCTTTGCTCAATTCCCGTTACACAGCAATGAGCAAAGAGGGGCAGCTGTAATAGCCCAAATTTGACCGGGCTTAAAACAGAGTAAAGGAATTAAATAAATAAACATTTATTTAAACAGTCCATTAAAAAATAAAAAGTTACAAATGTTTGGGGCCCAATGTCTAAGCACAGCAGACTGACCCATCTAAAACCAAATACACTGCCCGTGTAGCCCAAATACACCCGAGGCCCAGTACCTAGATCTATCAGACCCCTGCCTACTAAGCCTACCCCTAACCCAATGAGTAGTGGCCCAAGAGGCCCAAAATTTTAAAACTTTTGGCTAGGGTTGAAAACCCTAGCCCTTTCCTCGCGCCTCATTTACTTCTGGAACATTCGGGGAGCGTCTGTCCAATCCCCGAAATCGAGGCCACCATCAATGCACTGACCTAGGGCCCTTCGACGCACCATTTCGGCCACCGATCGCGCCACCATCGGCGCGCAAACGATATTGGGATCATCAGCGTGCCATGCTTTACCTGCAAGCAAAAGAGAGCAAATATAGAAAGAAAATCAGCGCAGATAGCAGCAAATATATGAGGGAAAAGAAATCTTTCGATTTCTTTCCAAAATAGGTTACTGTTCAAGGCTATAAAAGCCTTTTAAAAACTGTAAAAGGGGACCTTTTTTTTTTTTTCATAGAGAAATATCAAAAAAGAAATAAAAAGGCAGAGAAAGCACAACAGCGTTTCTTTGAATCAAAGGTGATTCGTTTTTTTTTATTTCGCTCTTCTATATCATGTTAAAACGCATACGGTAACAAAACAATCACGAAATAATTTATATTTAGTTTATAAAAACAGTTTTAAAATCCTAGATCCACTTACTGTTTCGTGTTTCTTTTAAGTTTTTTAAAAAAATGTGAAATAAGGAAAGGAAAAAGAAGTTACCTACGAAATAAGGAGTTTTCGAAACTCCGGCCACCATCCACGACGGTGCGTGAGGAGCGTATTGAGGCCCAATGACCGGAGCCGTGACGGTCGGAGACCATGGCTCAGAGGGTCTCTCAAAGCATTTCTGGTTTTTTTTAAAAAAAGGGTGCCTAAAGTGTTTTTTTTGGCCTAGCATCGGGTTTATATAACCCTTTTGGGACGGCACCGTTTTGGCTTAGCCCGTAAGCTAAAAACGGTGTCGTTTTAAACCCCAAGATCCGCGCGTTGACCCGAATACCCGGGGAGGATCCGCGCATTTTTAGAATAGGTTTATTTACCTGATTAGTCCCCTCGTCTATTTTATATTTAAAATTAAGTTTTATTTTTATTAAAATTTCGCCCTAAAGTTTTGATTTGATTTTAATTTGGTCCTGGCAGTAGTTTTAAAATGGTATTTGGGAAACGCTGTCGTTTTGGGATTAGGGTTTAATTACCCAAAGAGTCCCTTGACTGTTTACGCGCATTCGAATTAGTCCAAGTTTTTTATTTCTTTTTAAATTATCCTTAAAAGTTTTTTTTATTCCAATCCTTCTCTATTTTTTTACTTTAAATATACTTACATTTTGTTACATTATTATAATATTTCATATTTTATATTATTTATTATTTCTATATACTATTATTTTACATTATTATTTATAAATATTATTTTCAACTTGTATATTAAATGCTATATATTTTTAACCTGTACTTTTATATTATATAATATTATTATTATATATTTTGAAATTATGGTTAAATTTTCTATTTTTAATTCGTGTTACATGTTTTATTAATTACCTTTTTTATACTTTATTTTATTTTAAAATTTTATTTACATCTATTAATTGTTTTATAATTTTTATATTATGTCAATTTTTATTTATTTATACTAAATTCTAAATCAAAGTTATTAAGTGTCATATTTTTACTTTTAAATTGGTATGTGTTAGTTTTTTGTATATTATTATTGTTATTTGTATATTTTATATTATTATTGTTATTTGTATATTTTATATTACATGGTATATCATGCATTTTTTAAATTTGTTAAAATATATGTTAAACTACCATGTTGCAGGTTATTGTTTAAATGTTTTGTTTGTTTATTTTCATACTTGTTATATATCTTTATATATATGCTTGAGATTTGATATGATTATTATTTCATCCATGTATGTTAGCTACTATTTGACATATATATATTATTATCCTTTTATATTCATGCTTGTACAGGCTCATTATTTTGTATGTTATCTTGTATGTTGCATTTCATAATGTTTGTATATCATCCTCATACATCAATTTTAAAACCAAACCACAAAGTTTTTAAAAATAAAGGCAATGCTTGGTATTTGGAAACTTTGAGAAAGGTAGTGCCCTAACTTACTGGGTTGCCATTTTTCTCGTTGAGTTCGAATCGCCAAGCATCCTTCTAAGTTTTCAAGGTTTTCAAAATACGAGCAACTGTCTTGGAATCTCAAAGCATTGTGTCCTAACTTACTGGATATGGTGTTTTGTCGTTTCGAGATAGGGATTTTCAAAAAAAGCGGTTAGCTTAGTTTCGAATGTCTTAAAAATATTGCGCCCTAACTTATTGGACGTAATATTTTGGTTCATTTGATACAAGTAAACCCTGATTTTCAAAAACAAAAATATTTCTTTAAAGAGGATTGCATCTTAAAAGTTTTAAATTTCCGACATTAAAGATATTTGGTAATCAATTTGGTACCAATTTTTGGGCGTTACGAGGGTGCTAAGCCTTCCTCGTACGTAACCGACTCCCAGACCCGTTTTCTGATTTCGTAGACCAAAACTAAAGATTTTAAAACAAAATGTTTTAAAAGGTGATCCAATCACACCTAAAAAGATTGGTGGCGACTCCCGTTTTTAGTTTTTAAAGTCGAACCCTGTTTTTTTTAAAACCCCGTTAAAAAATGGTTTCGACAGTTGCTACTCTAACTATTAAGAATGCTGCTCTGGTTGATTGGGATTAGGGTGGGGGTGATGATGTAACTAAGCAATAATATTGTACTTATTTTTTAAATAAATAAATATAGCTTTAATATCTGGCTGGTTATCTTTGTATTCCTTTTTTCTTTTTTGAAATGAAGAACGTTGTTGCGAGCTATTTCATACTTGGAAAATTTTTAAAAAAATTGTATATGCAAACCTTGGTTTTATAATTGGGAGCTTTACTCTCACTAATTGTGTTGGAGGTCGCAGCTCTTCACCTGTAAACCTTAATTTTGCAGCTGGGGCTTTGCTTTTGCTAACTGTGCTGAAAGTCGTAACTCTTAACTTTCAAACCTTAATTTTTCAGCTGAAAGCTTTGCTCTTGCTAATTGTGATGGAGGTCACGGCTCTTCGCTTTTGAACCTTAATTTTACAGCTAGGAGCATTACTCTCACTAACTTTGGTGAAGGTCGCAGCTCTTCGCTTGCAAACCTTAATTTTACAGTTAGGAGCTTTGCTCTCGCTAACTGTAGTGGAGGTCTCAGCTCTTCATCTGTGAACCTTAATTTTACAGCTGGGAACATTGTTCTCGCTAACTATGGTGGAGGTTGTGGCTCTTCACATGTAAACCTTAATTTTACAGTTGAGAGCATTACTCTCGCTAACTGTGGTAGAGGTTGCGACTCTTCACTTGCTAATATTAATTTTATAGTTGGGAGCACTGCTCTTGCTAACTGTGGTAGAGGTTGCGGCCCTTTGCCTGCGAACCTTAATTTTACAGTCGAAAATTTCGTAAGGAAGGGATTTTATTTATATGATGGGTATTCATACATAATACATTTTGAGGTGTTGAGCATTCTAAGTTTGCGGTATCATCGTGCCTTCAATTTTTTCCAATTTATATGCTCTATAGCCTATCTTTTTTACCACCTTGTATGGTCCCTCCTAGCTTGGGGCTATCTTTTCGCGTTAAGAAGTGGGCAAGTTGGCTTCAGTATTTCTTAGCATAAGGTTGCCTACTTAAAACTTCTTTCTTCTAACCTTGGAGTTATAGTAGTGAGCTACCTATTGGGTATGGGCTGTATTTTTTATCTCATCCGTTTCCCTGAGCTTGTCAATTAAGTCCAGATTGAGTCTAAGGGCCTCTTGATTAGCTTCTTCATTGAATTGTTACATTCTATGCGCTCTTAGGCCTATTTTCAATGGGATGATAACTTTTTTGCCATAGACAAGTGTGAAGGTTGTTTCACTTATTGCAGTGTGGGGCGTGGTTCGTAATGCACATAAGATTCCTAGTAGTTTTTCCAACCAAGCCCCTTTTAGTTTGCCTATTTTCTTTTTGAGCGTGGTCAAAATTTTCTTGTTTATAGCCTCCACTTGGCCATTGGCTTACGGGGTTTTCACCAAGCTTTGAGCTAAGGATATCCAGAAGTCTGTGCAAAATTTCATGAACTTTCATTGTAACTATGTGCCATTGTCTGTGATAACAGTGCAAGGTATCCCAAACTTGCAGAAAATTGACTTCCACATAAATGACTCTACCTGTCTCTCTATTATGGTTGCTAGAGCCTCTGCCTCAATCCATTTGGTGAAGTAGTCAATAGTTATTATAATGAACTTTTTCTGTGTCATGGCTACGGGGAATGGTCTAAGGATGTCGACTCCCATGTCACAAAAGGCCAAGGCCTTATCATGATTTAGAGATGTTCTACTGGTTGTTGCTGTATTCTGGCATTTCTTTAGCAGGGATTATATTTTCGGATCATGTGTTGGGTATCTTTGTAGATAGTAGGCCAATAATATCATTGTCTGAGTATTTTTTGTGCTAGCAACCTGTCTTTGAGATGATCACCATAAATGCTCTTATGGACTTTTCTCATAACATGTTCAGTTTCCGATAGAGAGAGGCATCGCAGCAGTGGGTGTGAAAACCCTTTTCTGTATAGCACACCCTCCAAGAGGGTGTTTCCTTATGTTCGAGCAGGAATTTTCCCCTCTGCTCAATGGTGATGGAGGATGTTAGCTTGGATAGAGCATCCACGTGTGTGTTTTTATTTCTTAGGAGCTGTTCTCAGCTTAGTCGAATCCCTCTAGCAATTGAATTGTTGTTGTATGATATCATTTCAGTGTTAGTTCTTTGACCTCATATTTGCCATGTATTTACTTTTTCATGAGTTGGGAATCAGTGTGTATAGTCAAGTTCTTGGCACTAAGTTGGCACGTTAACTATAGTCCCGAGATCAGCACTTTGTATTGGGCAGTGTTGTTTGATGTTTGGAATCCAAATGATAGTTCATATTGCCACTTATTACCTTCTGGGTCTATCATGAGTACAACTGCCCTAGATCCTGTTCTGGCTATGGAGCTGTCGATGTAGACCATCCAATATTTCATTTTATCTATTGTGCGTACACTTCGTTGTGTATTTACTATTGGTAATGCCCAACAATGAAAAGTAATTTTAGTAAAAAATGTAAAGTGAGTATTGTTTCTCCGTAAATGTGAGAATAATTAGAATGGTAATTTTTATCGCATCATGTGTAATTTACTAACTTGCTAATTTTCGTTAGTGTTCACATATTACATCATGTCCACAAACTTCACTATTCGATGTTTCAAATTACATTCTATGTTACTTACTGTGTCTTTAATTCTTTCAAACGAGTATTCTACCATGAAATCTACCAACACCTGCCCCTTTTTTATTGTTCACGGGGTAAAATATATCTCAAATTCTGTGAGTTCAATGTTTAATTTTGTTATCCTCCCTAAGGTGTCTGCCTTGGCGACCACCTCATTCATTGGATGGTTAGTAACCACGATGATAGAGTAGGCCTAGAAGTATGGGTGTAGCTTGTGAGTTGTAATAACTAGAGCATATATACATTTTTCTATATTTATGTACCTGAGCTCGCCATGTTGAAAGACGTTACTGACATAATACACTAGAAATTGATGGGTGCCTTCGAATTTGACCAAGATAGCTGCAATTGTTTCTTCCGTGGCTACAAAGTATAGATGAAGTGTTTCTCTTGTTTGGGGTGACCTTAGAAGTGAGGGAAAGTAAGGTACTGCTTTAATTGTTTGAATGCAGTTTGACATTCTTCGGTCCATGAGAAGGGTTTCCTCAAAGTCCTGAAAAATGGTAGACACTTGTCTGCCATTCCGAAGATAAATCTGTTCAACGCATCAGGCCACTCTTTTATAGGTATAGAATTTAATGATTCTTAAGATAATTTGTTGTGGTTATTGGAGGCATCTCTGCATAGCTTGAATTTTTTCTAGTTTCGCCTCTATTCCCTTCTCTGATATCATGAAACCCAAGAACTTACCAGCTCACACGCCGAAGGTACACTTTTCGGGGTTAAGCTTAATTCTGTGGGCCTTCAACATTACAAATGTGTCAGATAGGTTATGCACATGCTTCTCCATAGATTCACTTTTTACAGGCATATCATCTATATATACCTCTAGACCACGGCCTATCTGCTCTTTGAATATCTTGTTTACCAACCTTTGGTAGGTTACACCCACATTTTTTAGTCCAAATGACATTACCTGGTAATAAAAAGGACCTTCTTCAATGATGAAGGTTGTCTTCTCCTGGTCACCTCGGTCTAATAAGATTTGATTATAGCCTGATAAGGCATCCATGAAACTCATGAACTTGTTTCAAGCAGAGGCATCCACCAAGCGATCTATCAATGGGAGTACATTTAGCGTATGCACTATTACCCGCGGGTCCACGCTTGGCATGTCTGTTGTGAACCATGCGAAGATGTCTGAATTCCCCCTTAAGTATTCGACCAGTAAAATCTTTTCTTCTCCGCTCAGCGCTGAGAAAATTCTCACTGTTCTTTTTTATTGCTGCAAAATAGTTGTAGGGTTTTTGCGTCCTCCGCTGCCTCAGGTTTTGTATCTCGATATTCTTCCCTCACATTTAGGTTGTCTAAGTTGATGGCTTTGTCTGGCAAACTCTACTTCTTAGTCAGAGGTTACTTTGCCTGCTTCACAGACAACATGTGACATTGCTTAGTCGTGCGTTGGTTTGATCATAAGAAACCGATGTCGGTACTTGTATGGAACTTGATCTTCATACAGTAGGTTGTTATCACCATCTTTGCCATTTCCATGATTGGTTTACCGAAAATGGCATTATATGCCATTAGGTGATTGACCACATAGAATTAGACACATTCTTTGATTGTATGCTTACCGTGGCCTAGAGTGACTAGTAATGTGACAGTGTCTTTTACTTCAACAGGATAGTTTGCAAAGCCGTACAAAAGGCTGGCTACGGATATGGATTGCTCTTTTAAGCCCATTTTCTTGTATGCTCTCTAAGATAAGACTTCTACTACGCTGTCGCATTGATAAGTATCCTTTTGACTTTGAACCCTGCCACCTCAGTCGAAACCACCAGTAGGTTGTTCCCATCCTTGTCGCAAATTAGCTCATTCTCACCACTTCCGAACTCCATACTCTACTATTCCTGGTGTCACAGTTTCTTCTAGGTACTAAGCGATATCACAACACTCATGTAAACTCACTTCTTAGTGCTTGACTGCATCCACTCGTCATTTGTACTTACTATTACATGAATGGTTCCCCGCATACTTTGTTTTCCCTTAGGGTCTGATCCTCATGAACTCTGGCCCTACTGCGGACCTACCTGATTTATGAACTTAGGAAGTTCGCCATTTCAGATAGCTTCTTCTATGGCGTCCTTTATCATGAAGCGGTTTTCAGTCTTATGTCCCACATCGTCATGAAAGGCGTACTGATCTTTAGAGTTCGCCCTTCTATCGGTACTTCACATTGGAGGCGATTTAGGAAGGATACCCAGGCTCTTCACCTAGTTAATGATGTAAGCTCGCATGGCATTCAATCAGATGTAAGCTGTGAACCTGCCTTAGGGGGTGTAACGCATTGCGTGATTATGTTAGTACCTTTATGGGTTTCTAAGTGCATCACATTGGGCTGAGGTCTTATGTGGCCTATTGGTCTTGACCCACAAGGACTGGTTGCTAGGGAATTACCTAAGGTGCTGTCCTTCTCTATTCTTCGATTGTCTATCCTCCCTTTAGAGGCTGACTCATGAAGCCCTTTTGATCTCTTCCACCTTCGCGAACTTATGAGCCTGTTTGTATAGGTCAACTAGGCTCTATAGCCTGTTGTCCGTGAACAAGTACTGCACATGGTCGTTCTGCACCCCTATAATGAAGGGATCTATTGCCCATTGGTCTTCTAAGTTCTTTATGTTAAGTATAGCTGCGTGGAGCCTCTTTATGTAGTCTTGGAGAGACTCACCCTCTCACTGCTTCACTGAAATCAGCCTCATAGGTGTATTCATAATCACTTGGTGGGCCCAGAATCTTCCCAATAACATTATCCCTAACTGTGAAAAATTGTGAGCTAAGCCTTGTGGAAGAGAAAGATACCAGTCCTTGATTTGCTTTTAGTGTCGTAGAGAAAGCTTTGTATTTGGCAGCGTCTAATGCTCCCAGCACATTCATGTAGTCATTATATTACATTAAATGGGCTTGTCAATCCCTTCTTCCTTCAAACACATCCTTAGTGACTTTGAAGTCGCGAAGTAAGCCTATTGCTGCGATTCGGAGGCTAGCAAATTGTTGGAACAGAACAACCAGTTCATGTCTTGTGATCTCGGGTGCAGCCCCCGCATGTCACGATGAAGTTCATCCATCTCATTCATCCATTCCTTCACTTGAGTGTTCGGGGCTTCATATTGGGCAGTAGTATTTCCTTGGGATCTCGACTTATCAGCACGAGCTTTTTGGCATAATTCTTTATTCTACCTTAGCAACTCCTATTGAAAGGCTTGATGTTTTATAAACCGTGCCTCTTGTGCCGCTATCTACCCTCTCATGAACTTCATCTGCTCCTAGAGGGCTTGGAGCTGCGGCGGGGGTTGTTCTTGGTTGAGGGAAGAGGGCATTCCCAGACCAAATGAGATATTAAGGTCCAAGGAAGGAGAAGGCTCCTGATAGATCGTGTTGTCGAGGTTTTCTAACCTATCGGTGAACCAGCCAGCAAACAAGTCTGTTTCGTCATGAAGGGGGTTGGGACCCAATACTCCTGTCTGATCGGAGGAGGGGATGAAAGGAGAGGTCTCGTCAGGGTGAGTCATTTTCTTTTTTACTTTTAGGTTAGAAAGAACTGGATCAAACTAGGGAAAATATGTTGGTTGGAAGTAGTCCATAATCACCGCATCAATTGTTAAGTAATATTTTCTCATGTTGTATTAAGGGAAACACGGAGGGTATTTATACACATCCTTAGTGCTACTATTACAGCTCACAATAGCGCCCACTATTTTGTCTTGGCCTTTGGGCCGAAGGTACTGACATTCCTTGTCCCTGGTGCTAACATTCTCTAGGTCTCCTTTGGCTTATTGGACGCTTGCCTTTGGAGCACGCGGTCCTTTCTGACCCTGGGATTGACTCTCCCAGCGAACTTCGCACCTGCCAATCACGAGCGAGGGTCCTCTTTGCAGATATGGCTCACGACCTTGCCCTTGTGAGGTTTACATGAGCTCCATCTTGCGATTTTATCTGTGCGAGGCTTACGCGAGCTACCTCTGCGAACATCTTGCAGTCTCGTGGGGTCCTCAGCTGACTGTGCCTGTAGGCGAACATTCTTCTTCAGGGTCAAGTTTATCCGAGTCAAATGTTCAGATCCCATTGGTCATTTGAACTATCGGTTCCCAAATTCTAACAAATTATATAATATTTAAACAATTCTAGCTTAGCAAAAATAAATTCATAAAATATTTTTCATAACAACATTATTAACAATTTAGCAATTCATTTTAAATAAAGGAGAATTCTTAAAACATTTCAATAACAAAATAAAAATAATGATTGAATGATTTTTCACAATATGTCAATATAATTAACATTTTTTAATACAGATAAAAATTTATCAATTTCTATAACTCATATATAAATAAAAATTCACATTTTAAAATTAACCCAAATAACATGTGTATGAAATACATTCAAACACACGAGGTTTCAATCGAAAACCAAACAATCAATGAAGAAGGTGCAAGTCACTTCTTATAACATTTGCAATATTTCAGTGCGGTATATGTGCCTTAATCAATAACCAACTAAACACCAATGTGCAAAATGCAATAATAAAAATTACTCCCGGACACATAAGGCAATCCACACAATACAATAAACAATATGGTGATCCCAATACTCTACAACATGTCAACTATGTCCAAAAGATTCCGACACATTTTACCGAACACTTTTATAATGATAAAAACAATTTATAAGAACAATCACAAAATAAAATTAAAAAAGCCATGCATTTAAATTAATAAAAATTTAAGGCAATCCTCAATGACCTTTACTTTGGACAATTCACCCCACTCTCCAATATTGCTAACTCAACCTAATCGAACAAATGAAACTAATAATACCATGGATTTCATAAAAGTAAAGCACCTTCGCAAGCTTATCCTCTTAGTGGCAATGTAACAATAATTATGAATGGCAACAACAACAGCTTTTAAAAGCAATAACTTTACTAAAGAATTGGTGCGACAAAGGCCTTAATCGGTTCAATGGCAGCAAGGAATAAGGACAACTTGAGCATCAAAATAGCAGCAAAGCGAACTCTAAAGTAGCAGGTTGACTTGGTTGAAATAGGCAGCAAATTACCAACAAATGTAGTAGCAGTCAGTGTAGCAGCAATTCAATGTAGCAATTGGCAGTAGCCAATTGGAGAAGCAGGCTACTGAAGCATATAGCAGCAACGATTGAGCAAGCACTGCAAGGTTGGCTTGCGGCTGGGGTTATGTAAGCAAGGTACGGTTGAAGCAAAAGGGTTGAGAACAAGTTAATATTGAATAGGTGAATGTGGTTGCAGAAGAAAGCAGGTGATTGGAGCAAGCAACAGATTTAAAGCAACAGAATTAAAGCAAAGACTTATAATATTAGTCTCCATTTAAAACTGAAAATTCAAATTAATCCATAAAACGAAATCCATTTTAGTCTCAAAATTAAACTAAAAATTCAAATAAGTTCATGACCCATAAAAAAATACTAAAAATCTAAATTTTATTCTTTCATATGAAAATTTTGAAATAAAAAAAATTATTAAACTTATCTTGACTCAATGTGAAATCTAAAATTAAAATTTTCGAGACTTTAGAGATAATTCCTAAGTGACAACATGGTAAAGCTTCAAGCTAGTTTTACCATGGCTGCATCCTACTATAAGTGTTTACCTATGTGGGTTCATTGAATGCGATTTCCTTAAAGAGGACAACAATTCATGCATATTTCTATGATAAATTGCCCCATCATGACACAACTAAAACATAGAATGATGCTTGTGGAGTTAATGGTTATACACTTAAAATACTCATTTAATTACTAAGATCCCATGAAGCTCTACAAAGTTAAATTGGAGATTGAATGAAACAATTATTAATATGTGGTTCTATGGTTTTAGATTCACATATTAATTGGATGATTTTTAATATTCTTATATTTGTTTATGATTGCCCCATGATGACATAATTTAATAGATTTGAAAATTATCATTACAACAGTTGCATTTTAAAGGTTTTAATGTAAGAAGCATGCACCATTTAATGCACTTTTAAAGTTGCTAAACGATAATGAATATTTGTTTGTGCATATGAAATTGTTTTATCGGGAAGATCTAGTTGACATGGATCCAACTACTATTATTAATTTGTTAACTAAAAACAAATAAAGTAGTAACAACTTTAAAAGAAAATGAAACCTAAAACATTGTTCTTAGTTAGGGGAAACTAGAAATTGTACTTGATAAATAATGTGTTGGCGTGAGCAATCTAAAGGAGAAAAATCTGTTGTCAACTTTGACAAATTGAATCAATGATTTGTTTACTTATTTGTAGTTAATTATCTTATGTTTAGACTATAAAATAGGATCTTGTTGTATAACAATTAGTATAAATATGTAGATTGTAATTGCTTGTAAAAATATACAAATTTGTTCTCTATTACCTTGTCTGCATGGTATCTGAGCAATACCTAACGTAAAAAGTTAAAGTTTTTCTTTTAATTTGAAACCATGAATGAAAAAGATGCCTTTTCTTCTATCATTCCTCATGACTCTCAGATTATTGTTCAAGACAATACCTCTTTTCCATCTAGAATCATCTTAGATGATATGATTTATCCGTTATGGTCACAGTTTATGAAGATGCATATTGGAGCTTGAAACAAATCTGGAGTCCTTATAGGTAAAACACTGAAACCACTAGCATATGATAAGCAATTGGAAACTTAGCTTATTGATAATAACCATGTTAAGAGTTGGCTTATTTATTCTATGAGTCTGCTTTTGATGCAACGATTCGTCTACCTTCAAATAGCCAAAGAAATATAGGAAGTTGTTGCAAAGATGTTTTATGATGACTTAGATGAAACACAACTTTTTGAACTAAATCGGAGATCGTTTACCCCTCATCAAAATGGTAGACCTCTATCCTTATATTACAACAAACTAATTGGCATTTTTTTAAGAAATTGATGCTCGTGTTCAAACAAAAGAAGATAATGTTGTTGTAATCATATCATTGCATAAATATATGACTTAACTTCGAGTTCATTTTTTTGGCTGACCTTGACCTAGAATTCAATCAAGCTCGAAGTGAAAATTTGAAAAAAGATCCCCCTCTTAATCTGGAGGCAAACTTCAAATGCATATGTTCACAAGGATCTCAACCAGAGGCAAACTATAGAGGAACCTAAGGTTCAGTCAAATGGTATGGTTCACTTGATTACCCATACACGTATTGCAAATTCCCAACAAGTTAAAGGGAAAAAATCTGATACTAAAAGAAATAACTATATTTGTACTCATTGTGGTAAGGAGGGACATTCCAAACAACATTGCTATAAAATCATTAGGTATATAGAATGGTGGGATTTTACAAAGAAACCTCGAAAGAAAATTAGACACATTGTTATTACTACCACAATAAATAAGGAAGTGTCTGTATCTACTTCAAATACAGTTGCAACACATGTTGCCAAGGCTGAAAATCCAGGTCTATCCAACACTTATCTTGCTATGAATGATGCATGGATTATTGATAGAGGTGCTACTGACCACATGACAAACAATTCTACCCATTTTTCATCTATTTACTCTTAAACTCAACCTCACATACTTTCTGTTAATGGAGGAATTGCACCCATTACTAGTGAAGGATCAATTCATGTGTCAAATTCCATTAATCTTGATACTATGCTTGTAATTCCTTCTCTTTCCTTCAATATTTTTTCTTTTATCAAATCACAAAAGTTTTGAATTGTACTGTAATTTTTTGGCCTGATAAATGTGTTTTTCAGGATATTGCAACACAACAGACTCTTGGCTATGGTATTAGACATAGAATTTGTACTATCTTGATTTGGCCACTTCAAACAACTAGATACTTGGTCAAGCAAATAATACTAAAGGGAGTCAAGGAAACATGGATATGGCATGGTTATGGCATTGTTGTCTTAGTTATCTATCATTTAATTATCTTCACAAATTGAAACCAAGTTTATTTTTACATACAAATTCTAAGCTTAATTGTGACATTTGTGAAATGGCCAAGGGCCATAGAATTTCCTATCTACCTAGTTATAATAAGAGTACTACACCTTTTATGACTATCCACTCTGACGTTTGGAGACCTGCTCAATTCTCTACTTTATCTGGTGCCCGTTATTTTTGTGACATATATTTGTTCTCAGTATCAATGCCGAATTTAATTTCTTCAATATGATAATGGTGGGAAGTATAGAAATTTTAACCTAGAGAATTTTTCTCAAGAAAATGGTATTTGACACCAAACTTCAGATGGTGGTACTCCGTAACAAAACGATTTTGCAGAATGAAAGAATCACAAAATACTTGAGGTTGTTCGAGCTTTCTTATTTGAAATGAAAGTGCCTTGAGAGTATTGGGGCTAAGTTGTTCGCTCTACTACATATCTTATTAATTAGACACCACCGCAAGTCATTAATTTCAAAACTTCACATAAAAAACTCCACGAATTTGTCTCAACACCAATAGGTCCAAACCTTGAACCACATGTGTTTGGTTATACTCTATATGTACACCAATTTACAAGCAAGCTAGATCCATGAGCTATCCATTGCATATTTGTTAGGTATGCAAATTTTAAGAAGGGATATTAGTGCTATGATCCTAATGAAAACAAAATGCATGTAATCTGATATGTTACATTCCATGAAGATATTCTTTTTTTCGGTGTTCATGAATGCTCTTTTCAGGGGGAGACAACACTTAATTTAGGTGAAGATAACACTCATGATTTTTTCTAGGAACAAGCACAAATTAATATACAACCAGATGCTGAACTTTCAAATATCAATACACATCCTAATTTTGTACATTTTGAAAATATTGATGGTACTCATAAGAATCAAGATTGTACAATTTCTCAACTCACACTAGCAACCATAAAAATTTCGAATGTATCTTCTAAGGTAACATCATTACCTTCATCGCCTTTAATACATGATTCAACTCCTCTTAAAGCTGAACCAAGATATCCGATTAAGATAAATAGAGGAATTCCAAAAATTCAATATAATCTTGATTTTAAAGCTAAGACTAAATACTCCATTAACAATTACATCCTCTCTCATCGTTTTTCAAAGTCTCATACACTTATTGTAAATCAATTATCTCCTGTATTTATTCCAAGTAGTGTGCAGGAAGCATTGATGGATTCAAAATGAAAAAAAGATATGAATGATGAAATGGAAGCCTTAAAAAAGAATCATATAGGGGAACTTGTATTGTTGCTCCTAGGGAAGAAAATAATAGGGTGCAGATGGATTTTAACAGTCAAACTCAATCACAATGGAATTATAAATTGCTATAAAGCAAGACTTGTTGCTAAAGGGTATACACAGAAATACGGAATTGATTATGGGGATACATTTTCTCCTATAGCAAAAATAAATACCATACAAGTTCTCATTTCTATAGTTGCAAATCATGATTGGTCACTGCGACAGTTTGATGTTAAAAATGCATTTCTTAATGGAACTTTAGAAGAAGTAGTAGACATGGATCCTCCTCTAGGCATAAACTGTGATGGCAAAGTATGCAAGCTAAAAAGGGCCTAATACGAATTGAAGCAATCCTCCCGAGCATGGTTTGGAAGGCTCTCAACTTTCATGAAAAAGAATGAGTACAAATAAAGTGATGCTAGTCATACTCTCTTCGTAAAAAAAGAGCTTAAAAAGGTGATTGCTCTTATTGTGTATGCTAACAATATGGTTGTTACAGGAAATGACTCAAATGAGATAACTACCCTCTAAGAAAGCCTTGCAACTGAGTTTAAACTTAAATATCTTGGGTACTTGAAATTTTTCTTAAGCATTGAAGTTGCAAGATCGAGTAAGGGAATCTCTCTTTGTCAATGAAATTATGTGCTAGATTTACTAGCAAAAACTAGGATGCTAATATACTTATTGAGATGAATCATAGGTTAGCCATTCAACAAGACTAGACTAGAACCAATAAGGAAAGGTATCAAAGATTAGTAGGGTGGCTAATATACTTATTGCATACATGTCTTGACATTGCATATGTGGTAAGTATTGTAAGCCAATTCATGCATGCACCAAGTGAATATCATATAGTGGTTGTTTATTGTATCTTGCGATACCTAAAATCTTATCCAAGAAAAAGATTATTTTTTGCTAAAAATGGATATAAAGAAATTAATGGATATATAGATGCAAATTGGGTTAGAAGTCGAACTGATCAAAAGTATACATCAGGGTATTTTATGTTTGTTGGAAGTAACTTGGTTACATGGCTAAGTAAGAAACAAAAGGTTGTAGCAAGATCAAGTGCAAAGACAGAGTTTTGTGGAATGACACAAGGTAGCTATGAATTGCTATGAATAAAACGTGTTTTACATTATCTTGGTATATCTTTGTCAAAACCTAAGAAGTTATTATGTGATAATAAGGCAGCCATAACAATTGCAAATAATCATGTTCAACATGACAGAACCAAACATGTGGAAGTTGATTGACACTTCATCAAAGACCATCTTGAGAAAGGTACAATTAGTTTTCCATTTGTCACATCAAACGAACAACTAACAGATGCTCTAACAAAGGTTGTATCTGTAAAAGATTTTCAAAGCTCACTTAATAAATTGGGAATGATTGACATATATTCACGAACTTCAAGAAGAGTGTTGGTGTAAGCAATTTAAGGGAGAAAAATATGTTGTCAGCTTTGACAGATTATGTAAATGATTTGTTTAGTTATTTGTAATTAATTATCTTATGTTTACGCTATAGAATAAGATCTTGCTTTATATAATTATTATAAATATGTAGGTTGTAATTGCTTGTAAAAATATATAGAATTATTCTCTATTATCTTTTCTACATAATATCCACCTCTTATTTCTCTTCATGCTCGTACTCAATAGAATTGATTTAATTGATATTTCTTGGTACAATGTGCTTGCAAGCATTAAGTTTACTTTACAGAGTAACTTAAAAGAGAAATAGGATTTGCTTAAGGAAATCATAAAATTTTAAGAAGATTTGTTCGGAGGCTAAACTATGCTAGCTCGACATATCTAGTATTAGAATTTTACATGATTTTTAAGCATAATATGTAGGGAATTTAGTGAAAGATTATACACAAACGCTTATGGAGTTCTTAATTAAAATTACTGAAAATGAAGGCAAAATTGGATTGTAAAACCTAGATTGTTATGATCTTCAATACTTTATCTAAGAAATTTGTGGGCTTAAAGATGAACTTTAGGTTAAAAGAATTGAATCTCTTTCAATTCATGAAAGATTTCCAAGCCTTATAAGTTAAACTTGAAAGACGGGTTTACTGTTTAGTCTAAAAGGAGAAGTTAACTTAGCTGTTTCTTCATCTTCGCAAAAAGTAAGAAAGAAAAAGCAATGTAATACAAAAGTAGAATTCTATATCTTTTATTGTTGCTAGTAAAGTTGTTGTGTCAAGAGTTTCTCTTCAAGGATTTCGTTATTTATTGCATTTTTTTTTTATTTTGTGAATTGGTATTAGGGTTTTGAGAGGTTTGTTCCCCAATGATCAAGTAAGGATGGGCTTGGGGGTAGAAGCGAGTATGGTTGTCTATTTGGGTAAGTGTCGTAATACATGGGTGGCCAGTGGTGTGAGTACATTGCATAATAAAGATAATGTAGGTTGTTATGGTTGTTTGGGTTGTAATGGCAACTTGGATGAGGATAGGGTCGTGGTTGTTGATAAGAACATCGAGGTTGATCTTAGTTTGCTTGAGGTTGAGGTTGAGGTTGTGGGTTCTACCTTTTATCTTCTTTTTCTATTGGCAAGGGTATTTGAGTTGGAAAGAGTCATATTGTCCACGTTCATTGCACCACTTGTTGATGATAAAAATGTGAAAGAGGCTAAAAAGGCAGTTTGGTTGGTAGACCAAAAACCGCAATAGGTGTTTTGAGAGACGAATAGGATTAGTTTTGCTAGCAAATAAGAGGTTGGTTGTTGGAGTCGTGGTGTCCTCTCTATTAACTTTAGAAAAGTATTTAAGGGAGACATTTGTCAACTATGTGTCCTCTCTATCACTAAAATCTCATTGTGTAAGTTTCCTGGGCTAGTTTGACAATGCGGCTTGATATAACATAGTTGCAAGGGTATGAATAATTGGTGATAGGGACTTGGTAAGATAAACTTCACTTGGCATGGTTCTCACTTGTTGGCGTGGTAAGTGGGGTAGTTTCCCTAATGATGTATATCTAACATATAATTTATTTTCCAAAAAGAAATATTAGATGATATTTGACTTCCTGATTGTACAAATAAGTTTTAAATGTAATAAATAAATTCTCAGATCATAAAATAATGAAACTCAAATATGAACACCGGGCTCGGCTGGATGGAGAGGTGAGCCGAAGATATGCTGAACTGGAGATAGAAATATAATCATAACTAATGATAAAAAGAGGGTTACAACTTACAATAATACATATAAAAAAAAAATGGAGCCAATTGATGGACAGCAGAAGATGCCACGCAACATATCCCATCACCAAGCAAATACAGATATGGCTAACCTTCTTCCACGTCATCCTACGACTAATCCAATCATTCTGTTTATTAAAAACTGCTAAGTGCATGACAGAACTAAGTCATTCCCTACCTACCTTCTTCTTACATCCCGATCTATTCTCAAATAATAATATTTTTTTCTTTTTATTAAATGAATAAAAATAAAAAGTAAAAGTTCACAAAAATTCAGAAAGTTTAGAAAGTTGACAGGGAAACGAGAAATATGAACAGAGTGAGTGAGCTATTTACATAAAGTCAAAGGGAAATGGATAGATTGAAAGCCGAATGGATGGTGGTGGCTAGAGTTACTCATGGGTCGAGCCGGGCCGGGTTCAGACCGGATTCAATTAAAATTTTAAGCCTATTCATCGGGTTTGGGCCGGGCCTAAAAAATGGGCTTAAAATTTTACCCAAGTTCAACTCATATAAAAATGTTAAAACCGGGTCCGGCCCCGTCCGCCCGGATTAATTTTTTTATATTATTTTATATAATTTTTAAATATATATAATACATCAAAAATACTAAAAAAATCAAAATAAATATTTCCCAACAAATTAAAAATAAATTTTAAAAAATATGTAGACTTAAATAACACTAAGATAGATGCAACTTAATAAGCAAATACCTCTAAAATAATAACAAAATTATCAAATGCCTTTAAAATAATAACAAAATTAACAATAAAATAAATTTTATACAATATCCAAACAATAACAACAAAATTAATAGCAACGTAATAGTAATATGGTAGCAAAATAGAGAGAAAACAACAAAAAAATAACATTCAAAAACAAAAAAAATAACAGATTTTTTTTGTCCTTTAGTGAATTTGGGCTGGGCCAGGGCCAAAAATACATTATCCGAGGGCCGGCCTATTTTTTAAACGGGCCTTATTTTTTGCCCAAGCCTATTTTTCGGGCCTATATTTTTACCCAAATCCTTCCACATTTCGGGCTGACCTTCGGGCCAGGCCGAGTAGCCCAACCCATAAGCAAGTCTAGTGGTGGCCTATGAGCCGGTGACGGCAAAGGGCAAAACCTAGCTACTAAACCTAAAATTAAAATCTTCAATTTAATATATGTATGAATAAAGCCCAAAACTTTGGTTTGATATGTGGACTTGGGTTTAGGATATGTTGGGACCGTCATGTCAACTTACAAAACTAAAGGATTAAAAGGAACGTCCAAAACGTAATAAAAAAATATGTTGAACCGTTTTTTATGGCTAAATCTTTAAATTAGGGCCTAATTTTTTTGGAGTTATTCACATAAAGATTAGACCTTTCAAAGTGTTTGTATAAAGGTTTAATATTTATAAAAATGTTCAAATAAGGACTTTTCATGCACCCCAACTTAAATTGAGTTAAGTAAATTCTAACATATTTGAATTAAAATATATGACAGTTGAATCAATTATTACTTTAAAATAAAAAATAAAAATAAAAAACATAATTTGAGGCCTAATATGCTGCATTTAAGAAGCTCTTATTTGAGCACTTTGAAATGTTTGACTTTCATTAGAGCACTTTTGTAAAAGTTAAGCTCTTATATGAGTATTTTGAAAAGTTTGACCCTTATGTGAGCAACCCCTAAAAGGTTGGGCCCCACTTGAGCATTTAGTCGTTTTTTATTGGTTTGAAGAGCACCCGCGATGAAGAGATAAGTCACTACTATCGGGGATACCTTGATTAAAAAAAAAAATCAAATTAATTGATTTATAGTTGAATGGTCGGATTGACTTAGTTTCTTACAATATTGTGGTTAATATAAAATTTAATATTTAAAAGGCTTAACCTACAATTTGCTACTTTGGGGGGAACCTGCATATTGCTACTTAAAAACTAATGTTTTTAAAATCAGACCGTTGGCTAAACTAATTAGACCACCGGTTTGTCAATCCAACCAGTCCGACCGGTTCTATTAGATAAATCGTTAAAAAATTATAAAAAATTAAAATTTTAGTTTAGTCAATTCAATCATCTGATTCAATTGGTTTTTGCTTGATTCAACTAGTCTGTACCGGTTCTTAGGTCAACTAATTCAATGCACCTCTCTGGACCAATACCTCGACCAATTATCAATTCAACTAGTCTGATAAACCGATGTGGTCCAGTTCAAGCAACGTTGCTTAAACTATACCATTTTCTTATTTTGATACTTTTTTTTTTTTTGTTAGAAGTAGTAGCTAAACTACTTCTTTTCCCAAGTTGGTACATATGTTAGCCTAATTATTACTCAAACCATTAGGTTTTTTTTTAAAAAAAAAAGAAAAGAAAACTACTTAAAAATTATCATGTGACAAAAAAAGACAAAAAAATATTATTTTCTCTTTATATTTATATATATTATTTTATCTTTTAACTTTTTTTCTTCCTCTCATCTTAGGTTTCTTTTATAATTTTTTTTTGAGCATTTGTGAGCATTTTAAACAATAGCTTTGATTGATAAAAGAACTTGTTCAATCTCTTTAGGTTGAGCAAGCAAAGGATGAAGTTTGAAAACAAAATTAGTTGAGAGCATCTCGACCTTGAGAGGGCAAATTTTTAGCATTGTCAAACATTATAAAGGAAGAAGAAAGAAAAATAAAGATAAAAAAATAAATAAAAAAAAAAAATATTTTTTGATAGGAAAAAAAATTATTTTTAAAGTTAATATGGTGTGGCAGCCTATTATTGGTTAGAATTTTTTTACGGATATAATATTTTGGTGTCAAATGAGTAACCAAAGAATAGTTTAGATGCCATTTATGACAAAAAAAAAGTTTAAGTACCAACTTCAGGAAAAATGGTATAATTAGTGTTTAATATATGGGTTAAGCCTTTTTAAAAAAAAAATAGATTTAACGGTTTGACTAATGGTTGGAGAAATGAATGTTCCAACTCGAGAAAAAAAATAATTTAAGTACCACTTATGACAAAAATAATAATATTCATATGAAAAAAAATATAAAGTTTAAGTAACAATTTGTGGATTAAGTACATTTAAAATACTAATCAATAGTTTGACATAAAAACTATCCCAAATCAATATAATACTTGAATTAAGAATTTTGGAAATGTTTATAAACAGCAAAGCAATGGATTAATGAAACATTAGAAGGTATTTCAGAAAGAAAAAAAAAAAAAACATAAACCATAACATTAGAAGGTAAATTTTGTCATATTTTGGGTTAGTTAAGATATTATGATACTTTTTTATGAAAATTAATTTATAGTCTTTGCATCATTTGTCACGTATTTAAATTGTAAAGTATTGTAAGTTTATATGAATTTTACATGTTAATAATTTATTTTATATAAATTTTAACACATTTTTATATATATGTCATATTTTTTGTGATATTATGTAATTTAATTATTTTCACATTCTCTTCATGTTTATTTTTTATGTTTAAGTAATATAACAGTCTGTTTTTAATGATATTGGAAATGGTGGTTTTAAAATTTCGTTCTCTAATGATCGAGTTTGTTAATATTATTATTTAATATTAACGAGTTTATATTAGAATTAAATTGAGTTCTGATGAGATAATTTTGATGATTGATTAATTAATTAGGGTACAAAGACTAAATCATAAAAAATCATAAAATTTAATTGCTATAGAATTTTAGTTGTAGAGGCTTAAATAATGAATCTATAGGGATTTAATTGGAAACTAAGCCAAAATTTATTATGGTGGACGATTGTGGCTTTGAAATTGGTGTTAATATTTTAATTATAATGTTTTAATTAGCAAATTAATAATAAAACATGTTTTTAACTTAAAGAAAAAGGATGAAATTCACAAGAAGAAGAAGAAGAAGAAGAAGAAGAAGAAGAAGAAGAAGAAGAAGAAGAAGAAGAAGAAGAAGAAGAAGAAGAGGAAGAAGAAGAAGAAGAAGAGGAAGAAGAACACATTATTCATCATCTTCAACCTCAGAACTGAGTTTGAAGAGAAGAAAAATCCCTAGCTTTTGTCCAATCCTTAAGCTTCAATTAGTAAGTCATTTTTAATATGTTTCTTGTAATTTCTATGTTTTTGAGATCCCAAGAACTTAATCTAGCTAGCCTAGGGACTATTTCGTGAAGTTGTTAAAGTTTACTAAAGTTACCATTGATGCATCCTTGAAGCTTTCTTTTTTTAAATAGTTGCATGTAAGCTTAAATGTTAGTTGGACTAATTTGTAAAGTGAGATTTTGGTAGTCTGGTCATTAAGGACTAAAATGTAAAATTTGAAAATAGTGGGGTGAAAGTTATATTTTATGTGCTGCTAGTAAGTTAGCTAAGGATGAATTTGAGATCAGTTTTAAAATTGAAGCTCAAATTTGAAATTTATGGTATTTTCGGTTTTAGGGACTAAATTGAAATAAAAGTAAAACTTGAAGAATTATTATATAGATGAAATTGAATTGTTTTATAACTTCAATATGTTGTTAGTTGATATTTGGAATAGATAATTGAATTAGGTTATGGTTTAGATAAAGAATTACCACAACTGAAAGATTTATGCGAAAAAGGAAAAATTGCTAACTAGTCTCTGACTTCTAAATCATTATTTTTTTAGGTAAGCTCATACAATATGTAACAGCCCATTTTCGGTAAAAATTGGAACAATAGTTTAGGGACCACAAATCCGATTCCGAAAAAATTTATTTTATTATTATTTTATGGTCTATAGTATGATAGAAATGCCATGTGAAAATCTCGTAAATAAATTTTATCGATAACATGTTTAATCGATGAAAGGACCAAATTGCATAAAATGTAAAAGTTGAGTTCTAGTAGCTATAAGTATCAAACAGCTATAAAATTCAAAACAAGAGGTCCTTATATGGTAAATAGACCATTAAAGAAAAGTTAGTAGATATTTTTGGATGATTCATCCATGGAAAATTAGAAAAAGGCTAAGGACTAAATTGGAAAGTGATAAATTTAAAAGATGATAAATAATTAAATAGAAATAAAAATCATTTTATATCATCTTCTTCTCCAAATATTCCATGGAATTCCTAGGAAAGAGAAAGCAACCTTTCTTGGCCAAATTAGGTAAGTATTCAAGTCCTGTTTTTATTAATTTCTATATTTTTGAAATCGAGATAGTCTAATTTATCTATTTGGGGGCTAATTTGAAAATTAATCAAAGTATAGAAGTTATGCCATGGATGAATATGCTGAAAATTTGAAATTTATGGTAGAATATGAAAGGTTGTTGATAGATAAACAACTTTTATAAAGTGAATTTTTATGAAAACATGATTTAGGGACGAAATTGTAAACTTGTGCAATTCAAGGAAAAATTCTGATTTTTGTGAAATATAAGTGCTGCAAATGATGTAAATAAAAATCGGCTAGACCTGGAAAGAGGAGTGAATTGCATGAATTTTATTTTCCGAGCCTAGAGACAAAATCGTCATTAATTAAAAATTTAAGGGCAGAATGGTAATTTTGCCTAAGATATAAATTGGATTGAATTGAGTTTAAATAGTATTAAATTGGTGTTAAATTTACTCGTATAGATCCGGATAGACCAAATTCGGAGCTAGAACGAGGAAAAGAGGAAAATGTTGGATTAGTATATTTTACGTATACAAACATTTGTCGAGGTAAGTTCATATGGCTAAATTGTATATGTTTATATGCTTGAATTGAATGTTGTGTTTGTAAATTGTATAAATACGATAAATATGGGACATGATCACATATTCGTTAAAGCCCGATAAATGAAAGTGCCTGAAATAAATGATAATACGCGATACGTGATAAATGATAAAAATGTTATTTTTATGCTTGAGTTGAATGTGAACATTTGAATTGCATAATTGCATAAATATATGAGATTGGTTACATACCCGGTAATTGTCTGATAAATGTCAAATTCCATTTGAATAAATGAAAAATCGGTGGATACGTGATTTCCCGAAATGAATGAGGTCCTGCATTTGTTGCCAATGGGATTTAGCTCGGACGAGTAGTCCTAGTAACCTTATTACAGAAAGAATTTAGCCCGGATGGGTAATCTTAATATGACCCCTCTCGAGCATAAGTTACAATTAGGATTTAGCCTGGACTGGTAATCCTAATTGAGCTCTTCTGAGCATATGTTACAAAAAGGATTTAACCTAGACTAGTAATCCTAATTAAGCTCTTGTGAGCATATGATGGAACAGGATTTAGCCTGGACTGGTAATCCTGTTATATGATATGTGGCTTGAGAGTGTGTTTCCTGATTAAATGCCCAAATGGGTACTCCTGAATATGAATTGATGGATTTACTAATTTGTACACTGTGTGTACTACTTGAGCATCCATCGATATTTTCAATAATTCAACGGATAAAATCCTGACATGAAAAAAATGTGTTTTTACATGTATCTGCTTGAAGTACATGAAAATGATGTGTTATGAAATATGGAAGTATGAAATTATGATATATGAACATCGAAATTTGTTTGATGAATATATTCATCTATGATTATAGATTTGTACATCTCGAATGTACTAGTTGAGTATCCATCGATGTTTTCAATGATTCAATGAGTAAAATTCTGATATGAGAAGATACAAACACAAAAATGAATCATTATATGTATTTGTTTCTGTCTGAAATACATGAAAATGATGACATATGATAATTGATACATGGAAAAATGAGATAATGAATATGTTCATCCTTGATTATAGATTCATACACCTTGAGTGTACTACTCGTATGACATTGATATTTCGAATTATATGAGTAAAGTTTTGACACGAAATAATCTGAACTCGAGATGAATTATTATGAAATATACTTGTAATATAAAGATATGATTTATACATGCTAAATGAATACGTTATGTGGAAAACATATGTGCTTGGAAACCTGATTGTTGTTGAGCCCATATATGTTTCTTGGTGTTATTATGGAATATATTATTAACAAGGGCACTGAGGATATGTGTAGGGCTTGAGACTAAATTGATTGAATATGCCCTACATATTTATCTTGAAATAGAATAAATGGTAAGTTAAGTACCATGTTATACGAACTTACTAAGCATTATATGCTTATTCTGTTTTATTTTTCCCTGTACAATACTGATTCGGAAGCTCGTTGGTTAGGAAGCTTGGCGGAGATCATTCACACTATCCATCACCCCTTTTTGGTATAAATGGTAAATGAATTATGGTTATAATGGCATGTATAGGTTGATTAGACAATGTTGGCATGTAAGTGTTTTGATTATAACAAGCCATAGGAATTGCTTATGATGAACATGTTTGGTATGTATTAATGAAGCTATAATATGTTGATATATATTTGAAATAGATAAATAATGATATGGTATAGGCGTATAGATGGGTAATTAGTGATAGTATAAAATCGACGAATATGCCTATATGTAAGTATGTTTGATTAGTAAATTTCTGGATATTTGACTATATGAATTGATATATCATTTACAATACCTAATTAAGGCTTGATTAAATGTCTTGAATTGGTTCTTAAATACGTTTAAGTGTTGGTGTAGGTAAAAGACCAAATGGGTGAGAAATAGGGCTTAGAAAAATAGCCTTATTTTGTCAACATAGGTAGACACACGGGCGTGTGTCTAGGCCATGTGTGACACACGGGTTGATACACAGGCATGTGTCAAGGTCATGTGTCCCCTGCATCTTATAATTTGAGAAACAGAATGCCCTGTATCGAGCACACGGGCTTAACACGGGCGTGTGCCTCAATTGTGTGAGGTACACGGCCTGGAGACACAGGCGTGCGACACGACCGTGTGAAACCTACACCTATTTTCGAAAATTCGAATTAACCACAAGGCCTAGCACACGGACGTGTGACTTAGCCGTGTGACCCAAATTTCTTCATGGGTTGCAAGTCAGAAAGTTATACGAGTTAGGAACACGGGTGTGTGAACCCACATGACCTTACCACACGGGCGTGTCCCATACCATACGGGCGTGTGACTCTTATATGTGAGAAAATTTTGAAATTTTGCGAAAAATTTCTCGAGATCTTGATTTGGTCCCGAATCGATTCTAATGCATGTTTTGGGCCTCGAGGGTCCTACTAAGGGACGTTATAACTAATCTCGAAAAATGAATAGTGTTCGACTCGATTTATTTGTAAAAATTCTGAAAGCTTCGTTAATGCCTCAAAATCCTATTCTGGCAACGTATACGGGTTAGGGGTGTTACACAGTATAAATATGTTTAATTTTTGTTTGAGTTATATCTGAATTTTCATTAATGTTCTATTGATAACTTGAATTTGTTATGGACTAGTACCTAAATTGAAGATTTAGTTTAATTAAAACAGATTGTTATGAAATGGTATTATTGAGATTAAATCCTGATGAACTTAGTAAAAGTCTCGTATACGAGGTTATAGATAGATACCCAATGATTCCGAGCTCTAGCATTTTTTACGGGCTTGAAGATACATGTTACATAGGTTTATCTCGGACGAGCAGCTTGATGTCATTTTATAGGTTAAGCTCGAACGGGTAACCTTACATGTATGTTAAACCCTGGCTAGGCTATGTGTTGTGTAGATTTATCCCAGATGAATAACCTGACACTATTGTTTACGATTAGCTCGGATGAGTATTTCATATTATTTTCACCTATGTACTAAGTTCTTTTACGATGTTTCATCGGGTAATAATAAAAGATGAAAAATATGAAACTATGATATTGATGGTGGCAAAGGATGATCATGATATGGATTTGAGATGCAAAGTTACTTATGCTTGAGATATGGCTATTTGAATAAATATATATGTGTGTGTGTGTGTGTGTGGTTATTAACTAAATCTCATTTCGTTGATGTTGTTGTGCATGCCATGATAGGTGAAATTGTTGCACACTGAATTGTATTTGTTAAATACATAAGGTAAGCTATTTGTTTATATTGTATGAGCTTACAAAGCATTTATAATACTTACTCGTTGTTACTACTTTCTTTGTAGATTTTGGATGTCTGAAATGTGTCAATTGGATCATCACAAAGCACACACCTATCGTCTCCTAATTCGGTAGACTATTTGTATGTTCAAGTTGGTTTTTTGTGGCATGTACATAGGATGGTTGAACTTGTGCAAGTTGATGAATATGCTTTACTATAGTTGTTCTTGAATACATGTATATATATAGTCGCTTGTAAAAATGATGCATGAATTGTGGCTAAGTTTGATATTTAATATGCTAATGTGAATGGCAAAGCTTTGTTGATGATTTGAATATGATCTGGTATGTGGTATGAAATGCTTATAGGTTAAAGTATGATTTGTAATGACTTGTGTTTAATGCTTATGATGGTACCTTGAGGCATAGTGGTTAGAATTAGGTAATTGACATGTTTAAGTATGTTTTTGGTTTATTTTGTATAGGTCTAATGAATGGTTAAAGGCTTGTTTATAGCACAGGTAAATAATCGATTGTATGACTTGATTTAAAAGGCACATTTTGGCACACATGGGCTGGTGACACGGTCATGTACTTTGTTTGATCTTGGTGGTTTTGGTTAAACACGGTCACAGTCTCTCACACAGCTTGGCTACACAGTTGTGTGAATGCTTGTAAGATTTTACATTTAGGTCCACATGGTTTCAGTTTGTTACATGGTTGTATGACCCTGTTTTATACTTTTGCTCAATCATTTCTAAAATGTTTTAAATTAGTCCCTATTTGTTTCGAAATTGATTTTAGAGCTTTCATAAGTTCGAATTAAGCTCGAATTTGTATTCAAGACATGAATTGTCTGATGAATTGATGATTTAAATTTTTTTTGAATAAAATACTTGAATTAAATTGCAAGTTTTGGTTTTGTTATTTACTGTAGCATCCCATAACTCGATTCCAACGACGGAGACGGGTGAGCGATGTTACAAGTAATATAAATTTATATAGATTTTTTATAGATTTAATAATTCCTCTTGTGTCAAGGTTCATACATTTGTTTATTAGTGTTGTCTAGTAAGTTTGTTAGTTTGAATGTCCAATTAGCTAGCTTATTAGATTACCAAATCCAAACATTAGTGTTCAAAAGAGTATTGGATTAGATTAAGTATAGCTACCAATGCTTCCTCTAATAGGTATGTGTGCGAAACATAATCATAAGTTTGTCCAAGTCTCGAATTTGGCTTAGGGCTCTAGAAAAATGAAGAACTTGGAGTTTGATACAACTTGAACTTAAACAATTCCAAGTCGGATATAAGAATTCAAGGCAACAATTAAAATAAATAATTAAGATAGAAAAAAATAATTAAAATACATGTTCTATGATACGTCAAATGTGCCGCTAGACAGGGTCCACTATATGAAGATCATGGAAGCACACAAATTGTTGGATATTCAAATGTTGACTGGGAAAGATTTCCTTCAAATAGACTGTCCAATTTAGGATATTGTGTTCTCTTTGGAGGCAATCTAATATCGTGGATGAGTAAGAAATAAGATGTTATGGCGAGATCAAGTGTAAAAGTTGAATATCAAGCAATGATTTTAATTACTTGTGAGCTAATTCGGTTAAAACGATTACTTCAAGAATTGAAACAAGAAACTAGTAGCAATTGAAGTTAATATGTGATTATGGAGTTATGCCTCACATTTTCGAATTAAACAGTGTGTGACGTCGCAACAAGAGTGCTTCTCGTCCTGAGAACAACCACGTCAAGACGAGAAAAGAGACTTCGTCTCGCTGATGCAACATCACTTTTGTCCCGGCGACGCGAATGCCACGTCACGATGTGCACCTCAAGATTTTCGGTTTTCTTCTCACAACTAAACTTTGTTTCTAGTTTCCTACTTAAACTCTAATTAACCTAGGGATATTCTAGTCATATATGCTACGAATTTCAACCTATAAATAAACCTTAGTTACTCTAGGTTTCATATAACAAAAATATTTAGATTGAGAGAATTTTGTTCTCTGTTTTAAAAGATTTTTATTTTGGGCCTTCGGGTTTACCTTTTTATTCTCTCCATCTTTTGTACTCTCATTTATTATAGTAAAATATTTTTAAACCCGTGGTTTTTTATCCTCTTTTGATAAGTTTTTCCACGTAAAATTTGCACGTTCAATCTTTTCGATTTTATTTTATTTACTTGTTCATTGCATACACGAGTTAATTTTCAATAATGATTACCTATCAACGTTACATATTGGCTCAAGTCTAGTGTTTTGTGAGAGAACAAAACATATATAGGTTGATTGTCATTTTGTGAGGCAAAAGATTGAGTCTAAATGTATTGCTACCAACTTTATTAATTCAAATAATCACTTAACGGATGTTTTAACTAAAACTCTTACGAAACCTCAGATTGAATATACGTTTTTTTTAATTTATCTTGGGCAAGACTTAATCATTCGTACAAGTTTTATAAGAATAAAATAAAAATACAAAGTTTTTTTTTAATCTTTTTTATTTTATATGAGTTTTTATTATTAAAGGTAATTTTTTATTATAAAATTTATATCCCTTTATGAAATTTTATAAATAAAATAGTTAGTATAAATATACTATTAATTCATTAATAAAAAAATTATTTTAAATAATTAAGATTATGTTTAAAATTGAAAAAAATTAAGAGCTAAAAAAAGTTTTTGAAAAATAAGTAAAATTAAGTTATAAAATTTATTTGGTGTATTACTTAAATTTAAATACTAATTATAAATAGATTGTTTGATAAAGGATAATATAATATTAAATAAAATAGAATAAAATAAAAAATAATTGAATTTATTCTCTATTAAGTAATAAAGAGGTCTTTATCCATTTATCATTTCTCATGTTTTTTTATGGAAAAAAATTTTTATCTATTAAATTTTATTAAGAGTTATCAAATATGTTTAAAAAATTAAGTTACTGAAAATATTAATTTTCGATTGATGGAATTTTTTTTAACATTTTATCAAATAGGGTCTCAATTTTCCCTTTATCACTTCTAGAATTGCACTATTGACAAAAGGGCTTAGGGCTTGGGTTTAATTCCCACCATCTTCTTTGTGTGGGATTTGTCCATTTTCTTTTTGGATTTTTTTCGACGTTGTCTGATTCTTTGTCTATTGTACATTGTATTGGTTGATTTTATATATTGTTGTAGTTGATTGGACATGTATTTATACTTATACTTGCAATTATGTACCATGTCTTGTACTTGTAATTGTACTTTCTTGTATCAATGAAACTTTAAAAAAAATGCAAATTAAAATCATATAATTATTTTCCATAAAAAATAACATAAATATAGAACAAATAGTTTCTAATGTCACACGCATTGCACATGATTTTAATTTATTTTTCATTAATTTTTCAAATAATATATTTCTAACTACTGTAATTAGTATAAAGTAATATTCGTTATTCAAATTATTAACCATAATTAAAATATATTAATTTATTTAACAATTTAAATATTATAATAATAGAAAATTTTAAATCGTAATTAAAGATTTTTACCATATTCAATATATAATACATAATTAATACAAAAATTCCTAACAGTTACTAATTTATTTGTACCGACTATAAAAAAATTGATATATTCTAAATTAAATTCTTTACTATTCCAATTTTTTTCTTTTTTTGAATAATCAATAAATTGGCCATAATAATTCATATACAGATAATATAAAATATAATTATAATTGTAATATATTAAATTAGATTATATAAATGTAAGTATTTATAAAATTTTATATATAAAATATAAAAAATAACTAATTTACATTCTATATAAAATATTTAAATTTATAGTTTTTAGAAAGTTGAAACATAAATTATTTAAATTTTGCCAATTTTAATTTTCTTGAGTTATTTACTTAAATTTTACAATAAAAATTTACCGTTATATTTTGATAAAAAATTTGTTATAACATAAGTGTTTATTAACATTACATAATAATTAATGTCTCAATTATCTATACTATTATTTAAGCTATTGATTAAGTCGGTGTCACCCACTAGATTAAGAAATTACAGGAATATTCTTCCTTAATTAAAATAAATAATATTGTTCAAAGATATTTTAATCTTTTCATTTTAAAAGAAACAAAAAAAAATATGCATATAATGAGATTTGAACCCACACCAATTACATTAATAAAATATTTAATTTAATTTTTATTATATTTTTATACATTTTAATTTTATTATGCATATTTTATTACCTTTATCAGTTGTATATATTATATTAATAATGTTTTTAACTGAATTGGTGTCACAAGTTAACTCAACATCGATTTAAAATCAATGAAAACACCATGATAAACAATTTATTCTAATTTTTTCATTTTTTTAATAACAAATATATTTTTGGTATTATTATTAATTAGTTTCAAACCATATGTTTAATTGTTTATTGTATATGATTTTTAAGCAAACATTTATATTTTAAATTTGTAATTTCTATTCGTATACGCGTATGATAAATTTTTTAGTATATTTTAATTTTTTGAATTTCACTATTTATTTACTATCATTCTATCATATGAATTTGACTAATATTCTACCTATGTTGAAAAATTATTATGAAAATAAAATTATGCCGCATAACTTGCCAAAATTGCAACTTGAAATTGTTTTAGTATGTATATATAGGTCAGAATTTGCTAAATATGATTATTTTTTAAATATTTTTATCTGATAAATATAAAGTATTTTAATATAATATTTATTTTATTTATTATATAAATTAATTTAATAAAAATCTTTAATAGGATCATAGTTTTTATTTATAAGTATGATAAATTTTATTATTTAATAAAAAAACTTAAAATGAAAAAGTCCAATAATATAACAAAGACTATACTCTTCAGTTGAAAAGTTTCTTCGTGTTTATATATTTATATTATACATTGAAAATAAGTTAAATTCTAATATTAGTCCTTGTACTTTATAAAAGTTATGGATTTAGTCATTGTACTTTAATTTGTTCATTTTAATCCCATACTTTTCAAATTTTAAAATTTCAATCGTTAGCAAACAATAATTGTTAAATTCATTAAGTTTAGTTCTATTATTTTCAAAATTTTATGGGAAAAATATATTATCATATGTCTAATGTTATGTTAACTTGTTATTTTCACATATTACTCACTAAAAATCAAGCTAATGGATTAACGATTGCCATTTGTGTCAATATTGAAATTTCAAAATTAAAAAAAAAATAGAGACTTAAAATGATCCAATTGGAGAATATATACTAAACTTACAACTATACATAAAATACATGACTAGTAACTAAATTTAACCAAACAAATTTAACTTCTATCTTTAGGTTAAAACTAAAATTTCAAAATTCAAAATGTAAAAAGATTAAAATTGGTCACTTCAAGCCGATTGAGTCTTAATTTGATTGGCATGAGTATTGTTACCAATGCAGTAGGATGTGAGTTTGAGTACGTTGAAATGCATTATTCTCCTATTTATGGGGTAAGAAAGGGCTATAGATAATTCTAAATATTATGTAAAAAAGAGCAAATATGAGTTGTACTCTGTTGATTATAAAGTGAACCCTCTTAAGAGGGATTAAGCCATTCAAGTTTATTTGCGAACTCATGTTGTATAACTATTAAATTTACTTAAAATTTTAGTATTAATATACAAGAATAAATATTATTTTTATTTTTTATATAAAATTTTAAAAACATATTTATATTTTTTAAAATTTTCCAAAAAAAAAGGCTAAAATACAATGTTTTGTTTTTGAAAAATAGCATGATAAATTTTAGTATATTTAATAGTAATTTTAGATAATTAAGCGAAAAGCGGAGAAAACAACTATTACTGTAATGTAAAACCCGCCTCTGTTGGTAAAAATAAATAAGTGGTATATATATATATATTATATAAAATTGGGAGAAAAAAAAGAACAAATTTCATTTGGCCATTTCCAATCCATATAGATCTGCTCGTTTCTCGCTCCCGATTCTGAGGAAAAGAAAACGATTTCTCACGAGTTCAAAGCTTAACAACGGAGAGTCCTTTCAGGTCATCTGTTTTTCTACTTCATTATCTTTTATCATTTTGACCGTTTTCTTTAAGCTTTGTATTGATTCCTTTTAAGGATCTTAACTCTTTTTTTCCCCTTTTAATCATTCAATCATGTTCTTTTCATGTCAATACTTGATTCTTTCTTTTATCAACGATTTTTTTATATGTAAATCTGGGGTTTTGGTAGTTGGGGATCTGGGTTTGCAATGCTTTGATTCTTTTTACAAACCTTTGGTTCTAGTTTGGTTGGTGGAAAGCTGAGCGAAGGTTTTGGGATCTCACGTTCTGTTGCTATCTGGGTTTTATGGTGATGCGTGATTGATTATTTGCTGCGTTTGATTTATGTTTTCTTTTTCTCTGTTCCGAGATTCTGGCCATTTTCTCTTTTGAAATTTTATTGGTAAACAAACATAGCTTTAGGGTTTCCTTTTACATTGGATTCAATGATTGAAAATGACTAGCTAATTTTCTTCTTATTTTGCTGCACATGGTCATACATGGTGATATCTGATGATTTTTGGCTATTAATGCTCCAATTAACGGAGTGCTTAATTAAGTGTCGAATTCATATGTATCTGGGAACTTAATAGATTTCTTTGCTTAAATTGATTGGATTCTGCTCCTATGATATAGGATTTGAAGTTGATATTGAATGGAAGGAATTGGGGGCGACAGTGCATCAGTTGCATCACCTGTGCCTCAATGGGGGCATGATGCTTGGAGGATCTATCAGTATTATCTGGATAAGACTACTCCTCATACAACATATAGGTGGATTGGAACTCTTGTTGTAGCAGCTATCTACTGTTTGCGGGTCTATTATGTTCAAGGATTTTACATAGTTTCGTATGGCCTTGGGATCTACCTGCTGAATTTGCTAATTGGGTTTTTGTCCCCTCTGGTTGATCCTGAACTTGAAGTTACTGATGGGCCTTTGCTTCCAACAAAAGGTTCAGATGAATTCAAGCCATTTATTCGTAGGCTACCTGAGTTTAAGTTCTGGTAATTGAAAATTTATTGGCTTCTCATTTGTAGACACTACATATATTTCAGAAACATTTAATTTGCGGAGTAGAAACATTTAATTTGCGGAGTTTGTTTCTTTTTGTGTGTGATTTGGTTTATTAAGGAAACAATCTGTTCAAGGTTTATCCATTTAGGCCAAGTCAATATCATCATTTATGAAACTTGGGGATATCAGTGCATGATTTGAGATATTATTAACTTAAAGATGTCTTACTTTGCTGTGGGCAGTACTAGCTTATATTCAATTGAAATTAAGGTCTTAGTGTTTTTTTTCTTTTGTGTGTGTGTGTGTGTTTGACTTTTTAAATATCCTTATGCAGTTAAAAGAAATTATTAAAAGCTTTGGTATAGCTTTCTTTCCTGTCTTATTGCAATGTAAGTGTAAATTTTCTTGGACAAACTTATTTCCTAGATCCAGACTTTTCCAATTTACCTAGCATCTCTTTAGCATACTTGCTGCTTGAGTGCAACAATTCTAGCATGACTATCTGTAAACTGTAACACCATTCCATTATGTGCTCAAGCGATAACTGGTAGAAATGATTTTCTAATTAAAGTCTCTGGTTCTGCAAATGCAGGAGAATGTGCTTGAAAGCATTTGCTCTTACCTGTCAATTTCATTTAGCTGTTACCTTGTCATTGTCAATTACTCGATCTTGTGCATTCCACTATTAGAATGTAGAATCTCTTATCTATTTATTTATTTCCTAAGTATGGTTTTTTCTATTTGTAGAATAGAAATGTGATACTAGTGAGTGGTGTGTATTTGGACATTTTTTGTCTTGCTTGAGATCTGTACGGCTTTTTCTTAATGAAAGGGTTTTTAAGTATGGATAATACTCAGTTCTGTTTTGTGATTTCTTCAGGTACTCCATGACCAAGGCTTTCTGCATAGCATTCGTCATGACTTTCTTTTCGGTATTTGATGTTCCTGTCTTTTGGCCTATTTTGCTTTGTTATTGGATTGTTCTCTTTGTCCTTACAATGAGGCGTCAGATTGCACACATGATCAAATATAAGTATATTCCATTCAGCTTTGGGAAGCAGGTCAGCTTCAACTGAGTATATATATTTTCTACTCTTATAATTGTGACTATGTCAGCATGTGTCTTTTGCTTTTACTTTTAATTTCTAATGGCTACCGGGACCTCCCAATATGTCTGCTTGAAAGATAACAATCTTTTTTTTTTTTTTTTCTTTATGGACAGAAATATACTGGTAAGAAAGCTTCCCCAAGTAGCAATGGTTCCCGTGTGGATTGAAGCTTGGCTGGTTCACAGGGTAAGTAAATGACCTGGTGGAAAAATGCATAGTTACATCCAGATGATAATTCATGATAACTGATTTTCGCCTCTGCTGTTATGGATTTTTTAGTATGCAGTCACTGCAAAACAAAAGTTGTCCCTGTGAAGGAGTGCTGACACCCCATTACTGAAACTTCATTGTTCATACTCATGGTGATGAAGAATTTGATCGAAGTTTTTTATATTATTTGTACAACATAGTATTGTTTCTCTCCGCTGCTCTTCTACCTTACTAGTAACTAATTATTAGTGACAAAAGATCATATTTCTTTTCAGGAGCTTTCTTTTGTACTCCATGGGTATTATAATGAATACATTTTCCACAGGGTGTTTCTGCTGCCATTTTTAAAATTTTTTATAGATAAAATTAACTATTATTATGATGTTTTTTGAGTATTGGTTCTAGGTGTAGTTGTAATGAATTAAGAAATGAAGGCAATTGACAATTCATTCCCAACCTGGCATTTATTTGCACAAAATTATCCTATTCTTTTTTCAATAGCAAACAGCAAACTAAGCTCTTTGCTCTTTACTAATACGCATATCATAGGGACCAATTTACATCAGGATTCACTGCCACTAGCAAACCTAAAATGCCGTCATCTACTTATTTTGATTCAGACAAGCTGATGAAGGTACTACTCAGCTGTAGTATATTTGACATCTGGGTATAGCTCTGAAGCTTCAATTTTGAAGTTTGTGTGATCTCCTTTGACAAAAACCGAGTGTGAGATTGACTGTATCACATTCAGGGGAATGGCAGCTTCTGCAAGCATGTGAGACAATTAAGCTATGTTAAATCACCCAAATTCCTTACCCCTGAAACCAATTAATTCATGGTATGACGACTGACCTTGAATGTTCTTCAGCAATTGTTTTCCAGAAACGTAGGTCCTCTCAAGGGTCTTGCCAATCCTCTTTTCCCACAAGGATTCAACGTCATTGAAAGAGTATGTGTTGAGACGGGGACTAATGTAGAGTATTTTGTTCAGGGTTCTAGTGTCACGGGCTGTAGATCGAAGCCCGTGACTATTGTGCACAGACCGTCCCATGGAGATCAACACATTAAATGGGGTTCATTTGGTCCGCTTGAACTCGTCGGACTTGTGGAAACATATAGAGAAACTCATCTACTTAAAGCCTTGGTGGCCCAGTGAAACCCTTCGATATAAAACTAGAGTTACAAGGGTAATTAATATAAATCTTAAGGGATAAAGATGTAGAGTTTAAATCCCTTAGGGCTCTTGTCCTATAGATAGGCACAACTCTTGATTGTCGATGTAAATAAATTTGTACCGTTGAATTTGATGGAGTTCAACTATAAATAGAGGTCTTTCCCCTCATTTATATTAACTTAGTTGTAAACCTTCAAAGTAATATGATACTTTTGAGAGCATTTACTCAAACACTTAGTGTGCAATATTTTTCTGTGGCTTTTTGTTTGTTCATGACTTCTTTTGTCTTTTGAGTTTGCTTCCGCTTTGCTTTGGTGCCTTAGAGAATTTCTACGAGAATTCTCACTTTTGCGGGAGTTAGGCTAACTTAGGAAAATTTGAAACCAATAAATTGTCTAGGGTCGCACAGATTGCGAGATGAAAGTTCTAACCTCATGACAGTTGGTATCTGAGTCAGTGCTTGAAGGCGTCGATTAAGATGATAAAAAGAGGAGATGAACATAATGTCCCAATGGAGACCCGTGGAAGGTCTAGGAAAAATAGAAGATCAAGGGATATGTTGTCGGCTTTGGAAGGTTGGGTAACAAATCTCAAGGAATTCATGAGTGATGTGAAGGAAACACTCAAGGTAGTTGAGGGACGCATCGATGAGTTAGACTCTATGAGAGTGTAGCTCAAGGACTATGTGGCGAGGGCTCTCAATTCCAGTTGGGATGCGATAAAAGAGATCTTCAATGTTGCCATAGATGATCAGATTGAGACATAGACGTAGAAGAATGACGCTTTCGAAGCCATGATAACGACTTTGAAGGAATAGATGGTGGAGCTCAAAGGGGAGCTCAATATCTATAAAGTTGATTTAAGGTAATGAGATGTTGGCTTCGGGATCGAAGCAACACAAAATGGATGTTCCCAAGTCAAAAGAGTTTGAGGGGACGAGGTCCACAAGAGATATGGACAATTTTCTCTGGGAATGGAGCAATACGTCCATGTGATAGGCATCGAGGTTGATGCCTCTAAGGTAAGCACTACTGCTGTTTATTTTATTGATGTTGCTCTCTTGTGGGGACGTCCTAGGTTCACAAATGAGAAATAAGGTGGGACCACATTTGGGACTTGGAAGGAGTTCCAAAAGTAGCTGAAAAAACAGTTTTATCCATAGTATGCTGAGAATGAGGCTCTAGCTAAGTTGTGTTGGCTTATGCAACAAGGCACTATTCGGGAGTATGTCAAAGACTTCAATGAGTTAATGCTTTAAATATCTGACTTCAGTGAGAAAGAAACATTGACAGGTTGAAGCTTTGGACGAAACAAGAATTGCGTTTGACAACGTATCACTGAGCTTATTGTAGACGTGGTTGAAGTAGAATCCTTTATTCAGGTTGGTCTGAGGAAAGATAAGTTTGAGTCTTCCAAGCCCAAAGAGACGAGCAATTGTGGGGGAAACCATGAGGAAGATAGAAATGACAATGGTGGCAATAGTAATAATGGTAGCAATAGGAAACCATCTAATAGGAAGTGGAAGCCCATCAATAGATTGAAGGGGCTAGTGAAATGCTTCTTTTGTGATGGTCCACATATGGTGAAAGATTTTCTAAAGAATTTTGCCCTTTTTGCCATCGAAGAGGATTATGAGTCAGATAGAGCATCGATGAGACTTGGTTTGATAATGCGTTTTATTAAAGCCAAGAGGGTCAAAGAGAATGAGAAGAAGCCAGTGAAGGGCTTCTTATGTTTTGGTCCCCATAGGATGCAAGAATGTCCATATCGATCTAAAATGTCTGCGATCAGTAAAGAGAATGAAGCGGAGCCTATTAAGAGATAGGCTTAAGAGATAAGATTATCATGTAATGTTTCAAGTTATTTGGAATATGTTTATGTTCATGCTTTAAACATGAATAGAAAATTACTTTTTCTTGTTTAAATATGTGTTTGAGTTTGTATGATACTCTATGTTTAGATAATTGTGGAGGATGTTTTATCATTAAATATACTGTAGCAACATTGTAATGTCAATTAGTTCTCAGTGTCAATTAGTCATGTTGACCACACATATTGTTATAGTGCAATAATCATCTTTGAATTTTAATTATAATTGAACAACCCTTGAGATATGAAAAGTTTAAGATATGAAGAAGTACGAAATGGGAAAATGGTATAAAATTTAAAATAAATATTATGCTGAATTTTTTTTTTTGAAGAATATGTTGAAAAGATTTAAAATATTAAAAATAAATAGAAAAAAATCAAATTAAGTGAAGCAAAGCAGAGTGGGGCGAGGATAGATGAACCTTACATCTATAGAGGTGATGTGGTTTTAAAGATCATAAGTCCATGATGGAGCGAGGTAGATGGGGGGGCAAAGTGTTGTAACTTTAGAGCGGTGATGGATTTGACAACATTTACCCCACTTCACTTTATTGTCATCCCTAATTACAAGCAATTACATGCAAATTCAATTATTTGTTGGTTTTCCAAACCCTACCTACAAATAATTTTATTTTGATAAATTTAGAGTAATAACAATCTAATTTCTATTTTTTAGAATAGGCATTTAGATCTAAATATAAAAAATACTATTATATTAAAACTAAATAAAAATATTTGGATAAATAATTCCCCGTAAACATTGAATTACACCATATATTCTTCTTAAGTTGTAATTTTGTTATAATTTAAACTATACAATTTATGAATAAGTAATATCTTATTATTTTAAATTATTTATTATTGGAAATTTTCTTATTATTATATTAAAACTAATAAAAATTGAATAGATAAAGTTTAATAAATGAATAATTTATATTCCTCTTAAAATTATACTTTCATTATAATTTAAACTATTCAAGCCTGTAAATAAGTAATATTACAACTTCGTTGCAACGTCACCATATTTTTGGTGTCCAAACACCATCGTCTCAACATCTTCATTATCGTTGAGATCTACCGCATATTACTTACACTCCTTTGATAGACCTCAAAAATCCATACATTGTATTATATATCTACTTAGCACCTCTAGTTTGAATTTTCCTTAGAAATCTCCTTTTAATATTTTCCAAGGTAACATCATTCTTAAACGTCATGTTAACTGAGATTTGGATTAAAAAACAAGTCCATCCTCAATCAAAATAATATATTCATTCAAATTTAATTGAGACCATAAATCAACACTTCATCTTCTCAATCGAGGATATCAAATCTTAAATTTTGAACATCACAAAAAAAATGATAATATTTTCAACAATTCTTAACAACAAAGAATCCAACCAAACTAACACTAACTTACTATAATGGTAAACAAACACATTAATGCAAATTTCTTACAATCCACATATACAATATTCAACAATTTATAACAATAATAATAGCATAACACTTTATAAAAAACACTTACAAATTTACTATCCATAATTAATAAACACAATAATAACATAGTTATGACGTAAATAATTTATGATATTTTGCATAACATAAATAAGAAAATGAATTTTTGGTTTTTGTTTTACAAAATGGGAGAAGGGGACCTGGAAATGTAAGATATCACGACCTTAATGCTCATACGTGTCAAACTCAATGTGTACTAGACAGACTTAACATTAACATTCATAGATGTTGAGTTTCTGATTAATCAAGGCAAATATGTCCATAACAACATCAAAGTACAAGATTCCTGAAAGAATCTTGAAAACTATTCAAATGAATTACTTCGACATCCATTGTTGTCAAGGTCATAGTAATACCTTTTTATCATCAATGTTGGACCTTAAAGTTGTTAATTGCGTAAACAGATTCTATTGAATGGAAGTGTCTAAATGCAACGCAAAACAAACTATCAAAATAAACAATGAACACACAAGATTGTTTATGCAATTCGGTTGCTTTATGTCTGAGGAGCCTAACTCAGTGGGTAATTCCACTATCTTTAATCCACAATATAATAAGTGAATCAAAGCCTATTGCTCTCCAAGTATATAGAGCTCACTTCTGTACCAAAAGGTTAGAACATTCATCTCTAAGTTCTCCCCCTGAGAATTTAGGCAACTTGTTTTACACTCTCAATGCACGCTTAAAAAAATGTTCCTCAATGAACAAATAAGTTCTCTTTATGCTCTTGTACAAAACTTATACAAGTCTCTCAATATATAAGAGTTTTCAAGACTTACTAGCATACTAGTAATCAATTACAATCCAACCCTTTAAAAATAGCATCTACAAAATAGCAAATGTAATATACTAATAAGTCTAATATAAAGTGAATTAGATATACACATTTCAATAATGCCTTCAATATAATCCGATTGATTCTCCACAATTCAAGGGAGGTAATTGATTGAGTTGATACAATCCAATCTTCAAGGAAAGTACGTTTAATAAATTAGTCTTCAAAGTTGGGCTTTCATATATTTAGTATTAGTATAATTTAAAGTCCAAAGATTTTGTTTCAATTTATTATCAACTCCAAATGCGATAAGTTTGTTGAACTTTCGCAGGATCAATGAAAGTGGCCACTTCCCACTAACATTTAACAAGCTACTTCAAAATTTTACCTCAACAATAATTGTTGTTAACCATAAGTAATATGAATACCTATAACTATCAAAATTACCTATTTCAGAAAAAAATATTTCAATATGTATTTGACATAAACACGAACAAATGATATATGAATAACTTAAATATTTTAGAATTTATTGTGCAATGTTTCATTAACTTATATATTATCCTTTAAAAGGTTAAATATACAAAGCTAAAATAATAATATAAATATGGTGGCCGAAGTGAGCAAACAAATATAAAAAAAAAAAAAAATCCATTGTTCCAAAAGAAGAAAACGCTTTCTATTTCCCATCTTAATTGTAAAATAATGATGTTTGAATTGAATCAAATTAATCACTTAAATTAAAAATTAATTAAAATATTAATTTAAAAATTAATATCAAATCGATTTAATTAGAAATTTGGACGGAAGATAAAATTTATTTAAGTTTTTAATAAAATTTTGAAATTGAAAAACAGGGACAGAAACATTATTAATTACAATTTAACTATTTCAAACGTGGCTCTGGATTGGTCGCAAAGATCAGTTGTTGGGTTTTTTACTCAAATATTACAAAAAAAATTAAAAAATTATCAAAATAATACTACATTTTTTTATTTACTAAAATAATACAAATATTTTTTTTATTTACCAAAATATTACAAACAGAAAAAAAACACTGAAAACAAAAAAAAAGATAGACAACAGGTGGGGCCCACAAGCGGCACCAAAAAGGTGCCTGTGGCAGAGGCGACACCAATGGTGCCACTGCCACAGGCGGCACCAAAGGTGCCACTCCCATAGGCGGCATCAACACAACATTTTCCCCGTATTTTGTACTGAGATTTGTTTACAAAAATATTATTAAAAATAAAAAACCAAAAAAAAATTTATGAAGAAATAAAATACGAAAGGAAATAAAAAATAAAATAGTATATTTTTTGAAAGTAATAAATTTCGAAAATAAGAAAAATACAAATAAAGGGTCAAAGTAACGGTTTTTTACTAAATTTATATAAAAAAACACTAAAATAATACATTTCAAACATTATGTACTAAAATAATATAAAATAATGAAATAAGAAAATAATATATTTTTAAAAAATAATAAAATCTGAAAATAAGAAAAAAAGGAAAAAATGGCCAAAGTAACAGTTTTTTACTAAAATAATACATTTCAAACATTATATACGAAAATAATATAAAATAATAAAAAACAAAAATAGTATATTTTTTTAAGTAATAAATTCCGAAAATAAGAAAATACAAACAAAGAGCCAAAGTAACGGTTTTTTACCAAATTTATATAAAAAACACGGGTTTTTTACCCAAATATTACAAAAAAATTAAAAAATTACCAAAATAATACTACATTTGAAACATTATATAAAAAACACAAAAACAATACATTTGAAACATTATGTACTAAAATAATAAAATACAAAAATAGTATTTATTTTGGAAGTGATTTTAATCCGAAAATAAGAAAAAATACGAATAAATGGCCAAAATAACGGTTTCTTACTAAATTTATATAAAAATATTAAAATAATACATTTGAAACATTATGTATTAAAATAATATAAAATGATAAAATACTAAAATAGTATATTTTTTGAAAGTAATAAAATACGAAAATAAGAAAATGTTGTGTTGGTGCCGCCTATGGGAGTGGCACCTTTGGTGCCGCTTGTGGCAGTGGCACCATTGGTGCCGCCTCTGCTACAGACACCTTTAGTGCCGCATGTGGGCCCCACCTGCTATTGGTCTTTTTTTTTTCGTTTTCAATTTTTTTTTCTGTTTGTAATATTTTAGTAAATAAAAAAATATTTGTATTGTATAAGCCCAATTTTGCCCAGGGCATTTTAAGCTAAACAAACCAAAAACAAGTAAATAAACCAAAAAAATATAAAAGAAAACCAAAATACCTTAAGAGTCCAAATTACAATGTCCAAGTCCATTTACATCAAATTCAGACCCAAACTAAAACCTTAACCCAATACAATGACCCAAACCTAGACCCAAATTCTAATGGCCCGGATGGCCCAAAACTCAAATTGAGTTTTGGCTAAACCAAAACCCTAGCCTAGCGCCGCCTCTATTCCTGTAGATCACGTGCCTCCACCAGCGTGCTCGACGCCCTAGGGTCGGCTCTGCCGATACAGCGCCCAGAATAGCCAAGCCTCGTTCGTTGACTTCCTTCATGTAACACCCCAACCCGTATCCGTTGTCGAAATAAGGTTTTGGAGCATTACTCGGATTTATATATCATTTAGCAAAAATTTCCGTTAAATACTTATCGATTCAATGCATCATATAGATAATTATATTATCATTCAATCAATAGCTTGGCACTTGTCTTAGCATCAATCAACATTGTTAGTATACTTACGCATATTTTATATAATATGCTTATAAGTAACATTCTCTTACCGTTTAAAATCATTTATTTCATTATATTATAATTTCATGTACCGTAATTTCCACATATTTCACTTATATTTATTCCGATAATAATTCATATCAAACTTAATATAAATCAAATTCTATATGCACATACTGTAACGCCCCTAACCCGAATCCAACACCGGATTAGAGTTACGGAGCATTACTAGAGTTATTGATTTATTTATCAAATATTTTATTTAACAATTTAACATTTATATATTTCGAACCACTTAAAATTAGACATATTTTTCCCCAAACATATTTTTTTTCGACGTATTCTATTTGGATATATTATTCGTCTCAACATACTTAATTTCCTTGTATCAACGTCTCAAAGGTAATCACATATGTACATGTCATGATAAATGTCATTTTTCTTTCCATATTCCAGTCTCGTATTTGAGTCATCCGGATTTTTTTATAATAAATTTGGTCATCGTTTTCATTTATTCTATATTCTAATACATTCAATTAATGATCTAGGAAAAATTACCATTTTGCCCCTAAATCTTTAATTAATAACGATTTTACCCTTAGGCCCAGAAAAATAAATTCTTGCAATTTAATCCTTATTTCCAACCGTTATCATCATACATATTGATAATAGCCCATAAATTCTACAAAATATCAGAATTTTTCCATAATTTCAACACTTTTCAATTTAATCCCTAAAACATATTTTTCCCCGGTCTTGAACTATATTAATAATTTCATACAGTTTCATAATTTAAATAATAAAATAATCCATTTCATGCGATTTCATCATTTTTGACATTTTTACAAAATTGCCCATAAAGTTTTACCTTTATTCAATTTAGTCCTTGAGTCTACAACTTGCAAATTAACCATGCCAACTAAATATTCATACATATTTTCCTCCTCCTCCACTCCATTCCACATCCTTAATTTATATAACATGCTTATGAATAACATTATCAAAACTTTCACTATTTACTTATATGTATTTTCAAAGCTGTCCATTTGAGTCATAGTCACTAAATTATTTATATCTTGAGGTACAGAACTCCAAATTAAGATCCACTAATTTTCCCTGAAACTAGACTCACATATCTTCTTACCATAAAATTTTCAGAATTTTTGGTTTAGCCATTTAGTACAGTTTATTTATTAAATTCTCCCCTATTTTACTATTTGACAGTTCTGACCACTCTTTGGTAAAATTTAATTATCTCTTTGTACAGAATTCAAATGATGTTATAGTTTATTTCTTATAAAAATAGACTCATTAAAGAATCTAACCATATAAATTATGTCCCATAATCATTTTTATACAATTTTTAATGATTTTTCCAAGTCAGAACAGAGGATCCCGAAATCATTCTGAATCAGTCTCACAAAAATATAAATATCTCAGAATACAGAGTTCATTTACTTGTTATGTTTCTTTTATATGAAAATAGACTCAACAAGATTTAATTGCATATCTTATTCAACTTCTAATTCAGTTTCTACCATTTTTGGTGATTTTTCAAAGTTAGCTTACTGCTGCTGTCCAAAACTGTTTTAATGCAAGATATTAATTACTAAGTTTATAACACTCTTATTTCCTTTCTCTACAATATTTCCCATCACTTTCTCTTATTTCTCTTCATTAATATATCAAAACATAGAACCATAAATAAGAAAACTCTACTTTAACATCTTTTCCATGCTTTTTCAATAATATCAAACTTAAAAATATATTGAAATCTTGATATACTTACCTTGTCTCATTGATTTCAATCTTTAACTTGATTTTTCTCTCTCTTCCAGCTTCTATTTCTTGAATCCAACTTGATATTCTAACTCCACATAGTCTCCTTAACATTTTTCTCTTTGGTAGCTATGAAAATTCTCTTGATTTCTAGGTAAATTTGGTGAATTTTTGGTGGAAGGACCAAATTGTAAAGAAAGTAAAACTTTCTCTCTTTCTCTCTTCCTCTCACGTTGGTGCATGAAAAATGGTGGGTTGATGTGTTTTTTTTTCTCCCTTTCTTACTTTCCACACACATATAAATATACTAAATAAAATAATAAAATAATAAAATATCTTATTAAAATATTAATAAAGTAATATTTATCTTATTAAATAATTATAAAATATCATCACATCATCATTACCTTCTAGATTTCTCTCTCCTTTTAATTGACTATTTTGCCCTTCATGATCTTTTAAAATTCCATCCTTGAGTCATCACTTAATTTGGTAAAATTACGATTTAGTCCTTCATAATTATTCTCCTATTCAATTTGGTCCTAATTCATCCATTTTCCTTAGTTTCTAGATCATTCCATCCTTAAAATATTTGCACTATTGGTCCTTCAAATTTTCCATATTTACACGTTAACCCCTTAAATTTTGAGTATTTACTCTTGGGCCACAAGACTTTTTCTCACTTTTACGATTTAGTCCTTTCTTGGATTAATACATCATAATATACTTCCTATATAGATTTTATTGACATAGCTCAAAATTTCTCTTTTTATCACTTTATTTCCTTACTTAACTATATCAAGGATAATATCTTACTGTAAAAATATTCGGGGTGTTACACTTCATCACCTGCAAACAAGCCAAAAACAGAAAAGAAACAGTACCAACACACAAGAGCAGAGAGAACAATAGCAGTGAGATAGAAGCAAAATTTATTTTTCGTTTAAAAATAATAATAATAAGCCTTAGAATCGGCTATAAGAAGGGAGAGAACGATTTAAAAGGGGGGCTGGGATTTTTGATTTTTTTCCAGTATTTGCATCTGTAAACAAAAAAAACAGGAAACACTTGTAACAAAAAAGATCAATCAAGAAAGCAACGATTTTTTAGGTGATTTCATTTTTTTCCTTTCCTTTTCGCGATTCGTTTCCTATTTTCTTCCTCTCATTAATCATTGTACAAAAAGAGAGAAGGGAAGGACTTACCGGTTCCCTACCGTGACGCGGTCGTGGGGTTCCCTCCGTCGTTGCAGTCGCGCGAAAGGAGAAAAGGTTGCCTTTGCCTTCAGCCTCTTAACGCCATAGATCCGGTCCTCAAAGGAGGCCGGTTGGTGCGATGATGGGTTTTCAAACCCCCTAGCACGGCAAATGGAGGCGGCCCGGTGCGAGGAGGGGTTCTCAAGCCCTAGCACAGCAGCGAAACGAAAGGGGAGGGGGGCTAGGGTTCTGTTTATGCCCGTAAGACCCTGTTTTGGCAGAAAACGAGGGTTAAATACCCAACGGGAACGACGTCGTCCCAGACCAACTCCACAGGCATCAAAACGGTAGCACTTTAGAACCAACCCGTGCGCGACCCGACCCGGATAGGGGAATCCGCGCGTTTTGTGCCTCTTGGGCCTATTGCGCGAGTGGTCCCTCTATTTTCGCAGGGGTTGTAATTTAACCTTTTGTCTTACCTTTCTCATCTTACGAATTTGGCTCCAAAGTTTTGCCCCGTTTACATTTCGATCCCTATTACTGCTGTGCGTTTTTGGAAAAGGGATTTATTGCCCTTCTGGTCCCTCCAATGCTTCAGCGTGCTCGAATTAACCCTCTTCCACTCTTTTATTTCTATTTCGCCCCAAATATTTTCTTTCTAGCTCAATCTGATCCTTTTTATTTTGTTATATTATTAAAGCTTATTATTTTAATAGTATTGGACTTGTTGTTAGTATCTAATATTAGCATTAGTTTAATCAGTATTTGTATATGTATATACTTTTATGACTATTTTCAATGTTATTTTTAATGTAATGATTATTATATTCTATTTTTATTATTTTTAATGATGTTAAGTATTCTATCTTATTATATTATTTTCATACTTTATATAAATATGTTCCTTTTATCATTTACTTATACAACCTTTATTATTATTTCCTTTTACTATTATTATTTTTAACACATTATCATTATTCTTTTAATATTATTATGTTATACTTAATAATTCCTTTCCCTTTTTTATATATCATACCCTTATCATTATTATATATATATATATATATAATTTTATTTTTTTAATATTTACTATTATTATTTATTACTTCATTTTAAATATTACCGTATCATATTTATTTTCGCACTTTATTATTTCTATCATTTTTATTTATTATAATTTCATATATATATGTTACTTTTAGTATTATCTTTTATGTATTCCGTATTTACCATTCTATTATATTTTTATATCATATTATAAATATTGTAAAATATTATATTATGTATATACATAGATATTTTTCTAAGCATACGACTTTCTTATTTTAAAAATCTTGTCTTTTTATGGTATATTTCTTGTATAAAATTTTACCGGAAAACTTATAACCCTAAGCTCGTTGTCACAACTATTCGTTTTCATTTGTTAAGAAGTTTTCTAGATACCACTTATTTTAATTTGTTTCGCACTTCTCTTAGATTTGTTTCTTTTAAATTTACCTTTAGTCTGCGGGATAAATATTATTATTTGCATGAAATAATATGATATATTTGTTATCGCATGTATATCATTTTGATTATTGACTCATTGATGTCATATGTTGTTTGTAAATCGTTTCTTCGCTCTATAATTCCATGCTCGTATTTCATGAAAATCGTGTTTAACTCCATCTTATCAAAATTTTTATTCAAAGCTTTCAAAGGAATTACTCGTGTTTGGGTATTTCGAGGAAATCGAACCTTAACTTACTAGGTTCCGGTTTTCCTCATTAAACTCGAACTATCAAATATTGTCTCCTAAATCAAAACACTTGAATTTTCGAATAAATCCTATTTTCGAAGCTTCGAAATGCTACATCCTAACTTACTGAATGTGGCGTTCATTATCTCGAAATAAGAATTTCAAAAATCAAGGTAATATTTCATGTTTTGAGACTACGAGAGATCGAGCCCTAACTTACTGGGTTTCGATTTTCCCGTTCGACTCAAAATAATGAAATACCCTTCTCGATTTAAATATATGAACCTTTTAAGCAAAAAGGCGAGCTTAATTTCAAGAAATTGATATGCCGCATCCTAACTTACTGGATTCAGCATTCTTATTCCTTCGAAATAGGCGAGCCTCGATTTTTACTTCGACATATTCAAATGTTTTTTAATAAAAGGGATCGTATTTTAAATTCTTCCAAATTTTCAAACATTCGACACTAAGACACTAATTAATCAACCAGGTACCAATTTTGGGCGTATCGAGGGTGCTAATCCTTCCTCGTGCGTAACCGACTCCCGAGCTCAATCTTTGATTTTCGTAGACCAAAATTAATTGTTTTAATAACTCAAAATGTCTTATTAAAATAATTTAAGGTGGTCCGATCGCACCTCGAAAAAGGTCGGTGGCGACTCCATGTTCCCTTTTTTAATTTTCAAAATCCAAAGTCGATCCCCTATTTTCCAAACCCTATAAAAAATGGTTTCGACAGCTTGGCGACTCCGCTGGGGATCCAAGTTTGTGAGTCAAACCTCAAGTTGATTAACCTTTGTCTTTTTCATCGAAAATTGAAATTTTGATTTTGATATACGATCCCTCTTTTGCATTTCGTCCAATTTGAAATTTTGCGATCATTATTTTGTTCATATTTCCTTTCTATGTTTCGATATTTTAGTATACTTGTGCATTGCATTGCATGACCGCCGGGTCACACCTTTTAAGTGGGAGCAAGAAGCTACTCCTTCGTGAGGTTTTCACCTCTGTGTAGGATAGTGAAACGCTTCCGGAACACATCCGTACCTATGTGCTTCGTGAGATTTTCATCTCCGTGCAGCCTTAGGGAAATGTGTTCCCCTGAACCGAACTCGATCTAAAGGAGCCTATAATGGGTGAAGATCAAGGAATCCACTGGTTCAGGTACCCTACTCTAGATCCAAGCCGCATATAGAGGACCTTTAAGAGCTCACACGAGGTAGAACTACGCCCGACCCTAGTGGTTACCCTAATAGGTCCTTGATTGTTCTTTGCTTCTATGTATGCTTTGAATTTTATTATATATTGTACTAACGCTTCGTGTTTTACTTTTCACATATTGCACTAACATTTTGTGTTTCTGCTTCCTACATATTGCATTAAAAAGGTGTCGATTTGGGTTCGATTGCTAAAATAGGGAGCTCGACCATGGAAAACGAACGTCTTGATAAAGTAAAAGGCAATGCGACAATCCAGAACTGGTCAGAAACCACACAATTGGAAAAAGGGGATAGCCTAATTGCGGGATATGTATCGGAGTTATGGGATTATACCCGCATCATTGTTACGCAAAACGGCCTTCAGGAATTGAGAGAAATTTATTGTCAATGGGATGATGAAACTAAAGGGTTATTCTACAACAAGTATGGGGATCTGTCGTATCTATTAGATGTTAAGGTGGACGAGAACTTGTTTCGGGCCCTCGCACAGTTTTGGAACCCAGCATATAGTTGCTTCACCTTCGGAGGAGTAGATTTGGTGCCTACCGTAGAAGAATATACTGCTCTACTGAATTGTCCGAGAGCGCAGGTTGATAAAATTTATTCACGAGCTGCTTATGTCCCAGCTTTTTGGAAAAAGTTGATGAGTATTACGGGAATGAGTGAGCAATGGATCACGGCTAAGATTAAGAAGAAAGGAGAATACAAGTGCATCCCATGGAAAAACCTAAGAGATCTAATTCTAGGTCACCCTGATACTACAAAGAGGGTTGATGTTTTAGCACTTAGCATTTATGGATTAATGTTGTTCCCTAAGGCTTTGGGATATGTGGACGAGGCAGTCACCGACCTCTTCGATCGACTTGACAAGAGGATCACACCAGTGCCTGCAATCTTAGCCGAAACTTTCAGGTCATTAAGCGCATGCAGAAGAGTCGGAGAAGGCAGGTTCATTGGATGTGCACAACTGCTGTTAGTTTGGTTTCATGGCCATTTTTGGAAGGTGAGCAAGCCTTCCTATCGAGTCTTCTTGAACGATTATTCTCCGTTGAGAGAAATGGTCGCCACACCAAGAAGAGATGATGTGTCGGAGGAAAACTGGATCGCACTTCTCCAAAATCTGCAAGATGGGGACTTCGAATGGAGGGCTCCTTGGTTTGTACCCGGGGAAATTCTATACCGATGTGGGGATTTTGATTGGGTCCCATTACTTGGAATTTGGGGAGCCACTGGCTACGCTCCCTTAATGGTATTAAGGCAGTATTGGTCAAAGCAGTTTATACCAACAACGCATGGGTTGGCAGAATGTGAATTCTCATACAAAGGGGAGAGTTATAAGAAAAAGATCAAAGAGGTTTCTATGGCCTGGAATCAAACTCGCCGAATGAAAAATCAAAATGTGGGATCGGTAACTCCCGAGTATAAGAGCTGGTTTAATAGAAGAGTCAACGATAATGTTCCAAGACCAAATTTAGGAGATGTTAGGCCGCTAGAAGAGTATCTACAGGTAGTTCCCTCTGAACTAGAAATTATCAGACAAGACTTTGAAAAACAAAGTTCAGAAATGGGAAAACAGATAAAACGGTTGGAGCAAGAAAATATGTATCTGAGCATGGACGTCGACATCCAAAAAGCGGAGGCCGAAAGACTTAAAAAGGGGAAAAACAAAGTGGAAGAAGACTTAGATAGCCTAAAGACCGATTATAAGAGAGTATGTTCGTCTTTAAGGAATGCTGGTCTAGGGAAAACCCCGGAAGAATGGAAACAAGAAGTCCAGGGAGAAAGACTGAAGGCCGCACGTTAGGAAGTAAGATACAAAGAGGCCCAAGCACGAAATGAAGCCTTAGAAAGAGGAGTGATAGAAAACCAGAAAGGGAAAGATGAGTTGATAGCTAGAGTGGCGGAGTTAGAGGAATCCCTTCGACGACATCGGAATCGCAACTCTGTAACAGAGCTAAGAGCCAGCTTAGCTAAGATTGAAGAAATGAAGAAGAAAATCGAAGAATTGGAAATAACTTTGCAAAACTGTCAAAGCCGTGTTAGGTTTTTGGAAGAGAACGAGGAACGATGGAAAGAGGAATGCTACCACTCTCAAGATCAGATTCAAAGAAGAGATTACATTATGGAAGGGGCCATAACACAAATTCGAGAGGTGGCGGAACACTTGCAGTCTCTGGCAGCTCAAGCAGACATCCTTAGCATGAAGTATGGGTCTAGAGAACAAGAATTAGTTTCTTTATTGGAAAAGATAAAGACCTTAGGCATAAAGGCAAAGCCGTATCTGTAATTTACTTTATGTAAAGAACTTTGTGTTCTAAAAAAGTTTCCTATATGGAATTGAACTTGAATCGATACTCTTTTTACATTCATGCATCTGCATTGCATCACATCATTATATGCATTAAATTTCGTAAAAAGACTCTAATAAAGGGAAATTATTTCAGAAGATTAACCTGGAATCTACCAATAACCCACCTACCCAGCACCATTACGGCACTCGTTTTAAATCAAAAAGTATGGATCAAAGAATGGAGAGATTGGAGCAGCTCCAAAAAGAAATGCAGGACCAGATGCAAGAACAGATGGTTAAAATGCAACAAGATATGATGGATAGAATGCTGGAATCGCAAAAGAGCATGATGGATCAACTAACTCAGCTATTGGCCAGAGGACTAGACAAAGGAAAGGGGCCAGCACCGAGTTCTGACACTGCGGAGCCACAGCCTAGAGTCAATCCCGACCAGGACCCACTTTATCCTCCGGGATTCACTCCACCGTACGCCCACGTAACACAAAGGAGGCATATTCAAGAGGAGTCTTTGGCCCCAGAGCAGCAGCCTATGCCAGCGGCCCATCTAGGGCAAGGAATATTTGTGACAAACCCTGGAGCCACATCTGCCAACCCTACAGTTCCCGATTTAGATGACCCGGTAGAAATAGCTAGGCTGAAAGTAAATGATTATGAGGCTCAAGAAAAATACAAGAGCTTGGAAGAAAGACTTAAAGCGATAGAAGGCACTGAGGTCTTCTCCGCCCTAAGCGCCAAAGAGCTTAGTTTAGTGCCTGATCTAGTTCTGCCGCCCAAGTTCAAAACCCCTGATTTTGAGAAGTATGATGGGACAAGATGCCCGAAGGCACACTTGGTTATGTTTTGCCGAAAGATGACAGGCTATGTGAACGAAGATAAATTGTTCATACACTGTTTCCAAGACAGCCTCATTGGATCAGCTCTTCGCTGGTATAATCAGCTCAGCAGAGAGAAGATCCGAACATGGAAGGACCTAGCGTCAGCTTTTTGTGAGCAATACAAGCATGTGTCAGACATGGTACCCGACCGCATGACGTTACAGATGATGGAGAAAAAACCATCGGAAACTTTTCGACAATATGCGCAGAGATGGAGAGATATCTCGGCTCAAGTGGAACCTCCACTAACAAAAACAGAGATAACCGTCCTCTTCATAAACACGTTAAAAGCACCATTTTACGATAAACTGGTGGGAAGTGCCACAAAAGACTTTGTAGATATTGTCATATCTGGCGAGCTTATTGAAAATGCTGTCAAGAGTGGTAGAATGGAGGGGCAGGAAAGTTCTAGACGGGCAGCGCCCATGAAGAAAAAAGACCCTGAGACTCACATGGTGGGAACAGGAAACCGCTACGCCCCCAACCCATATCCGAGCCAACCTCGACCACGAAATTACCCACCTCCGAATTTCTATTATCCGCCTCAAACCCCTTATTATCAAGCACCACCCCCATACCCTTCTTACCCTGTTTACGCCACCGCTAACCCGAGACCAACTGCCACTTTCCCAAAAATACAACACCCGTCCAAACCCAACCTAAAGATGAACCAAGGCCTGCAAGACCCAACCCAGAGAGACAACAATTCACCCCTGTTCCCGTGCCATATGGAGAGTTATATCAAAAACTCTTGGAAAAACAGTTAATATCTCCACATTACATGGCACCCTTGAAGCCTCCGTACCCGAAATGGTACGATTCGAACGCCAGCTGTGCTTATCATGCTGGAAATCAGGGTCATTCTACAGAAAACTGCCTCGCCTTCAAAAGAAGAGTTCAAGGACTCATTGATGCCGGTATCTTGAGATTTGATGGTTCGGGCGGTACAACCGGGAACCCATTCCCAAACCACGCTGAAGGGAATGTGAGCGTAGTAGAAGAAGAAAACAAACGGCAAGTTAGGAAATGGGTCTCCGAAATAAAGATACCTCTGCAGAAAATCTGGGAGGCATTGGCCGAAAATGGGTTACTCGTTCGTCCTAGCGGAGTATTGGAAGGAAAAGGTGAAAGTGGGCAAGGTCTTTGCAGTTTCCATGGTAGTAAAGAGCACGATATCCAGTCTTGCGAAGAATTTAGGGAAGTACTCCAAGGCATGATGGATAGTAAAAGGATTGAGATCTTCCAAAAAGGGGAAGAAGCAGATGAAAGAGAAGTGTGCGCCTCCGACGATCAATCACCAGGTTGCCCTTACAGCGCCAATCGACCATTGGTAATCTATTATGATGCCAAGAAGGAAATGATGAAACCAAAAATGATAATCGAGGTGCCATCTCCTTTCCCCTATAAGGATGATAAAGCCGTGCCGTGGAAATATGACATTAACATTGTTACGCCAAAGGGAGAGAAGGTGGAGGTCCCAACCAGAAGCGTTGGAGAAGTGGGTCATTTTACCCGCAGTGGGAGATGCTACTCCAAGGAGGTGGAACCGGCAAAGAAGGTCAACGACTCGAAACAGAAAGGAAAAGCGCCAATGCATGAAATTGAAAATGAGCATGAAATCGTGCCCGAACAGGAAATTAAAAAGCCCGTGGATGAAGAAGAGGTGCAAGAATTTTTGAAGTTTATCAAGCACAGCGAGTACAACGTGGTGGAACAATTAAGCAGGCAGCCGGCAAAAATTTCAGTACTATCTCTATTGCTAAATTCAGAGCCACACCGGAACACATTGTTAAAAGTATTAAACCAAGCTTACGTGGCGAACAACATATCTGTGGAAAAGCTTGACAAGTGGGTGAACAATCTAAATGCGGTCAATTTCATATCCTTCAGCGATGATGAAATACCGCCTAATGGTAGGGGCTCAGTGAAAGCGCTGCATATTACAACCCGCTGCAAGGGTTACATCATACCTAATGTGCTCATTGATAATGGATCAGCACTCAATGTCATGCCATTGGCTACACTCTCCAGAATTCTAATGGACCTGTCCTATCTAAGGCCCTGTCATTCCACGGTGAGAGCCTTTGATGGAACAAGGCGGGACGTTATGGGAAAAATTGAGATCCCTCTGGAAGTGGGCCCTTACGTATACGACGTCGAGTTTCAGGTCATGGACATCACGCCATCATATAACTGCCTGTTGGGAAGACCTTGGATCCATTCCGCAGGAGCTGTCCCATCGTCACTCCACCAAAAAATGAAGCTTATCATGGATGGTTGTCTAATTACTATTGAAGGCGAGGAAGATATCGTCGCCTCCGTCTCTGCTGATGCACCTTATGTCGAGGTAAGCCAAGATGCAATTGAATGCTCCTTCCGGTCCCTAGAGTTCGTCAACGCTACATTTGTCGCGGAGGGAAGCAGGATCCCCGTGCCCAAGTTATCAAGGAACACAAAGATGGGGATTAAGTTGACTGTAGGGAGAGGAGCCCGAGCGAGAAGAGGTCTGGGGAAATATCAACAAGGAATAGTTAGGGCTCTAAAACCGGTACCCCACAAAGCTCGGTATGGCCTAGGTTTTCAACCAAATGCACGTCAACTAAGAAAGCAATGGAAGAAAGACCAAGAAAGAAGGGTTGCAAGAACCTTGGGCCGAGAAGTGGAATGGGAGCCCATAGAGTACCCTCCCTTGTCGAAAACGTTCACATCAGCGGGAATGATATACCCCGAAGAAGAGAACCCTAGAAGTACGCTGGTGTTAATCGAAAAGGGTTTTCAAAATATCAGCATAAGTGCTATCGATGAAGGAGCTGATACGAGTAAGGATGTTTCAAGGATACGCCCCTGCCCTCCCGGTTTTAAACTGAACAATTGGACTGCTGAGGACCTCCTTGTAGTTTCTAAGTTTCCCTCAGAGTAATGCTCGATGCTAACTCTTTTGTGTCCCTAAATATAATGGGATCTTGTTGTAAGAGCTTGTAATTCGCTCTTTATCTTTCAAATGAATGACAATGAGGATGCATTTTGTCACGACCTTTTTACATTCCTACAATTATTCTTCCATTTCATGACCTATTTTTACATTTACTTCATACCATCCCATAGCATTTTGCTTATTGTTTTCAAATACTTCAACACCCCTCTATAGTTTTCTTTTCCATTTAATTTTCAGGTGCTCGGATATCAATAACATGAACAAACCCGTTACGAATCTTGAAATTGATTTTGAGAGGGCTATTTGCTTAGGAGAGTTCGAAGCTGAGGAAAATGCCGAAGACTATGGTTCGTCTCCTGATTTGCTAAGAATGGTGGAACAAGAGGATAGGCAAATCCTACCCCATCAAGAATCCGCTGAAGCAATAAACTTGGGAACTGATGAAAAGAGACAAGAAGTAAAGATTGGAACCTCCGTCTCAGAGAACACCAGACATAATTTAATCAACCTGCTCCATGAGTATAAAGACGTATTCGCATGGTCGTATCAGGACATGCCGGGATTGGATGAGGATATAGTGGTCCATAGGCTTCCAATGAAACCAGAATACAAACCCATCCAACAGAAACTAAGACGGATGAGACCTGAAATGCTGTTGAAGATAAAGGAAGAGGTCAAGAAACAATTCGATGCTGGTTTCTTACAAGCATCCAAATATCCCGAATGGGTGGCGAACATTGTTCCAGTACCGAAGAAAGATGGCAAAGTACGGATGTGCGTGGACTATCGCGACCTAAATCGGGCGAGTCCCAAAGATAACTTTCCTCTACCACACATTGATACATTGGTGGATAATACGGCAAAACATTCGTTATTCTCCTTCATGGACGGATTCTCGGGGTACAATCAGATCAAGATGGCTTCTGAAGATATGGAGAAAACCACCTTTACAACGATGTGGGGAACTTTCTGCTACAAGGTGATGCCATTTAGATTAAAGAACGCTGGGGCAACATATCAAAGGGCCATGGTGACGTTGTTCCATGATATGATGCATAAAGAAATAGAGGTCTATGTCGACGACATGATTGCTAAGTCCCGAGGAGAAGAAAAGCATGTGGTAAACCTCAGAAAGTTATTCGAAAGACTGAGGAAGTTTCAGCTAAAGCTTAACCCAGCTAAGTGTACATTTGGGGTCACCTCGGGGAAGCTGCTAGGCTTCATTGTCAGTGAAAGGGGTATCGAGGTCGACCCAGACAAAATAAAAGCCATTCAAGAGTTACCATCTCCGCGCACACAAAAAGAAGTCAGAGGATTTTTGGGGAGATTGAACTATATCGCCCGATTCATCGCTCAACTCACCAATCAATGCGATCCAATTTTTCGGCTTCTTCGAAAACACAACCCTGGAGAGTGGAACGAAGAGTGCCAGGTGGCCTTTGATAAAATAAAACAGTATTTGTCAAGTCCTCCTGTGCTAGTACCACCAACCCCAGGAAGACCGTTGATTTTGTATTTGACTGTGTTCGAAAATTCAATGGGTTGTGTACTGGGGCAACACGACGAGTCGGGAAGGAAAGAAAAGGCGATTTACTACCTCAGCAAAAAGTTCACAGAATGTGAGGTGAAGTATTCGTCTATTGAAAAGTATTGTTGCGCTTTGGTTTGGACAGCTCGGAGACTTAGGCAATATATGCTATATCATACAACGTGGCTTATTTCAAAGCTGGATCCAATTAAGTACATGATGGAATCACCCGCACTCTCAGGGAGGATGGCACGATGGCAGATCTTACTGTCAGAATACGACATCACCTATGTGAGTCAAAAATCAATAAAAGGAAGTGCAATAGCCGACTTCTTAGCAGTTCGAACAACAGAAGAATATGAGCCTGTAAGATTTGATTTCCCAGATGAAGACTTAATGTGTATCACAGAAAAGGAATCCGAGTCATCGAAAGTGAAGCCATGGAAGATGAGTTTTGATGGCGCATCAAATGCCTTGGGACATGGGATTGGAGCAGTCTTGGTATCACCAGAAGGAAGTCATTATCCTCTCACGGCCAGACTCAACTTCTTTTGCACCAACAATATAGCAGAATATGAGGCATGCATCATGGGACTTCGGGCAGCTATTGAACGAAACATCAAAACCCTAGAAGTGTACGGTGACTCAGCCTTGGTGATTTATCAAATCCGCGGAGATTGGGAAGTGAGGGATCTAAAGTTGATTAAGTATAGCGATCTAGTGGTTGAATTAATTAAAGAGTTCAAAGAAATAACCTTCAATTATTTCCCACGAGAAGAAAACCAACTGGCTGATGCCCTGGCCACATTGGCTTCAATGTTCAAGGCAAATAGAGAAGCAGAGATCATGCCCTTAAAAATGAGCATATACGAGGCCCCTGCACACTGTTGCAGCATTGAAAAAGAGACAGATGGACGACCATGGTTCCACGACATCTTAGAATATGTCAAGAATCAAAGATATCCCAAACAAGCAAATGAAAATGACAAAAGAACAATTAGAAGAATGTCAGCAGGATTTGTTCTTGACGGGGATACCTTGTACAAAAGAGGGAAAGATCAAGTGCTTCTAAGGTGTGTGGATGCTGTTGAAGCCAAGAAAATACTCGAAGAAGTCCATGAAGGAATCTGCGCAACACATGCCAACGGTTTCACTATGGCCAAGAAGATCATGAGGCTCGGTTATTACTGGTCAACGATGGAAAGTGATTGTATCAGTTATGCGAGAAAATGCTAGAAATGTCAAATTTACGGCGATAAGATTCATGTAGCTCCTTCGCCACTTCATGTTATGACCTCTCCATGGCCCTTCTCCATGTGGGGCATGGATGTTATAGGACCAATTTCTCCGAAAGCTTCTAATGGGCACCGATTCATTTTTGTGGTAATAGATTACTTCACAAAATGGATAGAAGCGGCTTCATTCGCTAATGTGACGAAAACGGCAGTCTGTAAGTTTTTGAAAAAAGAAATCATCTGTCGATATGGTCTGCCTGAGAGAATCATTTCAGATAATGCTTTGAATTTGAACAACAAAATGATGAAGGAAGTGTGTGAGCAATTCCAGATAAAGCATCATAATTCCTCACCCTATCGCCCGAAAATGAATGGAGCTGTTGAAGCGGCCAACAAGAATATCAAGAAGATCATTGGGAAAATGACTGAGACATATAAAGGCTGGCATGAAAAGCTACCATTCGCCTTGTTTGCATACCGTACATCTGTGAGAACATCTACGGGGGCAACTCCTTTCTCCTTGGTCTATGGAATGGAGGCTGTGCTACCTATCGAGGTTGAGATTCCCTCTCTACGAGTCTTAATGGAATCAAAACTAGAAGAAGCAGAATGGGTTTAAGCTCGATTTGACCAGCTAAATCTCATCGAAGAAAAGCGATTAAAGGCAATTTGTCATGGGCAGATGTACCAGAAAAGAATGATCGCGGCTCATGATAAGAAAGTACGACCAAGAGAGTTTCACGAAGGAGAACTCGTACTCAGAAAAATTCTCCCAATCGTAAAGGACTCGCGAGGAAAATGGGCACCAAATTGGGAAGGGCCGTACGTGGTAAAGAAAGTCTTCTCGGGTGGAGCTTTGATCCTCACTGAGATGGATGGGAAGGAGTTATCGAATCCAATAAACTCTGATACTGTGAAGAAATACTATGCCTAAAAAAAAACAAAAAATAAATAAAAAAAAAGGGGAATTAGGATGAAAACCCGAAAAGGGTGTCCTGATAAACCAAAAGATTAGGATGAAAACCCGAAAGGGCGTCCTAATGAAGGAGATTCAAAGCCCAAGGGGACAAGACCATTTGAACAATAAATTAGACAGCAAGACTACAGTATCTGAAGTACTTCCGAAAATGCGAAATCCTCTATGCAAAAGTCCAATCTCGGAAAGATTCTTGATTAAGAAACGTGAAAGAGTTCATGTGTTGAATATCCAGAACCTTTGTATCCACTAAACGCAATCCTTTTTTCTTGCTTCATAATCCTTTGATTTTCTTGATCAACTTTCTTTGTTTGTTACCTTTGAAGTGATAATAAATGTGGGGCATCTCTTTTTGTACCTATTTCGACCATTTTCATGCATCTCATCGTGTGGTTTATTTGGACGATAAATAATCGAATGACGTACTCTAAACAAAAGTAACGTTGAGTATTACTCGAACGAAAATTTAGTAAATACAGAAACCTCCAAGGCAAAGACAAAGTTCAATAGGGGCAAAAAAAAAAAGGGTGATATCTGAGAAATATAGATCGCTCGTAAAGCTTAAAGATAAAGCAGGAAAAGAGAGTCAAGAATCGAGACAAAGAACGCAGATCATCATAAAATTCGTGACGAATGAGTTAAAAGTGCACAGCATAGTCATGTAGGCATAAAAACATTTAAGACCAACATGTGCATATCATGATCATGTCAGGCATAATTCAGGTATCCTAGCAGAGCGAAAGGTTTCACCTACATTAAATCAAAGGAAAACACCAGAATTTCACTAGAGGATATGTCTGGTACTATTTTCAATTTCTGTTCAAAATCAACTCATATTGCGAGAGGTGAGTTGAATCTCAAGACACGTTGAGGTATTTTCAATTTCTTTTTAAATTTCATTCGATTCATATTGCGAGAAGTGAATTGAGCCTCAGGTCACACGCTGAGGTATTTTCAATTTCTATTCGAAGTTCAATTCATATTGCGAGAAGTGAATTGAGCCTCAGGTCACATGCTGAGGTACTTTAAATTTCTGTTCAATTCATATTGCGAGAAGTGAATTGAGCCTCAGGCCACACGCTGAGGTATTTTCAATTTCTATTTCTGTTCAAAATTCAATTCATATTGCGAGAAGTGAATTGAGCCTCAGGTCACATGCTGAGGTACTTTAAATTTCTGTTTATGTATCAAAATTCAATTCATATTGCGAGAAATGAATTGAGCCTCAGGTCACACGCTGAGGTATTTTCAATTTCTATTTCTGTTCAAAATTCAATTCACATTGCGAGAAGTGAATTGAGCCTCAGGCCATACGCTAAGTGAGTTGAGCCTCAGATCACACGTTGAAATTGAAGAATAAAGACTGGAGTTGATCGAAGAGAAAGATTCTGCCTCTCAGATGGTGCATTGGAACAAGTCAGAGTCACAAGCTTATCACTTTGAAGTTGCAGAAAGAAGGATCACAAGCCTTATCCTACTGGAGCAAATGATCAAGGCAACAGGATGTAATGGATCAGAAAGAGACTACCTGAATAAAGAGCACCAAAGAAGTCAAGATTTGGCAAGATCGAGCAAAAATTGGCCTTTCTTAATGTCTTTGCTCCATTCCCGTTACACGACAATGAGCAAAGAGGGGCAGCTGTATAAGCCCAATTTTGCCCAGGGCATTTTAAGCTAAACAAACCAAAAACAAGTAAATAAACCAAAAAAATATAAAAGAAAACCAAAATACCTTAAGAGTCCAAATTACAATGTCCAAGTCCATTTACATCAAATTCAGACCCAAACTAAAACCTTAACCCAATACAATGACCCAAACCTAGACCCAAATTCTAATGGCCCGGATGGCCCAAAACTCAAATTGAGTTTTGGCTAAACCAAAACCCTAGCCTAGCGCCGCCTCTATTCCTGCAGATCACGTGCCTCCACCAGCGTGCTCGATGCCCTAGGGTCGGCTCTGCCGATACAGCGCCCAGAATGGCCAAGCCTCGTTCGTTGACTTCCTTCATCACCTGCAAACAAGCCAAAAACGGAAAAGAAACAGTACCAACACACAAGAGCAGAGAGAACAATAGCAGTGAGATAGAAGCAAAATTTATTTTTCGTTTAAAAATAATAATAATAAGCCTTAGAATCGGCTATAAGAAGGGAGAGAACGATTTAAAAGGGGGGGCTGGGATTTTTTATTTTTTTCCAGTATTTGCATCTGTAAACAAAAAAAACAGGAAACACTTGTAACAAAAAAGATCAATCAAGAAAGCAACGATTTTTTAGGTGATTTCATTTTTTTCCTTTCCTTTTCGCGATTCGTTTCCTATTTTCTTCCTCTCATTAATCATTGTACAAAAAGAGAGAAGGGAAGGACTTACCGGTTCCCTACCGTGACGCGGTCGTGGGGTTCCCTCCGTCGTTGTAGTCGCACGAAAGGAGAAAAGGTTGCCTTTGCCTTCAGCCTCTTAACGCCATAGATCCGGTCCTCAAAGGAGGCTGGTTGGTGCGATGATGGGTTTTCAAACCCCCTAGCACGGCAAATGGAGGCGGCCCGGTGCGAGGAGGGGTTCTCAAGCCCTAGCACAGCAGCGAAACGAAAGGGGAGGGGGGCTAGGGTTCTGTTTATGCCCGTAAGACCCTGTTTTGGCAGAAAACGAGGGTTAAATACCCAACGGGAACGACGTCGTCCTAGACCAACTCCACAGGCATCAAAACGGTAGCACTTTAGAACCAACCCGTGCGCGACCCGACCCGGATAGGGGAATCCGCGCGTTTTGTGCCTCTTGGGCCTATTGCGCGAGTGGTCCCTCTATTTTCGCAGGGGTTGTAATTTAACCTTTTGTCTTACCTTTCTCATCTTACGAATTTGGCTCCAAAGTTTTGCCCCGTTTACATTTCGATCCCTATTACTGCTGTGCGTTTTTGAAAAAGGGATTTATTGCCCTTCTGGTCCCTCCAATGCTTCAGCGTGCTCGAATTAACCCTCTTCCACTCTTTTATTTCTATTTCGCCCCAAATATTTTCTTTCTAGCTCAATCTGATCCTTTTTATTTTGTTATATTATTAAAGTTTATTATTTTAATAGTATTGGACTTGTTGTTAGTATCTAATATTAACATTAGTTTAATCAGTATTTGTATATGTATATACTTTTATGACTATTTTCAATGTTATTTTTAATGTAATGATTATTATATTCTATTTTTATTATTTTTAATGATGTTAAGTATTCTATCTTATTATATTATTTTCATACTTTATATAAATATGTTCCTTTTATCATTTACTTATACAACCTTTATTATTATTTCCTTTTACTATTATTATTTTTAACACATTTATCATTATTCTTTTAATATTATTATGTTATACTTAATAATTCCTTTCCCTTTTTTATATATCATACCCTTATCATTATTATATATATATATAATTTTATTTTTTAATATTTACTATTATTATTTATTACTTCATTTTAAATATTACCGTATCATATTTATTTTCGCACTTTATTATTTCTATCATTGTTATTTATTATAATTTCATATATATATGTTACTTTTAGTATTATCTTTTATGTATTCCGTATTTACCATTCTATTATATTTTTATATCATATTATAAATATTGTAAAATATTATATTATGTATATACATAGATATTTTTCTAAGCATACGACTTTCTTATTTTAAAAATCTTGTCTTTTTATGGTATATTTCTTGTATAAAATTTTACCGGAAAACTTATAACCCTAAGCTCGTTGTCACAACTATTCGTTTTCATTTGTTAAGAAGTTTTCTAGATACCACTTATTTTAATTTGTTTCGCACTTCTCTTAGATTTGTTTCTTTTAAATTTACCTTTAGTCTGCGGGATTAATATTATTATTTGCATGAAATAATATGATATATTTGTTATCGCATGTATATCATTTTGATTATTGACTCATTGATGTCATATGTTGTTTGTAAATCGTTTCTTCGCTCTATAATTCCATGCTCGTATTTCATGAAAATCGTGTTTAACTCCATCTTATCAAAATTTTTATTCAAAGCTTTCAAAGGAATTACTCGTGTTTGGGTATTTCGAGGAAATCGAACCTTAACTTACTAGGTTCCGGTTTTCCTCATTAAACTCGAACTATCAAATATTGTCTCCTAAATCAAAACACTTGAATTTTCGAATAAATCCTATTTTCGAAGCTTTGAAATGCTACATCCTAACTTACTGAATGTGGCGTTCATTATCTCGAAATAAGAATTTCAAAAATCAAGGTAATATTTCATGTTTTGAGACTACGAGAGATCGAGCCCTAACTTACTGGGTTTCAATTTTCCCGTTCGACTCAAAATAATGAAATACCCTTCTCGATTTAAATATATGAACCTTTTAAGCAAAAAGGCGAGCTTAATTTCAAGAAATTGATATGCCGCATCCTAACTTACTGGATTCAACATTCTTATTCCTTCGAAATAGGCGAGCCTCGATTTTTACTTCGACATATTCAAATGTTTTTTAATAAAAGGGATCGTATTTTAAATTCTTCCAAATTTTCAAACATTCGACACTAAGACACTAATTAATCAACCAGGTACCAATTTTGGGCGTATCGAGGGTGCTAATCCTTCCTCGTGCGTAACCGACTCCCGAGCTCAATCTTTGATTTTCGTAGACCAAAATTAATTGTTTTAATAGCTCAAAATGTCTTATTAAAATAATTTAAGGTGGTCCGATCGCACCTCGAAAAAGGTCGGTGGCGACTCCATGTTCCCTTTTTTAATTTTCAAAATCCAAAGTCGATCCCCTATTTTCCAAACCCTATAAAAAATGGTTTCGACATGTATTATTTTGGTAAATAAAAAAATGTAATATTATTTTAGTAATTTTTTAATTTTTTTGTAATATTTGGGTAAAAAACCCTCAGTTGTTGGCTTTTATGACAACCTTCAGAAATGGTTTTTAACTTTGGATGGATGTTGTCCACTTGTACTTGTGTAGCTGAAACCATTTATGGTACCAACCAGTACTGTTTTTGGCTGTTGCACATAAATTCTTTTCGTATTATGTTTTAAGTAGTATTTTTTTATGATTTATAATTTTATCCATTTAAAACTTAGCATAAACTCCTCAATGAAAAGTAATTAATTTAAAGGTTTATATTTCACAAACTATAATTTTTAGTAATCAAAATCCCATTCGGTGATGGCATTTAATGTAAAATATATCCTTTTAATTATATCTCTCAAACTTTCTGGTGAGACATTAATTGAATTGTCTTCAAATATTGCATTCAAATATTGTGAGGCCTCAAAAAGAATAATCTCCTTAAATGTAATAAAAATATAAAAAAAAACTTATTTATGCTTATACTATTTATAGGCTGTTTTTAAATGATATGAAGCTAACCAAGCATATCTTATGCTGGATCTGGGTTATATCGTTAACAGGCAAAGTCCATACATGTCGTTTTCCATATTCCTTAATTTGGTTCTTCAAGCATATCTTATACACTCAACTTGCCTTATATGGGGGGTTCCTTGTCCATACATGTCGTTTTCCATATTCCTTTGGTTCTTCAAGCTGCAACGTAGCACGAGGAAATTAGAAGGGAAAGAATGAAATGAATAATTCAGCAGGGATCCATGACCAGGAATGCATTTCTCTGAGCTACGTGGAGGAAAAAGAAGCAGAAACCAATGGAATAAAACATATATATAGCGAGTAGTGACTGCCGATATGGTAATCAAATAAGGTTTAAGATAATGACGTTGACGGGCGTTTGAATTGGACGATTTAAAGCAGTGTTTTGTTGCAGAGATTGAGAGAATGCAAAGGTAATAGCACCCTTTGTCTCCTTCTCTCCCATTTCTTATTGCAGAGATTGAGAGAATACCAAGGTTGAGAATCTGTTAGCCATGGCTTTGGGACCATGCAAATGGATTTCCACCATCACATTTGCCTTCCTTTTGGTCATATTCACTGTCACTCTTTGGAGCCTTGAATCAAATCAAGTTCAATACCCATTTGCAGGGTAGGTTCAGTTAATTTGAAAAATAAACTCATATTTTCTTTGTTTCCACGTCACTTAATTTGAATATTATTTTGGGTTTGTACTTTTTTTTTATTTAATTTTTATATCAACTCTGTGCATTATTAGTGAATTACATAATGAGGCATTGTTCATGCAGGGATTTAACAAAGATGATTCTAGGCAAGCTTGAAGGATGGAGTTTGGGCAAGCATGGGGTGATCACTGAAGAGAATAAAAGAGGGACTAAATCTGTAGGACCAAACATGACATCTTGCCATCCATCTTATGGTCGTAAGGATCTTCTTGTTGATTGTTGCCCACCAGGATTCCAATCACCACTGCCCTTCGTTGATTTCCAGTTTCCCGATCCCCAGTCCCCATTAAGAATCCGCCGCCCAGCCCATGCTGTCGATGCCGACTACATCGCTAAATATGACAAGGCCTTGTCCATAATGAAGTCGCTACCACACCATGACCCTCGAAGCTTCTCCCGTCAGGCAAACTTGCACTGTCTCTTCTGTACCGGAGCCTACGACCAAAAAAACTCCAATGCTCCGCTCAGTATCCACCGCACATGGTTGTTTTTCCCATGGCATCGAATGATGATATACTTCCATGAACGTATGCTCGGTAGTCTCATCGGAGACGAAACGTTTGCTTTGCCATATTGGGCTTGGGACATCCCTCAAGGGATGGTAATACCCGATATGTACACCAACAGCAGTTCATCTTTTTATCATACAATGCGCGACGTTTCTCATCTTCCACCACAAACGGCGGATTTAAACTATGTTTCGGACACAAATCTAAGCCCTGAAGATCAAATAGATATAAATCTTGCATTTATGTATAACCAAATGGTGTCTGGAACAAGAAAGACCGAACTGTTCATGGGGTGTACATATTAAGCTGGAAAGGAAGGTTACTGTAATGGACCTGGCACAATAGAGCTTGCCCCTCACAACGCTTTGCACACATGGATCGGGAGCAGCTTAAACCCTGGAAGGGAAGATATGGGTAAGTTTTACTCTGCAGCAAAGGACCCTATTTTCTTTGCACACCATGCAAACATAGATCGTCTATGGGAAGTTTGGAGGGAAGCTCATAAACAACAATTGGATATCAAAGATCCAGATTGGCTTGACTCCTTCTTTTACTTCTATGATGAGAATTTGAGGCTCGTGAGGGTTAAAGTCGGTGATGTTGTGGATACAATCAAACTGGGTTATTCTTATGAACAGGTTCACCGTCCGTGGTTGAATATGCGTCCCAAGCCTTCTTACCCACCAAAACTAGCTCGTCAAATGTTGAAAACGAAAGAGAAGAACAAATTAGAAATGTTGTCAAGGACCCATGTTTCGTCCTCCGAGTTGGATGCTCATGGTCGAGCTCTGGACGCTAGCTTGACAGTAAAGGTTAGGAACCATTGGAGGAAGAAGGAGAAAGAAGAGGAAAAGATCATAGTTGTGCACGGGATTGAAGTCAAGGGAGATGCATATGTTAAGTTCGATGTGTATGTAAACTTGATTGATCAGTTCAAGATCAGCCCAAAGTTCAGGGAATTTGCAGGGACCTTCGCTCACATTCCAGGCGGCGGAGCCGGGAAGAGGAAAATTGACCTTAAACTTGGAGTGTCTGAACTGCTGGAAGATTTGGAAGCCGATGAAGATGAAAGCATATGGGTAACATTGTTACCAACAACACCAAGTTGCAGCAATGTGACAATTGGAGGGGTTCGAATGGAGTACATCAAATAATTTTTATATATTTCTCGATTAAGTTTTGTTTTCTTGCTTATTTCTTTTAAAATCTTTTCAAGAGTCATCATTATTTGTTTCATGATAACCCTTTTGCACTGAAAATGATAATAATGGGATGGGACATATTATATTAAAATTATGTTCTAGTTTTTATCTTTTTAAAAAAATTACTTTTACTTTTTATATTATTTTACATAAATATTATGTATTATCAATAAATAATAATATAAATAATTATAATCAACCAAAAAATAGTAAAACACTTGTCAATAAGTACTAATAATTTTATTTAAAATAATTAAATAATGATAATCATTATAAATAAATATTAATAACTCTTGGATTAAGAGACTAAGGTTAGGATTTTGGGTTTACTGTTTAGGATATCAAGTTTAGGGTTTAAGATTTTATAATTTATTTATAATTAATTATTATTTAATTATATTTAAATAAAATTATTAAAATGTATTTATAAGTCTTTCACTATTTTTAATTTTATTTAATGATGACGTGTTGTATTATTATTCATTGATGGTGCATGAAACCTATACACTGACAGTGCATTAAATGCTTTCCTCTACCTTGTTATGTTATATTATTTTAATATGTGTGTATAAGAAATTTCAGTTATAAAAATAATAAGTATTATTGTGATTAATTATGATAAATATAACGCTAAAAGATTATGATAAATATAAAATTTTAAAAAGTACATAACATTTTTATCATCTTTTGTTATTATTAGGTAAATTACATTCAAAGGTATTAAATTATCACTAAGTTTACGTTTTGATCACTCAACTTTAAAAAGTTACAAAATGGTCATTAAACTATTCGAAAGTCTTCATTTAAATCACTAAACTATTCAGGATTTTTTATTTAACTCGTTGAGAGTTAAGTTTTTTTTTTTAAAAGTTCAGCTAGCAGCAAGCTTCAAGCGATGATTCGATGATCGATACGATGGATTAGTACCCATGAAGGAGTAGAACATACTTTAGAACCAAGTCAACCTGACAGTTAGTCAAGGCGAAGCCAAATTTTTTTTTTTTTTTGGAGGGGATGAAATTAAGTTGTATATTTTTACAATGGTAAAAATACAATCTCTCAATTTTAATAGCTATATTTTTTAAATGAAAATTTTCAAATAATTCAAAAACTAAAACATAAATTTACTTTCAGTTTATATGAGCAGCCGTATTTGAATTTATGTTGAACTCAACTGTAATTTAGATATTTTTAATTACGTTATGTAGCTCTCAATTCTCACCAAGATGACTCTACCGATGGTTTTTAGAGGAGTACTACTTTCTTTACTCCCTCACATCTACCTACCCATAAATGCAATTGGATTCCTTTTTATTTTAAGAATTGGTTTTAGGTTTACTGAATTCTTCCATTTATCTTTTTAATAATTTAAGAATGAAATTAAGTTTTATATTTTTGTAAGAGTTGAAATACATTTTATTAATTTATAATTCAATAGATTTCTACAGCGTCTAAATTGCATTTTTATCCATTTTAGGGGCTGTTTGCATTACATCCCCCACTGCCGCCCCTGACTGCTATTCAAAAAAAGCGGCAGTGTTATATGTATGTATGTCACATGAAGTTTTGTGTGATATACTACACACAAGTTAATTAAGATATAACATATGGTCTCTCCACATTATGGTAAACTTATAATATTCACAAAAGTAATTTTGGATCTTATAGTATTATATGTAAGTCAATCGCATGAAGTTTCATTCTGTATATTACACTATATGGTTAAATTCAGAGGGGAATGTAGGAGAGGGTGATCCCTCCTTAAAATGGAAAATTACTATTTAGGTTTTAAATTTTTTTAAAAATTTTAAATTAGTAAAGATAAAATTATACTTTGACCCTCTTAAAATTATAAAATTTTAATTTAATCTTTTTAAAAATGATAAAAATATAGATTATAAAAAATTAAAATTTCATTCGGCCCCTAAAATATTATTCTAGCTTTGCCCAGGTTAAATTCCTTATTTAATAGCTTTAATTGTCACCAATAATTCAATTATTTCATATAACTAATTACAAGTTTTATAAATGAACAAAAAAAAATCATATGTAATACATTCAAGTAATATGTTTGACTAGTGTACCAAATTGTTTGACTAAGTCCTAAACCATTAGTCTAAATTTTTAATCACAACTTATATACAAAACAGCAAAAACATGGTTTTATATAGCAATTTAGCCATAATCATGATAGTCGACGGTTTATGGTTAATTTTATAATACATTTTAATAAAATTAAAGTTAAAATAAAATGAATAAAACTTAAAACATACAAAAAAATTAAAGCATCTTCTTCTTCATTTTCATATCTCTCCCACCGAAACTCCATTGTTGATAGTTAAGGAGTTTGGTCAAGCTAATCCCTTGCATGTAAGTCAATTTCACACCCGTTTTTCATGAATTTTATGTTTTTGAAATCGTTATAACTTAATCTAGCTAGCCCAGGGACTATTTTGAAATATTGTCAAAGTTTTGAAAACTTACCATTGATGTTCTTGAAACTTTTTAGATGTTTGCTTGAATTTGGAGCTTGATGATAAAATGGGACTATTTTGTAAAGTGATTTTGAATAGTTTTTAAGTTTAGGGATTAAATTGAAAGTATGTTAAATTTGGCATGGATTTCTTGTAAAATTTCAGTACTAGAGGGTTTTATAGGGATGATATTGAATTCAACACTAAGTTTTAGGGCTTAATTGTAAAAAAAATAAGCTTATTTCGGTTTTAGGGACTAAATTGAACAAAGTACAAAAGTTTGGAAAAATTATGAAAAATATTAATAGGAAGTCATATACATCAAATTGATTGTTAAAAAATAATTGAGACTGATAAATTGAAATAAATTACTGTATAGATCAAGAACCTGTAGATAATTGAAGAAAAGAGAAAATTGCATATTAGTATTTGATACTACTCTCTTTGTTGTTTGGCCCTGGTAAGTTCATACAGTATTGTCTTGTGTATTTTGATAATGTATTTATTGAATTTTGTAATATATGGGTATTGAATTTAAAGTTAAATGTTATGATTAGTACAATGAGGAAATGGTTTTAATTGGAAAGTGTTATACTGTTATATGTATCGAGTCGAATAAACATAGGACAGGATATGATTGGCATGCCAGTAGGTTATTTTGCGTGTTGTATGGGATTGATATGTGACAAGATGATATATGGCATGATATTATACACTGAATATACTGGAATCCAGCATTTCTTGCGGATTATCGAGTTATATTTACAATGATTTTGGCATGTTTTTAGGGGAGGATGTGAGGCTACGGGCTTGGCAATTGGTGCCTAGGCGTGTTTTTCGAGGGATGTTAGCTTTCGGGCTAGGCACTTAGTGCCGAGGCGTGTTCTTGGTTGGATTAGCTTGGTTGAGCATTCTGGTGTGACTTGGGTGGATAACCGCGTATTTGTATTTGTTCATATTAGTTCATAGACTGAACCGTGATTGCTAAACTAAACAGTAGCATAGAGAAGTAGGGTCGATTCCACAGGGACTAGGATCTCTAACATTATTTTTGCGTGACTAGATTTTAACATCGTGCCAGCTATTATGCCTACGACTCGTAACGTGTTGTGTTGAAAATAAACCAAAGGGGGTTTTAGTTGATTAAGATTAAAAATATAGAAATAAAAGTTGAATTATAAATGTAAAAAATAAAATTAAATAATTAAAATTAAATTAGATAATCAAATATGTGAATTTTTAACCTTAGACACGATATATTTCAAACTCGAATCAACCCTTAAAGATGGATTAAGAATGCCTTAACCACCAACTCTTCCTTGTGTAGTTGATTTCAGGATGCCCTGCAAGCCAACCCTTACCGACTGTCTAACTGCATAACACGTGTCCAAAATTTAATACCTCTAAAGCCTTGTGAAGAGCCTAACTCGAATCAATGGCATGAACAGCCTGGGTCATTAAAATCAGATCATTATCTCCCTTGATGGAATTCAACTGACCTTCTCCACCTAGACACACCAATTTGTTTGCGGGAACTTGAATGAGGCAGTCGAAGGATCCGTTTTCCCAACTGTACGTCAAACAATTGATGACCTAACAGGCTCTTTCTGAGTTGAAATTGATTTAACTTAAAGAGACAAGTTATACTTGTCCCATATTCTGGAGAGGTAATGAATATCATGTTAAAGATTTTTAGGCAGGTTAATTTCTCAAGATTCTCAGTTGGATTAATTACCTACCTAAAGCTAAGTGGGGATTAGTTGAACATGAATTTGGTTATGCTTGATGAAATTTTGGGAGTTTAGATAGAATGTAAGGTTATGAAAGTAAATGAAAGGGACTTGAGGAGCAATTTCACCAAAATATAAAAAGAAAAGAAATAAAGAAGCAATCGAGCTTCGAGCAGCTCAAGTCTGTTCTGACTCAAGCTCTTGTTCTAATACAGCCTGAATCCGGCAAGGAGTTTGTAGTATACAGTGACGCGTCGCATGTGGGATTGGGTTGTGTTCTGATGCAGGATGGTAAAGTTGTGGCTTATGTGTCTTGTCAGCTTAAGACACACGAGGTAAACTATCCGACGCATGAACTTGAGTTGGTTGTTATAGTGTTTGCGTTGAAAATCTAGAGGCACTATCTGTATGTTGAGAGGTGTATCATCTATACTGATCACAAGAGCCTCAAGTACCTCCTTACTTAGAAGGAGTTGAACCTTAGGCAGCATCGCTGGATTGAGCTGCTTAAAGATTATGACTGTACCATTAAGTACCATCCTAGCAAGGCCAATGTGGTGGCCGATGCATTGAACCGTAGGGCAATGACTGATCTGAGAGCAATGTTTGCTCGATTTAGTCTGTTTGATTATGGTAGTTTGAGCTCCAAGTTAGACCGACTTGGATTGAAAAGATCCGAGATAAATAGTTGGGAAACGAATCTCTAGGTTTACGGTTCCGTCAGGTTCAGAGTGGCAGTATTATGGATTTTGGGTTGAATAACGAGGGCGTTTTGTGTTTCCGAAATTGAATTTGTGTGCCAAATAATGTGGATTTGAGAGAGTTAATTCTGAGAGAGGCGCATAGTAGCCCTTATGCTATGTCTCCCGGTGGAAATAAGATGTATCGTGATCTTCGTGAGTTGTACTGGTGGCTGGGGTTGAAGCGTGAGGTTACATATTTTGTTGCTTGATGTTTGACATGTCAGCGGGTTAAAACTGAGCATCAGTTACCTTCGGGTTTACTACATCCGGTTAAGATTCTCCTATGGAAATAGGAACGAGTGATGATGGATTTTGTTGGTTGGTTGCCTTTGACACCTATGAAGAAGGATTTTGTTTGGGTCATCATGGATCGGTTGACCAAGTCTGCTCACTTCATTCTGGTTCAGACAGACTATTCTCTACAAAAACTGTCAAAGCTGTATATCTCTGAGATAATAAGACTGCATGGGGTTCCTGTCTCGATTATTTCTAATAGGGATCCTCGCTTCACATCTCAGTTTTGGAAGAAATTATACGAGGCTCTGGGTTCAATATTAGACTTCAATACTGCATTCCATCCTCAGATCGATGGTCAATCTGAGAGGGTGATTTAGGTACTAGAGGATATATTACGGAGTTGTGTGATCGATTTTCGAGGTAGTTGAGAGGATTATCTACCGTTAGCTGAGTTCACTTATAATAACAGCTTCCAGTCTAGCATTCAGATAGAACTTTACAAGGCTCTGTATGGTCATAAGTTTCATACTCCTTTGTGTTGGACTGAGTTGGGTGAATGACAGGTTTTGGGTCCTAAGTTGGTTTTTGAGACTGAAGATAAGGTTAGATTAATTCGGGATCGTCTGAAGGGGACTTTTAATAGACAGAAATCTTATGTAGATCTGAAGAGGAGTGAGATTGAGTATTCTATAGGGGAATTCGTGTTTCTTAAGGTTTCCCCGTGGAAAAAGATTCTAAGGTTCAGTCGTAAGGGCAAGCTGAGCCTTAGGTTTATCGGGCCGTATCGAATTCTAAAACGAGTGGGACCGATTGCTTATCAATTGGAGCTACCTCCGGAATTAGACCGTATTCATGATATGTTTCACGTCTCAATGTTGAGGCGCTACCGTTCTAATCCTTCCTATATTGTTTTGGTTGAGGAGGTCGAGGTTAAGCCAGACTTGACCTTTGAGGAGGACCTGGTTCAAATTCTGAAACACGATATTAAAGTTTTGAGGAGGAAGTCTGTACCATTAGTAAATGTTCTATGGCGGAATCATGGCATTGAGGAAGCCATGTGGGAACCTGAGAACTTGATGCGTTAGCAGTATCCTCATCTGTTCTAATTAAGTAAATTTCAAGGACGAAATTTCTTTTAGGGGGTAGAGTTGTAACACCCCAATTTTTATGTTTTTGTTGTTACAAAAATTTTATACAAATATCTGTTTGCTTCAGTGGCTAATTGTTCTGGGTGTATGTTTGAGGTCTTAAGTTCAGGCCTTGCCTTGGGTGAATTTTGGTATTTTTCTGAACTAAGCCTTATACTTGAAGAGTGGGCTTATATTTAATTATTTGTAAAACCATATCAAAATAAGCTTGCTGGTTTAAGTGGAAAGGGAGTTGGTGTATTGGAGATCCCGTGTTTGAATCCCTGCGCAAGCATGGGTATTGATTTTTGCTCGAATCTGTGTCAGTATTTCGATGGAATTTAAAGTTTAAATAGTGGGTGGTTAAGATTGTGGAAGTAAAGGGGATTGTGTAAACCTCTTTTGTTCCCCAAAACTCTCTTAGAAGAAAAACTAACATTCTCTCCCCCTCTTTTGTCGTTTTCCCCTATCAACTTTCGTTTTTCTTTTTCTTTTTGTGGTTCTCAATTCATTTTTTTCTCGCAATTGTCGGCCCTGTTAGTTCAGTGTTATTGGTAAGTTTCGGTAAGTATAGAAAGTGTAGTTAATTTGGTTTTAGTTATTAATTAGTAGTTTTCATTTTGTTTTTGGAGAAGGTTAAAGGTTAGAGTTTTCGATTGGTGTTGAAGTTGTGCAGAAACGTTGTTTTCAATCAAAAGTAAGGTTTTTGATAGTTAAAGGTTGTTCGTCTCGTTATAATTCTGTTTAAGTTTCGTTAATGTCACTTAATTTGGACGTTGGGATGCCAGTTTTTAGGTTTTACAGTGCTCAAGATTGCATTAGCTGCGAAAAAGAACCAGGTGTATACTCGAAACGCAGAAAATGAGGCTTCGACAAATGCTGAAAAACCTTACTGTTGACACTACCCGGGCGTGTAGTCATCCATGTGGTAGGTCATATGCAATGACACGGTCGTGTGAACAACGAAGGCCAGGCCGTGCTCAAGATACAGCCATGTGATGGCCGGGTACGACCATGTGAGCCACACGGGCAAGGCCAATCTGGATGTGTAGGCAACACGGGCTTGTGGGCCTACAAGGGCTAGTCACATTGGCGTGTGAGCTCATTTATCTGAATTTTTCCCTAGGGTTGCACGGGTAATCCCAAATGACTGTGGGCCTACTGTAGGATCAGTAAGGGCTTAATGGTATGATCTGATTGATTTATGTTCTGAACTATTTAAGACACTGATGTATGTCTGTTAATTGTTCTGTATGCCTTCTGTTATCTGATTAATAGCATGATGAGCATGATTTATTACATATCTGTACTGTTTTTGTTTTTGATATTGAGGTGGGATGATGTTTATTGGAGAAAGTGTTCAGAAAGGCGTTTACGCCTATTTTCTAGCAGCATGGTTGCATTATATCTCATATGTGCCGCATTCGGTACAGTATGGTGTGTAATGCTAGGTGGGTGTTTTAAACCCCACACAGTGTGTAAGGATGGACGGAGATGGTGTGTAGAGGATGGGGGTAGGATTCTGATGTCTGATTCTATCTGTATATCTGTATCTGTATCTGAGATGGGCTTAGGCCCGAATCTGCTTCTGAATCTGTAATGGGCTTAGGCCCAAGACTGTATATGACTGATAATTGTTATTCTGTATTTGTGCATGCTTAATTTTGTGGGGTTACGCACTAAGTTTACGTAAACTCACCCTTCTTCTGTCTATTCTGTACAGGTAATCCACAAAGTTAGGCGATTCGATGCAGCAGTGGACTCGACGGTGACCACTCGTTAAAACTGTTTCACTTTTGTTTTATGGTTTTATTCTAATTCGTTGGGTAATTTTTGTAATTGGGACTTTATGGACTATTTCGCTTAAATTTGGGTTTTACTGCGTTTATGATCTTATTATTGCAAAACTCAACAAAAACACGGTTTTTACTAAAACAAAGACTTTTCTAAACTCGAACGATTTTTACTTAAGTACCACGATTTTTAAGCTTCCACTTATAAGTACATTTTGTGGCAAAATGACTATTGATTAAACAATTTCGATTTGGCAAAAGCTAATAAGAACTAATAAACTGAAAAGGTTTTATCGAGTCGACCTCGTATTTCAAATACATTCCATGTGACATCGCCAGATTCGGCCATAATGTCTAGGTTGGGTTTGGGGTATTACACTAAATGTAATAGAGCCAGGTTGGTTGTGAATTTTTTGGGTTCCAAAATTTCTGATTTTAAAAAAATGGTTTTCAAATGATTTGAAATATTCTGAACAAAGTATGTGGTACACCGAGTCTCCAGCTTCGATCCTGTAAGTTTTCCTATTTTGATAAAACTGTTTTGACACTATAGATAGTTATTTCTAAAACACTATAGTTAATACACACTGAAATTGTAGTGAAACTGATAGAGACTGAAATTTACGAAAACAACTCTGAACTTCTAATACTTCTTTTCATAAAACATCTGTTAATAAATACTGAACCTGAAACTGATGCATAAAATTGTTAATGTAGATAAAACTCTGAAATTGCAATGAGCGCATGAGATATCCATGGACGTGGTACTCAACGCTAAGGTAGAGGCTGTAGAGGGGCTCGAGCTGAGTCCTCATCTCTGAGTAGTATGCTGAACTTGGATACTAGTGAGACACCAGTGTCACTTGCTACTGAAACTGGGTCTCAAGACCGTACGACTAAGGATGACGCATTTTCCCAGGCCATGCTGAAGATATTGAGAGGCTTGTTAATTTTAGTGAAATGAATTATTTTATTGTCTAATACCTATTCAATTTGGTATTTTATAAAATTGTCCCTAAAATTTTACTTTTATTTAATTTAGTCCTTGAGCTTAAAGCATGCAAATTAGCCATTTTTTATGTAAACTCTTGCTAGCTGAATATTCATATTTATATATTTTCCTCCTCTCCATTCCACATCCTTAATGTATATATATAATTCCACTATTTTATTATATATTCATATCAAGCTATCTACTGGAGTCGTAGTCACTAAATTATTTATATCTTGAGTTATAGATATCTAAATTAAGATCCGAAAATTTTACCTGAAACTAAACTCATATATCTTTTTACCATAAAATTTTCATAATTTTTGGTTTAGCCAATTAGTACAGTTTATTCATTAAAATCTCCCATGTTTTTCTATTCAATAGTTCTGACTACTCTTCACTAAAATTTAATTATCTCTTTGTACAGAATTCAAATGATGTTTTTGTTTGTTTCTTCTAAAAATAGACTCATTAAAGAATCTAAACATATAAATTATGTCCCAAAATTATTTTTTTACAATTTTTAATGATTTTTCAAATTCAGAATAGGGGATCTTAAAATCATTCTGAACCAGTCTCACAAAAATATAAATATCTCAGAATACAGAATTCTTTTACTTGCTCTGTTTCTTTTACATAAAAATAGACTTAATAAGCTTTAATTCCATATCTCACTTGACTTTTAATTCAATTTCTACCATTTTTGGTGATTTTTCAAAGTTAGGCTACTGTTGCTGTCTAAAACTGTTTCTTATAACTTATTTCTCAATTTAATCCTTTCATCAATTCTAACTTGAAATTCATTCAATTAAGTCCCTAATTCATCTTTTAGTTTAACATAAACTATTTCTTTTAGTTTACCATAAACTATACTTGAAAACCATAAACTTCCAATATGTCAACTTAGTTTTATCAAAACCTTATTCTAAAGCTGCTAAGATATCAAAATTAAAAGAGAATAACTTGATTGACTTACCTATTAAAGCTTAAAGCTTCAAAATTCTAGTTTCCCTTTTTTCTTTTTTCTTTCCCTTTTCTCCCTTCAATTTTCCATTTAAGCTTCTGTTCTTCCGTTTCCTCCCCTTTTTTACTTATGTTATATATATATATATATATATATATAAAAGTTAATAGTTATAATAATAATTAATAATGGATATTTGTTTAGTAACAAATATTTATTTTACAAATGTCATCATTTAATTTGCTTATCATATAAAAATCTTATTCTATTTATTAACTTAATATATTATAATATATTAACATTAAATATCTATTATATAATTAATTATAAATACAAATGTACACCATAATACCACACAATTGTCCTACATCTAATTTAATTATCAAATATTATAATATAATAATTTAATTAATAAACACCTATTTAACTTAATAATAATTTAATAAAATATTACAATTGAATAAATATTATTATTACAAGTGTCACTATCTAATTTGTTTATCATACAAAAAATCTTATAATTTAATTAAATATTTTTTACTTAATAATAATAAATACTAGATATCTATTTACTAACTAAATATTTGTATTACAATTGTACACATGCATTTTTCTACATTTGTACGTTATCTACACCATCCATTTGTCTTTATCTCATTTATTTTATCAACAAAAATCTTATAACATCATTATTTAATTAATAAATATCTATTTAATAAATAACACACATCATTACACATGTATTTTATCTTCACCCTACATTTGTCATAAATCTAATTTATTATCAATTAAAAATCTCATAATTTAATTATTTATATAATAAATATCTTTTACTAATTAATAATAAATAATACAAATGTACTCATTTAAATTAATACACTTATATTTTATTTTTACCTTACACTTGTCTTTTCTTTATTCATTTCTTACTATAATAATATAATCAATTTAATTTAATATAATAAAATAATAACAATAATAACAATAACAATACACAAAAATCAACGATTTTTATGCTTTGCCGCCTCATTAATTAGACTAGGCTTAATTGCCATTTTAGTCCCTCTTTCTTTCTTTTAATCTATAATTAGGTTTTCATCTCTTATTCGATTTAGTCCTTTTTACTAATTTCTTTAAATTAGGCTAAATTCACCTAATCAAAGCCTAATTAAACACATAAATAATTTCATAAATATTTTTAATAAATATTTAAGGACTCAATTTACTAGACAAAGGCTCTACAACTTACTTTTTCGATGCACTTAAGTTTTAGGTCATTACAAAAGTTTACAATTTAGTCCTTTCTTGAATTAATAATGTATAAAATGCTTCCCAATGTTGACATAACTCAAAATTTCCATTTTTGTCACTTTATTTCCTTACTTTACTATATCAAGGATAATATCTTATTGTAGAAATTTTCGGGGTGTTATAAAGTTCATAAAAACTTAGTGAGTTCCAGGGAAAACAATCTGACCTTAATTACTATCAGAAATTAAGGAAAATGGGACTCAATTAGTTCACCATGGTTGGTGGATACATTACTATGGCTTACAGATCAACTGGTGGATGATATCGCAAATCAACTCAGCCGATTGGCCAACAACGTTGTTTCTATACTCATATAGGAGAATCACAAACACATCTACTCCGCGAATATGCCACTTATGTGGATTGCCACTTACGACAGATGGGCTTAGTGTTCATGCTTTCATGTAGTGTGCAATACCTTATGCACTATTTTTTTTCTACGTACTCCCTTCCTTGTGTTAGCTTTTTGTCCCTGGTTCTTGAAGAACCAATATTTTCTTGTATCTTCAAATCTGCTCATCTAAGTTATATAACAACATCACCTCCGTATCATCCTAACTCCCCTCCTTATATACATAAGTGTCCTCCCACAAGATTCGGTTTTCACCAGTCACGGTTTGCAACAAGTCCCATACCGAAGGCAAATCACATTATCATGTATCTTCTTTATCATTATATACAACACCTCTCCGGTACTTCCTTACATCCATTTGGATATGGAGCTTGTGCACTAAGGAAGGAGTACTCTTACTATATAAATACCAAGTTTTTCAGGCCTGTTTAACCGTAATTAACCATGTATGCACTAATTCTTGGAATGAGACCTCATTGACACGAATTTAGGAGTAACAAATTAACAAGATACTAGACATATCGTACACCAGAACCTTATCATGTTTCTTTAGCTAAACAATAAAACAACTTCTTTAATCATCAAAAATAACCAAAAACTTATGATATAACAAGAATCTATAAACATGCAAACAATTTATGGATAGGAGTTTCCTTCCTACCTAATATTCAAAGAAATCCTACCAATTCTTTCTTATACTAGTTTCTATCTGTCTGGCAAAACTTAAAGGAAAGTTTAAGAATTTACTAGCAGACAGCTAGCACTGATGTTCTCTTATACTTTTATAGTTAACACCCTTGCTAGCAAAGAAGAACTTTCCTGGTTTCTTCGATGATAACAAAGTCTGGTGGAGAAGATGGATTGGAAAACCTTCTCTTCACTACCACGCTATCCTATTTATAGCTAACCCACATCCAAATCCCAATCAGGATTATCTCTAATCATTACTCGTTCTCGCATGCTTCCACTAATTAATCACATCCTATGAGGCTCTACAAGTGTCCTAATTATTGACACGTTGCCTCCATTAGGAGGCCAGGTGACTTAAACGTATACTACAAGCCATTGTACTTAAGTAACAATACTAAAACACATGTGACAATTTTATTAGAGGGAAAGTTCGCCTAATAAGGCCCTCACCCTAACTATAATCTTGCTATTGCTCGAACTAACACTCCGTAGCGTTGGTGAGATTCTTCGTAGCACTCCACCACGAAGTTATCGACCTTATTCGGTCTAAGTTTCGCTACTTAGGCTGTCACCGTTGATGTAGTCTCCCAAATTAATCCAATTCGTCAAACTAGGGTGTGAAAAAAAAAATTTCTAAAGTTATAGAAAATTTATATTATTTATATGAAGTGTTATGAAAGTTTTGGACAATTTATAATTTTTTTTATAAAGATCATATATTATAAATTTTATATTATTTTTTACTTAATTTACATATTATGAAAATGGATTTAACCTAGCATGAGTCTTTCTCCAAATTAAGTTTATATAAATATTTATAATTAAAGTTACAAACTATTTGGACTAGACCTGAGCATGGGTTAGGCCAGACCGATGTAAAATTTTAGGCCCATTTCTATGCTCAGGCCTGGTCTGACCCAAAAAATGGGCCTAAAATTTTGTCCAAGTCTGACCCAGATTAAAAATGCTAAATCTAAGCCCGATCCGACTTGTCTGTATTAAATTTTTTTATATAAAAACAAATTTAAAAAATATAATATTTCAAATACACTAAAAATATTAAAATAATATTTTCTAACAAATTGAAAATACATTTAAAAAAATCTATAATTAAATAACACTAAGATAGTTGAAATTGAGCAAGCAAGTGCCTCCAAAATAGTAGCAAAATTAATAATAAAACAAGAGTTATACAATATCAAAACAATGACAACAAAATAATAGCAATATAATATCGAAATGACAGCAAAACAATAGCAAACAACAACAGAAAAAAAGTATAAGTTGAGTCGAGTCAAGCCCGGGGCAAAAAAAATCCTACCAAGCCCTAGCCCGTTTAAAAAATGAGTCTTCTTTGTCCAAGCCCATTTTTTGACCTATATTTTTGCCGAAACCATCCCACTTTTTGAGCAAGCCTTCGGGCCTAGGCGGGTGGTCCAGCCCATGGTCAAATCTAATTTGGACTATATTATAAGGTTGATGCTAATTATGAAAATAGAAAATGTTTTCTTGCACGATATCGTGAGGTTTGATACCATTTGAAAGAATGGTGCCAGACACAAACACCATAGACAACTTATAAACTCTTTAACTTTAGACATTCAAGGTTCGAAATGTAGTTGATAAGACAATTGTTCTAAAAAACATTTATCATATTAACATCACCTTAGTATAGCATAAAAATCAAGGTTGGATCGTACTAACATGTTGCATATTTCATAACTACAGTCATAGAAGGAATTGAGATGATTCATACTTCATAGAGTACACGAAAAAAAGAGATTATGATAATTTTAATGATATGGATTCAAATTAGATGATGATGAATTTAGTTAAGGACCAACATATAATGATAAGGAATATATGTTAAATATTAAAGAGGGAATAACTCAATAAACATGCAATATAACAATTAGATAAAATTGTATATGATATTTACTTTTCTTGTTATTTTTATTAGTTATCATATTATCATCTATTTTTTTTATACTAGCATAACATATAATTTTTGTTACTAGTTTAAAATTTATTTTTATCATACTAATAATTTTTATAGTACTATCAAGCATTACATAAGAAATTACAATGTAATTACACTCTGTCAGTCAAATATGACTAAAAAATTACAATTTTTCATAATTACAAAAAAGTATACTTAATACCTTAATAATTACAAAAATATATATATAATTAATATATTAATAATTACACTTTCATCCAATTACTCTACTATTCAAACATGCCCTAAATATATTATAATCTTTAAATTCTTCTACTAATTTAATCAAAAGAATAAATAATCAAGGGAGGCATGGGTAGGACCAAGCTACTTTTCTTACTGAAAAACCTGCCTATTCTATGACTAATCGACACGACACGGTTTCAAAATTGAAACACGTAATTCATGCGCCTGTCTATGGCGGCTACAATTCAAAAGTTCGGGCTCATATTTTAACTCATTTTCCTCCAACAACGAAACTCTAGCAAATCAAACAAAATCCTGGAAATCCCGAATTCAGAAACGAAAACAGGATTTATATTTTCTTTCATTTTGGGAATTAATCAACGAAATGGAGACGGTGATGGAAGATGAAGAGTACAATTACAGAGAAGTAATTTTGCCTTCGCTGCTCCCAGTAGTCCCAGAGCCAGCACTAGAGAGGGAAACAGGGGAGAGAAGGAGAGGCAGAGATATACTCATTGCTATTGATCACGGTCCCAAGAGCAAACACGCCTTCGATTGGGCTCTTATTCACTTCCTCAGGCTTGCTGATACCATCCATCTTGTCCATGCTGTTTCCAGTTATAACCTACGTCATGGAAAATAATCGATTTCTAGATTATTATCTTACTTATTTCTCAAATTCCTTTCTGTGTTTTTTTCATTATAGGTGTCAGAAACGATGTGGTTTATGAAACTAGTCAAGCTCTTATGGAGAAGTTAGCTGTCGAGGCTTTTGAGGTTGCCATGGTTAGTTCTTCATCTTTTATTATCATTTGCATCATTAGTATGGAATTGTTATTGCGAGATCATTATGTCTGTTGTGTGGACATTTAAACTTAGGTTGATTGTTGATCCATCCATCGTTGTGTCTATTATTTCCATAGATGAGTACATTGATATATGCAGATTACTGACAATTTCCATGGAATCAATTGTAATATCTACATATGTTTAGGCGCATAATGCAAAATAGAGGTTGGTTAGTTTCATTTCTAGAACTTTTAATAGCATTTATAGGGTACGTCCAAACTGCAAATATAAATCAACAACATTGACCAACTAAAATCTTGAACCATGATTTGATCTTCTATTTGCACCTAAAGTTTTAAATTGATCAATGTCAGTGTCGTCAATGGTGCAAGGAATAAACCCTCCAAGGCGCAAAAAGTGCATGTCTTTTTTTTTTTTGGTATAGATGTATAAAAGAACCCTCGTTGGTTCCGAATGGTTCACTGTTTTAGCTATTTAAAGGTTTAAGATGATCAATATGAACAGATTGTTTTTAATTTTTCAACGGGATATGCTAGGTAGACTACACAATTATCTGTTGGTTTTGGCATTTGTACATTATAATTGAATTAAACCTTAGGGTAGTGTTTCTTTTGCATGCCCCTAGTTCCAATATAGCTTTGAGAGTCAAAATTATTTGGTGTTTGGATTTTCAGAAATTTATAGTTTCTTCGAATTAGGTCAGGACTAAAGCTCGAATAGTCGAAGGGGATGCCGGTAAGGTAATTTGTAAGGAAGCAGAGAGGTTGAAGCCAGCGGCAGTGGTTATGGGAACTCGTGGTAGAAGCTTAATTCAAAGGTCTGATTTAATCCTCAATTTCATGTTACATCTTTCTATATAGATGCTTGTGCTTGTTTTACTTTGCCATATGTTGCTCCGGTTCTTCACTTTTCTGAATGTTCTTATGTTCAACACCCATGTTGGACGTATATCTACACATGCATGAGTATGTGGCTACGCCTTAAAATATCATCTAAATACATGGAAAAACTAAATGACTCCATTATTCCCTTGCTCTTCTCTCATCATATTCATACCTTTGCAGTGTATTTCATGGAAGTGTAAGCGAGTATTGCTTCCACAACTGCAAATCCGCACCCGTCATAATCGTACCTGGGAAAGGTACTAACCCTAATCAATAGAGTCCACTAGTTCTATTTCATTTGTATTCCTTGGAAACTTTGAATGATTCACACATTCTGTTTTTATAACTCGGCAGAAGCTGGAGATGAATCACTGATATAGTGGCGAAGGCAATGGTTAACTGAGAAACCATTAGTCATGGAACCGATTTGTTTGCTTGTAGCACTGTATGTAAAGATAGATAGCTTGGTTGTTTATTTGAATGTGTGCATGTTACGGCTGTGTTGCTTCAGAACCTCTTATCCAGTGTTACCATACGATATATTGTGTGTAATTTTATTGGTATATGGTATTTCGATTTTTATTTCCCGAATTTATGCATCGGAAGTTGTCATCGAGAATTACCGACCGCCTGAACCGGACTTCAACAGCTACCTTAGCTTTCACAGCAAATTCATATTACTACAATGGCAATCTAAGACTAAAGTTGCTTTGACTGTATCTGATAGTAATCTTTGCCTAGTCTAAAATTTCAACTTTGCAATATACATTCATTGAATTAGGCCGTATATCTGCATTGTAACAAAAAAAAGAAGCAGCAATTATTTTCTAAAAATCTAAGCAGATTTGATATTAAAGAGAACATCACTTTCAAAAAAGCTTCAATTACATATGAAACTTGTGTGGAGTGAGAGGCTGTGATTGGTTGATAAAGGTGTCCCAGAGTTGAAGCAACTTATCGTGACCACAAATTGAGGGTTCATATCTCATGGTCCTACCATTAATATTCCTTTTTCAAAAGCTGAAATGTTTTCAGTTCCTTTTTACACATTACTAATACAAGATTCAAAGGGTGTAATGTTGATGTTGGTGAGGAATCTTGTTCAACATAAAAGACACAGGAACTGGGTTTATAGTTGATCCAAACATGAAATAGCCCAAAACCCAAGAGGGATGGGTTTTTATTTCCTTGGAAGTGCAGTTTAAAAGAGAAAAAAAAAAAAGAAAAAATGGGTCCCAAGAAAGTGAAAAGGCAATCTATCATATTTCACCATCAACATATAACAAAGAGAATCAAAGAGATCTTGGCAGTGGATGAGATGAGGTCCACCCCCTTTCGCTATTTAACTTAAGGCTTGAAAATGAAGGAAAGAATGAGGAGGCTATTCTGTGACTCTCAAAGAACAAGTAGATGCCAATGCCCGCCCTTCAATGGTCCCCCGCCTACTCCTAAAGCCCTTCTTTTTAATTGCAACACTGATTCTATAACTATACCTAATTTTCAGAAGCTTTTGCTTTGCTTGGCTTGTAGTAATTCATTTGCATCCTAGCATGAAACTTGGAAATAAATTTTGGGTTGTTGCTGCACAAAGTAATGGATTGGAAAGTTACAAACTACAAATGCCCCTGCCATGATCAAAAGTGTGTCCTCCAAGAAATAGTATGTTGTTTCATTCTTTTTTAATCAACTATATGTGTCTAACAATCGTGTTTAATGTATATTTAAAGTTAAATTATATTATTAGATTTTGTAATTTTTTGTAATACATGTACTTTAATTTGATCAATTTTAGTTCATGTATTTTTCAATTTTGAAATGTTGGTCTTGACCAAGCAATAGCAATTAAACCTTGGTTAAATTTTACCATTAATCATGTATTATGTGTAAAGTTGTAAATTTAGTCTATGTTCTTTAGATCATTCTCTTTTTTTTTTTAAGTAAAACCTTATATAAATAAGGAAAAGAGAACAATAATAAACCGAGAAACATCTAAATCCCAAGCCAATAGGCATACTCGTGCACCCAATCCTATGTCCAACTAGGTTGTTCTTATTTGTTGTATATTTTTCAAATTTTAAAATTTCAATCTTAATGCAAACGATGGCCTTAAATCTATTAATTGATTTTTTTTGTGAGTAATATGTGAAAATAGCAAGTTATATGACATTACACAAGTAATTATATATTTGCCACTTCAAATTTTAAAATAGCAGAATTTAACTAAATGAATTGAAAAGCTACCGTTTGATTAGAACTAAACCTGTTAAAATTCTAAAAATATAAAGACTTAAAATAATCAAATTAAAGAATAAAGTCATAAATTACATGTAATATATATAGATTGATAAAAAAAAAATTAACCTATATTCAAACATGAAAATTAAGGGTATAACCATGCTAGACCTTGGGGTTGTTTGAGAATGTAACCACCGAAGGCACAGGGCTAGAAGAGTAAAAAAAAAAAAATTGTTTTTTTAACTTTTAATGTGGGAAATTTTTATTTTTTTTAAATTTTTCATCAGAAATGCTTCATCTCTTAAGGCCCCCAAATTTTTTAGTTTTTATTATATTACATTTTATAACTTTTTTAAAAGAGAACTAATTTATTATTTCGTCTAGGGCTCAAAAAATATCAAGAATAGACTTGAGTATGACTCTTAAACGCTTTCCAAATATATATATAAAATAACTAGTGTGTAAGTAATATAGAGATAAAAATTATAAAAACAATAAAAAATAATGGTTGGTTGAGGTTGTAGTAATGTGTAAAATTACCAATTCAAATGTCAAAAAACATTCATTCAAATCTAAGGAGATAAAAAGGGGGGATGAAGCTGGAAATAGTAATGATACAGGGTGCTAGGGGAGTTTAGATGTAAATAAAATTGGCAACGAAGTTGCCCCTTTTTGTTGCTTTGATCACCCACACGACACCAGCAGTTAATGTTCATCTACGACTTGCATAACATATTTCTCCACATTTATCCATTTTTTAATCAAACTTTTAGGTTTTATTTTATTGATTTGTTTCCGTGCACGGGTTTTAGTAAGACGGTTATAGTATCATCACTTTATATTAATAGATAAATGAGAAAAAAAATCAAAATAATTATTAATTTATTCATATAGTGTTTTATTGGGTTGGTGTTATAAACTTATTAAAATATCATTTTATGTACAAATTAAATTATATTTTTATAAGTGTAAATTTGATATTTTTACGATTCATGTCTAAGATTCGTGATTGTCCCTCTTAAAAATGTCGTCTTTAAAATTTAAGCTTGTATTATCTTTTTAGGAATACAGTATACTTCATCACTATACTTGTTGATAGATATTATGATCACACACAGTTGCCAAATGATTGAATGAATCAAAGGTAAATTTGAGGCCGTAATTTTGATGCAATTATGCACTAATTATCAGTGTCTCAATCAAATATTTTATATACTATTATTATGTCTGAAAAGAGTAGGAAGATGGTCCAGTAGTAGGTTCGATGTCCGCTGTCTTTGATGCTGGACTGCTTCAAGTTGTCACTTATGGTTCTTCCAACAAAGGAACAACTTGTGCCACTGGGATTAATCCATGCATTTCCCCTCAACATCACCAAATTTTGTGGTGTTTCTTGCATTATCAACTATAGTGTTAACGAGGCAGTGAAACTTCAAATAAACTGTGTGATTGTTAAAAAATGGTGATCAATTTTGCACTTATCCATATCAACTTTACCCATCTTATAGCACATTCAGTGTAACCATATAGAAAAAAACTAGTAACATAGCTATCAAAGTTGACCCCCCAGTCATTTGGTCCCCTCCATCCCATCAACCTTTCATTGTAACCTTAAATGCAAATTGAACAAGAGGAAGATTTGAAGTTAATCAGTATTGATCTTATTCATACTGTTTTCAAGTATACGTACAAACATATATACCATATATATACTTAAAAGAAGCAAAAAAGGGGGGGGGGTGAAAAGAATATCGATCAAAGGCATCTGGAATAAACTCGATCATCAATGAATCATCAACTCATATTCTGAGTCACATCTCCATCTTTAGATGGCTAGCTTCTATGGAACCTGCAGCTATCAAATTAAGATGGATCAGATAAGGTTTGTATGTTTTGATTCACATCTCTAGAGGACCTACTCCTATCTTTTCATGCTTGCCAGTTCAATCCTTACAAATATCCAACATAAAATGCAAATAAACACTGTTATGTTTCTCCTTTATTTAAGACAATGATAGGATAGTTCTAATTGTATGTTTAGCTTGACACAGGGCCCCCAATTTTAACTTTCCAAGCCATGTGGTGTAACAGTAGATGCACATTTAGTAGATCAAAACTATGTTACTCGGACTTGAGTACATGTTAAAAAAATTTCCACATATTTGGAGGGTTATATCTTTATACCAATGTCCAAAATACATCACGATACGGATGCCTCAAGGAAAATGAAGACGTCGGTCAAAATGTTGTTTACTCTTACCTATATGAACAAGCAAATGGGATACAGTGCTCATTGAATATAATTTATTATTGTGAAAATGATAGAAAGCTTCTATAAAAGTAACTTTCTTCATTTAAATCATATGCATATATAGGCAACTGCTCTTACTTTGCGAAAAAAAGTCATTTAACAACTGTGGGGTTCACTTATGCATCTATCAAATGTAGTCAAAACTTCTGCACTGAAAAATCATCAAGGACATGTTAGCGTTTTATGTACCTGCAAATGGTTGAGATGGGAAGGGTGTTGTTGATCTTCCATGTTCGAATGCCACATTGTAAACGTTTTGCAATTCAACGTCCCATGTTGGTGAAGGCTGAATTTGCTGCATTGCAGAGTGTTGTTCTATAATGAGAAAGATGGCGAACACTAGTGTGAAAGAAAAGAGTAAAAAGGAGGCGATCAGAAAATTACAGTGAAACAGGATGTATCCAGAAATGATGCGTCCGGGATTGTCGATTCGGGAGCACTAATGGTTCTCCGAAGCGCAATGTCGGGAGAGTTCAATCCCATTTCAACTCCAGAACAAGCTACCACTTGTTGAACTGGATTGAAGTGAAGATAAGAAGGATTTGCCATTTCTGATGACATCCCAACTGTTGGGCAATTAGTCATACAAGAAGGAAATGCCTGTTGAGAACAAACAATTCAAACATTAGGAACAAAAATAAAGTAACAACAATGAATTAAAAAAGAGAAATATTCTAGATTTTGCCTTACATCTTTGGCAAAAAGATTGTCAATGTCGAAATCAAGCCTTGGATTTACAGCAGCTAGTTTCATGGATAGGAACTGCATATTATGAACAATTAAGACACTGGATGACACAAAATATATGAAGAAAGTGAAGATTGTAAAGGTTTTTACCTCAACTTGTCGTTGAAGAGATTGAACATAATTGATTATTTCATCAAGCATTCCAGCTTTCCCAGTGATTTTATTACACCCCGGAACTAAATCTTGCAGATATTTCATTCTTTCACTGATCTTTTCCCTTCTAACCTACAAAATCAAAACATAAACCAAAGGAATTAAGACATCATTCTATATTCAAAACAAACAAACATATACACACACACAAATTTCCTACTCACTCTCTCAGCTAAGCTATGGCTATCAGTGGCTTGGCCACGACGCGCCCTGACGTGAATGTAATCAGGCTTTTGAACCTCAGTGAGCTTTGAATTCTCCTTGGTAGTATCTGCAGAAGGTTCCTTCTTGGTGCTGCTTTTGTTGGTGTTGGGTGGTCCTGTAATTTTTGACTCTTCCTCTTCTTCTCCACAGGCTTTGGTCTTCTTAGAGTCATAATCCACATCAACCTACATACATATCAAAAAACACCAACTCCATTTAATGATTTTTGGCCTGGTTTTTGCCAAATTTTGGTTCTTTGGCACAAGAGACAAGATCCCAAAACAGAACAATTTGTATAAAACAAGAGACGTGTAGACACAACAGGACATGAACCTTTGAGTTATGTAACTTGTCAGCTTTCCTTTTCTTGGAGCTTTCTCTTGCAACGGCCGAACCCATGTTCTCAGAGACAATCGACTCTTTGCCCTTGACCTCCATCGCCTCTTTGGCTATAGTCGCCGCCACAGCAGGAGGGCAGCTAAAAGTCCTAGAAATGGCGTAATTCATATCAAAACTCGGTCCATTACTGTAGCCGCATGGCCCAAACCCCATGCCAGCCATGTCAACCTTCCCCAACTCAGGCCAGGATGTCTCCAAGCTAGGGTCAGGCTTCACTTGCCGAGTCATCACGAAGTCATCCAACACCGACTCATCGCTTATCAAATCACCCTGAAAGCCATGAACATGGGTGCTGGTTTGGGTCGAAAACACTCCACTTAATTCGCTGAAATAGCTTTCTTGTTGCCATTTCACGCGTGCTCTTTGTCTATCCAACACTGTCAACGTCTCTGCTAATGCTCTATTCATGTCAAAACCTCAAAATCAGCCAAAATCAAACAACAAAGGGAAGTGAAAGATCAAAATCAAAGAATAGTGTTTAAGATGAAGGAGGATTAGGCAGGTTCACTATACGACTTCCAAGGCTAACACGAGTTCATTGTGAGGGATAGTACCATATATCACTAGGTGATGTACTCTGAAAATTTGTTGTTCTTTTTCTTTTTTCTGAAATCTTTTGTTACTTTAGGAACAGTGAGTTTTAAAGGGCAGGGGGGGGAGGGAGGGTGATGTATATATAAATGGGAAACTAAAGTAGAAATACAAGGCAAAAGATATAAGCAGTATTTTTATTTTGGAATAATGTCTTTTTTAGCCTTTCAACTTTAAAAAAAATTATTTTAGTCATCCATTTCAGTTTTTGTCTCTTTCATTTTTTAAACCTACGTTTTTTTGGCAAATTAATCCAAAATAATTAAAAATAATAATATTTAAAAAAAGTTAATATAACACTTTTATAAAGTTGGAGGACAAAAAAATCATTCTGACTTTTATTTAAATTAAATTATGTATACATCAATTATTTAGCTAAAAAAATTATATAATACATTATTCTTTTTAAAAAATATATATCTTTCCATGGTATTTTTAAAAGGAAAAATATTTTATAAAGGTGGTAGCTTTTGAAGAGGATGGTTTTCTTTTGAGTAAATTATTAAAATAGTCATTTTTGTTTATCTCAGTTTACGTTTTAGTCACTTACGTTAATGTGTTGTAACATTTTAGTCACTGAGCTGTTAATTATCGTTAATAATGTAACAATAAGCTGACATGGCATGTTAAATCATCATTTCAAATAAACATTTTAGGTTAATTTATACAATTGGTCCCCATATCTTTTTTGTTTTGAGCAATTTAATTTTTCTTGTGAGGCGAGCTTGTGGACTAGTTTTAACAAATAGAAAACATAGAAAAACTACGTTAAAAGAACTGAAGAATGGAGGAAAATAGAGAGAGAAGCAGAAGAGGATGCAAAAAAAAAAAAAAAAAAGAAGGAAAGTTTGAAGAACATAAAATTAAATTGCTCAAAATGAAAAATATAAGGACCAATTGCAGAATTTAACCTAAAATTTTTGTCTAAAATGATGATTTAACAAGCCACTTCAGCATATCGTTACACCGTTAACGGTAATTAATGACTTGGTGACAAAAATATTACAATACAATAACGTAAGTGACTAAAATGTAACATTTCAAACATAAGTGACTAAAATGTAACTTGAGGCAAACAAAAGTGACTATTTTAGTAGTTTACCCTCTTTTTTTTAAAGAATGTTTTTTTATAGAGAGTATATGATTTTTTATAGAAAAATATAATATACGAAAAATTAAATGACATAATTATGCTTATGTATACTATTATTTGCCTGAAATGCTTAAAAAATAAAAAAAAAATCTGATAAATTCAATTATTAAATTGATATCACTTGAATCAAATATTTCTAATAACATAATTGTTTCCCTCTAAATAATATTAAAAGAAAGGGTATTTTTATGGCTTGACTTGCATGAGTGGTGAAGTGCATTTTAATTCCTCACAAATTTCAAGCCGACACCATGAGTGTCTAGATTCTATTGACATGAATCAAGTTTTTTAGCTACCTGAATTAATGTATTTGATTCGATGTGACACAAAGAACCTTAACACATGTTTTTTTTTACATGATTTAGGCTTTCTAACTACATGAATCAAAGTATTTGGTACCTTTCCTAAAAGAATGATTGATTTTGTTTATTGCCATCTTTGTTCAAAAAAATGGAGTCCTGAGACTTATAATCTTCGTTTTTTATGCAATGAAATGATATAGTGCTTGAAGATGTAGCTCTACCTATAGCCTTTTCAATTGACAGAAGAGCATTATTGGGAGATACATTCCCTAAAATAGTGCTTGATTTCAATGAGTGTTGGGTGAATTTTACATAATTGACAAACTAATTTGTCATTTCCCCACATGAGATCAATCAATATACCATAACTTATATTCTCTACTTCATTGAAAAAATATTGATGCTAAACTTATATTTCTCACTATTAGGCAACACTGATTTAACAAAGACATATAAATAAAGGAAAATAGTTTTAACATTTCTCTATCAAATGCTTTGCAATGAGTCTTATATGGTAATTGATAAAATAAATGGTTGTTGAGATGTTATCTACTTCTACAAGCATGGGGTTGAAACGATTGCTATGATTAGCATAAATCCTCTGACTCATACGCTTTTCCTTTTACGAAAGGGTGAAAATCTAATCATAGTTAATATATTATGTTATGTTATAGAATATATTGCATTGTAAATCTTTTAGGATAATACTTACATTTAATATTTGTATTGATAAAGCAATCATTTGGATCATATCTAGGACTTTTGTTAAATAAGAACGCAAATTAAAATTGAATAATTATAATTGTAAAGTTATAAAATTGTATTTATTGTAATTGTTTGCATGGTTATTGTACAAATCAACAACATTACTATCATACTATCGTGGGAAGCACATGAGCATAGTCATTTTTGGTGGGCATAATCCTCGACACCTATATGCTTCCACATCATTGAGTGGAATCATACTAATTGGATAATGCAACAGTGTATGCGTATCGTTTAATAAATGCCTGCCTAATTATTTTCCTCCATCGACTTAATTGAAGTCAACCATCGACTCTTTTAATTCCAATTCTTTTTGTAACCATAGTCTTTCCGAAGTGAAACCATATTTAAGTTTAGTCTAGAAGATTTTCCTTATTAAAAAAAAAATTAAACACTTGTGAAAGGTCATAACTATGAAAAGAATCGAAAGCAGAATAGTTTGGGTTAGCTTTGGTTGACATTAGAGTTGAGTTGAAATCCTCTCTAACTAGAAATTGTAGCTTGAATAAGTTGAAGAAAGCTAATTTGATAATTATTTATCAAATATTTAAATTAAAAGGACAAAAGCTTAAGAAATTAAATTAAGATTTAGAGTTAAATGGGGTTAAGGAAAATATTTGAATTTTGGGTGTGTTACAGTGTAATATACTTTGATATCAACATCCACATATGTCATAGTCAGGTTATGCCACTTTATTATATTATGTTGAAGACTAGGTTCAAAGGTAAACTCAAGTATAAACGAGAAAACTACTCAGAATAACTACAATGGTTTAATATTTCTTATCTTGATTACTTGAATTCTTTGTACATTGAGTGATTCTATTTTTAGAGACTTTTAGCTGTTAACTGCTCTACAACAGACTCCAAGCTGTATAACAGCAACTTTATTAATGAACTAACTACTTACTTTAACATCACCCATCTTCCCAACAGGCAATATCTAAGTAAATTTCTAAACTGAGTAAAAATTGTCACTAATAGGGGCTTAGTGGGAACATCTTTTACTTGGTCACGTACGGGAACTTCACCAACCAAAATTGACCCATCCGCAACTTGTTCTCCAACAAAAAATAAGTCAAGTTCAACATGTTTGAACGTAGAATGTAGAACAGGATTTGCTGCAATTGCAACAGCCCTAGAACTATCACACTAGATATTCGGAGTGTCATCAGACTTAATTTGTAATTCTTGTAGCAAGGAGCTTAGCCAGGTAACCTCACTGGTAGCCGTAGCCAAACTCCTGTATTCTGCCTCTGCCGTAGAGCGAGAAACGACTTGCTGCTTTTTGAAGCACCATGACACAAGAGAGGACCCAAAATAAACACGGTACCCTGAAGTGGATCGGCGATCGTCAAAGTCAAGGCCCCAGTTTGCATCAGCATATGCAACTAATGAAAGTCGAGTAGACGGACGAAACCCAATCCCAAGGTCAAGAGTCCCACGCAAATATCTCAATATACGTTTTACGGCAGTCATGTGAGTGGTGGTAGGGCTATGCATAAACTGACATATCTTGTTTACTCGATATGCAATATCAGGCCTAGTAATTACAACATGCTAAAGTGCCCCAACCAGACTCCTATATTTCGTCGAATCCTCTAAACGGTCACCATCTTCCTTGGAGAGAGTGGACGAACTAACCATCAGAGTGTGGACACTCTTCGTACCGGTTATAGATACTCGAGCCAGAATATCACGGATGTATTTGGTCTGACAAAGATGAAGACATCCAGAGGGAGATCGGGTTATCTTAAAACCAAGAAAATAGTGTAAATCACCCATGTCCTTAAGCGAGAACGTATCATTTAACATTCGAACAAACCAATCAATAGTAGTAAACCGGGTTTCCGTAATAATAATGTCATCAACATATACCAAAACATAAAGTATAGAGTTAGTCGTAACCCGAACAAACAGTGATGCATCAAACTTCGAGACCACGAACCCAACAGACTCAAGAAACCGTTTCAGCTTCTCAAACCAGGTACGAGGGTCTTACCGAAGACCATATAAAGCTTTCTTCAGTCGGCACACAAGTGGCTTGCCCGTTGAATCATACTTGACATAACCCGACGGTTGTTGCATAAACACTTCAGTATCCAGATCCCTATTTAAAAACGCATTATCGACATCTACATAGCGAAAAAGGCCAACATTTAGAAATAGCAATAGTTAAAATAACTCTGATAGTACCAGGTTTCACAACCGGACTAAAAGTTTCTTTGAAGTCACAGCCAGGAACTTGAGAACAACCCTTTACAACTAAGCGAGCCTTTCTCCTAGCAATAATGCCATCAGGGTTTCCTTTGACTTTGGATAGCCATTTATAGCCAATGATCTTGCAATTTGATGGTAGAGCAACCAACTCCCAGGTAGAATTGCTAACAAGGGCATCATACTTAGCTTAAGCAGCAGCACGCCACTCAGCAGTAGACAGTGCCTCCTCAGTTGTAGACGGTTCTGTAGTTTCAACTGACAAGGCTTTTGGTTTAAAAATATCTGCTTTAGCCCGAGTTGTCATAGGATGAGTGTTGGTCATAGGAAGCTCAGAACTCGTTCCACCAGTTGACAAAAATGTATTGTGATCCTCATTATTCAACATACATGGGTTACTGGGCACTGGCGCAATACTAGACGAAGTAGGGCCCGAACTAGTTTCTGGCGGTAAAACAGCTACAGACGGAGTCGCCGTGATTGGCTCCACACATCTAGTTGACACAGTCCGAACAAGAGGTACCACCGTTAAAACAGGTATATTAGATGTTAGAACCATATCGTGGAAGTCCTTTTTAGAAGAAGGAAACCTTTTTTCGTCAAACACAACATGTCGAAAAATAATTATTTTACCATCTGGTAAGAGACACTGGTAACCCTTGTGTTGAGCACTATACCCCAAGAAGACTGGCGGCTGAGAGTGAAACTCTAACTTATGTGTCGCAAATAGATGCAAGTATAGAAAACAGCAGCAGCCAAAAACCCGAAGATGGTCGTACGTAGGATCACTTCCATAAAGCACCCTAAATAGAGAGCGACCATTGAGAACCATAGTAGGAAGTCAATTAATGAGGTGTACCGCACAAGAAAACGCATACCTCCAGTAGTCCATAGATAGACTGGCTTGAGCAAACAATGTTAAGCCTATTTCCTTAACGTACCAGTGTTTGCACTCAGCTACTCCGTTCTGCTCTGAGGTATACGGGCAAGTCAGCCGATAAATAATTCATTGAGCTGCTAAAATAGATGTGAATGCTCGATATTCGCCACTCCAATCGCTCTAAAACTGCTTAATAGACTTGCCAAATTATGTCTTTATCAGCTATTAAAACTGAGTGAAACAATCTACTGCTTGAGACTTTTTACGAAGAAGGTAAATCCAAGTGAATCTTGTGGCCATATCAATAAATGTTACGTAGTACCACCGACCGTCACACGCAACAAACCTCGTGCCCCAAAGATCAGAAACAATCAAATCAAAAGGTTGATATTCAGTATTAGACATAGAGAACGGTAGTTTATGCGAATGTCATTGTTGGCAAGCAGTACATATACTATCAAAACAATATTTTGTAGATACAATATTGCATTTATCTAAAACTTTCTTAACCACTGACACAACCGGATGGCTAAGACGATTATGCCACAACGTAAAAATAGGATAATCAACAGTTTTATTCTTAACCTTCGTATGTGCAACAAATGGAACTTAGACTTCAGGAGCTTTAGTTGACCGAGCAGTCTCCGCAGGTACTGAAAAGTGATACAGGCCTTCATGAATGTGACTCGTTAGCAAAGTCTCCCGCGTCACGGCATCCTTAATAACACAATAAGTAGGATGAAACTCAAAGAAAATCGCATTATCATTAGCAAATTGTGAGACCGTCAAGAGATTCTTTCGGACACTGGGTACACACAATACATTAGACAAATGTAGCAGTTTTGACTGAGTAGGTAAAACACCATTTCCAACTAATAAAATTTTAGCAAGAGTTCCATCACCCATCAAGAGGGAGGACGTACTTGAGTACAGAATAGGGTCATGTAAAATCGATGGGTCTCGATAAACGTGGTAACTTGCGCTAGAATCAGGGTACCAAGACATGCTACCAACATGTACGGGAACGTAAGAATCGACGCCACCCCCGGTCGACTCAAATTGAGTAGTATTAACATGAGACCTTGAAGTGTCAGAGTAGTCTGAAGCATGCAAATCTCCTACTTGAGGTAAACCAATACATGGGTCCGATCCGGAGTAGACATGAGCACGAGGTTTTGTGGACCACTAAACACCGCCTCCCGATCCAAAGGTCGGCCTAACTCTCGGAGACGATCCAACTTGAATATAATTGAAAGTGGGTGTGGTTGAAGTAATAGGAGCACTCGACCTAATATGAGGAGGCCCATTAACACACGGCCCTTCATGGCTTGACATTCTAAATTTACGGTCATTCAAGTTTGGCCTATATGTATGCATCATAGGAACCCCTTTTGGGGAAGGCGCCACATAATGCCCACATTGAAAATAGCTTGCATTCGGCCCACTAGGATTGGGTGCATGATACACATGTGGTGTTGAAGATGGCCCATGTGGCATAGGTCTATGCATCCCACCATCATAGTAATCGGCTGTCAAACAATATTAGCCACTGTCACATGTGTTTTGACCATAAGAGACCCTAGCAGACTTTACATGAGGAGGCCCCCACTCACCATGGAACCGTACGTTTTCACGAGCACCTTCTCCATGCAGCGCGTTAAGATTCGGCGAAGCGGTGACTGAACCACCATGGAACTATACAAGATTAGTCGACGACATCACCACTGAGTCACAGTGGTACCGATAATAGCAACGGTGAGTAGCATGGCCAAATCGATTGGAAATTTGACATTGAAGTCTAGGTCGAAAACTTCAGCCTCTACCCCTGCTAGATCCACGACCGCCACGGCCGAATCCGTCTGTCCCTTGCGCCTGTTCTTGCGACGCGCCACTCTCAACAAGGTGCGCATAAACCGGACGGTCATGAATCGCCCGATTTTGCCTGTTTTCACACTCAACCAGCGCATTGACCAGTCTCTAAAACAATAGGGCTCCGGGAGACAACGAGGCAGAGGAGATGATTACCTCAAATTTTAACGGTAAACCTGCAACCATTATCTCGACTCTCTCCTCTTCCGAGACTCGAGATCCAGATGATTCTAATAGCGCACAAAGGTTTTTGATACGAGCAACATAAGACTTAATAGGGAGTGTACATTTCTTTAACGAGTGCAACTCATGTCGGATTCTAGATTGCTTCGCTTCTATATCGGCCGCGAACAAATTTGTGGCGGTGGACCAGACATCACAAACTATGTACGCATTAGTGAACGATGGAAGGAGCGAAGAACTCACTGTCAAAAGAAGCCAAGATATCAATAGCCGGTCTTGCTGTGTGAACGCTAAAGCCAACGGATTTGGTGCAAGTGCTCTTTCTTAAGTGTAGACAAACCTCGGTGGTGGGGGGTGGTTCCATCCACGAGCCCGGTGAGATCATATCCATCCGTGATTAGCTTAACTTGCTTGTGCCATTGGATGTAGGTGCCCTCGTTTAACTTTACAACCTTATGTTGAGGAAAAGAATTTACGACATGGTCATCGGTGAAAGCGGTCGGGCCAGGTTCAACTGAAGCGGAATAAGAGTTCGTGGTGGCCATGCGTCCCAGATCTATCCAGCGAATGATACCATGTTGAAGACTAGGTTCAAAGGTAAACTCAAGTATAAACGAGAAAACTGCTCAGAATGACTACAATGGTTTAATATTTCTGATCTTGATTACTTGAATTCTTTGTACATTGAGTGATTGTATTTATAGAGACCTTTAGCTATTAAATGCTCTACAACAGACTCCAAACTGTATAACAGCTTAGCTATTAACTTTGTTAACGGATTAACTACTTACTCTAACATATTATAATGACAAGAATAAATTTTCATTAGGGATTTCTATAAAAAAAGTTTGACATTAACACTTTTAAGTATTGAAATTAAGACGAAATATTCACATAAACTAAGCCATGAATATTAAATTCATTTAATATTAAAAAAATATTTTTGAAAAATAATCTCAGAAGAACAGTGTTAAGAGAAACTCAAAAACAACCATCATTGAATGATTGGTTGAATGGGTGAATTATATAAATAAATAAAAGAGAAAATGAGAGTAAAAAACATCAATATCTTGATTGGGATTAATGAGAAAAATCATTTTGACTTTTATTTAAATTAAATTATGTATACATCAATTATTTAGGTCAAAAATTTATATAAGACATTATTCTTTTTAATATATATATATATATATATATATATCTTTCCATGGTATTTTTAAAAGGAAAAATATTTTTATAAAGGTGGTAGCGAGAATGGTTTTCTTTTGAGTAAATTATTAAAATAGTCATTTTTGTTTACCTCAGGTTACGTTTTAGTCACTTATGTTATTGTGTTATAATATTTTAGTCACTGAGTTGTTAATTACCGTTAATAATATAACAATAAGCTGACATGGCATGTTAAATCATCATTTCAAATAAACATTTTAGGTTAATGTATACAATCGGTCCCCATATCTTTTTCGTTTTGAGCAATTTAATTTTTCTTGTGAGGCGAGCTTGTGGACTAGTTTTAACAAATAGAAAACACAGAAAAACTATGTTAAAAGAAATGAAGAATGGAGGAAAACAGAGAGAGAAGCAGAAAAGAATGGAAAATAAAAAAAAAAGAAGGAAAGTTAAAAGAACATAAAATTAAATTGCTCAAAATGAAAAATATAAGGACCAATTGTAGAGTTTAACCTAAAATTTTTGTCTAAAATGACGATTTAACAAGCCACTTCAGCATATCGTTACACCATTAACGGTAATTAATAACTTGGTGACAAAAATATTACAACACGATAATGTAAGTGACTAAAATATAACATTTCAAACATAAGTGACTAAAATGTAACTTGAGACAAACAAAAGTGACTATTTTAGCAGTTTTACCTTTTTCTTTTCTTTTTTTTGTTTAAAGAATGTTTTTTTATAGAGAGTAGATGATTTTTTATAAAAAAAATATAATATGCAAAAAATTAAATGACATAATTATGCTTATGTATACTATTATTTGCCTGAAATGCTTAAAAAATTAAAAAAAATCTGACAAATTCAATTATTAAATTGATATCACTTGAATCAAATATTTCTAATAACATAATTTTTTCCCTCTAAATAATATTAAAAAAAAGGGTATTTTTATGGCTTGACTTGCATGAGTGGTGAAGTGCATTTTAATTCCTCACAAATTTCAAGTCGACACCATGAGTGTCTTGATTCTATTGACATGATTCAAGTTTTTCAACTACCTGAATTAATGTATTTAATCCGATGTGACACAAAAAACCTTAACACATGTTTTTTTTACATGATTTAGGCTTTCTAACTACATGAATCAATGTATTTGGTACCTTTCCTAAAAGAATGATTGATTTTGTTTATTGCCATCTTTGTTCAAGAAAATGGAGTCCTGAGATTTATAATCTTCGTTTTTTATGCAATAAAATGATATAGTGCTTGAAGATGTAGTTCATCTATAGCCTTTTCAATTGACAGAAGAGCACTATTGAGAGATACATTCCCTAAAATAGTAATTGATTTCAATGAGTGTTGGGTGAATTTTACATAATTGACAAACTAATTTGTCATTTGCCCACATGAGATCAATCAATATACCATAACTTATATTCTCTACTTCGTTGAAAAAATATTGATGCTAAACCTATATTTCTCACTATTAGGCAACACTAATTTAACAAAGACATATAAATAAAGGAAAATAGTTTTAACATTTCTCTATCAAATGCTTTGCAAGTCGTCCTATATGGTAATTGATAAAATAAATGGTTGTTGAGATGTTATCTACTTCTACAAGCGTGGGGTGGATACGATTGCTATGATTAGCATAAATCCTCTGACCCATACGCTTTTCCTTTTACGAAAAGGTAAAAATCTAATCATAGTTAATATATTATGTTATGTTATAGAATATATTGCATTGTAAATCTTTTAGGATAATACTTACATTTAATATTTGTATTGATAAAGCAATCATTTGGATCATATCTAGGACTTTCGTTAAATAAGAACGTAAATTAAAATTGAATAATTATAATTGTAAAGTTAGAAAATTGTATTTATTGTAATTGTTTGCATGGTTATTGTACAAGTCAACAACATTACTATCATACTATCGTGGGAAGCACATGAGCATAATCATTTTTGGTGGGCATAATCCTCAACACCTATATGCTTCGACATCATTGAGTGGAATCAGACTAATTGGATAATGCAACAGTGTATGCGTATCGTTTAATAAATGCCTGCAAAATTATTTTCCTCCATCGACTCAATTGAAGTCAACCATCGACTCTTTTGATTCCAATTCTTTTCGTAACCATAATCTTTCCTAAGTGAAACCATATTTAAGTTTAGTCTAGAAGATTTTCCTTATTAAAAAAAAATTAAACACTTGTGAAATATCATAACTATGAAAAAAAATTGAAAGCAGAATAGTTTGGGTCAGTTTTGGTTGACATTAGAGTTGAGTTGAAATCCTTTCTAACTAGAAATGGTAGCTTGAATAAGTTGAAGAAAATTAATTTAATAATTATTTATCAAATATTTAAATTAAAGGACGAAAGCTTAAGAAAATAAATTAGGATTTAGAGTTAAATAGGGTTAAGGAAAACATTTAAATTTTGAGTGTGTTACAGTGAAATATATTTTGATATCAACATCCACAGATGTCATAGTCAAGATATGCCACTTTATCATATTATAATGACAAGAATAAAATTTCATTAGGGATTTCTGTAAAAGAAATTCTGTAAAAGAAATTTGACATTAACACTTTTAAGTATTGAAATTAAAATGAAAATATTCACATAAACTAAATCATGAATATTAAATTCATTTAATATTAAAAATATTTTTGAAAAATAATCTCAGAAGAACAGTGTTAAGAAAAACTCAAAAACAACCATCATTGGAGGAGGATTGGTTGAATGGGTGAATTATATAAATAAATAAAAGAGAAAATGAGAGTAAAAAACATCAATATCTTGATTGAGATTAATGAGAAAGGGATGGCTTGAAAAATGGGTCTTCCAAAGTTGACAAAATTTTTCTGGTGCAACCAAGGGCAAATAATAACACATGAGATGGTATGGAACCTACAAGCAAATATTTATTACTTCATTTTAAAATCAACTTAATATATTAAATTTTATTTTAAAAAATTACTAATGTGATATATCAACTCATCACATTTACATATGACACGTTGCATGTATTTTCTTATGATTATTATCAACACTGTTAATGATCAAATTGATCATTTGATAATTTCTGTTACCGAAAAGTAAATAATTAATTAAGACTTATGTTAATTCAACTCTTTGATAAAAGTAAATAAATGAGTTAAAAGTTTAAAAACCTTTCAAACTTTTCCCCAAAAATTAATTAAGTCCAATTACACTCTTCAACTCAAAACATACATCCAAGTTGTTCCTTTGACTTTACACTTTAACTGTTCATAGTTAAAAGTGTAATGGTAAATGTTTTTTTCCTCATTCTTTTTGTTTTACATATTCAAAAATAATTATAAAATATACAATATATACAAAATGTAAAAAAATAAAAAATTTAAAAAGTAAAAATATATCAAAATTAATAAATTTTAACACAAATAGGTAGTAGTTTTCAAATTTTAGTTAAAACCGAATTAACTAACCGAATCGGTCTAATTTAGTTATCAATCGGTGGCTAAAAAATACTTATTAACTCCTTGATCTGGCTAAAAATTTCACTTCCAATGTACCAATAATTTCCCTTGATATTATTAATGAGAATATATATTTATATAGTTAGTATTTGGTATATTAACTGTGTACATTTTTTTTTATTTCACAAACAACTTTGAAAATTGATATGTGTCTCTTTTTTAATATTTTATTATAAAATATTTGTCAACCCTTTGACCTGCTTTTGGAGTCTAAGAAACTCCACTAACAGTATATTAAATAATTTCTCATATATAGAAGAGATTTATTATCTATATAAATTATAGTGCTTCAAACTTTAGTACTAAAAAGTCAGATTATTTTTACATTTTTATATTCTATAATCTGTACTGCTAATAAAATTTCCGATGGAGTTAGTATCATGAGTTAATCGGATAACAATTTAGTTAGAAATTGATTAATATACTTTTTTTTATTAAATTACTATGATTATTACTATTTTGATAAAAGATATTGATTTCTTTTCCACGAAAAGCTAAAAGGCTTTAAAACCCTTAAAATTTTTTTTAGCAAAAAAATTATCGCTAGTTTTATTCTTTACTGCAAGTCACGTTGGTTGTTTAAATTTTACTTTATTATTGTAATTCACCAAAAAAAATCATTGTATTACTTATTCATTTTTAAAAATATCAATTAAAATACGTGATAATCTTTAATAACACTTAAACAATTAAAAGGCTTTATAAATAAATAATTGGTCTTTTATACAAATAAATAAGGTTAAAGTACCAAATAAGTCCTAATTCGAAAATTAATTAGGCTCTTAATTGAAAAGTGTAATCAATTGAACTCTTAATTCAAAAATAACAATCAATTGCTCATTTGAATTGGCAATAAATTAAATTTTTTTATAACATTAAAAAATTTTAACAACTTATATATATTATAATTTTCTAAAAAAATAATATTTTAGTAATTTCTAATAATTTTTTTAAAACTTTTAAATTAAAATGACTACTATTTTTTGTTTTTTCACACATATTGCACTACATCATACCGTAAACTATTGTTATCAACATGCATTGATCAGCTCTCCTCAACCAAAACCACTATTCATCATCTACCTTAAACCATCAAATACTAAATCCATTATTTCTCAAACCTTTTACTCAACACCCCATCCGTGTCTAATAACCATTGCACTTCAAATTCCCCCACTAAAGCAATCCAAACATTAAAAGAACTATAATTTTCTTGCATATTTTTTAAATTTTACAACTTTTTATACTTTCAATAAGTTTTTATAACTTTTTTTATTAATTTTTATATTTTTTATATTTTAATTATTTTATATAATTTTCTATCATTTCTAATTTTTTATAATATTTATTTAACATTTTCATTATTTCATAACATATTAATAATATTTTATAACATTTACTAGTTTTTATTTTTTATTTAAATTTTATGATATTTAATAATTTTCATAGATTTTCTATAATTTTCATATTTTTATAATATTTTAATAACTTTTAGCTAAAATTTTTAGGAATAGATATCAAATTTATACATAAATTTTGGTTCTAAGTATAACTTGATACATGAACTTTGATTTTAATACAATTATTTACGTGAATCTTGAATTGTGGTTCATATATATACGTGAAATTTTAACTTTGATTCAATTATACACATTTAAAGCAAATGAATACATACATTTACTTTTATATTGGATTAATATAACCATTTATGTATGTAATATATCAATGTAATCTGGTGCTAATTCGATAATATTGTTAGTAATTTTGTGAAAATTGAATCAAAACAAAATTTCATGTACAAAAAGCACAAAATCAAAGTTCATGTATGAAATTACACATTAGATCAAAGTTCATATATAATTTTGATATTTATCTCTAATTTTTATAATAGTTTTAATATTTTTGTTTTTCATTTTAGCTATTTTTATATAACTTTCTATAACTTTCTATCTAGGATTATGTCCCAATGCCAACCTTCGCTAAAAGTTGATGAACTCTTCTAATGAGGGTGGAGTGTGAGTCAGACAAGGAGGAATCCTAGATAGACATAATCACCTCCAAACTATCTACTTGATTTTATAATTTTATCTTTTGAGAAAAGATGTTTCAATAAGATAAAGATGATCATGACTTATAAAATTACAATCTAATTAATGATTAGTTGACGAATTATTTTCCGCTCAACTTAACACCAACATAATGATGTGTAATTATATTTTTATCGAGAATCAACATAAATAATTTTAAACAGTGTAGGATAATGTGACTTTATGTATACAAAATTAATCAAAATATCAATAATTCGTATTATAAAATTATAACATTGAGAAATATGTAGCTCCATTGATGGGACTTTGAAGCAATGGAAGGTAAGGGGTAGCCATAATAAGTAGATATAGGTTGGAAGTGGTGGGAACAAGTCCAGAGAGGATGAAGGCTACTGCCATTATCATTCCAAAAGAAACTTGAGGGGTCCTTTCCCTCACCTCTCCTTCCCATGAACATACACATGAACTAATACCATAACTAAGGCCAAATGGGCCCTCTCTTTCTCTTTCCTTCCATCACTTTCTCTCTACTCTATTTATTACTGATTTTTATACATCATCTAAATTAAAATGGGTCTATTTAGATATAAGATTGATTATTGTAACGGTAATATTAGGTACTATCGCCGTAAAATTAAAATTGATGGTATCATATATGTTTGAAATTAATCATAACGATAATAGTAAGGTGAATCATCGTAATAAGAAAAAGAAAATAACCATTAAGGATATTATTTAAAATTAGTATATATCACATTTTAAATTTAATAGTTATAAAATATTAAATTATTTCTACATAATATTTTATTTTTAATAAATAAAAATAAAAATAATATTGTTTCGAACTAATTTTTTTATTTTTTATTTTTAGTTAATTTATATTAATTATATAGAAATAAATATTTTCATTAGCTTATTAAAAAACTTATATTTTTATTTTTGATTATTTATATATTAAATAATCACTTGATGATTTGTAAAATAATTATACAAAATTTAAGGGAAGTTTTTAAGGCATAAAATGACGAAATTATGTGCCAAAGCTCAAAAGAAAAGAGCAAAAATGTAGGGATATAGACCATGAAAGACTGGTGAGAATGAAAAGGCAGACCGGAGGATGAAAAAATTGAGGTGATACAATATCTAATCTTATTATTATCGTTGTTTTTAAATTAACTGTAGGTAAATATACTGTTCATCCAAACTCACCACTAGCACATTTCACTGGAGTTTACTGATAAATTTTTTGTATAGTTAAAATTTAATTTTTTATATTTTAGAATTTGAAATTTAAGTGTAATTGTTAAGATCGATAAAAATATTTTTATTAATTTAACTTACATTTTTAAACGAAACTCGTGAAGCGAGGATGGGGTTATTGGTCAGTGAAACGTCTTTGTGGCAATGTGGTCCAATCAGATTGAATGGTTTACAAAATTTTCAGCTTTTGGCTTAGTCCATAGCGATATACATACGCCAACTCTTTTCATTAGAATACATTTGTTAGAGCAAGCACTCAATTTTTTTCCCCTTACGCGGTTATGCCCGCAGTAACCCCGAAAACGAGGTGTCCCCATTCAAAGGCCGCCTTTCATACCTTGTCAAACTTGATTTCTAAATAATTTTTTTATAAATTAGTCTAAAAATAATAGAGGAAGGAATCTTAAATATTAAGATTTGATGTTTCATTTTTTTTTTAAAATATGAATAAATTAAATTAAATATCATACTCAAACTAAATTTAAGTTAGTAGCCAATACTGATGTGGTCTGATAACAAATAATAATAGAGGGAGAGAGAGGAGGCGGCAATGAAAGATTGCAGCAGATCCGATGTAAAAGAGCGGATCCTAGCGAATTGCAGGCCCCAACCCCTCCCCATTATGAAGGCTTTTCAGAGATATCAATGGTGTTGGGATTCGCCTATACTCTTCTATCTTATGTACCATTCCACTACCCACTACCGGCTATTGTTTCTAATCATTAGGACACCAAGGTTTGTTTTTTTTTTCCTCTCCAATTATTCAAAGAAATAATCCTAGTTTTTCAAAAAATATTAATTTTAATAAACCCTAAAACGAGGAAAGATTGTATGTAATAGTAATATTATCTCTTTTTAATAGTTTTATATCACATCAATAATTCCATCTTGAATTTAATTTTTTAGGATGAAAATACTGATATAACATAAAACTATTAAAAAAATATATTAATCTATTCCTACTGTTAAAAACTAGCATGATTACTAAAATAATTAGATTATCGCCAAATATATCTCATTCTAACATGTATGAACTAACTTTTAACAGTAAAAATAAATATAATTTTTAGTATATAAATTAATTTACTTATTTTATGTAATAATGTGACCTAGTTTTAAGTGCATCTACTTACATGGATGTCACGACTGTGCCATTTTCTTTAATTTGCCTTGTTTTATTTTTTAAGTTTTAAAGCCGTAAAGCAGATTGTGGAACTTCTCTGCGTATCCTAGGCAGCTTTTTCAAAAGGTCTGCCTGATGTACACAGTATTATTAGTATATAAAAGCTGCATGTCCAAACGTATCTAACATTCTTATATCTTAAAAGTTTAATAGTTAAACAAAGAAAAACTAATAAAATATTTTACATTTAATATACTGATAATGTATATAAATTAAAAATAAAGTTGATTAAATTTAATTTTAAAACCTTTGATAAAATATGATTTAAATATGGACAATATATTAATATATATGTACCGAAGTTTGAAAATTCTGAAAATGGAAACTTTGTTTGAAACCTAGATATTTTATTAGATGACGGGAGAGGGATGGGCGGGGTTTATTATTAATGCATTCTTACTAAACCTAGAAGTACTAAAAAGAAAAAGAAAATGTAGCTTGAAATTTGTTTACAACCCCCCACGCATGCACCAAAACAAATAAGGATGAAGCAAGTGTCGAAATAGGAATCCTTAGTAGATGCTACGTGTTGGAATTTAGGTTATATATTGCCAACCCATTTATCGATTTTTAAAAAATATTCTAATCTGCCGTCTAACACTCAAAACTCTGTACCACTACTTTTTCAACCCTAGGGCTCGAACACTTGGATGTGGCATTGTTGAGATAACAAATTATTCCAAATATTTCATACATTTTTATGTAGGATATGAATATTTTTCTTAAATTGAATTACAACAATAGGAGCAGTGCCAACTCAAAAACTTATCATGTTTAGTGTTGGCAAATTTTGTTAATAAGATCCTTGAGCTTTGATTTTTATTAATACTTTGGACAACTACAAGTTCATTTATGATATTTAAATCAATTATTTAATCTATTCAGAAGATTGGTTTGGATTGGATCAAAGAAATCAACTTCAACTTTGGTGAGATTAAATTGAATCGGGTTAAACTTGGAAGCATATATTAAATATTCAAGACTTATCCTGATCTCATTGAAGATATTTTATGTAACAACTCGTTTTTTAGTGGTTTTAGAACCCCATTTCTGATGATTTTGTAAATATTATTATTTAATATTTATGAGGTTAGTATAAATGTTGATTAAAGTTTGGTCCTTTAATTTTGTCAATTGGATAGTTAATTGTGATATAATGACTAAATTGTAAAAATGATAAAAATAAATTTCTATAGATTTTTAATTAATCAAAGGGTCAATGGAGCACTTCGACCTTTCTTAAACCACCAAACAATGGTGGATCACAACTTTAATATTAAGCTTAATTATTTTAATATTAATTAATATAATAAATAAGATTAATATTAAATTAAATTTAATATTAAATCAAATGTTATTAAATTTAATTTAATATTAAGATAATCACTTTAATATTAAATTAATAAAATACTATTAAGATAAGTATTAAATTAAATTTAATATTAAATCTATAAAAATAATATTATTTTTGGAATAATTAATCTGAAATCAAATTATCTGGTAGAGTCCCAATAGGAGTGTGATTTTTCCACTACTCAATCGTTGAAGGACCACCCACCGGCCACCGGAATGTCATCGTTGCCTTTGCCAGCATTGTCGTGTCCGATGGTGCCATCACAGGTGCCACACCCTCACGACACCCCGAGCTAGTTCGACTGTTGCCGATTTAGTCCAGGCTAGTGACGGCCTAATCGATCCGGTCCTGCCATCGATGAGACTGTAGGCCCGGTTTCACATGCCAAACCCCATTCAACCAATTATTGGTCTCGATCTCGGTTTTGGGTTTTTAGGCTCAATTTTCGATCTCAAGTTTAATTTTCAAGTTCAATTACCCATTGGCCCAATTGTCTGACTTGAAAATTAATTTTTAAAAATATCATTTTTATTTTAATTAATTTGATTAATTTAATTTTACTTGATTAAAATTAATTTTCTCAAAAATCACTTAGATTTTCTAAATTAATTTTTTAAGAAAATTCTTTAATTAAATTCTCTAGTTTGACAATTCTCACGACCGCCTAATTTAATTCCACATCTAATAAGGGCTAGTTTGGCAATACTTTTGAAAAGTGCTTTTAAAAAGTGCTGTGAGAAACTGCTTTTGAGAAGTGCTTTTGAAAAGTTTAGTATAAAATTTGAGTGTTTAGCATTGCTGTCAAAAAGTGCTTTTGAGAAATAAAATGTCTATTTTAAACATGTTATTATCAAGTAACAAATATGCATTTAAATAATATTTAAATTAGTTAATATTATTATATTTTAGTAAGAATATAAAAAAATTATTATAACTTCTTGCTAATATTTTAATATATAAAATATAAATTTCAAATATTTTTAAGCAATAAATATTAATTATTTATAAAATTTAATTAGAATATATAAACTATATTTTAAATATTTAAATATAACTATTAAATATTTATAATTAGTATTTTAAAAAATATTTTTTTATTTTTAATTAATAATTTTAATACATTTGTAATTAAGTACCAAGAAAAAAAAAGAGAAAGTATTATGTTATTGGAGGGGTGAAAAAGTAATTAAGCACTAAAAGTGCTTTTGGGAGAGGAAAAGCTAAAAATTTTAGCTTCTCCTTTTCAGAAGTGCTTTTGAAAAACACTTCTGAAAAGCTAAAAATTTCAGCCAAAAACAGCCTGTTCTGCACAGCTTTTCTTTTAGAAGTGCTTTTGGAGCCAGAAGTGCTTTTGAAAAGCAATGCAGAACTGGCCCTAAATTGACTCAATTAAATTATTTCCAAAGTCATAGAATTTCCTTCTGATTTAAATGTTGTCCGATTAAGCTTTTTTTAAGCTAATGAAGGGACCATCAGACATATACAATTAAGCTAGAGTAATTGTAATTATGTCTAAAAGCATCGTTTCAATAATTTGCAATTTACTTAATCATGGAGTCCAGCCACAAGAAGTACCATGATTAAAAACTCCTTATTGTATATTTTTTACGAAAACAGTTCATCCAATCATGTGTGTGTTACTCTCATATGATATCCTTGATTCTTTTAAGTTAAATTTGTTCACTTAATAAAATTATATTTTGTCTCATTGTCACCATTGTGTCTTCTTAATGATTAATATAATCATTGTCAACAAATGACTGTGATAAATTACTTGTGCGAGAATAAGCAACCAGTGGTCACGTTTCATATATATTTATCAATCCACACAATGCCAATGAGAGGATATTATAACTCTTTAATCGAACTATAAATTCTATTGTTGCTAGTAAAGTCATGCCATACATAAATCATGTACCCAACATATTGGCTATGGGCTCGATTATCTTTAAAGCATAAGTCTCCACTTATATCAGAGCACATGAGTTATATATGCATGGTCAATGACTAACTCAGGATTGAAGTAAATTACACCATGAATGTCACAAGTGAATTAATTTACAAACGGATTCAGAATTAATTCATCCAATCCAATGTATCATTTTTTCAATGAATACATTTATGTCTCTACTCGTGGAGTTAACTGCTCTGATAACCAAGACTAGCCATCTCCCCAATTGGAATTGTAGATGACATAAATAATCCTTCTCCGTATTTGAGTCAAATACTCACTTTGATTTTTGTACGGGATTACAGATTCGTTTAGATTATCTATAGAAGTAAGTTATCTTTCTCGTAAGGTAAACATTCTTATAGTGCTACTTATCATCAGTTTGAACTTAGACAATCAATAAGCTAATATTTACTTGTCACAATTTCTCTATACATGCAAAACATGAAAGATAAAAACATAAAATATATAATATTAAAATGTAAAATTAACTTTATTTATTTATCGTTCAAATACATAGAAAACAATTACATATTTACTACAATATAAACATATTTTTCAATATCAACACCTCTACTACTTCTGTTTTTTATAGTTGAGTTAGTAGTCTCGATAACCTCTGTTTCTATAGGAGAGAGGGGGGGGGGGGGGAGAGATTTGTGAGAGCTAAATTGTGAATATTGCATGAATTAAATCGAGGCTTGAGCCAAAAAGAGCAATGTTCACTATTGGATCACATTACGTTTATGAATATTTCCAACGCTTTTCTTTCATGTTTTTGGCATTTGCATGAATGTGGGGACAGAAAGCATGTTTGTTTTTGCATGAAAATTGAAGAATCTAAGCCATGTACCATGGGAGTAGGCGTGGGAGTGACACTAGGGTTGATGATGGAGTTTCGAGTTTTCTTGATACCTCTAATATGGCCAAAATAGGATAAATATAAAAAGAAAAAGAAATTGAGAGATCGTCAAACTGAAGAAAAAAGAATCAAAGGTTTAGATTGGGGACATTAGGGTATGTGCATGAATTGGATTCGCAAGTTCCAAGCCCAACCAGCTGACGTTTGATGCCAATGTCTACAGTAATGTCCTTTATGATCATATGATCCACCCACTTGCACGCCTTCGTCTGTATCCTTACAGATTTGAATTTTTATCATCCAATTTTCTCATGTTTTCAATTAATCACCATATTTTCATTGTTGTTGTAAATACAATATATATATAGTAACTTTTTTTTTTCATTTTTGTTGTATATAAGATATTAAAGAGTGTGTTCAAGATTTTGATTGCTGATATTGTCCAATTCCACCGGAGAAGCTAGCCCATATGGTAGAGGTTAGGCAGAAGTAACATATAGATTGTCATTAGCCTGTTGGTTCAGGCAAGTGGGTCTCACCACAAATTATGCCCGGAACCAATCCAGGCTCCAGGCAGGAGCAGCGAGCTAGACTAGTAAATTTTTGGCACCTATGTACGTTTGGGCCAAAACTGTGATGCGGCATCTTTCAAGTATAAGCTAGTGAAGGCAACATCCGGACAATAATTTGATTTCGAAAACAGAGTTGAAAAGGCCGGAGGGTCATCATCATAAACTGATTGCTCAAACATTTGCAATGGATGCATTGCATATGGCATATTTAGACAGGAGGTGATCAGTCAAGGACCCAAAGCGACGGGTCAATGGCAGAATCCACCAGCTCTGCACCACCAACAAAGTGGACAAAAGTAAATACAAAGTTTTCTCATTAGTCATTTCGGTGACTGCTTCACAATCATGGCCAAAACCCTACATCCCACAATTAGTGCTTGTTTTTTTTCAGTTTATAGTTTGGTCAAAATGTAGCTTGGACTCGTCGCAATTTTGATGATACTTTTGAGTCTGTTTGGAGTACATATCCTTTTAACTTTGTCCGACAAACTTACCTTGTAAAGCAAGTCGCTGAAGATACAAAAATGGCGATGGCACAGATGTTTAACCTATTCTAATGGGGTTAGAGAATCAATGCAATTGAGCAGAATAGAGCATTAGATGGTGACAGGAACTTGATTTCGTCCAAAATGGCTTCCTTCTTAATTTCTTTTTTAGCTTTTAGGTAGTGTTGCAAACTGTAGTTTCATATGTATTACTCCATAAATATACTATTTAATACTCATTTTTATTTTTTAAAATCCATCAAATCAATACCTTGAAAACTTAAAAAGAGAATATGAATTCAAAGTCTGAAAATGATATCATTGGGTGAAACAATCACCATTTCCAAAAATTAATAACATAAAAAAAACCCTTCATTGACTAAATTAGTGGATTGGTACAACAAAATTTTAAAGGTTAAATGAAAAAATGGGCCTATTTGTTTAGCACAAACGCTGTGGTGTGGTGTTGTTGGGCCGGCATATGCGGTGGGTGTGAATCTTGGATATGGAGGTTTCACCTCCACTCCAATATTTATTTAAAAATGTTTTCATGATTCTTATACGCAAGTCAAAATGTTTTCATAAAATATTTAATGTGATATTTAAATTATTATTTTGTGTATTATATAGTATTTGTAGTTTCATAAATTATTTAATGTAATACTTATACTTTGAAAATATTTAATGTGATACCTAAACTATCAATTTGTGTATTATTATAGTACCTGGAGTTAATATACTTAATAAATACTAAGCAAACCAATAAAAATTTAACACATGAATTTTTTACCAAATAATTAATTCCACATAAATAATATAATATTATATGAAAAATTAAATAAAATTGAAATGGAATTAAAAAAAATTAAAAACAAATAACTTAAACCTAATCAACATGAATTTAACTTTATAAAAACCTATTTGATTGCTTAAGATTTTTTAGAGGAGATTTAAATAGAAAAATAGTAAAATGTTTGAGCTTCCAATTTTTAACTTAAAATTTTAAATTTTTTCTTAAATTTATACAAGTCAAAATTTCTCAAAATCCATGTCTCTTGCTTGAGCTATGGAGCTTGAATAGGATGTCAGATAACTTGATTTCGATTACAATGAGATTTTTTTAAATTTTATTTTTAGAATGTTTGGGTTAATCTTAAGCTAAGAAGGTGAAGTTTTCGAAAGAAAATTCGAAGAAAATCAAGACCATAATTTTACAATTAGGAATTCATGTGAAGGAAACTTGATTTCAAATGGTAAGCTATTCGGAAAAGATGACTCCATTAAAGAATATGATGTTTTTATTTATGTAAGTTTACTTCTTTTTTATTAATTATATGTGACTTAAGTTCGGTTAATTTTTAAAATTTAATTTAGTTTGATATTTTTATTTAGTTTTTCACATGATGATATATTATCTCTGTGGGATTGATGATTTGGAAAAAGAAAAGTTTTCACATATTGAATTTTAATTGGTTGGTTTAGTATTCATTAACGATGTTAATTTCAAGTATCATAATAATGTACAAATTGATAGTTCAGGTACTGAATTGAATACTTTCAAAGTACAAGTATCACATTAGATATTTTATGAAATTATAGGTACCAAATAATAGACATACTGATAGTTTAAGTACCACATTAGACAGTTTATAAAACCATAGGTATCAAATGCGACATTATCCCTATAATCTATAAATGGGCAGAGATTTTTAGATGATTAATATATAGAGAGGTAATTGAGCTTGACAACTTATACCTACGTGATACTAAATTTTTTTTATGAAACCAACTGATTCCTGAACTTGAAAACCGTAAGCCAAAGTGATACTTCATTTTAGGTACCTCAGTGACATCGTTAAAATTTTTCAATTTCACCAATAAATTGCGGCCATGTGTCATGTTTTTTAAAACCCGTGAATAAATATTAAATTTGTTAAAAATTAAGCTAAAAAATAAAAGTAAATAATAAATGAAATACCAATGCAATTGAAATATGTTTTACTACATTCATTAGAAATTGTGTTTGGGAATTTTTTTATTTTTTATTTATAAAACTTAAAAAAAAAAAAACCATTCATCTCCACCTAAACTTTTCGACAACCCTTCATTTCATAAGAAATCAAAGACAACTAAGTTGACAAGAAGGAAAGACTTCAAGAAGCTTGCTTGGTAAGCCGTTATCATGGTTTATATATATATATATATATATATATTTTTTTATTGTGTTATATTATCATTTTTGTGTTAACTGAGTCAAATTTATTTGAAAAAATGTTCATTATTTCACATATTTTGGGTTATGTGAATTTTAGGGTTTAAGTGTTATATTTAAATTTAGGGTTTCAACAATGTTAAAACTCGATGTATTGATTTTGAACTTGAACTTGAAGAAACCATGATAACTATTAATTAATGGGTTTAGGATGAAAATTAGTATAGGTTTATGGGTAAAAAAGTTTTGTTTCAAGGTAAATAACTAATTGAACTAAGACTCAATCTATCAATCGATTGATTGAGATTTGACACAATATTGATACCCTTACATCTCAATTAGAACATTTTAAGTTTAGGGACTAGTTTAAATTTGTCATAAATTGAGGAATTTTAATGCAATTTACCCTTTTTTACTTTTTTGTGTGTGTTTCCCCCGTAGGCACATTGAAAGGAGTTTTGGGGGTTTTAGCCCCAACTAATTTTAATTTTAATATTTTAAACTAAAATATTATTATGTGGATAAATAAACTTGTATCGTACGTAAATGAAGAAATTATTTCCATGGAAAAAAAAATATTTAATGGAAACCTAAAATGTATAGTCTGTTTTGCTTTAAATTTATTATAATAATAATAATAATAAATAAATAAAGAGAAACTAAGAAAAGATTTGGTTAAAATGCTAGATTTATGGAACAAAATGATATCCAAATATGATTAAAAAATACTTAAAACATGATTAGCTTGGATCTGAAATCGGCGACAGAGAAGGCAGGATTTTGTTGAGGCAGCTGTTGTACTTGAATGGCCTTTCAAGTTGAACGATATGTCCTGAATTTTCTATGTAGTCTACACTCGCTTTCTCCCCTATTTGCCTGTCAACATTCACAATCCTCATTCCTCCTTTCAACAGCAAACTAAATCAAAAACGTGTACTTACTGTTGCAAGTAGTGGGCATTCTCCACCTCAAATATCTTGTCATCCTTTCCCCACAAAACATGTATCCTCTGCCACCAATTTCTATATATTAATTCACTTCTCACAAGCCAACTATGTTGTTCATCAAATCAATTGATACCTAAATGCTCCAGAACATATGGAAACAAATATTTGCATGTTCTGGTGTTTTTAAATATAAAAATAGTAAATTTCATGCAATGGCATGATGGTCAAGTGTATTCACCGTCTCAGATGTGATCTGGATTTAAGTCACGTTTCTTGTTCAGGTTTCATTTGTAATTTACTAATATATATATATATATATATATATATAATATTTTTAATTTACCGTAATTTAATTTTTGTACATAATATCATTAATTAATCAAAATAGTGAACACTATTGATTATTCCCGTTAAAATGTTAAATATTTGTACTAATATATATTATTGTAAAAATAGATGACTAAATTGTATCAAATTAAAGTATAAATACTAAATATCAATTTGAGTATAATAGAAAGATCAAAATTAAAATTTTGATATTTTTATTATTTTAAATATGAAAGCTAAACTATGGGAATTATTTCTTTTCTAGTAAAAATAGTTAAACAAAAACAATTTTTTAGGAAAAAAAATTAACTTTTCTATTAATCAAGTTACAAATTCATAAAATTAGAATTTAGCCAGAGTTTTTTTATGAAATCAAAATTGACCAATTATTTCTACCATTTTTTTTCTTTTCTAACCATATAAAATATAAAATATACAAAAAATAATTGCAAAGATTAGATTGTATTTTGTGGGTTTAATTTTATTTTTTATAATTATAATAATATTAAAACTTATTAGTTAGAATTTTTAAAATATTAAAATTTATTAAATTATTTCTAGCAAATATAATTTTTAAAAATAAAATGAATATTCAGTTTCAATATCTAAAATCCTTTGTTCTTATAACAAATCAAAATATCTAAAATATTTGTATTAATTTCAAAGTGAATTTAAGTAAAATATGTTTTTTTCTTCATATTCCTATGCACTAGGACTTAATACTAAGTAATAAATCTAATATTCAAATATGTATATATAATTCTGTAAAAAGATAGATTAAATTAAAAGTGTTTATGGGTTGGGTTCAGTTCAGGTCTTAGTATGATATCAAAATATTTTATATTTGCTTAATTCAGCCCGAAATATGAGTCTAAAATTTTGCCTAAACCCACTTATATTTGTTAAAGACTAATCCAAACCTAATTTAGGCCCATTCATATTATTTTTTAAAAAAATATTATATTATATTATTTTAATATTTAATTATTTTATACATTTTTTACTTTATTGAAAATTTTTATATAGTCATCTTTAGATTATTTTAATGTTTACATTAGAGTTGTATTATATATTTAGTATAGACTTATTTTTTAAATGTGTTCTAAATTACAAGATACAAATGATATAATATAAAATATTATAAACTTAAAAATGGGTCAGGTCGGGCCGAGCTTGGGCCTTGAAGATTCAAACCTAAGCCTGACCCATATTTTAAATGGACCTAAATATTTTTTGCCCAAGTCCATTTTTTCAGGCCTAATATTTTTACTCAAACTCTCTTAAGTTTCAAGTAGACATTCGGATTTGGACGAGTAGCTCGACTCATGAGCAAGTCTAAATTGAATGATGTTGAATATTTAATTTTATTATTATACATTTAGTGACTATATATACATTGTTGTGTTAGATATATACTTTCTTTAAGTCATAATTATAATATACATCACTCTATTATGTTTAATTTTATGATTTAATAGATATTTTTTTATTTGATATAATTTAGTTTCTTTATTATTATAACCTCGCTAGTTTATTTTGTGTGTGTGGTAAAATAGGTTTTTCTAAAATATCACATTAATATTTTAATTAAAATAGTTAACAATATTAATTATTTTAATTTATTAATAATATTATAAAAATATATAACAAAATGAGTGTAAAAAAACCAATACTGAGATCACTTCATTTTCTTATAATATCAAAAGAAAAAGAGAGAACCAAAGGTGAAATACGTGTCAACAAAAGAAAAAAATCTTATAGCTTTTATTTTATATATAATTATATAGATATATTTATTGTTGACATGTCGATAGTAAAATTAAATTATAAATTAAGGAGAATGATAATACAAATTATTTTATTAATTATTTTTATTATATTATTTTTTATCCCGTCCGATAAAAAAAAGATATATAATTTTTTATTTAAAAGAATGATATAAAAAAATGATATATCCTCTTTTAATTGAAGAAGATCATGTATGACGTGATGGAAATAATTTATAAAATAAATATTCCATCAATAAAGTTTGAATAGAAATAAATATTATATATCCATATCTAGGAAAGAAATATATATATATATATATATATATATATAATTATATATGTAGTTTTCAGATTATGCTATCAATTTATTTTCAAAAGAGTTTGATTATTTAACATAATCTTCCACTAATTAACCAAAATTTTTATTAGAGCTACGTACCTGCTGATAACTAGGGACTGTAAATTCCTCGTCACTGATAACCAAAGCCTTCAAGAGTTCCACTTTCTCCCTTCTGTATTTACATATTTCCTGTAATTATTTTGAAGAATTTATTATTTATAATTAAAAGTCAGTAATAAAAAATATTTGATGCCTACATCGTCAATTAATAATAAGATAACACAATATCACTTATGTAGATAAATTATTTCTATGGATCTTTTCTACTACATTATTTATGATCTCTTTCTAATTATTTAATGAAATTTCAACCGTTTTTTTCATGTCATTAACACATCATTTTGGTAATTTTTTTATTCTGAACCCTGACCTTAAACCCTGAACATTTAACCTTGAAACTCAAATCCTGAATCCTAAACTCGAACCTGAACCATGAACCTTGAATCATAACTTTGAACCTCGAACCTTAAACCCCAAACCTCAAAAGTGTTTAGGATTTAGTATTTGGGGTTTGAATTCAAGTTTAAGATTCAGGCTCAGGGTTAAGGTTTAGGATTTTGCGGTTTAATGTTTAGGGTTCAAGGTTAATGGTTCAGGTTTAGGGTTCAAGATATTGAGAAAAAATATCAAAATTATGTGTTAATAACATAAAAAAATTACTGAAATGTCATTAAATAATTAAAAAATGACCATAGATAATGTGGTGAAAGAATCCATTAAATAATTTTTCCACTTATGTAAAACAAAAAAATACTTAAGGGTTTAAAAATAAATTTAAATATTTTTATTTTTAAAAAAATCAATTATATATCAAATTAAAAAAAACTAAAATTTGAATGAGAAACAAAATAATTTTAATTATAATTTAATTATTCTTAAATAAAATTGGTAACATTTACTTTATAAGTCCTTAAATATATATTTTTATTTTATATTAATGATATGTTATCTTCAACAGTTATCCTTTAAAATAATAATAAAAAATTACTCGGGAGTCAAAATTGATTACCTCCAAAATTTCTTTGTAAATAAAATTGGGCAACTTTGGAAAACTATGGGAAGCAAGTTGAATGAGGGTTTCGACGCCCTTGATTGAGTCAGGGAGCAAATAATCTGGCCAGCCATTGAACCCAAGACGGTGGAGTCGGGCTTTGCTGATGGACTCAGTCAAGGCCAGAGGGGAGCAGGTGACCACCATAGAGTGGACCAACTCAGGGTATATCTCAGCCATCTTGAAACCAACCATTCCTCCATAACTAAAACCGACCAGGGTACATTTTTGGACACCCAGTTTCTTCAACCCTTTGGCTATGCACTCAGCTTGGAACTCCACCGACCTCTCACTCTTGTCGGTGATGGAATTGCCGAAGAAGACGAAATCCGGGACGTAAACGGAGTAGTGGTTGGCCAAACCTAACGCCTGAAACTGCCATGTTAGGATACCGTCGAAGGCAAAGCCATGTAGGAAGACTACGGCTGGCTTTGTGGTGGTCTGTGTCGGGACCCAAAAGTTGACTACCGTTCCTGGCTCGATCTCTATCTTTTTAGGGCTTATCCCAGCTAGCTTCAACACCCCATTCAGAAAAAACTTGTATATCTTCAACAAACCCATACTCTTCTCTTTTTCTTTCTAAATTTGCTGCTCAACCCAAACCTTAACACGTATCCACTGTTGTATGCCTTCCTTTACATCCTTTTATCACTTTCACGTCTTAAAATTTCAATATTTTTAGTAAAAAATTAATTGAACTATTTCCCTAAAAATTGAAGACAAAATTTAATTAAAAAAATAAAAATATATAATCATTTTACAGTCGATACTCACATGAGTAAAAATCTTCTGCCGTTATCTGTGCCCCCGTAACAAAATTAAGGTTGCTTTTAAATCTTGCCTTTCAACCCTTTTTTTAATCTATTATAATTTCAACTGCTCATGAATTAAAAATAATAATAATCATTAAAATGTCAATAATTACATTTTTTTAATATATTTCTACACAAGATATACAAATAATAAAATTATTGAAAAATAAAATATTTATGTATCTATACGGTAAAATTTCCAAAAATTCATTTTTTTTCCAAACAATTAATATTATTTTAAAAGTATTATTTTTTTATATGTTGATAAATTTAAAAAAATACAACAATTATAAGAAGCATTGAATTTAAATCCAAAACAGAACATTCTATTTTCACATCAATTTTTATATATTTTTTATATATCACGAAGATATGATAATCTAATATTTATTAATAATAAATATATACTTACGCACACACCCACCATGTTTCTTTTCTTCTACTTTTATATAATAAAAGTGGTTAATTTTTAATTTTGGTCCTTCTAATATGCTTAAATTTGAGATTTAATCTCTATATTTTAATTTCTAACATGTTCTAACATGTTATTAATTAGTTTAATATTTTTATAATATAATTAATTAGTTCAAATAGTTAATATCATTAACTTTTCAATTAAAATGTTATGTGGTTATATATAATTTGAAAGTAGATTTATAAATCCAAAAAGTAAAGAGGTTAAATTCTTGAAAATAAAAGCAGGAATAATAAATTCCAAATATATGAAGTGTAGAGACTTAGAATCATGGTTGTTTGAATCGGATTCAATCAATCGGGGTATAGATCTGAAGGAGGTATCAGACTAATTGACCGGCAAACCAATACTAATCGATTAAACCAAGCTAAAAAAATCAATTGAATTGTTTTTCTTTAATTTCCTTTTTAATAATTTATTCAATTGAACTATATGAACTAGTGACTTAACTAGTTCTGGAAATATTACTTAGATTATATTTTAATTTCTAAAATTTTAAGTTTCAATTTAATATAAATAAATAAATAATTAAGTGCGAAACGTAGGATAATAAAGTGCACTTTTTTTTTTTGGTAATTGAAACAAAAAGAAATACAGAGATTACTTCCTAGACATATTATCAAAAGTATAGTCTTCCTTCATAATCCCTTTGATCTCCAAAAGGGGTTCCTCAAACATGTGCAATGTTTCGCTTCTCGTTAAAGCCATTTTCACTAAAGTATCTGCTACTTGATTGGACTCTCTTGGAACATAATTCAAGGACCACTTCTCTTCAAAGGATAGAATTTGTTGAATCCTCCTTACTAGAGAGCTTTTTGGGCTATCAAGCTTGCTTTCACAAATAAAAATAACATTTTCAAGGTTATCAGACTGAATAATGACCTCAGCATAGCCTTGTTTCTGAACGAGAAGTAACCCATCCAAAATTACCCATAGCTCAGCAATCACTGCTGTACATTTCCCCAAAGGTCGATTATACCCTAAGATCCACTGTCCTCTACCATCACGTATAACTCCTCCTGCAGTAGAGAAACCAGACACAAAATTAACAGCACCATTAAGGTAGAAACACATACCTGAATTCTGATGAGTAGAAGACTGATTTGGCCGGCAATCTAGCGCTATAATCTGAGTAGAGGAAAAATGATTGGCCCAACTATAAGAGGTACTGATGATGTCCTTAGGACTCATAGAATTCCCTTGGAAAATGATCAAGTTCTGGTTCTTCCAAATACTCCAAAGAAGAATCCCAAAGAGGCAAGTCCAATTAGAGTTATTTGCACCAACAGAATGGTGAAAATGCAAATTCGAGAGCAACCACTCTGAAATATTACCAATGAAGAAGCTATCAAAATAGTTGGAAGGGATGATTTATTTCCAAATTTCCTTCGCATAAGAATAATCCCTAAGAGTATGAAGAATATCCTCCGTTAAATGGCCACAGAGATGACATGAAGCGTCTTGTGCAATACCTATTCTAACCCTTTCGAAATTATTTAAAAGACACTACTTAAGAACCAACCAGATAAACTGCTTGACTCATTGGGGCCCTGGAGTTTTCCAAACAATACTCCAATTCACATCCTCCGGATTCCAAGACTCCTCCTTAAGCATAAAATGCACTTTCGTTTCTAAAAGAACATGTTTTTTTTTTTTTTTTTAATAATAAAGAAGGCAACCAAGTGCCGTTATTTATCCTTTATAAAGGAATTACCCAATTTATCTTCTAACAAAAGCTTCCTAACATGAAACGTAAGAAAATCAATAATCGAAAGTTCGGTTTCCCCTCTCAGACAAGTTCTAGCTATCTAATCAGCAACCATGTTCCCTTCTCTTCAAATAAACTGGAATTTCACCATTTGAAAGCACCTCTTAATCATTAAATAGGAGAATAAACACGTTTCAACACGTTTAAATTCATATCATCTCACATTAATAATAATACCGATTTCAACTATAGTAAAACTCAATCTGCCTAAAAAATACGATAGAAATAATTGTTGATATTAATGTTCGGTTGCCGCAACCACAAAATTAGACAATAAAGATTCTGACATCTTAAATAAAATTTCATGGGTCCTTTATGTATCCACGTTAGGTGAGCTGTGGTTTATATATACATTTACATATCTATTAGTTTATAGTTTCCTTTAGATTGAGTCAAACTCGTCCTTCTATTATTATGTTGACATTTAATTTTGTCCATACTTACGATGTCAGTTAATTAGACCCTAGAATCGTTCGACAAGAGCTAAAATTGAATTTTATTTTAAGTGAAATTAGCTTTAAAATTAAAATTAAACTTAAAGATTTTGAGACAAGGACTGAATCAAACTGATTTTACAAGTTTTGGGTTTGAATTGAATTTCACAATTAAATTGGGACTGAATTTAAATTAATTTTGAGGTTATTTTTCAAGTTTAATTTCTATTTAATTAAAACTTAAAGAAAATATGCCATGATGGGTGGATATTAGGATATCCATATATGGTTTTTAAAAGAAGAAGGAAAATAATTTTTTTAAAAAAAGGTTTTTTTGTGCAGGGCACCGTGCACTGTTGCCGGAAAGTAAAGAAGAAGACAGAGGATGGTGAAGAAAAAATTACATCCTGAATGAATATAGATAAATTGTTATACATTTCATTCTAAACAAATACAAAACTATAACAAAAAAATAGAAAACATACAAAAATATTAAATAATATTTGAATCTAGATACACATTTGTTCATTTCATTTAAAATAGCTGTAAAACTAAAAAAAATAGAAAATATAAAAAAATATTAAATAATATTTGAATCTAAATACACATTTGTCCATTTCATTCTAAACAAGTACAAAACTATAATATATATATATAAAATATACAAAAAAATATTAATAATTATTTAAATTTTTTTTAAAAAATAAAGTATGAAACAAAAATTAAAGAAACGATTGACAAAAAAATTCAAATATGAAAAAAAATTAGAAGTATAAAATATTTTTAAATAGTTTGAATTTCAAATGTGCAAGTTGATAATATTCACATAAAAATATAATTTAATTTTTACCATATTAATAGAAAAAAGAGTTTATAGTTCTTATAATTTTTATATATATATTTAGAATTATTAATATATTTTTATAATTTTTAAATTTTTTATAGTTTTGCACTCCATAATAAATTTAAATAATCATATGTTTAGGTTCAATTCAACTTCTTAGCCTAGGCATTTTATTAAGTTTATAATTTTTTATAAATTATTATTATTTCTGAATGCTTTTCATATTTTAATTTCTTAGAATTTTTAAATAATTATTGATATTTTTTATAATTTTTAATTTTCTATAATTTTAAACTCATTTAGAATGAATCTGAATAAATGGTTATTGAAATTCAAATAAATTTGGATTACCAATTGTTTAAGCTTATTCCAGATGTAATTTTTATTAATTAATTTTATATTTTGTAAAAAATTTGTTGACATGGCATGCCACATAAACATCCTTCAACATGAATTGTCACGTGTCATCTTTTGATGGTTGTTATCAACAACGTCAGTATCGTTAATGGTCAAGCTAGTCAACTAACGGTTTTCAGAAGAACATCAATAAGATATGTTTTTTTAAGGACTCAATTGATTTTTATTATTATTAAAAGAAAACAATTAAATTATAAATACAATTTGTAAACATCACTGTAATAGGCCAATTTAGCCTGGGTCCATAGAAAAAAATAATAAAATAAAACAAAGTCCAAGTCCAATCCAAAATTACAAATATATCATTTGGCCCGATCGGAATGACCCATTGCTTGAGAAGATTGAAGGTCCATCTACAAGCTTGACGCATATGAAAGCATAATCTTCAAGGATATGCAATATTAGATATGATATACAATCTTAGATATGATATACAATCTTAGAAGATATGATATGCAATCTTAGATATGATATGCAATCTTAGAAGATATGATTTTGTAATTTTAAAGATTTAATTTGTAGATACCCTTTAATCTTAGCCGTTGATGTAATTGATCTGTACCGTTAGATTTGGAGAGGCTCAACTATAAATAGAGGCCTCTCCCTTTATTGTAAATCACTGGAGTTTTGGGAAAGCAATAAGAATTCTTGAGAGCATTCACTCAAATTTCTCTCTCTATTGCGTTCTTATTTTCTGCGGTTTATTCTTATTTTATTCTTCGCTCATCTTCGTTTTTCAACATTTTTTATTTTGATTTAATCCCCGTTTCCTTGATTTTTAATCCTTTTTTATATTTTATTTTTTAATAATTTTAGTATTATATCAAATTATTTCATTTTCTTTATTAGGATATTTTATTAAATTCTATATTATTTTTTATAATATTTATAAATTTGTATATTATATACTATTTGAATTGTCTTATCATTAATATAAAATTATATATTGTATATTTTAAATATGTAAATCATTTATGAATATATATATCTTATATTACTATATTATATGTTATCCCTTATATATATTTTCTATATATTTAAAGTTTTATATATAGTATTTATTTATTTAAAAATATATTATTTATTTCATTATAAACATATATTTTTCCGTTTTAGATTTTGCCATATCATTTTTATATTTCCTTTTTTAAAAATTGTTATAATATTCATTAATCGTTTTGAGTATATTATTTACCTTATATTACTATTTTTTTATACATGAATTTAATCTTATGAATAAATTTTTTTCCTCTTTAATTTTTTTCATAGATTCTTTTAAAATTGGTATTATCTACTTTATATTTTTTTCTTTATTTTGATTATTCATTTTTTTTAAAAATTAGAATCCATTATTTTTGTTTACCTTAACATTATTATTGCTTGTCATTCTTTTACTTAATTTCAACTTAAATTGTTCAAGTTTTTAAAGAAATCATGTTCTCAAATCTTTTCGAATTTTCGGCATTAGGACAATAACTAACCAATCTGGTACCAATTTTGGGCGTTACGAGGGTGCTAATCCTTCTTCGCATGTAGCCGACTCCCGAACCTATTTTTTTGAATTTCGTAGTCCAAAATCAATATTTTAAAGCAAAACGTTTTATAAGGTGATCCGATCACACCTAAGCAAAAAGGATTGATGGCGACTCCATTTTTGTTTTTTTAAAGTCGACCCCGTTTTTTCAAAATAAAAAAAATGGTTTCGACAGCTTGACGACTGCACAGGGGGCTAAGAGAGTCAAGCCGTAAAATTGATTATTTTTTGTCTTTTTGTCGAAATTTGAAAATTCGATTTGAAAATTACGATCCTTTTATTGCATGTGTTCACATCATTGCATATGATTGTTATTTTCTCGCACACATAGCATTGCATGACCGTTGTGGTCACACCTTTAAGTGGGAGTGAGAAACTATGTCTTCGTGACATTTTTACCTCCGCATAGGCTAGTGGACTGCTTCCGGGATACATCTGTACCTATGTCTCCGTGAGATTTTCAACTCTGTATGGTCATAGAGAAATATATTCCCCTAAATTGAACTCGGTTCGTATGAGCCTATAATGGGTGAGAATTGAGGAATCTGCCGGTTCAAGTACCCTTGCCTTAGAGCCAAACCATATATAGTGAGCGCTAAGAGCATACCTTAGGTAGAATCATACCAAACCCTAGAGGTCACCCCAATTAGGTGCTCTATTTTGTGTTTATTTCTTTTGTGCTAACGTGTTTTGTTTTGTTTATGTCCGCATTGCATTACATCATTATAAAGAGGAGGTGTTGATCATATTCGATTGCTAAATAGAATATTTTGTCATAAGGAAACGAATTTTTTGATAAAGTGGATTATAATACAGTCGTCCGAATATGGTCCAAGTAAACATGACGAGAGAGTGCTGGAAGTCCACGGAGGAATACATGACTTGGTTTCATCGCCAAAGATTCAAGCTAACGAAGATTATTCAAGAGCCGTCACGTCTTGATTTTTTGAAGAAGCCAATGAGTGTCGTGGAGATAAGTGAGCAATGGGTCGTGGCCCAGATCAAGCAATAAAGAGCTAGCGAAAGCATCTTTTAGAAAATTTGCAAGATTTGACCATGAAGAAAAGATCAGTGTTTTCACTTAGACTATGAAGCGCAAGGCCGCATATGTAATCCGTTTCATGTAAAGAAATTTATTTTTTAGAAAAGTTATTCTAATGGAATTCAATTCATAATCAACACCTCTCTTTCTTTTGCATTCATTACATGCATCTGCATCGTATTGCATCACTTGCATTAGACTTTTAAAAAGTTAACTTGGAAAACATAGAACAAAAGTTGGAGAGATTAGAGCAAAGGCAAATACAGATGCAAGAGCAATTGACTAAAATTCAACAAGATATACGAGATCAAATGTTAGAGTTCCAAAGAAATGTGATTGGCCAGCTAAGTCAGTTACTAGCTGAAGAGCCTGAAAAAAGGAAAGGCCCAGTGGTCAACAGTGGGTATGATAATGAAGACCTCATCTATCCCCCAAGTTTTACCCCTATAAGCGTCCAGACCCAACCAGACGCGCATCCGCAAGGGGTATCCGTAACTATCAGACCCCAACAGCATCAGGCCAGTATGTCGGCACCAATAAATTACTTGATAGGCTCAGGTCCTAATCCGGGAGGCAATCCAACTAATTCTATTTTCATTGATCTGACTAGTATAGAAAAAATAAAGAAGGCTAGTGTGGAGATCCTGAAACAATGTGAAGATCGTTACAAAAGGAAAAAGCGAGAGTGGAGCTCCCGAGTTAATACTTTAAGGGCCCTGAAGAAAAAAGAAAATGAGGTGAATAACACGAGTATGCATAGCAGGGGTTATTCAAAACCGATTACTATAGGCCAGCCAAGAACGGCAACTACTAGCCATCAGGTTCCTCAAAGGCAAGAACCCAATCCAAGACTGAACTCAGAAAAGTCCCAATTCGTGCCCATCCCAATCACGTATAGGGAGCTGTATCAAATCTTGTTTGATGCACACGTGCTATTCCCTTTCTACCTAAAACTTATACAACCCCCATACCCTAAAATGGTACGACACGAACGCCCAATGTGAATACCATGTGGGAATCACAGGACATTCGATTGAGAACTTCATTGCTTTCAAAAAAATGATCGAAAGACTTGTCAAAATGGGTATTGTTAAATTTGACAATCCCTCTGAGTTAGAAAATTCGTTACCCAACCATCTAGATAAAGGGGTGAGTTCCGTGATGGAAAGGGGCACGAGATTCAAGAATGCATCGAGTTCAGGGCTTTAGTGCAAGACCTGATATTTAGGGATCTGAATGACGTATCTGAAGAGGGAACTGGGGAATACAATTTTCCAAGCACCTTACATACTTAGGAGAGTTCTGAACAATAGGACGGTGGAAGAGATATTTTTATTTTTTAAAGAAAATTTAGAGTAATATTCAAAACACCCTTGTTGCCTTAAGCTTAGAGGCAATAAGGATCCTTTTGTGAAATAGGCTCATGTCCAAAATCTTTATTTCAATAAAATGCATCTTTTTGAACAAATATTCTTTTATTCTTTTCATGTATAGATTCTTTTATTTTTGGACATTCTTTCAAATATTCTTCTTTATTCATACCATATAAATAACCATCCTTAGAATCATTTATTTTTTAGATTTTGCCTTCGTACCTATAACAGGTCCCCAGATATCAATGATATGAGCAATGTTGCTATTGACTCAGAATCTCCTTTTTGAGTGAGATATGTGTCTAGGGGGATCTCAGGATTTTGAAGATGACAAGAGATTATAATCTTATTTCTTGACTTGTTAAGAATGGTAGAACAAGATGATAAACGAATCCTACTTTACAAAGGATCAATGAACATTGTGAATCTATAGGAAGAGAAAGAGGAAAAGATCAGAGCCTGGAAAAACAAAGCGGGGCATTATTGAGTTATTCCAAGAATTTAAAGATGTTTTCATACGATTGTATCAAGATATGCCTGGGCTACTAAGACCTGTGGATGCTGTTAAGGCAAAGAGAGGTCCATAAGAATGTCTGAAGGATGCATGCAGGTGGTTTTAAAAAGGCCAGGCTAAATATGAGGTTCGGACACTACTGGTCTACCATGGAATGGGATTGCGTCAGTTATACTGCAAATACCAAATTGAAGAAGACAATATTTATGTGCCTCTTCTATTTCTTCACAGACTTTTCTATATATGGGGCATAGATGTTATGGGACTGATGTCGTCAAAAGCTTCTAGTTGACATCATCTTTGTGGTCGTCAATTACTTCACTAAGAGGGTGAATATTGCTTCATATGCTAATATTGCAAAGTCGATAGTTATCAAATCGCCAAAAAAAAAAGGGAAAAAAGAAAGGAGCAGATGCTGGCAAAAATGCTAGAAAAGATCATAATACACAACTGTATAATGTCAAAAGTTTACAGTCTGTTCAAAGATCAGGTGCCATATCACAGTACAGCAAAGGCTGCCAAAAGAAAAAGTACAAAAAGAAAGAAAAAATAAAAAATAAAAACAACAAAAAAATTATGGAAAGTGACCGAGACTTGTAAAGATTGGCATAAGAAGCTATCATTTACTCTCTATGTTTATCAAACGTCGACCAGGACTTTCATTGGGGCAACACCTTTCCCATTAATTTATGGAATAGAGGTGGTTCTGCCCATAGAAATCGAGATTCCTTTTTTTCGAGCTTTGATTGAGTCAAGAATTAGATGAAATAGAATGTCTGAAGAAAAGGGTTTGAAAGTATTCATCATAATCAAATGTGCCAAAATAGATGATGCTGATTTATGAAGGAAAAGGTTTATACAAGGGAATTTCATGATGAGGACTGGGTATTGAGGAAAATCCTTTCTAAAGGATTTCAAAGGGAAATGAATGCCAGATGGAGAAGGACCTTATGAGGTAAAGAAGGTTTCCCCCAGAGGAACACTGATTTTGATTGAGATAGACTTATCGTAAATTCGGATTCAGTTCAGAGATACCTAAAAGAGGAGAGGTCAATGTGAAAACCCGAAAAGGGCGCCTTGAGATCAAAGGGGTTTTGAGTTGAAAACCCGAAAAGGGCGGCTCAAATTTTGATAAAAATGGGGCATACGGTAGTCTTGCTATGCTTGAATTAACAATGAAGAAGTATGCTACGTCTTGGGGCATCGACAAAGTACTTCGAATCCCCTAAACACATATTGAGCTCAAAATGGTCTTAAAAAAGTTTGTACGGAGAAGCTTAGGTTGTGATATCTGGGGCACCTAGTTTTCATTTTGCCCATTTTTAAATTTGTTATCTTTGATTATCTTATTCTTTTCAGAATACGCTTCCAATAAACTTTCTTTTCAAGTGCATTTGCTATCCTTGTTTAACTTGTTTGTTTCGAGATATGCTCCTAATCAATTTCTTTTTTGTCTATTGGTATGATCTTTTTCAAGCATTTCGCATTAAAATAACAGTCGATGGACTAATCATACTTTCATAAAAGGAGTTTTGCATATTACTCTGGAAGTTTCTAAAATAGAAGAACCTGAAACAGAACTATTGTTTAGAACTCACCAAGCTTAAGGGTTGGAAATATTTAAACTCAAAGTGAGTTTATCTCTTCAGATTTTCTGTCAAGGACAGTGGTTGATCAAAGGACTAGATATTGCGTTGGTGATACAATTCCGACAGAAAATGAGGAATGACAACCCAAGCGTAAAAGGGATCATTCTTGAAAAGAAAAATGATATTCTGCATCCATGTAAGTATCATGCATACGTATCTGGTCGGGTCACCTGGGGAGTGATCAGTGGATGAAACAAGTTACAGATCCTATACCCAAAGTTACAGTGGGATGGATTGAAAAAATACAAACCCTATACCCTTGAATTGCAGTGGGAATGGATTAAAAAGTTTCAAAACCACAATGGGATAGGTTGAGAATGGTACAAGCCTTATGTCCTTAAGCTACAGTGGAAATGACTCTGAAGTTAGTGGGGCAAATTAGTTGAGCAAAAAAATGTTTTCGGGTTTTCTGTCAAATGTCAGTTGAGATAGTACTTTGATGAGTAACAAGAAATAACATCCTATCTTTTTTAAAAAAAAAAATAATCCTGATAACATTTTGCATTTGTACATATATTATTCAGTTAGGAGCATTTGATTCGTTCATATCATAGCCTCCTAACCATTTTGCATAAGCACAAACACATAAAACCAATTCTACAGGATAGGTCCCCTAAAGGAGAGTGTAGTACCATCCGTGAATTAGCAGATCTCGCCTTCCTGAGTTTGCAGTGAAGCGGATCGAAGATATCAGTCTAGCATTCTTGAGGTTGCAGGGAGTAGACTGAAGATAGTAGATCTCGCCTTCCTGAGTTTGCAGTAAAGCAGATCGAAGATACCAGTCTGGCATCCCTGAGGTTATAGGGAGTAGGCTAAAGATAGCAGATCTCGCATTCTTGAGTTTGCAATGAAGCGGATCGAAGATATCAATCTAGCATTCTTGAGGTTGCAGGGAGCAGACTGAAGATAGTAGATCTCGCCTTCCTGAGTTTGCAATGAAGCAGATCAAAGATACCAGTCTAACATCCCTAAGGTTATAGGGAATAGGCTAAAGATAGCAGATCTCGCCTTCTTGAGTTTGCAGTGAAGCGGATCGAAGATATCAGCCTGGCATCCCTAAGGTTGCAGGGAGTAGACTGAAGATAGTAGATCATGTATTCCTGAAATTGCAGTGAAGCAGATCAAAGATATCAGTCTGGCATCCCTGAGGTTGCAGGGAGTAGACTGAAGATAGCAGATCTCGCCTTCCTGAGTTTGCAGTGAAGCGGATCGAAGATACCGATTTGGCATCCCTGATGTTGCAGGGAGCAGACTGAAGATAGCAGATCTCGCCTTCCTGAGTTTGCAATGAAGCGGATCAAAGATACCGGTCTGGCATCCCTGAGGTTGCAGGAAGTAGACTGAAGATAGCAAATCTCGCCTTCTTGAGTTTGCAGTGAAGCGGATCGAAGATACCGGTTTGGCATCCCTGAGGTTTCAAGGAGCAGACTGAAGATAGCAGATCTCGCCTTCCTGAGTTTGCAGTGAAGCAGATCGAGAAACATTAGCCTGACGTCCCTAAGTTTGCAACGAAGTAGACTAAAAATAGCAAATCTGACATTACTGAAGTTGCAGCGAATCAGATCGAAAATATCAGTCTGGTATCCCTGAGTTTGCAGTGAAGGAGACTGAAGATAGCAGATCTTGTCTTTCTGAGTTTGCAGCAAAGCGGATCGAAGATACCAATTTGGCATCCCAGAGTTTGCAGTGGAGCAGACTGAAGATAGCAGATCTTGTCTTCTTGAGTTTGCAGCAAAGCGGATCGAAGATATCAATCTGGCATCCCTGAGTTTGCAGTGGAGTAGACTGAAGATGGCAGATCTTGTCTTCCTGAGTTTACAGCGAAGCGGATCAAAGATACCAGTCTGGCATCCTTGAGTTTGCAGTGGAGCAGACTGAAGATAGCAGATCTTATCTTTCTAAGTTTGCAGCGAAGCGGATCGAAGATACCAGTCTGGCATCCCTGAGTTTGCAGTGGAGTAGACTGAAGATAACAGATCTTGTCTTCTTGAGTTTGCAGCGAAGCGGATCGAAGATACCAGTCTAGCATCTCTGAGTTTGTAATGGAGCAGACTGAAGATAGCATATCTTGTCTTCCTGAGTTTGCAACGAAGCGGATCGAAGATACCAGTCTGGCATCCCTAAGTTTGCAGTGGAGCAGACTAAAGACAGCAGATCTTATTTTCCTGAAGTTGCAGTGAAGCAGATTAAAGTCATCAGCCTTGCCTCCCTAAGTTTGCAGCAGAGCAGGCTAAAGATAGCAGATCTTGTCTTCCTGAAGTTACAATGAAGCAGATCGAAGACACCATCCTTATCTCCCTGAAGTTGCAGTGGAGCAGGATAAAAATACGCAAACCTTATCTCCCTGAAGTTGCAGTGGAGCAGGTTGAAATTACCAGTTTTTATCTATTTAAAGTTGCAGCGAAGTAGATCGAAACTACAAGTCTCTTCTCTCTGAAAAAACATTGGAGTGGTTCAAAGCCACCATCCTTATCTCCCTGAAGTTGCAGTGGAGCAGGTTGAAATTACCAGTTTTTATCTATTTAAAGTTGCAGCGAAGTAGATCGAAACTACAAGTCTCTTCTCTCTGAAAAAACATTGGAGTGGTTCAAAGCCACCATCCTTATCTCCCTGAAGTTGTAGTGGAGCAGGATAAAAATACGCAAACCTTATCTTCCTGAAGTTGCAGTGGAGCCGATTGAAGTTATCAATTCTTATCTTCTTGAAGTTCCAGCGGAGTAGATCGAAGCTACGAATCTCTTCTCCTTGAAATTACGTTGGAGTGGATAGAAGCACTAATTTTTATGCCCCTGAAGGTGCAGTGTGATAGAATGAAGCTACTTGAAGTGAAGTGCCAAGAAGTCAAGATTCAGCAAGACCGGGCAAAATTTTCCTGTTTAAAGTCTTTGCTCTATTCTCGTTACACGACAATGAGCAAAGATGGGCAGCTGTAATAGGCCAATTTAGTCCGGGTCCATAAAAAAATAATAAAATAAAACAAAGTCCAAGTCCAATCCAAAATTACAAATATATCATTTGGCCCGATTGGAATGACCCATTACTTGAGAAGATTGAAGGTCCATCTACAAGCTTGACGCATATGAAAATATAATCTTCAAGGATATGCAATCTTAAATATGATATGCAATCTTAGAAGATATGATATGCAATCTTAGATATGATATACAATCTTAAAAGATATGATATGCAATCTTAGATATGATATGCAATCTTAGATATGATATGCTATCTTAGAAGATATGATTTTGTAATCTTAGAATTTTAATTTGTAGATACCCTTTAATCTTAGCCGTTGATGTAATTGATCTGTACCGTTGGATTCGGGGAGGCTCAACTATAAATAGAGGACTCTCCCTTCATTGTAAATCACTAGAGTTTTGGGGAAACAATAAGAATTCTTGAGAGCATTCACTCAAATTTCTCTCTCTATTGCGTTCTTATTTTCTGCGGTTTGTTCTTATTTTATTCTTCGTTCATCTTCGTTTTTCAACCTTTTTTTATTTTGATTTAATCCCCGTTTCCTTGATTTTTAATCCTTTTTTATATTTAATTTTTTAATAATTTTAGTATTATATCAAATTATTTCATTTTCTTTATTAGGATATTTTATTAAATTCTATATTATTTTTTATAATATTTAAAAATTTGTATATTTTATACTATTTGAATTATCTTATCATTAATATAAAATTTTCTATATATTGTATATTTTAAATATGTAAATCATTTATGAATATATATATATATATCTTATATTACTATATTATATGTTATCCCTTATATATATTTTCTATATATTTAAAGTTTTATATATAGTATTTATTTATTTAAAAATATATTATTTATTTCATTATATACATATATTTTTTCATTTTAGATTTTACCATATCATTTTTATATTTCCTTTTTTAAAAATTGTTATAATATTCATTAATCGTTTTGAGTAGATTATTTACATTATATTACTATTTTTTTATATATGAATTTAATCTTGTGAATAAATTTTTTTTCCTCCTTAATTTTTTTTCATAGATTCTTTTAAAATTGCTATTATTTACTTTATATTTTTTTCTTTATTTTGATTATGCATTTTTTTAAAAATTAGAATCCATTATTTTTGTTTACCTTAACATTATTATTGCTTGTCATTCTTTTACTTAATTGTTTATGTTAGTGCTAATTGTTAATATGACCTGTAACTTTAGCAAATTGCATTTTTTTGTAATAACTTAATGTTACTTCTTTCGAATCTTCGTTTAAAAATATCTATCTCCTTTAATTACCACATTTTATCCAATAATTTTTCTTAAATAAGGCAATGTTTTGTGTTTAGAAATTCGGGAAATAGTAGCCTAACGTGTTAGGTTTCGATTTTCCATTTGACTAAATAACTAAATATCCTTTTAATGAATTTTGTAAATCGTGAGATGATTTTGGTTACGAGGGTTTAAAACATCATGTCCTAACGTGATGGATGTGATATTTGTATTCTTTCGGAACAAAGGAATCTCAAATTTCAACTTAAATTGTTCAAGTTTTTAAAGAAATCATGTTCTCAAATCTTTTTGAATTTTCGGCATTAGGACAATAACTAACCAATTTGGTACCAATTTTGGGCGTTACGAGGGTGCTAATCCTTTCTCGTACGTAACCGACTCCCGAACCCATTTTCTTGAATTTCGTAGGCCAAAATCAATATTTTAAAGCAAAACGTTTTATAAGGTGATCTTATCACACCTAAGCAAAAAGGATTGGTTGTGACTCTATTTTCGTTTTTTTTTAAGTTGACCCCATTTTTTCAAAATAAAAAAAAATGGTTTCGACACAATTTGTAAACATCACTACTACTAAATTCCATTAACTGTTTAAATTATAAATACATTTGCAAATATCACTACTACTAATAAAACCTACTAAATTACGTTAATTGTGAGAACACAATTTGCTATCATCATGTATGCTTCTTTACATCAATTATTTAAATGTTAATAATAATTCTAAAATTTAATTATTTAGATATCAATTAAGCAATATCATGGAAATAAATAAATGACTTATCAATTCAAAAGTTTTTCAGCTCTTGATTACATTATACATAAAATGATCCTACACCAAATGTGTCCTTTTTAGGAGGAGCAAATCCCTGAATTCTATAACACCGTAATCCTACATATGTTTGAGGAAAATCCATGGAAAGAGAGTACCATGGCAATTGTGTGACCGTAGCCATTACAGATTCCATGGAAAATCAGACCACCCAAATTGTAACCTTTCCATTTGGAGCTTGTAATGGGTGGGGAAAAGGGAACTTATCCTCTGTGGGTAATGTAAAACTTATTTAGGTTTTCTTGTGATACGATCTCTTCAACTTGGATAGTTCAAAAAATAGTTTGAATGGAAGGACTATCTTGAATAGGTTCAATGGGTAGAAAATCTTGACCCAAAGCACTTGAATAGTTTAAGAAACTATAGCTATGTTAAAATTACGACCCACTTAAATTTGACAGAATACTCAACCTTGGTAAGTGAAGTCACCACACTCCGTGATGGGAAACAAAGTGATAAGACAATTGAGTGAACACCACAAACTTGTAAAAGTTTAATAAAAAAGATTTATTCACTCTGCTCATGTTTCACTTCAAAATCTTGGCTTTTACCTCTCAGATGCTCTTACCACACTCGTGCCTTTTTCCACTTGCAATTTTCTCTCATAGGCTCTTAATAGAACTAGGAGAACTTTTTCAAACACTTTGATATTAGTGGCTTGGAAATTGGCTTTGGCTATTCACGGGTGCTTGCAACAAGAACACACGTTAGAATGTTCATAAAAGAATGAATGAAAAGTACTCGGAATGATTTCAACTTGATGAAAGGAATAGAAACTAAAATTTTTTTCACTCGAACCTTCTTTTTTCCCAAAAAAATCAGAATTTTTTTTTGAAATCTTGTTCTTAATTTTCCTTCTTCTTTTTTTTTTTTTCAAAATTTTCTCTTTTTTTTTTTTTTACTTTTTTTGAAACTTTTTTTTACAAATAAAAAAAAAAGATAAATTTTCAAGAATCCCAAGCTAATGCATAACCTAATTAATTACAGAACACATAATGCAAGTCACAATTTAAAGATGCAGATAAATAATGCAAGACATTAATTAAAGATGCAAACATAAACTAAACTAAAAACTTAATTAAAGTCTTTTTAAATTGTCCCATGATTAATCAAACCACCACTAAATTGGTCCACACTTGAACCCAATTAACCATTATAGAAATTGGGCTCGGCCTAATTTGATTGATAAGCTTCATTTTACATTTGGGCCCTTCTCGTTTGAGCTAATTTGTACATTTCCGAATTGCATCATAATATGATGTGACCGGAATCACATCACCTTGTGTATCAGAATCAACCTTCAACCAGCATACATTGATCATTTTAGATACCCAATTATAAGATAGAATTATGCCTAAACCCTTTTAGAAATAAACCCTATAATATGCATATATATATGTTTTTGGAAAAATACATGAGTTGGCTATAAGTTGAATCTGACTGCCCAAACATGTATTCAGATGCAAATTTGATCAATCAATGAAACAGAAATGAAAAATAGAGAAACTAAGGAAGGATTTACACACGTCGTTTGTTAACGCAGCTTAGAAATAAACCTACTCAACAGAACCTCGTTTAGTGAATGATTCTTTTTCAACAATCGAGATCACCTGTTGATTTAAGCCTAATATACCCTTACACAAAAAAGTAATTGCAATCCCAACATCCACCCCAATTGTTACAAACCATTCACTTCAAAAACCTCACTTACGTTACATATAACCAGCCAAAAGCACTCCAAAAAGCTTCTTTCAAATGTGCGACATAACAACCTATTTATAGACTGCATGGATAGCAATGATAAGCTCAAATAAATTAAGATTAACTTGACTTTTTGTAGGATATGTATACCGAAAAATACTTATTGATGAAATCCCAAGTTAAATAGAAGAAACCTCCTTGAAAATAGCAAAAAACAAGAGATTAAAAAAAATCACTATAAACCTAAGTCGAACTCAATCTCTTCATCATACTCAAACTCTTCGTAAATACAACTACTTTAATTTTAGCTTTGAATTTTAGAATAAAAACTTTCAAAAATCCCATTATAAGCCCTACGTCAAAAAATCAACATATGAATATACCCAAATTGTCTTGTGTCTTAACTGACTAAATCGTTTAACTAATGAAGTAACTGAACAAAACTGCCTTGGCTCTAACCTTTTTTTTTCGTATTTTACTTATTTTATGCTTGCTTATTAATCATGGTGCTAACTTAGTCTTCTTATGTTTTTCATTCTCATTTGCATGCATCATAAAGTCACATTTTAGAGTACAATGTCATAACTCATTCTTAGCCACGAGTAACTCTACTCAAGAAGCCATGATAGTCCTAGATAAGGATGAGCTCGAAGAAGTTCAAGATCCTTCAATTAAGAGCCCTCAATCGAAAAGGAAGAGATGAGAAGATGAAGCAGGGTTGGTGGCTAAGATACAAAAAATGGAGACAGACTTAGCAAAATGGGACGAAGAGCTTTAAAAGCTTAAGCAAGAATGTAATGATAAGGAAGCTGAGTTCAAGGACCTGGTATACTCAAGCTACTTGATGAATCCCAGAAAATCTCAAGGGTCATTTCAGAAAACATATATCACGACCGCCTTATGATTTTAAGATTATCATGGATAAATAAAATTTAGCATTTGTTCCTTTGCATTCATGCCTGTAGCAGGCCTATGTTGCCCGGGCCCAAAACCAAAATAAAAAATAAAACCAAAAACAATAAAACAGTCCAAAAAAATTACAAGCCAAAATACATTACAAGCCCAAAACAAAAAACACAAACCATAGCCTACAACTTAAACTATTTTCAACAAAAAAAAAAAAGAAGAAACCCTAGCCGCATGCCTGCGCGAAGAAACCCTAGCAGCATGCCTGCGCTGCGTCGCCTCTCCTTGTGCGATCTGACACCCTTCTGCCACCACCATCGGTCATTGTCATCTGCAAAGAAAAGCAACACGTAAGAACAGTAAAACACGCCAAGCAGAAGAAAACAACAAAGAAAAAAAAAACAAAAAAAGAAACAAAAAGTTTGTAATTCGGCTATAAAAGCCACTAAAGGATTGATGTATTTTCTTCTTCTTTTTCAGACACCAAAGAAATACAAAAAGAAAGAGGGCAAATTGAAAGAGAAAGAAATAAAATACCATAGTTTTTTTTTTAAATAGAGGTATAACTTCATCTTTTTCGCACATTTATTTTAAATATAGCATATATATATATATATATACATATATTCAAAAAGTACAAAAAGTTTTTACCTTTCTCGCAACCGGAAAAGGAAACCGAGGAGTTCCTTTTTTTTTAAATTTTTAGAGTGCATTTTTGGAGTTTTTGTCTTTGGATTGGGGTTGGGAAGACCGAATCAACCAAAAAGGGCCCTTTTTGGAACTCCGGCCGCCGTGTACGGCGATAGACGGGTGTGGCCTGATGACCAGAGTTCGGTAGGACCTAGGCCGGAGCTCAGAGGGTGAGACAGCAAGGAGAGCACTCAAATTTTTGTTTTAAAGAAATGGTGTAGAATGATTTTTTTTTAAAAAAAATTAGCTTTTATAAACATTTAAAACGGTGCCGTTTTGGGCAAATGCCAAAACGACGCTATTTAAGCCCTTGACCAATGCAGCGACCTAACCCGCTCTGGAGGATCTGTGCGTTTTTGACTTGTAACACCCTAATTTTGCCCGGGCCCATTGGAAGCCCTTATAAAACCAAAATAAATTAAATTATTTTTTTTTACAGTCCTTGTACAAATCAATATCAGGCCTAAAAATTATCCAGGGTCCAATTATCCTTTAAATCCATACCAGACCTAGCCTAAGCTTACTACCCGGCAGACCCATTACACCCGTGACCCAAATTCAAACCCGTAGCCCACTATAAACCTAAAACATTACCCGGTAAACTTAAACACTAAATGCAGCCCGAATTGGTTTGGGCATGACCCAATTACATTAAAGGCCCACTGATCAAGACCCAAATTAACCAGGCCCAAAAGGCTCAAATCCTTAACAGAAACTTAGGGTTTCTGGAAACCCTAGTAACTTGATGCGCCGTAATCTTTGCAAGCAACTAGGAAGCCCAACAGTCACGCTGTAATCGGCTCGACAATCCCATGGGTTCGTGCCATCAACGCCTCATCAGCATCTTCGTCGAGCCACCATTTTCGCTCGACCATCGCCGGATTCCTCGTCATTTACCTGCAAAAACAGAAAGAAACAACAGCAGAAAAGGGCAAATATGGCAACAAAATCAAAAGGAATTTCTTACCTATTTTGTACTCATAAACAGAGGCTATAAAAGCCTAAGAAACAATGTAAATGGGGGGATTTTTTACAAATAAAAACAGCAATAAACTCAAGCAGAGATTTTTTTAAAGGTGATTTTTTTCATTTTTCCGATTCTGTTTTTAAACATATATTCAAGCATAGCATATATTTTTTTTTCGAAAAAGAAGCATTAAAACAAAGAAAGATCTGAGATCTACCTTTTTAAGCGCTAAAAAACGGCGGTTTGGCCTCCGGCCACCGTAGGGGGTGGCGCGTGTGGCAGCACGTGCGAGGTCCGATGAACAGGGCTAGAACGGCCGATGGCCAAAGTTCGGAGGACCTACAGAGAGTTTTCTGAGTTTTTTTTTAAACAAAGCCAAAAAATGTTTTTTTATCTGTTTTTAACTTATATAGGACCCAGAATCCGACCCAGTTACCCGACCCGATGACCATAAGGTCCGTGTGTTTTACCGTTAAATTGGGATATTTATTCCCAAGGTCCTTCCGCATTTTTTAGTTTATTTAATTTCGTTCAATTCAAATTTTATTTTATTTTAATTTGGCCCTAAACCTTTATTTTAGTTTCAATTGGGTCTTAAATGTTCAATAAAAGCCTGTTTCTGGAACGACGTCGTTTTAGGGATTAGAGTTAATTGCCCAGTGAGTCCCTGGACTTTAAATGCGTGTTCCCGAAGGCCCGAATTCATTTTTTTATTTTCATAAATTAACCCTAAAATTCAATTCATTTTTTAATATTTTTTAATTTATTTATTTTAAATTTATATATTATTATTTTACCTTAAAATATATATATTTTTTACGAATAAATTAGTTTATTTTTTTATTTATATTATTTTGACTATTATATTATTTATACTTTATTAAATTATATTATTTATATCTTGTTTTATATTACTTATTTTTTTAATATATATATTATCATGTATAATCTTAAAATTTATAAATTATTATTAAATGCTTTTTGCATATATGTTATTGTTAAACATTTAAATTTTATTTTATTAATTATTATATTGTTTTATACTTTATATTATATATTTTTATGTATATTATATATTTATTATATATATATTTATATTTTATAATATTATATATAATTCGTAAATTTGTAAATTATTCCTTAAATATTATATTTTCTATATATATTAAGTATTTAATTTATACGTTATAAAATTCATTATAAAATCCTACTTATTATAAATTTTTTTATATATATTAAGATATTATATTATATAATATTATATACTAATTTTACTCTTTCAAATTTTTTTTTCTTTGTTTTAAATTTCTTTTAATACTTCAAATATTTTTTTCTTTTCTTTTTCCTTTTTGTCTCTTTTTATGTATATATTCGAGATTTGTTTTTATGTGTTTCATATATTTATATAAAAATTGATTATTATGTGATTGCTTTAAAATATATTTGTATGAGATATTATGTGAATTCTTTAAGTTTTATAATTGCGATATGAAATGTAAATTAGTACAATTGTGTATTTTTTTTTATGTTATATGTTGCATGAAATAGTAATGCATGAAATGTTGTTATATTATATTTGTATTTAAGCATGTGTTATAATTGTTTAAATTTTTTTATCCCATAATGTATCATCTTAATTGCATCATATTGAAATAAAATATAAACAAAAATATTTTAAAACAAAGGCAATGTTTTTGTATTTAGATATTCGAGAAATAGTGCCCTAACATGCTGGGTTGCAATTTCCCATTTGTCTAAATGCCTAAAATACCCTTCTAAATGATTTTATAAATTACGAGACGATTTTAGTTACAAAAGTTTTAGAATATCATGTCCTATCATGCTGGATGTGATATTCATACTCTTTTGAATGAAGGAATCTCAGTTTTAAACTCGAACCATTCTAATTTCAAAAGGGATCATATTTTCAAATATTTTCAAATTTTAGCATTAAAGACAGAAAGTTATTCAATTTGGTACCAATTTTGGGCGTTACGAGGGTGCTAACCCTTCCTCGTACGTAACCGACTCCCGAACCCGTTTTATTGATTTCGTCGACCAAAACAAATGATTTCAAACAAAATGGTTTGAAAGTGGTTCAATCACACTTAAACTGATTGGTGGCGACTCCCATTTTCATTTTCAAAAAAAAGTCGAACCCCGTTTTTCAAACTCGTTCAAAAATGGTTTTGACATGACTGATGGGATATTTTCGCGGTCAGCCCTCCCACTTTTGCGACGTGTTGCAATTTAGTCCTTTTTATTTTTTCCCCTTTTTAATTTTGCCCGATAATTTTATATTTATTTCATTTTAGTCCCCTGGAAAATGATGCGCATAAAGACAAGGGATATTTTCCCATTCGGTCCCTATCCTTTTTAGCGCTTTTTATTTTGATCCTTCTTTCTTTTTATTATTTACAATTTATACCCCAAATTTCGTTCCCAATTTCAATTTGATCCTTAGTTATTTAACTTCAAATTTTTTTTACAAACTGTTTTTATCACTTTATTATTTATTTATTTATTTATATACTTTCAACTTTTAATCAAATTTTTATTATTCACTTATTTATTTATTTACCCTTTTTTCTTTAGTGTGCATTTTTATTTATTTATTACCTTTTTTATATTTTCAAAAATTAGATTGTTTTTACTTTTTTTTTTTCACATTCTGTTATTATCATTACTATTATCTTATTGTGTATATTAGTATTATGATTTATTATTACTATCATATTTTTATATTTTATTATGTATATTATGCCACTATTACCACAAATCGATATCGCATCATCATTATTCGTTAAGCATTGCATTTTTATCTTACTTTTTAGTCGTTTTTATTTATTCATTTATTTATTATTTTGATATCATTTCATTTTACTCATCATTACTTTGTTTTATTTTATTAATTACTATGTCGTTATATATATTCATTCATTTCTACCTTATCTCCGAATAAGAGAAATACACATCGTTTAAATATTGCACTTCTTATTATTCAAAAAAAAAATTTCAAAATAAGGCAATGTTTCGTATTTGGAGATTCGAAAAGTTGTACCCTAACTTACGGGGTTTCGATTTTCTCGTCGAACCTAAATGACTGAATATCCTTTTAAAATTAAAAAACATGATATTTAAATAAAAAAATAAAAAGTAAACTTATTCTCAAAGGTTCAAGGTGTCATGTCCTAACTTACAAGATGTGACATTTTGTTACTTCGAGATGAGAAGGTCTTTAACATACGTTTTGATTTATTCAAACGATTTTTAAGTAAAATAACATCAGAACAAAAAGATATCGTATTTTAAACTCTTTTTAGGCTTTCAGCTTTCGACACTAAGACATTAATTAATCAACTAGGTACCAATTTTGGGCGTTACGAGAGTACTAATCCTTCCTCGTACGTAATCGACTCCCGAAGCCTTGTCCTGAATTTCGTGGACCAAAAATTATCGTTTTAGTAAATTTAGACTTCTATTAAAATGATTAAATTACAAGGTGATCCGATCACACCTCACAGAAAAAAGATTGGTGGCGACTCTACTTTCATTTTTTTTAAATAAAAAGTCGACCTTTCATAAAAAATGGTTTCGACAGCTTGGCGACTCCACTAGGGACAAAATAAGAGAGTTAAGTCATAAGTTGATTATTTTTTGTCTTTTTGTCGAAAATAAAAAATTTGATTTAAATTTAAGATTGTTCCATTGCATTTCATCCGTCATTTTTGTGGTCTTCGTCATAATATGTTTGCTTTATTCGTTTGAACCTTTTTGATATATCTTTGTATATTACATCGCATAATCGGTCGATTTTACCCTTTTAAGTGAGAGTGAAAAACTATTCCTTCGTGAGGTCTTCACCTCCGTATAAGATAATGGATCACTTTCGGGATACATCCGTACCTATGTCTTCGTGAGATTTTCATCTCCATATAGCCATAGAGAAATGTTTGGACTCAGTCTGTATGAGCGTATAATGGGTGAGGATCGAGGAATCTACCGGTTCAGGTACCTTTAGAACCGAACCGCATATAATGAGCCTTAAGAGCTTACCCTAGGTAGAACCACACAAACCCCTAGTGGTCATCCAAATTGGTGCTTTATTTGTTATTTTTTTTGTACTAACATGTTTTCTTTTGTTTTCGTTATGATTGCATTGCATTTTCATTATAGAAAAGAGATATTGATTCATGTTTAGTTGCTAAATAGAGAGCTTTTCATGAAAAATGGATTTCTTGATAAAGTGAAAGATAATGCGGCCGTCCGAATATGGTCCAAGAAAATGCAACGAGAAAAGGGTGATAGTCTGACGGAAGAGTACACGACTTTGCTTCGTTGCCTGAGGATTCAAGCTGACAAAGCTTATTCGCGAAGTCATCAACATCCCGATTTTCTTAAAGAAGCTAACGAGCATCACGAGGATGAGTGAGTAATAGGTTGCGGCCTAGATCAAACAAAAAGGAGATAGTAGAAGCATCCCTTGGAAAATTCGTGAGATTTGATCTTAACATTCGGATATGAAGAAAAGGATCGATGTCTTCACTTTGAATATTAGGGTAAGACTGTATATGTAAATATCCATTTTATGTAAAGAGATTTGTTTTCTAGAAAAGTTATTCTAATAGAATTGAATCGGAATCAACGCCTCTTTTTGCATTTATCCCATGCATCTGCATTACATTGCATCTCATGCATTAACATTTACAAAAAGTCCCTAATTAATCGAACTCATGACAGTTAACCTGGAAACTAATAAAAGTCTACCAACTGAATATCGTCACGGTACTCGTGGTAAAACCAAAGTAGTGGATCAAAGGTTAGAGAGACTGGAACAGATTCAAAAGGACCTACAAGATCAGTTGCAAGCACAACTGCAAGAACAATTAGTCAAAACTCAACAAAATATGAGGGATCAAATACATGAATCCCAAAGAAGAATGAAAAGCCAGTTGACCCAATTGTTGGTTGGGGGGGTCGAAAAAGGGAAGAACATTGTGGTTAATTTAGGGAATGATAATGAAGACCCTACCTATTCTCTAGGCTTTATCTCGGTAAACGTCTAGGCCTAACTAAATGCGTATCCATGAAGGGTATCCGTTACCATCAGACCCTAACAATATGAGGCCGATACCTCGGTACCGATGAACTACCCAACAGGCTCAGGTTCCAATCTGGGGGATAATCCAACCAATCCCATTGTTCATGATATAGATAATATGGTAGAAATGGAAAATGTAAGGGTGGAACTACTAAAGCAACTTGAAGATTGGTACAGATGGCTAGAAGAAAATTTTAGAGCAATGGAGAACACCGATTACCATTGCAGAATTGTTGCTAAAAACTTGAGTTTGGTCGCAGATCTAGTGCTCCCACCAAAGTTTAAAACTTTAGAGTTTGAAAAGTATAATGGGACTAGTTGCCCTGAAGCTCACAATATGATGTTCTGTCAAAGGATTATAGGATACATTAATAATGACCAATTACTAATCCATTACTTCTAAGACAGTTTGATCGGGTCGGTGGCCAAATGATACAACTAACTGAGCCGTACCAAAGTCAATTCATGGAAAGATTTGGCACAGGCTTTAATGAAATAATATAGTCATGTGACGGGCATGACACCCGACAAAATCACATTTCAGAATATGAAAAAGAAGTAAAGTGAGAGCTTCAGGCAGTATGCCCGAAGATGGAGAGAGGTAGCAATCACAAGTCCAGCCGCTTCTTCTAGAGAAAGAAACCACAATATTTTTCATCAATACTTTAAAAGCCCCATTCATTAACCATATGTTAGGAAATGCTGCTAAGAGCTTCTCGAATATAGTAATGTCTGACGAAATGATTGAAAACACAGTGAAAAGTGAGGAGATAGATGCGGGAGAAAACGCCAAAAAATCAACCCCGAAAAATAAGGAAAATAAAGTGAATAACATGAACGTATACAATAAAGGGCATTCCAAATCGATCACTGTAGGTCAATCGAAGACCGTAACTATTAGCTATTAAGGCCCCTCAAGGCAAGAATCCAACTCGAGGCCAAACATAAAAAGACTCCAGTTTACAACGATCCCGATGACATATAAGGAGCTCTATCAGAATCTATTTGATGCACATGTGGTATCCTCGTTCTACTTGAGACTCATGCAACCTCCGTTCCCGAAACGGTATGATGTGAATGCCCAATGCAAGTACCACGCAAGAATAACGGGAGATTCAATTAAAAACTACAATAAATCTAAAAAGTTAATCGAAAGGTTTATCAAGACGGGCATCGTGAAGTTCGACGATCCATCAGGACCAATATGGCAGGAAATTCGTTACCCTGTCATTCAGACCCAGGGGTAAACGAGGTAATTGAGAGTGGAGGAAAGAGAACCAAAAATAATGTTGTAGAAGTAAAAACCCCACTGAAATGGGTTTTGAAACAAACGATAGACATGAGATTAATCATTCAGGATTCAACCAAAGGGATGAAGAGCTACTGTGAGTTTCACGCTGAAGAAGGTCATGAAATCTAGGAATGCGCTGAATTCAAAGCTTTGGTGCAAAGTCTAATAGATAACAAAGAGTTGAAATTCTTTGATGAGGTCAAAGGCCTAGTAGGAATGTTGGGAAATCTGAACATTAACGTCGTATCTAAAGAAGGAACTGGGGAAGAGAATTTTTAGGCATTTGCCTGGGAGTGCTTTGAACAATTGGACTGTAAAAGATATCCTTGTATTTTTTAGAGCTAATTCAGAGTAATATTAAAAACACACTTATTGCATTTAGCCTAGGAGCAATAAGAAGCCTTTTGTGAAATAGGCTTATGTCCAACATCTTTATTTCAAATAAAATGCATATTTGCGCCTCACTTCGAGTAAATATTCTTTTATTTATTTCATTTCATTCATAATCATACCATACAAATATTTATTCTTAGATTCTTTTGTTCTTTGGGTTTTCTTTCGTCCCTATAACAGGTCTCCAGATATCAATGATATGAGCGACACTACTATTGACTCAGAACCTCCTTTTGAAGATGATCGATGTTATAGCCCAATTTTGCACCTGTTTGAAACCAAATGACCAATTAAGTATTAAAAAACCAAATAAAAATCTTAAACAGTCCAAAATACAAAATAGTCCATTTACAGAAAAGCCCAAATCCATTGCCCAAATTACAAATGCCCCAGTAGCCCAAACCAACTAGGCCCAAAACAGTAGCCCAATTATTACCTAAACCCCTAACCCGGTCAGCCCAATACCCAAAATAAATTCCAGCTAGCCGAAACCCTAGCCATGTGCGCTGCACCTATCCTCGGGAGTGTAACATGCGCGTCGTCCCAAGGCCTCTAGCCCCGAGGCTTGTCCCTCTGGCGCGCTAGCACCAAAACGGCAAAGACTTGCCTCCGTTGACTCCCCGATAAACCTGCAAACGGGACAAAAACGGCAACAGAAAAGAAAACATAAAGTAGAGACAGCAAACAAAAAGCAACACGCAACAGAGACAAAAATGACCAAAAATAGCAAACGAAAGCAGAAGGCAACAGCAGATACAGAAACAAAAGAAAAATTGTAATTTTTTATTTTACTTTTGTATTCGGCTATAAATAGAGGCCATAAACCGATTGTAAAGGGGACTTTTTTTTTTTCCTTTTCGAATACAAACAAAAAGGGATTGAACATTTTAATACAAACAAACACTAGATTTCAACCAATATTCAAAAACAGATTGAACATTCAGAAAACCAAGTATAAACATCGACAACCGCAAGGAATCGCAATCGGAAATCAGAAGGTGTTTTAGTTTTCTTCATTTTTTCGAATCTATCTTTTTTTTTCTTTCTTTCTTTTCGTTCTTTTTATATTTTTACATGTATAGATAATATATAAAATAACACACAAAAAAAAAAAGAAAAAAAAGTACCTTTTCGGTTTTTCAGCCACCGTGTACGGTGGCCGGGGCGGCGGTGCTACGGTGGCTGTCGGAGTTCTGGTCACCGAATTCTGGACTCACCCGGGAGAAGGAGAGAGCTCTCTCTCTCTCTCTTTTTTTTTAAGCAACCAGCTAAAAATGAAAAAAACAAAAAAAAAATTTAACTTTTATACTAACTCCGCCCCGGGTCGGGTCGACCCGACCCAAACCGGTCAAGGTCCGCGTGTTTCTTAGACGGAAGGGCAAATTGCGTGTTTGGCCCTTCCGCTTTTCTGATATGTTATAATCAAGTTTTAATGCGTTTTAAATTAGCCCTGGAATTTGTTGAGACTTTCAATTCGGTCCCCTTAGCTGCTATGTGTCTTAGAATTTCAGGCAAATTTTGTCTTTAGTCCCCTCTAGTTGTTAGCGTGTTCTAAGAGGTCTCTCTCTTTCGTTTTTATTTTAGAATTTAGCCCGATCTTTTTACTTTGCTTCCAATTAACTCCTTGTTCATTATTTTGCTATTGTATTTTGTTATTAATGCCATTATTTTATCTTATATGCTATCTATATTATTTTATCATTACTACTATTACACTAATTATTTCTATTATCATATGTAATTTATTATCTTTTGCTATAATGTTATTATTTTATTTTATCATTTCCATTATTATTGCTTTTTTTAATGTTATTATTTACATATATATATCTATGTATTCTACGTACATACATTTTAAAATACCCCATTAAATCTATTTTCTTAATGTTATACTCTTATATGTATCATGTGTATATTTTAATACCATATTATGTGTATATTTTAATGTTATATTTTTAACATATTTCGTATGAATTTTTAATATTTTATTATTCATATTTTTTATATATATTGTATTATGTATATACTTTTAAAACGATCATTTTGTATATATGTTTTTTATACCATCGCGTGTATTTTTCTATATTATATCGTGTATATATTCGCATTTATTTATGTACATATTGTGTTCTTTACATGTACCACGTTTTTAATATTATTTTACTTAGACTTCTCATCCGTATTATTTTGTATATATTTTAATATGTATCTATATATACAAATATATAACATTTAGTACCTTAATATATGTTTTCATCTTGCTTATTATTATATGTTTATATATGGTCGTTTTATTTAGTATTATTTTCATAGACCTATCATGACCTCTAATATACACCTATTATACTATTAATATATCGCTTCCATTATTATATTTTATTTTCATCATATTCCCGTACATATTATGATTTCATTATTATTAATATATATTATTACTATCTCTATTACGTTTCTAACACATCATCTTGTTGTTATTATTATTATTATTATTATTATTATTATTATTATTATTATTATTATTCTTCTCATTATTAACTTATATACCATCGTTATTGTCATTCTAACATTCTTATGTCCCATGTTAATATTTTTTTCACGCTTTTAATTAATTTCAATAAATAAAGGCAACGTACCGACTTAGCACTGAGTCGTTGATTTCATCACTATATTGGGTGAATATCAATCGGCTCGTGTTGAAAACGGAATGTCCTTCTAAAAAATCAAAAATCCAAAAACTCTTGTTTTTCGATCGGATCTCGACTAAATGTTAAATTGAACCTGTATTTTTGAAAATTAAGACAACACATGTTTATTAAGATACCAATTTTGGGCGTCGCGGCGGTGCTAATACCTTCCCCGCGCGTAACTGACTCCCGAACCCTACTTTTTCTCTGAATTATAACGCGGACCAAAACTTGGCCTTATTTTACCCAAAAATAAATTTGTTAAAAAAGCGGTTTTATTAGGTGTCCAATCACACCTAGAATAAAGATCGGTGGTGACTCCCTTGCTTTAGTAAATCGAAATTTAGACTTCATAAATCGCCACAATTAGCGACCAAAGCTGCGAAGCAAATTTTACGTCGCTACAGCTGGCGACTCCACTGGGGACCAGTTTTCGAGAGTCGAGTCTAGAAATAAACATGTGTTGTCAAAATTTCGAAATTCCTTGTTCAACTTGACATTTAGTCGCGATCCTGAAATTTTGTTTTTGAAAAATCATGCATTTGCATCTTTTGTAGATATTTTGCTAATTTACTTTATTTTGTTTTTAAGCTCCAAGTTTATACGATTTTGGTTTCGTAGTTTTTAAAAAAACGAAAGGTTTGTGAGTTTCTCCCCACACATCGTGCACGTACATTTTCACATAACATGAGCGCCATACCCGGGCTCCATCCATTTAAGTGAAAGTAAACGCTATGCCTTCGTGAGTTAACTCGTCCCTCCGCACAGGCTAGTGAATACTTTCGGGTTACATATGACTTATGCTTTCGTGAGTTAACTTGTCCCTCCGCATAGGCATAAGTAAATGTAATCCCTCAAATTGATCTCGTAAGCCTATGATGGGCCATGACCGAGGCTCCGTGCTAATCTTAGTAGATAACAGTACGGACAATTCGAGTACCCATCTAGAACCAAAACCACATGTAGTGAACTGTACGAGCCATCCAACTAGAGCCATGCTGAACCTTCGTATATTTACTAGTCACCGAAATAAGTACATGGGAGAAACGCCTCTTACCTTCTGTTTTCTTTTACATTTATGCTTGTTATAGGAATCGGGTCCATTGGTCCAAGCAGCTTGATTTGCTAGATTTTCCACAATTTTCCTCTGTTCCTGTTTGTTGTACTGACCGAGGTTGTTTTTCTGTATTTCAATTCTTCATTATCCATCGTAGGCATTTTGCTAGGAAGATGTTGATTAGAGATTGGTTGCCAAAAAATGGGTTTCTGATGGAGGAGTCAATTACACGAGTGACCAAAACGTTATGTAATAGACTCTTTTGATAAATGAAATGCCTAAATAGGGGTCGTCTTGGAATCAATACCAAATTCTTGCATATGCATTCATGACTGACATTCATTAGACATTTATTCATTCATCCATTGCATATACATATCCCATACTCATCCACTAAGGTTAGAATCGTACAATTCGCAGTGGCAACATTACAAGGCTGGAATCACAAACTAGAGTAATGGAGGCTGAACTTAATGAAAGAATCGAAAGGATGGAAAGAGTCCAAAAGGAAATACAAGAGCAACTGGCCAAGTCACAGCAAGAAAAGAGGGATCTAATGTTGAGATCTCGAGAGGAATCACTTGAACAAAAAGCTCAAATGGCCAAAGTGATAGAGATGATGTCGGTTTTGGTTAAAGAGAAAGAACCCTTGCAAGGCCCTGAAATCATAGAACCCCAATCAAGAGCAAATCAGTATCCGCCCTATCCCTCAGGATTCACTCCACCGCACGCCCATGCAGCACAAAGGGGGTACACTCTAGGGGAATTCGTAGGCTTAGAGCAACGACCTGCACCACCTGCTCAATTGGGGCAAGGTATATTTGTATCGAATCCCGGAGCTGCTCCTTCTAATCCTCTTGTTCTGAATGATCCAGTGGGAATAGCCAAATTGAAATTAGATGATCATGATAAGTATAAAAGTTTGGAAGAAAGGCTCAGGGCAATAGAAGGTACTAAAGTCTTCTCTGCGTTGAGTGCCAAAGAGCTCAGTTTGGTACCCGATCTGGTTCTGCCTCCGAAGTTTAAAGTGCCAGACTTTGAAAAATACGATGGAACGAGTTGCCCAAAGGGGCATCTTATCATGTTTTGTCGAAGGATGGCTGGTTATGTGAATGAGGAAAAATTGCTAATACATTATTTCCAAGACAGCTTAGTTGGGTCGGCTCTCCGATGGTATAATCAACTTAGCAGAGAAAGGATCCGATCATGGAAAGACTTAGCGTCAGCATTCTGTGAATAGTACAAGCACGTGTCTGACATGATACCTGATCGGTTGACTCTTCAGATGATGGAAAAGAAGCCGACGGAAACTTTTAGGCAGTATGCGCTAAGACGGAGGGATATCTCGGCACAAATAGAACCCCCTTTAACCAAAACCGAAATAGCGATTCTTTTCATCAACACGTTAAAAGCACCATTTTATGACAAGTTGGTCGGGAGCGCTACGAAGGACTTCGCAGATATCGTGGTATCTGGGGAACTAATTGAGAATGCCATCAAAAGTGGAAGGATGGAAATCCCAGAAAGTTAAAAAAAAAAAAAAAGCGGAGCACCCATGAAGGAATGGAGCCAGAAACCCATATGGTGGGAACAAGAAGCCACTATAATTCTAATTCGTATCCAATTCAACCACGGCCAGGATATCATTCACCTCCAAACTTTACATGCTTGGGAGTGTTTTGAACAGTTGAACTGTGAAAGAGATCCGTGCACTTTTAAAGCTAATCTAGAGTAATATTCAAAACATACTTATTGCCTTAAGCCTAAAGACGATAAGTTTCCTTTTGTGAAATAGGCTTGGGTCCAAGATCTTTATTTCAATGAAATGCATCCTTTTGAGTGAATTTTCTTCTATTTATAGTTTTTTTTTTATTTGGACTTTCACTCTTTTATTTCACATTCATGATCATACCATGTAAATAATCTTCTTAAAAATCAATTGTTCTTTGGAATATACCTTCGTGCCCACGATAGGTCCCCAAATATCAATGTTATGAGCGATGCTGTTACTGATTCCCTTTGAAGTAAGATATGTGTCTAGAGGAATCTTAGGGCTTCGAAGATGACAGAGATTGTACCTATCTTCTGATTCGTTAAGGATGGCAGAACGAGATAAAAGACAAATCCCAACTTACAAAGGGTTAGTTGGCATTGCGAGCTTGGGAAAGAGATGAAGATTGAAGCCAAGCTCACCGTAGAAATAAGGCAAGACTACTGAGTTATTTCCAAGAACTGCACAGACTCTTTAATACGTAGGGCATAGATGTTCCGGGGGGCATCATCGTCGTGGTCACCAATCGCTTCGCTAAGAAAGTGAAAGTTGCTTCATATGCCAACATTATAAAGTTGACAGTCAAAAAAAAGAGAAAAGAAAAGTAAATAAAAGAAAAGAAAAAATCATGTTTTATAATGCGCGACTGTACAATGTCAAAAGATTACAGTTCGTTCAAAGATTAGGCGCCACATCACAATACAAAGGCTACCCAAAAAAAAAAATATGAAAGGTGACCGAGACTTGTAAGTATAGGCATAAGAAGCTACCTTTTACTCTTTGTGCTTATTAAAGTTGACCAGGACCTTTACTGGGGCATTAGAGGTAGTTCTGCCCATGGAAATTAAGATTCTTTTTCTCTAATATTTGATTGAATCAAGAACTGGTCGAAATAGAGTGTCTTCAGTAAACTGGACTGCAAAAAGGGTCTAAAAACATTCATCATACTCAAATGTGCGAGAAATGGATAATGGCAAGTTATGACAGAAGATCCTTTCTGCACAAAAGGATTTTAAAGGAAAATGAATGCTTAAGAACTTTATGAGGTAAAGGAAGCTTTCCCGGAGGAGCACTGACCCAATCCTAAATTTGGATTCAGTTCAGAGATACCTAAAAAGGAGAGGCCAAGGTACAGGGCGCTTTGAGACCTTCAAAAAAAAAAAAGAAAGAAAGAGAAAGAAAGAAAAGAAAATGGAGAGGCCAATGTGAAAACCCGTAAAGGGCGCCTTGAGACCAAAGGGGTTTTGAGTTGAAAACCCAGAAAAGGGCTGCTCAAATTTTGATAAAATGGGACACATGGTAGTCTTGCTATGCTTGAATTGACAATGACAAAGAATGCTACGTCTTGGGGCATCGACAAAGTACTCCGAATCCCCTAAACACATGTTAAGCTCAAAATGATCTCAATGGAGTTTGTACAGAGAAGCTCAGGTTGCGATATCTGGGGCACCTAGCTTTCCATTTTACCCATTTTGAATTTCTCTTTGATTATCTTATTCTTTTCAAAATGTGCTTCCAATAAACTTGCATTTGCTCTCATTGTTCAACTTGTTTGTTGCGAGCTATACTCTTAATCAATTTTCTTCTTGTCCATTAATACTATCCTTTTCAAGCATTTCACATTGAAATAATGATTAATGGACTGATCATACTTTTATAAAAGGAGTGTCGATTATTACTCTGAAAGCTTTTAAATAGTATAGGAACTTGAAACATGACTGTTGTTTAAAAGCTCACCGAGTGTAAAAGTTGGAAATATTTGAGCTTAAATTAAGTTTATCTCTTTAGATTTTCTGTCAAAAGATATTAGCTGAACAGAAACAAGATATCGCGCCAGTGATGTAATCTCGATGGAACAAGTTACAAATCATATACCTTTGAGTTACAGTGGGGCAAGCCGGTCGAGCAAAACGTGATTATTTCCTCGAGTTTTGGGTTGAAATACCAACCGAGCAATAGGGCAGCGTACCACGTTAGTAATAGAGTCCTGATGGGTAATGAGTGATGACACATTGAGCAAAAAAAAAAAAGGGAAGATCAAGATGAAAACCCGAAAAGGGCATCTTGATTAACACAAAAAGGATTAGGATGAAAACCTGAAAGGGCGACCTAATGAAGCAGACTTGGGCCCAAAGAGTAAGACGATTTGAGCATTGAGTCAAACAACAAGACTATAGTGTTTAAAGCATTTTCAGCAGTTCGGAACCTTCTACGCAAGAAGCCATGCTCGAAAAGATTCTTGATTAAGAAATGAGGAAGAGTTCATGCGTTGAAGATTTAGAACATTTTGAGATGACATACTTCAAACAAAAGAAATGCTGAGCATTATCTGGATGAGAATTCGGCAAGTACAAAAGCCTCAAAGCAAGGACAATGTTCAATAGGGGGCAAAAGAGCGATATCTGAGAAACACAGAGCACTCGTAAAGCTTGAGGATGGGTACAAAGCCCAAAGAGAAAATCAAGAATCGAAGCAATGAACGCAGATCATCACAAGAGTCATGACAAAAAGGGATATTGGTGCATAGCATAATCATGTAGGCATACAGGCATTTAGGACAAACATGTGCATATCATGATAACATCATGCATAACATATACAGGTACTCCAGCAGAATAAGGGGTTTCGATGACAATTGCACCAAATCAAGGAAAGGACACCTGAGCTCCACCAGATGATATGTTTTGGTACTCCGAGGTACCTGTAATTTATGTTTCAAAAAAATCAACTCATATCGCGAGAGGTGAGTTGAGCCTCAGGACACGCTGAGGTATTTTCAATTCCTGCTTTTCAAAAGTCTACTCATGTTATAGAGGTGAGTTGAGCTTTTTCATTTTCTGCTTTTCAAACGCCAACTCATATTACAGAGGTGAGTTGAGCTTTTTCAATTTCAGTTTTTAATTTATGTTTCTGAAAGACAACTCATATTACAGAGGTGAGTTGAGCTTTTTCAATTTCAGTCTTTCAATTTATGTTTCTCAAAGTCAACTCATGTTACAGAGGTGAGTTGAGCTTTTTCAATTTCTGTTTTCAATTTCTTTTCTGTTTCTCAAAAAAAATCAACTCATATTACAGATGTGAGTTGAGCCTCAAGACATTGAGGTATTTTCAATTTCTGCTTTTCAAATTCTGTTTTTCAAAAAATCAACTCATATTACAGAGGTGAGTTGAGCCTCAAGACACGTTGAGGTATTTTCAATTTCTTTTCAATTTCTTTTTCAAAAATCAACTCATATTACAGAGGTGAGTTGAGCCTCAAGGCACGTTGAGGTATTTTTAATTTCTTTTTCAAAAAATCAACTCATATTACAGAAGTGAGTCGAGCCTTGGCTCACACGCTAAGGTATTTTCAATTTCTGCTTTAATTTATGTTTCAAAAAAAAATCAACTCATATCGCAGAGGTGAGTTGAGCTTTTTCAATTTCTGTTTTAATTTCTATTCTTCAAGAGCCAGCTCATGTTACAGAGGTGAGTTGAGCTTTTTCAATTTTTGTTTTTTAAATTCTGTTTCTCAAAGTCAACTCATATTACAGAGGTGAGTTAAGCTTTTTCACTTTTTTCTTTTCAAAAGTCAACTCATATTACAGAGGTGAGTTGAGCTTTTTCAATTTCAGTTTTTAATTTATGTTTCTCAAAGTCAACTCATATTACAGAGGTGAGTTGAGCTTTTTCATTTTCTGTTTCTCAAAGTCAACTCATATTACAGAGGTGAGTTGAGCTTTTTCAATTTCAGTTTTAATTTATGTTTCTCAAAGTCAACTCATATTACAGAGGTGAGTTGAACTTTTAATTTCTGTTCCTCAAAGTCAGCTCATATTACAGAGGTGAGTTGAGCTTTTTCAATTTCCATTTTTAATTTCTGTTTTTCAAAATCAACTCATATTACAGAGGTGAGTTGAGCCTTTTTCAATTTCAGTTTTCAATTTTCATTTTTTTTCAAAAATCAACTCATATTACAGAGGTGAGTTGAGCTTTTTCAATTTTAGCATTTAATTTCTGTTTCTCAAAGTCAACTCATATTACAGAGATGAGTTAAGCTTTTTCAATCGCTGTCTTTTAATTTCTGTTTTTTCAAAAAGACCAACTCACATTGCGAGAGGCGAGTTGAGCTCAAGTCACATACTGGGGGCACCCTTAATTTTGGATCCAAGAGAATTAACCCATATTGCGAAAGTTCGCAGGCTGAGCTAGTTTCAATGTTTGTTTTCAGTAAAGAATAAAGGTTGGAGCTGATCGAAGAATCAGATTTCGCCTCCCTGAAGTTACAATGGAGCCAATCGAAGATACAGATTTTGCATCCCTGAAGTTGTAGTGGAGTAAGTTAAAGTGACAAGTTTTATCTTTCTGAAGTCATATCGAGGCAGATTGAAGATACCAAGATCTCATCTCTGAAGTCACAAAAGAGCAGACCACAACGAATTTTGTATCTTTGAAGAGGCGATAGATCGAGGCTACAAGTCATGGCTCAGAGGTCATAACGGATTGAAACAAAGCCACAAGATGCGGTAAACTGGAATGGAGCTCGAAAGAAAAGAAGCACCAAAAGAAGTCAAGACTTAGCAAGACCAGGCAAAATTGGCCTTTCTTTATGTCTTTGCTCTATTACCGTTACACGACAATGAGCAAAGAGGGGCAGCTGTAACAGGCCAATTTTGGCCTACCTAAACTAAACCAATTAACCTAACTACCCACCTAACAACTTTAACCCATTTACAATAAAACCCAATTACAAACACCTTACACTACCCAAATTCTAACCCAAAACAAAACCCATCCCAGCTAACCCAAATAACAACAAACCCGGATGGCCCGTTCAAAGCCCAAACCTGTTTACCTAGCCCAATACCCGGATGGCCCAAAACAACCCCAAACCCTAAGCCAACCTAACCCTAACCCTAGAGACCTTAGCCATCGGCACCGCACTAGCCTCTGCCTCCCCATGTGCCTCAGCAGCGAGCTCAACGCTCGAGGGTGGCCCATTGCCCGTGCTTAGCACCCAAAAGGAAAGTCCCTCCGTTGACTATCCTCTGTACCTGCAAACAGAGCCAAAAGCAGCAAGGAACAGTAGCCTAAGCAGAGGCTAACAAGCCAGAATAACAAAGAGAAAAAAGCAGAAAATCGAGATAAACAGTAGCAGGCAGAGACCAAAACAGTAGAATATAGGACTCATTGTATTTGGCTATAAAGCCATTGGCAAATCAATTGTAAAAGAGGGGTCTCATTCGGCTAAAAAATACAGAAGCCGAAAGCTTTTGCAATGAGGATTCCATTTTTGTTCACACGAAATAAAAAAGGAAAAATAAAAAAAGATTTTCAGCAAGATACCAAGCATTCGAAGCTTTGAGGTTTTCTTCCTTTCGATCTGATTCGGTTTTTTTTATTTTTATTTGTTTTCCAAAAAAACAAAAAAAAATCAAAAAAAGGAAGGAAAGGGAACTCACCGGAGTTCTGCTACAACACCAGAGTCCCTCGGACCGATATCGGAGATCTCCTCCGTTGCGAAGTCGGACCACCAAGGGGATGAAGAGAAACTCCTTTCTTTTGAACCCCCACGGATCCGTTCGGAAAGGGAAGGGACGGCCCTTGTTCGCGCGCGTCTCTGGCCACCAAACCCAGTGGTGGTTTAGTGGCGGCGGTGGGGCATTATGGTCGGCACACAAGGTTGCCGAAACCCTAGCCTAAGGTCAGGGGTTTGTTGTAAAAAGGGAATGAAAGGGGGCTGCAAATTGTTTCTGAAACAGAAGCAAAAGGGGAAAGGGTTAAAAGGGTTGAAGAAACGGTGCCGTATGGGTAAAATGGGGCTTCGCGCGCGACCGATCCGTGAACTGGATCCGCGCCTTTCTACCTTGAGAGGGTTATTTGTGCGTGAGGTCCCTCCTCCTTTGTAGCGTGTCTCAATGAGGTCCAATGACCTTTTTTATTTACCTTGATTTTTACCACAGGTTTTTGCTCTTATTTCAATTGGGTCCTCCAACCATCCGAAGAAATAAGCATTTGAAATGCTGAGTTTTGAGAGGGTGGGAATATTTTCCCCTTTGGTCCCTCTGTTGTTTATACGCCTTTAAATTGATCCTTTCTTTTTTCTTTATTTTTTAATTCGGCCCTAAATTGTTATTCTGTGTTCAATTTGGTTCTCACTTCATATTTTGTTACCTTAATAATTAAATTACGCTTAATTAAATTATTATTATTACTATATATATGTATTATATATGTACCTTATATATATTATTTTACTATACATTGCGTTTGTATTGTATTTATATATGTTTTTTTCAATATTATAGATATATATATATTCTTTTGTATTATCCTATGTATATAAATTTTTAATGTTATCATATGTGTATTTTCAAATACTATTTTAATATATTTTGCAAATATGTTTTTTTATTCTGTTTATACATATATGTATATTTTTTATATGTATATGTTTTTAGTATTATAACATTTTATATATATCTTTTTCTATATTATCTCATATTTTTAATACTCTATTATGTGTGTATTTTCGTACTATATATTATGTGTACATATATTTTAATATTATATTTTAATATGTACCTTGTATATATCCTTAATATCTTATTATTTTGTACTATGTATATATTTCTAATACTGTATCTATGTACATATTTCGATATACACTCATGCACGTGTAGCATTATTAACATTTTAATATATGCCTTCGTCCTGTTTGTTATTTTATGTCTATATATATATATATGTCCGTTTTTATGTTTAATATTGTTTTCATATATCTATTATAATTTTCGTTATCGATATCTTGCTATTCTTATTAGGTTATTAATACAATCATCTCGTTATTATCATTACTATTACTATTACCGTTCTCTTTTTATTGTTAATGCATTGCTTGTTTTTATTTTCTTTTAAATACCATTATTGTTTTCTTCTAAATACCATGTTAATATTTGTCATGTTTTAATTAATTTCGATAAATAAGGCAACGTACCGATTTAACATTAGATCGTCGATTTCATCGCTATGTTGGGTGAAATCTGTTGACTCGTGTTAAAAAACGAGACGTCCTTCTAAAAAAACCAAAAATTCAAAGATTCTCGTTTTTTCGATCGGGTCACAACTAAATATTAAGTTGGAGTTGCATTTTTGAAGATTGAGACAACACATGTTTATTAAGATACCAATTTTGGGCGTCGCGGGGGTGCTAATACCTTCCTCGCACGTAACCGACTCCCGAACCCTATTTTTCTCTGAATTTTGACGCGGACCTAAACTCGGCCTTATTCGACCCAAAAATAAATCTTTGTTAAAGAGAGATTTTATTAGGTGTCCGATCACACCTAGGAAAAAGATCGGTGGCGACTCCCTTGTTTTAATAAACTTGAAATTCAGATTTCAAATTTCCAATAAATCGCCACAATTAGCGACCGAAGCTGCGAAGTAAATTTTTACGTCGCTACAATGTGAGTTTATATTAAAACAAAATAATACATCATCACAAAAATATGCATAAGCGCATGAATAACCAATATACCTTAATCAAAAATTACCATCATAATAAGGAGTTACTATTCGTTTGGTTCATTTTCATAGCATTAGCCGAATCTCCTTAATCATTTCATGAAGCACATTTCAAATACTACTCATATATATAATTACATATTGCATCTATCATGCTAGTCACGTATTCATAAATAAACATATTAACCAAACTAATTAAACACATTCCAATATCATTCTTCTTACCACAAAACATATCTCACACTTAACAACAATACAAGCCATTTTCGCATGGCCTTTAAAGTCATTTACAAAATATAACACTTAAACATCATCCATCCTATACATGCTATAAGTCAAGTTTAAAACATAAAAAAAAAAAAACCAAGACAGTAGATAGTGTGACGAGATGCTGACGATCCCCGAGTTCGTAGCTAGATTCAACGGTCTAAAAAAAAAAAGAAATGTAACACTCAAAGTAAGCATTTTTAGCTTAGTAAGTCTTAAATGATTAAATACAATTTATAATCATAGATCCACTCAAATTTTCAAATGAAATTCATAAATACAAATTCATCTAAGATTATCAATCAAGGACATAAGTAATGCCATTTAACATTCAGTCCCCAAATAGACCGAATGCTCTCTTCTTTATTACAACCTCGTAATTCACTTTCTAGACAATTTATCAAGAATATCATCCATATATCCACTCGTATACTTAAGTCCCGAACTCTTATCACAAAATCACAAACGTACAAACATTACTCACATGGTCAAATGCCCTAATTTATATATGCCCTATTAGCCACATATGTTCCACATTTTGCCAAATTTTCAATGATAAACGACTACGTTTACATACTATGTTTGCATAGATGCACCTTTTGGCAATATATTTCGAACATATACATACCTGAATTCGGTAATTGTTAATCCCATTCACTCAAACCTTCAAGTCTCGTTTAACACTTTAAATTCACATAGGCACTAGGCCCCTTAAGCATAAAGCTTGATACGGTTCACCGGCTCAAGGCCTGCTAGGCGTAAAGTCTGATTTAACTCACTTGCACGAGGCCTGCTAGGCGTAAAGCCTGATTTAACTCACTGGCACAAGGCCTGCTAGGCGTAAAGCCCGATTTAACTCACTGGCATGAGGCCTGCTAGGCTTTTAGCCTGTATAAATCAAATACTTAGATTGTACCATAAATCAATAACAGAAATACTAACAATATCTTTGATTTATTACTTCCCAATCAAATTCACAATCGGCAACTTCAATATACAATACTTAAATCATTTCACCACTTCATATCATATTCGACAAATACACTAATACCATAGCTACCATAATTCAGCCATCCAAAGTCACATTTGGCAACACTTAAAAACCAATCCTAGAACACATCAAGAATTTCCATTTCCATATGGCATTAGTTTATATAAGCTCAACATTTCAATTTACTACTTTCATTTTTATCTCTAAGCAAAATTAATTTCATTTGATGACTTAAGAACTTACCTCGGTTATTAGCACGCGATAAAATCGACTACTCAGATAACTTTGCCTTTCCCCGGTCCAAATCAATCTCTTTTGTTCTTGAGCTAATTTAAAAACAAGTTGAATTTATTTAATCAATTAACCAACTTATTTTCACTCAAAAATCACATAAATATGTAATTTACACTATCACCCCTTACAAAATACTTTTTAACAAATTGGTCCAAAATTCATAAAATACAAATCAATATGAATTTACTCAAGCTATGCTTAGGCCGAATATGCCCCTCTCTCATATAAGTCCTACTATATCATTTATTTTGAGATTTAGCCACTCAAATCACTATATTTACAAATTAGTTCTATGTAAGCTCAAAATCATATAAAATCACAACATAAAAGATATCTGTCTAACACTTATATTTTAATTTCTAACATCTAACACAAAATTCATCAACTTCCATTAATGGCCGAATATTAATTTCTCAACCATCTCAAAAATTACCACATGGGTTTTATAGACAATCAAACAAGGATTTCAAGTTCATCTAATTTATAAAAACTAATATGAAATTTTACCTTGATTTTGCTTGTAACAATGCCGAAATGCTCAAGGTATATTTCTTCTTTGTTTTCTCCAATATTCGATTCAACAAGGATGAACCATTTGCATGGCTTTGTTTTGTTATAATAGTTTATTTATTAATTTACTCATTTGACCTTAATCATAACATAACAAAACTTTAAAATTTCTATCCCTTACCGTCCATGCATTTTACTAATGGCATATTTGCCATTTAAAACCCCAACACTAAAAAGACATGACAATTTAATATTTTCATGATAGCATGCATATAGATCAATTGATGCAATTTAATCCCTTCTTGGTAATCAAACACTCAAACCTCGAAATTTAATCACGAAACTTTAGCACACATAAGTACACACATTCAAAACACAGAAAATAATATTTAAACTTTCCACTGACTCGGATTCGTGGTCCCGAAACCACTGTTCTGATTAGGGTCTAAATCAGACTGTCACAACAACAACTTTAATTAAATGAAATTATTTATTGTAGTAAGGATCTTATAAGTTTTATAGACATTAGATGTTACGTAATGACTTAGTAACAATCTTGAATAATGATTAAGGATTAATATTAAGTAATTTTCATAATTTTATTTAATTAAAGACTAGCTATAACATCTTTAGTTAAATAAAACTATTAAAATTAAAAATCACATACGAAAACTATAGGTATTAAATCCCATTGCATACTTTATTAAGATAAAATTATTAAATGACTTTTCATAGTTACTCACAGGAATTATGAAAATGAATTTAATAATTTTTATCAAAATGATAGTAAATAATTCAATCATAAAATAGATCTAACTGAATTAAAAATTTAGCTCACATGTAATTTTTATGTCACTAGATTCATTATTTACATAATTTGCATTGGTAAATTATGATTTATGTTTGCCTAAAATTTATATTTGCCTCCAATTGGTCTTCTTAGATATTGACTATGCCATAAGGTAATCTGAGCTATATATTACTGAAACCAACACTCATGTTGATCTTGCTCTATATGAAAAATGGGAGCGATTTAATCACTTAAGTATCATGTTCATAAAGAGTAAGGTTCCTATTGATATTTATGGCTCAATTGAGTATGATGAGAATGTCTAAGAATTATTAATAGTTATTGTAAAATAATTCAAGACTTCTCAAAAGTCATTAGCTAGCACCCTAATCATGAAGTTCACATAAATGAAGCTCACTACTTTGAAAGGTGTATGTGATCACATCAACAAGGTGAGAGATTTATCAGCTTAACTAAGAGTACTTGAGGTTAAAATGTCTGAATCTTTCCTGGTGCACTTTATATTGAACATTCTTCCACCTCAGTATAGGCCATTTAAGATCTCCTATAACACACATAAGGATAAGTGATCTATCGATGAACTTTTGACCATATGTGATTAGGAAGAGGCTAGACTCATACTAGAGATGGGAGAGAGTGCACTGACGGTTACATAAGGAAAGAAGATGATCCAAACCAAGCAAAAGGGGAAGACCAAAATGCAACCCCAAACTGACATAAAGTGTGAAAAAATATAATGTCGGTAATGACAAAATATCTCAAACAAATAAATAAAAATAAAATAAAAATAAAGAACACACAGATTTTACGTGGAAACCCTTTCGGGAAAAAAACCACGGGCAGAGGAGAAGAAAATTCACTATGTCGAAAATTCGAATCAATACAAGATGAATAGACTATGTCTATTTATAGGCTTGTAAAGCCATATTCTATTAGGATTGAAACACTTTATCCTAATCAATATAAAATAGATGGAGTTTAATAAGGTTTAAAAAACCTTATTCTAAAATAAAATAAAAGAAGTCTAGTTCTATTTGGATATTACTTTTATTTTATTTTCCATCTTATTTTTATTTAAATAAGAATTTGGGTCACTTAATTCTAACAATCTCCACCTTGACATGAATTCTCAATGAACAAGTTCTTCATCGCGAACTTTCAACGAACAAGTTCTCCACCTCTTCCAAAAAACCCCTTAAGGGTTTAACTTCAACGATGAACACCAACCAAGTCTAAGCAATGCCCAAACTTGGTTATAGGAAGTGACTTAGTCATCATATCTGCAGGATTTTCATGAGTACTAATTTTGCTCACAACAATATCACCACGAGCAATAATATCACGAACAAAATGATACCGAACATCAATGTGTTTTGTTCTCTCATGAAACATTTGATCTTTTGTAAGGAATATGGCACTCTGACTGTCACAAAATACTGTACTGATTTGAAGGTCTTCATTGAGTTCACTAAATAGTCCCTTCAACCAAATAGCTTCTTTACAAGCCTCAGTAATCGCCATGTACTCAGCTTCAGTGGTAGACAAAGCGACTGTAGTTTGCAAAGTGGCTTTCCAACTGATTGCACAACCTCTAATTGTAAAGACATAACCTGTGAGAGATCTTCTTCTATCAAGGTCTCCAGCAAAATCAGCATCAACATACCCAATGACTCCATCTCCAGTTCTTCCAAACTGTAAGCAAACATCAGTAGTACCTTGTAAGTATCTTAAAATCCACTGAACTGCTTTCCAGTGTTCTTTACCGGGATTCGCCATGTATCTGCTAACTGCACTGACTGCATATGATAAATTTGGACGTGAACAAACTATAGCATACATGAGAGATCCCACTGCACTAGAGTATGGAACATGTGACATGTACTCAACCTCATCATCTGTTTGTGGAGACAAAGCTGATGAAAGTCTAAAATGAGCTGCTAAAGGAGTACTAACAGGCTTAGCACTCTGCATATTGAACCTGCAAAGAACTTTCTCAATGTACCCTTTCTGACTTAGGTACAATTTACTTACTTTTCTATCTCTAAGAATTTCCATACCAAGTATCTTCTTTGCTGGTCCCAAATCTTTCATCTCAAATTCTTCACTTAGTTGGGCTTTGACTTTTCTTATCTCTCCTTTATCTTTTGCTGCTATCAACATGTCATCAACATAAAGGAGTAGATATACAAAAGAACCATCATTGTTTTTCTTATAGTAAACACAACTGTCAAAGCTACTTCTTTTGAAATAATGAGAAGTCATAAAAGAATCAAACCTCTTGTACCACTGTCTTGGTGACTATTTCAAACCGTAAAGAGACTTTTTCAGCAAGCAAACATAGTCCTCCTTTTCTGAGACTGTAAAACCCTCTGGTTGTTGCATGTAAATATCCTCCTCAAGTTCTCCATGCAAAAAAGTAGTTTTAACATCTAACTGCTCAAGCTCCAAATCATGCATGGCCACAATACCAAGCAAAGCTCGAATCGAACTATGCTTCACAACTGGGGAGAACACATCTGTGAAGTCCACTCCTGGAATTTGACTGTAACCCTTTGCAACAAGCCTTGCTTTATATCTGGGTTCTTCAACTCCTGGAGTCCCTTCTTTCTTTTTATACACCCATTTACAACGAACAGCCTTTTTACCTTTTGGAAGTTTTACAAGATCCCATGTTTTGTTTTTGTGGAGTGATTCCATCTCCTCTTGCATAGCAAACATCCACTTTTTTGAGTCTTCACAACTAACCGCCTCAGAATAATTGGATGGCTCTTGATTTGCATCTATATCTTCAGCCACATTTAAAGCATAAGCAACTAGATCAGCCTCAGCATACTTCTTTGGAGGTTTAATTTCTCTTTTAGTTCTGTTTTTGGCGATAGAGTATTGTGGTGAAGAAGCAACTTTATTCTCAATTTTTGTACTGGCTTAAGGAGTTGACTCTGTATTAATCTGATGCTCCACCTGCTTTTGATTTTCTTTATTGGAAGGATCTTTAAGAGATAAGTTAGGTAGCATAGCAGTTTCATCAAAAATAACATCTCTGCTAATCACAACTTTTCTATCTTCAGGACACCATAACTTATATCCTTTAACACCAGTTTTATAACCAAGAAAAACACATTTAATAGATCTTGGTTCCAATTTTCCATTATCAACATGAGCATACGCAGGACACCCAAAAATCTTTAAATCAGAATAATCAGCAGGGTTACCAGACCATACCTCTTGTGGAGTCTTTTTCTCAATGGCAATGGATGGAGATCGGTTGATCAAAAAACATGCAGTAGAGGCTGCTTCGGCCCAAAATGACTTTGGTAAGTTGGCATTTGATAACATACATCGAACCTTCTCCATGATCGTTCTATTCATTCGTTCTGCAACGCCATTTTGCTGTGGAGTATGACGAACTGTTAAGTGTCTCACGATTCCTTCTGACTTGCACAGTTTATTAAACTCATCAGAACAGAACTCTAAGCCATTGTCTGTACAGAGGTGTTTTATTTGTTTTCCCGTCTGTTTTTCAATCATAGTTTTCCAAGACTTAAATGCGGAAAACACATCACTTTTCTGCTTCAAGAAGAACACCCAAATTTTTCTGGAAAAATCATCAATAAAAGTTAGCATATAATTAGCTCCACCTCTCGAAGGCACTCTGGATGGCCCCCACAGATCAGAATGAATATACTCCAAAGTTCCCTTCGTGTTATGAATTCCTCTGGTGAATCGAACTCTCTTTTGCTTTCCAAAAACGCAATGCTCACAGAACTTCAGTTTGCAAATTCCTTGCCCATCAAGAAGTCCTCTTTTGCTTAACTCTGCCATACCATTCTCACTCATATGCCCTAGGCGCATATGCCAAAGTTTAGTAATATCATCATCTGATAGGGAAGAGGAGGCGACAGCTGCATCACCAGTAACAGTAGAACCTTGCAGAACATATAACTTGGCAGTCTTTCTTTGCCTTTTCATCACAACGAGGGAACCTTTAGAAATCTTCAAAACCCTACTTTCAGCTGTGTATTTGTACCCTTTTGAATCAAGAGTACTTAATGAAATTAAATTTCTCTTCAATTCTGGAACATGTCGTACGTCACTAAGTGTTCTGACAACTCCATCAAACATCTTAACTTTAATCGTTCCAACACCTGCGATTGTACACGAAGCATTATTTCCCATCAAAACAACACCTTCAGGCACTATCTTGTAATTTGTAAACCAATCTCTATTGGGACTCATGTGGAAGGTGCAGCCCGAATCAAGGATCCACTCATTGCTCACTTTAGAATTGATGACTGAAGCGACTAAAAGTTCACCATCACTATAGTCTTCTACAACATCAGCTTCACCGGAATTTTCTGGTTGTTTTCCCTTTTGATTCGCAGCCTCCCTTTTAATCTTATTCTGTAGCTTATAGCACTCAGATTTAATGTGCCCTTTCTTCTTACAGAAGTTACAAGTTTTACCTCTGTTTGAAGACTTTGATCTACCCTTAGATTTACCGCGAGGATTTCGTTCTTGTGTCCTTCCACGATCATCATCAACATTCCGATCTTGTCTCCCACGAACAATGAGACCCTCTCCCTGAGAGTCAGTTTTAGCCACAAGATGCTTCATCTTATCATACGAGGTTAAAGAATTATAAACCTCATCTACTGTGAGAGACTCACGGCTATATAAAATTGTATCTCTAAAGGTTGAATAAGACGGGGGCAACGAACAAAGTAGAATCAACCCTAGATCTTCCTTATCATACTGAACCTCCATGGCCTCCAAGTTTGAGAGAATTTCTTTAAACACTGTTAAGTGTTCGTGCACAGATGCACCTTCCTCCAAACGATGAGCATAAAGACGTTGCTTCATACGCAGCTTGCTGGTTAGAGTTTTCGACATGCATATTTGTTTCAGCTTTTTCCATAATCCAGCGGCGGTCTTCTCCTTCATCACATCTTGCAAAATTTCATTAGACAAATGCAGATATAACTGTGTTAATGCCTTTCGATCCTTACGCTTCTTCTCTTCATCTGTTAATGTTGAAGGCATCTTATCTATCCCTAGTAGGGCATCCTCTAGATCCATCTGCGCAAGAACTGCTTGCATCTTAATCTGCCACAACGCAAATCTAGTGTTGCGATCCAACAGCGGAATTTCATACTTCAAAGACGCCATTAACATGATTGAGATGAAAAAACCCGGAAGCTCTGATACCAATTTGTGAAAAAATATAATGTCGGTAATGACAAAATATCTCAAACAAATAAATAAAAATAAAATAAAAATAAAGAACACACAGATTTTACGTGGAAACCCTTTCAGGAAAAAAACCACGGGAAGAGGAGAAGAAAATTCACTATGTCGAAAATTTGAATCAATACAAGATGAATAGACTATGTCTATTTATAGGCTTGTAAAGCCATATTCTATTAGGATTGAAACACTTTATCCTAATCAATATAAAATAGATGGAGTTTAATAAGGTTTAAAAAACCTTATTCTAAAATAAAATAAAAGAAGTTTAGTTCTATTTGGATATTACTTTTATTTTATTTTCCATCTTATTTTTATTTAAATAAGAATTTGGGTCACTTAATTCTAACATAAAGAAAGAGTCTCAGTGTTTTTTTCTGTAAAAACAAGGAAACTTAAAGAAGAACTGTATCAAGTTTAAGAGTTGGCTTGGAAAGAAAGGTAAATCAATCTCACTTGTTTGCTTTGAGTCAAATATGGTTGATGTTAGTTATAACACATGGTGAATTGATTTTGGTTCTACAACCCATATCTCAAATTCCTTATAGGGATTAAGAAACTCGAGGGAACTAGTGGGAGCTGAGCGACACATCTATTCGGGAAATAAGATGGAGTCACACGTGGAAACAATTGGAACATGCGAATTAGTGCTTAGAAGTGACTTTGTTTTAATTTCAGAAAAGACTTTTTTATATTCCCAACTTTTCTAGAAATTTAGTTTCTATTTCAATACTTGACCTTTTGGTATTGTTTTAGTTTTTTAAACATTGGTTTCAGTTTATTTTATAAATCTAAACCTGTTGGAAATGATGTTTTATCTGATGGTCTTTATTCTCTTAATTTTATTCACGTTGAAATTGGTACTCAACGTTGTGTTATAAATGAAGATTCCTTTATTTTGTGGCACCGGAGATTAGAACACATATCCATTGAAAGGATTAAGAGATTAGTAAATGATGGGGTACTCAGTATTTTAGATTTTATTGATTTCAATACTTGTATAGACTGCATTAAGGGCAAGTAGACTAAAAAAGGTCGAAGAAAGGTGCCAAGAGGAGTTCGACAATATTGGAGATCATCCATTTTGATATATGTTGCCCAAATATAGATGTGCAAGGTCAGAAACACTTCGTCACTTTCATAGATGATTACTCAAGATACATGTATCTCTACATGCTTTGTAATAGCCCAATTTTCAATAGTGATGGAATAGTGATTTCGGAACCACAAATTTCTATCGTATCGACTCATAAATATAAATTTTAGAATATTTATAGGGTCATTATAGTTGTATTAAAATTTGGTTAAGAAATATTAATGTTTACTTAGTTAATTAAAAGAAAAGGACTAAATTGTAAAAAACTACAAAATATGTTAATTATAATAATTAAGTGATTAAATGGTTTAATTAATAAATGAAGGAGGACTTAAGAAACAATTATGCCTTAATTGTAATAATGGGACGGTAATTAAATAGAAAATAATAAAATAGTGTGAATTGGAGGGTAATTTTGTAAATAAATGGAAGTTTAATTAAATTAAGTTAAATTAAAGAATGAAAAACAAAACTTTATCCTTATCTTATTCAAATGGCCGAATGCCATAACTAGGGTGAGGAGAAAGCTTCGGTTGGTTTATTTCTTTACATATCAAGATCTCGTAGATACTCGTGGAAAAGGAAAAAAATAAAGTAATAGTCCCTGGACTTCTATAATTACTACAATTCAGTCCAGGTAAGTTCGTACGGTTAAAATTTAACATTTGTATAAATTGATGATTGGTATCATGCATATATTCTATTGTTGGAAATTAATTATTGTTTGAATTATAATATTGAATTGGATATTCGGTGTGAATTGAACGCAAGATTTGAGTACATTCGTGATTTGGTGTATGACGGGGGTTTGGAGCGGAGATGGTATTGGAGGGAGATATCGACTTTTTTACCCAAGTAAATTGGGGTTCAGCATTTGTTGCGAAGTCTCGTGTTTTACTTTTCGTTTGGCATGATTGGGTGGATTAGCTCTTATGAGCTTCTGTTTAGCTTTCGGTCTTTTGTTGGTGTATTCGGAGGACCAGTTCTTATGAGCTTCTGTTGACGATGTACTCTTACCGTAAGTCGTTCTTCAAATGGAAAAATCTCGATAAAGTGATTTATTTAATGAATTTGAAAGACATGTTATTTATTTTTATATTGATTTAAATCCTGATGTATTTATCGATTGAAGTTGTGAATGACAGTGAGTTGTCTTGGATTATTTTTATTATTTGATTTATTATAGTTAGTTTGGTAAGATTTTCATTTAATTCGTTGAACTTACTAAGCTTCATTAAGCTTACTTGTGTTGTTCAATGTCATTATAGATTTTCAGAAGGTTGGACGATCGGATCGACACTTAAGTCACACTATCCGGTTTATCTCGGTAGTTTTTAAAATGTTAATTTCGGATTATATGGCATGTTTGGTTAATGTTTGACTCATGTAAATGTTATGAATGATATTTTGTGCAAATAGCCAATTTGCAAAGGGTATGAGAATGAGGTATAGTTGTTATGTTAGTATGTGTGGCTTACATATATTTGATTTATTGTAGTTGTGGTAACTTTGTTAGATATTTTGATTTGGTATTGCTTGAATGAGTTGATGAATTGAATTAATGTGTATTTTGAGATTAAGTTGTATATAATTGTGGTACCAATGAGGGTACATTGGTTAGGCACATATTAGGTTGGTTTTGATGTGTTTTTGACCCGATTAATGTCATTTTGATTTTGTATTTTGGTTAGTATTTGAGTTTCTTAAGGTCCAAGCAATTTGAAATGGTAAACTTGTGTTTAAAGGTTCATTTTGAGGCCACACGGCCTGAGACATGGGCGTATGCCTCAGCCGTGTGTCCCTTGTAGGTTCAAAATATGTAAGTCAAGTTGTTACGTGGCCTAACACGCGACCTGGGACACGGGCGTGTGAAATCAAATTTGATTTATTTTAAGTTTTAGACTTTGAGAAAAATCTATTGTCTTAAATTGATGCAACTTAAGGCAATAAATTATATATATTACAAGATTTTGGCTAAAATAAAGAAATAAACATACATGATTACGTTACAATGTTTTGGTATGGAGCTTTGAAGATTTTTTTCAATTTTGGTAAATTGCTCTCTTACTTATTGCTTTTTAATTTTTGTAAATTATTTCATAATTCATGCCTTTTGTTTAAATTTATTTACTTTAAATTTTTATATATTAAATATAAAATTAATTTTAAATAAATGATCTCTTAAAATTATTTTACTTAACTAAATTAAAATTTAAGATTATAATATTAAAATTATTCACTTTTAAATTATTAAGCTTAAAATATAGTTTTAAAAAAGACACATATTAATAATATTTATGAATTAAACTTATTGCTGTTTCAAATATAATAAGAGCTAATTACATTCATTAATTAAATTAGAGCAAAGATAAATATAAAATTATGAAAAATCAAATATTGTTTAAATTATAATAAATTAATATTAATATAACCAGTTCTAAATTAGTTAACTATTTTTAAAAATATTTTGTATTCAATTCATTAATGGTTTTTTTGAAGAAATTTATTAATAATTTTAAACAATAACTATTGTTATAAAAAGATTAAAGTTAATATACACAATTGACATGTGCATCGCATGAGAATATAAACTAGTATATAATACAATCCCTTGTTTATTCATCTAAACTAGCCTAATATGCCATTTTATTTTTTAATTGGCATATTAGGCCTTTTTTTCAAAGTTTAGGGAAACAGGCCAATTTTGGAAAGAGTGAGTGAAAATGTGCCCAGTTTGACGCGCTTTCACGCTCTCTCTTCAACCTCTTTCTTTTATTTTTAGGGTTAGGATTTAGGGTTTTAAGAGTGAAACCATGAAAGTTTATAGGTAGATTTAAGGAGTCAGGGATGCGATAGTGCGTCTCAGAACACATACATTTCATATGTCATACCGAGGAAGGACCATTACCTTAGAAACCTATCCTATAAAAATCAGTTTTTAGAGCGGATGTTCTGACATAGTAAAAGTCAAACTCAGGTCGAGCAACAGCGGTTCTAGTTATTAATGGGTTATTTAATAATAACAATCGTTGTCATCCCGAAAGGAGTATCACCTTTAGTGCACCACAACAATCGTTGCTTGCTTGAGAGGATGCGGCTGTGACATATACTTGACAAATAGCAAGCAGTCACGTTTGGTGCGAGGATTTCATGAAAAAAATTAGACAAAATGCAGAGAGAGCGAACACTATGTATGTAGTGTGTTACTTGTGTCTAAACTTGAGATTTCGGGTCACGGAGTACACTAGGCCCGACCAAGACATGTCAGGGCATCATACCGTGTTGACCTACCAGAAGGGACTTGCAATTATAGGAGATTCCAAGCACTTTGATTCCCATGTAGACATGCAATTGTTACATGTTTGAATGTACGAATAGAGTACACGCCCTATATTAACGATGTGCACAGACTGGAACGCATGCATAATGTATGGAGATTTGAATTCTTACCCGTCTCAGATGATAGTATATGGTTGCCAGTATCCAGCGCGACGTTCAAGTTGGCACCGAATATGAACTTGCGTCGCGTCCCAAAATGTCGTTCGAATTCTACTCGCATACATACCAATATGGATAGTCGAGGGAGGGACAGTCAACAGAGGTTATGCGACTACTGTAGAAACTCAGGGCATACGAAGGCAACATGTTTTGTATTGAGGGATACATTAAGGCCTCAACAACGCTAAAATATATATTTTTTTACATAAATTGATTACAATGCTTCATTTTTCTTGTACAAAATCATGACATCTTTTGTGTTTTATTTTTATTTTTCACCGTCTAATAACATTCATATGGAGGAAAATCGCTACTTTAAGTGCTACTTCAAATATCAATTACAATTTCTTAAGCTATTGAACTTTTATCATCTTTACTATTTAGTCTCTATACCTTAATTAATCACTAGTTCGATAAAAATACCCATCCAAATTTCAATTTGCCTGCTATATATGTCCGTAAATATTGAATAAAAATATTTATGGCTCTAGTTTACAGAAACGATGTCTCAAAACAATGTTTTACATATTTCATATCAACTATTATATATGAAAAAATATGTACAATTTATATTAGAATTTAACAAAGACAAATATGAATTGCAACTAAAATATAAAAAAAAATGATCATTTTTTTATTGATATCATTATTTCCATCACAAAAAGTAAATGAAAAATACATAATAGACATCGTTGAGCAGAATGTGTGCCATAGGACAGTGGTTGACGGTTGTGGGTAGAATTTCTGCGTACAATTTGTGGTGTCGGCCCTTCCTCTTTATCGTGGTCATCATACTCATTTTCATCTCGACCCTCATCTCCGTCTTCATCTCTACCCCAATCTTCGTCTTCATCTCCATCGCCTTCCTTTGTGTTTGAGTGCAGTGTCATCCTAGCCTTCCATCGTGTATCCTCCATTCCATAAGAAGGTGGTTACGATGATGACCGACCTCGATAAAACAAGGACGCGGTAGGTTTCTGTGCCTCTATTGGTGAATAATCGTACGATGTTGAAAAACCTGGATATGTCTGCATTTATGTGGGCATCAATGATGGCTTTAATGTTGATATGTGTAGGCATTTGTGTTGGCATCGGTATCAGCATTGGTGCGTAATATGCTAGGGACAGAAGTGTCCTGAAATATATACCTGTAGAAGGTGTAGATGTAAGGTGCTACAATGGTGCATAGTGCGATGCATAATGTGATGCTTGTGAATAAAACATTAGGTTAGTGAAAAGAACCGAATTATATGGAGGGAACTGATCTGGATGTGGTGCATACGTCAGTGGCATTTGTTCAATTGGAGCCAATGACGAACTCGTCGCGACACTTGCTTCAGACCTACGATGCTGGGACAACTGCCGTGGCCTCTACGGACGAAGCTGCCTACTCCTCGCCTCCACTAACAGTAGATATTGCTTGTCCATGACTCTAAACCAAGGCATATACTCGAAACAGGTTGTCATGTCCAATTAGAACAAGGGTTCGTGAATGGGCAAGAATCACATCCTACGATCCCAAATGTTGATGTAATTTTTGTGGAAATCTCGCCAATTTTTGTCGGTCTTCCTTTGCAAATCAAACTTGTGTAGTGCTTCCATGTCTCGCGGTGGTGATGAAATTTGTTGCCTCCACCCAAATTGTCGCATCACTCGATCCAATTCATGCATCTCTATTGTCACGTAAACTATCAAAGGTACATTCGCATCCTACATACTCCGAATGGCCAAAAATTCTAGCCTGGCGCATTCTATGATATTCAGATCGACGTACTGATATCTATTCAAACTATAGTGCACAATTATAAATTCTGTTATGTACAGAATTTTTAATTTCAAATCATTGTGTAATTATTGAAAAAAATCAATAACTAACCTCAGCTTCCAAGCGTTGATCTAACAACAATCGGATATCTTCAAGATGCTCTAGTAGTCCTACATAACTCTACCTCTACCTACTCAAGCGATATGTTAATTCAAACACATAATAAATAAACAACATTTATTATATTAACTATATATTATTATCAAATGAATTTCACCTTGTCACCAATGGAAATGTATAAGGATCATTCACTTGAAGACATAGAAATGGTAGCTGCCACCACGCCTATTGTAACAACCCGACAGTCACGGGTGTCAAAAAGTACATTTTTGAAACTCCATTACCGTAAATCAGACTCGTAAATGTTTATTAAAAATATTTACGAAGCTAGTTGTGTGGTTAATTATGTTTTGGTTAAGAGAATTTGCTTGAATTAAAAGTAATTAGGTATAAGGACTAAATTGCATAAAAGTTGAAAGTTAAATTATAGATTAAAGAAAAATTAAAGGAATTAAAGGGATCAATGAAGCAATTATGCCATTGCATTTAAATGAGGTGGCATAAGGATGAAAATATTATAAAATTTTAAGTTCAAATATATATATTATAATATATTCACCTTAAGAATTAAGTATATTATATTATATTAAAAACAAATAAATAAAGAACAGATAAAGAACAAAGAACAAACAAAATAGAAGGGAAAAAGAAAAAAGAAAAAAGAAAGAAAAGGAGAAAGACCAAAGCTAAGGGTTTCAAAGTTTTAAGCTCAATTGCTTAGTCAATTTAGACCATTTTTCTTGTAATTTTTATGTTTTTGGAATCCTGGTGTTAAGTACTACCCGACCCATGTCAAAATTTTAGAAATTATTGAGTTTTAAGTGTTGTTTATGTTGAATAATTTTAGTATTAGGGATTAAATTGATAGATTTTTAAGCTATAAATGAAAAAGGATTAAATTGTAGAACAAATAGTAAATTTTGTGTAATAGGGACTAAATTGTAAAAATTTTCAAATTTAGGAATTTATGTGAAAATAGGGAGTTGAATTTAGTCTAAAGTGTAATTTTCATGAAAATAAAGAATTAAATGTGAAGAATAAAAGTTAGTCTCGGTTTAGGGACTAAATTGAAATTTAGGCAATATTTGAGTAAAAATTGAAATATTCAATATGAAATTGAATTGTGTTGTATTGATGATTTTTAATTGTTTTAATTCCGTAGCTAACGTCGTACCAGAACCCTCGACTAAAAAGGAGAAAGATAAAGTTGACGAGGAATAGCTCGGAATTTCTGGTTTGTATTTCTATAATCCGAACTTAGTTATTAATTGTTGTATTTTGATTAAATGTTTATGGTAAGTGATTGAGGTGAGTATTTGGCATTTTAATATTGAATTGAATTTATATGTACATGTGGTTATATGAAAAATTGATATTGGATATTAATTGTTTTTGAATTGTGAATTTAAACCCTATTAACTATATCGAACTGCGTCGGATATAGATGGCATGCCACAGGGGTTTTCAATCGGTTAACCGATCCGAACTACTATTAACTGAATTAACCGATCCTTTTAAAGCCTTAACCATTAACCGAACCGAAATTTTTCAAAAACAATTAACCGAACCGAACTTTTTCGGTTAATTCGATCGGTTAACCAAATTAACTGAAATTTATATTTTTTTTTATTTTTGGTTAAAACAAGTATAAAACATATAAAAAATTAACCGACTTAACCGACCGATTAATTTATATTTCTAAAAAATTAACCAAACTGACCGAATACTTATATATTATAATATTATTTATTAAATTCGGTTAATTTGGTTAATCGACCGATTCCGAACTGAATTAACCGTTAATCGAACTTCCAAAACATTATTAACCGACCCCCAACCAAATTAATTCGGTTAACCGACTGATTAACCGAATTTAGTTGGTTAACCAAATTAATTCAGTTTTACCCGAAATTTGCACACCCCTAGCATGCCATAGGATTGGAAAAGTTCAAGGATTTTTTCGACTTCGAGTCGATAAGACACTTGGTGTCAATATATCACTTCGGATTTATTCAATGAGGCACTAGGTGCTAATTTACTTCAGTTTAACTGATGAGACACTAGGTGTCAGTTTATTACTTTGAATTATCAGATGAGGCACTGGAAGCCAAACTGGTGTGTTTGGTTAGATCCGTGTATCCGTCCAAGTCCAAGTCATGTTAATAAGGGTGAATAATTGAAATGGCACTATGATTGATATTATATGATATTGTGAAATGAAAATGGGACAGTGAATTAAAATATGGATTGAGACACATGATTTGTGTATTCATGAATTGGATATGGAATGAACAATATTGTTGTTTAAATTATATGTGTATCATATTGTGAAAAGCTATTATATAGCAAATGATGAGAATTGAGTATGGTATGAATGATGTATTTATGAATTGAATATTGAATAACTAATGTCATTGTATGAATAAATGTGGTTTTTAATAGTTAATTGTGCTTATAATTAAAATGTGCATATTATATTATTTTGTCTTTAAATATTCGGATTATAGAAATACCACAGAGTTTTTACTCAGCGTATAGTTTTGTTTTCCGTGCGTAGGTTAGGTACTTAATTTTGATCGTCGATTTAGCATCCAACAACGGTCCCAAACTCAAACGTTGTGATGTTTATCCTTTTGTGTCAACATATACCTAGGGTGTCTAACTATTAATTATTTTGTGAATTGATTGTAAATGAGGTTATAAATATAATGTTAGTTTGGTATATATATAAATACAAACATGTGAAATTAAGTTAATGTTTAAGTGATCATGAATTAGGCAAAATAGATTGAAGTTGACTTGTTTACAAATTGGACTTGAATGATGTTTTATTGATATGAATTGATGATACAATTGTGGTACCTATGAGGGTACATTGGTTAGGCACCTAGGATGTTTGTTTTGATATGATTTGGATGTGTTTAATTGTGTTTTGAATTGGTTAAACGAATGGTTTTTGAGTTGCTTATTGTCCAAACTTGCAGGGAATGGTAAACTTGTTGTTTAAGGTACATTTTGAGTCCACACGGCCGTGTGAACCCTGCAGCTTTGAAAGTTTTTAATATTTTTCGAAAAATTCTCTGAGTTTTCGAATTAGCCCCAATTTATTTCTAACACATATTTTGGGCCTTAAGGGCTCAAATAAAGGACAGTGTGTATGAATTTGATTGGTTTTAGATCTGAATATTATATGATAGGAAATGTTTGAAATTTATGTCTGTTTGATTGGTAAACATCGGTAATGCTCCGAAACCCTATTCCAGTGACAGAGATGGGTTAGGGGTGTTACACCTATGACTACAGCAGGAGGAGACAACCACTCTTATCTAGTTTCGTCGCCCGACACAACTCCCGGTATAACATGGCCAACACGGTTGATCCCTAACTCAATCGCCTATATTCTTTGAAGTTGACTAGGTGTAGTAGCCACCTTATGTATACCAAATTTCGAGATTTATTGGGCATTAGAATGCCCCAAATTAACCTCAGGATGAATGCTCGGATGTATTGCTTTTTGACGACATCGATCGGGTTCTTAGGAAGTTCTTTGAAATTATTTTCCAACCACTTCATACCTATCCAACTACAATAAAACTTGTTCGACACCTTCCCCAAAATGCCTCCTAAAAGTCCTCTTTATCGGGAACAATCGCTGGCCCCGTAACGACTATCCCATACATCGATAAACCGAGTTGTAAAGCTACGTCCTCGATTGCGATTGTACTCTCATTGCATGGAAGATGAAACATGTGTATCTCGGGTCTCCATTTTTCCACCGATGCGCTTATAAGTATAGGATCCAATTTACAACTCTCGAGCATACGAAACACATGTAATAATCTCGCATCTTGCAAATAACTACGAATTTTGGTGTCTGGGCTCCTTGACAATTTATGTATGAACCCCTCTAAAACATGATCATCCACCTATTTATTTAGACAAAATAAAATATTTTAAAAGTTAAAAAACTTTAAAATGAACTTATTTTAAAATAACGAAATTTAAATTTTCTCCTTACCATTATTGATTGAGCAGTGGAAATGTGCTTGTCGTCGAAATGAATCAGAAAGTTTGCCATTCGTGAAAATTTAATCGAAACGAATAATATATGAAATAATAAAATAAAACTATAATATTTTTAAACAAGTGTATTGTATATTTTCGAACAAAACTTGAGAAAATTGAGAGAATTGAGAGTTAGAATAAAAGAATTAGAATTGAGTAAAAAATAAAATAAAAAATAACCTAGTATTTATAGGAAAAAGATTTACCATTGGCTCTTAATTTTTTTTACTATTGATAACATTTAAAAAACCGTTCGAGAAATGACCATTGAAAAAACTCTCTCTAAAAATGGCCTATTTTCCTCAATTTAAAAAAAATACCTATTTGGCCAATAAAAAAATAACGTATAAGTCTAATTTAGTCTATTTAATCAGAAAAATAATTAAAAGAGGACAAAAGTTGCTTTAAAAAAAAAGCAAAATGAAAATTTTAACCATTATTGTTTACACTTTTAATTTAACAATTATTATTTTTCTTTTTAATTTCATCATCAATTTTTTAAAGAGTTAAATTCGCCATTAATTTTAAAAAAAAAATTAAATTATTGAATTTTTTTAATAGAAATAATAACTAAAATATTAAAATTTTTAAACATGACTCGACGTATGATAATTCATATGTATTTTATACTATTTTATATTTTTTATATTTTTATAATTTTTAAATTATTTATTAACATATAATACAAATAATGTCAAATCAATTTACATATGTGATACGAATTATCAAACTAGTATGGTTAAAAAAAATTGTTTTTTAATTAATATTTTCTTTCACTAAATACTAAAGAAAAACTCGTCAAATCTTCCAAACCAATCACGTTTCACCTTCGCATCAAAAATTAGGATTTTAAACTCATTGGGAGAAATTGTAATATACCCAAAAAAAAAAAAAAAAGAATCTAATTAAGAGTTATTATCTTAGAAAAAAATCTGAATTTTCTCTCCAATTTGAATTCTCGCATTTTGCCGACAGAGTTATTATTGTACTGACAAAATTATTGTATTTTATTAGTTGACACTAAAAATCAAATTCAGCCCAACTTAAGGATAGTCCAGCTGTGCTCGACGGGCCTGCCTTGATCTTTTATAAAACCCAATATTGCATGTATTTAGCCTCTCCTTTTTTATGTTTAAAAAATTTTCGTGAGATAAATTTTTAATTTATTTACGATTATCAATTTGATTTTATTTGACGTGCACACTGATTTATAATTTTATATAACCACAATGGTTGATTTCACCTTTCAATTTTATAAAAAAGTTATTTTACTTTTTTATTTAATTTTCGTTTTTTTAACTTTTAAATTTATATTTTTTTAACGAAAAAATTGGTGTTTTTTTTAGTTTTGTTGAAGTTGCATATACGTGGATGACACGTCAACATTTAATTATTTTTTAAAACTTTAAATTTTAAAAAATTATAAAAACTATTTTTAAAAACCATTAAAATTATTAAAAATTATATATTTTTAATATTTTTAAAATTTTTAAAATAATTAAATATTGATGTGTCATTTATGCGACAATCCACATGTATGTCATCTCAGCAAATTAATAAACATTAGCTTTTCTATCTATTTTTGGGTGATTTGACAAAAATTATAAGTTTAAAGACTAAAAGAGATAGAAAATTAAATGAAAAACTAAATTTGTAAAGTTGAAGAGTTAAAAAAGTCCAGAGGCAAACTCAGGGGGTGCTGGCAGGGGCTCCTGTCCCCCTAAAATGGAAAAATTTTCATTTAGACCTCTTAAAAATTTTTAAAATTTTAAATTAGTAAAGATAAAAGTACATTTTATCCCCTAAAAATATAAAAATTTGATTTAATCTTTTAAAATTTATAAAGTTATAAGCTATTAAAATGATAAAATTATATTTTTTGTATCGTAAAAATTACAATTTAATTTCACCCCCTTAAAAAATTTCTTGATTTCGCCCTTAAAAAAGTCATTATGCTTTTTATATAAGTTCAATAAATTAATGGTGAAATTATTTTAATGACATATTACTATTTAATTTATTAATAATGTATTGGTGATATATCAAATATAAATCATTATTAATTTATCATTATTGTAATTAAGGTTTTTTTCAATAACTAGGTATAAGTTTTAGGGGTTTTTTTTACATTTGATATTATATTTTTCATTATTTATTGAAATAAGTATATGGAAAACTTGAATTTTTAAATTTTCGAGTTAGTCGAGTTGAAAAATCTTATTTTAGCAACCGGACTCAATTTGAATTTTTTTCGAATCGAATCGAGTCAAAAAATTTAGAGTCAAATCGAGTCGAGTTAACGAATCCTATTATTTATACTTAATGTTGCGTTTAGATGGACCGATTATTTAACTAATAGACGAAGTACAAGATTTTTTAACTACATGAACAATATAATGATTTTGCCTTTAAACTTAACGAGTAAAAATTTATCAAAACGATATTTGCCTTTTAACTTAATTATTTTGAATTTTAACTTTTAAAAAGTAAACATTTATCAAAACAACGTAGTTTTGTCTTTTCTTATTCGAATTTTCGGATAACTCGAATTGTGTAATTCATATTCGAGTTAAACCGAAAAACTTAATTTTTTTATTCGAGTTGATCCGAATAACTTGATTAACTCAAATAACTCGAACTATTTAATTCAAAATTTAAAATTTTTATCGATTTTTTCGAACCAAATCAAATTTTGCTCACCCCTAGTTGGTACTAGAGGTGCTCATGGGTCGGCTAGGGTCCAACCAAAATTTTAGGTCCATTTGTCAGGTCTAATACGAAAAATGGGTCCAAAATTTTTCCCAAGTTTGACTCAGATAAAAAAGCTAAAACTCGGGCCTGGGCCCAGCCTGATCCTGTCTACCCATATTAAATTTTTTATATTATTTGTTTATATAATTTTTTAAAAATATAATTTATCAAAAATACTAAAACCATTAAAATAAATGTTTCATAACAAATTGAAAATAAATTAAAAAAATGCGTATACTAAAATAACACTGAGATAGGTGCAACTTAACAAACAAATGCCTCAAAAATAGTAACAAAATTAACAATAAAATAAGAGTTATACAATAACAATAAAATAGTAGCAACATAATAGTAAAATGGCAACAAAATAGTGAAAAATCAACAAAAAAATAGCAACAAAACAATAAAAAACAGCAAGAAAATAGTAAAAAAAACAATAATATTTTTTTTTTGCATATTCAGGCCAGGCTTAGGCCAAAAAAGTCTTACCCAAGACCTGACCTGCTTTTTAAACGGGTCTTATTTTTTTGCCCAATCCTACTTTTCGGGCCTATTTTTTACCCAAACCCTCCCACTTTTCAGATCTGACTCGGCCCATGAGCAGATCTAGTTGGTACCATATACAACAACTCTACAACAATAACTATCGAGTTTAGGGTTATTACGTTTGACCAAGTTATTTATTTCACAAATGGCCGAACTAACTGTGATTATTACAATGGAAGTCAGCTCTAATAGATGTCAATTTCTACTATAATTGTAACACTCTAATACCCCTAACCATCGCTGGAGTAGGGTCTCAAGACATAATGAACTCAACTCAACATTTGAACGTTTCTCATAAGTAGAAAACTAGAAATTTTAGTACTTCTAAATTCCTTAATCCCAAATCTAATGTAAATAAAACTATTCAAAAACAATTGGTAAAATTCATTTTCATGAGATGCATACCACATATGCGCATACCATAAGAAAAGGAGCAAAACTTAAATGCTTAAAGGCTATCATCAACCAAAATAAAATTTTACTATCCATATGGAAATTTTCTCATTGTGACCGAATACATGGACATGATCATTCACAAACACACAACATTTAATTTGGACATAACATTACCTCATTCATTTCATAAGTATGCACACGCATTTTTCTAGTCAACAATACTTTAAGACTTATAAATAAACCATTATCACATCCAAATATAGACCTTTAGCCATATTCGCATGGCTTTAGAAATATTTACAATATCATAACAAATCAAACATCCCAAAAATATATTCTATACATGCCATAGTGTTAGCTAAAAGATTTTTACAAAGGTACCAAAATGTTGTCAATAGATGCGATGACTTCGTAACGATTCCGAGCTTGCCACGGTAAGATGATCTAATTAAAACAACAAAACACACAAAGTAAGTTATCATCTCAGTAAGTCCTAAGCAATCCGTAAATGAAATAACTCAATTGACTTAGTAAATTAAAGATTTTCATCCATTACTAACCGAATTTATTCTTGATATTACAAAGAAAATCTTTTGTCTCATATCTCCTTTGTAGATCTAATACATACTTATCCGAATTTACTAAGCACTCCTATGACCTTAATTCACACATCGAAAATGTAGTGACCAATGTCATAAAAAGGAAATGTGTATATATGAATGACATAAAATTGTCCAATTTATCTAATTAAATCACAACCATGCTATTCTATCTATTAATCCAATTCCACTCTATTTAACCTTATTTTTCACTATATCAAACCTTTGTTCAATTATGCTATCACTTAGCCGAATACCACTTTCTTCTTTTCTTTCCTCCCAAGCATTTTAGTATAATAATACACATGAAAAAGATATACTTTCATACATAAGGTCCATATATATATATTCTATTACTTCGTTTCAAATTAATCAGTAGTCAAAATCACTTAATTTATTAGACTTATTCACAAGTTATACAACCCCTCAATCATTTGAATCAATACTCTATGGTTAGCTACATTTTATACTTTAATGGATCTTAATCTTAATTATCCATAACCTTATAATCCACTTCTCGAATCCATATAATCTAACATAACTAAGTAAGTACAAATCATATAAATTTTATACACACATCGTACGTGCCTTTTCTTTTACAACTTATATTTTCTTTATCAATTAGCTCACATAATGCCATATGACCGATATCGCACACTTAGTGCTCGATAAATGATTTCACACACATAGTGCATATACTTACTCGCACACAAAGTGCCTTATTCTCTCGCACACATAGTGCCATAGTTCTTCGCACACATAGTGCCTTAGTTCTTCGCACACATAGTGCATTAATTACAAGTAAACCAATGCCCGGTCTCATTCATTGTAAACATCTAAAAAGAACATAAATAATTCCATGAAACATCACATACCTGACCAGCAAATTACATGTATAATTTCCAATAAATCATTATCAATTGCCTATTTGACAATTGCCTACAAAATAAACATTATTTAATTGCTTATAGACTTACCTTGTGTTAGATGAACAACTCCGATTGGCTACTCAACCACATTTGCTTTCCTTTTGGTCGAACTTTGCTCCTTATGATCTTGAGCTTAAATTAACCAAATAAAAATAATTCAATTCCTTCTGTATTAAAATGTATTTTAACTATTATGCTTGCAAGTAATTTAGGATGCATTCGGCATTGGCCTAAATACATCTAACTTCACATTCTATTTCTTCTTAAAAAAATATACTACCACCGAATATCATCACAAAATCATCCACATATCAATTTATAGCTCAAAGCATCAAACATTTAAAGATTATGTTTATAACCACATAACCGATTACAAATTTTACCATTCATTGAAATTTCATAAACTCCATGCTTATAATACTTATCAAATGGTATGCACATATATATACATATATATTACTTAAAAAAAATATATACCTCAATTATAATCCCTACTCACAAGTTCATACTCAAAACACTTAACATGATTCGTTTATATAAATTCAAGGCCGAATGTGACCCTTATCCCATACATCTATATCCTTATAACATCCAACTTTAAATCTTTGTACAATGGAACCATAACCGTATGCTCTTCTTGGTTAATTTCACCATACAAGGTAACATTTACAATTAGGCATTATTTCAAAACTCTTCTAATCAATTAAAACTAAATCACACACATATTAAGATTTTAAATTCTTATTCGGCAATATGAGTATTCTCTATCACCTAATCAATTTCCAAAGTTTCATATTACCTTCCTATATGCACAATTAATTCACTTATACCTCAACCTTTCTCCATTATAATTTAAAACATAAAACAACCACCATTTCATAACTCTTTCTCTAATGGCCGAAAGCAAGAATCATTACCAAACTCAAAATTTACACATGGGTAATGTTTAGAGCTTCAAAATCAATCTAATATCACAAAATTACAAGAAACAACATTCAATTCATACCTTAAATTAACATGAGAAGGTGCCGAATGCTTTAAGTTTATTTTCCCCTTTCTTTTCTCTAAGTTTCGGCTAAGAAGAACATAAAGATAAACCACCTTGTTCTTTTCACCATCCTTTTATTTTATTAATCATTTTATTTCTTAAAATAAAACTTTATGTCATAATTTTAAATATAAAAAGTATATTTTACTCACCTAATACTCTCATGGCCGGCACTATGATTAAAAATGGGGATTTTGACATGCAAATCCCCATGTTTTAATCTATGAATTATTCGGCCACTTCAATTGACCTCACCCATTTTCAAAATTTCTCATTTAAGTCCTTCTAAGTAAATTCACATTCAAAATGACAAAATCAAAGCACCAAAATTTCACACATGCATTTTTATAAAATAATGACATAGAATTTAGTATTTAATTATTTTTGTGACTCGGTTTTGTGGTCCCGAAACCACTTCCTGACTAGGGTAAAAATAGGGCTGTCACAATAATGCCCCATTTATCCATTTTTTTCTCACTCACATTCATCTAATACTCTCAAATGCTTAAAGTCTCGAGCTCTCAACTAATCTAATCAACAACTATCCAATTTTTTTGTTGGTTTACTTAGCTCCAAAGGGAAAATGGCTGACCACATAGCTAGTTACACCTTGAATATAGTAAAATATAGAGTTTAATTTTTTTTATAATAGTTAATTTTCTATAAAAAAATTTTAGATTTTTGGAGTTGTAAAATTAATTGTTTGTGATTTTTGGAACACCAGTAGATCGAACTCTTTTGTCTCGATAGAACGCAAAGTTCCTAGGTCCCAATGATCGTATAAATCAGCGCTTGAAGGATGTCGGCTTGTATTAGGTGTTTGAAATGGAGAAGTTTAATATCATTCATGAATTGGTTGCTATTCTGGTATAAAGATAGAGGTCGAAAAGTCTTACTTTTCATTTGCCTTGTGGGGAAGCAACCATCAGCTAGGTAATTATAACATCCCAACGATAGGCTTTTACTGGAACTGATGCATACCAACACCAATATGTTTTGATATACTATTTTAGATTTATCGATATTTTTCAAAAAAAATTTAATGACCCAATTTTTGTTAGTGTCAAAAAAACTCGATTTGGGATTGAATTCCTTAAATTGAGCCATTGAGAAATTATTAATTGAGAAACTCATAAGACAAACACAAGATTAAAAATTAGTAATTGAATTGATTAAGCTATTAAAAGAAGTGCAATGACTAAATTACATGGTAACCAAAATAAATGGGATTTGATTTAATAATTGAGCAGGACCTTAAGTAGCAATTAAGACGAGGACTTAATAGCAAATTGACCCTTATTAATATGTGGTTAGTGGCCTAACATCATCCTAGCTGTGCATCTCTACTTAGTTTTATAAGGTTAGATCATAGCCATTCATTTAAGTTTAATTAAGATAAATGACATATATTATATGCATAAATGGAAAGTAAGTGGAAGATAGAAAAATAATTTGTTATATTCATTTTCTCTACGACCAAACCAAGAGAAGAAAAGAAAGAAAATGTAAGTTTTTCAATTCTTCATGGCCAACCATAATTCTTTAAGGTGAGAGAGCCTTCTTTATAAATATTTATGGTTTCTTGATCTAGAAAACTTGTTGTATTTAACCCTTTTTTAGTTTTTGTAATTGATGATGTTAGTTTAAGTTGCTATTGATAATGATGTGGTGAAATGGAGTTTAAAACCATGAAATGTCTAATTGTTCAGTTTAGTTTAGGTGAAAAACTAGCCAGTATTGGAGTGGGTTGTATTGGTACAAGGTTTGGTTTCATGGTTGTTAAGGAAATTATTGTTGAATCATTTAGGACCTAACTATAAGAAATGAAAGTTGTTTGATGTAAATACTATAAAATGATAGCTTGCAGTCCCTAGATAATAAATACAAAGTCGAATTTTGACTCGATCAGGTAAAAAACAAGTTACAAAAATTTCAGACATTAAGATTAAAAAGGGACTTAATTGTAAAGAATGCAATTATACTTGGTCGTTGGTTATACTTTTCTTGAATGTAAATTAATACCAATTTTGTAACAAATTATCATACATAGCTAACGATGATGGGGTCGAAACGTTGAGGGTCAAAGGCAAAATCGGGTGTCAGATACCGAAATTGGTTTGTGCTAGCATAATTTGCTTTCATTGCATAAGATAATTAAATATTTGGCTTGTGAATATATTGATGTTACTTTTTGTTTTGATTATGATTTATACTTGTTAAGTAAGTATTTAAATGGTGATTGTTGGGATAAATGGTAGATACATGAGTAATCCTTGTTGGTATAAGAACCTAAACTATTAGTTGTTAATTAGATATATATGAGTTGGAATAGATAATATGAATTGAAATTTATATAAATAATATCTTGAAAGGAAATATATTTGTAACACCCCTAACCCGTATCCATCGCTGGAACACGGTTATAGAGCATTACTAGAATTTACAGAACAAATAAACAGATATTGCATATCATATAGCATTCATATCAGAAACTAGTCGTCATCAAACATAATGTCCCTTATGTGAGCCCTCGACGCCAAAAATATACATGAGAAAAGAGTCAGGACTAAATCGGGTACTCAAAGAATTTTTCAAAAAACATTAAAATTTTTTCAAAGGTGCAAGGGACACACGTCCGTGTCATCTGACCGTGTGCCACACACGATTGAGACACAGGCCCATGTGGATGAAAATAGGTCATTTTCCAATCTACATTTCTCACTCAAATTGACATCAACCTATACATATTAATTTGCACATCACCAAGCCATAACAAGACATTTAAATCAAGTTAGAATCATGTCCTAAACATGTGTTACCACAACATACAATCAATATGCCTTTAGGCACCTCAAATAACATCTTATAACATGTCAATCAACATCCACAATCACCTATTAGTCCAACCACATATGTGCATAATTATGCCAAATGTACCAATTCAAACCAATCATCAATATACTTATAAGTTCACCATCACTTAAACATATCAAACACACATCAACCATGATAAGCCATATATATATATATATATATATATATATCAAAATATATCAAACACAAGCCATTCAAATGGCTAATCACAACAAAGCATTTACATGCCAACATTTAGCAAAATTAACCTATACATGTCATTATAACCAAAATTAATTTACTATATATATCGAAATGGGCCGATGGATAGTGTGAAGTAACTCCAACCAGCTTCTGACCAAATCAAGCTTCCGAATTATTATAAAACAGGGAAAATAAAATAGATTAAGCATTTAAACTTAGTAAATTAATATAACATGGAATTTAACTTATCACTATTTCACATATAAAGTAAGTACACAAAACATATTCCAATCAACTTGGCCAAAAGCCTAAACACATATTTTCAACACGTTAGCCATGTAAGCACATATAATAGCCCATCATCACAGTTGAACAAAGTCATCAAACAAGTTCCACATACATGTAACAATCATTTCATGCTTCAGTATATCAAGTAATATCATTTCCATGTACTTTATGTATATATGGGTAATAGTTCATTTTGAACTTGTATTATCTTATATCAGAACTTAGTCCGTTAAACCATTTTAAATATCGTTGGATACACGAGTAGTACACACAAAGTGTACAAAACAGTAATCCGTCAATTCATGTACATGTATGTTTATACAAACATGTAAACAGAAAGCTCTTCTGAGCCATATAATGGGAAGCTCATGTGAGCTATATAACAGGAAGCTCTTGCAAGCTAAATGTTAGGAAGCTCAAGAGAGCCATTAATTGGGAAGCTCATGAGAGCTAAATAACGGGAAGCTTGTGAGAGCCAAATATCGGAAAGCTCATGAGAGCCAAATATTGGGACGCTTATAAGAGCTGTGGTGTGTCCGCAACACATGTAGGATCACAACTAATTCGGGAACCCTAATGACATGTCATTTGTATCCTTTGATGTTTTAAGGTTCAAACGAGACTCGGAACTTGTCGGATATGTGGTCGATATTATACATGGCATTTTATACAAATCATACACAATAATATTCAATTTAAAAAATATAAATATACAATTTAGTTACACGAACTTACCTCAACAAGTTTATGTAAATTCGTAGGCTACTAATCTGATACTTTCTCTTTTCCTCGATCTAACTCCGTATTAGGTCTATCTAAATTTATACGAATAAATTTAACTCAATTTAATAAAATTCATATTCAATTCAGTCCAATACACATCTTTGGAAAAATTACTATTTTACCCCTATACTTTTAATTAATTATGATTTTATCCTTAGGCTCGGAAAATGAAATTCATACAATTTAATCCTTATTTCAAGCCTAACTAATTTTCATACATATCCATAGCAGCCCATGTATTTCACAAAATTCAGAATTTTTTCATAAATTTTTCATCATTTCAATTTAGTCCCTAAATCATAATTTCATCAAAATTTTCTTTACAAAAATTGTTTATCTATCAACAACATTTCATTTTCTACCATAAAACTTCATAATTCAACTATACTCATCTATGGAAAAATGCTAACACTTTAATAGTTTTACAAACTAATCCCGAAGATAGCTAGATTAAGCTATTACGATCTCGGAAACATAAAAATCATTAAAAATGAGACAAGAATGCTCACCTAATTAAGCAAAATAAGCTTGTCTATCTTCAACCTTTCATGGCTAGGGCTTCCATGTTTTTATTTTAGGAAAGATGATGAAAATTATAATAATTTAATTATTTAATTCATTTATCATCATTTTATCATTTACTTTCCAAAATTAACCTTACTAATTTACTAAATTCCAATGATGAATAATCATTATTATCTACTAATTATACTAAATGATCTATTTTTCATATAAGGATCTCCAATTTTAAATTCCATCGCTATTTGGTACCGTTAGCTACTAGAATTTAACTTTTGCAGTTTATACAATTTGGTCCTTTTCATCAAATTAGATATGTAAACGATAAAATTTCTTAACAAAATTTTCATATAATATATTTATCATAATATAGACCATAAAATAATATTAAAATAAATCTTCTTCTAACCTCAGATTTGTGGTCCCGAAATCACTGTTCCAATTTTACTGAAAACGGGCTGTTACAATATTGAATTAAATAAAATGCAAGGATATTAAAGGTTAATCTCATGAAAAGTATTAATTGTAATGATTTAGTGTAATGATAGTATAATGAAGAGAATTGCAACAATTCGATTTTCAGTGGTGTTGGAAATTATGGTTTTCAGACCCCGTTTTCGTAAAATGGGTTAGATTTGGCTGGTTTTGGACTTATACCTTGGCCGAAATCATCTCCAATTGATTTAGCCTTTCGAAAACTTGTTGATACTTGTCATCACTACCAACAGTGCTCACTGCCAATTGTTTGGCCCGATAAGTGAACCACTCAACTGGCCACATGTAAGAGTTCATCGCCATGTCCTCGATAAGTTGACAGGCCTCGGCGAAGGTTTTTTACATGAATGCTCCTACGGATGCTCCATCCAGACTAGAGCGTAAGTTTTCGTCAAGTCTATTGTAGAAGACTTGAAGTTGTAATGAATCTTGTAAACCATTATATGGACACTTACACAACATTAACTTAAAGCGCTCTCATGCCTCATATAATGACTCTCATTTCAATTGTCGAAAATTCATAATATCCATACAAAGTTTCATGGTCTTGCTTGAGGGAAAGTATTTTGCCAAAAATTTGCTCGCTAGCTTGTCTCAAGTGTTGATGGAATCTACCGGCTACGAATCTAACTGCATAAAAGTATCATCAGTAAGAGAGAAAAGGAATAGCCAAAGACGAATAGCGTCATCGGATACCCTATTATACTTAAAAGTATCACAAGTGATTAGAAAGCACTTAAGGTGTTGATTTGGATCCTCATCCATTAACCCTCGAAATTGAAAGTTCACTTGTATCATTTGGATTTGGATCATGGTTAGAAATCATCGGGTGATTAATGCTACCTCAAACTGCATCTAAGTTGGGCACCGCGTAGTCGCGCAAAGTTTGTTGCTTCATGGGTAGAAGTGGTGGTTGTTGAATTTCTCCTTACGGATTCTCGATAAGTTGCTTTCTTTGTGGAGGTGGGACGTCTCTAGGTGTTGCGTCCTCCTTGTGTGTGATTATACATTCTAGTTCCTGCTTAAATGGTAAGACACCGTTATCAATTCGAGTCATACAACGCCTCCTACAAGCATAAAAGGGTGAAGAAAATTAATTAAAAATTACAAAAAAAATTAAAACAAATAGAAAATAAGGTCGTATATATAAATCTTACTTTTGCTACTTATCTCTACCTAAAAGTGTACACTAAAATTTCCTTAATCTATACCATCATTCCCAAAAATAGTGCTAACAACTTGGATGACATCACGCATGTGCGATAAAACAATGAATTTATAAAACAATTTTTGAACCCCGATTTTATTGCAAACGTACAAGTCAATTGTAATATTTATATTGTTTCAATAAAATACAGGAGTATTCCAAGGATCGAACCCAATGGAGATGACAGTTGAGTGATAACTAGCATACACTATAGAGTCTAAGTGGCTACTGATACGATTTTATAGTACGACAATTCAAATCAAGAAAAAAATTACAAGAAAATTAAATATGCTACTCTAAGGACTAAATTGCAAAGAATATAAAACCAAGGGAATATTCAGTAAATAACTAATGGTGGTTGGTTGATTTCGATGTGGTTCATGGATCTTCGAACAATGAACTTAAATCATGTAAATTACTAAATGGCTTCATTTTATCTTTCGATCTCAATTTTATCGACTTCGATAAACTAACTCTAATTTATCTTCTGATCTCACTGGTTAATCTGGGACTAATGAACAAGTGTGTGACAAGATTACCTTCTGGTCTCACTTGCCTCGATATTCCCTTAGATGCGTCACTTCTTAAGTTTTTAGGTCTATTCAATTTAGTCCAATTTAATACGATTTAGTCATTTGTCCAAAGATTTCAGTTTACCCACATATCCATCAACCAAGCCCTTTTGAAGTTTAGCTACTCATGCTGAAACTTAAAGAAATAAATATGGAGATGGAAAAAAAAAAAAACAACCATGAAAGTAAAACTTAAGAAAATTATGAAAGTTGGGATTTTTATGCAAGAAAACTTAAATAAAATGAAACTAAAAGCATTTAACAAGAAAATCTAATGCAATAAATATAAAAGAAACAAGCTTTAACAAATTTAAAGTAAAAGAAATCGAAATACATTAAATTAAAACTTAAAGTGTCTTGAAACCAATGTACAGGGACTGAAAGTATAAAACATTAGCTACAGTGATAACTAATTTAACTAACAATAAGAACATCAAGAATAATGAATAAATGCAGAAAAATAAACTCTAAACTAAGGAAGAATAAGAAAAAAAATGAAAACCCTAGAAAAAGTACAGAAAAACTAGGAGAAACCTAGAGTAAATTAACCTAAAACTAAGCTAATGTGTGTCTTTCTCCTCCTCATCTAATTTTGGTTGTTTTAAGCTGCCATCTAATGGTTTGTCATTGCCAAAAATGCCTCTACACGGACCTTGAGTGATTGGTGGATCAGGTGGATAAAGTGTACCATTTTTGGTAAAGTTTGTTCTACTGACAAAGGTAATGTACCCAAAAGTGGATATCGCGCTTCTCTCTTCCATACTATTGGAGGTATTGCAATTCCAAGGGGTGGATATCACAATACCCCTTTCCTTGATGTCATTCTCACTCGTTTTTGACTTCCAACACGTCCTTAAACTACTCAATCACACATTAGGCCTCCCAATGGGCAAAAACGAGACATTTTCACTTATTAACTAAAAATTAAAAAAAAAACTATGCTAAAGAAGCTATTTTGCTCGAGAAAAAGCTCCTTAAGTACATCAAAAGAGCTTAATTTGCCACATCAATTAGTGGCAAATCATCAGATCTTCATCCATCACTTGTGTATATATAAGATCTACATTTACATTTTCAAAGCTTGGTCCATCATTCAGATCAACTCATACGATCGTCATGACATCTTCAACATTAATGCCTCGACCTCGACCTCAACTATGACCTCTACCTCAACTCAAAATGTTTAGCCCAGCTTCTATTCATTTGTCTATGAGAACACTTATGACATGACGTGATCTTAGATTTCTCTATCTTTTGTGTTGACTTCCAGCGACAGTTGTGACATGCATTTTTATATTTTTCTTTCACAAATTAGACACCTAACGATCCATTTTTCTCTATAGTTGAAAAATTACCATCCTCAATTACTGCAACATGTGGTCGTTGCTGAAAATGATTGGACCATAATGCCACTTCTTGATTAAAATCTAATTGCCCAATTATGCTCTAGCCCAAATTGCAAATCAATCCCATAAAGTGTATCCATATTTTGTGGATTTGTTTGAATTTCTTGGACCATCCCAAACTGCCTTAACACTCAATTTGAATGATACCACTAAATGTAAGAAAAGTGTATAAGGGGAGTATAGACGGTAAATACATCGATGCGTACTTGTGTATCCAATGGTAGAATGGCTTCAATCTTAACTAATTAGTATGACCTCCAAAAAACCCGCATAATAATAATTTTGTTAAATGATTATATTGACAATTTACATTGTATTTACTTAGAATCCATTGAAACCATATAGTTTATATAATTTACTAATTCATTGCATTCTATATTAATTGCTCATCATATCAAATACCAATTTTTCCTTCCAACAATATGTCATATGGTCACACCGCTCGGACCTCCTATTAAATTACAAAATATCAATACAAATATAATGCTTTCATATTATAGATATTGAGGTTCAAGGTCTTAACATTTACCTTCTAGTTAGTGTGAACATTAGTGGTTCAACCGGTATAAGTGCAATGAAGGAAAGTTAATACCACTCTCACAATTGTCAAATCACAAGGCATCCATTCAGTTCTCGATTCCCCACGTGACAACCTTTGTATAATACCATATGTAGGCAAAGTCAAAATGGTATACCCCAACTATATGCAATACCCATTTGGAAATTCTTTATTAATAGGAAGAATATGGTGTTCACTAAGTTAGCAGACTTTTCTAGCATTGCCACAAATGTAGTCGATTCCACACCAATTTCGGTTGTACTAGTCGATGCGTACCGTTCTGGTAATAAATCAAAAAAAAAATTCTCTATTGCACAAGCTCATTCCATCCAATTCCAATTGCACCAGTTGATGTATGAATAATGTTAAAAAATATATAAAATTATTATCTTTTTACCAACTTAATTTTTTTTTATTGTACCAACTTTGAAATTTAAACTTTAAATTTTAACCCATGTAAAATAGCAACTTTAAATTTTAAAGTAGAAAAATTAATAAAGAATAAAGAAGGCTTAATACATAATCGGTACCTAAATTTGACACTTTTTTTCTAATGTGGTACCCTATGTTATTTTTTGGTTTAATCTGGAACCAATATTTAACAGAGTTTATATATTTTGGTACCCAAAGGTAACAATTGTAACTTTTTAGTATTTGATTTGAGTTTTAGAGTTGATTTGACAAAAAATCAAAATTAGCTAATAATATTATCAATAATTTTCTCCAAATTAACCTAAAACTCAAATTAAGTAATCCATCATACATGTATTTGATAAATTAAATGCAAAATTAAACAAATTCACTATTAACTCTAAGTTTATACTATGAACAAAACCATTAAAGAAATCAAACATAATAATACTAACAATTAACTTTCATCAAATCAACTCTAAAATTCAAATTAAACACTAAAAAAATTAACATTGTTACCTTTGGGTAACAAAATATATAAATTGTCAAATATAGATATCATATTGGACCAAAAAATAACACAAGTACCACATTAGAAAAAAAGTGTCAAACTGAAATAGACCAATACTAGTACATATCAATTCTAGTAGAAAAATGGTGTCCACTGTTGTGGTATTGACTACCTTGATTAGCACACCTCCGATCAAGTGTAGAATGCATGTTTTAGCATGGCAATCAAGATCATCAGCTGTTGGGTTCTCTAGGAGATTCTCAAAACGCTTCTCCAATTGGACCATCATCACCCTATGATTGTTGTAATATGATGGAAGGTTAGTACCTGCTTTGAATGCTTGAATTGATATCCCTTGTAAATTAAATTAAATGTTTCCCGTTACAGGACACCAGTCCACTAGGAGTTTGTTAGCAATGTACATCTTTTATCGATATTATCACTTCGCCAAATAGAACATATAAGTGTCTGGTTTGAAATTTCCCATCGTTCAATCAAGCATATATGAATGTTGAGAGAAAAGTACCTTTTCTTATTTGGTTTGCGTGATAAAAACTAACATCTTTTAATTTCTAGTTGATTCTCTTGTGAGGCACACTAAACTCATGTTACCGCGAGCCTTAACAACAAGAGAATACAACAAAGTTGTTACTTCTCAACAAACATGTATTACTTTTGATCCCAATAAGTTGAAAGGCATTATGGTACAATTAGAAAATGTATCCTAGAGATTAGCTACGTACAACTAAGGGAAGAATGTAACATAGTTGTAATATTGATTTATAGTGAAAACCTATCATATGTTTTCACCTATTTATACGTTTCCAATTTAGGGTAGTTTCTTTTAAAAGTCGACATCTATAATTAAATTTTTTATTTAAATTAATTAATCATATTACGATATCTCTTTTCGAATTGTTGTTTAAACTTTGATCACAATAACTATCGAGTTTAAGGTTAGTAATTACTCACGTTTGATTAAATTTTAAATTATATTTAATCAGTTAAATTCTCAAATAAGGATGAATATCAAAATTATACATGAACTTTGATTCAATGTACAATATCATACACAAATTTATTTTTGTGCAATTTTATACATAAAATTTTAATTTGATTTGATTCGATTTATTTATAACAAATCACTAACTTTATCAAATTATCACTATTTCACGTTAATATATTACATACACAAATAATTATATTAATCCAACATAAAAATAATTATATGCTGAATTACATAAAAGTTTCACGTCTATTTGTAAATCACAGTTTAAATTATACGTATATAATTACATTAAATTAAAATTTTATATATATCAAGTTCCATAAAGTCAACTAAATCCAAATAAACGGTGTAAAGCGTAAAGAAAGCAGTTGTATTTAGACCTGCTCATGGGTCAGGCGACCCGGCCGGGCCCGAAGGTCCGCCCAAAATGCGGGAAGGTTTGGGCAAAAATATAGGCCCAAAAAATGGGCTTGGGCAAAAAAAAAAGGCCCGTTTAAAAAATAGGCCGGGCCTCGGGTAAGGTATTTTTGGCCCGGGGACTGCCCGAATTTACTAAATGAAAAAAAAATTGCTATTTTTTTTATTTTTGAATGTTATTTTCTTGATGTTTTCTCCCTATTTTGATACCATATTACTATTATGTTGCTACTATTTTATTGTTATTGTTTGGATATTGTATAAAACTTAATTTATTGTTAATTTTGTTATTATTTTAAAGGCATTTGTTAATTTTATTATTATTTTAGAGGTATTTGCTTGTTAATTTGTATTTATCTTAGTGTTACTTAAGTCTACATATTTTTTAAAATTAATTTTCAATTTGATGGGAAATATTTATTTTAATTTTTTTAATATTTTTGATGTATTATATATATTTAAAAATTATATAAAATAATATAAAAAATTAATACGGGCGGGCTGGGCCGAGCTCGAGTTTTAGTATTTTTATATGGGTCGGGCTTGGACAAAATTTTAGGCCCACTTTTTAAGCCCGATCCAGCTCGAGCTCGATGAATAAACCTAAATTTTTAGTTGAGCCTAGCCCGAATCTGGCCCGGTCCGGCCCATGAGCACCTTTAGTTGTATTGAAGGACAAATAAATACAAGAATAGGACAGCAATATTCGGCTGTTTTGGTGATACGATAAGGCCATTCATTCCCTGACAAGTAGACGGAGAAAGCGTGGGATATTTTTGTGAAGCACGTGCTTGTGGGCCCTACCACTGCTTTGCCTTAAACTAACCCTGATTTATTCGCATTTTGCATTATAATATTCTTGTTTAAATATATACACGTCATTGGTTTATTCTTCTTATATAAAACTAATTTGGTTTCCGATGACGTAATCCAGAGCTAAGTTCCAAGAGAGGATAGGGTAGTCACGTTGAGACTCATCAATTTGTCATGATTTTAACCATAGTTAAACCAACCTCAAACACTCTCTATATAACCATGGTTTATAGCCACCCTCTGTATCGTCAATTTCCTCGTTCCCCTTCATTTACCTAGTGTTTTACGATATGGCTTCATCTGATGTTGAGTACCGATGCTTCGTCGGAGGGCTCGCTTGGGCCACCGATGATCGGGCTCTCGAAGAAGCCTTCAGTGCGTATGGCGAGATCGTCGAATCGAAGGTCCGTTTGTTGCAGAGATCGGGTCCAGATCTGACTCGATCCGACCCAATCCGGGCCTCCCTGTCTATGATCTGTGATCCTTGATCTGTTGTTTTCTGTTACTGCTTGTTACTTGATACTCTCTTGTTACTCTTCTCTCTTTTATAATCTCTCACCGGTACGTTCTGTCTTCATCCCATCTGGGCCGAAAGATCGATCGATTCTGACGAATCTATTTTTTCCCCTTCTCTCTGCATCTTTCTTCTGATTTTTATTTTTTTAATTAATTGATTTTCGTTTCTTATTTAGATTATCAATGACCGTGAGACTGGAAGATCCCGAGGCTTTGGGTTCGTTACTTTCCGTGACGAGAAATCTATGAGAGACGCTATTGAAGGAATGAACGGTCAGAATCTTGATGGAAGGAACATTACCGTCAACGAAGCCCAATCACGCCGAAGCGGTGGAGGCGGCGGCGGTGGAGGATACGGAGGAGGAGGCGGAGGATATGGTCGCCGTGAAGGAGGCGGAGGATATGGTCGCCGTGAAGGAGGCTATGGAGGCGGCCGTCGTGAGGGTGGATATGGGAATGGTGGTGGATATGGCGGCGGTGACGGTGGTGGATATGGAGGTGGACGCCGAGATGGTGGATATGGTGATGGTGGGTCTCGCTACTCAAGAGGAGGCGGAGCGTCTGATGGGAGCTGGAGGACTTAGGGTCGTAGGGTTAGCATTTAAGTGGGCTTTGGGCTTTGCTTTTTCAGCTGGATGATGATGTGTTTCAAATGTTGGTGCTTTGTGGTTGTTTTGTAACAGTTTGGGTTCTCTCGTTTTTGACCGATGTTTTTGTGACAAAAAAGAAAAAGGAATGAAGAATACTATCTTCTTTTCTATTTCCAAACCTAAAATCAGTTTCAGGCTTTGAATTTCCAAAATTTTCATTACACCAAGAACCACAAGAAAGGCTAAGATCGTACAAGCCCAAACAATGTGATGGATCAATTGTTGGGTTGCCTTCGGTTGAAAAATTATAAATAAAGATATTTGAATTTACGTCACATGATAAATTAGTATTAATAGAGTTTATATTTTATGTGTTATTATAATTAATTAATTTCAAATAATACTATACAACTTTTAAATATGCATTTGTATTTTAAATAATTAAATTCGATCCATTTCATAAGAGTAAATCTTATTTAGTACTTCAACGGTTTCATCTAGTTTACAAATGATAGGATAAGGGAAAAAAAATAGGTGGAGAATAAGTTGTAATAAGAGGAGTTTATGGCCTAGGTCAAAGCTTAAAGATGATATTCATATACTTTATGTTTGTTCGAATTCGATTTAACTTGAAATATTGACTTAATATTTTGCTCAAGTCATGTTATATTTGTAAATAGTTAACCCAAGTCTATTTTATGTCCGCCCATAATATTTTTAAAATTTTTTAAAATATTTTTTATTATTTTAATTTAATATTTAATATTTAACATTTTTATTTTAAACTTTTTTTTATATAATCATTTAACTTTTTTAATGTTTGCATTATTGTAGTATTATATATTCAATGTAGATTTATTTTTGTGTTGTAAATTATATAATATACAAAAATAACATAATATAAAGCACTGCAAATTTTAAAACAGACTAAGCTAGGCTTGAGTCTTGAATGTTTAAACCTGAACTCGACCCATATTTTAAATAAGTCGTTTGCCCAAACTATCTCAAATTTTGAACGAACCTTCGAGGAAATAACATATCTAATTGTAATGGAGCAAAACTTAAAAAAAAAAGAAGTGAACTTGCCATAAAAGCACCATTACCATAGGAATTTTTCATTACTTAAAGAATTTGTGGTATTAAAATTATTCTAAATATTACCAAATTTTAGCAGATAATTTTCAAAATTCACAAAAATAATAATTTCAAAATTTTACATTACCATGGAAAATGTAAGATGTCATGAAGTAAACACACCCATAAAATTATTATTATTATTATTATTATTTGTTTTAGTGATAAATTTGTTGTTAATTTATACTTCAGTTTCCACGTGTGTATCTCAATTTCTTTTTATCAGAAGTGAAACATAAATCATTATTTTCACGACTTTTATTCCAAAAGTTAACGAAAAAGAAAAAAAAAATTTAACGAAAAAGTAAAAAAAAAATTAATACTTTCTGTCAATAACATGGCACATTGCACTTTTTAAATTTCCACATCAAAATTGACATGGTGTCTATTTGGTCATTTGAGCTAAAAATTAAAAAAAAAATTAATTAAATTAAATTTAAAAGCCCAAAAGGGTAAAATATTGTACATTTTCAATTTAGTTTCCTCTTCTCCTCATGACAGCTTAATCATCTTCGATCTAAGGTTTATTTCTCTTAAATGTTTTTCTCAAATCTGATTAACAACCCAAAAAATAGGAAATTTCTCTTCTTATTTCAAATAGGAGACGAGTTGAAGGATGTCAAGTGAAAGCAAAAAAAAACCATATATTGATTCAAGAGATGTTCAATATTATAGTGGATTGAGGGTCCAAATGACAATGGGAATAAATTTCACATATTTATTTTTGGAATTATTTAGTTGCAAAATTATACCCAATTGGAATGTATTTTGTTGTTGAATTTTTGAAGAATGGGTTGAAAAGGATAAATGGGTAGAGAAAAATGAGAATATTGTTGATGAACTAGGATTGCTTTTATTGTGTGATGGATAATATATATATATAAATGTCATCAAATTTGTTGTTTAGAGATTAAAATAGTGTGAAAGGTGTTTGGACTTGATGGTAGAGTCAGAGATTCTTTCTAGTCATAAGCTTCACTTTACTTACCATCAACTATTCCTCGATTTTATCCATTCTGGCGTTTTGTTCATCTACCATTGCTACCCTTGAACCATTCTTATGAAAAATTCACAAATCCTATTAAAATATAATGAATGCGACACCGTAAGAATGAATGAATCTGAGAAAATAGGGTGAATGCATGAAATGCAGAAAAGAAAATCTATTCTATAGGCATTGTCCATTGTGGAAATCATTTTCTTTGAATGGTACACTTTTTATTTAAAAAAACGAAAATGGAGTTACCACTAATCTTTTTTTTTTGTGAGGTGTGATCGAATCACTTTGTAATTTAATCATTTTAATCAAAATCTAAATTTATTGAAACGATAATTTTTAGTCTACAAAATTAAGGAAATGGGTTTGAGAGTCAATTACATACGAGGAAGGATTAGTACTCTTATAACGCCTAAAATTGATACCTAGTTGATTAATTAATGTCTTAGTGTCGAAAGTTGAAAACTTAAAAAGAGTTTAAAATGCAATCTCTTTTTGTTGTGATGTTATTTTACTTACAAACCGTTTGAATAAATCAAAACGTATGTTAAAAACCTTCTCTTCTCGAAGTAACAAAATGTCACGTCCCATAAGCTAGGACACAACACCTTGAACCTTTGAGAATTAGCTTACCTTGTATTTTTTATTTAAATGTCATATATTTTAATTTTAAAAGGATATTTGGTCATTTAGGTTCGACGAGAAAATCAAAACTCAGTAAGTTAGAGTACAACTTTTCGAATCTCTAAATACGAAACATTACCTTATTTTAAAATTTTCTTTTTTGAATAATAAGAAGTGCAATATTTAAACAATGTGTATTTCTCTTATTCGGAGATAAGACAAAAATGAATGAATACATATAACGACATAGTAATTAATAAAATAAAACAAAGCAGTGATGAGTTAAATGAATGATATCAAAATAATAAATAAATGAATAAATAAAAATGACTAAAAAGTAAGATAAAAATACAATGCTTAACGAATAATGATGATGCGATATCGATTTGTGGTAATAGTGGCATAATATACATAATAAAATATAAAAATATGATAGTAATAATAAATCATAATACTAATATACACAATAAGATAATAGTAATGATAATAACAGAATGTGAAAAAAAAAAAACTAAAAACAATCTAATTTTTGAAAATATAAAAAAGGTAATAAATAAATAAAAATGCACTCTAAAGAAAAAAGGGTAAATAAATAAATAAGTGAATAATAAAAATTTGATTAAAAGTTGAAAGTATATAATAAATAAATAAATAATAAAATAATAAAAACAATTAGTAAAAATTTTTTGAAGTTAAATAACTAAGGATCAAATTGAAATTGGAAATGAAATTTGGGGTGCAAATTGCAAATAATAAAAAGAAAGAAGGATAAAAATAAAACGCGTTAAAAAGGACAAGGACCAAATGGAAAAATATCCCTTGTCCTTATGTGTATCATTTTCCTGGGGACTAAAATGAAATAAATATAAAATTATCGGGAAAAATTAAAAAGGGAAAAAAAAAACAAAAAAGGACTAAATTACAACACGTCGCAAAAGCGGGAGGGCTGACCGCGAAAATATCCCATCAGTCAAAAACGCGCAGATCCTCCGGAGCGGGTCGGGTTGCCGCGCATGTCAAAGGCTTAAACAGTGTCGTTTTGGCATCTGGGATTAGGGCCCAAAACAGCACTGTTTTAAATGTTTATAAAAGCTATTTTTTTTTTAAATTACATTCTACACCATTTCTTAAAAAAAATTTTGAAAGCTCTCCCCTTGCTCTCTCACCCTCTAAACTCCGGCCTAGGTTTGGCTGAACTCTGATCATCGAGCCATCACCCGTCCGCCGCCGTACACAGCGGCCAGAGTTCCAAAAAGGGCCCTTTTCGGCCGATCCGGTCTTCCCAACCCCAATCCAAAGCTAAAAACTCCAGAAATGCCCTCTAAAAAAAAACAAAGGAACTCCTCTGTTTCCTTTTCCGATTGCGAGAAAGGTAAAAACTTTTTGTACTTTTTGATTATATGTATATATATGCTATATTTAAAATAAATGTGCGAAAAAGATGAAGATATACCTCTATTTAAAAAAAAAAAAACTATGGTATTTTATTTCTTTCTCTTTTGATTTGCCTTCTTTTTTTTTTTTGTATTTCTTTGGTGTCCGAAAAAGAAGAAGAAGAAAATACATCAATCCTTTCGTGGTTTTTATAGCCGAATTACAAACTGTTTGTTTCTGTTTTGTTTTCTATGTTGTTTTCTTCTGCTTGGCGTGTTTTACTGTTCTTACGTGTTGCTCTTCTTTGCAGGTGACAGTGGCCGATGGTGGAGGCAGAGGGGTGTCAGATCGCACGCGGAGAGGCAGCACGGCACAGGCAGGGGGCTAGGGTTTCTTCTTTTTTTTTCTTTTTTGCTGAATATAGTTTAAGTCGTAGGCTAGGGTTTGTATTTTTTGTTTTGGGCTTGTAATGTATTTGGGCTTGTAATTTTTTTGGACTGTTTTATTGTTTTTGGTTTTATTTTTTATTTTGGTTTTGGGCTTCAGCAAAATAGGTCTGCTACAACTGCCCCTCTTTGCTCATTGACGTGTAACGCGAACGAAGCGAAGACCTTAAAAGGGCCTATTTTGCCTAGTCTTGTCGAACCTGGACTTCTTTGGTGTTTCTCTTCTTCAAGTAGCCTTATTTCAATCCACTGCATCTTCAGGGGCATAGGTATTGTTGCTTCTGTAACACCCCCAACCAGTATTTATCACCAGAACAGGGTCACGAGGTATTATCAGAGTTTACAATTTTTTTTTAATTAATCACACGGTAACTCATTTTATAAGAAATTGTACAACTTAAAATTCACCACTCTTCCATAAGCACAAGTATATTTTCGTTTGATCACTTACACTTTTGACGTATCATGTAATAAACATATTACCATTTAACCAATAGCTTGGCACTTGTCTAAGCGTCAACAACAACACTTGTTAGCATACTTGGAACATATTTCATATAGATTTAAGATTTATAAACTCATTTTATCAACATATCATACTTGAGTTTATTACTCATCACGACTTACATAATTTTCATGTATCAGCATATTACAGATAGTCACATATTTATATATCATGACACATATTATTCTCTTGCTATTTCTTCAAAAATATAAATCATTGATTATACCAAAATTTCATATTTCATTGTTTTTATGAGTTTCACATATAATTTATTCCGGGACAATTGATAATCCTGAATATGCATAATCATCAGGTAAGTTTCACTTACATATATTTTTCATGTCATATTTTAATATATCAAATAAATATCATTTTCGTATATTTCAAGTGCAATTTCATAATTATTTGTTTCATGCTCGAATTATTCCATGTCGGGACTTTATTCATTAAATTATTCGAAATATCATCGTCATAAAAATAATATTTTTAAAGTATACGAATCTATAGTCATTGATGCATATATCCATCAATAAATTCCATGTACAAATATCATCTTATATTTCCATATATCCAGTATCATTATCATTTTCCATGTACTTCAGGCATATTTATGTATCGAATCTTTTTATATACGTATTCCTTCTTTGGTCAGGATTTTTACCTACTGAATGTATCGGAATATCGATAGTTGAAATCATATAGTACACTTAAAGTATACAAATCCATAATCCATTAATTCATATTTACCCTTTTTAGCTATATGTAGCTTTAATCTGCTCTACTGCAACTTCAGAGAGACAAGATTTGCTATTTTCAATCTACTCCACTGCAACTTTAGGGAAATAAGATTCGCTATCTTCAGTCTGCTCCACTGCAACTTCAGGGAAATAAGATTCACTATCTTCAGTCTGCTCCACTGCAACATCAGGGAGATAAGACTTGTAACATCAACCTGATCCACTGCAACTTTAGGGAGATATGGTTTATAGTTTTAATATTCTCTACTGCAACTTTAGAGAGATAAGATTCGCTATCTTCAGTCTGCTCCACTGCAACTTCAGGGAGATAAGATTAGTGGCTTCAATCTGCTCCACCGTAACTTCAGGCAGATAAGATTCGCCATGGTAGATTTGATCCGACCCACTACAACTTCAGAGGTATAAGATTTGTAGCTTTAATCTGCTCTACTGCAATTTCAGAGAGATAAGATTCGCCATAATAACTTTAATCTGCTCCACTGCAACTTCAATGAGATAAGATTTATGGCTTTAATCTGCTCAATTGTAACTTCAGGGAGATAAAAAAATATGCCATGGTAGATTTGATCCGACCTACTGCAACTTAAGAGGTATAGGATTTATGGTTTGCAGCTTTAATCCATTCCACTACAACTTTAGGGAAATAAGATTCGTATTTTTAATCTGCTCCACTACAACTTTAAGGAGATAAGATTAGTGGCTTCAACTGCTCCACTGCAACTTCAGGGAAATAAGATTCACCATAATAAATATGATTCGACCTACTGTAACCTCAGAGGTATAGAATTTCTTACTTCACTGATCTGTTACACCGTTCTTTAGGGAACATGACCGGTTGAATCCCTTTTATGGGCCTATTTATGCCAAGCGATTAGGATGTTATGATCATGATGAATTAAATGCTCCTATCTAGATGTGTATGAATGATGTTTACATGAATGCAAAATTATTTTCGAGAATGATCCCCTTTTAATGCTTAGGTTGACATTGCTTGTTGTTCATTAAGGTGCTATCACTGACATGTTACTCTGTCTTCTTCTTCTTCAGCTGGTATCTCTGACAGAAAACTCAAAGAATAATCACAATTTGGGCAATTATTTCCCCAATGTTTCCAACTTTTGAATTGAACTAGTGGTCCTATTTCAGGTCCTTGTACTATTTAGAAGCTTTTCAAAGTAATATGCAAAAAATCCTTTTGTTTGAATATTATTAGTCCATTAATCGTTATTTCAATGTAACAATGCTTGAAAAAAATTGTAACAGTTGACAAGATTAAAATTTATTGAAAGCAAAGCTCGAAACAAATTTATCATAATAGCAAATTTTGCTAAAATACAAAATGAATAAGATGAAAATAGGCGCCCCAGAATCGTAGAATGAGCTTCTCCGCACAAAACTTCTCGAGGACCGTTTGAACTTGATATGTGTTTAGAAGACCTAGAATACTTTGTTGATGCCCTAAGATGGGGCATCTCTCCTTCTCGTTAAATTGGAGAGGACAAGACAACCACATGCCCCACCTTTGATCAAAATTTGAATTGCCCCTTCTTGGATTTTCAACTCAAAACCCATTTGGTCTCAATGTGCCTTTTATGAGTTTTCACTTTTCTTTTTTCTTTTCTTTTTTTTAAAGTGAAGTATTTCTTGATTGAATCTGAATTTAAAGGATTAGGCAGGTTCTTTCCATCCATCTCGGTCAGCATCGACGCTCCTCTAGGGAAGTCCTTCTTTACCACATAAGGTCATTCCTAGTTTGGCATCCACTTTCCTCTGAAGTCCTTTTGTACGAGAAGTGTCTTTTTCAATACTAGGTCTCCCTTATTGAATTCTTTGGGGCAAACCTTTTTATCATAAGCTCTCATCATTCATTTTTGGTACATCTGACCATGACAGATGGCTTTCAACCTTTTCTCTTCAATCAGGTTTAACTGATCATATCGGGATTGGATCCATTCTGCTTCATCCAACTTCAACTCTGCCAATACTTGGAGAGCAGAAATCTCGACTTCAATTGGCAAAACTGCCTCCATTCCATATATAAATGAGAAAGACGTTGCCCCGATAGGGGTCTTGACAGATGTTCGATAAGCATATATGATAATTTCTCATGCAATATTTATGAGTCTCAATCATTTTCCTCACAATTTTCGGGTGATGCGGTGACGAGTTGTGGTGTCTGATCTTAAATTGACTGCAGACCTCCATTATTTTACTATTCTTCAAGTTTAGTGCGTTGTTAGATATAATCCTTTTTGTCATTCCATATCGACATATAATCTCTTTTTTTAAGAACTTGCTGACTGCCGACTTTGTGATATTGGCATATGAAGTAGCTTTCACCCACTTAGTGAATTAATCGACGACCATAAAGATGAATCGATACTCGCTAGAAGCTTTTGGCGATATCGGCCCAATAACATCCATGCCTCACATAGAGAAAGGCCATGAATTCCACTGATTCTTTGTAAGGTAGGATCTGTTTCTTATCTTGTTCTACCATCGTTAACAAATCAGAAGATAAACTACAGTCTCGATTGTAGTGACGTAAAATTTGCTTCGCAGCTTTGGTCGCTAATTGTGGCGATTTATGAAGTCTAAATTTCGATTTACTAAAGCATTAGAGTCGCCACCGATCTTTATTCTAGGTGTGATCGGACACCTAATAAAACCCCTTTTTTAACAAATTTATTTTTGGGTAAAATAAGGCCAAGTTTAGGTCCGCGTTATAATTCAGAGAAAAAGTAGGGTTCGGGAGTCAGTTACGCGCGGGGAAGGTATTAGCACCCCCGCGACGCCCAAAATTGGTATCTTAATAAACATGTGTTGTCTTAATTTTCAAAAATACAGGTTCAATTTAACATTTAGTCGAGATCCGATCGAAAAACAAGAGTTTTTGGATTTTTGATTTTTTAGAAGGACGTTCCGTTTTCAACACGAGCCGATTGATATTCACCCAACATAGCGATGAAATCAACGACTTAGTGCTAAGTCGGTACGTTGCCTTTATTTATTGAAATTTATTAAAAGCGTGAAAAAAATATTAACATGGGACATAAGAATGTTAGAATGACAATAACGATGGTATATAAGTTAATAATGAGAATAATAATAATAATAATAATAATAATAATAACAACAACAAGATGATGTGTTAGAAACGTAATAGAGATAGTAATAATATATATTAATAATAATGAAATCATAATATGTACAAGAATATGATGAAAATAAAATATAATAATGGAAGCGATATATTAATAGTATAATAGGTGTATATTAGAGGTCATGATAGGTATATGAAAATAATACTAAATAAAACGACCATATATAAACATATAATAATAAGCAAGATGAAAACATATATTAAGGTACTAAATGTTATATATTTGTATATATAGATACATATTAAAATATATACAAAATAATACGGATGAGAAGTCTAAGTAAAATAATATTAAAAACGTGGTACATGTAAAGAGCACAATATGTACATAAATAAATGCGAATATATACACGATATAATATAGAAAAATACACGCGATGGTATAAAAAACATATATACAAAATGATCGTTTTAAAAGTATATACATAATACAATATATATAAAAAATATGAATAATAAAATATTAAAAATTCATACGAAATATGTTAAAAATATAACATTAAAATATACACATAATATGGTATTAAAATATACACATGATACATATAAGAGTATAACATTAAGAAAATAGATTTAATGGGGTATTTTAAAATGTATGTACGTAGAATACATAGATATATATATGTATATAATAACATTAAAAAAAGCAATAATAATGGAAATGATAAAATAAAATAATAACATTATAGCAAAAGATAATAAATTACATATGATAATAGAAATAATTAGTGTAATAGTAGTAATGATAAAATAATATAGATAGCATATAAGATAAAATAATGGCATTAATAACAAAATACAATAGCAAAATAATAAACAAGGAGTTAATTGGAAGCAAAGTAAAAAGATCGGGCTAAATTCTAAAATAAAAACGAAAGAGAGAGACCTCTTAGAACACGCTAACAACTAGAGGGGACTAAAGACAAAATTTGCCCGAAATTCTAAGACACGTAGCAGCTAAGGGGACCGAATTGAAAGTCTCAACAAATTCCAGGGCTAATTTAAAACACATTAAAACTTGATTATAACATATCAGAAAAGCGGAAGGGCCAAACACGCAATTTGCCCTTCCGTCTATGAAACACGCGGACCTTGACCGGTTTGGGTCGGGTCGACCTGACCCGGGGTGGAGTTAGTATAAAAGTTAAATTTTTTTTTTTTTTTCATTTTTAGCTGGTTGCTTAAAAAAAAAAGAAGAGAGAGAGAGCTCCCTCCTTCTCCCGGGTGAGTCCAGAATTCGGTGACCGGAACTCCGACAGCCACCGTAGCATCGTCGCCCCGGCCACCGTACACGGTGGCTGAAAAACCGAAAAGGTACGTTTTTTTTCTTTTTTTTGTGTGTTATTTTATATATTATCTATACATGTAAAAAATATAAAAAGAACGAAAAGAAAGAAAGAAAAAAAAAGACAGATTCGAAAAAATGAAGAAAACTAAAACACCTTCTGATTTCCGATTGCGATTCCTTGCAGTTGTCGATGTTTATACTTGGTTTTCTGAATGTTCAATCTGTTTTTGAATATTGGTTGAAATCTAGTGTTTGTTTGTATTAAAATGTTCAATCCCTTTTTGTTTGTATTCGAAAAGGAAAAAAAAAGTCCGCTTTACAATCGGTTTATGGCCTCTATTTATAGCCGAACACAAAAGTAAAATAAAAAATTACAATTTTTCTTTCGTTTCTGTATCTGCTGTTGCCTTCTGCTTTCGTTTGCTATTTTTGGTCATTTCTGTCTGTGTTGCGTGTTGCTTTTTGTTTGCTGTCTCTGCTTTGTGTTTTCTTTTCTGTCGCCGTTTTTGTCCCGTTTGCAGGTTTATCGGGGAGTCAACGGAGGCAACTCTTTGCCGTTTTGGTGCTAGCGCGCCAGAGGGACAAGCCTCGGGGCTAGAGGCCTTGGGACGACGCGCAGGTTACATTCCCGAGGATAGGTGCGGCGCACATGGCTAGGGTTTCGGCTAGCTGGAATCTATTTTGGGTATTGGGCTGACCGAGTTAGGGGTTTAGGTAATAATTGGGCTACTGTTTTGGGCCTAGTTGGTTTGGGCTACTGGGGCATTTGTAATTTGGGCAATGGATTTGGGCTTTTCTGTAAATGGACTATTTTGTATTTTGGACTGTTTAAGATTTTTATTTGGTTTTTTAATACTTAATTGGTCATTTGGTTTCAAACAGGTGCAAAATTTGGCTATAACAGCTGCCCCTCTTTGCTTATTGTCGTGTAACGAGAATAGAGCAAAGACTTCCAGGAAAGACCAATTTTGCCCGGGCTCGCTAAGTCTTGACCTCTTCAAAGTCCTTCTTGCTCAGCTAGCCCCTTTCCAATCTACCACATCTTGTTGCTTCGACCATTCCAATGCCACTTCAGAGAAATAGGACTTGTAGCTTCAATCTATCCCAATGTAACTTCAAGGATATGAGATTTATGGCTTCGATCTGCTTCACTGCTCCATTGCAACTTCAGAAAGGCAAAATCTGGTGTCTTCAATCAGCTCCAATCTTTATTCTTTACTAGGCATGTGACCCTAGGCTCAACTCACCTCTCGCAATATGAGTTGACTTTTTCAAAAACAGACATTAAACAAACAAAATTTGAAAATACTTTGACATGTAGCCCGAGTTTCAACTCACCTCTCGAAATATGAGTTAATTTTTGATAAAAACAGAATTTGAAAAACAGAATTTAAAAAATAGAAATTGAAAATATCTCAACGTGTCTTGAGGCTCAACTCACATCTGTAATATGAGTTGATTTTTGAACACAGAAATTTAAAATACCTCAGCGTGTCCCGAGGTTCAACTCACCTCTGTAATATGAGTTGATTTTTGAAACAAACGAAAATTAAAATAGAAGGCACCTCAGTGCGTGACCTGAAGTTCAACTCACTTCTCGCAATATGAGTTGATTGATTTTTTTTATGTAAAACAGAAATTAAAAGGCTCAACTCATCTCTCGCAATATGAGTCGATCTTTTGAAAAACAGAAGTCGAAAAGCATAAATTGAAAATACCTCGGCGTGTCTTGAGGCTCAACTCACTTCTCGCAATATGAGCTGATTTTTTTAGGAACATGAATTGAAAAACTGAAATTGAAAATACCTCAGCGTGTGAGCTAAGGCTCAACTCACCTCTCGCAATGTGAGTTTGACTTTTGAAGCATAAATTGAAAAACAAAAATTGAAAGATAGAATCTGACAATACCTCAGCATGTGAGCCAAGGCTCAACTCACCTCTCGCAATATGAGTTGATTTTTTTGAAACATAAATTGAAAATACCTCAGCATGTGAGCTAAGGCTCAACTCACCTCTCGCAATATGAGTTGATTTTTTTTTTGAAACATAAATTGAAAATACCTCAGCATGTGAGCCAAGGCTCAACTCACCTCTCGCAATATGAGTTGATTTTTTTGAAACATAAATTGAAAATACCTCAGCATGTGAGCTAAGGCTCAACTCACCTCTCGCAATATGAGTTGATTTTTTTTTTGAAACATAAATTGAAAATACCTCAGCATGTGAGCCAAGGCTCAACTCACCTCTGTAATATGAGTTGATTTTTGAAACAGAAGTTGAAAAACAGGAATTGAAAATACCTCAGCGTGTCCTGAGGCTCAACTCACCTCTGTAATATGAGTTGATTTTTGAAACAAACGAAAATTAAAATAGAAGGCACCTCAGCACGTGACCTGAAGTTCAACTCACTTCTCGCAATATGAGCTGATTTTTTTTTTAAAACATAAATTAAAAGAAATTTAAAATAGCTTAACGTGTCTTGAGGCTTAACTCACCTCTGTAATATGAGTTGACTTTTGAAACATATAAATTGAAAAACAGGAATTGAAAATACCTCAGCGTGTCCTGAGGCTCAACTCACCTCTGTAATATGAGTTGATTTTTGAAACAGGAACAAAAATTAAAAATACCTCAGCGTGTCTTGAGGGTCAACTCACCTCTGTAATATGAGTTGATTTTTTGAAACGTAAATTAAAAGAAATTTAAAATACCTCAACGTGTCTTGTGGCTCAACTCACTTCTGTAATATGAGTTGACTTTTGAAACATAAAAATTGAAAAACAGGAATTGAAAATACCTCAACGTGTCTTGAGGCTCAACTCACCTCTGTAATATGAGTCGACTTTTGAAACATAAATAAAATATCAGAATACCAAAACATATCATCTGGTGGAATTCAAGAGTCTTTTCCTTGATCCAGTATCACTATCATCAAAACTTCTTGCTCTGCTAGAGTACCTGTATATGTCATGCATAATGTTATCATGATATGCACATGTTTGTCTTAAATGCCTATATGCCTACGTGATTATGCTATGCGCCTACGTGATTATGCTATGCCCCTATATCCCTTTTCGTCACGATTCTTGTGATGATTTGCATTCATTTTGATTCTTGATCTTCTCTTTAGGCTTTGTACCCATCCTCAAACTTTACGGGTACTCTGTATTTCTCAGACATTGCTCTTTTGCCCCCTGTTGAACTTTGTTCTTGCTTTGAGGCTCTTGTAATTATCAAATTCTCATCCAGGTAATACTCAACATTTCATTTGTTTGGAGTATGTCATTTCTAAATGCTCTATATCTTCAACGCATGAACTCTTCCACGTTTCTTAATCAAGAATTTTTTTTTTTGAGCATGGCTTCTTGCGTAGAAAATTTTGAGCTTCTGAAAATGCTCCAAATACTGTAGTCTTGCTGTTTGACTCACTGCTCGAATCGCCTTACTCCTTGGGCCCAAATCTGCTTCATTAGGACGCCCTTTCGGGTTTTCATCCTAATTTTTTGTTTATCAAGACGCCCTTTTCAGGTTTTCATCTTGATCTCTTTTTTTTTTTTAACTTAAGGCGTCATCACTTATTGCCCATCAGGGCTCTATCACTGACGTAGTACGCTGCCCTATTGCTCGGCTCGTATTTCGACCTGAAACCCGAGGAAATAATCGCGTTTTGCTCAACCAGCTTGCCCCGCTGTGACTTCAGGGTCCATTCCACTGTAATTTGGGGACACAAGGTTGGTACTATCTTTAAACCATTCCACTGCAATTCCCGGCTATATGATCTGTATCAACTTTCGTCCATCCCACTGTAACTCAAAGGTATAGAATCTGTAACTTGTTCCATCAGAATTATATCACTGACGCGATATCTTGTTCTGTTCAGCTAATATCTTAGACAGAAAATGTGAAGAGATAAACTTAATTTAAGCTCAAATATTTCCAACTCTTACACTTGGTAAGCTTTTAAACAACAGTCCTGTTTCAGGTTCTTGCACTATTCAGAAGCTTTTCAGAGTAATACACGAAACTCCTTTTATGAAAGTATTATTGGTCCATTAATCGTTATTTCAACCTTATGTGTTTTGAGGAAAAATCATACCTAATTGACAAGAGGGAAATTGATTGGAAGCATAACTCAAAACAAACAAGTTAACATGGATAGCAAATAAAATCAAGAATGGCATTTTTTTTTGAAACGAATAAGATGAAAGAAACAGATTCAAAATGGGTAGGATGGAAACTAGGTGCCCCAGATATCGCAGCCTGAGCTTCTCTGTTCAAACTTCTTGAGGACCATTTCGAGCTCAATATGCGTTTAGGGGATCCGGATTACTTCGTTGATGCCCCAAGATGTAGCATATTTCTTCATTGTCAATTCAAGCATGGTAAGACTATTGTATGCCCCACTTTCAATCAAAATTTGAGCCGCCCTTTTCGGGTTTTCAACTCAAATCCCCTTTGGTCTCAAAGTGCCTTTTACGAGTTTTCGCCTTGGCCTCTCATTTTCTTTTTCCTTTTCTGATTGATTTTCTTCTTTTTGATTTTTGATTTTTGGTCTTAAGGCGCCCTTTTTCCTCTAAAGCTCATTTTGTATATGAAGGATCATTTTTAATATCAACTCTCATAATGAAATTCTCTTAGGCGAGCCTTTTCGTGATAAACTTGCATTATCTGATCGTGACAGATTGCTATCAATTTTCTCCTTCAATTTGATTGATCATATCGGAATTGAATCGATTCTGCTTCATCAAGCTTCAACTCTGATAAAACTCGGAAGAAAGCATCTCAACTTCAATAGGCAAGACCAGTGAGAAATGTGTTACCCCAGCGAAGGTTCTAGCCGACGTTTGGCAAGTACAGAGGGTAAATGGTAACTTCTCCACACCAACTACTACAAGTCTTAGTCATCTTTCAAGATCCTTTTGGATGGCTTTGGGTTGCCTTTGTTGTACTGATATTATGTCTGATCTTTGAATAGACCGTAAATTGCCATTTTTAGATTCGGACTTGAATTTGGATTTCAAATTTGAACTTGGATTTGGATTTGAATTTGGCTTTGGATCTGGATCTGTATTCGAATTTGAATTTAGATTTGTCTTTGAATTTGAATTTAGATTTGTCTTTGAATTTGAATTTGATGACTGTGTACCTTGTAACTTTGGCATATGAAGTAACCTTACCCCCTTAATAACGATCTGATGTCGGTGACCTTGCCTCTATAACAATTATGCCTCATATAGAGTGTCCATGAAGAAACAAAGAAGGTATATACGTCTTGCCTTATTTCTACGGCGAGCTAGATTCTGATCTCTTTCGTAAGCTCGCAATATCGACTAACCCCTTGTAAGCTAGGATGTGTCTTTTCATCTCGTTCTACTATCCTTAACAAATCGAAAGCTAAGTACAATCTCTGTCATCTTCAAAGTCTTGAGATCCCTCTGAACATATATCTTACTAAAAAGGGAGTTAGTAACAGTGTTGCTCGTGACATTGATATCTGGGCACCTATTGTAGGTACAAAAGCGAGTTTTGAAGGATAAATGATTCTAAGAAGATTATTTACATGGTATGATAGCCAATATGAAAGGATACATGAATGAAAGTCCAAGAACAAAGAAACCTACACATAAACAGAATAAAAAGAATATTTGTTCAAAAGATGCATTTCATTGAAATAAAGATTCTGGACAGATGCCTATTTCACAAAAGGGCCCTTATTGCCCCTAGGCCTAAGACAATAAGCATGTTCTGAGCATTACTCTAAATAAGTTCTAAAATATAGGTTTCTTCCACAGTCCCGTCGTTCAAAATATTCCCAAGTATGTAAGGGCAAATGCTTGGAAATTTTAATCCTCCGTCACTGCGTTCACATTCCCTTCAGCATGGTCAGGGAATGGATTCTCGATCGCATTGCTAGCATTATCAAATCACAGAATGCCCGTATCAATGAGTCCTTGGACCTACTTTTTAAAGGCAATGCAATTCTCTGTAGAGTGCCCCTGGTTCCCGGCGTGGTATATGCAACTAGCATTCGGGTCTTACCATTTCGGGTACGGAGGCTTCAAGGGTGCCATATAGTGTGGAGATATCAGCTGCTTCTCTAAGAGTTTCGGGTACAATTCCCCATATGACACAGGGATAGGAGTAAAAAACGGTCTCTCAAGATTAGGCCTTGCCGGTCTTGGTTCGTTCCTGGGTTGGTTCTGGGCGGGCATTGTATTTTGTGGGAGCGTGGCGTAAACGGGGTAAGAAGGGTATTAAGGTGGTGTTTGGTAGTAAGGATTTTGGGGAGGAAAGTAAACATTTGGGGATGAGTAATATTGAGGTCGGAGCTGATTTGGGTACGAATTGGGAGCGTAAAAACTTCTAGTCCCTACCATGTAGGCTTCTGGCTCTTTCTTCTTCATAGGTGCTGCCCTTCTCGTACTATCCTGCCCCTCTATTCTACTACTCCTGATGGCATTCTCGATAAGCTCGCCGGATATGACAATATCTGCAAAGTCTTTTGTGGCACTCCCCATTAATTTGTCGTAAAATGGCGCTCTCAAGGTGTTAATGAAAAGGACGGTGATCTCAGTTTTTGTCAGTGGGGGTTTCACTTGGGCCGAGACGTCCCTCCATCTCTGCGCGTATTGTCTAAAGGTTTCCGACAGCTTTTTCTCTATTATCTGCAACGTCATACGATCGGGCACCATGTCTGACACGTGCTTATACTGCTCGCAAAATGTTGACGCTAGGTTCTTCCACGTTCGGATCTTCTCTCTGCTAAGCTGATTGTACCAGCGAAGAGCTGATCCAACAAGGCTGTCTTAAAAACAGTGTATGAGCAGTTTGTCTTCATTTACATAGCCGGTCATTTTTCGGCAAAACATGACCAAGTGTGCCTTCGGACATCTTGTTCCATCATACTTCTCGAAGTCCGGTGCTTTAAATTTTGGCGGTAGAACTAGGTCAGGTACTAAACTAAGCTCTTTAGCACTTAGTGCGGAGAAGACTTCAGTGCCTTCTATCGCTTTAAGTCTTTCCTCTAAGCTCCTATACTTCTCTTGAGCTTTGTGATCGTCTGTCCTCAACCTGGCAATTTCCACCGGATCATCTAGATCAGGAACTGGTGGATTAGCAGGATTTGATGCAAATATTCCCTGCCCTTGGTAAGCAGCTAGCACGGGTCGCTGTTCCAAACCAGCAGATTCCCCTTGGGTGTATACTCTTTGTGTCATATGAGGCGGAGTGAATCCTGGTGGGTAAAGTGGATCTTGATCGAGATTAACAACCTCAGGGTTCTGCACGGGTCCTTTCCCTTTCACTAGGGCTGACATCATTTCCACCATTTTTGCCATTTGGTCCCTTTGTTCCAGCGATTCCTCTCGAGATCTCACCATTAAATCCCTCGTTTCTTGCTGTGATTTGGCCAGTTGCTCTTGCAATTCTCTTTGGACCCTTTCCATTCTCTCAATTCTTTCATTAAACTCTATCTCCATTACTCTAGTTTGTTGTCGCGTTCTATACAAATGTCGTGATTCCAGCCTTGTATTGTTGCAACTGTGAATTACACGATTCTAACCTTAGTGAACGATTACGGGATATGCGTATGCAATGAATGAATGTACAAATGTCGAATGAATGCCAATCATGAATGCGTATGCACGAATTTGGTGTTGATTTCAAAATATCCCCTATTTAGGCATTTCGTCCATCAAAAGAGTATATTACACAACGTTTTGGTCACTTGTGTAATTGACTCCCCTATCAGAAACCCATTTCTGGCAACCAATCTTTAATCAATACCTACGCAGAAATTTGATATTGATTTCAAGATGGCCCCTACTTAGGCATTTCATGAATCAAAAGAGTCTATTACAAAATGTTTCGTTCACTTGCGTAATTGACTCTTCTATCAAAAACCCGTTTTTTGGCAATCGATCTCTAATCAACACCTTCTTAATGGAATGCCTATGATGCCTGATGAAAAACAAAAATAAAGACAAACAACCTCGGTTAATAATCACAATAGATATGAACAGAGAGAAACTATGAAAAACCTAACAAATTAAACTTCCCGATCCCATAGACCCGGTTCCTTTGCATACAAGTGTAACTGTAAAAGAAACAAGAAGTATGAGGCGTTTCTCGTGTATTTATTCTGGTGACTACTGGAAGTTCAGCATGGCTCTAGTTAGGTGGCTCGTACAGTTCACTATATGCGATTTTGGTTCTATATAGGTACTCGAATTGTCCGTACTGTCATCTACTAAGATTAGTACAGAGCCTCGGTCATGGCCCATCATAGGCTTACGAGTCCAATTCGAGGGATTACATTTACTTATGCCTATGCGGAGGGACAAGTTAACTCACGAAAGCATAAGTCGTATGTAACCCGAAAGTATTCACTAGTCTGTGCGGAGGGACGAGTTAACTCACGAAGGCATAGCGTTTACTTTCACTTAAATGGTCGGAGCCCGGGTATGGCGCTCACGTTATATGAAAATGTACGTGCACTATATGGGGAGAAACTCACAAACCTTTCGTTTTATTTTAACAACTACAAAACTAAAATCATACAAACCCAGAGCTTAAAAACAAAATGACAAAGCAGATTAGCGAAACATTTACAACAGATGCAAATTCATGATTTTTTTCAAAAACAAAATTTCAGGATCACGGCTAAATATCAAATTGACCAAGGAAGTTCGAAAATTTTGGCAACGCGCGTTCATTTCTAGACTCGACTCTCAAAAACTGGGTCCCCAGTGGAGTCGCCAGCTGTAGCGACGTAAAAATTTACTTCGCAGCTTCGGTCGCTAATTGTGGCGATTTATTGGAAATTTGAAATCTTAATTTCGAGTTTATTAAAACAAGGGAGTCGCCACCGATCTTTTTCCTAGGTGTGATCGGACACCTAATAAAATCTCTCTTTAACAAAGATTTATTTTTGGGTCGAATAAGGCCGAGTTTAGGTCCGCGTCAAAATTCAGAGAAAAATAGGGTTCGGGAGTCGGTTACGTGCGAGGAAGGTATTAGCACCCCCGCGACGCCCAAAATTGGTATCTTAATAAACATGTATTGTCTCAATTTTCAAAAATGCAACTCCAACTTAATATTTAGTCGTGACCCGATCGAAAAAACAAGAATCTTTGAATTTTTGGTTTTTTTAGAAGGACGTCTCGTTTTTTAACACGAGTCGACAGATTTCACCCAACATAGCGATGAAATCGACGATCTAATGTTAAATTGGTACGTTGCCTTATTTATCGAAATTAATTAAAACATGACAAATATTAACATGGTATTTAGAAGAAAACAATAATGGTATTTAAAAGAAAATAAAAACAAGCAATGCATTAACAATAAAAAGAGAACGGTAATAGTAATAGTAATGATAATAACGAGATGATTGTATTAATAACCTAATAAGAATAGCAAGATATCAATAACGAAAATTATAATAGATATATGAAAACAATATTAAACATAAAAACGGACACATATATATATATAGACATAAAATAACAAACAGGACGAAGGCATATATTAAAATGTTAATAATGCTACACGTGCATGAGTGTATATCGAAATATGTACATAGATACAGTATTAAAAATATATACATAGTACAAAATAATAAGATATTAAGGATATATACAAGGTACATATTAAAATATAATATTAAAATATATGTACACATAATATATAGTACGAAAATACACACATAATAGAGTATTAAAAATATGAGATAATATAGAAAAAGATATATATAAAATGTTATAATACTAAAAACATATACATATAAAAAATATACATATATGTATAAACAGAATAAAAAAACATATTTGCAAAATATATTAAAATAGTATTTGAAAATACACATATGATAACATTGAAAATTTATATACATAGGATAATACAAAAGAATATATATATATATCTATAATATTGAAAAAAACATATATAAATACAATACAAACGCAATGTATAGTAAAATAATATATATAAGGTACATATATAATACATATATATAGTAATAATAATAATTTAATTAAGCGTAATTTAGTTATTAAGGTAACAAAATATGAAGTGAGAACCAAATTGAACATAGAATAACAATTTAGGGTCGAATTAAAAAATAAAGAAAAAAGAAAGGATCAATTTAAACGCGTATAAACAACAGAGGGACCAAAGGGGAAAATATTCCCACCCTCTCAAAACTCAGCGTTTCAAATGCTTATTTCTTTGGATGGTTGGAGGACCCAATTGAAATAAGAGCAAAAACCTGTGGTAAAAATCAAGGTAAATAAAAAAGGTCATTGGACCTCATTGAGACACACTACAAAGGAGGAGGGACCTCACGCACAAATAACCCTCTCAAGGTAGAAAGGCGCGGATCCAGTTCATGGATCGGGTCACGCGCGAAGCCCCATTTCACCCATACGGCGCCGTTTCTTCAACCCTTTTAACCCTTTCCCCTTTTGCTTCTGTTTCAGAAACAATTTGCAGCCCCCTTTCATTCCCTTTTTACAACAAACCCCTGACCTTAGGCTAGGGTTTCGGCAACCTTGTGTGCCGACCACAATGCCCCACCGCCGCCACTAAACCACCACTGGGTTTGGTGGCCAGAGGCGCGCGCGAACAAGGGCCGTCCCTTCCCTTTCCGAACGAATCCGTGGGGGTTCAAAAGAAAGGAGTTTCCCTTCATCCCCTTGGTGGTCCAACTTCGCAACGGAGGAGATCTCCGATATCGGTCCGAGGGACTCTAGTGCTGTAGCAGAACTCCGGTGAGTTCCCTTTCCTTCCTTTTTTTGATTTTTTTTTTGTTTTTTTGGAAAACAAATAAAAAAAAAAACCGAATCAGATCGAAAGGAAGAAAACCTCAAAGCTTCGAATGCTTGGTATCTTGCTAAAAATCTTTTTTTATTTTTCCTTTTTTATTTCGTGTGAACAAAAATGGAATCCTCATTGCAAAAGCTTTCGGCTTCTGTATTTTTTAGCCGAATGAGACCCCCCTTTTACAATTGATTTGCCAATGGCTTTATAGCCAAATACAACGAGTCCGATATTCTACTGTTTTGGTCTCTGCCTGCTACTGTTTGTCTCGATTTTCTGCTTTTTTCTCTTTGTTATTCTGGCTTGTTAGCCTCTGCTTAGGCTACTGTTCCTTGCTGCTTTTGGCTCTGTTTGCAGGTACAGAGGATAGTCAACGGAGGGACTTTCCTTTTGGGTGCTAAGCACAGGCAACGGGCCACCCTCGAGTGTTGAGCTCGCTGCTGAGGCACGTGGGGAGGCAGAGGCTAGTGCGACGCCGATGGCTAAGGTCTCTAGGGTTAAGGTTAGGTTGGCTTAGGGTTTGGGGTTGTTTTGGGCCATCCAGGTATTGGGCTAGGTAAACGGGTTTGGGCTTTGAACGGGCCATCCGGGTTTGTTGTTATTTGGGTTTGTTGGGATGGGTTTTGTTTTGGGTTAGAATTTGGGTAGTGTAAGGTGTTTGTAATTGGGTTTTATTGTAAATGGGTTAAAGTTGTTGGGTGGGTAATTGGGTTAATTGGTTTAGTTTAGGTAGGCCAAAATTGGCCTGTTACACACATTATAAATGTGCATATTCATATGTATAAGTGGCTAATTGCCGATTATGATAGTTTTATATAATAAATATTGGATTTATTTATTTAATGAAATTTATGTAATGGCTTATTTTGTGAACTTAGTATGCGCATATACTCATAGAAATTTTACGAGTTGGATATTTGTGAAATTGAATTTAATGATTAGTTACACATATTGGTTATATGATTTGAAATTATTCGCATGTGATTATTCGACTTCATGATATTACGATTTAATTTGGTTTAAGGGATGTGAATTAAAGAACTTGTGAAAGTATGAAAGTAGAGGAATTTTCGGTAATGCCTCGTAACCCTTCCGGTGACGGATACGGGTTAGGGGTGTTACAGTTGTGGCTAATGCTCTAATTAAATAAAATGATTTGGATCCCTAAACATATATTCTAAAGTTTTATTGTTAAATACATTATGCAATAAGTCTAAAAAAATTTATACACCTAAAAAAATGTTTGTAACTAATAATTAGATAATTCACATACAACCATTTACTCCTGACACATAAAAAAAATTTCAAACAACAGAAAAATTTAAAATTTTTCATTAAATTATTTATAATATAATTAATTTTAGAAATTTCACTTTAATGAAATCCAATGATTTTGCATAAAAGTTTGCAATAAAAAATCATCCTTATTTTGATAAATTTACAAACTTTTAAAATCGGACAAGGCAAAGATTGATTATGTTGGGATACCAAATGTAAGCATAAATAACGGTTTAAACGTTATAGTACAATAAAAAAATCGAATATAAAAACCTCCAGCCATTACTTGAACCAAATGCTAAAATCCAAATGTTATTACATCACTATCGAGCACGTCAAACCACCGACGAAGTCATCAAAATTAGCTAAACGAAAAATTGAAAACTGTCAAAGTCTTCTAAATACTCTAAAATGAAATACTCTAAAACTTCATTAGATGAAATATTTTTTTATTTTTTTTATTTTCCGATGCATAAAAACTTTAACCTAGTTGATATTTAAAATGATGGTTCCATAAAAAACCACCAATTACATAAAAGTGAAGGGAAATGTGAGAATTGCCCACAAACCAAAGCTTAATGGAAACATGGAAATCACCTACGAACCAAAGCATAATGGAAACATGGGAATGATCCCACTAACAAAAACATAATGCAGGTCCAACATTGAATGCATGAATAAATGTGGAGTTTATGAAAATTTTCTAGTAAAACATAATAATAAATTTACAAACTTTTATTGTGATCTCAATTCATAACTCTATACCTGTTCTAGAAAAAAAAAAAAAAAACCCAAATGTTAATTTTTTATCATTTGAAATTTAATCATTTCATTTGCTTGTAACCTCTAACAACTTATCGTTTACTTATAAATAATTTATACAATAATAAAATATAAAAAAAATCTTCATCCAAATTTATTTTTTGATAAAAATTTTAAAATTAAAAAATCAAAAGAAATAAATTTATACTAAAAAGACAACAATATTCTTTTTTTGTGTTCTTTAAAAAATTATTTAAATTATGATTAATCAATAATTAGTGGTTACATCCACAAGTGAATCATCTCTATGTACTGGTTAAGTGACTTCATCTCGTCGTTGAATAAGTCGTCGTTGAATAAGCACGTCCTTATTCAACGACGTCTCTTTCCTGCAGCAAGAGATGAATCTCTTATACAGGTGAAAGTTGGAAATTGATCCATAACATTTTTTCTTTCTTCACCAGAGGCGATTTGGCCGACGCCTCCACGTTGATATAACCACTATAATTCTCCCACTTGTTCTTCGGCGTTTCGTTTCGTCTGGGCTTTGCCACTCTTAATGGCTTAATACTCGGCCACCTTCAATATTACTCTAAATATTACTTGTGTCTTAGTTTTTTTCTCCATTACCAATGAAGAAAATGTTAACTCATATTACTAAAGGTGCTCATGAGTCGGGTCGGACCTAAGTATGATATTAACATACTTTATATTTGTTTAAGCCCGATCTGACTTGAAATTTGGGCCTAAAATTTTGTTCAAACCCGCTAATATTTGCAAAATACTTGTCCAAGTCCATTTTAGGCCAACCCATATTACTTTTTTAATTTTTTAAATATTTATTTTATTTTAATATTTTATAATTTTATAATTTTTTTATATAGTGATCTTAATATTATTTTAATGTTTACTTTAAAGTAATACTATATATTTAATATATGTTTATTTTTTTAATGTGTTCTAAATTACATGATATATAAAAATAACATAATATAAAGTATTATAAACTTAAAACGAGTTGGGCCGGATTGAGTTCGGGCCTTGAATGTTCAAACCCGAAATCAACTCATATTTTAAATAGACCTATATTTTTTTCGAATCCCATTTTTCAAGCGTAATATTTTTACTCAAATCCTCCTAAATTTCGAGTGAGCCTTTAGACCTGAACAAATAACCTGTCCCATGGACAGTTGTACACATTACCAATACATATATAATTGTTTTTAAAAACAATTAAATGTATGAACCAATCGTCATTAAACTTTGGTAACTTTACTATTGAAATAAGGTTGCATTTGAATGCAGCATTAAAAAAGTGGGGCAAGTCCAACACCCTGCAGTAAGCATGTCATCTGAAGTAAATGCTGTTTGCATTTATTCCTCCCTTTATTGCTAATGTTTCTCTTTAATCCGATCTTATTTGTCTATCCTTCCCTCTATAAACAGCAAGAAATTAAAAATCTCTCCCTCCCTTCTCTCTATGTTTACTATTTTCAACTGATGTTTGTGAGAGTTGAATATATTTTCAGGGCTCAACTGGATGGGTAATGGGTAATGGGTTGAGTTGAAGAATAAAAAGAAATTATAGGCAATGTTTGGTGGTTGGCAACAACTCTACTCTTCTTATTCCCAACAGTTTGGTTTTTATATATTTGAAGTTTTAAAGAGTTGTTGTGCTTTCACTTTCACTTCCTCTTTCTCTTCTGCTTTGTCTTGTATTTAATTAATGTTTAAAGCCTTACCATTTCAAGCATGCCACTCACACCTCAACTTATTGCTATTCTCTAACCCATTAACCTAGCACAAATACATTTACTTACTGGAATTTGAAGTCAATGTTATGGCACTCCAGTTTAACTTCTTCAATAAATCCTATTATTCTTCCGCAAAGGTTGAGGTACTTAACTTTAAAACTTCAAATTCTACCATTTATAATTTCAATCTCTAATTCTTATTCTCGTATTTCTTATCTGGGTTTTATCCAATTATTTTCGAAATAATCTAACTTTTGTCTGGTTCTTTTTTATTTGTTGGATTTTACATTGTAATTATTTTGACATATAGGTTGTTTATTGAGTCAGGTTGAGTTAAAATGTCAAAATTTTGAGTATTAATTTTTAAATAATTTAATTAAAATTAAAAGAATTGATGAACTAACATTATTTTAATCCCGTCTAAAAATCATCCAAATATCAGTTACTTCTTAATATTGAATTTTAATTTTAGTTTTTTCATAAACTTTTTTTCAGTGAATTAAGAGAAAGGCAACATCACGAGTAGTGCAACTCGAATCTAAACTACCCTGAGGTAGTGAACACCCTAACTATCGGCCAACACACAAAATTCGTTTTCCTGTAAACTTTTATCCTCAACAACAAACACTTCTGTTGTTTGAATTAATACAAAATCAAGAAGGTTAAAGAAATAAGTTTTAAATATTAATTTCGTACGATTTGAATTTGCTAAATCTCTTAGAGAGTAAGGTCATTACCTTAGAGAAGTAAAGGAGGAAGGAATGAGTCAATTTCCAATTTAATATGCCCCAAAAATCATGTATTAACTCACAAACAAATGGCCACCTATTGTTGGCCAATTTTATATTTTATATGACAAGTCAAAGTTTCTCAATTAATGGGCCGAAAAAGTAATTGTATATATTTTCGGGACAATTATTTGTCTAAGAAATTTGTTCAGAATGCTCAGAACTGAGTTTTGGGCATTTGAAGTTGAGGTTTTTCTTTCTAAGATTTGATTAAAAAAATTAAACATTTTGATTTTCTCTCTAAATTCAATTTTAGTTTCTTTAACCCTAATATTTGATTTATTGGTTAAGGGTGTTTATAACATCTCAAAAGTCTTGAAATCAATCCACAAGATATGTTTTATGTGGTAATTTAAATGAGCGTGTGCGTTAAGTATAAATTTGAAATTTCTCTCATCTAAAGATTTCTATCTCTCTAAACTTGTAATTAATATTAATCATTTCCCAATGAAACTAACCCCTATTATTACCCAATGTATTTTCTTTCTTAACCAACTTCAATATTTTTTTTCTCTAGCAAACACTTCTATCTTCTTAATAGTTTCTTATTTTCTTCCTTTAATCCAGAATAAACTCATATCTGTTTTCTTTTCTTTTTTTTTTTTATTTCTTTCAATATAAACCATCCTCCCCCGAATATTTTGTAAAGAAGCATTAAATAAAAAAAGAAGATGAAAAGTTTAATATGGTGTTTTAGGTGAAAAAACTTTGAGTGTACTATTTTTGGTAAAATTGTACTCCACTTATTATAGGAGTTAAGAAAAGCTTGTAAACTAACATTTTATGTTTTTAGGGTGTAGGGAATAACTTTCTACATAATTAGTAAACTAACATGAAGAAAAAAATCAACCATAACAAGACCAAATGAAAACATTATTCAAAATAAAGCCATATTGATTTAATACATTCTAAACATATATGACTCGAGCCAAACAAATATCAACGCATTGAAACAACAAAGATTACATCCCACTATTAATAAATATTTCACGAAAAAAGCCATGCAACTTAGAAACTGAACATTTGAAACATGTAGGGAAATTACATATCCCTGTCATCATCCATAACATGAATGTGACAGTCATTGTAGGATGATTCTTGGAAGCAAGGAAATGGGGCGAACATTTGATGCTTTCAAAGTTTCCAAATACTTTTCTCTTTCTTGCCTCAGTTAGTTTGTGAGTGTCTAATAGACTAAAGTGCTTATAAACTATTGTGTTATGGAACAGATGAAGTGGATGCTCTCGTCCCTTGCACTCAGGTTTCCAACAAAGTTCCAAAAACCTGGGTAGGCCTTACAGATGTTCTCTAGAAAAAAACATGGGCCTTTGTTTGAACAAATTTCCCTTCATTACGAATAATGTTTAGGGCTTTGTATTGAATAGATAACAACATGGTTGTAGGATAGGCTTTTATTGATGGACCACAATAACTATTTTGATGATTTGTTTGAGCAATTGAAGGGTGTCTCAGTCTTTTTTATGATTAACTTAAGATCGAGATATTACCAGTTGAAGGTGAAAGATAGTGACGTACCAACAGCAATGTTTCATACGCAGTACAGTCACTACTAGTTTCTGGTAATGCCATTCGGACTATAAATACCCTTGCGACATTCATTGATCTCATGAACCGCATATTCTAGCCCTATTTGGATCAGTTTATAGTGGTATTCATGGATGATATATTGATCTATTCAAAGTCAGAAGCTGAACATGATAAGCATCTGAGAATTGTATTACAAATGTTACATTAGAAGCAACTCTATGGAAAGCTCGGTAAGTGCAATTTTTGGTTTTCTAAAGAAATATTTTTTGGGGCAAGTTATTTCAATTGAAAAAATTTGAGTTAACCTTAAAAAGATCGAAGCTATCCTTCAGTGGAAAGCACCAAAGAATGTATCTTAGATTCGAAGTTTCCTTGGTTTAACCGAGTACTACAAGAGATTTGTCAACGATTTTTCCAAAATAGCCATACCGATAACGAAGCTCCTGCATAAAAATATGTCGTTCTTGTAGGATGATCAATTTTAAGAAAGTTTTGAAAAGTTGAAAGTGATGTTGACCGAAGAACCGATCCTGACTTTTCCTAAATCGGGGAAAAAATTCGTGGTGTATAGTGATGCCTAGTTAAATGGATTGGGCTGTGTGTTGAAGCAAGATGGTAAGGTGATTGCACATGTGTCTCGATAATTAAACCATATGAACACAATTACCTGACGCATAACTTAGAGCTAGCCACTATAGTGTTCACTCTAAAAATCTAGAGATACTACCTATATGGTGAAAAATGTCATATCTATATCGATCACAAAAGTCTTAAATACATCCAATCCCAAAAGGATTTAAACTTAAGGTAGCATCGCTGGATCGAGTTGTTGAAAGTCTATGGTTGTGTAATCTAAAAAAGTGAATGTTGTAGCTGATGCTTTGAGTAGGAAAGCAACGATTGAATTGTGAGCAATGCTTGCTTAACTCAATATTGAAAATGATGGTAGCCTTTTAGCAAAATTGAGAATCAAACTCGTGTTGCTTGATGATATGCGTGATATGAAGTAATAAAATTTATAAAAACTGATCACACCAAAACTAACTAATATCACGATTTTAAGGCAAGTGCACCTATCGAACAGTAGCATAGTTTAGCAGCAAGACCGAGTTATCGTACCCAAGGGAACCAAAAGTACTAGTACTAACTTCCTTTCTATTATCTAGCCTAAAAATAAGAACGGTTTTTATGAAACTAATTCTAAAACTAAACTAATAATGCACAAAAAGTAAATTTGGGGGAAAGCTCTTTGGGAAAGACTGATTGATTGGACAATACTCAAGGGAGAATCCACCTAGATTTCACTTGTTATCAATTCTTGAGCTAGATGATTTATTCACTTGACTTGATCCGTAGAGATCCCTAACTTATGTTAATACCTCCATCGAGGATAAGAATAACTAATCCTAGGTTAATTAATTGAAATCTCTTTCTAGTTAAAACCCCTATGCATTAACTCAATCTATGGATCCCCCTATTAGGTTTAACCCTAATCTGGCAGATTTATGTCGCCCTATGTCTAGGGTTGCATGCATCTCCGCCTAATTATGCTAGATCTACTCTTAAACAGGGACTTTTGCTCCTCTGCCTAAGCACATCAAATCTTGAATTAATACCTAAGATTATTAAAACAAGAATTAAGAACACGTAATTAAGAACAATTCAAGTATTTATCATATAACTCAAGATAAAATAATAACAAGATCTGTCTTAGGTTTCATCCCCCTCAAGTATTTGGGGGATTTAGTTCATAATTAAGAAAGAAAACATCTTAGAAGAAATAAGATAACAAAACATAAAGAACTCAAAAACCCCTGAAGGATTGAAGGGAAATTCTCTGTCTTGATGTAGAATTTTGACTTCTGGGATGAATCAATCGGCTTCCCTTAGAGTAATCCCTAGCTTCCACTCTTTGTGTTGGCAGAAAGAAGGCACTCCTTTTTGGGAGAAAAGAGTACACCCTTAGAGTTGCCTCCTAGGGTCTTTATATAGAGCTTTGGGATGCCTTTCTTAGCCTTTAAGTATTCAAATCCGAGTGAAATTACACTTCTTCACGACAGGGACACGCTTGTGTACCACGCTCGTATGGATCGACAAGAGGCCGTGTACGAGACTATTGATGGAGGCATGGTTGTGTGGTCAGGCTGTGCTTGTCTGGGCTGAGCCGTGTTGGACCTTATGTGGCACAGCCATGTGCCACGACCGTGTGGTGACTCCTTGGGCCGTGTTATTTTCACACTTTGGCCCATTTTCTTCGTTTTCGGTCCATTTTTCGTTCTTTTCTCTTCCCTATGCTCTCCTAAGCATACAACATGAAATAGAAGGGTTAAGAGCACCAATTTTCACAAAATTAATAATAATTCATCCAAAATATAGGCTAAACATGAGGTAAAAATATGTATAATTTATCGTTTATCACTTGATTAGATAAACGAGGCGCAACTTGTTGATGCTAAGTTGTATGAGAAAAAAGAGCTAGTTCAACAAGGCATCGTTGAAAATTTCTGCATAGATGCAAATGATTGCCTTAGATTTTGTAATGGAATTTGTGTTCCCAATGTTATTGAATTGAAAGATTTGATTTTACGCAAGGTTCATGATAGTTTCTTTACTATGAATCCTAGCAGGGAGAAAATATATCGAGACCTGCGAGAATCGTACTGGTGGCCCAGAATGAAAAGAGGGATTGTTAAATATGTTGCTAAATATCTAACCTTTTAGCGAGTAAAAGCCGGGCATCAAGTTCTTATTGGTACATTACAACCAACTTTTATTCCAGATTGAAAATGGGAACATATCACGATGGATTTTGTAGTTGGCATGCTAAGTTCACCTAACAAAAGAAATGTCATCTGGGTAATAGTTGATCGATTAACGAAGTTTACACATTTTTTAGCGGTGAGAATTGATTGGTCACTTTGAAAGCTAGCTGAAGTTTATATTCACGAGAAAGCTAGACTTTACGGCGTGCATGTGTCTATTATCTATGATCGAAACCCTCATTTTACCTTGAGATTTTTGAAGCAATTGCATGAATCCTTTGGTACAAGATTAAATTTTAGCACAATGTTCCATCATCAGTTTGATGGTCAATCTGAGCGAGTAATTCAAATTTTGGAAGATATGTTGCAAGCCTGTGTTATTGGCTTTGAATCTAGCTGGGAATGCGATTTATCACTAGTTGAATGTATGTATAATAATTTCTTGTTGAGTATCCACATAGCTCTATATTAAGCTTTATATAGTCATAGATGTAAAACGCCTATATGCTGGTTGGAATTGAGCGAAAAAGTAATCGTTGGGCCAGAATTGATTCAAGAGGCCGAAAGTATAGTAGAGTTGATTAGGGATATATTAAATGTAGCATCTGATAGACAAAAATCATATGTTGATCTAAAAAGGAGAAATATCAAGTATTCAATGGGTGATAAAATATTTTTGAAGGTTTTTCCGTGGAAAAAGGTCCTACGCTTTGGTCGTAAAGGAAAATTGAGTCCCAAGTATATCGAACCATATGAAATTATCAAGAGAGTTAGATCGACTGGGTATCACCTAGCTTTACCGTTGGAATTGCAAAAGATTCAAGATTTATTCCAAGTATCCATGCTCAGGCAATATCGTTCTAAATCATCTCATGTTATTTTGATGGAAGAAATTAAAATTCAACCTGACTTTCCTATAGGGAAGAACCAATTAAAAATCTTAGCTCTCGAAGTGAAAATGTTGAGGAATGAACATGTACCGGTCATGAAAGTCCTTTGGTGCAATCATAGTATAGAAGAAGTGACATAAGAACTGGAAGAGAAAATGAGATCCTAGTATCCCCACCTATTTCCAAGGAAATTTCAAGGACAAAATTTCTTAAAGGGAGAATCATAATGCCTTGGTTTCCAATAGTGTCAGAAAAGGCAATTTTGGGACCTATTTTCGTAAATCGAGCTCTTAAATATTTAATAAAGATATTTATGGAGTTTCTATATAGCTAAATCTAATTTTAGATAAGTAATTTAGTCGAACTTATATTTAATGAGGGCCTAGGGACTAAATTGTAAAACCCAATAGCTATAGACTTTTAATTAGAAAATGGCTTAAGGACTTAAATGACAATTAACCCAAAGTCTAAAATAGTAAATAAATCATCTTAGAAATGTTATATAAACCTTAATATATGTGTACATATATAAACTATAGTGGAAAGGTGTCATCACCTTTATTTTTATCATCTCCTTACCGCCCATAAGAGAAGAAACTTAAAGGAAACTTTAAAGTATTCGACCTTCATTTGGTATGTGATTTCAAGTTCTTTTTTTCTACAATTTTTATGTTTTTGGAGTCTTGAGAGCTTGATTTAGCTAGCCTTTGTACCAATTTGTAAAATAGTTAAAGTTTTAGAATGTTTTCATTTTTTATTTCTTAAAGTTTTAGGTGTTAATTTGTTAGATTTTAAGCTTAGATGTGAAAAAAGAACTAAATTGTAAACCTAATTGATAATTTCATACATTAAGGACCAAATTTAATCAAATGTAAAATTGTAGGAGGAATAGGAAATAAGAGGTCCCTAATGAATAAATGTGCAATTGGATTTCAATTTGGAGCTTTAGATTGAAAGTTAGGTTAGTCTTGGTTTTAAGGACTAAATTGAATAAATTGAAAATTTTGTATATATTGATAATTGATTGGGAATTGGTTGATTATTGATAGTACTATACGTTTTATGCTAATCCGTAGCTAACGTTGACTCGGATTCGTCAAGAGGGAAATGAAAATCCAAATTTATCGATGAGTAGCTTAGAATTTTGGTTTGTATGGTTCGAGAACACTATTTTTGTCATGTGTATTTCATTTTGCATTATATGAAATTTGAGGTAAGTTTGAAATGAATTGATATGTTTGAGACTAACTTATGAGACAATGACTAAATTGAATAAAGTAAAAATTATTTGATATTTAAGATTAAGCATGAAATTGTATTGAGACATTTTGTACATGCTTTGAAATTAAGAAATTTTGTTAAATTGGGTTTAATGAAATGTAAATTGAACTTTATATAACGAATCGAAGATTGATTACCCTATTAGCTACTCGGACTGAGTCAGATATAGTTGGCTTGCCATAAGGTCAAACTATTAAGTAAAACCATTATTTTCGGGTAATTCGGGGTTGTAGATATTGTGTATTGATTCATCGTTGTCAGACAACCCAAAGTGGCAGACTGATTGAAATGAGAAAACCATTGTTGCAGGCAATTCATGGTGGTATTATGTATTGCTATAACCTCATTATTGCCAGGCAACCCGGGATGACAGATCTGTGTATCCATTTTGAGTCCACATCGATCTAATAGGGTTATAAACATGGGAATTGATTGAATGCTAAATGAACGGAATGGAATGTGAAATATGACAATATGTGAAATGAGCTAAAAACGAGCACTGAGGGCCAATTGAATCAATGAGCTGTTAAGCTCGAAAGTGATTAAAGGAAATGAAATAAAATTGAATAGTGATGTACAAAATTGATGTACATAAATGGTTATGCATATAATAAAATTGTGACATGAAATTTGAGCATGTGTGTATATATATATGATCGTAGGATGAAATGATTACGTAACTTGCAATCTATAATGTAGAATGGTATAAAAGTATAAGAAATGAAATAATGGAAGATCTTGATATAAATTGCATGTGTAATATATTGTGAATTGGACTTGAATTAGATCTATGCATTTGCAGAAGTTGTTTATATTATCTTGAATCGTTGATTTACTACTGGGCATTTTGCTCAGCATACGTTTTTTTTCTCCATGCGTAAGTAAAGTAGATTCTTAATAGATGGAGAGGTTGTCATTTGAGTATCTAAAAATTGAACCTAACTTAGCCATGTTGGTGTATTTCTGGTTTTGTTAATAGTTTGGCATGTACCTACCTAGTAGAGTCACTTTTGATATACTACTATACTTATGTAATCTATGAATGAAATTTTAACTTATGGTATTGATGTTTTGGGTGTTATGTGAATATTGACAAGTTAAATGATTTGGTGAGGATTTTAAGTGTTGAAATGTAAATCATATGGAGGAATAAGTGTGCATGTATATCTGAGTAAAACTTAGGTGAAATGTGTTACATAATTTGTCTTATATATGTGATGGCATTTGTAATAGCCCGTTTTTAGCTAAATCAGAATAGTGGTTTTGGAACCACAAATTCGAGGTCGAAATTTTTTTTAATATTATTTACATGTTTAAAGCATGTTAGTATGATGGTGTGAAATTTTTGTGAAAAGATTTTATCGATTAAATGCTTAATTCGGTTAAAAAGACTAAATCGCATTAAATGCAAAAGTTCTGTTCTCATAGTTTAAAGTGCTTAATAGCTATGAAATTGAAATGTGGAAGTCCTTATGATGAAATTAGACCATTCAATAGGTGAGTGGACATTAATGGACTTATATTAAGTGATTTTAATGAATTAAAACCAAGGTTATTATGGTAAATTAGTTTATTAATATAGTAAAATAAAGAAAACATGAAAAAAAATATCATCATCTTTGTATCATCATCACCGAAATTAGAAAGAAAAACACCATTGTTGGTGCTTTAAGGTTTCAGCTAGTATAATCCTAGCATGTAAGTATATTTTCAATCCATTTTTAATGATTTTTATGTTTTTGAGATCGTTGTAACTCATTTTAACTAGCCCGTACCTTCAGTTTTGAAACTGTTAAAGAATGTGAACTTTTCCATGGTTGAATAAGTATGTATATCGATGTTTGGTGATAGATTATGAAAGATTAATGTTAGTATTATGAGTTTTGTTAAGTGATTTTTAGTGAAAATGCAAAATAGGGACTAATTTGTGAAAAGGTGAAAATGTGTGGTTAAATGTGTGAAAAAGTGATAAATATGGGCTGCTAGGGGCATAAGGGTAATTCGACTATCATGGGTATTAAAGGAATTTCATGAATTTGTGATTTTATTGAATAAGGACTAAATTGTAAAATGTGTAAGTTTAGGGGCTAATGTGTAAAATAGCTCAAATGTATAATTTAGATTAAATTGAATGATTAGAAGATTAAATAAGCTAATTTTGATTATATATAGATCCAGAAAAAAGAAATGCATAATTTAGATTAAATTGAATGATTAGAAGATTAAATCGACTAGTTTCGTAATTTTCGTAGACGAGGTAAGCTCGTATGCTAATAAATGTTGTTGAATTACGTTATAATTTGTTATTATTATTGAACTGAATTGCGAAGCTGGTTGAATATGATTTACGAGACATGATCAACAAAGATACGACTGTCGAAAGTCTCGTACGAACCTTAGGAATAGTATAGAATACAGATGTCATGACATTAGGGTTACTGAGATTACGTGTAAGACCATATCTGGGATATGGCATTGATATGAGATTTCGTGTAAGACTATAGCTTGGCTATGGCATCGATACGAGATTACATATAAGACCATATCTGGGATATGGCACTGGTGCTATATATGTGTAATTCCCGAGTATCATTTAGTGATTTTGAATGGTTCAACGGGCATAAAAGAGACAAGGATGAAAGTAAGATCGATTTACGTGATAAAGGTATGTACAGAACCTATATGAGTATCGATTGGAGGGAAGTTGACGAATTCATATGTCATCATGTTTTAAACATGAGAAAGGTTTGTGAATTGATATGTGTTATAACTTATTATGCTTATTTGATTGAATTGAACTTATTTATTATGTTAACTTTATTATAATACGAGCTTACTAAGCTACAAAGCTTAATTTGTTTTATTTTCCTATGTTTTATAGTGAAATTGAGCTAGCTCGGATCCGGGGATCTTCAGAGACTTCATCGCACTATCGGACATCTATTTTAGTACTTTTGAATTTGTATATATATGATATATGGCATGTATAGTGTAACGACCCAAAATTCCCGGGTACCGGAAAAACGAGTCGTAGGGCCTCCGTCTTAGGAAAATAAGTCCGTAAATATTTACTAAAAAAATATTTATGAAATTAGTTATAAGTTGAATTAGATTTTGGTGAAGTGAATTTAGTTTAATTAGAAGTAATTAGTAGAAAGGACTAAATTAAATAGAATGCAAAAGTTTAATTATAGAATATAAAATTGTTAAGGGATTGAATTAGTAATTAGACCATAAAAGTGACATGTGTGAATGATGGATAAAATACATGTGTATTAATTTTATTGGTACAAATGTATTATGTATGTGTTTACTTAATTATTAAGTAAATGTTATTTAATTATTTATTTATTATAATTATTATTAATTATGTAAATATTATTTTATTAAATTGTTGTGATAAAGACAAGTGTATGGCAATGATTTGTGCATGTGTCATAATATATATGTATACAAATGTAATTTATATATTGGTTATTATATTAGATATTTATAATAATTAATTAAAGAAAACAAATAAAAGAAATTAAAAAGAAATAACAAAAGAAAAAGAGAGAATAAAACCAGAGAAAGAAACGTGAAAGGGAAAGAAAGAAAGAAAGAAAGAAGAAAAAAAGGAAAATTGAAGGATTAAAGCTTGGGGATTAATTTGGTAAGTCAATTAAGTCCATTTCTTTGTAATTTTGATGTTTTTGAAGCTCTAGAGAAAGATTCTCTTGAATTTATGTGAAAATATTAGCAAATAATGGAAGTTTGATTTGGGTTTATGTTAAGGAAATGGTGGAATTAGGGATTAATTTGATAGAATTGTAAATTTGAATTGAATTAGGGACTTAATTGTAAATTAGGCTATAAGTTTTGAGCTTTAGGGACTAATTTGAAAGAAATTCAAAATTATGGAAAAAATGATGAGAATTTGATAGTTATAAGGAAGTTTTAATGGAAATTGAATAAGAAAATGAGATAAATTGCTAAAGAAGAGAAGATGACCAAGTTTAGGACATAAGTGGGAATATGATAAAAGTTATATGGAAAATTTGGAAATTGTATAAATTATGTATATTATTAATTAATTGTAAATTTGCTAATTTTCGTAGCAAACAAGGAAACCGAGCCATCGAATACGAAAGGAAAGGAAAAAGTAGTCGAGGAGTAGCTCGGGAAAATATCAGTTTGTATTATCATAATTTGAATTATTTATTATTATTGGTTTAGTTTATTTAATACATGTGCATGGGAATGAAATTGAAATTAGTTGTGTTATTTAATTTGAATGTGATTGGATATGTTGATGAATATATATATGAGATTGAATTATATGATTGAATTAAGCAATGTTAGTATACAAATGATTTTGAGTTATTAATGTGATTGAATTGATTGAAATGATTTTGATCATTTGAAAATAGAAATGAGGTGAAAATATGTGATAATATGAAATTGAGGCAAGTTGGGCCTAAATTGAATGATATGTGAGAAAATGTGGTCAAAGAGCAAATGATGTGAATTTGATGGAAAATATGAGATAGTGATTGAAATTGATATGTGTTTCCGAGACCCTATTAACTAGTCGGGCTTAGTGGATATAGTTGGCATGCCATAGGATTGGAAGTGTTCAGGGTTACTTCGACCTCGAGTCGATGAGACACTTGGAGTGTCATATTGCTTCGGATAGATTCGATGAGGTACTAGGTACCACTTTACTTCGGCTAGGTCGATGAGACACTGGGTGTCAAATTTGCTTCGAACTATCCGATGAGGTACTGGGTGCCAATATGGTGTGTTTCGTTGGATCCGTATATCCGCCAAAGTCCGAGTCATGTTAATAGGGGTAATTAAGTGAAATGAGAAAATCGATTGAAATTGTGCATTTGAATCATTGAATGAAAAATGAAAGTGACGATGTGATATGAAATGAGAAATGAAATTGTGCTATGAAATTTAATACATGAGCTAAAGTTTTTGAAAGTATTATTGAATATGTATATGTGTGAATGGAAGAGGGACTAAAGATTCATGAATTATTCAATTTGAAATGTGAATTGATTATTTGTATGTGATTAAAGGAATGGTGAGCTAAACATAGAAGTATGGTAGCTTGGTATACAACTATGTGTATGGTTTGTATATGACATGATATATTGTTATTGTTTAATTTGAATTATGATAATACCACTGAGTATTTCCAATACTCAGTGTACGGTTGTTTTCCGTGCGCAGGTTAGGTAAAGTTGAGGTTTCGTCAAGCATCCAAATCAGTCCTGATCTCAGCTCAAATTTGTGGTGATGTATTTAGCTTTTGGTAATGTGGCATGTACTAGGTTTAATGTTTGTCACTTGTAAATGTTTAATATTTCAAGTGTAAATATGGTGTATAAACTTTGAGAAGTTTTTGAAATGAATGAATGAGTTTTTGCTAAAATTTGAAGATGAAATGAATGGTTTTTGGTTAACATTTATAAGTCAATGAATTGGGCATGTATTAGGTAAGTTTAGTGGGTAAAAATAGCTTAAAAATGATGAAACTTGCAGTTTTCACACGGCCAAATCACATGGGCGTGTGCCCTGGCCGTGTGGGAGAAACAGATTCTTCCACGTCCTGGCCCCACGGCCGTGTGATTTCACACGGGCTGTCCACACGGGCATGTCCCAAGCCACAGGGTCGTGTGCCCCTGTTTTCCAAGAAAATTTTTAATAGTTCCCGGTTTGATCCCGAATCAATTTCTAAACTTATTTTGGGTCCCGTAGGCCTGTATTAAGAATTATTTGATGGTAAATAGAGGGTTTTTGATTGAAACTCAAATTTATGCCTCGTTTTTATTCGTAATTTTGTGTATGGTTCTGATAATACCTCGTGACCCTGTTCCGGCTACGGTGTGGGGTTAGGGGGTGTTACATTTGTTGGTATCAGAGCTATAGGTTTAGCCGATTGTCGGACTAAATCGAGTTCGTAGGTGAGTTTAGATGTACATGCCACATTCAAGTTAAAGTTGAGTCGGGATTTTTGGATGCTGACCTATTTAATTGTTTTTGTTTTATAGATTAAAGATGTCGGATGATCAATCAACCGATTTGAATGAAAGTGTATCAGCTACACCTAGTGTGAACCCGTTTATAGATCATCCTCCCGATGTAGAAAGAGAAGACATTAGGGAGAGAGATGAAAAAGGTAGAAATGATTCTGACTTATTAAGAGTTTTAGTTAATGCTCTCCAGCGAGTAGCGGGAACTGTACCTCCTACCACATCTGTGCCTATTCCTAGACGGGCCCCTATTAAAGAATTAAGAAAGTACGGTGCCACGGAATTGTCGGGTCTGAAAGGAGTTGATCCGTCTATAACTGAAAATTGGATAGAGGCAACAAAAAGAGTTTTACAACAGTTAGAGTGTACTCCACATGAAAGCTTGCTATGTACTATATCTTTATTACAGGGTGAAGCATACCTATGGTGGGAATCTGTGATTCGACACTTGCCTAGTGATCAAGTAACATGGGATTTGTTCCAGAAAGAATTCCAAAAAAAGTACATTGGGGAAATATACATTGAAGACAAGAAGCAAGAGTTCTTGACGTTAGAACAAGGCAATATGTCGGTAATAGACTATGAGAGGGAGTTTTCAAGACTTAGCCGATATGCTTCAAGTATATTCCGACTGAAAATGATAGTTGTAAAAGATTTTTACGGGGATTAAGAGATGAAATAAATGTGCTATTGGTATCTCAGCGAATTACCGAATTTGTTGATTTAATTGAGAGGGCCAAAATGGTAGAACAAGTCTTGGGGCTTGATAAAAAGTCTGAACCTCCTAAATCAGTTGGAAACGTGTGGGAACTACAAGTTCAAACCCTTCATCGAAACGATTCAGAGATTATCGAAGCGGATAGAAATCTAGTTTCAAATCTGATAGAGGAGGAAAGAGTCTAGGAAGACAAACTACAGTGTCCACCGGTAGTGTAAGAGGTCCGGCTCGAGATGCTACTATTCCAGATTGTAAACATTGCGGAAAGAAACATAGGGGTGAATGTTGGAAATTAGTTAGAGGCTGTTTTCGATGTGGATCTAAAGACCATTTTATTAGAGATTGTTCGAAAGTTGATAGTACTACACCCGTTACATCACAAAAATCAGGCTCTACTATGAGAGGTAGAGGATCGAGTAGAGGAGGTTCCGTATCTCGAGGAGGTGGTGTTAGAAAAAGTAGTGACATTGTTACTCAACAATCTGAAGCTCGAGTACCAGCTAGAACATATGTAGTCAGAACCCGAGAAGAGGGAGATGCGCATGATGTTGTAACAGGTATATTCTTATTATATTCTGAGCCTGTTTATGCTTTAATTGATCCTGGATCTTCGCATTCATATGTTAATTCAAAACTAGTTGAGATGGGAAAATTGAAACATGAAATGTCTAGAATGTCAATAGAGGTGTCAAGTCCGTTAGGACAAACGGTGTTAGTGAATCAAATATGTCCGAGATGCCCGTTGAAAATTCAGAATAGAACTTTTTCGGTCGATTTATTGATTATGCCATTTGGAGATTTTGATGTAATATTGGGTATGGATTGGTTGTCTGAATATGGTGTGATTTTGGACTGCTATGAAAAGAAATTCAGTATTCAGGTTGAAAATGGAAGCACTATGGAGGTAAAAGGTATTCGAAGCAGTCGGTCAACACGTGTTATTTCAGCAATAAAGGCTAACAAGTTGTTACAGCAGGGTTGTACAGCATATTTGGCTTATGTTATCAATTCAGATTTAGTTGGAAGTCAATGTAGTAAAATTCGGACAGTTTGTGAGTTTCCGGATGTATTTCCTGAAGAATTACCGGGTTTACCCCCAGACAGAGAAGTTGAGTTTGCTATAGAGGTTTATCCGGGTACTGCTCCAATTTCTATTCCTCCGTACCGTATGTCGCCTACAGAATTGAAGGAGTTAAAGGTGCAATTGCAAGATTTGCTAGATCGTGGTTTTATTCGGCCGAGTATTTCACCGTGGGGAGCTCCAGTATTATTTGTTAAAAAGAAAGATGGTTCGATGCGACTTTGTATTGATTATAGACAGTTGAATAAGGTGACGATCAAGAATAAGTATCCCCTTCCTCGCATTGATGATTTATTTGATCAATTGAAAGGAGCTTCGGTGTTTTCAAAGATTGATTTAAGATCCGGCTACTATCAGTTGAAAGTAAAGGAATGTGATGTGCCAAAGACAGCTTTTTGTACAAGGTATGGTCATTATGAATTTTTAGTAATGCCATTCGGATTGACTAATGCCCCAGCTACTTTCATAGATCTGATGAACCGCATATTTCAGCCATATTTAGATCAATTTGTTGTGGTTTTCATTGATGACATATTGGTTTATTCGAAGACAGAGACAGAGCATGATCAGCATCTCAAAATAGTGCTACAAATTTTACGAAAAAACGATTGTATGGGAAATTGAGTAAATGTGAATTCTGGTTATCAGAGGTTGTATTTTTGGGACATGTGGTATCGGCAGATGGAATCAGAGTTGATCCGAAAAAGATAGAAGCCATAGTTCAGTGGAAAGTTCCGAAGAATATATCAGAGGTACGTAGTTTTCTTGGTTTGGCTGGATATTATAGAAGATTTGTGAATGGATTTTCAAAAATAGCCTTGCCTATGACTAAATTGCTACAGAAGAATGTTTCTTTTATTTGGGATGATCAATGTCAGAAAAGTTTTGAAAAATTGAAGCAAATGTTAACAGAAGCACCAGTTTTGACTTTACCAGAGTCGGGGAAAGATTTTATTGTTTATAGTGATGCCTAATTGAGTGGTTTAGGTTGTGTACTAATGCAAGATGGGAAAGTAATAGCTTATGCATCTCGTCAGTTAAAACCATATGAGAGAAATTATCCGACTCATGACTTGGAGCTTGCGGCTGTGATTTTTGCTTTGAAGATTTAGAGACATTACCTTTATGGTGAAAAATGCTACATTTATACAGATCATAAAAGCTTGAAATATCTTCTTTCCCAGAAAGAATTGAATTTAAGACAGAGACGGTGGATAAAGCTTCTGAAAGATTATGATTGTGTTATAGATTACCATCCGGGAAAAGCTAATGTAGTAGCTGATGCATTGAGTAGAAAAGCTGCAATTGAGTTGAGAGCAATGTTTGCATGGCTCAGTATTAGTGATGATGGGAGTTTGTTGGCCGAATTGAGAATAAAGCCAGTGATGTTTGATCAGATTAGAGCAGCTCAGTTAGAAGATGATAAGTTGATAAAGAAAAGAGAGATGATACAGAATGGTATGGTAGAAAATTTCAGCATTGATACTCATGGATGCTTGAGGTACCGAGATCGAGTCTGTATTCCAACTAAATCTGAATTGAAAGAGTTAATACTCCGAGAGGCACACGATGGTTCATTTGCTTTACACCCAGGAAGCACAAAAATGTATCATAATTTGCGAGATTTGTATTGGTGGCCTGGAATGAAAAGAGACATAGTTGAATATGTGGGTAAATGTCTTGTATGTCAGCGAGTAAAGGCAGAACATCAGGTACCGACAGGTTTACTTCAGCCTATCAGTATTCCTGAATGGAAATGGGATCGCATCACAATGGATTTTATTTCAGGATTACCGTTGTCAGCAAGTAAGAGGAATGCTATTTGGGTGATAGTTGATAGACTTACCAAGTCAGCTCACTTTGTAGCAGTCAGAACAGACTGGTCATTGCAGAAACTTGCTGAAGTGTATATCCGGGAAATTGTTAGATTGCATGGTATTCCGTCATCGATAATTTCAGATCGAGATCCTCGATTCACGTCAAGATTTTGGAGACAGCTACATGAGTCGTTGGGTACACGGCTTAATTTTAGCACTGTATTTCATCCATAAACAGACGGACAATCCGAACGAGTAATTCAGATTTTAGAAGATATGCTTCGGGCTTGTATAATTGAATTTGAATCAGGTTGGGAACGTTATTTGCCTTTAGATAAATTTGTGTATAATAATAGTTTCCAATCAAGTATTCAGATGGCTCCGTATGAAGCATTATATGGTCGAAGGTGTAGATCACCCGTGTGTTGGACAGAATTGAATGAAAGAAAAGTGATTGGGCCGGAATTGATTCAAGAAACCGAAGAAACAGTTAAGAAGATACAAGGAAGATTAAAAGTAGCTTTTGATAGACAGAAATCATATGCTGATTTGAAACGAAGGGATATTGAGTATTCGGTTGGGGATAAAGTATTTCTTAAAGTTTCGCCATAGAAGAAAGTGTTGAGATTTGGCCGGAAAGGTAAATTAAGTCCTCGTTATATTGGGCCATATGAAATAGTGGAAAGAATTGGACCGGTAGCTTATCGGTTGGCTTTACCTCCGGAATTGCAAAAGATACACGACGTTTTTCATGTTTCGATGCTTCGAAGTTGTAGATCGGATCCTTCTCATGTTATTCCTATTGAAGATATTAAAATTCGATCTAATTTGACTTATGAAGAAGAACCAGTTAAGATTTTAGCACGGGAAGTGAAAGAATTGAGAAATAAACGAGTTCCTCTAGTGAAAGTGCTATGGAGAAGTCATAAAATGGAAGAAGCAACTTGGGAAACGGAAGAAACTATGAGATCTCAGTACCCCCATCTATTCTCAGGTAAATTTCGAGGACGAAATTTTTTTCGGGGGAGAGAAATGTAACGACCCAAAATTCCTGGGTACCGGAAAAACGAGTCGTAGGGCCTCCGTCTTAGGAAAATAAGTCCGTAAATATTTACTAAAAAAATATATTTATGAAATTAGTTATAAGTTGAATTAGATTTTGGTGAAGTGAATTTAGTTTAATTAGAAGTAATTAGTAGAAATTACTAAAGTAAATAGAATGCAAAAGTTTAATTATAGAATATAAAATTGTTAAGGGATTGAATTAGTAATTAGACCATAAAAGTGACATGTGTGAATGATGGATAAAATACATGTGTATTAATTTTATTGGTACAAATGTATTATGTATGTGTTTACTTAATTATTAAGTAAATGTTATTTAATTATTTATTTATTATAATTATTATTAATTATGTAAATATTATTTTATTAAATTGTTGTGATAAAGACAAGTGCATGGCAATGATTTGTGCATGTGTCATAATATATATGTATACAAATGTAATTTATATATTGGTTATTATATTAGATATTTATAATAATTAATTAAAGAAAACAAATAAAAGAAATTAAAAAGAAATAACAAAAGAAAAAGAGAGAATAGAACCAGAGAAAGAAACGTGAAAGGGAAAGAAAGAAAGAAAGAAAGAAGAAAAAAAGGAAAATTGAAGGATTAAAGCTTGGGGATTAATTTGGTAAGTCAATTAAGTCCATTTCTTTGTAATTTTGATGTTTTTGAAGCTCTAGAGAAAGATTCTCTTGAATTTATGTGAAAATATTAGCAAATAATGGAAGTTTGATTTGGGTTTATGTTAAGGAAATGGTGGAATTAGGGATTAATTTGATAGAATTGTAAATTTGAATTGAATTAGGGACTTAATTGTAAATTAGGCTATAAGTTTTGAGCTTTAGGGACTAATTTGAAAAAAATTCGAAATTATGGAAAAATGATGAGAATTTGATAGTTATAAGGAAGTTTTAATGGAAATTGAATAAGAAAATGAGATAAATTGCTAAAGAAGAGAAGATGACAAAGTTTAGGACATAAGTGGGAATATGATAAAAGTTATATGGAAAATTTGGAAATTGTATAAATTATGTATATTATTAATTAATTGTAAATTTGCTAATTTTCGTAGCAAACAAGGAAACCGAGCCATCGAATACGAAAGGAAAGGAAAAAGTAGTCGAGGAGTAGCTCGGGAAAATATCAGTTTGTATTATCATAATTTGAATTATTTATTATTATTGGTTTAGTTTATTTAATACATGTGCATGGGAATGAAATTGAAATTAGTTGTGTTATTTAATTTGAATGTGATTGGATATGTTGATGAATATATATATGAGATTGAATTATATGATTGAATTGAGCAATGTTAGTATACAAATGATTTTGAGTTATTAATGTGATTGAATTGATTGAAATGATTTTGATCATTTGAAAATAGAAATGAGGTGAAAATATGTGATAATATGAAATTGAGGCAAGTTGGGCCTAAATTGAATGATATGTGAGAAAATGTGGTCAAAGAGCAAATGATGTGAATTTGATGGAAAATATGAGATAGTGATTAAAATTGATATGTGTTTCCGAGACCCTATTAACTAGTCAGGCTTAGTGGATATAGTTGGCATGCCATAGGATTGGAAGTGTTCAGGGTTACTTCGACCTCGAGTCGATGAGACACTTGGAGTGTTATATTGCTTCGGATAGATTCGATGAGGTACTGGGTACCACTTTACTTCGGCTAGGCCGATGAGACACTGGGTGTCAAATTTGCTTCGAACTATCCGATGAGGTACTGGGTGCCAATATGGTGTGTTTCGTTGGATCCATATATCCGCCAAAGTCCGAGTCATGTTAATAGGGGTAATTAAGTGAAATGAGAAAATCGATTGAAATTGTGCATTTGAATCATTGAATGAAAAATGAAAGTGACGATGTGATATGAAATGAGAAATGAAATTGTGCTATGAAATTTAATACATGAGCTAAAGTTCTTGAAAGTATTATTGAATATGTATATGTGTGAATGGAAGAGGGACTAAAGATTCATGAATTGTTCAATTTGAAATGTGAATTGATTATTTGTATGTGATTAAAGGAATGGTGAGCTAAACATAGAAGTATGGTAGCTTGGTATACAACTATGTGTATGGTTTGTATATGACATGATATATTGTTATTGTTTAATTTGAATTATGATAATACCACTGAGTATTTCCAATACTCAGCGTACGGTTGTTTTCCGTGCGCAGGTTAGGTAAAGTTGAGGTTTCATCAAGCATCCAAATCAGTCCTGATCTTAGCTCAAATTTGTGGTGATGTATTTATCTTTTGGTAATGTGGCATGTACTAGGTTTAATGTTTGTCACTTGTAAATGTTTAATATTTTGAGTGTAAATATGGTGTATAAACTTTGAGAAGTTTTTGAAATGAATGAATGAGTTTTTGCTAAAATTTGAAGATGAAATGAATGGTTTTTGGTTAACATTTATAAGTCAATGAATTGGGCATGTATTAGGTAAGTTTAGTGGGTAAAAATAGCTTAAAAATGATGAAACTTGCAGTTTTCACACGGCTAATCACATGGGCGTGTGCCCTGGCCGTGTGGGAGAAACAGATTCTTCCACGGCCTGGCCCCACGGCCATGTGATTCCACACGGGCTGTCCACTCGGGCATGTCCCAAGCCACACGGCCGTGTGCCCCTGTTTTTCAAGAAAATTTTTAAAAGTTCCCGGTTTGATCCCGAATCAATTTCGAAACTTATTTTGGGTCCCGTAGGCTTGTATTAAGAATTATTTGATGGTAAATAGAGGGTTTTTGATAGAAACTCAAATTTATGCCTCGTTTTTATTCGTAATTTTGTGTATGGTTCCAGTAATACCTCGTGACCCTGTTCCGGCGACGGTGTGGGGTTAGGGGGTGTTACATATAGGCTGTGTAGTCATTTTGGTATTTTTTGGTTATGAATGTTAGCTATGAGAATTGGCTTGTATATGTTAAAAATTTGGTTTGGTTTATAGTTAAATGAGATGGCTTATTTTAGTTCTTGTGGTTGTGTAACTGTTTAAGCTAATGGCTTGTTAATATATAATGTATAATTGCTGTGGTAATGTTTGGTTGTGGATTGGTAAGGAGATGGCTAAATGGTTGAATTATGGAAAATGTTTTGCATGTAACGCCCCAAAATTTTTGTATTTGATTTCGTGCAATTATGACACAAAATATCTGACTGCTTCATTGGTTATGTGTTCTGGGAGTGTTTGAGAAGTCTTGGGTTCAAACCTTAACCTGAGCAAAATTTTTGCTTTTAATTGAATAAAGCATTTCTCTTGTTCAGTAGGCTTATAATTAAATGTGGGTAAAATTATATCAGAATGGGCCTGCTGATCTGGTGGTTAGAGGAGTGTTGGAGCAAGGGAGGTCCTGTGTTAGAGTTAGCACATGAACATTATTTTTGTTGATAATGCCATGTGGGTATTTAAGATGAACTGAAACACTGAGCTGGTTGAAGTGTTAGTGGATTTGTGGGAGCAAAATAGGGGATTTGGGAGTTACCCAAATCATTCATTTCTCTCCTGTCGAAATTCTCTGCAAATATTTCCTTCTCCACCTATTTTCTTTTTTTTTTCTTTTTCTTTTTGCTTGGCCGAATTTCCTTTTTGCTGCTGCTCGTTCTATTTTTTATTCTTCTTACTTTCAAACTGGAATTGTGCCTCTTTTCCATCGTTATTGCTTATCTCTGCGTTTAGCGCGAATTCACTAAGTATAGTAGTACGTTTTGTTTCGTTTTAGTGAAGTGTTGGAATATTAAGAGATCATTTTCTGTTTAGGAGGCAATCAAGGTTCTATAGACTGCTAATCGACACTCTAAAAAGCGAGGAATCGCCGTTGTTCGTTAGGGGTAAGGTTGTCGTTAGCTTTCAGGATTTATCTGTTCATAATAAGTTAGTTTAAGTGACCGATTTTGAGCTTGGGATTGCCGATTCTAGGTTTTAGAGGGCTTGGGAGTGATTGCGCATTAAAATCAAACAAGGTGTGTACCCGACTCATTAAAAATGCATCTCGGTGAAAAGCCGAAAAAGTGAACCGTCGACACCACACGGACTTGTGGATGCCCGTGTGGTAGCTCGTATGGTTGGACACGGCCATGTGGTCGACGAACCAGGCCGTGCGCGCATGACACGAGCACATAAAATGACCGTGTGATGGCTGACGAGGTCGTGTGCGAGACACGGGTTCGACTAATGAGGCCATGTGGGCCCACTTGGTTCAACGGACGTGTGGGATATTGGGCCAGGCCAAGGGCAGCCCAATACGGGCGTGTAAGCCCATTTTACTGGTTTGTTTGTTAAGGTTGCACGGCTCGTCCGAGACGACTGTGGACCTACTGTAGGGTCGGTAAGCCATATGTAGACCCCTATCTGTATGATATGACTATATGACTGAGATGTGTTATTGAGCATGAGTTTATTCTGTTAAATGATACTGTATGTACTGATATCACGACATGGCATGATATATTGTATGTTGCATTTCATGAGGTTAGGATGGTATATATGGAGGAAGTACACTGAAGGCTTAGTGCTTGTTATACTGGCAGTTATGCTGCAATTCACTGATGGCTTTAAGTTTATTATACTGGCAGCTTTACTACAAATACTGTTTAGTGTCGCAACCGGTGCTAATTTGTAAGTGCAGGGATGAATGGGTGATTTAATCCCCACAGGAGTGCAGGGTTGGACAGGAGATGGTGTATAGTTGATGGTTGGGTAGGACTTGCATACTGTACATCGCATTTCTGCATACTAATATTGTGATGGGCTAAAACCATACTATTACTACCATTACCACTGTTACTGTACTGTATTGGGCTAACGCCGAACTACATACTGATTTTGAGATGGACTAAGGCCCTACTGCTACTGTCACTGGTACTACTACTGTAATGGGCCAAGGCCCAACTGATTACTTACTGAGAAGGGGTTAGGCCTAGACTGTTATTTGCGTGTATTCTGTCTATTTGGTTGCATGAGGATTACACACTGAGTTTTCGTAAACTCACCCATTTTGTTTTTACGGTACAGGTAATCCCCAGGCATAAGCAGATCAGTGCGACAGAGGACTCGGCGGTGGCCATACGACCATTTACAGTCTCGTATTTAATTATGATTTTAATTATTATTTGGGGTATTTTTCTGTAACATGGCTTTTATGGATTTTTACTTTAATTTGGGTTTTATTTTCATTTTAACAAAATAACGCAAACCGTTTTAGAAGCTTCCGCAAAGTATAATAATTTGGAAATAAATAACGATTGGTAAATAGATAACATTTGAAAATGGCAACAGTTTTTGAAACAAACGACATGGTTTTGAATTAACAAAAGACAAAGAAGAGTAGTTTGAATAGTGAAATGGTTTTTAGCAACGACTTAGTTTTTTTTAAAACACTTCCATGTGACATCACCAGATTCGACCATATTGTCTAGGCCGGGTTTGGGCTGTTACATTTAGTGGTATCAGAGTCAGGTTGCAAAACTTGGCTGTGGGTATGGGTTTTAAATACTTGATTTTTAAAGAAGTGTTTATAAATAATTTGAAATGTTTTACTAAATGTGTGGTATATCGAGTCTCCGGCACTGATCCTGTAAGTTCTCTAAAACTGTATTATGCTTTTAACTGAAACTGTTATAGGTAGTAAATACTGAGACTACTGTAGGTAGTATACTGTATTGCAAACACTTTAGTAATGTACACTGAGACTGTAGCAAAATTGATAGACACTGCGCTTTACGAGAATGACTACTGAATTACTGATACTGTTTACATAAAACTTTGTTAATAATTACTGGAACTATAAATTGATCTACATAAAACTATTAATACAGATAAAACACGACAATAAGCGCACGTGGTACTCATAGACTGGGTACAAAATGCCGTGGTAGAGGCCGTAAAGGGGCCCGAGCAAGGTACTCGCCATCTGGCAATATACCGAATCTAGAGCTAATAAGATGTCGGTGTTACCTATTACTGAGACTTTATTCGAGTCAGCACTTGAATATTATTTTTGTTGCTAATGCCGTGTGGGTATTTGAGATGAACTGAAACACAAAGGTGGTTGAGGTGTTAGTGGATTAGTGGGAGCAAAATAGAGGATTTAGGAGTTACCCAAATCATTCATTTCTCTCCTGCCGAAATTCTCTGTAAATATTTCCTTCTCCACCTGTTTTCTTTTTTTTTTCTTTTTCTTTTTGCTTGGCCGAATTTCCCTTTTCCTGTCGCTCGTTCCATTTTTTATTCTTCTTACTTTCAAACTGGAATTGTGCCCCTTTTCCAAATAAAGGCGAAAACTTTTTCTAGTTCTGTGTTTCGATTCAATTGGTTCGAACCCACACTTGAAGTAGCTCGTTGTACGAGAATAACAAAAAAGATTGTTTGGTTGAAACTTGGGAATAACGAACATCCGCTAAGCTGAAAACATAGGTATGAATTCGGTTAGGGTTTATTGTTATAAATATTACAAACCAGGCCAGTTTTCAAAATTTTAATTTTTCACTGTGCAAGAAAATATTTTTCAAACCAGATTTTTTTCCAACACTAAGTGTCATTCTTTTCAAGTGTAGTATACTCTTCTAAGGTTGCTTTGCACCATTCTAGAACATTTAGATTATCATAAACTGAGTTGGGAACATCGATTTTGTCTAAGGATATCGCAAATACCTGATATTTTGGAAACATATTTATGTAAGAGATATAGTTGTGGAGATGATATTGAGTGCATGATTGAATACCTTTTCTCTGTGCAATCTAAAGATCTAACTCTAGGTCACAACTTAAACTTGATTGAGGACCAGAATCTGTCTCATCTTGTATTCTTTCATGTTTGGCTTTGCTCAAGAGAGTTTCTTGACCATGTTGATTTGGTATGGGAAAATCATGATTTTTCCTTTTTTTCATAAAATTTTATAGCATCATCAAAAAGAAGAAGATGTTTAGGATAGACAATAGGAGATTGATCAGGCATGGAATTTGATGAAGGCATATGTTAGATCGAGTCTGAATCTGAAACTGGAACCAAAATTGGAGTATTAGAGGGAGAAGATATAAAGTGGATGAAAGTTGAGGATTCTGAGAATTCGATTAATGAGTGATGACCAATCCTAATTCTATGATTCATTTGTGTTATTCTCCTCTGAATTGCAAAATTGGGGTACAAAGGAGTTTCTTCAAAGATAGTAACATCCATGACATTATAAAACTTTAGAGTAGTAGGAGAGAAACATTTGTAGACTTTTTTTATTGGCTAAATATCCTAGAAAGATACAATTAAGTACACAACCATCAAGTTTACTAATATTGAGAATGGTTATGAACAAAAACAATGTAACCGAAAAGTTTAACAGGAATTTGTGACACAAGACGTGAGGTAGGATATTGACCTTAGAATATTTGCAAAGGTAAGTGAAATTTGATCAGGTATGTTGCAATGAGAATAACTGCACCCCATAATTTTTCAAGAGCATTGGCTTGCAAAGCAAAGATCGAGCAACCTCAAGTACATGACAAGTTCTACGTTTAGCCACACCAGTTTAATGTGGTATGTCAACATAAGAACTTTGTTGAAAAACACCATGAGATTTGAGATAATGATCAAGGTTTGAATTGAATAAATCTTTGTCATTATCAATTTTTAGGATTTGAATATTTAGTTTGAATGAAGTTTGAACTGTGATATGAAAGTGTTGAAATATGCGTTTGGTTTCAGATTTTTCTTTCACAAGATTCATCTTACACAATCATGTATTATCAACTAACAATAAAAACCATCAAGTATCAAATAAACTAGAAATACAAACTGGCCCCGACATGTCACCGTGAATGAGAGAAAAAGGGTGACTTAGTTTGTATGTTCCTGGTGAATAAGTATTATGGGTATTCTTTGCCAATTAACAAACTTCACAATAAAATAAATTGGGGTTTTTGTAGATGAATAAGGATGGAAGCAAAAGCTTTAAATACAGAAAAATTGGATGACACGAAAGTGCTACATCATGATTTCACTTTCCTTATCAAAATGACTAGCAGACTTAAAACTATGATTCAATGGATACTAATATCTGATAGAATGGATTGAAAGAGTTTTGACATCTAGAACATAAAGGCCCACATGAAAATCAATATTACCAACCATCCTCCCCAAGCTCAAGTCTTGGTAAATACAAGATTTAGAAATAAATTTAGTTTCATAATTTAGGTCATGATTCAATTTACTAACAGATTTGAGATTATAGTCAAGTTTAGGCACAAATAACACTAATTTGAGAGTGAAGGTATTTGAGAGACAAATGGATCCTATTCCAACCATTTTGGTGCATATACCATTGGTAATACATATTGTTTGAAGGTTGTTACAAGAGAAATAAGTTGTGAAAAGTAGTCTGTCACATGTCATGTGATCGGATGCACCTGAGTCAACAATCCAAGATGAGGAGGATGATTTGGCTGCATGTAGTGTAGAACTGTTAGAGCTTTTTGTAAGGTTATTTGCCTTTTTTATGACTTGCTGGAAAATTATAATTGTTTCTTACTAAATAGAGCAGAATTACCAAGTTGAGATGTTTCAGAAAAACAATACTCACTTTTTCCTCACGATCTTAATTTGGCTTCCAATCAGCGGGCTTTCCATGCAATTTTCAATAGGTTTCCTTCAAATGCCTAGGTCTTCAACAATGATCACACCAAGGGTGACATTTTCTGCTTTGGTTGTCATTGGTATTTTATGAATAACTTCGAGTTGCAAAAGCACCAAAATCTAGTAGATTGTCTTTGACTATTGCAAAGGCTAAAACTTTAGGGCCGGAGGAAATATAAGATTATCCTAACATAACCTATTTTCGGCTTTCCTGTCTACACATTTCAGAAAAAGCCTATCATAAACTAGGTACAAGTTTAGTTCCAAGAATTTTGTCCCTTAGTTCATTGAGAGATTTGTCAAGCCCCATTAAGAATTTGGATACCTTTTTAGTATCCACGAACTTTTTAAAATACACACAATCTTTAGTACACTTTCATTCATGTATTTCAAAAAAATCTAGCTACTATCAATAGCGAGTAAAAGGCGTGAAATAGATTGCCACAGGATTTTTGGCTTGACGAAGATTATGGAGAGTACTCTTCACATGAAAAAGTTCGATTACATTCCTACTACTAAAGAATGTTTCATGTTCTACTTCCTATATATCTTTTTGTAACAACCCATTTTCAGTGGTGTCAGAAATAGTGGTTTTAGGACTACAATTCTGATGAGTAAATTATTATTTTAATGTTTATTTAATGTCTATATGATTATATTAAGGTCGTATTAAAATTTCGTTAAGAAATTTTGATGTTTAAATGGTTAATTAAATAAAAAGGACTAAATCGTAAAGATGTAAAAGTTGAGTTCTATTAGTTAAAGGGACTCAATGGCTATGAAATCTTAAAATAAAGGAGTTGAATGGTAAATGTACCATTTAAAGTGTTAGTGGATGTACATGGATAATGTTTTATTGAAAATTTGGTAACTTTTAAAGGTTAAATGTATAATTGGATAATTAAGGCCTAAATTAAGTAAAACAAATTGTTTCATCTTCTCTAATCTCATTTTCCACCAAAATTTGAAGAAAGAAGTATCCATTTTAGGGCTTGAAGTTTTGGCTAGCATAAATGCTTACATGGTATGTGATTTCGATCTCGTTTTTAATGATTTTTATGTTTTTGTAATTGCTGTAGCTTAATTTAGCTAGCTAGGGGGTTATTTTGCAAAATTGTTAAAGGTTGAGGGACTTTCCATGGATTTTTTGAATAGGTTTTGATGTTAGTTGATGGATTATTTATCTTTGTTCTAAAATAAACATGTTTTGTTAAGTGATTTTTGTTAAATTTTGGAAATAGGGATTAAATTGTTAAATGTATAAATTTATGGGTTTTATTGTGAAATTTTGGTAAATATGAGTTTCTTTAAGGTCCCTTCCAACATGGGTTAAGTTGGATTTAGGTTAAAATGGTTAGATTCTAAGTTATGAGCTTAAGCATTAAATTGTGAAAAGTCAAAGTATCAAGGGTAATTTGTAATTTTCATAAATATGAATTATGGATTAAATTGAATTATAGAAGTACTTAATTGAATGAAATTATTTATTTAGATCAAGATAAACCCCAATCGGACTTAAATTAAATCTAAAGCTTCAGATTAGTTTGACTTTACTTTTACACCCCTAATTATCGAGGTAAGTTCATATGAACTGCAATCGTTTTAATGTTAATTAAATTTAAATGTTTACTATGTTGTTGTAATATAAATGAATTCAAAAATAAATGTATTCATACTATGATGAATTGATGGATAACGAGTCTCGGTTGAACTTTAGGAATTCTTAGAATACAAATAACATGTCATTAGGGATTTCATGTTTTGGGTGCTGGTCTTGAATATCCTACGATGGTTAAGGTCATACATTTGTTCCGGATTCTCCATAGCTCGTGTGAGCAACATTGTGCAGCTTACATTCCGACCCACAACTCATATGAGTAGGCCCATTTCACAGCTTGTGTGAGCATTGATGTAAAGGAAAGGTTATGGTTATATGTAAATGGTAACTATAAGCTAAATGTTGTATGTACATATGGAAATTTACTTGTCTTACGGTTGAATTGATTTGTATTATAAACAAGTGTACTAACTTGTGAATTTGATGATGTTGTATAGGCTTAAGCTAAGCTTATGGTATTGATAAAGAATTATGCTTAATCTATGAATTGTATAGATGAAATGGTAAGTAAAGTTTAAGTTTATATGAGCTTACTAAGCACTCGTTGCTTACGTAGTTACTTTCCTTTGTTTTATAGAAAATTGGAAGCTTAATCAATTGGAAGCTCGTCAGAGTCCTATCACATTGTCCAGCAACCTTTTCAGTAGTTTTTATGTATTTTGGCCAATGTTAATAATGGCATGTATAGGTTATTTTGTAATGGTATTATGGTAAATGTGTTAGTGGTTTTAGTATGTATATGCTTTGAAGTGATGATCATTTGGTGCATTTTAATGCCTTACCAAGTTATGTCAAATTGGTCACTTTTGAGTACTTGTAAATAAGGTTCTTTTGGTATGTTGAAGATGGCTTGAAAATGGTCAGTTTGTGATATGTTTTAGTACATATTTGAACTAGGTCTTTACGCGTGAAATGAGGCAATATTAACTTGTTTTGGTAAATGATGTTTTGATGCAATTGTGGTGCTTTAGGATGTTTGAAATGGCATGTTTATGTCTGTTTGGATGATGTTTGAACCCTTTGAATGTGTGCCCAAATGGTTTGAATGGTTAGGTATGAATTGAACTTGAAGTGGCTTGTTTTTTGGTTAAATTTTGGATTCACACGATGTAACACCCCTTACTCGTATTCAATGCCAGAACAGGGTAAGAGGCATTACTGGACTTATCAAACGAACAAACATACAATTTCGAGTCATAAATTTGCATCCAAATTAAAACCATGTGCATATAATCATAAAGTCCCTGATACAAGCCCACGAGGCCCAAAACATAATTGCAAGTGGTTCGAGACTAAACCGAGAACTTTAGAAAATTTTACAAAACTTAAAAAATTTTCCATTAAACAGGGGTCACACGCCCATGTGGATATAGGACACGCCCGTGTGGGCAAGCCGTGTAGTCATACACGCCCGTGTCCTGACCTCGTGTAACTCTCTAACTTGTACCCCATAAACAAATTGAGATCACACGGCTAGGGCACACACTCGTGTTTGAGGCCGTGCTGTCTACACGGCTGAAACACACACCCGTATGCTCAATTCTGAGCATTCTGTTTCTCAAAACTAAGGTGCAGGGGACACACGGTCCAACCATGGGACCAGCTGTGTGTCTCACACGGCCTAGACACACGCTTGTGTGTTTACCCATGTAGACAAAATAAAGGTTATTTACCAAGCCATTTTGCCACCCTTAATGCACACACCTACACAACATAACATAGTACAAATCCAAGCATATACATACAACCAAACATCCACAACCAAGACAGCAACACATCATTCATGAAAGTCATCATTATAAGAATATACTTATAACCAATATTAGTCTATCTCCAATGGCCTTATACAAAATGAACTTTTAACCATTATAAGCCAACACATTTGGCCAAATCAATTATGACACATAACAAAATGACCAAGTCCCTTATACATGCCATAACTTAAAATGTTGAATTCGTTGATACCAAAATAAATGTTGATAGTGTGAATGGATCTCCGACGATCTCCGAACTCGAGTTGGCTTGGTGACATTATAAGACAAGGGAAAGAAAGGGGAGTAAGCTATATAGCTTAGTAAGTTTATATGCAAATATTAAGCATCTTAACTACACCTTTATCATGCAATTTATATAATTGGAGATAACATAAATGTTATTAAAATCTCATAATCCTAACTTTCTCAATCACAACCTTACCGAGAGTTTATCACCCATCGAGTTTATTACTTATGAGTTTTTATATACATACATGTACCAATTCGTAACATTACCACATCCTTTCACATCTTTGACATTCGAGTTGAACACTTGGAATATTAACGGATACTCGAAAATCTTACATATAAGTGCCACATATGTAGCCAAAGCTACCTAATATCTTATAACACATATAGGCTCGCTCTTGACCTATTCACGGGCCTGCTCACACAAGCTATTAGTCAGGACGTAGCTATACGATACAGTTCACACAAGCTGTGAGGTATCCGCAACATATGTTGGAATACCCAACCACTGATAGGACGTATAAGACCAGCACCGGGATCACATAAACATATATTCACATGGGTTCCTAGTGACATGTCACTCGTATCCTATTCTATTCCTAAGGTTCAACTGGAATTTCTCGCTTATCGAAACTTTGTCAAATATGTCCAAAGAGTCAATCACACAATTCATCAATATTAAAGCATTTAAACATAAATATAAAATTGGATTATTTGCATACGAACTTACCTCGGTACAAAATGGCCAATAGTTCGATTTAGTCCACAACTTTGTTCTTTCCCTGGTCTAGGTCAGTGCCTCGTCTTTCTTGATCTATAATACTATATTTAACTTATTCAATCATCACATTATTCAATTTAATCCCAAAAACACCTTATGGCAAAAATTATATTTTTGACCCTAACTTTTTAACTTTTTACACATTAGTCCCTAGGCTCGTAAAATGATTTTCATTCGATTTCTTCATTACCTTAGCCTAGCCAAACCTATTTCATACTCATAACAGCAAACATTTTTCATTTATTCACATTTTTTACACATATTTTACAACTTTTACAAATAGGTCCCTATTTGACATTTTCATCAAAAATCACTTAGTAAATGTTATTTATCTAACACCCATAATTCATTTTCTACCAATAAACATCAAAATACACAAATATATAACATGGGAAAAATACTTTTATTTTATTTCAAATTGGTCCTTGAAATAGCTAAATCAAGTTACAACATTCACAAAAACGTAAAAATCATTAAAAACAGGCCAAAGACAGAATTACAATCGAGCTTGGAAATGGCCAAAACCCTAGCTATGGACTCCCTTGTGAAATTTGGCTATGGGAGGGTGAAATTGGGAAGATGACATCTTTTTATTAGTTAATTTTGTCTTTATTTGCCAAATAACCAAAATGCCCTTAATGTCCAACTTTAAAATTTCACCTAACCATGTCTATTTTTGTCCATCTTAAAGTATAATGGTCTAATTACCTTTTGAGGACCTTCAATTAAAAATTTACTGCAAATAAACACCCTTAGCTTCTAGAACACACATTTTGCACCTATTGCAATTTAGTCTTATTAGGCAAATTAGACACCCTATCGATAAAATTTCTTAACCAAATTTTCACACAATCATTCAATCATACTGTAAACCTTAAAGAAATAATAAAATAATTATTTCTACTTTAGATCTGTGGTCCCGAAACCACTATTCTGATTTGGCCCAAAAACAGGCTGTTACACACGACCTAGGACATGGGCTGTCACACGGCTTGAGATATGGGCTGTCACATGGCGTGTGTTATTTGAGATTTCTTAGTATTTCAAATTAGTGAGTTACACTGCTTAGCACACGGCATGTGACACGGCCGTGTGACCTTACTCAGTAAGTTATACAAGTGAGGATAAGGGCTGGGACACGGCTGTGTGTCCCTTTGTTTGATTGCTACATGGCCTAGGTTATGTCACACAGCCTAGCCACACAACCTTGTGACCCTTATTTTCCAATTTTTGCATCTTTTTCTTAAAACCTCTGAGTTGTTTCAATTTAGTCTGGAATTGCTTCTAAGTTATTTTTAGGGCATCGAAGGCTCGATTTAGGGACAAAATGTATGTGAACAAATGGTTTATTATATGTTTAATTTATTTATATGTTATGATGTTAAGTGTTCTCTGATTGTACAGTAATGCTTCGTAACCCTAATCCAACGATGGAGACGGGTTAGGGGTGTTACACTTTTTTCCATGGTGTACATGAAAAAAATTCTCCTATCTCGGTTGTCGTGGAATTGATTAACCAAGACACAACTAGATTAGTCTGTGCTCTTCAGGTTTTGTATTCAGCATTGTTTGAATCTAGTTTTGGGATAACCGTTGAAGGTAGTTGTGGCCATTTAATTTATGAGTGGTAATAAGAATGAGATTATTTACTGTGGTGGTTGGAGTTTGCCGAAAGGTTATAGGAGTATTGAGAGAGGGATTAGATGTATATGAATCCCTAGATGTTTGTTTAAATTCCACCATGAAAGATGATTTCTGAAAAAAAAAAAAAAGGAGAGGAAACCTAAGAGTGGCAGTTTGAGAGTGGAAGGGTAGGGTTTCAGAACTTACAGCTCTGATACTATGTAGTTTTGTGAGAATTGTGAAAAATGCTTGTTATTATTTACGTGAAGCTTAATGGCTATATACACACACATAATATCATTTACATATGGCCTTAACAAACTCCCATAAATTAGGATCTATAATAGAAAATTTTAACTAATATATAATATCAGTAATTTAGGTAACTAATCTCCTAAGAATCAACTATACAACGTGATACAACGAATTACCTGCCTAGATTGATTTCCTACAGTTACAAAGAAAAAAAACTGTAAAAAAGGATCAAATTACACAATATGCAAATGTTTAGGGTTAATTTTTTTAAAATCAAGACTAAATTGATACATTGTATAAATGTTAAAGGTTAAAGTTACTATTATGCCAATTTTAAAAGTTAACAAATATCTTTTTGTTAGTAATTCAATTGTTGCTGACAAAAAAATTTGAATTGTTGGGTGACCAAAAAAGAAATTTACTAATAGTTGGGTGGCTACTAATAAAATTTACCATATAAATTAACAATTCTAAATAGAGAATATTATTTTTTATACTAATAATATATATGCTTCAAAATTTGAGGTTTAATAATTAATTTTAAAATATTTCTTTGTGTTAATGCTAATTTTTTAATAATGTATATTTTATTTAATTAATAATTAAATTTAAATTTTTATTATTTATAATGATTTTATATTTAAAATTTAAATGTGTGTTTTTATTCATTTATTGTATATTGTAGATAATTTAATTTAATTTAAAGTTTAAAAGTAGAAATTTCTTTTGTTGTTGTAATTGTTGTTTAGATTAAGTTTGGTTGTCGTCGACGCCATCATTTGAATGGATAAATGAATATTTTTATACTTGTTTTTTATGTATGAAAAAATAGCTAACCACATAAGCATTTACACAGTATTTTATGTTAATAATTAAGAGTGGGTGTGTCTCATAAATTATTAAAAGTTTTTATCTCGTTTTTTGCACAAAAAATTTCGTTTTATTATCAACATTTAATATTTTAAATGTGTATGATAATTATTTTAATTTTTTTATTAAATATAAAAAATTTAATAATAACTGTTGAATAAGATAATCACTAAGTTCATTTAATTTTATTAAAAAATTAAAATAAATTATCGTTTTAAAAAAAATTAGATGTTCAAATTATCATATTTATTTTTCATCCAAAACTATCTAAAACTATATAAAATATTATATTAACAAGATTAAAATTTAAAATAATTAATATTTTAAAAATTAATATTTACTTTTATAAAAATAATTATTTTTAGTACTTATATTTACTAATTTACTAAAAAATTTTCTAATATAAATTAAACTTTTATAAAATTTAACAATAAAAATTTAATACTTAATTTTTCAACATTTAAATTTTCAATTTATCAAATACCCTAAGTCAATAAAAGGTATTCTATTTGTTGGAATTGGATCATAAAAAATAAATCTATCTAAATTTTAAAAGATAATATTAATAGATTAGATAATTTGAAATTTTAAGATAAATTAAATTTCTATTTAGATATATAAAAAATAAAAAAAATTGCATAAATATATGAAATATAAAATTAAAATTAAATTGCAAACACAACTATAACACATATTTTCATGACTTAAAAAGAAACTAATAGCTCAAGTCTTTGACATCATTTTAATACTAGATTTGTTGCATTTCCAATATTTGACAGTAGACTTGTTCATGAGTCGGGTTACTCGATTCGGCCCGAAGGCCCATCCAAAAGTAGGAGGGTTTGGGTAAAAATATTGGCCCGAAAAATGAGTTCGGACAAAACAATGAGACCCGTTTAGAAAATGGGTCGGGCCTTGTGTAAAGCTTTTTTAGCCCCGAGCCCGACCCAATCTGGCCTAACCCGGCCCGAATATACAAAAAACTGCTGCTTTTTTTTTTATTATTCTTGCTTTTTTTTTGGCTATTTTCTTGTTATTTTTTTCAAAATTTTGCTACCATTTCACTACCATGTGGCTACTATTTTGCTGTTTATCTTGTAGTTTTATTGTTAATTTTGTTACTATTTTAGAAGTATTTACTTGTTAAGTTGCACTTATCTTAGTGTTATTTAAGTGTACATATTGCTTTTTAATTTATTTTCAATTTATTGAAAAACATTTATTTTAATGTTTTTAATATTTTTTGATGCATTATATTTTTTAAAAAACTTATATAAAAATAATATAAAAAATTAATACGGGTGGAGTGGACTGGGTCGGGCCCGAGTTTAAACATTTTTATCCAAGCCGGCCCTAATCCTAACAAATGAGACTAAAATTTTGGTTGGGCCCGGCTCGGCCTATGGACACTTCTATTTGATAGCCTAATTGATCTTTGCTGCTAATTTCTTTTTTTGTGTTATAGAGATGCAACCTCTCATTTATTAGGGTTTTTTTTTATATAAATAACCTAAATATATTAATTAATTACGAAAATAAACGGGAGGAAAAATTATATACAAAAATGACCCGTTTTATTGGTGTCGCCGCCCGCTTTCCCCCCCTTAATCATGATCAAATCATCAATGTTTAAAAAATAATCTTTTAGTGGTGTCACTTGACACAGTGGCGACATCGAATTGAATTGTAATTATATAAAACATCTAGAGACCTGATGAAGTAATTATTCTTTTTAAATTGACAAAATAAAAGAGAAGAAACAAACTACTTGGAGAAAAAAAGAAAAAAAGAAAAAATTTAAATTTCAATTATTATGTAAATAGTAAGAATGAAATGCATAGTTTAGATTCAATCTACTATATATTAGAAAAATATAAAAATATGGATTTGTCAAATTTTAAAATATTTTAAAGATTTTGGATTCATTATTAACTAGGCTTTTTAGCAAATTGATGGATTTGATAAATGAATATGAATGTTATATTTTTAAATAGTTTACTACTCAACGTGCACTATTTTTGAAATCTAAATTTAAACCCGAATACTAAAATTCTTAAACGCTATCTTAAGGAATTTATAAATTATCAATAATATATATTTGATCAATTCAATACAAAGTACAATGAATAGAAAATCAAGATATATCTTAACTAAGACCTAAGTATAATAAAATTTAAACCCAAAATTATTTAAGGGATAATTCACACATAACATCTGCGTATAATCAGATTTGAACTAGTGTTAAAATTATAAATTCTTGTATATGTTATTATATGTATAATTTTTTTAATAATTATATGTATAATTATTCAAAGTTAGTTAAAAATGACAAACTGAGTGATCCCAATAAGAATCTCAACGGTCAGTAATCTTTCATTATCATCTTTCTTTAAATATAATAGTCTTAGAGATCCCGAAAGGGAAAAATATTTGCTCTTCAATCCCTAATTTCGGTTAAAAAATTCCAGTTGAGGCCAAACATTACAAAAATACTCGTGATTAAATTAATACTTACAACTATTTTTTTAAAAAATTTGAAATAAAATAAAAAATGAGATAAGAATTTGAATTCGATTAAAAGGATTATAAAATTAAATGTAATAATTGGTATATCAATGTTATATTTTACTTTAATAAAATAAACATTAATACAATAAAACGATTAAATATTTTATTTTATTTTAAGATGACAAATTAAATAGTCTTCGAATAGAATTATAGATAGTATTCAATTCGATTAACCGAAAATTATTTGATCTTTAATGGTAAAGTTGGCGTGGGTTAAAATTAATTAGTGTTGCCGATTGAGTCTTAACTCGATTGGCATGGATATTGTTGCCAATGAAGGAGGATATAGGTTCGAATGTGTTGAAGTGCATTATTCTCCTATTTATGTATTGGAGAGAGGCTATAGGTAGTTCTAGATATTATCTTAAAAAGAATAGATATAATCAGAACATATAATGAGATTATTAAAAAAATTTAATTAGTATTAGTTTCATAATTGGATCCTTATTTTTTGCAATTTTTTTTCAATTTAATGTTTATATTGTACGAAAAAAATTAAATATAGCAGAATAATTTAATGTTATTTGAACTGGATTAAATTGGATGAATCAATAATTGAATCGATTTTTATAAAAATATATTTTAATAGATTTTGAATAATTTATTTAATTGAATTATAAAAATAAAAATTTAATTTGATAAAAACAAAGGGTTATAAGTAGAGTAGAAGAACAAAAGCATTGAAGGGTCCTTAATGAGGAAAAGCAAGGACCGTAACTTATTTTTAAACTGTACAGCCCCAAACAAAAACAAATAAAACGACATAAACCGATACTAAAAACGGGAAACATGAGAAAACCAGCAGACTATATGACTACAACACCACCAATGGTGGGAAAGTACTAGAGAGAGTCCAGTTTGTTTAGTAAAATTTATAGTATTTTTGGAATTCGAAGCTTTGCTTAGCTGTAATGGGCGGGATTGCCGGTGGTCAAACCAGAAATTGAATCAGCGCCGGAGAGGGAGAGCCAGCTCTGTTGTTCAACCCCTTAATTACTGAACCACCCCTTCACTCTTCTTTCCATTGGTTCAAAACCCATTATTATTAAGCCTTCCTTTTTCATTATATTTACCTTTTATGGGTTTTTACCCTCTGTTTTTTTTGCTCTTTCAAAGATCCACTCTTTGCTTTTTGGTCTGTTTAGAATAAGAAAAAAGGGTAAGATAAAAAAAGGTCAACACTTTTTAAGTTTTTGACCAGCCTCCTCCTCCTCACTCTCTAGAATTAAGTATGATTAATTTAAGAGTTTTTCGATTCATTTTTCATTTTAAAAATCTCTTGCTTTTTTTCTTGGTCAGCTTAAGAAACTGAAGGATTTAGAGAGAGAAAAGGAAGTAGTAGGTAGAAAGAGAAAAAGTAAAGGCAAAGAAGAACAGAAGTTGATACAGATTGGTTACCAACAATTTTGAAGAAATTGAAAGTGAAGTATTTTCTGGGTTGTTTTCTTAGTTGGGGGTGGGGGGGAGCGTTGAGAATGTTGGGGTGATTGGGGATAGTGTCAATGAGCCATGGTGGATCAGCGTAGCATAAGAGTGGCTTTGTTATATCTCTTGTTGTTGCTGTTATTTGAGTCTACATTTGAGCAACAAGTGCAGCAGCAGCGGCTGAGTTCGGGCGTCGAGTTTACAGCTTTGTTTGAACTCAGATCCTCTTTGGGGCTCAGAAGCAGAGATTGGCCTAGAAAAGTTGATCCTTGTTCGAGTTGGAACGGTATAAGATGCGAAAATGGTAGTGTTATTGGGATTAACATTTCTGGGTTTAGAAGAACAAGGGTGGGTAAACAAAACCCACAGTTTGCTGTCAATTCTCTTGTAAATTTCACACATTTGGTGTCTTTTAATGCCTCAAGATTCATGCTCCCTGGTTCTATCCCTGATTGGTTTGGTCAAAGGCTGTCCACACTGCAAGTGTTGGATCTCAGGTCTTGTAATGTCACTGGTGTTATACCTTCGAGCATGGGCAATTTGACAAACTTATCTAGTTTATATTTGTCGGATAATAGGCTCACTGGCCAAATTCCATCCACTCTGGGTCAATTGTTAAGCCTTTTAGTTCTTGATCTTTCCAAGAATTCGCTTACTGGATCTATTCCATCATCATTTGGTTCACTAAGGAATTTAACAAGTCTTGACATTTCTTCCAACAGTTTAAGGGGGTCAATTCCCCCTGGCCTTGGGGCCCTTTCCAAGCTTCAAACTCTGAATCTTTCAATCAATGGTCTAACGTCTTCGATACCTTCACAGCTTGGCGACCTTGATAGCTTGGTGGACCTTGATCTCAGCAGCAATGGTTTGTCAGGGTCGGTTCCACAAGATCTTAGAAGGTTAAGGAATTTGCAGAGAATGGTTTTGGGGAACAATGGTCTTAGTGGGTCCCTTCCGGTCAATTTGTTCCCTGCACAAAGTCAGTTGCATGTTGTTGTTCTGAGAAACAATAGGTTCATTGGCAACCTTCCCCAAGTATTATGGTCAATTCCTGGGTTGAACCTGCTTGATATCTCTGACAATAATTTCACTGGGGAGCTGCCTACTGCTTTGGACAATAATGCCATTGCTGCGGTTCTCGACATGTCTCGGAACAAGTTTTATGGAGGTCTAACAACTGTTCTCAGAAGGTTCAGTTCTACTAATTTGTCTGGAAACTATTTTGAAGGCAGGGTTCCAGATTACATGCTTGACAATGCCTCTCTTACTAGTAACTGTCTCCAAAATGTGTCAAACCAGAGGACTTTAATTGAGTGTGTATCATTTTATGCTCAGAAGGGCCTGAGCTTTGATAATTTTGGACGCCCAAATGCCACAGTACCTCCTGCAGCTGAAAGTGGGAACAACAACAGAAGGGTAACTATATTGGCTGCTGTATTGGGCGGAGCTGGGCTTATTGTGCTATTATTGTTGTTGCTTTTACTGGTTCTATTATGTGTTCGTAGACGGAACACAGCGAATCATAGAGGGATTGGTGTGGAACCAGTTCCAACTGGAGGAACACCTCCTTCACCAGGATTAGCCATTAACTTCTCGAGTTTAGGTGATCTGTTTACATATCAACAACTTCTTCAAGCAACTGGTGATTTTAGTGATGCAAACCTCATCAAGCATGGTCATTCTGGTGATCTCTTCAGGGGTGTTTTAGAAGATGGGCTTCCTGTTGTCATCAAAAGGATTGATTTGCAGTCAATTAAAAAGGAAGCATACCTTTTGGAATTGGATTTCTTTAGTAAGGTTTCGCACACAAGAGTAGTTACTCTATTGGGGCACTGCTTAGAGAAAGAAGATGAAAAGTTGTTGGTTTATAAATATATGCCGAATGGAGACTTGTCAAGTTCCTTGTACAGGGAAAACAATTTGGAAGATGATAGTTTACAGTCATTAGATTGGATAACTAGATTGAAAATAGCGATAGGAGTTGCCGAAGGGCTATCTTATCTGCATCATGAATGTATACCGCCCCTTGTCCACAGGTATTCTTTTGTTATGCTTAAACTTGCTTCTGTTTCAATGTTTCCTTTTCTCATGCACATAATAACTTCTGGTGAACTCGAATGTAGAGAAATTTTCACTTAAAAAGCTTGCGCTATCTGCCAGAAGTCTAGTTGTATTTCCTCTAGGCAAATTATCATATGATGATGATTTTGTTAAAATAATTAGTTTTGTTTTTTTGGTGTTGATGGATTGGCTTACATCGACTATGTGTTGATTATTCAAAGCAAATGCTTTGCTGGCTCGAGTGTGTCTTAATTTCTTTTGGCTCTGCAATAGATATAACCTATTGGCACTGAAAAAACTATAACAAGCAATGACATGTTCTGTTTTGATCTTGAAGAGATATTCAAGCTAGCAGTATACTTCTTGATGATAAATTTGAAGTGCGACTAGGGAGCCTGAGTGAGGTCTGCGCTCAAGAAAGTGATGGTCATCAAAATAGAATTTCAAGGTTACTGCGGTTGCCACAGTGAGTGTTCTGTTCAATCTGCTCATGTTTTCATATTGACATTTTACTTTGCATTATATGTTTATTGGACATGCTCTTGAATATGGTTTTTGTTATATCAGTATATCACTTAGTAAGTTACAATTGACTATTAGTGTTTTCTTAGTCTCCCAGGGTGTGATGGTTTGACATGCTTAACTTTTGCAGCAAATTAAGTTGCAGAAAACTGTTGCTGGCTGTCTTTCTAATGCAATTTTTCTATTTATCGTTTTCATGAGTTTCCTTCTGTGAGTTGCAGATAACACAGGCCTTAATCTGTCATTAGTTCTAGATGTCTAAATGTTTTTGCGTAGGATTTGTGATAAAATCCGTATGCATCAGCACTCAGTGCTAAACTAGTCGTTACACATTAAATAAATGTTATTTTGCTATGCCATCTACAAGAAACGCATAGTCTTTACATGTTTCAAAACCTAGAGCCCTGTATGCATGAGAACTCAGTGCTAAACTAGTAATTAGCATCAAAAAGCATATTATATTTCCGCCTCTTTATTCTCTTTGTGGATTTTATTGTTGTTTCAAGCAAAATGCACCTAGCTGCATTGTATTTATTTTCATGCTTGTTTTCTCTATAAAAGGTTGTCACGCAGTTCTTTTCTTTGTTACATGCAGGTCATCAGAACAAGGTTCTTCTGGTATGTGCACCTTTAATTTATGCAATAGATCTCGATCTTTATCTCCTAGCTGTTCATTTGTTTGATTTGTTAGCTTGCACTTTAGGTCCGACATATTTGTTGCACCTCTTGTATGGTTGAAAATTGTTTGAATAATTAGCTACCCTTTGCGTTCAAGTTTCACATTCTGATGGCATTGAACCCTAAACTATTTTCTGAAAAAAAAATTTATTTGTAAAACGGATAGGTTCATCTACAGCGTTATGTTCCTATGATGTTTACTGCTTTGGGAAGGTTTTACTCGGGTTGGTAACCGGTAAGCTGGACACGAGTGCGTCAAGTGATACCCAGATGAAGGAATGGTTAGAACAGACACTGCCATGTATCAGTATATATGATAAGGAACTTGTGACAAAAATTTTGGATCCGTCTCTTCTTGTGGATGAGGATCTTTTGGAGGAAGTTTGGGCCATGGCTATTGTAGCCAGGTCCTGTCTCAATCCTAAAGCTTCTAGGCGGCCCCCAATGAGATATATTCTAAAAGCATTGGAAAATCCTTTGAGGGTGGTAAGGGAAGATAATTCAAGCTCAGCAAGGCTTAGAGCAACATCTTCAAGAGGATCTTGGAATGCTGCTCTTTTTGGGAGCTGGCGTCAAAGCTCGTCTGATGTCACAATTATTCCGGCAGCCTCAACAACTAAAGCTGAAGGGGGAAGTAGTTTCAAACAACCTGTCATTCCAGAAGGCTCCGCTATTAGAGCTGAAGGTGGAAGTAGTTTCAAACATTCAGGAACAACGGGTTCACGGGGCAGTGCTCAAAAAGATGGAGGTGACAATTCATCCTCCCGGAGACGACATTCTAAGGAGATATTCCCGGAACCATTATAGAAAGACAGGATGAGAACTAGCATAGAGACTAATTTGTTCTTCATTATTTCCCAATAAAATATCAGGTTTCCCATTTGAGTGCCTGCCGGTTGCCACCTATGAAGCTCTTATTAGTTTATTGGGATGATATTTGGCATCGAGCCGGGAAGGATTCAAGATGCACATATATTCTTGACAACTAGAAAAGGGTGCTAATCTATTGACAATCCCATCCATCATGCATATTTGTTCTGAGAGCTTGTTATTTTAGAACAAGCTACAATTTTTTTTAATCTGTAATTGATCTTTGTTTTTGAGCCTTTTGTGCAATGCAAAGTAAATTGTAATTGTCAAAGATTTCTTCATTCACACCAGAAAGACATGAAAATCCAGATAGAAATGAAATTATACAGATTGATTTGTTGTTTTATTCTTGGGGTTACTATTGGATTTTTGTATTTGCTAATGGGTAAACCAGCTAATCTTTTGTTGGTTGGCCAAGAAAGAAGGTTCAATTATTTTTTCTAGTAGAATATATGTATTTGTTTCTAGGTGTGATGGTCCCATTCATAGAGTATTGTATTTATTTTCTTTCACTGCATTATTAGGTCATATTAATATTCAAAATCTGCAAAATTAAAACATCTGTAATATGAATTTATTATTATTAATGTTTACTTGGAAAAACTAGATGGTTTACCTTAGACTTAGAGTAAGTTCTTTAAGGTAAAAAAGAAAAAAGAAAAAAGAAAAAGAAAATTAGGTGTCACAGAAATCTGAACTTGGGTTACTGTATTCAGAGTCCAATGTCCTTACTACTAGACCATAGAACCTTGGTTGACACATCTTTCCCAGAAATAAAGAATCACTTAAAAACTTATCAAGACAGACTCCTTTTTCTTGCCATCTCCTCCTCCCTACCACCGCACATGGTCCTTACACTGCTCTCCCCACTCATCCTTTACCCATCTATGCAAGAAAGTACACTATCATCATTGACAAATTGAAAATCTGATCAGAGATAAAAACCTTTTACTTCGAACTCCCCATCTGTACCATTAAATTGAAGATTATCATCATAGCACCAAACTTTAAATTCTACAAAAGTTTCACTGTATGCCCATTCTGTCCAACATGCATAATATAATATTGATTTAATATTCCATCCATTCCTTAAAAGGAACAAAACTAAAATCTTGCTATATCTCGTTTTGCTGAAGTTTTGCAACTTGAAATCTGTTCGCCTGAATATAGGATCCTTTTATCCATCATTGCCTTTATATGTAGCAAAAACAAAGTTGTTATAGGTCAATTTTGGCCCTTTTACAATTAAACTCATTTACAAACCAACCCAATTACCCTATCAGACCTAATCCAACCCCAAGACTTAACCCAATACCAGCAGCCCACTAAACCTAGCCCAAACACTAACAGCCCAATAATAAACTAAACCCTAGAAACCCTAATCAGCCACTATCGAATCTGCCCATTTGCCTCTGACTCTTCTGGCCACTGACACCACCGCCACGGTCACGTTGACACCGCCCCACCGACCTCAAGTGGCACTGCACCTGCAAAGCATTAAAAGGAAGGGACAGAAAATAAAAAAGGAAAAAACTTGTAAAAAATGGCTATATAAGTCGATTGAATTTTTGTAAAAGGGGTTCTGTGACAGCCCAAATTTCAGTGGTGTCGGAACAGTGATTCGAGATCACTAAATCCGACAAATTAGTATAAAATATTATTAATTTAATGAGTATAAGTTAAATGTGAAGTTAGGGAAATAATTGAAATAGTGAATAGTATTTTAGAAATAAATATTAAATAATTGAGAAGTAAAAACGAGGTATCGAGACCTCAGGATATTAAAACGAGCCATAAATATTTTTATAAATATTTATGGAGTGTTAGTATGTTGGTATTAAAGTTCGTTAAGAAATTTTAAGGTTTTGATGGTCAATTGAGTAAAGAGGACTGAATTGTAATAAATGCAAAATTTGCTAGAAGGATTAAATAGCTTAAGTGTTAAAAGAAAGAGGATTTAAAGGGAAATTAAGCCTAAAAGTGAATAGGTTGGACGGCAAGGGCAAGAAAATCAGCAGAAAAATAAGAGAAATAAGGGCAAAATTGGAAATTTTATAATTTTAACATATAAAATAAGGACAAAATTGAGAAATCTAGAGATCTCTTCATATTTCTCAGCCAAAACGCCATAGAAGGTCTGGAGAAAGCTGGTTTTTCATATTTTTACATCATGTGAGTTTGATTCTTGCTTTTTCTTGATAATTTTTATGTTTTTATGACTTTTACAACTAGGTCCACTTATAGAATTCATTAGTTTTTGATTTGGTGGGTGAAATTGGAAGTTACCCTAGCTGGTTAAGGGAATTTTATGATGAATTATTATGAAATTTAAGTTCTAATTTCATATTAAGGTGGCTTTATTAAGTGATTTTGATAGAAAATGGTATTTAGGACCTAATTGTGAAAAAGTTGTGAATTAGAGGTTAGTGTTGAAATTCAGAATATAAAAGGTTGTGAAATAGTTTATAATGATAAAATAAAGTTTTAATTGAGAAAAATTAGTTCAATTGATAGGTGAATTGAGCAGGGACTAAATTGTAAAAACTATAAATTTTGGGGTAAAAGTGCAATTTCGAGAGTTGAACAGCATAAATTGTGAATTGAAATAGAAATAAAATAAATGCTAATGAGTGAAAATATTTTGCATTTATAGACCAAGAAATCGAAGCAAGTCGCGGAAAGGAGAAAATAACCGAATAATTCCCGAATTTCTACAACTTTTGTGAATCAGCCCAGGTAAGTTCATGTGGCTGAATTTTAATGATCATTGTTAATATTATGAATTTTGTAATGTGTTATATGATGTGCATGTGACAAAAGTATGTGATAAGATTATAAACAATGTAAAAGTATGAAATTGTAGGAAACTATCGGATTGAGTACCTTTGTCTCATGATACGTGACGAATTGACGGAAAAAGACCATGGTTGGACCATGGCAACAAATGATAAGTGGTTTTCGTATAAGACCATAGCTGGGCTATGGCATCGGAAACAAATGATAAGAAATTCCCGTATAAGACCATAGCTGGGCTATGGCATCGGTGAAGTGTGCCAAGTGATTTTCGTATAAGACCATAGCTGGGCTATGGCATCGGAGAAAAGTGATATGTGACCCGTGTAAGACCATATCCGGGATATGGCCTCAGTATGATATGTGATCCGTGTAAGACCATGGCTGGGCTATGGCTTCGGAAAAAGGAAATGTGATTATGTGTAAATCCATAGTTCTACTATGGTATAAAGAAGGCAATGTACTCAATTCCGTATAGTTCCTAATTTGTGAAGAAGTGTTAAATAGTAAACGGGCCCAAAAAGGATGAATTTCAAGTATGGATATTATTGAATGATACTAAGTAAAATTGATTTGATTTGTGAATGACAGGAGATAGTAGTGAAATGTAAACTATGTGAATGATTTATTAATTTGGTAAGTTTACTTTCCAAGCCTATGAACTTACTAAGCTTTCATAAGCTTATTTGATTGTGTTTGACATGTGTTGTAGATTAACGTGAGTTCGGAGGATCGGATCATCACGAGGAATCACACTATCCTGACTTATTCCGGTAGTTTTTGGGTTATTATCTTTTGGTTTATATGGCATGTATAGCAATATACTCATGTTGTGTAATTAATCTTGCGATATGGTTATGGTTGGATTGAGAAAATGCCTGATAATGATTAGTCCTTGGAAGGGTTAATTTAGATCATGTATGAGACCATGTATGTTCAAAGTGATAATAGTTAATGAATTTTCATAGAAAAGTGAAAATTTGTCATAAAACAGAATGTTGTAACAGCAGTGATGTGAGTTTGAAAAATCACTAAAAATAGTAGAAAATGAATTAGGAGATGAATTAAATATGGAATGGAAGCTTATTGTGTCTACTTTCATATGAAAGAAGCTAAACAGGTAAAGGAGCTATATGTTATGAGGTACTTGAGTTTTAGTGAAACAGGCCCAGAGTGATCTCTGGATCCCCTGTTCCAACTTTGAAAATTCACCATAAATTGAAAAAAAAATAATTATGAGGTGTACTTTATATGTTTAGAATCCTTATTGAGTCTAGTTTTAATAGAAATAAACATCATATTCGTGTGAATTTTGTACAGAGAGAAAAGTGGTTCGTAGTAAGTAGAGGTCAGTCCAGTCAAGATTTGAAACAGGGGTAATTTTAACTAATAAACTGTACTAATTGGCCCAGCCAAAAATTCTAGAAAAAAATTAGTAGATAGATATATGAGTCTAGTTTCAGGGAAAATTTACGGATATTGATTTCGAGTTTCCTAACTCGAGATATGATTTTTTAAGCGACCATGACGCAGAAATACAGTTTGCTGCGAAAATGAAATTAGTTGTTATAAAATTCAAAAAGTGATAAAACAAGTTTGGTAACACCTCAAGCTCGACTCCGGCGACGGTCTCGGGTAAGAGGATGTTACATTTGGTGGTATCAGAGCTCGGTTTAGCCGATTCTCGGAATATTTATGAGGTTTAAAGTGTTTAGAAATACATGCCATATAAATCTGTGATAGTGTGATGTGTATGATCCGATCTAACTCCTTTTATTTTATAGATATTCTCTGATTGAAAAGATGTCAGATGGACAAGAACGTAATGAACAAGAAGAAGTAAATAGTAGAGTGCAGGTTTCTGAACAGGGAACAAGTAATGTCCCGATTTCTCTAATGCGACATCAAGAACTTAAAGATATGATTTATGGGATTATGAATCAATGGTACAGTGAAAAGATGCAAGAGGGAAATCAGGCTCAACAACATCCTCCCCCTACTGTTCCACCTGTAACGTCTCCAGTTGCCCCTCCACCTCCTCCGACAACTGAATCCAGCAAGCGTACTCCTTTAGAAAAGCTCAGAAAACTTGGAGCTGAAGAATTTCGGGGAAGAGCAGATGATGATCCAGTTAAGGCTGAATACTGGTTACAGAGTTTGATGAGAATTTTCAAAGAAATGGCCTGTTCACCTGATGATTATTTGAGATGTGCTGTGTCTTTATTGAAAGAGGAAGCTTACCATTGGTGGGAAACGATTGAGGCCGTGGTGTCAGCAGAGAAAATTTCTTGGGAATTTTTCCAAAATGAATTTAAGAAGAAATATGTGGGCAGAAGGTATCTGGATAAAAAGAAAAGAGAATTCCTCGATCTTCGACAAGGAAATAAGACAGTAGCTGAGTATGAAAGAGAATTCGTTTATCTTAGTAAATATGCCCGGGACATTGTGCCTACAGAAGAGGAAATGTGTGTTAGATTTGAAGAGGGATTGAATGATGAGATCAGAATGTTGATAGGAGGTAATGAGATACGGGAGTTTGTTGTTTTATCAGATCGTGCTCAGAAACTTGAAGAAGTATATAACAGGAAAATGCAACGTAAAAGGAAGAACAAAGAGACTTTTAAAAGGAGTGCATCTAAATCGTTCTCATTTTCACCGGTGAAGAGGTCTAGGGAAGAATTTAGTTAGGCCACTTCAGTGCCAGAAAGATCGGGAAGAGGTAGATCCAGACGATCTGATTTTCGAGTATCCGACAAACCTGCAGCTAGTATGAGCAGTGTTCAAAATGCTCCTCGACCGAAGTGTCAATATTGTGGAAGGAATCATCCTGGTGAGTGTCGAAGCAAAATAGGGGCTTGTTATAGGTGTGGATCTACTGATCATTTCATTCGGGATTGTCCTCAACTACAAAGAGAAGAAGCAGATCAAAAAGAGAAAAACAGAACCCCTTCCCAAAGAAGTAAACGTTCAGGTCAGAGTAGCGCTACAGGAGCCACCCGTTCAGATATGAAAGAGTCTGCTAGCCGATCAGATGTTAAAGCACCTGCGCGTACTTATGCTATTCGAGCGAGAGAAGAAGCGACAGCTCCAGACGTAATTGATGGTACTTTCTATCTTTATGATGATACTGTGTATACATTGGTAGACCCTGGATCTACACATTCATATATTTGCACTATGTTAGCTTCTGAAAAGAATTTATCTGTTGAACCTACTGATTTTGATGTACAAGTTACTAATCCCTTAGGCCAGTGCGTAATAGTTAACTTAATATGTCGTAATTGTCCACTGAGAATAACGGGCTGTGAGTTCCCTGCTGATTTGATGTTATTACCCTTTCGGGAATTTGATATTATTTTGGGGATGGACTGGCTAGTGAAGCATGATGCGATAGTGAATTGTTGTGAAAAAACAGATTAGTTTGAAATGTCAAACTGGGGATATGATTTCAGTTGGGCCTGAAAGGTTAAGTGAAGCTATTAATATTATTTCATCCTTCTCTGCTCAGAAGATGTTACGTAAAGGAAATGAAGCATTCTTGGCTTATATCCTTGATACTCGGAGTTCTAATTCAAAGTTAGAAGAGTTACCGGTGGTGAATGAATTTTCTGATGTGTTTCCTGAAGAGTTACCAGGTCTACCACCTGATAGAGAAGTGGAGTTTGTGATAGATGTAATTCCAGGAACAGCTCCTATTTCAGTGGCACCGTATAGAATGGCTCCGGCTGAATTAAAAGAGTTGAAGACACAGTTACAAGAATTGTTAGACAAAGGATTCATCAGACCAAGTATGTCGCCTTGGGGTGCACCTGTCTTGTTTGTGAAGAAGAAAGATGGTTCGTTGAGGTTGTGTATAGATTATAGACAGTTGAACAAGATAACGGTGAAGAATAAATATCCTCTGCCTCGTATTGATGATCTATTTGATCAATTGAAAGGTGTAGCAGTATTTTCAAAAATAGATCTTCGATCTGGGTATTATCAATTGAAGGTAAAAGAATGTGATGTGCCGAAAACTGCTTTTCGAACTCGGTATGGACATTACGAATTTTTGGTGATGCCATTTGGTTTAACTAATGCTCCTGCTGCATTTATGGATTTGATGAATCGAATTTTCCAACCTTATCTGGATAGATTTGTAGTGGTGTTTATTGATGATATTTTGATCTATTCGAAAACAGAATCTGAGCATGCTCAGCATTTAAGAACAGTATTGCAGACTTTGAGAGAGAAACAGTTATATGCGAAGTTTAGTAAATGTGAGTTCTGGCTTCACGAGGTTGCATTTTTGGGTCATATTGTATCAGCTGATGGAATTCGTGTTGATCCTGGTAAAGTGGAAGCAGTGGTAAATTGGAAAATTCCGAAGAATGTTACAGAAGTACGAAGTTTTCTAGGTTTAGCAGGATACTACCGTCGATTTGTTAAAGATTTTTCCATGATTGCTTCCCCGTTGACTCGATCACTACAAAAGAATGTTGAGTTTGTGTGGTCTGAAGAGTGCCAACAAAGTTTTGATCGATTAAAGAAGATGTTGACTGAAGCACCAGTATTGATTCAACCGGAATCAGGTGTACCGTTTGTGGTATACAGTGATGCATCTTTGAATGGTCTGGGTTGTGTACTTATGCAGACAGGCAAAGTAATAGCATATGCTTCTCGACAATTAAAACCACATGAGAAGAATTATCCTACGCATGATCTGGAATTGGCTGCGATTGTATTTGCTTTGAAAATATGGAGGCACTACCTATATGGTGAAAAATGTTATGTGTATACCGACCATAAGAGTTTGAAATATCTGATGACACAAAAAGAGCTGAATTTGAGACAAAGGCGGTGGCTAGAACTTCTGAAAGATTATGATCTTGTTATTGACTACCACCCGGGGAAAGCTAACGTTGTAGCCGACGCACTTAGCCGAAAATCGTTGTTATTTGCTCTTCGGGCATTAAACGCTCATCTGTCTGTTAGTGAAGATGGTTATGTATTAGCAGAATTACAAGCTAAACCAGTACTCTTTCAACGGATTCGGAAGTTACAAGATGAAGATCCGAAATTGGTCTTGAAACGAGAGATGGTTCAAAATGAGTTAAGCTCGGAGTACTCTGTTGATAATAAAGGTATGTTATATTATCGTGGTAGGATATGTATTCCGAATAATGCTGATTTAAAGAATAATATTTTATCAGAAGCTCATAATAGTATGTGTTCTATTCATCCGGGAAGTACCAAGATGTATTGTGATCTGAAGAAAATGTATTGGTGGCCCGGCATGAAACGGGAAATTTGTGAATATGTAGCCAAATGTTTGATTTGTCAACAGGTGAAAGCTGAGCATCAGGTACCGACGGGGTTGTTACAGCCTATTATGATTCCGGAATGGAAATGGGAACATATCACTATGGATTTTGTATCCGGGTTACCAGTGACTCCGAAAAAGAAAGATTCAATTTGGGTAATTGTAGATCGGTTAACCAAATCAGCACATTTTATTCCAGTTAGGACAGATTATTCACTTGAAAAGTTGGCAGAAATATATGTGAATGAGATAGTGAGATTACATGGGGTGCCAATATCTATTATTTCGGATCGAGATCCGAGATTTACCTCGAGATTTTGGGGTAAGTTACAAGAAGCTTTGGGTACCAAGTTGAACTTCAGTACAGCTTTTCATCCTCAAACAAACGGACAATCTGAGCGGGTAATTCAAATATTAGAAGACATGTTAAGATGCTGTGTACTGGAATTCGGCGGCAACTGGGAAAGGTATTTATCCTTAGCCGAATTTACTTACAATAATAGTTATCAGACTAGTATCAAAATGGCACCGTTTGAGGCTTTGTATGGAAGAAAATGTAGAACTCCATTATATTGGACCGAATTGAGTGAATCAAAGTTAGTAGGAGTTGATTTGATTCGGGAAACTGAAGAGAAAGTTCGTATTGTTCGAGATAGTTTAAAAGCTGCTTCCGATCGTCAGAAATCATATGCAGATTTGAAAAGAAGAGACATAGAATTTAATGTGGGCGATCAAGTATTTTTGAAAGTGTCACCATGGAAGAAGGTTATACGGTTTGGTAAAAAGGGAAAACTTAGCCCACGATTTATCGGTCCTTATGAAATTGTTGAAAGAATTGGCCCAGTTGCTTATAGGTTGGCCTTACCTCCAGAACTTGAGAAAATTCATGATGTATTTCATGTGTCTATGTTAAGACGGTATAGATCGGATCCATCGCACGTGATTCCTCATGCAGAGATAGAACTTCAGTCAGATATGACGTATTCGGAGGAACCCGTAAAAATTCTAGCACGGGAAATTAAAGAATTAAGGAACAAACGGGTACCATTAGTTAAAGTACTATGGAATCGTCATGGGTCAGAGGAGGCAACTTGGGAAACGGAAGAATTAATGAGGTCTCAACATCCACATTTATTTTCAGGTATGAAATTTCGGGGACGAAATTCCCTAAAGGGGGGAGAGTTGTGACAGCCCAAATTTCAGTGGTGTCGGAACAGTGATTCGAGATCACTAAATCCGACAAATTAGTATAAAATATTATTAATTTAATGAGTATAAGTTAAATGTGAAGTTAGGGAAATAATTGAAATAGTGAATAGTATTTTAGAAATAAATATTAAATAATTGAGAAGTAAAAACGAGGTATCGAGACCTCAGGATATTAAAACGAGCCATAAATATTTTTATAAATATTTATGGAGTGTTAGTATGTTGGTATTAAAGTTTCGTTAAGAAATTTTAAGGTTTTGATGGTCAATTGAGTAAAGAGGACTGAATTGTAATAAATGCAAAATTTGCTAGAAGGATTAAATAGCTTAAGTGTTAAAAGAAAGAGGATTTAAAGGGAAATTAAGCCTAAAAGTGAATAGGTTGGACGGCAAGGGCAAGAAAATCAGCAGAAAAATAAGGGAAATAAGGGCAAAATTGGAAATTTTATAATTTTAACATATAAAATAAGGACAAAATTGAGAAATCTAGAGATCTCTTCATATTTCTCAGCCAAAACGCCATAGAAGGTCTGGAGAAAGCTGGTTTTTCATATTTTTACATCATGTGAGTTTGATTCTTGATTTTTCTTGATAATTTTTATGTTTTTATGACTTTTACAACTAGGTCCACTTATAGAATTCATTAGTTTTTGATTTGGTGGGTGAAATTGGAAGTTACCCTAGCTGGTTAAGGGAATTTTATGATGAATTATTATGAAATTTAAGTTCTAATTTCATATTAAGGTGGCTTTATTAAGTGATTTTGATAGAAAATGGTATTTAGGACCTAATTGTGAAAAAGTTGTGAATTAGAGGTTAGTGTTGAAATTCAGAATATAAAAGGTTGTGAAATAGTTTATAATGATAAAATAAAGTGTTAATTGAGAAAAATTAGTTCAATTGATGGGTGAATTGAGCAGGGACTAAATTGTAAAAACTGTAAATTTTGGGGTAAAAGTGCAATTTCGAGAGTTGAACAGCATAAATTGTGAATTGAAATAGAAATAAAATAAATGCTAATGAGTGAAAATATTTTGCATTTATAGACCAAGAAATCGAAGCAAGTCGCGGAAATGAGAAAATAACCGAATAATTCCCGAATTTCTACAACTTTTGTGAATCAGCCCAGGTAAGTTCATGTGGCTGAATTTTAATGATCATTGTTAATATTATGAATTTTGTAATGTGTTATATGATGTGCATGTGACAAAAGTATGTGATAAGATTATAAACAATGTAAAAGTATGAAATTGTAGGAAACTATCGAATTGAGTACCTTTGTCTCATGATACGTGACGAATTGACGGAAAAAGACCATGGTTGGACCATGGCAACAAATGATAAGTGGTTTTCGTATAAGACCATAGCTGGACTATGACATCGGAAACAAATGATAAGAAATTCCCGTATAAGACCATAGCTGGGCTATGGCATCGGTGAAGTGTGCCAAGTGATTTTCGTATAAGACCATAGCTGGGCTATGGCATCGGAGAAAAGTGATATGTGACCCGTGTAAGACCATATCCGGGATATGGCCTCGGTATGATATGTGATCCGTGTAAGACCATGGCTGGGCTATGGCTTCGGAAAAAGGAAATGTGATTATGTGTAAATCCATAGTTCTACTATGGTATAAAGAAGGCAATGTACTCAATTCCGTATAGTTCCTAATTTGTGAAGAAGTGTTAAATAGTAAACGGGCCCAAAAAGGATGAATTTCAAGTATGGATATTATTGAATGATACTAAGTAAAATTGATTTGATTTGTGAATGACAGGAGATAGTAGTGAAATGTAAACTATGTGAATGATTTATTAATTTGGTAAGTTTACTTTCCAAGCCTATGAACTTACTAAGCTTTCATAAGCTTATTTGATTGTGTTTGACATGTGTTGTAGATTAACGTGAGTTCGGAGGATCGGATCATCACGAGGAATCACACTATCCTGACTTATTCCGGTAGTTTTTGGGTTATTATCTTTTGGTTTATATGGCATGTATAGCAATATACTCATGTTGTGTAATTAATCTTGCGATATGGTTATGGTTGGATTGAGAAAATGCCTGATAATGATTAGTCCTTGGAAGGGTTAATTTAGATCATGTATGAGACCATGTATGTTCAAAGTGATAATAGTTAATGAATTTTCATAGAAAAGTGAAAATTTGTCATAAAACAGAATGTTGTAACAGCAGTGATGTGAGTTTGAAAAATCACTAAAAATAGTATAAAATGAATTAGGAGATGAATTAAATATGGAATGGAAGCTTATTGTGTCTACTTTCATATGAAAGAAGCTAAACAGGTAAAGGAGCTATATGTTATGAGGTACTTGAGTTTTAGTGAAACAGGCCCAGAGTGATCTCTGGATCCCCTGTTCCAACTTTGAAAATTCACCATAAATTGAAAAAAAAATAATTATGAGGTGTACTTTATATGTTTAGAATCCTTATTGAGTCTAGTTTTAATAGAAATAAACATCATATTCGTGTGAATTTTGTACAGAGAGAAAAGTGGTTCGTAGTAAGTAGAGGTCAGTCCAGTCAAGATTTGAAACAGGGGTAACTTTAACTAATAAACTGTACTAATTGGCCCAGCCAAAAATTCTAGAAAAAAATTAGTAGATAGATATATGAGTCTAGTTTCAGGGAAAATTTACGGATATTGATTTCAAGTTTCCTAACTTGAGATATGATTTTTTAAGCGACCATGACGCAGAAATACAGTTTGCTGCGAAAATGAAATTAGTTGTTATAAAATTCAAAAAGTGATAAAACAAGTTTGGTAACACCTCAAGCTCGACTCCGGCGACGGTCTCGGGTAAGAGGATGTTACAGGTTCGAATTTTTATCATGAAATAACAGATTTCGGTTTTAAAATCAAGTAAAAATAGTGTTGATAATAGCACAAACAGCGAAGGGAATACCCCGAATCACGAGAATAATACTCAGGGCAGAAAAACAAAGAAACAGGAAACGAAATCGGAGAAACAGTAGGTAGTTTCATTGTTTCATTTTTGTTTCGTTTAAATTTGTTTCCTTTTCTTCCACATACATATCTATATAGATTATAAATATAGTATAAAAATTAAAAAAACAAGTATAAAAAAGGCTACCTTTTGAACTTCGCGGTGGCCGGCGACGGCGACGGCGCGGCGGACGGTGACTGGCCCGGTGACCGGGAATCCCTTCTCCCCTCCCCCTCTCCCTTTTTTTTTCTCTACCCTGGTAACAAATTTTTTTTTTAAAAAAATTTGGCTTTTATAGGGACCAAAACGGTGCGTTTTGGTCCCCCCCATTTATTGAAAAACGACGTCGTTTTGGCCCCGGGTCGGATCGACCCGACCCGCTCCGACCAGGATCCGCTTGTTTTTTAAAGCGGAAGGGAAATTTGCGCGTTTAGCCCTTTCACTTTTTCGGAGTTTCGCAATTAAAGTTTTATTTTTGTTAATTTGGCCCTACGATTGATTTTGGTTTTCAATTCGGTCCCTTGTGCTACCGTGCGTTTTGGGAAAGAGGGTTATTTCCCGTTTTAATCCCTCCGTTTATCACGCGTGTTCAATTTGACCTTTTTTTCTTTCTTTGTTTTAAATTTGGCCCAAACTTTCCTCTCCGTTTTCATTTTAGTCCGGTTTTCATCATTTTGACATTTTACTTATTATTATTATTATTATTATTATTATTATTATTATTATTATTATTATTCCACTATTATATGTTATTACTATTATTATTATCTTATATCATATTTATACTATATTTAGTCTTTTGCTAATATTCACTACTATATTATTACTTATAATATTCACTATTATTTTAATATATTTAGTTAGTATTTTTAATATCTCATTTCCTTATTACCATTATATATTTATACATTGTTTACGTACATACTCGTATTCTCTATTATTATTATAAGTATTATTTCTTTTATTGTATTAATATTATTTTTATTATTTACTTTATTGTGAATGTTGTTATTTATTATTATCATTATTACTTTATATATATATATATATATACTTTGTATGTTCATATTATTTTATATATGGTTGTAAATATACATATATATATATATATTCTTTTTTCTATTTTATTATTATTTTCTCTTCATTGTAAATATCATCATTATTATGTTTAATATTATTTATATGTTGTTATTGTTACTATCATGTTGTATCTATTATTATTCTAATATTATCTTAACTATCATGCTATATTACTACCTTTTAATATTATTCCATTACTATATTATTACTATATTTTAATACTACTATGTTTAATATATTCTTTAGTTTTGACCACCTTTTTTCTATATACATATATATTATTATTATGTTTTATTTGATACTATTTTAATATTATCTTAACTATTATATTATTACCACCTTTTTGATATCATTCCATTAGTATGTTATTTTCGTTATTTTATTACTAACATATTTTTGTATACATGTTATGATTTTACTATTATTAATATATTATTATTCCTAGTATATTATTTACACCTTTATTTTATTAATATATTTCTATTATTATTATTATTATTGTTTTAATACTTTTTACGAATTATGCTACGTTTTTTTACCCTACGCCAAAATGATCTTTCTATCAAAGGCAATATTCTGTATTTAGAAATTCGAGAAATCGTGCCCTAACGTATTGGGTTTCGGTTTTCTTGTCTAAATCTAAATAACCGAATATCCTTCTTAAAAACATAAAGTTTAAATAAAAAGCATATACATTACTATTCTGCATACTATGTTCTCGCCCGTATTTATATTGCCTTTCATTACCACACTCCATTTCTGTTATGCATGCTCCCATTGTCATTCATTATGCGTTTTATAGCAAGATTCTTTTAAATCCAATACAAAAATGATTCTTTGTAAAGGTAATATTCTATATTTAGAAACTCGGGAAATCGTGCCCTAACGTATTGGGTTGCGGTTTTTCGTTTAAATCTAAATAACCAAATATCCTTTCAAAACAAATACGTATAAAAATTTATTCTCAAGAATTCGAGATGTCGCGTCCTAACGCATTGAATGTGATATTTCGTTATCTCGAGATGAAATTTTCTAAACCGAGGCAATGTTCGGTACTTAGGAATTTGATAAACTGTGCCCTAACGTATTGGGTTTCAATTCCCTTCGTTTATTCCAAATATTCGAATATCCTTTCAAAATTAAATACATGAATTTTAAATAAAAGGCAAGTTTAGCCTCAAAGGTCGAAATGTCGTGTCCTAACGTATTGGATGTGATGTTTTACCTTAAGGCGAATCAGCCTTCACATTTTCGACCTATGCAAATGTTCTTAAAGCAAATGAGGATCGTATTTTGAATTCTTACAAGTTTTCGAATATTCGACATTAAGACAATGATTAATCAACAGGGTACCAATTTTGGGCGTATCGAGAGTGCTAATCCTTCCTCGTGCGTAACTCACTCCCGAACTCATTCTTTGATTCCCGCAAACCTAAATCGTTGTTTTGATAAATCAAATTGTTTATTAAAAACAACCCCCTTTCGAGGTGACCAATCACACCCTGACAAAAAGATTGGTGGCGACTCCTGTTCCCGTATTCATTTCTAAAATCCCAAGTCGACATCCGTTTTCGTTTTTTCAAAAATGGTCTCGACAAAAGTAATTCATCCACGAACTCACAATGGACAAAATACAAATTGTATATGCAACAAAACCAAGCATATATCATTTTCTTTTTTTCAGCAACTATAAAAGCAAGCAGCTGCTGCCGCGACAGTGAGAAGGAACATAGAGGAACAACATCAGCGATAAAGGCTTTCAGATCTGAGATTCTCTGCAATCTCAGTTTCCCATCGGTCACCATTCTCAAGCAGCTTCTCTTTGTCGTACAGCAGCTCCTGCAACATTGAGATTAACTAATTTACCTCACAACCAACAAGTGAAAATGGACATTTGTGATTGATTTATCGGAGGAAGACAAACCTCATGAGTCTCGGTGGCCAATTCAAAGTTGGGTCCTTCAACAATTGCATCAACAGGACATGCCTCTTGGCAAAGTCCACAGTAGTTCACTTAGTCATGCCAATGTCATACCTGCAAAGTTGAACTAATGTAAGACAAAGAAGACAACCATAAATAGAAAAGAGGGGGAAAAAAGGGGTAAAAAGGGTAAAAAGAACAAAAAGAGAAGAGAGATTGAACCTTGTAGTTCGACGACTTCCATCCTCCCTTTCCTCAGCCTCTATTGTGATTGCTTGCACTGGGCATATCTGATAAACCACTATCACTACATGAGAACATCATAACAGTAAATCCACATTCAGTGAAAGAAACTTAGTCAGGAGTTGATAATGGATAGGATTAGTGAAAATTAATCAGCAAACCCAAGAACGGTTTGACTGGTCCAACTTCTCACAGATTGCTTACTCTTCAAAAGAAAAAATAGCAGACACTAATCTTCCTTTCTACATAACTAGAGGGTATAATAGAGACAATACACATAACACATATAGTAAACTTTTTTTTATGCATATTACCAGGTGAACCAATTCAGTGACCATAACACCCATTTAATTCCGAGTATGTTAACCTAAGACCACATACAGACTAAAAGGAAAACGCGTAAAGCCCCCAGACTCCCACTCCGGTCAGGTGTCCATACCAGAGAGCAGGGGATACTTTTTCCCAGGTTGATAATAGTCATTCCATATTGTATCATTGCATGCTGGTATCATTCCCACCAAATAAAAGTAATATAGGTAACTGATAATGTTGAACTTACAGCTTCACAAAGTTTACAGGCAATGCAAAGTTCCTCTCCAGTTGGATATCAGCGGAGAGCATGTTCCCCTTGAAAACGTGGGCTCAATGGACCCTTCTCAAATGGATAGATAATCTGCACAAGAAAGACAGGTTTGTATCAGAATATTTTCAATGCAAGCTCAAAGAAAAGAATCATGAGGACACTTACTGTAACTTTTCTGTCAAAGAAGTACTTGAGAGTCAGCATGAGGCCCCTAACCATTTCAGTTAGAAACAATGTGTTTATGCTTCGGTCAAAAACTGTAATTGAGAAGAATATAAAAAGACATTAATTGAAAAAGATAAAATTGAACTACAAACAAGTAATAGAGACAGAAACATTTCAGTGCACACTATATTACCAGAACTCCAGTCGTTAGAAATCTCCTTTGCAAGCTGCTCCCTTTCTACATCATCTGCAGTTAATACACATGAAAACACACATGAACCAAGACATCTTATATCAAGCAAAAGAACAGCCTTAAAAATAGAAGTCCCATCAAACACTAGGATTGATGGTCATGCATGGAAGAAAATTGTTAAAAGCATTTCTTATGATTTCCATGCAAAACCGTGGTGGAAAACTGAAAGGCATTTATTCCCCATTGCATGCTCTTCCAAAACTCAAAATATATCTCCCCATTAATAACATAAAATAATTCATAATCTTCACTTTCCATCCATATTGCAGAGAACTATTAATACTTTTCCAATTTTAAAATAGCTATAGCTATAATAAAAAGGAAGATCAAAGAGGGAGTAAGGCAAGACCTTTCTTGGTGCTGTAGGAATGCGAACTGAGTTGCAGACCATAGTTTTGTAAACCTTGCAACGCTTGCCCCGACACAGCCTATAAATACATAACCCAAAAGAATCAGTAAAATATCCAAAAAGAAAAAATACAAGTCCCAGAAAAATCATAACAACGTTGATGACAAATAATCAGTGAGGTTCTGTTAATACTTAATAGCTTTTGAGCCGATGGATAAAGCAATTAAAACAGGAAAAAACGAGAGCTTAGTTTATGGAAATTGAAGTAAAACAAAAGAGAATAAATTTTAAAATTATATGCGACAGAGGAAAAGTCTCTAACCTAAATCTACATATAAGCCTCGCCTTTTTCCACAACTTCATTTCTGTACATTATCAGGTGCCAGAAAAATAACATTTTAATTCCCGCTGGCTATGAACAAATTCTAATGAATAATCAATTCCATGATTATATAAATCTAAGGCATGGATCAAAAGGAGAAGAGGAAAGTGAGTTCTTACGCGGTGTCGAGCTCGTAGAGCATTGAGAGAATTACGAGCGAATATCGCAGCCATTGATTTTGATTGTTGATGGCGTTGATCTCGGTCGGAGCTGTAACTAAGCTTCTCCTCCCCACTTCATTAATCGGGTATTTTCTCTTTTCAGTTCTTTACGGCGTCGTTTTATCCTGAGCTACATTATTATGGACTTATGAATGTCCAGCTCAAAGAAAGTAGGGCCCAATTGCCCAAGAAGAACATTTCAATCTAACGGCGTCGTTTCGAAGGAGCTCAGGATCTCAAATCTCTGAACCGATATTTTTAGGGTTTAAGGAAGACACCACTGCCAGCCTCCCGGTGTCTGTTTCAACTCTCCACCCAATTTCCGAACCAGTGAGAAATGGCGTCGTTTTTCGGATCAGCAATGCGAGCTGGCTCGAGGACCCTAGCTTCTCGGTCTAAAACCCTAACTGTAAAGAGCCTAATCCCAAATCCTTCAACAAGATCCCTCCCTCGCGCCTCAAGGTACTTGCTTTTTGTTTTTTCCATCTAAATTTCTCATCAAATTCTTAACTTCATTTTTTTTAATTTTTAAAGGATTGTTTCGGCGTTGGGAGGATTAGAGTCGATGATGCCACTTCATAGTGCCATTGCATCTGCTCGCCTGCAATCAAGCATAGCCGTCGATTCCTCCTGTTGGAGCTGCCTCTCTCAAGGTTTTTCTTCTTTACCTTTAAAAAGAAACAATTGTCTAATATATCAATGTCTCATCAACGTTATAGTTGTTCTGTTGGTTCAAGTTTTTTTATGCTACAATTGTGTATAAGTTTCAAATGCAGTATAGTTTTTGTTGCAAGTTTAGGTATGAATTGTCCTTCACTTCCCTACGTTCCCTTTGACGTTATTCAAGAATTCAAAGTAGAAACTTTATATAGAAATTGACTTCCGATGCTCTTAGCTGTAATTGTTTTGAGGAATTATATATGTAAAAGTATGTACTAATTTCTAGTAATAATATGGGTTTCGGATTGTGAGCTTGAAGTATTTGAAGACAACCGTGTGATCTGCATTGTTAGAATGCTGGGTTCTAATGGTCATGGAATAAAACTTGACTATCCATGAAAGCATGTTGTTTGATGTACAAACATAACTGTTCTACTTCTAACTTGGTTTTCTAATTCATGAAATAGGACTTGCAACACCCTTGTGACAAAGCTGGATACTTTGTGGGACTGGGACATTAAGAGCATAGGGTCTTTGTTTTTGAAAGCTCTGTCAAGGGATTTCTGGACAACTGAAACTTCTTCAGCTCCAATGTCTTAGCAAATGATTAGCTACCTTTGCAGCATATTGGGGGTTTTGTTGTTGATTTGTGATGCATCTGATTTAGACCTTTTATATGCTTTGGAGGAATCACTGCCCAAAGCAAAATCCATTTTACTTTATTTACAAAGTAGCTTTCTTGCTCTTAACTTTTTTTTTTTAAGTATTCATGTATCTGATATATATTTGGACATGAAAAGAAAAATATGATGTTTTAAGGTGCACCTAATTCATGAAAAACCATGAAAACAATGGACACACACTAGAGCTGTACATTGGCCGCCCGGCCCGTAGGCCCGCCCGAAATGTGGGAGGGTTTGGGCAAAAATATAAGCCCGAAAAATGGACTTGGACAAAAAATTAAGGCCCGTTTAAAAATGGGCCAGGCTCGGGTAAGAAATTTTTTGACCGAGCCCGGCCCGGCTAGAATTCACTAAAGGACAAAAAATTTTATTTTTTTAAATATTATTTTCTTATTGTTTTTCTCCCTATTTTACTATCATTTTATTATTATGTTGCTATTATTTTGTTATTATTGTTTAGATATTGTATAAAATTTATTTTATTGTTACTTTTGTTATTATTTTAAAGACATTTGTTAATTTTGTTATTATTTTAGAGGCATTTGCTTGTTAAGTTATATCTATTTTAGTATTATTTAAGTCTACATATTTTTTAAAATTTATTTTCAATTTGTTAAAAAATATTTATTTTAATTTTTTAATATTTTTGATGTATTATATATATTTAAAATTTATATAAAATAATATAAAAAACTTATACGGGCTGGGTCGGGCCCAAGATTTAGCATTTTTATATTGGCCGGGCTTGGACAAAATTTTAAGTCTATTTTTTGGGCCTAACCCGGTCCGAACCCAATGAACGGGCCTAAATTTTTAGTTAGACTCGACCCGAACTCGGCCCAGCCCATGTACACCTTTAACACACGCGTGTACTAATAGCATAGCTTTCTTTTCTTATTTACTAAATCAATTTTCATTTCAGATCACTTTTGACTTAACATTGTAATTTTTTTTTTTTTGTTCAAACCACTCAAGATAGTAATTTGACTAATAAAAGAACAGCAGTGAGATAAATCAATAAAGCCCTGCATTTAACTTTTGATTGATAAATCAATTTATACATACCACTATTTGCATGGTGGAATATTCAAATATTGTTAGCTATAACCTCACTTTGAACACATAGAATGGTTATAAGTCATCGAGTAACCGAACAATTTCAACAAACTTGTCTCCTTTCCAGCCAACAATAACTTTCACGTTTAAGACTAGGTAAAAGAGGTGCATAGCAGCCTCAAGTTATATTATCTTCTTCTTCTTCCTTTTTCTTTTTTTGTATATATTAACACATTGGGGAATATCTAGTTTTATGCACAGAGTAGTCAGTTCGCGTCATATCATTCACCAGTTTACTATATGCACAGAAGTCTGAGAGAAAAGTAAACCTCCATAAGCAGCACTATCTACAACCAATGCCATCGCCATTGATAAATATCATTTTTTTCTAATCAAGATTTTCCATTTGAGGAGGTTGACTTGCCCTGCGGAACCAAGTATTGAAAGCTGTGACCAAGTGGGGGCAATCTTCAACATTCCTGGTTGAGAAGCTTAGACATTGTTGGAACAGAACTCGTGCATCTGACATTGGCAATGTTGAGATAATTCTCAGGAATGTCTCCTCCAATTCTAGGTACAGCGTTTTATGACTGGACAGCATAGGTGAGACATTGTCTTTGCATGAGATCAGAACAGGAAGCCAATCTTTCACAAGCTTCATTCTCACCTGAAAGTTTACAAAGACTCAGCTCATTTTCACCATCCATAATGGGCAAAAAGCCGATGGTAAGAATTGGCTTAGCCCTCTATTCTTGTAAGAATATATATATAACTCTACCCTTAAGTACCCCGCAATTCATCATTCAATTATGGTGACAAAACATGTTCAGACCATACTTTCGCCTAGAAAACAAACTTAGTTTTAGAACATTTTGAACTCTTAACAACCAAAAATATTTGTATTCCCTTTACACTTGTTAGATCTTAAGAGTATTAAGTTGAATGATTCTGATAGATGAAATCATAGAGATCCTAGTTGATATGACCATTATGTACAAAATACTAGGATGAGGGACTACATTTCAACCATAAATGTATTAACAGGTGCCCAAAAAGGGTGATTAAGGCCTGCAATTAAACAATTACCCTATCAAAGACTCGGACGTTAACTGAAGACATTAACTTTCAGCAACTGACTGATGAAGCCAAATTTCTTGGGGTTTATAATATTTCAGAATCACTTTTACAGCAAAGCTTAAATAAGATTTGACTAACAACACATTTACATATCATATTATAGCCAATCCTTACTCCATGGTCACCTAGACGATAAAACTAATAAGCTTACTTCAATACTGCAAATTACCCATCATAACCTTAAAATGAAATCAACTTATTCCTTTGGGCTATTAGTTCCCAGAACAAGCAATTAACATACCTAACAAGCAGACCTAACCTGAACTCTATCCAGCAAACTCTTACAGAACACACTGACAAAACATCACGTTTATCTATTGATTAGGCAATGTTAAATAAACACCAGCAGGTTTGTATAATCAAATAAATTGCAACAACAACAATACCTGTCTGGAAGATAATATTGTTCCAGCAGCAACTGCACTGGCAAGCTTACAAGTACAGCGGAGCATGACAGCAGGGAGTCCTGGAACAATATTCCTCCAAGCATCATCCCTAAACGCTTTCTGCAAATCCACCGTAAACACTGCCTGCTCACTCCATTGCTTCACTGCCGAATCTGCAACCTTCAATTCAATCATCCTCTCAACCAGCCACAACAAATGCCTCCCATTAGTCATCGCCGTATGCAAATGCAACCTCTGTATCGCCTCAGTCTCGTTATGATCCCCTCTAAAATCAGGGCTCGAATACTGCTCCAAACTCTCCTTCACGATCCTCATATTCGCGTCGAACGCCCTCTCCAAAACCCTCCTCGCTGATTCCCGCGACGAAAAATCTCTCAGAAGCTTAGCCACGAAGACTTTAACAAACGCCATGTTAGGCTGGCTATACATCGCTTTTTCAATCAATCCATGCAACATCTCCTCACAAAAATCATCTTCCCCCGGCGAAACTCTGGCGAGGAGTTCCTTGGATTCTTCTTCACGCAAGAGAGGGATCAAACTCAAAACTCTCTTCTCCTCTTCCTCGCTCCACGGCACGGCTTCTAAGAATTTGACGCATGCTTTGACGCAATCTTCGAAGAGTAACTCGAGAGCGACGGGGAGGATTTCAAGTGCGGTTGAAGCTGAGGCGATGAAGGTTGGGAAATCGTAGGTGTAAAGCAGTTGAAGCACAGTTAAATGGACAGTCGGATCGTCGTGAACGCCGAGATTCAAATGGAACATATTATTACAATTAGCAATGGTTCTAGAATCATGGCCAGCATTGTGGTTGTTTGCTTGATGTTGCCAGCGATCAGATAAAAGAGCGGAGAAATATTTGGCGCGGGAGATGACGCGGGAGTGGAGATAGATCTGGAGGTCGGAATGGCGGGCGGAATCGGAGGGGTTGGAGGAATCAAAGGGGGAACGATCGATGAAGAAGCGGAGGGTGACGTCAGCGGTGGAAGGATCGTTGAAGGAGGAGGAGGTTCGGGGGAGCTTTTGGGAGGATTCGGAGTTGGTCTTGTAGGGGAAGGCTTCGACGATAGCGGAGGCGTGGGGGTGAGGCGGGCGCTGGCGCTTTCGGGAGCTGTTTGGTATCATCTGGGAGTTTCTAGAGGAATTACTAATTTTGATTTAGGGTTTTTGAATGAATATATTTATATTTTGGTCTGGGATTTGAATAGAAGAGGGAGAATTGGGAGTTTTGTTTACGTTAGGAGGACAGGTTAAAACCGAAAGCAGTTGGATGAAGGTGGGTTTGTTTTTCTAGTTTTTGCCTTGGTAATATATACTAACCGACAAACAACTAAGTATTGTGGCTCTTTTTCAAAACTATAACTCGTAATGGGTCGGAACACCTTTTCAAAGAATTTGAATAAAAATATAAGTTTATAAAATTAATTTAAAAAAAAGATGTCTATTTAGAAATGAGTTGGATCTCAAGTAAGATTTTTTCGGCGGGGCCCAAATATATAAAAAAATATAATTTTTTTGCTTTTTTTACTATTTTATTTGCTATTTTCTTTTTTTACTATTTTTGCTATCATTTCACTATTATATTACTATTATTTTATTGTTATTGTATAACTCTTGTTTTATTATTAATTTTGTTATTATTTTAGAAGTATTTACTTCTTAATTTGCACCATTCTTAGTGTTATTTAAGTGTATATATATATATTTTTTAAATTTATTTTCAATTTATTGAGAAATATTTATTTTAATATTTTTAGTATTTTTGATATATTATATTTTAATATATATAAAAAATAATATAAAAAAATTAATACGGGTCAGTTGGGCCCAGGTTTTAACATTTTTATTCGGGCCGGGCTTGAGTAAAATTTTAGGTCCATTTTTTGGGTCAAGCCCGCGCCTAGTAAATGAGTTTAAAATTTTAGCCCGAACCTGACTTGGCCCGAACCCATGATCACCTTTATTCAAAATTCACTTTTAAAAAATGATTATTTACTAAAATGACCCAGGTACAAAATCTATCACAAAAATGATTTTTTTCTACTGTGCATTTTGGTGCCGATCATCTCACCGTCGGCACCACCCCCCATCATCCCCTGATCATTGCCCCATGATTGCTCGGTGAATAAAAAATAAATTTTTTGTGCCAACATTGTGTTTGTTGGCACTCGTATGTATTTTTTTCAAATGCAATTTAAAAATACTTATATTTTAAAAAATATTTAAAAACAAAATAATTTTTAATAGGTGACGACGTTCGGGTTGCCGGCACTGGTTCAATTTTTTTAAAAAAATAAAGGTGTCAGTGTCTTTTTGGTGATGGTGTTCTCTTTGCCGGCATCAGTGCAGTTTTTTTATTTTATTTTTTGTCGGTGTGCTTTGGTTGTCGAGAATGGTGACTATTTGGTTCTTCTTTTTCAAGCCTTGGACAATGTGACTCATAAGCCTTCAGTTGCATGAGAAGACATATTTGAAGAAAATAACACAAAATCAGTAGAGAAGAAACACTAAATATTTGAGAAGAAAAAGAAATGCTTTTGAGTTTAGTTTACTTATTATAGTAGGCAAAGGAAATAAGAGAAGAAGAAGATGAAAAAAAATCCCACAACTAAGGAAGAAGAGAAGAAAAGGAAGAGGAAAATCAATGATGGAATAGATGAGAACTAGAAGAGAAATAGACAAGAAGAAAATGGAGAGTTACATTACATTTATTATCAGATTAACAATTCTAATAAAATGCAACTGAATGTTTAAGAGTCACATTGTTCAAGGCTTGAAGAAGAAGAACGAAATGGTTACCGATCCCGGCAATTAGAGCACGTTGGCAAAACAAAATTCAAAAACCACACTAGTGCTGGCAAAGAGAATGCTGGCACCAAAAAAACACTGACATACTTTTTTTATAAAAAAATATGAACCGATGTCGACAACCCGAATGCAAACACTTATTATAATATTATTTTATTTTTTAAAAATAATTTTTAAAATACGAATATTTTTAAGGTGTATTTGAAAAAAATACATACAGGTGCCGGCATAAAAAAATTATTTTTTATTCACTGAACAATCATGAGGCAATTATCAAAAGGATGATGAAGGATGGTGCTAAAGGCGAAATGACCGACACTAAAATGTACCGTAGAAAACAGATCATTTTCGTAATAGATTTTGCAGCTAGATTTTTTGTAAATAATATTTTTTGGGGTCAATTTAAAAAAAAAAAAAAAAAAAAAAAAAAAAAAAACCAAGTATTGTTTTACAAAAATCTAAGGCCAACTTGGCGATGACATCCTAATTTGCTGGCTGGCTTGTTTTCCTGTATTGTATGATGGTTTAGGTCGTTTGACTTCCCCCAACTTATTTCGTAATTCTAAAAATTATTAGTAGGCAGGAGGCGCCCTTGGAATTCGGAGGTAGCCTGCACAGTTCCACCTATAGTGTGGTCAAATTCTCTATTTCTGTTGCCACCAATTGCACATCCTCATGAATTTTTTTTTTTTTTTTACAATTATGATTCCAACTATTCATCAACATTCAGTTAATATATCACAACTTGAAGTTTATTCTCAAATGAATTTATGTTTACATGTACTTTTTTCCAAAGGTTTTTAAAATCAGGTCAGTGATTGAATCGATCAAATTATTAATTTTTAATTTGATTAATTTGTTCATTTTAATTGAATAAGTTATTAAAAGATCATAAAAATAAAAATTAAAAAATAGAGAAAATTAGTTTAATCAGTTTGCGAGTTTGATCTAACTTTTTTTTTTAAATCGATACCCTAATCTAGTTCTATTTTGAAAACAATGATTCCCACCATTAAAAGAGAGATTCATATTTTGAAAATGATTTAGGGGATATTTTAAAATGCAATTTTTTAAAAAAATGTTATATTGGAAAGGAAAATTTTATTAGTTTTGATATAATAATATTTAAGAATGGCATTACAAATTATTAAGTTATTTTCTAAAAGCTTATTGAAAATCTCTTAAAACATTTTTAAGGATTCAAAATCTCAAAAACATGTTTTTAAAATAGTAGGATATGTTTCTAATGATTTTGAGCTAGTCAAAATCTATTTCAAAGTGATCCCCAAACTTGTAGCCAAATGCACTTTTTAAAGGGGCAGAGGATTGATCCTTTACGAGTAACAAGTATATTTTTTCCGCTTAGTTTTTCACCTTCTTATATAGTTATATTTCATCCCAAAAGCTCGAAACAACTACAAATTAATTCTTTGATATAAATACACTTCAATAAGCAAAAGAGAGGGATCCCAACAAAAATACAAAGCTTTTACAAGAATATCCAAGAAAAGTTTTAGTTCTTTCATCTCTTTCTTTGTAAATATTTAGTGTATTGAGCTAAATACCTTTATACAAGTTTCGATTAGTATTCTTGAAATCTCTAACTTTGTAAGCACCTATCTTAGAGAGTGCCTCCTTGTTTACACATTAAAACACATCAATAAAAGGTGAGATCTTCTATTTTGGCCTTGAAAGTTAAAACGGTTATATCTTAGCCCTAAAAAGATAGGTGAAAGTGGCTTCTATAGTAGCTAAGTAAAAATATAAAGTTGTAAAGGATATATATTTTCTTTGAAAGGTAGTTCAAGATAGTGAATTGAGAACCCCTTGACAAGTGAGGCTAAGAAAGAGGACATAGGCAAGTGAGGTCAAAACCTCTATAAATTTTTTATGTTGATTTTCTTAGGACCTTCCTATGTTTTCACTCATCTACCTCATTACAGTGTTTATTTAATTACTTGAGCTTAACAATTTGTATTAGAGAAATATCTTTATTGAAGATTTCACCATTAGAAGAAAAGATTATTAAAACTCACATTTTCGAGTAAGGAAAAATAACATTAAAGTTTGGGGTTAATAGCATAAGTTAAAGTCAATTTCATCATGAGGCCATCACTTTTCAATGGAATAAATTATTCCTATTGGAGAAGAATAACGAAATTGTTGAAATTGCTCATCTAAGCAAATGATTATGAAGTGTGGAGAATTATCATAAACAAGCCAACCATTCCAAGCAAAAGAGTGGGAAAATCTCATGTGTTAAAAACATTAAGAATATAAATTATCACTTTTCTTCGAAGGGAAAATTCTTGTCCGTCTCTTACTTTATCTTAATTATGCAAAATTTATACGTAGCATTAAATTAGCATATTAGCATACAATTATGATCATCCATTAATATTAAGAGTTATAGATATTTTCTTATGGTAAATATGTGGTGAATTATAAATACATTTCTTTTTGTAATAAAAGTGTTTAAAGAGAAATTAAGCAATACAGTCATTGGGAAAGGGTAGACACTAGGGATCCAGTTTCCAAAGCAACGCATTGCACTGTCCCTCTTCATGTGGAGCTTGGCAATAAAATTGAGATTGCCACATAGTATAAATGGCACTGTAGGCTACGACCACGGGTCACATGATCCACCCGGCCATGAAGGTTGCACATTATAGCCTCCAAGCTCACTCATTTGCTCGATGTGTCATAGGCCGCATCTATATTAACCTTCATTGTTGAACCCACTGGGGGCTGCCAGTGTATTTCGCCTCGAATTCTTGGCAATAAAGGCCTTTTCAACAAGTTGTGCATCAAAATTTCATGTTGAAAGCCTTGCGTATATTCCAAAGTGATGTCTCCATAAATGCCATAAGAAGACAATCAAGGTTGTGAAATTTTCCTTGTCAAGTAGCCACATATTGGGGTGAATCCAAAAAAAGTTTTAAGTTCATTATAAAATTTTTAAGAGTTTATCATATATTACTTTACGATTTCATTATTTTTATAGGATTGAACAAAATTTCTTTTTTATTTTTTGACTTAAGGTGTTAATATATATATATATATATATATATATATATTTTTTTTTTTTTTCATTTGGGGAGGGGCTCCCCTTAGATTTGCCTCTTGCTACACAGTCAACCTGAACCAAGCAATTGCCTGCATCAAAACTCAACAAACCATCATTAGTGCCAGCTAAAATAAGTCTTACGAGATACTTGAAAAGTACAAGATATCATCTCTAAAAGTGGTTCACATCATCGACACCTAGAATCATTGGATATCGGTGTAAAAGCTATTCAACAATAACCCGATATAGCGATATAGGCGCCGCTGGGTGGATGACCCCATAATAATGCATCTCTGGGTCTAGGCCTTACAATAGGAATTCACAGAATTTCATGCATACACATCCCGCTCTCCCCGTCCAATTCAATTTTGGTACAATTCAAATCCAATTTTATTATTATTATTATTATTATTATTATAGATTCTTTAACAAATGGGTAGATTTAATGATTCAATTACAAAATAAATAATCATTAGAATTAATAAAGTATTTAACCTTAGTTTCAAAAATAAAAATAAAGATGCATCATAAAGTCTTAATAATTCAATTTAAATTAGTCTTATGGTTGTATGATACCTTCTAATATAGCATTTTACATTCAACAAAAATTTGTCCTACAGATGACAAAATCTAATGAAGGTTTGTGTTCGAATAAGTTATACCATTGATATTTAATTTAATCAATTTATTTAATTCAATTAAATAAAGAATAAAAAATTAAAAAAAATATATATTTAAAAATAAAGAATTGATTTACGGGTCAATCAATTTAACCCTTTATTTTGAATGATAGCTCGACTGATTCTTAACCCAACTTTGGTCCAATTATGAAAACAATAATTGTAATTCAATGGTATAAAAAATAATTCTAATTATTTTTATACTAAGTAAATGAAATTATTCGTCTATATAATAAGTAAATATAAAATGGTGCCATATAGATAATGATATTAATGAATCACAAACACTAAATTAAAATTAATATTTTATATACACTGATATCAAATAAAAATTTATATATAATTATTAAGTTATCCTTTAAATTTGATTTTTAAAAGGTTAAAATTATTTGATTGTATAAAATAATTGCTCTAGTGGTTTCTGAAAACGATAAGGTTTGCAAAAGTTTTGCAGATTGGAATCAAAGGGGGGAATGATGGGAAATTGTTGAAGGTGGACCTATGTTTAAAATTGATTTATTGGATTGAAACGTAAGTGAACAGACGGGCAAAGTGTAGAAATGAAGCGCAGGAGTAGGACCACACCACACACCCATTTGAGGATTACCGAATGAACACTTAACAAAGCACACCTCACTCGCACAAGCGTGGGGCACCGTTGTGTTTCCCCATAGCCCAACACCCACGGAATAGTTACTGTCCTCCCTCTGTCCATATTCCAAGTCAATCCTACGAAACATAAAATATCCCCATTTTAAGTTGGTCCATATTTTTTAAGAAATATTTATTTTATTTTATTTTAATATTTAATAATTTTATATGTTTTTTATTTATTAAAATTTTTTATATAATCATCTGAACATTATTTTAATGTTTACAAAATGGGGTGAGCTTGGAAGTAAGGGCAAGAGTTTTATTGTAGCCACAATTAGAGTAAAAACAATTTTCTCAACTCGTGAGTAATTCAACTCTCCATCTTGTAGAACCCTATTAATGTAGTAAATCAGGTGTTGCCATATTTCAACCTCTTTAACTAATACTGCTGCAACTGTTTCATCAGAAACACCGGGGTAAACATATAACTATTGGGAAATGTGCCAATATTGTAGTTAATATGTAATTGTTTTCTTTGTATTTAAACGATGAATAAATAAATTTCACATTTCACTTTATGCCTTTTGTATTTTTGTCTTTCATATTTTGCATGCATAGCGAAATTGTGACAAGCAAATATTAGCTCATTGGTTCTCTAAGTTCAAACTAATGATAGGTGGCATTGTAAAAACGCTTACTTTGCGAGAAAGACAACTTACTTCATTAGATAATCTAAAAGAGTCCGTAATCTCGTAAAAGAATCAAATTGAGCATTTGATTCAAATACTGAGAAAGATTATTATGTCTCTACAATTCCAATTAAGGAGATGACTAGTCTTGGCTATCGGAGCAATTGACTCCACAGGTAGACACATAGATGTATTCATTGGCAAAATTATACATTAGACTAGACCAAGATGAATTAATTCTGAATACGTTTGTGAATTAATTCACTTGTGACATTCATGGTGTGATTTACCTAAATCCTGAGTTAGTCATTGATCATGCGTATGTAACTCATGTGCTTTGATATAAGTGGAGGCTTATAGATCAAGTCGATAGCCGGTATGTTGGGTACATGACTTGTGTATGACATGACTTTACTAGCAACAGTCGAATCCATAGCTCAATTAAAGAGTTAATCATATCCCCTCATTGGCATTGTATGGATTGGTAAATATAGAACGTGACCATGTGTTGATTGTTCTCAAACGAGCAATTTATTACAGTCATTTGTTGACAGCGATCATTTTAATCATTAAGAAGACAAAATGGTGATAATGAGATAAAATAGGATTGTATCGAGTGTATAGATTTAACTTAAAGGATCAAGGATATCATATGAGGGTAACACACACATGACGAGGTCATTGGACAAAACAGTTGGATGAATTGCTTTTGTAAAGAGTATACAATAAGGAGTTTTCAATCATGGTACTTTTTTGGACTAACTCCGTGATTACTAAAGCCTAATTGTATATGTCTGATTGGTCCCTTCGCTAGCTCAACAAAAGCTCGATCAGACTACTTTTGAATCAGAAGAAAATTCTACGACTTTGGAAATAATTTAATTGAGTCGATTTATCGATTTAGAATTAAATTGGACGGTTGTAAGAATTATTCAATTAGAGAATTTGGTTAAAGAATTTTCTTGAAAAATTAATTTGATTAAAGAAATTGAACTAGGTCGAGGTGTCGGTGTCTGTGAGTAATTTGAGACAGATTCGTTTGTTTTTACCCTCTTACTTCTTGCATTAGCTTTGCTCTAATGGCTTTAAGTTATTCCTTTACAGAGACATTGTTGTTACCTTGTAAATGTCGAGATATTGCTAGGAGGTTGGAATTATTTTTGTAAAAGTCTTCCAAATTATTGTACACACTCTCCATGAAGGGCAGACTAAGCTTCATCTTCTTGGCGAGTCAAGTTCTTTGTCCGGGAACCCCCTTATGTAACCGTTAACTCAACCATAAACTACTCATTCTGGGGGCATTCTTTGGTTAAAGATACACTGTTGTTTTTACTGCTCCTTGAAGCGACACTTTTGCTGAGAAAATTGCTCTTCCAAACGTTGCAATTTTTCTTGAGTTTCTGAGGACATGATGCTTGTTGGTGAGAATCCTAGTCTAAAGGGGTGGGGGGTCATGGTTGGTGGAGCAGGCGTGGTTGTGAGACAAGTTATGGCTTCTTGCAAGTAGCAAGTTATTCATTCCAAAGGTCCAAAATGGGATATGCCAGATTGTGGTTGATGTTAGGGGTGACCAAATTCCGATTCGATCTGAAAAACTCCATAAAAAATTCAATTTTTGAATTAAATAGTTTGAGTTAATCGAGTTATTCGGATCAACTCGAATAGAAAATCAAAATTTTCAGTTTAACTCAAATATGAATTACACAATTTGAGTTATCTGAAAATCCGAATAAGAAAAAACAAAACTACGTCATTTTGATCAATGTTTACCTTTTCTAAAATTAAAAATCAAAACCATTAAATTAAAAAGTAAAACTACGTTGTTACCCCTATTAACAGGGCTCGGATTTTGGCGAATACACGGATCCAACCAAACACACCAGTATGGCACCCAGTGTCTCATCGGATAATTCGAAGCAATAATTGACACCCAATATCTCATCGGCCAAGCTGAAGTATGTTGGAACCCAGCACCTCATCAAATTATCCGAAGTAACAGTATGACACCCAGTGTCTCATCGACTCGAGGTCGAAGTATCCTTGAACACTTCCAATCCAATGGATGCGACTATATCCAACTCAGCCCGACATAGTTAATAAGGTTTCCAATTCATTTTGAAAACAATCATTATTAAAATCACACTTCAATTTCAATTTGTTCTCATTCAATTCCAATTTGTTCACATTCAATTTCAATAGCCATAAACACTTTTCAATCAATTTCATTCAAATCAATATCATCATTTCAATTACTTACCTCATTTTACTTACCATGTTTTTTTGTTAATACAAACCGTAAGTTCTCGAGTTACTTTTCGTCAATTTTATCATTCCCCTTTTTAGTCAATGTTTTCGACACGACGTTAGCTATGAAAATTAAAACAATTTAAAATTATCAATACAACACTAATTCACATCAAATACTTTGATTTTCTATTCAAGTTTTGCCTAAATTCCAATTTAATCCCTAACCAAAAATTATCTTCATTTTTATCACCATTCATTCATTATTTTCGCTCATTTTCTACTTATAACTAAACTTAACTCTCTAATTTTCTCCATAAAACCCTAATTTCGAAATTCTCTCAATTTAGTCCCTATTATTCAATACTTACAATTCAATCCTCTATCCAATTCTAACTTGAAACCCTATCAATTTAATCCCTAATTCTTCAATTTATTCAATATGAACTATGTCTAAAAATACAATAACTTCTAAAATTTCAACATAAATCAAGTAATACTTTGTTTTAGGATCCTAAAAACTAAAAAATTTCAAGAAAAGGAATTAAACTAACTTACCAAATTAGCTTGGAAACTTAATTTCACTTTTTCTTTTCTTTCCTTTCTTTCTCCCTATTCTTCTCTGTTTCGATTCTGTTTGTTCTTTCCATTTCATTTATTTACTCATTTTTAGTTTAATATAATATAATATAATATAATATAATTAAGTAATTATATTAATATATATTTTATACATAAAAGTCTTTGATATTTTTTCACTAAATCGCCTCAATTTTAGAAAAAGGCATAACTGTCTTTATAGTCCCTTTAGTTTTTCTTTAATCTATAATTAAACTTTCACCCCTATTGCAATTTAGTCCTTTTTTCCTAATTACTCCTAATTCAAGCTAATTCACCTAATCAAAACCTAATTAAACACACAAATAACTTCGTAAATATTTTTAATAAATATTTAAGAATCCGTTTTACGAAAATGGAGACCCGACAACACATTTTTCGATTGTAATGGCCTAAATTCAAGGTTATCGGAACAGTGGTTTCGTAACCACAAATTCGATTTAAAGAGAAATTTATTTTAATATTTTTGCATAAATATTGATATGATAGGAAAATTGTATGAAAATATACATAAAAAAATTTTACCGATTTAGTGGTTAGTTAGAAAAAAAAACTAATATTGAAGAAATTAGGTAAAAACAAGTTATAGAGACCTCGATCTCATAAAACCGAGTCGAAAATATTTTTATAAATATTTATGAAATATTATTAATATGGTATTAAAATTTCGTTAGAAAATTTTAACGTTTGGGCAGTTAATTAAATGAAAAGGACTAAATTGGAAAAGGTGTAAAAGTGGTTAGAATGATTAAATAGCTTAAGTGTTTAATGAGAAAGGATTTAAAATGCAAATAGACCCAAAAATTTTTTGGGCTGGACGGCAAGGGCATAAAATCAGTAAGAAAATGGGTGATTTAAGGGTAAAATTGGAATATTGCATTATTAACTAAATAAAACTAGGACTAATATGGAAATATCTAGATTTCTTGAGATTTCTATTCATTCCCATCAGCCAAAACGCCATAGGAGGGGTTCTTTAAGCTGGTATTTCATAATTTTGGCACCAAGTGAGTTAATCCTTGCCTTTTTCTTGTAATTTTTGTGCTTTTAAGACTTTTACAACTAGGTCCTACTATTAAATTCATTAGTTTTTGATTTCATGGAAGAAATTGAAAGTCACCATGGTTGAGTGTTGTAAGTATATGATGATTTAGAATGAAACTTAAGCTTTAATCTTATTATATGATGGTTTTATTGAATGAGATGAATAGAAAGTGGATATTTAGGACCTATTTATAAAAGAGTGTGAAATTGAAGTCTAGTGTTGAAATTCTTATCTCCAAAGGCTATAAAGTAGTTTAAAATGATAGAATAAAGTGTTAATTGAGAAAAATCAGCTCAATTGAGAGGTTAATTGAGTAGGGACGAAATTATCACTTATTAAAAGCTTAGGGGAAAATGGTAATAAACCTCTTGCACTAAAACAGTTTTGGACAGCAGCAGTAGTCCAAATTTGAAAAATCACCATAAATTGTAGAAATAGAATTAGAGGGTGAAAAAAAAATGGAATTAAAGCTTATTGAGTCTAGTTTCTCATAGAAGGAATGGTGTAAGCAATGGAATTGTAAATCATGAGATATAATGCATTTTGTGAGACAAGGTCAGAATGATTTTGAGTTCCCCTATTTTGAATTTGGAAAATCACCAAAAATTGTATAAAAATAATTATGGACTTAAATTTATATGTTTGAAATCCTTAATGAGTCTATTTTCAATAGAAACAAGAGGGAACATCATCCAAGCCCCGTACGAGGAGATAATTAATTTTTAATGAAAAAAGGTCGGAACTGTCATACAGCAGAATAGGGGTAACTTTAAAGAATAAACTGTACTTATTAGCTAAACTAAAAATTCTAAAAATTTTATGATAAGAATATATGTGAGTCTAGTTTCAGGAAAAATTAGCAGATCTTAATTTGGAGTTCCGTAACTCAAGATAAAAATAATTTAGTGACAACAACTCAAGTAAACAGCTTTGAATGAACTATAAATAATAGTGGAATTGTAGAGAATGGTACATATGGGCATGAAATGTTAAATTGATGATTAAATTTATTTATTTAGATCCCGAAGACTCAAATATGAAGTTAGATTGAGGAAAGAAAAAAGTTCGGGATTAGTAGATTTTTGTATACAAACAAGTATCGAGGTAAGTTCGTGTAACTTGAATTATATTCTTAAATGCTTGAAATGCATGTTATTGATGTGAATGTTATTTGAATGTTCATTGTATAAAAATTGATGAAACATTAATATATTTGATAAAAAGGGGAATAAATCCCGGTTGAATGAAAGGAAAATTCGATGGATCTCTGAAAAGGAATTGACGGTAAAAAGGATCTAGCCCGGACGGGTGATCCTATCCTGATATAGCCCTCCCGAAGAATATGTGTAAAATGGATTTAGCCCGGACGGGTAATCCGAATTAGGGTCTAAATTTAGCCTGGACTGGTAATTCAGATCCAAGCTCATTAGAGTAATTGTCGTTGCAGGGGATTTAGCCTGGACTGGTAATCCCGACAATACTCTATGAGTTTATATTACAGGGGATTTAGCCTGAACTGGTAACCCCGCTGTAAGGATGAGGTTCGCGGAAGTATACTCTCTGAAATGGAAATGTGCGCACATGAATATGAATTGACGGACCCGAATTTGTATACTAAAGTGTACCCTTGAAAATCCATCGAAATTCCAAAAATATTCAATGGGATAAATATGGGAAAATAATGATGGAATGGAAATCATGGTATTGATGACCTCATCAATCACGATATATATTATTTTATGCGGTCGTTGAAAACACCAAATTAACCTATTCCCTGTAAAATAATAAAAATAACAGTAAAGGGGAAGTAGGGTCGAAATCCTTAGGGACCGGATTATACAAACGCTTGTTTTTCGATATCCTGGCCGAAATCGTGCCCAAGAAACCTGCGTTCCTGGGAAAAAATAAAAATAACAGAATTAAAAATTTTGATCTGCAAAAGAAAATAAAATAAAAATAGAATTAAGAAGTCGAATTGAAATTGCAAAAATTAAAAATAGAAAATAGAGTTGAGATAAAGAAATTCTTATGGGAAAGTTCCAGCCTCCAGTTGTCTCATTCCGCCTTGGGTTCAATCCTTGGCTTTTGGATGACCCTTCTCGAACCAAGTAAGCCAGTTATAGTGGAAGAGGACGCCTACGACCACCAGCTCCAAGAATTTATACTTACGATTTTAGGGAACCTAACTCTAGCCAGCATCCTATGCTAGATCAACGCCCCTCAATGGCGAATCCCACACCATTTTGTCTCTTTGGCTTGCCAACCTCTGACGCAGTAAGTTGATGAACCGACGATGTAACCCTTCCAAAGCACACAAAGCTGCTGCCTTTGCATACATTGAAAAGCTTACTTTTTAAGGGCCATGGACCAAAGTGTCAGCCCATAGTGCGGAGAGACGATGAATACTTGGTGGAAAAGGCTAAGTTCGGATTCTAAGCCTCAAGAACCCTTTTGGGAAACATTGACAACTTTCGGCTATATGGGTTTTAGTGGCTCATGATAATGGTAGGAAATAAAATAAATAAAAATTTGGAAAAAGAAATTTTATTGAAAGTAAATATGGAAAGAACAAAAGCCTAGACTTTTGGGGGAGAGTGTTTACAGAAAAAGATAAACCCAATTAGAGTCATTTCACCCCCTATTTATAGTGCTAGAGAGATAGTCTAACTTAACTTAAATTCTTTAAAGATAAATACATTTAAATAAAAATAATTAAAATAAAATCCTAAAATAATTCTAATAATTATCCTAACATTAATTTTCCTAATATAAATAAAATAAAATGGAGTCTTATAAAATAAAATCTCTTATATTTGCTTTTTAGTCCTTGTGTCTTCCATGTTCGCACTTTTGGCACCATATTTTTTCCACATTGCATATTGGCCCATTTTATCTCCAAATTCGCACTTTTTTCCCTTAATTTTACTTTCGCCTCCAATTTAGTCCCTATGAGATAAAAGATTATAAATAGCACAAATTAGCAGGAACATACTCAGAATAATCACATAATTAATACAATAAAATACGTTATTCTAGAGTATTATCAAATTCCCCCTACTTAGCCTATGCTTGCCCTCAAGTATGGTTTCTATCAACTTGTGAAAGCTAGATTCTGCCATAAGAGAAATACCACTCCAAAGTTTCATAAAAATTAGTTAAAAATGCATATGAAAAATAAAGAGAACTTTAAGCTTGCTTTAAGTAAAACAGAAAAAGTATTCCAATTAATTCACACAAAAATTAAGATCGACTTGAGTTATTTCATGCTATTTAGGTAAATTACCAAACCTACCAAGACACCCTAATTATTTCCTCCTTTAGTCTTCAATTGCAATTTATTTGTGTTTATTTTTTTATTTTTTATTTTTCTCTTCTTTTTTTTCTCTTTTTTTTAATATAATTATTTATTTACTTAGGAATATATTAAACCTTTTGACACGAAGAGAGATGACAACCCAAGCACCCCACCTCGGTTACTCAGCCCAACATACTCCTAAAATTATTTATTTTCGGTTAGTGGAGTTTTACTCATCACGTCACACAACCTTTTGACGCGAAGTAGAATGACAACCCAAGCACCCTACCCTAGTTACTCAGTCAGTCACGATTTGAGCCGCACTCATAACCTTGGTTACCGTAGTTTTACTTGTCACGTCACACAACCTTTTGACGTGAAGTAAAATGACAACCTAAGCACCCTACCCCGGTTACTCAGTCAATCACGATTTAAGCTGTACTCATAACCATGGAAAACATTTATTAAAAATTAAACGATATTTAAAATTTTTGAGAACTCAGGAAAAAAACAATTTAAGTGTCAAAAATAAGTTTCAATAATTACCTAATAGCCATGAACATCAATTAAGCATGCAATCATTTTAAGTGTTCACTTTATATTAAACTTAATCAATTTTACGAAAAGCAAGATAGGGGTAACTTTATTGATCACAATTATTTTTAGCCTAATAAAAATAAAACAGTGGAGATGGCATCAATTATGAGAAAAAATCATAACTTTCTTAGACAGTAAAAATCATGCTTGTGGGCCAAACAGTAGGCAATTCCTGGTAAAATCTTGGGCATGAAAAGTGGCATGATATTCTTAAAATAAATGGGCAGAAATGAGAACAAAATAATAGCAACAACAATATGACAGCAGATAATGACAGTAACAACGAATAATGCCTCCCCCTCACTTAAAACACATAGTCCTCGATGTGAAAGTAAAAGGAAAACAAATAGGCGGAGAAAAAAAAAGTTTAGAAAAACTCTCCATGTAATTACCGTCGGTTGGCACACACTGTGGAGAAGAAGATGGCGAAGCGGCAAGGGGTGGAGACGGGGTGGGTGACGTGTGCAAGGCGGTTCGGCTTCGGGTTCTCACCATAGTGGCTGAGAAATCGGCGGTGGGTGGTAGAGGAGAAAGGAGTCAGCGACAATGGAGAAGGGAAAGGAAATTTGGGGAAAAAATGTAAGGTTTGGGGGTTTTATTTGCTGAAAAATGGTGTTTGGCTGCAGGGATATGACATTCCGAGCTGGAATAGAACTATTTGATTGCAGGGATATGGCATTCCGAGCTGGAATAGAATCTAGAATAGAGGCTGTTTGGCACCATGAATAGGGCTATTTTGGTGCACACTTTCTGTCTCTTTTTCTTCGTATTTTCGTTCAGTTTTACCTAGATGGAAGAAGAGAAATTTATTAATAACCAAATAAAAAATAAAATAAAATAAAATAAAGTAATAAATAATAAAAGAAAATAAAAAAGCTAATAAAATAATAAATAAAAAATAAAAAAATATTAGGTTGCCTCCCAACAAGAGCTTGTTTAACGTCACTAGCTTGAAGCCTCAACTAGAATTAGAGCTGTTCCAACTAAATTCTTTCATTAATATGGGCTTGAAAATTCTCCTTTTCTATCACATCCACTATATTTGGGCTCAATCGTCCTTGTGCCTCTTTCTTTGGTTTTGTTTTTTCCTGCAAGAAAATCTTATGTATATCTTCCAGATTTGGTGCCTGCACAACAGAAAGTAGAAGTTTAGTATCCTTAGGAGCCAATAATTTATTAATAGAAAAATTATCAAATATTATTTTAGATTTATCTCTATAAGATGACTCAAAAGTTTTTTCTACTAATGAGTTCATTATGTCGACACGGTTTATGTTTAAGATTTCATTTGGATGACTAATAGCATCGTAAACATTAAACTTCATGATCTCCCCATCAAACTCCATCGTGAGAGTTCCGCTTCACACGTCAATCTTAGTATTCGCAGTACTAAGGAAAAGTCGCCCCAACAAGATGTCTAAAGACCCAAGAGCTTTATCCTCCTCCATTTTTATCACATAAAAATCTACAGGGAAAATAAGCTCGTTAACTTTCACTAATACATCCTCAAGGACTCATTTAGGATGCACAACAGACCTGTCCGCCAACTGTATAGTAACACCTATTTTCATCAAAAAACCTGCATTAAGTGATTCATAAATAGAAAAAGGCATTACATTTATGGAGGCCCCTAAATCGCACATAGCTTTTTTTATTCTTAAGTGGCCTATTTTGCATGGTATCGCAAACATGCCCCTATCTTTGCATTTTGCCGGCATTTTTCGCTGTAACACTGCGGATACATTTTCACCAACATTTACCCTTTCATTACCTGTTAACTTTCGTTTGTTGGTGCAAAGCTCTTTAAGAAACTTAGCATACCGCGGAATCTGTCTGATAGCATCCAACAGTGGTATATTGATCTCGACATTTCTAAATGTTTCGAGGATCTCCTTGCCCTCTTTACCTCTTCGACACTGGTAAAACCTTTCTGGAAATAGAGGTTGAGTTATAGGTAATGGAGGTTTCGTTCGAACCTGTTCATCATTCTTGGGCTTTTCTTGGGCGACATCTTAGCCATGATTTTTGGTAGGAATTGGTTCCAGTACCTTTCCACTTTGCAGCGTCAGTGTATTTGCGTGTTGTCTCGGGTTCGGTTCTATTTGTGACGGCAGCTTCCCTTGAGAGTTCAATTTCTCAATTGATATGGTCAACTCCCTTATGGAATCCTTCGTCTCTCTTTGGAAATTAAGAGTTTACTGTTGAAATTCGAGGACATTAGCTGTTAATTTATTGACCAAAGCCTCAAGAGAATTACCTGAACCTTGCGGCTGTTGCAGAAATCGGTTTTGATATGGCTGGTCATATCGTGGGTTGGCCCCATAACTTAAGTTAGGATGATCTCTCCATCCTGGATTGTAGGTATTAGCGTAGGGGTCATATCGCCTCCGTGGTGGCCCAGGGAAGTTTCCCACAGCATCCAAATGAGCCATAGTGTCATCATGCAAGCTAGGGCATGCATTTGCGGTATGTTTAGGTGTAGTACATGTTCCGCACACTCGAGCTGGTTTCACCTTGTCAACAAGAGAATTCACAATATTAGTAAGTTTATCAAGTCTATCCTCAATAGTAGAATTACTTAGCTAGTGAACCCTTCTAAGGGGTTCATGATTGACTCGAAACTGCTAAAAGTTTGCAGCCATCGTGGAGATCAAGTCTCTCACTTGTTGGGGAATCATGTTGACCAAAGCTCCTCCATTGGCAGCATCCACCATATTCATTTCCATGCGCTTCAAGCCTTCATAAAAGTATTGGAGTAGAGATTGCTCTGTTATACCGTGTTGTTGTGGACAGCTCGCACACAACTTCTTAAACCGCTCCCAATAGTCGTAAAGAGACTTAGCTTCTTTTTACCTTATTCCAATGATCTCCCTCCTTAACTCAGTTGCTCGAGATGCTAGAAAAAACCTGTTGAGAAATAAACGAGATAAATCAGCCCACGTAGTAGTAGATCTAGAGGGTAAATAAAATAACCATTCCCTCGCTGAATCTGCTGGGGAAAAAGGGAAAGCACGCAATTTAATTTGATCCTCAGTTACCCCCTGAGGTTTCATACTAAGAAAACCATGTGAAATTCCTTTAAGTGTTTATGAGGATTTTTATTTTGTAACCCTCTAAAAGTCGGAAGTAATTGAATTAACCCAGACTTTAATTCAAAACCAGTATCCATATTAGGATACTCTATGCATAATGGTGGTTGTTCCGTCGGGGCTTCGGCCAGTTGCCGAATTGTTTGATCCATCTGTTGCTGTGCCTGATTAGGGTTTTCGTTAACCCTGGCGTCAAGAACCTCTTCAGGTGAATCGACTTCTTCTTCTTTACTTTTAAATGTTCGAGTAGGGTTTTCGTTAACCCTAGACTCTACTTCGTCATCGATTCTGATTTCTGGCGGTGGATTGCTTTGAGTTCCAACCACCGCTGACTGCTTTTCCTTAGTTTTATTTCCTCTCGATTAGCTTTCGCAGTCTTTTCGATTTCTGAGTAAAAACGCAAGAGTGCTTGGAGCATATCTAGTTATAGAAACAAAAAAAAAAAAACAAGATTAGTATGTCGCCGGTCCACGGCAACGGTGCCAAAATTTGATGCGGTCGTTGAAAACACCAAATTAACCTATTCCCTGTAAAATAATAAAAATAATAGTAAACGGGAAGTAGGGTCGAAATCCTCAGGGACTGGATTATACAAACGCTTGTTTTTCGATATCCTGGCCAAAATCATGCCCAAGAAACCTGTGTTCCTGGGAAAAAATAAAAATAACAGAATTAAAAGTTTTGATCTGGAAACGAAAACAAAATAAAAATAGAATTAAGAAGTCGAATTGAAATTGCGAAAATTAAAAATAGAAAATAGAGTTAAGATAAAGAAATTCTTATGGGAAAGTTCCAGCCTCCAGTTGTCTCATTCCGCCTTGGGTTCAATCCTTGGCTTTTGGATGACCCTTCTCAAACCAAGTAAGCTAATTATAGTAGAAGAGGACGCCTACGACCACCAGCTCCAAGAATTTACACTTACGATTTTAGGGAACCTGACTCTAGCCAGCGTCCTATGCTAGATCAACGCCTCTCAATGGCGAATCCCACGCCATTTTTTCTCTTTGGCTTGCCAACCTCTGATGCAGTAAGTTGATGAACTGACGGTGCAACCCTTCCAAAACACACAAAGCGGCCTCCTTTGCATACGTTGAAAAGCTTACTTTTTAAGGGCCATGGACCGAAGCGTCAGCCTATAGTGCAGAGAGACGATGAATACTTGGTGGAAAAGGCTAAGTTCGGATTCTAAGCCTCAAGAACCCTTTTGGGAAATATTGACAACTTTTGGCTATATGGGTTTTAGTGGCTCATGATAATAGTGGGAAAGAAAATAAATAAAAATCTGGAAAAAGAAATTTTATTGAAAGTATGGAAAGAACAAAAGCCTAGACTTTTGGGGGAGAGTGTTTACAGAAAAAGATGAACCCAATTAGAGTCACTTCACCCCCTATTTATAGTGCTAGAGATATAGTCTAATTTAACTTAAATTCTTTAAAGATAAATACATTTAAATAAAAATAATTAAAATAAAATCCTAAAATAATTCTAATAATTATCTTAACATTAATTATCCTAATATAAATAAAATAAAATGGAGTCTTATAAAATAAAATCTCTTATATTTACTTTTTAGTCCTTGTGTCTTCCATGTTCGCACTTTTGGCACCATATTTTTTCCACATTGCATATTGGCCCATTTTGTCTCTAAATTCGTACTTTTTCCTCTTAATTTTACTTTCGCCTCCAATTTAGTCCCTATAAGATAAAAGATTATAAATAGCACAAATTAGCAGGAACATACTCAGAATAATCACATAATTAATACAATAAAATACGTTATTCTAGAGTATTATCATTATTGATACATTAAAATTATTAGACTAACTTGAATGTTGAGTTTGTGCATGTTAGGGTAACAATGCATTGAATGGATGTATAAATATTTATTGTATTGTATTAAAAATATTAGGTAAGTATAATTCTTGTTACATGAGCTTACTAAGCACAATGTGCTTACCCTGTTTTCTTTTTCCCTGTTTTGTAGTATTAAGAGCTTGAAGGTCAGCTTCGGTCGGATACACATCACACTATCAACCTCAACATTTTGGTATATCCAGAAACTTTATTTTGGAAATCAGTGGCGTGTATAAGTTAATAAAGTAAATATTAATGTGAAATGAATGTAAAGTTAGCTATTGGTGTGGCTAACAAACCTTGGTTTGGTATTGATGAGATTATCTTATGAATATGCATGAATCTATTTTGAAAATATGTTGAATTGGATTGGTTGATTTGGATTGGTCTCAGTTTAAGTTTTGCAAGGAAGGTTAGATATCTATAAAGGGGTTATATTGAATCAGAAAAAAATTTAGTAAACTCCGGTAATGCCTCGTACCCTATTCCGGCAACGAATAAAGGTAGGAGGTGTTATATTTGTTGGTATCAGAGCTACAGTTTAGCCGGTTCTCGGACCGACGTAGCAGATACGGGATTAACTATACATGCCATTTAAATTATTATTGATAGTGTGATATCTCCTGACCATTTAAATGTGTTCATTTTATAGTAAATGTCTACTGATCGAGCTCAATCTGAGGAAGCTGAAAGTCATGCTCCGGTCCCGGAAAGAGAACAAAGAAAAGTTGAAGCTACTAGTAGTAGAAGGTCCAAGACAAGGGACTAAAGTGAAGAGGCTAAAATGGCCTTCTATCAAATGATGAATGAATGGTTTACTCAGTATATAAGGACTAACCCTGTAGTGCAGTAAACTCAAGCTCCCCCTCCTCCTCCTCCACCGGTTCCCGAGACTACACAGGGTACAGGTACTGAATCTACCAGAAAAGAGAAAGCTCCGGTTGATAAAATTAGAAAGTATGGGGCTGAAGAATTTCGAGCTGCCTTTGATGATGATTCTAAAAGGGCTGAGTTTTAGTTAGAAAATACTACCCGGGTGTTAGAAGAATTATCATGCACACCAGAAGAATGTCTGATATGTGCCGTCTCACTACGAAAAGACACAGCTTATCATTGGTGGAAGACTAAAGCTTCGGTGGTTCCAAAAGAAGAGATTACTTGGGAGTTCTTTCAGAACGAATTTAAAAAGAAATATATCAGCCAGAGATTTCTTGATCAGAAAAGAAAAGAATTTCTTGAGCTAAAATAGGGCAACAAATCGGTATCTGAGTATGAAAGAGAATTTGTTCAGTTGAGTAAATATGCTCAGGAATGGATACAATCAGAAGTCGAAATGTGTAAAAGGTTTGAAGAAGGGTTGAATGAAGACATTAAATTGTTAATCAGAATTTTTGAAATCCGTGAGTTTGCTACATTAACACAGCGAGCTTATAAAGCAGAAGAGCTGAGTAAAGAGAAAAACAAGCTGAAAGTGAGGCTCGAATTTCTAGTAAAAGACCGGTAAGTAAATTACAGTTTTCTGCTTCAAAGAAATTGAAAAAGTATCAAGATCGTTTCACTTCAGTCACTGGGTATTCAAGTGGAGAACGAGGTTCTCAACGTTCTAATCCAAGACCATCTACTCCATCAATGACCAATGTGGGCAGTGTCGGTACCCCTAAGCCGAGATGCCAATACTGTAATAAAGCTCATTTTGGAGAATGTCGACTGAAGAGTAGGGTTTGTTACCGATGTGGTTCACTTGATCATTTCCTTAGAGATTGTCTAGAAAGGGGTAAAAAAGAAGCTGAATAGATATCAAAGCCGAGTAATCCAACTTCGAGGGGCAGACCACCTCGACCATCCGGTAATGTCAGTGGTAGCCGAGGAGCTACGAAAGATACTACAGGTAGGTCTGAGGCACGAGCACCTGCTAGGACATATGTCATCCGTGCCAAAGAAGATGCATCAGCACCCGATGTTATTACTGGTATATTTTCTTTACTTGATACTGATATTACTGCATTAATTGATCCTGGTTCTATGCATTCATATATATGTATAAAGCTTGCATGTGTTAAAAATTTATCTGTTGAACCTACTGAATTTGTGGTTAAAGTCTCGAACCCCCTAGGCCAGTCTGTGTTGGTGGATAAAATTTGTAAAAATTGTCCACTAATAGTAAGAGGTTATTGTTTCTCGGCTGATTTGATGTTACTTCCTTTTGATGAGTTCGATGTAATATTGGGCATGGATTGGTTAACCCAGCATGATGCAGTAGTAAATTGTAAACAGAAATATATTTTGTTAAAATATCAGAACGGTGAATTGCTTCGGGTTAAATCTGATCAGACAGAGGGGTTATCTGATGTGATTTCAGTTATTACTGCTCAAAGGTATGTCAAAAAGGGGTATGATGCCTTTCTTGCTTATGTATTAGACACCAAGGTATCTGAGTCGAAAATTTAGGCAGTGCCAGTGGTATGTGAATTTTCTAATGTGTTTCTAGAAGAATTACCAGGGTTGCCACCAAAAAGAAAAGTGAAATTCTCTATAGATTTCGTTCTAGGAACTACTCCGATTTCTATAGCTCCGTACCGGATGGCTCCTACAGAATTAAAAGAGTTAAAGATATAGTTACAGGAACTTGTTGATAAGGGTTTCGTGCGACTGAGTCATTCACCTTGGGGTGCCCCAGTTTTGTTTGTGAAAAAGAAAGACGGATCTTTAAGACTGTGTATCGACTACCGATAGCTTAATAAGGTAACCATAAAGAATAAGCACCCGTTACCCGAGATTGATGATTTATTTAATCAGCTAAAAGGTGCTACAGTGTTTTCTAATATTGATCTCTGATCGGGTTATTATCAGTTACGGGTAAAGGAATTAGATGTACCAAAGACAGCCTTCAGAACCAGGTACGGGTATTATGAGTTTCTGGTTATGCCGTTTGGCCTAACTAATGCACCTGCAGTATTTATGGATCTGATGAACCGGATATTCAGACCGTATTTAGACAGATTTGTGATAGTATTCATTGATGATATTTTAGTCTATTCCTGAGATGAAAACGAACATGCAGAACATTTGAGAACAGTGTTGCAAATTTTATGTGAAAAATAACTTTATGCTAAATTTAATAAATGTGAATTCTGGCTCCGAGAAGTGGGTTGGGATCGATGGTTGTTTGTTATTCAGAGACAGGGTATGTGTACCTCAGAATTCAGAGCCCATACAGAAGATTCTACACGAAGGTCACAGCAGTACTATGTCTGTACATTCGGGGAGTAATAAAATGTATAATAATCTGAAAAAGATATACTGGTGGCCAGGTATGAAACGTGATATCTCTGAATTTGTATCAAAGTGTTTAGTGTGTCAGCAGGTTAAAGCTGAACATCAGGTACCTTCGGGACTACTTCAGCCAATCACTATACCGGAATGGAAATGGGAAGGAATTACTATGGATTTTGTATCTGGATTACCGTTGTCTCTAAGGAAGAAAGATGCCATTTGAGTGATTGTTGACCGATTGACGAAGTCAGCACACTTTATTCCAGTACGTATGGATTATTATTCAGATAAACTGGCTGAATTGTATATATCTGAGATTGTCAGGCTACATGGAGTGCCTGTCTCTATTATGTCAGATAGAGATCCCCGATTTACGTCTCGTTTCTAGGAAAAATTGCAAGAAGCCTTAGGTACTCAGTTATATTTCAGCACTGCATTTCATCCTCAGACAGATGGCCAATCTGAACGTGTAATTTAGGTATTGGAAGATATGCTCCGATATTGTATACTAGATTTTGAAGGTAATTGGGAGAGGTATCTACCTTTGATTAAATTTGCTTATAATAACAGTTATCAGTCCAGTATTAAAATGGCTTCGTATAAAGCTTTGTATGGTAGAAAATGTAGAACACCGTTATATTGGACAGAGCTCAGTGAAAAGAAAATACATAGGGTTGATTTGATTCGAGAAACAGAAGAAAAAGTAAAGGTGATTCGGGATAGTCTAAAAGCAGCTTCCGATCGTCAGAAATCATATGCTGATCTTAAACGAAAAGAGATTGAATTTCAGGTTGGTGACAAGGTATTCCTAAAAGTGTCTCCTTGGAAGAAAGTTCTCCGGTTCGGTCGAAAGGGTAAATTGAGTTCAAGATTTATCGGGCCATATGAAATCATATAAAGAATTGGACTGGTCGCTTATCGATTGGCATTACCACCGGAACTTGATAGAATCCATAATATTTTTCATGTGTCTATGTTACGACGGTATCGATCGGATCCTTCACATGTTATTTCTCCGACAAAAGTGGAGATTTAGCCGGATATGAGTTACTGTGAAGAACCAGTTCAGATCTTGGCACCGGGAAACAAAGGAGCTCAAAAATAAAAAGATAAATCTGGTGAAAGTATTATGGAAAAAGCACGGGATTGAGGAAGCGACATGGGAACCGGAGGAGGCAATGAGGAAACAATACCCGAACCTCTTTACTGGTAAGATTTTCGAGGACGAAAATCCTTAAAGGGGGGAGAGTTGTAATGGCCTAAATTCAAGGTTATCGGAACGGTGGTTTCGTAACCACAAATCTGATTTAAAGAGAAATTTATTGTAATATTTTTGCATAAATATTGATATGATAGGAAATTGTATGAAAATATTGATAAATTTTTTTTACCGATTTAGTGGTTAGTTAGAAAAAAAAAAATATTGAAGAAATTAGGTAAAAACAAGTTATAGAGACCTTGATCTAGTAAAACCGAGTCGAAAATATTTTTATAAATATTTATGAAATATTATTAATATGGTATTAAAATTTCGTTAGAAAATTTTAACGTTTGGGCAGTTAATTAAATGAAAAGGACTAAATTGGAAAATGTGTAAAAGTGGTTAGAATGATTAAATAGCTTAAATGTTTAATGAGAAAGGGTTTAAAATGAAAATAGACCCAAAATTTATTTGGGCTGGACGGCAAGGGCATAAAATCAGCAAGAAAATGGGTGATTTAAGGGCAAAATTGGAATATTGCATTATTAACTAAATAAAACTAGGACTAATATGGAAATATCTAGACTTCTTGAGATTTCTCTTCATTCTCATCAGCCAAAACGCAATAGGAGGGGTTCTTTAAGCTGATAGCTCATAATTTTTTCACCGAGTGAGTTAATCCTTGCCTTTTTCTTGTAATTTTTGTGCTTTTAAGACTTTTACAACTAGGTCCTACTATTAAATTCATTAGTTTTGGATTTCATGGAAGAAATTGAAAGTCACCATGGTTGAGTGTTGTAAGTATATGATGATTTAGAATGAAACTTAAGCTTTAATCTTATTATATGATGGTTTTATTGAATGAGATGAATAGAAAGTGGATATTTAGGACCTATTTATAAAAGAGTGTGAAATTGAAGTCTAGTGCTGAAATTCTTATCTCCAAAGGCTATAAAGTAGTTTAAAATGATAGAATAAAGTGTTAATTAAGAAAAATCAGCTCAATTGAGAGGTTAATTGAGTAGGGACGAAATTATCACTTATTAAAAGCTTAGGGGAAAAATGGTAATAAACCTCTTGCACTAAAACAGTTTTGGACAGCAGCAGTAGTCCAACTTTGAAAAATCACCATAAATTGTAGAAATTGAATTAGAGGGTGAACAGAATATGGAATTAAATATTATTGAGTCTAGTTTCTCATAGAGAAACGGTGTAAGCAATGGAATTGTAAATCATGAGATATAATGCATTTTGTGAGACAAGGTCAGAATGATTTCGAGTTCCCCTATTTTGAATTTGGAAAATCACCAAAAATTTTATAAAAATAATTAGGGACTTAAATTTATATTTTTAAAATCCTTAATGAGTCTATTTTCAATAGAAACAAGCGGGAACATCATCCGAATCCCGTACGAGGAGATAATTAATTTTTAGTGAAGAAAGATCGGAACTGTCATAAGCAGAACAGGGGTAAATTTAAAGAATAAACTGTAGTTATTAGCTGAACTAAAAATTCTGAAAATTTTATGGTAAGAATATATGTGAGTCTAGTTTTAGGGAAAATTAGCGGATCTTAATTTGGAGTTCTGTAACTCAAGATAAAAATAATTTAGTAACTACGACTCAAGTAAACAACTTTGAATGAACTATAAATAATAGTGGGATTGTAGAGAATGGTACATAGAGGCATGAAATGTTAAATTGATGATTAAATTTATTTATTTAGATCCCGAAGACTCAAATACGAAGTTAGATTAAGGAAAGGAAAAAGTTCGGGATTAGTAGATTTTTGTATACGAACAAGTATCGAGGTAAGTTCGTGTAACTTGAATTATATTCTTAAATGCTTGAAATGCATGTTATTGATGTGAATATTATTTGAATGTTCATTGTATAAAAATTGATGAAACATTGATATATTTGATAAAAAGGGAAATAAATCCCGGTTGAATGAAAGGAAAATTCGATGGATCTCTGAAAAGGAATTGACGGTAAAAAGGATCTAGCCCGGACGGGTGATCCTATCCTGATATAGCCCTCCCAAAGAATATGTGTAAAATGGATTTAGCCCAGACAGGTAATCTAAATTAGGGTCTGAATTTAGCCTAGACTGGTAATTCAGATCCAAGCTCATTAGAGTAATTGTCGTTGCAGGGGATTTAGCCTGGACTGGTAATCCCGACAATACTCTATGAGTTTATATTACAGGGGATTTAGCCTGGACTGGTGATCCCGCTGTGAGGATGAGGTTCGCGAGAGTGTGCTCTCTGAAATGGAAATGTGCGCACATGAATATGAATTGACGGACCCGAATTTGTACACTAAAGTGTACCCCTGAAAATTCATCGAAATTCCAAAAATATTGTAACGCCCCCAACCCGAATCCGTCACCGGAATAGAGTTACGGAGCATTACCGGAGTTACTAATTTATTTATCAAATATTTTATTTCATCTAGCATTCATATTTAGAACCAATTAAAAATTAAACATATTGTCCCCTAAACGTACTTATTTTTCTCGACATGTTTTATTTAAATTTTATTATTCGTCTCAGTATGCTTAATTTTCTTTTATCATCGTATAAAAAATAATCATATATTTACATGTCAAGATGAATATCATTTTCTTGCCATTCCTTCATAAACTTAAATCAGGTAATTCATTATATCAAGATTTCATGTATTTAAAAATACAATTCAAGCTACACTAATTTACCTTGTTGCTTGTTTATGTTTATAATTTCACTAATCCGATATCTTTTCTCTTCCACGTTCAAGTCTCGTATTTTAGTTGCACGGATCTTTATAAATAAATTTAATCATCATTTTCATTCATTTCATATTTAAATAATAAAATAATCCATTACACGCAATTTGATCATTTTTGACATTTTTACAAAATCGCCCATAAAGTTCTACTTTTATTCAATTTAGTCCCTGAGCCTAAAACATGCAAATTAGCCATGCTAGTTGAATATTCATACATATTTTCCTCCTCCTCCTCCTCTCCATTCCACATCCTTAATTTATATAACATGCTATAAGTAACATTATCAATAATTTCACTATTTACTTGTATGTATATTCAAAATTGTCCATTTGCATCATGGTCACTAAATTGTTTATACCTTGAGCTACAGAACTCAAAATTAAGATCAGTAGTTTTTTCTTGAAACTAGACTCACATATCGTCTTACCATAAAATTTTTAGAATTTTTGGTTTAACCAATAAGTACAGTTTATTCTTTGAAGTCAGCCCTATTTTGTTGTCTGACAGTTCCGACCCTTCCTCACTAAAAATCAGTTATCTCCACGTACGGTATTTGAATGATGTTCCCATTTATTTCTATTGAAAATAAACTCATTCAGGAATCTAACCATATAAATTATGTCTCAAAATTATTTTTATACAATTTTTAATGATTTTTCCAATTCAGAACAGGGGAGCCCAAAATCATTCTGAATCAGTCTCACAAAAATATAACAGAATATAGAATTCCTTTACTTGTTTTGTTTATTTTATATGAAAATAGACTCAATAAGCTTTAATTCCATATCTCACTCAACTTCTAATTCAATTTCTACCATTTTTGGTGATTTTTCAAAGTTGACCTACTGCTGCTGTCCAAAACAGTTTTAGTGCAAAATATTGATTATCAAGTTTATAACACTCTTATTTCCCTTCTCTACAATATTTTGCATCACTTTCTCTTATTTTCTCTTCACTAACATATCAAGAATATAGAACCATATATAAGAAAACTCTACTTTAACATCATTTCCATGCTTTTTCAATAATATCAAGCTTAAAAATATATGGAAATCTTGATGTTCTTACATTGTCCCCTTGGTTTCAATCTTTAATTTGATTTTCTCTCTCTTCCAGCTTCCATTTCTTGAATTTATCTTGACATTCTAACTTCCCATAGTCTCCTTAATATTTTCTCTTTTGGTAGCTATGGAAATTCTTTTGATTTTTGGGTGAAAATGGTGAAATTTTAATGGAAGGACTAAATTGTAAAGAAAGAAAAATTTCTTTCTTCTCTTCTCTCCTCTCACGTTGGTTGCATGCATGGAAAGATGAAGAGAATTCTTCATTTTTCCTTCCTTATATACTAAATAAATAATAATAAAATAATAATAAATATCTTATTAAAATAATATTTATCTAATTAATTAATTTAAAATATCTTCAATATAATCATTACATTACAGAATTCTCTCTCTTACTAATTGACCATTTTGCCCTTCATGATCTTTTAAAATTCCATCCTTGAGTCATCACTTAATTTGAGAAAATTGCTATTTAGTCCCTCATAATTCTTCACCTATTCAATTTGGTCCTAATTCATCCATTTTCCTTAGTTTTGTAGATCATTCCACCCGTAAAATATTTGCACTATTGGTCCTTCAACTTTTTCAAATTTACACTTTAACCCCTCAAATTTTGAATATTTACTCTTGGACAACAAAACTTTTCTCACATTTACAATTTAGTCCTTTCTTGAATTAATATGTCATAATATACTTCCCAATGACATAACTCAATTTTCCTCTTCTTGTCACTTTATTTTCTTATTTTACTATATCAAGGATAATATCTTATTGTAGAAATTTTTGGGGTATTACAAATATTCAACGGGATAAATATGGGAAAATAATGATGGAATGGAAATCATGGTATTGATGAGCTCATCAGTCACGATATATATTATTGATACATTGAAATTATTAGACTAACTTGAATGTTGAGTTTGTGCATGTTAGGGTAACAATGCATTGAATGGATGTATAAATATTTATTGTATTGTATTGAAAATATTAGGTAAGTATAATTCTTGTTACATGAGCTTACTAAGCACAATGTGCTTACCCTGTTTTCTTTTCCCTAGTATTAAGAGCTCGGAGGTCAGCTTTGGTCGGAGACACATCACAGTATCAACCTCAACATTTTGGTATATCCAGAAACTTTATTTTGGAAATCAGTGGCATGTATAAGTTAATAAAGTAAATATTAATGTGAAATGAATGTAAAGTTAGCATTGGTGTGGCTAACAAACCTCGGTTTGGTATGTGATGAGATTATCTTATGAATATGCATGAATTTATTTTGAAAATATGTTGAATTGGATTGGTTGATTTGGATTGGTCTCGGTTTAAGTTTTGCAGGGAAGGTTAGATGTCTATAAAGGGGTTATATTGAATCAGAAAAAAAATTTAGTAAACTCCGGTAATGCCTCGTACCCTATTCCGGTGACGAATACGGGTAGGAGGTGTTACATCGATGCTCGTAAATTTTTGGGTTGTTGCAAAGCGGGATGGGTGTGTTAAATGGAGTGGAGAAGTTGATCTGGTTGGCTAAATCATTGGTTTAGTTGGATGGGTCAACAGTGATGCCATTCTAGAATTGTGAAGCTATGTTTTCCACACTCACCGCACTAATTGTTAATAAAGTGATACAAAAAGGAGATGTGGTGGTTTGATAAACCATAATATATACATATTTTTACCCCATGCTTGGCACATTTATGGATGAATTATCATTAGAATTGAGGAATATGATGCTCCTAATCCTTTAATTTCATGTTTTATACTTAGGTGAGCATGAGGAAGTGAAAAGAGCAAGGAATGGGCCAAAAACAAACACAATAAGCCCAAATCAGCATTAACACGGCCTAAGAAATTTTCACACGGGTAATCCACACGCCCATGTAGATTTATCAGTGTTGAAAACGACCTGAGCCCGAGTCACATAGGCGTGTCCCTGTTGAGCCCTGCTTCAATTTCACGCAGGAAATGCTAATTTTTGGGTATTTTGGGCATTCCAAAGTCTATATTAACCTCCTAAAGGGGGAAACAAAAGGCGGACACAAAGTAGAAAGTAAGGAATTACTCGAAGAACGCCGATTGATTCATCTCGGAAGCAAGGATCTACATCAAGACTGAAGATCTCCCTTAATTTCTCTCGAAGTTTTTTTTTTCTTTATGTTTTGTTGTTTTCCCTATTTTGAGATGTTTTCTTTTATAATTATGAACTAAATCCCTTAAATACTTGAGGGGGATGAAACCTAAGACGAATCTTGTTATTATTATCTGAATTATATGATAAATACTTGATTTGTTCTTAATTGTGTTATTTATTCTTGTGTTAATATTTCAGGATATTAATACAAGTTGAATGTGCTTATTCAGTGGAGCAAAAGTCCCTGTCTAAGAGTAGATCCACACAATTAAGCGGAGTTGATTGCAATCCTAGACATAGGACGATGAAAATCTGCCGGATTAGAGTCAAATCTAATAAGGGAATCCATAGATCGAGTTAATGCAATACTAGGGGTTTTAATTAGAAAGAAATTTCAATTAATCAACCTAGGGTTAGTTGTTCTTAGTCTTGAAAGAGATATTAACATAATTTAGGGATTTCTACGGATCAAGTCAAGTGAATAAATCGTCTAGTTCAGAGTCTAATAACAAGTGAAGTCTAAGTGAATTCTTCCTTGGGTATTGCCTTTATCAATCAGTTTTCCAAAAGTATTTTCCCCAATTTACTCTCTGTCGCATTTTAGTTTAGTTAGATTTTAGTTTAAAACAATTCCTCTTTATTTCTAGGCTAGATAATAGAAAGAAAGTTATTACTAATACTTTTAGTTCCTGTGGGTTCGACATTCTGGTCTTGCCACTAAACTATACTACTATTCGATAGGTGCGCTTGCCTTTATCGTGATAATAGTTAGTTTTTAGGCACGATCATATTACTTGACCATTATAAATATCACGCAACCATGGTTGTTGCGAAGGTCGGTTCACCCAGTTGGGGCGAGAGCAGAAGGTTACAAATAATGAAGGTGAGGAAAGTATCAAGGTTAAAAGCTGAAGATAAGTTGACAAAGTATAAGCTTGGTATTCTTGGAGAGTCAATCATTTCTTCATCATTCTTAAAGGTATTTATAGGTAAGGGTCCTGTGTAGGATGATGTTAACGTGTTAGACTTACCATCTAGTTATTATTAAGGAACGCGTGGAACAGATGTCTTCAATGAGACGAAGATGTCTATGATGGAACTAACCCTATCATTCACTCTAACTTGATGATGTAAGACAGTCGAGTTAATGTAGTGTTTGATAATCTGGATGGCGAATGACTTATGCTTGTCTGGATGATCTCTTCGAAAGAAAACCTTATGGGTGACCTTTCAATTTGCCGACAATTGACATACCATTTGAATATCTTTTTGATTTACCGACACGAATAATGAAATGATTTACGGGGACTATGAGTAATAAATATGAGTATATATGTTTGTTATGGTATGATATGGTTTTAGAAGGTTGCAGCCTTGTGATTTTCAATAAACTAACCGTTATGATTGTCATTCTTCTTTTGCTTTCAGCTTTGGACCAAACAGATTCTTTTTAGTTTGGCAGCATTCGACGCTACTTTTTGATAACTGTATATATATATATAAATGGGGTGATACAACCAACGGAAAGTTGCTTTCCCTGTTGCAATTTTATTCAACAAGAAGGTTTCAAGTTTTAGTTTAATTTGAATAATGACAATCCTGCTCTCTAACTTATTTTATTTTGGTACAATATCAATTCCAACAAACCTCATCCATTAAAATGGTTTTCTTTAAACAATTCATTTAATATTTATTTTTTTATTGAAATAGAAAATCTATAAAAATATCTTTTTTTTTATAAAATAAGTCTATTATTACAAGAGTATTTTTATATTTTCAATAAAAATTTTGCATACGATGAGATTTGAACCTATGTCTCTAACATCTACAATACCTACTTTATCACTTGAGCAAAAACTTGAGTTGGTATTTGATACACTGTCAACTTTTTTTATTCCACAAACAATTTTAAAAATTTATCATGTTTCCTTTTCTTTTAAATATATATATTTTAAATATTTTAGTATACCTTAACCCTTGATCTTGCTTGTGAGTCTAAAAACTCCACTAGCAATATATCAAATATTTTTCCAAAACTTTATTTTAATTTTTTATACATTTTAATTTTATTTTACAAGCTTTTTCATCAACATTGTACTTTGTGTGTATATATATATATATGCTTATATTAAATCATTGACTAAGTTGGTGTTACAAGCCAACCAAGCTCCAACTTCGTTGAGATATTATAAAATTACCTTTTCACATATAAAGTATCAAATATTAATACGAATATATTTTTGTGTTTTCATTTTTTTAATAAAATCAAGAGTAAACTATACAGATAGTCATCTAACTAACAAAAATTTTCATTTTAAGCATCTAAAATATTTATAAAAAATTACAATTTAAGCACCCATGTTACATGAAAGAATTTGAACTATTTATAGTTTACCCTAAAATATAGAATTTGAACTTAGGACATATACATATCAAAATTTTAACTTTGTCATTTCAACCAAAGCATCATTTGGATTTTATATAAACTTTTAATAAATATACTTATTACATAATTTTTTTTCATCCACATATTTTATATAAAATTTTAATAAATATACTTATTACTTAATTTTTTTTCATCCACATAATGGGTGTGCCATAAATCTAGTATTGATATCGTTAATTGAATTAGTGTCACAAGTCAACTTGATACAAACTCAAGATTAATGAATTTCCTTTTTAAAAATTAAGTTACCACTCTTGACTCTACCAATAATTCAGTTATTAAATAAATACTTTATAACTATATTTTTACTTTTTTTTATGAAGATGAAATTTTGACATTTTGATAACATGTTAAATGACCTAATATTAGAGGCAAATACAACGAGGTAGGATTAGACAGCATTTAATATTTTTAATCACATGTATTTATGTATTTAAATTTATTTTTACTCACAGTTTAAACTAATTTATTTTATTTTAATTCCATACATATTATATATATATATATTATTATTATTAATTTCAAATCATATGTTTAATTATTTATTGAATGCTATTATTCAACGCTATTATTAAACGCACACATGTGTTCTAAGCACGTGACTTGACGCGTTATAGATTTATTAGTATTGATAATGTCGTTGATTGAGTTGGTGTCATAAGTTAACCCAATACTTGCTCAAAATTGATGAGAATTTTATTTTAAAAAAACTATCACTCTAACTATTATTCAATTATTAAATAAATCTTTTATAGCTAGATTTTTAATGTAAGATTTTTCTTTCACAAATATATTAAATTATAATTGTGGAGTTAGGCTTCGTATTTTTCAGTTTTTCTTCTCTCAATTAAACTCTATTTTTAATTTCTCACTTAAACTCAAATTAGTGTAGGTTATTTTAATATTAGTTACCCACTTAAACTCTGATTAGTGTAGGTTATTTTAATATTAATTGACCTACAAATTTAGTCTATAAATAGACCATTTTCCCACTCGAGAAAGATAACTCATAACATATTTACGTATTACCTTTTCAAGTTTTTAGAGAATTTTGTGTTTAATTCTTATTTTTGGGTTTCGAGTTTTAGTTTTATCTCCATCTTTGTACTCTTAATTTTTGTCGTTATAGTGAAATTATATTTATTAGTGATTTTTTGTCCTTTTCAGAAGAATTTTTTCACATAAAATATTTATATTTGATCTTTTCAATTTCTTTATTATTTTACTTATTTATTGCTTAATCAAGTTTATTTAATATTCGGTTAAAAAAATTGAAGTTAATTTAGTGATTGTTGAGTTAATCTTGAGCCAATTAAATTTGAGTATTTTAATTTTTAACTTTAGTAGTTTACGAGCCTAATCAAATATTCATTTTTTCAATTAATATTTCTTTGGAGCATGAATAATTGTGGAATATAATCTCATTTTTTACTAAATAAATGAATCAATGATTTTAATTTAGCCAATTCAAATCATTTTAGCATTTTAAATTAAACTTCGGGTGTGTTTGGATAGACGGTGCGTTTTTTTGTGGTAAGTATAAAAATAATAATGGCGATAAGATTAAATATTATAGTGATACTGAAGCATAAAATAAAAAGTAAACTAAACGCACCCCACCCCTACCCCACCTCACCTCACCTCACCTCACCGTCCATCAAAATCCACCCTCCATCTTCAAAATAAAAGTAGATAAAATTTGATCTAAACTTCAAACTTTAAATAAAAAATCGATTAATTGAATTCTCGATTAATTGGACAATTTTTATTCACAAGTAAAAAAAATTCACGATTAATTAAATAGAATTTCATTTAATTTATAATTAATTTTAATTTTTTATGATGTAAAATTACATATTTTATATTTAGAATAATGAGAAAATACTATGTAAAAATTATTTCTCAAAATATATTATCCATTATTGATTATATACTTGGAAGAATAAATTTATTTAGAACTATTTATAAAATATTTAAATTTTACTAAAAAAATCATAAAATAAAGTTCATTTTATTAAAATAAATTTAAAAAATTAATATGAAAAAAATTGAAAATCAAACTGAAGTTAAAAAATTAAAAAAAAAAACAACTGAATTAAAAATTAAAAGAAAACTCCAGTGAGCTGAGCTCAACTCTGGTAAACTATTATTTACAAGAGAATTTAATCTCCCTTTTATGTATTAAAAATCTCAATCGAAAAAACAAAAATTATGGGATAATTGTTTGATATGATTAAAGAATGAAAAAGTATGGTTTATCATTTGATAAATAATTTTTTCGAATTAATAGCTATAATTTTGGAATAATTGAAAATGGACCACTTGTAACAATAATATTACAACAAAAGGTTAAGCTTTATTAAATTAAGTAAAGCCATCATTGATTTTATTGTCTTAAATGAAACAGAAAAGCATAATTTTATCACCGGCATGCGACACGTGATAATCATGAATTATAATTATTTTTATTATGTTCTTATTATTTCATGAATCTAAAATTTTCAAAATTTCTTCCACGCGTATTTGAGATTCATTCTTAAAATTTAAATTTAATATTAATTTTATAATTTAAAAATATTGACTTGGGGTAATTGTATACAATTAAATTTGTTGATATACATGCTATCAACGGAGATAGAGAAGGAGAAAAGGGGTGATGGTGTTGAGGAAGGCCAGTTCATCCATTCTAAGGTTGAAAGTCAGAAAAGTAGAGGGACTCAAGCAGTGGCAAATTCAGGAATACGATTTAGGGGGCAGGGGCGAAGTTAGAATTTTTTTTGGGAGGGACAAAATTAAATTATATATTTTTATGACAGTAAAAATACAATTTCGTCATTTTAATAGCCTATATATTTATAATTTTTAGAAGATTAAATTAAATTCTTATCATTTTTGGGGCCAAAGTGTAATTTTACTATTACTATTTAAAATTTTATAAATTATAAATAGCCTAAGTGAAAAAATTTTCATTCTACAGGGATCTGGGCCATTGCTAGCCTCCCCTTAGATCCGCCCCTAGACCCAAGCAGAGCTAGTAGAGGGTTTAGTGTGTTAGGGTTCTTGAGAGTGGAGAAAAATCCTCCAACAATGTTGATACCTTTGGATATTTATAGGTAAGGGTGGGTTCCTACCCAACTATGCCACTAAATGGGCCCTATATGGTCTAATGGAGGGTCCAATCGGATCCAAATTGAGGTAGGGATATAACAATAGCTTCCCCTAGTCGAGAGGTAGGTTATAAAGCGACTATACCTCGAGATCATCTATAGGTTGCCCCCTATTAATGGTAGTTGTAGCAAATAAAGTAATGAGACGAAGGGTACAATTATATACTCGACGACTCGGGAATATACGATGCCTTGTGAGGTTATTTGAAATTCATGCGCACCTTTTTTTAATAATGAAATTCTATTGATAGTTGACTCGTAGAATTTTTGTTTTGTGATTTAGCGGGTGGTATGCCCGTTGGCTCGACAATTCGTAATGTATAATGTATACTCGAGTGGTGTAATTGTCAATTGGAGGAACCAGAGTTATGTAGTGGAGATGTGTTTATGTATATCGCGGACAGGATTATTGAAAATATAAAATAGATGAAGTTCAAGCTATTCATTAGCAATATAAAATGTGAGAGATGCAACCCATTCATTGGTAATATGAAACGCAAGAAATGCACACCATCCGTTGGCGATATAAAACGTAAAAATGTGCACTATCCATTGCATAAGAAATTCACAATGCTCGTTAAACCATGAGCGGGAATATTATTTGTTGTCATAAATAATGGTAGCGAATGTAGTTTTTGGCCTGAGTTTTTTATGAGAAATATTGGATAAGTGCTTAGGGAAGGTGGTATTATAATGTTGATCTGGAGAAATAAAGTGTGTGTTCTTGTAATTATAAAATTTATTTGTTAACTTAACTCTAATCTTTACCTTACCTCCGTCGAGAGCTCGAATGGTTCATGGAGGGGCCCGAATGTTAAAGATATGTCTCACCTTCGTCGAAAGCCTGAATGGTTCACGGAGGGACTCAAGTGTTGAAGATATACCTCACCTCGATTGAGAGCCCAAAGGGTTTATGGATGCCTCATTTTTGACAAGAGCCCAAAGGGTTTGTAATAACCCGATTTTCAGTGGTGTCAGAACTAGTGGTTCAAGGCCACCAAATTCAGTGAGTAAGTTGTAAATTTTATTATTTAATATTCACGAGTCAAATGTAGTTTTTAAAAGATTTTTGAATTAGTAATTTGTGTTTTATAAGGATTTATTAGGTCAAGTGGTTTAGAAAATGAGGTATCGAGACCTCGATTCTATAAACCGAGCCGTAAATATTTTTGTCCACTCAACATGCCAATGGTCTAATTACCTTTTAAGGATCTCCACTTAAATTTCTATAGCTATTTGACACCTTTAGCTATTAGAACACAAGTTTTACACTTTACGCGATTTAGTCTTTTTTATCGAATTAAGTACTCAAACGGTAAAATTTCTTAACGAAATTTTCATGCAATCATACTATCATGTTGTAGACATCAAAATAATATTAAAATAAATATTTTAACCTCGGATTTGTGGTTCCAAAACCACTATTCTAATTTCACTAAAAACGAGCTATTATAGGTACCTTCAGGATTATTACAGCCAGTGACGATACCGGAATGGAAATGGGAAAGAGTTGCCATGGGTTTTGTATCAAGATTACCCCTATCCCCAAAGAAAGATGTCATCTGGGTGGTCATCGATCGTTTGATAAAGTCTGCACACTTTATTCCGGTACGTATGAATTTCTCCCTGGATAGATTAGCAACGTTATATGTTTTTTATATTGTCAAGCTACATGAAGTGTCAGTCTCCATTATTTTAGACAGAGATCCACGGTTCACATCTTGATTCTGGAACAAGTTGCAAGAGGCCTGGATACGCAATTACATTTCAGTACTGCATTCCATCCTCAGACTGATGGTCAATCCGAATGTGTGATACAGATTCTTAAAGATATACTTTGGTGCTGTATTTTAGAATTCGAATGCAATTGAGAAAAATATTTGCCACTAGTCGAATTTGCATATAATAATAACTATCAGTCAAGCATTAAAATGGCACCGTACGAAGCTCTGCATGGTTGTAAATATAGAACTCTTTTGTATTGGACTAAGCTCAATGAGAAAAAGATACATGGAGTTGATTTGATCCATAAGACTAAAGAAAAGGTGAAAGTGATCTGAGATAGCCTAAAAGCAGCTTCTGATCATCAGAAATCCTATGCGGATCTTAAATGTAAAGAAATAGAATTTCAAGTTGGTGACAAAGTATTTCTTAAAGTTTCACCTTGGAAGAAAGTTCTTTGGTTTGGCCCTAAAGGAAAACTGAGTCCAAGATTTATTGGGCCGTATAAGATTATTGAAAGAATCGGACCTGTTGCGTACCGATTAGTTTTATTGCTAGAACTTGAAAAAATTCACAATATTTTTTATGTGTCTATGTTACGACCATATTGATCAGATCCTTCACATGTTATCTCTCCGACAGATGTTGAGATTCAGCTTGACATGACATATAGTGAGGAACCGATTAGAATTTTAGCACGAGGGACAAAAAAACTGAGAAATAAAAAGGTAGCTTTAGTAAAAGTTATCTGGCAATGACACAGAATAGAAGAAGCAACCTGGGAACCAGAAGAAAATATGGGAAAGAAATATTCAAACCTCTTTACTAGTAAGATTTTCAAGGACGAAAATTTCTTAAGGGGGAGAATTGTAATAGCCCGATTTTCAGTTGTGTCGAAAACAATGGTTCGAGGCTACCAAATTTGGTGAGTAAACTCGTAAATTTTATTATTTAATATTTACGAGTCAAATGTGGTTTTTAAAAGATTTTTGAATTAGTAATTTGTGTTTTATAAGGATTTATTAGGTCAAGTGGTTTAGAAAATAAGGTATCGAGACCTCGATTCAATAAACCAAGCTATAAATATTCTTATTAACATTTATGGAGTGTCATTAAGATAGAATTAAATTTTTGTTAGAAAATTTTAACGTTTTGATAGTTAATTATTTAAAAAGGACTAAATTGAAAAAATATGCAAAACTTGTGAATTATAAGAAAAAGTGATTAAATGGTAAATAAGAGAGGACTTAAGGCATAAATATGCCTAAAGTAAGTGTCTGGGACGGCATAAGAAAGAAAATAATAATAAAATAAAGTCATTAATGGCAAAATTATAAATAAAGTGAAATTAAACATACAAAATAGAAAAATTAAAGGTTTCTAGGCAATTCTTCATCATTTTTTTGTCAAAAAATGCCACAGGAGAGCTATTTGAGCTGATTTTCATATATTTGCTTCATGTAAGTTTAATTCTTGCCCTTTTCTTGAAATTTTTATGTTTTTGATACTTTTAAAATTGGGTCCAACTAACTATTTAATTAGTTTTTTATTTTGTTGAAGTTACCATTGACGAGTTCATATTATTTTAGTTATTAGATGATGAAATTGGGATGTTTTTAGGTATTTAAAAGTATTTTGTTAAAGAATTTTGATGAAATCATAATTTACGGATTAAATTGAAAAGATGTTGAATTCATGGAAAATTATGAATTTTATGGAATTCAATGGGTTTTTATTGATATATATAAAATTTTTCTAGGCTTGGAATAAGAATTAAATTTCATGAATATCATTTTCCGAGCCTAGGGACAAAATCATAATAAATTAAAAGTATAGGGGTAAAATGGTAATTTTTCCAAAGATGTGTATTGGATTGAATTGAATATGAATTATGTTAAATTGATATTAAATTCATTCGTATATATCTGAATAGACTAAATATGTTGGATCGAAGAAAAAAAAGTATCGGATTAGTATATTACAATTCACGAACACTTGTCAATGTAAGTTCGTGTAACTAAATTGTGTATATTTATATGTTTAAATTAAATGTTGTATATGTGAATTGCTTAAACACTATATATATATGAAATTGATCACATATCCGATAATGCCCACCAAGTATTAAGTCTCATTTGAAAAAATGAAATTTGATGGATATAGCGTTCCCGAATTGGTAGTGGTTCTACGTATGTTGCAGGCACACCACAATTCGAAAGAGAGTCCCGTTATTAGCTCTCATGAGCATCCCGATATATGGTTCTTCCGAGCTTCCCATTAATAGCTCTTCGGAGCATCCTGATTGGTTGTGATTCTGCATGTGTTGTAGGCACATCATAACTCTTTTGAGCGTCCCGTTATATTGCTCTTCGTGAGCTTCCCGATTAAAGGCTCTTTATGAGCTTCTCGATAATGGCTCTCTGGAGCTTCTCGATATGGCTCGTTTGAACTTTCCAATATATGGCTATCCAAAGCTTCCCGATTAATGGCTCTTCGGAGCTACCCGTTATTGGCTCATATGAGCTTCCTGAATATCGCTCTTATTAGCTTCCCATTATACAGCTTGGGTAAGTGTCCCGTTATATGGCTCACTTGAGCTTCTTGTTATATGGCTCGAGAGAGGGCTTCCCAATTATGTACTCTAATAAGCACTCTCGAATATGAATTGACGGATTATAGATTCGTACACTTTGTGTGTACTACCCGTATGTCCATCGATATTTCATATGGTTTAACGGGCAAAGTTCCGATATAAGTTAAGATAAGTTCTGGATGAAATATTATCTGTCTACCTGAAAGTACATGGAAATTGTTACATGATTAGCTCATATTAGTTTCTTAACATTTACATGAAGTACATGACTAACATGTTTGATGAGATTATATGTGATTAGGCTAAATTGCCAAATTTCTTTGGATGAATTTTGCATGCTTACTTTAAATGTAAATGAATGGTAAGTTAATTTCTCGTTATACAAACTTACTAAGCATTAAATGCTTACTCTATTTTTTTTCCTCTATATTGTAGTACTCGGAGGCTCGTAAAGGTTGGAAGCTAGTTGGAGCTACATCACATTAACCCTCGAACTTTACAGTATATACAGTAAACTAATTTTGGTTATAATGGCATGTATAAGTTAAATATGACCTATGATGGCAGCGTAATGTTTGGTTGTAATTAGCCATTGGGATGGCTAATAAATGACATGTTTTCAAGTGTTTATATATGGTTTTAATGTGTTTGATGAATTTTTGAATTTTTTAAATGATAGGAATTATATAGGCTCGATATTAATTGATTTGAGTTAGTATAATTGGTAAGATATGCATGTATATGATTTGGGTCATTTAGGGGAAATTGAATACTTAGACATATTAGATGTTATAACATGTATTAAACTTAGTTTTAACTTGATTTGAATGTTTGGTATTGCCTTATGAATGTGTTAAGTGATAATGTAGGTGAAAGGCAATTTTGGGTGAGAAATATGGCTTGGAAATGGCCCTATTTCATCCACACAGGTAGAGACACGGGCGTGTGTCCCTGATAAATGATAAATTATACATATTTTTACCCCATGTTTAGCCTTTATTTTGGATGAATTATTATCAAATTAGTGAGAATTGGTGCTCGGATCTTTCTTTTTCATATCTTACACCTAGGAGAGCATAGGGAAGAGAAAAGAACGAAAAATGGACCAAAAAGGGAGAAAATGGGCCAAAATGTGTAATTGACACGGCCTAAGGATCATCGCACGGCTGTGGCACACGGTCGTGCCACACGAACATCACATGGTCCAGCCCCCGACAAGTATGGCCAGGCCACACGGCAGTGCCTCCATCGACAGACTCTCACACGGCCTCCTGTCGTGGCACACGGGAGTGGCACACGGGCGTGTTCTAGTCGTGAGGAAGAGGAATTTCACTCGGATTTGGATACTTAAGGGCTAAGAAAGCCATTCTAAACTCTATATAAAGACCCCAAAAGGCAACTCTAAAGATGTACTCTTTTCTCCCAAAAAGGAGCGCCATCTTTCAGCCAACACAAGGAGTGGAAGCAAGGAATTACTCCAAGGGAAGCATATTGATTCATCCCAGAAGCCAGAGTTCTACATCAAGACTGAGGATCTCTCTAAATTCCTTCAGGGGTTTTCGGGTTCTTTATGTTTTGTTATTTAATTCTTCTGAGATGTTTTCTTTCTTTATTATGAACTAAACCCCTCAAATACTTGAGGGGGATGAAACCTAAGACGAATCTTGTTATTATTTATTCTTGAGTTATATGATAAATACTTGAGTTGTTCTTAATTATGTGTGCTTAATTCTTGTGTTAATAAGCCTAGGTATTAATTCAAGAAACGGATGTGCTTAAAGCAGATGAGCAAAAGTCCCTGTGATAAGAGTAGATCTACCATAATTAAGCGGAGTTGCATGCAACCCTAGACACAGGGCGACATAAATCTGCCGGATTAGGGTCAAACCTAATATGGGGAATCATAGATCGAATTAATGCAACCTAGGGTGTTAATTAATAAAGGAACTTTAGTTAACAACCTAGGCCTAGTTGCTCTTCGCCTCGACGGAGGGTTTAGCATAAATTAGGGATCTCTACGGATCAAGTCAAGTGAATAAATCGTCTAGCTCAAGAACCAATAACAAGTGAAGTCTAGGTGGATTCTCCCTTAAGTATTACTTATATCAATCAGCTTTTCCCTAAAGTTTTCCCCAATTTACTTTTTGTGCACTTTTAGTTAGTTTTAGAATTAGTTTCAACCAAACCTTTTTTATTTCTAGGCTAGATAATAGAAAGGAAGTAAGTATTAGTACTTTTAGTTCCCTTCGGTACGATAACTCGGTCTTGCCACTAAACTATACTACTGTTTGATAGGTGCGCTTGCCTTTAACATCGTGATATTAGTTAGTTTTGGTGTGATCAGTTTTATAAATTTTATTACTTAATACCGCGAGTCGTTATCAGTCCCCTGCACCTAGGAAAAATTTTAAAGTTTTGCGAAAGATTCTCTGAGTACCCGGTTTAGTCCCGATTTGTTTCTAATGTGTATTTTGGCCTTTAGGCCCATATAAAATATATGAATATATTGAATCGGTATCTTAATATATCAGGTATAAATATATTTGAATATATTAGTATATAAAATACATTTTGGCACCAGATGGTATGTTTTGGTAGGTAACTTGGAATTAGCTTGGTAAACATTGGGTACAATTGTGCATATACGTTAGTTGTACATATAAATATATTGAATAAATGAACACACAAGTTATAATCTATCATCTAAGGTGCCTAAAGGAATATTGGTTGTATGTTAAGATATTATATATTTAAGGTTTGATTTTCACTTGTTTTGGATGCCATAATATGGCTTGTTTGTATGTATGATGATAAATATAGGTACATGTCTTGTTGGGTGAGAAAAATGGCTTATAAAATAGCCTATTTCCGTCTACAGGGGCAAAGGCACAGGCGTCTGTCTCAGTCGTGTGTGATACATGACCAAGTGACATGGTCGTCTGTCCCTTGTATATTTTAAAAAGTGCAAGTCAGTATGCTCACACGGCCTAACACATAGGCATGTGGCTTGGCCGTGTGACCCAAGTCAAAGAGCTTCCAAGTTTGGACACGGGCTGGGACACTGTTGTGTGCCCCTATTTCGAATGCCCATAAGGCCTGAGACACAGGCATGTCTCTTGACTGTGTAAGACACACGGCCTGACCACAAGGGCATGTGTCCCCTGTACCTTGGAAAATTTTTTTGATATTTTCCGAAAAATTCTCTGAGTACCTGGTTCAGTCTCGACTTATTTCTAATGTGTATTTTAGGCCTCGGTGGCTCATATAAGAGACTTTATGATTGACTTCTGATATGAATTCTATATGATGTGAAATATCTGTTTACTTTATCTATAAATTTTGGTAATGCTCCGTAACTTTGTTCTGGTGACAGATAAGGGTTAGGGGAGTTACACCAAAGGGTTCATGGATGCCTCATCTTTGCTAAGAGCCCAAAGGGTTCACTGAAGGGCCCGAATGCCCTACTCTTAGACACATAGAAAGAGGCTTACGGAATGAACCACAGGTCGGTCGCACTACTGTGGCTCTTGTAGCTTGAAATTACGTGGAGAGTAAGGTCCTGCCGCATCGAACCACAACCATCAGTCAAGTCTACTCGGTTGGATTTATATGATAAAAATCATGTTGAGTCACTACCGTCGGCCAAACCAACCCGAATTTAGGTGATGAAAATCATGTTGAATCATAGTCGTCAACCAGGTCTACTCGGCTTGGACTTATGTGATGAAAACCATGTTGAATCACTATTGTCGACCCAGCTGGCCTAGATTTATGTGATGAATGTAGAATCATAAGTACAACATGTAGAATTTATAGATATGACATAAATATAAATAGTGGATGAGATTCCCTCTCTAACAATATACACTATAGGAACATACATATATGTAAGGGGGTATAACCACCCATGGGAACCCCTCGTGGGTCCTCTTGCCCAAACTCATATAGACATGCATGTACAGGCAAGTATAGGTAAACATACCGAATGTTTACCATCCGTGGGGTGTAACCATCTGAGGATGTGAATGAAGACCTTGGGTGGTAGCTGCCCATGGTGTGTACACACTCAAATGAGCTTTATGAAATAGAAAGGTACAACAATAATTTTGGATAATTACAACAAAGTTTAGTCGATGAGGTGTAGCTGCGGAGCTCGACCCATCATTCTTTGGGTCAAATGTGCAAATACTCCCCCCCTTTATACAGTTAAAAGAGTATGTGAGGATCCATTTTAAAAACATTAGCAACCATCGATATCAAATGATCTCATACCTCTTAATTCGTAACACCTCACGTCCAATTCATATTAATGTAACAAGCACATGCAAACACAATGAGTCACATTGCTACCCTTCAAAAATAATAAATGAAATGCACATTTTAATATTTCAAAATAATATTTTGAATATTCTAAAATCGATTCCAATGGTTTTTTTTTGTTGAATAAATTCAAAAGAAAATTAAGCCAAATTTATGGGCAGATTTTATGCTGATCATCAATTTGGTCAATGATTAAGAAAAAATTTAGCAATTTCATCAAAATAATTACTATATGTGTTTCTATTACCCCCACTAAACATACAGACCATGAACCAAAAGTCTTGCTTATAACAGTATTAATAGTAAGGCAATTTCATCAAAACTCTTTTTTCGATTTTTTTGTAGACATTTTCACAAACATTTTACAGGCAATGCCGAAAAGGAGTGTTAAATGCCCCCACACGTACATGAAAATCAATGGAATAAGAGAGGTAAAAGTATAGGAAACCCTGTAATTAGGGGTAGATTGAATTTAGGTCCCTCTACTGAAGAAATGAACAAACTGGCCCTTATATATTTTGAAACATGCAAATTAGCCCCTTCGTAATTTTTTTTTGTTAAATGATGACGTGGACAAGCTGAAATTTTTTTATGGGTAAACTATAAAAATGGTCACCCAACTATGCCTTTTGTTCTATTTTGGTCACCCAATTATTAAGTTTTTTTTATTTAGTCACTAAAATTTTTGATATTTAATATTTCAATCTCCTTTAGCTTATGTGGCCTTTTTTTTATTGGTCTAGCACCAAAATTAGTCCTTTAATGTTTACACACTCTATCAATTTGACCTTAAATATAAAAAAATTCAACAAATTTAGCCCTTAATGTTTACAAAATTTGTCATTTTAGTTCTAATTCTAAAAAAATTAATAAATTTGACCCTCAATATTTACAAAATCTATCAATTTATTCCTAACTCTAAAAATTTAAAAGATACTTAAAAAAAATTCATTTTTAGCTCTTTATAATCATCAACTAATACATGTGAGATATTATAAGAAAAAGAGTACACTCTTTCAAGCCACTTGCAAAATAACTCTAAAATTTGGGATAAAACACAAAAAAATTTAAGATCCAAATAGAAAATAAAGACATTAATGTTATTTGTTTGGGTAGTAATGTAACCAATTATTCCAAATAAGTTCTAAATCAATTGGTTCGGTCCAGTGTGAAGCCTAAATTATAGTAAAAGAAATTGTTGCAAATGACTTAAAAGAGGGTATTCTTTTTCTTTTTTTAATATCTCACATGGATTATTCGATGTATTATAAAGGGCTAACAATGATTTTTTTTAAAAATATATATTTTTTAATTTTTAGAGTTAGGACTAAATTGACTTATTGAATTTTTTAGAATTAGAACTAAAATGAAAATTTTCGTAAACATTAAACTCTAAATTTATTGAATTTTTTATATTTAGGATCAAATTAATAGAATGTGTAAATATTATAAGGCTAATTTTGTTTCCTAGACCAATGAAAAAGCCTACATAAGCTTAGAGTAACTAAAATATTTAATTTTAAAAAGTTAAGCGATTAAATTGAAAAAATTAATAGTTGAGTGACCAAAATAGAACAAAAAAACATGATTAGGTGACCATTTTTATAATTTACCCATAAAAAATAATTTTAGTATATCCACATCACCATTTAATAGAAAAAATTTTAACCATAAACTAATTTACATATTTCAAAATGTAAAAAAATTTATTTTCCAATAGATGAATTAAAATAAAATCCAGCCAAGGTATAATGGCTTCACTAGTACTTTTACGGAACAAGAGATTATGACCTTCATTAAATAGCCCTCTTTTCCATTCTTACGCTTTGAACCTTCAAAGGAGGCCAACATTTTGTACTTTTTTTTTTTTTTTTTCTCAATGGCGGCAAGTGCAGTTCTTAGATTCCGACAACATTTCGTATGCTTTTAGAACAATTTGCGTATCCCAATTGGAAAACCAGTTCATCTTCAATGGTATTTATAATCCATTATTTTCTCTAATCATAAAACGAAAACGATCAGTATAATTTCCTAATAAAGCTGGAAAATTTCACTAATCAAATATTTTAAATAAAAACTTAAATAAATCATCAATTATGTAAAATTGGCAGAGATTAAAATAAGAATCGAATGAAATTAAATGAGAAATTGTAAATAAAAGAATTAAGTGAACAACATCACCAGTAAATAGATCGGAGTTTCGTCATCAGCGTTCGGTCTATATTTACCATATCATTGTTAACACACGTTATAAATAAAGATAGAGAAGGAAATGGGTGGTGTCGAGGAAGGCCGATTTACCTATTTTAGGGCCAAAAGTTAAAAAAGTAGAAAGACTCAGACATAGTAGAGAGTTTAGTGTGTTAGAACTTTTGAAGGCGGAGAAGAATCCTCTACAATGTTGATACATTGGGGTATTTATAGGTAAATGTGGATTTTTACTCAATTATGTCACTCAGTGGGTCTTAAGTGATCCAATGAAAAGTTCAACCAAATCCAAATTGAGGTAGGGATATAACAAAAATTATTTTAATCCAATTTAATATTAAATTTGAAATTAGCTTTGTTGATTTAATTTTATGTATGTTTGAAAATATCCATCAATGAGATCTTTGTTTGATGGTAGGTACGAGGTATTGAAAACTTTAAGATTTTAAGTTTGAATGTTACATTATCTAAGTTACAGTTCTTGGTTTAAATTTAGATTCACCTCTCACTATGTGTGGGTTTTACTATGATGTAGGTTCGAATCAAAGGCGTAGCTAGAGGTCTGGCAGGGACATTTTAAAATTTTTAAAATTTTAAATTAATAAAGGTTAAATTACACTTTGACCCCTCTTAAAAATATAAAATTTGATTTAATCCTTCAAAATTTATAAAGATATAGGATATCAAAATAATGAAATTATATTTTTATTATCGAAAAAATTATAATTTAATTTCTACCCTAAAATATATTTTTGAATTCACTCCTTGTTGGGATATATTTTTATTATCTGTTTATTTATTTATGCATTGTAATAAGTAACTCTAGTTGATTTAGATTTAATTACAGCTATGCAAATATATTATACATTTATCCAACTACTTTCATATTAAATAAATATTATACTAAATAAATATGTAATAAGTAGACATATCTAAATGATGCTGCATAGGTAATCTATTAGGTAGCAAGTTTACGTTAAGACATTCACTTTCAATCTGGTCAAGTGTTTAAAGAAATGGTTATTGTTCAAATCTCCAAAGAATTTTGGTCGGCTTATTTGTGATTTACGTAAAACCCTAATTGGCCATTGCCCCAGGAAATCTAATCCAAATTAAGATCACAAACATCCTTGGATTTTAACTGAAATCGGATTTACAAAAATCTTATGAATATCTAATTTAGTTTTATTTTTTAAGAGATTTATATTTTTTTTATTTTTTTCAAATATTGTTGAAAGGCAATGATACTTTAAATAATAAGCTAATTTTAAACATACATCAACTATAAGAATAAAATATTAGTTTTGCGAGTGAAAAAAAATTATATATTAAAAATCAAGTGAGAAATTTGATAAAATAATTTAAGTTAAAAATTAAAAAAAAATAAGTGTAATAAGGTAAAATACTATTATCACTAAAAAAAATTAAATCTTATGATAGTATTGTTTTGCTTAAATTATGCTGTTAGTTCTGGTACTTTAATTTAATCAATTTTAATTTATGTAATTTTTGAATTTCTGATTTAAATACTAGCAATTAAATCCTTTTGATTAAATTTAATTACTGGTCTTGTACTATGCATACAGTTATAGATTTAATCCACATTCTCCAATTAGATCATTCTTAGACTCTATACTTTTAAAATTTTGAAATTTCAATCTTGATGTAAATGACAGACGTTAATCTATTAACTGAAATTTTAGTGAGTACACATGTGATAATATGTTTGCCATATCAGAATTTGGAAATAACAAAATTTAACTTAATAAATGTAACAATTATCTTTGCTGAAAACTTAAATTTTAAATTTTAAAAAAATAAAGACTAAAAATAACTAAATTAAAAGAACACAGACTACATTCGTAACTTTTTGTGAAGTACAGAGAATAATAATAAAATTTAACCTATTATTTTACTAAGAAAATATGTAAAAACAAAAATACACGTATTGCTTTATAAAAATAAAATATAATAATTAATTTTAAAAGAATTGAAGAGATTAATATAATTATAGATATAGATAAATTGAGAATATTTGATTCCAAATTCTGGAACTTTAGGCGTTCGATGCCATTTCCAGTCAATTTGAAGTAAATAGATAGAAAGTCTACAGTGGCATTACCGTAATAAACCCGCATACGCAAACCCAATTTGGTTACACCTCAACATCTCTCATGTCTACTTCACTCTTTCCCTTTTTCTTTTGTTTTTCTTTTTATCCGTTGAAGCTTGAAAACTCCTCTCACTGTGTTTTTTTTTTCCTTTCATTTCTGTTTAAAGCACAAAAACCCCTTAGTTCCCTAGCTTTTCCCTTCTCTCTGATCTCTATTTCTGCTAACATTTCCTTCAACTTTCCCGTGAAAATTCTATCCCTCGCCGGAACCAATGCCAGTCACCGGCGAAACCGATGATGGCAACAATAACAAATCTATATCTCAGATTCTTTCATACAAAACGCCCCTGTTCAACCTTAAGCTCTACTTAGTAATCTCAATCTTCCTGGTCTTTTTTCTTCTTCTATTCTCTTTTACGATCTTCCTCTGTTGCCGTTTAAACAGAAATGCCCGGAAACGGAAAGTGAAACATAGCTCAGGTCTGATTCCGTTAGTCTCCAAAGAGATTGTGGAGATCAAGGCGTTGGATCAACATGCCGATTGCTTTAGAGACGAGGGCAAGATCGGAATCCTGGTTCCCAAGAAGAGTAACGAAGGTGTCAGCGACGATGCCTCCGGAGCTAGTGACGTGTCGGCGGATGCTCAGAATATCGGGTGGGGTCGATGGTATAGCATGAGGGAGCTGGAGGTGGCGACTCGTGGATTCGCCGAAGAGAATGTGATCGGTGAAGGTGGTTACGGTATCGTTTTCAAAGGCATTTTGCAAGATGGTTCGGTCGTTGCTGTAAAAAATCTGCTTAATAACAAGTACGTAAAAAGAGCTTCCTTAAGTTATTCTTCCCTCTGTTTGTTTCTGGGGAAAAGACAAAAGCAGTTTCCTGGAAAACTCATTATCTTGTTTATTCTTTTTTTTTAAGTTTTTTTAATTTTTTTATACCTTCTAGATCCAAGACAGACTGTTAAAAGATCATGCTTCTGATTTTTTAAATTGCTGTTTTGATTTTAATCTACCTCTTTCAATCTACTTTTTAAAATTGTTAAGTAAAATTAACTACATCTCTTTGTTGCGTGGCGCAGTATTAGGAAAAGTAAAAAAAAGAAATGGCTACTTTGTTCTTTATTGCTTTAAAATAAAATAATCAAACTGTTTTTCGCTTTCTTTGCTTTTACTTTTCCTCTCATTTCTTTTAATGTTGACTAGGAAACGGTAAGCAATATAAGATTTGTTTATTAATTTTATTTTAGTTATTGTTTAAGCGAAATCTCTGTTGCATTGTTAACAGGGGCCAAGCAGAAAAGGAGTTCACCGTAGAAGTTGAAGCCATTGGCAAAGTGAGGCATAAGAACTTGGTAGGATTAGTTGGGTACTGCGCTGAAGGTGCTCGAAGGTAAATTTTTTATATGCAATTTGACATAGACAAACCTTTGTATCTTTAAGTGAAAATGAACTGAAAAATACTAAATTACTATTTCTTCAGGATGCTTGTGTATGAATACGTCGACAATGGGAACTTGGAGCAGTGGTTACATGGCGATGTAGGTCCTGTTAGTCCGCTTACCTGGGATATAAGAATGAAGATTGCGATAGGAACGGCAAAAGGGTTCGGAGTTCCCTCCTTTTTTTACCTTGCCGAGGCTCATGAAACATTATTTATATTGCATCTGCCTGGAAAAATAAAAACTTTTACATGTCCAGTTGGATATCATCTTCTGTGGCATTACTCGCGTCCTTTATGTCCGCTTAGAAATCTTTTTATGCTTAGTATCATATTGATTGAGAAGAAAAAGAAGCTGAAAGTTGAAAATTTAATAATACATGTATCGGCTTAAGAGCAGGGAGGTTTCATCAAAACCTCCTATGCCCTGATTTTGTATCTTCATATTGTAAACTTTCATTAGTCTCTAATCTCAAAGTGGCATCTAGTTTTTGTCGTACTTGCATCCTTTTTCAGGTTTACCCTCCACTAATTATTATGTTATTACTTACTTTGCAGGTTAGCCTATTTACATGAAGGGCTGGAACCTAAAGTTGTGCATCGGGATGTAAAATCGAGTAATATTCTTCTTGACAAAAAGTGGAACCCAAAAGTATCAGATTTTGGACTAGCCAAGCTCTTAGGATCTGAAGCTAGCTATGTGACGACTCGTGTCATGGGAACATTCGGGTTTGTTCTCTTTTTGTCTATATTTTTGCGGATGGGAACATATTCATACCCTACTCCATTAGTTCTTATTGTGTTGTATATTGGGTTTTCTTTGCAGTTATGTATCTCCGGAATATGCAAGCACAGGTATGCTTAACGAGGGAAGTGATGTCTATAGTTTTGGAGTTCTACTCATGGAGATAATTACAGGGAGAAGCCCAATTGATTATTCTAGGCCACCTGGAGAGGTAAGAGTGTTTCTCCTGCAATAATACCACTAAAACACTGCAATAACACCATCTTTGTCTGATGTATTTCAGATGAACTTAGTTGATTGGTTCAAAGGTATGGTAGCGAGTCGTCATGGAGAAGAGATTGTGGACCCATTGATTGAAGTTCAACCCTCACCTAGAGCTTTGAAACGAGCATTGCTTGTTTGTCTCCGCTGTATAGATATGGATGCCAATAAGCGCCCAAAAATGGGGCAGATTGTTCATATGCTTGAGGCAGATGATTTTCCCTTCCGCACTGTAAGTCCTGTCGCATGCTTTCTTCACAACCTTGTATAATTCATCCCTGAGTACTGAAATTCTGAAAACATACTGATTCCTTAATATATGATACCTTTTTATTACACCGAGTGAATGATTTCATGCTGAATTTTATGCACACCGAGCATTTAGGGACATCAGTTGTGCCAGAGGCCAACAGTTGCTGATGGCTGACATGTTTATAAAAACCTTTAAACAGGCTGATGTAGTAATCTAATTGTCTATTACCTTTGGACATGAGATCCCGGTTCAGTTTTCCCCTGCTTCCAGCTGTTTTGAGTTAGTTACCTGTTCCTTTTATTTTGTCTGCAGGAGCACCGACAGGCTCGGGAGAGAGATACTGTTCCGCCCTCTGTGCCGAAAGTTGGTCATCCAAAGCGTTTCGAGAATGTTGACATAGAGAAATCAAGATGGAGATAAGTTATTGTTTGTTAAAAGGCATTATGATTGATGGTTCCTGAGGTCAGCTTATGTTGTAGAATAATTTTTATATGAAAAGATCTTACACACCTGGGATGTGCATACGCATATACATATGTATAATTTTTCTTACATTGTTGGTACACTGCAGCATTTTAGAATTCAAGAAGCCTTGTAAATATGTAGTTGCCATTTTTAATATTTGATATTATAGATTATACCAGTCTGTTTAAGTGCATCGATCCTCTCCATTCCTACATGGATGAAAAGCATGATATTGTGTCTGTCAAAAACATGTTACATAAAAAAAAAAAAGCCTGATATCTTAGGTTAAGGAGGTGTTCAAAATTGGTAGCAGAAGTTAGAACATTATATTATGTTGATTTGATTAAAAAAAAAGTTAGGTTTAAGATAGTTAATCTGACATGAGTCAGTTTTGAAGAAATTTAAAATATAGCCATGTGAAAATGAGGTTGAGATGGTTGGGTCGTGTTACATCATTTTTGGATAAACAGTCATTGTTGAGTATGATGTAAAGGAACCGAAAACATGTTGAATCAAAGACACAACCGAATGCTTATTGCCGAAGGCCTGTCAGCCGTCTGATTTATTTATTAAAATTATATATAACTTCAAAATAAGGGTTTTCAAATTTTAATTTATAAAATGCACTTTCTGTATGATCTCATCACCCGTTTAAAATTTAAAATACAATAACAAATTTGAAATTCTCGCCTTACGAAATTGGCTCATATAATTAACCTCGTCGTTCATTCAATGTTAAAAGGATCTTTCTATTTATTTTTGAATCGTCCAATTACTTGAATTAAATTTATAAACCAAGCTTGCTTATAGGTAAATGACAAGGGTGAATGTAAAGGGGCATGCAGAGGACTAATTACATTTCAGTCCCTTTAAAAATCAAATTATAAATTTATATATGGTAAAATTGTTCCTTGGTCCCCAAAATAAAAAAAAATTATTTAGTTCTTTTAAAAAAATGATGAAATAATAAACTAATATATGATAAAATTATTTTTTGACCTTTAGAATAGTCTTCAAACTTTCTGATTAATCCAATTTGAATTCTGATTAACCAAATTCTTTTACCAAATATTTTTTTTCAATATTCTCGATATTTGGGAAGTGAACTTCAAACTAAAACTATAAACACAAGGTAACCGATAGATCTCTAGGTTTTTCAATTTTGCTTCTCTTCTAGTTGGCCACCACCTCAAAATTATAGATCTCATATTATAATTGCTTTGATTAGCAACAAGTACAATCACTACTTAAATATAGAATTTAAAACTTAAAATAATTTAAAATTTTCTAAGTACAAAAAAATTGCACAAAATAAATTTTTCTATAAAAGAGTTTCTCTTAAGGTGTTGATGCGTCTGGAATGGCCAGCCAACCTCTATATTTATGAAGAAAACATATTGAAGAGCTTAAGATTAATTCGAAATTTAAAAATAATGAAAACACAAGAATCCTTGTACAAATAGTACACTAATCAGCTATTGAGGGACTAAGAAGCTCCTTAGCCGACTTTGCCTTGGTCGAATAGGGCTTGCTTGGCGACAAGCTATTGGTTATGAGCCTTGGACATTAAATATTTGACATTTGTAAAACTTCATCAATTCAGCACCTTAGTTAACGAAAGCCATTGTGGAACTTGCTTATTTGTTAGATTTTTAAAAGATTAAAAATTAGTAAAAGTGAATGGATTTCAAACTAAAAAAAGAAAAACAATGAATTTTAAAAAAAAAAAAAAAAGAAGACAAAACGAACCCAAAATAAAAAGGTTTTGAACTTTCATCCAATCCAATTATTCAAAATGATTTTTGGATTTCTTTTCGTACAATTTATTTTTTAAAGTTAAAGTTGGTGAAAATAATTATGTAGTAAATTTAGAAAAAGTTAAACATAAAAGCCAAATATGGTTGCGCTTTAAATGATAAAATTAGAGTCAACTTAATAATTTAATTATTAAGTTTGAATTTCATTATATGCATGTATTTTCTGAATTTTATATAAGATACAAATACCCTAAAAATATTTATTATCTTGTTAAAATAATAATATAACAATTTAATAACTAAGGTGAAACCCAATTCAAAAGTGACACTTAGTCAAAATCTTGATACATAGATATATTTTAGAATACAAATAAACGTTATAATTTGAATAGCACAATATATAAAAATAAAAATAAACTATATTAGTTAATAAATTTTAAATTAATTTATTATGAATTAACTGAAAGCTATAAATAATTTATAAACAACCCCTTTTAGTTTGTGATAATATCTATCACTTAGAAACTACAAGTCTTGCAAAATCCTTTTCAATAACCATTTTCACCCCCATATAATTTCCTGTATTCACTTATCATCCCAAGGAATTGATTAGAACCAGAATTTTAACAGGTCGCAACTAGCATTAGAAAAAATGTCGGTTCTTTTACAAACTATTCTTTAAAAAAAAAAAAAAGGAAAGAAAGAATGCCGACTTTTTTTGAAATCACATTTTCCAATGAATACTCCCGGGTGATTTCGAAATTACCGAACGTTCCTTAAAACAAGACCAAAAGAAAAAAAGCCGCACTTCAAAATTCATGACATAGAACTATGATGTATCCTATTCTTAATCCCATATAAGAAAATCTATATCTAAAAACTAGAACAGTAAAATCCTTCCCATAAGCATCACTCGCATCATAGAGTATTAATGCAAGATTGACAGATAGCGACCTGGTAAATGCAAGTGAAAACCAAGATTAAGAAGCAATCAATCCTTCCTACTAGCTTATATTTTTCATTTTTAACGTGTTGTGTAGCCATAAGCCTCCTGTGTCTCATATAAAGCCACAAATAGTATAAAAGCCGGACTATATGCAAAAAAATTAATTAAAAAAAGTACAAACAAACAAAAAATGGACAACCTACCTAGCCGCTAGCTACAATCTCATGAATGGCATCACTAACAGCTTCGTCCTCGGATCTAACAGCAAGTTTCATAGCTACATCCTTTGGACCGTCAATTCCAAATTGCAAACGCACTAGCACCTTCACATTCCCTATGTATACTCCTGATAGTAGACATGTGTGTGACCTTGAATTGCTTGGTACAACCTCCGTCCCCTAGACTCCCCACACCAAGAAGAAAATCATAAAATTAGAGTGGAAACTTGACAGTGCAATGTAAGGTAATCAAGGTAAAACACACTGCATATCCTTCACAACAGCATATAGCAGAAAAACACAGTGCAGTTACCTCACAGGGTTGCATGCCAAGAAGATTTATGACGGCATTAACAGCTTCAGCCAGGTTTTCCCTTGGGCCAAGGCCGTATTCATCTACACGCTCACAGTCTGAACCCATGCTTTCCCATGCATTCCTGAAATTTGAGACACCCACTTTCAACATGTAATCAGCGGCAACAACTTCAAGCTCCTCTAGTTGGTACTCATCCTCTACTCCATCATCCTCAGCCTCACCAGTACTTGGATCAACCTAGAAGAATATCAGTGCGAGCATGACACATGGAAAACAAACTCCTTCAATTCATGCCAAAAGGCTATATAGAGAGATATATGCACAGAAGGTTTCTTCACAAACGTGTGATCATCCAGAACCAATTTAAATGTGTAGGCTTCACAAAATGGGTTGTCATTCAGAACAAATTCAAAGCTGATGCATGGCCATGAAACAATCCAAATAAAGGAACATTATTGAAGGCCATAAATTCTGCCAAAGCCAGAAAGGGAAGAAGTCATACCTCTTTTACAATGAACCTCAGCATATTTGAGAATTTTCCAACAGCTGGGACCCCCTCTGGCTTCTCAAATGCCACAAAAGTCTGTCCAGGTGAATCATATGGAAGTGATCTTAAAGGCTTTGAAGCTACTTCAGCAAATTCCTCAGCCTCTGAAGCATCCACAATAACAGTGACCTGGAAACGAGCAGATTAAGATCTCAACATAGAGTCTATCATAGGTTTTGAGTAATTTATAGATGCTTTGTGTAATTTGATCATTTACATTCTCCAATAATTGCTCTGGAATAGTATTGGTGCAGTTGTACTGAAACACAACATGGCCATCAAAAATATGTTTGACGACATTAACTGCATATTCTGTTTCTGCTTCTGTCAGCTCCACAGGTGCAGAGGACTGGCCAATAAGAATTAGAAACAATGTAAGTTTAAAATAAAGCCTAAAACACTATACAAATGGAACACAAGTCAAAGCCAAATGAAGTACCTTGAAAAGTTTGCCAAAGTTTGCAAACTCAGGAATTGATGAAAGAAGCTTCTCATAAGCATCAATAGTTGAGGGTGGGCCGGGAGGAGGACCACCATGACAAGTTGGCTTTTTACCAGGAGCTTTCTTCTCAGCAAGTGGTTGAATCTTGACCTCCTTTGGTACAGAATTTATGTCAAAAGACTCTTCAGATGGCTCCTACACCCAAACAACAAAATTAAAAACACGTGAGATGATCAGAAAAGAAGAAATAAGTGTAACAGAAATTTAGAAACTTACATAATTTTTTAGACTTCTCTCGAGGTTCACTAGAGGGATATCTAGGGAGCCAAAGAGGAACTCCTTCACATCTTCACCAGTTTCAACAACTGCACCATCGGCGCCAAGTGTATTAAGATAAAGTGTAGCCCTGTCACGAACCTATAGAAAAATTTTAAAATGCTCAGATTGTTTGAATATGAAGGAAAAGGCATCAAATTTGACTTCCTAAAGCTGGAATTAAGCATGCATCAATAACAAAGGAAAGGAAAATAATGCATGCATCCGCATATACTAAATCTGTCCAAATACAAACAAAAACTACAAGTGAAAACAGTAAAAAGAAGGGGATTATTAGACTCACCTCATCATCAGTGTCAAAGAGACATCGTCTTAAGAGAACAAATATGCGAGGCTGCAAAAGAATGCATGGCCAATAAGTCACAGGTTAAGTTTACTACAGAAATGCAAAAGAGAAAAATTAAGATTTCACACCTTCAATGAATCAACCATAGCACCAAATTTTGCAAGGGTGCTGACTGCACCGGCCCGGACAGTAGCATTCTCAAGATGTACGCGGTTATAAATGTATCGTATATATTTACTTGGATCTGAGGTTTTTGGGCCTTCAATCCCCAGAAAATGAAGTATCTATAATACAGTGTTGAGAAAATTTTAATATAAGTCATAGATGGGAGAAAATGGGAACAAAAAGCATAAAGAGCATGACAGAGATAATGAAAAGTAATAGATGAAAATGCTACCTGTGTGGAAAGATATGTGAATTCACAATCTTCGATGAACTCACACAAATGGAGCAATCCACTCTCCTTTGCTTCAGGTATATCTCTGATGAGAATCACAATCGAATCTACAATGGCCTTTTTATACTCAAACCCACCTTCTTCCCTAAGAATATTGCTTAAGAAGTTCATCCTGAAGACAAAAGAGGATAAGGAGAACTCAAGGCACTAGAAAAGAAATATCCAATAAAGCCTACTGACCAATAATACAGAGCCAAGTATCCCTTACAAAGATCTGTGCTTCAATGGGAACTTTAAGCATAATGATCTTATGGCTTCAATGACAACAATTTTGAACTCATCAGCAATATCCGACATAAAGGTAGTTATCTGCTTCATTAGGCGATCCACACTAGACTCATTTCCAGTCTTGAGAAGGGTAGTGATTGCAAGTGTGGCAATGCTTCTATTTTGGTCAGAAATTAAACTCTCCATGTCAATATTGCAGTTAGTGACAGCAATGGGATGAGTCATTGCAACCTGAAGAAATTTAGTCACATAGTCAGAAATCAGAATGCAAACAAAATGCATGTACTCGACCTAGAAAGAAACAACAATCATTTATGATTAAAACGTGTGTATATGCTTTATAGACAATATAACAACAAATTTCCAACAGGCTCCAGTGTGTTTGAACTTCTGAAATTTGCAGAAGAAACCATCTCAGCCCCTTCACTAGAGTGTTCAGTTTGCATTTTCGTAAAACCAACAACATAGATGTCTGTATAATAGCATAACATAATACTGAGAAAAGGAAAATAAATCAACCTTGTTCAAAGTACGAACTGCAGCAAATCTCAGCACTGGCTTAGTAGAGCTCAAAAAGAGCTGAAGAACTGTAATTGCTGGTGTCAGTTCTCGGCTTGTCACACCATTGAGTTCTGTGATTGCTCTAGCAGCCTCAAAAATTACCATCTCAGCCTTATGGCGCAGGCAACCCTCAAGGAAGTCATAGAAAGGACGATCCCCTGTTTGAGTATTACTAGCTGACTCACGAATAACCTGCAGTTTCACCAATTACTTCATAATGTTTATCAACAAAAAGCTTCGAACAATGACAGATATATTAGAGAAGGTGAGTACCTGGCTAGTATAACGTATCAATAGGCATTGAGCTAAAGGTGAGCGGACACTTCCCCTAGTCAAACTACTAACCAGCTTATTAACAGCTAGTCGATCGTTTTGTCGTATCTGCAAGTATGAAATCACATAAATTCATCACAGATGTGAATCGATTTCACAGAGTGAAAGTTCAATTTAATTATCACCATCCCCCAAATCCAACCATGCATATAAACATACAAGCAAGGATGCAAAAGTACCTTGGTTCTACTGCATCAGAATACTTTTATTACATACAGTTTTTCTACCACTTGCAGCAGAAACCTTTAAATACTGTTCTAACTTGGATAATGATCCAAGCATGCAATGTCTTAAAATCCCGTAAAAACAAAATCAACAAGACTGCTAAAATCAATCAGAAGATATGAGAAATTGTGTCCGCAAACTATTTTCAAGGAAGACTCTTATCAGACAATCAGTTTGGCCTGAATCTACCAAACTGGTTTCCACAAGCAAATAATTTCCAACCAAGACATGTAACATACCTGGTGGAGCAATGCCAGAGCATGAAACTGCACAAGGGCTGCCCTTGATTGAACAGCTTCTTGAACCTCATTACTCCATCGTTTCACAATCTCAGGATTTGTCTGGAAAAATATTTATGGTATGTTAACAAGTCATCAGAGATTTGATGACTAATCTAAAAACTATATGAAAACAACACAAAATCCTAAGAAAAGAGGAGCACCTGAAGCAAGTGTATACCACTGACTAAGGCTGCACTTGCAACAACAGGATTTTTGTCAACGATTGCTTGTTTAAAGTATCGCTCAATCTGGGTTAGAAGAGTTCCATCTGTTATCCGGCAAAGCACACGAATGGCATTTGCTCGATACATATCAGTCTTGCTAGTCATGTCCTTCATAAGAGAGCTTGTGACAATAATAACCTATACTCAACGGGAACAATAATTAATTAGTATGTAAATTTGCAAGAATACGTGCACAATCAAAACTTTATTCAAGAAACATGGAAATTCAAAAGATATATACCTCATCTGCTGATGGAGATAGCTCCTTTATAATCACATAGACCATTCTCCTCAAACCTAAATCTCTCGATTGGAAGAGCTTTGTCACAGCAAAGAAAACTTCTGTAGCTTCTACCTGTTCAAATAACAGAAGAAAATAGTCATTACTCATTCACTATGGAAAATTTCATGACAATGAAGCAGTTCCTTCAACATACAAACTTACTACAGTAGAAATCCATACAACAAGGTCAAATGTTTGTAAACTAAAATTTTAATCTTTCTGGCACAATTAAAAAGACAGACCTTAGTAAATGTTTCTCCTTGGTTCAACAGATAGAGAAGCTTTGTGATAACCTACATAGAAACATCTAGAAAGATTCAGTCACTATAAAATGCAAAAACAAGCACAACAAATAGAATAAGAAGATGGATTAAAATGCAGTAACCTGAGAGCATCTTCGAGGATCAAGCTGAGGATCATTGAAAACCCTAGCTTCTTGAAGAACCGCACCCTTCTCAATCCCCAAAAACGGAGAGTAGTCCACTGTTCATTAAACAAAATTACAAAATTAACAATAAAATACTTATCAGATCACCTAAAATGCCATGAGAACTCAAGAACTATACAAAAAGAACTCTAGATAATAGATAAAAACAGTGAGATCCACTTCAAATCAACAAAACGTAAACGCATCAATTGAAATTAACAAGCTACAATGCCCTTTCTGGAATTCAAATCTAGTGGAGCAAGAGTATAGATCAGATCATCTAGAAGTTAACCAAATTCAGCTAAAACTATAGCGTAACTCCTGGAAATTAGATAAATTACGCAATGCATCTTTAAATCAATCGAAATGAATCAAAACCGTACAGATCTAGAAGCTAAAAACTGCCAAATCTAGTATTTGCATTAATTAAACACGAAGCGGACAATCATTTCCAAATTAGCAGAGAGCAAAAATAAATGAATGAATGGAAAAAAAAATAAAGGAGTGAAGAGGAATCGAAGAAGAAGAAATTTGAACTTACCTTCATCGTCGTGATCGTCGTCTTTCTTCAGAAAAGGCTGCGCCATAGTTAATTGAAAATTTGAATCTTTGAGATCTACAGCGAGTGATATAGTTTCTCCTCTTATATATCTGAAGGGGTGAATATTTCCCTCCTCTCGCTCACTTCTGTGCTGTAGTTTTTTAACGCATTGGTACTTTTGAGTACTTAAGAAATGTTAGGAAAGGGGTGTGGATCTGGTGGATCTGGTAATATTTACACAATTACTGTTGATTTCTTTTACTAATAGAACCATGCCACGTCAATGAATGTAATTTTAATTACGAAGTGACTTTTCTACAATAAAAACAACATTACTTGGGTGCGATTGAAAATAGTGTTTGGAAAGTCAATTAGTAATTCGTTGGTAGAATTGAGATAATTCATATTTTAAAAAGTATATGGAAGAAAGAGATCTTAATAATATTAATGATAAATATTCAGACGATAATGATAAGAATAATATGTTAAATGTTAAAAGAGAATAACTTAACAAATACGAAATGTTAGAACAATTAGATAAAAATGCATATGATGTTTATTTTTCTTGTTATTTTGATTAGTAATCGTATTATCGACTATTTTTTGGACTAATATATTATATATGATTATTTGATTTTAATTTTTGTTACTCGTCTAGGAATTTTGTATCACATTGATAATTTTTATAGTGATTAATATTTATTATATGACTGGGTAATTATAGTTTGTACTACAAAACATAACATAGGGAATTACTATATAATTACACTTTATCAGCCAAACACATCTAATTACTCTGTGATGTCCAAACTGATCTTAAAATAACTTTAAAATATATTATTTCAAAATGTTAGTGTATCATGTGTTTGTGTTTTCGATTCATAGACCACTCTCCAAGCATTTGTGAGTTTGAGAATAACAAAAAATATTTAGTAAAAAGCTTGGATTAGTCAGAGATTAAAATTGGATTGATCAAAAAGCTTAGAGACATCCCAGAAGGATCCATACGACATAACTTATATCCTTTAGCATTGGACATATTTGTAAATAAATGTTTTGATTAACTTGATTTATTGTTATAGATATAACGAGAAATTCCTATTTATTAAAATTTTTAAGATACTATTGCACAAATATTTTATATATTTTGAAAATTAAATCTAACACTAGCATGTTTAGCAATAAGTTGTACAATCAAATTATCAAACATAATCATGAATATTCTCTATAACCATGTCATTGTCACCTAAATGTCATTTATATCCTTCTCGTCCTTAAAGAACATGTCAAATAATGCAGGCAATATTTCCACCATACAATACTGCTTACTGTAAGGTGTAGTCAGGGTAAAATCAAGTCAAAGTATTATCATGTTATCACTTAGAGACCATTAATGGAGATCAGAGGTATTGTTTATGCACCTTCTCTCGTCCAATCATTTAAAAACATACAAGGTTTTAAATTCCAATTTCATGGATTAATGATTATATGTGCAGATAAGATCAAATGACATTATTTCCTAATTTATATGACAAGCTTCATCATGTATGCATGACATGTTTATCGATTTTATCAACATTCAATCAAAAGTAATATAATAATTATCTAATCCATAATTGAAAAAAAACGATTTTGACTAGTTAAAAATTTCCATAATTTCATCCTAGAAAAAGGAAATAAATAATTAAATTAAAAATTACAGGGTTTTTTTTTCAAAGCATTCATTAGCCGTTTACTTTTCTAATTTTTGAATCCTTGAAAAAGTAAATTCTCAAAAGTGCTCTATAACCCGGAGAACCAAGGTTGTTGCACGTGAAGCCCGTAACAAGTTGCTAACACAATGTGCTCCCAACACCCTCTCGTATGCATCGTCCACGTTAGGGTGCAATCCCCCGTGTGTCATGGTGCTATCGCTTCTATTGTGGCATCATCTTCGCGCCTATTGTGTGTTGCCGTTAGGCGAGGGCGCAATGAATAACAATTTTATATGGTACAATAAATGTTTTAAAGTTCCTACCCGTCCATCTTATCCACCCTCGAGCGTTGCTCGACACTCTAAAAACCCACTACAATAGCTCGCTATCCTGGTTTGATTTTCAGGGAGGATGGTTGTTCACTTGTCACATGTAACGATGACTTTTACTACAATAACTTTTCATCCCAGTTGCTTGGTTTTGATGGCCTTGTAAACTATCATTCCAATTTGGTTTAGTTTTGATGGTGTTTTTAATCTACCATCTCGTCCTGTCCAGTTTAGTTGACATTATCGCCTACTTAGTGTAATACTGACTTTTGATGTTGACTTAATTTGCCACTGTCTCTTACGAAACTCTTCTATCCTCCATACTCGATTTCGTGTAATTATGCACATAAACTTATCATGTTCTATGCTTTTTATCATCATTTTATGCTACCTCCAATATTTCATATTGGTATTATAAGGCATGTATTTAAGCATACATTTATCTCATTATCATACAATTACATGTAATTGGTGCGAGTAAGCAAATAGAACATAGTGTCACATGTACAGGATTTTATGTGAATTATCAGTCTAGTTATTTAAAATGTTTACAGGTTCGTGTGATCATATAGGCTCGCATGTACCTAGGGTTCGTATGGCAATATGCTCACATGTAACTAGGGATCGCATTAGGCTCGCAAGTTCCTAGGGTTCACATATAGGTTCGCATGTACCTAGGGTTCGCACATAAGCTTGCATGTACCTAGGGTTCACATGTAGGCTTGCATGTTCATAGGTTTCACGCATAGGCTCGCATGATTCTAGGGGTTGTATACATATAAGCTTGCCTAATCTTAGGGTTCACATATAAGCTTGCAAAATAAGCTTGCAAAATTTTAAGGTTTACATATCATAGTTCACATATAGAATCGAATAAGTTTGCATATATTATCAATAAGGTGCTCACAAGTGATAGCTTGTAAAACAAGTTGGCTCGCATAAATAGGGGTTTGCATGTATGTTCCAGGGATTGTGTATTCAATATTATATGGTTCTACATATGGGTTCACTTAAGAAGGGGTCGCATGTACGTGTTCGTATGCAAAAAGATACATGGGATTCGCATGCAAAGGGGGTCTCGCCTACAAGGGGTTCGCACATGAAAGGGGGGTTTCTCCTAGAGTTTGCTTATACTAGTTCTCTGCTTTCTATTTGATTCAATTATATACAAAGATTTAGGTTTAGATCCTACACCTATTTTGGAGACTTTAAAAACCTTTTGTTTGGAGAGGAGATTGAAAATTTTCTTGAAGGATGTTTTTGAAAAGTTCTGATTCATTTGGCTTTGAAAATTGATTTGGGAGAGAGAGAATTTTGAAGATGTTTCTTGAAATTTTGCTTAGTAATTTTTAGGGTTTGTCTTGGAACTAGCTATTTATAAAATTTGTCCAATTACCAAATTGTGAAAAGTTTTTTTAAGATTAATGTGGACCCAAAAAAATTAAAACACCAAATTAAGAAAAATTACCAAATTCTTATCTCTTAAAATTCTACTTACATTTGATTTTAAGTATTTTGAATTATCAAAATATAAAGGTCAAATTTTATTAAAAGTCCCAATACTATATGTTTTTGGTTATTTTAGTCTCTTTATTATAAGTTTATCATTTTTAGTTTTTCCACGAGCTATGCATTCCCAGTCATGAGATCTTTTCCCCCTTAATTTTGTTAAATAATTTAGCTTTTTTAAGGAAAAAGATGGTATGATGTGGCATTTATATTTTAATTTTTTACAATTAAATAAATATTATACTTAACTATTATTTTTTAAATGTGCAAAAATTTATCCAATTATAAAAAATTGTAAATATATCTATATATATATATATATATCTTTTTTTTTTTTGAATAAGAGTATACTGGGCTTTTGTTATTAAAACAATAAAAGTAATGAAAACAATTAGTCCAGTTTACTAAGCTAAGCCCACATCGTTCAAACTTTCTATGATTTATGATGGAGGCCAACAAAGCAAAGTGAAAAGACAAAAAGAAACAGAACAATAAATGATAAAGCTGACGAACAATTAAAAGCCTAGGAAAGATAAACTTCATCTGCCCAGTATTCACATTTCAACGGTTTGAAAAACCCTTAGCCTTTATGACTTGTCTTATCATCTTTTCCATTTTCCATCCGTATGTCGATAGCTCTGCCCAAGAAATAGTTCTTTTCTTGCTATCTTTATTTTGAAAGCAGATCTCTAAAGCCATTAATCTGGATTCCTTGCCCACTGCTCCACTCTACCACCATTGCGACGAGTTATTTCTTCGGTCTCCAGGTATGTGCTTTCTCCATTTTTCAGTGATTCTCTTGCGATATCGTGGGTTTTCCTATTCTCCCTTCTTGGAATATATTTGAACTCAATCTTTTGAAAGCATGTTTTCTTGCTCTGTATGTCGCTTATAACTGCTCCGATGACTGAGTAATCTCTTGTTGGTGACTGACTTTTTTTGTTCACTGTTCTTGAATCACCCAGAATCTGGACTTCTTGGAAACCCATTTCAATCCCTAACTTCACCGCATCCAGTTCTACATGTGCCTCTGCTGTAAACGGAGACGCAATATTGGAGTGAATGATCGACTTTGTAGCCAGAAGCTCCTTTATCGTTCCCCAAACCACCAGCCCTAACGCAAATCTGAAGCCCTTTGGGTCGAACGCCGCGTCATATTGGATCTTTACTATCGGTATGTCTTCTATCGTACTTTCCTTACTGATTGTACTTGTTGAAGATTGATTTTCTCTGATTCCTTCCACTTCTGCCATATGAGTCCGGATCTGTTGCACGATGCTTTCACCGGAAGTGTTTTTCCTTTCGTGCCAGAGTCGATTCCTTGAATACCAAAGTAGCCATTATTGTAAGCAGAAACAACGGCACTGTTCTTCCGACCCTTGCTTGAAAACCTCGGTAAGCTACTCCCAGAAGTTAAGTTGAGAAAAATTTATTACCCATGATAAGTTAACTAACTGCCAAACTTCAATGCTTATAGGATATTGCCTAAAGATGTGATGACAATCCTCTTCTTCAAAGCCACAGCGAAGACATATGGCGTTGGACACTATCTTTTTGTGCTTCAGATTCCCTAAAGTGGGGATGTAATTCCAGCATATGCGCCAAATAGTAATTGCAACCTTAGATGGTATTTGTAACTTCCATAATTTTCTAAAGAAAAGCTTAGATTCAGTCTGTAATAAATAATGATTAGGATCTAGGTTAGCAACTTGTAATAGTTTGTAAGCACTGCGAACTGAAAATGTACCCGTCAGTTCACCTTTCCAGACTTGAAAATCCTCATGAGCTGATTCTGAGAGTGGGATCTGTAAGATTGAACGAACCACTTCCGGCTGAAAGGTACTACGAACTATCTCTTCCTTCCATTGCCTGTTTGTATGATCAATAAGGTCTGAAACTAACTCAAGTTGCACATTTTCTGAATTATTTGGCCTCTCTAATGAATCGATCCCCTGGATCCAGCAGTCCTCCCATATAGAGACCTTATGTCATTGCCCAATTCTCCAGCATAGACCTTTTTTGAGAAGACCCTTGGATGCCCAAATACTCTTCCGGGTAAGTGAAGGTAAAGATCCTAACTGAGCTTCTAAGAAATTTGATCCCGGATAATATTTCACTTTTAAAACCTTGGCAAGTAATGAACTAGGATAAGTGATGAGGCGCCAACCTTGCTCAGCAAGTAACGCAATATTAAATTGGCTTAAATTACGAAATCCTAATCCACCGTTTTCTTTCAAAAAACAAAGGTTTTTCCATGTACACCAATGAATTCCCCGCTTCCCCCGACCTTGCTGCCACCAATATTTTGCGAAAATGCCTTCAAGATCATCACAAAGTGACTTAGGTAGTAAAAAACACGACATTGAATAAGTTGGGATTGCTTGCAAAATTGCTTTAATAAAAACCTCTTTTCCACATTGTGAAAGAAATCTGGTACTCCAATTGTCAATTCTTTGTTTAATAAGGTATTTTAAATTCTGAAACGCGTCTTTTTTCTTCCTCCTAACCATATTCGGCAAGCCTAGATATCTTTTCGACTCGGTAGAACTACGAACTCCCAAAAGATTTACTACCAAATTCCTTTCCTCTAATGTATTCGTGCTGAAGAAAACAATTGATTTATCAAAATTCACACACTGCCCCAAACAAATTCTATATTCATGCAACATATTCTTTAGTGCCTGTGCCCCCCTCATTGTGGCATCTCCGAACAAAATGCAGTTGTCTGCAAATAACAAATGTGAAATTAATGGCCCATTTCTACTTACCTTCACTCCTTTCGAAAGGCCTTCCCTAGCTGCTAACCGCATTAGACTAGACAGGCCCTCACCACATATCAAAAATAAGAAATGGCTGAGAGGATCACCCTGTCTAAGGCCTCTTGTTGGCTGGAACCTTCCTCCTACATATCTATTCAAAACTACTTGATAAGAGACTGTGGAAACACATTTCATAATTATCTCAATCCATTTTGCTGTAAAACCCATCCGAGTCATAATCTACTCTATAAAGTCCCATTCAACTCTGTTGTATGCTTTACTCATATCAAGCTTCACTGCCGTGAATCCCTTCTTCCCTGTCCTCTTTTCCTTCAGCATGTGCAGAACTTCATAAGCTAGCAACACGTTATCAGATATTAATCGACCTGGCACAAACGCACTCTGTGCATTATCAATGCATTTTCCAATTACAACCCGAAATCGATTTGCAATAGCTTTTACCAAAATCTTATACAAAACATTACATAAACTAATCGGCCGAAAATGCGTTAAATTGGATGGATCAGAATGTTCGTGACAGAAAGATCGTCAAATACTGAATACAATTTGGGCACAAAGATCGAAGGAACAAAGACTGAAAACTAGAAGAGAAAAAAACCTAGAAAACCCCTACCAGCGGCGGCAGACCTTTTCTTGCTAGGGTAGCAGACTTTATATATATATATATATCTTATCATCACATATTCTTGTAAAATGACTAAATCTACCAAAAACACATAATAGAAAGAGCTTCTATATAATTTTGCCAAATATAAATTGATTCAAAATTTCATTTAAGAATTTAATTTGGGTAAATTACGAAAATAGTCACTTTTGTTTCTCTTAAGTTACATTTTAGTCACTTATGTTTGAAATGTTACATTTTAGTCACTTACGTTATCGTGTTGTAACATTTTAGTCACTGAGCGTTAATTGTCGTTAATGTTGTAACGGTAAGCTGAGGTGGCACGTTAAATCATCATTTTAAACAAAAATTTAGGTTAAATTACACAATTGGTCCCTATATTTTTTCATTATGAGCACTTTAATTTTTTTCTTTCACGTTAAAAGAGATGGAGAAGGGAGGAAAAGAAAGGGAGAAGCATAAAAGAATGGAAATAAAGAGAAAAAAAGAAAAGTTAAAAGAATATAAAAGAAAAAAATAAATTGTTCAAAACGAAAAAATATAGGGACCAATTATATAATTTAACCTAAAATTTTTGTTTGAAATGATAATTTAACATGGCACATCAATCGTTACACCATTAACACAGTTAATGACTCAATGATTAAAATATTATAACATATTAACGTAAGGGAGTAAAACGAAACATTTCAAACATAAATAATTAAAATATAACCTAAGAGAAATAAAAATGATTATTTTAATAGTTTGCCCATTTAATTTTTATTTTCCTACGGAACTGCAGAGATGAGAAAAGCTAGAAAGTGCAGCCAATTTTCGTGGGGAAATTTCCATTTCAGACAAACAAGTCCACGATTCACTCTCTCTCTTTCTAGATATAGAAAAATTTAGCTTTCTTTTTCCTTTACATCTAGAGATCCGTCGGTTCCTTACCTTTCCTACGATGCCGTCTCGCCGTAGAACCCTTTTGAAGGTCATCATACTCGGCGATAGCGGGTTAGTATGTTTCTAGGGTTTCCAGAACGGATCTTTCGATTCAAATCATAACTTGTTGTTTGTTTCTCCTGCGATTTTCTTTAGTTTTTCTTTTTAGTTTTCAAATTAATTACTGTGATTGATCTGTGATTTGCAGGGTAGGGAAGACGTCTTTGATGAATCAGTATCCTGCAGCAGCCGTTGCTTAATTAAAAATTAACTAGTATTTAATTATTAATTAATAATAGTAATTATAATTTGAGTTAGGGTATTGTTTACCTTTACATTTTGCTTTTAGATATGTTAATAAGAAGTTTAGCAATCAGTATAAGGCAACAATTGGGGCTGATTTTTTGACAAAGGAAGTGCAGTTTGAGGATAGGCTTTTCACCTTACAGGTTAGTTTTTGTTGCTGAGCTCTCTATTTGAATTACTGTAAAGTTAATATACTTTTCCTTGTGCTTGGAAAGTAGCATTTATTAGTTATCTTATGAGCTTGCTTCAGATGTATGCATTTGTTTCTTGGGATCTTAATTTCATGCCGATTATGGTGTCTTTTTTTACAGAGAGAGGTTTGGTTTTGATCTCTAGCTCGTGACTCAAGCTTAGGTTTGAACTTCCATAAAATAGAGCTTAACGAGGGGTTCTTACTTCCATTACCATGTTCAGAACCATGATTTAAAAATTTGGATTTGGGTTTCATTTACTATATAAATTACAAGAATCAAATGCTTATCTTATTTATATGTTAGTGAAGGTTCAACATGGTTATTTATTTGAAAGGTATAAAAACATGAATTTCAATTTCACCACGAAATGGTCATTCAATAAATCCATGAATTTGAAAAATAATAATATTGTTGCATTTACATGTATTATTCCCCAATTTATATTACTTTGAAATCGAAGTTTCCAAACACAATTTTAAGATCTCAAGCAAATGCATTTTACTTTGCACTTTTCTCATTAATTTAAAACTGCTAGCGCACCCCCCATTTTCGTTTATTAGCAATCTTGTCAAAAGTTTCTTTTTTCCTGGTTATAGTGTTGAGGGGCAGCTAGTTTGCAATGATTTAGAATGTGATAATTAACTAGGTTATGATGTTGTCCCACACGTACAAAGACCTAGGTGGATCACTTGATGAATTTTGTCTCATCAAGGTCCTATGATTTAGCATTTGACAACCTTATGGAGCAGGACCACCATTGAGTACTATCTAGTAAATTGCAGCATTACATTCTAAGATAGGTTTATATTAGCTTTTATATGTCATTTTGAGCTGGCATCATGTTAAAAGTTCATCGTGTTATTATCTTTTTCCCAGATCTGGGATACTGCTGGCCAGGAAAGATTCCAGAGCTTAGGTGTTGCTTTCTACCGTGGTGCTGATTGCTGTGTTCTTGTATATGCTGTCAACTCAATGAAATCATTTGACAACCTTAACAACTGGAGAGAAGAGTTTCTTATTCAGGTATACATTCTAAACTCATGTGAATGCTACTGTAAATAATTAAACCAACTCTCCAAAATTTATTGAGTAGAGAAATTATGATTTGAAAACCTCTTGCAGGCAAGCCCTTCAGATCCAGAGAATTTCCCTTTTGTTGTTTTGGGAAACAAAGTTGACGTGGATGGTGGAAACAGTAGAGTGGTATATATTTTTGTTAATTTTTTCTTCTTCTAATGGCATTATAATTATATGTACTCTCCCCCCATAGATACAATTATCTGCTTCTTGTGGATTCTCTAGGTGTCTGAGAAGAAGGCTCGAGCATGGTGTGCCTCAAAAGGAAATATCCCATATTTTGAGACCTCTGCTAAGGAGGGAGTTAATGTGGAAGAAGCTTTCCAGTGCATAGCAAAGAACGCCCTGAAGAGCGGTGAAGAGGAAGAAATGTAAGTTAATCAGCTTTATCCATGCGCTTATATTCATTTTTATTTAATTTTGAATTATGTGAAAACTGTTAAGCTTTAATTTAGTATCGTCCTCTTCTGAAAAAAAAACAATTTCGTACCGTCAGCTATAAGTTGCTACATATAGATATGCAACACCATTTTGATGGACAAATTTGAGTAGCAGCAGCTAATAGTACTACTCTAAATTTTAACTTATTCCATGTTCAATTGTCTTTCTATGTATATTTCATCGCAAATCATATCCATTTTGAGGACCCATTTCTGCTGACGGAAAGTTGTTAACAACTTAGATTCTAGAATTATTTTTCAATATCTTTATTTCATTTCACATTGTATTTATTTGATTAATACCTTAATTTCTTTCTTATTTAATTTCTTTCATGTTCCTCTTGTGGATACTCCTTCCGTATAGATACTTGCCTGACACCATTGACGTCGCCAGCAGCAGCCAACCAAGGTCAACTGGATGTGAATGTTGAAGGATATCATGTGATAATTTTTTTCCCAGTCGGTAAGCATTTTGAGTGATTTGGCCAACCCAACCATTGTTATGGATTCATGTGGGGGATATACTGTACATTAGTGTATGTGTGAGGAACAAAATAGTCTGTTAATTCTCTTTTGGTGCCCTTGTATTTGTAACGTCTTAATTTGTTTAGTATTCTTGTTTTTTAGTCAGCAGTACCCAAAGTATGGTCATTACAAAATATCAATCCAGGAAGCAACTTTGCTTTCAACAAGCCTACCTAAAATATGGAATTTGGAAATATTTTATTACATAAAATAAATTTAAAAATGTACAGTATATGGAATTTTGTTATATGGATATAAGGTCCATTACAATGAAATTTTAACAGTGTTAACAAATAAATTTATATTTTTAAACTCGAAAAGTAGAGAGATTAAATTTTTAAAAATAAAAGTATAAAAATTAAATTTTAAATATATAAATAATACAAGAATATAAAGTATATTGCAATTTTTAAAATTTTACCCTTTAGTTTAGTTAAAAAAATAAATATTTAACCCAGCGTGAAGCATGTAAATAAATAATTTAAGGTCTAAACATGTCATGTTTCTTGCGAAGGATTTGAATTACATCTCCTCCTCTAGTGAAAATTTCAACAAATAATGTTAATAAAGAGAATCCTACTTATGTAAATTTAAATGCTTTTGCTAAGATCGTCTTATCCAACAGGCTATGCTTGCATCGCGAAAATCTCCTTGATCATGAAACGTTTTTCCAACATGAAGATAAACCTCACTCATCCACTGTTACAGTAGTTGTGGCTACAAAAACTCCATTCAGAAATCCTCTCCATCGTCAAAACATTCGTCGTAGTCCTCCAAATACATCATGACCACCCTCTAACTAATGATGCACTCCATGAGACAATGATATCCTCACAACAACTAGTGGCGACCTTCTAACACTACATGGAGTTCTTCAAATAATCAATGGTGCCATCTTTTCCCTTGTAGTAAGTCGACTTTGTTATTGTTTTAGCCATTCAACTTGAAATAGTCGCTCCAAATCCCACTCTCATCATGCCTCACAATTAAATCAATCATCTCTCACCTGGATTCTCAACATAAGTACATCTTATCATTCAACTGATAACTCCAATAATTTGCAAAATATCGAGACATCCATTAATATAAAAGAAGTAATTATAGGTGACGATAATTTAATTCTTATCACAAAAACTGATACTACTACTTTAAATGCATAAAACTCTAAGTTTACACTTTCCAATACTCTTTATACTCCTTATATCAAACAAAATTTAATTTTTGTTTCTAAATTTTGTTGGAGACAACCTAACATCTTATGAATTTTTATCTTTTCATTTTTTTTTTTTGTGAAAGACCTTATTACAGGAGCTCTATTGGTGTGTGACAGGACTAATAACAGATTGTATGAATGGTCAGATCCTCAAGCACCATAATCTTTATCTCCAATCCCAAGGCATAGAGCATCTTCTTTCCCTACCTTATACCCCCACAATGGGTTGCTCTTGTGGAAAGAAGACATCGTCACGTTGTTGAAAAGCCAAACACTTCTCCATCAAGCATCTATAACTTTAGATTTTTGGGATTTTTACTTATCATATGTATGCCATTTATTTAATTAATAAGCTAACCACATCAACTCTTTAAAAAAATGAATTTTCCTGCAAAAAGCGGTTTGGAAAAGATCCTAGTTACATAGAGATAAAAACTATTTTTTTTTTTGATTACTTGTGTTACCCTTTGATTCGACCCTATACTAAAAATAAGCTCAAACCTATATTCAAATAATGTGTTTATTTGGGTTTTCCCTTAATTTATCATTGCCATCAGTGTTATGACCCAGATACTTCAAAACTATTTCTTTCTTGAGATGTCAATTTTACTGAAGAAAATTTTCCCTTATTTTTCTTTTCTAACGTATTTTTTTTTCAAAAATTGATTAGCCATTTTATACCAAAAATAATTTTTAGTCTAGTGAAAAATCCTTATCCAATGCTACTTCCTCATGTATCTCTCAAGATACTTCCAAATTTGAACTTCTTTCCATAATTTTGATTGAGTCTGTCACCACTCACCACCTACCAAAATCAATTGAATAATTTGTCTACTGCTCATACCACGCCTACATTTGCCACATCTCCATTGGAACTCCCGCAATCAGAAACTTCAAATTTTATGTTCCCTATTTTTACTCTACCATCCCCACCCCCCTTCCCTTCTTACTTATACGGTTTTTTTTAATAAAAATAATTCAAAAAAATAATTAATTATTTAAATGATCTATAAAATATGAAAATAATTCAATATTTATCGTAAAAGTTGGTGGAGTCAAAGTGTTTGGTGCCACCAACATGTTACGTCAACAATTTGTATTAAAAAGTTAATTTTTTTGTGGAACCATTTAGAATGGCGTCACTTGTATAAATATTAAGAAAATATTGTAATTTTTAACAGTATGAGAGGGGTTTAAGTAATTTTACCTTTTTTCTGGTGGAGTCAAATAAATTGGCGCCACCAAATTCTAAGATAGTAGCCTGTCTACCTATTTGCCTATTGAAATAGCTAATTTTTTTTTCATTCAGGTTACATTTTTCTGCTTCTTTGTAATTTTTCTTTCTTTTTTTTTCTTTTTAAGTTTTTATTTATTTATTTACTTTTTAAGTTTTTTGATTTGCCCTTTATTTATTTTATTTATTTTTTATTATTGATTTTATAAAATTTAAAATGTATATTTGAAACGTTTTGTAATATTATTTTTTTAAAATTTTAAATATATTTTTAAATTATAAAACATTTAAAATATATTATTTTTAAAGATATGACCTTTCAAATTTATTATTTGTTTTATAATATTTTAAATATTTTTTAAAATTTTAAATATAATTTTTTAAATTATTTTTAAAGATATTCAAATGTTTTTTTAAAATTATATTTAAAATTTTAATAATTAATAATGGCTCCACCACTTTATTACAAGTGTAATTTTTTTTAATATAAAAATTTAAATTTTAATATTTTATTTCAGTGGAACCATTCTTTATGGCTACCCCTCTTGGTTCTCTAGCATATATAAAATGGTGAAATTGTTGTGTTTAGTAGGAGAGTTCAAAAATTCTGTCAAAGATGAATAATGAGGTGTTTTTGGTATACGTTTTTTTATGGTAAAATTGTAGAAAGTGATGTTGGTTGTGTATTTCAAGGTCGGCAAAGAGTAAGGTTGTGACTCAAAAAAATGTGAAGTTGGTAGAAATGAAAAGGAAGATCAATGCGAAAATAACTATCCGTTGCGGAAGGTCGATGTCCAGATTATTTTATAAGTTTCCAATCTTTACAGATCCATTCAAATTTTGTGATATGCAACTGTTAGATGATGATGACTTGGGCACTATGATGGAAATATAGTAGTCGACTGGGAGTGAGAACCCCCAACCAGTTGAGTTAGCAAACTTAAAGCCTGTTGAGAATGTTATTCCAATAAGTCAACATCGCGAATTTGACTTTGATCTTAATGTCGGATGGACATATCATTTAGAATGTGAAGGAACATCGCAAATACCCGAAAATCTAAATTATGATGGGAGTTTGTATACAACTTTACCCCCGGTCCTCGTTTACAAATACATCCAGAGGTGATAATAAGCACAGAGGCATATGTTGGAGAAATGACCAATAATGGTGAAGATTCTAATCAGGACATTGAAGATTTTAGTGATCTCGATGTTGATGAGGTTTTAGACGATATCGGTGATGAAGGCCTGGAGGAGGTTGAAGATGTTTACGGCCCTTCATCCAGTAACCTGAGTCGTGGCATTGTTTTACGAAATGAACCTGGGGCAACATGTTGAACATAGATCTAGATGTAATGCATGCATCCAAGTTCCCTTAGTATGTCGATATAGTACCTGTTCATAGATTGGCGTCAAATTCGTAATTGGAGTAGTTGTTCGTTGGGCAACGGTTCAAGAACAAGGCAGATTGTATGTTTGCCATCAAACAGTACAGCATGAAGTTGTCGATTGATTACAAGGTTGCCAAGTCTACATCGACATTATATGTTGAGGAATGTTGGAGAGTCGGCGATGGGTGTGGTTGGAGGGTTCAGGTTGCATTTATACAGAGGACTTAACAGTGACAAATACGAAAATTAAAAGGGTGTCATACATGTACTGCAGTACGTATGTCTCAAGACCATCGAAAATTAGATGCAAAAAGTATTTGCAACTGCATCATGTCACTAGTGAAAGATAGCCCAATCATTCTTGTGTCGACATTGATTGCGGAAATGCAAGCTCGATTCCAGTGTAGAGTGTCGTATAGGAAAGCGTGGTGGGCGAAACAAATGGTTATGCAACAATTGTATGACGATTGGGATGATTCATATAATGAACTTCAGGGTCGAATTTCAGCGATGGTGGAGTACGTCTAAGGAGCTGTCGTGGACTTGCAAATGTTGCCTTATAGAGGCCTGAATGGACAATTGGAATTGAGGAGAAGAGTTTTTCATTGACTGTTCTGGACTTTTGATCCATATGTTAGGGCCTTCTCCCACTGCAAACCACTAGTGCAAGTTAATGGAACATGGCTTTATGGAAAATACACGCAAATACTTCTGATTGCAGTTGCATAAAACGATAACAGAAATGTACTATCGATCACTTTTGCCATCGTGGATTCGAAGAACTCTAAATAATGTGCATATTTCATTCGAAACTTGCGAAGGCATGTTGTTAGGAAAGATAACATTTGCATTATCTTTGACAGATCGGAAGGCCTTGTTGCTGCGATTCGGCAATCCAAGGTTCCATGGAGGTCTGTCTACTGTATTCGTTACATCGCTGTCAGCTTCCACAATAAGTACAAAAACAAGGACTGGCGCAAATGAATCGTGAATATGGGTAAGAATATCGTATTTAAATTCATATTTGTAAATATTTCGAGTCCATTTCCTAATTAGGATGGTAACGTGTTTTATCAGAATACATATGTATGATATGAGCTAGAAGCATACCGATTCAGACATAAGTTGGCAAGGTTAGAGACCGATATGGCGGGGTCCAAACTTTTTCTCAGACAGTGGTTAGGTAGCATGTAGCCGTGGCAATGGGCTCAATGTTTTAACGATGGGTATCGATACAGTCATATGACAACTAACCTCGTTGAGGCCGTTAACTCAGTCTTAAGGCGTATTCGTCACTTGTCAATTTAGCAGTTTTTTCAGCCACATTTTACAGGTTAGCAACTTTAATGCCAAAAATGGGATTGAAACAAGCAAATCAGTTGGAGGTAGGAAACATGCACGTGCCATGAAAAAGAATGCTCAAAGGGCTAGGTCGATGAACGCAGAACTATATTCCCGAAACTTGGAAACTTTTCGAGTGACAGAGTACATCGGTCGTTGGTCAGGGATCCCGCCACGGTCCTACGGAGTTGATCTCCAAAACAGTCAGTGTGAGTGCGAGATGTTCCAAACACTATGCTACTCGTGTACGCATGTGGCCTACAGTTTGAATATCGAATAATATATCGATAATGTGTACACACTTGAATGTACGTTGCATATTTGGGGTAATGAGTTCCCTGTATTAAAGGATGTATCGATATAGGAAGTGCAATTGCCTACGTTAAGTATGGCATGATTCACTCGTCCGGATCATACTTGGGAAAATGAAACTGTGACCTCAAAACCCGATAGCCATTTTGTATGGTAAAATTTTTATAAATATATGATAAATTAATTATCTATATAATTTAAACATAAAATTATATATTGAAGAGTAAAATTGAAAGGTTGAGAAAACAAAAACATCACACTTATACTATACCAACATAGCCATTCTAAGTATTTTTTATTTAAGTTAAATTAAATAAGTAATAAAATATTAATAATAAAATGAAGATTTGTCATAAAATATTAATAATAACACGTAGAAATCAAATGTGATTATTATGTCTTAATCATAGTTAAACTTTAAAACTAAAGCCAATCATATAACTACAAAATGTACATAAAAAAAAAAGACCTAAAAAAACATAGGTGGTAATGGGTAAATATAAAAATAAAAAAAGACTTATTTTTATTGAATCGTTATCTATAACAATACATTGAGTTTTACATATAATATAAACTAGGCATAGTCAAACTCTAAAATTTATCTTACATACAAGAATTTTTATAAAAAAAAAATAGTCACTCGTTTGTCTATGGAACCAGACAGTAACAATGTAAAATTAAGCAGAAATGTCGTCATATTAAAAAAAATTAATATATAAATTTATGACTGTGTTCTAAATTAAAAAAAAATTATAACTAACCCGTAGAGATCAATTTCATGAAGAAAGAGTTTAAAAGGGATAATAACAATCAAATAGAGATCAATTTCATGCCATCAAAACACGTTGATCACAGTAGTGCTTAGTAAGAAAAAACGGGAAACTAAAATAATTTTTTATTTAATTTATAAATAATTTTACTATTTCATTGATCCTCGATAAAGTGTAATTCGTATTTGCTCCAGAAGATATTTTGATATCTGCATAATTTTTAAAAAAAATACATAAATTAAATATAATTAATTATTATATTAAAATAACTATAAAATATAAAAATACAGAATAAAAGCTATAAATAACTTATTTTTTTCTCTTTTCTTTCTTCCTTCTACAAATATTTGAAAGGGGACCAACCCCTACATTCTTAAAAAAGTTCATCTTTTTTTTTTAAACTAACAATTAGGCTAATAACAAGTCACATCGCTGATGTCATTAATACAATGTGACTAGTTATAATATATATTTTTAATTTTCTAATATGTTTTTTTACTTTTTTACAATATATATTAAAAAAAGTCACAATTTTTTAACAAATAAAACAAATAAAGCATTTTTTCCAATCAATTCAATTTTCACTTTTTTAAATAAATCTTATTTTTTAAAATTTATATAGAAATTTCAAAAAGTTTGAATATTTTTAAAAATAATTTAAAAATATAATTTAAAATTAAATAAATATATATTTAAACATTTTAAAATATACATTTAAAATATTATAAAACAAATAATAAATTTGAAAGGCCATATCTTTAAAAATAATATATTTTAAATTTTTTATATTCTTTAAAAAAATATATTTAAAATTTTAAAAATAATATTTAAAATTAAAAATAATAAAATTTTAAAAATATATTTAAAATTAAAAAAATATTATAAAACATTTAAAATATACATTTCAAATTTTATAAAAGCAATAATAAACAAATAAATAAAACAAATAAAGGACAAATAAAAAAACTTAATAAGAAAAATCAAAAACAAAAATAAAAAAAAGACAAAGAATCAGAAAAAATAAGGTGAATGAAAAAGAAATAAAAAAATTACTTGTTTTAATAGGCAAATAGACTACTGTCTTGGAATCTGGTGGTGCTAATTTATTTGGCTCCACTAGAAAAATGTAAAATTATTTAAACTCTCCTATACCCTAAAAAATCACAGTATTTTTAATATTTATACAGGTGGTGTCATTTTATATGGCTTCACTAAAAAAATAATTTTTTAATACATATTGCTAACGTAGCATGTTAGTGGCGCTAAACACTTTATCTCTACCAACTTTTATTATAAATTTTAGATTATTTTTTTATTTTATCAAAAAAAATCATTTAAGTAATTAATTATTTTTTGAAGTTATTTTTATAAGAAAAGCCTACTTATAAAAACTGACCACCATCTACCCAAAACCTAATTGTCACGTCCTTTCAAATCAACCTTCATTCATTTCCTCCACCCATTGTGTCTTAGGCTATGTTCTTTATTGCGTTTTTAACGAGCTTTTGGTCAGAAAAGCACTTTTTGGCAAAAAGGATTGCAGAACAAACACAAGTGAAAAAAAAATTTTAACTTTGAAAAAGTGCTTTTGCACAGATGGAGAAGGAGAAAAATTTAGCTTTTTTAGCCAAAAGTCCTTATTTGGCTGCTATGTACTATTTTAACCTGCTACCTTTTTTTAATTAAATTTAATAAATAATTAATATTAATTACTTAGAAATATTTAAAATTAATATTATATATTAAAATATTAACAATAAGTTATAATAAATTATTTTTTATATTTTTGCTAAAATATCATAATATTAACTAATTAGAACATTATTTAAATACATATTTATTACTTTATAATATCATGTCTAAAATAGACATTTTACTTCTCAAAAGCACTTTTTGACAGCAATACCAAACACTTAAATTTTTCAAAAGCACTTCTCAAAAGTACTTCTCAAAAGCACTTTTCCACAGCACTTTTTAAAAGCACTTTTCAAAAGCATTGCCAAACTGGCCCTTAATCTACAACGCCCTACCCTCCTCCTTCGTCCCAAACACCCAAGGAAACTCAAACCCATCAAACATATCCCTTCCACCGCGCTGAGTCGCTAGATCCCAAAACAACATATTCAAAACCAAAAAGCTTGCTCACTATATCGCGAATGTTACCAACTCCGTCATTCTTAGGACTTACAAGCATGGTTTAAAGAATTCTCTTCGGAAAGCGACAAAACAAGCAGAGTTTGATGCACTAAATTAAAATTGAACTCGCGAATTGGTTTCACTTAATTTATAATAACTTGAAAGTTAGTGGTATCAAAAAATATGATTTTAAAATTTCGTTTTTGTAAATTAGGCCTGTAAATATTTTTATTAAATATTTGTAAAATTATATTAAAAGTAAATTAAATTTCAATTAGATAATTTCATTGAATTAGTACTTAATTAGAGTATAGAAATTAAATCGTAAAAATATCAAATTCTTAAAATATCTATAATTAGAATTTAATGTGAGGGTCTTGTATAGCAAATATACTCCCTTAGATTTGTATGGCCGGTTAATAAACTTTTATATTCATAAAACGTTATAAAATTTATAACTTAAAAACTAATAATATATTAAAACATTAGTTGGGAGGAAAGAGAAAATATTTTTCTCTTAAAAATCATCAAAATTTCGAAGCTAGGAGAAGAAGAAACTCACGAATGATGAAGGGTTTCAAGGTTTTCAAACTTTAACTAGTTAATTTAGTCTATATATTTTTTTTGTAATTTTTATGTTTTCAAAATTTCGATAGTTTAAGTTAACTGACTCATGTCATATTTTTTGATATTATTAAAGATTATAAATGTTAACATTGTTGAATAATTGAAGTTTTTGGTGTCAATTTAATAAATTTTAAGTTTAAGTAAATTTTATTTAGCGTAGTTATCATTTAAGAACAACTAATGCTCAAAACATCTTTTGCTTAAAATGATAACATTTTAAGAATAGTTATGTTGAAAATAAACACGTTTTAAAAATTTTATTTAGAACAATTGTGTTATTTAAAAAAGAGACATTATTCAATATAAGTTTTTTAAGGAAAAAAACATCATCATAAAACAATTCTTGTTTGGAATAATCTCTACTAAGAATAACTATTTTGAAAATATATAGTTGATTTTTGAACATGTCAAAATAACTTTTATTTAAGAACAACTCTTGTTAAAAAAAGCTTTCTTTAAAAATAACTTGTATTCTAAGAGATGTTCCGCAAAATAAGATACTGTTGCACTAAAATAGAAAAAGTGAAAATAACCTTATAATATAACCAAATTCTTAAGCTATATTCACTATTAGAATGTTTAAAAGAACTTGACTTAATGAATCAGATATAGAAATAGTTAAATAGTTAAAGAAAATTTATTTTAACCTTTTCTTGTAATATTAAGTACTCTCTTATTTTGAAAACATAATAGACTCCTATTCTCTATTCACCATGTCCATTACCAACAATTTAAACTCTTTACTAACAAAAAAAAAAATCACTAGAATCTTTACAATAGAAAAAAATTAGTCTCATCCTACTTTTGTTTTGTAACTCTAATTCCTCCAACTTATAAACATAAATATGAGTTCTCATAACTTATCTTAGGACTGTTGGTATTTTAAACATTCTATGTCTCAAAGCTCTCTCTAAAATGCTTTCAAATTGATCTTTTGCTCGACTTTATTCTCGGTCACCTACAGTTTCTCTGTACCTTACAAACCATCAACTATTGTTACTCTCAGTGTTACAATATCTGTTCCAATTTTTTTTCTCCGCTTTCTCTCGATTCATTCCATTCACTTGCTTGCAATGCTTCGTGTACATTCTTGACATGGTGTTGGCCATTTTGCAAGCCATTGAACTGTACCAAGACTGTAAAAGGGCTCGTTGGGGGAGGCAGCAGGTAGTGGTTCATGGGAATTGACAGCAAGGAAATCAACAGGAACAAACTTCTTCCCATAATGCGTACCAACTAATATTTAACTGGGCCTTACATGACAACTGGAGCGGCATAGCATGGCAAATAAAGCCTTGATATGGACATGATATCCTGTCAAGGAATTCTAAGATATATGCCAATGATAAAATTCTTGTTGAGCTCCATGTTAACAGGGAAATCCTTGTTGAAGTGAATGCCAGGAGCCTGTCAAGTTGCAAGCTGTTTGGGGGGGGGGGGGGAAGCAAGCAGGTTCGAAGCGTTTTAAAGCAAGGAACACCAAAGACCCATGAGAATAATTTAGGCAGGATTCAAACTATGTACTTTGTCACGCGGACACACCCTCATCATAGAAGGCTTAATCTCTGCACACTAATGGGACTGTTGGATCGGGGTTCTTGTTGTAGTCTCTTTGTTATCTTCTCTTTCTTTTGCAGGTTTATGTTTAGGTTTCTTTTATGATATGGACTGTTAACCTTGTCAACTTTTCGATTTAAATATAAACACTTTATCCTACAAACCTTTACCGGAGAACTCCTTGTATGAGCTACCTAAGCGCCCTTCCCTTCCAATGCTTCGTGCTCTACGCTCTTCATCAACAACTATACTTCCCGAGCCGCCGCAGCCCCAAGCTTTTCTCTCTACAATTCATCCCCACATTGATCCTTCCCAAACAAAATGCACAACACCAAAGCCCTTTCCCTACACTTCAACCTTGCCAACTCTCTTGCAACCTATTTCAGATCAAAATCCGCCTCCTTATTTATCCTATGCACCCCTTTTCCAGTTCTTAACTGGCCAAAACTTCTTAAAATTAGGGCAACAAATCCATGCCCACATGACCCTTCACGGGCATCAACCCAATGCTTTTCTTGGCGCCAAAATGGTTGCCATGTATGCAAGTTCAGGTGACCTTGAATCAGCTGTAACAGTTTTCCGTAAAATAAAAGACCCAACTTCTTTATTGTATAATTCAATTATTAGAGCTTATACAAATAATGGGTACCCTTTAAAAACTATAGATATTTATCGTGAAATGCATTCTTTATGGCTTAAGGGTGATAATTTTACGTTTCCTTTTGTGCTTAAATCATGTGCTAATGTATTGGATGTTTGGATGGGAGAATGTGTTCATGGACAAAGCTTGAGATTTGGGTTGGAGTTGGATGCTTACGTCGGCACGTCTTTGATTGATTTTTATGTGAAGGTAGGTGAATTAAGGGATGCAAATAAGGTGTTCGATCTAATGACTGTTAGAGCTGTGTCCTCTTGGAATGCTTTGATTGCAGGGTATATGAAAGAAGGGGAGATACGGGTAGCTGAGGACTTATTTCGGGGGATGCCGTGTAGGAATATAGTTTCTTGGACATCTATGATTTCTGGCTACACGCAAAACGGGTTAGCTGAGGAGGCATTGAGTTTGTTTGATGAGATGTTGAAAGAAGATTCTGAGGTTAAGCCTAATTGGGTAACAATTATGAGTGTTTTACCTGCTTGTGCACATTCAGCTTCTTTTGAACGTGGGAGACGGATTAACGAATATGTGAATAGGATTGGTTTGGAATCAAATCCTTCGGTGCAGACTGCGCTTATTGCTATGTATGCTAAATGTGGTAGCCTTGTCAATGCTCGTTGTTGTTTCGATAGAATACTGGAAAATGAAAAGAATTTGTGTGCTTGGAATACAATGATCACCGCTTATGCTTCTCATGGTCAGGGTTTGGAATCTGTCTTGACTTTTGAGAACATGGTTAGAGCCGGGGTATACCCTGATGCAATCACATTCACAGGGTTGTTGTCTGGTTGCAGTCATTCTGGTCTTGTCGAGTTTGGATTAAGATACTTCAATTCTATGCAGACAAAGTACTCTGTCGAACCAAGACACGAGCATTATGCTTGCGTTGTAGATCTTTTGGCACGTGCTGGACGATTGGCAGAAGCTAAGGAGTTCATTAAGAAAATTCCAATGCAACCCGGACCTAGCATTTGGGGTGCATTGTTAGCTGCTTGCAGGAAAAGTAGAAATTTAGAGATTGCCGAGATGGCAGCAAAAGAGCTGTTCGTTTTAGAGCCGGAGAACAGTTGTAACTATATTCTGCTTTCGAATATGTATGCTGAAGCAGGCATGTGGAAGGAGGTTGATAAATTGAGAGCTCGTTTAAAATGTGAAGGCATAAAAAAGAACCCTGGATGTAGTTGGATTGAGATTAAAGGCAAAGCGCACTTGTTCCTCAGTGGAGATTTATCTCATCCTCAGTCGAAGGAAATATATAACCTGTTGGAAGCACTGCCTGAGAAAATCAAGGCAGCTGGTTATATACCAAACACCAGTTTTGTGTTGCATGACATAAGTGAAGAAGAGAAAGAACAAAACCTCATTATTCACAGTGAAAAGTTGGCCATTGCATTCGGACTACTTAACACAAACCCTGAAGTAGTTATACGCATAACTAAAAACCTCCGGATCTGTGGGGATTGTCACACGGTTATCAAGTTCATATCGAGCATCTATGAACGAGAAATTGTTGTGAGAGATGTAAATCGATTCCATCACTTTAGAGATGGAGCTTGTTCTTGTGGGGACTATTGGTAATTTTGTAACAAATTCAAGCAGCAGTGTGGCCTGCACTTGGAAAGCAATCAGTTTGTAGACGTTAGAGGACATGATTGCACTGGCATGGATGGTTTTATGTAAAATGCTTTAGTTCTGGACAAGTTCCTATAGGAAGTTTTCAATTATGTATGCTATTGTTCTTTTTACTTTTTATGTGCTGAGCTGAAAGCTTTGTTCTGGAAAAATAGCTTTACTTGCTGTCAGCATGGCTATCACAACTAAAGATGTCAAGCTACAAGAAAACGAAGTTGTATCTAATAACAGAGAATAAAATAGATTTTCATTTTCCACTTCAGAAATTGTTATCTTATGCAACACCGCCTACTCAAGTTAAGAGGTCCCTACTGCTTGGTGATGCTGTAGGCTGAACCTACGAGCGAGCGAGCGAGCGAGCAAGTTTTATCATACGTCCAATCCTAGATTTTGAAAAATGGAAAATGATTGGGGTGAGAGAGGCTCGAACTCTCGACCTCAGGATAACTCAGAAGCTATGAGACCTACGCGCTAGCCAACTGCGCCACCACCCCATTGTTGCTTTGAACGATGCCTTTTAATATATATAACAAGTTAAATAGACTAAACAATGAATGAAGTCATTGCCCTGGTAAATAGGAGCCCATCATTGCAGAAGAAAGCATTTAGTTTTGTTATAAAAATTAAAAAATACATAAAGATTACAATGGGTGAAATTCCGTTAGTTGAACCATTGCCAATGTCTTCGACAACATCCACGCAGTGGAGACCAGCATGAGCATAGGCAGGGGGCTCCTTCAATTACTATTTCATCTCAAACATCAAATATCTACTTCCTTTCTTTAATATTTTACAATTTCACCTCTTCCGTTATTAATTTATCATTATAAACATAAATTCATAATAAAGTTAAAAAGTTAACACAGTCGATGTAATCTATTTGCTTACAAAAGCCAAAGAGCCTAAGCACATATATTAAATTATGTTAAATTACAATAACCCACATAGAAGTCTAAATATAAAATTACCATTTAGTATCAAATTTTAAATATTTGAATTTCACAAATCTAAAAAAGAAAAACCACCTAGTTTCCATGTTTTGTATGGTAACATAGATTATGTTTGTTCATATCTTTTTTCTTATATTTTTTTTTCCATTTTCCCCCATTCGGGTAATAATATGATATAATCTAGTTATTAGTAAATTCTTGAAGCTGATGTACATTGAGCCGGTTTTATTGGAATGATAAATATTTTTTTAATGTTATATTTGAATGATAATTTAGTCTTCCTATATATATAAATTATTAAAACTATATACACCGTTGAAAATTCAAACGCTTATGTTTAGAGGTATTTATCGACATAGTGGATTCAGATTTAAGTATGATATTAACATATTTTATATTTGTCTAAACTTGATTCGGTCTAGAATATGAGTCTAAAATTTTGCCTAAACTCTCTCATATTTGCAAAAGATTAACCTAAGTCTATTTTATACCTGTTAATATTATATTTTAAATATTTTTTAAAAATATTTATATTATATTATTTTAATACTAATAATTTTATTTTTTATTTACTAAAATTTTTTATATATTTATCTTAACATTATTTTAATATTTAAATTATAAGTAGTATTATATATTTATTATAAGTTTTTTTTTTAATGTGTTACAATTTACATAATAAATAAAAATAATGTAATATAAAGTATTATAAATTTAAAAATGGGTCGGGTTGAGCTAGGCTGGGCTCAAGCCTTGAATGTTCAAGTTCAAGCCGTTCATATTTTTAACGGGCCTGATTTTTTTGTTCAAACCCATCTTTCGTGTCTAATATTTTTACCTAAACTCTCCTAAATTTCGAACAAAATTTTAAGTCTAAACAAATAACTTGACTCATAATCAGGTGTTGGAAAACATAAAACTACAAAAAATTTCTAAACAAAATACCAATAATTTAGTTGAATTTTATTTAATTAATATCCATTTTCAAATTATCGATGAATAGTAAATTTTAAAGAGTCAATATTCTCCTTTTTTCTCCTTAAATCTATATAAAAGTATTTAAAGTAAAAACAAAAAACCATACTACCACATGCCGGCCTCTCAAATTAAAATAGTTTATTTGCTTAACCTCACCGAGTAATATATAATGAATGCAATTTTTTTTTATTTAAGTAAAGAGTGTTAAAAAAAAATATTTAAGTAAATAGCCAGTTGGTATATTACTATTATAAAGAGACGTGTATTTAAGCGTTTAAATAAAATAATTTATTAAATACAATAAATATTTTTATTTTTTAGTTGCTATTATGCACATCAGTCAAAGAGTTGAATCCTAGACAAAAATTGGTAACATCCATTATTATTTAATATTAATACAAATAGGTTAAAATATGTTTCAAGTCCTTGTATTTTTTATACATTTGAAATTTAATCTCTCTATTGTTATTTTTAAAATTTTATTCATTTTACTTGTCAAATTTCAAAATTCGGTGTAATAGTTAACACCGTTAATTTTTTTTTAATCTTCCAAATCCCTTTAATAGTCTATATTCAAAGTTTTGTGGTTGTCTATTTGAATAATGTTGTCTCTAAAGTTTAAACTTATAATCTGTTCTTGAGAGTGCAATTTACCTTACTACCATACCAAACGCTTGTTAGTTAGTTAAATTTTTATTATAGAATATGTTTCAAATCATTGTACCCTTTATATATTTGAAATTGAATCTCTCTACTATTATTTTCAAGAATTTGGATAATTTACTTATTAGATTTTAAAATTCAAGTCTAATTATTAATACCATTAAATTTCTTCCGTTAAATTTGCTGGTGCGTTCTTTCGAAATTATAAAAAAAATACTCATTCGATAGTCATATAACAAAATATGATATTATAAAGAACTTGAATTTAATAAAACTTTAGCAATGTTAATAATTGAACTTGTATTTTTAAATACAAAAAGTAGAGGGCTGGATTCTTGAAATAAAAGTAAAAGGACTAAAATTCAAATATGAGAAAAATATAAGGACTTGAAACGTATTTAATATTTTAACCATAAAAATAATATTTTAATTGCAAATGCGACAATGATTTAGGAGTGGGACCTTTGTTTATAATAAGATTTTCCCGAAATAACGAAACCCAACTACCCCCATTTAGCAACAAACAAGCCCTTGGCAATCAGCATGCATGCATATATTCAACGCTCCAATCATAAGTCCTTTTCTACTACTGCTGCAACTTGACTCGCGCTTTGGTAAAATAAAAAAACTAGACACAAAGCAGCCAAATAAGATTTGAAATGGAGGATGAGTTCGTTTGACCCAGTGCTGATTCCCTCATTCTCTGCAACTTCCGTCCTGTTTGTCTTTGTCATCACCTTTATCCTCCCTTTTGCCTGAAAATCTACCAATCTTCAACGAAAAACAAAGATGCACGGACAGAACATGCAGATTGGTTTTGTGGTTGTTTGTTTTGTTTTCATGTCTGCCCTTCCCTTCATCTTAGCTGATTCGCCTCCTGCTTCCACCACCAACTCATCTGTAAACTGTCCAATGGACCTCAATTATGTGACAAGAATCCCATGGAACTCATCTCTTTGTCTTAACTTCCACCCTAACTCAACCTCCAAAGCTGAAACTGCACAAGAAAACTGCTGTATATCTGTCTTATCGGTCTTTGGTATTGGACTTGCCCAACATCTTAAACAAACCTCTCTCTTCGGGCTACCCAATTTGGCGGCTTCTCTTTCGTGCCTTGAAGATTACCAGTCAAAACTCAACTCACTTTCTCTTCCTAATAATCTTGTTTCCCTTTGTGTTGAGCCTGAGCAGTTTGTGGTTACACCTGAGCTTTGTGCCGGCATTCAAACAACACAAGATTGGGTCGCAAAGCTTGGGGAATCCACTGAACTTGACCAGGGTTGCAGATCTGATCTCAGCGATCTCACTGCTTGTGATACTTGTCTTCGTGCAGGTAACCAAGTTCAGTCTGAATTGGTCTCCATTGATGGTAATACAACTCACAGTACCGATTGTTTTTATTTTACTGTTCTATATGCTGCTGGGATCGCTAATGAGCTTGGACCTGAAAGTAATGGAGCTTTGAAATGTGCTTTTTCCTTGGCTTTGAATGAACAATCTAGTTCATCCAGTAAAAGACATTCAGTCCTTGTTTTTGGCTTGACTGGTGCTGGGGTTGCACTTCTTGTTGCCTTTTGTTTATTGGGGTTATACTTTTGGTATGAAAAAAGATTTACAAAGAAACGTGTTGGTGGCTCCGGTTCTAATTTTGAAGAACAAAGGTGCAGGCCAAAATTGAGGCCTAATACAGGTTCGATTTGGTTCAAACTAGAGGATCTTGAGAAGGCGACTGATAATTTTGCAAACAAGAATTTTATAGGGAGAGGGGGGTTTGGTTTTGTTTACAAAGGGGTTTTACCAGATGGGAAAGTGGTGGCTGTAAAGAGGATTATAGAATCAGAGTTCCAAGGAGATGAAGAGTTTTGCAATGAAGTTGAGATTATTAGCAACTTGAAGCATAGGAATCTGGTGCCTCTTCGAGGTTGCTGTATGATGGAGGGTGATGAAAGCTACGATGACAAAGGGTGTCGAAGGTATCTTGTCTATGATTACATGCCGAATGGAAATCTCGATGATCATTTGTTCCATTCGAAACTGGCAAGTAAACCATTGAGTTGGCCTCAGAGGAAGAACATAATTGTGGATGTGGCAAAAGGGTTAGCTTATTTGCACTATGGAGTGAAGCCTGCAATATATCATAGGGACATTAAGGCTACGAATATACTGCTCGATGCTGAAATGCGAGCGAGAGTGGCTGATTTCGGGTTGGCAAAGCAGAGCCGAGAAGGCCAGTCTCACCTTACTACTAGAGTGGCAGGAACTCATGGATACTTGGCCCCTGAATATGCTCTTTACGGCCAACTGACCGAAAAGAGCGATGTTTATAGTTTCGGTGTGGTTGTTCTAGAGATAATGTGTGGGAGAAAAGCTCTCGATTTGTCATCATCGGGTTCACCGCGTGCGTTTTTGATAACAGACTGGGCTTGGTCACTGATAAAGGCAGGACAACTCGATGTGGCTTTGGATCGTTCGTTGATCGACAACGGGGATTCCGTGAATTCAAACCCAAAGGCTATAATGGAGAGATTTGTGCAGGTTGGCATTTTGTGTGCTCATGTAATGGTAGCTTTAAGGCCTACTATTTTGGATGCACTGAAAATGTTAGAAGGTGATATCGAAGTTCCTCGGATCCCAGATCGACCGATGCCTATCGGACACACTTCATTTTACGATGGCAATGCTTTCAGCATCTCACCAGCATTAAGTCAGCCGCAAATGCATACAGAAGACATGCTTAGGTAATCTGTAATTGTTTGTGGTTTGTCACACTGTTGTAGTTAGGTTCTACAGGCTAACTGAAGTTGTTCTTACAAGCTCAAGCTCTATTTTTCCATTCTTATAACGTCTTTAGTAAAACAATGAATTTTACATTCTTGATCATGGAAAATAGAGTGGCAGTTACAATCTTGCTTCATGTTGATGCATTGGAATGTAAATATGTGGAGCTCATTTTGAGCTCAAACATTCATTTTTTTGGGTGATGCGATACCTTATGTTTGTAGGTTTTGTACGTATGATTATTATACACTAGCTCCACCTTGTTGTACTAGCTTGTGCCATGGTGAATTTGGGTAAATATCAATTTATGAAGGTCTCAACATTTCTTTCATGTTTGTTTCAATTAGATTATACCATTATGTCTAAGAGCTAACGTCTTACACATTTAAGTTTTGCATATATAAATATTTATTTATTTATCTTTTCTCTTCTCAAATTACCATCCCTATATATGGTTAGAATTTTGAAACACATTGAATAGTAAAAAACACGTTAATATTTTAATCCGAGCAAAGTTTAAATTATTCTGTATTAATTTAAGATCAAAACCCTGCAATTTAATTCAAAATTATTTGCTCCCAAATTTGGCATCTCCTTCCATTTTAGTACTTATGATTTTTAACGCAATGTCATGAATCTCGATTGGCAAAGAGAAAATGTATGGCTGATTTGTGAATTATTATTTCGCCTGTATGCCTTTGGTTTTTGCTTATAAGTGTGGTTAGCAAACATTTTAAGCGTGTATAATATACATATAAATAAATCTGAGGTAAGTGGCTGATTACTGAACTTCAACATATGATAGCTCAGACTCTTCTGGTTTTAGAAATGGATACTTCCAACTTCACTTTGCTGAAATCTTTATAGTGGAAAAAATAAATAAAAATAGAAGTGAATATGTTCATCAAACTGGTTAAATGTTAGAGTATATAAAAGAGTCAGTAAGCAGTTAGGCAGTGAGTCACAAACAGACTAACAATTTGTTATGCTAAGCCCCTATAAATACAAAGCTGTACAAGTGAACAAAGTTAAGTTTAGAATTCAAAATTCAGAAATTAAGAAATTCATTTTCCCTCTCTCAACTGTTAAGAACCTAACCTCTTTACATTAAAGAATATAAACAAAAACGGATGCTTCTTTTAAATCCTTTATAAAGTTGGTGTATGCACGGTGTAATTGTAACTTGAAGTTTTAATTTACCCTGAATCAATTTTTTTTTTTTTTTTGTGTTGGCATAAATGTACACTAATCGACCTTTTTTAGATTGGCTTTGGTTGGCTCATGAGCCAATTCTTTAAAAGTCGGGTCAAGTGCGACTTAACCTGATTACTTTTAAGTCGCCTTTGATGGAAATATGAGCCAACTCTTTAAAACTCGGCATATGGATGCTTTATTCTGACCTTTTTTAGGTCGCCTATTTCCTCCTATCCTAACCTTTTTAAAAGGTCAATCTTAATTAGGTCTTTGTTAACCTTTCAAAAAAAAAAATTAAGAATTAAAGTGAAAAAGTGGTAGAAATTAAATAATAAATTTAAAAAATTGTCAAATTGTACTTCTTTATCTCCTTGTCGAAAATTTTAATTTTTTTTTCAATCTTAAAATTTTAAATTTCAAAACATCAAAATCAATTAAATAACTTGTTGAAATTTTTTTATCCCTTGATAGTGTCAGCCGATTTGTTACTATAATATTGAAATTAGTTAATTTAATCTCCTTCTAAAATTTAAAATTTTATTTTATGTTTCTAGATTGTCTTTAATAAAATCAACTCGAATAACTTATATTTAATAATGGTCTACAAAGCTTAAATTTCTTTTGGTTATATGGTCTTGAATCTTTCATGCTAAGTTAAAAGTAAAGAAAAAAATGTTGGAACCATTTTGGTTAGTGGGTTATTCCCACTTTTGCTGCCCACAACCCTCACATTTTGCTGCTCACTACTTTGTTGTGTGGTGGTGGGTGTATGTGGATAGTGGGATGGTGGTTTTTGATGGCGATCCACCATTATAAATACCACAAGCTTAAGGTCCCTAAGCATCAAAAATATATTTTCTGAAAATAATTCTATTAGTGAGGTTTTCAAGTACTTAGAAGATTTTGGCATTTTTGTGTTTTCTAATTTTCGTGTTTTTGTATAGCTAAATACAATGTCCTCATTAGGTCTTTGACGTGCTCAACAAGTGGTGTTACAACATCTGGATTTTGATATTTAGTTCAGACAATGGCTGAAGGTATTTCTGTTTGATTTTTCCGCTGCTTAAATTTTGTTTAAATCGTGATTTGTGCTTATATTTGGTATCTGGGCCAAGTTAATCTCTATTTTGTCTAGTTTTAAAAGTTTGTTAATTTCTCAAAATAACGATTCCATGTTTCTTGAATTATTTTCAAACATTTTTTTGAGAATTTTTATTACAAACTTTTGTGCAAAATCTTTGGATTTTATTAAAGTAAAATTTCTAAAATTAATTTTGTTATAAATAATTTAGTGAAAAATTTTAGAGATTTGTTGTTTGGATATTTTTTATGTGCCAGAAGTAAATAATTGTATTTGAATTATCTGATTATTAGTTACATACATTTTTAGGTGTATAAAATTTTTAGGCTTATTGCATAAGGTATTTAGCAATAAAACTACAAAATATATGTTTAGGGATCCAAATAATTTTATATAATTAGAGAACCAGCACAACAACTTTAATTAAATGAAATTATTTATTATAGTAAGGATCTTATAAGGTTTATAGACATTAGATGTTGCATAATAACTTAGCAACAATCTTAAATAAAATTTAAGGATTAATATCTAGCTAAGTGTTTTTCATAATTTTATTTAGTTAAAAACTAGTCACAACATCTCTAGATAAGTAAAATCATTAAAGTTAAAAATCACATATGAAAAACATAAGTATTAAATCTCATTACATAATTTATTAAGATAAAATTATTAAATGATTTTTCATAGTTACCTACAAGAATTATGAAAATGAATTTAATAATTTTTATCAAAAGGATAGTAAATAATTTTATCATAAAATGAATCTAATTAAATTAAAATTTTAGCCCACAGGCAATTTTTATGTCACTAGATTCATTATTTACATTATTTGCGGTAGATTATGATTTATGTTTGCCTCAAATTTCTGTTAAGGATGTATGTTAATTTATTTTGCAATTTTACAAGTAGATATCCCTAAATTAACCAGTGAGAACTTTAAATTCTAGAAGGAGAGTATTTTTCTCCAATTGGTGTGCTTGGATATTGAATATGCCATAAGGAAATCTAGCCACATATTACTGAAACCAGCATTCAGGTTGATTTTGCTCTGTACAAAAAATGGGAGTGATCTAATCGCTTAAGTATCATGTTCATAAAGAGTAAGATTCTTGTTGATGTTTGTGGCTCAATTGAGCATTATGAGAATGTCTAAGAATTATTAACAACTATTGAGAAACAATTCAAAACTTCTTAAAAGTCATTATCAAACACCCTAATCATGAAGTTCACATAAATGAATCTTACTATAGTAGAAGGTGTACGTGATCACATTAACAAGATGAGAGATTTAGCAGTTTGATTAAAAGTACTTGATGTTGAAATGTCTGAAGTTTTCTTGGTACACTTTATATTGAACACTCTTCCACCTCAATATGGGCCATTTAAGATCTCCCACAACACACATAAGGATAAGTGATCTATCGATGAGCTTTTGACCATGTGTGATCAGGAGGAGGCTAGACTCATATTGGAGATGAGAGAAAGTGCACTGGCGATTACATAAGGAAAGAAGGCGATCCAAGCTAAGCAAAAAGGGAAGGCTAAAATATAACCCCAAGCTGACATAAAGAAAGAGTCCAAATGTTTCTTTTGTAAAAAGAATGGACACTTAAAGAAGGAATGTGTCAAGTTTAAAAGCTAGCTTGAAAAGAAAGGTAAATCAATCTCACTTGTTTGCTTTGAGTCCAATATGGTTGATGTTAGTTATAACATATGGTGGATTGATTTTGGTTTTACAATCCATATCTCAAATTCCTTATAGGGATTAAGAAACCTAAGAGAACTGGTGGGAGCTGAGGGACACATCTATTTAGGAAATAAGATGGAGTTACATGTGGAAGCAATTGGAACACTTGAATCAATGCTTAGGAGTGGCTTTGTTTTAATTTTAGAAAAGAGTTTTTATATTCCTAGTTTTGCTGGAAATTTACTTTCTATTTCAAGACTTGCACCCCTTGTGTAATATCCCGAATTAGGGCCTAATCGGAATAGTGGTTTCGTGACCACAAATCTGAGGTGGAAATAATTATTTTATAATTATTTTGATGTTTATGATATGATTTTATGATGGTGTGAAAATTTCGTGAAGAAATTTCAAGCGTAAAGTGCTTAATTTGAAGTTAGGGATTAAATCGAATAAGTTGCAAAACTTGCATTCTAGAAGTTTTTAGTATGAAATTGCTTTGAAATATTAATTAGGAGGTCTTAAATGGCAATTAGACCAATTTTAAGTTCATGGACAAAATTAGGACATGGAAGGAATTTTTGAAAGTTTAGTAAGGAGGGGCATTTTGGTCATTTGGATATTTAATGAAATAAAAAGGGAAAAATAACACAAAATTAGTTATCATCTTACTTGGTTGCTGCCGAATTCTCCCTCTCTCCATAGCTAGGGTTTCTTCAACTTTCAAGCTTCATAGTAAGTGATTCCAAGCCCCGTTTTTAATGATTTTTACGTTTTTGAAATCCCGGTAGCTCGGTGTAGCTTATGATAGCAATATTTTGAGCTAAAGTTCATATTTGGAAAAATACCCATAGGTGAAATTTGTGTATTTTGATGTTTTATGATAGAATATGAGGTTTTAAATTGTGTTAGACAACTTGTGCTACTCGGTTTTAAGTAAAAACGAACAAAACGGCTTAATCGGTAAAAGTACATATTGTGCCTAAGTATGTGTTATAGTGGGAATTTGAGCTTGCTAATAGCAAATAAATGATCAGCATGTCCTAAAACATAAGAATTTGAAATGAAATTTAATTTCTGAGCTTTGGGGCAAAAGTGTAAATATGCAAAAGTTTAGGGGCAAAATTGTAATTTTGCCAAAATTTGAATTAAGGACTAATTTGAAAATGTGAGTATTAAACAAGCTAAACGTGTTATTTTAGATCAAGAAAGACGTGGAATCGACCTCAATCGAGGAAAAGAAAAGATTGCGGACTAAATTGCAAAATCTTTGTATTTTGGTACTAAGGTAAGTTCATGTGTAAATAATGTAACATAATTGTTATTTTTAAGTTGATTGATGTTATTTATATGATATGCTGATTTTTATCATGAAATATATGCTCTGTGGTTATTTTTGAACAATATGCAAATTATATGTGCTACTTGTTAAATATAAATGGCTACCGAGTATTGGTTTCGGTATTCTGTGGAAGACGGCAAGGATGTGTGATTGAGGAAAATCCCGTTTGAACCTTGGGAATGGATTAGGATACAAGTGACATGTCACTAGGATGGTTGGGCATCCGAGCTCGTTGAGTTGAGTCCGAGTTTACTTATGGATGCGAATATCCGAACTCGTCGAGTTGAGTCCGAGTTCGTGAAATGTAACTAGGCATCCGAGCTCGTTGAGTTGAGTCCGAGTTCACTTATGGATGCGAACGCCTGAGCTCGTTGAGTTGAGTCAGAGTTCGCTTATGGGCAGGTTACATAATTGATTGATTACATATATAGCACTTATGTGCAAATGATCCGTGTATCCGAGTTGTATTCCAATGTGTTCAACGGGTAAAATTCAAGTGAAATGAAAAGGCACTCAAGATGTAAGTGACAATTCGGTAATGTTGAGAAATGACCATATTGGACAGGTATGTACTTAACCCTCGGGTTGAAACTCGACACAACAACAAAAATGTGGTAAGATGAAGTATGATGATTAGAATTGTGACATATGTTTTGGTGATGCTATGCTAATGTTGTTTGGCATAATGACTTTGTTATGTTACTTGTTATTTGCATGTGAACTTACTAAGCATTTATGCTTACTCCCTCCTTTTCATTCATTGTAGTTTTGGACAAGCCGGCTCGAGAATCGGGATAGGTCGAAGGCTCGATCACACTATCCGAAGGACTTTTTGGTAAATGGCTTGTAAAACTTAGTATGGCATGTATAGCAATATACCTACTTTGTGTAAACAATCTTGTGATATGGTGGTGTTTTGGTTGAAGAAATGCTTGATAATGATGAGTCATTGAAATAGCTAATATAGATTATGTTTGATGTCATGGAAGGATAATAGGTTATCTAGTACATGAAAGCTTTTATGAAAATGAAATTAGCCATAAAACAGAAAATTGAAGCAACACTGACGTGAGTTTGAAAATTTACTAAAAATCATAGAAATCAAATTTGGTGATGGATTAGTTATGAAATTGAAGCTTATTATGTCTACTTTCAAATGGAAGAAGCGAAATAGGTGAAGGGATTATATTTTATAAGATATCTGAGTTTTAGTGAGACAGGGCCAGAACGATTTCTGGATCCCCTGTTCTAACTTTGAAAATTCACTATAAATTATAAAAAAATAGTTAAGAGGTGTACTTTATATGTACAGAATCCTGAGTTAGTCTAGTTTCAAGATAAGGAAACGGTATAATCATATGAATTTTGTATAGAGAGAAAAGTGGTTCGTAGTAAATCGAGGTCAGTGTAGTCAAGTCCTGAAACAGGGGTAATTTTAACTAATAAACTGTACAAATCGGCCCAACAAAAAATTATAGAAAAAAAATTAGTGAATAGATATATGAGTCTAGATTCAGAGAAAATTTACGGATCTTGATTTCGAGTTTCCTAACTCGAGATATGATTTTTTAAGCGACCATGACGCAGAGATTCTGCATATTCCGAAAATTAAAATAAATGATGTAAAGTTGGTTTAATGATAAATTAAGTTTAGTAACACCTCAAACTCGACTCCGGCGACGGTCTCGGGCGTAGGGACGTTACACCTTGGGTATTGTTTTAGTTTTTCAAAACTGGTTTCAATTTATTTTATAAATCAGAACTTGTTTGAAATGGTGTTTTATCTGATAGTCTTTATTCTTTTAATTTGCAAAATAATGTCACTCAGAATGTTATGCATGTTCAAAATGGTACTAAACGTTGTGTTATAAATGAAGATTCATCTATTTTATGGCACTAGAGATTAGGATACATATCTATTGAAAAGACTAAGAGATTAGTAAATGATAGGGTACTTAATACTTTAGATTTTACTAATTTCAATACTTATATAGACTACATTATGTGCAAGCAGACTAACAAGTCAAAGAAAGGTACTAAGAGGAGTTCGACCATATTGGAAATTATCCATTCTGATATATATTGCCCAGATATAGATGTGCAAGGTCAGAAATATTTTATCACTTTCATAGACGATTATTCATGATACATGTATCTCTACATGTTTCATCACAGTAGCGAAGCATTAGAAGCTTTTAAAGTTTTCAAGGCTTAAGTAGAAAAACAATACGATAAACAAATTAAGATTGTGAGAACCGAAAGAGATGGTGAGTATTATGGTAGATACATTGAGGATAGACAAGCACCTGGTCCATTTGCAAAGTTTCTTTAAGATAACGGTATAGTTGGCCAATACACCATGCTAGGCTCACCTAATCAGAGTAGTGTTGTGAAAAGAAGAAACCAAAATTTAATGGACATGGTGCAAAGTATGCTTAGTAGCTCTAAGATGCCTAAGTCCTTATGAGTTGAAGCTCCCAATACGGTTTGTGTATATATTAAATCTAGTTTCAACTAATGATGTCCCAAAGACACCTTTTGAGTTGTTTAAAGGTTGGAAACTGAGTTTGCGACATATACGCATATAGGGATGCCCATTTGAAGTAAGAGTTTATAACCCATAAGAAAATAAACTGAACCCAATGACCATTAGTGAGTATTTCACTAGATATGCTAAATGGTTCAAAGGATACAGATTTTGTTGTCCAACTCATAGCACTAGAATTGTGGAATCGAGAAATGCAAAGTTTCTTGAGAATGACTCAATCAGTGGGAATGATCTGTCTTGGGGTACAATTCCAGTAGGTGAATCTTCCACCTTAAGTGAGAAATTGGTTATTATACAAAAAACCCCTCCAGCTCAACCGGATGTTGAACAACTAATCAATGAAACTCCACAAGCCGCTGAAAACACTCCAGTAGATCAAGTTGTTCAAGAAAATATGGAAATTATTGAACAACCAGTTGAATAACATAATCTATAAAAAATTCTTGGTTCAACATTGAGGGGATCTATTAGAGAAAGGAAATGAACAATTTCTAGTGACTATATTGTGTATTTGCAAGAGTCTGACTATAATATTGAAGCTGAAAATGATCCTGAGTCATTTTCACAAGCCATGAGTTGCAAAAAGTCAGAATTATGGTACAATGCTATGAAACAATAGATAAATTCCATGAAAAGTAGCAATGTTTGGGATCTTGTGTCATTGCCTGAAGGCGTAAAAGCCATTAGATGTAAATAGGTCTACAAAACAAAAAGAGACTCAATGGGTAACATAGAAATATATAAAGTGAGACTCATTGCGAAAGGATTCATTCAGTGAAGGAATAGATTATACTGAGACTTTCAGTCCTGTATCTAAGAAAAATCCTTCTGCATTGTGTTAGCATTAATAGCTCATTTTAACCTTGAGTTGCAATAAATGGATGTGAAAATTACCTTTCTCAATGGTGACCTAGAGGAAGTGGTATACATGAAATAACATGAAGGATTCTCCTCTAGTGATGGTGAACACTTGGTATGCAAGCTAAAGAAGCCCATATATGGATTGAAATAAGTCTTTCGACAGTGGTATTTAAAGTTCAATGAAGTTGTCTCTTCGTTTGGTTTTGTTAAGAATGTCATGAATCAATGCATATACCAAAAGATCAATGGGAGTAAAATTTGTTTCCTTATTCTATATGTGGATGACATTTTACTTGCAACAAATGACAGGGGTATGCTACATGAAGTAAAACAATTTCTTTCTAAAAATTTTGATATGAAATATATGGTTGATGTGGCTTATGCCATTGTCATTAAGATTCATCGTGATAGATATCGCGGTATCTTAGGTCTGTCTTAAGAAACCTATATCAACAAAATTTTAGAAAGATTTTGGATGAAAAATTGTTCACTAAGTGTTGCTCCGATCGTGAAGGGTAATAAGTTCAATTTAAACCAGTGTCCAAAGAACAAATTTGAGAAGGAGCAAATGAAAAACATTCCATATGCTTCTATTGTTGGAAGCTTGATGTATGTTCAAGTTTGCAAAAGATCTAACATTGCATTTGCAGTTCGAATGGTGGGAAGATATCAGAGTAATACAGATACTGATCACTAGAAAGCTACAAAGAAAGTTTTGAGATATCATAAAGGGATAAATGACTACATGAAGTTTTGAGATATCATAAAGGGATAAAGGACTACATGTTTATGTACACACGATCAGATAATTTAGGGGTGATTGGTTACTCCGATTCAGGTAAATCAATATCAGGTTACATATTTATGTTTGCTGGCGAAGCTATATATTGGAAGATCGTGAAGCAAACTTTAATTACTACTTCCACTATGGAGGCTGAGTTCGTTTCATATTTTGAGGCTACCTCACATAGAGTATGGTTGAAGAGTTTTACTTCTAGGCTTAGAGTTGTGGGTTCAATTTCTAAACCGTTGATGATATATTGTGACAATTCAACTATTGTCTTTATGGCTAAAAACAACAAAAATGGAAGCTGAAGCAAACATATTGACATTAAGTATTTAGCTATAAGAAAACATGTTAAAGAAAAGAAAGTGGTCATTGAGCACATTAACATTGAGCAGATGTTAGCTGATCCTTTGACTAAAAGCATGCCACCACACAAATTTAAGGATCATGTTGTTACTATGGGATTTGTTCCCACCTTGTAAATTTTCGTTATAAAAACAATTATAATGAAACTCTGTTACGTTTGATGTTTCTCATATTTTATGCACACATTAATTTGATTGTTTCAAGAAATGTCACTAAAGTTTGGACCTAGAATAAACATTGGGTTTATTCATTAAGAAATTTGGGCAAAGTGTTAATGCATGATATATTGTGCTACATAGAAGATACTACTCAAATTCTAAGAGAAAATATCGCCATAATTAATACATTATGTTTCGAATTTAAGTATTCATGGGCAATACGAACCAAGCGGGAGAATATTGGAACCATTTTGGTTCGTGGGTTATTCCCACTTTTGATGCCCTCAACCCCCACATTTTATTACCCACTACTTTGTTGGGTGGTAGTGGATGTATGTGGATAATGGGATGGTGGTTTTTGATGGGGAACCACCACTATAAATACCCCATGCTTAAGGCCCTAAGCATCGAAAATACATTTTCGGGTAATCTACAAAAATAGTCACTTTTGTTTGCCTCAGGTTACATTTTAGTCATTTATGTTTGAAACGTTACATTTTAGTCACTTATGTTACTATTTTGTTACGAAGTGATCACTCTACCGTTAAGTTTCGTTATCTCTCTAACGATAATCCTACGTGGAAATCCTATTAGATTTTAGATGCCAACTTAGATTTCTAAATAGGATGAAAATAGATTTTTAATTAAAAAAATTTAATTAATTAAAATTTTTAAACCTAAACTTTAACTAAAAGAATTGTTCATCTCCTCTTTTTAATTTTTCTTCAGTCTTTTTTATTTGACTGGAAAAACTATTATTAAGATCAAAATAGTTAAAATCAAAGTGACTGCTTCATAAAGATGGATTCAATGGAGGGTTCATGTATGTCTTCTTTGCATTCCTCTATCTCTTTTATTCAGTACTGAAAAACAAAACATTGAATTTTTTTATTGTTTAATGAAAACCCTAAATTAAAATTCTTGATATAAATATTAACAACTAAAAGAATTTCAGATCAGAAAAAAAGGGATACCCACCAAGGAATTGTGAACAAACAAGCCGATTCAGATAAGAAAAAATCAGATTGAGAAACCAATTATTCAAGAACGTGAAGAATTGGAAAATACAATGATTAGGAACAAAAACGATTACCACCTTCTTATTTGTTGATAACCACTTCATTTTAAGTCTTAGAACATAAATTTGTCGGTAAAGAAGACATACCTGGACCCTCCATTGAATCCTTTTTTGTTTTTGTATATGAATAAAAAATTTGATGATAATAGCTTTTTTAGTCAATTGAAAAAGAAAACTAAAAAAAGGAGGAGCTGAACTGTTTTTTAATTGAGATTTAGGGTTTAAAATTTTTAATTAATTAAATTTATTTAATAAAAAATCTATTCTCATCCCGTTAAGAAATCCAAGTTGGCACTTAAAATTTAGTTGGACTGTCACGTAGGATTACTGTTAGGGAGATAACGAAACTTAACGGAAGAGTGATCACTTCGTAACAAAATAATAACATAAGTGACTAAAACGTAATATTTCAAACATAAGTGACTAAAATGTAACCTGAGGTAAACAAAAGTGATTATTTTTATAGTTTACCCTACATTTTCTGAAAACAATTCCATTAGTGAGGTTTTCGAGTTTTGTATTTTCCAATTTTTGTGTTTTCGTATAGCTAAATACAACGTCCTCATCGGGGCTTTGACTTGCTTGACAAGTGGTGTTACAACGTTTGGATTTTGACATTTGGTTCGGACAATGGCCGAAGGTATTTTTGTTTGATTTTTCCGTTGCTTAAATTTTGTTTAAACCATAATTTGTACTTACAAAAAATTCTTGCAATTAATTAAATTAATTGATTATTTTTCGTTTGGGTAAAGAAGTGATGTAAAAATTTATGGGTTTTGTTTGGCATGAAAGGTAAAATTAATTAATTTCAAGGATTTTTTTATTTGCTTCTAGCTTAGCAAGAGAGATTCAAATTCATATAATCAAAAGAAATTTTAGTCCCATAAACAATTATTAAAAACAAATTACTTAATTTAGTTAAGAATAACTTGAAAATATATAATGAAATTTTAAATTTTATAAGGAGATTAAATTAATTAATTTCAATATTATAGTAACCGGTTGACATTACAAAGGATAACATTTTTTAATAATTTATTTAATCGATTTTAAAATTTGAAAGTTAAATTTTTAATATTTAAAAAGAAATTTAGAACTTTCAGCAATGAGGTAAACAAGTACTAATTACAATTTTTTTAATGTATAATTTTAGTTCCTATCGCTTTTTCATTTTAATTTTTAATTTTTTTTACTCAGATTAGTACTTTAAAAATTGATATTTTTTGGGTGACTAAAATGAAAGTTGCTTAAAAGTTATGTGACTAAAATGCATAATTTTAGTTTTTATCGCTGTTAGAGACTTAATGTTTGAGTGATTAAGTGTATGCTTAATTGGGTGGGAAAATATGGATAGTATGAGGGAGAGAAAAAGTAGAAAGAAAATAAATTTTGAATGTGCTTGGTAAGGAAGAAAAATGAGAGGAAAGAAAATAAAGAGACAATCATTTTCCTTTCTCATGCATAAAAATCAATTTTCTAAATTGGAATGATGAAAAGAAAAAAAAAATGAGAAGTGTATGCTTGTTTAAAATTCTACATTTTTCAAATTTTTTATTTTCTTTTATTTCAATTTTTAATTCTTCTAAGCAATGAAGGGAAAAAAAATTACTTTTTTTTTTACCTCTTCAATTTTTCATATTTCTAATTTTCTTTTCACTTTATCAAACAAAGTCTAAACTTATTTTTGGATGAGCGATGAGATTGCCTCCAATTAGATTAAACATGATGGTGGCAATAAAATTAACTATTGAAACAAGGAGATAAAATAATGTACCAATAAAATAAAATTAGTGATGAAATATATTTTTGGATTCAAATGCAATTATGAGAATAGAAAATAACCATAAAATATATTGGACTAAAAATTGTTTATGACTTAAAGTTTTAAATTATTTAATATTTAGGACATTACTAAATCTATGTTTAATTACAATTTTATTGATAAAATAATTATATTCATCATAATGTTATTGCCTTTGTTTTTATTATTTATGTAGTTAGTTATTTCTATTTAAATAATTCTTTATATTAATTAAAGTGTATTGATAATTATTTTTAATTATTTTCAATAATATTCAGCATATTATTAAAAAATCTAAAAATCAAGTTAGAGAACCTTCCTTGCTTTGTAAGCATTTAGAGAAAGGAAGGAGTTAGAAAATTCAGCTTCATCTTCATCTTCATCTTGGTGAACAACCACCAAGCTAAAGGTCATATCCCTCTCCACTAGAAAATGGAGTGCTTCACCTCTCCCTCTTCTGTAACTTCGGTAAATGCCTCCTATTTTCGCCCTTGGAATTGCAGGGATTCCAGATACCCTCTCCACTATACATTCAGAGATATTTTTCAGCTCATCTTCTTTTTCACTTTTCTATTTCCTGCGGCAAGTAGGGTCATCTCTTTCGTTTCCTTCTCCAATTTTCAGTTTTCATTTGCCTCTTTCCCCCACTTTCCACCGTCTACTGCCAAATAACGCCACCCACACCAACCGTGGGTAAATGATGGTTGGGGCTTTAGTTCTATGTTTTATCATGGAAATGCTTACGGTTGCATCATCTACAAACACGACATTTCATATCCACAATACAATCAAAATATAAACATTGAATTCGTATTTGCGAGGCCAACGCCCTTTGTTTAAACGTCATCATCGGACAGGTTAATGCATGCAGCCATTATAACCTTCAAAGAGTGGTTTCTGAGTGAATGATTTGATGTCCAAGTTCAGAACTTGAGATATACATTACATGCATCTTTGCTCCCCGTTTATGTAATTCCCTGAAAAATGAAACAAGTGACACACGTCATGTGATGACATATTCGTCACAGTCCATAATACCCCTACACCTACATTTCCCAAATTATGCTTTTTTTGGTCATTCAATGACTCACAAAACCGTTAAACACATTGCCTTTTTTTTCTACCTTCTTATAACAAGTTTTCTCTTCTCTTCTGCCATGGATGGTTGTCTCTCTCTCTCTGTATCTTCACTTAACTACTAATTTGGAAATTTATCACTTCCCGATATCTCTTCACTAATCGTTCCTTTGGATTTATTTGAACCCCAATTTCTATAGAAATCAATTCGAAAATCTCAAATGGAGAACCGTTTTAGAGTTCGCTTTTGTGTTTTGATCCTTATTGCTTGTTCAATATATTCCGGGTTCACATTGGTTGGAGCTCAAAATCGAAGACCAAAGAACGTTCAAGTTGCAGTTCGGGCTAAGTGGTCGGGTACTCCATTGCTTTTGGAAGCCGGGTCTGTTCCTACTTCTCATTCCATTTTAATTTGGCCTTCTTGGGGTTTTCATTTGTTCGATTATCTTCTGTAATTTGTTGATGTTTGTCTGTTTTCAACTTATTCATGTGGTGCTATCATCGGCATTATTAATTTCTTTCGACCTGTATATTGATTGTTTTCAGAACCTATCTAAATTCTTCCAACATTTTTCTTTTATTATTTGTTACAGTGAATTACTTTCAAAAGAGTCGAAAAATCTTTTCTGGGAGTTCATTGATGACTGGTTACTACATGTTGCAAAAACTGATGGCGATTCTCATTCAGCTAAAGACTGTGTTAAGAAAATTCTGAAACATGGTAGCTTTCTTTTAAGTGAACCATTGGCACCATTATTCGATTACTCCTTAAGTTTAAGATCAGCATCCCCGAGATTGGTGCTTTACCGGCAATTAGCAGAGGAGTCTCTTTCTTCTTTCCCACTGCCTGATGACAGTTACTCAAACAATGAGAGAGGGTTAGATGCTAATGAAACCGCAGATATTAAGAAGTTTGATCCCTTGCTTGTTGGAGTAAATCCAAAAAGCCCAGGTGGGAAATGTTGTTGGGTGGATACAGGTGGAGCACTGTTCTTTGATGTTGCAGATTTGCTGTTGTGGCTTCAAAGACCTAATGAACTGTAATTTGCTCTTTATTGTTTCTTTAATCATATTTTTAGGTTTGAAACTGATGATTGTTGTTTATGGTTGAATTATTGTTTCTTATGTTTGTTGGTTGCCAGCAGTGGAGATGCCTCTCAGCAGCCTGAAACTTATGATTTTGATCATATCCATTTTGATTCAAATATTATGAGCCCAGTTGCTATTCTATATGGTGCTCTTGGAACAGATTGTTTTAGGGAGTTCCATATTACCCTAACTCAAGCTGCCAAAGAGGTCTGTTTTTGTGCTTTTGAAGTTCGTTGCCTTTTCATTCTTTACATGGATTTTCTTTTACTTAAAAAATTTTGATTTTTCATTTTTCTTACATCGATCTTTTCTTTTCTATTTTATTACTTTATGAATAGTCTAAATCACATATTACCTGACAAACATCATTTGAAGTAAAGCACCTATTGCAATCACAATATACTAGAACTCTTGTTTGACGTAGTAATTACTAGAAAAAGGAACTTATATAGATCATGATCATTGTTTTTACCTATGCAAGATTCATCTGTTGCTAGTGGGAACATTCCTCACTGGTTTAAAGCTCTGACTCAATATTATTATTTGATCTGCTAATGATCTCCAGAATTTATTCACTTATATGCTTAATCGAATTATTGAATGTTATAGGTCAGACAGGATGCTATCTGAGTACGGTTTCCCCTTTATTTGGTTTCCCTTCATCTCTTGTATAAGAATTCTTATATCACACTTTTTGATGCAATTGCTATGGCTACCTTTATTTCCAGGGAAAAGTTAATTATGTTGTCAGACCAGTATTACCTTCTGGTTGTGAAGCAGAAGTTGGCCTATGTGGAGCTGTTGGTGCAAGGGATTCCTTAAACTTGGGTGGCTATGGTGTAGAGCTTGCTTTGAAGAATATGGAATATAAAGCCATGGACGACAGTGCCATAAAGAAAGGTTAGAACTTTTGATGTAGCAGTTGCGAATTCAGAAGCCTGAACTACTGCATGACCTAAGTATGCTAATAGGTTTATTTTTCCGATGTATTATTTTTGTATGTTTCTGATACTTTATGGGTAGTTTGTGTTTATCTTCTATTGCTTTTGGTTGGTTGCCCTTACTGATCTTTTCACTTGAATTCCATTGTGATATTTCCTTGGTAGATATAGCAGTTTCTAGCGCTTGATGTTTTTGGCTTATTTGTGGCTCCTCTTGATTAATATTGTGATCCCTGATATGGACGTTTGTGCCATGCACCTGCTCTAACTTGGTTGTTCTCTGGCTTTTGGAAGTTTTTTCAATCTTTAATAGTCATATATATATATATTCTGAGGTATTGTGTTCCTTCTTTGTAGTCCTCAGTTGTAATATGATAGCATAATAAGGCCTGTGTGCTGTTCTATTACAGATTCAAATATCTTGAAAATATTTGCTACATTTCTGGGTTTTTTGTTTATGTTAGTATGCTTTCTTGTTTGTTTAATAATCTCTTGCTTTATTGATTTGATTTCTGAGGTATCTAAGGGCTTGATGTATGAGTTTCAGGTGTAACTCTAGAAGATCCTCGGACCGAAGATCTTAATCAAGAAGTTAGAGGGTTTATATTTTCAAAAATTCTGGTATGTTATCCATATGATTCACCTATACTTCTGTTCCTATTTTCTTCCAATACAAGTTACAGCTGTTTCAAGGAACATAAATTACATGGACATTTATCTAAATGAATAAACTAAAATCGAAAATCTTTCTCTTTGGAAAGGAGTCAACTATGTTCATAATGATTTGCAACCATAGAAGCTTCACCATGTTGTCCTTAATGTTAACATTTTCTGTTATTCGTTTTGCAGGAACGCAAACCTGACTTTACTTCTGAGATAATGGCTTTCAGGGATTACCTGTTGTCATCAACAATATCAGACACACTTGATGTTTGGGAACTGAAAGGTCCTTTGCTAAAGGGTCGTTTTCTTCTTGTTACAACATTTTTAATCTTCCGATTATAAAAACTTTCTCCTTTGAACAGATTTAGGTCATCAAACTGCACAGAGAATAGTACAAGCCTCTGATCCTTTGCAGTCAATGCAGGAAATCAACCAAAATTTTCCTAGTGTAGTTTCTTCTTTATCTCGGATGAAGGTAATTTCTTGGTGTCACTTTCAATGTTGGGCAGCTGTAAATATTTTTAACATTGGCTCCAAATATCAGGAATCCAATTGGGGTTTTCTAATCAATTTCTAAAAAGTTGTACATTCTGCAGCTCAACGATTCAATCAAAGATGAAATAATTGCGAACCAGAAAATGATCCCACCTGGCAAGTCCTTAATGGCTCTGAATGGTGCTTTAATCAATATCGAAGATATTGACCTTTATTTGTAATGCTCTTTCCTCCTATTTCTTTTTGTGTTTACTGAAGATATTGTTTTGAGATCATGACAGGCTGGATATTTATCGTTGGTCCACTATTGCTGAAGTTTTTGGCTGTAGTCACCAAACAATTTTGATTGAATTATGTCTTAAAATTTTAAAATGAAAAATCATTTGTATACAATCTGTAGCTGCTGTGGTTTTTAGTGCTTAATTTTAAATTCTAACAAATGCTATCATGAAATTTCAGACTAAATTAAACTTTTGTAGCAGTAAAAACAATTTGTTTGTTGGAATAGGCCTTTGTCCATGGAAAATTTGATGTTTGGTATGATATGTATTTTTCTCAAGAGCTTTAGTGCTGAATGTTTTGTCTTAATCTAGCGATATCACTTTTGAACCAGGGTCATTATAGTTGAATTTCTGGAAGCAAATGGTGCTCTATTTCTTGTTTCTGTCTTGATGCTTTCTCTCTTTCCCAAGCTTGTCATTATGTCCTTATTTGGTTTCACTTTAACGTCTTTGATGTAACTTGATTGTTGTATAAATACTTCTTATTCATGTTTTACCATTATTTTCTTCATAGGATGATTGACTTGGTCCATCAAGAGCTATCATTGGCTGATCAGTTTTCAAAATTAAAGGTGAATAATTCTAAGTTCAATTTTGTTTTGGCTGATCATCGAAAGCTATTATTTTGCTTCATACATACAACCTTATTAGTGGAATATAAATAGAACACTGTGTTCCCCTTTATTGCTCCCCTTCCAGCTGTAGTTGAAGAAAGATGTACACTTTCTACCCTGTTCGAATAAGTTTGAAAATGCACCTTCTAAAACCAGAACGTAGTAGTATAATTATTGAAGTAGAATGCCTAAATGTGTGTGTGTGCATGCATGTACAAGTGCATGGGCAATACAAAAAAAAAAGAAAAAAAAGAAAAAAAAAACTAGATTGGTGTTCATAATTGGTAGCTAAAATATAGTATAGTTGATCATATTAGCATAAATGCAACTGCTGGTGTGATCCTTGGTTACCTAGAAAGGGCATAACACACCTAATACCTGGTCCAAAAATCTCAGTGCCTATAACCGTCTTCAATGAACTGATTATTGGGTGGATTCAATAAAATAAACTATATATCGGGTATTGCTTGTGAGAAATGCACATTATATATCAGAGCCATCTGTTGTACTAATCTACCTGTTATGCCTCTTGTCTGCACGACTGTTTAATTTCTTATCAACTGTGAAAAACAAATTGATTCTCTCTCAAAAGTAATGGTCCCTGTAACTGAGACTCTTTTCTTTTCTTTTCTTTCAATGAACTGATTGTTGTGTGGCTTCAAAACAGTAATCTATTTATGCCTTTTGTATATTTATTGATTCTAATACTTTTCAGATCCCTCATAGCACTGTAAGGAAGCTTCTATTAACTGTGACTCCTCCTGAGTTGAATATGTTCCGAGTTGATTTTCGTTCTGCCCATGTCCATTATCTCAATAACTTGGAGGAGGATGCTATGTATAGGCGATGGAGGAATAATATAAATGAAGTATGTTAATTTATCTTAATTTTTCTGATGATTCTGCATAAGTTAGCTTCTTCTACGATTGCTTAAAAGTGTCTTTTGATGACAATTTATGCAGATTTTAGTGCCTGTCTTTCCAGGCCAGCCACATTACATCCGTAAGAATCTGTATCATGCAGTTTATGTCCTTGATCCGGCAACAGTTTGCGGTCTTCAGGCATGTTTTCTACTGTATTCTGGGTGATTTGATCTCTCTCTCTCTCCCTCTCATTTTCTTGCTCGCTTAAATTTTTCTCACTGTAATTTCCCACTGGAACTTTGCAGTCCATTGATATGATTACATCTTTCTATGAGAATACTTTTCCAGTGAGATTCGGGGTGATACTATATTCTGCACAGTTCATCAAGGAGATTGAAATGAGTGGTGGTGAACTTCATTCATCTGCTTTGAAGCATGACAGCGAAATTGAGAATGATAAATCTAGTTTGGTAGTTGATTAATTTTAGTTTACTTTATTCTTTTTAAACCTTTTGTTAAATTTTGTACCATCTGTGCTGAACCATGGTTTCTCTTCAGTTATTTCATGACTTCTTTCTGCTTTCAAGTACCGTTGAAGTCTCTCTTTTGCATTTTATGGTGCTAATAAACATTTTCATTGTAATTTATTTTGCAGATTATACAACTTTTTATCTATATTAAGGAAAATCATGGGCCTCAAACAGCTTTTCAATTTTTAAGCAATGTATGTTTTGGTATCTACATTACCCATTCCAACTGTAAAATTTATGATATCTCTGTAGCTTTGCTATTGACTTTATTCTAATGTTTTTCTGTTGTTTATTTTCAATATTTTCTTTAATATTAATTGCTTGGGGAGAAAAAGAAGTTTGAGTTTCAATAGATGTCCTTGACTAATTTAAACTTGTCAACCTACTTTTTTTTTTATCCTTTTCTTCTCTATAATTATCATTTTTATGTTTTTCAGTTTTTGCTAAGCCCTTCCTGAAATTTGTGTATAGAACTTCCAGCACGTACTTTGCCAATGAGATAAGAGGCTATATATGATAAAAATTTCACATATCAATGATCTATATACATGAAAAATTCACTATAATGGTTTGTTTTTATTTCTTTCATTTATACTGCTGTTCTCGATATCACTTTTTACTGCAAAAGGTCATGTCTTGGCATTGGAAATTACTTGTTTCCGTAATTTGGAGGCATAAACCCATCCTGTAAGTGTGGAAGTCTTTCACTAAAGGAGGAGGTTGGGAGAGCCTTAATAAGGCTGAGAATCTTTTAGTTATTAGGCTATTGCCTAGAATTGCTATTTTCTACTAAGAGGGGAATTTTCAAAATTACGGATGATTTTCTGAACTACAACAGGTCTATAAAGCTCCTTGCATGATTTTTTTTTTTTTTTTAAATTCCCATAGTTGAATCTGTCATATCACTTTTGTTGATTTGATGCATTTTGGCAGTGTTAACCATAGAGCTACATGCTTATGATAGGTAAATCAACTACGAACAGAATCTGCTGAGTCCACTGACGAGGCTGTTGAAATGCACCATATTGAAGGGGCATTTGTGGAAACAGAATTGTAAGTTTTGATAAGATTCAGATGACTTATGCTTTTATATTTCATTATGTGATGCTCCACTAGTTTTAGAAGATCTAGATTTGCTTCATTAAAACCAATCTGACTGTTCTTTATGTAGATCAAAAGCAAAATCTTCACCCCGGGAAATACTGTTAAAGTTGAAAAAGGAACAGACTTTTAAGGAAATGTCTCAAGAGAGTTCTTTGTCTGTTTTTAAGCTGGGTGTGGGCACACTGCAGTGCTGCCTCCTGATGAATGGTCTTGTCTTTGATTCTAGTGAGGTATCTAATTCATTCATGTATGTAATGACAACACAGCATATCTTTTCTAACTTGATGGTCTTGTGTTTTTTTTTTTTTTTTTACTATTTGGTATCCTTGTATGTGTTTTGGCTGATTGTTTTATTAAAATATTAATAGGCTCATGAATCCATTATAACGGGTAGTACAATTTTTTTTATCCTGTTACAAAATGTCGTTTTACCTGTAGAGAATCATTACGGCATGCTGGTTTCTTTTATATTTATATTTGTAAGACTACTTCAACATGATTTCTTGCTTTGATTTCTCATATATAGTACTTTACAAGTCTTTTTTTTTTTCCTTTTCAGATACCAACTTCTGTCATGATGATTTACTAGCTCTTGACTGAAAAGTTCAGAATTTTCAGTTCAAACTTAGATGACCTTTTTCTGTTTTTTCTCTGGGCAGGAAACTCTTATAAATGCCATGAGTGACGAGCTTCCCAGAATACAAGAACAAGTTTACTATGGGCACATAAATTCTCGCACTGATGTGCTGGACAAATTCCTATCAGAAAATGGTATCAGCCGCTATAATCCCCAGGTAAAGGCTGCTTGGAATCCTTTTGGGAATATCACTTTTATAAAGATATCATTATTGTGATGTCTGTTGTAATTTTATGTTGGTTGGGTGCAGATTCTTGCTGATGGAAAGGTCAAACGAAGGTTTGCATCTCTGGCTTCATCTATTCTTGGAGGGGACTCTGTGCTGAATGAAATTAATTACTTACATTCTCCTGAAAGTAAGTACTTTTTGTTAGTTTTAATTTCATACTATTTTCTTTAGTTGCTTGCGTTCTGACTTATTTGATGGGTTCTAAAATTCCAGCTGTGGACGATGTCAAGGCTGTAACTCATCTTCTTGCTGTTGATGTGACATCAAAAAAAGGGATAAAATTACTTCGTGAAGGAATTCATTATCTGGTTATTCCTTTGTGCTATGACTTTTGGTTCATGTTTAAATATGTTTATCCCATGGTGTTATTTCTATTGCCACCATAATTGTTGATGTTCTAGCATGCTTGTGCTGTTTACCAGATTGGAGGCACCAAAAGTGCTCGTGTTGGTGTGCTATTTAGTGCTAGTCAGATTGCTGACTTGCCAAGTCTTCTATTTACGAAGACCTTTGAGATTACTGCAGCCTCATATAGGTTTCTTAAGTCTAATACTTTTGCAGGCTTTTATTTCAGTAACTGAATTTTGTAATTATGCTTTGCAGAACTCTAATCTTAGTATTTACTTGCATTTCTGCTGTGTTGCAGTCATAAGAAGAAAGTATTAGATTTTTTAGACCAACTATGCTCATTTTATGAGCATAAGTACATTCTTAGATCTACCACTGCAGCTGAAAGTAATCAAGAATTCGTTGATAAGGTCTATGAACTTGCTGAGGCAAATGAACTGTTTTCTAAGCCATATAAATCCTCTCTACCAGAAGCTTCAGATCTGAAGTTGAGAGAACGTTTGAATAAGGTAGCATTAGCTGATTTTTTGGCTCTTATAAGCTGTGGTAGCTCTCGCACAATTCTAATTATTTTTCTAGTTTGACAATCTTTTTCTATTCCAATTTGAGTTTCTCTTGTAATGGTTGATAGTAGTAAGTCCCTGGATTGTTTTTCTAATTCTCATAAGGATGCTAATATGTCAAATTGCAATTCTATGCAGGTGTCACAATTTCTATATAGACAATTAGGGATACCATCTGGTGTAAATGCAATCATTACCAATGGAAGGGTTCGTTTTATTCTCTCTTAAATAATCATAAATCTTGATATTCAGGAAAAAAAAAAGAGGAAAAGAAAAATAAATCATAAACCTTTAGCATTAGTGTTGAATTGACTCATTGTTTTCTGTTTGCACTGACAATGGCTTGCTCTTTTATTTTCTGTTGAAGTAATCTATGTTTTGATAGGTTACTCCTCTTGGAGCTAGCGTATTTCTGAGTGATGATCTGCATCTTTTGGAGGCCGTCGAGTTCAAGCATAGAATAGAGCATATTGTACAGATCATTGAGGAAGTTAATTGGCAGGATGTAGATACTGACATGCTAACAAGGTTGGTTTCTGTTGAAATTAGATATTTGAAAGACAAATTTTATAAGGATTTGAATAATTTTTCACTCATACTAAAAAATGGTTACATAAGTATTTATACAAAGAGCAAAAAGCTATCTAAGGCTGTCAGCACTCCCCCTTAAGTTGGTGCATAGATACTACACATGCCCAACTTGCAAATCAGACTTATGAAAGGTTCTATTACTTAATCCTTTAGTGAACACATCAGCTAACTGCTTGTTTGACGTCACATGAACTAAGTCTAAGAGACCGGAGTTCAATTTTTCTTTGATGAAGTGTCGATCTATCTCAATATGTTTTGTTCAATCATGTTGGACTGGGTTTTGAGCTATGCTTATTGAAGCCTTATTATCATAGTACAAGAATAATTTTCCTTTCCTTAGACAGTTTCAACTCCTCCAATACCTTCTGTAGCCAAATAAGCTCACCAACACCTTGGGCCATAGCCTAGTATTCTGCCTCGACATTTTATCGAGCAACTACGCTTTACTTCTTTCTTCTCCAAGTGATTAAATTTCCTCCCATGAGTGTGCAATAACCAATTGTAGACCTTTGATCATCTAAAGATCCAGCCCAATTTGTATTTGTAAAAGCCTCTATCTAGAGGTGACCATTTTTAGAAAAGAGAAGTCCCTTTCCTGGAGTAGACTTTAGGTAGCGTAGTATGCGAAAGGCAGCTTACATATGAGGTTCTCGAGGATCATGTATAAACTGACTCACCACACTAATCGAGTATGTTGTGTCTAGTCTAGTGTGTGAGAGATAAATTAGTTTCCCCACTAATCTTTGATACCTCTCTTTATCCACTGATTCTCTCATCCTAGCTTGCAACTTATAATTGTTCTCCATAGGTGATTCTACAAGTTTGCAACCCAGCATACATGTTTCTAGCAAGAGATCAAAGATATATTTTCTTTGGGAGATGAAGATTACTTTATTTGATCGGGCAACTTCAATTCCCAACAAGTACTATGATTTTCCCAGATCTTTGATTTCAAATTCTTGAGCCAATCATTGCTCTAGTTGAATCATTTCTTCCTCGTCATTTCTTGTCACCACTATGTTATCAACATAAATAATAAGTATGATGATTTTGCACTTGTGATGTCTTATAAAAAAGGTATGGTTCGCATCACTCTACTGATAGCCAAAAGAGACCATGGCTTTACTGAATTTGTCAAACCATGCTCTAGAGACTGTTATAGCCAATATAGGGCTTTTTTTAGTTTACACACTTTCCCTTGTGTTTTCTCTTTATCAAATCCAAGAGGTGTCTTCGTATACACCTCATCTTCCAAGTATTGAACTGCTATAGGTTCCAATCAAGGTTGGCTGCACAAGATAATAGTATTCTGATGGTGTTCATTTTGGCTTGCAAATGTCTTTTAATAGTCTACTACGTAAGTTTGAGTGAAACCTTGAGCAATTAATCTGTTTTTGAATCTTTCAATCGAGCCATCAGACTTGTGTTTTACAGTAAACACCCATCTGCAACCAACTAGTTTCTTGCTTACTGGGTAATATACTAGCTCCCAAGTTTCATTCTTGGTCAGTGTCTTCGTTTTTTCAATCATGGTAGCTTTCCACTTGAAATCTCTAAATGCTTCTCTCCAATCCTTTGGAATAAACACAAAGGACAAAGACAAGGTAAAGATTCCATAGGAAGGAGACAAAGAGTTATAGGAAATAAAGTTAGAAAAAGGATATCTAAGGTATCTAGTACAAGACCTAACTCTTTTTCTTAGGGTAATGGGTTAATATTAATAATCAGGTAAATTGGGACTTGAGGGTAACTCACCAAAAGAAGATTCTTGCTGCATAGTAGGTTACATGATGACCTTTTTCGTTCTATGCTTCCTTGAATACGTCTTAAAATCCGATCTATCCAATTGCCCAACAATCTCCCCCTCAACATTTGTCTCCGTTTCTTCTACAATAGCCTTTTCTTGACCTTGTGGAGTTTGATCTCCATTCTTTCTCTTAGGATAAGCTCTTCTAAGGTTAATGAGTTGGGTATCACCTTTTCTTTATCACCCTCCCCCTAAAAAGGTGATTTGTGAAGATCATGGTAGGGCTTGGTTTCTCTGAAAGTGATCTATACTAACAAAGACTTTTTGTAAAGGAGGGTGATAAGACTTGTATCCTTTTTGTGTTGGAAAATCCCCAATGAACACACATTTAAGTGCTCATGGGTCTAACTTTTCAGCTTTCTAGTCGTGAACATAACAAATACATCCAAACACTCTTGGAGGAATAGTATATTCATTTTTACCTTTAAGGTTTCTGCAAGGGACTTCTAAAATCAATGACCCTTAAAGGCATTATATTGATAAGGTAAGCAGCTACGAGTATTGCATCACCCAATGTGGTTTCAGCAGATTCATAGTGAACATGAGAGATCTGGCTACCTCAAGTAAATGTCGATTTCTCCTTTCAACTACTCCATTTTGAGCACTAGTTCCTCAACAACTAGTTTGATAAATTATCCCAAAAGACTTCAAATAGTCAACAAAGTTGTACTTTGTACCATTATCAGTTCTAAGAAATTGTATTTTAGTATCAAATCGAGTACACACCATTTTATGAAAAAAATGAAAGCATGCAAACACATCACTTTCAACTTCAATAAATACACGCAAGTCATCCTTGTACAACAATCAATAAAAGTAATAAACCATGAATTACTAGATAATTAGGTATGCCAAGTTGGTCCCCAAACATCAGAGTAAATAGTCATAAAAGGAATGGTACTTTTGTTATTTCTCAAATGATAAGAGTTCTTAATATATTTAGCATACTTACAAGCTTCACAAAACAATGAATCAAACTAAGTCTTTGAAAAAAATTAGATATAATTTTTATAGAACCGAAAAAGATGGATAACCTAGCCAGTTGTGCCATTGCATTATTTCTTGGTTAATAACCTTATTTCCTCCAAAGAAAGCTTGAGATAAAACAAAACCATTACTTCCCTCTAATGGATATAGGTCATCATGCAATCTACCACTATCAATCTTCCTCCCAGTTTAAAAATCCTGAAAAACATAATGATTGGGTGGAATTCAACTTTGCAGTTTAAGGTTTGTGTGATGGCTCTAACAGATAAAAGGTTAATGAGAAACTGAAGAACATGTAAAATTAATGATAGTTTAATCTCTAGTGTACACACAATAGAACTTGATCTAAACACAGGAGTAAAGGACCCATCGGCTAGTCTGACACTTTCCTTTGTTTGACATGGAAAGTAGTTTAGGAAGTTTTTTGTGGAACTTGCCACATATCTATTCGCACCAAAATCAATTATCCAAGAGTTAGTATGTAACACCCCCCACTCGGCCTAGAAGTTTAAACTGAATTCGGAATGCTACATTGATCACCAAAGTGATCGCAAAAAAATTTTACAAATTAAGTCATTCAAAATTTTATTTTCGAAAACGTTTATCCCAAAGCAGATCAAAAACATTTAATTATTTAACTTTCCTCAGTAATATTATGAACTTTTACAGTTCAAACTTAAACGAATAACAATTAGAACCTGGAAATAAAAACTTATAACTTATTTCCACCAAGACTCTCCGAGGCCTCCGGGTACTGAGTCCAGCATTCAGAACTGTATCTGAAAGAGAGAACAGAAAATGGGGAGAACAACTCAAGCTCAGTGTGAGATCAAACCAGTTAAACTACAGAAGCGGAAACAGAGAACTAGAAACAGTTCAGAAGCAGAGCATACTTACAAACAGATGACAATTGAGCGAATTCACCCAAAATTAAAGACACCATATGTACTTTTTAGTCATATGGATCAATCAGACACACACAGTTTCACATACCATTCAGACACAGTAGCAGTAATTCTCAAACAATCACAGTAACTATCTAGTCAAACAGTTGCAGTCGCAGTCTACAAAATTTCACATAAACACAAGTGTTTTTTAGTCGAACAACCAAACAAATGCATATGCAATGCAATCGAGTTATAAAAAACCCACCCATCCAGCCAACGCACCTCTTTGTCTCCCATCACTACTCGTAAGAGCTTTAAGCTCGTCTCACCAATCACACCATTTAGGACCTCATAAGGCCCATCCAACCTTGCACTCCAACTGATGTCATCCTGGGTTGCCTGGCAACGATTACTATCAGGATTATCCACGACCCTCTACGTATTGGGATTACCCACGACCCTTTGGGTATTAGGGGATACAGTATGCAGATAAACTGCCAGTAACGTATATTACGCAACAAAGCTAGCTTATAAATTGTATTGTGCAATGCGGTATACCGCGGTACAGACATGCAGTATGAACTGCTAGATCAGATAATGGTACGTAGCATAGCTCACGTACATGCGATACAGTGTAATGCAGTACTTCGCTATATCGATAGATTACAGTAAAATTGCCTGTTCAGTCAATGGTACATAGCATAGCTAACGTACATACTGTTCAGTTCAGTGCGGTAATCCGCAGTACAGTCAATTTGTCCACCACCCTCAGGGTATTGGGACCGCCTACGACCCTCTGGGTATTAGAGGCTAATAACCAATAGATCAGTTGCCAGTTCAGTTTCATCAATCTCCCTTCTCTTTAAAAATCCCACCCAAAATAGTTTATGCATACGTATGAATGTATGCAATCATATGTACACAATCAGAATGTTAGTCTCAGATAGTTAATCAGAAGCAGACATTCACATCCAAACAGTCTGTTATAGAGTCATACATGTGCACACTCATAACTCGAATTCGGTATCAAGCTAATCACACAACTAATCACAAATAACACTCATATAATGCCTAGATCAGAGTCACCAATACCCTTAGTAAAGCTTAGTCGAGGGTTGGAACACATAGAGTTGCAAATGCAATTAAACTCGACCTAAAAATATTCTTTGGCAAAATAGGGTCACTCGCCCGTGTGCTCCGGCTGTGTGGATCAATCCAGGCCGTGTGGGGGTCCAAACGCCCGTGTGAAGGGTAGCACACGGCCGTGTGACAGAGGCACACGCCTGCGTGAAGCAGGGACACAGAAGTGTGAACAGGCCGTGTAACTTACTGTCCAATTTTGCTAAAATAAAGTGCAGGGCAGACACGGCAGTGTGTTTCGAAGCACACGCCCGTGTGAGATCTTTAAATCCCTAAATTAGTCACACGGCTGTGTGGCCAGACCGTGTGACTCTAAATTACTAAATTCCTAATTTCCAAATTCATATACTCGTGTGTCAAGGGGACACGGCCGTGTGAATTTCGACAAAATCTTCAATGGCTCCCAAATTCAGCCGAAAACCCTAATGCACAATTTCACATGGCCGTGTGAGACAACACACGCCCGTGTGGCCGTCGGAGAGGTCACGAAACCCTCTTAAAACAGCCCCAAAATCGCTGTTTCGGCCACCAGAACCGTCCCTAACCTTTGCCCTATCGACATATATCGGAAAGTGACGATTTCCTATCACTTCCATCAACTAATAACCCAAAATCAACGAGTTAGCGTACAGTCAAAAAAAGTCGAAAGCAAAGATTCGCAAAACAAAATAAACAAATAAGAACTTTAGACAAGGTTCGAATCACACACCTGCTTTGACGATGAAGATGACGACAGAGGAGTGCAATTTCGGGAGCCATAGAAACACGTTCCAAAAACAAAGGGGAAAGCCAAAAGAGAGAGAGAAAAAAAAACAATTATTGAAAACCCAAAAATAAAAAATAAAAATAAAAATAAAGGAAAAGCTAAAATAAAATAAATCATAAAACAACTAATTTAATAATTATAAACAATTATAATTAGTAACTAAAGCAAATCAAAATAAAAAGGCTCTCCTTTACCCATGCAGATATTCGAACACAAAACTTTTAGCACCATAACACTCCACTTAACCACCAGGCCAGCAGGCTCATTCTGTCATTACAATGCACAACTTACCTTATATCTGTAACCTCCTCGCTGTCCCTAAGCTTAATAACCCAAAACTTCTAGATCCAAAATTCGGGACGTTACATAGTATGACTATAAGCATTATAGGCATTACCTAACTTTACAAAGTTAGTCGTATAGAAAAGGCGTTTAACTTCATCATCTATTGTTATCATTTTTTTTTAAGGAAAAAACGAAAAGTTTTAACAAAAACAAACACCACCACCAAAACACCTAAGAATAAAAAAATATCCCAAAAATTTCAACCTCACCAAATCAAGAACCTTTCAAAGGGGATGGTTAGAATACAACTCCGAGGTCATCGCAGTGGCGAAACGAGTAGACTCCAATAGAGTGAGTGTCACATGCCAATGCATGGGAGAAATGGTAGCAGCTAACAGAGGCGTGTGAGGCTCACCCGCAGCTCTTTTGGACACTGGTTTTCAGGGTTTTGCCAACAATGGTCTTTCGATTCTCCTGGTATGGGCAGTGAGAACAAAAAATAAGCCAAAAGTGGAAACCCCTAATTTTTGAGATCCTAGAGTTTATGCTATTTTTGGAAAAAGGAAAAAACAAAAAATTTGCCCCTAAATTAGGATAATAGCTCTGATACCATGTTGAAATTAGATATTTGAGATATGAATTTTATAGCGATTTGAATAATTTCACTTATACTAAAAAATGATAACATAAGTATTTATACAAAGAGCAAAAAACTAAGGCAAGAAATAATATATAATCTCGAATATTAAGTATATCTAATCCCTAATTTACAGTGATAGAAAGAATCTCTTGGCTGTCAACAGTTTCTGCTCCATCTGGCTGGTTATCTTCTTCATTTATCCATCATTGCAGCATATGCAGTGTAGGCTTATATAGGCATTTGGGAAATAATTTTCTTGAGCTTACTATATATTTATCTCTTGGATCTACGGTTCTATTTGATCAATAACTTGCACATGCTACTAGTTATGCTGGTTTATGATTTTGGTTCACAATTGCCGAATGCCAATGGACTTGTAAACTCTGGTCGGGAACCTGATTTTTTATATCAACTGCAGATAGATATCTGTACTTTTCATCATTTATCTTTCAGGTTGGACATACTGTATTTGTACTGATTTTATTCCTGCTTTCAGTAAATATATTAGTGATGTTATTATGTTCGTGTCATCTTCAATGGCTACAAGGGATCGAAGTACTGAAAGTGCACGCTTTGAGATTTTGAATGCAGAATATAGGTAAGGTTTCTAAAGCACTTCGATGATTATGAGGTTTTATTAATTTCTTTTCATTTGAAAAACCATGCTGCATTTCATGTCTTTTTATTTCCTCTTTGGATTCCTTTTGATTAATCTCCATATATTCATCCTATATGACTGAGGGAAATTTATAGAATAACATGGTGGGCGCAGCCTTTCTTTAAACTTTTCAAATATATATCCATATTCAATTCCTTGATTATTTCTATTATTTCTACTATTTCTCTAGCCCAACAAACTCCTAGAGTTACTAGACATGTCTATTTCTATGCTTAATCATTATTTGTTGAGTGGGATTGTAACCGACCCAAGTGATTTTGAGGAAAGACAAAAGCAGGACCAAAACTTTGTGAAAGGAAAATGCAATGCATTACCTTCTCACCTTCAACTGCAATACTTTTTCAACAATAATATTCTTTCTTTTAATCAATTTCATAAAGCTGCCTTCCTATCCAATTTGAACCAATTTTGGGCTTCTCCAGGACAAAATGTTCATATTTTCATTATGCTTCAACAAAATAGTCATCTTACTTAACAATACAATAAGATTTAATTTTGAACCTCTTCTTGAAATCGTCAACTTGTATATTAATTGTTATATGTTCCAAATTTCATTGATTGCCTGTGTTTTCTGTTGGTTTTGTAGTGTATGTTTCATTTTTTTGTGCTTATAATCCTCTCTTTGACTAACATTTGCCTTTTTCTTTTTTCCTGGAAATGTTCCGTAGTGCTGTTGTTGTAAATAATGAGAATTCTAGTATTCATATTGATGCGGTTGTTGATCCTTTAAGTCCATCTGGTCAGAAACTATCATCACTTCTTCGTGTTCTGGCTAAGTATGCCCACCCAAGCATGCGCATTGTACTAAATCCCATGGTGAGTTAAATTTTATAATTTTGGTTATCTTTGCTATGTTGTGATTATGAATAGAAAAAATTATTATGGAAAGAGATGCATGAGAACATACTAAAGCATGCTTATTGTAATAGAATTGTATTGAATCTCTTGGTTGGTGGTTAATATTTTCAGTATTGGTTATCTCTAGCATGTCGTGATTGTCAATAGAAAGTGTAATTGAGAGATAAGGAGAGACATGTCCTCATGCCAAGGGGAAAAATAGCCTAGGAGTACAGGATTTTGGATTTGATCCATGTACTGGATGGGGGAGGGTCATTACATGAAGCAAACAAACATTGGAAAATAGAAAAACAGAAGCAAAGAATACTTACTTGCATGTCCGTTGTGGTGAGGATCTAGGGTTCCCCACAATGTTGAAATTGTAGTAAGCATCACACATTTTGGAATTTTTGGCCTTGAAATATTCAGTCTTTCTTATGATGTCACTGCAGTTTTCTGTGATGTTTTTTTAGTGGAAACATTCTGTATGGTCACATTCATGCTTTTATTTTGTTCCATTGTGGTGAGGATTTAGGGCTCCCACAATGTTGAAAATATAGTAAGCATCACATTGTTTGGGGTTATTGGCCTTGAAATATTCAGTCTTTCTGATGATGTTACTGCAGTTTGCTGTGATGGTCGTTTTAAACGGAAACATTCTGTATGCTCACTTTATGCTTTTATTTTGTTCCTTGCTTGAAGTCTTACTTTTTAATTATGAAATTCTATGGTTTTACTTTGTGGCAGAGTTCCCTTGGTGATCTTCCACTAAAGAACTATTACAGATATGTTGTCCCAACCATGGTATGCTTCTCACTTTAGAAACCACTTTTAGCCCTCAAGAATGGTGTCTCAGCTGTTAGGATCTTGCAGGATGATTTTAGCAGTACCGATTACACTGTAAATGGACCCAAAGCATTTTTTGCTAATATGCCATTATCAAAAACACTCACCATGAACCTAGATGTTCCTGAACCATGGCTTGTTGAGCCTGTCATTGCTATGTATGTTCTTTATCCATCAACATTTTGATTTCTTTCTCAGTATATTGTCCTTTCCCTTTATGCTTTAAAGTATGTTGATGAGTTGCAACATCATGTACCTTACTGATTTAACTAATTTCAAACCCTCTTTGGATCTAAATACTTCAGTCATGACCTGGACAATATTTTTCTTGAGAACTTGGGAGACACAAGGACATTGCAAGCAGTTTTTGAACTTGAAGCCCTTGTTCTGACTGGTGAGTTTGTTTTTGTTTAGAAATGATGTGAAATTTCCAATCCTAACTGGAGTGAATGAGTACTGTATACATTTTCTGTTAAGTTTTTTTTTTTTTTTTTTACGTTCGACTGTGATTTAGGTCATTGTGCTGAGAAGGATCATGGCCCTCCCAGAGGTCTTCAGCTAATTCTTGGAACAGAGAATACACCTCATTTGGTTGATACTATTGTTATGGCCAACTTGGGCTATTGGCAGATGAAAGTTCACCCTGGAGTTTGGTACTTGCAACTTGCTCCAGGCAGAAGTTCCGAGTTGTATTTTTTCAGAGATGGCGTTGATGATGGAAGTCAAGAGAAATCTTTGTCAAAGCGGATCGCTATAAATAATTTGCGGGGTAATGTAGTTCATCTAGAAGTAGTGAAGAAGAAGGGAAAAGAGCATGAAAAATTGCTTATTTCATCTGATGTTGACAACCAATCAAAAGATAAGAGAGTGAGTTCTTGAGAGCTGTTTGAAATATTTTGTGCAATCTTCATTTTAGCACTCATAGATGACCAAGGAATCTCTATGGATTTATAGCTTACCAAATTCCTTTTGCCTCCTAGCAGGGACATAGTAGTTGGAATTCAAAAATTTTCGAATGGGCTTCCAGTTTTATTGGTGGTAGAGACCATTCAAAAAAGAGTGATGACTGTTTGAAGGTGAGCTTTTTACTTATCATTCATAAATCTCTTTTGCTTGTGTATTTGGTTTGTTTATGCTGTCATATATTTCACTTAGTTTAGGTTCAACTGTTCCAAGAAATCGATATAAATATGAACCTAGGAGAAGAGATCAGGATAAGAAGAAAGATGTGTAAGTAAAGGGAAAGACAATGGTTAACCCTTGAATGAGGGTCAAATAAGTACACAAAAAATAGTTGAGATAGGGAGCCTATAAAGTTGCTTAATTTTGTTTCCTGTTGAAATTATTTTCCACAGCTTTAGTACCGGACTTAATGATTCTTGTCCTTGACTCTAGCAACACCAAAAATACACACTAATACCACATTTGGCTGTTTATTGCAATAATACGACAAGTTTATTTAATACACCAGTACTAAAATAGTCTAATGTTTGGTAGACAAACAAGTAAAACTAAAGGTATTACTCTATGAAATGTCACTTTTGTCCTTAGTGAAAGAATTTCATGACTAAATATAGTCAAATTTTGTTTTAAATGGTATATTTACCATATTTTTATAAAATTACATGCTACAATTTCATAATTTTCTTATGTTAATGATATAAAATTAATTCAAAAAGTATTTTTTAAATGAAAATATTTTATAAAATAAAACCAAAAATGTGTAATTTTATAGGAATAGTATATTTGAAAAAAATATTAAAAGTTAGTATTTTTTTTCAGGAAAAAATTATTTTATAAAAGTTTCTAGAGTATATGATTCTTAAAAAAATGCAAAAGAAATAAAATATGTTAGTTGGAAATAATGCTAGATGAAGTGAAGAGGACAAAAACCATAGTTGTAATTTGATTTTTTTTGAGCAATAATACTTTTGGAAAGTTAAAAATTAGAGGAAGGAAAAGCTCTTGTATTAGTGTCTTCCATCTCATCAAGAGTAAAAATTTCCCCCAAGGGAAACAAGTTTTCATGACCTGATAAGTGGTGCAACAAGTATTGGGTTGGTTTTTACAGCCAAACAAGTGGTTAGTGTTAACTAACATACGAAGAGGCATATGACAATGTTAATACTCCTATCAAATGAGGTGTAAGGATGACATGTAACAATACTACATACCTAGAATGACTTTGATTATAATACCCAAAAAAATGGGATGGAATCTCATTTTTCTCTTGCTGTTGTTATTCATATTTATGTTTATGGGTGTGCCATCATGGTTTACTGGTTCAATTATTTTCTCTACATATATATTTATTTACTTTTTCTTTTTTCTTGAGTCTTATGCTGAAGAGAAGTTAACTTTGTGTCATTAAGTTTACTCTTCCTCTTTAGATTAGTCACGCAACATTCTTTTCTTTTGGAATACATGTCTATCTTCTGATTGTTTGTTAATGCTATGCTTTCTCTTCATTCATTTCATTTGCAGTCTTTGTTCCGCTTCTTCTGGTTAGTGTTCCTTTTTAAGTATTGGATACAAGAAATTCTAATTGTTATTAACTTTAAATAAATATGACTCCTATTTTTAGTCAAATTTGAGAAGTAATTTTCTAGTTAAACTCTGTTTATTTGTTTCAATCAAACACTAATTAGTTTAGATTATTTTATTATTATTTGACCTTTGAATTTAGCCTATAAATAGACTCTTTTGCAACCTTAGAAAGTACACCTATTAGAGATTAGAACTCATAACACATTTAGATAATTTTTTTGTGTTTACGTTTTGAGAGTTCTTTATTTTCAGGTTTTTGGGGTCTAGTTATTATCTCCATCTTTTGTACTCTTCGTTCTTTTGCCATTATAGTAAAATTATCTTTGCCCGTGGTTTTTTATCCTCTTTAGAGGGGTTTTTTCACGTTAAATTTGTGCGTTTAATTTTTCAATTTCTTCTGCTAATTTTACTTGTTCGTTGCTTAATCGGGTCAATTCCTAACAACTTTAAATTGGTTGTTAACTTGCACTTTTTGAAGAGATTCATATGCTGACATGACAGTGCTCTCTTTTTCTTGTATCTATTTATGGTTTTAGAACAGAAAATTAAGGATAAAACTATGGTTTAGGAGAGAAAACTGACAGAGTTTAAAACAGAAGCTGTATTTTTTCTACTAGCTTCATTCTGAAAAAATTCAACATAATTTACTGGGAAAGCACACTATTGAGTATGGTATGAAATTCCCTTAATTGATAAAGATCCTTGTTTCTGGGGATCTCTTATTAAATCTTCACGTAACATAAAAAATCTAATAATATTTTATTCCATATTTGAAATAATCACTATGCCCAACTTGCTAATGATAAACTCAACGTTTGATTTGAAATAATCACTATGTAAGAACATTTGCCACTTGCTGGATGTTCGGACAAAACAAATTGTTCCAAGCTCAATTTTTTTTTTCTTTTATGAAATGCCTTATCAGTTTCAACATGTTTTGTTCTATCCTGTCGGACTAGATTGTGGGTAATATTTAAAAGTTTTCAAAAGAGTGTTTAATAAAATTGTTCTAATTTTATTAAGTAAAAAACTGAATATAAATAGAAAAAAGACTCACAATATAATTGGAAAAGTAATTCACTTATTCTAACAAACTACTAAAAAAATATTTCTAAAAAATCTCAACGGATTATTCTAGGATTTATTTACATAAATAACTTTAAAAAATATCTCAAAATATATGGAGCTTCAACTCGTATTTCAACACCCTCCCTCAAGTTAGTGCATATATATCAATCATGCCCAACTTACTTACAAGAAAATCAAAGCTTGTCTTATAGAGTCATTTGGTGAGCACGTCAACAGTCTATTGTTTTGAAAGAACAAATGGCATGCACACTTAGCCTTCTTCAATTTTCTTATTAATAAAGTGTCTATCAAACTCAACATGTTAATGGCAGCTTTGCTATCACAGTACAACTTCATTAATGAAGTTATTGGTTTCCTTAGCTCTTCCATAATTCTTTTTAACCACATCATTTTACAAATTCCTTGAGCCATTAATCTAAACTCAACTTTTGCACTACTTTTTGCTATAACACTTTATTTTTTGCTTCGCCAATTCACCAAGGATTTCCTGAACAAATGTACAATACCCTAATGTAGACCTTCTATTTGTTACTGAGCCTGCCCAGTTTGCATCTGTATAAGCTTCAATTCCTCTTTGTTCGGATTTCTTGAAAAGTAAGCCCTTGGTAGGTGAACTTTTCAAGTATCTTAGAATCCGAAACACAGTTTCTTCATGTTCCTCCACTGGGGAGTGCATAAATTGACTCAATAAGCTTACTACAAAAGCTATGTCTAGCCTTGTATGTGATAAGTAGATTAACTTACCAACTAATCTTTGGTGCTGCCGTTTATCAACCGATCTTCCTTATTGGGCGGCAACCACTCATCCTAGTCTCCTTTAAAAGATCAATCACCTATTTTTTCTGAGAGACCACAAGATCTATTTTTGATCGAGTAATTTCAATTTCAACGAAGTATTTTAGAGGACCCAAGTCTTTGATCTCAAAATTCAATGCTAGATGCTCCTTTAGACACCTTATTTCATCCACAATCTCTTGTAAGAATGATATCATCGACATAAACTATAATAATTGTTATTCTATCATTTTGTAAGTGTCGATAAAACATTATGTGATCAGCTTGCCCTTGTGAGTAACTTTATTTTTTAACAATCTAAGTGAATCATTTGAACCAAGCTCGAGGAGACTGTTTTAGACCATATAAAGATTTCCTAAGCTTACAAACTTGAGTTTCAAATTTTTCTTCAAAACCTCAAAGAGGATCCATGTGAACTTCTTTTTCAAATTTTCCATTTAGGAAAGTATTCTTCACATCTAGCTACTGTAAAGACTAATTAAGATTAACAATAATGAATAAAAGAACTCTAACAATATTTAATTTAGCTACTAGAGCAAATGTCTCAAGATAGTCTATCTTGGATGTTTGAGTGTACCTTTAACCGCCAATTGAATTTTGTATCCGTCTAAAGATCCATGCGGTCTGATTTTGGTTGTGAACGCCTAGTTACAACTCACTTTTTTTTTCCTACAGTTAATTCCATTGTTTCTTATGTACTTGTTTTTCAAGAGCATGCATCTCCTCTAAAATAGCCTCTTTCCATTCAAAAATTTGTAAAGCATCTTTCATATTTTTGGATATTTCCACAGTATCGAGAAACGAAATAAAGACTGAGAATATCGAAGACAAGGATTTATAGGACACAAATTTAGATATAGGATATTTAACAACATTTTTAACACCTTTTCTTTTAGCAATTGGAATATTTAAATCAGAAAATTTATTGGTCAGATAACGAGTTTTACCTAGACATTTAACAAGATCTTGCGGGTCGGATTCTTGGTGATGAATCTGGTGGCTAGCAATTTCTTGATTTTGGTTTCTTCTTGAGTAACCCAGCAACTCCTTTGTTTATTCTCTGTTCTCATAATTAGACTCTACACGTTCATACTCCTTTTTATTAACAACATTATATCATTTAAGTCATTTTTATTAACAACATTAACATCATTAATTTTTGTGTTGATCATAATTCGTCTTCCCCATTATTAGAATCTTTATGTTGTATATTCTTAATATTTTCTTGATCAATTATTAAATTTTCCTTACTGTAATTCCCTCTCTTAATATTAGAATCAAAGTAAGATTGTGTTTCAACAAATGTAACATCCATGGTAACAATAGTCTTCCTATCAATCGGATAATAACATTTGTAACCCTTTTTATTAGAAGCATACCCAACAAAGACACTTTTTTTTGCTTTAGGATTTAGTTTATCCTGGTTGTAAGGTAAACAAAAACACTACACCCAAAAAACTCAAAGGGGTAAATCTGTGACCAATTTAGAGTTAAGAAAGCTATATTTAAAAAGACTGAAAGGAGTTCTATAGTTTAGAGTTTTATTGAGCATTCTATTAATAAAATATGTATCCGTGAACATGACCTCTCCCCAAAGATAACGTGGTACCTGACTAGTGAACATCAAGGCTCTAATTACTTCCAAAAGATGACGGTTTGTTCTTTCCGCAATCCCATTCTATTATGATATATTTGTACAAGAGCTTTGGTAAACTATTCCATATTTTGTTAAAAAAATGTCTAATTTGTCACTGAAAAATTCCGCACTATTGTCACTCCGAAATATTTTATTTTCACACCAATTTGTTTTCACTATAGCATAAAAAGACTGAAACAAATTTTAACTTTAAACTTATCTTTTAATAAAAACATCCAACAAATGCAAGTATTATCATCAATAAATGTGACAAACCAACGTTTTCCTGAAAAAGTTGAGACTCTCAAAGATCCCCAAACATTTATAAATTAACAAAAAAGATCTCCAAGACCATGTCCTAAAATTTACACATAAAGGAATCAAATATAACACAACAATTCGAGAATTGAGATAATTTACTAATAGATATGAGACTATAAGCTAGATTTGACACATGTAAAACCAAGGAAGGTAAAATTTTAATAGTGCATTTCCCGACTATTGTTGAGAACAACCCATTTGCTACTTTGATCTTTTTTTTCTTGCACAAAGTGTGTAAGTTGAAAAAAGGAAATGACTACTAGTCATGTGATCACTAGCTCCAGAATCAATGATCCACGTGTTTGTTTTACAAAGCTTGACACTGAAAAAAATAGAAGAATCAATACTTGATTGGGCAAAAGAGTAAGGAGGACTATTAGATGAGTTAGGAATAAAAGAATTCATCCGAAATTATGGTGATTGAAAAAGCTTGTGTAGATGCTCTAGTTGTTCTTTAGTGCATGAAGACTTTTCCAGAGAACTTTTTTGCTCATCATTTTTATTAGCCGTTTGGAAAGCTCTGCTATCCCCAGATTCTGAACCACACCATTTCCACTCTTTTTTCTCCCGTTCGTTGGTTTTCCATGGATTTCTCAAGTGTGTTAATATTTTTTACAATGTTCATACCAAGGTTTTTCCCTTTTTTTCACTATCATCATCATTTTTGACAGTCACAAGATATTTGAACAAGACCGTCGCCGGAGTCGAGTTTGAGGTGTTAATAAACTTAATTTATCACTTAAACAATTTTCAAACCATTTACTTTACCTTTCGGAATAAGTTGTTTATCTACGTCACAGTCACTAAAAAATTCATATTTCGAGTTACAAAACTCGAAATTGAAATACGTAAATTTTTCTAGAAACTAGACTCATATATCTATCTAGTAATTTTTTTTTCTAGAATTTTTGGTTGGGCCAATTAGTACAGTTTATTAGTTAGTCTCCCCTGTTTCAGTGCTCGACTGCTTTGACCTCTGTCCCTTACGAATCACTTTTCTCTCTGTACAGAATTCAAATAACTATGCCGTTTATTTTCCTTAAAACTAGACTCAATAAGGAATCTGTACATATGTAGCATGGCTCCTAATTATTTTTGTACAATTTTTAGTGAATTTCTAAATTCAGAACAGGGGAGCTCGAAATCACTCTGACCTTGTCTCACATAAATTCAAATATCTCCTAATATAAAAGTCTTTTGCTTACACCGTTTCTTCTATGTGAAACTAGATTCAATGGGATTTAATTCCATATCTTATCCAACCTCTAATTCGATTCTCATAATTTATAGTGAATTTTCAAATTTGAACTACTGCTACTAACCAAAAACTATTTTAGTACATAATATTGCTAACTAGTTTATAACATCCTTACTTCATTTCATTTAAACTCTATACATACCATATAAATCTATAACCATAAAACAAAAGCTACCGGAATTGATCTGGATAGTGTGCCTTATTGTGTTGATCCGATCTACCAACTTCACTTCAATTCAATCTACATAACAATGTCAACCACACACAAGTAAGCTTATTGAAGCTTAGTAAGTTCATAGGTTTAAAAGTAATGCTTACCAAATAATTCCAAACAATACCAAAACATTTACTAAAGTTTCCTGTCATTCACAACTATTGTTATAATACTTTACATAGTTGAGCTCAACATTAACAACTACTCAATCTCTTTCATTTGGTTCACTTCTCTTGTATTTCTTAGTATCAAATTAGGAAACGGTTTATGAAATTGAGTACGTCGTTAAGTTCATAGGTTTAAAAGTAATGCTTACCAAATAATTCCAAACAATACCAAAACATTTACTAAAGTTTCCTGCCATTCACAACTATTGTTATAATACTTTACATAGTTGAGCTCAACATTAACAACTACTCAATCTCTTTCATTTGGTTCACTTCTCTTGTATTTCTTAGTATCAAATTAGGAAACGGCTTATGAAATTGAGTACGTCGTTGTTCAGTGCCACGATTCATAACTCAGTATGGTTTTCCTCATTGAAATACCATACCTACATTTTACAACTCGGTATGGGAAATGCCATACCTACATTTCTTAACTCAGTATGGATTTGATAATACCATACCTACATTTCGCAACTCAGTATGGATGATACCATACCTACATTTCACACTTTGCCATGGAACAATCATGGTCTTATCCGTCAATTCATCACATATCACGATACGAACGTACTCAATTCTTGCGTTTTTCCTAATTTGGATTACCGCCTTTGTTATTCCATTTTATCACAATTTCCACAATTCCACGACAAATTCATATTTAATAACACATTACATCATTCAATCATTCACGATTAAGCATGAGCATTCAACCATATGAACTCACCCGGCTGATTTGTAGAAGATATTGAAATTCAAGGACTATTCCGCAACTTTTTCTTTTCCTCGTTCTTCTTTGGATTCTTGATCTATAATGTGAAATATTTTTACTCATTAGCATTTATTTTATTTCTATTTCACTTCACAATTTATGCTCTTCAACTTTTGAAATTGCACTTTTACCCCAAAATTTATAGTTTTTACAATTTAGTCCCTGCTCAATTCACCCATCAATTGAACTAATTTTTCTCAATTAACACTTGATTTTATCATTATAAACTATTTCACAACCTTTGATATTCTGAATTTCAACACCAACCTCTAATTCACAACTTTTTCACAATTAGGTCCTAAATACCATTTTCTATCAAAATCACTTAATAAAACCACCTTAATATGAAATTAGAACTTAAATTTCATAATAATTCATCATAAACTTCCCTTAATCAGCTAGGGTAACTTCCATTTTCACCCACCAAATCAAAAACTAATGAATTCTATAAGTGGACCTTGTTGTAAAAGTCATAAAAACATAAAAATTATCAAGAAAAAGCAAGAATTAAACTCACATGATGTAAAAATATGAAAAACCAGCTTTCTCCAGACCTTCTATGGCGTTTTGGCTGAGAAATATGAAGAGATCTCTAGATTTCTCAATTTTGTCCTTATTTTATATGTTAAAATTATAAAATTTCCAATTTTGCCCTTATTTCCCTTATTTTTCTGCTGATTTTCTTGCCCTTGCCGTCCAACCTATTCACTTTTAGGCTTAATTGCCCTTTAAATCCTCTTTCTTTTAACACTTAAGCTATTTAATCCTTCTAGCAAATTTTGCATTTATTACAATTTAATCCTTTTTATTTAATCAACCACCCAAACGATAAAATTTTCTAACGAAATTTTAACACCACATTACTAACACTCCATAAATATTTATAAAAATATTTTCGGCTCGATTTTAGAGATCGAGCCTGATACCTCATTTTCAACTTAATTCATTTAATAATTTCTCTTTTAAATTTTAATTTAGCCTATTAAAGTATTTCTAATATTTTATTCACTTCTAAATATTACTTTATTTTAATTTCCTAATCGTACTTGTCGGATTTAGTTATCTCGAATCACTGTTCCGACACCATTGAAATTTTAGGCTGTTACATATTGCACTCTCAGTAGTTGTTTCGATTGTAGAACTTTCTATCTCCGTTTGGTTCATGTATCTCTTATCTTCAGTAAAGGTTGTTTTAACGATGGTGCTACTAAAAATTTAACCTAGCTCAGATGCCATGAAAGTTTTCAAGAGAGTATTCAATAAAACTGTTTTTATTTTATTAAGCAAAGAACTGAATATAAATAGAAAAAGACTCACAACATAATTGGGAAAGTAATTCTTATTCTAGGATTTATCTACCTAAATATCTTTAAAAAAAATCCCAAAATATATGAGGCTTCAACACATATTTCAACAATATTGATGGCTGCTTTGTTGTCACAGTACAACTTCATATCCGTAATCATAGGTATTCTTAGTTCTTCCATAATATGTTTAAGCCACATCATCTTGCAAATCCTATGAACCATTGATCCATATTCTGCTTCAGCACTTCTACAATCCTTACTAGGTTCCCTCACACAAACATACGGTAACCTAATGATGATTTTCTATCTTTAATGGATCTTGCCCGATCCTCATATGTGTAGGCTTCAAAGCTTCATTTATGTTCTTTAAAAAAAAATAATCATTTCCCTAAGGAGTTCTTTAAGTATCTCAAGATGCAGCTGATTGCTTCAAGATGTTCTTCACTAGAGGAATGCATGAATTGGCTTACCAAGCTCACGGAAAATACAACGTAAGGTCATGTATGTGATAAATAAATCAACTTCCCAACTAATTTCTGATATCGAGATGTATTCACTAGGGCTCACTTGTCCCCAAGTTTCTGATTTGTGCCAAATGAGGTCTCAACAGTAAAACCACTCCTACCAATTTCTTTAAGGAGTAGATCCATCAGATATTTTCTTTTTAACTCTATGATCCCTTTGCTTGATCTAGCTACCTCCATACCAAGAAGATATTTTAGTGATTCCAAGTCTTTGATTTCGAACTCAAGAGTTAGGCACTTTTCAGTCTCTCCATTTCAGCTGTGTCATCTCCGTAGAATGATATCATCAACATACACTATCAAAGCAACTATCTTCCCATTGATTGAATGCTTTGTGAACATGGTGTGTAAGTATACCAAACTAAGCCCTGTATGATTAGCAATAAAAGTAACAAACAATTTTTTACCAGACATTGTTAAAACCCTAGACAATCCTCAAACATCACTATTGAAGGTTTGAGCAGAAGAGATTTTAAAAAAAAAAAATTATTTTCAGCTGTATATTACATTACAGTATTATAGGAGAAGATTGTACATAAAAACAGAGACTAATTCCTAAACAGTTCCCTTAACATCTCCAGTCAAGTGCCCGATCTTGCCTCAGCCATCAATTCCTGAGGTAGTTTTTCTCATCATATTTGTAAGAGGTAAGATTGAAGGAATGGTGAGAGAGATCACCTCTATGAGACATGGTGGTTCTGAATGTTCCACCAAGATTGTTCTTTCTGACTCAAAAGTTCTTTTCTCAACAGTCGGTGTTTCAGTCATAAAGAAAAGATTAAGCTAGCTCTGGTTCCGTGTGATCTAGAACAGAAAATTGAGGATAAAACTATGGTTTCTCTGCTTGCTTCAGTCTGAAAAAAGAATCAACATAATTTATAGGGAAAGCATACCATCGAATATGGTATGAAATTCCCTTAGTTGGTAGAGATCCTTGAAACTAGGGATCTCTTTATTCAAACCTTGCATAACAAAGAGTTTCCTAAACTATCTAAATCCCTTATCTACATGTATTATAGCTGTCCGAAAGGGTTATGAAATGACTTCATACTGAGCTTTTCTGATTGGACTAAATATCTCTAAATACGAAACGCTATTCTATATTTTTCCCTACCTTCTACCAGTGACAACTAATTTCAATTAATTTCTTCCTTTGTTTTAAAATGAAAAAAGAACATACAAATAGGGGGACTGTAAGCTCTTTACTAGAGCATTAGAGCTTGCTTCCTTGCCATTCTGATTTAACTTCGGTTTATACATGTTAACGAGTATACTTACTGTGACACGGGAGAATGAAAGAAGAGAAAGAAATCATGAAAAGGAAGAAGGCATAAGTAATGGGGGGAAACAAAATCAAACCATCAATCAGGTCTAAGAAAACGTAATAAAATAAATGCAAAAATAGCAGTAGCATGTAACATGTTTAGCTCCTCCTTTATAGCTTGAGCATGAGAGCGTTTAGGCTTTGCTTGGCAGAGCGGAAAGAAAATTGGAAGATGGAAAATTGAAGGGGTAGAAAACTAGAAGGATGGAAAACATAATTTTTCTTAGGAGAGACGGAAAAATGGAAAGAAAATCACTTTTCTTTCCATCTATTGCTTGGTAGAGTTGAAAATTGAAAGGAAAGAAAATAAAACATTTGAAAAATACATAATTTTAAACTAGCATACGCCTCTCTCGTTTTCTTTCCTTTCGTCATTCCAATTTGGAAGGATTCATTTTTATGCATTAGGATGGAAAATGATATTTCTTCTATTTTCTTCTCTCACTTTTCTTCCCAACCAAGCTTTATTTTCTTTCCACTTTTCCACTGCCCCCTCCCATCCCTCCACTTTTCCACCCAAACAAGCACACCCCTTAATTTTAATTTCTCAGGTGTACTATCCTTCATTCTTCTTATGGTATCATTCACTTTATGGCATGGCTTTGTCTTATTGTTTGATATTTATATTTGATTTAATTCTCAAAGTAGTTGTATCATTGATGCCTTTTTCTCCCTCAGGAGCATAGGAAGGGTGGACGACATGGTAAAACTATTAACATATTTTCAATTGCATCAGGACATTTGTAAGTGTTAAAAGTCCTTTTTATTTAATCAGCATTAACATTGTTATATTTAGATAGATATGTCCATATGCTGGCATACATGCATTCTTGGATGCTGGTCTCAACTCTCCATTGCCCTTGATAACCTTCATATCCTTGTGTAAAAATCCTTTTCTTTTTGGCAGATATGAACGCTTCCTTAAAATTATGATTTTAAGTGTGTTAAAGAATACCCATCGTCCGGTAAAATTCTGGTTTATAAAGAATTACTTGTCTCCTCCATTCAAGGTTTGTATATATCTTTTTGGCTGACTTTCCATTTTCTTCCAGGACCATTTTTTGACCCTTGTTAATCTATAATTTAAATAGTATATGCTAACGCACTTAAGATTCTGAATATCTACACAAAATTCAGGATGTGATTCCACATATGGCACGGGAATATGGCTTTCACTATGAACTAATTACCTACAAATGGCCTACGTGGTTGCACAAGCAGACAGAAAAGCAGCGAATTATCTGGGCATATAAGATTTTGTTCCTTGATGTTATATTTCCCCTTTCATTGGAAAAGGTATCATGTTTCTTGATACTTGCTAGGTAAGTGTACTCTTCTGTTGCTTTTCTTTCCAACTTCAACAGAAAAAATGCCTGCGCAGGTTATATTTGTTGATGCTGATCAAGTTGTTAGGGCAGACATGGGAGAACTTTATGACATGGATATAAAAGGAAGACCTCTTGCATATACTCCTTTCTGTGACAACAATAAGGAGATGGACGGATATCGATTTTGGAGACAAGTAATGTGATACCACACGTCCTTCTGTAAACGGGTAAAAATGTAATAGAAGTATGAGGTTAATGCTGCCCTCTTTGTTCTGTACAGGGATTCTGGAGAGATCATTTACAGGGTAAACCATACCATATAAGGTTTGTGATTACTTTTCAAATTGTAAGGTATTTTTCCTTGAAGCAAAACAGGCTTAATGCATCATATAATTCTACAGTGCATTGTATGTGGTCGATTTGGTGAAGTTTCGTGAGACTGCGGCAGGAGATCATTTAAGGGTCTTTTATGAAACTCTTAGCAAGGATCCAAACAGTCTAGCCAATCTGGATCAGGCAAGTTAAATTCATTATATTACATTGTCTTTTTGTGCTTTTAGTTTTTCACTTATCCCCTCACCCCCCCCCCCAAGTTTTATTAAATAATTGAAGTAGTTGTCAGGGACGTTGAAAGATAGAAAAGAATGACGAATGGGCCAAAAGAACTGTTTAATTGTTTTTCTCGAATTATGGGTTAACATAGAGTGATGGTATATAACATGGAAGCAAGCATGATTTCTATTGCAGGATCTTCCAAACTATGCACAGCACAGAGTACCCATCTTCTCATTACCGCAAGAATGGCTATGGTGTGAATCATGGTGTGGTAATGCCACAAAATCAAAGGCTAAAACCATCGATCTTTGCAACAATCCCATGACAAAAGAACCCAAACTTCAGGTAATTGTATATATGTTTTCTATTATAAGGATATATTATATTTATGCAGCGGATGGTCATTATTATCTTCATACTACTTTTCATCCTTGGATTCTCAGGGTGCTAGAAGAATAGTTCATGAGTGGACCGATTTCGACTTTGAAGCAAGAAAATTCACGGCAAAAATATTGGGTGATGAAATGGACAACCCCGAGGCACTAGCATCATCCGAGAAGTCGGTGAATGACGGTTCATCGGAAGATCTAGAATCCAAGGCTGAGTTATGAAAATCTGGATTTCAAGGCCCTTGCAATTCAAAACCATGTTCTTGGCATCCAGTTCGTACTGAGTCTTTTACGGGTAACCATAACCGATGCTGCATGAATTTTTTTTTTTTTTTAACTGACATTTTTTGCCTTAAAATTTTGGTAAAATGCCATCATGAGGATGCAATGTTTTGGTAAAATAGTTCCTAAAAGTCGAAGCTTCCAGTTTTGGTAAGGTTTTTATATAAATCCCCACTTAACTACGAATTTTCTCAACCTTATTTTATTAGAAAGGTTACACGCATGGCATGAGATCTAATATCTGTAATATTCTTTTTCTGTAAGTGTAATTCTGTCTGCCACATGCCATGATTGTGGAAGGAAGGTTCTTTTGATAGTACCTTAAATACCCTTTTATTATGGCTAGATTTAGTGTGATTTATTCATTACTATTTAAATAGTGAAATATTTATAATTTAAATTATTTTAATAAATTAATCTCTAGTGTCATATGTGATACATATAATTTTATGTATTTGTTTTATTAATTTATTAAATAATATACTTAGGTTTTTTTTACATTAATATTGTGGAAAGTTTTTATATTATTATTACTATGCGTGAACGATAAAATTTATTTCTTAAAATACATTTAGGGATGCCACGACACCTTCAACTATCGAGTTTTATACATTTAGGGTTGATTTAGGGGCGTTTTTTCATGAAACTATAAGGACCAACATTAATTCAGGGAATTACACTAAAATCGACATCTTTGGGTGTCGAGGTTGCCAGTTAAACGGTTATAAATAAATAAATAATTTTATTCATTTCTATACAAATAAATAGATAGTTATATGAATAAATTTATTGAAAACTTGTATGAAGAAAGTGGTCGTGGAAACTAGATATATGTTATTGTTGGATAATTACATATAGGAGTGTAGAAACGGTTAATTAAATTGAATTAGTATTAATCGAATTTTTTAATTTTTTAACTATTAATCGAATTGAAATTCTTTTAACAAAATTAATTGAATTAAAATATTTTCATTAATTCAATTGGTTTATCGAATTAATCGAAATTTATATGTTTTTTTTGTTAAAATAAGTATAAAACATATCAAAAAAATAAACTGATAATGTTTATTTGACCAAATTAACTAAATTAGTAATAGCTTAATACATATAATATTATTTATTAAGTTCGGTTAATTATCTGATTTCGAACCGAATTAACCATTAACCGAAATTTCAAAAATCTTTAATCGACTTCTGGCCAAACTAGATCAGTTAACCGGTTGATTAATCGAATTAGATTGATTCGGTCGGTTAATTCGATTTTAACCAAATCTTGAACATTCTTAGTTACAAAGCTCTTTGAAATTCTCGAATAATGAAATAAATGCAACAGAAGAAAGTTGTTACTGTAATTAAGATTTTGTGTTAGAATGCATAATCCTTTTTTTCATGTATTAAATTGAATAAACATCAAATCTAATTAACTCTTCCATTCATTTGTACAAGCTTGATATCAAATGATATGTATATATATAAATACACATGTTACTTTTGCGTAAGTATTTTATTCACTGTTAGTGGAATTTTTTAACCCTACAAACAGGGTTTAGTACATGACATATGATTATTAATTTATTATTAATTTTTTTAATATTTCCTCATAACACATATAGCATTTCATCCTACTTGTGGAATCTTTTAACTCTATTAGCGGTGCATCAAATAATTTTTCATATATATAATGTCCAACATTGGAATTATGTGCAGCAAATAAAACTATGCATTATGGAATGTTTTGAATGGTCCACTTTGCTTAGTTACCAAAACTTTTCTAACTTATAATGTATGATATTTGGATGACAATTGATTCTAAACAAACAATAATCCCCACTGAATTCAATGACCTTGTGACTTTTCGATCCCATATAGATGTGGTAACATCTATGTAAAAGCACAAATACCTGTGGCATGTGACCCATTTGGCTAAGCCATTGGGTGTCATAATTCACTAAGAGTGGAATTTTTGTCAATACCCCTGCATTAGATTCATAAAACTCTACGGAAATGGTTTTAGTAGATGAAAAGCATTCTCCCTTTTCTTATCTCTTAATGAGAATCAATTGTGTCATTTCAAACTAATGAAAATTATAAATCTTTGCATATCAATCTTATATGATAACTTATTTTATGATTTCTGACCTATTGACCCCTAGTATATATTTATAGTGATGAAATTGTATAAGTCAACAGCCATAAAAGGCAAAAGCAAACGTCGAGATCAAATATGACAGGGTGAGTGTTAAGAGTTATTTGGGAATATATGAGAGAGGTCAAGTTATAAAGAATCTAAAGAAAATACTCAACTCAATAGTTGTTGTCGAGTTCAGTGGTAATTTTAGATTTAGGGTTTAAGGAGGTCAAGTTGACAAAAATCTCTAAAAAAGTAATAAACTCAACTCGAATATATTTCGTTCACAGACTTTGACACCTCTACACTAATTTTGTTTGTTTGTGTTAACATAGAACTAATAGTCAATTAGATACAAGTAGCCTCTAAGTACAATACGTGGTAAAAATATATTTTATTAATTTTAAATATTTTTAAAAATAAAAATTTATTATTAATATAATAATATTAAGTTTTACTTAAGTTAATTTGGCTCCGTTTGTTTCATTGAAAATGACTTCCGAAAAATATTTTATGCATTTTCCTGTGCTTGTTTCATGAAAAACAGTTTGGTCATCGAAAAATGATTTATAGGTCAATGGAAAAGAAGCCATTTTTTCTGTAAAATGACTTGTTCTTTTGAAAAACATAAGTCATTTAAAAAAAAAACTCATTTATAGATGATTTTATTTTTATATAAAAATTAACCTAAGTAAAACTTAATATTATTATATTAATAATAAATTTTTATTTTTAAAAATATTTAAAATTAATAAAATATTAGTATAAAATATTATAATTTTCAATATTATTTTTAAAAAATAATTTTCAATATTATTAAACATACATATTTAATTATCTATATCTAATCATATAATAAATTGTTAATATAATTTATTATTTTAATAAATTATTTAATATTTCAATTTTATTTTAATAATAAATTTTAAAAATTAATAATTTTAAATAATATTCTTCATATATTATTGAAAAATATTCAATATTAATAATTTAATAATAAATATTTATTACAATTATAAATATATTAATAATAAATTTTTTGTAGTATAAATGTCAAAATATGCCTTAAATCTATGTACTCTTCACAAATTTAAAATTTAGTCCCTGTACTTTTATTTTCAAGAATTTAGTCTCTCTACAATTCATATTTGAAAATCAAGTCCAATTGTTAACATTGTTAATTTTTTTTGTCAATTTTGTTGATATCACATTTTTAAATAAAAATACTCGGTAGTCATATAAGTAAAAAATGACATTATAATAAACATGAATTTAAAAAATATTTTTAATAATGCTAACAACTGAACATGAATTTTGATATCTAAAAAGTAAGATTAATTTAATTCAAAAATTAAAGTCCATGGACTAATTTTCAAATTTACGAAGAATTCAAAGACTTATGACATATTTTAATCTAGTATAAAAATATGAATTTTTTTAATTTTATAACTATGACTATTAGTTTAAATAATGTTTAGCTTCATTTATCTATTATAACTCTAATATGTTAATATGTACTCTCGTATATATAATATATGTAATTTAAATTAAGTTTTAATTAAGCATTATTTATTATTAAGTTTATATCTGGCAATTAATTATCACAAAATATTATATTATTAGAAAATAATTTTTCTATTATTTAAAGGAAATTGCACTATAATATTTTATAACAAATATATTTATGTCGTGTTTGTTTTACAAGCAACAATCTAAAATCTAAATTTATAGATATAAAATAAACTCAATTAAACAATAAAAGGATAAAAAAAAAAAAAACTCAAATGTATGTTTGTTTCATTGAAAATAACCTTTATGAAATATTTCAAGAAACCTGCCAAACAACAGAAAATATTTTACGTAGATTCATCCAAACACAAAAAAATTTTAGTTTTTCTGAAAAAGTAAATCATTTTTCATAAATCATTTTCCATAAATTATTTTCAGTAAAACAACCAGAGCCAAATTGTTTAAATTCATTCCAAATATGTTTTTTAAGTAATTATCTATTATTATATTTTCATAAAATGTCATATTTTTATAAATTTATATATTAAATATTTTTAGAATTTATATATTTTAATTTCAAAATGATAATATAAAATTATGGTATTTTATAAAAAAAATAATATATAAAACTATTAAAATCATGTTTGAAATATAATCTGGATAAATGATTCTCCAAGATTATTTCCAGCTACATTGCAGCATGAAATTATATTTATAAATTTATGTGTTTTAAATATGTTTTAGATTTTATATATTTTTAATTTTAAGATAATATAAAAAAACTTGATATATTATAAGAAATATATAAAATTACTAAAAAAGGCATATTTAGAATGAATATCCACATTCGTCCTAAGTTAAAAAATTCATAATTTTTTTTTATTTTTAAAAATTTTGAACCTTTTTTTATTTTACCATCACTTGATTAATTTGTCAACACTACAATGTTAACTAACAATGTTAGTAAAGAATCAACGAAATACAAAGTTCTAAATCAAAAAAATAAAATAGATACCAATTATTGGGTATAAATAGACCTATTAGTGAGGCGACACATATAGATCATCATATTATAGATTTTTGGCATATAATTGTGTTGTGTTCCAAGTTCTCAAATCTAATATTTCTTTTCAAGGAAAGATCGGATCCATGTTTTCAACATCAAAGAATCAAACATAACCAAAACCTAGTTGAAGACACCATGAGAGATGCAGAAACAAGACCAAAGAAGAAGTAGTAGTAATAGTAATAATGAAAATGTTACTTAAAAATTATATTGGTAATTTCTTAAATTTTATGGAGTCGCAACTCTAGACATAACATACCACTTTATGATGGAAGAAATCAAACTTATAGGACTCACAGATGACAGATCTTCCATTTTACTCTAAAAAGTGTAGACCACTACATTTACCCAACTTACCAACTAGGCAGGCTTCAAATCCCTGTAGTTTCCACCTACCTATTCAGTACCAATACACCCTACAAAATCATATTAGAGACTGCACAAACTTCCTGTCCAAAAGACACTAATTTACAGGTTGTTTATTCAACACCCAGGTCCTATAGCAAAAAACTGACATCATATTTATAAGAACATATGTAAGCACTAAAAGACACCAAAACTCCATCATTTGGAAACCATATATTACTCTCTTTTTTCCTTAAGAGACGTGAATTTCTCCACTGGCATGTACCTCTTTTACCGTTTTCTCGTACTCATCTTCTTCGTCTTCTTCTTCTACTTCTTCTTCTGCATCTTCTTCCTTTGCATCCCCATCTTCTTCTCCACCCCAGCCAAAGCCTCCGATAGACCGTGATACTCGAGGGGCAACTTTGGCCTCTTCAACTATTTTCATGATTTCATCAACACTTTGGAGGGAGAACGTCGGGTTTTCTTTCCTGTAGTAAGCAGCTTGAGCTGCCTCTGTCAGTTCCCTGGGCAAGTTCTTCAAAAACCACGGATGGCTCTTGATATCTTTGATGCTGATCCTCTGTGAAAACACAAGTTGAAATTGAGTAAGGGAGAGAGAGGAAATGGAAAAGCAGGCTTATTGATGCTGATGAACAGATGAAATGTATACAAACGGCCACCCCTAGAAAGGCAATTCCACTTCATATGCAGAGAAATAAAAATACCCTGCTTCATACTTTTTCCTCATTTAGCAAGAAAGTTTCTTCACGGATTATGACCAAACATAACTCCAAAGGAATAGACAGTTTACAAGATCGTGCTTCAGCACAAGATAAGAAAAAAAGAAAAACGAAGCACAAAATAAAAACAAGAAAACACAAGTACAGACATGCACATACCCTGGAAGGGCATAATATCAATCAATAATAGTAGGACATACCCTGGAGGGGCTAGCAACAAATATGCGAGAAAGGAGGTGTCTGCAATCTTGGGATATGTGAACATAGTCTGGGATTTTGTATTGAACTGACATTATCCTCTGCAGGAGATTAAAAAGAAAAAAAAGAACTTAAGAAATCATAATGATCAAGTGAAGTAAAAAAAAGGGATGGGCAGGATGATGTAACTTACACTAATAGTTTTCCTGAAGTTCTTAGGATCCTCTTGGTCCTCAAATGGGTATGCACCAACCAACATAACGTAAAGAGTCACTCCACAAGACCATACATCTGCCATCTGAAAAGAAATCCAATCCTAAATACAGTCAGAAACTGCAAGTGTGAAAACCTCTCTGCTTTGGAAAGACTTGATAAAACTCGGGCTGCAGTTTATCTTTACTGTGATAAAATATTCCGCATGGTACTGATTTCATGTTCACTATAATGAAAACATCACCATAAAGAAAAACCAGCTGTAACAATGCACTGTTGCGGATTTCCAACTAATTGTTAAAGATGATTGATCATTTACAAAGCATATAATCACTCATAACATGTGCCAAGAAACACCAGCTGATCTTTACAACAGCATGTAAAGGCATCAATTACTCTAGCACACAAGATCATTTATCATAAGCACATAATCATAACTCAAATAACCCAAAGTAAATAAAGAAGCAACCATCAACAACATTTGAACAAAGTAATTACCTTGCCATCATATTCTCTCCGAGAAAGAACTTCTGGTGCAATATATGCTGGAGTTCCAACAGTTGACTTGGGTCTTGAATGCAGTAGAGATGACTACAAAATGGGGGATAAGGGACAATCTAAAACAGAATAATTTCGAATGCATTTGACCATGCTTACTGTAATAATGACCCCATTCATTTATACCTTTGAATAACCAAAATCACAGATTTTCAGACGAGGAGCAGGGCTCCCATCCAACAGGGTATTCTCTAACTTCAGATCTCGATGGCATATTTGCTGAAAGTCAAAAGACGTAAAATACAAGAAGATTACAAGAATATGCAGTTTTAAATTCATGCAATAGATAGGAAAATCAATCTTTGTTACCATGGCATGACAGTAGCTAACTCCTGAGATCAACTGCTGAAAAAAATATCTAGCCTGAAAACACAAAATAAGAAAGAACGTCATTAGTATAAAGCTCAATATCGGCTAGCAGCCAATCTCTCACTTAGAAATATAATGCAGGATTGTTCAATTGATAAGACTGAGGCATTTGATCTCATACTAGTTTCTGAATCAATTCAATTGAGAGGGGAAAGGATACATAATGCAGCCAACTATACGGTATGAGATTCAAAGTAAAATAAACATTACTAGCTTCCTGTAGCTAACTCCTGAGATAAACATTACTAGCAAAAGAGTATTCTATTTTATAACCAAGAGTTTCATAATAAAAAGCGAACCTCATCCTCGCTGAATCGTCCAGCATTGCAAATTCGCTCAAAGAGTTCACCACCAGCTGCATACTCCATCACAATTGCAAGATGTGTAGGAGTCAAAACCACCTGCAAAATTGAAAAAGAAAGCAGTTAAGTAGAATAATAAAGATAAAAGAAAATTAAGAGGATAAAAATTTGATACCTCTTTGAACCGAATTATATTCGGATGACGTAGCGATCTATGATTTATAATCTCTCTAGCCACATTCTCATCAATCTGTTCAAAGTTAAAATGCAGCAAGTTTCCAAATTGCTTTCAATTATAATAGAACAACAAGAAATCTTTCACTCAGCTGCAGATTTCAATCTCTAAGAAACTAAGGACGATAATTTCGTTAAAAATAAAAACAAACAAACAATCCTTTATATAAGCATACATGCATACAATAATTCATAGAAAGAAATATACACAGATATATATATACATATAAAGAGAAAGGAACCTTTTGTCCACGGTCGATATACTTCATGGCGACGAGTTCTTTGGTTTCTTTGTTACGCATCAACCTCGCTACGCCGAAGTTCCCAGATCCTATGTCTTTCACCAGCTCGTACTTGTCCATCTTTTATTTTCTTTTACTTTTTCCCTTTTCCTTTACAAATAAATCAAGATAAATCGAAAACCCTAACTCAATTTTTCACAAATCGTAACAGGTAACAATTAATACGAAACACATTATAAATCGGAAATTCGCGGCGGTGGCCGAAGTGGCGGCGGTAGCGGTGGAGATTGGAGAGATTTGAAGGAAAGTAAAAGGAATATTGAAAAAAAAATTCAAATCATGACAGAGCAAAATCAGTGCTTTTTGAAGAGAAAGAATCTTTTTTACTGTTTATAAGCCTTTTTATTAAATTTTTTTTATTTTTGGTTTTTTTAGAGAAGAGAGGGGCAATTTTGGAATGTAGCTTATGGTTTTTTCTTTGCAAGACAAAAGAGAAGAGAGTGAGGATAATGATAATTCCAAGGAATATCCCCACTGCTACTTTCTTCTTCTAAAAGCGGTTTGATTCCCTGCGGAGACCCTTCTTGTGTTTATCGTGAGCTCTCGTCTATGATTCAATTTTATTATCATAAAGTTGATGACCGTCCATGAGAAGATCATGATGAAATTTAGGGTTATTGATTATTTTAACTTGTAATTGCTCAATAAATTGGAAATTGTAGATTTCGTATCATAATTTACCCACAATAATATAATATTTTTCTTCCATATCTTTTATATTTGTTTTATTATTCATTATGCGGTTATTTATTTTAATAATATTATTTTTAAAATTCAAACTGCAGTACAATTTATTATTACTCTTGGCTCTTATATTTAAAAATAATTCCATAATATATTAAATAAATATTTTGAGGCGTTGGATAATTTTTATTTTTTTTAGATAAAAGACAGAGATTAAAAATGGAATTATTGACTTAAATTGAATTATTTTTTAAATAACTAAATTTATGAAAGTTTGTTTAAAAAAATGGAATTCAAGCAGTAAATTTATTAGTTAAAATAAGTTTATTTATATCTATATCAAATTTAATGCACAAATTCACCCATGTGATAATGTAATACGTGCGAGTATGGGTGTGTGAATTTAAATTTATATCGTATTAAAAAAATTATTTAAAAGATTTTATTAAGTAAAAAAATTAATTTAGATGATGGTATGGAGATTCTTTTTGAAATTGCATACATTATTATAGCATATTTTTATTTATTAAATTAATTAAATAGATTGATAACTAAAAAAGTTAAATAAATAAATTATTTCATTATTATTTTTTGTAAATAATTAAATTTTAATTTAATTAACATCATTATTAATGCAATAATTAAGAGGGTTTTTATGAATGACGGAGCCAAGTAGAGGCTTAGGGGGAATGGCCTCCTAAAGTTTAATTTTTTTTTAATTTAGTCCTTTGTAAATATAGTATGGCCCTCCCAAAAATATAAGTAGGCCCCCTTAAGGTTTAAGATTTTTGCAATTTCCCCTTTTGTATATATATTATAGCCCTCCTAAAAATATAAGTAAATCCCTCCAATATTTTTATAGTATTAAAAATAATATTAAAAAAATTATTCTTGATAAAAATAAAGGGGAAATTTCATGAAGAAGCTAAATTACTCATGATAATTTTTTAATATTTTTGTTAAATAATAATTTAATATTTTACTTAAAATAATAAAATTTTATAAGTAATATAATAATATATATAAAAAGAAAAGATGAACAAACTTTTATCTTCTTTCTTCTTCATATTGTTGCCTAGCAAGAAAAGAAGAAAAAAATTCCTTCATCATTTTCCTCTAAATTTTAAGTATAAGGTATGTTTTTCTTCAATTTTTCATAGGTTTTGAATATTTGAAGCTTGTTTTGCATATATGTACTAATAATTTTTATTTTATTTTATCAAGTGTATTAAAAGTTGTCATTAAAGGATACTGATGGAAGCTTATCAAATTAAGTGAAATGTGTATATTTTTTAATGAAAAATTATTAAAAGACGGTCTCTAAATTACTAGAAGTATAAAAACGAAACAAAAATAGTTAGATGTAGTAAGTTTCAACCAAAGTGAATGAGAGGAAAAAAATAATATTGGTCACTTTGTTTAAAGTTATGTCAAATGATAGCTTGTGAAGCAATGAATATTCTGGTGAAAATGGAATAAAAAATGGTTAACCGAGTTGAACAAGCACAAGCATAAAGATGTTTGATTAAAAGTAAAAATTTTATATTATGTGATTTATGATTTGAATATGAAATAAAATTGAAATAAGAATGATATGAAATGGAAATGAATATAAAATAGATTGTTACGTTAGAATATTATTTTTTTCTCACTGATTGTTTATATATTTAAATCGATTATTACATAGTTCGTCTAATTTTAGCTTAGCCTCCTCAAGATTAACATCTTGACTCCGCCACTAGCTTTTATCTAAAATTTTAAAGAATTATAAATAACCCTAATAAAAACCTGAATTAATTTGGCAATTTATCAGCTACAATCGTGATAAAGATGTTTAAAAAATATGATATGATACCATGATGTCAATAATAATAATAATCCACGTCTATGAAAATTGATTTATTTTATTGCTTTTCTTAATTTAATGATACATTTACTCAATAAATCGTCATAGGAAGAACGATTGAAACGTGGGGTTGAAAGTCTTCATAACATAATCAACAATCTGATTCATTTTCAACTAAACCTTTCATCATATTATTAAAAAAACAAAAAGAAGTGACCCAATAAACCCATCAAATGGAGCATGTACACCACATCATTATTAGTTTAATTGTGGTTTTAGTCCCTGAAATTTTAAAATTTATCCTTAATTTTAATTTAATATAATTCATCATTTTATATATTTTTTGAAAAAATTGATTTCTCTAATTTTATAATGTTATTGATAAATTCAAATTGATAATATTATGAATTTTTAAAAAAAATATTTTATTATTATATCACTTAAAATCGAATAGTCACATATAAATGTAATAAATTTGTATGATAACAAATTGCTTAAGATTAATTTTTTTTTTAAAGAAATGATTTAATCATAATTAGGATCACCTTTATTTATGACCTGTGGGTCTATTCTAATCAATTTGAGGATTAGGTTCGGTGGTGGAGCATTGCAAGCTGAGTGGTCCGCGACCTACTTGATTTATCTCTCCCCTGAGAGCGTGACGGTAATGTAGACAGCTGCGCGTGGGAAAAAGGTTCAGTTCCGTTAAATCGGTCGGTTATTGAAGAAAAGAATAGAGAATACAAGTGGGAGATAAACCGGATGAAAACGGCAGCCCACGCGTGGGGCACGTGGACTTGCGTCCTTTGCCACTGTTTACTTTTCCATTTTAGCCAATGGAACACAATGCGCTTAAGCTTTAGTAGGGAATAAAATATTCAATCGAAATAAAGAAAGGAACAAAATTCAATCGAGAGTTACATTTACGAAAAATGTCAAAAGAACTGAATCAGATGCACCTTATTCGTTTTCTTTTAGCTAATCATTTTGTCAAAAAATTTTAAAAGAAATAAATATTATTTCCTTAAAGTTTTTTTTAATATTTATGTATAAATATATTAATTTCTTTTGTTCTTTATTAAAGAATTCCGATAATGAAAAATTCAAGAATCTATCTTAAAATTCATCCAAATTCATTATGGTGAGTTTTTTTTTTTTCTTATCTGAAAAACTCTACAATATGAGATCATTTTTCTTTAATTAAATTAAAACTTTACAATACCTTACCGGATGCAAAAAGTTCGTCATAATCTAGGTTTTGTTATTGAAAATTGGATTGGGATGAATTTTTTAATGAGTTTTTGAATTTTTTCCGTTATCGGAGTTATTAGGTGAAAAACAAAATAGATGAATATGTTTATAAATTTCTTTTAAAAAAATTTAAAGAAATAATAGTTCACATTTTTTTTTTTAGATTTTGTATTTAAAAGTTGCCACATGTCGTAAAACATTTCTTTAATGACAAAGGTAATTTGAGTAACATAGTATAGCTTAGGTACCATTTTGAGTAACTGAGTATAGTTTACATACCACTCGTGACCAAAAAAACATTTATGGACCAACTTGAGAAATAGGTATAATTTAGGTACCATTTTGTGATTTAAGCCTAATATTATCTCTAAAAAAATTAAGGTTAAAATATGCCATAAACCCTTGTATTCTTTATAAATTTGAAGTTTAGTCTTTCTACTTTTCATATTTTAAAATTTAAGTTCAATTGTTAACATTGCTATATTTTTTTTAAAAAAAATTGTTATTATGACATTTTGAAAATAAAAAGAATATTGTTGTAATGAACTTAAATTTATTAAAATAATTTTAATAGTGTTAACAATTTATCTTGAATTTTAATATTTTAAAAATAAATTTCTAAAAATAAAAACATAAATCTAAAATTTATAAAAAATACAAAACTTTATAACATATTTCAAACAAAATTTAATTTTACAAAATTTATGATAATTCCTCTCAATAATTTCCTTTATCATTACGATAAACAAATATATTAAGCATACATTTTCAGTTGTTTGAGAATAAAATATTAAGCTTACTTAAATGTAAAGATTCGTTTGGTAGAGTTTCTAAAAACAAATGATATGCTATGAGTAGATTAGTAGGCCAAATTAGTTTTATTGGTAATAATTTTGGAGGTAGGCGGTGTAACGTTAAATCTAGTACTGTTTAGAAATTATGCGACAGAGCTGGCATTATTTATTAATTTAAGTATTTTTTATGTTTGTTTTATTGTTGAAGTTTAGGTTTTGAAATTTCTCTGTCCAATAATTTTTTCTTTAAAGTTTGAATTTGAATTATCTTTTTAGGAGTATAATGTACTTTACTATTACACTCAATCATATGTTGATAAAACTAATATTATTAGGGGTGAGTAAAACTTGGTTCGACTTGAAAAAATTTTAAAAAAATTAAATTTCGAGTTAAACGAATCGAGTTATTTGAATCAACTTGAATTTTTTTTAAATTTTGAGTTTGAATCGAGTTTAATTTTTGAATTCGAATAAACTGAATACCAAACTATAATATTTTATATTTTTATCCAAAACCTCCAAACTTTTTTACTTTTTCTCAAAACTTTTACTCCCCTCCTATCCCACCCCTCATCTACCCCAAACACATTTTCCCCCAATTTTTTTTTTTGAATATTCCCTCCCATTTACTTTCCTCCAAAATTTTACTTCCTCAACCCTCAAAACTTTTACTTTTCGCACATTACTTTCAAATAAAAAATCATCTAAAAAAATCTTTAAACCTAAATAGTAATAATTTTATTTATATCTAGTATTTATATTATTAAATTAAATTTTATATTTTATACTATTTATACTATTGAATTGTTTAATCATATTAAATTTTTATAAATTTCTTTTAAATTGAATTATTGATGATGCCATAAAATACTCGTGTTATAATTTTATGTTAGTATCAATTTCACATTTCATCTTTAAGATAACTTTGATTAAAAAATTAATTTTTTTATATTTATTATATATTTTAATTTCAAAATACATAGTGTCAAAAATTAGAATATAATTGAAGCAACTAAACAAGTAAAAAAGCTAACCTATATATAAAATATTAATAAATAAATTATAAAGATATGAAACTGAATAACAAATTTGATTACGATGGGTAACAGATGATTATAAGGATCTAAAATCATTTTTTTAATTTAACTTGAACAAATATATTTGATTCGATTCGGATTCCATCTCATTTGACTCGATTCAAGAAAATTTCAAATCAAGTTAGGATAATAAAATTGGATTCGTCAACTCGAAATTTTTTCATTCGATTCGATTCGATCGAATACTCACTCCTAAACATTATCATGTTGTGTATATAAAGTAAAGTAAAGAAATAGATTAGAAATAATTTTATTTCATTTAATATTTAATATATATACTATATTAGCAATTTGATATTTCAATAAAAGAAAACATTTTTTATATGAGATAGTTTATAAATTATCCTTTATTACAATAATAACTGGTCACGTGTAATTATTAATTGTATTTAAAAAAATTAATTCTAGGTAAATTTCTTATAAAAATGTATTTCTTTTAATCTAATACATGTTGCTTATTTTAAAATAATAATAAAAATAGTCGGTTGAGTCTTAACTTGACTGACATCGATATTGTTACCAATACAGAAGGACGTGGGTTCGAGTGCACTGAAACGCATTATTATCATATTTAAGGGTTGGAGAGGGGCTTTAGGTAGTTATAAGCATTATATCAAAAAAAGCAAATATGATAAGAATCTATAATGAGATTAAAGTTAAAAAAAAAGAAAGGAAAATGCATGTTATTATCAGGCCCGACCCTGGGAGTAGTCTAAAGGTGCGGCTGCCTAGGGCTCAGGGTTGGAAGAGACCGAAAAAACTTTTTTTCTTCAACTTTTTTTAAAAGATCGTAATTTATTATTTCACCTTGGTTCCAAAAATATCAAAAACGAGTTTGGTTGTTATATTTAATTCAGTAATTAATTTTAAAAATTCGATGCATTTAGACTTATTTTATTTTCAATATATTATTATACATCATATTTTTTTAATAAAATCAATAAATTTTATATGAATACAAAATTATGTATATAAAAATATATTTTATTTTTATATCAATATTTTCGTGTGATATTTAACTTAAATAATATATGCTCTAATTAGGCATATATTAAAATGTGCATGAATATATTAAATATACACTAAAAATATATAATTAAATTAATTAAGATTCTATTCATAATTAAGTTAAATAAATTATAGTAAATACAAACTATAAAGAAAATTCACAGAAATATATAGTAAAATTTTAAACTAAAATATATTTTTAAAAATTAACGTTTACAATATTAAAATCAATTCACAACTAATTTTTAATTTAAATTATTTTGAAATAAAAAACATTTTAACAAAATTTTTAAATTTTTAAATATCATTTTTTCAAATAATTAATTAATTTAAACAAAAACAAAATTATAAAAATTATTGTAATATTAATACACAAACAATTCATATATGGCGCAGAATCTAAACTAATATATACCATAGAGGTTACAAAAAATAAAATTAAAAAAAAAGAAAAAAAAAAAACCAACTACTCTTTGTGGCACACTTCATACACGGTCATTTAACACACTAATATGATAGCACGTGAAGTTAATAGGTTTGATCAGAAAAAAAAATTATAAGCACAAATTTCTATATTAAAATAAAAAGGTTCATCGATTGAGTCTTAATTCAATTGGTATCGATATTATTGTCAGTGTAAGAGGATATAAGTTCAAGTGCGCTGAAGCGCATTATCCTCCTTACTATTTAAGGGTTGGGAATATGTTATGAATTGTTTTAAGTATTGTATTAAAAAAAGCATATATGATAAAAACTTATAATGAAATTAATGTAAAAAAATAAAAAGATTCAACTCAACGTAATCAGAAATTACACGATCTCCATATAAGTTACAATTTTATTTTATAATGTTTGCTCAATTGAATTGTTTAAAGTAGAGCAAAGATAAATATGATATTATAAAAGATTGAATATTAACAATTTTTATATTAAAATAAAATAATCTAATAATAAATATGAAATAAATAATCTATAAAAAATTATTAATAATTTAAATTACAATAAATTAATGTTAATATTCAAACCATGATTGTTTTAATATTAAATATTTTAAAAATTAAACAACATTAATATAACCTATTCTAAATTAGTTGTGTATTTTTAAATATTTTGATATAAATTACTTTTTCAATTTTTTTAAAAAAAATTATTAATGATGTTTAATAAAAACTAATGTTATAAAAAAGTATGATAAAGTTAATATAAACAATTGACTCGTGGTACAAGAATACAAACTAGTTATATTATTATGATAAATAAACATTTTTTGATTTGATAAGTCATTTATCATAAAATTAAAAAAATGATTAGTGGGCTCTACATATTAATCAATATATAATTAGTTTTTTTTCCTTGCAACAAAATAATCCACTTTACTGGCATTTATAAGCGCCACTAAAAGATAAAAAAATCCCCAGTGTTGGCTATGTTAGCAGTTTGTTGACTGTTAGGTACTGTTAGGTATGCGAGTGCCAACAAGCAAACCACTAGTGCAAGTAAAGTGCAAGCATTTGCCGACATAATTTTTCCCAATGCTTTTAATCTTCATTATAAATAAGATACTAGACATTTTAAGGTGCCAACAAAAGTCATATTTACCTATAAATTTACATATATTCACATAAACATTTGTACACATTTATAAGTGTGGGCAAAAATCATATTTACATTATATTAAAATATACATATTTATTGAATCAGCTACCATGAAAAGTAGGATAATATATAATGTAAATATCACATACCTAAGTTTAATAAAAGATGTCATACTAAAGAAGAAAACAATAAAGTTAGGATTACAGCAAGCCAGAGATGACAACAATAAGCATTGTAGTAAAAGAATCCCCAGAGCATGCAATATTCTTGTGAACAAACTATACTGATGAACTAAACAAGAAATGCCTAGGAAACTAAAATCATACATTGCTTAGAGCCTAGTCTCATGCCCTTGGTTAAGCCAGCTTTTCTATCATACTTGTCTGTGTTCATAAATGCTTCTGACTATGATTTCATTGCCCTTTCTTCCCTATCACCTAAACTCACAAATTAATTACTAAAGCAGGGCTGCCAAACTATAATTAATGGGAATTATATTATGAAAACCAATCAAGGAGCATTAATTTAGCTTAGGGATTAAAATTATGCAAAACGTGGATTCTATCTAGTAAGTAATATATATATAGTTTTATTGATAGATATTTAAGAAGAAGTGTTATAAATTCTATTAATGTGGATATCATCGGTATCCCGTCCATCCATTTATAAAAATTAAATCTTAAACTTGCAATTATCATTATGTATATATATATTTAAAAACTACTTATTGTTATTCCATACATAAATAAATGTGGCAAAGTGTTTGTGTCATTAGGGGGTGAAATCGGAATTTTTTTTAGAGGATCAGAATTAAATTGTATATTTTTATAATAATAAAAATGTAATTTTATTATTTCAATAGTTTATATGTTTATAATTTTTAAAGAATTAAATTAAATTTTTATATTTTTGAGAAGCATAATAGTAAAAACCTAAATAGAAAATTATTTATTTTACCGGTCCCTTGTGTGCCATATTGAACTTTCAATTCATCATATAAATTTAAGGTTAAAAAATTAAGGAGAAAACGGAATAAATTATTTTTGGCCATAGTAAAAAGAAAAAAAATTGAGTATGTTTCATTATTATTTATTTCCAATTTAATTAATTAATTAAAATTATTTTATAACTAAAAAATAAATTATATTTCTTTAAGAATTTTTATAGCATCTAATTAAATTAAATTAATTAAGAGAAAAATAACGATAATTTAAATTGCAATTGCATCACATGTATAATAATTTCGGGCTTAACGGATGCTATTGCTGCTGTTGTGGTGATGATTGTTTTTTCATTTTTACACATCTTATTGTAAAAATTCATAATTATAATAATCATGAAATTCTTTGTTTTCAAGATTTTTAAGTATTTTATGATGTACATGATATTTTAATTAATTTAACATTGTTATCACAATTTTATATTATTTAAATCACGTAAAAGTAATTTCTATGATGTTGAATGAAGATGAACATAACAATGACCTGGGCTTTTGCTAATATATTTGGAAAGCAAGGAATTCATCTTTTTCCTTTTTTGATGGAACAAGCCTTTTGTATGCATGATGATTTCATGAACCAAACCCCTATGATTAATACCCTTTCAATAGATAATCAACCTCTCTCAACATGGACTGCCCCCTCCCACCACTGTTAATTTAATACGAATGTGACCATTTTGCTCCAAAGGCAAACATGCAAGTATTGTCATGGTTGCTAGGGACTCCACAAGTATTGTCATGGAACTAACACATTCATGTATTGCCTTAATGCATTAGTGGCTGAAGCCCAAGCCTTTAGGCTTGACTCTGTAATGATCAAGAGTCACAGATGTTGCCTTAATGCATTAGTGGTTGAAGCCCAAGCCTTTAGGCTTGACTTTCTATTGATCAAGAGTCACAGATGGTAATCTATATTACTGAAATTTGACAGTCTTAGCTTTGTCAATGCTTTGAAAGGAAAATGTGAAGTTCTTTGAGAGATTGATGTTATTATATATGATGTACACTGTCAGATTTGATGTTCTGTCATGTGTTTAGAGAATGTAGTTTATTCACTAATTGGATAGCCAACAGAATCAAGATTGTTGGATTCACAGGATACTTTTCTCTTTCATTTGTAATGACTGTCTTTTAATCACAGTTTATTCGAAAAAAAAAAAGCAATTATTTAATATATATATATGCGTGTAGAAACTACGTATTTAAAATATATAGATTGGTTTTAAAAATAACATACAACATATAATAAAGTGTATAGTTTGAAACTAATTAATAATAATACATGAAATATGTACAATATATTATGCACTATAATTGTTTATCGTGTTGTTGTCATCAATCTTGAGTTAGTGTCGAGTTGACTTGTACTACCAACTTAATCAACAACATTGTCAATATAGTAAATCCTATCACACACATATGCGTGTGCAAATCACAAGTTTCAAATACAAATGCGTGTTTAAAAATAACATATAATAAATAATAAAACAAATAGTTTGAAACTAATTAATAATAACACATGAAATATGTCCGATATTAAAATTTAAAAAAAACAAATTATTTATCATTGTGTTGTCATCAATCTTAGTCAGTGTTAAGTTATGACACAAACTCAATCAAATACATTATTAATATATACAACTAATGGAGGTAATAAATTATGCATATTAAAATAAAATGTATAAAATACATTAAAATGAGACTTTGGTTGAATGATAAATTTAAAGTTTTACTAATTTAATTGGTGTAGGTTCAAATATCACAATATGCTTGTTTTTAGTTGTTACTAAAATACCCTCGAATAATATAATTTATTTTAATTACGGAAAGATATTTTTGTAATTTTTCTAATCGAGCTGGTGCCCGATTGACTTGTGACACCAACTTAGTCAGGAACTTTATTAATAGTAAGTAGTAGATATATAATTGATGAATGTAATAAAGTATGCATAATACAATTAAAATGTAAATATTACATTAAAATAAAATTTTGGTTTGGTGGTAAGTTGAACTTTTTTTTTTACATAAATAGCACAAGTTCAAATCTTACTAGACCTGATCAGGTTGGCCAGCCTGAAGGCTCCCCCGAAATGTGAGAGGGTTTGGGCAAAAATATAGACCCGAAAAATGGGCTTGGACAAAAAAATAAGATCCGTTTAAAAATGGGTCGAGCCTCAGGTAAGGCATTTTTGGCCCAAGCCGGCCCGGCCCGGCCCGAATCTACTAAAGGACAAAAAAAAGCTGCTTTTTTAATATTATTTTCTTGTTGTTTTCTCCCTATTTTGCTACCATTTTACTATTATGTTGCTACCATTTTATTGTTATTGTTTGGATATTGTATAAAACTTATTTTATTGTTATTTTTGTTATTATTTTAAAGACATTTGTTAATTTTGTTATTATTTTGGAGACATTTGCTTGTTAAGTTGCATCTATCTTAATGTTATTTAAGTATGTATATATATTAAATTTAATTTTCAAATTGTTGGGAAATATTTATTTTGATGTTTTTAGTATTTTTGATGTATTATATATTTTTTAAAATTATATAAAAATAATATAAAAATTAATTTGGGCGGGCCGGGTCGGGCTTGGGCAAAATTTTAGGCTCATTTTTTAGCCGGGCCAGGCCCGAGCCTAACAAAAGGGCCTGAATTTTTAGTTGAGCCTAGCCTGAATCGGCCCATGCTCACCTCTAAATCTTACCACATTAAAATTTTTATTGGTTTTTTATAAAAATAAAAAGATTAAACTGTCCTCGAATAATATAACTTATTTTAATTTTAGAATGACATTTCGTAATTTCTCTAATCGAGTTGGTACCTAGTTGACTTGTCATCTATTTAGCCATGATGGGTTTAAATAATAGTAAATATAGTAATCCAATTGATGGAAGTAATAAAGTGTACATAATAAAATGAAAATGTACAAGATAATTTAAGATAAAGTTTTGGTTTAGTGGTAAAATTAATATTTTACTGATGTAAATAATTCGGGTTCAAATTTATCATGTATAAAATTTTTATTGATCTTTTTAAAAAAATAAAAAAATAAATTTATTTTAATTGGTGCCTAGAGGTGTTCATGGGCCGGGCCGAGTCTAAGCAAAATTTTAGGCCTATTTGCTAGGCCCGGACCAAACCCAACCCAAAAAAAGGGTCTACAATTTTTCCAAGCCCGACCTGGATAAAAATGTTAAAACCCAGGCCCAGCCCAACCCGACCCGTCCACATTAATTTTGATAGAAGTACCACTAAAATGAAGGATGGCTGGAATCTACACATTGATTTTTTTTCGAAATTTTTGTTGAATTGTATGCATTGCATGTGTGGCTACTAAGGGATACAATTTTATCCTAATCAATCGACTTTATCGAGAAAGATTACTTTTTTTAGGCAAAGAGGTTGATAGCGAGATCTCGAATCAACTTATTGGTCTTATGGTATATCTTAGTATAGAGAATGAAGAATGATACCAAAGATCTGTATTTGTTTATAAACTCTCCTGGTAAATGAGTAATACTCGGAGTAGCTATTTATGATACTATGCAATTTGTGCAAATGCAGTATGCATGGGATTGGCTGCTTCAATGGAATCTTTTCTCATGGTTGGAGGAGAAATTACCAAACATCTAGCATTCTCTTACGCTTGGTGCCAATGAGTTTTTTTTTTATGGAAAAAAAAAAGAACACTATACGTTCGCCGTATGAAATATGAATTAGTAAGTAATAATAGCATGGCACTTCAAATTCGATGTGAATTTTTTTTTCTTTTTTTTTTCAAAATATTAGATTATGTATCGAAGGAGTATGAAAGAAAGGGCATTTTCAATTTTATCTTAGCTGTCGTGCGCCCATCTCAGCGTCACAAGCTTTTTTCTTTTCACACAAGAGGCTATTAACAATATTTATGTTATAACATAAAAGAGTACGAAAAATAAAGACTACTTTCTTCTTTATTTTTCTTGAACACTAAGATATGTGTAATTTAAAAAGAAAATACCTCTAAAATAGTAACAAAATTAACAATAAAATAAGAGTTATATAATATCTAAATAATAACAATAAAATAGTAGCAACATAATAGTAAAATTGTAGCAAAATAGTAAAAAAAAAAGAAAATAAAACAAAACAATAAAAAAAATAGCAAGAAAACAATAACAAAAATAACAATTTTTTTTATATTCAGGTCAGGCTAGACTCAAGCCAAAAAAACCTTACTCGAAGCCTCATCCTTTTTCTAAAGGAGATTTATTTTTTTGCAAGTTCATTTTTAGAGCCTATATTTTTACATGGTGCCCGATTGATTGGTGGCGCCGGTGAATTAGGGGCTAGTATATAAGTATAAATTTAAGATGAAGGGTGATGGGCTGCTTAAAATAAGTGTTTTTATTTAGGCTAACAATATGAATATGGGCTTTTAAAATCCATAATCAGACGGGCGCAGGTCTCATAGTCCATTTCAGGCCAGAGGAGAATAGCTGCTGCGGTTCTTGCTTGCAACTTGCAAGTTTTAAAAATAGAGACTCCAAGACTTGGGAGAACTCAGGTCAGGTCAGGGACATTGCGTTTTTCCCAATCGACCTCCGGACCTTCAGATCCGACCATCGTTGCACCACCGCCATGTTATCCTCCGTCCGCTCTTTCTCTCTTTCTGCCTTCATTTTCTTCGTCTTCTTCTCCTCTCTCGCCTTCGCTTCCGAATCAGATCATAAGGTAATCTCTCTTCTTCATTTTCTTCTCTTTTCACGTTTAGTGCCAGTCATAACCTTAATAATGGCACTTTAGATCTTTGTAATTTTTCGTGTAATTCTTCCTCCATTTTGACTCAGATCTGCTGACCTTTTTTTCTTCTTCTTCTTCTTCTTCTTCTTCATTTATTTATTTATCTTGGTTAGATTTAAGTGTTGCCTTTGTCATGAGCAAATTCTTGATGTACGTGTCATTTCGGGCCTTTTTTATATAAAAATTTTGTTACTGTGTTGCCATTATCAGGTATAAGATATGGATCTGCAGTATTTAGGAGACTAGTTTCAAAACTGGTTATACAATTTCGGTTGAATGAACAAACACTATGGAGCTTGACTAAGGAATTTGATCTGAAGTATTGAACTGACTTAATCAGCGTAAGCTTTATGGGCTGGGTTAGCGTATTTTGCTGCCGAACTGATCAGTTCTTCCCGCGTTGAATTGACTTATAAGCTAAAATTCACTTTCTACACACATTGTCTTATCGCTTTTTCTTCATTTACGTACTGTTGGTGACTGTTAAACCAAGTATTTGAATATAATGACTTTTGGGGTCTAAGCTTCATGGGCTTTCTTAGACTATCATTTTGAAGGTCAATCCTTGCTGAGATCAATGTTATATCATCCCATCTTGCTCGTTCATTGTATTCAAATCACATTTCTTCACTATGAGAACTCAAGATTATAATATTTCTTCTATTTTTGTGTTCTATATTTTGATTTTGTTGTCGTATTTTTAGATTTCTGTATTTTCTAAAATCTTGCTTCTCTTCTTCTATAGCTATGGATAACTCTTATCGACCCTCCCTTTTTTCTCTTGGCAGTATCAACCGGATGATCCAATTACCCTATGGGTAAATAAAGTTGGACCATATAACAATCCACAAGAAACTTATAACTATTACATCCTTCCGTTTTGTCATCCGGGTGACAATCCTGCGCACAAATGGGGTGGCCTTGGTGAGGTCCTTGGTGGAAATGAACTGATTGACAGCCAGATTGATATAAAGTTTCAAAGTATGCTTCTCCCCTCTTGTTAGACTTTTAATTTGGTTGCTGTAATTTCTTTAATAATCATTACATGTTTTTGACTTTTATATTCCTTCTTTTGCTCCTTTTTTATTCTTTGACAGAGAATGTGGACAAAGGTACCATTTGCCAACTGGAACTTGATGAAGCTAAGGTCAAACAGTTCAAGGATGCTATCAAGAACAGTTATTGGTTTGAATTCTTTGTGGGTATGTTTAGCTTTTCATTCTTTTATATGAAATAGTAAATGTGCACGAATAGAAGTCACAAATACTTGACAGCTCTCTTGTACTGAAAATCCTGGGATCCGAATAGGAAGCTAGGATCCTTTGATAGGATAGTTGGTGTATTTGGCCCGTGAAAAGTTTAATATATAAAATTTCTATGCATGGTGGTATTTCAAGTAAACTTAAGAGACATAGTAGATGCTGGGTGGCCATAGGTTTCAGCTATATTACATCCATTGATTCATATGGTGGATGAAAATGTCTTTTATGCTTGTGTTTGGTAAAATTGGCCTGCAGGGTATCTCCTCCTTGTAATATTTATACTTAATAAATACTATTATCAATCACCAAATTCTCTTATAATGATGACCTAGGTTTCTTTTTGGCTTAACTAAAGAAAACAAAAGTTTCTTCTGTGTGCTTTAAGAATCTTATAGGCATACCATGTTTACATTCTTTATTTGATGCATGCTTCTGGTTGTTTCATAATGCAAGCTAGATCTATATTTTAACTCATTTAAGGAGATCCAGAGAGTAAGGATACAGCACCCGTGGTATTATATGTTTGTTTGCAGGGTTTAAAGGATTATTTTATCTATTTTTATTACTTTGTTGGGCACTTACTTTTTGTCTTCCTTGCCTTTCTCCTGATCCCATGTTTGTGCTCTTCATGATGCTGGAAGTTCAGATGATCTGCCTTTATGGGGTATGAATTGGTCTCCTTCCTGTTCATTTTATCTGGAGAGTCTACTAATCCTTTTATAGCTTATTTCTGAAAATTTTATCTTTAACTTTTCAGGCTTTGTTGGTGAGCTGCATCCTGATAAGAACAGTGATAATGGCAAGCATGTCCTCTACACACATAAGAACATTGTTATTAAATACAACAAGGATCAGGTTTGTGGTTTCTGAAATACATACAACTTCCATTCTTGTATTTGGGAATCTGCTGCTGGTATTGAGCACACTTTTATCTTGCAGATTATTCATGTCAATCTCACCCAGGGGAGTCCTAAACCCTTGGAAGCAGGGAGAGTATTGGACATGACATACTCAATCAAATGGCTTCCAACTAATGTCACTTTTGCTCGTCGCTTTGATGTTTATTTGGATTACCCTTTCTTTGAGCACCAAGTATGTAACATAATTGGTGATAGTTTTCCCCTTCATGAGTTGCTTTTGTTTCCTTATGCAAGAAAAGCTTCTTCTTCTTCTTCTTTTTTTTAATATGTTCACAAGTTTGCATCAGTCTGTTTTCTTTTCACTTTGTAAGAGCTTTTATTCATTTGAAATATGCAGATTCATTGGTTCTCTGTTTTCAATTCATTCATGATGGTTATCTTTCTCACTGGTTTGGTCTCAATGATCTTGATGCGAACTCTGAGAAATGACTATGCAAAGTATGCTCGGGAAGATGATGATTTGGAAACTTTGGTGATATTATCTGGACCTTTACTTATTCCTCTTCTTTAAGGAAAATTATCTTTTCTGGAAATTCATCTTCTCCTTTCTATTTCACATATGTTCCCAGGAAAGGGATGTAAGTGAAGAGTCTGGTTGGAAACTTGTCCATGGTGATGTTTTCCGGCCTCCCCGTGGTTTGGTTCTGCTCTCTGCTGTTGTTGGCACCGGTGCACAGTTAGCTTTGCTTGTTCTCCTTGTCATCTTATTGGCAATTGTGGGAACTTTGTATGTCGGGTATGTTGAAAAGTTGAAATTAAAAATTCATGAGAACTGTGAGCGTCTAGATTTATTTATTGCTACCTTTAGATACTCTGTTTATGCATATAAATTCAAGCATAAATGCATGGAACTCCTCGTGGGCCCCCCCTTCTTACAAACTATTTTATGAGGTTCTCTTTTGTAAAAAAATTGTGAATCGTAGTCATAATGTTTTATTTTCCCCTTCATTTGTAATTCGTATCGGTGAAGAGATTGGTATTTGGTAGCTGATTTTGGCATTTTAGCTTTCAGCTTTTTGACTAATAATCTCATGCATTATTTATTTGGTTCAGGAGAGGAGCAATTGTCACTACTTTTATACTGTGTTATGCTTTTACATCGTTCATTTCTGGTTATGTGAGTAGCGGAATGTACTCGCGTAATGGGGGTATGTGCTTTGTCTCTTTAGCTATTCTTGCTTTCATTTGTCCCTGCTCTGGGTGGATCTTTCATTCTGATATGTTGGTTCTGTTGCTTTCATTTTTCAGGTAAAAGTTGGATAAAGTCAATGATCCTTTCAGCATCTCTGTTCCCATTTTTGTGTTTTGGGATTGGTTTCATCTTGAACACAATTGCTATATTTTATGGATCCCTAGCTGCTATTCCTTTTGGTACAATGGTGGTGGTTTTCGTAATTTGGGCTTTCATTTCATTCCCCCTGGCTCTTCTTGGTACAGTTGTTGGGAGAAACTGGAGTGGTGCTCCAAATAATCCATGCCGTGTGAAGACCATTCCTCGCCCAATTCCGGAGAAGAAATGGTATCTTACACCCTCTGTGGTCTCCTTGATGGGAGGACTTCTGCCGTTTGGCAGCATATTTATTGAAATGTATTTCGTCTTCACATCCTTCTGGAATTACAAGGTGAAATTTTTTTTCCTAGGTTTTATTTGCTAGATGATAAATTAAGCTAGAGCTTCCTTGGAGATTGAATCAAGTTTGCAATTCTTTATACCAAATATTTTGGTTGATAATTTGCCTGGTGGGAGTCGTAAATAATTTGGATTTATGTATTTTAATAGCATATAGGAGTTTCACTTCCTCCTTAAAGCTAGGTTCATGTATACTTGGAAATTGTGTTCGTATTCTAGTAAATTCTGATTCAACAAGCCTTTGTCTTTTGCAGGTTTATTATGTCTATGGATTTATGCTGCTGGTGTTCCTGATTCTCGTCATTGTAACTGTCTGTGTGACAATTGTGGGGACATATTTCTTGCTAAACGCTGAGAACTATCACTGGCAGTGGACGTCATTTTTCTCTGCTGCCTCGACAGCAGTGTATGTGTATTTGTACTCTGTATACTACTACTATGTGAAAACCAAGATGTCAGGCTTCTTCCAGACCAGTTTCTACTTCGGATACACTTTGATGTTTTGTCTTGGTTTGGGAATCCTTTGCGGTGAGTTTTGAAATATATTATCCATCATATTTTTAGAAAAAGGTTATCCAGCCTTTTTCATGTTTTCTTTCCAAATCAAATTCTCTCATGAAATTTTCAATGGAATATGGACTATACCCTTAATCTCTGCAGCTATTTAGCGCTGTTTGTTTGAGACAGATAGGAGTAGAGTTTTATGGCATATCATTTGCTTCAGCTTCATGTGGGTTTTTGACGATTTTGTTTTCAATGTATAGGAGCTGTTGGTTATCTTGGTTCTAATTTGTTTGTAAGGAGGATCTACAGAAACATTAAGTGTGACTAGAACTTTGCTAATGGATATTAGAACCAGCAGCGCTTCCACAAGCATTTTCAGTTGTCGAGGCAATAAACATGGAGAGGTAGCTTCTTGTCAGGTACGAGGAACCAAGCAAAGCCTCAAGATGAAACTGGAAGCCCTGAGATTTTTGTTTTGCCTTTGATTTTACTCGCCTGTAATTGGAAGCCCTGATTTAGAATATAGAAAGGTAGCTAAAATATTAAACAACTGTCATTTGTTATACTTCTGTTATACTTTTGTCCTTGATCCCTTTGCATATAGATGTGTCCAATGTAAGAATTTATGGTTAAATTTCCTTTGGATTTGTTTTGTTCTTTCTTTCGGGGATAAGGAACGTAAATCAAGGAAATCGTTAAATGGGTGTGTTTCTTGTTTTTTTTTTTTTTTTTTTTTAATAATTATATGCATTCTGCAATTTGGCAGTTGGCACATGTTTGATGTTTCTAATTTTCCCCCTATTTTTGCGAATTTGGGTTTGTGTTGGAATAATTATATTTTGTGGTATCAATGAATTTAAAACCTGTAGAAAACTGAAGGATTGGAGTAAAAAGGAGTGCGGTTGTGTTGCAACTTGAAAATCCTTGTACAAAATTTCAGGGGTGGCATATTTAGCGACCGAATCTATTTACCTATATATATATATATATTTTTTTTATTTAAAAGAAAATGTTAAATATCAGTTTTGTTCCCTTTAATATGCTTGAGATTTAATTTTTATACTTTAATTTTTATTTCTATTATAATTTGATGTTATATTTTTATAATTTTATTAATTAGCCCAAGTAGTTAATAATGTTAACTTTTCAATTAAAATATTACCTGATTATATATAATTTGAATACCCTAATAGCTTTGGAGAGCGACACTTGGCTTTGCATTTTTTTTAAGTTTGTGTTGTTTTTTTTTACCTTATAAGATAATGGTCAAATTTTAATTTTGGCCCCTAAATTATGTTGAAACTTGAGATTTAATTTAAATATTTTAATTTTTGACATAATTTGGTCCCTCATCATTTATAGTGTCATTAATTAGTGTAAATAGTTTATATTTTTAACAATTTCAATCAAAATGATGACATCAATTTTTCACAAGCAAATGAAAAAAAATTATCATGATGATTTCAATGAGTGTTTTTAAGGTGAATCTTAATAAGTATTTTCAACATTATTTTTATTGTTATATGACTATCAATGATTTTTCTTTTAATTTTAAATGTTAGACTAAAGGATTTTATAGAAGAATTTTAATGGTGATAGCAATTGAACCTGAATTTTTAAATTTGAAAAGTAGAGGGTTATATTCCTAAAAAATAAAAGTAGGTGATTAAATTCTAAATGTACAAAGTGTATAAAGACTTAGAACATATTTTAACATTTGAACTTTCTACTTTATAATTCAACACAAACAAATAAATAATTTGGCCAATTAGAGTTTCTGCAAGCTCAGTTACTTTGTGAATATTCCAGGAGCATGGTTTGAGCTAATAGTGATGGAAAAATGGAATGGATCGGTCAGTTGGGTTTTATATAATTAACATGAGGCTTTGTACATGTGGATTGCAAATGTAACACCCCCTAACCTTAAACCGTCACCAGAACAGAGTTATGGAGCATTACCGGTCATTTCTGATCAAATACGAATATTATACAAACAATTATATAAATACATTGTAAATTAATCTTATCGTCCTTTTAATGGGCTACCAGGCCCAAAATATACATTAGAAACAAATCGGGACTTATTCGAGTGCACCAAGAATTTTCGTGAAATTCCAAAGTTTTTCCTAAGTACGGGGCTCACACGCCCGTGTGACTAAGGGACACGCCCATGTGGTTAGGCCGTGTGGCTCACACTATAAGACCCCTAACCCGTATCCGTTGCCAGAAGAGGTTACGAGGCATTACTGAAGTTTACAGAATATTTTCAAATAAACCGATTCAATTACTATTCACTTTTCGAATTTGGTCATAATGTCCCTTAAATGGACCCTCGAGGCCTAAAACATGAATTAGAAACAAATCAGGACCATAGAAAATTTTTCACACAATTTCAAAATTTTTCCTTATATAAAGGAGTCACACACCCGTGTGGCAAAGGACACGCCCGTGTGCTCAGGCCGTGTGGATTCACAAGCCCGTGCCCTTAACCCGTGTAACTCTCTGACTTGTAACCAATAAAGAAATTAGGATCACACGGTCAAGGCACACGCCCGTGTGTCTAGGCCCTGTGGTTAATTTAATTTTCAAAATTTAGGTGTAGGTTTTACACGGCCGTATCACACGCCCGTGTTCCAGGCCGTCTGCCTCACACGGCTGAGACACATGCCCGTGTCTCTGCTCGTATGCTTAATTTTGAGCATTCTGTTTAATTTTAAGGTGCAGGGGACACACGGCCATGCTACACGCCCGTGTAGCAGCTCGTGTATCACACATGGCCTAGACGCACGCCCGTGTGTCTACCCGTATGGACAAAAATAGGCCATTTCAAAGCCATTTTTCTCACCCTTTACATATCCAACCTGCACTAAACACACTTATATATCAATATAGCCTAAACCAATCAGCCAATTTCAATTCAAGACATGTATTAATCATGTTATAACATAACCAACACATTAAGTTATAATATGTACATAATCATTCAAGACTTACTCCAATTCAAACTATTTCATTATCAACCCAACCCTATACATGCCATATAAATCAAAAGATATTAAACAAGTTCTATTGGAGAAAGTCTAGATAATGTGATCCTTTGTGCTGATCCGGTCCTCCGTACTAACGTCAATCTACAAAGAATATTAAACATAAAAATGTAAGCTTATAGAAGCCTAGTAAGCTCATAGGCATGAAAAATAAATCTTACCGAACATTTTATAACAATTCATAAAACGTGTGAATTCACTAACTCTTCCTGTCAATCACAAATTCAATGATAAATTCACTTGATTGAGCTCAATATCAATAATTAATTGATTTCAACCACTTTGATCCATTTATCCCTTGCCGAACTTGGTCAAATTAGAGAACGTCTTACGGAATTGAGTACTTCGTTTTCTTGGTGCCATAGTCTCACTATGGTCTTGCACAAAATCACATATCACATATCGATGCCATAGCCTAGCTATGGTCTTACACGGAGTCACATAAACACACACCGATGCCATAGCCTAGCTATGGTCTTACATGGGATTACATAATCACATACCGATGCCATAGCCCAGCTATGATGTAATGACCGAAAGTTCACGGGCATCGAAAAAATGTATTTTCGGGCCTCTATCTTAGTAAAATGAATTCATAAATATTTATTAAAAATATTTACGAAGTTAGTTGTCTGTTTAATTAGGTTCTAGTTAGGTGAATTTGACTTAATTAAGAGTAATTAAGAAAAATGATTAAATTGCAATAGAGGTAAAAGTTTAATTATAGATTAAAGAAAGTAAAAAGGACCAAATAGGCAATTAGGTCATTTTAGTAAATTGAGGCGGTTTACAATTGAAAAATCTAAGTTTTTTTAAGTTTAATATATATATTATTATATTATTTAATAACAATGATATTTAATATTTAATATTTAATATTATTATATTATTATAATATATTATTAACTAATAAACAAAATAAAGTAAAGAAACAAAACCAAAATAAAGAATAGAAACAGAATAGGAGGGACGAAACAGGGAGAAAGAAGAAAGAAAAGAAAAGAAAGAATTTAGGGTTTTCAAAGGTTAAATTTCAAATTGGTAAGTCATTTTAAGTTTTTTTCTTGTAATTTTTGAGTTTTTATGATCCTAGAACAAAATACTACTAAGTATATATTGAAAATTTAAAAGTTATTAGATTTTTAGATACTAATTTTGTTGAGTAAAAGTGTGAATTAGAGATTGAATTAATAGAATTTCTAATTAGAATTGGGAGAATGATTAAATTGTAGAATAGGATATAAATTTTGTGTAATAGGGACTAAATTGCAAGAAATTCAAAAGTAGGGTTTTATGATGAAAATTAGAGAGTTAAGTTTAAGTTTGGTTAAATAGGAAATTCAAGTATTTGATGTGAATAATTATTGTATTAACAATTGTAAATTATTTTAATTTTCGTAGCAAACATTGAATCAGAGACATCGGCTCAAAAAGGAAAGGAAAAGATTGACGGGGAGTAACTCGGGGAAATTCTAGTTTGTATTACTATAATTCAAGTTATTTATTATCAATGTTAAATTTTAATTTATGTGTATGGTAAGTGAAATGTGAGGTAAGTATTATTATTGGGTTGAATGAAAATTGAATTGAGCAATGAATATATATATGTGTGTGTGTGTGTGTGTGAAATTGAATTGTATATTAATTTGTAATGAATTTCAAATAAAAGTGAAATAGAATTGTGAAATGGAAACCCTATTAACTAGTCGGGCTAAATCGGATATAGTTGGCATGCAATAGGATTGGAAGTGTTCAGGGATACTTCGACCTCGAGTCGATGAGACACTGGGTGTCACTATACTACTTCGGATAGATTCGATGAGGTACTATGTACCAACTTACTTCGGCTAGGCCAATGAGACACTGGGTGTCAATTTAGTGCTTCGAACTATCCGATGAGGCACTGGGTGCCATACTGGAGTGTTTGGTTGGATCTGTGTATCCGCCAAGGTCCGAATCATGTTAATAAGGGTAAATAAATGAAATGGCAAATGGAATGAAAATGAATGATTTCAATCATGAAAAGAAATGAGAAATGAAATTAAGAAATGAAAATGAAATGAATGAACCAAAGGTTCATAAGAGATTAATGACAAAATGGAAAGTTATATGAATTAATTTGATGAATAGCTAAATTATGTTGCCATTGTGGAGAAATGAAAACTAAGGTTTGGAATAATGTGTTATGAGATAATGTTGTATAGTTAGATGTGTATGAATTATTAATTTATTTATAAATTTGAATTATAGTAATACCACTGAGTATAATATACTCAGCGTACAGTTGTTTTTCGTACGTAGGTTAGTAGAAGTTAAACGTTCTAGTTCAACATCCAAAGCCGATCCCGGCCTCAGAAACTTGGTGATGTATATTTCTTTCGGTAAAAGTGGCATGTACCTAGATTAAGTTTATGGGTCATTGTGGTTTTTGATTGTAAAAGATGAAATATGATGTTGAATGGCTATGTGCAATGATAAAACTATGAAGTAAAACTTTTGGTATGGTTTTGAAGTAGAAATGCTTGAAGTTATATAGTTATTTGGAATAATACTTGTGAACATGTGTGAATATAAATCAAGTAAATTTTTAGATTAATGTCTTTGGTATGAATTAAAAGTATTTGTCTATAAATTGTATTGGTTGTGATATTGGTTTGAACTGGTTATGATTTAAGTTTGCAGGGTTGGTTAGATGATTAAAAAGGGGGTTATATTGAGTCCACACAGCTTGGCACACGGGTTTGTGACCAAACCGTGTGAGACACACGGCTAGCACATGGGCATGTGAATTGGTCGTGTGTCCCCTGCACTTTAAAAATTTAGAAACAAAATGTCTAGGTTTTAGCACACGGGCTTTGAACATGGGTGTGTATCAAGACCGTGTAAAAACTGAACTTAAATTCGAAATTAAAATTAACCACATAACCTAAGCACACGGGCGTGTGGTTTGGCCGTGTGATCTTAGTTTATTTATGATTTGAAGTCAGAGAGTTACACGAGTAAGGGACACGGGCATGTGTTGCCAGAAGACCTGAGACATTGGTATGTCACATGGCTGTGTAAGCCACACAGCCGCATCACACGGTCATGCATTGAAGTCACACGGGCATGTCATTGGTCTACTCGGGCGTGTGAGCCCTGTACTTAAAAAGAATTAGAATTTTACGAAAAATTTTTCGAGCACTTGGATTAGTCGCGATTCACTTCTAACACGTATTTTGGGTCTCTAGGATCCATTAAAGGGACAATATGAATATTTTATAATATGTATGCTATATATTTATATAATGATCTAATTTGTCTGAAAAGTCTAGTAATGATTCGTAACCCTGTTCTGGCGACGGTTTAGGGTTAGGGGGTGTTACATATGGTCTTATATGGATCACTTAATCACATACCGATGCCATAGCCTAACTGGTCTTACACAGATCACTTAATCACATATCGATGCCATAGCCCAACTATGGTCTTATACGGGGTCACTTAATCACATATCGATGCCATAGCCCATCTATGGTCTTATACGAAATCACATAATCACATATTGCCATGGTCCAACCATGGTTTTTTACTGTCAATTCATCTTTTATCATTGAACGAAAGTACTCATTCCTGTGTTCTACACAATTTGTACATTTAATTTGATTTCCATATTTTTACAATATTCACAATTTATTAACGAACGTATGAAATAATACATCATATCATTTATAAAATTAATAAATAATCATTAAAATTCAGCCATATGAACTTACCTGGGTTGATTTGTAAAAATTGCAATAGTTTAGGGACTAATCGACTATTTTTTCTTTTCCCCATTTGCCTTCGGGCTTTTGATTTGATGTAAAAATTATGAAAAACCAGCTTAGAGAACCCTTTTATAGCCTTTTTGGCTGGAAATTTAGAAGAAATCTCTAGATTTCTCAATTTGGTCACTAGTTTTATTTTTAATTTTAACCAAATTACCATTTTGCCCTTAGTTCACACCTAATCCTTGATTTTTCTTTGCTTATGCCGCCTCATGCCTCTAAGAAGGGTCCATATACCCTTTTGGTCCTCTTTTATTTACTACTTAAGCTATTTAATCATTTTCACAAGTTTTGCACTTTTTTCAATTTAGTCTTTTTCATTCAATTAACTATCAAAATGTTAAAATTTTCTAACAAAACTTTAATACTAACTTATTAATACTCAGTAAATATTTATAAAAATATTTACGACTCAGTTTATAAAATCGAGGTTTTGATACCTCGTTTTAACCCAATTTACCCAATTAAATTCTTTTAAATCATAAATCTGTAATTCTTAACTCTTTTAATTCCTTAATTAACTCATAAACGCTAACTAATAAAATTTTATGAGCTTATTCGTCGGATACCACTAAAAGTTGGGTTGTTACACACACGGCCAAGTGACATACCCATGTCTCAGGCCGTGTTGTAGCACGCGCCCGTGTCCCTTATCCGTGTAACTCTTTGACTTGTAACTTTATTTATTACATGGGTCACACGGAAAAGTCACATGCCTGTGTGCTAGGCCGTGTACTTCACACAGCTGAGACACACGCTCCTGTCTCTGTCCGTGTGCCTAAACCTGAGTATTCTATTTCTAAATTTTAAGATGCAGGGGACACATGGCCAGATCACATGCCCATGTGCTAGCCGTGTGTCTCACACGGTTTGGTCACATGCCCGTGTGCCAGCCCGTGTGGACTCAAAATGAGCCTTAAACACTAAGTTTACCAAGCCTGGAATTCTTGAACAATAAGCAACTAAAAATGCAATCGTTCAACGAATCCAAAATACATTTAAATGTACCTAAATCATGTCGTAAACATCAACTTAATGACCTATTCAATGTTTATTCATAAGTTTCTCTTATAACATTCAAATCCATCCAATTGACAACATTTAATTCAATTCAAGTTTCTATGCCAAAATTTACCATTTCATAACTTTAATATATCATATGTGTATTGTATATGTAACGCCCCAAATTTTAAATTTATGTTCGGATTAAATATCTGCTTCAATGATAAAGTGTTCTGGGTGTGTTTGGGAGGTCCTAAGTTTAAGCCTTTGGTTGGGTAAATTTTGGGTTTTCATTTGATTAAAGCCTTATCTTTGGTTAATAGGCTTATAAGTATTTATTTGTAAAAGCTTAAAAAAATGGGTTTGCTGGTCTAGTGGCTAAGTGAAGTGCTAATGTGGTGGGGGTCCTATGTTTGACTCATGGTGTGGGCATTATTTTTATGCACGTCCATTCAAGTGAGTTTGAGTTGGATTAGAAGTCTGTGTAGTGGGAAGTGGGGGAGCGGTTTTAGGAGTGAATTAGGAGATTTTTGGGGGAAAAATTAGATTTAGATTTTATTTTATTTTTCTGAAGAAATCGGTTTCCTCTTATCAGAAAAATTGTAGTTTTTTTTCCCTCTGCGAAATTCCTCTTTCCCCTTCTCCTCTTTTTCGACAATTGCTCCCCTCTCTTGACAAAATTTTTTGAAATATTTTTCTTTTCCATTGGGTTCATCTTTTACTTTGCGTAATTCTCTATTCGGGGTGGTTTTTAGACGCATGTGGTAAGTTTCATTGCACTAACTCGAATATCGTTTATATTAAGTATTTAAATGGGGTTTTGGTTGCTACTTAGGAGTCATCTGAGAGGCTGCTACTAACGTTTCGTCAGTTTGAATCGGCATTGTGCTCGTTTTGATAGTGGTAAGTGGGTTCTACGACTGTTGTATTGGGTTTTAAAATATGTTTTTAGGCTCTAAAAGGAGGGTACATTCTGATTATAGGTATTGATAGTCTCGAGATAGCATATCCAGCGAAATTGAACCAAGTGTGTACTTGGAATCATGAAAAATGAGAATCAGCGAAAGCTAAAAAGTGAAACTATCAATGCCACATGGGCGACCACATGTGCGTGTGGTCGCCCATGTGGTAGGCTGTGTGGCAGTACACGACCGTGTGATCAACGAAACAAGCCGTGCATGTACGACACGGGTTCATGACACGACCGTGTGATGGCTGGTGAGGCTGTGTGCGAGACACGGGCTCGACCAATTAGGCTATGTGGGCCACACGGGTGGGCCACATAGGCGTGTGAGCCTATTTTTCTGAAACGATCTGTAAGGTTGCATAGGTTGCCTAAGTCGACTGTGACCTGTCCTAGGGTCGGCAAGCACTACTTAGACCCCTGATTCTGTGATCTGAATATGTGATGCATGTATTAAGCAAGTTACTCTTAGCTTATGTATCTGACTGATTGATAATCTGATAAACTGCATTTTAGCATGACATTTATGTATGTTGCTTTGCATTGGGGTTGGGTTGATGAAGCTGAAGGAAGTATCTGAAAGGCTTTATAAGCCTGTTATCTGGCAGCTATGCTACATTATTTTGATATGTGCTGCATTACAGTACTCTATGGTGTGTAGGGATGGATGAGTACTATATACCCTATTTGGTGTGTAAGGATGGGTGGGTCGATTATATCCCCACATGGTGTGTTGGGTTAGACGGAGTTGGTGTGCAGCGTTGGTGAGTTGGATTTTTCTGTTATTCTGTTCTGTAATGCATGCTATACCTGTGATGGGCTAAGGCCATATGTCATATCTGATTCTGTATCTGAGTGGGCTAAGCCCCTATGTCATATTTGATTCTGTATCTAAATGGGCTAAGGTCCACACCGATTCTGCAAAATGGCTCAGGCCCAGTCTGTTTATAGATATATGACTGTATTCTGATGAATGTATGTATGCATGCTTTCTGCGAGGATTTACACACTGAGTTTTCGAAAACTCAACCTCTTTCTGTTTTATCCGTACAGGTAATCCCCAACAGTAGAAGAATCGATACAGCGGAGGACTCGACTGTGACCACCTCCACTTTCACTTTGGTTTTACATTTTTTATGTTTTTACTGCCTTGATTATTATTTTTTGAGGATTTTTTTATGTAATTTGCAAACTTGGACTTTTTGGTTTTATTCGGGTTTTGAATTGTTAGTTATGGGTTTAAAACTGTAACGCAACAAAGTAAGGATTTTCTTAAAATAAACTAAGATTTTTCATAATAAACACATTTTCGAAAATTTATTGGTTTCAAAAGCTTCTACGTAAAATAATTGTTTTAAAGCAATCAAACAATACACGTTTTCCGTATTAATTGAAAGATAATAACTGGAACGGTTTTAATGTATCAAAATGTTTTCAAGAACACTCTCATGTGACATCGCCAGATTCGGCCATAACGTCTAGGCCGGGTTTAGGGTGTTACAGTATATAACCTTTTTTAAACTGAAGTTGTAACATCATTACAACCATATATCAAAATGACCTATACAAACATCCTAGGTACATGCCATTTACCAAAAAGAACCTTTTGTCACCAGATTTTGAGTTCGGGATCGGTTTAGATGTTGGATCGAAACTTTTGACTTCACCTAACCTGCATATGGAAAATAATCGTACACTGAGGATATACACTCAGTAGTGTTACTATAATTCAAATTCTGTAACATCATAATAAAACGTGTATATTTACTCTTAACTCATTAATTTATTTCCAACTATAATTCCATACAATACCACTCATTTATCAACAATAGAATTCCCAAATAGCTAATCTTTACTCATTTCTTATAACATTTCACTTCCATAACTTATTTCCATATCTCATTTCAATTCATTTTTAAAACCATTCAATATCATTTCTTTTGCCAATTCATTTATTAGTCACTATTAACTCGACTCGGACTTTGGCGGATACACGGATCCAACCAAAACACACTAGTATGGCACCCAGTGCCTCATCGGATAATTCGAAGTAATAATTGACACCCAGTGTCTCATCGGCCAATCCGAAGTAAATTGGTACCTAGTACCTCATCGAATCTATCCAAAGTAACAATATGACACCTAGTGTTTCATCGACTCGAGGTCGAAGTATCCCTGAACACTTCCAATCTTATGGCATGCCAACTATATCCTACTTAGCCCGACTAGTTAATAGGGTATTCAATTCACATTGCAATTTTACTCAATATTCATATAAATTTCAATTCAATCACAATTTCTCATACTTTCCTTTCAAATCACTTCACATTTTCCAATCAATAGACATTTTAAATACTCACATATGTTTATAATTCAATTCAATTTCATTCAGTTCCATATCACTACTCACCTCAATTTACTTACCATGCATATTAATTAAAATTTAACAATTGATAATAATTTAAATTTGAATTATAGTAACACAAATCGTGATTTCTCAATTTACTCTTCGTCCACTTTCTTTTTTCCTTTTTTGGCTGATGTCTCTGGCACGATGTTAGCTACGAAAATTAAAACAATTTAAATTATCAATACAATAAAAAATTTACATCAAATACTTCAATTCCTATTCAACTTTTGCTTAAATTCCAATCTAATCCTTGACTAAAATTAATTTCATATCCACCACCATTTATTCTTTATTTTCACTCAATTCTACTCAAAACTAAATTTTAACTATCTAATTTTCACCATGAAACACTAATTTCGAAATTCTTTCAATTTAGTCCCTATTACAGAAAACTTATAACTTATTCTACAATCTAATCTTTTACCCACTTCTAACTTGAAATTCTATCAATTCAACCCCTAATTCATCAATTGATTCAACATAAACTATGTCCAAAAATCTACTAATTAACAAAATTTCAACATAAATCTAATAATATTTTGTTCAGGGTTCCAAAAACTCAAAAATTACAAGAAAAGGAATTGAATTGACTTACCAATTTGAGTTTGAACCCTTAAAACCCTAATTTTTTTCTTTCTTTCCTTCTTTCCTTTCTTTGTTTTCGTTTCTGCTTGTTATTCTTTTTCAATTCATTTGTTTTATTTATTTAATAATAATATAATAATATAATATTTTTCTTTATGATTAAGTAATATAATAAAATATATATTTTAATCTTAAAAATCTCAGATTTTTCTTTATTAAACCGTCTCAAACTATAATAATGGCATAATTATCTATTTAGACCTTTTGACTTTCTTTAATCTATAATTAAACTTTCACCTCTATTGTAGTTTAGTTCTTTTTCCTAATTACTTCTATTTTAAGCTAATTCCTCCAACCAAAATCTAATTAAACACACAACTGGCTTCGTAAATATTTTTAATAAATATTCATGAATCCGTTTTACTAAAATGGAGACTTGATAACATACTTTTCCAATGTCCATAAATTTTAGGCTGTTACATTTTGATTTAAAATGAGCAAAATGTGGTTGTAGTTTAAAGAAAGGAGAAAAATGATCTCTCTCTTGTTTTTTAAATTGATAAAAAATGTTGATTTCATTAGTTGGATTTAATTAGATCATATATCATCTTAATTTAAAATGTAATTTGACAACATGACATCTTCATTTGATTTATTATAACTTAAAAGAAACTTCAAACAGTTGCATGTATTTAATCACTACAGCAAAATAGACTTTTATCTGCGTCTTTTTTAGAAGCGCCGCTAAAACTATTTGCGGCGCTTTAAATGCCGCTAAAGACAACGTAGCTAAAAATTGCGGTGTTTATTTAAAAAAACGCTGCTAAAGGTCATGACTTTTAGCAGCGCTTTTACGACAAACGCCACTAAAAGTGTGACCTTTAGCGGCGCTTTTTCCAAAATGCCGCTAAAAGTCATGACCTTTAGCGGCGCTTATTCGACAAACACCACTAAAATTCATGACCTTTAGCGGCGCTTTTTTCTACAAAAGCTGCTAATTTTTACAGATTTGCAATAGACATTTTTCACCAATATTTGACCCTTCCTGCATTAAATCCAACCAAAAACAGTAAATCTAAATGATACTTCAAATTCAACGAAAGATATATGATATAAAATAATAAATGAAGTATAATTTAAAATATTCTTACAATAATGTTAAATGTGACAATGTTAAAAATATTCTTACAACGAGAAAACAAATGTCTAAGATGGCAGCTTTTGCGACTGCTGAAACATTTTCATCATATGCTGAAGCTGTAGCTGGAGCTCATCGTACTTTTTGCTCTACTCTGCTACCATCAATACTGCCTCTGCCTCCCTCGCCGCTGAATTATTATACGGGGACCAAAACGATGTCGTTCTAGTTTTGAAATAATTGGATTTTTTGTGGCATTTTTAATAAAAATGCCGCTATTACTTGGCATTTTTTATAATTTTTATATTGAATTTTTATGCAGAGACGAAAACGGCACCGTTTTAATTTTGAAATAATTGGATTTTTTGTGGCGTTTTTAGTAAAAATGCCGCTATTGCTTGGCCTTTTTACAATTTTTGTATTGAATTATTAAACGAGGACCAAAACGGCGCCGTTTGAGTTTTGAAATAATTGAATTTTTTGCGACATTTTTATCAAAAACGCCACTATTGCTTACCTTTAGTGGCGTTTTCTTGAAAAACATCGCTATAGGTCTAACCTTTTGCAGCGTTTTCTTGCTAGCGCCGCTAAAGTGTAACTTTAGTGGCATTTTTGTCTCAAATGCCACTAAGAATGCCGCTAAAGCCCTATTTTCCTGTAGTGAATTCAATTTGGTTTTGTATTATATTTATTCCTTAAATGTAACTGTTGGAGTTTTTAAAAATTATAGTGAATAAGATGAACATGTTATATTATATTTTAAAGGGATAAATCTCAAATTATGCATCAACTTTGATTTAATGTGAAATTTAATATATGAACTTTAATTTGATATAATTATACACGTGAAACTTTAATTTTGATTCAATCATGCACATTTAAAGAAATAATACTTCAATTTATTCTTATATTGGATAAATATAATTATTTATGTATGCAATATATAAACATAAAATGATGCTATATAAATAATTATGTTAATAATTTGTGAGAATAGGATCAAATCAAAATTTCATATTTAAAATTATATAAAATCGCATAAAATCAAAATTCGTGTATATGCACATTAAACCAAAATTCATATATAGTTTTGAGATTTATCTCTATTTTAAACTAGTTCTACATCATTTAATTAAGTTTACCTTGTAAAAAAACTGCTCTAAATATTATCAAATCAAAATACAATTTTTATTATAATAGAGGGACCTAAATTGTGATTTTACTGCACTCAAACCTATTTAATTGGTAAAAAATAAAAAGAGAAAAAATTGCTTTTGTATTTAAAATTTTTAGAAGTTGTTGAAGTTTTATTTTAAAAGATCTAAATACCTATTTTTTAATGTTTGTATTACATTAAAACTTTTTTTTAAAAATGGATTTAGACGTAATTGATGGATACACCGACGGAGTTCTAGAAAATGGTAGTCTCAATATCCTTGGTGGATTATGGCAATCGCATCCACCAATTAATTGGAGTACCTTTCAATTATAGGAAACATAATCTCAATGCCACATGGAAGATAACCCATCCATCCCACTTCTATTACTTCATAAACAGCTTCTTACGCTCTACTCTTTTCACCCAACCCAATAGCCTCCTCATTAAGTAATGGCCTCCATCACCAGCCTCTCCAGTGCCATGGTGAGCCCCTCCTTCATCCACCGCCAGCCCCTCACAAGCCCACGCTCTCTTTTCGGCCTCAAACCCCTGAAAGGTGGCCGCCTTACTAGGGGTGCATACAATGTAAAGCTGGTGACTCCTGATGGACCTCAAGAATTTGAGTGCCCAGATGACGTTTACATTCTTGACCAAGCTGAAAAACTGGGCATCGATATTCCCTACTCCTGCAGGTCTGGGTCTTGCTCTACCTGTGCTGGTGTTATCAAACAAGGCAGTGTGGATCAGTCGGATGGCAACTTCCTTGACGATGACCAAATTGCCGCTGGTTTTGTTCTCACTTGCGTCGCTTACCCTACGAGTGATGTCGTCATTGAAACTCACAAGGAAGAAGACATCAACGGTTAAATTATATACTAATAAAACCGGATTTTATGTAACTCACAGTATCATATTTTTCCTTCTTGTCGTCGCCGTCTTCTTGTTTGTGTGTTGTGAAGGGATGTTATGTTAGATACGTATGAGCTATGAAGGTACATAAAAATTAGATGCATGCACTGAGTAATACTTGTAAGCAAAACATGAGTGGTGCAACCAACGTAAATTAAAAACAAAAACTGTGTTTTACAATTACATTCCTCCTGTGCTAGCATTCTAATTATTGCATTATTTATGAATTTTGAATTATTTTATGATAATTATTGTTAACTTGGTTAGTTACTAGACGATATTATGATCGATAAAGAGATTCGATTAAGTAAAAATAATATTTTTAAAGTAATTCTAGTATAATTTATTTATAATATTTAAAGAGATATTGAATTTAAAATGTTTACTTAAAGAAAATCTCTTTTGGCAATCATACTACCTCAATTTTACAAGTCTAATATAGGGATTGGTTATGGTTTTAGCTATGGGTGAAGGGAGCAACAAATTGTTTTAAATGCATATATATATATATATATATATATATAAATTCTTCTTTTATCAATTTGTGCATAAGCTTTAAAGGGAAAGACGAGAGAGAATCTAGATAAATTTAAAAAAGTTGGATTGTATTATAATAAATGAGTTGGGCTTAAATCATATTTTGTACAAGATTTGTGTATTTATTATTTTATTTTCTAGTTTTAATTGTATATTTAATTGCAACTCAATAATAACAATTATATATATATATATATAGTTTGAATATTTAAAATAAGGTTTATATATTCAAATTTTAATTTTTTTTCATTTAAATTAACTTACTTTTGCTTTATTATATCTTGCATAAAATAGTTATTTTAACTTTTTATTGCACTATTTACCGATTGCGCTAAACACTTGAAATTTTAAACTAAACTCTTCAAAATGCTTTTCAAAAGCAATACTAAATTAATCCTTAAAGGTGTAACGATCCAATAGTGAGGGGTGTCGGAAAGTGTATTCTCAGGACTCCGTTCTCATAAATGGACTCGTATATATTTTATATAAATATTTACGAAGTTAGTTGTGTAGTTAATTAATTTTTAAATTTATAAATTTTGTGAAATTAGGAGTTTTTAAGGTACAGGGACTAAATCGCATAAAGATTAAAAGTTGAATTATTAATTGAAATAAATTAAAAGGGCTAAAATAGCAATTATATGATTTAATAAATGGTTGTGTATAAGTGACAGAATATGGTTAATTGTAAATGCATGTATATATATTTTATATATGTTATATTATAAATTTAGTAATAATAATAAATAATAAATAAAATGAAAACAAATTAAATGAAATAGAAAAAAAGTGGAAAGAAAGAGATGAATGCATGCGAATTAGAAAAGAAAGAAAAAAAAAAGGAAAGAAAAGGATAAGAAGCACACGGTCTAAGGGGGTTTGGAGTTGAAATCTAAATTGGTTAGTGCAATTTAGTCCTTATAGTTGTAATTTTTATATATTTGGAATTTAAGTATCTAGGGCTACTTGACCTATGTCGTAATTTTTAGTATTGTTCAAGATTTTAGATGTTGACATTGTTGAATAGTTTAAGTATGAGGGATTAAATAGATAGATTTTTAAGTTAGAAATGGAAAAGAACTAAATTGTGGAATTAATTGTTGATTTTGAACAATAGGGACTAAATTATGAAAAATTTGAAATTAATGAGTCGAATTGGAAAAGAAGAAACTAAATGTGTCTAGAGTGAAATTAGTATAAAAATATGAAGTTAAATGTGAAGGTTAAAATTAGTCTCGGTTTAAGAACTAAATTGAAGAATAATCAAAATATAGTGTAAAAATTGAAATTTAATGTGAAATTGAAATGTGTAATATTAATGTGATTTAATTATTTTATTCCATAGCTAACGTCGTATTGGAATCCTCAAGTAAAAAGGGGAAGGATAAAATCAACGTCGAATAGCTCGAAATTCACGGTTTGTGTTTCTATAATCTGAACTAAGTTATGAATTATTGCATTTTGAATTGTTGCATATGGTAAGCATTTGAGGTTAGTAATTTTGTACTTTGAAATTGAATTGAATTCATAGTTGACGAAAATGGATTGATTTGGTAAATTATGAATTTATTAAATATATATGGAGATTGAATTGAATATATGTTTATATGTAATAATGTGTATATATGGGAAATTGAGACATTGGTTGTATTGAAAAGCAAAATCAAACCCTATTAACTGTATCGGGCTGAGTCAGATATAGATGGCATGCCATAGGATAGGAAAAGTTCAGGGATTTCTTCGACCTCGAGTCAATTAGGCATTGGGTGCCAATTTGCTTCAGTTTAACCGATGAGACACTGGATGTCAATTTATATAATGTTGGGTGCAATTATTACTTCGGATTTATCCAATAAGGCACTGAATGCCAAACTAGTGTGTTGGTTGGATCCATGTATCCATCCGAGTCTGAGTAGTATTAATAGGGGAAAGTAAAATAATAAATTTATGTGATTGATATTGAAATGGCAAAGATGAGAAATGAATATAAGATGAGAAACTATTGAAATGGCAAATATGAGAAATGATTATGAAATGAGAAATGAAATATGAAATGATGAAAACTTGAATGAATTCAAGTATTGATCAAATATATGAATCATGTCATTGCATGAGATAATGTATTCAAATGTTAAATGAAATGCCATTGATATATACTTATATATTTGAAGATGTGAAAATCTTAGTAGATATGAATAAGGAATGAACAAAAATTATACTATTGAATTGAAAAAGATGAACATTGCTTACTTGTTGTATTTTGCATTTTAAATACTTATACTAAGTTTATATTATTTGGATTATAGAAATACCACTGAGTTTTACTTAGCGTGCGGTTTTATTTTTCGTGCACAGGCTTGGTACTGTTCGATTTATTGCCGACTCAGCATCAAATTACAAATTCCGAGCTCAAGTGTGGTGATATCTTATTTTGTAATGGCATGTACCTAGGGAGTCTTTTGTTGATATTGTTTATAAGGTGTTGTTATCTTAGTTGCTAGTGAAATGATGGTTAAATGAGTATATGGTTATGGTTGAGGCTATGTTGGTATGTTAGCCTAGTTTATATTTTGGTATGTGATAATTTAAAGGTTGGTAGCTTAGCATAATGCTTGGTATGTGCTTAGTTTCAAATTTGGTAACTTTAGAAGTTGAAAGTTAGTTCAAATATGGTAAATGTGATATGAATGAAAGTCTTGAATGTTTGATGTGTTGTTGATGTATTTGAACATATAAAATGTGGTACTAATGAGGGTACATTGGTTAGGCATATTAGGTGATGAATTTGGTGTATTTTGGGCATGTTTAATCGTGTTTTGAGTTGTTTAATCGATTGGTAATTGAGTTACTTAGTGCCCAAGTAAGTAGGAAAAGGTAAACTTGAGTTTTAAGGTACTTTTAGGTGCACACGACCTGGCCACACGGGTGTGTGTCACACACGGGCAACACACATGGGCGTGTAACCCAAGTCAGTGAGTTACACGAGTAAGGACATGGGCTAGGACACGACCGTGTGTCCCAACTTCAAGTTACACGGCCTAAAATACGGCCTGGCCACACGGGCATGTGTCCCTATTTTGATTGTTACACAGCCTGAGACATGGGCTTGTGCCTCAGCCGTGTGAGGCACACAGCCTGGCCACACGTTGTGTGACCCCTATAATCAAAATTTTTGTAATTATTTCCTAAACTTCCAGAATTGTTTTAAATCAGTCCCTGCCTATTATTGAACTACTTTTAAGATCCCATAGGCTTGAAATAGGGGCTGTAAGAGTAACTTTTACTCTGCATTGGAATGAATTAGTAAGCCTATACTTAGTGCATTCTACTAATATTATCGAAGATAAAAAAAAATAAATAGTCGGAGTAATGACCTTTACTCTGATGCTAATAATTGGAATAGTCTTGTATGTATCCGACTTCTAGCATTCAAGAAGGGATAAATAGTGATAAGAGTGTAGACAGTGGAAGACAAGTTTAGAAATGCATAGCATAATTTATTATTCGAATGTATAAGATTCTATCATGAAAGTATTAAATTGTCATGACTTGCTCCTGCATATTATAATTTTATTAGTTAGCTAATATGTTGATTATGATTGAATAATTGTTTGATTCGTTAGTAATGCTCGTGACCCTAATCCGATGACGGAGAGTGGTTAAGGGTGTTACAAAAGGCATACATATCCACGTGATGCGAGTCTCAAGACCCAATTTCAGATCCATGAATGTGATGGGCTCACACTATCTCAAGGCCCAACAATAATGTCAAAAGCCAAGCAAATCAAACCAATATTTGATCAAAGACAAGATTCAAGGACAAATCTTTTCGAGGAAAGAAGGAATGATACATGCATGAATAGGGTAAAATTTATTAAATTCTATTCATCGAAACTGCCAATTTTCAAGTTTCAAAAATAAGTAGACTTGCGATGAATTTTTGGATGGGATCCAAACATTTCTGAGTTTAGATGTCTTCATTTCGTTCAAAGGTCTATCTCTTAGCTTCGAAAGGCACCTTAAATCACTCAATTTTGAGTCCGGGAGCTCAAGTTATGACCATTTTAGTGAAGACTACGCGGGCAGAATTTCTAGACAGGATTATGACAGGAATTACGAGTTTCAGGCTTTTAACTCAGAGTTTAAATCATATTGGGCTCAGGTTTTGGGCTTAATTTTTATTATATATGAGCCCAATATTGTATTTATCATCTCTTATTATTTTATTATTTTTTATTACGAATTTTTTATAATTATTAAATATTTTAAGTTATTTAGGGTTTTATGTTAACAAGAAAGTTTTGTTTAAACTACTTCTTGTTTCGATTAATTAGAGTTTTAGTATATTTTAGAGTTTTATTTGGATGTACATAGCTAGCTTATATAAAGGCTTCTTCATTGTTTATTAAGGTGACAATTGTTTTTTTTAATGAAGTTTTGAACTCTAGGAGTTTGTTTCTTATGCAAGGTTTCTTTTTTATGGTTTTTAGAAGTAATTTTCTTCTCGATTTTTTTCATAAAGTTGTGGAAATTCATTCTTCACCCTTCAATTTGCCAAAGATTATTTTTTGAAGGGTTGATTAGAGTCATTAATTGAGTTTGTGGGGATTTATATCTCAAAGGGTTCAATTGGACATTTATCCTTCTATTCATCATATCCATCGGTTTATTCAATCCATCTTCTACTTTTAAATTTCGTCTATTTGTTTATTTTTATATTATTATTATTATTTGTTATTTGTTTTCAAATGTCTTCTTTTACTATTTTCGACTTATTTATTACTAAATTTATTTAATTCTTTTTTTAGATCAGATCCAAATCTTTTCTTTTCGAGTCAAATAACTTGAATTTGATCCGCTTCCGTCTCATTTCGTATCACCACGACTTTTTTTGGGTCTATTTTTAGTTGGGTTTAAAGGTGTTCATTCGTTGGACTGCGATCTACCTTTTACGATACTTTCCAAAAGCAGTACTAAACTAGCTCTCAAAGGAATACATATCTACAATTTTTTTTCAAGTCTATTTCTAACTCAATTTACAAGTGCTCATAAAATTGGACGGTGGTTTGAATTTAAAATTTCCAAGCCTAAGTTAAAGCCGACTTCATCTAACAAACTCATTTCATTGTCTAAAAATTAAAATATTTTAAAAATGCTTTTATATTAATATTTTATAATTAAGTTTAAATAAACCAGTCCATTAAAAATCAACATGTGGTAACTTTTTATTTTATAAATCATTAATTTCACATTGATAATATATCATGTGAAAAATAAAATAAAACAAAAAAAAATTAGACTAAATTTATTTAAAAAAACAACTAATATATAGTTAATAAAAAAGAAATAAATACTAAACTTATATAAGCAAACACACTATATTCTCCAATGAAGTAAATACTAAAGCCATCTTCTTTGATGAATTTTCCATTTGAAATTAAGTTTCCTCCACGTGAAACCATAATTGTAGAAATTTGATCTTGATTTTCTTCAAAATTTATTTCAAAAACTTCACCTTCTTAGTTTAATATGAATTCAATGTTAAAATCGAATGAATCAGAAATAAACTTAAAACTATAAACTAAGATCTGTCATATTAAATAATTAAGAATAAGTTAAGAATAAAACTAGATGTGAAAGCATACTTGAATTCATCAATTTCTTGAAATCTTTGGATCTTATGATTTTGATATTCTAAATTAGCACATAAGTAATTTAGAGAAAGTGACTCTTTCTTTTCTAAAGATGATATATTAGAAAAGTTATGTTTGTGTAATTTGGGATCATAACCCTAATATATAACTTTTGCACATTAACTCTAATTTTTAATTAGCCCATCATCAATTAGAAATTAGTTATTAGAGTATCTACACATATTTGACTCATATTTTATTTAATAACTAAAGCCCAATAAACCTTAGCAAAATCTGATCACTTTTAATTTGGACTAATGTTTTATGATAGTAAATAATAACATTTAATTACTCTTATTATATATGTGATGCTCATATTTTTAAACGCTTAAACATTTCAAAAGCAAAGTTTGGAGAATCTCACGTAGTCGAAATCAAGTTATTTAACTTCCCAGTCAAGCAAGGCACATAAATTTTGGGAAATTTTAGTTTGTATAAATTTCGAAAAAATTTGGAGAATTTTGAGTTAAAGATTGCAAACCCAAACCTATTACTACTTTGCTCTTCAAATTTCCTCTATGAAAAATCTCAAGCAATGAATTTGATATTTTTTAAAGTTAAACTTATGTTATTTAGGTTTAGTTAGTTATTTTTTTAAATTTAATCTAAATTCATTCCTCTTTTTTTTTATGTTATATTATTTATGTAGAATTGATGATTTGGAAAAAAAATTCACATGTCGAATTTTAATTGATTGGTTTAATATTTACAAAGGGTGTTCACTTTAGGTACCATAATAATACATAGAGTGATAGTTCATATATAAAATTGAACAATTTCAAAGTATAAATTCAACATTAAACATTTTATAAAAATATATGTATTAAATAACACAAATTGATAATTCAAATATTATATTAAATATTTTCAAAGTATAAATATCACATTGAATATTTTATAAAAATACAGATATCAAAATGAGAAATAAGTATTGAAATTAAAAAATTCTATTGCTATCACTAAATAATCATCCTTGCAAAACCAAAATCTTAAGTCAAGTTAAAACTTTTCCCTGCGAATATGTCCTCCAATAACAGAAAGTATCATATTTCCAAGGAAAATAAAATCAATTTCCAAAACCAATTTTTTGTTAAATAAATTGGTTACTGAACACATATAGGGCTTAATTAAAATATTTAGAATGGGCTCGGGTTTATTAGAACTAAAAATAGAGTTTAAAAATGTAAAAGCTTTTAAATTAAAAAAAATTAAGTTTTATTTTTTTCACTTAATTGGATACTTAAACTTTTAAAATATATTAAAAAGGTTTTCGAATTTTTTTAATAAAAGCAATTAAGTCCCTTTTTTTGTACTTAAATGGGTACTTGAACTGTCAAAATGTATAAAAAAGACTATTTGACCGAAGTTAACGATCAACTATTAAAGTTAATTGCCCTTAAATTTTTTCAGTTAAATCTACCCCGTGTCACAACCACGGCGTGACATGTGGCAAAAAATATAAAAAAATCAATAGAAGTTATAAAAGTTATTACATTTTAATAAAAATACAAAAAACATTTAAAATTTATTAAAAATTAGAAAAAAATTATAAAAATAGTAAAAAATTGTAAAAAAATTATAAAAATTATACAATGCATCAAAAATATCATTTAACCATTAATTTTAACCGTTGACTATTAAAGTTAACGACCCCAATTTTTTCTAGTTAAAGTTATCACGTATCGCAACACAACGTGACATGTGGCAAAAAATGATAAAAATAAAATTCAATAAAAGTTATAGAAAAATTATAAAATGCTTCTTTTCTTACAATAATTTTTATATTTTTTATGAATTTTATATTTCTTTATTTTTTTATAATTTTCTTACAATTCTATAAAATTTTATAATTTTCCCTATATTTCTATATTTTTTATGATTTTTTTATAAAATTTTACAATTTTATTATAATTTTTTACATTTTTTAATTTTTATTAAAATTTAATAATTTTTATAATTTTTATTGATTTTTATTTTATCATTTTTTGTCATATATCACATCATGATTGCGACACGTGGTGACTTTAATTGAAAAATGTTAGAGACTATAACAGTCCAATTTTCAGTGGTGTCGGAAACAGTGATTCAAGATCACTAAATCCGGCGAGAGAGTTAAAAAATTTTATTATTTATTATTTATGAACAATATATGAATTTAGGAAAATTATGAATTAGTGAATTATACTTTAGAAAATATTTATTAGATTAATTGGTTTTGAAAACGAGGTATCGATACCTCAATTTCATAAACTGAGCCGTAAATATTTTTATAAATATTTACAGAGTGTTAATAAATTAATATTAAAGTTTCGTTAGAAAATTTTAATGTTTTGATAGTTAATTAAGTAAAAAGGACTAAATTGAAAAAGATGCAAAATTTGCTAATAGAAAGAAATAGTGATTAAATAGTTTAATTATTAAACAAAGGAGGACTTGAGGGGTAAATATGCCTAAATGCAAGTTAGAGAGTTACACGGGTTAGGGGCACGGGCGTATGCCCTACCCCATATGCCACACGATCTGAGACATGGACATGTCATCTGGCCATGTGAGCCACACGGCTTGACTACACGAGCGTGTGACCTCTACACCTAAAAAAATTTTTGAAATTTTGCGAAAAATTTCCTGAGATCCCAATTTAGTCCCGACTTATTTTTAATGCTTAAATTGGGCCTCTAGGGTTCAATCAAGGGACGATATGATTAGTTTCGAGTATGAATAGTAAATAATATGAATTATTTATATTTGTTATGTAAAATCCGGTAACATTTCATAACCTTATTTCGATGACGGATACGAGTTAGGAGTGTTACATTTAGTAGTATTAGAGCTTCAGTTTAGCCGATTCTCAGAATAAATGAAGTATGTAAAGTGTCTAGAAATACACGCCATATAAATCTGTGATAGTGTGATGTGAATGATCTGATCTAACCCTTATTTTTCTTATAGATTATAAAGATGTCAAATAAATCTGAACATGCTGAATAAGATGAGGCTAATAGTAGAGTTTAGACATCTGAACACGGGACAAGTAGTAACGTCCCAATTCCTCTGACTCAAGAACAAGAGCTTAGAAATATGTTTTTTGAATTTATGAATCAGTGGTTTAATGAATTTTTGCAAGAAAGAAATAAAGTTCAGCAATCTCCTCCCCCTACTGTACCGTCTGTAGAGCCTTTAGTTGTACCTCTATCTCCTTCAGTGACTGAATTCAGTAAACGTACTCTAATAGAAAAACTTAGAAGTGTGGGGCCGAAGAATTCATGGGTAAGTCAGATGATGACCCCGTCAAAGTTGAGTATTGGCTTCAGAATACAGTGAGAGTTTTTGAAGAAATAGCTTGTTCTCCTGATGATTATTTGAGGTGTGCTATTTCCCTATTGAAAGAGGAAATATATAATTGGTGGATGACCATTGTAACTATAGTGCCGAAAGAGAAAACTTCTTGGAATTCTTCCATAGTGAATTTAAAAAGAAATATATTGGTAAGAGATATTTGGATAAAAAGATGAGGGAATTTCTTGATTTGCGACAAGGTAACCGATCGGTAGCCAAGTATAGGAGGGAACTTGTATACCTCAGTAGATATGCTCTGGAAATTGTACCTACCGAGGAAGAGATGTGTATTCGATTTGAGGAAGGGCTAAATGATGAAATCAGAATGATGATTGAGGGCACGGAAATACGAGAATTCATTGTTTTGTTAGATCGTGCTTAGAAAATGGAAGAGGTGTATAATAAAAAATGCAATGAGATAGAAGGAATAAATAATCTTACAAAAGAAGTTCCTCCAAATCATTTTTAGCATTTCCGGCTAAAAAGCCTATAGAGGAATTTAATAGAGCTACTTCAATACCTGAACGGTCAAATAAGAATAGGGCAACTCAACCTGATTTTGAGGTATCCATTAGACCTGTTGCTCGTATGGGTGGTGTACAAAATACTCCTAGGCCTAAATGCAAACATTCTGGAAAATATCATCAGGGTGAATGCAGAGGTAAAGTAGGGGCTTGTTATAAATGTGGAGCCACCGACCACTTTATTCGGAATTGTTTTCTGTTGTAAAAAGAAGAAGAAGAATAGAAAAAGAAACAGATGGCCACTTCTTAAAGAAGTAAATGTTCGGGCCAAAATAGTGCCGCTGAAACTGCTCGTCTGAGTATGAAAGATTCTGCTGCCCGGTCAGAGGGCATCTACACGTACTTATACTATTTGAGCGAGAGAGGAAGCTATAGCTCCAAATGTAATTGATGGTACTTTCTACCTTTTCGATATTATTGTGTATGCATTGATTGACCCTAGATCTACACTTTCTTATGTTTGCACTGCATTAGCATCAGAAAAGAAATTGTCTGTTGAACCTACTGATTATGATGTTCAAGTCACTAATCCATTAAGTCAAATTGTAATAGTTAATTTAGTGTGTCGTGACTGTCCACTGAAAATAAAAAGCTATGAATTCCCTACTGAGTTGATGTTACTACATTTTCAGGAATTTAATGTTATATTGCGAATGGATTGATTGACGAATCATGATGCTGTAGTGAACTGTTGAGAGAAACGGATTAATTTGAAATGTCAGACAGGAGAAGTAATTTTAGTTGAGTTTGAGAATCTAAATGATACTGTTAAAATTGTTTCAACTCTTTTTGCTCAGAGATTGTTGCGCAAAGGTAACGAGACACTTTTAGCCTATGTTTTTGATACTCAGAATTCTGAATCAAAGCTAGAACAATTACTAGTTGTTAGTGAGTTGTTGATGTATTCCCTGAGGAATTGCCGGATTTACCACATGATAGTGAAGTTGAGTTTGTAATTGATGTGGTTTTGGGAACAACTCCTATATCAGTGACACCATATCGTATGGCACCGACTGAGTTAAAAGAGTTTAAGACACAGTTGCAAGAGTTATTAAACAAAAGGTTCATCAGACCGAGTATGTCTCTCTAGGGTGCACCTGTCTTATTTGTGAAAAAAGAAAGATAGTTTTTTAAGATTGTGTATAGATTATATACAGCTAAATAAGGTCACAATCAATAATAAATATCTTTTACCTCGAATTGATGATTTGTTTGATCAACTGAAATATGCTATAGTATTTTCAAAGATAGACCTTAGATCCGGATATTATCAATTGAAAGTTAAAGAATGTGATGTGCCGAAGATTGCTTTTAGAACTCAGTATAGCCATTATGAGTTCCTGGTAATGCTATTTGGCTTAACTAATACTCCTGTTGCTTTTATATATTTAATGAATTGGATTTTTCAACCATATTTGGATAGATTTGTAGTTGTGTTTATTGATGATATACTGATTTGTTCTAAGACAGAATCTGAGCATGCATAACATTTGAGGATTGTGTTACAAAATTTGAGGGAGAAACAATTATATGCAAAGTTCTGTAAATGTGAGTTCTGGCTACATGAAGTCAGATTTTTAAGTCATATTGTGTCAGCTGATGGGATTCGAGTAGACCTAAGCAAAGTATCTGCTTTGGTGAATTGGAAAACTCCAAAGAATATAACAGAAGTGTGAAGTTTTCTGGATTTAGCAGGATATTATCACCGTTTTGCTAAAAAAATTTCAATGATTGCTTTGCCGATGACTTGACTACTACATAAAAATATAGAGTTTGTTTGGTCTGATAAGTGTCAGCAAAGCTTTGATCAGTTGAAGAAGATGTTGACAGAGGCTCCAGTTTTGACTCAGCCAGAATCAGGTGTACCGTATATTGTATGCAGTGATGCGTCTTTAAATGGTTTGGGTTGTGTATTAATGCAATCGAGAAATGTCGTAGCTTATGCTTCTCGACAATTAAAGCCACACGAGAAGAATTATCCGACGCATGATCTTGAATTGGCTGCAATTGTATTTACTTTGAAAATTTAGAGACATTATTTGTACGGCGAGAAATGTTATGTGTTTACTGATCATAAAAGTTTGAAATATTTGATGACTCAAAAAGAGTTGAATTTGAGGCAGAGATGGTGACTAATGTTACTAAAAGACTATGACCTGGTTATTGATTATCACCTAAGAAAAACTAATACCGTGGCAGATGTACTCAGTCAAAAGTCGTCTTTGTTTGCACTTCAGGCGATGAGCGCTCACTTATCTTTTAATGAAGACAGTTTTGTATTAGTAGAATTGAAGATAAAAGACAGTTTTGTATTAGTAGAATTGAAGATAAAACCTTTGTTTCTTCAACGAATTCGAGTGTTGCAAGATAATGATCCAAAGTTGATATTGAAAAGACAGATGGTTCGGGACAGTTTGAGTTTAGAGTATACCATTGATGATAGCGGTATGTTACATTATCGCAATAGAATTTGTGTTCTGAATAATTCAAACTTGAAAAATGATATTCTTTCTGAAACTCACAGTAGTAGGTACTCCATTCATCTTGGTAGTACGCAGATGTATTGTGATGTAAAACGGATGTATTGATGGCCGGGTATGAAACGAGAAATCTATGAATTTGTAGCAAAGTGTTTGATTTGTCAGCAAGTCAAAGTAGAACATCAAGTACCAACGGGTTTGTTACAACCTGTCACAATTCGTGAGTGGAAATGGGAGTATGTCACAATGGACTTTAGATCCGGATTACATGTGACTCCAAAAAAGAAAGATTCAATTTGGGTGATTATGGATAGATTGACTAAGTCAGCACATTTTATTCTGGTCAAAATAGACTTTTCACTTGAGAAATTAGCAGAATTATATATATTTAGAATTGTGAGGTTACACAAGGTTCCCGCATCCATTATCTCATATCGAGATCCAAGGTTTAGGTCGAGGTTTTGGAGTAAACTACAGGAAGTCTTGGGTACTAAGCTAAATTTCAGCACGGCGTTTCATTCGCAAACTGACGGGCAATCAGAATGAGTGATTCAAACTTTGGAAGACATGTTGAGGTGTTGCATACTTGAGTTTAGTGGTAACTGGGAAAGGTATTTACCCTTGGCTGAATTTGCATATAACAATAATTATCAATCTAGTATCAAAATGGCACCATTTGAAGCTCTTTATGGAAGAAAATATAAATTGTATTGGTCTAAATTGAGTGAATCCAAACTAGTGGGAGTCGACTTGATTCGGGAAACTGAAGAAAAAGTTCAAAATTTTTCGGGATAGTTTGAAAGCTGCTTTTAATTGTCAAAAATCATATGTAGATTTGAAAAGAAGAGATATAGAATTTGCTGTTAGTGATTGAGTGTTCTTAAAGGTCTCACCATTGAAGAAAATAATGCGGTTTGGCAAGAAAGGAAAACTGAGTCCCAGATTTATTGGATCGTATGAAATTATAGAAAGAATTTGCCCTGTGGCTTATCAGTTAGATCTACCTCCAGAACTTGAGAAGATTCATAACATATTCCATGTGACTATGTTAAGGTGATACAGATCAGATCCTTCGCACGTAATTTCTCATAGTGAAATTGAGCTTCAACCAGATATGACGTACTTGGAAAAACCAGTAAAGATTTTAGCTCGGGAAGTTAAAAAATTACAGAATAAACAGTTACCGTTAGTGAAAGTATTATGGCACCGTCATGGTTCAGAGGAGACTATTTGGGAAATGGAAGAATCAATGAGATTGTAGTATTCGAATCTATTCTCAGGTAACAAATTTCGAGGATGAAATTTCTTAAAGGGGGAGAGTTGTAATAGCTCAATTTTCAGTGGTGTCGGAAACAGTGATTCGAGATCACTAAATCCGACGAGAGAGTTCAAAAATTTTAGTATTTATTATTTATGAACAATTTATGAATTTAGGAAAATTATGAATTAGTGAATTATACTTTGGAAAATATTTATTAGATTAATTGGTTTAAAAAATGAGGTATCGAGACCTCGATTTCATAAATCGAGCCGTAAATATTTTTATAAATATTTACGGAGTGTTAATAAGTTAATATTAAAGTTCTATTAGAAAATTTTAACGTTTTGATAGTTAATTAAGTAAAAAAGGACTAAATTGAAAAAGATGTAAAATTTGCTAATGAAAAGAAATAGTGATTAAATAGTTTAATTATTAAACAAAGGAGGACTTGAGGGGTAAATATGCCTAAATGCAAGTCAGAGAGTTACACGGGTTAGGGACACGGGCGTGTGCCCTACCCCATATGCCACACGGCTTGAGACATGGGCATGTCATCTGGCCGTGTGAGCCACACGCCCTGACCACACGGGCGTGTAACCCCTGCACCTAAGAAAAATTTTAAAATTTAGCGAAAAATTTCTTGAGATCTCGATTTAGTCCCGACTTGTTTTTAATGCTTAGGTTGGGCCTTGAGGTCCAATCAATGGACGATATGATTAGTTTCGAGTATGAACAGTAAATAATATGAATTATCTATATTTGTTCTGTAAATTTCGGTACCACTTCATAACCCTTTTTCGGCCACAGATACGAGTTAGGGGTGTTATAGAGACGGTTAACTTTAACGATCAAAGGGCATTTTTGATACATTTTGACAGTTCAATTATCCAATTGAGTGTAAAAAAATATAAGGGCTTAATTATTTTTTCGAAAGTTTAAAAAATTTTTTAATAAATTTTAAAAGTTTAAGTATCCAATAGAATAAGAACAAAAAAAAAATTTTTTTTTAGAAATATTGATAGCTTTTTAAACATTAAAGCTAAAAATAAATATGAACCCTAGAGCGGAGTGGTATATGTCAAAATAAACTAGCATTATATTTACCACCACGACGCAGTCTCAGACTCTCTCGAGAAAGTTCCCTAAACCCTCCTGCTAAACCCTAGCATCTTCCCCCTCCCACCCTAAATCCGGACCATGGCTCTACATCCGCTTCGCCTCCGTCGGACCCTAACCACTCTGACCACTTTCCACCGCAATCTCTCCCTTCCCAACCCCAGGGTTCCTTCACTTACGGCCCCCGTTTCCAATTCCGACCTTGCGCCACCTCCGTCATCCTTACCATCGTCTTTCTCCATCTTCCAATCTCGATGGTTCAGATCATCGGGGGGTCCCCTTTCATCACCGAGACGGTACAAGCTGTACCAGGAAGGGGATGAGATCACCGAAGATACGGTTCTATTCGAAGGTTGTGATTACAATCATTGGCTCATCGTCGTTGATTTCCCCAAAGATAATAAACCTCCTCCTGAAGAGATGATTCGTACTTACGAGAATATTTGTGCTCAAGGCCTCGGCATCAGGTGCCCTCTTATCTCTCTCTCTCTCTCTCTGAACTTCTTCCCCCCCCCCCAAAAAAAAATTATTGGGAATAAATTTGTAGGAGCATGCTATTATTGAACATTAGGTTTGATTGGCATCTTACGTTTTCAACGGATTGTGCTGGACTTGCTCATTGTGGGTTAATTTGTTTCAGCGTGGAAGAAGCCAAAAAAAGAATATATGCATGTAGCACAACTACTTATCAAGGTTTTCAGGTTTTAATGTCTGAAGAAGAGTCTGAAAAGTTTAATGGTAATTGTTTTATAGCTTACTTATATCATATTTTTCCCCAAATTTTTAGTCGCTCTGATGAATCTGGTGGCTTAGAGAAAATGAATAAGGATTCTGACTTATAAAAGTTTTTCGTCAAACAGATGTACCTGGTGTTGTTTTTGTATTGCCAGATTCTTACATTGATCCAGTTAACAAGGAATATGGAGGTTAGGAGTTTTCACCGTGTTTTAATCACTCATTTAGATGTTACTACATTAAGATAATATTTTATCTTGGTTTTTGTATGTTGCTGTGATTGCCAGGAGACAAGTATGAGAATGGTATTATAACACCAAGGCCACCTCCTATTCAATATGGTAGAAACCAAGGCGGTAGGTTCCGTCAACAAAATAGAAACCCTGACCAACCAAGATATGATAGACAAGGAAATACCACTCCGAACCAGCAAGGGAATGTGCCTTACAATCAGCAGGGTTTTGCGCAAGGGGATGGGAGGAACTATAGGCCTCCACAAAATTATCCACCCCAACAAAATTACAGGCAGCAGCCGTCAATGAATAACAGAGATTATGCTCCTAGAGGCTCTGATCCTTCGCATCAGAGCAGTTACAACCAAGGAAGGCAGGGAAGTTATAATTCCCAAGAACGAAGGGACTTCGTTCAAGGAGAGCAGAGGAATTATATGCCTCCTGAGCAAAGGGATTTCAGAGGAGATCATAGGAACTATGCATCCTCACAAGGTGGGAATTATGGGCAGGGACCAAGTTCTGGTTATGGACAAAATTTCGGACAGGGGGCAAATCCTGGCTATGGGCAGAATTTTGGGCAAGGGGCAACTCCTGACTATACCCAGAATCCTGGGCAAGGCTACGAGCGAGGTGTGAATCCTGGCTATGGACAGAGTTTTCGGCAAGGATCAAATTTCGGACCTGGAGCAGCTGCCGACTCTGGGCAGAGTTATGGACAGAGTGCAAATCCTGGGTATGGACAAAATTACCCAGGGCATGGAGGTGGTCAAGGATTCCCACAGGCAGAGCAGAGAAATGTGCAAGGAGAGGCAACTGGATCAATGGGGCAACAAGTAAGGCATTCATTCCTTTTCAATCAATTTGAAAATGTCATCATAAATTGATGTTGAATCTCTTTCACAAGCTGCAGTTTCTATTGAATAGCAGCAGGTGCTTGGGCAGCATTTCTAATGGCGGTTGTTTGGTTGTGCAGGGAAGATAAGATTACAAGTGGATGTTTGAGATGAGTGAGAGAATGGACATGCAAAGGAGTTACATGTAGCATTCGTGGCATAGTAAATAGTGGACTGTTTTGTCTTCGATCGTTTTCGCAAAGCTTGTAGCATCGTTTGTTCGGTTTTAGAGCTTGCACTAGTGATTTCACTGCTACGAAGTAGTACATATTTTTTACCAGAAAATATTTAAATTTAATTTTGGCTTTTGTTTCTGTCTTTTGTAGGAATAAATGCATAATTGACCTTCAAATTATTCTGTTTTTCTGATATCTAAATTTTCAGTGAAATGATTGAATGAAACTGTTATTTTCATCTTATCTCTTAAATAAGAGAATGATAAATTAGAATATTTTTTTAATTTTTAGTTAGATTTGAATTTTTTGACGAAGGCTGGAAATTAGGAAAAAAAATTTAATTTGTTATTATTTTAATGAAAATTATAAAGGGATAGAAATATGTGAAATTATAATTTCATTTAATCATTTCTTCTAAAATTATCATCAGAAATCCAGAACGAGGTGGCAGGTTCAATAAAATTTCCGAGAAAAAAAAAGGAAAAAAACAAAATGTCCCAAAATATCGTTCAAACATTTCCATCATGCATGCTCTGCTCAAGATCTAAAAACTGCTCTCATTCTCAGGGATATGCAAGTATATTAAGTATCACAATATAATTATGAATACGTAATTTCAAAATGTTTGAAATAGTCAATTATTTGGAAGTTTTCATTTAAGGTATTGGGTTGTTAAAATGCTGTTATGTGGCTTAATTTTTTTACATTATTTACATTTTTTTTATTTCCGACAATGATTGTTAAATCAACTTGAATCTAATATATTTTTTTATTTGTTGATGGCATTGATTTACTGTACCGATCATCGAAATGTCATTTGAAACTCGATAATCGTACTTTTAAAAAACTTAACCTAGTGACTTCAATAATAACTTTTGATTAGTTCAATGATTTAAATAAAAACTTTAAAATAATTTAATAATTATTTTTTAAGTTGAGTGACTAGAACATAAATCTATTAATAATTAGTAATATATAATAGAATTAGTATTCTAACATTTAATATAAATTATATACTATAAGCTCAATAATAAGAAATAAGAAATTCACCCTTGACACTACTATATTTCGTATATGTATATCCTAGATGTGCAAATAGACGTAACTTGGCCTTGAAATGAAAAAAGAAATAACATAGATGGAAAAATAGGGGAGAGATTGTATTTAAAAAAAATCAATATGCTAAAATAAAATACGAAATGAAATTGAAACAGTGCTAATGAGATAGAAATAAGGAATTATAAATAGAGTTTGAGTTCAAATTCCATAAATAATGGTGTTGCCTATAATGATGAGGAAAGATTTTCTCAAAATTTTTATTAACCCACTTCCTATTTTGAAAATAGGTTGGTTTAACTTAAAAAGTCCTTCATTAAATAAGGAACCAATACAATTGAATGTACTTGAATTGGATGGAACCAACAAAATCGAGCACTAACTCCCATTTTTTATTGAAATAACTAATCAACTTCTTGTCAAAGATTTATATTTTATTAGATAATTTTTTAAAAAAAATTGACATATTTCACTTTATTATATTATGGGAATAAATCCTACTATTTTTGTTTCTAGAGTTTCCACGTTTGAAAAAGAAAATTTGAAACATATTTTTCAAATCATCAATCCAGTACTAGATGTAGCCATTCCCCTAGCAAGATGCCTAATATTAACAACGCCTTAGTAATTAAGGGTCAAGATACCGTCGGTCAACAAAATAATGTAATTTGTGAGATATAACAATTATTAGGAAAAAATCGAGTTAGAGTTGTAGTTATGAGCGCTATTGATGATCTAATGAGAAGAATGAAAGTGCTTGACATGGGAGCTCCTCTAAGTGTTCCAGTTGGCAGAGTGACGCTAGGACGAATTTTTAACGTGCTTGGTAAGCTTGTTGATAATTTAAGTCCTATAGATACTTGCACTTCCCCTGTTTATAAATCCAAAAAAAATCAAGATCTTTAACTTAAGTCAATAAAGACTAAGAATATTGACTCAAGTACAAATTTTATTAAATATTAAATTAAGGTTCCATTAGAGAATTTAGAGCTAAGCATTAATTGAGAAGCGATGGGGACGACGTAACCCGTGAATGCATAGGATGCTATTGAAAACGAATCCTAATGATTTATAGGGGAGGATGGCGGAACAAACCAGATACCACTACATTTCTTTTTATTCTGATTCTGAGAGGTCATGGGTTAACCGGACAACAAAACTAGAGAAAGAGTAGATATTCGCTCGCAAAAATTTGAGTTTCATTTTATTTGATTGTTCACTTTTTGTTAATCCGAATCTGTTATGAATATTATAAAAAAATAAAATAAACAATCATTATAACATTATAACAAGGCATAATGTCAAAAATAGCCCTTAAAGTTTGACTGTTTGGCCACTTTGGCCATTTATGTTTTTTTTGGTCAAATTGGTATATTTTTAATGGGCATGATGACGTGGCCATTAGTTGACTAACGGTCAACATTAACCGCTGACGTGGTGATCCAAATGTAATTAAACGGCCGTTAATCTTCTCATTATGGGTTTTTATTTTCAAAATATTTTGTGGAATTTTTTTAAATCTTTGATTGAAGAAGAAAGATAGTGGGTTTTTTTTTTTGTTTGAAATGTGGTAGGAAATTGGAAATGTAGGAAAGAAATAGAGAGTTGGGGAGAATGAATTAGGGTTTTTTTTTTTTTTTTAAATTTAAAATAATTTACTAACATGACATATAAGACGTGACATGTAAGACAAAATAGTGCCACATCAACATTTAATTACATATGAACCGCCATATCAGTGGTTAGTGTTGACTATTAGTCAACTAACGACCACGTTAGCATGTCATTTAAAAATAGACCAATTTGACCCAAAAAAGTTGTTAGGGGCTAAAGTGATCAAACAATCAAATATTAGTGGCTATTATTGGCATTATACCTCATAACAGATAAGACATTATCGAGAAATAGAATATGTGTTCAATTTCTTAAATATATATATATATATATATATATATATATATCCAAACAAGATATACAAATTTTTAATAGATAAGACAAAATATTAAAACAAAGAATCTCAAGATTCAATCTGTTATTCATTAACTACCTGTATACGTTAAGATTAAGAATAAAATATTTTTGGCTTAAGGGTATAAAAAGCCATTAAACTTTTTCAAGAAAAGCAATTAAACTTTTGTTTTTTCTCCACTCAATTGGGTACTTGAACTTTCAAATGTATTAAAAAGACCCTTTAATCGTTAACTTTAACTATTGACCGTTAAAGTTAATAGCCCCCAATTTTTTTTCAATTAAAGCCATCACGTGTCGCAACATGTGTTGAAAAATAAAAAAATAAAAATCAATAAATTATAAAAAATTATTAAAAATTTATAAAAAAATTATAGAAGTATATTAAAAATATAAAAAATATTTAAAATTTATTATAAAATTAAAAAATTATAAAAATCACAAAAATTATAAAAAATCGCAAAGAATTTATAAAAAAATTGAATTTTTTTTATAAAAATCATAAAAAATTATAAAATATATAGTATTATAGAAAAATTATTTTTTTATAACATAGTAAAAACATAAAATTGTAAAAAAATATTATAAAATCAAGTAGTTGAAAGAGCTATACTAGTGAATGAATTGATAGAAGTTGATGAAGTTTTTTGCACCAGAACTGCTTTGGGAGTTGCTTCTATGGGGAGTGTTACATACATACATATTCAATATAAATCATTACAAACATATGAAATTAGATAATTTTTGGATACACATGTACATTACACATCATTACAAATATTGACAATGAAGCAACACAAGGAATCAAATTGTGTATGCTATGGCGTGACAAAATGCAACAATAACTAAATATTTCTAAAATTTGGGTAGAATTTGGTTTGATAAACAAAATTAGTAAGAAAATATTGAATGTAAGTAGGAGAGAAAGGCAAGCAAATCAAGGAAACATTGGGTTGATTATGATCGACTTGGGAGTACAGAAGAGATGCGATAATGGGATACAATAAATTTTATAATTTTTTATGAATTTTATATTTCTTTACATTTTTTATAATTTTCTTATGACTTTATAAAATTTATAATTTTTTTTCTATATTTTTCTATATTTTATAATTTTTTATGATTTTTTATAAAATTTTACAAATTTTTTATATTTTTTTTCTATTTTTTAAAAACTTCTCAATATTCTTTATTAAAATTTAATAATTTTATAACTCTTATTGATTTTTATTTGTTAATCATTTTTCACCACATGCTACGCCGTAGTTGTGACACGTGGTGGCTTTAACTGAAAAAATCAAGAGTAGTTAACAATCAAAGGGTCTTTTTGATGCATTTTGATAGTTCAAATATCCAATTGAGTGAAAAAAAGCAAGGGCTTAATTGTTTATTTGGAAAAAGTTTGAGGGCTTTTTACACTTTTAAGCCAATTTTTTAATCATTTTTTTTCCGCAAAGGGCTAGGTGAGAAGAAACTCTCATGTCCAATTCTATAGTAGAGATTAAATTCATAAACAACAATCAAATATAAGCCAAAAAGAACCCAATTTTGTAAACAACATAGAGGAAGAATGAATGGAATATCTTATCAAGGTAATTGCATTTATTTCGGTAGATATGCTCTTTAGGCACTTGAACCCTGGTGGATTACATCTAGACAAATAGAAGTGGGGCATCGCGTAATGACATGAAATGTACGCCGTGGTGGAAAAATGTGGGTACGTATATTTTCAAACAAACCAGTTACGTTAAGACCTACAAAAACATGTATATTTTCAAACAATTCGATCGTTGGAATTATGGTCCTGAAGCAACTATTTCCAACACCACTGAAAATAGCTGTTACAAAGAAACTTCCGAGTATTCGGTAGCAGTCGTTACACCTGACAGAATACTTTATGAAATAACTAGAGTAGATGAAAACATAGCTAAAAGGACTATTTCAATAGCGGCATAAAAAGTGCCTATAAAAACTCAATTCATTATTTTAGGATAGGCAAATAGAACTAAAGGAAAGAAGTAACAATTGCGAGTTTCCTTCTTTTTTTTTTTTACAAACAGTATATTTTTTTGTCCTTTGTTACATTGAAAAAGAGATTTAAAAAATTATTCAACCTTAGAACTGTCATAGGCCAATTTTGGCCCACTTTAATTACAACTCATTAAACAACCAACCCACACCAAATTTTAACCCGTTACATCAAAATCCCATAACCCAAACCACTAGCCCAATACCCTAATGACCCATTAACCCAACCAAATTTTAACTAGCCCAATTCCTAACTAATCTAACCAGCCCAACAACAGACCCAACCCGAGTAAACCCTAGCCTACCCCAATTAGGTCAGCAACCGAACCCTAGGTGCGCCGCACCTAGGGTCTTCAGCCCTTGATTTTCGGCCTCCATTTGCGCAACCACCCCTGGCCACCAACTGCTCTGCTGAGACCACCCACCACCACAGACCCGTCACATCTGCTTAATGCTCCCATACCCTGCAAACGAGATAAACACGCAAGACAGAGAGCAGGAAAGTCAAAAAAAATAGTAGAAATGACTTGTAAAAATCGGTTATAAAGACCAATTCAAAGAAGTGTAAAAGGGTTGGACCTTGGTTTTAATATACAACAGTTAGATTCAAAAACAAATACAAATAGAGCAAGAATAAAGCACAAAAGAATCACAATATAGAAACCCAGAAGTTAGATTCGAAAACCCGAAGGTAGATCTTTTTTCTTCTCTCTTTCTTTTCTGTTTTCGAACCTTCTTTTTGTTTTTTTTAAACATATATTGATATAAGTATATAATATATATTATTAAAGAAAAATATAAAAAATAATAATACCTTTTTGATTTCCGGCCACCGCGTGACGGTGGCCAACGAAGGGCCACGGTGGTGCCGATGCCTGACTCTGGGTTCATCCAGAGAGAAAAGAGAGAACCTCTCTCTTATTTTTTTTTTTGAAACAGCAGAACAAATAAAAAAAAAACAATTTTTTGGGCTTTATAGAACCCGATTGCTCGACCCATGGCCCGCGTGTTAACCCGATCCAGGAGGTTAGATCCGCGTGTTTCCCTTTAAAGGGGGAATTTGCGCAATCGGTCCCTTCCTTTTGCAATGTTCGTTGATTAAACCTTTTGTATTTTTCAATTTAACCCCAAAATTTGTTCTGATTTCCAAGGTAGTCCTCCAGTCTATGACGTCGTTTTAAATCTGCGAGAAATTTCCGTTTCGGTCCTCCATTGTTCTTCGCGCGTTCAAATTAATCCATTGGCTTCCTACCTTTTTAATTTTGCCCCAAGCTTTCTGTTTTTTGTTCAAGTCAATCCTTTTTAGCTATTTTAGTATTGGACTTAATTATTTTACTATTGTCTTTGTTATTATCCGTATTTTTATGTATATTTGGTATATATATGCGTATTTTATGTAATATTATTTTCAAAAAATATTATTATACTTATACGTACAAAAACTTATATATACATATATATATATATATATATATATTTTACATAATACATTAACAATTGTTTCATATTATTATCATTTCTGATATATGAGATATTGCTATATACATATTTTTAACGTTGTACTATGTATGTGCATTTTCAATGTTACTACGTTTGAATTTCAATGTTATTTTAAATTTTTTATTATTACCCAGGTTGTATATGTCTATTATCATTGTGATTTTTTTATTGTTATTATATTATATTTATTCATTTTGTTTAGCATTCTGTTTTTTTGTATGTATTGACTATTGTTATTATTATTATTAGTAGTATAGGTTTTATTATGTATGTATGTGTCGTGTCTGTATAAATACTTATGTGATATTATTAAAGATGATTTTGTAGCATTATTTTTATTATTTCTAATATTTTATATATTATGTATTTTTTTATATATTATTATTATCTCTAATATTTCACGTATATACTTTTAATGATGTTATTGTATATATATTTTTAATATGTATGAATATATTCACATAATTTTATTAATAGTTTGTTTATAACATTTTATGTATATTATGTATATTTTAATACTATATTAGGTATATCTTTTCATATATGTATACTTTTTATACTATATATATGTATATTTTTAAATGTTATCTTATTTACATATACTTTCAATATTATATTATTTATATATATATATATATGTTCATCTCATATACATTTTTAAATACTTATTATGTGTATATTTTAAATACTCTTATTATATTGTTTAATATCGTTCGTATTTGTTAATGTCGCATATTATCATGTTTATATTTTCGTATATTCGCGTTTTTATTGTTTGCATGCTTTTGAATGGAATATATTTGTGAATTGCTTTTAATTGCAACCTTGTCACGAACTTTTATCATTTTAGAATGTTTTTTCATATTTTCGGTTAATTTTCAAAATAAGGCAACGTACCGATTTAATATTAAGTCGTTGATTTCATCGCTATGTTGGGTAAAAGTCGACGGCTCGTGTTAAAACGGGACATCCTTTTAAAAATCAAAAACTTGAAATTCTCGTGTTTTCAACGGATCACGATTAAAGTTCATATTGAACTCGCATTTTTGAAAATCAAAACAACACGTGTTTAATAAGATACCAATTTTGGGCGTCGCGAGGGTGCTAACACCTTCCTCGTGCGTAACCGACTCCCGGGTCCTATTTTTCTCTGGATTTTTAACGTAGACCTAAGCCCGGTTTTCTTTCTTTAAAACAAAGGTTTATTAGGTGTCCGATCACACCTAGAAAAAAGGATCGGTGGCGGCTCCCTTGTTTTAATAAAATCAAATTTTAATTTTTCAAAGTTTCAATAAATCGCCACAATTAGCGACCCGAAGCAAATTTTACGTCGCTACAAGAACCATTTGAATATATTAGATAATGGCGAGGCTCAAGAATTGATGTGTATTTGAGTTATAGGAGCTAGTAATCATCGGTATGCTCATACTGATGACGTTATTTGCTGTGATCTAGGAAGTAGCACCAAATACACCTCTAGAAAGACCAGAAGTGATCAGAGTTGACTGTACGTACTTGTAAAGAACTCAAACGCGACAATGAGATGATAATACAATATGATGACAATGCTGTTGTTGTCATTAATCAAGAAGGAAATTCGAAGGGTACTTGAATTTTTAGTGCGATCGCCTAGGAACTAAGACAATTAATTTCATTAAAGTAGTTTCACGAGCTCTTGAGGTATTATAAGACGAGACCCAAATATAGTTATAGTATTTAGAGTATTTAATTGGCATAGATTAATTAGTAGATTGTGTCTCAAGTATATACATTTACTAAGTAAAAAAAGACAAACACGGTTATATCAAAATTTGGGAGCAACAAAAATTTTAGTTTACCAAGGGTAAGGACACTATTGTTGACATAATAACCTCTATACGGAATACTAATGTGAATAGAAAATGAACAATTCAAATAGGATCTACTAACATCATTGAAAACATTGTTAAAATACTTTTACAAGAAGGTCTTATCGATAATATAAGGAAACATCGAGAAGACAACAAATTTTTTATTGGTTTTAACTCCACGACATAGAAGAAATAAAAAAGGACCACATAGAACTATTTTAAATTTATGATAGATTAGTTGACCAGGTCTACGGATCTATTCTAACTATCAACAAATTCCTATAATTTTAGATGGGGTGGGGATTGTAATTCTTTCTACTTCTCGGGGTATAATGACAAATTAGGAGGCTCGACTAGAAGGAATGGTGGAGAAATTGTGTTATATATGGTAATCTATCCAGTATACGAATTGTATTCGAAACTTTCCATTTGTGAAAAAAAAGAAAAAACATGGGTTGTTTGATAGAACTCCTCTTGCCATGCAGTAGTTGATGGGTTGTTTGATAGAACTCCTCTTGCCATGCAGTAGTTGATGTGTCAAGGAAGTCTTACCTAGAATAAAAGAACATAAAAAAAAAAAAAGGATTCATGGAGGTTTAATTAGTAAATCACTCCCACTCCCAATTCCTTTAGATAATGAAGATCTAATTTTAGGTTAAGTTTCAGGAAAGTTTTACCAGCATGGGATAGAGTCAATAAAAGTGGAGTAAGTGCTTATGATTCAACCAGGTGCGTATAATTTATAACTTTCGCAACAAGGATTTGAACAATTAGGTAGTTTTTTCAACTTTAAGATTCCTTGCAAGGGGATCTAATTCAAATGTCAAGAAACTTATTTTCTTCTAATAAACGGATTCAAAAAAAAAAAAAAGAGGAATAATAACTATGAAAATAAGGGCTTCTGTTTGTAAAATTTGTGAAAAATATTGCCTAATCCGTAAGAAGGGACAAATTATCATAATTTGTTTTAACCTGAGACATAAAGATGAGAATGATATTTCTATTCTAAAAAGAACTCCTAAAAGAAAAGAAACTAATCTTAAAGAAAGTGATAAACAAATAAACATAAAAGATCTGTTTTGACATGAATGGATATATTTATGCATCTCTGACTTATCTTTATGAAATGATAAAATATGATAAAACCTATACTAAAAGTTGATTCATGTAGGAATGGCGTAGTAGTGTACGGAAAAGTGCACATAGAATACCAAAAGGAGCTATTCATGTTCAAACAAGTTTCAACAATATCATTGCTATTGTTACAGATGTACGGGGTCGAATAATCTCTTGGTCCTCCGCCAACACTTGTGGATTCAAGGGTATAAGAAGGGGGACCCCTTTTGCTGCTTAAACTGTAGTGGGAAATGCTATTCGAGCAGTGGTAGACCAAGGTATGGAATGAGCCGAAGTTATGATAAAGGGTCTTGGTCTTAGAATAGATGCAACATTTCAAGCTATTCGTAGAAGTGGTATACTATTAAGTTTCGTACGTGATGTAACCCCTATGCCACATAATGGTTTTAGATCCCCTAAAAAAGACATGTGTAGAAATAAACATTAAAGAAATTTTAAGAGAAATAAATGATTCAATAATCTAATTAAATAAAATAATATTACTATGGTTCGAAAGAAAGTAAAAGTCTCTACTTCGACTTGGACACGACAATAAAAGTGTGTTGAATCAAGAGCAAATAGTAAGTGCCTTTATTATGGATGCTTTATTTTATCTCCACCTATGAAAGGCCAAACAAAGGCAAAAGGGCATTGTGATGCAAAAAGCTTCGCTTGGAGAACTAAAAGGAACATGCATTACATGTGCAAAATCTAAAAAAATATCACACAAATATTCAACCATAGTAGGTATTCAATAATTGGTCTATAAAATTTTAATGAATTTGAAAGTTGTATTGAGAGGGAATTATATGGAACTCGTAACGTCTTTATTTGTATCAAGGGTCTCGGATATGTAACTACTCAAGACATCATCTTATCACATTTTGTGAAGATCGTTGATAATACACAATATATAACCAATCCAATCGAACCAATTGATTTGTGTATTAGATTATAAATTGAAAGAAATATGAAATACGATATAAAAACTCCAGAAAAGTTTCACGACAAAAGTTATCCTATAAATATTGTATTCATGCATGTTCAAAATGCGAATCATAGATACAATATTCTAAGACGAAACCAAAGTATTTAAACGATGTAGATTAATTGGCATATTACCTTTACTAAGTAAAAAGAAAACATATTGATTATGTCAAAATTAGAGAGCAACAAAAATTTTAACTTAGGATAGATGAGGACATTATTGTTGACATAATAGAAAAAAAAAACCACGCAGTGAACTTTACCCAAAAGTTATAATTTAAATACCACTTTTAGAAAACAAAATTACTTCTCTTGTCAATTTTGCGTTTAATCAATCCTTCTGTTGTCTTCCCTTTGGAGAAACTTAAGTTTTGAGTGTGGAGTATTCTTTGATGAGAAGGTAGAACAAGTGTAAATAATTTTTTATAGAAACCTCTGATATTGCTTTCACTACACCTCCAACTGATTCTGATTATTTATTTCCGGTAGCAATTCTGCGATTGCCAGTGGGAGAGAATGACCGTGTTATTCCTCTCATATGCATCCTAGCTGAAGAGAGAAGAGGCTGCTTCCATTGGGGCGGCGACCTGCATTTTGTTCCTTTTGGAGACACCAAACTTCCATGCTATCTATGGAACCTCCATTTCAAAAGTCGAAAACTCAACTGGCTGTTGCCCCACTGGGTTTTCTTTTCTCTGTCGAAAGCAGTCAAAAGGTACTTGATAGTGATATCAAGTTGCATAGCCTTGTATTCATTTCGCAGATCACGTTACTTATGATCCTTTTGCAGCAACCTTGAAACTTGGCCCTTACATTGGACTAAATTGTCATACATATTAAATATTTAGAAGAAAAATCGACATATAAGCGTATAATTAGGGTAACAATGGGTGTGAATTAAGGATAATGGGTTCCTTACAAGTTCCAAGTTTCAATCAAAACCAACCGTTGCCTCATATTTCTCCCCCCTATTCGCTTCAATTTTCCCTCACTCAACCAAAACTCAAACAAGGAAAATGCGGGCAAAATGTTCTTCTTATCTCCTTTACTCTTCTTTAGCTGTTTCTCTTTCTCTTCCTTTCTTTAACCCCATTCATAAATCTGATATTCTTCCTCATCTTTTCAGCACCCCTCTTCATACTCCGCTTAATGCAAAACAACTATTGCATTTGCATTCCATAACCATAATGTGGGTTAGGCTCCTTTTCTTCATTTTCAATTTTGAATTCTCTTGCTGGTTTTAATATCTACAATATATTGTTTTCTTTTTGGTAAAATATAATAGTTTTTTTTCATACGTTGATATGGCGGCATTTTGTAACTAAATGATGACCTCTTTTTCCTTTTCATTTATGTTGATGATCAATTAGGATCATTGAAATACGTTTATATGGATTATGAGCTGTTTTTGGACAAGGTAGGTATTCATCAATGAAATTTCTGTAGGCACTGAGTGATGGTGCATTCAATTCTGATTTCCTTTTCTTTTCTTAATAGGCAGGATGATTGTTGGATCAGCTTGAGAGTAATGGAAACATTTTCTTGAGTATTTCATTTTGTCTGAGTGCTTCATTTTTATGATAAAAGATGATGCATCCTTCAAGCACCGAGGCTTGTTGTTCAATTGGAGTTGCTCACTAGCTTTGAGATGTAGGCACAAGTCACGTACTGAATCGTATACAAGTAGAGATTCCGGGGAAAGAAATCTACCTCTCTTATTTTTGCAGATTGTTGTGATTTTAAGTGCGGGGTTGAGGTTTGGTAAACATGAGATGCTTCAACGAGTTATTCTTTGCTTAATTCCTAGTGAGAATGGGTCGTGATAAATTCCCAAGCAAAAGGGAGATTGAGGGAGCAACTTTCCTTCATGGCGAACTTGATTTCTGGATTATAGAAGCTAAATCTCTTCCAAATATGGATTTAAATTCAGACAGAATGAGGAGATTGTTTTCAATGTGTAGCTCTGGAAACAAAAAGAAGGCCTCTAGCAAGCCCTTTGGCAAGACCTCTAGCAAGCATACTTTGAATACTAGTGACCCTTATGTATCTGTTTGCCTTTCGGGGGCTACAGTTGCGCAATCTAGAATAATTTCCAATTGCGAGAACCCCGTGTGGGATGAACATTTTGTTGTGCCAGTTGCACACCCTGTAGGAAAAATTGAGTTTCATGTCAAGGACAATGATGTTCTTGGTGCTGAACTTATAGGAGTAGTTGAGATAGCTGTTGAAAAGGTCGTTACCGGAGATGAAATTAGCGGTTGGTTTACTATTGTTGGTAATTCTAAGAGTGATCGAAATCCTGAACTGCACGTTTCTCTTCAGTATAAACCAGTGAGTGTAAACCCTATATATCAACAAGGTGTAGGGAGGGGACCAGATTGCACGGGGGTTCCATATACATATTTCCCTCTCCGTAAAGGGGGGAATATAACCCTTTATCAGGATGCTCATGTACCTGAGTCCATGCTACCTGAAATTCCACTTGATAATGGAAAAAGTTTTAAGCAAGGCAGTTGTTGGGAAGACATATGCTATGCCATTCTGGATGCACGTCATCTCATATATGTAGTTGGTTGGTCTGTCTTCCATCCTATAAAACTTGTGAGGGAATCAACAAAGCCTTTACCGGAGGAAGGCCAGCTTTCTTTGGGAGAATTGTTGAAATACAAGTCGCAAGAAGGGGTCCGTGTGATTTTGCTGATCTGGGATGATAAAACTTCACATGACAAGCTTCTGTTGAAAACGGTACTCTTCATGACTCTGATAGAATAGGCTTTCACATGCCTTTAAAGCCCCTTTTTAATGTTATTGTTGCATTCCCAAACCACCCTTAACCGATATACCCCACTTCTGCACATGGAATAGCATATTCATTTACAGATTTTATTTAGCCATAGATGCATCCTGAATGATGCTAGGCTTGAATGCAGGAAGGTGTTATGCAGACTCATGATGAAGAGACTAGAAAGTTTTTCAAACGCACACATGTTCATTGTGTTCTCGCTCCACGCTATGCAAGCAGCAAACTTAGTTTTTTCAAGCAACAGGTAAGGCATTTATTTCTTTGAATTTTTGGAACTATGTATTAGTACCAAAACAACTGTGCTTCTGTTTGCCACTTGGATACTCATGAAAGATTTTTATTATTTATTGGTCATAGCTGGATGGCTATGCATTTGATTTGTTTTATCAATGACTTCACTGTATCCTTCAAATCCAGGTCGTGGGAACCCTTTTCACACATCATCAGAAGTGCGTGATTCTTGACTCCCAAGGCTCAGGAGAAACTCGGAAAATAACTGCTTTTATTGGTGGTCTAGATTTATGCGATGGTAGATATGACACACCTGAACACCGGCTCTTTCAAGATGTTGACACTATCTTTAAGGGTGATTTTCATAATCCTACATTTCCTGTAAGTGGTTTTCTCCACATCAGATTTTCTGCATTGGTACGTGTGCATTGATATTTCTGGTATGATGCCCTGCTAACCTGGAGAGTTTGGGGGTTTTTTCGTTGGGCATATTATAGAAATACATAGCATTAGCAGAGGATGAAGTTAGTTTACTTTGGGTTTCATTTATTTAATGGATCTTTTTTATATCCATGTAAATGTTTTTAAAAGTAGGCTTCTTAAAAGCAAACATTACATTCTTGCAAATTATGCATGTCTAATGAACATTTAAGGTAATCTAATACGAGCAAACTTGCTAGAAACTATGTTACGTTCTCATAGATTTTTGCTGCTACTGCTATAAACTGATGAAGAAAGAAGTTCCTCCATGATTCCTAAATGTTTCAATAGATTTACCCTGAGGAGGGCTAGGTAAGGATAGAGATATAGCATTAGTTATTTTCTGTGGTAAGATTTGAAAGATAGACAATTAGTAGTGGTTAACGTCTGTTTGGTTCCAATTACTTATTGAATATGCATATCTTTGCGGATCCTTGTGGCATTCATGCCATTCTTCAAGCATAAGGCTTCATACTCATATAAGCTTGATGTCTAGTGTGATAAGGTTGTTTTCTTCTGTTTGTGTTGGAAAGTGCTGGATAACTGTGATGTCACTGTTGAATGGCATGATATGGTGTCCTGCACGTAGCTATCTCTCTGGTACAAGATTTAGTTTCTAGTTGCTTGAACAAGATGCTGTCATATTATGTGGAATTGGTTTTGACAGTCACACTCTTGACATGTAGACTAATGCATATGGCCCAAGGCAACCATGGCATGATCAACACTGCAAAGTGGAGGGCCCTGCTGCATATGACATATTGACTAATTTTGAGCAACGATGGAGAAAGGTTTCAAAATGGCGTGACTTCAAGGTAAGAAAGGTCAGTCCTTGGCACGATGACGCCTTGATAAAGCTAGACCGTGTTCCATCAATAGCATGTCCCTCTCTTGGTTCTGATGGAGACTCAGTTGTGCATGTTAGAGAAGAAAAAGACCCAGAGAATTGGCATGTGCAGGTTGGGAAGATTATGTTCCATAAAATGACATCTATTCTTTCTGCTTATCATGGTGAGATAATTTCATTTCTCTTTTTGGCAGGTTTTCCGGTCCATTGATTCTGGATCTGTAAAAGGATTTCCTAAGGATGTTAAGCAAGCTGCAGCTCAGGTCAAAACTAGCCCGTTGTAATGCCTTTTTGGTTATTATGGTTTTCTTAATCCGTGTATTAAGTTTTACATCCATCAGGGACCCTGTTATTTTGATTTGTATCTTTCTGCAGAACCTTATCTGTCGAAAGAACTTGAAGGTAGACATGAGCATCCACACAGCTTATATAAAAGCAATAAGATCTGCACAACACTTTATATATATAGAGAATCAGTATTTCATTGGATCTTCATATTATTGGCCATCCTACAAAAATGCAGGTAAACAATCATGGACTGGTAATACTTCACTTTTTTTATTTTGTTTTGTTTTAGCTGGTTGAATGGGAATTTTTGCGGGAACTACCATTTAACCATGGCTTGGTTGTCCTTCTCCGGTTATGTTTGAACAAATCAACTATTCACACTGATTGATATTTGTCCTTCCTTTTAGCTAATATTATTTTGATGGTATTTGGTGCACTCTATATCCTCCAACCACTTCATAATGTCAATAAAACGAATGGACCTATCTCCAATTAGCTAAAAGATGCATAATTACTGTATACCTTCCTAGATAAATATCAATGATTCTCCTTTACTCACATCACTATGTTTAGCATGTGTATAAACGCATAAAAGATTATAGTAATTGCATTATTTCTTTTCTTTCGAATTACGGTTCCTTGGTATATTTTCTAAAAGTCCCAGTGGTAGGTTGATCATAAGTTCATTTTTATTTGGATTTCCCTATTAACATCTTGACATAATCTCGACATGCTTATAGTTTACTCTGATTTCAGGGCAAGATAAACTAAGTCTTCAGTTCTTTGTTTATGGAGTGTTTTATCTGCTTTTCTTGTATTGTGGGCATCATATATGAGATGGGACTGGGATTTTTTGTTTATAACTAGGTGCTGATAACTTAGTCCCTATGGAGCTGGCCCTGAAAATTGCTGGAAAAATCCGTGCAAATGAGCGCTTTGCGGTGTATATAGTAATACCTATGTGGCCAGAGGGTGCGCCAACTAGCAATGCTGTGCAGGAAATATTATATTTTCAGGTTTTCTCATTCCTTATTAAGAATTATGCTCTAATAGTGTGAACCTTTTTCACTGCAACTAAAGAAAAAAAAAAAAAAAAGGAAATTTCCAATGCATCTATGTGATTCATCCCATTTTTGTGTTTAAATACATAGGGACAAACCGTGACCATGATGTACTCGATCATTGCAAAAGAACTACAAAAAGCAGGCCTTTCTGATCAATATCATCCACAAGATTATTTGAACTTCTATTGCCTCGGTAAACGTGAGCCTCCAACTTCAGAAAGTTCAACTAAACTAAATCAACATAAGGATAACCGTGAACTGGTATTAGCTTTTCTTGTTTTTATTTTTATTTTCATGTGTCCAATGGCATTATATTGGATTAACTCTAGCAATCTGCTCTTATTTTGGCAGGCATTGGCGCAAAAGTTCTGCAGATTCATGGTATATGTTCATGCAAAAGGGATGATAGTGGATGATGAATATATTATAATGGGATCTGCTAACATTAACCAGAGATCCTTAGAAGGTTCAAGGGACACCGAGATAGCTATGGGTGCTTACCAGCCACATTATACATGGGCAGGAAAGAAATCCCACCCACATGGCCAGGTTCGGGACTCCTGACTCTTTTTCAGATTTTTATAAACTCGATGCCATCGAATATAGGCAGTAACAACTTGTATACTATTTAGATTTGTAAGCTGCAACAGTATTGTTTGCTGTAGGTTTATGGTTACCGGATGTCTCTGTGGGCCGAGCAAATGGGAAAACTCGACGATAATTTCCGCGAACCAAAAAGCCTGGAATGTGTAAAACTTGTTAATGAGATTGCCAAAAGTAACTGGAAAGCCTATGTGGAGGACGAATACTGCGAATTGACGGGACACTTGATGCATTATCCATATGAAATTGGAAGAGACGGGACGGTTAATCCAATCCCGGGCCATGAAACGTTTCCTGATGTCGGTGGTAAAGTTCTTGGAGCATCAACCAACCTTCCTGATGTTCTAACAACTTGAACGGACATGGCGATGCCATTGTAAGCCACAAACTGCAGGATGTATCATTAAACAAGAGTTAAGATATGATAGAAAGTTAGACATTATTTCATGAGAAAAATAATATTTTAATGATTGTTAAGACCTCAGAAGCTGTGCTGAGTGTATTTTTTTTTTAAACTTATTTTTGATGTATATTCCTTTCTTGCAAACAAGTTGTACAGATAGAAATCCTGCTCTCCTCGCTTCACATTAAATCAGTATGAGAATGTTGACATTAGTCTTTAAGTTTGTTACTGAAACCTTGTTTTAAGATATCTGTTTCATTAGATTAAAGGATTAAAGGAAAAAAAAAAGTATTGGAATTATTACATCCTCCTACTAAACATCCATTGTTTTTCATTTTTTTTCTCTAATGGATCAGATTCCCATACCTATATTTATAAATACATATTTTACTGCAGCTAGGGACTTGTTGAGTACCTATCCTATCGTTTAACATCTAGCATTTCTTTGGAGCTTTCCACCTATATTTAACACTATTTTAGAACTGGATTGGATGGATTGAGAAATCGAAATAAGATAAAATATCGATTAATTTGTGAATTAATCAGGATCAATCGAATTGACGGTTGAAAATATTTAATCGAATTTTATGAATTTTTTTAATTTGATCCATATGAACAGATTTGATTGAGAATCGATGATCTAACCGATTATACCACTAGTTTAATTTTAAAAACATTGATTTTTAGTTGAGTGGGGCATTGGGAGAGAGAAGATGTGACTTGGCAGGGAGAATGAAAGGGAAGGGCCATGGAGAGAATGAAAGTTCAAATTATAGTTTTGGTCTTTCTTATATACTCAGATTTGAGATTAATCTAACATAATTTATTTTTCTATTTTTATAATATAATCAATTAAGGTGAATGATAATAATAAATTCTATGTTAACATAACTAAAGAAAAGATCCATTTCACTATTTATTGAATATTAAATCGTATTAGAGATTTAAAATAATTAATAATATTATAAAAGTAAATAAACTAAATATGTTAAAATTAACATACATGGATGTAATCCTTACTCTAAGCATAATAAAGACATCAACACTAATTTGATTAAAAAGAAAAGTGAAAAAAAAATAGAAAATAAATAAATAGAAATTTAAAAAAAATTGTAATTTTTAAAAGATTATATATACAATATTATAAACTAATATGACTTTTAATAGTAATTTATTATATTTATATCATAGTATTTTATATTTTTACATTGCACTTAAATTGTTTTGTTATGTTGCATTTAGAAAAAAAAATTATCTAAAAAATTTTCAATTCATGTATTTGCATTTACTTAGTTTGTTATAATAATTTAATTTACAGAAAAAATATTCATACATTTTGTTCATGATCACAAGCTAATTTAAAATCTATAATTTTCTCTAATAATTAGTATAAAATTAATTTTAAAAATTATAATATATATTAAATTTAATATTTTAATTTAGTTTTAAATAATTTATTCAAAGGATTTGATAAAAATCAAATAATTTTTAAGTGTCTTTTTTGGGATCAAAAGATGATTCGAAGTTAAACTATTTTTTAACGAAGACAAACATCCGATCAATAAGTTACAACTTAAATTTACATATTTTGCTAACGAAAAATTCTTTTCCTTAAATGATGTAATTAAAAAAGATTTTTTCATAATTTCAGTTATCATTGCATATCCATAGTGAATCTGTTAGAGAATAAAATATTTTTAATATTAAATTATGTCTTTAAAATGATTGACACAAACATTGATTCACAAGCTTAACTTAATTATGTGTATACATAATTGACCCAACTTATTTTTTTATTAAAACATTATAATGCGTGATTAAATTATTATAACTTCAGTTTTTAATTAAGTAAAATTTTTTTATTAAAAATAAAATTTATTTTATAACTAGTGATTATATAAACATGATCTTACTTGGGGAAAAAAGTAAGAGGAGTAGTCTGATTAAAATTTAAAAGTTAAATAACGTAGAATAATAGGGCATCTATGACCGCATAGCGCAGTGGATTAGCGCGTCTGACTTCGGATCAGAAGGTCGTGGGTTCGACTCCCACTGTGGTCGAATTTTTCCTTTCTTATTCAACAGGGCTTTTTTCAACAATTTACCCAGTATTTATGGTTTCTTTTTCTCTTTTCTTTTTGCTTTAATCTTTGTCTCTTTTGTTTTTTCATTTGTCTCTGCCATTTTATGAAGAAGCTTTCACTTGGATCATGCTACGTCCTTACCATATTTTCTAGACAAGGTTTGGTTAGTTCAGAGGAAATGATGATGTAATTTTACTATTTTGGCATTGTTTAATTAGGAACCTAATCACGCTACCTTCATAGAGGTGGAGTTTTCATGACTCATCAGGCGACAGAAAGCTAACTATAAGCTCCTTTCTGAGTGATTATGTGGAAGTGAGCAAAGTTTGAGTTGAAGACATTAATCCTTCCATCCATGGATAAAACTGAGGTATATTTCTGCCCTTTTTTTCTAACGTTTAATGTCCATGTGTTATACGGCTGCATGTGGGGTTGAATTCAAGGCATCTCTTATCTTTTTAACAATGAACCACTGGGAAACTATTGGTTGTTCTGAATGTGCTTGACTTGAGGAGGTGAACCCTGCAAGTGAATGGCCTTATTATGTTCTTGGTGATGCCAGTTGGTGTTGGAGTCGTCTACATTGGAGACTATTCTGGAGAACAAGATCATCATCTCCGATAAATTATGCTTCTCCAAGTGTATGGTGGTTTATCAAACATGGGTTCTTTCAATGAATGAGAGATTTAGCAAACTCAAACACATACATCGCCCCTTAAGCATTGATGATTTTAGTGATGTAGGTCCAATATCTATGGACTTGCTGCTTTTTCACATGTGATGTACTGATGATAAAAAAGAAAAAGAAAAAAGCATTGGTTAATAAAGCTAGTTGAAGGAAAGACAAGCAAAAGGTATGCAACATATCCAAAAATCCGTAACATTCATGACCCAGGTATATTGGTTGATTTCTAGGAGAATCCAGAGGCAGCACATGAAGTATCCTATGCCTATGGTGATGAGCGAGATTCAAAAGCTAAGCCACTTGCAAAAATTCTCCAATTATGAATCTATGAAACTATGAAATGAACAAGAATTGGCAGAACAAACCACTTCAAATATGCCTTCCATATATATATATATATATAAAATATTTCCTTTATTTTCTTTCTGTTAAGCTCAAAAAAATGTGGATTGTGACTCGCATTTATCAAACAGTTTACAGATACTTAACAAAGAAAGAGGCGAAATAGGCATGACACCACCATGTGGAGAACACTGATATCGTGACAAGAGGCAACATCATGACGAGGAATGTCAAGACGACACAACAAGTTCTCCAATTGATAGAGAGGATGACATCGTGACGAACATGCATGAAACGTCACGACAACGCGACGTATTCCTTAAGTAATACAATCACGTTTTGATAGGCAAATACGACTTCTCTTAGTTGAACTATTATTACTTTAGGGATATTTTAATCGTTTTAGCCCTTTAAACTTAGCCTATTTAAATGGGCTTTATATCTCTGTTTCGATAAGACAATTAAAGATATAATACTACAAAGCTTTTTTTTTAGGGGCGACAAGATGTAGGCTCAGATGAGTTTGGGTGAGAGTTTTAGTGGTAACTATGGAGAGAATTTTGTATCCCTTTTGAGAGAACTTTATGAGAACTAGTGTTTTGTTTTCGGGTTTGCTTTATGACAGTTAGGGTTTATTTTCGAGATTTGGGTTTGTATGTTTAGTACATTTAAGTTTATATTCTCTATATTGTACTCTCGTTTGTTTACTCAATTATTGAAAAACTGAAGCCTCTTTTACCCGTAATTTTTAATATTTTTCGATGAAATTTTCAATGCAATATTTTATTATTTATACGGGTCAATCCCTAACAAAGATTGAGTAAAAGTAAATATTCATATTTTGTACAAGTATTTTAACAACCAACTAATAAGCAACTAAAGAGACCTATGCGGTGAAAGAACAAAGGAAAAAAAAATCAGATTCTCAAATATATGATAATATTTGACCTATGTTGCAAAAAATTTTTGACTTTCACATATAAAGGCTAAAGAGTAATATATATATATATATATGATAATATTCGAACATGAAGTCAATTGAATCACAATAATTAATTAATTTATATTCTTTTACTATTATATAACAACTTTTAATTCTTACGTGTGGAGTTAAAATATTTCAAGAATAATAATAATAAATAATATATATTAATTTCATGATAATTGTATTTAAATATATTGTTTAATATATTATATTTACTAAATTAAATAGATTACTATTAAAAACATTAACAATTTAATTTAAAAAATTAACGTTAAAGTGCAAAATTGTTATCATATTACAGATGAATATTAAGATTTATCACTATACTTTATTTTTATTGATATTTTTCATTATAATTAAGCTTTGAATTTTATTAAAATTTATCAATAAATTTAATTTTTAATTAAAATTTACCTCTCAATATTAATTTTTATGATTTGTAAACATAATTTAATAAGAAAAATTCTTTCAAATATTATGTTTTAATAGTTAACAATAATTTAACTTATAAATATTAAAAAAATAAATTAAATTAGAATTTCTATTTAATAAAATAAAATTTTGAAAAAAATACATATATCAAAAGAAAAAAAGTTTATTTTTATAAAATAACAATTTTATTTAACTTTTATATTTGTTGAGTAATTTTCTATGTCTCATTAAATGGAACATTCTGGTATTTAAACATATTATCACTCTTCATGATTTGGCTCCACTGTTCACGGACTTGACCCCACTATTTATAGAATTGACATTCTGAGCAAGCCTTATACATACTGAACACGTGTACTGTTTTGGGTCGCCTGCTAGACCTCACAGCCCCCTATATGCGAACTCATTGAGTATATGCAAACTGGGATTGTGAACTCCCCTTGGCTTGTGCAAGCTGATACCACAAGCGCTCTTAGTTGTTCTCTTGCTGTATGTCTCGCACGCATCCATCGGGTGGGGCTTGGCCGGGTCGCGAGTAGGTGACCCGAATCTTCTTTAGATTTCGGGTTGGTGGTCATTAGTGTCGAACAATATTATATTAATTAACTTATTATTTTTTAATTAAATTATTTTAAATTAAAATTGAATAGAAAAATTTAATAAAAAAATATAACTTTAGTGACGAAATTTAATATAGAATTAATAAGTTAGAAGAATAATAACAAATATTAATGGTAAATTTCAATTTTGAGGCTAATTTAAAAATTAAATGGAAGCAGTCATATGACATTTTAAGTATATATATTTTTTATTCTTTTTGCAGTATAGATAGCTGCTTATATCCTTATCTAATAATCATTCAAATCAAATAACGTTATTACGTCATTTTTATATTTATTACAGGTTTGTGTTAATAATAAATTAATTTCGCATGCAATTCAAAATTATATCAAGGCAACGTTGAGGCAGAAATAAAGAAAGAAAATACAGAAGGAGAAGAGAGGGCTTCATTCCATAAAACAGAAAGCACCCAAAAAGCCGGAAAACAAGAAAAGGAAAATGAAAGAGAAAACCGTAAGAAATAGTCTGTCTCCGATTTAGAAACATTGCATTTCGAGATCTCAATTCTTCAATCCCCGAAAGGTAAGCTTTTCACCAATAATTTATTACTTATAATCTACAATTTTAACAAATAATAATAATCATCTTCGGTTTGTTTTTATTTTCATTTTTCTTTCCTTAGATTCCAAAACGAATATTTCTTCCTTTTTTTTTTTGGTTCTTTTTATCAATTTTAATTGATTTTCATCTCTGACATTGTAACATTTCCTTTCAATGGATACCTAATCTTCAATTCTTTAGCTTTGTTGTTGTTATTATTATTATTATTATTATTATCTTTTTGTTTAATGGGCTGCGTTTCTGTTTTTGTGTTTTTGGAATTTTCACTCGTCTATACCTTTGCTTAGCTCAGCTTAGGTTATGTTTTATTTGTTTATTGATTGAATTATTTAGAACATGAATAGTGCCATAATCAGTGGCCAGAAAGTAAAAACAATGTCATAATCGTTGTAGTAAGTTAATCAGCGTCTGCCAGTTTTGAGAGATTTAGCTTTGAATTTTTCCATTTTTTGTCGAATAAATTGAAGTATGTGATTTAAGGTAATGAGTTTTAGATTTTTTTGAAGGTTGTTTTGAGGATTGTCTTGATCTATTTCCTGCAAACGTGTTACCCGCGCCAATTTTATTGGAGAGGTTTGCATTTGGGGATTATATTCTTTTACATTGTTTTCTGTTTGGTTCTGTAATTTTTCCACAGGCTGAGCCATGTATATGTGGGGGTTTTATTCCTTGCTTCCTGGTTTTAATTATTTGGTCTTTGCTACAGTGCCATGAGAATTTTACTACATATGCAACAGTAAACATTTTTCTAGAAGAATTGAATATGATTACATCGAAAATGTGTTTTTGACAAGGGTGTTTGATGCAGATATGGCGATGTTCTTTTATGATTCAGTGTTTTCTAATAATATTTATGATGTTCTTTATGAGCCTTGGTACAATAAAAACTAGCAAAATACTGATCATTAACAAAGATTTTGGGTGATGTTACAATCTTCTTCTTCTTCTTTTTCTCTTCTTTTTTTTTTTTTGGCTTTCTTTAACCTTTAATGTAAGATTTGGCAATGGTAAACACGGACAAAATTGATGTTATGTAATGCATGATTCAGAAGCTTTTCTTTTTATCGTTTTCTGTGATTTTCCTTTTGGATTGTGAATATTTGCTAGGATGAACTCTTTTTTATTTATTTATTTTATTTTATGTATATGCTGTGTACCAGGCATGGATGTTTTATGTTTAGATCATTATCTGGTATATAACTATCATGAGTTTGATGCGGAATACAATCTATTGTTCCTTTGATTTTCTTTGTTGAATGGAGGGCTTGTTGTCTCTTGGTTTGTTAACTGAAAACATAACTGCTGCACTTTTCTTGGAATTTTGTGTTTGTCTTTAAGAATCATAATTGATCTATTGCATTACCTTTCTCTTGTATGCTCTTTGCAGGAATTGTTTGTTCTTTGTCATGGCGAATTCCAAGGGATCAACAAACATAAGAGATTCGATATGTGCTGGAAAGCATGCTTTACTTCCTCCAAAATGTCCCTTCCCTACAGTCTCCCAACCATTTACTGATTATGTCTCCAACAATGTAATTGGTTTGGTTCAAAATCCTAGAGAGGGAAATACACACCACATGCGCACTTCTTCTGAAAGCTTTCTGATAGAGGATCAACCCTCTTGGCTTGATGATCTCCTTAATGAGCCAGATATTACTCCTATGCGCAGAGGAGGTCATCGACGTTCATCGAGTGACTCTTTTGCATACATTGATGTATCTAATGCTCATAACCTTGATTATGCAGCGCAAGAGGAGTACAGATATAAAAATATGATTTCTGCACCTTCTTGGGCATCCCTGGAATTTGATTATCACAGTAAAAAAGATGCTCGGCTTGCTGCTTTTTACAATGATGTGAACTTAGTAAAACAAAAGAACAGGCCATGGGATTCATCTTTGAATGCTGTGACTCATTCAAGTGGGCTTCCTTCTCGTATAGAAAACTCCATTCTTCAGGGTTCAGGATCATCATGTGCTTTAAAAGAAGTAGAGAGTGCTCCATCAACAGCAAGTGAAAAACAAGATTCTGCTGAATCTTCCCCTCTTGAGGCAAAAGCTTATTCTGAGAAAAAAGATAATTCTTATGCTAAGTCTTCGTCATCTGACAGTGATACAAAACGTGCAAAGCAGTGAGTAGCCTATTTTATTGTTCCAGCTGTTGGGCTTATGTTACAATTTCCTTGTTGCATGACTGTGTCTGCTTTTTCTTTTTCTTTTCTTTCCTTTTTCCCTCCTTATATTTTGTTTTCTGCATTTGTTTTGGATTGCTGTTAATATCTTTTAAGAGTTACATTTATGAACTCAAGGAACATGGTTGCTCTTAATTTTGTTAATTTTGTTTGTAACTAATTACCTTTTCCTTATAATGGCCAAATTGACAAGGAGCTTGTCAACTGATTTCCAATGGGATTTTGATGCTAGAATTAGGATCTGCAGGTTCCTAGGGTGCATCCATTAGATGTTTCTTGTGGTTACGAATGGTCATACAGAGCATGAGGAGGTTACTGGTGCTTGACTGTACTCTGGATCACATGTTTTTCCTGCATAAGCACACATCAATGCATTTTCATATGGTTTCTGTTTTATTAAAAGGAATTACATGCATGCATTGTCTCTTCAAAAGTTATTATTCTGGTGTGTCTGTTTAAGTGATATATCCTTTATTAATAACTAGTGAATCCATTTTTCTCCTGTGATTCTTGAAACTTTTATCAGTATAGATATTTGGTCATTATACCAACACCTGATATTGGTTGCCAATGTTTTATCACTGTACTTTGCCACCATCTATTGCAGGCAGTTTGCTCAACGCTCAAGGGTGCGTAAACTTCAGTACATAGCTGAGCTGGAAAGAAATGTTCAGGCTTTGCAGGCAAGAATTAGTTGAAACTTCAGTTTTTGACTGTTCACTTTTTACAAATTGACTTGAAGTAATGAAACAGTATGTCTTACAATGAAGTGTTAACTGTCTTTCTCAACAGGCAGAAGGATCTGAAGTTTCAGCTGAGCTTGAATTCCTCAACCAGCAGAATCTTATTCTTAACATGGAGAACAAAGCTCTTAAACAGCGTTTAGAGACTTTAGCCCAGGAGCAGCTTATCAAACATCGTAAGTATCTAACCCCTGACCTCTAAGGCTATAATTATTTGTTGTTTTTTCTGCATTACATATTGCATGACGACCTTCCCCCCCTCCTTGATTGTAACTATTTGTATGTAGTCCATATGAACCTGTATAAATTGGCATTATGAGGGGTCTTAGGATCCATTTTAGTTCCTTTTTTATCCCATAAATGGCTATAAGAGGAAAAGCAGTAGAAACTTTTACGAAAAGGGTTACTGGATAGTTGATTTGAGATAGCTTGAGAAATGGAAATTTATTCCTTCCTCTTCCCATTTAAATTGTGACCATATTATTCATTCGTGGATATGAATGTTGGATACAGGTATGCATCTGAGACTGTTATGTCAATTTTACTTAGTATCTATGTATTTGAAAGGTGCTTAGAGGGTCATATCCCCGTACTTATGTTTGAAAGTGTGTTAGGCATGGTGCTAACAAGGGGTACTTAAAGACCAGAGTAACATAGAAATGTGTCATTTAATTTTTTTATGGTAACTTCTTTTTTTAAACTTTGACCTTTATTATTTTGAATACTTTAATTGACTATATTTTATAAAATATATATTTCAAAAACTACTTCATTCAAAGTTTTTAAATTGGATTTTTCTCCATATTTTTTCTCAATAATAAATAGGAAAAAAATAAGAGGCTTGGGGGCACAAGATCTTTTAACAATGAGTTGGGGTTTTTCCAAAAGCATGAATAGTTATGGAGAAAGGCCGATGCGTCCCAGAGGCAGTCACTGATCTGTCTTGTGATAAACAGTAATTATTTTAATTAACAAAAACTGAATGTCATTGAATGCAAACTAAATTATGCAATCATTATGCTCCAGTTGAGCATGAAGTATTGGAGAGGGAGATTGGTAGGCTTCGAGTCTTGTACCAGCAGCAGCAGCGGCAACAACATCAAAAGCAGAAGCCATCATCATCATCATCATCTAGCCGTCGGCCCTCCAGCAGTAGAGATCTTGATTCCCAATTTGTGAACCTCTCTCTGAAACACAAGGATGCCAATTCAGGTCATGACCCTCTACCCGCACCACTCTGCAATTAAATCTTTTAATTTATCCTTGCCGATGCCATTGCTGACTGAACTTTTGTTGTTTTGGTTGTTGCAGGCTAAAGCAAAGTTCATCCACTCTCTGACTGATCCTCTCTTTATTTCTCAGTCAGCTCTTAACCCTTTTTTACCTTCTTTTATTATCTTCATGTGCAGCACCTGGTCATAATTGCCAGAGAATTGTCTTTCTTTTTCAGACATACGATGCACCTGAGGTGGTAAACGTAAGAGCAGGTTCCATGTTTCACTTTTACTCCCTCTAGTATCTTGTCCGTTCATCAATGGTTATGATTGATTTAGATTTTTTTTTTTTTGTGTGCTCCATCCATTTTCCCTTCATTTCTGAGTATCTACGTTAGTTTCAGAGATCTTTAGGATGTTTGGATGTGCATTATTCTATAATTTGCATAAATGGTAGAGAAATATTTCCTGTAAAATGTTTCTAAATGAAAATCGAAATCCAGGTCTTCTTTCTGGGTTCCTTTGGTTTTGATTTGCTTGGATTTCTCCTTCAGCAATCTCAGAAGCTATAAATAATTCAAACTCTACCCATTAAAAAGAGCTTTCTTTTAAAAAAAAAGAGAAAAGAAAAGAGAAGAAAGAAAGAATGGACAGCAACGCAGTTTACAAAAATAAGGGAATCATAAATTGATTGGAAAAGGGATTAAATCATTTTTTGGGTTTGAACTTGACAATTATTCTCAAATTATTGAGGTATGAATTTTTTTTGTCCAAGTTAGTCCCTAAGCTTGATACTTGTTCTAACAATGGGGCTTCAATTATTTTTGTTCAAGTTAGTTCATGAACTTGGTAATTTTTTTCATATTGGGATTTAAATTTTTTTTGGTTCAAATTAATTCTTGATATATTCTTGAAAATCCTAAAGTTTAAAGTTTAATGTGGGAACAATTGTCATGTTTAGGTCTCAGTATAAGAATAATTGCTAAATTTAGGGACTAACTTGGACAAAAAAATTTCAAGTCCCAGTGTGAGATAATTGCCTAAGTTAAACCTTAATATAAGAATAATTACTAAGTGCAAGGATTAATTTGAACAAAAAAAGAGTTCAAGTCTTAATATGAGAGTTGTTGTTAAATTCAAGTTTCGAAATAATTATTTAACCCATTGGAAAATGAATAAATTAGGAAGAGAATGGATGGTGGCAAAGTTGCAATCGCAGAACGCCTAAAACGAGCAGACTGGCGATTAGGGGCTCCAGGATTTCATTTTGTTAAGATTTTTTGCGAGTAAATACGGGACAATAGATGAGGAATTGAACGGCAACAGATTAGGATAAAGGAGAGGGGCGGCCAATTAAAAGGAAGAGGCGAGGAGTAGGGATGGCAATAGGATGGGTGGAGTTCGCCTCAAGCACAAATCGATTTTTATAATTCCCGTCTTGATCTTGCTAGGACTTTGATTTGATCTAAAATTTGTCTTCTATTCCAACCCCATCTCAAAATAACTCTTCATCCATTTTGATTTGTTTCGAATTTCTAAACGAATATCGTAGTTTTTACAAAATTAAATATATATTATAAAATCTTATAAAATTTAGGAATTACAACTAATTATGTAAAATAAAGTAAAAATTTTAGCAAACCCACAATGTGAATGTATAAAAGTATATAAAAATATTTAAATCTTATTTAAAAATTCTAATGAAATTTTAGTTGAAGTGGTAAAATTGAAATTTTGAGGGTAAAGTTGAGTTTAACATTTTATTCCTAATGTGGTACCTGTGTTATTTTTCAGTTTAATGTGATACTTGTTTTTGCCAAAAGTTATACATTTGGAATTTGATGATAAAAGTGTTAACTTTTTAGTGTTTAATTCATGTTTTAAATTTAATTAACTAATAATATTAACAATTAACTTTTTATCAAAGTCAACCTTAAAATTGAAATTAAATCACATCTTTTAGACTGTATTTGACAAATTAAATGTAAAATAAAACAAATTCACAATTGGCACTAAATTTATCTTATTAATAAAATCATAAAAAAAATCAAATATCATAATATTAATAATTAACTTTCATCAAATCAAACCCCTAAAACTTTAACAAATAGCTAATTAGACCAAAAATATATCACATTAGAAAAAGTGTCAAATTCGGACAGCAAATAATATATTAAACCACTTCAACTTATATATATTAGATTATGACATAGTAGGCTAAAGAAATAACCTATGTAAAAATATATTTGTAAAAATATTATCTTAAAAATTGATGGTTTGGTTGAAATAGTTAAGTTAAAAATTTAAATTTTATTAATACCAACATCAAATTTCATCATAGTATTAATTTATTAAAAAACATAAAAAATATTAATATTTGTTACTTTGTAAAAGTAAGGGCTTTTGATAATTTTTAAATTGAATTAAAATAATATTAATATTCGTTATTTTGTAAAAACAAAAAACTTTGATAACTTGAAACTGAATTAGGATCTTATCGATAATATTAACTCAATCAAAAGCTTAATAAAAAGATTACTTATAAGATTGTAATTTAATACATATTTTGGAAGTGCTATACATAGAATCAATGACCATCTTTTTTTTAATTATTTTTTTGGGTGATGGGAAGAATACGAACATGAAAAAAATTACTTTCAACATCTTTAGACATTCTTCAAATATTCGAACTTCAAAAAGAAGGTTATGAAAAATAAGTGAAAAAGCAAAGAATTAGATATCCAAGTAACACTTTGTGTAATATATATATATATATATATATATATATTCACATTTCAACATGCAAATATTATTAGCAGCATAAATAAAGAAGAAAAGATTATAGATAGAGTGAAACTGGCAGCACGAGCAGTATTTTTAGGCAGCCTTGGGTAATCATCAGGAGGTGGCATCACACATTCATCACCATTAATAAATCCTCCTAGGGAAAACCCATCCTTCCCTGAAACTGAATATCCCTTCATCTTTGTGCAGCAACATCTCACTTTGCACATTTCCAACCTCACCTTCTTGTAACAGCATGTCATTTTAGTACTCAACCCCCCAAAACATCCCACTATCATCTGCACACATCCATAATTTAACTTATCAGTGTTGCATATAAGAGTATGACTGATGATGAATGAGCTTATTATTATTATTGTTAGAATTAACTGATCCGAATTCTTATTTAAATAAAATACGATGGAAAATAAAATAAAAGTAATATCTAAATAGAACTAGACTTCTTTTATTTTATTTTAGAATAAGATTTTTTAAACCTTATTAAACTCCATCTATTTTATATTGATTAGGATAAGTGTTTCAATCCTACTAGAATATGGCTTTATAAGCCTATAAATAGACATAGTCTATTCCTCTTGTAATGATTCGAATTCGACGTAGTGAATTCCCGAAAGAGTTTCCACGTATATTATCATTGTGATATATTATCATTACCGACATTATATATTTTCACAATTATCTTACTGATATGTCCATATTGGTTAAGTGGGTGATAGTTGAAGCTGAAAACTTGTGTCAAGCTTTTGAGGTTAGGGTGCAATGCGACCAAGTTCCAGCCACTATAGTTCTTTAGGATATTCAGATTATTCACAGTGATCTTCACTCGCCAATATTCCTTGTAACTTTGTTTCACATGCCAATGGACTCTTATTGGGCACATATGCTGTGTACATCTCACTATTGATGGCGGCTCTTGATTTGGGTCTTTTACTTGTTGCAATAGCGATGGTGTTTCGTCAAATCTGTTCAATAAACAAGCATCAATGATGGTGTTTTTTTGATAATCTTAATGCTGTGTAATAGATTATGAAAACAAGTATAAGAGAAATTAAATAAAAGTATCATGGAGTCTCATGAATTAGGTGTGAGATTGTTTTTTGTCCCTCTACTCAAAAAATAGATAAACTAGTCCTTTACATTAGATTAAAAAGCAAACCGGTCTTTTCTATTAAAATTTTTATCCATTTTTACTGTTAAAAATTTGTATGACTAACAGAATAACTAAATAATGACCCATAATGTGCTACATGTACCTCAAACCGACGTGCAGGAAATTAGTTTTTAACAGTAGAATTGGATGAAATTTTTAATAAAAGAACCAATTTACTCTTTCATCTAATTTATAAGGATTAATTTACCCATTATTTTAGTAGAAAGGGCAAAATGCAATATCGCACCTAGTACATTTGCCTCCATTATACTTTTAGAAATTACTTTACACATTTTGACCCGGGTAGTACTTGGCAACTGCAGCTGCACTTGGGACAATGAACAATCGAGTCATTGTAGAATGCAGATAAGGAGACACAGCATTTTGGAGAAGTTGATGCCTGATATTGGGAGTAAATACACGTCACATTCCATGTCCCTGTAATAAATCCATGCATATAATTACTATACTATGAATCATGATGAATTACGATGAACAATGGTGGAAATCATGATGAATTACGATGAACAATGGTGGAAAGGCTTAGTGCAAAAAAATGTATAATTTTGGTACAAGTACTTACCAAGAGCTTGTGTCCAGCGGCGGCCACCATCTGAGCTATACTTACTTGGTGCAACCTGAACCGGTTTCGCACACGTGTAGCCTGGAACTCCGAGACTGAAATTTTGTCCAGCTCCAATGTTCATTTGAAAAACTGCAGCATGCTTAGTAGGATCTTGAATCACGGATGATAACACACCTCCTTTGCAACAATTAGAAGTTTGAATGTTATAGGGAGCTCCAGGTAGAAGATCAACAATCAATGGCTTCTTCTCGCAACAATGAGGAAGTTGTCCTCCTTTGAACCTGGAGCAGTTTCATTGTTCGGTCGCCTCGGCTCCCTGTATGCTCCATATCACCTCCTTGCCAAGCCATTCCCACCCCAGTTTCCAGCCGGGCTGCTCTATGTGGCGGTATAGTTGAAAGTTCAACGATGATGCCTTCACCTGCAACTATGGCAGGCTTAAGAATCCTGAAATACTAAAACAAATTCCTTCACGTTTACATTTGCAATTCAGAGTGTCTCCAGCAATTGCCAGTAATGCAAATTGCAGACATAACTAGAATAAGGCGGTTTGAATAGGTGGTGGGGTATGGTGCCTTTAGATAATTTTTTATCTGACACTACAGTATCATTATAATATATAATCTCACCGCCACACCTATTTTTACACTAATTATAGTTAAACACAATGAACATCCAAACCCACCCTAATTTTACTCCCTTCAAGTTTGCTCCAAATCCATTGGATATAATAATCAAAATATTTAAATCCATAAAAACAAGTTGAATATATTCAAATCTGTGCAATTAATGGTTGAGTGAGCAGTGAACGTATACTGGTTCCTGAACCAAAAAGCTGTATTCTTTTTTTAATTTCTTATAATTTTTTGTTCATCACTTATGGCATCCAATAAAAACCCCTACTTATTGAGTGACGATAAAAGTGAATAAGGCAAAGGAATGGCTATCAAGAATTAGAAACTTACAGCATTTGTATCTGAATTGGATTGCAAAAGATCCCATTTAATGGTTATGTTGCCTTTAGGATCCAAAGGATCATATCCATCTGCATGCATTTTAATCAAAATCAGTCTTCCCCAATCAAAATAGAACTTCAACAAAACTCAAAGAATAAAAAAACGAGGTTTATTTACATGAAGGTGAAACTGAGCAGAAGAAGAAGATGAGAATCAAGACCATATTTGCTGATCTTCCAAAAACAAAGTAAAAAGGGTTCATTTTCAAAATAAATTCAAACTGTGACTTGAGCAAAGGGTGCTTCTTTTGTGTGGTTGAAAATAAAATGTATGAGCGGCAAAAACAAATAGAAAAGGAAAAACAAAGATTGGGGAAGTTTTGTTTGACTGCTTACCTTTAATCCTTAAGACAAAATAAGGAATAAAATTGTAGAATTAATGAAATGAGAAGGGTTTTATTGGATTTGCCAGATTTGGAATTAATGAAAATTTTAATTTTGCGATTTAGATGAGATGGTAAAAGTATTTTCTACCTTAATGAGGGTTCGATATTTGTCTTGAATATTTAAAACCGAAATGTTTTAAAACAATAAAAATAATCTTAAATGGAGGGGCTAATTTTCTTGACAAACAGCAAAATAGTATTCTACTTGTGACATATGAATCCATTATATGAAAATTATTTATATAAATATGTATTACAAAAATTATATCAATTATGATATTAAATAATTTATCAAATTAGTAGTATGAATCAAAATTATATCAATGCATAGCATTTATATTTGTATGAAAAAAAATAATGTTGTTATAAAATACCCATAAACCCATAAGCTTAATAACGAAAGAACCAAAATAGCTTAAGAAGACCATAAAAAAATAGCTTCATGCAACAACTATAAAGGCTAACAGCAAGCACACAAAGAATTGAGCTACCAAGGCTAATGGTAAGCATACAAAGGATTGACACCGGACAAAGGCGCTACACAAAAGATTGACTGGTCAGTCCACTATCCAGAGCAAACATACAAGGCGGAAGGAAGGAGTTAATCTGAAGGCACCTTTCATATGCTCATTTCATCAACTCTTTGAAAAGTCTTTTGGTCCATAAACTGATTTAAGCATCAAAGAGAGATAGGAGTACCAACTCCAACACCTTTTACTTCACCCTTCGGTTTTGCAGATCATATCAAGTCGCTTTTACTAACCTAAATTCATACAAGCTCAAAGAAAACCTTAACGTTTAGCGTCGTCTATGGGAATTTAAAAAAAAAAAAAGTCACAAATGTTACCACAAAAACCACCCCTACACCAATTTCTGCACCCCCATCTTCCCCAAACATTGAACAGGTCTGTTCTTAATATCTTCAGGCTTTAGGTAAAATAATAAAATAAAATTTTAAGTTCCTTAAAAGTTGGTAAAAAATTAAGCTTTTAAAAGCTAAAAAAAATTTTCGGTACCCCTTAAGAGTTGGTAAATTTTTTCTTTGACCTAAAATAATTTTTTAGACCTTTAAAAACTGAAAAGTAATACCGATACAACCAATACCACTAGTCTCACCACTACTCACCTAGATGTTCTACCTCACGTTAACCCAAGTATCATAACTACAGAAGTCATGGGTTCTACGTCTATCAGAGCTTTCACAACACCATCTCTTCAGGTCCCACTTCGAGGTATTATCCTTACCCTACTCATATTCCTATTCCTTTCACTATTCTAGGGTTTTCTCAACCTCAACGATAGTCGTCACCCCAACCTGTGGTAACCCTTTTCCCTTCAATATCTAGTATCACAAGAAACCCACATATTGTCAACCAACCTTATTTCGTCCCAAACCTTTCGGCCTTCACATTCGATCCATTAGTTCCCAACCCAACTCCTATATTCGTTAGCTCCACCGCTAGCTTCTCTTACACACCACCAAACTATATCTTTGTCGATTTTGGTGGCTCAGACACCTCTGTTAACGAATAAATGGTGGAATAATAAGGAAATATCTTGAAAATGGAAGAGATTAGATTTTATTCTCTCCTTTATATATATAGCTAAGGTGGAGTGCATGAAAAAAAAAATGAGAGAGAAAAGTTTTTATAATTTTTACTAGCATAATTTTTTTGAAATTTTTATGATAACAAACCATGATTTCATATCCAAAAACAATTCAAAACTAAGTTTAAACACATATTTAAGTTAAAATTTACTTCAAAATTTTGAGTTATATCAAATTTTTTCTCTTGATTTTTAGAATTTGAAAAAATCTAAAATAAATAGAGATAAGGTGAAATCACAGTTTTATACAATCCTTCCTGAAAAGTTATAATTTTTAGAAATTTCTTGAATACAAAGAAAACTCTTTTGATTCTTCTCTTCAATTTGAGCTTTGATCCAAGGGTAGTCAAACTTGATCTAGGATGGATGTGGGTTGCTTTAATTGTCGTATTGACTTGCTCTTGAAACAAGTTTAGACCTCATTTCTTCAATTGAATTGGATCGAATGGTAGCTTTATTCAGAAACAACTTTTATCTCCCTCTCCATGGTTGAACTGGATTAGAAGACAACTTTTCTTTAGAATGAGTATGATATTCATCAAAATTTCTTAAAGTTCTTCGGCTTATTTTGTAGCGACGTAAAAATTTGCTTCGCAGCTTTGGTCGCTAATTGTGGCGATTTATTGAAACTTTGAAAATCGAATTTCGGATTTATTTAAAAGGGAGTCGCCACCGATCCTTTTTTCTAGGTGTGATCGGACACCTTTAACAAAAATTTATTTTCGGGTAAAAGAAGGCCGAGTTTAGGTCCGCGTTAGAATTCAGAGAAAAATAGGGTCCGGGAGTCGGTTACGCGCGGGGAAGGTATTAGCACCCCCGCGACGCCCAAAATTGGTATCTTTTCAAACGTGTGTTGTCTTAATTTTCGAAAATACGAGTTCAATTTAAAATTTAGTCGTGATCCGATCAAGAATACGAGCATTTTAAAGTTTTTATTTCTGAAAAGGATATCCCGCTTCTAGCACGAGCCGTTCGTGATTCACCCAACATAGCGATGAAATCACCGGCCTAATGTTAGAGTCGGTATATTGCCTTTTATTAAAACATGAAAAAGTTTTAGATAAATAGAGTTGACATAGAAATAACGATAATGTGAAACAATATGCTATGTTAAAAAACAAATGATGATAAAGGTGGAAAAAATACGGAATAAATAATATATTAAACATATAACAATGCATGTGTAATAATAATGATGTATATAGCGCGATAATAATAATGCAAACACAAGGGTAGACGTGTAAAAATATATGTATATATATATAATACTAAGTTCACGTAAAATATATGAGGGCATATAAGATATATGAAAAGGTATTTACATATATATATATATATATACATAATATATATTAAGAAAAATAATATTAAAACTACTACGAGTATAGACGAATATATATGAATTTGAAAAACAAATACGTAATAATAATAAAATATGTAAAATAGATACACTTATAGGTATTAGAAGTTAAAAAAAATAGTTACATAGGATATAAGTAAAATATATATAAAAGAAACATGATAACATGTGTACATGAATTTTGAGTGAAAATAATACTAATACTAAAAATAATAGTAATATGTTAATAATAATAATAATAATAGAACACAAAAGTTGAATATAATATGATAAAAGTAATAATAATACTAATATTAGACATAAAATATAATAATAGTAAATAGATATAATAATATCAACAATATCAATCAATATTAAAACGAATAAAGCTTAATATAAATAGACACGAATAATAACGTACTATATATATGTACACATATATTATAATAATAATAATAATAATAATAATATTATAATGTTAATATATAATAATAATGATGATATAAAAATATATAATAATATAAATAACAATACAAAACAAGGTTTTAACCAATTAAAAAACTAACGATAGTTATGTAATGATAATGATAAATATTAAAATACATAATAATAATAATAATAATAATAATAGAATAATAAAAAACCGAAATAGGGCAGAAAGGACCAAATTACAAACAGATTTAAAGTTTTGGACCAGATTTTAAAACCAAAACAGTCAAAAGGGACCTATTTGAACACGGGCAAAACCTCAGGGGTCCAAAACGGCAATTTTCCCGGTTATTCAAAACGGTGTCGCTGGAAAGGGGACTAAATTGAAGAACAAAACAAAGGTTCGGGCCAAATTTTAAAATTAAAACAAGTCACAGGGACCTATTAGAACACGGGTAAAATATAAGGGGGCCAAAACAGTAATTTTCCCGGTGACTTAAACGCAGCGCAGCGGTGGAGGACCAAATTGAAGCACGGATCAACTTCCCGGGCCAGATTGCAAAAAATTAAGACTTGATTTCAAAGCCTCTGAAAAGCGGAAGGACTGGGGTTGAAAATAACCCCAGTGACGTCACAACGCGCGGATCCTAGGCGGACCTGGGTCGGGTCGACCCGACCCAGGTCGGTTAGTATAAAAGATGAGTTTTTTTGTTTTTGGGTCATTTGGTACCCGGGGAAGAAAAAAAAAAAGGGAGAAGGGGGAGAGAGGAGAAGGGAAGGAAAGAAGAAAGGGAAGGAGAGGGAAAGAGGGAGAAAGAGAAAGAGGGAAGGAGAGGGAAAGAAGCTCCGGGGGGAAGGCTCCGATGCCGGACCGGTCATTGGACCGGTCACCGTCCGGTCACCGGCCGGTCACCGGCCGATGATCGGACCACCGTGCGCGCCGCCGTCCGCCGTCGTTCCGGCCACCGTTCCGGTGGCCGGAAAAAGGTAAAGTTTCCAATTTTTTCCTTTTATTTTTGTGTATTTATACTCTTATGCTTTGTTGGTACTTTGATAAAACATGCGCATAGAAATGGATTTAGAAAAAAATAGAAATCACCTCTGCCTAGAGTTCTGGTATCCTGTGTGTTATTCTTGCAATTCGGGGGTCTTCCCTTCGCTGTTACTGCTAAAAATTCTGCTACAGTTATATTGCTTTTGAATATATTTGTATTTCTGTTTTTGGGGTTCAAAAATCCGATCCTTACAAAATGTTTCGAATCGGGCTTTTATAGCCGATTTACTTCGTTTACAAGTTATTTTTCTACTTTCTGTCCATCTGTTTTAAATGCTTGCAGGGGCTTGGGCGGTGGAAGTGTCCTGGAAGGGCAGTGCTGAATCGATGGGACTGTTGGCAGAGAAACAGCTGCTGGCAGAGGCCAAGTGGGGCATTCGGGGCTGATTAGGGTTAGGTGTGTTTTGGGTTAAGGCTTAGTGGGTCAGTGGGTAATTGGGCTTTAGGATTTTGGGCTATGAGATTTTTGGGTTTAAATGTAAAGGTTTTGGGTCAATGTAATTGGGTTTAACGTTTTTGTAAATGGACTGGACTTATAATTTTAGTTTCTGCTTTGTGTTTGGTTTGCAAAATTGGGCTACAACAGCTGCCCCTCTTTGCTCATTGTCGTGTAACGGGAATAGAGCAAAGACATAAAGAAAGGCCAATTTTGCCCTGCCTTGCCTAATCTTGACTTCTTTGGTGCTCTTTTTGTTCAAGTAATCCTGTTCCAACCCACCGCCTCTCATAGCTTTAGGTTCAATCCATCGCAACTTCTGAGCTTCGACTTGTAGCCTCGATCTATCCGCATCTTTAAAGGCATAAAGTGATCTTGTTCTTCTGCAACTTCAGAGATGCGATCTGGTATCTTCAGTCTGTTCTGCTACAACTTCAGGAAGATGACACTTGTGACTTCAAACTGCGCCTCTGCGACTTTACTGGGGATGCAAGGTCTACATCTTTGATTAGATCCCTTGTAACTTCAAAGAGGTACGATTTGTATCTTCAACTGGCTCCATTGCAGCTTTGAAGAGGCAAAATCTTATGTCTTCCATCAACTCCAATCTTCATCCTTTATTGAGACGAAGTCAAAAATTGCTCGACCTGCGCATTCTCGCAATATGGGTTAGATTTTTTTGAATCAAAAATTAAAAGTGCCCCGGTGTGTGACTTGAGACTCAAATCACCTCTCGCAATATGAGTGGGTCCTTTTGAAAAACAGAAATTAAAAACTGAAATTGAAAAAAATTAACTCACTTCTCGCAATATGAGTTAAATGAACAGAAATTAAAAAGCAGAAATTGAAAAAGATTAACTCACTTCTCGCAATATGAGTTAAATGAACAGAAATTAAAAAGCAGAAATTGAAAAAGATTAACTCACTTCTCGCAATATGAGTTAAATGAACAGAAATTAAAAAGCGGAAATTGAAAAAGATTAACTCACTTCTCGCAATATGAGTTAAATGAACAGAAATTAAAAAGCGGAAATTGAAAAAGATTAACTCACTTCTCGCAATATGAGTTAAATGAACAGAAATTAAAAAGTAGAAATTGAAAAAGATTAACTCACTTCTCGCAATATGAGTTAAATGAACAGAAATTAAAAAGCAGAAATTGAAAAAGATTAACTCACTTCTCGCAATATGAGTTAAATGAACAGAAATTAAAAAGCAGAAATTGAAAAAGATTAACTCACTTCTCGCAATATGAGTTAAATGAACAGAAATTAAAAAGCAGAAATTGAAAAAGATTAACTCACTTCTCGCAATATGAGTTAAATGAGCAGAAATTAAAAGCGGAAATTGAAAAAGATTAACTCACTTCTCGCAATATGAGTTAAATGAACAGAAATTAAAAAGCAGAAATTGAAAAAGATTAACTCATTTCTCGCAATATGAGTTAAATTTCGAAACATAAATTGAAAAGCAGAAATTGAAAAAGATTAACTCACTTCTCGCAATATGAGTTAAATGAACAGAAATTAAAAAGTAGAAATTGAAAAAGATTAACTCACTTCTCGCAATATGAGTTAAATGAACAGAAATTAAAAAGCAGAAATTGAAAAAGATTAACTCATTTCTCGCAATATGAGTTAAATTTCGAAACATAAATTGAAAAGCAGAAATTGAAAAAGATTAACTCACTTCTCGCAATATGAGTTAAATGAACAGAAATTAAAAAGCAGAAATTGAAAAAGATTAACTCACTTCTCGCAATATGAGTTAAATGAACAGAAAATTAAAAAGTAGAAATTGAAAAAGATTAACTCATTTCTCGCAATATGAGTTAAATTTCGAAACATAAATTGAAAATACCTCAGCGTGTCCTGGGGCTCAACTCACTTCTCGCAATATGAGTTGATTTTTTTTGAAACATAAATTGAAAATACCTCAGCATGTCCTGAGGCTCAACTCACTTTTCGCAATACGAGTTGATTTTTTGAAAAACGGAAATTAAAAATACCTCAACGTGTCTTGAGGCTCAACTCACTTCTCGCAATATGAGTTGATTTTTGAAAGACAGAAATTAAAAATACCTCAACGTGTCTTGAGGCTCAACTCACTTCTCGCAATATGAGTTGATTTTTGAAAGACAGAAATTAAAAATACCTCAATGTGTCTTGAGGCTCAACTCACTTCTCGCAATATGAGTTGATTTTTGAAAGACAGAAATTAAAAATACCTTAACGTGTCTTGAGGCTCAACTCACTTCTCGCAATATGAGTTGATTAAAACAAATTAGAATAGCAAAACATATTATCTGGTGGGACTCAGGTGCCCTTATCAAAACTTCTTGCTCTGCTGGAATACCTGCGTATGTCATGCATGATGTTATCGTGATATGCAGCTATTTGCCTTAAATGCATTTATGCCTATATGAACATGTTATGTGCCTTGCATTTGTTCGTCATGATCTCTTTTCATCACGACTCCTGTAGTGATCTGATCTCATTATTTCTTGACCCTCTCCTTTAAACTCCGTACTCGTTTCCCAATTCCCATGAGTAACCTTTGTTTCTTGGATAGCACTCTTTTGCCCCATCTGAGCTTTCGTTCTTGCTTCATAGCTCTCGTTTCGCTTATCATGATGATCTGCTTTCATTGTTTGGATTCTTAAGTTTCTCTTCAGGATTTATATCCATCTTTCAAGCTTTACAAGTAAACTGCGTTTCTCAGATATCAGTTGTTTGGTATATGTTGAACTTTTGTTCCTGCTTTGAGGCTCTTGCGTCTATCAAGTTTTCTATCCGAGTAATACTCAACATTTCTTTCGTTCAGAGCATGTCATTCTTACTATTTATCAATTAAATAAATAACATAATGAGATGCATGTAAGTGGTCAGGTAGGTACAAGAAAGAGACTTCATAATAATTTTAAAGGTAACAAACAAGGTTAACCAGGGATAGTTGAAAGTGCCATAGAAGAAAAGGAAACACATTGGTGGATACAAATGTTCTAGATATTCAACGCATGAACTCTGCCACGTTTCTCAACCAAGAATCTTCCTAAGCAAGACTTCTTGTGTAGAAGATCTCGAGTGTTCAGAAATGCTTCATACTATAGCCTTGTCACTTGACCCACTGTTCAAATCACTTTTGCTCTTGGGATCCAGATTTGCTTCATTAGAACGCCCTTTCGGGTTTTCATCCTAATATTTTGCGTTTAACCAAGGCGCCCTTTCCGGGTTTTCACCTTGATCCCCTTTTTTTTTTTTTTTAAGTGTAATATTTCTTCACAACATCGGAGTTTACTGGATTTGGTAACTCCTTCCCATCCATTTCTGTGAGAATCAAAGCTCCACCAGAGAATGCCTTTTTTACGACGTATGGTCCTTCCCAATTAGGTGCCCATTTCCCTCGCAAATCTTTTTGTATTGGGAGGATCTTTCTCAACACGAGTTCTCCTTCATGGAATTCTCTTGGCCGTACCTTCTTGTTATGGGCCGCAATCATTCTTTTCTGATACATCTGTCCATGGCAGATTGCCTTCAAGCGCTTTTTTCGATGAGATTCAACTGATCATATCGAGCTTGGACCCATTCTGCCTCCTCGAGTTTCGATTCCATTAAAACTCGTAGAGACGGTATTTCAACTTTGATAGGTAGTACTGCTTCCATCCCATAGACTAGAGAGAAAGGAGTTGCCCCTGTAGATGTCCGTACGGATGTACGGTATGCATACAGAGCGAATGGCAGCTTCTCGTGCCAGTCCTTGTAGGTCTCTGTCATTTTGCCGATAATCTTCTTTATGTTCTTGTTAGCTGCTTCAACAGCTCCGTTCATCTTTGGTCGATAAGGCGAGGAATTATGATGTTTTATTTGAAATTGCTTGCACACCTCTGTCATCATTTTATTGTTCAAATTCAAGGCGTTATCTGAGATGATTCTTTCAGGCAAGCCATATCGACAAATGATTTCTTTTTTCAAGAATCTACAGACGGCGGTCTTTGTCACATTAGCAAATGAGGCAGCTTCTATCCATTTCGTGAAATAATCTATGACCACAAAAATGAATCGGTGCCCATTAGAAGCTTTGGGAGAAATCGGCCCTATAACGTCCATGCCCCACATTGAAAAGGGCCATGGAGACGTCATAACATGAAGGGGCGAGGGAGCTACATGAATTTTGTCGCCATAAATTTGACATTTGTGGCACTTTCTTGCGTAGCTAATGCAATCTCTTTCCATCATCGACCAGTAATACCCGAGTCTCATGATTTTCCTGGCCATAGTGAAACCGTTGGAATGGGTCCCACATATTCCTTCATGAACTTCTTCAAGTATTTTCTTGGCTTCAGTAGTGTCTACACATCTCAGAAGCACCTGATCTTTACCTCTCTTGTACAAGGTGTCCCCATCAAGAACAAATCCTACTGACATTCTTCTGATTGTTCTTTTGTCATTCTCGTTTGCCTGTTCAGGATACGTTTGATTCTTGACGTACTCTAAGATATCATGGTACCAAGGTCGTCCATCGGCCTCTTTCTCAATGCCATAACAATGTGCAGGGACCTCGTATATGCTCATCCTGAGGGGCTTTATTTCTGCTTCTCTATTTGCTTTGAACATTGAGGCTAAGGCGGCCAAGGCGTCAGCCAATTGGTTATCTTCTCGCGGGAAGTAATTAAAAGTTATTTCTTTGAAATCTTTGATCAATTCAGCCACCAGATAACTGTACTTGATCAACTTTGGATCTCTCACTTCCCAATCTCCACGGATTTGGTAGATCACTAAAGCTGAATCCCCGTATACCTCTAAGATCTTGATGTTTCGTTCAATGGCTGCCCGAAGTCCCATGATACAAGCCTCATATTCTGCTATGTTATTGGTGCAGAAGAAATTGAGCCTAGCAGTGAAAGGATAATGATCTCCTTCCGGTAATATTAAGACTGCACCAATTCCATGCCCCAGAGCATTCGATGCACCATCAAAGCTCATCTTCCAAGGCGTCCCTTTTGATGACTCACATTCCTTTTCTGTGATGCACATTAAGTCCTCATCCGGGAAATCAAATCTCAGGGGCTCATATTCTTCTGTTGTTCGAGCTGCCAAGAAATCAGCTATTGCACTCCCTTTCACCGATTTTTGGTTCACATAGGTGATATCGTATTCTGATAACAGGATCTGCCATCGGGCCATTCTTCCCGAGAGTGCAGGTGATTCCATCATATATTTTATCGGGTTCAGCTTTGAGATTAACCATGTCGTATGATACAACATGTATTGCCTGAGCCTCCGAGCTGCCCAAACCAAAGCACAACAGGATCTTTCAATCGACGAATACCTTGCCTCATATTCTATGAACTTTTTGCTGAGGTAGTATATCGCCTTTTCCTTCTTTCCCGACTCATCATGTTGCCCGAGTACACAACCCATTGAGTTTTCAAACACCGTTAAATACAAAATCAAAGGCCTTCCTGGAGTTGGTGGCACTAGCACTGGGGGGCTAGACAAATATTGTTTTATTTTGTCAAAGGCCTCCTGGCATTCTTCGTCCCATGCCCCAGGGTTGTGCTTTCGAAGGAGTCGAAAGATGGGGTCACACTGATTGGTGAGTTGAGCAATGAATCGGGAAATGTAGTTTAGCCTTCCCAAGAATCCTCTGACCTCTTTCTGTGTACGCGGAGGCGGTAATTCTTGAATGGCTTTTATCTTTTTCGGATCCACCTCGATGCCTCTTTCACTGACGATGAAGCCTAGCAACTTTCCCGAGGTAACCCCGAATGTACATTTAACTGAATTAAGCCTTAGCTGAAACTTTCTCAGTCTTTCAAATAACCTTTTGAGGTTCACAATATGTTCTTCTTCTCCTCGGGATTTAGCAATCATGTCGTCAACATAGACTTCTATCTCTTTATGCATCATATCGTGAAATAATGTCACCATGGCCCTCTGATATGTGGCTCCAGCGTTCTTTAGTCCGAACGGCATCACCTTGTAGCAGAATGTTCCCCAGATCGTTATAAAGGTGGTTTTCTCCATATCCTCGGGAGCTATTTGATTTGGTTGTATCCCGAGAATCCATCCATGAAAGAAAACAATGAATTCTTCGCCGTATTGTCCACCAACGTGTCGATATGTGGTAAGGGAAAATTATCCTTAGGACTTGCTCGGTTCAGGTCACGATAATCTACGCACATCCGCACTTTACCATCCTTCTTTGGCACTGGAACAATATTAGCCACCCACTCTGGATATTTGGAGGCTTGTAAGAAGCCCGCATCAAATTGCCTTTTGACTTCTTCTTTTATTTTCAACAACATTTCAGGCCTCATTCGTCTTAATCTTTGTTGGATGGGTTTGCACTCTGGTTTCAGTGGGAGCTCATGGACTGTTATATCCTCATCCAATCCCGGCATGTCCTGATATGACCATGCGAACACATCTTTGTACTCATGGAGCAAAGCGATCAAATTATGTCTGGTGTCCTCTGAGATAGAGGTTCCAATCTTCACTTCTTGCTTATTTTCATTAGTGCCCAGGTTTATTGTTTCAACAGATTCTTGATGAGGTAGAATCTGTTTGTCCTCTTGTTCCACCAACCTTAGCAAGTCAGGAGACGAGACATAGTCTTCGGCATTTCCCTCATCCTCGAATTCTCCTAAACAAACTGTCCTTTCAAAGTCGATTTCAAGATTGGTAACGGGTTCGTTCATGTCATTGGCATCTGAACACCTGAAAATTGAATGGGAAAGAGAACACTATAGAGGGACATCCAAGTTTTGGCAACAACAAACAAAACATTATGGCATGGTATGAGGTAAGTGCAAGAACAGGCCATGAAATGAAAGAATAATTATGGAGTAGATGCAAATGCAAAAGGTTATGACAAAATGCTTCTTCATTAATATTCATTTAATAGATAAAGAGCAGACGACAGCTCTTACAAAAGAATCCCATTATATTTAGGGACACAAAAAGTGAATATCGGATATTACTCTGAGGAAGACTTGTAAACCACAAGGAGATCTTCAGCGGTCCAATTGTTCAACATGTAACCCGGGGGACAAGGGCGTATCTTTGAAACGTTCTTACTTGTGCCAGCTTCTTCATCAATGACATTTATGCAAACGTTCTGGACTGCCTTCTCAACGAGTAGCAGTGGGCTGTGCACATTTTCTTGCCCTGGATACAAGATCCCAGCAGATGTGAATGTCCTTGACAAATGGGGGTACTCGATAGGTTCCCATTCCGGTTCTCGTCCTAGAGTCCTCGCAACCCTTCTTTCTTGCTCCTTCTTCCACTGTTTCTTCAAGTGATGCGCATTCGGTTGGAATCCTAGACCAAATCGTGCCTTATGAGGTACTGGCTTTAAGGCCCTGACTATCCCTTAATGATGTCTTCCCAAACCTTTCCTTGCTTGGGCCCCTCTCCCTACCGTCAGCTTGATTCCCATTTTAGTATTCTTCGACAGCCTAGGCACGGGAATTCTGTTTCCTTCAGCCACAAATGTGGCGTTGACGAACTCAAAGGATCTAAAGGAACAATCCACGGCGTCTTTGTTCGCTTCGAGGTAAGGTGTGTCTGCAGAGATAGACGCAACAATATCCTCTTCACCCTCAACGGTAACCAAGCAGTCATCCATAATAAACTTTATTTTCTGATGAAGGGATGATGGAACTGCCCCGGCGGAATGAATCCATGGCCTCCCCAGGAGGCAATTATATGAAGGAGTGATGTCCATAACTTAGAATTCGACGTTATAGACATAAGGACCCACTTCTAGAGGGATCTCAATTTTTCCTACAACTTCTCGTCTCGTTCCATCAAATGCCCTCACCGTGGAATGACATGGCCTCAAATAGGACAAATCTATCGGAATTCTGAAAAGTGTGGCCAGGGGCATAACATTAAGTGCTGATCCATTATCAATAAGCACGTTTGGTATTATATAACCCTTACAGCGGGTTGTTATGTGCAGTGCCTTCACAGAGCCTCTACCGTTCGGTGGTATTTCATCATCACTGAAGGAGATGAAATTATCCGCGTTCAAGTTATTGATCCATCTATCAAGCTTTTCGACCGATATATTGTTTGCTACATAGGCTTGATTCAATACCCTCAATAAGGCGTTTCGATGCGGCTCCGAATTCAATAACAGAGATAATACCGAAATACGTGCAGGTTGTTTACTTAATTGTTCGACCACGTTGTACTCACTGTGTTTAATGAATTTCAAGAATTCCTGTGCCTCTTCTTCATTTACAGGTCTTTTAGTCTCTTGTCGTTCGGGCGGACTTTCCGATTCGACTTCAGCCTCAAACATGGGTGCCTTTCCCTTTTGTTTGGAATTATTATTCCTCTTTGCTGGTTCAACTTCTTTGGAATAGCATCTTCCACTCCGGGTAAAGTGACCAACTTCTCCGATATTTTCAGCCGTGCCTTGGGATTTTTCGCTTTCAGGAGTGACAATATTGACATCGTATTTCCAAGGTACTGCCTTACTGTCCTTATACGGAAAAGGCGATGGCACCTCAATTACCATTTTTGGTTTTACCGGTTCTCTCCTCGCATCATAATAAATTATCAATGGTCGTTCAGCAGTGTAAAGGAGATCTGATGAGTGACTATCAGAGGCACATATTTCTCTTTCATTTGCCTCTTTTCTTCCATTGAAGATTTCAATTTCTTTGTTATCCATCATGTTTTGGAGTAATTCTTTAAATTGCGCACACGACTGGATATTATGTCCTTCGACTTCATGGAAATCACAAAAATTTTGACTTTTCGTGTTTCTTTTCTCGGTTATCCCTTTAAGACGACAGAGTAACCCTTTTTCAAGCAGCACCTCCCAGATTCTCTGCAAAGGTGAGCTTATTTCTGAAACAACTCTTCTGGTTTGCAATTCATTTATCTCCTCCACTGCGCTTACATTTCTTTCAGTATGATTTGGGAACGGGTTCCCGGTTTCACCACCGGTACTGTCGAAGCGCAAAACACCGGCATCGATTAAACCTTGGACTCTTCGTTTAAAGGCAATGCAGTTTTCCGTAAAGTGCCCCTGGTTCCCCGCGTGGTATGCACAGCTTGCATTTGGGTCGTACCACTTTGGGTACGGGGGTTTCAACGATGCCATGTAATGGGGAGATATCAATTGTTTCTCTAAAAGCTTGGGGTATAGTTCCCCATAAGATACTGGAATAGGGGTGAATTGGGGTCTCTCGGGGTTAGGCCTCGCTGGCCTTGGTTCTCCTCTAGGTTGGCCTTGGGTAGAGCCGGTATTTTGAGGAAACGTGGTGGCTGGCCTCGGGTTGTTGGTTGCATAGACAGGGTAAGAAGGATAGGGAGGTGGTGGTTGGTAATAGGGGGCTTGTGGTTGATAGAAGTTTGGTGGCAGGTAATTTCGAGGTCGAAATTGATTAGGATATGGACTAGGAGCATAACGGTTTCCGGTTCCCACCATGTGGGCTTCCGGCTCCTTTTTTCTCATAGGCACTGCCTTCTTCGAACCTTCTCCTTCCATCCTTCCACTTTTAACCGCGTTTTCTATGAGTTCACCGGATATGACAATATCCGAGAAGTCCTTTGTGGCGCTTCCCACTAATTTATCATAAAACGGCGCTTTCAGGGTATTGATAAAAAGGACTGCTATCTCGGTCTTGGTTAGTGGAGGTTCCACCTGAGCCGAGATGTCCCTCCATATCTGCGCGTATTGTCTGAAAGTTTCCGATGGCTTTTTCTCCATCATTTGTAGTGTCATGCAGTCGGGTATCATATCGGAGACGTGTTTGTACTGCTCGCAAAATGTCGCTGCTAGATCCTTCCAGGTTCGGATCTTTTCTCTACTGAGTTGGTTGTACCAGCGGAGAGCTGATCCGGTCAAACTGTCCTGAAAACAGTGTATAAGCAGCTTGTCTTCATTGACATAGCCAGTCATTTTTCGGCAGAACATAACGAGATGTGCCTTCGGGCATCTCGAGCCATCATATTTTTCAAACTCCGGTGCTTTGAATTTTGGAGGTAGGATCAAATCAGGTACCAGACTAAGTTCTTTAGCGTTTAACGCCGAGAAGACTTCAATGCCTTCTATCGCTCTAAGTCTTTCCTCCAGACTTCTATATTTTTCTTGGACTTCATGATCCTCTATCCTTAACCTAGCGATTTCGGCCGGATCGTCTAGGTCTGGAACGGGTGGATCCATCGGAGCAGTTCCTGGGTTTGCCACAAATACCCCCTGTCCTACAGGAGGAGGTGTTACAGGCCGTTGTTCCAGTCCCGAGGGTCCTCCTTGGGTGTATCCTCTATGTATCGCGTGAGGCGGAGTAAACCCTGGAGGATAGGGCAGATCCTGATCAAGATTCACAACCTCAGGGTTTTGTAAAGGTCCCTTTCCTTTGACTAGGGCCGATATCATTTCCATCATTTTAGCCAATTGGTCCTCTTGTTCAGTGGATTCTTCCCGAGACCTTATCATCAATTCTCTCGTCTCCTGTTGCGACCTGGCTAACTGTTCCTGCAATTCTTTCTGAATTCTCTCCATCCTTTCAATTCTTTCGTTAAACTCAGCCTCTATCGCTCTAGCTTGTCGACGTGTTCTATACGTATGGTGTGATTCCAGGTTTACAACGTCACCACTGCGCATTATATGATTCTACTTTTTAGCGAATGATCATGATATATGTAATGAATGAATGAATGAATGAATGAATGTCAGTTAGTTATGAATGCATATGCAAAATCGGTGTTGACTTCAAGATAGCCCCTTATTTAGGCATTTCATTTATCAAAAGAGTCTATTACAAAACATTTTGCTATCTTTCATTCGGCCATTTACATGAACTTCCTAGCTATATCGCCGTATCCCTTTACTCGTTCCAAAAATTCTGCTATGTTTGATCTTCGGCTTGGAGGGAATTGGCAGATGAGAGTTTCAGCTTCTTCCGATAACTGCACCATGTACGTGGCTACCCTACGAATTTCGTTGATCAAAAAGCTAAGTTGCATTTCTTTTTCCTGGAGACCCTCTTCGTAAATACGAACGTCTCTGTCATATTGATCTCTTTTTTCTTCCAGAGCTTTTAGAAGGATATCCAATTGCTGTTGTTGGACCTGTAGCATACCTTCTAGATTCTGTATCCTTTCTATTAACTCTTGACATTTTAATTGACTTGCCATTACTTCGGCCGACATGGCTTCATACTCAGCAGATTTCTTTCTTAACTCTATTACAGCCCGTGCAGCCTTTCCTTCTTCTTTCTTTGCTTTTCCTTTCCAAAATTCCATCCCACCTTTGGCGTTACTCAATTCCTCTTTCCATTCCGCTGACGACTTACCTAGCCCGCTGTTCTTTATAGTGCCTCTCAACTTTTTATTTTCCAGATGAAGATCTCTTAAGTCGTTTCTTACGACCTCGGCTTCCTTTTGCACCTTCTCGGCCCTGGATCTTTCTACTTGGACATCGATCTTCAGTTGATAGTTTTCTTCCTGAAGGGCACTAAGATCTCGTAGCATCTTGGTCTTTTCGCGTTCGAATTCTCGTCTCGCCGTCTCTAGCGCGGATGGGATTTCTTTCGAAAAAGGACTTTGAAAGGCGTGATCTGCCGATGAGACTTGCAAACTACTCATCCGTTGCTTCCTCCATGCATCATAGTCCTGGGTGATAGTATCAGTGTATAAAGCCAGCTCCATCAGATAAATTCTTTTCCAAGCCTTTGCAGTGTCTCTGACTTTCTTCATGTAACCTTCACCCGCAAAAGTGAACTCCGACTGTGCTAGACCACTGGTGGCGGGTATAAACTGTCGTGAAGAGAACTGTCTTTGAACCAAAAGAGGGGCATAACCTATTCCTCCCCATAACCCGAGCAGTGGAACCCAATCTTGGTTTCCGACCTTGTATAACAGCACTGACGGGCGTATCCACAGTGCTCTCCAAGTCACGTCTTCAGCTCGAAGATTCTGGAAGACTGAAACCCAATGTTGCTCAGAAACCCGTTGCGGCCATTCCTTCTTAAGGTATGCTTCCAATGGGGCAAAAGTTTTTGAAAACATATGGAATGGTGTGCGCTCCACTTTCCAGAAGTGACTCAAGATCCAGACATTAAGTAGCTGCGCGCAACCTATAAAGCGTCCTTTGCCTTTCCTCCTACAATTACTCAGGGACCTGAAGGTCTCAGCTAAGATAGTTGGGATAGGATTGATCCCTTGCTTTAATTTTTCAAAAAAATCCACTACTGCCACTTCTATATGCCCCAGAACTTTGGGGAAGACAATCAACCCGTAAATAACCAAGGCAAACAGATTCACTCTCTTCGATACATCGGGGTGGTTTAGAATCAGATCTCGTAGAGAGAACCATGGGACACAGATGACTTCATTTTTCTTTTTGATTTGTTTCTCGGCCCAAGCATCGGTCATGTCTGTCAATCTTACTAACTTTTTCTTGAATGTCATCGGCTTGGGCTCTTTGACATATATTTTGTAGGTTTGCATATTTTCGACACGCAGCAGAGCAGCATACTCCTCTATCGTAGGGGTCATATCTTCTTGGTTGAATGTGAAACACTGGTAACCCGGATCCCAAAATCCGATCATAGCTTGAATCAATCCTTCATCTACTTTGACAGCAATCAGATGGGCTATGTCCCCGTACCTTTCGGTGAAAATACCTCGAGTATCTGAATCCCACTGATTCCAGATCCAAACCAAATCCTCAAGATTGTTTTGACGGACATTCACAGTTACCCGCTCGGGTAGATTGACAATGCATCCTTCTACCAGGCTATCTCCCTTTTCTCTTTGAGTCCTCAAAGACCAGTCCCGGACGACGGTGTTTGTCTCGGTCGTTTGTACAATTGACTCTTCCATTTGAAACCCGTTTTTGGCAACTAATCTTTAGTCAACACCGTCCTATTATGATGTCTATGATGCACGATGAGGAATAAAACAAAGACAATCAAACTCGGTTAGTGATCAGATATAAACGAAAATAAATTAAAGTAATGTTAAGCTACCCGATTCAATTTAACAGATAAATCACTTCCCCTTATACACAAAGTGAAAGTACAAAAGGTAAGAGGCATTTCTCCCGTGTGCCTATTTTGGTGTTTGCTAAACGGACAGAGGTTCGGTATGGCTCTAATTGGGTGGCTCGTACAGTTCATTATATGTGGTTTTAGGTTCTAGAAAGGTACCCGAATTGTCTGTACTGTTATCTACTAAGATTAGTACAGAACCTCGGTCATAGCCCATCACAGGCTTACGAGATCAATTCGAGGGATTACATTTACTTATGCCTATGCGGAGGGACGAGTTATCTCACGAAAGCATAAGTTATATGTAACCCGAAAGTATTCACTAGCCTGTGCGGAGGGACGAGTTAACTCACGAAGGCGTAGCGTTTACTTTCACTTAGGAGGGACGGAGCCCGGGTATGGCGCTCATGTCATGCTAAATGCAAGTGCGCGGTGTGTGGGGAGAAACTCACAAACCTTTCGTTTTATTTTGCAAACTAAACTAAAAACTAAAACCGTAAAAATTTAGAGCTGAAAAACAACAAGATAAAACAAGTTAAAAGAATATTTACAATGTGATGCAAAAACAAAATTTCAGGATCACGACTAAATATCAAATTGAACGAGGAATTTTGAAAATTTTGACAACACGCATTTATTTCTAGACTCGACTCTCAGAAACTGTTCCCCAGTGAAGTCGCCAACTGTAGCGACGTAAAAATTTGCTTCGCAGCTTTGGTCGCTAATTGTGGCGATTTATTGAAACTTTGAAAATCGAATTTCGGATTTATTTAAAAGGGAGTCGCCACCGATCCTTTTTTCTAGGTGTGATCGGACACCTTTAACAAAAATTTATTTTCGGGTAAAAGAAGGCCGAGTTTAGGTCCGCGTTAGAATTCAGAGAAAAATAGGGTCCGGGAGTCGGTTACGCGCGGGGAAGGTATTAGCACCCCCGCGACGCCCAAAATTGGTATCTTTTCAAACGTGTGTTGTCTTAATTTTCGAAAATACGAGTTCAATTTAAAATTTAGTCGTGATCCGATCAAGAATACGAGCATTTTAAAGTTTTTATTTCTGAAAAGGATATCCCACTTCTAGCACGAGCCGTTCGTGATTCACCCAACATAGCGATGAAATCACCGGCCTAATGTTAGAGTCGGTATATTGCCTTTTATTAAAACATGAAAAAGTTTTAGATAAATAGAGTTGACATAGAAATAACGATAATGTGAAACAATATGCTATGTTAAAAAACAAATGATGATAAAGGTGGAAAAAATACGGAATAAATAATATATTAAACATATAACAATGCATGTGTAATAATAATGATGTATATAGCGCGATAATAATAATGCAAACACAAGGGTAGACGTGTAAAAATATATGTATATATATATAATACTAAGTTCACGTAAAATATATGAGGGCATATAAGATATATGAAAAGGTATTTACATATATATATATATACATAATATATATTAAGAAAAATAATATTAAAACTACTACGAGTATAGACGAATATATATGAATTTGAAAAACAAATACGTAATAATAATAAAATATGTAAAATAGATACACTTATAGGTATTAGAAGTTAAAAAAAATAGTTGCATAGGATATAAGTAAAATATATATAAAAGAAACATGATAACATGTGTACATGAATTTTGAGTGAAAATAATACTAATACTAAAAATAATAGTAATATGTTAATAATAATAATAATAATAGAACACAAAAGTTGAATATAATATGATAAAAGTAATAATAATACTAATATTAGACATAAAATATAATAATAGTAAATAGATATAATAATATCAACAATATCAATCAATATTAAAACGAATAAAGCTTAATATAAATAGACACGAATAATAACGTACTATATATATGTACACATATATTATAATAATAATAATAATAATAATAATAATAATATTATAATGTTAATATATAATAATAATGATGATATAAAAATATATAATAATATAAATAACAATACAAAACAAGGTTTTAACCAATTAAAAAACTAACGATAGTTATGTAATGATAATGATAAATATTAAAATACATAATAATAATAATAATAATAATAGAATAATAAAAAACCGAAATAGGGCAGAAAGGACCAAATTACAAACAGATTTAAAGTTTTGGACCAGATTTTAAAACCAAAACAGTCAAAAGGGACCTATTTGAACACGGGCAAAACCTCAGGGGTCCAAAACGGCAATTTTCCCGGTTATTCAAAACGGTGTCGCTGGAAAGGGGACTAAATTGAAGAACAAAACAAAGGTTCGGGCCAAATTTTAAAATTAAAACAAGTCACAGGGACCTATTAGAACACGGGTAAAATATAAGGGGGCCAAAACAGTAATTTTCCCGGTGACTTAAACGCAGCGCAGCGGTGGAGGACCAAATTGAAGCACGGATCAACTTCCCGGGCCAGATTGCAAAAAATTAAGACTTGATTTCAAAGCCTCTGAAAAGCGGAAGGACTGGGGTTGAAAATAACCCCAGTGACGTCACAACGCGCGGATCCTAGGCGGACCTGGGTCGGGTCGACCCGACCCAGGTCGGTTAGTATAAAAGATGAGTTTTTTTGTTTTTGGGTCATTTGGTACCCGGGGAAGAAAAAAAAAAAGGGAGAAGGGGGAGAGAGGAGAAGGGAAGGAAAGAAGAAAGGGAAGGAGAGGGAAAGAGGGAGAAAGAGAAAGAGGGAAGGAGAGGGAAAGAGGGAGAAAGAGAAAGAGGGAAGGAGAGGGAAAGAAGCTCCGGGGGGAAGGCTCCGATGCCGGACCGGTCATCGGACCGGTCACCGTCCGATCACCGGCCGGTCACCGGCCGATGATCGGACCACCGTGCGCGCCGCCGTCCGTCGTCGTTCCGGCCACCGTTCCGGTGGCCGGAAAAAGGTAAAGTTTCCAATTTTTTCCTTTTATTTTTGTGTATTTATACTCTTATGCTTTGTTGGTACTTTGATAAAACATGCGCATAGAAATGGATTTAGAAAAAAATAGAAATCACCTCTGCCTAGAGTTCTGGTATCCTGTGTGTTATTCTTGCAATTCGGGGGTCTTCCCTTCGCTGTTACTGCTAAAAATTCTGCTACAGTTATATTGCTTTTGAATATATTTGTATTTCTGTTTTTGGGGTTCAAAAATCCGATCCTTACAAAATGTTTCGAATCGGGCTTTTATAGCCGATTTACTTCGTTTACAAGTTATTTTTCTACTTTCTGTCCATCTGTTTTAAATGCTTGCAGGGGCTTGGGCGGTGGAAGTGTCCTGGAAGGGCGGTGCTGAATCGATGGGACTGTTGGCAGAGAAACAGCTGCTGGCAGAGGCCAAGTGGGGCATTCGGGGCTGATTAGGGTTAGGTGTGTTTTGGGTTAGGGCTTAGTGGGTCAGTGGGTAATTGGGCTTTAGGATTTTGGGCTATGAGATTTTTGGGTTTAAATGTAAAGGTTTTGGGTCAATGTAATTGGGTTTAACGTTTTTGTAAATGGACTGGACTTATAATTTTAGTTTCTGCTTTGTGTTTGGTTTGCAAAATTGGGCTACAACATATTCAAAGAATTTTGTAGAGATCTTCTGAGCTTCTTGAACTTGTATGTGTAGAATAATTTGGGGTGACCCCTTTTTATAGTGTCAATTGTTTGAATAAAAGAGTTCTAATAGAATTTAACTGGTTCATTTGATTGTTCTACAAGAATTTAGAATCCTTTATTTATTATTTATCTCTAACTAATTTAATTAATTAGAGATAAAATGATCATCTAATATTATCACTTAATTATTTTAATTTTTAATTCTTGATTATATATTTTTTTATTATTTATCTCTTAATTAATTTAAATTAATTTGAGAAAAATAATTATGGCATAGATCCGATGTCATCATTTCAACCATGGTAATTTCGGTTTGACCCTAATAACTTTGACTTGCCATGGAGCTCTGGTTTATAATTGGAAATCAACTATGGAAGCTTAAAGATGGATGTTGGATGTTGGATGTTGGATGTTGGAAGTGAAAGAGAGCATGGTATGTGGAGAAAGTAATGAATAAATTAAGAAAAGTTACTTAAATTATTATTATGTAACAATGCAAGTGTATAATTTGATGTATATTTGTAAAGATTAAATATGTGGATTTAGTTTTTATGATATTATTGATGGAAATATTGTGTTAAAAGTATGAAAAAAAAATATGGATCGATGAAATATGATTGAATTTATGTGGGTAATTCAAAATAAGTATGGTTGGTAAATTTATTAAGTTAAAGTGTATGAAAAATTAAAGTTGTGAATTTATATTTAATTTATTATTAATTCATGTGCTAGAATGATGGAGAAATTATTGTTGTGTGAAAAAGAATATACTATGATTAAAATTGGAATTTAAAGAATGTGAGAAATAATTAGTGATGAATTTAAATTGAAAATTTAGAAATTAAGTAAAGAATGATTTGAAGTTTGATTAATTATATTAAGGAGGATTCAACAAATTTTTGCCTCTGAAGAGAAGTGGTCTTTGAATTATGTTCCAAGAGATTTCAATGAGGTGGTAGATGCTTTAGCTAAAATGGCTTTAACGAGGAGCGAACCATTACACATGTTTGAGGATCCCCCTTTGGAGATTAAAGAGATAATGAAGGAAGATTGTACTTTCGATATTAATCTCTTTTTTTCTTTGTTTTTTTACCAAAAAAAAATATTAAGCAGATTAGAAATGATTGATATAAGTATAGAATTGAAAATTTAGTGTATAAAGTGTTCAATTTTGACACACACACACACAAAAAAAAAAAAAGAATAGAAATAAGGACTACATTGCAAAATCTGGAATTTTGGGAAAAGGGATTGTTTTGCATAATTGTGCAAAATGGGAATTAGGACTGATCAGGAAAACGTTGAAATATGATTTTAGGGATTGAATTGTAAAAAAATTGAACATCTGAAATTTTAGAGAACTAAATCATAAAAGAATCAACATTTGAATTTCTGGGATTGTTTTGTAAAAGCTGAGGTATAGGGACTGTTTTTTAAACTTTGAAACATTTAGGTATAAATATGGGCATAATAATTATATACTTAATTCTATGAAATATTTGATAAATTTGTGATTTGTTATGATTTGTACGTGAGTTGGAATATTTGTTAAAGTTGTGTATATGCATTTGTGATGAATTAGTGAAAATAAATAAAATAAAATTTTAAAACTCGGATGATAGATATATGTATCAATTTTGATATAAAAACACGAAATTGAATTTTAGAGATTGGAATTGAGTTCAATAATAGTAAATTAAGTGTCTAAATTTTATGAAAAGTTTTTGAAAATTTTTAATGTGACAACATTTGTTCAGATTTATTACTGAATTGAGTGAGGGATGTTACAGTAGGAGTGTAATTATATTTTTAGATTTGTATAGCACGTGGCATTGGGCCAACCATCTCCATCATAGGCAATATGCTGCATTCATCAAGAATGGTGATTTTGCATCTTCTGATATATATAAAATGGTAACCCATTAATCTATCTGCTAGGAGAGGCTCCATTGCTATAGATTGATCGTTTACTTTCCTAATGTTGGAGGAGGAACATGAAAGTGAGGGTTGAAGCAGTCACTGGAGGCCAAGTCAGAAGAGGAAGAATCTACGACTGCATTGTGGCATAGGTGTACTTGTTTATGAAGGTGTTGCAATTGGGCAAAACAGCCAAGGTTGAAGCAGAGGTGGAGGTCGCGATCAAGGTCAAGGTCGAGCCGTCGAGGCAAAGGCTTTTCTGCGGAGGGTGCCTTGACTTTTGTACCCGACTTTGCAAATGTAGAGATCAATCTAAGATTTGTCTTGATAACGAATGTTGATCCGATACACGAAGTAGACCACTAATGCAATTAAACTAATGAAATATATTTATGAGATGGGATTAAATACACATAAAAACTACCCACAACTCATCTCTATTCATTTTGTTTTGGGATTAGTGTCGAAGATTATTTATTTTATATAAATTATTAAAATATATAAATATTCTTATAATAATTTTTATCATTTGTTTTAAAAAAAATTATATTTCAGACTTTTTTTTCTAATAAAGTTGGTATTTGATTGACTCATGACTAAACACAAAGTCAATAGCTTTATATGTAGTACCAAAAACAACTTCTAAAAAATGATTTTTGAAAATAGATTGATTTTCTCAATTTTTTTTTTTTTTTGTATTTGAATGCTTTTGTATAAAATATTTTGAAATTATTTTCAAAATTTTTTTTAATGAAATAAATACAACATAAATATATTTGTTACAAAAGAATTATAGTAACATTTCCTTTTGCCAACCAAAATTTATTTATAATTATTAATATTATATATAAACTTAATAATAAAATACTTAATTAAAACTTAATTTAAATTACAATATTTGTTTAAGCATGATTTAAACAAATACTCATATTTATATATTTAAATTATTCATATTTTACTATAAAATATTTATTAAATATTTATAAATATTAATATATATTTATAATTGAAATATTGATATAAATATTTTTCAATAATATTTTAAAAATATTTTTTAAAATATAAAATTATTATTGTTAAAATTTATTATTAAAATAAAATTGTAATATTAAAAAAATTATTAAGAATAAATTATATTAATAATTTGTTATATTATTAAATATAAATAATTAAACATGCATGTTTAATAATACTGCACATTATAATATTTTATTATTAAAATTAAAATTTATTATAAATTTAAATATTAAATTTGAGCCTCGATTGAAATGATAAATTTCAGGTTTTGGGGCCTTAATTTGATTAAACCATATATGAGCTCTTTCTAAATTTATTTTGTTTCTAGATTCATATATATATATATATATATATATATATAAAACCTTTGTAACTGTTAATTCTCAAAAACATATATATTGAATTTTTAAGAAAATGGTAATCTTGTAAAGGGCATAAAAAAGTATAGACCAGGTTCTTTATTTTCTGGTCAAATTTCATAAGAAGTCCTTATATTATGCATTTTTAACATATTTAATCTTTTTACTGTAATTTGAACATTTTTAATTTTTATATTTTTCGAATATGTATTTTCAATCTTGAAGACAACTTTTTCTTCTATTAGTTTCTGCATACAGTCCTCTAGGAGTACATATTACAAAAAGTAAAAGGACTAGAAAAGATCAAATAATAATTACGGAGTTGAATTCATCAAAAACACATAATACATGCACTTCGATAGAATTAATCGATCGATCGATTTAATTCGGTTAATCGGTTAGTTAATCGATCTAATTCATTCGGAGGTCGACTAATGATTTTTTAGAAGTTTAATTATCGGTTAATTTAATTCGAAATCGGGTAATTAACCGAATTAACCAAACTTAATAATTAATAATATAAATTATATGTAATTTTAATTCAGTTAATAGTTTGGTTAATTAAGATAATTCAATCAAATGGATATTATCAATTTATTTATTTTTTATATGTTTTATACTTGTTTTAACAATATATATATATATATATATATATTTCGGTTAATTCAGTTAACCGACCAAATTAGTCGAAATATTTCGGTTCGATTAATTTTTTTGAAAAAATCGATTCAGTTTAATTAATTCGATTAATACTAGTTCGATTCAATTAATCGAACGAATAACCGTTTAAACACCCATAAAAGCAACAATTTTAAGTTGGTAAAAGCACCCATCAATGGAGAATTTTTTTTTATCTTTAACCCCTTATACGTAGATGACTTTTTTTTTTCTTTCAATTAGAAATTAAATGTGTAAGAAAAGCTATTCATTATTATTATTTCATTTTACAAAAGTTTAATTATTAATTAATAAAATAATTATTTTATAAGCTTACTTATTTGCTTTTAATATAATCATACGGTTTAGTATTATTTAATATTTATACTTATATAAAATTAAAATCACAAATTAATTAAATATTAACTTAATTAAAAAATTATTAAAATATCTTACGTTGTTTGTGCGAGATAGAAAAAGGTCCTGAGTGGCGCGCGATACAGAAGTGAATCAGTCGACTGTCGTGATGTTGAGACGAGCGAGAAAATAAGACATGCGACAAAAAAAGAAGAACTTCGCTTTTCTAACTAAACCAAATCCCTTATGAAAGCGAGATGCAATCATTGGACATGCTTTATGAAATCCAAAGTCTCACCTCAAATCCTTCTCCCCCACTAATATATAAAGCTTCTCAAATTCTCATATTTTCTTGCCCTTCTCTAAATACAAATCCAGCAGCAGCTGAAATCAAATAAAACGTAGCGATGCAGCTATTCGTGAAAGCCCTGACAACCATCGAGGTGGAGAGAAGACTGATTTTGCCACGTGAGAGCTTACCTGCTTTACCACGGTTCGAAGGGAGCCATGAACATGGAATCACGTTGCAGGTTAAGGATGATGCCGGCAACTTACGCAACTTCCGTTGCAAGAAACGATATGGAGGTGGAGATAAACTAGTTATAGAAACAGATTGGATTCAATTTGTGAATAGCAAAAAACTCCGTCCGGGTGATGTTGTCGCTTTTTACAAGGACGACGACAGAGTTTCAGGGACGCTGCATAGAATTGAAGTGAAGAGGAGAAATGAGAAGTTGGGCATGTAAGTTGTAACACACAAATTTTCCATCTTTCTTTTAACTGTTGATGAAAAACCCAGTTTATTGAATGATTTCAGGATCTTTGTGCAATCCTCAATTTTGGTTACAAAAACCAAGCAAGATCACCCTCATCATTCTTGATGTTCTCTAACACTATCTTTGGATAAATACAAGGTTTAATACCTATTTTGGAACTGTGCTCACTCTGCTACCTTAATAACTTTTTTACTCACATTCACTCAATCTCATTTAATCAAACCCAGATCACCTCCGTTAATTAAATGCTGCCACGTCTAAAAAAATTAAAAATTAAAAAAATCCAAAAATATATAAAAAAAAAGTACAAAAAATTTTCCTAAAAATTCTATAAAATACCAGAAATTTCTAAAAAAAATTCTAAAATTTTATAAAAGAACAAAAACAAAACTAAAAATTTGCGAATTCTTTTATAACATATATAACATTATTAAAATTTTATTTTAGAATGAACTTGGACATACATTTCTCCAGATTCATTATGGGAGTATACTTTTAATAATTTTATATTTTTTTTGTCATTCTAAAAAATCATAATTTCAAAATAAATTCTCAATTTTAGTTCTTTTTGGAATTTCAGGAAATTTTTTAATTTCACATAATTATAATTTAAAAATATTTTTTTATGATTTTGAAAATAAGTTATGAACTTTTCATGTTTTTAGAATTTATAAGTTTTTTTTTTAATATTTTTTTGGACTTGTAATGGTTTTTTAGAATTTTTCGAAGTTCCACATACTTATCGTTTAAAAAAAACATATTTTATAATTTAAAAAAATAAATTATGAATTATTCATTTTTAAAAAATTTCTTTCTTTGGATTTTTTATGTTTTTTATTGTTATAAAATTTTTAAGCAATTCTTTTATTTTTATTGAAACGTGATAACATTTCATAGATTGACTTATCTTTTCTTAATGAAATTTTAAATTGGGGTAATGAGATAGATGGAAGGAAAGTATAAGGGTAAAGTGACCCAAAAAAAATCTTGAGGTACTAAACTAGAATTTGTGTATAATATAAGGGCTAAAATAAATATTAAACCTAAATATAATTAAAAAAAAGGGAAAAAAAAATAAGAGAAAGTTAAAGAAAGAAATATATTTATTTCTGGTTAAAATTTATAAATAAAACTAATGAAAATAAATTCTAACCTTTCTTATTCGGTTAAACCGTACAAAGGAAAGGAAATGGTTTATTTTATATGAATTTTCAAGTTCAATATTAGATAAAAAAAAATATAAATAACAAAATTATAGAAAAATATAAATATTCTTCATTTAACTTAAATTTCATCATGTGTAGGTTCTGTCCATATTTATTTTAGATTAAGTTACATTTAATTTGTGTTATATAACGATTAATTTTTTAATCTCTAATACAATTTCAACATTGTTTATTTTTCGAAATTTGTTTTTATCTCAATTTTTTTAGTTAATTTCATGATACAATCCTCGAGATTAAGAATACATATTTTGAAAAGTAAAAGAATTAAAAATTATCAAATAATAGTAAAAAGGTTAAATCCGCCAAAAACACATTGTAGAAGGATCTTTTACAGAATTTGATATGTTTAAAAAAAAATATTTGTGTTGAATATTTTTATTTTACAAATGTGTTAATATATTTTTTTAATTTAAAAAATTAATATATATATATATATATTATATCTTTCTTATATTGTCTTGGTATTTAATTATATATATTAAGGTAATTCAGTCTGCCGTACTCTTTGCCAAGAGTCCATTTAAAATTAATATCGAGAAAAATATTGATATTGCAAATAGATTATATCTTAGCCAACGTCTGAAGGTTAGTTCAAATATTTTAAAATGTTTGTATAAGGTTATAATTAGAGGTGATCATGGGTTGAGTCAGGCCGGGCTAAAAAAAAATTTACGGCCCGTTTTCTAGGTCCGGGCCCGACCCGGCCCGAAATATGGGCCTAAAAATTTATCCAGGCCCGGCCCGAAATAAAAATGCTAGGCCCGAGCCCATATTTTTTTGCTTATTTCATTAAAAAAATTTAAAAGTGTAATAAATTAAATACATTTTAAAACATAAAAACAAATATTAAAACAAGAAACAAAATAAAAATGAGACAAACAATTCATAAAACAATACACAAATTAAAAATATAATAAAAAGTGGTTATATTAAAATTGATACAAGTTAGAACTAAAAATATGGTTAAAAAAATAAAAAATATATATTTATATAATTCGGGCCGGGCCCGGGCCAAAAAAGGTTGGCCAACGGGCCTCGTATTTTTGCCCAAACCCATATTTTGGGCCTATACTTTTACCCGAACTCTCCCATTTTTCGGGCGGGCCTTCGGGCCGGGCCGCCCAACCCATGATCACCTCTAGTTATAACTTTGATAAAAAGATGTTTAAATAAAAATTGTCACGTATTTTAATCTAATTTGAGTAAAAATTAAGTAAATTTTAACGTATTTAAAATAAAATATATGACAATTGAATAAAATATTACTTGAAAATAAAAAAATAAAAGTATAATTTGAGACCCGATATAAGATATTTGAGAAGCCTTTATTTGAATACTTTAAAAAACGTTTAGCTCTTATTTGAGCAATTGCAAAAAAGTTTTGGCGGTTATTTTAGCACTTTGAAAGGTTTGCCTTTCATTTGAGCACTTTTATAAATGTTAGGCCCTTATATGAGCATTTTGAAAAGTTTGACCTTTATGTGAGAATCCTCTAAAAGGTTAGGCCCCAATTTAAGCAGATAGCTTATATTCTAAAATGACTTTTTTTTCTACTATGATACATGTGTTATTTTTTAGTCCAATATTTAAATTGGGTTTTATAGTTGATTTGGTGAAAGTTTATAACTAATATTTTTTTTTTGTTTCGTTCAAACTACTCTGCTGTCAAAAACAGAACAGAGCAGCTCAAAACTAGAAAAATATAGCAGATAAAACTAAAAGCAAAGTTCCAGCAACATCAAAAACAAAACAACACCAAAATAAAAATCACCACCAAGCTTTAAACACTTGAGGCCGATTAACACCAGTCAACGCTAATGAGAACGCCATGTCCTTCCCATTCACATTCGCCAAAGAAAAATCAAATGAACCGACCTTGCCCTTAGCAGATTCAATGTCAGAGAAATAGAAGCCTTCCAATTCATAGATGCGAACATTTCGAGAGCTATCTTCACCGCACCAATCTCAACTACCTCAGCATTATTAATAAACTAAATGTAACATCCTGCACCCAACCCAATCGTCACATCCTGATATATAATGTCACATTATGTTGCCTAAGCAACTCAAACTAGTTCAATACAATTTCACAACTTATAAAGATTATTCATAACATTTATAATCTAATAGTAAAAAAAAAATCATTTAATAAACAAAATCAAAATTTCTGTGTACGATACTAGAAAGTTATCCGGTACATATTCAATACCACATATATGTTATAAAATGTTCTGACGCTCTAATCAAATATTTATAAATTCAATTTAAAATATATAATACAATAATTTCAAGCATATTTAATAACAATAATTTAATCAAAAAATTTTAATCATTCAAATATCATACATACTATAATTTAATAAAAGAATCTTAGTTTAAAAGAAACCTTAAAGTAATAATATTTTTCATAAAATAATTTTACCAAAAATCAATCAACAAAGGAAAAAAACATACCACGTAAGGATTATATAAATTTCTTTATATAATGATTACCTATAATACGCAGGCTTCAGTTGAAGACTGAAATAACAGTAGCTCTAGAAGGCAATTGACAACAGCTTGAATAGTAAATTTGAATGACCGACTATTGCATTAGTTGTTGCTTGAAAGGGGTAAGGCTTGGTGAAAGGGAAAAATTTTTGTGACTTATGGAGAAAAACAATTAAAAGAGAATCGTGCTGATAACATGTTGTAAAATAAAAAGACGAAGTAAAGAACAAAGAGAATGGGAGAGCAAATAGAGAGCGTACTTTATTGATCAATCGGAATATTTACAAAGTTTCTCCGAAGTCTCTATTTATAGACATTAGAAGTATAAATGAAGTAGAGATCTACTTCTAATGACTGTCGAAACCATTTTTAGAAGTTTTCGAAAAAACAGGGTTCGACTTTAAAAATGAAAACGGGAGTCGCCGCCAATCTTTTTAGGTGTGATTGGATCGCCTTTAAAACATTTTGTTTTAAAATCATTTGTTTTGATCTACGAAATCAGAAAAACAGGTTAGGGAGCTGGTTACGTACGAGGAAGGATTAGCACCCTCGTAACGCCCAAAAATTGGTACCTAATTGATTATCAAATGTCTTTAATGTCGGAAATTTAGAAATTTTTTAAGATACAATCCTCTTTAAAATATTTTGATTTTGAAAATGAGGGTTTACTTGTATCAAATGAATCAAAATATTACATCCAATAAGTTAGGACGTAATATTTTTAATGCATTCGAGGCTAAGCTAACCATTTTAAAAAAAATCTATCGTGAAATGACAAAATGTCATATCCAGTAAGTTAGGACACAACACCTTGAAATTACAAAACGGTTACTCGTATTTTGTAAAATTTAAAAACTTAGAAGAGTGCATGATTATTTGAACTTAACAGGAAAAGTTGCAACCCAGTAAGTTAGGGCACTACTTTTCTCGAAACTTCCAAACACCAAGCATTGCCTTTATTTTTGAAAACTTCGGAGTTTCGTTTTAAAATTGATGTATGAAGAATCATATGAACATTATGACATATAAGATAGAATAATAAGCAAATAAAGCATGAACAATATGATGGCAATAATACAAAAATCATATACTAGATACGTACATATTTAAAATTACATGACACCATATATACATAAGTACGCATAACATATATTGAAGATGAATAAGCAAAACATACAAACATTCAAAATAACAATTAAGTTAAAAGTGATGCACGATATACAATTTGACATAAATATTCATATGAAAATAAAAACAGTAATATATAGAAATAATATAATAATATATATCAAACAAACAATGCCTAATAAAAATAAGAAACTAGCATTTAATACATAAATGATATATAATAAAAAAATATATAGGATTTAATACATATTAAAACATAAAATGTAATGAGTAATTGTTAAAATATGTACATATATAAGTAAAATACAATATTTAATAATGTATTATAAGAATAGAATATAATAGAAAACCAGTTTAAAGTACATGATTTTTAAAAGAAAATGTATATAATTAATTAATTAAAGAAGAACTAATTCAACATTTAAATATATAAATAATAATGTAAATAATAATATATATATATATGCGATACAATATAAATAATAATGATATAAAGTAGCATTTATTAAGGTATAAAGTAATATAATATCTAATATAATAAATATAATATAATATAATATAATATAATATAAATATAAGTAAATAATAATATAAAATATACAATATATATTTATGTTAAAATAAAATAATATACCTATACAATTTAGAATAAAATAATATATAATTTAAAATAAATAAGTTATAAATAATTTAAAAGAGATCAAGGGACTAAAATTAAATAAAAATAAAAACAGTGGCTAATTTAATAGTGAAAGAAACAGATTTGGATTTAATTGAAATACCCATTAAAATCCTAGGGATTCATTGGGAAGAATTCCCTTGTCCCAAAACGGTACCATTTCCCCAGTTAAGCCTTAAGAGGCCATTTAGGACTTGATTGAAACGAATACGAACTGTCAGGGCTAAATTTTAATAAAAATAGAATGAAATTTCAAGCACAGAAAACTCGGAGCGATTAATTGGGTAATTAACCCATTAATCAGAAACACGCAGATCCTCCCCGGGTTTTCGGGTCAACACGCGGACTTTAATCCTCAAAACGGCACCGTTTTGCTGCTTATTAACTAAACAGAAACGGTGTCGTTTAACTGAGACTATAAAAGGCTGTTTTAAGCCTCAAAATTTGTTTGGTTACCGAGTTTTAGAAAAAAAAAAGAAAAAATTCCTCTGAAGACAGAGGGGGAGAGAAGGGAGAGGTCCTCAGAGCTCAGTCGATCCTCCGTTATAGGATGCCCACGCGCCGCTGTGTGCAGTAACCTGAAGGTTCAAAAAACCTTCCCCTGAGGTATTTTCCTCTCCATTTTATATTTTGAGTAATATTTTTTGAAATAATCGTTATTTTGCATGAAACATAAATAAAATAGATTATAAAAGAAATATTACCTTCAAAAATCTGTATTTTTTTGTTTTTTCTATTGATGTCTACGTAAAAAACTATCTGTTACAGGGGAGGCTTTTATAGCCCTAAATCGTTACAAGTTTTGGAAAGAAAATCAGAGATTTCTTTCCATTATTTTTTGTACATATCTACTGTGATTTTATTTCCTTTTTTGCGTATCTGCTGTGATTTCCTTTCCATATTTGCTCTTTTCTTGCTGTGGTTTCCTTTTTGTTTACAGGTGAAGCATGGCTCGTTACTGGAAGCAACCATCTCGGCATCATCAGTGTACTGATGGCAGCGCGATTGGTGGCCGAAGTGGTGCATTGAAAGGGTGCTGACTGAACCACTGAAAGGTCGCGTCGTTCATTCTGCCCGAAGCTTCTAGACCCTGATTGCGGCGCTAAAGAGAGCTAGGGTTTCTCAGCAGTTATAAAAATTTGGGCCATTGGGCCATTCATAGGCATGGGTCAAGTCTAAATGGGTGTAACGGGTGTTTGGTTAGGGTTAAATGTTAATTGGGCTACGGGTGTATTTGGGTAGAGGGTAATGGTTTAAAAATCTAGACTCCGTTGGGCCTTTGTAAATGGATTGTTTAATAAATAAATTTTTATTATTTAATCCACTGTTTGGTTCTACAGCCCAGTCAAATTTGGGCTATTACAGCTACCCCTCTTTGCTCATTGCTATGTAACAGGAATCGAGCAAAGATTTATAAAAAGACCAAATTTGACTGGTCTTATTATGGTCTTCGATCTGCTTCCTGCAAAATTTCGACTATCGTGTTGATCCCTTCGATCTGCTTTCCGCCGAATACAGAGACGCCAAATCTGCTTTTTCTGATACAGAGATGCCGAATCATCTTAGATTTGCTTCAACGTAAACACGCGAAAACCAAATCAGCTATGTCTTCGATTTGCTCCTTGCCAATACAAGGATGCCAAACCATCTTGGATCTGCTTCAGTATAAATATCTGAATGCCAGATCTGTTATGTGTCTGCCCTCCGTCAAATATGGAGACGCCAGCCTTCGATTTGCTCTCTGCTAATACATAGATGCCAAACCATCTTAGATTCACTTCAGCGTAAGCACGCTAAAGTCAAATCAGCTATGTCTTCGATTTACTCCCTGCCAATACAGGGATGCCAAACCATCTTGGATCTGCTTCAGTATGAACATCTGAATGCCAGATCTGCTATGTGTCTGCCCTCCACCGAATATAGAGACGCCAAACTTTGATTTGCTCTCTTCCAATACAGAGACGCCAAATCATCTTAGATTTGCTTCAGCGTGAACATGCGAAAGCCAAATTAGCTATGTCTTCGATTTGCTCCTTGCCAATACAGGAACGCCAAACTATCTTGGATCTGCTTCAGTATGAACATCTGAATGCCAGATCTGCTATGTGTCTGCCTCCACCGAATATGGAGACGCCAGCCTTCGATTTGCTCTCTGCCAATACAGAGATGCCAAACCATCTTAGATTTGCTTCAGCGTGAACATGCGAAAGCCAAATCAGCTATGTCTTCGATTTGCTTCTTGCCAATACAGGGATGCCAAACCATCTTGGATCTGCTTCAGTATGAACATCTGAATGCCAGATCTGCTATGTGTCTGCCCTCCACCGAGTATGGAGATGCCAGCCTTCGATTTGCTCTTTGCCAATACAAAGATGCCAAACCATCTTAGATTTGCTTCAGCGTGAACATGCGAATGCCAAATCAGCTATGTCTTCGATTTGCTCCTTGCCAATACAGGGACGCCAAACCATCTTGGATCTGCTTCAGTATAAACACCTGAATGCCAGATCTGCTATGCTGCAGCCTGTTACCCTACTGCTTAGGGGGTTAAGGCGCGTCATCTTCGATAACCTGTAAATTGTGTATGTGATTATGCCCGATGACTAGGATGCTATGATCGAAGTGAATTAAATGCTCCTAATTAGACATGTTATAATGCAAAATGCTATGAATATGACCCCTATCCTAGACGTCACCATTCATTCCTTCGTTTATCTTTTCTCACAGTATTGTTCCTGCTCAGCCTGTAGGCCTATACCATTCTTCGAATGCTACGACCTACTGAGGATAGTCGTAAAATAATCTTTCCTTAGAATTGAATCATTGATTTTGTCTATTTATCCTTTTGGATTGGAAGAAAAAAAAACTCCTCGAGCTCTTTCTACCCTTATTATGTGAATTTCTCGAACAATTGTCCTGTTTTAGTTCTTCGTATTATCTAGAAATTCCAGAGTAATGCACAAAACTTCGTTTGTGAACATATTTAGTTCATCTATCATTATTTTAATGCAACATTCGTAAACAACAATGAAAGATGAATAAATCTTTTAAAATAATCTGATTCGAATGAATTTATCAAAAGATACAAAGGAAATTAATTTAATAGCTTCTTTTTGAAAAAGAAAAAAAATCTAAAGATAGCAAACAAATCGAAAGTTAGATGCCCTAGATATCGCCGCTTGAGTACTTGTACTTCAACACCATGAAGACACGTGTTTAGAAGATTCAAAGTACTTTGTCGATACCCCAGTACGCAACGCACTTCGTTCTTTGCTGAGCAAGATCACCGGAAGCTTCAAATTTTGAGCCGCCCTTTCGGGTTTTCAACTCAAAACCCCTTTGGTCACAAGGCGCTCTTTGCAGGTTTTCACCTTGGCCTCTCCATTTTTTTTTTGTGAAACCTCAAGGTGCCCTTTACAGGTTTTCACCTTGGATTCCCTTCTCCTTTAGACAAAGTATTTTTTAACTGAGTCTGAATTCACTAGATTGGGTAAACTTTTCCCATCCATTTCTGTTAAAATTAATGCACCGCCAGAGAAAGCCTTCTTCACAACATACGGTCCCTCCCAAATCGACATCCATTTCCCTCTGAAGTCTCTTTGAATAGGAAGGATCTTTTTCAGTACAAGGTCTCCCTCGTGGAACTCTCTTGGTCGAACTTTCTTATCATAAGCTCGCATCATTCATTTTTGATATATTTGACCATGTCGAATGGCTCTTAACCTCTTTTCCTCAATCAAGTTTAACTGGTCATATCGGGATTGAACCCATTCAGCTTCGTCTAACTTTACCTCCGTCAAGATTTGAAGAAAAGGTATTTCTACTTCAATAGGTAACACTGCCTCCATCCCATAAACTAAAGAGAATGGGGTTGCCCCAGTAGAAGTTCTAATAGATGTTCGATAGGCCAGGAGTGCAAACGGTAATTTCTCATGCCAATCTTCGTAAGTCTCCGTTATCTTTCCCACTATTTTCTTAATGTTCTTATTGGCGGCCTCTACTGCCCATTCATTTTTGGGCAATAATTAGAAGAATTGTGATGCTTGATCTTGAACTGGTCACAAACCTCTGCTATCATTTTGTTGTTCAAGTTCAATGCATTGTCGGATATGATCCTCTCAGGCATTCCATACCGACAAATAATCTCCTTTTTCAAGAATCGACTCACAGCTGACTTAGTAACATTCGCATAAGAAACGGGCTCTACCCATTTCGTGAAGTAGTCAATGACCATGAAGATAAACCGATGTCCATTCGAAGCTTTCGGTGATATGGGCCCAATAACATCCATGCCCCACATGGAAAAGGGCCATGGAGAAGTCATAACATACAAAAGTGAATGTGGTACATGAATTTTGTCCCCATAAATCTAACATTTATGGCATTTCTTGGCATAGTTGATATAGTCCCCTTCCATAGTAGCCCAATAGTAGCCAAACCTCATAATTTGCCTTGCCATTGTGAAACCATTTGCGTGCGTCCCACATACACCTTCATGAACTTCTTCTAAAATTAGCTTGGCTTCTACAGCATCGACACATCTCAAAAGTATTTGGTCTTTCATTCTTTTGTACAAGATATCCCCGTCCAAGACATAGTCACAAGCCAACCTTCTCAAAGTTCATTTGTCATTTTCATTGGCTTGTTCCGGGTATTTACGATCTCACACATATCGTAACATATCTTAATACCACGAGTTATCGTCCTTTTCTTTTTCCTCAATGTTACAACACTGAGCCGGAGCTTCATAGACACTTATTTGGATTGGTCTCATCTCCTCCTCTTTATTTGCCTTAATCAATGAGGCTAAGGTGGCCAAAGCATCTGCCATTTGGTTCTCATCTCATGGAAGATAATTAAAAGTGATATCCTCAAACTCTTCAAGCAATCCCAAAACTACCTTCCTATAATTGACTAATTTAGGATCCCTCGTTTCCAATTCACCCCTAAGCTGGTAGATTACCAATGCAGAGTCTCCATATACCTCGAGGGTTCTTATTCCCCGCTCTATAGCTGCTCGAAGTCCCATGATGCATGCTTCATGCTCGGCCATATTATTTGTGCAATCAAAATCCAGTTTACATGTGAACGGATAATGATCGCCATTTGGGGATACCAAGACTGCCCCAATTCCATTTCCAACAGCATTAGACGCCCCGTTAAAATTTAGCTTCCAAGAATAATCTTCAGTTGCCGCTATACACATCAACTCCTCATTTAGGAAATCAAAGTTCAATGGCTCATAATCTTCTAGAGCCCTACTTGCCAAAAAGTCTGCTACTGCACTTTCTTTTATAGCTTTCTAACTCACATAGTCTACATCAAACTCTGAAAGTAATATTTGCCATCTCACCATTCTCCCATTTAAAGCTGTTGATTCCATCATGTATTTTAGTGGATCCAGCTTCGAGATGAGCCAAGTGGTATGGTATAGCATATACTGCCTTAACCTGTGGGTTGTCCAAATCAGCGCACAACACAACTTTTCAATTGGTGAGTATCTCATTTTGCAATCGGTGAATTTCTTACTGAGATAGTAAATTTCCTTTTCTTTTCTTCCTGACTCGTCATGCTGACCCAGCACACATCCCATAGAATTACTAAATATTGATAAGTACAGTATTAATGGCCTATCTGGGCTAGGTGGAGATAACACCAGAGCATTCAACAAATACTGCTTGACTTTTTCAAAAGCATTCTGGCATTCCTCATCCTAAGTACCTTGGTTGTGCTTTCTAAAGAGGCGAAAGATTGGATCACACTTTTCGATTAGTTGCGAAATGAACCGAGCGATGTAATTCAACCTTCCTAGGAACCCTCGAACTTCTTTCTGGGTTTGTGGTGGAGGCAATTCTCGTATGGCTTTGACTTTGTCTGAGTCAACTTCTATCCCCTTTTCACTAACTACGAAACCCAATAGCTTTCCCGATCTAGCTCCAAAGGTGCATTTTGCCGGATTGAGCTTCAACTGAAACTTCCTCAACCTTGAGAACAATCTCCTCAAGACTTCAATATGCTCTTTCTCTGTTCGAGACTTAGCGATCATGGCATCAACATATACTTCAATATCCCTATGCATCATGTCATGGAACAAGTTCGCCATGGCCCGCTGGTAAGTTGCCCCCGCATTCTTTAGCACGAACGGCATTACCTTGTAGCAGAAAGTACCTCACAAAGTTATAAAGGTAGTTTTATCCATGTCCTCCGGATGCATCTTTATTTGGTTATACCCCGAGAAATCATCTATAAAGGAAAACAATGAATATCCCGCCGTGTTGTCTACTAAAGTATCAATGTGGGGTAAAGGAAAGTTGTCTTTTGGGCTAGCTTTGTTCAGATCTCTATAATCAACGCACATACGTACCTTCCCATCTTTCTTAGGTACTGGCACAATATTTGCTACCCATTCAGAATACTTGACCTCTTGCAAGAATCCTGCATCGAATTACTTCTTAATCTCATCCTTTATTTTCAAAACAATATCTGGCCGCATTCTCCGCAACTTCTGTTGGACTAGTTTGCAATCTTGTCTTATCGGGAGACAATGTACTACAATATCAGTACTTAATCCGGGCATATCTTGATATGACCATGCGAAGATATCCTTGAACTCTCGAAGCAACTCAATCAGACTTTGCCTTGTGTCCTCGGTAATCAGTGTTCCAATTTTTAACTTCTTCCCATCTTCTAGGGCTATATTTTCTATTGCCTCTTTCTCATGGGGCATAATTTGTTTATCCTCCTGTTTTATCATTCTCAACAAATCTGGAGACACATCACAATGTTGGTCATCTTCAAAATCCTGAGATTCCTCTAACCACATGTCTTGCTCACAAGAGAAATCCGGGTTGGTAATATCAGTACTCATGTCATTGATATCTAGGGACCTGTAGGGTATGAAAGAATATACAACGAATGAATGAATCTAAGAATGTTTATTTACGTGCTATGAAAGAATAAGAATTGCAGCAATTTAATCTAAATATTGGTCGAGAGAAAAAAAATGAAACAATACTCGTCCAAATTGATAATAAAGTTATGTTTTATTGAAAGAATAACAGATGATCATAAGCCTATTTCACAAATGTAATCTCATTATTCCTATGCTCTAGAATAACAAACATGTTTCGAGAATTACTCTGAAAAATTCTTAAAGACTACAGGAAGTTCCTCGGCAGTCCAATTGTTCAAAGAGCTTCCCGGTTCGTAAGGGCGAATACCCTCAAGATTTCCCTGCTCCAATCTTTCATTATGTACAGCATTGATCTGATGACTTCCTTTCACAAGCAACCCTCCCGACACGAAGGTTTTGGATATTGGAGGGAATGTCATCGGTTCCCACTCCACTTCTCTTCCATCCAAGCGCGCCTTCCTTTTCTCTTGGCGCTTCTTAATTTCCTTTATCTTTTGCTTGTGGCCTGGCCTGAAACCCAAACCAAAGCAGTCCTTCTTTTCAATCACCTTCGAGATTTGAATCCCACTTTATAAATGCTTCCCTAGCCCTTTCCCTGGCAATGCTCCCTTCCCCATCACCATTTGCAGAGCCATCCTTGTAGCTCGAGATATCTTGGGTACTGTCATCTCACTCTTTTCTACGATGAATGTTGCATTGATGATTTCTAAAGAGCGAAAAGAACACTCAATGGCCTCTTCATCTGCTTCGACATATGGAGCCTTGCTAGTAACTGCCGCTATAATATCCTCATCAGCATTGATGGTTATTAACCGTCCATCTTTTACTAACTTTAATTTTTGGTGTAATGCGGAAGGCACCGCCCCAGCCGAGTGTATCCATGGTCTCCCCAACAAACAATTGTAGGAAGGTTTGATATCCATCACCAAGAAATCAACCTCGTACATATTCGGCCCGATTTCTAAAGGAATGTCAATTCGTCCCATAACCTTCATTTTGGTTCCATCGAAGGCCCTTATCATGTTGTGACATGCCTTCATGTGCGAGCTGTCAATGGGCAATCTACTAAGTGTGGATAATGGGAGAACGTTCAAAGCAGATCCATTGTCAACAAGTACACTCGAAAGTGTGTATCCCTTGCATCGAGTAGTGATGTACAAGGCTCTAGTTGACCCCATGCCTCCTTGTGGGATCTCATCATCATTGAAATAGATGAAATTATCCGCACTTATGTTGTTTACCAAACGGTCCAGCTTATTAACAGATATGTCATGAGTGACATAGGTTTTATTGAGCACCTTCAACAACGCATCTCGATGCACCTCAGAACTCAGAAGTAGGGCCAATACTGATATACGAGCTAGTTGCTTTCGTAACTGCTCAACCACATTATACTCGTTGTGCTTAAGGAACTTTAGAAATTCCTTAGCCTCTTCCTCCTTTACTGGCTCCTTGACAGGCCCTTCAACCTCTTTCCTCTCCTCGACATCCTTTGTTTGTACGGGTTCTATTCTAATGCCCCCAGATCATAACGCTTCCCACTTCGTGTATGGGAACCTTCGACTTGCACCTCCCTAGATGTGCTGGCTGCACCTCTTTCCTTTGGTACTATCACTCCACAGTCATAGTTCCATGGTACCTTCTTACTATCCGTATAAGGGAAAGGAGTAGGCTTACGTATAATGACTTTGGGCACCGTTTGTACCTCCGCTTGATTATTCCCAGGCAAGGAAATAATAATCCTTGGCCAGTTAGTTCTTTTTCTGTCCATCCTCCAGCACACAGATTTGTCTTTCACAGGAGCCACTTTCAAGAACTTGTAACTCCTTGTTATCCATAAAGCCTTGTACTACGGCTTTGAATTCTCCACAATTCTGGATCTCATGACCCATCCCTCCATGGAACTCACAATAGTTCCACATTCATTCTCTACCTTTTCCGGAGGTCAGCATACCTCTCTTCACCATCTTTTCCCATATTACCTTTATAGGTGTCCTTACCTTACTCACATCCTCATTGATTCTTTCTTCCCTAACTTCACCATGGCATTCACTCCTTGATTGCCATGATCTGGTAATGGATTTTCGGTATTAGGAGCACTATTAAATTTTACCACCCCTATTTTGATAAGCCTTTCCACAGCCTTTTTGAGTCCAGTGCAGTTTTCAATTGAATGCCCCGGTACTCCCGCATGGTATTCACATTTAGCATTTGCATCATACCATTTGGGATATGGGGGTTGCAATGGTTTCAAGTGGAAAGGAGCAATGGCATGTGCATCATATAAGCTTTGGTAAAGTTCTTGGTACGTCACAAGGATAGGTGTAAACTGTACTTTCTCTGGGTTTTGTCTTGCACCTGATTCCTGCCCTTGAAAATTTTATTGTCCAACCACAGCCGTTTTAGGTTGGCTAACTGTAACTGTCTTTGATTTGAAACTATTTGCATTGTTCACCTCGTTATCTTTTCTCTTTAGGGCCGATCTTTTAGCCGTTTCCCCTCAATTTTGCGCCCTCTTATGGTGTTCTTAATCATCTCTCCCGCCATAACTATATCCGCGAAACTCTTTGTGGTTCTTCCAATCATGTGGGTAATGAATGGAGCCTTCAGCGTGTTGATAAACAACATAGTAGTCTCCTTTTCCAACAGTGGCAACTGTACTTGCATTCCCACCTTCCTCCATCTTTGTGCGTATTGCCTAAAGTTCTCATTAGGCTTCTTCTCCATGTTTTGTAACGTGATCCTATACGCCGTCATGTCGGGCACATAGTTGTACTATTGTATGAAAGCTTGTGTAAGATCTCTCCACGAACTAATTTTAGAATGGCTCAACTGATTGTACCATTTGGCTGCCGCTCCCACTAAGCTGTCTTGGAAACAATGGATCAACAGCTGATCATTGTTCACAGAACTGGTCATTCTCCTACAGAACATCGTAATGTGTGCCTCTAGGCAAGTAGTCCCGTTATACTTCTCAAACTCTGGCATCTTAAATTTGTGAGGAAGCACCAAGTCTGGGACCAAGCTTAGGTCTTTGGCGTCAATCTCGAAATGATTGCCAGCGCCCTCCAAAAATCCTGAATTTCTCCTCCAACCACTTGCAGCGATCTTCCAACTGTTTTGAGGATTCGGTTGCCATTCTTTCCTTCTCCATCATATCCAAGTCAGGAATGTTATCACCTAAATTGAATCCCGACCCAGATGGGAAATTCATAGGAATTCCAGCATCAACCTATCCATATTGAGGCCTTATAGTAACAGACGGCCTTCTAGGGGGTGCCTCAGTTTGTATTGGCATATGAGGTGGAGTAAAACCCGGAGGATGATCCTTACCTTCCTCACCAGTGATAGCCATAGGAGCCTTTCCTTTATCAGTAGCCCTTAGCAGCTGAGCTATTTCAGCCATCATATTCCTTTGAGCCTTTAACATCTGCTCCCTCATGTCATTTTGTATCTTTGCCAACTGCTCTTGCAACTGGTCTTTCATATCTTTCTACAACTGTTCAAACCTTTGATCCATATTCTTACTTTTCGCTCGAGTTCCGTACAGATGTGTGATTTCTAGATTTTTTTCCACTAACCTATGTAGTGATTTTAACTAATTAGGATCTTTCTATAATTTTGAATACAAATGATGCAATGAAATGCTATGAGATGTAAATGCATGAATGCAAAAAGGTATCGATCTCGATTCAATCTCATTTAGAAAACTTTATTTAGAAAAAGAATATCGTTACATATAAATGGATTACATATACGCCTTTGCTCTAATGCCCAAAGTTCTAACTCTATCTAATAAAAGGGCTAACTCTCGGCCCTTATCAGATGCTGACTCATACATCATACTCAATGCATCAGCTCGTATGGCTAAGTCTCGAACATATTCAGCAACCTCTCGGATCTGGGCTATAGCCTCTCCAATAATGTAGTCCCTATCTCTGACTTGACCTTTAACCTGATGGAGTTCTCTATTTAAACAATCTTCTCGCGCCTCGAGCTGCTCAATCCGAAGTTCACTATCATGCAATGCCAACTCCAAATCTTCAACCTTATCTTTTAGCTCCTTCAACTCAACCGTAGGATCATGGTTTTGGTGTCAACGGAGTGATCTTCCAAGCTCAGTTACCTTAGTCCTTAATCATTGATTCTCTTTTTCCAAGGCCAAATTCTGTAACCGCATCTCTTGGAACTTCTTCTCCCAATACTCGGCTCTAGATTTTTCCTCTTGAACTTCTTTCTGCCATTGTTCCGTAGACCTTCCTAACCCAACTCGTTTCAAAGTTACTTGTGCCTTCTTGTACTCCTCTTTCAAGTCATCTCGGTCTTCTTTTACCTTCCTTTTTTCTTTTCTCACCCTTTCAACCTCCTTCTTTTGCCCATCGACATCTAGGCTCAAGTACATCTTCTCTTCCTTAAGCTTTTCTATCTTATTTTCAAGTTCCAAATTCTTTCTCTTAAATTCTTGCTTCATGATCTCAAGCTCCGAAGGTACCTCTCGCAAGTAGTCCTCCATTGGTCGAGCTTCCTCCATCTTTAACTTAGGGATATCATACTCCAATGTTGTAGCAAGGTTGATAGCTACTCCCTTCAACCGACAAGTCTTATTCAAAGCACTAGAAATCTCACTAACCTTCCTCTTGTAATCAGCGTCTCTATATACAAACTTACTCTGGGCTAGCCCATGAGTCGCTGGTACAAACTGCTTTAATCCATGCTGCCTCAACACAAGTAAAGGGGCATATCCAATGGCACCCCAAATTCCCAATAGGGGAACCCAATCAAAGCTACCGCATCGATAAAGTACCTCACCAGGAACCATCCATGGAGCCCTCCACTCAACATCCTTTGGCTAAAGATTCCGAAGCAATGCTATCTAATTCTCTTCCGGTACATTCACTCTCCTAGACGAGGCTACTATATCTTTTAATGGGGAGTAGTCTTCAAAGAAAACCCAACAAATGATCCTGTCAATCAACCAGAAGTGACTATAAAACCAAGCCAAAAGTAACTGAGGACAACCTATAAACCTGCCTGCACCAGCCCTCCTACATGCACCTAAGGATCTGAATGTCTCTGCCAGTAACCCTTTTGCTGAGTCGATGGAACAGATCTGTGGTTGCCTCGTCTACATATCCCAAGGCCCTAGGAAAAACCATTAATCCGTACAAGCTTAAGGCAAAAATGTCTACCTTCTTTGTCTCATCGGGGTGTGTCAAAATCAACTCTTTCAAAGCTTCCCAAGAAATGCACTTGCACTCTTCTTTCTCCTTGATTCTGGCCGCGACCCACTGCTCGCTCATCCCCGTAATGACCATTAATTTATTCCAAAAGGCTGGGATACAAGCAGCTCGAGAATAAATCCTATCAACCTGAAACTTAGGACACCGAAGTAAGGCAATGTACTCCTCTACAGTAGGTATCAAGTCTACCTCTCCAAAAGTGAAACAACTGTATGCCGGGTTCCAAAATTGAGCAAGGGCCCGGAACAAGCGCTCATCTACCTGAATATCAAGCAAATAAGGTAAATCCCCATAATTATCGTAGAATAACCGCTTAGTCTCATTGCCCCACTGATCCTAAATCTCCTTAAGCTCTTGAAGATTATTCAGTGTGACATTAATACGAGTGTAATCGGACAGCTCTGACACATATCCCACAGCTATACTATCTCCCTTTTCTAGTTGAGTTTGCTCTGACCATCTATGAACATCGACGTTGGCCTCCACTCTATCAAGAAGTCCGTTCTCCATAATAATGCTTCCTAACTTAGAAACCAATCGTGAATCGATGCCTTTTAAATGCAACATGTCATGCAAACAAAAAGAAACGAAAGAGTCAGTAATCACATAAGATCAATAAAACTTCAAAGATAATCTATGAGGGTAATATCTAAAGTATAACTAAACTGGGCTCTTACGGTTTTTCTATATGAGGTTGGTTCTAAAGTTTGAGGTACCTGAACCTGCAGATTCCTCGATCCTCACCCATTATAGGCTCATTCGAATCGAGTTCAGTTCAGGGGGATACATTTCCCTATGACTGCACGGAGATGAAAATCTCACGAAGATATAGGTACAGATGTATCCCGAAAGTGATCCACTATCCTGCACGGAGGTGAAAACCTCACGAAGGCGTAGTTTCCCACTCCCACTTAAGGGTGTGACCACAACGGTCATGCAAATGCAATGCGCGCCAAAATATAACAAACATATGCAATAGTAATTCAAACACATGTACTGAAAGAGGATTGTATTTTAAAAAATTTTCAATTTTTCGACATTAAGACAAAGAATAATCAATTATACGGCTTGACTCTTTTATTGGTCCCCAGCGGAGTCGTCAAGCTGTCGAAACCATTTTTAGAGGTTTTGAAAAAAATAGGGTTCGACTTTAAAAATAAAAACGGGAGTCGCCACCAATCTTTTTAGGTGTGATTGGATCACCTTTAAAACATTTTGTTTTAAAATCATTTGTTTTGGTCTACGAAATCAGAAAAACAAGTTCGGGAGCCGGTTACGTATGAGGAAGGATTAGCACCCTTGTAACGCCCAAAAATTGGTACCTAATTGATTATCAAATGTCTTTAATGTCGGAAATTTAGAAATTTTTTAAGATACAATCCTCTTTAAAATATTTTGATTTTGAAAATTAGGGTTTACTTGTATCAAATGAATCAAAATATTACATCCAATAAGTTAGGACGTAATATTTTTAATGCATTCAAGGCTAAGCTAACCATTTTAAAAAAAAAAACCTATTGTGAAATGACAAAATGTCATATCCAGTAAGTTAGGACACAACTCCTTGAAATTACAAGATAGTTACTCGTATTTTGTGAACTTTAAAAACTTAGAAGGGTGCATGATTATTTGAACGTAATGGGAAAAGTTGCAACCCAGTAAGTTAGGGCACTACTTTTCTCGAAACTTCCAAACACCAAGCATTGCCTTTATTTTTGAAAACTTCAGAGTTTCGTTTTAAAATTGATGTATGAAGAATCATATGAACATTATGACATATAAGATAGAATATTGCAATAATAAGCAAATAAAGCATGCACTTAAACAATATGATGGCAATAATACAAAAATCATATACTAGATACGTACATATTTAAAATTACATGACACCATATATACAAAAGTACGCATAACAAATATTGAAGATGAATAAGCAAAACATACAAACATTCAAAATAACAATTAACTTAAAAGTGATGCACGATATACAACTTGACATAAATATTTATATGAAAATAAAAACAGTAATATATAGAAATAATATAATAATATATATCAAACAAACAATGCCTAATAAAAATAAGAAACTAGCATTTAATACATAAATGATATATAATAAAAAAAATATAGGATTTAATACATATTAAAACATAAAATGTAATGAGTAATTGTTAAAATATGTACATATATAAGTAAAATACAATATTTAATAATGTATTATAAGAATAGAATATAATAGAAAACCAGTTTAAAGTACATGATTTTTAAAAGAAAATGTATATAATTAATTAATTAAAGAATAACTAATTCAACATTTAAATATATAAATAATAATGTAAATAATAATATATATATGCGATACAATATAAATAATAATGATATAAAGTAGCATTTATTAAGGTATAAAGTAATATAATATATAATATAATAAATATGATATAATATAATATAAATATAAGTAACTAATAATATAAAATATATATATATTTATGTTAAAATAAAATAATATACCTATACAATTTAGAATAAAATAATATATAATTTAAAATAAATAAGTTATAAATAATTTAAAAGAGATCAAGAGACTAAAATTAAATAAAAATAAAAACAGTGGCTAATTTAATAGTGAAAGAAACGGATTTGGACTTAATTGAAATACCCATTAAAATCCTAGGGATTCATTGGGAAGAATTCCCTTGTCCCAAAACAGTACCGTTTCCCCAGTTAAGCCTTAAGAGGGCATTTAGGACTTGATTGAAACGAATACGAACTATCAGGGCCAAATTTTAATGAAAATAGAATGAAATTTCAAGCACAGAAAACTCGGAGGGATTAATTGGGTAATTAACCCATTAATCAGAAACACGCAGATCCTCTCCGGGTTTTCGGGTCAACACGCGGACTTTAATCCTCAAAACGGCACCGTTTTGCTGCTTATTAACTAAACAGAAACGGTGTCGTTTAAACGAGACTATAAAAGGCTGCTTTAAGCCTCAAAATTTGTTTGGTTACCGAGTTTCAGAAAAAAAAAAGAAAAAATTCCTCTGAAGACAGAAGGGGAGAGAAGGGAGAGGTCCTCAGAACTCAGTCGATCCTCCGTGATCGGATGCCTACGCGCCCACGCGCCGCTGTGTGCGGTAACCGGAAGGTTCAAAAAACCTTCCCCTTAGGTATTTTCCTCTCCACTTTATATTTTGAGTAATATTTTTTGAAATAATCGTTATTTTGCATGAAACATAAATAAAATAGAATATAAAAGAAATATTACCTTCAAAAATCTGTATTTTTTTGTTTTTTTCTATTGATGTCTGCGTAAAAAACTATCTGTTACAGGGGAGGCTTTTATAGTCCTAAATCGTTACAAGTTTTGGAAAGAAAATCAGAGATTTCTTTCCATTATTTTCTGTACATATCTACTGTGATTTTATTTCCTTTTTTGCGTATCTGCTATGATTTCCTTTCCATATTTGCTCCTTGCCTGCTGTGGTTTCCTTTTTGTTTACAGATGAAGCATGGCTCGTTACTGGAAGCAACCATCTCGGCATCATCAGCTCACTGATGGCAGCGCGATTGGTGGCCGAAGTGGTGCGTCGAAAGGGTGCTGACTAAACCACTGAAAGGTCGCGTCGTTCATTCTACCCGAAGCTTCTAGACCCTGATTGCGGCGCTAAAGAGAGCTAGGGTTTCTCAGCAGTTATAAAAATTTGGGCCATTGGGCCATTCATAGGCATGGGTCAAGTCTAAATGGGTGTAACGGGTGTTTGGTTAGGGTTAAATGTTAATTGGGCTACGGGTGTATTTGGGTAGAGGGTAGTGGTTTAAAAATTTGGACTCCGTTGGGCCTTTGTAAATGGACTGTTTAATAAATAAATTTTTATTATTTAGTCCACTGTTTGGTTCTACAGCCCGGTCAAATTTGGGCTATTACAATGACTATTAGAATTTAGAGTACATCAAAACTTATCTAAATCTTGATGGACAACCACTTAATAAAATATTCATAACAAAAACAAAGTTTTTTATTAGTATTAATTGAATAAAAACTCTTGTTAGTGTTATTTTTTACAAAATTTAAAAAAACAATTTTATAGTAAAAAATTAATTAAAAATTTTAAATGTTAGAAAAAAAAACATAAAGTGAATAGTGACGCCGTGATCGTCGGGTCACATTGGTGTCAAGTGGCAGGCAAGTCACGGCCAGCTGGTGGCCAGCACCGGCTTGCCATTAGACGCTGATGTGACCCGATGGTCACAGGCATCACTGTTCACTATAGGTCTTTTTTTTTTCTTTTTTTTTTCTCCTTTTCTTCTTCTTCTTTTTCCTTCCCTAGTATTTATAGCTCTCAATGGTCACCCCACCCATCCACCACCATAAAGCACCACCTCTGACCACCGGCCGACCAACCACCGTTCACCGAATTTTTATTTATTTTTTTGGCTTTGTATTAAGATTAAAGGTTTAAGAGGCGGCTTTGTCTTGATCTTTCGTTTCAATTACGCCAGCAAAACACGCTTGTTGAATTTCATTCCAATTTTTTTACTACTTTGAAATACACAATCTTCTTTAGCTGTATTTATTAAAAAATATATTTTTAAAAAAATACAAATGAGGTGTAGAACACCTGGTACACAACACCTCAAATAAATATTTTTATACAGATAAATGGTGTCGGCCACCTGTACACGGCACCCTAGAAAAAAATTTTGAATACTAAAAAAGGAGTGTTGGGCACTTGTTCCACGACACCCCCTCGAAAAATTTTTTACACAAGAAAAGGGATGCTGGCCATGAGGTGGCCAAAACCCCCCAAAAAATTATTTTTTTAACTGTAAGAGGGGTGCCGGTCACCTGTTTCACGGCACCTCCAAATTTTTTTTTAATACTAGCATAATATGTATACTAATATGATACAGTTTAAAAAAATATATGGGTGTTTGCCATTCTATGGCCACAACCAAAAAAATTATTTCTTTAACGTCTGCAACAATCATGAGGTATTGATTAGGGGGAATTTTATGTGGATGCCGACTATGGGGTGCCACAACCTAATTTCATTATTCATTTCAGGTCATTTTATTAATTGTTTTTAAATTTAGGTCATTGTTGTAAATATATTATTTTTGGTTCAATTGATAAAATAGCAAAAAGAAAAAAAAATATCTGTTTGATGTTTCAAATGATTTGGAAAAGTAGTTTTGAGTTTGAAAAAGCAATAAGAAGCAGAGCAAAAGCAGCGCGATCTAGCAAGTGAATCTGTCGACTGTCATGAGCATGAGACGTGCGAGAATATATCATATGCGTTGCATCGCGACAGAAAAGGTGCTTCAACTGTAGCTTTCTAACAAAACCAAAACAGCGAGCGAGTAATAATTTAACAAATAAAACTTTATAGTGTGTGCATAAAGACTGCACATGCTTTAACGTGCTTTACAAAATCCAAAGTCTCACCTCAAATCCTTCTCCCCCACTAATATATAATGCTTCTCAAAGTCTCATATTTTCTTGCCACTCTCTAAATACAAATCCAGCAGCAGCAGCTGAAATCAATAAAATATAGCCATGCAGCTATTCGCAAGAGCTCTGACAAGCATCGAGGTGGAGAGAAGACTGATTTTGCCAATTGATTGCTTACCTGCTTTACCACGGTTCGAAGCGAGCCATGAAAATGGAATAACGTTGCAGGTTATGGATGATGTCGAGATCTTATGGAACTTCCGTTGCAAGAAACGAAATGGGGCTGCGGATAGACTAGCTATTGAAACAGATTGGATTCAATTTGTGAATAGTAAAAAACTCCGTTCAGGTGATATTGTCGCTTTTTACAAGGACGACGACAGAGTTTCAGGGACATTGTGTAAAATTGAAGTGAAGAGGAGAACTTGTATATATAACAAAGAATTGTAGCTTAGTTTTTTTGTGAGTGTATGAAAAGAAAAGAAAATTTCCATCTTTTCATCAATGTTTTTTCCGCTATTCAAGAAAAACCCAGTTTCTGTTATGAACATAATTGAATGATTTGAGAGTCCCTCATTTTCTGGGTGCTTAGTAAATTATCATTATTCCTTGTAGTGTGGTGGATTAACTGAAAGTAGTAGAAAAACTAAGTTGAATTTGTGAGTCAAGTCAAAGATTCTTGCTGATTCAACAACTTCTAATTAAAACAATATCAGTAGCATCATCGTTCGATAACATTGGAATTCAAAGATTGGTCGTACTTAAACTGCGGATATGTTTGGGTCGACTTTCGGTTGGCCTGTAATGACATAAAAAAAAAAAGTTAAAATTTGTCAAAAGTCCCTGTACTCTTCCCAAATTTGAGATTTAGTCTCTATACTTTTATTTCTAAGAAATCAATCTCTCTACTTTTTAAATTTTAAAATTTAGGTAACATTGTTAAATTTAGGTTTATTACAATGTTGATTTTTTTAGTTATATGGCTACAAAGTGATTTTTTTTTTATTTCAAAATGTCACAACAACAAATATGGTGAAAATTTTAATAGTGTTAACAATTTGACCTAAATTTTAAAATTTTGAAAATTAAGGGACTATATCCTGAAAATAAAAATATAGAAAGTAAATTTCGAATTTTGAAAGACTACAAAGACTGATTGCATATTTTAACCTGAAAATAAAAATATCTTTCTCAGTTCGATGGGCTTTTGCGCATATTTTTACTTCTGTTGGCACTCTCGACCATGTTCTTAATTAAGCAATTAATTGCTTTAAATAAGCCAAGGTTTTTTTTTAATTAAAAATTTATTTTTTTAGACATTAATTGCTTTAAATAAGTTCCTAAATTCGACACTATCCTTCACCATCCACATCCACTAATAGTCTCTTTTAGGTCTGAGATTAGTTATAAAGATCAACAAAATATATTGCTAGTTGAGTTGACGTAGAAAGCATCATGAATTTTGTTGCAACTCCTGAGGGATTTGTGCTTAATCAATTCTACCAGAGTAAAATTTTGTAAACAATTTTGTGCAGAACATCGAAAATTTAGTTGCATCACTTCATGTCCTTTGAAGGACATTGATTTATTTGGTTAGGAGCATTTATGCGAACATTGATTTATCTGTTGTAATTATGTCCTTTGAACGATTTTTTCTCAAACAGACTACGTGATTGATTTTATGAAAATCAATTTTTTGTTGCGTTATTGCACCTCATGAAGGATTTTTGTTGAAGCCAAGTTATTTAATTAGCATTATTGTATCCCCTAAGGGCTTTTGTGCTTAACCAAGCTCTAATTCGTTTTGGCAGAATAGCATCCCTTGATGGAATTTTGTGAAAACCAATTTGTGTGGCATAATTATCTCCCTTGAGGGATTTCTTTGTATCCATTGAAGGACTTATGCTAGAACTAAGTTTGTGTGATTGCATCCATGGAGGGATTGTGCTCTACCAATTATGAGGGAGTAAATCTACAAAAGTCAAATGGTCCCTTGAGGGATTGGCTTTTGCGATTAAGTGGGAGTCAATCCGTTTGACTTAAATGTATCCCTCGGGGGATTGGGATCTACCACTTAAATGGGAGCCAACTTAAGGAACTAATTGAGCGAAGCAAGGTTTTACTATTGAAGAGCATAAGTTTGAGTTGTGTGAGACAGAATTTTTCTGTTGAAGATCAAAAGTAGGGATTACACAGAGCAGGATTTTGCTGTGTTTGATTCTAAATAAAAGCATACTACCAATAAGGAGATGTTTATAGTTGAGGGGAAAGAGTTTACAGTTGATATGAGAAGTTTGTCATGGTGAAATGAGTTAATTATTGATGAAGAGAAGTTAGCTGATAAGGAGGAGGATTTAATATTATATTTATCTATATAAGGCAACGTAAAATTACATTAGATTTACATATTTTTGTAATTATTTATATGGTTAATATTTTAAAAATTCAATCATCATATTTCGTATAAATTATGCATATCAAATTTTGAGTAAATGAAAAAAAAAAAAGTAATTGTTATACGTAAAAAGATTTCAATCATTAACGTATTTTGATATGATAGAGATATTGAATTGATTTGAGTATTACATACATGACAAGTATAATTATATCAATAAATTTAATGATTGAATTGATAAATAAATAAATAATATAAAGAATTATAAAATGAATATTGATACACTATCGGCAGAGTTTTTAAACTCCACAAATAAAATTAATAAATTAATAAGAATTAACTTTCTTAAATGTCAAAATTAAATAAGTTAATGGGGGAATTAAGTCTTTGTCACATTGTCATCGTAAATATATTAGATAAATAATACAGATCATATAATTAAAAGAAATTAATTCGTAGAATAAGTATTAATTAATATTCTGTCAAAAATAAATTATTGATATAATTCTGAAAATTGTAATTATGAAGTTTCATGAAGCCTAAGACACTTTGGTCTCCCAGGAGCCACCACTAGTACCAATAAAATGCAACACCGCATTTTGCTTTATGTAGGTATAGATATATCTAAAATATTAAGATTCTTTTATCCTAACTTTTTGGTATATTAATATATTTTCTTTGATTCTCAATTAACACGTGTTTTATAATTTATAAAATTTTAAATTAATAATAATAAAATTATATTTTGATTTTAAAAATATAAAAAATTAATTTAATTTTTTAAAATTATAAAAATATATTCTATTAAAATAGTGAAATTATATTTTTACTATCGTAAAAATATGCAGTTTAATTTTGACCCAATTTTTTTTAACTTCACCCCTGATGTAAATTAAAATTCTTTTTAATCTCTTAAATTTGCATTATATGAAAAACAACATGCTTAATATATTATTTGGTATCAAATTTGCATAGTCAAATGCCGATTTCTTGTAGTGCTATAACTTGTTTTGGCTTAATACATATTTTGGTACTTGAATTTGACATTTTTTTTTCTAATGTAGTACTTTTGTTGTTTTTTGGTTCAATCTAATACTAGTATTTGACAAAAGTTATAAATTTTGGTACCTAAAGATAACAATGTTAACTTTTTTAATATTGTTTGATTCGGGTTTTAGGGTTGATTTGATTAAAGTAAACTACTAATATTATTAAGTTTAAATTTTTCATGATATTATTAATAAAATAAATTTAGTGCTTGTCGAAACCATTTTTTTTGAAAAAAACGGATGTCGACTTATTTTAAAAACGAAAATGGGGAGCCGCCACCAATCTTTTTAGGTGTGATTGGGTCACCTTATAAAACGCTTTGGTCTACGAAGAATTAGAGAAAACGGATTCGGGAGTCGGTTACGCGCGGGGAAGGATTAGCACCCCCGCGACGCCCAAAATTGGTACCAAATTAAGCAATTTTCTGTCTTAAGTCGAAATTTGGAAAGATTTAAAAATATAATTCCTTTTTTGAAATTAGGGTAATTTGAGCTGGAGAAATCGAGATTCCTTTGTTCCGGAAGAATATGAACATCACATCCAGCACGATTGGACACGAGGTTCTTTAAATTCTTCGAAACTAAAGTTATCTCGCGAGTTACAAAATTTAGGAGGGTATTTTAAGTATTTAGACGAACGAGAAATCGCAACCCAGCACGTTACGGTACTATTTCCCGAATCACTAAACACAAAAACATTGCCTCGTTTTTGGAAACATTTTGAATGAAATTGGGATGATTTGGGTTGAAAAATCGAGATTCCTTCGCTTCGGAAGAATACGAACATCACATCCAGCACGATTGGACACGAAGTTCTTAAATTCCTCGAAACTAAAGTTATCTCGCGAATTGCAAAATTTGTTTAGAAGGGTATTTTAGGTATTTAGATGAGCGAGAGATCGCAACCCAGCACGTTAGGGCACTATTTCCCGTATCTCTAAAAACTAAAACATTGCTTCGTATTTTTTTAAGAACATTTTGATTGTATGAGATATATATTTTAAAATGATACAAGATGTCTGAACATAATATTGGAATTTTGTGATTGTGAAACATAATTTTTGAAATAATTGCGCAATTAAACTTGAGACGTGATATTTAAAAAGGATAACAGCAGCAATGTTTACAGTAAAAGACAAAAAAATGTGTTTAAAGAGTATATGCATGGTATTCGAAAATATATATATTATAGTATTAAGTATATATGTGTGAAATGTGGTTATAACAAAACATGAGATAATAAAAACATACGAATTATATACGATCTTAAAATACATACATATATATATATATATATATATATATATAGAGTATGGTGTTTGAAAATGTAAATATAGTATCGTGGTATCTATACGATATAATAATATATAGCTAAAAATACGTATATAATATGTGTAATGTGCATGACATAAAAATGTCGTTTTGAAGAAATATATAACAACTATATACAGTATCAAGAGTAATATATAATCAATAGTGTTAATATATACGTATGATAATACATAAATACAAAATATATATATCTAAAATATACAAGCACGAATAATAATGGTAAAAGAAATTAATGATAGTGATATATAATGAGAAAATAAATAGTAAACAATAAATGAAAATATTAAGTATAATGATAAAATGCATAAAACACTAAGCATGCTATAATAATGTGAAGTAATGGTAATAAATAATAGATGGAATAATAAATATGATAATGTATGAAAATGATACTATGTATATAAAAAATATAAGTATGCGTACATATTAGGATTAGTATTCCTAATATTAGTAATAATATAAATAATAGTAAATATAATGAAATGACACAATAAATATAACATAATAATATAAGAGGGTGATAATGCAACTAATATAAGTATAGTATAGTAATATTATAAGAAAAAAAAATACTAATAATAATAATAGTAATGAAATATAATAATAATAATAATACTAATAGAGGATAATAATGTGGTGGTAATAATAATAATAATAATAATAATAATAATAATAATAATAATAATAATAGATAGTTAATAATATATAGTTCATAATATAATTATTATTAAAAACAAAACAGTGAGAAGAAGAAAAAAAGGACAAAATTGCATTAAATCATAAGGTTTCGGGCAGATTTGGAATTGAAACAAAAGTAAAGGACCAATAAGAACACGGGGGAACGTACAGGGGCCAAAAGAGAAATTTCACCACGCGTTTAAAACTGCATCGTGGCAGAAGGGACTAAATCGCAACGTGGGGTAAATTACCGGGCCGATTTAAAAGACCGAAAACCTGATTGCAAAGCCTTGAAAAAGCGGAAGGGCTTGAAGCGCAATTAGCCCTTCTGCCTTCAAAAACACGCGAATCCTCTCGGTTCGGGTCGGGTCGACCCGACCCGAAGCCAGCCCTATAAAAGGCCGATTTTTTTGAAAAAAATCATTTGGGTCTTTGAAAAGAAAAAAACGGGGAGAGAAAAGGGGAGACGGTGACCGGGGCGATTCCCGGTGGTCGGTCCGACCACCGACCGGTCACCGTCCGATCATCGGCGCCGGTGCCGGCCACCGTACACGGTGGCCGAAAAAAGGTAAAATTTTTTATTTTTTTATTATTTTTTATTATTACTCGTTTAGTTTTTTTAAAAAGATAAGTATTTATGTATGAAAAAAAAACAGAATCGTGGGAATCCTTTGTTACCTTCGGAACTAGGGTTCCCGGCTCTGAGATTTTTGTGATTCGGGGGTATCCCTTCACTGTGATGTTATTGAGATTATTGCTTTTGCGATTTTGGTATATTTTGAGATTATTGATTTGTATTGCTTGCGAGAAAAAAGACCGATCCCATTACAGCTTTTGATTCGGCTATTTATAGCCTGTTTACAAACTGCTTTCCACTTTTATATTATTTTCTCTTTTCTTCTCGCTGTCTTCTCCCATTTATTGTTTGCAGGTACAAGTTGCTGGGGTCGGTGGCCAGAGGCGGTGGATGTGACCCGAGCGGTGGCAGCTGCTGAGTCAGAGGCCAAGTGGGTGTTAGGGTTAGGTGGCTAGGGTTAAGGATTCGGGTATTGATTTGGGCTTGTAACGGGTTTGGGGTTAGGTTGTAATCGGGTCTGGTGTTGGGTTTTGGGTTAATGATGTATTTGGGCTCAGTGGGTATTGGGTTTTGTTTTTGTTTGGGTTTATTTGCCCCGGGCCAAAATTGGCCATTACAGTGCTAATTGTGAATTTGTTTAATTTTTATATTTAATTTGTCAAATACAATTCGATGAATGTAATTTGATTCGGATTTAGGGTTAATTTGATGAAAGTTAATTACTAATATTATTAGCTAATTATAATTTTTCATTATATCAACTCTAAAACCTGAATTAAACACTAAAATATTAGCATTGTTACCTTCACTAAAATATATAACTTTTATCAAATACAAATATTAAACTGAACAAAAAATAACACCGATCTTACATTAAAAAAATATCAAAACTTAAATACCAATTTATATAAAAATATATTATAGAACAAAAATATAAAATATAAATATTTATAGTAGTAATGTTTTATATAATTCTTGCTATACAGGTACATGTGGCTGAACTAAAAGCAAGCAACACCAATTGATTTCTTCCTTGGGGCTTGGCTTTGGGATCGTATCTTTGTCGGGGCATTAAACAAGATTAGTCTCCCTTCCCATCCTCTCCCATTCCATGCATAATGTATGAAACAAACTAGACAAGCCTGCCTATTGAAACTTCCACTTTCTCAATACGTACTCAAAGCTCAATTGCATGCTTTTCTTTAAAGAGAAAAAAGAGTTAATCGCATGCTAAATCTCACGTTTGATTAAAGAATAATCGTTTTATGTATATATGAAAATCATAACTATAAGTTGTTAGTTAAACCTATGAAATTTTATAGAAAAAGTTAAGATTGAGAGGGGGATAAAGAGGACTAAAAAGAGAAATAAGCTTCACCGGAGATGATATTTAATAAATTTAATATCTAAATTTAATATAATAACTTTTTTTATCCGTAAATTATATTTTTTATAAGCGGAGAGGTTAAAATTGTTCAAAAATTTAAATATCTGAGCACAAATTCTTTACCACTTCACTTCAGATTTGATTGACTAATTGTAATCTCATTTGTATCATAGACTAAAAGAAAAAAAAAAGTGAGTGTATACTTGATCTTAAAGAAATATAAAGTAGATTAAAGGGTAAGAGTACCATGGAGATGCTTATACTAGAGTCAGATTACATTTTATCCCTTTTATTAAAAAAATTAGCAATTTAGTCCGTAGACGTTAAATCAAAGAGTAAATCGGTTCTTTCTATTAAAAAAACTCATCCATTTGTATTGTTAAAAACTAACATGGTTGATAGAATAACCAAACAGTGGCACGTGACATGCAATGTGCACCTCGTGTTAATGTACATTGACCAATTTTTAATAGTAGAAATAAATAGAATTTTTAACAGAACTTTTTGATCTAATGTGTAGAAACTAATTTACCCATTCTTTTAATAGAGAAAGTAAAATACGATTCGACTCTTAATATAATAATCTTCGTTTTACTATATGTGCTTCATAATACAAAACAGTCAAATTTCCAGGCCGGCTTCAAAATGGAACCCGTCATAGAATTCTGAACTTCACATCTTCTCTATTTTGACTTTATTATAATAAACCCGGCCCTGTTTAAAATTTGGCGGCATGAACAATCCGCTATTAATAAGAATAGATGAAAATTGAAATTGAAACATCTCCACCACACAGCCCCATATCTAGAACAGATGCCAGCACGTGCTATGTGCATTATACTATATATTTAGAAGTTTCTCAGACATTTAACGTTGTGATTTCGATAGTTTAATTATTTTTTATTTCAACTAAATTTGCAGTTGCCAGTGAAATGGGAAAGGCAGGCTGAACGGCTGATGCAAGCTATAAATTGTTGTCAAATTAACAAGTGAATGGCAAAATCTGAGAAATTAACTAACTTCTTGTTCACTTTGGAACCATTGGGAATGGAGATTTGCTCAAAGATATTAGTCGCACAGATGCTAGGTTTAGGTTATCATTTCCAACAGCTACAACGAGGGAACACTTGAAAGTAGAGGAAGGAAGACAGATGATGGATTTAGAGGTGAGGGACAAGGATACGAAGGTGTGGACCTTTCGACTGTACACTAGGAAAAATGAGGGCCACCCCAAGCCTGTCCTCAGTAAAGGATGGGTTGAGTTTGTGAAACGTAAGAAACAGAGAGTGGGAGGTGCATGATGCCAATGGAGATCAACTGGGGATTCGGGTACAAAGGTACATAAAGTTGATGGGTCAACAGCATTAGAGGCTCACACCCCCTCATTGCAAGTGAAAAAATATGGTATAATTTCCAATTCCCTATGTATATATAAATGTCTAATTAATTATTGTAGTCTTAGTTGGTGTTTGTATTTACAAATTTTAGCTGTTCCGTTTCATGCTTTCATGCATCATTAATTGCTTTGCTTTGTCTTGTTGTACTTTGAATTTGTAATGATTTGTTTCGAGAAATGATTAAAATTATCATGTAAAAACCTAGATAAATAATACGAATTCAAATAAAGTAAGGTAAATTTTATATGTATTTACTAAGCATTCATTATGTTTACCCGTTGTTTTTTCTTCTCCTTATAGATTGTTGATTTGTGGAACCATTCGATCGGATCAACTTGAAGACCACATTATCCTACTATAGAATTGATAGTCTTTTAACTACTTTTGGATTCAGTTATGTGGCATGTACATAGGTGTTAATATATGTTGTTACTTTAGATGATAGTTTGGTTTGAATCTTATCTAATGCCTAATTTTGGAAGCTTATGCATATGTGTAATTGTGTTTGTTTTGGTAACATATTATGATATTTTGGTATGACACTCAAATCTAATGCATATGTGTAATTGTGTTTGTTTTGGTAACATATTATGATATTTTGGCATGACACTCTAATCGTATAATGATCATGGAGTGGTATGATAAAATGATCAATTTGAATGGCTATAAGACATAGATTAGTAGATCAAATTGGTATAGGTTAAATTGATATGTTTGGTGCCAAATTGTGGCACATTGGATTGGTTGATTTTAGATATGGATAAATGAACGTTTTGGTATGTGTTTTGATTGGTTTTATGCAGGTTTTAGTGTGCATTTAAGCATCATTTGAGTTGGTTGTTAAGTTGGCATGAAATAGGTATCAAAATGCAAGTTTTTGCCATTTTGGCTTAGAGGTATCGATACATTAGAAAAGGGTATCAGTATATTGGTAACTTTTTCTTAAATTTTCAAACATTGAACTTAAAAATGGTATTGATATAGACATAAGGTATCAATACCTTGACAAGGCTATCGACACTTTGTGTCTAGTATCAATACATTCGTTTTTATTTCAATGTTTCTAAAACAATAAATGTAAAAATGGTATTGGTACCTTTATAGGTATCGATACCTATTCTGTATACTTTGAAAACATTGCAATATGATAATTTTTCATGCTCAAGTCTATAAAAAATCTTTCATAAGCTCAATTTAGGCTCAGATTTAATTGTATATCATAATGTGAATGTGTTTAATAGGTGATGAAATGTTTGAATGATTTATTTATGGTGTATTTGATGGTAATTGCTTCAACAACAATTGTATCATCCTGTAACTCGGACCTGACAATCGGATCGGGTGAGGGGTGTTACATTAATACTATTATCGGGAGGTTGGATAGGCAAATTTGGTCTTTAAAGGAAGAAAAGGCTCGCCAAATAGAGGAGATGGAGATATAGGTGGAGACTAAAAGATCACGGATACGATGGAAGGGGTTGTCCCTACTATTGTTGTGCATGGGCTACTTGCTACTATACAAGCAACATTTGGGTCATTGAACCCCATTGGGTTGAACTTCCAACCCTTCATTGGCATGCTTCAAGAGGGTTATCACCTAGGTTTCAACTTATACTACCCCTATAGGTATGAATTGGAGAAGTTCTAGAATTTTTTCAAGAGGTTAGTATACTATGTGGGGATGTTCTCATTGGAATTTGTTTCTTCATCTTGAAGACATTGCAGCTCAATTCAGACCACCCAGAAGAACAACTACGATGGTGTTGCTAGGGAAAATGCTTCTAGTTCTTCTGGTGATGATAATCCTGATCTCAATGCCTCTCGCAACAAAGGGAAATGTATTGTAGATCCAGATACCTCCCATAATAAGAGAAAAGGTCCTGTTATAGAATAAGCTTGTATAAATTTTTATTTGTATAGTTGTTTATAATTTCTCCATTATAGATTATTCTAATTTTAATGAAATATACACGATTTTCTTTTCTTTTGTGTCTATGTCTTGTCTTTTATTTTGTAATGATATGGTATTGATGGAATGTTATGTTCAAAAGGTGTCTTCATTCTCCGGATAGTTTTTCATGCTATGAAATGTTGAATCCATAACTGTTGCATTGAGTGATTTTAATTATTGTTAGAGTGAATGGTCCATACCCAAGCGTTTAGTTGTTTTTATCTGTTTTTGGAAAGATTAACTTTTAGCATGTGGATTATCAAAAAATTTAAAGCATGTTGCATGAGCTTCTTAGGAAAGAAAGTACATTTAGGAGCACTTAATTTAGGACCTGACAGTGACGCTTGGGAAATGATACCAATGATAATGCTTTACATAAAATGTCTCGTTTCACTATGTGTTTTTTAGAATTGGGTGGCATCGAAACATCATTTATTTCGTTGAAACACATTGTTTGGGTGAAGAGGCTTATAAAAACTTTTCTTTTTCTTCTTCAATAATATGTTTCTTGCACTACTATTTTGGTGTTTTGTTTTAATTTTTTGTTTTTTTTTTTTTGAGTTCTCTCGATCTTGTCTTGATTCTTTTCTTTTCTTCTTCCAAGTTCATTTTCAAGGTAAAAATCTTTCTTTGCCTAGCTTTTATTTTACTACTTGCCTTTGTTGTGATGTCTTCTTCTGAGGTTCAATCGAGTTCATCTGAGGTTTCTGGACCTCTAGTGACTAGAAACCACAAAGGTGAAATAGGCTCTTCCAAAGGTACTAATGGTGGTGAAGAAGAGAAACCTCTTTGAACAATGTGGGAGGCTATTTTTAGTGGGTGTTTTCAATGCATTACCATACCAGAAAAATCTATCGTGTTGTTGCAAGCTCGAGGGTTGGCTCTACCGCAAGATGGCTTTATACGAGATATCTCAGGTGGAGGAAAAAATAGCTTGCACGAGACTTACAAGAACCCTCTATGCTTCTTTCTCCCTTTGTATCCTTTAAAAGGGGGTTTTACCTTTCCGCTGCATCTTTTTGCGGGAAAGGTTTTGAAATAGCTACGAGCAACTATCCTTAACCTCTTGATGGTTGTTGGCTGGCTTCATCATCATTTGTCAAGAAAGAAAGAAGAACCCGAAGCTCAAGGTCTTCTAGAATTTGTACTAGCTATTCGAGGGGATTCAAAAGAAACAGTCAGGGTTGTTGTAGTTCTACCCTAGGTAAGGGAACTCTCATTTGGGGACCTCTTGATGGATGTCATCGTTGGCATTTAGATGTGTGCATGGGCTGGGCGACCTGGCCCGGCCCGAAGGCCCAACTGAAATGTGGGAGGGTTTGGGTAAAAATATAGGCCCAAAAAAGGGGATTGGACAAAAAATAAGGCCCGTCTAAAAAAAGAGTCGGGCCTCGGGTAAGGTATTTTTGGCCCGAGACAAAAAAAATCTACTTTTTTTTTATTTTTGAATGTTATTTTCTTGTTGTTTTCTCCCTATTTTGCTACCATATTACTATTATGTTGCTACTATTTTGTTGTTATTGTTTGGATATTGTATAAAACTTATTTTATTGTTAATTTTGTTATTATTTTAAAGGCATTTGTTAATTTTGTTATTATTTTAGAGGTGTTTGCTTGTTAAGTTGCATCTATCTTAGTGTTATTTAAGTCTACATATTTTTTTAAAATTTATTTTCAATTTGTTGGGAAATATTTATTTTGATTTTTTTAGTATTTTTGATGTATTATATATTTAAAAATTATCTAAAATAATATAAAAAATTAATACGAACGGGCCGGGCCGAACTTGGGTTTTAACATTTTTACATAAGTAGGGCTTGAGCAAAATTTTAGGCCCATTTTTTTTACTCCGGCTAGCCCGGCCCTGCCCATGCACACCTCTAGTCCAATATGCATTAGCTACACATTATTTATATGTATCTCACTAGCTCAGCAGGCCAACTAAGGACTCATTTCCTCACTACAGGATGGGTATGTTTGCTACTTCCATAAGAATTTTTTTTATTTTTTTATTCTTTTTCCTAAATTTTTTTATAAATTTAATTATATATATTTTAGATTTTTAAAATTTTATATAAATTTTTAAAGAATAATAAGTGATGATGTAACACAATCTCATAATTAACCATCACTTCATTACAATGTTATAAAAAAAGATTAAATTGTTTGTTGAAAAAAAGTTGTTATTCAAAAATTTCTGACTTAAACCTAAATCATACTTGAGGCAATGAACACCTTAATCATTAGACCAACACACAAAGTTCTATTAAATTTAAAGATTAAATGTTGCTTTATCCTTAAAAGATATTATTGATTACATGTCCCAATATTTATATAATACAAATGTATAATTATACTTTAAACGTTGTAATATAATACTTAATATTTAATTCATCAAGATAAAAATTTATTAATATATTAATTCATAATAAATTTTCAGCTTATTTGCTTTTATATTTTGAAGATTTTATTAAAGTTTGCACAAAAGTTAGATGTTTAGAAATGATTGATAACATATTATTTATTTTAATAATTTTACGAACTAGTATGATAGGATAACATGTTGGTTAATATTTAATAATAACATTTTGTAAATGATTGAATTTTAATTTAATCGGTATCAGCTTTGTTATTAGTGAAGAGAACATAAATTCGAACGCATTTTTTTTTTCTTATTTAAGGGTTAAAAAAGGATTATAAATAATAATATTTTGTAATTAATTAATGAAATGAAGATAAATATGGTAATAAATAATATATAATATAATTAAAGATATTATTGATAAAATAATAGTAAACGGTATATAACATAAAAATAAATAATTGATAATATAATATCACAGTAAACTTTATATAACTTATTAATTACGGGAAAAAACTTATTAATTAAGAAAAAATCATATAATTTATAAATATTACTATTTTCTTTGTAATAGTTAGTTGAGAATATATTTATATTAAAATTTACAATGTTAAAAAATTAGCTTACAATTATATGTTTTTAAATTTATGGCAATATAAAATGTTATAATATTCATATCTTAATTAATTAATTTGTAAATGCAAATAAAAAATTAAATAGAAAAAATATATATTCATTTTTTATTGATATTATGCTTTAATTTTTTTGTAATATTCTTTCTATATTTTGGAATTAAATTTGAAATTTTATATTAATATAAAATAATAAAAATGATTTTAATTACATTTTTATAAAAAAATAAATTAATTTACAATATTGTGAATTGATAAAATTACACACACAGCCTATCATTAAAACTAATATATTTTATAGGTATGTAGAGAATTATATGTTAAAATTATGTATATGAATAAATTCTAAAATTAAATTAAAGATGATTAGAAAAAAAAATGTAAAGAAGCATCAAACCTACATTCATGTAACTAATATTGATAAAAGAAGATTGAAATAAGGAGGAATCATTTTTATACAGACATCTAACTAATTTCACTTGACTGTGTTTCTTTAATGTCCTACCGAGTGGCTGCTGTCAGAGTTTAAAAAAATGGTAAAGAGTATAAGATCCGATTCTATACAGACGATCTATTTCTTAAACAAATGGTAGTTTCTATAGTGAATAATAATATCACTGAAACAAATGGTGGCATGACTCTTCAAGTTCCTTGAAACACTTACCTGTCATGGTATTCTTTAGCAGAACCAGAAACAAGAAGTTTCTACTTTCTATGCAATGTTGATATGTTCTTCCCATGAAGATCCATCACAAGATCCCGTAGCTCAGGGAACACTGAGATAAGTAGTCGTTCTAAGATTGCATAAGCAAGTTGCTTGATACATATAGCAGACTGCAACGCAAAAATGACACGTAAATGTAATTACAAGTATGAAAAGCGGAAATAGAATGGAACTAAGAGAATAATATCAATATCATACACTTATTCTAGTACGTGGGGAAAAAAGGATAAAGTTCCACCTGAGTGAAATAGTAAACGTCTCTTGCACACCCTCGGTATTGCTTATATCCAATCAGGCCAACTAATGTTGCTGGGGGTCCATCTGACAGAATCCAGAGGAAATACATGACATATAAATAAATTGATCATCAAGTATTTTTATGATCAACAAAGTTCAATGCTTACGACATCATAAAATAGATATAAGAAAAGAAAAAATGAAAAAAAATAGAATTATAATCAATGAACTATGGACCAAGAAATTAAACCAAAAGCAATGAATTGCAGGCATGTAAAATATAGATCCAAAAGTCATGCCCGATCAGACAAGATTTTAATAACACAGAACACATTACTCACCAAAAAGCATTTTTTTGATGTCGCTTGCCCTACGAGTAGCCTCAAGTTGTTGCTCAAAGGACCCAGGTTTAGAGGCATTACTCCCACCAAATTGGCTGAAGCTGAGCAGAGGTATAGGTGTCTGGTTGAGATTACTATTATCAAATTTGCTGTGAATGTCCCCAATTGCTCTAAAGAATTTACCACCTGGCCACAAGAGCTGGGAGAAGAAGAGAAAATTAGAAGAAACAGAACACATTGACTAGGTAAATGGTGAATGTGGCTCATTGATCTCGAGATTGGGCTACAGCTGTGAACTGAGCCTCAACCTGACACATTTATCATTCAGAGATTGATTTCAGGTTAAAGACATCAATTTTAGCCAGATCTAGTAAGTGCACACACTGCTTTATGACAAAAACTCGTGCTTTTACAGCACCAGATGCTGAGCCAGTTATCGCTTAAACTCAAACTTAAATTACAATTTTCTTGTGTGTTCAGCTCTTACATCTTGAATCCATCGAATCCCTAGGGTAATGGTTTCCTCCTTCCGAAGCCAATATATCTGGCGCAAGAGCCAGTCATCGATGGCATCCTCCATCACCAGCTGTAATATTTGCTTAGATATCCAAAAGACCTGTCTTCTGCATCAATGAAAACATTTTCATTGTATATGCCAATTTATTCTGGAAATAAGTCATTTTAAAACCCCATAATATGCTAATAAAGTTAATAGGATGACATAGTCTGAAAGACGAGAAAGTTATCACCTTCTAAAAGGACACAACAAAAAACCTTGGAAGCAGTAATTGATCATTCAAACAACAAAGTAATTGAAATGACAGGCAAAAAATATTAGTAACACCAAAGTACAATGTACCATGTCATTCTCATCTTTCCAGATTATATTACTGACGAGAAATACAACATTTTAGCAATTGATTAATTTCGCAATATGGAATTATGGCAAAATTCACTCACCTTAGCCAGCCTCTTCTCTTAAGCTGAAACACCTTATCAACTAGATTCAGCAAAGGTACGCTCACATTAGGCGGTGTCCACTGCACAAAAATCAATTAAATAATCATTCAAAATTCCAAAACAGAAAAAAATGTTCTACATTAAATTGAGTGTGCTAACTAAACTAACTATTCAAACAAAAGATAACTGATAATAGGGGTGGGTTACAGACTTACAGCCAAGCAGACACCAAAGAAAAAGGTTGCAGCAGCTATAGAGTTTGTGCAACAAAACAAGAGTGATTTTCTAATAATTTGCTCGCTTTTGGTTGAGATTCTTATGAAAGCAATCCCAAAATTTATTAACAAATTTGAAAAGTTGTCAATTTGGAGGAGGTGCTTCCAAGGGAACATAAACTAAGTATTGGTGACAAAGGAACACTAAAATCTTAACAGAAAATAAAACAGAGATAAAGCATAATACCTCGGGGGGCATTCCAACTGGATCCTCCAAATGGCTGGAGGTTGCTGATATTTTTACCTTAGGAGATCCACCCTGGCCAAACGGTTCAGGTTTCACACCTAAATTATGTTTCTCATAAATTAAATTAACAGACTCCCGACCACGCTCTATTACCAGTGGCGGTAAATTCTTTGAGTTCAACTCATTGTCCAAATGCATATCAAGACCTTGTGAATATGATCCATCATCCTCATAACCATGGTCCCCATCTTTGTTACCATCTTCATTGTCAGAAGCACTATGTACCGTGTCTAAGTTATAATGCTTTGAAATGTCTTTAGCAATCTCATCTGCATTCCATGACAGCGTCCTGCCAGTGGCTGAAGAAGAGGCTTCACTAGGGGGAGAGGATGAACCAACTACTTTGCGCATTAGGCCATCTGATACTCCCCTAAATTGGCGTACAATATCATCTACAGCATCATCCACACTGACTGTCAATAGAAAAGAGAACTCAAAATATCAGCAATTAATAGAATAAAAAATGCCGTTTTGCACCAAAAAAAAAAAAAAAAAGAGACAAGTCAAACCGATAAGTAAACAAACCATGCATGATTTTAAGAAAACTGGATATAGGATAGATACTCATCATTTACCATTCTAAGATGAGGGCGAAAAGTATGCGATGCTTACACATATGAAGGATTATCAATAAGAATACATGTTCCAATATTGACGACATATTTAGGAGTTCGTAATGATGCTTGGGCCTAGAAGATATGTGCAGGAATAAATAGAACTGTTTGTTAAATATAATTGAGAAAATAGAAAAAAAAAGAAAGAAAAAAAAGAACGGCAACAAAAAGAACTAATACCAAGCTTAAGCACAAGCGCACAGAAAATGTGTAAGGAGAAAAACAAACACAAATTGATTATTTTTGTTTAGAATTCACTTAAAAGTAAAAGTAAATCATCTTAACAAGTAAAATGGAGAACCAGACAACTAGCTCAAAAGTAGGTGCAAAATACCTGCTCAAAGAGTCAGGTTCCTTTCTTCATTCCCAATTAAAAGAAAATGGTAAAATTAACAAAATAAACCAAAAAGGATGGAAATAAAGATACTGCACGGTATTACAGAAAAGCATAATCATAGCAGAAGGAAAAGGCCAGAGTAATCAAATGAACTGAACACAATGTAACTGAGAAAGGATGATAAAGTGTTCATAAGAAATCTGGAGATCAAATAATATTAAGCAAGCAATAAAATGTGTAAATCTCTGAAAGCTGGTATGGGTAAAATCCATCAGCGTCAAAGGTGACATCAATAGTATAGCTAAACATCATCTACCAGACAACTGAATGACAGACTGAAAGGTGAAGCATATGATTGAGTGACTAACTTATTGATGCTCACTGGGAATATCATTAGCTTATTGATTTTTCTTAAGAAGATTTCTAGAAGATCTTGTGTTTTGAAGTAGTAAACTGACAGCCAGAAACCAGAGCATAAATAGTAAGGATGGCATAATAACCAAGAACAAAAACAACATACCTGCAAGGGTTTTTATCACTGATGAGGATTTTCCGAAAGAGTAATTCTTCAAAAGAAAATTACAAGCACAATTAGTGTTGGATGTCATTCATTCTATCCATAGAAATTAAGGGAGCACCCAATTCCAAGAAGACACGCACCTTTGAGGAAACACTTAAAAAATCCCACACTTCATGCTGTTCAGCCACATTGGGTATAGACAACAGATCCTGTAAAGAGGTGGCTTAGTTGAAGAAACAGGTTCAAAAGTAACCATCCTAAAAAAAAGAAAGACTAGGACATAAATTACTTGCAGATATTTGTCAAGATGAATGCACCGCTGATGAACAAAAGCATCCTCTGTGCTTGATGAAAATATCCTTTTGGGGGGCAAATGTAATGAATAATTGGGAATTTCTTTCAGATGTCGATGCAACCGTTCAAAATTTCTGTATCTGCAGATTAAAAAGAGGGAGACCAGATTAACCATTAAAGAAGAAATAAATCAAATTTTCAGAGCTTCATTTGTTCTCTTGAGATCAATACATTCTGGTTTAAACTTTAAAGACTTTAAAATATCAAGGGGAACATTGAACTAAGCAAAGGCCCTTAAACGGCTTTTTAACATTTTCAATTCTTTTTTCGTTCAAAAAAAAAAAACATTTTCAATTCTTTTAGTTTTTTTTTTTTTTCTTTTTAAAGTTGGGCGAGATAAAACCTTCTATTGACAAACCAAGTTCTGTTTTCCGCATCAGTCACAGAAATTGAATAAACTGCAAATGATTTTGATGCAAGTTTCTCAAAGTATGCTCCAATAACCTGCAGAGATAGACAGAAAATAGCAAATCTTGTTATACATAAGAGAAATGAGAGTGACTGTGAAAACAATCAACACGACCAAGCTCAAGAACTATTTTAATTTATATCCCATCTCACACCTTGATTCAGCTAGCAGTGCAATTTTCAAATTTGCATAACTAGCAGCACTATTGACAGGAATGCTTACCCGACACCTAAGCTTGGGAATATGTGGCCCCTCATTGCGAAGTTCTATATTTGAGGCAATCTTACCCCCATGTTCTTCACTATGCCTGTCAAAATCAGGGCCATAGCATTCTGAAATAATAGGCCCTTCAACATCTACACTAAGTGCCTTCTTTGTATCAGTTCCAACTTTCAAATCAGAGGTACTACTGGATCTCTTAAGCCTAATTTTATTTCCATCAGCAGCTTTCTCACTAACATTATTAAATGTATTAACATGACGATCTCCTTCAAATGATGATGACTTAGCTAACTTTGTGTCTATCATGTTATCATCACATGACTGGGTGCCAAGGCTCAAGCCATGCTCTAGTTGCGTCATAGTTTTCTCTTCGCTTCCCATAGAAGTTCTGGTCTTGTTTCTAGAGAAGTCATTTACTGAATTGCCCCTCAGTACACCACTCTTTGTCTCAGAACCTTTAGGAATAGATTCTTGATATCCTGTTTTTACATATTTGCTCTCCTTCTTTTTGTAGTTTCTTCCTTTTGTCCACATGTTTTCAAGATTTTCAGGAGCAAGAACTTCAGTTCTTCTCTGGGTTGCTGCCTCTAATTTTCGAGCCCAATCAGCTGGTCTATGGTGCACTGGTTCTTCCTCATATCTGTTACAAACTGGATATGTTTCTTTCTGATTGTCAATTCTAGCCAAATTTAAATCAGTTTCTTGACTATTCAAGGACGGTGTTTTGCATGTCATAGAACCATCATCACGTACTCCCACTGAAGACTGATCAAAACCTGCCACGATCTTATTCAAATCTTCTTTAATGGCAAGTAGAACATATTCAATCACTTCATTGATATACCTAACGGAACATAATAGGGAAAAGGGATAGAATAAGGATTCTTTATTAACAGAGGAAAGTACATACTAAGTTAAAACAAAGTGCTTGAAGTTCATCATGGGTAACCTTCTAAACATTCTCCACCCATTGGTTTACATACAGTGGTCAAGGGTAAGAATTTAATCGAGTTGTATAAACGCAAACCATTCCACTCTATTTAAGAACCAAATAAACACTAAAAAAATGCATTTCCAATTAACACCAAAATTCTTAACCTAAAAGTTTAGGCTAACTCAGTTAAACGGAATGGCAATTTTAAGTACAGTATGAATTACGTTTTTTGCTATCTTGAAGTTACAGCTTGAAAACTTACCGAGGGCTTGCCAAATTCAAAAGAGGTAGCACTACCAAGCAAGTTACAATCTCACGAGCAATAGTTCGAACCAAAGGACATTGAGCTTCTCGAGGTCTCAATACTACTGCTAAAACTCCGCCAAAAAGCTGCTGAATAACCTGAAAAAAATAAAAATAAACAAAAGCAACCCCTGAAATGCAAAGGCAAAATGTGTTTTCATCAGAACACTCCACTCACACCTTGTACTCACTCTCTGGTGAAAGCAATGCTGGATGAAGCTCTCCAGAAACCATAAGGTAGTGTTTCAATCTTTCATCCCTCTCCTCAGATGATAATGTTGCCATAACATCAACACCTATTGCAGCTTGGTTTCTTCTAAAAAGATCCAAGTGATCTCCTATCAAATCAACTATATCCCTGAGACATGAGACAACCATTTGAAAGCCTTGAGCTTTAAAAGCGTGAAATATGTATAGAGCTGATAAACCTTCTTAAACTAAAAACACACCTTGTAAGCAAATCAACAAGGTTTATTTCTTTCACCCTTTCAGTTATTTCAGCAATAGCATCCAAAATCAATGCACGTATCAACTCAGGGGCATCTCTATCTTGAGTTATCTCCGAATACCACAAATTAATGACAAAATCCCTAAGTATTTTATCAATAAATTCATTGAGAGCAGCCTCAACTATCGGAGAATCAATCTTCTGCTTCCACTTGGGTGGAGGCGGTGAGCTAGAAAGGCGGGAATCATTCACAGACAACGGTTTCCTCTCCAAATGAGATAAATAGGTTCGGGGATGTACTGATTTAACTTTCCATTTGAAGTCAACCTCATTAGCTATAACTCTGAATGTAGAAACAATAATAATTGCTATAGGTAAATTCATCCACATTGACGTACTTGTATCTGCACAAATTAACAAAAGAAGAAGATTAAAAAAAAAAAAAAAACAGAGTACTCCTGAAACTTCAAAAAATTACTTATAATCAATTCATAAACGCAGAAATGAAACTACATAAACACAAAATAGTAATGGAAAACCAAAACATGATCAATCAACAGAAATGCAAAATACAATGTTTAATTGATTCCTAATACTTTGGAATAGTCCGAGAAACTTCCAAGAAGAATCCAAATGATGTAAAATCAAAGAATCATATATTAAAAAAATACAATTTAAATATCCGAAAGAGAAACAACATAAAACAAATAATTATTTTTTTTGGAATATTATCAATTAACTTACGAGACAAGAAATAAGTGACGATAAAGATAACCATGGCCAACCAAAGTGTACGTACTTTGGCTTCGTCGATCAGATCCTGTATTGTCTCCATTGGCTTCATTTTCCAGCTTTTGTTAATTTCTTCCCTAAGGATTCCGGAATTCAAATTATTAAATCTTTTTAAACATTGAAGAGGGAAACAAAGAAATCAAAAAATCCAATCTTCTTCTCATGCATATATGGATATATTCTTGGATCATCTAAGCTTCAGCGGTTGTTGAAATTGAAATTTCAAATAAACATGAGAAGGGTTAAAACAGAGTATGTGGAATTTGGTTGTGTTTAATTTATATAGAAATATGGTTTGGTAGTTTAGTTAGACAGCAATAAGATGCGTGGGAAAAGGAAACAAATGTTTAGGAGATTATGATTGTCTAAAATGTTGGCACGTAAGAAACTTGACTGCTTTTATTTTTATCCGAAATGTTATCGTATGTCTCTGGCTAAGGATGACTTTTCACATGACATGGGTAATATTTTTTATGTCTACGTCGCCATTGTAAAATACTCCCACCATTCAGTCTTATCCGCGGTCGTGGATCCAAATATAATATCTTAATATTTTATATTTTTATCATTTGAAAATATTTGTGTATAAAAATAATATTATAAATAAAAGTTTAATTGCTATTATAATAATTATTATGTTATATGATGTAACACCCCCTAAATCCAAACTGTCGCCAGAACAGGATTACGAGATATTACCGGACTTAAATACTAGTAAACGAATAAAATCGAGTCATAAATTTGAGTTTCAATCTAAAACTTTCTAAATTTCATCAAAAAGTCCTTAATATGGACCTACGAGGCCCAAAATACGCTTAGGAAGTGATTTGGGAATAAACAGGAAACTTTAGAAATTTTTTCCTTGAGGATAGAGGCACACGCCCGTGTGGCCCGGGACATGCCCGTGTGGCCTGCCCGTGGGCCTCCTATGGCCATGGGGCCAACCCATGGGGAGATTTGACTTACCACACATGGCCGTGGGACTAACCTGTGGGCAATTCTGACTTTGTCACACGGCCTGGGCACACGCCCATGTGACTAAGCCGTGTGAAAACCTGATTTTTCACCATTTTTAAGCTATTTTTACATACTAAACACATCTAATTCATGCCCAAAACATTGACTTATAAATCTTGATCAAATAACATTCATTTCACCTTTCAAACTTAGCAAATATTCATTAATTCATATCAAATACTTCTTAAGAGTTACATACCACATTACACCATAACATAAAACATTTACAAGTGACTAAAACAAAATCTAGTACATGCCACATTTCCAAAAGATAGATTCATCACCAAAATTTAGCTGAGGTTGGGATTGACTCGGATACTGGACAGAACTTCAACTTGACCTAGCCTGCGCATGGAAAACAATCGTACGCTGAGTATTGGAAATACTCAGTGGTACTACCATTATTCAAATTATAACAATAATAAAATATCATATCATACACAAATGATTAACAAATCATATATATAATTTCATACTAAGCTATCATATTTCTATTGTATCACTTTTAATATTTGATTCAATAACTCATCAATAAGATTTCCAACTATTCATGAACCTTTGGTTCATCTCTCAATCACATATAAATATTCAATTCACATTTCAAATATAAACAATTCATGAAAATTTGGTTCATGCCTTCAATCTTATAGCACAATTTGTATTTCTCATTTCATCTTACAATATCACTTTCTCATTTCATTCAATAGTTCAATTTATCAAATTCATTTAATTTTTTTCTCTTTACATATATTTCCCCTATTAACATGATTCAGACTTTGACGCCAAATACACCAGAGTGGCGACCAACGCCTCATCGGATAGTTCGAAGCAATTAAGTGACGACCAGTATCATCGGCTAAGTCAAAGCAAAGTGGAGACCAAAGCCTCATCGAATCTATCCGAAGCAATATAATGACACACCAAATGTCTCATCGACTCGAGGTCGAAGAATCCCTGAACTCTTCCAATCCTATGGCATGCCAACTATATCCGACTAGCCCGACTAGTTAATAGGGTATAGAATCATATATCAATTTCAATCAAATTCGCATCAAATTACACTTTAATCACGTCCTCTCATATATTTCTCAATTCAATCACAATTTGTTTCAATTCACATAATCATACATTTTCATTTTGACACACATATATATTCATCAATCATATCCAATCACATTCAATTCAAATATTACTACTTATCTCAATTTCATTTCCATGCATATATATATATATATATATATATATATTTATATTAAAATTAAACATATTATACTAAATAATTTAAATTATGATAATACAAATCAATATTTTTCTCGAGCTATTCCTCGATCACTTTTTCCTTTCCCTTCGTATTCCACGTCTCGGTTTCCTTGTTTGCTACGAAAATTAGCATAATTACAATTAATTAATAACACACATATTTTATATAAAATAATAACTTTCCATTCAACTTTTACCTAAATCCCAAATTTGCCCTAACCATTTTCATCTTCTTCCTTTTTACAAATCACATCATTTTCTTATTAAATTTCCATCAAAACTTCAATATAACTATCAAATTTTCACCATTTTCCATAATTTTGAATTTTTTCCAATTTAGCCCCTACAGCACAAAATTTATAGCCTAGTTTACAAATTAATCCTTTAATCAATTTTAATCAACAATTCTGTCAATTTAATCCTTAATTTCATCATTTGTTCAACATAAACCCTACTCAAAAGCCTATCAACTTTCAATATTTCAACTTAAATTCAAGAGTACTGTTACAGGCCAATTTTGGCCTACCCTTAAACCCAATTCCCTTTACAACCCAAAACCCAAATTTTAACTACCCACCCAAAATTACCCATTTCCAAAACCCAATAAAGACCAACCCATACCCGTTACATATGACCCAAACCCATAACACCTTGACCCAACAGACCTAAATCCTACCCAAGCCCAAACCCCTTTTACCCGATCAGCCCAAAGCAGAGAGAAAAAAAAAAGAAAAACAAAAAAACCTAGCCCTAACCTAAACCTAGCTCGGCGCCGCAACCACTCCCTTGGCCCTCAACTGCTCCACTGTGCCTCCGACCACTTGCTCTGCTGCTTTCAACCATCAGCCATACCCTGCAAACGGAGTAAACACGCAAGAACAGAGAAAATAATAGCAAAATATTTGTAAACATCGGATATAAGAACCGATAAAAGGAAATGTAAAGGGGGTTCGGATACGAGGGAATACACCAATATTAGATTTAGAAGCAAATATACATGCAAAATAGAGTAGGATCGAACGAAGAATAGCACTAAATCAGAATCGTAAATCAAGGGTTAATATCAAATACAGAGGTGATTTTCTTTCTTTTTTTCTTGGTGTTAGTTTCGAACCCATTTTTTCCTTCTTACTTTCTTTATTTTTGTAAATATACATATATATACATATTATATTTAAAAACTAAAAAAAATACAAAAAAAAAATCACTATTATTACCTTTCTGAACCTCCGCGGTGGCCGGTGATGGGCGGACGAGCGAACGGAGACCATCAGACCCCAAGGCTGGATCGGGAGAGGTAAGGGCAGAGAGAAATGGGTGTTTTTTTTTTTTTGTTTTTGAACGGTTAAGAGTGAAATAAAAAAAATATTTTGGCCTTTAAAAGGAACCCGGTTGCCCGACCCATGGCCCGCGTGTTAACCCGATCCGGGAGGTTAGATCCGCGTGTTTTCCCTCTAAAGGGGGAAATTTGCGCAACCGATCCCTTCCCTTCGCAGTGCTCGCTGATTAAATCTTTCATATATTCTAATTTAGCCCTGAAATCTGTTCCGGTTTCCAAAATGGTTCCCCATACTGCGCAGTGTTTCGAAAGTGTGGGAAATTTTCTCTTTCGGTCCCTACTGGCTTCATGTGTGTTCAAATAGGTCCTCATCGATTGCTTTATTTTAAAATTCGGCCTGAAATTTTGATTTTGCTTTCAATTTCATCCTTTTTTCCATTGTGATATTATAACTCTGTTATTCTTCTTCATTATTGTATTGTTTATTGTTATTAACACATTTGTGTATATATTATACATAGTATTGTTTTTAATCACTCTATTTTAAAATATTATCATTATATTTTATTTACCTTTATATTCATTATTATTATTAGTATTATTTTTGCTTATTACTTATATAAATACATATATGTCATTATATTTTAATTCTTTTTATTTATTATGTAAATACTTTCTAACATTATTATACATATTTCGTATTCCTTTTTAACCTATGTATAAATTTATCAACAGTCATTTTTTAGTACATATTATTACTTTTTTTTTACTTTATTACTATTATACATATCATATACTATTATCTTTATTATTTTTGTTATTACCATTTTTATCATATATTTGTTTTATACTATATATTTCATGTATTTTTAATGACTAAGTTTATATATTTAATATATATATTTTGTACATTTTAATGCTATGTACTGTATATGTCTTCAAGAATTATATTATATGTATATTATGTATATATTTTCAATATTACTTGGTAATCTTTTTAACATATGTGGGCACATACATTTATGAGGTATTGTTTTAAAATATATATATTATATATTATTTTCTTCATCATCATCGTTACTATTATTACTATTAGTATGTACGTATATTTCATGTAATTTTGTTATCATTACCTTTTACATGTGTACATTACGTATATTTTATCTAGTATATTATTCATATTTGTTTTCATATTATTACATGTTTTTTTTATACCGTATTGAAATACCCAAAAATATATCTTTATTTATACCCATGATTTCCTTTATATTATTGTTGTGAATATATAATCTTGTCATCACATTATTTTGCGCATATTTCTATACTATTATGTTCTTTCATTGTGTTTTTCATGTATTATTTTTTTTTATATGTATTATCTTATATACTTTTTAATACTATAAGATGTACACATTCTTAATATTACACCATGTACTTATATTTTCAATATTATTATATATTTTCAAAACTGCTATTATATTTATTTTGATTTTAGGTATTACTTTTAACACTAGTCCATTGCTATATTACTATATTGTATTACCACCATCACTATCATTTGCTTTTAAATATTTTTATCACGAATCATACGACTTTCTACCCCATGCCAAATTGACCTATATATATAGGCAATGTTCGGTGTTTAGAAATTCGAGAAACCGTGCCCTAACGTATTGGGTTTCGGCTTTCTCGTCTAAATCTAAATGCTCGAATAACCTTCTCAAAATATAAATTTAAATAAAAAGCTTATAAAGTACTATTATTTTTGCATATCATTAATCGTTTCTATGTATTCCATTTCCGTATTTCACTTTGTTATGCTTTTATCGCATATATTTAAAGTTTCCTTTACCCGTTACAAAAATTTTTCTTACAAAGGCAAATGTTCCGTATTTAGATACTCGGGAATCGTACCCTAACGTATTGGGTCGCGGTTTCTCGTTTAAGTCTAAATCTTCGCATAAGCCTTCCAAAACGATATGTAATTTTAGTACAAAAACTCATTCTCGAGAATTCGAGATGTCACGTCCTAATGCATTGGATATGACACTTTGTTATCTCGGGATAAGATTTTCAAAAAAAAGAGAGGCAATGTTCGGTACCTAGAGATTCGAGGAATTGCGCCCTAACGCATTGGGTTTCGATTTCCTTCATTTGTCCTCAAGTAATCGAATATCCTTTCAAAATAAACACCCAAATTCTAAATAAAAGGCAAGTTTAGCCTCAAAGGATGAAATGTCGTGTCCTACCGTATTGGATGTGATGTTTTACCTTAAGGCGAACCAGTCAATAAACACCCAAATTCTAAATAAAAGGCAAGTTTAGCCTCAAAGGACGAAATGTCGTGTCCTACCGTATTGGATGTGATGTTTTACCTTAAGGCGAACCAGTCTTTGATTTACGTTTTCAATCTACCCAAATGATTTTAAAGCAAATAAGGGTCGTATTTTAAAGTTTTCGAATCATCGACTTTTAAGACACTAATTAATCGACAAGGTACCAATTTTGGGCGTATCGGGGGTGCTAATCCTTCCCCGTACGTAACTCACTCCCGAACTCAATTTTCCTGATGTTCGCAGACCCCAAAATGGTGTTTTAACAAACTAAAATGTTTTTAAAACAACCCCCTTTTTGAGGTGGCCGATCGCACCCTAAAAAAGATCGGTGGCGACTCTAATTCATATTTTTAAGTCGACGTCCGTTTTGTTTTCACAAAAATGGTATCGACAAGTACTTTACTCTAGGACTCCAAAAACATCAAAATTATAAAGAAAGGGACTAAATTAACTTACCAAATTAAGCTTGAAACTCAAAACCCTAAATTTTCCCTTTTTCCTTTCTTTTTCTTCTTTCTTTCTTCTTTCCCTGCTATTTCGTTTGCTTTTGTTCTCTTTTTCTTTTTTTTTTATTTCTTTTATTTACTAATACTTAATTAATTAATAATTATAAAATATCTAATTAATAACATATATATATTACATGTGTATTAATACATATATATACACATTTATTATCCCATCACTATTTGTCACCATTTCAATTAATTAATTAATAATAATAATAATAATAATAATAATAATAATAATAATAATAATAATAATAATAATAATAATATCTTTTACTTTATTTATAAGTAAATATATATCTAATATACATTTGTACTAATATTTTAATTACACATGTATTTATTCTTTGCCACACACATGTCAATAATTTGGTTTAATTACTAATTTAATCATTTAACTTTTCTCCATTCTATCATTAAGCTTTATGCTCTATTCAATTTAGTCCTTTCTACAAATTACTTCTAATTAAACTAAATTCACTTAACCAAAATCTAATTCAACTCATAACTAACTTCATAAATATTTTTAATAAATATCTACGAACTCGTTTTCTTAAGACGGAGGCCCTAAACTCACTTTTCCGGTGCTCGTGAAATTTGGGTCATTACACATGAGGTGTACAGCAATACAATGATAGTGGTTTACAGCATAAGAGGTGCAAAAAATTATTAGAAAGAAGGCAGTTCATATCATAGATGATACGAAGAGTCGTTAGAAATGGTTGCGCTCGAGCAAAACATGGATATCATGTTTGCTGACTTGATCATTCTCTTCTTGAAAAAAAGGGTATTTATAGATAGGAGAGCATTTGGAGTGATCCTCGTATTCCATTATTACCTCATTAGTAGAGTCTAACTTGAGCTTAGATTAGAGTATTGTATGAACGTGACCCCCTTCAAGGTTGATGAGCCAAAGAAGTTGGAAATATTAATGAGATTAAATTTGATGTGTTCTTAGTGGCATCGCAACAATACTCTTTTCATAAGTGCATCTATAATGGTGTTAGATGTTCATTTACGAGAGGCATGGAAGGTACTTAGGCGTAGAAGTAAAACAATTATCCCTAAGTTAAAGAAAAGTTTACAAAATGAGCTTCTCAAAGACTACGACATTGAGGTGATGGGATGTCATTTTTTTGGTGAAAATGGAGATTGTTGTCGTTTAAAATATCGATGATGAAGTCTAATGACTACTTCAACAATAATTTAAAAATTTTGAAATGACATCTTTTAATAGGTGTGATTGTTATCTTTTGATATAACACCATTTATTGGCCAACAGTTGAATTGCTTCGGGGGCTCTTTACCACTTATTTCTTTTCTGTTGTTTCACCAACTTGGTTCTTTTTGTAACAGCCCGATTTTTTGACCCTAATTAGAACGGTGGTTCTGGGACCATGAATCCGAGTCAAAAAATTATTTTTAATATTATTTTATGTGTTTACAACGTGTTAGAATGCATGTGTAAAAATTTCGTAAATTAATTTTACCGTTTGGATGGTTAATTTGGAAAAAGGACTTAATTGCATAATAGGTTAAAGTGACATGCTAATTGTTAAAGGTGCTAAATAGCAATCAAAGAAAAAAATAGAGTGCTTGCATGTCAAATAGACCACTATTAGCATGAGTGGAAAGTGATGGACAACCATTATAAGTTTTTATTATTATTTTATTAATATTATATGTTAAATGTATAATAATGTATAATAAAAACATTAAAATAAAGAAACCATGCATGAGTTCATCTTGAACTGCCGAATGTAAGAATGAATGAAGCCATTTTTTTTTGTTTTGTTTTAAAGTTCCGCACTCTCCAAGTTAAATTCGGGTATGTATTTTGCTCGGTTTTTGATAATTTTTACGTTTTTGAGATTGTTGCTTCGACTCTAAGACCTATGCTTGAATTTTTGAATTTGATGATGTATTCATGAATTGCCATTGTTGATAGCTTGGTGAATTTTGTGTTTGATGATGTTAAATAAAATATATGTATTAGATTAACAAGTTTTGTATATGAATTTTTCATGAATTTAAATAATTAGGGCTAAATTTGCAAAAATAATAAATTGAGGGACTAAAATGTGAAATAAAGAAAATGAAAGGACTTGCATGAATACAAGGAAGATTCGGCTTAAATATGTTGTTGTTAGATTTTTTGTATTTTGTAATTTATGAAAATTAGACTAAATTGTAAAAGTGTGAAATAGTAGGGTAAAATGGTAATTTACCCATTTTATGTGTTCTTGGATCAAATTGAATGAAATTGTGTTTGAATGAGCTTAATTTGAAATTGTATAGATCAAGAACAAAAGAAACCGGACTTGGATCGGGGAAAAAACAAAAATAATCAAATAGTCGGTAAACGTCGTTTATCGATATCCGAGGTAAGTATATAAGCAATTAAACATCGTTAATTTTGAATGTAAATTAGTTTAATATGTTGTTTGAAATTTATAGATTTATAATTGAGATAGTCGAATATGATTATGCATGGAAATAATATATTTGAGTTTAATTCAACTGAGTTACGACATTTGAAAGTCTGTATGAACTTTATGGAATAGCAAGAATTTTCAATATATGAATTATGTATAAGATGACTTTATAACAGAGATATTCGAGCTTTGAGCCTAGCAAGCCTTGTGCCGATGAATTAAATCAGGCTTTGTGCCTAGCAGGCTTTATGTCAGTGTACTAAATCAAGCTTTGTGCCTAGCAGGCTTTATGCCGGTGTACTAAATCAGGCTTTGTGCCTAGCAAGCTTTATGCCGGTGTACTAAATCAGGCTTTGTGCCTAGCAGGCTTTATGCCGGTGTATTAAATCAGACTTTGAGCCTAGCAGGCCTTGTGCCGGTGTGTGATACAGGCTTGTGCCTAGCAAGCTTTATGCTGGTGAATTATTATAAGCTTTATGCCTAGCAGACTTTATGCCGATATGGCATTGATATGTGATTACATGTAAAACCACGTCTAGGAAGTTGGCATTGTACGATATGTGTGATTATTCGTGTATCTTATCCAATTCCGAATGGATCAACGAGTAATGATAAATGTGATCGAATGTATTAAATGAGCTAAAATGATCAGGTATGTGATAGTTGATTTCCTATTTGAAAATAAGGTAAGTTTTGATAGTTGAATTGATGTTATGTGTTCTATATATTACAATGTGATTTTGAAGGTGTATGATAATGTTGTTATTGAATATATGAGTATTCACCTTTAAGACTAAGAAATATGAAAGTTTATGAAATGTTACACAAGATAAAGACATGAATATATAATCTTGATTGAGATTAAATTGATTCGGTTTTGCTAAAATAGTGTTTTTACGCACTTGTTATGTGATGAAAAAAATGATATTATGGCTTGGTAATAAATGATTCTTTGATAAGGGATTTTGTGTATTTGGCTAATATAAAACTTATATATGAATGTATATGATGTTTATGAAGTTGTAAATTTAAACTAGATGGAATCATGATATGTAATGCTATTGAAAATGTATAAAATAATGAAAAATGTATTCGGCCTTATGATAAGTGTAAATAAGTGATTTAAAAGCTTGAATTATGAGGATGTGTACATGAAGGCATAAGTACAATTGGTTATATGTGTTAACATAACCTTGAAATTTGAGAATGCATTAGTAATGTATATATATGTGTATATTTGGCCATGATAAGTTTAATTATAAAACTATAAGCTTGCATTTATGTGTGATTACTAAACATAGTTTGGTTTAGTAAATCGACTTGATTACGTTATTGTATTATTTATTTGTTTATAACTTACTAAGCTATGATAGCTTATTCAGTGAGTGTTTGTTTGTCTTTGTTTTATAGATTTTGGTGACTAGTTATGTGTACGGCGATCGTCAGCGAAGTCATACACACTATTGTCTGTTTATCGGTACTTTTAAAAATTAAAAAAAAAAATTAGAACTTATGGCATGTATAGGCTATACTATTCTCGGATGTGTTAAATTTTGGGTTATGTGTATTTATAATATGCCATGCGAAAATGGCTTATTATCTAGATAAGTTTGGTTTCTATGTTTTGGTCTGATGATGGATATATATATATATATATATATATTTGGTTTTGGTAAGTAAAGAAATGGATATAATTATTGTAGAAGCCCAAATTACCCGGGCCCAATTTTCAACCCATACATAAAATCCCATTTACGAAAAAAACCCATTAAACAATACCCACCTAACCTAAACCCAAAACATTTAAACCCAAACCCAAATTTTAACTACCCATAACCCAATTATAACCCAGCAGACCCGAGCCCAACAATGCAACCCTAGCCCAAAACCGAAATCAGAAACCCTAATCCCTTTTCCCACTTGTGCCGCCCTAGCCACCAACCCTCTGCCCTCTGACACCATCGCTTGCAGCACGCCACCATCGCCTCAACAGCTATTCCACCGCTCAACTGCTCCTGCAAGAGAAACACGCGAAAAAGACAAAAATAATAAACAAATACTTGTAAATGGCTATAAAAGCCAAATCTAATTCTGTGTAAAGGGTTCGGCAGTTTTAATAGATACAATATATTTTCAAACACAAAAGCAGTGACCTTAGTGGTGCCAAAGCAGAGAAATAATCGCAAATCAGAGAACAAAACACCAAAAATCAAAAAACAAAAGCCTAAAGGTGATTTTTTTATTTTTTATTTCTTTCCTATTTTCTAATATATTGTCTCGCACATATATACATATATATATCATATATTTTTAAAATAAAAAAATAAAAAATTTTACGGCGCCGGCGACGGCGACAGTGGGCGACGGCCGGAGCGAGGCCGGATTCCTCGCCGGAAATCGCACCTCCCCCCCTCCCTTCTCTTTTTTTTTTCTTCACTTTGCTGCAAATGAATTTTTTTTTTAGAAATTAGGGCCTTATATAGCTTCCCAAAACGACATCGTTTTGAGGGCTGCCCTTAACACCCAAAACGACGTCGTTTTGGGCCGACCCGCACGACCTGACCCGCTCCAACCTTAGGATCCGCGTGTTTTTTAAAAAAGGGATATTTACGCACGTAGTCCTTCCGCTTTTTCATGCATTTACAATCAAGTTATTTTTTATTTTAATTTGGCCCCAAAGGTTGTCGCGCTTTTCAATCTAGCCCCTCTTGTTGCTGTGCGTTTTAAAAAGGGGAAATATTGCGCTGTTGGTCCCTCTAGGTCACGCGCGCATTGCAATTTGGTCCTGTGTCCCTATTTTATTTCTAATTGCACCTCAAGAATTCTGTTTTGATCTCAATTTCGTCCTTTTTGCCATTTTTGTTCTTAAATATTATTTGTAAAATTATATTTTGCTATGATTATTATTTTATATTATTATATTATATTTAGTATTATTTTTAATATTACGTTTTTTACTACTATATTTATTATTTTCACTATTATTATTTATTACTTTATTTTTAATATTACTATTATTATTGTTATTAAATCTATTATTTATTAGTATTTTACTATTATTAGTATTAGTATTATTTTTTACTTTATACTTATATATATTATGTTTTTTTAATATTATATTTTTAATACATTATATATATTATGTATATACTTTTTTTAATACTATTATTATTTCTAATATATATATTTTACGTATATAATTTTAATATTATAATTGTGTATATATTTTTAATATATATATTTATGTAGTTTTATTAATAGTTTGTTTTTAACATTATTATTTATTATATGTATTTATTATGTATATTTTTAATACTATATTAAGTATATCTTTTTATATATTATGTATATATATTTTTAATATTATATTATTTATATATATTTTTATATAAATATATATTATCTTATGTATATATTTTTTAATATTATATTATGTATGTATTTTTAACATCATATTATGCATATATTTTCCATACTATTATGTGTATACTTTTAAATACTATTATTATCTTGTTTAATGTCATATGTATTGTTAGTGTTTTATAATTATTATGGTTATTATCTACCACGTATATTCGCAACATTTTTCTTATTGTTCGCACATTTTGAATTTAATAAATGTTTAGATTGCATTTCATTACAATATTGTTACAAGTTTTTTATCATTTTAGAAATATTATTTCATTTTTTTATTAAATAAGGCAACGTACCGATTTTAAACATTAAGTCGTTGATTTCATCGCTATGTTGGGTGAATATCATCGGCGCATGTTAAAAACGGAATGTCCTTCTAAAAAAAAAACCAAAAACCTAAAAATTCTTGTTTTTCAATCGGATCACGATTAGATATTAAATTGAGCTCGCATTTTTTGAAAATCAAGACAACGCGTGTTTAATAAGATACCAATTTTGGGCGTCATGAGGGTGCTAATACCTTCTTCGTGCGTAACCGACTCCCGAACCCTATTTTTCTCTGGAGTTTTGACGTAGACCTAAAATCGGCCTTCTTTTATCCAAAAATAAATTTTTTCTGTTAAAAAGAGGTTTTATTAGGTGTCCGATCACACCTAGGAAAAAGGATCGGTGGCGACTCCTCCCTTTTCAATAAAATAAAACTTCGGTTTTCAAATTTTCGAATAATCACTTCAATTAGCGACCAAGCAAAATTTTTACGTCGCTACAATTATATTAGTAAATTATTTGTGTTTTGGCTTTAGCATGTATATACATATAAGTCTGGAATGCAATGAATTTGATTGTTGGAAATGTTTGGTTACGATGTATTATTATTAATTTATTTTGGATGTGCTAATTAATTAAATGATTTAACTAAAAGATGGAAAACATTGTGCATGTATATTTGGTCAAGTATTGAGTTGATTTTGGAAGTATAAAATATAATATATTATGTGAGATGGATGTTCCTATGCTTCAATTTGAGAATATAATATATTATGTGAGATGGATGTTCCTATGCTTCGATTTGAGTGATAAGGTAGTTGATGAATGTGTTTTTGATTGTGGCATGGCTTTATAAACTATGAGATAAAAATATCATTATTTGTGAATTGGACTTATTGATACGGATTATAATGACAAGGGATGATTATGTTTTTTAGATGATTAGTCAAACATTTGGGCTAGCATAATATGTATAATTATTAAGGTTAATTAGATATGAAATGATATACTTAATTGAGATTTCATTGCGTTTTGGTATGATCTTTTATGGCTAATAGCTGAATAGGTGAGGAGTGAATTGGTCGTTTATTAGTAATTTTGGTATAATGTTTAGACTTATTATTTGACTTGTAAATTGGATATGTTATGAATTATCCTCTGTGTGTTCGAAATTGATTAATGATATTATAGAGAAATGTGTATAAATTAGTAAGGTACAAGATTATATTTGATCATTTGGTAATGTTTGTTGATGTCTCATATATGGATGTTTATTAAGCTGTATGACATGGCTAGTCTTGGCTTAATTTGTGCATGTGCAAAAGCTTATAAAATGATGTGTTTGATAATTAGTTAATGAAATAGATGTATGCAAATGGATGTTTTTAACATATGCTCGGTATATGAAATAAAATAAGATATGCTTAATTTTAGTTAAAGTATCCAAATGACATGAATTTGATGGTAGTATGGTGGAGCATTGAAATTATGAAGCATTTGTAATATAGTATTGATGTATGTTAGTTTGGTTTGAAATTTGAATAAGCAAATGAAATTAAAATAGTTGAGTTTTGAAGCATAGTTCATACTTGAGATACTGTTAGTAAAGCATGATTGTTTTAGTTGGGCTAAATACTTTAAATATGCGAATTTGGCTTATAGGATATAAGAGAATGGCAGTTATTTGAGTATTGAAATTTTTTGTAAAGGAGATGATATTAATTTGTGCATGAATTGTAATAAATGATTGTTCGGAGCTGTGTTATGTCCAGTAATGTCTTGTAACCCTAATCCGGCGACGAATACAGGTTAAGAATGTTACACTTTTTCTATAAATAAAGGTTTTAAGGCTCTTTAAGGGGAACTTTGCTTTCAATTTTCTTAAGTGTCTCTCAACATTTCCAAGTGTTCTTATTTTCCAACTTGTTCCTTTTTTTTTTCGAGTTCATCAAAGGCTTTTTTTTTATAAGTTTTTGTTTTCATTCTCTATCATTGCTTGAATCTTCTCTATTTTCATTCATGTCGTGTTTTCTTTGCATCAATAGTAGGTCTATTGACAGAATCTAACAAAGGAAAGGAAAAGAATTAAAGGGATGATATCTCCACCATCAATGATTGGGTTCTTTGTACTGTCATGAAGGACATGTGGAGAGTCTTCAAATTGAAAGTGATTGGGAACATCATTACTGATAAAACTTTTTCTATTAAAAATGGTAAAAATCCATTAAGCGATGTGGTGGAATGGAAAGGGCATATATTTTTCCATTGAAAATTTTCAAATTGGGTTTTTATTTGTCCCTATATCCACAGTTCATGTGGATCTTGACTTGACTTCATTGGAGTAGTATCGAGGCAACTAGTAGAGGGTGATTGCTTTCAATTAATGGCTTTCTTTTTAGGTTGTTGCATAAGGGGAGAGGAGCCATGACTTAGTAGTGTTCAAAACCTCTATTTCATCTAGTTCTCCTTCAAGTAGGGTCAACAGAAACTTTTCTATTTTCAACAACATAAAGGCATTGGAGCACCATCGATAAATTGAACAACTAGTGCCAATACAAGAGTCAATACATCTATGTGGAAGGCCAACTAGGTGTGTTCCCCTTCTTAACAATGTGAAAGGAATCTAACACCCTAAAAATCCAATCTAGAGGATGAAGTTGCTATGTGCCGTTCAACTATTACGAATAGTACATGTGATTCTCCATCACCAAGTTGATAAGGTTGAATCTCATTTGAATTCATTGTTTGGAAGGGGAAGAGTCTCGATGTTGTGGTTTCTGTTAATGTTGGTAATTTTAGAGACCAAATAAATCTTGTGTCGCAACTATAACAACCTATTTTCAATATCGAAAATAGTGATTCTGGGACCATAATTTCGATGAGTGAGTTATTATTTTATTATTATTTTAATGTTTACGAAATTATATTAAGGTTGTATTAAAATTTCGTTAAGAAATTTTGAAGTTTTCATAGTTAATTAAGTAAAAATGGCTAAATCGTAACAAGTGAAAAAGTTGAGTTCCATTTGTTAAAAGGGTTAAATGGCTATGGAAAGGAATGTTAATGGACTGAGATGGTAAATAACCCAATTAAAGGGTTAGTGGATATGCATAGACATGGTTTAAATGAAATTTTGATAGTTTTTAAAGGTTAAAGTAGTAATTTGGTAAATAAAAGAAAAACTAAATAATAAAACATAAAACAAAGATAGTATCATCTTTATTTTTTATTCTTAAACCCTAAAATATTCATTGAAGAGGATGAGATAATCGATCAAGCTTCATTGATGCATGTAAGTGAATTCAAGCCCCATTTTTAATGATTTTATGTTTTTGAGTCTGTTTTAGTTTAATCTAGGTAGCCCGGGGGTTGCAAAACTATTAAAGGTTAAGGGACTTTCCATGAATATTTTTGAATAATTTTTTATGTTAGTTGATGGATTATTTATCTTTGTAGAAAAATAAACAAGTTTTGTTAAGTGTTTCATGTATTTAGGGATTTATTTGAGAAATTAGTAAAATTTCATGTTAAAATTATGAAATGTTGGCTTAAATGAGTTGGTATAAGTCCCTATGAAATTCGGTTAGCCTATATGGAGGATTAAAATAGTTAAATTCCAAATTATGAGCTTAAGGACTAAATTATGAAAAGTTAAAATGTTAGGGGCAAATTTGTAATTTTGCATAAATATGAAATATGGATTGAATTGAATTCTAGAAGCACTAAATTGAATAAGATTATTTATTTAGATCAAGATAAACCACAATTGAATCTAAACCAAGGAAAAGTTAAACCATTGATTAACTCGACTTTATTTCTACGCCCTGATTATCGAGGTAAGTTCGTATGAACTGTAATTGCTTTAATGTTGTTTAAATTGAATGATTATTATGTTGCTTTGATGTAAATGTATTAATATTCAATGTATCAATGCTATGATTAATTAACGGATATTGAGTCCTGGTTGAACATTAGGAATTCTTAGGATACAAATGACATGTCATTAGGGATTTCATATTTCGAGTGCTGGTCTTGAATGTCCTACCGATGGTTGAGGTCCTATATTTGTTGTGTATTCCCCACAACTCGTGTGAGTAGCATCATGTAGCTTACATTTCGACCCACAGCTTGTGTGAACAGGCCCACTTCACAGTTTGTGTGAGCAATGATGTAAAGGAAAGGTTACAATATGTAAAGGCACGCTTTGTGTGAGCTTTTTCGAGTATCCGATGTAATTCTAGATGGTTCAATGGGCAAGAAAAGGAAACGAAATGGTAAGTATGTAAATAAATTGAATCATGATTTAATGAAAGGATTGATGAACTAAATGATGGTGTATATATATGGAAAATTACATATTTTATGAATGATTTCATTTATGTTATGGATGGACATACTAACTTGTGAATTGGTGATGTTGCATAGGCTTATACTAAGCTTATGGCATTGGTATTGGTTTGTACTTATTTTATGAATTGTATTATAGAAATGGTAAGTTATGTTTTAAGTTTATAAGAGCTTACTAAGCATTTGTTGCATACGTAGTTTACTTTCATTGTTTTATAGATTATCAGAAGCTTGTCGAAGACCTATCACACTATCTATCGATCATTTTGGTAGTTTTTGTGCATTTTGGCCAAGGTTATTAATGGCATGTATAGGATCTTTATGATGTATGTTTTGGTATATTAAGTTATTAAAGTTGTGTTAGTTTGTTGCACTTTGGTACCTTTACTGTTTGTGCAAATTCTTACCAAAAACCTACAATTTTTACACAACACAGGCTTGTCACATTCCTATCATATTTTTGACCAAAAAAACAATATTTACAAGCTTCTAATATATCCTAAACAAATATATATGATATTCTAATAATCAATTTAATCCAACCATTCAAAATCAAAATCTCAATGGCATTCAACAATTTATATACATTACTTTAATATCATTTCAAGCATAACTATAATTGCATACTGTTGGGAAATGTGCTCATATTATAGTAAACATATAATTGTTTTCAATTTATTTGAATAGTGAATAAATAAAGTTAATTTCACATTTCACTATTATGTCAGTTAATTTCACATTTCACTATTATGTCCTTTGTGTTTTTCTTCTTTTATATTTTGCATGTATAGCGAAATTATGACAAGCAAATATTAGTTCATTGATTGTCTAAGTTCAAACTGAAAATAAGTGGCATTCTAAAAATGTTTACATTGTAAGAAAGATAACTTACTTCAGTAGATAATCTAAATAAGTCTATAATCCTGTAAAAGAATCGAAGTGAACATTTGATTCAAATACTGAGAAGGATTATTATGTCATCTACAATTCTAATTATGGAGATGGCTAGTCTTGGCTATCGAATCATTTGACTCCACGAGTAGAGGCATATATGTATTTATTGGTAGAACGATACATTAGACTAACCCAAGATTAATTAGTTCTGAATCTGTTTGTGAATTAATTCACTTGTGACGTTCATGGTGTGATTTACCTAAATCTTGAGTTAGTCACTGACCATGCATATGCAACTCATGTGCTTTGATATAAGTGGAGGCTTATGCTCTAAAGATTATTGAGCCCATAGTTGGTATGTTGGGTACATGACTTGTGTATGGCATGGCTTTACTAGCAAGTCGAAATGATGACCCCAAGATCGTTAAAATTATCTTCGGAGACGACAGTTTGTTCGTCAACAAAGTTGGGTAGGGCAGCAATGACGAAAGAAGAATGTTGATTTAGAATGGGAAAAGGGGAAGAGGAGAAACAACTGCTGTTGAATGGAAAATGGGAATTTTTTTCCTTTATTCTTCTTCTTCTACTACTGCAAGTTAACGAGAATGTTGTAAAGGTCGTTGTTTCCACGTAGGATGCCAACATGGCAAGTTAACAAGCCACCTCAGCTTTCTATTACATTCGTAATGGTAGTCACTGATTTGTCATTTTTCAAAAGTTGAATGACTGTTGGTGTAATTTATCCAAAATATAATATTATTTAATTATAATTTTATTGAAATATATTATTATTTTGTGTTGATTCTACTTAATTAGATAATTAAAGTATTTTATATTAAATAAGTCGTTCAAAATTATTAAATCAAAGATTATGTTGATTTGGAGATGTAAAATTTAATTTTTGATGTAATGGTTACTTTGATTCTTAATTAAGCTTAGAAGAAAATTAAGCTTATCCATCAACAAAAACAAGGGATCGGCTAGAAAAAACAACGGATGAAGGGCCAAAATCCCAACAAGTGCAAAAACCGTGGGCGGCTCCGACGTCTCACATCTTAAGATCAAACCAGATCCAACGGCTACAATTCGCCTGTCATCCAAATATTCAAAAGCTTAATACAAAATATCCTAATCCCAGTCATTCAAATAAAATATCTTTATTAGATTCTTATCCAGTTTGTTCCACTCCACTATAAATTTTGAAACGCATCGCCACACGTTATCATCTTTACCAGCTAAACAAGAAAATTTCTGTGATTTTGGGTCACGATGATAAAGTCCATCCTCTTACGTCCCTATTCTGCTCCTATCCTTGTGGAGGTTAAGGATATCCGCCGTTCGGGATTATCACCGTTGTCGAAAACGAGATTTGCTTCCACGATTCGCTGTTCTTCGAGCAACGACGCCTACATACCGAAGCTCGAGCCTTTTAGTAGAACAAAATTCGAGCGTGCTGTTAAAGACCCTCCCTTGATTGAGAAATCTGAGAACGATCTCGCTGGTACGTCAATTACTTGTATAACTTTTAAAAAAGAAATTAATAGTGATTTAGTATTTATTTTGGTAATTTCGTTATTTTCAGATTACTGTTCGACACTTGAAGGAGACGAATCTTATAGTTGCTGGAGAGCTTATTTCGAACTCAAAGATCTTGAGGTAAGCTTTTTATAGATTTAAATTTTAAATAATTGAGCTATTGCACTTATTTGGATGGTAAGCAAATACAGGTGAAATATGTTAAGTCTAGAATCTATAGGTTCTATTCTATGAATTCATTTAATTCTAAAGTCCATTAAACTAATCTGGGAAGGTTTTAAAATCCATAATAATTCCAATTTATTGATTAGATTATTGTGGTAAATTTACATAAAATATTATTTTCCTAGTTTAGTTCATTTTCGTTTGATTTCGTAGAAAATAAATCAAAGTAGGAAATAATATTTAGTCTCTAGTGTTTTTATGCCATAATTACGAGGATCCAACTATGACTCTAGCAGTCAATTTTTGAAATTTTGGTGATACTATAGGATATGATATATGTTCAAAACAGGTATAAATATATATATATATATATATTGGAATTTTTTGGAGGATTTTTGAAGGATTATATGGATGGTAGACATAGACATTGATATTTTAAGTTTAAGAAAACAGAGTCAGTAGTTAACTTTGTAATGCATGACAGAAAGAGGTAGCGAAAGAAGAGGTAGAGCAGTTAATTATACAAGCAGGGGGAGTTAAGTCACTGATTGGTTTCTTACATGGAATCGCATCCATCCACAACAATGGAAACAGCGAAGGAATTTCAAGTAAGGCAAAGCCATTGCAGACTGAACATGAACGTAAAAGATTCAGTCATATCCCAGATGGGTTGCCAAAATCTGCAGAAGAAATAGAGGAAGAAGAGAGAGCAAGAATGCTGGATTCCCCATTTACGAGAATGCTTAGAACCAAAGGCACATTTCCTGCCTGGTACTCTCCCGCACCTGACCACGAGACCAATTGATATAAATGTTGTTATCATACATACACTAGCCTCCCCTTGTACATAAAATGTTTTGGGAGTTTGTAGAAATGGGTTTTCAAGTGGGATTGCTGTGGAGAAACTGTTGTTGAATGTGGGGTTTACCCGATTCCATTTTTGAAAATGACTGTGTTGCAAGTTTGTGTTTTGAATCTCTGTAATTCAATTACCTATTAATCACTGTTTTTGTTTCAAAGTTTTACTTTGTACTACCACCATGATTTTGTTTATTGCAAACCGAAATTTGAAAACATAATTAATTGGAGGATAAATTCAAGCATCCCTAATATTACAGGGAAATTATCGAAATCAATATTGATTCATAATTTAAAATTATCATTATATTTACAAAATTGAACTTACATAAAATTGGGAGTCTACATCAACAAAAGATTTACATTCTTGAATCCGGGCATTGTTTGATGATAAATGAAAGAATTACATGAAATGGGAAGAGTTAGTTAGCTGATCCATAGTGAGAAGTAGGTTAATGCTTAAGACTTGGTAAAATCTATCTATTTTTAGCTATGCTTGGCGCAACAAATTTTCTAAAAGTAGAACAGGTGCCAACTTCTGTGTTAAACCATGCCTTCCTTTCTCCCCTCAATATAATCTACCCTCTTGCACTGCCAATTTGCCAACTATAAGCAGCCTCAGGCCTACCAAGGTGGGTAGCATGGGTAAACCTCGAATGTCGCAGGTTTTTGGCTTATCTTTTTTTTTCTTTTCTTTTCTCTGTTCATTATCCACATCTTCTTTCGCATTGTCTGATGCTGAAGCATCATACCTCAGTCAACGTCAACTTTTAACCCTCCCTGAAAATGGTGAACTTCCTGATGGTTTTGAGTTTCAAGTTCAAATAAACTTAAAATTTGATAATTCTAGGCTGAGGAGGGCTTACATTGCCCTCCAAGCCTGGAAAAAGGCAATGTATTCTGATCCGAAGAACATAACAAACAATTGGGTTGGTCCTAATGTATGTGGCTACTCCGGTGTCTTTTGCGCTCAAGCATTGGATGACCCAAAAATAAAAGTTGTTGCTGGTGTTGATCTTAATCATGCTGACATTGCCGGATACCTTCCGGCAGAGCTGGGGTTGATGACCGATCTTGCATTGTTCCACATAAATTCCAACAGATTTTGTGGGATTATACCCAAGAGCTTCTCTAAGCTTACGCTTATGCATGAGTTTGATGTTAGCAACAATCGGTTCGTCGGCCCTTTCCCGAATGTTATATTATCCTGGTTGAATGTCAAGTACATCGACGTCAGATTCAACAATTTTGAAGGCCAAATACCGCCTGAGCTTTTCGAAATGAAACTCGACGCATTGTTCTTAAATAACAACAGGTTCACTTCGACCATTCCCGAAACAATAGGCCAATCCACAGTCTCTGTGGTGACATTTGCCAACAACAAATTCAAAGGTTGTATTCCACGCAGCATTGGCAAAATGGAGAACTTGGATGAGATTATTTTCATGAACAATGACCTGGGCGGTTGCTTCCCACCGGAAGTTGGTTTGCTTAAAAATCTGACTGTGTTCGACGCCAGCTTTAACTCATTCGTCGGTGCTTTGCCACCAGAGTTTTCAAACTTGATAGGGGTTAATGTTTTGGATATTTCCCATAACAAGTTGACAGGTGTTTTGCCTGAGAATATTTGTAAGTTGCCAAGCTTGTCTAATTTCTCATTCTCTCAGAACTACTTTAATGGAGCGGCCAATACTTGTGTACCAACTTCGAGGAAAGACATCGTATTGGACGACACTGGCAATTGTTTGGGTGATAGGCCGAACCAGAAGTTAGGCCATGAATGTGAAGCTGTTTTGAGCCATCCAATTGATTGTAGTAAAGACAAATGTGGTGATGGCTCTTCACCTAAGCCACCTGTCAAAGCTCCTCCAAAGCCACAGCCAAAACCTCCCGTTTACTCGCCACCACAACAAGTTCTCTCCCGTCCACCACCTGTCAAAGCTCCTCCAAAGCCACAGCCAAAACCTCCCGTTCACTCCCCACCACAACAAGTTCTCTCCCCTCCAAAGCCACAGCCAAAACCTCCCGTTTACTCGCCACCACAACAAGTTCTCTCCCCTCCACCACCCATCAAAGCTCCTCCAAAGCCACAGCCAAAACCTTCCGTTCACTCGCCACCACAACAAGTTCTCTCCCCTCCACCACCCGTCTACTCACCACCACCACAACCAGTTCTCTCTCCTTCACCACCCATCTACTCTCCACCTCTTCCAGTTCAATCTCCACCACCACCAGTTCGCTCCCCTCCACCTCCACTAGTTCAATCACCACCACCACTACCTCAACCAGTTCTCACCCCTATACCACCCGTCCACTCTCCACTTCTACCAGTTCAATCTCCACCACCACCACCTCAACCAGTTCTCTCCCCTCCACCACCTGTCCACTCTCCACCTTCACCAGTTCAATCTCCACCACCACCAGTTCGCTCCCCTCCACCTCCACTAGTTCAATCACCACCACCACTACCTCAACCAGTTCTCTCCCCTCTACCACCCGTCCACTCTCCACCTCTACCAGTTCAATCTCCACCACCACCACCTCAACCAGTTCTCTCCCCTCCACCACCCGTCCACTCTCCACCTCCACCAGTTCAACCTCTACCACCACCACCTCAACCAGTTCTCTCCCCTCCACCACCTGTTCACTCTCCACCTCCACCAATTCAATCTCCACCACCACCAGTTCACTCCTCTCCACCTCCACCAGTTCAATCTCCACCATCACCAGTTCGCTCATCTCCACCTCCACCAGTTCAATCACCACCACCACCACCTCAACCAATTCTCTCCCCTCCACCACTTCAATCTCCACCACCACCAGTTCGCTCCCCTCCACCTCCACCAATTCAATCTCCACCACCACCAGTTCGCTCCCCTCCACCTCCACCAGTTCAATCTCCACCACCACCAGTTCACTCCTCTCCACTACCACCAGTTCACTCCTCTCCACCTCCACCAGTTCAATCACCACAACCACCACCTCAACCAATTCCCTCCCCTCCACCACCCGTCCATTCTCCACCTCCACCAGTTCAATCTCCACCACCACCAATTCGCTCCCCTCCACCTCCACCAATTCAATCTCCACCACCACCAGTTCACTCCTCTCCACCGCCACCAGTTCACTCCTCTCCACCTCCATCAGTTCAATCACCACAACCACCACCTCAACCAATTCCCTCCCCTCCACCACCCGTCCATTCTCCACCTCCACCAGTTCAATCTCCACCACCACCAATTCGCTCCCCTCCACCTCCACCAATTCAATCTCCACCACCACCAGTTCACTCCCCTCCACCTCCACCAGTTCAATCTCCACCACCACCAGTTCACTTCCCTTCACCTCCACCAGTTCAATCTCCACCTCCACCAGTTCAATCTCCACCACCACTAGTTCGTTCCCCTCCACATCCACCAGTTCAATCACCACCACCACCTCAACCAGTTATCTCCCTTCCACCACCCGTCCACTCTTCACCTCCGCCAGTTCAATCTCCACCACCACCAGTTCGCTCCCCTCCACCTCCACCAATTCAATCTCCACCACCACCAGTTCGCTCCCCTCCACCTCCACCAATTCAATCTCCACCACCACCAGTTCGCTCCCCTCCACCTCCACCAGTTCAATCTCCACCACCACCAATTCGCTCCCTTCCACCTCCACCAATTCAATCTCCACCACCACCAGTTCGCTCCCCTCCACCTCCACCAGTTCAATCTCCACCACCACCCGTCTACTCTCCACCTCCACCAGTTCAATCACCCCTACCCTCTCCATCATCCGTCTACTCTCCGTATCCACCAATTCAATCACAACCACCACCAACTTCACCTTCAGTTGTTGCTTTGACACCGCCACCTATAAAAAAAGTAGTCCTCCCTCCGAACTTGGGATTCCAATACTCATCGCCACCTCCACCAATGTTTCCAGGCTACTGAGTACTACAACCTTGATAATGTATAAGAAAATGAAGGAAAAGAAAAGATATTAGCGCATGCATTTTATTCCCAATACAATTGTAACATAATTGGTAGAGAGGTAACTTATATGTATTTAATGCCATATTACAATAATATGAAATCAAATGTTTCACCATTTTACCCTTAATTTCATATAACCTTTAAATATAAAGCAATTAGTTTTCTTTTAAATATTAAGATGCATGGGTTTATGTTCAATTTTAAAAAATATATATATAATATATAAACTTATTTACTAATATTATAATAAAATAAAAAATATTTTTTTGGTCATATTTATTTATAAAATCAAACTTCTAAATATAACAATAATAAATTTTGTTTATTAAAATATAACACAAACACCTCATTAACTGATTTATTATTATTTTTAATTATAATCTATTTTTTGATTTTTTTCATTCATACTCAAATTTAATTTTGTTATAATTTGTAAACATGTATTTTATTATACCATATAAATCAATAAAATATATAACTTTGTTCCATTGTTCCGTGCAAATTTGGTTTAATAATATAAAATGACAACAGCAACCAATTTTGATGCAAAAACGTTATTTATTTAAAAATATTTCATATCCAATATCGATACAATAAAAACATTTCATATTTGTTTAAAAATTTACATGGTAAGTATAAAAAATAAATCAATCCAATCCTCGACCAGAATGTGTGCCTCATCGGGGTGGTTGACAGTTGCGAGCTAGTATAATTAATATTAATTACTTAAAATAAAAAAAATTACATGATACAATTAATATTAATTGCTTAAAAATATTTAAAATTTATATTTCATATGTTAAAATATAAACAACAAGTTATAATAAATTATTTTTTATATTCTTACTAAAACATCATAATATTAATTAATTTGAACATTATTTAAATGCATATTTGTTGGTTTATAATATCATGTCTAAAATGGACATTTTATTCCTCAAAAACACTTTTTGACAGCAATACTAAACACTTAAATCTTAGATTAAACTTTTCCATAACATTTTTTAAAAATACTTTTCGAAAGAAATACTAAACTAATACTAAGAAAGTGAACTTTAATAATGAACTTGTTTAGAGTCAAAGGCTACTCCCGCCAACTTAGAAATTATATCAAATTGATAAGTTTTGGATAGTTGAATTTTAAAATTTTATATATATTTTTTTAAAATTTATAAAAAATTTAGATTTTTAATAATATTTTATAATTTTAAAATATTTTTTATTTTTTTAAAGATCGGTATTATATATTTTTATATAGATAATACAAAGAGAAAATTTGGAGGGTTTAAAAAAAAATTTTCCTTATTTTCTCCTACTTTTATTTTTTTGAAAATTTATCTATTTTTTAATTTTTAATTTTTAATTTTTGAATTTTAGATTTATTTTTAGATTTTTTTAGAATTTTTTAAATTTTCAAAAAAATATTTCAATTGTTTTATACAAAATCAAAGTTAAATTAACAAAAATTATGAAAATTGAGGACTAAAATTGTTATTATATTAATTAAAAAAGTGCCACCATTAACCGGCTAACGACAGAGTAAAAAATGTAATTCTGAAAATATTGTGATCAAATTGTAACTCTTTTAATTAATTAACTAAAATGAAAATTTAGTCATAATTGAGGGACTAATGATAGTTTACCCTTAAAACTTTAATCCGATTGGTGGATAGTGGGTTGAGAATGTGAATAGGATAGGTTTGCTCTGGCCCAATGGCCTCAACCAATCATAAAACGGCAGCGTTTGGTTTGCTTATGGTTTGAAACTCGATTGCCTTCGGTCGCACGTTGAGTCACGGTTTCGTGGTCAATTATCGACTGAAAACAGCCGCTATCCCCCTCGACTCTCAACAACTTGAACCTCCAACTATCCTTGCACAGATCTCATTCAACCTTTTCTCTAAAATACCAGAAAATCGAAGCCAAACATAACTTTTTTCTTAAATAGGTTCTTTGTTTGATATACCAACTTTTAATTTGTTCTTTTATACGAAAGCAAAGAAAAGAAATGGAAGATGCCAAGAACCCACCACCACAACAATTAGTATCTTCAGAAAAGGAAGAGCTAGGAAAAGAAGAAGAACCCAAAACGGAGGAGGAATTACCGGCTTCAACTACAGCGCCAAATGGTGGAGGAGGATGGGGCGGTTGGGGTTTCTCTGCTTTCTCCGTTCTCTCAGATCTTCAAAAGGCTGCCACTGTTGCCGCTGAGGAGATCTCTCGCAATGTACACTTCATTTTTTTTGCCTTTTTATAATCATTTTTCGGGATTTGTTATTCCAATGAAAGTTTGTTTATTTTATTATGGTTAGATATGTGGGTTTGAGTGAATTCAGATCTTGGACTGAAACATTCTGTTTTGAGACTGTTTTTTCGAATACCCATTTTGAAGTGTGCATCACTTTGTTGTTTAATTTAGTAGGTTTTTGATACTGTGGAAACCTTATTCAGTATGGCTTTAGTTATTAGAGATTTTTGGTTTTGATGAATTAAACCTTACTCTGTGTTTGATACGTGAAGCATTGTAGGAAGAGAAAAATGAAGCTCGCTGTTCAAAGACCTAATCTTTTATTAAAATTCATATCCTAGGTGTTGGATTTGTATGGTCTGAATTTGGTCATTACATAATAAAAAATTAACTGCAGTAGAATTCCTTACTTGCTCCACCCTTTCCATGAACTCCCGTATCCATAAAATGGTTATAATTTATGTAATCAATTTGATTGTGGCAAAGGAAATATGTGTTATTTATCTATAATGAACTCTTTTTCTAATTTTTTTTCCCAATTCTAGGTGGAGCCTTTTGTGATTTGCTTTTAAATGCATTTTGTCAAAGATGCAGCTCACTGTTTGAGGACCTTACAAGTTGCTACTATAGTCATTTATTCGTTACGTTAGACCTGCTGGTTGTAGAAATATCATTAAGTTTCACATAGGTACTAGATGTTGTGATTTATTACTGACATTACATTCCTTACAAAGAACTCTATTCACTATTTTGGTGAAAATTTGTCCGACTCATTATTTGAAAATGAGTCTTGTCAAACTTGCAACTAGGCCATTTTGCTTAAGGATTCTGAGTTAAATTTATACTTTTCCTATTTGGTTTCACGGATCACTTGCATTTTGCTTTTCCTATGCTAACTATTACCATTTTATCCTAGTGAATTTGGAAATGTTGAATAGAAAAAATGGTATAATAATATTAAGATCAACAAGTGCCCCCTTAAGGTCAATGACTTTCATATTTTCTCTGTCCTCTTAACACTTTCAGATTTCTGTTTGTGCAGTATGAGTTTTTAGGCTTTGGGAAGTAATATGTTGCTTTTAAACATTTCAAATGGTTACTTGAAAGTTTCTTGATTCCAGTTGTGAGAATCCTCTTTATGGCATCCAGTAATGAGAATTATCTTCATGATCTAGAAATATCCTGAATAACATAAACTGATAATTATAGGAGATTTATGCAACTTCTCATGTAATAATTAGTCATAGTAGGTTGTTTTTAATTTTGTTAAGCAGTGCTTTCTGCATGCAGGCTTCTGTGGTTGCAGAGAAGGCTGCAAAGAGCATTGCAGATATGCAAATTGCTGAAGAGTCAGAATCTTCTAAGGCAGATGAAGCAGAAGAATCTCCAAGTGAAAAGGGAAGTGAGGATGAGGATGAGGATGACAAGCTACGAAAGTCTGCTCTGGATAAGTTAGAGAAAGCAAGTGGCGATTCTTTCCTTGGTCAGGCAAGTCATTTTTATATTATTTTTACTAGTATTTGCTGCACAAATCTGGAATGATGGTAATCTTCTTTAAGTTTTGTTTCTGCAGACACACCAAGGTGTGTACTCAGTTGTACCATATCGTTGTGATGGACCAGAATCAATATTTTGGATTTTTATCTTTTATATTCTACTTTCATTGTTTGCAGGGCTTGAAGGTTTTTGACAACTCTGTGGAAAATTTTGCTTCTGGTGCATGGCAGGCACTAGGGAGTGCATGGAAAGGGGGTACCAATTTTGTTCAGAAGTATGTTTCATGTCTTTCAATGTGTCATTTTATTTGCATCTTGTTATTGATTGCATACGGCAGAAGATTGATTGTTCAAATTGCAAGCTATATAGAGTTTGGTTTTAAAATAATTAGTTGATTTCCAGGAGCTAACGAACAAAAAAAAGAGAAAAAAGGATAGATGCTTGTTAATTGCAATGTGTCTTCAAAACAAATCTTTGGAAGTCCTTCAGTGTGAATATTTAATTTCTAACTAGTGGATTCAGAGTTCTACTATCATAGAATATTTTCCCGTATATTGGATCTTACCTTTCCTCTGTAGAATCCATGATGTGATTGTATGTTCAAGACATTAACCACTATCACTTGGGACTCGGTAGAATTTTCCTGGCGTTGAGAATATTCAGATGTCATGTTTGGATAGACTTATTTCTAGAAATGGGATTTGTTATGCTAAGATAAACAACTGAGTACCATAGGCTGCTGCTTGATTTTGTGCTTCCATTGTCTAATTTCCCTCTATTTTCTATTTTGTGCTTCATTGTATAATTTTCCTCAATTTTCTCCTGATGCAGTAGCATTCCATAGTTCATAGTTTCCATAGAACTCAAGAAACGGATACTTGTGAAAGCATTTTTCCACTAATAAGTTCGTCTCTTTTATTGTCTAGGCTTGAGCATTCTGCTGTGAACATTGCAGATTCCATTCAGCATGGAGGTTTACCTGCTGGTTCAGTTGCACCCTCATTAATTGAGGTTTGTCATTGTTCAGTCCCTATTATCCTGTTTGGTAATGTTATGAATTATGATGATCTCTTTTATCTCACATTTATGTTGCAGACTGGAAAAGCCTTTACGACAAAGGGAATGCAAGTGCTTGAATATGTGGGAAAGGAGACTATGGATTTACTGATCAATGAAACTGGTATAGAAGTTGAGAAGAACTCTAAGGGCACTGAACATCTATCTGATGAGGATCAGTCAGTAGAGGAAGTTAGTTTTGATCGATGCTTCTACATATACGGAGGTCCAGAGCAGTTAGAGGTTAGCTTCTTATACTTGAAGTTGATATTTGATGATTAAAATGACTAAATTTTTCTACATTACTCAGGAACTGGAAGCATTGTCCAGCCATTATGCCCTTCTGTTTAATCGGAGAAAAGCAAAATTGCCTTCTGAACAGAAATCTGTGTATGAGGGAAAGCTTAAACAAATCCAACAAATTTTCAGTTTAGATGCTGAAATTGATGGAAATGGTCCACAGTCGGCCAAAGGAAAGAAAATAGAGACTGGAACTGATGGCAGTCATGATGAGATGAAAATTTTACATGATTCAAGTGTCAGCAAGGCTGCTGATATGGCTGTCGGGTAATTTGCTGAAAACAGTTGGCTTTTCATTTACCTTAGCTCAGAAATTGTCTGCTCCATGGCATTAGTGGCTAATGGCTATATACTGTGGTTCTCTGATTGTCTGCACTACTTATAGGCATCTTTTGTTTGGGCTTTCATTCAGGAGCTCATCCAGTTCAATATCAAATTGGAATTTCCTTTTAATGAGTTGGTTTTGGTTTAATATGCTAAGTAGCCTTTGCTTGATAACTATTCCATTTTCATCCTTTGGAATTTAAGTCTTAGACATGCTTTGGAATACACAATAATAGATTTTGACCTAACATTTTTTGTATTATATGCATGGGTGCAACTTGCAAATTTGTAGGGTTTCTGGATCCAGTATGAGCTCAGAGTGGGCATATAGCAATAGTGATATAACTCTTGTTCTGAACTATCAACTCATATTATAGTGTTGTAAACTTTTATTTGTCGTCTTTTTTTCTTCTTCTGATAAGCATAGTGATATTCATAATTGTTGCTGGTCTGTTGTTAATTCCACATTTTCAGGTTCACAAATGCATTGGCAGGATTAGCTGTTAATGATGTAATTCAAAGAACTGCTGGAAGGCTAGATTCGTTGCACTCAGAGGGGGTTCATGTATTGAGATGTTTTCAAATTCTTTTCAACATTTTTATAATTATTTTTGGACATGATTTTCATATCCTGAACCTTGGCGATCTTAAAAGATTATGCATGTCAATGCAGAGGCTTTCAGAAATGTGCTGTTTAGCAATGTCTCATCTCCTGATGCTGGGTAAATCTGTCATATCTGGTTCTAACAAAGTTCAAGATGAAGATGCCGATGGTGATATGATGAATATTGACTGGCCAGAAGATTCTGTTGAGAAGGCTAAACTAATAAGATTAAAGGCACAATCAATGACAGGATACGTGGAAGCTGTATCCAGCAGCTTTATCACAGGTTAGTTTCCTTGTACTCCTTTGTTATCAGTTATATTATATATGTTAACATTGGTATGCATCTCAGCAGAGGGTGATTATCTTTAAATGTGTTCAGGCGTATCCGATGTAGCTGAAGCTTATCTAGCGGCCATTAAGAGTGTTAATGCAGATTCACATGAAGCACTTACAAAAGCATCTATCCAGGAGAAAGCTAATTCCTTCTCTGAACATCTCCGTACTGATCAGAACATTGCAGTGAGCAAAATCCAGGATGGACTCCAAAATTTGTCGTATGTGGTCCTTTCGAACTCAATGCCAGCTGCTTGAAAACCTGAATTCTCTGCATGTCTTGTTAGTGCGAATGTAAATAGTTGCAACTTAGATGGGTTTTAACCCCCAGTATTACTAAACTTTTTATGCTCTACACCATTGAAACTGAACTCATTTTTTAAGCAGGGGGTAAAGCAGTTTCTTTTGTGTAGATTTCTTTGTTGAACTTGAATGTTAATCTGGAATGTTAAACAAACCATTTCCACGTTAAGGATCAAATGAAATTCAAACATCATGTTCTTTTTTACGGATTTCAAATGTTTAAGAAAATTTTCTTGTTCTTGATTTTATGTTCACTATTTTGGAAAACTGAACTGCGACCTTTGTGCTTTACATGAAACAGTGAACTGCACCATACAGTGAGTGAAGGTGGGGGTAAGTCATATAATGCATACATAAAATGCAACGTGCAAGTCATTTGATCTCAATTTGACACAACTGATCTAAATCTTGCCAACTAGGTTCCACTGGCAGAACTCTGATACCAGGGAAGCCTAAGGGAACCCCACTCATTGACCATGCTGTATTTAATTCTAGTGATATCAAATAACTTATTTCGGGTGCTGGAAACCAATGCAAAAAGTTGGAATTGGGAATAGTGGCCAATGGTTAAGAAGGCAACAAAAACATTGTTTTATGGGGAGATGTAGGAAAATGAGAAAGTTAAAAGAACAGGATGTCATCGTCAACTACAAAAACCTTTGGACCAGAAAAGTCAGAAATACAAAGTATACAAATAACAAATAAGAAAAAGGAAAAAGGTCTGGCTATGGAGTGACGTTTGTAAGCGCAACCTCCTTAAGGTAGGTAACGGTAGTACAAGTTTTCCATGACTGTTAACTTGAGATTCTAACTTTAGGTCAATGCCAATCCTAAGTTCAGCCACCTAAAACAAATAGCTGTGTTAACAATGTTAGCATGTGATTACCAGTAAGATGAAACATCCTGTATAACTGTTGCAACACTAATCAACAAAACAAAATAGATCCTAGGAAGTTACAGGAACCTCAACCTCATAATCTGACCCCTGGATCATCCCAATCAACCCACTTTATGAACAAGCCAAAAGATTATAGCTTCATTCTAGGCCTTGTTCCTCGCCTTAAATAAAGTTATCAAGTTTAGTTAAGCCTTTCCTCTGAGGAGGTCATTGCCTCCTCACTCCCTTCGATCTCTTCAGTTGGCAATTCCATTAGTTTTAGACCATCATCATGCCTCAAGACCCTAAGTTGATGCTTCATTAACTCGATTTCTTTTTTATATGCCCCACAGATCTCGTCTTACTTGTAATGCCTTTAACTCGACCCGAATTATCGAGTCCGAAACTCAAGTGTTACTCCACACAATATTTAACAAAATTTTCAAAACAACTCTTTTGAACTCGACTTTAAACATTTTTCAAATTACTATATTGAAAATCTCATTTTTAAAGAAACAATTGAAAATATTTAGACGTAATAGAATACATCATACTTGTCACCTGTGGTAGAGCATAGTGGAGACCCAGTAGGGCCATGGCCCCCCTATAATGATAAAATTTTAATTTAAGCCCTTTGTAATTTATAAAATTTTAAATTAGCAATGGTAAAATTGTACTTTGGCCTCTCAAAAATGATAAAAATTTGGTTTAACCCTTTAAAAATTATAAAGATATAAGTTATTAAAATGATAAAATTATATTTTTACTATCGCAAAAATATACAATTTAATTCCACCCAAGAAAAAATTCAAGCTCCGTCATTGCTTGTCACTATATCTTTTACATTTCAAACATGTACTAAAGACAGACTCTTTAAAGCATAATTCTACAATACGCCTTATTTACAAATAGTGCGCCGTATGCATAGCTTCCTACTTCGTTGCTACATTAGCACACTCCTGGCTTGTCCTTCCCGCCAAGCTCATTCATACGACAATCTAAAACATAATCATAACACTTGTAAGTTCAGGAGAACTTATTGAGCTTGAATATAAATTACCTTTTTAAACTTTCTTGTTGAATTCTTCATCATGCATATTCGGATTACTCAACTCTGTTATTGGCGGATAACTTCACATCGTCAGATAACCTCATCGTTCTTAACTTATCATCTTTCATCTAACTAAAAGGTTGACTCAAGATTTTACCAGTTAATACTGCCCTTTCTCTTCCCTTCGACAACCATCAAATAATTATTCCAGAACAATCAACCACAAGAACTATTCTCTTGACGGATACTATTTACAAATCTTACTTTTGGCGAATTACCATGATAAGTTTACTAAATCAAATCATATCCTAATACGAATCAGTACACATTCATATTGATAAGTAAACTTCAGATCATTCAGATGAATTCTGCACATCTTTGTTACAAAACACCAGACATTCAAGATAACAACTTCATTTTCTTAGGAACCCAAAACTAGACATGATACTATTCAGATGTGGTGGAGTCCAAATAACTCAGAATCAACCCTACATAGTAAAGCCAACTTAGACCAATGGATACTTCTATCTTTCATAATTGCGAATACATCCATATTTTTAACTAACAAATTACCATGGCGAATACCCTTTTTGAACATATATATATATATATATATATACACTTTCTTTCAAAAAACTTCATTAATGATTCCTTCGATACATCACAGAACTAACCATACCAAAATAACTCCAGACATATCATTTCTTATCATAAATAAACATTATACGAATAGTTTATCGAGCATTATGTTTATTTATACCCCTATGTGGAATGTATTTCTCCACTTTGAAGTCAACCGCGAAATCCAAAGAGAGAAACCCATCTTCATATCGTTGTTTTGGTCCCCATGCGCTTCATTGAAAATGTCATTATCCAGTGTCAAGAGGCAAGTGAGAAAAAAAATAACTGACACAAATTATTTATATACCCATATTAATATACTATTTTTTCTAGTTAAATTGACGTTCCAACTGAATGATTTATAATATTGCATTCAACCGAAGTTTCAAGTGAAGAGCTTTGTCCATAACCAGATAATACCCAACACCCAACCTAAAAACATGTATCAGATTTGGAAGCTCATGCTCTTAGTTTCACTTTTAATTTGCCACCTTCTCTCCAAGGTGCCGGGAACATCATCGGAGCCACCAAAGCACTTTGTGCTGGTTCATGGGTCTTGCCATGGCGCTTGGTCATGGTACAAGGTGGTGCCACTGCTAAAATCAGGGGGCCACAATGTTACCGCCTTAGACCTGGGTGGGTCAGGGGTTGATCCACAGCAAGTCAACACTCTGAGATCGATCTCAGATTACATAAAGCCCTTGAGGGAATTCATGGCATCGTTACCCGATGAAGAAAAAGTGGTGCTTGTTGGTCACAGTTTAGGCGGTTTGGCCATCTCTCAAGCAATGGAAATGTTTCCGGAAAAAATCGCTGTAGCAGTTTTTGTGACAGCCACCATGCCTGGTCCAACACTCAACGTTTCTATTCTCATTCAGAAGGTACGCATGCAATGATGCAATGATCCATTTTATTATTGAATAAATTATTGAAAAGAAACTAGTTTGTTTTTGTTGGAAGGCATTACGTGATCAAGATTCCCAAATGGACAACCATTATACATATGATGATGGCCCTAGCAGCCCTCCAACCACCTTCACTTTTGGTCCAATGTTCCTCTCTTCTAAAGTCTACCAGCTCAGCCCACCTGAGGTTCGATACTCTCATTACTGGTCCGGGTTTTTAATAAATTACTTGGTAATTCGGGTAAAAATTCATATACTATTTAAAAATTTAGAATTTAGAGATAATAATATTTTTTAATAGAAAATAAAAATAAAAATATGAAAAAAATAGAAAACAATAAAAAAATATTTTTATTGCTTTCACCAAAAATATTTTGTAAGAATGAAAATGATTAAAACAAGGACTATTAATTTTAGATGAACTGCACTTAATTTTTAGTCTCTTTACTTTTTAATTTCAAAGTGTATGTTTAATTATTAACATTGTTAAATTTTTTATTAAATTTATTGGTGTGAGATTCCGAAACTCATTTGATAGCCATATAACTAAGAAAATGATATTATAATGAACATGAATTTAATAGAATTCTGCATTATATAATATACTTGCCACACCTTAAATCTATTTATAAAATCTAAAAAAAATGTATGAATAAAAAATTAATTGCAGGATTCTGCATTGGCAAGTATGTTGATGAGACCAATACGGTTGTATAGTGCAGAAGACATGTCAAGAGAAGTAGTACTCTCTCAGAAGAAATATGGGTCGGTTAATCGGGTCTTTATAATTTCGGAAAAGGATTTGGTCTCCAAGGAGGATTTTGTAGGGTGGATGATCCGGGAAAACCCACCCCATCAAGTTGAAGTGATCAAAGGGTCCGATCATATGGTGATGATGTCCAAGCCTATCCAACTTTCTAATCTGCTATTATGCTTAGCTAAAAACTACAGTCATTGAATTTGAGACTGACAATACAGTCAACACTAAAAGAAATTTAAATTATTATAATCTATTTATAATATTTTTATTATAAGATTTTATTGTCCTTCAAGAATATAATTCTATATCGTTCCTATTTTTTATACACTTTAAATACAATTATGATATATATTTATCTCTTTATTAATTAAGCCCCTAAATATTTTCAAAAAATTAATTAAACCTCTTTTTTTTTTACATTCAATTGAGCCTCAAATGTTAAAATCTCAATCACTTAAGTCCTTAGATTGTTAAAGTTAGCTGTCAACCGTTACAGAATAATGACAACCATTTTTCTAGGTTGTTTCCACTATGCAACATGTCAAGGTTGTGCCACATGATGAAAATTGATATTTTATATTTCCACTCTCATGGAATTAAATTTCCTATGATTTGCATCCATAACTCTAGCTACTTTCTCGCAATATATGCACTTTGTATCCATCATAGCACATGCTTTTTCAACCACTTTTATGAATAACATCTCTGACCTTGTGAATGTTGAAGTCTAACGGTTTATTTGAGTGTGTAAGGAAATGACTATGGCCAAACCTTGAGGAAACAATTAATTGCTTTGGGTGTTGCAACATTGATGCAATGATGTCGTGACACCAACCCTCCATCACCACAGGGGAGCAAAACTTCAATGAAAAATTGACCTGGAGTAGTTCGCCAAAGATGTCATGACACTAGGTGTGTTATATCATGACACTGAACCCCAATGTCTCAACTCCAAGCCTTTGAGGTCATGACTCCACTATTGAAGGTTGAAGGTTGAAGGTTGAAGTGAAGGAGCCCAAAGCGACTATAAAAAATGTCATTACACAACTAGTCTATATCGTGACATCGAGAACCCCAAACTAAGATTGTGCCTACTGTCGAGGTTGTCGCAACACCAACACTTGGGTGTTGCTATACTAAAGTTTGATGGGGTTAAAAATACTGTAGAGGTAATTTTGTATCCAACACCAACTCAAGTCAAATCATGCACTCTAAGGGTATTTTTGTCAATTGTTAGGGTTGTAAACTTGGCTATATTAAAGGCATACTAGATGCCAAACAAAAAAGAAGTCTCCTTTTATCATCTTTTTAACTCTCTCTTTTATTCATTTCACCATTTTTAGGTTTTCAGTTTTTCATTTCTTAGCTTAGTTAGTTAGTAGCTGGTAGTTGTTTCATTTTTACTGTAGCTTTAACCTTCTTTCAATTAGATTCAAATCCTTCTATTGTTATTTTGATTTCTCTTTAAAGTATCCAATAGATTTTCTCTTTGTGAACTTTTAAAAGTGTAAAATTCTCAAGTGGTTGTGCTTTCATCACCATTAGTGCTACTATCATCTCTAACAAATACTCTCTCAAGAGTCACTAAGATTTTCTCGATCTTGCCTTTTTATGTTTTCTTTGATGAATCATATAAGCATGAACTTAACTGATATTTGTATGTTGATGATGGATAGTCACTAAATCTTATGGTAGTTGGTTGATTGAGATGTTGCACGGTTAGTTTTTGGGTCAATGATTAAATTGTAACAATTGGACTAAATCGAATAAACTTCAAAACCTAGAAGTGACTCATCTAGGTCAACATTTAGATAGGTGAGACCGAGAGGAGAACCCATTGCGAACCGATTTGATTGTTTAGTTTAGTGAGGTTGAGAGATAAACTAGACTAAATCGTCTAATTGGGTAAAATGGTGATCGAAAGGTAAAATTGAATGAATTAGGAGTTTGAGCAATTTAGATCCCTAATCCAAGAATTGACTAACAACCTGTATATCAACTAAACACTTTAGCTCATTGATTTTATATTTGTGCACTTTTGTCTATTATGCAATTTAGTCCTTCTAGGTGTAGTTTAGTGTAGTTAACCCTTGATGTTGATTTGCCGTAATATACTACATAGTGATTAGCTAGCTAGACTTCTTAGTTGTATATGTTGTCATTGTTAGTCACTTTATCACCCAATTTCTCTTTGGTTTGATTCTTAGAATACTCGAATTGTTCTATTGTAACACATAAAATATTATAACCGACTTGTCACACTTGTAACCAAATCACTTTAATTTATGATATTTTGTGTTAATTCTCTACTCGATGTTCGTACACCATGGCATGATCAGTAAATCGACTAGTGAGTAGCCGATTTAAGTTCCTGAATGAATGCATCTTTTTAATTAGTCGCTTATTCAACAAATGATTTAGCGAGTTTGCAAACCAACTTAGCTTTGTAATTAAATTTAAATGCTATCCTTGAATTTTTTTTTTTCTAAAAAGCAACATCAATATATAAGTTTCCCTAAAATACTACTATTATTTAATAAAAATATTTTTAAAAAAACTTAAATCATGTCCCATTCAAAGTCATAAAGGTGATTGGTTCGGTTCAATCAAATTTTTTTTGAATTTTTTAAACTTTTCATTATAATTTGGTTTAACTCGGTTTGATTTTTGATTTTTTCTTATTATTTTTTGGTTTTGAATTTTTAGATTTATTTTGACAAAATAAGATTTATTTTATGAATTTTGAATATTATTTAAAAAAATTTCAACTTTTTTCATAAATATTTAAAAAAACAATAAATTTCAACAACTTTTAAATTATTTTCATCATTTTAAATATAAAATAAGTAAATTACATCCATGATCACTCTAAAATACTGTTTGCCATATTTTAGTCACTCTATTTTTCTTTAATTTCGAATGCCACACTAACAAATTTAATAAAAAAATTTAATAACATCAGTAGTTGAATCTAAATTTTGAAATATGAAAAGTAGAGAGATTGAATTCCTTGAAATAAAAATATAGAAACTAAATTTCAATTAATCAAAGAGTAGAAATATTATAGAAATTAAAAGTAAAATAAAATAAATAGAAAAAAAAAAACTAGAAGAGAAAGAACAAAAAAAATGTTTTGAGTTAATTATAAAGGTTTTTAGTCAAAAATAAAAAAAAATTTCACGTGTCAACCACCCAACGAGCTAATGTGCAACGTTAGTAATTTGTTAGTAAATTAACAGAATTTTTAACGATAGCTAGTGATTCGAATAATTATTTAAACTTGCTTATCTTAAACCGTTCAAAGATAGATTCACCCATGCGTAAAATAGTCACGCTAGTAGCATATTGTGGCTCTACCTATAAACCCTCCATCTACACGAACGTTTCTTTCTCCTCTATAAGCTCCAAGTAGAGAGAAGAGTGCCAAAGCCCCAACTATCAAAAGATACAATCTTATCCCTGCCACACCGATTCTCCCACTATATCCGCAACAATGGCGATTTTGTGCCCTTCATAAAAAAATTTCCCCTCTGCAAGACATTTACTCATTAATCTCTAGAAAGGGTCTTTGTGATTATCGAAAATGGCCACAATCGCTGCATGTTCTTCTCACTTGTTATCTGCTTCTACCCATTTCCATGGCTTCCCTAAAACCTATCTAAAAATTCATTCCCCTTTTCTTCATAAGCTCAAGGTAAAGCTTTTCTGTTTCTCCTTTTGGGTTGGTTACCAATTAATTCCATTCTGAATATTGGGTTTTATATTCTGCTTTTAATTGGGTTGACTTTTTTTTTTGTGAGCTTTTGTCCTGTGTCTTTCTCAGTCTAGGGTAAAATTAGATATTAGAAATGGTTCTTGAATTGCATAATCTTATTGAATGCATCATCATTTACTTGTGAAATTACGCGTCTTCTTGTATCCAATATTCTACAGCTGCTTCACGTTCATTCACTCAACTAGCTAGCTTTATTCCCATGTTATTTTGTATTTCGACTAGTCGTAATGCTTGCCAAAACCAAAATAGCTATGGATCTAGCTAGTGCTTCAAGTTATTCCTCTTGTATTGAGCTTTGGCCGGGTGAGTCGTGTCCTACCTAACTATGTTCATTGTAAAGTATGAAGGTACCGGATGCTAACAGCTTTTAAATTGATAGGCTGTTTTAGGGTTCTTTGTTTGTCAAAAGGAGCATGGGAAGTTATATTTTTATTGCACTTGCATATGTTTTGTTTTGTTCAAATAACAGAAGTATTCCAGTTCTTGAATTGTTTCGCCTATCACTTTAAATTTTCTTTGTGATAGTGCTATGTTTTTGTTTGTGCTTTGAGGTATGATTACTTATTGGTATATGACTTTCTTTGTACTCAATCTGTTTGGTGAATTTGCTTAAAATTTTGGTTCTACAATCTATAGTAAGAAGCAGGTACTGTTCTTTTAAAAATAAACTGCCCATTTGAATGTCTGCTTTAATTCTTGTATCCTATCTCTCCTGGACAAGATTATCTTTGGCCAATAATCTTCATGCTGGGTTCATCTTTATTAATTTAATTTTGACACATGGAATAATGATGTTTTTTTGTTCAGTTCAATGGTTGCTTACTAATTTACTTTTGCTTATTTTCCCTTTACTTTAAAGACAAGATAATTTATCATACTTTTTTGTGTGCTTACTTTGTTGTATCAGGATTCAACTCAGTATATTGAAGCACACAAATGTGGTTTGAGCATGAAACAAAACCAAGTCATTCTGAATACTAAGCCAAGTATCTGTTCTGCTATAAATATGGCCACAGGCGAGTCTGGTGATCCTGAAAAACTAAATTTTGACAATATAAAAGAGAAGGCAAGAAGACTGTGGGACAGTTCTCCTCAACCTGTGAAGAGATTTCCTTGGAACAGAGCTTTGGAGAACTTTGTTCAACTCACACTTGATCTTACACTAGCAGTGGTCAAATATCTAAGTGTACCCGTACTGGCAGTTTCATCCCTCAGTGAGATGTCCTACTGTGCGCATCAAAGGAAGTTGACCATCATCCCTGTTCCCCTACTCCTTGGCTTTGTACTTGCTGGGTTTCTGAAAGATACTGCCTTGGAACTTTCTCCTCTTCTCAAGGTATGTATTTTTGTTACTTATGAATAAAGGATGTTGGAAACTTAAACATGCTGGTTGAGCAGACTATTGAGATGCCTTGTCAATATTTATGAAATTGTTTACAGTCACTATGAGAATGCCGTATTTATGTCATTGTTCCTTAGTGTTTCTGGTAACTTTTGAGTCAGAATCTATCACACAGAGAATGCCTGGACATGTTTATTATTGTTTCCCTTCATAGAATTATTCAAAATGTCAAATATTGTTGTTATTGACACAGTACATATGGGATAAAATGTTGGCACATAACATTCTGTCAATCTTTTGGCTTGTTTTTCAGGATGCAGAAGTTCCATGGCACCTGATTGCAATAGCAATATTATTCACATTGATCAAACTGCCAGGCCCATATTACCCGTACTGGGGGCGGATTTTTATTCCTCACATTGCAAATGGAGCATTATTCAGGACTCTATGGTTTATGTTTTTGTGGTATCGCAGATCCAAAATATCAGGAGTTGCCAAATAGTCTGGTAAATGTCAGAGATTCTGAAATTGAATAAGCAGTAGTCTCAACAGGTAAAGGTTTTCGGGTAGTGTGTGTAACATAGAAAATGACCGGTAATTGGTGCAGTTGTCTTTAGCTGTTAGTATATGATAATCTAATTGTCAAGTTGGTTATTATCATAGACGCCCTTTCTTTTTAATTTTCCATTACTATGAGTAATGATGTCTAATTACTGGAGTCATACATGCACTTAGCATAGCTAATGCCTCCCGTCTTATAACAGATTGCATTTTGTGTCTGAGAAACCGGCCAGGACAAGCTGCTTGGGAAAATATATCAGAACTGGAGAAGGCTTCGACAAACCTAACCGGCTGGTGCTTGGGATTTTCAGCTTGAAACTTTGAGCACCCAAAATGCCCCCAATCTTTTATTTTTTCTGTGTGTGTGTGTCTTGTTTCGTTTAACCTTGAGTTTTGGGAGAGAAACTGGGGAACTTGCGGCTGTGTAGTCTTCTTTTCTGGACAGAATATCACGAGGATTTGGTCCTAACATGGGCTAAAAGCTTGCATACAGTGGCTGTAGTGAAAATTTTTAAATACATAAATTACGCTTTCAGTATTTGTGATAAATGCAAAGTTGGTAAATTTTCTTTTGAAAGCGAACCTTTGACTCTTCTATCCATACGAGCAGCTGGTATTCGGGAACTTGTTTTCGCAATCATGTTGCATGTGAGGTTGGGATAATATTGGATAAAAGATGTGTTTTTTCTAATTGTAAATGTTACAGATGTGTTGATTTCTTCAACTAATTCCTCTAATCCAATGAAACTAAATTTCAACTTTATGATGTCTGAAACATGATATGAGCATGTCTCATTCTATGTTATTATCACCTATCATTGACTGCTAACAACAGGTTTAACATGAGAATGGCCTAGATTCTGAAGAGTACTTATTCTAGGAAGTTGGAGCTTAAGGACATTAATTGTTTTGGCTTATCTATTAGTGGCTTTATATTATGCTGGTGTAATACAGGGTCTGCTGAAAATCTTAGCATTGAATACCATACATACATGTATACCTACTTTTCTGATGATGATTTTGAAGTTAGAAAAACCATCGGCTTATCAGCACTGTGTTTGATTTCTTCCCTGCTCTTTGAAAATCTGAAATTGAGCCTGGGCAACATGATAAATGTATTTCACGGGATTTTTGCTCCTTCCCGTCTTGATATCGTTCTTTCGAATCATTTCCAATTTGTTTCAAAAGGATAACTTGACAAGATTCTCTTTCAGCCTCTTATCTGTGCGTCACTAAATGCATACAACTGTTGCAGATAAGACAGTAAGATACTGTAATTGTGATGCTTCATAATTTATATGTTATTAGACTCAAGGAACAATAGTTGGACTCCTTCAATGGCTTTGCTATCCCGAAGCTTCTAACAAACTCATTTCATCAAAATACAACAGTGAGTTGTCTTTTAAGCCCATAAGAAGTGGACAATTCTGGTTGATGATGAAATTAGTGTTGTCAACTGGTAATTGTTACTTTATTAACATGTCCTAGAAATGGAAGCAGCATATTTGAGGAAGTTGATTAAAAAACTTTCCGCTGTTATCCCTCATGATAGCCTATACCTGTGGCTTTTGCCCCTATGTTTTGCCCTCACCATATTTCTTGGTTCGAGTTTTTAGTAAGTTTACTTTTTTGTCTCCTTTAGGTTGGGTAGGACTTGGGGGCCATTATGGTTTAAGAGGGGGAAAAAAGGTGTTGGGAGTGCGGGGTTTACCTTCTTTACATAGTCCGCATCGAGGGCACCGCTCGATGTTTTCTTAGACGTAGTAGAAAGTGGAAAGATGAGATGTGGGCATCTAGAAAGCCAGTTATTTATTTATTTGTTCTGGTCTTTTAGGGACCAATAAGGTGAATTGTTGAGATAGTTTTTGAATAGTGTTATGTATCAATACCAATTGGTATCCAGCACTGTCTATTCAAAAACTTGTCACGGTTAAGTTAATAATTTTTCTTAACAAAAGTCCTTGGTTTTGATTTTAGCTGATTGGACGACAAACAATTGACATTTAAACTATACATTAGCAAAATACCTTAAAAATTGATTTGGATTTGGATAAAGTCAATTCACTTTCCAAGTTTGGCGGATTAGATTGAATCGAGTAAAATTTGAAAGTATATCTTGGAGATTCAACACTTATCCTAAACTGATTGAACATATTTTTTATACTTATTTTCTTGCTTGTTTGATGGGAATATTAATTGTAATTAATATAGTATGCTAGCAAGTCTCAATTCTTTTATAAACTGAAAAGACTATAGGTAATGTACTCAATTGAAAACACTTATTCTTGTTAATTGAAGAACGTTTTTTTAAGTGCAGTGAGTAAAAAGTTCAAAGTGTGTTATAGGGTTAAAGTCCTAAGTTTTCATAGAAAAAACTTAGAGGAGTATTGTCTAGATCTTAGACACAAAAGTGAGGAGTCTAATCTGGTGAGTGTTAAAAACTGTAATTACTTGTTGCACAAGTTGCTAAAACAATGGATTATCTCTCTGGGTAAGACCCCGCAGACGTAGGGAAATCGAACTGTGATTTGTCACAATTCGGGTTCGACTTTGGGGTTACAATTATCCATTGTGGAAGGGTAGATTAGGCTTAAGACAATAGTTTTACCAAATAAATTATTGAGTAAAATTATTCTTTGAATGATGTTCTAGTATTATAGTAGCTTCTTCGCATGGAAAATAAAAAAGTAGGATTAATAGACCATTTGGTACTTGAGTTGAGTTTGACTTCAATTTTCAATTTGGTGCTCAAACCAAATGATATCATAAGACTCAATGAATGTTTGATATGTATGCTCTAGTAAAAGAAATAAGCACTCAATTGGGACATAAAAAAACTCATGTACCAAATTAAACATTAAAGTCAAACTCATGTACTTAAGTACTAAATTAAACTTAGGCACTAAATTTAAAAAAAAAATTAAAGTACTAAATTAAATATTAAAATCAAACTCAAATACCAAATAATATATTTATATTTCCGACATTAGGTAGCAAGTAACTAGACACCATTTTGAAGTGGAGCATTTTAGTTGACACTAATAAACCAACCCTTTCAAGGCAACCTTTAGTACATTGACTCGGCTCGTCAAAATAAAGATTATGTTGGTTTGAACGATTTATTAATATCTAAAAACAGAAAGAATAAAAATTATTTATAAAAAACCCTAATAGCATCTTTTTAGGATTTTGAATTTTGTATGAAAATAAAAGAAAAAAAGAGATATTTATGGTGCAAGACCTCGATAGCAATGAGCATTGTGGTCTCCCTGGTCAAGCTTATATGTGTACTTGGATTACGATATTAATATTAATTCAATTGATTAGACATTTGAATTATTATACAACAAATTGAATCTTCACTGCATACATATCAAAGAACCAGTAGTTTTAAAAAAATCATATAAGATGCAAAATAAATTCAAAAATATTAAAACAAGGACTAAATAAAAAAATTAAAACTATGAATTAAGGTTAAAATTTAAAATGAGGGTCATAAATAGCAAATATCCCAAGCAAAAAAGCTGCTTCCCTTCTATTGTAAGGTTTGCAGTGAGTTGCACAAAACAAACCCCACACATTTTGATAATTACTTGCTTGACATGTATGGGACATCGTATACAACTCATTATATTTGTATTTAATCTTGAAGCCCTGTCATTTTCGAAATTATTTTATTATTTTGATAAAAACCTCTAATTTGGTAGAAAATTCCCCCCCCCCCTTTGTTTTTGTCCTTTTGAGTCTGTAATTTTTGATGGAGAATGAACAGAATATGGCGGAGAATGGGGGCCATCACCGTGGAAATGTTTACAAAAGAATGCGGCGAACCGATTCCATCCATCAGCTGCCACGCACTCTATGTAGGGGCGAGCTTTGTTTTGGGCCTATTCACTTCCTCATTGCTCATTGATTCTAAAGTTTCCATATATGCAATATATATGACTAAAATACCAACACTGAATACATGGCTGATGATGCGTAAATCTTGTTCATAATGTTATGGGATTAAAATGGGCAAAGTTTATTTGAAATTAACAATGATGGCGTGACAAAGAAGAGCCAAATTTAAGTTTTTTGGGGGGAAGAGATTCAAATTGAAGTGTGGTCCAGTCTGTGTGATGGATTGGTGGATCACAAAGGGGAAAACGTTACTCACCAACTGTTGTTGATCTAATCATTTTACTACTTTGGAAATGTATGGCTGGTTTAGGTTTTTTTTTTTTTTTAATCTTATTTTAATTTAGGTGTCAACATATAATATAAGTATATGTTGGATTAGATTATGTTTGATTTTTTTTTGGTTTTGAAAGATTTTTTTATAATTATATTATATCGTCTTCGGCTAAAACATTGATGCTTTAATAAAAATTATAAATCGATAATTTTGAAGACAATACTATATAATAAAAAATAACTAAAATACTTATGAAATGTGCTCTTTTTTTATACAATGTCTAAAATTAAGTATAATCCTTCTTTAGTTCTTAAAATAGGAGAATTAATGTGTTTCAACACTCGAATTCACAAGCTCTTATATTGGTAACAATGTCGATACCAATCAAACTAAAATTCAATTGGTATATACATAATACCTCGTTTGGTTACATGTATAATAATACGATAAAAAACATATTTATTACATATATATTACAATAATTAGATATAAAATAAAAAATAGTTAATACAATTTTAAATTTTAAATTAAAAAAATAAGTAAAACTCTAGTAAAAAATACGATATCTTTAAAATAAGTGAAAAAATTTCTTTCTCTTTTCTGAAAATACTTTACTGCTAACTCGTATAATAAGAAATCTCCTGTCAAACTGTTAAATTTTACAAATACATATGTACATCATATAATGGGGATGCAAGTTCCAAGCAATTTAATTAATGCAATCAGCTATCACGCTTTTGATTTTATTCTAAGTATAAAAGATTTTGACTGAAAATTAGTGGAAAAATTAACAAATAGCCCTATATTTCATCGAGTTGAAAACTGTTGATCATGAACTTGGGAAGGGGTAAGTGTAAAAAAAAGGATGTTTGGGGGGTGAGGGCAAAACATTCACGTACTATGAAAAAGTATAAAATATGATAAGTTATATACGATCTAAATAATATAATGTATGAAAATTTTTATAAAATATATTAAACATGATTATGTCAGATGTAATAGTGTGTGAGTGGATCCTATGAAGGAGAAAGGAAGAACCAATAATGCCACACAACAACGCCTTTTAAACTAGACAAAGACACCAAAACCCTAAATGACAAAACCAGGCTTAGAAAGAAGGCTAGAAGTTGTTTAATCTTTGCAACATCTTTTCATTATTTGAAAAGATTCCATCTTGACAAAGGGGCAAAGAAATATTTTTTTTAAGTGAGAGAATAACAAAAATAATAATGATAATAATGGGGACAAAAGATACCCTACTGAAGAAGGGTCACAAAAATGCCATGAAAACAATGGAACTTGTTGTCATTCACGTGAAAGATGCTTTCGAGAGGAAAGGATTTTTGATAAGGAATTTAAGTCTTTTTCCAAAAAAAAAAAAAAACTTCTTAAACAATGTATCTTAAATTGTTCTTTGGATTCAATTTTGTTGGTTTTTATTTTTTTTCTAACTTTCTTGATAGTGAAAGGGAAATGGGTTCATTCAGTGAATCTCGTGGAAAAATTTGCAAACACACCCACCATTTTCATTACAGTAAAAGATTCTATCTTTGCTTTTAATTGTCGTGGATAAGCACAACTGTTGCCTAGCTAGATTTTGACTATACCAACATCATACACTCGACTTCTTAAAATTGTTCCTAAAGAAAATTAAGTTCAACACGTATAGTCTTTTAATATATATTGTTGATATAAGGAAGAGATAGTGACAGTTAACTTATTGGACGGAGAGTCGTGGAAAGATTAAGATGATTGGAATGCAGATATCAAAGGATTAGAGAAGAGGGGAGAAGCTTGAAAGTCTAGTTAAAGAAGATAGAGTTTAGTTAAAAGAGAGTCTTGGTCTCTGCTGGAAAGCAATGTTGTTTGAATCAAAGTGGTTGGACAAAAACTCAAACCGTTGATTGGTTTGATGAGAGGTATAAAATATATTGACTTGTGAATTGGTATAGATTGATTGCATTGATTTTTACTTTTAATAATTTTAATTTTTAACTTTTTAATATATAATTTATTTTCTTTGAATTAATTGGACCAGTTTAACCGATTTGATTATTGATCCGATTCAAAAAAATTGCTCGAAAGCCTTTATGAGGGTTCTCTAATAATTACCAAGGTATTATGTGTAGCTCAGTATTGATTCTATATTCCACGCAAGCTAATTGATCTATTGATGTCTTGTTTTTGTAGGTTGTCTAAACAGTTCCTAATGTCTAGGCTGTCATGTTAAGGGAACGGTCGTGTAAATGACTTATGTTCTATCCATGTTAAGTATGTGGTTAAGATGGTTTGAGATCACAAGTACCTCAGTTTGCAAGTCAATCCTCCTTCGTAAAGATGAGTTAATTCGCAATGTCACAAGCTCGCAAGGTATACGTAAAACTATATTTTCTAAGGAAGATATACCTAAAAACATCAAGTACCGTGTAACAATACAAGTCACAATATTACTATATTTAAAGAAATCTTCACCACCTCAAATGATAGATTCTAGAAGCTCAATGTCGTAGGAGATGTCACTTTATAATCTCCCCTTGAACTAAGTGGAAATTGATATACCTATACTTTGTGTGCTTATGACCTCACGAGTCAACACCCTTGATTGACCTTACAAATTGAGCACATATGAGCCCAAGATCTTACAAGCCTAAAACCTCGACAGCAGTCAACATGTTTATACAATCGAAACAGAAATTAAAATTAAAGGAGAAGAAATACTCATTCAAAGATGATATGTTTCCAAAACTTCCAGTTTCAACTAGCCGAAGCAAAATCCATGCAAAGTCTTGAAGATTCCATCACTTTTGAGAGTTTACAAGTCAAATATAAAAGAAAACAAGCTAGAAATCTAATCCAGAATCAGAAAGTACAAGATAGAAAAAGAAAATTACAGAGGCAAAGTTCAAATTCTCTGTAGGAGTTTAAAGAAAAGTCCCTAGCTTTGAAAAGAAATAGTCTAACTCCCTCAACTTTTTTAAAACAAAACTATTTATACTAAAAGCTTCAGAGCGGGGAAAAGATGAAATAACCCCTCGTTTAAGTTCTAACTTGTCCACTACGTTGCGACTTAAGCTTAGCTATGTTGTGGCGTTGCTGCAAAATTCCGTAAGTTACCATTGAGTAACCATCAAGCTCACAGCAGTTGCCTGCAAAACGTCACGACTTAGCCTCCCCAACATCATGATGTAGCGTCGAAGGTTCAATATGCCCTCCAACGTTGCAGCGTTAAACACGTAATTTATCCGACTTGGCTTCCTTTTAAAATTGACGGCCCGGCATCACTTCTATCTCGTTGCGACGTCCAACTTGAAGTTTGCCTCCTTGCTTCACCAAAATCAAACTACATCACGACATTGGCCCCGAAGTCTGGGCTCCTTCAATACCTCCTACATCCAAATTAATTCTAATAACCCCTACTTATTTAAATTCAAAAAATAAAAATAAAAATGCATTTTTAAACTATATTATTTCCTAAACATTAAAACATCAACTTAACACTAAGACATGAGTAATTTCACTCTAAAACAAGTTAAAACCGAAGTGTAAAAGACCCAAAATGTGGAAGACTTAAGCACATATAGTTATGAGACGTACGTCATGACCCTTCGTTTGTTTAGTGAGCTTAAAGAGAATGTACTGTAGGTTGGGGATGGTTGACGAAAATCAAGCTCTACACTGGCTTGGGGCAAGAGCACCCAACTTGGTAAAGTCGCTCATTTTCTGGAACGGGGCACTTTAAACTCCTTCAAGCCTCAAAACACTTAATTAAATATCAAAACCCTATAAAAATAAAGTATAACTTAATAAAAACTCAAATAAATGTAAACAAGACATAAATCATGCATAGTAAGCTAACTAATTTGTATTCACATGTGATGCACGGATTAATTGTGTATATTAAATTTATAATATTTTTTATTTAAAATTTTTAAATAAATTCTTTGAAAAATCATTAATAAATTGAAAACGCGATGTAATTACAAAATATTTCTAAAAATATTTAATATTAAAATTGTGATAGGCCAATTTTGGCCTCAATTACCACCAAATTTAAAATAACCCAAACCCTTTTCATTTCAAACCCAACAACCCATTTTCATTAAACCTGAAAGCCCAATACATCAAACCCATACAGCCCAATATTAGACCCAAACAAACCAAGCCCAAATGGCCCATTTAACCATTACCCAAATCAGAAAATAAGAAAACAAAAAAAAAAACCCTAATACCTAACCCTAGCTGCTAAATCGGCGCCGCACCAACCCTCCACCTGCTTTCTGCCAAGGCTACCTGCTGCACGCTCCATCGGTCACTCAACGTGCCCATGCCCTGCAAATGAAGCAAACACGCAAACAGAGGCAAGAAAGAAGCAAAAAATAATAAAAGCAGTGTAAAATCGACTATATAAGTCGAACAGAAGACTGTAAACGAATGGGGAAATTTTTCTAATACAAATACCCAAAGTTCGAGCATAAAACGAATGGCCAGACAATAGCAAGAAATATCTTCAAATCAGATAATCAAAAGCACAAAAAAAATCAAAAAATTCGAAGCTTAAGGTAAAAAAAAAAAACTGTTCTTCGAATCCATTTACCTTCGGTTTCCTCCGTTTTCTTTTCTTTCTTTCAAAATAATATACATAAATAGATCTAGATTATTAAAGAAGAAAAAATAATAATTTTTACCTCTTTTTTCAAACTTCCGACCACCGTGTACGGTGGCCGGAGACGGTGACCGGCGACGGACCGGTGGTCGTCCGGTGACCGGTCCTTGACCGGAAATCGCCCTGGGGGCTCCCTTCTCTCTTCCTTTTTTTTTTTTTTCTTTCCCACAGCCCAAATGAATTTTTTTGTAAGAGCCAGGCCTTTTATACCCAACCTAAAACAACACCGTTTCGGTGTCAAAACCCAGGGCCTAAAACGACGTCGTTTAGCCCTGGGTCGGATCGACCCGACCCTGCCCGCATGAGGTCCGTGTGTTTTTTAAACGGAAGGGCTATTTGCGCAATCAGCCCTTCCGCTTTTCAGTGATTTTACAATCGAAGTTTTTAATTCTAAATTGGCCCTGGAATTAATCTTGTTTTTGCAATTTGACCCTGTACAACACGCAGCGTTTTGGAAAGGAGGAAAATTTGCTACTTTGGCCCTCGTCACCTTCACGCGTGTTCAAATGGGCCCTTTCCTGTTGTTTTTGTTTTAAAATTATCCCACAACTCCGTTCGAATTTTTAATTTCATCCCTTAATTCGTTTGTTATTGATATCTTAGTCTAATTTCAATAGTTTTGCATTTAATACTTTTATATTCTTAATGTTATTATGTGTTTTATGTATATATATCCCTAACATGCGTATGTATGTATTTATGTAAATAGTAGTAGTATTCGTTTTTATATTATGTCTCTAATATGCTATTATATGTATGTATTACTATATCTACTCTATCACTGTTATCTTCGCTTTTTAATATTAGTTTAATCGTTCCTATTAGCATTATTATTATATATTATATTATATTTAGTATTATTATTATTATTTTCTTTTTATATTTATTATTATTATTATTATTATTATTATTATTATCATTATTAGTATATTATGCTATATTTAGTATTATTATTTTAAATATTATGGTTTTGCTATATACTATTATTATTATAATTATTATTATTTATCATATTCGGTATCGATATTATTAATGTTAGTTTTAGTTGTAATTAATATTTTTAACATACTCATACATACGTATATCTTTATCATCCTCATTAGTTATTTTAATATTAAACATTTCTAATATGCGTGTATATATATATTTTATCTATAAATTGTACACGTATTCTTTTAATACGCCTTGCATATATATATTTTAATTCTATACCTCATATAAATATCTTGTAATATTATATTATGTTTTTTTTCACACCTATTGTTAATGTTATTAACTTTATATTATCTTAGATATACGCACATACATTTTAACATTATTTATCACCTTGTATTATATTACTATGTATAGTTATAATATTGTATACTGTATTACACGTGTATTTGTAATATTATTATACACGCATAGTTTTGCATATCACATACACTTTCGATATTATATTATTTATCTCATATATACCTACCACTTTAGGCATATAATACTAAAATATTACCATAACTAATATACTATATTGTAGTCACTATGTTTTACATTTTATTATTTGCATGTTATGTATATATATATATATGTATATAGTTACATGTTTATTATTAATAATCGTTTTTACATTACTATTATTCTAAAACACATGCCCTATATTTTGACACTATCACGAATACATACGACTTCAATATATTTCACAAATCCTCTATATGTCGCATTTTAAGCTCAATTACGTTATTATCCAAATGTTTCAAAAACGAGGTAATATTTTTGTATTTAAAGATTCGAGAAATAGTGCCCTAACGTGCTGGGTTGCGATTTCTCGTTCGTCTAAATACCTAAAATACCTTCCCAAATCTTGCAACTCGCGAGATAACTTTAGTTTCGAGGAATTTAAGAACTTCGTGCCCAATCGTGCTGGATGCGGTGTTCGTATTCTTCCGAAGCGAAGGAATCTCGATTTTTCAATCATCTCAATTTAATTCAAAAATGTCTTAAAAATGAGGCAATGTTTTTGTATTTAGAGATTCGGGGAATGGTGCCCTAACGTGCTGGGTTGCGATTTATCGTTCGCCTAAATACTTAAAACACCCTTCTAAACAAAATGTTGTGACTCGCGAGATATCTCTAGTTTCAAAGAATTCTCGAATCTCGTGTCTAATCGTGCTGGATGTGATGTTCATATTCTACCGAGGCGAAGGAATCTCGGCTTTTCTACTCAAATTATCGGCTTTTCTACTCAAATTATCCCTGTTTCAAAAAAGAATCTTATTTTAAATCTTTCCAAAATTCTAACTTAAGACAGACAATTGCTCAATTTGGTACCAATTTTGGGCGTTGCGGGGGTGCTAATCCTTCCCCACGCATAACCGACTCCCGAATCTGTTTTCTCTAATTTTTCGTAGACCAAAGAGTCTTATTAGGTGATCCAATCACACCTAAAAAAGGGTTGGTGGCGACTCCCCATTTTCATTTTTAAGTTGACACCCGTCGTTTTTCTAAAAAATGGTTTCGACAGCTTGGCGACTCCACTGGGGAAGTTAAGTGAGTCAAGCCGAAAATTGAACATTTTCTGTCTTAATGTTAGAAATTTTGAATTTTTTAAATACGATCTTTTACATACATTTGTTGTATATGTTTGTTATCTTTCCTCGCACACATTGCATTTGCATGACCGTTGTGGTCACACCTTTAAATGGGAGTGAGGAGCTATGCTTTCGTGAGGTTTTCACCTCCGCATGGGCTAGTGAATCGCTTCCGGGATACATCCGTACCTATGTCTTCGTGAGATTTTCATCTCCGCATGGTCATAGGGAAATGTGTCCCCCCTGAACTGAACTTGGTCCATATGAGCCTATAATGGGTGAGGATCGAGGAATCCGCTGGTTCAGGTACCCTTCTCTCTAGAACCGAAACGCATATAGTGCGCCTTAGATGCCTGCCCTAGGTAGTACGGAGATGACCTTTAGTGACTACCCATGTAGGTGCTTGTTTATTTTCTTTGAATTATATCTGTTATATGTGATACTAACCCTTTCTGTTTTGTCATCATTGCATGTCATCCAGCATTTAAAGGTATCGATTCACGGTTCTATTTCTAAGTTAGAAAGTTTTGTAATGGGGAATGAATATCTTGATAAAGTGGAAGACAACGCTAACATACGGACATGGTCAGAGAAAGCCCAGTTAGAAAAGGGAGATAGTGTCACCGAGGGGTATACGTCGGAGTTGTGGGACTTTACTCGTATCAGTTCGGTACAGAACGAGCTTCAGAAATTGAGGGACATTTGGACCCAATGGGATGATGAGGCTAAACAGTTGTTCTATCAAAATTACGGAGATCTTCCCTATTTGCTAGACATTAAGGTGGATAAGCATCTATTTCGGGCTATGGTACAGTTTTGGAACCCCGCTTATTGCTGTTTTACATTCGGTGAGGTAGACTTAGTACCCACTTTGGAAGAATATACCATCCTGCTCCGCTGTCCAAGAGTTCAAAGATAATAAAGCTTATGTTAGGGCTGTAAATCTCCCAACTTTTGTGAAAAAATTAATGACTATTACGGGAATAAGTGAGCAGTGGGCCGTAGCTCGAATCCAACAAAAAGGTGATAGCAAATGTATTCCGTGGGCAAGTCTAAGGGATTTGATATTGACGCACCCAGACATGAAGAGGAAGGTGGATCTCTTGGCCTTAGGTATTTATAGGTTGGTGATTTTCCCGAAGGCTATGGGACACATAGACGAGGCAGTCATGGATTTATTTGATCGACTCAGCAAACAAGTCACACTTGTGCCCGCAATCCTAGCTGAAACATTTCGTTCCTTGAGTGCATGTAGGAGAGCGGGTGAAGGCAGATTTATCGGTTGCGCACAGTTGTTGTTAGCTTGGTTCCACGATCACTTCTGGAGGGTCGACAGGGGTCCTTGCCGAGTATTCTTTCAGGACTACTCTCCCTTAAGAGAAGCAGCAACTACGCCAAGAAGGGATGACATCACGGAGGAAAGATGGTTAGAGATACTTCAGAATCTTCGAGAAGAAGATGTTGTATGGAAAGCTCCTTGGATGGCTCCTAAAGAAATCCTTTATCGTTGCGGGACTTTTGATTGGGTACCTCTTCTTGGAATTTGGGGAGTTATCGGTTATACGCCATTACTCGTTCTGAGGCAGTATAAAGCGAAACAGTTTATACCGGTAACACGAGGCTTGGCCCAAAGCGATTTCTCATACAAAGGCGATCATTATAAAAAGAAGATACGAGAGATTTCCGACGCCTGGAAAAAGATTTGCTGTGTGAAGGTTTTGACTGATGGCCCGACGACGACCCCTGAGTACAAAGAATGGTTTAACAAGAGGACCAATGACAACATCCCGAGGCCGAGTTTGGAAACTGCTCGATCAATAGAGGAAAGCTTACGGGTGATTCCTTCAGAATTAGAACTCGTAAAGTTAGAGTTTGAGAGGAAGAATCTAGAGCTCGCAAAACGGATAGAGAAGTTAGAAGAAGAGAAGATGTATCTGAGCTTAGATGTTGATGTCCAGAAAACTGAGGTTGAAAAGGTAAAGAAAGAAAAAAGGAAAATAGAAGAAGATCGAGATGACCTGAAGGAACGATATAAGAAAATGCAACTGTCAATGAAGAGAGCCGGATTGGAAATGACTTCTGAACAATGGCAACTAGAGGTTCGGGAAGAAAAGGCCAAAGCCGACTATTGGGAGAAGAAGTTCCAAGAAATGTGGGCACAGAATCAAGCCTTGGAAAGGAACTTGGTAGAGAATCAGAAAGAAAATCAAGGATTAAAGGCTAAGGTGACTGAACTCGGACGGTCCCTTCATCTTCACCAAATCGTAACTCTACGGCCGAGCTGAAGGCAAGTCAAGACAAGATTAAGGAGATGAAACATCAAATTGAGGGGCTAGAAGCAGCATTACAGGATTGCGGACTCCAAATTGAGCAGCTCGAAGCGCAAGAGGAACACCGAAAAGGAGAGCTTCACCATTTCCAAAATCAAGTCAGAGACAGAGATTACCTTATGGGGGAGGCCATCGTCCAGATTCGAGAAGTCGCCGATCACTTGCAGGACTTGGCGGTGCGGGCTGATGTGTTAAGTATAAAATACGAGCAAGAATCAGACCGAGGTTGAGAATTGGCCACGTTACTTAGGAAAATTAAGACTCTAGGCCTAAAGGCAAAGGCATATCTGTAATCAGCTTGTTGTAAAAACTTTTTGTTCCTGTTTTTTAGGAAGGTTGAAACTCTAGATCTAACAATGAAAGTGTCTGTAATCCGTTTTGTGTAAGGATTTTTGTTCCTTAAACAACGTTTTCTAAATTGAAACTGAATCAAAATCGATATCTTTTGCATTCATGCATTCGCATTGCATCACATCACATGCATTTGAACCCAAGGAAAGACTCTAATTAGTGTAAGTTATTACAAAAAAAAAGAATCTGGAAACTCCACATCCCTACGGTACACGCGCTAAAACCAAGAATATGGATCAAAGATTCGAACAACTCTAAAAGGAGATGCAGGAGCAATTGCAAGAACAATTGGTAAAAATGCAAAATGATATGCGTGAGCAAATGATGGAAGCTCAGAGAAGTATGGTGGCTGAAATGGCCCAGCTACTAAAAGGGGCAATGGATAAGGGAAAGGCCCCTATGGCTACCACCGGAGAAGACAATGATGATTATCCGTCGGGTTTCACCCCACCCCGTACACAAGCACAGACCGAAGCACCCCCGCGAAGGCCGTCTGTTACCATTAGGCCTCAACAAGGGCAAATTGATATTAGAACACCTGTAAACTTACAAGACGGCTCGGGGTCCAACCCGTTAGATAATCTCATCAATTCACTCACTCCTGATTTAGACTTGGCTGAGAAGGAAAGGGAAAGGATCGAATCCTCAAGACAATTAGAGGAACACTGCAGGTGGTTGGAAGAGAAGTTTAGAGCTTTAGAAGGTGCTGATGGGCGACAAGGGATGGACGCCAAAGAATTTTGCTTGGTCCCAGACTTAGTCCTCCCCCATAAATTTAAAATGCCAGAATTTGAAAAATACAATGGGACTAGCTGTCCTGAAGCCCACCTCACTATGTTCTGTAGGCAAATGACAGGGTATGTAAACAATGATCAACTCTTGATCCATTGTTTCCAGGACAGTTTGGTTGGGGCCGCGGCAAAATGGTACAATCAATTAAGCCGCGATAGGATCGGTTCCTGGAGAGACTTAGCACATGCCTTCATGCAGCAGTATAGCCACGTGGCTGACTTGACGCCTGACCGAATTACTCTGCAGAACATGGAAAAGAAGCATAATGAAAGCTTCCGACAATATGCACAGAGGTGGAGAGAGGTCGCCATGCAAGTTCAACCACCACTGTTAGAGAAGGAAACTACTATGCTATTTATAAATACCCTGAAGGCCCCGTTCCTTACTCACATGATCGGAAGCACCACCAAGAGCTTTGCCGATATAGTTATGGCGGGAGAAATGATTGAAAACGCCATAAGGGGTGGTAAGATAGAAGGAGAAACCACTAAAAGGCCAGCCCCAAGAAGGAAGGATAATGAAGTGAACAATGCGAGCAGTTACAGCCCGAAGGCAATTATGGTTAGCCAGCCGAGAACGACTATGGGTGGGCAACATGGTTCCCAAAGGCAGGAATCTAGTACCAGACAGAACACTGAGAAGATGCAGTTCACACCTATTCTAGTGACGTATAGGGAACTTTATCAGAGCCTATATAATGCACATGCGATAGCTTCCTATTACTTGAAACCCTTGCAGCCCCTATATCCCAAGTGGTATGATGCTAATGCCAAGTGTGAATACCATGCCGGAGCATAGGGACACTCAATTGAAAATTGCGTCAGCTTCAAAAAGGCCGTGGAAAGACTTATCAAAATGGGGATCGTGAAATTTGACGACACCCCTAGTACGGAAAACCCGCTGCCGAACCACCGCGATCAAGGGGTGAACGTAATCGGGGAAACCGATACGAGAAGGGTCAAAGAAGACATTGCTGAAGTAAGGACACCTTTAAAGGTGATTTGGAAAGAAATGATGAAAAGAGGAATGTTGGTCTCCAAAGGAAGAGAGAGAAAAGTGAGGGACTACTGTGAGTTCCATCAAGAAGAAGGCCATGAGATTCAAGAATGTGTCAAGTTCAAGGCTCTGGTACAAAGCCTCATGGATAACAATGAGCTAGAATTTTACGAAGGTGGCTCAGATAAGGGACATGTATGCGTGTTGGAAGGAACTTCGACGAGACAAGAAACCAACCGGCCAAGGATTATCATTTCTTTACCAAAGAGCAATGAGGTGGAAGCACCAATAATGCCGAAAGTCATTACCCGCAAGCTTGTTTCTTTTCCTTATACGGATAGTAAAAAGGTACCCTAGAATTATGGCTGCAATATAACGGTAGCGAAAGAAGAGGAAATAGCTAACGCTTCTAAGGAGACCCAAGCTGAAGGTTCTTACACACGCAGTGGGAAGCGTTATGACGCGGGAGGCATCAGGATCGAGCCCATGAAAGCAAAAGCTTTAAACTTCGAAAAAGAGAAAGAGGCCGAGGCACTCATTAATGAACCAGTAAAGGAGGAGTAGGCTAAAGAGTTTCTGAAATTCCTGAAACACAGTGAGTATAGCGTGGTTGAATAGTTACGTAAGCAACCGGCCCGCATATCAGTGTTAGCATTGTTCTTAAGTTCAGAGGTACATCATGAGGCATTGATGAAAGTGCTTAATGAGACCTATGTTACTAAGGACATATCCGTCAATAAGTTGGATCGTCTTGTTAGTAACATAAGTGCTGACAATTTCATCTACTTCAATGATGATGAAATCCCACCTGGTGGCATGGGATCAACGAAGGCCCTATACATCACCACTCGTTGCAAAAGATATACGCTGCCGAGCGTGCTTATCGACAACGGATCAGTCTTGAACGTCTTGCTATTGTCTACATTAAACAGGTTGCCAATAGATAGTTCTCACATGAAGACATGTCATAATATAGTGAGAGCATTCGATGGCACGGAGAGAAAGGTGATGGGAAGGATTGACATCCCTTTAATGATTGGGCCAAACACATACGAAGTAGATTTTCTAGTAATGGACATCAAGCCCTCTTATAATTGTTTGCTGGGAAGGCCCTGGATACACTCGGCAGGAGCGGTGCCCTCCTCTTTACATCAAAAACTGAAGCTGGTGACGGATGGACGACTCGTGACCATAAACGCGGAAGAAGACATCATAGCAACAGTTACCAGTAACGCACCCTATGTGGAGGCAGATGAAGAGTCAATTGAATGTTCTTTCCGCTCCTTGGAATTTGTCAATGCAACCTTCATTTCGGAAGGAAATGAAATACCAGTGCCCAAGATATCTAAAACCACAAAGATAAGCTTGCAAATGACAATAGGAAAAGGAGCTCTACCTGGAAAAGGGTTAGGCAAATACCTCCAAGGTAGAACCCGAGTCCCCGAGATAAGGGAGAAAATAGATCACTTTGGCCTAGGATTTAGGCCAGATAACAGACAGAGAAAGAAGGAGATGGAAAAGCGTCAAGAAAGAAGGAAGACGCGTCTGAGCGGAAGAGAAGTTGAGTGGGAATCGATGACGTTCCCTCACATATCCCAGACTTTTGTGTCAGGTGGGATAATTCACCCAGGGGTGGGGTCACTTGAGAAAGGAAGCTACCACATCAACGCCATACATGATGGAGAAACTGAACAGAGGGGTTTGGAGGGCATCCGTCCTTACGAGCCGGGGAGCTCTTTAAACAATTGAACTGTGGAAGAACTTCCTGTAACCTTTAGGGACTTTACAGAGTAATTTTCTAAAACACTCTTGTTGCTCTAAAGCCTAGGAGTAATGAGATTTCGTTTGTGAAAAAGGCTTATGTTCTGATATTTTGTTTCAATAAAGAACACTTTTGTCAAATCAAGCAAATGCCTTCTCTATCGATAAATATTCATTGGACTTTCTAATCTTATTCCAATTTTTCAATTCATTCATAACATGAAAACAACCATTATTACATTCATTCATTCATTGCATATTCTTTCATACTCCCAGGCCCTTAGATATCAATGGTATGAGTAATAATACTGCAAGTCTTGAATCCTCCTTTGAGCAAGACACGTGTTCAGAGGAACCTCAGGATTTTGAATATGACAGGGATTGTGATGTATCTCCAGATCTACTAAGACTGGTGAAGCAAGAAGAGAAACAAATTTTGCCCCATGAAAAGGAGGCAACAGAGAACATAACCTTGGAGGAAGGGAATGAGGTGAAAATAGGGACGCACATTACCAAAGAAACAAGGCAAGATCTTGTTGAGCTGCTGAGCGAATTCAAAGATATCTTTGCATGGTCATATCAAGACATACCAGGGCTGAATACTAATATCGTGGTGCATCGTCTTCCTATAAAACAAGATTGCAAACCGGTCTAGCAAAAATTACAAAGGATGAGGCCTGACGTCGTGCTGAAGATAAAAGAGGAAGTCAAAAAGCAGTTTGATGCTGGATTCCTGCAAGAGGTCAAGTACTCAGAATGGGTAGCTAACATTGTGCCTGTCCCTAAGAAGGATGGGAAAGTACGAATGTGCGTCGATTATAGAGATTTGAACAAAGTTAGCCCGAAAGATAACTTTCCTTTACCACACATTGACACCCTCGTAGATAATACAGCGGGTTATTCATTGTTTTCCTTTATGGATGGTTTCTCGGGGTACAATCAAATAAAGATGCATCCTGAGGTCATGGATAAGACCACTTTCATAACATTATGGGGCACCTTTTGCTACAAGGTAATGCCATTCGGCCTAAAGAACGCAGGTGCAAAATACCAAAGGGCCATGGTGACTTTGTTCCACGATATGATGCATAAGGAAATTGAGGTGTATATGGACGACATGATCGCCAAATCTCGAACCGAAAAAGAACACATCGAAGCCTTGAGGAAATTATTCTTGAGATTAAGGAAGTTTCAGTTGAAACTCAATCCGGCGAAGTGTACCTTTGGAGTCAGGTCGGGGAAACTATTGGGCTTTGTAGTCAGTGAAAAAGGAATAGAAGTTGACTCAGACAAAGTCAGAGCCATACAGGAGCTGCCGCCACCACATACTCAGAAAGAAGTTCGAGGTTTTCTTGGGAGGTTGAATTACATTGCTCGGTTCATTTCACAATTGACGGATAAATGCGATCCCATATTTCGTCTTCTGAGGAAACACAACCAGGGTGCCTGGGATGAAGAGTGTCAGAATGCCTTTGATAGGGTCAAGCAATATTTGTCAAACGCTCCAGTACTGTCTCCGCCTAGTCCAGATAGACCGCTGATACTGTACTTGTCTGTGTTCAGCAACTCTATGGGATGTGTGCTAGGCCAACACGATGAGTCAGGAAGAAAAGAGAAGGCGATATATTACCTCAGTAAGAAATTTACTGATTGTGAAATGAGGTATCCACCGATTGAGAAGTTGTGTTGTGCATTGATTTGGACGACCCGAAGGTTGAGGCAATATATGTTGTATCATACAACATGGCTAATTTCGAAAATGGATCCATTAAAGTACATGATGGAATCAGCAGCCCTAAATGGAAGAATGGCAAGATGGCAGATACTGCTTTCCGAGTTTGATATAGTATATGTGAGTCAAAAGGCCATAAAAGGAAGTGCAATAGCATAATTTCTGGCCAGCAGGGCTTTGGAAGAATATGAACCACTGAGCTTTGATTTTCCTAACGAGGAATTGATGTACGTGGCTACTACCGAAAGATGTCCATGGAAGTTGAACTTCGACGGGGCATCTAATGCAGCAGGAAATAGAATTGGGGCAGTCTTAATATCCCCAGATGGGGATCATTATCCATTTACATGCAAATTAGACTTTGACTGTACAAACAATATGGCAGAGTATGAAGCATGCATCATGGGAATTCGAGCTGCTATAGAACGGAAGGTTAGAACATTGGAAGTGTACGGAGACTCCGCATTGGTGATCTACCAGCTCAAGGGAGAATGGGAGACAAGATACCCCAAATTAATCAATTACCGGAAAGTAGTTTTAGGACTACTTGGGGAGTTTGATGACATCACCTTCAATTATCTTCCACGAGATGAAAACCAGATGGCAGACGCTTTGGCAACCCTGGCATCCATGATTAAGGTGAACAGAGAGGAGGACATGAAGCCTATTCAAATAAGCATTTTTGAAGCTCCGGCTCATTGTTGCAATATCGAAGGCGAAGAAAAGGATGACCACCCTTGGTACCAGGATATATTGCTACCCTGAGAAGGCAACGGAGAATGAGAAAAGAACCTTGAGAAGGTTAGCTTGCGACTACATATTGGATGGAGATATCCTTTATAAAAGAGGGAAAGATCAGGTGCTTTTGAGATGTGTCGACGCTGTGGAAGCTAAGAAAATCCTGGAAGAAGTACATGAAGGTGTCTGTGGGACACACGCTAATGGCTTCACAATGGCGAGACAAATCATGAGATTTGGATACTATTGGTCTACTATGGAGGGAGATTGTATCAGCTATGCCAAGAAGTGTCATAAATGCCAGATCTATGGGGATAAGATTCATGTACCACCTTCACCTCTACATATTATGACTTCTCCATGACCCTTTTCCATGTGGGGCATAGACGTTATCGGACCAATTTCACCTAAGGCCTCGAACGGGCATCGTTTCATCTTTGTGGTTATCGATTACTTCACGAAATGGGTAGAGGCTGCTTCGTATGCTAACGTCACCAAATCGGCAGTGAGTCGATTTTTGAAGAAAGAAATCATCTATCGATATGGAATGCCTGAGAGAATCATATCAGACAATGCACTGAACTTGAATAACAGCACGATAGCAGAAGTCTGCAGTCAATTTAAGATTAAGCATCATAATTCATCTCCTTACCGCCCAAAGATGAATGGGGCAGTGGAAGCGGCCAACAAGAATATTAAAAAGATAGTTGGGAAGATGACTGAGACTTACAGAGATTGGCACGAGAAACTGTCGTTTGCACTATTTGCCTATCGAACGTCTGTTAGAACCTCTACTGGGGCAACTCCATTCTCGTTGGTCTATGGGATGGAGGCAGTGTTACCCATTGAAGTGGAGATACCTTCCCTTAGAATCTTGTCAGAAATAAAGTTGGATGAGGCAGAATGGATTCAATCGCGATATGATCAACTGAACCTGATTGAAGAGAAAAGGCTAAAGGTAATTCGTCATGGTCAGATGTATCAGAGGCGAATGATGCGAGCCTACGATAAAAAAGTCCGTTCAAGAGAATTTTACGAGGGGGACCTTGTATTGAAAAAGATTCTTCCTATACAGAAAGACTTTAGAGGAAAGTGGATGCCAAATTGGGAGGGGCCGTATGTTGTGAAAAAGGCTTTGCCAAATTGGGAGGGGCCGTATGTTGTGAAAAAGGCTTTCTCTGGTGGTGCGTTAATTTTGACAGAAATGGATGGGAAAGGTTTACCCAATCCAGTGAATTCGGACTCAGTCAATAAGTACTTTGTCTAAAAGAAGGAAAGCCAAGGTGAAAACCCGCAGAGGGCACTTTGAGACTAAAAAAAAAAAACGGAGAAGCCAAGGTGAAAACCCGCAAAGGGCACTTTGAAACTAAAGGGGTTTTGAGTTGAAAACCCGAAAGGGCAGCTCGAATTTTGAACGACACGCATCTCACTGTACTTGACCTAACAGGAAGTGGAATACATTACATACCGGGGCATCAACAAAGTACTTTGGATCTTCTGAACACTTGTCAAACCCAAAGCAGCCTTCATGGAATTTATATATGGAAGCTCAAGCTGCGATATCTAGTGCGTCTGACTTTTTGTCCTGTTTACTATCTTTTGATCTTCTCCAAGATATGTTGTCAGATTAATTTCCTTTGTATCTTTGATAACTTTGTTCGAATCTGATTATCTTTGAGGTTTTGCCTTCCACTATTTATAAAAAGTGTTACATTGAAATAACGATAGATGAACTAAAATATCTTTACAAACGAAGTTATGCATGTTACTCTGTAAAATCTCCTGATAATGCAAGAAACTAAAACAGAACGATTGTTTAAAGAATCCCCATGGGTAAAGGTTGGGTATATTCAAGGAAAACTTCCTTTTCAGTTCAAGTGATGATTAGAAAATTCAAACAATTCGATCCCAAGAGAGGATCATTGTCGGCAGGTCATAATAGAACCAACTTGATCTGGGACATACAAACAGAGTGTGAATGACACCTCAAGTGAAACTTGGATGAATGAGTAGTGATAGCCGAAGAAGGGATCATTCTCATAACATTTTTTGTATCATAATACGCGCAAATAGGAAGCATTTGACTCATTTTGATCATGGCATCCTCATCATTTGCATAAGCATAAACCTCAGGAAATCAATCCTACAGATAGATTCCCCAGTGGACAATGTAACAAGATTGATGGAAACAGCAAACTCCAACAGATCTTAACCCCCTAAGCAGTAGGGTAACAGATCGAATTTTGGGCGAATCTTATCTCCATACGTCAGCAATGGAGCAGATTTTAGCCACTCGCCTTAACTCCCTGAGCAGTAGGGTAACAGGCAAAACAAAGCAGATCTTATCTTCGCTGAGCAGAAGCGGAGCAGATCACATTCCAACAGATCTTAACTCCCTAAGCAGTAGGGTAACAGATCGAATTTTGGCGAATCTTATCTCCATACGTCAGCAATGGAGCAGATTTCAACCACTCGCCTTAACTCCCTAAGCAGTAGGGTAACAGGCAAAACAAAGCAGATCTTATCTTCGCTGAGCAGAAGCGGAGCAGATCACATTCCAACAGATCTTAACTCCCTAAGCAGTAGGGTAACAGATCGAATTTTGGTGAATCTTATCTCCATACGTCAGCAATGGAGCAGATTTCAACCACTCGCCTTAACTCCCTAAGCAGTAGGGTAACAGGCAAAACAAAGCAGATCTTAGCTTCGTCGAGCAAGAGCGGAGCAGATCATATTCCAACAGATCTTAACTCCCTAAGCAGTAGGGTAACAGATCAGATTTTGGCGGATCTTACCTCCATACAGCAGTGTTGGAGTAGATTTCAGCTACTCGCCTTGACTCCCTAAGCAGTAGGGTAATAGGCAAAATTCCAGCAGATCTTAACCCCCTAAGCAGTAGGGTAACAGATCAGGTTTTGGCAGATCTTATCTCTCTATACGGGCAGAAGGCAGATCGTAAAAGCAGATTTGACAGCAGAGAGGACTGAAGTTATGAATCTCTTCTCTTTAAATTATTATATCTTTGAAGATGCGAGCAGGTTGAAGCCACAAGACTTACACACGAAGCTGCAGTAGATTGAACCTGTCGTGACCATTTTTTTTGAGAGAGAAAAAACGGTCGTCGACTTAAAAAAATGAAAATGAGGAGTCGCCACCAATCTTTTTAGGTGTGATTGGATCACCTTATAAAATGTTTTGGTCTATGAAAAGTCGAGAAAAAAGGTTCGGGAGTCGGTTACGCACGGGGAAGGATTAGCACCCCCGCAACGCCCAAAATTGGTACCAAATTGAGCTATTTTCTGTCTTAAATCGAAATTTGGAAAGATTTAAAATAAGATTCTTTTTTTGAAACAGGAATGGTTTGAGTTGAAAAATCGAGATTCCTTTGTTTCGGAAGAATATGAACATCACACCCAGCACGATTGGACACGAGGTTCTTAAATTCTTTGAAACCGAAGTCATCTCGTGAGTTACAAAGTTTTGTTAAAAAGGGTATTTTAGGTATTTAGATGAGCGAGAAATCGCAACCCAGCACGTTAGGGCACTATTTCCCGTATCTCTAAACACAAAAATATTGCCTCGTTGTTGAAACATTTTGAATGAGAATGGGATGATTTAGGTTAAAAAATCGAGATTCTTTCGCTTCAGAAGAATACGAACATCACATCCAGCACGATTGGACACGAGGTTCTTAAATTCCTCGGAACTAAAGTTATCTCGCAAGTTGCAAAATTTATTTAGGAGGGTATTTTAGGTATTTAGGCGAACGAGAAATTGCAACCCAGCACGTTAGGGCACTATTTCCCGAATCTCTAAATACAAAAACATTGCCTCGTTTTTAAACATTTTTTTTTTTAATACGAAATGTAATTTTTGAAATAATGATGCTATTGGACTCAAAATATGACATTTAAAAAGGATAGTAGTAGCGATATTTGCAGTAAAGGATAATAACGAGATTGATATACGTAGAAAAACATAATATAACGTTGAGGCATTACACGTATGTAGTTAGGACAAAATATGTACGAGGTAATAGAAAGATATGAGTGGTATGATGTAAAAGATATACATACGTAGAGTATAGAAATCGTGCACGTAATGGCATTAGAATATTTATATGATGTAATATGAAAATGTATAGCTAATAAAAAGAATACATATATATAAAAATTGGATGCATAATATGTATATAATTCATAGGTATAGGGTTGGAAATAAGTACATATATATTTGTTATAAAAAATATACTTACGTATTAGTAAATGCATATATGATAGTATGTATATATATGAAATTTGTACAATATAATATCGAAAATACATATGTAATATGCAAATATATATATATAAATAATATTACAAATATATATATAAAATATAGTATAAAATGATATGTAACTTTAACGTTAAGAAATATATATATACATATAAATACAATGTACACGTAATATGTATAGTAAAAAGGGTAATATTAAGAATATAAACATAATATACACACATTAAGAGTAACAATAATGTTAGAAACAAAAAAACATATACATAACAATAATATGAAAAAGTGTGTATGCAATATATTAGAATTATGATAACAACAATATTTAAAATGAAAGGAAATAATAATAAAAATAATGTATAATAAGAAAGTAATATATTTGTAACAGATATAGAGAACCGAAAATGTGCACAAGGTACATATGTGTTAATAATGCTGATGGTGATGGAATTAAATTAAATATTAATATAGTAATACTAAGTGGTAATAATATAATAGCTAATATTATAATAATAATAACACTAATAGTAATAAAAGAAAAGGTTGAATATAGTACAGTAATAATACGATATAAATAATAAAGATAGTAGTAAATGAAAAATGGTATCGTGCATAAAAATATATTAAGAAAAATAGTAATTCATAGTAATGTATATATTTAAAAATATAATAATAATAATAATAATAATAATAATAATTATAATAATAAGAATGACAATAATAATAATAATAGTAGTAAAATATAAAAGAAAGGACACAATCGAAACAAAACAGAAATTCGGGGCAAATTTGAAAACAAATGCAAAGAAAAGGGACCTAATTGAATGCGCTAAAACATGGAAGGGACCGAAAGAGCAATTTTCCAAGCTCTAAAAACGCAGCACATCGGTGGGGGATTTAATAGCAAAACGCAATAAACTTTGGGGCCAATTTAAAAGATTAAAGAAACCCAATTGCATGGTCTTGAAAAAGCGGAAGGACCAAAAGGGTAAATAACCCATTTATTAAAACACGCGGATCCTGAACCTGGAGCGGGTCGGATCGGGTCGGGCATGGTCAGAACGACGCCGTTTTGGGTGCTAATAGCCAACCCCAAAACGACGTCGTTTTAGGGGGCTATATAAGTCCAATTTTTCTTAAAAAATTTCATTTTCCTCATTTTTTACAAAAAATCCTTCCCCCTCTCTTTCTTTTTTCTCTGCAGAGCCCACATCCGGCGGGATGCCGGCCCGTCGTCCGGTCGTTCGCCGCCGCCGCCGGCCGCCGCCGGCCACCGTACATGGTGGCCGGAAATTCAAAAAAAGGGTATATTTTTTAGTTTTTTTTTCTTTTTTCTTAATAATATATATTTTAAGTGTATATTTGCATGTAAAAAAAAACTGGTAGAAACAAGAAAAGAGAGGGATTCGATCTAAAAATATCACCTTTTTACTGCTGAAGACTTGGTTTTTCTTCTGTATTTCGATATATGCTATATATTTGTATCAATGTTTGTAAAAATTTTTCTTGTATTGATAATCGCCCCCCCTTTACATGATTTTTTATTCGGCTTTTATAGCCTTTTACAATGCTTTGTTTATTATTTTTCGTCTTTTCCATTGCAGGCAAGTGGTGCAAGTGGGGGAGCATGCTGATGTGACATGGGCGGTAGCTGGTAGTGTCAGAGGCCAAGTGGGGAGGTTTGGTGCCGCCGTCGGTGCTGAAGACCCTAGGTGGCTAGGGTTTTCATTTTTGTCCTCCCTTTTTCTATTATTGGATAGGTGGGTTTGGGCTAGGTCTAAGTTAATTGGGCTATAATTGTTGGGTTAAATGGTTGGGATTTGGGGTGTGGGTTTTAAGGTGTTTGATTTATGGTAGGCCAAAATTGGCCTGCAACAGCTGCCCCTCTTTGCTCATTGCTGTGAAACAGGAATAGAGCAAAGATTTCAAAGAAAGGCCAATTTTGGCCGGTCTTTCTGTGTCTTGATTTGTTTTTTGCTCTTTCTTGTTCAGGTAGTCTCTTTCCAGTCCACCGTCCCTTGTAACTTTGGTTCAGTCCACTGCAACTTCAGAGATATGTCAAGTAGCTTCAATCTGCTCACATCTTCAGAGATATAATAATTCAAAAAAAAAAAAGAGATCTGTAACTTCAATCTTTTCTGCTAAACAATACAAAGATTGTCAAATCTGCTTTTTCGATCTGCTCTCTGCCAGTACAGAGAGATAAGATCTGCCAAAATTTGATCTGTTACCCTACTGCTTAGGGAGTTAAGATCTGATAGAATGTGATCTGCTCCGCTCTTGATCAACGAAGATAAGATCTGCTGTGCTTTGCCTGTTACCCTACTCCCTAGGGAGTTAAGGCGAGTGGCTGAAATCTGCCCCAACACTGCTGTATGGAGATAAGATTCGCCGAAATTTGATCTATTACCCTACTGCTTAGGGGGTTAAGACCTATTGGAATGTGATCTGCTCCGCTCCTGCTCAGCGAAGATAAGATCTGCTTCTTCAATCTGGTTCCTGCCAATACAGGGATTGCCAAATCTGCTTTCTTCGATTTGCTCCCTGCCGAATACAGAGATTGCCAGATCTATTTTCCTCGATTTGCTCCCTGCCAAATACAGAGATTGCCAAATCTGTTTTCTTTGATTTGCTCCCTGCCGAATACAGAGATTGCCAAATCTGTTTTCTTCGATCTAGTTGAAATCTTAAGGAGATGAGAATTCAAGGAGAAGAGATTTGTAGCCTCAATCTTCTCTGCTGAAATTTCAAAGAAATATTGATCCTCAATGTAAACCTAGGAAGAAGGGATTTGTAACCTCAACCTACTCCACTGGAACTTCAAGGAGATGAGAATTCAAGGAGAAGAGATTTGTAGCCTCAATCTTCTCTGCTGAATAAGGATTGATCCTCATCGTAAACTCAGGGAGGAGGGATTTGTAGCCTCAACCTACTCCACTGGAACTTCAAGGAGATGAGAATTCAGGGAGAAGAGATTTGTAGCCTCAATCTTCTCTACTGAAACTTCAAAGAAATATTGATCCTCAATGTAAACTCAGGAAGAAGGGATTTGTAACCTCAACCTACTTCACTGGAACTTCGAGGAGATGAGAATTCAAGGAGAAGAGATTTGTAGCCTCAATCTTCTCTGCTGAATAAGGATTGATCCTCATCGTAAACTCAGGGAGGAGGGATTTGTAGCCTCAACCTACTCCACTGGAACTTCGAGGAGAAAGAATTCAAGGAGAAGAGATTTGTAGCCTCAATCTTCTCTATTGAAACTTCAAAGAAATATTGATCCCTAATGTAAACTCAAGAAGAAGGGATTTGTAACCTCAACCTACTTCACTGGAACTTCGAGGAGAGAGAATTCAGGGAGAAGAGATTTGTAGCCTCAATCTTCTCTGCTGAATCAATACAAGGATTGTCAAATCTCAAATCTTTGATCTGCTTTGCTCAGGAGGGCAAGATCTGGTGTTTTTGCCAATGTTGCTACACCGTCCTCTGGGGGACATGTCCTGTAGACTTGATTTCATATGCCTCGGTTTATGAAAAATGATTAGGATGTTATGATCAGAATGAATCAAATGCTTCTAACTGAATGTGTTATGAAAAATGTAAATGCAGAAATGTCATGAAAATGATCTCTTTCTTTGTCTAGGGCGTCATCACTCGTTGCTCTTCAAGGCTCTATCGTAGCACGCTGCCCTCTTATTCGGTTGGTACTTTAACCACAACCCAAAGAAATAATCGCATTTTGCTCAAATAACTTGCCCCACTGTGACTTCAAGGTCTATCCATTATGACTTAGAGATATACGATACATCCTATCGCAAGCCTTGGCTATAGGTTTTGTATCAATTCCCATCCATCCCACTGTAACTCGGGGGTATAGGATCTATAACTTGTCCCATCAACTGATCACTCCTCGGGTGATTTGACCAAATATGTACGCATGATATTTACATGGATGCGGAACATCATTTTTCAAGAGTGATCCCCTTTTACACCTGGGATGACAATGCTCGTTTTCGCCAAGATTATATCACCGATGTGATATCTTGTTTCTGTTCAAATAGTATCCTTGACAGAAGTTCAGAAGAGATAAACTCAATTTAAGCTCAATTATTTCCAACCTTCGTACTTGGTAAGCTCTTAAACAACGGCCCTGTTTCAGATTCCTATACTATCTAGAAGCTCCCAGAGTAATACGCAAAACTCCTTTTATGAAAGTTATATTAGTCCACTAATCGTTATTTCAATGCAAAATGCTTGAAAAAAGATCTTAACATTGGACAAGAAGGGAATTGATTGGGAGCATGGCTCCAAACGAACAAGTTAAGCAAATGCAATCAAGAAAAAAATTTATTAGGTGCGTGCGCTAAAACGCAAAAGATGATCAAAGATAGCAGGCTCAGAAAGGGGTAAGATGGGAATTAGGTACCCCAGATATCGCAGCCCGAGCTTCACTGTTCCAACTTCTTGAGAACCATTCTAAGCTCAATATGTGTCTAGGGGATCCGGAGTACTTTGTCGATGCCCCAAGATGTAGCATGCATCTTCATTGTCAATTCAAGCATAGCAAGACTACTGTATGCCCCTACTTTCAATCAAAATTTGAGCCGCCCTTTTCGAGTTTTCAACTCAAATCCCCTTTGGTCTCAAAGCGCCCTTTGCGGGTTTTCGCCTTGGCCTCTCCTTTTTCTTTCCTTTTCTGATTGATTTTCTTTTTTTTTTTGACTTTTGACTTTTGATCTCAAGGCGCCCTTTTTCCTCTAAAGTTCCTTTTGTATCTGAAGGATCTTCTCCAATATCAGGTCTCATCATGAAATTCTCGTAGGCGAACCTGTCCATTGTAAACTCGCATTATCTGACCGTGGCAGATTGTTATTTTTCTTCTTCAGATTTGACTAATCACATCAGAATTAGGTTCATTCTGCTTCATTTAGCTTCAGTTCTGATAAAATTCGGAGGAAAGAATCTCATCTTCAATATGCTCGACCAATGATAAATGTGTTGCCTTAGCGAAAATTCTGGCTAACATTTGATAAGCAAAGAGGGTAAATGGTAACTTCTTTATGCCAACCATTACAGGTCTCAGTCATCTTTCAAAATCCCTTATGGATGGTTTTGGTTGCCTTTGTTACACTGATACTGAGTCTGATCTTTGAATAGACCGTAGATTGTCATTTTTGGTGTCGGATTTGAATTTGAATTTTGGATTTTGAATTTGGGGTTTCAAATTTGGATTTGGATTTTGGGATTTGAATTTGGATCTGGTTTTGAATTTGAATTTGGATCTGGATCTGTATTCGAACATGAATTTGGATTTGCATTTGAATTTGAATTTAATGACTGTTTACCTTGTAACTTTGGCATATGAAGTGGCCTTACCCCCTTAGTAACGTAGTTAACAACCATGACTTGACGTTGGTGACGTTAACCCTATAACATTCATGCCCCACATAGAGAGTCTGCGAAGAAATAAAAGAGGCATATACATCTTGTCTTATTTCTGCGGCGAGCTAGGTTTCGATCCCTTTTTGCAAGCTCGCAATGTCAACTAATCCTTTGTAAGTTAGGATCTGTCTTTCATCTCGTTCTTCCGTCCTTAAAGAATCAGAAGTTAAGTACAATCCTTGTCATCTTCGAAGTCCTAAGATCCCTCTGGACACATCTCTTACTTAAAAGGGAGTTAGTAACAGCGTTGCTCTTGACATTGATATCTGGGCACCTGTTGTAGGTACAAAGGTAATTTTCGAAGAATAAATGATTCTGAGAAGATTATTTGCATTGGTATGATCATGAATACGAATGAAAGAATATGAATGAAAGTCCAAGTACTAAAGAATCTATAAAGAATAAAAGAATAATTGCTCAAAAGGATGCATCATTGAAATAAAAATTTTGGATACAAGCCTATTTCACAAAAGGACTCTTATTGCTTCTAGGCTGAAAGCAACAAGCGTGTTTTGGATATTACTCCAAGTAAGCTTTAAAATAGGTTTCTTCCGCAGTTCCATCGTTCAAAAACACTCCTAGTATGTAAGGATAGAAACTTTTATTCCCTGGTTCCCTCTTTGGATAGGTCATTCAAATTCCCTAATATTTTTTCCGGCATTTAACTTGTTCAAGACATCGTAACTCTTTTGCCCCTACCTTCAACTACTGTTTTGTCTGAGTGACTAGGTTCTGAGGAATCGTCGAACTTTATAATTCCCATTTCAATGAACTTTTCGACCAACTTCTTAAAAGCAAGGCAATTTTCTATTGAATGCCCTGTAATCCCTGCGTGGTATTCACATTGAGCGTTGGAGTCGTACCATTTGGGATATGGGGGTTGCATTGGTTGCACGTAACGAGGAGATACAATACGCGCCTCAAATAGGCTTTGATACAACTCCTTGTATGTCGTCGGGATGGGTGAAAACTGGAGCCTTTCTGTATTCGGCCTCGAGTTGGATTCTTGTTTTGAAGGGCCTTGGTAGTTAGGGATCACAGCCTTCGACTGACCTATAGTGATTAATTTAGAACGCCTTCCATTATGCATACTCAGGTTACTCACATCATTTCCTTTGTTCTTTGGGGTTGCTCTTTTAACGTTTTCCCCCGCGTCTATTTTCCCAGCTCTTAGTGCGTTTTCAATCATCTCGCCAGCCATAACTATGTCAGCAAAGCTCTTAGTGGTGCTTCCAATCATATGAGTAATGAATGGGGCTTTCAAGGTGTTTATGAATAGCATGGTAGTTTCCTTTTCTAAGAGCGGGGGTTGAACTTGCATGGCAACCTCCCTCCATCTCTGTGCGTATTGTCTGAAGCTTTCGTTAAGCTTCTTTTCCATGTTCTGCAGAGTAATTCGGTTAGGCGTCAAGTCAGCCACGTGGCTATACTGCTGCATGAAGGCGTGTGCCAAGTCTCTCCAGGAATTAATCCTATCGCGGCTTAATTGATTGTACCATTTGGCCGCGGCCCCGACTAAACTATCTTGGAAACAATGAATCAGAAGTTGATCATTGTTTACGTACCCTGTCATTCGCCTACAGAACATAGTTAGGTGGGCTTCAGGACAGCTAGTCCCATTGTATTTTTCAAACTCTGGCATTTTAAATTTATGGGGGAGGACTAAGTCTGGGACCAAGCTAAATTCTTTGGCGTCCATCCCTCGTCGGCCATCGACACCTTCTAAAGCTCTGAACTTTTCTTCCAACCATTTGCAGCGCTCCTCCAATTGTCTTGAGGATTCGGTTCTTTCCCTCTCCTTCTCAACCAAGTCCAAATCAGGGGTGAGTGAATTGATGGGATTATCTAACGGGTTGGACCCCGAGCCGTCTTGTAAGTTCACAGGCATCCCAATATCAATTTGCCCCTGTTGAGGCCTAACAGTAATAGACGGTCTTTGCAGGGGAGCCTCCGTCTGTGTTTGAGTACGGGGTGGGGTGAAACCTGGAGGATAATCATCATTATCTTCCGCGGCGGTAGCCATAGGGGCCTTTCCCTTATCCATTGCTCCTTTCAGCAGCTGGGCCATTTCAGCCACCATACTTCTCTGAGCTTCCATCATCTGTTCACGCATATCGTCTTGCATTTTTACCAATTGTTCTTGCAATTGCTCCTGCATTTCCTTTTGGAGTTGCTCGAATCTTTGATCCATATTCTTGGTTTTAGCACGTGTACCGTAGGGATGTGGAGTTTCCAGATTCTTTTCTTCTGTAATAACTTCCACCAATTAGGGTCTTCTTTCGGGTTTAAATGCATGTGATGCAATGTAGTGCAAATGCATGAATGCAAAAGAAAAGAAGACGTCGATTATGAATTCAGTTCCATTAGAATAACTTTTTCTAGAAAACAGATTTCTTTACATGAAAACGGACTACATGTACCGCCATTGCCCTTTCATGGTCCAAATAGAAACACTGATCTTCCCTTCATGGTCAAATCTTGTAGGTTTTCGAAAAGATGCCTTTGTTAGCTCCTTGTCGCTTGATATGGGCCCCGACTCATTGCTCGCTTGCCTCCACGATACTCATAAAAAATGACGGCTCTTGGATAATCTTCGTTGGCTTGAATCTTTGGCAATCAAGTCATGTATTCCTTCGTGGACTTTCAGCTTTTCTCCTTTCGTGCTCTTGGCAGGTGAATCATGTATTCCTTCGTGGACTACCAGCCTTCTCTCGTCATATTTGCTTGGACTATATCCAGACGACCGTACTATAATCCATTTTTATCAAGAAATTCGTTTCCTTATGACAAACTATTCTATTAGGAATCGAATTTCGAATCGACACCTTCTTTTCTTTGATGTAATGCAAATGCATGAATGCAAAAAGGTATCGATTCCGATTCAGTTTCAATTTAGAAAACGTTGTTTAAGGAACAAAAATCCTTACACAAAACGGAGTACAGACACTTCCGCCCTTACGCCCAAAGTCTTAACAAAGCAAACTCTTAACCACAATTGGATTGTAGCCCACATTAGTGCTCAATGTGTCGGCCTATACCATCAGGGTCTGTAAATAATCAACTACCTTTTAAATTTGAGTTATGACCTCATTCATGTGGTAATCCCTATAGCCAAGGATACTTCCTTCAATATCTGTGAAGTTGTTCTGATTATCTTGAGAGAGATTGGCGAACAAGTGGGCATCCTTGTCCCGTAGTACGCCGACTTAAAATAATATCCTACACCCTCAGTACTTCTTGAGAATCGTCTGCATGGGTGTCTTCGCAGTATAGCTAATCTCGAAAAGTCTTTGAATGATACGGTCTTCTTTAATCGCTTTCTTTCACGCTCCTTTGGGCTATCCAAATCATCAGGGCTTGCATTCCCATTGTTTCTGATAAGTACAATATCCTAAAGTACCACAGTAAACTCAGACTTGTTGTTTAGTAGTTGTCCCATAGTAAATGAACCTCTTTTTTAACATCATAGGTGAAATTCTTTCCATCCAACTCATTTTTGTAGGTCTCACATTCTGTCAATCACTTTTCTTCCAACACCCTTACTATCTACAGGGCGACCATCTTCATATGAAAGAGGAATGCTGTAATGGTAGAAATGTCCATGAATGCTCTCACGCTAACTTCATGTCAAGTGAATTCTGCAAGTCCTTATAGTTGTTGTAGAACCACTATTTGGCCTCATTATTCTATTGGGCCCCAAATGACCTTAATTACTTACTCTGCGTTGAGCTGATGCGAGTGAAATCCTGCAACTCCGATGTATGCCCCCGGTGACACTATCTAACTTTTCTAACTAGGCTTTTTCTGACCACGCACGGACGTTAGCGTTGTCCTCCACTTTATCAAGATATTCATTCCTCCTTACAAAACTTTCTAACTTAGAAATAGAACCGTGAATCGATACCTTTAAATGCTTTATGACATGCAATGATGACAAAATAAAATGGGTTAGCATCACATATAACAAATATAATCCAAAGAAAATGAACAAGCACCTATATAGGTAGTCACTAAGGGTCAACATGGTTCTACCTAAAGCGAGCTCCTAGGGTTCACTATATGTGTTTTTGGTTCTAGAGAAAAGGGTACCTGAACCAGCAGATTCCTCGATCCTCACCCATTATAGGCTCATATGGACCAAGTTCAGTTCAGGGGGACACATTTCCCTACTGCCATGCGGAGATGAAAATCTCACGAAGCACTTAGGTACGGATGCATCCCGGAAGCAATCCACTAGCCCATGCGGAGGTGAAAACCTCACGAAAGCGTAGCTTCTTACTCCCACTTAAGGGTGTGACCACAACGGTCATGCAAATGCAATGTGTGCGAGAAAAATAACAGCCATATGCAACAATCACATGTAAAAAGATCATATTTTAGAAAATTTCCAACTCGGACATTAAGACAGAAAACGATCAATTTTTGGCTTGACTCTCTTGGTGTCCCCAGCGGAGTCGCCAAGCTGTCGTGACCATTTTTTTTGAGAGAGAAAAAACGGTCGTCGACTTAAAAAAATGAAAATGAGGAGTCGCCACCAATCTTTTTAGGTGTGATTGGATCACCTTATAAAATGTTTTGGTCTATGAAAAGTCGAGAAAAAAGGTTCGGGAGTCGGTTACGCACGGGGAAGGATTAGCACCCCCGCAACGCCCAAAATTGGTACCAAATTGAGCTATTTTCTGTCTTAAATCGAAATTTGGAAAGATTTAAAATAAGATTCTTTTTTTGAAACAGGAATGGTTTGAGTTGAAAAATCGAGATTCCTTTGTTTCGGAAGAATATGAACATCACACCCAGCACGATTGGACACGAGGTTCTTAAATTCTTTGAAACCGAAGTCATCTCGTGAGTTACAAAGTTTTGTTAAAAAGGGTATTTTAGGTATTTAGATGAGCGAGAAATCGCAACCCAGCACGTTAGGGCACTATTTCCCGTATCTCTAAACACAAAAATATTGCCTCGTTGTTGAAACATTTTGAATGAGAATGGGATGATTTAGGTTAAAAAATCGAGATTCTTTCGCTTCAGAAGAATACGAACATCACATCCAGCACGATTGGACACGAGGTTCTTAAATTCCTCGAAACTAAAGTTATCTCGCAAGTTGCAAAATTTATTTAGGAGGGTATTTTAGGTATTTAGGCGAACGAGAAATTGCAACCTAGCACGTTAGGGCACTATTTCCCGAATCTCTAAATACAAAAACATTGCCTCGTTTTTAAACATTTTTTTTTTTTGAATACGAAATGTAATTTTTGAAATAATGATGCTATTGGACTCAAAATATGACATTTAAAAAGGATAGCAGTAGCGATATTTGCAGTAAAGGATAATAACGAGATTGATATACGTAGAAAAACATAATATAACGTTGAGGCATTACACGTATGTAGTTAGGACAAAATATGTACGAGGTAATAGAAAGATATGAGTGGTATGATGTAAAAGATATACATACGTAGAGTATAGAAATCGTGCACGTAATGGCATTAGAATATTTATATGATGTAATATGAAAATGTATAGCTAATAAAAAGAATACGTATATATAAAAATTGGATGCATAATATGTATATAATTCATAGGTATAGGGTTGGAAATAAGTACATATATATTTGTTATAAAAAATATACTTACGTATTAGTAAATGCATATATGATAGTATGTATATATATGAAATTTGTACAATATAATATCGAAAATACATATGTAATATGCAAATATATATATATAAATAATATTACAAATATATATATAAAATATAGTATAAAATGATATGTAACTTTAACGTTAAGAAATATATATATACATATAAATACAATGTACACGTAATATGTATAGTAAAAAGGGTAATATTAAGAATATAAACATAATATACACACATTAAGAGTAACAATAATGTTAGAAACAAAAAAACATATACATAACAATAATATGAAAAAGTGTGTATGCAATATATTAGAATTATGATAACAACAATATTTAAAATGAAAGGAAATAATAATAAAAATAATGTATAATAAGAAAGTAATATATTTGTAACAGATATAGAGAACCGAAAATGTGCACAAGGTACATATGTGTTAATAATGCTGATGGTGATGGAATTAAATTAAATATTAATATAGTAATACTAAGTGGTAATAATATAATAGCTAATATTATAATAATAATAACACTAATAGTAATAAAAGAAAAGGTTGAATATAGTACAGTAATAATACGATATAAATAATAAAGATAGTAGTAAATGAAAAATGGTATCGTGCATAAAAATATATTAAGAAAAATAGTAATTCATAGTAATGTATATATTTAAAAATATAATAATAATAATAATAATAATTATAATAATAAGAATGACAATAATAATAATAATAGTAGTAAAATATAAAAGAAAGGACACAATCGAAACAAAACAGAAATTCGGGGCAAATTTGAAAACAAATGCAAAGAAAAGGGACCTAATTGAATGCGCTAAAACATGGAAGGGACCAAAAGAGCAATTTTCCAAGCTCTAAAAACGCAGCACATCGGTGGGGGATTTAATAGCAAAACGCAATAAACTTTGGGGCCAATTTAAAAGATTAAAGAAACCCAATTGCATGGTCTTGAAAAAGCGGAAGGACCAAAAGGGTAAATAACCCATTTATTAAAACACGCGGATCCTGAACCTGGAGCGGGTCGGATCAGGTCGGGCATGGTCAGAACGACGCCGTTTTGGGTGCTAATAGCCAACCCCAAAACGACGTCGTTTTAGGGGGCTATATAAGTCCAATTTTTCTTAAAAAATTTCATTTTCCTCATTTTTTACAAAAAATCCTTCCCCCTCTCTTTCTTTTTTCTCTGCAGAGCCCACATCCGGCGGGATGCCGGCCCGTCGTCCGGTCGTTCGCCGCCGCCGCCGGTCGCTGCCGGCCACCGTACACGGTGGCCGGAAATTCAAAAAAAAGGGTATATTTTTTAGTTTTTTTTCTTTTTTCTTAATAATATATATTTTAAGTGTATATTTGCATGTAAAAAAAAACTGGTAGAAACAAGAAAAGAGAGGGATTCGATCTAAAAATATCACCTTTTTACTGCTGAAGACTTGGTTTTTCTTCTGTATTTCGATATATGCTATATATTTGTATCAATGTTTGTAAAAATTTTTCTTGTATTGATAATCACCCCCCTTTACATGATTTTTGATTCGGCTTTTATAGCCTTTTACAATGCTTTGTTTATTATTTTTCGTCTTTTCCATTGCAGGCAAGTGGTGCAAGTGGGGGAGCATGCTGATGTGACATGGGCGGTAGCTGGTAGTGTCAGAGGCCAAGTGGGGAGGTTTGGTGCCGCCGTCGGTGCTGAAGACCCTAGGTGGCTAGGGTTTTCATTTTTGTCCTCCCTTTTTCTATTATTGGATAGGTGGGTTTGGGCTAGGTCTAAGTTAATTGGGCTATAATTGTTGGGTTAAATGGTTGGGATTTGGGGTGTGGGTTTTAAGGTGTTTGATTTATGGTAGGCCAAAATTGGCCTGCAACAGAACCAAAGCTACAAGAGGCGCTGGGTTGGAGAGACTACCTGAACGAAAAAACACTAAAGAGAAGTGAATATTCGCGAGACCGGGCAAAATTGGCCTTTCTTTATGTCTTTGCTCCATTCCCATTACATGACAATGAGCAAAGAGGGGCAGCTGTGATAGGCCAATTTTGGCCCCAATTACCACAAAATTTAAAATAACCCAAACCCTTTTCATTTCAAACCCAACAACCCATTTTCATTAAACCTGAAAGCCCAATACATCAAGCCCATACAGCCCAATATTAGACCCAAACAAACCAAGCCCAAATGGCCTATTTAACCATTACCCAAATCAGAAAACAAGAAAACAAAAAAAAAACCCTAATACCTAACCCTAGCTGCTAAATCGGCGCCGCACCAACCCTCCATCTGCTTTCTGCCAAGGCTACCTGCTGCACGCTCCACCGGTCACTCAACGTGCCCATGCCCTGCAAATGAAGCAAACACGCAAACAGAGGCAAGAAAGAAGCAAAAAATAATAAAAGCAGTGTAAAATCGACTATATAAGTCGAACAGAAGACTGTAAACGAATGGGCAAATTTTTCTAATACAAATACCCAAAGTTCGAGCATAAAACGAATGGCCAGACAATAGCAAGAAATATCTTCAAATCAGATAATCAAAAGCACCAAAAAAATCAAAAAATCCGAAGCCTAAGGTAAAAAAAAAAAAAAAAACTGTTCTTCGAATCAATTTACCTTCGGTTTCCTCCGTTTTCTTTTCTTTCTTTCAAAATAATATACATAAATAGATCTAGATTATTAAAGAAGAAAAAATAATAATTTTTACCTCTTTTTTCGAACTTCCGACCACCGTGTACGGTGGCTAGAGACGGTGACCGGCGACGGACCGGTGGTCGTCCGGTGACCGGTCTTTGACCGGAAATCGCCCCGGGGGCTCCCTTCTCTCTTCTTTTTTTTTTCTCTTTCCCACAGCCCAAATGAATTTTTTTGTAAGAGCCAGGCCTTTTATACCCAACCTAAAACGACACCGTTTCGGTGTCAAAACCCAGGGCCTAAAACGACGTCGTTTAGCCCTGGGTCGGATCGACCCGACCCTGCCCGCATGAGGTCCGTGTGTTTTTTAAACGGAAGGGCTATTTGCGCAATCAGCCCTTCCGCTTTTCAGTGATTTTACAATCGAAGTTTTTAATTCTAAATTGGCCCTGGAATTAATCTTGTTTTTGCAATTTGACCCTGTACAACACACAGCGTTTTGGAAAGGAGGAAAATTTGCTACTTTGGCCCTCGTCACCTTCACGCGTGTTCAAATGAGCCCTTTCCTGTTGTTTTTGTTTTAAAATTATCCCACAACTCCGTTCGAATTTTTAATTTCATCCCTTAATTCGTTTGTTATTGATATCTTAGTCTAATTTCAATAGTTTTGCATTTAATACTTTTATATTCTTAATGTTATTATGTGTTTTATGTATATATATCCCTAACATGCGTATGTATGTATTTATGTAAATAGTATTAGTATTCGTTTTTATATTATGTCTCTAATATGCTATTATATGTATGTATTACTATATCTACTCTATCACTGTTATCTTCGCTTTTTAATATTAGTTTAATCGTTCCTATTAGCATTATTATTATATATTATATTATATTTAGTATTATTATTATTATTATTATTATTATTATCATTATTAGTATATTATGCTATATTTAGTATTATTATTTTAAATATTATGGTTTTGCTATATACTATTATTATTATAATTATTATTATTTATCATATTCGGTATCGATATTATTAATGTTAGTTTTAGTTGTAATTAATATTTTTAACATACTCATACATACGTATATATTTATCATCCTCATTAGTTATTTTAATATTAAACGTTTCTAATATGCGTGTATATATATATTTTATCTATAAATTGTACACGTATTCTTTTAATACGCCTTGCATATATATATTTTAATTCTATACCTCATATAAATATCTTGTAATATTATATTATGTTTTTTTTCACACCTATTGTTAATGTTATTAACTTTATATTATCTTAGATATACGCACATACATTTTAACATTATTTATCACCTTGTATTATATTACTATGTATAGTTATAATATTGTGTACTATATTACACGTGTATTTGTAATATTATTATACACGCATAGTTTTGCATATCACATACACTTTCGATATTATATTATTTATCTCATATATACCTACCACTTTAGGCATATAATACTAAAATATTACCATCACTAATATACTATATTGTAGTCACTATGTTTTACATTTTATTATTTGCATGTTATGTATATATATATATGTATATAGTTACATGTTTATTATTAATAATCGTTTTTACATTATTATTATTCTAAAACACATGCCCTATATTTTGACACTATCACGAATACATACGACTTCAATATATTTCACAAATCCTCCATATGTCGCATTTTAAGCTCAATTACGTTATTATCCAAATGTTTCAAAAACGAGGTAATATTTTTGTATTTAAAGATTCGGGAAATAGTGCCCTAACGTGCTGGGTTGCGATTTCTCGTTCGTCTAAATACCTAAAATACCCTCCCAAATCTTGCAACTCGCGAGATAACTTTAGTTTCGAGGAATTTAAGAACTTCGTGTCCAATCGTGCTGGATGCGGTGTTCGTATTCTTCCGAAGCGAAGGAATCTCGATTTTTCAATCATCTCAATTTAATTCAAAAATGTCTTAAAAATGAGGCAATGTTTTTGTATTTAGAGATTCGGGGAATGGTGCCCTAACGTGCTGGGTTGCGATTTCTCGTTCGCCTAAATACTTAAAACACCCTTCTAAACAAAATGTTGTGACTCGCGAGATATCTCTAGTTTCAAAGAATTCTCGAATCTCGTGTCCAATCGTGCTGGATGTGATGTTCGTATTCTACCGAGGCGAAGGAATCTCGGCTTTTCTACTCAAATTATCCCTGTTTCAAAAAAGAATCTTATTTTAAATCTTTCCAAAATTCCAACTTAAGACAGACAATTGCTCAATTTGGTACCAATTTTGGGCGTTGCGGGGGTGCTAATCCTTCCCCGCGCGTAACCGACTCCCGAATCCGTTTTCTCTAATTTTTCGTAGACCAAAGAGTCTTATTAGGTGATCCAATCACACCTAAAAAAGGGTTGGTGGCGACTCCCCATTTTCATTTTTTAAGTCGACACCCGTCGTTTTTCTAAAAAATGGTTTCGACAAAAATAATATAAAAAATTATCATGTCTTGAATATTAATATTAATATATTGTAATTTAAATGATATTATTAATATTTTTATAGAATATTTGTTTTATATATTTTTTAATTTAATTTTTTAATGTTAAAATTATTAATATTCAACTTTTTGTAATTTTGTATTTATCTTTACTCTACTTTAATCAATGAATGTAATTAACTCTTATTATATTTGAAAAATATAAATTTAATTTGATACATATTATCAATATTTTTTTAAATTATATTTTAAGCATAACAATTTAATATTCATTAATTTTAATATTATAACATCAAATTTTAATTAAATTAAGAAAAATCTTAAAATAAATAGATAATCAATTAAAAATCAATTTTATATTTGACATATAAAAAAATTTTAATAAAAAATTTACCCAAAATAAAAGGGTAAAGAGTAAACGAATAATTCACCCAAAATACAAATAAGTACTTCAATTAGATAGTGTCATTAGTAAAAAAAAAAGTGATGTAAACATTACATTTGTAGCATGGTATTGCTATAGTGTGTGAGAGAGAGATGGGGTCAATCATAAAACAACGAAAACATGGATAAATTTCAAGCAAAGTTATGCACCAATGTGCTTTCAATCTTGCCCAAAATTAGATCTCCTTTCTCTTGGTTGTGGCAGGGGATTATGGCCTACTTGGTATTGTATGATCACCTAGTGTTGGACTTAGTTTATATCATTGAGTAGTGACTCGTTTTTTCAGTGCATGATCCTCTTTTGAGTGCTATCTTGTAATATATATGCTCCACCTAGTGTTGGACTTGGTTTATATCTTGTAAAATATATTTTAATATTTAGTTCTATTTTTAAATTTTTTTAATAATATTTAAAAAATTTAAAATTTGTATTTTTTTTAAAAAAAGAAAATTTCTTTTAACATTATCTAAAACATGTTAAATTTCGTATACATTTTTAAAAGTTATTAATTTTTATTTTTTAATGGAATACAAATAATTAAAAATAATAGCAATTAAGATTTTATTATCTCTTTAATATATTTGGAATTGAAAAATAATTAAGGTGAAATATAAGAAAACTATCATTTAAATTAATTTCTTAATAATTAAGATTTTACTTATTAAGTGACAAATAGGTGTTTAATTGTTTTTGAGTCAAATCTAGGTTGTCTCTGTTTTAATATATATACAGGTCGGAGTAATGAATATATTTTATATTTTATATTTTTTAAAACAAAATTCTAAAATAAATAATAGCGGTTATTTTATTTTAATAATATTATTATGATATAAGTTGTATTTTTCCTCAATGCAGGAACCAAAATATTTAAACAATATAAAAAAGGTTTTAATATTTACTTTTTAAATATTATTAATTAGTAATAATGTACTATTTATTAATAAATATTTATTTCTGATTGAGTCTTAATTGAATTGACATCGGTATTGTTGTAGCCCAATTTTGCATTCTTTAAACCCAAACCAAAAGACAAAACAGAAATCAAATAAATTAAACCAAATTAATGTCCATTTACAATTTTTTTTGAACCCGATTACAAACCCAATACCCACTAAAGCCCAATACCACTCAAATACTCAAAACCCGTTACAAATGCCCTACCCGTGACCCAAAACAGACCCAATTACTAACCCAATCTACCTAAGCCCGTTTACCCTCAGAAACCCTAACCCTACCCGAGCCTCCTACTTGCAAGCTGTTGCCGATTCAGCCTCTGACTCAGCAGCTGCTTCACCGCCTCTGTCCCATCGACTCAACATCCACCGCCCTTGCCAAGTTGTATCTGCAAAACAATAAACAGACTAGACAGAAAATAATAGAAAAAGATTGTAAAAATGGCTATAAAAGCCGAGTGATTTCATAGTGTAAGGGGGACTTTTTTTTTTCTTTGATTCGAATGAAAAATCATACATTAGAAAAATAAAGCAGAGACAGTAACACAAAAGTCGAAGGAACAATACCACAGTCAACAGATCTAAATACCGAAATACGAAATCAGAAGGTTTTTTCCAGAATCTGTCTTCTTCATATTTTTCCCTTTCATTCCTTTTTATTTTTACATGCATGTATATATATAACATACTATAAAATAAGATATATAAAAAATACAAATAAAAAAATTCAGAAAATTTTACCTTTTCCGGCCACCGAAACGGTGGCCGGAGCGCCGGCGGCGGCGACGACGGCGGCCGGTAACCGGTCCGGCGACCGGAACCCTCCCCGGATCCCCTTTCCTCTCCTTCTCTCCTCTCCCTCTCCCTTCTTCTTCTTTCCTTTCTTTTTTTTTTCTCTCCGGGTACCAAATGACCAAAAAACAAAAAAGGTTATCTTTTATACTCACCGGGATCGACCCGACCCAACTAGGATCCGCGTGTTTTCGACCCCGGAAGGGCTAATTGCACGCGCAGCCCTTCCGCCTTTTTACCAATTTACAATTAAGTTACTTTTATTTTAAAATTGGCCCTGGATTTCGACCCGTGTTGCGATTTAATCCCCGTAGCTGCTGTGCGTTTTAAGATAACTGGGTAAATTTCAAATTTGGTCCTCCGGGGTTTTAAGCGTGCTTAAATAGGTCCCATTTGCATGTTTTATTTTAAAATCAGGCCCGAATATTTGCTTCCGTTTTCGATTTCGTCCCTATTATTTTATTCACTATTTCATTTTAATTTTAATATTATTCCACTTATTATATTATTATTATTATTATTATTATTTAATATTTATGTATATTTTATTTATATATACACCCTTTATGATTATTATTACTATTATATAATTGTTATTTACCTTTTAGAATTATTATTATTTTGTTTTGTTGTTATTATTTATTATATTATGTATTATTATGTATTATTATTATTATTATTATTATTATTATTATTATTATTAGTATCAGTATTATTATATTTATGCACATACATGTATTATGATATTTTACATAGTATTATTCGTATTTGTTTTAAAGTTTTATTTGTTCTATGTTTATTATTATATTATATTTAGTATTATGTGTTATATTTACTATTATTTTTTATTTTATGTTATTACTATCGTGTTTTATCACTTTCATTATTATTAAATCCCTTGTATATTAATGTTTATTATTATTAGCATCTGAAAACTCTTTTAATATTCATATATATATTTTATGTTTTCTTTAATACTATCCTGTCTAAATTTATGTATATCTTTAAATATTAATATATTTTATGTAAATATTTGCGTATTAATAGTTGTGTCCAATATTTTAATATATATTCACATTTTAAATACTACATTTGTATATATGTATTACGTGTAAATCCTAATAATATGTCGTATTTGTGGTTTTCACTATTAATATTTATTATAATTTGTATTATCATTGTTTACCCACGTGTATGTGTATATATATATATATATATATGTATTATCTTAAGCATGTATTCTTGAAATTTGTGTTTTTATACTTCATGTATATATGCTTTTAACATTATATTATATTTTATCCAAAATATGCATTTTATATATTATACTTATATATTACATGTATATTCATAACATCACGTTATTCATATATCGTCGTCATCTCATATTTTTATAATTTCGTTATTATTAACATATATTACGCTCATGTGTCTAAATACTATTATATATTGTTAATATTTCATGCACTACTCGTCCCGTGTATCCTTTACCTTTTGTCATTATTTACTTCTAATACAGCATATTAATTCACATTTTGGTTTCTACATCGATATTACTCATCTATAATCTTCTCATGCTTTAATAAACAAGGCAATATACCGGTTTTAACATTAAGCCGGTGATTTCATCGCTATGTTGGGTGAATCACGGATGGCTCGTGTTAAAAGCGGGATATCCTTTTCAAAGAAAACATTAAAATGCTCGTATCTTGATCGGATCACAACTAAATTTTGAGTTGAACTTGTATTTTTGAAAATTTAGACAACTCGCGTTTGAAAAGATACCAATTTTTGGGCGTCGCGGGGTGCTAATACCTTCCCCGCGCGTAACCGACTCCCGAACCCTCTTTTCTCTGAACTTTAACGCAGACCTAAATTTAGCCTTTTTTTCTCAACAAACGAATTTTCTTGCTAGAAAATGGTTTTATTAGGTGCCCGATCACACCTAAGAAAAAGGATCGGTGGCGACTCCTTTGCTTCAATAAAATCAAAATTCGTTTTTCAAGATTTTAAATCGCCACAATTAGCGACCTAAGCTAAAAATTTTTCGTCGCTACAGGTATTATTGTCAGTGCAGGAGGATGTGAATTCGAGTGCGCTGAAGTACATTATCCTCCTATTTAAGGGTTGGGGGGTTATGGGTAGTTCTAAGCATTGTATAAAAAAGAATATATATAATAAGAACCTATAATGATATTAATGTTAAAAAAATATTTATTAAAAGAAATGTATTAATTTTAAGGTATGATATGTATAGATAAAGTATTCTAATATAAACCCTTAATCCTCTCTAATTGATTACTTTTTTTCATACCGTAATTTAATAATAATGATTCTTAATCATAAAGTTGAGTGCGAGATAATAATAGTTTTTTCTACCCTAATTAGTGGTCAATGGTTCGATTTTTATTTTGGGTATAGAGTAACTTTAAAATTTGTAACCAATGTCTATAAAATGTAGAGGATTAATCATATAAAAATATGAATATGACTAGGGCTCTAAACATTTTGTGAATCTTGGTGCTATATTTATTTATTAGATAAAGAGGTTTTAAAAATTTGGGGTTTTCTTAGATTTTATTTATGTGAGTATAAAATATGATAGTATTAAGTCCTAAACATCTATTATTGGAAATTATAAAAATATGAAACATTTAATTAGATATCATGACTTGCATTGGAATCATATTCTGCTTTGACCACCCAAATATTCATTTAGATTGAACAATAAATTTTTTACTTTTTCTATGATTGTAACCTTTCCTGGAACTTAATAAATATGATGTTCTACATCTCTCTTTTGAGTATACACCTCACTCCAACACCTCACATCCACCGATCCAATCCTATTTTTCTTATAAAATATTTGGTCCCACTAAATTTGTCATATTAATTTTATTTTTTATTAATTTTTTTTTCTAAATGTAATATTATATAACCCTTTAATTAATAAAGTTTGGGCTAAACAAAATGGAAAAACTTAAAAAAAATACTTCAAAATGGAAAATGTAATATTTTCTTCATGATACGTAGAAATAGGTCAATAATTACATGTTCTATTTATTTTTATTTTTATTTTTATTTTTATTTTTGGTAAATTACAAGAGGAGGGCAAAATCCTAATAGCAACACGACAAACACAACTCAAACTCAAGTCACACCTAAAGCGGCGGACACCCTAACCATCCGACCAACACACGGGGTTTTTTATTTTTATTTCTTAAATCCATAATAAGCAATATGTATCATTAACAATCTGATTTAGTATCAAATTAATTAAAAACTAAAGTTATGCTAGTTAGAGTGAAAAATTATTATTTTTTTACAAATATTAAATTATTTATATAATTTTATTTAATATTATGGTTTTAAATTTTAAATTTTCTATTATTTTTAATGGTCTTTAGTTAATTTCTAACACTAACTTCTTAAAAATATAAACAAATAGGGTTATATATCGAATTGGATAATTTCAACGATAAATAAAATAATTAATAGATGCGGAATGCCTTTGTTTTAAAAGTTGAAAGCTTTGATTAGGAAGTTTGAAGATTAAATTGATAGGGTTTGTAAATGTGAAGGGTTAAATTTATTGAATTATTTAGAATTAGTATCAAATTGATAGAATAAGTAAGTATTGAGTACTAAATATGTTATTATACCCATTAAAAAAAGACTTTCCATTATTAATTTAACGACATGTAGCCAAAATATGAACGAATTCAAACTTTAATGCTTAAATTAAAAATTTTTAAAATTAGACAACAGAAACAACAACATTAATATAATTAGATAACTATTTGTATAATTTACACTCAATTATTAGCAATTGAATGTAGATGAAAATTCCAAAAAAACATGTAAACACTTTTTTTTTAATAAACGTAAAGATAATTCAAGAATTAGTGTCCACTAGACTTATAAACACATCTTTAATTTAATTTTCTTATTACAATATTGAAACACGCAAGATGACTATGACCCAATTAGACCCAATTAGACCCAAATAAGACTCCATTTCTCATGACTAGTTTATGCGAAAAGGAAAAGAAAATCAATGGCAGATGGATCAAGTTTTAATGATATTTATGCATATTGGGATTAAAAAATATAAGTTATAATAAAAAAAAAACCAAAATTAAAGATATTTTCTAATTATAAAATAGAGTAGAACTCAGTTTTCTACTCAAGTCATTATTGTTTAAAATGATTTTGTGACAGTTGTATGGTACAGTAATTAGTGTAGTAAGCACGTTTAAAAAAGAGGAGCAAAGCATGGCATCGTGTTTGAGAATGGAGTGCTATTCGTCCATCTCAAACTCAAATCTAATCATACTTCTCAAACACACTATTCTCCTATCATTTTGGCACTTTGGAACCCTATTTTTCAATATATCCTTTCCACCTCAGTGGAAGAACATTATTGAAAATATATTTGTTTTTATTTTAATTGAATTTGATTGGCTCCCTCTTATAAACCATACGCCTATACTGAACGTACCAGGCGTCGCTCACCAAGTCAGATGCCTTATGACTGAGGGAAAATGAAGAGGAACTCAGCTCCCAAGCATGCCTCATCATCCAATATACTTCACCAAGTAGGATATCTCTCTCGGCAGGATTATTGTCACCTGTCACTCGCGTATTCTATGATCATGTTTTATTAGGTGACATCATAGACCTACCTAAGGAGATTTAAACAACAAGACATGTAGTGGCAATCCAGGATCACTGGAGGAGACGTGGTTTATTAAGGTATTAAGGGAGCTTCTCTTAGACACCCTTAAAAGACATTATCAAAGGACAATTCCCTTATTCTCTACCTGCCCTGAAGATTAAACACACCAAAGGATTTCCATCGTAAACATAAACTACTCTTAGCCCCCCAAGTGAACTGTCCACAAACTCATACACACTTCAATACATCAACGATGATGCGGTGAGCATAAACCACCATAGATCAACCCAACTCTGATATCTCTTCAAGTCGAGAGCAAGAGAACCAAACCAATAACCTTCAACCCAAATAGGTCAAGGCTAACATCAACACCTTCACCAATAGTATGCAAATTGCCCCTATGACCCTTACAATCCCTATGATCCTCATTACCAATACTATTATGCATACTCAAACTACCCACTACTCAAATATTATGTACTATATCTAAACCAATTGTAACACCCCTTACCCGACCCGATCGTCGGGTCCGAGATATAGGATGCTACATTTGTTGTCGGAGTAACTACAATCAATTTTACATTGGAAAACCATATATGTAGCGACGTAAAATTTGCTTCGGGTCGCTAATTGTGGCGATTTAAAACTTTGAAAACGAATTCTGATTAAAGCCAAGGAGTCGCCACCGATCCTTTTTTCGAGGTGTGATCGGACACCTGATAAAACATCAATTTTCGAATAAAAAAGGCCAAGTTTAGGTCCGCGTTAAAGTTCAGAGAAAAATAGGGTTCGGGAGTCGGTTACGCGCGGGGAAGGTATTAGCACCCCCGCACGCCCAAAAATTGGTATCCTTCAAATGTACGTTGTCAGAATTTTTCAAAAATACGAATTCAACATAAAATTTAGTTGTGATCCGTCCGATCAAAATACGAGTATTTTAAAGTTTTTGTTTCTGAGAAGGATATCCCGCTTTTAACACGAGCCATTCGTGATTCACCCAACATAGCGATGAAATCACCGGCTTAATGTTGGAATCGGTATATTGCCTTATTTATTAAAAGCGTGAGAAATTATTATTTCGAAATAATGAATGCTAAGGTGGAAAAAAGTGAAACATAAGGGTAGAAATATATTGAAACAAACAATAAATATGACAATCACATTTTACATGAAATGGAAATAAGTATAGGTGTAGTGGAAAGTAAGATGAAAACATAATAGTAAAATGCTAATGATGCTATGTACTTGTATATATATATATGTGTAAACATGTTATTATATAATGTAGATGGAAAGTTTACATAAAATGATATTAAAGATATGGTATATATAAACACGATACATACATAATAATTCAAAATGAAAAATAAATGCATAAGTATACGTAATATAATACATAATACTAAAATATGCATATAATATAACAGAATACGCATGATAGTATGAAAATATACACATATATATATATACAATATGTAAGTATTAAAACCGATAATGATAAAAAAAGCTATTAGTAACACAAATTCATGTATATTAAATATAGGTATACGATGATATTGAATGTTTGTACATAATTTATTTATATACATGTATTAGGAATAATAGTATTAAAAGATATGTGCAGAAAGTATTACAATATAATATTGAGAGGAAGCTTAATTATATGTATATATAAATATTGAATAAAAGATAATACTTATATAAACGAAAATAATAATAGATTAATAATAATAATGATAGCATAATGGCATATTAGTGAAATAATAGTAATCAAAATATAATAATAATAAAGCAAGATAATAATAATAGTAATAGTAATATAAAAATAGAAAACAATAGTAACAGGCTAGATATAATAATGATAATAATATGTACATAATAGTAATAATAACAATATATAAATAAAATTAAAAATAATGACGATGATATTTACAATGAAAAGAAAATGATAGAAGAATAAAAAGTATATATATGCATAAAGTAATAGTGATAATAATAAAATATAAAAGACGAATATGATATAATAATGAAAATAAAGTACAATAGTAATAAAATCAAAAAAGTAATAGTAAATAACACATAATACTATAATATAACACAAAACAAATAAAACTTTGAAACAAATCAAATAATACCATGTAGAATATTATAATACACGTATGTGCACAAACATAATAATACTAATACTAATGATAATAAAATAATAATAATAATAATAATACATAATATAATAAATAATAACAAAACAAAATAACAACATTTTTTTAAAAGGATAATAGATAACAATTATAAAATAGTAATAATAATAATTATAATAATAATATAATAAATAATAATAAATGGGGTAATATTAAAATGAAATAATGAAATAAAGTAAAAGGGACTGAATTGAAAACGGAAACAGATATCCGGGCCAGATTTTAGAACATAAGCACGCAAATAGGACCTATTTAAACGCGGGTAAAACCTATGGGGACCAAAACAGAAATTTTCCCAAAGTCCCAAAACGCACAGCGACATTAGGGACCAAATTGAAACACGGGACAACTTCCAGGGCTGAATTGCAAAGAGGATAGGACCAGATTACACAGCCCCTAAAGGCGGAAGGACTGGGGTTGAAAATAACCCCAGTGACGTCATAGCACGCGGACTTTAGGCGGTTTGGGTCGGGTCGACCCGACCCGAGTTCAAAGTATAAAAGGTAAATTTTTTTGTTTTTGCCTCATTTGCAACGGTGAAAGGAAAAAAAAGAAAGGGAAGGGAGAGGGAAGGAAGAGGGGAGGCATCCGGGCTTCAGTCGCCGGACCGGTCCCCGGCCGGTCACCGGACCGCCGTCGCCGACGCCGTCCGCCGCCATTCCGGCCACCGTTCCGGTGGCCGGAAAAAGGTAATTCTTTTTAAAACTTTTTATTCTTTGTTTTATTCTTTTAGATCTATATATATATATATATGCATATAAGGGAGAGAAAAAAGTCTAAACGAGAAAATGAAAGAAAAATGAAAAATTTTACCTACTGTTTCTCTGATTTCACGTTCTTTGCTATTATACCCTGGGCATCAAGATGTTATTGATTTTCTTTTGATTGATTTGGTGTTTGAATCTCTATTCTTTTGTATTAAGTCTCACTTCCTGTTTTTGATTCAAAGCATATAATTTGTATTCATTTGAAAACTGCCGATCCCTACAAATGAATTTGGTCTCGGCTTTTATAGCCATTGCTTTTACAAGTTATCTATCTGTATTCGCTTTCTGTCTTGTCCTTTTAATGTTTTGCAGGTACGCGGGCGGTGGATTTGACCTTGGCGGTGGAGCAGCTGCTGTCAGGGGGCAGAGCAAGTGGGCAGATTCGGGGCAAGGGTTTCCTGTGTATTGGCCTTAGTGGATATGGGTAAATGGGTATTGTAATTGGGCTGTTTGGGTCGGTTGTAAATGGGGTTTGGATTTAATTGGGTTAATCATGTAACGGGTTAGGTTTAGCTAAACGGGAATGGGCCATTTGGGTTTAAAATTTGGTTCTGTAATTGGGTTCTAGAACTAATTTGTAAAAGGCCAAAATTGGCCAATAACAATATAAGCATGCATTTAAGTATTATCCACATTCATACTATGCTACATAATCATTCTTAGGTCCCATACAAGCTTACAAAAGCTCTTTTACTAACCCAAAGTTGAATTAGGACCAAATTGTAAGGTGTTTAAAATCTCAAGCCAATGTTGTGACATCATAGCTTCCACGTCGCGACATCGCTAGTTAGTGAGTTACGTCGTGACTTCAAGGATTTTAACGTTGAACGCCACTCACTGCTAAATTGTGTCGCAACGTGCCGTGTTTTGGTAATGTTAGAGTTGTGATCCAAATTCTTATTAAAATAAAATGCAAGTGGCAAGATAGGGGGATCCACGAGGGCAAATGTCGCAACCCATTGTGGATCCCTAATAAGCAAAATACTGGACGGGGGTCACAACCAGAGGCCCCGGGGTATGGCACAGGCTGCACAAGAAGAATCCATATAGAGGTTGACTTCTTTTGTTTGATATTAATTTGAATAAGGTGTTTCAATCTTACTATATTACTTCTATTAGATGTTGATTAAAATAAGGTTTCTAAACCTATAAATAGACACAGTCTATACTCCTTGTAATCATTCGAATTCAACAAAGTGAATTTTCTTCTCCTTTACCCGTGGTTTTTTCCCAAAATGGTTTCCACGTAAAATTTGTGTGTTCTTTTTTTCTCTCTTTTCTTGCCATTTTCATCATTCTATTTTTTACAGGTAAAAATCACAACCTATTCATATGCTTTCAAACCAACTTGACTAATGCTTAATAAGTTCAAATGGAAATACTATGCTTACCTTGATCACTTAAAAGTATGACAAATATTAATCATTTTGGTATACAATTTGACTATCCTTGCTACTTGATCACTTAGAAGTCATTTTAGGTGCATACGGCCTAGGACATGGGTTGTCACACGGCCGTTTGCCACACATGGTCACACCACATAGCCATGTGGTCTATTTAATTTTGGTGTAGGTTTGCCCCACATGGTCACAGGTTGTTACACGGTCATGTGACCCTATTTCGAATTGCACACGGCCTAGTGATGCGGCCATATGACCCTATTTTGAATTGCACATGGCCGTGTGACCCTATTTTCGAATTGTACACGATTTGGCCACACAACCATGTTCTTGAGCCACACGACCTGGGCTCTGTACACGGCCGTGTGATCCCTGTTTTTAGTTTTTCTACATGTTTTTGTTTTGTTTCGAATTAGTCTCTAATTGTTTCCAAATTGATCTTTTAGGTTCTGTAAGCTCGATATAATGCTCGTATTTGTATATATACTATGAATGACGACTGGTTTTTAATATTTTATATTTAAATTAATATTTGAATGGTTTTATGTTCTCATTTGTTTCGTTAAGTGTCGTAATACTTCATAACCTTAATCCGACAATGACGACGGGTTAGGGGTGTTACATTACTTGACAAGATCGTTGTCACCTATCACTCGTGTATCTTGTGTCCATGTTCCATTAAGTCACCTCATAGACGTACCTAAGAAGACTTAAAGAATAAGATGTATAATGGCAGGTTGTGATTCATCAAACAATTTAACCACCAACGTTACATAGTTCGGTTATTTTAGTCACTCTCGTTAAAAACACAAACGGCAAGCTGACGTGAAAGTTAAAAATTTAGTATAATAACATATTTAGCCATCAACTTTTACATATTATATTAATTTAGTCATAATTCTAAAAAAAAAAATTAACTCCCAAATTTACAAATGATCTCAATTTAATCCTAATTCTAAAAAATTCAAAGAAATATATAAAAATACATAAATATTTTTAAATAATATAATATTAAATTTAAATATTATATAAAAACCTTCCTGTCTCAGTACCTGTCTCCCTCCCCCTTTGTATTCTAAAGAACTGAAAATATATAAACAGTGCATCTCTAAAACTAGGATACTGGTAAAACATCATCTTTCATCGTTTGAGAAAGCCTTTGCATCTCATTCTAGAATCTCTCTTTTATATCTAAAACCTAGCTTTAAAATTTAGAAGAGAAGAAAAAGACCATCAAACCAAAGACACAGAAAAGAGCAACACAAATTAGTCGAAAATGATTTTCAAATTTTGAATTAACATAAAAACCTAGAAAATATTAGCCAAAAGTTATGCAATCAATTTAAGATAAAGTAATCATTTTTTCCCCATTTTCTTTTTCCCTCAACAGATACCAACCATTGATGATGAAGCATATATTCCTCCCATTCCATGTTGCCGATCAATTTAAGGGTTCATGGGGCGGGGAGGGACGGGGGATTTTTATTTAATATTAATTTAAAATTAATATAATATTTAAATTTATCATTATATTTTTTAAAAATATTTATTTATTTTTATTTATTTCTTTGAATTTTTTAGAATTAGGATTAAATTGAGACCATTTGTAAATTTTGAGAGTTAATTTTTTCAAAATTATGACTAAATTGATATAATATGTAAAAGTTGAGTGCTAAATTTGTTGTCATACCAACTTTTTTAACTGTCACCTCAGCTTATTGTTTGTGTTTTTAACAGGAGTGACCAAAACGACCAAATTATGTAATGTGAATGTTTAAATTACAATTTTTTTTTAATTTTGGGTACCTAAAATGAAAGTTTTTGATAGTTAGGTGACTATATGTGTAGTTAACCCAAAATATAATTGAGAAAATGGAAGGGCAATATTGGTAACGTAGGAAAAAAAAGGGACATAAATAGAATCTTTGATTAGAATACAAGCATCCGACAAAACCGATGGAGATGCGAGAAACCAGAGTTGGATCCAATCCAAACTGCACGTTTTCAGACATAATTCAAAAATAAATAATAATAATAATAATAATAATAATATGCTAAGGTTGAAAGTTTAAGAAATTTTATTCTGATTTTAATTTTTATTATATTCGAGTTTCTTTTATTCAGATTAATTTTAATTTAAATTTAACAAAAATTGATTTTGACAAATAAATAATATTATAAATAATTGATTTATGAGGTTGAAAGAAAGGAAAGAGGGTACATATGTACCAGATAATGTTGATATGAAAAGAGCGAAAGGATATTGAGATTCTTAATTCGATGGAAGAGAAATAGAATGTAATGGCTGGAAAAGGTTGTCCTTTTAACCCACCATCTTTCACTACCTTTCCTTCTTACAAGACAAGCTGCAACAGACAACTTAAATCCCAAGTTGGGTCCATTCAACACATCCTCTAAAGATTCCTCATCTCTATGTTTCTAATATTTATCCTCCCAAGTTTTTTAATAATTAAAGTCTTTAATTGAAATACTTATACGACTAATTATAAATTATTATACTTATAGTCGTTTTATTACAATAATAATAGAATTTTAATTTTAAGCTATATATATATATATATTTAAAATATAATTATATGTCATTTTACTAAATTTGTTTAAATAATTTTAAAATTTTTATCGATAAGAGATAATTTCCTGTACGTTTTGACATGTTAAATAATTAATCCAATTACGTAGTATCTATTATACATTATTTTTACCAAATTTAACTAGATTACTACACTTGGTTATTGATCAATCGATGATAACAATATGTATATGCTTAATGCTAGAGAGAGAATAACTCAACAAAATATATAATGTTAGACAATTAGAGTAATTAGATAAAATTGTTTATGGTATTTATTTTTATTGTTAATTTTATTGTTATTCGTATCGTTGAATGCTCTTTTTTTTTTGGATTATTTTATTATATACAATGATTTGATTTTAGATTTTTTTTATTTGTTTAGAGAATTTTTTTCTCAGTATTATTGATAGTTTTTTTTATTATAATTAATATCTTTTTAGAATTTAAAATTATGTATGTGTAATTACAATTTATATTATCAAATATAACATATATAAACAATTACGATGTAATTACATTCTATTAATCAAACATATTTAAGAAATTACTCTGTGATGTTAAAACACAATATTTTTAACAAATATTTAAGATAAATTTATTAGTATTTAAAATTGTTGTTTTTATTTTTTTTAAAGTTATTTATGATTTCAATCAATTTAAAATAATTAATTAAAATAAATTTAAGAATTTACACATTTGTTTAAGATGGGATTTAAATTTAGATGATCAAAATTTCAAATAATTCAACCAAATTTTTGGTTTTAGTCGGAAAGAATACGGATTTCATCTAAGGATAATGTTATAAGGATAGAGGTCAAGATCTAAGAAACTTAAATGTACGGATAAAATATTTAAAAAACTTAAATTCATTTTATTAGAAAAAATAAAAAAAATTAAATTTTAAGTTAATGGGATCGAGTTATTTGAATTATTCGAGTCAATTCGAATTTCGAGTTCGAATCGAATTGAATTTTATAATTCGAATAATGTATTGGTATAAATACCCTTTTGGTCCCTGTCGAGTTTGGAAATGAGCAAATTGGTCTCTCTCTTTTAACAAAAATTACAAAATAATTCAAAATAATTTTTAAAATTCAAAATATTTATAAATATTCCAAATTTTATATATTTTTTAAAAAATTCTAAAAATATATCAACAAAGTTAATAAATTAAAAATTTTCTAGAATAGTTTGGGACCTAAATAAGTTAATTAATAATTCAAGTTTATCATAGTAAAGTATTTTTTTATTATTTTGCTTGAAATTTTTTTTCAAATATATATGGTTCCAATTTTATGTGCCCTAACATGGAATTAGTTATTATGTAATAAGATTTTAATTTGACATGTTTAAAATTTTACTTTAATTCGAACAATTTCACTCGATTCGAAAAAATTTCAAATCGAGTTAGGATGATAGAATAGAACTTGTCAACTCGATTAACTTTAAATTTTTTCACTCGATTCGATCGAATGCTTATCCCTAGTGTGGATTATCTTATAGATTTAATTAGAATTTAAGTCTATCATGTGAAGGTTTTGTCCCGATTTATTTCAAATTTCAATCTAATTGTGCTCTGTATTGATTTCATTCTAGGTATAGTTGTTTGGACGATTGTAGTTATAGTTATGTAAAAATATTAGTTAAATGTTTTATTAGTTATACTTGTAAACCCAAATTATAGTTTAAAAAATAAATGTTTCAATATTCAACTAATTTGAATTGAAGTATAGAAAATTTTGAGAATTGAGATTTAAATTTATTTTAAGTAAAAGTGTGGATATTTATAAAATTTATTTTATTATAATTAATTAGTGAGGAAATTACTGTGTTATTAAAAACAAGAATCCAATTGATGACACAGTCATCTCCCTCTCATTACTTATTCAATTGTGATTATTGATCTGAAAAGTAGGATAATCTATATTCAACAACTCATGGATGCCCTTATTTACCATAAAAAAAAAATTAGATTCTCATTAGAAACATCACATTTTGAAGGAATCATAATCCAACTTCAAATTTGATCTTATTTCTACAATTGTTGGAAAAATTATATTCCATTAATTACTTTAATTTAATGATAAAGAAATAAAGGATGGGAATTGAGAAAGGAAAAAAAAATTATGTTTTCATGTTTGGACCTGATAAAATATTATAAATTTATTTAGTTTGGGCAATACGGTTTGAATCTGTATCAAACGGATGATAGAAAATTTTGATTATTTTCTTAGATATCATTTTTGTCTCTAATTTTAACTCTAAATTGATTTAGTTAAAATAAATTATTATGTCTACTATAAATTAGGTCTCTATACTGTTAAAAATTGAAGTGGAATTAGAAGATGTGTTATCCATTGAAATTTAATTTTTAAATTGGATATTTGAATATGAAAATTTTCAAATTTCATTAATATTATTGCTTTATAAATCAGATTAAATTCCTAAAATAAAAAAAGTACAAGTATTGAAGACACAAATAAGCCCATACATTAATATAATTAATATGATGTTCTGAAATATTCTGGTTGATTTGCTCTCACATTAAACCTTAGTTGGATGTATAAACTACTCTGGACAGGTATGATTTGCCAACACTATGGAGACCACTTCTTCAAGTACTCAAACACTGCTCAAAAATGGATTTCTGTTTGGGTTTAGTGGTTTAGGGTTAGGGAAGAATTCTTTCTTTTCTTTTCTTTTTTTTCAGAATAAAACCCAAAATATACCTTTGGGTGGCTATGAGGACCTTTGAAGGAATAAGGTAGCCTGTAATGGCATCAACCAAAAAAAATTCAAAATTTTGTAATCCACTAATTAATTTAGATGAGGTCTCAAAGTAGGGGATTCCTCTTTGATATCTGAATCATAAAATAATCCACCAAAGCATCTTACAGGTTTATGCTAAATCATCTTATGCAATTTTGGTCTTGTTTGATAATACATTAGATTAAATTAACTAAATATTTTTTGAGATTTAATTTTTAATTTTTATAGTAAATCATCTTAAGCAAATTACACATGTGTGACATGTTTGGTTAATCATTATAATTAGTAGGTCTCACTGTATTGAATGTAAGTGGAGCATTCAATTATACTCTTCAATTCTTAGGGAAATTGTGAGAATTAGAATAATTATGCAGATAATTACAAACAATTACACTTAAATCTAATTACTCTATAGCTTTCTAAACATGCTCGTAAATGATTTAAGTTTAAAAAGTTATTTTTATACAATAATAATAGTATTTTAATTTTAGAACATATATTTTATTTTTAAAATATAATTATATGCTATTTTACAAATCTCATATAAATAATATGAAAATTTTATGACAAAAGATTACTTCTTAGCTACTAAATAATGAACTAAATTATATAGTATTTATTATAAATTATTTATACTAATTTTAACGAAATTACAAAGTAGTCCTTAGTAATTATTTATATTTGGCCAAAGACTAATTGATGATGACAATGAGTACATATTTAATGTTGAAGAGAGAATAACCCAACAAATATCTAAAGTGATTTGATAAAGTTGCATAAGATGTTTGTTTTTCTTATTAATTTATAAGTAACCATATTGTCAAATATTTTTTTGGATTAACATATTATATACAATGATTTGATTTTAAGTTTTGTTATATGTTTAAAGAAAATTTTTTCAGATATTATTGATATTTTTATAATAGTTATTTTTTGTACAATTTAATATTATGCAGTTATGTAATTACAATATATACTAACAAACATGACATAAAATTACGATGTAATTCAATTTTGTTAGCCCTACACATCTTACTTTATTGTGCCCAAACACACCCTTAAACTCTCTTGAATTTTAAAATATAAGTGTATTGCCAAGGTAGTGTTTAGCTCACGAAATGTAAAATTATTTTTTGTAATAGGATTACCAGGATGCAAAATTACTTAGCACATTATTAAGTATGTTAAATTATCATGTTTAGTTTATATAGCTAAAATGTAAAATTTTATTGTTTGATTCACAGAATGTAAAATTATTTAAAAGTTTACTTTATTAAATTATCAATCTTTCTTTCCTTTTTGTTTACAATAGCAAAGTTGAAGCTTATAATTTTTTTTATTTTATTGATAAATGATGCATTTGTTTAGTAAATGGTTTTTTTTCAAAAAAATTAAGTGGAATTGGGGATGACTGAAGAGTGATAAGAGAAAAGTCTTCTGTTTTAATCCAAATGACAAAAAAGAAGAAGAAAAATTTGTTCTTTGTTATGTTTTAAAGATAGATTTGACTGATAACTATAATTTATATAAGCATAAGTTTAGAGAAATTTTTGAATAGATGAGAATACATTTTATTATCCTTTATATTACTAAATTGATGTTATATAAAAAAATAGGTTTTCTTTCTTAAATAATAGAGTTCTTGTTCAACTATAGAATTGAAATGGAGTTGAACTCAATGTGGTAAGAATAAGTAATATTAATTAATTATTAATAATTGATAAAATCATATCAATAATGTCACGCCTCAAAATATAGGGGGTTAATTGTAAAGGATAAATAAGAAAAATGTATAAGGTGAGTGTTAAGTGTTTAGTGTCATCCCTAGAAACCCAAGTTTGAGCTACCTTCCTCTCATTTCTTTTCCTTTAATTTTTAGCAACATAGGATAAAAGCCACACCAAAATATATACGGTTGTGATAGAGATTAAACAAGAAATAGGTTTTAGTCTTAACGATTAAAGCACTAGTATTTCCCTAATGGCTCAAGTTCGAGCCACTTTTTCCCTTTTTTATTTCATAATTTCGCCAAATACACCCCAAAACATATGTATATGATTAAGCGTAAAAATTAAACAACAAATGAGCAAAGGCTCGATGGCTAAGGTGTTAGTATTCCTAAAGATCTAGGTTTGAGCCGCCTCCTCCTCCCCCTTAATTTTAAATTAAAAATTGACAAATATTGGGAAAATTGTAAATGACGCCCTTAAACCCTAGGGTTTTAAGCAATTCTTTCTTAATTAGAATTCATATATTGCCCTTCTTCAAAATTCTAATAGAATTAGAATTCCATCATATTTTTCTCTTCTTTTCCTAATTAGATTCTCACATTGCCCCTTTTTAAATCCTAGTAGAAGTTGCCCTCCATCTTTCTATTTATTTTTTTTTCCTTTTCTTTACATCATTTTTTATCCTAATTGTTGATAATTACTTTGCTTTCTTAAATCAAATCATCCTCCATTCAATTGTTCTTTCTATCGGTTTTGTAATTGTTATCTATAGCATATTGAACTTTGCTAAGAAATAAGTACATCTCGTTCTGAAGTTTAGATCCCGAAATTTCTATAATTTCTCTATCTGACGCTAATCCTAAGTTCGATTCAACAATTTTTTCTATTCTTACCCAAACTTTCGATAATCTTTATCAAATCTTAAATTAACCATTGATTCGTTTGTAAATATCGTTTGAAGGATCAAGTTTAGGTGAATCGGATCAGGTTTGATCGTGAGAAACGTCAATCAAACTCCCCAATGAAAGTTGTGTGTTCTTTTCCAAGCAAATCGGAGCAAATCGTATGTAGGAATAGGGCCACATGGTCTCTCACACGAGCATGTGGACTACACGGGTGGACCACACAACCATGTACTACTATTTAGTTAGGGTACTTTGATTTTCACACGGCCAAGAACCCTTTACACAGCTTGGCACATGACCATGTCTCTCCTATAGGGTGATTTATTATTTATCACACGACCACAGTTTATTACATGGCCTGGCCACATAGCCTATAACACCTCACATGGTTGTGTGACACCTGTTTTACAGTTTTGCCTAGAATTTTGTGAGTGTCCTATTTAGTCTTTGAATGGTCCTTCAACTATTTTTAGAGTTTTATTTCACTCAATTGAGTCCTTGAAAATATGAATACTTTGGAATTCATGATCTGATTAACTGAATTACTACTGTTATATGCATGATATGTGAATGATACATGCCCACTGTCTTTGTATTTCTGATAAATTGTTACTGTTAAATTTTGTTATTGAATTACTAATTGCATGTTAAGCATGGCTACTGCTATTGTTAAATCGAATACATGTCAAACATGTCTACTGCTACTATTAAACTGGATACATGTTAAGCATGTTTACTGTTTTTGTATTGTTCTATTCCAAGCATGGCATATTACATTACATAAGGGGAACGATATGAAAGGAGGAAGTTTTGGAAGTTTAATATCTGGTGGTTTATTTATAAATTTCTAGTAGCTTTTATCCACAAATATGTTGTACATCCACAACAAGTGGCAATTTATCTGCAAATGTTTTTATCTAAAAATATTGGTGGTTCATCCACAATTTTTTTCTACTACTGGCAGTTTATCTGCAAATTTTTTATGGTTTATCCACAATATGGTGTGTAGGGATGAATAGGTTCTGAGGAACTCTTATTATAGTGTGTAGGAGAGTTGGGTAGGATATTTTCTATTAAACTGAAATTGCATTACATTCATAAGCATGTGTTTACAAAATTGTGAACTCTGTGATGATATTGTGTTGAGTTAATCTGAAATAATGATATTCTGAATTGTTATTCGATTATGATTATTGTATGCATTGTTATTCAATATGTTTTATCTACTGTTTACATTGATTTCTTGTGATGGAACACACACTGAGCTTCATAAGCTCACTCCCCATTATTCCTATCTTTACAGATAACACACTAGGTTAGGACGCAGACTCGGTATACAGAGGGTTTGGCTTAGATTAGTTCCTATTAAGAAATATTTTAGATTTACTCTTTGAAATTTTTGTTATTTTGATAATTATATCGCTTTATTTGAAGTGTGGTATTGGACTTCAATTTTGGTTTATTTAGCATGCATGGTATTTAATTTTAATTTAGAATGATGAAACATGGATTTAGAATTAATTTTGCATAAAATTACTTTGATTTTACTTAATTAAAACTAAGTTGTATATCACTTTTCCGCTGCTAGATTATAAATAAATTTTGATTAATAAATGAATTGAAAATTAACTAAGTTTTCAAAAGTAGTTGTTAAATGAGTAACCAAACATTATATCAAATGAGCTAGATGAATTTTATCATCATTGTGTGAGCTGGTCCTTATCCTCAAGGATGTAAAAGTAGAGGAACCAGTATTTTCAATTGAAAAGGTAGTACCATCACCCACAGTGACCTTACCAGACCCTTTTGTAGCGGTTGTTAAAAAAAAGGTTAGCAAGCTCGTTGGTAATGTGATAAGAAGAGTTAAAGTCTGAGATACACTGTTTGAGTCACATCGATAGTGACAAAAGTTGAGAAGGCCGACGATAATGCTGATGGAGACAAAACAGGGCATGTAGCTTTAGTTAAGCTGTGAGGAACAACATTGGGGGATAGTGTCTTAACCAAGTTGATCGGATCGATGAAATATCTAGGAGAAGCAATAGAGACAAAAGGGTTATACCCGTCAAATATAGTTTAAACCTCAGTAAAAAACTCTTAAGTTGTGATCACTCAATGACAACACTGTAGTTTAGTGTAAGGCGGATAGAGGTAGAGTAAGGTTAGGAATTAACGATGTAACACCTAGAAAAGCTTGATCAAAACGATGGTAACATTTGTCCACTAGGTGTCTTAATTTTCTACAAAGTTGACACTGAAGCCTGGTGGGCAAAAAAATGGTGGGTTGAGATGTTGGGCTTGTCCAATACTTTAAAGAGTAATGGAAACCATACTAGGATTATAGAACTGGGAAGTCTTAGGTTACACAATGTTGCCAGGGAAAAACAAAGCCTAAGTTGTGTTAATGGATGGAATGAGTCATAGTGGATCATAAAGCTAAGACTCAGCATCCATAAGAACAGAAACCACACGATCAAGAGCATAAAGTTCTTAACTCGAGGTAATGAAAGCTACAAAAGGATCGTATTTATGAGGGCAATCTATTCAAGATTGTGGCAATGTGTTCTATTTCGAACTGAACTGCCACATGGAGTGAGTCTATCACAGATTTCCTTGAACTTGGTGAGATAATTGCACATGGAGGATGAACCTTTCCTCATTTATCAAAGTTTACAATGGAGATGCATCACTTTTGTTGTGGAAATGGCAGTGCTCCATATTATTGCAGAAGTATTTGCACTAACAAGGTAATGGAGTAGATTGGGACTAATAATAGATAAGAGCCATGACACGAGAGCACAATCTTGCTTGACAAATTGAGAGTAAGCGTCATTGAGGGTGGTCTCATCGGTTACTAAAATAACTTTTGAGGGTATAGGAGTTGAGCCATCAAGGAAATGCTCGAGACTATGGCCGCAAATTGTGAAAAGAACATATTGCTTCCAAAATAAACAGTTTGTGTCATCTACATGAGCATTAACTCATTGGGAAGAGAAAAAGTTAGAGTTGGTGACAACAGAGCACCTTCATGTTAGTGAGAGGAAGAAGGTCATCTTCAGTATTAGTTATGATGGACGAGAGAGGACCAAGACCACTGGAACTGATTGTAATGCCCTAAAATCCGGCCTAGAAGTTTAAACCAAACCCTAGAGGTCACATGATCTCTGAAGTGATCTGGAATCAATTTTACAAAACGTGTTATTTAAAATTCCATTACGAACATATTTTGCTAAATTTGAACCAAAACATTTAATCATTTAGATTTCAACTAGAAAATTTAAATTATGCTTAAAATATTTGAGAACATAAATCCACAAATTTCAGAAGTTTAGTCTAGGGTAAGATTTACGAAAATCCCAAAACAAAGCTTACACCATAGTTCTTATAATTATTTACAGTCCAAACAGCTTATCAAAATGGGAAAACTTATTAGCTGGTTTTAAATGGTGTCTATTCGAGAACTTTAGTGTGTCGAGTCCATCTACAGAAATTGACAGTACTTGAAAAGGAAAACTAAGGGGGTGAGCTACACGAGCTCAGTGTGAGTTCGAAAACGACAGAAAAGTGAAAGTCAAGTGTCACAATAAAAAAATATCTCAATGGCAATCCAATATACGAATAGTCACCACAAACAATCAAATGTATTAGTGCTGAAACACATCGATCTATATACAGTTAGCCTCGCAATCAAACAGACAGACAGAATGCAAAAAGATGCATCAATATGAAACCCACCCCTCTAGACAAACACCTCTTTAACCCCTATTCACACCACATATGAGCTAATCAAGCTCAACCAACTATGCACACCACATAGGACCTCGAAAGGCCCATCTAACCCTACACACTACAAAAGTAGACTAAGCCACTCAAATGTTAATATGTAGCAGAGCTGACATATGTGTAATATAGTGTGGTAAACCACTGTACTAATGAGTCGCAATTAAAACTGCCCAAAATAGATTAGACTCTTTTCTCTTCGCAATCAAACCCAAAACGATCAATGCAAATGCAAAATGCACACCATTTGTAAACAGACATACAGAAACAAAATATAGAATCAGAAACGAACACATTCAATTGCCCAGATTCAAAATCATTATAACATAACATCAATTAACACTTAAATGAACCGTTTAACTAGAGCTATGATTGTGAACAACGCATAAGTCCAAGCCGAAATAGAGTCTTGACCACCCTTACTAAGACCTAGGCAAGGGTCGGAACACACAAAAATACAATCAGATTAAAAACTAACACAGTATGAAAATTGGTAAAAAAAGGGCTACAAGGTCGTGTGTCCCAACTGTGTGGAAGTGCCTAGGCCATGTGAGGGGTTAACATGCCCATGTGGAGAGGCACATAGTGTGAAAGGGGGCATATGGCAGTGTAAAGATGTCACACGCCCGTGTGTCTGAAAATATGGTCGTTTGGGCAGTTTGTGTAACTCTTTGTCCATTTGTGCTATAATAAGGTACAGGGCAGACACGACCGTGTAGAAGTCCCATACGACCGTGTAGAAGTCCCACACGCTCGTGTACCTACTAGACTAGGCCGTGTGTCCTAGACACACGCCCGTGTGCAAAACGACTAAAATTCCTAAATCCTCAAAATTAGCCACACGGTCGTTGTTGTAGGCCAATTTCGGCCCACTTACAAACTTAACCCAAACCCATTACAATAGTAACCCAAAACCCCTAATTAAAATTAAACCCAAATACTCGTTCAACCCATTTACATTAGCCCAACCTAGCCCAATTAACCCAGCCCAACAAACCTAACCCTAAACTCCCAAAATCAGAAGCAAAATTGTCTTCAAACCCTAGCCGCCGCCCCTACCTTCTGCCAACTAGCACACCCACTTGCCTCTGCCAAAGCCTGCTTGCATCCATTTGCACCTGCAAAGAAGCAAAAAGAAAAGACAGCAAATAATTAAGAATTCATTGTAAAAGGCTATATAAGCCGAATGGACATCCATTGTAAAGGATCGGCTTTTAGACAGCAATAAAAAAAACAAACAGTTTCAAAACACGAGCAGTAGATTTTAACAAAAAATCAGTCCAAATCCAAGCAAAGAACAACCAATAGATCGAGTTAAAGGTGGTATATTTCATTTTCCATTTTTTTCTTTTTTCGAATCCTATCTAAGCATATACATACATATATTCCATCTCTTTACTGCCTATATATATTAGAACATAAAAAAGGGAGTTAAAAACTAAAAAAGGATGGAAAAATACCTTTTTTCGAACTCCGGCCACCGTGTACGGTGGCCGGCGACGGCGGCAGCGCGGCGACGATGGTGGCTCTCCTGGCCGAGCTCTGGGTCTGCCCAGAGAGAAAAGAGAGCTGCTCTCTCTTTTTTTTTTTTCTAAGCAGCTCAACAAGTGAAAAAAAACACAGATTTTGGGCTTTTATAATAGAGGAAAACGGCGCCGTTTTTGGAACCCCCAAACGCGCCCAAAACGGCGTCGTTTTGGGGGTCCAACCCGAAACCCTACCCGATTGATCCAAGGATCCGCGCGTTTTCATTGGAGGGGCTATTTGCGCACTTAGCCCCTTCGCTTTTTCAAGCCTGTGCAATCGAGTCTTTTTAAGTTTTCAATTTGACCCCGTGATTTTTTTCGGGTCTTCAATCGGGTCCCCGATGCTACTGCATGCTTTGACCGAATGGGCTTATTACCTTTTCGACCCCTCCATGCTCCACGCGCGTGCAAATAGGTCCTCCCCTTTTGTTTTATTTCAAAATTCGCCCAAAACCTCTGATTTCAATTCAATTTCGTCCTTTTCTCACTTCTTTTCACTATCTCATTTTAATCTTGATATTATTTACACTTTTTATTATTATATTTGCTATTTAACAGCATTAGTATTGTCTTCTTACCTTGTACTTATACGTATATATATATATATATATAATATTATTAATGGTTTATTATCCTTCTTATTATCATTATATTATATATATATTCTTTTAATAGATGATATATATACTTTTCTATATTACGTATACATACATATACCTTTCTATATATAGTATTATTCTCACGTATTACTATATTTATTATTCCACCTATTATTTTTTATATTAGCTATTATTTTATTTCTTTTGCATTACTACATTATACTTCCTTTTTCATTTCACCATTATTATCATTCTTAATAACCACTAATAATTTCATTATCATTAATGTTACTATCTCTTTAACGTCTATATACATCTACATACCATTATGTTTTTAATATTACATATCTTTGTGTCTTATACGACTATTTTTATGCACATTTCGCACATATGATATATTGTTATATTTTTTTTTTTTACACATGCATGTATCTCTATAATATCATTAATACTAATATTTTAACATTATTAGTTATAATATTTATATACTACGTATATGTCCCTAATACCATTGCAAGTACATACTTTTCTATATTATGCGTATTATATTATATTATGTAAATACAATTTTTTATATATATAGATATATATATATATATATATATTTGCAATACTATTTCATATACTTTATATCCTTAATATACGTATACTTCTAAAGTTATTAATAGTTGTTTTTAAATATTTTTACTCACGTATATACATAGTGTATAGCATTTCTAATAAGTTTAATATCATTATTTTTGCTAATGTATTTGCATACTATGTGTATTCCTTTTATGTATACCGTAACCTTACGTCGTGTATCTTAATATCGTATTACTCACATGTTTTTTCATCTCACGCATATATTTTGTTATAACCACATGCTCTTTTCCTTCACCGTAAATATTATTACCGTTTTTTATTACATCGTGTTTTAATAGTTCTATCAACTGCGCTATCATCTAAAAAATATATTTAAAAAATTTTTAAAACAAGGCAATATTTTTGTACTTAGAGACTCGGGAAATAGTGCCCTAACGTGCTGGGTTGCGATTTCTCGCTCGTCTAAATACCTAAAATACCCTCCTAAAGTTTACAACTAGCGAGATAGCTTTAGTTTCGAGGAATTTAAGAACCTCGTGTCCAATCGTGTTGGATGTGACATTCGAATCCTTCCGAAGCGAAGGAATCTCGATTTTTCAACCCAAATCATCCCAATTTCATTCAAAAATGTTTCAAAAACGAGGCAATATTTTGTGTTTAGAGATACGGGAAATAGTGCCCTAACGTGCTGGGTTGCGATTTCTCGCTCATCTAAATACCTAAAATACCCTCTTAAGCAAAACTTTGTAACTCACGAGACAACTTTAGTTTCGAAGGATTTAAAGAACCTCGTGTCCAATCGTGCTGGATGTGACGTTCGAATCCTTTCGAAGCAAAGGAATCTCGATTTTTTCAAACTCGAATTATCTCTGTTTCAAAAAAAAGAATCCTATTTTTAAATCTTTCAAAATTTCGACTTAAGACAGAAAATTGCTCAATTTGGTACCAATTTTGGGCGTCGCGGGGGTGCTAATCCTTCCCTGAGCGTAATCGACTCCCGAACCTATTTTCTCTATTTGTCGTAGACCAGAACGTTTTATAAGGTGATCCAATCGCACCTAAAAAGGTTGGTGGCGACTCCCATTTTCACTTTTTAAGTCGACATCCTTTTTTTTTTCTCAAAAAATGGTTTCGACAGCTTGGCGACTCCACTGGGGACACAAGAGAGTTAAGCCAAAAATTGATTATTTTCTGTCTTAATGTCTGAGTTGGAAATTTGCTAAAATACGATCTTTTTACATGTGATTGTTGTATATGGCTGCTATTTTCCTCGCACACATGGCATTTGCATGACTGTTGTGGTCACACCCTTAAGTGGGAGTGAGAAGCTACGCTTTCGTGAGGTTTTCACCTCCGCATGGGCTAGTGGATTGCTTCCGGGATACATCCGTACCTATGTGCTTGGTGAGATTTTCATCTCTGCATGGCAGTAGGGAAATGTGTCCCCCTGAACTGAACTTGGTCCATATGAGCCTATAATGGGTGAGGATCGAGGAATTTGCTGGTTCAGGTACCCTTTTTCTCTAGAACTAAAACGCATATAGTAAACCTTAAGTGCCTGTCCTAGGTAGTACGAAGATGACCTTTAGTAATCACCTATGTAGGTATTTGTTTACCTTCTTTGAATTATATTTATATGTTATGCTAACCCATTTTATTTTGTCATCATTGCATATCACACAGCATTTAAAGGTATCGATTCACGGTTCTATTTCTAAGTTAGAAAGTTTTGTAAGGAGGAATGAATATCTTGATAAAGTGGAAGACAACGCTAACATCCGTGCATGGTCAGAAAAAGCCCAGTTAGAAAAGTTAGATAGTGTCACCGGGGGCATACGTCGGAGTTGCAGGATTTCACTCGCATCAACTCAACACAGAGTAGGTAGTTAAGGTCATTTGGGGCCTAATAGAATAATGAGGCCAAATAGTGGTTCTACAACAACTATAAGGACTTGCAGTATTCGCTTGACATGAGGTTAGCGTGAGAGTATTGATGGACATTTCTACCATTACAGCATTCCTCTTTCATATGAAGATGGTCGCCCTATAGATAATAAGGGTGTTGGAAGGAAAATGATTGACAGAATGCATGAGACCTACAAAATGAGTTGGATGGAAAGAATTTCGCCTATGATGGTAAAAAGGTTCATTTACTATAGGACCGCTACCAAACAACAAGTCTGAGTTTACTGTGGTACTTTAGGATGTTGTACTTATCAGAAATGATGGAAATGCAAGCCCTGATGACTTGGATAGCCCGAATGAGCATAAAAGAAAGCAATTAAAGGAGACCGTCATTTAAAGACCTTTAGAGATTAGCTATGCTACAAAGATACCCGTGTAGTCAATTCAAGATGCTTTGCGTGGGCAGAAATCTGAAAACTCTCAAGAAGTACCGAGAGTGTAGGATATCATTTTGAGACGGCATACTACGGAACAAGGATGTCTACTTGTTCGCCAATCTCTCTCAAGGTAATCGGAACAACCTCATAGACATTGGATGAAGTATCATTGGCTGTGAGGATTACCTTATGGGGGAGGCCATCGTCCAGATTCGAGGAGTCGCCGATCATCTGTAGGACTTGGCGGTACAGGCCGATATGTTAAGTATTAAGTACGAGCTAGAATTAGACCGAGGTCGAGAATTGGCCGCATTGCTTAGGAAAATTTAGACTCTAGGCCTAAAGGCAAAGGCATATCTGTAATCAGCTTGTTGTAAAAACTTTTGTTCCTGTTATTTAAGAAGGTTGAAACTCTGGACCTAAGGATGAAAGTGTCTGTAATCCGTTTTGTGTAAGGATTTTTGTTCCTTAAACAACGTTTTCTAAAAGAAACTGAATCGGAATCGATATCTTTTTGTATTCATGCATTTGCATTACATCAAAGAAAAGAAGGTGTCGATTCGAAATTCGATTCCTAATAGAATAGTTTGTCATAAGGTGACAAATTTCTTGATAAAAGTGGATTATAGTACAGTCGTCTGGATATAGTCCAAGCAAATATGACGAGAGAAAGCCGGTAATCCACAAAGGAATACATGATTCTACTTACCAAGAGCAGGAAATGAGAAAGTCGAAAGTCTAGAAAGGAATACATGACTTGATTTCATTGCCGAAGATTCAAGCCAATGAAGATTATCCAAGAACCGTCATTTATGAGTATCGTGGAGACAAACGAGCAAGAAGTCGTGGCCCAGATCAAGCAACAAGAAGCTAGCAAAGGCATCTTTTGGAAAGCTTGCAGGATTTGACCATGAAGAGAAGATCAACGTTTCCACTTGAACCATAAAAGGGCAATGGCTTTACATGTAGTCCATTTTTATGTAAAGAAATCTGTTTTCTAGAAATGTTATTCTAATGGAACTGAATTCATAATCGACGTCTTCTTTTCTTTTGCATTCATACATTTGCATTTCATGCATTTGCATTGCATCATTTACGTTGCATTTTGTTCATTAGATTTTCACAAAAGGTCCCTAATTAGGCGAAATTATTTCAGTTAGCTTGAAAATAATGGAACAAAGGTTGGAGAGATTAGAGCAAAGGCAAATACAGATGCAAGAACAATTGACCGAAATCTGACAGGATATACGTCACCAAATGTTAGAGCTCCAAAGAAATATGATTGGCCAGCTAAGACAATTATTAACCAAAGGGTTTGAAAAGATGAAAGGCCCAGTGATCAGCAGTGAGGAGGATAATGAAGACATCGTTTATTCCCCAAGTTTTACCCCAATAAACATCCAGACTCAACTAGATGCACATCCGCGAGGGGTACCTGTTACTATCAGACCCCAACAGCATCAGGCTGGTATGGCAGCGCCAGTAAATTACCCAGTAGGCTCAGGTCCCAATCTGAGAGGCAATCCAGCCAATCCGATTGTCATTGAAGAAATAAAGAAGGCCAGTGTGGAGCATCTGAAACAGTGCGAAGCTTTTAAAAAGCGAGAGTGGGGTCCCAAAATAATACTTCGAGCGCAATAAAAAGAAAAGAAAATAAGGAGAAACCAATTGCCATAGGCCAGCCAAGAATGGCAACTGCTAACTATCAAGGCTCTTCAAAACAAGAATCCAACTCGAGGCCGAATACAGAAAGACTCCAGTTTACACCCATTCCGACAACATACAAGGAGTTGTATCAAAGCCTATTCGAGGCGCGTATTGTATCTCCTCGTTACGTGCAACTAATGCAACCCCCATATCCCAAATGGTACGACTCCAACACTCAATGTGAATACCACGCAGGGATTACATGGCATTCAATAGAAAATTGCCTTGCTTTTAAGAAATTGGTCGAAAGGTTCATTAAAATAGGAATTGTGAAGCTCGATAATTTATCCGGACCTGATCATTTATGATAAAGCAGTAAATGTGACGGTTGAAAAGAGGGACAGGAGAGTTACGTTGAAGTTGAGTACCAATGGCGTATCCAAAGAGAGAACTGATGAATAAAAGTTTTCCAAGTATCTGCCCTTACATACTTGGGAGTGTTTTGAACGATGGAACTGTGGAAGAGACCTATTTTAGAGCTTGCTTGGAGTAATATCCAAAACATGCTTGTTACTTTCAGCCTAGAAGCAATAAGAGTCCTTTTGTGATATAGGCTTGTGTCCAAAATTTTATTTCAATCAAATGCATCCTTTTGAGCAATTATTCTTTTATTCTTTATAGATTCTTTGGTTCTTGGACTTCCATTCATATTCTTTCATTCGTATTCATGATCATATCAATGCAAATAATCTTCTTAGAATCATTTATTCTTTGAAATTTGCCTTCGTACCTACAATAGGTGCCCAGATATCAATGTCAAGAGCAACGCTGTTACTAACTCCCTTTTAAGTAAGAGATGTGTCCAGAGGGATCTCAGGACTTCGAAGATGACGAAGATTGTACCTAACTTCCGTTAAGGATGGCAGAACAAGATGAAAGACAGATCCTAACTTACGAAGGATTAGTTGACATTGCGAGCTTGAGAAAGAAATAAAGATCAAAACCTAGCTCGCCGCAAAAATAAGACAAGACGTATATGTCTCCTTTATTTCTTCACGGACTCTCTATGTGGGGCATGAATGTTATAGTGTCAATGTCGCCGACATCAATTCATGGTTGTTAGTTACGGGGTAAAGTCGCTTTATATGCCAAAGTTACAAGGTAAACAGTTATCAAATTCAAATTCAAAACCAGAGCCAAATTCAAATCTAAATCCAAGTTCAAATTTGAAATCCAAATTCAGAATTCAAAATTCAAAATTCAAATTCAAATTCAAACCTAAAAATGGCAATTTACGATCTATTCGAAGATCAGACACAATATCTATGCAACAAAGGCAACCAAAACCATCCAAAAGGATCTTGAAAGATGACTGAGACCTGTAATGGTTGATATAGAGAAGTTACCATTTACCCTCTTTGCCTATCAAATGTTAGCCAGAATTTTCGCCGGGGCAACACGTTTCTTATTGGTCTAGCATATTAAAGTTGAGATTCTTTCCTCCGAATTTTATCAGAATTGAAGCTAAATGAAGCAGAGTGAACCTAATTCTGATGTGGTCAGTCAAATCTGAAGAAGAAAAATAGCAATCTGCCATGGTCAGATAATGCAAGTTTACAACGAAAAGGTTCACCTACGAGAATTTCATGATGGGACCTGATATTAGAGAAGATCCTTCAGATACAAAAGGAACTTTAGAGGAAAAATGGCGCCTTAAGATCAAAAGTCAAAAGTCAAAAAAAAAAAACAAAGAAAATCAATCAGAAAAAGAAAAGAAAATGAGAGGCCAAGGCGAAAACCCGCAAAGGGCGCTTTGAGACCAAAGGGGATTTGAGTTGAAAACCCAAAAAGGGCGGCTCAAATTTTGATTAAAAGTGGGGCATACAGTAGTCTTGCTAGGCCTGAATTAACACTGAAGAAGTATGCTACATCTTGGGGCATCGACGAAGTACTCCGGATCCCCTAGACACATATTAAGCTTAGAATGGCTCTCAAGAAGTTGGAACAGAGAAGCTCAGACTGCGATATCTGGGGCACCTAGTTTCCATCTTATCCCTTCTGAATCTACTATCTTTGATCGTTATGTGTTTTAACACACGCATCTAATAAATTTCTTTCTTGATTGCATTTGCTTAACTTGTTTGTTTTGAGCTGTGCCCCCAACCAATGCCCTTCTTGTCCAGTGTTAAGATCTTTTTCAAGCATTTTGCATTGAAATAACGATTAGTGGACTAATATTACCTTCATGAAAGGAGTTTTGCATATTACTCTAGAAGCTCTTAAATGGTACAGGAACCTGAAACAAGACTGTTGTTTGGGAGCTCACCAAGTATAAAGGTTGGAATAGTTAGGCTTAAGTTGAGTTTATCTCTTTGGATCTTCTGCTAAAGATACTAGTTGAACAGAAACAAGATATCAAGTCTGTGATAAAATCTCGATGAAAACGAGCAATGTCAGCCTAAGTATAAAAGGGAGTCACTCTTGAAAAATGATATTCTGCATCCATGCAGATATTATATAGGCATACACATCTGGTCAAATCACCCGAGGAGTGATCAGTTGATGGAATAAGTTACAGATCCTGCACCCCCGAGTTACAGTGGGACGGATGGAAGTTGATACGAAACCTATAGCCAAAAATTACAGTAGGATGTATCTTATGTCTCCAAATTACAATGGATAGACCCCGAAGTTACAGTGGGGCAAGCTATTTGAGCGAAATGCGATTATTCTTTGGGTTTTGGATCAAAACACCAGCCGAATAAGAGGGCAGCGTACTACGATAGAGCCTTGATGGGCAACAAGTGATGACGCCCTAAACATTAAAAAAGATCGTTCTCATGACGATTCTACATTCACATCTTTCATAATACATTAGGTTAGGCGCATGTGATTCATTCTGATCATAACATCCTAATCATTTGTCATAAGCATAAACCTCAGGAAATCAATTCTACAGATAGATTCCCCAGTGGACGATGTAGCAAGATTGGTGGAAACAGCAAATTCCATCAGATCTTAACTCCCTAAGCAGTAAGGTAACAGATCGAATTTTGGCGGATCTTATCTCCATACAGCAGTGTTGGGGCAGATTTCAGCCACTCGCCTTAACTCCCTAAGTAGTAGGGTAACAGGCAAAGCGCAGCAGATCTTATCTTCGCTGAGCAGGAGCGGAGCAGATCACATTCTATCAGATCTTAACTCCCTAAGCAGTAGGGTAACAGATCGAATTTCGGTGAATCTTATCTCCATACAGCAGTGTTGGAGCAGATTTCGGCCATTCGCCTTAACTCCCTAAGCAGTAGGGTCCCAGGCAGGATACAGCAGATCTTATCTTCGCTGGGCAGGAGCGGAGCAGATCACATTCCAGCAGGTCTTAACTCCCTAAGCAGTAGGGTAACAGATCAAATTTTGGCTAATCTTATCTCCATGTATCGGCAATGGAGCAGATTTCAGCCCCTCGCCTTAACCCCCTAAGCATTAGGGTAACAGGCAAAATAGAACAAATCTTATCTTCGCTGAGCAGGAGCGGAGCAGATCACATTCTATCAGATCTTAACTCCCTAAGCAGTAGGGTAACAGATCGAATTTCGGTGAATCTTATCTCCATACAGCAGTGTTGGAGCAGATTTCGGCCATTCGCCTTAACTCCCTAAGCAGTAGGGTAACAGGCAAAAATACAGCAGATCTTATCTTCGCTGAACAGGAGCGGAGCAGATCACATTTCAACAGATCTTAACTCCCTGAGCAGTAGGGTAACAGATCAAATTTTGGCTAATCTTATCTCCATGTATCGGCAATGGAGCAAATTTCAGCCACTCGCCTTAACCCCCTAAGCAGTAGGGTAACGGCAAAAATACAGCAGATCTTATCTTCGCTGAGCGGGAGCGGAGCAGATCACATTCCAACAGGTCTTAACTCCCTAAGCAGTAGGGTAACAGATCAAATTTTGACAGATCTTATCTCCATGTATCAGCAATGGAGCAAATTTCAGCCACTCGCCTTAACCCCCTAAGCAGTAGGGTAACGGCAAAAATACAGCAGATCTTATCTTCGCTGAGCGGGAGCGGAGCAGATCACATTCCAACAGGTCTTAACTCCCTAAGTAGTAGGGTAACAGATCAAATTTTGACAGATCTTATCTCCATGTATCAGCAATAGAGCAGATTTCAGCCACTCACCTTAACCCCCTAAGCAGTAGGGTAATAGGCAAAATTCCAGCAGATCTTAACTCCCTAAGCAGTAGGGTAACTGATCGAATTCTGGCAAATCTTATCCCCATACAGCAGCATTAGAACAGATTTCGGCCACTTGCCTTAACTCCCTGAGCAGTAGGGTAACGGGCAAAATAAGACAGATCTTATCTTCGCTGAGCAGGAGTGGAGCAGATCAAGTTCCATCAGATCTTAACTCCCTAAGCAGTAGGGTAACAGATCAAATTTTGGCAGATCTTATCTCTCTGTATTGGCGGAGAGCAAATCGAAAAAAATAGATTTGGCATCTCTGTATTGGCAGAGAACAGATTGAAGATAGCAGATTTGGCATCTCTGTATTGGCAGAGAGCAAATTAGAAAAAACAGATTTGGCATCTCTGTATTGGCGGAGAACAGATCGAAGATAGTAGATTTGGCATTTCTATATTGGCGGAGAGCAAATCAAAGAAAGCAGATTTGGCAATCTCTGTATTTGGCAGGGAGCAGATCGAAAAATAGATTTGGCAATCTCTGTATTTGGCAGGGAGCAGATCGAAGAAAACAGATTTGGCAATCTCTGTATTTGGCAGGGAGCAAATCGAAGAAAGCAGATTTGGCAATCTCTGTATTTGGCAGGGAGCAGATCGAAGAAAATAGATTTGGCAATCTCTGTATTTGGCAGGGAGCAGATCCCCCCCAAAAAAAAAACAACACAACAGATTTGGCAATCTCTGTATTTGGCAGGGAGCAGATCGAAGAAAAACAGATTTGGCGATCTCTGTATTTGGCAGAGAGCAGATCGAAAAAGCAGATTTGACAATCTTTGTATTGTTTAGTAGATAGGATTGAAGTTACGAATCTCTTCTTTTTGAATTATTATATCCCTAAAGTTGCAATGGAGCGGATCGAAGCTACAAGACATATCTCTGAAGTTGCAGTGGATTAAATCAAAGCTACAAGATGCGGTGGGCTGGAAAAGACTACCTAAACAAGAAGAGCACCAAAGAAGTCAAGATTCAACAAGACCATGCCGAATTGGCCTTTCTTTATGTCTTTGCTCTATTTCTGTTTCACAGCAATGAGCAAAGAGGGGCAGCTGTTGTAGGCCAATTTCAGCCCACTTACAAACTTAACCCAAACCCATTACAACAGTAACCCAAAACCCCTAATTAAAATTAAACCCAAATACTCGTTCAACCCATTTACATTGGCCCAACCTAGCCCAATTAACCCAGCCCAACAAACCTAACCCTAAACTCCCAAAATCAGAAGCAAAATTGTCTTCAAACCCTAGCCGCCGCCCCTACCTTCTGCCAACTAGCACACTCACTTGCCTCTGCCAAAGCCTGCTACCACCGCCCCTTCTTCTCCATGCTGGCGCCCAAGTTGCATCCATTTGCACCTGCAAAGAAGCAGAAAGAAAAGACAGCAAATAATTAAGAATTCATTGTAAAAGGCTATATAAGCCGAATGGACATCCATTGTAAAGGATCGGCTTTTAGACAGCAATAAAAAAAACAAACAGTTTCAAAACACGAGCAGTAGATTTTAACAAAAAATCAGTCCAAATCCAAGCAAAGAACAACCAATAGATCGAGTTAAGGGTGGTATATTTCATTTTCCATTTTTTTCTTTTTTCGAATCCTATCTAAGCATATACATACATATATTCCATCTCTTTACTGCCTATATATATTAGAACATAAAAAAGGGAGTTAAAAACTAAAAAAGGATGGAAAATACCTTTTTTCGAACTCCAGCCACCGTGTACGGTGGCCGACGACGGCGGCGGCGCGGCGACGACGGTGGCTCTCCTGGCCGAGCTCTGGGTCTGCCCAGAGAGGAAAGAGAGCTGCTCTCTCTTTTTTTTTCCAAGCAGCTCAACAAGTGAAAAAAAACACAGATTTTGGGCTTTTATAATAGAGGAAAACGGCGCCGTTTTTGGAACCCCCAAACGCACCCAAAACGGCGTCGTTTTGGGGGTCCAACCCGAAACCCTACCCGATTGATCCAAGGATCCGCGCGTTTTCATTGGAGGGGCTATTTGCGCACTTAGCCCCTTCGCTTTTTCAAGCCTGTGCAATCGAGTCTTTTTAAGTTTTCAATTTGACCCCGTGATTTTTTTCGGGTCTTCAATCGGGTCCCCGATGCTACTGCATGCTTTGACCGAATGGGCTTATTACCTTTTCGACCCCTCCATGCTCCACGCGCGTGCAAATAGGTCCTCCCCTTTTGTTTTATTTCAAAATTCGCCCAAAACCTCTGATTTCAATTCAATTTCGTCCTTTTCTCACTTCTTTTCACTATCTCATTTTAATCTTGATATTATTTACACTTTTTATTATTATATTTGCTATTTAACAGCATTAGTATTGTCTTCTTACCTTGTACTTATACGTATATATATATATATATAGATATATATATAATATTATTAATGGTTTATTATCCTTCTTATTATCATTATATTATATATATATTCTTTTAATAGATGATATATATACTTTTCTATATTACGTATACATACATATACCTTTCTATATATAGTATTATTCTCACGTATTACTATATTTATTATTCCACCTATTATTTTTTATATTAGCTATTATTTTATTTCTTTTGCATTACTACATTATACTTCCTTTTTCATTTCACCATTATTATCATTCTTAATAACCACTAATAATTTCATTATCATTAATGTTACTATCTCTTTAACGTCTATATACATCTACATACCATTATGTTTTTAATATTACATATCTTTGTGTCTTATACGACTATTTTTATGCACATTTCGCACATATGATATATTGTTATATTTTTTTTTTACACATGCATGTATCTCCATAATATCATTAATACTAATATTTTAACATTATTAGTTATAATATTTATATACTACGTATATGTCCCTAATACCATTGCAAGTACATACTTTTCTATATTATGCGTATTATATTATATTATGTAAATACAATTTTTTATATATATATAGATATATATATATATATATTTGCAATACTATTTCATATACTTTATATCCTTAATATACGTATACTTCTAAAGTTATTAATAGTTGTTTTTAAATATTTTTACTCACGTATATACATAGTGTATAGCATTTCTAATAAGTTTAATATCATTATTTTTGCTAATGTATTTGCATACTATGTGTATTCCTTTTATGTATACCGTAACCTTACGTCGTGTATCTTAATATCGTATTACTCACATGTTTTTTCATCTCACGCATATATTTTGTTATAACCACATGCTCTTTTCCTTCACCGTAAATATTATTACCGTTTTTTATTATATCGTGTTTTAATAGTTCTATCAACTGTGCTATCATCTAAAAAATATATTTAAAAAATTTTTAAAACAAGGCAATATTTTTGTACTTAGAGACTCGGGAAATAGTCCCCTAACGTGCTGGGTTGCGATTTCTCGCTCGTCTAAATACCTAAAAGACCCTCCTAAAGTTTACAACTAGCGAGATAGCTTTAGTTTCGAGGAATTTAAGAACCTCGTGTCCAATCGTGTTGGATGTGACATTCGAATCCTTCCGAAGCGAAGGAATCTCGATTTTTCAACCCAAATCATCCCAATTTCATTCAAAAATGTTTCAAAAACGAGGCAATATTTTGTGTTTAGAGATACGGGAAATAGTGCCCTAACGTGCTGGGTTGCGATTTCTCGCTCATCTAAATACCTAAAATACCCTCTTAAGCAAAACTTTATAACTCACGAGACAACTTTAGTTTCGAATGATTTAAAGAACCTCGTGTCCAATCGTGCTGGATGTGACGTTCGAATCCTTCCGAAGCAAAGGAATCTCGATTTTTTCAAACTCGAATTATCTCTGTTTCAAAAAAAAGAATCCTATTTTTAAATCTTTCAAAATTTCGACTTAAGACAGAAAATTGCTCAATTTGGTACCAATTTTGGGCGTCGCGGGGGTGCTAATCCTTCCCCGCGCGTAACCGACTCCCGAACCTATTTTCTCTATTTGTCGTAGACCAGAACATTTTATAAGGTGATCCAATCGCACCTAAAAAGGTTGGTGGCGACTCCCATTTTCATTTTTTAAGTCGACATCCTTTTTTTTTTCTCAAAAAATGGTTTCGACAGTCGTGTAGCACCAAAATTTGCCCAGAAATCCTAATTCCCAATTGCACATGGCCGTGTGAACCACCCATGTGAGGCACATGCCCGTGTGGCCACTTATGTAGTCACAAAACCATACCCAAGCTGGCTGCAGAACGCTCATTTGTTGTACAAAAATCCTCAGCCCTCAACAACTCAGAATTATACAAAAAAACATACAGTATTTCAATCCATTTCACAGTAATCGACTTTTCAATTAGTCAATTTCAAAGGCACACAAACTATATCAAATTTCACAAAAACAAGATGAAAATTTGATAACAAAAAGGAAGGGTCTTCGAACACACACTTTAATCGTGATTTGAAACGCCCAAACCCGATCGACGTCTCAAAACTACCACTTCTAAAAACTAAATTATGATCACCCACAAGATATTTTTAGAAGGAAACATCAATCAAATAGAATTGAATACTCATAGAAAGAAAACAAATTATCAATTAAAAAGAACACATTTACACACAAGAATTTCGACGAACACGAATGTTAACCCTCTCACGGGAACACAAGAATCAAAAACTCAATATTGGAAAGAAAGAAAGTGAAAATTTTACGTGACAAAAAGAACTAATAAAGAAAAAACGAAAGAGAGAGGAATAAGAGAAAAAAAAGTGTGAAAGAGAGAGAAGAGAATGTGACAAAAGATTTTTGATAAATTGATTATAGATTAATTAAATATTTTAAAACTAAATAAATAAATAAAGAAAAATAAAAAATAAAAACAAATCTCAAAATAACACTACTTCCTCAAAAAACACACACAAGAACTTGAGCCCAAAACCCTGAGGTACACTAACACACAACCAACCACTAAACCAATAGGCTCATTTTGATAATAGAATGCGGTAACAGACATAACTTCTCAACCTACACACTCAACCTACACTCTAACCTAAGCACATACCCTAAAACTTCTAACCTCAAATTTTGGGGTGTTATACTGATTCATATGAGCTGAGCTCTATTGATCATTCAAAACTCATTACAATAAGGAGAGAATGACCCCATTTATAGAACATGGGTGCTGATAATATCCTAACCAACTTGTACAAATATTCTTTTGTTGTAACAACCTAGCTAACATGTCATGCAGCCTTGAGGATAGGGATCGACTTACACAATGATGATAAAATTCATCTAGCTTATTTGATAGAATGTTTAGTTACTCATTTAACAGTAGTTACCGTCACAACGAATATGTTAAACTTAATTGGTTTTTATTGACTCGTGAATTTTACGAAAAATAGGCTAAGTTTTCTTCTAAAATAAACAAATATTTTAAAATGATTGTTTTATAAACTCTGATAGCCAACTGGGCCATTCTAGTGGCTAATGTAATCTTCTGAATTCGGGCCTAACATCTAGGCCAGGTTGAGGACGTTACAAGTAATTTTTTTTTGCATCGAATTTTTATTGGTTTGAGCTACACAATTGAGTGTAATAATTATTAATAATAGATATTATTTTAAATTAATTATTATTTAATTAGTGTTGTAGTTATATACTTTTCGTATTAAATGTTTGCAATCACTCTAAATATGTCATGCTTGAGTTGTAACAAAACCAATTGTCAACGTGTCATGATGTTCTATTGATGCTAAGGCTAAAGCCTTTGTTGTGTTGATAAAACTTGTCATTCACCGTTTATGCCGAATACCAAAAATTTTCCAATTTACAATAACAAATTGTTATTTTTTATAATTTTATAATTTTTTTATGTAATTTGAAATTCTAGAGTAATTAATTACATCAAAAATTCACTGTTATCAAAGATAAGAGTGAAAATATTAGATTGAAGAAGAATATCAAGATAGAAAATGATGAGGAGAACGATAGATTGAAGTAAAAGATCAAAATAAAAATTTTAAATATATTTGTAATATTATTAGTATTTATTTTAAATTAGATTTTATTTTAATTTTTAGTAAGTTGATATTTTAATTTGTCTAAATATACTTTTATTTTAATTAGGAAGTTGCAGTTTTTTAAATTCTCTTTAGTTTATTTCATATTTTTCTATAATACAATTAGACGATTTAATAATCTTAATAGTTGTTTATTTTCATATAAAAATAAACTATTATAAAATTAATAAATATATTGTGATAATCTCATTCCAATTAGATAAGTTTATTTTGAACAAGATTTATAAAATTTAATTTTATTATATTTGATATAATTTGAATTTATTTTTAAATTAATAACATTTTCATTTGGTTTTAAATTAAAAAATAATTAAATATAAAATTTTAAAAATAGTTTTTAATATTAAAACTAAAAAATTTAATTTAATTTACAAATTAATAGTTAATTCAATAATTTTAATACATTAAAATCATAATTAATTTTAGCTATTATTAGTGTACACATTCAAATTAAATACAATTTATTCTCAATTCTTCAAATAATTTTTATTTTTTAAAATTTAATTTTCAAAGAAGTTTGCATAAATTTTCAAGATAGAGTTGTTTTACCTTTTTTTTTTTCAAACTCATAATAAATGTTAAAGTAATTCAATTTAATCAACAAGCAATATTTTATTATTCTAAATTAATTTTATTTATATTGAGATTATTTATATTATTAGACAACAGATAAAATCATACACAAAAAAATGCAGTATACAAAGAGGTGTTTCTACAACATAGGCACATATAAATCATTTATTTTAAAATTGAAAATAACATTATTATTTAATACATTACGAAATTACCCTATGTATTTCGAAATCTTGATATTGTTGGAAATGTGAGATTACTGACTCAAGGTAATGTTTGATATCTAAATGTGAGGGTGCTATGCTAGAATATCACGTTACCTCTTAGGAATGTGACATTCCTTGAAATAAGCACACCTTAATAATATTTTGAGCTTTTCACTAAGGGGGTATTTGATTTAAGTAATCTCTTGTTCTAAAAAATAATGAAAGATTTTAGAATGATATTTCTCCATTTAGATTTCAAAAATTACCCTCAAACAATAATTTTATATTTTCAATAGTGACAATATTCGAGAATATAGGGATAACTTTAATACCACCTCATCCTTTGGTATTCTTACACTCACATAATGAATACTATATTTTAGGGATTTATTGAATTAGTGTCGCTTTTCAATCAAGTCTTAATTCAGTTGAGTAATTATCGAAGTTCTTTTTATATAAAATATATTTTTATCATTTTAAATAATATGAAATATATAAAAAATATATATTTAGAAAAATTCAAACTTTAAACAAAAGAGTACTTTTTAATATTTTTATTACTTTTAACTAAAACTTTTTATTGGTAAAGTGATAAGGTGAAGAAAAGATTATAGGGGTGTTGGAATCTGTGTGGACAAAGAGTAGGGCCTTGAAATTCCATAATGAGTGGCCTTTGTTTCTCCCACTGACCAAATTGATTCTCTTTGAGACTTCACCTATCTAAAGTTTGGAATTTATTTATAATTATTATTACTACTCTTAAATCTACAATACTATTTTTAGTTAATTTCATAGTTTCCATCTTTCTTGACTGTAATCACTTATAATATTTCCATTTCCTAGTCGATATGTTTAGTTTTACAAAAGCATTCAAGCAATCATATAATATAATAAGATACTAAACTGGGTGGCTTTGATATACTATGCTGCGTGAATAACATTTTCTTGGTGGCATGTGTAATCATATATAGATTTAATTTATATTTCAAATTACAATTTGAAAACTCTTGGAGAATCTAAAACAACAAAAAAAAAAAAAAAGCCAAATGTGTGTATATAACTCATTAGAATTTTCACAGATTTGTAAAATAAAAAGTTATTGTAAAGTATAAAGTCATCGTTGTTGGTAATACAAAGGGCTGGTGTTAATGGATATATCCTACATTGATTAAGTACAAGCTATCAAGAGAAATTTTATATAGCTTTACTTCTTACTCTTATTGAGTAATTGGACCATAGGATTCTATTGCTCATTTTTTTTTGATAGATGAAGATCCAAAAACCTATGATGAAGTCATAAATTAAATAGATGCTTGTTCTGGGAGAGATGCTATTAATAGTGAGCTTGAATCTATTATGTCTAGTTACACTTGGGAATTAGTACACTTGCCTATAGATAACTTTTCTTGAATGGTGATTTGGATGAGGAGATCTATATGGAGCAACCTCTAAGATTTAAACAAGCTCCAAAATAATGGTAGGAGAAATTTCATAAGACTATCTCAGTTTCAGTTTTATAGTTAATGGTGCAGATGCATGTGTGTATTCAAAAATGTTTGGTTCTGATTGTGTAATCATAAGTCTGTATGTAGATGACATGTCAATTTTTAGTTCCAATATAAAAGCCATAAATAAAATAAAATATTTCTTATCTACCAGATTTGAAATGTCTGATTTGGGAGAGGTAGATGTAATTTTAGGAATTAAAGTTACAAAATTAGAAAAGGGATTTTCATTATATAGAGAAAGTGGTAAAAATGTTTAATAGTTTTGATGTAATCCTGGTGAGAACTCCTTATGATTCTAGCATACAACTAATAAAGAACAGAGGAAATAGTATTTCTCAATTAGAGTATGCTAAGATTATTGGAAGTTTTATGTTCTTGATGAACTACACTCGACTGAACATTGCTTATGCAACTAGTAGACTAAGTAGATATACCCATAATCCAAGCAATGAGCATTGGAATGCTCTAAATCGTTTGCTTAAATACTTTAAAGGTACTATAACTTAGGAGTTAGAATTTGCTAGCTACCTTGTAGTCCTTAAAGGCTATTGTGATGCAAACTGGGTAACTAATAATGATGAGGTAAGCTCTATAAACGGGCATGTCTTTATTTTGGGTGGATCAACCATTTCATGGAAGTTTACTAAATAGACCTGTATTGCTCGCTCCATGATGGAGTCAAACTTAGCTGGGCAAGAGGCCGAGTGGCTTAGGAATCTACTTGCAGAGATTCTTTTATGGGAAAAACCAGTACCTCCGATATCTTTATTATGTGATTTGCAAGTCGCAATTTGTGTTGCTAAGAGTCAAGCTTACAATGATAAGAAGAGACATATTCCAATAAGATATGAATATGTGAAATATTTAATAAAGAATGGAGTACTCGCTCTAAAGTACATGAGGTTTGAAAGGAACCTAGTTGATCTACTAACCAAATGGTTAAGTAGGAAAATGGTTCTTGATTTGTCGAAGGGATGAGTCTTAAGTCCAATGATTGAAAAATTCATGGTGGATACCTAACTTAGTTTCTAAGTTCAATGTGGTCAAACAAAACCATGGAAAGACTCATAATGTACATTTTACCTATCCTTATGGCGAATGATGTACACACGTAACGATGAGTTTTTACTCCTAATGAATTCATAGCCCAGAATTTGAATGGTCCTATTGAGACGGACTTGATGAATTTACTGACTTGAGAGTTTGAGTTTATTACTCCTAATGAGTTCATATCCCAAGAGTTTGGGTGGTCTTATTGAGATAGACTTGATGAATTCACCGAACTTCAATTTTAGAGGATGAGCTTAATGAAAGCTCTTAATGATTTCATAGTCCTAATTCGAGTAGTCTATATTGAGATAGCTTGATGAAATCACCTACATAAGTATAAAGGACTAGCCATCTTCTATGAAAAACCATTTTGGGGCAGTTTTTCTAGAGCACTTACCAGCATCTCGAGGTACATTGGCTAAAACTTGTTAAGTTATTACGGAACATTAATTGGAGTTGAGATTAGTTGTGTGTCATGAGTTAACTCCTATCTTAACAAGTTCAAGATTCGTTCACTTGTTAAAGAGAAGAATCACTTATTTCACTATGTACTAGTTTAAATCCACAAGATACTAGTGCTTAAGCAACTAATTTCACTATTGCTCTTCTCACGATTTAACTGGAAAAAAACTCTATTTTTCCTCGTCTTTTCAAAATCTCTGAATTACTTTGCATTAGTGGGGGATTGTTAGTAATACAAAGGGTTGATGTAAGTAGGTATATCCCACATTGGTTAAGTACAATCTATCAAGAGAGTTTTTATATAGCTTTACTTTTTGCTCTCATTGAGTAATTGGGCCACAGACCCATAACACGCGCGCATCACCGCCACCCGTCCATTCCGTGTTCGTGTCTTCGACATGTATCTTGTGTATATCTTTTATTATTTTTTCAGAAAATAATATCTTTATTTGGCTGTTGGGCAAAAATAGTGGGACAGTTTCAAAACTGTTCCTGTGCTACGTATTTTACTCTTTTGCCCCTACCTATTTACCATTTTGCCTTTCTATTTTTAGTATAAATGGAGGATCGATTTCCTCATTTTTTTTACACACAGAAAGAAAACACAAAACTTTCTGAAAAACTCTTTCCTCATTTTCCTTTCCAATTTTCTTAAACACTTTGTTGGTTTTTCCCTTAAATCACTTTAGAGAAAATTTTGTCTAGGAGTTTGGGTTTTAAGCGAGACTGACTGTGACCCCTCCAAACTTTCCTAGGAATTGATGCTATTGTGATTTCCCTAAGAAGAGCAACACCAATCGAGCTCTATCTTTTTTTATGCGGGTGTACAAACATCAAAGCATTGTGTTAACCTTGGGGGACGACGTCTACTACAGGATTATACCGATCAGGACGAATTCATTTCTAAGGTAGTGATTTACCACGGCGCAATAAATTTCTGATTTCTTATTTTGTTATTTATTTTCTAGTCAATCTTAACATATTTTGTTTTGCAGTAGCTTATTTTCCAATAGTTGTGATTTATAGCCCATTAATTTGTGGCACCAAGTAGACTTTGATATATATATATATATATATATATATGAATTTAGTAGGTGTAGTTCAGTATTTAAATTTAGATTTCGTAAAACTATAATAATGTGACATAATATTAAAGTCGCATATATATATAAATATATATATATATATATTTAAAATTATGCATAATTTTAGATTTAGTCATTACCCTCTAATTTGATTTTTTTAATTTTGAAACTTTAGTTATGTCTCAAATGATAATTTTTAAATTCATTAACTAATATGGTGTGGCTTTTTGGGAGTATTATGTAAAAATAATAGATTGATATTTGAAAATAACAGATTTTAACTTAACGAATGTAATGATTACAATATAGATTAGAAATTAAATTAAAAGGTTTAAAAACAGGGATAAATACCAAAAATATATATGAACTACGGTTTAATGTGCAATTATATATATGAACTTTGATTTTGTGCAATTTTATACATGGAATTTTGATTTGATCTGATTCTTGTAAATTATTAACTTAATTATTGATATAATATCATTTTATGTTTATATATTGCAGATATAAAATAATCATATTTATGCAATATGAAAATAAATTAATGTATTTATTTCTTTAAATATGTATGATTAAATCAAAATTAAAGTTTCAATTATACATTTGAACTACAATTAGAGTTTCACATGTATAATTGCACCAAATTAAAGTTCATACATATAATTGCATATTAAATCAAAATTCATGTATAATTTTGAAATTTAGCCCATGTACCATTATTTTTAGAAATTTAGTTTTTTTACTTTTTAGATTTCAAAATTCAAGTCTAGTTGTTAACATTGTTAATTTTTTTTGTTAAATTTTGATAATACTTTGAAATGACATGTTTTTATGTATTAATTGCATGATTATTTTGAGTACGATCCTACTAATTAGAGTTATTTATGGTTTTTATCTTGTAGGGGCTAAATTGAAGGCAAAAGGAAATTTAAGGACAAAAAGCATGAATTTGAAGATAAAGTGGGCCAACATGAGACATAGGGAAAAAGTGGTGCCAAAAATACAAGTATGGAAGACATAAGGGCAAAAATGCAAAGAAGAGATATTTTATAAACACAACGAGTATTCATCGCTTCTTCGCAATACGGGACTGACGCTTCTGTCCATGTCCTTTCAAAAGTGATATTTTCAAATTGTGTAAGGAATGACCGCTTTGTATATTTTGGGAAGGTTGCACAGTCGGTTCGTTAGCTTACTGCGTCAGTGGTTGTCGAGCTCAAGATACAAAATGGTGTGGCATTCGCCATTGAGAAGTGATGATCTAGTGTAAGACGGTCCCACAAAAGCGATGGTTGGCTAGAGTCAATTCGCCACTGAGAAGTGATGATCTAGTGGAGCCGGTGGTCGTAGGCATCCTCTTTCACTATAACTAGCTTATTCAGTTCGAGAAGGATCACCTAAAAGCAGAGGATTGAACCCAAGGAGGATCGAGACAACCGGAGGCTGGAGTCTCGCCATATAAAAAACTCTCTCTTTTCTCAAACTCTATCTTTCATTTTAATTTTAATTTTAATTTTCGTAATTTCAATTCAACCAAACTTTAAATTCTGTTTTTTTATTTTTTTAGGAACATCGGTTTTCTTAGGCACGATTCTGTCCGGGATCTCGTGAAACAAGACATTATGCAAATCCAGTCTCTGAGGATTTGGTCCTACTTCCCTTATACTATTCTTTTTATTATTTTATAGGGATAGGATATATTTGGTGCTCTCAACGACGCATCAAATTTATTAATATTATATTTTGAAATAAAAAAAAATAAACTCACTTGGTAGCATGTCTCTAAAAAGAGACGTAGTAATGAACTTAGAATTAATAAAATAATTTTAACAATGTTAACTATTGAATTTAAATTTTTACATCTAAAATGTCAAAGGACTAAATTCCTAAAAAAAAAAGTACATAAATTAGATTCTAAAAATTTAAAGAAAACATAAATTTATAACATATTTTTAATCAAATTAAAAAAATAAAATATAAAAATTAAATTTTAGAATAATGAAAGAATTTGATATTTAAAATAGGACTTAAACCACAAAATTAAAAAGATTATGATTTCATATTTATATAATTAATTTGAAGAAAATATTAGATAAATTGAAATAAATTGATTTTAAAATAAAATTGAATTTGGGATTTGGAATAAGCTAGAACTAACCTCTTCAAGACTAGATATATTGCAAAAAGAAATAAAAGGTTTAAGAGAGAGAATTAGGAAAAAAAAAAAAAAAAAAAGGTGAGTGAACTCGGAGAAAAGAGTGAGTGAGAGATAGGATATGCGACGACGCGAAAGTGACTTTATAACCCAAAAACCGCAAACAGAATATTCGCCTTCTTAATTTCCATTCCCCTTTTCTCACCCGACTCCCTCTCTAAGCAACCCAAATTTTATTTTCCTTCATTTTCTCTCTCCCCAAACAACAATCACTTCTCTCTCACTCTTCACATACATCTCATTATTTCCAAATATATAAATAAACCAATTTAATTAAGAAATAGCTCCCTTTACCCTCTCTCTATATATTCATTCATAGATCTCGCCACTTCCTTTCTCATTTCACCTCCTTTTCTCTCAGCTTCAACAGATACCATAAAGGAATCAGAAGGAAAAATAAACCATAGGAAGCAAAAGGGTAGGATTGTGAGAGGAAAAACCGAAAGGATCAGAAATGGGTTCGGTTCCCCCCGAACTGAGCTTGGATTTTAGACCCACTTTTGTACCCAAAACGATCAGTTCTTTTCTCAAAGAGGTTTCACTAATCGGCAACGTTCCTGACAAGGTTTCAAAACTCGATGCTTTTGTTAAAAGATTGGAAGAAGAAATGAGAAAGATCGATGCTTTTAAACGTGAACTTCCTCTTTGCATGCTCCTTCTCAACGATGGTTCGTTTCTTCAATCCATATAAATCACACCCCTTTTTTCCCCCTTATTAATGGGTTCTCTTTTGATTTCCTTTTTTTTTTAAAGAGAAAAACCCAGCTCTCGGTTGCGAGTTTCAATTAAAAAACGTTTGCCTTTAGCTTTGTTTTTGGTTTTCTGATCGGTTCTATAACTTGGGTTTTTGTTGTTTTGGGACTTTAATTAATCTATCAAATATAAATTTGATTTTCTGTTTGATTGCAGCCATTGTAGCTTTGAAAGAGGAATCAGTGCAATGTATGTCAAGAAATGTTGAACCAGTCTTAGAAGAGTTCATTCCATTGAAGAACAAGAAGGAAAATAATCAAAGTGAAGAAGATGGTGCCTTAATCACCAACAAAAAGGAAAAGGATTCTAACAACAACAACTGCAATAATAATAAGGACAAGAAAAATTGGATGAGTTCTGTTCAGCTTTGGAACACTGATGATGATTATAGTTCCATTAGTCACAAACTAGATTCTAAGGTACCTCAAAGTAAAGAGAAGATTGAACCACATTTAAGCTAAAGAATTGTAGTTTTTAATGAAATAACAGTGCTAAAAAATTGAATATTATTTGTTTGTTTTGCAACAGAGAAAGGACGGAGATTCATCTCAAGGATGTAAAAACAGGGGAACAGAAACAGCCTTTATGCCATTCAAGATGAATTTGGGATTTGCAGTGAGGAAAGAAGAGAAAGAGGAGATACCAGTTCATGGATTAACGCTTTTGACTCCTGGAATAAAGAATCTGAAAGAGGAATCATGTTCTACGGGGTCTAGGACAAGTTGTAGCAGAGCAGTTTCTTCTTCTGCCCCCAATGCTCAGTCCACTTTTCGCTCTGTACCACAGCCGCTGTCCCATCACCAGCAGCAGCAACAACAACAACAACAGACTGCTAGGAAGCAAAGGAGGTGCTGGTCACCTGAGTTGCATCGCCGGTTTGTCAATGCATTGCAGCAATTAGGAGGCTCTCAAGGTGAGCAAATGATGTTCCATTGGTAATGTACTTAGATTGTGACAGTTTGGATTTTTGTTGTTCTTAGATCTTCTTTTCCCTGTCTTGAGTTGGATTATATATTGGTCTAGTCATCTTAGATGAGAATTTAGAAGTTTGGTCAATGGGAATATTACATTTGCTAGAAACAGCACTTGTTTGTAGCGATTTTCGGTTCATTTATCACTCAGTCTGGTTATATTTTTAGAGGTGCAAAGTATAGATTCAAATCTGGCTAAGTAATATCTGTATGATTCTGTTGGGATCATTGGATTGAAGTGATCTTTTTCCATGGCAATTCACTCTTTGATAATTTTACTTCAAAGTTTCTGAATCAAAATTCTTAAACTTTTTGCAGTGGCCACTCCAAAGCAGATTAGGGAACTTATGCAAGTAGATGGCTTGACCAATGATGAAGTTAAGAGTCATTTGCAGGTTGGTTCTTAGATTTATATATTTTTTTCTTGGTAGTTTGATCTCATGAAAGGAAAAAAGAGAATGCTTGGTGTCTTAATATTTTCCTGGATTAATGGTTATATGAAGGTTTTTTGTGGATGAATATTTGATGGGAGAATTTTCCTGTGACTTTTCCAGAAATACCGACTTCACACGAGAAGACTTCCAGCTTCCACAACCAGTCCCGCGAATCAATCAGTCGTTGTTTTGGGGAGTGGTTTGTGGATGTCCCAGGATCAGTACGGAGAATCCTCGAAGGGGAGCAGTTCCCAGTCTGGTTCTCCTCAAGGACCTCTCCAGCTAACCACAAACCCCGGGGGGACCTCCAATCCGGGAGGTGACAGCATGGAAGATGATGAAGATGCAAAATCTGAAAGCTATAGCTGGAAAAGCCATATTCACAAACCTGGGAAAGATGATGTATAGAGTGTTTATCCACCATGAATTTTGCAGATATAAAGTATACATGGGAGGAGTTGGCGATCATAAAAATTACAATACACTATTACTATATTATACATAAAAGGAGAAGGATGTTGAGAAATGAGAGAGGCTGTGAAAATTTTGCAGGATTAGCTTTCCTTCGATATCGAATCAAGTTTATTTTTTTTGGGTTTTCTTCCAGAACAAGTACAAGAATTCCAATTATATATCATCCATGTTTTCACCATTGGAAGAAATATGAGCACTGCAGTATTCCCGTATCATAAAGCTTAGCTTCTCCTTTACTTGCTCTATTACATTGAACCTCTGTTGTGCTAGTGCTTTTGATACTGTTTTGAGGTTTTAGAAATTTGTTGTCAAAAGTCGCTTTTGTTTTGCAGTGTTCTTTTTGTCTGACAAGGCTTTCCTAATCCTAACTTAAGCCATAGACAATTGATTCATGTGTCTGGTCCTTTTGAAGTTTGTCCTATTTTCACTCGAGACTTGTTTGAGAGAGTGTTTTCTTAAGGAGAAAGACGAAAGCTTGGTAAATGCCACCACAGGTGGCTTCTCATATTTGACACGAGAGATTGCATCACCAATCTGGGGTTTTGTTAGGTTGTTTCAGATGATCAACCTTAGAAAAGATAAATATAGTAAATCATACTTTTTTTTAATGTATTTATATATTCACATTCATAATATAAATTACTATGAGGACGGACAACATTTGTTAACCTTTATTAATTTCAGTGATTTGGTAAATACAATGAGAAAACGGAAGATCCCAACTTATCTTGGGAATAAGGTTTTAGGGTTAGTATTCCCTTTCTTGTGTCTTATGGTTACGTACAAAATATGTCTCAAAATTATTCTAAAATGCACTTTTTTTCTTCTTCTTAAAAGATAAGACAAGTGGTTTGGCATATTCTTCCAGATTTTTTGCTAAGTGACCAAAATTCTCAAATTGCAAGACTGCTTGGCAAACACAAGTTTCATGATGATAAAAACTTGTAGCTATTAATCAATTTCTGCCATAAATTTTAAATATATATATATATATATATATATATTTACTTGTTGATTAACTTAGCTTTTAATTAATCAATAATTGGATGCTGAGTGCCATAAATTAAATAACAATTTCTTTTACCCTGTATGGTAATTCCTTTTATATAGTTACCAACACGGTAATTTTTACTTATGTTTTGAGAAATTACGTGAAAAACATGTATGATTTGTAAAGGCATTACATTATTAATGCATAGTTTGAAGCAGCTGATCATGTGATTATATGGGTGTGGCCCCAAAACAAGGTCTTAATTAGTCAAACTGTTCAAAAACACCGAAGGGCCAAGGGGTTTTGTTTATTTACCTAAGCCACTCATATCCCACTATAAAACACAATCACTTGGAATGTTTATGTAAAGGATCAAGACAAAAGAGTCCCTCTCACCCCCAAAATAATAGAGAGAATCTTGTAGACAATGTATAATTAAATGGACCCTACAAAGAGAGCTCCACTATCATATATTTAACTTCATATTTAACATTAGAAATGGAAAACTAAAAGAATCTGAAACATATCTATCAGGTAATTTATATATGGTATTAATTGGTTTGGTAGGAGTGAATGGAAATGATGGAAGTTAGTCATTAAATTTCCTTTCTAAACAGGGTTAACTAAGGCATTCATATTCAAATATTGTTAAGGGATGGATTAATTGATAACATTTAGAAATACAAAATAAGTGCTACAATATATTACTTAATTTTTTTTAGAGAAGAAGACAATGGATTGAATATATGCACATTAAGCTACCTTCAGTCTCACATGGCAAAGCTTAACAAAATTACATGCATATGCATTTGTTTTTGGTCCCACAAAGGGAAACTATTCATATCAAAGATTCCTTGAAAGACCAGCCATAGGTTATGATCCTTGAGAAAGCATAATGATGCAAGTTTTAACTGGAAAGGGAAGTATTTCGCGACAAAAAGCAAACCCCAAGAACACCAGCTTAACAGAATATTACTTTGAATTCTAACCAGCTAGGAAATCGCAAGTGTTTTTTTTTTTTACTTTGTTGTAATCATCATTAAGATTATTTACCTTGTCCATGCTTGAGGAAACAACATTGAGTTCAATTATAATGTAATCTAAAGTGAAATGTTTTATTTTATAAAGAAATCTTTTTGGTGTCCAAGATTTTTTTAAAAAAAGTATTTCAACACAAAGATTTAGGTGATCAATGATGGTGGTTTACACTACGAGAGGTGTAGAGAGTTGTTATTGAGATGGCAATTCACATCGTGTTAGATGCGAAGAGCAACATCATTAGTAAGATGTCTTGCTTCAAGCCATTATGTTAACCTAATGTGATAGCTTTGAGAGATTTGTTGCTCGCCATGACTACTTTGTTGGGGTGTAACTGCCTTGTGGGGGGGGGGGGGGAAGTGTTGTGGTATAGGGGTATAACAATTGCCCCTCCACCTTGTTGTCGAATAAGGATATATAAAGTGGATGAGGATGTGATTAATGGAGGATTTAGGGTTTCCCGAGAGGGATTAGTTGGTATGAATTACGTGTGCTTAAATCACTAGGATTGACAACCCTAGGAAGTTATCATAGGCTAGACGAGATCAGGAGGTAAGCCAAATCGAGTAAATAGTAATTTATCCTGGTTGAGAAAGTGAGATTAGAAGATAACCAAGTATCAGCCAATCAATCAGTTAACTAGAGGCTAGGAGGTAATAATTGGTTAATCATAGCTAATCCACCCTAAAATTCTAATATGAAGTTAGTTACAAAACCTGAAACGAGTTAATCTTCCTAATTAGTTTATTGATTTAATTTGTTTGTTTATTTTTCTTAATATTTATTTTTATTTCAATTATCTCTTTTATGGTTTATCATAATTTAGGATTAATTACTACTACTTAGACTTATTATTGTAAAAAGGTTTTCATAATTTATTCCATCTTTCCTTGGGTACGATTCTCGAAATACTTCTAAGTATTTCATTGTACAAGCTATATTCCATTTTAACTCATGCACTTGTGGGCACCATCGTTTTCAATTCTTATATTTTTGGTGTTATATTTTTACTATAAACAATAACTCATTTATAGATGGTTAGGAGTCTAAGGCTTAAAACCTCATGTTCATAAGCAAGTCCATGACCACGACATATGAAAGTTAAGAAAGTCTGCCGGACTTGTTCTCTAAGTTTTTTTTTTTTGTCAAAGTTATATGTGGGACTTCACCATACGAAATCCGTGACATAGTCCGCATGTATGTATTTACCAAATCTATGAATCAACATGTATGAGTTTGCTATATCTATGAATCCGCTTGTATGAGTTCGCCATATCTATGAATTCGTATGTATAAGTTCACTACATCTATGATCCCACAAGTATGAGTCCGCCATATCTATGAATTTTCTACTATGAATTCACATGCATGAGTTGTCTACATCTATGAATTTTCTTTTATGAGTTAGCATATATGAGTTCGCATATAAAAATCTACATCTAGAAATCTGCACGTAAGAGTCTGTAGGATTGTCCACCAAGTTAATTCAAATGACTCTTTCCACTCGGTGGGTTTTTTGCTAAGATTATATGCAACAATCCTATACAAACAGACTATATGCTTCATGATCTTTCACAGGATGAATTCTTATACATTATGTATTACGCCTCTGTGTTGTTCAAGCCCAAGCGTAAGCTATGAAATATGAATGCACAAGTTCTGTCTGAGCGAAATTAGTGGCGAATTCTTAATTTTGAAATAAAAGGGGAAGTATCCTTATTATAGAACTCACTAAGTTTAAGCCAAAGTCTTCAAAGTCTAGCGTGAGCATATCATCTTTTGTTTTGTAACATGTGTAGATATCGGGGCAACTTGTAGGCTTAAACTTATGTTTTGTATATGAATAAGAACTCTTTAAACTAGTTCGAATTGTAACTAGACACGAGGTTAAATTGACAGGTTTTTATAAAAGATTAATATTATTAGAAGTTTGTTTTTTGATTTCACGGCAACACGCTATGGAATTGTTGAATGATTATTAAGTTATTTTGCATATGCTAATAGTTGAAATCTCGAAGGGCCAGTCGTCCAACTTATCAATTGGGTGCTACACTTCGGAAGGCAATATTGTAGGCTTTAAAAGGCCTCATTCGATGGGGGTATTATAGCCTTAAGAGGCTATGCTGAGCATGGTATTGTGGCCCTTAGAAGGTCATTGAAACTTTGAAAAACTATTTTGTTGATAACCATTTAATAACGATTTTAGACCTTAAGAGACCTCATTTGATGGGGGCATTAAAGCCTTAAGATACTTTTCCAAGTATGTCATTAAGGCCTATGCTATAGGCAACATTGAAGCCTTGCTCATTAAGGTATTGGATTCCTAAGAGGCTTCATTGAGCCCCAGTAAGTTGTTTTACTAATAGTCATTTATTAGCGAGTTGAGGCTTTAAAATGCCTTATCTAATGGTGCATTAAAGCCTTAAGAGGCTTCTTCGAGTGTGACATTTAGACCCTCAAAACGCCTACACCAAAAAAGGCATTGGGGCCTTAAGAGGCCTCGTTTGATGGGGGTATTGGAGCCTTAAAAGGTTTTACCAAACATTGAGGCCCTTGAAAAGCTTATCTTGTAGGCTTTTTTAAGGCATTATAGGGGTATTGGAGCTTTAAGAGGGTTCTCTTAATGGAAATTGAGGCCCACAAAAGGCCATTAGAATTGAGATTGTCCAGTTTGGTGACTTTTTTAAGAACATTTTAGATTCTTACAAAAAAAGATATTATCATTCATATTCTTACCTGCCTAGTTGGTAGTTGAGATTATACGTAATACTTCTTCATGTGTTTGACATTGCATGTCTTAGGGATAGGTTAGCCATCCAAAATGCATTATGCCATATTTATCTATTGACCTCGTAGGGCTCTTCCAATTAGCAGCCATTTTTCCTTATTGTCTTACGAGGATACCAACTTTTGGATTGTGCATTATTAGATCGACCACTTGGAATTGTTAGTTGTTTACTTTGGCATCATCGTATTGGGCCATTTGTTGGGACTTGGTAGTGATATTAGAGAAATGATGCTATTCAAATTGGTGGGCCAATTTATCAAAGTTACTAATTGACTGGCTTATATTATATATTGACCTATTTATAATATATTGACCTTGATATAAATCTACCAAATCTAATTTGATTGAGATCGATTAAAGATTTTTAAAAATTTTGATTTTCGATAATTCAATTCAAAACTAAATAATTAATTGATTAACTGAAATTAATAATAATATATTATAGGCCAATATGTTGTAAATAGATGAAAATGTTAGATAGGCTTAATATATATTATGAGGATATTCTTTTGATTTTTCAACTCAACAACTTTATTTGTTTTTTCATGTTCATTTTGGGATATCACAAATCTCTCAATCTCTTTTTTGAACTTCGGCTTCAACAATTATTATAAGCTAATTCTTTTTCCAACAAATGTATCAATTTCTTGATAATGATATATGTTGAAACTATTTTTTTTTTGAAAAACGGGGATTGACTTTAAAACGAAATATGGAGTCGCCACCAATCCTTTTTGTTTAGGTGTGATCGGATCAACTTATAAAATATTTTGTTTTATTACAACATTGATTCTTGCCTAAGAAAACGGGTTCAGAAGTCGATTACGTACGAGGGAGGATTAGCACCCTCGTAATGCCCAAAATTGTTACCTTATTGATTAATTAATGTCCTGATGTTGAAAGTTTGGAAAGATTTTAAAATACAATCCCTTTAAAAAATATTTGGATAACTCGAATTGGATATTGAGATTTTCTTGTTTCGAGGAAATAAAATATCATATCCAGTACGTTAGGATACGACATCTCGAACCCCCGATGTCAAGATCATCTCGAGATTTCCAAAACTCATGCATTGAAAATTTAAAAAGATATTCGGCTATTTGGTCAAACGGTAAATCGAGACACAGCACGTTAGGGTACGATTTCTTAAATTTTCAAACACGAAATATTGCTTTGTTTTTTTAATTTAAGAAAACAGGAACGAAATTTTAAAAGGATATTTGGTTATTTGGCCAAACGGAAAATCGAAACCCAGCACGTTCGGGCACGATTTTTCGAATTTCCAAACACGAAATATTGCCTCTTTTAAAAAACTTTCAAATAAGCGATTATAAAACCGATTCAAAATATATTTGGTTTGTTTGGGGTGAAAATGCAACGGCCAATATCGAACACACACATCGAAATTTGAACCACAATACAATAACTAGAAACAATGACATAATTGCAAGCATGGAACAATGATACATGTCATTAATATCATACAAATGAATATCAATAATATGAAATACAAAAGAACCAATTAAGATACGCAGCATTGCAATAGGCTCACATCACACATTATGCAATTACTAATATTAATATTCAAAGGCTTATGAAAATGAAAATAATTTTAAAAGAAATATAAAGCAAATTAACACAAACAAAACCCAACAAGCCTTTAAACGCGATAAATAGATTTAAAATAAATAATGTAAAACATTTGGAATATATACAACCATTTAAAAATAAATTATATACATAAAATTTTAACGTAAGTAATATACAAAATAATATATATCTAAATAAATAATATAAATAAATTAAGAAATAATTTAATATAAATAATATGTATAAAAATAATAATGTATAAGAGTATTTAAAAACATTATATAAATCTTAAAACCAAAGAAATATTCATAAGAGAGAATTTTAAAACAAATAAATTATGTAATATAACAATTTTTTTTAAAATTATACAAATGAAAGTATATATAAAAAAACTAAACAATGTAAAATCAGGAAAATATTTCAAAATCACATGTTAAAACAATTTCTGATAAATGAATGATAAATGAACTACAAAGAATAGTAAAAACATAAATTGAAACAGGAAAGGACTCCATTGAAATAAAAACAGGATAAAAGGGGTAATTCATAAATAAATGAACCATTAAAACAAAGTTAAGGACCGAAATACAAAGCGCACAAACGCAAAGGGATTAAAAACACAAATGAACCAAATATCAGATCGTAACGTTTAAACGCAGACTAAATTGAAACAATACCCAAATTTCGGGGACAATTTTTTTTAAAAAAATAAGAAAATTGAAATATGGCCCAATCCTTGGACAACGCAAAAGAGAGGGACTAATTGTGCAAATATCCCCTTTAAGCAAAACGCGCGGATCCTCATGGGTATTGGGTCGGGTCCAGTCGGGTCGCCTTATATGGCACCGTTTTGGAGCCATTGCTATAGGCTCTAAACGGCACCGTTTTCTGTCCTTTATAAAAGCAAAAAAAAAAAAAACAAAAAAAAAAGCAACATTCGGCCATTTTTTAAATCAAAACCCTAGCCCCCTTTTACATCGCTACTCGGTCGAACAAGAAACAGAGCACCAAGGCTGTCCGACCATCAATTCGCCATTGAAATCAGTGGGTGGCTTGTGAAGGCTCGATCAGACCCTATTTAGGGCCATCATTCAAAAGGGTCTTGCGATTTTAAACTCGAAATCCCCGTTTAACTTCGATTTTGACGGAGAAAACAATGACTCCGATGGCACATTCGTAAAGGTAAGCTCCCTATTTCATTTCTTTATTTTTGCATGCAATGAGAAATAAATGAAAAGCTAAAGAGTAGAAACCAATCGAAAGGAAAAAAAAATTGAGATCACCTTTAAAAAAAACTTGATTTTATTTTTACTGTCTATTGTATTCAGTATGCGTGCATAGCCTCTATACATGGCTTGTTTCTTGGGCTTTATAGCCGAAAAAGAAAAAGAGAAAAATAAATACAAAAATGTTCATTTTGCTACTGTTTTCTCTGTTATTTGTTGTTGTCGTTGTCTGATTTGTAGGTACAAGGTCAACTAGACGGTGGCACGAGGCGGTGGTACGGAGGGTACGTAGTTGGAGGCTGCGGCGATAACTAGGCTCTGCCTTAGGGTTTCTGAAAATTTTGTATTTTGGGCCCAAAATTTGGGCTTAGGGTTTAATCTGATATTGTGTTTAGTTTGGGCTGCTGTAATGAGTTGTTATTGGGCTAGTGTAATTGTTTTAATGTTCTGGGTTTTGGTTTGTAAAGGACTTTGGACTTTAATGGTTTTATTTTTGTTTAATTTTGGTTTATAATGGGCTGAGCAATTTTGGGCCTATACAATATATATATATATATATATATATTAATTAATATTTTAAAAAACTCTAAATTTGAACAATAAATTTTTTTGTATAAGCAAATAGGTACTTTCTCCCCTTTTTGTTGTCTTTAGAAAAAAGTGTTAGCTTTATATTAAAATTGTTATTTTAACATTGTAATTTTGAATTATGAATGTTAAGTGTAATTTTGGAAATTGTTATTTGTTGATTAATTTTTTATATCAATTTTATGCTTGTAGCCATCTAGTGAACTAATATTTGTTGAGGATAGTGTTACACCTACTTCAACATATTTTAAAATTTTGACAAGTGAAGCTCCAAGACAAACAAATGAGAATGGTGAAACAAGAAAAATCATCTCATTTCACTAAGATTGTCACCAATGGGGGTTTAGGAAAGGCTAAATTTAATTATTATGAAAAAAATTTGTTGTGATGAGGAATGTTTATCAATCGTATTTAGATGAAAAGGGTAAACTAAAACAATTTCTAAGGAGTTATTGTTTGAGAGTTTGCTTAATTATTCATGCATGGACTTCATTGCAAATAGTCAATTATTTGTGTCTCACTTCTCACTCTATTGATAGTGATTGAAAATTGAATAAAAAGATTTTGAACTTTTTTTTTTTTCCGAATTTCTAGTAATAAGGTTGATGCCATTAGAATGATGATTGAGAAATGCTTGTTGCAAAGTTTCAGGTGTCAAGTCAAAATTATCGTGATGAAAGTGATGACATTATATCTATGTTATAATTACTTTTTAATTAATTTAAATTAATTAAAAGATATATATTAAAAAATTTGTATTATTACTAATTAAAATAAAATAATTAAGTGATAATATCAAAGGATTATTTTATCTTTAATTAATTAAATTAATAAAAGATAAATAATAAATAAAAAAGTTTAAGTTCTTGTAAATAATCAAATGAAACAGTTAAATTTTATTATAACTTTGTCTTATTCATGTGATTGGCTCCATAAAAAGGGGTCAACCCAAGCCATTCAATGAGAATGGATTGTATGAAATTGGGATTCCACATCATCCCTATCTCTTTTTTATAGTAGAGTGGAAAAATCAAATATTTTCCTTTTGATTTTTAGTATTTTTAGTTGGATTTAAATTTTGCAGGAGGAAAAAGTTAAAAATCAAGAGGAAAAAATTTGATTTGTCATTCTTTTATTGGAAAAGGATAGGGATGATTTTGGATCACAGTTTCATACAATCCTTTCTCGCCATTCAATACATTCACAATTCAAGAAGCTCAGAAGATCTCTTTAGAATTCTCTAAAGAAGTTGAAGAATTTGAAAAAATTCTGATGAACACCATAGTTATTTTGAAGAAAAGTTGTCTTTCGATCCAATTCAAACCATGGAGAAGATGCCAAAAGTTGTTTATGAAGAAAACAATTGTTCGATCCAAATTAATTAAAGAAATGATGTCCAAACCCGTTTCAAGAGCAAGTTAACACAACACTTGAAGCAATCCGCATCAATCCAAAATAAAGTCAGACAACCCTCGGATCAAAGTCAAACCGAATAGAAGAATCAAATGATATTTTCTTTATATTCAAAAAGTTGTAACTTTTTTATTCACAATTATCAATAAATTTGATTTTGAATTTTTAAATAAACTTTGTACTTGAAATTTGTGTGTATAATTACCTTTTTAGTATATGAAACTATTTGGTATACTACCCGTTAGAGTTTTTCGACTTTATTCTATTTATAAAATTTAAAAAAAATACACCATCAAGTATACCCTTTTAAATATATATGTTTTTAACCTCTTAAACTAACATGAAGGGTCTAAATCTACTTCAACCCCTAATATTATAATATTGGTGTGGATTAAAGCCATCTTTGCAGGCTTAAGTTGGGCTTCCCTTTCTTAAGCCCATTTTGCCTTCTCCCTGCCAAATTCGGATGAAGATGAAATTTATATATTAAGACTTATATTTGAAAGGTATACGAATTTTTTTAAAAAAATTAATTAATCTTATTCTAAAAAATTATATAATTAATAGAAATTAAATATGTGAGATTAAAATTATATATAAATATATATACTAATATTTATAATTTACCGATTTATTTATTTTTAACTTATATGTTAAAAATCAAAATAAAATAAATATATTTTATAAATAAATTAAAAATTATTTTTTATAAATACTAATTGAAGTATTAAAGTAATAGATACTTCATAAATGAAATTTTGAGTCGTAATCCAATGTCAAGTTATTTTATCTAAATGTTTAATATTTACTGTAAATTGTTTCTCGTCTTTTCTTTCATTACCTCTAAAATGTTGTTTTATTATCTTAATTATTTTTTTTAAAATCAATCGATTTTTATTATAGATTAAATTAATAATCATTTAATTAGTAACAATATATTTTAAACTAATAAATATATTATTAAATAAATTCAAAATAAACATATAAAATCATGCGCAAACTATATTTTATAAGTTCTTATAATAATTAATAATTTTGTATTTATTTTTGTAATTTTAAAAATATTTTTAGTGATATTGTAACAATTTTTAAAAAAATTACACTTTTACCACATGGCACATGATAAAAATATCCAAAAACAAAATATCAACTGTTACATTTTAATGATCAATTGTAAAAATTAACAGTTAAAAAACTTAATTTATAAAAATTCTAGTATTTGAAGGTTCAATTATATTTATCTATACTATTTGTAAAGTTTTTTTTATTGAGTTGGTGTTACCCATTGATCGGGTCTCAACTCAATTGAAAAAATTACTTTAATATCCCTTCGTATTTAAGATAAATTATATTATTTTAGAGTATTTTAGTCTTTTTATTTAAAAAATAATAAAAATATACGTAAGATAATATTTGAGCACATGCCAATAGGGTTAGCAAAACCTTCATTTTATCACATAGCAAAAGTTCTATTTTGCTATTTTGTACATTTAAGTTTTATCATGCACATTTTATTATTTCCATGTATTGTATATATTATTTATATTTAATATTTACAAAGCCTTTTACTGAGTTGATGTCACCCATTAATTGGGTCCAGCTCAGTTAAAGAAATATCTTTAATATCCATTCACATTTAAAATAAATTATATTATTTAAGGGTACTTTAGTTTTTTTATTTCAAAAAACAATAAAAATACACGTATAATGAGATTTGAACCTATGCTAATTAGGTTAGCAACCTTCAATTTATCACTTAAGAATTTAGATATTTTTATACATTTAAATTTTATTATAATATTTTATTACTTTCATCAATTATATATCTATACCATTTATATAGCCCTTTATTAAGTTGGTGTCACCCATCAACCAAGTCCCAAATTAGTTAATGAAATTACTTTAATATCCCTTTACATTTAATTTAAATTATATTATTTGATGATACTTTATTACCTCCATTAATTGTATATATTAATAATATTGTTAATTGAGATGCTATCACAAATTAACTCGACACCAATTTAGGATTGATGACAACACTGTGATAAATAATTGTATTCATTTGGCAATCTTCATCTGATGTATTCATGTGTTTTAAGTTTTATTTTACTTATAATTTAATCTAATTTTTTATTTTTAATATCGTACATATTTCATGTATTATTATTAATTAGTTTCAAATCATACATTTCATTATTTATTGTATCTCATTTTTAAACACAAATATGTGTTCTAAATACATAGTTGCTACATGCATATGTGCGTGATAGAGTTTCTAGTATTATATTAATAATGTGGTTGATTGAGATGGTATCACAAATTAACTCGGTACCAATTTCAAATTGACGACAAGACCATGATAAATTTGGATTGGATTAAAATAATAACTTACGCTTGAAGTTTATCATTTTATCTAATTAAGTCCTATTTTTATTAGACATAAATAAGAAATTAAAATTCTAACTTAAGTAAATCCGTATTCCCTCATTCAGGATTTAATTAAAAAAAGTAAAAGAGTTGAAGGAGTAGTTAATAATTTAGGCATATGGCAAATTAAGAAAGGAAAAGAAAAAAGTGGGAGAGAAAAGAAAGAGGGGATGGGCGTGGTGGTGGCAAACTCTAAACCTTGAAAAAACGGTCAAACAACTAAAAGAACGGTAATTTGTAAGAAATCCTCTCTCTATCCATAAGTGGGCGCCAAACGTGGTGGATTTCATTCCCATATCAAACTTACAGTTACTAAACTTCAGGAGACAATGAGAGACAACACATCAAATCCATGTTTCACACACATTAACCCAAACCAAATAGAAAAACCTGAGATCAAAAAGTAACAAAGAGCAATGGCACAAGCACAAGCTGAAGCCGAGGAAAAACCTGAAGAACCCCAAGAAAAGTTTGAAGCCAAAGGTGCCATGGTAACATCTGTAACAACAAATACCAGTTGTAGCAGTAGTAGTAATGGTGGTGGTAGCAACAACGGTGTTTCTTTCAAATTCAATGCGCATGCACAGGAGTTCGTGCCCAGATCGCATACCCAAATCCCCATTTCGGGTTATTATTACCCTTGTTTCCACTATCTTGGTGGTGCTGCTGCTGCGGCTGGCTCCTCTGATTGGTTCTTAGTTGGTGATCAAGAACGTGCTGCTTGTTTGATCTCTAATCCTAATATCTCCATACCCCATTGTTCTTCCAAGAATGTGCTCACAGATGATCTCCGTGTCAAGATCATCAAACAGGTCCCATTTCTGATTTCCTTGTCTAATCTTTTGATTCATCAAGTTCAAGCATGATGGGATTTGTGTGTATAAAACAGGTGGAGTACCAGTTAAGTGACATGAGCCTTCTAGCAAATGAATCATTGTCAAAGCAAATAAGTAAAGACCCTGAAGGATATGGTAAACAAATTTCTGGTGCTTGCCAACAGTTTGTTCTTGTTTTCAATATAAAAAAAATTTCCACTAAAAAGTAATGGCTATTTTTCTAGTGCCCATATCTTTTATTGCTTCCACAAAGAAAATCAAGTCCCTCGTCAATGCCAACCAGTTGCTGGCTCAAGCACTTCGGTCCTCTACAAAGCTTGTAATTTGTTTAGTCTCATTGTTCTTTTCAGACAGAAAAGCTTGAGTTTCATTGATGTAATAATCTTTTTCTTTTTATGTGCCTGCAAGGTTGTGAGTGCAGATGGTAAGAAGGTTAGACGTAAACACCCTTTCACTGAAAAGGACAGAGAGGAAGTGCAGGTAAAATATATGGGGGACTTTAGATTTTCTTAAATTACTCGAGTGGATTAACATAGGACGGAATGTTATTTTTGCTTGCAGGCTCGTACTGTTATTGTAGAGAATTTGCCTGAAGATCATTCTCATCAGAACCTGGACAAAATTTTTAATGTAGTAGGGAGGTTGTTTCTAATCACATTTCTATTTCAGTTTTGTAGTATGTTGTGTTGCAGCAGATACTGATGGTATGATGATACAGTGTGAAGAATATCCGAATCTGTCATCCCCAGGAATCCAATTCTTCCAAATCTAAAACCGATTTTTTTAACCGTAACAAGGTATGAAGTATGAAGATTGGGTTTAAGAGATGGTCACACAATATTTATCCCTTGTTCATTCCTTTTCTCTTTCCCTTGTCTTTAAGCTACATGCACTTGTGGAGTATGATTCACCTCACATCGCTGAGAAAGCGGTAAGTTATTGCACTGCTAAAATCAACACCTTCTTAGTCCAATGCTATCACCATAATCTATTCTCCTTCTCCAATTATCAAAAAATATATACTTTATCCGACATTTTGAAAAAAAAAATACATGTAACAATAAAAATAATATTAAAAAAATTAATTAGAATTTTTTTTTCTTAAAAATACCTGCTCTAACTCATTATGATTTGTAAATTTTTTTATATTATTAAGAAAAATTGTCCTTAACATTTTGATTGAAATAGTTGAAAATATTAACTATTTAAATTTACTAATAACATTATAAAAGTAAAAAGACTAAATTATGTCTATAATTAAAATATATAAGTTAAATCTCAAGTTTCAATATAATTTAGGGGCCAACACTGAAATTTAACTCTAAAAAATATGCAAAGCCATGTGTCAACGTTTGAGACTCTTATGTAGCATTTGGTGTTAATTAAATATTTAATAATAAATTTTAATTTATAATGTTAATTGAAAATAAAATTATTTCAAATTTATCTTACATATATATTTTAAATATAATAATGCTTATATAACGTTATGTATATATAAAACTTATTTGGGAATAAATTAAAAATCCTTATATATATATATATATATATATAATACTTGCTAAGAATTCATTGAAGTAATAGAGAGAATCAAGTAGGAGAGCAAAGGAAGAATACAATAACTCTAAAAAAAATTTAATAGATTAATATCTTAAACCAATATAAAATAAGGTTAATTTTGTGTTAATAATTTTTCTAACTTTCCAATTGACATGAAAAATAACTTTTCCATCTTTTATCATGAAAATCATGTTGTCATGTTCATGAGAAAGTAATTTTTAAGGAAAAGTTAGATTCCAAGGAAAGTAAATAAAATTTGATATACCTAATGTTGGAATCACTTTCTAACTAATTAAATTCTCAAGAAAAGCGACTACTTTCTATCGTGATAAATGTTGCGTTAAGGTATTTAAATGATATAGAATCAGGTAATATTTTGATTGAAAAAGTTAATGATATTAATTATTTGGAATAATTAATAACATTATAAAATTATATATTAAATTATGTTAAAATATAAAGTATATTGATTACGTATCAAATTTAGACATAATAGACTAATAAAAACTAAAATTTAATCATTTTTCGAAAATGTAAAAGAAAGGAAAGCATGTCACCAAAACCACCTTACTAGATATATAGATTTTGAGGATTAGGTTAAGAGCAATTTTAGAAAAAGGCTGTCCTTTCCCGAGAAATTGACTAGTTGTCCTGTCCCGTTGCAAATCCTAGTAGTTAGTTGTTCATATACTTGAAATAAGGTTGTAGTTAGTGCTGCTTATATATATATATATATATATATGGTTCAGGTTGAGAAGTTAAATGATGAAAGGAATTGGAGAAAGGGTCTGAGAGTAAGGTTGCTGCTTGGACTCACGGTATACTAAACTACATTTTCTTAATATTTGTGCTTTTTCACTCAATGATCAATAAGCATTTATATTGAAACAAAAAAATGCAGCCCAAATCTGTTCTGAAAACTAGAAAATCAGAATTCGATGGGATACTGGACGAGGATGATTCGTTACTTAATGAAACCTCTGACGATTCTTCTCAGCCAAACAACACTAATGAATCAACTGAGCACAATGTAAGCACATTAAAGAATGTTTATTCAATCATTTAGCATTAGAGAATTGATATTTGGTTGCTATTGGTAGTCTGAGGATACTGCAACGGGATCCAAAAAAGGAAGGGCCAAAGGGCGAGGAAAAGGGCGTGGGCGTGTTCAAAACAACAAGCATGCATTATCTCCTCAATCTAGCAACGCATCCCAGTGTGAAGCATCTGCAAAACAGATTTCTAAGGGCCCCAGAATGCCAGATGGAACCAAGGGTTTCACCATGGGGCGAGGCAAGCCATTGACTTCCTCCGTGAAGTAATGGATGACACATTCTTTCTTCTCTTCTCCAACTATATTATTTTGAATGGCTCTGTATCTCCGAAAACAGGACATGATTTAAGTAGCAACAATGCATAGTGTGGTCTATAATATGTTACCAATAGTTCAAGTTGTATGGTTTGGTTTAGTACTACGTTACCCTGACTCGACGTCATTAGTATTTGGTTCGTGTATGTGTCCAACATGTATATGTTTATGTTTGGAGGACCATTTATGGTTATATACCGTACACGGATACAGAAAATATAGGGTGAGGGTAATGTAGGGTTTAGTGTTACTTTTTTTTAAGCTATTTGGTAGCGGTTTCCTCCAGGCAGTGGGACTCATTTTTCAGTTTTCTGTTTTTAATTTGTTGAATAATTGAAAGATTACATATCTGTTTCTCTTTTTCTAATCCAATGAAATGTTAATTACGCCGCATGTTATGTGCTTTACCCTATTTTTTTTTTATATAATTAATGAAAAAAATGTGCTTTGCCCATGTATTGATATTTCAGTTTCGACTCTCACTTTTTGCAAATCATATAACTTATTTTTAGATTATTTTAACTTAAATCTCATTATGTCTATTCTAGTTTGGTTCAGCATGTATTATGATTATTAATCTGATTGTAGTCTCTAGAATTATTCTAATTTGATTTTGCATATATATTACGATATTAATCTAATTGTACTCTGCAATACTATATTTTAATTATAATTAATTCAAATATGTATTATTTGTAATTCTAATTTTATTTGTAAGTTTTAAAAATAAAAATAATGCTCTTTGATAAGTTATTTGAATAATAATTAGGGATAAGATCGGCCCAGTTTTTCAATTCTTTAACCGAATTAGTGAATTCGATTGTTCCATTTTGCAAACAAAAACTAAACCAATGGACATAAGAAACCAATTATTAATAAATCATACTAAATCAATTCAGTTCATGTTTCAGGTTTCAAGTTTCAATATTGTTTTTGGACTTTAAGCTTTTAGATTTTATTTAGACAAAATTATCTTTGAATTTGAACTTTTCAACCTTAATTAGATAAATTTATTTTATGTCATTTTAGACACTATTTGAAAATTTTAAAAAAATTTGATTATACATAAAATCTTAATTAATATATTGATCTAAAAAACAATTTGTACAATCTACAATTACAAATGTTTATTGAAAATCTAATTAAACCTTGATTTAATCACCCTCAATTATCACTAAACATAATCATATGTTAAATTATTTGTATTTTACAACCCTTAATGTGTAATGACAGTAAAAAAAAAAAAAAAAAACCCAACTAGGAAATATTGATAATTAAAATTTTAAAAGTTTTAACAACAATAATAATAGAAAAAAAGAACGCAATACATAATCAGTAAAAAAGAGATAAACACTTGAATTCTTGAAAGTTTTAACAACAATAATAAATAAGTAATGAATTTGTGACTAACACTGAAACTAGATTTAGGGTTTTTTTTTTTTTTTATATATATAATCATAGAATATGTAGAAGTATAATCAAAACTATATGACAAATTATTTGGTACACTGTCGGTGGAGATTGTTGAAAAAATTCCAATTTAGAAACGACTTTATGTTACAACAGTAAATTAAAAATTTGAAAACTAAGTTGGCTTGTAATATTTATATCAATAAACTTTTCCTGAAAAGTACTTGCGCTTTGAGCGAGATGGATCCTAAATGTTCTCAGCTTTCAATTGAACAACCTTTTTCACTATTCTCGTATCACGAATCATTTCGAGTATGGGCTCGAGCAATCATGAATCAAACATAGAACCAAAAATAATTTCTTAGTTTCAGTAGGAAAGTAATTCTCCGTCAATAGAAACCGATAGAATTATTATTCACAAAAAATGGAATTTATACTTAGAAAATAAATTTCTCACTATTTTCAGGTAAAATAACAATATCTCAAAAGTGGTGTGTGTTTTTAACTCTACATGTGTCATCTATTTATAAGGAGAGATAGGAGAATTCTGGTTGAATTAGTAGAGCACAAATAATACTTATTTGATAGAAAAATTAGTCTCTTAGTTTAACTAGGAGAAGGGGGCAACACACCTTAGTTAAATATACTATGGTTACTGCCCCTCAGATGTATTATGAGAGAATTTTGGACCTCTCCTATATTGAGTTTAATTATATGTGCTTCTCGGATTTTTAACCTAACACTTTATAATTTAATCTAATCCAATACATGTTTTTCTATTTCCCAAAATAAAAAGTATTTATTAAATTAATTTTTCTAATTAAATAATATTCTCAATTAAATTCTAATCCCATTAAAGTCATGACAACTTTACTATAAGAGAATTTATGAAAAAATATATTTAATTTTTATATCTAGATAATTCACAATGACCAATTAATTTAATTCTATTTTCGAACTTCAATTATTTGATTTAAATAATAATTCAAAAAACTTAAATTAATTCTCAAGTCATTTTCATACTTATGAGAAAACACATCCATTTCCGAATATGACTCATTTCTCCAAATTTATCATTTCCATTAATTTTTGTTAGTTTGATTATATATGCAATTCATTTATGGTTTTAGCAAGCTAGCAGATGGATCAACTGAAAATATATAATTAAGGCTCAAATGGTTTATAATTAAGTTCCAACTTTTCGCCTATTAATTATGAACTCATTTAGTCATGAACTCATTTCACTAGAATATTGTGACTAAGTTCTCTCTAATTACATACCATTATGAAAGCTACTCGATCAGTGCTCGTCCAATTACCTTGTCATAAGTGTGTTACCCTTACTAAGATATCTAATGTCAACGAAACCAACTAAAATTTTGACTAAGTTAAGTGCACCTATTAATAGTATAGCTACAGTAAGTAAAGATATTGTTCTCATAAAGACTAAAATTACTAGTAATTACTATCTTTCTATTATTTAACCTATAAATTTGAATGATCGATTGAAAACTAAAATTAACTAAATTAATTAACTACGAACTCGACAAAGAAAAAATCAAGAAAATAATTTATTAACAACCAAGAATCAAAACAATACCTAGGAAAGAATTCACCTAGACTTCATTTATCTCTATCAATCTAAATTACGCAATTTCTTTACTTAGTATCTTGATTCGTAGAAATCCCTAAATAATGCTAATATCTTTATTCAAGATTAAGAGCAATTGACTCTAGGCTGATTAATTGAAATTTCTTTCTAATTAAAACCCCTAATATCGCATTAGTTCGATCTATGGATTCCCCTATTATATTTGACTATAATACTGTAGATTTATGTCATCCTATTTCTAGGATTGCATGCAACTCCACTAAATTACGCTAGATTTATTCTTAAACAGGGTCAATTCCTCCTTTGATTTAAGCACATCAAACATTGATCAATAGTCTACAAATATTAAACCAAGAATTAAGCACACATAATTAAGAACAAGATCTAAGTTTTTATTGTGTAAAATAAAAATCAAAAGGCAGAATTTGTCATAGGGTTCATCTGCTAAGGTATTTAGAAAATTAGTTCATTCTTGCAAATAAAAACATCCCAAAAATAGTATAGCCACAAGAAATAAAGAAACTCATAATAATCTCCAACGAAATCAAAAGGGAGTCTTCAATCCTGATGGAAATCTACTTCAGAATCCATTTCAATGGTGTTTTCGAGTTGTTTTCTTGAATATTCTATGACAGCTCCCTCCTATCTTCTTATTTTTGTCATACATAGGTCTCAGAATACCCAAAAAAACCCTAAGAATTGCGTTTTTCACTGTTCGGAGTGCAATTTGTGAAATCGACATTGCTTGCCACATGATCGTGTGACAGCTCGTGCGGCTTACATGACCGTGTATCCAGGCCGTGTAAAATGGTGTAGCCCATGTGGCTCCTGTAACTTGCTTTGATTTTTAGATTTTCACTTGTTTTTCGCTCTTTTTGCTCCCAAATGCTCTCCTAAGTATAAAAATATGAATTTAAAGGATCATGAGCATAAAAATTCACCATTAACATGGAATAATCACCCAAAACCACTTTAAGAATAAGACTAAAACATGTTACTTTTAGCACCTATCAATATCTTTAATATCTTTGGGATAAATTTATTCTCCCAATATGATCCTATTTTATATCATGGTAATTATTACATCTTCATGAAAAGTCAACTACTATCAAATAGTAATTAAGTCATTTATCATTGTAATAGGCCCATTTTTCCCGGCCCATAAATTATCCAAAAAATATAAATATAATAAATAAAAACCCAATAAATAAAGTCCATTTACAGTTCTTTAGCCCAAATACAAATTAAAGCCCAAATCTTAAATCTCATTTTACAAGCAAGACCCGATTTATTTAAAATACAAACCCAAATACAAAATTTGACCTAGTGGCCCTATACTAAAATTGGCCCAAATGGCCCAAATAGACTCTTAGTCTCGGAAACCCTAGGTTCATTTCCGCGCCCGCAGCAACCTCCAACACATCATTGCCAGTGCATCAGGGCCGCTTCTCTTGGGCCTCCGTACGGCGGTTATTGCCAGCAAATATACAAATGTCAGCAAATACACAAGAAAAAAGAAAAAAATTGTATTTTTTATTTTATTTTCGACTTATTTCGGCTATAAAAAGAGAACCAATTGTAATCTATAAGACTCTTACGTTCTTTCAAATACAGAATACAAAAAGCAGAGGTATATTCCATTTTCTAGTCTAATTTGTCTCTAATACAATACATACAATAAGTAAAAAAGTATTTTTACCTTTTCGGGATGATCGAAGAAGCCGAGACCGAAGCGTTCTTTCATTTTGTTGGGGTTTTGGTGTGGATTTAGAGAGTTTTGGGCTTAGATTTGGGTTTAGGGGGTTTAAAAGGCCGAAGTAGCCTTTTTTTGGGGGGATTCCGACCACCGTGTGCAGTGGCAGTTAGTTTCTTGCCTAAGTTTGTTTTTTAGAGAGTTTTAGTTTTTTTTTTTAAATCAGATTACAAAATGATTTTTTTTAATTTCTTGCCTTTTATAAATGCCTCATACGACGTCGTTTAGGTTATTTTCAATAGAATTAAAACGACGTCGTTTTGAGTTAGATCCGCGCGTCAACCTGACCCGCCCTCAGGATCCGCACGTTTTTGCGGTGAAGGAATATTTACGCAATAAATCCTTCCTCTTTTGTGTTTTGATGCAATGTGGTCCCGCATTTTTTATTTTGTTTTTAATTTTGCTCTATGATTTCTATTTCTGGTTCAATTTAGTCCGCGTCTAAATGCTGTGTTTTAAGGGTTTGGGATAATTACACATTCAGACCCTATTTTCTGCGCACACATTCCATCTGGGTCCCCTTGTTGATTTAATTTAGTTTTGAGACTTCAAATTTTGTTTTAATTTTAAATTCGTCCTTAATCTGTTTTGATTTGTTTATTTGTTACTTCTTTGTATTATTATCATAGTTTATTTTTCAATATTTCTATATATTATTTTCAACTATTTTTATTTAAATCACTTTTATGTATATTATTTATATTAAGTTTATATATTATTTACTTTAAATATTTTTATATGTATTAGTTAGTTTCTATCCAATTTTTTTTAGGTATTATTTATTTAAAAAAATTGCTTTATGATTATTCATTTTAAAATTTTGCATTTTATTTTTAATTAAATTGTTTCACATTTTTTATATATTATTCATTTCAAGCTTTCTTTTTATATATTAGTAAGTTAAAATTTTTATATGTTGGTTTAAATTGTTTTTAAATTATTTTTTTAAACTATTTTATTTTAAAATCGTTTTGCACATTAATTATTTTAAATTATTTTATATTATTGTCATTTATAGTATTTATTTAAAACTTGTTTTGTTATATATTATTTATTTTCATCTAGCTTACAATATTTTAAAAAAAAAACTTTTATTTGTTTTTTTATTTCATTATTTTAAACCTTTATTTCTTTTTTTTACCCTTTTTATTACTTATTTAAATTTTTTTATATCATCTACTTTTATTTTTAAGTATATCATTTTATTTCATTTTCTTCAATGGTTGATTGTGAAATTGTACATTTTGTAATTATTGCTATTATGTGTATTGTAATTCCTAATTTGTATTCGTTGATTGTTGTGATTCATTAGTGTAACATTATATATTAATTATTACTTTGTGTTGTATATCATCATTCCATCGCATTCTATCCACTTAAAAGATCATGTTTTAATATTGTTTAAGTTTTGAAATCATTATATTCAAAAGTTTTTTTAAATAAGGCAATACTCGGTATTTGATATCTTCGCGAAGATTGTGCACTAACTTATTGGGTTCCAATTTTCCTTATTGAATCTAAGCGACCGAGTACCCTTTTTTCAGTCAAAACATATAAGTTTCAAATAAAAGCTTATTCTCGGGAAGTCGAAGTGTTATGTCCTAACTCACTGGATGTGACATTTTGTTATCTCGAAATAAGGATTTTTAAAAATAAAGACAATATTCTATGCTTGGAATTTTGAGAAATTGTGCCCTAACTTACTGGGTTCTGATTTTTCATTTGACACAAATAATCGAATATCCTTTTTTAAACTTAAGTGCATAAGTTTTTAAAAATCACAAGACAAGCTTAATTTCGGGGTTTGAAGTGTCGTATCCTAACTCACTGGGTGTGACATTTTATTTCTTCAAAATAAAAAGGCCTTATTATCCAATTTGATTGATTTAAGTGTTCTTTTAAATAAAAGGATCGTATTCTAAAATCTTTTCAAATTTTCGACATTAAGACATTAGTTAATCAATTAGCTACCAATTTTGGGCGTTACGAGAGTGCTAATCCTTCCTCGTGTGTAACCAACTCCCGAACCCATTTTCTTGAATTTCGTAGGCCAAAATTGATGTTTTAATTAAAAAAAAATTTTACCAGGTGATCCAATCACACCTAAACAAAAAGGATTGGTGGCTACTCCATATTTCATTTTAAAGTCGATCCCCGTTTATTTCAAAAATAAAAATGGTTTTGACAATCATAAAGTCAAACAATCCATGACCACGTTTAGTTTTCATGTATCATGTAATGCCAATGAGAGGATATCATTTACCCATTTCTTGGGCTACGAATTTCACTATTGTGAGTAATTCTACATATTGCAAAAGTCGTATATCTAATGTATTAGTTTTCGATTCCTTATCTATTTGAACTCAAGCTTTTACTTGCATCAAAGCATACGAGTCACACATACATAGTCCATCATCTAATCAGGATTAAGGAATAACACACTATAAACATTACAAGTGAATAAATTTATAAATGGATTCATGATCCATTCTACTTGGGTCCTGTCTAATGTATTGTTAGTCTGGTCAGTCACATCTGATACGATCTCGCCTCGAGAATGATTCGAGTCGTTTATGTGCCCGATCGTAAAATGGAAAAGTTTCGTTCAATTTGGAGTATAGTTGGATTTTGGCAAAATGTAGGCTTAAACGAAAGGGTTTCAGAGGGGTTTAGTATGGAATAAAGATAAATTCGGCTAAGGTTTGAAAAATAAAGTGAGATAAAGATAATGGTTGAAATGGCTAAGTGAAATGATTATGAAGGTTCGGCTAACAAACAAAATGGGATAACTTGGAAGTGGATGTTTCAAAAGAATGGAATAGGTTTAAGATGGAAATATGGTTGCGGCTAAGCAAGGGATGTAAATTGAAAGATAAGAGGGATGGAAGGGTTAAGCTTAAGGTCCAAGAGAGAACCAATACTATATGAAAGTATTGACCTGAATTTTATACTGACGCTTAAGGTGGATAGAAGGATAGATAAACCGTGACCCACTATCTATATGGAGATAGGAACCAATCGGTATAAGGGTGAACGCGACACTCGATTTAGGAGTGATAAGTTCAAAGAAATAGGTTTGACGCCACTAGCAAGCTAGATAAGTCAAGCTGAGTCTTAAAAAAACAAAGAGAGTTGAATTAAACTCACAATGTTATAAACATCCATAAAAGGATAGAAAGTATTTTGTCTAAATTGTCTAACCTTAAAATGTTTACAAGAGAGCTATTTATAGGCAGAAAGATGACTACTCAAATTCGGGATCTATGTGTTCACACAATAATTAAAATGTTCACACTAATGCATTAAAAATGGTTCATGAATTCGACAGGTTTATGCACTAGCCGAATGGATACTTTCTTCCCCCTTGATGTGTGCATGCATGCTTAGCCATGGAGAATCCTTTAAGCCCATCAATTTCCAGCCTTTAAGATCCCTTTAATCCCCCTTGGCCGAATGCTAGGTGCATGGGACATGCATCTCTCTTAATTGAAGCTTTAATGATGGGCTAGTTCATGAATGGTAGCATGTACCTTGTAAATTCATCCTCCCCTTTTTACATGCACATTATTCATTCAATGTGCTGAATTTATGTGTTAATTTCCCCCCTTGGACATTCTTGAAGGTGAAGGTGCCATGCATATCCTTTAATTGAATCTTTATGGCGTCTTGAGCACATAAATGGGTAGTTTGCATTTAACTGATTCAGCCTCTACTTTCAAAGCATGTATGTGCTGGTACATTGGCTGAATTAATGAGCTAATTATTTATGAACTTGAAGCATGTATCTTGGAGATTCAAGGCATGGCATTAAAACCTGTACAAGCCCCTTTGGAGTGCATGAATGGAAAGATTTGTCCCTCTTGATTAATTCATGTATGAGCAGAATTGAACAGCCATATTCTTCATCTTTAAGGAACTCATATGACATGAATTTGAGCATCCATATGATTGGTCACTATGCACCTTCATTGAAGCATCTTCATTGCCGTCCATGCATGTACCTAAAACAATTAAATTCAACAAATTAATTTGGCTAAGACATTAAATTCAGCTGGACAAATTAATTGAAACATGAAATTAATTTGTCTTAGACTTGGACACATTAAAATAACTATTAAACATGTACTAAACTAAGAGATATTAAACCTTAATTAAAATGTCCAGGTTTGAACATATTTATGAGCTAAAAACTAATTAACTAACTTAACTAAGAACATTAATTTATTCCAGCCTTAAAACGCATAAGCTATTTGATCTCAACGAGCTAAGATTGAGCTGACTAGCTAAGCTAAACAAATTGATTTATTCTAGCAAGTTTAGAATGCATAAAATAAAAGGATAGAAATGAGCTTGATAAGCTAGAAACGAGCTGAATTGAGCTCAATGAGTTGGATTGGAGCTAGGTCAGCTTGCAAAAGATGGCAATCCTTGCTTGGTGAGCTAAACCAAGGGCGTTCCCGGGCGTGATCGTATCAACATCTATGTCTTTATCTTTTGGAGTCATCCGCTCCAATGCTTAAGACAAAGCATCTCGCCAATTGGATTTGATAAACAACATATTAACCTTTCAATCGACTTGCTCATTTCCGATTAGCCTAAGGATATGTTTAGGCTCATCTACCGATATAAGTTGTCTTTCCGTATTACGATTTGATCATGTAATACCACTTACTATTAGTTAAACATTAGATAACCGATGAGCCAATATTTGTTTCCATTTTACTTTGCGTGCAAAAACCATTGAGGACAACATACAAATGATATTAATATAATTTATGAATAGTTTTATTAAATCAATATGTTTGAAAAAATACAAATATATGAAACTAATATACTACACTTAGGGCACTAGATCCAACAGTTTATAGACTGCACAAGTAGAGCCAGTGAGTTGACAAGTGTTCTATAAGGGTATAGTAAAATAATAAAAATAATATTTAAAAAAAGATACACATGTTAATTTTTTAAAGTTGCTTATGAAATAAAAAAATATATTACCAATGTATCAAATATTCACCCAAACTATATTTCTAATTTAGAAACAATGATTTTTGTTTTGGATTGTAAATGAATTTATATACTGAATTATATATTAAACAAATTAATTTTTTCTGAAAATTTTAAATGTTCTTTTTTAGATTTTTCAGTGTTTAATATAACAAACTAAAATTAAATCTAAATGATGTGATTCTTTGATATTATCTAATTGAAACCGAATTAAATTATAAAAAACACAAACCTAATGGAATTGTCGGTTCCACTCTTACCAGTTTCATGGGTTTTTTTCTTAGCCCTAATAATTTTCATATATAGGGTTTTTTGCCCAAATAATATTAAAAATAAAATAAAATACCAAAATGGGTTGTTGAAATAATTATGTAATAAAATTGTACATTTAGATGGGTGGAGGGTGTTCGATAAGCGACACCAGTAGAGGGTGTCAGATAGGCGGCACCAGTTGTGCTTATCTGTTAGGCGGCACTGGTGGTGCCTATCTGATAGGCGGTACACCAGTATAATTTCCCCCCACTCCCCCATCCGGCTCGTATCAGTTTATGTTTTTAAATTTTATTTTATGTTTTTTATTAATTTCGGTTATTAATTTCAAAGTTTGATGGATTTTAAATATTTATCAAAATACCTAAAATTTATATATTGCTTTTAATTACAAAAACATACCAAACAGTTTTTTCCACATCATATTTTTTGCTATACTACATTAACAAAAAGAAATATATCTTATAAACTCAAACTCAAACTCCAACTCAATGGCCTCATTCACAAATTCTACCTTATAAATATATCATTTATATTTTTAAAGAAAACAAGGGCTCTAAAGAAATATCTCAAATAACAAAAAAAAGAAAGAATATCGCTTTGATTTTGCGCAAAAGGGCTTTTTAATTTCCAATTTCCACGGATCGGCCTGGTCAGTACCCGGCCGGGCTCATTTTTTTATTTTCAACTCAAATAAGTCATTTTTTCTATGATTCTGTGATCTGGCTTGTTGTAACAAAAAAAATCTTGTTATTGCATTGAATCAACAATCAGAAGCAGAAACAATCAGAAGCGCAGAAGCAATCCTATTTCTGTTCCTATGATATAAAATCAAAATGTTATTTCTATTCTTTTTCTTTCTTCCTATTTCTTTTTATTTCCATTTATTTTATATTTTACTAGAATAACTAGAATAAATAATAATAATAAACTATGGATTTTTACACAATCCATTTTTATGTTACTTATGTTATGACTAAATCCTTTGGTCGAATCCTATCTATCAAAACTCCTACAACACAAGTCTTTTGACAAAAGGTGGCAATGCCCTAATTTTCAAGATTTTTTAGGCTCCTATCTTGTAATCCTATCTTGATTACGCTCAATTCCCCTTTGTTTAATCTTTTACCTACATAAAAAAACAAAAAAAATTTATATTAAAATACTAAAAATAACATGCCAATAAATAAAAAAATATATAACAAAAAAATAACATAAACGATACATAACAAATACAAATATTATTATTATTATTTTAAAATGATAATAAGTAAAATATTTTAGTTTAAAATATAATATATATAATAACATGCCAACTTAATTATTGTCAAAAAATATAATTTTTTTCATAGAAGTTTAAAAGAAATTTCATTTTTAATATTTATAAACACAAAAAATAAAATTTAAAAAGATAAACTGATACGAGCCGGATGGGGAGTGGAGGAAAATATACTGTGCCGCCTATCAGATAGACACCACTAGTGCCGCCTACCAGATAGGCACAATTGGTGCCGCCTATCTGACACCCTCCACTGGTGTCGCCTATCTAACACATTCCACCAATCTAAATGTACCATTTTAGTATATAATTGTTTTAACAATCCATTTTAATATTTTATTTTATTTTTAATATTATTTGAATAAAAAACCGTCGTATATAGTAACCATACCAGTAATAATGAAATAGTATTAAATTTCCTCAAAATCGTAACAGCAAACCCTTCCAAAAAGGGAAATCATTTGAGTTACGCAAGATGATGTAACTCATAGTGGGAACCCTTCGCCATACTTTCTCTTCTTCACAATCCAATAACTAACGTCGGCCAACTTTCAATTAATTCTAATATATATATATATATTGCTAACCACATGGCATTTATGATTGACTTGCATACCATTTACTTAAAATGAGCAGACATATAAGAATGACTTGGATGGACAATGGCCAAAATTGTTTTTCTAATTTAATCTAAAACAAAGAAAAAGATATTACATGAAGCTAGCTGTGTCAAGGTAGTTGCCGACTAAGTTATCATCATGCTCATCAAACAAACGGTGGATTGAAGGATTCATTGGATGAGGACCAAATGGGATGAACATTAAGGGAAGGATGGGAGGAATTTCGCCATTAAGAATTAAGGGGAAAATAAGCCCACCATTTGATTTGAAGTCACTTAATTGCAGGAATGGGCTACAATTTCTGACTGTACCTATTCCTAGGTTAAGGGGGAAGTAATACAGAATTAAGGTGGGAACGCGGACATTGGCGGCCGAGATGGTGTATAGATTTAGGAATGATAATTTGTATAGTGGATTTAGATTCGATGTTAAAATTACTATTTGTTACACATCTGGAGTAGATATAGATAGATTTCTTCGGATATCTATAATTGTGAATATCTAATCTGAATTTATTGCTTACAAAAAATATTTCCAATAAAATTTGAATTCAAAATTTCTTATATGTAAAATCATGTTTTAATCATCAATATTTACCTTAAATATTAATTATATTTTACGCAAATTAATAAGCCTCGTGTAAAATCAAAATAAATATTTTTTTAAATTAAATCTAATAATTAATAAAAATTAAATATAATATTTTTTTATAAGAAAAAGATATATTCTTTAACATATTATTCTTTTAAATTTCAATTAGTTTATCTTGAATCATATTCTTTTGCATTCATAAACCTAATCAAATAATAAGATGGGATCATCAGAATCCCTATATATTTGTGTTTATCCCCTTTATTATTTGATCAACTAAATTAATTAAATTACTTTAAAAAAAATTAATTAATATTTATATAATTAAAACAAATATTATAATATTTTATAATGTAAGATATAATTATATTTAGTACATATTATATTACAAAAAATAGTACATATACGCGTTTAGCTACATATAGTATATCAATTGTTATATATAAGTAAATTACAAATGTATGATAATTATACGATTATGATATTATAGTGTACTTTTTGTAAAGTGAACGGTCATCATTATTGGAAACACAAATCCGGGATGGTCAATTTTTGATGTGAGATGGTGTGCCAAGCAATGCTCAAGGGCGGTTAGGATGGACGAGAGGAGAAATTTGCATTTGCATTACATCATAAATATATTATGCATATGCATTGATTTAATATTTGTTCCTTATATTATGATTAAATTGTTATTTACGCTATAAATTAAATATTTTACTGTTTGTATGATTATATATAATGATTTAAGATTAGTCTCACACTGAGTTGTTGTAAGCTCATTCCCGCTTTTCCTTACCTCTCATGTAACACAGAAAATTAGAACTCAGAATGGCATCAGAGGGGCTCAGACTAGCAACTCATTTTCCGTTATCGTTATATTAAAAGATTCTATTAAAGCTATCTTTAATTATATAATTTTGGGTTGAAATTATTAAGTATTTTCTTACTTTTATAATGAAGATTTGAAATTATTTAATTTATTTATTTTAAAGCATGAAATCTGGTTAAAAAAACTGATATTTACATGCTTTTCGATTTAGAAAACCATTACTCACTACACCAAAACAGACTTTTAGTGGCGTTTGGATAAAAAACGCCGCAAATATTATACATTAGCGGCGTTTGTAACAAAACGCCACTAAAAACAGAGCATTAGCGGCGTTTTTAAAAAAACGCCACTAAAAATGGGGTATTAGCGGTGTTTTTTGAAAAACGCCGCTAAAGAACAGGGCATTAGTGGCGTTTTTGAAAAACGCCGCGAAAGAACAGGGCATTAGCGGCGTTTTTGGAAAAACGCCGCGAAAGAACAGGGCATTAGCGGCGTTTTTCCAAAAACTCCGCTAAAGAACAGTGCATTAAGTAGCCATTTTTGTTTAGGAACTCGTTTCAATTTGTTCTGATTTAATTTTCATAGTTCTTATTCTTGTTCGTATTCTTGTTTTGAATTATATTTTCATAGTTCTTATTTTTGGGTTTAAGATTTAATAATATTTAAGGTTTAATGTCTATGGTTTAAGGTTTTATAATTTAGGGTTTAATATTTAGCATGTTAATTTTATGGTTTAGGGTTTGTTATTTTGGGTTTAATTGGAGTTTAGTGTTTAGTGTTTATGATCTAATATTTAGTGATATTAGGGTTTAAAGGTTAGGGGTTAGGGATTTAGGGGTTAAGGGCTTATAGTTTATGTTTTGTGGTTTATGGGATAGGGGTTGAGGGTTAGGGGTTTAGTACTGTTTGTGATTTATAGTTTGTGGTTTAGGGTTTTTTATTTTATAGTTAGGGTTAATTTAGGGTTAGTTATAAATATTATTACTTTAAAGTTAATTTGTTATTTGGGGTTTACTATTTTAGGGTTTAGGATTTAGATTAGGGTTTAAGGTTTAGGGTTTAGGGTTAGGGATTTTAGGATTTAAGCAATCATTAATAATATTATTTTTTTAATTACTTTTGTACCTTAAGGTTAAAATACTATTATTTTAAATAATTTTAACTTTAAGGTTAAAATGTGATGTAAGTTTAACTATATAATTAGGTTTCGGTGTTAACTTCTGTAGTTATGACAAGGGTTTAAGGTTTAAGGTCTAAGCTAGGTTTATGATTTTAGGGTTTAGGATTCAGAGGTTTTGAGGTTTAGGGGTTGGGTGAAATTATTTAAGGTTCAAGGAAAGGATATATACTGTTGATAACATTTGGAATTTAGTGAGATTCATGTGCCATTTTGTACTATGGCCATAGGTATATAGTATGTTAATCTCAAGTGAATCATATTCAATAATTAAATCCTAAACCTTATAATTAATTATTGTTATCGATTATTAATCATATTCAAGGGATTATGGTTTATGGTTATGTAAGAGATAATTTCCCCCTTTTCCCTAATCTGAATCCTTAAAATAATCACCCCTTTTTCCCCAATTCGAAATCCAAAATCCCCTGTAAATGTTTCTTTTTCTAACAATGGTTTAGTGTGTAATTGTATACATGAACTTTAATTTGATCCGGTTCTTGTAAATTATTAACACAATTATTGATATAACATCATTTTATATTTATATATTGCATACATAAATATTTATATTTATCTAATATAAAAATATATTGATGTATTTATTTTTTAAAATGTGTATGATTAAATCAAAATTAAAGGTTCAACTATACATTTAAACCACAATTAGAATTTCACGTTTACAATTACACATTAAACTGAAATTCATACATAATTTTGAGATGTATCTTTATCAAAATTTAGGTGTATACATATAATTAAATGAGTTTCCTTTTGTATCTCTATCAAAATTCATATACAATTACACATTAAACTAAAATTCATTTTATTTCTGTTAAAGTTTCCTTTTGTATTTTATATGATAGTTTAAAAATGATAAAAATCTTCAAAAAAAATTAAAATTTAAAAAATAAAAAATAAAAAATAAAAAACTTAAAAATTTAATATTTAATATTTAATATTTTAGTCCATATTTCAGTTAAAAAGTTCAATATTCAAAATTAAAAAAAATTCCAAAAAATGATCATCTCAACACAAACATTTTGAAAGAAAAATAGAAAAAAATAGGTTAAAAATAAAAAAAATTAAAATTAAGCAATAGTGGCGTTTTTATATAAAATGCCACAAAAGGCGAGCAATAACGGCCTTTTTTTATAAAAACGCCGCAAAAAATCTTACCCCAAAATGCCTTTAAGACTTTTTTCCCAAAATCAGTTCCCCCCTTCCCCCCGAAATCCCAAAATTTGACATGAAATCTCTTATTTTTTCCCTCCTTTCTTTTTCCTGAAATCGGTTCCCTCCCCCCTCCCCAAAGAAATCCTAAAATTTCACTGAAATTAGTAGAAGCAATGATCAAAGAAGTAATGGAGTTTATGTTACCTTCTCTACTTTACTTCTCCAATAGAAAAGAAAAAAACCCTAGCGGCTACACTCTTCCCTCACTTTCTAAACTAACCGAAGAAAACAATCACAGAAATGGAGTTTTCTCAAGCAGACTTCGATCTCTTTTTAGTTGCCGAACACACTTGTAAAACCTCTGAAGTCAACTACGCCTAGGACCCTGTTGATGTTGAGGTTCCTTCTTTATTTCTTTTCCTTTCAATTTTTTTATAATTCGTTTCTTTGTTTGCAGTTACTTGCCTCTGTTAATCGATTTTAATAGCAATGAGGTTTTAATTCTTTTATTCTTATTTTCTTCTTTGGTTTGAGGTTTTTTTTTAAAGAAATCATTCTGGGTTTCCTATTATCGGTTAAAAATGGACTATTATCTATGTTTTAGTATTGTATTTCTTTTTAAGAAAAGAGAGGATATAAGTTTTTAAGTTCTAATGTATATCGGCTGTTTCAAAACAGATCTACCAGCAGCAGTCCCCGTGGTGACTGAGTGTTTTTTCTGTTAACCAGTAAGGAAAGATAACAACTTTAGGATGCTAATCTTATCTGAGTGTTTAATTGTTAATTGTTAATTCCAGTAAGTAAACATAATACTGATATGTTTTGTAAACAATGATAAGTTGATTCTTTGTCGAGAAGTTCAATATATTCAGTATGGGAGAAAACTCTATTTGATCATAAAAATAATTTCGTGGTTTATTCACAGGTAATCTTTCATGATACTGCTTGTCTCAGTTCTGTATATGGTAGTACTTGTTTAAGTTAGATTTGCTTGCATTTGTGGCCTAGATACTGCTCTGGCTGTGGTAGTTTGATGCCAATTGGTCCCTCAAACTCTATTCGATCAAGGAAGAAATTTGAAGAGCCGAAGCAGTATTTTAGTTATTTTTTTAACTTGTTTGGAGGGCCTTTAGAGGATATCTAGGAACATGTTTGGAATGATATGAAGCAGACATCAAAATGATGCTGCATTTAAGATAATTTTTTAATCTCCTACCAAACCCTAATAGGAATGGGTGATGATGAGTTGTTTGCATTTGGATGTCACACTGTACTTCATAATTTTTATTTTCTTTATTTAGCTATGTGTTCTTTGTTGTTAACTTCTCATTTTTAATTAATCTGTAATTTAGCTTCTAATTTGAAATCATATCATTTTAATTTATGCATTATAGGATAAATCGGTCAATTCTCTTAAGTCTCTACCAAACAATTTTCTTTTTGGTTCTATTTCAGTTCCCTTTTTCTCATTTGAGTCCCAAAATTTTTGAAACATAATATTTGTCTATGGAAATAATATAATTTTAAGAAAACAAAGGCTTTCAAGTTAATAAAAAATTAATAAATGTTTTTTATCCCAAATATATATAACAATATTTAAAAGATAGTCACTGAATATATACTAGGATAGGATTTTTTTTCTTTTACAACTAAGATTAGAAAATCATTTGCATGCCTTTAACTTTATCAAACTTGAAATCAATATCAATTAAGAACTTGATTACTATTATTTAAAGTATTTTCTTTGCCTTTATTAGTTCAGTTAAAGTATTTTCTTTTAACTTGGTCTTGTATAGATTCTGAATTTAAAATATTTTTAAATTTAGCCACTTGTTATGCATGGATCAACTTTATACAATAGTATATTATCTTAATCAAAACTTGTTTTATGTATCCCAAGTTAATAGTTGAGACGAGTTTAGATTTGAGTGCGGCATCTCAGGTACATGTGCAAGACTTAATTTCACTATGCATTCACCTTGTATATGCATTTAACTGCTTGGGATTCAATAAATTTAAATAACATAAATTAATGTATATATATTAATGTCAATTTATCTTATCATTTATTTAGTATGCTTTTTATTGAAACTGTGAATTGGATCCCTACAAAAAAAAAGTATTCGATTTAAAATATTAATGCTTAGTTGTGTTTATCCTTTACCAGCAAAATATTAATTTATCTCATCTTATTTTTTTGTGTTTATCCTTTACCAGCAAAGGCAGTAGAAGATATGGTGTTATTGAATGTGATCCACTAGTTCGCAAAGGACTTGAGAAAACTGTAAGTAGTCTTTAATAGATGGCTCTTAACAAGCATTCCATTCATAAATATTATTTTGTATAAGTTTGAGCTTAAAACTGTTGTTAGTTTTGTGTTATAATTTGTTCCAAAGTTAATTTTTTACCCAAAACATGCTCTGTATCTATTATTTTGTTCCTTGAAACAACTCCTGAATTATTTATACTAATTGTTCCTTGAAATAATTCGTGATAGCAGCTGGGGTTTTTTTTTTTTTCAAGAGAAATTATAGCTCTAATTAATTTATATGGAGGACAAAATGAAATGAAAAAGGTAGAAAGAAAGGAACTCTAGCTGTCTCAAGTCCCTACTAAATTAAAGTGCTGCAAATTAAAATGTTTAAATGCTGTAAATTGAAGTGCTTAAATGTTGTAAATTGAAGTGTTTTAAGTACTGCAAATTGAAGTGTTTAGTTGCTGGAAAAGAGATCTTTTTTCCTGCAATTTTGTAGTTAACGCATTTAGGTTTCACGTTACATTATTTTGTATGTTGTAGGTACATATTATGCACAGCCTTTTCAACGATTTCTGGATTAACAGAATGGAGTAGTGTACAAAAATCCTTTAGACACTTTCAGACTAGTCAAATCTATAATATTTTTTCCCCTCTGTTTGTAGGTTCATTGGCATCTTGTCCTGATGAGAGTGTAGTTGATGAAGCTCTAAACTTTGCATTGTCCTTCGAGGTATTAGAATTCCTAGTTCAAAACTTAGCAATTTGTCTTTTATAAAAGACCTTTGCATTTTCAGTGTTGTTTAGGTTCGCAAACAAGATGTTGTATTTGGACTTGCTGTTAGTAAAAGACTTGCTGTATTTTATTTATATTTAATCTAATTTTTATTATTTATTTTAGTTTTGATTCTATATTTTTATTTTTAATTATGTTATTAATTTATTAATTTGATAATGAATTTTAATAGAAAATTTTTATATTTATATCATGGATATTATTCTTGTCAATATTTTGATAATGAATTTTAATAGAAAATTTTTATATTTATATCATGGATATTATTCTTGTCAATATTTTGATAATGAATTTTAATTTTTCATGACCTTTATAATATTTCATAATAATTTTTTTTTTAAAAAATTTCATGACCTTTAGTGGCGTTTTTGGGAAAAGTGCCGCTAAAGGTCAAGAACTTTAGCGGCGTTTTTGGGAAAAGCTCCGCTAAAGGTCAAGACCTTTAGCAGCGTTTGTGGGAGACGCGCCGCTAAAGGTCAAGACCTTTAGCGGCGTTTGTGGTCAAAGCGCCTTGAAAGGTCAAGACCTTTAGATGCGTTTATGGTAAAAGCGCTGCTAAAGGTCAAGATATTTAGCGGCGTTTGTGGGAAAAGCGTCGCTAAAGATCATGACCTTTAGCGGCGTTTTTTTAAATAAACGCCGGAAACTTTAGTGGGGTTATCTATAGCGGCGCTTTTTGAGGCGCTTGTAAAAGCGCCGCTAAAGGCCAAAAAAAGGCCGCTAAAAGTCTGTTTTCATGTAGTGACTTTAAAATGTTTTTCCGTTGCTTTTGATAAAAACTTTTAAAATCCTAATCGTTTTCTCAAAATTACACCTCAACAATATTGTAATTAATTGATAAGTAAAGCTAGTTTAAATTAATGAATGTTTTTTTTTAAAAACAAAAAAAAATGATTTTCACATAAATTTAACTCAGGTAAAAAGAATGGTCTTACAGGACCACCTTGGTGATCCAATGTAACGCTTTTGACCTTATCGAAACTCCTAAGTCGGATCAATGGTGTTAAAAAAAATTGGAGTGGTTTTAATCTCGAAATTAAAACACTATAGGAGATATTGTATTTATATCAAATAATTATCTAAAATTATATTGAAAACGTATTATATATAAATCTTAATTATTTTTTCATTTTAACTGAAATTTTTTAATTTAAATTTTCGTTGAACTTTATGGTTTCCCACATTGGTATGTTCTTCCCTAGTAAATATTTCCGTGTTTCATAAAAGCATGATATTGATATTCACAATATATACCATTCTGAGTAAGTAATATCCTGGCTACTTTGACAATATGATATAAATGGGAATTTCTCATTTCAAAGACAATATAAACTGTTCTGATTGTGACTTATAGGGTAGAAGACGAAGGCTAAATGCTAAATCTATATATAGTGTCCCGACTGGTGACTGAGTATATGTTCTAAGCAACTTAAATTCTTTCTAAGAACATGATGGCAGTGCTGTTTGTATATCTTGGATTTATGGTTTTTGGAATAATTTTTCTTTGTTTTCTCTATCGGTTCATAGACAACAATGGCCTCCCTCGAAACTGGCCACTTGTTGGGATGATTCCCACGTTACTTCTCAACATCCATCGCCCTCACGACAAAGTTGCCCAAATCCTCAGACGAAGCAATGGCACCTTCTTTTATACAGGACTTTGGTTTACTAACACTAGCTTCTTAGCCATCTCGGATCCTGAGAATGTGCGTTATATATTGAGCTCCAACAGTTCTGTTTATTTGAAAGGTCCTGAATGGCTGAAGCAGTTTGATATCTTCGGCGAAGCACTTTTCAATTCCGACGGTGAGGCATGGAAACGTCACCGCAGAGTTTTCCATGCTTTCTTGAATCACCCTCAGTTCCGGCAATCACTTTCAAAGGTTCTCCATCAACGTATAGAGGAAGCGCTTGTTAAAGTTCTTGAATATGTTTCTGGACGAGAGATGGTGGTGAACTTGCAAGATTTGTTGGTAAGGCATGCGTTTGACGTTGGTTGCATAACGGGCGTGGGCTTCAACCCTGGGCTGCTCTCCATTGAATTCCCTGAGAATCGATTCCACAAAGCCATGAGTGATACTTTGGAGGCAGCTTTTTACAGATATGTAATGCCTGACAGTCTTTGGAAGTTGCAAAGTTGGCTTCAGATTGGGAAAGAGAAGAAACGAAGTGATGCTTGGAAGGCTTTCGATGATCTTTTAACACAATTTATATCGACCCAACGCCACAAATCCAAGAAATCAGTGGCATCCTCAGGCTCAAATGAAGAGAATGATTTCAATTTCTTGAACTGTTACCTGACAGGACATGAGATAACAGGCCCAACACCAAAAGACAGTCTTATAAGAGACAACCTTGTACATTTTTTGTTTGCCAGTGATGATACTTACAGTTTAACTCTCACTTGGTTCTTCTATCTCATCTCCAAGGCACCCATGGTTGAAAACAAGATCAGAGAAGAAATAAAGAGACACTTATCAATGAAACAAGTAGAAGGGGGCTTGCAAATACCATCCAACTACGACGAGTTGAGTAAGCTAACATATCTTCATGCAACGTTATGCGAAACCCTAAGACTACATCCACCGATTCCGTTCGAATTCAGAACATGTACAAAGCAGGACTTTCTTCCGAGCGGTCATCGGGTCGATCAAAACACCCGAATCATAATTGGAATACATGCAATGGGAAGGATGGAAAGCTTATGGGGAGAAGATTGCTATGAGTTCAAGCCAGAAAGATGGATTAGTGAAGATGGGAAGATTAAACGAGAGTCGCCAACTAAATTTAGCGCATTCCTTGCGGGGCCAAGGATTTGTCCGGGGAAAGAGGTGTCGTTTCTGTTGATGAAGGCTACCGCAACGGCCATCATTCATAACTACAACTTTCATGTGGTGGAAGGGCAGAATATTGGTCCCAAAAACAGTGCGTTTTATCAGATGAAGAAGGGGTTAATGGTTAGGGTTAAGAAGAGATGGAGTTGAGAAATTTGGCTTTACGTATGAACAAGTAATTAAGAAGTTACCGTATATATTATATAAAGAAGAATACTTATAATTACAAGTGATCTCCTTCGTGTCTCAGATTCCATCCATGGAATCAGACAATTGTCAGTTAAACGTATCTATGTCTTAAGTGTAATGGATTACTGTTCGTTTAATAGTGGAAAGAGAAAAGCTTATGTAAAAATTAAAAGGTAATCCGACTGTTTCGGAATTGATTGATACTTAATAGTTGATTGTGAGTTGTTGGTTGTAATAATTGATTTTATGATTTGATTTTATTAAGTGTTTATTTAAAAGTGTTTATTTAGTAAAATTTAATTGATATGTGTAAAATGATAAATAAGGGCATGATATATTTTATTGTTAATTATTTATTTGTTTATAATTGGGTGAAATTATTTAAATAAAATACTATTATCAATGAATTAAAAATATCTATTATGAAAATTAATTAGTGAATATTTTTAAAAATTTAAATAAACAAATTTCTTAAGTTCCTTATGAGAAAATATTAACCGTGTGAAAATTGATAAATATTAATAGTGTATCAATATAATTGTAAACTATATTCTTAATGATAATTATATCATGTTCTTGGAATATAAATTAGTAATAATTATATTACATTCTAAATAAATTTGTCAAGCAGCATATTTCAATTAATATAAAGTTGCATAAGTGTTGAAACCACTTTTTTCTAGCGTTTTGAAAAAATAGGGATCGATTTAAAAAACAACAGAAGTGGAAATGGAGTCGCCACTGACCTTTTTCGAAGTGTAATCGGGTCACCATAAAACTTTAATTTATTAAGACAAATTTTGGTCTACGAAACTCGAGAAAATGGGTTCGGGAATCGATTACGTATGAGGAAGGGTCAGCACCCTCGTAGCGCCCAAAATTGGTACCTAATTGATTACTTAATGTCCTAACATCGAACGTTTGAAAAGATTTTAAAATACGATCCTTTTATTTAAAAGAACATTTGAATATACCAAAGTGAAAACCGAGACTCGCTCATTTCAAAGAAATAAAAATGCTGTACCCAGTAAGTTAGGATGCAACATCTCAATTTTCGAAATAAAGCTTGCCCCTTTTTATTTAAAAAGCTCATGTACTTACATTCAAAAGGGATATTTAATTATTTTGGGTCAAGTGAAAAACCAGAACCCAGTAAGTTAGGGCTCGATTTTTCAAAATTCCAAAACATAAAATATTGCCTTGATTTTGAAATTCTTATCTCCGGATAATGAAACGCCACATCCAATAAGTTAGGACGTAACGCCTCAAATTCTCGAGAACAAGTTTTTTATTTAAAACTTTCATGTGTTAAAAAGGAAAAAGATACTCGTTTGCTTAGGTTTAGCGAGAAAAATCGGAACCTAGTGAGTTAAGGCATGATTTTCTCAAAATTCCTAAACATGAGCGTTGCTTTATTTTAAAGACTCTTGAAAACGATTTCAAAGTTTGGATGATGTTAACATATGATTTTTTGAACAAGATGAAATACAGGGGGATGATAGTATACGAGGCAAAATTGTAATGACCCAAAATCCGTGGGCACTAGGAGAGTGTATTGTCGGGCCTCCGTCTTACTAAATTAAATCCTTAAATAATTATTAGGAATAATTATGACTCTAGTTGTGTGTCTAAATAGGTTTTTAATTAGGTGAAACTAGTTTAAATTAGAAATAATTAGTAGATAAGACTAAATTGAATAAAGTGCAAAAGTTTAATTATAGAATAGAAAATTGTTAAGGGATTAAATTAGTAATTAAACCATAAAAGTGACATGTGTTTGATGATGGATAAATACATGTGTATTTGTATTAATGGTACAAATGTATTAAATGTGTATATTTACTTATTATTTAAGTAATATATATTATTTAATTATTTAATTATTATTAATTATATATGTATTGTAATTTATTTAATAAATAAATTATTTGATTACACGAATAAGTCTCGAACCACTTTAATACATATTTAGGCTTTGAGAGTTCAATATAGGGATTAATTATTAAATTATACTTTAAATATTATTTTATTAATGAATTATTCGTAAGTTGTCTGATATGTCCGGTAATGCCTCGTAACCCTATTCCGGCAAAGGTTTGGGGTTAAGGGGTGTTACAATTGTTGGTATCAGAGCTATAGGTTTAGTCGATTCTCGGATTAAACTGGGTTTGTAAGTGAGTTTAGAAGTACATGCCACTGTTAAGTCAAAGTTGAGTCGGGATTTTTGGATGCTGACCTATTTAATTGTTTCTGTTTTATAGATCAAAGATGTCTGATGAATATTTTGATCTGAATGAAGAATCATATGGTTTAGATGAAAGTGACTCAGCTACTCCTAGTGTGAACCCAATTAGGAATCAACCTCCCATTGTGGAAGGAGAAAACAATAGGGAGAGAGATGAAAAAGGTAGGAATGATTATGATATATTAAGAATTATTGCCGATGCTCTACAAAGAGTGGCAGGGACTGCCCCTGCTACAACTTCTGTACCAACTCAGAGACGGGCCCCGATAAAAGAGTTAAGAAAATATGGTGCTACTGAATTTATGGGTCTAACAGGAGTTGATCCATCTACAGCAGAGAATTGGATGGAATCAACCAAACGGGTTCTGCAGCAATTAGAATGTACCCCCCGGGAATGTTTAATCTGTGCTGTTTCATTACTTCAAGGTAAGGCTTACCTGTGGTGGGAATCTGTAATCCGACATTTGCCAGCAGAATAGGTAACATGGGAATTATTTCAGAAGGAATTTCAGAAGAAGTATGTTGGAGAGTTATTTATTGAAGATAAAAAGCAAGAATTCCTAATGTTGAAACAAGGCAACCTGTCAGTGGTAGACTACGAGCGAGAATTCTCTAAACTTAATCGGTATGCTACTGAGTTCATCCCAACAGAGGCAGATTGTTGCAAGAGGTTTCTACGGGGCTTGAGAGATGAAATCAGAGTACTATTGGTGTCACAACGAATTACAGAAATGGTGGATTTAGTTGAAAGAGCAAAAATGGTAGAACAAGTTTTGGGATTGGATAAAAAGTCTGAAATGAATAAATTGACTGGAAAACGAGCTGGAACTGCTAGTTCTAATCCTTTACCTAAGAGATCCAGAGAGTTCAGAGGTGGTTCGAAGCCAAGCTTCAGATCGGATCGAGGTGACAAAAAGAGGGGTAAACAGACTACTGTTTCTACCGGTAGTGTAAAGGGACCATCACAAAATATTGATATCCCTGACTGTGAACGCTATGGAAAGAAGCACTTAGGTGAATGTTGCAGGGTAACTCGATGATGTTTTCAATGCGGGTCTACAGATCACTTCATTAGAGACTGTCTAAAAAGTAAAAGTACCACACCTACAGCATCGCAGAAATTAGTGCCTTCTGTTAAGTACCACACCTACAGCATCGCAGAAATTAGTGCCTTCTGTTCGTGGCAGAGGATCTACTAGGGGTGGTTCTGTATCCAGAGGCGGAGGTGTCAGAAGAAATAGTGATATAGTTACACAACAATCAGAGGCCAGAGCATCGGCCAGAGCATACGTAGTTCGGACCCGTGAGGAGGGAGATGCATACGATATTGTTACAGGTATATTTCTATTATATTCTGAACCTGTTTATGCATTGATTGATCCAGAGTCGTCACATTCATACATTAATTCAAAACTGGTTGAGTCGAGAAAATTAAAATCTGAGATGTCTAAAGTTTCAATAGAAGTGTCTAGCCCTTTGGGACAAACTGTATCCGTAGATCGAGTATGTCGGAGATGCCTGTTGATGATACAAGATAAAATGTTTTTCGTTGACTTGTTGATTATGCCTTTTGGCGACTTTGATATAATTTTGGGTATGGATTGGTTATATGAACATGGGGTAGTTTTGGATTGCTATAAAAAGAGGTTTAGTATTCAGGCAGAAAATGGGGACAAAATTGAGGTAAGTGGTATCCGTACCAGTGGTTCGACGCGTATCATTTCAGTGGTGAAGGCTAATAAATTACTTCATCAGGGTTGTTCAGCATATTTGGCATATGTTATTAATTCTGATTCAGTTGGGAGTCAGTGTAGTCAGATCAGGGCCGTATGTGAGTTTCCAGATGTATTTCCAGAAGAATTACCAGGCTTACCACCTGATAGAGAGGTTGAATTTGCTATTGAGGTATATCCGGGTACAACACCAATTTCTATACCTCCATACCGAATGTCGCCTACTGAACTGAAAGAATTAAAAGTGCAATTGCAAGATTTACTAGACCGAGGTTTCATCCGACCAAGTATTTCACCTTGGGGAGCTCCAGTGTTATTTGTTAAAAAGAAAGATGGTTCGATGCGGTTATGCATTGATTATCGACAGTTGAATAAAGTGACGATCAAGAATCGATATCCTTTACCTCGTATAGATGACTTGTTTGATCAGCTAAAGGGAGCTTTAGTATTTTCTAAGATTGATTTGAGATCCGGGTACTATCAGTTGAAGGTGAAGGAATGATGTGCCTAAGACTGTCTTTCGTACTCGTTATGGCCATTATGAATTTTTGGTGATGCCGTTTGGGTTGACCAACGCCCCAGCTGCTTTTATGGATTTGATGAATCGTATTTTCCAGCCATATTTAGATAAATTTGTGGTGGTTTTTATTGATGATATATTGGTATATTCGAAGACAGAGGCAGAACATGATCAACATCTTAGAAAAGTTCTACAGATTCTGAGGGAAAAACAGTTGTATGGCAAGTTAAGTAAATGTGAATTCTGGTTGCCAGAAGTTGTATTTCTGGGACATGTGGTATCTGCTGATGGGATTAGAGTTGATCCGAAGAAGGTCGAAGTAATTATTCAATGGAAGACGCCAAAGAATGTATCAGAGGTGCATAGTTTTCTCGGTTTAGCTGGGTATTACAGGAGATTTGTAAATGGATTTTCGAAGATAGCTTTGCCGATGACTAAACTTCTGCAGAAAAATGTTCCTTTTATCTGGAATGATCAGTGCCAAAAGAGTTTTGAGACTTTGAAGCAAATGTTGACAGAGGCACCTGTATTAACATTACCGGAGTCGGGAAAAGAGTTTATTGTGTATAGTGATGCTTCTCTAAGTGGTTTAGGTTGTGTATTGATGCAGGACGAAAAAGTAATAGCCTATGCTTCTCGACAGTTGAAGCCACATGAATGTAATTATCCAACTCATGATTTGGAGCTGGCAGCTGTGATTTTTGCTTTAAAAATCTGGAGACATTACTTGTATGGTGAAAAATGCTACATTTACACAGATCATAAAAGCCTTAAATATCTTCTGTCGCAAAAGGAGTTGAATTTAAGACAAAGACGGTGGATTGAACTTCTGAAAGATTATGATTGTGTCATAGATTACCACCCGGGAAAAGCAAATGTGGTAGCAGATGCATTGAGTAGAAAAGCTGCGGTTGAATTAAGGGCAATGTTTGCTCGACTCAGTATTAGTGACGATGTTAGCTTGCTAGCTGAATTAAGGGTTAAGCCGGTGATGTTTGATTAGATTAAAGTAGCTCAGATGAAAGATGACAGATTATTGAAGAAAAGAGAAATGGTTCAGAATGGTACAGCCGAAAATTTTAATATTGACGAGCATGATTGTTTGAGGTTTCAAAACTGAATTTGTGTTCTAGCTACTTCCGAACTAAAAGAGTTGATTCTTCGAGAAGCACATGATGGTACCTTTGCATTGCATCCTGGTGGGACAAAAATGTACCGTAATTTACGAGAACTTTATTGGTAGCCAGGGATGAAGAAAGATATAGTGGAATACGTTGGAAAATGCTTGACTTGTCAGCGGATCAAGGCAGAACATCAGGTACCGATAGAACTACTTCAGCCTATTAGTATTCCTGAATGGAAGTGGGAGTGTATCACTATAGATTTTATTACAGGATTGCCATTATCGGCAAGCAAAAAGAATGCAATATGGGTGATAGTGGATCAGCTTACTAAGTCTGCTCATTTTATAGCAGTCAGGACTGATTGGTCTTTACAGAAGCTTGCTGAAGTTTATATCCGAGAAATTGTAAGATTACATGGTATTCCAATGACTATAATTTCTGACCGAGATCCACGATTTACATTCAGGTTTTGGAGACAATTACATGAGTCGTTGGGTACTAAACTTAGTTTCAGTACAGCCTTTCATCCACAAACTGACGGACAGTCTGAGCGGGTAATTCAGATCTTGGAGGACATGTTGAGAGCTTGTATCATCGATTTCGAGTCAGGTTGGGAACGATATTTGCCACTAGCAGAATTTGTTTATAATAATAGTTTCCAATCTAGTATTCAGATGGCTCCGTATGAAGCATTATATGGACGAAGATGTCGATCACTAGTATGTTGGACAGAGTTGAATGAGAAAAAGATAGTTGGACCAGAATTAATTCAGGAGACAGAAGAAACAGTTAAAAAGATCAGAGATAGACTGAAAGCAGCTTTCGATAGACAAAAATCTTATGCAGATCTGAAGCGACGGGATATAGAGTATTCTGTGAGTGATAAAGTGTTTTTAAAGGTATCACCTTGGAAGAGAGTTTTGAGGTTTGGTCGTAAAGGAAAACTAAGTCCTCGTTACATTGGGCCGTATGAAGTAGTTGAAAGAATCGGACCGGTTGCTTATCGATTAGCTTTGCCTCCAGAACTACAGAAAATTCATGATGTTTTTCATGTTTCTATGCTTCGGAGATATAGATCAGATCCTTCCCATATTATTCTTACAGAAGACATTGAGATTCGGTCAGATTTGTCCTATGAAGAGGAGCCGATTCAAATATTAGCTCGGGAAATAAAAGAGTTGAGAAATAAACGAATTTCATTAGTGAAAGTGTTATGGAGAAATCATGGAGTAGAAGAAGCAACTTGGGAACCAGAAGAGACAATGAAAATTCAGCATCCTCATTTTTTCTCAGGTAAATTTCGAGGACGAAATTTTTTTTAAGGGGGGAAGAAATGTAATGACCCAAAATCCGTGGGCACGAGAAGAGTGTATTGTCAGGCCTCTGTCTTAGTAAATTAAATCCTTAAATAATTATTAGGAATAATTATGACTCTAGTTGTATGTCTAAATATGTTTTTAATTAGGTGAAACTAGTTTAAATTAGAAATAATTAGTAGATAAGACTAAATTGAATAAAGTGCAAAAGTTTAATTATAGAATAGAAAATTGTTAAGGGATTAAATTAGTAATTAAACCATAAAAGTGACATGTGTTTGATGATGGATAAATACATGTGTATTTGTATTAATGGTACAAATGTATTAAATGTGTATATTTACTTATTATTTAAGTAATATATATATTATTTAATTATTTAATTATTATTAATTATATGTGTATTGTAATTTATTTAATAAATAAATGGAGACAAGTGTATGATAATAATTGGTGACATGTGTGTGTATATGTATGTGTACAAATGTGTGAAAATAATTAGATTTAATTAGATATTTATATTAAATTAATTAATAAAGAAATAAAAGAAACAAAAGAATAGAAAGAAACAGAATAGAAACGTGAAAGTGGGGAAGAAAGAAAGAAAGAAAAGAAAAAAGGGAAATTTGAAGAAGTGAAGCTTGAAAGTTAATTTGGTAAGTTAATTAAGCCATTTCCTTTCTAATTTTGGTATTTTTGAAGCTTTAGAGAAAGATTTTCTTGAATTCATGAGAAAATATTGAAAATTAATGGAGGTTTGATTAGGGTTTATGTTGAAGAAATGATGAAATTAAGGATTAATTTGATAAAATTATGAATTTGAATTGAATTAGGGACTTAATTGTAAAACAAGCCATAAGTTTTGAGTTTTAGGGATTAAATTGAAATAAATTTAGAATTATGGAAAAATGATGAAAATTTGATAGTTATATGAATATTTAGATGGAAATTGAATAGAAATAAGGTGTGAATTGGTGTTATAAATTTGGTTATTAGCATTTTACATCAAAACAGTTTTGGGAAGTAGCAATAGTCTAACTTTGAAAATTCACTAAAATTTGTAAGAATTGAATTAGAGGATGAATAAGATATGAAATTAAAGCTTATTGAGTCTAGTTTCTTATAGTAGAAACAGTGTAAGCAATGAATTTATGAATCAAGAGATATTTGAAATTTTGTAAGACTGGTTCAGGGTGATTTTGAGATACTCTGTTTTGAGTTTGGAAAATCATTAAAAATTGTACAAAAATTATTATGGAGTGTAATTTATATGTGTGAACTCCTTAATGAATCTAGTTTCGAGTTCTGTACAATGAGATAATTGATTTTTAGTAGAGAGAGGTCAGAACTATCGAATGGAGTAACAGGGGAGACTTTAATGAATAAACTATACTAATTGGCTAGACCAAAAATTCTGAAAATTTTATGGTGAGAAGATATATGAGTCTAGTTTCAAGGAAAATTTATGGATATTAATTTGGAGTTTCGTAGCTTAAGATATAAATAATTTAGTAACAGTGACTCAAATAGACAGCTTAACGGTGAAATTATATATATCTTAAAAATGATTAAATTTGCATGTTTAGGCTCATGAATTAAATTGAATTGTGTTATATTGATGATTATAAATTATTATTATTTCCGTAGCTAACAAGGAAAAAGAGGCATCGGCATGGAAAGGAAAAGAAAAGATCGTCGAGGAGTGAACGCGTATTTCGGGTTTGTATTACTATAACTCAAACTATTTATTAAATGTATATTGAATTTTTTAATATGGAATAATTAAGATAAGGTAAGTATTATATTTGAAATTAAACATGAGTATGTGAGAAAATTTATTTATATATGAATTAGAGTAATAGATGTTGAATTGATTGAGTATTGGAAATTTTTGTGGAAATGAAAGTGAAATTGGAAAAGTAAAAATAATACCCTATTAACTTGTCGGACTAGATTTGATACAAATGGCATGCCATTGGATTTGTGATGTGATGAGGAGATTTGTAGCTTGGCCAAGGAGATGATTTTGTTTTTATATGCTTCGGTTTATCCGAAGAGGCATTTCATGCATTACTGGTGTGTTTGGGAGGATATGATATACTGGTGTGTTTGGGACGTTATATTATACTGGTGTGTTACGGAGAATTTTATTATTATGGTGTGTTTGGGTTGGATATTCTGGTGTGTTTGGGTGGAATCCGCGTATCTGTCAGAGTCCGAGCCTTGTTAATAGGGTAAACAATTGAAATGAAAATTTGAAAATGAGATTGATTGTCTTGGCACTATTGGAAGTACGAGAAAGAATGCATAAGATAAATTATGAATTGAATTAGTATGTGAAAAATTTATGAAGTGATATTCAATTATATATATAATTAGTCTAAATGATTTATAAGCTTATAATTGATGTTTGTAAATTATTAATGTTAAATAGTTTGATTTATAGTAATACCACTGAGTATGAAATACTCAGCGTACGGTTGTTTCCGTGCGCAGGTCATTAGGATTTCGGATCCGGTCCAGCATCCAAACAGGCCCGACTCCAACAAAAACATTTTGGTGATGTATTACTTCCTTTTGTTAAGTGGCATGTACTAGGTTGTTATACATGAATTTTGTATAAAAGTTTAAGTTAAATCATTTTGGTTGTATATATATGATTATAATGTTTTGGATGATGAATATGATATAAAGTCATGAAATGGTAAAATTGGTATTAAATCACTGAAATGAGATGAAAATTATTAATTATACTTATATATTAGCATGTTAGAATGTTTAAGCTAAGGTATTAAATTATTATTTTGACATAATTTAGATGTATTTGAATATGCCTAGCCATTGGTTGAAATATTGATATTGGATTGTTTCAGTTTGAAATTTGTAGGGGGTTTTATGTAAAAATAAGTAGAAATGCTGCCAAAATTTTTTTTATAAAAAAAATAAATAAATTATTTGATTACACGAATAAGTCTCGAACTACTTTAATACATATTTAGGCTTTGAGAGTTCAATATAGGGATTAATTATTAAATTATACTTTAAATATTATTTTATTTATGAATTATTCGTAAGTTGTTTGATATGTCCGGTAATGCCTCGTAACCCTATTCCGGCAACGGTTTGGGGTTAAGGGGTGTTACAAAAATGGCAAATACATACACAAAATATTACATTAATGAATCATCAATAATCAATAAGCACAAATTAAGGATTACGAGCCACACGATGATAACAATAATAACAAAAACTACAATTTTACGATCAACTACCCTAAGAAATATATGTATAAACTATGAAAACAAATAAGAGTTTGAAATAATTATTATAGCAAGATGAAAATAAATAACACAATAAAACAAAATTCAAAGTAAATACTATACATAAAAATAATGTAAAATAGTTTAAAACAAAAGGTGTAGAATCGATTTTAAAAATTAATAATATACGGCAATTTAAAATAAATGATATATAAAATATTTAAATATATATGTACAAATGTATAACATAAATAACATAAAAACTTAGTATATAAATAATATTGAAACGTTTTAAAGTAATAAATAGAGCTTAAAATAAAGTACATAAAACAATTTTGAAAGAGTGATAAAACAATTTTAAATAGATAATACAAGAAAACGAGTTTCAACTAAATGACGCAAAGCAATTTAAAGTAAATAGTATAAAAATATTAATACGACTTAAAATAAAATATTATATAAAGTAACTTTGAATAAATGATTTATAAAACAAGTTAAAATATATATGAAAAGTCTAGTATACGTAAAAATGGAATTTAAAAAGTAAAATGGTAAAAGAAAACAAATTTAAAATATATAATATAATTTGGATTAAATAATGTATGAAAATAATCCTTAACAAATAGTATATAAAATATATTTTTTAGTACTACATACTAAAACAATTTAAAGCTAAATAAATGAATGAACTAAAAAAATCAGGGATGAGGTTGAAAACAGATTTAAATTCGGGGTATAATTTATAAAATATAGAAACTGATGGGTTCGGAAATAAGACCCAAATAAACACGTGCCAAGAGGATGAGGACTAACTAGGAAATTATCCCAAGTCCCCAAAACGTCGCAGTTTCAATATGGATCTTAAATAGAACCGAAATGAAATTGTGGGGCTAATATTAAAAATAAAAATAAAAATAAACTGGATTTAAAAGAAAGAGAATGCGGAGGGACCAATGCAGTAATTATCCCCAAACGTCAGAAACACGCGGATCGTTCCCTGGGTCGGGTCACTCACACGGATTGTATCCTTAAACGGCGTCGTTTTGGGCCTTAGTAACCTACCCCAAAACGGCGTCGTTCCGATGGGCCTATAAATACTAAAAACTTTAAAAAATCATTTTTAAAACCCCTTTTCTTTAAAAAACTCGAAAACTCTCTCAAAACCAAGCCTTGCCCTCCGAGCACCGGCCAAAGTCCGGTCGAGCTCCGGTCATCAGGCCACTGTCGTGCTTGTCGCCGTATACGGCTATCGGACCCCTAAACGCTCCGTTTTCGAACCCTAAGACCTTTCTAAACCCAGATCTGAACTCTAAACTCCCAAAATCCCCACCGAAATCGACAAACAACCAAAAAACTTCGGATTCAGGGCTCAAATCGTCACCGAAGGTAAAAAGTTTGCGCCTTTACTCTTTTTTATACATAAAGTATATTAGAAAATGAAAATGGACTAGAAAATCGGCTGAAAAATATACATTTGTTCTCTATTTTTGTATTTCAAAAGCGTAAGAAGATTACAGTGATTGTTCGGCCCTCTTTTATAGCCGATTCAAAAAAGAGATGAAAACAAAAAAAAAAAACAAAAATATTTATTTTTTCCTATTTTTCTCTGTTGTTTGCTACTGTTCTTGTCCGATTTGCAGGTACGGAGGCAACGTGGCTCTCGATGTAGGGCGTACGAAAGCTTGCTGGAGGTACGGAGGCTGCGGAGGTGGCACGCGTGAAGGCACGCGCACGGCACTGCTGGAGTTAGGGGCTAGGGTTTCCGTTTGCCGAAGCGGTTGGGCCGTCCGGGCTTGTTTCGTCACTGGCCATTGTAATTTGGGCCAATGTTGGGTTTTAATTAATTGGGCTGGTATTTGGTTTATGTGGTTTGGGTTGGAACGGGTAGTGGTTAAGTTTAGATTTAATTTGGGTTTTGGGCTAATTGGGTCTAATTTGTAATTGGGTTTGGAATTAATAGGCTGGAACGGGTTTGTAAATGGACTGATGGACTGTTTATTTAATTTGGTTTTTTTGTTTTTTGGTTTTATTATTTATTTTTGTTTCTTTTTTATTTACTCTAATAGGCCGGGTCAAATTGGCCTACTACAATAAGCAATTATTTTACACAAGTAAATTGAAAATAAATTAAGAGTACATAAATATTCAAAGATGAATGAGCTCGATTGAAAATTTCTTGTGGCAATTTTGATTTTTGTAGATTCCCGGTGATTTTTTTTTTAGATTTCTTTGGACTTTGGAGGTGAAAGTGAAAATGAGAAAATGGAGGCTATTGATATCTTAACACCGTTATTAGGTTTGAGAGCATGTGGCAAAGGGAGTAATTTTTTTAGCAAGCATGGTTAGATATGTCATTCCACATATCTCATTCCCAATCAGTTGTTGAAAAAAGTTGCCCATCCCAGCGTTTTTGTTTTGGAGATTTTAGCTGAACAAGCTCTTGCAAACCTCCATTCATCAAACACTACAATTAGAAGGTTTGACTATCCAATTCTCTATTTGTGCCCAAATCAGTTAAAAAGTGCCAAAAGCTCTATTTACCAAACACCCCATATGTAAAAATTATTAGATTATACTGCGCTTATTACATGGGTAAAAATAATTATGTAATAAATTTATTGAAGTAAGATATGTTGAATGAAGCTGAGTGACATTCACTAGTGCTCACTGTAGGCTACCATTGAGGCAACTTATTACTTGTCTTATTTGGTTTGGTAATTTAATGAAGAAAATATTTAGACTTGTCAATTTTCTGTTATTTTGAAGATATTCTAATCCATCTATGGAAACTAATCTTTGGCTTTCGAAAGATAAGTTGAATACAAGTGAATCAATTTAACCCTTAGAATATGGAGAATCGATGAAGATTGAGTTGTTGATTTGAAGATCATATCTTTGATTGATTGTGATTTGATTATTAATGATGTATTAGCTATTTTAAGGAGTTAATTAGTGTTCACTTACATTCTATGTTAGCAAGCCAAAAGTTATACATTCTTTGAGACTTGTCTAGGTTTTGTACGAGAGTTTATTGAGTGCATTCTAATATGTTCATTGAGGATCTGTTTTTGTGATAGAGTGCAAACTAAATTGTAAATATTGTTGAGTGTTTATTTGTCAAGACCTTAAAGGGAGGATTTGGAAGTGAGTTTTCTGGTCTTTAGGTACAAATGTGAGATTTCTATACTTAGAGAGTGATAGAGTGTGAATCGCTTGTTGTATTATGGATTAATGATAGTCATTAAGCTAGGCTCCGCAGGCAAACCTTATGTTTAAGTTATTAGGTATATTAAAATTCTTGCGAAATTATTATGTTTAATTTGTCTGGATTGTTATTTAACTACTTTTGCTAATTTACTTTTATTTATTGTTAATTATAGATAAATTTTAATTAAATTTTTTATTTTATATTATTTTACGGATTCAAATAACCGACATATGATTGAAAATGTTAAATTTAAAATTTTTTTACAAATTTAAATATTCAACAAATAATGATATTTAATTTGGATTCAAATTTAGATAATAATTAGCAAGTTGGAATAATCCAAAAATTGGAGATATTCCACATGCTTCCATTTCTTTGAGTAGTTAATAATTGTTAAGTAATTTAATTATTTCTATTTATTTTCTATTTTTTAATGATAAAGTGTTAAAGATATTTTAATGAGATTTAATTATGTGGTTAAGGTTTGTATATAAATTTATGTAAGGGAAATTTTTTTAGATTAAACAATATCATTTTTCTTATTTATTTAGTTTTGATTTTTTAAATTCTAATTAAGGTGGAGATAATATAATTTTTTGGTCTTTGAATTTGGAAATTATGTTTATTTTGGTATTTGTGTTTTTTTGTTCACTTTGATAATTGAATTTGGCAACTAGATTCATTTTGGTCTTTGAACTTAGATTTCATCAAGATTTAATACTATGACAAATGTTCTTGGAACATGATTGGATTGATTGGTTGGACTGAAAACCAACCAATATATTAGTCCAAACAAAAATACTGAATCAATTAAATTGAAAATTACTCGAAATCAGTAAAAATCAAAATTTGGAACAAAAACCAGTAATTAAACAAGTTGAACATGTTTAATAATTTTTATTTTTTATGAATTTTTAATTATTTATTTAATTATTGTTGGTTTAGTAGTTAAACCGAACAAACCAATTATATCAGAAACTAGTGGTTTGACTAATTCAACCACTGTTCCGGTGATTAGAACATTGTATATGATACTCTAAATGTCAGGTCATCAAACTTTTATATTTTTCAAGTTTAGGAATCAAAATGAATTTAATTGTCAAGTTCAGATACCAAAACAAATAAAAAATATATAAGTATCAAAATGTACTTAATTACCATGTTTAGAATAAAAAAATTATATTAAGGATATGAAGTGCACTTCATAAGAATATTGTATTTATATCAGATAATTATCATAAAAATTGTATTAAATATAATTCTTATTTCTTTTTTCCATGAAATTTTTTAATTTAAATTTTCGTTCAACTTTCTTGTTGCCCATATTGTTATGTTCTTCCCTAGTAAATATTTTCGTAAAAGCATGATACTGATATTCATAATATATACCATTTTGGGTAATTACTACCATGGCTACTTTGACAATATGATATAAATGGGAATCTCTCATTTCAAAGACAATATAAGCTGTTCTGATTGTGACTTGTAGAGAAGAAGACGAAGGCTAAACGCTAAATCTATATATAGTGTCCCGATTGGTGACTGAGTATATGTCCTAAGCAACTTAAACTCTTTCTAAGAACATGATGGCAGTACTGTTTGTATATCTTGGATTTATGGTTTTTGGAATAATTTTTCTTTGTTTTCTCTATCGTTTCATAGACAACAATGGCCTCCCTCGAAACTGGCCATTTGTAGGGATTATTCCCTCGTTACTTCTCAACATCCATCGCTCTCATGACAAAGTTGCCCAAATCCTCAGACGAAGCAATGGCACCTTCTTTTATAGAGGACTTTGGTTCACTAACACCAGCTTCTTAGCCACCTCGGATCCTGAGAATGTACATTATATATTGAGCTCCTACAGTTCTGTTTATTTGAAAGGTCCTGAATGGCTGAAACAGTTTGATATCTTCGGCGAAGCACTTTTCAATTCCGATGGTGAGGCATGGAAACGTCACGGAAAAGCTTTTCATGCTTTCTTCAATCACCGACAAATCCGGCAATCACTTGGAAAGGTTCTCCATCAACGAATAGAGAAGCGCTTGTTAAAGTGCTTGAATATGTTTGTCGACGAGAGATGGTGGTGAGCTTGCAAGATTTGTTTGCGAGGCATGCGTTCGACATCGGTTGTATAATGGGCATGGGCTTTAACCCTGGCGTACTTTCCATCGAATTCCCAGAAAATCGATTCCACAAAGCCACGAATGCTGCTATGGAAGCAGCTTTTAACAGATATGTGATGCCTGACAGTCTCTGGAAGTTGCAAAGTTGGCTTCAGATCGGGAAAGAGAAGAAACGAAGTGATGCTTGGAATCGATGATCTTTTAACACAATATATATCGATTCAACGCCACAAATCCAACAAAACAATGGCATCATCAAATGAAGACAATGATTTCAGTTTCTTGAACTGTTACCTGACAGGTCATGAGATAACAGGCCCGACAGGCCAACACCGAAGGATAGTCTCATGAGAGACAACATTGTATAATTTCTGTTTGGCAGTGAAGGTACTTACAGCTTAACAAGAGAAGAAATAAAGAGACACTTATCAATGAAACAAGTGGAGTGGGGCTTGCAAATACCATCCAACTATGACGAGTTGAGTAAGCTAACATATCTTCATGCAGCGCTTTGTGAAACCCTAAGGCTATATCCACCGGTTCCTTTTGAATTCAGATCATGTACAAAGCCGGACTTTCTTCCGAGTGGTCATCGGGTGGATCGGAGCACCCTAGTCTTAATCGGAATACATGCAATGGGAAGGATGGAAAGCTTATGGGGAGGAGATTGCTATGAACTCAAGCCAGAACGGTGGATCAGTGAAGAAGGAAAGATTAAAAGAGTCGCCAAGCAAATTTTGCGCATTCCTTGCGGGACCAAGAATTTGTCCGGGGAAAGAAGTGTCGTTTCTGGTGATGAAAGCGACCGCCGCTGCGATCATGCATAACTATAATGTTGATGTACTTGAAGGCCAAAATATTAGCCCCAAAAACAGTGTGCTTTGTCAGATGAAGAAGGGGTTAATGGTTAGTGTTAAAAAGAGACGGAGTTGAGGAATTTGCAGAATTAAAGTGATAATTAAGAAACCTCGTTTGGCCTGATGGTCAAGTTCCTCTTATAATTCAAAAAAATAAAATAAAAATTTGTAATTAAGAAGTGTTACCATATTTATACTTATATAATCATATAGTCTAACGTGGGTTATTGTTTTTATCAATTAAAAATTGTACTGGATTAAGTTAAAAGTTAATTTAAATATTTAAATATGTTTTTATATTTTAGACAATGAAAGTTTATATTAATATTTATTTGTGTTTGTTGTTTTGCCTTAATTTTTTTTGATATTTTCCTGTATTTTAATTTTTATGAATTTCTTTTAATTTTTTTTATGATAAGTAGAAGATTTTGATATATTAAAAGCAAATAAAGAATCAAATGTATTTGTCAGCTGCAAGTCAAGAAACGGAGTGGTGTCTCCATTTTTATCGCAGACTGTGCCTTTCAATCAGCTGCCTCCTACTAGACCATATTAAATATAGAAAAGGATTCAAACAAATGATTCCCCCACAAAAAGTTAATGATATTATTGATGTGCTACCCATTTTGTTGACTTGTGTACGTCATATTAATTTTAGGCCGACTTTAGTTGATGTTTTTACCAATTGCATGATGCAAAGTTAGTTTAAATATTTAATTATGTTATGTTTTATAAAGGGAAATTATTTGCGTTGAGAAATTTTTATGTTTCAAGGCTGGTCATGGAGTAAAGAAGAAATTATCAAGCGATCACTTAGTTGGTCGAAGTATTATGTACGTCTTCCAAAGATTAATTCTAATACAACGCATGTGTTGGGCTGCAAGTATAATCAGATAGATGGTTGGTTGCAGTTAAATACCAATAGGTTAATTAAAGTAGATTCAGGATTGACTGCTGCCGGCGAGTTTTGAGAAATGATACACATATGTTGGGCCGCAAGTATAATCAGATAGATGATTGGTTGCAGTTAAATATCGATGGGTTAATTAAAGTGGATTCAGAATTGACTACTGCTGGCGAGTCTTGAAGAATGATTGAGAGGAGTGCATTTTGGGCTTCAATTGTAGGTTGAGAAGATGTACCATTTTTTATGCACAACTTTAAAGTATCCTTGATGATTTGATAGTTATATAAGGACGAAAATGTAAGGGTGTTTTGTTGTAAATGGATAGTTTGGAAGTCATTGAAATTATAAAGGAGTCTATCTCGAAGATCTCTAACTCAGCATTAGTAAGAAAGATTCAACATCATCTGAAGAATATATGCTATTAGAGTACGTCTAAATTATATCTCAAGGGAAGATAACAAAGAAGCTAATCGTATAACCAAGATGACTTTTAATAGAAATAAAGGTTTAAGTTTAGTTGTAGAATGTCTTTATAATTTAGATTAATTAATTGTATTTTTGTTTTCACCCAAAAAAATCTCAATTTTAATTTTGTAGTATTTTATGTTAGGATTTTTTTTTTCTTTTCCAACAAAAGTGCCTTTAAGGCATCGACCCTTGTTAGACAGGGATGTAACGAAATATTTAGAGCCTGTTCTTCATTGCTTAAAAAAAGTATTTTTGGCTCTAAAAACACTTCTAAAAAAAAAGCTGTGCAGAACAAGCTGCTTTTGACTAAAATTTTTAGCTTTTCAAGAGTGTTTTTCAAAAGCATTTCTAAAAGAGAGAAGCTAAAATTTTTAGTTTTTCCTCTCCCAAAAACACTTTTAGTGTTTAATTACTTTTTCACCCCTCCAATAACATAGTAATTTCTTTTTGTTCTTGGCGCTTAATTGCAAATGTGTTAAAATCATTAATTAAAAATAAAAAATATTTTTTAAAATACTAGTTACAAATATTTAATTGTTATATTTAAATATTTAAAATATAATTTATATATTCTAATTAAATTTTATATGTAATTAATATTTATTGCTTAAAAATATTTAAAATTTATATTTCATATATTAAAATATTAAAAAGTTATAATAAATTTTTTTATATTTTTATTAAAATATAATAATATTAAATAATTTAAATATTATTTAAATGCATATTTGTTACTTGATAACATGTCTAAAATAGACATTTTATTTCTTAAAAGTACTTTTTAACAGCAATGCTAAACACTCCATTTTTAAACCAAACTTTTCAAAATCACTTCTCAAAAGTACTTTTTTCACAGCACTTTTCAAAAGCTCATTTCAAAAGTATTGTCAAACTAGCCCTTAGTATGTTTTCTTTCCCAATTAACCTATCTCAACATTCATTGGTTAACGAAATATTTTTCACAAATTCAATATAAATTTTATAATTTCTTATTTTCAATGATCTCTTTCTTCATTTTTTTCCTTCCTACGTAAATCCAAGACTTTATCATGGGATTTATAAAATTATATTTTTCTATTCAATAGTTTTGAAAAAAAAAATTCTAGAGAAAATAACTACAAATATTAACATTTTTATATTGACGCTTTATTTTTTAAATTTTAAAATTTTCTCATATAAAAAATGTAATTTTCAATGAAAGTAATTAAAATAAAATAAAAATATAATTTAATCTTAAATTATTATAAAAACATTTATTAATATTAAAATAAATATTAACAAAACTTTAAATTTAATATTAAAAAATAAAAATAAAAATAAATTGGTCTAAATTGATTCTATGAATATTGATTACATTGATTGTTGCTCTAATTACTCGACATTGTTAGACTATAAATTTTTTATTATTAATTTTTATTTTAATATTATATACTTTATTTATTACTATAGTTCTAGTATGTCTATAAGATATATATATATATATATATATATATATATAATATGTATAATATTACGTGATTTTGGTATATATATTTGCAAAATGTTAAGATCAATATTGTTCGTTAAGTTAATTGTAAATCAATTATTAGTAGTTAATTTGGTTAGTGTTGATATTATTGTTGGTAGCAAAAGTATTCCTTATTGTATAAATACCCTAGTTCAAGTATTCTTAGGTATAAAAGACTGAATGAAAATGAAACTTTAAGTATTTTGTTTCTATCTTTGTTGTATTGTTTAACATGGTATCAGAAGTCTCTCTCCTTACAGATTTTTGAGGACCTGTGGAGCATTCATGGCTATTCCCACTGCACCAGCAATGGTTTCTAATTCAGTTTTTGATAATTGCTTCTTTTCCACCAAGAAGATTAATATTCTTCTTGATGACTCCAATTATTTGCTATGGTGTCAATAGGTACTTCTTGTAATAAAAACTAACAAGCTGTAACATTTTCTTGATTCTCAAACTATTGTTCCTCCATCGATGATCTCTGATGAAAATGGTGTGCTTCAAGAAAATCTTGCTGTTCTGTTGTACGAGCAACAGGACAGTGCGCTTGCATCTTGGTTTCTTTCTTCTGTTAGCCAAAGTGTGTTACCTCAACCTATTAGCATGGATTCCAGTGCACAAATATGGAATATTCTTGCTACTACATATGGTAATAAGACCACATCTAAGTTAATGTTTTACAGACGTACTTTCCATTCTCAGCGCAAGGGAGATTTGTTAATGAAGGATTTCTTGATGAAGGTTAAAGGCTACTGTGATAGTCTTGCTAGTTGTGGTGAGATCATTAGTGAGCATGAGCATGTTATTTCCATTCTCAATGGTCTAACTCCCGAGTATGAATCAGTTGTAACTATCATAACAACAAGTCAACTACCTTCTAGTGTTTAGAATATTACTACTATGCTTCTTGATGATGAAGCACGAATACAATCTATTGTAGCTGAGATTCCTAGTTTAGCGAACATGGTTACTCATCAACAAACTACTTTAGTGGTAGATAGTGATTCAACTCCTATTTATCGTCTTGCTTCGAATTGCTCATGTGGTTGGGGATGTGGTCGCATGTCTGAATCTCGCATTCAGTGCCAGCTTTGTGGAAAAATAGGGCATCTTGTTGATTATTGCTATCATAGGTTTGATGCTACTTACAAGAGTACTAGTTTTCGACCTTCATAAGTAAATTTGTGTATGTTTGGTAATGGATCATCAATATCATCATGGGTACCTTCATTTAGTTTACCAATGTCTTTTCCTACAATGGCTCCATATGGAAATTGGGTTTTTCACTTTCTCCAACTTCTATAAATGCATGGTTCAACCTGTTTTATTTAACATCACAGCCTGGAAGTGCTTCAACAACTACTTCTGTCTTGAGTCCTAATTCTCAAGCTTATGTTGCTATGCCTAATAATATTGGAGATAATACTTAGTATTCAGACTTTGGTGCCACACATCATCTTACTCACTCTACTTTAATAATGGAACAAACCACTCCATACAACGGCCCAGGTAAAGTGTTTGTGGGTAATGGATTTGCTTGACATGTTCTTCATATTGATCAGACATCTTTACTTGTTCTCGTCCATTGTATATGAGGTCTCTTTTATTTGTACCTGGTATTACTAAAAAACCTGATCTTTGTGTCTACATTTGCAAAGGACAATCAAGTGGTGTTTGAGTTTTTTTCTTACTAGATGTCAAATGCGTGATTTGCAGACTCGAGATGTGCTTCTTCAAGGATCGATTCATGATGGTTTTTACAAGTTGCATTTAAATGCTGCTATCAAATCTACTGTACCTGTTACTTGAACACAGTGTCTTGCTGCTGTCAAATCCGTCCTTTAGCTATATGGCATGCTAGACTAGGGCATCCATGTTTAACTACACTTAAGAAAGTTTTGACTTATTGTAATGTACCTGTGTGTGATAATAAAAATTTGGTTGATTGTATTGCTTGTCATCTGGGTAAAGAACATAAGTTGCCTTTTTCTATTCTAAATCCAAATAGACTGCTCCTCTTCAAATGTGGCTGCAGATGTTTAGAGGCTAGCTTCAGTATGTTCTAATGGTATCTCTTATTATGTTGTTTTACAGATGCTTATACTAGATACATATGGCTTTATTTTTTAAAGAAAAAGTTAGATGTTGCTATAATTTTTCCTCAATTTCACCAGCAAGCTGAAAGAATACTTGGGGTTAAATTAAAATTACTTTAGATGGACAGATGTGGTGAGTTTCAAGTGTTAAAATGGTATCTTTCACAACGAGGTATCTTTCACAGGCTCACGTGTCCTTACACCTCTAAGAAAAATGGTATTATTGAGCGAAAACACAAACAAGTTATGGAATTTGGTCTCTTTCTGTCGGTGCACACGTGTATACCCTTGATTTACTTGTATGAAGCTTTCAGTAGTGCAGTTTACTTGATAAACAAGTTACCTCTCTATCCCTAGGCAATATCTCTCCTTATGTTTTTATGTTTTTATGTTTTTGTAACCTTAGGCCTTCTAACACTAACAAACTTCAATTTTGATTAGCTTCATGTACATTCTTAGGTTGTTCTCTTTAACACAAATGTTATAAGTGTTGAGATCCTTCAAGTAGGGTGTTTGTATCTCGTCATGTCACTTTTTATGAAAGTATTTTTCTATTTAAAAATAATCTACATACACCCAAATTATCCAGTAGTCCCTCAACTATACCATCTAGTTCTAAATTAATTATATCTCCATCCTCATCAGTTACAAATTAAGGGCCACCTTACGAGTCCACAAATTTATCTCTATCATCTAATACACTAATGAATTCAGCTTCTGTATCAGCTTCTCCTAGTGTGTCAACATCTTCACCTTCTAATAATATGTTAGTCGTTTCCCATCCACCAACTCAATGTCCAACTCAAAGTTAGCCATATCAGGCCACTAATACTCATCCTATGGTTGCTCATAGCAAAGTGGGAACCTTTAAACCAAAAGCATATGTCACCAGGGTAACTAGTTCATCTGATATTGTACCTATTAATTGTTTATCTGCTACTATACCTACTGATATCCATGAAGCAATGAGCTTATCTTACTAGCAAAAAGAGGTGAATAATGAGTTACAAGCTCTTCTCAGAAATAATACTTGAAGCCTTTACCTTATCCCACATTCTAGGAGATTAATTGGTTGTAAGTGGTTGTTCAGAGTAAAGAAAAAGCCTGATGGATTTTTGTGCAGGTATAAAGCAAGACTAGTAACTAATGGGTCCTTTCAACATGTTATTTTGTGATACTTTTAGCCCTGTAGTTCGAGCTGTAACAATATGGACTATTCTAGCAATTGTTGTTATTAATGAATGGGTGTTAAGGCAAGTTGATGTGAATAATAATTTCCTCAATGACACATTATTTGAGGAAATTTATATGGATCAACCACCAGGTTTTGAGATCCATAGAGCCAATAGAGAACAACTTGTGTGTAAATTTAACAAGGCACTGTATGGTTTAAAACATGCACCTCGAGCCTAGTTTCATACCTTGAGGCAACATTTAGTAGAGCGCCTTGGTTTTCAAGCTTCTAAGGCTGATCTATCACTGTTTTTTTGAATAACTGATGCCTCAACATATTTTCTAATGGTATATGTAGATGATATAGTTGTGAGAAGTAGCTCATCTGAAGAAATAAAAAAGGTTATTAAGCAGCTTCACAACAAGTTCTCTCTTAAAAACATATGTGAACTTTACTTTTTACTGGGTATAAAGGTTCATTGCCCCTCTTGTGGTGATTTATTTTTCTCTTAGAAAAAGTATGTTTCAGATTTGCTTCATAGCACAGACATGGCTGCAGCCACTGCTACTCTTACACTTATGGTAGGCACTCCCAAGTTTATTGTTACAAATGGTAGTCCACTTGTTGATGTTCATGAATATCGAAGTGTTATTAGAAAACTACAATATGTGTGCATTACATGACCAGAGATTGCATTTTGTGTTAACAAGCTTAATTAATATATGAATGCACATTGTGACGCTTACTAGAAGGCTGTAAAGAGAGTGTTAAGGTATCTGAATGGCACTATAAATTATGGTTTGTATTTCACAAAAGGATAGTTTAACCTAATTAGCTATTTTGATGATGATTAGGTCTCTACTGTCGAAGATAGAGTATTAACTACAAGCTATTACATTTATCTTAGTTCCAATCTTGTTGCATGGTGCTCTAAGAAGCAACCTGTTGTATCCAGATCCTCATCAAAAGTGGAGTATCGAAGCCTAGAAAATTGTGTTTTTGAGTTGTTATGGATAAAGCAACTTCTAACTAAGATTGGTGTGTCTATAAAACAACCTCTAGTTATATGGCGTGATAACATGTAACATCTACGTTTTAACTCAGAGTTAGGTACAGTGATGGATCGTGTCCAAGAATTAGTGCAAAATTCTTGAAATATAATAAATAGGAGTTTTAAGTATTAAATTAGAAAGTATTTAGACCCAATAAAAAATTAGAAAATACTCATTAGATAGGGAAATATTAAATAGACGCATTGACCTCATTGAAAGAATAGAGAAATTGTTGTGGCTAAAGTAAGAAAAAAAAAAAAGTTAGGAGATACATAATAGTGGTAGAAAGGAAGGAATGATTAAGAAGAAATTCAACCAAAGTGAAGTATGAGTCAACCTAGGAATTATAAAAGATGAGGAGGGATAAAATGGTAAATAGCCAAGTAGATATTTTAAGGTGTAATAATAATGGGTAAAAGTGTAAGGATGGAAGGCTAAGGGACTAGCTAGCAATTTGACCATTTACTTAAAAATGGTGAGATTTTTTATGGAAAGGTGTAGAAAGCGGGAGAAAAGATGAAAAGTTATCATCTTTTTCCATCTACCAAACCGTCACTCACCTCTACTAGTTTCTATCCAACTTTTCTTTTATTTCCCTTTGTGTAATTCCTCCATTATTGAACCAACCAAGATCCAAACCTTTCTTTTTCTTTGAAATTTCTTTAATAAAAACTAAAAAGAAGGCTAGTGAACATCTCAATCTCATGAGAGAACCACCATAGATGTGTTAAAAAAGAGAAAAGCAAGAGTCAGGGTTTTGAGATTTCAAAGAGTTAAGGTAAGAGATGATGAAATTATCATGTCATACATATTTATTTTCATTAACTAACATAGAAAAATTATATGATTTTAGTTTTAACTTATTAATGATATATGTTTTATATTAAATTGAAGAGAAAGAAAATAATAGAGAGGATAAAATTGAAGGAAAATGAAAGTAGAAGGCCAAAAAGTGAAGGAAGAAGAAAATGCATCATCTCAACCTTTTTGTTGTAAGTACTAGAAGGTTTTAAATTAGTTTTATTCAAATGTTTATATTGTAATATGGAATTACTTAGAATAAAAATGTAAAATATATATTTATATTTGTAAATAGATAATAAAAAGGGGACTAGATTATGAAATTATAAAATTTGTAAAGAAAATTATAGGTAATGAATATGAAATGGTATATTTTTTTGAACACTAAGTAATGATGTTGTGATAAAAGTATATGTGTGAAAAAGGTGAGAGATTTATGATTTATGAAATGGGGACTAAATTGTAGATGACGGAGAAATGTGAAATCATTTCCAAAATACTTATGTAAAGCATTTAAATGCATGAAATTCAGCTTTAATGCCCAAGTAGACGAAATTTAGAACTACTAGGATATTAGTGGAATGCCATTAAGAGACCTTAACACGCTTTCCTATTATTGGCACATTAGTACTCTCCATTTAGCACATTCCTGCTCTCTGTATAACACCTTAGTGCTCTTTGTCCATTAGTGAATAATAATGCACCTCTGTATTTATTCCTTATATTCGATATGTTATACAAAAGTCTACTATGGGCCTAAGATATGAAATGTGAACAAAAGTGAATCATCAAAGTGTTGAGGTAAGTTTAGTAACTTTCAAAGGTAAGTTACGTTTTGATAAAGTAAGGTATAGTTGTACGGATTAGTATATGTGTAAGCATGTATTAATTAAATAATTTTAAAATATTATGTTACGATTCCTTTACCTATTTATTCTTATAGTGCTTACTAAGCCTTCACTGGCTTAACATGTTTATTTTAACACGTAGGTACAGTAGAACTTGAAGAGTTAGAGTCGGGCTAGGAGATCTCTCATCTCATCACATCTTCAAGAGTAGGTACTATAATTTGAGTTAAAATGGCATGTATACAGGTAGACTTAATGTGTTCTGAAGTGTTCGGGACTAAAATGTAAACTCTTGAAACTCAATCTATTTTGGGTTTTTATTTAAAGTATTTTGGTTTTATATGAAATGATTTATTGAGGTTATAAGTATGTTTGCAAATGTGGTTTGTTAATATGATAATTTTGATCGATTTAGAGTTGTTTTAAGTAGTTTTAATACATCTTGAATTGGGCTTAAGTGTTGAGTTGAATCCAATATATTGCATGGGATTTTAGTGAGCTTTTTAACTGATTTTTAGCAAAATTTACCCAAGGTATCGATACCAAGGGTATAGGTACCGGTACATAGGCTTTAAAACTCAAATTTTCCAAAACAGAATGTGATTTTGGTATCACTTTTAACATCAATATCGATATTAAAGGCTAGGTATCGATACCTAGGCCTAAGGTATTGATACCTTCATCAAAAATTAAAATTTTGAAATTCCAAAATGATATTTTGGTATTGATTTTGTGCAGTGGTATAGACACCTTTTAAAATGTATCGATACCTGTTGTTTATGTATTGATATTTGTAGCGACGTAAAATTTTTGCTTGGTCACTAATTGAGGTGACTTATTGAAAATTTGAAAATCGACTTTCGATTTATCAAAAAAAAAGAAGTCGCCACCGATCCTTTTTCCTAGGTGGATCAGACACCTAATAAATCCTCTTTTTAACAGAAAAATTTATTTTCAGGTAAAAAGAAAGCCGATTTTAGGTCTACGTCAAAAATCCAGAGAAAAATAGGGTTCGGGAGTCGGTTACGCACGAGGAAGGTATTAGCACCCTCGTGATGCCCAAAATTGGAATTTATTAAACACATGTTGTCTTAATTTTCAAAAACACGAGTTCAATTTGATATTTAATCGTGATCTGATTGAAAGAAATGAGAAATCTTATGTTTTTGGTTTTTTAAAAGGACGTCCCGTTTTTAACACGAGCTGACGAATTTCACCCAACATAGCGATGAAATCGATGACCTAATGTTAAATCGGTACGTTGCCTTATTTATCGAAATTAGTTAAAAACATGAAAAAATATTTCTAAAATGATAAAAAACTAATAAGATTATTATAAAAAATGCAAATAATGATACGATTAATGAAGAAAAACAAAATATTAGAATATTAGAATAATAATAACAATTATGTACTAATAACATAATAAAAACATAATATATTTATAACAATAATAGAAAATAACAATATGTACATAAAAAATATATGTAGGTATATATATGTTAATAATGATAATAATAATAATACTAGCAATAATAATAAAATACAAAAAGCAAATATAATATAATAATAAGATTAAAAATAAAATAATAAATAATAATAGAGAAAATAATAAATATAATAGTAAATATAATAGTAAAAATATAATATTAAAAATAATAATAAATATAAAATATATATAATAAAAATATACTAATAATAATAATAATAGTAATAATATTAATAATAGTAGATATAATAATAATAATATTAAAAATAATTAATTTAATAATAAAGAAATGAAAATAAACAAAAAAAAGGACTAAATTTGAACTAAAAACAGAGTTTTGGGGCGGATTTGAAATAAAAATAAAAGTAAAGGGATTATTTGAACGCGCGCGAAATATGGAGGGACCAAAAGATCAATTTTACCAAGCCTTTAAAACGTAGCGCAGCATGGGGGACCAAATTACAAATCGCGATAAATTTTAGGGCCAAAATCGAAATACGGAAAGATTCAATTGCAAAATCACAGAAAAACGGAAGGGCCAGGAGCGCAATTAGCCCTTCTGCTCAAAAACACGCGGATCCTGAGGTGGGTCGGGTCGGACGGATCGGGTATAAGCCAAAACAACATCGTTTTGGCCATAGGGGTTAAGACTCAAAACGACGTTGTTTTGACCCTTTATAAAAGTGAAAATTTTGATTTTTTTTTTCATTGCTTTGCTGCCTTTAAAAAAAAAAAGAGGGAGAGCTGTCCTCTCTCTCTGGGGCTACGATTTTCGGCCACAAGGCCGGTCACCATCTGGTCGTCGGAGCACCGTCGGCCGCCGCAGCCGGCCACAGTACACGGTGGCCGAAATTTCAAAATAAAGGTATTTTTTTTATTTTCATATTATAATATATATATATATATGTATATGGATAAGAAAAAAAAAAGAAAGAAGAAAAAAAGAAAAATGGAAAAATAGAAGCCGATTCAAAAACTAGAAAAATCACCTTTGTTTTTTTATTTTGATTTCTTTATACCTCTGATTCTCTTATTTGGGTTCGTTCTTCTGATTTTGATTTACTATTTCTTGTGTTTAGAATGTAATGTATGTATTGAAAATTGCCCCCAATCTTTTACAAGGGTTTTCAATCAGCTTTTATAGCCGTTTTAAAAAAAATGATACTTTCAGTCTTTTCTACTCTCTGTTTGCAGGTGCAACTTGCTGGAGTCGGTGGCCAGAGTGACGGCGGTGAAGTGACCAAGGTTGGTGGCCGGTCAAGTGGGTTCTGACAGAGGCGACGCAAGTGGGGTGATTAGGTGGCTAGGGTTTCAGCTTTTCTGAAACCCTAGTTTGACTTGTTTAGTATTTGGGCTTGGGTAGCTGATTGGGCTTGGGTCTAGTGGTAATTGGGCTCTGAGTTTGGGGTTAATTTGGGTTAAGAGTTGTAGTTGGCTGGTTGTAGTTTTGTGTTTGGGTTTGTAATGGGTTGTTTAATTGGTTTTGAAATGTAAAGGGCCCGGGCAATTTGGGCTTCTACAGCTGCCCCTCTTTGCTCATTTTCGTGCAACGAGAATAGAGTAAAGACTTTCAAGGAAGACCAAATTGGCCCGATCTCGGTGAGTCTTGACTTCTTTGGTGCTCTTCTTGTTCAGCTCTCTTTCTAGTCCATCGCATCTTGTAGCTTTGGTTCAATCCACTGCAACTTCAAAGACATGCCTTGTAGCTTCAATCTATTCCAATGTAATTTCAAGGATATGAGATTTATGGCTTCGATCTGCTTCACTACTCCACTCTAGGAAGATAAGATCTACAACTTTAATCCACTCTTCTACAATCTCAGTGAGATAAGGCTTGTGGTCTTCTCTTCTGCAACTTCAGAAATGTAAGATCTGATATTCTTGGTCAACTCCACTGCAACTTCAAAGAGGCAAAATTTGTGTCTTCGATTGGTTCCACTGCAACTTCAGGGAGGCAAAATCTGGTGTCTTCAATCAGCTCCAATCTTTATTCTTTATTGAGAAACAAACATCGAAAATAGCTCGACCTGCGAACTTAGTGTGTAACCTAGGACTCAACTCACCTCTCGCAATATGAGTTGATTTTTTTTGAAAAACTGAAATTAAAAATACCTCAGCGTGTGACCCGAGGCTCAACTCACCTCTCGCAATATGAGTTGATTTTTGAAACACATAAATTGAAAAGCAGAAATTGAAAATACCTTAGCGTGTCCCGAGGCTCAACTCATCTCTCGCAATATGAGTTGATTTTTGAAAAACAGAAACTAAAAATACCTCAGCGTGTCCTGATGCTCAACTCACCTCTCGCAATATGAGTTGATTTTTTGAAAAACAGGAATTGAAAATACCTCGGCATGTGCCCCGAGGCTCAACTCACCTCTTGCAATATGAGTTGATATTGAAAACATAAATTGAAAAATAGAAATTGAAAATACCTCAGCTTGTGAACCGAGGCTCAATCACCTCTCGCAATATGAGTTGATTTTTTGAAAAACAGGAATTGAAAAATACCTCGACATATGCCCCGAGGCTCAATTCACCTCTCGCAATATGAGTTGATTTTTTTTGAAAAATAGAAACTAAAAATACCTCAGCGTGTCCTGAGGCTCAACTCACCTCTCACAATATGAGTTGATTTTTGAAAAATAGAAATTGAAAATACCTCAGCGTGTACTGAGGCTCAACTCACCTCTTGCAATATGAGTTGATTTTTGAAAAACAGAAATTGAAAATACCTCAGCGTGTACTGAGGCTCAACTCACCTCTCGCAATATGAGTTGATTTTTTGAAAAACAGAAATTGAAAATACCTCAGCGTGTCCTGAGGCTCAACTCACCTCTCGCAATATGAGTTGATTTTTTGAAAAACAGAAATAAAAGGATCAGAATACCAAAACATGTCATCTGGTGGAACTCAGGTGTCTTTTTCCTTGATTCAGTACAGCTATCATCGTATCCTCTTGATCTATTGGAGTACTTGTATATGTCATGCATGATGTTATCATGATACGCACATGTTTACCTTAAATGCCTTTATGCCTACATGATTATGCTATGCGCCTTGGGCTTGTTTGTCATATATCCCTTTTGGTCATGATTCTTGTGATAATCTGCATTCATTGCTTCGATTCTTGACTTTCTCTTTACGCTTTGTACCTGTCCTCAAACTTTACGAGTAATCTGTGTTTCTCAGATATCACTCTTTTGCCCCCTGTTGAACTTTGTCCTTGCTTTTAGGCTCTTGTACTTATCAAATTCTCATCCGGGTGATGCTCAACATTTCTTTTGTTTAGAGTATGTCATTCTACTATTTATTATTTAAACAAACCATACAATGAGATGCATGAAAATGGTTAGGTAGGTACAAAAGGGATACTTCACATTTATTTATTTCAAAGGTAACAAATAAAGAAAGTTAACCAACGATAGTAAAAAAAAGTGTCATAAAGAGAAAGGGGATCGCATTCAGCGGATACAAATCCTCTAAATATTCAACGCATGAACTCTTCCATGTTTCTTAATCAAGAATCTTTTCGAGCATGGCTTCTTGCATAGAAGATTTCGAGCTTTCAGAAATGTTTCAAACACCGTAGTCTTTCCGTTTTACCCACCGTTCAAATCGCCTTGCCCTTTAAGCCCAGGTTTGCTTCATTAGGACGCCCTCTCGGGTTTTCATCCTAATCCTTTTTTGTTCATCAAGACGCCCTTTTCGAGTTTTCACCTTGATCTCTTTTTTTTTCAGGCATAATATTTCTTCACAGCATCTGAGTTCACTGGATTAGGCAACTCCTTCCCATCCATCTCAGTGAGAATTAGAGCTCCTCCCGAGAAGGTCTTCTTTACAACGTATGGTCCTTCCCAATTCGGTGCCCATTTTTCTCGCAAGTCTTTTTGTATTGGGAGAATCTTTCTCAGTACGAGTTCTCCCTGGTGGAATTTTCTTAGCCGTGCTTTCTTGTCATGGGCCGTGATCATTCTTTTCTGGTACATCTATCTAGGACAGATTGCCTTCAAACGTTTCTCTTCGATAAGTTTTAGTTGGTCATATCGAGCTCGAACCCATTCTGCTGCCTCTAGTTTCATCTCTATTAAGACTCGTAGAGAGGGGATCTCAACTTCGATGGGTAGTACAGCTTCCATTCCATAGACCAGAGAGAAAGGAGTTGCTCCTGTAGATGTCCGCATAGATGTGCGATATGCAAACAAAACGAATGGTAGCTTCTCGTGCTAGTCTTTATATGTCTCGGTCATTTTTCTGATAATCTTCTTAATATTCTTGTTGGCCGCTTCAACAGCTCCATTCATTTTTGGGCGATAGGGTGAGGAATTATGATGCTTTATCTAAAATTGCTCACACACTTCCTCCATCATTTTGTTGTTCAAATTCAAAGCGTTATCTGAAATGATTCTCTCAGGCAAACCATATCGACAAATGATTTCCTTTTTCAAGAACCTGCAAACTGCAGCCTTTGTCACATTAGCAAACGAAGCGGCTTCTATCCATTTTGTGAAGTAGTCTATAACCAAAAAAATGAATCGGTGTCCATTAGAAGCCTTTGGGGAAATTGGCCCTATAACATCCATGCCCCCACATAGAAAAAGGCCACGGAGAAGTCATGGCATGAAGGGGCGAAGGGGCTGCATGAATTTTATCACCGTAAATCTGACATTTGTGGCACTTTCGTGCATAACTAATACAATCGCTTTCCATTGTCAGCCAGTAGTAACCGAGTCTCATAATCTGCCTAGCCATAGTGAAACCATTGGCATGTGTCCCACAAATTCCTTTATGGACATCTTCAAGTATTTTTCTAGCTTCAACAGCATCTACGCATCTTAGAAGTACTTAATTTTTTCCTCTTTTGTACAGGATGTCCCCATCAAGAACGAATCCCACTGCCATTCTTTTGATTGTTCTTTTGTCATTCTCATTTGCTTGTTCAGGATACCTTTGATTCTTGACATATTCTAAGATATCGTGGAATCATGGCCATCCATCTGGCTCTTTTTCGATGCTAAAACAATGTGCAGGGACTTCATATATGCTCATTTGGAGAGGCATTATTTCTATTTCTCTGTTTCCTTTGAACATTGAAGCCAAAGTGGCAAGGGCATCAACCAATTGGTTTTCTTCTCGTGGGAGGTAATTAAAAGTTACTTCTTTGAATTCTTTGATCATTTCCGCCACTAAATCGCTATATTTGACTAATTTCAGATCTCTTACTTCCCAATCTCCACGGATTTGGTAAATCACCAGTGCTGAGTCCCCGTACAGCTCTAGAATTTTGACATTTCGTTCAATAGCTGCACGAAGTCCCATGATACAAGCCTCATATTCTGCTATGTTATTAGTACAGAAGAAGTTCAATTTGGCGGTGAACGGATAACGGTTCCCTTCTGGTGATATCAAGACTGCTCCAATCCCATGCCCCAATGCGTTCGATGCACCATCAAAGCTCATCTTCCATGACTTCTCTTTTGATGACTCGCACTTTTTTTCTGTGACATCAAGTCTTCATCTGGGAAATCAAATCTCAATGGCTCGTATTCCTTCGTTGTTCGAGCTACTAAGAAGTCAGCTATTGCGCTCCATTTTATCGACTTTTGGCTCACATAGACGATGTCATATTCTGATAGTAGGATCTGCCATCGTGCCATTCTTCCTGAGAGTGCAGGTGATTCCATCATGTACTTTATTAGGTCCAGCTTTGAAATTAGCCATGTCGTATGATACAACATATATTGCCTGAGTCTCCGAGCTATCCAAACCAATGCACAACAGAATTTTTCAATTGACGAATACTTTGCCTCATACTCTGTGAACTTTTTGTTGAGGTAGTAAATCGCCTTTTCTCTTTTCCTTGACTCATCATGTTGCCCCAATACGCAACCCATTGAATTTTCGAACACAGTCAAATACAATATTAACGGTCTTCCTGGAGTTGGCGGTACTAGCACCGGGGGACTGGACAAATACTATTTTATCTTATCAAAAGCCTCTTGGCACTCCTCGTTCCATTCTCCAGAATTGTGTTTTTGAAGGAGTCAAAAAATTGGGTCACACTAGTTGGTAAGTTGAGCAATGAATCGAGCGATGTAGTTCAACCTTCCTAAAAATCCTCTGACTTTTTTTACGTGTGCGGAGGTGGTAGTTCTTGTATGGCTTTTATCTTATCTGGATCAACTTCAATGCCTCTCTTGCTAACAATGAAGCCTAATAATTTTCCTGAAGTAACCCCAAACGTACACTTGGCTGGATTAAGCTTTAGCTGGAATTTTCTTAGTCTTTTGAACAACTTCCTGAGGTTCCCAACATGCTCTTTTTCCCCTTGAGATTTAGCAATCATATCATCAACATAGTGTCGAAACCATTTTTTGAAAAGAAAACGGATGTCGACTTAGACAATGAAAATGGGAGTCGCCACCAATCTTTTTAGGTGTGATTGGGTCACCTCATAAATGTTTTGGTCTACGAAAAATTAGAGAAGACGGGCTCGGGAGTCGATTACGCGCGGGGAAGGATTAGCACCCTCGCAACGCCCAAAATTGGTACCAAATTGAGCGATTTTCTGTCTTAAGTCGAAATTTTAGAAAGATTTAAAATAAGATTCCTTTTTTGAAGCTGGAATGGTTTGAGTTGAAAGATCGAGATTCCTTTACTTCGGAAGAATATGAACATCACATCCAGCACGATTGGACACGAGGTTCTTAAATTCTTCGAAACCGAAGTCGTCTCGTGAGTTACAAAGTTTTGCTTAAAAGGGTATTTTAGGTATTTAGATGGGCGAGAAATCGCAACCCAGCACGTTAGGGCACTATTTCCCGTATTTCTAAACACAAAAATATTACCTCGTTTTTGGAACATTTTAAATACAATTGGGATGATTTGGGTTGAAAAATCGAGATTCCTTTGCTTCGGAAGAATATGAACATCATATCCAGCACGATTGGACACGAAGTTCTTAAATTCCTTTAAACTAAAGTTATCTCGCGAGTTGCAAGATTTAGGAGGGTATTTTAGTTGTCTAAAGGAGTGAGAAATCGCAACCCAGCACGTTAGGGCACTATTTCCCGAATTCCTAAACACAAAAACATTGCCTCATTTTGAAATTCTTTAGATCGACGAATCTGAGAATGACTCAATGCATTTGATTAGAAAGGGGATAAATTTGAATCAAAATCAGTTCAGGAGGGTATATTAGGTACTTAGGCGAATGAGAAATCGCAACCCAGCACGTTAGGGCACTATTTCCCGAATCGCTAAACACGAAAATATTGCCTCATTTTTAAAACATTTTTGGATTGAATGAAATGTATACCTTTTTGAAAGAGTGATGCAATTAATATTAAAACGCGATAAAAGGATAACAACAGTGATATTTACAGTAAAAGACAATAAAAATAGTATATTTTAAAAGAGTATGACATAGTTATAACATAATATACGCGCGAAATAATATGAATAGTATAATAACAAAAACGCGTAACATGGTAAGAGTATATATAAGATAGTAAATATTATAAAATTTATGACATTTAAAGGATATATATATATAATTATAATATATGTAAAATGTATTGAAGATATATATATACGTAATATATGAAAAGATATAATATTAAAAGGACATATACAAAAGATGTACACATAATACGTAAAAATATACGATATATATATATATGAAATGACGATATAAAAAATATATATATAATATAGTTAAAAAATATACCTGAGATGGTAAAATATGGGGATAAAAATATATATACACACATAATACATATATAAAATATAACATTAAAAAATATATATATGAATATAATAGTATTTAAAAGGTATAACACAATAATATACATACGTAATATTAATATATATATGTATGTACATAGGACATATTAAAAGAATATATATGTAACGTATAGATTAAATATATATAATATATATATACATATTGGAAATGTTAATACTGAGATATAACTAATAATAATATTAACTATATACACATATATGAATATATTAAAATATAACTAAAACTTTAATGTCAATGATAAAATATAATAAAATAATAATAATAATTATTATGCTAGTAAGTATATTAAAAAATTGGGTAATAATAATAGCAGTATATAGTAAAACAATAATACTTAAAAATAATAATACTAAGTATAGTATAATATACTAATAATAATAATATTAACAATAATAATCACAATAATACTAATGATAATAATAGTAATAATAATAATAGTAGTGATATAATATAAATATAATATTAATATAGGAATTTAAAATTAAATAATCGGAACAAAAATAAAAGGGACGAAATTGAAGTAAAAATGAAAATTTTGGGGCAAATTCGGGGTAAAACGGAAGAATAGGGCCTTTTTGAACGCGGGTTAAAACAGAAAGGATCAAAATAGTAATTCACCCGGGTCCTTAAAACGCTATCGTTGCAAGGTGGACCGAATTGCAACACACGATAAATACCGGGGCTAATTTTAAATTAAACGAAAACTTAATCGTAAATCCCTTGAAAAGCGGAGGGGCTAAGTACGCAAATAGCCCCTCCGGTTAAAAACACGCGGACCTTGACTGGTTTGGGTCGGGTTGATTCGACCCGGGCAAAACGACATCGTTTTATGCCCTGGGTGCCTAAATCAAAACGGTGCCGTTTTGATAGGCTATAAATAGGCCAAAATTTGCAAAAAAAAAAAAATCATTCCAACCAGGTGAGAAGAAAAAAAACTGGAGAGAGGGAGAGGGATGGGAACCGGAGGCGATTTTCGGTGGTCGGTCCGACCACCGTCCGGTTACCGGCCGGTCACCGGCGCCGGCGCCGGCCACCGCACACGGTGGCCGGAAAGGTAAAAAATTTTCTTCTTTTTTTATTTATTTTTTTATATTTTTAATATACATGTGTAAATATATATTACTGATTTTGCATGAAAATACAAAATAAAACAAAATGAAATCGGTACTGGTTCAAGTATAAAAGTAGAAATAGAAACCTTATTTTCTTTGCCTGTTTCTCCGATTTTGCTCGTGCTTCTACGATTTTGCTCGTGTTTCTACCTTTGCTTTTATATTTTGAATCTTTTGAAACTGTTTTTGTGTTTAAAGGCTAGTGTATTGATGAAGAAATCCCCCCTTTAACATGAATGTCATTCGGCTTTTATAGCCTTGATATTTTACAAGTTGTCTTTCTTTTTTCTCTTCTGTCTCCTCACGTTTTAATGCTTGCAGGTATTGTGCTGAGCAGTGGCCAAGGGAGGTGCTGAGTAATGGCGGTGGATGTGAACATTCGTCTGATTTGGCAGTGCAAGTGGGGGTCCTAGGGGCGGCAGCTGCTAGGTTGAGGAGAATTAGGGTTTCTCCTTCGGGTTAGGGTGTTTTGGGCTGATATGATGGGTTCTGTAACTGGGTTAACTTAATGTAAATGGGCTTTAGGGGTTATTTTGGGTTAAAAATGTAAACGGGTCTGATTTTAATTTTTGGTCAAGGGCTTGAGGGTTGGCTTGTAACGGGTTCTGTACCCGGGGCAGAATTGGCCTACAACACATAGACTTCTATTTCTTTGTGTATCATGTCATGAAACAACGTGACCATGACCCTCTGATATGTTGCCCCAGCGTTCTTTAATCCAAACGGTATCACTTTATAGCAGAATGTTCCCCACATCGTTACGAATGTAGTTTTCTCCATATCCTCAGGGGCCATCTTTATCTAATTATAACCCAAGAATCCATCCATGAAAGAAAACAATGAATGTTTTGCTGTGTTATCCACCAACGTATCGATGTGTGGCAGGGGAAAGTTATCTTTAGGACTTGCTCGATTCAGATCGCGATAATCCACACACATTCGTACCTTGCCATCTTTCTTTGGTACTGGTACTATGTTAGCTACCCATTCTGGATATTTGGAGACTTGTAGGAAGCCAGCATCAAATTGCTTCTTTACTTCTTCTTTTATTTTTAACAGCATTTCAAGTCTCATTCATCTTAGCTTTTGTTGAATGGGTTTGCATTCTGGTTTTAGTGGGAGTCTATGGACCACTACATCCTCATCTAATCCGGGCATGTCCTGATACGACCATGTAAAAACATCTTTGTACTCACGGAGCAAAGCGATCAAATCATGTTTGGTGTCATCTGAAATGGAGGTTCCAATCTTCACCTCTTGCCTTTTTTCTTCATTTCCCAAGTTTATTGTCTCAACAGCTTCTTGATGGGGTAAAATCTATTTATCTTCTTGTTTACCATTCTTAGTTAGTCAGGAGACTAGACGTAGTCTTCAGCATTTTCCTCAACTTCGAATGCTCCTAAACAAATAGCTTTCTCGAAATCTACTTTAAGACTTGTAACGGGTTTGTTCATGTTGTTGATATCTGAGCACCTAAAAGTTGAATGGAAAAGAAAACTATAGACGAGTATCAAAGTATTGGGACCAACAAGCATAATGTTATGGCATGATATGAGGTACATGTAAAGACAGGCCGTGAAAAAAGGGAAAAATTATGAAGTTAATGAGAATGAAAAGACCATGACAAAATACATCTCCATTAATGTTCATTTAAATGATAAAGAGCAAACTTAAGCTCTTACAAAAGAATCCCATTATCACTTAGGGACACACAAAAAGAAGAGTTAACATTGAGCATTACTCTGGAGAAGACTTAGAAACTACAAGAAGATCCACACTCCAGACTTAGAAACTACAAGAAGATCCACAACAGTCTAATTGTTCAAAACGAATCCAAGAGGATAAGGGCATATCATTGAAACATCTTTAATTGCATCATCTCTTTTGTCAATGACATCTATACTGACATTCTGAAGACCCCTTTCAATCAATAACAGCATGCTTCGTGGATTATCTTGCCCTGGGTATATCATTCCTGCAGATGTAAATGTTTTTGACAAAAAATGGTACGTTATGGGTTCCCATTCCAATTCTCGGCTTAAGGCTCTTGCAACACTCCTTTCTTGATCTTTCTGCAACTGTTTTCTTCTATGTTGTATATCCGACTAGAACTCTAAACCGTATCGAGCCTTGTGGGGCACTGGTTTGAGAGCTCTAACTATCCCTTGCTGATATCTTCCCAAACCTTTCCTCGCTCGGGCTCCTTTTCCCACAGTCAGCTTAATTCCCATCTTGGTATTCCTTGACAGCTTAGGCATGGGAATTCTATTTCCTTCAGCAACAAACATAACATTAATAAATTCGAGGGAACGGAAGGAACATTCTACTGCATCCTTGCTTACTTCAAGGTATGGTGCATCAGCAGATATAGATGCGACAATGTCTTCCTCACCCGTGACAGTGATCAAACAGCCATCCATGATGAACTTTACTTTTTGATGGAGAGATGAGGGAACTGCCCCAGCAGAATGGATCCAAGGCCTTCCTAAAAGGCAATTATACGAAGGTGTCATGTCCATGACCTGGAACTCGATATCATATATATAGGGGCCCACTTCTAGAGGGATTTCGATCTTTCCCATGACTTCTCGTCTTGTCCCATCGAATGCCCTTACTATAGAGTGACAAGGCCTCAGATAAGATAGATCAATTGGAATTCTAGAAAGCGTGGCCAAAGGCATGACATTGAGTGCAGACCCATTATCAATGAGCACATTCGGTATTATGTAACCCTTGCAACAGGTTGTGATATGCAATGCTTTTACGGAGCCCCTACCATTTGGCGGTATTTCATCATCACTGAAAGAAATGAAATTATCTGCGTTCAGGTTATTCACCCACCTATTAAGCTTTTCAACAGATATGTTGCTTGCCACATAAGCTTGGTTTAACACCTTCAGCAAAGCATTCCGATGTGGTACTAAGTTCAACAGTAAGGATAATACCGAGATTCGTGCTGGCTGTTTGCTTAATTGTTCCACGATATTATATACACTATGCTTGATAAACTTCAGGAATTCATGTGCCTCTTCCTCATTCACAGGCTTTTTAACTCCTAGTTCAGATGGAGTTTCAAGCTCGACTTCGGCCTCATGCATCGGTGCTTTTCCTTTCTGGTTCGAGTCACCAGTTTTCTTCATTGGTTCAACCATTTTAGAATAACATCTCCCACTGCGGGTAAAGTGTCCTACTTCGCCCACATTTCCAGTCGTAGCTTTGAATTTCTCCCCCTCAGGTACGATAATGTTGACATCGTATTTCCACGGCACCACATTGCTGTTCTATGGTGTACTCCATACCTTTTCAAGATTTTTTCAAATTGGGTATTGCAAAAATGTGTACCCCTATCACTAATGATTATCCTAGGTGTTCCAAATCGAGAAAAAAGTCTTTTCAAGAAGCGTACTACCACCCTAGCATCATTTGTAGGTAAAGCTTGGGCTTCTACCCATTTTGACATGTAATCTACTACTACTAGTATGTATTTATTCCCAAATGAATTAGGGAACGGACCCATGAAATCAATACCCCATACATCAAATATTTCACATGAAAGAATATAGTTCTGAGGCATTTCATTATGCTGAGAGATATTACCTGTTCGTTGGCATTTATCACAAGAGGTCACATATCTGTTAGAATCTCTGAAAAGTGTAGGCCAGTAAAAGCCTGATTCGGGTACCTTATGAGCAGTTCTAGTTCCACTGTGATATCCTCCTGTGGGCCCTGAGTGGCAGTGCTTTAAAATTTGAGATGCTTCTGTGTCATTAACGCATCTTCGTATAACCTGATCTACACAAATTCAGAAAAAGAAAGGATCTTCCCAAAAGTAGTTTTTCACATCAGCGAAGAATCGCTTCTTTTGCTGATGGGTTAGCCCTTTTTGGGTTATGTTAGCTGCTAAATAATTTACAAAGTCAGCAAACCAAGGAACTGTCGTATTTGCTAAGGCTAGGAGTTGTTCCTCAGGGAACAAATCGTTCATCTTGTCGAGATATTTGGGCCGTGCGTCTTCTAATCTTGAGAGGTGATTTGCTACCAAGTTTTCGGCTCCTTTCTTGTCCTTTATTTCTAAGTCGAATTCCTGTAACCGTAAAATCCATCTTATTAATCGAGGTTTTGCATCAGTTTTGGTTAAGAGGTAGCGAAGAGCTGAATGATCAGTATAAACAATGACTTTTGACAAAATTAAATAAGATCTAAATTTGTCAAATGCAAAAATAACAGCTAGAAATTCTTTCTCTGTGGTCGTGTAATTTGCTTGAGCAGTTGTCAAGGTCCTGCTAGCGTAATAAATCGGCTGGAAGTGCTTGTCCCTTTGTTGTCCCAAAACTGATTTACTACGAAATCACTTGCATCGTACATTAGTTCAAAATGTAGATCCCAATCAGGTGAAATCATAATTGGGGCGTTGACTAACTTTTCCTTAAGGTTGTTGAAAGATTCCAGACATTCTTGGTCAAAGTTGAAGGGTACGTCTTTTTCTAGTAATTTAGTTAAAGGCTTAGCTATTTTAGAAAAGTCTTTAATGAATCTACGATAAAAACTGGCGTGTCCTAAAAAGCTTCTTATAGCCTTAACTGAATTAGGAGGAGGTAGTTTTTCAATAGTTTCAATTTTTGCTTTATCTACCTCTATCCCTTTACTAGAAATTTTATGTCCTAAAACAATACCCTCTTGAACCATAAAGTGGCATTTTTCCCAGTTTAGCACTAAATTTGACTCTTCACATCTTATCAAAACACGTTCTAGATTATTAAGACAAAGTTGGAAAGAATTACCGAAACTGAGAAATCATCCATAAATACCTCCATGATGTCTTCCACGAATTCATTGAAGATAGCTAGCATGCATCGCTAAAAAGTAGCAGGAGCGTTACATAAACCAAAAGGCATTCTACGATAAGCAAACGTACCATATAGGCATGTGAACGTTGTTTTCTCCTGATCTTCTGGAGCTATCAGGATCTGGAAGTAACCTAAGAGGCCATCTAGGAAACAATAATACATATGACCTGACAATCTTTCCAACATCTGATCAATAAAGGGCAAAGGGAAATGATCTTTCCGAGTGGCGTCATTCATCTTCCTGTAATCAATGCAAACTCTCCATCCTATGACTATTCTTGTAGGTATTAACTTTTGCTTGTCATTAGACACCACAGTCAATCCACCTTTCTTAGGAACAACTTGCACAGGGCTTACCCAAGAACTGTCAGAAATAGGATAAATAATACCTGCATCTAGAAGTTTAATTACTTCAGCTTTTACAACTTCTTTCATGTTGGGATTCAATCGTCTCCGGGCTTGCACTGATGGTTTGAATTCGTCCTCTATTAAAATTTTGTGGGTGCAGAAAGAAGGATTAATTCCCTTGATATCTAAAATTTTCCAAGCTATAGCACGTCTGTATTCTCCTAACACATGGAGTAGTTCCTCTTTCTCTGCAATGCTTAAATCGGATGCGATAATGACTGGTAAAGTTTATTCTTCCCCTAAAAAGGCATATTCTAAATGATCTGGCAGTTGTTTTAGTTCTAATTTAGGGGATTCAGTAATGGAAGGTTTCTGTCTCAATTCATCACTCATCTTTAAATTTTTATAACTTATGTGCCTAGCGATGATTTCATTAGAATCCAATTCTTTCCTTACTTCATCAATTTCGGGGGTGGTTTCATCGTTCCCCCCACCTTGAACAAGACACTGTTCCAACGTGTCTGTGAGAGAAAGTTCCTGAAAATTATCTTGAACAAAATAGTCAATAATATCAACAAAATAACACGAATCATCTTGTTCTTTAGAGAATCTCATGGCATCATAGATTTTAAAGACAACTTCTTCCTCGCCAACTCTAAGTACTAATTTGCCATCCCCTACATCAATAACAGCTCTAGCAGTGGCTAAAAATGGTCGTCCCAAAATTAAAGGTACTTCAATATCCTCATTCATGTCAAGCACAACAAAATCAATAGGGAATATAACTTTATCTACCTTTACTAGCACATCTTCAATGATTCCCCTAAGATATTTAGCAGATCTATCGGCTAATTGAATACTCATCCTAGTGGGCTTGGGTTCCCCGAGACCTAGTTGTTTGAACATTTTGTAAGGCATGAGATTAATGCTAGCACCTAAATCAGCTAAAGCTTTATTAATAAGTAAACTACCAATCAGACAAGGGATAGTAAAACTCCCTGGATCTTTTAGTTTTGCTGGCAGTTTATTTTGGAGAATAGCTGAGCATTCCTCGTTGAGTTCTACTGTGGCCAATTCTTCCAACTTCCTTTTATTTGTCAGAAGTTCTTTAAGGAACTTTGCATACTTCGGCATCTATGAAATCGCTTCAACAAAAGGTAAGTTAATGTGTAATTGTTTAAAAAGTTCAAGGAACTTACCGAATTAAACGTCTGTATGGTCTTTCTTTAATTTTGCCGCATATGGGAAGCGCGGTTTGTATTCCTTGAGTGGTGGTGGAGTGTTGTCCTTGGGTTCCGCTGCCTTTTCTTCTGAAAGTTCTGGGATAGTCTTCTTTTCTGGTTCGGCTAGGACATTTCCATCTCTTAAAGTAATCGCCTTGACATGTTCTCTGGGATTTGGCTCAGTGTTACTTGGTAATCCTCCTTGTGGTCTTTCTGAAATTAATTTTGCAAGTTGACCAATTTGGTTTTCAAGCTCTTGAATTGATGTTTGCTGATTTTTTAGTGCCGTTTCAGTGCTTTGAAAGCGGGTTTCTGATGCGGCCATAAATTTGGTGAACATCTCTTCCAGATTCGGCTTCTTCTCATGTTGCGGTGATGGTTGCTGAAATCCCTGAGGGGGCTGTTGTTTTTGATTTCTTTGTCCTCCCCATGAAAAATTTGGGTGATTTCTCCAACCTGCATTGTAAGTATTACCATAAGGGTTATTTTGAGATCTAGAATTGTTACCCATATAGTTGGCTTGTTCAGTTTCCATGCTATGTCCATAGGATGCGAAATCTGGATTGAACGTGTTTCCTTGAGTCGCGTCGCATTGTATCACTGGTTGTGCCTGCGTAGAACTAACAAAGTTATCAAACTTTTTATTTAAAAGTTCTACTTGGTTAGTAAGCATGGTGACAGCATCAATATTATAAACTCCTGCAGCTTTTGTTAGCTTTGTCCTCATGACTTGCCATTGATAATTATTCAATGATATCTCTTCAATAAATTCATAAGCTGCTTCAAGTGTTTTATTATTGATCGTCCCTCCTGCGGCTGCATCGATTATTTGTCTGGTTGACGGGTTTAAACCGTTATGGAAGGTTTAAACTTGTAGCCACAAAGGTAGACCATGATGAGGGCACCTTCTCAAAAGATCTTTGTATCTCTCCCATGCATCGTATAGTGTTTCTAAATCCATCTACACAAAAGAAGAAATATCGTTTCGTAATTTGGCTATTTTAGCTAGAGGAAAATATTTGAGTAAAAATTTTTCGGTCATCTACTCCTATATGGTAATTGAGCCTCGTGGTAAAGAATTTAACTACTGTTTGGCTTTATTTCTCAAAGAGAATGGAAATAGCCTCAATCGAATGGCATCATCAGAAACGCTATTTATTTTGAAGGTATCACAAAGTTCCAAGAAATTGGTTATGTGTGAGTTTGGATCTTCGTCCTGTAAACCATCAAACTGCACCAATTGCTGTATCATCTAAATAGTGTTAGGCTTTAACTCAAAATTATTAGCAGCAATAATAGGTCTGAGAATGCTAGTTTGGGTACCAGCCAAACTAGGTTTAGCATAATCATACATAGTGTGAGGAGCTTCTTCTTGATTTCCTGGTGGCGCGACTATTGTGGGAGGTGGTGGAACATTTTGATTTGCTTCCATCTCTTTTGTAGGTTCTAGCTCTTGATCAGGTTCTTGTTCAGAACAATGTAGACTGCGTCTAATAATAAATATATATATAGTAATGGCTAAAGTAATAGAAATCGAGCTTTCGTAATATTTTAGTTCCCCGGTAACGGTACCAAAAACTTGATATGCGTGATATGAAGTAATAAAATTTATAAAGAACTTGATCACACCAAAACTAACTAATATCACGACGTTGAGGCAAGTGCACCTGTCAAACAGTAGTATAGCTTAGTGGCAAGACCGAGTTATCGTACCCAAGGGTACCAAAAGTACTAGTACTTACTTCCTTTCTATTATCTAGCCTAAAAATAAAAGAGGGTTGTTTAAACTAATTCTAAAACTAACTAAAAAAGTGTAAAGAGTAAATTGGGAAAACTTTTTAGGGAAAAGCTGATTGATATGGGCAATACTCAAGGGAGAATCCACCTAGACTTCACTTGTTATTATTTTCTTGAACTATATGATTTCTTTACTTGACTTGATCCGTAGAGATCCCTAACTTATGCTAAACCCTCCGTCGAGGTGTAGAGCAACTAGGCCTAAGTTGTTAATTAAAGTTCCCTTATTAATTAACTCCCTAGGTTGCATTAATTTGATCTATGGCTCCCCATATTAGGTTTGACCCTAATCTGGCAGATTTATGTAGCCCTATGTCTAGGGTTGCATGCAACTCCGCTTAATTATGATAGATCTACTCTTATCACAGAAACTTTTGCTCCTTTGCTCTAAGCACATCTATTTCTTGAAATAATACCTAGGATTATTAAATCAAGAATGAAGAACGCATAATTAAGAACAATTCAAGTATTTATCAAATAAATCAAGAATAAATAACAAGATCTATCTTAGGTTTCATCCTCCTCAAGTATTTGAGAGGTTTAGTTCATAATAAAGAAAAGAAACATCACAGAAGATATAAAATAACAAAACATAAAAGAAACCAAAAACCCCTGAAGGAATTTAGGGAGATCCTTTATGTTGCTGCAGAATTCTAACTTCTGAGATGAATCAATCGGCTTTCTCCTTTGGAGTAATCCCTTGCTTCTATTCGTATCGAAAAAAGTATATCCAAGTTGTTGCCTCATGGGGTCTTTCTATAGAGCTTTTGGGGGGCCTTTCTTAGCCTCTAAGCATCCCAATTTGAGTGAAATTCCCCTTCCTCACGACTAGAACACGCCCGTGTACCACGACCGTGTGATTTCGACAGAGGCCGTGTGATTTTATCGGTGGAGGCACGGCCGTGTGGCCTGGCCGTGCTTGTCGGAGGCTTGATCGTGTAATCTTCATGTGGCACGCCCATGTGGCACGGCCGTGTAGCATTTCTTTGCCCGTGTTATTCGCACATTTTGGCCCATTTTTTATCGTTTTTGGCCTGTTTTCTGTTCTTTCTTCTTCCCTATGGTCTCTTGAGTATAAGATATGAAAAGAAAGGATTAAGAGCACCAATTCTTACAAAATTGATAAGAATCCATCCAAAATATAGGTTAAACATGGGGTAAACATATGTATAATTTAACGTTTATCAGGTGCTGTCCTTTTCGAGCTCTCAGGGCCTTCCATCCTTCCACTTTTGATGGCATTCTCTATAAGTTCCCCGGATATTACAATATCTGCGAAGTCTTTTGTGGCACTTCCTACCAGCTTATCATAAAACGGTGCTTTCAATGTGTTGATGAAGAGAACCGTTATTTCAGTTTTAGTTAATGGGGGATTTACTTGGGCCGAGATATCCCTCCATCTTTGCGCGTACTGCCTAAAAGTCTCCGTTGACTTCTTTTCCATCATTTACAGAGTTAGTCGATCAGGTACCATGTCAGATACATGCTTGTATTGTTCACAAAATGCTGATGTTAGATCTTTCCATGATCAGATCTTTTCCCTACTGAGTTGATTATACCATCGAAGGGCCGATCCGACCAAGCTGTCTTGGAAACAATGTATTAGCAATTTGTTTTCATTCACGTAACCAGTCATTTTCTGGCAAAACATGATAAGATGAGCCTTTAGACATCTCGTTCTATCATATTTTTCAAAATCTGGCACTTTAAATTTCGGAAGCAGAACCAGATTAGGCACCAAACTGAGCTCTTTGGCACTCAGTGTAGAGAAGACTTCAGTACCCTTTATCGCCTTGAGCCTTTCTTCCAAGCTCCTATACTTATCCTTGGCATCATAATCATCCATTTTCAACCTGGCTATTTCTACCGGGTCATCCAAATCTGGAACATTGGGATCAGCAGGATTAGCTCCGAATATACCTTGCCCTAGATGAGCAGTTGGTACAGGTCGTTGTTCCAGGCCAGCAGGTTCCCGTTGAGGATATCCTCTTTGCATTATATGGGCGTGAGGTGGAGTGAATCCTAGGGGATAGAGCGGATCCTGATCATGATTAACTCTTGGCTGAGGTTCCATAGTGTCGGGGTTCTGCATAGGTCCCTTTTCTTTGACCAAAGCTGTTATCATCTCCATTATTTTGGCCATCTGATCTCTTTGCTCGAGCGATTCCTCTCGAGATCTTAACATTAGATATTTTGCTTCCTGTTGTGACTTGGTCAACTACTCTTGCAATTCTTTTTGGGTCCTTTCCATCCTTTCAATTCTTTTATTAAATTCGGCCTCCATAATTCTAGCTTTTCGGCACGTCCTATAAGAATGGCATGATTCTAGACTTGTAATGTCGCAACTGCGGATTATACGGTTTTAACCTCAGTGAATGATTATGGTGATATGTACATGCAATGTATGGATGGATGAATGAATGACAAATGAATGTGCAAGAATTTGGTGTTATTTCAAGATGGCCCCTACTTAGGCATTTAATTAATCAAAAGAGTCTATTACTAAACGTTTCGCTATCTTTGATTCAACAGTTACACAAATTTTTTAGCCACATCGCCCTGTTTCTTCACTCGTTCTAAGAACTCTGATATGCTTGATCTTTGGCTCGGAGGGAATTGGCAACTGAGAGCTCCGGCTTCATTTGATAATTGCACAACTTGCATAGCTGCCTTACGAATTTCATTGATAAAAAAGTCGAGTTGCATTTCTTTTTCTTGGAGAGCTCTTTCGTAAATGCGAGTGTCTCTGTCATACTAATCATTCTTTTCTTCTAGAGTTTTTAGGAGAGTATCCAACTGTTGCTGATGAGCTTGCAGTGTATTTTCTAAATCTTGTATTTTCCTTCTTAGCTCTTGACATTCGGACTGAGTAGCCACAAATTCTGCAGACACAGTTTCATACTTAGCATTCTTCTTCTTTAACTCTATCATAGCACGCGCATCTTTTTCCTCTTTTTTTTCGCCTTCCCTTTCCAGAATTCCATCCCACCTTTAATGTTGCTCAGTTCTTCCTTTCATTCTGCTGACGATATGCCCAAACCACTATTTTTTATAGTGCTTCTTAATTTCTTATTTTCCAAATGAAGGTCCCTTAAGTCGTTTATCACGATCTCAGCTTCTTTTTGAGCTTTCATGGTTTTGGATTTTTCAATTTGAACATCGATCTTCAACTAGTAATTTTCCTCCTGAAGAGAACTGATATCCCGTAGCTGCTTGACCTTTTCGCGTTCAAATCATGTCTGGTTATTTCCAGCTCGGATGGCATTTCTTCTGAGAAAGGATTCTGAAAAGTGTAATTAGTTGGCGAGGTTTGTTGACTATTCACTTGTCGTTTTCTCCATATGTCATAATCTTGAGTGATAGTATCAGCATAGAGAGCCAACTTCATTAGGTGAATTTCCTTCCAAGACTTTGTAGTATCTTAGACTCTTTTCATGTAACCTTCACCCGTGACTGTACCAATCCTCCGGTGGTTGGTATGAACTGTCATGAAGCAAATTGCCTTTGAACTATTAACGGAGCATATCCAACTCCTCCCCATAATCCTAGTAAAGGCACCCAATCTTGGCTTCCACATTTGTATAATAGAACTGAAGGACAGATCCATGGTGCTCTCCAAGTTATCTTTTCAGCGTAAAGGTTTTGAAAAACTGAAACCCAGTGCTGTTCAGTGACATCCTTTGGCCAATCTTTCTCAAGATAAGCTTTCAATGGGGAAAATATTTTTGAAAACATGTGGAAGGGTGTGTGCTCCATTTTCCAAAAATGGCTCAGAATCTAAACATTAAGTAACTGTGCACATCCGATAAAATGTCCTTCCCCTTTTCTCCTACAACTACTCAGAGATCTAAAAGTCTTGGCCAAGATAGTTGGGATGGGGTTGATCCCTTGCCCTAACCTTTTGAAGAAATCCACTACCGCAACTTCTATATGCCCCAAAACCTTTGGGAAGACGATTAATCCGTAAATGGCCAAAGCAAACAGATCCACTCTCTTCAAAATATCTGGATGGTTTTGAACTAAATCTCGTAGAGAAAACCACAGAACACAACTGACTTCATTCTTTTTCTTTATCTATTTTTCAACCCATGTATCGGTCATTCCCGTCAACTTCATTAGCTTTTTCTTGAAGGTCATCGGTTTGGACTCTTTTACATATATCTTGTTGAATTGTACATTGTCAATGTGAAGCAAAGCAGCATACTCTTCTATAGTCGGAGTCATGTCTTCCTGATTGAAAGTAAAGCACTGGTAAGCTGGATCCCAGAATCAAACCATGGCTTGAATCAGCTGTTCATCTACGTTGACGGTGATCAAGTGGGCTATATCCCCGTATTTTTCAGTGAAAATGCTCCTAGTATCTGAGTCCCACTGTTTCCAGATCCGAGTCAAATCTTTGAGGTTATTTTGACGAGCATTCGAAGTTACATGCTCGGGAAGATTGGAGATATATCCTTCCGTTAAACTGTCCCCTTTTATCTTTTGGGTTTTCAAAGACTAGTCTCGAACCACGGCATTTTTCTCGATTACTTGTGTAATTGACTCCTCCATCAGAAACCCGTTTTTGGCAACCAATCTCTAATCAACACCTTCCTAATAAGATGCCTATGATGCATGATGCAAAATAAAAACAAAGACAAATACCTTTGTTAGTACAAGAAATATGAATTAGAGGAAAATTACGGAAAATCCAAATAAAAAGTGTAAATGTAAAAGAAATAAAAGGTAAGAGGCGTTTCTCCCATGTACTTATTTCAGTGACTATTAAACGGATGAAGGTTCGGCATGGCTCTAATTAGGTGGCTCGTACGGTTCACTACATGCGGTTTCGGTTCTAGACAGGTACTCGAATTGTTCATACTATCGTCTACTAAGACTAGTACAAAGCCTCGGTCGTAGCACATCACAGGCTCACGAGTTCAATTCGAGGGATTACATTTACTTATGCCTATGCGGAGGGACAAGTTAACTCACGAAAGCATAAGTCATATGTAACCCGAAAGTATTCACTAGCCTGTGCGGAGGGACGAGTTAACTCACGAAGGCATAACGTTTACTTTCACTTAAACGGACGGAGCCCGGGTAGTGAGCTCATGTTATGCAAAAATGCAGGTGCACGGTGTGTGGGGAGAAACTTACAAACCTTTTCGTTCTATTTTAAAAAACTAAACTAAAAAACTAAAACCATAAAAACTTAGAGCTGAAAAACAACAAGATAAAACAAGTTAAAAGAATATTTACAACATGGCATGACTTTTCAAAAACAAAATTTGAGGATCACGAATAAATATTAATTTGAACAAGGAATTTCGAAAATTTTGACAACACGTGTTTAATTCCTGATTCGACTCTCAAAAAGGTCCCCAGTGGAGTCGCCAGCTGTAGCGACGTAAAATTTTTGCTTGGTCGCTAATTGAGGTGACTTATTGAAAATTTGAAAACTAAATTGAGGTGACTTATTGAAAATTTGAAAACTAACTTTCGATTTATCAAAAAAAAGGAGTCGCCACCGATCCTTTTTCCTAGGTGGATCGGACACCTAATAAATCCTCTTTTTAACAGAAAAATTTATTTTCGGGTAAAAAGAAGGCCGATTTTAGGTCTACATCAAAAATTCAGAGAAAAATAGGGTTCGGGAGTCGGTTACGCACGAGGAAGGTATTAGCACCCTCGTGACGCCCAAAATTGGTATCTTATTAAACACATGTTGTCTTAATTTTCAAAAACATGAGTTCAATTTGATATTTAATCGTGCTCCGATTGAAAGAAATGAGAAATCTTATGTTTTTGGTTTTTTAAAAGGACGTCCCATTTTTAACACGAGCCGACAAATTTCACCCAACATAGCGATGAAATCGATGACCTAATGTTAAATCGGTACGTTGCCTTATCTATCGAAATTAATTAAAAACATGAAAAAATATTTCTAAAATGATAAAAAAAACTAATAAGATTATTGTAAAAAATGCAAATAATGATACGATTAATGAAGAAAAACAAAATATTAGAATATTAGAATAATAATAACAATAATGTACTAATAACATAATAAAAAACATAATATATTTATAACAATAATAGAAAATAACAATATGTACATAAAAAATATATGTAGGTATATATATGTTAATAATGATAATAATAATAATACTAGCAATAATAATAAAATACAAAAAGCAAATATAATATGATAATAAGATTAATAATAAAATAATAAATAATAATAGAGAAAATAATAAATATAATAGTAAATATAATAGTAAAAATGTAATATTAAAAATAATACTAAATATAAAAAATATATATATACATATATAATAAAAATATACTAATAATAATAATAATAATAATAATAATATTAGTAATAGTAGATATAATAATAATATTAAAAATAATTAATTTAATAATAAAGAAATGAAAATAAACAAAAAAAGTACTAAATTTGAACTAAAAATAGAGTTTTGGGGCGGATTTGAAATAAAAATAAAAGGAAAGGGATTATTTGAACGCGCGCGAAATATGGAGGGACCAAAAGATCAATTTTACCAAGCCTTTAAAACGCAGCGCAGCATGGGGGACCAAATTACAAATCGCGATAAATTTTAGGGCCAAAATCGAAATACGAAAAGATTCAATTGCAAAATCACGGAAAAGCGGAAGGGCCAGGAGCGCAATTAGCCCTTCAGCTCAAAAACATGCGGATCCTGAGGCGGGTCGGGTCAAACGGATCGGGTATAGGCCAAAACGACATCGTTTTGGCCATGGGGGTTAAGGCTCAAAACGACGTCGTTTTGACCCTTTATAAAAGTGAAAATTTTGATTTTTTTCATTGCTTTGCTGCCTTTAAAAAAAAAAAAGGAGGGAGAGCTCTCCTCTCTCTCTAGGGCTACGATTTTCGGCCACAAGGCTGGTCACCGTCCGGTCGCCGGAGCGCCGTCGGCCGCCTCCGGCCACCATACACGGTGGCCGAAATTTCAAAATAAAGGTATTTTTTTAATTTTTATATTATAATATATATATGTATATGGATAAGAAAAAAAAGAAAAAAGAAAAAAAGAAAAATAGAAGCCGATTCAAAAACTAGAAAAATCACATTTGTTTTTTGATTTTGATTTCTTTATACCTCTGATTCTCTGATTTGGGTTCGTTCTTCTGATTTTGATTTACTATTTCTTGTGTTTAGAATGTAATGTATGTATTGAAAATTGCCCCCAATCTTTTACAAGGGTTTTCAATCGGCTTTTATAGCTGTTTTAAAAAAAAAAACTTCTACTTTCTGTCTTTTCTACTCTCTGTTTGCAGGTGCAACTTGCTGGAGTCGGTGGCCACAGTGACGGCAGTGAAGTGACCGGGGTTGGTGGCCGGTCAAGTGGGTTCTGACAGAGGCAGCGCAAGTGGGGTGATTAGGTGGCTAGGGTTTCAGCTTTTCTGAAACCCTAGTTTGACTTGTTTAGTATTTGGGCTTGGGTAGCTGATTGGGCTTGGGTCTAGTGGTAATTGGGCTCCGGGTTTGGGGTTAATTTGGGTTAAGGGTTGTAGTGGGCTGGTTGTAGTTTTGTGTTTGGGTTTGTAATGGGTTGTTTAATTGGTTTTGAAATGTAAAGGGCCTGGGCAATTTGGGCTTCTACAATATTGATCCCCTGTTTTGAGTAAAAACGATATTAAAATCATTTCCAAACACATTCAAACATCCAATAATGACCTAAAATGTTTATATTAATAATTTTTGGGTTAAATAAGTTAAAACGCTATGTATAAATGTTTAAATTAAACAGTGTCTAGCCAAAATCGTTTTGGCACCAAATATAATAATCTTGTACTGGGTCCATACAATTAGACCGAGTATAGGGTTGTTACATAACACATCAACAATGGCAATGGCAATGGCTACAAACTCTACTCATCATGCTAAGGTGAAGCATGTGGAAATTGATTATCACTTTGTGCGTGAGAAAGTTCTTGATGGCATGTTGCAAGTCAATTTTGTTCCATCAGAAAGACAGATGGCTGATGTGCTCACAAAGCCAATTACACCAAAACAGTTTTCTAATTATAGAAAAGCATTGCGAGTGTTGTCAAGTGAAGATCAGTTCAACAAAAGTTAGAAAACCAGGAAAATGTTAAGATAAATATTGTTTGTTAAGTCAGTTGTAAGTCAGTTACTAGAAATTAATGTGGTTGGTGTTGTTATTATTGTTGGTAGCAAACATATTCCTTGTTGTATAAATACCCTAGCTTAAGTATTCTTAGGTATAAAAGATTGAATGAAAATGAAACTTTAAACATTTTATTTCTATCTTTGTTGTATTGTTTAACACAAAACAAATATAATTACTAATTTTATCCCTCTACTTTATTAAGTTAGTCTTTTTACTTTAATTTTTCAAAATTTGATCATCATATTTTATATATGATAAGTTAGCCCAATTGAGTCTTATTATTAAATTGTTGATTTAGGAATAAACAATTCAACAATTTATATGTAATTAATTCACAAAAAAAAAATATTTCAACAATTTATATGCAATAAACTAACAAAAATCAGTTGTTGAAGTTTATGTATTTTACAATAACTAGACTATTTATTTTACAATAACTAGACTAACTTCTTCATTATCCTAAAATACAATAATCAAATTCCAATACGTTAAAGGAAAAAGACTAATTTTTTGAATTTTTGTAAAATAAATGAATGTAATTTATAATTAAATAAAAAAAATTCAAACTTATGTAACCTAAAAACGTTATGAATAAAATTATATCAAATATTTAAGGCAATAAAATTTTAAATTTGAATTTGATTTGCAAATTCGTATGTAACTAATCAAATAAACTTAACTAGCGAAACATGAACAAGGCTATATGCACAAATTGGGTTAACTACGAGTTTTGTTTTATGTTGATATTTAGAATCAAGAAAGAGTTGTTCTTTCCATCTTTTTAATTGGTGATAATATATATACATAAGAATCATGTGAATCCATATCGGATAATATGTAATATTATAAAAATTAATTTGGTAATTAAATTAGTCAAATTGTTAATTTTCGGTTCAGTCAGTTGACCACCAGTTCAATTATAAAAAATTTAAAAATGGAAAAAATGAAAATTCAACAATAAAATTAGAAAAATTAAGAAAATAGAAAAAAAACACAAATAAAAATATTAGAAATATTAACATTCACGGTATAAATTATAACAACAAAATTAAATATTTTAACTAGATTTAATCCATTAAATTTATTTTAAATTTGTTCAATCAGTTCTTAGTGGTTCAACTAATTTTTACTGATTTTGATATCAAATGAGTCAATTGGATTGCCAACAACCTAAAGAAGCTAGTGGTTAAGAGCTTTGTGTTGGCATTTGAGGTTCAATGTTCAAATCCTAGCAATGACATCCCCCTCCCTCAATTTGTAATGTGCCAAAAAAAGAATTGATTGGACAATTGGTCCGAGCCCACTTGACAATCCGATCCATAAAAAATTTTAAACACTTTTACTTATTGTCTTTAAAATTTGAAGTTTTTTTATATGCATACATATTTATATATTAATCAACTAAACCCTAATATTCAAATAAAGATATTTCATGGGTTGGGCCAGGGCAGGCTTATATAGTGATATTAGCACATTTAACAATTGTCCAAGCCTGACTTGGCTCAAAATATTGGCCTCAAGTTTAGTCAAGCTCACCTATATTTGACCCAAGCCTGTTTTAGGATATATATATTTTTTAATTCTTTTTAAAAGTATATATTGTTTTTAATTTAATATTTACTTTTATGATTTTTTTGGTTAATTTCTTTATTAAATTTAAACATATACTTTAATGTTTACATTATAACATTATATATTTAATTTAATTTCATATAAATTACATACTATATAAATGGATATGATAAAGTAAAATGGGTTAGGCTCGAGCCTTTTAATGTTGGAGCCCAAACCCAATTCATTTTGAACAAGCTAAAATTTTTTCCAAAATTCATTTTTCTAGTTGAATAGTCTGATCCTTGAACAAGTTTATCTCCAAAAAATTTCGTGAAAGGCACATAATTAGAAACTAGAATTTTTCACAAATGTCATACTCGGTTTTGAATAAGTCCAAAATCTGGGAGGATTTGGGAGTTAATTGAATAAAATAATAAATCGACGGGCTCTATTGGAAAACTTGGAAATTCTTATGGTTGATTAGTAATTAATTGAGTTTCAATTTTGGTTCAACTAGGATAGAACTGGTTGGGTCCTTACTAGGAGACAAAATGATTGTCGATGGATGGCTTAATCGGGGTTTTGGTGATTGTGCAAGAAGGGTTATTTATTGATGAGGAGCCTTATTCAGAGGAGGAAAAATCCTTCCCAATTCTGTTTATATTTTCTTATGTATCGTTTTTTTTGGTTGCTCCAAAGAAGAGAAAGTTAAGGAAAGCTTTGCATGGGGCGGTAAATGTGAGACTCGAGTATGGAAAGTAGAAAATCTAGTAAGTTGGTAAGCTCCTAAGTCTATCTGTACTTGTGAATTAGAGGAAAAGAGAAGTAAGGATTCCTGAAAAGCTTCTATATAAATATAGATTTGAAGTTTTAAGGTTTGAACACTTTTGGTTTAACCGCTATGTGTTGTCATACTTAGCTTCCAGGATGAAGGAGGCTCTGTTATTTGGACAAGCTAATCTGGCGAGGACGAATGATTTAAGGTGAGTTTCTGTATTTCACTTGAGTGTTTGTTTGTGTTGTTTCGCTCGAACGTCTACTATAAGTTTTGATTGAATTCCATTGTTGTGTATGATCATAGTGAATAAATATGCTATGCATGCATAAAGTTGTGAAAATATATGGATGCTTGCAAGTATGTTCTCTAAGTGCCAAATGTGATTGTGTATTGATGTATTGATAAGTGGCGTACTATATGTTATAGTGAAAAATGTAACGTTATGCATGAAATGCATGTTTATAATATGCGTGAAATGTTCTAGTTTATAATATGATATATTAAAAAATACAAAACAAATATAGTATAATTATGTTATGTTACTTTTTTTTGTATGTGTTGTAAGCCCAATTTTGCCCAACCCATATCCCTTACCTTTACAAACAAATCCAAAACCCAAATCAGCTACCCATTAACCCGTTACAAGTCCAAGCTAACCCCCTAACCAAACCCTAAACCCGATTACACTAAACAGAAACCCTAGCCCCACTCGTGCCACCCTAGCCCGAATCTGCCCACTTGCTCTGCCGACCTGCTGCACTCACCGCCTCTGTCATGTCACCGTTGCCACCATTTCTACCTGCAAACAATTAAAACAAAGGGACAGAGACATCATTACAGAAACAAGTTGTAAAAGAAACGGCTATATAAGCCGAATGAAAACACTTTGTAAAAGGACTTTTTTTTTTTTGGAAGAAGAAATACAAACGTTAAGCTTTAAAAATCACTTAAAAACAGTGTTGATAATAGCATAAGTGGCAGGAGAATATCCCAATCAGAGACACAGCATATCAAAAAACCAAATCGGAAGGCTAAGGTAAAAGTTTTTTTCTTCGAAATCTATTTGGCTTTCTTGGCCCTTCTTTCTTCCATTTTCTCTCAAACAACATACAAGAACACATATTATTAAACCAAAAATAAATAAATACGAAAGTATAATAAAAAAGAAAAAAAGAGGAAGAATTTTTACCTTTCCGGCCACCGTGTACGGTGGCCGGCACCGGCGACGGCGCGGCGGTCCGATAACCGTCCGGTGGTCGGACCGACCACCGGAAATCGCTCCGATTTCCCCTCTCCCTCTCTCCCTTCCTTTTTTTTCTCTCTGCCCCGTGTAAAATGATTTTTTTGCCTGATTTGGGCCTTTTATAGCCCTCCAAAACGACACCGTTTTGGGGGCTGTACTTTGGCCTCAAAACGGTGTCGTTTTGAGGGACCCGACCCGAGCTCCGACCCCTACCCGCTAGGATCCGCGCGTTCTTACGTCATAGGGGATATTTGCCACCTTGGTCCTTCCGCTTTTTATGTAATCTGCAATCAGGTCTTAACCCCTTTGCAATTTGGCCCTGGAATTCGTCCCGTGTTCCAATTTGGTCCCTTGTGCTACTGTGCGTTTTGGGATTCCCGGGAAAATTGCTGTTTTTGTCCCTTTAGGCTTAACCCGTGTTCAAATTAATCCCATTCGCGTGTTTTTATTTTAAAATCTAGCCCAGATGTTTGTTATTATTTTCAATTTAATCCCCACTGATACGCTGCGTTTTAGAAAGCTCGGGAATATTACCATTTCGGTCCTTATCATTTTTACCCGTGTTTAAATAGGTCCTATTTGATTGTTTTAATTTTAAAATTTTAGCCCGAGATTTTATTCTGTTTCAAATTAAGCCCTAATTCATTATAGTTAATTAATTTTTGTCATTCTTTTTCTATTATTATTTATTATTAGTATTAGTATTATATATATGTCTTTATTATGTTAATTACTATCATTATTATTATATAATTATTATTCACATATTAATTATATATGTATTTTATATTCTTATCATTGTTATCATTATATAATTGTTAGTGTTAATATTATTATATTCATGCACATACAGGTATTATAATATTGTATATAGCATTATTTGTATTTGCTTTAAGGTTTTATTTGTTCTATGTTCATTATTATATTACATTTAGTATTACATATTATATTTACCATTATTCTTTGATTTTATGTTATTAGTATTATGTCTTATTATCTTCATCATTATTAAATTCATTGTTTATTATTATTATTAGTATTTATAAACTATTTTAATATTTATATATATATACACTATGTTTTTAATACCATTATGTTTAAATTTACGTATATCTTTACATATTAATATTTTATGTAAGTATTTTGCGTAATAAAAAAACTGTGTTCAATATTTTAATATATATTACGTATTCATATTTTAGTACTATATTCGTACATATATATTGCGTGTAAATCTTAATAATGCGTCGTATTTATGGTTTTTTTATTAAGTATTTATTACTATTATTATTATTATTATTATTTACCTACATGTCCGTGCATATATGTATATATATTATCTTGAGCATATGTATTAGTAATTGCGTTTTACTTCATGTATATACGCTTTTAACATTATATTTTCCCAAAACATGCATTTTATATTACTTATCTATTCATAACATCACGTTATTCGTATAGTGTCGTTATCTCATATTCTTATAACTTCGGTATTCCTGATGTATTTATCACGCGTATATGTCTAAATACTATTATATATTTTTGCATATGTTTTATACATGTTTCCTGCTCCTTTTATTTGCATTATCACTACTACTTTCATATATGCATTGTTATGTATTATATTCCTCATCTCGTTTGTTTTCACCCTATCATTATGTGTTTTTAATATAGCATATTAATTTACATTTTAATTTCTTCATCGATATTACTCATTTATAATCTTTTCATGTTTCAATAAACAAGGCAATATACCGATTTTAGCATTAAGCCGGTGATCTCATTGCTATTGTTGGGTGAATCACGTATGGCTCGTGTTAAAAGCGGGATATCCTTCTCAAAGCAAAATTTCAAAAAAAAAATGCTCGTATCTTGATCAGATCACAACTAAATTTTAAATTGAACTTGTACTTTTGAAAATCAAGACAACGTACATTTGAAAGATACCAATTTTGGGCGTCGCGGGGGTGCTAATACCTTCCCCGCGCGTAACTGACTCCCGAACCCTCTTTTTCTCTGAATTTCAACGTAGACCTAAATTGAGCCTTCCTTTTTACACAAAAACGAATTTTTCTGTCAGAAAGAGGTTTATGAGGTGCCCGATCACACCTAAGAAAAAGGATCGGTGGCGACTCCTTTGCTTTCATGAAACTAAAATTCATTTTCAAGACTTTAAATCGCCACAATTAGCGACCTAAGCTTTAAAAATTTTTCGTCGCTACAGCTGGCGACTCCACTGGGGACCAGCTTTCGAGAGTCGAATCGAATCAAATACGTTGTCAAAATTTTCGAAGTGCTTTTTTCAAATTAATATTTAGTCGTGATCCTCAAATTTTTGCAAAAATCATGTACTCGCATCTCATTGTAAATATTTTCTAACTTCTTGTCTACTTGTTTTGAAGCTCTAAATTTCTAAGCTTCGGTTCTCTAAGTCTAGTTTTTAAAATAAAACGAAAGGTTTGTGAGTTTCTCCCCACACACTGTTCACGTGCATTTGTTGCATAACATGAGCGCCATACCCGGGCTCCGTCCCTCTTAAGTGAAAGTAAACGCTACGCCTTCGTGAGTTAACTCGTCCCTCCGCACAGGCTAGTGAATACTTTCGGGTTACATATGACTTATGCTTTCGTGAGATAACTCGTCCCTCCGCATAGGCATAAGTAAATGTAATCCCTCGAATTGATCTCGTAAGCCTGTGATAGGCTATGACCGAGGTTCTGTACTGATCTTAGTAGATGACAGTACAGACAATTCGGGTACCTTTCTAGAACCTAAAACCGCATATAATGAACTGTACGAGCCACCCAATTAGAGCCATGCCGAACCTCTGTCCGTTTAGTAGATACCGAAATAGGCACACGGGAGAAACGCCTCTTACCTTTTGTACTTTCGCTTTGTATATAAGGGGAAGGGATTTATCTGTTAAATTGAATCGGGTAGTTTAAAATTGCTTTAATTTATTTTCATTTATATCTGATCACTAACCAAGTTTGATTGTCTTTGTTTTATTCCTCATCGTGCATCATAGGCATCATAATAGGACGGTGTTGACTAAAGATTAGTTGCCAAAAACGGGTTTCAAATGGAAGAGTCAATTGTACAAACGACCGAGACAAACACCGTGGTTCGGGACTGGTCTTTGAGAACTCAAAGAGAAAAGGGAGACAGCCTGGTAGAAGGATGCATTGTCAATCTACCCGAGCGGGTGACTGTGAATGTCCGTCAAAACAACCTCGAAGACTTGGTTGGGATCTGGAATCAGTGGGATTCAGATACTAGGGGCATTTTCACCGAAAGGTACGGGGACATAGCCCATCTGATTGCTGTCAAAGTAGACGAAAGATTGATTCAAGCTATGATCAGATTTTGGGATCCGGGTTATCAGTGTTTCACATTCAACCAAGAGGATATGACCCCTACGATAGAGGAGTATGCTGCTCTGCTGCGTGTCGAAAACATGCAAACCTACAAAATATATGTCAAAGAGCCCAAGCCGATGACATTCAGGAAAAAGTTAGTAAGGCTGACGGATATGACCGATGCATGGGCCGAAAAGCAAATAAAGAAAAAGAATGAAATCAGCTGCGTCCCATGGTTTTCCCTACGAGACCTGGTTTTAAACCATCCTGACATGTTGAAACAGATAAATTTGTTTGCTTTGGCTATCTATGGTTTAGTTGTCTTTCCGAAAATTCTCGGACATATAGAAGTAGCGGTAGTGGATTTCTTTGAAAAGTTGAAGCAAGGTATCAACCCTGCCCCAACCATCCTAGCGGAGACCTTCAGATCTTTGAGCAGTTGCAGGAAAAGAGGGGAAGGACGATTCATCGGATGCGCGCAGCTACTTAACGTTTGGATTTTGAGTCACTTTTGGAAGGTAGAACGCACACCGTTCCACATGTTTTCGAAGACATTTTCACCACTGGAAGCTCACCTTAAGAAGGAGTGGCCGAAGGAGGTTACGGAACAGCATTGGGTCTCAGTGTTTCAGAACTTGTGTGCCGAGGACATAGTATGGAGAGCGCCGTGGATACGCCCTTCGCTTTTGTTATACAAAGTCGGAAACCAAGACTGGGTACCACTACTTGGATTGTGGGGAGGGATTGGTTACGCTCCTCTTTTGGTTCAAAGACAGTTCTCTTCACGACAGTTTATACCCGCCACCAGTGGTCTGGCTCAGTCAGAGTTTGCTTTTGCGGGCGAAGGTTATATGAAGAAAGTCCGAGACACTGCAAAGGCTTGGAAAAGAATTCACCTGATGAAGTTGGCTTTATATGCTGACACTATCACCCAGGACTACGACGCATGGAGAAAGCAACGGATGAGTAGTTTGCAAGTCTCATCGGCAGATTACGCCTTTCAGAATCCTTTTTCGAATGAAACTCCATCTGAGTTAGAGACAGCGAGACAAGAATTCGAACGCGAAAAGACAAAAATGTTACGAGACCTTAGTGCCCTTCAAGAAGAAAATTATCAGCTGAAGATCGATGTTCAAATTGAAAGATCCAGAGCCGAGAAGGTGCAAAAAGAAGCCGAGGTCGTAAGAAACGACTTAAGAGATCTTCATCTAGAAAATAAAAAGTTAAGAGGCACCATAAAGAACAGCGGGCTGGGCAAGTCGTCAGCGGAATGGAAAGAGGAATTGAGTAATGTCAAAGGTGGGATGGAATTTTGGAAAGGAAAAGCAAAGAAAGAAGAAGGAAAGGCTGCACGGGCTGCAATAGAGTTAAGAAAGAAGTCTGCTGAGTATGAAGCTACATCTGTTGAACTGATGACTAGTCGAGCTAAGCGTCAAGAATTGAAGGAAACGATACGGGATTTAGAAGACACACTACAAGCCCGACAACAACAATTGGATACTCTTTTGGAAGCTTTGGAAGAGAAGAGGGGTCAGTATGATAGAGATATCCATGCCTACGAAAATGCCCTCTGCGAAAAAGATGAGAATCTTAAATATTTGATCGACGAGATTCGTGCGGCAGCCATGCACATAACGCAAATAGCGGATGAAGCGGAGACTCTTAGCTGCCAGTTCCCGCCTAGACAGAGATCGAGCATATCAGAATTTTTGGAACGGGTGAAGAATTACGGCAATGTAGCAAGGAAATTTGTATGAAAGCTGAATCAAATGATGAAAAAACGTTTTGTAAATAGACTCTTTTGATTAATGAAATGCCTAGATAGGGGCTGTCTGGAATCAACACCGATTTTTGCATATGCATTCATAACTAACATTTGACGTGCATTCAAAATTAACATTCATTCATTCATTCATTCATTCATTCATTCATTCATTCACTGCATATCCCACGATCGTTTGCTAAGAGTAGAATCATATGATGCGCAGTTGTGACATTGTAAACCTGGAATCACACCATACGTATAGAACACGTCGACAAGCTAGGGCAATGGAAGCTGAGTTTAACGAAAGAATTGAAAGGATGGAGAGAATTCAGAAAGAATTACAGGAACAATTAGCCAGGTCACAACAGGAGACGAGAGAGTTGATGATAAGGTCTCGGGAAGAGTCCACTGAACAGAAGGACCAATTGGCTAAAATGATGGAAATGATGTCGGGCCTAGTCAAAGGAAAGGGACCTATACAAAACCCTGAGGTTGTGAATCTCGATCAGGATCTGCCCTATCCTCCAGGGTTTACTCCGCCCCACGTGACATATAGAGGATACACACAGGGAGGACCCGCGGGCGTAGAACAACGGCCTGTAACACCCCCTCCTGTAGGACAGGGAATATTTGTGGCAAACCCAGGAACTGCTCCGGTCGATCCACCTGTCCCAGACCTAGACGATCCTGCAGAAATCGCTAGGCTAAGGATAGAGGATCAGGAAGTCCAAGAAAAATATAGAAGTCTGGAGGAAAGACTTAGAGCGATAGAAGGCATTGAAGTCTTCTCGGCGCTAAACGCTAAAGAACTTAGTTTGGTACCTGATTTGGTCCTCCCTCCAAAATTCAAAGCACCGGATTTTGAAAAGTATGATGGCTCGAGATGCCCGAAGGCACATCTCGTTATGTTCTGCCGAAAAATGACTGGTTATGTCAGTGAAGACAAGCTGCTTATACATTGTTTTCAGGACAGCTTGACAGGATCAGCTCTCCGCTGGTACAACCAACTCAGTAGAGAAAGGATCCGAACCTGGAAAGATCTAGCCGTGGCATTTTGCGAACAGTACAAACACGTCTCCGATATGGTACCCGACCGCATGACACTACAAATGATGGAGAAAAAGCCATCAGAAACTTTTAGACAATATGCGCAGAGGTGGAGAGACATCTCGGCTCAGGTGGAACCCCCATTGACCAAGACCGAGATAGCAGTCCTGTTCATCAATACCCTGAAAGCGCCATTCTATGATAAATTAGTGGGAAGCGCCACAAAGGACTTCTCGGATATTGTCATATCCGGTGAACTTATAGAAAATGCGGTAAAAAGTGGAAGAATGGAAGGAGAAGGTTCGAAGAAGGCAGTGCCTATGAGAAAAAAGGAGCCGGAAGCCCACATGGTGGGAACCGGAAACCGTTATGCTCCTAATCCATATCCTAATCAATTTCGACCTCGAAATTACCCGCCACCAAACTTCTATCAACCACAAGCCCCCTATTACCAACCACCACCTCCCTATCCTTCTTACCCTGTCTATGCAACCAATAACCCTAGGCCAGCCACCACGTTTCCTCAAAATGCCGGCTCTACCCAAGGCCAACCTAGAGGAGAACCAAGGCCAGCGAGGCCTAACCCCGAGAGACCCCAATTCACTCCTATTCCTGTATCTTACGGGGAACTGTACCCTAAGCTTTTGGAAAAACAGTTGATATCTCCTCATTACATGGCACCGTTGAAACCCCCGTACCCAAAGTGGTACGACCCTAATGCTAGCTGTGCATACCACGCGGGGAACCAGGGGCACTCTACGGAAAACTGCATTGCATTTAAACGAAGAGTCCAAGGACTAATTGATGCGGGTGTCTTACGCTTCGACGGTACTAGTGGTGCGACCGGAGACCCGTTCCCAAATCATGCTGAAAGAAATGTAAGTGCAGTGGAAGAAATAAGTGAATTGCAAACCAGAAGAGTCGTTTCGGAAATAAGCACACCTTTGCAGAGAATCTGGGAGGTGTTGCTCGAAAAAGGATTACTCTGTCATCTTAGAGGAGTAACCGAGAAAAGAAATATGAAAAGTCAAAATTTTTGTGACTTTCATGAAGTCATAGGACACAATATCCAATCCTGTGAGCAATTTAAAGAACTACTCCAAGGCATGATAGATAGCAAAGAGATTGAAATCTTCAACGGAAGAAGAGAGGCCGATGAAGGAGAAATATGTGCCTCTGATGGTCAATCATCGGATCTCCCTTACACTGCTGAGCGACCATTGATAATATATTATGATGCGAGGAGAGAACCAGTAAAACCAAAAATGGTAATTGAGGCGCCATCGCCTTTTCCGTATCAGGATAGTAAGGCAATACCTTGGAAGTACGATGTTAATATCGTCACTCCTGAAAATAAAAAATCCCAAGGCGCGGCTAAAAATATCGAAGAAGTTGGTCACTTTACCCGGAGTGGAAGATGCTATTCCAAAGAAGTTGAACCAGCAAAGAGGAATAATGATTCCAAACAAAAGGGAAAGGCACCCATGTTTGAGGTTGAAGTTGAATCGGAAAGTCCGCCCGAACGACAAGAGACTAAAAGACCTGTAAATGAAGAAGAGGCACAGGAATTCTTGAAATTCATTAAACACAGTGAGTACAGCGTGGTCGAATAATTAAGTAAGCAACCTGCACGTATTTCAGTATTATCCTTATTATTGAACTCAGAGCCACATCGAAATGCCTTGTTAAAGGTATTGAATCAAGCCTACGTAGCAAACAATATATCGGTCGAAAAGCTTGATAGGTGGATCAATAACTTGAATGCTGATAATTTCATCTCCTTCAGTGATGATGAAATATCACCGAACGGTAGAGGCTCTGTGAAGGCACTGCACATAACAACCCGCTGTAAGGGATATATAATACCAAACGTGCTTATTGATAATGGATCAGCACTTAATGTTATGTCCCTGGCCACACTTTTCAGAATTCCGATAGATTTGTCTTATTTGAGGCCGTGTCATTCCGCGGTGAGAGCATTTGATGGAACGAGACGAGAAGTTGTAGGGAAAATTGAGATCCCTCTAGAAGTGGGTCCTTATGTCTATGACGTCGAGTTCCAAGTTATGGACATCACTCCTTCATATAATTGCCTCCTGGGGAGGCCATGGATCTATTCGGCTGGGGCAGTTCCATCATCCCTTCATCAGAAAATAAAGTTTATCATGGATGGCTGCTTGGTTACCGTTGAGGGTGAAGAGGATATTGTTGCGTCTATCTCTGCAGACACACCTTACCTCGAAGCAAACAAAGACGCCGTGGAATGCTCCTTTAGATCCTTTGAGTTCGTCAACGCCACATTTGTGGCTGAAGGAAACAGAATTCCCGTGCCTAGGCTGTCGAAGAATACTAAAATGGGAATCAAGCTGACGGTAGGGAGAGGGGCCCGAGCAAGGAAAGGTTTGGGAAGACATCATCAAGGGATAGTCAGGGCCTTAAAGCCAGTACCTCATAAGGCACGATTTGGTCTAGGATTCCAACCGAATGCGCATCACTTGAAGAAACAGTGGAAGAAGGAGCAAGAAAGAAGGGTTGCGAGGACTCTAGGACGAGAACCGGAATGGGAACCCATTGAATACCCCCATCTGTCAACGACATTTACATCTGCTGGAATAATATATCCTGGGCAATATAGTGTGCACAGCCCGCTGTTACTCATTGAGAAGGCTTTCCAGAACGTTTGCATAAATGTCATTGATGAAGAAGCTGGCACAAGTAAGAACATTTCAAAGATACGCCCTTGTCCCCCGGGTTACATGTTGAACAATTGGACCGCTGAAGATCTCCTTGTGGTTTACAAGTCTTCCTCAGAGTAATATCCGATATTCACTTTTTGTGTCCCTAAATATAATGGGATTCTTTTGTAAGAGCTGTCGTCTGCTCTTTATCTATTAAATGAATATTAATGAAGAAGCATTTTGTCATAACCTTTTTGCATTTGCATCTACTCCATAATTATTCTTTCGTTTCATGGCCTATTCTTGCACTTACCTCATACCATGCCATAATGTTTTGTTTGTTGTTGCCAAAACTTGGATGTCCCTCTATAGTGTTCTCTTTCCCATTCAAATTTCAGGTGTTCAGATGCCAATGACATGAACGAACCCGTTACCAATCTTGAAATCGATTTTGAAAGGACCGTTTGTTTAGGAGAATTCGAGGATGAGGGAAATGCCGAAGACTATGTCTCGTCTCCTGACTTGCTAAGGTTGGTGAACCAAGAGGACAAACAGATTCTACCTCATCAAGAATCTGTTGAAACAATAAACCTGGGCACTAATGAAAATAAGCAAGAAGTGAAGATTGGGACCTCACTCTCAGAAGACACCAGGCATCGTTTGATTGATTTGCTTCATGAATACAAAGACGTGTTTGCATGGTCCTATCAGGATATGCCGGGATTGGACGGGGACATAATGGTTCATAAGCTCCCACTGAGACCCGAATGTAAACCCATCCAACAAAAATTAAGGCGGATGAGGCCCGAAATGCTGCTGAAGATAAAAGAGGAAGTCAAGAGGCAATTTAATGCAGGCTTCCTACAAGCTTCCAGATATCCAGAATGGGTGGCTAATATTGTCCCAGTGCCAAAGAAGGATGGTAAAGTGCGAATGTGCGTGGATTATCGTGACCTGAACCGCGCAAGTCCTAAGGATAATTTTCCCTTACCACATATCGACACATTGGTGGACAATACGGCGAAACATTCATTATTTTCTTTCATGGATGGATTTTCGGGGTATAATCAGATCAAAATGGCTCCCGAGGATATGGAGAAAACCACCTTTATAACGATGTGGGGAACGTTCTGTTACAAGGTGATGCCATTCGGGCTCAAGAATGCCGGGGCCACGTATCAGAGGGCCATGGTGACATTGTTCCATGATATGATGCATAAGGAGATAGAGGTCTATGTTGACGACATGATTGCTAAGTCCCGAGGAGAAGAGGAACATATTGTGAACCTCAAAAAGTTATTTGAAAGACTGAGAAAGTTTCAGCTAAGGCTTAATCCAGTTAAATGTACATTCGGGGTTACCTCGGGAAAGTTGCTAGGCTTCATCGTCAGTGAAAAAGGCATCGAGGTGGATCCAGAAAAGATAAAAGCCATTCAAGAATTACCACCTCCGCGTACACAGAAAGAGGTCAGAGGATTCTTGGGAAGGCTGAACTACATTTCTCGATTTATTGCTCAACTCACCAATCAGTGTGACCCCATCTTTCGACTCCTTCGAAAGCACAACCCTGGGGCATGGGACGAAGAATGCCAGGAGGCCTTTGACAAAATAAAACAATATTTGTCTAGCCCCCCAGTGCTAGTGCCACCAACTCCAGGGAGGCCTTTGATTTTGTATCTAACTGTGTTTGAAAACTCAATGGGTTGTGTACTCGGGCAACATGATGAGTCGGGAAAGAAAGAAAAGGCGATATACTACCTCAGCAAAAAGTTCACATAATACGAGGCAAGGTATTCGTCGATCGAAAGATCCTGTTGTGCTTTGGTTTGGGCAGCTAAGAGGCTCAGGCAATACATGTTGTATCATACGACATGGTTAATCTCAAAGCTGGACCCGATAAAATATATGATGGAATCACCCGCACTCTCAGGGAGGATGGCCCGATGGCAGATCCTGTTATCAGAATATGATATCAGCTATGTGAACCAAAAATCGGTGAAAGGGAGTGCAATAGCTGATTTCTTGGCGGCTCGAACAACAGAAGAATATGAACCCCTGAGATTTGATTTCCCGGATGAGGACTTAATGTGCATCACAGAGAAAGAATGTGAGTCATCAAAAGGGACGCCTTGGATGATGAGCTTCGATGGTGCATCGAATGCTCTAGGGCATGGAATTGGAGCAGTCTTAGTATCACCGGAAGGAGATCATTATCCTTTCACTGCTAGACTCAATTTTTTCTGCACCAACAACATAGCAGAATACGAGGCTTGTATCATGGGACTACGGGCAGCCATTGAACTAAACATCGAGATCTTAGAGGTATACGGGGATTCAGCTCTAGTGATCTACCAAATCCGCGGAGAATGGGAAGTGAGAGATCCAAAGTTGATCAAATACAGCTATCTGGTGGCTGAACTAATCAAAGATTTCAAAGAAATAACTTTTAATTACTTCCCGCGAGAAGATAACCAATTGGCTGACGCCTTGGCCACTTTAGCCTCAATGTTCAAGGCAAATAAAGGAACAGAAATAATGCCCCTCAAGATGAGCATATACGAGGTCCCTGCACATTGTTATAGCATCGAGAAGGAGGCTGATGGACGACCATGGTACCATGATATTTTAGAGTACATCAAGAATCAAACGTATCCTGAACAGGCCAACGAGAATGACAAAAGAACAATCAGAAGAATGTCAGTGGGATTTGTTCTTGATGGAGACACCTTGTACAAGAGAGGCAAAGATCAGGTGCTTATGAGATGCGTTGACACCACTGAGGCCAAGAAAATACTTGAAGAAGTTCACGAAGGAATATGTGGGACCCACTCCAACGGCTTCACTATGTCCAGAAAAATTATGAGACTCGGGTACTACTAGTCGACGATGGAAAGGGATTGCATTAGCTACGCAAGAAAGTGCCACAAATGTCAAATTTATGGCGACAAAATTCATGTAGCTCCTTCTCCCCTTCATGTTATGACGTCTCCATGGCCCTTTTCAATGTGGGGCATGGACGTTATAGGGCCGATTTCTCCCAAAGCTTCTAATGGGCACCGATTCATTTTCGTGGTCATCGACTATTTCACAAAATGGGTAGAAGCTGCCTCATTTGCTAATGTGACAAGGGCCGCTGTCTGTAGGTTCTTGAAAAAGGAAATCATTTGTCGATATGGTTTGCCCGAAAGAATCATCTCAGATAACGCTTTGAATTTGAACAATAAAATAATGACAGAAGTGTGCAAGCAATTTCAAATAAAGCATCATAATTCTTCGCCTTATCGCCCGAAGATGAACGGAGCTGTTGAAGCAGCTAACAAGAACATAAAGAAGATCATCGGCAAAATGACAGAGACCTACAAGGACTGGCACGAAAAGCTGCCATTCGCTCTGTTCGCATATCGCACATCCGTACGGACATCTACCGGGGCAACTCCTTTCTCTCTAGTCTATGGGATGGAAGCCGTGCTACCTATTGAAGTTGAGATACCGTCCCTACGAGTCTTGATGGAATCGAAACTCGAGGAGACAGAATGGGTCCAAGCTCGTTATGATCAGTTGAATCTCATCGAAGAAAAACGCTTGAAGGCAATCTGCCATGGACAGATGTACCAGAAACGGATGATCGCTGCCCATGACAAGAAAGTAAGGCCAAGAGAATTCCATGAAGGAGAACTCGTGTTGAGAAAGATCCTCCCAATACAAAAAGATTTGCGAGGAAAATGGGCACCTAATTGGGAAGGACCATACGTCGTGAAGAAAGCATTCTCTGGTGGGGCCTTGATCCTTACAGAAATGGATGGAAAGGAGTTACCAAATCCAGTAAACTCCGATGTTGTGAAGAAATACTACACTTAAAAAAAAAAAAAAGAGAAAATGAAAATGGGGAGATCAAGGTGAAAACCCGAAAAGGGCGCCTTGGTCAAACACAGAACATTAGGATGAAAACCCGAAAGGGCGTCCTAATAAAGCAAACCTGGGCCCAAGGGACAGAAGCAATTTTGAACAGTGGGCCAAGTGACCAGGCTATAGTATGAAGCATTTCTGAAATACTCGAGATCTTCTACACAAGAAGTCTTGCTCAGAAAGATTCGTGATTGAGAAACGTGGCAGAGTTCATGCATTGAATATCTAGAACATTTGTATCCACTAATATGGTTCCTTTTCTTTTATGGCACTTTTAATTATCCTTGGTTAACTTTGTTTGTTACCTTTGAAATTATTATGAAGTCTCTTTCTTGTACCTACCTGACAACTTGCATGCATCTCATTATGTTGTTTATTTAATTGATAAATAGTAATATGACATGCTCTGAACAAAAGAAATGTTGAATATTACTCGGATAGAAAACTTGATAGGCACAAGAATCTCAAAGCAGGAACAAAAGTTCAACGTATACCAGGCAAGTGATATCTGAGAAACGCAGATTACTTGTAAGGCTTAAAAGATGGATACAAAGCCTGAAGAGAAACTTAAGAATCCAAGCAATGAAAACAGATCATCATGATAAGTAAAGCAAGAGCTCGAAAGCAAGAACAAAAGCTCAGATGGGGCAAGATCACTGCGAGAGTCGTGATGAAAAGAGATCACGACAAACGAATGCAAGGCACATAACATGTTCATGTAGGCATGAATGCATTTAAGGCAAATAGGTGCATATCACGATAACATCATGCATGACATATACAGGTATTCCAAATAGAGCAAAAGGTTTTGGGAAAGCTATCCAAATCAAAGAAAAGATACTTGAATTCCACCATAAATCAGCTCATATTGCGAGGAGTGAGTTGAGCCTCAAGACACGTTGAGGTATTTTTAATTTCTGTTATTAACTCATTTTGCGAGAAGTGAGTCAAACCTCAGGTCATGCCGAGGTACTTTCGAATCCAGTTTTTTTTTCAAAATCAGTTCATATTGCGAGAGGTGAGCTGAGCCTCAAGACACGTTGAGGTACTTTTAACTTATGTTTCAAAATCAGCTCATATTGCGAGAAGTGAGTTGAGCCTCAAGACACGTTGAGGTACTTTTAATTTCTGTTATTGACTCATATTGCGAGAGATGAGTCAAATCTCAAGTCACGGCAAGATGTTTTTAACATCTGTCTTTAATTTATGTTTCAAAATCAGCTCATATTGTGAGGGGTGAGCTGAGCCTTAAGACACGTTGAGGTATCTTTAATTTCAAAATCAACTAATATTGCGAGAGGTGAGTTGAGCCTCAGGACACGCTGAGGTATTTTCAATTTCTGTTTGCAGTTTCAGTTTTTAATCAACTCATATTGCGAGAGGTGGGTTGAGCTTTTTTTTTTTAATTTCAGTTTTTAAATTTCTGTTCATTCAACTCATATTGCGAGAGGTGAGTTGATCTTTTCCAATTCCTACTTTTTTTAAAGTTCTGTTTATTCAACTCATATTGCGAGGGGTGAGTTGATCTTTTTCAATTTCTGCTATTAAATTTCTGTTCATTCAACTCATATTGCGAGAGGTGAGTTGATCTTTTTCATTTCTGCATTTTAACTTCTGTTCATTCAACTCATATTGCGAGAGGTGAGCTGAGCCTCGAGACACGTCGAGGTACTTTTAATTTCAGTTTTAGCTCGACTCATATTACGAGAGGTGAGTTGAGCTCTTTTTAGCTCCTTTTAATTTGTGCTTCAAAACCAACTCATATTGCGAGAGGTGAGTTGAGATCTTTTAGTTCTTCTTAATTTTATATTTCAAAGATCAACTCATATTGCGAGAGGTGAGTTGAGCTCTTTTAATTTCAGCTTTTATTTCCTGCTTTTCAAAAGTCAACTCATATTGCGAGAGGTGAGTTGAGACTTTTCAATTTCTGTCTTAATTTCTGTTTCTTGGAGGTTAACTCATATCACGAGAAGTGAGTTAAGCCTTGGACCTCGTGTTCAGATATTTTCAAACTCTATTCTTTAAAAAGTCAACTCATATCGCGAGAAGTGAGTTGAGCCTCAGTTTGCACACTGAGGTACTTGCAATTTATGTTTCAAAAAATTAACCCATATTACGAGAATGCGCAGGTCGAGCAATTTTTGATTCTGTCTCAATAAAGGATAAAGTTGCAAGAGAGCCAATTGAAGATGCAAAAGTTGCCTCTTTGAAGTTACGAGGGACCCGATCAAAGATATAGACCTTGCATCCCCAGTAAAGTCGCAGAGGCGCAGATTGAAGTTACAAGTCTCATCTTCCTGAAATTGTAATAAAGAAGATTGAGGATACAAGATCTCATCTCTAAAGTTCTAGAAGAGCAGATCACGATGAAGAGAAGATAGAGCGAGGCTACAAGTCACACATCTGAAGTTGCAGCGAATCGAACCAAAGCTACATGATGCGATGGACTAGAAAGTGACTACCTGAACCAGAGTACCAGAGAAGTCAAGATTTGGCAAGATGGGGGCAAAATTGGCCTTTCTCTATGTCTTTGCTCTATTACCGTTACACGACAATGAGCAAAGAGGGGCAGCTGTTGTAAGCCCAATTTTGCCCAACCCATATCCCTTACCTTTACAAACAAATCCAAAACCCAAATCAGCTACCCATTAACCCGTTACAAGTCCAAGCTAACCCCCTAACCAAACCCTAAACCCGATTACACTAAACAGAAACCCTAGCCCCACTCGTGCCACCCTAGCCCGAATCTGCCCACTTGCTCTGCCGACCTGCTGCACTCACCGCCTCTGTCATGTCACCGTTGCCACCATTTCTACCTGCAAACAATTAAAACAAAGGGACAGAGACATCATTACAGAAACAAGTTGTAAAAGAAACGGCTATATAAGCCGAATGAAAACACTTTGTAAAAGGACTTTTTTTTTTTGGAAGAAGAAATACAAACGTTAAGCTTTAAAAATCACTTAAAAACAGTGTTGATAATAGCATAAGTGGCAGGAGAATATCCCAATCAGAGACACAGCATATCAAAAAACCAAATCGGAAGGCTAAGGTAAAAGTTTTTTTCTTCGAAATCTATTTGGCTTTCTTGGCCCTTCTTTCTTCCATTTTCTCTCAAACAACATACAAGAACACATATTATTAAACCAAAAATAAATAAATACGAAAGTATAATAAAAAAGAAAAAAAGAGGAAGAATTTTTACCTTTCCGGCCACCGTGTACGGTGGCCGGCACCGGCGACGGCGCGGCGGTCCGATAACCGTCCGGTGGTCGGACCGACCACCGGAAATCGCTCCGATTTCCCCTCTCCCTCTCTCCCTTCCTTTTTTTTCTCTCTGCCCCGTGTAAAATGATTTTTTTGCCTGATTTGGGCCTTTTATAGCCCTCCAAAACGACACCGTTTTGGGGGCTGTACTTTGGCCTCAAAACGGTGTCGTTTTGAGGGACCCGACCCGAGCTCCGACCCTTACCCGCTAGGATCCGCGCGTTCTTACGTCATAGGGGATATTTGCCACCTTGGTCCTTCCGCTTTTTATGTAATCTGCAATCAGGTCTTAACCCCTTTGCAATTTGGCCCTGGAATTCGTCCCGTGTTCCAATTTGGTCCCCTGTGCTACTGTGCGTTTTGGGATTCCCGGGAAAATTGCTGTTTTTGTCCCTTTAGGCTTAACCCGTGTTCAAATTAATCCCATTCGCGTGTTTTTATTTTAAAATCTAGCCCAGATGTTTGTTATTATTTTCAATTTAATCCCCACTGATACGCTGCGTTTTAGAAAGCTCGGGAATATTACCATTTCGGTCCTTATCATTTTTACCCGTGTTTAAATAGGTCCTATTTGATTGTTTTAATTTTAAAATTTTAGCCCGAGATTTTATTCTGTTTCAAATTAAGCCCTAATTCATTATAGTTAATTAATTTTTGTCATTCTTTTTCTATTATTATTTATTATTAGTATTAGTATTATATATATGTCTTTATTATGTTAATTACTATCATTATTATTATATAATTATTATTCACATATTAATTATATATGTATTTTATATTCTTATCATTGTTATCATTATATAATTGTTAGTGTTAATATTATTATATTCATGCACATACAGGTATTATAATATTGTATATAGCATTATTTGTATTTGCTTTAAAGTTTTATTTGTTCTATGTTCATTATTATATTACATTTAGTATTACATATTATATTTACCATTATTCTTTGATTTTATGTTATTAGTATTATGTCTTATTATCTTCATCATTATTAAATTCATTGTTTATTATTATTATTAGTATTTATAAACTATTTTAATATTTATATATATATACTATGTTTTTAATACCATTATGTTTAAATTTACGTATATCTTTACATATTAATATTTTATGTAAGTATTTTGCGTAATAAAAAAACTGTGTTCAATATTTTAATATATATTACGTATTCATATTTTAGTACTATATTCGTACATATATATTGCGTGTAAATCTTAATAATGCGTCGTATTTATGGTTTTTTTATTAAGTATTTATTACTATTATTATTATTATTATTATTATTTACCTACATGTCCGTGCATATATGTATATATATTATCTTGAGCATATGTATTAGTAATTGCGTTTTACTTCATGTATATACGCTTTTAACATTATATTTTCCCAAAACATGCATTTTATATTACTTATCTATTCATAACATCACGTTATTCGTATAGTGTCGTTATCTCATATTCTTATAACTTCGGTATTCCTGATGTATTTATCACGCGTATATGTCTAAATACTATTATATATTTTTGCATATGTTTTATACATGTTTCCTGCTCCTTTTATTTGCATTATCACTACTACTTTCATATATGCATTGTTATGTATTATATTCCTCATCTCGTTTGTTTTCACCCTATCATTATGTGTTTTTAATATAGCATATTAATTTACATTTTAATTTCTTCATCGATATTACTCATTTATAATCTTTTCATGTTTCAATAAACAAGGCAATATACCGATTTTAGCATTAAGCCGGTGATCTCATTGCTATTGTTGGGTGAATCACGTATGGCTCGTGTTAAAAGCGGGATATCCTTCTCAAAGCAAAATTTCAAAAAAAAAATGCTCGTATCTTGATCAGATCACAACTAAATTTTAAATTGAACTTGTACTTTTGAAAATCAAGACAACGTACATTTGAAAGATACCAATTTTGGGCGTCGCGGGGGTGCTAATACCTTCCCCGCGCGTAACTGACTCCCGAACCCTCTTTTTCTCTGAATTTCAACGTAGACCTAAATTGAGCCTTCCTTTTTACACAAAAACGAATTTTTCTGTCAGAAAGAGGTTTATGAGGTGCCCGATCACACCTAAGAAAAAGGATCGGTGGCGACTCCTTTGCTTTCATGAAACTAAAATTCATTTTCAAGACTTTAAATCGCCACAATTAGCGACCTAAGCTTTAAAAATTTTTCGTCGCTACAGTATGAATAACAAATCGTATCATAGAAAGTTAAATATAAATAATGAATCAATATTTTGCATTTAGAACTAAATATCTAGAATTTAAATATTAAGAAGATAAGAGGAAGAAAATGATAGAATTTAAAAAATAGAAGACATATATCCGATCATTATTGTTGATAAAGAAATAACTTCACACCAAAATAAATAAATACTACTCTCTGGTTAGACTAGGACCTATACTAGAAGTTTGATTAAAGTTAAACTTTTGTTTCCTACCAATAAATAGATTTTATTTTAATCCGTTATAAACATAAAAATTGAACTCTAAATCTCATGCAATAAATTTAAAACTCATACAAATTTATCACTAAATTAGGAAATGTTTATAAAATAGCATTATAAAAAAACAAAACCGAAAAGTGTGGGATAATTTCACCAGGCATTTAATAAAGTTGATAGACACATACTTGGCAAATGTAGGGGGAAAAAGGGTAACAGTAAAAGAATGTGAATGAGTTGGAGAAATGTCAACATTTACGAGTTTTTGCCTATATAACTTGTCTAGTAATCCTCTCATTGCCGACAACACCACCCAACTTTTACGCTTTGTTTGTAATCATTAAACTTGATTGACAAAATGGGGTTTAGATTTGCTCAAGGGCTTGTTCTACTGCAGGCTATTGCTTGCGCAGTGGAAGTAAGCTTGGCTAACAAGTGTTGGGATTCCCAGACTTATCCCTACAATCATAGCAGTGCTCCCAAAAGGTTCACTGTTGGGGGATCACGGCATTGGCAATTTGGGGTCAACTACACCGACTGGTCACTCAAAAACGCTCCCTTCTACTTCAATGACACTCTTGGTAATTCATAAGTTAAAATCCCAACACTCTTTATGTCTGAATTATGTTGTTTATGTTGATGTGATGGTTGGAAAATTGGCAGTGTTCAAATATGATCCACCAAGCAACACCACGTTTCCTCACAGTGTCTCACTTCTACCCAACCTCAGAAGCTTCCTTAACTGCGACTTGAAGAAAGCTAAGCTGATCGCCAACCAAACTCAAGGTGGCGGAAATGGGTTTGAGTTTGTTTTGAAGAAGAAGAATAAGACGAAGCCCTACTACTTCGTTTGTGGTGAGCGTAATGGCTTTCACTGCAAGGTTGGGATTATGAAATTCACTGTGGCGCCGCTCCTCCGTCCTCGGCCCTTCTGATGGAACACCGCCAGAATCCAGGGAAGAAGCAGTGCCTGCCTTTATTATGTTCCGTATCATTTTATTCACAATAATATTAGAGATTGGAATTCAGTAATCCGTTCATGTTTCTTCTATATCTATCTAATATGTCATAATTTGTTTTAGGCGATAGTTTTCGTGCAAAGAAAGTATGTTTACGATTTTTGCTAAATTTGTCTCTTGTTTGGGATTTTACTGTTCTATAACTTCTTTTGGTCTCAATTTCGCTCCACTGTGATTCTTTCGACACTGTTGAGCTCTAAGGTAGCATATAAATTTATACAAATACTCAAACATTCGTTAACTAATTGTATGGGTCTATGCTACCCCAAGTTTTAAGGTGTGGGTATTTTAGGAGTATAAGTAATTTTTTACGGCATGTAACATCACTTTGCTGGCACCATAAATATTCCAGTCTGTCCAGATAATATAGTCAATAAAACTATAATTTAATAAGCACAACCACCCCCTCTAAAGCAGTACAATAGGAGAACATAGAATTAAATTTTAAATTCTTAATTTATAGAAAGTTACGTATTTATTTTTTTTACTACTTTAGTCATTTGTCTAACATCGTTAAAATTTATTGACATAGTATTGATGATCAATAATATAATAGCACGTGGCAGTCTCAAATTTTAACACTTGACAAAATAAATTTTATAAAAATATTTTTTGCCATATACTGAAATGTGAAACTACCACTTATCACTATGCTATTGGTCGGCATTGCACGTCAGTGTATTTTAATAGTGTTTATCAATACCTAAAAAAGATACCAAGTTGACTTACAGTTTTGAAGTTTAGATATCAGATAAATCCAAAAAAAAATCAAGTAAATATAAATTATCAAGTTCAAGTAACTCTATATAAATCTACTTATATATAATTATTTTTTCTTTTTTAGTTAATTATGTATAGGTTATTTTGGTCCTAGAATGCAAGCAAAAATAAAAAAAAAAGTAGTTTATTAATAAATTTTATTATTTATCTTTTTATGTATAAATAAATCTATTTGTATATAATTAATTTTTTTCTTTTTTAATTAATTATGTATAGGTGAAACCAATCAAGAACATTTTGGTTCAAAATTAATTAAGTTTACATTTTATGAATTTAAACCAAAATATTTATATGCATTATATTGTTGTTACATTTTAGTTTAATATTATGCTTTATTTTTTTTATTGTTTGGAAGTTACTTTTCTAGTTTTTAATTTCATAGAAGTTACAAAAAAAAAAATATAGATATATATAACCACACGTATACGTGTAACTATTATTGAAGTTCTTTTTGAGTGATAATTTTATTTCACTTTAGATGATTTATTTTTCTTCCATTTTCACCATTGTCTGTATATAAATATCAAAATTCATCTTTTATTATCGATGAGAATTATGATTTCCTCACTAAAGTAGTTGGAAAAAAGGAAAGACAAAAGGGATATTTAAAATTTTGACAAATTTTCTGATAAGATTTTCGCCACAAAAATATTCACTTGAAGGTTTATCCTCAATCTTATTCTAAAGTTCATTCTCTAAATATTTCAATTATGCTGATATAATATGAATTATACTTATACCATGATAGTTTTTAAATATTTTATGATTTATTTAAAATTTTGCAAGTCCAAATATGTGGCATGCTAGCCTATATCAAATCATTAATGTTTGGTTGTTCCTTCACTCATTCATATATATATATATATATATATATATATATCAATCACACAATAATAATTAATAAACAATAATCCTATCCATCACAACCATTCAACAGGTGAATCTTTATGTTTATATACATATAGTATAACCTGATCAATTATACTACCAATGGTTGTAGACACACAACAAAATGACGCAGTTGAAATCTACTTTGACTATAGGTACACAACAAAATATTACAGATGAAACATGCCAATGGTCGTGGAAGCACAACATACCCATAAATAAAAGCTGTCAGAGGGTTGTGAATGCACAGCAAAACGACGCAATTGGAATATGCTTTGGTTGTGGGTGCACAACAAATATTTAAATGTAAATATACTGTCGTTACTTCCTCCGGTCATATTGACCCAACCTATGCAATGCAATATAGTCAATTTAGTACATCCATATATTGTAATATTTAACATTCTAATACATGGAAAATAGGTAACAAAGTCAAACTCTTCAATTATTCAGATTGACAATAATTTAGGGAATGTTTATTGTACAATTTCAAACATATATATACAAGGTAACAAGGTAACATATACTATTTATAGTTCACAAAAATATTCATAGATGCAAATAAATATCGCATTAATGTAATCATTCATGGATTCTAGTATGCCATATATCATCAGGGACCTAATTGCATAATTTAATTCACTAAAAATAGTTTGAAACCTATTTAGGGACTAAACTAATCAAAACATAAAATTGTGAGCTAAAACTTTAAATTCTTGGTTCCAGGGGACATACGACCATGTGATTGGACCGCGTGGCTAGGCCGTGGGAGAGATTGTGGCCATGTGACATTTGAAATTTCATCCTACAGGAAAGAGATGGTCGTGTGGGAGGCCGTGTAAAAGTCAAAGATCCTAGGGTTTCAAGGGTGACATGGTCGTGTGTTAGGCCATGTAGTCTACACGGGTGACCTACATGCCCGTGTGGTAAGCTATGTTGTCTAGGTTGAGTTTGATTTTGCCTTAATTTTCTCGTAAAAGAACACATACTTGACTTTTGGGGTCTTGTACGATGATCCTCATGTTCAATTCTTATTTGGGTCACCTACAACGAGTCTTGCAATCGACAAAAATACAAGAATTAATATCAACTTTTAAGATTTACCGAATTTATCAAGATTTTCGGAAAGTTCGTAAAAGATTCGTAATCTATTTGAAAGATTAACAAGAATGATATTTATTCCAGAATTTTAGGGTTCTACGAAGTTATAAATAAAAGTGCTTATCGATCTTGGCTTGTTAGAAACAGCATTCGACGATGTTACACTAAAACAATACGAGGAATGGATTGAACTGGGTGGAATTTGGGTTTGGGATTCAACAATAAAATTTCCAGCAAAAGAAGATGAAAATTTTATGAAAAGGAAAATAGGGTAAAAGAAAAAGATGTGTTTAAAGAGGGGATTAAAGAAATTCTAATTAGGGTTGGAAAAAAAAGTAAAAATCCTAATATAATTAGGGAAAATGAGATTTCAGAAATTTAAGGGGTTGAATGGTAAAATATCCTTTTTTGCCGAAAATGCAAAAAGAGATGAGAGAATGGTATTAGCTTGATTCTAACCTTGGTACAAAGGGAAGATGGAAACCTCATCACTTGGATTATTGTTCATACTTGGTTATTTTCCACCACATTAAGTATTTATACCAGCTTAGTTTCTGTTCCTCAATTGTTGAAAAGTAAACGAGGGAAAAGAAAAAAGTGGGACTTGAACTTGAACCTTTGTTCTCTAAAAGATCTACTAAGTTCTCTACCATATACACTAAGACTCATTTCATAATAATTTTATTAATTCATACCCTATGACTTTTGGGGTGTTGCATAAGTATATTACAAATTATAAATTTGTTTTTAATTATTTTGATTCTATTTTAAGTAAATATAAAAAAAATTAAGTTAATATGAATAAAGATGATAGATTAAGATTTTTGCATTTTTAGTAATCTCATGAAGACTTTATTTATTTTAAAAAATGTAATAGGAAAATAAATAAAAATAATGTGATGGAGAAAAAATGGGGAAGACGGAAAGCCAAAAGTCTTCATAAAAAAAAAAATATTCTATGTATTTGTGACATTTTTATGAGATAGTTATGACATTATCAATATGTGATTTTTTATTCATGGTATTGTAAGTTATAACTTTTTTTTTATAACTTAAATTAGCCTATTAATGATTTAAGATTGTATTGATTTCTAATGCTTGTTTTTATTAGAAATAGTTTTTCGATAGATTCTTATTTTGTGTTTTGAGTTTATATTTTATTTTTGGTTTCATGTTAGGTTTTGTAAAATAGGTTTAATTTACACACTATTACTTTTTAGTTTTAACTCATTTTCTTGCTATCTATCAACTTTTTCTTCTAGCTCCGAAGTTAGGAAATCTTTGGTGATGTTTGTTGAATATAATAATATCAAATTTGTACAGTGGGTAATGAATCCTCGCGATGTGTCAAGATATTAGAGACAAGCGGTTAATGACATAAGGAGTCGGCTTGAAAGATGAAAAATGGTCACCGATCCATGTTGTTAGAGCTATGAACAAAAAAATTATATTTGGTTGCAAAAAATGGCGTTTTATTTGTAAGAATATCACTTTGTGCAAAAAATTACGCAATTTATTTACTTAGTATCTTGCTCCGTAGAAATCTCTAAATTATGTTAATATCTCTTTTGAGAGTAAGAGCAACTAACTCTAGGTTAATTAATTGAAATTTCTTTCTAATTAAAATTAATATTATCGCATTAACTCAAATTATATATTTTCCTATTAGATTTGACTCTAATTCGATATATTTATGTCGTCCTATTTCTAGGATTGCATGCAATTTCAATTAATTACACTAGATCTACTCTTAAACAGCGTCTATTCCTCTTCTGGTTTAAGTACATCAAACATGAATCAATAATCTAGAAATATCAAACCAAGAATTAAGCGCACATAATTGAGAACAAAATCTAAGTATTTATTGCGTAAATAAAAATCAAGTGACAGAGCACATCATAGGGTTAATCTCCTCTAGGTATTTAGAAAATTAGTTCATGCTTGAAAATAGAAACATCTAAGATACAGTCTAATCGAAAGAAAGAAATAAACTCATGATAATCTTCTAAGAAATCAACTGGGAGTCTTCAATCTTGACAAAAATCTACTTCAAAACCAACTTCAATGGTGTTTTTCGAGTTGTTTTCTTGAGTATTCTATGACAGTTCTCTCATATCTTTTTATTTTTGTTATATATACGTCTTAAAATGCCCGAAAAACTTGAAAATCATGTTTTCCAACAGTTTAGAGGGTCAATTCGCAAAATCAATACGGCTTGTCACATGACCGTGTGATAGCTCGTGTAGCTAACACGGTCGTATGGAAGGGACCAGCCTGTGTGGCTCCTGTACCTTACTCTGATTTACCGTTTTTCGCTCATTTTGCTTTCAAATACTTTCCTAAGTATAAAAACATGAATTTAAAAGATTAGGAATATAAAAATCACCATTAACATCGAATAATCACTAAAAACACATTAAGAATGAAATTAAAACATATTATTTTTAGCACCTACTGTCATGGACTATTTATTTATTCTTATTCCTTGTACATATGTTTTCAATATTTATAATATATTTTTCAGTGAAATATGTTAATCTTAAATATATTTTTTCTTTCTTTTTTTATTTTTTTTTCTGTTTTATCTTTTTCAAAATTTTATATTCGATAAAAGAAACACAAGAAAAGAAACGAGAAGCTATTTTTACATGATATCCTCTTACTCTTTTTTCTTTCTTTTTTTTATATCTCTTCAAAAAAATTGTTTGTCCACTTCCTCTTTTTCACCTTTAACTTATTTTTTCTTTTAGCGCACATTAAATATAAATCTTAAATTTTTGAACTTAGTTATTATTTTACACTTTAAAAATGTATATAGATTTGATGTAGTGAAATAGATTTTATATATTATTTTAAATTATAAAATTTAATTTTTATGCAATATTAATTTATAATTTCAAATATTGCATTTGTATAAGAATTAAAATTTTATATTACAAATGTCTTAAATTGAATTTAATTTTAAGATGTAATATTGTGATGAAAACTATTTATTAATTAAATTATTTAAATATGATTTTGAACGTATTAATTATTATTGATTTAATTTATGTTTTATACAAAAACCTATAATTTTTAAACATAAAAATAAAAGCATACATTATTAGAGGAAGACAACGATTTGGAAGCAATAGAAGTGAAATTACATTAAAGTTTCTTGATGCTCTCTTTTAACTTTTCCCCATCTTTTTATTATTGCTAATGTTACAATTAAGTTCTCATTTTCTTTAGTAGTTAAAAACATTTAAAAACATTTTTTATGGGCATTAATGTCAATTTATTTTCTCATAGATGAACGAGATTCATGTGAATTGATGAGCTAATTTATTAATAATTTTACATTATATTACCATTTAACATTTTCCATGATATATTAACAGTTAGAAAAGGAGAAGAAATTTGAAATGTACTTGAGCTCTCTACGCATGAACTCCAGTCCGATTGGTGACTGATGGATTGTCACAATCAAATGGCTGTAAAACCCATGACTTTGGTGAATGCAGTGGCAGCCATCTGATGCATTCAATAATGATGTCTTGGGATTTTGCTTGTCTCTCAATATAAAGTTACCACTATTTCATTATATGCCAAACTCAAAACATTTCTGTTTCACCAACACAAGATTAATCATATAATCTGCTGTTAAACCGTCATTATTACATCACATAAACGTGAGTGCGCGCGTAGTTGTGTCTGCCTAAGATCGTATATTACTTTTGACTTTTGCAATCTATTTTAGGTCAATTTGCAAATTTGTAGTGGAGGAGAGAAAACACAATTTTATTTTATGCAAACTAACAATGTTCATCCATTCATATCGGTTAATCAAAAGAGGTTTTACCATTTCTTTCACCAACCCACTATCCTGCCTGTCGGATTATTATAATATCTTAATTTTTTTTTTTAAATCTGAATGGTTTTGATTGATAGTGAGTTCGGAGGGTAGTGCAACCCAAGTGAAAATGCAAGGTTTGAAAGAAAATTTTGCACAACTGTGTTAGATTTTAGTATAGGTAGGTAATTATGTAATGATTTTGAACAAAGAATTAATGGAATGTCGGAAAGAAGAACAGAGGAAGAACAAGCGTCATAGTGGATAGGAGTCGACTTGGGGTAAACTTGAGTTCCTTGAATCACCTGCCCTATCACATTTTCCATTTCCTGCCTACGTAGAAAAAAGGGTCAATTGAATTCGGCAAATTAGCACCATGGAATTATGGTTTTCTTCATCATTTTCAAAACTCTCTTTCCTCTATATAAACCAATGCCGCTCATCCTCTCAATCTCAGAATCATTCAACTTTTACTGTCTCCTAATTTCATCACTTGATCATAAACATGGGTTTTACATGTTCCACAAGACTCGTCATAATGATGGTGGCTTCCCTATGGGGAATGAGCATTGCCAACAAGGATTGGGGCTCTGGTTATAACCAAACCAACTGGGGCTGGGGCTGGGGCTGGGGCTGGGGACCCTACCATCCCCCTAATCAGACACAAGGCCCCAACAAGATCAATGTGGGCGGATCAGAAAACTGGCACTTCGGCTTCAACTACACTGAATGGGCATTCCAAAATGTTCCTTTCTACTTCAACGATACACTAGGTGAGTCATTATTAAACGCGACTTTTCTCCCTTTCTTTTCCCTCGTACGATCCATATTTAATGTAAACATGATGGCTGCCCAGTGTTCAAATATGATCCACCAAGCAACAACACTTTTCCACACAGCGTTTACTTGCTGCCAAATCTGTGGAGTTTCCTGACTTGTGACTTAAGAAGAGCAAAGATGATTGCTAGTCCCACACAAGGAGGCGGCGACGGCTTCCACTTTGTGCTCAATCGATGGAGGCCCTATTACTTTGCTTGCGGTGAACGTAACGGTTTTCATTGCAAGGTTGGTCGTATGAGGTTTATGGTAGTGCCATTTTTCCGTTGGAACCATTGATCCATGGAGACAATAGCAGGGAAGACAGACAGTACTGCTTTATATATATATATATGCTAAAGTCTTTAGACTTTAATGAACGATTTGGCTTGAAATCGTCGTTTGTTAGTTTTGGCTTTATACTTTCAGTTTTGACTCAAATATCTCCGAGGCTTATACATAATTCGGACTGTGGTGATAACCAGAATTTACACAACACATGTTCAATTATTGTCAACAAGTTATTAGTTATTATCAATAGACAGACTTTAAAATAAAGCAAGTATGAATTTAGATCTAACATTTTCTTATATCTATATCTAGGGCGAAGCCAAAAAATTAGTTTAGGGGTTGAAATTATATTATAATTTTTATAATAGTAAAAATATAATTTCACCATTTTAATACTCTTTATCTTTATCATTTTTAAAAGATTATATTAAATTTTATTATTTTTAGGGGATAAAGTATTAATTTACTATTACTAATTTAAAATTTTAAAAATTTCAAATGACGTAAATGAAAATTTTTCTATTTTAAGAAGTTCAGGATTCAATGTCAAGTTTTGAATAAATTAAGATTACTTAGCTATATATTTTAAGTAAAATATTCAAAGATTAAACATATATTTCAAAGTATTTCATCGTTTCATGTTTTTGGTGGTATATATATATATATATACATACATTTGCAATGGAGTTTCTCATACTACTAATTTATGCGATCATTATTTTTATATTTTTTATTCTTCAAGTGTTAACTGGCACTGTATTAATAAATATAACATGAAGAAATTAAACTTTGAAGGAAAAATCTACTATTGTGGGTTTAATTGACCAATTTGTTGGTTTATTGATTTTTTAAGTATAGATAGAACTAGAAATTTAAATTTTTGAGTAAAAATTAAATTATATATATTTTTAAGGGATTAAAATATAATTTTATTATTGTATTAATATATTATTTAAGATTTTTTAATAAAAATAAATTAAAAATTTATCATCTTAAAAAGTGATTGTATTAATTTTTAATTTCAAATTTTTTGAAAAACTACCAAACAAATTTACCCAAGAAAGGGCTTGCCTCTTTGCACGTCGTCGGCATCGATGATTTATCACTTTCGTCCACCTCCTCCCTGAGATGTGTCAAGTCAAACTTACCACATCTTCGTCGGGTATTTTAGGTCTGAACTAAATATTGGATCTAAAGATGGCAGTTTTACGCCATTTAAGTTGTATGGTTGGTTGTTGGTGATGGGAGTCTGGAAATTAATAAGTTAAAACTTGCTATTATATTTTGTAATTCTATTTTAATTTTGTTATTTTCAGTCTTTATATTTTTAGAATTTGAAATTTTGATTCTAATCAAATGACAACTATTAAATCATTAAGTTATGTAATTTTTAAAATTTAATGTGTCAAACATATTATCATATGTATAATGATATATTGTTTAAATATTTTCATATATTACTTACAAAAAATTAAATAATAGATTTAACGAATCTCGTTTGCATTAACACAAAAATTTTGTTACTCAATAGGAACATGCTAAACAATAAATTTTCCTTTGGACTAATTTATTACTCACATGTAAAACTAAATAATCATCATATGTTTATTACTACAGTTATACATGTAATTTTATTAAATATTAACCTTCTTTTGGACCAATCAATATTAACATAACTTAAGTTACATGTACATAACCTTTTATATTTATTTTTTGGTGAAAATAATCTTTTATATTTTAAAAAAAAATAAGTTATACAATAGAGGTCACTTTGATGACTTACTACTTCGATTAAGTTTTTTTTTTTTTTTAGTAAAAAGAAATAAAACTAAATCAAGTTACAAAAATTAACTTACCCCCCTAACGGAGGAGTCCTCATATTAGCATAAATCATAAGTACTATGGTCAGCTAGTTTAACTAGTCTATCCGTATCCTACTTATCTTCTCTAGAGATGTGACCAATATGCCAGTGACTAAAGTGCCTCAACAGGTGATGAATTCTCCTAACCAAAGCAGAATTAGATCCATTTGCTATCTTCTCCTGAATAACTTGGACTCTCTCAAGATTATCAGTTTGAATCAAAACTCTATCATAACCACGGTCTATTAAGGGAGTCAAACCATTCAAAATGCCTCACATCTCTGATACGACCCTGGCCGCATCATGTTATGACACAACTCGACAACACCGAGAATGGCCTAAACACGAGGGGGCCCAAGTACAAAATGAAGCTGTGGAGAAACGTTGCTAGTCTCCTACAAGCTAATCTAGCCCATTCATAGCTCATTGAGCTCAATTCCAGCTCATTTCTAACTTAGCATTATTTCGTTGCTGGAATAAACATTTAATTTGGTTTTTAATTAAATTAGTTTATTTAGTTCAAATAATTATTGTTGTGTTTTAATGTGTCATAATTTGGACATTTTAATTAAGGTTTAATGTGTCCTAGTTTAATACATGTTTAATAGTTGTTTTTAATGTGTCTAAGTTTGAGACAAATTAAATTCATGTTTGAATTAAATTTGCTTAGCCGAATTTAATATGTCCTAGTTGAATTAATTTGCTAAATTTAATTGTTTCAGGTACATGCATGGACAGCTTAAATGTGGTGTGTTGGTGGTTGAGATGCTCCAAGCACCTCTTTGTTTAGTCCAAGAGTCATTGAGTCTTCCCCAAGTTGCCCATTGTGTTCTCCAACAGCCCTTAAGTGTTTTCACACTTGCTGGAGGTTCCTTTCACACTTATGGCTATTCGATTTTGAGCTTTCACACCCAAAACCTATTGAAGTGCCCAAGCCGATTTTAATAGCTCAAGACTATTTAGTTAATCAAAGCAGCAAATTAAAGTAAGTTCACACCTCTTGGCCGAATTTAATTAAGTCCATCTAGCTCTGTAATGGCCTAAATTCAAGGTTATCGGAACAGTGGTTTCGTAACTACAAATCCAATTTAAAAAGAAATTTATTTTAATATCTTTTGCATAAATATTGATATGATAGGAAAATCATATGAAAATATCGATAGAAAAATTTTACCGATTTAGTGGTTAGTTAGAAAAAAAATTATTGAAGAAATTGGGTAAATACAAGGTATCAAGACATCGATATTGTAAAACTGAGTCTAAAATATTTTTATAAATATTTATGAAATGTTAGTAATATGGTATTAAAATTTCGTTAGAAAATTTTAACGTTTAGGCAGTCAATTAAATGAAAAGGACTAAATTGGAAAAGGTGTAAAAGTGGCTAGGATGATTAAATAGCTTAAGTGTTTAATGAGAAAGGATTTAAAAGGCAAATAGACCCAAAATTTATTTGGGCTGGACGGCAAGGGCATAAAATCAGCAAAAAAATGGATGATTTAAGGGTAAAATTGGAATATTGCATTATTAACTAAATAAAACTAGGACTAATATGGAAATATCTAGATTTCTTGTGATTTCTCTTCATTGTCATCAGCCAAAACGCCATAGGCGGGGTTCTTTAAGCTGGTATTTTATAATTTTGAACCAAATCCCGAAGACTCAAATACAAAGCTAGATCGAGGACAGGAAAAAGTTTGGGATTAGTAGATTTTTGTATACGAACAAGTATCGAGGTAAGTTCTTGTAACTTGAATTATATTCTTAAATGCTTGAAACGTGTGTTATTGATGTGAATATGATTTGAATGTTCATTGTACGAAAATTGATGAAACATTGATATATTTGATAAAAGGGTAATAAATCCCGGTTGAATGAAAGGAAAATTCGATGGATCTCTAAAGAGGAATTGACGGTAAAAAGGATCTAGCCCGGACGGGTGATCCTACCCTGATATAACCCTCCCGAAGAATATGTGGAAAATGGATTTAGCTCGGACGGGTAATCCAAATTAGGGTCTGAATTTAGCCTGGACTGGTGATTTAGATCCAAGCTCATTAGAGTAATTGTCATTGCAGGGGATTTAGCCTGGACTAGTAATCTCGACAATACTCTATGAGTTTATATTACAGAGGATTTAGCCTGGACTGGTAATTCCACTGTAAGGATGAGGTTCGCGGGAGTGTGCTATCTGAAATGGAAATGTGCGCACATGAATATGAATTGACGGACTCGGATTTGTACACTAAAGTGTACCCCTGAAAATCCATTGAAATTCTGAAACATTCAACGGGATAAATATGGGAAAATAATAATGGAATGGAAATCATGGTATTGATGAGCTCATCAATCATGGTATATATTATTGATATATTGAAATTATTGGGCTAACTTGAATGTTGAGTTTGTATATGTTAGGATAACAATGCATTGAATGGACGTATGAATGTTTATTGCATTGTATTGAAAATATTAGGTAAGTATAATTCTTGTTACATGAGCTTACTAAGCACAATGTGCTTACCCTGTTTTCCTTTTCCCTGTCTTGTAGTATTAAGAGCTCGGAGGTTGGATTCGGTCGGAAACACATCACACTATCAACCTAAACATTTTGGTATATCAAGAAACTTTATTTTAGAAATCAATGGCATGTATAAGTTAATAAAGTAAAAGTTAATGTGAAATGAATGTAAAGTTAGCCATTGGTGTGGCTAACAAATCTTGGTTTTGGTATACGATGAGGTTAGCTTATGGATATGCATGAATCTATCTTGAAAATAGGTTGAATTGGATTGTTTAATTTGGATTGGTCTCGGTTTAAAATTGCAGGGAAGGTTAGATATCTATAAAGGGGATATATTGAGTTCAAATAAAAAAAAAATTATTAGGTAAACTCCGGTAATACCTCGTACCCTATTCCGGCGACGAATACGAGTAGGGGGTGTTATAAGCTTCTTATTTATTCCAATTAAGCTAAATGACTTAGGAAACTACAAGGGACGTTCAAAGAAGCTTCAAGCCAAGTTCACACCTTAAGGCTCATCAAATTTGGCTGTTCAAACCATAAGGGCTATTCATGCACCACAATTTCATTAAAAATGGCTGCTGCACTTTCAACTTTCCAAGAGAAGAATTAATCACATTCATATTGCCTTGGCTGATCAAATACTTGCTGAATTGAGCTCAGCTCATTAAATCCAATTGATTAGCTGATTGGGAATGCTAATAGCCAAGCTGTTGGCATCACCTAGGTCTAGGACTTGTCAAAAGACATTTTGAGCATTTCAATAGTTCATTTAGCTTATTAAAGCTTAATTGAGCTGATTACTTTGTGTCCATTCAGCTAGAACATTTTAGCCTATAAATGGTTTGCTTTGTAAACATTTGGGGGTTAGACAATAGACTTTTGATACTTTTATGAATTTTCATAACTTTGTGAGTTTATTCAACTCTCAATTTTCGTTTAAGACTCAAGTAGACTTATCTAGCTTGCTAGTGGCGTCTTTCTTATTTCTTTGAACTTATCACTCATAACCGAGTGTGGCGTTCACCCCTTGATACCTTTGGTTCCTATCTCATCATAGATAGTGGGTCAAGGTCCTTTTACTATCAACCATCCAACTTAGGAGTCTTATAAGATTCGGGTCAATACTTTAATATAGTATTGGTTCTTTCTTGATTCTTAAGCCTATTCCATCTATCCGATTTATCCATTTCAAAGTAACTTATTTTCTTTGTTTAGTCGAATCTATACTAAACCCATCTTAAAACTCTTTGAAACCTTTTTGTTTAAGCCTACACTTAGCCGAATTCAACTAAACTCCGAATTGAACGAAACTTCTCCATTTTACGATCGGGCACATCAAACAACTCGAATCAAGTCACGAGACGAGATCGTATCAATCTCAGCATAAAAAATAGAACAATTCCCCAAATATCTATTGAATCCCAAAATCCACTCTCCATCTCAAGTTTTCACTATTCCCCTTACTGCGGCAAACCTACCTTCTTTACAAACAAACCCATCCGTATTTAAACAAACCCAATTACCGCCTAATTGGGGCCATAAATTCAGCCTTGGGATGTGGTTGCAACATTACTATTTAAAGAAGTATATTGCTTTGCCCAGCTATATGATACCTTAACAATTTCAGTCGCATTCCAGGTAACATTCTGAAATATGAAAGAGTTGCGGTTCTTCCAAAGTCATCACGCGACAAACCTAAAAAGACTTTGCCACTCCACATCTCTCAATCTTCGCTTCTGATGGTTCTGCAAGTTTAGAACTAGCCAATCCTATAGACTGTTGACATAAAAGCTGGTATGCCAATCAATTGTGATAAAACGATCCCAAATACTTCAATTAAATTATTTTAAAATATATAAACATACCATTATATTTTGAAATTTTCCATAATAGATAAACATCAAAAACTGAAATTTCTAATCATGCTACAATTTTGAAATAACTCAAGATAAGACTCTCATTCTTCAATCAAAAACCAAAAATATTAATCTCTTGACTAATTTTAATATCATTCGAAACATAAAATTCAAAAGATTTATACAAAACCCATTATCATGTAACATTATAGCATAAACCCAAATATATTCTTCCTAAAATTCGAAACATAAATTTCAAAAGGTATTAAAATAGATTATCAAATTTAAAAAATTGATTCTAATGGTCGAATACATTATTACACTTGAAGAATAACAGGAAAACCAACTTTTATGATATTAAGAATGCACAGATTCTTAGGTTTCGAAATTCAAGAATAACAACTTCATTTAATTTCTTATTATAGATTAAAATTGAAAGAAGATTAAATGTAGATAGTCAACAAATAATAATAGAAGCTGTATGAATATTCAAAATATACATGCCTATAATTTTTAATTTTATATATATATATATAATAATCTACTTTTAAAAAAAAAAAAACAGCCTGCATTCAGTCATCATATAAATGCACTTCCAAAACTAAATCTCATTCTCCTTTCGTTTATAACAAAGAAGATATAACACAAACAAAGCATTTATATAGAGAAATAATATACGCATGGCATTAAACAAAAATCATCAGAGTAACACACAAATATTTTCTGAAGATAAGATATCAAAAAAATTACATATATATTATTTGAGAATGATAACTCTAATATATAATTTTTATATTAACTTAACATTAATCAAATTAGCTCACTTTTAATTTTGGACTAATATTTTATAATAGTAAATGATAACATATAATTAATCTTATTATTATATATGATGTTCATATTTTTTTCCAACACAAAAGATTAATGAAATTTTTAGTTTCTAAATTTAAAAATTAAATCTAATTTGAGATAAATTAGCTCTAATCTAGTATTAGAATTTTTTTTTCGCAATAATTTTAAAATTTGGTAATTTTTTTCAATTTAATCATGAATTTAAATTATATTAAATTGTCGTGAGGTTACACTCTTAATTTTTATCACGTCCTCATTTTAAAATTAGAGAAAATTATATAAAATATAAAAGTACAAAAATTATATATTTTTTTTAATTTACAAATGATAGTGATTCAATGCCGTAAAAAAACTCCAATTTCGAAAGTAATGTAATGTACTTAGTACCAAATCTAAGTCCATGTGAAATCATTATTAACTGCATTCTTGACTTCACAGAGTCAAAAAAGACGGCAAAGGTCAATAAGATAACATTGAATATTATTTACATTGACCACGTTGCAGACACCGATAGCTACCTTGAACGCCCTTAATCAAAATTATGAAATAATTAAAATTTTCGACATAGATAAAAGACGAAATCAGAATAATTTTTTAAAAATAAAATAAAATTTTAATTTTATATAATTTATATTTTTATAATTTTTAAAAAATTAAATTAAATTTTTATAATATTAGAGAAGTCAAAATATAATTTTATTTTTACTAATTTAAAATTAAAAAAATTAAAAGTATAAATAACATTTTTTTCATTTTAAAGAGCAAATTCTCTAGTCCCTAAATTCGCCTCTTGACACTAGGTAATGTTAAGTTGAAGGAAAAAATTTGAAAATTGAATTTCTTCTAGAACGTAGAACCTTGAAGTCAACATATACGGGTGTTGAATAGTTAAGAAGAAATTGTAAAATATGTTAACAGGAAACTAAGCAGAAGTGAATGCTTATTGTTCTCCATCTATTTGTCCAAATAATGGATGAAGATCCGATACAAGGACAAACTTTATATTTTGTTGCGTAACTTTTTTTTTATGGAATTGGATTAAATAAATATAATATATAATATATATATATATATATATATATATATATCTAAGTTCAGCATTCATGAATATGAAATCTATACAACATAAGATAATATCTATATAAACCACCAATAAATTGACAATAGATAATATATTAACAAATATAATTATGTGATACACATATATGTAAGGGTGCAAGAGGATGAACCGTGTAACCGTCCTACTTTTAGTGATACTAAAAAATGCTGTTTTAGAATCCTATTATTAGTTAATTAAGGTTTAGGGACTAAATTGTAAAATTGCAATTGCTATAAAATTTAAATTAATTAAAGACTTGAGGGCTTAAATAACAATTAACCAAAGGTTTAAAATGGTAAATATACCATTTTCCAATAGGATATAGTGCATGATGATGACATCTTTCACTAGTTGTGATTAAAGGATTAATTAAGTTTAATTTAATCAATTTAGGTTAATTAAAGTAAAAAAGATAAAGATAGTGGAAATTCACCATCTTTATTCATCCTTAAACCGTTTACCGTTGTTGCAGCAAAATAAAAACCCTTGCAAGCTTTTGAAGCTTTCGACCATTAATAGGTAAGGGAAATTAAGTCTTTTTCTTGTAATTTTTATAGATCTGGAGTCATGGGAGCTTGGTTTAGTTAACCCGTGTACCAATTTGATAAAATATTAAAATTTTAGGGAGTTTCCATTGTTGATTAATTGATGAATTAGACTGAAATTGATTTTTTTTTAAGCTTGGATTGTGAAAAAGGACTAGATTGTAAAGTTAATCTAGCTTGCTTGTTAACTTTGTTATATTAAGGACCAAATTGAATAAATGTGAAACCTATCATGAAATTATGTTAGAAATAAAAAGTGTAAGGTCCCTAATGAAAATATATGAACTCTTATTTTAATCTGAAGCTAGGAACCGAAAGTTATATTTATCTCGAGTTTAGGGACTGAATTGAATAAAATGTAAAATATAAGGAGAATAAAAAAATATATTTATATATGATCATGTATATCATGATATAACATGAAAATTTTTAGTATTGATTAGTTATATAAAATAATTGCTAGATCAATATTTGGATCAAAGTGGAGTTAATAGGGAAAAACTAAAATTGCAGGTTAGTCCCTAAAAATACACTTGTTTTGGTGTTTTGAATAGGTAAGTTCACATGGCTTTACTAACTCATTTTGTGTGGTATGTATACTTGTATTTAATTTGATATATAAATGTATATGTATGTTTGAGTATATATTGATATACTAATAGTTTGGCACATATGGCTAGAACGGATTGAATTGAAACTTTGTGAATAACTACTGAGTATAATTGTAAGAAAATAATTGATTATAGGTATGATACTGAAATATATGTAATTGATGCCCATGTGAATTTAGTAAAAGCTTAGGATACGATTGGCATGCCAATAGGATCATATGTGCGCTTAATTGAAGATTATTACAGGTTATAACCAGATCTAACCTTTTTGCAAGTTCTCGGGTAATATAGTAAGATCCAACCTTGTCATGGATTCTCAGGTAATATATGAAATAGTTTTAGCCCAGACAGGTAACCTGATGTAAGTTCAACTCGGACGACCAACTTAGTTCACCTGTGTATCCGAGTCCGTTTTACTAGAGTTCCATCGGGTGATATATGTATTTTAATTGAAATGGGATAACTTTATAATGTATTGAATATGGAATGGTAAATGCTTGTAACTTGATATGTGGCATGTGATTACTCTAGTATTAAGTGATGTTATTCATTATATGTAAGTGTGTAACTTATTTAGATTGTTAATGTTGGTATGTGACTAGTTATGACATTATGTGCCAAGGATAACCAAATTGTATACCAAAATGATTGGTAGTTATCATACTTTTAAGTGATCAAGGTAAGCATAGTATTTCCGTTTGAACTTACAAATCATCCCGTAGCATCCCGTAACTTGGATCCAGTGATTGGGTCTTGCAAGGGGTGTTACAAAATGTCATTAACTAATTCCTCTATTCCACCCAAAAGTTGAATGATTTTCAACCCAACAATTTGTGTATGGCCCTTGCCATATGCCTTTAAAGTTAAAAAAGTTGCAATAAACATTAACCTTTTTTCCTAACCCCTATTGTTGTCCTGCTCGGTGACGATTGAGTCCAAGCATACAATTTTCCCCACCAAAGGAATAACTAGCCACTTCAGGTGCCATGTCTCTTTAAAAAAGCAAGTTATTCCTTGGTTGATGGTTCGATCCACTTCGCCCACGACTTTATTGATTAATTATCTACGCGTCTTTCATATATGTACTCCCTCCATCAACTGAGGTGCTTTTACTCTATGAATCCTCGGGGCTCTTCGTGAAGCCAGGAGACAAAACCTAGGTCCCGAGACAATATATACGATTGTTGGGAGTTGTATTGACTGTCTGACAAATTACACTTTGAAGACTGCTCCTGAAGAAGTCGATCCCCCCTCAATAAGCATCTTATTAGAAATTCTGGTAAAAAAGGTAAAGGGTTAAACCAAAATTTCTAGTGATATGCTCTTAGAAATTTTGGTATAATAAAATCCAAAATTTAGGAACCATTGCCAAGAAGACCGCAGCTGGCACCATTGATCATTGCTCTTTGACAGCCGATCAACACCAACAATCCACCTTAACATTATTTCAACCTTATTTTTCCAAATAAGACATTAGTTTTGACAAAATAAGCCCTTTTTTTTCTTAGATCTACAACCAAACTTTTGAGTTCTCTCTCTTTGATCTCCATTTTCAATTGTCAGGTCGGCCTAAAATTTAAATATGTTACTCATCTCCTCCTAACTATCATTTCATTGTTTGAATTTGTGAAAAGTAACCCTAAATTTGCATGAGAAGTGAACAAATTCTCTTTCATTCTTCAAGAAAAGAGAAAACCTATTAATTTTTTTTATTTGTTATTGAATATTGACTTTTCAACTTTAAAAAGAATTGTTCTTTGATTTATTTATTCATTATAATCAAAACTCATCTCCTTTCTTACCTCAAAAACCAAAATGATTAAGAGATTTGTTTGTTTGCACAGAAGCATTTCCATCTCCCTTTTTATTTTCATGGAGAGATTTGAGTGTTAAAAGAATCAAAAGATTCTAAAAGAATTCTTTTAGGTGATGTTTTTTATTAAAAAAAAAGAATAGGAGAGTAGTTCTAAAAATTATTGTTTGGGTTTAGTTTCTAAATTTCAAAAGAGAAAAGAAAAAGATTAGTCTTTAAAGAAAACCAGAAGGATTTGAAAAAAAAAAGTTTGTTCTAAAAAATTTCAAATTCCAGTAACTAGAAAATGAAAATTTTGAGTTTTTCGATGAAAGATTTGAATCTGTCAAACGAAAGTTCTAAAGAGTGAAGAACATGATATTTTGGCATCACATTAGAAATTTTTATATATGGTTAGAAATTTTGGTATTTAGTTAGAGATTTTTGTTAGAGATTGTGATATTTGGTTACAAATTTTGGTATCCATTAGAGATTTTGGTATCAATTAGAGACTTTAGTATTAGTTAGAAATTTCGGTATTAGTTAGAAATTTCGATATTTGTTAGAGCTTTTGGCATCCGTCAAAGATTTTGGCATCATATTAGGCTTATTGGTATAACGTTAGAAGTTTTGGTATAGGCTATTGGTCCCCACCACGGACAAGAAAAAAAATTGGTATACCAAAATATCTAATGATTTCTATTAGAAATTTTGATATTGCGTTAAAAATATTAATATTAACTTATAATTAGTCATTTTTTATTTTTTATTTCAAAGCGTATGGCAAAACCTTTTTTTTTATATACTATAATATTTTTACATCTTATAATTGAATTTTATTGAGTGGCGTTTTAAATACACATGTTAAATTAGGGAAATTATGATTTATGGTAATATTGTTACACTAATAATTGATACTGAATAGATGAATTATGGCTTAAGGGTGTAAAAAGTCCTCAAACTTTTTTTTTAAAAGCAATTAAGTCTTGCTCTTTTTTTTTTTGGCACTCAATTGGGTACTTGAACTTTTAAAATGCATAAAAAATGACCTCAAAATTTAACAATTAATCTCTCCTTTTTTTTGCACTCAATTGGGTACTTGAACCGTCAAAATGTATCAAAAAGTCCTTCAAACTTTTTCAAAAAAAGCAATTAAGCCTCTGCTTTTTTTTTAGTACTAATTGGGTACTTGAACTGCCAAAATGCATCAAAAAGGCTATAGGAGATCTAAGGGGTTGGCAGGGGCCTCGCCGCCTTAAAATAACAGGGCAGAATTAAATAAATGAGGGATTAAATTAGAAATTAAACAGAACTTAAAGTATGAATTGTGAAATAAATAAAAAAAAGGGAAGTAAAGGACTAAATTGGAAATATAACAAAATTTAGCGCCTAAATTACAAGGAAACATAATAAAAAAGGATTAAATTAAGATGAAATACAAAAGTTTAGGGACTCAAAGGGCAATTAATCCAACCTAGTACACGCGTCACTCCCAAGAAGGCAACAGTCTAAGGACCAAACTAAAAACGAATCTAAATTAAATGGTATAATTTTTAAAAAGAAAAAAAATGAAATTAGGACCATATTGAAAAAGACTCAAAGGAGGAAGGACCACAGCGACAATTAGACCCTTTCCTACGAAAACAGGCAGATCCCAGGGGATCTGGATCGGGTCATTGGGTCGGCCCTCAAAACAATGTCATTTTGGGGCGTTTAGGGCTTGGATGAAACGGCGTTGTTTTGATGACCCTATTTAAGTAAAAAGAGAATAAAAAAAACATTTCAGGCTTTTTTTTTTAATTTCTCTTTTCTTTCTTTTTCTCTCTAAAGCTCTCCATGTTCGGGCCACAGGGCCATCAACGCTCTGCTATGGCCACCTCATCAGCAACCGCAACCGTCGCCTCCGATGGCCGGAGTTAAAAAATTTACCTTTTTTAGTCCTTTTGACTCCCCAAAACTAGATCCGAAGGTTAAGCCTTCTAAAAGAAAGAGAAAAAAGAATTGTTTAGTTCTTCGCGCACTTCATGTCCCCTTTCGTCGAAGCCTCGACGAAAAACCTAATGGGTTTGGAAGCATTTGGGGTCAAAAAAAGTCTCCGACGACGGCGGGAGGCGAGACGACCGGTAAAAAAACTTTTATTTCTTATTTATTATGCTATTTTTCAAAAATAGAAAATAAAATAGACTACCTTTTTTTCAACATTTTTCTTTGTTCTATTTCAAAAGAAAAAAAATCCTCCTTTTTGTGTTACAAAGGTTGATTTTATAACCTAAATAATATTACAATATATGTTTTTCCGATTGCTTGTTTCTGTTTCTTTTCCCTTTTTGTGTTTCTTGCAGGGGCAGTGGAAGTCAACGGGGTTGTTGTTGCCGTTTTGGTGCAAGGGGGAAGTTTTCGGGTGCCTGTCCGCTGACATGTCGGGGAGCGGCGTGGCAGGGAGCTTGGGCAACTAGGGTTTCTGCTGAAAGATTAGGATTTTGGGCCATTGGGCTCTCTTTATATTTGGGCTTATAATAATTTTATTGGGCTCTCGAGCCTTGTAAATGGACTATTATTTTTTTGCTGTTGTTTTGTTATTGGTCCCGGGTAAAATTGGGCTCTTACAGGTAAAATTGCACTTTACCCCCAATGGTAAAAATTTGATTTAATCCTCTAAAAATTATAAAGATATAGGCTATTAAAATGGAAAAAATTACATTTTTACTATCATAAAAATATATAATTTAATTTCGCCCCCCAAAAGATTTTCTAACTTCGCCACTGCCCCCTAAGTCATATTTATAGATCTGCCACTAAAAAAGACCCTTTGACCGTTAAAGTTAACTGCCTTTAATTTTTTCAGTTAAAGCCACCATGGGTCACAACCACAGCGTGACATGTGGCAAAAAATGATAAAAAAATAAAAATCAATAAAAGTTATAAAAATTATTAAATTTTAAAAAAAAATATAAAAAATATTTTAAATTTTATAAAAATCATAAAAAATTATAAAATATATAGAAATATAGAAAAAAGTTATAAAATTTTATAAAACCGTAAGAAAATCATAAAAAACGAAAAGAAATATAAAATTAATAAAAATTATAAAAATCATCATACCAAATGAAACATTTTATAATTTTTCTATAATTTTTTAAAGGTTAATGGTCATATAGCCTTTTCAATGGCGAATTTAGAAATATGACATAGGGGGTGCAGGGGTAAAGTCACAAATATTTTTTGGGGAGCAAAATTAAATTATATATTTTTATGATAGTAAAAATGTCATTTTGTTATTTTAATAGTCTATATCTTTATAATTTTTAGAGGATTAAATAAAATTTTTTATCATTTTTGAGGGGCAAAGTGTAATTTTACCATTACAAATTTAAAAATTTATAAATTATAAAAAGCCGAAATGGAAATTTTTCTATTTTAGGGGGGCGGGGCCCTTGCCAACCCCTCTAGATTCACCCCTGGCCTTTTTTTATGCATTTTAGCAATTCAAGTATCCAATTGAGTGCAAAAAAAAAGTGACTTAATTGCTTTTTTTGAAAAAGTTCGAGGGCCTTTTTTTATGCATTTTGAAAGTACAAGTATCCAATTGAGTGCAAAAAAAAAAGCAGGGGCTTAATTGCTTTTTTTTTTGAAAAAGTTGTAGGGCTTTTTATACCCTTAAGCCATGAATTTTTAATACACATTTGGTAGAAGTGTTATTTTTTTACACATGTTTTATATATGGGTTAGGAATAAACTAATTCAATTGGTAATATTTAGCCAATCCCATTATTTATTTTTAGCAAAGAGAATGATTTTCATTTTTTTGCTAATTTTAAAGAATTATTCATCTTTCTAATTTTAAGTCTAAATTTATAATAAATATTCTTTATTTTACGTCTAATTATTATAATACATACATAATAAATAATTTTTTTCCTCTTGTTATTACTCTAGCAATGGGACGAGATATAAATATTATAATTTATAACAAAAACGCTCCTAAGTTTTTTGTACTATAAAATTGTATTTTATTTATTGAATGGTTTGGTATTACAGTTTTTTTTTTTTCAATAACGAAGTTAGTAATTTTAGGTTGGAAAGGATAAAAGAACAAATTGTTAGAAGGGTTAAATTTAAAAATTCCATACTAAAATCCTTAAATTGAATTACTAATTTTAGGGTTTAAAGTTAGAATATAATCATTTTATTCAGAAGAGTTAAGATAGGTGTTTATACGCAATGTCAAATTGGGTCAAGGTCGGTTTATGTATGATATTAATATAGGTTATATTTGTTAAAAGTCAATATGATCCAAAATATAAATTTAAAATTTTGCTTAAGTTAATCCATATTATTTTTTAAAATACATTGTTTTTTATTTAATATTTAATATTTTAGATAGTTTTTCTTTTATTAAAATTTTAAATTTAGACAACTTTTACATATTTTTTAATTTTTATATGGTATTGTATGATTATATATTTATTCTTATATGATATAAATTATGTAGTATATAAAAATAAAATAAAATAATTACAAAAGTATAAAATGAGTTAGGTTAATCCGAAAATGTTAAAGCTTTAACTCGACCCACATTTTAAACGAACTTAATTTTCTTATCAAATTAATTTTTTGGGCCTCATACTTTTATCTAAACCTTCTTATATTTTAAACTTAAACTTTGAACATATAATTTCGCCAATAAAGAAATTTACTTACGTGTCTCTTCTAGATTACATTTTTTTTTAAATTTATGTACTTTAACCATGTTATCACCGACAACCATGGAATGCAAAGCAATGAGCAAGAATAGGCACCAATCTTCTATGCCATTTTAATATCAGCACCATCATCATCCACATCATTGTCATTATCATTATCATTATCATAAATGAGACAAAGCTTTTTCCCCCTTTCTTTCCAATGTACAAAATTTTTACATATATATTATAAAAATGAGCCATTATTGCATCACATATCATAGGCCATGGTCCAAGCCACCTTGAAAGAATTAAAGGAGGATAAGGGGAAGTGACCATAATTACAAGATTTGTTGTAGGTCTCCTTTATAATTGATATAGCTAAACTTTATGTAAAGCTAACATTGTAAGCATTGGCTGATCGCTACAGGACCATATAAAAATGTCTTCCAAATGAAAGCATAACACTGTACCCTAATTATCAATCTCTGATCTCTCTTTACCTTTTTCCCCTCCTTCAGTTTGATAACTTCAGACTGTAATAACAAGCATAATTGAAGTTATAGCACTCAGCAATTGGCATACCAGTTATAATTACTAGGTTGCATGCTACATTCACTGTGGACCCTTGGCTAAATCTGCTCACCCCATAAATAAAAGCCAAATGCGGATTACTACTTGCTAAATGATTACATTTTGTGTTCAAAGTTGGTGGAAATGATCTGTACTTGTAATACAAAATGTTGGAGAAATTCTTGATTATCTAATTTTGATTTGATTCCTTCATTTAAAAAAAAAAAAACAGTTTATGGTACGGAAACACACTTCACCATCATTAGGCCATTTATGTCACCCTTTATTTGAAACTTTTAAGTACAAAAACAAAGCAAATTAAATTGACTGAAACTTTAAGCCAATGCACATGGATTGAGCCTACCAAGATTTTAAAATAAAGGGTCTTTTTGGCCAACCCTTCATCATTGCAGCTTTGGAATTCATTTTAGTTTTTGGCAAAATAAAATAAAATTATTTTCAAAATCCGAATTATTATCATAATTGTTGGTCACAAAATGAAGGGGTTTTGGTAGTTTGGATGGATTGTTTTCATCTTTTTGTTTGACTGCAAAAACCCAATTTGAGACTGTTTAAGCATCATCCGTAATTATTCAAAATGCTAATGATGATGGTAGAAGTAGCTTTTCCACTGCCATGTGTGGTGCCAAAATTCCTCCTCACTTTTTCTTTTGGCTAAACCATGCGGTGTGGTATTATTCTCCAACATTTCTACTTTCCTGGGATCTTGCTTGGAATGCGTAAACTAATGTTTTTATTAAGACCAAAACAAATCACGCCAATTATTTTCAACTGCTTTAGCGATAAATCTGACAGTTATATTTCAAAGTTAATTTGCCTTGGTTTTAATATTGTTAAATCCTTTGGTAGTATCTAGAAACTCATATTTTAGCGTAATTATTTGTAATTATAATTGATAAATTTTATAGTATTAAGTTTAATTGAATCACTTTAATTATATTTTTTTTTATTTTTAGGAGGAATGTGAGAATTAAAGTAATTACGTAAGTAATTACATTCAAATTCAATAACGTTATGATTTTTTACGCTTATACATGATTGAGCTTTAAAAGGAATTTTTTTATACAAATTTAAGTTATGAAAATTATATTATAAACATGAGTGCATATAAGTGTTTGGGATGGTTATGACAAAAAAATTCTAAAGTTATATTATAAAAATAATTTATGTATATTTTATGAAGTTATAACGAAAAATTATATTATTTAAATCCTAAACATTTTTGAAGTAATAACAAAAAAGTATATTATAAAAAATAATTTACGTGTTATAAGAAGTGTTATAATATACTTATTTATAAAAAAATTTGTAGTAAAAAAGTAAAGACATTATTTATATGTGTGTCCATGTTGTATATTATAAAAATTAATACTTAAAAAAAGTGTTAAAAATAATTTTCTAAAGTTATGTCAAAAAAATATATTATTTATAATAAATATTATCAAAATTATTGGGCACTTTATAAAACATTTTTTAAAGTTATATATTATAAATTTTATTTTTAACATAATTTATATATAAAAAGAGTTATAACATAGTATAAAATTTTCTCCAAATTAAGCTTATATATATATATATATATATATATATTTGTAATTAAAGCTACAAAATATTTGTACCATGGACATAAATATTATCTCGTAAATGCTAGTTATTTAAATACAAAATATTTCTTGCACCATATTCTGGGCTACGATACTATTTAAGAGAATAGAGCCAGATACAAGCGCTAAAGATGACTCGCAAACTCTTTAACTTGAAACATCCAAAGCTTTGAAATGTGGTTGAGAAAACATTTGTTGCTCTAAAAAAAAGATTTTTCATATTAACAACATCACCAAGGTATAGCATAAGAAAACAAGGTTAAGTCATATGACATGTTGCATACTTCATAACTTCATTTGTAGATGGAATTAGGATGATCCATAATTTGAAGAGTACATAGAAGAAGAAGATCTTGATAATCTTAGTGATACATATTCAGATTCAGATGATGATATGGAGTGTATGTTAAATGTTAAATAAGAAATAACCAACAAATATGAAATGTTAAAGCAAATAGATAAAATTACATCTGATGTTTTCTTTTCTTGTTATTTTTATAAGTAATTATTGTAACACCCCAAAACCCGACCTAGAATTTTCAACCGAATCGTAGAGGTCATATTGACCACCAAAATGGCACAATACGAATCACAAGTTCAAACATATAGATTCTTTTCAAAAATCTTTTTCTCTTGCCGCTTACCAAGACTAAAAACAAATTTTTCCAAAAATGTGGTGTGCAGGGTGGATGAAGTGGTGTTCGGTTGGTTGTATGGGTTTTTAGTTTGCTGCATACATTTTCATATTCGAGTATAAGTCCGTCTGCAAGGATAGTGGCACAACTGCGAAATAATTTGAGTAGTCTGACGTGATTAGGTAATTGGTGTATTAAGGATAATATCTTTATGTCATATTTGGCAATGACACTGTTTATATGTCTGATTACCAGATCAAGACTTTACAACTATTTTGGTCTCACATTGAGTTCACGTAGCTCATCCCCTTAGTTTCCTCTTTTTTTAGGTTAACTTTGAGCTTGGAGGTTGGACTCAGCATACCGGTAGTCTTGAATTCTTAAAGAGTTTGGTTTGTTTTAATGATGATTCTTAAATTTAATTTATTATTTTCAGTTGATTTGTAAGGGAGTTTATAATATTGTGGTATGAGCTTTTGTTTTCAGACAATCAATACATTTTAAGTTTATGGTTTTCAAAACTTAAAATTTGTAATTTACGCATCAATTTAAAACTAAATATGATCTTTTGTCAAGATGACAATATAGTTATCAATAAATCAGTAATTGTAAATTAGTTCCAAGTAGAGTTTTAAACGAAAGTAATTTCAACGTTTGTAAAGTGTTTTGGCAAAATTTGTTTTCAGTCTTGGTAAGCGACAAGAGAAAAAAATTTGTGTTTTGAAAATGTTTTGTGAAAACGAAATGTTTGAGACTTCGATGCTAGTCGTATGAAACTTTAATATTGTAAGTTTAGACCTATAAAATTAGAACTATAATGTTTAGATTTTTTTTTTGTGTTTTGTTTCAATATTGTAGATCTCTTAAGTTTAGTTACGAGGTTCAATATGGATTCTAGTGACAAGCTAAATTGCGAGGATCAGCCTAGTAAGACTCTCGAAGAGTCATTTGCTTCTCTGGGATGTGTGACTGTTCAGGATCAGAGGTCGCTGTGGTTTCGCTAGCTACAGGTAACGATAACCCGGAGGTTGGTACTGAGACATTGACTCAGATGGTAAGGGAAGTTTTACAGAAAGTCTTCGATACTAGTTTAGAGAGAATCAGGGAAGTGGTTCACGGTAGGTGTGAGGAGTGTGGAAAGAAGAGGCATTGCGGTTCTTTGGGTCCGGAGCCTCAATTTGCGAAGTATGTCAAATCTTAACAAGATGGTAGTAAAGGTAATGACGAAGGTTCTACTAGTGGCATGGACATTTCGATCTGTGGGCATTGTAAGAAACGTAATCTGGGCAAATGTCGAAAAAAGTTAGGAGTGTGTTTCAAATGCGGGTCCACAAAACATCAGATATGGGAGTGTCCTCGAAGACATTAAGACAGGTATGGTTGTAGGTTATTTTTACTTGGTGTATTGTTGTTTGAGAATGATTTGACTATCTATTTATAGAATAGTGCTTTGTGTGTGTTAGTAAAGTAATATTGTTTTCGGTAGAGGTTAAGTATGGTATGGTAGTGCGTTGGGATTAGAGTACGTAGTGGGAGTGTAGTAGGGGGACTTGTGTTTAAACGATTGATCTGTTAGTGGGAAATTTCGGGGACAAAATTTCTTTAAGTGTAATTACTACCCTAATAATTACACTATATTGCTTAAATAGACTTTTACTAGCAATTTGATTTTATTTATTAGAATTTAACAATTAAATGCAAAGTTCAAGTTTAAATTGAGCTTTGACTTTAAAATTTAAACCTCAATTTAATTACTCTAATTATTAGTTCAATTAAATCTTGCAGTTGTTTTTTTTTTGAAAAAAAATTTATAAACCCAAATTTAAATCTTAATATTTCTATCATTTTTATTTTTTTAAATTAAAAAAACTATTTGTTCGATTAATAAATGACATAACCCTAAGCATATAACTATAATTGTATGTTATTTGGTTCAGAAAAAGTTAGTACAAATTAAAAGAAATCTAATATGATTAATGATAATCGCACTTTAGTTATCAAATAAAGTATAGTTGGCTATATGTAAATACACTGGTAACTAATTTTTATTTATAATGAGCTAATTAGAAATTATGCTAAATTAGAAATTGTACTAAATGTGTATAAGTTACAAATTAAGGTCATGATCTTCAAATTATATGAAACTTAATTTATTTTACTACTTGAATCGTATGAGTGTTTGAGTGGAGTGGGTTTCTGAGTAGTGGAATGAATGGGGAGTCATGTGGAGCGTTTTTAGGAGTGAATTGGGGGAATGGGGTAGTTATCGAGATTTGATTTTTTTTCCATTACCGAAATTCTATTTTTTTCTCCAAAAAGATCTCTGTCGAATTTCTCCTCTTGTTCCTCTTAGTTGCTGCCGTTTTCACCTTCCTTTTTGCTACCAAAGTAATTGTTTTTTTGCCTCTTTTCTTTCTAATTTCTTTCCCACTCAGTTTTGTGTCGTTTCTTCTTTGATGGTGATCGTTTGGTAAGTGTTGGTTAAGTAGATATGTTCACTGGTTAGTTTTTTTTTATAACTATTCATTGACAAGGGTAACTGTTATTGTTTAAGAGAGGCTTTGAGGGCTCTGAACTGATTACGGAAGACTTGGGTTTTTGAGGAACCGTTACTGTTCAATCGAAGGTGAGTTTTGTCGCTCGTTGGGTGAGTTTCCATTTCGGGATTTGTTACAATTCCATTTAAGTGACTGAAAAATGGATGTTCTATTGTCGAATATAGGTTTTAAAGTGCTCGAAAGTGATTACGCATCAAAATCGAACCAAGTGTGTACTCGAATCATTGAAATCACAACTTGGCGAAAAACTAAAAAGTGGACTGTAGACGCCACACGGGCGTGTGGTCGCCCGTGTAGTAGGCCGTGTGGCTAGACACGGCCGTATGAATGACGAGCTACGCCGTACGCGCATGACACGGGTGTATGACATGGCTGCATGATGTCAGGTGAGGCCGTGTGCGAGACACGGGCTAGACCAATTAGGTCGTGTGGGCTACACAGGCATATGGGCCCACACGAGTGAACCACACAGGCGTATGGGATTATGGGCCACGCTGTGTGGTCCACATGACCAAGGCCGAATTGGGCCGTGTAGGCCACATGGGCGTGTGGGCCCACACGAGCAGACCAATACGGGCGCGTGAGCCCAATTTCACTGGTTTGTTTGCCAAGGTTGCACGGGTCTCCCAAGACGACTGTGAACCTACTGTAGGGTCGGTAAGCCATACTTAGACCCCTAACTGTATGAAATGACTACATGATTGATAGATGATATTGAGTATGACTTAAATTTTGCTGTACTACTACTGTATATACTAATATCATGATATGGCACAGTATAATTGTATGATACATTGCATGGCAACTCTGTTACACAACACTAATGGCTCTTAGCCTATTATTACTGGCAGCTTGGCTGCAAATACTGTTTAGCGCTGCAACCGGTGCTAATTTGTAAGTGTAGGGATGGGTGGGTGATTTAATCCCTACAGGAGTGCAGGGTTAGATAGGAGATAGTGTATGGTGGATGGTTGGGTAGGACTTGCATACTGTACATAGCATTTCTGCATACTGATATTGTGAAGGGCTTAAGCCCTACTGTACTGCCACTATCACTGTACTGCACTGTAATAGGCTACAGCCCTACTGCTTACTGATTCTATGATGGACCAAGGCCCTACTTCTACTGTCAGTGGTACTATCACTGTAATGGGCCCAGGCCCAACTGATTACTGTTACTAAGAAGGGCTTAGGCCTAAACTGTTATATGCTTTCATACTATTTGTTTATTTGCATGGGGATTACACACTGAGTTTTCGAAAACTCACCCCCTTTTGTTTTACTATACAAGTAACCCCTAAACTTAGGCAGATCAGTACTACAGAGGACTCAGTGATGGCCAAATGATTATTTATAGTTTCGTATTTAAATTATAATTTTTTAAGTATTATTTGAGGTATTTTTCTATAACGTGGCCGTTATGGATTATTACTTTAATTTGGGTATTATTTTTCATTGGTTACGATTTATAACTGTTAGTGGTAGGAAACACTGGTTTTCAAAAGAGACAAATGTTTTAACAAAATCTCACAAACCATTTTAGAAGCTTCCGCAAGGTAAACATTTTGAGAATGATTATTTATTTGTAAATAAATAACGGTTGAAAACGTATAATGTTTTGGAAACAAATAACTTGATTTGGAATTAGCGTAAGATAGTAAAAAGTTATTTAAATGAAGAAATGGTTTTTAGCAACGACTCAGTTTTTGAAAACACTTCCATGTGGCTTTGCCAGATTCGGCCATAATGTCTAGGCCGGGTTTGGGGTGTTACATTTAGTTTCATATAAGATTTAATTCATTCTAACAAGTGGCATTAGAACATTGCCAAGTTGAATAATTGGAAATGGAAGATTTATTCTAATCTTTTAAATGATTTATTCTTAAGATTTTATGGATTTAATATATCAATTTAGTGTTATGATTAAATATATGTTGAATCTTTGATTTTTTTTATGTTGAATTTTTTAAAGGATTTATGAATATAGATTGAATGAATATTTGAATATGTTTATTTTAGAAAGGTAGCTGATGTGGACGAGGACAAAGGTGATGATTTGTTGCTCTCCACATAATCTAGTTGAAGGTGGAGTCGTGTCAAATGTCAATCATGTGCCTGATTTAGAGAATAATCTCATCTTTCTTTTGGTCTTTAAGACTCAAGTGGTTCACAGAATGTTTAAGGAAAGGTTGGTTGTAAAGGGTTACAATCAGGTGGAGAGAGAGTCTCCCCTATTCAGGTATTATTGGCCCTTGTTACATTATGCAACTTTGATTTGAAGAATAAGAGTCTTTTAGTTTCCAAGTTTGAGCATGATTTAGACTTGGTTGGCATTTAGCAAAATTCAAGTTTGGCCCGTGACGGAGCATAGAAAAATAGACATGATAAATATAAGTTAATGTGGAGATTTGTAAGGCGTGCCTCGTATTCATCGGACATGTTGCAAGCACTTTAGACGAGAATCGAAGAGCAACTAAAGAAGTGACAAAATAGGCTCAACGTTGGGACGAGGAGTGTCAGCTCGTCAGGACAACGCGATGGACGAAGTCATGACGAGGCAAATGGAACGTTGCGATGTCATGACATGTTCTCCTATTTGGCAGCCACACTTTAGACTTTTAGCAGGACTTCTTCTCCCAATTAAACTTTGATTATTCAAGGGATATTTAAGTATGATTAGAACTCTAACCTTAGCCTATTTAAAGGAACCTTGTATCCCTGTTTTGAGATGCCAATCAGCAAGGGCTTTTCTTTTGAGGGCAACAAGATATAGTTGTAGACGAGTTTTGGTGAGAGTTTTCGTGATAATTGTGGAGACTATTTTATAGCCCTATTGTGAGTGTCCTATAAGAATTAGGGTTTTGTTTACCATTTTGCTCTTTAGGATTTTGATCTTTGTATTTGGGGTTTTGGGTAATGTACATTTAGTACGTTTAAGTTTATTTTCTCCACATTGTACATTCGTTTGTTTACTCATTTATTGAAAAGCTTATACCTTATTTGCCTATGATTTTTATCCTCTTCAGAGGAGCTTTCAACGTAAGTATTTGTGTTCGATCTTCTCTACCTTTTCTTTCTCATTGTTTATACAGGTCGATTCCCAATAAATTTTCTTCCACCATATACAGATGAGAGTACCTCTCATGAAAAGAGAGATGAAAAGTTGGAAAAGATCAAAGTTAATATGTTTGATTATAGTGAAAAAGGTCATCCAAGAAACATTTTAAGGCATCATATCAATTAAGATTATTGTTAGATATTGTTCTAAATTCTAATTGGCGTTAAAATAGGATTGATATAATTCTACTGGTTCAAGATTACTTGGTCACTAAATTTACTTAATTAATATTTATATTATATGATAAGTCTTAAGAAATTAGAATCTTTAGTGACCAAATAATAAGTTTATAAATAAAGAGTAATTATATATATATTGGATACAGGCTAAAAGGGTTGAACCATCTTAAATTTGTGTTGTCATTTTTGTTTTGGTTTGATCATTTATTCTTAAGTGCTTGTTACGAGTTACTATGTTATCTCTAGCAATTACCATGGCTAAGAAATTCTTCAAAATTTATCCATGAGTTTCTTGGTCTTGGGTTTCTTCAAAATGGAAAAAAATGAATTTCTGGACAAATGAATTCAACTTAATCTTTCCTTGATGTGCTTTACTTCTAGTGGTTGGACCATTCGGAAGATTGATATCTTGATTCCTTTTAGAATTAGTGGTTGTATCAATCACCATAAACATGCCAAAATTGTTTAAATTAGGTCATCTTCGACAATGTTCAATCAATTTTAATAAAGAGACACAACTAAAATAGTAATTCCACAATATTTTTTTTAACAACAAACCCAGTGACTTGCAAGTCTAGTTAATGACCCAATTTATCACAATAATATCGAATTATGCTCCATAAAGTTGACTTTACACCAAACTTGTCAAGACATCTAAATCAAACAGAGTTCACAACCATAAATAATATTTTATTCCTATTTTTCACTTTTTTTGAAGTCAAGCATCTTAATGGCTTGTTTAGAGTGTCACTAAATCTTTTGGCACGAAGAGAGATGACAATATTAACACCTCACCTTAGCTACTCAATCAATCACAACTCTAGTTGGTTACTAGCTATACTCATAATTATTATGACCAGGGGAGTAAGTGAACAGCTTAGAATATCAGTTAATCTTTTGAAACAAAGATAGATGATAACTTGAGCATCCCATCCTGATCACTCAATTAGTCAGAGTTCTAAGACTTCATTGTTTTTTTTTTCATTTTTTCCTTTTTGATTTATATATGTTGATATTTTTTTTATTCTCCCCCTTTTCCCCTCCCGGGATTACTCCTCGTATTTATAAGGCATGGTTATTTGATAGGATATACGAGGGGATAACTATGTGTCATGCATGAGGACATGTTATCCCTCCTAGATCTGACATGTATCTTCTGATGGGTTCCTTGAAGAGAAATCCTTACAAATGTACGAATAAGGAGAAGGTGAGCTGTAGACGTTAAGTAGACAGGGGGATGGCGTACCATGGACACGAGAGATGGCTATCTATGGATGTTAGACGGACAGGGGGATGGTGAGCTATTCAGGTTCTCGAGTTGGGTCACCATGCTCAGGTTTCTCTAGTCGGGTTGCCATCTAAATCGAATCATGAGACGTGTGATTGTAACAATTTGTCCCTCGACTAGTTAAAGAAGGGTTATAAAGTGACCTTTCTAAGACACTTACATGTGTTGAACGCATGATGTTGGGTCTAGACGATAGTTTTAACTTTGAAACTTGCTGGATACATTTCTGTCCATCTAACAGTTTAAATAAAGGGAATCTTCATGAAGAAGATTGATCATCCCCAAAATTTTTATTCCTTCTAAATTTTTTGAAACCCTATTTTCTTACTTAACTTCAATTTGGTTAACTCTTTTGTTGGTTCGCTTTTAAGATCATCATTGATCAAGAGGTAAATTATCTTCTTTATGCACTGTACCATATATTTCATTTACCTATGCATAAGTAAAGTATTCCGTGGTGGTTGTGCCCAGTAGGGGCGTGGTGTAACACCCATTAACCAGTCTGATCACCAGACTCGAGCTATGGAATAGTACATTCATAACCAGAACAGAACGCCTCCAATTCACAATGATTATTTCAAATAAACATGGAATACTTCATAAATATAAAATTACTACTTAAATTAAATAGAAATCATACAATCAAATCCAATTCAATTCATAAATGCCAAATACAATATTTCCAAGGCCTTATACGAGCTTACATATGCTCTAGTATCACCCAAACTTCAACTAGGACTAATTTGTAACATTTTTAAAATTACAGATCAATTATATCAAAAATAAATCCTTCAAATAATAATTCATGTCTTAAACACTCAAGTATTATGATATATAATTAATTCGAGTCTTCTTCGACCTTACGAAAGCTCTTAAGTTAACCCGAACACAAATAAGGATTAAATTTAAACATTTTGAAAAGTTAAAGAAAAGTATGAAAAACAGAGGTCACATGGCCATGTGCCCAAGCCGTGTAACTCTTTGTGACCCTGTGGCAAAAAAATGGCCATGCTCTCTAGTAGTCACATGGCCATATGGCCAAACTGTGTAACAAACGGGGATCGTGTGGACCAAAATGTTAATATTTTACAAGCTGCACACGGTTGTGCCTTCGACTTGTGTATCTCACACAACCGTTTGACCGCCTATATGGTACCAAATAGATCATAAAGTATTTAATTCAAAATAAATTTTCAAAGTAACTTCAAAACACATTTTGGCAATTCAAAACATTTCAAAATCAAGCCAAAACATACATATATCAATCCCTAACTCACTAACCAATATACCTCAATGGCGCCATCACAATTTGAGGATTTCAAAAAATTATAATCCATTCAACTCAATTAATACCATTTATGCTATTCACTTCACATTACTCAACCTTCTCATATATGCAAAACATTAATGTATCATCCACAACCAACACCAACTATCATGTCATATTGGCACCAAGTACCCCTCAACAAGAACACTTTAGATCATATAAATCAATTTCTAAATATACCTCATTTAGTACACAAATGACATCTCCATTTTTACCTTTTTCATCATTGAAATCATGCATACATTCCTTATCCATTTATTTCTATACTAATCACTTATGCATCAAGCCATTATCAAGAATAAACTAACCATTAACTTTCATCATTCGCACACATATATATAGTGAGATACAGATATATAAACATAACATGCAAGCCTTCAATACCATTATCAATCATGTAAAACACTTACACATATCAACCTATGTACATAACATATAACCAATCAAAACACAAACCACATTCAAGAACAAAAGCATCAACACGCAAAATGTAACACCCCTTACCCGTATTTGACACTGGGATAGGGTACAGGGTGTTTCATTTAGTGGTATTAGAGCTATAGTTTAGTCGATTCTAGGACTAACTTAGCTTGTGCACGAGTGTAGCTATACATGCCATAATTGTAATATGATAGTGTGACGACTCCTGACGATTATAAATTGTATTTTCTTCTAGTAAATGGATCCTGAAGGATCTATGGTGGATGATGTGGAGAGTAATGCACTAGCTCTAGCAAAAAGGACTACGCTAGTTGAAACTAGGTCCGTGACAATGAGTTAGGGTGAAGGGGCTAGAGAAGCCTACCTCCAAATGATGAACGCTTGGTACACGAAGTTTATTTGAGCAAATCCGAATACTTCTCCTCCCCTACTTCCTCTTATTCCTCAGCCTCCCCCTATAGCTCCTCAAGGAGCAAAAATGAGTAGAAGAGAGAAACCCCCGGTAGACCGAATTAGAAAACATGGGGCCGAGGAATTTTGGGCAAACAAAGATAAAGACCCGAAGAGAGCAGAGTTCTGCTTAGAGAATACATTAGGGTATTTGATGAGCTGTCATGCACGCCTGATGAGTGCATGAAGTGTGTGGTGTCACTACTGCGAGATTCGGCCTATTAGTGGTGGAATACTCTCATGTCAGTTGTACCGAGAGAGTAACTTAAGAATTCTTCCTGGAGGAGTTCCATAAAAAGTACATTAATTAGAGGTTCATAGACCAAAAGAGGAAGGAATTTCTAAAATTAAAACAAGATCGAATGATAGTGACAGAATATGAGCGTGAATTCGTAAGGCTCAATAAATACGCTAGGGAATGTGTATCCACAAAAGCCATAATGTGTAGAAGGTTTGAAGATGGTCTGAATGAGGACATTCGATTGTTGGTTGGTATTCTTAAGTTGCAAGAATTTGTAGTGCTTGTTGATAGAGCATGTAAGGCTAAAGAGCTAGCCACAGAGAAGAGAAGAGCGGATATGGAGTCTAGTGACTCAAAGAAAAGACAGATAGGGAAATCGCATCAATCATTATCCAAGAGATCGAGAGAGTTCATCATCCAATCAAATACTTTAATGGGATTTTCAGGCAGAAACAAGAATAAGCAACATGCGACGACTAAAGCTTAGACTACTTCCATTGTGAGTGCAGGTAGTGTTCGACCAAATAAACCTGAGTGCTCACAATGTGGTAGTCAACACTTCGGCGAGTGTTGAGGAAATGAAAGAGGCTACTTCAAGTGCGGTTCACTAGACCACTTCATCCAAAATTGCCTTGAGTTGGATGAGAATGATAAAAAGTAAGATGCAAGGGCAAGTAATGCTCATTCGAGGGGTAGACCACAAAAGAATCTGGGAATTGGGGCTGGAAGCAGAGGTAAGCCTAGAGATTCTACTGTGAGGTCCGAGGGTAGAGCGCCTACAAAGATCTACGATATCCGTGCCCATGAAGAAGCTTCGTCTCCCGACATGGTTATGGATACCTTTTCTATCTATGATATTTCTATGATAGCTTTGATTGATCTGGGGTCTACCTATTCCTATATTTGCATGAAATTTATGTCTAGAATGAAAATGTTAGTGGAGGTCATTTTTTTCCGGCTAACCTAATGTTACTAACGTTTGATGAATTTGACATAATCCTTGGAATGGATTGCTTGACTACTCATGATGTAGTGGTAAATTACGAAGGAAAATTCATTGAACTGAAATGTGAAAACGGGAATGTTCTTTGGGTTGGATCAGGTGAAATTGATAGCTCGCGGGTAGTAATGTCTTTGATGACAGCTCAGAGATACTTGAGAAAAGGGTATGAGCCATATCTTGCTTTTGTGTTAAATACTCAAATGTTAGAAGCAAAGATTGAGTCAATGCTAGTGGTATGAGAGTATTAAGATGTATTTCTGGAAGAGTTGCTCGGATTACCCCTAACTAGGGAAGTTGAGTTTGGTATCGAGTTGGTCCCTGGTACGGCACCTATATCGATCACTCCATATAAGATGACCCCGACTGAGTTGAATGAATTAAAGGTACAGTTGCAAGAATTAACAAACAAGGGTTTTGCTAGACCGAGCTACTCCCCGTGGGATGCACTGGTATTATTTGTGAAGAAGAAGGATAGTTCAATGAGATTGTGCATAGAATATTGTCAGCTCAACAAGGTTACAGTGAAGAATAAGTATCCTTTACTGAGGATCGATGACTTGTTTGACCAGCTAAAAGGAGCAACCGTGTTCTCTAAGATAGACCTAAGGTCGGGGTATTACCAGCTGATAGTCAAGGAACAAGATGTGCCAAAAACTGCCTTTCGGACGAGGTACGGCCATTATGAGTTCCTCGCATGCCCTTTGGCTTGACAAATGCTCCTCCTATATTTATGGATTTAATGAACCGTATTTTTTGACCGTACTTGGATAAGTTCGTCCTGGTTTTTATTGATAATATACTCATTTATTCTCATAATGAGAGTGAGCATGCGGAGCATTTGATGACTGTATTGCAAACCTTGAGAGATAAACAATTGTATGCCCAGTTCAATAAAAGCGAATTTTGGCTACGAGAAGTCAGATTTCTGGGACACATTGTGTCAGGAGATGGGATCAGAGTTGATCCTAGTAAAATATCGATTATTGTTGAGTGGAAACTGCCAATAAATGTATCGAAAATTAGAAGCTTTTTGGGCTTAGCGGGTTATTACAGACGATTTGTTAAAGGTTTCTCCATGATTGCTACACTGATAATGAGACTACTGCAGAAAGACGTCAAGTTTGAATGGACGAAAATGTGTCAGTAGAGCTTTGAGAAACTAAAGGCTTTGTTGACCAAAGCCCTAGTGTTAGTGCAACCGAAACTGGGAAAAGAATTTGTGATGTATAGCGATGCATCTTTAAATAGATTGGGGTGTGTACTTATGCAAGAAGGTAAGGAAATAGCCTATGCCTCGAGACAACTAAAGCCACACGAGAAAAACTACCAGACCCACGATTTGGAGTTGGCCACCACAGTTTTTGCATTGAAAATTTGGAGACACCACTTGTATGGCCAGAAATGCCGAATATCCACCGACCATAAAAGCCTTAAATAATTGATGACTAAAAAGGAGTTAAACTTACAGCAACGAAGATGGTTGGAGTTGATAAAAGACTACAAGATAATAATTGATTATTACCCCGGAAAAGGGAATGTAGTCGTCGATGCTTTGAGTAGGAAGTCATTATTCGCCTTAAGGGCCATGAATACTCAATTGACTGTAAATGATGATGGATCCATCCTAGCCGAGATGAGAGTCAGACCGATGTTTCTACAAGAGATTGTCGAAGCTCAGAAAAATGACAAGGATTTGCAAGCCAAGATAACTTAGTGCGAGACAAGTAATGAATCAGATTTCCGAGTTGGTGCTGATGGTTGTTTGATGTACCGAGATAGAATCTGTGTGCCTAAAGATGATGACCTTATTCAAAAGATTTTGCAAGAGGCGCATAGTGGTTGCTTGTCTATCCATCCAAGTAGCGTAAAAATGTATATTGACTTGAAGAAACTGTATTGGTGGTCGGGAATGAAAAGAGACATTTCAGAGTTCGTCTCTAAGTGCCTAATTTGTCAGTAAGTGAAAGCTAAAGACCAAGTTCCTTTGGGTTTACTTCAGTCGGTAATGGTCCCCGAGTGGAAATGGGACTGCATTACCATGGATTTTGTTTCCGGGGTGTCCATTGACGCCAAAGAAGAGAGATGCAGTATAGGTTGTCGTGGATAGACTAACAAAGTCGGCTCATTTCATACTGATTCATATGGACTATTCACTTGAGAAACTAGCCGATTTGTATATCTCTGAGATCGTGAGACTTCACGAAGTGCCATTGTCAATAATTTCGGATAGAAACCTAAGGTTTATATTACGATTTTGGAAGAAGCTACAAGAAAATTTAGGGGCAAAACTAAATTTTAGTACGGCTTTTCACCTGTAAACCGACAGTCAGTCTGAAAGAGTAATCTAGATCCAAGAGGACATGTTACGGTGTCGTGTTCTCGAGTTTTAAGGAAGTTAGGAAAAGTACTTATCGTTGGTTGAATTCGCCTACAACAATAGTTATCAATCAGGTCTGAAAATAGCGCCTTATGAGGCTTTGTATGGACGTAAGTGTCGAACACCCTTGTATTGGTCAGAACTTAGAGAAAATCAAATACATAGGGTCGATTTGGTCAAAGAGACTAAAGAGAAAGTTAAGGTGATTCATGATTGCTTGAAAGCTGCTTCGGATAGACAGAAATCCTACGTAGACTTGAACTTGAAACGAAAAGAGATTGAGTTTCAAGTTGGGGATAAAGTGTCATTGAAAGTGTCCCCATAGAAAAAGGTCCTGAGATTCTGTAGGAAATGCAAGTTAAGTCCACGGTTTATTGGACCTTATGAGGTGATCGAGAGAATTGGACCAGTAACTTATCAATTAACGTTGCCTCGTGAGTTAGAAAAAATCCACGATGTCTTCTATGTGTCTATGTTACGCTGTTACCGTTCCGACCCTTCACACGTGATTACACTGACAGAAGTTAAGATTTAACTGAATATGAGCTATGGTGAAGAACCGACTAAGATTTTGGCTCGGGAGGTCAAGAAGTTAAGAAACAAAAGTATAGCACTCGTGAAAGTATTATGGCATCGACATGGAGTCGAAGAAGCCATGTGGGAAACCGATGAGACTATGAGAGATCAATACTCGAACCTTAACCGGGGAAAAGCCAAGCTAACAGATTAAACCAAATTATCCGTTTACATTTTGTATATCGAGGTAAGTTATAGGTAAATAATACAAATTTTCTATTATTATGTATGAAATTATCTAATTTGCATAAAATGAATAAATGTGAATTTGAGTAATGCATTGTTGAGAAAATTATGTGATAAAGCCCGGTTGAACTGTAGGAATAGATTGGATATTCTTTGCCATGATACTAGGGATATAAGAGTGTTAGTGTAAGACCATGTCTGAGACATGACATTGGCCTCGTTATGTGTTAGTGTAAGACCATGTCTGGGACACGGCATTAACACGGATATGTGCTAGCCAGTGTAAGACCATGTCTAGGACATGGCATCGGCGTTAATACGAGTGCTAGTGTAATACCATGTCTAGGACATGGCATCGGCCTCGACAGGCAAGCTAGTGTAAGACCATGTCTAGGACATGGCATCGGCCTCGTTATGTGTTAGCGTAAGACCATGTCTGGGACATGGCATCGACACGGATATGTGCTAGCTAGTGTAAGACCATGTTTGGGACATGACATTGGCCTCGATACTTGAGAGTTAGTGTAAGACCATGTCTGGGACATGGCGTCGACTTGACATGTGAGCTAGTGTAAGATCATGTTTGGAACATGGCATCGGCTTGATACCCTATGTTTGAGGCTCATTAAATATCCTTTCGTATTCTAAATAGTTCAACAGGAAATTTAAAGTTAGTATTAAGATAGAGAGATATTATGATGACCTTGTGAGTGGTGTAGGTACCTAAATGAAATGTACGAAAAGTGAGCTCAATAGTATGTTGTGTCATTAGTAAAAGAGGAAAATGAGTAAGCCATACCTGTAGCCATTCTTTTTATATATCATGCACAAATTGTGATGTGTTGAGAGTATGATATAGCATGGTAAATTGTTGTTATTTATTTACTTGCAACTTACTAAACTTTATGCTTACTTCCTCTTTTTTCCATTTTCTTATAGTGCCGCCTAACTAGCTCGTAGATCAATGGACATTGGAAACTTCGTTCATGCTATCAACTAAAGCACTCGGTATAGTTAGTTTCTAGCATTTTGAGAAATGGCATGTATAGAGACTAGCTATTGTTAAGTGTCATTTTATTTTGGGTCAAGTGCGTTGGCTTAATTTTGAAATACTGTATTTTGTATAAGGCCAAAGATATTGGCTAATAACTGCTATTGGTTTATAAATGCAAATGTTGATGTTTTCACGAATGAGTAAATGGTATGGATGAATAAGCACATGATTGAGTCACTTAAATAGGTGAGGAGAATGCATGAGTAGTGTAAAGCACTTGAAATGCAAATGTCTTGATTGTGGTTTTATAAATGAGTATACTGTTATAAGATGTGTTGTTGAATTGGTATATGTTTGAACTTGTTTCAACGTGGTAGGAGGCTTGGTAGGTAGCCTTATTTTTGTCCACACGACTAGACACACAGGCGTGTGTCTAGACCGTGTGTGACACGTGGCCCTCCCCATGGGCGCGTGGTTAGGCCGTGTGTCCCCTGCACCTTAAGTTGGCAAAATTAAATGCCCAGTAGTAACCACACGGGTTGAGACACGCCGTGTGTCTCAATCGTGTGAAAGACATGGCCTAGCACACGGGCGTGTGCCACGGCCGTGTGACCCTTAAGGGGTTGTTGACGTCAGAAATAGAGTACTAAGGTTTTTGCACAAGAGCAGCCACATGGGCATGCCATGGCCATGTAAGGGACACGGGTTAAGCATACGGGCGTGTGCCAGGCCGTGTGAAAACCTCTATAGGTTCGAAGTTAGAAGATAAATCCATACGGACGAGGGATACGGGCGTGTCCCTAAGTGCTTAAGCCGTGTGCACCACACGGGCCTTCAGCATGGCCATGTCTAGTGGCCACATAGGCTTGTTGCCCATCCACACGGGCGTATGCCCCGCTCCTAGTAGTTTTTTTTCCTTAAAATTTTTCTAAGTATTTGGAATGGTCCCGAATTGTTTCTAAATCATGTTTTGGGCCTCGTAGGTCCATATTAAGGACAATAAGACAATGTTTGAAAAGTTTTAATTTGAAACGAAATTTTATGACTCAGAAATGGGTGTTTGCATGCGTTTAGTAAGGTAATGCCTCGTACCCTGTCCCAGCGTCGGACACGGGTAATGGGTGTTACACAAGATTTACCAAAAACGAATTACCTATATATATGCCACAAAATCAGGCTTTAAACAATTAAAAGTTTACCAAAACAACAACATGATAGTGTGAGCTTCTCAACGATCCGCTTGACACGTTTTGCAAGTTAGTAGTATACAGTGAAAAAGAAACCGTGGGGTAAGCATTACAAATGCTTAGTAAGCTCACAGTTATTAAGATAACAACTTACCTCATTTTATGAATTTATATAACAAGTTATTCAACTTGACGGTTTTGCCTAAACCCAACAACTCTGTATCAACAAGGTGAGTTTATCCCCTAACCAATTCATATAATAATTTGCACATGTAGCATTTTAATTAATTTTAATACTAATCACATGGAAATAACAACTTAATACCATTCACAACATCCCAATCAATATTTCAATTTACAAATACAACTAAAAGTCTCAATGATACACATGCATTGATGTATACAAGCTTTAATTAATCAATCTAAAGATTATATTGTATCATTTCATTTTGTTGTCAACAATACATCCAATTTCAATATAATGGTACTCATTATTCCATTTTATTTTTCGAATTCTGCATCAAATTCATAGATTTATCACATTTCTAAATTGGCCATCCAGCTCATATATCCAATACGTATGAGCATTCAATACTATCGATATTCATATATATTTTTTTAATCAACTTTTTATTACCATTTGAAAATTACCAATCCAATTTGTATCGTACAAATCAAATATCATAGTTTATACCCTTATTGACATGACTCGAAGTCGAACGGATACACGGATCAACCAATCACACCAATTTGACACCTAGTGCCTATCGAATAAATCCGAAAATGGTAAGATGCGCCCAGTGCTGGTCTGTATAACCGAAAAATAGATGTGCTCAATAATGTTGGTATAACCGACAAATAGGTGTGCCCAGCACTCCTCGACATGTAGTTTTATAACCCTTAACTCTTCCTATCCTATGGCATGCCAACTATATCCGATTCTACCGAACATTTAATAGGGTACAATTTCTTAATTTCATTTATAAGTCAATTTCTCAATTCCATATCATAATTTCATCAATCAATCATCAATTCACATAAGTGACAGTATAATTCATCTCGGTTCCAATTTAATTTTATAATTTCACCCAGTCATACTATATTAAATTTAATCTTCTATCTCGGTAGTCAATCATTTTCATACTAGTACAATTCAAATCGTTATAGCCAATTATAAATTCATTTTATATATCATTGATGTGATAATTATGATTATACCTGTAAAACTAAACTATTATCACGATAAAGGCAAGTGCACCTATCAAACAGTAATATAGTTTAGTGGCAAGACCGGAATGTCTAACCCACAAGAACTAAAAGTACTAGTAATAACTTTCTTTCTATTATCTAGCCTAAAATAAAGGTGATTTGTTTTAAACTAATTAAACTAAACTAACTATTTATCTAAGAACGTGACAGAGAGTAAATTGGGGAAATTGCTTTTGGGAATACTGATTGATTAAAACAATACCCAAGGAAGAATTCACCTAGACTTCACTTGTTATTGGATTCTGAACTAGACGATTTATTCACTTGACTTAATCCATAGAAATCCCTAATTTATGTTAATATCTCTTTCAAGACTAAGAACAACTAACCCTAGGTTGATTAATTGAAATCTCTTTCTAATTAAAACCTCTAGTGTTGCATTAACTCGATCTATGGATTCCCCTATTAGATTTGACTTTAATCCGGCAGATTTTCATCATCTTATGTCTAGGATTGCGATAAACTCTGCTTAATTGTGTTGGATCTACTCTTAAACAGGAACTTTCGCTCCACTGAATATGCACATTCAACTTGAATTAATATCCTGAAATATTAACACAAGAATTAATAACACAATTAAGAATAAATCAAGTATTTATCAAATAATTCAGAAAATAATAACAAGATCCATCTTAGGTTTCATCCCCCTCAGGTATTTAGGGGATTTAGTTCATAATTATAAAAGAAAACATCTCAAAATAGGGAAATCAACAAAACATAAAGAACCCAAAAAATTTCGAAAGAAATTGAAGGGAGATCTTCAGTGTTGATGTAAATCCTTGCTTCCGAGATGAATCAATCGGCGTTCTTCGAGTAATTCCTTACTTTCTACTCTGTGTGTCTTTTTGTTTCCCAGACTTTAGAATGCCCAAAATACCCAAAAGTTAGCTTTTTCTGCGTGAAATTGAAGCAGGGTTCGACAGGGACATGCCCGTGTGACTCGGGCTCAGACCATGTTCAACACTGATAAATTCAAACGGGCGTGTGAATTACCCGTGTAAAAATTCCTTAGGCCGTGTTAATGCTGATTTGGGCCCATTTTGTCCGTTTTTGGCCCGTTCCTTGCTCTTTTCTTTTCCTTATGCTCACCTAAGTATAAAACATGAAATTAAAGGATTAGGAGCATCATATTCATCAATTCTAATGACAAATCATCCATAAATGCACCAAGCATGGGGTAAAAAATATGCATATATTACGGTTTATCAATCATAATTCAATTCAACATATTAAATTTGTTTTATCTGTTAATTTATGCTTCATTTGCAAATTAACCAAAACTCGCCTTTTGTACCAAATTGTGAACCATTCAAATTAACATCAAACAAATACAAAGTTACAATCAAATGTAAAATAATTTAAATACAATCATACTATGCAAACTTACTTGAAAAAACAACAAACGATCAATTCTCTAAGACTAATCAACAAAATTGTCTTTTTCCTAGATTAATTTTGATTTGGTCCAATTCCTGATCCATACAATTATTCAATTCAATTTATAAATTTTAACTCTTTTGTTTCATCCAATTATAAACATGTATCAACTCAATTTCATTATTCGGTTTCCCCTTAAAATTTTATATTTTATTTAATTTAGCCCCTAAAACCGAACTTATCATATCTTTTGAATTTGAACTTCAAATTTTAAACCCACTTCAGTTATGTTCTTATTCAACCTCCTATTATCACAATTTACAAAAATTTCATATAAATTTCAAAATATTCACAATTTAATCTACAGACTCAAAATTAACTGATAAACCGTAAAAGGAACACATTTTAACCCCATGCTTGGTATATTTTTGGATGATTTACCTTATTATTTAATGAATTTGATGCTCTTAATCCTTTAATTTCATGTTTTATACTTAGGTGAGCATAAGAAAGTGAAAAGAGCAAGAAACGGGCTAAAAACGGACAAAATGGGCTAAAATCAACATTTAACACGGCCTAGGCACTTCCACACGGGTAAATCACACGCCCGTGTGTGACACACAGTCAGGCCACATGCCCTTGTGCCAAGGCCATGTCGACTTAAAACATACTCAGTATTACACATGACTTGACCCTTTGCACACAGGAAGATTACACGCCCGTGTCCCTGTTGAGTCATGTTTTAATTCCACTCGAAAAAGGCTAATTTTTAGGTATTTTGGGCATTCCAAAGTCTATTTAAACATCCTAAGAGAGGACTAAAGGGGACACATAGAGCAGAAAGTAAGGAATTACTTGAAGAAAGCCGATTGATTCATCTCAGAAGTAGGATCTCCATCAAGACTGAAGATCTCCCTTTAATTTCCCTCGAAGTTTATGGGTTCTTTATGTTTTGTTGTTTTCTAATTTTTGAGATGTTTTTCTTTATAAATATGAACTAAATCCCCTAAATACCTAAGGGGGATGAACCTAAGACGAATCTTATTATTTTTTGAATTTTATGATAAATACTTGATTTGTTCTTAATTATGTTTATCAATTCTTCTTTTAATATTTCAGGATATTAATTCGAGTTGAATGTACTTATTTAGTGGAGCAAACGTCACTGTCTAAGAGTAGATCTAACGTAATTAAGCGGAGTTGATTACAATCCTAGAGATAGGACGACAAAAATCTGCCAGATTAGAGTCAAATCTAATAGGGAAATCCATAGATCGAGTTAATGCAACAATAGGGGTTTTAATTAGAAAGAAATTTCAATTAATCAACCTAGAGTTAGTTGTTTTTAGTCTCGAAAGAGATATTAACATAAATTAGGGATTTCTACAGATCACATCAAGTGAATAAATTGTCTAATTCAGAATTGAATAACAAGTGAAGTCTAGGTGGATTCTTCCTTGGGTATTGTCTTAATTAATCAGTTTTCTAAAAGTATTTTCTCAATTTACTCTCTGTCGTGTTCTTAGTTTAGTTAGATTTTAGTTTAAAACAAATCCCTTTAATTTTTAGGTTAGATAATAAAAAGATAGCTATTACTAGTACTCTTAGTCCTTGTGGATACAATATTTCGGTTTTGCCATAGCTATACTACTGTTCGATAGGTGCACTTGCCTCTATTGTGATCATAGTTAGTTTTGGGATCACCAATCATTAACAAAATTTACTTAACAAACTAGTCTTATTTTATTTCTATGCTTCAAAATCTACCATAAGCATTCGAAAACTTCAATTAACATCAATGACAATTTTATAAATCTTTAATAATTTTGAAAACAGAGATACGAATTAAATGAACCTAATTACAACGATCTCAAAAATATAAAAATTACGAAAAACGTACTTAGAAAAGATTACTATGCAATGACCCTAAGTTGCCGAACATGTTCAACAAAGGATTTTGAAGTTTCATTTTCGGTGGAAGAAGAAAGTAAAAAAGATGTTTGCTTTTCATTATGTTTTATTATATTTATCTAACCATTATTTTTAATTAAAAAATTTTCAATAAAACAATGCAAAATTATAATCAAACCCTCCACCCATATGTAGTTCGGTCTAATTTCCTTTTAAACCTTATTTAATTTACCATTGAAGCCCTTTAATAATTAACTTCTAAAATTTTTACGATTTAGTCTTTTTTACTTGAGTAACTATCAAATCATTAAAATTATTAGACCAAACTTCAATTCATTTATACAAAAATTTCGTAAATATTTAAAAAAATATTTACGAGTTCGTTTTATGAAAATGAGATCCCGATACCTCATTTTTCAAAACAACTGACTTTCAGTACGCACCACTCGTATTTTGACTAACTAACCAATTAATAAAATCTATCTAATCAAAATTCACCATAATATTATATTTAACTCTTAAATATTAATTACTAATATATACGGACTCACTCATCGGAATTGTAATCCTAAAATTACTATTTTCAACACTACTAAAAAACAAACTGTTACACGTAAAATCAGTTCAGATGTTGAAGGCAGCATCTTGCAAAGGTATCGTGATGCTATGTTGAAGGCAGCATCTTGCAAAGGTATCGTGATGCTATGTTGATGCTAGCACAGTACTGTTTAATTATGTCTAATTAATTTTTCAATTATTTATTGAAAAGTCCTTCAACATTATTTATTTTACCCTTTAATGAAGTGATAATTTGTAGTTAATTGATGATGTATAGAACTTATACACTCTTAATGCATCAAATATCTAATCTAATGAAAATTAACTTATCCAAAATTCTTTTTGTTTCTGCCAAAATTTTTATTAAGTAGATTGATTAATTGAAAGTTGAGGAAGAAGCAGCGGGCGCTTTTGACTAAAATGTTTTCCAGCCATTGAAAATGTCAGAAAAATGGCAATATTTTTTGGCTCTATCTGGAAATACTGTGAGCTGCTTAGATGACGTTGAAAGAAATGAAATGTTTATTGGCAGGCTCTCTGACTACATGATAAACAATAATTTTTGTAGCTTCACAACTAATTTTAATTTCCCAAATCAACCCAACAAACAAAAACTAGTTTGAAGTACCATACTCCATTTCATTATTTTTCTCCCTCCTTATGGATACCATATTTCACAAACCTTTTAAAGTAGCATAACAAAAAATATACATTTAATTTGAGTAAAAAACTTTGAAACCTCTAATCCATAGCTGTCCTTTATGAATTTCTTACTCCATTTCTTTTATATAAACAAAGTGATACATGAAAATATGTAAACATAAAAAGAATGAAATTTGGGAAAAGTGTATTTTCAAGAAAAGAGGCATTAGATGAGTAAATCAAGATGATCCACGTGTCAAAGACCCAATGCCCCTGGAAATCTCATGCATTCCTGGATTGTAACCCAAGCATCCAAGGAGGCCTTGCTTGTAAGGTAAAAAGGTCTTCCTCTTCATCTCCTCCGACGCGGCCCGGTTCGCCGTGTAATGCAACTCGTGAGCCGAAACCCGTCCTCTCCTCCTCGAACTCGACACCGAACCCATACTATCAGTGGAGCGAAAGCTGGCGTTTTTAACCTCCTCCTCCGCCTCTTTCCTTGACAAAAGAGCATATTTCCTGAGGGGATCTTTACTCGTTGCCCTCCCTTCTGATGCACTCCGGAACAGTAATAGGTCTTTCAACTTCCATTTTTTGTTGACTTTTGAGAACGAAATGGATGACAGCAGGGAAGAAACATAAGAAGATTTTGGATTGTTTTCCGTGGAAGATTCATTGTTTTTCTGGGAATTTGATGATGTCTCTTCTTGCTCGAACATGATGTCGGATACCCTTAACGGAGACAATGATCTGCTTTTCTTATGAACATAGTTGCAGGCTGAAGACGTTGAAGATGAAGAAGATGCAGCAGCAGAGGTTCTTTCTCTCCCGCGTTGTTGTGATCCAAACTGTATGTCGTTTTGACCATGTTGTCGCTTTGATTTAGGAGAAGAAACGGCACTTGAGAAAGCTTCATCATAACCAGGCGGGGGTTTCAAAGGTCGAATCTTTCCGCCATCGAAAAGCTCATCGGCTGCAGACAAAGAAGGTCTTTCTAAATGCCCACTGAAGTTGAACTCGAAATCCTCTTCACACCCATGGCCGCCATCATCATCATCATCATGGTTGCTCTTACGCTTTTCCTCCCATTGAAAAGGATACAAAGAAGAAACATGAGTGGGACTGGATGGAGCACTGAAGAGGAAATTGCCGAAGCGTTGAGGACTTGAAGGAGCAGTCATGTATGGAGATGAACAGGCGCTATCGAAGTTGAAATCCACTGCGGGGACTGGCGCTACCATTTCCATCTCCTTTAGCTTCTCGGGTTCTCAAAATTCAACCACCATAAAAATAAAAATCAGAGGATTTTATAGAGAGGAAAATGAAAAAGGGTAGGAGAGACGAAGGAGAGTAAATTGACCAAGTCTATTGAAGCCGCCTTTACAATCAACACTTCCAATTAATGAACTCGTTGATTTCAAGCATGGATTTAAATTGCAGCTTATGGACATAAAATATTTGGATTTTTTATTAAGTAAATTTGAAAAAACTAACAAATATTCTAATTGATTTAAATGTTCTTTTTTTTTTTTATTGATGACTAATATAGAATGAACACTATTTGATATTTAAAATTGATATATTGTAGTTGCTTATTGGGTTTTCATCTCATTGTGAAAGTAAAATATTAGATATCACTCACATGTATAATATGACTATTTTTCTTTTTGCCCAAATAATCTGACTAGTTTTTTACTTATGAATTTTCAACATGATAATGGGATAATTGTGACTATATGTGAATAAAGTTTATATTTATTGTTTAATGTAAGAATAATGCATTTTTAGTTGAAATGGTAGAATAAAAGGGTTGAATTTTATTATCTTTTAAGTTTAAATTTAATTTATTATATGTATTTTTATTGATTTATAAAAATATTATCATAATAATTAAATTTAATTTATAAAATGATAATTTTTAATATTTTTTAATTGAATTAGTGTTTAGTTAATTCATAATATCAATTTAATAAAATATTTAAATATTAAATTGAAATTTATTAATAAAATATGTAATCAAAGAAGCCGTGCCCAAATTGAAATATCAAATATAGTGCTGTGTCATCTTGATTCTTTTTTTTTTTTTTAAATCTATCAAAATGACTGCAGAATATATTTTATTTAAATCTTTGTTTATGGGTTAATTGAAAAGGATAAATTATGATGATTAATCTGATAGCGACCTTTAAAATGTAGCTTGCTTAGCCAAGCCCAGAAGTCCTTGAGTGTTCAATTTTAAATATTTATTTCATATAACAGGATTGGTTTTTTATATATACAAGTGAAAAAGTAGAAACAAAAAAAAAAAGCTAATAAACTCAAATTTCATTTAAATAGGGTTTAAAAAAATACTTAATAATAAAGTTTGAGAAATTAAAAAATTTGGTTTCTGGTCTGCTTTCTAGCACGTTTCCGGTCTGTTGTTTCTGGCATGTTATTAGGTTTTAAGGTTTTGGCGGGTTGTGGTTTTGTGTCGGCGCTTGTTATGTTTTAGATTCGTTTTGAATTTTCTTTGTTTTTATGGTTTTTGTTTACTTGGATGTAGCATCTGCTCTGTTGTGTGTCGAGTTATGTTTTCTTGGTATTGAGATTTCATGATGGAAAGGGATCTGGCAGGGCTGTCTCTAGATGATGAGGAGGACGATATTCTGGAGGTCTAAAGATAAGTTGATTCTGCAGTTATGGAAAATGAGTTTTGCATAGTTGGTTATTTTCTAACGGTAAGCGTTATTCACTTCCAGGCGATGAGAAGCACGATGGAAAATTTATGGCATTCTGTTAATGGAGTCCATATCTCAAATCTAAGAGAGAAAATGTTCTTGTTTTGTTTATTTCAAAAGATGGATATGGAGCCAGTAATTAGTAGGGCCCTTGGACTTTTAATAATTATTTGCTAATGATTCATCATCTTAAGGAGATGGATGATTTGATAAAGGTGCCTTTAATTCTAACAAATTTTTGGGTTCAAGTACATAATGTTCCACCAGGTTTTTTATTTGAGCCACTGGCTAGACAGTTAGGAGATTTTATCGAGAAATTTTTAGAGTATGATAGTGCGTGTTTAGAGAGGGGATACGAAATTGCTTACGGATGAGGGTTTGCTTAGATGTTAAACGTCCTTTAAAGAGGAAAAAAAAGGTCATGTTTTCTTCAGGGATCTGTGGTTATGTTAACTTTAAATATGAGCATCTGACGTTATTTTGCTTCTTTTGTGAAAAGTTGGGGCATAGCAACTCGTTTTGTCAAGCAAGAATGGCTCTAGGAGTTGAGGTAGCAGAGATGGGTTGGGATTTGACATTAAAAGCCCAGTCTAGGCAAGCTATGGCTATGAATAGTGTGTGGCTAAAGAAAGGGGGTGAAGGGGTGAAAAACGGCAATAATTATGGTAGGTGGAATTTAGGTGGGCCAAATTGAGGGGTGGAACAAAAGAGGGATAGTGGGATTCATAGTAATCCAATGGTGGGTTTGAATCTTGAAGGGCATCTATCTTTATTGCCTCAATGGATGAAGGATTCTTCTAAAGCGCAGGGTAAGATGGATATGGATCATGATTTGGAAGAACGTATTTTAAAAAGATGTGATGTAAAGAAGAGGTCGAGAAAAGATATGGGTGAACGTAGAAATAATGTGGAGTTGGGATCTCTGATAACTGTTGATGGGAGGGGGTTGGATCAAAATATCTTTTTATCGGCGGCTGCCAAAGGGCATACCGACCAGTCGTAATGAAAATAATAAGTTGGAATGTCTGGGGTTTAGGAGCCCTAGGGGCGTTAGAAGACTTCAACATATGTTGAAGTTGTTTAATCCCCTAAATGGTCTTCTTTATGGAGACTAAAATAAGTAAGATGAAAATAGAAAAAGTTCGACGAATGTGTGATTTTCTAAATGGTATCGATGTTTCAATTAAAGGAACTAGAGGTCTTTTTCTGGCATGGAGGGATGATATTTTGGTCACTCTAAAAAGCTTTTCTAATAATCATATTAATGTTGATGTGAAGGATAATGATGAAGGGAGGCGATGGAAGTTTACTAGTTTTTGTGGTTCACCTTATGCTCAGAATAGGGACGACTCATGAAATTTATTACGAAGATTTGGGCATACACATGAGCTTCCTTGGTTGGTTTGTGAAGATTTTAATGAGATCATGTATGCTTTTGAAAAAGTGGGGGGAGTTTCAAAGGATGGAAGCCTTTAGAGAGGTGCTAGAGGAGTGTCAATTGATTAATGTTGGTTACTCTGGGGTTTGGTTGACATGGGAAAGGGGGAATTTACTATATGCTAATGTTAGAGAGAGATTGGATAGGGGAGTGGCTAATGTTGAGTGGATGAGTATGTTTCCTAGTACAATGATTCAACACATCCCTCATTCTTTTTCGGATCATTATCCCCTTCTTATTTGTACTAAATTAGGTACTAATGAATTGGCAAGTAGGAGGTTCCTTTTCGAGGCTTGGTAGGTTGTGGAAGGATCTTTTAAGGACGTGGTGAAAATATTTGGGAGACAACTCATGGTGATTTACTGTTTAGATTGGAGGCTTTAAAAAAGAGTTCAACGAAATGGGCAGGTTCGATTATTTCAAAAAGAAAGGGTCTCAAGATGGAGTTAACAAAGAAGTTGGAAGAATTAATGGCAAGGGAGGTTGATGATGAAAGCCTTGCGAAAATCATTAATACGAAGGTTCATTTAAATCTTGAGATCGACAAAGATGAGAAGTATTAGGAGCAAAGAGGTCGAGCTAATTGGCTGAAGGCATGAGATAAAAAAAATAAAGCATCTTTCTACAATCATGCGTCACATAAACATCATAAGAATTCTATTCGGAGTTTGTAGGAGGATGGGAGTGAAACCAGTAAAGAAGGTGAAATGGAAGAAATAGCTCGAGGTTATTTTCAAAAACCTTTTACTTCAAATGGAGTTGGAGACTCGAGTCATATTCTTTCGATTATAGGCAATTTTATTTCTGATGATATGAATCTAAGGCTTACGTCAAACTATATGAAGGAGGAAGTTATTGTAGCTTTGAAAGAAATGAGTCCAACAAAGTCTTCTAGAGAGAATAGGTTTCCGGCTTTGTTTTACTAAAGGTGTTGGCACATTGTAGGGATGAAAGTCTTGACTGAAGGTATGGACTTTGACTTTTTGAATATTACCAATATTGTATTGATTCTAAAAATTCCTCATCCTACAAATTTGGCGAGTTTTAGGCCAATTAGTTTGTATAATGTTCTATACAAATTGATATCCAAAATGATTAATCGTTTTAAGGATGTATTAGATGTCTGCATTGACAAAGCCCAAACTGTTTTTATACCTAGGAGATTGATTTCTGATAATGTGTTAGTAGCATATGAGATCTTGCATACATTTCGTCATAAACGAGTGAGGAAAAATAGGCTTATGATAGAATCGAGTGACGGTTTATTCAAGAGATGTTGACACGAATAGGATTTGATATTCAGTGGATTGAGACTATAATAAAATGTATCTCTCATGTCTCGTATTCAGTGATTGTAAATAGAAAGGTTGGGAAGCGGCTTGGCCTAGTAGAGCACTTCAACAAGGTAATCCTTTGAGTCCTTTTTTGTTTTTGATTTGTAGTGAGGATTTATCCTTTCTTATGCAATTAGCCATGGGGATGGTTTGTTAAAATAAGGCAAAGGCGAGTAGGAGTGGCCCTTAAATTTTGCATTTGTTTTTTGTTAAGGATTGTATTCTTTTTGAAGAAGCTAATGTGAAGGGAGCGCAAACGTTGAAGGGAGTTTTGAGGAGTATGAGAGATGTTCTGGGCAATGTATTAATTTTGACAAACCCATTATCTTTTTTAGTATCAATACTTCCGAAGGGGATAGGCAACTCGTATCTAGAATCTTGGGGGTTAAGCACTCAAATAACCCAGAAAGGTATCTTGGTTTGCCTAATATGATAAGGAGGAAGAAGAATGCAGCTTTCCAAATACTAAAAGATCGATTTAAGTAGAAAATTGAAAGTTGAAGTGTTAGGTTTTTGTATTTAGGGGAAAAAGAGGTTTTTATGAAGTAAGTTTTACAAGCTATTCCCTTTTATTCGATGGCGTGTTTTTTATTTCCAAAGTCTCTTTGTGGGGAATTGTAAAGTACTATGGAAAATTTTTTGTGGCAAAAAGGTTTTGGCAAGAAAGGTATTCACTGGCGTACTTGGGATCAGTTGAGTGAGCTAAACGATAATGCGGGACTGGGTTTCCGTAGCTTGGCTAAATTTAATGTCGCTTTGTTAGCCAAGCAAGGTTGGCGTATTGTTAATTATCCTCTTTTTTTATTAGCTTATATTTTAAAGGTGAAGTATTTTCCAAATTCTAATTTCTTAAACGTTAGGATAGGTAATTTACCTTCATATACCTGTCAAAGTGTGTGGGCAGCTAGAGGTGTTTTGGAGAGTGGTTTTTGTTGGAGAGTGGGCTCTAGAGAGTGCATATCGGTTAAGGATGATACCTGGCTACCAAGATCTGTAAGTTACTGATAAACAATAAATTATACATATTTTTACCCCATATTTAGCTTAATTTTGGATGGATTATCATTAATTTTGTGAGAATTGGTGCTCTTAATCTTTCTTTTTTATATCTTATACTCAGGAGAGCATAGGAAGAGAAAAGAACAGAAAATGGACCAAAAACGGAGAAAATGGGCCAAATTGTGAAAATGACACGGCCCAAGAAGTCACCATACGGCCGTGGTACACGGCCGTGCCACATGAAGATCACACGGTCCAACCCCCGATAAGCACGGCCGGGCCACACGGCCGTGCCTCCATCGACAGACTCTCACACGACCTATTGTCATGGCACACGGGCGTGGCATACGGGCGTGTCCCTGTCGTGAGAAAGAGGAATTTCACTCGGATTTGGATACTTAGGGGCTAAGAAAGCCATTCTAAACTCTATATAAAGACCCTAGGAGGCAACTCTAAAGATTACTCTTTTCTCTCAAGAAAGAGCGCCATAATTCTGCCAACACAAGGAGTGAAAGCAAGGAATTACTCCAAGGAAAGCCGATTGATTCATCCCAGAAGCCAGAATTCTACATCAAGACAGAGGATCTCCCTAAATTCCTTCAGGGGTTTTTAGGTTCTTTATGTTTTGTTATCTTAATTCTTCTGAGATGTTTTCTTTCTTTATTATGAACTAAACCCCTCAAATACTTGAGGGGGATGAAACCTAAGACAGATCTTGTTATTATTTATTCTTAAATTATTTGATAAATACTTGAATTGTTCTTAATTATGTGTTATTCATTCTTGAGTTAATAATCCTAGGTATTACTTCAAGAACTTGATGTGCTTAGGCAAAGGAGCAAAAGTCCCTGTTTTAATAGTAGATCTACCATAATTAAGTGGAATTGCATGCAACCCTAGACATAGGGCATAGAGGTGATCATGGGCCGGGCCGGGCCGGGTTCGGGCCGGGCCCAGAAAAAAATTTCGGCCCGTTTTCTAGGCCCGGGCCCGGCCGGCCCGAAATATGGGCCTAAAATTTTTTCCAAGCCCGGCCCGGAATAAAAATGCTAGGCCCGAGCCCGGCCCGGCCCGGCCCATATTATTTTTTTTGCTTATTTCATTAAAAAATTTAAAAATATAATAAATTAAATAAATTAAAAAATATAAAAACAAATATTAAAATAAGGAACAAAATAAAATTGAGATAAACAATTCTTAAAATAATACAAAAACTAAAAAAAATAAAGTTAAAAATTATATATACTTAAAAAAATAAAAAATAAAAAATATATATTTATATAATTCGGGCCGGGCCGGGCCGGGCCCGGGCCAAAAAGGGTTGGCCCGAGGCCCGGCCCGTTTTCTAAACGGGCCTCATATTTTTGCCCAAACCCATATTTCGGGCCTATATTTTTACCCAAACCCTCCCATTTTTCGGGCGGGCCTTCGGGCCGGGCCGGGCCGCCCAACCCATGATCACCTCTAATAGGGCAACATAAATCTGCCGGATTAGGGTCAAACCTAATAGGGGGATCCATAGATCGAATTAATGCAACCTAGGGTGTTAATTAATAAAGAAACTTTAGTTAACATCCTAGGCCTAGTTGTTTTTATCCTCGAAAGAGGTATTAACATAAGTTAGGGATCTCTACGGATCAAGTCAATTGAAGAAGTCATCTAGTTCAAGAAGTTAATAGCAAGTGAAGTCTAGGTGGATTCTCCCTTAAGTATTGCTCATATCAATCAGCTTTTCCCTAAAGTTTTCCCCAATTTACTTTTTGTGCACTTTTAGTTAGTTTTAGAATTAGTTTCAATCAATTCTCTTTTATTTTTAGGCTAGATAATAGAAAGGAAGTAAGAATTAGTACTTTTGGTTCCCTTGGGTACGATAACTCGGCCTTGCCGCTAAACTACACTACTGTTCGATAGGTGCGCTTGCCTTTAAAATCGTGATATTAGTTAGTTTTTGGTGTGATCTGTTTTTATAAATTTTATTACTTAATATCGCGAGCATATCAAGTTTTTGGCGCCGTTGCTGGGGAACTAAAATATTAAGAAAACTCGATTTCTATTACTTTAGCCATTACTATAATTATTTATTTTCAGTTTTTATTTATTTTTATGTTTATTTTTATTTTTATTTTTCTTTATTTTTCTTATTATTTATTTTATTTTATTTTATTTTATTTTTCTTTTATTTTTCCCTCTAGGTATTTCTAGTTTATGACGAGAAACAACGCAGCAGGACCATTACTTTTTGACGAAGATTTAGAAGCGACAGTTTGCAGAAATCGCAGAGAGATCAGACGAAGCCTACAGTATCCAGAACAAGATCAAGAACAAAGGCCAGAACCTACAGCAGAGATGGAAGCAAATCAAAACATTCCACCACCGCCCGCAATAGCCGCGCCACCAGCAAATCAGGTAACAGCTTCTCACACTATGTATGATTATGCTAAACCTAGTTTGGTTGATACCCAAACTAGCATTCTTAGACCTACTATTACTGCTAATAATTTTGAATTAAAGCCTAACACTATTCAGATGATACAGCAATTGGTGCAGTTTGATGGTTTACAGGATGAAGATCCAAATTCACACATAGCCAATTTTTTGGAACTTTGTGATACTTTTAAAATTAATGACGTTTCTGATGATGTCATTCGTTTAAGGCTATTTCCATTCTCTTTGAGAAACAAAGCCAAACAGTGGTTAAACTCTTTTGTGCAGATGGATTTAAAAACACTCTACGATGCCTGGGAGAGATACAAACATCTTTTGAGAAGATGCCCTCATCATGGCCTGCCTTTATGGCTCCAAGTTCAAACCTTTCACAACGGTTTGAATCCATCAACAAGGCAAATGATCGACGCAGCCACAGGAGGAACAATCAATAATAAAACACCCAAAGCAGCTTATGAGTTTATAGAAGAGATGTCACTGAATAACTATCAATGGCAGGTCATGAGGACAAAGCCGACAAAAGTTGCAGGAGTTTATAATATTGATGTTGTCGCCATGCTTACTAACCAAGTAGAACTTTTAAATAAAAAGTTTGATAATTTTGTTGGTTCTACGCAGGCACAGCCAGTGATGCAATGCGACGCAACCCCAGAAAATATGTTGACTCCGGACTATTCAACTTATGGACACAGCATGGAAACCGAGCAAGCCAACTATATGGGTAACAATTCTAGACCTCAAAATAACCCTTATAGTAATACTTACAATGCAGGTTGGAGAAATCACCCCAATTTTTCATGGGGAGGACAAGGAAATCAATGACAACAACCTCTTCCGGGATTCCAGCAGCCACCACTACAACAAGAGAAAAAGCCAAATCTTGAAGAGATGTTCACCAAATTTATTGCTGCATCAGAAATCCGTTTCCAAAACACTGAAACAGCATTAAAGAACCAGCAAGCATCAATTCAAGGGCTTGAGAATCAAATCGGTAAGCTTGCAAAATTAATTTTAAAAAGACCGCAAGGTGGACTACCAAGTAATACTGAGCCAAATCCCAGAGAACATGTCAAAGCAATTACTCTAAGAGATGGGAAAGTACTAGCTGAACCAGAAAAGATATCTACTCCAGAATCTTCAGAAGACAAGGAAGAGGAATCCAAGGAAAACATTCAACCAACACTTAAGGAATACCAACCGCCCATTCCATATCCAGTAAAGTTGAAGAAAGACCATACAGACGCCCAATTCGGTAAATATCTTGAACTTTTTAAACAATTACACATTAACTTACCTTTTGTTGAAGCAATTACGTAGATGCCGAAGTACGCGAAGTTCCTTAAGGAACTTCTGACAAATAGAAAGAAGTTGGAAGAATTAGCCACAGTGGAACTCAACGAGGAATGCTCAGCTATTCTCCAAAATAAACTACCGGCAAAACTGAAAGATCCAGGGAGTTTTACTATTCCTTGTTTAATTGGTAGTTTACTTATTGATAAAACCTTAGCCGATTTAGATACTAGCATTAATCCCATACCTTACAAAATGTTCAAGAAACTAGATCTAAGGGAACCAAAGCCCACTAGGATGAGTATTCAACTAGCTGATAGATCTGTTAAATATCCTAGGGGAATCATAGAAGATGTGCTAGTAAAGGTAGATAAATTTATATTCTATGTTGACTTTGTTGTGCTTGATATGGATAAGGATATTGAGGTACCTTTAATTTTGGGACGTCCATTCTTAGCCACTGCTAGAGCTGTTATTGATGTAGGGGATCGTAAATTAGTACTTAGAGTTGGTGAGGAAGAAGTCGTTTTTAAAATCTATGATGCTATGAAATTTTCTAAAGAACAAGATGATTCCTGTTATTTTGTTAATATTATTGATTACTTTGTTCAAGATAAGTTTCAGGAACTTTCTATCGCAGACACGTTGGAACTGTGTCTTGTTCAAGGTGGGGGAGAAAATGAAGTCACCACTGAAATTGAGGAAGTAAGAAAGGAGTTAGATTCTAATGAAATCATCATAAGACACATAAGTCATGAAAGTATAAAGATGAATGATGAGTTGAGACAGAAACCTTCCATTGATGAACCCCCTAAATTAGAGTTGAAGCAACTACCAGATCATCTAGAATATGCCTTTTTAGGGGAAGATTCAACTCTACCAGTCATTATCGCATCAAATTTGAGCATTGCAGAAAAAGAGGAACTACTCCATGTGTTAAGGGAACACAAGCATGCTATAGCTTGGAAAATTTCAGATATTAAGGGAATCAATCCGTCCTTTTGCACCCACAAGATTTTAATGGAAGATGAATTTAAACCATCAGTGCAAGCTCAGAGACGATTGAATCCCAACATGAAGGAAGTCGTAAAAGCCGAGGTAATTAAACATCTAGATGCAGGCATTATTTATACTATTTCTGACAGTTCTTGGGTAAGTCCTGTGCAGGTTGTTCCTAAAAAGAGAGGCATGACTGTGGTATCTAATGACAAAAAAGAGGCAATACCTACAAGAACAGTCACTAGATGGAGAGTTTGCATTGATTATAGGAAGCTGAATGACGCCACTCAAAAAGATCATTTTCCTTTACCTTTTATTGATCAGATGTTGGAAAGATTATCAGGTCACATGTATTATTGTTTCCTAGATGGCCTCTCTAGTTACTTCCAAATCCTGATAGCTCCAGAAGACCAGGAGAAAACAACATTCACATGCCCATGCGGTACGTTTGCTTATCGTAGAATGCCTTTTGGTTTATGCAACGTTCCTGCTACTTTCCAGCGATGAATGCTAGCTATCTTCAATGAATTCGTGGAAAATATCATGGAGGTATTTATGGATGATTTTTCAGTTTTCGGTAATTCTTTCCAACTTTGTCTTAATAATCTAAAACGTGTTTTGATAAGATGTGAAGAGACAAATTTAGTGCTAAACTGGGAAAAATGCCACTTTATGGTTCAAGAGGGTATTGTTTTAGGACATAAAATTTCTAGTAAAGGGATAGAGGTAGATAAAGCAAAAATTGAAACCATTGAAAAATTACCTCCCCCTAATTCAGTTAAGGCTATAAGAAGCTTTTTAGGACACGTCGGTTTTTATCGCAGATTTATTAAAGATTTTTCTAAAATAGCTAAGCCTTTAACAAAGTTGCTAGAAAAAGACGTGCTTTACAACTTTGACCAAGAATGTTTAGACTCTTTTAATGCTCTAAAAGAAAAATTAGTCAATGCCCCAATTATGATTTCACCTGATTGGAATCTACCTTTTGAACTAATGTGCGATGCAAGTGATTTTGCAGTAAGTGCAGTTTTGGGACAACAAAGAGACAAGCACTTTCAATCGATTTATTATGCTAGCAGAACTTTGACAGCCGCTCAAGCAAATTATACTACCACAGAAAAAGAATTGCTAGTTGTTATTTTCGCATTTGATAAATTCAGATCTTATTTGATTTTGTCAAAAGTTATTGTTTATAAAGACCATTTTGCTCTTCGCTACCTCTTAACTAAAACTGATGCAAAACCTCGATTAATAAGATGGATTCTATTGTTACAAGAATTTAATTTAGAAATAAATGACAAGAAAGGAGCTGAAAACTTGGCAGCGGATCACCTTTCAAGATTAGAAAACACGCAACCCAAGTACCTTGACAAAATAAACGATTTGTTCCCTGAAGGACAACTCCTATCCTTAGCAGATGCAACAGTTCCTTGGTTTGTTGATTTTGTAAATTATTTAGCAGCTCACATAACCCCAAAAGGGCTGACCCATCAGCAAAAGAAGCGATTCTTCGCTGATGTGAAAAACTACTTTTAGGAGGATCCTTTTCTTTTTCGAATTTGTGCAGATCAGGTTATTCGAAGATGCGTTACTGAAATAGAAGCATACCAGATTTTAAATCACTGCCATTCAGGATTCACAGGAGGACATCACAGTGGATCTAGAACTGCTCATAAGGTACTTGAATCAGGCTTTTACTGGCCTACACTTTTCAGGGATGCCAACAGGTATGTGACCTCTTATGATAAATGTCAGCGAATAGGTAATATTTCTCAACATAATGAAATGCCTCAGAACTATATACTTTCATGCGAAATATTTGATGTATGGGGTATTGATTTCATGGGTCCATTCCCTACTTCATTTGGAAATAAGTACATCCTAATAGCGGTAGATTATATGTCAAAATGGGTGGAAGCTCAAGCCTTACCTACTAATGATGCTAGAATGGTAGTACGATTTTTGAAGAAACTTTTCTCTCGATTTGGAAACCTAGGATAATTATTAGTGATAGGGGCACACATTTTTGCAATGCCCAGTTTGAAAAAGTCTTAAAAAGGTATGGAGTACACCATAGAACAGCTACCCCTTATCACCCACAAACCAGTGTTCAAGTCAAAGTGACAAATAGGGAACTCAAATGCATCCTAGAGAAAACAGTAGAAACAAATAGAAAGGATTGGTCAAGGAAGATAAACGACGCTTTATGGGCTTATAGAACTACTTTTAAAACACCTATAGGTACATCTCCTTATAGACTTGTCTACGGAAAAAATTATCATCTGTCATTTGAACTTGAACATAAAGCATTTTGGGCTATTAAATTCTTAAACCTTGATTTCAAGCTTGCAGGTGAGAAAAGATTAAAGCAATTAAACAAACTCGATGAATGGCGTTGCAATGCTTACGAGAGCTCACGACTATATAAGGAAGCCATGAAGCGACGTCATGACAAAAGACTGAAACAACCTAAGCAGTTTAAAACAGGTGATCTTGTCTTACTCTACAACTTAAGTCTGAAACTATTTCCTGGAAAACTCAAGTCAAGGTGGTCAGGTCCATTCACTGTTCAAACTGTCTTTCCATACAGCACAATTGAGGTAACTCACCCCAACCACGGTACATTCAAGGTAAACGGCCATAAGCTTAAACATTATAGAGGTGAGAATTTTAAAGATAAAAGGGAGGAGCTTCAACTCCACGAAATCCTTTCATGATACATCCAAGAAGAGTCGAGCTTAGACTCTAAATAAGCGCTTCTCGGGAGGTAACCCGAGCATTAACTTAGTAACTCTTCTTTCTTTAATTTTAGTATTTTTCATGTATCAACTAACCCTTTCTAAATGCAGAGATTTATGACCACACGGCCATGCCCACGGGCGTGTCCAAGGCCGTGTGAACACTTCAAGCAGAGACACGGTCGTGTACCGAGGCCATATATAACCAGAACAAAAAATTTTCCTAAAACACATGTCACCGATAAATAGCCATGGCCGTGCGATATGGCCGTGGCAACCTTTCGACTTCAACACGGGCTGTCAATAAATCCCCATTACCGTGCGACATGGCCGTGGCAACCCTGCAGCTTAAACACGGACTTGCACAAATCCCCACGCCCGTGTCCCCAAACCGTGGCCAACACTGTCAATTTGGAAACGGCCGTGTGCCCTTCTACACGGCCGTGTAAAGAATGAAACAGATCGCAAACGGCCGTGGAACTTATCACACGACCGTGTGAAAAGCAAACACGATCGCAAACGGCCGTGCAAGATAGCAACACGGGCATGTACTTCGAACCAGGCTCGCCAAAACCACTGAATTTTGATTCACACGGGCAAATCCCGAGTCACACGGGCGTGTGACATGCCCGTATGACCCAAAAACTATAAATAGGAAGCCACTATTCATTCTCTTCTTTACTCAAACCCTAAAATCTCCTCTCCACAACCACCATAAACGCCGCCACCGACCTTAAAACCACCACCACGCTCGTCCACAGCCGACCCATGCCCATGCAAACCCACCCCACGACCGTTTGACATCAACCCACGACCGTGCAACCTTATATTTGGTTCTATTTTCTCATTTTTCTCATTTTATTTATTTGTATTTCATTTTCATTTTACTTTCAAGCATAGAATTTGTTACATTAGGATGAATAATCTAGAATGTTAGAGAACATATTAGGATTGCATGCCATTTAAGTGCTCATTTACTTGCCATTTTTCTCATAAATTTAGTATAAATATATACCCATATTGTTTGTTCTTGCTACCACTTAGAATGGATTTTATTTACTATTTTGGTTAGTCTCCATTTTATATTAATTTTGGCACATTGTCGTTTTAATCTACACATTTAATTTTACTATAGTTTGCAACTTAACTTCGATTTCTAGAACTAATAATTCTAACTTTATTTTAGGTAACATGTCATCGCGCGGTAAGAAAGCTGCCGTTCCCGCTTCAAAGAAATGAAAGGGGCCGGGTAGTTCATCATCAAGACCTACTTCTGAAGCTCGCCATGTGTTCCTTACATTTCACCAAAAAACCAAGAGGAGTTATTCCAACTCCTACAAGCCCGTTCTCTAGGAACTGGGCGTTGTATTAATTGGAATGCTCTAGAACGAGTCCAACTCGCAGATGCTGTTCGGGCCCTTTTAACCCCCGAGCCCTGAGAGCAATTTTTTATATTGTCGAGCCCACCTATCTGGAGCTAACATTAGAGTGTTACTCGACATTTCATTTATAGATCCCATTGAATCACGATGACTCGGGTACCATCCAATTTCGCCTCTGTGGTTTGGTACGATAATTAAGCATAGCTGAATTCAGTATCGCGCTAGGACTCTATACAGATGAATTCATAGCCAACGAAGACTTCCCCGACCTTCCCCACCGTATTCACATCTCACCAGTCAAATGTTGGCAAACCTTAGTTCCGGGAAGAGCTACATACAATCCCAGTAGCAGCAAGGCAACCGCTCTCCCCCGTCATTGAGGTACATTCATGCTCTCCTTGCACATACTTTGACAGGCAGACGCGAAAGCACAGGCGTTGTCAACAATCACGACGCCTATTTCCTATGGAGCATGGCAAATGCGTAAATCATCGACCTCACCTACTTCATCGCACACGCTATGCAGCACTAGACTGAGCATCACTACCGAGACGTTATATCCATGGACCCATACATCACCCGCTTGGCCCATCACTTTGGGCTCCTCAATACCGCGGCCCAGACATCCTCATACACTTTGGTGAGCCAGATGTCCCCACAGGGCATCCAGACTATGCTACACATAAGGATGATCGAGCGGAGGCCAGGAGGCAGCCACTTACAGTTCTGCCTCATTTAGGAGGGCGAGGACCTAGAGGATATTACTGACGATGTCCCACCACCACCACCGGAGGAGGATGAACTAGCAGCGCCACCACCACCTCGCCACCCATCTCGTGCGGTAGCCTCCCATGCTGACCTATCTGAGCGCTTCTCACAGTTCGAGTAGCAATGCTTCTAGCGCCTCGATCATATCAATGCCACCTTATTGTAGATTTGTCAGCATCTCAACATCACTCCACTGCCGCCGCGTAACCCACATGAGGATTAGAGATGTCTATTCCTCCTAACTTTATTTTTATCTTAAATTTTTATTTTTATTTTTATTTAACTCTGATCCCTATTTTTACCTTTTCCTTTCTTCTAACTTTATTTTCCTTTTCCTTTTTTATTTTTAATTCACTTTATCTTTATCATTATTTGAATATTAGTATTTTTAGAACTTAGTTTATTATTTTCCTTTTATTTCTTTTTCTATTTTTCATATCGGCTAATCCCTAACAAGTAATCTCTCTTAATCCAAATTTCCCACGACTAATAAACACTTTTGCAGTTTCAAAGGAGCTTTGCAGCTCAAATCTCTACGAAAAAAGGAACACCTTGCCACAACTGTCAACTCTTCCAATCTCCGCCTCACTAATCCATCCAAAGCAGGGAGTTTCATACCTCTCCCTATCTTATGATCTTGTGCTTTTCTTGCTACTAATATTATCTTTGTACATTGAGAAAAATGTACATCTTAAGTGTAGGGGGGAGGAAATCTATTTTCAGTCTTTACACTCTCTTTGAAATCCCTGAACTTTCTTACTCCCACTCTTTGCATCATCTTCAGTCTCCTATTAGGGATATATTCTGATTGATTTATAATTTGTATTGATATGTGAGAATTAAGACATAAGTGCTTATACTTTGATTATTCAAACTCTAAAACATTAGGAATCAAGCATGATAAGTTGAAATTTTTTAGAACTCCAATTTTTGCATAAGTTCTTTTCCCTAATTCTAAGTGTTATTTTGAGATTTGAAATTCGCAAAATTGTAATTCTGGTGAGATTTTTGAGCTTTTTGAGCATATATTCTTCCGTGCTCACTTTTATTATTACTTTGAGTGAGTCAACACTGATTTGTTATTTTAGAACTTGCTTTGATTATACATGTCAAGACCACATCATTGATTTGATACACTGAAATGATAAAGGCACCTAGGATTTAACCCGCTTACTCCACAAAAGCCTACCTCCATAAATTAACCCCTAGTGAACCCCATTGAGCCTAACAACCTTTTCTTTGACTTACCTTTAATATTAACCTATAACCCATTTTTGTTAAAGTCCATTCAATTACTTTGATCCCTATTTTTGTCAAGATTTGAGTTGAAATTTTCATCTAGCTTTATTCTCTTTTCCAGATTGTAAAGTTTTATTCAATTTATCGTATTAAAAAAAACGTATGCACTAATTCAGTTGTAATCTGTAATAGCTCAAATAGTTTTTTGCATATTTCTATTTTAAGGCTACCAAGGCAGAAATGATGTTATTACAAGAATTAGCTCAAGAAATATGTTCCAGTGATAGAGATTTTTCTAGCTAGATAATTTTTTCAGTTCAATCTAGATCCTAACCCTCTTTTGCAGCCTGTAACAACACCCCTAACCAAACCCCGTTACAACCATTACAAGACCTTTTTGATCGATGTATCATATCAATCTACAGTGGTGGAGATTTGATTTTCTTACAAGCCTATGGTAATACTTCTCAGGTTGACTAGAGAGTGCTTAATTCTTGAACCTTAAAAACTTTGAGTGGATAGAGTGAATCCTTAGTGAGGATGTCAACTTCTGTTAATTAAGATGGAGAGATAATTACTTAGGAGAAGGGAGAAAATTTATGTTTTCAATGATAAAATTTTCAACTTAAAGTGATTGAGTCTTTAATGTTCTTCTGATTGAATTTTCATTGTATGATTACCTGTGGATTAGTTTGAAACATTATTAATAAAGATTATAAGTTGAGAGGAATGATTCTTGATTAGGGATTGAGATTTTGCTTGAGGACAAGCAAAGGCTTAAGTGTGGGGGTATTTGATAAACGATAAATTATACATATTTTTACCCCATGTTTAGCTTAATTTTGGATGGATTCTCATTAATTTTGTGAGAATTGGTGCTCTTAATCTTTCTTTTTCATATCTTATACTCAGGAGAGCATAGGAAGAGAAAAGAACGGAAAATAGACCAAAAACGGAGAAAATGGGCCAAATTGTGAAAATGACACGGCCCAAGAAGTCACTATACAGCCGTGGCACATGGCCGTGCTACATGAAGATCACATGGTCCAGCCCCCGACAAGCACGGCCAGGCCACACAGCCGTGCCTCCATCGACAGACTCTCACACGGCCTCTTGTCGTGGCACACGGGCGTGGCACACGGGCGTGTCCCTGTCGTGAGGAAGAGGAATTTCACTCGGATTTGGATACTTAGGGGCTAAGAAAGCTATTCTAAACTCTATATAAAGACCCCATGAGGCAACTCTAAATATTACTCTTTTCTCTTAAGAAAGAGCGCCATAATTCTGCCAACACAATGAGTGAAAGTAAGGAATTACTCCAAGGGAAGCCGATTGGTTCATCCCAGAAGCCAGAATTTTGCATCAAGACAGAAGATCTCCCTAAATTCCTTCAGGGGTTTTTGGGTTCTTTATGTTTTGTTATCTTAATTCTTCTGAGATGTATTCTTTCTTTATTATGAACTAATCCCCTCAAATACTTGAGGGGGATGAAACCTAAGACAGATCTTGTTATTATTTATTCTTGAATTATTTGATAAATACTTGAATTGTTCTTAATTATGTGTTCTTCATTCTTGAGTTAATAATCCTAGGTATTACTTCAAGAACTTGATGTGCTTAGGCAGAGGAGCAAAAGTCCCCGTTTTAAGAGTAGATCTACCATAATTAAGCAGAGTTACATGCAACCCTAGACATAGGACGACATAAATCCGCCGGATTAGGGTCAAACCTAATAGGGGGATCCATAGATCGAATTAATACAACCTAGGGTGTTAATTAATAAACAAACTTTAGTTAACAGCCTAGGCCTAGTTGTTCTTATCCTCGAAAGAGGTATTAATATAGGTTAGGGATCTCTACGGATCAAGTCAAGTGAAGAAGTCATCTAGTTCAAGAAGTTAATAGCAAGTGAAGTCTAGGTGGATTCTCCCTTAAGTATTGCTCATATCAATCAGCTTTTCCCTAAAGTTTTCCCCAATTTACTTTTTGTGCACTTTTAGTTAGTTTTAGAATTATTTTCAATCAATCCTCTTTTATTTTTAGGCTAGATAATAGAAAGGAAGTAAGTTTTAGTATTTTTGGTTCCCTTGGGTACGATAACTCGGTCTTGCCGCTAAACTATACTACTGTTCGATAGGTGTGCTTGCCTTTAAAATCGTGATATTAGTTAGTTTTTGGTGTGATCAGTTTTTATAAATTTTATTACTTAATATCGTGAGCATATCAGTTACATAATTGATGTACAAATTAATATGGGTGGGTTGAATTTGGTTTCTGACTTTATGGATGCATATAATAGAGAATGAAAAGTTAATCTTATTAAGAGTACCTTCCTTGAGGATATCACGTCATGAATTCTGCAAATTCCTTTAGCCAAGGAAGCGCACATCGATATACGGGTTTGAAGAGAGGACTATTCTAGGGAATTCTCTGTCAGGAGTGCCTATAAACTATTACATTTAAGTTCTTATCCTCTAATTTAAATTACATTCATACTGATTCTAGTGAATTTTACAAAAGGCTTTAGAAGTTACAGATCCCCTTAAAGCTTAATGGAATTTCCTTTCTACGCTCACTAATCTATTTTCTAAAAGGATAAGAGGAGATGGCTTTTGTCCCAGATGTGGTGAAGTAACGGAGACCCTGTTTCATGTTTTCAAATAATATCCTACATCAGTAAAGGTTTGGGACAATTTACATTTCAGTTGGGTACTATTAAATGCAGAGTTGAATAATGAGGAATGGTTTACCTGTATATTCATAACCAGCTCCAGCAATCAATGTCAGTTATTCTGTTGTGCAATCTAGGGAATCTGGACATACAAAAATTTGAATCCAATCTAGGGAAAGAATTTGTGGATTGGATTGTCAGGTATATTAGTGAGATTGATGGATTGGAAGAAAGGTTGCTTACCAGATCTGGTGAAACCAAGGAATGGAGCCCCCCATTGGATTCAGAAGTTAAGATTAATTTTGGCGCATCATTTAATCGTGGTCTATCTAGATCGAGTTTTAAGATTGTTGCAAGAAACTCTATGGGAGAGATTGTAGCTTCGAAAATGATTATTCACAGTGAGGTTGTATCCCCATTGGCAGTGAAGGGATATGCATGCCTCCAAGCGGTACTCTTAAGGATTCATCTAGGTCTCTCGTCGACGATTATAGAAGAAGATGCAAGATCTGTAACAGCCCATCTAAATCAAAACAGTGGTTTCAAAACTACAAATATGATGTCAGAAAATTATTTTAATATTATTTTATGTGTTTACAACATGTTAGTAAGTATGTGTGAAAATTTCATAAAGAAATTTTATCATTTGAATGTTCAATTCAATAAAAAAGACTAAATCGCATAAAGTGCAAAAGTTGGGTTCTATAAGTTAAAGGTGTCAAATAGCTATAGAACTTAAAAGTGAAGGTCCTTATATGGTAAATAGACCATTAATCAGATAGTGGGTATTAATGGTTTGGCATTATTGAAATTTAGAATTTTTAATAAGGTTAATTTTGGTATTTAGTAAATAAGGTGAATAAAATAAAATGAAACAAAATTTCAATTAATTGTCATCTTCTTCCACCAAATTTTGAAGGAAGACATTTTCAAGGTTTTTAACATTCGGCCACTTCATGGTTCACTTGTAAGTTCGTTTTTACTCCGTTTTTAATGATTTTTACGTTTTTGAGATCGTTGCTTCGTAATCTAGCTAGCACGTATCTCCAATTTCGAAACTGTTTAAGTATGTGAGAGTTGCCACTGATGAGCTATTGTGTTCTTTGATGTTTGATGGTGAAATATGCATATTTGATGTTAGATTTTCATATTTTATAAAGTGATTTTTGATGAAAATGTCAAATAGGGATTAAATTGTGAAATATTGAAATTATATGGTTAAAAGTGTGATTATATGGAAAATGTGGGCTGCTAAAGCAATAAGAAGAATTCGGCTAAGCATGGGTAGGATTAAATTGTATGAAATTGTGATTTTATGTGATAAGGACTAAATTGCAAAAATGTGAAATAATAGGGTAAAAGTGTAATTTTTCCAAAATGTGTAAATTGTGTTAAATTGAATAAATTTCTGATTAAATGAATAAATTTTTATATTATTTAGATTGAAAAAAAAACAAGAATTGGATCCAGAATAGGGGAAAACAAAGTTTCGAATTAATCGACCTAATTCGTCGATACAACAAACGAGGTAACTTTGTATGTTAATAAATGTTATTGAATTGTGTTAATTATGCATTATTATCATATAATTGATTGAATTGTGGAATTGAAATTAAATGTTCAAAATAAGTAAAAACGCAAGATCGATCACAATTGTTTCATAGCGAAAGACGAATTGACGGAAAAGACCATGGTTGGACCATGGCAGTATATGATTTTGTATAAGACCATAGCTAGGCTATGGCATCGATATATGATTTCTTGTAATACCATATCTAGGATATGGCAACGATATATGATTTCGTATAAGACCATAGCTGAGCTATGGCATCGATATGTAATTACGTGTAAGACCATGTCTAGGACATGGCATCGGTATGAGATTTAGTGTAAGACCATACTTGGGATATGGCTTCGATATGAGACTTCGTGTAAGACCATAGCTGAGCTATGGCATCGATATGAGATTACATGTAAGACCATATCTGGGATATGATATTGTATTATGCATACGTGATTTCTGAGTATCCTTTAGTAATTCCAAATGGTTCAACAGCAAAGTCAAGATGAGAATGAAAGTACGATTGAATTAAGTAAAACAGATAAGTATAGAACCTATGTGGGAATTGAATGAAGGTAAATTGATGAGCTTATAGTGTATCGTGTATATGAAATGAGAAAGATTTGTGTATAAGTATGTTTCATGCCATAATGTGTTTATTTGGCTGTATTGAGATATGAATTGAATGATATATAAGATATGAGTTATAACTATTTTAATTATACATATATATGGCACATTGTGTGCGAAGTACCATTATTCGATGATATTTCACATGATTTATATTGACTAAAGAAAATGTGATGGATATTGGATTGAATGAAGTTATATAGATATTCGATTATGTATATATAAATGTGAACAAATTGATAAAAGCGTGTTTGATCCATACGAACATAGAGATAAATAAACTTGTGAAACTTTTGGTTAATTATGTAATTGGATTTATGGTATAAAAGTGAAATTAAATAAGTTTACATTATAGTATAAAAGAATGCATAATAAGTGTTTATTCAATAAGTTGTGTTTATTATCATACGAGCTTACTAAGCTTTATAGCTTACTTTGTGTTATTTTTCTATGTTTTATAGTGTTTCGAACGTTCGCTCAAGTTGGAAGTCGAAGGAGATTGCATCACACTATCTGGTTATTGAATTCGATATTTATACATTTTTGTGACTTGGTTATATGGCACGTATAGGCTATGGTAATTGATTTAATGGTTGGAAATGTAATTAGTCATTTGAGATGGCTTGATGTTGATTTTTGGGTTGATTATGAATGTGGTTATAGAATTTGGTATATTTTGATAAACTTGATAATGGCTAAATAGCTTAGAATTGTCATGAGATTTTGTAACACCCCAAACCCGGCCTAGAAGTTAGGCCCGAATCTGGTGGTGTCACATTGAAGAGTTGCTTTCAAAAACGGTTTTGTTAAAAACTTAGTTCCAAACAAAGTAAGCTTGGTAGGAATTTACTTAGTTAAAAACCGAAGAATTAAAAATATATATAAAAACATGTTTATTAAATAAAATGATAACTAAATAAATCCCAAGCAAAGAGTGAAATCGGAGTTACATAGCCTTAATACATCGCAGTAAAAGTAATTATCATAAAACACTTATTAAAATTCCTAAGTAAGTTGTAGTGTGGCTATCTCCGAGTCCTCTCCCACGTTGAGCCGTCTACTGAGGGTCACCTAAAACATTTAATTTAAGGGTGTGAGTTTCGCAACTCAGTGTGTACGACCCTTGACAATCAAATCAATTCAATATACAAATATCACATTGGGCCTAAGCCCTAACAATATCGGTGGTCTGGGTCTTAGGCCACATTGACCTCATATCATATCAAAATCACATGAATGTAATGCTCCTACCCCGAATCCAATCCTGCACTCCACCCGTACCAACCCTACACTCCTGTGGGGTTATAAATATCAACCCATCCATCCCTACACTCCAAAGGTAGCACCGGTTGCGGTACTACTCAAACGTTGCAGCGGGGCTGCTATATAATGGGCTTAAAGCCACCGGTGGATCCACGGTCGTCAAGCGACTATGCGATCCTCATATCTTCCTCCGTTCAATTTATCCCCCCCAAATGCAACATACATATTACGAATGCACATACAACATTTTACGAGTGCACATACAAGTTTTTCCGTACATTAAGCATTTAGGGGTATTTCAGTCATTTCACTACCCAAGGGTATTTCGGTAATTTTCTACCCTACAAGGGTTTTCAGTACTCCTACCCTATGAGGGTGTTTTAGTAATTCTACCCTACAGGGCATTACAGTAATTCTACCTTAGAGTGTATTTCCGTAATTCCATCCTAGAAGGGTATTTTAGTAATTCTAACCTACAAGCGTATTTTCATAATTTCTTAAATGTACAGACTTTAATTATTGTTTTGGCCCATTAACAAGTCCTCGCGACTAAAGTGAACGGACACTATGCACCAGGTAGGATTCAAGAGAAGAGGAGGTGGGTCACTCAGACCGCTTAAGTACCAAGCTCTTCCTAGATCCAATCCTAGACATGCACACATCCATTGCCACATCTTAGTCTAACTTGTCCACAAACAAGTTTAATTATTTAATTAAGTCTTATGTAAAATTTGAGAAATCAGAACTAGGCCTATAGTCCATTAAAAACCCTAGTCTGCATTTCTACAATCTCATAAGGCCTACTAGGCCCAACCATATACATAAAACCCATTAAGCCCAACATGCTTATGTAGCCCATTAGGCCCGATCATAACTCAATCATACAATCACACATACTAATCCATCATAAAATTTCATATAACAACTTTGCCACTTTGGGCCCACAAATTCGGCAGGCCCATTAGGGACTTCAGGATTTTGGCTTTTGCCGATTTGTCATGTGTGTAGTGTATGTACACACCTGATTGACGACCCGCACTATACTATTCTCAGTCTCGACCTACAATCAAAACCACTTTCGAATCAATTCTATACCTTAAACTATAACTTAATCAAATCCCGAAGCCTTATCGTAACCTTACCGTGTACCTTCGGCTTTTCTAGCCTTTCTTTGTCAAATATTCTCGAATATTCTTAGATCTGCATCAACACACATATTCTATCAACATCAGATGACTCGTCTTCCACACGAGTCACCCTTATAGGCTACACATATATTCGGCCACCCCTTTAAGAAGTCGAAATTGAGAATGAGACATTTACCGAAACTCATCTTGAATCTTGCGGCCTAAATATCCACTGAATATGCAATCGACTCCTAACCCCCTTGATTGAGGGTAGCAAAATAGATTGTAATGGAGAACAAGAGAAATCGGTAAAGGGTATGGTTCTTCAAGTTTTAAGGGAGAAAAGAATAATGGGACCATTAGGGGTTTCGGTAGAATAATGGATGGCTTAATTGGTAAGGGAAAGATTCGGCTATGGATGAAACAAAAGGGAAAGGAAGAATTTGACAAGAAAAAGAAGAAAGAAGAGAAGAAGAAAAAAATACAAATTGGCACTTGAGGAAAATATGAGAAATTTGGCATTAGCCTAGGATCCAAATTCGGCACATATTTATAGCCTATAGCCTCAATTCCCAATTCAGCTCCATCACTTCCCCCTTCTCATCTCCTCGTTTTTCTCCCTGATAACTCCCTAATCTTTTTCCTAAATATTCTCTCTTGATCACCTCTCTGAGAGTCCAGCTTCACGCCACTACCAATCTTCTAGAAGCTTAAAATTAAACTCCAAAATAAATTTAATATTCTCCTTTTTAAGATTGAACCCAAACTCTACTATGGGCCTTCTAACACCTAAATAATATTTTCCTAAAACTACTAAGCACATATTCATATAAAAACCATACAAAAAGAAGTTTGGGATTTTTGGGGCGTTACAGATTTACTTGTTAATATTAAATTGTATATAGCCATTTTGGTATGGTTAATGTGATGGAATTATGGTTGTTTAATTAGTTAATTATCTGATGAATATATGCTTAAGATATGCCATGTTGTGGTTTGAATTAAGATGATGAAGTGGTTGGTCATAGGTTGGGTATTATATGTAAAATATGGCCAATGAATCATGATGGATTGTATGTTTTTGTTAGACAAATGGTTATGTTCTGAATGATGAATTATGGTAAACGTTGAGTAAGGTGGTTGCCATATTGAAATGGCTTATAATGTGATAATTTGAAGATGTTTTGAATGCATATTTGTGTTTGGAGATGATACCATTTGATCTTATTGTAGGTGTTGGTGTTTTGGGTGAGAAATGTGGCTTGTAACTAGCCTATTTTCGTCAACACGAGTAGAGCACACGGGCGTGTGGCTCAACCATATGTGACACATAGCCTTGGCTCATGGCTGTGCGTCCCTTGATGGTGAAATAAAAACCAAGTCAGTGAGTTACACGGCCTAGACACACAGGCGTGTGGTCGGCCGTGTGACCCAAGTCAGTATGTATGCCCTGTTTTCACACGGCCCATGACATGGGTGTGTTCGTAGCCGTGTGAGGCACACAGCCTGTTCACACGGGCGTCTGTATTTTTCTAAGTTTTCTAAAGTTTTTGTATATGATCAGTTTAGTCCTGAACCTTCTTTAAAGCATGTTTAAGGTCTTGTAGACTTATATAAGGGACAATGTGTATATGTATACATGATATTGGATTATAATTGTTTAATGTTTGATGAATAAATGTTTAATTGATGTGATTGATCAGTAATACCTCTTAACCCTATTCCGGCGACAGTTACGGGTTAGGGGTGTTACAAGATCAATAATTAAAAAATGTCAGTTTGTTACTGAAGATAAATCGAAGATAAAAGTTATTATTCGAGACCTTCAACAACAGAAAAAGCTCTTTCAATGTTTGTGGTTTAAACATGTCCCTAGATTTGCTAATACCCTTGCTCACAACCTAACCACCGAATGTTTGAAAAGGGAAACGGAACTTTACCTAGAAGGAGGTGTGCCAATGAGCGTCGATATAGGATTGGGAGAAGAAGACAGAGAGAACCCGATTGATAGGAGTTGAAGGAAGAGGTTTCGGGGGGGTGGAAATGGTAGCAAACAGATGGTTTTTTTGGAAAGCTATTGATTTTGGTAATTGGTATCGACAACATTTAGGGTTATTTATTTTTTCAAGGGAGTGGGTGCCAGCTATGTGGCTGACTTGGCATATTCTTTTGGTTTTTTTTTACCCTAATGGGGTTGTTTTGGCCATTGTTTTACTTTGGGTTGTTTTCTTATTTTTGTTCAATCTTTTTTATTTGATTAATAAAGTCCAGTAGATTTTTATAAATAAAAAAAAACTACTTAATAACTGGATTTAGATTTAATTGTTTGTAATTACACAATGGTGGCATATTTGGGCAACTATTGCAATTGGTGGGTTCTACCAAATTAGATGTAATCGAAGCACCTCAAGTACACTTTCCAATTCTTAAGGAGAGGGTGAGAATTGGAGTAATTACACAAGTAATTACATCCAAATTCAATTTTAAAAAATTAATTTTATACAATTTATAAATATTATATTATAAGTATTACCACGTATGAGTGTTTGGGATGACTATGACAAAAAATTTCTTATATTATAAATCTTTAAAAAATATTATAAAAATATTTTGTGTATTTTATAAAGTTATAAAAAATATAATTATTCAAATCCTTAAAAAATTCTAAAGTTATGGCTAAAAAGTTTATTATAAAAAATAATTTACATGTTATAAAAGTATTATAATATATTTATTTATAAAAAAATTATGGTCAAGTATATACATAACTTATTTTATGTGTCCATGTATATATTATAAAATAATATATTTATTCATAAAAAATGTTATAGGTTTTTTATCATAAATTATTTATATAAAATAACTTTCTAAAGTTATGGAAAAAAATTATATTATTTATCAGAAGTGTTATGAAAGTTTTGAACAATTTATAAAACTTTTTTTATAAAAGTTATATATTATAAATTGTATATTATTTTTACTTTATTTTTTATTTTATTTTTACTTTATTTACATATTATAAAAATGCGATATAGTCTAGCATAAGTATTTCTCCAAATTAGTTTATAGAAGTTTTTATAATTAAAGCTACAAACTATTTAGACTGTGAGCCCAAATATTATAAAGTCGATGGTAATTATTCAAATAAAAAAATTCTTGTGCCATATCGTGGGGTATGATACCATTTGAGAGAATGGTGTCAAACACAAGAACCACATATAGTTTGCAAACTCTTTAATTTGAGACAATCAATACTTCAAAATATGGTTGAGAAGAAATTTGTTGTTCAAAAAGAATATTTTCCATATTAATAACACCATCTTAGTATAACATAAAAAAAACAAAGTTGATCGTACTAATGTTACAGGCCATGGATCAAACCCCGTGACGGATGCGCACAGAACGTCCATGGAGATCAATTGATTAAATGGGGCTCATTTGACCCACTTAAACTGGCACAATACGTGGAACATGTGAAGAAGCCCATCTACTTAAAGCATTAGTGGCCCAGTAAAACATTTACAAAAACTAAGGTTTCCATGGTAATTATGGAAACTAATCTTAAAATATTTGATTTTGTAATCTTAAGGGATCATGTAAATCCTTAAGAATCTTAATTGTTGATTGACTTCGATCTCGACTGTCGACGTAAAGTAAATTGTACCATTGGATCTTGGGGAGCTCAACTATAAATAGAGGCCTTCCTCTTCATTTGTAATCTTCTCATAGGATCCCATTTGATCCTATTGTATCCTCATTGAAGTTATTGAATAGTACTGAGAACATTTTCTCAAAACTTTGTGAACGTTGCTTTCTTGTGGTTGTTTCTGTTATTTTGTTGCTTCTTTGCTTTTGAGTTGCTTCTGCTTTATTTTCAGTGCCTTGGAGAATTCTCATTGTGAATTCTCACTTTTTGAGAGCTAGGCTGACTTAAGGCACATTTGAAGCGAAGAAATCACCTAAGGCTACACAGATTGTAAGACTAAAGTTCTAGCCCCGTGACACTAGTAGGTTGCATATTCATAACTTCAATCATAAGTGGAATTAAGATGATCCATACTTCATATAATACATGGAAGAATGAGACCTTGATAATCTTAATGATGCAAATTCAAATTCAAATAATGATGAACTCAGTTAGGAACCAACAGAATAATGAGCATATGTTAAATATTAAAGAGGGAATAAACCTAACAAGTATGCGCTATAACAATTTGATAAAAATACATATGATGTTTATTTTTCTTGCTATTTTTATTAGTAATTGTTTTATCAACTTGTTTAGACTAATATGATACATGTCATTATTTGATTTTAATTTTTGTTACTTTCATAAAAATTATTTTTATCATACTAATATTACTATAGTAATTAATATTTTTTTAAAAATATAAATTATTTAACTATGTAATTACAATTCATACTACCAAACATGACATAGGGAATTACGATATAGTTACACTATGTTAGCCAAACAAGTTTAAGGAATTACAATTTTTTGTAATTACAAGAGAGTATAATTATTACCTTAGTAATTATATTTTCATTTTATTACTTTGTTCTATCCAAACAGACCCTTAGTAGAATAGAGGTGTAACAATCTAGTTACTAGTGGTGTCGAGAAATGCAATTTTGGGACCTTATTTCCGTAAACCGAGTCTGTAAATACTAAATAAGGGTATTTATAAAGTTAGGGTATGATGAATTAAAATTTGGTTTAGCGATTTAGACGAAATTGTAAGCAATTATGGCTCAAGAACTAAATCGTAAAAGTTTAATCATTATAGATTTTTAATTAGATTAAGGCTTGGGGGATTAAATAGAAATTATTCAAAGGACTAAAATGGCTAATAGACCAATTTTAAATGGACGATAGTGTGATGTGATGTGATGTTAATTACCATTAGATTAAAGTAATAAATGATTAGTGATTAATTAGTTATGATTAAGTTAATTAATTAAGACTAAACAAATTATATATATTAAAGATAGTGAAAAAAGATTAAATATGATCTTCTTTATCTATACACCATCGTCCTCCCTAAAAAGCCATGTGAGAAAGCTTTTGAAAACTTTACACATTCAACCACCATTTTTAGGTAAGTCCCTAGCTATTTATTACTATTTTTTATGGATTTAAGGTTATGGGAGCTTGATTTTGCTAGCCAATGTACTAATTTGTAAAACTGTTAAAGTTTTTAAAAATTTTCATTGTTGAAATTGAATGAAATTGGTGTGAAATTGTTAGAAATTAAGCTTAGATTATGAAAAGGATTAAATTGTAAAGCTTAATTGTTAGTTTCATACATTAAGGACCAAATCAAATTAAATACAAAACTGTTGTGAAATGTTGGTAAGGATAGAAAATAGAATGTCTTTAATGAGTCATGATGAAATCAGATTCTAATCAAAGGCCCTAACTTGAAAGTTATGTTTACCCCAGTTTTAGAGACTAAATTGAATAAATTACAACAATCCATGTAATTTGGTATTTGATTCTGAATTTGCTGAAAATTGATTGTATGATATTTTTTGTGATTATTCATAGGTAATGACAACACCAAACCATCGAGAGGGAAAATAAATGCGAAAATAAGCATTCATTTATGCAGATATGGCATATTAGACTTTTTCCAATAAGCATTTGTTACTTTGGTGCAAATACTTTACCTTCACAGAACAAGTAGACTTACCTTATACTAGACATGAACAAAAACATAACACACTCATGGAGTATGAACTCACCAAACAAGTTGCAGAAAGGTTCAGACAGTAGGACCCTTGCCCTTATGTCAAAAACTTTCAGTAGTTTTTTAAGCAATAACATGAAGAGTTATCTTATTAGATCATTTTACAAGAAACTAAACATGTCTAACAAGAGTGTTAATTAGAAACCCAAAAACTGAAAGTTTCCTCATTGTTTCCCTTAAACTAACCCTAAAGCATAAAACCCTAGGGTCCCATAAATAACCATGAAAATAACTTGAGTTTCATCAATATTTACCATGTACCAACGTCAATGGAGACAGTAGGACCCTTACCTTTATCTCAAAAGCTTTCAGGAGTTTCTTGAGCAATAACATGAAGAGTTATCTTATCAGATCATTTTACAAGGAATTAAACATGTCTAACAAGAGTGTTAATTAGAAGCCCAAAAATTGAAAGGTTCGTCCTTGTTTCCCTTAAACTAACCCTAAAGCATAAAACCTTAAGGTCCCAAAAATAACCATGAAAATAACTTGAGTTTCATCAGTATTTACCATGTACCAATGTCGGTGGAGTTTGCTAGATACAATGAACTAGATCCTCTAGGCAAGTCTTAATTCTCGAGTTTTTTGGGAAATTGCAGAGAAAGTTGTTGAAGAGAAAAATTAAGTTTGCCAAAGAAAACACAAAATTTAGTTAAAAAGTCAATTTTGGCTTTATATTGGTACACATGAAAGGAAAACTTAATGGGCAAGTTTAGCCTTCCTCTACGCTTCCTTCGGTACCTGAGGCTAATAACATTCTTTCTCATCTTAAATGCATGTTCTTTTCAATTTCAAAAACCTTGTTCCATTCTAACTAGTACCCCTTAGGCCAACTAAATGGTTCCAAATAAAATAATAATAAAGTCGACCATTCTTTTAAACTAAGGGCTTAACACTTAAGGAATAAATATTAATGTCCATCAGCTGAGGTGGAATATACCCTGTAAGGGAGTTCATCAGACCACCAAGCTCGCCTTAATAAAGACTTCGCCCAAAGACGCATTTTATAGTCTTCGGTCACTTAGTCATATCTAGTACCATATTCACTCAGAACCTATTCTATAAGCCTTACTTCTAATAATAGTACTCGAATGCTATGACTTCACCGGGCTGGATGTTACTGTCCCATAAAGGTGAACTTATTAAATAGGACTTATTTGACTCGCTTAAATTGGCCCGACTCATGGAACATATGAAGGAACTCATATAATTAAAGCCTTGGTGGTCTAGTGAAACACTCTAGTAAGACTAGAGTTACCAAGGTAATTAATGTAAATCCTAAGGGATAAAAATGTATAGAGTTTAAATCTTTTAGGACTCTTATCTTGTAGATATGCACAAATTTTAACCGTTGATGTAACTCAATCTGTACCATTGTATTTGGGGGAGCTCAACTATAAATAGAGGCCCTCGCCTTCATTTATAATCATTCAGTTGTAATCCTTCAAAGTAATAGAGAATACTTTGAGAGCATTTACTCAAACACTTGGTGTGCACTATTTTTCTGCGACTTTTCTATTCGCCCGTGACTTCTTTCATTTCAACTTTGCTTCTTCTTTGCTTCGATGTCTTGGAGAATTTTTGCAACAATTCCCATTCTTCGAGAATTATGCTAATTTAGGCGGATTTGAACCCAAGAAATCGTATAAGGTCGCGCGATTTGTCAAACTAAAGTTCTAACCCCATGACATTTGCACCATCTAAATGCTCAATTAGCAAAATTGTGATATTTAGTTTAATATATATATGAGTACACTCGCAGTGTATTTTTTAATTCAACAAGTAAACTTAAAAAATTAACATGCTTCTTTTTTTAATATTTTACTATATTGTCATCTCCTAACCCTGTTTTAGTCTGAAAACTCTACCGACAATATATCATATAATTTCCCACTATATATTTAATTATTTGAGTTTCTCATGTTTATGTATTAGTTTTAGTTAATAGGTTGTCGAAATGAAACTCAAAGTTCTGCAGTAAGGTGGTTAAGCGTCGGAAAGATTTCGGACATATTTGCAGCAATATAAATGTGTTGGGCAATCTGTTTTATGTTTGTTTAATGTACTTCATCCTCGTTGATATCGCAATTTGACCTTCAACGCACAAAGCTTAGCAAGACCAGAGTCTTTTTCTTCCAGCAGATCTGGTTTATGACAAGATATTTTGACTTTTTGATTTGGTTTTATTGTTGGATAATGGTTTACAAACCATCCCTCTTCACTTTCCTACAAGATTCAACATCATGTTTCACCTTTTGCCGACCACATCAACACACTCGATCACCTCATCACTGACAATTAAAGATTGTATTGCTATTGCTTCTACTGCTTTAACAGTGCCCAGCTATTGTGCCCCTAATGAAAAAAAAAAAAAAACTAGGGAACAAATTACAAATATTAATATTCAAATTATAAAATTGATAATTCTTTTTACTGTTTTAGAGGTGGTTATAAAAATCAATGCAATTAAGTTTTGAATTTTAAATTCTATTAAATAAGCTGATGTGTGTTTTATTATTTTCAGATGCATTGTGAAGACCCCAAAAAAATGGAATTTCAAATTGTGGCTAGCCCTTATTGAGTGGCTGTGGAGTTTTTATATTTTGCAGCTGACTAATCTAGAAGAAAATGAGGAAAATATCAAATAAGATGGCTGAATCTATGCAGACTTTGTTTACATATGTATATCCTTCTCCACCCTGATTGCTTGCTTTGTCCTGGAAGGCGTGTTAATTTCCATGCAGCTAAGAGATAAAAATAAATTTACGAGAAAGTAGTCGAAAATTTCAAACTTAGTCATAATGTTACCATTTTAAGGTTCTATTCACCCGTTTATATTTTCGTTTGCAAGAGAGTTACTTATAAATGAATCTTGAAGATACAATGAAGTCGAATGATTTTTTTAGGTTTTGTACTAATAAAATTAGTTCACTAAACATTAAGCCACGTATAATAAGATTATCAAATTCTATAAAGAATTTTTGCATCAATTCTTTTATAGAACAATCTTTGAATATTAGAAGATGGAGGAGAATAAAGAAACTTTTATTTCTCAATATTTTGATATGATATGTAATTTTTAATATGCCATTTAAAATGAAATTTCTCTATTATTTATAATACTTATAGTGTTTTTTCATAAAAATATTACTCTTCAATAGATGTCTATTTGGAAACCACATCTATTAAGAATACAAGTATTCGTCCATTACTTGAACAATTTTTTATATTCCATTTGCTTTGTCTTTAACAGCCATAGAGATTACTCAGAGATCTTCATCAATCAATCTCTAAAACTACATTTGATTAGAAATTATGTATTTTTCTTTCTTCTTAGTAAGTTGGAGATTCAAATCTCTAAAAAAATAAAGAGACTAACAATACGTTTGATTCATTGGAATTAAATAAGGCTGTAATTAATAATTCAATTGTTTGGTTAAATAAAATGAAATAGAATTATAATAGTATTCTTGTGAATTATCCAATTACCCTTCGCAGAGCTTTTTTGGATGGATGATTATTGTTATTATTATTAAATTTTAATAAGACTATTATTCAATATAATTCAATAATTATTATTATTTAATCATATTTTAATATAATTATTATCAAATATAATTTTAAAAAAATAAAAATATATAATTTAATAACATTCTTAATATATATTTTAATATAATAAAATTATTTTATATTAAATTATTTCAAATATATTATTTTTATATTTTCTGAGTCCAAGTTTTAAAGGACCAATTTGAAATTAATCTTATTTTGTTATTTAAGGTTGCATGAAATAGTCATCCTTTGGTGATATAAAAAAATAGCTATTACGGAAGGACAAGTAATAGAAAGTAATAGCAATTTCATTGAATGAGTATTGCGTTCAACCAAACAAAAGAATGATTTACTATTCAATGAATAAAGGGGAATGCTGTTCCATTCCCCTCAACCAAACATGGTGTAAGAGTTGACCGAAGATCCCAACAAATTGAGAGATAAAAACTTAAATATACTAAAAGGGCAAATTATTACTGTGGGTAAAACAAACACTTAAATTATTTTTATCTTTTATTATTAAAATAAAATTATTTTAAATTTTAAACTCTTATCTTAATTTCTTGCTAATAGAATAGAAGTTTAACATAATAAATCAAAATTTTCAAAAGAAGTTATGTATATTGTCGAAACCATTTTTAAAGTTTTGAAAAACGGGGTCGACTTTTAAAAAAACAAAAATAGAGTCGCCACCAATCTTCTTTGCTTAGGTGTGATCGGATCACCTTGTAAAACATTTTGTTTTGTTAAATCAACAATTTTGGTCAACGAAATTTGAAAAAATCGGTTTGGGAGTCGGTTATGTATGAGGAAGGATTAGCATCCTCATAACGTCCAAAAATTGGTACCTAGTCGATTAATTAATGTCCCAATGTCGAATACTTTGAAAAAAATTTAAAAAAAAAACTTAAAGCCTTTTAATAGACATTTGATTCTTTGAATTTTAAAAGAAACATCGAAACTCAGTAAGTTAGAGTACGATCTTTCAAATTTTCAAATATCAAATTTCTTTTCCGTTCCAAAAATCCTTTCTCGAGACGATAAAACATCGTATCCAATAAGTTAGGACACAACTTTTAACTTCCTGAGCATAGGTTTTTTTATTTAAAATTTGCAATTTTTGCTTTAAAAAAAAAAAAACTTGGCTATGTAAATACAACGAAGAAAATCGAAACCCAATGAGTTAGGGCACAATTTCCTTCGAGATTTCCAAATGCCAAATATTAATTTTGTGTAAGGGAACTCTTTTGAATAAATTGAAACAATTAAAAATGAGGTATACTTTTTAAATCAATGAATGAAAATGAAACATTAATGTATTATAAAATATAAATACCAAAAAACAATTTACAAAGATCATAAAGCATATTAAAAATCAATATAAACAATTTAATAAAATAATGATATGACACATCTAAAGATACAAGCAAAATGACACAATGTAATAAAAAATTGAAGATAACGACTTTAATTTTAAAACCATGCATAATCAAATAAAAGATATGAAATAAATAATAACAATTCAAAAATTTATAAAAACTTAAGAAAATATAAAAATTTACATACTAAATTAAGCAAAAAAATATATAAGGTGAGTGATATGTGCAAAACAATAAGTAAATATTTTAATAAAAATAAAAAAATATACAGTCTAAAATCTAAAATGAATAATATATGTGCATAATAAAATAAAAAATTTTATAAATAAATAATAATATAATATATATAACCTTAAATATTTTAAAAGAAATATGAAAAATAATATGTATAATATAATAATCTAATATATATAAATGATTAATATGTTTAAAACATAAAATTTATGGAAAATTTATATTAATAATGAAACAATTAAAAAATATGCAATATACCAATTTTATATAAAAATAATATAGAATTTAATAAAATAAACATGAATAATAAATAATAATAGTTTTATACTAAAGTAATTAGGAATAAAATAAGAATACGAATAAGAATTTAAAAAAAAATCAAGGATTAAATTAAAATAAAAAATAAAATTTGAAATAGATGTGTAAAAGGATCAGATTGAAAACGCATGCCACACCATAGGGACTTATTGGGCAATTACGCCCCGTCTCCTAAACGGCATTGTTCCGTCAACTGCCTTTAAAATGGCCCAAGGATTAAATCGAAACAAAATAAATATTTCAGGGCTAATTTTGGAAAAATATAAAAACTTAAATCGGACGTAATTTTAAAAACTAAATTTGCGGAATGATCTAAGAGGCAAATTGCCCATTTTAAAAAACGCGCGGATCCTCCCCGAGTTTCGGGTCAACGTGCGGATCCTAGCCCCTAAACGACGTCATTTTGGTCATTAACTGACCACACCAAAACGACGTCGTTCCCTTAATCTATATAAATAAAAAATGGGCCAAAAAAAATCAGCTTTAACCCTTTTTTTAAGAAAACACACAGAGCTCTCAAAGCTCTTCCCTGTCTCTCTGCCTGAGCTCCAGTCACAGACCAGTAGCCACCGTCACACGCGCCTCACGCGCCACCGCCAAAACCACTGTATACGGCTGTCAAGTGCCAAAGAACTCTATTTTTCAATGCAAATCGAAAGGTAAACCCCTTTTATTCATTTTTAACAATATATTGTATGTAAATAAAAAGGTTTCATATGTATCGAAAAATAGGATAATAAATAAAAACCAAATGAAACAACCAGTTTAAAGAATCACCTTTTTTTTCTCTGGTTTAAAATATTGTTTTTTTTTATATCTCTATATGTGTGTATTTTGCAATGATGGTGTTTGGCTTTTATAGCCACAGTTAAAGTACAAAATTTGGTCTTATTCTGATTTCTTGCTATATTTTCGTTTCTCTGTTCTTTTTTCTTTCCTTTTGCAGGCTCATGGCGAAGATTTCGGCGGTGAAGGGCATGATCTGTGCGCTAATTGCGGCGCGACTAGAGGTTAGAGTTGGGAGCTGCGGCGCCCTAGGGTTTTAGACACCCTAGGGTTTCTGTCCTTGGCTAAACATTCGGGCCTTTTGGGCTTAGGTTTAATTTTGGGTTTTGGGTGTAATGGGATTTTGGTATTGGGCTTCGGGTAGTACTTTAGGGTTTGAATTTTGGGCCAAAACAGAATATGTAGATGGACATTTAATTGGACTTTAAAATTTGTTTCATATATAATACTTTCAAAAAATTTAAAATATTATTTTGTTAATATTTTTATTTAATAAATTATTCTAAGCATAAGTGAAATTAGTTTAAAAATTAAAAATATTTTTATTTTATTAATAAAATTTAAAAATTATAAGTTAGGAGATTATTTAACTAAGATATAATAGTTAAGGGCATTTTTTAGTATATTAGCCAAAGTTGAAGAAAAGGAACAATGTAACTTGCAAGCACCGAGAGAAAATGAACTTTTATTTGCTCCAGCATGAAGAAAATAGTAATTAAAAGCCCATTCTTTTTCATTCTCTATAAATTCAGTTCTTAACAAATAAACAATTAAAAAAAAAAGCTCTCAAGCAAAAAATTTAAATTGTAAATGACATATTAATACAGTTCTAAAACAACTTCAAGGTTTAAAGATTAAAATCCAGCTACAAAATTCTGCAACCTGAAGAATCAGCTAAAGCAGCAAGCAAACCCAAACCCATCCTACTTAATTAATGAATCTGATTAACTTGAAAACTTATCCGGCAAGTTCAGATTACAAGCCATTCATGATTGTGATGCACCCCTCTTAAGAAGAACCAGTAACAGCGGCCACACTATACGCGTTTGGATCCTGATTTGGTGCTGCAGCATAGCCGTAGCCATAACCACCATTGCCTTGCCCTCAATGATGTCCTCCATTCCACTGCTAAAACCAGTTTCAAGAAGTAAGCTACAATGCATTAATAAATTAAGGGGAAGCATTTTTAAGGGGAAGAAAAGTAGCAGAAGGGAGGGGAAACAAACTATGTTTGCTTGGACTCGAGTGAGTGTCAGATGCGAGTATATACCCAACAGGGGTACATTCAAATTTTCAAAATATTTGCAGGATCATGCCCCCATACCCATGTCCAAATATGCATGGGACAGAAGTGCCCAAGTAACAAATAGCCTGTAGCATCACTCATGCCATACTGTAAAATTATACAGTTCTTATATGTAATATTTAAATACTATTATAACTCCCATGTGCTGTAATTTCATCAAAAATGAAAAGGACCTCTCTTCCATCCCTTTTCGCCTATGTCAGATGCCTTAAATGTCTGGACTTAGACCTAGGAATCGCAAACCCTCCAAGCATTTTGCAAATATCAAGGCAGCAATAGGCCTTAAGACAGTTACTAAAAATAGGAACTTGAGCACAAATTTACCTGCTTGTTTCCTATATTACGACCCCAAGAAAGACGAACAGTCTGCTTGCCTATGGTCGTCCCGTTCAAACTCTGGATTGCTTCCTCAGGGGTTTTTTGTTAATATGGTATAAAAAAATTTATTATATACGAAAATAAGTTGTCAGATAGATTATTTACGAAAATAGGTTACTTTTTTGAGTCGCGCCTACCTAACAGGCGCGACATATTATTTTAATAATAAATTTTTTTAATATTTTAATATTATTATTATTATTATTATTATTATAAAATTTAAAATAACTTTCGGGTCAAAAAACGAGTCACGCGGGACCCGTAAGCGCCACCTGTGGCGCTTGCTACAAGGGCGCCACACCCTGCAGCATTCCTGTAATGAGTGCTAAATTTTGTTTTAAATATATAAAGAGAGAAATAATTATTTGATGCACAAATTATGAAATTTTTATAATAAAAAATGATAAATAAAATTTAAAAAATTATATTGTGAACTAGAACCAAGGTGACAGGTTTAATATTTAAAACATTTGAAAAATAATTTTTTTTATGGAGTTGAAATGATAGTTAAATTATTTAAAATTTAAATGTCTTATTTTCAACATTTCCAGCTTTACCAAGGATTTTTAATGAAAACATATTTTTTCTCTCGTTCTTTTAAGTGCAAATCATATTTAAAATTTTCGATTAAAGTTTTTTTTTATCATTTTCAAGGAAAATGAAAATGAATTATTAAACTAAGCATAGCCTAAATATTTTCATTTGGAGGAAAATTAGACTTTCGTTTGATTTCTCAAAATATTTTTTATTTTCATTTTAATTTTAGAAAACATTTTCATATTTTATAAATTGAAAAATGTATTTGATAAATATAAATAAAAATTGGTTTTCAATAATGGCGACATGGAAAAATATGTTTGGTGACTATTCTTTTATAATAAAAATACGAAGAATAAAAATAAAAAATTATACTTATATTGAATCCGAATTAAGATATAATATTTAATATTTGAAATTTTATTTAAAAAAATCATATTTTTGTGTTTATATGAGTTTGAATCAGGGCAAATTCATTTAAAGTAATTCTAAATTATTAACAATTTAATTTTAAAATAATTATAAAAAAATTACTAATTTTTTTCTTCTTTCTTTCAGCACACTTAACGAGGAGAGTGATGGGACTGCAGGGTGTGGCGCCCCTGCAGCAGGCGCCACATGTGGCGCCAACGGGTCAGGCGCGACCCGTTTTTGACCCGGAATTTATTTTAAATATTATAATAATAATAATAATAATATATTTTTAAAAAATTTATTATTAAAATAATATGTCGCGCCTGTCAGGTAGGCTAAAAAAAGTAACCTATTTTCGTGAATAATCTATCTGACAACCTATTTTCGTATATAATAAAAATTTTTATACCATATTTGTAAAAAACCCCTTCCTCAGCATTCTTTCTGAAAAGAAAGCACATTACACTACTACTGACATCATAATAAAAATAATAATATAATCAAGATACCAACTGTCAGAACCTATCACTCTGCATCACTTAATTCAACAACATCAATCAACATTGTGAAAGTATTAACATTGATGGAGCTGTAACTAAGAATCCCTTAATAATAAAAACCATACTTCAGCATAATATAGAGTGTGACAAGGCAAAGTACATTATTATCCCAAAACAAATGAGATGAAGTACATATAGGGAGGCACCTGTTTGCAAATTGCACAAACCCACATCCTTTCCCGGGTGGTATTTTTACGGAGATGATCTCACCAAACTGGGAAAAGGGTTCCCTAAGATCATCATCACTAACATCTGAGTCAAGTCCTCCAACAAATATCTGTAAGAAATATAAATTACTGATCAATAGCAGATATACAGGTGAAGAATGCACAAAGGAAGGAGGGGGATTCACAGTAGTGTTATTTGAGTCATTATCAGATTGAGAACTTTGTGCCAAAGCACCATTTGATGCATGTCCACCAGCCAACACCAAAGGTAATAAAAAGTGGAATATTGATATAATGATTCAATTAAATCTCACATCAAGATACAAGATAAGAAATATAGTACATTTGACAGACAAATTTACTCTTTTAGAAACAACTAGCTCTGTAGTAATTTATTCAAGTCACACGACAACATGATGACAAAAACAGGATAATCCAAGGAATAAGAGAAACTCTGAGAGCTCCATGCTCCAACTAGAAAAAGATAAAAAGATAAACCATTGGAAGGTTTTTTACCAATATGGTATAAAAAAAATTATTATACACGAAAATAGGTTGTTAGATAGATTATTTACGAAAATAGGTTACTTTTTTTAGTCGCGCCTACCTGACAGGCGGACATATTATTTTATTAATAAATTTTATTTTTTAATATTTTATTATTATTATTATTATTATTATTATATTTGAAAAAATTCGGGTCAAAAACGGGTCGCGCCTGACCCGTAGGCGCCACATGTCCTGCTGCAGGGGCGCCACACCCTGCAGCACCTCGTTATCCGTGCAGTGAAGAAAGAAAAGAAAGAAGAAAAAAATTAGTAATTTTTTATAATTATTTTAAAATTAAATTGTTAGTAATTTAGAATTATTTGATAAATTTTTGTGTTTGTAATTATTTTAAAATTAATTTATTAATAATTTAAGATTATATATTCTAAATTATTTTGTTTAGTTTAATAATGTTAAATTTATTTTGTTAAATATTTTGTTATAAATAATTTGTAACTGTAAAGAAAATATTTTAGAATTTTTTAGAAGTCAAGAGACTAGAAAATCGAAAATAAAAGAGAGTGTGAATAAAAATTAGAAAAGACAGACGAAATTGAATGGAAAAAGATGCTATGGTGAAAGGTTTATATAGTATTAGAGTTTGAGGGCAATAAAATTTGTAAATGTTGGTGCAATAAAATTAATTTCTAAAATGGTATTTTTTAGTAGTGTATTATTGTATTGTGATTTTTTTGAAAATGTATTTTAAAAAAAATATTTTTATAGCTATTTTATTAGTAATTTATGATTAGGTTATATAGTGGTTTTATTAGTTTTTTACCTATTTGGTATAAAAAATTTATTATATACGAAAATAGGTTCTTATAAAATACGAAAATAGGTTCCTATAAAATACGAAAAATTTATTATATATAATCTTAAATTATTAATAAATTAATTTTAAAATAATTACAAACACAAAAATTTATCAAATAATTCTAAATTACTAACAATTTAATTTTAAAATAATTATAAAAAATTACTAATTTTTTTCTTTTTTTTTTCTTTCTTCACTGCACGGATAACGAAGTGCTGCAGGGTGTGGCGGCCCTGCAGCAGGCGCCACATGTGGTGCCTATAGGTCAGGCGCGACCCGTTTTTTGATCCGAATTTTTTTAAATATTATAATAATAATAATAATAATAATAATAATAATAAAATATTAAAAAAATAAAATTTATTAATAAAATAATATGTCGCGCCTGTCAGGTAGGCGCGACTAAAAAAGTAACCTATTTTCGTAAATAATCTATTTGACAACCTATTTTCGTATATTAAGTTACCTTGTGAAGAATACTGTTGTTGATGACCAGATGCTTTCTTGGGAGTTGCAACCCCAATTCTCATAGGTCTATTGGAGCAATACACACCATTCATTTCAGTCATGGCCCTTGACCTTTCATTTTCATCACCAAACCTAACAAAGCCGTAGCCTTTTGAACGACCAGTATTTGAATCAATAACAACTTTTGCTCCCTTTACTGATTGAAATCTACTACAAAAGGTTTCATGCAATATCGAATCAGTTACATCAGCGGCCAAATCTCCTACAAATATAGATAGGTCAGAGCCAGCATCAGGCCGCCTTTCATTCACACTGAAGGAAGCCCAATTCAGACGAAAGGCTGCTCTGTATTTGGCATTAGAGAACCATAACTTTGTAAAATCTTTTCAGCTGTTGCCCTTGAGTAAAATTCCACAAGCCCATATCCTTCAGACTGACCAGTTTGCTTATTGCGTATAATCTTTACTGAAGAAACCTGGATTTTCGAAATGCCAAATTTCAGTAAGCAAGGGTATAATGATGATTATAAGCAATAGCCTGCCTTCTGGATAATCAAGTAAAATGCTCAACATGGCATTGGTATTAGACATCAACTGTATGATGGGTCTGAGCAGCTAACTTTCCAAGAAACTAAAAATAAAACTGAAGCTAATAAAATCCTCTAGAAGATTTCAAGGTTCCAAAGAATGGTAAAAGATACAAAGTCATTTTAGGCCTCCATTTTTCAAATAATACAAGCAAAGAAAGAAGGAAGCTTTCGGAAAGATCATGGATACATTAGAACCTTCCCAGGAATAAATGCCAATATGAGCCAGGCACTTTCTTCAAAATGGTGTTTAAGACTTCACACTACCACATAAGCATCTCAGTAACTTTTGGATCCAAACCAAGAGGATCCTATTTTATGTGCTCAACAAGTTATCTACATTAAAAAGTCTATATTAAACAAAAATTCTGAATGTTCAGAAGCTTGGAGGAGTCCATGTAGCAGGGAAAAATGAATTTTAAGCATAATTGATTTCGTAATCCAGCCTATCTCCCCTAATTAACACCCAACATGAAAAGTCATTACATGTCTAGTTTTAAAATAACCTAAGATTGCTACTGCTGCAAAGTGCAAAGCTTTTTTTTTTTTTCTTGAAAGCAACAGCAGCTAAGCTTTGCATGTGAAATACTTATAAAGGAAGGAACTTCTTCAGCACGCACTATAAATAAAGAAAACTTTTATTAAAAAATCATTTATTTTATTATAAATAAACCTACCTCCCAGGTAACATACACAATAAAATATTTTGCTTTCCGACATTCTCTCACCTCGCTATATATATTCCTGCATTTCGCTCCGCTGCCTTCTTTCTCAGGTATCACTCTCCTATGCTTTTATATTCATAGTATATTGGCTGGAAACTCGACGGGTTGCCAGAAACCTCACTGAAAGGTTTTCTTGGATCCTCCCTGAGCTACAACGCCCCGTACTATAAGATACTTTCATATATAACTGTGGTTACCCCTGGTTGGTTACATTGGGAGGCAAGTACTGGCTTGTCTTGACCGAGATCTCCGCCGTGAGACTCGGGCATTCCAGTTCCATAACCATAAACAATCGGAGACTGGTACCCCATATCACTGTTTAGGGATCCTATCAGTGGTATTCACTCCCGGATCCACTAAAATCTGGATAACATACAGCTAGATTTCCAAAAGAAAAAAAAAAGAAAGAATTTGACGATCTAAAGTAACAAATTAAGGGATTTACATTGCTTAACGATAAGATAGAAGAATTAACATACCGAGTCCAAAGTTTGGATTTAGAAAATAAGGCTAAATTAGGGCTTTTTTATCCAAGTTATCCAAAAATTTTAATTAAGTATTAAAATGACCTATTTTTTAATTAAACATGAAAATTACCCTAAATTTATAGTAAAAGTTAGTGGAGCCGAATTATTTGGTGCCACCAACATGCCACATCAGTAAGGAGAATAAAAAAATTAATTTTTTGGTAAAACTATGTAGAATAGCATCATCTGTATAAATATAAGAAAAATATTACAATTTCTGAAAAAAAATAGGGGACTTTAAAAACAATTTTCCATTTTCCACCAGATTTTCATGCTGACATACATTGTTTTTTTTTTACTTTGTTTTTTTTTTTTTTAACTTTTGTCCTACTCTTTATTTTTTTTCTTTTTTTAAGTTTTATATTTTTTCTTATTTTATTTTGTTTATTTATTTTATTTATTTTTTATTATTAATTTTAAAAAATTTGAAATGCATATCTGAAATGTCTTATAATATATATTTTTTAAATTTTAAATATTATTTTTAAATTATTTTTTAAGATTTTAATTATATATTTTTGAAATTATTTTTTAAATTTTAAATATTATTTTTTGAATATTGAATATATTTTTTAATAATATAAAACATTTAAATATTAAATATTATTTGGAAGATCATATCTTTAAAAAATAATATTTAACATTTAATATTTAAAAAATATATTTAATATTTAAAAAATAAAATTTTATTAAAAATAATTTAAAAATAATATTTAAAATTAAAAAATATATATTATAAAACATTTCAAATGTGCATTTCAAGTTTTTTTAAAATTAATAATTACAAATAAAATAAATAAACAAAATAAAATAAAGAAAAAATATAAAACTTAAAAAAAGAAAAAATAGGACAAAAGTTAAAAAATAAAAAAAAACCAAGGTAAAAGAAAAAAAAATAGGGTGTGTTAGCATGGAAATCTGGTGAAGTTATTTAAATTGGCTCCACCAGAAAATAGAAAATGGAAAATTATTTTTAAAGTCCCCTATTTTTTTAAAAATTGTAGTATTTCTCTTGTATTTATACAGATAGCTCCATTTTACATGGCTCGACCAAAAAATTAATTTTTTTATCCTCCTTATTGACGTGGCATGTTAGTAGCGCCAAATAATTTTTAAATTATTTATACAAAATAATTTCATAAAAACATACTCTCCAGACAATATGCTAATAAAGACATACCTAAAATAATTTCTAAATTAATTATACAAAACGCGGAATTATAAGCATTATACTAATTAAGGATAGTAATTAGGACCGTTATTTTATATATTTTTATAGTAAAAATCAAATTTTTGAGCTTAACAAATGACATTTTGTGCAGGTATAATGGATCAGCGCAAAGGCCAGCTCCCTGCCTTCGGCAAAACCAGTATCGGCTCCGAAACGAAGAATGAGATGAATATCGGCTCGGCCTCCGAGAATACCTCTATAACTGGGCCCAGGATTGCCAATACAGATAATGTAACAAACCTCAGAGAGGCAGTAACTGATTTTATAACGAAGGCTTCCCAAATGGGAATGAATACACAAGACATACTTGCAACTATAAAAACCAAACAGCCCACTGGGGTTAGTTTTGGAAAATCTATAACCAAGCCCATGCATGAAAAGCCCAAGCTTATACTATCCAATAAACTGTCGTTCTCCGACTATAAAGGTTCGGGTCAGGAATTCAAGTTGGCCAAAGGAACAAATATAACGGATACAGAACGGATACTCATTGATAATATATTCATAGCCCATAAAAAAGGCAATATGAAACATATAATTGCTAGCCTTAATGGCTTAGCCCTATACTTGACAAACAACAAGGCTGGAAGCCCATGCGACATTGCCTTTCATGGTAAACACAAAGGCATATGCAAAAAAATAAGCCGAAGTAGCCCAATACGTAAAAAGACAGGTGGCACACTAATAGAAGCTCTTCATGAGGCAGATACATACTTGCCCAAACCATATTATAAGAGTCCAGAAGTAATAGTAGACTTGAAGCAGAAAGGCCCAGAATCAGCCCAACGACTGGACGAGATAACAGATATGAGAAGAACTATACGCGAGCTAGAAGCTCAAAAGCTAGAACTGAAGCAGCAAAACGAGTTGCTCCGAGAGAAGATAGAACATCTCCAAAAGCCAGAAGCAACATCATATGCAGTTGCCATAACTGGCGAACCCACCACCATAGAAGATAAGATTTATCAGAAGGTGGCTACAGTCGAAGAAAATACAGAACAAATCTTTTATATCCTAAAAAGGATTATAAAAGATCAATATAACATCGACGTCCTAGATGGCGCATCAGTGGATAACATTAGTCTGGGAAATTTCATTGACCAGATATTCAAAGAAGATAACGAAGCTCAAGACAAGATGAGCATCCAAGAAGAAGAGGCCCAACATATATAATACAAAGGCAGTTAATATAAAGGCCCAAAAGGCCTAATAGAAAGCCCAGCTTGACGGGGGCATCTGAGCTGTCAAGGTTATTTTGTAAAATATGTAGTGTCAACAAAGGCATTTGCCTAAGCCTTCTACAATTTTCGAGATATCCTGGGTCCTGTCAGAAAGCTCTTTTATTTTGTAATTTTGCTTTGGTAAGCAAGCTGTCGATGGGGCCCAAAGAGCACCCGGGCTTCTCTAAATAAGGAATGCTTATTTTCATAGTTAGACATTCTGGGAAGAGCATTCCTCCATTCCTTGTTTAGAGTTGAGCTTGTCTCCTCTATCATTGTAACATATCCTTTTATGTTTTAGTAAAACTTTTTCAAGTTTTATTCATATGTTATGTTCTTTTATGTTCATCTTTGTTTTTCAAATTTGTTCATCTATGTTCTAAATTTTACCTTGTGTTTTCTGCTTTCTCTCTCACCTCAATCGATTTTATAAAAACTGTTTAAATCAAAAGATGTTTTTCAAACATTAAGTATCTCTGATGGCTATCAAAGTACCCATTTGTAAGTCCCGTTGAAGGCCAAGAGAACGTGTTGGGCAGCCAGGGGAAAAGAGACTGAGATGTCTGAAAGAGATTGAAGTTTTTTATTTTTAAAATGAGATTTTACAGTTGAAAGAAAATCTTTGTGTGAAGAAGATGAAGATTGATGGTAATGGCATATTGTGATTCACTACCATTAATAGAAGACTATTCTTCTTCCGTTTTGTTTTAAAAAAAAAATTTAAGTACCTTAGGCTTTGGCTTAAAAACTAAAATTATAAATCTGGTGTAATTATCTGTTTTTAGTTAAATCGAAACAGTAGTTTTGGGACAACAATTTCAAAGTCAAAATATTTATTTTATTATTATTTTGATGTCTACAGTATGATAGTATAATTGTGTAAAAATTCTGTTAAGAAATTTTATCATTTGCATGCTCAATTTGATAAAAATGGCTAAATTGCAATAAAATCAAAAGTGATGTGCTAATAGCCAAAAGTATTAAGTGGCTACGAAATTAAATAGTAGAAGTCCTTTTGAGGTACATATACAATTGTTAATATAAGTGGACATTTATAGACATGCATAAAGTGAATTTGGTGTTAAAAGGAAAGGTTAAATAAGTAATTAATTAAATATGTTTAAATTAAATTATATAAAATGGTTGTATCATCTTCAACCTCAAAGTGTTTGACCAAATATTAGACGAAGAGAAAGCCATTTTTGAGTTCTTCATTTGGCCACTTCTTTTTGTGCATGCAAGTCATTTTTTACTCGATTTTTAATGATTTTTATGTTTTTGGAGTTGTTGTAACTTAATCTAGCTAGCCCAAGGACTGATTTATGAAATTTTTAAAAGTCTAAGGTTTTACCATTGATAAACATGTGTGTATTTTGACGTTTGATGATAGAAAATATATGGTTGTTGTTAGATAAACATTTGTTAAGTGATTTTTGATGAAAATGTCAATAGAGATTTATTTGAAAAATGTGATAAATGGTTGAACTTTGTGATATGGTATGCATGTGGTTTTAGACAAGTTAATGCATATATAAAGTGAACATTTTTGTGATTTGAGAATGTGAATTTGGTATGAAATGGAATGGCTTATTGTGATACTTGTGTATCTTGTGATAAATGATATGGTTTTAGCATATATTTGGCTTGATTGAGATTGGTTTGAATGCCTATTTATGCCATGTTTATGCCATTTAGTTTGTGTAGGTGAATGAAAGTTTGGGTGAGAAAAATGGCTTGGAAAATAGCCTAATTTTTATCCACGCGGGCTGACACACGGGCTTGTGTCATGGCCATGTGTGACACATGGCCAAGTTATACGACCGTGTGTCCCCTGATGCTCAATTAGAAACCAAGTTAGTATGCTCCACATAGCCTATCACATGAGCGTGTGGCTTGGTCGTGTGGCATTGTCAGTATTCACTTCAGTTTTCACACAACCTAGCACATGGCCTGGCACACTGGCATGTGAGGGTATTTCGAGAGGCACACAACTTGACACACGAGTGTATGGTCTGGCCATGTGAGCCAAGTCAGAGAGTTACACGGGGTTGGACACGAGCTAGGACACGGCCATGTGATCCCATTTCGAATGCCCACACAGCCTGAAACTCAGGTGTGTCTCCTCACACGACTGGGGCACACGGGCGTGTGACCCCTGTACTTTGAAAATTTTCAATCTTTTTCTAAAAATTTCCTAAGTTCTCGATTTAGTCCCGAACCACTTCTAATACATATTTTAGGCCTCAAAGGCTCGTGCTAGAGACAATATGATGGAATGTGAATGATTTTATTTGGTTTGAGATTTGTGATTTGAAATGTATTATCATTCGAGATATAAGCCCGGTAACGCCTCATAACCTTGTTTCAGCGTTGGATATGAGTTAGGAGTGTTACATCTTGGGCTACCATGATGTAAAAATATTTCAAAGAATATTTTGGGCTTAGGCCTTAAGAATCGAAAGATTTTGATACTGTTGGGATATTTTGAAGACCCAAAATAACCATACCCGTTTGGGCCTATAAGATCCATTGGATTTTAAAATATTATTTTCAAAAGCGAGAGATTTTGAAGCTGAAACTTTAATATTTACAACTAAGAAACGAATAACTTTTCAGAAAGAAAATAACTTTTCAGAAGACCCATGTGATTCTGTCACGAGAAAAGAAATACTTTTATAAAAAGAAGTAACCTTTTCAGAATGCACTATAAATAAAGAAAGCTTTTATTAAAAAGCAGATTCCTAATAACATTTATTTTATTATAAATAGACCTACCTCCCAAGTAACATACACAAGAAAATATTTTGCTTTCCTATATTTCCTCTTCTTGCTATATATGTTACTGCATTTCGCTCCACCGCCTTCTTTCTTAGGTATCACTTCCTATACTTTTATTTTCATAATATATCAGCTGAAAACTCGATAGGTTGCCAAAAACCTCACTGAAAGGTTTTCTTGGATCCTCCCTGAGCTACAACGCCCCGTACTATAAGATGCTTTCATATATAACTGTGGTTACCCCTGCGTGGTAACATTGGGAGGGAAGTACTAGCTTGTCTTGACCAATAAGATCTCCGCTGTGAAACTCGGGCATTCCAGTCCCATAACCATAAACAATCAGAGACCAAAACCCCATATCACTGTTTAAAGATCCTATCAGTGGTATTCACCTTCAGATCTACTAGAATCTTGATAACATACAGCTAGATATTATAAATTTACGGTTTGTACCTACCCATAATATTGATCGGACTATAGAATGCCTATTCAATAGGATTCTAGTGTCTGTGTACACCCTAACCCGTATCTATTGTTGAAACAGGGTTACAAAGTATTACTGAAATTTACAGATCAATTAAACAGAGATTTCATATCAAATAGCTTTCATTTTAGAAACCAATTAAAATCAAACATAATGTCCCTTACATGAGCCCTGGAGGCCTAAAACACACATTAGAAACCAGTCGGGACTAAATTGGATACTCAAAGAATTTTTTGAAAAACATTCAAAATTTTTAAAGATGCAGGGGACACACACCCGTGTGGCTAACCCGTGTGGCTAGCACAATCAAGAGACACGCCCGTGTCTCAGGCCGTGTGGGTATTTGAAATAGGGACACACGGTCGTATCCCAGCCCATGTCCAAAATCGTGAGCTTACTGACTTGGGTCACACGGCTAGGCCGTGTGAGCATACTAACTTGTATTAATAAGACGCAGAGGTTACACGCCCAAGCCACACGTCCGTGTGTTAGGCCATGTAAACATTCTGTTTTTCTCAATTTAATAGATACAAGGGACACACGGCCATGTCACCTGGCTGTGTGTCACACGTAGTTAAGACACATGCCTGTGTCTTTGCCCGTGTAGACGAAATTAGGTCATTTACATTTCTCACCCCATTTTTCATCAACCTAATTCAACACTTTTACACATCAACAACCTATATCTTAGCATTCAAATCAAGCTAAAACCAAGTTTTATATGTGTATTATCATCACATCTACTCTAGTATTCAAACTTATCAAATTGACCAAATTCACATATATGCATACTTGTACTAAGTATTAACATACCTATAAGATTATCATCATTCAACCATAGCAAACACTCATATCTAACATGATATAACCTCTTATATGCACATCAAAACATGTCCATCACAAGCTATCCCAATGGCTAGATACAACAAGACATTTATAAGCCAACATTGGTCAAATTAACATATACGTACCATTATAGCCAGAATCAAATCATCCAAAATTACTGATAGAATCGATGGATAGTGTGATATAGCTTAAACAAACTTCCAACCTAATCAAGCTTCCAATAATCTGTAAGGTAAATAAAAACAAATATGTAAGCAATGAATGTTTAGTAAGCTCATGTAATCTTTAATCATATCAATTCATTTCAAATATGAAATTTATACATATCAAGAATAATCCAATATTGATACCACAATACTCATGAAGCTATATTCATCAACTCATAAGGTGAATAAATCTACAACATCAACTATACATATTATCCCAAGCTTAGTAGGATTTTATGTAACACCCATTACCCATAGTCAACGCCGGAACAGGGTACGAAGAGTTACTGAACTTATCACATGAACAAACATACAATTACGGGACATAAAGTTGCGTCCAAATTAAAACCATCCACATACAATCATGAAGTCCCTAAAAAAAACCTAAGAGGTCCAAAACATGCCTTGGGAGCAATTCGGGACTAAACCGAGAACTTTAGAAATTTTTACAACACTTAGAGAATTTTCATGTTTGGGAGAGTCACACGCCCGTGTGGGTAAGCTGTGTGGTCACACACGCCCGTGTGGCTCGGGACACGCCTGTGCCCTGAGCCCTCTGTTTATGCATCTGTAGCGATGTAAAATTTGCTTGGGCACTAATTAAGGCAATTATTGAAAATTTGAAAACTGAGTCTCGGTTAAAAAAGGGAGTGGCCACCGATCCTTTTTCGTAGGTGTGATCAGACACTTAATAAATCCTCTTTTTTTAAAAAAATTATTTTTTGAATTTTTTTAAAAAAAGGCCGAGTTTAGGTCTAATTCAAAATTTCAGAGAAAAATAGGGTTCGAGAGTCGGTTACGCGCGAGGAAGGTATTAGCAACCTCGCAACGCCCAAAATTGGTATCTCGTTAAGCGCGCGTTGTCTTAATTTTCAAAAGTATGAGTTCAATTTAATATTTAATCATGATCCGATTAAAACACGAGAATTTTTAAAAACACGAAAATTTTGAAACTCAAAAATAATTTTTTTTGAAACCCGAGAAATTTTGAAAACATAAAAATTTTGAAAACCTGAGAATCTTTGAAACCCGAGAAATTTTTTTAAAAAAACGAAAATTTTTTGAAAACACGAAAATTTTTGAAACCCGAGAAAATTTTTTTAAAACACGAAATTTTTTTAGAATTTTGATAAATTACACATCATCATCTACATTTTAAAAGTAAAATTTGATCATTTACCAATAATCACAAAAAAATAAATATCTTATTTCAAAACACGAGAATTTTTAAATTTTTCGATTTTTAGAAGGGTGCCCCTTTTTTAACACGAGCCAATGATATTCACCCAACATAGCGATGAAATCAACGACTTAATGTTAAATTGATGCGTTGCCTTATTTATTGAAATTAATTAAATATAATTAAAAAGATATGAATAAAATATTAAAAAATAAAAAAAAGTAAAACAAAAATAATAATGTTATAATAAGATATATTCCAAGATATATATTAAATTCGAAATGGGTAAATAAAAGAGTTAAGAATATACCGAAGCCCAATGTTATGGATTGATGAAATCAATCTCTTTTTCCTTCCTTCGGGCTGTTGAAATGGGCCTTTGTTGGTGTATTGCTGCTAGATCGGGTTGCCGCAAATCGGGACGGGTTGGCCCAACTATTTGAAAATTTATTTTTTTTAGGCTAAATTTTGTATGGCCCAATAAAATCCACATGAAGATAAAAGGTTCAAATTATTCCAGCCTATTACAAAATAATCCCAGCCCAACTAACATAATATTTCAAACCCAAACTAAACTCAACCCACTAACTTAAAAACCCAATACAAACTAACCCAAACCACTAACTTAAAAACCCAACACAATTAACCCAACTCACTAACTTAATATATCACCCAACCTACTAATTAAAATATTTCTCCCAATACAAAACCCCCCAAACAAACAAATGTTCAGCAGCAAACAAACAAAAGAAAAACTCAAGCTTCATGGCCGTCGACCTCCATATCTTCTCACCACGCACGTCGCCAGCAACCATCGTAGGCACCGCGTGGAGTCAGGCAAAGGGTGGTTGTGGGTTTGGGTACTTCGGTGCTTTTGGGATCTAAGAAGTGTGGTCTTCAAATGCATTAGAAAAGGGGCTAAACACCCATCTTCGTGCACCGTAGGCTATCGGACATGAGGGCAGTATGGTGGGCAGTAAAGGCTCGATCGGGCGGAGAAGAAAGGGGAAGGAGATAGTGATGCAATCGGGTTATTTTTTTTAAACACGAAAAGTTCTCCCTTTTTTTTTTGGCCGACCCCCTCTTTTATGGTGTGGTTCCCTTTTTATTTCCTTTTTGCTTGTTTTTCATGCTATTTGCAGGTAGTAGGTGAAGAAGAGCAGCCACCCATGTTGGTGGCCTGAAAATCCGGGGAGTGGGTGCCCCAAATAATCTGCCAGAAGGATCAAATCGTAAAAGCAGCAAAACTTCTGGGGCCGAAGTATAATTTCGAGAAAGTAGTAGGGTCAAAATATAATTTAGGAAAAGTTTAAGGGTCAAAATGTAATTTAAGGAAAGTTTAGAGGTCAAATATAATTTAAGAAAAGTTTAGTGGTCGAAATGCAATTGAAGAAAAATTTAGGGGTCAAAATGTAATTTTATTTTTTTGTTTTTCAATTTTTTTTAAAAAAATTAAACACGAAATCGAGCCGGACAAAATTTAGTGCTTACAACATCATCAGTCAAATAAAGCTACACGGCCAAGCGACACGCCCGTGTGCTAGGCTATGTGATGAATTAAATTCTCTCAAAATAGGTGCAGACTTAGCACACCTTTGGCACACGCCCGTGTCCAAGGCCGTGTCGTCCACACGGCTAAGACACGCACCCGTGTCTCTGCCCGTGTGCTACATATTGGATATTATGTTTCTCAAAATTTATGGTGCAAGGGATACATAGCTGATAACGACTTGCGATATTAAGTAATAAAATTTATAAAACTGATCACACCAAAACTAACTAATATCACGATGTTAAAGGCTAGCGCACCTATCGAACAGTAGTATAGTTTAGTGGCAAGACTGAGTTATCGTACCCAAGGGAACTAAAAGTACTAATACTTACTTCCTTTCTATTATCTAGCCTAAAAATAAAAGAGGTTTGGTTGAAACTAATTCTAAAACTAACTAAAAGTGCACAAAAAGTAAATTGGGGAAAACTTTAGGGAAAAGCTGATTGATATAAGCAATACTTAATAGAGAATCCACCTAGACTTCACTTGTTATTGGTTCTTGAACTAAACGATTTATTCACTTGACTTGATCCGTAGAGATCCCTAATTTATGCTAAACCCTCCGTCGAGGCGAAGAGCAACGAGGCCTAGGTTGTTAACTAAAGTTCCTTTATTAATTAACACCCTAGGTTGCATTAATTCGATCTATGGTTCCCCATATTAGGTTTGACCCTAATCCGGCAGATTTATGTCGCCCTATGTCTAGGATTGCATGTAACTCCGCTTAATTATAGTAGATCTACTCTTATCATAGGGACTTTTGCTCCTCTGCTTTAAGCACATACGTTTCTTGAATTAATACCTAGGCTTATTAACACAAGAATCAAGCACACATAATTAAGAACAACTCAAGTATTTATCATATAACTCAAGAATAAATAATAAGATTCATCTTAGATTTCATCCCTCTCAAGTATTTGAGGGGTTTAGTTCATAATAAAGAAAGAAAACATCTCAGAAGAATTAAGATAACAAAACATAAAGAACCCGAAAACCCCTGAAGGAATTTAGGGAGATCCTCTGTCTTGATGTAGAATTCTGGCTTCTGGGATGAATCAATCGGCTTCCCTTGAAGTAATCTCTTGCTTTCACTCTTTGTGTTGGCAGAAATATGGCGCTCTTTCCTGAGAGAAAAGAGTATATCCTTAGAGTTACCTCTTGGGGTCTTTATATAGAGTTTAGAATGGCTTTCTTAGCCCCTAAGTATCCAAATCCGAGTGAAATTCCTCTTCCTCACGACTAGAACACGCCCGTGTGCCACGCCCGTGTGCCATGACAAGAGGTCGTGTGAGAGTCTATCGATGGAGGCACGGCCGTGTGGCTTGGCCGTGCTTGTCGGGGGCTGGACTGTGTGATCTTCGTATGCCACGGCCGTGTGCCACAGCCGTGCGATGATCCTTGGGCCGTGTCAATTACACATTTTGGCCCATTTTCTCCGTTTTTGGTCCATTTTCCATTCTTTTCTCTTCCCTATGCTCTCCTGAGTGTAAGATATGAAAAAGAAAGATTAAGAGCACCAATTCTCACTAATTTGATAATAATTCATCCAAAACAAAGGCTAAACATGGGGTAAAAATATGTATAATTTATCATTTATCAACAGCCTGTTCACACACCCATAGGGCTGACCGTGTGTCACACACGGCTTAGACACACACCCGTATGTCTACCTGTGTAGACAATACATAGGTTATTTACCAAGCCATTTGCCACCCTGAAACATAATCATACTTATACCAATTTCAATAACACATATCATGACATAATTTAGTAACCAAACATCTCAACTAAGACACAAACTTAACAATTCACACATTATCGCATTATAGGCCATTTCAATATGACCATCACCCTACTCAACATCTACTATATTAAACATGCCAAATCACAAGGCATAATATGTACTTCACATGCATATAAAAAACCTCAAAATAAGCCAACTTAAATGGCCAAATACACATCAACCTTTACAAGTCATTCATAAGTCAAACACATTACTAAAATAAATCAAAGCACTTGGCTAGTTCTACTAAACTCATTAGGCTTCAATAACCAAAAAGACTTATACACTTCATAATAAACTAGCCGATACATGCCATATAACCAAATTCACAAGCTTTTCAGTACCAATACAATAGCTGGATAGTGTGATGAACTCTCCGATAGCTTCCAACCTGAGCGAGTCTTTGAAATCTTATAAGCATGGGGAAAATAACACAAAGTAAGCTATAAAGCATAGTAAGTTCAGATGTAAATAAACTCAACTTATTGAATAATCTTTTAATAAATATTTTCATTATTTTGATGTAAACTCATTTGATTCGACCTTTATACCATAAATCCAAACACATCGTTAACCAAAAGTTTCATAAACTTATTCATTTTCATGTTCATATGGATTAAATACCTTTGTATCAATTTATCCACATTTATACATACATAATCGGATATCAATATACCTTCATTCAATCTAATATCCATCACATTTAGTTAGTCAAGATAAATCATGTAAAATATCTTCAACTATCAGTACTTCGCACGAAATGTGCCATACTTACTTATAATTGAAACAACTATAATTTACATCTCATAAATCCTTTAATTAGTATTTCAATATAGCCAAACAAACACGTTAGGCGTGAAACATATCCATACACAAGTATTTCTCGTTCATATACATGATACCCTATAAACTTAGCAATTCACCTTCAATCAATTCTCACATAGATCTAATACATACCTATTTTACTTAATTCAGTCTCACTTACACTCTAGTCTTGACTTGCCCGTTGGTTCATTCAAAATCTTGCACATAAGTACTACATATATAGCCAAAGCTACCACTTATCTCATACACATATGGACTCGCTTTCGAGCTATCCACTGGTCTGTTTACACAAGCTGACGGTCAAGACGTAGCTACTCAGTACTGCTCACACAAGTTGTCAAACATCCGCAGCACATGCTGGAGTACCCAGCCACTAGTAGGACGTACATAACCAACATCCAGATCACATATGCATAGTACAATGACATATCCCAGATATGGTCTTACATGTAATCACATTGATGCCATATCCCATATATGGTCTTACATGTAAGCACACAGATGCCATATCTTAAATATGGTCTTACACAAAAGTCACAAATCTCACCAATGCAATATCTTAGATATAGTCTTACATGGAAATCATATCTCACCAATGCCATATCCCATATATGGTCTTACACAGAAATCACATATCTCACTGATGCCATATCTCAGATATGGTCTTACGTGGAATCATATATCACATATTGCCATGGTCCAACCATTGTCTTTTACCGACAATTCGTATTTCACCATGAAACAAATTTGATTGATCCTGTGTTTTTACTTGTTTTGAACATTTACTTTAATTTCCACCATTCAATCAAATATATGATAATAATGCATAATTAACATAATTCAATAACGTTTATTCACATTCGAACTTACCTTGTTTTTTGTATCGACAAATTTGGTTGATTAAGCCAAAACTTTATTTTTCCTCCGTTTTGGATCCAATTCTCGTTTTTCTTGATCTATAACATTAAATTTAGTTCACTTATTAGTCACATTATTCAATGTGACCCAAAAATCACATTATGAAAAAATTATGTTTTTGCCCCTAAAGTTTGACATATTTATATTTTTGCCCCTAATCTCGGAAAAATGAAATTTATTCAATTTCTTCGATTCCCAAGCCTAGCCGAACCTATTTTATACTTATAGCAGCCCATATTTTTTCATTAAATCACACTTTTATGACACATTTTATAACTTTTACAAATTAGTCCTTTTAGGCATTTTCACCGAAAATCACTTAGTAAAAGTTATTTCTCTAACCATAAACATGCATTTTCTACCATTAAACACAAAAATAAACACTTATTCATCATGGGTAAAAACCCCATACTTTAACCGTATCTCAAATTAGTGGTAGAAATAGATAGATCTTGTTACGAGGATTTCAAAAACGTAAAAATCATTAAAAACGGGGCTAAAACGGACTTACAATCAAGCTTGAAGGCTTGAAAAACCCTATCCATATATTTCTTAGGGATATTCGGCCATGGGAGAAGAAGATGGACAAGATTTTAGCTTTATTTTGACTTTTTAATTCATTTAATTACCAAATGACCAATTCCATGTCCATTTTTTTCATCATGAAATATAATGGTCTAATTACAAAATAAGGACCTCTAATTTACAAATTCATTTCAATTAAGCAGTTAAAGCTTCTAGAACATTTATTTTGCACATTTTACAATTTAGTCCTACTAGTCTAATTGGACCCTCTATCAATAAAATTTATTAACTGAATTTTCACACATGTATTCAATCATACTATAAACCTTAAAACTTTATCAAGATAACTTTTTTCTACTTCAGATTTGTGATCCCGAAACCACTATTCTGACTTTGCCCTAATTCGGGCTGTTACATTTTAAATAACTTTAACTCTTCCAAATTTCTTTATTTTCATTTGCATTTCTTTACTTTCCACACTTATTCCATATGCATGACACACAAGTCATAAGCATATCATTCAACCGTTTAAACAAAGCCTTTTTCGAATTAATCACATGATAAGTTATTTCATAAGAAGTTGCACAATTTAAACCTTACCACTCTTTCATAAGCACTAGCATATTTTCACTTGAGTACTTACCATTTCAATGCATCATATAAATAAACATATTATCATTCAACCAATAGCTTGGCACTTGCCTAAGCATTAAACAACAACACTGATTAGCGTACTTGCACATATTACATATAAATTTAACATTGATAAACTTATTTTCTCAACATATCACACTTAAGTTTATTACTCGTCTCAACTTACATAATTTCCTTGTATCTACATATCAAAGATATTCACATAGGTACATGTCATGTAATCCATGTAATAGCTCATAATCACGAATGTACGTAGTCATCAGGCAAGTTTCATACACATGTATCTTCTATATCATATTTCAACATATCATGTAATATCATTTTCATGTATTTCAGGCATATACATGTATTAATTCATTTCGAACTCATTGTTTCATATTATAATTTTTCCCGTTGAACCATTTAAAATATTGATATATACATAGGTAGCACACATGAAATGTACAAAACTGTAATTCGTAAATTCATATACGGAAATGCTCACAAGAGCATGTAAACGGGAACTCATGTAAGTCATGTAACGGAAGCTCATCCGAGCTATATAATGGAAAGCTTATAAGAGCTGTAATCAAGAAGCTCGTGCGAGCCAATTTTGAAAAGCTCCAGAGAGCCATTAATTAGAAAGCTTATGAGAGCCAAATAATGGGAAGCTCTAGAGATTTAAATATCGGGATGCTCATAAGAGCTATGGTGTGTCCACAACACATGTAGGACCACAACCAATCGGGATGCTCATAAAAGCTAAATAACAATAAGCTTGTGATAACCAAGTAACGAGACGATCATAAGAGTTGTGGTGTGTTCGCAACACATGCAGGACCACAACCAATTGGGAACCCTTAATGACAATGTCATTTGTATCCATCAAATTTTTTAGGTTCAAACAGGACTTGTAATTATTGGGCATCTTCAGATATGTGATTAGTAGATATACATTGTAATAACCCAAGTTAGCTCGAGCCCATACACAAAATAAAACCACAAAATAAAATTCAAAAAATATGAGTAATAAGCCAAATTATTTAAACAGTCCAAATGTTCAATGTCCATTACAAGCAGCAGGGCCCAAATTAAACACAAGCCCAAATAAACAAACCTGATTGGCTTGATTTGTTACAAGCCCAAATTCAAACCCAATAAAGCCTAAATTACAAGTTTGCTAAACTCTTCCCAAAACTAGGGCTCGGGTTAATGTAAACAAGATCTAAGTCAAGGCAAAACTAGACCCGAATACAATAGCCCAAAGACAACGGCCCTAACTTGCAAAACCAAATACAAATCCAGCCTAATATTAGCCCGAATTTTGGGCCCAATGACTCAATTTCAAAACTGGCCCAAGTGGCCCAGGCAAACTGGTTTCTGGAAACCCAGGGTTTCCTCCGTGTCGCAACCTCACGAGCAGCCTCCACAGAAACCACTCATGCCAGCACATCATGGCTGATCCCCTCGGGTCTCCGTACGGCGTTAGAACCTGCGAGAAAAAAACGAGTCAGCAGTACCAATAATAGAATACAGCACAGCATAAAAGAGAAAAACGTGTATTTGGATTTGGATTTGGCTATAAAATGCCAGATATAGGTTGTAATTGTTTTTCTTACGCACACGTACTGAATATAGAGGCAATCAAAAAATTTTCGAAGGTGATTTCAGATTTTTCCTTCTTTCAATTCGTTTTTTCTATGGTTTTTCATTTATTTTTCATTGTATAAAACAAAAAAGAGAAACCTACCTTATTAGATGCGTCGGTCCCTTGTTCTTCGTCAGAATCGGAGTTTAAAAGATGGTTTCGATTTTGAAATGGTGACGCCTTTGAATAAAGGGCATCAATATGGCATAACAGGCCTTCGTACGACACTATCCATCTATTTCAGAGGCAGAATGGCGATTGGACGGCCGATTTCGCTTTGTTCTTTATTCGGCCGAATGGTGGTATAAAAGGGTTTAGGTTTTTATTTCTGTTTTTAGAAAATGACAAAGAGTTTTAGTTTTAGTTTTAGTAGAGGTATGCATGGGCCGGGCGGCCCGGCCCTGCCCGAAGGCCCGCCCGAAATGTGGGAGGGTTTGGGCAAAAATATAGGCCCGAAAAATGGGCTTGGACAAAAAAATAAGGCCCGTTTAAAAAATAGGCTGGGCTTGGGTAAGGCATTTTTGGCCCCGGCCCGACCCGACCTGGCCCGGCCCGGCCCGAATTCACTAAAGACAAAAAAAATCCATTTTTATATTATTTTCTTATTATTTTCTCCCTATTTTGCTACCATTTTACTATTATGTTGCTACTATTTTATTTTTATTGTTTAGATATTGTATAAAACTTATTTTATTGTTAATTTTGTTATTATTTTAAAGACATTTGTTAGTTTTGTTATTATTTTAGAGGCATTTGGTTGTTAAGTTGTATCTATTTTATTGTTATTTAAATATACATATTTTTTAAAATTTATTTTTTATATGTTGAGAAATATTTATTTTGATGTTTTTAGTATTTTTGATGGTTTATATATATTTTAAAATTATATAAAAATAATATAAAAATTAATATGGGCGGGCCGGGCCGGGCCCGGGTTTTAACATTTTTATTTGGGTAGAGCTTGGGCAAAATTTTAGGCCCATTTTTCAGGCCCGGCCTGGCCCGAGCCCGACAAAAGGGCCTAAATTTTTAGTTGGACCTGGCCCAAACCCAGCCCGGCCCGGCCCATATACACCTCTAAGTTTTAGGGTTTCATTTTGATTTTATAAAGCACATGAAACAGCACCATTTAGGGCTTGATTCAGTGGCTCCAAAACGGTGTCGTATAGGCCATACCCGATGACCCGACCCGAATACAGCTAGGATCCGCGTGTTTTGGTCTTCGAGGGGAATTTGCGTGATTAGTCCCTCCGTCTCGCGCTGATATTCGATTAAGTGCTATTGCATTTTCCTCGTTTTTTAATTTTCTCCTGAAATTTATGCTTCATTTCATTTTAGCCCGTGTGTAAACGTTTCGTTTTGAGATTTGGTTTATTTGCATTTTTAATCCTTTTTTATTTGTGCGCATTGTGTTTTAGTCCTCGATCTTGTTTCTTAAGTTTATTTATTTATTTATAAATTATCTCTTTTAGTGTGGTTTTACTTCAATTAAGTTTTTTATTTTTAATATGTACAATTCTTTATCTTTTTAATTTAATTTATTCAATTTTTACATTTTTTATTTGTTTAATTATATAACTATTTATTTTAAAATTCACTTTTATGTTACTTTGATTTAAAGATTTGTATTATATTTAATTTAAATACTCTTACATATTATTATTTTATACCTACATATATAATTTTTATTAAAATTGTTTTTACTCCATGTAAATATTATTGACTTCATATTATTTTATGTATATATTTTCATCTATATATATATATATATATATACACTTCATTTCTTTTAAAAAATTATTTCTTTTAAAAAACCCTATTTTAAATTATATTTTGTTTATTCCAAGCATTTTCCATTATTTATTTATATATATGCTTTATTTGTATTATATTTTTCATTCTATATAAATTATTATCCTTAGATTAATATATTTTATTTTTAAAACGATTTGTATGTCATTGATTTCGTGTTACATAGATTATTATTTTTTATGTATATTCTTTTGTATATTTTTAATTGTCGTGTCTATATAATTCACTTATGTTAAAATTTTTCTTATATGTACATTATTTGTTTTAAAATTTTATATGGGCATACATCATTATTTTTATGAACATAGTCCATGATATATTTTTATTCGTAAATTTTGTTTTAAATTGTTTTATATAATCTTAATTTTAAATTTCTTATTTTGAAATTCATTTATGTGTCAAATTTTATGTTTTATATACATTATTTATTCTTATTTTTATCTATTTTTGTGATTCACTTCAAGTTTTTGCATGCATTATTTGTCAATACTCATGTAATTTACTTTTTCTTTTTTTTTTTTACATTGTCAATTTCAAATTCATCTTCCTTCACATCATTTGTTTTAACATTGCTCGTTACCATTTAAAAAGTTTTTTTTATTTTGTTTTTAAAATAGATTTTTCTTATTATTCACTAGTCTTTATATAGAAATGTTAAATAGTGTATGTTATAAGATTGTTATTGTCGGGTGTGTTTTGATTTACATCTTTGTATCTTTATATTATTGTCATTTATTTGTATACCATGTTGTCCATGTATATTGTTACATATTTGTTACTTTGCTTTCCATTTTCGTGTATTGTATTGTGATTGAGATTACCAACTTATTAGTCTAAATTGATCATTTCATTTCCTTTATTACAAACAAATCAAGCAAATACATTTCAAGTCGTTTTTATAATCACTTTTACTTGAAATTTCTCAAAATAAGGTAATGTTTTGTGTTTGGAAATTCAAGAAACTGGGCCCTAACTGCTGGGTTTTGGTTTTTCGTTTGACCAGATAACTAAATATCCTTTTAATTGCATGTTTTGGAAATCATATGATGATCTCGATTTTGAGAGTTTAAAATGTCATATCCTAACGTATTGGATGTGGCCTTTTATCCCTTCGGAACGAGTGAATCTTAAATTCCAACTCGAGTTATTCCAACTTTTTTCAAAAAAATGGTATTTTCAAAAAATTTCAAGTATTCGGCATTAGGACATCATTTAATCAATTTGTTACCAGTTTTGGGAGTGCGAGCATTTTCTTGTAATACAAAGACCGAAGTTAACTTTTTAGTAAAAAAATATTTTATAAGATGGTCCGGTCACACCTAAACAAAAAAGATTGGTGGCAACTCCATATTTGTTTTTAAAGTCGATCCCCGTTTTTCAAAAATAAAAATGGTTTCGACATACATGGCATTTATACAAATTACATACATACAATTCAAAAAAAACATATAACTTCCCAATTTAGTTACACGAACTTACCTGGCTAAATTGCAGAAATACCAAAATTTAGGGGTATTTTGGTAATTTTTCCATTTTCCTCTATTTTCCACCCGATCTTGATCTAAATTAATAATTTCATTCAGTTTATTAATTTAGACAATAAAGCAATTCATTTCATGCAATTTGGTCATTTTTGAAATTTTTACAAAATTGCCCCTAATGTTTATTTTTATTCAATTTAGTCCCTAAACTCAAAACATGCAAATTAACCATTTTTAATACAAATCCAAGATAACCAAATATTCATGGTATTCAATACAGCCCATTTTTGTAATAATTTCACAACAAACATTTGTATCTTTACTATTTCAACAAATTTGTCCCTAATCGAAAAATTCATCAAAAATAAATTAATAAAATACTTTTAAATAAAAATTAATATATTAAATTCATAATTTAATAACTAAAATCATATATATTCATCAATGGAAACATCCAAAATCTTTAACAAATTCAAAAACTAAGGTAAGGTTTAGTTAGACGTGATTGTAACAATCTCAAAAACATAAAAATTACAACAAACAGGTAAGAATTGAACTCACGTGAGGAAAAAATAGGTAAAACCAGCTTGAGCTCTCTCCCTTATCCATTTTAGACCGAAAAGTGGAGAAGAAAGTGTCTAGAAACCTTTAAATTCAATTTGTTTTATTTTTAATTTTACCAAAATTACAATTTTGCTATTGAATGGCATTATTTTTTTTCTCTTATGCCGCCTCATCCATTCAATTTAGGCATATTTATTCCTTAAGTCCTCCCTTATTCATTAATTAGGCCATTTACTCATTTATTTCTTATAATTAATAAGTTTTACACATTTTTCAATTTAGACCTTTTTAATTAATTAACTGTCGAAACGTTAAAATTTTTCAACGAAACTTTAATATTACCTTAACGACACTCTGTAAATATTTATAAAAATATTTACTGCTCAATTTATAGAAACGACGTCCTAATATCGCATGCTCTAACACTCGAACTTAATAATTCATTATAAGACATAAATTACCAATTCAAAAATCTTTTTAAAACCATGTTTGACTCGTAAATATTAAATAAAAATATTTACAAGCTTACTCGCCGGATTTGATAGCCTCGAACTACTCTTTTTGACACTACTAAAAAATTGGGCTGTTACATTCTGACAACATAAGTCTGTATAAGTAGACTATAAATAACCAAATAAAGGCCTTAGAAAAATTAGTAGATTTCCGTAAAAACCCAGGCCTATATGCAATATTTTGAGATTAAATCTCAGAATACTATTAGAAACCCTATAACCGAACTCAGACCAAAAGTCTGAAACCAACAGTACGACCGCTCAGAACCGAAAGTTCTAGAATCCGCCCGAATCTCTAGTATTATAAATTTTAAGTTGTTATCTTAATTTCTTGTTGATACAATAGAAATTTTAAACGCTTTTTAACATAACAAATCAAAATTTTCAAAAGAATTTTCAAAAGAAGTTATGTATATAATTCAAAAAGTTTAAAATATTATTTTGTTAATATTTTTTGTTTAATATTTTTATTTTAATAATAAAATCAAGAGCCTTCATAACTAAAAATTATAAGTTAGGAGATTATTTAAGGGCATTTTTAGTATATTAGCCAAAGTTGAAGAAAGGAACAATGTAACTTGCAAGCACCGAGAGAAAATGAACTTTTCTTTGCTCCAACATGAAAGAACTGGTGATTAAAAGCCCATTCTTTTTCATTCTCTATAAATTCAGTTCTTAACAAATAAACAATTAAAAAAAAGCTCTCAAGCAAAAAATTTAAATTGTAAATGACATATTAATACAGTTCTAAAACAACTTCAAGGTTTAAAGATTAAAATCCAGCTACAAAATTCTGTAACCTGAAGAATCAGCTAAAGCAGCAAGCAAACCCAAACCCATCCTACTTAATTAATGAATCTGATTAACTTGAAAACTTATCCTGCAAGTTCAGATTACAAGCCATTCATGATTGTCATGCACCCCTCTTAAGAAGAACCAGTAACAGCAGCCACACTATACGTGTTTGGATCCTGATTTGGTGCTGCAGCATAGCCGTAGCCATAACCACCATTGCCTTGCCCTCAATGATGTCCTCCATTCCACTGCTAAAACCAGTTTCAAGAAGTAAGCCACAATGCATTAATAAATTAAGGGAAGCATTTTAAGGGGAAGAAAAGTAGCAGAAGGGAGGGGAAATAAACTATGTTTGCTTGGACTCAAGTGAGTGTCAGATGTGAGTATATATCCAACAGGGGTACATTCAATTTTTCAAAATATTTGCAGGATCATGCCCCCATAACCATGTCCAAATATGCATGGGACAGAAGTGCCCAAGTAACAAGTAGACTGTAGCATCACTCATGCCATACTGTAAAATTAAACAATTCTTCTATGTAATACTTAAATACTATTATAACTCCCATCTGCTGTAATTTCATCAAAAATGAAAAGGAACTCTCTTCCATCCCTTTTCGCCTATGTCAGATGCCTTAAATGTCTGGACTTAGACCTAGGAATCGCAAACCCTCCAAGCATTTTGCAAATATCAAGGCAGCAATAGGCCTTAAGACAGTTACTAAAAATAGGAACTCGAGCACAAATTTACCTGCTTGTTTCCTATACTACGACCCCAAGAAAGACGAACAGTCTGCTTGCCTATGGTCGTCCCGCTCAAACTCTGGATTGCTTCCTCAGCATTCTTTCTGAAAAGAAAGCACATTATACTACTACTGACATCATAATAAAAATAATAATATAATCAAGATACCAACTGTCAGAACCTATCACTCTGCATCACTTAATTCAACAACATCCATCAACAGTGTGAAAGTATTAACATTGATGGAGCTTTAACTAAGAATCCCTTAATAATAAAAACCATACTTCAGCATAATATAGAGTGTGACAAGGCAAAGTACATTATTATCCCAAAAAAAATGAGATGAAGTACATATAGGGAGGCACCTGTTTGCAAATTGCACAAACCCACATCCTTTCCCGGGTGGTATTTTTACGGAGATGACCTCACCAAACTGGGAAAAAGGTTGCCTAAGATCATCATCACTAACATCTGAGTCAAGTCCTCCAACAAATATCTGTAAGAAACATAAATTATTGATCAATGGCAGATATACAGGTGAAGAATGCACAAAGGAAGGAGGACTCACAGTAGTGTTATTTGAGTCATTATCAGATTGAGAACCTTGTGCCAAAGCACCATTTGATGCATGTCCACCAGCCAACACCAAAGCTAATAAAAAGTGGAATATTGATATAATGATTCGATTAAGTCTCACACCAAGATACAAGATAAGAAATATAGTACATTTGAAAGACAAATTTACTTTTTTAGAAATAACTAGCTCTGTAGTAATTTATTCAAGTCACACGAGAACATGATGACAGAAACAGGATAATCCAAGAAATAAGAGAAATTCTGAGCGATCCATGCTCCAACCAGAAAAGGATAAAAAGATGAACCATTGGAAATAGCACGGTTCACCATATTAGGTTACCTTGTGAAGAATACTGTTGTTGATGACCAGATGCTTTCTTGGGAGTTGCAACCCCGATTCTCATAGGTCTATTGGAGCAATACACACCATTCATTTCAGTCATGGCCCTTGACCTTTCATTTTCATCACCAAACCTAACAAAACCGTAGCCTTTTGAACGACCAGTATTTGAATCAATAACAACTTTTGCTCCCTTTACTGATTGAAATCTACTAGAAAAGGTTTCATGCAATATCGAATCAGTTACATCAGTGGCCAAATCTCCTACAAATATAGATAGGTCAGAACCAGCATCGGGCCGCCTTTCATTCACACTGAAGGAAGCCCAATTCAGACGAAAAGGTTGCTCAGTATTTGGCATTAGAGAACCATTATAACTTTGCAAAACCTTTTCAGCTGTTGCCCTCGAGTAAAATTCCACAAACCCATATCCTTCAGACTGACCAGTTTGCTTATTGCGTATAATCTTTACTGAAGAAACCTGGATTTTTGAAATGCCAAATTTCAGTAAGCAAGGGTATAATGATGATGATAAGCAATAGCCTTTTCAGTACAATAGCCTGCCTTCTGGATAATCAAGTAAAATGTTCAAAATGGTATGGGTATTAGACATAAACTGTATGATGGGTCTGAGCAGATAACTTTCCAAGAAACTAAAAATAAAACTGAAGCTAATAAAATCCTCTAGAAGATTTCAAGGCTCCAAAGAATGGTAAAAGATACAAAGTCATTTTAGGCCCCCATTTTTCAAATAATACAAGCAAAGAAAGAAGGAAGCTTTCAGAAAGATCATGTATACATTAGAACCTTCCCAGAAATAAATGCCAATATGAGCCAGGCACTTTCTTCAAAATGGTGTCCAAGACTTCACACTACCACATAAGCATCTCAGTAACTTTTGGATCCAAACCAAGAGGATCCTATTTTATGTGTTCAACAAGTTATCTACATTAAAAAGTCTATATTAAACAAAAATTCTGAATTTTAAGAAGCTTGGAGGAGTCCATGTAGCATGGGAAAATGAATTTTGAGCATAATTGATTTCGTAATCCAGCCTATCTCCCCTAAGTAACACCCAACATGAAAAGCATTACATGTCTAGTTTTATAACAACCTAAGATTGCTACAGCTGCAAAGCTTGTTCTTTTTCTTGAAAGCATCAGCAGCAAAGCTTTGGATATGAAATAAGGTCTTTTTTCTTATAATTAAATTTCCATGTTTACGAAACAAGATGTAAACTGCTTTTAACCAAAAGCTAATCATCCAGGCAGTCTACAACACAGCTTAAATTGACTTTTGGCAATTATCCAGTTTTATTTTATAATGGCAATCAACCATATAGTCTATTCATCTGTTCAGCTTCAATTAAAAACAATACTTGTCTTTAAATTAATCAGCTTTAATGTTCTGGCCAAAAAGTTTTAGGTCATAAACGCAGATTATTTTCTAAATAAATTACTGTAATTACATTAAAAACATAAACCACAAACTTAGCATTCCTTATATTAGCAAAAAACCTCAAACCTTAACTTCTCCCTAAACCCCACAAACAAAAAAGGCAGCAAAGTAGTAAAATCAACAGATTCCTCAAAACATAAAACAAAAAAAGATCTACCATAACATTCATGACAAGACATGCATCTATCAATTTCATGCTATAACCACACTATTGTATTTACTTTTACCTCGCCAGTATGAGAGAAGCAACCGTGGAGATAAGTTTCATCCATCCAATGAACAAGGTCACCAACCCAGATCGTTTTAACCTCATCCGAATTACACCCTTGTTGCTGTTGTTGTTGATGCTGCTGCTGCTGTTGGTATTGTTGATAATGGTAATGATGATTACTGTAAGCCATATAATGATGGTGAGGATACATCATCATCTGCTGCTGCATCATGACCATAGCAGCCGCCGGGTATTGCATGGCTCCCATCCACTGGTTAGGCACCCATTGTGGATGTTGTTGTTGTTGCTGTCTGGTTTCTTGCGGTGGCGGTTGTTGTTGTTGTTTTGAGTTGAGATCAGGAGCGTTGGTTGAACTTGACTGCATCTTTGATAATGTAGATAAACAAGCTGATCTGAGGCTCTGGGTGTTCTTCTTTCCTTCCTCTCTCTCTTTCTCTCCCCTTAATGGCCAAACGAGAGAAAGAAAAGCAGAGAGAGAGAGGGGGTGCGGTAGAAGGGAATGTAAGGTTATAAAGGGTGGCGGTGGATCTGAGTTGAAGGGGTAAATAGCGAGAAGGAAGGGCCTCGGCCTCGGGTACAGCGATGTTGGTTGTTTACGTGTTTTGTTTGTTGCCGGCCCGTGAGTTTAGACAGGGACCCACCTGATGGTCGTGTGGGGATATCTTAACATGCTGACCTGGCCTCAACGGTCTAGATCCAACAACGCCATTCCCCTATTAGATCATGTTTTAGATTTACAGATAATGCATCACTAATTTAGCTGCTTTGTTGTAACTTGTAGAATTAGAGTTTAGGAACTTTCCAACCTTTTTTTTTTTTAATCTTAATGTTTTTTATTTCTATTTTTAAGATCTTTTATTATATAAATTTATTTTTTTTATGTGTAACTTTGGTAAGTTCATCATCATCTCTTTTTAATTCGATACGTTGATCAAATAATTAAATTAACAGATTATTTCATTTCTATTATAGTAATTAATTTAAATTGCAAATGTGAATTATGACCGCTGTATATGATTCAATGCACATACATCTTCCTATATACTACGTTGCTAATATACATATCACATCATCATTGCAATAATATCCTACAAAGATTTCTTTTGTTTTAAATAATTTCAAATAATTATGTGTACACGATCATAATAAACAAGAAATACTGTTAGAAATAGTACCCTTAATATAGTAATTTTTAAATTGATTGAAATAATAATATTATCACATGCTTATTTAATTGATCGTTATATGTTTGTCTTTAATGGTTTTAGCATTAACAGCAGAATATATAAGTAAATATAAGCTCTTTAATTACCTAAGGTTTAATTAATAATAAGTTGCATTATAAGGATGGATTATAATGTGAGAAGACAACTCATATGTCGTCTAAATTACCCATAGTCTGCAAAAAATTAAATTAAACAAATAATTCAAATAATAGGGGACAATTATGTCGTCTATAAGCTCAATTGGGGTATTAACTTGTCTTACTTATTGGAGCAGAGTTTACTCTAAAAAATAGACACAAATGTAATTGTCTGAATTGATAATACATTATATTAGACTCAAATTGAATTTATCTTAAATATATTTATGGATTCGTTCACTTATAACGTAAATGACTCGTGTATTTTGGTATATTGAAAATTTGTAATCTCATGATAATAGGCCGAAAGTTAGTATATTAAATGCGTGACTTACACATGACATGACTTCACTCACGATAATGGAACCATAACTTAAATAAGTAGGTATCTTCTTATTGTCACTGTATGAATTATGAAAATAAAACGTGGTACAAATATTGATACATGGTTAGAAATTGATACAAAAAATTCTTAAGGTACCAAAGTGATAATTGAGTGAAACTTTAAGGATAAATATTGCATTAACCCCCACCATAGACTATGCATTATAGCAATAGATTTATATAACTTGAGATTAGATGTTGAAACAGAAAATTAAAGCGCAAAAATAATAATAATAATAATAACGATTAAAAGAACTCCCGGAAGGATGTTCAAAAATTGAGTCTTTTGACTCTCAAACCAACAACCCCAAGTTTTTTTAAACCCCACAAGTTATGCCTAAACCTGCTGGATTTTTCTTTGAACTAAACCTGGTGGATTGGTTGAGATTCTACAATCACTTGCTGTCGTAAGAAAAAAGAAATAGAAACGTTTTAATCCAGATATTTGGAATTGGTTGGAGGGTCAAAAATGGAGGGATGAGTGGGTTCATAAACAAAAAGGGTCCAAGTTTCTGCCGGTCAAGCCATTTGCCTGCATTCAATAGACCCGAAACAGGAACTTTGAATGTGGGAGGTCTCCCTGCTTCAACTTTTAAAAGCTTGAACGTATTCATATTAACATATACAACGCAAAACGGCAAGTTTCTCCTTTGATTGGGCATAAATACAGCAGTTTTCTGTCGAAGCTATATCAACGGAAAAACAAAAGAATGAAAAGAATACGAAGGTGTGAGTGTAAGGTTAAAATTTAAAAGCAAAATGATGCATGCCGTGTACCCAAAATCCGAACGGAGTTCAGCTCGGTAGGTTCGCCACCGTTGGTGCCTGTCACTTGGAGATCCGAAACAAAGGATGAGTGGAAATGGGTCAAAAATGGAATGTACATCAATGCCACTGCTTTACTTCCTGTAATCTCCGTGTAGATAACTTTCATACTTAGTTCCATTGAGTGCCTTTTCAACATCAACCCAATTCTGAATGTGATTGGATAATGATCCCTTGTGTATCTTTATTTGACGACTCTTCAACTCCCTCTTTGGAACCTTTAAGAATTCTTGGACCTCGGCTAACTTCTGGACAATGACCAGAAATGAGTCTATTAAGAAAAAAGATTCATAACCAGAGTAAAAGATCAGCTTTTTGAAACATTTTCCTTACAGTGTGGTTCTTTACTACATCCTCATAGTAAAGAATGATGTGCCGTGTGCTTTTGAAGTACTCCAAACCTTTCTTAGTTGTCTCTTCGACCTGCCTTAGGCTTGGAATCAGCGTTGTGGCATTGATTACAGGCTTGTAACTAGCAAGTATTGCAGCCTGAAATCAAGAGTTGAAACTTTTAGATATATATGTGTGCGTGTGCGTGTGTGTGTGTGTGTGTGTGAGAGAGAGGGGCATAAACCTCATGAGGTGAATGAACATGAGACTTGTGGGTTCCATTTAGTGGTTTAGCATCCCGATCATAAGAATTTGCCAGTATTGAAATCATCCTGCGGAGAAGATTCCTTCTAAAGAGGAAAATAGTTGAAACACCCCGAGTATTAAAGTATTCTACTATTTCTTTATGATGTTGCATCAGTCCCTGCGGTAAAAGATTATGATCATGAATGCAACAGAGAAGCATAATCACAAATTCTAGCAATGTGTGTAGACAAAATATTGTCTTTAAAAAAGTTTCAAACGTAGGGAAAGCGTGTTCATTAATGAATATTGAGCCGCAGACGTTGCTCTGAAATCATGAAGGACATGGTTATCTCGAAGGCAAGATCTAACCAAACATGACCTCATTGTTCAGTTGAGTCTCTAAATCATCAAATAAGGAGATTATCTCCTGTTTGATACACATTTTCTCCACTTCCAATCACAGATTTCAATTACCTTAATCCATCAGAATTGCATGAGCTGTTGTCATGTATTCTTTCCATGTTTGTTGGTTACCAGAAACTTATCTCCTGTTTCCTTTTAGTAATTTTGATTAAGAATCCTATTATAGTAATTCAAGGTAACATGGAAAATGATATCTGGATCAATGTAGTGGTAATATTTACCAATAAATGTGCTTCTCATTAAAGATCAATGTAACTTGAAATATCTAAATCTAACAATTAAATTTTTATTAACGGTAAACATTTTCTAGACTTCCAATCTCTCCTGCCTATATAGAGACACAGCTTTATATTTACACCCAACCATTTTATGAAAGGAAGGCCACAACTGATCTAACTCTCGTTGCATCCCTCTTCTATTATCATGCTGCAAAAGCAACGTCATAGAAAGCTTGACATGATCCCCAGGTTGACCAAATATGTTAAGAGCCTAGATGAGACATCATTTTTGTCCCCATTTTTACCCCCTTAACTTACCAAGTAGAAGTCACAAGAAGAAAAAGAAAAATCCCACGAACTTATGCAACAGCTCAACTCTCCTTAGTGATACACTGAATAATTTTCCGTGAATTATTATCAGAAATCTGGAGCACTAGGATATCTAATAATCATAACCCAACCTTATGAAAACTCGCATCTAAAGAGAAGAAGACCCAGAACCCGCTGTCCTAATAAAAGGAGTATCTAGATGCAAGTAAGGCTCGAATTAGCAGCAGTTATACGGAAATCAATTGGCTGGGTTAAGAATATGAGGTTGGTGGTATATTGGAATAATAACAAAAAAAACATGATATTGGGTCGTTTTGTGTGAAAAAGCATGCTAGGATAGTCATTTAATTCTTTTTGAGCAGTAGGGGATTTGTTTCTAATTACAGGGCAAAAGCATCAGGTTCCTAATAGAATTACATAAAACTGGATTGGGAAACAAAGATAGTGGGTAATTTAGAAAAAGAAAGAGGCAATCAAACCCAGAATGATATTAGCTGTCATGAGTTTATCATGATCATGCTGCAGAAACCAAGGAACTTAAAACTTGCATTCACTGAAAGACCATTAGAAAACCTAAAAGCACAAGTGTATTTATAAATATAAAGGATGTTTTGGGTTTCTTTTGCTTCATTTGTGGTGTCCTGGTTGTAGAGTTCCCTTCAGCCCACTAAATTAACCATTCCTAATATGAATCTAACTGGTATAACTAGGGCTTTGTATAGCAGATAGAGTGAACCATTTAGTACTCAACTCCTTTTTGCAGATTCATATGGGAAGAACATAAGTAATTTTCAGTGTATTTCTGCCATAGAAATATTTGCAATTAGCAGTTAAACTTTAGAAATCGCATTTCACCCATGAGGTGCTCACCTGATTAAGCATCCACTTCAAGCCAACTGCAGCTGTGCACTCATTTTTTGAGGCACTACTCATCCAGTCTAGGTTATAAATTCTGTCCAAAGTCTCAAAAATTGTTGACACATTACTCCTCCTAACTTTGACAGAAAATATCTCCCCGTTTGAGCTTATGTTAGTATGATTATTCAATAATGTCTCGAACCATCCACTCCCGGATCTCTGCATTGACATAATGGCAAAATACCGGACTGGGTTGCACGCACATTCAGCCCTAATCACACACAAAAAATTAATCCCATATTTATATCTGAAAACTGAAACCAAACTTAGGAGGACTAAAATCATTCTCTTACCTGCTATAAGTTTTGGGGTTCGGATAGTGTACGTAAGGAATTTCCCATGGCTCAATATTAGGTTCTGGACAGGGCTTTTGGACCACTCTAAAATTAAAAAATTCAGTGGTGCTGCCAGTGTTTATTTGCTTCAAACAAATCGTGCAGATATACACTCCACAGACCATTACAAACAACAAGACAACCGTCCTCAACACCAATGGAGACTTCTTTGGCGACTTTAGGATGAAAGAATCCTGAAATTCAATGAATCTGCCAGATATTAATAACAAATTATACCAATAAAGCCAAAAAAAATGATAAAATAAAGCAGAACTTCGTTATTGATAAGTCATTAAATGGAGCTTGTGAAAGAGATGACGTGTGCATTCTTATAGTACTGAACTGAACTCTGATCTGATTTAGCTAGAAGACTCAGCTGTGAGTTGAGCAATACATTACTTGGTTTAATTTAATATACAATTAGAATTAATTGATTAATCACGTTTAACGTAAATAAATAAACCAACATGCACATAAATATCAAAGAACACATCTTTCATGAAAATGAGATCTGGGTATTGCGAATTGACGATAGAAAACAAGCCCCGCTCAAGATATGGGTTTACAATACAAAGATCAGTTTTCTGTGCGTGTGCACGGAAAAATAGATCAGTATATTCGCATGACACTAAAATATGAAAAATGAAATAATTAATAGAATCTTTAATCTCACTCAAGATAACGACAATGAAACCCCCCAAAAACAAACACTCCTACAAAAGGGAAAAAGGGAAAAAAAAAAAACTGACCTTGGTGAAGAAACAGAGATCGTCGGCCATGACTATGAGAGCTCAAAAAGTAAAGCAATCAAATGGCATTGGCAACTCCTTTATCAATGGGTTTTTGTTGTTCACTCAAATGATAAAAAGGGAAGAAGCTAATAGGTTTGATCTTTCTTATCTTTCAAACAAAATTGGAATTCTTTATTTTGTTTTAAAATGAAAACAGAAAAGGAATGAGATTAATTATGGCGTAGATTAGAACAAAATGATTAAAGGCTGTTTTTTTGTTCCTGAAGCCCGTTCCTGAAGCAACACTCACTCTGCTTCGCTTTCTGCACATCATTTACAGTCACATAACCCTTTTTTAATAATCCTAGCTGGGAGTACGGAGCAAGCAGAAAACGATGGCGTTTAGTGGACAGGTTCCGTTTTAATTATGTGATGATGACTTTTTGGTAACGGACTTATGCTTTTGCTAATCTTACTTTATAAAAGAACTATTTGTTTAAAAAATGTTACTTTAATTACTTTTCATTACAAAAGCAAGCTTTTTTATTAAAAAGAAAAAAAAAAACATTTTACCAACCTTGTAATAAATTATAGAGTCTCACATATCTTTCCATTCCTTTGTTTTCTCTTTAACAATATTTGATCAGATTTGTATTTGATTTAGATCCCTCAATTTCTCATGCATTATTTTTTTATTAATTATAATAAAAATTATTAAATATATTAAATTTTTACACAACTACGACGTATTTATTAAATTATGGTGGGAGTCAATAATATATAATCATGGATGAAAATCTTGAATTAGAAAAAGGGAAAAAATTGTATTAAAAAAACAATATTATCCTTGAACAAAGCAATGGGTTATTTAAAATTCAATAAGTTAATCATGTCATTTTAAGGAGATAGTTAAAAGAATGGAATACTACATTTATGATAAAATTAAAATTTTGATATAAAAAAACTTTGATTATAATAGTAAAGTTAAAAGTTTGCATAATGTTTTTGGTTCAAATCTTATTATAAATAAATTTTTATTGATTTATAAAATCAATACAATTTACTTTGTAAAAAGAATGATCTTTTGATAATTTCCTCATGAGTTGGAACTTGCTTGATGAGTGTTATCACTAATCAACTAGACTAGTGATATTAAGAGTTAATTTGCAATAAATATATATTGGGAATTTAATTAATCAAGTTATTTGTGGCAAAATTAGCCTAAAATATTGCTTTGAAAAAAAAGAAATAATTACAAAATAATTACAAAAACAATTGTAATCCATCTCTGAAAAATTACTGTAACGGTCCAAATTTCAGTGGTGTCGAAAAAGTGATTCGAGATCACTAAATCCGATAAATTAGTAGAAAATATTATTAATTTAATGAGTATAAGTTAAATGTGAAGTTAGGAAAATAATTGAAATAGTGAATAGTATTTTAGAAATAAATACTAAATAATTTGGAAGTGAAAACGAGGTATCGAGACCTCGGGATATTAAATCGAGCCATAAATATTTTTATAAATATTTATGGAGTGTTAATAAGTTAGTAATAAAGTTTCATTAAGAAATTTTAAGGTTTCGGTTGTTAATTGAATAAAAAGGACTGAATTGTAATAAGTGTAAAATTGTGAGAAATGATTAAATAGCATGAAGGCTAAATGAAAAAGGACTTAAAGTGTAATTAAACACCTATTATTGGGCTGGACGGCATGTGTGTGCAGAAAATATTAAATTAGGTGTGAACAAGGGGTAAAATTGGAAATGAAGAAAAATTTAATAGTTAAAAAAATTGGATGTAATTAAAAATCTAGAGATTTCTTCATTTTTCTTCATCCTCATCAGCTAAAAACACCATTAGAGAGCCCTTAAGAAGCTGGTTTTCATATTTTACTGCAAGTAAGTTTAATCCTTGATTATTTCTTGTAATTTTTGTATTTTTGTGACTTTTACGACTAGGTCCTCTTGTCTAATTCAATAGTTTTTGATTTCATGTTTGATTTTGGAAGTTGTTATGAATATGTGCTGGAAGTATGTGATGATTTAGCATGGAATTAAAGCTTTAATTTGTTTATATATTGAATTTATTAAAGGAATTGAATAGAAAGTGAATATTTAAGGAGCCATTTGTAAAAGAGTTAGAAGTTAGGGTTTTATGTGGAAATTTTGTGTATCAATGGCTGTGAAATATTTCAAAATGATAAGATAAGGTTTTAATTGAGAAGAAATAGCTTAATTGATGGGTAAAGTGATTAGAGATTAAATTGTGAAAATGGTAAAGTTGGGGTAAAAGTGTAATTTCGGGAATTATAGTGCATAAATTGTGGAAAATAGTAAAATTGAAATAAATGCTAATGAATAAATGATTTTGCACTTTTAGATCAAGAAATTGAAGCAAATCGAGGAAAAGAGAAAATAATCGAATAATTCTCGAATTTCTACAACTTTTTAGAGTTAGCTCAGGTAAGTTCATGTGGCTAAATTTGATAATTTGTTCTCGAATTATGTAAATGTCGTGGTATATGATAGCATATGTGATTATTGTGAATTTATAGAAGAATTAAAGAGATGAACAAATGAGTAAAAATTCAAGTCAAGGGAAATATCGGAATTAAGTATTTTCATTCGGTAACAAGATGAATTGACGGAAAAGACCATGGTTAGACCATGGCAATAAGTGATAAGTGACTCCCGTATAAGACCATAGCTATACTATGGTGTAACACCCCCTAACCCCAAACCGTCGCCGAATTAGGGTTACGAGGTATTACCGAACTTATACACTAACATACGAATAAAAACGAGACATAAATTTGAGTTTCAATCTAAAAACCACCACATTTCAATCAATTAGTTCTTAATATAGGCCTATGAGACCTAAAATAAGTTTAGAAATTGATTTGAGATTAAACCGGAAACATTAAAAATTTTTCTTGGAAAACAGGGGCACACACCCGTGTGGCCTGGGACACACCCATGTGGCCAGCCCGTGTGGCTCCCCACGGCCGTGGGGCCAGGGTGTGGGCAGATCTGACTTACTATACACGGCAGTGGAGCTGGCCTGTGGGCAACACTGACTCTGCCACACGGCCTGGGCACACGCCCGTGTGTCTTGGCCATGTGAAAACACCAGTTTTCACTATTTTTAAGCCACTTTCACCTACAAAACATACCTCATTCAAAACCAATTTATTTACTTATAAAATTGATCAAATGACATTCATTTCATCTATCAAACTTAGTAAATATTCATTTATTCACATCACATGCTTCATAGGTGTTACAAATCATATTATATCTAAAACATATTATAAGCACATATATAAGTGACTTGAACAAAATCTAATATATATCACCTTCATAATGATAATTTAATCTTTTAACCAACAAACTAAGTTTTATACTCACTTGCATACCATCACAATTCACATAACATATCCATCAATAACTTCATCTACCCAACCAATTTATACATACCATATAAACCAAAAGTTAATAACCCAAAAACTACCGGAGAATATCAGGTTAGTGTGATTCCTCGTGATGATCCGATCCTCCGAACTCACGTTAATCTACAACACATGTCAAACACATTCAAGTAAGCTTACAAAAGCTTAGTAAGTTCATAGGCTTGGAAAGTAAACTTACCAAATATCGTTTCACATTCATATAGCATACTTATATACTCATTTTTCCTGTAGATAACAAATCAAAGTTAAGCTTGTTTAACATAGCTTATTATCATTCGTAATAAGTTTCACTATCTTGGGCCCCTTTTTCCACTTACCATTCTTATTCAAATTAGGGAACTATATGAAATTAAGTACTTCATCTTCGATTTGCCATAGTAAAACTATGGACTTACACATGTTCACTTTTCTTTTTCTGAAATCGTAGCCCAGTCATGGTCTTACACTAAACACTTGTTACATCGATGCCATATCCCAGATATGGTCTTACACGGAACACTTATCACTTTTCTCCGACGCCATAGCCTAGCTATGGTCTTATACGGATCACTTTTATCATTTTAATCCAATGCCATAGCCTAGCTATGGTCTTATATGGAAATCACTTATCATTTCTCACCGATGCCATAGCCTAGCTATGGTCTTGTACGGGAGTCACTTATCACTTGTTTCCATGGTCCAACCATGGTCCTTTTCCGTCAATTCATCATATATCATAAAATAGAAGTACTCAATTCAATAGTCCCTTTTTATTTGTTCATTTCTTTCATTTCATACTTACACAATATTCACATATTTATCAATACATATAATATAACATATTCAATGATTCACAAGATTGACAAATCAATTCTAAAATTTAGCCACATGAACTTACCTGGGCTAATCCACAAAAGTTGTAGAAATTTGGGAATTATTCGATTATTTTCTCCTTTCCTCGATTTGCTTCGATTTCTTGGTCTATAATTGCAAAACCATTCATTTATTAGTATTTATTTCAATTTTACTACAACCCAAAAATTATACCTCTTAATTCTCGAAATCACGCTTTTGCCCTAAATTTTATAATTTTCACCATTTGGTCCTTAACCAATTAACTCATTAATAGGACATTTCCTCTTCAATTAACACTTTATCTAAATCTTATAAGCAATTTTATAACCATTAGAATTCAAAATTCCCAGATAAAACCCTAACTTCAAACTCTTTTACAAATAGGTCCCTAAACATTCATTTCTATTCAATTCTTTCAATAAAATCAACATATAAACAAATTAAAGCTTTAATTCCAAGCTAAATCATCACATACTTCCAGCACATATTCATAGAAACTTGCAAAACCAACCATAAATGCAAAAACTATTGAATTAGACAAGAGGACCTAGTTGTAAAAGTCACAAAAATACAAAAATTACAATAAATAATCAAGAATTGGACTTATTTGCAGTAAAAATAAGAAAAACCAGCTTTTAGAAACCCTCCTATGGTGTTTTTTTCTGGAGAAGATGAAAGAAAATGAAAAATCTAGATATTTCTTCTAATTTAATCCATAAAATACTATTAGATTTCTACTTATTTACAAAATTGCCATTAGTTCACACTACATTTCAGCCAATTTCTAACCCAGCCCATTTAATTTTGGGCTCAATTACACTTTAAGTCCCTCTTCATTTAACCTTCATGCTATTTAATCATTTCTCACAGTTTTGCACTTGTTACAATTCAGTCCTTTTTACTCAATTGACCATCAAAACCTTAAAATTTCTTAACGAAACTTTAATACTAACATACTAACACTCCATAAATATTTATAAAAATATTTATGGCTCGGTTTAATATCCCAAGGCCTCGATACCTTGTTTTTACTTCTCAATTATTTAATATTTATTTTTAAAATATTATTCTCTATTTCAAATATTTTCCTAACTTCACATTTAACTTATACTCATTAAATTACTAATATTTCTTTACTCATTGGTCAGATTTAGTGATTTCAAATCACTATTCCGAGACCGCTGAAATTTGGGCCGTTACAACTCTCCCCCTTTAGGAAATTTCGTCCCCGAAATTTCGTACCTAAAAATAAGTGTGGATGTTGAGATCTCATTAATTCTTCTGTTTCCCAAGTTGCCTCCTCCGACCCATGATGATTCCATAGTACTTTAACTAATGGTACCCATTTGTTCCTTAATTCTTTAATTTCACGTGCCAAAATTTTCACTGGTTCCTCCGAATAGGTCATATCTGACTGAAGCTCTATCTCGGTAGGAGGAACTATGTGCGATGGATCCGATCGATACCGCCTCAACATAGACACATGAAATACATCATGAATTTTCTCAAGTTCTGGAGGTAAGGCCAACCTATAAGCAACTGGACCAATTCTTTCAGTAATTTCATAAGGACTGATAAATCTTGGGCTAAATTTTCCCTTTTTACCAAATCGTATAACCTTCTTCCACGGTGACACTTTCAAAAATACTCGATTTCCCACATTAAATTCTATATCTCTTCTTTTCAAATCTGCATATGATTTCTGATGATCGAAAGCAGCTTTCAGATTATCTCAAATAATACGAACTTTTTCTTCAGTTTCCCGAATCAGATCAACTCCTACTAATTTTGATTCACTCAATTTGGTCCAATATAATGGAGTTCTACATTTTCTTCAATAAAAAGCTTCAAATGGTACCATTTTGATACTAGTCTGATAACTATTATTGTAAGCAAATTCGGCTAAGGGTAAATACCTTTCCCAGTTACCGCCGAATTCCAGTACACAGCATCTTAACATGTCTTTTAATATTTGAATTACCCGCTCGGATTGTCCATCTGTTGAGGATGAAAAGCTGTGCTGAAGTTCAACTTAGTACCTAAAGCTTCTTGTAACTTACCCCAAAATCTCGAGGTAAATCTCGGATCTCGGTCAGAAATAATAGATATTAGCACCCCATGTAATCTTACTATCTCTAATACATATATTTCCGCCAACTTTTCAAGTGAATAGCCTGCCCTAACGGGAATGAAATGTGCCGATTTGGTTAACCGATCTACAATCACCTAAATTGAATCTTTCTTTTTCAGAGTCACTGGTAACCCGGACACAAAATCCATAGTGATATGTTCCCATTTCCATTCCGGAATCATAATGGGTTGTAACAACCCCGTTGGTACCTGATTCTCAACTTTCACCGATTGACAAATCAAACATTTGGCCACATATTCACAAATTTCCCGTTTCATGCCAGGCCACCAATATATTTTCTTTAGATCACAATACATTTTGGTACTTCCCGGATGAATAGAACACATGCTATTATGAGCTTCTGATAAAATATCATTCTTTAAATTTGCATTATTTGGAACACACATCCTATCACGATAATATAACATACCTTTATCATCAATAGAGTACTCTGAGCTCAACTCAGTTTGAATCATCTGTCGCTTCAATACCAATTTTGGATCTTCATTTTGTAACTCCCGAATCCGTTGAAAGAGTACTGGTTTAGCTTTTAATTCTGCTAATACAAAACCATCTTCATTAATAGAAAGATGAACATTTAGTGCCCGAAGAGTAAACAACGACGATTTTCGGCTAAGTACGTCTGCTACAACGTTAGCCTTCCCCGGGTGATAATCAATAACAAGATCATAATCTTTCAGAAGTTCTAGCCACCGCCTCTGTCTCAAATTCAGCTCTTTCTAAGTCATTATATATTTCAAGCTCTTGTGATAGGTATGTACATAACATTTTTCACCATATAGGTAGTGTCTCCATATTTTTAAAGCAAACACGATTGCAGCTAATTCAAGATCATGCGTAGGATAATTCTTCTCATGTGGTTTCAATTGTCGAGAAGCATATGCTATTACTTTACCCATCTGCATAAGTACACATCCCAGACCATTTAGAGACGCATCACTGTATACCACAAACGGCACACCTGATTCCGGTTGAGTCAACACTGGTGCTTCTATCAACATCTTCTTTAATCAATCAAAACTTTGTTGGCACTCTTCAGACCACACAAACTTAACATTCTTTTGTAGTAATCGAGTCAACGGAGAAGCAATCATTAAAAAATCTTTAACAAATCGACGATAGTATCCTGCTAATCCCAAGAAACTTCATATTTCTGTGACATTTTTTGGACTCTTCCAATTCACCACAGCCTCTACTTTACCGGGATCAACTCGAATTCCATCAGCCGATACAATATGACCCAAAAATGCAACTTCATGAAGCCAAAATTCACACTTACTAAACTTTGCATACAACTGTTTTTCTCTCAGAATCTGTAATACTATCCTCAAATGCTGAGCATGCTCGAATTCTGTCCTTGAATAGATCAAAATATCATTAATAAACACCACTACAAATCTATCCAGATAAGGTTGGAAAATTCGATTCATCAAATCCATAAATGTAGCAGGGGCATTGGTTAAACCAAATGGCATCACCAAAAATTCATAATGTCTATACCGGGTTTGAAAAGTGGTTTTCGGCACATCACATTCTTTTACCTTCAATTGGTAATACCCGAATCGAATATCTAATTTTGAAAATACCGCTGCACCTTTCAACTGATCAAATAGATCATCAATACGAGGCAGAGGATATTTATTCTTCACTGTTACCTTGTTCAACTGTCTATAATCTATACACAACCTCAACGAGCCATCTTTCTTCTTCACAAACAAGACAGGTGCACCCCAAGGCGACATACTTGGTCTGATGAATCCTTTATCTAACAACTCTTGTAACTGTGTCTTCAACTCTTTTAATTCAGCCGGGGCCATTCTATACGGTGTCACTAAAATAGGAGCTATTCCCGGAACTACCTTTATCACGAATTCCACTTCTCTATCAGGTGGTAGACCTGGTAACTCTTCAGGAAATACATCAGAAAATTCATTCACTACCGGTAAGTGATCTAATTTTGAATTGAGACCTCGAGTATCAAAGATATAAGCCAAGAATGCCTCATTTCCTTTACATAACATCTTCTGAGCAGAGAAGGCTGAAATAACATTAATAGCTTCACCCAACCTTTCAGACCAAACTGAAATCATGTTCCCTGTTTGGCATTTCAAACTAATTTGCTTTTCTCGACAATTCACTATGGCATCATGCTTCACTAGCCAGTCCATACCCAAAATAATATCAAATTCTCGAAAGGGTAATAACATTAAATCAGCGGGGAACTTACAACCCTTTATTCTCAGTAGACAATTACGACATATTAAATTGACTATTACACACTAGCCTAAGGGATTAGTAACTTGCACATCAAAATCAGTAGGTTCAATAGATAAATTCTTTTCAGAAGCTAACAGAGTGCAAATATATGAATGTGTAGATCCAGGGTCTACCAATGCATACACAGTATCATTATAAAGATAGAAAGTACCAGCAATTACGTCCGGGGCTGTCGCTTTTTCTCTCGCTCGAATAACATAAGTACGTGCAGGTGCTTTAACATCTGATCGACTTGCAGATTCTTTCATATCTTAACGGGTAGCTCCTGTAGCACTGCTCTGACCTGAACGTTTACTTCTTTGAGAAGGGGTTTTAATTTTCTCTTTTTGATCTGCTTCTTCTCTTTGTAGTTGAAGACAATCCCGAATAAAATGATCAGTAGATCCACACCTATACCAAGCTCCTGTCTTACTCCGGCACTCACCAAGGTGATTTCTTCCACAACACTGACACTTCGGTCGAGGAGCATTTTGAACACTGCTCATACTAGCTGCAGGTCTGTCAGATACTCGAAAATCAGATCGTCTGGATCTACTTTTCCCCGATCTTTCTGGTACTGAAGTGGCCCGACTAAATTCTTCTCTAGAATTCTTCACCGGTGAGGATGAGAATGATTTAGATGCACTCCTTTTAAAAGACTCTTTACTCTTCCTATCACGTTGCATTTTCCTATTATATACTTCTTCAAGTTTCTGAGCACGATCTGATAAAACAACGAACTCTCGTATCTCATTACCTCCTACCATCATTCTGATCTCATCATTCAACCCCTCTTCAAATCTAATGCACGTTTCATCTTCTGTAGGCACAATATCCCGGGCATATTTGCTGAGATAAAAGAATTCTCTTTCATACTCAGCTACTGTCTTATTTCCCTGTCGAAGATCAAGGAATTCTCTTTTCTTTTTATCCAGATACCTTCTGCCCACATATTTCTTCTTAAACTCATTTTGGAAAAATTCCCAAGAAATTTTCTCTGTTGATACAACAGCCTCAATCGTTTCCCACCAATGGTAAGCTTCCTCTTTCAATAAGGACACAGCATATCTCAAATAATCATTAGCTGAACAAGCCATTTCTTTGAAAATTCTCATCAAATTCTGTAACCAGTATTCAGCCTTAACTGGGTCATCATCTGCTCTTCCCCGGAATTCTTCAGCTCTAAGTTTTCTAAGCTTTTCCAATGGAGTACGTCTACTAAATGCAGTTGTCGGAGGAGGTAGAGGGGTAACTGGAGACGTTACAGGTGGCACAGTAGGGGGAAGATGTTGTTGAGCCTGATTTCCATCTTGCATCTTTTCACTGTACCATTGATTCATAATCCCATAAATCATATCTTTAAGTTCTTGATGTCGTATTAGAGAAATTAGAACATTACTACTTGTTCCCTGTTCAGAGACCTGCACTCTACTGTTTACTTCTTCTTGTTCATTACGTTCTTATCCGTTTGACATCTTTTCAATCAGAGAATATCTATAAAATAAAAGGAGTTAGATCAGATCATACACATCACACTATCACAGATTTATATGGCATATATTTTTAAACACTTTAAACCTTATAAATATTCTGAGAATCGACTAAACTAAGCTCTGATACCATTAAATGTAACACCTCCTAACCTCAAACCGTCACCGGAACAGGGTTACGAGGTATTACCGAACTTGTACACTAACATACGAATAAAAACGAGACATAAATTTGAGTTTCAATCTAAAAACCACCACATTTCCATCAATTAGTTCTTAATATAGTCCTATGGGACCTAAAATAAGTTTAGAAATTGATTTGAGTTTAAATCGGAAACATTAAAAAATTTTCTTGAAAAGCAGGGGCACACACCCGTGTGGCCTGGGACACACCCGTGTGGCCAGCTCGTGTGGCTCCCCACGGCCGTGGGGCCAGGGTGTGGGCAGATCTGACTTGCTACACACGGCCGTAGAGCTAGCCTGTGGGCAACATTGACTCTGCCACACGGCCTGGGCACACGCCCGTGTATCTTGGACGTGTGAAAACACCATTTTTCACTATTTTTAAGCCACTTTCACCTACAAAACATACCTCATTCAAAACCAATTTATTTACTTATAAAATTGATCAAATGACATTCATTTCATCTATCAAACTTAGTAAATATTCATTTATTCACATCACATGCTTCATAGGTGTTACAAATCATATTAGATCTAAAACATATTATAAGCACATATATAAGTGACTTGAACAAAATCTAATATATATCACCTTCATAATGATAATTTAATCTTTTAACCAACAAACTAAGTTTTATACTCACTTGCATACCATCACAATTCACATAACATATCCATCAATAACTTCATCTACCCAACCAATTTATACATGCCATATAAATCAAAAGTTAATAACCAAAAACTACCGGAGAATATCAGGTTAGTGTGATTCCTCATGATGATCCAATCCTCTGAACTCACGTTAATCTACAACACATGTCAAACACATTCAAGTAAGCTTACGAAAGCTTAGTAAGTTCATAGGCTTGAAAAGTAAACTTACCAAATATCGTTTCACATTCATATAGCATACTTATATACTCATTTTTCCTGTAGATCACAAATCAAAGTTAAGCTTGTTTAACATAGCTTATTATCATTCGTAATAAGTTTCACTATCTTGGGCCCCTTTTTCCACTTACCATTCTTATTCAAATTAGGGAACTATATGAAATTAAGTACTTCATCTTCGATTTGCCATAGTAAAACTATGGACTTACACATGTTCACTTTTCTTTTTCTGAAACCGTAGCCCAGCCATGGTCTTACACGGAACACTTGTTACACCGATGCCATATCCTAGATATGGTCTTACACGGAACACTTATCACTTTTCTTTGATGCCATAGCCCAGCTATGGTCTTATACGGATCACTTTTATCATTTTAATCTAATGCCATAGCCCAGCTATGGTCTTATATGGAAATCACTTATCATTTCTCACTGATGCCATAGCCTAGTTATGGTCTTGTACGGGAGTCACTTATCACTTGCTGCCATGGTCCAACCATGGTCTTTTTCCATCAGTTCATCATATATCATAAAATAGAAGTACTCAATTCAATAGTCCCCTTTTATTTGTTCATTTTTTTCATTTCATACTTACACAATATTCACATATTTATCAATACATATAATATAACATATTAAATGATTCACAAGATTGACAAATCAATTCTAAAATTTAGCCACATGAACTTACTTGGGCTAATCCACAAAAGTTGTAGAAATTCAGGAATTATTCGATTATTTTCTCCTTTCCTCGATTTGCTTCGATTTCTTGGTCTATAATTGCAAAACCATTCATTTATTAGTATTTATTTCAATTTTACTACAACCCAAAAATTATACCTCTTAATTCTCAAAATTACACTTTTGCCCCAAATTTTGTAATTTTCACCATTTGGTCCTTGACCAATTAACTCATCAATAGGACATTTCCTCTTCAATTAACACCTTATCTAAATATTATAAGCTATTTTATAACCATTAGAATTCAAAATTCCCAGATAAAACCCTAACTTCAAACTTTTTTGCAAATAGGTCCCTAAATATTCATTTTTATTCAATTCTTTCAATAAAATCAACATATAAACAAATTAAAGCTTTAATTCCATGCTAAATCATCACATACTTCCAGCACATATTCATAGCAACTTGCAAAATCAACCATAAATTCAAAAACTATTGAATTAGGCAAGAGGACCTAGTTGTAAAAGTCACAAAAATACAAAAATTACAAGAAATAATCAAGAATTGGACTTACTTGCAGTAAAAATAAGAAAAACCAGCTTTTAGAAACCCTCTTATGGTGTTTTTGCTGGAGAAGATGAAAGAAAATGAAAAATCTAGATATTTCTTCTAATTTAATCCATAAAATACTATTAAATTTCTACTTATTTACAAAATTGCCATTAGTTCACACTACATTTCAGCCAATTTCTAACCCCAGCCCATTTAATTTTGGGCTCAATTACACTTTAAGTCCCTCTTCATTTAACCTTCATGCTATTTAATCATTTCTCACAGTTTTGCACTTGTTACAATTCAGTCCTTTTTAATCAATTGACCATCAAAACCTTAAAATTTCTTAACGAAACTTTAATACTAACATACTAACACTCCATAAATATTTATAAAAATATTTATGGCTCGGTTTAATATCTCGAGGTCTCGATACCTCGTTTTTACTTCTCAATTATTTAATATTTATTTCTAAAATACTATTCTCTATTTCAAATATTTTCCTAACTTCACATTTAACTTATACTCATTAAATTACTAATATTTCCTTACTCATTGGTCGAATTTAGTGATTTCAAATCACTATTCCGAGACCACTGAAATTTGGGCTGTTACATATGGCATCGGTGAGAAATGATAAGTGATTTCCATGTAAGACCATAGCTGGGCTATGGCATTGGATAAAGTGATATAAGTAACCCGTATAAGACCATAACTGGGCTATGGCATCGGAGAAAAGTGATAAGTACTTCCGTGTAAGACTATATCTAGGAGATGGCATCGGTGTAATATGTGACCCGTGTAAGACCATGGCTGGGCCACGGCTTCGGAAAAAGAAAAGTAAACATGTGTAAGTCCATAGTTTTACTATGGAAAATTGAAGACGAAGTACTCAATTTCATATAGTTCCCTAATTTGAATAAAAGTGCTAAGTGGAAAATGGGCCCAAGAAAGTAAATGTTATTACGAATGATAATAAGCAGTATTAAACGAACTTAACTTTGATTTGTGATCTACAGGAGGAATTAGTGTATAAGTATGTTATATGAATGTGTTGCAATATTTGGTAAGTTTACTTTCCAAGCCTATGAACTTACTAAGCTTTCATAAACTTACTTGAATGTGTTTGACATGTTTTGTAGATTAACGTGGGTTCGGAGGATCGGATCATCACAAAGAATCACACTATCCTGATATTCTCTGGTAGTTTTTGGGCTATTATCTTTTGATTTATATGACATGTATAAATTGTTTGGTTAGATAAAGTTATTGATGGATATACTATGTGAAAAGTGATGGAATACATATGTGTATAAAGCTTAGTTTAATGGATTAAAAGATCAAATTATCAATATAAAGGTGGCATGTACCAGTTTTTGTTTAAGTTACTTGTGTGTATATATATATATTATGTTTTTGGTATAATGTGATATGTCTTATGAAGTATTTGATGTGATTAGATGAATATTTACTAAGTTTGTTAGATGAAATGAATGACATTTGATTAAGGTTTATAAGTAAATGAGTGGGGCATGAATTGGGTATGTTTAGTGGGTAAAAGTAGCTTAAAAATGATGAAAAATGTTGTTTTCACACGGCCAAGACACATGGGCGTGTGCCCAGGCCGTATGAAAAAGTTAGGCTTGCCCACGGGCTAGCTCCACGGGCGTGTGTAGCAAGTCAGATCTGCCCACGACCTGGCCCCACGGCCATGGGAGCCCCACGGGTTGGCCACACGGGCATGTCTCAGGCCACACAGGCGTGTGCCCCTGTTTTCAAAAAAAAGTTTCCAAAGTTTCCGGTTTAGCTCCAAATCACTTTCTAAACTTATTTTGGGCCCCGTAGGCCCATATTAATGACTATTTGATGGAAATTAGAAGGCTTTAGATTGAAACTCAAATGTATGTCTCGATTCTATTCGTTTACTATTGTATAAGTTTGGTAATGCCTTGTAACCCTGTTTTGGCGACGGTTTGGGGTTAGAGGGTGTTACATTTACATAAGATCTAGTTCAACAGAATTAGTCGAGCTTTATTGCCTCACAGAACATTTCGAATAATATCATCATATCTTAGGAGGTAATCCATACGATGAAGCAAACCAAGAGTAAGAAGGGTTAGATGTTGGTAAATGTTGATCTTGAAAAAGCATACAACAAACGATTATGCTATGTGTCTTGTTTGCCTCAATGCAACTTTTTTAGAATGGTTATCTTTCTGATTTATTTATTCCAACAAGAGGTGTTCGACAAGGTGATCCTCTGTCACCATATTTTTTTGTTTTGTGTATGAAATTGTTAAGTCATCTAATTGAAGCCATAGTTGATTAGAAGCTATGGGAACCATTAATGCTTTCTCATTAAGGGCCAAGTATGTTACACCTATTTTTTTTGCAAATGATTTAGTGTTGTTATGTAGAGCTGATGATTCAAGAGTCATTTGTCACAAGCATGTCTTAGACACCTTTTGTCATTTCATTGGTCACCATGTTAACAAGCAAAAGAATTAGGTTTTCTTCTCAACTAATGTTAGGGATGAAGAAGCTAAGAGTCTATGCTCTAAACTTGACTTTACAAGGGTCAATGATTTGGGGAGATACCTCAAAATGCCTTTCTTTCACGATAGAGTGGGGGTTAATACGTTTCAATTCATACTAGACAAAGTTATAGCTCGACTTTTAGGGTGGGATGCGTGTAAGCTATCATTAGGAGGTCGTCTGACATTGGTAAAGTCTATTTTGTTCTCAATTCGTAATTATTTCATGTCAACTGCAAGAATTCTTGTCACTGTTTGTAATAAAATTAAAAAATTAGCTCGTGCTTTTTTGTGGAAGTCTTCTACTTCTATTCAGAAACCATTTCTAGTCAACTGGAATATTTGTTGTTGGTCTAAAGATAATGGTGGTCTAGGAATCCGAAGTTTGCAAGTTCAAAACAAGTTGTTTCTTTTGAAGCTTGGCTTTAATTTGATTGCTAATCCAAGAATGTTTTAGGTTAGAATTTTAAGAAATAAATATAGTATCCATAGTTTGGTACCTGATGATATTTGGCATAGTAACCCATTTTACTTATAGAGGTCATTGATGCATAATTGGGATGAAGTAAAAAAGGGTATTATCTGGATTATTCGAGATGGTGACTTACTCAATTTCTGAAACGATGATTGGGTGCTAGAGATTCGTCCTCTACAACAATTTTATCTTGGACCCAGGGAGCCGAATGACACGATTTTAGTATGTAATGTGGCTCTCTTGGATGGAATCTGAAATATACCGTGGTTATCTTCAGTTCTCCCTAAAGGAATTTTAACACATATTCTTGCACATTAAGCGCCTACTAGTGGAGTCGGTTCGGACTTTGTTTCTTGAAAATGGACATCGACAGGGAAGTTTTCTGTCGTGGAGTCTTACAAACATTTTTTTTGTAGCGGATGATTTAGGATATTTTAGGGGCAATAAGCAAATATGGAAGATTACGACCCTTCAACGAGTCAGGATGTTTTTGTGGTTGCTTAGTCGTGGTCGGCTACTGACAAATAAGGAACGTGCTAGACGAGGTATGACTCAGGTTCCATTTTGCAAGCAATGTGGTGCCATTTTGGAATTTACATTGCATGTTGTTAGGGATTGTTCTTTTGCACAATCAGTTTGGAAAATAGTTGTCCCTATGAAATATTAGATATGTTTTTTCAATTTCTCTCTTGAAAAATGGATCACGTGAAACTTAAAGAATGTAGGTAATTGTGCATTTGGTTGTGGACAATGGGAGGTTTTTTTTGGGATTGTTTGTTAGTTCATTTGGAAAAGAAGAAATGATATCATATTTAATCGGGCGAACAGGAACGACAGAGATATTATTTTCTTAACTATCACATGGACTAAATCATTGCAAACAGGAGGGGCAATTTAAAGATGGGCGTGCAAATCTATGACAGTGAATAGTTGGCAAAATTCGACCTTCGAATGGATCAAAATTAGTGTTGATGGGTTGTTATCAAGGAGCGGTTTAGGAGTAGCAATCGACGATGTGGCAAGCGGACCAAGCGATGATTGGTTGTTTGGTTTCTAGATAGCAATAGGTATAACAAATATTTCCCAAATTAAAGCTAGAGCAGTTCTTGAAGGGTTGAGACTAGCCTAGGATAAAGATTTTAAACAAGTCGTATTGGAGAGTGACAATGCTTTACTTATTGAGGTTCTTTATACCGGACTTGCAAAGGTTAACAATGTTATTGAAATTCAAATGATTAACGACTTGTATTCTAGAGATTGGAAAGTAAAATTCAGGAACATTTGAAAAACCAATAACAAAGTGGCCAATTGCCTAGCCAAGACAATTATTGATGATATCGATCATTTAGTGGTCTTCAAAGATTCGCCGTCCAAGATCAAGATTTTGTTAGAAGATGATATCTGTTTGGCTGTTCTTGTATAGTCAAGTAGAAACTAGTTTCTTTAGTTTTTAGGCTTGGCCTATTTTCCTTTCTAAAAAAAAAGAAAGAAAGAAATATGTCATATTTTGGATTATAGGTCATGCTTTCGCTTGCACTACATTTAATATTGTAAAAGAGAAAATTTTGATTCTTGTAATAACCTTAGCTTTTGGGTCTCAACAGTTAGAAAAATGAACACCATCCATTTTTTGAACGTTAAAATCAATGGTAAAAAAATTTAAATAAAAATAAATAAATGATAATATTATTGTTTGCTCCTCCCCTAAATAAACCCTCCCACTTTCATCCAATTCTCAATCAATTTAATCAAACCATTTCTCTAAATTTCATTCTCAAATTCCTTTTTCCCTCGATTATCAATCTCAATCTCTAAATATATTTTTTTATTTTTCTCTTAATTACCAAAAATTAGTAATTTCGTGCCTTTAATCGATTTTTATGGTCTCAAATTCCTTAAGAAATGTAAGGTAATTCCTTTTGTTTTAAGTGTTAAAATTTTTTAATAGTAGGTTTTAGTTGCTTGCACCTATTATTATATTATTGATATTTTAGAAAGATAAGTAATTTTTATGTTAACTATATTGATATTTTAATAATATTGTAAATTATAAATTCATTGCTTTGTTAAATAAATTGTTTTTATATTATTATATTTTATTTAAAAAACTTTGTAGATTTTAAAAATGTCATCAAAGTTGCAATCTAAGAATGCAATAGAGGAATGTCTTCGTATTGATGATTATGACAGATTCAGATGTGAGCTTCTCAACAACGCTAAGAAACTACCATGTAATCAGGTTGTTGTACTTTTTGCTTCCTCTTCTTAACTACAAGTGGAATACATATTAATAGGAAATGTTAACAAACTTAAAGCAAATGCCTGTACATCCTGAAACTGAGTATATAACTCTACTACAACATTCTCAGTTGAGTAATGCACATTAATCATTAACTTGACATCCACGTCGTCATTCAGCTCAAATTTTTTTAATAAAATATCATAAATAGAGTAACAACAACATGGAATTATATACTTGAAACAAATTAGTCTACTAGGGTGAGTATCCAAATTATGTTGCAGCAAACTTTGTTCAAAAAAATGAAGAAAAATAACTTAATATTGTTAACATCTAAACTCTTCTCCTTAACATGCAAATTTTCTCCACAAAGGCTATCTTAACTCCAAAAAATCTCTCTACATCATCTCCATTTTGTAGGAAGCCTCTACCACCGGATATGACAGGATATGATTATACAATTTTTTTTTAAAAAATGCCTCATATTAGAAGTGTGTTCTAAAAATTATGTTCGGGATCCATTTCACAAGAAACCTCTGTCAAAACCATTGTGTTGAAAGGTCGACTTTTATTTAAAAAACGAAAATGGGAGTCGCCAGCAATCATTTTTTATGAGGTGTGATCGGATCACCTCACAATTTGATCGTTTTAATAAATAATTTTGATTTACTAAAACAACGATTTTGGTCCACAAAATCCAAGAAAACGAGTTTGGGAGTCGGTTACGTACGAGGAAGGATTAGCACCCTCATAACACCTAAAATTGGTACCTAATTGATTAATTAATATCTTAATGTCGAAAGTTGAAAACTTGAAAAGAATTTAAATACGACCCCTCTTTTTATTAATGTTAATTTTACTTTTAAAAAATGCTTGAATGAATTGAAACGAACGTTAAAGACCCTCTCGTCTCGAGATAACAAAATGTCACATCCCGTAAGTTAGGACATGACATTTTGAACCCTCGAGAATAAGCTTGCCTTTTAATTTTTATTTAAAGCTTGTATATTTTAATTTTAAAGGATATTTGGCTATTTAAGTTCAACGAGAAAATCAAAACCCCATAAGTTAGGGTACGACTTTCTTGAAGCTCCAAATACGGAATATTGCTTTTATTGTAACACCCCAACCCGTATCCATCATTGGAATAGGGTCACGAGGTATTACCGGAGTTTATAGAACTTTCTTTTTTTTTTTATCAGATGATAACTTATTTTATAAGAAATTGTACAACTTAAATTTTACCATTCTTCCATAAACACATGTATATTTTCATTTGATCATTTACCCTTTCGATGTATCAAATAATAAACGTATTACCATTTAACCAATAGCTTGGCACTTGTCTAAGCGTCAACAACAACAGTCATTGGTATACTTGAATATATTTCATATAATTTTAGAATTGATAAACTCATTGTATCAACATATCAGACTTGAGATTATTACTTATTACGGCTTACCCAATTTCCATGTATCAGCACATTAAAGATTGCCACATATTCATATAATATGATACATATTATTCTCTTGCCATTTCTTCAAAAACATAAATCATTCATTATACCAAAATTTCATGTATCATTGTTTTCACGGATTTTGTATATATTTATTCCAGGACAATTCATAATCTTGAACATGCATAATTATCAGGTAAGTTTCATATATATGTATTTTCCATGTCATATTTTTAAAATATCGAATAAATATCGTTTTCGTGTATTTCAAGTTCAATTTCATGATTATTGTTTCGTGCTCAAATTATTTCCATGTCAGGGCTTTATTCATTAAGTCATTCGAAATTTTATCGTCATACAATTAATATTATTATTAAAGTATACGAATCTATAATCATAGATGCATATATTCATCAATAAATTCCATGTACAAATATCATCATCTTATATTTCCATATATCCAGTATCACTGTCATTTTTTTTCATGTACTTCAGGAATATATGTACAAATCTTTTTATATGCATATTTCTTTTTCTGGTCAAGATTCTTACTTACTGAATTTATCGGAATATCGATAGTTAAAATCATATAATATACTTAAAATATGCAAGTCCGTAATCAATCAATTCACATTTACCCTTTTTAACTATGTGTTTACCATCTTCTATATTTATCCCGTTGAATTTCTCAGAATTTCGATGGATTTCCGATAGTACACTCCTGGTGTACAATCTCATTAACCGTCAATTCATACAGGAGTACACTTTTAGTGTACAATTCCGGATCCGTCAATTCATATGCATGTGTTGCCATGGTATCTTTCAACCATGGTCTTATTCATTGCCATGGTATCTTTCAACCATGGTCTTATTCATTTTCTCAATTTGTTGCCATGGTATCTTTCAACCATGGTCTTATTCGTTGCCATGGTATCTTTCAACCATGGTCTTATTCGTTGCCATGGTATCTTTCAACCATGGTCTTATTCATTGCCATGGTATCTTTCAACCATGGTCTTATTCATTTTCTCAATTTGTTGCCTTGGTATCTTTCAACCATGGTCTTATTCATTGCCATGGTATCTTTCAACCATGGTCTTATTCATTTTCTCAATTTGTTGCCATGGTATCTTTCAACCATGGTCTTATTCATTGCCATGGTATCTTTCAACCATGGTCTTACACATTTCATTTCAGTAAGCACACTCCCGCGAACCTCACTCTCCCGCGAACCTCAATTCTTGGCACACTTTCGCGAACCTCAGCTCCCATGTATTCTTCGGAAGGGCCTATACACATGTATTCTTCGGGAGAGCCACCAGCACACTCCCGCGAACCTCATTTCCCATATATTCTTCGGGAGGGCTGATATTAGGATTACCCTTTCGGGCTTAATCCTTTTTCCTGTATTCTTCGGGAGGGCTACATCAGGATAGGATCACCCGTCCGGGCTAGATCCTTTTTACCGTCAATTCCTTTTCCAATGATCCATCGAAATCCATTCCATTCAACCGGGATTTACTTTCTTTTTATATCGAGTATTATCAATATTTCATTAATTATTATGCATTGATCATTCAAATCATATTTCATCACATAGCCACATATTTCAAGTGTTTAAAAAAATACAATTCAAGTTACACGAACTTACCTCGTTGCTTGTTCGTGTTTATAAATTTATTAATCCGATATCTTTTCTTTTTCGCGTTCGAGTCTCGCATTTGAGTCGTTGGGATCTTTATAAATAAATTTGACCATTGTTTTCATTCATTCCATATTCTAATACATTCAATTAATGCTCTAGGCGAAATTACCATTTGGCCCTCAAACTTTTAATTAATGATGATTTTACCCTTAGGCTCAGAAAAATAAATTCTTGCAATTTAATCCTTATTTCCATCTGTTATCATCATACATATTAATAACATTCCATAAATTCTATAAAATATCAAAATTTTCCATAATTTCAACACTTTTCAATTTAATCCTTAAAACATATTTTCCCCCGATCTTGAACTAAATTAACAATTTTAATTTAAAATTTTCAATTTAAATAATAAAATAATCCATTTCATGTAATTTGATCATTTTTAACATTTTTACAAAATTACCCATAAAGTTTTACTTTTATTCGATTTAGTCCTTAGGCTTAAAACATACAAATTAGTCATGCTAACTGATTATTCATACATATTTTCCTCCTCTTCCTCTCCATTCCACATCCTTAATTTATATAATATGCTTATAAGTAACATTATCAATAATTTCACTATTTACTTATATGTGAACATTCAAGCTGTCCACCTGCGTCATAGTCACTAAATTATTTATATCTTGAGCTACAGAAATCAAAATTAAGATCTGTTAATTTTCCCTAAAACTAGACTCACATATCTTCTTACCATAAAAATTTTAGAATTTTTTGGCTTAGCCAATAAGTACAGTTTATTCTTTAAATTTACCTCTGTTCTGCTGTATAACTGTTCCGACCTTTCTTCATTAAAATTTAATTATCTCCTCGTACGGGACTCAGATGATGTTCCCACTTATTTCTCTTGAAAATAGACTCATTAAAGATTCTAACCATATAACTTATGTTCCATAATTATTTTTATACAATTTTTAATGATTTTTCCAAGTTAGAACAGAGGATCCCGAAATCATTCTAAACCAGTCTCACAAAAATATAAATATCTCAGAACACAGAATTCATTTACTTGTTTTGTTTCTTTTATATGAAAATAGACTCAACAAGCTTTAATTCCATATCTTACTCAACTCCTAATTCAGTTTCTACCATTTTTGGTGATTTTTCAAATTTAGCTTACTGCTGCTGTCCAAAACTGTTTTAGTGCAAGATATTAATTACTAAGTTTATATCACCCTTATTTTCTTTCTCTACACCATTTCCCATCACTTTATCTTATTTTCTCTTCACTACTATATCAAGAACATAGAATCATATATAAGAAAACTCTACATTAACATCATTTACATGCTTTTTCAATAATATTAAACTTAAAAATACATGGAAATCTTGATGTTCTTACCTTGTTTTAATGTTTCCAAACTTTAACTTCATTTTCTCTCTCCTCCAGCTTCTATTTCTTGAATCCAACTTGATATTCTAGCTCCTCATAGTCTCCTTAACATTTTTCTCCTTCGGTAGCTATGGAAATTCTTTTGATTTCTAGGTGAAAATGGTGAATTTTTGGTGGAAGGACCAAATTGTAAAGAAAGTAAAACTTTCTTTCTTTCTCTCTTCCTCTCACGTTGGTGCATGGAAATGGTGGGTTTCTTCTTCTTTTTTTTTTTTTTTCCACACACACACACATATATATACTAAATAAAATAATAAAATAATAAAATATCTTATTAAAATATTAATAAAGTAATATTTATCTTATTAAATAATTATAAAATATCATCACACCATCATTACCTTCTAGATTTCTCTCTCCTTCTAATTGACCATTTTGACCTTCATGATCTTTTAAAATTCCATCCTTGAGTCATCACCTAATTTGGTAAAATTGCGATTTAGTCCCTCATAATTCTTTCTCCTATTCAATTTGGTCCTAATTCATCCATTTTCCTTAGTTTCTAGATTATTCCATCCTTAAAATATTTTCACTATTGGTCCTTCAACTTTTCCATATTTACACTTTAACCCCTTAAATTTTAAGTATTTACTCTTGGGCCACAAAACTTTTCTTCACTTTTACGATTTAGTCCTTTCTTGGATTAATACATCATAATCACTTCCTACGTAGATTTTGTTGATAGAGCTCAAAATTTCTCTTTTTATTTCTTTATTTCTTTATTTTACTGTATCAATAATAGAAAATTTCGGGATATTACATTTATTTTCAAAATTTTTCCTTTTTTACAAATTTAGATAAAAATTAATATAATATTTAAAATGATACACGAATAAAATATTACGCTAACGAATGACAACAATACGAATGTGCTAATAAACAAATCATAGTACATATAATGACCATAATCACATAACATACATCACTTTAATACCAATATTAATAATCAAAGAAAAATAAAATAAAAAATAACAATGATTAATAACAATGATAAAAATAATAAAATAGGCACATAACAAGACTATACCAATTTTAAAAAAAAAAGGACAAGGAAATTAATAAATAAATACACAAACAAATGTTGAGGAAAATAATTTATAAAGTATTAAAAATAAATGACAAATTAAAATGTAAATGAAGTTAAGGAAGCAATTTGTAAATAAATATATAATAGATAATAATAATAATAATAATAATAATAGAAAATAAAAATGAAATAGATAAATGGGTGTATGATAAATAAAAATAAAAATAAAAATAAAAAAGAAATTGAATAAAACAAAAAGTAAAGAAAGAATAAATAGGCTGATGAATAAATAAATAAAATGAATTATAATAAGTGAAGGACTTAATTATAACTAAAATTAAATTAAAAGGATAAATTAAGATAAAAAATAAAATAATAAAGGACTAATTCGAAAGGCGTGAAAACCAACAAGGACCAAATGGGAAAATAACTCGATTCTCTAGACACCCGTCTTTTCCCTAGGGGATCAGCTAACTAGGGACCAAATTGAAACGCATAAAAAACATGTGGTAAACTTTATAAAATAAAAAAAAAGTCAAAAGAGGACTAAACTGAAGCGCGCCGCAAAAGTGGAAGGGTTGATCGCAAAAATAGCCTATCAGTCAAAAACGTGCGGATCCTTTAGAGCGAGTCGGGTCGTCGCGCAAGTTAAGGGTGAAACGACACTATTTTGGCGCCTAGAACTTAGGCCCAAAATGACATCGTATGGTCTTGCTATAAATGATAAAAATCCAAAAAAAAATCATGTTTCCATCCTCTTAAAATAAAACTTCCCTTTCACATTTTTTTTTCTCTCGTCTCTCTCTTCCCCTCAGCCCCAAGTCCAGCCATTAGCCATTGTAGCGACCATTGGTCACTGGCGACGGTGCTGTCGTACATGGTGCTCGGAAAACCCAAAATTTTTGTTTTCGACCTCCTTTCGAACTTTTTTTAAAATAAAAACAATAAAAAAAACTCCCGATTTCCCTCAAAACCGTCACGCCGAACCTTATTAGATTCTAGGTTTCCGACGCTAGAGAGAGACGAAACGTCCTAGGTATGCTTTTTTTTTATTTTAAAAATAGATAAAAAAAGGATTTAAAAGATAAAACTATATAAAAAATCACCTTTTCTTGAATTTGTACTTGTATTCGAATAACTTTTTTTTTTTTACTCTTGTGTGTCCAGAAAAAATTACAGAAAAACTGATGTGGCTTTTATAGCCAAATTACAAGATTTGTTTTTTGTTTGTTATCGTTCTTTGTTTTTTTCTTTGTTGTCCTCTTTTGTTGCCCTGTGTTGGATTTTTTGCGTGTTCCCTTTTTCTTGCAAGTTGTGGCAAAGATGTCAGAGGCGTGCGGCGGCGACAGCATGCGGCTAGGGTTTCTTTCTTTCTTTTTTATTTTTTTTATTTTTGCTGAAAACAATTAAGGTTGTGGGCAAATTGGGCCTTTAAGGTTTTTCAAGTTTGGGTCATTTAGGTTAGGGGTTGGGCCATTTAATTTGTAAATTAGGCCTGTTGTTTGTTTTATAAATTGGACTGTTTTATGGACTTTTAATGTTATTATTTTTTTTATTTTGGTTTTCTGGCGGGCCGGGCAAAATTGGGCCTGTACAGCCTTTACTACCAAATATGAAACATATTTGAAAATGTTGAAAAAGATCAGACATGACTGCACAAATATTTTTAAAAAAATGCTTCTTGTTAAAAGCGTTTTATTAAAAAGTTATGCTTGAGTTTCCCAAGATAATTGAAATACATAAATAATTAGATGCATCTCGATTTTTCCATGTCTCAATCCAACAACCTAAATTTAATCAGCCTATGCAAAATCTGCCTATTTCCCTAGTTAATCCAAATCACGATCTATTTCTATTATGTTTCAAAATGGTATTTTGGCTAATTTTACTAGTTATTTGTATTGTTTTCACGTACTTAAAGAATCGTAAATGTATATTGCGAATGGAGCACATTTCATGACTAGATGTTTATTTCTTTGAAGAGCACCTATGATGAGATGATTAGTTACTGCAGGTGGATTTGGGTATTAACAAAAAGATTTTAAATATTAAAAAAATAACACATTTATAAATTTTATTTTATTTAATCTTTAATAATTTATTTTTCTTTTAATAAAGTTGTAAACTATTAAATTATGGATAATTTAAAATTATTTCAATATTATATATTTATCCTTTATATGATTTAAATAATATAATATAATATATAATATACTATTTATATAAATATAAATTATATAATATACTATTTAAGTTGTAAATTTATGATAATACTTTAATATTTGTTATGTGTATTAAATTTTATTATAAAATAATAGAAATAAATATATAATATTTTAAAAATACAAATAAATGTTTTAATTTCTTCTACATGTCTCTTTCTGTATTATTGCAAAAGGACCCCTTGGTTTGCCTTTGTTTAGTTTTTCTATCGAGTTAGTTGTTATAACTAAAACTTCAACAAAACTGTTGTGGGAGCTAAGCGAGAAAGTGAAGAGTAGCAAGACGTATTCAACTTCCTTAATATACTCTGGATTCAAAATTCTTTTTATTGCACAGCATAACTCCTACAATGATTTCAGCAAACATCAATACGGTACAATATATTATATTTAATTTCAGAAAATTTTTATTATAGTTATTTAGTAATTTGTGTAAATTATAATAAATGTTTAAGGTAAGTATTGATGATTAAAACTTGATTTTATATATAAGAAGTTTAGATTCGAATAATGGATATTCAAGGAATCTATCTATATCCACTCCAAATCTATAGCATATAATAATTTTAATATCTAAATCCGTAAAATTCAAGTCGAATATTCATAATTATCTATAACTACAACAAAATATTTTCATCCCTACAACTTAGGGACTTATATCTACCAAGTAATATAAGAAAAGGCCCCCAAAGCAACATTATTGCAAGCCACAAAAACAACGCGACATCAAACATTGTAAATTGAACCCTATGTATTTATCGTTGTAGGATTATTTTTTAATAAGGAAAATAATTAATGATGTTCATCTTAGTTATTGAGAAGGTAACAATAGGGGTGAGTATGCATTTGATCTAATTGAATCATTTTTACTAATATTTTTTATATTATTTAAAGTTTATATATATTTTAAAGATTTCTTAATATTATTTTATTTTTGAATTTATATATTTTTATAAATTTTTTGAAAAAAAACATTTTATAAATATTTTGAATATTTGAAGATAATTTTGAATTTTTTTTTTGTAATTTTATTAAAATGGATCAATTTGTTCAATTTTAAAACTATCAAGCACACAAAGGGAATCAAGTTTTGTTCACCTCTAGATAAGAAGAGATTGGTTACTAGGCATTTATTAGTAACTATAATCAATTTATCATAGAATATTGAAATTTATCTTTACATCGATAATCAAACCCATAAATCAAAATTGAGATTTTGCATTTAACTAGATTTTCATCGTATTGATTTTCTTAAAATTTTAGTGTGATCTTTCTTGACACAATTTTAGATTTAATTTTCGTTTTTAATTTCAAACCCTCCTTCTCTTATATTTTATATTACTTGTTTTTACTTAAGAAATAAGATAATCACTAGTCTCTGTAGATTCAACCTAATCACTAATCTTTGTGGATTCAACCCTATACACTACTATATACAAAATTTATATTTTTGAGTAGGAATTCAACTTTTTTTTTTGGTTTAGACTCCCATAAACTATTATTTTTAGTCTTTCTTTATGTGTAATTAATAATCTGATTAATACTAAAGTTCTAAGAATAATACGATTATTCATCTAATTCATAAAGACCTACTCCCAGCCCTAATTCCCTTATAAACGCTTTTCATATAAATAGAACTCCAACCACCACCCAAGTGGCTTTTTGCACCATTTGCAACAGGAGCAAAGTTAGAAAATTTTTTTAGCTGAGCTGATATTAAATTGTAATTTTTATTATAGTAAAAATACAAATTTTAATGAATTAAATTAAAATTTTATCATTTTTAGAAAAGGTAAAGTATAAATTTACTTTTACTAATTTAAAAGTTTAAAAAATTTAAAGGATAAATGAAAATTTTTTCATTTTAGAGGGACCGAGACTACCAATCCCTAAATTCACCCCTTTTTATTTTAATGACTCATGGTAACTTGTAGGATTTAAACCCCAACCTTGTATTGTTATAACTTTGTGCTTAATTGTTATAATACACCTCTAGATTTCATTGCAAGTGACAAGTTCATTACAGGGTCTAAAATAGGCTTTTAATAATTTTTAATTTAAATTTATTTATAATGATAAAATTAAATGGAGATAAAACATTATTTTAATCCAAAATTTTATTAATTTTCAATTTGTTAATCCTTCTGAAAAGAATAAGATGCTTTGAAACGGACAACTGTAATATGAAATTGTAGGACCACAATTATTACGTATAAGGTTGCAAGTTGTACGTCGAAATCGAATCAATGACATCCCTCGCCTTCTTAATTATTGTATTATATTTATTAGTTTTAAGTGTGATTAAATTTATAAATAATATGTATTTATTTCATACAAGAAAGAGACGTTTGGGTTTTTTATTTAAATAATACTGAATAAAAATATGGGTAAATTACACCAACAGTCACTCAACTTTAGGGTAGCTAACAAAATAGTCACCTAGGTTTCATTTTAGTCGCTCAGGTTTCATTTCAGTCACCCAACTTTTGGAAAATAACAAAACAGTCACTAACGTTATAAAAAAGTGACAAAACAGTCTTTAACTAACAGTTATTTTCCAAAAGTTGGGTGACTGAAATGAAACCCAGGTGACTATTTTGTTATTTTTCAAAAGTTGGGTGACTGAAATGAAACCCAGGTGACTATTTTGTTAGCTACCCTAAAGTTGAGTGACTGTTGGTGTAATTTACCCTAAAAATATTTGCGAAATTGAAATAGAAAAAATTAATTATAAAAATGAGTCGAAATCATTTGTCACATCATTTATAAAAAACAATATTTTTTTAAAAAATAAATAAAACAACATTTTAATTTAAAAAGGGTTGTGACCCAACATTAGGCACCCCTTTTTCAACTCCACTCTTAATTTTTTTTTTATGTTATACTTTTTAGTTTTATAATTTTATAATTTATATTTTTCATTATTTAATTTTATTTTTATAAGTTTATAATTATTCTATTGGAAAATGAATTTGGTGAGGAAGATGTGTTGTCAATTCACATGGTATATATTTTAAAAAAATTTATTGTGTTGCGTAATTTAAAATAAAAATACTTAAATATAGCATAATAATCTTTCTAGAAGCACCAAAATTAGATGTCAAAAGGCAATGTTGAGTGATAAAATGAAAAATAAATTCCACCAACCGCATGTCTTTAAAACACACCCTTGCCCTTATAAAGTCAGAATCAAAATCCACTTATCAATTTGGTTTCTACCAAATGTATTCAAGCAGTAATGAGGTAATCCGTGATTGTCCCCCGTTCTTTAAAGTCTATAAAGATGGCCGAGTTGAGAGATACTTTGTCACGCAACCGGTTCCGGCGGGGCTGGACCTGACGACCGGCGTCCAGACTAAAGATGTGGTGATTTCACCGGCTGCCAAGGCCAGGATTTTCATGCCACAAAGTACAACCCCAGGTCAGAAGCTTCCCCTGCTTGTTCACTACCATGGCGGTGGCTTTTCCATTGGATCGGCCTTCGACACCGTCACCTATAAAGTGGTTGCCCCACTTGTAAAACAAGCCAATATCGTTGTGGTTTCGATTGATTACAGGCTAGCCCCCGAGCACCCTCTACCGATTGCGCATTATGATTCATGGGTAGGGCTACAATGGGTCGCTTCTCACGCAAACGGACAAGGCCCCGAACCATGGCTCAATGACAATGCGGATCCCAGCCGAGTTTTCTTGGCCGGTGAAAGTGCCGGAGCCAATATTGCCCACTTCGTGGCAGTCCAAGCTGGTGCAACCAAATTGGTGGGTTTAAAAATCAGAGGGATGCTTATAGTACATCCGTATTTCGGAACCAGAGAACCTAACAATAATGAGTTGGACAAGTACGTTTGTCCAACGAATACCGAATTTGACAATGACCCGATTGTGAACCCGGCAGCGGATCCGAAATTGAAGGAAATGGCATGTGAAAGGGTGATTGTTTTGGTAGCAGAGGAAGATGGGTTTAGAAACAGAGGAGAGGCTTACTATGAAACATTGGCGAAGAGTGGGTGGCGAGGAAAGGTGGAATTTTTCGAGACGAAAGGAGAGGGTCATTGCTTCCATGTCGTCATCGACAATCACAACACTGAGGTCTTGAAGAACAAAATGGTTGATTTTATAAACAAAGATATCTGATTATGCCTGCTCTTCTTTCTTTTTTATTGTTATGTTTCCAAAATAATTTTATTTTTTTAAAGTTTGTCATATAAATCAAAATTTGCATCTCTAATAATAATCTTAATCAAAGTTAAATTTACTAGAAAATATCTTATTTCAAATTGGGTAACCAAACCTAAATATCGGGGATACAACTTATTAATATGCAATTTAATACATCAACTTTGATTTAGTATAATTATACATGAAATTTTAATTGCGGTTCAAATGCATACTTTAAATTTTAATTTTAATTCAATTATACATATTTTGAAAAAAATAAATATCTCAACTTATTTTTACATTAAATAAATATAATTATTTGTGTATGTAATATATAAATATAAGATGGGGTTATATTGATAATGATGTCAGCGATTTATGAAAAATGAATCAAATCGAATTTCTGCATATAAAATTATATAAAATCAAAGTTTATGTGATGTTGATGTGTTGATTTTATATTTATCTCATTTAAGAATCAAAAGATGAATACATATAGCCCTCTCATATAGCTAAATTATCACTTTAGTACATATACTATTTTCTTGTCATTTTGACCCTTGCACTTTCGTTCTATATACCCCGTCATCCCATCTATATTTTTCGTTAAAAAATCTCCCCATCCAATCAAATGTTACCACGTGTAAAAATTCAATTATACTTGAAAATATCAAAAAATTCATAAAAATTGCAAAAAAACCTAAAAAATTTATTTAAAAAAATTGTTAACCAATCAACGTTATGTCAATTTTTTCTTCCTAGTATTAGAACAAAAAAAAAAAAAAAAGAATCGTATGCTAATATGCCATCACTTCAAAAGTTTGAATCATTGATCATTGGTTAGGGCTTTGCAGCAATGACGCAAACCTAAAGATATGGGATTAATTCTTATTCTTCATTTAAATAAAAGAGTAAACTGTATTTGTATTTTATAAAGTTGAATTTTAAAGAATTTTGAGATTTTATATTTGAATTTTATTCCCTATAAAGTATGTGCGGGTTCATAATTTTTATCTTATGATTTTTATTATGGATTAAATACAATTTACAATATCAATACAACCTATAAATTTAAATATGAAAATTGTCCAAATTGTTACGGTGCTTTGGGAAGTGGGCACTTCCTCAAGTTCGTCTCAACCATTCAATATTTTTTAACAATCATTCCCTTTGACAATTTATTAAATAAAACAAATACAATACAAGAAGCTAAATCATCATGTAATTTTAACCCTCTTTAACATTTTTTTCATTAATTTTAAAAACTTATCTTAGAAAATAATTAAGTAAATTAACCATCAATGCTAAGTTGAGTTTTGCATCAATAATCAACTGACCATAATTATAACCAAGCTAAAGAAACAAGGAAATAATGCATCAACAGAAATATCCATCCATTAACAAATGAATAAAGTTTAGTACTAGTATATCATTGAGTGGCAAAAATTAAGGATTACACTAATCCAAAATAAAAATTCAAAAAACATAAAAAAAATCTCCTCTTCAATTGCAGCAACAGTACTAGCAACACTCCCTTTCAATGTTAGCTCCCCACTACATCATCATTCCACCTTTTTGGTCAACAAACTTGTCAATGTATTCATCATTAGGGAGGGCAAGAAGATCATATTGCAAGGCCTTTTGTCTATCAATTACCTTCTTTATAGCCTTGGCCTCTACACATAGCCTATCTACATGTCTCTGATTGAACTCAATGTTAGAGTTCAACTCAACAATAATCCTTTGCTTAATGCCCGAGGGGATGGATGTGGTGCCTGCAGTAGTGGGAACATCTTGAGATTAAGCATCTTCCTCCTCCTTTGCATCATCAGACTCAGAATCTAATGCTTCTTTGGTTGGATCATTCATAGTGTGTTTCCCTTCAACCACTTGTGGGAAAACCTCAATTGTGGCACAAGCTTCTCAAATTTTGTTGTTGCTGGAACAATTCTGGGATTCTTAGTGTGGAGCACTTGAAATATAAGGGAAGAGAATGGCGGTTGGTACCGAGGGTGAACCTTCTCAGCATTTTTCACAATCTCATCAAAGATAATTTGGCCTAGGTCGAATTCGACCATCTCTACTACCTTTCTCAATATAATGGTTACTAGTTTACTCACTAAATCTCTCTGGCTATTAGGAAGTCAGTAGAGAGAGAAGAGGCGTGAAGGTTAATTTTCTCTATCCAAGTAAGATGAAGGTTGTTGGTTACAGAAACAACAGTTGAATCAATGCTCTGATTGAGCTCCATCGTGTTCTAACCAAAACTTAGGGCTTAACATAACTTACAATGCCCAAACAATATTGCTTTTGGATGATGATTCAATTGGAACCAAATTTTAATTTTTAGTTGCAGGAAATATTGCTTTTGAAAGTGTAGTACTAAACTTTCTCACCTCTTTTTGCTTTTTCTTTTTTCTTACTTCAGGATCAGTTGATTATAGATTAGTTTTACGATGATCAGTACTTTTAAGATCGTCAGTGGTTTTAATTAGATACACACACCCACTTCAAAATCAAATGATCTTATCACTATATTTAGGCTTATCTTAACCATGCTTGCTTTAACAAAAATAAACTAAAAACCAAGAGTTATTCTCAAGTTGAAACTACATAAGTTTTATATATGTATATTGTAGCAACCCACTTTTGTCCATACTTATAATCGACAATTTTCAAGATTTTGATATTTGATCATTTGTTTTATCTTATACATCTAAAATTGGTTCAAGTTTGTAGGATATTTAGTTTATTCCAAAATCAATTTCAAGTATGATTAAATATTCATTTTAAGTCACAAGGTTAATTTAATTTTTATTTAAATGGACTTGGAGGCCCAAATTTAAACTTGAATCTTGAATTAGATGCCTAACGAGCAACAACCTAGTACACCAAGTTTGGCACCAACCTTATGGCATGCCACCACCCTTATTGCACAACACCTAGTCAAAACACTCAGTCACAAGCTAGTGTCCTATACCAAGCTTTAAGTCTGCTAACATGTGGCCTTAAGCTTATGATTTTACACCACCCTTGTGCACCACCGACCTAGCCTAGCACCATTCCCCAATTGCACATAGCTTCAAGCTATCGTCATGTGATATCACTTGTCTCTAAATACAAACTTACCTTTTGTAACACCCTAAACTCAGCTGGACGTTATGGCCAAATCTGGCGATGTCACATGGTAGTGTGTTTGAAAACCGTAGCTTGTATTGGAAATCCGTAACTATGCTTAAAACATTTTCCGTTTAGAGCTCGTCATTATACGTTGCGGAACCTTTTAAAACAATTTGTATCCTTGTGGGTATTTTACTAAAACACATGCATTTCTTTTAAAAACACGTGTTTTTACCTACCTCTAACAGATGTAAAACATAAAACAGTATGAAATCCAAATTTTTAAAGAAAAATCCATAGAGGCCATTATTACAGTAAAATACCCCCAACAAAATCTTTAATAATTATTTAAGTATGAAACAATGGAAAAAGAGGTCGTGTGGCCACCACTGAGTCCTTCGTCGCTCCAATCCGCCTAAGTCTGAGGATTTTTTGTACAGATAAAAAAGAAAGGTAAGTTTATGAAAACTCAATGTGTAATCCCAATATGAACAAGCAGACAGAATGCAATCACAGTCTGGGCCTAAGCCCATTTCAGTAATAGTTACAGTTTCAATTCAATTAGGGCCTTAACCCATCTCAAATCAAAAGCAGTCATGCATTTGGGCCTTGGCCCATTACAGTATCAATATTCAGTATAGTAACATATATACAGTATGAAATCCTACCAGCCAGCCTCTACACACCAACTCCGTCCAACCCTACACTCCATGTGGGGATATAATCAACCCACCCATTCCTACACTCTAAAAAGTACCGAATGTGGCACTAGATAGTAGTTTGCAGCCGAGCTGCCAGTAATTTAGGCTTGAGGCCTTTCAGTACACTTCATCCGAACAAAATAAACCCCCAACCCAGTGCAATGCAATATACAAATAGGACATGTTTAACATCATACATGTAATCAAGCATATAGTATCAAATCAGTGGGACATCATCATGCTTATTTATATAAGTCATACAGTCATTCCAGTCAATTAAGAGTCTAGGCAAGCTTACCAACTCTACTGTAGGTTTACAGTCGACTCGGGCGACCCATGCACCTTAGCAATCTAACAGTAAAAATGGGCCCACAAGCCCATGTTGTTTGCCCGTGTGGGCCCACACTCCTGTGTAGCCCACACGGCCTAATATGGCCTTAGTCGTGTGGATTACACTGGCTGGCCCAAAAATCCCATGCTCCCATGTGGTTCACCCGTGTGGCCCACACGGCCAAATTTCAGTCCGGCCCGTGTATTGCACATGGCCAGTCTTGTCGATCACGTGCCCATGTTCGATCACACTGCCTGCAACACGAGCGGCCATACGCCCATGTGGTGTGACAGCCTCACTTGTCGGCTTTTTGTTATTTGATAATTTACATTCCGATGGAAAGGTAGATAGGGAAAACAACATTTCACTTTCAATACTAGCAAAACCTTTCATGTAGATGAAACGACTGAGGTTGAGGTACAAATGTTCGATATGAATAATATGGCTAAAATGAGAAAAGTTAATTCTTTATATGAGATCGAAGAACAAAGAATTGCAAAGTCCAGAATCACAAGAAAAAAAGAGTGGTAGGAAGTGCAAGAACAAGTTTCCAAAGCCAAAAGCTTCTACCCAAAAGTTAGCAAATAAGGTTCTACCTTACTTTGATTTTGAAAATCACAAGAGAAATTGTGGGATGAAGCTTAGAGACGTTGGAGCTTGGTAAAAAATTGAGATTATGAGTTCTTGGAAACAACTAAAAGGTTATTGACCACGTGCATTGAAAATAAAAAATTTTATAAACAATTTAAAAGCGCGATTTTAATTACAAGTGTACAGTGTTAAGTTGTAATATTTATATATGTTACAGTGGAACACACAAAGTATTTCAAGGATCGAACCTAAAGGATTGTCAAATTGGTAAATGTGTTTGTCAAATTAATTATAAGCTAAGAAATTACTAATCTAGTTGAGTCAAAAATTTTTAGTGCAACCAAATAAAATATGATTTGAGCTATATCTAAATTAATAAAAAAAAAATCAAACTTTCTTCATTTTTACTAAAACAGTGCAAATAGATTGAAATAATGGTTGAATAACTCATGGATTACTAACTAAACTAATAAACTTATTATGATTATATTGTTTGTCTCTCTTAGTCAGGAATATCCTCTCAGTGTCATTCTAAACTAAAAAATACCGCCTAAGCGCTCTCCTCTTGGTCTCACTATTCAGCACAAGTGTATCAAAGTTCTACATGATAGAGTCTTCTCTTAGTTTCATCTATCTAAATCTTCTACTAGAGGCGTCAATTCTAGTGTAATTTACAATTTAGTACACTTGAACAAACAACCAATTAAGGCATAGATAATAACTTAGTTAAGTAACCTACTCATCAATCAACCAATAAAACAATTCAACACATATTAAACTTAAATTCCACGCAAGCATTTTAACAAACACATGGTAGACATAAAATATAAAAGATAAGAGTTGAGAAAATGTTCATTAATAGATAAACGCATTTAATCCATCTTCATCCATAAGATTCCAACAAAAATACTACAACAAAAAACAAAAAGAAAAAGAAAAGGAGAAAAATGAAAATCTAAACTAAAAAAAGAGTAATTTTTCTACACTATCATATCCCCCTCCACCCCCCTCCCCAAATAGTTTATATAAGGTGGTATTTATAAGCAAAAAGTATTTGACCTAACATTGAGAATTGTGCCTTCTAAATGAAAAGTGACATAAGTTTGTTTAAACGCAAAATTATGCTCGCTGTTTTTCACTCATCAGGTTTCAGTATCGTGACACCCTCGTTAAAGCCCCTAACTTCTTCATTTCAACCATTAGCAGTGAACTGTGATCTCGAAGGCTTAGGGTCCCGACCTTGAGATCAGTGTTGCGACATCCTCAACAGATTGTTCCAAGTTGGTTTCTTGTTGAAGTTTTACACCTTTGAGTTGATGGAGGCTCAGTGTTGCAACACCCATATTAGATGCAGTTTTCCTTAATGTTTGGTCGGCGTTGTCTCCCTACACAAGCTTAAATAAATCACTAGACTCCTAATGACATAATTTTGTCAATTTAAGTCTCAAAAGAGATAAAATATAAGAAAATCTACCATTAACACTAAAATCTAAGAATCGATAAAAAAACATTAAAAAGACTCATAAACGACTTGAAAACAAGCTCATTAAGTATTCAAGAGAGTCTAATTTGATATATCAAATTACAACAAATCAATTATCAAGGAGCTTGTGTGGATTGAAGAGAATAGATTTAATATGGAGGTTTGAGGACAGCAAGGACGGGTTTCTTTGGTGATTGCAATGGTTATGGAGCACAATGCAAAGAGTTTGATTTGGATTTTTGTTTTCTTATGACAATTCACATGGTAACAAAGGTTTCTTGGTGACCAAAGAATGTTTTATTATTTCTTAGTCTTGGGTTGTGATTTTATTATTGATTTTAATTGAGTTTTTGGGGTTGCTGAGGTGGTTTTCAAGACTGTTTTGGGGTGCTGCTAAGGCTTGTGCGTTTCTTTTTTTTTGTATTGGTTTGGTTGGATATGGGTTTTAGGTTGGGGATGGTGTCATTTGCTTGAGTATGTTGTGCTTATTTGCTTATGTGATAAAGTATGGGTGTGCTTGATGTGATCCTGTTTTGTTTTCTGTTTCGCTAACCTCTTGGTTACTCCTCATATTTTTGTCAACATGTGATTCATTACTTATGTTTAATTGTTGTCTTATGCCCATGTTGATCATGTGGAAAACACCATTTATTATAAATATATGATTTTAACTTTATTATTCAAATTCACACCTAAATTTTATTTTGAATAATGTACACTATCCAATTTGCAGTATAGTTTTTTTTAAATTATTTATTTAATTTTTTATTATCAATTTAATTTCTATAATTTTAAAATTTTATTTTATACCTTTCTAATCATGTTATCCTTTCAAAATGTCTTTATCTTTATATATATGTTCCTATTAAAATTTTAATTCATAATTATTTTCATGGATATAAAGTATTAAAGCATCTTATGATTGCTCAACAAAGAATTTTTTTTTGTCAATTTTCATTTTATGACTATTTTAATTAAATTAAATTAAGTTAATAAATAATTTAAATTTTTTTTAAGATAGTTTTTAGGACAATATATCTTAATTTATTTTCTCAACTTCTGTTTATTAATAATTTTAAATGAAATATATGTTTCATTTTTATAATTTTATAACTTCAAAATTTTAAAAAGATATTGATTTTAATTTATTTATCTTAAATTTTAATTATTTATACATTTTATAAAAAACTCATTTATATAATTTTAATTACCATTAAATAGTGTAAATTTTTAAAATTATAAATGTAGAATTAGAGTTTAGCTTTACAAAAATGAAAATAGTTTTATAATATATAATTTTTATTAATATAAATATATATTTAATGAAAATTTGTTAATAATTTACTTTCTTACACTTTGTATATTTTTACAACACATGTAGAAAAAAAAAAAACTTTTCTATGAAATATAATTTTAGTATTTTAATTTATTTTTTAACTTTAAAGTGTGTGTATATATATATATATATATTAAGATAATATGAATTAAATAAATTAATATAAATTTAAAACTTTAAATAAATAAATATTAAATATTTTTAATCATTTAAAATTTAAATTTTTTTAGCATTCAAAATAAACTTATTTTAAATTGTTTTCAAATCATACCTATTTCTTATATTATGATTAAATAATAATTTTATTTCTATTTTCTTTTCTTTTTTATTAAGTTTTATTTTAAATATTTTGCTATACTTATATTACAATTTGGTAATATTCGTAATGTCTTTTTGTTATATTAAAATTTAGGGATAAATCTCAAAATTATATATGAACTTTGATTTAATGTGCAATTTTATAAATAAACTTTAATTTAGTGCAATTATATGCGTAAAATTTTAATTATGGTTCAAATAAATACTTGACGCTTTAATTTTGATTTAATCATATACATTTAAAGGAATAAATACATCAATTTATTATTATATTGGATAAATATAATTATTTATATATGCAATATATAAACATAAAATCATTTTATATCAATAATTGTGTTGATGGTTTACAAGAATTGGATCAAATCAAAGTTTTATGCATAAAATTATACAAAGTCAAAAATTCATGTATATGATTGCACATTAAACCATAATTCATATATAATTTTGAGATTTATCCGTAAAATTTATTAATAATATTAAATTATATGTATCAAAAAATTTTAAATTATAAGATAATATTTCTTTTATTTAAAAATAAATAAAACAAGTTACTGCATCGCATAGGTAACAACTAACAAGCTAGTATAATCTAAATACAAATAAGGTAAAAATCACATTTAGGTTAGTTAAATTTGTGGCAGGTGTCACATTTATAATACAATATAATTCTATATTTAATTAAATTGTGAAAATTATTTCGTTCTAGGATTCTCTTCAATTTGACATTTTAAAATTAAAAATGTAATTAAAACTTTTCTTTTTTTTCTCTAAATCGATTGTTTCTTATTTTTGTTTTGTTCAGCGGCGGAATTAGTCTCTTTTCTTTTTTTTTTCATTCACTATACATGTTTTTTCTCTTTTCAGTTTGTAAATCTATTTTGTAGGTATCTTTATTGTTTTTACAAGTTGTGATGGACAGATGACGGTGCATATCTTTCGTTAAAACTCCAACGGCCACCACCAATTTTTCTTGGAAAGTGGGTGGCTCTTTGTCAATTTCTTAATTTGTTTTTGTTTTGAGAGTATTTTAAAATAATAAATGATTTCACGTGTCTATTTGGACTTGTATTGTCTTAAGTTTTATATGTTTTATTGTTTGTTTTTCCATTGTTTAATAAGTTTTCAATTTTAGAAGTTTTTGTTTGCTCTCATAGCATATTTTTTAGTCTTACTTATGCATGTAATCTTAATTTTACAAGTGATTAGGGATAATTTTGTTGTCGGCCTATCTAGTGTGGTGAATGTTCGATTCTTTTGTCGACTTTTGCTTGCCACTTTGTACCATCCGGAGTTGATTTCATTATATGTCGTGCTTGAGTTGTAATAAAATCAATTGTCAACGTATAATAACGTTATATTTATGCCGAGGCTAAAGCTTTTCTTGTGTTGATAAAGTTTATCCTTCACTACCATTTACGACAAGTGCTTATTATTTTTTTCTCTAAATAAAAAATATAATTTTTAAAAAGATTGACATTTTAAAATAATTAAAATTAAATAATCTTTACAATTTTACCATTAGCAAGTGATTTGCAAGAGAAGCCTCTCAACGTTTTAGAGTTTAATTAAAGCTTATTAGTAAAAAAATGTTTTGTCTGAAAATTTAAAAAAAAATCAATTAAACCCTCACTAAACTTTAGAACCCATTTAAATTTTTATTTTTGGAAATTCATCACAACTTGACGTGGAATAAACATTTTTTAATATTTAAACTAATTAAAATAATTTAAACCCTAAAACTAAAATTGTCATTTTTTTTTTCTTGTTGAAATAAGAAGCTAAAACAGGATAAAAAAAAGGTTCTACAATAGGGTTCACTCGAAAACACGCTTTCAACTACAAACCTGATTTCTTCTTCAATCGAAAGTGGGTAAGGTGTTTCTTTTTCTTGGAGTCATATTCAATTGTGGTTGTTGTTTTTCCTCAATCAATTCTTCAAAGTTTAAAGGGTTGTTTTTATTATTTTGGGGTTGCTTTTAACAGGTTTAGGACAAACATAGAGTTGATTTTTTTCTTGTCGGTTTGTTGTTCTATTTGAACTTTAAAAGTCAATTCTCACTTTTGGTTTATTTGTTGATTGAAGGTTTAGGAATGGGAGTAATGAGTTCATCCTTCTCATCGTTTCAAAGCAGGAGGAGCAACGCCCATAGTCGTGTGCGTCTTTTGAGTACAAGGGAGATGGTGTGTTTTGCTACTGTCTGATGTGGACAACTTGGAAGAGATCGAATTTTGGTAGAAGGTTTTTCAGCTGTCCTAATTATAAGATTGTTGACAATGGGTTCTTCAAATGGCATGACGAACAAATGACTGAAAAGGCGAAATATCTTATATATGAGCTGAATAAGGAGAATGATGATCAGTTTAAGAAGGTGAATGGAAGCATGAAGTAGAGTGATGAAGAATGTGTTGTCTAGGCATTGAAGGTTGATGTTAAAGCACTGCAGAGACAACTAAATTTAACAATTAAGAAGGCAAATCATTTGAATATGGACAAAATTGTGGTTAATTTGAGCTTGTTTGGACACAAATTGTCTTTGCAGTTTTTCACCCATCAAACTTCAATGTTGCGACACACATGGCAGTTGACACAAAAGAGGCATAGGAGGCTCTTGATGTTGCAACACACCCTTGCTGGTGTCACGATCGGGATGACATGCTATTGGTTTCAACAATTTCATCTTTTGGCTTGGAGTCGCAACCTCGAGGGCTTTGAATTGAGACTTTGAGACTTAACGTCACACCATTCTATATTTAGTGTCGCGGCCTCCACAACAAGTTATCACATGTTGAGTTTTGGTGAAGTTCAATTTTTTCGAGGTGATGGAAGGTTAGTGTTGCAACACACAGGCACCTCCGTTACGACCTCCACAACAGTTGAGGTCTTCTTTAATGTTTGGCCTTAATCACCTCCTACACAAGCTCAAATCAATCATTAGACCTCTAATGACATGATTTTGTCAACTTGAGTTTCAAAAGTGATAAAATACGATAAAAGCTAGCATTGAAATTAAAAGCTAATAATCTATAAAAAAAACATAAAAAAAATTCCTAAACTACTTGAGAATAAGCTCATTAAATATCCAGGAAAGTCTAATTTGATATATCAAATTAATTACGGCAAATCATTCACATAAAATAAAAAAAATATAAAGTTAAAATTTAGTCGTGAGTCCATTGGGATTTATGCGCCATGAGGATAGATGAACCCTTTGGGTATTTAATTTTGTTTATTTGATTGTTTGTTAGAGTTAAATAATAGTGATAGAGTTAATTTGTTGTTTCTTATTGTATTATATTATTCATATGCTCTAAAATAATATGATGTGGTATGCTATTATTGGGTGTCTAAAATTTGATCTTTTAGGATCATCTTAATCTAAGTTAAACTATTTTTTATTGGATTTCATGAAATTAATGATAGTGGATCTTAAATACTTAATTTTATAGGATCTCAATATATAATTAGTTTTCAACATTAATTATCATTCAATTAAAATAATTATTATGAATTTTCAAATTTTATAGTTATTATTTATTGTAGCGGACCTATTTTGCTAGGGCCCAATAGACCCAAAATAAACAAAAATAAAAAACCTAAAGTTTATAATGGCCCAAACAGCCTAAAAAATAAAAATAAAAAACCCTCAAGCCCAAAACCCAATCACCTAAACAGAAAAAAAAAAAAAAAAGAAACGTTAGCCCCCTAGCCTGGCACTGCGCCGCTCTTAGCCTGCTGCGATCGCCACGCCAACGTCAGCACCTGCTCCACCTCCCCAATTGCACCTGCAAAGAAGGACGAACACGCAACAGAACAAACACGCAAGAAAAAAGGACAACAAAGAAAAAAACAAAACAATAGAAATGAACAGTGTTGTAAATCGGCTATAAAAGCCACAACTGTAACATTGTAATTTTTTCTAGACGGAGGAAAATACACCAAAAAATTTTACAAAGAAAAAGAGCAAATAAAAACAGAATATCAAACTTTCAGAGGTGATTTTTTAGACATTCATTTTTTTTTCAAAATATAAAAATAAATTTAATTTTGATTTAATACTTTATTTAATCAATTTCAATCCTTTTAAATTTTTTTTACTATGTCATTCTATTTTCATTTATTTTTATCCATTTATTTTACTAATTATTTACCCTTTTGTTATATTTAAAATTTTTATTTTCACCTAATATTTATTTATTATTTATTATCATCGTTTTATTATTATTTATGTATTTATTACTCCCTTTTATGCATACTTAATAATTAGATTATATATATGCTTTCATTGGTGCATTTTTATTCATTATTTGTCTTTTATTATTTTATTTTATTCTTTTGGTGTTATTGTTATTTTATTTATTTATTGGTTTATTTATTTTTTCGGCAATTCTCATGTCATGTTCGTTTATTTTACCATACATTATATTTAAATTGTTTGTTTTTGCACAATATGTAAAAAAGTATTTTTTTAAATCAAGGCAATATTCATTATTTCGGAATAAGAAAAGTCGTGTTTCTAACTTATGGAATATAGTTTTTTTCCAAAATCGAGATAATTGAATATACTTTAAAAATAATAATAATAAAATAAAATTTTTGGTGTTTATTCTCGTTTCGAGAATTTAAGGCATTATGTCCTAACTGACGGGACGTGATCTTTTTTCTCGATTAACTCAAAATAAAGTCATTTTCGTGTTAATAATGTTTTAACAAAAGGATCGTATTTTTAAAATTTCCTCAAATTTTTAATTTTCGACACTAAAGACACCAAGTAGTAAACTAGGTACAAATTTTGGGCGTTACGAGGGTGCTAATCCTTCCTCGTAAGTAACTGACTCCCGAAACCGTTTTCTTGGGTTTTGTAAACTAAAAATCATTGTTTTAGTAAATTAAACATTTTTATTAAAACGATCAAATCGCGAGGTGATCCAATCACACCTCATAAAAAAAAGATTGGTGGTGACCCCCATTTTCGTTTTCAAATAAAAAGTCAACCTTTCAGAAAAAATAGTTTCGACATTTATGACTTTAATGATGATTTTGTAAATTGTATAAAATTTAAATTTATAATAATTTAATATATATTTTATATTTAAAAAATAATTAATTACAAATTTTATATATTAAATTATTAAAAATCAAACCTCGCAACACGAGATTATATTCCTAGTATATATCATGTTAACCTCACACATTTAATTTTTATTAACTATAAAAAAAATTGATTTTAACATTATTAATTATTATCATATTTAAAATAAAATATATTAAAATTATATTTATTTAATTAAAAACTTAGATTGTTATTATTTTGAATTTGTCTAATTATAGATAATGATTTTATAATTTTATTAATCAATAATATATTATGTTATTTTTTAAAGTAAAACTTTTAAAGCTAAGACTAAATTAATTAATTTCACATTAATATGCTAACATATTAATTAATAATATTATTATTATTTTCATATGATAATACTAACAAATTATTATTTTAATATTAATTTAGTAATATAATTAACCATAAAGGGTATTTTTATTAGTTTGAAAGTTTTTTTCAAACTTGTACTTTTATTTATATTATAGATATAGATAGATGATAGTTGACATTTTTTGTAGTCTCCCCAACCTGACTTAAACGTTAAACTCGAATTTGGAAGATTACAATAGCCACCAAAATGTCCCGGTAAACTATCAGAGTTTTTAAAACAGACAAATTAAAACATTTGTTTATTTTAAAGAAAACCTTAGTCTATTTTCCGAAAAAACTTAGCGTTTTACCACCCTTCTCACGAAATAATATTAGTAATTCAAAACTGGTTGATTTATAGATTATCTACTCATTTAAAAACTCATTTTTCATCAATGCAGCAAGAAAAGTATTACTAGCATAGATTTAATAAAAAAATCATGTTTCATGCATTATAAAATAAAATAAAACTCAAGCGTTAATAGCCTAAATATACCATGCATGCCCTAAATAACCCGAAACTAAGCTCCGTGCCACAATTTAAATAAGACATTACAGTTCTTAAATAATAGAAACTATAAATAATAACGGGTAAAAATAATAATATTAATAAAACTTCAATATGAGTCGAGCTTTTCGATTTGTCGATTCCGCTTCCTAACCTGGTAGGTTATCTGTAAAGATGTAAAGTAAAGAATAGTGAGCTATGAAGTTCAGTGTGAGTTTGGTCACAAGAAAATCGAAAAAAACCATAGGCAAAGCTAGTGAATTAGCAATTCGGATAATAATGACAATCATAAAGCACTTTAGATTACAGTTTATCATATAATCTCTTCACTACACTATTTCAGAAAACATAATTTTAAATGCACATGCTAGTGTATGGCAATGCAAGTTTAATTTATCAGAAAGGTCCTGCCCAACTCCATTACACACCTCACTTATGAGTTCCTTAGAACTCATCTATCATATCACTCCAAGTTGTGGATGAACCACCACTGATTTGCAAATAACTGTTACTTGACGTGGATACACAACGTAATTGCAGATAAAAGCTGCCACTGGGTTTGTAACAATTGTAGGTAAACCATTGATATTTTTAGATAAACATTGCAGCTAAGCTACTACTTGGTTTAAGATCAAACCTCAAATTTATAGTTACTGCCACTTGTTGTAAGTGCACAACGTGTTTGTAGATTAAATGAACTGCCACTAGGTTTGTGGACAAGTCATCACTTGTTTGCAGATTAAATTGTCACTCTTCCTCTGTACAAATCATCCCGCCCCATGCAATGCAATATGGCATACTTTATAATATCATAATGCAAAAATTCGTAAGCATGCTTAACACTTATTCTGTTCAACACTGGCAATAGACATGTTCATCATGTATTCAGTGGGGTGATAACAGTAATAGCACTTCGCAATTTATCAATAACATTTTAACAATAGGCATGGTCAATTTCGCATGCTTATTCATTGTATCATAAAGATTCAATAAATCAATATCGATAAACACATTATAATAGTGATCATTCAAGCTTATAAATTATAGATTTTCATATAAACACTTATTCAAGGATACATTAAGTGCACAAAAACTCCCAGGAACACTTCAAGGATCAAGCAGGGACTAAACTGAACAAAATATAAATTTTTGGGCAATATTGTAAAATAGGGGGCACATGGCCTTGTGGTTAGGTCATGTGGAAGGATATAAGTCGTGTGTCAAGTAGTGTAACAGGCTGGGGCCCTATGGAACATGCAAAATTAGGCTACATATGAGACATAACCATGTTGCCAGGCCATGTGGAAGGGTTATACAGTCGTGTGGTTCACGAACTACAATAGGGTTTCAGGGGGACATGGTTGTGTAGTCCACACGGTGTGCCCCACACACTTATGTGGCTGGTCGTGAGGCCCTATTTTGAGGCTCAGTTTGCCCTGATTCACTTGTAAAAGAACACACACCTGTCTTCTAAAGCTCGATCAAATCTGATCCAACGTACCTAAAATAGGTCTTTCAAATGACAATTTCACACAAGTTAACGATTGATTTCGGGATTCATCAAGATTATTGAAAGATTCGTTTTAAAACCGAGAAAGATCATTTAGTTGGTTGCAAGATTATTGTTAGATAGAAATTCTATAAATATTCAAATTCAAACATTTGGATCTAGTCATTCTTACCAATTCTTTGCTAGACTAAGGTTGATGCTAATGGCAATTATGAATCTGGTAAGGAACGATTAAATTGAGAATTGATTTTGATTCGTGAAGCAAAAATAATTTCAGCAATAAAGAGAAAAATTGTTGTAAAGAAGAGGATGGAAAAGAAAGAAGAAGCAGGGAGAAAGAAGAGAAATTCTAATTGGAATGGAAAAAGAACATAATCATAGTGTAATTAGGGAAAAAGGACTAAATAGTTAGGGTTTTCAAACTTTGAGGGCTACATGATAATTTCCCTTATTCTGCCGAAATAAAATTAAAGAGTCTCAGGAATTTATCCTTGGTTGCTGAAAATTAAAAGAGAAGAATGTGAGAGATGGTGATAAAACCTAAAACCTCTAAAGAGTGCACTAACTACTTAACCACCAAACTAAGGTTATTTCTTGATTATTTATTTCAATTAACCCCCTATATTTTGAGGCATGACATTTTCGGTTAATAAAAAGCAGTACTTGTAAAAAAAGGCATATGTTATTTTAAATGAATTTTTAATTTATTTTTATTTTTACTAATTATCCAAAAAAATTGAGGTTGAACTAAAAAAGAAAATGGAATCCTCAATGTTAGTTGAGCCAGATTGATTTGTCGAATAGATTGGATCGGGAACTGGTTGAGGTATCGATTCAAAAAGAGGCTTTGAACCGATTAATTCAAAAACCAATACGGATCAATTGAAGCGGGTAAAAAACTAGTTGCACTAAAATTTTTTAATTTTTTTTTATTTTTAATATTTTTAATTGAATCGAGTGAACTTTGATGACTTGATCGATTTGAACATCAATCCTATTTAAAAACATTAGAAATCCACTCCATAAAAAAGAAAAAGAAAACCTTGTTATCCATATCATATTTCTCTATAATCTCCGTCTCCATCTTTTTGGGCATATCATATATTTTAACTATCGTTTGAACTGCATGCAAGTAATTGTTGCTTATGCTCCAGATGTACCCATGTTTATGCTTCATGAATTTGCTCAAGTGTTGGGAACATCTTTTCAGCAAATAAGCATGATTTCTTATTCTCTCAAGGTTTAAACCCTTCAATTTATCTGGCTCCATATCTTTTTTCTCGAGCTTTGGTATTTTAAATAGGGCGAATAAAATTTGATTTGACTTAGAAAAATCGTAAAAGAAATTAAATTTTGAATTATTTGAATCAAATTAATTGAATCAATTCAATTTTTTTAAATTTTGAGTTCGATTCGAGTTGAATTTTTGAATTCGAATAACTCGAATAATCCAAATAAATTAAATATTACTCTTTTACTTTTCTTCCAACAATTTCACTTCCCCTCAACCCCCAAAACCTTTTTTCCTTTTATTTCCGCCCAAAAACTTTTACATCCCCTAAAAAAATTTACTTCTCCCCAAACCTTCAAAACTTTTTTTCTTTTACCTTCTCCCAAAATTTTTACTTCCCCCGAACCCTCCAAAAATTTTTTATTGAATTGTTTAATTATACTAAATCTTTACCTATTTCTGTTAAAATTGAATTATTGATGATGCCATAAAATATTAGTGTTAAAATTTTTGTTAGTATCAATTTCACATTTTATCTTTAAAATAATCTTTTATTAAAAAATTATATTTTTTACATTTAATATATTTTTTTAATTTCAAAATAAATGGTGAAAAATCATAAAAGATTAATAAATAAATTATTAGGGGATGAAAGTTAATAACAAAATTGATTACACTGGGTAAATTTGATTACGGTGGGTGACAGTGGCTCCCAAAGTCTTTTTTTTTTTAATTTAACTCATATAAATATATTCGATTCGATTCAAATTTCATCTCACTTGACTCCATTCGAGGAATTTTCAAATCGAGTAAGATGAAAAAATAATATTCGTAAACTCGATTAACTCGAAATTTCTAATTGGTTTAAATTAAACTGTAAGATTTATATTATTACTAATTAAATTAAATCAATGAAGTGATTATCATAAATTATTATTTTATCTCTAATTAAATTAAATTAAATTAATATAAGATAAATAATAAATAATAAAAATTTTAATATTTTTGAATCATTCAAATGAAGATTTTATATATTACAATAACTCTCTTTTACTATTAATTAGTTTATAGGATCACTTTTAATCCATTCTGCATCTTCATATTTTGGAAATCCAAAAATTCTCTAGACTCAAAAAATTAACGAAGAATATCAAATTTTGTAAGGAATTTTTAAAAGGAGATTTGATTAACTCAAACTTTCTATTCAAATTTGAGGTGGTTTTTCAAAATCATCAACTTTTTTTTTTTCATATAATGTACATGGTCCAGCTATAAAATAATAAAATAAATAAACTTCAAAATATCATTTTATTTAGTTCTAATTTTATATTTTAATTATATTAAAAATATTTTTATATATTTATATTGCACATTTTTTTATTTTTAATATAATTATTTTTTATCTCACCAAATTTCAATAACCTTATTTTCCTTTAATAAATTATTTATCCAGACAAAATAATCAGAAATACTAATATTTTGAAATACTAACATTTTAAAATTCATAATCTAACCTACGCATTCTGTTATCATTTCTGATTGGACGATCCATTAATCTAATTGGCGAAAGATTATAAATGGATGATTTTTTTTTTATTTTTACTGGTGATTGAGAAAAAATGGATTTTCTAAAGGGCCTATTTTATTGACAGAATTTATCACCACTTTAGTGATTTTGGTGGCTTGTCTAGTTACTTAAGATTCGCGATTATTTCATTTCTTGACGTTAGCAATATACGGTGGTCAAATAGGATCATTTTCTTCCTGAGACTTTTTACTTTTTTTTCATCATATGGGAGTTCGAATTAATTCCTATTTATCTACTTCTATCCATGCGCAGGGGTGGAATAAATGTCTGTACTTATCTACAAAATTTATTTTGTACATTGCAGGGGGTCTTGTTTTTCTATTAATAGGAATTTTGGGTTTCTGTTTATATGACTCTAATGAATCAACATTAAATTTTAAAAGATTAGCTATTAATCAATCATAAATTGTCGCATTGGAAATCATATTTTGAACTCAAGCTCTCATACCTACAACATAATGATCTTATCATTGAGTCAAAAGATTGTTAACAGAGATTACAACCTTTTTAAAGTTGATAAGTAAAATTTTTCTCCAAATTTTAAAATCATCATTTAACTCAGAAATTTGTATATATAAATTTTTAACATGTATGACGGGAGAATCTTGTCTTTCATCCCTTTTCTTCAAATATTTTGACTAATGAATCCAAATATCAAATTTGCATATACAAATTTCTAGCACACTTATGATTCCAAATACGATTGTGGTGTGGTTCTAGTTATGCACATCGACAATATTATATGATCAAATTTCCATGGAAGATATTATTATGGTATGCAATTGCTCAAACAATCTCTGCATTAGGTTATTTTTCTAATTATACACGTGATAATGTTGATTCTAAAATTAGAGAATCAATTTTCTATTCTAACAATCTGAAAGCTGTACGATGATGCATATCATCCCAATTAATTCTTTAACAAGTCCCAAATGCATTATTATTTACATTTAGTTTTTTAGATTATTATAAAAAATGATTTTTTTTAAAAATATAAAAAAAATGTTTCACACATAATTATAATACCAACAATAATGATGTTTTTTTTTTCAATAAAAAATCTCGAAAATATTTTAACACAGTATTGTTGACAAAATTTATGTAAAATAAAAAAAAATTGTCTATATTTATATTAAATATGATGAGAAGAAGTAAAATATGTTAATGAGTTAACGCGGTTGGCGAGGAGGAGGAGTGGGTCAACAATGAAGTGAGGGGGAGTTTTGTTGTTTTGTTAAAAGGAAATTAGATGAGACTATGCCCCACACTGCATTCTTAATATCTTTTTATTTAGTTTAGGTTGGGGTTTTGCCACTCTCCGCATCTCAGTCTGACGCTTTAATACAACAGATCATCCTCTCTTTTTTTGCTCATTTTTATCACCACGTGATGAATGATTTCAATTCAGCACATTCTAAATGTGATCAATATCTTATTATTTTAACTGAATTATATTCCACAAGTGCTTGTTTGATTGATATTACACCCAAAAGCAATTCTATAATTTTGATATTATATTGAATTAATTTTGATTTGATATGATTTAAATATATACGAAGATTTAATCTTAATTTATTTATACATATTTTAAAAAATAAATATATGAATATAGGATTAATATAATTATTTATATATGGAGAGGAATGAAAATTTTATATATAAAAAATAAAAAATCTGCATCACATTATCCATTAAAGTAAAAGAGATGCATAATTCACATGTTAAAAAAATAGGGGTCCCACCTACCAACATTGTTGATCGCACGTCACTAAACACTCTGTGTGTGTGCTGCTTTCGTCAGGTGGATGGGTAGTTGCTTTCAGGCAATTGTGGGTCCCAACTCGTCTTTGAAATTCAGTACTAGTTTCGCAGTCCCAATTTTCAGCGTGGTGACCACCCACATCCATGTCAATACCCCAAACCAGTATGATTTGGATTCCTAGAAAAATGAAATTCAATTCCATTTCTGGAACTTTAAGCTCCAGGATTTTAAGTGATTTCTTTTTATTTATTTATTCAATTAATGGTTACCATAAAAACAAATAAAACTCCATGATTGATTAACTAATATCACATTTTATATATCGAAGGAGTAGCAGACATTGAGAAGTTAGAATTGTACAGTAAATAATGATCACCCTAAACAGAATTTCATTCATCACCATCATCATACTCTTTCTTTATAAAATAAGGAAGAGCCTGCCTGTCCTATGCCGGTAAAACCCCAAGATTCAACTTGGAGTGATTAGAAAGAATGAACATTCCCGGTAGTAACAGTAGTGGTAGCTGAATCAGAGGAGTAACTGTCCCCACCAAATTCTGACATCATCATCATCCATTGTTGAATCTCATCTTCGCCTATTGCATCCCAAAACTCAGTCGACCCCAATCCTTTTTCAGTATCCATTTCCATGCCAATCACATCATTTCTTTCCTTTTCTTTTTGCACATTTGACGACCTGCTACTAATTTCATGATCAAACCCCATAGCAGTTGCTGCAGCTGGCGGCGGCGGTATTACATCGGCCTTGCTGTTGCTGTCAGGGAATGGGAAGTTGAGTTTAGCTCTTGGCCCCCGGAAATCAATAGCTGCTTTATCGTAAGCGCGAGCTGCTTCCTCCGCGGTCTTGAAGGTTCCAAGCCAGACCCTTGTGGCACGCCTTGGGTCTCGAATCTCCGCAGCCCATTTGCCCCATGGCCTTTGCCGGACCCCTCTGTAGTTTTTCTTTACTCGTTTTGTTTTAGTTTTAATTGCAGAGGTGGGGGTAGTAGCACTAGTTGTCCCCTTTTTTTCCTCTTGCTGACTTGGCGGGAAAAGATTGCACCCCAGGCAGCCGTCAAATTTGCACACGTGGCACTTATCCAGAACTTCGCTAACTTGAAATACCATGTTCCCGCGATCAGCGTTGAACCCACCAGTAAAAGTAGAAGCCGAACCTCCGGGAGCACCGAAATCGAAACGAAGGTCAGCGGAGGAGGAGGAAGGAGTGGAACCAGTGATGACGTTTTTGAGGGTGGAAACCATGACGGAGATTTCTTGTTCGGAAGAAAGAAGATGAAGCGGTGGAGGAGGAGGCGGCATTAAACGGCGGCCGAGCCGGGATAAATCCCAGTGTAAGCGCGAAAAGGAAGTAGCGGTGAATTATGAAAAGCCTCTGACTTTTGTTTGGCGTTGCACACTGAACTCTGTCTGAGTTTCGAGGTTTTAGTCTGTTTAGAACAAGAAAAAAGAGAGCAGAGAAGAGCTTTATACGGAGACCTGTGAGAGTGTCATGCCAGCTGGTAACACCGTTAAGACACGGCTTAGGGGAAATAATCAGGTTTTGTCGGGCACGTGGGTATTGAGGTGGCAGATAACGTCATTTCTGACATAAGAAATATGAAAGACAAAAAAGTGGAGAGTGACGTAACAAAGCGACAGAGACCCTGTCGACCAAAGCATTTGGTAGTGATGAAAACTTGGCAGTTAATGGTTATTGCCGTTTCTTTCTTTCATCATACTTACCTAAATCCTTTTCCATTTTCCTCTCCTCTCATTTTTCCTTTTTGGTAAGGAAAACCTTTTCCATTTCCAGTTTCTTTTCTTTTTCAATTTCTGTTTGACCCACTAAGATCTTCAACCTCAATTTAAATATGCATTTTCATTCTAAACATTATTAATTTTTTATATTTTGATTACCTTCGAAAATTTAATAACAATCACATATTTTATTGGCATAATAATAAATTTAGTCCTTCAATGTTTATAAATTTTATCCATTTTTAAATCTAGAATAGTTCAAAGAATTTAACCTCTAACTTTACACATTCTATCAATTTAGTATTGATTCTTAAAATTTTAAATTAAAAAAATAAAAAATTTATTCAAAACTTCATTTTTTTTGATAAAATGCATAAGATTTTATAAAAAAAAATACATACAAAATTATAAAACTTAAATAATTATAATATCTAAACTTTTGGATAATCTTGATCTACAAAATTTATGAAAAGAAAAATAAATTAAATGATGAATTTTTATTAGATATTATAATTATTTAAGTATACTTTTTTATTTAATTAATATTTAGATACCACTCTGTATTAATTTACTAAATTACTAAAAATGTTAATAAATTTATCATAAAATTTTATAAATTAAATCAAATTAAAAAAGACTTTAGAAAATTTTTGGAGTAGACACAAAGTTATCCTATTTTTAAACATTAATTATAGGCTTAAACAATAAAATGGTACCTAAACTATATTAGTTTTCCTAAATTGATACCTAGACTTTTTTTTGTCAGAACTGGTACCTAAACTATTAAATTGTTATCCATTCTACCCAACTGTTAGCTCCATTAGAAAAAGAAATTCAGCAATCATAACTTATCATGTAGACCTCTATTTATTTTACCTATTTTCTTATCTTTTCTTTTCTTTAAACAATTTTTACCATATTTTCTTACATTTTCTCATCAACCAAACACTAAAAAAAATCATTTGCTTCCTTGTACAAAGCTCCACCATTTTATTATCTTCAAGCTCCAACTGCTTCTACCATCTTCAAGCTTTTAGTTTTCTTCTTTCTTCACTCAATTCTTTCCTTATACAATGATATGAAAAACCCTAAAAAAAAAATTCAAGATTTCACTACCTTCATCTTCTGTTGTGCCCTGCTAATGGTGTCTACAAAACGGCTTTTCAGCATTGTAGCACACCCAACCTTGTTTGAATTACCCGCATTTGTTGCAGGATTTCAAAGAAAAAAAACCCAAAAAAATTAGCCCCTATGAATTAGCCTTGTTTGAATTAGCCCCTGCGAATCATCTGTAGAACCACCGCCTCTTGTCCTAGCTGAAAACTCAAAAAAATTCTTTGAGTGGCTTTGTCAATAAATCGATGTTTTGCTAACCCTGAATTACATCCTAAAGTTGTTAACTATTATTTTTTCTAATGGTAAAAATTTTATATAATAGCTTGAGTAACTTGCTGGGATTTAGATAGTTAAAATTTGTGGGTTTTTCATATCATTGTATAAGGAAGAACTGGGTGAAGAAAAAAGAAGTTTAAAAGCTTGACGAAGGCTTGAAGCTTGAAAATGATAAAATGGTGGAAGTTTTGTACAAAGAAGCAAACAAAATTTTTTGTGGGTGTTTGGTGGATGAGAAAAAAAGAAAATTTGGTAAAAATTGTTTGATGAGAAGAAAATATAAAAAAATTGGTAAAATAAATAGAGGTTTACGTAGCAAGTTATGATTGGCTATATATTTTTTTTCTAACGGGGCTAACAGTTAGGGTAAAATAAATAACAATTTAATAGTTTAGGTACCAGTTCTAACAAAAAAAAAGTTTAAATACCAATATGGGAAAACTAATATAGTGTAGGTACTATTTGTTGTTTAAGCCTTAATTATAAGATCAAAAAAAAAAATTTTAAAACCCAAAAAAATTGGAATGAAATTTTATAAAATCTTGAGTGCGAAGGGCCCTTCTCCAAATTCGCCCCTGCCCTCGTTTAGGGATGAACTTAAATAAAGATTTATGCATTTTATGTCGGTCTAATTTCAATTTCAATAATAAAAAAATATTTTAAATTAAAATTTAATTATAATAATATAAAAATAACAACTAAAAATACCTATTTTAATAGTAACACAAACTTTTTAAAGGGATTGAAGCAACTCAAAAATAAATCTGAAGTTGAAGAAACAAACAAAGACCAAGTAGTCCCCCTTCCTTTGATTCGTTGGACTAAGTCTACTCAATAAATAAATATAACAAGGATGTTAGTTTGAGTTTGACCAGTGGGATTTTATAGATAAAATTCTAGAACCCCTTTTTCTTCTAGATAAGTCAAACTAACTAACAACAAATGTTGGGCAAGTCGCCACATCCTTCAAGATATTGAATAAAGTTGGCAAGTGGCTCATATGTTATAACTCTCTACTTTTACTACGCTAAAATCAGTCGCCGACTTACAATTTTTTTTAGAATAGGTGAAATTAAATTATATATTTTTATAATAATAAAAATTATATATTTTTATTATAATAAAAATATAATTTTATTATTTTAATGATTTTTATCTTTATAATTTTAAAAGATTAAATTAAATTTTTATATTTTTTATTGTTAAAGTGTAATTTTATCATTATTAATATAAAATTTGATAAATTATAAAGAGTCCAAATGAAAAAAAAATCTATTTTAAGGGGGCCAGACCCTGCCAATTTCCCCTTGACTTTGCCATTGACAAAAATTTTACAACATTCAAAAATAACTAAAATGCAACACAAAATATAATCTTATTCTACAAGTCATTTCAACATCAAATGTTTGTTCAAAATTTAAGTGAACTATAAAATATTCGCTCAATTATTAGTGTATTTTTATTTTGTTCACTTAAGTTTGAAAGTTTTTATTTTAGTTATTAATTCTATCAAAATTTTATATTTTGGTCACTTTTTCGTTAAAATACATACAAAATATAAAAAAATAAATACTTAATTTTCTATTTTTTACATGAAATTTATTTATTAAAATATACTTTTATAAAAAAATAAAAAACCCACAAAACTTAAATCAAATTCAAACTTTTCTTTTTTTAATTTATTTTATAAATAATAAATTTTATTATACGTTTGACCTTAGTCAATTTTTCCGAATATTGGCACCACCTTTGCCCACAACCATCAACACTAATAACCTTTGTAGCGACGTAAAAATTTTGCTTCGGGTCGCTAATTGTGGCGATTTATTGGAAACTTTGAAAAATATCGAATTTTGATTTTATTATGAAAAGGGAGTCGCCACCGATCCTTTTTCCTAGGTGTGATCGGACACCTATAAAATTCATTTTAAAAGGAAAATCAGGCTTAGGTCTACATTTGAAATCCAGAGAAAAATAGTAGGGTTCGGGAGTCGGTTACGCGCGGGGAAGGTATTAGCACCCCCGCGACGCCCAAAATTGGTATCTTAATAAACACGTGTTGTCTTGATTTTCAAAAATGCGAGTTCAATTTGAGATTTAATCGTGATCCGTTCAAAACACGAGAGTCTTCAAAATTTCAGTTCTTGAGAAGGATATTCCGTTTTTAACACGAGCCAACGAATTTCATCCAACATAGTGATGAAATTGATGACTTAATGCTAAATCGGTACATTGCCTCTTTTGAAAGTTAATTGAAAGTATGAAAAATTTAAAAACGATAAAAATTCGCGACAAGATTGTAATTAAAAGCAATTCACATACATATTCAATTCAAAAGCATGCAAACAATAAAATGCGAATATACAAAAACATAAACATGATAATACGCGACATTAATAAATACGAACGATATTAAACAATACTATAAGGATGTCAAGAAAACATATAATAATATGAAATGTATGCACATAATATGTAGTATAAAAATATACATAAGGTATAAAAACAAAAATGTTAAAATATATATATACATGATACACTAAAATATTTACATAATGCGATATATATAAAAAAACAAATACATAATGTAAAAAAATAATATGCATAAGATATTCGAATATACATATATAATACACGAAAATACCTATACATAATAATATTAAAGTGTATACGTAAAATAACAAAATAACTAGTATGATATAGAAATGTACACATAATACATATATTAAGGAGTAGAAATGACATACAAAAATAATTATTAATACATCATATAAATACGTGCATATAGAGATAATAATAGGATTAAAATAATTAGAAATATACAAAATAAAATATTGGAAATGTGTACACGAAATGGTATAAAAATACATGCAAATATTAGAAAGAAAAATACATATATAACATATAGTAGGATATAGTATACAAAATACAATATTAAAATATATTAATGCAATGTACATAAAACGTAGTATTTAAAAAGCATATGTATAAAATTGTATTGGAAATACGTACATAATATAGGTAAAATATAATGTTAAAATATATGCACAATATAAAAAGATAATACTAAAAATATACATAATATATATATTAGCAATAAAGTATAGTACATGAGAAAATACAAAATGTATGTAATTATAAAAAAAAGGAAAAAAACATATGGTGTGACGGTAATGATGCTGAAGATAATTTAAGTATCAATATGCCAAAACAATGAAATAAGAACCAAATCAGAACAAAATAACAACTTAGGGTCGAAATAAAAATAGAAGCAGTCAATGGACCTAAGCAGAACACGGGCCTAAGGTTTAGGGACCGAATCTGGAAATAAGCCAGTCCTCTAAACACTGCGTTTAGGTGCGGACTGAATTGCAATGGTGCGCAGATTCCAGGGCTAAATTAAGAAAGGAAAAAAAAGATAAAAGGACTAAATCGGATGCGGGTGTGTGAATGAGGGGCTTAACGTGCAAATAACCCAAAGCACCAGAACACGCGGGTTTACCCTGGGTACGGGTCGGGTCACGGCTCTGGTGCCTTATGCGGCACCGTTTTACGTTATACTAAAACCCTACTTTTTTCTTCTTTTTTCATTCAGCCCTCACTTTTTCCTTTTATTTTCATAACAGTAGCAGACACCCTCCCTTCCTCTTTTCAAACAGCAGCCGAAAGCCCTCCCCCCGAATGCTCTCTAAGTCGCTCAGCTAGGGTTCAAAGCCTCTCATCGCTGGTCATCGAGGCGTAGCCAGTGGCGTGCGAAATAGGGTTCTTCCGACCCCGTTCGAAGCCTCCCCGATGGCCAGGCCCTCGGCACTCAAAACAAACGAAGAAAAGGAAGCCTTCCATGCACTGATTGAGACCACCATCGTACCACCACCACGTTCGCTGGCCAACAGTGGTCACGGTGCACGCTTGGTAAGTCCTCCCCTTCTCCTTTTTTTGTTATTTGTTTATAGGAGCTGTAAATAAAAATAAAAACTAAACAAGATATAAAAAGACCTTAAAGTTTCGAATATTTGGGTATTCTTTGCTGAAATCTTCTTCCCTTTTTTGTGTTTATTGATTGTTGGTAAAATCCTCTGATTACAAAGCTTCTTTTCTAAAAAAAATACTCCCCCCGATTATACTGTCTTTCGAATATTGAAAAAAAACCCCGCTAATACACTGCTTTCGGTGGCTTTATAGCCAAATGGAAAATTGTATCGCTGTTGTTTCTGCCATCGTTCTGTTTTGTTGCTGTTTCTTCCGCCTTTTTCTTACTGTTTGCAGGTATGGGTGATAAGATGGGAGCAGGTGGGAGGCGACGTGCGTAGAAGGCCAATGGTCAGCCTAGCTTGCGGCGCTGGAGGAGGCTGAAAGGTGGCTAGGGATTAGGGTTTCTGAAACCCTAATTTGGGTAATGGTTTGGGCCAGCAAATTGGGCCATTCGGGTTAGGGCTTGTTGGGCTGTGTTGTAAGGGTATTGGAAATGGGTAGTGGACTGATGGACTGTTGTAAATGGACATGGACTTTTTTAATTTTGGTTTGGGTTTTTAATATTTTTTGGTTTATTTGTATTTAGTGGTTTGGGTCTGGCCAAAATTGGCCTACAACAGCTGCCCCTCTTTGCTCATTGTCGTGTAACGGGAATAGAGCAAAGACATAATGAAGGCCAATTTTGCCCGGTCTTGCCAAGTTTGGACTTCTTTGGTACTTTTCTTTTTCAGCTCTCCTTTTAACCCACCGTATCTTGTCACCTTGGTTCATTTCACCGCAACTTCAGAGATATGTCTTGTAACCTTGATCTGTCATCTCTTCAAAGATATAAAATTCGTCGCGATTTGATCTTCTGCAACTTCATGGATGAGGTCTGGTATCTTCAATCTGCGCCTCTGCGACTTCACTGGGGATGCAAGGTCTATATCTTTGATTGGGTCCTTTGTAACTTCAAAGAGGCAAATTTTGCATCTTCAATTGTCTCTCTTGCAACTTTATTCTTTATTGAGATGAAATCAAAAATTGCTCGACCTGCGCATTCTCGTAATATGGGTTAATTCCTTTGGAACATAAATTAAAAGTGCCCCGGTGTGTGACTTGAGACTTAACTTACTTCTCGTAGCACGAGTTGAATGGACAGAAATTTAAAAGCAGAAATTGAAAAAGACCAACTCACTTCCCGCACTATGAGTTGAATGAACAGAAATTTAAAAAGTAGAAATTGAAAAAGACCAACTCACTTCCCGCACTATGAGTTGAATGAACAGAAATTTAAAAAGTAGAAATTGAAAAAGACCAACTCACTTCCCGCACTATGAGTTGAATGAACAGAAATTTAAAGAGTAGAAATTGAAAAAACATGAATTGGAACAGATCAACTCACCTTTCGCAATATGAGATGAATTTTGAAAATATAAATTTAAAATTTCTCAGCGTGTGATCTGAGGCGCAACTCGTTTCTCGCAATACGAGTTGACTTTTGAAAACATAAATTGCAAATACCTCAGCGTGTGACCTGAGGCGCAACTCGTTTCTCGCAATACGAGTTGACTTTTGAAAACATAAATTACAAATACCTCAGCGTGTGACCTGAGGCGCAACTCGTTTCTCGCAATACGAGTTGACTTTTGAAACATAAATTGCAAATACCTCAGCGTGTGACCTGAGGCGCAACTCGTTTCGAGTTGACTTTTGAAGACATAAATTGCAAATACCTCAGCGTGTGACCTGAGGCGCAACTCGTTTCTCGCAATACGAGTTGACTTTTGAAAACATAAATTGCAAATACCTCAGCGTGTGACCTGAGGCGCAACTCGTTTCTCGCAATACGAGTTGACTTTTGAAAACATAAATTGCAAATACCTCAGCGTGTGACCTGAGGCGCAACTCGTTTCGAGTTGACTTTTGAAGACATAAATTGCAAATACCTCAGCGTGTGACCTGAGGCGCAACTCGTTTTTCGCAATACGAGTTGACTTTTGAAAACATAAATTGCAAATACCTCAGCGTGTGACCTGAGGCGCAACTCGTTTCTCGCAATACGAGTTGACTTTTGAAAACATAAATTGCAAGTACCTCAGCGTGTGACCTGAGGCGCAACTCGTTTTTCGCAATACGAGTTGGCTTTTGAAAACATAATTTAAACATGGCATCAAACATATCTTCTGGCAAAATTCTGGTGTTTTCCTTAATCTAGTGCAACTATCATCGCATCTTCTTACTCGGTTGGAGCACCTGAATATGTCGTGAATGATGTTATCATGATATGCATGTGTTTGTCTTAAATGTATGTATGCCTACATGATTATGCTATGCACCCTAGACATGCTTGTCATGTGTTGCTTTTCGTCGAGATTTCTTGTGACGATTCGCATTTATTGCTTCAATTCTTGACTTTCTTTCAGGCTTTGTACTCGTCTTCCATCTTTGTGAGTAATCTTTGTTTTTCGGACATCACTCTTTTGACCCCGATTGAACTTTTGTCCTTGCTTTGAGGCTCTTGTATTCATCAAATTCTCATCCAGGTGATGCTCTAGATACTCAGCGCATGAACTCTTCCATGTTTCTCGATCAAAAATCCTTTTTTGCATAGAGAATCTCAGGCTTCTGAAAATGTTTCGAATACTGTAGTCTTGCTGTTTGACTTACTCCTTGAATCATTTTACTCTTTGGGCCCAAATCTGTTTCACTAGGATGGTTTTCAAGCTTTCATCCTAATTTTTCTGTTTATTAAGATGTCCTTTTCAGTTTTCATCTTGATCTTCTTCTCTTTTTTCAACTTGGGACGCCTTATTATTTGACTGGTATTTCGACCCAAAACTCGAGGAAATGTTTTGCTCACCCAGCTTGCCCCACTGCGACCTCAGGGTCCCTTCCATTGTATCTCAAAGGTATATGATCTGTAACTTGTTTCATCAAGATTATATCACTGACGCGATATCTAGTTTCTGTTCAGCTAATACCTTTGAAAAAATCTGAGGAGATGATTTCAATTTGGATTTGGAGATTTCCAACCCTTAAGCGTGGAAGGTCTTAAACAATAGTCCTGTTTTAGGTTTCTGTACTATTTAGAAACTTCCAATGTAATACACAAAACTCCTTTCATAAAAGTGTTATTAGTCCACTAATCATTATTTCAATGCAAAATGCTTGAAAAAGGATCATGACAATAAACAAGAAGGAAATTAAACGCAAGCATAACTCGAAACAAGCAAGTTAAGCGAAAGCGATCAAGAAAGAATTTATTGGGAGCATAGCTCGACACGAATAAATTAATCAAATAAAAAGGAAATTGATCGGGACAACAACCCGTCATGATTCGAAGATAGCAAATATGCTAAGAAAGATGAAAGCTAGGTGCCCCAGATATCGCAACCTAAGCTTCTCTGTTCCATTTCTTAAGAACTCCTCCAAGCTCAATGTGTGCCTAGGGGATTCGGAGTACTCTGTCGATGCCCCAAGACGTGTCATACTTCCTCATTGTCAATTCAAGCATGATAAGGCTACCGCGTGCCCCACTTTTGATCAGAATTTGAGCCGCCCTTTTTGGGTTTTCAACTCAAATGCCCTTTGGACTCAAAGCGCCCTGGCGGGTTTTCACTTTGGCCTCTCCTTTTTCTTTTTGCTTTTCTTTTCTTTTCTTTTTTTTTCTTTTTCTTCCTTTTTTCTTTTTTTGTGTTTTTCTTCTTTTTTCTTTTTTTTGTGTTTTTCTTCTTTTTTCTTTTTTTTGTGTTTTTCTTCTTTTTTCTTTTTTCTTGATCAACTTTTTAAAAGGTCTCAAGACGCCCTTTACACGTTTTCCTCTTGATTTCCTTGAGAAATTCTTGTGGACGAATTCTTCTTGACATAAGTTTGTATCACCCATTTTGACACATTTGATTAGGATGGATACTCTCAACAAATCTTGATTCTATCGAGGCTTGAAGGAAGAGATCTCGATCCATAAACCCATGAAGAAGGGGTTGCCCCAGTAACAGTCTTGTCATTTGGCAAGCTTTATGCAAAAAGATGGTTCAATGATTCCCAACAGATAAGAATGAAGTTGCTGCCATTATCCTTCGACTTGGAAAGCTGAGGTACATGAATTACTCCTAGAGCAGTTATCCCACCATGGCTCGACGATGTCTTTTAAGCGTCCTCAGTCCTTATAAATTTCTCCAGCTGTGAGGCTACCAAAGTAAATAGGAACAAATACAGGTATGGCGGTTGTGCTCTTTTGATATACATACACCAGAGAAAGGACTATCTCCTGCAGATCGTTAGCCAAAAGCCCTATCTGATCTAAGAGAACATGATAATGAATATGCCTCTTGGTTCCAATCATACCAGCATGGGCTCAAAGATAGAAGTCATTGTTCTTAGGATGACAGACTTCGTTGTCTATAACAGTTCCAGGCGGGACATTGTCAAGAAATTTCTGCTGGCAAAACTTAGTATGATGGTTTTTCTGTGCCATAACGACCATGAACTTGGGGTTCCCATTTTTGTCACGGAACTTGATCACATTCTTTGTTCAAAACTTGATTGAGCTGAGACTTGCTAACTTGATCCTTAGAAATAATGAGCTGATCAGGCTTCCTCTTTCCTGAATTTGTATAGAAGTCTTCCCTCATGATACCTTCATCCACTGGTTTGAAAGGAAAATCTATCATTTCAAGCTTTAGAGACTGTGTACGGACTGATGCCTTTGAGATCGTAGGGATTTGAAGGCGTTTGCTTCAACGTCAGCATAGAGAGTAAGTAGTAGATTCTTATACCAATTTTACCAGTCTCGGTCATCTTCTTCAATTTATTTCTTCTTCTTCTTCTTCTTCTTTTTTTTTTTTGAATTCAAACTCGAATTTGGATTCATCTTTGAATTTGGATTTTGGGATTCGAGTTTGAATCTGATAACCGTTTACTTGGTGTCTTTGGCACGTGAAGCGACCTTACTCTCTTGGTAAAGTAATTGACCAGGGTGAAGGTGACTTGAAGTAGGTGAAGCTGGCCCATCAACCCGTGCCCCACATGAAGAGTCTTCAAAGAAACATGAATCTTATTTCCCTCAATTTGACCTCTACGACACACTGATGTAGTCCTCTTTCATGGCAGGCTAATAATATCTTAACCTCATGATCAGCTTGGCTATTGTAAAACCACTAGCCTGCGTCTTACGACTATCCTTGCAGACTTCTTTTGGAATTTTGGTGTGCCCGTGTCTCGGTAGCCTAGGCCTGTCTTGATATGGTTGTGCGAAGACATGTTTGAACTGTTTCAATGATGTCTTGCCCTTTTTAGTAGTGAGCTAGGCTTCAATCTTTGTTTATTCGCGATATCCACTGACCTTGTGGGATTCATTTTCATCTTGTTCTACCATCCTCGACAAATCAGAAGATAGGTCACAATCTTTGTTGTCTTCAAAGTTCTGAGATTCCCCTAGACACATATTTGACTCCCAAGGAGATTTCAGTTTAACAACAGTGTCGCTCATGATATCGATATCTGGAGACCCCCTTTTTGCAGGTATAAAGAAAGATTTCAAAGAATAAATGAATCTAAGAATGATTATTTGTGTGTCATGATCATGGAGAATAAGTAAAAGAATATTTGAAAATGAGTTCGAAGAACACTAGAATCTAAGAACAATTGTGCAGTATGGTTATGAATAAAAGAAAAAAATCTAAGAATAATCGTTGTATGGTATGAGAAATAAATGAAAATTTACTCAAAAGATGCATTCTTATTGAAATAAAGATCCTAGACAAAGGCCTATTTTCACAAAAGGATTCTCACTGCCTCTAAGCTTAAAGCAGTAAGCGTGTTCTGGGTATTACCCTGAGTTAGCTCTAAAAAGACAGAGACTTCTTCCACAGTCCTATTGTTCACAAAACTCTCAGGTATGTAAGGGCAAATGCTTGGTAAATTTCATTCCTTCGTCACTGCGTTCACATTCCCTTTAGTATGGTCAGGAATGGATTTTTGGTCGCATTGCTAGCATTATCAAATCGCAGAATGCCCGTATCCATGAGTCCTTGGACCTGTCTTTTAAAGGCGAGGCAGTTCTCGATTGAATGTCCTGTATTTCCCGCATGGTATTCGCATCGAGCGTTCGAATCGTACCACTTGGGATATGGAGGCTGCAACGGTTTTATATAAACTGGGGACACCATGTGCGCATCATATAGCCTTTGATATAGCTCCTTATACGACATTGAAATTGGCGTAAAAGGGAGTTTTTCAGTTTTTGATCTAGCATTGGATCCTTGCTTTTGAGGACCCTGATGGCTAGGGGTTGTCACTCTTGGCTGGCTTATGGTAATCGGCTTCACCTTAATTTCCTTTCCCTTTATTACCCTCGAAGTACCCTCTTGCGAGCTCCACTCTCGCTCTTTAAAAGCCTTGCACTGTTTGGGGCATTCTATACTGGCCTGGGGTTTTGTGGTAACGGGTATCCCTTGCGAATGTGCGTCTGATTGAGTCTGGACGCTTGTTGGGGTGAAACTTGGGGCATAAACGATGTCTTCGTTCTCATCCTCGATATTATAGACTGGGTCTTTTCCCTTTCTGAGCCCTTCAGCTAATAACTGCCTTAGCTGGCTGATCACATTTTCTTGGAACTCTAACATTTGGCTCTGCATAACTTGTTGAATCCGGGATAATTGCTCTTGCATCTGTATTTGCCTTTGCTCTATTCGCTCTAGCCTTTGCTCCATGTTCTTAGGTTAACTGAAATAATTTTTATCTAATTAGGGTCATTTTGTAAAAACCTGAGGCAAATGACGCGATGTAAGTAATGCAATGCAAATGATGCAAATGCATGGAATGCAAATGCAAATGAATGCAAGAAAAGAAGCGTCAACCTTATACTCAATTCCATTAGAAGAATTTTTCTAGGGAACAAATTTCTTTACATAAAATGGATCACATATGCGGTCTTGCCCTCATAGTCCAAGCGAAGATGCCAATCTTTCTCTTCATGTCTGAATACTATGGTCGACTCTCGTAAACTTGCCAAAGGTGTCTTCATCCGCGCCTTTTTGTTTGGTCCGGGCTGCGACTCTTTGCTCACTCTTCCTCGTGATGCTTGCTAGCTCCTTTAGGAAAGTAGAGACGTGATGGCTCCCGCATAATCTTCATCCATTTGAATCCTTCGGGTAAAACCTGGCGTTCCTTTGTGAGTTATCATCCTTCTTCCCTCGTGCTCACTTGGGCCATACATGGGCAACCGTATTGTAATCCACTTTATCAAGAAATTCGTCCCCTTATGACGAACTCCCCTATTTAGGAATTGAATATGGATCAACACCTCTTTTCTATAATGATGCGATGTAATGTAATGCAAATGTATGAGTTTGGTGTTGATTTCAAGATAGCCCCTATTTAGGCATTTCATTTATTCAAAAGAGTTCGTTACAAAACATTTTGCCATCTTAATTCGGCCATCTATACAAACTTTCTAGCTACATCACTATACTTCTTCACCCGCTCCAAGAATTCTGATATGCTGGATCGTTGGCTTGGCGGGAATTGGCAATTAAGGTCCTCCGCTTCATCTGATAACTGGACCATGTGCATGGCCGCTCCACGGATTTCATTGATCAAGAAGCCAAGTTGCATTTCTCTTTCTTGGAGGTCCATTTTGTAAGCGTGAATGTCCCTACCGTACTGGTCATTCTTTTCTTCTACAGTTTTTAAAAGAGTGTCCAACTGTTGCTGGCGAGCCTGTAATGTATCTTCCAAATCCCTTATTCTTTCTCCTAATCCTTGGCATTTGGATCGGTTGGTCATTAATTCATCAGACACGGTCTCATATTCGGCGCTCTTCTTTCTCAATTCTATCAAAACTCGGGCGGCCTTTTCTTCCTCCTTTTTCGCTTTCCCTTTCCAAAACTCCATTCCGCTTTTAAGGTTACCTAATTCTTCTTTCCATTCTGCAGGTGACTTACCTAATCCGCTATTTTTTATAGTGCTCCTTAATTTTTTGTTCTCCAGATGAAGGTCTCTTAGATCATTTCTCACGACTTCCGCCTCCTTTTGCACCTTTTCAGTCCTAGATCTTTCAATTTGAACATCAATCTTTAATTGATAATTTTCTTCTTGAAGGATGTTAAGATCCTGCAACATCTTGGACTTCTCACGCTCAAATTCTCCTCGAGCTATTTCAAGTTCGGATGGTGTTTCCTCTACGAAAGGGTTCTGAGCAGCATGACTCGTCGATGATATTTGTTGGCTTTTCACTCGTTGCTTTCTCCACACATCATAGTCTTGGGTGAGAGTGTCGGCATACAGTGCCAACTCCATTAGGTGAATTCTTTTTCAAGACTTACCGGTGTCTCGAACCTTCTTCATGTAGCCTTCGCCCACGAAAGAGAATTCGGATTGCTCTAAGCCTCCAGTGGCGGGTACGAATTGTCGTGAAGAAAACTGTCTTTGGACCAACAACGGGGCGTATCCGATTCCTCCCCACAGGCCTAGCAGTGGTACCCAATCCTGACCTCCGACCTTATATAATAAGACTGACGGGCGTATCCATGGCGCCCTCCATGTCACATCCTTAGCGCGGAGATTCTGAAAAACCGAGACCCAATGTTGTTCAGTAATTTCCTTAGGCCATTCTCTCTTACAATAGGCTTCTAAAGGGGAAAACATCTTTGAAAACATGTGATACGGCGTGCGTTCCTCTTTCCAAAAGTGACTCATGATCCAAACGTTGAGCAATTGCGCACATCCAATAAATCGTCCCTCTCCCTTCTTCCGACAACTATTCAAGGACCTGAAGGTTTCGGCTAGGATTGTCGGGACAGGGTTGACTCCTTGTTTTAATCTCTCGAAGAAATCTACCACCGCGACTTCAATGTGCCCAAGGACTTTCGGAAAAACAACCAACCCGTAGACGGCCAAAGCAAACAGATTTACCCTCTTTAAGATGTCAGGATGGCTCGAGACCAAATCTCGTATGGAGGACCATGGAATACAAATAGTTTCATTCTTCTTCTTTATCTGTTTCTCGGCCCATGTGTCAGCCATATCTGTCAATCTCATTATTTTCTTTTTGAAAGTCATCGGTTTAGGTTCTTTCACGTAAATCCTGTAGGGTTGTACATTATCAATGCAGAGTAAAGATGCATACTCCTCGATAGTTGGGGTCATATCCTCTCCATTAAAAGTGAAGCAATGATAGGCGGGATCCCAAAACTTGACCAAAGCTTGTATTAATCGCTCGTCTACCTTGACAGCGACCAAGTTAGCTATGTCACCATACCTCTCTACGAAGATTCCCCTAGTATCTGAATCCCATTGATTCCAAATCTGGACTAAATCTTCAAGATTGTTTTGGCGGACATTCACCGTTACGTGCCCCGGTAAATCAGCAACACATCCTTCCATTAAGCTATCCCCTCTTTCTCTTTGGGTTTTCAGGGACCAATCCCGAACCGTGACATTCCTCTCGGTTGTTAGTGTAATCGACTCCTCCATTAGAAACCCGTCTTTTGGCAACTGGTCTCTAGTCAACACCTTCCTAAAATGATGCCTAAAATGCATGATGACAAATAAGACGACAACAAACAAATCATGGTTAGTAACATGAGTAAAAAGAGAAACAGAGATTTTGACAAATTAAGCTATCCGTTCTAATCTACTAAGCAAACCCGATTCCCTTGTATAAAAAGTAAAAATGCAACAGGTAAGAGGCATTTCTCCCGTGTACTCATTTGGTAACTGCTAAACGAACAGAGGTTCGGCACGGCTCTAGTTGGGTGGCTCGCAAATTTCACTATATGTAGTTTCGGTTCTAAATAGGTACTCGAATTGTTCGTACTATCGTCTACTAAGACTAATACGAAACCTCGATCATGGCCCATCACGGGCTTACGAGCTCAATTCGAGGGATTACATTTACTTATGCCTATGCGGAGGGACAAGTTAACTCACGAAAGCATAAGTCATATGTAACCCAAAAGTATTCACTAGCCTGTGCGGAGGGACGAGTTAACTCACGAAGGCGTAGCGTTTACTTTCACTTAAATGGACGGAGCCCGGGTATGGCGCTCATGTTATGCAAAATGCGAGTGAACAGTGTGTGGGGAGAGGCTCACAAACCTTCCACTCTATTTAAAGCTAAACTAAAAATCGTAAACTTTGAATTTAAATAAAAGGATAAAACAGGTACGCAAAACATTCACAACAATTACAAATGCATGATGATTTTTTTTTTTAAAAAATGAAATTTTCGGATTATGGTTAAATATCAAAACGAACGAGGAATTTTGAAAATTTTGACAACACGGGTTTAATTCGACTCGACTCTCAAAAACTGGGTCCCCAGTGGAGTCGCCAGCTGTAGCGACGTAAAAATTTTGCTTCGGGTCGCTAATTGTGGCGATTTATTGGAAACTTTGAAAAATATCGAATTTTGATTTTATTATGAAAAGGGAGTCGCCACCGATCCTTTTTCCTAGGTGTGATCGGACACCTATAAAATTCATTTTAAAAGGAAAATCAGCCTTAGGTCTACATTTGAAATCCAGAGAAAAATAGTAGGGTTCGGGAGTCGGTTACGCGCGGGGAAGGTATTAGCACCCCCGCGACGCCCAAAATTGGTATCTTAATAAACACGTGTTGTCTTGATTTTCAAAAACGCGAGTTCAATTTGAGATTTAATCGTGATCCGTTCAAAACACGAGAGTCTTCAAAATTTCAGTTCTTGAGAAGGATATTCCGTTTTTAACACGAGCCAACGAATTTCATCCAACATAGCGATGAAATTGATGACTTAATACTAAATCGGTACATTGCCTCATTTTGAAAGTTAATTGAAAGTATGAAAAATTTAAAAACGATAAAAATTCGCGACAAGATTGTAATTAAAAGCAATTCACATACATATTCAATTCAAAAGCATGCAAACAATAAAATGCGAATATACAAAAACATAAACATGATAATACGCGACATTAATAAATACGAACGATATTAAACAATACTATAAGGATGTCAAGAAAACATATAATAATATGAAATGTATGCACATAATATGTAGTATAAAAATATACATAAGGTATAAAAACAAAAATGTTAAAATATATATATACATGATACACTAAAATATTTACATAATGCGATATATATAAAAAAACAAATACATAATGTAAAAAAATAATATGCATAAGATATTCGAATATACATATATAATACACGAAAATACCTATACATAATAATATTAAAGTGTATACGTAAAATAACAAAATAACTAGTATGATATAGAAATGTACACATAATACATATATTAAGGAGTAGAAATGACATACAAAAATAATTATTAATACATCATATAAATACGTGCATATAGAGATAATAATAGGATTAAAATAATTAGAAATATACAAAATAAAATATTGGAAATGTGTACACGAAATGGTATAAAAATACATGCAAATATTAGAAAGAAAAATACATATATAACATATAGTAGGATATAGTATACAAAATACAATATTAAAATATATTAATGCAATGTACATAAAACGTAGTATTTAAAAAGCATATGTATAAAATTGTATTGGAAATACGTACATAATATAGGTAAAATATAATGTTAAAATATATGCACAATATAAAAAGATAATACTAAAAATATACATAATATATATATTAGCAATAAAGTATAGTACATGAGAAAATACAAAATGTATGTAATTATAAAAAAAAGGAAAAAAACATATGGTGTGACGGTAATGATGCTGAAGATAATTTAAGTATCAATATGCCAAAACAATGAAATAAGAACCAAATTAGGACAAAATAACAACTTAGGGTCGAAATAAAAATAGAAGCAGTCAATGGACCTAAGCAGAACACGGGCCTAAGGTTTAGGGACCGAATCTGGAAATAAGCCAGTCCTCTAAACACTGCGTTTAGGTGCGGACTGAATTGTAATGGCGCGCAGATTCCAGGGCCAAATTAAGAAAGGAAAAAAAAGATAAAAGGACTAAATCGGATGCGGGTGTGTGAATGAGGGGCTTAACGTGCAAATAACCCAAAGCGCCAGAACACGCGGGTTTACCCTGGGTACGGGTCGGGTCACGGCTCTGGTGCCTTATGCGGCACCGTTTTACGTTATACTAAAACCCTACTTTTTTCTTCTTTTTTCATTCAGCCCTCACTTTTTCCTTTTATTTTCATAACAGTAGCAGACACCCTCCCTTCCTCTTTTCAAACAGCAGCCGAAAGCCCTCCCCCCGAATGCTCTCTAAGTCGCTCAGCTAGGGTTCAAAGCCTCTCATCGCTGGTCATCGAGGCGTAGCCAGTGGCGTGCGAAATAGGGTTCTTCCGACCCCTTCGAAGCCTCCCCGATGGCCAGGCCCTCGGCACTCAAAACAAACGAAGAAAAGGAAGCCTTCCATGCACTGATTGAGACCACCATCGTACCACCACCACGTTCGCTGGCCAACAGTGGTCACGGTGCACGCTTGGTAAGTCCTCCCCTTCTCCTTTTTTTGTTATTTGTTTATAGGAGCTGTAAATAAAAATAAAAACTAAACAAGATATAAAAAGACCTTAAAGTTTCGAATATTTGGGTATTCTTTGCTGAAATCTTCTTCCCTTTTTTGTGTTTATTGATTGTTGGTAAAATCCTCTGATTACAAAGCTTCTTTTCTAAAAAAAATACTCCCCCCGATTATATTGTCTTTCGAATATTGAAAAAAAACCCCGCTAATACACTGCTTTCGGTGGCTTTATAGCCAAATGGAAAATTGTATCGCTGTTGTTTCTGCCATCGTTCTGTTTTGTTGCTGTTTCTTCCGCCTTTTTCTTACTGTTTGCAGGTATGGGTGATAAGATGGGAGCAGGTGGGAGGCGACGTGCGTAGGAGGCCAATGGTCAGCCTAGCTTGCGGCGCTGGAGGAGGCTGAAAGGTAGCTAGGGATTAGGGTTTCTGAAACCCTAATTTGGTTAATGGTTTGGGCCAGCAAATTGGGCCATTCGGGTTAGGGCTTGTTGGGCTGTGTTGTAAGGGTATTGGAAATGGGTAGTGGACTGATGGACTGTTGTAAATGGACATGGACTTTTTTAATTTTGGTTTGGGTTTTTAATATTTTTTGGTTTATTTGTATTTAGTGGTTTGGGTCTGGCCAAAATTGGCCTACAACAACCTTTACTCTTCAATTTCTACATCTTTCATCATCGTGTCATTGAATTAGGATTTGATTATGGAGCTTTCAACATAGCCTTCCAACTACGGGAGGTCTCCAAGGCCTCATCCTCACCTAGATATCTCCAATCATACTCTCCCTTAAACTCAACCTTAAATGAACAAACTTGTTTTGGTAGGGGTGAGTGTTCGATCAAATCGAGTGAATAATTTTCGAGTTAATCAAGTTGATAGGTCATATTTTATCATCCTAACTTGATTTGAAAATTTTCTAAATTGAGTCAAGTGAAATTAAATTTGAGTTGAGCTGAGTCGAATAAATTTTTTCGAGTTAAAATTAAAGAAATTAAATCGATCATATTGAAATCTTATTGACAATATGACTAAATTTCAAGTTCAAGAACAAAATAAGAGGAAAACAACATAATTAATATGATAAACTTGGTTTGATAATTTACTTGTTTAAGGCCTTCAATTTATCATTTTGATTTTTTTTTAAAAATTATAATTTAATATTGATATAATTTTAGTATTTTCAATAGTTTTTATTTTTTAATATATATTATAAAATCTTGAAAAAATATTTTATAAAAATTATTATTTTTTAAAGATTATTTTTAATTATTGTTGTATTTTTAAGAGAGTGGCCAAATATCATATTTTTAAAACTATCAAGGGCCAAAAGGGGTATTTACATCAGTTTATTATTTGCTCAAACTAGAAAACCAAATTACTTATTCAAGTTAATTTAAAAACTAAATAACTCGAAGTTTGAAAAAAAATTAGATTTTTTCGAACCGAATCAAGTTGTGCTCACCCTTATGTTCTAAGCAGCAACCTAAAGGCATCGACTCTCACTCTTTTCAACCTTAGGTTGTAGTCTTTGATCCAACCTAAACGTAGGGGTCGCTGATATTGAAAAAAGGAAAACGTTGAATCTATGTAAGTCTTCTTCAAGGCTTTTCCCTTTAAATTGTTTTATTTATAAGATTATTATTTTAACAAACAAATTTCATGTTAGAAAATGAGAAAAAAATATATTTTTATTTATTTATAAATAGTTTTATAATTTTGTATGTATTTTTTTTTATAAAACCTGATGTATTTTATCAAAAAAATTAGTTTTGATTTTTTTTCATTTTTTAAAGTTCTCTTTAAAATTTAAAATTTTAAGAATCAATATTAAATTGACAAAATGTGTAAATTTGAGGGTTAAAATTGTTGAATTATTTTAGATTTAAGACTAAATTGTTAGAATTTATAAATATTGGGGAACTAAAATTTTTTATTATGCCAATGAAAAATGTCACTATTATTGATTTTACGGAGGGTGACCAAAATATTAAATTTCAATAATATGCGTGACTAAAATAAAATTTTTTAAACATTGGTGACAAAAAAAATACACTAATAATTGGGTGATTATTTTTATAGTTTAGCTTAAAATTTATACTATAATATATTAATAATATCAAAATTCATTTAAATATTTTATTTTAAACACATAAAACTAAATAAGTATAGCAGGACCTAGGTGCTACTTGACAAATTGAAAAGTTAAAATATTAAAAAATTAAGTGTTGAAAATTTAAGTATTGAATTTAAGTTATAAAATATGTTTGTTATATTTTCTAAAATTAAATACAATATATAATCAAATTATTTGATAAATGCAATTTTTAAAATTTTAAAAGTAAAATATTGAAAGTATAATGCTAAAATAAATAAAACTAAAATAACTCAACTCCTTACCTAATTATAATTTTTCATTTTTTTTTATATATAAAAGAGTCTGAAATAAAACAAAACTAACTTCTAATTACACATTCACCGCAAGCATTAATTGTTGGCGGTTCCTCCAAAACATACGCACCCAAGGTCGAGTTTTGCGCCAAACTCGTCAGATGGTCTGCACGACGGTTCCCCTCTCCAAAGATACGTCGAACTTCATTCACCCAACCTTCAGCGATCAAAGCCAGATAGTCACACGCCAATGACCGGCGTAGTAAAGGGGTGATTGAATTCCACATGTCTAGAAAGCAGATGGATCACTATGTACACAAATTTCTAAGTCACTGGAAAATTGGAGTAAAATTTAATGATAACTTAAAAAAAAAAGTTACATTCTTTAAGAATATTTTTTAATACAAAGGAAATTTTTTTATTTCTTCTCTTTAATTTGAGTATTGATCTAAGAATTATATGACTTGATCTTGGATGGATGTGAATTGTTCTAAGATTTTTATTGACTTATTCTTGAAACGGATTTGAACCTTGGATCGAAAAGTGGCTTTATTCAAAAATGACTTTTGACTTTTTCTCTACTGTTAAACTAAATCAAAAAGTAGTTTTTCTCCAAAATGATGACCGTCAGTTACTTGAATAAAAGAGAGTTCTAGTAGCATTAATATGTTTCATTTGATTGCTCTACAATAATTTAAGTTTATTTATTTATTAATTATTTCTTATTAATTTAATTAATTAGAGATAAAATAATTAATACATATTATTACTTAATCATTTTATTTTTTAATTAGTGATTATATAAATTTTATTATTTCTCTCTTAATTAATTTAAATTAATTAGAGAAAGATAGCGGTCGAAACCATTTTTATTTTGAAAAACGGGGATCTACTTTTATTTAAAACGAAAATTGGGAGTTGCCACCAATATTTTTTTTGAGGTGCGATCGGGTCATCTTGAGATTGATCATTTTAATAAAATATTTTAATTTATTAAAATAATAATTTTGGTCTATGAAATTTGAGAAAACAGGTTCGGGAGTCGGTTATGCTCGAGGAAGGATTAGCACCCTCGTAACGCCCAAAATTGGTACCTATTTAACTAATTAATGTCTTAATGTCGAAAATTTGAAAATGTTTTAAAAATACGATCCTTTTAAAAAAAATACTTGAATAAATCAAAATCAATGTTAATACCCTATTGTCTCGAGGTAATAAAATATCATATCCAGTACGTTAGGATACGACATTTTAAACCCTCGAAACTAAACTTGTCTTTTATTTTATTTAAAACTCATGTATTTTAATTTTAAAAGGATATTCGGTTATTTAGATCAAACGAAAAAATCAAAACCCAATACGTTAAGGCACGATTTCTCGAATTTCCAAATACGAAATATTACCTTTATTTCTAAAAGTTTTCTTTTTGAATTTGGAGAAAAACTAATGCAATATTAAAACGATGCGTAAAAACATTAATGAAAAAAGGGCAATATGAAAATACGGATAAATATCTTATAGAACACAAAATGAAAATAATCACATCATATATATTATTTAGGAAACTAACATCAATAATTAAAGATAAATGAATTAAAAAGCCATATATAACAATTTTAAAAAACAAAGCAAATTGTAAAAAAAACCTAAAATGATAATAAGAAAAATAAAAATAATAAAAAAAACTGAAAATACAAAATGACTTAAAAGAACATGATATGTGACAAATTTTAAAAAATATGTGCAAGTTTAAAATAAACAATATATGAAACTTAAAATAGATAATATAAAATAGTTTAAAATGATATAAAATAAAACCACTTTAAAATAAACGTTATATAAAACAATAAGAAAAATGAATGATATATAAAATAATTTAAAGTAATAATATAAAAAACCTTAATAAAAATAAAACTATTTAAAAGAAGTAATATAAAAAATAATAAAATAAAACTGCTTGAAATAAGTACTACATAAAAATTTATAATAAATAAACAAAATACAAATTTGCAAAAGGGTGAAAATAAAATAAATCTCTATACAAAAATGATAAATAAATGAATAAAAATAAAAAGAATAATTAATAATTAAACAATTAAATGGATAAATAAAAAAAGTTAAAAAACGCCTAAGTCAACCTAGCTCCCACAATATGAGGATTCAACGAAATTCCTCCACCAAAATTCAATTCAAACGAAAGCAACTTAAAAAGAAACGAAGATAAACAAAGAACAAAATAAGAACAAGCCACAAAAAATAAGAACGCAAGAGAAAGAGAAATTTGAGTGAATGCTCTCAAGAATTCTTATTGCTCCCAAAACTCAAGTGATTTACAATAAAGGGAGAGACCTCTATGTATAGCTGAGCCTCCCCAAATCTAACGGTACAGATCAATTACATCAACGGCTAAGATTAAAGGGTATTTACAAATTAAATCTCTAAGATTACAAAATCATACATTCTAAGATTGCAAATCCTTGAATATTATGTTTCCATATGCGTCAAGCTTGTAGATGGACCTTCAATGTTTTTAAGTAATGGGCCATTCCCATCGGGCCAAATAATATATTTGTAATTTTAGATTGGACTTGGACTTTATTTTATTATTTTGGGTTTATTATTATTATTATTTATATAGGCCCGGGCTAAATTGGCCTATTACAATAGTTATGACAATATATGATGTCATCATTTTTTACCCATAACAAATTTTACTTTGTTTACAGTAATTTCAACTTGACACGTGTCATTTTTTTCATCTACAAATACAAGCTTTTTTATAAGAATGACCCGAAATTTTTGATTAATTAAAATGACCTACTTTTTTTATTATGTATGTAAATGACTTAAAATGAATAGTGAAAGTTGGTAGAGCCAAAGAGATTGGTGCCGCCCACTTGCCTCGTCAGCCAGTCATTGGCTGTTAGTATTAAAAAATCAATTTTTTGGGTGGAGCCAATCTATTTGGTGCCACCTGTATAAATACTAGCCTAATACCAATATTTCTGAATATTTCAAGGGCCAAAAGATAAATAATAGTGGTAGAGCCATAGAGAAGGACGCCACCATTTCTTTTTTATTTATTTATAGTGTTTATTTTTTAATTTAAAACTAAAATTAGTATTTTATTTAGGCCTGTATAAGTACCAGCCTAATACCAGTATTTCTAAATATTTTAAGGGCCAAAAAATAAATAATAATGGTGGAGCCATAGAGAATGACGCCACTACTTTAATATGTCATACTTATTTATTTATAATGATTGATTTTTTTAATTTAAAACTAAAATTAATATTTTATTTGGGGAAGCCATAGAGAATGGTGTCACTACCTTTAATATACCAAACTTTTTTTAACAAATTTTTTAAAATTATTTTTTAATAATAAATATTAATTTTTTTTTTATTTTGGTGGAGTCGTTCTCTTCGACATGACCACTTTGGTGATGCCATTGAGAATGGTGTGATTGCCATAAAAATAATTTTTTTTTTATTTTGGTGGAGCCATTCTTTTTGGCGTGATCACTTTGGTGGTGCCATTGAGAATGGTGTGACCACCATAAAAATGAATTTTTTTTTTATTTTGGTAGAGCCATTCTCTTTGGCATGACCACCTTGGTGATGTGCCATATACAGATTTTTCTTAATATTCCTGTAACAATTGAATTAGAAAAGAAGAACAGAGAGATTGTTGTGTTTAATAAGAGAGCTCAGAAATTGTGGTGAAGATTAATAACTCGGTGTTTTTGGTGTACTTTTTTTTATGGTGAAATTGTAGAAGGTGATGTTGGTTGTGTATTTCAAGGTCGGTAGAGAGTAAGGTTGCGATTCAATGAAATTGTTGAACTAGAAGAAATGAAAAGAAAGATCAGTGCAAAAATAGCTATCCATTGTGGAAGGGCTATGTCCAGATTATTTTACAAGTTTCCAATCTCTACAGATCCGTTGAAATTTACGGAGATGCAACTGCTAGATGATGATGACTTAGGCACTATAATGGAAATATGGTGATCGAATAGGAATGAGAACCCTTAACCAGTTGAGTTATTCGCTGAGTTAGCCGATTTAGAGCCCATTGAGAATGTCAGTCCAATAAGTCAACATTACGAGTTTGACTTTGATCTTAATATCGGATGGGCAGATGGCAGATAGTCAGACCGTGGAGGGACATCGCAAATGCCCAAAAATCCAAATTATGGTGAGTGTTCATATAATAACCATGTCTCGATTCCTCGTCTACAATTACATTTGAAGGTGATAGGCGTTGATGCAAACATTGAAGAAAGGTGCGATAATGATGAAGATTTTGATCACAACATTGAAGATTTTAGTAACCTTGATCTTGATGAGGTTTCGGACGATACCGACAATGAAGGCTTGGAGGAGGTTGAAATGTTCACACCCCTTCTTTTGAGAACCTGAGTCATGGCATTATTTTTATAGAATGACCTTGGGGCCCACATGTTGAACGTAGATCCAAATGCAGCACATGCACCCCATGTATGCCGACATAGTACTTGCTTACAGACTGGCGTCAAATTCGCAATTGGAAAAGTTGTTCGTTGGGCAATGATTTGAGAATAAGGCAGACTGCATGCCTGCCATCAAATAATACACATAAATGTGTCAATTGATTACAAGGTCACAAATTCCACACCGACATTATATGTTGGGGAATGTTGAAGGGCTAACGAAAGGTGTGGCTGGCGAGTTCAAGCTGCATTTATATAGAGGACTCAACAGTTGCAAATACGAAAATTAGAAGGGCATCATACATGCACCGTTACACATATGATGCAAGACCACCGAAAATTGAATGCCAAAAATATTTGTAACTGCATCAAGCCACTGGTGAAAGATAGCCCAACCATTCATGTATTAATCCTAATTGCAGACATGTAAGCCCAATTCCAATATAGAATGTCGTACAGGAAAGCATGGTGGGTGAAACAAATGACCATAGAGTAGTTGTACGACGACTAGGATGAGTCATACAATGAACTTCCTGGGTGGATTTCAGTGATGCTGGAGTACATGCCAGGAACTATCGTAGACTTGCAGAAGTTGCCTTATAGAGGCTCGAATGGGGAACTTGAACCGGGGAGAAGAGTTTTTCACTGATTGTTCTGGACGTTCGATCAATGTGTTTGGATCTTCTCCCACTGGTGGAAAGATTTAGTCAACTTTTGAAGCATTAAGATGATTGAAGATCAAGTGTTGATGGGTTCAAATCGACATTAGATTTTAGAAGAAAGTAAACTTAGAGTCTCTTTCTTGGAGGTCGGGACATTGCAGCCCTTATGTCCCTTTTGGTAGATTTGCGTTGTGAACTTCTAGGCTATTTGTGGGAACCTTTTTGACTTTTTTGGGTCCAAGCCATAAAATAAGTCCAACTAGAGCTTTCAATTCCATTCGAAATAGTATATTTAGGTCCAGTTTGGAGTTTTATAGATCATGATATGACCAAAATACTAAAGTAGTATAAGTTGGAAGTCAAATCCACAAAAATTGTAATCGGACTAGAACGAGGATGAAGTTGATGTTGGAAAAAACCCGATTTGAAAACGGTTTTCTTATACAACGAAAAATTAAAAATTTGAAAACCAACCTGGTTTGTAATATTTATAGTAATAAACCTTGAACAGAAATTATCATGTATTTTCAAATAAGCAGATCCTTAACATTTTCTAACTTTCAACCAAACGATCTTCTCCGCTATTCTCGTATTCCGAGCTGTTTCGAGTGTGGGCTTGAACCAATCAAATCAAAACAAAAAGCTAGAAAAAAAAGTTTTCTCTACTTTTTGGGTGAAAACAAAAATTCTCTCTTCAAAACAGAAATTGACAGAATTGTTGCTCCGAAAAAATATATATAATAATTAAGAAAAAATTCTCTTTATTTTCGACAGAGTAACAATATCTTCAAGTTGTGTAAATAGCTTTATCGGTGCCATCTATTTATATGGAGAGAAGGTAGAACTATTATTGAATTATAGAAGTTTATTTCAAATTGAAAAATAGTTTCGTAGTTCAACTAGGAGAGGAAAGGGCCTAATAAGGTGTGTTTCCTCTCATATGTATTTGATGGGGATTTGTGCCTCTCATTGCATTGTGCCCAATTATGTGTTTTTTGGACTTTTAACCCAACACTTTATAATTTAATCCAACTCAATGTATATTTTTCTATTTTTCAAAATACACATTAATTTCTAATTAAATAATTTTCTCATATCAATTTTACCCCCAATAAAATTATGACAATTTTACCTCTAATAAAATTTTCAAGAAAATATATTCTATATTTCACAAGTCAACTTGTTCACTATGACCAAATAATTTTACCCATAGTATGTAGCATCATTCTAATACAATGGGAATTCATAGCTAGTTAAAGGGTAAATGATATCCTCTCATCGTCATTACATGATAGATGAAAAGTAAACATGGTCATGGTCATGGTTATGGATCATATGTCTTTGTGATAAATTATTTAATTACTATTTGATGGTAATTGACTTTTCGTGAAGGAAGATAAATGGTTATCATAAGATAAAATAGCATAATATTGAGAAAACATATTTATCTCAAAGAGCTTAAGGATATCATATGAGGGTAACACACTTATAACAAGGTCATTAAATAAGCAATTTATAAGTAGCTTTCGTAATGATATATAATAAGGAAGAGTTCAATGAGTATACTTTAATGGAATAATTTTGTGACTAAATAATATATAATTAATAATATCATAATTATTTAAGCCCTAATTGTATATGTCTAATCGATCTCTCCACTAGCTCGAGATAACCAGAAACGAATTGCATGTAAAACTAACAAGTGTAAAATGAATGAATACGATAAACTAAGAGAAATAGATCACATGTATCACCATCCACAGTGAATGCATTTTCTCGCTAAGTACAAAAGATGAGTTGAAAATTAATTGAAGTTCTTCAAACAATTATTTAATTAATTATGATAAAATAATTCGAATTCAAAAATGGAATTAGATTAATTAAGTCATTATGAATTTGTTGAATAAGAAAATTAAATATATTTCCTCATAGACTTTATTACGGTAAAGTTGTTATGAATTTAATAAAATTAGACTTGGATTGAAAATTTGGATAAATTATAAGTGTTGAATAAAAGTCTAGATAACACATTAATTGACTCAATACATGAAAGGTCTACACTTGAGATAATTAGTGATATCGAAATAGTAGAGAAAGTCGTTCAATATAAAATCAGGATCGACTTAAGTCTGCATTGTACAAACAGAAGTATAATTTTAGTTAAAATTATTGTTGTACGGTCTCGATTTAAAAAAAAAACTTCAAAATTTTTGCTGTTTTCTTAAATGGTTTTTCCAATAGATATAACCTTCCATATGCATGGAAAAATCTTGAATATACTTGTGTCGGGCATCTACTTGTATCTAGCACCAATATCAAAGTCCGAGTAACATAAACTTCAATTTTTGTGATCGGTTAGATTAGGATGAGAATGAATAGCAAAAGAAATAAACTATCTAATGCCATTCAATTCCATTTTACAAATTGGAATGAAAATTTAGATAACCAAGAATAGAAATCAATACATATATGATTCATCATCCATCCTACTTCCCTCATTTGTGCCAGGGATATGAATCCATCAAAACTTGAAATCAATAGTAATTACCAATTGAGTGCAGAAACAAACCTACAACAACAAATCTCCTCCTCGCTTAACATCGCCACCATTAACAATTTTTTTTTATGAAATGTTCAGTTTAGTCACCATCATCCTCAGAATCTGCATTCAAACAAATAGAAGCAAGTCAATACCCAGGATTCTAATTTTTATATTATTTACTTATTTCTACATGCCTAAACATTTTAAGACTAATATAAAAAGTTTTTCTTGTTTTACTGGTCTGATATCAACTCTACATCTTTGGATGCAGTTCAAAATATGGACAAGTTGACAAGAAAGGACGCAAAATCAAGTGATCAAACTATTGTATGCATGATATTAATAATTCTCTTATCATAATGAACAAGAAATTAAACCACGTTTCTTGACCTTGATATTAGAGGGGAACTAACAATTAGTCATCCTTATTTTCTTATTATCAAAACATAAACGATGTGACCACATGCATCTAGTAAAGTAGGAGTACTTTCGAAAATCAATATTCTATTTTATGGAGTACCAAATCATCAATATTTCTTTGCTCAAAACTCTATCTCGTCACTGAGAGTTTTGAATTCCAACACTTTCATGTATCTGTCCTGCACTTCTCCATTTCCTACTATGACTTATGTTTAGGGGAGAGATGGTTTACCAAATTTCGATGATAAATGAAAGCCGGAAAGAGACGCTTTTAAAATTTTTGAGAAAAAAAAAAGAGAGATGCAGAAAATCTCTTAATGTTCAAAACAAGAGATACGAGATGCTTACCGGATCTAATGTCTTCGCCAACTTTTCCTCTATTTTGCCATTGTCTCATTATCATTGAGCATATGAGAACCCACCAGTAGATATGGAACACAAGTAGCATGAACAACATGGTATTCAAAAAATAGTACAGGAATTTGGAATAGGACTCTGAAAGACTTAAGCACTCCATAACATCATAGCTGTTAGGCCAACCACAAAAGTAGACAAGTGATTAGCCAGTCTGCAAATCATGTAGTGAAGCCAAGTTATTAACCATAGGGGCAAACCTTGAACTCTTGATGACCCAAAATGGAAAGATTATTATACGTAGCACAAGCCAAGAGATGGCAAATAATCCGAAGCATGCACTAGCACCATGTTCCCTTTCAGAATATTTGAAAACTTTAGCTGCTTCCAAAAACACATCACTTGCATCATGTAGGGCAAGGATAATTGAACCAATGCGGAAAAAGCTGTAAACAAACAAATTATAATATTCTTCACACCTGGATATCTAAAAGTTCATATAATTGATCAAACCAACTATTATAAGGAAAATGTTTAAAATTCTCGAAGGCTATGTTCTTCCCTCACAAGAGTTATTTCCTCAGTTACGATGTAAACATCCATGCCAAAAAAAAACTTCAAAACAATAGCTAATAACGTTAAAAATCAAGAAAGCAATACCAACAGAGTGAAAAAATTTTCACCCTCGGATGATGAAAAAATTAACATATCTCATGACAACTTCGAAAGAAGGCATAAGCTATCTTCTTAGAAAATCAGATAGCAAAACTTCTAGGTTACCTTTCATAAAAAACTACTAATGATACAATGGACAACAATATGCTACAACTTTTAAAACCATGTGAGTAAAACAACTTTTAAAACCATGTGAGTAAAAATTAACATACGGGGCTTGTAGCTAATGGAGGCTTGCTGAAAGTAAACTCCAAGTAGCACATTGAAGGAAGGAATACCATATATGTGTATAGAAAGCAAACGAATTTTAGACCATACTTATAGAAAAAGATTTTCAAGAATGAAAATATAAACAACACACAAGGAATGCTAAAAACGATTTACAATCTAGAGATAAATGGTCCAATGATGAGATACCAGAAGATGCAAAGAAGTAAGCAACAATGATTACCACAAGAATATTTGCCTCTTTTTATACAGCAATAACAGGGAATTTGGTGCCCTTCCACAGAAAAGGGTAAGTTACCTTGTAACATATGAGTATCCAATCAGGATAGAAGTAATTATATGATGAGACATCATCACAGAAAAATCCTTTCTTCGAGTCTCCCAAGTAAGGAGTGCGAAAATGCTATAGATGTAGAACCCACATTGGCACATGTAGAAAAGGCTTAAGGAAAGCCTGGGGTAAAAAAAAAAAAAGGAGGGAAGAAGTTAAATTTCAACTAAGGTGTCGGTAAGTATAACAAGCCCTAGTCCTCCTGCAATGCAGGACCAACAATTAAGGAAAATGGGAAATTTAAAGAGAACAAAACAAAACATATGTTGTTGGGGTATGCATCAAGGGAAAAACACATAATAAAATACTGATCAAACAAATTCATTCCTTTAAAGTAGACAATATCCCATAAGAAACTATTTTCCATTAAGATGTTGTCGAGAATGATAATTCAGAGATAAGATGATAGATTCACTTGAAAGAGGACAATGAGGGCACTTATACCACCTCCAATGCAAAATAGAAGATCAAAGCAAAGCAAAATATAACAAGTGAACAAACTTGTTTACAGATGAGAACTACAAGTTTAACATAGGCTTATCTGCTAGTAGTGAAGGTTAAAGATTAGTATATCAGATAGGAGGTCAAGCGAACTAAAAAGAAAGAAGAACTAAATAAATGACAAAAAAAAAAAGAAAGATTCGGCCGTTATCTTTTACAGTAATTATAACAAGAGAAAAGCCTTTCGTGCAGTTTCAATTTAGAGATCAGAAACATAGAGCATTGGCACTGAAGAGGAACTAAAAGTTTATGGCAAAGACACTTATAAACTGGTAAAGAGGTAAAAAAGACTGCATGCTAGCACAAGAAATGAGATTGTGAAAAACAACAGTTGGATAAAAGTATAGGAATATAGGTTACTCACTTCAACTCTTGGTTTGGCCAATCCTTGAAGTACCCTTTTGAGTCTCCAAACCATGGCTCGTGGTAGGTGATTTTGAGGACCCATGTTTCAACAGTAGCAAAGTAAGTAAGCTTCCACATAGATTCTGAGCATTTTGTAATTTTTACCTGTGTAGCCTCATTCATCCTCAAAGGAGCAGATCCATTACTCAATAACCAGACAGATAACCTCTAAAGGGACGTCAATAAAATTTAAAATGTATTAACAAAATATGAATATGAAGTGTTTTGCATATACCCAGTTTATATTTTGCAGTAGCACTTGAATGTAATGGTACATATGAAATGAAACCATCAAAAGAAGAAATTTCATCGACAATAACCGACGCTTTCTTTTACATTTCAAAGCACGAATTTCAAAAAGCTGCACATTATTTCTAATGAAGGTAGAAGTTTCAAATATTAAGATTACAATCAACGTAACACAGATGCATGATTATTGGCTATTACGTAATAAAAGCTTGTTCCAGGCTTCCATTCGCTACACTTGCCACATCGAATTGAAATGCCTTTGCAGCTTCACATGAAAAGCAAAACCACTTTCAAGCAATTCATCTAGAAAATGCTTGAAGCAACATAATGCTCATCGATGACCCAAAATTCAGTTTTTTACGAACTAGCAAAAGCAAGAAGAATTCAATAGCATTTGATGTCACTATCCCTTGGTACAAATCTAAAACCCAGTCCAAGATTCGAAGCTGCTCACTTTTTTCTTACCATGTACATTTGCAAGATTTTATATATAAAGAAAAAAAAAAAGAAATTGCTTCAGAAAAGGAATCGGAGTATAGGTGAAGCTGGTAAAATTTTGGTTTTCCTCGTCCTCATCTCAAACAATTATGAGCTTTGTTTTTATTTGTGTGTGTGTGAATATGATGAATTTCTTTTGAACTACATAATGTCCTATTCTATGGTAAGCTTAATACATGCCAAACAATAAAACTAACAAAAGAAGAAGGAAAAACATGCCAAACGAAATATTATAAAATTAAAAAAGCAAATCGATACAATGAAAATACGTTAGGAATCAAAATTGGATGAAGAGTAAAAAAAAAGGTCTTACGCGGAAAATGAATTTGTCAAGCAAGAACCTGGCGACAGGGAAACTGAGGGCGAAGTAAAGTGCCACGAGAAAATGCAAAGCGTCAGGCTTGGCATTGCTGCTCCAAATATATGACTCCATTGAACACCAGCTTCAAAGAGAAAGCATCTATCAAAACCTCACAAATTATCTAACAATTCGATCCTTTTTACAAAATTCCAATGCATTAAGGTTCCATCCGAAGAGAATAACAAAGATTTTCTTTTCTGGCCCTAATTTTTTACCTCATAAATAAAACAACAACAATATATATATATATATATATATATAAATACTGATGGCTGACATCTATCAACACCATTATTTTACAAAATAACAAATTCTTTCTAGAGATTTCAACCTAATATCTATAATCTTTAATATTTCAATCAAAACATTTTTTTCTAATGTCAATCTTTTATACATAAATTTTATTCCCCACATTATGAATGTATCATAATGTAATAATATAATAAATGTTTGATAGATGTTGGTGGCAAGTTAAGTAACAGAAACTCAACCATTAAATTAACCAAAAAAAAAACTTTATATTTTGTAAATTATTATCTATATTAATATTAAATATTTGACTGAATATGGTATCATAAATTAAGCGACACTAAATTTTTCATTAAACGAGTAAACTACAAAATTAATCGTTAAATTAAAGTTAAGTTTTTATTTTTATCACCCAACTAACACATGTTACAATATAATTACCTACAATATCGGGTGATAACATTTTGATCACTTATTTATTAATGGTTGTTATCTCTTAACAAAATAATAACGTGACACGTTACCTCAAAGGTTAATATCTAATTTAGCCTCTGAATTGTAGCTAATATATTCAGTTAGGTGAATTTACAATTTTTTTAACAATAATTTAAAAAATATATTAAAAAATTTGGAAATTTTTTAAAATTCGTAATTTATATTTTAAAATTTTAAAATTATAACTATGTAAAAAAAATTTTAAAAATAAAATTTAAAAAAAATCCAAAAATACCTAAATTATTTCTAAAAATTTATAATCATTTGGGTTATGTTTGTGCTCAAATGCACTTGATCCCCCAAAAAAAGCAAATATCATACACATATTACATAATTTATAAACCTTACTTTATAAAATAAGCGTTCCACAAAACATTTATTTTTAAAATATATACAATAACAAAGAGAAAAAAGCAAACTAAATATGGAAGTAGCTAATTATAATCACAATAAATTGGATGAAGATAGGTCATTAAGATATTCTTCCTGTGACAAGAACATTTCATCAAGGCTTGACAGCTCACTTCCATCTTCATCATTATAGCTGAAGCTTGAGCATTGCCCTCATGCTCTTCAACTTTACATACAACCCAGTTATTATAATACTATTAACCCAAAAAAAAAAAAAACAAATTCTACCTTATTTATAAATATAGTTGTTCTACTCTTATCTCAATTTGGATACGTGGCAACATAAGAAGCAGCGTAGAAGGCATTTATAGATGACTCTTTGTCTTATTTCATTAGTAATGGCCATCCAATTGGTCATAAATCATGTTAATCGTTCATAACCAGCCACCCACATATTTTTATTGAAACATTTTTAATTAATTAATCAAAAGTTATATCTTTTAGTTATTGATCATAAGTTATATCACTTGGTTTTTGATAAATAATTAAGCATAAAAAAATATTATTTGAATAATTATGTTTTTTTAAAGATGTGATTATTCAGAAAAAATATATATTAAAAATTATGTCTCTATGAAGAGGCATAATAATTCGTATAAATAAAAGTGGGATTTCATTTAGAAAACATACCAAAAAAATTCTCAAAAGTTTTTTCTATCTTTCCTCCATCTTCTATTATTTTTAGATTGTTCTATAAAGAATTACTTTATAGAAATTGATTTTTTTTGTTATACTCTACCCAATGCATAGTGGACTATTTTTAGTTAGTGCAAAATGCAAATAGTCATCGGACTTCTTGTATCCTCGAGGTTCATTTGCTTGAAACTCATTTGCACATTGAGTATAGGTGGAGTGAATAGAACCTTGAAGATAGTGGCTTGATTCATGCCTAGGAGCCTTGTCTTATTGCTTCATTTTTTTTTTGTTCGAGTTATTCGTGTTTCATTCATGTGTTCAAGATTTTTCTCAGTGAAATTCTGTATTAACAATCTCATACCACCCACAAGAGAGGCCACATGCTTTCAACCACTTGTTACGAATTGTCCATAAAAACCGCTAAAAGGCCATTGAGGTATAACAACCTTGTACTATCTCAAAAAAGGGAATATGAAATCAGAACCACACAGTACTATACTTGATGACAACTAACATATAACAAACACGCCACCTGGCTGATCTTACAAGCAGATCACCATCCTTATTGTCAATGACATGGTACTACCAGACGAAGGGACCTCCCCCTACATATACCCTAACACACAAAGAGCAAATGGTCTTCTCCTCCCTTAGGCGCTCTACTAGAGAATCTATACCCACTCTCCAAATCTTCCAAAGTCCTCTCCCCTTACTTACTTAGCCTTTACCTCCGACTTTTCTACTGTCACGGGTGAATTGGCCTCTTGTCACGACTATCATCTCTTCATTCTCTCTTCATCATTGAATACCATTAATATTCAATGATAAACATCCTAGCTACTATATAAACAAATTTTCTAATTGAACCATGAGGAAGTGCAGGGCCACGATCACGAAACCTCCACCATGCTTCAAAGGTGTGCTATGAGATTAACTTCCTTGATCACCGCCATTTTTTGTTTTTGGCTCCAACAAATAGAAACTTTTTTTTAACTTAGAATAATGTAATAGGGGTAAATCCCAAAATTATTCATTAATTTTGATTTAATGTGCAATTTGATACATAAATTTTAATTTGATGCTATTATACACATGAAATTTTGATTGTGGTTCTAATGTATACATGAAACTTTAATTTTGATTCAACCATGTACATTTAAAGAAATAAATGCATCAATTTATTTTTATATTAGATAAATATAATTATATGTGCATGTAATATATAAACATAAAATGATGTACAAATAATTGTGTTAATAATTTATAAGAATTGGATTAAATCAAAATTTCATATATAAAATTATACAAAATTAAAAAAAAATGTATAAAATTACACATTAAACTAAAATTCATGTATAGTATTAAAATTTATCTGTAATGTAATATAATTATACTTTTCAAGCAGCTCTTAACTTTGTATTTATAAATGAACAATCTCTACTTGATTACTCGAGCGAATAAAGAAAACGAAGTATATATATACACTTTTAAAATATATATATTATCGCGAGAAAAAGGCTAAAATCTTCCAACATTCTTGGAAGTTTAATGTTTTTCAAAATGTTTTTTCTATATAGTGTTAAATATTTTTTTCCTTTCATTTTGAAGTGATTTAACAAACAATATAAGTTCAAAAATTAAAAGAGATAAAAATTTAAATAGAATACTAAAATATTTTTTTTGTAAAATTTAAAGATTAAATAAGTCATTATTCTAAAAAAAAAAACCTTATATTTTTATCCATACATTTATATAGATAAGAATAATGCACATTAATGAAAGGAAAAATATTTGGTACAATGTTAGTGTTTTCAAACTCTACAAACATAGTTAGGAGTTGACAAATGTCCTATAAGAATATAATAAAATATTAAAAAAATTATTTTCTATTATGAATATCATTTTTATCTTCTTTTAGTTCCTATTATTTTCACTCCGTGGTACCCTACATTAGAAAATTTTAATTCCCGAACCATCTTACACATACCTTTTTAAGATTTAATTAAAAAAAAAAAAAAGCTATGCTACATTTTTTTTTTAAAAAATTAGCTTCTAATATGACATACATTGTTATTTGTAATTTTACGTATTTAATATTTAATTAATTTTTTAAATATTATATTTTAATTATAATAATTAATATAAAATAATTTTTTATTTAAATTATTGAATATAATTTAAATATATTAATTTTTAATTTAAATATTATAATAAAAAATTTTAAATTATAATTAAAACATTTTTATCATATTCAACATATAATAAGAATTTTATTTAACTAAAAATTCTATTTTAAAATTAAGGCATGAAATCTCGATCTCGAAGATTTCTCCCCACTTTCAAACTTCCCAATTTTTCTATCCTCACATGGGTTACGCCTAGTCTTCCTCTCCACCAACATCCAAGGGCCAAACTCGCCTGTTCCAGTCGTCGTGGCAGTAACCGCGTGGCAAGTTCCAGTCATCGGGACTGTCTTCCTCGGTGAACCCACTGCTATTAAACCATGCAGACAAACTTCCTTAGAATGGCCATACCGCCCACACGAGAAGCACACCGCTGGTAGGCTTTCATACTCAATACACTAAAGATCCCATTTATTAGAACTTGTGAAAGCAATGGTTTTTCCAAATTAACATAAACTGCCATGCGCACATATCGTCCTTTCGTTTCACTGTTCGTATTGAAATCCAATTTGGTCACCTTCCCAACCATTCCCCCAAATTTCCACAAAACCTCCTTTTTGTAGAGATAGCTTGAGAGCCCTGGAAATCTAATCCAGGCCAGAACAGTACTAGGATAATGATGCGCTAGATTAAAATCAATTGTTCAAGGTTTCACCGTTAGATACTGCTCGAAGATAAGCCAAGGTACCTGTGATAAAACCATCTCAGAATCATCAGAATTTTGGAACTTGGCTAAGAAATAGCCATTTTCAATGTCCATCAATTGAAAAGGTTGAGACGGTCTCCATAGTCCATAAGCCTTATTCTGCAGAGCCGCAAAGTCGATATCCCTCCCCAACAACTTAAGAACCACAGAAGTGGACATGTCCTTGACTAAGAGTTTGTGGACCCTATCCAACAGTTCAATAGCGGGGATACCGTTGACCACCGACTTATTGACATCACCTTCAAGTAGGGAAAATTCCCCATTAGCAAATCATTCATCCTTTTTTATTCAATGGGACCTTTCCCCAAAACCAAATCTTTCCAGGACAAAGTTGGTGCCGACGTTAAATCAACAACCATAAATGCTCCTTTAAACAAGAGAAGTAATTTAAACACCCTTTTAGTATATTGCCCCACCCCCAAAAAAACAAACTTGCAACAACTTAGGTAACCATATCCATAGTGCTCAATGTCTTTTCTTTTTATACGTTGTAAAGACATTGTAATTTTTTTAGAGTTAAAAGATATTATATTTATATATTTAATATATAAATTATATTTACATAATTAATAAGAATATAAGATACAGATTATTTGTAAATTAAATAATGTTTTGTACTTATATCCTACTTAACGATTTTTATACCATAATTATATTTTAAAATTATATATATATATATATACACTTTAAAAATAAAATACACATGTTCGATCTAACATTCCCTCATCCTAAATCCAAGAAACATTAAACTTCTCACCTAGACAAGATAGATTACAGCACAAACCAGCCCAAACGCCCAGTTAACTATACAACCAGGAAAACACACACACAGAGAGCCTTATGAAACCCGAGCCCAGTAGGGAGATTCTCCAGTAACAACTTATACACACTGATTCTTGAACATATCTATATTAAAACTCAATTATCCAATCTTTTTATTAATGCTTTGAAGAATTCTGAAGCTAAATCTCAAAGGGTCAGATACAAAGTGAGCTAAAACTAACAGAGCCATCAGTAAAATTATAACCATCCCCATCTCTATCAGCTATAGCTTAACATCTCATCAATGATACATATATATGATATTCTTAACACCTGCATGAGGTTGCCTTGATCTTCCAGGAACTATTTTCAGCAAACAGCACTGAGATGGGGATTCTGTCACCTATTTGTAAAGTTGAGATAATGTGACCTTCAATCTAGACAAATATGACTTCAAACTTTGGACAAGGGTTGTTTTCAATGTGGCTCCTGAGATCAGCATCCCCTTTGAACTTGAAGGTATATAAAGCCTGTCTTTGTGTCAAACCAACAGGATATACTCTGTATACCTTCAGTTCATCCCCCCCTCTTATGCTTTTGGGCCTCTCCTGCTTCCAAATTGGCACGTGTTTCAGAGACTTAAACTTCTTAAGCACTGCAGCCTCCAAGGCCTCGAGAGTCAAATTGCCAGACCTGGTCATCAATATCAGAAATAAGGATCTTCCTCCAGTTTTGAAATTGAAGGAACAAGTGAATTAACTTCCACCAATCTATCGACACGTTGACAAATTGGCTCATGCTTAAGAATGCAACACTTACATGGTTTCAACTACTTTTGCCGTTGATTGTTTTGTTTAAAGAATGTCAAATCAAGTCCAGATAAAAAAAGGATTAATAAAAATGAGTTGTAACAATGTACTAGTAGCAAAAGAGTAAGGCAGCTACCTCAAGAAAATAGAATCCATCTTAAACCTTCCTCGCTCTCTTACATATATATGATACACGGTTTCTGAACCTCTGGTACACTTGCAGGGGCGTTTCTTGAAGTCGGAGCTCTTTTCTTCTTTCTCTTGGATGACGGTTGCCAAGTGAATGCACAGCCGACATGATGAATGAACAGCAGCCATATCCACGAGGGCCTTGAAAGAATCAGATGGTCCTTCGTACTTCCACCTAATTCATGTATATCACATTGTCAACAAGATTCTAAATTATGAACCCAAAATAGATCTCAAACCATCAAAAAATCTCATAAAAAGGGGAGAGGGGTCTGTTTATTATTGAACAATAAGAAACAGGTTTCTGGTATATTAGCAATTTAGCATATTTGATTCCTGGGATTGAACAACACCTTAGTGATTGATTATAAGCATTGGGGTTTTCCGCGAGGTACTTCATTTTCTTTGCAATTGATGGAACATCCTCCAGTTCCTTGATATGTAAAAATGAACTGGGAGACGGTGCAAAGTCTTCAATATTTGGAGCACCAACAACAACAGGTATGGTTCCTACAAAAGTTAATATCGTTAAAATTCAGGTCTAATTACTAATATTATTAGAATTTTTCTGATAAATTTACTGGCCTGACATTTCATCACTTGGTAGCCATGTAGAAAAAATATAATGAACCTGAATTTAACAAAAACATAATACTGACGGTAATAATTGGACTTGCATTTTTAAACCTGAAAATTAGATGGATTAAATTTCTTGAAATAATAAGTAGGGACTAAATTCAAAATGCACAAACAGTAGAGGGACATCGAGCACATTTTAACCTTCTCAAAACTCTCCAAGAAATTAGGTATAATATTTTTTCAATTTTTGGCAAAATTCATTTGTCGATTTTATTAGAAAACCAGAACAACTTCCCCATGGAGTCATTTAGGTTCATTCAAGAGACTTGGGCACAATTGAAACCGGGAACAAATATTTCTGTCTATCAAATCCTTTGTCATAAAATAATGTTTAAACTGTGAGTTGAAGTAATCTTCATACCTGCAACAAGAGACTGGAAAAACTTTTCAGTGACATAATCCTCCTCATTGGAGTTTTCAAAAGCCAAGCTAAACTTATAGCGTTTCAGAGTTTCAACTTTGTCCACTGCAAAATTTACATGAAATATATCTGTAAGCTACTTTACATGATGCACATTTTGAGGAAAACAATTCCTCCCAAACAGTCTTTTGCTAAAATGGCCCATATCCTTTTTATACCGACGAAATAACATGCTGAAATTGATAGCTGGAGCAACTAATATGTATAGCTATGGGTACTGTCTTGTATGTATAATGTATGCATATTACTACTGATAATAGAGATAGAGGCAGAAAAAAGTTCAAGTGAAACCAGAATGGCTGAGCAGAAATGCTGAGTTGGCTAGAGTTGCATCACTCGAGGAGGTAAAAAAAATAGATCTCTCACTATTTTCGAGAAACCATTATCATTATAAGAGTAGTGCACTGTGAAATTCCAGGTTGATTTACCCGAGTAGGAAATATACAAAGCTCCACCTCAGGTATAGAGAATTGGAAACCTCAGAAATGCAGGAAATATTTAAGTAATAGAAAACATAGACATCAATAACTTGTAGTTTACATATAGGAAGTACCACAAATTAGAAAACTACAACATTTAACGGTTTAATATCAGAGTGCATTTCAGTATATAATTACTTTAAATATAAAAAAGCCTAACAAAACAAAAACTCGTCTCACCGTTTCCATCGCGATTTCTATGGCAACTACCATAAGAATCTATCTTGATATTTGCCTTTTCAAGCCCAACAAGTGCTTCCAAACGAAAGTTGCGGGCACCACAATTAGAAATGAAAGCAGCTGCATAGCCCTTCTCAGTCTTTGGCATCATTGGTGCCATGATATCATACTCGGCCCATGAAAAATATCCAACAGGAACATCCGATGAAAGGCTAGTTGTCATTACAATATCATAACCCCTCCTAATCCAAAAGGAAAAGGAAAAATAAAAAACTGTTAGCATTACAGAAACTTCCCCATTAACCAGAATCCACTTTTAGCTTAGCTCTGCAGGATACTTATTCAGTGAAACAGCTGGCACACATGCAACAGTTTAAGGGTCAATAGTCAAGTTCATTTATGTCGAACATTTCCAGAATAGAAGCCAGCTTAATTACAAAACAGATGCTAATGGAGTTACTGAATGCTTTTAGATAAAATCTCACAAACTGTTAGCAATTATATAAACATATTAGAAGTACATGCTAAATATCATGGAAAACATAAGAACACATGTAGCCACGTCTATGAGCTTAAATTCTAGGAAATGCAGGCAAAAGCTTGGTAAAGAGAATATTGGGAAGAAATAAAGTGCTTAATGAGCAGAAAAGAAGCCCCACAACATTCATGGCAAAATCCGTGTTAATTTCAAATGCAACCAAGTCATTACAGATAGTGCTTACCCACCGTCGTGCCTGAGCAAGATTATTCTCTGAATAGTACGAAGCCGATTCCATTGAGCGCATCACACTAGCTACTCCAGATTGTTGAGGCAAACCAAAGGCAGCATCAGGTTTCTTACTAGGATCAAACCCAAACTTACAACTCACAGCACAAGTTTCCCACTCCTACATTACCATGTAGAGGAAGTTAGCAATACGCAAGGAAACATTTATTAAACCTAAAACCACTTAGCCAGATCAACTAAACTCCCCAGAGTCATCAAGGAAAGTTCAACTTCTACATAACACCAAAGCCACGAATATCAATATGCAAAATGATAAGAATATTTTAGAGTGAACTAGCATCAGTCAGTAACATTTTTTAACTCCGAATGTTATATATAACAAAAAATAGAGGAGAGATAAAATAAACTTATATATGTTCCTTTGACCACCTTAAAAAATTCTATAGGGAGATGATCTTCCCTTAAAAGCTACAATACATATTGTTAATACGTTTCCTATGATTCTGTCAAATTGTGCAAATAACAGTGTAAGAATAACAATTTCGTAGAAGAATCGATTTGAAAAAAAATCAGAATCTTAAAAGCTAAAGGTTCCAATTTGAAATAGATAAGTGCAGTTTCAATACGCTAAATTATCTAACGACCTTGCAAAGACCAAAAAAAGACAATTGATCATCCTATCATTTTACCTCAAAAAAGAAATGGAAAAAGGAAGAAGAAGAAGAAATGGTGAAGAAACCTGGTCAGCACCAGAAACCCAGATGGGATCCTTGGCAAAATCCCTTGAATAAATAACGCCATCTTCTCTTTCAAGCCACGCCTCACAGCTCTCTTTAAACAAGTTCTGATCGCCACCCAATGTTTCAATATCGAGCTTTTCAACGCCAGCAACCTCTGCTCCATTAGAATTGTGGTACTTATAGAACATCTCAGGCCATGAATCGAAAAAGGCAGCATTTTTGGCGATGTCAAGACGACCCAAAAACGCAATTTCAGCTATGACTACAAGGGCCACAACTAAAGGCATCAAATTGGAACATTTTGTCTTGTTGGAAACTGATGTGGAAGATGGCAAACTATCAGATAAGGGCAACCCATGTTCTTGGGTTCTTGGTCCTCTTAGATTTGAGATAATACCCATCAATAAAAAAACAGAGACCTCGTCTGTGTCTCTCTCTCTCGATCTAGTTCTCTCTACTAAGGGGACAAACAAAACAAATCAAAGGAGTTAGTAAACCTTTTCCGCTTTAAAATGTTTAAGACGTTAGTGAAATTAAACTTGAACCAAGAAGAATTTTCATTTCCTCTTTTTCTGTTCTTTTGGATTTTATATGTCTGTGTCTGAAGCAGAACTTGTCCTAAGAAAAAAACATGAAAAATTTTAGGATTATTTCCTTCAAAAGTCCCTACACTATTATCACCTAATCTGCACAAAGATTATTAACGAGTCCTCAAAGTCAATGGTCAGTTTAAGCATTTAATATTAGTATCTAAATTAAGCAAATTAAATTGTAAATAAGTGTACTTAAAGTTAAATTTAAATGTAATGGTTTAAAATAAATAGTATTAATAAAATCTAGGGAAGTTATCTTTTTAATATATCATATCTAAATTAAGCAAATTTTAAGCTAATATTTAATAAAATATATTGAGTGTTCAATTCCAATGTTTTGAAATTTAGGACCAATATAAAATATGAATCATAGATAGAAACTATTGAGTGCAATTAATCCAAAAGGTTAGGGCAAAGACTTCAAAAGGTCTGCGGGGTTTGGTCTAGTTGCTAAGAGGCGGCGTTGGACTTTCCCATTCACTTTAATATTATTGTGGAATTAGTTTTGGACACTGATTTTACTTTATATGATACTAAAATTTAGAGCTTCTTCTAACGATTTCTCTTCTTAATTTTCTTCCTTTCAATTTCTTTATATCTATTTTCTTTTTGGAAGAAAGCAACTTATACGATAAACTATCAAAATAGTCATGTTTGTTTATCTTATATTATATTTTAGTCACTTATGTTATATTACGTTTTACTCACTTACATTAATGTGTTATAACACTTTAGTCACTGGGTCGTTAATTATCGTTAACAGTGTAACGGTAAACTGATGTGGTACGTTAAATCATTATTTCAAATAAAAATTTTAGGTTAAATTATATAATTGGTCCTTATATTTTTTCGTTTTAAGCAATTTAATCTTTTTATTTTATGTTCTTTTATTTTTTTCTTTACTTTCTATTTGTTAAAACTAGTCCCTATACTTTTATTTTTTTGAATAATTTATTTTTTCTTTTTATTTCTTTATTTTCCTTTTCTTCTTCCCATTAATTTTAACAAATAGAAAATATAGGAAAATTACATTAGAAGAGATGAAAGAGGAAAGGATGAAAAGAAAGAAATTAAAATTAAAAGAATATAAAAGAAAAATTAAATTGTTCAAAACGAAAAAAATGAGTATCAATTGTATAATTTAATCTAAAATATGATGATTTAACGTGTCACTCAATTTACCATTACATTGTTAACAGTAATTAACGGTTCAGTAACTAAAATGTTATAATATGTTAACATAAGTGACTAAAATATAAAATTTTAAACATAAATGACTAAAATGTAATTTAAGTAGAATAAAAATAACCATTTTGATTGACGGTTTATTAAAAGAGTGGAGTTGAAATTACACCGCCACAACAGCCAATAAAAACGTTTAAGCTACCACCAGTCATAACTACCTTTCGGGAAATAAAATCACTATCTACAGAACTGATACAAACATTAAACAAAAAAGTGAAAAAAAAGAAAAGAAAAACAGAGATCTTTCCTTTTAGTTGTAAGGCATGAAATGGAAAGCCTCCCTTCCTCCTTTTGGTGCATGAAATCATAAGAAAACGAATCGAGATCTTTCCTTGGTCTGAAATAATCGGAGTCCAAAGGTCATAAATCCTTCAATTTCAGAAACTCAAACATTCAGTCGTTCGAGTTCAACCACCATCGGTCCCGTTCTGCCGATCTTTCCACACTCGTCCGAGCTTCTTCTACCCAATACGTAGAAGATGCATGTGACTGCCTTTCCTCAGCCAATACCTGAGCAGCGTTGTTTGCACAGCGAGGTACGAAACTAAAGTTGATACTCTCAGAACTTCGAATCCTTGCTTTAACTTGTTTCACTAGAGCACTGATACACGATTTGTTATCCACAGGTGTCCTCATTTTCTTGATGACAATCAATGAGTCACCTTCCACGATAATCTTTCTAAAAACCAAGTCTTCCGCAAAGGTTATAGATTGTAGATATGCACAAGCTACCGCCACTGTGGATTCCATTATATACTCGTTTAGGTGCGTACATGCTGCCATGATTAATCCTTCCGCATTCCTTACTATAACACCGGAAACCGATCTGTTCGTATCTTGTTGAAAAGAAGCATCAAAATTGAGTTTCAAGACGTCACCAACAGGTGGTTCCCATTTCTTGTCTACTGAGAAATGAATAGTAGATGTAGCATTTTCCAATCTATCAATTTCAGTAATGTATGCCTTAATGAAAGATATGAACCCATGTGCATTTTTACCTGCACCTTCATGGTAGATACTGTTTCGGTTGAACCACAATGCCCAAAAGGCAATAGCTATCACTTTACATCTGGACTGACTATAATTAACAAAAGGCTTGGCCAACCATGTTTTCCAATTCTATTCATTAATGGTTGCGGAGAAATCCTCACGAACCTCATGCAGGACTTGTTGAGTAACCATGTTTTCCAATTCTATTTAAGTGATATGGTTTGGAGCATAAAATATAAACCATGTATTTTTCCCTCACAAATATAAACTAGGGTAAACTATAAATTTTTTTTTTTGTTTTTATCACTTAGGTTAAAAAATTATATTTTATTCATTAATGTTGTTGAAATTTAATATTGTGGCCATTCCTAAATCATTAATGGTTGCCTTTTCCTATTAGTATAATAACAATTTTAGTTCTCCAATGTTTACAGATTCTATCAATTTAATTTTAATTTTAAAAAATTCAGTACATTTAACCCTTAACTTTACACATTCTTTCAATTTAGTTTTACTTCTTCAAAATTCAAATTTTAAAAAGCTTTAAAAAATAAAAATATCTATTTAAAGGTTCATTTTTGCCTAAAAATATATAAGATTTTATAAAAATATTTATACTTGTGACAAAAATATCGATACCTCTGCAAAGGTATCGATAAAACATTTTTAACCAAAGCAAAAAGCTAAAATGGCATCGATACTTACTTTAGTATCGATACCTAACACATGAATATCGATACTTGCTTGCCTAATATTGATACTTACATTAATTTTCGAAAATTTTCAAAATGATCCTTATTTCTCGAATAATTTTTTTCTATTATTTATTAAAATGTTTAATAGTCATGTTTTCATCTTTAAAGGTTGAATGTGGTAGTCATTACTCTTATTTGTTATTGTGTATGTATATGTATAAGTTCTGGTAGTTATTGTAACATTTTATAGCTCGGGTCTTGCGACCAGACTGGGTGAGGGGTGTTACAACCTTCTTTACTACGTTGGCCTCTACTTGCATCCTGCCCACATGTCTTTGATTAAACTCAATGTTAGAGTTCAACTCATCAATTATCCTTTGCTTAATGTTCGAGGGGATGAATTTGGTGCCTATAGTAATGGGCACATCTTTAGATTGAGTATCTTCCTCTTTCCCTGTGTTATCAGATTTAAAATCATAAGGTTCTTTTGCTAGGTCATTCACAGTGTGTTTCCCTTCTAACCATTTGTGGGAAAACTTCAATTCTAGCACAAGCTTTTTAAATTGTTTTATTGCTTGAACAATTTTGGGATTCTAAGTGTACAACACTTGGAAGATAAGTAAAAGGAATGGTAATAAATAATAAAGGTGGACCTTTTTAGCATTCTTCATAATCTCATCAAAAAAATTTTGACCTAAGTTGAATTCGGTCGTAACTACTACCTTTCTTAATAATAAAGCCACTCGTTTACTAAATGAATCTCTCTGGTTGTTAGGATGCCAATTCCTAATGGTGATTGCATACAAAGCATCATACACAGTAGAGAGAGAAGAGGCATGAAGGTTATATTTTTTAAGGCAAGTAAGATAGAGATTGTTGGTTACTACGATAGCGATTGCATCAATACTCTCATCAAGCTCCATCATATTCCAACCAACTTAGTTCATGACCTTTCTGATTTCAGCAGAGCTAAAGTTATACCGCTTTGCATAAAACTCTCTTATAGTATTTGATTCTTTAGTTCTCATGCTCTCAAATCTATTAATTAGCGTTTTCATCTTTGACTGTTTAGTAGTAGAGGCACTTTTATGAATTGTCTCCAAAATATCCTAAGTAGATTTGGCAACATTATATTTAGGAATCATTTTGAATGCTTGCAAGTCTACTCTATAGAAGATGACATATAAAGTTGGAGTTAGCATTTTCAAGCTTTTCTTTTTCATTGTTCCACTATACCTCAGACTTAGACACTCTATCATTCTCAATATCCATTATGGATGGCACCCATCCAGTAAGAAATACTCGTTAGGCCTTCTTATCAATGAATTTTATGTAAACCTTCATGCATTCATGCGTGCTTTCCAATATGTATGATGATCAATCTCTAACATTGGGGGACGTGAAGTAAACAACCCTTCCATAGCTTGAATTTAGCAACACTAGAAAACTCCACTAGTTATTTTTGTAATAGCCTATTTTTCAGTGATGTTGAAAATGGTGGTTTTGGAACCTTATTTTCGATGATTGAGTCTGTAAATTTATTAATTAATATTTACGAGACTATTATAGTATTATATTGAATTACGATTAATAATGTTACTCAATAGTCAGTAATTAAGGTACAAGAACTAAATCATAAAAGTTGTAAAAGTTAACCACTATAGATTTTTATTTGCTAAAGGGTTTAAATAATAATTAAACTAAGGTTTATATAGAAATTAACCCACTTTTATGAGTAGTGGATAGTTGGAGCAGTTGGTGCACATTTTAAGTGAAAAATATGTTAAAATATAATGTTATTACTATTAAAACATTAAAATATGAAGAACAAAAGGGCCATCTTCATCTTTTCTTTCTCCCCACCGATTGTTCATAAGAAAACAAAGAAGAGAAGCCATTTTTGAAGTTTTAAAGTTCAAAAAAGCTTTTTCCTTTGCACATAAGTCCAAACTGAGCCCTTTTTTTTGTAAATTTTATATATTTGAGATTGTTATAATTCAATTTAGCTAAACCGTGTTTTATTTTTCAAAATTATTAAAGTTTTAAAATGTTTCCATTAATAATTTTTGAAACTTTTGTTGTTAATATGTTAGTTTATAAGCTTAGAAACAAAGAGAGAGAGAGAGAGAGAGAGAGAGAGAGAGAGAGAGAGAGAATGATTTGTAAAGTTAAATGCTAACTTTTAAGTATAGGAAATAAAATGAATAAATTGTAAAACTATCATGAGAATTTGATAGAATTTGATAGTAGAGTGATATAGGCCGTATTTAAAATTCAATTGAATAACAGGGCTTAAATGTGAAAGTTATAGTTGTTTCTATTTTGGGGACTAAATTGAATAAAATGAAAAACTTTAAAAAATTTTGTAAAATGAAATTGAACTGTCATATGCATAAAATAAACTGTTATAAGGTAATTGAAACTAATAAATAGAAATAGATTACCGTATAAATCAAGATTTGCATCAACTGGTAGTTAATCGAGGAAAAGGGAAAATCCAAATTAGTCCTCAACACCTAGTTTATTATCATTATTGCCAAGTAAGTTCACATGGTATAATTGTATATGTAAATGTAATGTAGTGTTTGAATTATTAATTTATATACTTTGAATGTGTTTTAAATTGTAAGTAAAATAGTACAAAAAGGTGAGAAATGGATTGAATTATAATTAAAAAAAAAATTGATGTGTTATATGTGCCCGAATGAACGTAAGAAAGGATATGATACCATTGGCATTCCAATAAGGTTATTTGCGCACTGTACAAGATATAATATGAGATGATATTGATGTAGGAAGATTTCACTATTTAAACCGGAATCCAGTATTATTGCGGATTATCGAGTTTTGTCTCTACGGAGACCACTGTTACTGACCGTCTCTACAAAGACCCTGTTGTGTTTTCGAAGGATGTAATGTCTTATGACATATGATGTCTATGGTCTAAGCACTTCGATACTTAGGTGTGTATTAGAGATATCACTTGATCAAGCAGTCTAGTGTGTTTTGGTGGTTACCCGCATATCTGTATATGTTTACTATAGTTCATTGGGCTAAATAGTTAATGTAGAACAAAAAATGGCTATATGTTTGAAATGATGACATGACATATATATATTGTATGTATTGAAATGTTGTAAAATTGTAACTGATTAACTCACCTTACTGATATGAAATTTGATGACAGAAAAGTCATATAGTTAGCTAATTCATTATGTTAGTTATGAATTGAGGTGAGTTGGCTAATTCACAGAAAATTCATACGTAATGCTTACTCTGTTGTGCTTTCTCTACCTGTACAAATCTTTTGTGGAACGAGACGATCAGATCACATCGGAGCTGACACTATCAAGCTTTCGATTTGGTAGTCTTTTAGTTATCCTTTGCTTAGTTATTTGGCATGTATATAAATAGTCTTAATGAATTTGTGCTTATTTTAAAGATCCATGATTTTGAACCTTAAATGCTATGTAGCTTGAATAATTAAAAGTTAGATGTATAAATATGCATAATGGTACGGTGATAAGTTGTATTCCAAGTATCTGGATGGTTAATTTTGAATGTGGAATGTTTGAACTAATGTGATGAGATTGGTATGATTGAATTAGCACGGAAATGTAATGGCTTAATATAATGGATTGCAAGGTTGAATAGGTGTTAAGTGTTTAGGTAAGTGATGTGTTTTTATGTCAACTAGAATATGTAAAATTTCATGTTTGAAATTGTGGATTGAAAATTTGTTGATTGTAGTATATTAATGTGATTTGAATTTATTATTATGCAGGTTATAGTGTGCTTAAGACACAGATTGTGCTTGGTTTTGTTTTTTAGCATGAAAGAGTGTCAAAACATAAGTTTTTTGAACTTCTGATAATAAGTATTGATACCATGTATAAAATTATCAATACTATACCAAATGAATAGCATTTTAAAATAAAAGAATGCTAATTTGACATTGTTACCAGCATAAAGTATTAGTAGTTAATCCCAAAGATTAATACTTTATAAGGTACCGATACGAATTGACTTGTTCCAAAATTTTTGAAAATGGAAGAATGCCAAAACAGTATCAATACCTAATTTGAGTATTGATATTTGTGTATGTTAACTTGATTTCTGAAACATCAAAATTAAAGATGGTATCGATACATGACTTGAGTATTGATACTATGCTCAAATTTTGAAAAGTTTACAGTGTAGTCTTTATTCATACTCAAGTCAAATTTAGAGCTTTCGTAAGCTCGATTGGGTTTTGATTTACTTGTTTAACATGTTCTGCATGCATTTATGTTAAGAATTGATTATTGGAATGAATTACTCATCTATTATAATTTGATATGGCAAATTAGGCTTTCTCGGTATACTTAAGAGCTTATTCTCTAGTAAAGTAACATTTTTTTCATAACTTTTCGTAAGTTTTAGATTTTTAGTTAATAAATGCAAATGTATTGTTTTTACTCATTTTGTGACCCAATTTGGTTAATGGTTTTATTGGGGGCCTAACATGTGGTTGAGCGGTGTAGGGACGTGTTAGAGGTTAAAAACAAGCGAAAATGACACCAAAGGAAAGGGTATTGCAATATCCAAATTTTGGAATCGAGATACCTTCAACAAGATGGAATATTGGAGACCACCCTTTAGTGGTATTGTAACACCCTTCACCCATATTCGACGCCGGGATCGGGTTCGAGGTGCTACTAGACTTAAACTCAATCAATCATATAAAATCATGCCGTAAAATTTTGATCAATTTAAAACTTTTCATTCACATGCATATTATCCTCTTAAACGGGCTTACGAGGCCCAAAACATACATTCGAAGTGGTTTAGAGACCAAACTGAGGATTTCCAAGCACTTAAGAAGCTATCTTTGAAATTTGTTAACAAACATGTCACACGCCCGTGTGACATCACCCACACGCCCGTGTGGAACTCTAACACGGTCGTGCCAATAGCTCGTGGAGCAATCTGCCCAAACTCACATGGCCAGGGTACACGCCCTTGTGCTCTGCCCGTGCCAAACTCCCAAAATCCACAAATTTCATACAACATAATGCAGAGGACGCACGGTTGTACAACACGCCCATGGGGGCAGACCGTGTGTCACACACAGTTTAGACACACAGTCGTGTGTCTATCCGTGTGAACAATTACAAGGCTATTTTCCAAGCTATTTGTCACCCTCACAACATACGCATCCATATTTATACAATAGCATACAACAAGGCATACATGGGTATTTAAGCGTCTATAAATCTGTTATAATCATGTCAATTTCTCATACAATAGATATCATAGATCTTACTAACATCTTTACCACATTCATACCACAGTCATTATAAACCCATCACATAAGACCTTAGCACATGCATGCATATATAAATAGATTTACAATCTCAATAGCTAATATAAACCACTTCCATTACATTTTACATTTATTATACATTTTATAACTTAATATAACATAATGGAAACAATTTTTCGTTTCACATTGTAACTCGTAAGGATTCACTAATCCATACCATGTTCTTTCACATAATATACTAAACAATTCACAAGTCTTATCAATAAAATACTCGTAAGGCTCATGTACTTGTCTGTACTTACTCATATTAGTCTTATACTCATTCATATGCTAGATTTATACGTTGAATCATTTCAACATCGAAGATTACACATACATCAAAATCAATACTAATAAAAATCACATATCACTTATCAACTTTAAATATCTATTCATAAAAAACTGTAATTCACTAACTATTGTTCCAATCACAATTTAAAATGACAAATCACTTATTGAGCCTAATTTCAGTGTTCAATTAAAATCGCTATCTCATAAATTCAAATGATACTTACCAAAACTTTATCAAATTGGAAATCGTCATTTTTCACTGGTGCCATAGCCTCATCTAACTATAGTCTTCCACTTATTCACTTACTGCACGGTACAATCATGGTCTCGCGTCCTTTGATGTGCGCTAGTACGTATTGAAATTCACTGATAATCACTGATGCGGTCTTTTCACTTATCCGTCAATTCATCACTTTTATTTGGTAGAATGCCATAGCCTAGCTATGGTCTTACATCTTCACTATCACTATGCCATGGTGAAACCATGGACTTATCCATCAATTCATCACTTTTCATTAGAATGCCATAGCCCAGCTATGGTCTTACATCTTAATCACGTATCACACTGATGCCATATCCCAGATATGGCCTTACACGGATCACATATATCACTGATGCCATATCCCAGATATGGTCTTACACAAAAGCACATATTACTCCGATGCCATATCCCAGATATGGTCTTACACGGAAATAACTTATCATCTTATTTTGATGCCATAGCCCAGCTATAGTCTTACATGGAAATCACTTTTCACTTTGTTCCGATGCCATAGCCCGGCTATGGTCTTATACGGAAATCACTTTTCACTTGTAGCCGAAGCTACCACTTATCACTTGTAGCCGAAGCTACCACTTTTCACTTGTTGCCATGGTTCAACCATGGTCTTTTCCGTCAATTCATCTTGTCACTGAGCTGGAATCGCTCAAGTTGATTACTGCAAAACATATTCAGCCATTCTGTTCACAAATCCTAACATATATTCTCATCATCTCCATTAGTCGTATAATTCATATAAATATCAAGAAATAAAACATTATACCATTTCTGACTCAACATTTATCGATTATAATCAGGCATATGATTAATTTAGATACAAATCATTCATATATTTTCCTCCTCCTCCACTCTATTCCACATCCTTAGTATAAATAACACACTTGTAGGAAACATTATCTATAATTTTTACTTTTTACTTATATGCATTTTCAAGCTGTCCATCCGTGTCATAGTCACTAAATTATTTTTATATTGAGCTACAGAACTCCAAATTAAGATCCGTTAATTTTACTTGAAACTAGACTCACATAACTTCTTACTATAATTTTTTTAGAATTTTTGGTATGGCCAATTAGTACAGTTTATTAGTTAAATTCTCCCCTGTTACACAATCCGACTGCTCTGACCTCTCTTCACTAAAATTTCAATTTCTCTTTATACAGAATTCAAAAGATATTCACGTTTATTTCTAATAAAAATAGACTCAACAATATCTCACTCAACTCCTAATTCAATTTCTACTATTTTTGGTGATTTTCCAAATTTAGACAACTGTTGCTGTCCAAAACTGCTTTAGTGTAACATGTTGATTTCTATTTTGTCCCAAATTCCACAATTCATACAATTCAGTCCTTGCTCAATTAACCCCTCAATTGAGCTAATTTTCTCATTTAATACTTTTCTATATCATTTAAAACTACTTCATAACCTTTGAAAATCAGAATTTTAACACTAGGCCTTAATCTCAACTCTTTCACAATTAAGTCCTAAAACCAATTTCCATAAATTTTACTTGATAAATTCATCATATAACAACATTTAAGCTTCAATTCAATATTTATTCATCATATTATTCCAGCACTAATCCACATCAACTTTAAAAATTAGCCATAAAATCAAAAACTAATGAAGTAATAAGTTGGACCCAATTGTAAAAATCCAAAAACATAGAAATTTCAAGGAGAGAGCAAGAATTAAACTTACATGAAGCTAGAGTTTAAAAACCAGCTTGTAACCTCTTCCATGGCTATTTTTCAGCTGCAGAAAATGAAGAGAAAATGAATAGAATTCTAGAAATTCCCAATTTGGTCCCCTTTTATTTAATTATTTTTGGCAATTTTCCAATTTTGCCCTTATTTCACCCATTTCCTGATTTTTCTTAGCTATTGCCGCCCAAAATATCTCTTTTGGGCTTATTTGCATTTTAGGTCCTTCCTCATTTGACAATTGAGCTATTTAATCCTTCTAGCAACTTTTACACCTTTTTCAATTTAGTCCTTTTTATTTAATTAACCATCCAAACGTCAAAATTTTCCAACGAAATTTTAATATTATCTTATCGACACTCCGTAAATATTCATAAAAATATTTATAGCTCGGTTTATAACACCAAGATCTCGATACTTTTTTTCTCAATATCCTGACCGAATAAATCTTTATAAAACACAATTTATTATTTCAAAAATCTTTTAAAAACTACATTTGGCTCGTAAATATTTAATAATATAATCTACGAGTTCATTTGTCAAATTTGGTGGTCTCGAACCACTATTTTCGACATCATTGAAATTTGGGCCATCAAGAAGTATCATGATATCCTCTTCCAGATATTGCGAGACTGACATTGCGAGGGAGACAAATTGGACAAAAAGGGCAGTCTTTGCCCACCCAATTCACCAATCACTGAAGGCTTGTGTAGGGACAATTTTGGCTACAAAAATTCATCAATATTCAGCCTAAAACAACCATTTTTTGCTGACACATTAGTTTAGTTTTAGCCTTAGTTTCTCTAGGTTTTCTCTCAGTTTTTTCTGCAACTTTTCTAGGGTTTTCATTTTCACTTCTTCTTTCTTAGCTTTAGAGTTTATTTTTCTGCATTTACTTCTTGTTTTTAATATTCTTAATGTTAGCTAAGTTAGTTATCACTATAACTTAGGTTTACTTACACTTTTAGTCTCTGTACCTTAGTTGTAAGACATTTCTAGCTTTAGTTTAATGTATTTCAGTTTCTTTTACTTTAATTTAGTAAAATTTTGTTTCTTTTATGTTTATTACTTTAGATTTTCTTGTTGAATGCCTATAGTTTCTTGTTCTTTAGGTTTCCTTGTATAAAAATCTAAACTTTTATATTTTCTTAAACTTTATTTTAATGGTTTCCTTACTTTTCATTTCCACGTCCATTCTCTTTATTTTCTGCATGACTAGCTAAATCTAAAAAGGAGGTTGGTTGATGGAGATGTGGATAAACTGATTTTTTTTGGATAAGGGACTAAATCATAATAAATTGGATTAAATCGAATAAACTTAAAAACTTAAAAAGTGAAATCCTTAGGGTAATATCTAGACAAGTGAGACAAAGAGGTAATCTTATTGTGCGCCAATTCATTAGTCTTGGATTAACCGGTGAGGTCGAGAGATAAATCGGATTAATTCGTATAACTCAGTAAAATTTAGATTGAAAGATAAAATGGAACCAGTTAGTAATTTAAACGTTTTAAGTCCCCCATTCGAGGATCAACTAACCATATCGAAATCAACCAACCACCGTTAGTAATCTATTAATTTTGTACTCTTTACAATTTGGTCATTAGATTAGCATATTTAATTTTCTTGTAAAACTTTCTTGTTATGATTTGTTGTACTATAAAATCATATCACTAGCCGCTTAGACTCTATAGTTTATGCTCTTTATCATTCAATAGCCATCTCATTTGGGTTCGATCCTTGGAAAACTCTAGTATTCTATTGTAACACTACAACTATTATAATTGACTTGTACGCTTGCAATAAAATCGCACTTTAAAATTATTTTATAAAATTGTTTATTTTACGCACATGTGTGAATGCGATCAATTACTGCTGAGATTTGATTGTGAAATGCTCTAGTAACAGACGTAGTGTCCCGTAACCCAAGTCCGGCAACCGGGTCGGTTGAGGAGTGTTACAATTTTAAATGGTAGGTTCTGATACAAAGTGTTAACCTGAAAGCAGTTGCTAAGTACCAAGCTAAGTTTTGACATAAGTGATTAGGAAGTTGGCACTTCTCCAAGAATTGTGAAATAAAGAACAAACAACAAGGGACACAAAGATTGTTTACGCAGTTTGATTTCCTTATGTCTTTGGAGCCTAGCTCGGTAAAAAATATTCACTATCTTTAACACTTACAAAAGTGAACCTAAATCTATCACATCTTAGTAAAAATTTCCTCACTTTTGTATCCTAGAGAATTGGTACTCTCACCACTAACTTCACCCTTGTCAACTTAGGTTGTAAATGTTGGATTTGGTGCCCTAAGTGTAATATTTTTGTTTATGTACACTTGTAATTTATTTGAATAGATTGGTTAATAAAATTATTCATGTATATTGTCCTCAATGGTTTTTGTATGCAAAACAAAATGGAAACAAATATTAGCTTACTAGTTGTCTAATGTTTAACTAATACTAAGCGATATTATGTGGTCAGATTGTAATACGGAAACACAACTTATGTTAGTAGACGAACCTAAACATGTCCTTAGTCTAATCTAATGACCTAATGGGCCAATACAGACCTAGGGAAGGACTAGCAAGTCGATTTAGTGTACAGAACACTGTTTTTAGGCCAAGAACATGACAAGGACAGCGTCATGACGCTAGCATGTGGTGTCTCAACATCGCACTTCAAAACCAAAGAAGTCCCTTGCGAAGTTCAATGTCGCGACACTAGTCTTGTGGCGTCACAACACCAGAACAATAAAGGACAATTTTAAGCCAAGTGATTTTTTTTTTTTGCACGACACATTTTATTCAGTCTTATAGCTTGTAATTGACCTAGTTAGGGCAGAACACATTGCTATATATATTCATACTTAGCCTAATTTAAAGATGCCATTTAGATAGCCATTTTTAAAGTAGATTTTTAGGATTTAATTTTAGTTTCATTTTATTTTCAATTTAGTCTTTTATTTCAAAAACATAAATCTTCTTCTTGTTTTGACTTGGATTCGATTTGGATCCAAGCTTTCATTTATTTAATTTTTATAAATTTCTTTTTTTGTTTTCAATTGCAGTCAACATTATTTTCGCAACTATCAAATGAATTACAGCTTTCACACACAACTTGATATCAAAATGGATCAATTTCTCTATTCCATGTCTTTATTTAAATATTTGTTCTACATGTGTAATTTGAAATTAGGGAAAATTGCATCTAGATCCATGAGTGACTAATTTCCTTAGGGAGATTAATGATCGGATGTGGGAATAATTAATAGAGGAATTAGGGTTTGTTTTAGAATTAGTTGGCTTAAATTATACATGCTTAAACCCTAGGATTAATAACCCAACAAGTAATTTATGTAAATGAGGTCGAAAGAATAGTTTATTGAATACCTCATAATTTATCTCGGTTTAAACGACAAGGTCGAAAGATAAGTTATTTTTCTTGATTAATTAATTAGTTAAAGGTCGAAAGGTAATAACTAGTTAATTAATAGTCAATTCACTAAAACCAGAGTTCTAGAGTTAATTAGGAACACTAACGTGAGTTAATCTTCTGCTTGTTTATTTGAGTTAATTTCGATTGTTGATTTGTTTTCCTTAGTTTTATTTAATTTAGGCTATTTTTGTTATCTAAATTTAATTTGGCCTTTCATACTGTAATTTTAGATTATTACTGTTTATCCCAATTAGTGTAGAAAAAACAAATTTTAGTTTAATTCAATCTCCTTTGGGTACGATTCTCGAAATATTTTTTGGAGTGTTTCGTTGTAACACTTTACTATATTACAATTTGACTCATATACTTATGAACACTGCTGCTTTATTATTATCCTTTTGTTGCAGTATTTCCAATCTAGATGTTTGCACGTCTGGCGGCGGCCGCTCATATACTTTGATGTAAGTAAAAGCTTGAGTTCGAATAATTAAGAAATCAAAAGTTGGTGTGTTTGGTATACGATTTTTGCAGTATGTAGCATCATTCATAATAGTGAAATTAATAGCCCAAGACATGGGTAAATGGTATCTTCTCATTAACATTATATGGTAGATGAAAAATAAACGTCGCCACTAATCGTTTGTCTTTGTAATGAATGACTTAATTACTATATGATAATAATTGACTTTTCATGAAAAAAGATGTAATGATTACCATGAGATAAAATAGGATCATATTGGGAGAGCGGATTTATCCAAAAAAGATTAAGTATATCCTATGAAGATAACACACTTATGACAAGGTCATTAGACGAGTATTAATTGAGCAGTGTTTGTAATGTTATGTGATTGGGGGGAGCTCAGTTACGATACTATTGTAAAATGACTTCGTGACTAAATGAGTTTATAATTAATGAGTAAAAATCTAAAACTTAATTATAAATAATTTGAGCCCTAACCACTTATGTCCAATCATTCCCTCCGCTAGCTTGTAAAAACTAGAAATGAATTGAATGTTAAATCAAATGAACAGAAATGGATAGGAATGACAAAGTTAAAAAAATAGGTAACATTCAGAAATGAATGTGGTTTTCTCACTAAGTATGGAAATGACCTGACAATTAATTTATGATTTTTCAAATTATTAATTAATTAATTGAAGTTAGAAAATGAAATTAAATTAATTGGTCTTTTTGAATTTATTGAATGTAGAAATTAAATATATTTTCTCATAGATTCTTTTACGGTAAAGTTGTCATGATTTTAATGGAATTAGAATGGGGAGAAAATTATTTAATTAGGAAATTAATTAATTTAAATTAATTTAATAAATAATGTCTATTTTGAAAGATAGAAAAACATGTACTGGGTTGGATTAAATTATAAATTGCTAGGTTAATAGTTCAAGAAACACATATAATTGGACCCAATACAGGAAAGGCTCGAATCCTCATCATAATACATATGAAGGGAGGCACGCCCTATTAGCCGCCCCTCTCTCCTAGTTCAACTAGGGGATTTTTTTTCTATTAAATAGACATTAAATACATTTTACTAATTCAACTAGGGCTTTACTTCCTCTCCCTATAAACAAATGACACCGGTAAGGTTAAAATTATTAATAAGTTTTACTTCAACTTTGAGATATTATTATTCTACCCGAGAATAGTGAATCTTCTGGGAATAACAATACAATCAGTTTCTATAAGACAGATTTATTTTCCCATGAAAGTAAGGAAAATAATTTCAGGTTCTGTGTTTGATTTTAATTTGTTCAAACACACGCTCAAAGTACTTCGTGATACGACAATAGTGGAGAAGGTCGTTTGATTGAAAGCTGGAAACGATAAGAATCCGTCTAGCCCAAAACACAAGTGTGATTTCGGGAAAAAGTTTATTGCTATAGATATCACAAATTGGCTCGATTTTTAAAATTTTAATTTTTCGCTATATAATAAAATTGTTTTCGAACTAGATTTTTTCCAATAATAAAGCCATAACACAAGCTTTACAATCAAATGCACTCTCAAAAATAATATTCCTCACTTGAACAAATTAAGTGCACTTCATCTCAGTACATAAACTTATACAAGTCTCTCAAATATATAGAGTTTTTGAGACTTACTAACATAATGAAAATCTATATGAATCTCTATTAAATAATAGTTAAACTAGTTGAATATAATATAATAATAACAAATAAGGTAAACAAGGATTGTTGGCAGTTAAGTCCTCAACATCCTAATCCAATCCAACTTCCTCGATCTAAGGGATTAGATAGATGTGATACAATTTGATCCAATTCTTTAAACATATTCTCAAAATGATATAATCTTTATTAATGGGTTAGATACAATCCACAATATTAGCACAACCCAAAAATTTGATTTAATAAATTGCCAAGCACATAAATATGGAAACAGGCCAATCTATCACAGTTCTTCAAGAAGTGGGGACTTCCTTAAACACATCTTAATCATTCCATATTTTTAAAATTACAAAATACCAATGCATTAAGTAACACAATGTACCAATAACAACCCAACCAAACAAGACCTTTATTTTCTTAGATTTTTTCAATGACAATAAAATTGAATAGCGAATAAAGTCTTAATAGTGTTAACAATGCTAAGGCCTTAAAATTTTTAACAATTGAGTTTGACTTTCATTATGTATATGGATTCTCCCTCTAGATTGAAGTCGCACCATATGTGACCGATTTGAATATATTATGATATTGATAGGAATTATTTATAATTTATATTGTAATATGATATCATGTATAAACTTTTTTAAAAAATGATGGTAAAATTTAATAGGTTGAAAATAGAGATGAAGATTGTGCTTGGACTTAACTCATCTTTAAAACAAGGTCAAATTATGTTTGTGTAAATTGTGAATTTGGTATTTGTACTATAATTTGATTATTTTTAATCCTTGCACTTTTAAAATTTAAAAATTTTAGTACTAACCAAATGATAACTATTATACTTATTAAGTTAAGTTCTATTATTTTTAATTTTTGATGTATCAAACATATTACAACATATATAATGCTACGCTTGTTTATTTTTTCACATATTACCCCAAAAAATTAATTAATAGATTTAAATTTATTATTTGTATTAAGACTGAAATTCTAAAATTCTAAAAATATAGCCAGTATGAACATTTAATTGGTAAAGAAGAACTAAAGATATAATTTTATACATAATACAAGATTAATAATATAATTTAACCAAATAAATTTAACTTTTACCATTAAATTATGACTAAAATTTCAAAAAATATAAAAATTAAATTTACAATTTACGAGTCTAATAAGCATCCCCTTTACCCCTTTTCAAGTCATTTTTATACCTTCAAATTTTGGAATTCAAATAATCCAATTATTTTTCTTAAACAGTCTAATTCCAAGGACACTCAAGTAATATTATATTTTAGACAAATAGCTATTTGCTTAATTGGATGTGGAAGATGAAGATACACATGCACTGTTTGTGATGCTAATCATGGCTTAACAATCCATACGCAACCCAACTAGCTTTTGACTTTTCCCTTTGCTTTTAAGTTTAGTTTGCTCAAATCATCAGTCTTACATCTAAAGAGATAAGGACAAAGAAGCTAGTGGCTGGCCAAAAGAAAAAGAGGGCTAGTGTCACACAAGAAAACTGCATTTTCATTTCATATAAGGAACGATTTCTTTTATTGGACGATAAAATATATATACCAAACTAACAATTAACAATCTGAAAGATCTTGAGGAGTTGGTCAATGATAAGAACTGGAACAAACCAGCATAGGAAATAGGAATTTCAGGCTTATATATATATATATATACTCAAAACTTTTAATTATTTATAAAAATGACCATCTTAAAACTTATATAAATAAATAATCCGTTTTAAACAGTAAATCCTGGTGTCACGTTGTTATTGGCGACACCACCCATCACAATCATCCAATGATTGGCTCGTAAAATTAAAAAATAATTTCTTTAACTGTCACCGTTACCATTAACGACACTAGTATATATTTGTAAATCCGCTTAAAAATACTAATATTTTAAGAGAAAAGAAAAAAATATATATTTTAATAGATGCCATAGTTGTCATTAGCGACACCAGTGTTTTTATTTAAAAAAATAGTATAAAATTGAGCCACCATTGCTATTGGTGTCACCAAACTTCTTTTATTTGAAAGGGTTGTTTTTAATGTTTTTCCATTAACAGATTTTAATTGCATTAATTAATAGTGTTAATGCTAATTAATCCATCTATTTAACCTTTTTTTTTCCAACTTTTCTTCAATCTCTCCCATAATATTTTACTTTTCTGAGAGGTTTTTTAATTTTCTTTCTATCATTCTAGATTCACATTTCTTACCATCAAAGTTTTTCAAGCTGAGTATATATCAATTTTTTTTCATCCTCATGCTTCTTCATTTGACGAGGAAAATACCATTCAAATTTTTTTGACAAAACATACACCGCTAATGGCAACGACAGGACCAAAAAGATTTCAACATTCTGTTAAAAAGTCACCGATACCGCCAATAACAACGGTGACACCAATCTGACACCCTTTTTTTAAAACAAAAACACTAGTATCGCCAATAACAACGGCAACACCCATTAAACTATATTTTTTCTCTTTTTTTGTTTTTTTCCCAAAATATTAGTATTTTTAAGCTAGTCTACAAATACACATATTGGTGCCACCAATGTCAAAGATAGCACCCAAAAAAATCATTTTTTTAATTCCACAAGCCAAAGGTGATTATGATAGGTGGTACCGCCAATAGCAACGGCGGCACTGAAATTTACTATTCGAAACAGGTCATTTACGTATGTGATTGTCAAGAGAATCATTTTCGTAAATAATAAAAAATTGAGTCATTTTTATAAAAAAAAAAAGCCAGAATTTCACGTGTGTTTACATTTACAATATGTTACATCAAGATTCTGAATTTATATGTTCACTACCACAAAGTAAATGGAATTTATACATCTCAGAGAAACAAACATACAGATTAGACATCAAGGACTAACATCATTAAAACTTGCGTGCATATTGCATTCCCTATCCTCTATATCTATCCATTGTGCCTATTTGTATAAACAGGTCGGCGATAGTCAACCACATCGGATTGAACAATAGATGTTGGTTAGCATGCAAGTTTAGGTATACCTAAATTGTAAATTTGTAATGCAGATCCATAAGAAAAAGGGTTTTACTTAAATCTATGTTAGATCTTACGAGTGCACACAGTCACAATGTCGTGCCCACCAAGTGGTATAGCCATTAGAAAGACAATCACCGGAAATCAACTCCTGCTGCTGTGTTCTCTCCCAGAATCCTCCTTCAAACAGGCAGCAAATAAAAACTGAATTTGTCTCCATCGGTTCAATGTAGCAATTTAACTCTCCCTTAGAAAGTAATGTGTGTCAGACTTTGGGCAGGTCAAGTTCTCTGGGTGATCTGACAGTAATTTCTTTTTCCCTCTTTTTGCCGATATATTGCTGATTATCGAGTCATCTATTGTATGTCAATTGCCAACTGGGGCAACCTGAACAAGAGATAATGTGAGATTCGATCTGATAATCTCGTACGGAAGTTGAGGTTACAAAGTTAAATTTAACATTACTTGACTATCACTAGAAGCATCAAGCACTGTCATCATCTTCATGCGTTTTGCCCCGGATGCATAACTGGTCTTTTCTCCATGGTCCTCAGCCACAAAATTCTGATCTGAGACCTCTATAAAAGATCAAATACTTAAATTATACAAAAGATAAAGCAACCAAACCACATCAACAGAAAAAAGGTTGAAAATTTCTCAGGGGACAAACAAAGTAGTATAAACAAGATCCTCCCAAAAATCCAAGCAAAAGGAAAGTGTCCAGATGGCAAGAAAGTTCTGAAGTCGCAGAAAATAAGAACTGATCTATCAGAATAAAGGAATCCTTAACAGGTACTGGCTAGTGGCTACCATAGAAGGAATTAGAGATGCTTAATCACGAGTCACTAGGATGATTTCTCATAGTAACCCACTTGGACACCCGACATAATATAGGTATATATTACATATCTACTGCTAAAGCCAATGAGATATAAAGAACTTCAAATCCTCTTGAGTACTTCAACCCATGTTCTCCATCTAATCACTCTTATTTCACAAAAGCATTTTAATCCACACTGGTGGTTGGTTGCATGATGCTGAACACTTCACTATTATCCTGTCACTTCTTGTATAAGCTTATATTCTTCCTGAACTTAGTGAGATATTTTGAACTGCCTAACACTTGGTAGATAAAGCAAGGCTCCTCGAGCAAACCATTCATAAAAATTCCCTTTCAACTTAGTACTGCAAAACCTGGTCATGGATTACGTTCCTTTCAGCCTGATCTTACTGGAACACAATTCCCTACATGGCATCTCCCCAACTTGAGTCTGTTAGGATGGAGTGTAGTGCGGGCCACCGCTCTATATCACGTGTACCTCCCAGCCAAAGAAGTACTTCGTCCATTCCATTCTAATCGAACAAATAACATTGTCTAAAAGTCCTCTTCCTTTGTAATCCATCATTAAAGCTACTAGTGACAAACAACCAAATCTAGGCAGATCAAAGGCAACGACTGACAAGACTTCAAATATGTGAAGATCAAGTTGCTTTTACCAATCATGCATAGACAGACAGGCCTTCACTGGCGTTATACCATTAAGTCAGTAACATAATCCAAAACACTCATTCGTGAAACATTTCCATCAAAATATACTAGGAGAAGATGCTTGTCTGCATAAAGCATAAAGCTCCAGGAACTAAAGCGTGCTCACGAAAAATTGAATGCATAGACTCTAAGTATGCACAAGTTACCATGAAATATGGAAACTCTTAATAGAGGTGAATAAAGGAGAAAAGAAAAAGAGGAAAACATACTAACAGATACAAGCTTTTAATTATATTTACCAGCAATGCAGCTATCCAATCTGTGATTGCAGGAATTAACAATGGGATTGTGCTTTGAATTTCCTGCTGACTTGCAACAGAAGTTTCTATTACTTCTCGAGTAGATTTCATCATTCGGAACCGCAATTTTTCTTGGAACAGGAAATGTTATTGAGCTGCATTTTCCAGCAGACCTAAAATGATGTAACCATGGACTTCCCAGGACAGCACCAGAATCAGCAGTGCTTTCCAATAAAGGGTCATTGCTCTCATAGTTCATCTTCTGGCCACAGCCATCTTGTAGGATAGAAAACTGAAAAGATAATGAAGATAAATTATTGAAGCAAGGCAATTAATTGAGATGACATCATAACATGAAGCTGTCAAGCAGATTAGGTCTCTGACCTGATGAGAAGAATTATGTCCTGCTAGCTGTTGGGGGAACAGACATGGGTCTCGCATTCCCACTTGTGGGTGACAGCCATGCAAGCTCTTAGAATAATGCAACTGCTTGACAAATGATGCTTCTAAGGAATCAAGATAAGTGTTGTGCTTTTCATTTGTCCAAACCATAGTTTGTCCCTGTAAAGTTAGAATTCAAATTAACAAAGGAAAATAATAAGGCTGAACCACTAGGAAAAGATAGCCCTACAATAAAGAGAAAAATTGAACACAACTTATTGCAGGCAGGGGAAAAATTTAACCATTTACATTTACAGAAAAGAAAGGTTTCCTACAAGAAGAGGACAATCTTTAACTTACCATCCAATCCTCAAGAACTCCAAATAGCTGAAGTATGATTCTACTAGGTTCTAACCAATCGTCCTGACCTTTTAGGATATCTAGGATACATTTTATTATAGAAACAGATGGCAAAGGTACTGACAAATACTTAAACCTAGGTTGGAAGAACTAGTTGATGCCAAGAGGAAATTGCAAAACCAACCAAAGGAATCCAGAATTGCAATACTAAAAACTACATCAGGAAGTTAGAGATGACTGGACAATTAAAGCTGCTGATGAGAAGTCTATTGATAGAAAACAAAGAATTAACAAGACATATTTGAGGCATTCTATAGGGTACCTAACAACCACCAGAAGAATCCCATCAATATATGCCAAATGGAATAAGGAAATGGAAATGTTTCACATAGATGTCACTAGAGCCTGCTGCAAATCTAGAGGGAACTAGATTCCAAGGGCCATAAACAAGTATGCACTTTTTCTTTCTCAAAAGGGAAAATAACAGATCTCTGGAACAACACAGTGAGCCATAGAAATAGCAACGAGGGGGAGGGTGGGGACCAATAATAGATAAATCAAGTCAAACAAGTTTAGTAATCACTTAATCCAAGTGAAACCTTCTACTTCCATTAAGGGTATCCTAATACACTTGGTGAATCAAATGCTTAGCCTTGGACAAAGAGAATGGCGTATAGGCTATTTTCCCAAAATTCTAGCATTTTAGCCCCAGTAAGGAGGAATATCCCAGAACATCCACCAACTTTTTGGCTCAAATACCATTTTATTTGCATTACCTGTTAAGAAAGATGAGATACTTGTCCAATGGTAAATGTCTAATACAAACTTAAGATTTAATTTAAACAAAAGTTTCTAAAACATCAAAGAATAGGACAATGGATGAAAATGGTATGCCAAAATTACCAGAGTCACAGATCAATCTGCAATAGAAAAATGTAACCAATTCTATCTAGATAACTGGAAAATAGACTTTAAAACTTCCTTCCAGCCTTCCACTCCACTATTAAATTATTAGAAACTAAATCTTCTGTTAGACAGAAAAAGAAAAATGAACTCCAAATTACAAAGTAAGACACCTTCGATTATCCATATTATAATATTTCCAACATGCATGTAGAGGGAATAAAGAGTTGCTATGTTCTCTCAAGTTCTTTTCAGTATGCGAAATCACAGCCAGGTAGAAATCCCCAGATTGGAGCTTATCACCATTGCTTTGCTGGCTGCGGCATCACATTTTTCATTAATAATAAGGGGAAATTTCTCTTAAAGTTTTCAGTAGGAATTGCTTCCAAGTTCCAACAGTTTTAATCCCTACGAATATCTCAGCAAGCATGAGGGTTATGAGACACCAAACCTTTCAGTAGTTTGTTGTAGGTGTATAAGAGTCATGTCCCTATAAACTCTAAAATTTAAAGAGATAAATGGGACAGTTATGGAGAGAGTTGATTGTACTACGACAAAATACTGAATTTCCATTTCTACACTCCAAAAACCGTGAAGCGTGCCAAACCATTAAGATTTATAAAAACTGAGATTATCAATAAAAGATCAGTAGATTCAAAATTTTGTGCAACTCAAATGAACTCAATGGGTGACTGTCACTTCCAAAAATAGGATTAATTTAAATGCTTTCATCATGATCTTCATTTTTAAGGACAACAAATCATTATTGGAAAAAAATTGAAAAAGAATATTATCAATTGCAACTTTCTTCTATGAAGAGATCTCATCAACCCTCTAGTTTTCCCTAATTTGATTTTCTAACTGAAAATAGAGGCTTCACTAATTAAGAAAAAACAAATTTTCAGCAGTCAAAACAATATTATAGAATTATCATATCACTAATAACCAAATACTAAAATTTGTTGGTGAAGAATAAGACATGCAAATCCATAATTCAAATTTTTAAAGAAATCAATTAGAAAGGGAAATTACCAGTTGTGCAATTGGAGTAGGATCTCTGAAGCTTTCAATGGTAACACCAGAATCAGAGAAGTCCAAGTTGGTTTGAGTTAACTCAGGTACGCAAGCTTGAGGATGCAAAGACGGAGCCGGAAAGGGAAAATTCCGGTAGAGGTTATCTCCCATTGTGACTTTCTTTGCTTTTGTTTCAAATTTTGAGAAAGGAAAATTTGATACCTCAATTTAGCAGTAGAAAATGGAGAGAGGCGGTGTTGAGGTGGCCAATAAAGGCTCCACATAGAGGTACTTTTACACGTGTCAATACATCATGTAAGTGCCACATCATCAAGAACGATAATATCTTTGGCGAATGTCAACCAGATATTTATTTTTCTTCCGCGCGCCCCCTTCAAGCTGTGCGAATTGGAATATTCGATGACCCGCATCTGGGGTTTACGCGCTTTTAGTTCTTACCTTCTTTTTTTTTTTCTCTCTGTGGGAATTTGCGCGTGCCGGCAATTTTGCAGATTTCCCTTCTGACTCGACGAGCGTTATACACTGTACTTGGACTAAAAATTAATTTAAAATATTCTGATAAAAGAATAATTAAATAATATATTTTATTTGGGTAATTAAAATTATTAAAATAACTTTAACCATTTTTATTTGGCTAAACAACAACAAAAACATTAACTATAATAAATTTTATAATTATATTCTTTTCATAAAATAGAATTGTTATTTTTAATCATACTTCATGTTCGTTTTATGGTTTATATTCAGGATTTATGGTTGCCCTTCCCAACAATATCGTCTCCAAAATTTGAATCTAGTTCTTTTCATTGGGAATGTAGTATGTCTTACCATTACACCCAACTACCTGTTAATTACTTAAATAGAATTCTAAACATACTATTTATCTCTTAAGTAATATTAAAGTTAATTACATTAATTAGTTATTATTTTGCATTAATTGCGTAAAGTAAAATTATATTGTATGTTAAAAATACTTTAATTATTATTTGAAAATTTTCTATTATAATATTTGAATAAATAAATTAATATACTTTAATTATATCTAATAATTCAAATAAGAAAAATTATTTTATGCTAATTACTGCAATTAAAAATATAATATTTAAAAATTAATTAAATATTAAATACGTAAAATCATATACAACGCATGTGAAAAAGCATGAGTTTGGAAAACTTTTTAAACTAACGGAAATACCCTTTAATAGAGTTATTACTAGAATAGAACTCTAAGAAAAAATATAAAAAATTTGTGATAATTATAATTATAAATTTATTTACAATTATTAGTTAAAATTTTGATGTAAAAAATTTATGTTTCTTTTATTTTTTAAATATGCTAATTTCATTTATGTAAAAATAAAATTATTACTCGAATAAAACTAAAATTATCTTAATTATCACTTAATTAATATTAAATTTATATACTAATTAAAATTAATTTTACCTTTATAATAACATTCTAGACATATTCAATTAAGTAGTATTTAAAAAAAATTACTAAAAAAAATAGAGATTATTAGCATCAATAAATTAAAATAATATAAAAAAAGAATGAAGCACTAAAATAATGGTTCTTCAAATAGGCAATATCGAATCATATTCAAACAACAATGACACTGGAGAATGATCGAATGTTAGTTTAGTTTATGATGAGATAATATTATTTTTTAATTTTTTATAAGTTGTTTATACTGTATGAAGCAAGCATTCTTAAAACCGTTTCTTTTTTTTTTTATCTATCTATTATTTATTTGGTGTAGGTGTAAAATGTATGGTAGATGTGGAGTGTCTTGTATTTTTAGGTTAAACTAGAGTCAAAGCACGTTTGACATCACGACGAGGAAGCTCACAACATCTCGACGACGTGACGAACGACGTCACTACGAGGCGATCATGATGTCGCAACAACGCGATGTGTTCCCCACAAAACCGGGTTTCTTCTCCTAGTTAAACTCTAGTATCTTTTCTTGGCCAAACTCTAATGACTCTAGGGATATTTTAATCATATTAGCCTTTGAATTTTAGCCTATAAAAGGGGTCTTTAGTGAAGTCTCCTTAGTGAAGTCTCCTTTTACTCGTAATTATATTTTTGATTATTTGCTCATTAGTGAAGTCTCATTTTGCCCATGATTTTTTATCCTCTTAATTGAAGGAGTTTTTCCACATAAATATTTATGTATTTGATCTTCTCTACTTTTCTTATTCGTCGTTTATTCGAGTTTATCCACAACGATAGGTTTGTTTTTAAAAAATGTCAAATTTCAACAATTATTTTTTAATCACTATTTTCAAATGTGTTTATTAATTTAGTGTAAATATATTTTTCTATTTATCATGAATTATTATAATTGTTGCATGATGTATTACTTTTTTTTTTCAAATTAACATTATACTTTATTTTTTTTATATAGTTCGAAATTTGTATATTATTTAAACATTAAGAGGAATTATCATTATTGATGATCGGTAACAATAATTAAAGTACGTAATTTAAAAATTAATTAAAAATGAAATGCGTAAAATCACATGTGAAATTAAAAATTAGTACATATAACAACACAAGTTTGAAAAAAATTTTAAACGGACAAAAACACTATTTATTTTTATCATATTACTAAATTGACATTTAAAAATAATTATAATAAGAGATAATGACAATATTTACCGCTATACTTTAACAAAATTATCAATGCAATCCCTGCACTTGTAATTTATCCAATTTGATATTATACTTTTTCTTCCGTTTATCATTATGGTACTCCAATCTAAAGATATCAATTTCTGACACAAGAGAGAAGGTGAACCAATTATAAAATGGCATGTGGTATGTGGGCCATAGAGAAAATAGTAAATGATCAAAATTTAGGGACTTGCTAAAATTTTCCGGTCAAAATAATTAAAAGAAAAAGTAAAATTAAAATAAATATATGATAAATTAATGGGATTTTAAAGATGAAATCGATTCATTTAATAAAAAAATTTTAAACAGATGAAGACACATAAGTTTATAAATATAATAGAAATAACTTATTACAATTTATTTTTCTTTCTGGGTTTTTTCTCTCTAATTTTTCATCCTTTCTAAAGATGACCGTTGATTAATGATTCAAAGGATTAAGTCTCACAATTCTTCAAAGCACTAATCTATCGTTAATTATGTCTTGTATTGAAAAGCATGAGTTTACAAACTAAATCAAATTTTTTAATTTTTAACATGGCTTAATCAAACGGTTATAACTTTTTCATATTTATCTTTTAATCACAATCATTGATTTAAAAAAAAATCTCACAAAGGGTCTGTTTTTTTATTTGGTTGGTTCTTAAGCAGCGTCTCCACAATAATGTTGAAAGAGTTAAAAGAGGTTTAGTGGTTGATCATTTATATTCTATATGTGGATTTCATTCGGAAGACATTCTTCACGTTCTTAGAAATTATAATGCAGCTAAGGATATTTGGAGCCAGGTCATAATAGGTAACTAATTAACGAATTTTCTCTCTCTTAATATACAAGACTGGATCCTTTCTAATGTGCAGGATGCTTCTGTGATCGGAGGGAGGAACTAGTTGAGCTTGTCTTTTTGGAATTTTAATTTGGCGTCTCTAGAAAAACCGTAATCTTTTTATAATTCAAGATCATTCTTGAAGTTCAAGAGTGATTGTCAAAAGCTCGTACTATTGGGCTATCCAATGGTTTTCAACTTCTAGAGATGTTCCAAGTGGTGGTTTTGTTTTTCCCTTGGAGGAGCAGGTTTTTGGTTCTAAGATCTTCCTTAATATGGATGGAGTAATGCGATTGGATTCCGAAAATGTATCTACTGAGAGGGTTGCGAGAGATATGAATGGAGAGTGGTTATTTGGTTTTAACTGATATCTTGGAAAGTGCTTGATTTTCAATGCTGAACTTTGGAGCATTTTTGAAGGTCTCAAGCTTGTTCAACGAAGAGGTCATGATAGTGTAATAATACTTTCGGATAGACTGGACGTCGTTCAAGCCATTCAAGGAAGTACTTCATACACACCAAACTCTGCCTTGATTCGACTAATTCAGAGTATTATTTCTTAGGAGAAACTATGGTTATTGCGTTACATTCCTAATGAACAAAATCAAGTTGTTGATTGCATGGCAAAAGAAGCTTTATCCTCTAGAGTTGATTTGCAATTTTTTAAACTTCCCCTATTATGGTTTGGAATTTCTTAGATTTGGACTAGTCTAGAGGTTTTCTTTTTCAAACCTTTCGGATGTAATTAATTAGTTATTCCTATTTGTTTTCACTAAAAAAAAATCTCACAAAATCTCGTTATAATAAGATCTGTGGTTACCATTTTTTAATTTTTTAATTTTTTACTTTCTTTGTTATTATATATACTAAAATTCCATGACAAGCACTTTGTGGGTGAAAATATATATTTTTGTGAATAATTATAATAAAAAATGAATTGAAATTTATAAACATAAATTTTAATTAAATAATTATTATCAAAATAAAAAATTCTAAATACCCCTAATTATATTTTATTTTTACAATTTTAATTTTTTTTATATCACTTTAAGAAAAATCATAAAATGAAATATAAAAAAATTAAGATATATTTATTTAAAGAAATTAAAATTGGTGAAATTGTGCAGTCCTAATCAGTGAAAAAACTACTCATAATTACTTTGGGATATTCAAAAAAATTTGAAATTGTTATTTAAGAAAAATCACGTACTATCTGAGTGGTTTTCTGAAAAAATACAAAAACCTTCCGAGTCCAAAATATTTGACCCAATTTACATAACGTGTAGGGAGTGGATACCATCATAAATAGTGTAGAAATTTGGAATTATATCGTATGTGTATTCGTGTAAAAATTATATATTTAGAATATATGAGTGTGTTTGAAATTAATATAAAATTAATTAATAATAATACATGCGATATGAATGATATTAAAATAAAAAATTAGATTAAATTGTGAGTAAAATGAAATTTAAACACATAAATATATTAAATTAAGAATATCAAATGCATTATAATTATATAGTCATCAATCTTGAATTGATGTCGAGGTAGCTTATGATACCAATTTAATTAATAACATTATCAATATATACAATTGGTTGAGGTAATAACGTATTCATAATAAAATTAAAATGAACAAAAAATTTTAAGATAAAGTTTTGGTTGAGTAGTAAAATTAAAATTTTAATAAATTCAAATGTCATAGATTCAAATTCCATTATATGTAAATTATTTTTTTTTTAGAAAAATAAAAGATTAAATCACCTTAGAATAATATAACTTATTTCAATATGGAAGGATTTTTTTTTTGTAATTGTCCTAGATGTACAATTTATGAAAGTAATAAAGTGTGCATAATAAAATTAAAATATAAAAAAATTTAAAAGAAAATTTTAGTTGAGTGGTAAAGTTAAAATTTTACAGACCCAAATGGCATATGATCAAATCTTACTATATGCAATTTATATTTATTGGTTTAATTTTAAAAATAATAGATTAAAGTACCTTTAAATAATATAATTTTTTTTAAATATAAAAAATATTTTCATAATTTCTTTAAGTGAGTTAATGCCTGATTAATTAAAAATATGAACTCAATTAAAATTTTAAATAATAATATAAATACAAAAAGTTAATTAAGAGAAACAAAATCCTCCCTTTGAAAATTTGAATTTAGATTAAAATATGAATTTAAAATTTAAAATCTAAATTTTTGTTTGAATGTGGAATAAATCCAACTTCATTTGAAAAGAGACCAAATCCAACTATTTGGTACTTGTAAGTGCATTGTTTTTGTTTTGATAATGATATACATCAGTTATATATATATATATATATATATATTAATTATATGCAAATATAAAATACAAAATTATTACTTGGATTCAATAATTTAATTTAATGATTATATTTCAGTATTTTTCCAAATGTGATTATAAAAATAAATAATATTAAAATATTAAAAACTAATTTAAAATATCAAAATATTGTAACAATCGATAGTTATACATTGATACAAATTAATATTGGTTAGAATGAATTAAAATACACCGAAAATTTAATTAAAATAGAACTTATCATTTTATAATCTATATTGACCAATACATCTAAAATAATTTATTATAAACTTTGGTTCATTTTTCTTGTAAGCTTGTACAAGTGTTGATGAGATAAATAGAAAGGAAAAAAAAAAGTAAACATGATTCATACACAATGGGATTTAAGCTAAAATAAATTTAAAGAAATATCATGCATCATTTGCACAAAATGAGACTTGAAGTTAGCATTTAAAATCTCAAAATAATTTTCATAACACAACCCAAGCTTTTTTGGGAAATTTCTTAGGTTTTAAAGGTTAATGTTTATGGTAGGACACATTTCACAAACTAGTAATTTAGTCACCCATGTATGGTTTAAAGAATGTTTTGATTATTGAATTTTAAAAAATTATAATATGGTCAATAAGAGTATCTATTTATTATGTTTTGATCCTAAACCATTAATTATCTTTAACAGTATAACGATAAATTGATGTTGCTGTTAATAATATTTTTATTATTTTTTCTTTCCCTCCTTTATACATCAACTCTATCTTTTTATATGTTTTCTCCCTTTCCTTTCTTCTATTATTTTGCTCCTTATTCTTTTCGCAGGTTCTTATAATGATTTTTCTTTGATCAAAAATTAGTTTCTTTTATCATATATGAAACAATTCTCTCTTTGAATAAATTTGGCAGTTCATTGATTATAAGCTTCTAAGCTCTACTAAAGAAATTACAAATCTAGACGAAGAGTTGATTGATCTATAGAAAACAAATTGGTAGATCACACATAACATTAATTATACATGGAAATATATATATATATATATATTCAAAACCCACATCATATCTGCCAACTATACTAACAAAGTTGCAAGACGTAAAAAGAACGATGATAAGCATTGTCCATTAAAGAAATGAGGTCTAAGTGATTAGTATACCAATCTCATTGTAAAATGAAACTCTCTTCGTAACACTTGTTGCTTGCACCAAGGCTTTTTAAAAACAAGAGATACCCATGATCAGTATTACTTAAGAACTCCTGGGTCGACCCAAAAAATGTTTGAACCATCAACTATCTATGATATCTATGTTTTCAAAAAAAAAAAAAACTAGTGACATGGCTTTTCACCAAGCTAGCATAGTGGCCATGTTTAGGTCCACTTTTCACATGAACAACTACAACAAATAAGGAATACTCCAAATCAACATCTTTCACAATATTGCTCAATTAGCTCAAATGGAAATGTAACGTCCCAGAATTTTCGATGTTGGAATTCATATCGTATCAGTAATTGAGTAAATAAAATTATGAGTAAGAGTATTAGTTAAATATGATTTATTTATTAACTAAGTAAAATATTGAGGAGAAATATTGAAATTGAATTGAAATATTAGTAATAAAATAACCTATGGACTAAGTTGTAGAAGAAATAGGGTAACACCCCTTTCCCAACCTGATCGTCGAGTTAAAGCTACAGAATGCTATAGTCGAAATAGAACAATTACAGACATTTAAATTCTATCATTTCAATCATTCAGTACAATTTAAAACCTTTCTTGAGTCATATTCGAGCTTATATAAGCTTTAAAATTGACTTGTGTTTAACAAGGACCAAACTGTAAATATTTCAAAAGTTCAGAACGACGTCATGACGTGAGGATCCTCGTCACAATATGACAAACTGACTTGGCCTAGTTGTGACGACGGGGTTCCTTGTCACGCCATTTCCCGAAGTCCCAAGCTCATCACAATGAGCTTTACACGATGTCACGACGTAAACCATGTTTTTGGTGCAAATTAGACTTTTTGATACCAAATCACTTGGCCACCCAAACCATAAACCATATAAGTGTAAAATTGCACAACTTACTTGAATAAACCAAACAACAACACATGCCAAATAATTCATTTAACCATTTCTAAAATCAACAAATGCATTATGCTTTAAGTAGGCACATTTGCATATCAAGCAACTTATAAAACTCAACCTATTCCATGCCATCACATTATCACACAATCTTTCATTCAACAAACTAAACACAATGCACATACCATGCTTAAACCTTATACCAAGATCATACCATAATAATAAGCCACATTCTTACCAAATATACTAACTCAACATAATAAACATATTATGCATTTCTCATATATACACATAAGCATACAAATGTTCTAAAACTAAAGTTTATAAGACTCCTATATACATACCACATAACCAAAATTAAAAGTGTTCAAAAGTCAACCAAAAAGACGGTCGGATAATGTGAGCTCCGTAATGATCCAATCAACAAGTTTCGCAAACAGACAAACTACAGAGAAAGGAAAAAAAAATAGGTAAGCATTTTGAATGCTTAGTAAATTCATAGGTACAAAAATGATAAACTTACCTTGATATATAAATAAACATATATCAACTAAGTACTTGATATAATTTACCTAACATAACAATCACAACATCAAGGTGAGTCTTAGTACGTAATTAACCATATAAGGTACAATTTGTAAACGTATTAAAGCATATTGCTCATGTAATCATCATAATTCCATAATAATCAAACACAAAATAATCATATGTTTATACTGATACTCTCATCTATACTTTATTTGAACATTACTTATTTTACATGTTAATTCGATTACTCATTCCGTGCTATGGGTATTACTTGTTAAAATTCAGTAAAAAAACTCATATCATTTCATTATTGATTCATAATTTGCATTAACTATTTAGTCCTATGAACTCTAATAAATCAATTTTGTAACACCCCTAACCCCTATCCATCGTCAGAACAGGGTTACAGAGCATTACAGGAATTTATAGATCAAATACAAACAATTTCACATCATTATACATTTATATCATAAACCAGTAATAATCAATCATATCGTCCCTTATATGAGCCCTCGATGTAACATCCCAAACTAGGCCTAAACGTTATGGCTGAATCTGGCGATGTCACATGGAAGGGATTTTAGAAGCGGAGCTAACACGATGAAAACCTTTTTAGCCTATCAACTATTATTTGTTTTTATCTAATTCAAAACGTTTATTCAATTAGTCTATTAGCCTTAAAACGTATCTTTTAGCGAAAGCTTAGGAAAATATTGTGTTATTTGAGCAAAATTATTTGTGTTTAAGAAACACTGATATCTCCAATAACAGAGTCCCCAATAGCAGAGTTCCCAAAAGTAGAAACACTAACGTAGGCCAAGTACGCCTTACACCTTTTCTGAACCAATTTCTTAGCCACAATAGCGGAGATCACATTAGATAAATAATCTCGGCGCTCGCTGATTACAACTACATCATTATTCTCCTCAGTTTTCAGAACGACCCTCTTGATTGCATAATCTAGACTAACTCGGTGCTTGACCAACCAATCCATACCCAAAATTAAGTCGAACTCCCAAATGGAAGCTCCATTAGATCTGCCAAAAAAATTGTCCCTTGTACCACTAGAGGAACATCCCTATAGAATTTGCTAACTTGAACAGATTGTCCCAACGAACTCAGTATAGTAACCTTACTTGAAGTGCTCTCAATGAAAATCCCCAAGTTTTTAGATATTGAACTAGCTATATAGGAATGAGTAGACCCTATATCTATCAAAGTAGTGTATGGTACATCAAAAATAAAGAACGTACCGATGATGACATCAGAGCATCTCTATCCTCTCAGCGTTGGGTAGCATAAACTAATGTAGGTTGCCTCGCCTCAGTCTGACCAGCACATCTGCCTGGTGCTCTTTGTCCTCGGCTCATACCATTACCAACCCTAGTCTAACCACGGCCTCTAGGTGGTAGCTGAATTACTCTCTAAGGCTATGTTGAACCCGGTCCCGAAGCTTGCACTTGATTAGCCCTCAGTGGACACTATCGAATACGGTACTCCAAAGACCTATACCTCAAACATACCTCACCCTTCTTCCAGCATTCGCCCGAATGATGTCTATTATAGTCTCCACAAAGAAGTATCGCAGTAGGAGCAACAGAGGCTCCCACTCTAACTGGCCTATCAGATCTGGCCTTTTTCTTAGGCCTCTGAATAGAACTCGAGGGCTCCGAATCCCTCTTGTTCTTACCTCTCTCCCTATCTCTATTCTGGCACTCCACGCACTTAACATCTTCGGTGATCTTCGCCTTCTCAACCAAAATAGAAAAATCGTGCTCCCTCTACGGAGCAATCAGTACCCTCAGGCTATCTCTTAACCCATCCTCAAAACGAACACATCTCTCATACTCAGATGCCACAATGCCTTGAGCATAACGGCTCAACCTTAGAAATTCGGCCTCATACTTGACCACAGATTGGTCACCTTGTGTGAGGTTCATGAACTCACGCTTGCGAGCATCCACATATCTCGCTTCCACATATTTACTCTGGAAGGTGGTCTTGAAGAAATCCCAACTTAAACGATCAGGCTGAGTACCCTCCTCAACCGTCAACAACCACTAGTATGCCTCATCGAGAAGCAAAGAGACTGCACCCTTCAATTTCTGCTCAGGGTATAGTCCAGATCATTCATAATCCTTTTCATGGCGTTCAACCAATACTCGACCACATTAGGGGCGACTCCTGTAACACCCCTAAATAATTCAGCCCCATTAGACTGGAGTCATTCAGTTACTACAACTCGGCTCCCAGATCCATTGTGAGGTCCACAACCCTTTCCAATATCCTCAACATGGCCTGGGATAATGCGTATCCAGATTCAACATACTGCCCAAAAAAGATAACTCAGCTCGAGCCCCTGTACGACCTCTACCTTAGCCTCGAGTACCACGTCCACGAGTACCTCGTGCACTTATCATATGGTTTGAGTTTTATCTATATTAACAAGTTTTATGCATCATTTTTTAGTTTCTTATTAGAGATATTTTATGCATAAAGTATCAAAAAGTTTAAAAATGTTCGCGAGAATTTCTGTCCCTATCCGTTTCACTACAGTTTCAGAGAGTACTAACTATAGTGTTTTCAGAGTATGCTATCTACAGTATCTTCAACTTAACTATCTAAGTTTCAAAAGTACTTACAAGATCGACGCTAGAGACTTGGTGTACCACATACTTAATTAGAGTCTTTCAAACTATTTGAAAATTAATTTTAAAACATATTCTGGAATCTAAAATTCATAGTCGAGTTTTGTAACCTAGCTCTGATACCACTAGATGTAACACCTCGAACTAGGCCTAGAAGTTATGGTCGAATATGGCGATGTCACATGGAATGGATTTTGGAAGCGGAGTTAACACGATGAAAACCTTTTTAGCCTATCAACTATTATTTGCCTTTATCTAATTCAAAACGTTTATTCAATTAGTCGATTAGCCTTAAAACGTATCTTTTAGCCGAAGCTTAGGAAAACATTGTGTTATTTGAGCAAAATTGTTTGTGTTTAAAAAAACCTTAGCTTTAAAAAAATCTGTATTTTGTCGAGTTTTGTGGTAATAAAATCAGAAATCAAAGTCAATCCCAAAATAAAGAAAACAGTTCGTAAAGTCTAACTTATAATACCTAGAATAAATTAGAATAAAAAATAAAACCATAACTGAAATCATTTCAGTACATATGGTCACCGTGGAACCCCGCAGCACCAATCCGCCTAAGACTGTAGATTACCTGTACAGAACAGACAGAAAGGGGTGAATTTACATAAACTTAATTTGTAACCTAGCAGAATTAGGCATGCATACATACAGACTAACAAGCATCAATCATATACAGACTTGGGCCTAAGCCCATTTCAAATGTAGAGCCAGATACAAAATCAGATATAGATAACAGAATCCTATCCCCATCCTTTACACACCATCTTTGACCATCCCTACACACCATGAGGGGTTAAAAACACCCACCTAGCACTACACACCATATTGGACCGATGTGGCACATATCAGATAAAGTGCAGCCTTGCTGCCAGAATATAGGCGAAGGGTGCCTTTCAGAACACTTCCTCCATATATAACAACCCACCCCAAAAATAGATACAGAATAATCAGATATAACTAATAGTTACAAATATACAAATTAACATGCTCGACATACTATTATTTAGAAATTAGATAGGCATATAAAACAGTACTCAGTCATGCATAGTATTATTTCATACAAACAGAGCATCAGTTCATCAGTTTATAGGGTTGGATAGCCCTTACCGACCCTACTGTAAGCCCACGGTTATTTAAGATGACCTGTGTGACCCTAAGAAAAATTACAGAATTTTGGGTCCACATGTCCGTGTGGGCCCACACGACCAGATTGGTCTTACCCATGTGAATCACACGGCTTGGCCCAAAAACCCACACACCCGTGTGAACTACCCGTGTGCGTGTGGCCTACGCACCCAATTTGGCCTAGCTTATGTAGCGTACACGGCCACACTCCGGTCACTACACGACCATGGCCTTTATCGATCACACGGCTATGTCAACGTACACGGCCTACCACACAGGCGACCACACTTTCATGTGGCGTCGACAAACAGTTTTTTAGCTTCTACCGAATCTTTTTTTTTTTACATTTCGGGTATACACCTGGTACGTTTTCACAACAAACGTAATCTCGAGACCATCAGAACCCTAACTCCCTAGATGATTTTGATTACAATTCTGCAACAAACATGTCACGAACTTCTAGATTCACTGCTGTCAAAATACGGATCTAACGTTAACGAGAATTTGATAGTACCAAAAAGATTAAAGGAAAACTTCTTACTTAGCAAACCAAACTTCCCTACTTACTAAGCGATAACACCACAACCCGCAATAAGAAGCGCAGTTCGTTTAATCAAGAAAGAAAAAGAGAATCAAAATTTTTGCAGAAAAAAAAAAGGAAAACAGAAGTGGAAGAAATGGGCGTCAATTTATTTTCCAAAGAGATTTTTTGAGAAACTAATTCAAACCAAATCCCACTACCTCCACTACTCAAACACTATAGAAGTTCAGTCTTATACAACCTCTTATAGACGCCAGAAGAAAATATTAATAGCTATACTCACTCCAAGACTCGAACACAAGACCTCCAACTCACTTACTCCTTATCACTTGAGCCAGCAAGCTCATTCTGATAAGATTTTGCAAATAATTTAATATAAGCCCACCTATCAAATATAAGGCTTAGGTCAGAAAAATAACAAAATTTACTAAGGACAAGGCTTAAACTTGGGACCTCTCACATACCCCAAAACACTAAACCACTGAAGCAGACAGATATTTGTGTCAAACAAGTATAGAAACATAGCCAAATATTTTGGGGCGTTACATTTGAGGCCCAAAATACGCATTAGAAACAAGTCAAGAATAAACCAGGTACTCAAAATTTTTTTCACAAAACTTCAAAATTTTCCCTAGGTGCAGGGGACACACGCCCGTATGGCTAGGCCGTATGGTTTACACGGTCAAGAGACACGCCCGTGTCTTAGGCATGTAGACATTGAAAGTGGGGCACATGGTTGTATCCTAGCCCGTGACCATGCCCTTATAACTCTGTAACTTGGGTCATACGGCCAAGCCATAAGCCTGTGTACTAGGTCGTGTGAGCATACTAACTTGTAAAAATTTAGGTGCAGGGATCACATGGTCAAGTCACATTCCTGTGTGGTAGGTCGTGTGAAAATACCTAGGCATTCTATTTTGAAATTTTAAAGATGCAGGGGACACATGGCTAGACCACATGCCCATATGCTAAGCCGTGTGTCACACACGGCTGAGACACATACCCGTGTCTCTACCCGTGTGGACGAAAATAGACCATTTTAATGCCACATTTCTTACCCATGTTTTTTATTTCAACCTAAACACTTCAAATTTCATAATAGGCTATAACAAGACCTTCAATACAACCAATTCTTAGCTCTAAAAATATCATATTATCACATATATCATAACATATCAAATTTACCATATTGATCAAAACACATATTTACATATTTATACCATTTATACTATACTATCTCATTCACCAACATGCCTAAAAACTATCCATTAATTAACTACACCCAAACATATATTAAGCATGATGAGACTACTCACACATATATAAGTTCATTGGAAATATAAACAAAATATAATTCATAATATTTACACAAACCGACTTTACTTAAAACCATTCCAACCCTATACATTCCATATAAACCATAGTGTACATTTCAAAAGCTACCAGAATAAGCTGGATAGTGTAACTTGATGTGCTGATCCGATCTTCCAATTTCATAAAAATCTATAAAGACGTTAAATAGCACAAGTGTAATAGCCCAAATTTCAGTAATGTCAGAAATTGTGGTTCAAGACCACCAAATTCGACACATGAACTCGTAGATAATATTATTTAATATTTACAAGCCAAATGTGGTTTTTAAAAGATTTTTGAAATAGTAAAATTATGTTTGTAAAGATTTATTTGGTCAAGATATCAAGAAAAAAGAGGTATCGAGATCTCGGTGTTATAAACCGAGCTATAAATATTTTTATGAATATTAAAGGATTGTCACTAAGGTAATATTAAAGTTTCGTTAAGAAATTTTAAGGTTTTGGTGGTCAATTGAGTAAAAAGGACTAAATTGAATAAAGTGCAAAATTGTGAAAAGTAATGAAATAGCTCAATTGTCAAAAGAGGAAGGACCTAAAGTGAAAATAAGCCCAAAGGAGATATTTTGGGCGGCAATAGCTGAGAAAAATAAGAAAATGGATGAAATAAGGGCAAAATGGGAAAATTGCCAAAATTAATTAAATAAAAATGGGACCAAATTGGGAATATCTAGAATTCTCTTCATTTTTCTTCATTCTTTTCAGCTGAAAAACAGCCATGGAAGAGGTTTCAAGCTGGTTTTTCATACTCTAGCTTCATGTAAGTTTAATTCTTGCTCTCTCCTTGAAATTTCTATGTTTTTGGACTTTTACAAATGGGTCCAACTTATTAATTCATTAGTTTTTGATTCCATGGCTAATTTTTAAAGTTGATATGGATTACTTTTGAAAGCATGTGATGAATAAATATTGGATTGAAGCTTTAATTCTGTTATATGATGGTTTTATCAAGTAAAATTGATGGAAATTTGATTTTAGGACTTAATTGTGAAATAGTTGAAATAAGGGCCTGTTGTTAGAATTCTGATTTTCAAAAGTTATGAAGTAGTTCAAAATGATATAGAAAAGTATTAAATGAGAAAATTAGCTCAATGGAGGGGTTAATTAAGCAAGGACTGAATTGTAAGAATTGTGGAAATTGGGACGAATTGGAAATCAAGATGTCACACTAAAGCAGTATTGGACAGCAGCAATTGTCTAACTTTGAAAAATCACCATAAATGGTAGAAATTGAATTAGAAGTTGAATAAGATATGTAATTAAAGCTTGTTGAGTCTATTTTCATATAAAAGAAACAAAGAAAGCAAAGGAATTTGGTATCTTGAGATATTTACATTTTTGTGAGACTGGTTCAGATTGATTTCGAGATCCCCTGTTCTGAATTGTAAAAATCATTAAAAATTGTACAAAAATATTTATAGAACATAATTTATATGGGTGGATTCCTTATTGAGTCTATTTTTACTAGAAACAAACGTGGATATCTTTTGAATTCTGTATAAAGAGAAATTGGAATTTTAGTGAAGAGTGGTCAGGGTTGTCAAGTAGCGAAACAGGGGAAACTTTAACTAATAAACTGTATTAATTGGCCGCACCAAAAATTCTGGAAAAATTATGGTAAGAAGATATATGAGTCTAGTTTCAAGGAAAATTTATGGATCTGAATTTGGAGCTCTGTAGCTCAAGATATAAATAATTTAGTGACTATGACGCAGGTGGACAGCTTGAATGTTCACATATAAGTAAATAGTGAAATTATTGAAAATGTTACTTATAAGCATATTATATAAATTAAGGATGTGGAATGGAGAGGAGGAGGAGGAAAATATGTATGAATATTCAGCTAGCATGGGTAATTTGCATGTTTTAGGCTCAGGGACTAAATTGAATAAAAGTAAAACTTTATGGGCAATTTTGTAAAAATGCTAGAAATGATCAAATTACATGAAAAGGTTTATTTCATTATTTAAATTGCAAAATTTAAATGAAATTATTATTTTAGTTCAAGATCGGGGAAAAACATGTTTTACGGATTAAATTCAAAAGTGTTGAAATTAGGGAAAATTCTGATGTTTTATAGAATTGACGGGTTGTTATCAATTTGTATGAGAATGACAGCTGGAAATAAGGATTAGATTGCAAGAAATTTATTTATTTGAGCCTAAGGATGAAATTGTCATTAATTAAAAGTTTAGGGGTAAAATGGTAATTTTGTTTAAGAACATTAATTGTATGTATTAGAACATGAAATAAATGAAAATGATGATCAAATTTATTTATAAAGGTCCGGATGACTCAAATACAAGACTTGAACGTGGAAAAAGAAATGATATTAATTATGATGTGTAAGTATGTGATTATCTTTGACACACTGATACAAGTAAATTAAGTATGTTGAGACGAATAATAAATCCAAGTAAAACATGTTGAGAATAAGAATAAATACATTTGAGGGACAATATGTTTAATTTTAATTGGTTTCAAATATAAATGTTAGATGAAATAAAATATTTGATAAATAAATCGGTAACTCCGGTAATGCTCCGTAACTCTATTTCGGTAACGGATTGGGGTTAGGGGCGTTACAACAAGTAAGTTTAATGAAGCTTAGTAAGTTCGATGGGTTAAACATAAGTCTTACCGAACCTAATATAACAAATCAAATAAGCAAACTATTCATGCAATCTCCCTATCAATCACAGCCTTAATAGATGAACACACTTCTTTCAAATCTATTTAAATAATAAACAATAAATCTTTCAATTTTAATTACATAAGTCACTTAGTACATCTTACCAGGTCAAAAAACTGCTTATGGATAAGAGTACATCATTTTCAGAAGCCCGAAGGCTAAATAGAAGCACATAAGTGCTCAACAGAAACCCATAAGGGTTGAAAGGAAGCTCATAAGAGCTGAACGGAAACTCATATGAGTTAAACAGAAGCTTGTGAGAGCTAAACGGAAAGTAAACACTAAAGTTCAGAACAAATGCTGAACCTTGGTTTACTTGGGTAATTTGCTGTCACTTTCCTCCAATGCCGTTAATTCCTCAATTGCTGAATGTACTCATATCTCGCGTTCCATCCGTTTTGAACATTTAATTTAATTTCACAACTTTAACAATATTTCAATTCAATAATAGATATGAATAAACATATATAATACCATTCATCAATACAATATTTATATATATATATATATTAAAGTTTAACTGTACGAACTTACCTATGTCAAATTGTAATATTTGCAAAAGTTCAAGGACTATTATGCTAATTTTCCTTTTTCACGAGTATTTACGGGCTCTTGATATAAAATATAAAATTACTTATTCATTAACATATATTTCAATCCCAATTCACTTCACAATTAATACCCCTCAATTTTTTGAATTTACACAATTACCCTAACTTTTTACAACTTTTGTAATTTAGTCCCTTAACTAATTAGTCTATCAAATGAACTGATTTTTCTCAATTGATAATTTATCTAAATATTCTAGGCTATCATACAACACTTGATAAACAAAAACTTAATACCAAACCCTAATATTTAACCTTTTCACAATTTGGTCCTAAAATCAATATCTAACAAAAATCACTTTATAAAATCATCATACAACAAAATCAAAGCTCTAAATCTATGTTATTTCATCAAAAATATTTAGTATTCATGCCATAATTAATCCACTTTTTGCCTCGCTATTTTTCCAATGCTTATCAAAGAAAATACTAAAATCAAATCCAAAGGAATGAAAATGATTTATAGAATTAAATTCAGTTGAATTTGTAACATAAATACATAAAATTATCTACCTCAAATACTACAAAAGAATAACAAAAAATTCCATATCTCATCCGATTGGTGCATTGGATTTTAGTCCATGCTTTAGGCAAATATAGGATCCACTTCTACAACTGGGAAGTATGGTCCTTATTTAGGTTCAACATGTAAAATAGATAGGGTATCTTTTATAAGAACACTTATGCCTCAACCTCTATCTTGACCATGGCCATTTTTCCCCACTCTAACAACTTCGTCGATGAGTACAACTATACAACGATGAGGTCATAGGTTTCTCCCTCATCCATATTGGCCTCTTAGGCCACGCTGGGCTAATGTTTCCATGTTCTTTCTTTGACATTGCAAAATTGAGCGTTAAATTTGATTTATAAAAAGTTTATCTTATTGGATAAATATAGATTTACAAGAGCTTATCCTAGCAAATAAATACATGGTTTACTGTTCTTCGTAAACCATTAAATATAATATTAGAAAGTTTTAAACCATCCTTAATCAATGTAGCTTGTGGCTTATGTTGGAGATGATTGGTCTAATATGTGATGAGCTCGACAAATTTAATAGGTGTTTCATTAGTCACTTATGATATTTATAGAACCTCTCTAGTGAATATAGAAGCTTTTGTTGTTAGCTCCGCAGGGGTTTTTTAGGGTTGTGCGGGTTAATGGAGGACATGGGGGCGAACCCCTCCTGGGTCGGGTGCGAGGCCAGCACCCGAAATAGGTTAGGTAGTGAGGTTGCTATTGGCTATAGCAATCGAACGATGATGTTAGTTAGTGAGGTTTCTATTGGGGATAGTAATCAAACGGTGATGTTGTTTGTACGATTGTGTTAGTTAGTGAGGGTGTTATGGGTATAGCACCCAAACAGTGATATTAGGTAGTAATGTTGCTATTTGGTATAGCAACCGAAAGGTGATGTTAGTTAGTGAGGTTGCTATTAGGGATAGTAATCGAACGGTAATGTTGTTTATGTAGTTATGTGTATAGTATATAAAGCAAAATACCCCCGTTTATTGGCATGTATGACCTAATTATGCTCCTTTCTCAAAAGAAAATCTATGGGATGATAGCCATTCATGTTCTCTACATCTAGTAAAATTCCTTGTAAGAAAATCTATGGGATGATAGCCATCCATGTTCTCTACATCTAGTAGAATTCCTTGTACCATCTCAAATTGTTGTAATACTCAATCAGATGGATGCCACTTGATGCGGGAAAAGTATATAAGTGGTTTGCACACGTTAAAAACATGGTTATACATGCGTGCCTTTGGTAGTAGTATAGCAACAATCATTTCTGCTTTGTATGGCATCCACAAAAATTACAAAAATTAAAAATTTCTGTTTAGATTCTATTATAAGATGATATTAATTAAAGTAAATGAATTTAACAATATAAAACACAATTTGCAAAATCATTGCATTGCATATCAATTAATGCTTGTATTTCTAACAAATTATTCATTCCAGTTAGTTATATGGTTACAATGCTCGGACCACTTATTAAAATATAAAATATTAGTACATATATAAAATATTTAGAAAGTAATGGATTTTAGGTTTAAGGTTACACTTTTACCTTTTAGCTAGAGGAAAACTGAGATGTTGAAACAGTATAGGTGTAATCCACAAAAGTCAATACAATCTTCACGATTGTCAAATCACAAGGAAATCATTTACTTTCTCGTTCCCCGCTCTACACACCTTGCATAACACCCTATATAGTCATGCCAAAACGACATACCCTCTACTAAATGTACTAGCCATTTGGAAATTTGATAAAAGTGGAAGGTACATGGTATGAACTAGGTTTCTATATTTTTCTAGCATCAGTAGACCTCCTTTCAGGCAAAGAAAGTATGGTCTAGTATGAAAATCGATATCATTGGGGGTTGGATTCTCTAGAAGATGCCTGAAACATGTCTTCAACCATGTTATCTTAATATGATGCCCTTAAAAATCAAACTTATGGTCGATGGTAGTTCTAAAAACTTAACAAATGACCTATCTTAGATTGTGCTCAAAACTTTTTGTTACAAGATGGCAATCTACTAGAAGCACTGTCAACAGTGTTACGTCCTATGGTGTTACTGTTGGTTCACCGCATGGGCGATTAAATGCATGGGTCTCTAATCTCCATTGGTCAATAAGAGTGAATAAGAGTATACTATGAAAGTAACTTTTCCAATTTAACTAGTATGAAAGAAACAAGCTTGCATTAACTGAGGAATGATTCTATCGTTAGTAAAATATAAACCCATATTACTATGAGCTCAAGCCACAATAGGTTACTCCAATGTTGTTGCATTATTGGTAACATATCATTGTTTAGATCTCAATATACTAGCAGACATTATAGTATGCTTGGAAATTGGAAATTTGAAATATTTAGGTATGTAAGCTTCAATAGAATGTGGAAGAAATTTTTTTTTATGAAAAAACTAACAAGTTTAACTCTCTATTTAAAGATTTTAAACTTAGGTTTATACTAGAGTTTCAATACAAAAAATCAAACCCATGGGAGTCCACTTCCATTTAAGTTTCTGTTAAAATATATTTAAATTATGTTATACATTTTTTTCAAATGTTATTCATAACTTGACATCAAAAAATGTCAAGTTCAAGGTTAAATGTTATTCTCAACCTTTTTAAAATTAATTTATATTGTTATCATTTAAATTTTAAATATTATATAGGAAACTTGACATTCACGGATGTCGACATTCAATAATCATATTAAAATAATTGTATTAATTCCAACGAAGCACAAATAACTTAACCACGTTAACTTCCTTACTAAACTTGACATCAATAAATATTAGGGTATCTTTAAAAAAAATATATTATGAAAAAAATAACTTATTTACAAACTAATACTAATAAATAATATTAAATTTTACAATAATGAAGTTAAAAAAAAAAAAAAAAAAAACCTTGCAGGGGCATTTAAAATTTTTAAACATTAGTAATAATTATCTTTTCAATGAGCTTTTCACTTAAAGAGAATTACTACTTTATTTTTTAAAATAATTACTTTTAAAAATAATTTTATCTAAAAAAATTCTGTATTTTCATGTGGAGCAGGATGAATTCTACTATTCCATCTATTCTCCTAAAATTGTCACATTTTTATTTTTAATAATAATTTCTTTACTTTGATATTTTTATTATTTAAAATTTAATATGATAAAAAATTTAAATATATATTATTTTGCAAAAATTATATTAATTCAAAGTTTAAAAATTGATATAAAAAATTTCCAAGTGTAATATTTTTATTGGGAAAAGAGAGTATTATATAATATGTTTATTATTTGAGTAAACTACACTATTAGTTATTAAAATAGGGGTAAGTTATTGTTTTGGTCATTTAACTAAAAAAAGTTATAATTTGGTCATTAAATTATTCGAAAGTTTTCATTTAAATCACTGAACTATTCAAAATTTTTTATTTAAGTCACCGAACTATTAAATTGTCAAATACATAATAAAAATTCCACAAAATCTTTTTGTTACGATTTTTATTAGTTTATGTATTTGATAATTTAAATATAATTTATTCTATTTATATTTTATTTTATATATATAAATAATTATTTATTTATATTTATATATTTTGTTCGTTAAAATATTTTCAACACAAATTAATGTTGAACTTTTTAGGTATTACTTACATAAGGGTCAAATCTTTCAAATTGGTCGTGTAAGGGCCAAACATTTATAAAAATAGTCAAATAATGGCTTTACATGCTCTTCAATTTAGTTTGTAGTAAAAATTAAGTGAATGTTGACCTTTTTTTTTTAAAATAAAACACATAACAATTGAATCCAATATTACTTGGAAAGGAAATAAAATAAGAAAAAAATTTGAAACTTCATATACAATATTTGAAAAACTTTATTTAAACATTTTCGAAAATGTTTCATCATTATTGGAGCATTTTTAAATATATTTAACCTTTATTTGACCATTTAAAAACATTAACCTTCATTTAAATACTTTTATAAATGTTAATTATTTTAGAAGGTTAAATCTAGACCTGTTCATGGGTCGGGCTACTTGGCTTAGCCCAAAGGCCTGCTCGAAATGTGGGATGATTTGGAAAAAAATATAGGTCCGAAAAATGGGCTTGGACAAAAAAATAAGGTCCGTTTAAAAAATGAGCCAAGTCTCGAGTAAGGCATTTTTGGCCCGGGCCTAGCCCGACCCAAATTCACTAAAGGACAATTTTTTTTGTTTTTTAATATTATTTTTTTATTTTTTCTCTCTATTTTGCACTATTTTACTACTATGTTGCTACTATTTTGTTGTTATTGTTTGAATATTGTATAAAACTTATTTTATTGTTAATTTTATTATTATTTTAGAGGCATTTGCTTGTTAAGTTGTATCTATCTTAGTGTTATTTAAGTATACATATTTTTTAAAATTTATTTTCAATTTATTGGGAAATATTTATTTTGATGTTTTTAATATTTTTTATGTATTATATTTTAAAATTATATAAAAATAGTATAAAAATTAATATAAGCGGGTCAAGTCAGACCTGAGTTTTAACATTTTTATCCGGATAAGACTTAAATAAAATTTTAAGCCTATTTTTTAGATCAAGCTAGAATCAAGCTTAACAAATGAGACTAAATTTTTAATTGAGCCATATTCAAAACTCAGCACGGCCCACTCACACACACCTCTAAGTTAAATTCTTCGAAACTCTTAAAACATAGCCATATCTAGAGCATTTAGGATCCATTATTACGAAGAAAAATAAAAATCCTATCACCTTGTCGGAAAAGCAGATCCAACGGTTGAGAGTCTCCCACATTTCCCTTACTGATTGGGTAAATGTCACATCAAGATTTCAAACCCCATTTCTACTGGTCCACGTTGTGCCGTTTCTGCGAATAAGTATCTCCCACGTAAATAATGTAATAAATAAATAAATAAATAATGGGATAAAGCAAATTACAATTAAATCCACCAAAAATCAGGGAAGCTCCTTAAATTTGGACTCGTGTCGAGGCTGCGCTAGACACTTGTCGCCTCCACACAGCTGAAGCCTCCCCATTTCTCTTCAAACAAACATCAGTTTCTTTCTCTCTCTTTCCTCGACAATATTTCGATTTTCACCCTATTTTTATTTTTATTTTATTTTATTTTTGGTTTACTTACCAAAAATTAAATACTGGCAAAATTAAAAGGTAAAAAAATCGTCTCTTTCTTTCTTTTATTTTCTTAGTCTTTTTTTTACTCCCTCCTCCTTTGTTCTCTACTGTTTATTTTTATTTTCCTTTTTTTTGTCTTTTTCGTATTTTTATTTTTTTTCTGTTAATTATATTTTGGTTTCAATTTTTCGTGATTAGTGAAACCATTTTGAATTGGTTCAGGAAGTGATTTTTTTTAAACTTTGATTTAATTTACCTTTTTTTTTTGTTCTGGTTTCTAAAGAAAAGTTATTTCGTTGATTTCTTTTTTGTTACTTGGTTGTTGAATTTTTCTTGATGTTAGATGCTGTTGATTTATTTTTTGATTTGGAATAATGGGTTGGTTTTAGTTTCTGTTAAAGCTTCAATCTCTGTGCTATTTTAGGAACTTGAATGTTTTCTAGTATTACGAGAAATGGTAGTTTGATATTTGTTAATTGGTGATTAGTTTCTAGCTGCAATATTGGTTTGTTTTCCTTCTAGTTTTATAGATCTGGGTTTTGGAGAAAATAAAATGACAAAAACTATTTTCGGCTCACTGTTTATTATCAACATAAAATGGCTGGATTTGCTGGACAATTTGTTTGGCTATGTGTATGATTGTTTGCTTTGTACTGCTTGTTTGAGAATCTTGAAGTTTCGAGATTTAACCTAAAAGTTTTAATCTTAATTTGGTTCCCGTATTCTTTTGTTTTTTAATCCTATTGTTTGTCGGATGTTTATGGTTTAATGGAATTGGAATTAAAAAGTTTGGTGAACATTTATTAGATCTTAAGTAAAAGGGGGGCGGGGGGAGTAGTAAAAAGCAAAAGTGAAGGACATAATCATCTCATCTACTTCAGTTGATGGATTTATAGGGCAATTTGAGTTGAGATCAACTTTGATAGCTGCTGTTCAAAACAAGAAATGGGATCTCATCTGAATTTTAAGAACTTCGGTGATGCTCCAAGTATGGAAGGAAACGAGTCTAAGCCACTTGGGAATTTTCCATTGACAAGGCAGTCATCCATATACTCGTTGACTTTTGATGAGTTACAGAACACCTTTGGTGGAATTGGAAAGGACTTCGGATCAATGAACATGGATGAACTCTTGAAGAACATATCAACTGCTGAAGAGACTCAGGCTTTTATGACAGCTTCAGTTCCAGGTGGCGAAGGAAGTGTTTCTGGAGGCAATCTACAGAGGCAAGGATCATTAACGTTGCCAAGGACTCTGAGCCAGAAAACGGTTGATGAAGTATGGAGAAACTTGATGAAAGAAAATGATGGTGCTAAAGATGGAAGCAGCGGTGGTGGTGGTGGTGGTGGTGGTGGTGGAGCAAATTTGCCACAGAGACAACGGACTTTGGGAGAGATGACTTTGGAGGAATTTTTGGTGAAAGCAGGTGTTGTAAGAGAAGATATGCAACAATTTGGAGTTCCAAATAATACTGGATTCTTTGGTAATAATAACTCGGGTGTAGCTCTTGGATTTCAACAGATAAATAGAAACAATGGGTTTTTGAGTAACAATAACTCAGTTCTTAGTCAGCCTCCGAGGTTACCACAGAACATGACTGGAACCAAATCCTCACAACCTCAACAGCAGCAGCAGCAGCAACAACCACCACAGCAGCAGCAGCAACCCCAGGCACGGCCACTCTTTCCAAAGCAGCAAACAGTTGCCTTTGCTCCATCTATGCACTTAATGAACACTACACAGCTTGCTAGTCCAGGAGGTAGAAGTTCAATGGTTGGAATTGGTGACCCTTCCATGAATAGTAATATTGTTCAATCTAGTGGGCTTCAGAGTGGTGGGATGGGAATAGTGGGTATAGGATCTCCAGGAAGCCAGATATCATCCGATGTCATTTCAAAGAACAGTGTAGATACTAGTTCTTTGTCCCCAGTTCCTTATGTATTTGGCCGGGGCAGAAAATGCAGTGCAGCTTTGGAGAAAGTAGTTGAGAGAAGGCAAAGGAGAATGATCAAGAATAGAGAATCAGCTGCAAGATCTCGAGCTCGCAAGCAGGTGAGTTGGGTGTTCAGCCCTTGCACTTTTTTCCCTTACTGTTATACTTTTGTTTCTTAAATGCTTTTACTTTCTAAAAACATGCTAATGAAAATTTTTTTTTGAGCAAATGCTAATGAATATTGTATAGGAAGATACCCTTACATTGATTGGGTGAAAACATAGGCTTGCTAGCCTATTGTTTCTTTTTGTCCCTCAAAAAATAGCCTATTGTTTCCAGTTGGCACGTCAAATATAGTATCAATACAGAGCTATTGTATTTTGCATTATGTCTACGACTGGCTCGAAAATTAGGCTTCTGCCAATGGTCATATAGTCTGATAATAGAGTACTGGACTTCAGTTCTCATGACTAGGGATAAAACCCTGGTAACCTCAAGTATCAAAAAGAAAAAAGTAATAATAATGTTCTCTTTTGAAATAATATATTTTTCTTGAGGTTGTTTTCTTATGATGCGATTTGGGCTTATTTAAAGGCACTGGGGCAACTGCTGTCGGTTTATGAAATACTGCAGCTTGAGTTCATTTCTACCTACTATTCCTGTAAACTACATTATTTTCTGATTGCAAGATGTATAAGATACTCAAATTAAACCCTACTTACTGGCTAGATTACTTACTGATTATGTATCAATTTGGAGCTTGGTTTAAGTTAGCTCCTTGAAGTGCAAATGAAATACTCCAGCTGTTTCAGTTAACTCTTTGTACAACCATGAAGTAAAACGTTCATACGTGAAAGAGTAAATTGACAAATTCATGGAGCAGCCATCTTAAACATCTACTCATGTTACAGTTGTATCCTGTCTATCCTTTAGCTCTTATGTACAACATAAATCTCGTGGAAATTAAAACTAATTCTGTCAAAATTGTTTGAATGCGAACGTTGTTGACCATTATTGAATATATGTATAGATTCTCCCCAAATAGAAAACAACTGATGGCATTTAACTTGTATGAGCTTCTGGCAGGCCTATACATTGGAACTTGAGGCTGAGGTTGCAAAACTTAAAGAAATTAACGAAGAACTGCAGAAGAAACAGGTAAGTACTGTCTGTTGACTAGGATTCTTAATGTTTATTGAATAATTTGGGTGGATGGCCCTCCTTAACTGTACTTTGGTCGGTGCAGGAAGAAATGATGAAAATGCAGAAAAATCAGGTAATGCTCATTTATTCCATTTCCACCTTGCACTTGTATTATCATTCACAACAGCAACTAGCTTTCAGATGGGTTTCAAAGCCTAAAGAATACAGGATTTTTGCAAATTGGAGTATAGTGTCGTATGCATTGTGAAACTTTAGTATTAGTAACCCTCAAAATCTGTATTTTATTACTCATAATGATAATAGGCTTTTTCTCTTGTATGATTGGATGTGGCAACTAGATTTTTTTTTACAGGTTGATTAGCTGAAAACGATCAATAAAGACTGATCTGTGATTATGTCAAGAATGTGCTTAACTTGATATTTAAGGACGATGTTTCTTGGGGTTATTTTTCTTGAAATGCCGTGTTAGAGTGTCAGATGCATATCTGGACATGTGTATGGGGACGTGACCCTCTAAAGACCATCCAAATACATGAAATGTAGGAAAAAAAAACTAAAACATCATAAGCTTGTGCAAGGCGTGAATGTTTGAATGTTATCTTTACTAAATTAACTAGGAAATTATCAATAACACTAATTTTCTTGTGCTATGTAATGCTCAATTCAAACAGACGTTAGAGGCAGTGAATCGAGCATGGGGAGGTGGTAAAAGACAATGCTTGAGAAGGACACTGACAGGCCCTTGGTAGAGTTGGAACTTCTGATACTATAAAAGTTACTTAAGATGCACAAGCTCGACCGTTGGTACGAGACAAAAGGATTGGGTTGTGCATATATTATCTGTAATCTTCATACTGCAGAGGGTTTAGATTAGCTGTATGTATAAGAAGAGGAAAGGGTTTTGCGTTGTAAATTATCAACTTTGAGATACTGTTAGTTTCAGTCTGTAGATTAGATTATTATTATTGGCTTGTTTGATCTCTGTGTTGCTTCGTATGATATAACCTTGACTGCCAAGGCTTGTAGGATTGTTAATCTCTAACCTTAATCAGATTTGACTTGTAGATGTAAGACAAGTTTATCTTTTTATGCATGTTTGTGATAATAAAAGAATCTTAGGATCATTCATAAATTTCCTTTGGGCAATGCATATTTCTCATATCTGAGCACTTGGGAGAATTGCTCAAAGATTTAACGTTGTTAAGAAGCCTAAAACATGACCAACACGAAAGGGTAGTAATCAATAAAAAAATATAATTTAGGTGACGTGGGATAATAGTATTACTTTTCACAGTTACGTTGATATTTTATTATTTTTCTGGGTTGAAACCATTTTCCCTGATTTTGATAGGAAGGCTTTCTAGAACAACCTTAAAAAGAACGAAAGTCGTGCACGTTAGGCTTAGGAAAAGTCAACAGAAAAAGCCATTATGGGACAGGTGGCAACAATCCTAGCCTTATCCATCCAATCGCTTTAAACCGACTTACGTGGACGTCTCATCATTGTCTAATTTGGTTTGGCACCCTAAGAATAAACTACCTTAAATAGTTGTTCGCATAAGATACTACAGAAACCTTTAGAAAAAGACTAGGCCTTTTATAAAAATAAGATTAAAACATTAATTAATTACAAAAACGGTAGGAAGAAATTAATTATGAAAATGAGATATTTGTTATAATAATTTGAGCCTCGCTCGATATATTGACGGCTAAAAAGAAGTTTAATAGAAAAAACTGTAAAAATATTTAAAAAAAGTGATTTGAGATTTAAACACCATACAATAATATTTTCTTTGCATTTAATACTTTAATTTTTTTTTCTATATTTAATCTTTAAAACTAGGTTTTTTTTATTTAATTAAGGAGGTGTCGCTTGACACATTGGCGACATCAATTAAAAAAAGAATATTTTCAATTTTTCAACTTTTTTCCTATAATTTTTTTTAAAAGTTCACCAATACCGCTAATATATCAAGCTGTACCTAAAATTGTTATTGCAAACACCCTATTTTAATAATTAATTTGTTCCCAATTAAATTTTTAATATTATTTTTATAAATAAAATTGACTGCACACAAATTTTATGTTTGGTGAAGCCAATTTCATATATCCATCAAAACTCATGAACTCAAATATAATGTTCTGTTTGTTTTACTGAAAATGACTTCTGAAAAATGATTTACTTTTCTAGAAAAGCTAATATTTTCTGGTGTTTGGATGAATCTGTGTAAAATATTTTCTGTTATTTGGTAGATTTCTTAAAAATATTTTATAAAAGTTGTTTTAATGAAACAAACATACATTTGAGATTTTCTTATTTTTTTCATTATTTAATTGAGTTTATTTTTATTTATAATTTTATATTTTACATTGTTTTTGCATATATTAAAAATATTATGTTAAATTCAGGTTCAATACAATATCATTTTTTACTTACATAACTACCAAGTGAGTATTTTTTTATTTAAAAATGTGACATCAACAAAATTGACAAAAAAATTAATGATGTCAACAATTGGACTTGATTTTCAAATTTGAAAAGTAAAGGGACTAAATTCTTGAAAATAAAAGTACAAAAACTAAATTGCAAATATGTGAAGTGTATACAAACTTATGACATATTTTAACCTTGATACTACAAAACATTTATTATTAGTATATGTATAATTGTAATGAATATTTATTATTAAAATATTAATATTAAATATTTCAATAATATGTGACTAATATTATTTAAAATTATTATTTTTAGAATATATATTAAAATAAAATTAAAATATTAAAATAATTTATTAAAATAATAAATTATATTTATTATATTAATAATTTATTATATGACTAAAAATAAATAAGTAAATATGTATGTTTAATAATATTGAAAAATATAATATTTTAATAATTTTAAATATTTTAAAAATAAAAATAAAATTTATTATCAATATAATAATATTAAGCTTGATTTAAATTAATTTTTATATAAAAATAAATTATCTATAGAGGAATTCTTTTCCGGAAAATGACTTACGCTTTTCAAAAGGGTAAGTCATTTTACAGGAAAAATGGCTTATTTTACGTTGACCTGTAAGTCATTTTCTGTTGACCAAGTTTGTTTCTGTGAAACAAACACAGGAAAATGTAAAAAAATTTTCCGTATAACCTTTTACATGTAAACAAACGGACCCTAAATGTGAACATAATAATATGTGTTCGATATGAATACGTAAGGAGCGATATTTATAATAGTGATTTTGCATAATAATGTTTTTTTTATAATAATTAAGTTTATTGTAAAATTGATTTTTATATATTTTTTATCATTGATAATAACAACTACTATTAATAGTGATAGTAGAACTCAAATTCTCAATAAATTCTGAATCGATCCGCTTAGAATTGAACATATTTTTTCTTTTGAAAAATGAATATAAGGTGAGGCAAGGTGGAATTTTTTCTTTTAAATAGTGAGTGTAAAGCTGTTATGATAATTGCTTGTTCCATCTTGACCTACTCTACTATATGAAATTATAATTTTATCATTTTACATATAAATTAGTAAACGGGTAAAATTGCAATAACGTAGCATAGAAAAAAACCCATATATTTTATATTTAAATATCTTTTGAAGAATTATGTTTTAATATTTATTTGACTTTAAAATGATTGAAAATATTAAAGATAAGTAGAAAAAATTAAATTGAAACGGAGTGGAGTGGGGTGGGGTGGAACGAGGATGAATGTATCAATATCTATGGAGGTGGTAGTGGGTTTCAAGATTATACATCCATAGTGAAGTGAGATGTGTGGCGGAGCAGAGCGTGCCAATTGTGGAACAGTGATGAATTTAGTAATATTCGTCGTGCTCATCGCTAACCATAAAATGAATGTTATGTACACTTAGACGATATATGTATAATATTTTAAATTAATTGTATTTATAGCATTAGAAGTTGGGGGATTGAGTGAGCATGTTTTTGTTATGGTTTCCTCCGAGTAGAGAAATTATAACATGATGTTAATTATATGAATCAAAGATAGAATTTGTAATCCCTGGGTACTCAAAAATGATATCTTCTGGAAACGTTCTAGTGTCACGGGGCTAGACCTTTTGTCTCCCAATTCATGCAGCCTTAGGCAGTTTCTTGCCCAAACTCGCCTAAGTCAGTCTTTACACCCACAAATGAGGATTCTTTAATAACTCCTCCAATGCACCAACTATAGAGCGGAAGCGATTTATGCCAAAAGAAGGTTACAAAGAACAACAGAAAAACAAAGAAAGAATGCATGCAAAGTGTTTGAGTAAGCGCTCAAAGAATTCTATTACTCTTAAGAATTTAGTATACAATGGATGGTTTACAAATGAGGGGAAGGCTCTCTATTTATATTTGACCTCTCCCAAAATCGACGGTCAAGATCAAAATACATCGACGGATAAGATTAGTCTATCCCTTCATTTTAGGGATTTACAAGATTACATCCTATCAAATCTAATCTAATCTTTACAAGATATGATTCCCTCTATCTTTTAAGATTAGTTACCTAAAATAGCTTATGTTGCCATATCTTGACTATCAGGCCAACCAGACTTCAATCTGATAGGCTTCTCCAATATTTCTTGGAATCGGGCCAGTTCTCGTGGGCTAAATGATCCCCATCTAATCGATCGACCTCCATGGGCTGCGTCTTGTGCCATGATCACAGGCTTTAAACTTAGGCCCGTGACATTCTCCCCCACCTATTCTCGCAACGCCCTCATTGCGACTTCTGAGTGACACTAGCTTGGTTCACCTCAAAACTTTCTCGTTGCCTTGGCTTCTCCCTAATTTGCCTTGCGATTGAGTTGTCCTTTTCTTCGGAACCTTTGCCTCAACTTTCGTCGCCTCTTCACTTGAACCGTTGCACTCGTTGGTACATTTGTTGACAAGAAGTCTCCGCTCTAACTTGCCCCAATTTTGACTTGTTCCAATTGGAATCCCCTCGATTCTCACGTCTTGGCTTCGTACTGGTCATAGTCCCTCGGCCTCCTTGCTTAAGAACTTTGAAAGGGCCCCAACGATCTTGCCAAGCCAATAAATCAGAATTCAAAACACTATCAGAGTGTTTGCAATGTACCTTACTCACAGCATTTACTCGTTTCGACTATTTTTTTAGCGCTTCTTTCCTCACGAAGTTCGATACCCAATCCATTTTCCCCAAAGGTGACGTCTCTACAGTCGACTCCATAGGTCTCATATCAGACTCACACTCCACTAACTTTTCCGAAGAGGCTTTCGTAACATTCCGTTCTGTCGAGTTAATGTTTCCTCCATCTGAAACATTTTCGACTAGTTGGATTGACGAAACACCTTGGTCCCAACCTTCATATCCCGATGCACTGGGACAACAATCTTTGATAATGGACTAGTGATAATATGGATCTCATCGGCCCATGGAAACAAGACTGTCTGAATCTTGTCAAGGAAGTTTAAGCCAAGTAATAATCGTAATCATCTAATTGGATTACCTCAAAGTCTTCCTTGCCTTTTCATTCGCCTATTTATAGCTCCACATTACGAGCTACTCCCACAGTTGTGGCTTCCTTAGAATTTACTATCTTGATCTTCTTATTCGATTTTCTAATCGACAAACCAAGCTTCTTGGAAGCCTTTTTTGGTATGAATAAGTCTGATGCTCCCGTATCAATAAGAGCACTCCGCTTCTGACCCGTAATGTTGATGTCCACAAACATCAACCCTTCTCTACTATTCCTTTTGTTAGGAATAAGCACCATTGAACCGACCCTCGATGTCTTTCCCTTAATAAGCTTAGCCTCTTTTTTTGGCTCATCTTTCTTTTGGATAGCCGACATTATCGATCTTTTCGAACATTTTCGCAACATGTGTGGTCCCTGACAAAGGAAGTATTTTATCTTCTTCCTCTTGTCTCTTGGATTATTGGATCCCCGCCTCGTATCTCGTAGTTTCTCATTACCACTTGCACTATCGCTACTGTTGTCCTCATCACTATGTCCCTCTTCATCCTTCTCATGGTTTCTCTCACCATTGCCCTTCCTATTGGGCTCGGACGACTCGAAGTTATCTTTCTTTGGACCAAGTTTGACAAAGGACTCTGCTTCGGCTATGACTACAATAAGTTCAGTGATTCCTTGCTTATGCGACTCATGCTTTGCCCACGGCTTTAACCCATCCTCGAACCAATAAAATGCTCATTTCTCGCTCAAGTTGGAGATTTGAAGCATCAACTCGCTAAATGCCCGCACATACTCTTGAACAGTCCCTTATTGCATGAGACGACACAACTTAGCTCAAACCTCCTTTCTCGACATACTGTGGGTAAAATTATTTCTTCAACTCTCTTTGGAACTCCTCCCAAGTCCCAATTGCGTACCCTCCACATCTCTCATCCGTGGACCTACGACACCACCACAAGAGAGCCACATCAGTAAAATGATTGAAGCAGTGTTTACCTTAATAGTATCATCCTCGATGCCCATCACTCGGAAGTATATATTGCTCCATTTCCCACAAGAAGTTGTCCACTTCCCTCGTGGACCTTGCACCCTTGAACTTCTCCTGTTTGGGAACATCCATTGCTTGTTGCTTCGGCCTTGAAGACAACATCCCATTACTCAAAGTAGCTTTGTAAATCATGAGCTCCCCCTTAAGCTCTTCAATTTCTTTCTTCATGGCTAGCACCATCCATATACTCGAGATTCTCATCCCTCTCTACCAGCTTTTCTGTAGTGGAATTGACTAATTTATTCAACTTTTCTGTATTGGCACCGAGAAAATCCAACACAAAATCTCTGAGCTGCTCCTCCATTGAGTCAAATCTATCAGTGCGTCCCTCGACCAATTCAAGCATCTCTTTCATGTTCCCTACAGACTCCTCGAGATTAACCACTCGATTTTCCAAAGCTGTTAGCATGTCCCTCGAGCGACTTACTTTTCTAGCCATCTCACGGGTATGCATTGGCTCATTTTGATTAACAACTTCTTTCGACATCCCAACGGTGCCTTCGAACCAATGACTCTGATACCATTTATCATGGGGCTAGACCTTTCATCTCGTAATCTGTGCGGCCTTAGGCAACAGTTTCTTGCCTAAACTCGCCTAAGTCAGCCTTTATACCCATAAATGAGGATTCTTTAAGAACTCCTCCAAGGCACCAACTGTAGAGCAGAAGCGATTTATGCCAAAAGAAGCTTTCAAAGAACAATAGAAAGCCAAAGAAAGAATGCACGCAAAGTGTTTGAGTAAACGCTCAAAGAATTCTATTACTCTTAATAATTCAGTATACAATGGATGGTTTACAAATGAGAGGGAGGCTCTCTATTTATATTTGAGCTCCCCCAAAACTGACGGTTAAGATAAAAATACATCGACAAACGAGATTAGTCTATCCCTTGATTTTAGGGACTTACAAGATTACATCCTATTAAATCAAATCTAATCTTTACAAGATATGATTCCCTCTATCTTTTAAGATTAGTTACCCAAAATAGCCTGTGTTGTCATATCTTGACTATCGGGCCAACTAGGCTTCAATCTGATAGGCTTCGCCAACATTTCTTGGAATCGGGCCAATTCTCGTGGGCTAAATGATCCCCATCTAATCGATTGACCTCTATGAGGCGCTTCTTGTGCCATGGTCACGGGCTTCGAACTTAGACCCGTGTCACTAGGCTTTTCTTGCCCTTGCATAAACCTGAAACAATAGGCAATCCCCTTGCTTGTTATTAGTTTACCACTTTGGGACCATTTTCTTTCTATACCAACAAGAGCTTCCTTGTTAGCTACACTTCACCATATTAAATTGTTTTTCTTTCTTTTCATGAAAAAGTCGAATCAATTTCTTTAAGTAAATATAATGTGCGATTTAACTCAAATATATGAATATATCAAATTCACATAAAAATAAAATTACATAAATTTATATAGCTTAATCCAGGAATAAAATTACAACAATTCCAATTAATTGATATTTAAAAAAGTGGAATTATTTTATAACAAATTGTTTAAAACACGTTATGAATTAAAGTATAATGTAAATATGATATAAATAAATTATATATACTCTAATCTCTATCATATAATTTACAAAATACGTTATTATGTACCAAAAAAAGTTTTATCATATAAAAATAACATAAGGCGATATGTATACAGTACCATAAATATAACACAAATCATAAATAAATAAAATACAAAATAAATATAATATATTAATTATATTTATAAAGAAATTGACTCGCCATTTGGCTAGTTATGGCAAATGAGGAGACTACTATTCTCCCTAGTTTAGTAGTATAGATAGTCACGGAGTCGGGGTTCGCGTGTCTTTGGTCTTAAAATAAATTTTTTTTATTTAGACTACAATTTTATATTAATAATAATAAATTTATACTTTGTTCTCTTAAAATGATAAAAATTTAATTTAATTATTTAAAAATTATAAAAATTTAGACTGTTAAAGATGTAAAATGTAAAAATATATAATTTAATTTAAACACAAAAAATTTTCTAGCTCCACCCCTCACCATAAATAAACATATGTACCATTATAAAAAAAGCAATCCGGGAAAAATGGGATTGAATGCTTTGTAATTGAAATATATCAACACATCAATATCTTTAGTTTTTCATCTGGGATTAGTTTGGGAAACAAATATATTTTTCGACAACACATTAATCTTTTAAATTTTCAATTTAAAATTGGTTTCCAAATTTAATATATTTAGATTTATTTTGTATTTAAAGTTAAAATGATAGTAATTAAAGTATAATCAATAATCATTATGCTCTTTTATATTTTATTTCTTTTTAATTTTTCTAATACTAAATATTAATATCCATGTTACTAATAACCTCTTGACCTAATTACCTTAATTATCAATATATATTAATATACATGTTCTTTACAAGTTTGTAGCTAAGACAATAGTCAATAGATTCAGAAAGATTCTAGATGTCTGTATTGATGAAGCTTAAAAGGAAAATATCGATCAATATAATTATAGCATATGAGTTGTTGCATGCTTTCAAGAAGTAGAGGGGTTTGAGAAGATCGTTTGCATTAAAGTTGATTATGAGTGAGGCCTATGATAGGGTAGATTAGGATTTTTTGGAAAGAATGATGGAACGTATGGGCTTTATTAGGGAGTGGATTGAGCTTGTGATGAAGTGTGTGAAAACGTTGTCATATTCAATTATTTTCAATAGGATTAGGGGGGATTTATTTTTACCTACTTGGGGACTAAGACAAGGAGATCCTTTAAGCCTGTACTTATTTCTTATATGTGTAGAGGGGTTATTGAGCTTGCTTAATTTGACGAAAGAGGAGGGTTCAATTCAAAGAGAAAGAGTGGGAAGGCAGGGTTTAACAGTGACTCATTTGCTTTTTGCTGATGATAGTATTCTTTTTGGTAAAGCAAGTTAGGAGGGCGCAAGTGTAATGAAAGCGACTTTGTTAGAGTATGAAGGGGTTTTTGGCCAGGTAATTAATTTGATAAGTCACTTGTTTATTTTTACAGGAATGTTGATAGCATGTTGCATCAGCGAATTGAGGATATGTTGGGTGATCGAGTTTCCAGTAATCCAGAAAAGTACTTGGGTCTACCAGTACTTATTGGGAGAAGCAAGAAGGAATCGTTCGTTACTTTCAAAGAAAGGTTTCTCAAGTGCATAGAGAGTTGGAATGTGCGACTTCTTTCGACAGGGGGAAAGAAGGTATTTATTAAATCAACTTTTGCAAGCAATCCCGATATATGCTATGAAGTGTTTTCTATTATCAATTACTTTGTGCCGAGAATTAAAGTGTATTATGAGTAAATTTTGGTGGCAAAATAGTAGAACAAATAGAGGGATACATTGGTGCCAATGAAAACTATTATGTATGTCAAAATGTGATGGTGGCTTAGGCTTTCGGGATTTAGGCAAATTTAATATAACATTATTAGCGAAACAAACATGGAGACTATTGACGAAGCCAATAGCTTGTTTGCTAGTGTTATGAAAGCTAAATATTATTAGATTAGACAGGTGATTTTATAAGTTCAAGATTGGGGTCTTACCCTTCATATACCTAGCAAAGTATTTGGAGTGCTCGAAGGCTTTTAGATGATGACTGTGGGTGGAGGGGGGCAGTGGGGAAGTGATAAATATCTAGAATAATTCATGGCTACTTGTAACTGGACAGGGAAGGGTAAGGGGTCAAGACATCAATATTAATTATACATTAGTGGCAGACTTGATTGATGCAAATTCGACTACCTAGAAATTGGATGTGTTGAATAAGTTGTTTGATAGTGAGCAGGTGAATATAATTGTGTCAATTCCACTCTCCCGGTTTGCTCGAATGGATAAGTTGGTATGGCGGGGGATAATACTGAAGTTAATTCAGCCAAGAATGGCTACAAGTGGCTCATGGCACAAAAAAATGATACAACAACAAAAGATACAACAAATCAAAATACAATGCTAAAGGCTTTTTACATAAAAACTGTGGAGCCCAAATGTTGCTAGCAAAATCAAAGTTACATGTTAGAAGATTGCTAATAATTATTTTCCTACTCTTGGTAATCTTCAGGTGAAGAGAATTGTTGCATTGAGCTATTGTCCTATCTATCGGAGGGTTGAGGAGTCGGTCGAGCACGTGTTCAGAGACTACCCAATAACAAACCAAATCTTACATGAGCTAGAAGTGTTGTTTTCATCCTCCAACAAAACAAACAACTGGAAGTTATGGTTAGCCCAAGAATTTGTGAATAATAATTTAGCACATGCAAGATGTGGGGGATTATGTTTTGGGCAGTATGGCATAATCGCAACAGTATTTACCATGAAGGGGCTCATCAAAATGCATTTGAGGTGATAGCTTTTGTAAAAGCTTATGTTAAAGAACTTGAGAATTTGAATGAGATGATATCAACCATTCAACAATCAATTATTTCCATATGGGAGCCACCAACAGGAGACATAATAAAAGTTAATTTTGATGCAACATTTCACCGATTCTCAAAGCATATGACAATTGGGGCCTTAATTTGTAGTGAGGGATTAATAATGGTTGCGTGTACATGCCCGTTTGAAAATGTGGCAGATCCAATAGTAGTAGAAGCCAGTGCATGTCTGCAAGCCGTAACATTAATGAAAGAGCTTGGGTTTCCAGAAATCATCGTCGAAGGGGATGCACTAACAGTCATTAAAAAACTAAGGTTGATGAGAAAGACAAATTGATAATAAGTGTTTTGATTAATAAAATTAAATAACAGATTAATAGTTGTAGATCGATAGAATTCAAATACATACCGCGCCAAAGGAATGAAGTACCCCACTTGTTAGACGAAGAAGGAAAAAGGCATACGACTCCATGTTTTGGATAGATGAGGCACCAAGGGCGATGGAAGCAGAGGTGGAGAGGAATAGAGAATCCATGCAAGGTGTGAGGTGAGATGGGTTTTCTTGCTACCGGAGGATTTGTTCGGTTTCTAACTCTGACGGCGACAAATCAAAAGGAGTGGATTGGGTTTAATAATACATGTGCCATTTTCGATGATGTGGGAAGGTCGAAAGCTCGATCCAATAACTGATGATAGGTGAGGTGTAGAGGTGCTCATGGGCCGGGCCGGGCTCAACTAAAAATTTAGGCCCATTCATCGGGCCCGGGCCGGGACGGGCCCGAAAATAGGCCTAAATTTTTGCCCAAGCACGACCCATAGAAAAATGCTAAAACCTAGGCCCGGCCCGCCCGTATTAATTTTTTATATTATTTAATATAATTTTTAAATATATATAATACATCAAAAATACTAAAAGAATCAAAATAAATATTTCCCAACAAATTAAAAATAAATTTTAAAAAATATGTAGACTTAAATAACACTAAGATAGATGCAACTTAACAAGCAAATACCTCTAAAATAATAACAAAATTAACAAATGCCTTTAAAATAATAACAAAATTAACAATAAAATATGTTTTATACAATATCCAAACAATAACAACAAAATAGTAGCAACATAATAGTAATATGGTAGCAAAATAGGGAGAAAACATCAAGAAAATAACATTCAAAAAAAAAAAAAAAAGTAGCAGATTTTTTGTCATTTAGTGAATTCGAGCCGGGCCCGGGCCAAAAATACCTTACCCGAGGCCCGGCCCATTTTAAACAGGCCTTATTTTTTTGCCCAAGCCCATTTTTCAGGCCTATATTTTTGCCTAAACCCTCTCACATTTCAGGCGAGCCTTCGGGCCGGACCGGGTAGCCCGGCCCATGAGCAGGTCTAGTGAGGTGGAAGAATTTGTAAGGTTGTTTCATTTCTATAGATTGGGAAGGGGTTTCTTTACTGCTTGTTTTTTGTTTTAGTTATTTTTGTGGTTGTGTTTATTTTTTTTAGGATTTTTTTACTTGTTTTTCCAATTAAAATACCTTTAAGGCACCAGCCCTTGTAACCAATCACGTTGTAGTTAGATGGGATGAAACGACGAACTTTAATAAATGTCATTAATGAAAGTTTTCAAAATCATATATATGTCATGTTTGTGTTCACATGACCTTTTTTTTTCTTTGTAGAAAAGACATAAGTTCAAAGAACTAGCTACAATAAGGCTTGATGAGCATCTTCTTCAAAAAAAATCGAGCATGATTAGGTGGGTTTTCAAAAGTTGATAACCTGTTAAGGTCACTAGAAACAACTTTGACCATGCAATTTGTCAATCTATTATGCTCTCATGCCAAAACTTAAGTTGCAAGTCTTGCTTGTCTAAATAATGTATTAAATAAGTTCATAAAGGTTATTATCAGCTACATAATCATTCCCAATTATTTCAATCAACAATGCATTGTCGGTTTCAGTCACAACCTTGCAAAACCCTTTCTTCCAAGTTAAAGTGAGTTTTTCATATATAGCTCGTGCTTCAATCTGAAAAATGTCAGATACACCAACTTTTAGTCTTATATTCATCTTTATATTTTATGATGTTATAATCGTATTTAAATTATTACATATTAATTAGTATATGCTTTACATATTTACAGTTCTTGAGGTAAATTTTTACACATATTTGAATTTTTTAAAGGAAATAAAAAATAATTTTTATATAAAATTTTAAGTTATTTGGTAAATTTCAAAGCCTTTTTCAAAAATAATTTTAAAAAATGAATTTTCAAGTAAATAAAAATTAATCAATAATTCTTAAAAGGTATTATTTTTAAAATATTTTTATATAAAATTTTAAGTTCTTTCCACTATTTTAAATATAAAATATTTATTTTTACATTATAAAATTTTAAATTAATTAGAAATTAAATAAAAACAAATTTTGGTTCATGTAAGCAAAAATTTTTAACTTATATTCCATAAGAAGTAAAAGCACTTCAAATTTCAATTTCTCAATTTTTCTTTCTCAATTCAACTATTGAACAAGACCTCATTGACTATTTACTTAAGAGTTGAATCATTATATTTATAAAACTTTAATTTAATTTTTTGAAGCATAGCGAATATATCGTCAAAAACAAATTTATCCTATAGATAAAATAAAATATGAAGATTTTTTTTAATCTTAAAATAGATTTGCTTTTTTTTTTTTTTTACCATATCAAATTAAATAAATGATTTTACAAAGTTAATATTTGTCTATATATGTCGTGTTAAAACCTACAATTGATAATTGCTTAAGAAAAATAAAGTTCATAAGTGATGGTTGCGGTGCCCACTTCAGATGGCATTGTGATAAAATTGAGAAAACAATAACATAGATGAGTATTTCCGTAGTTTGATTTCTCTATGTCTGTAGAGCCTAACTTAGTGAGAAAATTCACTATCTTTAATCCCATTACAACAAGTGATTTACGTCTCCTCACACCTTAATATAGCAACCTCACTTTTGTACCTAAAGATCTAGATTACTCACCTCTAAGTTCTCCTCTTGCAAAACCAAGCAACAAACTTGTTTTATACTCTCAACGCATTCTTAAATACAAGTTCCTCAATAAATAGATAAGTGTTATATGAAACTACTCTTCTAACTTGAACAAGCCTCTAATATATAAGATTACTTGCTAAGATAAAAATAAATTACAATCAAGATCCCATTAAAATAGCCTCATAAAAAAGGTTTATAAATATTCTCAGAAGGTCTAGAATAAATTAAATATCTCCAAGAAAAGTCTTTAAATTAGCCAAACTAATCTCCACAAAACAAGCACTTGATTTGTTTGATTCATATTGATTCATTCTTTAAATATTTGTTTATCCACAAGATAGATCATAAAATATGAGCCAACATACACCCAGAAAATCATTCAAGTTGTTACCCAACTAATTAAATTGAAAAGATTGTCAACTCCAAAAATGGAAATTTATGTTGATTCACAGTGCTAGCCGTGATGGCCACTACTGTTGGCAATTCGGTAGTTAGTTCAGAAAAACTTGCCTCAACAATAAAACAACTATCAAGGTTGAAAAAGCATTTTATATTTAGAGAATGAATCCATCTTCACATAGTAACCTTTAATTCATCTCGATCTACTCAAATCTAATCAAATTAATTATCCTTAATATAAGGATGCAAAAGATCATAAAGTCAACCAATATCTTATTTACATATCTTAGTATATAATAACCACATAAAAATACTTGAAACGTAACCTTGCTTTATCCAACCTTTTCTCCAATAATAAACAAAAGATTGGTTGTACGATATCCTCAAAAGATGCTAGCAAACAATCAAAATATTTTGATCAAACATGCCTACAAATTAATAACATAAATTATGTGGCTTGCGCAATTTAAATGTAATTGTAACACCTCTTTACCCGACCTGATCGTCAGGTTCGAGTTATAAGGTGTCACATTCATTGCCAAAGTAACTACGATCAAACAACATTTAATTATAAATCATTAAACATGCAAATGTAACTAAAACAAGTGTACCAAACAATCCATAATCATTTATGGGTCTTATACGAGCTTACGGAAGCTCTTTTGCTAACCTAAAATCGAAATATGATCAAATTGTAAAAATTTTAAAGTTTTGAGTTGACGTTACGATATCGAGGGTTCCTCATCATGAAGCAACTCACTGTCTTGTCTCGTCCAGACATCGAGAGTCTGTTGTTGCAATGTGATTCTTTGTTTGGTGCTCACCTTGACCTTGAGCAACGACGTTGCCACCTAGAATTTTGCTCTATTTCTTGTCTTGACATCAATGATTTCTCATTGTGACACGACTCACTATTTTTACAAGAATGAACTTGGTAAAAGTTTGAATAACCTGAAAATATGTTTAAACACTTTCCCTAGAACCAAGTCAACCACCTACCAAAACATATAATACAAAATGTGCAAATTTTGGCACTTCCAAGTACTATAAAATGACCATTTCTAATTTCAACTAATCAATTTGGCTTATACCAGTCATGCTTCCAAAACCAACCAAAACATATTCAAACTATATTCACAACTTTAAGGCTCAAGCTAACTAGATGAACACATCCAAAATACCATTTCAAAGCATCAACATAAGATTACAACATATAGAATTTGACCATTTAACCATTTAACCAAAATCCCTAGGTACATGTCATAAAATACAAGGCGAAGTACAATTTACAAACTTTTTTGAGTCATAAATGCTAGTTTGGATATTGGCTTCAAGTCCCAGAGCTTTGAGAAACAGCTGAACCTGCGCACAGAGAAAACAAACCACACGTTGAGCATTAGGCTCAGTGGTACATTTATAATTCAAGTATATAACATAAACATTAATAATCAATCCCAACATAATCATGTATATCTATATGCACATATAAACCACCTACTTATAATTGGATTTACCAAGCTTTACATCTTAATCTAAACACATTATGTGTGTGAATAAGCACCAATTCATTCCAGTCCAATACAACATATATAAACAATTTATTTTACTTATAATAGTAACCATTCAACTATACCATTATCAAAATTTTCAATTATAAGTCCTTTTATGAAAAATCATTTATAATATCACATATTTCATTTGTTTCTGGAGTCTACGGACTCGTTCGCATCTGTTTCAGCCACCGGCAGGGGCGAAGCCAGGAAAATTTTATAGGGGGCCGGAAAAAATTTTAATTTTTTATAGTCTATATCTTTATAATTTTTAAAGGATTAAATTGAATTTTTATAATTTTAGGGGGGGCCAAAGTGTAATTTTACCTTTACTAACTTGAATTTTTTAAAAAATCTCAAGGGCTAAAATTGCAATTTTACATTTTAGGGGGGGCTGGGGCCCATGCCTGCCCCCCTAGATTCGCCCCTGGCCATCGGGGCTCAATTTCATTTGATTTATAGGATCAACTGTATGATTACAACACTTCATTGGCATTCAATAACAATTTTATTCCACAGATACCAATTTATAATTCATTTATCAAGTTTATAATTGTAACCCATATTAACCTAACTCGAACTTGGACTGTAACACCCCAAATTTTTTAATTCCAGCTTTTGTGAATTTGTAGCATAAAAATGTCTGTATGTATTTCTAAAATTAATTTGACATAAATAACTGTCTGTCTGCTTCAGTGGTTGGATGTTTTGGGCATATGTGAGAGGTTCCAAGTTCAAGCTACAACTTGGGTAAATTTTGGCATTTTTATAAATAAAACCCTATCCCTAGTCAGAAGGTTTAAAATTAAAAGTTGGTAAGTTCATGATAGAATGGGCCTACTGGTTTTGTGGTTAAGGAGAGTGTTAATAAGTTGGACGTTTGGAGGTCGAATCCTAGTACGTGTATATATGTTCTGTGTAAGAGGTAGGGAGTGTAGTGTAAGAGGTAGGGAGTGTAGTGGTCGGTTGACGGAATATTTTGTGGGATATGGAGAGTAAAATTAAGAGAATGGGATATTAGGGAAGTTATCAAGGAAATATTCTTTTTCCAAATCTTCTTTGATAATAGCCTTGTTTTTCTCTCTGCCGATTTTCTTCTTGCTTTCCCCATTCTACTACCATTTTCACACGTTCCCCTTCTCGTCGTTTTTAATTTTTGGCCTTTCATCCTTTGTTATTGCTCAAATTGGTGTTTAGTGCGTTGTCAGTAAGTCTTGAGGTACTTTTTGGTTGTTATTGATGAAGTAATGGAGTTTTAATGGTTTTGTTTTCTGATTAGGGGACAATTAAAGTGCTAGGGCTACTTTTCGAATTTGAGCAGTGGGAAATCATCGTTGAGCGAGAAAGGTAAGGTTTTTGGTAAGTTTTGGGAGAACATCTATTCATAACAACTAGGATTAAGTGACTGAACTTGGGTTTTCATTTGTCGAGTATAAGTTCTGGGGTGCTCGTGATCACTTTAGCTTCGATTCAAAACCAGGTGTGTACCCAAAAACACAGAAAATGTGAATCAGAGAAAGCCAAAAAATAGAACTGTTGACGCCACACGAGCATGTGGTCGCCCGTGTGGTAGGCCGTGTGGCAGTACACGGCTGTGTGATCGACAAACCATATCGTACGTGAGTGACACAGGCGCATGACACGACCGTGTAATGGCCGGCGAGGCTGTGTGCGAGATACAGGCTCGACCAATTAGGTCGTGTGGGCCACACCGGTGAACCACACGGGCTTGTGGGATTTTGGGTCAAGCCGTGTGATCCACACGGTCAAGGCCAATTTAGGCCGTATGGGTCACACGAATGTGTGGGCCCACACGGGCAGGCCACATGGGCGTGTGTGCCCATTTTTTTGAAAAACTCTGTAAGGTTGCTCGGGTCGGCCAAGTCGATTGGGACCTACTGAAGGGTCAGTAAGAGACATCGTAACCCCTAATTACGTGATCTGACTATGTGATATACGTGTTTAGCATGTTATACTTGGCATGTTCTTTGAATCGAATATCTGATCTGTTAAATGCATATTTCTATGTCATGAATTGTATGCTGCATCTTATTGGGGTTGGGTTGTTGAAGATGAATGAAGTATTTGAAAGGCTTTTAAAGCCTGTTATCTGGCAGCTGAGCTGCATATATCTAATTTGTGCTACTTTTGGTATTGTATGGTGTATAGGGATGAACGGGTGTTATATACCCTATTTGGTGTGCAGAGATGGGTGGGTCGATTTTATCCTCACATGGTGTGATGGGTTGGATAGAGTTGGTGTGCAGGGATGGCAGGTTGGGTTTCTATTATTCTGTTCTGTTATGCATGCTATCTTTGAGATGGGCTAAGGCCCTAAGTCATATTTGATTCTGTATCTAAGTGGGCTAAGGACCACACGAATCTTGAAAGGGCTCAGACCTGATTTGTACATTAATATTTGACTGTATTCTGATGAATGTCTGTATGCATGCTTTCTGTGAGGGATTACACACTGAGTTTGCGAAAACTCACCATTTCTCTATTTAATCTGTTCAGGTAATCCCCAGCAGTAAGTGGGTCGGTGAAGCGGAGGACTCGATGGTAACCACTACCACTTATAGATGGGTTTTACAGTTTATATGCTTTTACTGCTTTAAATATTATTTTTGGGATTAATTACTGTAGCTTTGGACTTTGGGACTGTTTTGTTTTAATTTTGGATTTTGAAATGTTAATTGTGATTTTTAGCTGCAATGCAACAAAGTACAGTTTTCTTAAAACAAACTAAGATTTTCATAAGTAAAAACGATTTCGAAAAGTATTTGGTTTCAAAAGCTTCCGCGTAAAAGAAATATTCAAAGCAAAATCAATTAGTACACGTTTTCCTGAACTAAAAAAAAGATAACAACAGGAATGATTTTAATGTACCAACGCGTTTTCAAAAGCACTCTCATGTAACATTGCCAGATTTGGCCATAACGTTCAGGCCGGGTTTGGGATGTTACATGGACGGATGCTTGGATCATCCAACCAACACACCAAACTGGTACCAAAGTGCATCCTGGCGTACAAAACACATACCTGGTACACAAAGTGCATACTGGCATATAAATGCATGTCTAGTACATGAACTACATACTGGCGCATAATCTTGTACCCAATTCAATCCTATGGCATGCTAACTATATCCAACTCAATCCGACTAGTTAATAGGGTATAGACATTCACTTCCTTTTTACAACTTAGTCATATTTCAATAATTGTTACCATCACAATCCAATTAAATAACATTTCACATATATTTATTAGCATTTCCATACATGTTAACACAATTTCCATGGCACATAACATATTTAGAGCAATTCTTACTATTTAACAGTTTCTTCAATTTAGTCATCTATTCCAAAAGTTCATATTCAAGCTCAATTTAACAACTTATATTATTATTATATACTTACCTTGGTACTCTCGTATGCAAGTAACATGAAATGCAAACAATGCATACAACTTAAATTATAAATATACAAACTGAGATTTTCTCATGTTACTCATCGACGATTTTAATAAATTTTTAATAAATTTAATAAATTTTCATATTATTCAATTTAGTCCTTAAAACTAGGACAATCATAACTTTCAACTTAAAGCTTTGAATTAAAATCCGATTTCACCAAGTCCCATTAAGAATCCTCTATTTTCTATCCCTACAAATAATTCATGAAAATTTTTCATTTTATTCAATTTGATCCCTAATGTACGAAACTAACAATTAAGCTTAGTCATTTTCACATACTAAGCTTAATTTTTAACAATTTAACACCAAAATCATTCAATTCAAACTTTCTAAAACTTCAACATTTTTAAAAATTAGTGCATAGGTTAGCTAGATCAAGCTCTCATGATTCAAATTCCATAAAAATCAAAGAAAAATAGCTAGGGACTTACTCGAAATTAAAGCCAAGCTCAAAACCCTTGGTTATATCGTCAAGCTCTTCTTTTTTTTCTCAAATTTGGTTGAAGGAGATGACATTCTCTTTCCTTCCACCGAAAATTAACTTATATACTAGTATTAAATTATAATTTAGCTTAATTAACCTTAATTTAATTAATTAAACCTTATTTTACTTAAGTTAATGGTCCCTAAAACATACCATCCACTTATATGACATTTAACATGGTATAATTGTTATTTGAACCTTTTGTTAATTGGAATTTAAGTCCCCATGCTATTTATTAATTAAAAATCTATAGCAATTTGACTTTAAATTTAGTCCATGGGCCCTAATTAACCACAATTTTGACTAAATTGGCTGTCCAAAATCCAATTCAATAATACACTAACTCTGTAAGTGTCTCTATTAAATATTTAAGGACTTGGTTTACGAAAAAGGGGAATCGAAACTGCTTTTTTTTACACTATTGAAAATTGGGTCGGTATAGTAATGTCACTTCTCAAATCATCACTCCAATTTTATTAATGAAAATTTCTCAACAATTCATTTTAATAACATTTTTTTTTGGTATCGTAATCTTTTTTCCTGTTACCAAGCATCAAACTTGATCCAACATGATTTAGGCAATTACATTTCAAAATTACCATAAAAATTGACTTTGAAAAGTGTAGTTTAATATTTTAAGTGTTTAGTATTATCGTAAAAAAAACACTGTGAAAAGTAAAAAAAATCATTTTTAACATGAGATAAAGTAAATTATAAGTTAATTTAAATGATATTCAAATTTGTGAATATTATAACATATGAAATATCAATTTTAAATACTTTTAAAAAATTAGTATAAATTGTTTGTACAATTTAATTTTAATATATAAATAATATTTTAGATGTGAAAATTACAAATAAACATAACTCTTATAAATTAATAAAAAAAATTCATAAGAGATGGAATAATTGGCATCATTATATTCTCGTGTCTTTATTTTTATTACCAAAATGTCATGTTAGTATTATTTTGGTATTAAAAATATTCAAGATTGTTGACATGTAAAATCAATAAGGAGAAGAAGGTTGTGATGGTGACAGTTTACCTAGATTGGGGAAGAGAGCTATCGTTCTTGGTGAATGAGAAGGGAATTGAAAGGATCGGTTCAAGTAGGAGGGGGAGAAGGTTCTAAGTCTTTTGGTCTCTGCCTTCTATCAGGTGTTGTGATTGGGTTTATATATGGGAGACAAGGGAGTTCACGCGTCTTGGGCTTACTGACATCAAAGTTATACCTTCTATCCTTACAGTGAAGGTGATTTGACATTCTAAGTCGAGTATATGACATGCACCTAACGAAGGTTTAGTAAGGGTTTAGCACCCGAGACCCTACTTGTGACATTCTAAGTCGAATATACGACATATTAAGTTTAACAACGGTTCGCCATAGTGTTGGCTGATGCCTAAGGTTTACATAACGGAGACACATGTAAGATATATAGTATGTAGCTCACTTGTAACTACCTGATTTTAGCCAGTATCGAAAAATATGATTTCATAGCTGAATTTCGTAAATTGAGTTAGTGAAATTATGAATGGAAGAAATTATGTATTTAGTACAAAAATATATTATTAGATTACTCGAGTTATTAAATTGAGAATGTCATTAATTATAGTACAAGGACTAAATTGTAAAAGCGTAATAATTATTAATTTTAATTTAGAAAATGCAAGTGGACTTACTTAGAAATTTGACCAAGGACTATATTGATGTTGGACTACATGAGAAACATATTAAGTGGCTAAGCTTCATCTTTTACCTTGAAATCCCACTAACTTAAATGAGATTAAATCATGACCATCCAATCTTGATTAATTAAGTTTAATTAGGGACTAATTATATATACGAATATATAGTGAGTGAGGGAGAGAATTATGTTTTTGGTCTTCCTCCTTGTTGTGTCATCCAGGTCTTAAGAAAAGAAAAGAATAAAGCTTACAAGTTTCCTATTCGTAATTGGTCCAAATTAGCCAAAGAGAGTTTTCTTTGATGATTTTTTTAGAATGTTAATAACCTAAGCTTAGCAATTCATGCCCATGTGTTAGAATCTTTAATTATTGAGTTTTAATCAAGTTTCCATTAATGAATTTAGCGAACTTGAAGCTTAATAATGATGGATTTATGAAAGATAGGCTTGGTATATATTAGGACTATATTTAAAGGTTAAATTAGAATTTGAACTAAGCTTATTAGTTAATTTTTATATTAGGGACCAAATTAAATAAATTGAAACCTAGTAGAAAATTATGTCATGGATTGAAAGCTAGAGGTTCCTAGTAAAGAAACATGAAATTGGTTTATAATTCAATACTAAATATTGAAAGATATGAGCATTTCAGATATTAGGGCTTATAGGAATTAAAATAAATAAAATACAATTTATGTTTAATTTATGTGTTTTTTGAGTTTTGAGTGAGACTAATATTGTTTTCATGGTCGAATTTGTTGTACGTAGCTAAAGGCGACGTCAGGATGTCATGGGACTAAGGGAAGGCAAATGTCGTAGATGAGTAATCTTATTTCGGTTTGTGCTTTCATGACCTTGAATCTAATATATGTATATATGTATTGATAAGTAATAACTTTATTAAGGTAACAAAACTACTTGCCTCAAGATTGATAAGTATTTGCAATATAGTGAATTGTTGCATTTGTGATGAAAGTTTGTGTAGTTGTATGTATAATTTGTTTAAAGAAAAAATATAGATAACAGATAAATGTGATATATGATAAGAAAAATGTTATTTCAAATAGTAAATGATGTGAATTGCCATATTGGTTGTATATGAGATGTGAATATACATATATATATTGATATGTATGTGATGATTTGAGGCAAAAGTATGAATATGAAATGAATGTGACAAGTAATATGAGAAAGCATGATAATGTCATGTAATGATAAATATTCATACGCAAATGAATTGAGTATGGGATGAAATTACTATGTAATGACTTGTAACATGTAATTCATATATGCTTCAAAATATCAAATACCCTATATCGAAAAGACATGGAGCGCACCTTACATAAGATATTTCAATGATGCATTAAGTGTCAGTTATATTGGTGGTATGGTTGGATAATTCATATATCCATCTTGAGTCCATGTTCAATTAATAGGGGTTATAAAGAATGAGATATATTAAATGAGAATTGATATGGAATGATATGAACTGGTATGGTGCTCATTTTGACATGTTTATATAAATTTTGAAGTGTTGTTTATAGAAAGTAAGTTATTTTTCATGTATGGAGTTGTGATTATGTGTATATGTTGTGACCATGTGTTTAAAGATGTTTTAGATACGCTTAGAATGGTGTTTGGAACTTGTTTATAATGTCCCCTAATGTATTGAGATGATTTGGTAATGTTTTGGACTAAACTAGGTAAGTTTTGGGTCCTAACAAACTTCTATCAGTACAAGTGGACAGATGTGTCTGTACAATTAAGTTAATAGACAATGAACAATAGAAGGGCCTTATAACGGTAGAAGTCAAACTTCTACAAGTACAAGTATATCAAAACAAGGTATCTCGCTTGTTTTGACTTCCAAAGACTTGAATTTGGTCCTGATCATCCCCGAACACCTAGAATTCAATTTAAATGATTCTAAAGTGTTTTAAATTACTTGTAAATGTTTATAGACTAGATGAATGTTTTGTTTATTGTGATATTTGATTGATACTTGTCTTAATTATTTAAAAGAAGCTAATTCGAGTTGCTTCGACAACGAATGTGGTGTTTCATATTCAGACCTGACAGTCGGGTCGGGTGTGCATTGCTACATCACCTGTTAAGGACACGTGTAGGGGACACATGGAGATTGTAATAGCCTAAATTTCAGTAATGTCAGAAATTGTGGTTCGAGACCACCAAATCTGACAAATGAACTCGTAGATTATATTATTTAATATTTACGAGCCAAATGTAGTTTTTAAAAGATTTTTGAAATAGTAAATTTGTGTTTTATAAAGATTTATTTGGTCAAGAAATAGAGAAAAAGAGGTATCGAGATTTCGGTGTTATAAATCGAACCATAAATATTTTTATGAATATTTAAGGAGTGTCAATAAGGTAATATTAAAATTTCGTTAGAAAATTTTGACGTTTGGATGATTAATTAAACAAAAATGACTAAATTGAAAAAGGTGTAAAAGTTGCTAGAAGGATTAAATAGCTCAATTGTCAAATGAAGAAGGACCTAAAGTGCAAATAAGCCCAAAGGAGATATTTTGGGCGGCAATAGCTGAGAAAAATCAAGAAATGGGTGAAATAAGGGCAAAATTGGAAAATTACCAAAATTAGTTAAATAATAATGCGACCAAATTAGGAATATCTAGAATTCTCTTCATTTTCTCTTCATTTTCTTTAGCTGAAAAATAGCCATGGAAGAGGGTTCAAGCTGGTTTTCAAACTCTAGCTTCATGTAAGTTTAATTCTTGCTCTCTCTCCTTGAAATTTCTATGTTTTTGAACTTTTACAATTGGGTCCAACTTATTAATTCATTAGTTTTTGATTTTATGGTTTATTTTTAAAGTTTCTATGAATGAGTGCTGGAAGCTTATGATGAATAAACCTAGAATTGAAGCTTTAATTTTGTTATATGATGATTTTATCAAGTAAAATTAATGGAAATTGGTTTTAGGACCCAATTGTGAAAGAGTTGGAATTAAGGCCTAGTGTTAAAATTCTGATTTTCAAAGGTTATGAAGTAGTTTAAAATGATAGAGAAAAGTATTAAATGAGAAAATTAGCTCAATTGAGGGGTTAATTGAGCAAGGACTGAATTGTATGAATTGTGGAATTCGGGATAAAATAGAAATCAACATGTTGTACTAAAGCAGTGTTGGACAGCAGCAGTTGTCTAACTTTGAAAAATCACCAAACATAGTAGAAATTGAATTAGAAGTTGAGTGAGATATGAAATTAAAGCTTGTTGAGTCTATTTTCATATAAAAGAAACAGAGAAAGCAAAGGAAGTCTATATATTGGGATATTTAAATTTTTGTAAGACTGGTTCAGAATAACTTGGTGATCCCTTGTTCTTAATTTAGAAATTCACTAAAAATTGTAAAAAAATAACTAAGAGTTATAATTTATATGTTTAGATTCCTTAGTGAGTCTATTTTCATTAGAAACAATTTGAAACACTATATGAAAATTGTACTATGAGATAATTTATTTTTAGTGAAGAGAGGTTAGAGTCGTTGAACTGTGTAACAGGGGAGAATTTAACTAATAAATTGTACTAATTTGCCACACCAAAAATTCTGGAAAAATTATAGTAAGAAGATATGTGAATCTAGTTTCAAGAAATTTTAGTGATCATTTGTTAGTCTTGTGAATTTCATGATATGTTATTTCATATGTATTGTTGATAAAATTGTGACCAATGTAAAAGCATAAAAATTTAATAAATGCTCAAATTGAGTACTTCTATCTTGTGATAATCGACGAATTGACGGAAAAAGACCATGGTTGGACCATGGCAACAGGTGATAAATGGTAGCTTTGGCTACAAGTGATAAGTGGTACCTTCGGCTACAAGTTATAAGTGGTAGCTTCGGCTACAAGTGACAAGTGATTTTCCGTATAAGACCATGGCTGGGCTATGGCATCGGAATAAAGTGATAAGTGACTTCCATGTAAGACCATAGCTGGGCTATGGCATTGCCATAAAGTGAAAAGTGATTTTTTTTTCCGTGTAAGACCATATCTGGGATATGGCATCGGAGTGATATGTGCTTTTGTGTAAGACCATATCTGGGATATGGCATCGGTGTGATACGTGCTTAAGATGTAAGACCATAGCTAGGCTATGGCATTCTAATGAAAAGTGATGAATTGACGGATAAGTCCATAGTTTTACCATGACATAATGGTAGTGAAGATGTAAGACCATAGCTGGGCTATGGCATTCCATCAAAAAGTGATGAGTTGACGGATAAGTGAAAATACCATAGCTATGCTATGGCATAAGTGATTATTAGTAAAATTCAATGCATACCGGCGCACACCAATGAACGCGAGACCATGATTGTACCGTGCAGTAAGTGAATAAGTGAAAGACCGTAGTTGGATGAGACTATGGCACCAGTGAAAAATGATGATTTCTAAATCGGTAAAGTTTTGGTAAGTATCATTTGAAATTATGTGATAGATTTTAATTAAACATTGAAATTGGGCTCAATAAGTGATTTGTCATTTTAAATTGTGATTGGAACAATAGTTAGTGAATTACATGTTTGTGAATTGATATTTAAAGTTTGGTAAGTGATATATGATTATTATTAGTATTGATTCTGATGTATGTGTACTCTTCGATGTTGAAATGATTCAATGTATAAATCTAGCATATGAATGAGTATGAGACTAATACGAATTAGTACAGACCTGTACATAAGCATTACGAGTATTAAACTGATAAGACTTGTGAATTGTTTAGTATATTATGTGAAAGAACATGGTATGGATTAGTGAATCCTTACGAGTTACAATGTGAAATGAAAAAAAAAATGTTTTCATTATGTTATAATAAGTTATAAAATGTATAATGAATATAAAATGTAATGGAAGTGGTTTAATTACATGTGTGGCATTTAATGTGCGAGATAATGAGTATTCAATATATTTGTATTGGTTTAATAGAAAAATATGATAATACGAGAATAAATAATAATACTGATTAATATAAGCTCGACAAGTAAGTGATTTTCAGTACTATGATATCTATTGCATGTGAAATTGACATAATTATACCATGTTTATGGATGTTTAAGTGCCCATGTATGCCTTGTTGTATGCTATTGTATAAGTATGTGTGCGTATGATGTGAAGGTGATAAAAGGGCTTGGTAAATAGTCCGACATTGTCCACACGGCTAAGCACACGAGCGTGTGCCATGGCCGTGTGATTTTGACAGGATGCGCCACGAGATGTAGGCACGGGCGTGTCTAGGCCATGTGATGGAACACGGGTTATAGACACAGGCGTGTACTAAAGACATGTAGCTCAAATTATGGACCTGATTCAACATGGGCTGTGGACACGGCCGTGTTAGTAGTTTACACGGGCGTGTAGAGCCTTAAAGCATGAATTTTCCAATGTTTTTCTGAAGTTTTCGGTTTGGTTCCGAACCACCTCGAATGTATGTTTTGGGCTTCATAGGCCCATCTAAGAGACAATGTGCATGTGAAATGAAAATTTTTAAATTTGAACGAAATTTCATGGTCGGTTTAGTATGAAAGTGTTGGCTTAAATCCGGTAATACCTTAACCCTATTCTCGGCATCGGATACGGGCGAAGGGTGTTACAGAGATGGCATACCAATTGAGTTCGCTAAGCATATTGAATGAGGCAAGTTTGTTGATGCCAACTGTAACTTCGTTGATGTTCGTGTAATTTCACATAATTTTGTAAGTTAACTGTTTTTAAATTTTGTGATATTAAAATTTCAAATTTTGAAATTTGAGCTTTAATATTTAAAGAGGGCTTTGAATATAGATTTGTTAAAATTTTGATCGTGTGCACTAAAACATGCTAATAATTTAAACACCAACTATGTAAATTACTCGAATTTTAGTAGAAATGAGAGTTAAATTACTTGTAACCCGTAAAACTTGAAAAACAAGAATTGTAACACTCTTGTGTTACAGTTACATAGTAACTCACAATGGTGTCATTGTGGCATCCAAAGTATAGGGAGAGTGGGTAGAATGCTGCGTTTTCAGGATCCAATGGAAATGGATATGAATTACACGTAAATGTGACGGGAGAGGTAAAAATACCAGCTAATCCTTTATACTTAGAGATGGATTGCATTTCGGCCCTCTATTGAAAAAGTTGACAATTTAACCCTTATAAATTTTGAAATGTGCAAATTAGTTTGTTCATTAAAATTTTCTGTTAAATAATGATGTCAATCATGCTAAAATTTTTTTTTTATGGGTAAACTATAAAAATGGTCACCTAACTATACCTTTTGTTCTATTTTGGTTACCCAACTATTAATTTTTTCGATTTAATCATTGAACTTTTCAAATTTTAATATTTTAATCACTTTGAGCTGATTTGAGCTTTTTTTATTGGTCTAGTAATAAAATTAGCTTTATAATATTTACACATTCTATCAATTTGATCTTAAATATAAAAAAAATCAATAAATTTGGTCCTAAATATTTAAAAAATTTGTGAATTTTGTCCTAACTATAAAAATTTTAAAAAATATATTTTTTAAAAAAAGTTCATTTTTAGTCCTTTATAACCTATTGGCTAACTAGTGATGGCAATGAGGCAGGCGGTCTTTTGCCTGCCCTACGTCACCCTGATGCTCTACCATTATGCTCTGACTTTAAAAAATTTAACCCACTCCAAACCCAAGCTTGAAAATTAATAGTATACTCATCTTTGATCCAATCCGACCTAAGTTTAATTTTATTTTTAAATTTTTAGTAGAATTGTGATTAATTAAAAAATTAAAAATAAAAAGTTTTTGGTACCATTTTTTATTAGATTTTCTTAATGATTTATCTCTGGAGTTGTGTGCTAATGCATATTTACACACATGTTGTGGTTATAGCACAAAAGAGAAAAGAACGAACAAAGATTGCTTTAATAAATTACTAAATTAAGAAATAGAAAATAGGGGAAATAACCTTTCAGGGTGAAAGCGGACTTGTATATAGACAATAGAATGAGACTAGTAGTGATAAATTTTAAGGATTTTTAATTTAATTTAATTAATATTAAATATGTATAGAAGGTAATTTCATAAATATCCCGAGGGCGTGGTGTGCAGCTTCATTTTAAACTCGACTTAACAATTTTTAAAATTTAACCCCCTGCCTTGACCCCCAACTACAAAAAAAAAAAAAAACCTCCGACATTATCAGGTCAAATCGGCTCAAAAACCGTTTGATTCGGGTTTTTTTGCCATCTAACCTATGTGAGGTATTAAAATAAGAAAAAAAAGTACCATATTTCAAGTCACTTACCAAAAACTCTAAAAAGTTGGGATAAAACACAAAAAAGTTCAAAATCCAAAGGAAAATAAAGGCGTTAAATTGTTCGGGTAGTAATGCATCCAATTATTCCATATAGGTTCCAAATCAATTGGTTTGATGTAGTGTGAAGCTTAAATTATAGTAAAAAAAATTGTTGCAGGTGATTTGAAAGAGGATACTCTTTTTCTTATTTCAATATTTCACATGGGTTAGCTAATGGGTTATAAACGGCTAAAAATGAATTTAAAAAAAATATTATTTTTTAAAATTTTTAGAGTTAGTACTAAATTGATAGATTTTGTAAATATTGAGGGTGAATTTATTATTATTTTTAGTATTAGAACTAAAATAATAGATTTTGTAAACATTGAGGGTTAAATTTGTTGAATTTTGTTAAATTTAGGATCAAGTTAATAAAATATGTAACTATTAGAGGGCTAATTTTGTTACTAGCCCAATAAAAAAAGCCCACATCTGATTAAAATATTTAATGTAGAAAAGTTTGTGACTTAATCAAAAACAAATTATATAACTAAAATAGAACGAAAGGCTTAGTTAGATGACTATTTATGGTTTAACCCTTAAAAAAAATTCATCATGGATTTAAGTTCACTTCATTTAACAGAAAAAATTTTAAGGAGGAGTTAATTTACAAGTTTCAAAATATATAAGAATTAATTTATCTATTTTTCAATAAAGGGGCCGAAATGCAATCTTCGCTTAAGTACAGGGGCTTCCCTGGTACTTTTACCGACAGGAGACGATGATAAACTATTAAAATCATACAATGACGTATTGGATAAACTCTACAGTGGACTGCCTGTTCAGTTAATTTTGATTTTCTTTTGGCAACTGAGACAAACAATCAAGAGTTAGAAATGCTAAGGGCTCTGGTGAGGAAAGCAGCTTCAACTTCAGCTTTTGGGAGTGCAAATTCAGCCCCATGTCTTATTGCTAATCCAATCCACCACCTCCAGACCAAACACTTCTCCATAGGAATCCTCCCCGATGGGGTCAATCGTAGCTCCGACAAATTTGTCCAGAATTCCGATGCCATGGAAAGTCTCTTGTCTGACCTTCAATCCCATATCAACAAGGTTCCTTCCTCTTTTCCCTTTAAAATTTATACCCAATTCTTCTCTTAGTGCTATCACTTTAAAACAAAAAAAATCATTTGATTTAAGGTTCTTGCTGGAGGAGGAGAAACTGCTGTGAAAAGGAACAGGAGCAGATATAAGCTTCTCCCTAGGGAACGAATCGATCGTCTTCTTGATCCTGGTTCTTCTTTCCTCGAATTGTCTCAGGTTCTTTTTTTTCCTTTTCTTCTCTTCTAAATTGGGGCTTTTTTTTTTTTCTTTTTTCCTTTTTTAATCTAGTGGGTTCTGCTTTCTTATTGAAAATTTAATGTAAAAAGCTTGCAGGGCATGAATTATACGAAGACCCTTTACCATCAGGTGGAATAATAACAGGAATTGGTCCAGTTCATGGGAGACTTTGTATGTTTGTGGCTAATGACCCGACTGTTAAAGGAGGAACTTACTATCCTATCACCATTAAGAAACATCTAAGAGCTCAAGAAATTGCTGCTCAATGCAAATTACCTTGTGTTTATTTAGTTGATAGTGGGGGTGCTTTTCTTCCAAAGCAAGCTGAGGTTTTTCCAGACAAGGAAAATTTTGGTAGAATTTTTTATAATCAAGCTACCTTGTCTGCTCAAGGCATTCCTCAAATTGCATTGGTATTAGGCTCGTGCACTGCTGGGGGTGCCTATATTCCTGCCATGGCTGATGAAAGTGTGATGGTTAAAGGAAATGGTACCATTTTTCTAGCTGGACCACCCCTTGTCAAAGTTAGTTCCCTTGCACTTATCTCTTCCAATGTGTTTTTGTTTGGATTAAATGATACTTAAAAGGGATGTTTTGACAGGCTGCTACAGGAGAGGAAGTGTCTGCAGAGGATTTAGGGGGTGCTACTGTTCATTGTAAGACCTCTGGGGTTTCAGATTATTTTGCTCAAGGTATTGTTTCCTTATCCTCTGTTCCAGCTGCTGGAATCACTGAACTTTAGCATTATGTGAGCGTTTGCAATTATTTTTTTAATATCTTTCTCTAGATGAAATGCATGGACTTGCTCTCGGGAGGAATATTGTTAAGAACTTGCACTTGGCTGGGAAACAAGGGATGTTGAGTTCATCTCCACCCGCAAACCTTGAATTTAAAGAACCACTGTATGATGTTAAGGAACTCCGTTCCATTGCACCAGTAGACCACAAGCAGCAGTTTGATGTTCGATCAGTTATTGCTCGAATTGTTGATGGAAGTGAGTTTGATGAGTTCAAGAAACTGTATGGAACTGTGAGGACTTGCATATATCTTGGATTTTCAATTCTTTTTTCCTATAATATGCATGAACCTTCTAACCTTGATGATGTTGGTGCAGACACTTGTAACAGGTTTTGCTAGAATTTACGGACAACCTGTAGGAATCCTTGGTAATAATGGGATATTATTTAACGAATCTGCACTTAAAGGAACCCATTTCATCGAACTTTGTTCTCAGCGTAACATTCCTTTGGTCTTTCTTCAGAACATCACTGGGTTTATGGTACATGGTCCCACTATTTATTTCATTACTTTTTTGATGGAAGTCTATCTAATGTGTTCTGTTGTTGCATTCACGAATCATGCAGAGTGTTGCTTATCAAACTGATTTAGTAGAATTTATGCACTTGGTTTGAAATGACTGCATGTCATTTTTTATTTATTAGCACTACCATACTGATTATTTATTTATTTCATTTGCTAGGTTGGCTCAAGATCCGAGGCAAATGGTATTGCAAAATCTGGAGCAAAATTGGTGATGGCAGTTTCTTGCGCAAAGGTAGGTACCATCTTCCAACTTTGTTTATTGGTTCTGTGTCATTCTTACAATATATTGGACCATGCATAAATAAGTTGCATTTTTTTTCTTTTACCTCCATAGTTGTATAAATGTTTCATCGTCTACTTTGACATATATCACCTGGGGTAGATGATAGAAATCAACAGCTGGAAATGTCTATAATCTTTACCTCAGCATCTCTCTTGAATGGTGATTTTACAGTTGCCAAAAGTGACTATTATGATTGGTGGAAGTTTTGGTGCGGGAAATTATGCAATGTGTGGCCGTGCTTTTAACCCAAATTTCCTGTTCCTTTGGCCAAATTCAAGAATATCTGTGATGGGCGGTGCACAGGTGAATCAATACGTTCTTACATAATAAGAATAATTAAATCTTCTCTGATCTAAGAATTTGGATTTCTGTCATCCTATAATTGTGTACAATATGTCATGAAATTTCATCATGCTTGCAGCTTACTTGCCTTCAAAATAAGTGGGATTCTTTGTCTTTATCTACTGAAACATGAATCAATGTGCTGCATTGAAATTATTATAAACTCCACAATCGTCCATCCTCCATTCTGCTTTAGGTAGCCAGACATTTTAATAGTTATGCAGACATCTGTTGACTATCTTGTTAGTTTTGTTTACTTGGAACTTTTGGAGTTTTGGCTGATTACTGAACTATTCCGGAAACAATTAGGCTGCTGGAGTGCTGTCTCAAATTGAAGGGGCCAACAAGAAAAGGCAAGGAATTCAGGTAAGCTTTTAGTTTCTTCTTGAGGAGTGAATGTTTGTTTTTCTTCTATTGCATTGCAACGTGCTTATATTCGTATGCTTATTTCTCTGTGCTTGCACATTTTGGTACTATAGTGGACAAGTGAGGAAGAAGAGAAGTTCAAGGCTAAGGTTATGGAGGCATATGAGAGAGAGGGGAATCCGTACTACTCAACAGCTAGGCTCTGGGATGATGGTATTATAGATCCTGCTGATACCAGGAAAATTGTGGGGCTCTGCATCTCTGCTTCCATGAATCGCCCATTAGAAGATACCAAATATGGTGTATTCCGAATGTAAATGGAATCATTAACTTGTCAATCCGTACTCTTCTAACCTGAAAAGAAAATATGGAAAACAGGAAGGCTATGCAATAAAAAAAATCTGTATAATAATGCAATGCATGTCATGATCAATAATTCCTTGTTTCAAATGTAAAAGTCCTGTTGTAAGGTTTCAGTGTCTTTGATTGAGGTCAACATGTCAAGTTTATATTCATGATGCTTGTGGTACCATAAGCCCGTATTAGCTTACAAGGTTCAGATTTTCTTTGCAACGTGCCACCTTGTGTAACGCTCCAAAAATGTATAATTTTGTTTTTATAAAAATATAATACAAAATATTTGTTTGCTTTAGTGGTTAAGTGTTCTGGGTGTGTATATGAGGTCCTAAGTTTAAATTTTGAGTTAGGTAAATTTTGTATTTTTATAAATAAAGTCTTATCTCTAGTCAGTAGGTTTATAGTTAAAAGTTGGTAAAAATATATTAAAATGGGCTTCCTGGTCTAGTGGCTAAAGTGTATGTTGGTGTGTGGGAGGTTTGGAGTTTAAGTTTCTGCGTGAGCAAGCGAATTATTTTTGTTACTTGGCCGTGTGGCGTGGTGAAGTCCTAGTCAAATTAAAATTTCGAGTAGTGGAGTTGTTGTGGGAGGTTAGGGAGAGAATTAAGGAGATGAGCTATCATATTTTTAGGCATTATCTTTTTGTTTAGTTTTTTTTTTTTTTCAAATTTCGGACTCTTTTCCACCTTTCTAACATTATTCTTCCCCTTTTGCCGAAATCCCCCTTTTCCCTCTTCTGCTCTCTGACGTTTTCTCTCTTCTCCCCCATTCTTAATTTTCGGTTTTCCTCTTTTTTCTAAATAAAATCCTTGCTGCCAAATTTCTTTTGAATTCCCCTTCCGTTTTCGTTGTCTTTCTTCATCTTTCCCCTTTTGTGCAAATGTGCAATTATGTTGTACGGTAAGTTTCCGTTTTATTAAACTCGAATGTTACTCTGGATAAGGGATTAAGGGCTGTTTTGTTGACTGTTTAGAAGTCGATCGTGAGGCTGGAATTAACGTTCGTCGATTTGACTCGAAGTGGTGATCATTTGGTAAGCGTATAAGGTATGCGTTTTCTTGTGTTGTTTGGGGAGTAGTTTTGGCTTTGAATTCGTTCTTAACTTTGTTAAACTCTTCGTTAATGATAAATGGTTATTTTTACAGCAGTAAATTGTTTCGGTTGCTATCTCCCTCATGTTGAGTAGTGGTCGAATTGTGTGAAGTTAGAAGGTAAGTGATGAACGGACAAGTTTAGACCTTTTGGTACGTGCATAAGGTTTAATCTTAGTTTAAGACCAATTCTAAAGTTGGGATTGTCGATTATAGGTTTTTGGTGATCTCGGGATTGCGTAAGCAGCGAAAACGATACAAGTGTGTACCTGAAACGTAGAAAATGAGATTCAGCGAAAAGCTGAAATTGCTTGCTGTCGAGACATAAAAGAAAATGATGCAAAAAATTGTAAAGAAAGGAAATAAGGGTGTTATAAACTTGGAAATCAACATTTTGCACTAAAATAGTTTTGGACAGCAGCAGTAGTCCAACTTTAAAAAATCATCAAAAATAGTGGAAATTGAACTAGAGGTTGAATAAAATATGAAATTAAAGTTTATTGAGTCTAGTTTCTCATGGAAGAAATAGTGTCAGCAATGGAATTGTAAATTATGAGATATAATAAATTTTGTGGGACAATGTCAGAATGATTTTGGGTTCCCTTGTTCTGACTTTGAAAAATCATCAAAATTGTAAAAAAATAATTAGGGGCTTAAATTTATATGTCTAAATCCTTAATGAGTCTATTTTTAAGAAAAAACAAACAGAAACATCATCCAAATTCCATACTAAGAGATAAATAATTTTTAGTAAGGAAAGGTTGAAGTTGTCAAACAACAGAATAGAGATAAATTTGAAGATTTTACTGCACTTATTTGATAAACTATAAATTCCGAAAATTTTATGGTAGAAAGATATTTGAGTCTAGTTTTAAAAAAATCAAGCAGAACTTAATTTGAAATTCTGTAACTCAAGATATAAATAATTTAGTGGCAATGACTTAAGTAGATAACTTTGAATGAACATATAAGTAAATATTAAAAACATATATGAATATTTAGCTAGCATGGGTTACATTAAAAATGGATCACACAGTCAATGCCAATTTGGGCTGAGTGGGCCCACACAGGCAGGCCACATGGGCGTGTGAGCCTATTTCTCTGAAAAGTTGTCTAAGGTTGCATGGGTCGCCCAAGTCGACTATGGACCTACTGAAAGGTCGGTAAGCCCTACTTAGACCCCTGTATGAGTGATCTATCTGTTTGATTTTTGTACCAAGCATGAATTATGATATCTAAATATATGTATTGTAATTGCATAATAGCATGACATCTTTTATATGTTGCATTGCATCGGGGTGGGTATTGTTATTTGGAGGAAGTGTCTGAAAGGCTATTAAGCTTATTATCTGGCAGCTCTACTACAAATTTCTGATCATGTGCCGCATTTCGGTACAGCATGGTGTGTAGGGATGGATAAGTTGATTTAATCCCCACATGGTGTGTAGGGATGGACGGAGATGGTGTATAGGAGCTGGTGGGTAAGATTCAGATTTTCTGCTATTGCATATTGTATCTGAGATGGGGCAATGCCCTAAATTATATCTGAAACTGTATCCGAATGGGCCAAGGCCCAAACTGAATCTGTAATGGGCTCAGGTTCTAGACTACAATTGATTATTTCCTGATGTGTATCTGTATGTATGTTTTCTGTGGGGATTACACACTGAGTTTGCGAAAACTCACCCCTTTTTCTGTTTAATCTGTAGAGGTAATCCCCAGACTTAGGCGGATCGATGTAGCGGAGGGCTCGACGATGACCACCACTACTGAACTGCTTTATTACAGCTTTTGATTTTATATTATTCTTGGGTATTTATTATTGTAATGTTAGGACTTTGGACTGTTTGGTTTAAATTTGGGATTTGATACTATTTTTATAGATTTTTAAACTGCAACTCAACAAAACACGATTATACTAAAAACTAAGATTTTCGATTTCATAAAATAATTGGTTTCAAAAGCTTCTACTTAAAAGACATATTTTAAGGCAAATCAGCTAGTTCATGTTTTTTCGAATTAAATAAAAGCTAATTAACTGGAACGGTTTTAACTTGTCAATCTCGATTTCAAACCCCATTCCATGTGACATCGCCAGATTCGGTCATAACGTCTAGGCCGGGTTTAGGGTGTTACACCTTGTTACTCAAATATTAGCCACGTAAAACATGCTGGCATCGTCATGTTTATTTTATGATCGTTCTAAAAACTCAATCTTTGGATACTTACACCCTGAGGCATTTTGGTCAAGGACAAGCTGTTTCCATAAGCTTAATCCAAGATTAACCAAGTAATCAGTTGGTTCATGCCAACATTAACGTAGTCGAATTCAGCTCCAGTAGTGAATGGAACCATAATAGATTAGGAGTTTCATTTAGGGCTAGTTTGACAAAGCTTTTGAAAAGTGCTGTGAAAAAGTGCTTTTGAGAAGTACTTTTGAGAAGTGCTTTTGAAAAGTTTGGTTTAAAATTTGAGTGTTTGGTATTGCTTTCCAAAAGTACTTTTGAGAAATAAAATGTCCATTTTAGACATGATATTATAAAGTAACAAATATGCATTTAAATAATGTTCAAATTAGTTAATATTATGATATTTTTAGCAATAATATAAAAATAATTTATTATAACTTATTGTTAATATTTTAATATATAATATTAATTTTAAATAATTCTAAGTAATTGATATTAATTGTTTATTAAATTTAATTAGAATATATAAACTATATTTAAATATTTAAATATAATCATTGAATATTTGTAATTAGATATTGACACAATTGTATTATTTTAAAAATGATTTTTTATTTTTAATTAATGATTTTAACACATATGTATTATTTTATTTTAAAATGTAATTTGAATATATAACTCATATTAGATATTAACATAACATAGAAAACATAAACCTAACAAATTAAAATATTGCATATATTTGGATTAAAGTTTCAAAAAGGGATAATATTTATATACCAAATATAAATACTAAAAATTTTACAATAGCATTTACAATTTAAAATGAATTCATTAAACTAGAAGCTATAGCATCTCTTGTTAATTCCATTTCAAAACCACTTGAATTGTTTGATTCACCACCATCATCATCGTCGTTATCATCATCATCATCATCATAATCACTTTCTCGACCATGTGCATTTTCTGAATCAATAATATTCTTATATGCCCTGTTAATATCTTCGTATTCCATAAAATCTGTATCATTTTGACCGATATGTTTTCAGATAAAATTGTGTATCGTCATTGTAACAACAACGATCATCGTTTGCTTTTCAAAACTATAACTTGGCATATCCTTTAAAATGGGCCATTTTTTTTTTAGAACACCAAAAGTTCGTTCAATCACACTAGGTAATGATGAATGTGAATGATTGAAAATCTCTTGTTTATCAAATACTAGTCTACCTCTACGAAAGTCAGGTAAATGATATCGTTGGCCTCTATATGGTCCAAGATGACCTTTCATTTGAGGATATCCAAAATCAACAAGATAATATTTTCTTACATGTCATAATATAACAAACAATTAATTCAAGAATTTTTTTTATAAAAATTATCAATTAAAGAACTTATACTTTATTATTTAAAAAAGAAATAAATAAATGAAATATCTAACCATTTGGTGGGTGAGGAAATTTGTATTTTGGATCTCGAATTGCATCAAGAAATATTCTAGTGTCATGTGTCGGTCCTTCTCATCCAGCCATGACAAAGGTGAAACACATATTAAAATCACACACAACCATAACATTTTGAGTCGGGATACCTTTTCTTCTAATATAGAGAGTTTGTTCATTTGGTGGAAGAATAGCGGCAATATAAGTACCATCAATTGCACCTATGCAATCCTAAACAAATAATTATATTAGTTTCGTGCATATTTTTAGTCGACCAAAAATATTAAAATATAATAATATAAAATTAAAATTTAACATATCTAGAATCATTACGTATTTGTTCGGGTATTGAGCTAAAAAAAGGATCTTCGGGTGCAATTAAATCAATGGTCATCCTTAAAACTTTCTCAAGCACAATTGCAAAGTATCGGCTTATTGTTGATCCAGACCTTTGAAATTTTTCTTGACATTGGAAACCTTTTGCACCGGTGCCCAGGATGTATAAAAAAATTCCCAACTTTTCACTCGAAGATATGTTTCTTGAAGTTTGCAAGTTGTATCTTGTCTCCAAAACTCTCAACAAACTTGTGAATATAATTTTAGACATCCTAAAATTAATCATACAACGTGATTCGTGATTGTCAAGGATCTGTCAGATCCATGTCTTATCTGGCTGTTTTGAATCCATGCATAGTTGCTTCAATGTATACTTCTCGTAATATAATTGCACGGAAGAAGATGCAACAACAAATAATCGGTTAAAATATTTCATATGATGTAAAATCTCTTTCTTTTCCCTTTCATCATCACTTTCATCACCGCTGGAATTCTTAACTATACTCATCACCTGTGAATAAATTTTATATCCAAAATCATATATAAACAACTATTGAAAAAACTAATTTAGTATAAATAAGTAGAACATAAATTTAATATCCAAAAATCAAACATAAACAATTATTGATAAAACTAGCCCTAAGCATAAATAATTAGACCATAAATTTAATATCCAAATACCAAACATAAACAACTATTGATAAAACTAGATTACACATAAACAAGTAGAATATAAATTCAATATCTAAAAACCAAACATAATCTGCCAATGATAAAACTAGATTACACATAAATAAGTAGAACATAAATTCAATATCCAAAAACCAAACATAAATAACTATTGATAAAACTAGTTTAGCATTGTTGTTTAGTCACATAGTAGATATCTCTGAACCCTAGAAGATCGAAAAATTTTCAACTATCCTCCATTTCTATCTCAAGCCACAAAGCTCTAATCTTGGGATTAATTGATAAAAACATAATTCGCTTGTCCTTATTGAGCAATAATTTAAGTGAGAAAATATAGCAGACTAGCTTCTGGAACTTTTTCCGATATATTATCAAGCACTTTGACTGCTTGTGGAACACCATATGGATCCATAACAGGAGTCAAACTAGATGTGGCTTGACTCATATTGTCAGCGGCATTACATAATTTTTCTATTTGACTGGACAATCTTGCAGCCCCTCCAATTTGCTTTGAGGATTTCTTTCTTCCAGTTTTAAAATGTGAACTTGATATCTCAGGTGTTTTTCTTTTTTGATCGTTTCCATCAATGTAAACATCATTTAAAATCTGAACATCATTTCTCACATTTTCTTCCTCATTCTCTTCAGGTATTTCATTGTTAACATCTTCAAAAAAATCACTACAGTGTGTACCAGAAGAAGGTGCCCATGCTTTATCACCTATTACAACTATCCTCATGAACATTTGGTCCAACTTCCCTTCGAATTTAGGATCAATGCCCAATGTTCTAAATTTTTGAGCTTCAGGCACAGCCTAAATATAACATGATAGTTTAATAACAGTAATTATCAATAACCTCATAAATAAGAAAAAAAAAATATTCAGAATTATTAATGTACCTTTAGCATACTCTCCCACCAATCATTTGATGCATCAATGGTTTTTTTTATAGGATTCCATCTTAGACCAATATCTCCGCCTTTAAGTTTCTTTCAGGCCTTCCATTCTTTTTTTAGTTCATTCCACCTATTTTTAAGTTGTCTTTGTGAATAAGCCTTGCCCGTTTCTTTCTCAAAGTTGGTCATTATTTTCAACCATCCATCTTTTGTGAAATGAGTACCAGGCCTATTGCCTTTCAATATCTCTTTAATACAAATATCACAAAATATTTCTATCAATCTCTTATCTTACATTGCTTTGACTTTTTCACCACTAACTTCAACCGCCAAAGTACTCATCTATTGTGTATACTAACATATTCATTTCAACTAGTAAAGCAATCAAGAAAATCAAATGTCACATAAGTATATTTTTTTACACGTGTATCAAAATCAAGATAGGATCCTAAGATTTTTTTTCTCAATCAAAATCAACTTTCCAAGATCGAAATAATAACCAAGAAAGAGAACACAACTAATAATAGCATCAAACACAATTAAAAAGTCAGAATGAACAATATTTTATCAATTATTATTTTAAAAATATAATAAAGGTAAAGAAATGTTAGAGATAATATGCATAATCTTTAGTATCTAAGCTTTTAGGGTATAAAATTATGCAGAAAATAAAATGCTAAAAATTTCTAACTAAGGGAACCAACGGTGAGATTTTACCAATAATTCCACCAAATATAACAAGTACTAATTAAAGAAGTAGCCATTTGCAAGATGCCTTTCTGAAATGAAGCAAATCAATTACTTTGTTAGGATCACTTCCGGCAAACATGTCTAGCATAAAAAATTGAAAACCCACTCAGACTTTCCAATCTATCTTTTGCGATAAGCAACAGAGGGTGTTGAAAAAAATGTTTAAAAGTTTACTTAGTCTTAAACTTCTTTGCTTTGAAGAACATATTCTTGATTCCTTCATTAAATTTCACTAAATCAATGCACTCATCTTCAATATAATCACAGCTTAGGAATAGGAGACAACAACCATGCTATAATAAACTGACCTAGAATTTATCCAATTTTGTTACCTTAGAATTTTAGGAACGTGCCAATTGATTATTTAGCACCAATTAGGAGTAAGAAAATCCTATCTTCTCACTATTAAGTGGATAATCTTGCAATAATACTTAAAGAGGAAGTCTTAATTTCAGCAATCATAGGTGTCTGGAGATTGAACCAGATTGAAAAAAAATTTAGAATCAGAAAACTAATTGATACAAATATGATAAATCAATTTATGGAAAGGATAATGCCCAATGAATCTATCAAACATGATGAAAGAATGAAATGAAGAAACGTAATAAGCTCACAAACCTGGGATTTACTTTGTCAAGTCCAAGAACCAATGGTACAAGCAAAAGAGAAAAGCTGAAAAAAATGTGAAAGAACTTTTTTTATTTCATAATTATTTCATAAAATCAAACAATCAGAAAATAACTAAAAACTAAATAATAATGAACAATTAAAGAGAAGAAGAAGAAAAGATAAACTCACTGATGGAGAAGAGGAACAAAGAACCAGAGGAAAAGTAAGGTTCAAACAAAAGAGAAAATGGAAAAAAAATGGTTCTTCTAACGTCTATTTGGAAGAAGAAAAAGTAAGGTTAAAAAAGTAAATATCAGCCAAAGCACTTTTAGCTGAGAAAAAAATAAAAATTTTTACTTTTTCATCTGTGAAAAAATACTTATTTTAAATTAAAAAATTTTCTGAAATAATGTGTTTTGTTTAGAACTTTTAAGGGAAAAACACTTTTTATTGTAAATGTCGATCTGAAAAGCAAAGGAAAACGAGACCTTAATCTCAAAGTGTGAGACTTGGGCTAGTTTGGCAATGCTTTTGAAAAGTGCTTTTGAGAAGTACTTTTGAAAAGTGCTGTGAAAAATTTGAGTGTTTAGCATTGCTGTGAAAAAGTGCTTTTGAGAAATAAAATGTCCATTTTAGACATGTTATTATCAAGTAACAAATATGCATTTAAATAATATTTAAATTAGTTAATTTATTATATTTTAGTAAAAATATAAAAAAATTATTATAACTTCTTATTAATATTTTAATATATAAAATATAAATTTCAAATATTTTTAAGCAATAAATATTAATTATTTATAAAATTTAATTAGAATATATAAACTATATTTAAAATATTTAAATATAACTATTAAATATTTGTAATTAGTATTTTACAAAATATTTTTTATTTTTAATTAATAATTTTAATACATTTGTAATTAAGTATAAAGAAAAAAAAAAGAGAAAGTATTATGTTATTGGAGGGGTAAAAAAGTAATTAAGCACTAAAAGTGTTTTTGGGAAAAGAAAAGCTAAAAATTTTAGCTTTTCCTTTTCAGAAGTGCTTTTAAAAAGCATGTCTGAAAAGTTAAAAATTTCAGCCAAAAGCAGCTTGTTCTGCATAGTTTTTCTTCTAGAAGTGCTTTTGAAAAGTAATGTAGAACTTGCCCTTAGTGCATGTGGAGCTGTTGTGGTTGGGAGTGGTTGAATCCAATTAGGGAACGGGGCTTACTGGGCCCATGCCCATCCTCAGAGCCACCTAACAAACCAGACATGATAGGGGCTCACCTTTTTTTTTTTGTCTGGGATCGAAAAATCAGCAGAACAGAAAGAAAACGTGATATTTATTGAGTAATCTCAGCATCTCTTGTTGTCAATTCAATTCATTTCCTTTGTTTTGTGGTGAGCGCCTGCTGATACGGAAAAAAAAGTAAGAAATTCTGCCTGAACCAAACCGAACCAAACCGAACCAAACAGATTCCTCTTTCTTTCTTACTTCAGTAATGGCTTCTTCTATTTCGATTACTCCGTCTTATTTTGCTTCCACCAGCCTTCCTCCCCGCCCCATTGCTTCTCACTTCCCCTTTAACCTCAACTCTTCAACCTTCTTCTTTCCTTTGAAAAATGGGTCCTTCAAGCTTCGTAATGCCCCTCCTCTCTCGCCCAAGGCCCTTTCTGCTCGTGCACCCAAAGGTATTCTCTTTCTCCTCTCTACTCTTTGAATTGGTGGGTATTTCTTTGATCTGATTCTACCACTTAACATATTACTTGGTATGTTATTTCATTTTTGTTGGATGGTGGCGTATCCCGTGATGTTTGATTGATTGGTTGCCCAGAAACTTGAAGAAAGAAAACACTAGAGGCAAAATGTTACAAATCTAGCTTAATGCAATCAGAGTGTGTCTTTGTTCAAATATTCACTTGATCCCAGTTGTAATCACTAGCCACAAATCTAGGAAATTTTTTGACTTAGAAGATTTGGTGATTTCAATCAAGTGTTAGAATGTTGGATTTCAACCTTCAATGAAGCCTTGATTTACAACTGTGGGCATCGTAGATCACTCACTTTTCCCTATGTTTGGTGTTTTTTTTGGAAATAAGATGCAAATTACAGATGTGTAAAGTTGGCGGAATTTATAACAGCAAACAAAGGTCTTTCACTGATACTTTCCTAAAGCTTTTCACAAAAAAGCTCGATCATTAATTTCCTTCCCTGAACAGCTCCATGAACAAGACATTCACGGAGGAAAAAGAAAGAGTAAAAAATAGCTCCATAATATGAGGGAATTTTCTGGTTAATTTCATAGTAATTAGTAGGGTGGGTATTTGGAATTTTTTTTTGTCTCTTTATGACTTTGGCTGGATGAATCTGATACTGGATCTACAAATATACTGATTGAACGCAACCCAGATATGTGTAGATCCAAAGTCCGAACCAATTCCGTGAAGATTTGTTGCTCTGTATCCTGGTAGATTAGATCCGAGGGTAATTTTTTCACATGCTGTGAAGATAAACTATATGCGAGCTCTTTGAAGTTTCCTTTGCTAAAATGGATACGATCTACCAGTTAAAAAAATTATAATTGCCATGTCCAACATCCTGCTATGTTTTTAAGTTTGAAATAATACACCACATAGAAGAGAGAATTTTGGAAAAGGTGAGATAATCAGTTCTCCTTGTAACCTTATAATCAGATACTAAGGGTGATCAATGTTTTGTCATATATCATAGTGGTTGAATCAGTTGAGATATTATATTAATTTATTTTCTAAACTTTTAGAAGCTGAAAGAAACTGTTGAACAAGATATCTCTTTGTTTCCCAAAGGTAATGATCTAATGCTGCTTCAGTACCAAGACCGCAATGGGTTTTATAGCTTGCTTGTTTATATTCAGTTCATTGCTTCTAGTTTCTTTTTTGTTGAGTTCTGCTGTGAACTTAGTGATGATAGTACAGAAGATTTGAATGCTAAAGTGACCTTATTCTGTCGATTATGTACAGCTGCTGTTGTTACTAAAGACACATGGGAGAAATCAGTGTTGAACAGTGATTCCCCTGTTCTTGTAGAATTTTATGCAAGCTGGTGTGGCCCCTGTAGAATGGTCCACCGGATTATTGATGAGATCGCAGGAGAGTATGCCGGGAGACTCAGCTGCTTCATTCTGAATACCGACGATGACTTTCCAATTGCAGAGGATTATGAAATAAAGGCTGTACCGGTGGTGTTGCTGTTCAAAAATGGAGAGAAGCGGGAATCTGTTGTTGGCACCATGCCGAAGGACTTCTATATAGCTGCCATAGAGAGGGTTCTGAAATCATAAACAATGACATCGAGGAAAGGTTTCAGCTTTTTCTTCCTGCCTATATATATGTTGTTAACTGGATTATCGATGCATAAATTGTACATCCTGAAGTTTGTATCTTGGGGGTTGCTGTTAACACCATAGCTTGGAAATGGTTGGAACGATCCTTTTTGGTTCAGGGTTGTCCTTCATCATTTTCAATTGAAACTGAAACCTTGAAACTTTATACTGTTCATAAATACAATCTTCCCCTCGTGTCTTATGCTCTCATATGTATATGTTAAGGGTTATTGAGTTTGTGTCAACCTTTAATTGGGTCTTAATTGGGATTCAAACTAAAATATGCTATATCGATAATTGTATTAGTAAATAGTAAATTCACAATTTACACAAAGAACAAGGTCTAATAGCAAATTTTGACCAAAGTCTATCCATTACTCCCAAACATTTTCCTTCACCAAGTGTACAGTTCTTATTTGAACCCAAAAAACAAAATTGCAGTTTTTATTAGGGTAAATCTCAAAATTACATATAAATTTTGCTTGAGGCTCAAGTGTCTATATTAAACATTAATTTTGATTTAATTACACATAATTAAAAAATAAATATATGGGAAGCGGGAGGTGTGGGGTGTGGTTGAAGGGCTCAAACTTACTTGAAGGAATGGACAGAGACGATTGATTCTCACAGTGGATAGTATTAATGTTGTTAATAGATGGACAAGTGATGTTAAAGATGAGGAGTTTAACTTAATTCGGAAAGCTTAAGACTATTTAAAAAATGAGTGGGAGGTGGCTATCCAACATGTTCATAGGGAGGGTTATAAACTTGCTAGTGACTTAGCATCGATGGCTTGGAAGCAAACATTATAAAGTGTTTTCTATTATTCTCTTCCAGTGGCGTTTCTTGATCAACTTGGTGCTGATGCTATTGGTGTTATGTCTCTAAGAATTGTGTTTGTTTAATTTATGTAATTCCTCTTCTATTATAAAAAATATATATCTCAATTTATTTTTATATTCAATATATATAATTGTTTTTATTGCAATATATAAACTTAAATATGCTATATCGATAATTGTATTAGTAATTTGCAAAAACTGAATTAAATTAATGTAATGTATATAATTGTATAAATCAAAGTTCATGAATAAATTACACATTAAACCAAAATTCATATATAATTTTGAGATTTTTTTTATTAATGATTTTTTTAAAAAAAATAGTATTTTTCTTATAACTGATCAAATTTTCAATAAAACATTAATCTTGACAGAGAAACTCATTTTTACTTAGAAGTGAATTATTAACGACGATAATTTTTTTTGGGGCCAAATCACTGACTACAATTTATATCTTTATAAATAAGCAAGCTTTGTTTGTTGGCCCAAAAAAAAATAGTTACTGAATTTATTCATTTGTATTTAGTTGGTTCCTAAATTTTATTTTGGACCTAGTTGCGGCTCATGGAAGGAAGTATGCTATTAATAAGGCTATCTTGGTTGAAATGTTGTTATTTGCCCTTGATAGCCCTCCACCTTCATCTATTATGTTGATTTCGCTCCGGCTCTTCACATACTTGGTCAACGTGGCTATACAGTCATTCTTGTTAGTCCTGCTGGGGTGGGTGTGTTCATCTACACTGAGCCATGCTAGTAAATTTGTTTGGGACTGGCTTAGATGTTCCACATGTTCTTTCTTGTAATCCCCCCCCCCTTTTTCTTTTCAAATTTGAATAGATGAGAGAGTTGAGCTATGCTTTATCTATGCTTGGTCTCTGATCTCTCTTTTCTTTGTCAAAATTTTTCGGCCAAGGTTTCATTAGTGATAGATAGGACAGGCTGGTTTTGTTTTGTACCATGCATGGAGTTGGAGTTTAAAGTTTCCATGTAATTCTTATGCCATGTCATTGTAACTGATCAACCACTAATGTGGAACATCTGTTGTAAATTGATATATTGAGCTATAAATCCTTTATTCTATATTTTGCTCCATTATTTCTCTTCTTGAAAACATAAAAATAGATGGAATATCCAGGCGCTTCGGCTTTAAGGTACGAATGCTGAAACTATTGGGCTTCTAACTTCATGTTTCCCATTAACCTCGTACCACCTCAGGAATCCATAATTCCCGAAGGAATCGCTTTTAGGCAGACTTCCAACTCTGACATCAATGTCCACTGTGAGTTGGAACTTGGCTTTACTGTATTCTCCTGCAAAGGTAATTGTTTCAGGTTGCACTACAGCTTTCATGCCTGAAGGAGTCATCACCACTGCTCGATACACTGAGCTCCCCTCTGCTACATTTGTGAGTTCCCTTCGGAATGTGATGCTGGTTGTTTTAGTATTATTCAAGAGAATGATGAATGATGGGTAATTAAGATCCAGGGTAGCACTATCACATTTAAAGTGACGCATTCCCGTGATAGTCCGGATCTGTTTACTAGTGTAGTTTAACCCACAAAGGTAGTTGATGTAGTCTTGAATCTCAATATCATAAACAAGGCCAGGGTCTATGGCTTTGTTAGGATTTATATGCCCTGCTCCAAAATCAAGAGGTGTCCCGGAAACTCCTGTGATCATATCAATGATACCCCCATTTGCATTGTCGATAACATCAGCTGTTGTCATCATTGCTGATCGGATGGCTGCTGAACTCCAGTCGCGGTGGGTGGCTTTAAGTAGAGTGGCTATGCCAGCTGCATGGGGGCATGACATGGATGTTCCAGATACGATAGCATAATCTGTAAGCAAATAATCATAGTCACCAATAGGTACAAAGCCTCTGTTGGGGGCCCAAGCAGCTAAAATGTCGACTCCAGGAGCCAAAATATCGGGTTTCAGCATCCATGGTGATATTCTATCAGGTCCTCGAGATGAAAAATCAGCCACTTGGGGAGCTGGCTTAGTACCTAAAAGGGTTGTTAGAAACCTGATACTCACTGTTGCATTCTTGGAATTGATTATATAATCTTTTACCAAGTCTCCATCTTTCGGGTTTACCAACACAAAGGGCTTGAAGAAATCTGCGGGTCGGAAAAACCGTGCGTCGTCCGAGCTAAAGATAGTGTTGAGATTTGGCCTGCATTACAACAAAAGAACCAATAGCAAGGCTAAAAGTATGCTGCACGTGAAGCAGAACCGGTTGCAGCAGCAAGTTTAGTTCTTTTTGATATTTTGTTCCTATGTCACTTAATTTAGTTTGGTTGTAATTTGTCCCTATAGCTAAAAGAACTTGTTTTAATTTGATTTGATTTTTGATGTAATTGCTGGATATGCTAGTTTGAATTTCTTGTAATTTAGGTCAGTCTAAGTGACTTACTAGGGGGAATAGGTAAATCATTATGCTTTGGCTTGTAATTTGTATCTCTTTATATTTTCTTTTGTTTTAATCAAAGAATATGAATGTTGCTGTTTTTATCATTTGATAAGTGCTCAAGTTCTCTGATTTTTTCTTCTCTCGGTTTCATTTGGTTCTTAAGTTTGGTGTTGTTTCTGAAGTGTGGCATGCTGATTACCTATATAGGTAATTACCTTTAGTTTTCAACATCGGTAATCACCTTTGTTTACCACCATCGGTAATTGGCTTCTTGTTCAACAAAACTGATTACCATCATAGGTAATCCTCTTTTCGTTCCAACAGATAGCTCCAACAGCTCCACTTCTGTCCATTTCGTAGTTTTGTACGGTCAAGGCATTATTTTGACCGCTGGAGTCAAAATCACAGAATATGTATTTTCCTGCAACTTCTTCGGGGTCCAGAGAGTATGTTTCACAGAGTTCTTTGGTTCGGTTTCCATGTCCAAAGTATATAGGAACATCTGAGACAAACAAGTTTTCAGGATATACAGATTTCCTATTACGGTTAACTCTCCATCACCAAGCGTAATATGAGCTGCAAATTCCCGATCAATGGTTCCAGCACCAACGGTAGTGATCCAGGGAGCCCCATTGAGAATGGTATATGCATGAGGGCCATTATTGCCAGCAGAGCATGAAACAAATATCCCTTTCTTCAAAGCTGCAAATGCTCCAATTGCAATAGGGTTTTCATCAAACGGAGTCTCAATGAACCCCAAAGACAAAGACATGACATCCACACCATCCTCTATAGCTTGATCCATGCCAGCCAGTACATCTGTTGCTGCAGCATCATAACTTTCATCAAAGAACAGAACTTTGTACATGGCAATCCTAGCCTTTGGTGCCATTCCTATAGCTTGTCTTTTGGCATATCCAAAATATTCAGCACCAACCACTCTGCTGCCAGCTGCTGTGGACGATGTGTGGCTACCATGACCAATAAAATCTCTCGGTGAATCATAGTCATCTGTTTTTGATATATTCTGTTTTTCCTGCTGCATACCTTTGCTGAAGGATCTTGCCCCAATCAGCTTCCTATTGCAATAAGATGAGTTGAATTCAGTTCCGGTTTCACATGCACCACGCCATCTCTCCGGCACTGGCGGAAAACCTTCATCGTTAAAGCTCTCGCTTTCAGGCCAGATGCCTGTGTCAAGGACCCCAATGATCATGTCATCACCAAAACCACTTGCAGGCCATAGCCCAGAATGTTTCCTCAACCCAAGAAATGTAGGGGTATGCGTGGTGTGGAGGTGCCCAAATGTTTCAGGATATGTAGCAAGATGACCAGGTAATTCGTGAAGTTGGTCAAGGTGGGCTTGGGATAACACAGCGCTAAACCCATCCATTACATGGTTGTATGTGTAGAGAAGCAATGGGGAAAAGCCGTCTGGTGATGACAGGGATGAAAGGGTTGACGTGTACCAATCATGATGGCTCGAAAAGGCAGCAGGCATTGCCGATTTGTCCATGTTGATGATGTAAGTCCTAGGCCTTCCTGACGCAGGCAAGGATGTGGCAATAGGGAAGAAAAGAAAGAGAGAAATGATGAGTCCTAATGGTATGAGCTGTTCCATTGTTCAAGTCAAAAGTACCACTTGGATATGGTATTTGAAAACTTAAGAGGATCTTACATATATACATGGATCATCCATATGATGGGCGAAATTAAGATCACAACCAGTGGATCTTCTGATTTCCCTATGGCCGGACTCCTTTGTAAGATGGCTCATTAGGAAGAACAAGGATTTTTCCAACATTGTTTGCCTGATAGCGACCTTAATATTTGCTGATATATATATATATATATATATATATATATATATTTGGTTTTCTCCGCCCTAAGCCTTAAAGTCAAGACAAGCTTGGGGTTGGCCTAAGGAATCATTGGAACCCTTTGTTTCCTCACTGTCAACTTTAAGTACACTGCTGCCAATGAATTCAATGGTAGCTAGTAAAGAATCCATGAGACTACGGAACCACATAACATGGTAAATGCCTTTCATGGCAAAACAAGAATACGAAGCTTAACACTGCCTTAAAAGTATTGCATTGCACTGAGGTATCCCTCAGTTTTTGAATTAATAACGGACCATCTTGATACAAGCAAAGGAATACATTTATGTCTTATTTGTCCAAAAAATTTAGAGCAAACATAAACTGGAAAAATATAAAATGATCACTTTTGGAATCCTTTTGTACACGAAACAAGTTTGATGGTGTTTATTTGCATTGCGCTGCATAACAAACACCATGCATTGAGTTGAGGGATTGAAGTACGATAATATTGTGGAAGGGAAGGGTCCAATAGAGGTGTCTTAATTTGTGATTCATATTTACCCCTTCTTTATTTGTTTTTCAGGTGCACTTTGACTCCATCTGTCGTGTTATTACTGCGGTTTCAAGTCGAGAGTCTAAACTTTTAGCTGGGAATCGCATCATTGCGCTGGCTATAGCTTTTGTATGTGTATGTAGAGTAATTTCTTGAATGAAAAACAATAGTCACAGAGATGCCAAGAATTCTCAACATAAACATCATCTTCTAACACTGGCATTATCTTTTACTCAGCCATATAAATTAATATTATGAATTTTTATATTTTTTATAATTTTTGAATTGTGAAGATTTTGGTGTTGAAATAATAGTTTAGAAGCTTAGAGTTGATAAATGGATTAATTTGTAAAGATTGAAAGCTAGTTTTGTTCATAGGGATTAAAATGTCAAACTGTGAAAAGTGAGTTGAAATTTCTGTAATTTTTTTATAATGGACAGCTTTAGAAGTATGCAATACAAATCATTTTAAAATTTGGAGTTTGAATTTGGAAGTTGTGTGTGTTTTGGTTTTAGGGATTAAGTTGAATAAAAAATAAAAAATGTCATATACATTAAATGAGATGGTTTAAAGTGTTTGGAATTGAAAATTGAAAATAAATTACTGTATAGATAAAAAAATGGTAGATAATTGAAGAAAAAGGAAAATTACAGATTAGTCCATGATACTCTTACTTTTGCTGTTTGCCCTAATAAGTTCATACGGTATAGTTTTGTATATATCTGTAATGTTTATATTTGTAGTGTATATTTCATGATGTTTAAATGTATTAGAAAATGATAAAATTGGTACAAAAAAGTGAGAAAAGGATTATATTGGAAAATATGAGAATTTTTATAAATACAGATAGGTGTGTAGTATTGATTGAATGTAAAATTTAGTATATATGTGTATGATATATATATATATATATATATATGGTAATGTTATATTGTTAAAAGGCATATATATAATTTTTGGACATCATGTGAACTAAATTGATAATATGTGATTATATTTTGAATTGTGGTTGGAATATTACAAAGTACGAGGAATGAAATGGATTGTAATAAATGATACTAATGTGTTATTAGAGCCCGGATGAATGTAGGGTAAGATATAATTGGCATGCCAATAGGGTTGATCACGTGCTAGTACGAGATATGTGTAAAAGATGTTATGGAGTAAAAGTTTTGATGGAGATATCATTGTTTATGCCGTAATCTCGCATTTATTGTGGATTACCGAGTTTTGTCTCTATGGAGACCTTAGTGTGGGGTAGTTATCGCTCTATTGAGCTACTTAGTGTGGTGGAGCTACTTAGTGTGGTGGAGGGATGATACACTACATTATATAATTTTTATGCCTACGGGCTTTGCACTTTGGTACCTTAGTGTGGTGTAGTTATTGCTCTATTGAGCTATTTGGTGTGGTGTAGTTACCCGTATATCTATATCTTATATTTTAGTTCATTGGACTAATTGTTTAAAAAAAAATGCATTGATTGTTTCCATGATATATATGAAAAAGGATATGTTTATAAGGCATGAAAAATGGATATATTTATATGGTTGTTGAAATGTTATATGATTAAACATAACAAATGATGTGAATATGTATAATAGTTAATTAGAATTGACATTGAAACGAATGGATAATTAATAGTTTATATGTACAAAAAAATGTTTGCCTTGACATATAGTGACAGCGATATAGATAAATTAGTTAAAATATAAAAGTGTTTATGTTCAATGGGAGAATGACATTGAGATTGAATGCTACCGAATAAAATGTTTATTCATTATATATCCGATGACTCACCTGATGATGTGAATTGTGGCAACAAGAAATACTCTTTAGTTATTGTATTAATTTATAAATGTGAAAATTAATGCAAGTTATATGTTTAAATTTATGAACTTATTAAGCTTATTTAAAGTTTACTTTATTTCATTTTTTGTTTCCTGTAATTAACATTTTGCGGAACTCGGTGGTTGGATCACATCAAAGATCATACTATTCAAAGTCTATTTTGGTATATTTTTAAACGTTTAATTTGATTATCTGACATATAATAGGAGTTGAATTATAAATATATGTTTTGTTGAAGTTAAGTGTTATATGATAATGTATAATTGTATATAAGCAGTTAGCTAGTTAATATGCTAACTTATGGTTTGAATAGTAACCTTTGAATGCGATGTTTTGGTAAAATGGTCAATTATGTGTGGTGGTCATTTGGTGTGTGGTTATTTATCTTATAGGTCATAGATTTGGTATTTTTGTCCAATGTTAGATGATTGAAAATTGGTATTTAGTTGTGTACAAGATACATGTTTGATCATTATCTATTTTTGAAATGAAATATGAGATACTTTGGATTTGTTTCTTGTGTGTGATAGTGCCTTGGGCATATTGGTTAGAAATAAGAAAATGAATTGTTTTGGTATGTTTTTGATGCATTTTTGTTAGACTTAAATGATAGTTAAATGTATATTAATGACCTAGATAGAGTTTTGATTTGGTAGCTTGCGTATGAAGGTATTTAAAGGCATACACGGGCTCACACACGGGAAAGTGACATGATCGTGTGCTCCGTTTTGATTTATGAAGTTTTGGTTAACACAATAATAGTTAGTTACACGGTCCAGCCACATGGTCGTGTAACATTTGTTGAATTTTACACTTTATCCCACACAGCCTCAGAGAATTACATGACTTGGATACACAGCTGTGTGAGTCAAGGCTACACGGTCTCAGCCTGTTACACGATTGTGTGACTCCTATTTTACACTTTTTCCCATTCTTTTCTAAAATGTTCAATTTAGTCATTGGTTGTTTCTGCGTTGATTTTAAAGCTTTCGCAAGCTCTAAATTGTATTGAAAGCATGTTTGTTTGAATGATTGAGATATGATGAATATTTTGTTGAATTTTTTAATTAAATCCACATGTTCCTGTTCTGTTTACTACTGTAGCATTCCGTAATCCGATTTCCGCGATGAAGACAAATAAGAGGTGTTACAATTCACTTTTCAAAAAAAAAAAATTGCCCCTTTCAGAACACATCAATTTAGAATATGTCAAACATTTTGGATTTTTCTATCCTGTATACTAGTTAAAATTAAGTTAAAGTACAAATATAGTCACTAAATTTTGGTTAAATTTTCTTTTTTGTCACTGAACTATGAAAAGTTACATTTTGATCACTAACGTTACTAAGTTATAATGTTTCGGTCAATCATTCATTAACAACCATTACAATCTTAATGAAAAATGATACGCCACATTAAGGGCCAGGTTAGGAATGCTTCTCAAAAGTGTTTTTAAAACAAAATCGTTCCTAAACAAGCTCCTTTTTGGGAGAAAAAGTACTTCTCCCAAGCCAAAAATTGGCCTAAACATATTTTTTTTTAAAGTGAAAATTTGAGCTTCTCCCCAAAAGTGTTTTTTTTCCCCTTTCCAAAAGCACTTTTTAGAAACATTTCTAAACTAGGCCTAACTCAAGGATTAATATCTAATTTAACCCCTGAACTATAGCTAAAATATTCAATTTGGTCAATTTACAACTTTTTTAAACGGTAATTCTAAAAAAATTATCAAAAAATTCTAAAAATATATAAAAAAATCTTTAAAACAAAAAAAAACTTATTTTTTTAAATTATAAAAATTATTTTTAAACTTATAATAATGTAAAAAAATTTAAAAAATGAAAACATGAATTTTTTTAAAAAATAAGTTTTTTTTAAATTTTAAAAATAAATAATGAAATTTTAGATTTTTCTAAAAGAATTTTTTAATATTTTTTATAACTTTTCAAATTTAACTCTCAACTTAGTTTAACTTTTAAGGATTTTATTTTTTTTAGTTTTTTACATAGATATAATTTTAAAAATATTTTTTTATAGTTTGAAAAGATAAAATAAATTTTTCAATTTTTTTATATTTTTAACATTTTTTGATTTTTTTTAAAAATTATTGTTAAAAAAATGTAAAAGGACCAAACAGAATATTGTAACTATAGTCCAAGGGTCAAATTAGATGTTAATCCTTGAGTTAATGTGTCAGGTCAATTTTTCTGTTAAGGTTGTACAGCTGTTAAAGAATGATTGGCCAAAATGTTATAACTCGACTACGTTAACGACCAAAACGTAATTTTTCATAATTCAGTGGTAAAATGAAATTTGACTAAAGTTGAGTGACTATTTTTGTAGTTTACCCTAAAACTAATGGATCACTTTCATGCATATGATATCACAAGTTTAAAACAGATTTAGAATAGATATTGAGCTCCTAAATAAAAATTGATTCATCCCAATTGAAGCCCAAACCAAAATTTTATTTTCTTGTATTAACTATCATGGAGTTGATGTAATTCTCATTCCTTGTCATTGTTACCGATCAACAACTAATGTGGAATTTGTAAGTTAGTGTGTGGAGCTATAAATCCTTTCCTCTATATTTTGCTCCATTATTTTCCTTCTTAAAAACATAAAAACAGATGCAGGCAAGCAGGCGTTCCGGCTTCAAGGTGCGAATGCTGAAACGATTGGACATGTAACTTGATGTTTCCCATTGACCTCGTACCAGCTCAGAAATCCATAATTCCCAAAGTAATCGCTTTCAGGTATACTTCCAACTCCCACATCAATCGCCACTGTGAGTTGGAATTTGGCTTTACTGTATTTTCCTGCAAAGGTTATTGTTGCAGGTTGCACTACAACTTTCATGCCTGAAGGAGCCCTCACTACCGCTCGATAAACCGAGCTACCTTCTGCTACATTTGTGAGTTCCCTTTGGAAGGTGGTGCTGGTTGTGTTAGTGTTGTTCAAGAGAATGATGAATGATGGATAATTAAGATCCAGGGTAGCACTATCACAGTTAAACTGACGCATTCCCGTGATGGTTCGGATCTGTTTGATAGTGTAGTTTAACCCACAAAGGTAGTTGATGTAGTCTTGAATCTCGATATCGTAGACAAGGCCAGGGTCCATTGCTTTGTTAGGATTTATGTGCCCTGCTCCGAAATCAAGAGGTGTCCCAGCAACTCCTGTGGTCATGTCAATGATACGGCCATTTGCATTGTCGAAAACTTCAGCTGTTGTCATCATTGCTGATCGGATGGCTGCTGAACTCCAGTCGCGGTGGGCAGCTTTAAGCAGTGTGGCTATGCCAGCCGCATGGGGGCATGACATGGATGTTCCAGATTCGAGAGCGTAATCTGTTAGCAAATAATCATCGTCATCAATCGGTGCAAAGCCTCTGTTGGGGACCCAAGCAGCCAAAATGTCGACTCCAGGAGCCAAAATATCGGGTTTCAGTATCCATGGTGATTTTCTATCAGGTCCTCGAGATGAAAAGTAAGCCACTTGAGGAGCTGGCTTAGTACCCAAAAGGGTTGTTTGAAACCTGATACTCACTGTTGCATTCTTGGAATTGATTATATAATGTTTTACCAAATCCCCATAAATCGTGTTTACCAACACAAAGGGCTTGAAGAAATCTGTGGGTCGGAAAAACGGCCCCTCGGACGAGCTAAAGATAGCTCCAGCAGCTCCAGCTGTGTCCATTTCGTCTATTTGTGCATAGGCATTAGTTTGGCCGCTGGAGTCGAAATCACAGAATATGTATTTTCCTGCAACTTCTTTGGGGTCGAGAGAGTTACAGAGTTCTTTGGATCGGTTTCCTTGTCCAAAGTATATAGGAATGTCCGAAACAAACAAGTTTTCTGGATATACAGATTTTCCTGTTACGGTTAACTCTCCATCACCAAGCATGACATGAGCTGCAAATTCCCGATCGATGGTTCCAGCACCGACGGTAGTGATCCAGGGAGCCCCATTGAGAATGGTATATGCATGAGGGCCATTATTGCCAGCAGAGCATGAAACAAATATCCCTTTCTTCAAAGCTGCGAATGCTCCAATTGCAATAGGGTTTTCATCAAACGGAGTCTCAATGAACCCCAAAGACAGAGACAGGACATCCACACCATCCTCTATAGCTTGATCCAAGCCAGCCAGTACATCTGTTGCTGCAGCATCATAACTTTCATCAAAGAACAGAACTTTGTACATGGCAATCCTAGCCTTTGGTGCCATTCCTATAGCTTTTCCTTTGGCATATCCAAAATATTCAGCACCAACCGCACTGCTGCCCGCTGCTATGGACGATGTGTGGCTACCATGACCTAGATAGTCCCTCGGTGAATCATAGTCATTTGTTTTTGATATATTCTGTTTTTCCTGCTGCATACCTTTGCTGAAGGATCGTGCCCCAATCAGCTTCCTGTTGCAGTAAGATGCATTGAATTCAGTACCAGTTTCACATGCACCACGCCATCTCTTTGGCACCGGCGGCAAACCTTCATCGTTAAAGCTCTCGCTTTCAGGCCAGATGCCAGAGTCAAGAACTCCAATGATCATGTCCTCACCAAATCCACCCGCAGGCCATAGCCCAGAATGTTTCTTCAACCCAAGAAAGGTAGGAGCACGTGTGGTATGGAGGTGCCCAATTGTTTCAGGATATGTAGCAAGATGACAAGGTAATTCGTGAAGTTGGTCAAGGTGGGCTTGGGATAACACAGCGCTAAACCCATCCATTACATGGTTGTAAGTGTAGAGATGCAATGGGGAAAAGCCGTCTGGTGATGACAGGGATGAAAGGGTTGACATGTACCAATCATGATGGCTCGAAAAGGCACCAGGCATTGCCGATTTATCCATGTGGATGATGTAGGTCCTGGGCCTTCCTGACGCAGGCAAGGATGTGGCAATAGGGAAGAAAAGAAAGAGAGAAATGATGAGTCCTAATGGAGTGAGCCGTTCCATTGTTCAAGTCAGCAGTACCACCCGGATATGGTATTTGAGAACTTAAGAGGATCTTACTTATATACATGGATCATCCATATGATCGAGAAAATCAAGGCCACATCATAATGATGGGGCAAACCAGTGGACCTTCTGATTTTCCTATGGCCGGACTACAAGAAGGAATTTTCCAACCTTGTTTGCCTGATAGCGACCTTAATATTTACACTAAGCCTTTTAGTCGTGACAAGCATGGGGTGGCCCATGGAATCATTGGAACCCTTTATTTTTGCACTGCCAACTTTTAAATGCATAGCAGCCAACGAATTCAACCATAGCAAACAAGGGACCCTTGAGATTACCGAACCATATATATGGTACTTCGTTTTTATAACAAGAATACAACGACTTCTCCATGGAATTTCAAACCGCCTACGTAAAAAAATCCGCAATAATTAGAATGTAATAGAAGTATGAAATAATTGCACCGGGGCATCTCTTGGTTTTTGAATCAATATAGGCCAATCTTGATGATTAGCTGCAATATCCGTATCTCTGTACCAATGATACACGAAAATTACACTTATGTCTCATTTATCCAAAAAAATTAGAGCAACCAGAAACAGGAAAATTATAAGATGGTCACTTCTTGAATCCTTTTGTTTCCCTTTTGTAAACGTAACAAGCTTGATGGCTATCATTTCCTCTGCAACAAGAACATTCTGCATAACAAACATCATGCATACCTGTTCATGAGTAAAATCACATACTAGCAATCTCTCGAGTCTTGATTACGGCTTAATCAGATTGAGGCAGCTGTCTTATATGATCGGCCTCAAAGGGAGAGTACGTTCTGAGGAGATTGTGGTGATCCGGTTTCGAGTAAAAAGCTTCTACTACAATATGACCTTGATGTACTTGAAGATGAAGCAAGATATCTTCCATCCCCACTGTGATAATAAGGTCCACTCCTAGGAATTTTGCCTCTGCTTGTCCTTCCTCTTCCATCACTACCTTCATAATCTTCATCTTCAACAGCTTGTATGAACCCACTATGCATCGGATCAGCACTCTCATACAAAAGTCTAAGGACCTGTTTGATTGAGGGTCTAGCCCGTCCTTCTCTCTGGGTGCACCATCTCACAATGGTCACAACTGTTTGTAGTTGGTCTAAGTCAAAGGAGTCCTTAATTTGGGGGTCCACTAGCTCAAGTACCCTTGACTCTGATGCCATCAGTATCTGGGACGATTCAACCAAGTTCTTGCCATCTTGTACGGCTCGTCTTGCAGTCACAATCTCCAAAAGTAGCACGCCATAGCTGTATACATCACTTTTATCCGTGAGCTCATGAGTGACCACATATTCGGGATCCATATAACCTGAAAGTCATCTAAAGTTTAGATCTTTAATTACATGAGACATTAAAACTTCCAATGACTTATTGGCTAACCTGGAGTTCCGCGTATGTCAGTATTTACTGGTTCGAAGCAAATAGAACCATCTTTTGAAGCATGTGCAAGGCCAAAATCTGCAACCTAGAGGATACAGTACAGCAGAAAAGAAAAACTGTTTTAATCCAATGTACTTTCATGCTTTTACCTGAAGATAAAAGTTCTTCAAAGTTCTCACATAAAAGGGTTCTTCTATGAATCTCTTCAGAAACTGTTACGTATTCTCAAACTATTCTTTTAGTTTTACAATGTCCTTTTGTTCTTTCACCAGATTTCAGCTTCCTCTAGTTATTGAAAGTAGAATTCAATTTTGCTCTAGTAATTAAAACTTCAACTCCATTTTTCATTTGCAAACATATGTACCAAGAAAAAAATTGTGAAAAATGTGGAAATCAAAAGTTCACAACTTGCGTGTAGGTGTCTATCAACATTCTGGAGAGAACTTGTTATATTCCATTAGGAGTTTACTTATATACATGAGAGCAAAATACCAGCGGCAGTACAACTAAATGAGCATTCAACAAATACCATACCTTTGCAACAAAATTCTCATCCAATAAAATGTTGCTCGATTTGATGTCCCTGTGGCATAGAGGTGGATCACAATAGAAATGAAGGTACTCCTGCACAAATAAACCATATAAGGAAAGAGAAGTGGTTAAGCAAGATGATAATTTTGTATAAACCAATCTGCAAATATGAAAAACAACAGAATCAACTGCTATTACCAACGCATTAGCCACATCAATGGCAATTTGTATTCTGGTCTCCCAACTCAGTGGGGTTTTTTCTGGGGCTGCAAAATACGAGATCATATCCATTTAAGACATGCAATGAACAATAATGAACATAGAAATATAACATGGGAAAGCAGTTGATTAAGTCTCCATTCTACTGCCTTTAAGCATACAAAATTGTTAACGAATTATCAGATAAGTTAAAATACAGATAATATCAAACTTTAGAGAAGTCAATCAAAGGAATGGAGAAGCATACAATGAAGATGATCCTTTAGGCTCCCGTTTGACATGTATTCATACATTAGAAACCTGCCCGAAGTAAAAAGCATTTAATATTGCTTGTAGACAGATCAATCGCCTTGATAGACATACATGAATGAACTATACCTCTCACGCTTTTCAATGCAAAATCCTCTTAGAGCAACCAGATGACGATGGTGTAATCTAGCAAGAAGTTCTATCTCTCTGCAAAATTCATCTTCTGCCTGCTCTGAAACCTTGTCCATCCGTTTCACAGCAACCACTGAGCCATCACTAAATTGAGCCTTGTATACTGTCCCAAACCCTCCACGTCCAATGATGGTGTTAAAATTCTCAGTTGCCTTTTTGGTTTCCTTGTAGCTATATTTCCGAAACATTGATGAAGTGCCTGCATTTACCACCAATCCTTATCAGATTACACAACTGCCCTTCGGAAAATGATGTTCAAAACTTATCATTATCAAAGGAGAATGGGTGATATCAAACAAACCTTCCTGAAATTTACGCATGGGCCGAGGAGAAGAAAAGAATTTTGAAGAATTCATGTTCATGCTCTCAGAATCCTCCAACTCTCTCTTTTTCCTACGAATCAAAACTACCAATACTATAAGCATCATTATGGCAGCTACTGTAACTGCTATGCCAATGCCTGGAATAATCGTGAGGTGGTAAGTGCGGTGCTTTTGTTCTGGAGGTACTCCCAACACAAGTTGATTTGGACTAGCAGCAACCAACGGACTAGGAGAAGCCTTCGGGGTGGGTGGAGATGGAGATGACTCTGAAACTAGCATAAACATTGCAACAATTTACTAGCTGATTCAATGGAGTACATAAACATTCATTTATTTACCGAAAATTAGTCATTGGAAAACATATTCATGTACGTAATGTCTTAATGCAGTTACACAGAAAAGAAAAAATACATTTTGACACTAACATATTCGGAGCATCAGTTTTTAGATGCATACTGAAGGTTTCTTTTCCTTTTTTCCCCTCTTGAGCAAGCCACCAAAGCATTACAGTGTTTATTATCAATCCCTATAAAAGCAGTCAAATCTAGCCTGATGGTTGTTCTAGACTGTATTTTAATTACCAGAAAGGCAATGTATCAATAATGCTTATTGGCTTTAATCACTGCAGATAAGAGGAAAGACTAGGAATTATAGACAATCGAGCCATGCAAGAAACTGCTAAAGCGGGAGAAATCTTGCAAAAACTATCCACATGTCAATAGATATGCTCAGTTCTCATACAAAATCGAATCGTGGATTTTTTCTGAAATGATTCATACCTGGTGGGATGTTAAATCCCTGAACTTGGAAAAAGCAAGTTGCAATTTCGGCAGCTGCAGTGTCATCGACTTGGCTTGCTAGTGCAGCAAAAGTTGCATCTCGGCAAGTACTCAATGTCATATTATTTTCAGATCCCACTAGATGATGAAGGTAAACAATGCCAGCGTTTAAACATTTCCGGCAATCATTTTCCTGCAAAAGTGGCAGTTTGCAGTTCCTTGTGACATCCATAAATTTTGGAGATTCAAGCATCTGTGTTACAGTGGTTCGACCCCTACAGTCATAACTAACGGGAATTTTTGTACCAAACCCACAAAACATGGTGGCATTACGCGGCACTCCATACAGTTCCATGGTTTGCAATATGGATTGGATGCAGATGTCAGATAAATTTGATGGAACTCCTAGGTCGCTTGTCATATTCGCATACTGGGCAACAGAGAATGCAACAAAAGCATTCATATAGCGACAGCACTTTCCTCTGTCATCTTTATTAGAGCATAAAGAAGCCACAAGAGTAAAATTTGATCCACTCAAATCTAAGGGGCAATCTGCAAAATTTGTAAGACCATTGATCAGAATAGAGTGAGTCAAGTAACAATAACATTGTTACTTTTGCTTCACAATCCATCACTTGCAGAATAGATTACTGATAATCACAAAAAACTTGTTTGAAAGGTGGCGTTAGTATGATGGTAAGATTTCTGCAGCCTTCAAATGACTAGTTACTGATAATTATAAAGGAAAATTACCTTATTCAATCAAACTGAATTTAAGCTAAAAGTACTTATTGACTGCCCTTACATGAAAATCTATAAATCGACAGTATACTATAGGAATCAAATTGCCATATCATTTTTATTAGACAAAAATATTCAATGAAAGCCAGAAATAACCAGTTGAAACAATAGCCCTTTAGCCATTAATTCTTCACACAGAGCTCTAGGTATCCATTAAGCTAAATCCAGAAATTCAATATATGTTGAACTGAACATGGCGTTGTCTTAAAATTAATTGATCAGTTAACGAAAATAAAGTACCCATAAATCATCTGACCCACATAAGTTGGTACAAAGTGAAGGTAGCTCAAACATTCTAATGCCAGTTACAATCAAAATAAAACAATGGATAAACTTTACAAGACTGCATTTTTATATAAATGCAAATCATGTCCAAATTTTCTGCTTCAAAACCCAAAACCCATTTTTCAGGATTCAACTCTTACCCAGACCGAAAGGGGAAAAAACATAATAAATGACCCAAAATGGCATCTTTTACAACAAAGAAAAAGAAGTGGTAACAAGTTAACAACAAATGCAACTTGCTTAGAAAGACAACTAGAGCTCAGCTTTAGAAACAAGAAGGGATTGAAACATAACCTGCCAGTATCAAAGGAAGCTGCAAACCGAGAAAAGTCAAGAACGCCAACAGTGCCTTAGCATAAACCACCATCGTAGACCAGGAAAGAACTTTTCTTTTTTCAAGTTTTACCTGAAGAAACAGGAGAGGAAATGATGTGAAGAAGGAAAGGGGAAATCTAAGTGATGGAGTACTATTGTCAGCACATCTGGGAACCGTAGAGAAGAGGGTAACAGAGAGAGAGAAAGAGAGGGGGACACTGGTCACTGAGCAATGCGTGAGTGCGGCTTTTGACCCTTCTCTCGCTCTTTCAACTCTTCAAACAGTGCACTAACTGTAGGTGTTCTCAACTCTCTACTCCTAAAGGCCTAGGCTAATTTTCTCATGCGAAATCTGAAACAAAAGAAAGGGAGGGATGGTCCCAAAGGATCACATTGAAGTGGGTCAGTTGCTACTACGCTTTTTCATTAAATGTGCAACAATACTCGTCTTGTCGACATATCTAAGGTATTTGGTTCAAACTACGTCTGATTCATCGTTGGTCAGTCGGGGTTTCTTTCTTCTTTTTCTTAGACCGCGACTTCAAGTAGAAAAGGAAACTGTCATTTATACATATAGATACTATATTCACCTACAAATATTAATTACTTATGCACCAAAACTTGAGCTTATCTTGTCTTCAAACGTTACAACAAATTAAAGGCACCTTAACCCCCAACCCTCCTTTTTTTCCTTTCAAATAAAAAAGAAAAACCAGCTGCTTATAAATTTTGTCATTGTGGGATGTTTTATTGGCAAACAAAACAGTGACAGATGAGGCTAGGTAACCATAAGGAAAAAAATGAATCAAAAATATAAATACAAAACATAAAATGATGTAAGAAAAATAATTCTAATAAGCTACATTATATTATATTATTCAAGTGAAGTGGGATGTGTTTATCCATTCCCAATGGGGTTTTAGCTGAGGTAATTAAGGCATTGGCAAATTGGCTGAACGTGACTTAAAGTATATTGCAAAAGATACATGAAGTGGGACCAAGATGAATTGTGGGAGGCGTGAGGAAACTGCAAAGACCAATACCCAAAACAGTGGAATCTTTGAGCATGTTTATATTTTGTGGGCACGGGTTTCATTTGGAATCCTATTCAGTTTTTCCAATGTGGTGACAAAAACATTACACCTAATCTTTTCATCCTAGTAAATGTTACATTACAGCTTCTTTTACTTATCCAGTTTTAAACAAATGTTTTAACCTCATCTTATCACTAGAAAAATAGACATTGATTTTGATGCACATCACCTGTTGGTCTGTCTGGCTATTTTTGTTTTTAACCTACAACTTTGGGTAATGTTAAGGGTTTTATTTTTTTTATTGGCTTTATCAACACTTTATGTGTTAATTTTTGGACAGTCAGGCGATGCTTTTTGTAAAAAAAAAAAAAAAAAAAAGAAATCCTTGCAGTCCACGCCTGGAACATTTTGCTTTTGCTTCTGCATCTTTATTATTTTTTTCTTTTTATAAATATAATAAGATTCTATCTTAAAGAAGAATCCCTTGTAATCCAATCAAGCTAAGTCAAAATTAATTGGATTCCTATCTTCTACATAATGAGTTTAATTTTCATGAACAAGATGAAAAGAAGAGCCTTATTTCATCAATGTCAGATATAAAGGGTCTTTTCTCTTTTTGTTAGTAAACATTTCATTGAGAGGAAAATTACATAAAGGAGTTGAGTTCATCAGGAAGAAACACAATCCATTTAGTGGGGCATTCCCCTTTTTTTTTTTTTTTTTTAGTTCCCTTAGGAATTCAGTCAACAATTTTCTTCTCGGAATATATGACCGAATTGGACATTCGAAAATGATGGAAGTACAATATGAATATCGTGGATGGTCACATCAGCTTCCTAAGGGACTCCACAACAACTGTTTAGGGCATTGATCAGGTTTAGATTGTCAAGTTCAGCAACCATTCATTGCAAACTATGTTTGATGCCTCTCCATTAAATTTTCCTTTGAAGCAATGCATTGTGATGCATGCAAAATGAACCTTTTCACCCTTGGAATGGTGTTAAGACTCCAAATTGACGTTAACTTTTATAAAAATCATAAATCATCAGTGAACAACAAATATGAATGAGTCAAACAATCAACATCCTTGAGTTTTTAGCAGGCTCTAGTAGTCTTAAGAGAGCATTGGTTATTATAGCAAAAAGGAAAAGGGACAGGATTTCTTTGACTTGGCTTGAATTCCTGCTTCAGTTACTATTGATGATGGTGGAAAATTTCAGAGATGTAACACATTTCACAATGTGACTTAACTCAAAATCGCATAATCTCATTTTCCTCAAAATAGCTTAAAAATTTTTTAATTAACCTTATCATATCACATATGCCTTCTCTAAATCCAACTTAAGCACCATCTTCCATTGCACCCTCATTTTCTTTTTCTTTTATTATTATTATTAAACATCCAATATTTCATGGGCCACGATAAGGTTATCCTTAATTTGCCTTTTAAGGATGAAGACAATTTGTGCCTATGAAATGGTATCCTTAAGTAGCAGCTTCATTCTCGAGGTCATGATTTATTGTTATAATTTTGTAACCAAAGTAGTTGATAGTGTGAGATTGAATCTAAGCATTTTTGCATTGGAAAAAAAGACAATGTGGATGGAATTTATATTAGTATATTTGATAAAATAAAATTGAAAAAAATTATCAGAATTAAGGGTTTTCAACTTTGTGATCTTTCGACACAATTAGTTATTCATTTTCTCTATAATCTTATTAGCACTTCTTCAATCTTTGAAGAAGGATGATAATGCCACAAGTCTTTCGTTTGAAATCCAATCCCAATTGCAATTCTTGGTGGTGTGAATTTTATTGATCCTCCTCTTATTATTATTGGTGGTGGTATGAAAGAATCTAGCATTTATGTTTCCTTATTAGATCAATTTGACTCTTTTATCTTTTAATGCCAGTAACAATCCTTTACTTCGAGAATCTCATTTGGTTGTGCTTTATCTCTTTAGTCTTTAATTGTCTCCTCCGATTGCAATCCCTTTGCAATTTTGTGCTCTTCCTCGGATTTCATCCTTGTTCTTACTTCACTCTTGGAATAGTTGTCCAGCATTATTTAGTTTTTCTTGAAAGTTTTCATTCCTCGCCTTAAGTTGATTCTAGGCATTGGAGGTAATCACTTAGCTTCAAATTGAAATATTTCTTTTTTCTTTCCAACTCTTTTATGAAGTGCAACGAAGATCAGTTGTAATTCAATTCTATGGCTAGCTATACGATTCCATAGCTTGATGGGATTATTTTACTCCCCTCTCACATTTATAAATACTTGATCTAGTCTTTCTTGTATGCTGTTTGAACCAGCCCTATGATTAGAGTAGATAAATTCCCCACTAGTAGTTCCCAAATCAATGAACTTGCATTGATCAAACCACTCATTGAAGAAATGAACGTGGTTGGCCTCAATTTCACTACCTATTTTTTTTTTAATTAACTAGGACTTGACAATGTCCATATTCAATTAAGAGTGTCAATGTAAATTTTTTTAAGGAGATTATTACATTGAAACTCACCTTTTGTTTTGTTTCCGTTATAGGGATTTTCCTTTTTAGATCATGTAGAAGCCATCATGGAAATCTAATGTTTCTTCTAAGTAAATCCAATTTTCTTCTTCTTTTTATTCACCATTAAAAAGATTATTGAAAAGTGAAAAGATTTAGGCAAAAATATAATGCTTGAAAAATGAGTTTGAGAAAAAAAAATAGATATATTTAAAATATGATTCGGGCTTAGGCTTCAACATTTGAGCCTCGAGCTTGGTTCAACCCACTTTATAATTTTGTAAAATATGTGTATTTGTATTTTATATATTATGTAATTTATATCACATAAAATTAAATATATAATAGAATAATATTTGCTACCTTGTCAGCGGAGTTTTTAGACTCTACAAGTAGGGTTAGGAGATTGACAAGTGTCCTAGTGTACTAAAATATTAAAAAAATAAATATATAAGAAAAGTAAGATACATGGCTGTCGAAACCATTTTTTTTGAAAATAGTGGAATCGACTCTAAAATTTGAAAATGAAAATTACGGGAGTCGCCACCAATCTTTTTTACTGAGGTGTGATCGGGTCACCTCAAAATGTGGTTGTTTTTAATAAACCATTTTATTTATTAAAACAACTATTTTGGTCTTCGAAATCTAGAAAACGGGTTCGGGAGTCGGTTACGCACGAGGAAGGATTAGCACCCTCGATACGCCCAAAATTGGTACCTAGTCGATTAATTAATATCTTATTGTCGAATGTTTGAAAAGATTTTAAAATACGATCCTTCTATTTAAAAGAGCATTTGAATAGATCAAAGTAAAAACTGAGACTCGCTCATCTTGAAGGAATATAAAATGCCGTACCCAGTAAGTTAGGATGCGACGTTTTATCCCTTCGAAATTAGGCTTATCCCCCTTTTTTTAATGAATAAGAAAAGCTCATACACTCAAAAAAAAGGGTATTTCATTATTCGGGTCAAATGAAGAACCGAAACCCAGTGAGTTAGGGCTTGATTTCTCGCCATTCCGAATATAGAACATTTCCTATATATATATATTTTTTGAAGAAACTTCGAATAAAATAATATTGAAACTTAATGGGTATTGAAAACCATTTTTAAACAAATAGGATACAATGGGATAATAGTATACAAAACTAAGTAATAATCCATAAACACGGTATTACACTAATGAATCGTAATAACCAATAAGTACAAGGTAATGCGCATGATAGCAACAATTATAAAACATATAATTTCATAATCAATTATTGAAGAAATTAAACAAAATAGCACATAAAAGTAAATAATGCGAAGGAAATTAGAACATGTAGTAAAAGGATGGAAAATAAATAAATAAATAAAGGTTTAAAACGACAAAAGTAGGAACAAATGAAATGTTAAGAAAAATGCATATAACATGTGAAACAATTTAATATCAAATAAAGGTTAGGATTACTATATAAAAATAGTTAATATATATATAAATATATATATATATATATATATCTACACAAAATATTTTAAGTACATAATATGTAATAAAAGATTTACTTAGACATAGTTAAAATATGTATGTAGTACATAATTATATAAATATTTAAAATAAATAACAATGATAGAATAATAATAGGAAAAATTATAATAACAAGACGTATACAAGTAACAATGAACTCAAAAAAGCTAATTTGTAAAAGTATAACAAGAGATGATAAGTAAATAAATAAAATGATCTAAGCAATGAGAAAAATCTAAGATAATTTGAAATAATATAAAGAAATTAAAACAAATTATATGTAAAAGAAATTAAGACTCATTAATGTATACAATAAATAATATGTATAAAAATTTAAAATAGGATAATAGGACAGCTTAATATATAAGAAAATTCAAATAACATTTTGGCAAAAAGAATTAAGGACTAAATCAAAGCAACAGTGAAATTACAAATAGAAAACGTGATAAAATAAACAAATCGGGGCCAAAAAATAAAACACGGAAGTAAACAGGGGCTGAATGCGAAATAACCCCTCTAAATTCCAGAGATTTACAACATATCAGTGAATTAAGGACCCAATTGAAAATAAAATAGAAGTAAACGCCCAAATTTGAAAGAAGAATAAAGGAATGAGGGCCCAAATTGAAACGCGCGTAAAGGAAGGGGGAGTAAAAAGAAATATTTCCTTTCTCCAGAACGCGTCGTTTTCGTGCTGGACTCAAATGGAACCAAAACAAAATCATATAGACGGATTTCAAACATAAAACCAAATATGGGACCGGATTGAAAGATGTATGAAAAGGAGGGGAATTGGAAACGCAAATAACCCAAAGCCGAAAGCCAGGACCCCTTGTGTAACTAAACGACGCAGTTTCGTTTGGTGTTTAAAACACCCTTTTCCTTTATCACTTCAGCCTTAATTTCAGAGGTGAAAACAGAGGAAAAAAAAAGAAACTAGAACGTTGAAACATCTCTCCCTCTCCTCTCCTACCGACACTCTTCCGGCAATTGGGCTCGATTCCACTGTCGGACCCCCATGGTCGACGATCAGAGGGTAAGGGAGGGTCCTCTTTTTGACCCTTCGAAAAGGAAACCAAAGACGAGGCCTTCTTATCCCTCAAACCACGAGGGAGAAAACCCTCCTAACCGTCCCCTAAATCGACCTCGACGACGAAATGGAAGATCCCAACGACGGAACAGTCCGAATCCGGTAAGTTCCTCTTCTTTTTTATTGTTTTAAAAACAAGAAATAAAATAAAATAAATTAAATTAAATAACCAAATAAAAAAAACAGAAACGAAAAGCAAAAACCAAAATCGGAGGAATCAGTTCACAAGATTCAATCTAAAAATGCTTGAAATTTTTATTGTTTTTCCTTTTATTTTGGAAATGCTCTCTTTTTTTTTTATCCCCCCCATTTACATTTTTTTGTTGTGGCTTTAATAGCCGAAAATGATACAAATTTTGCCACTGTTTTCTTGCTCTGTTCTCTGTTGTTGTTTTCGTCATACTTGTAGGTCAATGGAAGCGCCAGCGATGGGACGTGGTGGTTCGGCGGAGCAGGTGGGAGGTGACTGGTGGCCAGAAACTAGGGGGCAGAGGCGGCGCCAAGCTAGGAGGAGCAGGTGATGGGACGAAGAGGCTAGGGTTTCAGAAATTCTGAAACCCTAGTTTAGGTTAATTGGGCTGCTGATGTTGGGCTCCGAGTTTAATTGGGTCTGTTTTGGGTAGTGGGTTAGGTTTGTTGGGTAGTGAATTGGGCTATAAATTCGGGTTTGGGTTTTGTATTTGGGTATTAGAAATGGGCCCCGGGTATTGGGTAGGATTGTTGTAAAAGAACTGGACTTATTGGCTTTTTTGGGTTTTTTTTATTTTTATTTGTTTTTGTCTGATCTGGGCCGGGCAAAATTGCCCTATTACAGCTGCCCCTCTTTGCTCATTGTCGTGTAACGAGAATAGAGCAAAGACTCACAAAGGGCCAATTTTGCCCGGTCTGGCCGGATCTTGGTCTCTTGGCGCTTATTTTCTTTGATTTAGCCTCAAATCTTCGATCTGCTCCTGCATCTCTGGAAGGCCAAATCTTCCATCCACAATCTGCTCATTGCACTCTCAAGGATGCCAGACTTAAATCTTTAATCTGCCCCAGTAACTGCTGGATGCCAGATCCTCTATCTTCAATCTGCTCCTTGCACTCTCAAGGAAAGCCAGACTTAAATCTTTGATCTGCTCCAGTAACGGCTGGATGCCAGATCTTCTATCTTCATTCTGCTCCAGTAATGGCTGGATGCCAGATCTTCTATCTTCAATCTGCTCCTTGCACTCTCAAGGAAAGCCAGACTTAAATCTTTGATCTGTTCCAGTAACGGCTGGATGCCAGATCTTCTATCTTCAATCTGCTCCAGTAATGGCTGGATGCCAGATCTTCTATCTTCAATCTGCTCCTTGCACTCTCAAGGAAAGCCAGACTTAAATCTTTGATCTGCTCCAGTAATGGCTGGATGCCAGATCTTCTATCTTCAATCTGCTCCAGTAATGGCTGGATGCCAGATCTTCTATCTTCAATGTGCTCCTTGCATTCTCAAGGAAAGCCAGACTTAAATATTTGATCTGCTCCAGTAATGGCTGGATGCCAGATCTTCTATCTTCAATCTGCTCCAGTATTGGCTGGATGCTAGATCTTCTATCTTCAATCTGCTCCTTGCACTCTCAAGGAAAGCCAGACTTAAATCTTTGATCTGCTCCAGTAATGGCTGGATGCCAGATCTTCTATCTTCAATCTGCTCTAGTAATGGCTGGATGTCAGATCTTCTATCTTCAATCTGCCTCAAATACCATTGGAAGCCAGATATGAATGTTGTCACCCGTCTTCAGGGAGACCTATCTTGTAAAATGTGATTATGTCTGTGTAAAATGATTAGGATGTTATGATCGAAATGAATCAAGTGCTCCTGAATGTATTATGAATGACACTTGTATGAATGCAAAATGCCATGAACATGATAGTCTTTTTAATGTTTAGGGCGTCTTCACTCGTTGGCCCTCAGGGCTTTATTACTGACGTAGTATGCTACCCTTTTTCTCAGCTAGAAAACCCAGTAACGATCGCGTTCTGCTTGAATAACTTGCCCCACAGTGACTTCAGGGTCTATTTCACTGTATCTTGAGGGCCTAAGGTTTGTACCACATTTAGACCATCCTACTGCAATCCGTGGCCATAGGATCTATATCCACTTCCACTTATCCCTCTATAAATCAAGGGTATAGGGATTTGTTCCATCAACTGATCATGCTCTAGGTGACCTGACCAGATGTGCATGCCTAATGCTCGCGTAGAGTACCTTTCTGAGAATAATCTCGATTACTCATTTTCATCGAGATTGTATCATTGGCCCAATATCTTGTCTCTTTTGTTCAGCAAACATCTTTGACTAAAACTCTAAAGAGATGATTTCAATTTGGACTTAAAAATTTCCAACTCTTAAGCATGGAAAGTCCTAAGCAATGGTCCTGTTTTAGGTTTCTGTACTATTTAGAAACTTCCAGGATAATACGCAAAACTCCTTTCACAAAAGAGTTATTAGTCCACTAATCATTATTTCAATACAAAATGCTTGAAAAAGGATCATGACAATAGACAAGAAGGAAATTGAATGCGAGCATAACTCGAAACAAACAAGTTAAGCAAAAGCGATTAAGAAAGAATTTATTAGGAGCATAGCTCGACACAAATAAATTAGAAGGAGATGATCGGGCGCACAGCCCGTCGTGATTCAAAGATAGCGACTATGCTAAGAAAGATGAAAGTTAGGTGCCCCAGATATCACAATCTAAGCTTCTCTGTCCCAATTCTTAAGAACTCCTCCAAGTTCAATATGTGCCTAGGGGATTCGGAGTACTCTGTCGATGCCCCAAGACGTAGCATACTTCCTCATTGTTAATTCAAGCATGATAAGGCTACCACGTGCCCTACTTTTGATCAGAATCTGAGCCGCCCTTTTTGGGTTTTTAACTCAAATGCCCTTTGGACCCAAAGCGCCCTTCGCGGGTTTTCACCTTGGCCTCTCCTTTTTCTTTCTTCCTTTTGATTGATTTTTCATTTTTCTTCTTCTTGATTTATTCTTTCTTTTTTTTTTCTTTTTTCTTCTCTTTTTTCTTTTTTCTTTTCCTTTTTTTTTTGATCGTCTTTTTCAGAAGGTCTCAAAGCGCCCTTTGCGGGTTTTCACCTTGATTTTCTAAAAAAACTCTTGTGAAGAATCCTTCTCATTCGTATCATCTATTTTGGCTTGTTTGATTAGGATGAATACTCTCAAGTTAAGTTCACTAGGGGTACTCAAACCTTGACTCTATCGAGGGTTGGAGGAAAAAATCTCAATTCTCAAACCCATGAAAGAGAGGTTGCCCCAGCAGCAATCCTAGTTGTCGTTTGACAAGCTTTGTACAAAAAGATGGTTCAACGATTCTCAGCAAATAAGAATGAAGTTGCTGATATTCTCCTTCAACTTGGAAGGCTAAGGTACGTAAATTACTCCTAGAGCAGTTACCCTACCATGGCTCGATGATGTCTCTGAAGCATCCTCAGACCTCATAAACTTCTGCAATTGTGAGGCTACCAAAGTAAATATGAACAAATACAGGTATGGCAGTTGTGCTCCTTTGATATACATACACCAAAGAAAGGACTATCTCCTGCAGATCATTAGCCAAAATACCCAATCTGATCTAAGAGAACATAATAATGAGTATGCCTCTTGATTCCCATCATTCCAGCATGGGCTCAAAGATAGAAGTCATTGTTCTTGGGATGACAGACCTTGTTGTCTATAGCGGTTCTAGGCGGAACTTTGTCAGGAAATCTCTACTGGAGAAACTTAGTGTGATGGTTTTTTCTGTGCCATAATGACCATGAACTTGAGGTTCCCATTCTTGTCAAGGAACTCGATCAAGTTCTTTGTTCAAAATTTGATTGAACTGAGATTCGCTAATAATGAGCGGACCAGGCTTCCTCTTTCCTGAATTTGTATAGAGGTCTTCCCTCGTGATACCTTCATCTACTTTGTCAGAAACTGGTGTGAAGGAAAATCTATCATTTCAAGCTTCATAGACTGTGTACAGACTGATGCCCTGTAGCGAAAAATCAACGACCATTGTCTGAAGCTAATCATCGCAGCTATTAATGGTACATCAAACGGTCTAGGAGAGTCATGTAATACATTCATTCCAAGGATAATAATTGGGACCCTTGCAATCACAGGGATTTGAAGGTGTTTGCTCCAGCATCAGCATAGAGAGCAAGTGGTAGTGTCTTATACCAATCTTTACCAGTCTCGGTCATCTTCTGCAAGTTATTTCTTCTTCTTTTCTTTTCTTTTGGCAACCTTTGTGGCGTGGTGCCTTATCTTTGAACAGACTGCAAACTTTTAAGATTGTACAGTTGGATATGATCTTTCCTTTTCTTTTGTTCTTTTTTCTTCTTTTTTTTTCTTCTTCTTCTCTTTTTTTTTTGTTTTGAATTCGAACTCGAATTTAGATTCGGCTTTGAATATGGATTTCGAATTTGAATTTGAATCTGATGACCGTTACTTGGTGACTTTGGCACACGAAGCTATCTTACTCTCTCGGTGAAGTAATGAATCATCGTGAAGGTGACTTGAACTCAGTGAAGCTAGCCCAGTGGCGTCCGTGCCCCACATAGAGAGTTTTCAAAGAAACATGAATCTTTCTCCCTCAATTTGACCTTTACAACACGCTGATGTAGTCCTCTTTCATGGTGAGTTAGTACTGTTTCAGCCTTATGAGCAGCCTGGCTATTGTACAACCACTAGCATGTGTCTAGCAAATGTTCTTGTGGGCCTCTTCTGAAGCTTTGACGTGCCCGTGTCTCGGTAACCTAGGCATGTCTTGATATGGCTGTGCGAAGACCTATTCGAATTTTGAAATCACTCAATAATGCCTCGCCTGTCTTGGTGGTGAGCTGGACTTTAATCTTTGTTTGCTCGTGGTATCCACTGACCTTGTGGGATTCATTTTCATCTTGTTCCACCATCTTTGACAAATCGGAAGATAGGTCACAATCTTTGTCATCTTCAAAGTCCTGAGACTCCCCTAAGCACATATTTTGCTCCAAAGGAGATTCTAGGTTAGTGACAGTGTCGCTCGCGCTATCAATATCTGGAGACCCCTTTTATAGGTATAGAGAAAGATTTCAAAGAATAAATGAATTCAAGAATGAGTATTTATGTGTCATGATCATGAAGAAAGAATATTTGAAAGAGTTCGAAGCACGCTAGAATTTAAGAACAATTGTGCAGTATGGTCATGAATAAAAGAATAATAAAATCTAAAAATAATTGTTATGTAGTATGAAATGAGAAATAAATGAAAATTTACTCAAAAGATGCATTCTTATTGAAACATTGATTTTGGACAAAAGCCTATTTTCACAAAAGGATTCTTACTGCCTCTAGGCTTAAAGCAGTAAGCGTGTTTTGGGTATTACCCTAAGTTAGCTCTAAAAACACAGGGACTTCTTCCACAGTCCCATTGTTCAAAACATTCCCAGTACATAAGAGTTTGGAAACCTTTAAGTCCTTGGTTCCTTAGAGGCGCCATTGAATGTTCAAATTCCCCAATATCTCGCCTTGCTCTGGAGCCCCGAACTTAATGCACCCTTGGATCCCATGCCCCTATTCATCGTAGTACTCCCAATATTCATCTCTTGAACAGGGTGGTTGAGCAATGGACTTTCTTCACCAGAGTGATCATCTAATTTAATAACTCCAATTTTGATAAGTCTTTCGACTATCCTTTTGAAAGCGGTGCAGTTCTCAATCGAATGTCCTGTGTTTCCCGCATGGTACTCACATTGAGCGTTCGAATCATACCACTTGGGGTATGGGGGCTGCAACGGTTTTATGTAAAAGGGGGAACCACGTGCGCATCATATAGACTTTGATATACCTCCTTATACGACATTGGAATTGGCGTAAATGGGAGCCTTTCAGTACTTGATTTAGAATTGAATTCTTGCTTTCGAGGAACCTGATGGCTAGGGGTTGTCATTTTTGGCTGGCCCATGGTAACCAGTTTCACCTTACTTTCCTTTCCCTTTATTGCCCTTGAAGTATCATCTCGGGGGTTCCATTCTTGCTTTTTAAAAGCCTCGCACTGTTTCCAGCACTCCATACTGGCCTGATGTTGTTGGGGTCTGGTAGTAACGGGTACCCCTTGCAAAGGTGCATCGGGTTGAGTCTGAACGCTTGTTGAAGTGCAACTTGGGGAATAAACGATATCTTCATTATCCTCCTCGCTAAGGTCCACTGGGACTTTTCCTTTTCCAAGCCCTTCGGCTAGTAGCTGTCTTAGCTGACTAATCATATTTCTTTGGAGCTCTGCCATTTGGCTCTGCATGTCCTGTTGAATCCTGGATAATTGTTCTTGCATCTGTATTTGCCTATGCTCTATCCGCTCTAACCTTCGTTCCATGACTCTTAGGTTAACTGAAATAATTTTATCTAATTAAGGTCGTTTCGTGAAAATCTGATGCAAATAATGCAATGTACATGATGCAATACAAATGATGCAATGCAAATGCATGAAATGCAAATGCAAATGAATGCGAGAAAAGAAGCGTCGACCTTATATTCAGTTCCATTAAGAGAATTTTTTCTAGAAGACAGATTTTTTTCACATAAAATGGATTGCGTATGCAGTCTTGCCCACATAGTCTAAGCGAAAACACCAATCCTTCTATGGTTGACTCTTGTAAATTTGCCAAAGGTGTCTTCATCAGTGTCCTTTTTGCTTGGTCTGGGCCGTAACTAGTTCACTCTTCCTCGCGATGCTTGCTTGCTCTTTTAGGAAAGTTCAGACGTGACGGCTCTCGTATAATCTTCATCAATTTGAGTCTTTCGGGTAAAATCTTACATTCCTTCGCGGGCTATCATCCTTCTTCCGTTGTGCTCTCTTGGACTATATATGGGCAACCGCATTGTAATCCACTTTATCAAGAAATTCGTCCCCTTATGTCGAACTCCCCTATTTAGGAATCGAATATGAATCAACACCTCTTCTCTATAACGATGTAATGTGATGTAATGCAAATGCATGAATGCAAAAAGGCATCGATCTCAATTCAGTTTCTTTTAGAGAACTTTATTTGGAAAACAAAATCCTTTACACAAAACGGGCTACCAATACGTGTTTGCCCCCACGTTCAGAGTCTTAATAAAGTAAACTTTCGACCAAGGTCAGATGGTAGCTCACATTGGCGCTTAATGTGCTCTATTTAAGCTATATTTTCACTCGTGAGGTTATTCCTACAGCCAAGGACACCTTTTCCCATGTCTGTGAAGCTGTTCTAATCATCTTAAAAGAGATTGGCGAACAAGTAGACATCTCTGTTTTACAGTATGTCGCCTTAAAATGATATCCAACACTTTTAGGGTTTCTTGAGAGTTTTCAGATTCCTGACCACACGGAATATTTCGAAATGCTTGTATGGGTATCTTTGCAGCATAACTAATCTCTATCTTAAAAGACCTTGAACGGTACGATCTTCTTTAATCTCTTTCTTTCACGCCCATTTGGGCTGTCCAGGCCATCAGGGTTTGCATTTCTATGGGTGCGCCATCTTGAAATGCCGCGGTAGGCTCAAACTCGTCGTTTGGTAGTGGTCTTATAGTAAATAGAATTCTTTCTGACCAACTCATCTTTGTAGGCCTCATGCGCTCTGTCAATCACTTTTCTTCTAACGCCCTTACCATCCATAGGGTAACCATCCTCGTATGAAAAGGAAATGCTGTGATGGTGTAAGTGTCCATCAGTACCTCCTATTTCAGTCATCTTTGTGCTTGTAGAACCAATGCTTCGCTACGTTACCCTATTGATCCTATATTGCCTTTAACTTCTGAAGATTATTTTGTGCCGCATAGATGCAAGCGTAACCCCATAATTCTGATGTATATCCCTCAACTAGACAATCTCTTTTGCCTAGCTGTGTTTCCTTTGACCGTTTACGAATGGTCGCATTGTTTCCCGCTTTATCAAGGATCTCGTTTTTCAAAACAAAACTCTCTAAATTAGAAATTGAACGTGAATCGATACCTTTTAAATGTGACATGATATGCAAATTATAGAAAAATAAGAAGAACGCAGAATGTCAGTACAATGTGTAAATGAAATTCAAAACACGTATGAAAACAGAGAAACAACCAAGGACCTATCAAGGTAATCACTAAGGTTCGACGTGGCTCTACCTAGGGTGGGTCCCTAAGGTTCGCTACATGAGGTTTCGTTCTAGAGTAAGGGTACCTGAACCAGCGGATTCCTCGATCTTCACCCATTATAGGCTCATTTAGATCGAGTTCGGTTCAGGGGAACACATTTCCCTAAGGCTGCACGGAGATGAAAATCTCACGAAGCACATAGGTACGGATGTGTTCCGGAAGCGATTCACTATCCTGCACGGAGGTGAAAACCTCACGAAGGAGTAGCTTCTTGCTCCCACTTAACAGGTGTGACCCAGCGGTCATGCAATATGATGCGCAAGCATATACAAAAGCTTTAAACATACAAAGAAACAGGGAAACAAAAACCACGATTCAAAATAGATGAAATGCAAAAGAGGGATCGTAAATTAAAACCAAAATTTCAATTTTCGATAAAAAGACAAAAGTTAATCAACCAGTGGCCTGACTCACAAACTTGGTTCCCCAGCGGAGTCGCCAAGCTGTCGAAACCATTTTTTTTGAAAATAGTGGAATCGACTCTAAAATTTGAAAATGAAAATTACGGGAGTCGCCACCAATCTTTTTTACTGAGGTGTGATCGGGTCACCTCAAAATGTGGTTGTTTTTAATAAACCATTTTATTTATTAAAACAACTATTTTGGTCTTCGAAATCTAGAAAACGGGTTCGGGAGTCGGTTACGCACGAGGAAGGATTAGCACCCTCGATACGCCCAAAATTGGTACCTAGTCGATTAATTAATATCTTATTGTCGAATGTTTGAAAAGATTTTAAAATACGATCCTTCTATTTAAAAGAGCATTTGAATAGATCAAAGTAAAAACTGAGACTCGCTCATCTTGAAGGAATATAAAATGCCGTACCCAGTAAGTTAGGATGCGACGTTTTATCCCTTCGAAATTAGGCTTATCCCCCTTTTTTTAATGAATAAGAAAAGCTCATACACTCAAAAAAAAGGGTATTTCATTATTCGGGTCAAATGAAGAACCGAAACCCAGTGAGTTAGGGCTTGATTTCTCGCCATTCCGAATATAGAACATTTCCTATATATATATTTTTTTTGAAGAAACTTCGAATAAAATAATATTGAAACTTAATGGGTATTGAAAACCATTTTTAAACAAATAGGATACAATGGGATAATAGTATACAAAACTAAGTAATAATCCATAAACACGGTATTACACTAATGAATCGTAATAACCAATAAGTACAAGGTAATGCGCATGATAGCAACAATTATAAAACATATAATTTCATAATCAATTATTGAAGAAATTAAACAAAATAGCACATAAAAGTAAATAATGCGAAGGAAATTAGAACATGTAGTAAAAGGATGGAAAATAAATAAATAAATAAAGGTTTAAAACGACAAAAGTAGGAACAAATGAAATGTTAAGAAAAATGCATATAACATGTGAAACAATTTAATATCAAATAAAGGTTAGGATTACTATATAAAAATAGTTAATATATATATAAATATATATATATATATATATATATCTACACAAAATATTTTAAGTACATAATATGTAATAAAAGATTTACTTAGACATAGTTAAAATATGTATGTAGTACATAATTATATAAATATTTAAAATAAATAACAATGATAGAATAATAATAGGAAAAATTATAATAACAAGACGTATACAAGTAACAATGAACTCAAAAAAGCTAATTTGTAAACGTATAACAAGAGATGATAAGTAAATAAATAAAATGATCTAAGCAATGAGAAAAATCTAAGATAATTTGAAATAATATAAAGAAATTAAAACAAATTATATGTAAAAGAAATTAAGACTCATTAATGTATACAATAAATAATATGTATAAAAATTTAAAATAGGATAATAGGACAGCTTAATATATAAGAAAATTCAAATAACATTTTGGCAAAAAGAATTAAGGACTAAATCAAAGCAACAGTGAAATTACAAATAGAAAACGTGATAAAATAAACAAATCGGGGCCAAAAAATAAAACACGGAAGTAAACAGGGGCTGAATGCGAAATAACCCCTCTAAATTCCAGAGATTTACAACATATCAGTGAATTAAGGACCCAATTGAAAATAAAATAGAAGTAAACGCCCAAATTTGAAAGAAGAATAAAGGAATGAGGGCCCAAATTGAAACGCGCGTAAAGGAAGGGGGAGTAAAAAGAAATATTTCCTTTCTCCAGAACGCGTCGTTTTCGTGCTGGACTCAAATGGAACCAAAACAAAATCATATAGACGGATTTCAAACATAAAACCAAATATGGGACCGGATTGAAAGATGTATGAAAAGGAGGGGAATTGGAAACGCAAATAACCCAAAGCCGAAAGCCAGGACCCCTTGTGTAACTAAACGACGCAGTTTCGTTTGGTGTTTAAAACACCCTTTTCCTTTATCACTTCAGCCTTAATTTCAGAGGTGAAAACAGAGGAAAAAAAAAGAAACTAGAACGTTGAAACATCTCTCCCTCTCCTCTCCTACCGACACTCTTCCGGCGATTGGGCTCGATTCCACTGTCGGACCCCCATGGTCGACGATCAGAGGGTAAGGGAGGGTCCTCTTTTTGACCCTTCGAAAAGGAAACCAAAGACGAGGCCTTCTTATCCCTCAAACCACGAGGGAGAAAACCCTCCTAACCGTCCCCTAAATCGACCTCGACGACGAAATGGAAGATCCCAACGACGGAACAGTCCGAATCCGGTAAGTTCCTCTTCTTTTTTATTGTTTTAAAAACAAGAAATAAAATAAAATAAAATAAATGAAATAACCAAATAAAAAAAACAGAAACGAAAAGCAAAAACCAAAATCGGAGGAATCAGTTCACAAGATTCAATCTAAAAATGCTTGAAATTTTTATTGTTTTTCCTTTTATTTCGGAAATGCTCTCTTTTTTTTTATCCCCCCCCATTTACATTTTTTTGTTGTGGCTTTAATAGCCGAAAATGATACAAATTTTGCCACTGTTTTCTTGCTCTGTTCTCTGTTGTTGTTTTCGTCATACTTGCAGGTCAATGGAAGCGCCAGCGATGGGACGTGGTGGTTCGGCGGAGCAGGTGGGAGGTGACTGGTGGCCAGAAACTAGGGGGCAGAGGCGGCGCCGAGCTAAGAGGAGCAGGTGATGGGACGAAGAGGCTAGGGTTTCAGAAATTCTGAAACCCTAGTTTAGGTTAATTGGGCTGCTGATGTTGGGCTCCGGGTTTAATTGGGTCTGTTTTGGGTAGTGGGTTAGGTTTGTTGGGTAGTGAATTGGGCTATAAATTCGGGTTTGGGTTTTGTATTTGGGTATTAGAAATGGGCCCCGGGTATTGGGTAGGATTGTTGTAAAAGAACTGGACTTATTGGCTTTTTTGGGTTTTTTTTATTTTTATTTGTTTTTGTCTGATCTGGGCCGGGCAAAATTGCCCTATTACAATGGCAATTTTAAAACTACTTGTGGAATAAAAAAAAATATTGTATGTATACCAAATAGTAACTCATATATTATAATACAATTCTATGTAAACATTAAAAAATCTTTTAAGTTATTTAAATTTAAAATTTTAATTAAAAACCATCTAAAATATTAAATATTAAATTAAAATAATATGAGCCATTCTAAAAGGAGTTTAGTTCATTTACAAATATGAATGTGTTTGAACAAAATTTTAAACATATATTTCAAGTTAAGCCGAATTTGAGCAAACATGGAATGTACTAATATCATAAATAAGTACTAATAAGTGTTGAGTATAAGGGTGAAGCATATTACACTTTAAGGAAATAACATAAATTCGAACCTAAAAGATGACATTTAGAGAAAAATAATCCAAAAATAAACCGTGAAACGAATAAAAAAAATACTATATATACATAGATCTAGGCTCCACTCAAACTCATTCTTGAGCAGCTTTAACCTTTGATATGTTGAAATTCTTTATCTCAGACAATTGGTGGTTGTCTCAACCATGACAAATCCAAAGAAAAATGACAAGAATAAAAGCAAGTCACAAGACAAATACCTTAACTGTCATTCTTAGGGTCTACACGGAGTTTTGAGAACTTCTTAAGGTGGTGGTTAGGGTACAAAAGCTCAATCCTTCGAAGGAAGGCCTCCATCCCCCCCACCCCACCCCACCCCAAACCCGACAAAGTGAACGAATGGAAATCAGCTAGTCAAGTTCAGAAGTCCTACTTGCAAAGACGAGAGGGCAAATAGCATAAACAATAGTTGGTGAGTGAGAGGATTTGAGAGTCATTAAATATAAAAGTTTTATTCTACACTCAATAAATTCATATTAATCAATTCTTTTCATTAGAGTTAATTTTCCTCTTACATGATATTTAAATTATTTATCTTCTTTTTAAATACTTGTAAATGACTTAGGCACCTATCCAAAGATCAAATTTTGTGAATTACACTTTTTTTCTAAAATTTTTAATATATAATACCACGATATCAATTTAAATATGAATATAAAATATGATCATTTAAATATACGAAATGATATAAAAAGTAAAATAATTTGAATCATATACAATGATATACGACGATCATCCAAAAACAATTACTTGAAAGCTTAATAGCCTGTATGGCACATGTTTTCATTTGTTGATACATACATGTATTCTATTATTAAAGGTGTCGAGTGTGAAGTATAAGTACATAAAGACGATGGACAAACTTGATAGTTTAGTATTACTTTTGATAAGTGCTTTTAAAAAGTGTTGTGGAAAAGTTATTTTAAAAAATATTTTTGAAAAGTTTGATTTAAAATTTAAGTGTTTAGTATTGTTGCCAAAAAATACTTTTGAGAAATAAAATATCTATTTTGGACATGATGTTATAAAGTAACAAATATACATAATGTTCAAATTAGTTAATATTATGACATTTTAGTAAGAATATAAAAAATAATTTATTATAATTTATTGTTAGTATTTTAATATATGAAATATAAATTTTTAAATATTTTTAAATAATTAATATTAATTATTTATAAAATTTAATTCGAATATATAAACTATATTTTAAATATTAAAATATAACCAATAAATAAATATATAAAATATTATATATTTAAAATAAATTTCAATAGCAAAGTAATTATATACTCAATATATATATTATATAAAATACATTATAAGGGTTAAAATTGTCATTTGTTCTTAAAAGCACTTTTGCCAAAAGCAAAAGTTAAAAAAAAATTGCTTTTACTTTTGGGATGAAAAACACTTTTCAAAAACATATCTAAGTCGAAAGTTGTTTGTTTAGCATAATTTCTTACTACAAAAGTGTTTTTGATCTTAAAAGTAATGCTAAACAAAGTTTAAGTCAAGTATAAGTCTTATGACTGTTGCTTCGCCAGAGCTTTACTTCACCCTGTTAATGCCTACATCTTATTGTCGAAAGCTCTGTAACTTGGAACCTATGTGTTTCTGGGTTGAATTGCCTTCATTCGCCTCTAACATTTGTTTGAGAATATTGATTTAATAATATCAAATTGGTTATGTTCTTTACAGAAATCGGGCCAGATTGAAATTTAATGATATGGGTTCCAAAAACGGCTCAAACGCCTGTGCTAAACATGCATGGTTTGACTTGAAATTTTGTTATTTGGATGGGCGAAATGTTGGAATATGTAAAGTTCTTAAGGTAAGAGTAATAATGAGTCTGGACATATTTAAAGATCTGTTTATCCCTTCTATTCCATTTTGGATAAAATCAACTTTAATTTCGTCCTTATAAATTTTTACTTTTTGGTAATAAAAGGAATTTAGATTAAAGTAAGATATAACATAATTGTTCGCATGATGGGAAGTCCATATGCCTTAGCTAGAACAAGCGACAACAAAGTCTCAAGGGGGCTTATCACAAATAACAACAAAAGCATATCTAGCTAGACTGTTTTGGAGGGGGTGGGGGGGCATTAAGATGGAAGCTGCTCCCGCGTTAGCACTTTGGTTTCCTTCTCTAAAATATACTTGATTTTAGCATTTGGGATAAAAGTTCGGAGCGCACTGCAATCGTTAATCGGAGTAGCAAGAACAGTGTTAGAAACTGAAACATTAGAAATAAGGGAAATTACTGTAGTAGAATCAACTTCAATTTTAAGATATGAAATGCTCAAATCAACTGTAAGCTTAAGGCCATCCCGCACCCTAATTACCGATTGAGGAACTATCGGTATTTAATTTTTTACAACCTTGACCAGGCGGCTGCCATCTAACAACCACTGCCAAATGTGGATACCAGGGGATATAGGAAAAATTCACTTGTCCTTTCCAAAGCTCTAAGCCTCACATTTCCTTGTTTAATGTTGCTGTTGAAGATCATGGCATTTCTCAGCAACCATATTTCTCTTAGTGCAGAGGAGAAAACGTGGTACCAAGGGAGCTGTGGGTTACTAATCCAAACTTTAGAATCTAGATTAGAGAAAATCCAATTCTCCTAATCACTATCTAAGGGCGGTAGACGATTATTGTAATAGCCAATTTTGGCTCAAAAACCCATACCAACTAAACAAATAAACAAAAATAATTAAAAGTCCATAGTGTCCAAGTACAAGGCCCGAATCGGATTAAACTAAGCCCAAATTCAGCCCTAACAAATTCAAAACCCAAAACCTAGCCCCCACCCGATTAACGGCCCGACATCAAAAACAAATGGCCCAAATGACCCAGCAAACATACAGCAAACGGAAACCCTAGGGGTTTCTAGGGTTTCATGCGCCGCAAGCCTCCACCTGCGCTTCAACAACCTCCCTCCTGTGCACGACCTTCGTACAAGCCACGTCTGTGCGCTCGTACACCACCAGGCTCCAGCACATCACCTCCCACGCGCATCACCATGCATCCCACTGCTCGTACATCCACGTAGCCGTGTACCTGCAAAAACAAACAACAAACAACAAACAACAGCAACAGAGAGCACGACAGCAAAAAGCATTGTATTTTTATTTTCATTTTCGAATCGGCTATAAAATGCCGAAAGAACCATTGTAACAAGGAGGAAGGGACCCGAATGCTTGTAAACAGAAACTAAAATTAATCAAAACGGCAAGTTTTTGAAAGGTGATTTCACGTTTCTCTTCCTTTCGATTTGTTTCTCCTTTCCTCTTTCGTTTTTCATTGTATGAGAAAAATAAAGAAGGGAAGCGGCACTTACCTTCGTGAGCGGACCACTGAGACTCTCGTTCTCTCTGTCGAAATCGGGGCTGGATGTGGGTCTTAAACGGTGAAACTTCTCGAGTATCCGCCCTAAATAGAACCAGATTGGTCCTCTGTTGATGACCCACCACCTATTTGAGGCGTATTGTGGTCGGACGGCCACTGGATCTTAGCCTATGGGCGGCGGATTAGAGAGGGACGAGAGAAGAGCCCTTTACTGTTTCATTTCGTTCTGATTTAGGGAGCGGCGAAGGACTTTAGCTTAGGGTTTGTTTAGGGTTTTTAAAAGGCGCACAAAACGACACCGTTTAGGGCCTGATCAGTGGCTCTAAAATGGTGTTGTATAGGCCACACCCGACCCGACCTGATTCGGTTACCCAGGAGGATCCGCGCGTTCCGCTTAAAAGGAACATTTGTGCAGTTGGTCCCTCCTTTTCACGTGGTTATTCGATTGGGCTTGGTTTGTTTTCTTTATTTCTTTTAATTAATGTCTGTAATTCGCGCATATTTTCATTTTAATCCGCGCTTAAACGCAGCGTTTTGGGAGCTAGTTTATTTCCGGTTTCAGTCACTGTCCTTTGTGTGCACGTTTCACCTAGGTCCTTGGGTTGTTTTCAATGTTTAATTTTTAGATTCTAAATTCTGTTTTAATTTTAATTTATTCCTTAACTCATTTTAGTTTATTTATTTACTTACTTTTTTGTTCACTTATTTATTACTTATTATTATTATTATTATTATTATTACTATTATTATTATTATTATTATTATTATTATTATTATTTTAACCCTTTTCTTGTTTTATCTATTTCAACCTTTTACTTTCTATGTTTTTAAACTTTATATATGTATTATTTTTATTATATTATGTATTTTAAATACCTTTTATTCATTTAAAAAAAATAAAAAAAAGACTTTTACATGATTCTCATTTCAAATATATATAGTTCAAATTTCACACATTTCCATTTAAATATTTTGTTTAAAATTGTATTTGGCCCACTTTAATATTTTCTAATAATTATTTGTATATATATCTGTTTTATATGAAACGATTTTTATTAATGTTTAACCTTTATATTGTTTCATGTAGGAATTTTATTTTAAATTTACCTATGTATATGGATATTTTCTTAGGAATATAGTTATATATGTATATAGCTTGCTTTAAAAAAAAAAATTATTATTATATTTTTTGTCATTGCCAAACCTTGTATGTTAGTTATTTTAATTTCCAATTGCAAAATTCATTTAAAATCTTTATGTGGTATTATATTCCTTTTTAATTTGTTCTCTTGTATGGAATTATTTGTTTATATGGCATCATTGCCCTGTATTATTATTTGTGCTTGATCCTATGCTTGTGTTTCTTGCCACTGTATTATGATTCAAATTCCAACTTATTAAAGCCTTTAGTGGATGCATTGTTTTTTAACCCGAGTAAATTAAACAAGTTCATTTTTTTTAAATTAACTTTTTAATCGCTTATTCGATAATTTCTCAAAAATAAGGTAATATTTCGTGTTTGGAAATTCGAAAAGTCGTGCCCCAACGTGTTGGGTTTTGTTTTTTGGTTGGACCAAATACGTGAACACCCTTTTTGCAATTTTCAAATGTATGAGTTTTTAGGACAAGATTTGATCATAGTTTCGAGGGTTTAAAGGACCGTGTCCTAATGTGCTGGATGTGATACTGTATTCCTTTGAAACGAGAGAATCTTGCCATCCAACTTAAGCCGTTCAAATGCTTTAAAAGAAATCGTATTTCAAAACTTTTTAACATAAGGACATTTTTAATCAATTTGGTACCAATTTTGGGCATTACGAGGGTGCTAACCCTTCCTCGAATGTAATCGACTCCCAAACCCATTTTCTCAAGTTTCGAAGGCCGAATTAATTGTTTTAACAAATCAAAATGTTTTATTAAAATAATTAAGGGTGACCCGATCGCACCTCGAAAAAGGTCGGTGGCGACTCCATTTTTGAATTTTAAAGTCGATCCCCGTTTTTCAAAAAGTTGGTTTCGACAATTATGATGCGCCATGGTGATAGTCCACCAGTCTTTGACAATGCTGTAGGCTCTTAGAATATAACTAATATGGTTGCAATTTACTCTGCAGAAATGACTTATATCCTAGAAATTTAAATCTCTAACATTCAAGAAGTTAGCCGTAGGTAAAATCTTATTAACACATTTCCAAAGAAAAATTCTCAGCTTGGATGGGAGTTTGGCTTTCCATAGTGATCACCATTTTTCTTCGCTTTTGAAAGGTTGAGTCTTCACACTTGGTACAGCCACATCGTATACGTTGGCCATGGAAAAGTCTCTATCATTCGTATGTTTCCAGCATAACACATCCTCGTTTGTTTCGTTGAAAGAGATTGGAGTGCCGGGTGCGGCATCATAAATCTCTTCCGGGATTTGTATAGATAATCCATTTAAACCGTGATTATTATTCTTTAAAATAGATTATTTAGATAGATGGGAGCTCAAGTGATTGGGTTTTGAATAAAGAATTTCAAACTTTTTTAGATAGATGGGAGCTCAAGGTATGTATTTATGGAACAGCTGCTTTTGAGTTGTCGTGCAGCGGACTTGGGGCTGATAGTGATAGAGGTAAGTTAAAATCAATGGTCGATGGCAGCTTCTGCTTTGGCTCACAGCTGTGAGTTCTGGGAATTTGACTTGGGGAGGGGGGGGGGGTAAAGGACACAATGAAATGTTGTATTCAAAACGTAATCTATACATTTTGTGATAGATATTTTAAAGCTAGCTGCTTGGTGAAGCTACCGCTCCTTGTCCTCGATTATTTGTGGGTCAATGAAAAAATGTGATCCACACAGTTTTTTTTTCCTACTAAAACTTGTTTCAATTCTCATAGTTTATGTCTGACTCTTAAATAAGAGGATAATACGTTTAATATACTCAAACTTATATCCTTTTTACACTGATAACAATATGATGTCAATCGAATTAATACTCAATTAACGTGTATAATTATTTTTAATAACTATTTTAAAAAAAATCATTTTCCACTAAGTGACATTAATCCTAGTTCGATTTTTTTTATAAAATTTCTAATGTGATTTTTAGTTTAACAAAATACCATATATTAAATATCCAATTTAAATATTATTAATTAATAATATATTGAAAGATTCAAGGATAAGAAGCATGAACAGCATCTTCTTTACATTTTAATTACATTTTTAGATAATTTGATATTTCTTTTTTGGATAAAAGAATAGTTTTTTTAAAAGATAGATATGGCATATAATTTTGAATTTAGTGAGAGAAAAATATTTAAAAAATATTCTAAAAAATAGTAGAAGGTTTGTGAAAAGAGTGGATAGATTTTCTGTTTGGAAGTGATTTCTTTTAGATAATGTTGGTTTTGTTTTATTTAAAAAATAATTAAAATTTATTAAATTACTTTTGCCCTATTTGCATTTAGTTATTATCTATTCTTCAAAAAAGAGTTATGTTATTTTTTAAAAAAAAAAATTGACATTGTTTAATTGAGTTGATTCATAATTACTCAACTAAGAATTTTATAGTTAGTATAAATTATAAAATTTATTGATTGATTATTGCAAGCAAAATATAAGAGAAAGACTTTAAGCAACAAACTTTCATTGCACTCTTGTTTGGGATTTTATTTCCTCTCAAACTTATTATAATTTTTTAGTGTAGTGTAAAGTATAATGCATTCCTAAAAAAAGATATATATTCGAACTTTAAAAATAATATTATCGAGAGAAATAAAAACGGACCCAAACATGAATCATAAAATTGACATAACGGCATCGAAAAAAATAAAGTTCACAATCTCTTATTTCAAACTTTCAATTATTTAATTACTATTAACAATTTTAGGGTTGAAGTTCTTTTTCATTGTGGTGCCAGTATTTGAAAAAAAGTTATATATTTTAATATCCAAAGATAATTGTGTTAATTTTTTAGTGTTTAATTAAAATTTTAAATTTAATTTAATATAAATCAATTACTAATAGTATTGAATTTTTTATAATTTTGTTAATAAAATAAATTTATTGTTAATTGTGAATTTGTTTAATTTTACCTTTAATTTATCACATATAATCTAATTAATATGATTTAATACAAATTTTAAGATTAATTTAATAAAAATTAATTACTAATATTATTTAGAAATATAAAATTTCATAAAATCAACTTAAAATACAAATAACAAATTAAAAAGTTATCACTATCATTGTTACCAAAATATATCAAGTAGGAGATGTCAAATTAGAAAAAAGAAAGTGTAATTTTTATTTATTAAACTGGGGTAACTAGTTCAGCAAAACGTGGCCTGGTTAGCTAACCTCACTGCGGCGCATGAAACACCTGCATTTTTTTTGGGGTCTGCTTAGATGCCTGTATAAAGATCTCCACTCACCACAATCAAATACAATTACCATAAACTTAATGCTCTTCAAATTCTGATCTTATATAAATCCAGAGGGAAGCAAAAACGAAATTCAAATTTTTTTAAAAAAAAGCAAGCTCCAAAAACCAATCAATGCAGGCAAGTTTCAACTATCATTCTTCTTCTTCTTCTTCTTCTTCTCTGTCATCAATGGAAAACTGACACAATACACTGCAATTCATTTGCAGTTGATTACCAGTCTGACCATCACTTGTCTTCTCTTTGGTTTTTGCTCTGCTCTCAAGGTATGAACCCATCAGGAGGAGACTCTTTTATGTCTTTCGTTAAAATGCCAGTTCTCAGTGTTTTTATACATATGTCTCTTGAACAGGAAGGACAAACGTGCGTATCGGATGGCAATTGTGACTCAGGGTTGCACTGCGAAACCTGTGTAGCAAATGGAAATGTACGGCCCAGATGCACCCGAATCCAACCTGTAAACCCTACTTCTAAGGTACGTACACTGAATCCTCACCATGCCTCTTTACATGTAAAAGGAGAGATATAGACATGAATTCTGTGGCTTTGATGGTTGAAATAGGTTAAGGGACTTCCATATAATCGATACTCGTGGTTGACGACCCATAATTCGTTTGCAAGGCTAGGAAAAAGGTCCGCAACTGGGTCTTTGATTTTAGCTCCTACGAACCAGCAGGACTCCATCACTGACCAACTCAATGTATGTTTAATTAACTATAATTGTTGTATGCTTTAACTCTCTACTAAATGTTCTCATTTTGTTTCAGCTTCTTCTTCTTTTTTAAGTCCCCTGTTGATCTTTTTAGTTTACATATGGGTTTGGATTTTTTTCACTTTTCAATGAATTAAACAGTATTGACTAAAAAAAAAAAAAGAGAATTCAACAGGTTATTGCTGTTTGGCGGTGTTTTTTTGATGGATTGCTTTTAAGGAATGTCGGCTCTTCTGGTTGGAAAGTAAAACTCGATTTCTTTAAATTTAAAGCCAAGTCTTTCTGGCAAGGGATTTTTGTTTGTTTGTGCTTGAATATATTTGTTGGGTACTCTCTGATTTCTGAGGATGCTGTTTCCGAGAAGACCGTAACCAATTTCGTTGAATTACACAATTTGGAATTGATTTAATTATTATTAAAGTAATAGTGGTATTTAGTTATATTATATGAGATTAGCTACTAGCTTTAAAATAAATTTGCTATTGTTGCATCATTAGTATGAGGTAGCTAGAATATAACATTGAGGTTTGACTATTGTTGTTTGCTGCCGACACAAGGATCCAGTTAATAAAATAACACCCAATCCGGTGAGAATACTTTTTGGCTTGGAACCTTAATTACATGTATCCTTAATGATACCTTTATTAAGAAATTATAGATTTTTCTTGTTTGTACTTAGTTTACAATTAGAGGATTATTTTAGTTTACAATTAGAGGATTATTTAGCATTTTAGCCCTTTCGGTAGGTAGATGATGTCGTTAATTTACCCTTTAGAAAGGATATTGGCACCCTTTTGAATAAAGTAAAATTGAAGAAAGCCAAAGCTTAAAGGGAAATTATATAGAAACCATGCTTTACCAAACATCTTATACCTGTTTAAACTTTTGTTGAATCCTTCAATTTGATGGTAGACTATGAACTAACGTTAAAAAAGTTTTCATCAATTGTTTATGTTTCAAGAGAAAATGGAGTGTGTGAGGTATGTTTATGATGGGAAATGAAGAAGAAAGCTTCCCAAGACCATGTCCAGGGTCAGAGACAGACACCTCCTCTGAGTCTTATTACTTTAGTTAGAAAGTTTGAAATCTATGTTTGTTCGTCGCATATGATTCTTAATCTAATTAGGGGAGTTAGTTATACATTATTTTATCTCAACTGGGGGAGTAGGTCCGACCGTCAGCATACCCTTTTTTTTTTTAATAATAAGGTAAGCATCATTGTATTAAGGTATGAACATGTATACTTTAATCTTCTCCCAACCCCACATGTTAGTCAAGTACGTTAGGTGAGGTGATCTCAAAAAATGTATATCCTAGTGGCGAATATAATATTTATGTGCTTTCCATACCATCAAATACCCAAGGTGACATATGAAATCATGTCGCATTTGCTTCAAAAACATGTTCTGTCGGATTCCATCTTGGTAACCTGCATTATAGGCTAACTTGAGTTCTTACGTGCCCCGCGCCCAAAACTCCCAAGTTTATATGCTACTTACTACTGACTAGAAAACTTTGCAATTTGATTGTTAAATTGCCTCTAACTGAACATCATATACTAGTGTTTCTCCCTATTGAATTGTTTTATCTTTCGCAATATATTTTGCTGGAATAGCAGTTGTTTTTCAACAATTAGCGAGTTCAGAAGTGGTTTTCTGTGTTGCAGAATGGTGTTAGGGGTTTGATGCTGGACATGTATGATTTCAAGAACGATATCTGGTTGTGTCACTCCTTTGGAGGACAATGTTTCAACAATACAGCCTTTGTAAGTTTGAGCGGTCATATAAAGTTAATTAATATATTTTATCTGGACTGGGTCTCAAAAAATGTGAATAACAATTTCTTTACTATGGCCTTAATGGATGAGTAATTCTTTTTTAAGCAGCAACCTGCAATTAATGTTTTGAAAGAGATTCAAGCATTTCTTGAAGCAAACCCCTCAGAAATTGTTACCATTATCATTGAAGACTATGTTACCTCACCAAAGGGCTTAAGCAAAGTATTTGATGCTGCTGGCCTGAGGAAGTTCTGGTTTCCGGTATCTCGAATGCCAAAAAATGGTGGAAGTTGGCCAACAGTTGATGATATGGTACAAAAGAATCAGCGTATGGTGGTTTTCACTTCAAAGTCAGCTAAGGAGGCCTCTGAAGGTATAGCTTATCAGTGGAGATACATGGTAGAAAACCAATGTGAGTCCTGTTATCATCATCTAAACAGTTCATTAAAAGAAGCAGAAAAATTATATTTATTTCAAAGCAGAAGTGACATTGATGCATTTTTGGGAACAACAGATGGCAATGGTGGGATGATAGCTGGTTCATGTCCAAACCGAGCAGAATCACCTGCTATGAATGCAACATCAAGGTCGCTCGTCTTAATCAACTACTTCCCTGATATACCAGATGTAACGCAAGCTTGCAGACACAATTCAGCTCCACTAATTAGCATGATGAATACATGTCATGTAGCCGCCGGTAACCGATGGCCTAACTTCATTGCTGTTGATTTTTATAAGGTATGAATGTTGCACAATTGTCAATTGTTACTATTAAAAGCATGAACAACCAAAAAATTCTACTGGTTCTGAGTTGGGCATTTGAAATCAATTCTTGCATGAACATATCAGAGGAGTGATGGTGGAGGTGCTCCAGAAGCTATAGACGTGGCAAATGGTCATCTTGTTTGTGGATGCGAAAATATTGTCATTTGCAGGGTATGCAACATTAATTCTACCTATTATCTCTCCTCCATTTCCTTATAAATATGTAAGAAATGGTTGATAAAAGACCTGGAAAAGTTAGGACTAATTGGTTACTATGGTATTTAAATGTCTTGCATAGGCAAATATGACATTCGGAGTATGTGACATGCCTGAGGCAGATATTGCCCCTGCACCAGCAACAAAATCAGTAGCACATGATTCAAGCTTTGCTAATTTGGAGAGTCGACCAGTTCCATTGCAGTGGTTGTTTATCAGTATTTTGGTAGCAATTCTCTTCCAATTGTAAACATCAATGTAATACTTCCACTTGTACAAAAAACAAAGCCAACTCATGACCCAGATAGTGTAGTCAAACTTTGAACAGAATGTACCATTTGTTCCAACTTGTTGGAGATAATCTAGAGATGGTGGAGAGACACTTAAGATGGAATGAAATTTTATTTTACTTTTGGTTCACTCATATCTCATCTCTTTCTATTGGCTTCATCACTTACAACTCTTTGTATAGGTGTTGGAAGTGATTATTGATTTCTATTCATTCATCTTATTTGACTCTTAATCTACTACATTCATTCATCGTAGATGAGTACAATCATGTGTCACGAGATTAGACATTTAGTCTGGCAAACCGCATGGTCTTAGGCAATTTCTTAGGTCAAATCTTGCCTAAGTAAGCCTACTCTTGGAAAATGAAAACTCTTGCAGAAATTTTCTATAGGAAGTTATAATTGAGCTCTCCAAAACCAACGGTATAGATTGAGTTACATTATCGGGAAAATTTGTGCCTATCTATAAGAGGAGAATTCTGAAGGGTTTAAACTCTATACATTTTTATCACTTAGGATTTACATTAATTACCCTATTAACTCTACTTTTACTGGAGTGTTTCATAGGGCCATTAAAGCTTCAAGTACATGAGTTTCTTCATGGATTTCACGAATCGGGCTAGTTCATGTGAATCAAATGAGCCCTATTTAATAAGTTAAAATCTATGAAATATTCTGTGCGTAATGGTCACAGCCTTTGATTTGCGGCCCGTGACACATGCATGTTAATAAAATGACTACTAGATTCACTAAATTCATCCATCTTAGACACCTTGACTAAATACAAGTTTAATGATATCACATTACTTAACATACTCCCCCTAATTTGACGTTTTTAACTCCCAATGCTTTTTTGAGTTGCTGGAATCTTGTCCTTTGAAGTGCTTTGGTGAAAATATTTGCTAGTTGCTCCTATGGTGGATAGCATTTTAGTTGGATCTCTCGTGCTTAAATTACTTCTTGTATGAAATGATGTTTGATGTTGATACATCTGGTTCATCTATGACGAACTAGATTCTTTGACATAACAATGGCTAATCTGTTGTCACGATGAAGTCGGACACCTTTTTTTTTCTTTTCTCTGATGTCTTCCATAATTTTTCTTAACTAAATTACTTTTGTGCTACTGATCCAGTTGCTAGATACTTAACTCCTGTAGATGATTGAGCCACTATTTCTTGCTTCCTTGAACACCAAGAAATTATATCAGTTCCAAGAGAACATGCATAACCCGAAGTGTTCTTCATATCATCAACACTTCCGGCCCAATCACTATCACAATAACCTTCTAATTTATTGTTGAATGTTTTTCAAACATAATTCTATACTTAATGGTGCCCATGACATATCTCAACACTAATTTTGTTTCACCAAGATGGAAGTGGCTAGGTTCACTTTAAGAATCTTGAAAGCAAACTAGTCGCAAACATCAAAATTAGTCCTCGTAGCCATCAAATAAATCAAACTTCCAACCAAGCTTCTATACATGCTTGCATCAATCATCCACCACCATATTCTTTTCTTAATTTTTCGTTCACCGCCAAAGGATTGTCAACACGTTTACAACCAACCATACCAAACTTCTTCAAAACATTTTCAACATATTTTTTTTTTACAAATAAAAACTCCATAATCATTTGATAAATCTCAAAACTAAGAAAATGATGTAATAATCCAAGATTAGGCATTTCATATTCTTTCATCATCTCTATTTTAAAAGCTTCAGTCATCCTTTCATTGTTACTGATATAAACCAAATTATCAACATAAAGTGCAACAAGAAGTATATCGGTTGTAACTTGATACTTAACATGCAAAGTAGGATCACTTTTTCTTCTATGGAATCCTTAATAAATGAAATTGTTGACAATCTCACTTTACCATGCTTTGGGAGTTTGCTTCAGCCTATATAGAGCTTTCTTCAATTTGTACACCTTATCTTCTTGGCTTTTAATCTCAAAGCCTTAAGGTTGCTGCACGTACACTTCTTTCTTTTCTCCATTTAAAAATGTTGATTTCACATTTAGCTAGTAGAGATTCCAACCTTTTGATGCTGACAATGCAATGATTACTTTAATTGTGTCCAAATGAGCAACTGGAAAAAAAGTCTCATGATTGACAATACCAGGCTATTTTGTATAGCCTTTTGTTGAGTTCTTTTTACACAGGAAGGAAAAAAAAGTATCAAAACAGAAGCAGGAACAATGAAGAAATTTAGAGAGCAAAAGATGAATACTCTCATTACATTTTTTTTGAAGTTGTACACACATACTACAAATACATTTAAAAAAATAATAAAATAACTTGAGCAAGTGAACAAACATTAAATGAACTTAATGATAACCTAGAACCTGTTCAAAAAATACAACTGAGTAGCTAACTAGCTTTTTTAGCCAAAAAGTTTCTGTCAAATCAGATACAGGTCGGTAGCTACACAAAACATACTTAAACCGGCAAACATACGTTATACATTGTAAGCTGTATTTCAACCGGAATACTTATGTACGTGTGCATGGTTTGCATGGATACATGCACGTTGCTGCTATAGTTGCCACCTTTGAACACTCCTTCTGGGCAATGAGGCAGCAAACTCCAATCTCTTTTCTCAAAAACTCAAACCTTGAGACAGCCAATGGTTTGGTTAAAATATCAGCAAGTTGGTCCCTTGAACAACAATGAACCAAGCTAATTTCTTCTAACAATTTAGCCTCCCTCACAAAATGATATCTAATCTTGAAGTGCTTCGTTTTACCATAGAACACAGGGTTCTTGGCAATTGCTGCAGCTAACTGATTGTCAACTTTGATCTCAATTGCCTTTGCTTGACCAACATTCAAATCTTCAAGCAGTTTTCTAAGCCAAACGGCTTGATTAACAGTAGTAGCAGCTGCAATATACTTAGCTTCAGCAGTAGATTGAGCTATTGTTTGTTGCTTCTTTGAATTCCAACTGAAAACACTCGAGCCTAGAGTGAAGAAGTAACCTGATGTGTTCTTCATGTCATCGACTGAGCCTGCCCAATCACTGTCTGAATATCCAACAAGCTTTAGCTCCCCTGCTCTTTCAAATTTCACACTAAAATTCAAGGTTCCTTTGACATATCTTAGAACCCTTTTAGCAGCTTTCAAATGTGCAACATTGCTGCAGTGCATGAACCTTGAGAGAAGGCTAACTACATACATAATGTCAGGCCTTGTTGCTGTCAAATAGAGTAGGCAACCAACCATGCTTCTATATCTCTTTTCGTCCACACGATCATGCTCAGTGGTGCTTGATAGTTTTTCTCCTAGTGCAACAGGTGTGTTAACAGGTTTGAACTTTGACATGGAGAATTTTTCTAAAATTTTCTCTGTAAATGCTCTTTGGCTTATGAAAATGCCATCCTCAAACTGATTTACCTCCATACCAAGGAAGTATGTCATCAAACCAAGGTCAGTCATCTTGAAAACTTCTTGCATTTGCCTCTTAAAGTCTTCAATCAACTCACTTTTGCAACCAGTAACCAATAGATCATCAGCAAATAGAGACATAATCAGCAAAGTCTCCACTCCAGCCTTCTTGACATAAAGAGTAGGCTCACTTATGCTCTTTGTGAACCCTAGTCTTGACAAGTAGTCATCTATCCTGTCATACCAGGCCCTTGGAGCCTGTTTTAAACCATACAAAGCCTTCTTGAGCTTGTAGACTTTGCGTTCCTCTCCAGTAACCTTAAAACCGTCAGGTTGTTCAATAAAAATTTCTTCCTTGAGAAATCCATTTAAGAAAGCTGATTTTACATCCAATTGATGCACTTTCCACTGTTTCTGAGCTACTAAGGCAAACAACAGCCCTATGGTGTCCAACCTTGCAACAGGTGCAAAGGTTTCAAAGAAATCGACCCCTTGCGGCTGACTGTATCCCTTCACAACCAGTCTGGCCTTGTGCTTGTTCAGAGACCCATCTGCATTCTTCTTGGTCTTGAACACCCATTTGACACCAATAATTTTCCTGCTTTCTAGCCTATCAACCAGTTCCCATGTATCATTCTTGTGGATCATTCTTATTTTAGCTTCCATAGCTTTTTGCCAGCAACTCTCCTTTGCTGCTTCATCATAGCAGGAAGGCTCAACTATTGCAACATTACATCTATGATAAATGTCAGCAATAGTCCTTGTGCCTCTTACAGGTGCATCATCAACATCATCAACTGGCCCTTCTTCAGTTAATTCTAAGTTGCTGTCTTGCTGACCTTCCTCATTTAAGCTTGCATCTGTCCCATTCCAATTCCAAACTCTTTCTTCATCAAATTTCACATCTCTGCTCACAATGATATTCTTTGTTGAAGGATCATACACCCTATATCCCTTTTTGGTGCTGCTGTAGCCAACAAAGATACCTGGCATTGATCTTCTTTCAAGTTTGGTTCTCTTCTCAACTAGAATGAGAGTGTAGCAGACACATCCAAACACCTTTAGGTGTGACACAGTTGGCTTAAGTCTATGCCAAGCTTCAAAGGGAGTTTTGTCTTTGACAGCAGTGGTAGGCAACCTATTGAGCAGATATACTAAAGTATTTACTGCTTCAGCCCAAAATTTACTTGGCAATTTGCTTTTAAATAACAAGCATCTAGCCATGTCGAGCACTGTTCTATTTTTTCTTTCACTTACTCCATTTTGCTGAGGAGTATAGACTGTTGTCAGCTGATGGTAAATTCCAGCTTACTCACACAGCCTTTGAAACTTGTCTGACAGGTACTCAGCACAATTATCTGACCTCAAGGCTTTAATCTTGCAGTCTGATTGATTTTCAATTAGTGCTTTGAACTTGCTGAATGCTTCAAACACCTCTGATTTTTGCTTCAAAAAATAAATCCAATAGAATCTACTAAAATCATCAATGAACAACATAAAATACTTTCGTCATTCAAGGAAGATGTCTTCATTGGTCCACAAATGTCAGTGTGAACTAGTTCAAGCTTGCCTTGAGCTCTCCATGCCTTATCAACTGGAAAAGGTAATCTTGCCTGCTTTCCAAGTTGGCAGATTTCACAAACATTCTCACTAACTTCAACCTTGGACATGTCTTCAACCATGTTTGATTTGTGTAGCAAATCAAGTGATTTATAGTTGACATGGCCTAATCTCTTGTGCTACAAACTAGCTGTATCAGTAACACCAGTATAGGCTTTCTTTTCTAGCTGATTTACATCCAGCATAAAACACCTATCAGTCATAGCCACAATGACTAATTTTTTACCAAGTGAATCCTTGACAACATAGGAATTGTTCATAAAGACAAGTGAATAGCCTTTCTCAATCAACTGGCCAACACTAAGCAGATTTTGGTCAATTTCAGGCACAAAAAGTACATCCGAAATTACTTTGTTACCTGAATGTGTGCTTATTACAACATTTCCTCTTCCTTTAGCCTCAATGAGATTTCTATCTCCAATTCTGACTTTGGAAGAGAAGCTTTTATCAAGATTCTTGAATAGCCCTTCATCTGAAGCCATATGGTGCGAGCAACCACTATCAACTAACCAGTTCTTGTTGACTTTGCTTGAGGTTGCATAACAGGATATAGAGAAAACATGCTCCTCCTGAGCTTGAACATCTTCAGCAGCTTGAGCTTGGTCTTGCTGCTGATTTTGTGTTCTGCCTTTGTTATTGCACACCCTTTCAACATGACCAAACTGTTTGCAACTTCTGCATTAAACATCTGGCCTGTACCAGCAGTTCTTCTCCAAGTGTGTTGTCCTTTTACAATGGATACATGATGGAAATTTCTTCTTCCCTGCATCTTTCCTTGATTTCTCCCTTCTATCGACCTAAGGCTTTTTTTCTTTGTAGCTAGAACTTGAGGCTTCCTTAGCCTTTGCTTGGAAAGCTCCTTCAGGATGCTCTTCCTGCCTGTTGGCTCTTCTTTACTCAAGTGCATATAGGAAGTTTACCAACTCAGACAAGGAGATTGTTGACAAGTCTCTTAAGTCCTTCAATGAAGAAATCTTTGACTCAAATTTTTCAGGTAGAGTTGTAATGACTTTTTCAACAACTCTGCTCTCGCTGAAATCTTTTCCAAGGAGCCAAATGTTGTTCACAGTAGCTATTATCCTGTCAGAGTACTGCTTGATGGCCCCTGACTCTTTTATCTTCAAGTTCTCAAATCCCTCTTAAGATTGATCAGTTGTTGCTGCCTCGTTTTAGCTGATCCCATAAACTCCTCCTTCAGCTTCTCCCATGCTTGCTTAGGTGAGTCACAAGCCAGTATCCTAGTGAAAATCACATCGGATACCCCATTTTGCAAGCAGGCCATTGCTTTATGCTTCTTGGCACACTCTTCACTGTGTTGCCTCATCTGTGCAATGGTTGGATTAGCTCTCAATGGAGCCAGTTTAGTATCATTCTCGACCACACTCCACAAATCATGTGCTTGAAGATATGTCTTCATCTTTACTACCCAGATGTGGTAGTTTTCTCTAGCAAACACAGGTGGTGGTGGTGGTGGTGCGAAGCTCATACTTGCAGCAAACAAATAGACCAACAAAAAATTCTGCTTCTTTTCTCTCAAACACAAATCACTCACAAATGAAACACAACCAAGGTCCCCAAAGACTTAAGCTCTTGATACCATTTGTTGAGTTCTTTTTACATAGGAAGGAAAGAAAAAAAAAAAGAATCAAAACAGAAGCTGGAACAATGAAGAAATTTAGAGAGCAAAAGATAAATACTCTCATTACATTTTTTTTGAAGTTGTACACACATACTACAAATACATTTAAAAAAAACAATAAAATAACTTGAGCAAGTGAACAAACATTAAATGAACTTAATGATAACCTAGAACCTGTTCAAAAAATACAACTGAACAGCTAACTAGCTTTTTTTGTAACGCCCCTAACCTAAATCCGTCACCAGAATAGAGTTACGGAGTATTACCGGAGTTACTGATTTATTTATCAGATATTTTACTTCATCTAACATTCATATTTGAAACCAATTAAAATTAAACATGTTGTCCCTTAAATGTTCTTATTTTTCTCGACATGTTTTACTTGAATTTATTAATTGTCTCAACATACTTAATTTTTTTGTATCAACATAGTAATGATAATCACATATTTACATGTCATGATAAATATCATTCTCTTTTCATTTCTTCATAAACATAAATTAGGTAATTTATTATATCAATATTTCATGTATTTAAAAAAATACAATTCAAGTTACACCAACTTACCTCGTTGTTTATTCATGTTTATAATTTCAATAATCTCTTTCCTTTTCCATGTTCTAGTCTCATATTTGAGTCATCCGGATCTTTATAAATAAAGATGATTGTGATTTTCATTTATTTCATGTTCTAATACATTCAACTAATGTTCTAAACAAAATTTACCATTTTGCCCCTAAACTTTTAATTAATGACGATTTCATCCTTAGGCTCAGAAAATAAAATTCTTGCAATTTAATCCTTATTTCCTACCATTATTGTCATACATATTGATAACAGCCCATAAATTCTATAAAATATCAGAATTTTTCATAATTTCAACACTTTTCAATTTAATCCCTAAAACGTGTTTTTCCCCGATCTTGAACTAAATTAATAATTTCATTTAAATTTTGCAATTTAAATAATAAAATAATCCTTTTCATGTAATTTGATCATTTCTAACATTTTTACAAAATTGCTCATAAAGTTTTACTTTTATTCAATTTAGTCCTTGAGCCTAAAACATGCAAATTAGCCATGCTAGCTGAATATTCATACATATTTTCCTCCTCCTCCTCTCCATTCCACATCCTTAATTTATATAACATGCTTATAAGTAACATTATCAAAACTTTCACTATTTACTTATATGTATTTTCAAAACTGTCCATTTGAGTTATAGTTAATTATTTATATCTTGAGCTACAGAACTTCAAATTAAGATCCGCTAATTTTCACTGAAACTAGACTCACATATCTTCTTACCATAAAATTTTTACAATTTTTGGTTTAGCCAATTAGTACAGTTTATTCATTAAAATCTCTCTTATTTTGCTATTCGACAGTTCTGACAACTCTTCGGTAAAATTTAATTATCTCTTTGTACAGAATTCAAATGATGTTCTCGTTTGTTTCTTATAAAAATAGACTCACTAAAGAATCAAACCATATAAATATAAAAATAGACTCACTAAAGAATCAAACCATATAAATTATGTCCCATAATAATTTTTATACAATTTTTAATGATTTTTACAAGTCAGAACAGAGGATCCCAAAATCATTCTGAATCAGTCTCACAAAAATATAAATATCTCAGAGTACAGAATTTATTTACTTGTTTTGTTTCTTTTATATGAAAATAGACTCATACTTTAATTCCATATCTCACTCAACTTCTAATTCAATTTCTACCATTTTTGGTGATTTTCCAAAGTTGACCTACTGCTGCTGTCTAAAACAGTTTTAGTGCAAAATGTTGATTATCAAGTTTATAGCACTCTTATTTCCCTTCTCTACAATATTTCCCATCACTTTCTCTTATTTTCTCTTCGCTAACATATCGAGAACATAGAACCATATATAAGAAAACTCTACATTAACATCATTTCCATACTTTTTCAATAATATCAAACTTAAAAAATATATGGAAATCTTGATGTTCTTACCTTGTCCACTTGGTTTCAATCTTTAACTTGATATTCTCTCCTTTCCAGCTTCTATTTCTTGAGTCCAACTTGACATTGTAACTCCCCATAGTCTCCTTAACATTTTTCTCCTTTGGTGGCTATGGAAATTCTTTTGGTTTCTAGGTAAAAATGGTGAATTTTTTGTGGAAGGACCAAATTGTAAAGAAAGGAAAGTTTCTTCTTCTCTTTCTTTTCTTTCTAACGTGGTATGCATGTAAATGGATGGTGTCGTTCTCTTTCTTTTCTTTTTCTTTCCACGCACACATATATATACTAAATAAAATAATAAAATAATAAAATATCTTATTAAAATATTAATAAAATAATAATTATTTAATATATAATTATAAAATATCATCAATATAATCATTACTTTCTAGATTTCTCTCTCTTCCAATTGACCATTTTACCCTTCATGATCTTTTAAAATTCCATCCTTGAGTCATCACTTAATTTGGTAAAATTACAACTTAGTCTCTCATAATTCTTCACCTATTCAATTTAGTCCTAATTCATCAATTTTCCTTAGTTTCTAGATTATTCTACCCTTAAAATATTTGCACTATTGGTCCTTTAACTTTTCATATTTACACTTTTGACCCCTCAAATTTTGAGTATTTACTCTTGAGCAACAAAACTTTTCTCACTTTTACAATTTTGTCCTTTCTTGAATTAATATGTCATAATATATTTCCCAATGACATAACTCAAATTTCCTCTTCTCGTCACTTTATTTCCTTATTTTACTATATTAAGGATAATATTTCACTGTAAAAATTTTCGGGGTGTTACATTTTTAGCCAAAAAGTTTCTGTCAAATCAGATATAGGTCGGTAGCTACACAAAACATAATTAAACCGGCAAACATACGTTATACATTGTAAGCTATATTTCAACCGGAATACTTATGTACGTATGCATGGTTTGCATGGATACATGCACATTCTGCTGTAGTTGCCACCTTTGAACACCTTTCACCACTAATTTAGCTTTATTTCTTTGGACTGAAACATCTGGATTGTGCTTCACTTTGTACACCCATTTCGCATCAATATCTTTTTTATCATTTGGCTTTTCAACCAAATCTCATGTATTGTTCTTTTTAATTGAATCAATTTCTTCTTGCATAGCTTTCTTCATAGCATCCTCTTTGATTGCTTCTTCAAAGCTTTCTAATTCAACTGCATAATAATTGCATCTAGCATAAACATCACTTAAACTTCTCATTTTTATTAGAGTTGAGCTAGGTGAAGAGATAAACTTGGAGAACTTGATGAGGACGGAGAATTTGGTATAGAATGAGTCAATTGCTTCCCCAGAGCTTTACTTTACCCTGTTGATGGCTACATCTTATTGTCGAAAGCTCTGCAACTTGGAACCTCAATTAAATTTACGTATTTCTGGGTTGAATTGCCTTCATTCGCCTCCAACATTTGTTTGAGAATATTGATTTAATAATATCAAATTGGTTATGTTCTTTACTGTAAAATCAGGCCAAATCGAAATATGGGTTCCAGAAACAGCCCAAACGCCTGTGCTGAACATGCATGGTTTGACTTGAAATTTTGTTATTTGGATGGGCGAAATGTTGGCATATGTAAAGGTTTTAAGGTAAGAGTGATAATGAGTCTGGACATATTTAAAGATCTGTTTATCCCTTTTATTCCATTTTGGATAAAATCAACTTTAATTTCAGCCTTATAAATTTTTACTTTTTGGTAATAAAAAGGAATTTAGATTAAAGCAAGATATAACATAATTGTTCGCATGATGGGAAGTCCATATGCCTTTGCTAGAACAAGCGACAACAAAGTCTCAAGGGGGCTCATCACAAATAACAACAAAAGCATATCTAGCTAGACTGTTTTAGAGGGGGCTGGGGGGGCATTAAGATGGAAGTTGCTCCCGCGTTAGCACTCCGGTTTCCTTCTCTAAAATATACTTGATTTTAGTATTTGGGATAAAAGTTTGGAGCGCACTGCAATCGTTAATCGGAGTAGCAAGAACAGTGTTAGAAACTGAAACATTAGAAATAAGGGAAATAACTGTAGTAGAATCACCTTCAATTTCAAGATATGAAATGCTCAAATCAACTGTAAGCTTAAGGCCATCCCGCACCCTAATTACCGATCGAGGAACCATCGGTATTTAATTTTTTCCAACCTTGACCAGGCGGCTGCCATCTAACAACTACTGCCAAATGTGGATACCACTCTTATAACAGGGGAAATCGGAGAAATTCACTTGTCCCTTCCAAAGCGCTAAGCCTCACATTTCCTTGTTTAATGTTGCTGTTGAAGATCATGGCATTTCTCAGCAACCATATTTCTCTTAGTGTGCAGAGAAGAAAACGTGGTACCAAGGGAGCTGTGGGTTACTAATCCAAACTTTAGAATCTAGATTGGAGAAAATCCAGTTCTCCCAATCACTATCTAAGGGCGGTAGACGATTATGATGCGCCATGGTGATAGTCCACCAGTCTTTGGCAATGCTGTAGGCTCTTAGAATAGGACTAATATCGTTGCAATTGACTCTGCAGAAATGACATATATCCTAGAAATTTAAATCTCTAACATTCAAGAAGTTAGCCGTAGGTAAAATCTTATTAACACATTTCCAAAGGAAAATTCTCAGTTTGGATGGGAGTTTGGCTTTCCATAGTGATCACCATTTTTCTTCGCTGTCGAAAGGTTGAGTCTTCACACTTGGTGCAGCCACATCGTATATGTTGGCCATGGAAAAGTCTCTATCATTCGTATGTTTCCAGCATAACACATCCTCGTCTGTTTCGTTGAAAGAGACTGGAGTGCTGAGAGCGGCATCATAAATCTCTTCCGGGATTTGTATAGATAATCCATTTAAACCGTGATTATTATTTTTTTAAAATAGATTATTTAGATAGATGGGAGCTCAAGTGATTTGAGTTTTGAATAAAGAATTTCAAACTTTTTTAGATAGCTGGGAGCTCAAGGTATGGATTTATGGAACAGCTGCTTTTGAGTTGTCGTGCAGCGGACTTGGGGCTGATAGTGAATGATAAAGGTAAGTTAAAATCAATGGTCGATTGTCTTACAGCTGTGAGTTCTGGGAATTTGACTTGGGGGTTGGGGGGGTAAAGGACACAATGAACTGTTGTATTCACAACGTAATCTATACATTTTGTGATAGATATTTTAAAGCTAGCGGCTTGGTGAAGCTACCGCTCCTTGTCCTCGATTATTTGTGGGTCAATGAAAAAATATGATGGACACAGTTTTGTCCTCCTACTAAAACCTGTTTCAAGTACTATATTTTATATTCAACTCTTAAATTAGAAGATAATACGCTTCAATGCACTCAAATTCATATCTTTCTACATTGACAATAATATTGATGCCAATCGAGCTAATACTCAATTGAATTGTGTAATAATTTTTAATAAATATTTAAAAAAAATCATTTTCCACTAAGTGACATTAATCCTAGTTTGATTTTTTTTTTATAAAATTTCTAATCTGATTTTTAGTTTAACGACATACCATATATATTAAATATCCAATTTAAATATTATTAATTAATAATATATTGAAAGATTCAAGGATAACAAGCATGGACAGCATCTTCTTTACATTTTAATTACAACATTAAAGATAAGTTGATATCTCTTTTTTGGATAAAAGAATCGTTTTTTTAAAAGATAGTTATTGTAATGACCTAAATTCAGGATTATCGGAATAGTAGTTTCGTAACCATAAATTCGATTTAAGAAGAAAATTTATTTTAAAATTATTGCATGAATATTGAAATGATAGGAAAGTCGTATGAAAATATCGATAAGAAAATTTTATCGATTTAGTGATTAATTAAAAAAAGAAATTATTGAAGAGATTGGGTAAAAACGAAGTATCAAGACCTTGATCTCGTAAAACCAAGTCAAAAATATTTTTATAAATATTTATGAAATGTTAGTAATGTGGTATTAAAATTTTGTTAGAAAATTTTAACGTTTGGGTAATCAATTAAATGAAAAGGACTAAATTGAAAAAGGTGTAAAAGTTGCTAGAATAATTAAATAGCTTAAGTGTCTAATGAGAAAGGATTTAAAAGGCAATTAGACCCAAAATTATTTGAGCTGGACGGCAAGGGCATGAAATCAGCAAGAGAATAGATGACTTAAGGGCAAAATTGGAATATTGCATAAAAAATGAGGTTCGCGGGAGTGTACTATCTGGAAAAGGGTATACTCATATTTGTATGAATTGACGGACCCGAAATTGTACACAAAAGTGTACTACAGAATATCCATCAAAATTTCAAGAAATTCAACGGGATAAATATGAGAAATGGAAGAACATGCAAATTATGGAATTGATGAGCTCATCAATCATTTATCTTTGTATTGAAATTATATGATGTTGCTTAACTAATGCAAAATTTGAGTTTGTGTGAGATAGGTATATGTTTATGTGAATTGGATGTGTGCTTGTGTTGTTAAATGATGGATGTATAAGTATGGTAAGTATAATTCTTGTTACCAAGTGCTTACCCCGTTTTCTTTTCCCCTGTTTTGTACTACTTAAGAGCTCGGAGGTTGGAATTGGTCGAAGACACATCACAATATCAGCCTCTACATTTTGGGTATATGAATATGTTTATTTTGAATGAATGGCAGGTATAGGCTAACCCATTAATTTTGTTAATGAAATAGATGAACGTAACCTAGCTATTGGTATGGCTAGGGTTAATATAACTTTTGGGTATATGTATATATATCAAGTAAATTATGGTTTGCATATGTGATGAAATGGCTTTGATATGGCTTGAAAATGTATTGAAATTGTTTGGTTGGCATTAGATTGGTTTGGTGCAGGTATTGGATGTAAAAGGTTGAGAAAAAAAGCTTGGAAAATAGCCTAGTTTTGTCCAAACGTGTAGACACACCGGCGTTTGTTACACTCGGCCTGCTATATGGGCGTGTGTTAAGGCCGTGTGTCCCCTGCATCCAAAAATTGCAAAACAAAATGTCAGATATTGAGCACACGATCTCCCATACGGGCGTGTGTCATGCTCGTGTGAGGTACACGGCTTGGATACAAAGGCGTGTGACACGGTCGTATAAATCCTGCACCTAATTCAAAATGAAAAATTCGTCACACGGCCTTGTGACACGAGCAAATACCTTGGCCGTGTGGAATTAAATTTGAAGTCAGAATGCTCCAGATTTCCACACGGGCACGGGACACGAGCGTGTGATGCCACATAGCCTAGAACAAGGTAAGGCACATGGGCGTGTTGGCCACATGGTCTGAACCACAGGGGCGTGTCCCTAGCCACACGAGCGTGTGAGGCCTGAAATGGAAAAAAAATTAGGATTTTGTGAAAAATTTCCTATAGTCTCGATTTAATTTTAGATTAGTCCCAGTGCATATTTTGAGCTTCGGAAGCCCAACTAAGGGACGTTATGATATATTTTTGTAAATGAATAGTAATTGACTCGGTTTAAATTGAAAATGATTTTGTAAATTCTAGTAATGCCTCGTACCTTATTCCGATGACAGATACGGGTAGGAGGTGTTAGATTTGTTGGAATCAGAGCTACGGTTTAGTCGATTCTCAGGCCGACGTAGTAGATACGGGATTAGCTATACTTGTCATTGTTATATTTTTTGATAGTGTGATATCTCCTAACCATTTAAAATGTGTTTTTCTTATAGTAAATGCCTGCGACCGAGCTCAACCCGAGAAGGCCGAGAGTCATGCTCCGGCTTCGGAACGGGGACAGAGGGAAGTCAAAGTTACTAGTAGTAGAAGGTCTGAGATAGAGGTCCAAGATGAAGAGGCTAAAATGGCCTTTTATCAAATGATGAATGAATGATTTACTCAGTATATAAGAGTTAACCTTGTAGTGCAGCAAGCTCAAGCTCCCCTTCCTGCTCCCCCCCAGTTCTCGAGATACCACAAGGCATAGGTACTAAATCTGTCAGAAAAGGGAAAGCATCGGTAGATAAAATCAGAAAATATAGGGCAGAAGAATTCAGAGTAGCAGTTGGTGATGACACTGAACGGGCTGAATTCTGGTTAGAAAATAGTACTCGGGTTTTGGAGGAATTATCATGCATACTAAAAGAATGTATGAAATGCACTGTCTCACTGTTAAAAGACACAGCTTATCATTGGTGGAACACTAAAGTTTCAGTAGTGCCAAAAGAAGAAGTTACCTGGGAATTCTTTCAGACTGAGTTCAGAAAGAAATATATCAGTTAGAGGTTCATCGATCAGAAGAGAAAAGAATTTCTTGAATTGAAATAGGGTAATCGATCAGTATCTGAATATGAAAGAGAATTTGTTCGATTGAGTAAATATGTTTGGGAATGGGTACAATCCGAAGTTGAGATGTGCAAACGATTTGAAGAGGGTTTGAACGAAGACATTAAATTGTTGATTGGAATTCTTAAAATCCGAGAGTTTGTTACACTGAGAGAGCAGGCTTACAAAACAGAAGAGCTTAGTAAAAAGAAGAAACAGACTGAAAGGGAAGCTCGAGTTTTTAGTAAAAGGCCGATGGGAAAATCCTAATTTTCTGCTTTAAAGAAATTAAAGAAATATCAAGATCGTTTTACCTCAGTCACTGGGTATTCGGGTAGAGAGCGAGGTTCTCAACGTTTAAATCCAAGACCTACTACTCCGTTAGTGACCAGTGTAGGTAGCTTCGGTACCCCTAAGCTGAGATGCCAGTATTGTTACTAAGCTTATTTTGAAGAATACCGACTGAAGAGTGCAGCTTGTTATAGATGTGGCTCTTTCGATTATTTCCTAAGAGACTATCCCAAAAGAGGTGAAAAAGAGACTGAACAGACATCGAAGCCTAGTACTCCTACTACTAGGGGTAGACCACCTTGACCTACAGGAAATGTCAGTGGTAGCCGAGGAACTATAAAAGATACTACAGCCAGATCTGAGGCACGAGCACCTGCTAGGACATATGCTATTCGTGCCAGAGAAGATGCCTCCGTACCAAATGTAATTACTGGTACATTTTTTGTACTTGATACTAGTATTATGCATTGATTAACCTTGGTTCTACGCATTCATATATATGCATAAAGTTAGCATTTGTTAAAAATTTATCTGTTGAACCTACTAAATTTGTGGTTAAAGTCTCGAACCTCCTAGTCCAATGTGTAATGGTGAATAAAATTTGTAAAAATTGTCCACTGTGGGTAAAAGGTTATTGTTTCCCGGCTGACTTGATGTTATTTCCTTTTGATGAGTTCGATGTGATCTTGGGTATGGATTGGTTGACCCAATATGATACAGTGGTAAACTGTAGACAGAAATATATTGTGCTGAAATGTCAGAATGGTGAATTGCTCTGGGTTAAATCTGATCAAACAGAGAGGTTATTTGATGTGATATCAGTTATGACAGCTCAGAGGTATGTTAAAAAGGGATATGATGCTTTTCTTGCTTATGTATTAGACACCAAGATATCTGAGTCGAAGATTCAAGTAGTGCTAGTTGTAAGTGAGTTTTCTGACGTGTTTCCAGAGGAATTACCAGGGGTACCATCGGAAAGAGAAGTAGAATTTTCTATAGATCTGATTTTGAGGAGTACTCCGATTTCTATAGCTCCGTACCAGATGGCTCCTACAAAATTAAAGGAGCTGAAGACACAGTTGCAAGAACTTGTTGATAGAGGCTTCGTTCGGCTGAGTCATTCACCTTGGGTTGCTCCGATTCTATTTGTGAAAAAGAAAGACGGGTCTTTGAGATTGTTATTGATTCTCGACAGTTCAACAAAGTTACCATAAAGAATAAGTATCCGTTGCCCCGGATTGATGACTTATTTGATCAGCTAAAAGGTGCCATAGTGTTTTCGAAGATTGATCTCCGATCAGGTTATTATTAGCTACGTGTAAAAGAGTCAGATGTACCAAAAACAACTTTCAGAACCAGGTAGGGGCATTATGAGTTTCTGGTTATGCCATTTGGGCTAAAAAATGCACTTGCAGTATTCATGGACCTAATGAACAAGATGTGTAACATCCTGAAATAGGGCCTAAACGGAACAATGGTTGTGAAACCTTAAATACAAGATAGAAAAGTTTATTACGATGAATTATCATGATTTACAGATTGAATGGATGCATGTGTTAGACTACCGATAAGAAATTTTATAGATTGCATGTTTAATTTGTCTATTAGGGCTTATTTGCAAAAGTTGCAAAATATGTATTCTAGTTTATAAAGTGCTTGATTGAAATGGGGGTTGATAAACGATAAATTACACATATTTTTACCTCATGTTTAGCCTAATTTCTAGATGAATTATTATTAATTTTGTGAGAACTGGTGCTCTTAATCCTTTTATTTCATGTTGTATACTCAAGAGAGCATAGGGAAGAGAAAAGAACGAAAAACAGACTGAAAATGAAGAAAATGGGCCAAAGTGTGAAAACGACACAACCCAAGAAGTCGCCACACGGCCATGCCATACAAGGTCCAACACGGTCCAGCACCGACAAGCACAGCCAGGCCACAAGGCCGTACCACCTCAACAGGCCTGAACACAGCCCTTATCGAAACCACACGGGCGTGCCATACGGGCGTGGCACACGGGCGTGTCCTTGTCGTGAGGAAGTGCAGTTTGACTCGGATTTGGATACTTAGGGGCTAAGAAAGCCATTCTAAACTCTATATAAAGACCCCAGGAGGCAACTCTAAAGATATACTCTTTTCTTTGAAGAAGGAGCGCCATAATTCTGCCAACATAAGGAGTGAAAGCAAGGAATTACTCCAAGGGAAGCCGATTGATTCATCCCAGAAGCCAGAATTCTACATCAAGACAGAGGATCTCCCTAAAATTCCTTCAGGGATTTTTGGGTTCTTTATGTTTTGTTATCTTATTTCTTCTGAGATGTTTTCTTTATTAATTACGAACTAAACCTCTCAAATACTTGAGGGGGATGAAACGTAAGACATATTTTGTTATTATCTATTCTTGAATTATATGATAAATACTTGAATTGTTCTTAATTATATGTTCTTCATTCTTGATTTAATAATCCTAGGTATTACTTCAAGAAACTGATGTGCGTAGGCAGAGGAGCAAAAGTCCCTGTTTTAAGAGTAGATCTACCATAATTAAGTGGAGTTGCATGCAACCCTAGACATAGGGCAACATAAATCTGCCGAATTAGGGTCAAACCTAATATGGGGATCCATAGATCGAATTAATGCAACCTAGGGGTGTTAATTAATAAAGAAGCTTTAAATTAACCACCTAGGATTAGTTGTTCTTATCCTCGACGGAGGTATTAACATAGGTTAGGGATCTCTACAGATCAAGTCAAGTGAAGAAATCATCTAGTTCAAGAAGTTAATAATAAGTGAAGTCTAGGTGGATTCTCTCTTAAGTATTGCTCATATCAATCAGCTTTTCCCGAAAGTTTTCCCCAATTTACTTTTCGTGCACTTTTAGTTAGTTTTAGAATTAGTTTCATCCAATTCTCTTTTATTTTTAGGCTAGATAATAGAAAGGAAGTAAGTATTAGTACTTTTGGTTCCCTTGGGTACGATAACTCGGTCTTGCCGCTAAATTATACTACTGTTCGATAGGTGCGCTTGCCTTTAAATCGTGATATTAGTTAGTTTTTGGTAGGATCAGTTTTTATAAATTTTATTACTTAATATCGCGGAGTATCAAGTTTTTGGCGCCGTTGCCGGGGAACTAAAATATTAAGAAAACTCGATTTTTATTACTTTAGCCATTACTATATTTATTTATTTTCAGTTTTTATTTATTTTTATTTTTCTTTTATTTATTTTATTTTCTTATTTATTTTTATTTTATTCTATTTTTCTTTGCTTTTTCCTTCTAGTTATTTCTAGTTTATGACTAGAAACAACCCAACAGGACCATTGCTTTTTGACGAAGATTTAGAAGTGACAGTTCGCAGAACTCGCAGAGAGATCAGACGAAGCCTACAGTGTCCAGAACAAGATCAAGAACAAAGGCCAGAACCTACAGAAGAGATGGAAGCAAATCAAAACATTCTACCACCTCCCGCAATAGTTGCGCCAACAGCAAATCAAGAAGAAGCTCCTCGCACTATGTATGATTATACTAAACCTAGTTTGGCTGGTACCCAAACTAGCATTATTAGACGTACTATTGCTGCTAATAATTTTGAATTAAAACCTAACACTATTCAGATGATACAGCAATTGGTGCAGTTTGATGGTTTACAGGATGAAGATCCGAACTCACAAATAGCCAATTTTTTGGAACTTTGTGACACCTTTAAAATTAATGGCGTTTCTGATGATGCCATTCGTCTAAGGCTATTTCCATTCTCTTTGAGAAATAAAGCCAAACAGTGGTTAAACTCTTTACCACGAGGCTCAATCACTACATGGGAACAGATGACAGAAAAATTTTTACTTAAATATTTTCCTCCAGTTAAAACAGCTAAATTACGAAACGATATCTCTTCTTTTGTGCAGATGGATTTAGAAACACTATACGATGCCTGGGAGAGATACAAAGATCTTTTGAGAAGATGCCCTTATCATGGCTTACCTTTGTGGTTACAATTTCAAACCTTTCACAACAGTTTGAACCCTTCAACAAGGCAAATGATCGATGCAGTAGCAGGAGGAACAATTAACAATAAAACACCCGAAGCAGCTTATGAATTTATTAAAGAGATGTCACTGAATAACTATCAGTGGCAAGTTATGAGGACAAAGCCGACAAAAGCTGCAGGAGTTTATAATATTGATGTTGTCACTATGCTTACTAACCAAGTAGAACTTTTAAATAAAAAGTTTGATAATTTTGTTGGTTCTACACAGGCACAGCCAGTGATGCAATGCGACGCAACCCCAGGAAATATGTTCAAGCCAACTATATGGGTAACAATTCTAGACCTTAAAATAACCCTTATAGTAATACTTACAATGCAGGTTGGAGAAATCACCCCAATTTTTCATGGGGAGGACAAGGAAATCAAAGACAACAGCCCCCTCCGGGATTTCAGCAGCCACCACCACAACAAGAGAAAAAGCCGAATCTTGAAGAGATGTTCACCAAATTTATGGCCGCATCAGAAACCTGTTTTCAAAACACTGAGACGGCACTAAAAAACCAGCAAGCATCAATTCAAGGGCTTGAGAATCAAATCGGTCAGCTTGCAAAATTAATTTCAGAAAGACCACAAGGTGGACTACCAAGTAATACTGAGCCAAATCCCAGAGAACATGTTAAAGCAATTACTTTAAGAGATGGGAAAGTACTAGCTGAACAGAAAAGAAGTCTGTTCCAGAATCTTCAGGAGACAAGGCAGAGGAACCCAAGGAAAACACTCCACCAACACTCAAGGAATACAAACCGCCCATTCCATATCTGGCAAAGTTGAAGAAAGACTGTACAGACGCTCAATTCGGTAAATTTCTTGAACTTTTTAAACAATTACACATTAACTTACCTTTTGTTGAAGCAATTTCGCAGATGCCGAAGTACGCGAAGTTCCTTAAAGAAATTCTGACAAATAAAAAGAAGTTGGAAGAATTAGCCATAGTGGAACTCAACGAAGAATGCTCAGCTATTCTCCAAAATAAATTACCCGCAAAACTGAAAGATCTAGGAAGTTTTACTATTCCTTGTTTAATTGGTAGTTTACTTATTGATAAAGCCTTAGCTGATTTAGGTGCTAACATTAATCTCATGCCTTACAAAATGTTCAAGCAACTAGGTCTAGGGGAACCAAAGCCCACTAGGATGAGTATTTAACTAGCTGATAGATCTGTTAAATATCCTAGGGGAATCATCGAAGATGTGCTAGTAAAGGTAGATAAATTTAAATTCCCTGTTGATTTTGTTTTGCTTGATATGGATGAGGATATTGAGGTACCTTTAATTTTGGGACGTCCATTCTTAGCCACTGCTAGAGCTGTTATTGATGTAAGGGATGGTAAATTAGTACTTAGAGTTGGTGAGGAAGAAGTCATTTTTAAAATCTATGATGCTATGAAATTTTCTAAAGAACAAGATGATTTCTGTTATTTTGTTGATATTATTGATTACTTTGTTCAAGATAATTTTCAGGAACTTTCTATCGCAGACACGTTGGAACTGTGTCTTATTCAAGGTGGGGGGAAAGATGATGCCACCACTGAAATTGAGAAAGTAAGAAAGGAGTTAGATTCTAATGAAATCATCACAAGACACATAAATTATGAAAGTATAAAGATGAATGATGAATTGAGACAGAAACCTTCCATTGATGAACCCCCTAAATTAGAGTTAAAACAACTGCCAGATCATTTAGAATATGCCTTTTTAGGGGAAGATTCAACTTTTCCAGTTATTATCGCATCAGATTTGAGCATTGTAGAAAAAGAGGAACTACTCCATGTGTTAAGGGAACACAAGCATGCTATAGCTTGGAAAATTTCAGATATTAAGGGAATTAATCCTTCCTTCTGCACCCACAAAATTTTAATAGAAGATGAATATAAACCATCGGTGCAAGCTCAGAGACGATTGAATCCCAACATGAAGGAAGTCGTAAAAGCCGAGGTAATTAAACTTCTAGATGCAGGCATTATTTATCCTATTTCTGACAGTTCTTAGGTAAGTCCTGTGCAGGTTGTTCCTAAAAAGAGAGGCATAACTGTGGTGTCAAATGACAAAAAAGAGTCAATACCTACAAGAACAGTCACTGGATGGAGAGTTTGCATTGATTATAGGAAGCTAAATGATGCAACTCGAAAAGATTATTTTCCCTTACCTTTTATTGATCAGATGTTGGAAAGATTACCAGGTCACATGTATTATTGTTTCCTAGATAGCCTCTCTGGTTACTTCCAAATCCCGATAGCTCTAGAAGATCAGGAGAAAATGACATTCACATGTCCATACGGTACGTTTGCTTATCGTAGAATGCCTTTTGGTTTATATAACGCTCATGTTACTTTTCAGCGATGCATGTTAGCTATCTTCAATGAATTCGTGGAAGACATCATGGAGGTATTTATGGATGATTTTTTAGTTTTCGGTAATTCTTTCCAACTTTGTCTTAATAATCTAAAACGTGTTTTGATGAGATGTAAAGAGACAAATTTAGTGCTAAACTGGGAAAAATGCCACTTTATGGTTCAAGAGGGTATTGTTTTAGGACATAAAATTTCTAGTAAAGGGATAGAGGTAGATAAAGCAAAAATTGAAACTATTGAAAAATTACCTCCCCCTAATTCAGTTAAGGCTATAAGAAGCTTTTTAGGACATGTCGGTTTTTATCACAGATTTATTAAAGATTTTTCTAAAATAGCTAAGCCTTTAACAAAGTTGCTAGAAAAAGACGTGCTTTTCAACTTTGACCAAGAATATTTAGACTCTTTTAACACTCTTATGGAAAAGTTAGTCAATGCCCCAATTATGATTTCACCTGATTGGAATCTACCTTTTGAACTAATGTGTGATGCAAGTGATTTTACAGTAGGTGCAGTTTTGGGACAACGAAGAGACAAGCACTTTCAACCGATCTATTATGCTAGCAAAACTTTGACAGCTGCTCAAGCAAATTATACTACCATAGAAAAAGAATTGCTAACCGTTATTTTTGCATTTGATAAATTCAGATCTTATTTGATTTTGTCAAAAGTCATTATTTATACTGACCATTCTGCTTTTCGCTACCTTTTAACTAAAACTGATGCAAAACCTCGATTAATAAGATGGATTCTGTTGTGACAAGAGTTCAATTTAGAATAAAGGACAAGAAGGGAGCTGAAAACTTGGCAGCAGATCACCTTTCAAGATTAGAAAACACGCAACCCAAGTACCTCGACAAAATAAACGATTTATTTCCTGAAGAACAACTCCTATCCTTAGCAGATGCAACAGTTCCTTGGTTTGCTGATTTTGCAAATTATTTAGCAGCTAACATAACCCCAAAAGGGCTGACCCATCAGCAAAAGAAGCGATTCTTCGCTGATGTGAAAAACTACTTTTGAGAGAATCCTTTTCTTTTTCGAATTTTTGCAGATCAGGTTATTCGAAGATGCGTTATTGAAACAGAAGCATACCAGATTTTAAATCACTGCCATTTAGGACCCACAGGAGGACATCACAGTGGAGCTAGAACTGCTCATAAGGTACTCGAATCAAGCTTCTACTGGCCTACACTTTTCAAAGATGCCAACAGATATGTGACCTCTTGTGATAAATGTCAGCGAACAGGTAATATTTCTCAACATAATGAAATGCCTCAGAGCTATATACTTTTATGCGAAATATTTGATGTATGGGGTATTAATTTCATGGGTCCATTCCCTACTTCATTTGGGAATAAGTACATCCTAGTAGCGGTAGATTATATGTCAAAATGGGTGGAAGCCCAAGCCTTACCTACTAATGATGCTAGAATGGTAGTACGATTTTTGAAGAAACTTTTCTCTCGATTTGGAACACCTAGGATAATTATCAGTGATAAGGGTACCCATTTTTGCAATGCCCAATTTGAAAAATTTTAAAAAGGTATGGAGTACACCATAGAACAGCTACCCCTTATCATCCACAAACCAGTGGCCAAGTCGAAGTGACAAATATGGAACTAAAACGCATCTTAGAGAAAACAATAGAAACAAATAGAAAAGATTGGTCAAGAAAGATAGACAATGCTTTATGGGCTTATAGAACTGCTTTTAAAACACCCATAGGTACATCTTCCTATAAACTTGTCTATGGAAAAAGTTGTCATCTGCCATTTGAACTTGAACATAAAGCATTTTGGGCTATCAAATTTTTAAACCTTGATTTCAAGCTTGCAGGTGAGAAGAGATTAATGCAGTTAAATGAACAAGATGAATGGCATTGTAATGCCTACGGGAGCTCACGACTATATAAGGAAGCCATGAAGCAACGTCATGACAAATGACTGAAACAACTTAAGCAGTTTAAAACAGGTGATCTTGTCTTACTCTACAACTCAAGGCTAAGACTATTTCCTGGAAAACTCAAGTCAAGGTGGTCAGGTCCATTCACTGTTCAAACTGTCTTTCCATATGGCACAATTGAAGTAACTCACCCCAACCATAGTACGTTCAAGGTAAACGGCCATAGGCTTAAACATTATAGAGATGAGAATTTTAAAGATAACAGGGAGGAGCTTCAGCTCCACAAAATCCCTTCGTGATACATCCAGGTAAAGTCGAGCTTAGACTTTAAATAAGCGCTTCTCGGGAGGCAACCCGAGCACTAACTTAGTAACTATTCTTTCTTTAAAATTTTAGTAATTTTTCATGCATCAACTAACACTTTTTAATGCAGAAATTTAGGACCACACGGCCTTGCACACTGGCGTGCCTCAGGCCGTGTGAATATTTAAAGTAGAGACACGGTCGTGCACTTGGGCCGTGTAAAAACAGAGTGAAAATTTTTCCCAAAACACGGACTGGAGATAAATCTCCACAGCCGTGCGACATGGCCGTGGCAACCCTTCAACTTAAACACGGGCTTCATAAATCCACATACCCGTGTCCCCAGACCGTGGCCAACACTATCAATTGAGACACGGCCGTGTGATGACCTACACGACCGTGGGCTTAACAAAGAACCAATCGCAAACGGCCGTGGAACCTATCACACGACCATGTGAAAAGCGAACACGATCGCAAACAGCCGTGCTATATAGCAACACGGGCGTGTACTTCGAACCAGGCCTGCCAAAACCACTGAATTTCGATTCACACGGGCAAACCCCGAGTCACACGAGCGTGTGACATGCCCGTGTGACCCAAAAACTATAAATAGGAAGCCACTATTCATTCTCTTTTTCATTCAAACCCTAAAATCTCCTCTCCACAACCACCATAAACACCACCGCTGACCTTAAAACCACCACCACGCTCACACACAGCCGACACACGCCCGTGCAACCTCACCTCATGACCGTTTGACCTCAACCCACGACCGTGCAACCCTATATTTGGTTCTATTTCTCATTTTTCTCATTTTATTTATTTATATTTCATTTTTATTTAGTTAAATTTTACTTTATTCTAGATATTAATTCAAGCATAGAATTAGTTACACTAGGATGAATAATCTAGAATGTTAGAGAACATATTAGGATTGCATGCCATTTAAGTGAGAATTGCTTGCCATTTATCTCATGAATTTAGTTTAAATACATACCCATATTGTTTGTTTTTGCTACCACTTAGAATGGATTATATATACTATTTTGGTTAATCCCTATTTTATTTTTTTAAGCACCTTGTCATTTTAATCTACACATTTAATTTTATTATAGTTTACAATTTAACTTCGATTTTTAGAACTAATAATTCTAACTTTATTTTAGGTAACATGTCATCGCGCAGTAAGAAAGCTGCCGTCCCCGCCTCGAAGAAATGAAAGGGACCAGGTGGTTCGTCCTCGCGACCTATTACTGAAAACTGCCATCCTTTCCTTCGTTTTTCGCAAGCTTCCCAAGAAGAGCGATACGAAATACTTTGAGCTCGTACTATAACCATTGGCTGATGCATAGATTGGACCACCCTCAAACAAATACATCTAGTGGACGAGGTCAGGGCCCTATTGATGATCGATCCATGAGAGCAGTTTTTCCAGATTGTGGAGCCCACATACTTAGAACTCACTGTCGAGTTCTGCTCCACTTTCCATCTTCAGTTCGTGATGAGCAGATATGATGATCCAGGAACAGTCCAGTTCTGCTTGGGAGGTCTCGTGCGACAGCTCAGTGTCCCAGAATTCGGCATTGCTCTCGGCCTCTATACTGAGCAATTTATGGAAGAGGAGGACCTCTCTACGCTTTACCGCCACATTCATTTAGCACCATCTAGGTGTTGGGAAGCCCTAGTCCCTGCGTCATCGACATACGACCCTAGTTGCTCTAAAGCGACTAAGCTTATCCTGGCCCTGAGGTATCTACATTCTCTCCTTACACACACACTGACCGGTAGGGGAGAGAGCACAGAGGTCGTCCGCACCCACGACGCCTACTTCCTATGGTGCATGGCGAATGCACACATCATCAACTTAGCTTACTTCATCGCCCATGCAATCTAACATCAGATAGAGAGGCACCGCAAGGGCGTAGTTTCTATGGGCCCGTACATTACGAGATTAGGCCGCTATTTTGGCCTATTCAACACCGCAGCCCAGACATCCTCCTATACACTTATCGGCCAGATGTCCCCACAGGGCATTCAGACCGTGCTTCACATGAGGATGATCGAACGGAGGCCAGGAGGCAGCCCCTTCTAGTATCGCCTCATCCAGGAGGGCGAGGAGCCAGAGGACATTCTTGACGATGTCCCACCACTGGAGGGGGATGAACCAGCTGAGCCACCACCACCTCGCCGCCCATCTCGTGCAGCAGCCACCGATGCTGACATATCTGAGCGCTTATCTAGATTCGAGCAGCAATGCTTCCAGCGCCTCGATCACATCAACGCGACTTTACAGCAGATATGCCAGCATCTACACATCACTTCCCCACCGCCAACGTGTGATCCACCTGAGGATTAGAGATTTCTATTCCTCCTAACTTTATTTTTATCTTAATTTTTATTTTTATTTTTATTTTTATTTTAACACTGTTCCCTATTTTTACATTTTCCTTTCTTCTAACTTTATTTACCTTTTTATTTTTATTTTTAATTCATTTTATCTTTTTCATTATTTGAATATTGGTATTTTTAGAACTTAGTTTATTATTTTCCTTTTATTTCCTTTTCTATTTTTCATATCGGCCAATCCCTAACGAGTAATCTCTCTTAATCCAAATTTCCCACGACTAATAAATACTTTCGCAGTTTCAAAGGAGCTTTACAGCTCAAATCTCTATGAAAATGGGAACACCCTACCACAACTGCCAACTCTTCCGATCTCCGTCTCACTAATCCATCCAAAGCAGGGAGTTTCATACCTTTCCCTATCTTATGATCTTGTGCTTTTATTGCTACTAATGTTATCTTTGTACATTGAGGGCAATGTACATCTTAAGTGTGGGGGGAGGAGAATTTACTTTCAAGCATTACATTATTTATGAAAACCCTGAAATCTGATGCATTGTTCTCAAATACATTATCTTCAATCTCCTATTAAGAATATATTCTGATTGAATTATGATTTTTATTGATATGTGAGAATTAAGACATAGGTGCTTGTACTTTAATTATTCAAACTTTAAAACATTAGGGAATCAAGCATGATAAGTTGAAATTTTTAAGAACCCCATTTTTTTCATAAGTTATTTTCCTTAATTCTAAGTATTATCTTGAGATTTGAAATTTACAGGATCGACATCAAAAGCCATAATTCTGATGAGATTTTTGAGCTTTTTGAGCATACATTCTTTCGTGCTCACTTTTATTATTGCTTTGAGTGAGTCAATACTGATTTGTTATTTTAGAACTTGCTTTGATTATACATGTCGAGACCATATCATTGATTTGATACACTGAAATGATAAAGGCACCTAGGATTTAACCCACTTACTCCACAAAAGCCTACCTCCATAAATTAACCCCTAGTGAACCCCATTGAGCCTAACAACCTTTTCTTTGACTTACCTCTAATATTAACCTTTCACCCATTTTTTTTGAATTCCATTCAATTATTTTGACCCCTATTTTTGTCGAGATTTGAGTTGAAATTTTCATCTAGCTTTATTCTCTTTTCCAGATTGTAAAATTTTATCCAAATTATTGTATTGTATTTGAATTGTTCTTAAAAAAAAGAAAAAAAAGAAAAAGAAAAAGAAAACGTATGTATTAATTCAGTTGTAATCTGTAATAGTTCAAATGGTTTTTGCATATTTCTATTTTAAGGCTACCAAGGTGGAAATGATGTTATTATAAGAATTAGCTCGGGAAATATGTTCCAGTGATAGAGATTTTTCTAGCTAGATAATCTTTTAGTTCAATCTCGATTCTAACCTTTCCTTTTTAGCTTATGACAATACCCTTAACCAAGCCCCATTACAACCATTGAAAGACCTTTTGATCAATGTATCATATCAATCTACAGTGGTAGAGATCTAATTTTCTAGTAAGCCTATGGTAATAACTTTTCAGGTTGACTAGAGAGTATTAAATTCTTGAACCCTAAACACCTTGAGTGGATAGAGTGAATCTTTAACTGAGGATGTCAACTCCTGTTAATTAAGATGGAGAGATAATTACTTAGGAGAAGGGAGAAAACTTATGTTTCAATGATAAAATTCTCAACTTAGAGTGATTGAGTCTTTAATGTTCTTTTGATTGAATTATCATTGTATGATTACCTGTGGATTAGTTTGAAACATTATTAATAACGATTGTAAGTTAAGAGGAATGATTCTTGATTAGGGATTGAGATTTTACTTGAGTACAAGCAAAGGCTTAAGTGTGGGGGTATTTGATAAACGATAAATTATACATATTTTTACCTCATGTTTAGCCTAATTTTTGGATGAATTATTATTAATTTTGTGAGAATTGGTGCTCTTAATCCTTCTATTTCATGTTGTATACTCAGGAGAGCATAGGGAAGAGAAAAGAACAAAAAACGGACCGAAAACGAAGAAAATGGGCCAAAGTATGAAAACGACACAGCCCAAGAAGTTGCCACACGGCCGTGCCACACAAGGTCCAACACGGTCCAGCCACGACAAGCACGGCCAGGCCACACGGCCGTGCCACCTTCACAGGCCCGAACATGGCCCTTATCAAAACCACATGAGCGTGGCACACGGGCGTGTCCCTATCGTGAGGAAGTGCAATTTCACTCGGATTTGGATACTTAGGGGCTAAGAAAGCCATTCTAAACTCTATATAAAGACCCCAGGAGGCAACTCTAAAGATATACTCTTTTCTTTGAAGAAGGAGCGCCATAATTCTGCCAACACAATGAGTCAAAGCAAGGAATTACTCCAAGGGAAGCCGATTGATTCATTCCAGAAGCCAGAATTCTACATCAAGACAGAAGATCTCCCTAAAATTCCTTCAGGGGTTTTTGGGTTCTTTATGTTTTGTTATCTTATTTCTTCTGAGATGTTTTCTTTATTAATTATGAACTAAACCTCTCAAATACTTGAGGGGGATGAAACCTAAGACAGATATTGTTATTATCTATTCTTGAATTATATGATAAATACTTGAATTGTTCTTAATTATGTGTTCTTCATTCTTGATTTAATAATCCTAGGTATTACTTCAAGAAACTGATGTACGTAGGCAGAGGAGCAAAAGTCCCTGTTTTAAGAGTAGATCTACCATAATTAAGCGGAGTTGCATGCAACCCTAGACATAGGGCGACATAAATCTACCGGATTAGGGTCAAACCTAATAGGGGGATCCATAGATCGAATTAATGCAACCTAGGGGTGTTAATTAATAAACAAGCTTTAATTAACCACCTATGATTAGTTGTTCTTATCCTCAACGGAGGTATTAACATAGGTTAGGGATCTCTACGGATCAAGTCAAGTGAAGAAATCATCTAGTTCAAGAAGTTAATAACAAGTGAAGTCTAGGTGGATTCTCTCTTAAGTATTACTCATATCAATCAGCTTTTCCTGAAAGTTTTCCCCAATTTACTTTTCGTGCACTTTTAGTTAGTTTTAGAATTAGTTTCATCCAATCCTCTTTTATTTTTAGGCTAGATAATAGAAAAGAAGTAAGTATTAGTACTTTTGGTTCCCTTGGGTACGATAACTCGGTCTTGTCGCTAAACTATACTACTGTTCGATAGGTGCGCTTGCCCTTAAATCGTGATATTAGTTAGTTTTTGGTGTGATCAGTTTTTATAAATTTTATTACTTAATATTGCGGAGTATCAGGGGTTTAAAGTAGAGATCCTTAAATAGTAATTAAACCATTAAAGTTTGATGGACAAAAATAGACATGGTAAGTAAGGTATTTAAGGGCATTTTGGTAAAATGGCTTAATTAATTAATAAAGACAAAATAACATGAAAAAAAAAAGCTATCATCTTCTTTATTTTTTCTCTATGGCCGAATGTAGCAAGGGAACACCATGGCTAGGGTTTGTCTATCTTCCAAGCTTCATTGTAAGTCCGTTCTATCCCCGTTTTTCATGTTCTTTACATTTTTAGAATCCCAGTAACTTGATTAAGCTAATTCTACCATTAATTCGAGCTATGGTTTATATTTGGAAAATTACCCATAGGTGAAAAATGTATATTTTGATGTTTTATGACAGAGTATGAAGCTTAAAATTATGTTAAACGACTTTTGCTAAGCGATTTTCAGTAAAAACGAGTAAAACGACATAACCGGTAAAAATACCTAATGTTCATAAGTACATGTTAAAGTGAGAATTTGATGTTTCCATATTGATAAAATGATCAGCATGTCATAAAACATAAGAATTAGAGATAAAGTTTAATTTCCGAGCTTTAGGGTAAAAGTGTAAATATGCAAAAGTTTAGGGGCAAAAATATTAATTTTGTAAAATATTTTTTAGGTTTGAAATGATTAGTACATTGATTAAATAAGTGAAATATGATGTTTTAGATCCCGAAAAACGAGATTTGGACCTAGAACGGGAGAAAAACCAAAAATCGGGAAAGTTGGTCAAATGACCGTTTTGGTATCGAGGAAGTTCATGTGTTTAATAAGCATTTAATTAAGCATGTTTGAATGCTAAATTGATATATTAGTTATAAATGTTTTAGCATTGATTTTTGAATAAAATGATAATGATTCGACATTAAAAGTGAGAATTCAAATAAGTTTACATATAAGACCATAATTGTAATGTGGCTTTGTATAAGATCAAGAAAGTATTGAATAGCATAATTTGAGGAAAGTAAGATAAATTGAGGATATGATGAGATTAAGAATGTAAGTATGTAAGTTGAGTAGCATCTTATTATTATGAAATTGTTGCTATTATTATTATCGAGTTATGTGACTAACCTTGAGAATTTTGAGCAAGTATGTTTTAGCTATGAATTGCCAAGGCATTAATATTTTAAAAGTCCATATTTATAACATGACAATTAAGGAAGAATTGATGGAAAAGTCCATGTTTATAACATGACAATTAAGGAAGAATTGATCGAAAAAGACCATGGTTGACCCATGGCAACATAAGATAAGGATACCAAGTAAGACCATGCCAAGGCATGGCATTGGTAAGTTTTACAAGGCAAGGAAATCTATAAGACCATGTCAAGACATGGCATTGATAAGTTACTATAAGGCAAGGAAATCATGTAAGACCATGTCAAGACATGGCATTGATAAGTTACTATAAGGCCAAGATCTTGTGTAAGACCATGCCAAGGCATGACATTAGTGAATCCATAAGGCAAAGATCCCATGTAAGACCATGCCAAAGCATGGCATTGGTGAATTCATAAGGCAAGGATACCATGTAAGACCATGCCAAGACATGGCAATAGTAAATTTCAAAAGGAAAGGTACTTGAGTAATCCAAATAGTAAGTCAAAGAGATGACAAGGTAAGATCATGAGGAAAGAGTATAGGTATGTACATAAGGCTTATTAAAATTGAGGTTATAAATTGATGATATTAAAAGTATCTTAATGAGTATATTCAAGTATTAAGTAAGTGATAAGTTTTCAATTATACTTATGACGCTTTGTGACATGATTGGCAATATGCCTATATATTATGAAAGAGTATTAATATGTTAAGTAAGATGTTTCAGGTACATAAGCAAGCTATTAAGTAAGGTATTTTATTATTATTCCGAGTCTTTGGTAAGGTTACTAATGAGTAAGATGGGAAAGTAAGAACTTAACATTATTTATGCAAATTATGAAAGCTTAATAATAAGCTAAATTCATTACTAATGCCTATTATTTTACATGTGAACTTACTAAGCTTTATAAGCTTACCTCTTGCCTTTCCTCTGTTCCAGAGTTTTATCAAACAAGCTCGGGTTAGAGGTCGTCGGAGATCGCTTCACACCATCGACTATCAAGTTACTAATTGGGTATTTTCATTGACAAACGTTTTAAGTTATGGCATGTATAGGGACTTGGCCATTTTGTGTGTATGTCCTTATGATATAGCTAAATACGAACATGTGTTGATGTTATGTATGCCTAAATGAGGTTTAATGTAAAGAAATTATGAAAGAGTAAAAGTTGGTTATGAAACAGTTTTGAGACAATAACAGTGACGTGAATTTGAAAAATCACTAAAAATTTTATAAATGGAATTAAATGGTGAATGAGATGTAGGATTAAATATTATTGAGTCTATTTTCATAGGAAAGAAACAAAGAAAGCAAAGAAAGTCTATATTCTGAGATATTTAAATTCTTTTGAGACTGGTTCAAAATGACTTTGTGATCCCCTATTTTGACTTTAGAAACTTACTAGAAATTGTACAAGAAGAATTAAGGGTTATAATTTATATTTTTAGAATCTTGGATGAGCCTAGTTTCAAGAGAAATAAACAAGAAGGTTATCCAAATTCTATATGATGAGAAATTTGATTTTTAGTGAAAAGAAGTCAGAGCTGTCAAACATTGAAATAGGGGAAACTTTAATGAATAAACTGTATTGATTGACCACACCAAAAATTCTGGAAAAATTATGGTAAGAAGATATATGAGTCTAGTTTTAGGGAAAATTTACAGATTTAAAGTTAGAGTTTCCTAACTTGATTTATAATTAATTTAGTGACTGTTATGTAGGTGGACAGTTTTATTATGAATAGTGAAATAAATTGTTTTGATTTGTGTAAGTAATCGAAAAATTTTTAATGTTCCTGGTTTGGTCCCGAACCATTTCAATTGCATGTTTTAGGGTCTCGAGGGCCCTTTTTAGGGATATATTGGATGAATGTGAGCGAATTAATTTTAAAAGTAAATTTTTATGCCCTGAACTAGTAAGATAAGTCTGGTAACGTCTCATGCTCGACTCCGGCGATGGTCTTGGGTAAGGGGTGTTACAGGATGTTTAGACCGTACTTAGACAGGTTTTTGGTAGTATTTATTGATGATATTTTGGTTCATTCTTGAGATGAAAAAGAACATGCAAATCACTTGAGAATTGTGTTACAAATCCTACAAGAAAAGCAGCTTTATGCTAAATTTAGTAAGTGTGAATTTTGGCTCTTAGAAGTGAGTTTCCTTGGACATATTGTATCTGCTGAAGGCATCAGAGTAGACTCGAGTAAAATCTCAGCCATTTTCAATTGGGATCTACCAAAAAATGTATCTAAAGTCAGAAGTTTTCTAGGTTTAGCTGGATATTATCGGAGATTTGTACAAGGGTTCTTTATGATAGCTTCTTCGATAACTCGACTACTGCAGAAAGATGTTAAATTTGAATGGACTGATGAATTTCAGTAGAGCTTCGATAGACTGAAAGATCTACTGATGAAAGCACCTGTACTAGTGCATCCTGAACCGGGTAAGGAATTTGTTATTTATAGTGATGCTTAATTAAATGGTTTAGGTTGTTTTTTGATGCAAGAAGGTAAAGTAATAGCCTATGCTTCAAGACAACTTAAGCTACATGAACGAAATTACCCGGTACATGATCTTGAACTGGCTGCTATTGTGTTTGCACTGAAGATATGGCGGCATTATTTGTACGGTGAGAAATGTCATATTTATACTGATCATAAAAGCTTGAAATATTTGATGACACAGAAAGATTTGAGCTTGAGACAGTGCAGGTGGCTTGAACTGATAAAGGACTATGATTTAGCTATTGATTACCATCCGGGTAAGGCCAATGTTGTTACTGATACTTTAAGTCAGAAATCTTTGTTTGCTTTATGAGCTATGAATACCTAGTTGTCACTGTCTGATGATGGTTCAGTTATAGCTGAGTTGAGAGCTAAACCGACATTGCTACAGCAGATATGTGAAGCCCAAAAAAAATAATGAGAAATTACAGGCCAAACAGGTACGGTGTGAATCAGTTTGACTCAGAGTTTCAAATCGGGCCTGGTAGTTGTTTATTATTCATGGTAGAGTATGTGTGCCATAGAATTCAGAGCTTATACAGAAGATTCTGCACGAAGCTCATAATGGTATTATGTCTGTACATCCGGGAAGTAATAAAATGTATAATGATCTGAAAAAGATGTATTGGTGGCCAGGTATGAAACAAGATATCATTGAATTTATATCAAAGTGTTTATTATGTCAATAGGTAAAAGCTGAACATCAAGTACCTTTGGGTTTACTTCAGCCAATCATGATACCGGAATGGAAATGAGAAAGAATCACCATTGATTTTGTATTGGGATTGCTATTGTCTCCGAAGAAGAAAGATGCCATTTGGGTGATTGTTGACCCATTGACAAAGTCAGCACACTTTATCCCAACACATATGGATTATTCATTAAATAAATTGGTTGAATTGTATATATCTGAGATTGTCAAGCTACATGGAGTGCTAGTCTCCAAAATCTCCAACAGAGATCCTCGATTTACATCTCGTTTCTGGGACAAGTTGCAAGAAGCCTTAAGTACTCAGTTGTATTTCCGTAATGCATTTCATCCACAAACAGATGGTCAATCTGATAGTGTATTTCAAGTATTGGAAGATATGCTCCAATGTTGTGTACTAGAGTTTGAAGGCAACTTGGAAAGGTATTTACCTCTGATTGAATTTGCCTATAATAATAACTATTAGTCCAATATTAAAATGGCACTGTATGAGGCTTTATATGGTTAGAAATGTAGAATACCATTGTATTGGACAAAGCTCAGTGAAAAGAAGATATATGGGGCTGATTTGATTCGGGAAATCGAAGAAAAAATGAAGGTGATTCGAGATAGTTTAAAAGTAGCATCTGACCGATAAAAATTATATGCCGATCTAAAATGAAGATTGAATTTTAGGTTGGCGATAAAGTATTCTTGAAAGTGTCCCCATGGAAGAAAGTTTTCTGGTTTGGCCGTAAAGGTAAATTGAGTCCAAGATTTATCAGGCTATATGAAATTATAGAAATGATTAGACTGGTTGCCTATCGATTAGCTTTACAGCCGGAATTGGATAGAATTCATAATGTTTTGCATGTATCTATGCTACGACTGTATTGATCAGATCCTTCACATGTCATTTCACCGACAGAGGTTGAAATTCAGCCTAACATGACTTATAATGAAGAACTAGTTAAGATTTTGGCACGGGAAACAAATGTGCAGAAACAAAAAGATAAATTTTGTGAAAGTGCTATGGCAAAAGCATGGGATTGAAGAAGTGACATGGGAACCGGATGAAGCAATGAGAAAACAATACCCGAACCTCTTTATTGGTAAGATTTTCGAGCACGAAAATCCTTAAAGGGGGAGAGTTGTAATGACCTAAATTCAGGGTTATCGGAACAATGGTTTTGTAACCACAAATCTGATTTAAGAAGAAAATTTATTTTAAAATTTTTGCATGAATATTGAAATGATAAGAAAGTTGTATGAAAATATCAATAGGAAAATTTTACCGATTTAGTGATTAATTGGAAAAAAACAAATTATTGAAGAAATTGGGTAAAAATGAGGTATCGAGACCTTGATCTCATAAAACCGAGTCGAAAATATTTTTATAAATATTTATGAAATGTTAATAATGTGGTATTAAAATTTTGTTAGAAAATTTTAACGTTTGGGTAGTCAATTAAATGAAAATGACTAAATTGAAAAAGGTGTAAAAGTTGCTAGAATGGTTAAATAGCTTAAGTGTCTAATGAGAAAGGATTTAAAAGGCAATTAGATCCAAAATTATTTGGGCTGGACGAAAAGGGCATGAAATTAGCAAGAAAATTGATGATTGAAGGGAAAAATTGGAATATTGCATAATTAACTAAATAAAGATAGAACTATATTGGAAATATCTAGATTTCTTTTGATTTTTCTTCATTCTCATCAGCCAAAAGGCCATAGGAGGGGTTCTTTAAGCTGAGATTTCATAATTTTTGCATCAAATCAAGAAATTGAATATAAACGAGGGAAGGAAAAAGTTGCTGAATAGTTCCTGAAATCTCTACAACTATTACAAATTGTTACGGGTAAGTTTGTTTAACTTGAAGTGTATTCTTAAATGCTTGAAATGTATGTTTATGTGATGAAAATGTGATTTAAATGCTCAATGTATGATAAATGATGAAATGTTGAAAATATTAAATAAAAAGGGAAATAAATCCCGGTTGAATGAAATGGACTTCGATGGATCACTAAAAAGGGAATTGATGGTGAAAAGGATCTAGCCCGAATGGGTGATCCAAATGATATAGCCCTCCCGAAGAATATGTGTCAAATGGATTTAGCCCAGATGGATAATCCAAATTAAGCTCATTAGAGTAATTGTCATTACAAGGGATTTGGCCTGGACTGGTATTCCTGACAATACTCTTTGAGAATCTATTACAGGGGCTTTAGCCTGGACTGGTAATCCCGCTGTAAGAAATGAGGATCGCGGGAGTGTGCTCTCTGGAAAAGGGTATACCCATATGTGTATGAATTGACAGGCCCAGAATTGTACACAAAAGTGTACTACAAAATATCCATCAAAAGTCCAAGAAATTCAATAGGATAAATATGAGAAATGGAAGAACATGAAAATTATGGAATTGATGAGCTCATCAATTATTTATCTTTGTATTGAAATTATATGATGTTGCTTAACTAATGCAAAAGTTGAGTTTCTATGTGATAGGTATATGTTTATGTGAATTGGATGTGTGCTTGTATTGTTAAATGATGGATGTATAAGTATGGTAAGTATAATTCTTGTTGCATGAACTTACTAAGCACCAAGTGCTTACCTCATTTTCTTTTCCCCTGTTTTGTAGTACTTAAGAGCTCGGAGGTTGGAATTGGTCGGAGACACATCACACTATCAGCCTCTAACATTTTGGGTATATGAATATGTTTATTTTGAATGAATGGCATGTATAGGCTAACCTATTAATTTTGTTAATGAAATGGATGAACGTAACCCAGCTATTGGTATGGCTAGAGTTAATATAACTTTTGGGTATATGTATATATATCAAGTAAATTATGGTTTGCATATGTGATGAAATGTCTTTGATACGGCTTGAAAATGTATTGAAATTGTTTGGTTGGCATTGGATTAGTTTGGTGCAGGTATTGGATGTAAAAGGGTGAGAAACGGGGCTTGGAAAATAGCCTAGTTTTGTCCATACGGGTAGACACATGGGCGTGTATCTAGGCCATGTGTGACACACGGTCCGCTATATGGGCGTGTGTTAAGGCCGTGTGTCCCCTGCATCCAAAAATTGCAAAACAGAATGTCTGGTATCGAGCACACGGGCTCCTACTCGGGCGTGTGCCATGCCCGTGTGAGGTACATGGCCTGGATACACGGGCGTGTGATACGACCGTGTGAATCCTGCACCTAATTCAAAATAAAAAATTCGTCACACAACCTAGTGACACGAGCATATGCCTTGGCCACGTGGAATTAAATTTGAAGTCAGAATGCTCTAGATTTCTAAACAGGTACTGGACAAAGGCGTGTGATGCCATATGACCTGGAACGAGGTAAGGCACATGGGCATGTTGGCCACACGGTCTGAACCACCCGGGCATGTCCCTAGCCACACGGGGGTGTAAAGCCTGAAATGAAAAAAATTTTGGGATTTTGCGAAAAATTTCCTATTGTCTTAATTTTATCTCGGATTAGTCCCAATGCATATTTTGGGCTTCGGAAGCCCAATTAAGGGACGTTATGATATATTTTTATGAATGAATAGTAATTGACTCGGTTTAAATGGAAAATTGTTTGTATGTTCTAGTAATGCCTCATACCTTATTCCGGCGACGGATATGGGTAGGGGGTGTTACAGTTGTGGCATATAATTTTGAATTTAGTGAGAGAAAAATATTTTACAAATATTCTAGAAAATAGTAGAAGGTTTGTGAAAAGAGTAGGTAAATTTTTTGTTTGGAAGTGAATTTTTTTTAGATAATGTTGGTTTTGTTTTATTTAAAAAATAATTAAAATTTATTAAATTACTTTTACCCTATTTGCATTTAGTTATTATCTATTCTTAAAAAAGAGTTATATTATTGTTTTAAAAAAATTGGCATTTTTTAATTGAGTTGAATAATAATTACTCAACTAGAATTTTATAGTTAGTATAAATTATAAATTGTATTGATTGATTATTGCAAGCAAAATATAAGAGAAAGACTTTAAGCAACAAACTTTCATTGCACTCTTGTTTGGGATTTTATTTCCTCTCCAACTTATTATAATTTTTTATTCAACTTTCACCTTATACGTAATTTAGTCTTTATATCTAATTACTTTTAATTCAAGCAAATTCACTTAATCGAAACCTAATTAACTATACAACTAGCTTTATAAATATTTATTAAAAATATTTATGAGTCCAATTTAAGGGAACAAAGTCTCGGGAATGTACTTTTTTTTTCTTTTTAATTAATTAACCATAGGAACATTAAAATTTCTTAACAAACTTTAATATCACCTTAATGACATTCTGTAAATATTTATAAAAATATTTACGACATAGTTTATAAAAATAAGGTCCCGATACATTATTTTCTAAAACCACTTGAACTTAATAAATCACTTATATAACATAAATTATCAAATCAAAAATCTTATTTAAAATCACATTTGACTCGTAAATATTAAATAATAATATTTACCAACTTACTCGTCGGATTTGGTGGCATTGAAATTACTATTTCTGACACCACTGTGTTACAAGTTGAACTAGCAAACCGATGGCATGACCGGTTCGACCACCGGTTTGATTTTGAAAACCTTAGTCAGAATATTTTATTATGATATACAGTAATAATTGGATAATAAAATTTGATAAAAAAATATTTTTTAAAAATTGGTTCAACCACCTGGTTCCCAAGTCAACCGGTCTAATGGCTTTCCTTGGACCGGTACCCCTGCCTATTTTGGGCAACCTATCCAATTTAAGTTTTTATGATTTTTTTTAAATTTTTATAAGTTTATATCAATTTTATTATATTTAAGAAGTTTAATACATTCTTTAATTTTAAATAAGTTTTATTAATTTATATTTTTTTTACATATATTAGATTTTTTTATTTTTATAATACTTATATGTTTTTGTAATTTTAATAAGTTTATATCAATTTTAATATTTTTAGTATTTTTAATACTTTTATACTTTTCTTATTTTTTTGTTTTTTAATCATTTTTTGGGAAAATATTAGATTAAAACAAAAGTTGCCACGTGTCACCACCATTTGATTGGTCCAATTATTTTAATGGTCAACGTATTTAATGATGAAAACCGTTAACAGAGGGGCTTAATTGATTATTTTAGTTAACGACAAGGGCTTAGTTGGGTGCAAATTTAAATATAGCAGTTTAATTGATTTTTTTTTACATTTTCTTAAGGGCTTTTTTTAACATATAAGCCTTAAAATTATATTTATTAAAAATCAATGGCAAATCCTGGGACTAAATTATGGGGAGTCTAGTAAAATTTTCAAAAATTTTAGGAGTTCAATGAGAGCATTTTTTTAAAAAATTGGGGGTCTGATTAAAATTTTATTAAACTATACAAAATGGTCACTCAACTATGCATGCATTCTTGTTTTGGTCACCTAACTTTAAAAATTTTAAATTTAGATGCTAATGTTTGAATTTGTTCCTGTTTTGGTCACCCACTGTTAAATTGATAACATAAAGTATTTTTCTAACTGGTATAATAACACATTTAGTCATCTATACTTATTATTCTATCAATTTTATCCTAATGCTAAATAATTCAATAAATTTAACCCTTCACATTTACAAATTTTATCAATTTGATCCTCAAACTTCCTAGCCAAAACTTTCAGCTTTTAAAACAAAGGCATTCTACATCTATTAATTGTTTTATTTATGGTTGAAATTATCCAATTCGGTACATAACCCTTTTTGTTTATATTTTTAAGAAGTTAGTGTTAGAAATTAACTAAACACCATTAAAAATAGGGATAAATCCCAAAACTATGCATGAACTATGGTTTAATGTGTAATTGTATGCATGAACTTTGATTTTGTGCAATTTTATACATGAAATTTTGATTTGATTCAATTCTTGTAAATATAACATCATTTTATGTTTATATATTGCATACATAAAAAATTATATTTATTCAATATAAAAATAAATTGATGTATTTATTTCTTTAAACGTGTATAATTAAATCAAAATTAAAGTTTCAAGTACATTTAAACCACAATTAGAGTTTCACGTGTATAATTACAGTAAACTGAAGTTCATGTATACAATTGCACATTAAACCAAAGTTCGTGTATAATTTTGAGATTTATCTCTTAAAAATAATAGAAAAAGAAATTTTTAAAATTTTTCTTAGTTACAGGGGTCACATGCCTGTGTTGTCCAGGGACACGCCCGTGTGACCCTAAGACATGCCCATGCTTCAGGTCGTGTGGCTCCACACACCCGTGTGTATAACCCATGTAACTTTCTGACTTATAACTCATGAAGTAAGTGAAGTCACATGGCCAAGTCACACGCCTGTGTGCTAGGCCGTGTGGTTAATTTAATTGTTGAAATTTAGGTGCAGGTTTCACACGGCCAAGGCACACGCCCGTGTTCAAGGCCATGTACCTCACACGGTTGAGACACACGCCCTTGTCTCTGCCCGTGTGCTTACTTCTGAGCATTCTATTTCTAAATTATAAGATACAGGGGACATACGGCTAGATCATACGCCTATGTGCCAAGCCGTGTGTCACACACAGTCAAGACACTCGCCTATGTGTCTACCCGTGTGGACAAAATAAGGCTATTTTCCAAGCCTTATTCCTCACCCAAACATATCACCACCTGCACTGAACATTCCCAATATCAACCAACTAATTCAAACATCATATTCAAGCCAATTTAGACATCTGGCATGATGTATTATCATATACACACTACTCAAACCATATCAAACATATATGTGTACATTATAATATCACTTTATGAACATATTAAAACCAAATCTTTACTAGCCATTTCAAATGGCGAGGTTACAAACATCCTTTTCATTACCAACATTAATCATATTAGCTTATACATGCCATTATACTCATAAAAGATGTCTATTTATACCAAAATGTGCTGATGGATAATGTGATGTTGCTCTAATCGATGCTAACCTTTAAGAGCTTCCGAGCACTATATAACAGAGAAGAGAAAATCTAGTAAGCATTTAATGCTTAGTAAGTTCATATAACAGAAATATAACTTACCAATCACAATTATTAATAATAATCATACAATATCATGCTTTCCATAATTTTGACAAATTACCTGACACATGCATTCAATCAAACATATTAGTCATATAATTTCTCATGTATACAAGTAAGAATAAATGAGCTCATCACGCCACAACTCTCGGGTATTTCAAAAACATTCAGAACATTATTCTTTTAAGCCCTTTAATTTCTCATATCAATTATTTTATCCGTTGAATTATTGAAATATCGATGGATACTTAGGTAGTATACACAAAGTGTACAATTCCGTAATCCGTCAATTCATGTTCAGAAGTACCCATTAGGGCACATAATCAGGGAGCACACTCTTGAGCCATATATCAAGATATTCGAGTAAATCATGTAACACGTAACAAGAAGCAAATCATATTTGCTCGTAAGAGCCATGCATCATGTATTAGGAAGTTCACAAAGAACTTTTAACAGGAAAAATCATGTAATATATGCTCCAGATAGCCAAATATCATGGAGTTCATGCGAGCCTTGTCAGGATGCTCACGAAGAGCTATGCTTGTGTCTGCAACATATGCAAGATCACAACTGGGCAAATCATGTATCAAAGAGCTCACACAAAGCTGAGGTAGCCCACAACGCATGCAGGAATACTACCTATTAGTATGCTCGTAGAACTGTATAAGTATCAAGCTACTCGAGAGGGCTTTATCAGGATTACTCATCCAAGCTATTTCCTGTTTGCAACATATGCAGGAATCTATTCGTATCCATCGAATTTCATCATTCAGACGAAATTTCTTCATTTCTCAAGCATTATCAAGCATATAACAAATTTTGTGCATTTAATTTTTGTATCCATTCACACAATATAACATGTAATTTAAATGTATCAACATTCATAATTAAGTTACATGAGCTTACCTTGATACTTGTTCGTACTTGAAATCTACTAATCCGAAACTTTTTCTTTCTCTCGGTCTAACTTTGTATTTGAGTCTTCCGGACCTATATAAATAAATTTAATCATCAATTTTATCCAATTCATATTATATTGAGTTCAATTTACACCCTAGGCATAATTACCTTCTTGCCCCTAAACTTTTCATAAATTCTTATTTCGTCCCTAAGTTCGGAAAATGAAATCCTCACAATTTAATCCCTATTCCAAGCCTAACCAAAATTCTCATGTATCATTTACAGATAATAAATTCCATAAAATTCAAAATTTTTCCATGAATTCTACAACTTTACAATTTAGTCCATAATCTCAATTTCATGAAAATTCACTTTACAAAAATTATCTATATATCAATAACCTTTCATTTTCTACCATTAATTTCAAATTTTCAGCATTTACATCCATGGCAAAATTTCCATACTTCGATAACTTTTCAAATTAGTCCCAAAATTAGATAGACTAAGTTTTCCCAATTTTAAAAATATAAAGATTACTAAAAACGAGACTTGATTACTTACCCAATCAAGCTTGATTAGTTTTCTCCTTCTCTCCTAGGGTTTCTATATATTTGGGGAAGAAGATGATATGAAATTCTGATGATATTTCTATTATCATCTTTTAATTTTTTTCTTTTCCAATTTAGTCCTTTTTTTTCTTTAATTTTCATGGATGAATCACCCAAGATATTTTCTAATTTTTCTTTAATGGTCTAATTACCATATGAGGACCTCAAGTTTTGAATTATATAGCTATTCAATCTTTCTAGCTATTAGAACTCAACAATTACATTTTGTGCAATTTGGTACTTTCCCTAATTAATCACTTAACCGATAAAATTTTCTTATCAGTATTTTCGTACGACTTTCCTATCATATTATAGACTATGAAATAATATTAAAATAAATTTTCTTTCTATCTCAGATTTGTGGTTCCGAAACCACTGTTCCGATTTCACTAGAAATGGGTTGTTATAACTCTCCCCCTTTTAAATAGTTTCATCCTCGAAAATCTTACCAGTAAAGAGATTTGAGTACTATTTCCTCATGGTATCCTCCGGTTTCTAGGTAGCTTCTTCAATACCATGTCACTGCCAAAGAACTTTTACCAATGCTACCTTTTTATTTCTTAGCTCTTTTGTCTCTCATGCTAGAATTTTGATGATTCCTAACTATAAGTCATATTAGACTGAATTTCAACTTCTGTAGGAGAAATAACATGCGAAGGATCCGACTGATAACGTCGTAACATGGACACATGAAAAATATTGTTAATTTTGTCAAGCTCTGATGGTAATGCCAGTCGATATGAAACAGGTCTGATTCGTTCTGTAACCTCATATGGCACGATGAACCGTAGACTTAACTTGCCTTTACAACCGAACCGAAGGACTTTCTTCCAAGGTCAAACTTTCAGGAATACTTTATCACCAACCTGAAATTCTATTTCTTTTAGTTTAAGATCAACATAAGACTTTTGACGATTAGAGGCTGCTTTCAACCTATCCCGAATCACCTTCACTTTTTCTTTAGTTTCTTGAACCAAATCAACTCCATGTATCTTTTTCTCAGCAAGCTCAGTCCAATGTAATGGAGTTCTACATTTACGGCCATACAGAGCCTCATATGGTGTGTAATACCTTGAAAATTTCTATAGTAAGATATTTTCCTTGATATAGTAAAATAAGGAAATAAAGTGACAAAAAGGGAAATTTTGAGTTAAGTCAACATTTGGAAGTATATTATGACATATTAATTCAAGAAAGGATTAAATCGCAAAAGTGAGAAAAGTTTTGTTGCCCAAGAGTAAATACTTAAAAATTAAAGAGATAAAGTGTAAATATGACAATGTTGAAGGACCAATAGTGCAAATATTTTATGGGTGGAATGATCTAAAAACTAAGGAAAGTGGATGAATTAGGACCAAATTGAATAGGTGAAGAATTATGAGGGACTAAATCACAATTTTACCAAATTAAGTGATGACTCAAGGATGGAATTTTAAAAGATCATAAAGGGCAAAATGGTCAATTAGTAAGAGAGAGAATTATAGAATGTAATGATTATGTTGATGATATTTTAAATTAATTAATTAATTAGATAAATATTATATATTAATATTTTAATGAGATATTTGTTATTATTTCATTATTATTTATTTAGTCTATAAGGAAGGAAAGATGAAGAATTCTCATCATCTATCCATGCATGCACCCATGTTAGAAGAGAAGAAAAGAAAAAAAAAAGTTTTCTTTTCTTTACCATTTGGTCATTACACCAAAAATTCACCATTTCCACTTAGAAATCAAAAGAATTTCCATAGCTACTAAGAGAGTAAAATAATAAGGAGATAATGGAGAGCTAGAATATCAAGTTAGATTCAAGAAATAGAAGCTATATGAGAGAGAAAATCAAGTTAAAGATTGAAATCAAAAGGATAGGGTAAGAACATCAAGATTTTAATATATTATTAAGTTTGATATTATTGAAAAAGCATGAATATGATGTTAAAGTAGAGGTTTCTTATATAAGGTTCTATGTTCTTGATATTTTAGTGAAGGGAAATAAGAGGAAGTGATGAGAAATTTTGTAGAAAAATAAAATAAGGGTGTTATAAACTTGGTAATTAATATCTTGCACTAAAATAGTTTTAGACAGCAGCAGTAGGCTAACTTTGAAAAATCATCAAAAAATTTGAACATCGAATTAGAGGATTAATTAAATATGAAATTAAAGCTTATTGAGCCTAGTTTGTCATAGAAGAAGTGGTGTAAGCAATGGAATTTTAAATTATGAGTTATAATAAATTTTGTGAGACAATGTCAGAATGATTTCGGGTTCCCTTGTTTTGAGTTTGGAAAATCATCAAAAATTGGATAAAAATAATTATGGGCTTAAATTTTTAATAGAAACAAAAATAAACATCATTAAAATTCTTTATTAAGAGATAATTAATTTTTATTAAAGAAAGGTCGAAGCTGTCAAACAATAGAACATGGATAAATTTGAAGATTTTACTGTACTTATTGGCTAAATTATAAATTTTGAAATTTTTATGGCAGAAATATATTTGAGCCTAGTTTCAAAAAAAATCAAGCGGATCTTAATTTAGAATTTTGTAGCTTAAGATATCAATAATTTAGTGACTATGACCCAAGTGGACAGCTTGATATGAACATATAAGTAAATAGTGGAATTATATATACATTAAGGATGTGGAATGGAGAGGAGGAGGAGGAAAATATATATATGAATATTCAACTAGCAAGGGTCTACATAAAAACTGGCTAATTTTCATGTTTTAAGCTCAGGGACTAAATTGAATAAAAGTAAAACTTTAGGGGCAATTTTGTAAAAATATAAAAATGACCAAATTGAGAGAAATGAATTATTTTATTAACTAAATTAATAAATTTAATGAAATTATTAATTTAGATCTAGATCGATTTTAAATCGAGGAAAATAGAAAATTACTAAAATGCCCCTGAATCTTGGTATTTCTGCAATTTAGCCAGGTAAGTTTGTGTAACCTAATTGTGTGATTATATGTTTGAATTAAGTTGAGTAAGTTCATATGGCTGAAATTAAGGGATTATTTGTGAATTTTTATGAATGATATGAAATGTTAATTCATATATGTGCTATTGAAATTGAGGAAATTACCAAAGAATGCAAATGAAATTAAATGTTCAAATTGAGTAGAACATGAGAATAAGTACTTTCGTTCAGTGATATGTGATGAATTGATGGACAAAACAATGGTTTGACCATGGCAACATGTGGATATGTGATTATGTGATTCATATCGGTATGTGCTTATGTGATTCCGTGTAAGACCATAGCTAGACTACAGCATTGGTATGTGATTATGTGATTCCATGTAAGACCATAGCTAGGCTACGAAATCGGTATGTGATTATGTGATTCCGTCTAAGACCATAGCTGGGCTATGGCATCAGTTTGTGATTATGTGATTCCGTGTAAGACCATAGTTGGGCTATGGCATCAATATGTGAATGTAAACCATAGCTGGGCTATGGCATCAATATGTGAATGTGTAAACCATAGCTGGGCTATGGCATCATTATGTAAAGATGTGTAAGACCATAGTTTGACTATGGCATTGAGGAAACGAAGTACTCAATTCCATAAAACGTTCACTAATTTGACAAAGTTTGGTAAGTGTTACATGGAATTATGTGATATAAGGAAATACGAGTTGATGAGACATGAACATAGAACTTGATTGATGAATGAGTTCAATTGTGACTATATATCTGTACACCTTAAGTGTACTATCCGTATGAATTGGTATTTCAAATGAGTTAATAAGAAAATTTCTAATATGAAATAATCTGAATTCGAAAAGAAATATTATGAAAATGTACTTGAAATACATTGGTATATCTTGTATATGTTATTTGAGTTCATGATGTGGAAAGTAAATGTATATGGAAATATGAGATGATGGTATCTGTACATGGAATTTATTGAGAGATACGTGCATCCATGGTTATAAATTTGTATACCTTGAAAGTTACTTGTATGACGATGATATTTCGAATGATTTAATGAACAAAGTTCAGACATGGAATAATCTAAGCACGAGAAAAATAATTATGAAATTGAACTTGAAATACATGGAAATGATATTTATTTGATATATTGAAATATGACATGGAAAGTACATGTATGTGAAACTTACCTGATAATTATGCATATTCAGGATTATGAACTGTTATCGGAATAAATATATACGAAATTCATGAAAATGATGGTACAAGAAATATTGATATAATGAATTGAGTGATTTATGTTTATGAATAAACGATAAGAGAATGATGTGTATTATGACAAATAAATATGTGACTATCTTTTTTATCTTGATACAAGGAAATTAAGTATGTTAAGACGAGTAATAAATTCAAGTGAGAGATGTCGAGAAACTAAGTTTGTCAATGTTAAAGTACACTAATCAGTGTTGCTGCTTGATGCTTCGGCAAGTGCCAAACTAATGGTTGAATGGTAATATGTTTACTTATAAGATGCATTGAAATGGTAAGTGCTCAGATGAAAACATGATTGTGTTTATGAAAGAGTGGTAAGGTTTAAGTTAAGCTATTTCCTATAAAATGATTTGCTATGTGATTAATTCGAAAAAATGTCTATGTTTGAATGCACTAGCTGATAGTTATGATGGAATGATATGCTTATGACTAGTGTGTTATGCAAATGGTGGAAATGTGGAAGATTATCAGAAGCTCGATTGGATTGGAAGCTTGTCGGAGATATATGACACTATCCATCGGTTCTATCAGTATTTTTGAATGCTTTGATTTTGGTTATAGTGGCTTGTTTTAAATGTCTAATTATGTCTTGTTGATATGTGCAATGTTGAATGTAGGTAGACACAAAATTGGGTGAGAAATATGGCTTGTAGAATGACCTATTTTTGTCCACACGGCGAAGAGATGGGCGTGTGTCTCAATCGTGTATGACATGCGGCTAGGTGGCACGGTCGTGTGTCTCTTGTATCCTAAATTTGCACTAAACAAAATGCTCACACGGCCTAGCACACGAGCGTGTGACTTGGCCGTGTGACCCTTGCAGTGTTGGAAAATTTAAATATTTTCAAAAAATTTCTGAGTTTTCGACTTAGTCCCTATGTGTTCTAATGCGTAAATTTGGGCTTCGAGGGCTCATTTAAAGGACAATATGTATGATTTTGATTAGTTTCAAATATGAACGCTAGATGAAATGAAATGTCTGATAATTAATTTGTAAACTCCGATAATGCTCCGTAACCCTATTCCAGCAACATATTCAGGTTAGGGGTGTTATATGGTGCCATTTTAAAGCTGGACTAATAGCTGTTATTATAAGCAAACTCAATTAAATGCAGGTATTTTTCCCAATTACTTTCAAATTCTAGAATACAACATCCAAGCATATCCTCTAAAATCTGTATAACACGTTCAAATTGGCCATCAGTCTGAGGATGAAACGCAATACTGGAATGTAAATATGTACCCAAAGCTTCTTGTAACTTGCTCCAGAATCGGGATGTAAACCGGGGGTCTCTGCCTAAGATAATAGAATCACGTATTCCATGTAATCAAACAATCTCAGACACATACAACTCAGCTAACTTATCCAAAGAGAAATCCATATGTACCGGAATAAAATGTACAGTCTTTGTCAGCCGGTCAACGATTACCCAAATGATATCTTTCTTTTTCGGAGACAAGGGCAATCTCGATACAAAATCCATAGTAATTCTTTTCTATTTCTACTCCGGTATCGTAATTGGCTGTAATAATCCCAAAGACACCTGATGTTCAGCTTTAACTTGTTGACATATCAAACATTTAGATACAAATTCAGAAATGTCATGTTTCATTCCTGGCCACCAGTACATCTTCTTCAAATCATTATACATTTTGTTGCTCTTAGGATGTACAGACATAATGCTATTGTTAGCTTCATGTAAAATCTTTTGTCCAAGTTTCGAATTCTTTAGTACATATACTCTACCTCTGAATAACAAACAACCATCGGACTCGATTTAAAATTTTGAGTCAAAAATTAACTTACACTACACTCATTTAACCTGTAGTTTTTCATCATCTTTCTGAGCTTCACAGATCTGCCGTAGAAATGTCGGCTTAACCCTTAACTCAGCTATAAGTGATCCATCACCCAACAACGACAGTCTAGCATTCATTGCTCATAAAGTAAATAAAGACTTCCTACTCAGAACATCTGCAACCACATTTTTTTTCCCCGAATGATAATTAATAACCAATTCATAATCTTTCAACAATTCAAGCCACTTGTGCTATCTCAGATTCAAATCTTTTTACAACGACAGTCTAGCATTCATTGCTCATAAAGTAAATAAAGACTTCCTACTCAGAGCATCTGCAACCACATTTTTTTTCCCCGAATGATAATTAATAACCAAGTCATAATCTTTCAACAATTCAAGCCACTTGTGCTATCTCAGATTCAAATCTTTTTACAACATTAAATACTTTAAACTTTTATGATCGTTGAATATATGATAAACGATAAATTATACATATTTTTACCTTATGTTTAGCCTAATTTCTGGATGAATTAATCTTTGATTTGTGGAATTTGATGCTATTAAACCGTTAAATTCATGTTTTATACTCATATAAGCTTAGGGAAGAGAAAAGAGCAAGGAACGGGCCATAAACGGGCAAATTAGGCCCAATTCAATAATCAACACACCCTGAAAGATCGTCACACGGGCGTGTCACACGGCCATGCCACCTTGAACTCAAACACGGCCCAACCTCGATTCACACGGGCAAACCACGCGGCCGTGCCACATTAATAGGCCTGAACACGGCTCAATAGCGACTCACACGGGTATGGCACACAAGCGTGTCCCTGACGTGAGGAAATTCAATTTCACTCGAAAAAGGCTACTTAGGGGCTAAGAAAGGCATTCTAAACTCTATATAAAGACCCTAGGAGGCCACCATAGGAGGGGGTTGTTGGGTACATTATTCCCGCCAAGGGTATAGTCTTCCCGTTAAGACGGAGAACTAAAGGAAGGGAATTACTCGAAGGAAAGCTGATTGATCCATCTCAGAAGCCAGGATCTACATCAAGACAGAGGATCTCCCTTCAATCCTTTTCAGGAGTTTTGGGTTTTCTTATGTTTTGTTATTTTATTGATTCTGAGATGTTTCTTTTTATAATTATGAACTAAATCCCTAAATACCTAAGGGGATGAAACCTAAGACAAATCTTGTTATTGTTATCTGAGCTATGTGATAAATATTTAATTTGTTCTTAATTGTATTTTTAACTCTTAAATTGATATTTTCGGGATATTGATTTAAGTTAAATGTGCTTATACAGACGAGCAAAGTCCCTGTATAGGATAGATCCAACACAATTAAGCGGAGTTGATCGCAATCCTATACATAGGACGATGAAAATATGCCGGATTAGAGTCAAATCTAATATGGGGAGCCATAGATCGAGTTAATGCAAGACTAGGGGTTTTAATTAGAAAGCGATTTCAATTAATCAACCTAGGATTAGTTGGTCTTATCCTCGACGGTGGTATTAACATAAATTAGGGATCTCTACGGATCAAATCAAATGAAGAAATCTTCTGGTTCAGAGTTAGATAACAAGTGAAGTCTAGGTGGATTCTTCCTTAAGTATTGCCTTAATCATTCAGTTTTTCCCTAAAATGATTTCCCGAATTTACTCTTTGTCACCTTTTTAGTTTAAGTTTAGATTAGTTTACAAACAAACCACCTCTCTATTTTTAGGCTAGATAGGCTAGATAATAGGAAGGAAGTTATTACTAGTACTTTTGGTTCCTTGGATTCGATATTCCTTGGATTGGATAGGTACGCTTGCCTTTTATCGTGATAATAGTTAGTTTCCAGGTACGATCGATTTTATTACTTCGTCTCATCACGATCAAGTTTTTGGCGCCGTTGCCGGGGAACTGAAATATTAGGAACACTCAATTCCTATTACTTTAGCCATTTTTATTTTTATTGCAATTTATTTCTTATTTTCATTTTTAGGTTTTATTTACAAAATTTTCTTTTTCTTTTTTCCCTTCTAGGTATCTCTAGTTATGACTAGACAAAACCCAGGAGGACCATTATTGTTTGACGATGATTTAGAAACTACAGTTCGTCAAACTTGCAGAGAGATAAGAAGAAGCTTGCAATATCCAGAACAAAGTCAAGAAGAAGAACCTGAACCTGCTAAAGAGATGGAAGCAAATCACGATAATCAGCTACCGCCTTAGTAGTCGCAAATCCTATTGAGCAAAATCCTACTTCGCGTACTATGTATGATTATACTAAACCTAATTTGGCTGGTACTGAATCTAGTTATTAGGCCTACTATTGCTGCAGATAATTTTGAACTGAAACCTAATACTATTCAAATGATACAACAGTTTGTTCAGTTTCATGGTTTGCAGGATGAAGATCCTAATGCCCATTTAGCCAACTTTTTGGAATTATGCGACACGTTTAAAATAAATGGCATTTCTGATGATGCCATTCGTCTTTGGTTATTCCCATTCTCCTTGATAAACAAAGCTAAACAGTGGTTAAATTCTTTACCACGAGGGTCTATCACTACATGGGAACAAATGACCGAGAAATTCTTGCTTAAATATTTTCCGCTGGCTAAAACGGCTAAATTAAGGAATGATATCTCTTCTTTTGTGCAGATGGATTTAGAAACACTTTACGATGCCTGGGAGAGATACGAGGACTTATTGAGAAGGTGCCCTCACCATGGGTTACCTCTATGGCTACAAGTTCAAACGGAATCCTTCGACGAGACAAATGATAGACGCAGCTGCCGGTGGAATAATAATAAAAACACCAGAAGCAGCTTAGAAGTTTATAGAAGAGATGTCACTGAATAATTATCAGTGGCAAGTCCTGAGAACAAAGCCACAGAAAGCTACCGGAGTTTACAATATTGATACAGTCACCATGCTTTCTAATCAGGTAGAACTACTTAATAAAAAGATTGATAATTTTGTTGGTTCTACACAGGTACACCCAGTGATGCAATGTGACTCAATCCAAGGAAACATGAGCAATTCTGATTACTCCTCCTATGACATGGAATGGAAATTAAGCAAGCCAACTATATGGGTAATAATTCTAGATCCCAAAATAACCCTTATAGTAATACTCACAACACAGGTTGGAGGAACCATCCAAATTTCTCATGGGGAGGACAAGGAAATCAAAGGCAACCACCTCCTCCGGAATTTTAACAACCACTTTATCAGTGAGAGAAAAAGTCAAACCTTGAAGAGATGCTCACAAAATTTATCACCGTGTCAGAAACCCATTTCCAGAACACCAAAACGGCACTGAAGAACCAGCAAGTATCCATTTGAGGACTTGAAACTCAAATAGGCCAGCTCACCAAGCTAATTTCTGAAAGACCACAAGATGAGTTACCAAGCAACATCGAGATTAACCCTAAGGAGCAACTTCATGTTGTGGATATAATAAATGAGGAAGGGTTAACCAAAACCAATCTAGAGCCATGTAAGGAGACTGTGGTAAGTAAAGGTAAGGATGAGGTAAGTCTCAAAGACGCAATTGTCAAAGAGTATAAGCCTCGTATCCCATACCCAAATGCGCTAAGGAAAGACCGCATAGATGAACAATTCGGTAAATTTCTTAAACTTTTAAAGAAATTACATATTAACTTACTGTTTATTGAAGCCCTTTCGCATATGCCAAACGCCGTTAAATTTTTAAAAGAGCTACTGACGAATAAGCAAAAGCTAGATGAGACATCTCATGTGGAACTGAATGTAGTGTGCTCAGCCATTTTGCAGAATAAGCTACCCAATAAAATAAAAGATCTAGGGAGTTTTACAATTCCTTGTTTATTTGGTAGTTTAGACGTCAAAAATGCTTTAGCTGATTTAGGGGCTAGCATTAATGTCATGCCTTATAAATTGTTTAAACAACTAGGTCTTAAGAAACCTAAACAAACCAAGATGAGCATACAATTAGCTGATAAAACTATTAGATTTCCAAAGGGCATAATTGAATATGTGCTTGTCAAAATTGATAAATTTATTTTCCCAGTCGACTTTGTTGTTCTAGATATTGATGAGGATAGCAATGTACCCTTAATTCTGGGACGACCCTTTTTAGCAACTGCTAGAACCATAATTGATGTAGGAACAGTCGAACTCACACTTCGTGTAGGTGATGACAAAGTTACTTTACAAGCCAGAAACTCGAATCAGATTGTTGATGATAAAAATATTATTACGAGTCCTTGTAATAAGAATGATCTCACCATCCAACCTTATTTGCAAGATACTCTTCACATAAGTGGAATTCAACGGCAGACGAGTTCATCCAAGGAAAAAGAACAGGAAAAATGAATGCTCCAGATTGAGGAACTAGATGAATGGCTAAACTATAAATAAGAGAAACCCAAAATATGCCACACCAACCCAGAACATCACCAAGATGACCCTAAGGTAAAAATGAATCAATTTAAGGTAGGGGATACGGTATATTTAGAGTAGGAGGATCCTCGAATTTCGAATACAAAACTTCATACAGGTAACATACCTCCTTTCACGGTAATGAAAAATTTTCCCTATGATACAGTCAAGATAACACACAAGACACTCGGCACTTTCAAGGTAAATCATACTCGACTCAAACCTTATGTTGATAAAAAAATTGGAAGCAGGATAGAAGAGTTTCAACTCTTCAAACCACCGTGATCATGAAAGCTTGAGAAAAGTCGAGCTTAGACTATAAATAAGCGTTTCTCGGGAGGCAACCCGAGCACTAACAAATTTGATTTTTCTTAGACTCATAACTAACTCCTTAAAACACAGATTTTTCCAGAGCCACACGACCAGGCACATGGGTGTGCCTATGGCCGTGGACACACCATGGTTGGAAACATGACCGTGCAACACGGCCGTGTAAAAACAAAGCTAAATTTTTCCCAAAACACGGGGTTCAACGAATCGCCACACCCGTGCTACACAACCGTGGGCAAACCTGTTAAGTCATACACGGGCGTGTGACCACAACCACGACTGTGGGAGAAACGAATACTAAAAGACACGGCCGTGTGTTATTGCCGTGTACCCCAACACGCCCGTGCCCATACCCCGTGGTTGAAACTAAGAAATTAGCACGGGCATGTGACACACCCGTGCTCACCACCCGTGGCCACGTAATAAGTCCATGAAGTACATGGGCTAAGACCCATGGCACACGGGCGTGCGCCACGGCCGTGTGCCCAATCACATATTATTTCTATTTTTATTTTTTTTGTTTTTTTCCTTTATTATTAACCTTCTTTACTTTATATTTTCCTTTTATTTTGCGCTTAATTTCTTATCGAGTAATACTTGAATTTTACACACAGTTGCACTTATTCTTTTCAGTCACCCAGAATCATGAACTTCAAGAAGTCCTTTCTCCACCTCAGCAAATTCATCCAATTTTCAGGAAGTTTCACTTCTCTCCCTATCTTATGATTTTATGTTTCTATTGCTACTAATGTTATCTTTGTACATTGAGGGCAATGTACATCTTAAGTGTGTGGAGGGGGGAAATCACTTTCTTTCTTTGCATTTTCTTCAGAACCCCTGAAAATTTTTGCCACTAACTTTTTGCATTATTCTCATATCACTATTAGGATGAATTCTGATTGATTTATGATTTTTATTGATATGTTGAGAATTAAGACATAGGTACTAATGCTTTGATTATTCAAACCTTAAGACATTAGAGAATCACGCTTGATAAGTTGAAATTTTTGAGAATTCTAAATTTTTCTAGGCTATTTCCCCAATTTTAAGTGTTATCTTGAAATTTGAAATTCGCAGGATTGACATCAAAAGCCATAATTCTGGTGAGATTTTTGAGCCTTTTGAGCATACATTCTTTGGTGCTTACTTTTATTGGTGCTTTGAGTGAGTCAATATTGATTTGTTATTCTAGATGTCGAAACCATTTCTTTAATGGGGTTTTGAAAAAACGGAGTTCGACTTAAAAAATGAAAACGGGAGTCGCCACCAATCTTTTTAGGTGTGATTGGATCACCTTTAAAACATTTTGTTTTAAAATCATCAGTTTTGGTCTACGAAATCAAAAAATGGGTTCGGGAGTCGGTTACGTATGAGGAAGGATTAGCACCCTCGTAACGCCCAAAAATTGGTACCGAATTGATTATCAAATGTCTTTAATGTCAGAAATTTGAAAGTTTTGAAATGCAATCCTCTTTTAAAAATATTTTGACTTTTGAAAACTAGGGTTCATTTGTATCAAATGAATCAAAATATCACATTCAGTAAGTTTGGACATAATATTTTTAAGACATTCGAAACTGAACTAGCCCTTTTTTGAAAATCTATATCTTGAAATGACAAAACACTATATCCAGTAAGTTAGGACATAATGCCTTAAAATTCCAAGATAGTTGCTCGTATTTTGAAAATCTTAAAAACTTAGAAGGGTGCTTGACTCTTTGAATTCAATGACAAAAGTTGCAACCCAGTAAGTTAGGGCACTACCTTTCTCAAAATTTCCAAATACCAAGCATTGCCTTTTTATTTTTTGAAAACTTTGAATCTCATTTTTATCGACGCATGAGGATAATATTTGAACATTATAAAATACAACATACTAGATAACATATAAAATAATAAGTAGATAAAAGCATGAATATAAACAATAAGAATAATATATATATATATATATATCAAATATTAGTTAACAAACATGGAAGAAATAATGATCATGGCAAATATCTAAAACATACATACAAAGATATATAACATGCAATAAAAATGAATAAATAAAACATTTAAATAATGAACATGCAAAATAGTGATTTAACATATACTTAAATAAATTATAAACAAAAATGATGTAATTTAATGTAAAAATAAACATACAAATAATAATAATATATTACTACAAAAAAAATAGTAATATAATAATAATAATATATATCGAATAAAAATACAACACCTAATAATTTTAAATTAGCATTTAGTATATAAGAATTATAAAAGAATTAGTGAAATATTTAGAATAAAATGATACATAATAAAAAAAGTAAATAATGATACAGATTAACAAAATATTTAATAATAATTTTAAAATGTATAATGATAATAATATATGAAATAATATATAATAAATAGTAATCATATAATATATAATATAAAAGTATATAAGTTGAAAATAAAATAATATATATAATATTTATAAATGATTAATAAAATGAATGTGTGATACGAGTTAAAAAATATAATAATATAAATAATAATGTAAAATAATAATATGGAAAAATAGTATGTAGTCAAAAATAATAATATATGACATAAATAATATAATATAGAATAATTATATAATATATAAAATAAAAATATGGTTAAAAAAATAAAATAAATGACAATACACATAAAATAATAATAAAAATACACATATAGGTTAAAATTGAAGTTTAATAAAATTGCAGGGCTAATTTCAAAATAATAAAAATGAATTTGGGCTAAATAGAAACGTGCGTTGAAACCCGAGGGACTCACTGGGAAACTATCCCTAATCCCAAAAACGGTGACGTTTCGTCGCTTACGTTTTAAAAGGCCCGGGGATGAAATTGGGATCAAAATAGAAAAATTGGGCGAAATTAAAAAATCGAAATAAACTTAAATTTAGAAGGATAGAAATGCGGAAGGACCAAGGGCGCAATTAGCCCCTTGGTAAAAAAAAACGCGGACCCTCAATGGAGCAAATCGGGTCGACCCGAACCACGTCCAAAGCGACGACGTTTTTGCGTTGAACCCCCCTTAAAACGGTGCCGTTTTCAATACGTTTAAAGCTCCCATTTCTGCTGCAAAATCATTTGGGAGCTTTTCTTTAAAACCAAAACCCTAGCGCCTCCCTTAAATCTCTTATTCGGCCGAACCTTAGGTCCATTCCTCCAACGCCGTACCACCATGGAAAACGGTGACCGGTAGGGAGCAACGAAGGCCTATTCTGGTGCTGCTTGCAACCGTTTGAGAGGGCCTATCTTTTCAATCCAGAAAATGAACGAAGGAGACAGGGCTTTAGACCTGTGCGGGCTTCGAATCTGGCGAAGGAGATGAAGCTCCGATATCGCGACCCAAAGACGATCCAGGTGAGTCTCGTTTTCTCTTTCTTTATTTGTTTTTCACCTTTTTAATTAAAATAAACTTGCAATGGCCCTTAAAATAACGAGAATAAAATAAAAAAACTAAAACAAAACTTTAGACCCAGAAATAAAAAACCTTCGAAAATTGCTTTTGATTGCTGTATTCTCTGTTTATGCGTACATCATTGTATGCGTGTGCGTATAGAACTCCAAAAACCCCCCGGTAGTTCCTTTACAATGTTTTTATACTGTTAAAAAGAATCTAAAAAAAATCAAATCTTGATCTTGTGGTTTGATTGCTTGCCATATCTACTGTGCCTTTGTCTTGTTCTCTTTCTTTTTTTTGCAGGTTCGTGCCGAGATCTCTGATAGATTGGTGCGTTGATGGCGGCGGGCTGATGAGGGCGCCACGATTTGGGCACTGATTGCGGCGTAACTGAAGGCCACTGCTTGCGGCGATGATTGGGATTCTGGAAGCTGCGGCGCGAGTTCTTTCAGAAACCCTTAGAGTTTCTGAAAACAATTTAGGGGATTGGGCCTTTTGGGCCCCGTGTAGTTTGGGTCATTGGGTGTAATGGTTCTGCTGGGTATTCGGGTAGTGATTTAATTTGATGTACAGGCCACGGGTGTAAATGGGTTGGTTCATAGATAGTGTTTGTTTGCGCCCTGAGTATTAAGTTAATTTTGGGCTCAATTTTGGACTGTAAAACGAGACATTTGTTGGATTTATATATTTTATTTATGGCCCGGGCAGAATATGGGATTACACTAGAACTTGCTTTGATTATACATGTCAAGACCACATCATTGATTTGATATACCGAAGTGATAAAGGCACCTAGGTTTTAACCCACTTACTCCGTAAAAGCCTACCTCCATAAATTAACCCCTAATGAACCTCATTGAACCTAATAAACTATTCTTTGACTTATCCTCAATATTAACCAATAACCCAGTTTTTTTTTGAAATCCCCCTAACTATTTTGATCCCTATTTTGTCGAGATTTGAGTCGAAAAATTATCTAGCTTTGTTCTCCTGTTCAGCTTGTAAAGTTTATAAATATTTGATTTGTTCTTAAAAAAAACATTTGTATATTTCAATTGTAATTCAATACTTTTGCAGATTTCCATGTAATTTTTGAGTTTCTGTTCTTAAACAACGTTATCCAAAAGAAAAAGGCTTTACTCTAAGAATATGTTTCAGTGATAGAGATTTTTCTAGTTAGATGATTTTCAGTTCAATCTCAATTCTAACCCTCTTTTTCAGCTTGTAACAACACCCCTAACCAAAGCCCTATTACAACCATTAAAAGACCTTTTGATCGATATGTCATATCAATACATAGTGGTGGAGATTTGATTTTCCTGCAAGCTTATGGTAATAACTTCTCATATTGACTAATGAGTGCTTAATTTCTGAACCCCAAACACTTCGAGTAGATAGAGTGAATCTTTAGTGGGGATGTCAACTCTTGTTGAGTTTTGAATCAGAGGGAATTATTTAAAAGAGGGGAGAAAACCTATGTTTCTATGATAAAATTCTCAACTTAGATTGTTTAATACTTTAATTTTCTTATGGTTGAATTTTTCATTGTATGATTACTTGTGGATTAGTTTGAAACATTATTGATAAGGATTATAGGTTGAGAAGAATGATTTTTAATTGTGAGTTGAGATTTTGCTTGAGGACAAGCAAAGGCTTAAGTGGGGGTATTTGATAAATGATAAATTATACATATTTTTACCTCATGCTTAGCCCAATTTCTGGATGAATTAACCCTTGATTTGTGGAATTTGATGCTCTTAAACCCGTTAAATTCATGTTTTATACTCAGGTGAGCTTAAGGAAGAGAAAAGAGCAAGGAACGGGCTAAAAATCGACAAATTAGGCCCAATTCAATAATCAACACACCCTGAAAGATCATCACACGGGCGTGTCACGCGGCCATGCCACCTTGAACTCAAACACGGCCCAACCTCGATTCACACGGGCAGACCACACGGCCGTGCCACATTAATAGGCCTGGACACGGCCCAATAGCGATTCACACGGGCGTGGCACACAGGCGTGTCCCTGTCGTGAGGAAATTCAATTTCACTCAGAAAAGGCTACTTAGAGGCTAAGAAAAGCATTCTAAACTCTATATAAAGACCCTAGGAGGCCACCATAGGGGGGGTTGTTGGGTACATTATTCCCGCCAAGGGTATAGTCTTCCCGTTAAGACAGAGAGCTAAAGGAAGGGAATCACTCGAAGGAAAGCTGATTGATCCATCTTAGAAGCCAGAATCTACATCAAGACAGAGGATCTCCCTTCAATCCTTTTCAGGAGTTTTGGGTTTTCTTATGTTTTGTTATTTTATTGATTCTGAGATTTTTTTTTATAATTATGAACTAAATCCCTAAATACCTAAGGGGATGAAACCTAAGACAGATCTTGTTATTGTTATCTGAGCTGTGTGATAAATATTTGATTTGTTCTTAATTGTGTTTTTAACTCTTAAATTGATATTTCCGAGATATTGATTTAAGTCGAATGTGCTTATACAGAGGAGCAAAGTCCCTGTATAGGAGTAGATCCAACACAATTAAGTGGAGTTGATCGCAATCCTAGACATAGGATGACAAAAATCTGCCGGATTAGAGTCAAATCTAATATAGGGAGCCATAGATCGAGTTAATGCAAGACTAGGGGTTTTAATTAGAAAGAGATTTCAATCAATCAACCTAGGATTAGTTGTTCTTATCCTCGACGGAGGTATTAACATAAATTAGGGATCTCTACGGATCAAATCAAATGAAGAAATCATCTGGTTCAGAGTTAGATAACAAGTGAAGTCTAGGTGGATTCTTCCTTAGGTATGGCCTTAATCATTCAGTTTTTCCCTAAAGTGATTTCATAAATTTACTCTTTGTCACCTTTTTAGTTTAAGTTTAGATTAGTTTACAAACAAACCACCTCTCTATTTTTAGGCTAGATAATAGGAAGGAAGTCATTACTAGTACTTTTGGTTCCTTGGATTCGATATTCCGGTCTTGCCACTAGCTATACTACTATTCGATAGGTGTGCTTACCTTTTATCGTGATAGTAGTTAGTTTCCAGGTACAATCGATTTTATTACTTCATCTCATCACGATCAATATATGACATTTTTCACCGAATAAATAGTACTGCCAAATTTTCAAAGCAAATGCAATAGCTGCTAATTCAAGATCATGTATCGAGTAATTCTTTTCATATGGTTTTAGCTGTCTTGAAGTATAGGATATTATTTTACCTTTTTGTATCAAGACAAAGCCTAAACCATTTAATTATGCATCACTATGAATCACAAATTCCTTACTCGATTCAGGCTGAACTAACACTGGTCCCTCAGTTAACAAAGCTTTCAATCTATCAAAACCCTGCTGGCATTTATCAGACCACTTGAATTTTACTTCTTTTTGTAACAGACGAGCTGTCGGAGAAGCTATTATTTAAAACCCTTGCACAAATCTCCGATAATACCCAACAAAACCCAGAAAACTTCTAACTTTTGGCACATTTTTTGGCGGTTTCCGATTTACAATAGCTAAAATTTTACTCGGATCTACTCTGATGGCTTCTGTCGATACTGTATGTCCAAGGAAACCAACTTCCCGAAGCCAAAACTCACATTTGCTAAATTTAGCATACAACTGCTTTTCACACAAGGTTTGTAATACAGTTATCAAATGATCCGCATGCTCATTCTCATTTCGGGAATAAACTAGAATATCATTAATAAATACCACTACAAACCTGTCTAAATATGGTCTGAAAATTTTGTTCATTAGATTCATAAATACCGCCAGTACATTAGTCAGCCCAAATGGCATCACAAGAAACTCATAATGTCTATACCTGGTTCTGAAAGTTGTTTTCGGCACATTAGATTCTTTCACCCATAACTGATTATAGCTTGAACGGATATCAATCTTTCAAAACACTGTAGCACCCTTTAACTGATCAAACAAGTCATCAATTCGAGGCAATGGATATTTATTCTTTATTGTAACTTTATTAAGCTGCCTGTAATATATACACAGTCATAATGAGCCATCCTTCTTCTTTACAAACTGTAGCACCTCGAAAATTTCTACAGTTAAATATTATCCTTGATATAGTAAAATAAGAAAATAAAGTGATGAGAAGAGGAAATTTGAGTTATGTCATTGGGAAGTATATTACGACATATTAATTCAAGGAATGACTAAATTGTAAAAGTGAGAAAAGTTTTGTTGCTCAAGAGTAAATACTCAAAATTTAAGGGGTTAAAGAGTAATATGAAAAGTTAAAGAACCAATAGTGCAAACATTTTAAGGGTAGAATAATCTAGAAACTAAGGAAAATTGATGAATTAGGACTAAATTGAATAGGTGAAGAATTATGAGGGACTAAATTGCAATTTTACTACATTGAGTAATGACTCAAGGATGGAATTTTAAAAGATCATAAAGGGTAAAATGGTCAATTGGAAGAGAGAGAAATCTAGAAAGTAATGATGATGTTGATGATATTTTATAATTATTTAATTAGAAAAATATTATTTAATAAGATATTTATTATTATTCAATTATTTTATTTAATATTTATATATTAATTATTGTTATTATTAATATTATTGTTATTGTGAAATAAATTAAAATATGAAAAATGGATGGTGATAAAACACATGTGTAATAATATGTATATGTACAAGTGTAATATTTATATTGTTTATTAAATAGATATTTATTTATTTATTATCATTATGTAAAAGATATTTATTTGATTAAGTACAAGTGTAAAAAAATATTTGTATACATTTGTAATATATGTATTAGTTATTAGTTAGATATTTATTATTAACTCTATATATATATATATATATATATAAGAAAAAAAAAGGAGAAAGAGAGAAGAGAGGAGAGTTACAGAGAAGAAGCAACGAAAATAGGGAAAGAAAAAGGGAAAGAAAAGTAAAATGGGGAAATTAGAGATTTAAAGCTTGGAGCTCATTTTGGTAAGTTAATCAAGTCCTTATCTTTTAATTTTGATATTTTAGAAGCTTTAGAATAAGGTTTTGATGAAGCTAAGTTGACATATTGAAAGTTTATGAGTTCTCAAGTATATTTTATGTCAAACAAAAAGATGAATTAGGGACTTAATTGAATGAATTTCAAGTTAGAATTGATGAAAGGATTAAATTGAGAAATAAGTTATAAGAAACAGTTTTTGACAGAAGCAGTAGCCTAACTTTGAAAAATCACCAAAAATGGTAGAAATTGAATTAGAAGTTGAATGAGATATTTAATTAAAGCTTATTGAGTATATTTTCACATAAAAGAAATAGAGAAAGTAAAAGAATTCTGTAGTCTGAGATATTTATATTTTCGTGAGACTGGTTCAGAATGATTTCGAGATCCGCTATTCTGACTTGGAAAAATCATTAAAAATTGTATAAAAATAATTTTGAGACATAATTTATATTTTTAGATTCCTGAATGAGTCTATTTTCAATATAAAAAACGATAACATCATTCAAATACCGTACAAGGAGATAATTTATTTTTAGTGAGGAAGGGTCGGAATTGTCAGACAACAGAATAGGGGTGATTTCAAAGAATAAACTGTACTGATTTGCTAAACAAAAAATTCTGAAAATTTTCTGGTAAGACAATATGTGAGTCTAGTTTTAATGAAAATTTACAAATCTTAATTTCAAGTTCTGTACCTCAAGATATAAATAATTTTGTGACCATGACGCAAATGGACAGTTTTGAATATACATATAAGTAAATAGTGAAATTATTGATAATGTTACTTATAGCATGTTATATAAATTAAAGATGTGGAATGGAGAGGAGGAGGAGGAAAATATGTATGAATATTCAGCTAGCATGGCTAATTTGCATGTTTTAGGCTCAGGGACTAAATTGAATAAAAGTAAAACTTTATGGGCAATTTTGTAAAAATGTTAGAAATGGCCAATTTGCATGAAATAGATTGTTTTATTATTTAAAATTTCAAAATTGAATGAAATTATTAATTTAGTTCAAGATTGGGGAAAAACATGTTTTAAGGATTAAATTGAAAAGTGTTGAAATTATGAAAAATTCTAATATTTTATAGAATTCATGGGTTGTTATCAATTTGTATGAGAATAACGGCTGGAAATAAGGATTTAATTGCAAGAATTTTAGTTTTTTTAAGCCTAAGGATGAAATCGTCATTAATTAAAAGTTTAGGGGTAAAATGGTAATTTTGTTTATAGCTTTAATTGAATGTATTAGAATATGAAATAAATGAAAACGATGACCAAATTTATTTATAAAGATCCGGATGACTCAAACACAAGACTTGAACGTGGAAAAGAAATGATATTTATCATGACATGTAAATATGTGATTATCTTTGATATGTTGATACAAGGAAATTAAGTATGTTGAGACGAATGATAAATCCAAGTAAAACATGTCGAGAAAAATAAATACGTTTGAGGGACAATATGTTTAATTTTAATTGGTTCCAAATATAAATGTTAGACGAAATAAAATATTTGATAAATAAGTTGGTAACTTCGGTAATGCTCCGTAACTCTATTCTGATGTTGGATTCGGGTTAGGGGCGTTACACAAACAGAACTAGTGCACCCTAAGGGAAATGACTAGGTCGACCAAAGCCCCTGTCAGTAAGTTCTTGCAACTGTGCTTTCAACTCTTTCAATTTAGTAGGAGTCATTCTGTAAGGTGCTATAAATATCGGAGTTGTTCCCGGAACATGATCTATTGAAAATTCCACCTCTCTATCTAGTGGTAGTCTAGGTAATTCTTCTAGGAACACATCAGGAAATTCACAAACAACTAGTACTAACTGAATCTTTGACTCAGATACTTTAGTATTCAATACATATGCAAGGTAAGCATCACATCCTTTTTTGAAATACCTCTGAGCTGATATAGTTGATATCACATTAGACAACCCATCCAGTTTATCAGATTCAACACGAAGCAATTTACCATTCTGGCATTTTAACACTATATATTTCGGTTTACAATTCACCATTGCATCATGTTAAGTTAACCAATCTGTTCGCAAAATCACATCAAATTCATCAAAGGGCAATGGCATCAAATCAGCCAAAAAACAATAACTTTTTACCATCAGTGGGCAGTTTTTACAAATTTTATCCACCATAACATACTGGCCCAGGGGATATGAAACTTTAACCATAAATTCAGTGAATTCAACAGGTAAGTTTTTAACAGGCACTAACTTTGTGCATGTATGAATGAGTGGAACCAAGATCAATCAAAGCAGTAACATCAGTATCAAGAAAAGAAAATGTACCAGTAATGACATCTGGTGCAGAAGTGTCCTCTTTGGCACGTATAGCATATGTTCTTGCCGGTGCTCCATCTTCAAATTTAACCACTGAATCTTTTGTAGCTCCTCGGCTACCACTGACATTTTCGGGGTATCGGGGTGGTCTACCTCTTGAACCAAGGTTACCCGACTTCGAAGTCTGATCTGTATCTTTTTCAACTATTTCCAAACGATCTTTGAGAAAACGATCAAGAGAACCACATTTATAGTAGACTCCTATTTTCATACGGCACTCTCTAAAATAAATTTTATTACAATATTTGCATTTCGGTTTGGGATTTCCAACACTTCCCACACTAGTTACAGATGGTGAGAGAGATCTAGGATTTGAATGTTAGGAGCCTCATTCTTTTCCAGAATACCCTGTAAATGTAGTAGAACGGTCATAGTACTTCTTTAATTTATTTGAAATAGAAGATTGTGATTTCCCCATAGGTCTTTTGCTAAAAGTCTGGGCTTCTCTTTTTGGTTGTTTTTTTCTTTACTTAATTCCTCTGCCTTGTGTACTCGATCAGCTAGTACTACAAATTCTCTTAATTTTATAATTCCAATCAACATCGTGATATCTTCATTTAATCCATCTTCAAAACGTTTACACATATCAGCCTCAGTCGAAACTCATTCTTTGGCATATTTGCTCAATCTGACGTTTACACATGCATTCAATCAAACATATTAGTCATATAATTTCTCATGTATACAAGTAAGCATAGATGAGCTCATTACGCCACAACTCTTGGGTATTTCAAAAACATTCAGAACATTATTCTTTTAAGCCTTTTAATTTCTCATATAAATGATTTTATCCCCTGAATTATTGAAATATCGATAGATACTCAGGTAGTATACACAAAGTATACAATTCTATGATCCGTCAATTTATGTTCAGAAGTACCCATTAGGGCACATAATCAGAGAGCACACTCTCGAGCTATATATCAGGATATTAGGGCAAATCGTGTAACACGTAACAAGAAGCTTATCTGGGCCAAATCAAGTTTACTCGTAAGAGCCATGCATCATGTATTAGGAAGTTCACAAAGAACTTTTAACTGGGAAAATCATGTAATATATGCTCTAAATAGCCAATTATCATGGAGTTCATGTGAGCCATGTCAGGATGCTCACGAAGAGCTGCGCTTGTGTCTGCAACATATGTAAGATCACAACTGGGCAAATCATGTATCAAAGAGCTCACACAGAGCTGAGGTAGTCCACAACGCATGCAGAAATACTACCTATCAGTATACTCGCAAAACTATATAAATATCAAGATGCTCTAGAGGGCTTTATCAGGATTACTCATCCGAGCTATTTCCTGTCTGCAACACATGCAAGAATCTCTTTGTATCCATTGAATTTCATCATTCAGACATAATTTCTCCATTTCTCAAGCATTATCAAGCATATAACAAATTTTGTGCATTTAATCTTTGCATACATTCACACAATATAACATGTAATTTAAATGTATCAACATTCATAATTAAGTTACACAAACTTACCTTGATACTTGTTCGTACTTGAAATCTACTAATCCGAAACTTTTTCTTTCCCCCGGTCTAACTTAGTATTTGAGTCTTCCGGATCTATATAAATAAATTCAATCATCAATTTTATCCAATTCATATTATATTGAGTTCAATTTACACCCTAGGCATAATTACCATCTTGCCCCCAAACTTTTCATAAATTCCTATTTCCTCCTTAGGCTCGGAAAATGAAATCCTCATAATTTAATCCCTATTCCAAGCCTAAATAAAATTCTCATGTATCATTTATAGCTAATAAATTCCATAAAATTTAGAATTTTCCCATTAATTCTACAACTTTACAATTTAGTCCCTAATCTCAATTTCATGAAAATTCACTTTACAAAAGTTATCTATCTATCAATAACCTTTCATTTTCTACCATTAATTTCAAATTTTCAGCATTTACATCCAACTCAACAATTGCATTTTATGCAATTTGGTCCTTTCCCTAATTAATCACTTAATTGATAAAACTTTCTTATCAGTATTTTCGTACGACTTTCATATCATATTATAGACCATGAAATATTATTAAAATAAATTTTATTTCTAACTTAGATTTGTGGTTCTGAAACCATTGTTCCGATTTCACTTGAAATGGGCTGTTACAAAATATCATACTATTAACAATAAGAGTAATCTAAAGTGCTTTTTTTTTTAAGGTTTTTCCATTTTTTTAAAGGTTTTTCCATTTTATGTACTAAATTGGATAATTTCAACCATAAATAAACCAATTAATAGATGTGGAATGCCTACGTTTTAAAAGCTGAAAGCTTTGATTAAGAAGTTTCAAGATCAAATTGATACAATTTGTAAATGTGCATGGTTAAATTTATTGAATTATTTAAAATTAAGATCAAATTAATAGAATATGTAAGTATTGAGGACTAAATGGGCTATTATACTTGTTAGAAAAAAAAATTTCATTACCAATTTAATAACAAGTGACTAAAATAGGAACGAATTCAAACATTAGTGCCTAGATTGAGAATTTTTAAAGTTGGGTGACCGAAACAGGAACACGAGCTTAGTTGTATAGTTTATACTAAAATTTTTTTGAGATTAATGAGAATTTTCAAAAAAATTAAGAGAACTTAATTAAAATTTTCAAAAAAAAAAAGGAAGAAGGTATAATAAGAATTTTTAAAATTTTGAAGGGGCCTAATTAAAATTTTCTAAAAACTTCAAGAGAGAAATAAAATTTTCCAAAAAAATTGAGAGTCTAATTAAAACTTTCTAAAAATTTCAAGGGAGAAATCAAACTTTCTCAAAATTTTGGGGAGACCAAGTCCCCTTACACCCCCCATAAGGATCCACCCCTGTAAAAAATAATCAACAACCGAGATATAGTGAAATAGTAAAGTAGTTATAGATAAGCATTCTTTAGGATTCAAGTTTATATATATTGGTATTTTTCATGTACATGTCACAGTACATATTCAATATTGTTCCCTAAGTTCAAGCTTGAGTTCTTTCTTAAGATTGCAATGTGTCTTAGCATTCTATCTGTCACTTGTTGGTTATATAAATATATATACCTTTATTGTTGTTTTAGTTAAATATGTCATTATAAAAATAGTAAAAAGATGAGAACACCTTTATATCAATAGTAAATTCTTTATTAAAATAGGACTTTTTAAGTAATTTGTTGATTGAATTAATGTTGATTTTACTTGTGACACTTGAGTATAATATTTTAAAATTAAAGTTTTAAAACTAAATACCAAGATAGAAAATTTTTCAGAAGTTTAGAAAACAAATAATTAAGCAAGATCCACATGATTCATGAGGCCTTCATTGCTAATCGATCCAAAACTTTATGGCGGCGATTGTAACGCCCCTAACCCGAGTCAGTCACTAGGATAGAGTTACGAAGCATTACCGAAGTTACAAATTTATTTATCAGTCATTTTATTTCATCTAGCATTCGTATTTGGAATCAATTAAAATCAAACATATTGTTCCTTAAACATACTTATTTTTCTCGACATGTTTTGCTTGAATTTATTACTCGTCTCAACAGACTTAATTTTTTTTGTATCAATGTATCAAAGATAATCACATATTTATATGATGTCATGATAAATATCATTCTTTTTCTGTTTTTCATAAACATAAATCAATTAATTCATTATATCAATATTTTATATACCATCAACATGTATTTCCTTACGTCACATAATTCCATGTAACACTTACCATTTTTGTCAAAATTAGTGAACGTCTTATGAGATTAAGTACTTCGTTTTCTTGATGCCATAGTCCAACTATGGTCTTACATAGAATCACATAATCATATATTGCCATGGTCCAACCATGGTCTTTTTCATCAATTCGTCTTTTATCGCTGAATGAAAGTACTCAACCCAGCGTTCTACTCAATTTGAACATTTAATTCAATTTGTAACGCCCCAAATTTCTGTTTTTTCAACTTTTGTGAATTATTGGTATGAAAATTTTTTTAAATGTGTATTTGCAATAATTTAACACAAATAATTGTTTACTTTAGTGGATATGTGCTCTGGGGGTGTTGGGGAGGTCCCAAGTTCAAGCCTTAACTTGGGTGAAATTTTGGGTTTTATTGAATAAAGCTTAACTCTAGGTAACTAGATTTTTAAGAAAATGTTGGTGAAAACACAACAGAATGGGCCTGCTGGTCTGGGGGATAGGTGGAGTGTAAATAAGAGGGAGGTCTTGTGTTCGAGTCGTCATAGAGGCATTAATTTTTGCTGTGCGCTGAGAAGGAGTTAGAGTTTGAGTCTAATACTGAATAGTGGAGTAGTGGAGGGAAGTAGGGGTTACCAAAAAATCTGATCATTATTCTTTGTTTTTTTTTTAATCCCCAAAACAGATTATTTTCTCTTCCATCTGATGTTAATTTTTAGTCTTGCTGCCAAAATTTTGGTGATTCTTCTCCTTCTTTTTCTTCATGATTTTTCCTACATTCTGTCCTCTTTGCGATTTGCTTTGGATCACGATTGTTGGGTAAGTGGTTATTTTCTTTTGGTGCTATCGTTTACTAAGTTGGATGATAATGGAGGTTGGTTTTACTGCTGGTTAGGGGTTAATCAGGAGGCTAGAAATCAAAGATTCGACGAGTTGGAATCGGAGTAGTGTTCGTCGGTAGTAAGCCGAATTGTGGTTTTTGCGTTTAGTCAATTTAAACTTTGTTTTGGGTTTCTGAAAGTTCTGGATACTGATTATAGGTATTAAAGTGCTCGGGATTGGATTAGCATTGAAAATGAATTAGGTGTGTACTCCGAACGCACTAAAAGCGCGATTTAGTGAAATCCAAAAACAAGGCTGTCGACGTCACACGGGCATGTGGACTACCCGTGTAAAGCCCGTGGGGCGAGACACAGCCGTGTGGTCGACGAGCTAGGCCATGCGCGTGCTACATGGGCGCGATGAACACGAGCATGTGAGGCTGGCTAGACCGTGTGTGAGGCACGGGCTAGGCCAATTGGGCCGTGTGGGCCACACGGGCGTGTGGGCCCACACGAGCAAGCCACATGGGCGTGTGAGCCCATTAATCTAAATTGTTCTGAAAGGTTACACGGGTCGCCCTAGTCAACTGTGACCTATTATAGGGTCGGTAAGCGATACTGAGACCCCTTGTCTGTAATGTGGTAAAATAAATGTGTATGTTAGCATGTTAAATTTAACATCTATACTGATTTTGATCTGATATATATATATATATATATATATCTGTAATGTGGTAAAATAAATGTGTATGTTAGCATGTTAAATTTAGCATCTATACTGATTTTAATCTGATATATATATCTGTATGATCTATTTACTGTATGAAAGCATGCCATTATATTATTTATGTTGCATTGCATTGGGGTGGGATTATTAGTGAAGAGAAAGAAGACTGTAAGGCTTATAGCTGATTATTTGGCAACTACGCTATATTGATTATTATGTGTAATTGTACGGTACCCCATGGTGTGTAGGGTTGGATGGGTTGATTTTATCCCCATACTTAGTGTGCAGGGTTGGGTGGGTTGATTTTATCCCTACATGGTGTGTAGGGTGGACAGAGATGGTGTGCAGGGTTGGTGGGCATGTACTGTACTGCTCTGATATGCATGTATTACTGTATAGGCTAAGGTCCAGATATATCTGTATCTATTCTGAGTGGGCTAAGGCCTACACTGTATCTGTTAAGGGCTCAGGCCCGATTTATGACTGATTGATTGATATCTGTTATATGCATGCTTTACTGTGGGGATGTACACACTAAGTTTGTGAAAACTCACACTTTCATTTTATTTATTTATCAGGTAATCATCAGTAATAGATGGATCGATGCAGCGGAGGGCTCATCTGTGACCACTGAGATGTTTGCTACGGTTTATGACTTTAATATTTTTTACTGCTTTTATTATATTGGGGTTATTTATGTAATTTGAGACTTGAACTGTTTTCGTTTTTAGTTTGGGATTTAAACTATTATTTATGGATTATTTTAAAACTGTGAACGTCACGTAGACTTTGTTTTTCTAAAATTAACTAAGAGCTTCCGTGTAAAAAGAAATGGGTTTAAACAAAAAACTTGACTATCAGTTTTCTGACTTAAGTGAAGATAATAACTGGAACGATTTTCAACATGTTAAAGCTTTTCCAAAAGCACTCTCATGTGGCGCCGCCAGATTCAGCCATAACGTCTAGGCTAGGTTTGAGGTGTTACACAATTTCCATATTTTTACCTTATTTACCTTATTCACAATTTAATAACAAACGTATGAAATAATACCTCATATCATTCATGTCAAAACTATTTTTATTTTAAAAAACAGGAGTCGATTTAAAAATAAAAAATTGAGTCGCCATCAATCCTTTATATTTAGGTGTGATCGGTTCACCTTATAAAATGTTTTGTTTTACTAAAACATCGATTTTAGCCTACGAAATTTGAGAAAATGGGTTCGGGAGTCGGTTACATATGAGGAAGGATTAGCACCCTCGTAACTCCCAAAATTGGTACCTAATTGATTAATTAATGTCCTAATGTCAAAATTTTGAAAAGATTTTAATACACGATCCTTTTGATTTTTCAAAACTTAAGTGTTGAAAGGATATTCAATTATTTGGGTCAAAAAGAAAAGTCAAAACCCAGTAAGTTAGGGCATGATCTCTCGAATTCCCAAATACAGAATACTACCTTATTTTTTAGAAATTTTTACCTCAAGACAACAAAATGTCACATCCAGTAAGTTAGGACGCGACACCTTGAATTCTCAAGAATAAACCTTTATTTGAAATTCATGTGTTTTATTTTTAAAAAAGGTACTCAAGCATTTGGACTCAATGGGAAAAATCGAAACCTAGTAAGTTAGGGCACGATTTTCCCAAAGCTCCTAAATGTCGAATATTGCCTTATTTTAGAAAGCTTTTGAATAATAGCAAGTGTGGAAATGAAATATATTTATTTAAAAATAAAAATAAAAAACAATATGAGGATTAAATAAACGAATAAAAATAAAAAGAATAATTAATAATTAAACAATTAAATGGATAAATAAAAAAGGTTAAAAAAAGGCTTAAGTCAACCTAACTCTCACAATATGAGGATTCAGCGAAATTCCTCCACCAAAATCCAACTCAAACGAAAGCAACTAAAAAAGAAACGAAGATGAACGAAGAACAAAATAAGAGCAAGCCACAAAAAATAAGAACGCAAGAGAGAGAGAATTTTGAGTGAATGCTCACAAGAATTCTTATTGCTCCCAAACTCAATTCATTTACAATGAAGGGAAATGCCTCTATTTATAGTTGAGCCTCCCCAAATTCAACGGTACAGATCAATTATATCAACGGCTAAGATTAAAGGGTATCTACAAATTAAATCTCTAAGATTACAAAATCATATCTTCTAAGATTGCATATCATATCTAAGATTGCATATCCTTGAAGATTATGTTTCCATATGCATCAAGCTTGTAGATGGACCTTCAATCTTCTCAAGTAATGGGCCATTCCGATGGAGCCAAATGATATATTTGTAATTTTGGACTAGACTTTGACTTTGTTTTATTATTTTGGGTTTATTATTTTTTGTATGGACCCGGGATAAATTGGCCTATTACAGTTCATAATGCTAACAATTAATCACTACAATTCAGCCATATAAACTTTACTCAATTCAATTCAAACATGTAATCACACAATTAGGTTACATGAACTTACCTGGTTAAATCGCAAAAATACCAAGATTCAGGAGCGTTTTAGTAATTTTCTATTTTCCTCGATTTTTCAACCGATCTTAATCTAAATTAATAATTTCATTCAATTTATTAATTTAGACAATAAAATAATTCATTCGCTCAATTTGGTCATTATTTATAATTTTACAAAATTGCCCTAAAGTTTTACTTTTATTCAATTTAGTCCCTGAGCCTAAAACATGAAAATTAGCCATGCTAGCTGAATATTCATACATATTTTCCTCCTCCTCCTCTCCATTCCACATCCTTAATTTATATAACATGCTTATAAGTAACATTATCAATAATTTCACTATTTACTTATATGTATTTTCAAAACTGTCCATTTGAGTCATAGTCACTAAATTATTTATATCTTGAGCTACAGAACTCCAAATTAAGATCCTCTAATTTTCCCTGAAATTAGACTTACGTATCTTCTTAAACAAAAATTTTCAGAATTTTTGGTTTAGCCAATAATAACAGTTTATTCTTTAAATTCACCCATGTTCTGTTGTCTGACAGTTCCGACCCTTTTTCACTAAAAATTAATTATCTCCTCATATGGGATTCGGATGATGTTCCCATTTATTTCTCTTGAAAATAGACTCATTCAGGATTTTAAACATATAAATTTAAACCCATAATTGTTTTTCTCAAATTTTTGATGATTTTCCAAAGTTAGAACAAAGGATCTCGAAATCCTTCTAACCTTGTCTCACAAAACTTATTATAACTCATAATTTACAACTCCATTTCTTATACCGCTTCTTCTATGAAAACCTAGATTCGATAAGATTTAATTTCATATTTTATTCATCCTCTAATTTGGTTTTAACAACTTTTAGTGATTTTTCAAAATTAGCTACTGCTGCTGTCCAAAACTGTGTCTTATAACTTATTTTACAATTAGATCCTTTACCCAATTCTCACTTGAAATTAATTTTATCAATTTAACCCCTAATTCACTAATTAATTCAACATAAACTATATTCAAAAACCTAAGAACTTTCAAAACTTCAACTTAATTTCAACAAAACCTTGTTCTAAAGCTTCCAAAACATCAAATTAAGTAAAAAGGACTTAATTGACTTACCTATTAAAGCTCCAAACTCTCAAATCCTAGTTTCTACTTTTCTTTTTCTTTCTTATTATTTCTTTCCCACTTTCGGCCAAGCTTCTGTTCTTTTTCTTCTTTTGTTTCTTTTATTTCTTTCTTTTTATACTTATTCTTTTATTTTATTTACTCTATATATATATTAACTAAATATTCATTATACAATTAATTACACATATATACAATTGTACACATATTTTTACTACATTTGTACATCATCAATATCATACACTTGTCATTCATCTAATTTATTTATCAAATAAAAATCTTGTAAAATAATTATTTAATTAACAAATATCTTTTTAACTTAATAATAATAAATAATAAATAATAAATATGTATTTAATAATCAATATATATATATGACAAATGTTCATTATCTTCACCCTACATTTGTCTATATTTAATTTATTTATCATATAAATATCTCATAATGTAATTATTAATTATAAAATATCTTATACTTAAATTATAAGTAAATTATTACAATTGTACAAATATGATTTTTACACATTTATATTTTTAATACCATACATTTGTATTTATTTAATTTGTTTCATAATATAATATAATTATAATATAAACAATTAATAATAATATATAATATATATACCTAAGAAAAATCTCAGATTTTTCAATTTGATTGCCGCCTCAGTTATATCAAATGGCCTATTTGCCATTTTGGTTCCCTTTCTTTTTATTAGTCTATAATTAGAAAATCTAGTTCTTTTTCCTAATTACCCTTAATTCAAGCTAATTCACCTAATCAAAACCTAATTAACTACACAATTAACTTCATAAATATTTATAAAAATATTTACTGCTCAATTTATAATATCGAGGTCTCAATACCTCGTTTTCGACCTAATTTACCTAATAATTTATTTTAAATCACAAAATTCACTAATTTAAAAATATTTTTAAAATCTCGCTTAACTTATAATTATTAATTAATAGATTTTTCTAACTTTTTCGTCGAATTTAGTTATCTCGAATTACTGTTCCGACACTACTGAAATTGGGCTATTACAAAGAGGGTGGAGAATAAATTGGGTTACTTGTGGGAAGAAGCAATAAAGTGCAAAACTAAAATGGAGAATGGAGCTTGTGTTTCACTCACTTCCATTATCAAATGAATGAATTGCCTTCTCTTGGAATAAGAATGACTTGCATTTAAACCATGTCCATGTCGGATAAAAGTGCAAAAAGAAAAAAAGTGTAATATTTTAACAATTCCTTACTTAAGAATCACAGCCAAGTATAAAGGTGTGATGACCTTGGGTTATTCCAAAATTGGAGGAAAATAAATATATCATACTTTATTGAACATGTTAGCATAAACAATGGACAGATTTGTTTCATGATTACTTTGGCTTTCTTTTTTTAGCTCTCTTTAAATTTTTGGTGGTATCTATTCTATCACAAGCTTTTAATGTCGAGGAAGATAAATGCCGAAAGATTGGCTTTTGTAAGAGCTATGAAAGCACCAATGTTTAAAACTTTGTAGTATTTAACTCCTACTCAAACCTCTACCCAACCAAACCATAACAAGAGCCAAGTGAGAAGAGTGAAAAGAGTGTAGAAAGGGGGAAATGCCTCCTTACATCCCTCTACACATCACTGAAGAAGTAAAAAGTACTTCGGGTCGATGGAACATACGAGGGGCCATTTTGTTCAGTCTCTGGTTGCAGGTCCTATTGGTTCTGGTGGCTCCACTCAGAAAATCAGCCAGAGGAAAATTCAATGTCATCCTAATTTGGTTTGCATATTTGCTAGCTGACGCAGTTGCCAATTTTGCAGTTGGTCTCATCTCCAATAGCCAACGCAATCAATATTACAATGCTGGCTACAAGGCCAACCAGAAGCCTGAAGAGAATAGTAATCTATTAGCATTTTGGGCTCCCTTCCTTCTATTACACCTCGGAGGCCCTGATAACATTACAGCTTTTGCTCTCGAAGATAATGAGCTTTGGCTAAGACACTTTCTAGGCCTTGGCTTTCAAGCGGGGGCTATTGTTTATGTCTTCATCCAGTCACTTCCCAACAAGAACCTATGGGTTCCCACATTACTCATGTTTGTGGCTGGTATAATCAAGTACGGCGAGCGAACATGTACATTGTATAAGACGAACTTGGACAAATTTCAAGATTCCATGCTCAAAAATCCAGATCCTGGGCCCAACTATGCTAAACTTATAGAGGAATATGACTTCAAGAAAAAGAACAAACTCCCAACATAAATCACACTGGAGCCTGATAAAGAAGCCAAGGCTTCTAATATTCCACCTAAGAAGGATTGCTTAAAGGACTTGCAGGTGGTGCATTATGCTTATAAATACTTCAAAATATTCAAGGGACTTGTTATTGGTCTCATCTTCAGCTTTCATGAGCGCGACGAAAGCCGTGATTTCTTCAAAATTAGGGACACTGAAGATGCTCTAAGGGTAATTGAGTTTGAACTCAACTTCCTGTATGGAACTTTCTATACCAAGGTGGAAGTTCTACACTTAATGAGGAACAAGATCTATGTTGGTTATATTTTACGATTCCTAGCTTTTGCATGTGTTTTGGCTACTCTTGGAATCTTCTATTTCAAAGTAAACAAACATGAATTCCACGGAGTTGATATTGGAATCACCTACATCTTGCTTCTTGGTGCCATTGCCCTGGATGTAATGGCCATCTTCATGCTCATTTTCTCATATCGGAGTATTGCTTCTATAAAGGACCCTAAACGTCTACCCTGGTGGGCATCTATCGACAAAGCTTTCCTTATCCTCATGAGGCCGTAGTGGAAGACTTGTACATGTAACCTTAAGTACAAGCACAATCCCAAACACAAACTACTTGCCACTCCCCCTGTAGTTGGAAGGTGGTCTGGATCCATCTCATCACACAACTTAATAAGGTTGTTAAACCGTGGCCTGCATTGCAACATTGGACCAGCAGCAAGTCAGCATAGAAGCTGAATCAAGGAAGCTGCATCATTTTGTTTATTTTGTAATCTTTTAATATCATTGTATCTATAGTTAGTAGGATTTATGAAAATCTTAATGTGATGTAATAGCTAGCATGATAGCTTTATATTTTATGTAACTTTAGGCTAAGTTTAGTCAAAGCATTTATAGGAGCAATTGCACATTAGGTGGCTATCTACTATCATTTTTCTCTATATGTAACCTATTGAAGAAATAAAAAAGTGTGGGGATTTTCAGTCTTTCTTTAATTTTCAAATCTCTTGTTTTTCTTTACTTTCAAGCTTCTTTCATTTCTCTGAAAGTTTCAAGTTATTGAAGCTTTAATTTCCTTCATACTTTATCCGGTATTAGTGTGAGTTATTCTTTTTGTTCATACTTAATCCGGTTTAAATAGAGTCTTTTGTTCCAACAAATGGTATCAAGAGCCTGTTGTCTTTGAGGGCCTTGGTTGTATTTTGTTTGTGAGCGATTTGTGTTTGGGAGAAAAGAAGCTACTTTTGTTGTTGATCTGTTTGCTTGGTTGCTGCAAGATGAGCTTTACACCTCCACCACCACTAGTGTTTTCTGGAGAGAACTACCACATTTGGGTAGTCAAGATGAAGACATACCTTCAAGCTCATGACTTATGGAGTGTAGTTGAGAATGATGTTGATCCAGCTCCACTGAGGGCCAATCTTACTGTTGCTCAGATTAGACAGCACAGTGAGGAGAAAGTCAAGAAGCACAAAACCATGGCCTGCCTGTAGAATGGAGTGTCTGATGTTATCTTCACTCGCATCATGGCTTGTGACTCACCTAAACAAGCTTGGGAAAGGTCGAAGGAGGAGTTCATGGGGTCTGATAAGACAAGGCAACAACAAGTGATCAACCTTAGAAGAGAATTTAAGAATCTGAAAATGAAAGAGTCAGAGAGTATCAAGCAATATGCAGATAGGATCATGACTACTGTCAACAGCATAAGGTTTCTTGGTGAAGATTTTAGTGAGAGCAGGGTTGTTGAGAAGGTTATCACTACTCTTCCTGAGAGGTTTGAGTCAAAGATCTCCTCATTGGAGGACTCGAGAGACCTCACAACCATTTTTTATCTGAGTTAGTGAACTCTCTTTATGCACTTGAGCTGAGAAGGGCTAACAGGCAAGAAGAGCATCCTGAGGGAGCCTTCTAAGCAAAAGCTAGAGATAGCTCAGGATCAAGTCAGAAAGGCAAGAAACCTTGGGTTGATAGAATGGAGAAAACAAGAAAAGAAGGCGGAAAAAGGAGGTTTCCACCATGCATTCACTGCAGGAAGACCAATCATTTGGAGAAGTACTGTTGGAATAGGCCAGATATTCAGTGCAAGAGCTGTAAACAGTGTGGTCATCATGAGAAAGTGTGCAAGAACAAAGAGAAGGCACAAGCTCAGCAGCAAATGCAAGCTAAGCCTGCTGAGGACTTTCAAGCTCAAGAAGAGCATGTTTTTTCAGCTTCATGCCTTACAACCACAAGCAAAGCTAAATGTAGTTGGCTTGTGGATAGTGGATATTCATATCACATGGCAGCTGATAAGGGTTTGTTCAAGCATCTTGACAGCAGTTTCACCTCAAAGATCAGGATAGGTAATGGGAACCTGATTGAAGCTAAAGGCAGAGATGATGTTGTGATCAACACTTGTTCAGGTAACAAAGTTATTTCAGATGTTCTCTTTGTGCCTGATATAGATCTGAATTTGCTTAGTGTTGGTCAGCTTGTAGAAAATGGCTATTCACTTGCTTTTAAAAATGGCTCATGCATTGTTCAAGACTCTCATGGTCAAGAGTTAGTTACAGTAGCAATGGTAGACAGGTGTTTCGTGCTTGATTTAAATCAGTTTGAGAAGAAGGCCTACACTAGCCTTGTTGATAATGCTGGCTTATGGCACAAAAGACTAGGCCATGCTAATTTTAGATCACTTGATATGTTGCACAAGCTGAATTTAGTGGAGGACATGTCCAAAATTGAAGTAAGGGACTCTGTTTGTCAATCATGTCAGCAGGGTAAGCAGGCTAGGCTGCCTTTTCCAATCAATCAGGCTTAGAGAGCTAGAGAAAAGCTTGAATTGGTGCATTCTGATGTTTGTGGAGTAATGAGGACCCCTTCACTCAATGCCAGTAAGTATTTTGTACTGTTTATTGATGACTTAACCAGATTTTGTTGGGTTTATTTCTTAAAGCAGAAATCTAAAGTGTTTGAGGCCTTTAATAAGTTCAAGGCACTAGCTGAAAATCAGTCAGGCTGCAAGATTAAGGCATTAAGGACAGACAAGGGTGCAGAGTACTTGTTTGAAAAGTTTCAGAAGCTGTGTGAGCAGGCTGGGATCTATCATCAGTTAACTACAGTGTATACTCCTCAACAAAATAGAGTATGTGAGAGAAAAAATAGGACAGTGATGGATATGGCCAGGTGTTTGTTATTTCAAAGCAAACTTCCAAGTAATTTTTGGGCTGAAGCAGTCAATACTTCAGTGTACTTACTCAACAAGCTTCCAACTCATGTTGTGAAGGACAAGATTCTTTTTAAAGCCTGGCATGGATTAAAGCTATCTATTTCTCATTTGAAGGTCTTTGGTTGTGTCTGTTATGCTCACATTCCAGCTGAAAAGAGGACCAAGCTTGAAGAAAGAGCTGTTCCAGGGATATTTGTTGGGTACAGCAGTATCAATAAGGGTTACAGGGTGTTTGATCCCTCAACCAAAAAGATTTTGGTAAGTAGGGATGTCAAATTTGATAAAGAGAAAACTTGGAATTGGGATGGTTCAAATTCAAGTCAGTTTGAAGAAGACTTAGTTGATGGCAGTTTGGAATTAGCAGAAAATGAGCTCAGCAGTGATGATGTTGATGATCTACAAGTGAGAGGCACCAAGACCATTGCTGATGTTTACCAAAGGTGCAATGTGGCCGTTGTTGAGCCTTCAAGTTTTGAAGAAGCAGTCAGAGACAAATGCTAGAAGAAGGCCATGGAAGCTGAAATGAAAATAATCCACAAGAATGACACTTAGGATTTGGTTGATAGACCAGACCAGAAGAAGATTATTGGTGTCAAATGGGTTTTTAGAGCCAAATTCAACTCTGATGGCTCTTTGAATAAACACAAGGCTATGCTTGTGGTGAAGGGTTACAGTCAGGAATATGGCATTGATTTCATGGAGACATTTGCTCTTGTGGCAAGGTTGGATACAATTAAGCTTCTTTTTGCTTTAGCTGCACAGAAGCAATGAAAGGTTCACTAGCTTGATGTCAAGTCAGCCTTTTTAAATGGTTTCCTCAAGGAGGAGATTTACATTGAGCAACCAGATGGGTTTATAGTCCAAGGACAAGAAGACAAGGTTTATAGGCTGAAGAAAGCCCTGTATGGTCTGAAGCAGGCACCAAGAGCCTGGTATGACAGGGTTGATGCATACCTGTCTAGGCTCGGGTTTGAGAAGAGTGTTAGTGAACCTACACTCTTTGTAAAGAAATCTAAAAATGAAACTTTGCTTATTGTCTCACTCTATGTGGATGATTTGTTGGTGACTGGAAGTAAGGCTGATTTAATCTAGGATTTCAAGATACAAATGCAAGAAGCATTTGACATGACAGACTTGGGAACCATGACATACTTCCTTGGAATGGAAGTGAACCAGTCTGATCAAGGTATTTTTATCAGCCAGCATGCCTTGGCATTGAAAATACTCAACAAGTTTTACATGGAAAGTTGCAAACCTGTGAGCACTCTATTGGCTTAAGGAGAAAAGCTGTCTAGCTTGGGAGATCAAGAAAGAGTTGATGAAAAAGAGTATAGGAGCTTAGTTGGCTGTTTACTTTACTTAACAGCAACTAGACTTGATCTCATACATGCTGTCAGTCTATTGTCGAGGTTTATGCATTGTTGTAATACAACACATTTTAAGGCAGCTAAGAGGATACTCAGGTATGTTAAAGGAACCTTGAAGTTTGGTGTCATACTTAAGAAAAATGAGGAGCTTAAGCTGGTTGGATACTCAGACAGTGACTGGGCTGGTTGCACTGATGACATGAAGAGCACCTCGGGGTATTTTTTTACACTTGGCTCAGGTGTGTTTTGTTGGAGTTCAAGAAAGCAACAAACTGTTGCTTAGTCTACAGCTGAAGCAGAATATATTGCAGCAGCAGCAGCTGTAAATCAAGCCATTTGGCTTAGAAAGTTGCTAAGTGATTTAAATGAAGAGCAACTTGAACCTACTGAGATTAAAGTTGACAACCAATCGCAGTGGCCATAGCTAAGAACCCAATTTTTCATGGCAAGACCAAACATTTTAAAATCAAGTTTCATTTTGTTCGAGAGGCCGAGCAAACAAAGGAAGTGAGTCTTGTTCATTGTAGCTCACAACATCAACTGGCTGATATTCTGACCAAGCCACTCAGTGTTACAAGGTTTGAAGTTTTAGGGAAGAACATTGGTGTTTGTTGCATATAGTCCAAGGAGGAGTGTTAAACCGTGGCCTGCATTGCAACATTGGACCAGCAGCAAGTCAGCATGGAAGCTGAATCAAGGAAGCTGCATCATTTTGTTTATTTTGTAATCTTTTAATATCATTGTATCTATGGTTAGTAGGATTTGTGAAAATCTTAATGTGATGTAATAGCTGGCATGATAGCTTTATATTTTATGTAACTTTAGGCTAAGTTTAGTCAAAGCATTTATAGGAGCAGTTGCACATTAGGTGGCTGTCTACTATCATTTTTCTCTATATGTAACCTATTGAAGAAATAAAAAAAGTGTGGGGATTTTCAGTCTTTCTTTAATTTTCAAATCTCTTGTTTTTCTTTACTTTCAAGCTTCTTTCATTTCTCTGAAAGTTTCAAGTTATTGAAGCTTTAATTTCCTTCATACTTTATCCGGTATTAGTGTGAGTTATTCTTTTTGTTCATACTTAATCCGGTTTAAGTAGAGTCTTTTGTTCCAACAAAGGTACTGTCTGAAAAGCAATAGGAAAAGCATCCATGAATTCCCTAGTTGGTGGCAGATCATGTTTGAAAGCATACTTCGTTTCTTGAAACTCTATGAGTGTTTTAATAAATGTGCTACCTGCATTTGCCACGTCATTGAAGAATGTTTAACCCCTATTAGAAAAGGTCTAGGTAAAATTTTCTGGCCCTATTTCGAAAAAATCTTTTCCTTTTGTGCGAAAGATTTTATGGATGAGATGGTGTATGTGTCCCTCGAGCCATTCAGTCTGGACCTATGGAAATTCATCTTTGAGGAGCTAAAAACAAAATCTGAGTTTGCAGATACTCCAGAAACCGCAATGAGAATATCCTTAGCCAGAGGTGACTGGGCTTTGACGTATGCTTGTGAAGCACCAGAAAGTGGCGAGCTACGGAGGTATCTAATTAGGGTTCCGTATGATGAGAGCATTCTCTTGTGGCATATTGCCACAAATCTATGCTACCACCCTGATGATGAAAAGGATCGGAAGAATACAAAGCGGCAGAATGATAACAAGGAGAATCCGACAGATCGACAAGATAATGAGGAGGAGGAATTGACATATCGGCAGTTCAGTAAAACCCTGTCGGATTACATGCTGTATCTTCTTGTATTTCGGCCAACCATGATACCTGCTGTGGAGAGTATTGGGAAACTAAGATTTCGTGACACATGTGCTGAGGCTGAAATGTTCTTTAAGAGAAAGGAAGGCTGAAATGTTCTTTAAGAGAAAGGAAGGCTGAAATGTTCTTTAAGAGAAAGGATTTACACCCAAATCAGGACAAGAAGGCTTGAGAAGAATTATTGGATGTGAGGACGGATGTTGGCCCTCAGGAAGTGAAGGGAGACCGAAGTAAATCAGTGTTGTTCGATGCATGTATGCTGGCCAAAGAGCTAAATAAGATGAACAATAAGTGGAAAATAATGAGCAAAGTGTGGGTGGAATTAGTGTCATATGCGGCAAGTCATTGCCAAGCAAGTACACATGCAACACATGTAAGCCAAGGTGGAGAGCTTATTACCTTCTTTTGGTTGTTGATGGCTCACTTTGGTCTGAGGGAGCAGTTCTAAATCAATGAAGGACATGCAAGAGCCAAATTAATCGTGGGAATGTAATTTAAAAAATATTTTTTTTCCATTTTCATGCTTTGTTTTATCTTTTATTGTTACTGCACTAATCCTCAGCTAGAAATAAGTGTCATGTACTGTAGTTACTTGCATAGTCAGTTACTGTGTTGTAAGCTCCCCCCTTTACGGAGTTATGCTTATCTTAACTGAAATAAATTAAAGAGATTAGTTGGTATTAATTCTTATTTATAGTTCCCACTTATATTGTTGATGGGCATTTATCATTTTATTTAAAGGTTGAGAAGAAAAAATATTCAAATATCTCAAAAAGTGGTGGAACTTAGTAGAGAACTTGTAGGGCCATGGCTCTCCTAAAATGGTAAAATTTTAATTTAGGTCTTTTATAATTTATAAAATTTTAAATTAGTAATAATAAAATTACACTTTAACCCTAAAAAATGATAAAAATTTAATTTAACACTTTATAAATTATAAAGATATAGGTTAATAAAATGATAAATTTGTATTTTTATTATCATCAAAATATACAATTTAATTCCGCCTCAAAAAATTTTTTTTGACTTTGCCATTGATATCAAAGGAGACATCTTATTATATTATATATATATATATATATATAATATAAAATTATTGACTAAATCCGGTATCAATTTAAACACTTATAAGTTACAAAGTGAATATAATCATTAACCTTTTAAAAATAATTTCATTACTCATATTTATTTTTATATTTAAATATTGTAACTTTTAATACTTTTTAGTAAATTTTAAAACCCAATACATGATAACTTGGCAAGTGTTAATTGACATAAATGCCTACTGAATATCACCTCAACCCAACAAAACCATAATAAGAGCCAAGTGAGAAGAGTGAAAAGAGTGTAGAAGGGGGAAATGTGTAATACCTCGAAAATTTCTATCATTGATATAGTAAAGGAAATAAAGAAATAAAAAGAGAAATTTTGAGCTATGTCAACAAAATCTATTTAGGAAGTATATTATGATGTATTAATTCAAGAAAGGACTAAATTGTAAAAGTGAAAAAAGTTTTGTAGCCCAAGAGTAAATACTCAAAATTTGAGGGGTTGGAGTGTAAATATGGAAAAGTTAAAAGACTAATAGTGCAAATATTTTAAGGGTGGAATGATCTAGAAACTAACGAAAACGGATGAATTAGGACCAAATTGAATAGGTGAAGAATTATGAGGGACTAAATCACAATTTTACCAAATTAAGTGATGACTCAAGAATGAAATTTTAAAAGATCACGAAGGGCAAAATGATCAATTGGAAGAGAGAGAAATCTAGAAAGTAATTATGATTTTGATGATATTTTATAATTATTTAATTAGATAAATATTATTTTATTAATATGTTAATAAGATATTATTTTATTATTTTATATTTATTTAATTTAATTAGATAATGTAATAATTAATTATAAAATATCTTATACTTAAATTATAAGTAAATTATGTATTTAAATTACAATTGTACAAATATGATTTTTACACATGTATATTTTTAGTACCATACATTTGTATTTATTTAATTTGTTTCATAATATAATATAATTATAATATAAACAATTAATAATAATATATAATATATACCTAAGAAAAATATCAGATTTTTCAATCTGATTGCCGCCTCAGTTATATCAAATGGCATATTTGCCATTTTGGTCTCCTTTCTTTTTATTAGTCTATAATTAAAAAATCTAGTCCTTTTTTCTAATTACCCTTAATTCAAGCTAATTCACCTAATCAAAACCTAATTAACTACACAACTAACTTCATAAATATTTATAAAAATATTTACTGCTCAATTTATAATATTGAGGTCTTAATACCTCGTTTTCGATCCAATTTACCTAATAATTTATTTTAATCACAAAATTCACTAATTCAAAAATATTTTTAAAATCACGCTTAACTTATAATTATTAATTAATAAATTTTTTTAACTTTTTCGTCGAATTTAGTGATCTCGAATCACTGTTCCGATACTACTGAAATTGGGGTATTACAGCGATGGAAGAGGGTGGAGAATAAAGTGAGTTACTTGTGGGAAGAAGCAATAAAGTGCAAAACTAAAACGGAGAATGGAGCTTGTGTTTCACTCACTTCCATTATCAAATAAATGAATTGCCTTCTCTTGGAATAAGAATGACTTGCATTTAAACCATGTCCATGTCGGATAAAAGTGCAAAAAGAAAAAAAGTGTATTATTTTAACAATTCCTTACTTAAGAATCACAGTCAAGTATAAAGGTGTGATGGCCTTGGGTTATTCCAAAATTGGAGGAAAATAAATATATCATACTTTATTGAACATGTTAGCATAAACAATGGACAGCTTAGTTTCATGATTACTTTGGCTTTCTTTTTTTAGCTCTCTTTAATTTTTTTGTGGTATCTATTCTATCACAAGCTTTAGCTTTAATGTCGAGGAAGATAAATCTGAAAGATTGGCTTTTGTAAGAGCTACGAAAGCACCAATGTTTAGAACTTTGTAGTATTTAACTCCTACTCAAACCTCTACCCAACCAAACCATAACAAGAGCAAAGTGAGAAGAGTGAAAAGAGTGTAGAAGGGGGGAAATGCCTCCTTACATCCCTCTGCACATCACTGAAGCAGTAAAAAGTACTTGGGATCGATGGAACATATGAGGGACCATTTTGTTCAGTCTCTGGTTGTAGGTCCTATTGGTTCTAGTGGCTCCACTTAGAAAATCAGCCAGAGGAAAATTCAATATCATTCTCATTTGGTTTGCATATTTGCTGACTGACGCAGTTGCCTATTTTACGATTGGTCTCATCTCCAATAGCCAACGCAATCAATATTACAATGTTGGCTAGAAGGCCAACTAGAAGCCCGAAGAAAATAGTGATTTGTTAGCATTTTGGGCTCCCTTCCTTTTATTACACCTCGGAGGCCCTGATACCATTATAGCTTTTTCTCTCAAAGATAATGAGCTTTGGCGAAGACGCTTTCTGGGCTTTGGCTTTTAAGCAGGGGCTGTTGTTTATGTCTTCATTGATAAACGATAAATTATACATGTTTTTACCTCATGCTTAGCCTAAATTCTGGATGAATTATCATTGAAAGTATGGAAATTGGTGCTCTTAATCCTTTTATTTCATGTCTTATACTTAGGTGAGCATAGGGAAGTGAAAAGAACGAGAAACGGGCTAAAAACGAAGAAAATGGGCCAAAGAATGAAAACTACATGGCCTGGAGATTTGTCACACGGCCATGTCACACGGCCGTGCGACCTTGAGCTCGAACACGGCCTAACCCCGACTCACACGGCCAGACCACACGGCCGTGCCACCTTAACAGGCCCGAGCATGGCCTGGGCTTTGATCCACACGGGCGTGGCACAAGAGCTTGTCCCTGTTGTGAGGAAGTTTAATTTCACTCGGAAAAGGGTACTTAGGGGCTAAGAAAGGCATTCCAAAACTCTATATAAAGACCCTAGGGGGCAACTTCAAGTGTGTGCTTTTCTCCACCCAAAAGGTGTGCTTTTTCTTCCACAAAGGGTGCCGTATTTCCGCCAACACAGAGAGTAGAAGCAAGGAATTACTCCAAGGGAAGTCGATTGATCCATCTCAGAAGCCAAATTCTTCCTCAAGACTAAAGATCTCCTTTCAATTACCTATAGGGGTTTTAGGGTTCTTTATGTTTTGTTATCATTATTCTTTTGAGATGTTTTCTTTTATAACTACGAGCTAAATCCCCTAAATACTTGAGGGGGATGAAACCTAAGATAGATCTTGTTATTATTTTTTCTTGAATTATATGATAAATACTTGAGTTTTTCTTAATTATGTGTTATTAATTCTTGCTTTAATATTCCAGGATATTAATTCAAGTATTGATGTGCTTATTCGTAGGAGCAAAAGTCTCTGTCTAATAGTAGATCTAGCATAATTAAGCGGAGTTGCTCGCAATCCTAGACATAGGACGATGAAAATCTGTCGGATTAGGGTCAAACCTAATAAGGGAATCCATAGAACGAGTTAAGGCAACACTAGGGGTTTTAATTAGAAAGAGATTTCAATTAATCAACCTAGGGTTAGTTATTTTTAGTCTCGAGAGAGATATTAACATAAGTTAAGGATTTCTACGGATCAAGTCAAGTGAATAAATCGTCTAGTTCAAGAGTTGATAACAAGTGAAGTCTAGGTGGATTCTCCCTTGAGTATTGTCTAAATTAATCAATTTTCTTAAAAGTTTTTCCCAATTTACTTTTTGTGCATTCTTGGCTTAGTTTAATATTTAGTTTAGTTTAATAAAAATTCCCTTTTATTTCTAGGTTAAATAATAGAAAAAAAGTTAGTACTAGTACTTTTGGTTCCCTTGGGTACGATATCTCGGTCTTGCAATAACTATACTACTGTTCGATAGGTGCACTTGCCTTAAATCGTGATAATAGTTAGTTTCTGGTGTGATCATTTGTTATAAATTTTATTACTTCATATCGCGAATATCAAGTTTTTGGCACCGTTGCCGAGGAACTGAAATATTAGGAACACTCAATTTCTATTACTTTAGCCATTACTATTTTTATTTATTTCCAAACTTTAGTTTTATTTGTTTTATTTATTTATTTTAATTTTCTTTGCCTTTTCCCTTCCAGGTATCTCTAGTTTATGACTAGAAGAAATCCAAGAGGACCACTGCTTTTTTATGAAGATTTAAAAGCCACCGTTCGTAGAACTCGTAGAGAGATCAAACGAAGCTTACAATATCCAGAGCAGGAACAAGAACCTGAGCCTACTGAAGAGATGGAAGCAAACCAGGACAATCTACCACCGCCCGCGATAGCCGCAGAACCGGTGAACCAAAATAATGTTCCTCATACTATGTATAATTATGCTAAACCTAATTTGGCGGGTACTGAATCTAGTATTGTTAGGCCTATAATTTCTGCAAATAATTTTGAATTAAAACTTGATACTCGCGATATTAAGTAATAAAATTTATAAAAACTGATCACACCAAAAACTAACTAATATCACGATTTTAAAGGCAAGTGCACCTATCGAACAGTAGTATAGTTTAGAGGCAAGACTGAGTTATCGTACCCAAGGGAACCAAAAGTACTAATACTTACTTCCTTTCTATTATCTAGCCTAAAAATAAAAGAGGATTGTTTGAAACTAATTCTAAAACTAATTAAAAGTGCACAAAAAGTAAAGTGGGGAAAGATTCTTTGGGAAATCTGATTGATATAAGTAATTCTCAAGGGAGAATCCACCTAGACTTCACTTGTTATTAACTTCTTGAACTAGACGATTTCTTCACTTGACTTGATCCGTGGAGATCCCTAACCTGTGTTAATATCTCCGTCGAGGATAAGAACAACTAATCCTAGGTGGTTAACTAAAGTTTCTTTATTAATTAACACCCCTAGGTTGCATTAATTCGATCTATGGATCCCCCTATTAGGTTTGACCCTAATCCGGGAGATTTATGTCGCCCTATGTCCAGGGTTGCATGCAACTCCGCTTAATTATGGTAGATCTACTATTAAAACAGGGACTTTTGCTCCTCTGCCTAAGCACATCAGTTTCTTGAATTAATACCTAGGATTATTAAATCAAGAATGAAGAACACAAAATTAAGAACAATTCAAGTATTTATCATAATTCAAGAATAAATAATAACAAGATCTGTCTTAGGTTTCATCCCCCTCAAGTATTTGAGAGGTTTAGTTCATAATTAATAAAGGAAACATCTTAGAAGAAATAAGATAACAAAACATAAAGAACCCAAAAACCCCTGAAGGAATTTAGGGAGATCCTCTGTCTTGATATAGAATTCTGACTTCTGGGATGAATCAATCGGCTTTCCTTGGAGTAATTCCTTATTTTCACTCCTTGTGTTGGCAGAAATATAGCGCTCCTTTTTTGGAGAAAAGAGTACTCCCTTAGCGGGAAATAAGCACACCCTTGAAGTTACCTCCTAGGGTCTTTATATAGAGTTTAGAATGGCTTTCTTAGCCTCTAAGTATCCTTTTTTGAGTAGAATTGAACTTCCTCACGATAGGGACACGCCCGTGGGCCACGCCCGTGTAGATCGACAAGAGGCCGTATGTGGGCCTGTTGATGGTGGCATGGTCGTGTGGTCTGGCCGTGCTTGTCGGGGCTAGGCCGTGTTGGACTTTATGTGGCACGACCGTGGGACACGGCAGTGTGGTGAATCCCTGGGCCGTGTCATTTTCTCAGTTTGGCCCATTTTCTCCGTTTTTAGCCCGTTTCTCGTTCTTTTCTCTTCCCTATACTCTCCTGAGTATAAGACATGAAATAGAAGGATTAAGAGCACCAATTCTCACAAATTTAGTGATAATTTATCCAAAATATAGGCCAAGCATGAGGTAAAAATATGTATAACTTATTGTTTATCAAATACCCCCACACTTAAGCCTTTGCTTGTCCTCAAGCAAAATCTCAACTACAATTAAGAATCATTCTTCTCAACTTACAATTCTTATCAATAATGTTTCAAACCAATCCACAGGTAATCATACAATGACAATTCAATCAAAAGAACATTAAAGATTCAATCACTCTAAGTCGAAAATTTTATCACGGAAACATAAGTTTTCTCCCTTCTCTTAAGTAATTATCTTTCAATCAAAATCAACGAGAATTGACATCCTCACTAAGGGTTCACTCTATCCACTCAAAGTGTTTAGGGTTCAAGAATTAAGCACTCTCTAGTCAATCTGAAAAGTTATTACCATAGGCTTGTAAGAAAATCAAATCTCCACCACTAAAAATTGATACGAAACATCGATCACAAGGTCTTTCAATGGTTGTAATGGGGCTTTGGTTAGGGGTGTTGTCACAAGCTGAAAAAGAGGGTTAGAATCGAGATTGAATTGAAAAATCATCTAGCTAGAGAAATCTCTATCACTGGAACATATTCCTAGAGCTAAGCCTTATGATGCTATCGTTCTGGATTTGAAAGCTTGTAGAAATATGCAAAAACTATTGAACTATTACAGATTACAACTGAATTAACTGTATATACACAGTTTTTTTTTATTTTTTTTAGAACAATTCAAATACAATACTTTGAATATTGACAAACTTTACAACTGAAAAAGAGAACAAAGCTAGATAATAATTTAACTCAAATCTCGACAAAAATAGGGATCAAAATAATTGAATGGAATTAAACAAAAATAGGTTATGGGTTAATATTAGAGGTAAGTTAAAGAAAAGGTTGTTAAGCTCAATGGGGTTCACTAGGAGTTAATTTACAGAGGTAGGCTTTTATGGAGTAAATGGGTTAAATCCTAGGTGCCTTTATCATTTTGGTATATCAAATCAATGATGTGGTCTCGACATGTATAATCGAAGCAAGTTCTAGAATAATAAATCAGTGTTGACTCACTCAAAGCAATAATAAAAGTGAGCACGAAAGAATGAATGCTCAAAAGGCTCAAAATCTCACCAGAATTATGGTTTTTGATGTCAATCTTGTAAATTTCAAATCTCAAGATAATACTTAGAATCAGGGAAAATTACTTATGCAAAAAATAGGGTTCTCAAAAATTTTAACTTATCATGCTTGATTCCCTAATGTTTTTAAAGTTTGAATAATCAGAGTACAAGCACCTATATCTTAATTCTCAACACATCAATAAAAATCATAAATCAATCAGAATTAATTCCTAACAAGAAATTTGAAGATAATGTAGAGAATTCGAAATTTGAGAGAAATTTTCAGGGATTTCAAAGATAGTATAAAGAATGAAAGTGAGTTCCCCCCCACACTTAAGATGTATATTGCCCTCAATGTACAAAGATAACATTAATAGCAATAGAGGCACAAGATCATAAGTTAGGGAAAAAAAGTAAAACTTCCTGAATATTAGATGGAACCTTTGAATTGTGAAATCTGTCTTGGAGGAAGGAATACTTGAAGTTCATGGTTTTGAAACTACGATAGCACTTAAGGGATTTTAGGTATTTCAGGATTAGAACAATTACTCGTTAGGAAATAACCGATATAAAATAACTGAAATAACATAAACTAGTTCTGAGAATACTAAAATTCAAATAAAGAAAAGGATAAAATAAAATAAAATGGAAAAACAAAAGTCCCAGGGATTTTGGTGCGCCTGGCTCAAGACACACGCCCATGTTGCGAGGGCGTATTGAGGCACACGGCCGTGTCGCACGATAGTGTCCTTCGATGTTCGCTTCTCCCACGGCCGTGTATGGGGTCACACGCCCATGTTGGAATTGACAGTGTTGGCCACGGCCATATCGCACGACCGTGGCTATTTATCGTAGCCCGTGCCTTAAGGAAAATTTTCTCCTGCTTGTACACGGCCAAGTTGCACGACCGTGTCTCTACTCAAAGTGTATACACGGCCTGAGGCACGCCAATGGGCATGGTCGTGTGGCTCAAAAAACCTGCATTCAATGGTTAGTTGATGTATTAGAAAGCCTAATTTTAAAAGAATTTACTAAGTTAGTGCCCGGGTTGCCTCCCGAGAAGTGCTTATTTATAGTCTAAGCTTGACTTTGGTCGAGCTTGTACGTTCACGGTGGTTTGAAGAGTTGATACTCTTCTATCCTGCTTACAATTTCATTATCAATGTAATATTTGAGTCGAGTGTGATTTACCTTGAAAGTGCCGAGTGACTCATGTTTTATCTCGACTGTACCATAGGGAAAGATTTTCATTATCTTGAATTAAGGTGTATCACTTGTATGCTCTTTTGAATTCAAGATCCGAGGATCATCTTCCCCTAAGATTACCTTATCCCCTACCTTGAGTTGATTCGTTTGTACCTGAGGGTCGTCTTGGTGATACTCTGAGTTGGTTTGGCATACTTTGGGCTTTTCATAATAGTTCAGCCACTCATCTAGTTCCTCGATCTGAAGCATTTGCTTTTCAGGTGAATCTCCCTTAGATGGACTTGTCTATGATTGGGTTGCCTTTATGTGGAGTGTATCCTGCACAAAAGGTTGGGTGGTGTGTTCAGTGTTTTTACAAGGACTCGTGACTATATTATTATCAACAGTCTTAATCGAGTTTCGAGCTTGTAAGGTAACTTGGTCATCACCTACACGTAGTGTAAGTTCACCTGTTCCTAAATCAATTATTGTTCTAGCAGTTGCTAAAAAGGGTCGCCCTAGAATTAAGGGTGCATTGCTATCCTCATCAATGTCTAAAACAACAAAGTCAACTGGGAATATGAATCTTTCAATTTTGACAAGCACATCTTCAATTATTCCCTTAAGAAACCTAATAGTTTTATCATCCAGTTGAATGCTCATCTTGGTTTGCTTAGGTTTTTCAAGACCTAGTTGTTTAAACAGTTTATAAGGCATGACATTTATACTAGCTCTTAAATCAGCTAAAGCATTTTTGGCGTCTAGGCTACCAAGTAAACAAGGAATAGTAAAACTCCCTGGATCTTTTAGTTTGGTTGGTAGTTTATTTTGGAGAATAGCTGAGCATTCCTCGTTGAGTTCCACTGTGGATAGTTCTTCCAACTTCCTTTTATTTGTGAGAAGTTCCTCTAAAAATTTTGCGTACTTCGGCATCTGTAAAATTGCTTCAACAAATGGTAAGTTGATATGTAATTTCTTTAAAAGTTTAAGAAAATTACCGAATTGCTGATCTGTGCGGTCCTTCTTTAGCGTGGTTGGGTATGGGATACGAGGTTAAAATTCTTTGGTAATTTCATCTTTGTAACTTACCTCATTCTTTCTTTTACTTACCACATGCTCCTTGCATGGCTCTGCGTTAGTTTTGGTTAACCCCTCATTATCTGTCGTATCTACGGCATTAAGTTGCTCTTTGAGGTTAGTCTCAGTATTGGTTGATAACCCACATTGCGGTCTTTCAGAGATTAGCTTGGCGAGCTGGCCTATTTGAGTTTCAAGTTCTTGAATAGATGATTGCTGGTTCCTTAATGCCGTTTCGGTATTTTGGAAACGGGTTTCTGGCATGGCCATAAATTTGGTGAACATCTCTTCCAGGTTCGGTTTTTTCTCCTATTGTGGTGGTGGCAGCTGAAATCCCGTGGGAGGTGGTTGTCTTTGATTTCCTTGCCCTCCCAATGAAAAATTGGGGTGATTTCGCCAACCTGCATTATAGTTGTTACTATAAGGGTTAAATTGAGATCTAGAATTATTACCCATATATTTGGCTTGCTCAATTTCTATGTTGTGTCCATAAGATAAGTAGTCTGGATTGAACATATTTCCTAGAGTTGCGTCGCACTGCATCACTGGTTGTGCCTGCGTGGAACCAACAAAGTTATCAAACTTTTTATTTAAAAGTTCTACCTAATTAGTAAGCATAGTGACAGCATCAATATTATAAACTCCTGCAGCTTTTGTCGGCTTTCTCCTCATGACTTGCCACTGATAGTTATTCAGTGACATCTCTTCTATAAACTCATAAGCTGCTTCAGGTGTTTTATTGTTAATTGTTCCTCCTGCGGCTGCATCAATCATCTGTCTTGTTGATGGATTCAAACCGTTGTGAAAGGTTTGAACTTGTAACCACAATGGTAATCCATGATGAGGGCATCTTCTCAAAAGATCCTTGTATCTCTCCCAGGCATCGTAAAGTGTCTCTAAATCCATCTACACAAAAGAAGAGATATCGTTTCGTAATTTAGCTATTTTAGCTGGAGGAAAATATTTAAGTAAAAATTTTTCTGTCATTTGTTCCCATGTAGAGATTGAGCCTCGTGGTAAAGAATTTAACAACTGTTTGGCTTTATTTCTCAAAGAGAATGGAAAAGTATCATCAGAAACGCCATTAATTTTAAAAGTATCACAAAGTTCCAAAAAATTGGCTATGTGTGAATTTGGATCTTCATCCTGTAAACCATCAAACTGCACCAATTGCTGTATCATCTGAATAGTGTTAGGTTTTAATTCAAAATTATTGGCAGCAATAGTAGGTCTAATAAAGCTAGTTTGAGTACCAATCAAACTCGATTTAGCATAATCATACATAGTGCGAGGAGCTTCATCTTGATTCACTGGTTGTGCGGCTATTGCGGGAGGTAGTGGAATGTTTTGATTTGTGTCCATCTCTTCTGTAGGTTCAGGCTCTTGTTCTTGGTCTTGTTCTGGATGATGTAAGCTTCGTCTGATCTCTCTGCGAGTTTTGCGAACTGTCGCTTCTAAATCTTCGTCAAAAAGTAATGGCCCTACCGGGTTGTTTCTAGTCATAAACTAGAAATACCTAAAAGGAAAAGGCAAAGAAAATTAAAATAGAATAAAAATAAAAATAAAAAAATAAAATAAAAATAAAAATAAATAAATATAGTAATGTCTAAAGTAATAGAAATCGACTTTTCTTAATATTTTAGTTCCCCGGCAACGGCGCTAAAAACTTGATACTCGCGATATTAAGTAATAAAATTTATAAAAACTGATCACACCAAAAACTAACTAATATCACGACTTTAAAGGCAAGCGCACCTATTGAACAGTAGTATAGTTTAGCAGTAAGACCGAGTTATCGTACCCAAGGGAACCAAAAGTACTAATACTTACTTCCTTTCTATTATCTAGCCTAAAAATAAAAGAGGATTGTTTGAAACTAATTCTAAAACTAACTAAAAGTGCACAAAAAGTAAAGTGGGGAAAGATTCTTTGGGAAAACTGATTGATATAAGCAATACTCAAGGGAGAATCCACCTAGACTTCACTTGTTATTAACTTCTTGAACTAGACGATTTCTTCACTTGACTTGATCCGTAGAGATCCCTAACCTATATTAATACTCCGTCGAGGATAAGAACAACTAATCCTAGGTGGTTAACTAAAGTTTCTTTATTAATTAACACCCCTAGGTTGCATTAATTCGATCTATGGATCCCCCTATTAGGTTTGACCCTAATTCGGGAGATTTATGTCACCCTATGTCTAGGGTTGCATGCAACTCCGCTTAATTATGGTAGATCTACTATTAAAACAGGGACTTTTGCTCCTCTGCCTAAGCACATCAGTTTCTTGAATTAATACCTAGGATTATTAAATCAAGAATGAAGAACACATAATTAAGAACAATTCAAGTATTTATCATATAATTCAAGAATAAATAATTACAAGATCTGTCTTAGGTTTCATCCCCCTCAAGTATTTGAGAGGTTTAGTTCATAATTAATAAAAGAAACATCTCAGAAGAAATAAGATAACAAAATATAAAGAACCCAAAAACCCCTGAAGGAATTTAGGGAGATCCTCTGTCTTGATGTAGAATTCTGGCTGCTGGGATGAATCAATCGGCTTCCCTTGGAGTAATTCCTTGCTTTCACTCCTTATGTTGGCAGAAATATGGCGCTACTTTTTGGGAAAAAGGAGTACTCCCTTAGCGGGAAATAAGCACACCCTTAAAGTTGCCTCCTAGGGTCTTTATATAGAGTTTAGAATGGCTTTCTTAGCCCCTAAGTATCCTTTTTCGAGTAGAATTAAACTTCCTCATAATAGGGACACGCCCGTGAGCCATGCCTGTGTGCATCAATAAGAGGCCGTGTGTAGGCCTGTTGATGGTGGCACAGCCGTGTGGTCTGCCCGTGTTTGTCGGGGCTGGGCCATGTTGGACTTTATGTGGCACGGCCGTGGGACACGGCCGTGTGGTGAATCCTTGAGCCATGTCGTTTTCTCAGTTTGGCCCATTTTCTCTGTTTTTGGCCCGTTTCTCGTTCTTTTCTCTGCCCTATGCTCTCCTGAGTATAAGGCATGAAATAGAAGGATTAAAAGCAAAAATTCTCACAAATTTAGTGATAATTTATCCAAAATATAAGATAAGCATGAGGTAAAAATATGTATAATTTATCATTTTTCAAAACCTAACACTATTCCGATGATTCAGCAATTTGTTCAGTTTGATGGTTTATAGGATGAGGATCCCAACTCAAACTTAGCCAATTTCTTGGAATTTTATGACACTGATATACGTGATATGAAGTAATAAAATTTATAATAATGATCGTACCAAAAACTAACTATTATCAAGATTTTAAGTTAAGCACACCTATTGAACTGTAGTATAGCTTAGTGGCAAGACCGAGATATCGTACCCAAGGGAACTAAAAGTACTAGTACTAACTTCCTTTCTATTATCTAACCTAAAGATAACTGGGTTTTTATGGAACTAATTCTAAAACTAAACTATGAATGCACAGAAAGTGAATTGGGGAAAAACTCTTAGGAAAAACTGATTGATTTGGACAATACTCAAGGGAGAATTCACCTAGAATTCACTTGTTATCGATTCTTGAGCTAAACGATTTATTCACTTGACTTGATCGATAGAAATCCCTAATTTATGTTAATACCTCCATCGAGGATAAGAACAACTAATCCTAGGTTGATTAACTAAAATCTCTTTCTAGTTAAAACCCCTAGTCTTGCATTAACTCGATCTATGGATTCTGTTATTAGGTTTGACCCTAATCCGGCAGATTTATGTCGCCCTATGTCTAGGGTTGCATGAAACTCCGCTTAATTATGCTAGATCTACTCTTAGACAGGGACTTTTTCTTCTCTGAATAAGCACATCAATACTTGCTTTAATGCCTAGGAATATTAAAACAAGAATTAAGAACACATAATTAAGAACAATTCAAGTATTCATCATATAACTCAAGAGAAAATAACAAGATCTGTCTTAGGTTTCATCCCCCTCAAGTATTTGGGGGATTTAGTTCATAATTAATAAAGAATACATCTCAAAAGAGATACGATAGCAAAACATAAAGAACCCAAAAACCCTTGAAAGATTGAAGGGAGATCATTTGTCTTGATGTTGAATTCGGCTTCTGGGATGAATCAATCGGCTTCCCTTGGAGTAATCCCTTGCTTCCACTCTCTGTGTTGGTAGAAATAAGGCGCTCCTTTGTGGGAGAAAGAGTACACCCTTAGAGTTGTCTCCTTGGGTCTTTATATAGAGCTTTGGGATACCTTTCTTAGCTTCTAAGTATCCAAATCCAAGTGAAATTGCACTTCCTTATGACAGGGACACGCCCGTGTACCACGCCCGTGTGGATCGACAAGAGGCCATGTGTGGGCCTGTTGATGGTGGCACGACCGTGTGGTCTGGCCGTGCTTGTCGAGGTTGGGCCCTGTTGGACTTTATGTGGCACGGCTGTGTGCCACGGCCGTGTGGTGAATCCTTGGGCCGTGTCGTTTTCACACTTTTGGCCCATTTTCTCTGTTTTCGGCTTATTTTTCGTTCCTTTCTCTTCCCTATGCTCTTCTGAGTATAAAACATGAAATAGAAGGGTTAAGAGCACCAATTCTCACAAATTTAATGCTAATTCATCCAGAAATTAAGCTAAGCATGAGGTAAAAGCATGTATAAATTATTGTTTATCAAATACCCCCACACTTGAGTCTTTGCTTGTCCTCAAGCAAAATCTCACTTTCAATTAATAATCATTTTTCTCAACCTATAATCCTTATCAATATTGTTTCAAACTAATCAACAAGTATTCATACAATGAGAATTCAACCAGAAGAACATTGAGGTTTCAAACATTCTAAGTTGAGAATTTATCACAGAAACATAGGTTTTTCTCCCCTCTCCTAAGTAATCATCTCTCAATCGAAATCAACAAGAGTTGACATCCTCACTAAAGATTCACTCTATCCACTCAAAGTGTTTAGGGTTCAAGGATTAAGCACTCATTAGTCAACCTGAAAAGTTATTACCATAGGCTTGCAGGAAAATCAAATCTCCACCATTATAGATTGATATGACACATCGATCAAAAGGTCTTTTAACGGTTGTAATGGGGCTTCAGTTAGAGGTGTTGTCACAAGCTGAAAAAGAAGGGGTTAGAATCGAGATTGAATTGAAGAATTATCTAGCTAGAAAAATCTCTATCACTAAAACATATTCTTAGAGCTAAAACTTATGATGGTATCGTTCTTGGTTCGGAAGCTTGTAGGAATATACAAAAACTACTGAACTATTACAAATTACAACTGAATTCACTATATATGCATTTTTTTAAACAATCCATATCAAATACTTTAAACACTTACAAACTTTACAATCTGGAAAAGACAATAAAGCTAGATAATAATTCAACTCAAATCTTGACAAAAATAAGGATCAAAAGTAATTGAATGGAATTCAACAGAAACGGGTTATGGGTTAATATTAGAGGTAAGTCAAAGAATGGGTTGTTAGGCTCAACGGGGTTTACTGGTAATGTAGAATCGTCTCCCAAAAATGCATATTCTAAATGGTCTGGCAGTTGCTTTAACTCTAATTTAGGAGGTTTATCAATCAAAGGTTTCTGTCTCAGTTCGTCATTCATCTTAATACTTTCATAACTTATGTACCTTGTGACAAATTCATTAGAGTTTAACTCTTTCATTACTTCTCTTACTTTAGTGGTGGCTTCATCTTCCCCTCCACCTTGAACAAGACACAGTTCCAACGTGTCTGCGAGAGAAATTTCCTGGAATTTATCTTGAACAAAATAATCAATAACATCAATAAAATAACATGAATCATCTTGTTCTCTAGAAAATCTCATAGCATCATAGATTTTAAAAACGACTTCTTCTTCACCAACTCTAAGCACTAATTTACCATCCCCTACATCGATGATGGCTCTAGCAGTAGCTAAAAATGGGCGTCCTAAAATTAAAGGCACCTCAATATCCTCATCCATGTCAAGCACAACAAAATCAACAGGGAATATAAATTTGTCTACTTTCACTAGAACATCTTCAATAATTCCCCTAGGATATTTAACATATCTATCAGCTAATTGAATACTCATCCTAGTGGGTTTTGGTTCCCCTAGACCTAGTTGCTTGAACATTTTGTAAGGCATTAGATTAATACTAGCACCTAGATCAGCCAAGGCTTTGTCAATAATTAAACTACCAATTAAGCAAGGGATAGTAAAACTCCCTGGATCTTTTAGTTTGGCTAGCAGTTTATTTTAGAGAATAGCTGAGCATTCCTCATTGAGTTCCACTGTGGCTAATTCTTCCAACTTCCTTTTATTTCTGAGGAGTTCCTTTAAAAATTTTGCATATTTCGGCATCTGCGAAATTGCTTCAACAAAAGGTAAGTTAATATGTAACTGTTTAAAAAGTTCAAGAAATTTACCGAATTGAGCATCTGTGCGATCTTTTTTTAACTTTGCTGGATATGGTATAGGTGGTTTATATTCCTTAAGTGTTGGTTGAGTGTTTTCCTTGGGTTCTTCTTCCTCTACCTTATCTTTTGTGGATTTTTGAATAGGCTTCTTTTCTGGTTCAGCCAGTATTTCCCATCTCTTAGAGTAATTGCTTTGACATGTTCTCTGGGATTTGGCTCAGTGTTACTTGGTAGTCCACCTTGTGGTCTTTCTGATATTAATTTGGCAAGTTGACTGATTTGATTCTCGAGCTCTTGAATGGATGCTTGTTGGTTCTTTAGTGCCGTTTCGGTGTTTTGAAAACGGGTTTCTGATAAGGCCATAAATTTTGTAAACATCTCTTCAAGGCTCAGCTTTTTCTCTTGTTGTGGAGGTGGTTGTTGAAATCCTGGAGGAGGTGGTTATCTTTGATTTCCTTGTCCTCCTCGTGAGAAGTTAGGGTAGTTCCGCCAACCTACATTATATGTGTTACTATAAGGATTGTTTTGAGGTCTAGAATTGTTACCCATATAGTTGGCTTGCTCAGTTTCTATGCTGTGCCCATAAGAGGAGCAGTCTAAATTGAACATATTTCCTTGAGCTGCGTCACACTGTATCACTGGTTGTACCTGCGTAGAACCAACAAAATTATCAAACTTTTTATTTAAAAGTTCTACTTGATTAGTAAGCATGGTGACAGCATCAATATTGAAAACTCCTGCAGCTTTTGTCGTCTTTGTTCTCATGACTTGCCACTGATAGTTATTCAGAGACATCTCTTCTATAAACTCATAAGCTACTTTAGGTGTTTTGTTGTTGATTGTTCCTCCTGCAGCTGCATCGATTATTTGCCTCGTTGATGGATTCAAACCGTTGTGAAAGGTTTGAACTTGCAACCATAATGGCAACCCATGGTGAGGGTACCTTCTCAAGAGATCTTTGTATCTCTCCCAGGCATCATAGAGTGTCTCTAAATCCATCTGCACAAAAGAAGAGATATCGTTTCGCAATTTAGCTGTTTTAGCTAGAGGAAAATATTTAAGTAAAAACTTTTCGGTCATCTGTTCCCATGTAGTAATTGAGCCTTGTGGTAGAGAATTTAACCATTGTTTAGCTTTATTCCTTAGAGAAAAAGAAAATAGTCAGAGGTGAATGGCATCATCAGAAATGCCATTGATTTTAAAAATATCACACAATTCTAAGAAATTGGCTAAGTGTGAATTGGGATCCTCATCCTGTAAACAATCAAACTGCACAAATTGCTGAATCATCTAAATAGTGTTAGGTTTTAATTCAAAATTATTTGCAGCAATAGTAGGTCTAACAATACTAGATTGAGTACCAGCCAAATTAGGTTTAGCATAATCATACATAGTACAAAGAGCATCATTTTGGTTCACCGGTTCTACGGCTATCGCGGGAGGTGGTAGATTGTTTTGGTTTGCTTCCATCTCTTCAGTAGGTTCAGGTTCTTGTTCTTGCCCTTGTTCTGGATAATGTAGGCTTATTTTGATCTCTCTACGAGTTTTACAAACTGTAGCTTCCAAATCTTCATCAAAAAATAGTGGTCCTCTTGGGTTTCTTCTAGTCATAAACTAGAGATACCTAAAAAGGAAAAAGGAATAAAGAAAATTTTAGTGAATAAAAATAAAAATAAATGCTGAAAATAAATAAATATAGTAATGGCTAAAGTAATAGAAATCGAGTGTTCTTAATATTTTAGTTCCTCGGCAACGGCGCCAAAAACTTGATATACGTGACATGAAGTAATAAAATTTATAATAATGATCGCACCGAAAACTAGCTATTATCACAATTTTAAGGCAAGCGCACCTATCGAACAGTAGTATAGCTTAGTGGCAAGACTGAGATATCGTACCCAAAGGAACTAAAAGTACTAGTACTAACTTCCTTTTTATTATCTAACCTAAAGATAACGGGGTTTTTATGGAACTAATTCTAAAACTAAACTATCAATGCACAGTAAGTGAATTGGGAAAAAACTCTTAGGAAAAACTAATTGATTTGGACAATACTCAAGGGAGAATCCACCTAAACTTCACTTGTTATCGATTCTTGAGTTAGACGATTTATTCACTTGACTTGATCTGTAAAAATCCCTAATTTATGTTAATACCTTCGTCGAGGATAAGAACAACTAATCCTAGGTTGATTAACTGAAATCTCTTTCTAGTTAAAACCCCTAGTCTTGCATTAACTCGATCTATGGATTCCGTTATTAGGTTTGATCCTAATCCGGCAGATTTATGTCGCCCCATGTTTAGGGTTGCATGCAACTCCGCTTAATTATGCTAGATCTACTCTTAGACAGGGACTTTTGCTCCTCTTAATAAGCACATCAATACTTGCTTTAATGCCTAGGAATATTAAAACAAGAATTAAGAACACATAATTAAGAACAATTCAAGTATTTATCATATAACTCAAGAAAAAATAACAAGATCTATCTTAGGTTTCATCCCCCTCAAGTATTTGGGGGAGTTAGTTCATAATTAATAAAGAAAACATCTCAGAAGAGATACGATAGCAAAACATAAAGAACCCGAAAATCCCTTAAGGATTGAAAGGAGATCCTTTGTCTTGATGTAGAATTCAACTTCTAGGATTAATCAATCGGCTTCTCGTGGAGTAATACTTTGCTTCCACTCTCTGTGTTGGCAGAAATAAGGCGCTCCTTTATGGGAGAAAGAGTATACCCTTAGAGTTGCCTCCTTGGGTCTTTATATAGAGCTTTGGGATGCCTTTCTTAGCTTCTAAGTATCCAAATCCGAGTGAAATTTCACTTCCTCACGACAGGGACACGCTCGTGTGCCACGCCCGTGTGGATCGACAAGAGGCCGTGTGTGGGCCTGTTAATGGTGGCACGGTCGTGTAGTCTATTCATACTTGTCGAGGTTGGGCCCTGTTGGACTTTATGTGGCACGGTCGTGTGCCACGACCATTTGGTGAATCCTTGGGCCATGTTGTTTTCACACTTTGGCCCATTTTCTCTATTTTCGGCCCGTTTTTCGTTCTTTTCTCTTCCCTATGCTTTTCTGAGTATAAAACATGAAATAGAAGGGTTAAGAGCACCAATTCTCACAAATTTAATGATAATTCATCCAGAAATTAAGCTAAGCATTAGGTAAAAACATGTATAAATTATCGTTTACCAGACACTTTTAAAATAAATGGTGCTTCTGATGATGCTATTCGCCTTCGACTATTCCCTTTTTCCCTAAGGAATAAAGCCAAACAATGGTTAAATTCTTTACCACGAAGGTCTATCACTACATGGGAACAAATGACAGAGAAGTTTTTACTTAAGTATTTTCCTCCGGTTAAAACAGCTAAATTAAGGAATGATATCTCTTCTTTTTGTGCAGATGGATTTAGAGATACTTTACGATGCCTAGGAGAGATATAAGGACTTGTTAAGAAGATGTCCACACCATGGGTTACCTTTGTGGTTACAAGTTCAAACTTTTCATAACGGTTTGAATCCTTCAACAAGACAAATGATCGATGCAGCCGCCGGTGGAACAATCAATAACAAAACACCTGAAGCAGCCTACAAGTTTATTGAAGAAATGTCACTGAATAACTATCAGTGGCAAGTCATGCGAACAAAGCCACAAAAAGCTGCAAGAGTTTTTAATATTTATGCCGTAACTATGCTTTCTAATCAGTAGAACTCTTAAATAAAAAGATTGATAATTTTGTTGGTTCTACGCAGGCACACCCAGTAATGCAATACAACGCAATTCAAGGAAATATGCATAATCTCGATTACTCCTCTTATGGACATGGCATGGAAACCGAGCAAGCCAATTATATGGGTAATAATTCTCGACCTCAAAATAATCATTATAGTAATACTTACAATGCAGGTTGGCGGAACTACCCCAATTTTTCTTGGGGAGGACAAGGAAATCAAAGACAACCACCTCCTCCAAGATTTCAACAGTCACCACTCCAACAAGAGAAAAAGCCGAACCTTGAGGAGATGCTCACAAAATTTATTGCCATGTTAGAAACCCGTTTCCAAAACACAAAACGGCACTGAAGAACCAGCAAGCATCCATTCAAGGTTTTGAAACTCAAATAGGCCAGCTCGCAAAGCTAATTTCTGGAAGACCACAAGGCGGGTTACCAAGCAACACTGAGACTAACCCTAAGGAGCAACTCAACGCCATAGATACAATAGATGAGGAAGGGTTAATCAAAACTAACCCAGAACCATACAAAGAGACTATGGTAAGTAAAGGTAAGGCGGAGGTAAGTAATAAAGAACCAGTTGTCAAAGAGTATAACCCTCGTATCCCATACCCAAATGCGTTACAGAAAGATCGACAGATGAGCAATACGGTAAGTTTCTCAAACTCCTAAAGAAATTACATATTAACTTACCGTTTATTGAAGCTCTTTCGCAGATGCCAAATGCTGTTAAGTTTTTAAGAGAGCTCTTGACAAACAAACGAAAGCTAGATGAGAAATCTCATATGGAACTAAATGCAGTACATTCATCTATTCTACAGAATAAGCTGCCCAACAAACTAAAAGATCCAGGAAGTTTTACGATCCCTTATTTACTTGGTAGTTTGGACATTAAAAATGTTTTAGCTGATTTAGGGGCTAGTATAAATGTCATGCCTTATAAACTGTTTAAACAACTAGGTCTAGGGAAACCTAAACAAACTAAAATGTAACAACTCGATTTTCACCCTATTCAGAATGTGGTTTCGAGACCACAAAACCGAGTTGAAAAATTTTCTAAATGCTCATTTCTATATCCATTTTATGTGTTAATCCATGTGTGAAAATTTTTGTGCTTCGAAGTAATCATTTGAATATGAATTACACTAAAAAGGGGCTTATATGTAAAATTTTAATAATGTGTGTGGTTATTTCAAAAGGGGCAAAATGATGCATGCAACAAAGACATGGACTTGCATGTCAAATTTGCCATTATAACAATAGTGGCCGGCCATGAAGTGATTGAAATAATAATATATGCATTTTATATACATGCATTATAATAAGTAAAGATTATATACATATATTATGAATTATAAAATGTTAAAATAAGAGAGATAGGCGTTATAAACAAAGTATTTTTTTTTGTTCTTCTTTGGTTCTTTCATTCGGCCGAATAGGTAAGAAAAACCAAGAACAAAGTCTCTTGTTTGAACGGCCATGGAAACTCAAGAATTCTAGGTAAGGTTTTGTTAATTCCATTTGACTTTTAATGTTTTTGAACTCTAGGGTCGGTCATACTTTAAACCCATGTCTTATTCTTTAAAATTTTATGGTGAATTGGTGTTCGGCAATGGTGCTCTTAAGTCGTGAAATCCAAAGTTGGGTGTTAGAAATAGGTGAATGAATGTTAGATTTATATTTTGATGCTAAATCCATGAGATTATAAGATTTTAAAAGTGAAATGATGAATATGAGCTTTGTGTGGCTCAATTTTTGGTAATGAACTTTCGGCCATGTCATGTAGTTGATAAATTGGCATTGAATTATGTTTTCTTTCAAGGAATAATATATATGAGTTTAAACTATTTGAATTTTTCTATGAGTGGTCAATAAGTCAAGTACTTTTGGCTATTAGGAAAAAAGAGTGGAAATTGTGCTTAGTTTTGGAATTTTGATAGGGGAATTGTTAGTGAGTGATTAGGTGTTTACCGAATTGTGTTATAAAGGATGAATTTGAATTTGAAATTAGATATATGTGATTTTGATGTGTTTTTATTAATGGCCGAATGGAGAATTGATGTATAAATTTTGGTTCATGGCATTTTATTATAGGTACCATACTTATTGAATGCGATATGTTTTGTATATGTTTAAGGTTTTATGCATTTTGGCAAATGTGGCAAATGTGTGTTAAGGTAAATTAATTAATTAATATGTGTTAGATGCATATGCGTGATGTTAGTTGAAATTTGTGAAACATATTTGGCCATAGGTTAAGTGTAATCTTAAGGTATTAAGATTTGATACATGAATATTTATATACTAATTTATAAAGAATTGGCTTCAAGCTTTGTTAATATAATTTTCTTGTGAATAATGATTGGGTATGAATATGTATAATCAACTACTTATTAAGAATAAGCATGAATTATTAAAGTTGATTCAAGAATGTTTATATTAGGAGGTAAGGTATATTTGGTTAATTAATGATAATGTCGTTTTAAGATTTTGGTATGATAGGATTGAAGTGCTGCATACCTTGTACATAAGTTGGTTTGTATTTTGATTATAAGTAGTTGACATGTTTATGAATTATTATAGTCGAACTTACACTTGTGAAGTTAAAAGAAAGTAATTCAGCTAAGTAATTTAATCGTTGATTCGTTTAAATTTAGCTCAAGAGCTAAAGGCATCAAACTCGGAAAGGGGAAAGTGAAATTAGACAACTAGCTAACTCCTAGTTATTCAACGGCATCTAGGTAAGTTTTAAGTATTAAACTTCAACTATTCGTGAATGAATTATGTTTTGTTAAGAGAAAATGATATTTTTCTTGTAGTATACTTATAAACATGCATAATGTCGAAAGGTATACATGAATGAAAAATAAGCTAAACCATATGAGTATATTTGAATAAAAGCAACCATCTATTGATGTGCTTGTTTCATATAAGAATTTGAGTTTAAGATTAGGATTATTATGCTATGCTATGTACACATAAAATAAATTATGACTCCAATGAGTTAAATGTATATAGAGCCGAATGACTATTACAAAATATAAGTAAGTTCTTGAGTAATGAATTTTTAGCTCATGACATGATGAAATCATAGTATATATGTATATTATATCTATTGAGACCTAAATGTTATACTTGAATGATGTTGTGGGAATGAAAACCTGTGAAATGGTTGGAAGCCGAATGTTACTTGAATTTTACTATCACATGAAACGAAATGTCACCCCTTTTCTTATGACTATGGAACCGAATGTTGCATTGATTGGTAAATATGCCGTGATTGTATTCGAGCAATGGTAATGACATTCAAATGTGATATGTTATATATGTATGTGTAAATGTTCATTGGGGTTTAATCCAAGCTTAGCCTCGAAGGGCCTCCGAGCCATTGATATGTCCGAACTTAGTTCCGAAGGGCTTCCAAGCCAGTGTTATGACTGAATTTAATTCCGAAGGGCTTTTGAGCCAGTGTTAAAATCCGGACTTAGTTCCGAAGGGCTTCCAAGCCAGTGTTATGACCGGATTTAATTCTGAAGGGCTTTTGAGCCAGTGTTAAAATCTGAACCTAGTTCCGAAGGGCATCTGTGCCATTGTTTCGTCCTGGTTGGGAATTCCGTGGGCATTCACGTGAGCAATTATATAGTAAATGTTAAATTAATCCAACCAATGTACCTACATGCTGTGCAATAGCCAGGTATGTAACTTATCCTCGTTTTAGAATCTGATTTCCTTTAGATCGTGGTTTTTGGAATGTAATGAGGAAGCTTTGATTATGGTTGAAAAGTCACGTAAATGTTTATGATCTGATTTTAATGTATGAGTTCTGATTAAAGAAGTTCAACTACACGAACATGGGATACATGTGTATAATTATGAGTTTAACATGAAAATCAAAATGAACATATTCGGCCATGGGTTGAATCTATTTGGTTACATGGATATTACCTTTGTGATATGAATATAAATATGACCGATAATGGTATGCTGGTATAATGAAGTATATGCTAAGTTCTCTTTGTGTACTTGTGTACATACGGCCGATAATCTTATGAATGATTATTATATCTACGAATAAAAGAATGATATATTTGGTTAATCGTCGTTAGTATATGGAAGTATCTGACTTAAAATATAGTGTATGAACTTTAAGTAAAGGAAAATAATACGTGCTGAATTATCCATATGTAATGGTACCTATTCGGCCAAAAAGGGCCTATGATTTGAGAAAGGGTTATATTCGACTAGATGTGCAAATACAAGATGAGGGTTATATTTTGTCAACTTAGGCATATGTGGTATGGAATATATGTTGGTTCTTTATGTACCCGTACGACAAAATTAGCACTTACTATGTGAATCCAATTTCGTTTGATGAGGAACATGCGTTGGAAATCAATTATAAAAAGAATATATGTTATGCCAATGGGCAGGGACTCTATGAACTATTTCATGATAGTTTATGGTATGATTTCGTGATTTCAAACATATAGAAATTGAATATGGTTAAGATATTATGTTTTCATTTGATTGGACGAAAAGCATATAAAGAAATGCACTTGAGAATATTCAAACATCTTGGTCATTATTATGAAAGTATATATGTGTTAGCTAGGTGTTGCGTTTATTGAAATTGTAGTTCGATATGAAGCTCTAAGTTAACTTTATCAAATAGAAGAGATGAATGACCAATGATGTTGAATAAAATCATTTGTGACTTAAAGCTCAAGGTTAAAGGTATATATATATACACATAAACCAAATTATGAGAAATTTGGTTAGGTATATTCGGTCAAATGAGACACTCGCCTTTGATTCAACACAAATAATAATTTGCTTAAAACTTACTAAGCTTGTGAAAGCTTACTCTGTTTGTTTTGTGTCTTTGTTTTATAGATTATGGATTTTTGACTACCAGCTCGGGGATCGTCAGCTCTTCGTCACACTACCTACTATTACGGTAATCATGTGTCTTGTTTTGGTCTTAGCTTATGGCATGTATAGGGAGGACAATGAGTAGAATGGTACTTTGATTTTCGTATATAGGTCATGTGAACATGCATCTTATGGAACTTTCTCGTATAGGTTTTAAACTCGAACTACATTTGTGTCTATGCATGGCAGAAAGTGAATGATCTTTATTTAAGAAAATGTTCAAAATTTTACCGTCCTGATCCGATTTCTAGTCTTTGGTAATGCCCCGTCCTATTCTGGTAATGGTTATGGGATAGGGGTGTTACATAAAATGAGTATTCAATTGGCTAATAAGACCATTAGATTTCCAAAGGGAATAATTGAAGATGTGCTTGTCAAAATTGATAAATTTATATTTTCAGTAGACTTTGTTGTTTTAGACATTGATGAGGATAGCAATGTACCCTTGATAAACGATAAATTATACATATTTTTACCTCATGCTTAGCTTAATTTCTGGATGAATTATCATTGAATTTTTGGAAATTGGTGCTCTTAATCCTTCTATTTCATGTTTTATACTCAAGAGAGCATAGGGAAGAGAAAAGAACGAAAAATGGGCCGAAAATGGAGAAAATGGGCCAAAGTGTAAAAATGACACGGCCCAAGGATTCACCACACGGCCGTGCCACATAAAGACCAACACGGCCCAGCCCCGACAAGCACAGCCGGACCACATGGCCGTGCCACCATCAACAGTCTCGTACACGACCTCTTGTCGTGGCACACGGGCGTGGAACACAGGCGTGTCCCAGTCGTAAGGAGGTTCAATTTCACTAGGAAAAGGCTACTTAGGGGCTAAGAAAGGCATTCCAAAACTCTATATAAAGACCTTAGGAGGTAACTCTGAGGGTGTGCTTGAATCCCTGCTAAGGGGGTACTCTTTTCTCCCAGAAGGAGAGCCTTATTTCTGCCGACACAAAGAGTGGAAGCAAGGGATTACTCCAAGGGAAGCCGATTGATTCATCCCAGAAGCCGAATTCTACATCAAGACAGAGGATCTCTCTTCAATCCTTCAGGGGTTTTTGGGTTATTTATGTTTTGTTATCTTATTTCTTCTGAGATGTTTTCTTTATTAATTATGAACTAAATCCCCCAAATACTTGAGGAGGATGAAACCTAAGACAGATCTTCTTATTGTTTTATCTTGAGTTATATGATAAATACTTGAATTGTTCTTAATTATGTGTTCTTAATTCTTGTTTTAATAATCCTAGGTATTAATCAAGTATTGATGTGCTTATTCAAAGGAGCAAAAGTCTCTGTCTAAGAGTAAATCTAGCATAATTAAGTGGAGTTAAGAGTAAATCTAGCATAATTAAGTGGAGTTGCATGCAACCCTAGACATAGGGCGACATAAATCTGCCGGATTAGGTCAAACCTAATAAGGGGGTCCATAGATCGAGTTAATGCGAGACTAGGGGTTTTAACTAGAAAGAGATTTTAGTTAATTAACCTAGGATTAGTTGTTCTTATCCTCGACGAAGGTATTAACATAAGTTAGGGATCTCTACGGATCAAGTCAAGTGAATAAATCAATTAGCTCAAGAATTAATAACAAGTGAAGTCTAGGTGGATTCTCCCTTGAGTATTGCCCAAATGAATCAGCTTTTCCCAAAAGTTTTTCCCCAATTTACTTTCTGTGCATTCATAATTTAGTTTTAGAATTAGTTTCATAAAAACCCTTTTATTTTTAGGTTAAATAATAGGAAGGAAGTTAGTATTAGTACTTTTAGTTCCCTTGGGTACGATATCTCGGTCTTGCCACTAAGTTATACTACTGTTCGATAGGTGCGCTTGCCTTAAAGTCGTGATAATAGTTAGTTTTTTTTATGCGATCATTATTATAAATTTTATTACTTCATATCACGCATATCAACGCTTAATTCTAGGGCGACCCTTTTTAGCAACTGCTAGATCAATAATTGATGTAGGAATAAGCGAGCTCACACTACGTATAGGTGATGACAAAGTTACTTTACAAGCCCGAAACCTGATTAAAATTGTTGATGATAAAAATACTATTTTAAATTCTAATGAAAAGAACGATCTCACCTCCCAATTAGAGGTGCTCAAGGGCCGGGCCGGGCTGGGCTCAACAAAAAATTTAGGCCCATTCATCGGGCTCGGGCTGGGCCGGGCCTTAAAAATGGGCCTAAAATTTTGCCCAAGCCCGACCCATATAAAAATGCTAAAACCCGAGCCCGGCCCGGCCCGCCCGTATTAATTTTTTTATATTATTTTATATAATTTTTACATATATATAATACATCAAAAATACTAAAAAAATCAAAATAAATATTTCCCAACAAATTGAAAATTAATTTTAAAAAATATGTAGACTTAAATAATACTAAGATAGATGCAACTTAACAAGTAAATACCTCTAAAATAATAACAAAATTAACAAATGCCTTTAAAATAATAACAAAATTAACAATAAAATAAGTTTTATACAATATCCAAATAATAACAACAAATTAGTAGCAACATAATAGTAATATTGTATCAAAATAGGGAGAAAACATCAAGAAAATAAAATTCAAAAACAAAAAAAAAAGCATATTTTTTTTGTCATTTAGTAAATTTGGGCTGGGCCGGGCTGGGCTCGGGCCGAAAAGACTCTACCTGAGGCCCGGCCCATTTTTTAAACGGGCCTAATTTTTTTGCCCAAGCCCATTTTTCGGGCCTATATTTTTGCCCAAACCCTCCCACATTTCAGGCGGGCCTTCAGGCCGGGCCGGGCCGCCCGACCCATGAGGAGGTTTACTCCCAATCATCTGTGCAAGATACACTCCACATAAAGGCAACCCAACCACAGACAAGTCCATCCAAGGAAGACGTGCATGAAAAGCAAATGCTTCGGATTGAGGAACTAGACGAGTGGCTGAACTATCACGAAAAGCCCACAATATGCCACACCGACCCAAAGCATCACCAAGACGACCCTCAGGTAAAAAAAAATCAAATTTAAGTAGGGGATAAAGTAATCTTAGGAGAAGACGATCCTTGAATCTTGAATTCGAAGGAACACACAAGGGACACACCTTACTTTACGGTAATGAAAATTTTTCCGTTTGGTTCAGTCGAAAAAAATCATAAGTCACTCGGGATTTTCAAGGTAAATCAAACCCGACTCAAACCTTATTTTGATAATGCAACTAAGAACAGGTTAGAAGAGTTCCAACTCTTCAAACCACCATGAACGCACACGCAAGCAGAGTCGAGCTTAGACTCTAAATAAGCGCTTCTCGGAAGGCAACCCGAGCACTGACATAGTAAACTCTTTTATTTTAGGTTCTTCAATACTTCAACTAACCTTTTTGAATGCAGATTTTTCGAGCCACACGGCAATGCACACGGGCGTGCCTAAGGCCGTGGGCACACCATGGCACAACACTGGCTAGGACAAAGAGCCACGGCAGTGCGATGTGGCCATGGCCAAGCCTGATAAATCGACACGGACGTGCGACATGCCCGTGCCCCAAAATCGTGGCCGAGCCTGTTAAATCAACACAGGCGTGCGGCATGCCCGTGCCCCAAGGCCGTGGTCGAACCTTCCATTTAAGACACGGGCGTGTGGCCTACTACACGATCGTGGGAGAAGCGAACATTGAAGGACACAGTCTTTCGACACGGCCGTGTGCCCCAACACGCCCTAAGAACACGGCCATACCTTACAAAACCGGCGCTCTAAAACCCCTAATTTTCGAACCACACGGGCTAACCCCGAGCCACACGGGCATGTACCAAGCCCGTGTGACCCAAAATTCTATATAAACAACCCACTATTAATCTTCTTCTTCACTTAAACCCTAAAAATCTCTCAACCCAACTCCCATACCCACCACTCCTAGTGCCGCCGCCAGCCTCAACAGCGTCACCACTCCCGTGCAACCCCGCCACGACCGTGTTCCGCCCTCATAGCCACACATTCAGTTCCTTTTCCTTACATTTTTTCTTATTTTTTTCTAATGTCTTCTATTTATTTTTTTATAATTTGCTTTATTTAGTTCTTGCATTATCTTTGAACATGCACTTTATTGTTTCATCATGATTATTCTAGAATTTTCAACATGCCACTTTGAATCACTCTTTGGCTGCCACTATTATCTATCTAGAGTAGTTGTCACTTAGTATAAATTGATACCTATGCCTCAATCACTTGATACCATGTTTAGGATGAATAAGATATATTAGTTAGGTTAGTAAAATTAATATTTCAATACAATATGTTTTGCTTTATTGCCATTTAAAGTATAGGAACTTATTAATATTCATATCTTTAGTTTCAATTTTTAGGAATAATGCACATCTTTTTGTTTTTAGGAATTATGTCTTCGTCTCGCAGAAAGAAGGCTGTCGTCCCTACCTCCAAAAAGCGCAAGGGACCCGGTGGCTCCTCCTCCAGACCCATAGCCAAAGTCTGTCATCTGTTCCTCCAATTCCAACAGAACTCCCAAGAGGAGTTATTTTAGATATTACGGGCTAGACCTCTTAGAGTGGGAAGGTACATTGATTAGGCCGCACTGGAATAGGTCAATATAGCAGACGAGGCCCGGGGCTTGTTGACGATAGACCCGTGGGAACAATTCTTCCAGATCGTAGAGCCCACCTACCTTGAACTCACCCTCGAGCTCTACTCCACATTCCATCTCCAGATGGTGATGAGCCGACATGACGATCCTGGGACGATACAAATCTGTCTAGGAGGCCTTGTTCATCATCTTAGTGTACCGGAATTCGATACAGCACTCGGCCTCTACACAGAACAATTCATGGAGGAAAAGGACCTTTCTAAGCTCCACCGCTACATCCACACCTCTCCATATAACTGCTGGCACGCCTTAGTCCCTGGCCAGCCACATACGACCCCAGTCGCTCTAAAATGACCAATCTCGTCCCATCTCTGAGGTACTTTCACTCCTTACTCGCGCATACATTGACGAGACGACTCGAGAGCACAGGTGTCGTCAATACCCACGATGCCTACTTTCTATGGAGCATGGCAAACGTACATGTCATCGACCTCGCCTATTTCATCGCCCAAGCCATCCAGCATCAGACAGAGAGGCATCGGAAAGGTGTGATCTTTATGGGCTCGTAAATCACGAGATTGGCCCGTTACTTTGGCCTACTCAACACCACAGCCCAGACATCCTCCTACACTCTAGTTGGCCAAATGTCTCCATAAAGAATCCAGAGCATGCTACACATGAGGATGATACAGCGCTGATATGGGACTGATCCTACACAATACCGTCTACTCTGAGATATCGAGCAGGAGGACCCCGAGGACATTACTAATAATGTCCCACCACCAGAAGAGGCACCATCTAAGCTACCACCCCCTCGCTGACTAGTTCATGCGGTAGCTTCTCACGCTGACTTAGCTGAGCGCTTCACACGATTTGAGCAATAATGTTTTCAACGTTTTGATCACATTGATGCAACACTAGCTCAGATTTGTTAGCATCTTCACATCGTACCACCATCCCCACCTCGTAGACCATCTGAGGATTAGGACTTTCGAATCTTTGTTTTCCTCTCCTTTATTTTCATTTTTATTTTTCCGTCTCATTTTATTTTACCTTTTTTATTATTTGAATTGTAGGATTTTCATAACATAGTTTATTTTATTTTAATTATTTCATTTCTGTTATTCCCTAACAAACACATTCTATTAATCCAAATTCTCTAAAACTGATAAATCCCTTCACAGTTTCAAAGGAGCTCTACAGCTCAAATCCAACATCTAATGGGAACCTTAGCCACCTAATACCAACAAACATACCCTCTCGGCATAAAAGCTGTGGACAAACAATAGCTACCACCACCGGAGTATCCACCTCCACACATTCCTTTGTCCCAGACACTCTATAAACACCACCACCTCAAGGAATCCATCCAATTCAGAGAGTTTCACTTCTCTCCTTATCTTTTGATCTTATGCTTCTATTGCTAGTAATGATATCTTTGTACATTGAGGGCAATGTACATCTTAAGTGTGGAAGGAAACCTACTTTCAGTCATTGCATTCTCTTTGAAACCCCTAAAAATTTTTAAAACTAACTTCTTATATTGTTCTCAAAATTTTGAATTCTCACTTTCACTCTCTGTATTAGCCTCAACCTCCTATTAGAAATTAATTTTAATTGATTTATGATTTTTATTGATATGTTGAGAATTAAGACATAGGTACTTATGCTTTGATTATTCAAACTTTAAGACATTAGGGAATCAAGCATAATAAGTTGTAATTTTTGAGAATTTAAATTTTTCTAGGTTATCCTCCCTAATTGTAAGTATTATCTTGAGATTTGAAATTTGCAAGATTAACATCAAAAGCCATAATTCTGGTGAGATTTTTGAGCCTTTTGAGCATACATTCTTTCATGCTCACTTTTATTGTTGCTTTGAGTGAGTCAATACTGATTCGTTATTCTAGAACTTGCTCCGATTATACATATCGAGACCATATCACTGATTTGATATACCGAAATGATAAAGGCACTTAGGTTTAACCCACTTACTCTATAAAAGCCTACCTCCATAAATTAACCCCTAGTAAGCCCCATTGAGCCTAGCAACCCATTCTTTGACTTACCTCTAATATTAACCTATAACCCGTTTTTGTTGAATTTCATTCAATTATTTTGACCCCTATTTTTGTCGAGATTTGAGTTGAATTATTATCTAGCTTTGTTTTATTTTTCAGTTTGTAAAGGTTGTAAACATTCAAAGTATTGTATATAAAAAAAAGTGTATATACAGTTAATTCAGTTGTAATTCATTTCTTAAGTAATAGCTTAATATTTTTTGCATATTTCTATTATAAGCTGCCAAATCCAGAACGATGTCATCATAAGGCTTAGTTCTAGAAATATGTTCCAGTGATAGAGATTTTTCTAGCTAGATGATTTTTTCAATTCAATCTCGATTCTAACATTCTTTTTCAGCTTGTGACAACACCCCTAACCAAAGCCCCATTACAACCATTGAAAGACCTTTTGATCGATGTGTCATATCAATCTATAATGGTGAAGATTTGATTTTCTTGCAAGCCTATGGTAATAACTTTTCAGGTTGACTAATGAGTGCTTAATCTTTGAACCCTAAACACTTTGAGTGGATAGAGTGGATCTTTAGTGAGGATGTCAACTTTTGTTGATTTTGATTGAGAGGTAATTACTTAGGAGAAGGGAGAAAACCTATGCTTCTGTGATAAAATTCTCAACCTAGAGTGTTTGAACTTTAATGTTTTTCTGATTGAATTTTCATTGTATGAATACTTATGGATTAGTTTGAAACATTATTGATAAGGGTTATAAGTTGAGAAGAATGATTCTTAATTGTGAGTTGAGATTTTGCTTGAGGATAAGTAAAGGCTTAAGTGTGAGGGTATTTGATAAACGATAAATTATACATTTTTTGCCTCATGCTTAGCATAAATTCTGGATGAATTATCATTGAAAGTGTGGAAATTGGTGCTCTTAATCCTTTTATTTCATGTCTTATATTCAGGTGAGCATAAGGAAGCAAAAAGAATGAGAAACGGGCCAAAAACGGAGAAAATAGGCCAAAGTATGAAAACTACATGGCCTGGAGATTCGCCACACGGCCGTGTCACACGCCGTGCCACGTTGAACTCGAACACGGCCCAACCCTGACTCACACGGCCAGACCACACAGCCGTGCCACCTTAACAGGCGCAAGCACGGCCTAGACCTTGATTCACACGGGCGTGGCACATAGGCGTGTCCCCGTCGTGAGGAAGTTCAATTTCATTCGAAAAAGGGTACTTAGGGGCTAAGAAAGGTATTCCAAAACTCTATATAAAGACCCTAGGGGGCAACTTCAAGTGTGTGCTTTTCTCCGCCCAAAAGGTGTGCTTTTTCTTCCACAAAAGGGTGTCGTATTTCTGCCAACACGGACAGTAGAAGCAAGGAATTACTCCAAGGGAAGCCGATTGATCCATTCAGAAGCTGAATTCTTCCTCAAGACTGAAGATCTCCCTTCAATTACCTACAGGGGTTTTAGGGTTCTTTATGTTTTGTTATCATTATTCCTTTGAGATGTTTTCTTTTATAACTATGAGCTAAATCCCCCAAATACTTGAAGGGGATGAAACCTAAGACAGATCTTGTTATTATTTCCTCTTGAATTATAGATAAATACTTGAGTTATTCTTAATTATGTGTTATTAATTCTTGCTTTAATATTCCAGGATATTGATTCAAGTATTGATGTGCTTATTCAGAGGAGCAAAAGTCCCTGTCTAAAAGTAGATCTAGTATAATTAAGCGGAGTTGCTCGCAATCCTAGACATAGAACAACGAAAATCTGCCGAATTAGGGTCAAACCTAATAAGGGAATCCATAGAACGAGTTAAGGCAACACTAGGGGTTTTAATTAGAAAGAGATTTCAATTAATCAACCTAGGGTTAGTTGTTTTTAGTCTCGAGAGAGATATTAACATAAGTTAGGGATTTCTATGGATCAAGTCAAGTGAATAAATCGTCTAGTTCAAGAGTTGATAACAAGTGAAGTCTAGGTGGATTCTCCCCTGAGCATTGTCTAAATCAATCAGTTTTCTTAAAAGTTTTTCCCAATTTACTTTTTGTGCATTCTTGGCTTAGTTTAATATTTAGTTTAGTTTAATAAAAATCCCATTTTATTTCTAGGTTAAATAATAGAAAGAAAGTTAGTACTAGTACTTTTGGTTCCCTTGGGTACGATATCTCGGTCTTGTCATAACTATACTACTGTTCGATAGGTGCGCTTGCCTTAAATCGTGATAATAGTTAGTTTCTGGTGTGATCATTTGTTATAAATTTTTTTACTTCATATCACGAACATCATTCATCCAGTCACTTCCCAACAAGAGCCTATCGGTTCCCACATTACTCATGTTTGTGGCTGGTATGATCAAGTATGGCGAGCGGATATGTGCATTGTATAAGGCGAGCTTGGACAAATTTCAAGATTCCATGCTCAAAAATCCGGATCCTGGGCCCAACTATGCTAAACTTATGGAGGAATATGACTTCAAGAAAAAGAACAAACTCCCAACACAAATCACACTGGAGCCTGATAAAGAAGCCAAGGCTTCTAATATTCCACCTAAGAAGGACTGCTTGAAGGACTTGGAGGTGGTGCATTATGCTTATAAATACTTCAAAATAATCAAGGGACTTGTTATTGGTCTCATCTTCAGCTTTCATGAACGCGACGAAAGCCGTGATTTCTTAAAAATTAGGGACCTTGAAGATGCTCTAAGAGTAATTGAGTTTGAACTCAACTTCCTGTATGGAACTTTCTATACCAAGGTGGAAGTTCTACACTTAACGGCGAACAAGATCTATGTTGGTTATATTTTGCGATTCCTAGCTCTTGCGTATGTTTTGGCTACTCTTGGAATCTTCTGTTTCAAAGTAAACAAACATGAATTCCGTGGAGTTGATATTGGAATCACCTACACCTTGCTTTTTGGTGCCATTGCCCTGGATGTAATAGCCATCTTCATGCTCATTTTCTCATATCGGAGTATTGCTTCTATAAAGGACCCTAAAAGTCCACCCTGGTGGGCATCTATCTACAAAGCTTTCCTTGTCCTCTTGAGGCCGTGGTGGAAGAATTGTACATGTAACCTTAAGTACAAGCACAATCCCAAACACAAACTACTTGCCACTCCCCTTGTAGTTCGAAGGTGGTTTGGATCTATCTCATCACACAACTTAATAAGGTACTGTCTGAAAAGCAATAGGAAAAGCATCCATGAATTCCCTAGTTGGGGGCAGATCATGCTTTAAAGCATACTTCGTTTCTTGAAACTCTATGAGAGTTTTAATAAATGCGCTACTTGCATTTGCCACGTCATTGAAGAATTTTTAAGCCCTATTAGAAAAGGTCTAGGTAAAATTTTCTGGCCCTATTTCGAAAAAAATCTTTTCCTTTTGTGCGAAAGATTTGATGGATGAGATGGTGTATGTGTCCCTCGAGCCATTCAGTCTGGAACTATGGGAATTCATCTTTGAGGAGCTAAAAACAAAATCTGAGTTTGCAGATACTCCAGAAGTCGCTTAAAGACTATCCTCAGCCAGAGGTGAATGGGCTTTGATGGATGCTTGTGAAGCACCAGAATGTGACAAGCTACTGAGGTATGTAATTGAGGTTCCGTATGATGAGAGCATTCTCTTGTGGCATATTACCACAGATCTATGCTACCATCTTGATGATGAAAAGGATCAGAAGAATACATAGCGGCAGAATGATGACAAGGAGAATCCGACAGATCAACAAGATAATGAGAATGAGGAATTGACATATCGGCAGTTTAGTAAAACCTTATCGGATTACATGCTGTATCTTCTTGTATTTCGGCCAACCATGATGCCTGTTGTGACGGGTATTGGGAAGCTAAGATTTCGTGACACATGTGCTGAGGCTGAAAGTTTCTTTAAGAGAAAGGATTTACATCCAAATCAGGACAAGAAGGCTTGCGAAGAATTATTGGATGCGAGGACAGATGTTGGCCCTCAGGAAGTGATGGGAGACCGAAGTAAATCAGTGTTGTTCGTTGCATGTATGCTGGCCAAAGAGCTAAATAAGATGAACAATAAGTGGAAAATAATGAGCAAAGTGTGGGTGGAATTAGCGTCATATGCGGCAAGTCATTGCCGAGCAAGTACGCATGCAACATATGTAAGCCAAGGTGGAGAGCTTATTACCTTCTTTTGGTTATTGATGGCTCATTTTGGTTTGGGGGTGCAGTTCCATATCAACGAAGAACATGCAAGAACCAAATTAATCGTGGGAAAGTAATTAAAAAAATATTTTTTTCCATTTTCATGCTTTGTTTTATCTTTTATTGTTACTGCACTAATCCTCAGCTAGAAATAAGTGTCATGTACTGTAGTTGCTTGCTTAGTCAGTTACTGTGTTGTAAGCTCCCCCATTTACGGAGTTATGCTTATCTTAACTGAAATAAATTAAAGAGATTAGTTGACATTAATTCTTGTTTATAGTTCCCATATATTGTTGAGGTGCATTTATCATTTTATTTAAAGATTGGGAAGAGAAAATGTTCTAATATCTCAAAAAGTGGTGGAGCTTAGTAGAGAACTTGGTGGGCCATGGCTCCCCTAAAATGGTAAAATTTTAATTTAAGTATTTTATAATTTATAAAATTTTAAATTAGTAATGATAAAATTACACTTTAACCCTAAAAATTGATAAAATTTTAATTTAACACTTTATAAATTATAAAGATATATGTTAACAAAATGATGAAGTTGTATTTTTGTTATCATAAAAATATACAATTTAATTTCACCTCAAAATTTTTTTTTGACTTTGCCATTGGTATCATAGGAGACATCTTATTATATTATATATATAATAAAATTATTGACTAAATCCTATATCGATTTAAACACTTATAACTACAAAGTGAATATAATCATTAATTTTTTAAAAATAATTTCATTTACTCATATTTATTTTTATATTTAAATATTGTAACTTTTAATACTTTTTAGTGAATTTTAAAACCCATTACATGATAACTTGGCAAGTGTTAATTGACATAAATGCCTACCGAATATCACCTCTACCCAACAAAACCATAACAAGAGCCAAGTGAGAAGAGTGAAAAGAGTGTAGAAGGGGGGAAATGTGTAATACCTCGAAAATTTCTATCCTTAATATTGTAAAGTAAGGAAATAAAGAAATAAAAAGGGGAATTTTGAGCTATGTCTACAAAATCTATTTAGGAAGTATATTATGATGTATTAATTCAAGAAAGGACTAAATTGTAAAAGTAAGAAAAGTTTTATTGCCCAAGAGTAAATACTCAAAATTTGAGGGTTGGAGTGTAAATATGAAAATTTTAAAGGACTAATAGTGCAAATATTTTAAGGGTGGAATGGTCTAGAAACTAAGAAAAATGGATGAATTAGGACCAAATTGAATAGGTGAAGAATTATGAGGGACTAAATCACAATTTTACCAAATTAAGTGATGACTCAAGGATGAAATTTTAAAAGATCACGAAGGGCAAAATGGTCAATTGGAAGAGAGAAATCTAGAAAGTAATTATGATGTTGATAATATTTTATAATTATTTAATTAGATAAATATTATTTTATTAATATTTTAATAAGATATTTTATTATTTTATTATTTTATTTAGTGTATATATATATATATAGGTGTGTGTGGGGAAGAAGGAAGAAAGAAAGAAAAAACCACCAGCCACCATCTTTCCATGCATCCCACATTAGAAGAAGAAGAGAATAACGAAACTTTCTTTTCTTTACAATTTGGTCCTTTTACCAAAAATTCACCATTTTCACTTAGAAATCAAAAGAATTTTCATAGCTACCAAGAGAGAAAAATGTTAAGAAGACTATGGGGAGTTAGAATATCAAGTTGGATTCAAGAAATAGAAGCTGGAGGAGAGAGAAAATCAAGTTAAGTATTGAAATCAATGGGACAAGGTAAGTATATCAAGATTTTAATATATTTTTAAATTTGATATTATTGAAAAAGTATGGAAATGATATTAATGTAGAGTTTTCTTATATATAGTTCTATGTTCTTGACATGTTAATGAAGGGAAATAAGAGAAAGTGATGGGAAATATTATAGAGAAAGGAAATAAGGGTGTTATAAACTTGGTAATTAATATCTTGCACTAAAGCAGTTTTGGACAGCAGTAGTAGGCTAACTTTTAAAAATCACCAAAAATTGTGGGAATTGAATTAGAGGATAAATAAAATATGAAATTAAATATTATTGAGTCTAGTTTCTTGTAGGAGAAACGGTGTAAGCAATGAATTGTAAATCATGAGATGTAATAAATTTTGTGAGACAAGGTCAGAATGATTCCGGGTTCCTCTATTCTAAATTTAGAAAATCATAAAAAATTTGAGAAAAATAATTAGGGGCTTAAATTTATATGTTTGAAATCCTGAATGAGTATATTTTCAATAGAAACAAACGGTAACGTCATCTGAATCCCTTACGAGGAGATAATTAATTTTTAGTGAACAAGGGTCGGAACTGTTAGATAGCAGAACAGGGGTGACTTTAAAGAATAAACTGTACTTATTGGCTAAACCAAAAATTCTACGTGACTTATGTGGTTGGTTATTTTTAATTTGATATTCCGTATTAATGGGTTAGTTACTTTGTAAATAATTATAGAGATATTTGTTTGTATAATATATTGACAAGAGATTTTAATTATAAACTGAATTGATATTAGACTTTTAAATGATGCTTGGTTTGAGTTGACTAATGATATCATTAGTTAATATGGAGAGTTGGAGTATACTCATGTATTATAGTAGCTGAATAATTATTTAGGATTATATTAAATCTTTCTTAAAGTCTGTAAATGTTATAATATTCGAATGTTATATTTCATGTTATTGCATGTGAATGATCTGACTGTATTTATATATATTAATGATTGGAGTTATGCTTATGATCGATAATGCCTCATAACCCTAATCTAGCGACGGATACCACATGGCCCCACAGGGCATTTCAAGTATGCTCCATATGAGGATGATAGAGTGTCGCCGTGGGGTCAATCCTCCTCAATACTGTTTATCTCGATCTACCGATTAGGATGACCACGAGGATGTTACTGATGATATTCCTCCCCCATGAGGATCCACCACCGCCGCCACCTTAGAGTCACCAACATGTAACATTGACCGACCTCTCTGAGCGGTTCGCACACTTCGAGCGGTATTGCACCCAATAGTTCGATAGCATCGTTCACCGTTTCGACAGTATTGAGGCGACTCTGCAGTAGATTTGCCACCATTTCCACAGTTCGCCTCCACAACCACCACCTTACGATCCATATGCCGATGAGGACGTTTGAGTCCATTTATAATTATTTCTCTTTTCCTTTTATTTTTATTTTTATTTTTATTTTTATTTTTATTTTTATTTTTGCTTGTCTTTTTCTTTCTTTTTTTTATCCTTATCTTTATTTTTAATTTATGTTATCCAAAGCTTATGTTAGTATATTTTGAACTTTTTCTTTCTTCTTGTTTCTTCCAGAGTAACCATAATAATCCCATTAATACACCTCCCTAAAACATTACTGATGACTCTGCAGTTTCAAAAGGTTCAAGGCACTCAGTACGACTCAAGACTATACAACCATGATAATCCACTGGGGAAAGATACACCATGACTGCCATGTCTTGCTCGACCACGGTACCGAACACTACAACTATCTTCATTTGGCATCGTGATTGTGGAACCCTATCCTCTACCACCACCGGAGTATCCTCTCCCACCTTCACCTCTACTTAGTTCATCCTGCACTTCATCTCCAAATCCGCTCTCACTACTCCAAGGATTTCATCCAAATTTAGGAAGTTTCACTTCTCCCCCTATCTTATGATATTATACCTATAATCTTATTATCTATCTTTGTACATTAAGGACAATGTACATCTTAAGTGTAGGGAGGTTATTATTTTCATTATCAGAAAATCCCTGAACTTTGTCTTGTTCTCGAGTAATTCTCTCATATTACTATTAGAATGAATTCTAATTGATCTATGATTTTTATTGATATGTCTTGAATTAAAACATAGGTATTTTTACATTGACTATTTAAACTTTAAGACATTAGAGAATCAAGCACGATAAGTTGAATTTTTTAGAATTAAAAATTTTTCTAGGTTATTTTCCCAAATTTAGGTATTATCTTGAAGTTTGAAATTCATAGGATTGACATCAAAAGCCATAATTTTTGTGAGATTTTGAGCCTTTAGAGCATTTATTCTTTCTTGCTCACTTTTATTGTTGCTATGATGTGTCAATATTGATTTGTTATTCTAGAACTTGCTTCGATTATGCATGTCGAGACCACATATTTGATTTGACACACCGAGATGATAAAGCAACTTAGGTATTAACCCATTCGCTCCATAAAATAGCCTACCCTCATATTTGACCCCTAGTGAAACTCCTTTTAGCCTTAAACCACCTTTTGATTCACCCCAAATATTAAGTCATAACCCATTATTGTTGAAATCCCCTTAATTAATTTGATCCCTATTTTGTTGAGATTTGAATTGAATAATTATCTGGCTATGTTCTCCTTTTCAGTTAGTAACATTTCATTACTTGATTTGCTCTTAAAAAAACAAAACTATTTCAGTTGTTAATCTACCGTTTAGCATATTATTATGAAGCTATGTACTTAAACGATGTTATTCATGAGGAAAAGCTAAATTCTAGGAGTATGTGTTCATGTAATTTCTCAATTTTTAGTTATTTTGCTAGTTAGGTAATTTTTCAGTTCAATCTCGATTCTAACCTTATTTTTCAGCTTGTGTCCACACCCCTAATCGAAGCCCCATTACAACCCTCTAAAGACCTTTTGATCGATGTATCATCACAATTCATAGTGGTGGAGATTTGATTTTCATGCAAGCCTATGGTAATAACTTTTCATGTTGACTAATGAGTGCTTAATTTTTGAACCTTAAACACTTTGAGTGATTTGAGTGAATCTCTAGTGAGGATGTCAACTCTGTGTAATCTTGAATTAAAGGTAATTACTCAGATAATGAGAGATGCCTATGTTTTTGTGATAAAATGCTCAACTTAGAGTGTTTGAGACTTTGATGTTCTTTTAGTTGAATTCTCGATGCATGATTACTTGTGGATTTTTTTCGAAATATTATTAATAAGAATTATAAGTTGAGAAGGATTAATTTTAATTGTGAGTTGAGGATTTTGCTTGAGGACAAGCAAATGCTTAAGTGTGGGGATATTTGATAAACCATAATTATAACATATTTTTATCCCATGCTTAGCATATTTTTGGATGATTTTCCTTATAATTTAATGAATTTGATGCTCCTAACCTTTAATTTCATGTTTTATACTTAGGTGAGCATAAGAAAGTGAAAAGAGCAAGAAACGGGCCAAAAATAGAGAAAATGGGCCAAAATCAGTATTCAACACGGCCTAGATACCTCCACACGGGTAAACCACACGCCCGTGTGAGATACATGGGCAGGCTACACGCCTGTGTGTCACGGTCGTGTCGACCTAAAACTAAGTCAGTATTGCACACGGCCTAAGTACCTTCACACGGGCTGGTTACATGCCCGTGTCCTTGTTGAGCCCTGTTTCAATTTCATGCAGAAAAAGCTAATTTTTGGGTATTCTAGGCATTCCAAAGTCTATAAAAACACCCTAGGAGAGGATTAAAGGGGACACAGAGTAGAAAGCAAGGAATTACTCGAAGAACATCGATTGATTCATCTCAGGAGTAGGATCTCCATCAAGACTAAAGATCTCCCTTCAATTTCCTTCAGGAGTTTTTGGGTTTTCTTTATGTTTTGTTGTTTTCCTAATTTTGAGATGTTTACTTTTACAATTATGAACTAAATCCCCTAAATACCTGAGGGGGATGAAACCTAAGACGGATCTTGTTATTATTTTCTGAATTATATGATAAATACTCGATTTGTTCTTAATTGCGTTATTAATTCTTGTGTTAATATTTCAGGATATTAATTCAAGTCGAATGTGCTTATTCAATGGAGCAAAAGTCCCTGTCTAAAGAGTAGATCCAACATAATTAAGCGGAGTTGATTGCAACCCTAGACATAGGGTGACATAAATCTTCCGGATTAAGGTCAAACCTAATAAGGGAATCCATTAATCGAGTTAATGTGACAATAAGGGTTTTAATTAGAAAGAGATTTCAATTAATCAACCTAGAGTCAGCTATTTTTAGTCTCGACAGAGATAATCACATAAATTAAGGATTTCTACGGATCAAGTTAAGTGAATAAATCATCTAATTTAGAGTTGAATAATAAGTGAAGTCTAAGTGGATTCTTCCTTGGGTATTGTCTTTATAAATCGGTTTTCCAAAAGTTTTTTCCCCAATTCGTTCTTTGTCGCATTCTCAATTAGTTAATTAGTTTAGTTTAATTAGTTTAAAACAAATTCCCTTTATTTTTAGGCTAGATAATAAAGAGAAAGTTAACACTAGTACTTTTTGTCCCGGTGGGTTCGACATTCCGGTCTTGTCATAAGCTATACTACTATTCGATAGGTGCGCTTGCCTTTATCGTGATAATAGTTTAGTTTTGGGTATGATCATCACATAATTATCAGACACCGACCCTTAGCCTCCAGCTCAAGTATTGGGCCTAGCGACCCTCTCCAGAATTCTTAACATGGCTTGGGACAGTGCGTCGTCCCCAGCCGCATGATCATGAGACCTAGACCCAGACCTAGTCTCTGTAATAGGTGACACTGGCGTCTTGCTAATGTCCAAATTCAGCATACCGCCTAGTGAAGAGAACTCAGCTCGAGCCCCTCTATGGCCTCTACCTCGGCCTCTAGTACCTCGTCCGCGGATACCTCGTGTGCTCATAGTCTAATCGCGTTTTATCTGGTATTAATAATTTTATTTATCAGTTTACAATTTCATTAATTATTAGCAGATATCTTATGTGGAGCAATATCAAGAGTGTAAAGTTTGTTTTCATACAACACAGTGTTTATCAGTTCTACTACTGTCTCAATATACACTATTTTGAGTGTTTTCAGTACAGTCTATCTATACAGTCTCAGTATATGCTACCTATAGCAGTTTCAGTAAAAAACATATAACAATTTCAGAGAACCTACAGGATCGGCGCCGGAGACTCGGTGAACCACACATTCAGTAAAAATGTTTTCAATTTCAATCATCAAAAATTAATTCTTTAAAAACCCAAATCCACAGCCAAGTTTCTGTGTTTAGGGTACACACCTATTTTGATTTTGCTACTAAAGCAACCACGGCACGCGAACTATTTTAAAAGTTTCCACAATGAATAATATTTTGAAAATGAATAATGTTTTAGAAATGATCGACTAAATAAATAACACGATTTTGAAAGTATAGAAGATGATGAAAAGTTTTAAATGGAAAATGGTTTTAGCGACGATATAGTTTCCTAACACACTCTCATGTGACACCGTCAGATTCGGCCATAATGTTCAGGCCGGGTTTAGGGTGTTACATGACTACACGGGCATGTGTCCCTTGCACATAGAAAAAATTTTAAAATTTCACAAAAAAATTTTAAGTTCTCGATTTAGTCCCTACTCGTTTCTAATGTATGTTTTGAATCTTGAGGGCTCATACAAGGGATGATAGGATACGGGTTAGGGGTGTTACATCACAAAACTTATACCCATTTCCCCTATCACTTCTCAAAAGATTTATGGACCTACCAAATTGTTTCTCAACAAGAACTTTAAAATTTTTAAATATTGAAAATACTTTAGATTTTTGTCTCATTAAATATACCTATGCATACGGGTTAAATCATCAATGAATAAAATAAAGTACCAATTTTGAGCATAAAATGGGATTTTCAAAGGACTACACACATCAGTGTGAACCAATTCTAGCACTTCTTTAGCTCCTCAGGCTCCTTCATTTGGAAATGGTTGAAAGTGTTGTTTGCCTAGCATACGACTTTCACAAACACCAGACAATGCTACTACCATTTGGCATTAATTTAGGTATTACTCAAAAACTACCTCAATAATCTCCCTTTTTAACAAATTTCTAGTAACATAATCAATCAAATTAATCATTAATGCATAAGTAATTAGGGTTACATTAATAATCAAACTAATAGAAATCATATCATAGTTAAGCAGATAAAAGAATGGTTCAACAAAAAACAACCAAAGTAAACATAATCCATGTTTAAAGTTATCAAAATTACAACCCACAAATCATCAAAATAAACCAATTCAGTAGAATTTTACAAAGGCATCTTGAACTCTTCATAGGGACCTGATTTTTCCCTGAGAAATCTAATCTAGGTAAATCTAGAATAATCATCAACACAAACTAGAATGTATCTCTTACCACCTATGCTCTCTATTTGCATTGGTCCAACAAGGTCTACATAAAGCAATTTCTATGACGCAGTTGTCTGAACAAGTTGTAACTACCTATTAGTCTCTCTATGTTATTTTCCTCTAAGACAGTCTCCACAGACCTTTAGCACTACTCCCTGTAACTTAAGAAACCCTCTCGTAGCTTCATAACTAACCAATCATTTCAGGCTCTTATAATGAATATGTGTATGCTTTTCATACCACAACTTAAGCTCAATGATCCTAACTTTATTGCACTAAGATGGTTGAATGACCTTGTAACAATTGTTAAGGGTTCTTGCTCTTTCCATTATGTTGTCTCCCTACTTATAAGTAACACAACACCTTTCTTTAATAAAATTAACAAGCATGCCCTGATCACACAACTGACTAATACTAGTTAGATTAGCTTTTAAACCATTAACAAGGTAAACATTGTTCAGTTTAGGTAATTCAAAAACATTCAAAATTCATTTTCCAAGAATTCTACCTTTCTTGCTATCTCTTAATGTTACGCAACCAAGATGGTTTCATTAAAATTAGATAGTAATTAACACCACCAATTATGTAGTGAGAACATTCGCGATCAAAGTACCAAGCATGATCAACTATGGCCTTCAAGGAATGATGAGCAACGAGTAAGCATTTTTACTTTTCTTCCTCCCCACAAGATTTTGTTTCTTCCTCTAAGTAGTGTTGACTCTAGTGGCTAGTGATGTAGGCCTTGTTTTCTTCCATATCAAATTATGGAGTATCTTGAAGTGTTTTGGTCTAATGTGACCTGGTGCTCTATAGTAATAACAAATCATTTTGTGTATAATGTGTATCCTCTTTTCAGCCTTGAACACTATAAATCTTGTTGAGCATTCACTATGATAACCATTAGTAGCTTTGACAAATCTAATGGGAATTTCAACAACAACATTCCCTTTCAACTCAGCATAACTTAATCCACATTTTCTTAAAGTCCTTCCTGCAACTAGTATTTGATCAAGTTTTCCACTGCTAGCATTGAATTTCTCAATCATCAATTTAGTTGACTTAAGTTCTTTCTACGTTTTCTCTATATTTTCTATTTTGATAGCCATTTGTGACTCATTTGCCTTTACTTGTTTGCTCAGCTTTAGATTTTCCTTATTTAATTTATTTTTTAGCTACCTATTGAATGTTAACATTATATACCATTTGCCACTTGTCAAGCATAATCATGTAATTGTTTAAAAATTAAGCATCAAAAATTGTTTTAGTGGCTTCATGACTATCACTCACAGTCTCCATGTTCACTTTGGAATTAAATTCCATAGAGTTACTCAGATGTTCCTTATTAGAGTATTAGAACCTAGTTGAGTCTTTATCGCTCCACGTGACACACAATGATTTCATTTTCTTCTTCTTCAAGATGTTTGCACATTTTGCCTGAATATGCTTATAACCATAACATTCATGGTACTAAATCTCCTCTCTCTTTTTTTGTCTCTAACAACTTCTTCATTTATGAAAAATCCTTTGGATTTTCCTTCTCAAGTGGATTCTTGAGCTTTTCAAACCTTTGACTTCATTTTGATTTGTATTTGAATGCCTTGTTAAAGTTTTGTGTTAATAAGGTTATCTGCTCTTGCAGTACTTCTATAACAATATTATGATCTGCGGGCACTGCTTCAGTCACTTGTAAGGCAAGGCTCTTTTCTTCTTTGATCTTGTTCTTTCTTGATTCATCCAAATTAATTTTAAAAGTCTGAACTGATTCAATTAACTCATCAATACACATAGCATCAATGTTCTTTGTTTCCTCAATGATTGTCACTTTCTATTAAATTGCTTATGTAAGGATCGAAGGACCTTTTTGACTAGTTTAAAGTAATACTCAACTCTAAAGGCTAACACCTGATTGGATAAATCATAGAATTTGGCATATAACTCTCCAATAGTTTCATTCTTTTGCATCCTTATATTTTCAAATTTAGTAGTGAGCATCTGTAACTTCACTTGTACCTTCATGAGTAGTTTGAAGGATATCCTAGGCTTCCTTTGCAACCTTGCATTTATAGCTACATTTAAACTCTTAACCATCCATACCACAGAAGATTGCATCAAGAGCTTTTGAATTGGTACTTTCAAGCCTTCCTTCTTTTGTAGTCCATTGAACTTCAAGTTTTGGGGTTTTAACATCCAATTTTTCAATGAATGGATGCTCCCAACCATTAAGAACAAATCTCTAGACTTTTTAATTTGTAGTTTTGATAAAAAAAATAATCATCCTAACCCTTTAGTAAGCATAGTTTGCATTATTAAGCATAAGGGGTGAGACACCGATGCACTTTCCATTATAAGTAAATATCAATACTAGAAAATCCACTAGACGTGTTTAGTGGAAGGTTCTAGTATCAATTGTTAAGCCCAAAATCAATATTTGCAAGTAGAAAATAAGTCATGGTAATAGTAGTTTTAATTGCTTCAGGCACTGAAAATGAGCAATACAGAAAAACAATGGACACACGATATGTTTATGCAATTCGGTTTCCCTACATTGAAGCCTTATCTAGAAAGAATAGCCATTACCTTATCACCTTGTACAACAAGTGTTTTCAAGCTCTAACACCCACGAGTTCAGACTTCACACCTTTGTACCTAATCTAGACATCTTCCCTCTAAGTTTTCCCCTTAACAACTTAGGACGCTAACTAAGTCACACTTGACTATTTCACTTAATGCACTCAAAGAAATGTTCCTCAATAAATAAAAATAAGTGGTCTCAGTTTAGTACATCACCTATACAAGTCCCTCCAATATATAAATAATTGAGACTTGCAAAAATACTATATCATTTACAATTAATCTTCCCTCGAAATAAGTAAAATAATATACATAAAGAATATTTCAAGTAGCTCGGGATAAGTCTTGAATATTTAGGAGATACTTTCTAGTTAAGCTTGAGTCGATCAAATCCACCAAACTTAGGAAGTTGAGTGCTTCGATCCAAATCCAAATTAGTTTCAAGATATATTGCTATGTGTAGTTTGGATATCAAGGATGGGTTGCCAATCGTCAAAAGTAACAACAGGAATCACAACCCAATTAGTTAAGTTGCCAAAATTTTCCAACTTAAAGATGTCAAGTTTTCTGAGCAGACAATGCTACTACTAGCTGGCACTAGTCTAGGCATTGATTTAGGCACTACTTAAAAGTTGCCTCAACTGCTATTTTATCAATTGAAAAAGAAATGTTACACGAGATTGATTATAATATTTTAATACTGATAAGTGTCAAAAGTAACATATTTTAGACTCATTCTTGGTGTATTTTTAGGTGATTATGCGACATTAATTGTGAATTATATCCTCTTAATCCTTTATACTCATGTTTTAATGCTTAATAGGTCACCTGGAAGCAATAGGAGTGAAAAATGATGGAAATTAGAACATTGGGACATTTTAGAAGCTATACACATGTAATATACTTTCACACGGGAAATCTATACGGTCCTGTGGTCCAAAGAACTGTGTGTTCAGGGCATGTCATTTTTGGGAACCATGTGCGCAATGTAACGACCTAATATTCAGGGGTGTCAAAAAATGTATTTTCGGGACTCCATATTCGTAAACTGGACTCGTAAATATTTTTATTAAATATTTATGAGGCTAGCTTAGTAGCTAATTAATTTTTGGAATAGTGAATTTGTGAAATTAGGAGTTATTAAGGTACAGGGACTAAATCGCTTAAGGGTTAAAAGTTTGAATGATAGATTGAAATAAATTAAAAGGACTAAAGAAGCAATTATAGCCTTGTAAAAATAGAAAAGGACTAAATTGTGAAATTAATTGTTGATTTTGAACAATAGGGACTAAATTGTAAAAAAATTAAAATTAAGGGGTCAAATTAGAAAAGAGGAAGTTAAATGTGGTCTAGAGTGAAGTTAGTATTAAAATATGAAGTTAAATGTGAAAGTTAAAATTAGTCTCGGTTTAGGGACTAAATTAAAGAATAAGCAAACTATAGTGTGAAAATTTAAACTTTAATGTAAAATTGAACTATGTAATATTAATATGATTTAATTTTTTTTATTCCATAGCTATCGTCGTACCAAAATCCTTGAGTAAAAAGGAGAAGGATAAAATCAACGTCGAATAGCTCAGAAATCACGATTTGTGTTTCTATAATCCGAATTAAATAGTAGACTATTACATATATGATTGTTTGCATATGGTAAGCATTTGAGGTGAGTACTTTGGTATTTTGGGATTGAATTAAATTCATAATTGAAATGAAATGGATTGATTTTGTATATTATGAAATATATTTATTATGAATATATGTGTATTGAGAAAAATGTGATTATTATCAAATTGAATATATGCTTACATGTGATGATATACATTCATGAAATTGAGACATTAGTTGTATTAAAAAGTGAAATAAATTCCTATTAACTGTATCGGGATGAGTCGGATATAAATGGCATGACATAGGATAAGAAGAGTTCAGGGATTACTTTGACCTCGAGTCGATGAGGCACTGGGTGCCAATTTGCTTCGGTTTAACCAATGAGATACTGGTGTCAATTTATATAACGCTAAGCGCAGTTATTACTTCGGATTTACCCGATGAGGCACTGGGTGCCAAACTAGTGTGTTGGTTGGATTCGTGTATCCGTCCAAGTTTGTGTCGTGTTAATAGGAGAAAGTAAAATAATAATTGATGTGATTTTGAAATGGCAAAGATGAGAAATGAATATGAGATGAGAAAATATTGAAATGGAAAATATGATAAATGATTATGAGATGAGAAATGAAATATGAAATGATGAATTAAGATGTGAAACATGAATGAATTCAAATATTGATCAAAGATATGAATCATGCCATTGCATGGGATGATGTATTCAAATATTAAATGAAATGCCATTGATATATACTTATATATTTGAACATGTAAAAATCTTAGTAGATGTGAATAAAGAATGAGCAAAAATTATACTATTGAATTGAAACACATGAACATAGCTTACTTGTTGCATTTTTCATTTTAAATACTTATATCAAGTTTATGTTATTCGGATTATAAAAATACCACTGAGTTTTACTGAGTGCAATTTTGTTTTCCATGCGTAGGCTAGGTACTGTTCGATTTATCACCGTCTCAGCATCAAATCACAAATCCCGAGCTTAAGTGTGGTGATATTTCATTTTGTAATGGCATGTAACTAAGGAGTCTTTTGTTGGTATTGTTTATAAGATGTTGTTGACATAGTTGTTAACGAAATGATGGTTAAATGTGTATATGGTTGTGGTTGAGGTTATGTTGGTATGTTAGCCTAGTTTATATTTTGGTATGTGATAGTTTAAAGTTTGGTAGCTTAGCATAATGTTTGGTATGTGCTTAGCTTCATATTTGGTAACTTTAAAAGTTGAAAGTTAGTTCAAATATGGTAAATGTGATATGAATAAAGGACTTGAATGTTTGATATGTTGTTGATGTATTTGAACATATATAATGTGGTACCAATGAGGGTACATTGGTTAGGCATATTAGGTGATGAATTTGGTGTTTTTGGGCATGTTTAATGGTGTTTTGAGTAGGTTAAATTATTGGTAATTGAGTTGCTTAGTACCCAAGTAGGAAATGGTAAACTTGAGTTTTAATTTACTTTTGGGTGCACACAGCCTGGCCACACAGGTGTGTGTCACACATGGGCAACGCACATGGGTGTATGACCCAAGTCAGAGAGTTACACGGCCTGAGACACAGGTGTATGTCTCAGCCGTGTGAGGCACACGGCTTGGCTACACGGGTGTGTGACCCTTGTAATAAAAAATTTTATAATTATTTCCTAAACTTTCAGAATTGTTTCAAATCAGTCCCTACCTATTTTTAAACTACTTGTAGGGTCCCGTAAGTCGTAATAGGGGTTGTAAGAATAACTTTTACTTTGAATTGGGGTGGATTAGCAAACCTAAATTAAGTGCATTCCACTAACATCATCGAAGATAAATTAAAAAGATAATCATAGACGGAGTATGGACCAATATTCTGATGCTAATAATAGGAATAGTTTTGTATGTATCCGGATTCTAACATTCAAGAAGGGATAAATAGTGATAAAAGTGTAGACAGTAGAAGACTAAGTTTAGCAATGTATAAATAGTGATAAAAGTGTAGACAGTGGAAGACCGAGTTTAACTTTGCATAGCATGAATCATTATTCGATTGTATAATATTCTAGTATGATATAATTTGATTGTTTGTAACATGCCCCTGTATATTATTTTGTTAATGGCTAGAATATATATGTGTAATTAAGATTGATGAATTGTTTGAAGTATTAGTAATACCCATGACTCTAATTAGACGACAAAGAGGGATTAGAGGTGTTACATGCTAACAGATGAATTCACGATTTTTAGATTTTTGGCATTTTAAGAATGTATAAATAGGAAATAAAATAGAAAAGAAGTAGTCACCATAGGGTAGCATGAAAATTACTCGAAGAACACCATTGAAGCTGATTTCCGAGCAACTTCCATCAAGATTTAAGTGTCCAATCTGATTTTGAAGGAAGTTATCATGGATTTCTTTTATTTTAGTGGTTATATTGTATTTCAGTATTTTTCTTGCAATTATAAACTAATTTTCTAAATAGCTAGGGGAGATAAACCCTAGGATGAATTCTATTATTTGATTTCTAGTTTTATGCAATGAAACCTTAGTTTCTTTGTTTTCAATTATGAATGCTTAATTTATCTTTGGTTAATATTTCTATAGTGTTAAGCCATGCTTGATGTGCTTAAGTTTGAGGTTGAATAGACCCTTCTTGAGTTTTGATTGTGCATAATTGAATGGAGTTGCATGCAATCCTAGAAATAGGACAACATAAATCTACTGGATAAGAGTCAAATTTAATAAGGGAATCTATAGAGCGAATTAATGCAATAATAGGAGTTTTAATTAGAAAGAAATTTCAATTAATCAACCTAGAGTTAATTACTCTTATGCTCAAAAGAGATTAGTATAAATTAGATATTTCTACGAATCAAAGAGCTAAGAAAAGAAATTGCATAAATTAGATTTGAGAACTACAGATGAAATTTAGGTGGATTCTTACCTGGGTATTGTTTTGTCACTTGGTTGATATTTGACTGTTTTTGTGTTTCATTCTTTGGTGCACTCATTAGTTAATTTAGATAGTTTAATTTAATTTTAATGAAGTCATTGAATTATTAGGTTAAATAATGGAAAGGTGATATAGTTATTGTAGTCCTCGAAGGAGCAATATATGTGCTCACCATAGTTATACTATTAATTGATAAGTGCACTTGTCTTAGTTAGTTTATTAGTTAGTTTAGTGGACATCACGTAAATAATTTGAAATCTCTAAAGGCTAGAAAAATAAATTTTAAATAAAAATTTATAATTTTTAATAGTTAATTAATTTAAGGAGCTATGGGTAGTTTCTAGATGTTATATAAAAAAACAAATATATAATAAGAACCTATAATAATATTAATTCTAAAAAAAACCTCATTTTATAATTTTGCTTTAGGGCTCTAGATATGTGGAGATGCCCTTGTACATTTATCTACGTTTAATTTCTAGTGTAATGACACAAGTAAAAACATATTTAACACATATATTTTTAAAATAGTTTGACATAAAATAAGTAATAATTAAAAATATAAGTAAAAAAAAAAAAACTCTTATAAAAAATAAAATATATTCAAAATAAGAAAAAAAAATCTTTTCTTTGCCACAAATAAGTAACATGAATGGCTAAAAATTACCAATTGTAATTAGTTTATAGCTGACAAATGACTAACATGTGGGAAAAATAATGCTTCAAGAAAAAGTAGCATTAAAATACAAGTTACAATAGCATCTGCTTGAAGCATCAACTTCCATTTTCTTGATCTACACTAAAGATTATCCTGAGTTAGTTTTGTTTAGTCTTATTTTCCATTAATTTAGAGAACTTTTTGCACAAGGATTACCAATGTCTAGTGTTGAAGGATTTGATGGTTTGTCTTGAGTTTTTGTAGTAATAACTAGTTAGATTTACACTTTTACTCTCCACCATTACCCTATTCTTGGTGCACATACAGTTGTTACTTCTGTATTGGATACGGTAGCTGGTTCTTGCATTGGATATTCCACGAAATTGAAGTTTTTACCTGCCTTTTTCATGTTTTTGTAATCTGTGTCATTTAGAATTTTGATTGGCTTGGAAACAGATAACGGTTTGAACTTTAGTGTGCTTTGCTAGGTATTTCTTCAAAAGTATGAACACCAAGTCTTGCCAACAAATGTTAAAGGCAATGGTATGGCTTAATACCTCCTTAAGAAAGGCTAGCTTTCCAGACTTACCTAAGAAAGGAATCTCCTTGCTTTTGTAATAAGGTTCAAAATGACGTCTGCTACACTTATTTTAGTAAAAAAATTTCATATAAATGGTCAAAAGTTCAAAACGATAATATACTTTTCTTAAAGCATGATAATGTAATAAATGTTATTTCAAATATGTTATCATTGTCATTGGTGCTTTTATGCCAAGTTCTTCGACAAACAACTCATTCTGCAGTACATAAAATTAGCAGCAGCATCTTCAAATTTTGTATGGTTCATGCGCACCCAAACCCTTATTATAGGATCTTAATGACAATCAAAAGATAATGAAAATTCCCGGCTCTAACATCAGCTTTTGCTATCATTTAAGCAAGCCTGTTGTCTTACAAATAGGGCACAAGTTCTTTAGCATTAACCATTGTTTAATGCAGTTAGAGTGGAAGTCATGTCCACAATCTAGTATCCCAGTGTCATCTCCATTTGCATATTCTTCCTGCCATGGTTAAATTTCAAAGTAAAAATAATAAATAGAGAAGCCAAGTGAAGCTATTTAAATCAGCTTATCTACTCTGTACCTGACAGATACAACATGGTTCCAGATCTTGTTGGGATTCTGTCGAAGTAGATGAATGCTTCCGTTGTTCCATCAACTTCAGAATCATTTCCTCGCTCAGTCCAGTGCTCACATCTCCTATGCGTTCTTCTAATGCCAACAATTCCTAGTTTTCCAATTGTAATTTGAGAAGAAAGATCTCCAGTGTTAAGCGACAGAACATAGAACAGCAACCCTTTTTACCTCATAAGACATGTTATCAACATCAAGACGCATGTCTCTATGTCTGTCATGCATAGCGGCCATACCATGATAGATGAATGGATCAAACGGCATATAATCCTGAAAGAGCGTTGTATACATATCCAATGTCATTAAACATCATATAATGTAGGAAGGACTGAGAATTATTGTTAGACAAAATGCACTTCCTAGGCTTCTACCCAGGAGCTCCACCAAAAGAATTCTTTATCTCATTTGGTGGAAACTGGTTTCAGAAGTATCTAGATATGAACTCAGTATTCTCAAGGTTGAAATCACATTTCTTTTCTTTTGTTGGACCGAAGAGTATGTCATCCAAAAATGCTAAGAGTCAAAGATTGTAAGAAAATTTTTGCTTAATGATGTGAAGCCAATCATGTGACCTGATGGCCATCAAGAACAAGACTAGATTATATGCAATATGAACATAAAACACAACTTAATATGAGGGAACATCAACATATCCCCGCATCACTAGCATGTTCAACTGTTGAAGCAATCTACTCAATGATCTATGGACATCAAAAAAGCCTCTCATGCACCCAACTATCCCATAATATGCTACGACTCAAAATCAACTCTGACCATTACAAAGAATCTGTTCTCTAAAATGAAAACATATTCTAGAATGCTGCAATTATCCCAACTAATGAAAAGAAGCTGATAATGAGAATAATGTGCTGCTGCTTATCAGCACCAAGTTGTCTCCAACTTTTATCATATCCTTGAAGCAATGAGAAATATTTCCTAAAGCCACTAGTCACTTGAATCTGATAGTTATTCAACTCAGTTCCAAGAAATGCACTCATTTTCCAAGGAATCAAAACTCATGGAAGGTGCTCTATAGCAGTTTATTTGCATTTAGAGAAAATATGATCTGAGGAAAATTCAATAAGGGGGAAAGAATATGAATTGCGCAGAAACCATAGCAACTATTGATAAAATAGAGTAAAATAAATGCAAAAGGAAAAGGAAATGAATTTTTGCAACGTAGCCATCAAAATAATCAGTCAATGTGGCCATAAAAAATATTCTCTACCGCAAATTGAAACCAAACCTCAATTTGTAAGTTCTCCCCACTGTGGATGGCATTTAAGACTTGGTGAATCTAACACATGGAAAAGAAAATGAGCAGTAAGTCATCAATCAACATATGTAATATACATAATCTTCTCAAATTTAAAAAAAAATTAACAAGCAACTGAACAATATGGCGATGGTTTCAGCAGTTGAAAAAAGTTAAAAGGAAGAGGTAAAATAGAAATCATACTACAGAAATTCTAGAATGCAATAAATCATCATTATCTAGAAAGGGAAATATGTTATTTTTTAGTATTAAAATTAATTAAAAGCAAACCCTATTCTAATAGTAGTAGACATATAAATTTACATAAGCAATGACCATTAAAGCACAAACCTCAGATATTAGTTGGTGTCTCCCTTCAATATCAGCAGCCAATGCTCGTAATGAATGGGCCATCCCAAGAACATCATCACCATGTCTCTCCAATATGAATGCTAACCTTGGGCATGGTTGATTATTCCCTTGGCCGTTAGATTCTGATGGCCCCACCGTCTCCTGTGAGGAAGCTGAAGGGCTTGAAGATGGTAGTGGAAAACGGCCACTATGACCACCAAATTCAGAACCAATAGGAGGAAATAAAGACCAAGAAGCGAATTCTGATAGTCTCTGTTGATTATGTATTGGAGGGTTGTGAGAAGGGATCCAGGCAGGATCAGGCAAAGGATGGATGTTTGAACTAGACGCAGGTTGATTAGAAGATGGAATACATCCAGAAGTACTAGGATTTCCAGAAGCCAAACTCCAACCTGTCGGATCTTGTGCCACATTTCTCATCTCAGTAGTCGGTACAAACATGGGATGCTCCACATTGTTTCTTGAGATATTTCTGATGTTTCGTTCTCCTCGTAATGCATCAGCTCTCTCTCCAGAACTACTAGAACTTGATGGGTTGCAAACACTTGAACTGGAAGTACCGTTCCTAGAGATAGGATGCACATTTCCTGGGACAATAGAAGCAGTTCTCATATGAGGTTGAGTTGAGGTTGAGCCAGAATGTCCTGCTATTGTTGTTGTTGGTCTCAAGTCTAGAGATTCATCAACTGGTGCAACTCGAGGGTGAGAGACGAAACTAGAATGGCCAGCAGCCCTGGTTGACAATAAACTAAATGGTAAAGATTCTTGTTCATTTCCTGGATTTGCTCTTCTTTCACCTAAAGAAAGAAATGCATCACTAACTACTCCTCTCATACCAAGCCCAACTCTTGGATTTGACTGATCAGGTGGAGTCACATTAAGGAAATTCGAAGAGGGTGTAGATAAACTCAAGCTGCTGGAAGCTTCATTACGAGTAGGACCAGCATGCCACGCAATATTTTCTACTTGTTGAAAACAGCCTGAAGCACCAGCAGAAAAAGACTGTCCAGAAGTACCTTCAAGGGCCTTCCTCTTGCAGGATAAACCATAACTGCCCAAAGAGGAGCCTGAGCCATCATTGTTTTCCTCTCCTACATTATTAGAGCTTCCAGATGAACTGCCAATATTATCAGAAGAAACACTTGCATTAGATATCTGTTCTCTTTCTAATCCACCTGAGTCGTGGAGATTAGGCCTTCCACCAGTTCCAACACCCGACTCTCTGGTACCATTTCCACTAATAAATCCTTCATTTAAATTCACATTCTCTGGGATATGATTAGAGCTGGAACTCTGCAAACATATGGGCCCACTTCTAACCAGATTGCCACTCCATCCATTATTCAGTCTCCCAGTAAAAAAGACATTTAGTGGTTCAATCCGCCGTTCTTCTGACCTCGGAGTGGCCCGTATACGTGCATCCTCACCATCATCATTAAGATGGTGATTTAGAGCATCCTGTGTCACCTGGTTCTGAACTCCCTGTCTAGAGCTTGGTTGACCAGAATTCCAGCCGCTAATGCTCTGAACATCAAGGGTAATAGCATTTCTGTGCATTGTCCCACCAGAAGGTGCTGTAAAATTGGATAGCCGAGTTTCCAAAGGATTCAGCATGTCATGCAATGAATTCGGTTGGCCGATACTACTGTTATTGGGACTTGTTCCCTCATCAATATTAACAATTTCAGGGAAGGAATCAATTGTGCTCCCCTGACCTTGCAACAGGGACGACATCTTCTACCTGTAAAGATCCCAAATATGTTAAATATTATTACAAAATTCCAAAAGAAATGAATCACGCTATGCAGTTCTCAGGTTAATTAAAAAAAAAAAAAGGGCTACACAAGCTCAGATTGGCAGTTGAGATCTGAAAAAGCTAGGCAAAAATTTGACTCTTATTTCAGTTATGAAAAATGCAAAAGAAGAGGGAGAAAGGTAAAATATTTTGGCATATAGGGCCAAGCAATCAACCTAGTCTCATCAGGTGCTTGATTGATAGTTGAACTTGCTGAGGTACCAAGCATGCATTGTGAAGCTCCTCAGGCCCGCACACAAGACATTTTGCGCTACTAGATTAAAGGAAAAAGTCCCCGCTAACTAACAGCTATAGCTTTTGGTCTAACTAGGGGATTGATCTTGACAAGCAAAGGAAGAATACTATGTAAAACTTTTGAAAAAAACAACAATTTTGCAAACTCTACTTACAAAATAAATTCTGAAATTTTTTAGCCTTCCAGGTCAGAAAGGATTGAACAGTTGCATTTGGAGCCTGATCTATGTCAGAAAGCGAAAGCCCCAGCCAGTAACATCTTGAACCCAAAGAAAACAACTACCTTAGTGACAACAGATATTTATTTTTGACAGGAGGTGCAGGCAAGAACTTTTCGTTACATAGAGGTAAGCAATAACCATAGCATTAGACGTATAAAACCTAAGTTAAATACTGAATATTGGTTCATCAAAACAAAATTAGAGTACAAATTGCTCTAACTTATAACATGCCAACGCACTTAGAGTTATGAACATATATCAATTGACAAGTTCATTTGACTATTTCTTTATCCTCCAAGGGACTTTCTGCATATCATGCACTTGACAGTAGTTCTCTGCTTCATGACATTCCAAGCATAAATAGAGATGATCCACAAAACAAAAGCTTTAGAAGTTGGAAGTACACAGTAGCAACTAAACCAAGGATTAACAGAACCTAATTAATTGAAAAGAATGTTTAAAGAGATATCCTCTCAATCCCAAGTTCCCAAGTATCAACTAATGACACACTGGTAAACGACAACATGGTGCTCCAATAAACAATGCAATCTAAGATATTTATTCCCAACATGAATGTTATGTTTTCCACCATAAATTTATCAATATTTTCATGCATATTCATCCATAAACAACTACAAGCTAAAACTAGAATAAAGAAACAATTGTTGAACAGTGAAAAAGTAATATCAGATATAAGCACAATGCTATAAACTATTACCACATATAATGTGCTTGTTATAAACACTTAGCTTCGAATCACAGAAAACGAAGAAGTCAACATCTTTTGGTGAAGAACATTAAGTCTTTTGCAAAAAATACTTTGAGGCAGTAGTGGCAGATCAAAGTAATAACATGCAGAGATTGCAGGAAGCGAATATCAAAATGTCAATTCTTCAAACCTCAAATTATAAAATCTAAAAGAATGCAAATTGAAGAGGCAGGATCTTGGCTATAGTACGTAAAATTAAGCATCTGCATCAAGAAAAAGCACAAACTTGATCACATTGACAAACTCTTAAACTAGATGGAAACAAACCCAACAAAGTTCTTCCAAAAATCATCTAAGGTGCCTCTTGTACTAGTAAAGCTTTGAATTTTGGACAAAACTACCAGAAAACAAGAAAAATCCAATCCAATTTCTTACTCTATTAGATGGCAAAAAAAAAAAAAAAACACCAACTGCATTAAATGATTAAATTGAAGAATGCACATATTTTACCAAAATTTTAATTCATTTGAAAAAAAAAAGAGTGAAATGAACACAACAAGGTTCAACCACAATCCTCTCATATGCTTTCAAAAAATCGAATAAAAGATAAAATAAACAACAATAAAATCAGAAAAGAAAAAACAAAGTCCAAATAAAGGATAAGGCTAAACGATCTTTAAAAAGAAAAGAAAAAAAAATATATTTTAGAACATTAAAGCTAATATATTTTATAAAAAAAATCGCATGGATTAAGAGAAATACCTGAATAAAAGAAAGATGAGATGATGAAAAGAAAAGTGATTAAAAAATTGATATTTGAGCTTAAAATGGTACTAAAAGAAACGAGAGAAATCAGGGGCGTTTCTTCGGTTCTTTCCTCTATTTTATTTTATTTTTATTCCTTTGGGAGTTTTTGGACTTCTCTCCTTTCTTTCCTTCTCCTTGTTTTTTTGCTTTTTTTGCAATTATAACCCAAAGAAAAAGAAAGTTATCAGATATAGGAAGTGCACCAAAGAGCATCAGATTCTGTTCTTTGTTTATTTTGTAATAAAAAAAATAAATAATGGGTTAAATCACATTTTTGGAACTTGAACTTGGCAAGTTTTCCAACATTGGCGCCTGAATTTTCTTTTCAAATTAAGCTTTGAACTTGGTAATTATTCCCAAATTGGGACAATATTTTTTTGTCTAAGTTAAGTCTTGAACTTGGCAAATGTTCCCACATTAAGGCTTCAACTTTTTTCTTATCTAAAATTAATCTAATGTGGGAACAATTATCAAATTCAGGCCTTAATATGGAAACAATTGCCAATACAGGGCCTAACTTGGAAAAAAAAAAGTTTAGGCCTAAATATAAGAAAAGTTACCAATCTAGATCCTAATGTGGGAACAATTACCAAATTTATTACCTAATTTGAATAAAAAAAAAGTTTAGACCCCCATGTGAAAAAAGTTACCAAATTCAGGTCCCAAATTATAATTTAACCCACAAAGAATCAGGTACAATCTTTTTTTTTTATTTGAAGAATTAGGTACAATCTTTGGATATTGAAGAAATAAAAGGTTTGTTTTTTTTTGTCTAATTTTTAATTTTTTTAGGTTTCATGCAATACCATGGGGTTATGGGTTCCTTTCCCCTTTTCTTTTGTTTCACTGTTATTTTTCTGTCCAATAAAAAATACATTTTATTCTTTTAAAGTACTAGTAACCCCGAGGGATCTGCCATTGATGATTGGGGAGGCAGGCAAGAAAGGTGGAGGACAAAGTTTAGCAATGCACAAAAGGCAATTAATTTATTTTCAAATTTCAATTTGGTGATGATGGGTTGGGTGTTGGTGATTGGGCCAACCAAACATTGCTTTGGGTAGGAAACAACCAACCATTGTTGTTGGGCTTGGAAAACATAATAATCCCAAATATAAGCCTAGCTTTTGGAGACAGGCCATAAGTTGAAATGGCCAATCATTCATCACCTGGTAGGAATGGGTGTGGTTGAAACGTGATAATCTATTCTCTTGTCGAGAAATAAAGGAATACCCCAAGGACGCTCTTACAACATAATTTATACTCTTTTCAAATACATGTCATATAGGAGTAATCTTTTGTTGGTATTATATTGTCCGTTGTTGGCAGGCAATATCATGTTTTAATTACATTTTTCGTAATTAAATTCGCTTTTTTTCTTTGTTGTAGATGCAACTACACTTTATAATTTATGTGTTAGGTGAAAGGGCAGGAAGGAATGGCTGAGGGTTGAGAGGGCTCAGCTCTGGTCTCTTGGAGCAAAAGCTACAACTTATTAATCAACTTCACCATCATCATCATTCATGAACCCACAAATAGAGACTAAGTCATAAACCAGCCGCTCTATTGGTTGCCTATCAAGTATCAATATTACAAACAAAAATTCAAATGTTATTCTTTTAGTTATATAAATAACTTTTGCATTATTTATAAACTTGTAATGTATTAGTGTTATTCTTTTATTATAGTTTCATATTTTGCTTATTGTTTCTTTTTCGTATAATATTGAAGAATGAAATAAAGTAATTATAAGAAGAAGAAAAAATTGAGAAAGAAACAAAGGGTAGAGAGTTGTAACCACCAAAGCTTTGACTCCAAGAATCTTTTTCACCAAACACGGTAATTAAAATGTTTTTCCAACAACTTTGATATTTGATAAACCTCCACAACTTCTCATTATTAAATAATAAATATTATAAATTACATAGTAAAATTTGGTATAGAAAAAAAAAAGTAGTATCACACTTTTTTTAAAAAAAATTATTGGGTTAGACATTTTATTTATACTAAACAAACAACCATTTTACCAATAAAGGCCCATTTCTAATTTTATTTATGGAAATGGGCTAATTTTTTTTATTATTTACTGAAAATGGCCGAAAAATGCAAAACTCGTCCACTAAGAGTGTTTTTGGGTGAAATTTCAGCAAATCACATTTCTGGGAGAGTGATTTTGTCATATTAGCACAAAGCGCACTGACGTGGATGCGCTTTGCTGACGTGGCAAAATTGCTCCCCCAGTGACGAGTTTAGCCTGTGTTTTTTTTCCCAACTGCTATTTCAATTTTTAACCGTTGGAGGGTCCAACGGTAAAAAAAAAATATATAAAACCCCCTCCTATTTTTTTCACACAATATTTCTTCCAAATTTGGCAAGAAAAGCTTTCAAATTTCTCCCTAAATTTCTCAAAGCTCTCTTTAATTAATTATTTCCTTTAATTTTTTTTCTAAATTAGTATTTTTTTATAATTTCAAAAATATTTGATCATGTTAGCAATGGCAGGGGAATTAATTCGTCTCGATCATAAACATATCCCCATCAAACAAATGAAAATGTTAAGGGTTAATTTTAATTTTTGAATATTATTTAATATGTTTTTCATTTATGTAATTTTAATTAATTTTTATTTTATAATTTTTTATAACAGTCTGTAGATCGGGTGTTACAATGTTATATTCGTAATATATCTTGTCCTTCATCACCGTTGATAGAAAATTACTTGAAGGAAGTGGGTTTTTAGCACGTGGCCACTATAGGCCAAGGTGCAAGTTGGGCCCGAAACTCATCAGTGCATTAATAGAGAGGTGGAGACATAAGACACACACATTCTATCTTCCATGCTGAGAGTGTACCATCACTTTAGAGGACGTGCAGTTACAATTGGGAGTGATTAATCAACATACTCAGTCACTTAAACCATAATCAATTACCTTGCTTGAACCACCGAATAACTGTTGATTAAGAGTGATTACCCGCTCATTGGTTAATATATGTATTCCAATTGAAACCTCCCATTAACAGTCATTCATGTAAATAATTAATCCCTAACGAAAAACATACTTATTGAACCCACAAGAAACTGAAGTTGAGCGCAAGAGCAAGTACAGATTCGGCAAAAGAAAAAAAAAGGAGGAAGAGATTCGACAACCAGAGAAAAAGGTATTCGGTCAAATACACAAACGAAGATGGTGACTGATCAGTACCGATTGAGAGAGGGAGTGCTAACCAGGATTTGGCAGAGGGTTATGTGAGGAAAAGAGAGGCTGAAACAAGTAACTTGGTAAAAGAAAGGGGATCAAGGGGAACAGGAATTAGTAAGTCGGCAGCACAAAGGGAACTTTGGAGAACACACCTCAGCAGAAGAAAAGAGAAGGAAGGGAAAGAAGAACAATAACGGCAAGTGAGAGGCTTTAAGAGAAGTGCTATTCTGGAACAAACCACAAAACGTGAAGGTACCCAAAAAAACTATATTCGGCTTCCCAAAGAAAAAGATCCCAAAAGAGCAGACAAACCGAAAATTTAAGAGCCTAGCTAAACTCAACTGAAAATTCCTAACACCCTTATTCCATTTTGGCACAACTCTCCACTACTCCTCAAATCCCATCTTTTTCTCCCTAAAATCTCTTCTAATATCCCTCCTTATATCTCTCCAATTACCAATTCAAACTCCACTCAACTCAGTAGAGTTTCTGTCAACCTCAACTACCCACACGGTAGGAGCAGCAAAATAAAACACTCTACTGTCTTCATTAGGATTCGAACTTCAGTCCTCTGACATAGGTAACACGCCACTTACCCCCTAGACCAGCAGGCTCTTTATGTCATAAAATACTCATATTTATTTAAGAAGCCTACTGCCTAGCGATAGGGTTTAATCAAGTAAGAAACAAAATTTTTGCACAAGTCAAAGCTTGAACCCAAGACTTCTCAGACTCTTCCCAGAACACCTAACCACTCAAGCAATCAATTATTTGTGTCACTTTCTTGCACCAGTAAACATTTATGTGCAACCTCCTACCTGTTCCCATGCTCAAGACCTAATACTTCTAGGCCCAAGACTTATCAGACTCTTCCCAGAACACCTAACCACTCAAGCAGTCAATTGTCTCTCTCAGATATCTAAATATATGCTTAATTTCATTTTAATGCCACGTGTTGGAGAAAATTTAAATCTTGCTAACAAACTTACATGAAATGTTATATTATGTTGTATGTTGTTACAAGATACAGTAATGCCCCTATTACCCTAAGATATGGTACTTCAAGATCAATGAGCTCTTTATCATTTTCATAATGACGAAAGGGGTTTTTATTCTCATCTAATGATCTTACAATCATTGGAGCACTTAATGGATGTATTGTATTCATGTAAAATTTCTTTAAGATATTTTCTACATAAGATGATTGATGACATGAATTCCATATTTTAAATGTTTGATCTTCAGGGCGAGACAAAACTTTATTTTTCTAAGTTCAAACTCTTTGTTTAAACAATTTAATGCACATTTTGAAGCTCTACAAGAGTTCCAATAATATTTAAATTGTTAACATAAAAAACTATTATAAAAAATTTTGATCCAATTCTTTTTATAAAAACACAAATAATTTGGACCATTTTTATAACCTTCATTTAACAAATATTCACTAAGAAAATTGTATCATATACTTACAAATTGTTTTAATTCGTATAATGATTTCTTTAATTTGATTAAGCAATTTTATTAGGAAACATTGCATCCTTTCAAGATCTTAAATCCTTAAAAGATTTTCATAAAAACTTCACTATCAAGTAAGTCATATAAATAGGTTGTAATAACATCAACTAGATAGATATCAAGTTTTTCATGTACTACTAGACTAATAAGATATTTAAACGTGATTGCACCAACCACAATAGAGTTTGTCACTTCATAATCAATATTAGGTCTTTGTGAAAACACTTTTGCTACAAGTTTTGCTTTGTATCCTACGAACTAATTTTTCTTGTTTTGTTTTCACACAAATACTCGTTTATATCCTATAGGTTTGACATCTATAAGTGTTTACTTTTAACAAGTGAATTCAATTATGCTTCAATTACGTCTTTCCAATTTGGTCAATCCTTTTTATTTCTACATTCTTCAATAGGTATAAGTTCAATATCCTCATTTTCTATTGTTATTTTAGCAGCAATATTATAAGCAAAAATGTTGTTGACAACTATTTTTTTTATTCTATTTTTTTATTGTAGTAATATAACTTATTAAGATCTCTTTATTATCATTAGTTTCAAGTACTTGAACATTTTTGGGGGTTTTTTTATTGGTTATGTCTTTGGTCTCTTCTTAGGCACTTCCCTCTACGATATGACTATATGGAGCATTTACTCCTTTCCTTTTACAAGGATTTTTTTTATCTTTGGAACTTATTAGTCTATCGTACTTCAAACGAGGCTTACTTTCATTTGCACTAATTGCCTTATGGGGGCATCAATATAGATTGAAGCATTTTTAGCCGGTACATGAGATTTAGTAACTCTTTTAAGGTTAATAAAAGTATCTGGTTGTTGACTTGCAATATTTTACAAATGAATTATCTTTTAAATTTCTAGTTTACATGAATTTGTTAAACGATCTGGATGAGATAATAATGATGCATATCATATAATTTCTTTTACTGGTTGTTGATTTTCTCCGCTTAATACAAGATGACAAACCTTTAAGGGAATTTATTGGCAAATTCGGCTTCACAACTATAAAGACAAAGGGTGTGACAAACTATTAAACTATTTAGGTGTTCATCATGGGGGTAGGTCACAAGCAGTTAAGGTCCACGCTGATAAATGAATTACCAAAAGGCTTACCAACATTATATGAAAAAATACACAAATACACTGAGATGGAACAACGTCAAGGAGAGCTATGCTCAAATATAAAAGTCACATGCTGAACTTCCCCCAAGGAATTATAGTAGTCCAAGCAAAGCCTGCACACCATCGAATGATAACCAAAGAAGAAAAGGCAATACAGGCATATAGTTTGGGGGGGCAACATTTTTCTAGCCTTGCCAATTCACCAAAAAGCTACTTTGGGAGAGAAGATATCCAATGTCGATTTACTTTCGACCAAGCCCTTTATTCCCTCTTGTTGTTTCATTGACTTATATTCTCAAATCATATATGTTTTCAGACTATTTTCGATTCAATATTTTTTAAACCTAATTTTGTTTGAGCAGCCCCGAATCAATCATTCTACTGAGAACATTTATGCTAAAAAGTTGTTTCGATTATTCATATATGTTTAGATTTTGTTTATTTATAAGATTTTTTTTATATTTATACAACTTTTAATAAATTAATACTTTATATTATGAAATATTCATATACATGGGTCATATTTCTGGGCACCAACTCTCTTTAGATTTTTTTTATTCTTTTCTTCATAATGCTTCCCCATTTCACCAACCTCTTACCAACTTTCCTTTTCACACGCACCTTCGCTATGCATGATTAAGTCAACACATTTAAATCAATTGAAATTCATCTTAAATCGGTTCATATTTCATCTTAAATCATTTTTCTAATTAAATTTATCAGTTTATTATATTTCTCTGTTATGTAAAATTACAATTAAATCTAATTATTAGATGATTTTTTAAGTGTGTCTTTAAATTTTTAATTTATCAAATAATAACTAAATTTGATAAAACAATTAATAAGGTGTTTTTTTTTAATGAAGGAAGGGATAAGGGTTGTTTAAACTTAACTTAATAATAAAGTTATATATTTTTATTTTTATTAATTTGTTGTATATAAATTTTTTATTTTTTATTTTTTAAGTAGATAATTTAATATTAAAGATTAATAATATTTGTTGATTCATATGATCGACGGACGTGAAAATAGATGGAAGGAAATTCTGATAAAAAAAAGTCAAGAAGTAGAGAAGAAGAAGATCCCTCCTTTTAGGATGTCTGTAAAATTTTATTATATAGGACTGAACCTCAGATTAAATTCCAAATTGAGTTATTTTTATTATAAGTAAATAACAATATTAATTCTCAAACTTTCATTTTATCAAATTCGTAAAGTAGAAAACTTGGATGTATAAAGTTTGAACATAGATACATAAGCCAACCATAAAAGTTTGTCGGATCCCACCAGTACCACTACGATTTATGCTTTAATTATTTGCCGATTAAAAACTAATCAACTAATTATTGTCATCTGTTTCTGTAAGAACGTGAGACCAATTTCTATTATTAATGATAAAGCAGGTTTCTTTGATTGCCATTGCTTTAACCACCTTAATAGAACTGACAATCACATCCATGATATTATCATTGGAGTCTCCACAAACCACAATATTAGGTTATCCTTAACAATTGCTTTTAATACAACCCCACCTGGGTCACAATCCTTTACAATGGATCATAGCACAACGCAATAAGAAAATTAGGCTGAAATTACTTGCAAGTTTGGTAAGATGGTAAAACATAAGTAAAGAATAATTCAAGGATTGACCTGACTGAGCCATCATCGAGTCATGACTCGTTGGCCTACTTTCGACCAATGCTAATTGCCGTGCCACAGTTGGGGGGTGTCTGGTGAGAATGGGTCCCAGTTCAACTTTCGATCAATTTGGGACTTCACCAACCCCCGACCGGGGTGGCAAGCGGTCCAACCCGGATTTTCGACATCATATAACCCCTTTCCATTTCTTCTTTCAACTCAGGTTTCCAATTAAAAGGAAATTGAAACTCGCTCAGGTCCATAAACAAAGGAAAGCAAAGAGAAAGAAGCTTTTCATTTCAAGGGTTTTAGCAATGGCAACCAATACACAAGAGCAGCAATCTCAGGCTGGTAGGCACCAGGAAGTTGGCCACAAGAGCCTTTTGCAAAGTGATGCTCTTTACCAGGTATCATCTTAAATGTTTCAATTAGATTCTTTCTTTGCCTAATCTTCAATTTCATGTTTGATCTATGATTTGACGTTAGTTTTTTTTTTATTATTTAATTGATGGGTTCTTGGTTTTGCAGTATATCCTCGAGACCAGTGTGTATCCGAGGGAGCCTGAACCCATGAAGGAGCTCAGAGACTTGACTGCCAAGCACCCATGGTTGGTTTACTAATTGACCTAGATCCAGTTACTGTTTCAGATTTGGATTATGTAATTAAGATTTTACCCATTGTTGACTTGATTGGAATGAGTGGAAACAGGAACCTTATGACAACATCAGCCGATGAAGGCCAGTTCTTGAACATGCTTCTTAAGTTGATCAATGCCAAGAACACCATGGAGATTGGTGTCTACACTGGCTATTCTCTCTTAGCCACTGCCCTTGCTATCCCTGATGATGGAAAGGTAGTTAATTGATTGAAAATTACCCAAAACAAGTCATATTTAAATAACAAGGGAAACTCATTACCGTCTATTTTTTTTTTTTTCATATATATATATATTTGTAGATCTTAGCCATGGATGTTAACAGAGAAAACTACGAGCTGGGTCTGCCTGTAATCCAAAAGGCTGGTGTTGCACACAAAATTGATTTCAAAGAGGGCCCTGCTTTGCCAGTTCTTGATCAATTAGTGGAAGATGTAAATTTCAACAATCCAATCCATTTTTTTCCTTCAGAATTTGTTAATAATCGAGTTACATTTTATGCTGAAAACAAAATTTAAAAAAAAATGACAGGAAAAGAACCACGGATCCTTTGATTTCATCTTTGTGGATGCTGATAAAGACAATTACCTAAACTACCACAAGAGGCTAATTGAGCTGGTGAAAGTAGGCGGTTTGATCGGCTACGACAATACCCTATGGAATGGGTCAGTGGTAGCACCACCTGATGCGCCTCTCAGGAAGTACGTTAGGTATTACAGAGACTTCGTCATGGAACTCAACAAGGCTCTTGCTGTTGATCCCAGGATTGAGATCTGCATGCTCCCGGTTGGTGATGGCATCACCCTTTGCCGTCGCGTCAAATGAACAACCCTCACCACCACCAAAACTTGACCCACCTCTTACATTCGGCACAAAAAAGTTGACACCCACCTTCTTTTTCTTTCCTCATCTTTATATTGTGTATGTTTATTTTTATCATAATGCACGGTGGGTGGATGATTGAAGAATGCCATATTTTTTAAACATGATCTGAATATTTTTTAAACATGATCTGACGTACCGAATCATAATGATTTTCTCAGTATTATACACCATGTTGGGCGACCGTTCTAACTTGGTTGTAAAATTGCGTGGTTTCCTTCCACCCACCACTAAAGGAAAAAACTTTATGTTTCATTCAGACAGAAACGGGTACTTCTCAGTTTTTACTTCCAGTAATCAACTTTTTAATTTTCTTTTAATGGCAAAACCACTTTTGCTTATTATGAATGTTCAACGCATACGGATTAGGTGTATTATACCACTAAGAAGAAGACGATAATGAGCGTAATTTCTCCTAGGAAATATTATTTATCTATGTATATGAACACAAAAATTTATCTGATAAAGGTCATTCATTCAAAATATATATATACTAAAATTCATGATGCAATATTTAATATGGACATTGTATAAAGATTTAAAGGTCAAATTCATCTAATTATGCTTCTTTTTTTTTTGTCTCTTAACTAATCCAAGGTCTTTTTCTGTCCAAAAATTTGTAAAGATTTGATAAAATGACCGTTTTTTAATAGGTGTAATAATAAATTTAGTCTCTAATATTTACAAATGAATTTTAAAGAAATTTAAACTTAAAATATTTATAAATCTAAAATCTTTTTTGATATATAACTTCTGCTAAATCATTAATTTCATTAACTACAATATAAATTAAAACAAAACACAAAATAAAAACAAAACCCAAATTAAAATAAAATAAATTAACACCATCTCATCCTAAAGCACCAATGTCAAGTTACCGTATAATAATATTTCGTGTGTACTACAATAGCGAGACATCAAATAAAAAATAGGTAGTACAAATTTAAATTTGAAATTAAAAATATGAGTAATAATTCTTGTAAAAAAAATATGATCTCTTCAAAATACGTGAAATTTTTCCTTCTCTTTACTACAAAAAAAGAATAGTCATAAAATGGATAAATACTACCAATTGAATTAATTTATTACCAACCCATACATAAAACCATGCATAAAAAACAACACTCTTACCCAACATAGCACAAATGCTATACAAGAACATATGCCTAAACCAAAGCAAACACATTTAACGAAATATGAAAAATAAATGACAAATTTAACTTTTAACATTTACGTCTTTTGTCAATATGGCCTTTATTCTTTTTTTGAACTAAATTTGACTCTCAACCTTTAAAAAAAATCAATTTTGACTATAAACCTTTTGAAAAAGCGTTAAAATGATATTTTTTTAACAAAAATACTAACTAAAATATTAAATTTTTAAACACGACAGCTTACATGACAATTCAAGTATACTATATCCTAATTTTTGAATTTGTATTAACTTCTTATATTTTTTAAAATTTTAATTTTTTTATTTTATAATTTTTGAATTATTTGTTGATGTGACATATAAGACGAATGGTGTTATGTTAATATGATGTGTATATAAAATATCATGCGAGTTGTCACGCCAACAACGTTAATAATTAATGTTTTAATCCACATTTTCATTAAAAAATAATTTGAATATTTTTTAAAGGTTAAAAATTAAATTTAACTAAAAAAGAATAAGAAATAATTTGCTAAATGCTAAGTATTCTCGAAGAGTTGGTCATCGATCGGATCATCGGAAGACAACGATGATGAAGAGGAAAAGGAAAAAGAAGATGACATTGTCTCATTTGGGTTAGTGGAGGATGAGAAAAGAAGATTTTTGGGTTTTGTTGCTTCAAATTTAGAAATTAAGAAGAGGATAAAAGGAGAAGTACATTACAATGGTGACCTTTAGAGCGGCCGAAAGTTTCAAGTTTATTTTTTAAATCTAGGATTGTTGAACGTTATTAACAAAAACTAATTGGAAAATATGAAGAAGGATGTGCGAAAGAAGATCTTGGAGAATTCTGACAATGTTCTGGGTTGACGATCGGTGCAGTGGATGGCGGCAACAAGCTGGTTGAAATTTGGGTTTGACGGTAGTTTTTTTGAGAAAACTGGTTAAAGAAAAGGTGAGCAAGAGAAAGAAATGAGGAACTTTTGGGTTTATATAAAAATTTAAAAGAATTCTACGGCCCCTCTCAATTTCAATATTGAACAAATTGGTCACTTTAAAAAATGCAGTAATTTAATTCCTATCAAATCCAAAAAGCAAACAACTAAGGATAATTAATCATGGTGGTAATGTTGTCCATCAATTCTGCTTAACTTTTTTTGGTATAATAAAAAATTTAGTATTCAATTTTTTTGTAACGACCAGTTTTCAACGGTGTCATAAAATTTGGTTTCAGACCAAATTAATTGAGTTGAATTAGTAAATAATTAAAATAGAATAATTATGAATCAAGTACAAATGAGAAAGTAGAATTATTAAGTGTTATTGAACTAAATCGGTTAATAAAAATAGTATAGAGACTAAATTGATTAGTGAATAAAATGAAAGGAAATTGATTTCTAAATTGGCAAATGCCTTAAATGGCAATTAAACTAAGGACTAAAGAATAATTAGACCAACTTTAATGTTGAGATAGTGGAGTGTTATGATTAAAGTCATCCATTGTCATTAATATGGTTTATATTAAGTAATAGTTTTATGTTAATTAACTAAATGGGATTAGTTAAGCTTAATTAAATTATTAATCTAACTATATCTATATATATATATATATATATATATGCAAGTTAGTGGGAGAGGGAAAAAAACTCCATCTTTTTCCTTAAACTTGTGGTCCCTACATTTGAAGAAAGAAGGAAGTTTATTTTTTCTTCTTCCATTAAGAATTCGGTCCAAATTGATAAGGTAATTAAAACTTTTTCCTTGATTTTGTAAAATTCTAGTCATCTAAGCTTCATATTACATGCCTTTAATTATTGAGTTTTAATTAAATTGTTGTTAAAAGATGATGAAATTAGGCTTGATAGAAATGGGTTCTTGAATATTGAGTTAAGATTATAATAGAATATGTTAAAATTGTTAAATTAAGCTTGAATCAAGCTTAAATTATATAGTTAAATTTTGTGTAAATAGGGATTAATTTGTAAAGAATACAAAATTTAAGGATTGTTAATGAATAAAGGTTGTAGGAGGTCCATGTATTATATTTATTAAGTTAGATTTAAATTAGACTTAGTAAATTATGGAAATCAAGTATTTCAGATATTAGAGTGTATAGGGACTAAATCGAATAAGATGCATTCATGTATATAATGTGTTAACTTATGCTTGAATAGTGTGATTATTGAATTTTCTGTATTCAAATTTAATTTCATAGCTGAAGATGATGTAGGACCATCCCGGGAGAAAGGGAAATCTAAAGCTGTCGACGAATAGATATTTTGGTTTGTGCTCTTATAACTCGAGTTCATTAAATAATTAAATATATATGTTTGAATTGATATATGTTCGAGAATGATTAACTATCAATAAGAATGTGTTCGACAGGTACATATATACTTGATTGGGAGATTTATAATTAATTGGTTGAATGAATATACCTATATATATATGCTTGATGATATTTACCCTATTAACATTGTTAGATAAAGTCACGGGTATAGTTGGCATGCCATAGGGTCCATACTAATAGGTGGGAGATTCAACATTATGTTGTTATAATTCTCTAATACCTTGGGGGTCGAGAACGTATCACCAGCTCACATACCCTGGGGTACGAGTGTATTCTGGTGTGATTGCCGGGATCAATGCAATTATGCCCGATTAGCACTTCAGCGCATATTTTGTGTGATGGCGGATTGATCTGAGCATCTGTTCTTATCTAATTTGGTTAATAGGATTATAATGTAAAATTGGCATGTTGAACATTTATTGAATCAAAATGGGATATTGATACTAACATCAAACATGATTTTGATATGTTAAACTAGATGCAAATACTTTGATAGTGCATCAAAAATTATATAGAGAAATTGAATAAAGCATTAATGAGAATAAAATGAAATTGCTAAATAATCTAATGGTATATATGTATCTTTAATGTTAATGTGAAAAGATTAGTTGGTTAACTTGACTTATAATGTTAGTTATGTTTATTAGAACTTGTTATGTTTATAATTGAATTCGAATTATGTTAACACTATTGACTAACCATTACTCAGCATACGAATTTGTTTGTTTTTGTGTGTAGGTTTCGGATAAAAGTTATAAAAGTTTTGTGGTCAAGCATCCAACTCTCATGCTCAACTCAAAAACCATTACGATCCTATTTTGTATGCATACATATGTTTTGAGGTCATAAGGCATGTATCTAGGTTGGTAGGCTTGTTGCTTAATTTAGTTTTGGCACTTTTGGTTAGTGACCTATAATGTTATATTGGTTGAATTTTATCTTTTGATTACTAGTTAATTATGCTTGATTATGAGAGTTTGAATGTGTAATTTGGTTAGTTTAGTAATGATGTATTGAAGGTTATGGTTTGGTAATGTTTGAACATGTTTAGATAGGTTAACTGGATTAATATGTTTTGTGGTAAGTTTAGGTATGTTTAGGTTCATTTAGTTAAGGCTTTGGATGCTTAAAAGTATAGAATTTTGACCATTTGGTCATTGAATCTTAGGCTCGGCCCTGGGGGTGTCTAGAGGTGTGGCCGCCTAGGGCCCAAAGCTAAAAGGAGTAAAAAATATTGTTTTCCATTTTTTAAGGCCCCCCCCAAAAAATAGCTTTTAAAGGCCCAAAATTTTTTTACCAACTTTTAAGGGACCTAAAATTTTTTTTCTAACTTTTAAGGAACCTAAAACTCCATTTTATTGTTTTTCTTAAGACCCCATAAAACTCCATTTTATTGTTTTTCCTAAGACCCCAAAAACATGAAGAACGAGCCTGCTGAGTCTTGAGACAAAAAGAACATGTCTCGAAACTGTTAGAAAAAAAATTCACTTAATTTTTGCATTCAATAGCCTAATTTATCAAGACATATCTATATAAGTCTTGAGACAATTGTTCCTAGGTCTTAAGTTGTCTCGAGAAAAGTGGCTTTTGTCTCAAGATAGAAGTATAATATCGAAGCTAAATAGATTTTTCCCTGCTCTAGGTCTCAAGACAAAAACCCCTTTATCTCAAGACATTCAAACATCAAAGCAAAAATAGGAAAACATGGGAGATTGGTCTCGAGACATAAAAAAACCTTGCCCCGAGACACAAAATATAGTATCTCAAGACATAAATTTGAAATTTGACATTTGAGTTTGTATTCGAGTCCTAACTCTGATATTAATTCGTTATAACCCCGTAATTAGTTGAAATAGATTCTTATATATTACGAACGAATGTGTTTGATCATAATGAATTGGTTTATTATTTTGAACGAAGATTATGAAATTAAATTTTACGAATTTATGTCAAGTTAGTTTGAGTCATTTCAGCGACGTAATGTGATGCAGCAATCGGGTCAGGGGTCACATTATTTATTTTGTCAATTAGGTTCTGATTTTAAAAAATTCAACAATTTTAGCCATTAACATTTATACAATATTCAAATTTGATTATAATCATTAAAACAATGTATCTGCAATTTAAAAATATATAATTTAAAAAATATATCTTAAAATTCAAAAAAAATATAAATCAATTAAACTTCAATATATAAAAATATATATGCATTTTTTATTTTAATTTCTTTTTCATTTTTTCTCTCATTTCTTCTTCGTTTCTCCTTCAACCAAAGAAAGTAAACCCATTTCTCCTTCAACAACAAAAAATTAAACCTAGAAATCATGTATTCCTCAAGTTCAAAGCAAAAACCAAAATGGTATTTTAAAATATCAAAACCTTCTTTATTTTCAAAATCCCAACTCAAAACAGTTAATTTCTTATTTTTATTTTTTTTGAGTGGATGTGGTTCCTTGCTTATTTGTGAATCAATATGGTTATATTTGTATTGTGATGTTTGCATACTTATAAATTGTGTGTTTGTATGTTCATGTAAACCATGAATCCTTGTGGTTTTCTAGATTATTGGCCTGAACAGTGGGGTTTAAAGAATTATTTTTTTAGGATTTTGATAAACGCTAAATTATACATATTTTTACCCATGTTTGGCCTATATTTTGGATGAATTATTATCAATTTAGTGAGAATTGGTGCTCTTAATCTTTCTTTTTCATGTCTTACACTCAGGAGAGCATAGGGAAGAGAAAAGAACGGAAAATGGACCAAAAACCGGAGAAAATAGGCCAAAATGTGAAAACGCAAGGCCCAAGAAGTCACCACACGGCCGTGGCACACGGCCGTGCCACACGAAGACCACACGGTCCAGCCCCGACAAGCACGGCCAGGCCACACGGCCGTGCCCCAATCGATAAAATCTCACACGGCCTCTTGTCGAAGTACACGGGCGTGGAACACGGGCGTGTTCTAGTCGTGAGGAAGATGAATTTCACTCGGATTTGGATACTTAGGGGCTAAGAAAGCCATTCTAAACTCTATATAAAGACCCTAGGAGGCAACTTGAAAGGTGTACTTGATTTCCCCTGCCAGGGGTACTCTTTTTCTCCCAATAGGAGCGCCATCTTTCTACCAACACGAGGAGCGAAAGCAAGGAATTACTCTAAGGGAAGCCGATTGATTCGTCCCAGAAGCCAGAATTCTACATCAAGACAGATGATCTCCCTAAATTCCTTCAGGGGTTTTCGGGTTCTTTATGTTTTGTTATTTTAATTCTTTCTTTATTATGAACTAAACCCCTCAAATACTTGAGGGGGATGAAACCTAAGACGAATCTTGTTATTATTTATTCTTGAGTTATATGATAAATACTTGAGTTGTTCTTAATTTTGTGTGCTTAATTCTTGTGTTAATAAGCTTAGGTATTAATTCAAGAAACGGATGTGCTTAAAGTAGAGGAGCAAAAGTCCCTGTGATAAGAGTAGATCTACCATAATTAAGCGGAGTTGCATGCAACCCTAGACATAGGGCAACATAAATCTGCCGGATTAGGGTCAAACCTAATATGGGGAACCATAGATCGAATTAATGCAACCTAGGGTGTTAATTAATAAAGGAACTTTAGTTAACAACCTAGGCCTAGTTGCTCTTCGCCTCGACGGAGGGTTTAGCATAAATTAGGGATCTCTACGGATCAAGTCAAGTGAATAAATCGTCTAGCTCAAGAACCAATAACAAGTGAAGTCTAGGTGGATTCTCTCTTGAGTATTGCTCATATCAATCAGTTTTCCCAAAAGTTTTTCCCCAATTTACTTTTTGTGCACTTTTAGTTAGTTTTAGAATTATTTTAAATCACCTCTCTCTATTTTTTAGGCTACATAATAGAAAGGAAGTAAGTATTAGTACTTTTGGTTCCTTTGGGTATGATAACTCAGTCTTGCCACTAAACTATACTATTTTTCGACAGGTGCACTTGCCTTTAAGGTCATGATATTAGTTAGTTTTTGTGTGATCAGTTTTATAAATTTTATTACTTAATATCGCGAGAGCCGTTATCAGATTTCTATGTCGTTTTGGGAGTTTTTATATTTAACAAGAAATTTTGTTTTACCTTTGTGTTTCATCCATTGCAGTAATAAATTAAAGATTTTATGATATTTGATATAGGATTTTATTTTTATGGTAAAAAAGTCTTGTGCTATTTTTGAGGTACGTTGTGTGATTCTGTGTTGAGTGGCACTCGGCAATCCCTATTACAAACAATCATAAAGATAAGGAATAGGGAATATACTTGTCATATTTGTGTTGGCAATTTTATGCAGCAAAATCTTTGGATTAGTTATTGTGCAGATATTTTGAAGATACTAGAGTCCATTTATGGAAACCAATCCGTCGCTAGTGACGATTGGATTATATTCGATGAATTAAGACAACCCTTATTTTGTGGAGATTTGATTAGGATTGCAATGCTGAGTTTGGAAAGGTCATATCTTCATCAAATTAATAATTTTATTGTTTGATTGCAATAACTATTTTAAAGGAGTTACTTTGTATTCATTTAGATTTTGTGTTGGCTAGTCAAAATTCATATATGCTAAAAAGCTTGTCTAGGCAATGTATGAGAGAGTATATTGAAAGCACTTGTACTTGTTCTTTAGGGAATTATTTTTGTGGTAGTGTAAATTGATTTGTAAACATTGTTTGTTACTGCATAAGTTCTTAGGGAAAGATTAGGAGGTGAGTCTTTTAGTATTTATGTACAAATGTGAGACCTTTATACTTGGGGAGTGATAGCGTGTGATTCACTTGTTGTATTGTGAATTAAAGATAGTAGAATTACTCACTGAGCTAGGTTTTGTAGATGTAGGGAAACCAAATTGTGTATACAAACTTTGGTGATTTTATTTGCATAGGTTTTCTAGTACCAAGTCGTAGTGGTCACTACAGTCAAACATTTCCATTAACTGTTGTGTTATTCACTAAACATCAACTATAGGTAGCGACAATTATTAATTACATTTGACAAATGAACATATCTAAAAACTAAAAAAAAAAATTGTGGATCTTTAGGATTGTCACGATTTGGCTATGAAGCTTTAAATTTGGAGTGATGGGTTCAGCTTTGTGAAGCATGGTGTGATGCTAATGGTAATATATGGTGTCGTGAGTGAGAGTCATACAATAAAACATTGATAAATGAATATTTGATAAATTAACAATCTTGGTTAAATAATATTTTTTCTATTCTGACTTGGGCCAATGGGATAAAATAATAACCTCTCAAATGTATAAGATAATAATTTTTAGAAAAATCCTTAAGGGCCCAATAAAAATATAAAATAATAATTCATTAAAGATACTGAAAATTTTATATAAAATACATAAAACTAAAGTGTTTTCTAGACAACACTTATTTTTTTTCAATTTTATTCTTTGCTAAAATATGCATCTATAGTTAACTCCTTCTTTGCATGTGAATCAAATACAATTTCATCTTTAACTTTTAAAAGGGCATAAACTAGATTTGGTATATTCTTCTCATGTTGTATTAAATAACTCTTCAAGGTATCCACAGCTAGAAAAGCCTCTTTTGGAGAAAAATGTGGTAAAACACTACGTCATTTGGATCTTGCTCGTCATCAACTGACACATCCATTACTCCTTGAATAATTTCTTCTTCAGTAGGCGACTCTATCAAAGATTCATTTCCACTTGGATAATTCAAAATCTGCTCAACATCCATGGCATTTCTATAGTGTAAATCAGAAATTACTTCTTTTAATTTATGAATGCCTTCAACATCACCAATTTCTTGTTCGAGAGGCATATCCTCCCTGGATTGAATTTTGCAATGTCGGAAACAATTTCCAATAGTTGTAGGCTTCACATCAATATTCAAGCAGCATTAATAAAATGGATTGCATCCAATACATTAATCTTTTCAGGATTTATTTCTTCTTTCTCGTAACCTTCCAAGATGCTAGAATAAAAGCGACGCCGATAACAAATCTTAACTGCTCTAATAATTCCAGCATCACATGGTTGAATTTTTTATGTTGATTTTGGAGGCAAAAAGAATAATTCAACGTTTTTCAAGCCTTCAATAACCTTGGGATGGGCTGGGCAATTGTATACTGTAAGCAACACCATTCTACCAGTTATTCTAGCATCAAACCAGTGAACAAAATCTTGAAAAAGTAATCTAGTTATCCATGTTTTCTTTCTTGTCTCGGTAATGACAATTAAGATTGTCAATATTCACATGTTTAAAGCATCTAGGATTAGCAAACTTACCAATAACCCAAAGAAGCACTTTATTTGAACCATCCTCATTGCAACAAACCACAACAGTAAATCTTTCCTAGTCCTTTTTCGCCCTTCTAATTGCTTTACAGCCAGTGAATAATTTTCTTGCAAACGATAAAATAAGTCTATTTCATCCATATTATAAATATCCTTCCAATCAAAATTTTCCAATTTAGCTCTTATTTGAGGTAAAGCATCTTTAATATTCTCCATGAAAACTGAACAACTTTCACCAAATCTTCTATAAGATTTAATCCCATATCTTGCCTTGAACCGTTCTAGCCAACCAATTGAAAAGTTACATTCGAAATTTGCATCACCATACATTTTCTGTAGAAACTCTTTTGCTTTAGTTTGAATCATTTCTCCAATCATGTTTACTTTCTCTTGATACTGGAGAAATTACTCATACAATACATTCTCTAATCTGGGATCTTTGGTTGATTTTTGTCTTTTAACATTGCTATTATTTATCTCTTTTGACAAATATTCAAATGACCTTAAGAGTATTTGATATTGTTGATTGGCTAACAAAGAGATCAAATATTTGTTGAACCCAATATTGCAAATCTTTTTCACTTGAAGAGGGATGATCATTTTTGTACTCACATAATGTTTTTCTCATCTCATGTGTCAATGTAGACTTTTTTACACCTTTCAAATGGGAAGCTATGGAGGAAAAGATTAAGTGAATTACAATATTTTGATATGTACATGTGTTTATTTATAATAAAATTTTTAATCTATCCAATGAATATATACGTATTGGATTTTAAAACCATTAACTATTTTTTTCTTTTTGGTTACATGAACCATTAATTAACTCTTTTTTTTTTCTTGTTACATGAACCAATTAACTTTGATTCATTGCACCTACATGCATATTGGATTTTGACAATAAAAAAAAACCCATGCATAAAGTATGAAATATTCTCTAAATTAATAAATATTAATTTATCGATAAATTAATAAAATATTTATTTATTAATAAACTAATAACCTTGATAAAATAATAAATTTTTCAAGTTCCAAGGATATTATTTTGTAGAGGTTTTACTGTAGAAGGTGAAGGTAAGATGGTGGTTATGTGTTTTGGGTTGAAAATGAAGATTTTTTTTGGAATAAAGAAGAAAGAAAACGAATTAGTTTCAATTTATGTATTGTTTTTTATATTTATATATATTTATTTTTTAATAATTTTTAAAAAATTAGGATAAAATCGATAAATGTGTAAATGTTAAAGGATAAATTTGTTGAGTTGTTTAGAATTAGGATCAAATCGACATAATAGTTAATCAATAAGGGCTAAATTCATTATTATACAGATCAAAGTTATGCAAAATGATGAAAAATATCAAGTCATTTTAAATTATCCTTAATTGCTTACTTTCAAAATTAATAGGGATTAAACTACTCTCTTTTTTCAAGAAATCAATTTAGTTACTATCAAATTTGAAAGGGATTAAAGAGATCTTTTACCAAAAACTTTTAAACTTTTATACAAATATTTTATGTTACATATTATTTTACAAATAATAAATCTTTAATAATAAATGTTGTTTTGGAAACGACATAAATATTTTCAAAAGTTTCGAAATTTTACATCATATTATTTTCAAAAGTTTCGAAATTTTTCATCATATTTTAATTTTGAGCAAAGGAGAATTATATATATATATATTGTTGATATTTTATATTTTTTATATTAATACATTTTTGAGAATTTTTAGAAATATATTTTTTTATAATTTTTTTGGATTGTTTTAATTTTTTTAAATTGAGGTAATGTGTAAATGTTAAGAGTTATTTTTAAAAAAAAATTATGATCAAATTAACATAATGTGCAAAAATTGAAATTGAAATTATTATTATTTCAATTTTAAAATTGTCATGTCATCAATCTGTTACAAAATTAACAGTAATTAACAAAATTGGATAAAAAAATTAAACTCGATTAGTTAGTGATTATTTTATAACTTTTTATAATTAGATAATCAAATAAAAAAAATTTACTAAGCATTAAGTATGCTTACCTTTGTTCTATTTTCTTTCTTGTAGATTGTCAGAAATTGTGCAATTGGTTGTGTAACAGCCCGTTCTTCATCGGTCGCAAAATGTGTGGTTTCGAGGCCATTAATCCAACGAGTGAGTCCTAAAATATTATTATTTAATATTTACGAGTCAAAAATAGTATTATAATAAATTTTGATTTGATAATTTTTGTTGTTTGAACTAAAGTTTAAGTGCAAATGGTTTGTTTAAAAAGTCAAGTGGTTTTAGAAAACGAAGTATCGGGACCTCGTTTCTATGAACAGAGCCCGTAAATATTTTATTAAATATACGGAGTGCTATTAGGGTTATATTAAAATTTATTTAAGAAATTTTAATGTTTAGATAGTTAATTAAAGAAAAAGAATTAAATCGTATAAAATACAAAATTTAATCGTTATTAGTTATATGTGTTTAATAACTATAAAGTAATGATTAAAGGGCATTGAATAGCAATTTTACCCTATACTTTTAGTGGACATATATGTACATGCAACTTATATATGAAATAAGTTGAAAGTAAGGTTAAAATTGTAATTTAATAATAATTAAAACATAAACAAATAAAAGAACATGTTATCATCTTCTTTCTTAGTGGAGAAACAAACCGAAACATCCATGGGAGTTTAAGCAAGTATTCGATCAAGGTTGTTTACAATTGGGTGGTATGTGTTTTTAATTTGTTTTCAGTAATTTTTATATTTTTGAGATTGATTTAGTTTAATCTAACTAGTTTAGGGTTAATTTATAAAATTATTAAAAGTTTAGGGACTTGCTATGAATGGTTTAAGTGTGTTTGTAAATTTAATTGAAAGCTTATTAAGCTTGGATAATAAATAGAAGTATTTTGTTAAGTGATTTTTAGTAATTTTAATGTTAAAGGATTAATTTGTTAAAAGAGTAAAATTCATGAGATTTGATGTGAAATTTTAATGGAAATAGACTCTTTAGAAATCCTGAAAAAATTGGCTAACATGGTTCCCTTTTAAAAATGATAAATTTGCAAGATATGGGTCTAAGGGTTAAATTGAATAAAAGAAAAATTATTGGGGCAATTTTATAAATTCACGTTAAAATGAGTTATAGGCTTGAATTAATTATTTTAAGCTATTTGAATTATTTAATTAAATGAATTTATATTATTTAGATCAAGAAACGCTACGATTGAATTTAAACCAAGGAAAAAGCTAAGGTTTCAGACTAGTTGTTGACTCTGTCTTAGCAACCGTTCTAATTGAGGTAAGTTCGTTTAAGGACTAAATTATCATGTAATGTTTTGAATGTAATGTTAATAAATATTTATGTTATAAATAGATTAGATTAGTAGTTGTATAATATTTTGATAAATAGAACAAAATGGGATGTAAATTAATTTGAATGATATAATGTTTTGGTTTGGATAAGGTACTCAAATGTTAATATGATAAAGTAAATGTATATGTGAAAAGGATATATTGAATGCCAATTAAGGCTTGGATATATAAAACGGTCCCGTTTGAGCCATGTGAATTCTTAGGATACAAATGACATGTCATTGGGGATTATACGGTTTTGGGTGTGGTTTTGAATGTCCTACCGATAACTGAGGTCTTACATTTGTTGCGGATTCTCCATAGCTCGTGTAAGCTGCAACGTGTAGCAAACATTCTGACCCATAGCTCATGTGAGCAGGCCCATTTCGCAGCTTGTGTGATCACTATTGAAAAGGAAATGTTATGATTACATGAAAATGCACACTATGTGTGAGCATTCCCGAGTATCCGATGAAATTCTAGATGGTTCAACGGGTAAGTAAAGGTTAATGGAAAGGCATGTATAAAAACTTAATATTCATATGAAATGGAAAGATAGATATGCATATATGAAATGAAAAGGATGAGAATTTATCATGTGACAGATTAAATATGCATGAAATTTATTTCTTAATATATGTAATGTTTCATAAATGTTATGTTTCCTTATTATCTATTAGCTATTTGGACTCAAATGAGAAGAATGTATAATGAATATATATGTGTTAGTTGATACATAAAATCTAAATGCTTATTAGGTATATGTCATGATTTACTATGCTATAATATGTTAGTTGATACATAAAATCTAAATGCTTATTAGGTATATGTCATGATTTACTATGCTATAATATGTATGATATATGAAGTTTGAGATGTGAAAGGTGATAAAAATGAAAGTACATAGTATATGATGAAAATGATTGATGAATTTGAAAAGCTTGATATATTTGGTTGAATTTACATTTGCATTACTTCACCTACTAATCTTGTGAGGTGTTGTGTTTAGGAAAAAGGAAATTTGGCCTAAAACAAAAAGGAATTATTCATTGTTGTTTAATTAATGCATTTGGTAAGTTTAAGCTCATTTATACTTACTAAGCATTAGTTGCTTACATAGTTGGTTCTTTCTATATCTATAAGTCATCGGAAAGCTTGGCCGGTTGGAATTGTGTCGGAGCACAATCACATTATCTGTTGATCCATTTTGGTAAAGTTTGGTTATTTTGGCAAATGGTTATAAATGGCATGTAATAGGGCTAAAAAGGTTATTCAAGTGATTTGGCTTGTTTAAGTTGTGCTAAGTTGTTATGGTTAGAGATATTTGTAACACCCCCAACCCAGCCTAGGAGTCTAGACCGAATTTGGAATGCTACATTGATCACCAAAGTAATCGTCAGCAAATTTTACAAATCAATCTATTCCAGTGAACCAAAATCATTTAAAATTGTTTATTAACAAACCAGTACTAATTTAAAAAAAAACTCAATGTAAAATCCGATTAAAAAAATACGAGTAAAGACACAAATCATAAACAGTACCACAGCATTATAAACCCTTTACAGTAATAAAAAATAAAAGCTGAAATGAAACTTATTGTTTAAATCCTCTAAGCCTGTCCGAGACTTCCGCGTACTGAGTCCAGCGTCTAGAATCCAAAACTATACCGGAAAAAGGGAAACAGAAGAGCGGGTGAGCTACTTGAGCTTAGTGTGAGATTTAAACCAGTAAACTACGAAAACAGAATAGAACAGAGAACATAAGGGCTTTAGATCAGTTCAGGTTCAGTGGCGAAACAAAACCAACCAACTGAACTGTACAAAACCGGTCAATATATGCAAAGCAACCCTTACTATCAGATGATAGTCGAGTATATACGCCTATAATCAACTTACCCCATGTGTAACTTACAGTCATATGGCCTAATCAGCCACAGTAGTAGAAATTTTGCAATAGTTACAGCTTGACCTAAGCCCTTTCCAGAATCAGTATCAGTTGGGCCTTAGCCCATCACATTAACTATCTAGTCAGACAGTCACAGTCAAGTCTACAAGGTTCTCTTACGCACGAGTGTCTTTCAGTCGATCAGTGAATCACATCCAAATACAGTATCACGTTAAGCTAAACATATCATTCAGACATTTCAATTAAGCAGTACGGTCACATTTAGTCACACAGAAACAATCATATGCATATGAGTGTAAATGAGTTATAAAATAACCCACCCATCCAGCCAACACACCATCTCCGTCCACCCCTACACTTCTTGTGGGGATTTAATCAACCCACCCATCCCTACACTCCGAGTAGGACCTCAAAAAGCCCATCCAACCTTATACTCCATAGGATGTCATCCTAAGTTGCCCGGCAATGATGATCATCAGCATTGTCCTCGACCCTCAAGGAATTGGGACCGCTCTTGACCCTTTGGGAATTGGGGCTATCTGTGTGCAGATAGACTACCAGTCTCATATGTTACACAACAATGCTAGCGTATGAGTTGTACTGTGTAATGCGGTAAACCGCGATACAGATATGCAGTGTGAACTACCAGATCAGATAATAGTATGTAACATAGCTAACGTACATGCGGTGCTGTGTAATGCAGTAAACCGCTATACTGTCGAGTTGCAGTAAAACTACCAGATCAGTCAAATCGTCCATGATTCTCTGGGTATTGGGACTGCCCACGACCCTATGGGTATTAGGGGCTTCAGTATGCAGATAAACTGCCAAATCGTAAATCTTCCTTCTCTTCAACATCCCAACCCAAAAATGATTTATACAAATGGATGTATACAAATGTATGAATGCAGATGCACCAACTCAGAACACAATTTTAGACAATCATTCAGAAGCAATCACTTGCAAACAGTCAAGCAATTACTGAAATGTGCATACGTATAGACTCAGATTCGGTACCTAACATAGCACACATTCAATTACAAGCAATACATAATTCGACATCAGAACAGAGTCATGTTCACCCTCAGTAAACTTAGTTGAGGGGTTGGAACACATAGGCTCTCAATAGCATTCGATTTGCCCTTAATTCAAAATTTAGCGAGTTAGGGCCACACGCCCGTGTGCTCTGGCCGTGTGGAGCATCCTAAGTCGCGTGGGGATCCAAACGCCCATGTTAAAGGTAGCACACGGCCGTGTGACAGAGGCACATGGTCGTGTGGTGCAGGGATACGGCCGTGTGAACAGGTCGTGTAACTCATTGTCTAATTTTTCTAAACTCAAGTGCAAGGCAAACATGGTCGTTTGAAGGTGTCACATGCCCATATGGCCATCAGACACGGCCGTGTGTCCTATAACACATGCCCGTGTGGAATCCCTAGGCCCTAAACTAGTCACACGATCGTGTATCCTGAAACACACGCCGGTGTAGAAACCCTAATTTCTAAATCAGTCACACGCCCGTGTGCCCAAGTGACACGGCCGTGTGGTTTCAGAGAAAATCCACAAATCGACCACACACCCGTGTGGTTAGGTCGTGTGGCATCCAAAATTGGCCGGAAACACTAGTTTTTAAATCCATACGGGCGTGTGTTGGAGGCTACGAAACCACCCAAATTCAGGCACAAAAACACCGTTTTGGCCACTATCACAATCCCTAACCTTTACCCTATCACCATATATAAAAAAACAACGATTTCCCTTCACTTCTATCGTCTAAAAACTCAAAAACAAAGGGGTAATGCATAGCTACGAAAAGCCGAATAAAGGGATTCGCAAAACAAAATAGCAATCCATTTAAAAACAAAAAGTAGTAATCAAATTTGAATCCCACATCTGTTTCGACATCGAAGAGATCGACAGAGGAGCGAGAATCCCAAAATACGCTTAACAGAAGAAATATCAGGTGGAGCCAAAAGAAAAGAGAAAAGAGGGAGAAAGAAAAAAAATGAAACCGAAGAGCAAGCCAAATCCCCAAAAAATAAAAATAAAAGTAAAAGTAAAAATAAATAATATAATTAACTATACGTAATAAAAAGATATTTACAAAGTAATTAACAAAATAAAAAGAAAAACTCCCCAAATTGTGCACCCAATGACTCGAACCCAAAACCCAAGGAAAGCTAACACACATCCAACCACCAGACTAGTAGGCCCATTCTATTACTTAAACGCGCAACTTAACTTTTATGCGCAACCTCTTCACTGCCCCTATGCTCAAGACCCACTACTTCTAGGCCCAAAATTCGAGGCGTTACAATATTAAATGATGGCATGTGAATAATAGGTACAAGTATGAGTGGATGAATTTTATGCATGCTTTATAGATATTAGGTATTATAAGGTATAATGACATGTTTTGGAATGGATATTTGGCATGGTTGACATAAGTTCAAATTAGAACTTTGAGATGTGGCATGGGTCTAAATTTGGTGTGTGAAATGTGGTGCCCTTGATTGGCATATTGGTAAGTATATGATGAATGATTCTTGACTTAATTTGTGTTATTTGTAGTTGAAATGCATGAGTGACAGTTATATGGTGTAGATTTTAAGCTTAGTCCATGTCAATTAGATGAATTTATTTGGATATATATTTTGTGGTACCAATATGGATACATTGTTTGAATGATAGAAATGTATTGAATATATGTTGATTTTAGCATGATTTGTTCTCGTTTAAGTGTGCTTTGATTAGGTTAAAAGGTTAGCAAATGGTATGCTTGTGACTCAAGAAAATATTTTTGGTAAACTTGTTTTTCAATATACATTTTGGTAAACATGGCCTAAGATGCGGGCTGTCACATGACCGTGTGTCATACGTGAGCTGCTCGCACGGCCATGTGTCATTATTTTTTTAAATGCAGGTTTCACATGGTCTGAGACATGGTCTACAACACGGCAATGTCTCTCAAAATAAGTAGTTGCACAGTTTGGCACACAGCCTACGACACAACCGTGAGCCCTATTTCAAATGTCCACATGGTCTGGGCTATGTCACGTGGCCTGGACACACGACCGTGTGACCCTTGTTTCATAAAACTTTTCATGTTTTGCCTGAAATTTTTTATTTGCTTCGAATAAGTCCCTGATTGTTTCCAAATTATTTTTAGGGCCAATCAAGCTCGATTTAGGGCCCATAAAATTATTTTTATCATATTTAAATTATGTTATTGAAAATAAATATATGAATTACATGTTGATCCATGTTTTGATGATTAAGGTTTTGTTTTGCACTGTAATGCTCTGTAACTCTTATTCGATGACGGAGACATGTTAGGGGTGTTACAGGTTGGATCACGCCAAAGCTCACTGTAACGCCCCTAACCCCAATTCGTTACCGGAATAGAGTTACGGAGCATTACCGGAGTTACCGATTTATTTATCAAATATTTTATTTCATCTAACATTTATATTTGAAACCAATTAAAATTAAACATATTGTCCCTCAAATGTATTTATTCTTATTCTCGACATGTTTTACTTGAATTTATTATTCGTCTCAACATACTTAATTTACTTGTATCAGTGTGTCAAAGATAATCACATACTTACACATCATAATTAATATCATTTCTTTTTCCACGTTCAAGTCTTGTATTTGAGTCATCCGGACCTTTATAAATAAATTTGATCATCATTTTCATTTATTTCATGTTCTAATACATACAATTAATGTTCTTAAACAAAATTACCATTTTACCCCTAAACTTTTAATTAATGACAATTTCATCCTTAGGCTCAAATAAATAAATTTCTTGCAATCTAATCCTTATTTCCAGCTGTCATTCTCATACAAATTGATAACAACCCGTCAATTCTATAAAACATCAGAATTTTCCCTAATTTCAACACTTTTCAATTTAATCCGTAAAACATGTTTTTCCCCGATCTTGAACTAAAATAATAATTTCATTTAAATTTTGCAATTTAAATAATGAAATAATCCTTTTCATGTAATTTGATCATTTCTAGCATTTTTACAAAATTACCCATAAAGTTTTACTTTTATTCAATTTAGTCCCTGAGCCTAAAACATGCAAATTACCCATGCTAGCTGAATATTCATACATATTTTCCTCCTCCTCCTCTCCATTCCACATCCTTAATTTATATAATATGCTTATAAGTAACATTTTCAATAATTTCACTATTTACTTATATGTGAACATTCAAGCTGTCCACCTGCGTCATAGTCACTAAATTATTTATATCTTGAGCTACAGAGCTCCAAATTCAGATCCATAAATTTTCCTTGAAACTAGACTCATATATCTTCTTACCATAATTTTTCCAGAATTTTTGGTGTGGCCAATTAATACAGTTTATTAGTTAAAGTTTCCCCTGTTTCGCTACTCGACAACCCTGACCACTCTTCACTAAAATTCCAATTTCCCTTTATACAGATTTCAAAAGATATCCACGTTTGTTTCTAGTAAAAATAGACTCAATAAGGAATCCACCCATATAAATTATGTTCTATAAATATTTTTGTACAATTTTTAATGATTTTTACAATTCAGAACAGGGGATCTCGAAATCAATCTGAACCAGTCTCACAAAAATGTAAATATCTCAAGATACCAAATTCCTTTGCTTTCTTTGTTTCTTTTATATGAAAATAGACTCAACAAGCTTTAATTACATATCTTATTCAACTTCTAATTCAATTTCTACCATTTATGGTGATTTTTCAAAGTTAGACAATTGCTGCTGTCCAATACTGCTTTAGTGTGACATCTTGATTTCCAATTCGTCCCAATTTCCACAATTCTTACAATTCAGTCCTTGCTTAATTAACCCCTCCATTGAGATAATTTTCTCATTTAATACTTTTCTATATCATTTTGAACTACTTCATAACTTTTGAAAATCAGAATTCTAACAATAGGCCCTTATTTCAACTATTTCACAATTAAGTCCTAAAATCAAATTTCCATCAATTTTACTTGATAAAACCATCATATAACAGAATTAAAGCTTCAATCCAATATTTATTCATCACATGCTTTCAAAAGTAATCCACATCAACTTTAAAAATTAGCCTTGGAATCAAAAACTAATGAATTAATAAGTTGGACCCATTTGTAAAAGTCCAAAAACATAGAAATTTCAAGGAGAGAGCAAGAATTAAACTTACATGAAGCTAGAGTATGAAAAACCAGCTTGAAACCTCTTCCATGGCTGTTTCTCAGCTGAAAAGAATGAAGAAAAATGAAGAGAATTCTAGATATTCCCAATTTGGTCCCATTTTTATTTAATTAATTTTGGCAATTTTCCCATTTTGCCCTTATTTCATCCATTTTCTTATTTTTCTCAGCTATTGCCGCCCAAAATATCTCCTTTGGGCTTATTTTCACTTTAGGTCCTTCCTCTTTTGACAATTGAGCTATTTCATTACTTTTCACAATTTTGCACTTTATTCAATTTAGTCCTTTTTACTCAATTGACCACCAAAACCTTAAAATTTCTTAACGAAACTTTAATATTACCTTAGTGACAATCCTTTAATATTCATAAAAATATTTATAGCTCGGTTTATAACACCGAGATCTCGATACCTCTTTTTCTCGATATCTTGACCAAATAAATCTTTACAAACATAATTTTACTATTTCAAAAATCTTTTAAAAACCACATTTGGCTTGTAAATATTAAATAATATTATCTACGAGTTCATGTGTCGAATTTGGTGGTCTTGAACCACAATTTCTGACATTACTGAAATTTGGGCTATTACACTCACATTATCCATCTAGTGTGTAATAGCCCAGTTTAGAACCTAGTCAGAACAGTGATTTCGGGACCACAAATCTGAGTCAAAAATATTTTAATATTATTTTTCGTGTTTATAGTATGATATTTGATATATGTGAATGTTTCGTATGAAAATTTTATTTTTATGTGCTCGATTTAATAAAATGACCTAATCACAGAAAGTGTAAAAGTAGCATTCTATTTGAAAAAGTGCTTAATTTGCTATGATTATTAAGTGTGAGGTCCTTACTAAGCAAATGGACCATTGACAAGGTTAATGGATATTTATGGACAACCATTAAGTGAAGATTATGTTTATTAATTAAGGTTAAAATAGCAAATGGTTTATTAATGTGTATTAAATAAAACAAAACATGAATTTAGTGCTTATGTTCATCCATTATTACCGAAATTGAAGAAAGAAAAGCTAGGGCTCATATGTTTTACTATTCTGCTACTTCTAAGCTTGATTAAAGGTTCGTTTTTGTTCAGTTTTTGATAATATCTATGTTTTTGTGATTGTTGCTTAGTACTCTAGCTAGCCCATGCTTGAATTTTTGAATTTGATGGTGATTTTGAGATATGCCATGGATGAATACATGAGTTTTGTATTGATAATTGATGAAAAATGAAAGATATATGTTTGGTTTATATGTTTATTTAAATATTTTTTATGAAATTAACTATTGTGGATTAAATTATGAAAATGATAAATTGAGGGGTTAAAATGTAAAATAAATGAAATATATAGGCTGCTACTCAATTGATATTCGGCCTAGCTTGGGAATAATGAAATTTTGTGTGTTTTGTGTTGTTTTGAAATAAGGACTAAAATGTCAAAAATGTGAAATTTTAGGGGCTAAAGTGCAAAATTCCCTAATTATGTATTTGTGGATTGATTTGAATGAAATGTGTTATTGAATAGTCAAATTTGAATTTATATAGATCAAGAACAAAAGAAAACGGATTTAGATCAGGAGAAGTCAAAAGTGGTCGAATAGTCGATTCAATCCGTTCATTTTTGTATGAGGTAAGTTCGTATGCAAATAAATGTATTTGATTTGATTTATTAATGCTTATATGATATTAAAATGTATTGAATGGCTGTGGAAGATGAATATGTGAAATTGTGAGAGAATCGACAATGTTACAACATCCGAAAGCCTCATACGAACCATAGGAATAATATAGGATACATATGTCATGACATAGGATTCCAAGATGTGATATCGTGTAAGACCATGTCTAGGATGTTGGCATCGATTAGAGGTTACGTGTAAGACCATGTCTAGGACATAGACATCGTATATAGTTTCGTGTAAGACCCTATCTGGGACAGTGGCATCAATTTGAGACAACATGTAAGACCATGTCTAGGACATCAGCATTTTTTGTGATATGTGCTATCCAAGTATCCTTGTCAATTCCAGACGGTTCAATGAGCAATATCAAGAAATGAATGACTATGTGAATGTGTATCCGATTCAGGTATGTATGAAATGTATATGAAATTTGATCATGAAAGGTGAGCTTGAATATGAATATTGATGTATAAGTTTCATGAGAATGAGATGTGTTATATGTAAGCGAACTAAGATCAAATGAGCTATATGAGAAATATGGACTTGTAATTGTGTTTTTACCATTAGTTACATGAATGAATTGGTCTATAATTGTTTATGTGATAAGTTTATTTGTATATAACTTACTAAGCTTTTGAAAGCTTACTTTGTGTGTGTTTCACTTGTTTTATAGATCATCGAAGCTACCAAAAGCTCAGGGATCGTCGAGGATCATTATCACACTATCGAACTATACTTTGGTACCTTTTGAAAATGTATATTTTAAAGTACGGCATGTATAGGCTAGAAATGATATGATATGTTTTGAGATGTATAAATCTTGCCATGTGATATGGCTTGATTTTGGTGTAACTATCATTTGAAATTGGTATATGATATGTGATGCAAAAATGGTATGTTTGTTTTGTTCATGAATGGCCTAATGAAAATGGTCAATTTGGTAAGTTTGATATGTGATCTAGTTGTGAATTTGACATGAAATTTGGCATGAGTTTTTTTATATGGAAATTGGGATGTTGAACATATTTGAATGAATGGAATTGGCATGTGAATTTGGTATCTTTTGGTATGGTAAATGAGCATGAAATTGGTTGATGACGATATAGTTTGAATGGTGTTTAAATTGATAATGTTTTGGATGCATTTTGGTTGAAAATTATATGTTATTTTGTGCTTGTAGGGAGGACCCAAAATGGGTGGCAACATGGCCTTGTAAATGGCCTATTTTTTTTTTACCCACACGGGCAGGGACACGGGTATGTGTCTCTACCGTGTTGCTTGAAGGCCAATTCAAATTGAACCTGGGCGCTCCATACAGTCTCACACACGAGCCTGTGACACGACCATGTGATCCCTGATGTTTAATTAAAACAAGTCAGTGAGTTACATGGCTTAGACACACGGGCGTGCCTATTGGCTGTGTGTGGCACACGGGCAGGTACATGGGCGTGTGGTAGGCCATGTGACCCAAGTCAGTATGTATGCCTCGTTTTGCCACGGCCTAGACACACGAATGTGTCTACTGCCGTGTGAGGCACACGGTCTGTTCAACAGGCGTGTAACCTCTGTAGCTTTGAAAAATGTTAAGTTTCGGAAAAAAATTTGTATGTGTTCGATTTAGTCCCGACCTCTTCCTAAAGCATGTTTAAGGTCCCGTAGACCTTTTAAAGGGACGATATAAGTATGAATTGCTATGATATGATGATATATGTGGTTAATGTATAAGAATGATTTGTAAATTTTATAAAATGTCTGGTAATGCCTCTTAACTCTAGTCTGGCGACAGATACGGGTTAGGGGTGTTACATAGTGACTTGGTAGACTTTTGACCATTCTAGCTCGGTTATAAGTGGTATGTAAATAGGTATAGCTGGATACATATTTATGTGAGATTTGGGGCTTTTGTTTTGATTTCTTTTATGGGAATTTGGGATTAGTTGAATTTTGTAAATATATGTGGTTTGTCGTGTTTTGAGTATGTTTTAATGATTAAGTTATGACTCTTTAAGATGAAAATGGTATAATAGATGAATATGCTTTAATGTGATAGCATGAATGAGGTTTAAAATAAATAGAATGAAATGGAAGTTTGAATTGTGGATGATTAGTATTGGTTAGTATTTAAGAAGTTTGAATGTTACATTTTCGGGATGTTGAATTGTTGTTTTCATAATGCTAGGTTGTGGTACCAAAATTATGTGCAATAAGTTTTAAAGTTTTTGTGAATGGGTGACATTGACGTATATCGGTTAGTTGTTTAAAGTAATGGTTTAGGTGTGCTTTGGCATGTTTTAAATAGGTACAATATTGGATATTAGTATTGGTATAGGTTTTGGTATGGTTGAATTGATTACTTTGCCACTTGGGACAATAAAACTACATTAAAATCTACTTTAATATATTTTTTTTCATATTTTCTTACATAAAATATCTTCAATGACTATTAAGTTTAATTAGAAAATTATTGTATTCAATAAAATATCTTCAATGACTATTAAGTTTAATTAGAAAATTATTGTATTCAGACATTACAATGTAATTAGATTAAAGTGTAATTACTAGAGTGTAATTACATTTTTTTGTAATTGCAATGACTTATAATTTCTTATATGTATTTGGCAGGTAGAGTGTAATTACATCGCAATTTTATATGTCATGTTTGGTAATACAAATTGTAATTACATAATTAATATATTTTTAAAAATAATTATTATAAAAATTATTAATATGATAAAAATAATTTCAAAACAAGTAACAAAAAAAAAAATAATCATTATATGTGTTATAATCACAAAAATTATTAGTGATGTTAACATGAGAAATATTTTTTAAAAACAATAAATGTCTTATTAAACCCATTTTAAAGATTTGAATGTTTCAAATTAAAGAATCCGTAAGCTACCTATGGTACTTGTTGTCTGACATTATTTTCTAAAATGGTATCATACCCCATGACATGGTATAAGAAAAAATTTTATATTTGCATAATTAGCATTGTCCTTATAATATTTGGGTTCACAACCCAAATAGTTTGTAGCTTTAATTACAGAACCTTATACAAACTTAATTTAAAGAAAAACTTATGGGTTTTTTAACCAAATAATATAAAATAAAATAAAATACATAATGAAATAGGTAATGGTCCTAATATTTACCAATCTAGACAAACTCAACAGTGAAAAACCGATGCCGCTTGATCAATCAATAGCACTCCTCTCTCTTGCCACTTGAATCACTAAATTTAAAAAAAAAATTAGGTGCAGCCTGATCAATCAATGGCACTCGTGTTTTACACCCAAAATACATCGTTTTTTATACATGTATAACAAAAAAATTTGTTGGTGTTGTCCATGTGTCAGGTGGCACCCAATTATATTATTATAATTTTTTTAAGTTAGAAAAAAACTGGTAAATTAAATTTCAAGTATTGGAACCCGGACCTGTGACCGAGGGGTCCAAATTCCAAAACCCAAAATTTAATATACCATTTTTTTCCGCTTTAAAAAATTTGTTTTATTATTATATTATTTTCTTTTATTATAGATGAGGGGTTGGTTTAGTCCCCAACCCCTGTACATCAGTCATTCATTTGAAGTGAAAAAAAAAAATTTTACTATTAAAGTAGAAGTGTTCATGGCTAGGTTCAAGTCAGGCTCAACTAAAATTTTAAGCCCATTGGTTAGGTCTGACCCAAAAAATGGGTTTAAAATTTTATCCAAGCCTGACCCGAAAAAAATGTTAAAACCTAGGCCTGACCCGACCCATCCGTATTAATTTTTTATATAATTTTTAAATATATATATGATACATCACATCAAAAATACTAAAATATCAAAATAAATATTTCTCAACAAATTGAAAATAAATTTTAAAAAATATGTATACTTAAATAACACTAAGATAGATGCAATTTAATAAGTAAATGCCTCTAAAATAATAACAAAATTAACAATAAAATAAGTTTTATACAATATTCAAACAATAACAACAAAATAGTAGCAACATAATAGTAAAATAGTAGCAAAATAGGGAGAAAGCAACAAGAAAATAACATTAAAAAAAAAAAGCTAATTTTTTTGTCCATTAGTGAATTCGGGAGGGCCCAGGCTGGACCCGAGCCAAAAATGTCTTACCTAAGACTCGATCCGCTTTTTAAACAAGCCTTATTTTTTGTTCAAGTTCATTTTTCTAGCTTATATTTTTGTTCAAATCCTCTCACATTTTAAACGGGCCTTTGGATCAGGCCGGGTAACCCGACCCATGAACAAGTCTATACTGAAGGTTCCTCCGAAAATCAATGGTAAGATTCTTCATTGCTTTGTTTGTATTTTTTTAGGTTATATTTTAGTAATAGTTTATTAAGGTTAGTATTAAGACATGTTATTTGTGTTAAAAAGTTAATATTAATGGCGGATGTAACCCATCGATGATGACAGGTGCGAATTTTAATACCCGAAATTTAATTTATCATTTTTTTATTGGGCCAATTACTAAAAAAGCCTTTTTTAAACAAAATTTACAAAAATGGCCCGACTTTTCTATTAATTACGAGAATAGGTCGAATACCCCAAAAACGCGTCCACGTCAGCGCAATTTCGGGGTAAAAATCAGCAGAAGCGTTTTTACCCGTGTTTTTTTTAGGGTTAGGGTTAGGCCTGTATTATTTTTTTGTGTTAGGCTTAAGGTTTAAGATTAGTGGTTTTAGGGTTAGGGTTTAGGATTAGTGGTTTAGGGTTTAGGGTTTAGGATTTATAGTTTTTAGGTTTTTTTATTTTTTTAAATCAAATAAATTAGGGATATGGTTAATTAATTAAAATAATTAGTAATTAAAAAGTATATATTTTAAATTTGTATTTCTGATTTTAGGGTTTAGGGTTTAATTATGGATTAATTTTTTAGTAATTTTGTGTTTAGGGTTATGAAAATATATATATTAGCAATATAATTTTTTTATTTTTTTAATTGATTTGGTTTCTGAAGAAATTATTTTGAGAAGACATTTCTAAACAAACAGTGTCAGTAGAAGTGATGAAAAAAGCTCCCACGTGGACGCGCTTTTGCTACACTACTTTCTGAAAAAATTATTTTGAGAAGACGTTTTTGAACAAACAATGTTTTTAGGGCTGTAGTGGTTTAGTGGTTTAGTGGTTTTAGGGTCAAGTTTTTTAGGGTCAGGCTTTTTAGGTTTTTAGGTATTTTAGGGTTTTAGGGTTTTTTTAAGTCAAATAAATTAGGGATTATGGTTAATTAATTAAATTAATTAGTAATTAAAAAGTATATATTTTAAATTTGTGTTTCTGATTTTAGAGTTTAAAGATTTAATTATGGATTAATTTTTTAAGAAGTTTTGTGTTTAGGGTTATGAAAATATATATATTAGCAATATAATTTTTTTTGTTTTTTTAATTGATTTGGTTTCTGAAGAAATTATTTTGAGAAGACATTTCTGAACAAACAATGTCAAAAACACTTCAAGCAGGATGCACTGTCAGCAGAAGTGATGAAAAAAGCTCCCACGTGGACGCACTTTTGCTACAGTACTTCCTAAAGAAATTATTTTGAGAAGACGTTTCTGAAAAAAGCTAGGGCACATACCTAGCATAATCTGAAAAGACTATGATGTGGGTGTCGTCGGTTGAACTGTTAGGCCCGGTGACTGTCGGGGTGCTGCTAATGGGCCCAATGACTGTGGGGGTGCTGTTGATAGGCCCGGTGACTGTGTGGCCGCTATTGATGGGCTCGCGTGGTCATCCCTTCTTCTTGGATTTAAAGGGCCCCGTCGTTCCCTTTGGACACGAATTTGTCGCCGCCTCTCCTCTTCCGACAATAAATATGGCTTGCCATGGATCCTAAACCATGGCATGTATTCCGGCACGCACGCCAACTCTGGAACGATGATCGGTTCCCGAGTAGGTATATAATCATACCGATTTTCCCACATTTTGATATAATCTGACCAGTATCTTGGCCAATCCGTATTCAATTGTCGTAAGTCGGTTCCGTGCTCATCATCTAGCTTCTCAGGTGCCACGGGAATCGGTTGTTAGAATCCAAATTGCCGCAATACTCTATCTGACTGGTGCATCTCCACGATAGCATATGTCACCATTGGGACCTTCATATGCCAAATTTTCAAATTTTGGAAGAATTCATCTGGAATTACCGCCCGAATTGTCAGATCCTCGTATGGTGTCTATTGAAACTATATGAACATGATAAAAATATTAGTTATATACATAATACTAAATACTATCTATGAAATGACTATTTTATTATGTATACATATTTCGATATAATACTTACTTGTACTTCCGACCGTTGGTCTAATAGAAGTCGTATATCTTCTAAAGAGGTAAGTATTCCAACATAACTCGCCGAATGGTTCCACCTAATTAAATAAATTTTTAGCATACAATTATATTTTAAATCTACCTAATAATTGTAAAATCTATTATAAAATTTACCTCGTTATGAGTGGAAATGTACGTGGGTGGTTCACTCGAGGACGTAAAAATGGAAGCCGATATTGTGCCCATGATTGCAATAGTGATAGGCAACCTTCGATTTTGGCTTTATTCGGTATCGTCGCCCCGTACATCTCCCGGTATAATGTTGCCAACACAGCAGACCCCCAACTAAGTTCACCGACTGCCCTAAAATCAATGAGTTTTAGCAGCCACCTCAAATGTACGAGGTTTCGGGACAAGTTCGGCATCAAATAACCTCCAATAATCTAAAGAATATATGCTCGAGCATATCGTATTCTTTCTAGTTCAGTAGAATCATCATCCGGCTCAGAGAATGTGTCTCGTAACCAGCCCATCTCGATCCGACCTCCCTTAATTCTATCCGGAATAGTACCCAAAAGCTTATAGCATACGGCACCCCAATCAGTAGATTGAGTGGACCCGGTCACTGCGTACCCATCCACCGACAATCCCAATTGCAACTGCACATCTTCTAGAGTGATAGTACATTCTCCGCATGGAAGATGGAATGTGTGCGTCTCGGGTCTCCACCTCTCTATCAACGCACTGATAAGTTTCAGGTCCAACTTGCATCCTCGGCCTATTGTGGCCACGTGCCAAAAACCCGCTTCACGCAGGTAATTCTCTATCAACGGCGATGGAGGAGTAGACATATTACGAATATAGCATTGCAACACCTGATCTACAGGCTGTTATAAAAAATTATAAAATAAAAATTAATTAAAATTGCATAAATAAAAAATATTAAATAATATTGAAAAATTAAAATAAACACTTACCATTCTCATTTGTTCGACAGAGATGTGTGTAGGATCGAGACGAATTAATTCGGAATCCATTGCTAACACGACTGAAATTTTAAAATTTTAGAAAACAATTTCAAAAAAATTGTAAAGAGAGCTTTTTTGCAAAAATTAAAGACAAATTTGAGAGAATTTGAGCAAATTATTGAAAATTTGAGAGAAATTTGAGAGAAATTTGAGAGAATTTAGAGAAATTTTAGAGATGATTTGGAGAGGATTTGTGTGTTAAAAATATTAAAGGGGAGGGGGTTTTATAGGGGTTTTTTTTTTACTATTGGAGTTTAAAAAACACGGGCAAAAACGCTTCCTTGAGGAAGCGTTTTGCTGATTTTTACCTCGAAATCGCGCTGACGTGGACGCGTTTTTGAGGTATTCGGCCTATTCCCGAAATTAATAGAAAAGTCGGGTCATTTCCATAAATTTTGTCTAAAAAGACTTTTTTTAGTAATTAGCCCTTTTTTATCTTTAATAAATATTTTATTATTATATTATTTTCTTTTATTATTAAATGGGGGTTGGTTTGGTACCCTAACCCCCACACATCAGTCGGTGAAAAAAAAATTTCTTCAATGCTGGACGTACCCCTCCGAAAAGCAAAGATAAAATTCTTCACTGCTTTATTTGTATTTTTTTTAGGTTATATTTTAGTAAAAGTTTATTAAGGCTAATATTAATGCATTTTATTTGTGTTAAAAAATTAATACTAATTATTTATATTGCAATTTATTTTGTTTTCTATAATTTAAAGAATAGTCGGATCTTCTTTTTTCTAAAAAAAGAAAAGAATAGTAAGTTATTTAATAAAAAAAATTTCCAAACCCTTTATACACTTGAGAAGCAACCTTTCATTTCGTTAATTAATAAATTACAATTCTTCGAACTGTTAGTAGAGTGTTAATCAGACTAGAGGAATATTCAGGAATTGAAGCAAAAGTTAGGGGTGTTCAATCGGTTAACTGACCGGTTAACCGACCCGAAACACCATTAACCGAATCAATCGATCCTTTAAAAATTTTAACCGTTAACCGAACCGAAATTTTTTCGGTTAATTCGGTCGGTTAACCGAATTAACCGAAAATTATATATATTTTTATTTTTGGTTAAAATAAGTATAAAATTAACCGAATTACCCGAATTACCCGATTTACCCGAATTAACCGAATTACCCGAATTAACCGAATTACCCGAATTAACCGAATTAATCAAATTAACCGAATTATTTTTATTTTTATTTTTATTTTTGTTTTTATTTTTATTTATTAAATTATTTGTAATTTTTAAGATTTGGTTGGGTAATTGGTTTGGATAATTGGGTTGGGTAATTAGTTTTAGTTTGATTGGGTTTATGTTGGATTGAGTTTGAATGAATAGTGGGCTATTTATATATTATAATTTTATTTATTAATTTTTTCGGTTAAACCGAAAAAATTCAGTTAACCGACCAATTTCGAATCGAATTAACCGTTAACTGAAAACTCAAAAAATTATTAATCGACCCCCGACCGAAAAAATTCGGTTAACCGACCGATTAACCCAATTCGATCGGTTAACCGAATTTTTTCGGTTTTACCCGAATTTTGCACACCCCTAGCAAAAGTTTCTTTTAATAATTTTAAAATTTTAAACTATTACCTTGAAAATAGTTACAATTGAATATTAATTGCTAATTTAATTTCCCAATTTATTTTTCCCTTACTGCATTTAATATAATGGAGAAATTATTTGAGTAATTTGATTTTTGTTGATTACGAATATGGGTTTCAAAAAAATAATTGACGTTATTTTTATATTGCTTATTTGTTAAGTCGATTAAAATTTTAATTGTTTGTGTAAATATTAAAATGAGTTCTTTAATTACTGTAGAGGAGCACACAATAAGGAAAATCCATTTGCCGGTAAAAAAATGTTCTAATGTTGCACGTAATTTTCATAATAGCTACACATAATTTTTTTATTTAATTGTAAGATATTAACCAATTTTGCAATTTAATATGATTAGGGTGCGTACCGCATGTTGAGGCCACAGGGCCATGGTCCAAGCTATCGGCCGGATGAACGGATATGCCCTACTTGGATGCCGCGAGATTTGGATCAGCGACATTAATCTGGGGGTTTCATAAAATAAGATTATGTTAATGGCACTTAATTAGTTTATTTATTTTATTACGTTGTAATAAATATTTTAATAAGGTTACCATAATCATGTTATTAATTATGCAGTTCATGTAAATGTCATATAGTGCCGAACATTGCTTTAATTATTCCTTTGTCTATTAGCGCCCACGCACTCGTAAGGTGTATTAATGCACCCATGATCAATTTTCAAATAGTGGAGTGGTACGTCGTGGATCGAGTGCTTCGTCAATCTGAGTGTCGTCAACATATTCTAGACATTCTTATACATTTGCCCAATAACGTCCACAGAATTGACAATAAAGAGAAACATGCAAAGAATTGGGCATTAGAGCATTAACCTTATATCGTGTTGTAGAACACCTAGTTGAAGAGAAGGCCTTATTTGGAATCATGTTTACCTGATTTCATTGCCACGAGAGACTACATGTAGTGGTACATACGGAAGCCCTACTTATATGGTGGCGAATTGATGGTAGTCCCTCCAATATGGAATGATGAGGTCCCTTACAAAGACGACCTTATCAGCCTCCTTCCCCACCCAAGTAGGAGCCTAAGCCCGAGCTTGAGCCCAAGCGAACACCTTTATTGTCATACACGCAATAGACCGATAGTTCCTATCATTTTGCCACGTCAGATGTAGTTGGTTGGTTGTCCCCACCCCTTCAAAGTTCTTTTTGTAATACCTTGAAAATGTCTATCCTTGATATAGTAAAGTAAGGAAATAATGAAATAAAAAGGGGAATTTTGAGTTATGTCGACAAAATCTATTTAGGAAGTATATTATGATGTATAAATTCAAGAAAAGACTAAATTGTAAAAGTGAGAAAAGTTTTGTGGCCCAAGTGTAAATACTCAAAATTTGAGGGGTTAGAGTGTAAATATGGAAAAGTTAAAGGACTAATAGTGCAAATATTTTAAGGGTGGAATGATCTAGAAACTAAAGAAAATGGATGAATTAGGACCAAATTGAATAGGTGAAGAATTATGAGGGACTAAATCATAATTTTACCAAATTAAGTAAAGACTCAAGGATGGAATTTCAAAAGATCACGAAGGGCAAAATGGTCAATTGGAAGAGAGAGAAATCAAGTAAGTAATGATGATGTTGATGATATTTTATAATAATTTAATTAGATAATTATTATTTATATAATATTTTAATAAGATATTTCATTATTTTATTATTTTATTTAGTGTATATATATGTGTGTGTGGAAAGAAAAAAAAAGAGGGAACAACACCATCCATTTCCATGCATCTCACGTTAGAAAGAAAAGAGAAGAAGAAACTTTCCTTTCTTTACAATTTTGTCCTTCCACCCAAAATTCACCATTTTCACCTAGAAATCAAAAGAATTTTCATAACTACCGAGAGAGAAAAATGTTAAGGAGATTATGGGGAGTTAGAATATCAAGTTGGATTCAAGAAATAGAAGCTGGCGGAGAGAGAAAATCAAGTTAAAGATTGAAATCAATGGGACAAGGTAAGTACATCAAGATTTCAATATATTTTTAAGTTTGATATTATTGAAAAAGCATGGAAATGATGTTAATGTAGAGTTTTCTTACATATAGTCCTATGTCCTTGATATGCTAATAAAGGGAAATAAGAGAAAGTGATAGGAAATATTGTAGACAAAGGAAATAAGAGTGTTATAAACTTGGTAATCAATATTTTGTATTAAAACAGTTTTGGGCAGCAGTAGTAGTTTAAATTTGAAAAATCACCAAAAATTATGGAAATTGAATTAGATGATGAATAAAATATGAAATTAAATCTTATTTAGTATAGTTTCTTATAGAAGAAATGGTGTAAGCAATGGAATTGTAAATCATGAAGTATAATAAATTTTGTGAGACAAGGTCAGAATGATTTCGGGTTCCCCTATTTTGACTTTGTAAAATCGTCAAAAATTTGATAAAAATATTTATGGGCTTAAATTTATATGTTTAAAATCCTGAATGAGTCTATTTTCAAGATAAACAAACGGGAACTTCATCCGAATTCCGTACGAGGAGATAATTAATTTTTAGTGAAAAAGGGTCGAAACTATCAAGTAGTAGAACAGGGGTGATTTTAAAGAATAAACTGTACCTATTGGATGAACCAAAAATTCTGAAGTTTTAATGGTAAGGAGATATGTTAGTCTAGTTTTAGGAAAAATTAGCGGATCTTAATTTGGAGTTCTGTAGCTCAAGATATAAATAATTTAGTGACTATGACTCAAATGGACAACTTTGAATATACACATAAATAAATAGTGAGATTATTGATAATGTTACTTATAAGCATGTTATATAAATTAAGGGTGTGGAATGGAGAGGAGGAGGAGGAAAATATGTATGAACATTTAGCTAGCATGGCTAATTTGCATATTTTAGGCTCAGAGACTAAATTGAATAAAAGTAAAACTTTATGGGCAAATTTGTAAAAATATCAGAGATGACCAAATTGCATGAAATGGATTATTTTATTATTTAAATTACAAAATTGAATGAAATTATTAATTTAGTTCAAGATCAGGGGAAAATATGTTTTAGGGATTAAATTGAAAAGTGTTGAAATTATGAAAAATTCTAATATTTCATAGAATTCATGGGTTGTTATCAATATGTATGAGAATGATGGCTGGAAATAAGGATTAAATTATACGAATTTTATTTTTCTGAGCCTAAGGATGAAATCTTCGTTAATTAAAAGTTTAGGGGCAAAACAGTAACTTTGGCTAAAACATTAATTGAATATATTAGAACATGAAATGAATGAAAATGATGATCAAATTTATTTATAAAGATTTGGACGACTCAAATACGAGACTTGAACGTGGAAAAGAAAAGATATCGGATTAGTGAAATTATAAACACGAACAAGCAACGAGGTAAGTTCGTGTAACTTGAATTATATTCTTAAATGCTTGAAATGTATGTTATTGATGTAAATATGATTTGAATGTTCATTGTATGATAATTGGTGAAACATTGATATATTTGATAAAAAGAGGAAGAAATCCCGGTTGAATGGAATGGAATTCGATGGATCATTGGAAAAGGAATTGACGGTAAAAAGGATCTAGCTCGGACGGGTGATCCTATCCTGATATAACCCTCCCAAAGAATATGTGTGAAAAGGATCTAGCCTGGATGGGTGATCCTGATATAGCCCTCCCGAAGAATATGTGGAAAATGGATTTAGCCCGGACGGGTAATCCGAATTAGGGTCTGAATTTAGCCTCGACTGGTAATTCAGATCCAAGCTCATTAGAGTAATTGTCATTGCAGGGGATTTAGCCCGGACTGGTAATCCCGCTGTAAGAAATGAGGTTTACGGGAGTGTGCTCTCTTATAGGAGATTTAGCCTGGACTGGTAATCCCACTATAAGAAATGAGGTTCGCGGGAGTGTGCTCCCTGAAATGGAAATGTGCGCACATGTGTATAAATTGACAGACCCAGAATTGTACACTAAAAGTGTACCTCTGTATGAATTGACGATTAATGAGACTGTACACCAAGAGTGTACTACTGAAAATCCATCGAAATTCCGAGAAATTCAACGGGATAAATATAGAAGATGGTAAACACATAGCTAAAAAGGGTAAATATGAATTAATGGATTATGGATTTGTATAATTTAAGTGTACTATATGATTTTAAATATCGATATCCCGATAAACTCAGTAGGTAAAAATCCTGACCAGAAAAGGAATATGTACATAAAAAGATTTGTACATATATCTACCTGAAGCACATGAAAAATGATAATGATACTGGATATATAGAAATATAAGATGGTGATATTTGTACATGGCATTTACTGATGGATATATGCATCCATAACTATAGATTCGTATACCTTAAATATATTATTTGTATGACGATGATATTTCGAATAATTTAATGAATAAAATCCTGACATGTAATAATTCGAGCACGAAACAAATAATTATGAAATTGAACTTGAAATACACGAAAATATATTTATTCGAGATTTTAAAATATGACATGGAAAATACATGTATGTAAAACTTACCTAATAGTTAAGCATATTTAGGATGATGAACTGTCCCGAATAAATATATGTTAAATTCATGAATACAACGATACATTAAATTTTGGTATAATGAATGATTTATGTTTTTGAAGAAATGGCAAGAGAATAATATATATCATGATATATCAATATGTGGCTATCTTTAAAATGCTGATACATGGAAATTATATAAGCCGTGATGAGTAATAATCTCAAGTGTGATATATGGTGATAAAATGAGTTTAACAATAATTTATATGAAATATGTTCAAGTAAGATAAGAAGTGTTGTTGTTGATGCTTAGACAAGGGTTAAATGGTATATGTTTATTATATGATACGTTGAAAGGGTAAGTGATCAAATGAAAATATACTTGTGCTTAAGGAAGAGTGGTAAATTTTAAGGTGTATAATTTCTTATAAAATGAGTTATCGTGTGATTAATTTGAAAAAGGTTCGATAAATTCTGGTAACACCTCATAACTCTGTTCCGATGACGGATACGGGTTAGGGGCGTTACACTTTTCCCCAAATGTAGTTGGTTGTCCCTATCGTCATAAGGGAGCGTATGCAACTCAACGACATTCCCTAAAACGTACTCTCACATTATGGCTATCCACCATTGGAGTCCATTGTATGACGTATCCCAATCTACGTACAATTGATCCATAGCCATTTGTTTAGCCAACCATGCCTTCTAATATAAAATCAGTACTAGAACTATTCTTGCATTTTAGCAATCAGCATCGATACGGGAATGGTGGGCATGTCTTTAACCATTTCCAATATGTAGTTGCAGATGGTTTTTGAATCAAGCTTGCGGTGGTCGTGTGTTATACATGCAAAAATGCATGTATAAGCTGTTGGGACCTCTGGATAAATGCAACTCGTACTCGCCACCTACACTCTTCTGTCAACTTCCAACACTCACAAGCATAAATTGTTGGTTTAGAGTCAACCATCCTGTAGTCGACAGACACCTTCATATTATAGCGCTTGATGGCACCGAGACACTTATCTTTGCTCGTGAATGTTTGACCCACAAACAACTCTTCTGATTCAAGATCTAATAACATCAAATGAGCAGGTATTATGTTTGGGTACTTAGGGAACTCAGAAGCATGCGTCGCATCGGGATCAACGATCGACATATGGGCTCTACGGCCTTTGCGTATGAAGATGCCACGACTAGATTTTTGACCGAAAGGCATGACCATTTCCATCATCCGGTCTTTTGTCATCGATATCATCTGGGACATCATCTAAATCGGGGTCACTAAGATCTTTACCTTTGTGATAAGAACAACCATTACTATTGGATCCATCTTCACCAAGCGAATTAGTTTTAATAACAACTAGACGTATCTGTAATCCACCATCGTACTGATCTGAACATTCAACGTTGAGATCAATGTCAAAATCGCGCACAAACGACCTCCTATCAATAGACGCTCTTGGAACATTTGTACGCGAGTCTTCAACTCCATATTGTTGACTTAACTGAGTTACATTTTCAACAATCTCCGCATTTGCTAACTTAACAAAAAATTGAATCGGTTCAGTGTTCCCCTTCCGTGATGGGCAATATAATACTACTATTGTCTCAATGTCGTCATTGTCTAAAAGTTCCATCTTGGTAAATTTGATAGGATTTGACGAAACTAGAAATTTGTAGAATAGTTTCGTCATCCTCCTCCACAACATTAGGAATTTTTTTCACTGACCTTCTCTTTTATATCAACTACGAACAGATTCCTATCAAATCCTATATTCTGGCGAGTTTCAAAAATACAACCAAAAATGAATGGCTACAAAAAAATTGATTCTCCATTTTTTTTCTAAAACTGCAAAAATAAAACCAAACATCTTAATAAACAAACAATACAAAGTAAACATACACAATTATAATAATTTTCATAATTAACACACCTTAATACTAAATGAAAGAAACTTTTAACGCAAATGAAGTACTACTAAAAAAACTAATTATACTACTAAAAAAAACCTTAATAATACTAATTAACTAATTATACGACCTTCAACTAGATCTATTTTTTTTCTTTCGTGTGGTGATTGATCTGGGGGGGAATAATTAGTACTAACCTTTTTTTAACAAAATAACATACCCTAATACTAAACTACTACTAATATAACTAATTATACTAAAAAAAATTTAAAACACATACCTTCCTTTTGATTTTCGGGGTGGGACGGACCTTCAGCAACTCTTAATTTTTTTTCCTTTCGATTGATATCTGTGGAGGGTTGGGGGATCAAATCAAACCCCTTTTTATAATAATATAATATAATATAATGATAAAATAGATTTTTTAAAGTTGGAAAAAAACTGATATATTAAATTTTAAGTATTGGAACCCGGACTCGTGATCGATAGGTCACATCGGTGGTAGGCTGTTAGTCATGGGTCCAGGTTTCAATACCCAAAATTTAATATACCAATTTTTTTCAGCTTTAAAAAAATTATAATAAAATAATTAGGTGTCGCCTGACACATCGACTACACTAATAAAAAATATTTTTTTCGTTATATGTGTACAAAAAAAAAGGGTGTATTTTTGGGTGTGAAATACGGGTGCCACCAATTGATCAGGTTGCACCCAATTTTTTTTAAAAAATTTAGTGATTCAAGTGATAGGGGAGAGTGGTGCCGCCGTTGGTCAAGCGATACCAATTTCTCACTCTTGAGTTTGCCTAAATTGGTAAATATTAGGCCCTTACCTATTTCAATATATATTTTATTTTTTTATATTATTTAAGTAAAAAACTCATTTTTGCCATAATTTTAGAAGGTCATTAATTTTTTTATAAATAAGTTGTTATAAAAAATTATAATATTTTTTATGAATAAATATATTGTTTTTATAACACATGGATGCATAAATAACTATACTTCTTGACATAAATATATTATAACATTTTTATAACTTATAAATAATTTTTATAATAAACTCTTTTGCTATAACTTTAGATTTTTTTAGAATTTAAATAATATATTTTTTAAAAATTATAATATAAGAATTTCTTTGCCATAATCATCCCAAGCATTCATACAAGTTCGTGCTTATAATATAATATTTATAATTTGTATAAAAATTTAAAATTGGATTTGGGTGTAAGTACTTCAATTCTCAACCTCCTAAAAATTGAAAAGTATAATTGTGGTGCTCTAATTACGCCCAATTTAGTTGGACCCACCAATTATAATAGTTACCCAAACATATCATATTTGTGTAATTACAAGTAATTACACTCAAATTCAATTATTAGAAACTTTCCAAACACTACCTTAATATCCGAAAAAACAATGACGCTCTGTCTAGTTTCTTTTTTAAAAATAATCCATTATAATTGCTTTATTAAGATTTCCACATAACTTAAAATTAAGTATAATACAGTGTAATTTTAAAAAATAATATGCAAATAATAACTAAGTTATGATTTAAAATTTATTCAAATAAAATTATGAAAAAACAATCCTAAAATATTTATGAAATATACTATATATCTTTTGAAATTACCTCTTGAGTAAGAAATACCATATTAAACGAGTCCCCAAAAATAAAAGAATAAGATTTAATAAATGTAATAATCAAAATTTAAATAATATTACCTTAAGTTTAGACAAATCAATAATTCAAAATAGATATCAAATTATAATTGAGAATCCAATTTTAATAAGTAAAATAGATATTCAACTTCATATATATATAATAAAGCAATAATTTATTGCATTTTTTGAAATATTAAAATCTGGAGTAAGGTAATATAGTATTTTACAGTATTAAAATATAATATTTAAATAGTACAAATTTTATAATATTTTATATAGTATTTAGAATATATTATTTAATATTATTTGTGAAGAGTACTGATTTTTTTAAAATTAAAAATAAATTTAATATATAGTAGTTAATACATACAATCAAGTATATAGAGATAAAGAAACTAATTTATGCGTAAAATAAAACAAAATATGTCTTAAAATAAAGATATAAATTGTTTCCAGATTTGCAAAATTCCATAAAAGAGTTTAAGAGACTTTCAAAAGAATTTAATATTTATAATCAAAGCATTATAATATCTAATTACAAAAAATACTAAATGCCTATTAAATCATTCAACCTAATCTAAATTAAAAAATTATTAAATACAAATTAAAACATTGAAACTTAACTCAATTGCGGTTAATTTAATCTTAATCCTAGATAGGAGCAGATCTAGAGAACAGACAGGGGTCCAGCCTCTGCTAAAATAAAAATATTTTTATTTAAATTCTTTATAATTTATAAAATTTTAAATTAATAATAATAAAATTAAATACTAAAAACACTAAAACGTCTCTTCTTCTTGAACTTTCAAAAATAAAATATTAACAAGACACTAAGGACAAAGGCATGAGTGGGATGGCAAAGATATGTTTTTTTTTTCCTTTGGGCCAGGACGGACAGAAGATTTTGTTTTGGAAACGACAAATAATAAGTGCGTGCACATTTTCTTTAGTGGTTTGTTTATTTGGTAAATGTTAAAATTATTTCTTTTAAAGATTCCTTGTAAATGTTAAATAAAAACCTAATCATTACATAAAGTGCTTAAATAATGGCTGGGTATATACTTTAGTCTTATTTGTAGAAAAAATTAGATAAATATTCATGTGTTTAGAAACCCTAAATTAGATATGAGATTGAAAAGAAAATAAAGCAATCACAACATAATTTGAAAATTGATATACGATATTTGAGAAATTTTTATTTGAGTCATTTTGAAAAGATTTATCCTTTATTTAAACACTTTCAAAAAGATTAAGCCCTTGTTTAACAATTTTTAAAAGTTTAGCCTTTATTTAAGCACTTTAATAGATGTTAGACTATTATATGCCCATTTTAAAAGATTTGATCATTATTTAAACAATTGCTAAAAGCTTAACTTTTTTTTGTAAGTGGATCATTATTTTAGGGTAAATTTTTCAGTTGGTTATCTAATTTTTAGGACGCTTTCATTTTAGTCACCTAAACATTAAACCTCTAATGACATTTGATTGTACACATCACATCATGTTCACACTTTTATTTTGGTCACCCAACTTCCAGATCACTTTCATTTTGGTCACAAAAAAATCTTTTTAAAGTATTGGCCGAGGTAAAAAAAAAACATAAAATAAAATCGAGTTAATTAAGTTGATTTCATTAAGGATAATATGAAAACATAATATTAAATATTAAATTTTATAAGGAGATTAAATTAATTAATTTTACTATTATAGTAACAAATCGGCTGAATTATCAAGCGATAATTTTTTTTCAATAATTTATTTAATTGATTTTGGTGTTTTGAAATTTAAAATTTAAGTATTAAAAAAGAAAGAAATTTAGAACTTTCAACAATGGGATAATAAACAAGTACAATTTAAAAATTTTTAATGCATTATTTTAGGTTTTATCATTTTTTTCACTTTAATCCTTAAGTTTTTTTTACGTCGATCAATAGTTAAAAAAGATATTTTTTAGTGACTAAAATGAAAACACTTAAAAGTTAGGTGACTAAATTACAAGGAGCTAAAGTTGGGGGACAACGTGGGTAGTTTACCCTTTATTTTAGTTAAAAAGATAATGAACCTAAAGTTGCATAAGTTCCATCCCCATGTCTGATATCTTCATCAGTTTGTTACAATCTGACTTTTCTCTGTGTTCTGAATCATTTCGTTGAAAAGGAAAAAAATATGGATGTTGACGCGACTGAGAATCCGAAGCTTCATGTTTTGTTCTTTCCTTTCATGGGGCACGGCCATATGATACCCATGGTTGATATGACCAAGCTGTTCGCTATGAGAGGTGTAAAGACAACCATCGTCACCACTCCACTCAATGTTCCTTTCATCTCCACCACCATCGAAAGAAGCAAGAATTCAGGCTTGGATATCCACCTCAAAGTCCTCAACTTTCCTTGTGTTGAAGCTGGATTGCCCGAGGGCTGTGAAAACCTTGATTTCATCCCAAGTTCCCAAGGAGTCAGCTTGGATATGATTGCCAAATTCTTCAAGGCCGCAGACCTTTTTCAACAACCCTTTGAGCAGCTCATACAAGAATGTAAACCAGATTGCTTGCTCGTCGATATGTTTTTCACTTGGGCCTCTGATATTGCAGACAAGTACGACATCCCCAGGTTGATGTTTCATGGTAGCAGTTTCTTGTCGCTGTGTATATCAGATTCTGTTAGTCTATATGAGCCACAGAAGAAAGTCAAATCAGATTCTGAACCTTTTGTGTTTCCTAACGTTCCTGGTGATATTAAAATCACAAGAGATCAGATGGCTGTTATTTTTACACAAAATGAAGAAGATGAACTTACCAGGTCGGTTGACAAATGGAGAGAAGAAGAGCTGAAAAGCTATGGGTTTGTCGTCAACAGTTTCTATGAGCTAGAAGCCGCTTATGTCGATCACTACAGGAACGTTATAGGAAGAAAGGCATGGCATGTTGGCCCTGTTTCACTGTGCAATAGGACCATTGAAGATAAAATAGATAGAGGGAAGAAACCATCGGTCGATGAACAAAAATGTTTAAACTGGCTTGATTCTAAACAACCCAAATCGGTGGTTTACATATGTTTTGGAAGTGCAGTCGATTTCAATGCTGCTCAGTTAACGGAGATAGCTTTCGCCATTGAAGCCACAGGGCAGCACTTCATTTGGGTAGTGAAGAAAGAAAAGAGCAACAATGAAGAGGATTGGTTGCCTGAAGGGTTTGAGGAGAGAACGGAAGGCAAGGGGCTTATGATAAGAGGATGGGCACCACAAATGTTGATTCTTGACCATGAAGCAGTTGGAGCTTTTGTGACTCATTGCGGATGGAATTCAACCCTGGAATGCGTCTCAGCCGGTTTGCCGATGGTGACGTGGCCAGTGTTCGCTGAGCAGTTCTACAATGAAAAACTGGTGACAGAGGTTCTGAAGATTGGGGTGGGAGTTGGAACAAAAAAATGGGTAGAAGTGGTGGGGGATTTTGTGAAAAGAGATGCCATAGAGAAGGCGGTGAAGGAGATAATGGTGGGTGAAAAAGCAGAGGAAATGAGAAGCAGAGCCAAGGCACTAGGAGAAATGGCTAAAAGAGCTGTTGAAGAAGGAGGTTCATCCTTCCGTGATTTGAATGAGCTGATTCAACAACTCAGCTCCCGACGCCGTTAAATATATAATGAGTCACGCATATCATATTTGTAATTCCAGGTTCAGTTGTCATTTCCTTCACCATTATAAATAAAGCTCTTAGAACGTTGGAATAAATGGAAGAGGACTATAATAAAATAGAGTTGTAATAAATAATTTAATTATTTAGTTGAATGGAATTGAATGGAATAAGCTGTAATTTTATTGTTGAGTTTAGTTGAAAGTAATAGATTTGTAATTGCACAAAGAAAATATTGAAATGACCAAAGTACCCTTAACAATTCCTACTGCAATTATTTTGTTGAATGAAATGGAATAGAGCTGTAATCTTATTCAAAGCATTTATTAAATTGTGCTTTGAACTCGGTATTGGCAAAACGACTAGCAAGATGTTGTTTAGCATTATTTGAAATGTGCCACATGCATGATCTATAAGAACATTCTGGGAGGACAATCTTTATTGCTTTCATCATTGCTTGATCTTAATCAGTAAAAATACTCTCCGGTTGTCGATGATCCATGGCTTCTAAAAATGTTTCAAATAGCCAATGACTCAGTAAACACAACCGAACAAAACATTATTCTAGTGATTGTTGATTCCGACAAATGAAGCACAAACCAAATTATACTTATTGGTTCTATACGTGGTATCAAACACAAGAACATCTCCAAAACAATCGTAATCCAATTTTGATCTTCCATCTCTCCAAAAAAAATTAGCTAGTCGATTATTCTAGTCCACTTGCATTGAATAGAAAAACATAAGGTCTTTAGTTTGCTTATATTTTAAAAAATTGATAATGCTCTGTGCATCCACTGCTTCAATTAGTTTCTCTCTTTCAATTTGCAAGAAATTATGACAATCTCTTTTGGTAAATGTAATATTTTCAAACCCAAGCTCCTTCCTGAAAAACAAATATGGACTTGTTTGTTTAATTCCTGTTGCAACCATTGAATGAATAACATCTCCATGTCCTTTCAAAATTTTTCTTCTTGATCTTAAATTAATTCTTTCTTATAAAGTTGTTAAGTGGTGATTATGATAATCATTAAAGTAATAAACAACCCTAGCATCTTTTTCTATTGTAAAATAAATTTTAGCTTGACAACCTATCCTTGTCTCTAGATGATTAAAATTTTCACTTTGCCAACATCTTCGTGTTCATGATACCCAGATTTCGAGCATAAAAATTCACATTGTCTTATAGGTTCAGATCATACTTCGTCTCTTATTTCCTCTTTGAATACTAAACCCCGTACTTAAAGTAAACTAATTATAAAGATTATAAGCCTCTTCTTCAGAGTGCACTTTCAGTCCCACTTTTATTTCTTCAATGGAATTATCTTTTTTCTTGGCAAGATGAACTATTTCATATTGATTTGTCTCCATAAATGAAAATTATAAATTAACAAAACTTGAGAATAAATTTTAATATATAATAAAAATCATGATAATGCAAGAAATTGTTAAAAAAATTTAAAAGTACAATTAAAATCTAATAAAAACACGGCTCGAAAATCATAAAAAAGAAATTCAGTACGCTAAGTCATTATTATTAAAAATCACAATTATTTCAAAGATTATAAATAGAACTATATTTCAAACAAATGAAAATCAAGTAGAAATACTTAACATCCCAAACTAAATCACCCAACTAGCCTTGAATAACTTAACATGTTGATCCAGTTGAGCAAAATGCTAGAATTCACTAATTTTATCTAAAACTATTTAATTATATTGTATTACATGAAAAGTTGCCTAAAGATTAGATCTTTGTTTTCTGCTCAAAAATAGTTTAACCTATTCATTTAATTGTTAGGAACTAGCATTGACTTTCTTGCTCTCCTATCTATTTTAGCATAATAGAAAAAAAAAAAAAAAACCTCACTTGTAAAACCAATTACAACAGCCATGCCGAAAAAGCCAAGCAAATCAGTAAGGATTGCAAAGATATGTGAAGAGGCAGCAAAGTAGTTGCTGGGAAAAAAATAGCAACAGGGTTGCAAAGATACGTGAAGAGGCAGCAAAGCAGTTGCCGAAAAAAATAATAGCAGCAGGGCAGAGATGTCATGTAAAAATTAGTTGACATGTCATTAAATGATTAAAAAATCTAATCAAATGAGGTGTAAATGATATTAAAAATTAGTTGATATGTTATTAATTGATTGGGAAAGGACATGGATGACGTGGCGTAACGGTTTCATACAATCCTTTACCCTCCTTCAAATTCTCTCTCGCTCTCACTTTGAAAGATGAATTGTTAATCTTTTTTCCAAAAAATCATCTTGTTTCCTTTTTTTTTTTAGTTCAAACTCTTCCTTTCCTTTTAAAAGATGAACCATTCATCTTTGTTTTCAAAAAATCATCTACTCTAGTTTCCTCTTTTAATTCAAATGAAATGTTCATTGTTTGGCAAAAAACATTTTATTAAAGTTTAGATTTTGGCAACAATTGCCGTTGCCTCTGCCACCACCCCGGTTGTGATCAACCTAGAAGAATCGTCCAATTCTCCTGTTTTTCTTTCCCATCTTAGTTTTTTTCGTAAAATTCATCACTAAAGTTCAAATCTACTTACTTGTGGCTTTCACCACTCTTTTTTGCCATCATCTGCTGCTTTCATGTCGAAAATTTCTTCTTGCTTGTTATATGTTGCCATCAATTGCCGATGTTCACTCTCCTCTCTCGTGTCTCATTCACTCAAAAACCCAGAAACTAGAATTTTTTTTTCAGTTTCTGGTCATCAACCACCATGCTTATCGTTTTCATCCACTATTCACCACCAATCGAATACCCATAAACTTAAAGAACTTCCATCCACAATGACTGTGAAGTAGCTCAATTAAAGTTTCTCTTCAATTTGCAACAAGTTTCCCTCGTGGGATGTGTTGAATGATTTTTGTTATTACCATTGTTTCTTTTCCCTTTTGGTTTTTGGTTGGGTTAAAATGGAAATCATAGAAAAATATATATTCTAAGTTGCTTGAAATAACCATTCAAAGGATGAAGTAAAGAATGGCTATTCAGGGGCATTCGGCCAACCAAAAAAATGAAGAACAATTGCCCTCAGAATAGACATGGAACCGGCTGGCTATTATAGCCAACCAAACGTGCTGTTAATTTTATAATATTATCTCATTTATAATTAAATATAAAAATATTAAATATTAAATAACTTTATATCTACTTTTTATATAATATTAGAGACTGCCCCTTTTAACCTCCCGAGCAAATCAATTAATTAATATATTATTTCACAGCTTTTAATAATTATAATCATTGTATTAATTAATTTTAATATTATCTCTAAATTGGGTAGTTCATCTTAATTCCATATTCTCATCCTTTTTCTCTACATATAAGTAAAATACATTCAAATGGTATATATATTATAAGGTTGTGGCTAAATAAAAAACTAAATGTTCATGTTTACATTACAATTTTTTTGACATATAATACACTCTATGTCAAGTATTTATTTTCAAATTGAATAAATTATTCTTTTACTCATTGCCTTCTAATTTTTTAAGTTATTTCATGCTTTAAATTTATTTTTTATCATTTTTATATATTAAATATAAAATTTATTTTAAATATATTATCTCTTGCGAATGGGTTTTTTTTTTTAATATATAAAGTTTTTTTTTGTGTCGATTGAGTATTAGCTCAATTGGTATCGGCATTGTTACAAATATAGGAAGACGTAGGTTTGAGTGCACATTATTTTTTTATTTATAAGTTGGGGAGGAGGCTATGAATAATTCTAAGAATTGTCTCAAAAAGAGCAAATATAATCAGAATATATAGTGATATTGTTAAAAAATATTATTAATTTTAAAATATGCTTTTAAAAGCATTTACCAAAGATAATTATAAAATACCAAATATTAACATTAAAACAAATTCCCCTATCTCCTATATAAAATATTAAAATAAATTAATTTATTGATATATATAAAATAAATAACCTATAAAATATTAATAATATTATTTAAATTATACTAAATTATATTATTATTCAAACCATAATGAATTTTTATATTATTTTAATATTAAAGATTTTAAAGATTAAATAACATTAATATACATATTCAAAATTAGTTATATATATTTAAAATATTCTGTAATTAAATTACTTTCTCAATTTATTAATAACTTTTTTGAGTACATTCATTAATGATGTTAAACAAAATTTAATGTTAAATAATTTTAAAATTAATATACGCAATTAAATCTTGCACCGCACAAAAATAAAAATTAATTAAATTTATTTCAACAATAATTGGTTAATCGAGTTTTGGTTTTCATCTAAATGGGATAATGGCTTCCACATCAAACCTATACCACAATGAAAGCAATGAATGAAACCTTATCCAAGTATAATAATACGAAAAAAGAGCTTTCAAAATATAGGTGGTCATGGGTGGGTGGTGGATTTATCCATGGGTGGGTGGTAGACTTATTTATGTCTATGAGAGGATTTGAATAAAAATATAGACTCGAAAAATAAGTTTGGATTTAAGAATGAAGCCCGTTTTAAAAATGGGTTAGGCTTTGAGCAATAATTTTTTAGCCTGGGCCCGGCTGATTTTAATAACTTGAAATTTTTACCCTTATTCCCACTTCCCAGCAAACTCAGTCCCGATATTCCCCTTTCCCTTTCCAATCCTTATTTCCTCTTAATCCTTAATCCTTAAATTTTTTTGTTGCTTCTTGCTTCTTGCTTCTTTTCGCTTGTTTCTTGCTTTTCCTCCTTCTAATGCTTTTCACTTGTTTTTTCGCCACTGTCATCATTGCTGATTCTCTTCCTTTTGTTGTTTTCGCTTCTTGCTTCTTCGCTAGTCGTTGCTGCTGGTTTTCACTTCTCTACCTTCTACAACTTTCTCGCTGCTCATTTGTCTTTAATTATCATATGTCTCTAATTATCATAAAAACATCATTTTTTAAAAATTAAATACAGTGAAAATACTTTTTGTATCATTATTAATATTGTTAAGAATATCACGATTCCACTCACATTTAAACACTTTCGGTCATTGTTTATCTTTATTTATTTCCAAAGTCTTTTTATTAATTCATAAAATTATATAAAATTTCCTCTCTTTTTTTCACAAGCTAATTTCCAGCTTTATTTCCAACTTGAAAAAAAAATTATTTGGTTGATGCTTGTATTGAACTACATCAATCATAATATTATGCTTAGATGCTTATATTAAACATTTGAATTGCATCAATTAGTTTTTTTTTTTTACTTAAATCCTTTGTGGTAACTCATTTGCATCGATTATGGTATTATGCTTAGATGCTTGTATCGAACCTTTAAACTGCATCAATTGTTTTTTTTTAATTAGATACATTTGTGGTAACTCATTTGCATCGATTATCATATTCTACTTAGATGCTTGATTTGAACTGCATCAATTATGTTTTTTTTTTACTTAGATGCCTTTGTGGTAATTCATTTGCCTCTTTTTAATAAGTTTCATCCAATTTTTAATATTTGTTAATACAATTTAATAATTTTCGGGAATTATTTGTTTTAATTTTCTAGTTTTTTTAATATATTGTTTTTAAATTTATTTATGTAATAAAATATTTTTGTAAAAAAAAGGTCGGATCACACCCGGGTTAAGCATATATAGTATAAGTCGCGCTTGGACAAAAATAACAACCCATTTTTCAGGCCGAGCCTACCAATCGGGCTTGAAATTTTAGTTGGGCCCAGCCCAAACTCGACCTAAACCCGGCCCGACTCGGTTCATGGACACCTCTAGTGGGTGGGTCATGTTGTGCTACTGCCAAACCGTGATAGATACAAAACTCAATACTCTATTTTCAACACAATTTCCTTCTATTTCTTTCCATTCTTTTCTCATATATAAATTATAAATAACCCTCATCTACCTCAACCCAAACCCTAACCCTAACCATGGCTCTTCTCCATAAACCTTCTTGTAGTTTATTTTTCATTTTCTTTCTAATAACCTTATCATTTGCATTGGACATATCCATAATTGACTATATTCTCAAACATGGTGGACAACAATGGCAAAGAACCGAGGCTCAGATAAGGGAAATGTATGAAACTTGGTTGGTGAAGCATAACAAGGTTCACAATGCCTTGAGAGAGAAGGAAAAATATTTCGAGATCTTCAAAGATAAACCTAGTTTAAGCAACGAACAAGTAAAATAACGAAGAAATTGAAAAGATCGAACACAAATATTTTACGTGAAAAAACCCCTCCGAAAAAGATAAAAAACCATGGGTAAAGGTAATTTCACTAAAATGACATAAACGAAGAGTACCAAAGATAGAGATAAAACTAAACCTCGAAACAAGAAATAAGAACCCTCAAAACATAAACACAAAATTCTCTGAAAGCTTGTACAAGTTAATACCTAAATGTTAATGGGTTATTTTTCTAAGGTGGAAAAAGAGCCTATTTATAAGCTAAATTTGTAAGTAAAATAATATTAAAATAACCTACATTAATCAGAGTTTAAGTTGGAAACCAATATTAAAATAACCTACACTAATCAGAGTTTAAGTGGGAAACTAAAAACAGAGGTTAACTGAGAGAAGAAAAGCTAAAAAATACGAGGTATAACTTCACAAATTTTCACATTGACTCGTATTTCCACAACCTTTTTTTTTGCCAAAGTTTTCCACCAGCTTATCTCGAAATATATATGATATTAACTGAGTCAAATTTGTTCTTAAAAGCTAAAAGACTTCTAGTCTTTTCAAAACCTACACCCAAAAGAAAACCTCTCTTATATGAAATGGTCATACTTTTTCCCTCATATGACCAAGTTGTCTATAACACCCCTGACCCGGCCCAGATGCTATGGCGGAATCCGGCGATGTCATATCAAAAAGATTGTTTCCAAAACGATTTTATGAAATTGAGAATATGTTCGATAGGGAGTTTACTTAGTTAAAATTTAAGTTTGAGATTTAGTGATTCAAGTTAAAAACGGAAGCCCATGTTTAAACAAAAACGCCCAAATAGTAATGTTATTTAAAATCCATGTTAAATTTGAGAAAGTTATCTAAGTAAAAATAAAAACTAGGCAGTCAAAACATTGATAAACCCTAAATACAGTCACATCGGAGACACTAGGCCTTATTACATCAAATAAAAACAAAATAACAAAACTAAAGTAATTGAAAGAAATAGTTTGTTTAAAATCCCAAAAAAAACTTGCAGTATGGCCACCTCCGAGTCCTCTCCCACGTCGAGCCGCCTATTGAGGGTTACCTGAAACATTTGATTTAAGGGTGTGAGTTTCACAACTCAGTATGTACAACCCTTGGCAATCAAATCACTTCAATATACACATATCACATTGGGCCTAAGCCCTAACAGTATCGGTGGTCTGGGCCTTAGCCCACATTAACCTCATATCATATCAGAGTCACATGTATGCATTGCTCCCACCCCAAATCCAACCCTGCACTCCACCCGTACCAACCCTACACTCCTGTGGGGATATAAATATCAACCCACCCATCCCTACACTCCAAAGGTAGCACCGGTTGCGGCACTACTCAAACGTTGCAGCGAGGCTGCTATATAATGGGCTTAAAGCCACCGGTGGATCCACGGTCGTCAAGCGACTATGCGATCCTCATATCTTTCTCCGTTTAATTTATTCCCCCCAAATGCAACATACATATTATGAATGCACATACAACATTTTATGAGTGCACATACAAGTTTTTCCATACATTAAGCATTTATGGGTATTTCAGTCATTTCACTACCCAGGGGTATTTCGGTAATTTTCTACCCTACAAGGGTGTTTCAGTACTCCTACCCTATGAGGGTGTTTTAGTAATTCTACCCTACAGGGCATTATAGTAATTCTACCTTACAGGGGTATTTTCGTAATTCTACCCTAGAGGGGTATTTTCGTAATTTCCTAAAGGTACAGATTTTAATTATGGTTTTGGCCCATCAACAAGTTATCGCGACTAAAGTGAATGGACACTATGCACCAGGTAGGATTCAAGAGAAGAGGAGGTGGGCCACTCGGACCGCTTAAGTACCAAGCTCTTCCTAGATCTAATCCTAGACATGCACACATCTATTGCCACACCTTAGTCTAACGACTTGCCCACAGACATGTTTAATTATTTAATTAAGTCTTATGTAAAATTTGAGAGATCAGAACTAGGCCTAAAGTCCATAAAAACCCTAGCATGCATTTCTACAGTCTCACAAGCCCACTAGGCCCAATCATATTCATTAAATCCATTAAGTCCCAAACATACTTATGTAGCCTATTAGACCCGATTACAATCCAATCATGCGATCATACAATCATGCATGTCAATCCATCATACAGTTTCATATCACAAATTTGCCACTTTGGGCCCATAAGTTTGTCAGGCCCATTCGGGATTTCGGGATTTCGACTTTTGTCGATTTTTGTGTGTGTAGTGATGTACACACTTGATTGACGACTTGCGCTACTCTATTCTCAGCCTCGGCCTATAACCAAAACTATTTTCGAATCAATTCTATAACTTAACTACAACTTTATCAAATCCCGAAGCCTTATCGTAACCTTACTGTGTACCACTGATTTAAATAGCCTTTCCTTCGCTATTACTTCGAATATCCTTAGATCTAAACCAATACACATATATTATCAACGTCAAGTGACTCGTATTCTACATGAGTCACCCCTATCAACCATATTAACATTCGGCCACTTAAGAAACCGAAATTGAAAACGAGTTCACTTACCACTTGCTAGAGATCATTTCCACGCTTGGAATCTTTGAACCCTACCCCTTGTTAATACAGGGTTAACGACAAGAACAAGATTAGATAGCCCTTCGGCTTTATCAAAACGTACTAAAAACGGCTAACTAAGCACTTATTGAAACTAGTTTCTGATCTTGCGACCTAGATATCTACTGAGTGTGCCCTCGGCTTTTAACAACTCAATTAAGGGTTGTAAATAACAAAAATAGATTGTGATGAAGGAAAGCAAAAGAAATCGGTAAGGGGATGTGAGTATTCAGCTTTTAAGGATAGTATTTGGCTTTCAAAGATGATATTCGGCTTTCAATTATAGTATTCGGCTTTTAAAGAATCAAGGGTAATATTCAGCTTTTACAGAGAAAAAGAACATAATTCTATGGATTTTCGGCAAAAGGATGAAAGGGAGAAGAGAATTCGGCAATGAAATATTTTGGCAAAACAAAAGAACCCCTCAAGAGCATTTGGCACCTCCCTTAAATAACCAAAAGCCAAAACTAGCTCCTCCCACAGTCCCAATTGGCTCCATCACATCTACACCTCAATCTCTTATCTTTTCTCTATTATTTCTCCTTATTATCTACCTAAATTCTCTCTTCAATATCCATCCAAAAGAGTTTTAAGTCATCACCACCACTTGCACAGCATGAGTGCAAAAATAATACTTCTAATGCTAAAGTCGTTCCTTGAACCTTGGACCTCCCTACTCCACATGTGGCTTTACCCTCTACTCCCCAAAGAGGCGCTACCTTGCCACTAGGCCACAGGCCCATTTGTGTCCTATTTTCCCTAAATTTGTTTAAGAGGCCTATTACCAAAGACTAGGGTTCCACTAAGGCAAAAATTAAAATTTTCCTATGGTCATCCCTATCCCTAGAACTTCAAATAATCCTTGTAACATCTTAAAATTAATACTCTAATAGTGCCAAACATGTAATCTGAGCCGTTATCTTACTCTCTAAAATTTAAACACACCCACGCCGGAGGCCCAATTCTTCTAGGCCCAAAATTTGGGGCATTACATTGCCTCTACTTCAAATGAGTCAACTTCTATTCCTTGACAAACAAGAGATGTCATATTTCACCGGTTACCATTGATCTATAACACCCCAAACCTGGCCCAGACGTTATGGCCAGATCTGGTGTGTCACATGTTCGATTGATTTATCCATGCTCTTCTTTTAACAAAACATTATGTTGTTCGTAATAAAACCATGTTTAATAGTTTGAAATTAAGAAACATTATCAGTTTTAAAAATCGTATTCATTACCAAGTAAGATCCACTCTTTAAAAGAACTTATTGATGTGTTATCGTTGATGCTTTATCCAATTGTTACGTAAAGCATGTTTTGAAAATGTTTGATTAAGTTTGGAAAAATCCGCATAAACTAGTCTACCGCTGTAAAACAAATGATAAAGAAAACCCAAAACAAAATACCCGAGCGACCTTATTATAACTTAAATCCGAAATTAAGAATGAAATATAAATAAATTAAATTTAAGAAAACTAAAAATCGGAAGTATGAATCACGTGGCCACCCCGAATCCCTAGCAGCTCCAAGTTCTCTATGGTTGGGGGTCACCTACATGGATGGAAATAATAGGGTGAGTTTATGAAAACTCAGTGTGTAATGTAACCCAATCAGTGTCAAAGATCAGACAAACTCAGTCTGGACCGATAACCTATTCAAATACAGATCAAACTGGGCCTTAGCCCTTTTTAGAATCAGAGTGGGCCTTGGGCCCATTACAGAAACAGATCAGAGTATATATATATGTATGTATACAAAGCCCAAGCCCAGTCCAGCCCTACACACCACCCGTACCAACCCTACACAACATGTGGGAAATAACTCAACCCACCCAGCCCTATACACCACAAACACAGCAGAGCTGCTAATACAGAAATCATGGCAGAGCCACCAGAACAGAAATACGAGGCAGAGCCTCTAAGCAGATTACGTGGCAATGCCACTTTAGCACTTCCTCCATATCCATAATCCAATCCCATGCAAACTAGAGTACTACATGATATGGGCATATAAAATATCAGATACAATAACATGCAAATCAGTCACTATTTCTAGGGGTATAACAGTCATTTAGCATCTAGGGGTAAAACGGTAATTTTTACCCTTTAGGGGTATTTTGGTAATTTAGCTACGTCACTAAGTTTCATGCTTAATACAACCTTTTAGCAGGTTTAACGTCGCTCCGAGCGACTCAAATAGTCCATACATTCATATAGTGCCATCGGGCCCTAAAACCCCTAATGGGCCCGAGGGAGCCCATATACTACTGTGGCCCGCTCAGTCTAATTTTACACATATTATTGCAGATTTAATATCCAATTTACCAGAAATTACTTACTGCATACCTTTACCCAAACGAACCCGTAAGCCCATTAAGCCATATTTCGGCCCATCGAGGCTCAAAACAATCTAAGTGCACGAAAACGAGCACAGCAGCCCTTACCATCCATTATTCCAGATTCATGATTTCGGATTGACCCACGAGCATTCACACGCTCGCAAGTCTATGAAATGTCGGCATTTCAGCTTTTCGACTTTTACCAATCTAAGCTGCTAGAGGGTGTCGTTACACACCTGTTTGCGAACTACATCAAGATCCCGCGAACGATCAACCTACAACATTTTACTCACTATGTTAATCCATAATCCTATAGAACCACCATTACCTTACTCCTCACATATTCGACTATTATTAACAAATCCCATCAATCACTTACCTTGTTGAAATCTAGCCACTAGATCTAGTCGGCTTTGATAATGCTAACCATCCTGGCCTCCACGAGATCCACCTTACAAAAGTCCACGCAACAGAGTCAGTTAACAATAGAGTCCAAACTATGTTCCCAAAGAAGGGATCTAAATCGATTAGCACAAAAGGATTAGGGGTTTCAGCTTTTCCCTTAACAACTTGAAAGAAAAGAAAGAAAATATTCTTACCCAAGAATTCGCTCGATAAAATTGATATCACAAAAGTTGCCTTACACTAGACCAAGTCCCGATCTCTTATGGATCTACTCAAAACCCGAAGATGGAGAAGGGATCTAAGGTATTCGGCCAAAGGGAAAATGTTTGTAAAATGAGAAACAAGGTTCGGCTACTTGAGAGTGCAAGAGAGGGAAGGATAGAGAAATAAAGACAAGAGGAAGAGGTTCGATTTGAGAAGAAAAAGAAATAGAAGGGTTTGGTTCTTGTACAAATCAGCAAAGAGGGAGGCTAAGTGTTTTGGGATTTCAGCTTTTAGAGAAATAGGTTAAGAGAAATAGAGAAGATAGCTATGGAGAGACAAAAGTTTGAAGGTTTCAGCTTTTGAAGAAATCGACCAAGAGGAGTTTAGGGAAACTGATTCCAAATAATGAAGAAAAAGGAAAAGAAGAAGAAGATAATAGGTTTCGGCTATTAAGAAGAAGAGAGGAGAAGGAGAGATGCTTCTCTTGGTAATTCGGCACAACAGCAAATACTAAATGCCCCAAATAGTCACAACTACACACCACTAAGAGAATCCCGAAAGACCTAGGATGGTAATCGGCGCCTACCTACCCCAAATGCTGAAACTCAAGCAGCTAAAAATCCCGAAAAGAACCAAAAAAGGATTCGACACACTCTTCTACTCTTCTGGCCGAAAATGCAACCTTTACCCCCTAGTTAAATTTGCACATCCTACAGTTCCTCATTCGACCAACACTAGTCTCACACTCAAATTCCTAATTTCTCTCCTTGATAATCTCCCATTATCACTCCTTAATCCAATCCCATGAGCAACTCAAACACTTTACCTCAAAGTTCAACTTGGATTCCACCTCTTACTATGCACATGTAGTAAAATAAAATAAGTACCTTGCTCACAAAGGGATTCAAACCTTAGCTCCCTCACAAGCCTCCATGCGTCACCTCCTTGAGCTTTAAGTGGCGCAACCTTGCCATTTTACCATAGGTTTACTTGTGTCATAAAACCCAAACAATACCTCAAAAGTCCACTTAGCCAAAGTCCATTCTCACCTAAGGCTAAAATTTAAAATTCTGCCAGGCTTTAAACTTAAACCTAGGCCTTCTACAGGTCCCCTAATCACACCCAACACATTAATACAACACATCAAACCATGATAAACTAAATTCACGCAAAAATTAAAAACCCTAAAAATTGGGCGTTACATGATCCTTCTAGAACATAAATACTGTCAATCTTATTACCTTTCATCAAAATAAGAGCCCCACATAATACCTTAATGTTGTTTGACTCGATGTTAACTCTACAGCTCTTCAAGTGTAAAATTCCCAAGGAGATAAGATTTTTCTTTAAATCAGGCACATGCTTGACATCTGACAAAGTCCTAATTATCTCGTCGTGCATCCTAATCTGAACAGCACCAATACTGGTTACCTTACTGGGTGAACCATTCCTTATGTGCACAACTCCACCTTTAACTGAACTGTATGTGGAGAACCAGTCCCTATTGAGATACATATGGAAAGAACACCCTGAATTCAGGATCCACTTGGATGTAAGCTCGGAGCTTTTACTTGTTAACACCAATAAGAAATCATCACCCTTGTCATTGGCCAAATTAGCACTAGCTAAATCTTCCTCGTTGCTCTCAGTAGCCCTTTTATTTCACAGTTTGTAACAATCTACCTTGATATGACCTAACTTCTTATAACAACGATATCTTTAGTCTAGCTTCCTTGATGCTACCAAAATCGAGGTTTGTCTATCTGAACCAAACTCATTGTTGAGTTTGTCTTTACTCAACAAATGACCCTTCACATCCCCGAATGAGAGATTATCTTTGCCATAAATCAGAGTCTCCCTGAAAGACTTGTATGAAGAGGGTAAAGAACATAATAATAGCATAGCTAGATCCTCATCATCAATCTGAACACCAATATTCTCTAAATCATTCAAAATAGTAATAAACTGGTTGATGTGACCTCTAAGGTGTTCACTTTCGTCCATGCGAAATGTGTATAGACGTTGTTTCAACACCAATCGGTTAGCTAGAGACTTTGTCGCGTAAAAGGTTTCTAACAATTTCCATAAGGTGAATTTCGGTTTCTCCATCAAAACCTCCTGTAACAAATTATTTGTTAGACATAATTGAATCATTAATAGAGATTTTTTTATCTAACCTATCGCATTTTGATTTATCCATGTCTGCAAGCTTCTTCTCTATAAAAACCTTCTCAAGATCGCTTTGAATCAAAATTGTTGTCATCCGAATTTGCCATAGATTGAAATTTGTGATGCCATCGAACTTATCAATATCAAATATTATTGTTGCCATCTCTGAACAGGTTGATTACGAAAATCGAACTAACTCTGATACCATCTTGTTGGGGATAAACATGGTTTAGGTAACGAACAAGTAAAATAACAAAGAAATTAAAAAGATTGAACACAAATATTTTACGTGAAAAAATCCCTTCGAAGAGGATAAAAAATCATGGGCAAAGATAATTTCACTAAAATGGCATAAACGAAAAATACAAAATATGGAGATAAAACTAAACCCTGAAACCTAAAATAAGAACCCTCAAAATGTAAATATAAAATTCTCTAAAAGCTTGTAAAAGCTAATACCTAAATGTGTAATGGGTTATTTTTCTAGGGTGGAAAAAAGGGCCTATTTATAAGCTAAATTTGTAGGTAAAAAAATATTAAAATAATCTACACTAATAAGAGTTTAAGTGGGAAACTAAAAACAGAGTTTAACTGAGAGAAGAAAAGTTGAAAAAAACGAGGCATAACTCCACAAAACATATGTAACACCTCTAACCCTCTTCGTCATCAGATTAAGGTCACGAGCATTACTAAAAAATCAAAACAAATAATCAATCATAATTAAACATGTAAGCTAGCCATTAACATTATAATATACAGGGGTAGGTCACAATAATCTAATACTTTCATACTGGAATCTTATACCATCAAATAACGAGTCATGCTATGTAATGCTAAACTTGGTCTTCCACTGTCTACACTCTTATCACTATTTATCCTTTCTTGAATGCTAGAAGTTGGTCACATAACAAGACTATTCCAATTATTAGCATTTAAGAATTGGTTCATATTCTGACTATTTTTTTTTATCTTTGATGATATTAGTGGAATGCACTTAATTTAGGTTTGCTAATCTATCCTAATTCAGAGTAAAATTTTATAACAACCTAAATTTCAGTGGTGTCGGAACAGTGATTCAAGATCACTAAATCCAACGAGTGAGATTAAGAAATTAAAATAAAAAAATTTAGAAGTCGAGTGTGATTTTATAAATATTTTTAATTAATGAAATCTAAGATTTAAAAAGAAATTATTAAATAAATTGACTTGAAAACGAGGTATCAAGACCTCAATTTCATAAAATTGAGCCGAAAATATTTTTATAAATAAGTATGGAGTGTTAATAAGGTGGTGTTAAAATTTCGTTAGAAAATTTTAACGTTTGGGTAGTTAATTAAATGAAAAGGACTAAATTGAAAAAGGTGTAAAAGTTGCTAGAATGATTAAATAGCTCAATTGTCAAATAAGGAAGGACCTAAAGAGCAAATTAGCCCAAGGAAGATATTTTGGGCGGCACAAGCAAAAAAAATTAGGAAATTTGATGAAATAAGGGCAAAATTGGAAAATTACAAAAATTTATTAAATAGAAATGGGACTAAATTGGAATATCTAGAATTCTCTTTATTTTTCTTCATTCTCATCATCCAAAAACACCATAAGAGGTTCTATAAGCTGGTTTTTCATAATTTTTATGTTTTTACCTTTTTCTTGTAATTTTTATGTTTTTAAGACCTTTAAAACTAGGTCCTACTATTAATTCATTAGTTTTTTATTCTATGGATGATTTTGAAAGTTTTCATGAATGAGTGCTGTAATTTTATGATGAATTAGCATGAAATTGAAGCTTTAATTTGATTGTGAGATGATTTTATTAGGTAATTTCAATAAAAATTGATATTTAAGACCTATTTGTGAAGAAAATGTTGAAATTAGGGTTTGATGTTGAGAATTTTGGTTACCAATAGTTTTATAATAGTTTAAAACAATGGAATAAGGTATTAGTTGAGGAAAATTAACTTAATTGAGGGGTTAACTGTGCAGGGACTAAATTGTAAAAACTATAAATTTTAGGGTAAAAGTGTAATTTCAAAAATTGAGGGGAATAAATTGTGAAGTAAATTAGAATAGGACTAAATATTGATAAATGAAAAATTCTATATTATAGATCAACAAATCGAAGATAAACAAGAAAAAGAGAAAGAAGCGAAATAGTCCCTGAAATCTCTACAACCCTTATTATTAAATTATCGGAAATTGAATTGTAAACCTTGGTAATACTCCTTAATCCTATTTCAGCAACGGATACGGGATAGAGGTGTTCCTATTTCAAGTCTACGGGACCCTAAACATAGTTTAAAAATATGCAGGGACTAATTTGAAATAATTTTGAAAGTTTAGGGTCATTTTCAAAAATTTCTAAAAATAGGGGACACACGGTCGAGTGGTCAAGTCATGTAGAATGCCCCAGGCTATGTGACTCTTGAAATTGGGACACACGACCGTGTTCCAGCCCATGTGTGACACACGGACACACGACCGTATCCCAGCCCATATGTGACACACGGCTGTCTGACAAACCGTGTGCACCAAAATGTACCTTAAAACTCAAGTTTACCATTTCCTACTTACTTGGGCATTAAGCAAATCAATTACCAATCATTTAACCTTATCAAAACACGATTAAATATGCTCAAAATATACCAAAACCATCACCTAATATGCCTAACCAATGTACCCTCATTGGTACCACATTTCATATATTTAAACATTTCAACAATACATCAATCATTCAAGACTTTCATCCATACCAAATTTGCCAATATTGAACTAACATCTAGCTACTTAGGATATCAAGCTTTAAAACTAATACACATACCAAAACATTAACTAAACTACATACCAAAACATAGCTTAAACCATAACTTTATATACAAGTGACCATCAATTCACCTTAAACTAAAATAACATTACATTAACAAACCAACTATCAATCAAGACTTCCTAGGTACATGTCATTACAAATAAGATATCACCATACTTGAGCTCAGTATTTCTTGTTTTGATGCTAAGTCAATGATAAGTTGAAAAGTACCTAGCTTACGCACAGAAAACAAAATCACACACTGAGTATAACTCAGTGGTATTTCTGTAATCCGAACAATTTAACTTAAGATGAGTAATCAAAATGTGAGAATGCAACAAGAAATATTATGCACTTATGTTTCGAATCAATAATATGAAATTTCTCATTCTTTATTACATCCTCTAAATTCCACATATTCATATATATATATATATATATATCAAAGACATTTCATATAGCATTTGAATATTTCAACTCATGCAATATAACACCCCTAACCCGTATCCATCACCAGAACATGGTTACAGAGCATTACCAGAACTTACAGAATGAATACAGATATTTTATATTATTTTATCATACATGTCAGAAAATTTATTGTAAAGTCCCTTATTAGGGCCCTCGAGGCCCAAAGCATACATTAAAAATGTGTCAGGACTAAACCGGGTACTCAGAAAATTTTTCGCGAAATTTTAAAATTTTACAATGTGTAGGAATCACACGCCCGTGTGGGTAGGCCGTGTGGCTCACACGGCCAAGTGTGGCTCACACGGCCAAGTGACATGCCCATGTCTTAGGCCGTGTGGGCATTTGATGTGAGGCACACCGGTTGTGTCCCAGCCCATGTAACTCTCTGACTTGCAATACATTAAAGTCCAGGGGTCACACGGCCAAGCCACACGCTCGTGTACAGGCCGTGTGATCAATTCTGAACATTCTGTTTTGACATTTTAAAGATGTAGGGGACACATGGCTAGATCACACACCTATATGCTAGGCCATGTGTCACACACGACTGAGACACATGCCCGTGTGGACTAAATAGGCTATTTTCTAAGCCACATTTCTCACCCAATTTGTCTTCTTTCTTACAACAATACTTTAACATATTCACAAGTCATTTTTAAAATAATTAATTCAAATCAAAACCGAGTTTCATGCATGACATAACATCACATACAACCAATATGCTCTTAAGCACCTCAAATACACTTTGCCATCATGTAACCAAACATACAAAGCTTACTTAACTTATCAAATTCACCAATATGCATATTTTACCAAATATGCTAGAATTAATCATCAATATGCCAACATGATTTCTATCATTCAATCATTTAAGCACACACCAAACATGTTATAGCCTCATTTATACATATCAAAACATGTTCATCACAAGCCATTCCAATGGCTTGTTATAACCAAAACACTTACATGCCAACATTGGCTAATTAACCTATACATGCCATTATAACCGCAATTGATTTACCATATATACCTAAATGGGCCGATGGCTAGTGTGTGTGATCTCTGCCAAGGTTCCAATCCAACAAGCTTCCGAATTACTATAGAACATGGAAAAATAAAACAAGGTAAGCATTTAATGCTTAGTAAGTTTGTATAACATGGTAACTTACCATATATTTATGTTCAAAATAAACATGCAAAGCACTATCAACCAATTTGGTCACAAGCCCTAAACACATTTTCTCATCGTGTTAGCCAAGTAATCACATATAATAGTCCTTAATCATGGATGAACAAAGTCACCAAGCATGATCCACATTCATGTAATGACCAATTTATGCATCATTATATCAGGTAATGTCATTTCTATGTACTTCATATATATACGGGTAATAGTTCATTTTTAAGTCATACTATCTCATATAAACATCAAGAAACATGTATGGGCTCAATAATAACCAAATTCTCATATACATATACTTTCCGCATCATGAATTCAAATAACATATACAAATCATAAGCTTGTTTTTCAAGTACATTTCATAATATTTCGTCTCAAGTTCAAATGATTTCGTGTCAATAATTTGCTCATTAAATCAATTAAAATATCAATGGAAACTAGGGAAAATACGTTTGAAGTGTACAAATCTATAATCTTAGATGAACATATTCATCAAACAAGTTTCATGTTCATATATCACCATCTCATACTTCTATATATCATGTATCATCATTTTTATGTATTTCAGGCAGATACATGTGATAATTCATTTCGTGTTCATATTTTCTCATGTCAGAATTTTTCTTGTTGAATTTATTTGAAATATCGATGGATGCACATATAGTACACTCGAAGTGTACAAATTAGAAACCTTCAATTCATACTTAGGGGTACGTATAAGGGCACGTAATTAAGAAGTACACTCTTGAGCCATATAACAGTATACTCATGTGAGCCATGTAACAGGATGCTTATCTAGGCTATATCAGGAAAGTCATAAGAGTCTATAACAGAAAGTTCACAAAGAACTTTTAATTAGGAAGCTCACGAAGAGCCTATTAGGAATGCTCACAAAGAGCCGTGTAATAGGAGCTCCGGATAGCATAACAGGAAGTTCAAGCAAGCCATGTCAGGAAGCTTATAAGAGCCTATATCAAGACGTTCATGAAGAGCTACGTTTCTATCCACAATAAATGTAACACCCCTTACCCGTAGGCGTTACCGTACTTGAACATACTTAAACTTCTTAAATAGGGCCATAAAATTTCTTTCAAAATTAAAAATTTTCAATTTTCATCTTAAAGTCCCTTACTCAGGCCTACGAGGCCCAAAATGTATACAAATAATGGTTTGGGACTAAACTGAGAATTTTTGAAACTTTTAAGACACTAATAAAATTTTCATACTTTGAGGAGTCATACGCTCATGTGGGCAGGCCATGTGGTCTCACACTCCCGTGTGGCTCAAGACACACCCATGTCCTCCACCCGTGTAATTCTCTGTTTATGACATCATCAAATATTTATGGGCACACGGCCAAGTCACACGCCCGTGTGTTAGGCTGTATCCTCCACACGGCTGAGATATACGACCGTGTCTCTGCCCGTGTGGCCAACACTTAGGCTATTTTCCAAGCCCTTTTGTTGCCCTTAAATTATTTACACACTTATACAATACAAATACACAAATCATAGTATATTTAAGCAACCAAACATCCATGCTCATCAACTCAATTCATGCAAGTGTCATTTCCATGCAATGCATCACCATATGATTATATATAAGTAGCATTGGCCAATTATCAATGACCTTATACAAAATGAAAATCACTCCATTATAAGCCAACACTTTTGGCCAAATTTACTATGACAAATAAATAAAATAACTAAGTTCTATACATTCCAAAATTTTAAAATACTAAAATTATCAATACCAAAATAATGCCTTGATAGTGTGATGCTACCTCCGACGGTCTCCAACCTCGAGCCAACCTGACAATACTAAGAGGAATAGAAAAGAAAGGAATAAGCTTATAGCTTAGTAAGTTAGCATATAATAATAAGCAATTAATTTACATGATTTTTCCAATCCTCATAATGTATACTTAAGAAAATAAAATCATTATTCACATGTTTCCACTTTTTACTCATGTTCATCTTAAGTTGTCTTACTAAGTCCCGGTCGCTAAATCAATTATATCTTAAGCTACAGAAATCAAAATTAAGTTTTTTAAATTTTCCCTGAAATTAGACTCACATATCTTCTTACCATAAAATTTTCATAATTTTTGGTTTATCGAATCAATACAGTTTATTCTTTAAAGTCTCCCCTATTTTGCTGTCCAATAGTTCTAACCTCTCTTCACTTAATATTTATTATCTCATTATACCGAATTCAGATAACATTTTTGTTTGTTTTTCTTGAAAGTAGACTCATTGAGGAATTTAAGCATATAAATTATAAAACATAAACATTTTTATACAATTTTTGGTGATTTTCCAAATTTGGAACAGGGGATTTCCAAAATTATTCTGACCCTGTCTCACAAAACTTTAAATATCTAATAATATAAAATTTGTTTTCTTACTCCGTTTTTTTTATAAGAAAATAGACTCAATAAGATTTTAGTACATATCTCATTCAATCTCTTATTCAATTCACACCATTTTTGGTGATTTCTAAAAATCACGTAACTGCTGCTGTCTAATACTGTTTGACAACTAATTTCACTCTTTCATGATTTCATGATTTTTAACTTCTATTTAAACATACATATTATCAATCAAATTTGTCACGTTCTTATCATCATAAATATAGACCTATATTCACAAGGTCATCCTCATAGATATATATAGATATATATATATAACTTACTCATGCTCTTTCTTACCGACAATTCACATTATGCCAGGATCATTTCTCGTAATTTCTCATGTGTACCTGTATTACTCATCACATAACTTTAGTCTTTTACGTTAAACTCATCAACTTAAATACTTTTCCCCTTAAATTACTTAGAATACCGAAGGATACTCGAAAGTCAACCTCATGGTACGATGCCAATGCCATGTCCTAGACATAGTCTTATATGGGATCTCATATCGATGTCGATGCCATGTCCTAGACATGGACTTATACGAGATCGTAAACTGACGTCGATGCCATGTCCCATACATGGTCTTATATGGGATCACTCTTAGATGCCCACGCCATGTCCTAGGCATAGTCTTACAGTGGATCAAATCTCATCTCGATGCCGACATCATGTCCCAGACATGGTCTTATACGGGACCACATGTCAATGCCAATGCCATGTCCCAGACATGGTCTTACACGGGATCACAGTTCGGTGCTGAAGTCATGTTCCAAACATGGTCTTACACGGGACTTACAAATACTCATGTCATGACTACGGTACCCTTCGTATTCTTTGAAATTTAAGCAGGATTTTTCTTTTATTTCTTTCTCATTTCTTTGTAAAATTCATGTCAATAAATTTTCATGGAGTATCATGAATTCATAGAATATCATCATAATAAATTCTCATAATGTATAAGACTACTTTATTTCATACTACTTGTAGAAGCTTAGTCCATATACATTCAATTACATAACTTATGGTGGCAACTAAGCTTACAATTTCACATAATGACAATAATCATAATAAGCACCTTACACATATAATTCAACATAATCGAATTTGTATACCAATTTAGGCTTCAAACATAAGCTACAACAATATTGCCTTATTATTATCATACGAACTTACCTCGGACACGAAAGTGTCTAATTTTCTCAACTTGGTCCATAACTCCGTTCTTTCCCGATCTAAGCCCGAATCTCGTTTTCCATGATCTATCAAGCTCCAAAGCTTGGCCAAATGTTTGCTCATCCATGGCTGCTCATTTTCTTCCTACACGGTTGAAGAAGAAAGAAAGAAAAAAGATGATAGCTTTTAAATTTTTGTCTTATTATGCCTTTATTAGCTTTATTACCAATTTGCCCTCTTCCTTTCAAACTAATTTCAAAAATACCAAACAAATATCTTCTACCCACTTATTAATGGGCTAATTTCCTCATAAGGACTTTCACTTTAAAAACCCATCACAATTACATCCCTTATCATCTAGAACACTCATTTGCACTTATAGCAATTTAATCCTACTAACCAAATTAAACACTTTATCGATAAAATTTCTAAACGAAATTTTCACACAATAATTCAATCACACTATAGACCTCAAATTGATAATCCATGCTATTTCATACTTAAAGTTTCTAGAATCTCATATTTTGCAACTTTATTTAATTTAGTCCAAAAGTCAAGTTGGACACTTTACGCATAAAATTTCTTCTTGAAATTTTCACACAAGCATATAAACATATTATAGACCTTATAATAATCATAAAATAATTATTTCTATTTCGAATTTGTAGTCTCGAAATCATTATCCGACTAGGCCCTAATTCGGGATATTACAATAAATGCTAGTTCACAACTGATTGAATCATGTAATAGGACGCTCACATTGAGCTGCGGTAGTGCGCAACACATGCAAGATCACTACCAATCAGGATGCTCGCAAGAATCATGTAACAAGAATACTCGAGAAGGCTTTTTATCAGGATGCTCGTCTAAGCTATAATGTCCACAACATATGCAGGGTTATAACCAATACGGGAAACTACTGTATCCATCACATTTCATTATTCAAACAAGACTTATCAATTATCGAGCAAATTCACACAAATACAACATTCAATTCAAACATATTAATATTCATAATTAAGTTACACGAACTTACCTCAATAAATGTTCGTGTACGTAAAATCTACTAATTCGACACTTTCTCTTTCTCCTCGCTCTAACTCTGAATTTGGTCTATCCAGATTTATACGAGTAAATTTAACATCAATTTAATACAATTTATATTCAATTCAGTCCAATTCACATCTTAGGTAAAATTACCATTGTCTCTAAACTTTTAATTAATGACGATTTCGTCCCTAGGCTTGAAAATGAAATTCATGCAATTTAATCCTTATTCCAAGCCTAACTAAATTTCTCATATAATATTTACAGCCCATGTACTTCATAAAAAATTAGAATTTTTCATGAATTTTACAACTTTACAATTTAGTCCTAAAATCACATTTTCATTAAAATTCCCTTTACAAAAGTTGTTTATCTATTAACAACCTTTCATTTTCTACCTCAAATTTCAAAATTTTTAGCATATTCATCCATGGTAAAATTTCTATACTTTGATATCTTTGCAATTTAATCCCTAAAATAGATATATTAAGCTATACCGATCTCAAAAATATAAAAATTACTAAAAACGAGACAATAATTCATACCTAATTAAGCCAAGAAAGCTTGCTTTCTCTTTCCTAGGGTTTCCATAGAAATTTTGGGGAAGAAGATGATATATATGATGATAATTTCTTTTTGTTTATTATTTATCATCTTTATTTTTCATCTTTCCAATTTTGTCCTTTTCTTTATTTTATTTTTCATGGACGAATCATCATCCTTAACCACTAAGCATTTTTAAATGGTCTATTTACCATATAAGGACCTCCACTTTGAAGTTCTATAACTATTTAGTCCTTTTAGCTATTAGAACTCAATTTTTACACTTTGTGCAATTTGGTCCTTTATCAAAATAAACATATAATCAGTAAAATTTCTTTACGAAATTTTCATATGACATTATTATCATATTGTAGATCATAAAATAATTTTAAAATAATTTTTTTTTTTGGATTCAGATTTGTGGTCCCGAAACCACTGTTCCGATTTTTATCAAAAACGGGCTGTTACATGTAATGGCATGATTCATCTCTTTGATCAATACTTGAATTCATTTCAAGTTTCGCATCTTATTTCATCACTTTATATTGCATTTCTCATCTCATATTCATTTATCATTTTTTCCATTTCAATATTTTCTCATCTTGTATTCATTTCTCATCTTCACCATTTCAATATCAATAACATATTTTATTATTTAATTGTTCCCCTATTAACACGACTCGAACTCGGACAAATACACGGATCCAACCAACACGCAAATTTGATACCCAGTGCCTTATCGGATAAATTTGAAGTAATAATTGGGCCCAACGTTATATAAATTGACACCCAATGTCTCATTAGTTAAACCGAAGCAAATTGGCACCAAGTGCCTCATCAACTCGAGGTCGAAGAAATCTTTAAACTCTTCATATCCTATGGCATACCATCTATATTTGACTTAGCCTGAAACAGTTAATAGGGTTTCATTTTACTTTCAATACAACCAATGTCTCAATTTCATGAATGTATATCATCACATATAAGCATATATTCAATTTGATAATAATCACATTTTCTCAATACACATATATTCGATTCAACAGTTATAAAACACCACATTTCACAATATTCATAATCGAGTCATTTTAATCATCATTTGATTTATTTCAATCCAATGTTCAAAAGTTTTCACCTCATGTTGTACCATGCACAATAGTTCAAAGTGCAACAATTTACTAGAGTTCGGATTATAGAAACAAGAACTGTGAATTTTGAGGTATTCGACGTCGATTTTATCCTTCCCCTTTTTACTCGAGGATTCCGGTATAATATTAGCTACGGAATCAATTAAAATACATTAATATTGCAAACTCAATTTCACATTAAATTTCAATTTTCACACTATATTTTGCTTATTTTTCAATTTAGTCCATAAACCAAGACTAGTTTTTAACCTTCTCATTTACTTTATATTTTTATACTAGTTTCACTCTAAACTAAATTTAGCTCCCTCTTTTCCAATTCGACCCCTTAATTTCAAATTTTTCTCAATTTAGTCCCTATTGCTCAAAATCAACAATTTATTTCACAATTTAGTCATTTTCCATTTCTAACTTAAAAATCTATTTATTTAATCCCTAATACTTAAACTATTCAACAATGTTAGTATCTAAAATCTTGAACAATATTAAAAGTTACAACATGGGTCGGGTAGCCCTAGGTACCTAAATTCCAAAAACATAAAATTTACAAGAAAATGGATTAAATTACACTAACCAATTTAAGCTTCAACCCATGTTCGTTATCTTCTTCTTTTCTTTCTTTTCTCATTTGCATGCAATCATCTTTCTTTCCACTTTCCTACTATTTCTTTTATTGTGTTTCTATATATAATATAATTTACATACATTTTATACCATTTATTTATTATAACATACATATATATATATATATATATATATATTAAGTAATATATACAACATACATTACTAATGCCATCCACCATACTAAATAAATGCTTATTTGCTATTTTAGTCCTTTTAATTTATTTCAATTTATAATTCAACTTTTAACTCATACTCAATTTAGTCTATACCTTAACAACTCCTAGTTTCACGAAATTTGCTTAACCAAAATCTAATCACTACTAACTAACCTTGTAAATATTTAATAGAAATATTTACGGGTTCATTTTATAGTAATAGAGTCCCAAATCTCACTTTCCGTTACCCCCGACTATCGGATCGTTACAACATAACTCAATTAACCACACGAATAAGGTTGGTCTTAATAGGTTTGCAGATTTGACCAACAAATAATGCAAGGCTATGTATTTAGGTATCAAGAGTAATTGAAAAACCCAACCGTTTATGCTCATAGGGAAGAACAAGAGTCGTAGGTACACATTTAAGGTTGGTAATGATTACTTGATTTTGTAGATTGGAAGGAGAAAGGTGTCGTCACCCTGTCAAGGATCAGGGCCATGTGGTAAGTTATCTTTTTTGACATTGTTGTTGCTGATTTGTTACATTGCTATGTTCTCCATGTTAATGATTAATTTTTTATTTTGAATGAGAGGAGTTGCTAGGCTTCTTAACTGTTGCTGCAGTGGCAGGGATAAGCAAGATTGTAACTGATGATCTCATCTCATTGTCAGAGCAGGAACTAGTGGACTACGATACATTGTATAACGAAGGATGCAATGGAGGTCTCATGGATAGTGCCTTTGAATTCTTCATTAAAAATGGTGGCATCGACACAGAAGAGGATTACCCTTACCGTGCTTCTGAGAAATTACATATTTTTCAACTTTAAATGAGACACTGTTATGCTGGTGCCTCGTGGTGTTCTTCGTTCAGATTGGTTAATGAGGAACTCGTGGGGTTCAAACTGGGCAGAGAATGGATACATCAGGATGGAAATTAATGTGGTTGGCCATTCGAATGGAAAGTGTGGCATTGCAATATGGCGTCGCACCCCATCAAGAAAGGACAGAACCTCCCTAAGGCAGCGCTCTCTGCACCTTAACCCGTCAAGCCCTCGACGGTTTGTGATGAATACTACACATGCTCTGCAGGAAGCACTTGCTATTGCTTGTATGCCTTAGTAAATACTGCTTTGTGTGGGGCTACTGCCCAATTCAATTCTGTGATGATCACTGTAGTTGCTGTTCTCTGAATTACCCCATCTGCGGCCTTACGGCTAGAACCTGCCTAATGGTAATTACAATTGCATTTATATTATAATACTCGGACTCAGATGTAAATGTCGGCCATGGATCCAAATACATATATTGATATCAATATTAGAACGTGTTAAAGCCTATAATTGTTTTCCTCACGTTATTTAGTAATTTTGCTAATGAGGCAAGGACAATCCACTGGGAGTAGAACTATTGAAGCAAGGTCCAGCTACAAGTACCAAACGATGAACCACGACAAAGATAAAGTTTGTTATTGCTCGAGAAGCAAATGAAGAAGAAAAGCCAACAAAAAACAACAATGGACAAATAACAGACAGAAGCTGTTTGGATTGTAGTTTGTAAATTTATGACGTTTAAAGTTGAAATAATTTAATGATCATTCTGAAACTTTTTAAAATTGAGTGATTAAAATATAAATTTATTAATAATTTAGTGATTTTTTATGCAATTTTTAAATAAATATATATTAAATCAATTAAATTATAAATTTTAGTGATTGATAATCTATTAACCTAACCGCCATAATCGAAATGATAATAGACTAAACTAACAAAATTGACTTAACTGACATCAACTTAATCAAATAAAATCTATTATATCTCAGTTCTGCATAATAATATATTATATGAATATAAAATAAAACAATGAAAAAAATCGCATTTATAAGCAATATGCTTTTTCTCTAAATAATAAATAAATTATAAACAATTAGGTTGGTTTTATAATATGAAATGAAAAAGATGAGAAAAGCAAAAGGAAGATAGATACTTTCATATTATCAAATCTAGATTTTCTTTGTTGGGGGGAAGAAGAATTTTTAAGATAAGATAAGACGTAATAATTGAGTTTATCCTAATAAAATTATAAGATTAAATATATGAATATTCATCAGTATGGCATGGGGCCATATATTGACCAAGAGGATAAAGTATGGGCCCATATAAAAGAATCTTAAGAGAACATATCTGATTGTAAGGACTAATACAGTTTATTCAGTAATTGTGAAACAAATCACGCACCGTCCAATTACAAGCTTTAATACAGTTTCTACCAAATCAGCGGTCCACATTCGTTGGCCACGGAGAGCGCGTGAATGACGCAATAAAGAACCTTGAAAATACCAAATGCCACTCCTCCCTCCTCGGTCCCTTCTCTCTCTCCATCGCCGTGTTCAATTTTGAAACCCTAAGTCCTTCTTTTTTTTTTTTTGCAATCCCCTACTGAAGTGATTCCGTAGTCTCAATACGAGGTAAGATAATTGCCGTTGCTTTTAATCTCTTTAATCAAATCTTTTGGAAGAGTCGATGATTTCATGTTGTTTCACCCTTAGTTTTTGCTTTTCAACTGTTTAGGGTTTCTGAAGTTTTATTTTGATTAGATGCTGAAGATTTTAATGTACTTGAAGAGCAAATGAATATGTTCTTTTGACCTTTGGAGTGAACAATCAGTAACTATTGTTTGTTAATTAGCAAGTAATCAGAGTGAGAAGCTGATAATTTGTTAATCTCGCATTTGAAACAGTTGTAATAGTTGTTCTTGTACATTATTTTTCTGTATGAACGATTGCTTGCCTAGCATGCTGCAACTCACAACCTTTTCTTACTTGTTGGTAATGGACAGCTGAAATTTCTTCTGGAAATAAATGCATAGATTAAAAGTACCCCCTAGAGTGATCGGTGCTATACCTTGCATTATTGCAATTATGTTATTTTAGCACTACTTTTGCTTTGTAAGATCATGAAAAGACTGATGTGCCATGCATTACTGGGAAGAATGTAAAGTACAGAAAACTAGAAGATTCTCCTATCTGCTTATGTCAGCATTTTCATCCCATTTTATACTTGCTTTCGGGCAATAAGTCAAATCAATTTGGGTATGTAGCAAATTGTGATTTTCGTTTACTTAAATGTAGGAAGACAAGAAGTCTATGTTTCTTATAGCATTTAGTATTTATTAGCTGAAATTCTACATTATGCTTGCAGTTGTAATTACTATAAACTGGTGTCTTATATGCTGGGTCTTTTAACTCTTGACGTTCAATTATTATTTAGACCTCTGGAACGGCAGAATGGATAATGTACCTGCTGACAAGCCAAGTTCGCCTCCTGCTAAAGCTTCTGAGGTACAAACTCCTGCTGTCACAGATTCAGGATCTACTAATCCTACTCTTGATTCACCATCCAAGCTGTCATCATGGGCCAAAAATTTAAAAATTCCTCAGCCATTTGCTACCTCGCAAGAGAACTCACCAACAGGAAATGCTGGAAAATCAACTTTTTCACGATTTACTAGTGGGTTTGGACTGCGTTCATCTCCAAAATCTCCTGCTAGTGATAGTTCTGACGGTGCTTCAGCAACCACGCAGCCTGGTTTTCTTGGAACAATTACGAAAGGTATAGTGGACTCATCTAAAAATGCTGTAAAAGCTGTACAGGTTAAGGCTCGTCATGTTGTTTCACAGAACAAACGGAGATACCAGGTGGGCTGTATGCTCTTCTTTTCCATATCATTTTTTCTCCAATATTTTAAATAATAAACAAAAGAATTTCATGTGATATGTCTAGTAACTGTTGTTATTTACTCTGATTTGAATCTCAATAATTGTGAATTTACTTGTGCACCTTCACTTCAGGAAGGAGGATTTGACTTAGATATGACATACATCACTGAGAACATAATTGCTATGGGGTTCCCTGCTGGTGACTTGAGCTCTGGGTTTTTTGGATATGTTGAGGTAGCTACATAAATCAGTAGTTGAATTTGACTATCCTCTCATGTCTGCACTAAAAAATGTATAATTGTGATACAGGGTTTCTATCGTAATCACATGGAAGAAGTGATTAAGTTTTTTGAAACATATCACAAGGTAATCAAATCTCTATCAGTATATAATTAACCACTCCATGCATCATTATTCTTTTCTTTTCTGGCATTTCCCCTGATTAATGTTATTTTTACAATTTTTCTATCAAATTTTGCCTTATATTGCTTCTTTTAGTAATTTACTAAGACATTGATTTTTGTGATGTTTCTTTGTTGGGGCTTTACCATTTATTTCCTAAATAGATGGCAAGTTCGTTGTCCTGACATCATAAGTTGAACAAAAACAATTTTTTTCCCTAGTTTGTGTTAGGTTTTTTTTCAGTATTTGAGATATATTAAACATGTTACAGGACTGTGTGCAATGATGATAAGTTGTCTTTGCTGCAGAGCAGCTCATTCAAATACTGATTTATTAAATTTTGATTGGTGGTTGGGAGAAATTATTCTTGCCTCTTCTTTTAATATATTTTCTGCTCTTTGAACATGAGAACTTTCCTCAGCCTTCACTCTGTTCTGTCTATGCCTTCTTTGGCAATCGTCTATCTTCAAATAAAAACTTCACAAGTCTATGTTCAACTTTCTGGCCTGTACCTTTTTCAACATTTACGTACACCTCTCTTCAGTATGAACCTTTCGGTTGAGGTTTCTGAAGCAGTTAAAATCATTGTTCCTGAATATTTGGCTGTACCACTCAAAAGAAAATTTTGGATTGAAGTGGCCTTTTTGTCACTAATTCATATGTATGTTACTATGTTTTCATCCTTGGCCAGCCCCACTGCAGCTTTTGGTGCTAAACTCTATTGACTTTCTATATGCAGGACAAGTACAAAGTGTATAACCTTTGCTCTGAAAGACTGTATGATGCTTCATTACTTGAAGGAAAGGTATGCTGTTATTTGCTATGGGAACTCTTATGGGAATATGTTTACTTCTAATACTTCTCCGAGGCTTATTTCTTAATTATTTTGGTTATTTGGTGGCATTGTGCTCCACTCCTATTTGTTCAGCTTTGATAGAAGAACCTTTATATCTCTTAACCAGATAACTATATCACCCTATTTTGGCATTTGAAAATTATTTTACTTCCCATTTGGTAGGACCCGTAGGACAAATCAGATACAAAAATAAGTTCATCTCAAAACGATGAAACTGGCCACCAGTTTTCTTGTTAAACAATTTTTCAATGGAATCCATTAGGACAGGATTAAGAAGAGTGTTTTACTCAATGATGATAATCAGTCATTGGTGAGGATAATTCCCGGGAATAGACAATTCCTCCTCAATTTTGACGAAAACCCTTACCTTTTGTTTCCCACTCAATGCATGTATAACAGCAAATACAGCCTGTTAAAACTTACTGTAAGGTGAGCAGAGTGTGAAATGAAATTGAGTCATCTTATAATTTATGTCATTATACCAAACTTTTTCTTCAGGTGGCTAGTTTCCCATTTGATGATCATAATTGCCCCCCAATTCAATTGATAATATCTTTCTGTCGAAGTGCTTACTCATGGCTGAAGGAGGACATTGAGAATGTTGTAGTTGTGCATTGTAAAGCTGGAATGGCAAGGACAGGGTTGATGATCTCTAGCCTTCTTCTATACTTGAAGGTTTGACTCAATGAACGTGTTGAAGAAGTGCTAGTAAATTTGGTGTAGCTTCACATTTCTTGGTCACAATGGATGATTATGTTTTTATATAACTTATTTGCTAATTGCTATCCTTCTGCAGTTCTTCCCCACTGCCGAAGAGTCCATTGACTACTACAACCAGAAAAGATGTGTTGATGGAAAGGGGCTTGTTCTGCCAAGTCAAATTGTGAGCAACTGATTTTCAGTGATATAAAATTTATACTTTCAAGATTTGTTTCTGGCAAGCTATTTATCTCATCTGATCTTTGGCATTTCCTTTTTTGCATGCATTGTAGAGATATGTCAAATACTTTGAACGTACGTTAACATACTTCAATGGTGAAAACCCGCCTGGGCGGAGGTATTATCTTGCTATAGAATGTTTATGTTGCATATTTGGTCTTCATTTAGTGCTGATCCACTTTTTATGCAGGTGCATGCTTAGGGGGTTCCGGCTCCATCGCTGCCCTTATTGGATCAGGCCCTCCATCACTATCTCTGATCATAATGGTATATCTTATTTGTCTCTGCAAACAATTCCCTTTCTTTGATTGCTGGCTTCTTCTTATTGTCTTATGCTGAACTTCTCATTGCACATGGGTGTTTTAGATGTTCTCAACACAGACAAATGCCTTATAGGTTTGAATACAAGATAATTGGTTCAACCTTCATGGTGCAGGCAGGCACTAGTATCTCAAACTCCTGTTTATTATGTACTGGTGGTGTTTTATGGTATAATGCTGGCATAAATGTGTTTAAATACATAGCCATAGTCTGAAACTCCTATGTTGTATTTGAATCTTTCCAATAGCAACTAAGTAATCTCATAATTTCATTGTTGAATTAATTTGCTTCCTCATGTTTAAGGTTCAAACCTAACTCTTGATGCTATTTTTGTTACGAATACTGTACAATGGTTCTTTTTTTTGGGAAATTAACAGATGAAAGTGACATGCAGCCATTTTATTGTCATTTAATGCTATCTTAGCTATCACCCTAGATTAAATCATGAACTTCAATACTCCTGTGTACAGGTGTTCTCTTCTCAACAAAGAAGCATCCGCGCACCAAGGATCTCTCGGTATGTCTGTAATCTATTTGATTGTTTTGTATAATTATTATAATCATGGTAAATGCCAAACTGGAGGTCGCACCGGTTAGGTATTTTATTTTTGGTTCAATTGAGTGGTTCAACCATCTCAGGAAATATTAAAATATATATAAACTCGTAATAATTAAGGAAACCCATTAAAATATATAAATTCATAAAATATTCGAAAAGGAAAAAATACTAAAAAATCATAAAAATTAGGAAGAAATATATTTGAAAAAAACCCATGAAAATGGACCAAAATATGATGAAAAAACCGAAATTTTTTGTTAAAAAATCTTTTCTTTTGTTTTTTTACCAGTTTTTTTCCGGTTATTACTGGTTTGGCGAGTTATATATATATTTTGTTCAACTTATATGGTCAAATGACTGGAGCAACTATTTCCCAGTTCAATGGTTGAACAAGTCGGTCTGGTCCGATTTTTACAACATGATTATAACCACCACCAATATGTTTTAAAAAATGCCATTTGAAAGTCCGAGCATCAGAATACCAATTTGAAATAATGTTCACATGTTCTTCACAGCCTGAAGATTTTTGGTTTAGCGCACCAAAGAAAGGAGTTATGGTCTTTGCTTTGCCTGGGGAGCCTGGTCTAACTCAGTTGGCTGGGGACTTCAAAGTTCATTTTCATGATCGCCAAGGAGATTTCTACTGGTATGTTGGTAGCCCTCATCCCTGTAAAAGTAGTTTCAGGTTTTACTATTTTGTAACTAATCATCTTGTGATTCTGCCCCTTTTGATTTATCAGTTGGTTAAACACAACAATGATAGAAAACAGAAAAGTTCTGAATACCAGTGAGCTTGATTGGTTTGACAAGGTAAACCATGAAATGTATTGTGATGTTCCATGTTGTCTTGGATCTTCATTTCTTTCTTTCTGGCCCAAATAATTTCTTCTCTGATGTTATGAGCTTCCTTTTGTTAATATCCAGAGGAAATTGCCGTCCCCTGGTTTCCAGGTTGAGGTTGTGCTAGTAGATTATAATGGTACTGTTCCAACCACGCCCCAGACTGAAACTACTACCAATAAGCCGGATGAAAGCTCCAGGACTGGTGCTGCATCAACTGACAGAGGTGCAGCCCCAGCAAATGAAAATAAAGACCCAGGACATAATGACAAAGATGATGTGTTCTCAGACGGTGAGGCAGAAGAATCTGGTTCATCGAAGAGCAGGCAGAATAAGGCAACATCTGCAGAGGGAATAGCTCTTAATTCGGCAACCTCCAAACCTGAAACAAATGACAAATCAGATCAAGTTGCAAGTTTGGTGCATTCTACCGGGCAAGTTTCTTTAGGAAGTGCAAGCTCCCAACCGATGCATGGTACTAGTGAGCCAAGAAAAGCTGCTGCTGCTGCTGCTGCTGCTGCAGCTGCTGCTGGAGCTCCTCCTGCTGCAGGTGTTCAAGTTTCGAGCTCAGAAAGTGAATTCAGGGCAATGGCGGCTGATGCATCTGTTTTCAGCTTTGGAGATGATGAGGACTATGAAAGTGACTAAACCAGGGCAGAACACAACAGATGCCACTTCTTCTGTACATAAAACTGGTTTGCAAGTTATACGCGTCGGCCATTTTATATCAAATCATATTCGCTTCATTTGTATCTTGTATCATCATCAGAATCTGGTTCTGCCTTTATGTTGTAAATTGAAAAAAAAAAACTATTACATTTGACTGTCAGAATAAACATTCCATTTAAATGTGAATCACAGTCAATGGGATTAGCAAGTAACAAAAACAGTAGTAATTGGAATCAGAAAACACTCAATCCGAGTTCTAAACATTCGTGCCAAGGAAGAAGATGATTAAACGTTTCATTGTATTATTTTGGCTTGTTTCATGTTTAAGTTTGACAAGAGAATTCTTGGACCGCCAAGATTTTCATAAATTAAGTAAAATTTAGTTTCAACTGTATTGGTCCAAATTAGATCAATTGACTAACAAATAAGTGCAAATCAGTTTAATCAAGAAAAAAATTAATTGAATTGGTGATTAAAAATGGACGAACTCATTGAATCGAAAATTGAAATTGATGGTTTGAATAGTTTGACCATCAATTTAGCTCTAAAACTTTGATAAAGGCTCGAGTAGAAAAGCGAAATAAGAATGGAGTAATAAAGTTGTAACCACATAAGTTTCTACTGTAGCTGTAATCACCATTTTTAAACCTAGATGACAACTTGACGAAGCCAAAGGGAAACTTAATCTCGACATAGAATAGAGGCGAAAAGCGAAATGCTACTATACATTTCAACCAGCTAAAAGCTCACTGATGAATCACTGGCGGGAAGAAACAGCAATGCAGAAACATAAATACAAAGGCTGATAGTTTGGACAAAGTAATAAGCTACAGGCTAAATCATTTGTCAGTCCATGCTTTGCTGGCTTTTAAGTTTAAAACAGGTGGCATATAGCTGACAATTTTCATCAAGGAAAACAAGTAGCCTGTTCTACCCAAAATATCTCAAGAGTTTTAAACAAAAGGAAGTTAGTTAGATGTAAACACGCCTTTTCTGAAACCTACAAATGTCAATGGCTAGTTCTTAATTACAAGCAGATCATCCTCCTCGCATATGGGCACCTAGTTCACCAAACTGATCATCAGCTTCCACAGTATCCTCAGACAGACGAACTGCATCCAGCTTCTGTTTCAGGATTTCTATAGCATTAAGAACCAACTGAGAAGCTTTGATCGCACCAGTGGATTCAACTGTAAAGATGAAACTGTCTTCTTTGGCATATATCTCCACAAGACCTGGCTTGCCCATAGCTTCAGCTTTCTTTAGCACCTCATCGTCATAGGTATACGCCTCTGGATCAACCACCACGACCTGTTTTGAAGATAAAAATAGAATTCATAGTTAGCAGCAGTGAAATAGCATAACCTCCTATTTTTGGCTCACAATATAAGGACTGAAACAATGCACTCAACATACATGAAACATATGATGCTCAAGCAAGTCAGAACAGCTATCTACACAAAATCTGAGGGGGAAAAAGCACTAATCAAACGAACTAATGCCAAAATGCTTCAACACTCACTGGCATAATAGTCAGTAACAACATTACAGTATCATTGGAGACTTCCTATAGAAACAAGGTTTTCAACACAGTAATGGCAGCAGTAGCAAGCAGGCCCCATTTAAATGAAAGCAGAAAGAAATGTAGTTTGACACCTCGCATCTTTAGCTTTGAGATAAGCACAGGGTGGTATTAATGGCCCTAATACAAGGAGAAACACTCCAATCCAGAAACCTAAACTGAAGTTCAAGTTCCATCAATATCCTCATGATTCACAAAAGTAAAAGGCACATAAGAGGAACTTTTGTAAGAAACATATAAAGACAAAATGCTACTAAAACACATCCACATTTTAAGCTCAAGCAAACTAGAAACTCTAAAAGGAAAGACCTTGATGACGTGCAAAGCAATTCAATCCTCCTATTGGACAGCTCACAGATGTAATTAATCAAAATCAGCAATTGCTTTAACAATCCAGAAGCTCTAGTGATAACCAACACAACCCAAAGCTTAATCCCAAACAATTTCTTTGTTAGAATAGATGTGATGTAGAAAGTAAAGGCATAGCATACCTGTTGGGTATTTGGGTCAATGTCAAAGACTTTAGTTGGACTGCTCTCAACAAAGCTTAGCTTCTCTTCAAGCGTCAAGCTTTCCATCAAATCTTCATTGATATGAATCTCAGGTTCATACATAAAAGTCACCGTCGCAGCAGGTGACCATTTGGCGTGATCTTTCCCTATCCCTTTCCTCGCAATTGCCCTCAGCCTCAGTTCTTGCCCTCGCCGTAACTTCACAATAATAATCCCTCTGAAAAGAAACAATTTCAGTTGTACGAACGTCGAATCCTAAAGCCGGAATGCACTTTTAAAAACAAATCAGGAGTAATTTACAAATTTAACCCTAAGTACCTAGGCTCAGTGGAATCGTAGCCAGCGTTATCGGTGAAATCGACGGGAACAACAGTATGGTCGGAACTATAGAGATCCTTGCTGGTAACGTCGAGGGTTTGATCGGAAATGCATTTGGCGCGAAGATGGAACTCAACGGAGCAGAACTCGCACTGACCGTCACCGTCGCAAGCGTCACAGTCACGGGAGAAGCGCATAGACATGGCGCGTTCGCTGGTGAGAGGGATGAGACCGAGGCGATGGGCAATGAACTCGTCGTTAAGGACGGAGGAGTTGACTTCGATTTCGACGAGGTCAATAGCGATGGTGGGGACCTCGGAAATCATGACGCGGCGGAGGGCATTAGCCATGGAGGCATCGGTATCGCGAAGCTCAAATTTAGCGTAGTCATCCTTCAGCTCTCGGATTTTAACCTTAGGGAATCGCTGGTACGATATTCCCTCCATTTTTATTTTTTTTGAATGGATTTGAGGTCTTCGGCTCTGCAATGGAAGGAAAATGCTAGAGGAAAGGGCTTGAGTCTGCGTTCCTTAAAACCCAACTGGGGGTTTTGGTTGCTTGTCGTGTCGGCTTCTTATTGGTTATTCATTGCATGCCGCAACGATGTCGTTTTCTTTTTCCTAATAAATGTACCGGCTTCACCAATGATAAAAGAGACACCGAGAACATTAACGGATTGCGTGAAAGTCGAAATTCTAAAATATAATTTCAGGAGCCAAAGCATCTGCCTATGCCCTAAGACGCCTTTAACCGGAGTTGATGGAACATTTCTCAAGACTATTTCATGAATTACAAGTCTTCGTTAGTAGGCTTCATGATAAAAACTTGAACTAAAATTATCCGTAATTACAATTAGATCAACAATTGAAACATATATATTTAGAGAGAGAAAAACACAAGAGTTAAGTACACAATTCAGAAGATTTTTCTATGTTCATAAATTTTACTCAAATAATAACTCACTATGAATAAACCGTACAAGATGCGATTTAGTTTCAACTCATTCACTTAATTACAACTTTATTCTTATACAACAGCTAGATCATTTTTTTCAATAAAAATTTCTCCTTAAAAACTTAGTCACACATTAAACATGAATAATAATTTACTTACGAAATAATTGCACTAAAACCAAGCTCTTGACATTGAACAAAAGTGTTCTCTTATATTAAGCAAGAAGTCATAACATAAGTAAGAACGAATCCTTGAAATTTCTCTCAAATTAAATTACTCATTCTTTAGTATAAATATATCTTTAAATAATCTAATTATATCATTTTGGGACTCTTGAAAATTGCTGTTGCTTGATTAAATTTCTTCTGAACTTGTAATAACAATATCTATTACTCAAAATCCTCAAAAAGAGCTAAGTAAATAATTAAAATACATATGTCAAAACATGTCAACAAATAAAGTAAGTTACACATGCAATTATAATGTTGTATATGGGATGTGCAACTAATGCTACCATTCTCCTTTAAAATTATTTTTGATCTTTTCTGTAAACTTAAAAAGAAGAATATCAATTCTACCTTTCTCATTCAGGTGTATAAATTCAGAAGCACTGTCTTAACTTTAAGAGACGATATCCATTTTCGATTACACTAATAAAGGCAAAATTACTTCTAAAACAGCAATTCTCCACAGCACAATATTTATTTATTTTTTCTTATTATTTATACTTACCGTCTTTGTTTTGCAATAGTAATTATACATCAAAAAATAGAGTTACCTAGAATTTCCAATGCAACAAAATGTATCCATCAACCAAATAAAAATAATGGTAATAGCACCAAGGACTAGCAACACCAGCATTATCAAGTTGCTGTTCCTCTCTCAAACTCATCACATCCTAGAAAATTTCTTTGATTTGTTCCAAAATTTTGAAGTTATTATTGGACTCAAAATTTGTATCTACACTTTTGCATTAAGGAGTGGTGAAGATAATTGTTCATGATGAAATGGTATTTTGTTCTTTTTGATCAATGATATTTTGTTATGTACTTGAATGAATTGTGGTGGAACTTAATTTAGGTCTAGGCTAGGGGACAAATTTCCTTAAATAATGGAAATTTGGTATTCACTGCCACTATTTGTATCAGTATATATATTACAGAAGAAATGAAAAATGTGTTCCCTTTTACATTTTCTTCAATCATCTTCTCCCCTGTATATCTTCATACCAAAACTTCCAACACAAACATGTAATTTATAATTTTGGTTCAGTTGCTCTAAATATAAACATGGAATCAGTTAAAAGTGAATGAAAAAAGAAAATGATCTAAAAATAAACAAGAATATAGATTGATGATGTTGCTGGATGTTGGAACAAAAACAAAGTATTACCGATATAGGTAAAAGGTTTTGTGCAAACCTTGATGTTGAGAGAGTGATTACCAATGATAAAAGAAGGCAATTATCGATGGTGGAAAACAAAGGTGATTACCTATGTTGGTAAAAGGACAAACGAATTTGTTGGTGTTAAAGAAGAGATTACCTATGGTGGTAATCAGCTAAAATTGAGAGAAAAAAAATGATCTGAAAAATATGGCTGGAAGAATTCATCTCATTCCATTTGCTTTGTTAAAATATATAGATACAAAATGTGACAGTTACCTAACTTGTAACTGTTCTCATAAATGCTTTGACTAAACTTAGCCTAAAGTTGCATAAAATATAAAGCTATAATGCTAGCTATTACATCACATTAAGATTTTCTCAAATCCTACTAACTATAGATACAATGATATTAAAAGATTACAAAATAAACAAAATCATGCAACTTTCTTGATTCAGCTTCCATGCTGACTTGCTGCTGGTCCAGTGTTGCTATGCAGGCCACGGTTTAACACTCCTCCTTGGACTGTATGCAACAAACACCAATGTTCCTCCTTAAAACTTCAAACTTTGTAGCACCAAGTGGCTTAGTCAGAATATCAGCCAATTGGTCTTCTGAACTACAATGAGTGAGGCTGATTTCACCTGATTGCTCAACCTCTCTAACAAAATGAAACTTAATTTTAAAATGCTTTGTCTTTCCATGAAAGACTGGATTTTTAGCAATAGCCACTGCTGATTGGTTGTCAACAAAGATCTCAGTAGGTTCAAGTTGCTCTTCATTTAAATCACTTAGCAACTTTCAAAGCCAAATGGCTTGATTTACAGCTGCTGCTACTGCAATATATTCTGCTTCAGCTGTGGACTGTGCAACAGTTTGTTGCTTCTTTGAGCTCCAACAAAAAACTCCTGAGCCAAGAGTAAAGAAGTAACCAGAAGTACTCTTCATGTCATCGACAGAACCAGCCCAATCACTGTCAGAATATCCTGTCAGCTTGAGCTCCTTTCCCTTTTCAAACTTGACTCCATAGCTTAAAGTCCCTTTGACATATCTCAGGATTCTCTTTGCTGCTTTAAAATGAACCACATTACAGCAATGCATAAATCTCGATAAGAGACTAACACCAAACATAATATCAGGCCTGGTTGCTGTTAGGTATAACAAGCAACCTACTAAGCTTCGATATTCCTTCTCATCAATTTTTTCTTCACTTCCACAACTAGTCAGCTTCTCCCCTTGAGTTACTGGTGTGCTGACTGTCTTGCAGTTTGACATATAAAATTTATTAAGGATTTTCGAAGCAAAAACACCCTGACTAATGAAGATGCCTTGATCGGACTGCTTCACTTCCATGCCTAGGAAGTATGTCATGACACCCAAATCTGTCATCTCAAAAACATTCTGCATTTGCACTTTAAATTCACTGATCAATTCATCTTTGCTTCCAGTTACAAGTAAGTCATCCACATAAAGTGAGACAATAAGCAACGTTTCATTCTCAGATTTCTTCACAAAGAGTGTAGGTTCACTAACACTCTTCTCAAATCCGAGCCTAGACAGGTATGCATCAATCCTGTCATACCAGGCTCTTGGTGCCTGCTTCAGGCCATACAAGGCTTTCTTCAGCCTATAAACTTTGTCCTCTTGTCCTTGGACTATAAACCCATCTGGTTGGTCAATATAAATCTCCTCATTGAGAAAACCATTCAAAAATGCTGACTTGACATCAAGCTGATGAACTTGCCATTGCTTTTGTGCTGCCAAAGCAAAAAGAAGCTTGATGGTGTCTATCCTTGCCACAGGAGCAAATGTCTCCATAAAATCAACACCATGTTGCTGACTATAGCCTTTCACCACAAGTCTTGCCTTGTGTTTATTTAAAGAGCCATCAGAATTGAATTTGGCTCTAAAGACCCACTTGACACCAATGACCTTCTTATGTTCTGGTCTTTCAACCATGTCCCAAGTGTCATTCTTGTGGATCATCTCTAATTCAGCTTCCATGGCTTTCTTCCAACATTTGTCCTTGACTGCTTCTTCAAAACTTGAGGGTTCAACAACAGCCACATTGCACCTTTGGTAAACATCAGCAATGGACCTGGTGCCTCTCACAGGAGGGTCATCTACATCTCCACTACTGAGTTCATTTTCTGCTAGTTCCAAGCTGCCATCAATTATGTCTTCTTTCAACTGACTTGCATCTGATCCATCCCAGCTCCAAGTCTTCTCTTCATCAAATTTGACATCTCTACTAACTAAAATCTTCTTAGTTGAGGGATCATACACCCTGTAGCCTTTTTTGGTACTGCTGTAGCCAATAAATATGCCAGGGGCAGACCTTCTTTCAAGTTTGCTTCTTCTTTCAGCTGGAATAAGAGCATAACATATACATCCAAATACTTTTAGATGAAAAACAGAAGGTTTGTGACCATACCAGGCTTCGAAAGGTGTTTTATCCTTCACTGCTCGAGTTGGAAGCTTGTTCAGTAGATAAACTGAGGTGTTGACAGCTTCAGCCCAAAATATGCTTGGAAGCTTGCTTTGAAACAGCAAACATCTGGCCATATTCATCACGGTTCTATTCTTCCTTTCACAAACTCCATTTTGCTGTGGAGTATAAACTGTGGTTAGCTGACGATGGATCCCTGCATCCTCACAAAGCTTTTGAAACCTCTGAGACAAGTATTCAGTCCCATTATCTGTTCTCAAGGCCTTAATCTTGCAGCCTGTCTGGTTCTCTACTAATGCCTTGAATCTGCTGAAGGCTTCAAATACTTCAGACTTCTGCTTCAAGAAGTAAACCCAACAGAATCTAGTCAAATCATCAATGAACAGCACGAAATACTTGCTGTCATTCAAAGAAGGGGACTTCATTGGTCCACAAATATCAGAGTGCACAAGCTCAAGTCTCTCTTGAGCTCTCCATGCTTGGTTTACCGGCATAGGTAATCTGGCTTGTTTACCAAGCTGATAGATTTCACAAACACTGTCACATGCCTCAACTTTGGACATGTCCTCCATCAGATTCTGTTTGTATAACAGATCAAGCGATCTGAAATTAACATGGCCTAATCTTCTATGCCATAGGCCAGCATTATCAACAAGGCTGGTGTAGGCCTTCTTCTCAAGCTGATTTAAATCAAGCATGAAACACTTATCTACCATTGCTACTGTAATTAACTCCTGACCATGAGAGTCTTGAACAGTGCATGAGCCATTCTTAAAAGCAAGTGAATAGCCCTTTTCTACAAGCTGACCAACACTAAGCAAATTCTGATCTATATCAGGCACAAAGAGAACATCTGAAATAACTTTGTTACCTGAACCAGTATTGATCACAACATCACCTCTGCCTTTAGCTTCAATCAGGTTCCCATTGCCTATCCTGATTTTTGAGGTGAAACTGCTGTCAAGATGCTTGAACAAGCCTTCATCAGCTGCCATGTGATGTGTGCAGCCACTGTCCATAAGCCAACTGCATTTGGTTTTACTTGTGGTTGCAAGACATGAGGCTGTAAAAACATGCTCCTCCTGAGCTTGAAGGTCCTCAGCAGGTTTAGCTTGCAACTGCTGCCGAGCTTGTGCCTTCCCTTTGTTCTTGCACACTTTCTTATGATGACCATACTGATTACAGCTCTTACACTGAACATCTGGCCTGTTCCAGCAATATTTCTCCAAATGATTGGTCTTTTTGCAGTGAATACATGGTGGAAACTTCTTTCTTCCTTCTTTTCTTGTTTTCTCCCTTCTATCAACCCAAGGCTTCTTCCCTTTTTGACTAGAACTTGAGCCTTCCTTGGCCTTTGCTTGGAAAGCTCCTTCTGGATGCTCTTCCTGCCTATTAGCCCTTCTTTGCTCAAGTGCATATAGGGAATTCACCAACTCAGACAATGAAATGGTTGTGAGATCCCTTGAGTCTTCCAACGAGGAGATTTTCGACTCAAACCTCTCAGGGAGAGTGGTGATAACCTTTTCAACAACCCTGCTATCACTGAAGTCTTCACCTAGCAACCTTATGCTGTTGACAGTGGTCATAATCCTGTCTGCATATTGCTTGATACTCTCTGACTCTTTCATCTTCAGATTCTCAAATTCTCTTCTAAGGTTGATCACTTGTTGCTGCCTAGTCTTATCAGACCCCATGAACTCCTCCTTCAGCCTGTCCCAAGCTTCCTTTGGTGTGCTGCAAGCAATGATTCGAGTGAAGATCACATCTGTCACTCCGTTTTGCAAGCAGGCCAAGGCATTATGCTTCTTTGTGCTCTCCTCAGCATGCTGTCTGATTTGAGCAATCGTGGGATTGGCCCTCAATGGAGGTGGTTCGAAGTCGTTTTCAACTACACTCCACAAATCTTGTGCTTGAAGATATGTCTTCATCTTGACTACCCAAATGTGGTAGTTTTCTCCAGCAAACACTGGTGGTGGTGGTGGTGTGAAGCTCATTTTTCAGCAACCAAACAAAACAGATCAACAAAAACAGCTTCTTTTTTTCTCAAACTTCCTTTCAACAAGAAACACCAACAACAAAGGTCCTCAAAGATGGTAGGCTCTGATTACCATTTGTTGGAACAAAAATAAAGTATTACCGATATAGGTAAAAGGTTTTGTGTAAACCTTGATGTTGAGAGAGTGATTACCAATGATAAAAGAAGGCAATTACCGATGGTGGAAAACAAAGGTGATTACCTATGTTGGTAAAAGGACAAACGAATTTGTTGGTGTTAAAGAAGAGATTACCTATGGTGGTAATCAGCTAAAATTGAGAGAAAAAAAAATGATCTGAAAAATATGGCTGGAAGAATTCATCTCATTCCATTTGCTTTGTTAAAATATATAGATACAAAATGTGACAGTTACCTAACTTGTAACTGTTCTCATAAATGCTTTGACTAAACTTAGCCTAAAGTTGCATAAAATATAAAGCTATAATGCTAGCTATTACATCACATTAAGATTTTCTCAAATCCTACTAACTATAGATACAATGATATTAAAAGATTACAAAATAAACAAAATCATGCAGCTTTCTTGATTCAGCTTCCATGCTGACTTGCTGCTGGTCCAGTGTTGCTATGCAGGCCACGGTTTAACACTGGAGATGAAGATTTTCCTGAGGCACTTTTCTTAATCTATGTTTCAACTTACTTTTACAACTATGCAATTTTGTAGCTTAGTCTGTTCTCTGATAATATAAGCATAGTTAAGCAAAGTTATCTGTCAAATGACTCATGAGACTTAAATGTCAGCATTTTATTACATTTCAATTCAAGGTTGGGTCCATAGAGAGAACTTCTATTGATACTTCAAACCATTCCTCTCAATATCCTACTCTCCTGCACCAAATTTAAGGCTTAATGAGCATATGCTTGAAGTAGTCAAACCACTATAAAAGAAAAGTTTCAATCATGTAAAACCCATCCCTACTAGTTGTTTTTAGAGTGAATATAATATTATCGGTTTTAATGGTGAAAGAACCTTACTAGGAGAAACGTTTTATGCAATGAGAATGCATCTTGTTGGGCACCCATCTGCACCTACCATCCTCAAAGGTAAGCAATGGACAGTATACTTCCCTGGCTTTATGTCATCAAGGTTTAGACCTTCAACAAGAACAATTTCCTGAAAAAAAAAAAAGAGCAGTTCAGTAATGTACAACAACACTTCTTCTCTCAGATTCACGAGGGAAACTTCTGAATTCTTTACCCTCTTCCTTAGAAATATATGATGAGTAGGGGCAGCATCAACATAAGCAGAAACCGATAGGTAATCGAGTCCTACAGTTAATACAGATAGATGGGTTGGTAAAACTATAAGCTCTGCCAACAATGAAGGCATAGAAATGGTTATATTTTCTATATAAGAAGATTATATTGAATTTTATTGATTGCCTGCAATTAAATCAGATCAGTCATCTGTGTCACTTTCAAAAGTTAGAGGCCTTGTTCCATTAGTTACTAAGACATTTTCTTGAAGTGACTCATAAACTGGAGTAATGATGGGACTGACATTTGTGTAATCATCAAGCCAGAATTGAAGCACTGAATCTATGGCACAAAAAGATTCCTCCAGTTTACGAGGAAAAATGTAAAATCTTACCTACAAGTTTGATGTCTGTGTTATCAACCAACCATTGTGCCCCATCTTTCTTAAATCCTGTGAAGTCTGAAGCAAACTCCGTTTTATGCATCAGCCTCCTGAAAATGAAAACATATCAACAATTTTAAGCCATTTCTGTAGAACAAAACAAAAGTCAATCCTATCAAGTAGCATAACGATCATTAATGACATCTGATCTTGTCATGCTTCAAAAATACTCTTGATAGGAGCCCACTCAACTATATTCGCTTTATGCATATGTAAATGCAGACGAATGAATAGGTGGTAAGTTCATATTGAGTTACCTGTCAGTGTTAAGTGTTTTGAAAAGCACAAGATGTACTCCTCTGGGAATTTTCAAGGACTTCATAACTTTAGCTGTAGGAAGCATATTTTAGTTACCTACTTACTAGAGAACAACACAAAAAGAAAGATCAAACACGATAAACGAGTGTTTTTAACTTGTATTGTTTTTCATATATTTGGAAGTTCATACCCCACATTCATGTACTATGTGTTGAACATGCATACTTTAAGAGGAAAATGATAAGTCCGGGTAACATAGTTTATCATCACAAGAAGGGAAAAATTATAAGAGAGAACGTTTTTGCAATAGTCAACCAACATCGGCATCTTGATGCAGGGACCAGAAAATAAAGCATCAGACCAGGTCTTTCGTTGAAACCAGTTATCACTACTTTTTACTGATATGATATTATTATAAATAACTGGCATACCAGTAATGTTCTTATTTCTTGGAACATCAACTACTAGAGCAGGACCTACACAAACAATAAAACAAACATGTGAGGTCATCAATGATATCCCAAGCAAAAACTGCTTGGAAACACCTACCAAGTCTAAGGAGAAAAGAACCGGAAAAAGGAAACAATTAGTGGCAGGCTTATGATATAAACCAATTTACCATTAAGAGTTTGAAGGCTAAGGGTTGAAACATCAAACCCTTGTTCATAATACTTCTGAAAGAAGTGACTAGGAGCATCAACGTGAGTGCCCGTGTGGGTTCCCAATTTGAACTCCGACACATTCACTGTGGACCCATTTTTAATGCTGGAAAGAAGCCAAATGAATTGACCAAGACCCTTCTGTGATCCGAAAGTTGGCAACTGAGAAGTGATTTTGTGAGTTATGTCAAAGATTTTGTCACTACCATAAGCAGCATTGGAGAGGATGCTTAAAGTAAATATCCCTGCACAAAGTTGCAGCTGGAGCTTGCTTTTGTTCATGGTGGAGTTGAAAGTTTCATAGAAAGAACAATCTGCTTATCTGTTTGAGTATATCTTGCCAATATATATCAGATATTGAAATCAATAGGACAACAAAGAGATTGATTATATATGATAGTTGTTAGCCTTGAATCATGGTTATAACTTGCATTGATTTATCATGAAAATTATTGTAAAATTTTTATATGGCACTGCGACAAACACTGAAAGCTGAAAACTAGCTTCCACCATATCCAGTCTCCATGAAATCTGCCTGCAAACTCGCAAGACTAGTCAAGCTGCAAAATTATGGTAATAAAAAAGAAACTTGTGCTTGATTGCTTTTAGTTAGATTGATTATAATACTACTAAACGAGGAATTTGGTGATTTCCTTTTTTGTATAAAAAGCAAAACTTTTGGAGCACATGAGTTTTAGTCAAAATTTGAAACTTCGGCCGGCCTCGTACATTTTGAGTATTAACAAGCCGCTTAACCCCAAAATTAATCACAATCTGAATCACTTAAAGTTAATCAAAAATACATATTTGATCACAATCTGAATCACTTAAGTTCATCCGAAAATATATATTAATCACAATCTGAATCACTCAAGTTCAACGAAATTATTCTTTCTTATCCGAGACAGAACACACTCAATGACAGATTTTCAAAATTTTTTAGTACTAAAGGGTTGTAACCCAACAAAAGGATATGGTAAATGGTACGGTCACCCTACAACTTGAGGAAAACAAACTCTTCAATGGCAGGAACCTCGCCGATCCTCTGTAAAGATCCTTTGCTGGGCTGATCATCGACCCCTATGGCCATCACTGCTTGCTTCCTCGGCGCAATCCTCCCAACGCTCATGAAACTCACATTCACATTCTCCTGCCCCAAAATACTTCCCACCTTACCAATCAAGCCAGGCTGATCAACCTGTCTGCAAAGGATAATGCTACCCTCCAAGCTTACATCCACTTGGAATGACCCTACCTTTGTCAAATGAGGAATTCCATCCTTCACCTGTCCTTCGACCTTAATCTCACCCGACTCTGATATGGCGCTGGCAAATTTTGATTCCACGTTGGCAATCTGAACTTGGATGGACTCTAGTGGACACTCAGGTGAACCATCTATAACAATGCGTTCCTCCGTAATCCGCAGTCCTCTTTGTTTAGCAGTGTAATCAGCATTAACTAAGTTCACATAAACACTGGAAATAGGCTCAATAAGGCCCTTGGTGATCATTGCACGGAGCAGCCTTGTGTCAAGGTCATCAGGAGCTCTAGAGGAAGCATACGACACTTTCACATTTTTTACACCACTTACACCTGCTACCAATTGGACAGCCAGCCTCCCGAGTTTTTCAGCAAGCTCGACATATGGTTTCAACTCTGCTAGAACCTGCAGTAAAAGTGAAGCACATAAGTAAAACATCAATCCTAAATAACTAGAAGATGAAGAAAAGTAAGGCCACATCAAGAAGAAAGTACTCAAGGCAAAACTGAATTAAGTCATTGTGTACCTCAGCAGGAACCATTGGTGCATTGACTGCAGTCGCAGCAAGTTCCCCTTTCAAGGCTCCAACAACAGCTTCAGCTATTTCAATAGCCACTCCTTCCTGCAAAACATAACAATGCTTCATTCAATAACATCATTCACAGACAAATAAATATGGACATAATTCATTGATTAAAGAATCAACTCACTTGAGCTTCTATTGTACTGGCACCAAGATGTGGAGTCACCGTAACTCTCTCGTGCTGCACCAATTTGCTGTCCTGTTTCGGTGGCTCCTCAGTGAAGACATCAAGAGCAGCCTGAGCTACGATTCCAGCATCCAATGCCCTCACAAGAGCCTCTTCATCAATCACTCCCCCACGAGCAACATTGACAATGCGAACACCTTTCTTCATCTTAGCAAATGTCTCATCATTGAGCATTTTATTAGTAGCAGCGGTTAGAGGCATGTGCAGAGAAATAAAATCTGCAGCGGATATGGCTTCCTCAAAGCTCACCAGCTCCACACCTATAGCACGAGCTCGATCAGCTGAGGCATAAGGATCGTGGGCAATAACATGCATGCCAAGCCCCTTGGCTCGCCGAGCTACTTCTGATCCAACCTTTCCGAAACCCAAGACAGCAAGTGTCTTTCCAACAAGGGATACACCTACATATTTGTTTCGCTGCCACTTCCCTGCATCACAAAAGATACGTACAAGTTGAAACTTGTTTTCAGAAACATCTAACATGAAATCACTTACGCAGCCAATCCTAAACCCTTAAAATTATATTACCAAAATCAGGACAAAATATCTACATCAAATCACTTCAACACCTTGCTTGTTTATTAAATTTTGAAAATGATTACATTGAAAACTTGTAAATGTGGTGATGTTCACTTGTGTCACGTAAATATGAACAAACATTCTCGTGATTGGTGAAAACCAATGTCAATTCCTATAAATCTTAACTTAATCACTCATTTATTTTAACAACTCTTTAATTTAATTACATCTATAAAATTATTCAAAACTACATACTTCTATAATAAATTTTGTTTTTAATTTTTTAATTTTTTTCAACTGATTAATTTATCACACGCATTTTATAAGTTAAATAGATAATAGTTATAGGGTAAAAATGTGCTTCAAATCCTTGTACTCTTTATAATTTTAAATTTAATCTATCTATTTTTTTAAATTTAAAAATTCCTATTTATTTGTTAACTCCATTAAAATTATTTTGTTAAATTGTTGATGTGACACTTTGAAATATAAAAAAAAAAACTCAATTGATAATCATGTAACTAATAAAACGGGGTTTTTTACCTAAATATATTAAAAAAATATTAAATACCAAAATAGATTGTCAGATGGATTATTTACCAAAATGGTATACTTTATTGGGCCACGTCTATTTGACAGGCGCAACCCCTTTTTTTAATATTATTTTTTTCGTTTAATAAAATATTATTTTTTAAATATTTATATTTATATAGGGTAAAAATACGGTTAAAATACGGGTAAAAAATACCCGAAAAGGGGTCAAGCCTGTCAGATAGGCATGAGTCGCGCCTGATAGGTAGGCGCAACTACCACGTCAGCTCCCCCTGCTCTCTTTTTTTCTTCTTTCCCGAATTGTCCTTATGTTGCATGTTTTCATAAAATATTTTTTCTTTTTTAGCAGGATTTCAATACCCCGTATAATATGTCGATGTGCCTAAATTTTTTTTTAATTTAGCTAACAACCTATTTCGTTATATATATTTTTTATTTATTTAGGTAAAAAAAACTCATATTATGGATTTTAATATTACAAAAAATTGAGATGGATACATATTATACTGGAGACGATTGATCGCTAAAACTTAGGATCTATAATACGGATTTACGACCCATAATACATATTATATGCGAAGTTTTAGCGACCGATCGTCCCCAGTATAATATGAATTCATCTCAATTTTTTATAATATTAGAATCCATAATATAATAAAAAAAATTATATACCGAAATAGGTTGTCAGCTAAATTAAAAAAATTTAGGCACACCAACATATTATATGGGGTATTGAAATCCTGCTAAAAAGAAAAAATATTTTACGAAATCATGCAACACAAGGGCAATTCGGGAAAGAAGAAAAAAAGAGAGCAGGGGGAGCTGACGTGGCAGTTGCGCCACTTGTCAGGTGTGACTAGTCGCGTCTATCTGACAGGCTCGACCCCCTTTTTGGATTTTTTACCCGTATTTTAACTGTATTTTTACCCATATGTAAATATAAATATTTAAAAAATAATAATAATAATATTTTATTAAATAAAAAAATTAATATTAAAAAAATGGTTGCGCCTATCAGATAGGCTCGACCCAAAAAAAAAATACCATTTTGATAAATAATCCAACTGACTTTTTTAATATATTTGGATAAAAAACTCAATAAAATGACTTAATAATAAACATAAATTTAATAGAAGACTTTTAACCATGTTAATGACTTGCATGTTTAAATCTGAAAAAATAGATATATTAAATTTTAAAAAAAAAAGTAAAAAGATTAAATTTTAAATGTACAAAGAATTCAAGGACTTGGACATAATTTAACCTAATTATATTTATATTCCATTAATTCAATCAAAGCATTGAAGATTGAACCCAAAAACTCAAAGCACGGAAGGAAACATTATTATATGCTTTGATTATTATATGCTTTGAGATGGTGTTAGCAAAATTATTAAGATAAATCCATAATTACCCTCCAATCTAAAGATATCTCCTATATTTGAGGATGGCACTGAATTAGCAGCTTAGAAAATCTAAACATAAACGACAGATCTAAGCAGCCCACAAAGATTATAAGCACTGCAGGAAAAAAAAAAAACCCACGAAACCATTCTCACCAGCCTTCATGGAAGCATCGGCTTGAGCTACGTTCCTAGCCATGGCAGCCAACAGCGCGATCCCGTGCTCAGCCGCTGCCACAGTGTTAGCAGTAGGCGCGTTGACGACCAAACAGCCATGCTCGGTGGCGGCGGCCAGATCCACATTATCGATCCCAACACCAGCTCTCCCAACGACTTTCAATCTCCCTCCAGCTGATTCAAAGACCTCACGGCTGACTTTGGTTCCGCTGCGCACAATCAAGGCATCGCAAAGCGAGATCTTGGTGCAGAGCTCTTCGGGAGAGAGGCTGTAAGAACAGTCCACGTTGGCGAACTCCTTGAGCAGCGTCAAACCCGTTTCGCCGAGTTTCTCGGCGACGAGTACGGTAGGTTTGCTAGAGATAGATGCAGCGGAAGCTGTTATGATTAAGAAACGGCGTTGCGGTCGGGAGGAGGAGCGCGAAAACCGCAGGTTGTCACGGAAGGAGACGGGAAATGCAGAAGGAAGTCGGGGTTTAGAGGAAAGGGAAAGGGATGGGTTTTTGAGAGCTGGGGTTTTGAAAGAAGCCATGGTCGATGCGTGAAGAGAAGCGATTTCCAAAAGAGATGGAGGACCGGCAGAGGGCAGAAGTGGATGCAGCGAGGGAAGGCCAAGGAAAGTGGTGAATTTATATTTTGGTGGGACACGGTGAAGAGAGTGAGAAGGGTAAGAGCGTGTAAACACGCGAATGAGATGAGAGGGGGGAGAAATGATGGTCTTTTTCCAGTGAAAATGCCAAAATGGTTTGGAAGAATTTTGGTAAAATTTGGAATTTTATTTCCGGTATTTCTCTTGCATTCCAAGGGTTGAGGAAAGGAAACACATGAAAACTTTTTCAGTAATTTTGTTACTCAAAACACAGTGTTGGCTTCTCACGCTTCACAAGGAAAAGTTTAGTTTCCGAAGATGTAAAGTTTAAAAGTAAACGATGATTATTAGTGAAATAATTTAATAATTTTCTATTATTAAAGCAGCCCAATTCCTAACCATTTTGGCAGTTTCGTTGATGCCAAATTAGGCTATGGTTAAACCATTCGGGTTTTTTATTGTTAAAATATGTTATTAGTCCCTATACTTTGATAGAATTTGAGATTTAGTCTCTATATAATTCAAAAGTTAAAAATTTTATCCTCCTACTTTTTAAATTTAAATATCCTAGTCTAATTGGTAATTTATATGAGAATTTGTCAATTTAACATGTTTATTTTTTGTTAAATCATATGAAGATAGTTTAATCAATGTGCCAAGTTGATAAATTTTTATGGAAGATACTAACGGTGTTAATTATTGGACTGGAATTTTTAAATTAGAAAACTATGAGGAATTAATTTTTAACTTTTTAAGTATAAAGATTAAATCTCAAAATTTGTCAAAGTATAAGGACTAACAACATATTTTAACATTTATTCTCTTAGGTTTTCTAAAGTAGTTTCGATACTATGGATCTTTCTTTGTGTGGAATTTTGATTGGGTCGTTACTTGATGTTTTGATCAAATCTTGTTGTTGTCTTTTTCTTAACGATTCTTTTAGTGGCAGATTCAGAAATATGATTTAGGGGGGGGGGCGAGGTGAAGTCAAGATATTTTTTGGGTTGGAATTAAATTATATATTTTTATGATAGTAAAAATGTAATTTCGCCATTCTGATAACCTATATCTTTATAATTTTTAGGGGATTAAATCAAATTTTTATCATTTTTAAGGGGTCAAAGTGCAATTTTATCATTACTAATTTAAAATTTTATAAATTATTAAGGGCCTAAATAATTTGAGTCGAGTTGAGTGAAGTTAATGAATCTTATTATTTATACTCAATGTTACATTTACGTGAAGTGATTATTTAATTGGTAGACGAAGTACAAGTTTATTTAACTACATAGGTACGGTTGATGGGTAAACATTTATCAAAATGATGTAGTTTTGCCTTTTAACTTAATGGTTTTGACTTTTAACTTTAGAAAGGTAAACATTTATTAAAACGATATAGTTTTACCTTTTCTTATTCGGATTTTCAAATAACTTAAATTGTGTAATTTATATTCGAGTTAAATAAAAAAATTTGATTTTTTTATTTGAATTGATCCAAACAACTCGATTAGCTCGAATAATTCAAATTATTTAATTCAAAATTTAAAATTTTTATCGAATTTTTCGAATCGAATTAAATTTTACTCACCTCTAATTCTTTTGTTAATAACTTCATTTTTCACAACACACAAGATATCCAAAGTGTTTGATTCAGTTTAATCACTTCATACCATTAAGATAATTACCATTAACTAACACTTTTACCCTTTTGTAGAGCACTCAAGTTTTTTTTTTAACATTTATCGATTTATGCATATTATCAACTCATTCTTACAAATTTTCTCAAAACAACATTAAAAAATTTTCACTCTGTTAATCGGTTTTTTGAGTTAAAGTCTATACTCTAAGCAAGTTAAAATTCGAAAATAGTAGAAAAAATCATTTTAGTCAAAAGTTAAAAAATGATCTAGGTTGTCTATTCCAAAACATATGTACAAATTTAATAAAATGATTGATTGCTTTAAATAACATAACTGCTCGATTTTTAGGAAAATTTTAATTTTTCATGTGAAACATAATTGTTTTCTAAATTGAACTTTTCCAACAATGAATGTCATATTAGTATATTTTAACGATGTTAGTCAATTAAGTAAAAGAATGTTTTAAGTTGACTTACGATTTTAAAATTTAGATAGCAATAAATCCACAAAAAAATTTAGTTACTAATTATGTAAAATTTTAAAAAATAAACCTGATGGAATTCGAACTCAAAATATCAAAATTTTAATATCGTGATTTTATCATTTTAACTAAAAATTTATTTATTAATATTATTAATTTTTTATAAACACGTTTGTTATTTATATATATATATATATATGTATATATTGCACTCATCATCTCATGAGTTTGCCCTAATCTCATTCAAATATGAAACACATCCAGTAAGTTAATCTAATACTTCAGTCATTTGATTCAAACAAAAGATAATAAATATAACCCAACATAAAGGTTGGTGAAGAAAAATAGGGAGAAAGCGAAAGAAAAAGAATGGGGTTGAGGACGCTCTTGAAAGTCGCGTGTGGAAAAACTTGCAACCTTTCAAACTTGCCAGAATATTCTCTGATGATGCTATTGGCTATTGCTGTGGTAGATCTCTTTTTAGTAAAAAAAGAGCAAACGTGGCAGAATCTAGGGCCGGTTTGATGGGTCCCCAACCAGTCCGTTTGCCGGTTGAGTTGCTGAGTGACATGGTGAATCGGTCCGTTCCGTCCTCGATCAAGAATTTTTATATTTATTACGTTTAATATACTACCTGCATTATTCGATTCAATACTTATTTTTGTTCTAATTTAATACATAAGTTTAGTTGAATTGTTGAATTTGATACCTAAACTAAACAATATTATGTAGTCTAATAAATATTTAACATGTATGCTCTAGAGAAGTTTATAGACTTGGTCAAGTCAAGCCCAACTAAAATCTTTGCCCCGTTTATTAAGCTCGGGTTTAGCCTAAAAAATAGGCCTAAAATTTGTCCAAGCATGGCTTGATAAAACTGCTAAAACCCTGGCCGGACCCGATCGTATTAAATTTTTTAAATATTATTTTTATATAAATTTTTAAAAATATAATACATAAAAATATTAAAATAAATGTTTCCCAACAAATTAAAAATAATTTTTTAAGAAAATATGTATACTTAAATAACATTAAGAAAAGTGCAACTTAATAAGTAAATGCCTTTAAAAAAGTAATAAAATTAACAATAAAACAAGAGTTATACAATATCTAAATAATAACAACAATCTAGTAGCAACATAATAGTGAAATGGTAGCAAATAGTTAAAAAATAAGAAAATAGCAACAAAACAATAAAAAAAATTTGCATATTCAGGCCGGGCTGGGCAAAAAAAAAGGCCTTACTCGAAGCCCAACCTGTTTTATAAATGGGCTTTATTTTTTGCTCAAGCTCATTTTTCGGGTTTATATTTTTACTCAACCCCCCACCTTTTGGGAGAGCTTTCAAGTCTGGCCACCTGGCTCAGCCCATGAACAGGTCTCGTATGCTCTAATAAAAAAAAAACATAGGTACTTAATTGGGACAAAAGAAAAACTTAGGTGCCAAATTGAACACTAAAACCAAATTCGAATACCAAATTGAACATTTAAACCAAATATAAGCCATTTGATCGCATGTGCAAAAAGAAAGAGAAGGATAAGGGGAAATTGCACCTTCAGTCCCTAAAGTCAGTATTTAACTACACAGTTTGTGCTATGTCAAACTTTCGTTACATTTATAATGTCAAGTAGACCTCATCATGGGCCGAGCTACTCGCCGAAGCCTGAAGGTCCGCTTGAAAAGTGGGAGGCTCAAAAAATGGCCTTGCATAAAAATTAAAGTTTATTTTTTAAAATCGGTTTGGCCTTGGGTAAGATTTTTTAACCCGGTTTGGTCCAACCCGAATCTACCTAAAATAAATTTTCTACTGGTGTTTTGCTGCCACTTTGCTATTATATTGCTAGTGTTTTATTGTTATTGTTTGGATAATATATAACTCTTATTTTATTGTTAATTTTATTATTATTTTAGAGACATTTGCTTGTTAAGTTGTATATATCTCAGTGTTATTTAAGAATAAAGCTTTTTTTTAATATATTTTCAATTTGTTGGGAAGCATTTATTTTAATGCTTTTAGTGCATTTAATGTATTATTTATATAAAAAATTTAATACGGGCAGATCGAGCCGAATTTGGGTTTAACATTTTTTATATAGGTTGGGCTTTAGCAAATTTTAAGCCTATTTTTCCGGTCAGGTTTAGGCCTATAAAGAGGACTTAAAATTTTGCATCAACCAATCTCAAACCCAACTTGACCCATAATCAGGTCTAGGTAATAGCATGGTGATTAAATGTTACACATTGATAATGTTAGTGATCAAACGACCAAAACATAATTTAAATCATACATAAATATCTATTTCTATAATTTACCTTGATATTAATTATAATTTAAAAAATACACGATATAAAAAAGTAATATAAAAATATGAAAAAATAAAAAATATTATCTTATAATTTAATAGAAAGGGTACACCATATGAATAAAATATTTAAATATAAATAAAAAAATTTAGATTGAAATCTCAACACTAAAAAAGAATCTAAAAATTCAACCAAACCGACACAATTAAAACTTCATCGACAATTGGGTACTTTATTGCAAAAAAAGAAGGTACAGTATGAGATGCACGTGAAAATGATTGTTATCGCCGCATAAGCAAATCAAGGAAAGATGCCTGTTGTATAAAACAAACTACTGAAAAGAGTTTGGTCTTTGTTTTTTTTGTTGAAATACAAAAAAAAAAGGAGAAAGTGTATTAACTAGAGGTGTACATGGGTCGGGCTGGGTCAGGCCTGGGCCTGGCCCAATTAAAAATTTAGGCCCATTTTTAGGCCCGAGTCTGGCTTGGCCCGAAATATGGGCCTGAAAAATTGTCCAAGCCCTGCCCGACATGGAATTGGTAAGCCTGAGCCCGGCCCAGCCCGTATTAATTTTTTTGTTTATTTTAATAAATAAATAATAAATAATAAATCAAATACATTTAAAAAAATAAAAAAATATTGAAATTAAAAGTAAAAGGATTAAATTTTAAAAATTTAAACAATAAATTGCTTTGTAATGATATTTTAATTAAATTGGACCATAAAATAAAAAGGTTAAACTCTGTGATTAATACCTATACTTCCTAGAATTTATAAATTTGATTTTATATTCTTTCACGTTAATCTTTATACTAATTGGAATTTAAAATTTTAATCCTAATCAAAATAATAACAATTATGTGTATAATTATAAATTTTATGGATATTTTATTATTTTAAATCTCAACGTAAATTATAATCAATTAATCTATTCATTAATTTTTTTAATTAGTGTAAAGACTACCATGAAATTCAACATTAAATTGATGAGTTTAGCAGTTATAATTTGGAGAGAATTAAAATTTTAAAAATAAAAAAATACAGAACTAAAAATACCAATTAAAATAGAAGGATTAAATCCAAAAACCTCACAAAGTATAGGGACCAATAGCAAAATTTAACCAACTAATGCAAAATATAAATGATGGGTAGCAATTAGCAAACTGGCAGTTGGACTGCCAGCGGAAAAAAGAGATTTTGATTAGAAATGGAAAAAGGGGAGAAAAATTGGAAGAGAAAGGCAAAGAGTAAACTGTAGTGTAAACTGTAAAGTACTAAAGTTAAAATTTTATTAATAAGAAAAATAAAAAAAATATTAAAATCATACTCGAGGTCCGGCCCGTTTTTTAAACGGGCCTCGTTTTTTGTCCAAGCTAATTTTTCGGGCCTATATTTTTGTCCAAACCCTCCCATATTTTAGGCGGGCCTTCGGGCCGGCCCGGCCCATGTACACCTCTAGTATTAACTAATAATAAATCAAAACCTTAAAACACACTAACAGTGGTATTTGCTCAACCTTTTTTTTTTTTTTTTAAATTTTCTAATTATTTTTCCTTCCAAACAAGTATCCAATTTATTTAACCTCTTCTTTTCTTCTCATCCGACGTAATGTCAAAGGAGAAACAAAATACATGATGTTGTAATAATCGTATCGATGTCAAATATTAAGTCTTAATTAAAAAATTTGTTATATTGAGGAGGTCGATTCTTTTGAGAGAAGTCTCTAAAGTATTATTTGTAAGCTAGTCAACCGACCTCCCAACAATTAAAGGTGTTATCCTTTGGTAGGAATTTAGTCTCTTATACTCCATCGAGAGCCAGTGTACTTTGAGAGGCCACCCCATAAGCCTGTTCACAGAGTCAGAGTGCCTCAATTGGACCTGCAGAGAAAAGAGTCAGTATAGGGCATTAGAAGAATTATGTCTTATATTCAGGGGCGAAACCAGAACAATTTTTTAAGGGGGCTGAATGAAATTTTAATTTTTTTGTAGTCTATATGTCTATAATTTTTAAAGGACTAAATCGAATTTTTATAATTTTAGAGGGCCAAAGTATTATTTTACCTTTATTAATTTAAAATTTAAAAAAAATTAGAGGGCCTAAATAGTAAATTTCCATTTTAGGGTGGCCGGGGCCCATGCCAACTCCCCTAGATTCGCCTCTGCTTATATTGACTTCTCTTTTAAACTTTGTACGTCCACCAATTGAGGCGTTCTCAGATCTATGAATCAAGCCCACCCAACAGCCTCTCAAGGCACATTGGCTCTCTGTAGAGTATAAGAGACAAAACTCCCAGCAGGGAATAATACCTTTAGTTGTTGGGGGGTCAATCGATTTTCTAATGGACGACACTTCAAAGACTTCTCCAGAAAGAATTGACCCCTTCAATAGTCATATAAGAAGTTTCATTTTAATCTGTCCAACAAGTTTAACCATTTGTTCAAGCATTAAAAAATTCATAAAAATAAAAAACAATAATCCCAAATAAATAATAATAGAAACATAAGTATAAATTACAACAACAAATATAAATTATGAAAATTGATTTAATTCAATTCAATTAATTTTTTAATCGATATTTTTATTTCTTCAATTTTATGATACTAATTGAACCAATGGGATCTTCAATTTTGTATTCAATCAATCAATTTAGTCTGGTTTTGACAATAATTAATAAAAATAAATAAATTTTACTGTTAGCCCATGTGCTATGTGTAAGTTGTAGATTTAGTCCTTATACTTTAATTTGGTCATTTTAGTTCCTATACTTTTTGAATTTTAATCCTAACCAAATGGTAGTTGTTAAATTCATTAGGTTTTGTTATTCTAAAAATTTGATACATCAAACATATTATCACATGTATAATATCATATCAGCTTAATGTTTCAACATATTACTAAAAAGGTCAATTGATGAATTGAATGGTCGTCATTTATGTGAGACTAAAATTTTGAAAATTGAAAAATATAAGGACCAAGAATGATCCAATTGGAAAATATAAATTAAATTTTCAATTTTATGGATATTACAAAACTAATCCCAAACTTTAACCAAATGAATTTAACTACTACCCTTTAGATCAGTATTAAAATTTCAAAATTTTAAAAATATGAAGACTAAAATTGACCAAATCTAAAAAATAAAATGACTAATATTACCCAAACTAAAATACCAAGTAGGAGAGTTGGATTTTAACTTACCCACTATAGAGATAATACAAAATAAAATAAAAAATCATATTAATCCTACATTAACTAAATCACCTAATAATAAAATATAATTTGTGGAAAAAAATTAATAAAATAATCACTTATTTAAAATTAAGTTTCACAAAGTTGATTTTCTACTAGACCTATCAAGACACCGTAATCAAATAGTGCCCACAACCATAAATAATCTTTTATTCTTTTTCTTTCTTTCTTTCTTCTCCTTCCAACTTAAGTACCTTATCAGCTTGTCTAGAGTGTCATTAAATCTTTTAATGCGAACAAAATGACGACCCAAGTATTTCACCTGGTTAATCAATCAATCACTACTCTAAATAGCTACTAGCTCTACTCATAAACATTATAATCAACAAAGTAATTGAAATACTTAGAATGTCACTCGAACTTTTAATGTAAAGATAGATTACGACTCAAGCATCTGACCCCAATTATTCACTTAATCATAATTCTAAGACTTTAGTCCGACTTAAATATATAGCAGAGTATATGTATTTTCTTTTCTTTTTGTAAGGAATTATTTGTGGAAGCAAACAACTTATTTATTTTAATTAAAGTGTCTAAATAGTTTTAGCAAAACATAACCATCATGAGGCATTCAATTCACACATAATTTTAACTTATATAATTATGCGATCCTAAAGTGTTTCTTGCAAGGACTAAATTGTAGAATACTTTTTACTTAAAGTGCTGAGAAAGAAAATTTTGAACTACTATCAGACAACAAAAGCATATGCAAGGAAGGCGAAGATACAAATGATGCATAAGGACAAGACAAGTTTATTGACCTTTACTAAGCCTTGGGCACCAGTCAGCCCGACCAGAAGAAGAAAAAAATCGACATAATTAACAAACTTCATCATAAGCAGGAACAATTGTGCAACAAATTTTAATTTTAGATCTCCCCCACTTAATCTCACATTATCTCCATGTGATGACAGTTGCAAAAACTAAGAGAAATAGAAGGAAAGAAAGGTAAAGAAGTTCGGCACATGCGATGATGGGACGCTACCGTAATTGCTAACGTCTTTGGGGTTGTGTTCATTAGGAAAAAACACATTGGGTTAATGGAGTCAAGGTGCCAGGAGCAACTAGTTATAAAATAAAATGTCTTACTCATGAATTGCCTCCCATAAGCGTCTTTGTTTGGTGACGTTGGCTCACATTGCCCATATGTTCAGTTCGTGTAAGATTCCTGAAGTTACAGCTTTCACTGTTTTTCTTTGCCTAGAAAGAGATAATTGAGATGATTTAATAACGAGTTTAGTTCGAAGGGCAATAGTATAGAATGAGTGGATGGTAACTTCAAATTATTAGCACTATATTCTAAATGCTTTATTGCCTCCATCTTATACACTAGGAGTGTGCTTGATTGCACGAAAAAGTAAAAAGGATGAGAGAAGAGCGCGGAAAAGTAAAAAAAATAAAAATTTAAGTCTATTTGATTGGGAAAAAAAGTGAGGAAAAAATTAGGATGGATGACTATTTTTTATCATAATACATAAAAATTAATCATTCCAAATTAAAATGATGAAATGAGATAGAGATGTGTAGGTTAGCTCAAAAGTATGCAATTTTCAAATTTTTTTATCACAAAATATAATTTTCTACCATTTTTCCATCTCTCCTACCAAGCACACTTATGAAAAGAAAATTTATATTTTTCATTTTTTTAATTTTCTACCGCCTTAATTTTTCATCTTTCTAAATTTTTTTCCACCGTACCAAGTAAAGCCTACATCTTTTTCATTAAATTTTTTATTGAAGATAAAAATAATTTTTTTTTCTAATAAAGTAGGAAGAATGCATTTTTAGCTTTAAAATTATAAAGACTAAATCTCAAATTTTGACAAAGTACAAGGATTAACAATATATTTACCCAAAAATTGAAGTTCTCTTTTTAATTTATTATTATTAATGTAAAATCTATTAATCGATAACAATTTGTAAGTATGTTAATTATTATTATTTTTTAAAAAAATTCATTATAGGTTTTAATTATATTTATTCTTTTTAATATAATGTCTAAAATTATTCACAGTTACTCCCTAATTCATAAATAAGAGAATAATACATTTTTATGAACTCGAACCCATATTCTTTTACATTGATAACAATGCTCATGTCAATTAAATTAAAACCCGATCAATTATCCATTTTATTTTTTAAAAACATATATATATATATATAGAGTTAGTATCGATTTATTAATTTAATGGCATGTAACCGTACATATCCGAATCAAAATTGAAATGCCAGAATTAGTAAAACAAATTTTACTACAAAAGTAATAAACTGTACACCCAACTTTATGTCAAGAGTTGATAAATATTAGTTAAATATATCAAATAAAAACATACGAACATAAAATAAATTTATAATTAAATTTTAGAGTATACTTTCATAAACATATTTATAAAAAGAAATAGTTAATGATTTTTTTTAAAAAAAATTCGACATATATCGAAATCATAAATAATAAACATAATCACAAAAGAATATTTATACACAGCCACACATGTGGTATGTGCACATGGTGCTCAGAAAAAAAAATTCAATTTTAATTTACTTTTTAAAAATATCGTATATTTTTGTTTATAAAGAACAATCATAAAAATTTAAAATCAGAAAAATGGAAAAAAAAAAAAAAAGGCATCAACAATGTTTTTGTGATTATGATTGTGAAAATTTGAGGTTAAAATTATATGATGTTTTCATTGAATCGGTGGTTATCGGTTAAATTAGTTAAATAAAAAAATTAAAAATTAAAAATTAAAAAAATGATTTAATTGTTAGTCCAATTGGTTCGGACTGCTTCAATACCATTTTCCGGACAGATACTTTGGTCGATTCTTGATTCAATTGGTCCGGTTCAAACATCATTAATTTTTACATTTATTTTGATTTAATCTAGTGTATTTGGTTATTGTAAGATAGTTGATCTTGATTATAGTTATTCGAATTGTATTTATTATAATTTTATTTATAAATTCTTCTAAAAAATTAGTGATTATGGTTATAAAAATTAAATTTTTAATATAAAAAATAGTTATACACGAGCCATTTAAATTTTAAAAAACCTATACTTTATAGTTATAATAATAATTCAAGTTTGTTAAAACATGAAATATGGGGTGGTTTGTTATCACGATTCACATCGTAAAGGTTCGACGAGTTGCATGTATAAAGGTGATTCACACTATGAAAGGTGAGGAGAGTCACTAAACTTAGAGGTTTCAAGAAGTCTCATGAGCTTAGATAGTTACTTGGGAGAGATTTGGCAAAGCTTAGGTAGCTCTCTTGGAGCTCATTTCGTTCTTGTAATGGAAAGGATTTTTATGGAAGAGGGGAAGCTCTGATATGGGTCTTGTTGAAATGATGCTCTACTATATACGTGGTGGTTATAGGAGCATGGCCATTTCATTAGGATGTGAAGGTAGTGTGTGGAATGAGTATAACAATTATCCCCCACTCAAGAATGAAATTATAAAGTGATTTTCTTTGGGGCAATACTTCTTAGTAATGTGTCTAGGTTATCTTGTTGTTGTGGCAGATATTCGTAGGCTTTAGGGGCGAGTTTGGTGAATCACTCCCGTGGTTTTGATGATAATATGCAATAGCATTTTGCTTAAGAAATACTTGAGAAGCAAATTTAGCGTATTAGAAGGGTGCTTTTAAGTAGATAAGGTGGACATATAATGATATTATCCCTTAAAAAGGAATGCTTGAATAAATGAGATAGATATATAATGAACTTTTCAATGAAAGGGTTCACCTGAGTGAGTTAACTCTGCAATAGTAGATACATAATGAACTCTCCAAAGAAGGGGTTCGTATCAGTGAGTAAACTCCATAAAAGTATATATACACTGAACTCTCCAATGTTGGGGTTCGTATCAGTGAGTGAACTCCATAAAAGTATATATACACTGAACTCTCCAATGTTGTCTTTATTTATTTATTTTTGCTTTTACTTATTTAGAATTACTCCTACCTACATAAATAAACTTATTGTAATCCTATGATTTGTTTAAGGTACTCCTATCTTACCTAGTGTGTTGTAGTGTTAGCCGTTGAAGCCTTAGAAGGCTATCTCTAATAAGGCTAGTAGTCACTTTTTAAAAAAGTTGACTTTAAGAGGCCACACCCAATGGGGGCATTAGAACCTTAAAAGGTTTCACTGAAAATGGAATTGGGGCCCTCAAAAGGCCTATGCTAGAAATGGTACTGGGCCTTAAGAGGCCTCTCTTGACGAGGTATTAGAGCTTTAAAAGGCTTCACTAAAAATCACACTAGGGCCTTAGCATGTTATTGTTGTTAGATAGTTGCTTCGTTGATAGTCACTTTTTAGCTAGTTGGGGCCTTAAGAGGCTTTGTTGAAAACAACCTATTTTATTAAAGTGACTCAAAAAATTTTAATATTTACAAAAATGACCCAGGTTAAAAAATAATATTTACAAAATGGCCTGAAATGGACAGTAAAATGGGGTTTTGGCTTGTCAATGGCCGGCACTAACTCGTATTTTAGACCAATGATTGCCTAATAATTGTGTCAAGCTTTAAAAAATTAATTTTTTTGATTTTGGCCTGTCAATGGCTGGCACCAAGGTATTTTTTTTTAAAAATCGTATCATACTGATATACAAAAATACCAGTTTTTAAAAAAAAATTTGAATGGCCAGCACCAAGTATGATTTAAAAAAAAAATTTTGGTGGTGGCCTGTCAATGGCCGACACCAAGTACGATTTTAAAAAAAAAATTGGTGCTGGCCTGTCAATGGCCGGCACCAACTCGTATTTTTTTAAAAAAAAAATTTTTTGGTACTAGCCTGTCAATGGTCAGCACCAAAAAAAATTATCATATATATATATATTTTTTTTATCTTCCATTTGAGTTTTTGTTTGCTTTTTGTTTACTTTAAAAATTATAGTTTTTTCTTTGTCGAGAAGAAAGCAACATTTTTTAAGATGAGTTCTCAAATTTTGTTTGTTTATGTTCATTTCGATGGAGAAATGATAAATACAACTGAGGAACGCTGTGTATTTCGAAGTCGGAAAAAAATAGGAATGAGATTCAACAAGCGTATTTCTTTGTCAGATTTAAAACGGAAAATCAGTACAAAGATAGCAAGTCGTTGCGGAAAGTAAATGTTGAGATCGTTTTACAAATTTCCGATTTCAACTGATCCGCTAAAGTTCTTAGAAATGGAGCTTGAAGATGATGATGATCTAGGGACAATGATAGCAATTTATTGCTCTTATGAGATAGAAAATCGCAACCCAATTGAGTTGTTCGCAAAGATAGCTGAATCAAATCCGATTCAAGTTGTAATTCCAGCAAGCCAGCGCTCTGGAATTGATTTTGATCTTAACGTCTCTTGGGAAGATCAGTCGGGTTTTGGATGGTCAATGCCAGCTTTCAAAAATCCAAACACCGGTGAATGTTTGTATAACATCCCAAACCCGTTTCCTTATCTAGAGATCCATCCAGAAGTGTTGGCCACCATAGAAGATGTTGATTAAGGGTCCGATAATGATGATCACTCTCACCGTGATCCAAACGATGATTTCAGTGACCTCGATTTGGATGACATCCCTAAAGACATAGACGAAGAAGGGCCGGTGGAGGGTGAAAATGCAAACCCCTATTCGGCTTGGAACACGGGCCCTGGTATAGTTATAAGAAATAATCTAGGGTCCTTCATGATCGATGTGGATCCTGATACAGCTATAGCACGCGAGTTCCCGGAATATACAAATATTTGCCTACTCACCTACTTGATGAAGAATTCGACGATGAAGAGTTGTTTGTGGGACAATAGTTTGATAACAAAAAAGACTGTTTACATGCTATAAAACAACTTAGCTTGAAGTTAGGTGTAGGTTATAAAGTAACGAAGTCGATGCAGTCTTTGTCCATAGGAGAATGTTGGAAAGCATCAAGTGGTTGTAAATGGCGTGTCCAAGCTGCATTAATGCAGCAGACGCAGATGTGGATGATAAGGAAACTAGAAGGCCCATACATATGCACGTCCACTCGTATGTTGCAAGACCATGGAAAGTTAGATGCAGAAACTATATGCAACTGCATCATTCCTTTGGTGAAAAAGTCACCCACCATTCAGGTGTCGGTCCTTATTGCAGACATGCAAGCTTGATTCAAGTATAAAGTGTCGTACTAAAAGGCATGGTGGGCAAAGCAAATGGCGATGTGAGAGTTGTATGATGATTGAGATACGTCATACAACGAGCTTCAAGGGTGGATAGCAGGGATGCAGGAGTATGTGCCAGGGACAGTGACTGATTTACAAACACTGTCATATAAAGGCCCAAACGGGGAGATACAATCGGGGAAACGAGTTTTTCACCGTTTGTTTTAGACATTCGAGCCAGGTGTTAGGGCCTTCCTGCACTGCAAGCCAATGGTACAGGTGGACGGGACATGGTTGTATGGCAAATACACACAAATACTCCTGATTGCTGTTGCACAAAACGGCAACAAAAATGTACTTCCGATCGCTTTCGCCATCATGGAGCAAGAGTGCTTCGAGTCTTGGAAATTTTTCCTCACAAATCTGCGAAGGCACGTTGTCATAGAAGACAATATTTGCCTTATATCAGATAGATCGAAAGGATTTCTTGCTGCGATAAGGCGATCGGGGGTTCCATGGAGGCCTGTTTATTGCATTCGACACATCGTGGCAAACTTTTATAGAGATTATAAGAATAAAAATTAGAAAAAAGAACTTGTGAGCATGGGTAAAAAAAATTTTGTTTGTATTTATTTCAAAAATTACTTTTCAAATTTTTTTTTGTTTTTAAAATGATGATTTCAAATTAAATATGCAGCTCATGAGTTAGAACCGCGAAGATTCAGGCAGAGGCTCGCGAGGCTTGAATCTCAAATGTCATCTTTACCAACAGATCTCCGTACATGGTTGGGTAACATGGAGAACTGGCAATAGACTCAAAGTTACGATAAGGGGTTTCGGTATGGGCAGATGACGACCAACCTGGTAGAGGCGGTCAACTTTGTATTGAGGCGCACACGCCATCTCCTGATTTCTACTGTGTTCTCAGCAACATTCTATAGGCTGGCAACATTGATGCCTAAGATGGGGATGAGACAAGCTAAGCAGATCGAGGCCGGGCATGTGTATGTAGAGGCCATCTGAAAGGCCATGGCGGTAAATAGTCGAAGGGCACAAACAATGAACACTGAATTGTATTCGCGCAACTTGCAGACTTTCCAAGTTCAAGAGTACATTGATCGTCGTTCGGGTCTTCCATCTAGGTCGTACGCGGTTGATCTACAAAACAAACGATGCGAGTGAGGGATATTTTAGACTCTTCGATATCTGTGTGTGCATGTTCATGCAGCATGTGCGAGAGCAAACTTAAATGTTGAACAATTCATAGACAAGATCTACATGTTGCAACGCACATTACGTATATGGGGGAACGAATTTCCTGTAATGCCCGATGTCTCAAATTGGGAAGTTTTATTGCCTTCTTTCAAGATGGTGCCTGACTGTAGTCTCCGCAGACATCCTAAAGGTTGACCATAATCGACGAGAATTCGAAATGACATGGATGTCAGGGAGACGGGTGAACCCAAACTGTACACTGTGTGTCGAACATCCAGACACAACCGATCAACATGCCCACATCGTGTCTATGTTTCCGGTCAATCGTCTCATAATGCTGGACTCTAAGATGACGAGTGATATATTATTAATCACATGTTCTTGTAAAAAAACATTGTAAATGAAATAAAATTAGATAAATTGTATGAGAAAAAATTAAAAATTACCTGAAAAGGTTGATAATTTAAATGAAACGAGTAAAAATTTTCATTGAAATGAAATGAGAAAAAGATTAAATTAAATTTGGAAGAAAGATAAATTAAAATGAAATGAGGGACACTTTTAATTTAAATAAAATGAGAAAAAAATAAATGAAAAGATAGATAATTTAAAAGAAATGACAAAAATAAATTGAATTTGCATTGAAAAATAGAAATTTTAAATGAAATGAAAAAAATTAAATTAAAATTTAAAAATAATATAAATGAATTGATAAAAAAATAAATTTGAATTGAAAAAAATATAATTTAGATGAAATGAAATGGAAATGGGAATGGAAATGAATTTAGAATGAAATGAAATTCGAATGAAATAAAATTAAAATGAAGTTAGGGACACTTTTAATTTAAATAAAATGAGAAAAAAATAAATGGAAAGATAGATAATTTAAAAGAAATGACAAAAAAATTAAATTTGCATTGAAAAATAGAGAATTTAAATGAAATGAAAAAAATTAAATTTAAATTTCAAAATAATATAAATGAATTGAGGAAAAAATAAATTTGAATTGAAATAAATATAATTTAAATGAAATGAAATGGAAATGGGAATGAAAATGAAATTAGAATGAAATGAAATTGAAATGAAATAAAATTAAAATAAAAAAAAAAAAGCTTGACAACACTAACCTGCGTCAGGCCTGTGTCACAGGCCTAAATGGCCAGGCTTAAGTCTTCTTTTACAGGCTTGACATTTATCAGGCCTAAGAAATCCAAAAACAAAATAAAATGATATTTTTTTAAACAAATTTAAAATTTAATTTCAGAAAAATGAATAAATTAAAAATTTTAATAAAATATGAAATTTTATAAATTTAAATGAAAATAAATACTAAAATGGAAATAATTTTTTTTAAATGAGATTTTTTTAAAATCGAAATAATATTTTTTTCTACCAAATTTTAATGAGATTTTTTTTAACAAATTTTAAATGAAAAATAAATAAAATGAAATGAATTAAAAACAATTGAAATGAAATAATTAAAATGAAAAAAAAATTAAAATGACTCATTACATGCCTGTGCCACAGGCCAAATTGGCCTGTCAATGGCCGGCTTCTTTTATCAGGCCCGACATTTATCGGCCTAAAAAACCAAAAAAATTAATATTTTTTAACCAAATTTAAAATTTAATTTCAGAAAAATGAATAAATTAAAAAATTTAATAAAATATAAAATTTTATAAATTTAACTGAAAAGAAATACTGGTATTTTTGTATACCAATATGATATGATTTTAAAAAAAATACCCTGGTGTTGGCCATTGACAGGCCAAAACCAAAAAAATCAATTTTTTAAAGCCTGACACAATTATTAGGCAATCATTGGTCTAAAATACAAGTTGGTGCCGGCCATTGACAGGCCAAAACCTTATTTTACTGTTCATTTCAAGTCATTTTGGTGATTATTTTTGAACTTGGGTCATTTTTATAAATATTAAATGTTTTTAGGTCACTTGTAAAATAGCCTTAAAAACAACATTCAGGCACTCGAAAGGCCTACGCCAGAAGTCACTCTAGGGCATTGAGAGGCCTTACCTGGCGGAGGACTAGAGCCTTAAAAGGCTTTACCAAAAACAACATTAGGGTCCTCGGAAGACCATTGTTGTTGGGCAGTGCTTTTTAGCAAGTTCGGGCATTAAGAGGCCTTAGCAAATAGGACAACAATTGATCCTTAAAAGGCTTTGTCGAAAACGTCATTATGGCGAAAAGCCAACGTTGAAAACGGCATTGGATCTCAAGAGGCTTCACTTGAGGGGACACTAAAGCCTTAAAAGTCTTTAACCTCATGAAGTCATGGTCAATGAGTAGTTGGTTTGATGAAAGGTTATCCAGTAAATCCAAGTATTCAAATTTACTTTAAATTTTAAATATGTTTATTGCCGTCATTAGATCCAAGTAAAAATTGCATAGAAATTCAAATCCAAATTCGTTATCTATAAAAACAAAATAAATTTAAATATTTATATCTCAAATTTGCATCTATTATCAACAAAAATAAAGTAATAAATATTAGAGAATTAATATCAACATAAAATAATAATTAAATAATTAAATATTATCTAAAAAAATCGAATATCTATAATTAAATTTGCATATCGTTAACCTCAACACCAATCCTATGGATAATCATCATCATTTCAGTCGAGCTTTAAAATTGTATTTGTCACTTGCCAAATTATGATTCGCAATTATATAATTACTTTGTTGTTTCTCCAATAAAACAGTTAGTTTATTAAAATACATAGTTATAAAATTTTAATTAAATCCATACCATTTTCACCGAATACAAATGTTATTACATCTTTCAATTTGTGTTTTTCTTTTACTCTCACATAAGAAGAGATTGTATGAAATTATGATTCTACATTATTTTTATCCTTTTCCAATGGTAGAATGATAAATTATATTTTTTTCTCTCTTGATTTTCAGTATTTTTAGCATTTTTAGTTGGATTTAAATTTTTTCAGAAAAAAATAAAATTCAGAAGGAAAAATCTAACTTGTCTTTCTCTCATTGAAAAAGGATAAGAATGACGTGTAATAACAGTTTCATACAATCTTTTCTTATTCTCACTTACATTTTTCCCAACTTGAAAATGTTTTTATATAACTTCAAAAAATTAATTATGTTATATATGTTTGCTGAAATCAAGCAATCCATATTTGAATGCTCTACCCCAAACAAAACCAAACCCATTTAACATCATAAGAAATAACAAAACATGTATAGTAGTAGTATGTGGTGGTTATGCATTAGATTAATGGGTTAAACAAGTACATTTGTTCTTGCATTGACTACTTTCAACATTCAACAAAATATCTATGGTCTCCTTATGCCCAAAGCATTTTAAGTCAACAAAAGGGTTTAATAAAGAGTCGAAAGCAGCCTGAAGCTGTTGCACCATTTTATTAGCACCAAGTGATTTTCTCTAGGATTTGAACTGCTTCTTTCATGGACGGTCTCTTTTGTGGCACAACTGACACGCAGCTAAACCCTAACCTAAAACATGTTAGAATGGCATCTTCCTTGCCTTCCAGGTCACCTTTTATCGCCATGTCACCCAACCGAACCGCCCGGTTCTTTTCTTCCCCAATTGAAGCAGCTGCCACCGCCCATTGCTCCAGCTCTCCCGTCGACAACACCCTCCCACTGAGGAGCTCAAGCAAAATCATGCCAAATGAGTAGACATCCCATTTGGGGTTTGGTTTGAGGTTCTTCAATGATTCTAGTGCTCGATAGGGCGTGGAACAAGTGGCAGCCGCATGGGGGCTAGGATTGGTTGGGGTTATGGGGTGATCAGATGGAGCATCACGAGAAGCTGTGGACCGTTGGCTGCTTATAAACCTGATTGATGAAGAATTGTTTGGTTTGTAGGGAGCGCCGTTGCGAGAGAGAAGGCGGTCTAGACCGAGATCACTTATTATGGGCTCCATATTGGAATCCAAAAGGATGTTGGTTGGTTTGATATTGCCATGAACTTGTTTCTTTTCATGAATGTAGGCCAGTCCCCGAGCCACTCCTCTTGCTATTTTAAGACGGGCTTCAAGAGGTAAATGCCAAACTGATGATGAGCCTGATCTTCCTGTTTTTGAGTTCAAAACATCATATCATATTCAAGTAAATATAATTGATAACAGGTCCATATATTTTCATGGTTAGAATTCAGTATATGTATAAAACAATATTGAAATAGGATATTTTAGAAAGCCTAAGAATTAAAAGAACAGAGGAAGAGTGGAGAATGGGGTCAATTCAAGGTGGTGGTGGTGGTGGTTGGGTGGGGGAGGGGGGGACCAAATTCTGTCTTAAGTTATGTTTGATTGTTATCTTCACTCAGAAAATACCCGAAAAGGTATTTTCATCTTTAACCAGAAACAATTAGTAAGTTCCACAAAAAGAATGGAAAAAGACAGAACAAATCGTTCCAAGTTTGAAGCAAACTTAAACTACACAAATCCCACATTCCCAGTGAAGTTTGATTATTTTTTCTTATAAAAAATTTGAAAATAAAATTATACATTTTAGAAAAATAAGTATTATATATGTTTTCGTTATTAAAAACAATTTTTTATTTATATTGAGAAACATTTTGTAAGCTTGGGTCACGCTTCTACTGCCATCATCCAATCAAAAGCTACAAAGTTGTCGAACTCATTGAAAGAAGAGTAAATGAGACATCTTATACATCATTATTGCGGGTCGTACACCGTTGGATAAGCCGCACGTATGCCGCATAACTGAAATCTAACGGCTTAAAATGCACAAGCGCATTCTAGCAGAAAGAGTATAAAACTTTATCGTGCACATGAACACATGCTTAGAAAGATGAAGCGGAGAGAGAATGTATGAACCGGCAGGAGCAATGCAGCGCATTTTAGTGAACAGAAATGGGTTACTGCTAACGTGCATATGATGAGAAAGGGAATGGAACTTACTGTAAGCGGTAGTGGTGCAGGCGAGGCTGCCATTGGAGACGTAGTCATAGATAACAAGCTTCTCAGTATCTCCCCAGTAAAACCCTCGAATCTTTACCAAGTTTGGGTGCCTCAACTTGGCTATTATCCTAACATGGCTTTCAAAATCCTTTAACCTCTCCACTGAACTCTCCCCTATCCTTCTTACTGCAAATGCAGTCCCATTCTCCAGCACTGCCTTGTAAACAATGCTCCACCCACTCGTCCCCAATATATAAGCCGATGCCTTCAACAATGTCTCTAACTCCAACTCTGTTTCCCCATCCACTGTCACCAGCTTCCCTGGTCTTTGGTTCACGTTTATGACTTGGTTTTTCTCTTCCAGGTCACTATCAGAACTGTTAGTCTCCGATGTCTCTATCAGTTTTAACTTCATGCATGAGCATGAACATGAACATGATGGTGATGATGCCGATGACGGTGGTGGTGGTGGCATTTTTGTTCTTAATTCCACATTCGTTTTCGAGACAATGACTTTCGGTTCTTTTAAGACGTTGCAGCTTGTTGCTGCGGTGCTTGGATCGTCGAGATGATCTTTTCGCTTCTTGAGTTGATAAACGTAAAGAATGATCATGCCGAGAATGGATATACCAGCTAAGTCTGCAACAGCTATGGCTGCTATGGTGCCTGGTTTTAGACTGCCTCGTGCTTGGTTTTGAATGTTGTTCGGTGATGAGCTGGTTACTGGGGTTGAGACTACTGTATTTGGTATCACTGCAATTGCTGGTGATATGGATTGGGACATATTTGGAGGAGTAGAAAGCGTTGAAGGAACTGCGCAAAGGGTTTTCAATGGCTTCCCGCATAGATCAATATTACCTGAAAAGAACTCCATTTTCTGATTAAGCAAAGCTACAGACTCTGGAATTGCCCCACTTAAATTATTGAATGAAAGATCAATGGTGGCGTTCTGAGGAAGTTTCTTTGCAAACTCTGGTGATATTGACCCTGAAATCTTGTTGTAAGACAAGTTCAAATAATTTAAATGAACACCGCCAAGATCCAAAGGGAGAGACCCGTTAAGCAGATTCGATGACAGATCCAGAACCTCAACTGAATCGAAACCGCTAGGTATATTACCTGACAAATAGTTGCCCTTTAAAGACACAACACTTAAGTTCTGCAAAGCTGTCAAATTTTCAGGTACCTTCCCAGCCAAGGCATTGTGAGAGAGATTCAAGAGCTGAAGACTAGCCAGGGCACCAATAGACTCGGGCAACGAACCGGAGATGAGATTACCGGACAAAGAGAGTACCTGAAGCTCAGTTGAGTTAAAGATGGAGCTTGGCAAAGTTCCATTAAAATTGTTGCTTGATAGATCCAAGTGGCGAAGGTGTTGAATATGGCCAAGGTCTTCCGATATTGAACCATGAAGATGGCTGTTGGGGAGAACCAAGCTGGTCACCCTTAACCTATCTGGTGTTCCTGGAAGCCCAATTTCAGTGCAGGCTACTCCTGTCCATGCGCATGGCGTTTTATCATCACGGTTCCAGCTTTGCAAGACTGACAATGGGTCACTGAGGATGGCATGTTTGAAAGAAAGCAAGAGGACCCCATCAGTGTTGAGAGCTAGTGAAGGAACCATAAGGAAAACAAGAAGGAGAAAGCTGAAGCAGTGGGAATTGCTCCTCTTGAAGCCCATGGATTCTTCTTGTAAATCTTGAGCTGATTTTGAGTCTCAGGCTACACATTCATTGAAGCAAAAGTATTTAGAACCGAAGGTGGATCTGCTAATAAAAGCTAAGAAATGGGTAGAGAGCAAAAGTATGGCACTGATTTGAAGGAAACCAAACACAACACAGAGCAGAGTTGATAATAATTCAGCACTAAATTAAAGGGAAAGCTGTTATTTATTTCAGAGAGCAATGCAGAGGTTTACAGAGAAAAAGAAAGAGGCTGTTTCTTACCAGAAGTGAAGTTGATATAATGATGAAGGGAGCTTAGCTTATCAAGGTATAAGATGAGAAAAAAGACTGACGTTGTACTATCTCAACTTTAAGTAAACAGAGCTGTTTGCAGTGTATAATTAGGGGAGGAAAACAAGATAGAAGCAGAGACAGAGACAGAGGAATCGCCTATCTGGCCTATTGAGTTTAAGGTCCATAACTTTGCAGTGTATTGATTTTATTCACATTGGTCCCTCTCTCTCTCTTTGTCAGAATAGCATGCTGAGGCTGCCCCACTCACCATTTTCGTTTTTCTTAGGCTCTTAAGAAGTCAGTTTCTGTGTTTCCTGTGTTTCCCCGGTGAAGAAGATTTGGAGATTGTATTCAGTTCAACAACACATTCCCAATTTTACTTAAGTTAAACACCTAGCTTAGGATGCTTGCAAAAGTATACTATTCAACAGTTGTAAAATCTAAAAAGGAGAAAAAGAGGGAAACAAAATACAGGGGATAAGGGTAAAGGAGGTCAGGGAAGGTAAAATACTTGGGAACTAAAGTGCAAAAAGAGGGAAAGGCAAAGATCAAAATTCGACCCTTACTAGTGTCTTGTCTCCACATGGAAGCTGCCATTTGTCAAAAAGCAAAAAAAAAAAAAAAGGCTATCCCACATCTGTCACGGGCGAGACAAGACATTGAATCAAAGAAAAAGGCTTTAAGAAATCAAAGGGTAGCAAGTATGGGTCTGGTGTGACGAACAACTCTTTACCGTAATGCCCTATTTTCAATCAGCCTACAACTAATCTTTATTCACACTAGAAATTTTGTAACATCCTTAGCCAATCAACTTAAGGTTCTTTTACAAATAAAACATTATTTTTAAACTTAACTCATCTTCTAGATTATTAAGAAAATTAGGTCTGGTAAATCTGTCACATGGGATGGGCTCAATCAAAGTGCGACATGTGATAATCATTTTAATTTTTAAAAAATAAAAATTCTAACCTTGTGATGTTAGATAACTGCTTTTAACTTGCTTTCTTACAACTCATGAAGGAGGAAAATTATTTTATTCACTATTTCTATTACATTATTTATGGTTCTGTTTAATTAAAAAAAAACATATTATTTTTTTATATCATATGTATATTTAAATTAAATTTGTAAATAAAAAATAATATACTTTTTTTAATTGAGTTGGACTATAAATAATATTATAAAAGAGATTTATAAAATAATGTTTCATCATCACATATATAAGCAAAATCTCAACCGTTGGATATTAATTTTCCCAATCACATCACGTTACATACATATATCAACGGTAAAGATTTCTTATTACTACTTGATTCACAGTGAATCATTGAAGGGTTTTTTTCTTCTTCTTATTTTCCTTTCATTTTTATTTACTCTATAAATGAAAATCTTTGAAAAGATTGCATCATAAAATTGTATATTGAAAATAAGTCAGATCTCCAAGCCTTTTCTTCCTTTTTTTTTTTTTTTTCTTTTTCTCTTTTCAAGAAAAATTATCACTTATTTTATTTATATATCAGAATTTTGATTTAATATAGATTTACACATGAAATTTTAGTTGCGATTCAAGTATATATATATAATTTTAACTTTGACTCAATTCTACATATTTAAAATAATATCATATATTAAATAAAAAATTATGTATAATTCTTTTTTTTTTCTCGAAAATTATCACTTATTCTAACTAGGTTGAACCCATCTTATAATATGTCTAGTTCTTATTTTACAATTATTAAACTATTATCTAATTTCGTATTTTTAAATTACCTAAAAAATAATTTATATTTTTAAATATTTTTAAATTAAATAGATATATTTTTAGGAAAACCACGTTTCAACTAATCTTACTTTTCGTAATGAAAAAAAAAAAACAATATCCCCCATTTATTTGATTAGAAATTAGAATCTCTCTATGTAGTTTTGATCACAGGGGGAGCTGGTGTTTTGGTTTGTCTTGTTAGCTAAGCAATCAACTTGTAGCATTGGTAGGGGCTAAGCAAAATAGCAAAGGTAGATGGCGGTCTAAAATTTCATGTGATATGAGGAAAGAAACTCATCAAATCCGTCAGATGCTCATGTCATTGGGGGTGGCAGTACATCATCCCACAACCGTGGATGGGGGTGGCGATCACATTTTAATAAGCACGGGAAATTATCCCAATGTGTTATTTGGGGGGATGTTTGTGAATGCAAACTTAAGGAAATACTATCAGTACAGCATGTAGTGTGAAAGTCATAGTCCAATTTAGTTAACCCACCTGTTTGTTTGTCTGTCTGTCTGTCTGTCTGGCGCTCCTTTTTATAAATTTTTTTTTTCACTTTGTCAAAGAGATTACAGGGAATACCCCGACAGAGTGTACGTTAAAAAACCTGAAACTCTTGTTTCTTTTGCCATCTTTTTCTTTCTTTTGTCGCTCTCTCATTTCACATGCTACACCATCTTGCCTTTTATGATTGATTGCATTAATAAGATTTGATCCTCTCTTTCTAATGAGTAAGACCACCACAAGGCGGTGGTGAATGTTTGATTGAGTTTCGGACTGTTGGGTTTGGACGGCCGACTAGGGTTCAATACCCCAACCACATATAACATAGAGCTCCGTCTAATTGCAAAGATGACGAACCCTCAATTTGAGATACTCTATTTTATTCTATAATATTCACTTCTAATTATTGTTTTTTTATCCATTCCCACAATTTCATACTTGTAAGTAAATCTGCCTTTAAATTCTACACTTACTTGGCTTAAATTGGTTTTTTGTCTTATATTATTCCTCCTTTTATTTCATAATTTATTTATTTTTTACGTCAGATTATAATTTATATGATAGTTCATGAAAAATATCGTGTTGGTTTTTTTTCCTCGATACTTAATTGAGTTAATGTTATAAGTTAAACACATATTAATTTAGCTGAAAAGAATAAATCAAATTTATATAATAAAAGTAATATATTAGTAGAATTATATAAGTAATTTATTTTTCAAAAATAAAATAAAAAATTATACGCTTTAAAGATATGAGCTTAATTGTCAATATAACCAAAATCTTATTTATCAAAGAGTGAATATTTAATGTACTTTCTATGCATGATTCTCATGCACCATGAGTGAACAATGACACAATATTTCATTATGATAACTTTATATAAACATAAATTCAAAACTCAAAATTCAATATAAACTATGTTGATGTGGACCATGACATCTGATGGTCGGATTAATGAATTTGTTAACAACCATGTCAACCAGGTAACAATCAATTATGGAAATTTTTGGTAAAATAACTTGATTAATAAAAATTCTAATTTTTAAAGACTCAATTAGTGTGTTGTTTTCGGGAAAAAATTAAAATATTTTTAAAAGAATTCCTCCCAACACTTAAACCTTTATTTTAATTTCAGTTATTTTTACCTTTATAATCAATCTCGAAAGATTTTCTGTTGTCGTTGTGGATGCTTATCAAGGTTTGCAGATTTCGATAACAGTTGAGCATCATTTGCTGTTCATTTCCATTACGAAAATTTCGCTCCCTTTCTATCTTTTTCTTTATCTTGCATTCAATTATGTCGTTCAGAATAGTTACATGAAGCTAATTTGTTTATAGTGGTTAGAGATTTAATTGGTTAAAAAAATAGAGTAAATTCTGATTTAGATTAATAATTGAATTAATTATTTTATTCATAATTATTATTAATTTGAGTGAGGATGGGTTAATAATTATTATTAAAAAGATACAGGAGTTGATTTTAATGATAAAATCATGTAGTTATCTAATTCAGTTAAGCTATATATTAACTACTAAAGCTAGATTATAACTTATAAGATATACACCACCATAGAAGAAGGTACAGTTAAGAATTTGTAAGCTTTATACCAATTTAGGTAATTTATATCTTGAAATAATTTCAAATCGGTAGTTGAATCAATCAGGTCATTGGTTCGTTGGTTTGATTGATCCAACTAGTCTAATTAAAAATTATTAAAAAATTCAAAAAAAAATCAATTCAACCACCAGTTCCCAGTCTAATTAGTTCAAAGTTAATATTTGGACTGACACCTCTATCAATTCTCAATTCAACCAATCCAATCTGATTCAAACAACGCTGGATACTATGAGTTATTACACCTAGATTAGGAATCATTTTGGCTTAAATTAGTAAAGGGCATAGGTTATTAATTGGGAACATGTAAGCCATGCAGGTACGGTGGGATTTGCATGGGACCTGAGAATTAGAAGGGATAAAGTGGAAGAAAATGATATCCATGAGTGGATAAGGTTGTGGATAATTAAGAGCAAGCAGGCATCTAGAATGGTCTATGGCTTACATGAAATATTGCTTGTGTTGTGTAGTGCATCTGAATTCAATGAAATATGACACTCTTACAGGGAGTGATGCCAAATCCAATCAGAAGGTGAATAATTGCTAAAGACAATGATTCGCTCATGTTAAAAATGCAAGTCTAGTTTGGCATTCTTTCAATAAGAACCCAGACATTCACATCTGCCCCAAAACGAAGGGGTTCTTGTGCTACTGATTTTATATTACTTTCATTGACCAAGAGGTGCGACAACATGATAATATTAAGCTAAACTGCTTTTATAGTGATGGAAGCCGCTGCTGAATTTGGAGTCTGGACAAATTTGTTTGGAAGGCACCGGCAATGACAAACCTCAACATTCACTGCTCTTTTTTCTTTCTTTGGCCAACAAGATTCACTGTTCACTGCAACCCATTCTTCAAGACATACATTGGATTAAACCGTAAACCAGGATTATAGTAATAGATGATAAACGATTAGAACTCCAGTGCTTAGTTAAAAATCTAGCTTTAAATAGCCACTCCACCCCCCCCCCCCTATTATATGTCCCAAATTCCTATATATATATCTGCATGCATCCGTGTATACATATAGAAAACAACCACCATAAGAGAAATGTATAAGCTTGGATTTCATTGCCACAAACAAGCTTCCTCCGCCCCTGGAGGATATCTTTCCCCAATCCACAAATGAGTATGAAAAAAAAAAAAAAAAAAACCACAAACGTATAAACTGCAGGCCAAGACTTAAAAATCAAGAATATAGGGTTCCCATAAGTGGGAAAAAGAAAGGAAAAAAAAAGAAAAGTTGAATCTTCTCCCAACAATATAAGTTATCAAGGTTAGTCCAGCAGCTCCTAAAGAAACTCATCTAGTATAAGGAATATTGATGGCATCGAGCAAAAAGAAATCAAATGCTTCACATCTTCAAAACCCAATTCTATGCCTCTTGTCTCACTAAACCACCTGAATTCCCTGCATAAAGTAAGTGAGAGAGAGAGGGAGAGAGAGGGAGAGATTGATAAACAAAGAGAGATGCAAGTGGAGCCGACAAGTGAGTTCAAACAAGACAATTGGCTTTAACGATTAATCGATCTGGACATCACACCCCCTCTAGATGACTTGTTGCTAATTATTCAATTTGAGACAATGAGAATACGGGATTCTCACTTGGTAACCGGATTACAAAAGCAACATATGTTGGAGGGAAAAGACCATTCAGAACTTATCATTTACGAGTTATATGTTATTTGTTGCATTAATTTTGTAGGACTACAAAAGCAACATATGTTGGATGGAAACGACCATTCAAAACTTATCATTTATGAGTTACATGTTATTCGTCGCATTAATTTTGTAACCTCAACTCATGTGGCCTTCACACAGGCCTGTAAGAGGCATCTAATCTACATTTTTATATTATTAAGTCATATTTTCATGAAACCTCTCTTGAATAGGTTTTCCAAATGGGTAAACTGACATCTAGGCTATAGGTTTGCTCAAGGTGACATTAAAGTTTTATCATATAGGGATCACATCCCGAATAACATCAATAACAAGGAAAATTTAGAAGACAAGAGTAATAGATTTGACACCTAAGAACTTCTAGTTTGTGAAAGACATATGTCTTTTGATATTTGGATAATGACCTATTATCCAAAGCCTAAGTTTATTCCTTGCTCATATTTTATTCCCTAAATCCAAAACATTCAATTAGGCATTAGAGACTGTTTTATACATTAGCAGATCTCATTTAGTGAGGTGTAAAAAGGAATTCATTTACTTATTAGAGCAAAATCCAATTGGAGAAACAAATGCCGAACTAGTAAAATAAATGCATTTTAAAAATAGGGCTTCGCAGAAAAAAATCAGAATTGAAATCACATGTAGAGAATTGTTGATATTAAGATCGTGCACTATGCAAAAATTAGCAATTAAATAGGCAAAAAGATTGAACTCCAGGCATATCATGAGCAATCACAATTAACAGAGCAACAATTATAATCTTAAATCTAACATAGCAACATCTTCCCAAAAGAAACGAATTTAGACAGTAAGCCATGCTTGAGGGATGAAATGTTGGCTATTAAATCCTTAATATTTTAATTCTAGGATTTAGCATTACATAACTTTTCCAGGGCAGGTACATTGGTCAAAATCACAAGATGTGCATTTACTGGAATTATACTTGCAATGTGGCATGAACAACTCAGTGTCACTTTCAACAGAGAATAATAAAACAGTTGCATAATCTAAATTAATGCAATAGAAACAATTTAAAAGGAGCTAGCTTCTTAGTTATTTCGACTAGAGTCAAGCAAGCATAGGCAGAGAGAATATACCAAACTTACCTACTGCATCTTCTTTTCCTTGTTTGAGGGCAATGGAAGCTTACTTAAGACCATTTCATCAAGTTTCCTGCACTGCTCTTGAAAGACTCCGTGCGCTACAGAAAGCTTCTCATCAATGTGAGGCTGGTACTTTTCATATACCAAAGGGACTGATAAAATAAGAATAATTCCTGTGGAACACATCCAAACAAATAGGCATAAATGAATAAAGTCAATGGAATCATCACAGTTACAGGATCGAACAGGGTCACATAACTTACCAATATAGGCCAGAGTGAGGAAGTTGAAGAGACTACCAATGAATGATACAAACCACAAGCTAAAGGCAACCTGATCAACAGACATATTAAAAACTTTGCAAGCCAAGCGCATTTTAAGGTTTTATATCAATTAAATGATATTATATAAAGGAAAAGCTTAACCTTAAGAAAAACTTTCAAATTTCTGCCGATGGTAATGTCATGTGCAATTGACAATACACAATTAAGCCATATTTGTAACTCATCCGCGACAATTCCAATTGTTCTCTCAGAAATTTCCATATTAGGAATTGGCGGCAAAGGTCTGCATATGAAAGCAGAATCACTTCCATTTTCTTCTAAGAAATCATCATGCACTGTTCTCATTAAAAAAGAAGGAAACAACTGTCTTTTTTCCGGGTACGAGTATTTTCCATCAAAGCATGCAATAGGATAAACAGTTAGTAAAGGAGAGATTAAAGAGTTTAGCAATGGAAAAACCTGTTGAGAAGTGAAGCAGATTTGGCCCACAAGAAGAGAATAACAATAAGAAGCAATAACACGTTGGCCACGAAAGTTAAGAAATTATAACCAGCTACTTCGAATAAGTACCACATCGTCGTTGCCGAGACTAGCATCACAGCTCCGCCACGCCATTTTCTCCACAATAGCACATCAGCAACTACCGGAAATACATGAACAAAATTACACCCAGACCTCAAAAATAAAAAAAAAATAAAACAATTAACAATCCCAAAATAAATCAGAATCATGTAAACCAGATGACATGTTGCTGAATAATATAATTAGCCTACGGAATATTAGCTAGTATTCGGAAAAGAAAAAATCCTCGAGAACACCCAATTATAGAAATGATCGTGGAAGCGAAACAGATCTATTGAGAAATGAAATGAAGAGGCTGCTGGGAATATATAGAAAGGGAAGGAAACCTGAGCCGCCACCAAGCGCTTTATGAACTGACGTACCAAGTGCAAGGCCGGAATCTCCCATGGGACGGGCGATTGCTGAAATTCGTTTTTTCTGCAATTTGATATCAGGGAGAAAGGAGAAAAAAGGGAGAAGGAGAGGGAGAAACAAAAACGAAGGAAGAGAGAAAGTGTACAGTCCGAAGAACAGCCAGAACAGGTCGGATCATGTCCTCATTAAAATGGGCTTTAAGCCTCTCCCTTAAGATGGGCTCATCAGGCCTGTTGTTTATTGAGCTAGCTCTAGCCTGATTATATAATGTAACTCTGGTCAGCCCAATTTTGTAGCCCATCTATGAGAAAGAGTTTAAATGAATCGGCATTTGAGGAAGGCAGGTGCCTAGTCAGAGTGAGAGCGAGCCTGGGACGGAGAGAAAAACAGAGTCGTCGTCGTTTTTACGCTTCCATCCCATCCGTAGACACAAACTAAGAGGTGTAAAAAGAAAACACGAAAGAGATCCCTACAGATCTCGGATCAAACAACCAAATCGAACTAACTCAAAAGTCAGAGAAAAGGGAAAATGTTACCAACGGTGAGCAAAACGCGTTCTACGCCCTCCACATCTCGACCTAACTCCATGTTCCCTCAGTACCTACGTCGAATTGTCAAGGTCCATTCTCTTTCCCTCTCTCTGGATCTGATCTTCCATTTCATCTAATTTCTATCCCGGAGTTCGAATCTTGTTGCAATTAGGAATAAGACTTGTCGGTGTTGGTTGCTTTCCTTTTTTTTCCTTACTTCACGTTGCATCTTTGCTCAAGTTCTTGATTGAATGAAATTTACAGATTTTACATTCTAATTTTTATTTATTATTGTAATTAATTCCAATCTTAGGACTTAGTGGCGGGTAATATCTGGCGTTAGAAAGTAGATTAAAAAGGTTGGGATGTTATAAAAGAGAAGTCATTAGTGTGAAATCCAGTCTAGAAGTAAATTCTAATTTCAATTTGGGAGAAGTAGTGATGAGAGAGTTAGGTGATTTTGGCGTAATAAGACTTTGGATCCTTATGTGATTCACGAATTTCTTCCTGGAAATATGCCAAGGTAACAACAACCTGGACCATTTTAAATTGAATCCCTACCATTCAGGGGTAATCTTATAATAAAATTAGTGATTTGACTTTTAATTATGTCTTTGCTGATTTGAGCAATATTGCATTGTTTTGCTAAGTTTTGAATGGTTTAATCCTCCCAAGTAATTTTGTGTGTAATGTATTTTCTTACTTGTCTTTTTCTTATATGTTTGTTATTTATTTAACTTAGATTTGGATGTAGGCCTCCGTTATAGCTGCGTGTGGGAATTTTCTCTTTTTTATATTTGAAGTATTATGCTAAAATGTATCAGTCATAGATGTTGAATTGCAATTGAACAATATATGCAATTAACTTGTAGAATGAATGGTGCTATTACTGTTACATTTCCTCATCATCATCATTGCTGTATATGGCTGCTTTATCTCATAGTGCTCCTCTTTCCTTTGTTGATTTGTGTAGTGGCAACAAATGGATATTGAATATACTTTCTGGCAAATGCTTCACCTATGTACTGCACCAAAGGTTGTGTAAGTATCGACCCCTTACCATCATTCTACTTGATTTCTATCATCCCATATTATCATCAACTAGTTACTGAGTGCTAAATCCATATAGTTCCAGGAGTAGATGAAATGTACCTATGTTGCTGACCCTCCATTTTCTGCTGACTGATTTTCAATTCTCATTGTCTCCATTAGATACATTTTTGGAGTCTTGAAATGAAATTTGAGCTAGTAATCCACTCTATCATAGAAGACTTTTGAGTGTTTACCATCTATTAGTTTTTGGCCCAGAAATTAGTATTTTTGAATGTTGATTATGTTTTTGGTCTGGGTAGAGGTCACAGGATTTTGACAGAAGGCTGCCTGTTGTATCCGGTATGGGAATCTTGTTATTGCTTGTCTGTGCCTATTGAGGGTTTTTTTTTTCTTTGGGGAGGGGGGGGAACTTTTATTGGGGAATGACGGGTTATTTGCAGGAAGGAAAGTCTTTTGAGTGTTGAAATATGCTTTTCTAATTATTTTAGTTCTATTGTGCATATGAATTACTATGGCGGATGCAGCTATCAGCACACAAAATATCACAAACGTAAGTTCGTTTCTGTTTAATTTACTTTTCTTAAAAATATGTTTATGCTAGCTACTTAAGTTCTAGCTATAATGTTTTTAATCACGGCATGCTACTTTTGTTCCTAGATATAAGTGACTGCAAATTAGTTGTGTTTCAAGTGACTTGCACACTATCTAGCTGTTAATGCCTATGCTATTGATAATTACCTCTCAATTGTGTAAATCATTTTCCACATTGTACTTTTTATGATAAGTGCCATCATCCTTTGGCCTATACGGTTGTATGTGCTACAATAAATTGCATTCTACATATTCAACTGGGTTGTACTCTATCAAGTGGTTTACTGAGTGTGACTTGGATATGCTTTCGGCCCTTGGGTGACTTTTCTGTGCCTTCTCATCTCCCCACCCCATTTAAAAGAAACTAGCAACATATTGGAAGCACACACAAGCCACTAAGAGTTATAGTACTAGTAATTCATTTAGCTTTAGAATTAATGGGTAAAACTAGTTTTCTCTGTTTTCCTTTTGGTTTTTAAGTTTCATGTTGCACTAACACGCTAAATGTCTGATGTAATTAAGTTCTTTCAACATCTAATGAAATATTAAATTTGTTTATTTGTCATTTTGGTTCAGAAACCAAGAACCAGTGGGCACGTGACGACCCTGCTTTTGTTGTAATCTGTAGCCTTCTTTTGGCAGTTGCAACAATAGCTTATTGTGCTGCGTAAGTTCCTTTTTTCCTTTTCAAACACGGCTGCATATAAAGAAAATAGATTACTAAGCAGTGAAACTTTAAAAGTGGTCCTTGCCTTTAGATTGGTGGGGGCATTTTCTGGATTTGAATTGGCCTTAGATTCAAATTTTACTGATCTCAGATTGGCATGCGTATGGTGTTTATATTTTATGTGGTATCTTTGTTGCAAGTTCTCTTATGTATCACTAGTAAGTCTTGGGTTTTTTCTAGTCATAAGCATCATGATTATGGCTGCATCATGAGAGTGCTAAGTTTTCCAAGTATGTTAAGATCATGGCCCCAGTGATGTTCTAACATATTTGGATTCTTTTATAAGAATGTTAATGGAGTTCTCTTACTTATACTTTTGCCTTTTCCTCTGAGCTGCTTGATATTTTGCTGACCAGCCATTGTAATATTTTGTTGTCTTCTATCTAATGCAGGTATGATCACAGTGCTGCACATGCTGTTTTTGTAGTTATTTCAGTATTGCTTTTCCATTTTTTACTTACTGGAGTATTTCTGGCTACATGTTGTTGGTAAGAGTTCAGTATCTGAACTGGAGTTAGTATCTCTTAAAAACTGTATCTTACTGTTAGCTCAGGATTGATGTGTAGCATATATGCTGATAATATATATCAATTGAGAAGCTGCGAAAGTTAGCTAATACCTCTCATTCTTTTGAAAACTCGACCTAAATAGACATATATCTGTTCTGTGTGTTTTGATTCTTTTAAATAGGTTTGAGGCTGGAGAAGAATGCTATAATTGTCTAACTGTTTTTATAACAGGGTATAGTTACGGTTGTCCAATAGGCTGTAGTGGTTTGTTGTCTAGAAGACATTATTCTTACCAAAGGATGGAGATCAAGCTTGTCATTACATTTTACTCGGAATTACTCTGATTGCTTGAGATAATCCTAATGAATTGGTAGCTGAAATTCTAAATTGATTTAACTTGATATGGTGGCTGTAGTCTTTATATTTTAAGCTTGTTGCATATCGTTATTCCAATCAGAAATTTTTTTAAGAACTCCAATGCAACAGTAAGAATGTATATGAGATGCTGAAGCTTCTGGTACAAATGTAAAGATGCAAAAATAGCAAAACTTTAGGCACCTGTTCTAACTAAGCAGATACAAGGTTCCCTAACACTACCATCTTTGTGCAAATAAATATTTATGCTATAATAGTTGAATATCCTGAACTGGTTGAAAGACCTGGAGTACTGTGCTGAGTTGTTTCTATAGCTTTATTTTTAACTTGAACAAGATACAAGCTGCAGGTGTATCTTTTAGTATATTCACAGTAGTATAGCAGGCACAAGTGCACTTTCTTTATGCTGAATTGCATTCCCTGACTCCATGCAGGTTCTTGACAAATGCTTACCTTCGGGAAGAGGCTCCAAATAGTCATGTTGTTGAACAACGGGTGGAATGGCAAGTTCAAAGACTTCTTTCTATCTTTCAAGAAATTTAATCTCTCTGTATGAGCTGTTTATACTGGCTTAATTGTTAATTGACAGATCTGGATCATCAATGCTTAATGTTTTCAGCCAGCTGCATAGTAGCTTATGAATATTAGCATGTAAAATAGTTGTGTGGTGCTGACTGTGGTTTTCCTTTGTTTTCGAAGGTTGTATGCATTTGATGTGCACTGCAATTCTTTCTTCCCGATGTTTGTAATGCTCTACGGTAATTTTATGGTTAATGCCTGTTTGACACTTCGTTTATAATTTCAGTAATAGAAAGGGATCTAGACGTGACTAACATTATTGTTTTTGGCAGTAATACATTATTTTGTGTCACCGCTTCTGGTAGCCCATGGTTTTATCCCTGAACTTCTGTCCAATCTGCTGTTCATGGTGGCAGCTTCTTACTATCACTACCTTAACTTTTTAGGTTATGACGGTAAGCTTATTTGCTTGCTCTTTTTCATTTATGTGTCTGGTGACTGGCCTATCATTATATTTTGGGGGGTATGTAACTGACATATCAATTATGCTGCAGTACTTCCCTTTTTGGAGAGAACAACCTTTTTCCTCTACCCAATTGGTGTCATAATTGTTCTATCCCCTATCTGTAAGTTTTCGACTTTCTATCTAGTTTTGTTTTTGCATGGGAATCATAGCTAAGCGGAAACTAAACTTCGTCCTTTGATGTGCAGTGATTTTAAGTGGCTTCAATCCTTCAAGATATTTTATGAATATGTATTTTAGCCAAAGGGTATGATGCGCAGATTTTGAGATTAGTGACTGCTTTGGAGGCTGCATCAATGTTAGAATGCTTGATGATTTGCGTACGTGTAAAAAAAGAAGAAGAAATGCAGCAAAAAATGAGAAAGAGGAAGGAAAAAAGGTAACCTCGACCTGAAGAAGCCTTTGTAGTCTTTCTTCATGGGTTTTTTTCTCTTACCATCAGGAACAGAAATCAGAACCGAATGAAGTTAGGTTAGAAAAGGATTTTTTCAGTGTTCAAGATTGATTGATCAAATGGAGCTATTTGAAATGTAATGATTTTGACCCCGTGTTTCTTATTAATATATATTTGTGTTCTATTTGAAAGAAGAAATCATAGCATATGGATTCTGCATTTTTGCAGTATTTATAATGCCTGTGGGATGTGCATAGGATTATAAGTTTGCCATTTGATTCATTGTGCCAATTATTGACGAGCTCCTTTAAATTATTGCTTGCTTGTGGAAGTGAGTTCGATGTATCTTTCTGTCAGCTTAGGATGTAACCGATTTCAGGCCAAGTTTTCCGTCATTGGTGATGCGCTGCATATGTGCAAATGGTTTGTGTATTAGTTTAGCAGAGAATAGGGATTTTTTATTATACTTCTCATGTCCCTTTTTACAGTTCATGGTAAGGAAGGAATAGGGATTTTAATATAATATTTGTAATTACAAGTTAGCTCTTGTTAGATTTGAAAAGAAAAATGAATTCAGTTTGGGTATTATCAGTATTTAATTTGAATAATTTATAGTATATATGTTAATATTAGCATTTAATTCTTATGTAAATATTTACTTTTTTGTCAAAGCCCCAAACCTAGGTTTTCCTTTTTCCTACTTGGCGGCCTCTCTCTCCCGCACCCAAGGCTTGTATATCAATCTTATTTCTACCCTTTTACCTTCCCTTCTTTACCTCAGTTAAAAAATTATGTAATAAATATAGATTTTAATTGAAATCGTAATCGAAAGATAATTAAGATTATAAATTTTTGGATTTGAGTCTCATTGCGTATATATTTTATATAAAAAAGATAAATTTTAAAATTTTACATAAATTTTAATTTGGTGCAATTATATACATAAAATTTTTAATTGTGGTTCTAATGTATACTTGAAATTTTAATTTTGATTTAATTATAATCATTTAAAGAAATAAATACATCAATTTATTTTTATATTGGATAAATATAATTGTGTATATATGTAATATATGATGTTACATTAATAATTGTGTTAATAATTTACAAAAATTAGATCAAATTAAAATTTAATGTATAAAATTGTAAAAAATTAAAGTTCATATTGTATAATTTTTCTTTTATCATTACTATATAGAGGGGGAAAAAGATAACAATGTTTATCCTCGTGTCATTCAATTAACCAAAGCTTTAACTATTACTCTGAATTACTCCAAATAAGTCTTGATGATAAATATTTTTTTGAAGTTAATATAATAATAACTCTTGATTGTGTAATATGATTTTAACCATTTTATTATTGTGCATTATTATTATATTTTAAAAATCACTCTAAATAAATGTTATTTTTATTTTGAGTACTTAAAAGATTATGTTAATTTAATCACCACAGTTAAAAGAAATTGATTAGTTGGAGAAATTTAAGGTCTGTCAAAAACTTATTGTCTTTGTCGATGTCTCCGTTTAACTTAAACCATATTATCTAATTTGGGTTTTCTTTATTTCTTATTCAGATGATAGTTTTCCAAGAAAAAGCCTCATTTTCAATTTTTGTTTTACTTCACTAACCTTGAAAGAAATAACAATCCCACTTTTCTTTCTCCCTTACGGTTATAATACTTTCTTGGATTGGTATAAAAGGTCAACACCATATAGTAACATCTTTGAGAGAAATTTATTATTGAATTGATATTACTAAATTAGTGATAATAACGTAAATTGATGTAGATTTTCATTAATATAGTAATAATGAACAGTGAAATCGAAACCCAACAACGTTCCTTTCCTCAGTAGATTAAGTCTTTCATGTTCTATTGTTGTCCCTTTTTATCAATAGATATAACAGACAAAACAGAGAATAATAATGATAAATCCTCAAAAATCAAGCACACATCCATCTTTGTCACCTCTCTATTTTTCTAGCTCTCTTTGTTTTCTTCCATCTTTGGTTTATTTATTTACTTCCTTTTTTGATGATTTGTAAATCAATAGTTTGCCTTAGATCTTTCTAGTTCTCTTTTTATTTTCTTGATGGGTGTCAATTTCTCTGCTTTGTTCACCAACCAAGTTGGTTTATTATCTGTTTTTTCGTTGTCATCATCATCACCCTCTTTGAGAGATTTACCAAAAAGCCGTGTGACATCAATTATTGTGTATTTGGATCCTTCGAAGACATGTAAATTGGAGAAGTTGAACAGAGCATTTAGAAGTGCTTCTTCGACTGGTTTTGTTTGGAATCCAAATTTCCATCTAATTATTAAGTCCTAATTGATAAAATTTTAACTTCAGTGCCTGAAATTTTGGGTAAATGAGATCTATATTTAAAACAAATACTCTTGATAGTGGTACCAAGATATGGTTTTTTATTTCCCTATTGATATGGAATAAAAGTTTCAGTCTGTTTTACTTGTTTTATTTCCTTTGCACATTGTTTTTGCATGGACCAAAACTGTGAGTTTTGACTTTAGTCATACGAGGTGTTTTGTCTTGTTTTTATTTTACATACTATAAGCTACCATGACAACTATTGCAATAGCTAAGGCTACTAGGGTATATGCTTATGTACATGCAGTAATAGTGCACAAAAAAAGGTAAATTATTCTTGGTTGTTAAATCACACGTCTCTTTCCCTATTCTCTCTTTCAATTTCTGTTTCTCTCTTATTCCTCTCCTATTTCTTATCTTTTCTATAACATCCGTATCAAAGGTATCAGAGCAATCGTTCCTCCATGGCCAACGACAGAACCACCCCCAAATTGTAGAGGGACATCGGGCAACTACAACAAGAATTTGCTCAGCTCTAAGCACGACTCCAAGCTGAGATACAAGGGTTGGATGCCAAGTTTGATAGTAGGATCAAGGAGCTTCGAGAAGGGTTACAAGAAGAGTTCAAATCTGAGATGCAAGGATTGTTCGAGTAATACCTGAGGAACTCCCTTCTGCTCCGGTATTAAGCTCATCATAGGATAAGGGTAAGGGGGTTTTGGGCAATCCACTAAGGGTAGCTCAAGTGGTGACTGATAAACGATAAATTATACATATTTTTACCTCATGTTTAGCCTATATTTTGGATAATTATTATTAATTTTATGAGAATTGGTGCTCTTAATCTTTCTTTTTCATATCTTATACTTAGGAGAGCATAGGGAAGAGAAAAGAACGGAAAATGGACCAAAAACGAGGAAAATAGGCCAAAATATGAAAACGACACGGCCCAAGGAGTCACCACGCGGCCGTGGTACACGGTCGTGCCACACAAGGTCCAACACGACCCAACCCTACAAGCACGGCCAGACCACACGGCCGTGCCACCATCAACAGGCTAGCATACGGCCTCTTATCGATCTACACGGGTGTGGCACACGGGCGTGTCCCTATCGTGAGGAAGTTCAATTCTACTCGAAAAAGGATTTTTAGGGGGTAAGAAAGCCATTCTAAACTCTATATAAAGACCCTAGGAGGCAACTTTAAGGGTGTGCTTATTTCCCACTAAGAAAACACTCTTTTCTCCTAAAAAGAAACGCCATATTTCTGCCAACAAAAGGAGTAAAAGTAAGGAATTACTCCATGGGAAGCCGATTGATTCATCCTAGAAGCCAGAATTCTACATCAAGACAGATGATCTCCCTAAATTCCTTCAAGGGTTTTTGGGTTCTTATGTTTTGTTATCCTATTTCTTCTGGGATGTTTTCTTTATTAATTATGAACTAAACCTCTCAAATACTTGAGGGGGATGAAACCTAAGACAGATCTTGTTATTATTTATTCTTGAATTATATGATAAATACTTGAATTGTTCTTAATTATGTGTCCTTCATTCTTGATTTAATAATCCTAGGTATTACTTCAAGAAACTGATGTGCTTAGGCAGAGGAGCAAAAGTCCCTATTTTAAGAGTAGATCTACCATAATAAAGCGGAGTTACATGCAACCCTAGACATAGGGCGACATAAATCTACCGGATTAGGGTCAAACCTAATAAGGGGATCCATAGATCGAATTAATGCAACCTAGGGGTGTTAATTGTTAAAGAAACTTTAATTAACCACCTAGGATTAGTTGTTCTTATCCTCGACGGAGGTATTAACATAGGTTAGGGATCTCTACGGATCAAGTCAAGTGAAGAAATCATCTAGTTCAAGAAGTTAATAACAAGTGAAGTCTAGGTGGATTCTCCCTAAAGTATTGCTCATATCAATCAGCTTTTCCCTAAAGTTTTCCCTAATTTACTTTTTATGCACTTTTAGTTAGTTTTAGAATTAGTTTCAACCAATCCTCTTTTATTTTCAGGCTAGATAATAGAAAGGAAGTAAGTATTAGTACTTTTGGTTCCCTTGGGTACGATAACTCGGTCTTGCCACTAAACTATACTACTGTTCGATAGGTGCGCTTGTCTTTAAAATCGTGATATTAGTTCATTTTTGGTGTGATCAGTTTTTATAAATTTTATTACTTAATATCGCGAGTATCAGTGACACCGATTACGATACTCGATAGCTTGCACTCAAATGTACGTGGAGATTATGTTGACCATTAGTTTCACTCTCACAATCTTAACTACCCAAAGATCGACAGCACGAACTATCTAGGGTGGTGGTCCAAACTCAAAGAATATTTTGAGGCGAAAGGGGTAACAGAGGGGGCAAAGGTTCGTATCATGATGTTACATCTAGAAGGAAAGGCACTTGATTGGCACTATTTGTAATATCTCGAAAATTTCTATCCTTGATATAGTAAAATAAAGTAATAAAGAAATAAAAAGAGAAATTTTGAGCTATATCAACAAAATCTATGTAGGAAGTGATTATGATGTATTAATCCAAGAAAGGACTAAATCGTAAAAGTGAGAAAAGTTTTGTGGCCCAAGAGTAAATACTTAAAATTTAAGGGGTTAAAGTGTAAATATGGAAAAGTTGAAGGACCAATAGTGCAAATATTTTAAGGATGGAATAATCTAGAAACTAAAGAAAATGGATGAATTAGGACCAAATTGAATAGGAGAAAGAATTATGAGGGACTAAATCGTAATTTTACCAAATTAAGTGGTGACTCAAGAATGGAATTTTAAAAGATCATGAAGGGAAAAATGGTCAATTAGAAGGAGAGAGAAATCTAGAAGGTAATGATGGTGTGATGATATTTTATAATTATTTAATAAGATAAATATTACTTTATTAATATTTTAATAAGATATTTTATTATTTTATTATTTTATTTAGTATATATATATATGTGTGTGTGTGTGGAAAAAAAAGAAGAAAACCATCACCTATTCATGCATAAACGTGAGAAGAGGAGAGAAAGAAAGGAAGTTTTACTTTCTTTACAATTTGGTCCTTCCACCAAAAATTCACCATTTTCACCTAGAAATCAAAAGAATTTCCATAGCTACCGAAGGAGAAAAATGTTAAGGAGAATATGAGGAGTTAGAATATCAAGTTGGATTCAAGAAATAGATGCTGGAGGAGAGAGAAAGTGAAGTTAAAGTTTGGAAACAATAAAACAAGGTAAGAACATCAAGATTCTCATGTATTTTTAAGTTTAATAGTATTGAAAAAGCATGTAAATGATGTTAATGTAGATTTTCCATATATATGATTCTATGTTCTTGATATGGTAGTGAAGAGAAAATAAGATAAAGTGATGGGAAATGGTGTAGAGAAAGAAAATAAGGGTGATATAAACTTAATAATTAATATCTTGCACTAAAATAGTTTTGGACAGCAGCAGTAAGCTAAATTTGAAAAATCACCAAAAATGGTAGAAACTGAATTAGAAGTTGAATAAGATATGGAATTAAAGCTGGTTGAGCCTATTTTCATATAAAAGAAACAGAACAAGTAAATGAACTCTGTATTCTGAGATATTTATATTTTTGTGAGACTGGTTCAGAATGATTTTGGGATCCTCTTTTTTGACTTTGGAAAATTACCAAAAATTGTATAAAAATAATTAGGGACCTAAATTTATGTTTTTAAAATCCTTAATGAGTCTATTTTCAAAAGAAATAAGCAGGAACATCATCCGAGTCCCGTACGGGGAGATAATTAAATTTTAGTGAAGAAAGGTTGGAACTGTTATATAGCAGAACAGGGGTAAATTTAAAGAATAAACTGTACTTATTGGCTAAACCAAAAATTCTGAAAATTTTATGGTAAGAAGATATGTGAGTCTAGTTTCAGGGAAATTTAACGGATCTTAATTTGGAGTTCTATAGCTCAAGATATAAATAATTTAGTGACTATAACTCAATTGGATAGTTTTGAATATACATAGTGAAATTATTGATAATGTTACTTATAAGCATGTTATATAAATTAAGGATGTGGAATGGAGAGGAGGAGGAGGAAAATATGTATGAATATTCAGTTAGCATGGCTAATTTGTATGTTTTAGGCTCAGGGACTAAATTGAATAAAAGTAAAACTTTATGGGAAATTTTGTAAAAATGTTAGAAATGATCAAATTACATGAAATGGATTATTATATTATTTAAATTTAAAATTTTAAATGAAAATTGTTAATTTAGTTTGAGATCGAGGGAAAACATGTTTTAAGGACTAAATTGAAAAGTGTTGAAATTATGAAAAATTTTGATATTTTATAGAATTTATGGAATGTTATTAATATGTATGATGATAATGGCTGAAAATAAGGATTAAATTGTAAGAATTTATTTTTTTTGAGCCTAAGGGTAAAATCGTCATTAATTAAAAGTTTAAGGGCAAAATGGTAATTTTGCCCAGAGCATTAATTGAATGTATTAGAATATGGAATGAATGAAAACAATGGTCAAATTTATTTATAAAGTTCCAAACGACTCAAATGCGAGACTTGAACGTGGAAAAGAGAATATATCGGATTAATGAATTTATAAACACGAACAAGCAACGAGGTAAGTTCGTGTAACTTGAATTATATTCTTAAATGCTTGAAATGTATGTTACTGATGTGATTATGAATTGAATGTTCATTGTATGAAAATTTATGGAACATTGATATATTTGATGAAAAGTGAAAGAAATCCCGGTTGAATGAAAGGAAAATTCGATGGATCTCTGAAAAGGAATTGACGGTAAAAAGGGATCTAGCCCGGACGGGTGATCCTATCCTGATATAGCCCTCCCGAAGAATATGTGGAAATGGATTTAGCCCGGACGGGTAATCTAAATTAGGGTCTGAATTTAGCCTGGACTGGTAATTCAGATCCAAGCTCATTAGAGTAATTGTCGTTGCAGGGGATTTAGCCTGGACTGGTAATCCCGACAATACTCTATAAGTTTATATTACAGGGGATTTAGCCTGGACTGGTAATCCCACTGTAAGGATGAGGTTCGCGGGAGTGTGCTTACTGAAATGAAATGTGTAAGACCATGGTTGAAAGATACCATGGCAATGAATAAGACCATGGTTGAAAGATACCATGGCAACATATTGAGAAAATGAATAAGACCATGGTTGAAAGATACCATGGCAACGAATAAGACCATGGTTGAAAGATACCATGGCAATGAATAAGACCATGGTTGAAAGATACCATGACAACACATGCATATGAATTGACGGACCTGGAATTGTACACTAAAAGTGTACTCCTGTATGAATTGACGGTTAATGAGATTGTACACCAGGAGTGTACTATCGGAAATCCATCGAAATTCCAAGAAATTCAACGGGATAAATATAGAAGATGGTAAACACATAGCTAAAAAGGGTAAATGTGAATTGATGGATTACGGATTTGCATATTTTAAGTATACTATATATTTTAACTATCAATATTCCGATAAATTCAGTAGGTAAGAATCCTGACCAGAGAAGGAAATATATATATATATAAAAAGATTTGTACATATATATTCCTGAAGTACATAAAAAAAATGACAGTGATACTGGATATATGGAAATATAAGATGATGATATTTGTACATGAAATTTATTGATGAATATATGCATCCATGATTATAGATTCGTATACTTTAATAATATTAATTGTATGACGATGAAATTTCGAATGACTTAATGAATAAAGCCCTGACATGGAAATAATTTTAGCACGAAACAATAATCACGAAATTGAACTTGAAATACACGAAAACAATACTTATTCGATATTTTAAAAATATGACATGGAAAATACATATATATGAAACTTACCTGATAATTATGCATGTTCAAGATTATGAATTGTCCCGGAATAAATATATACAAAATTCATGAAAACAATGATACATGAAATTTTGGTATAATGAATGATTTATGTTTTTGAAGAAATGGCAAGAGAATAATATGTATCATATTATATGAATATGTGGCTATCTTTAATATGCTGATACATGGAAATTGGGTAAGCCGTAATAAGTAATAATCTCAAGTATGATATGTTGATACAATGAGTTTATTGATTCTAAAATTATATGAAATATATTCAAGTATACTAATGACTATTGTTGTTGACGCTTAGACAAGTGCCAAGCTATCGGTTAAATGGTAATATGTTTATTATTTGATACGTCGAAAGGATAAATGATCAAATGAAAATATACATGTGTTTATGGAAGAGTGGTAAAATTTAAGTTGTAAAATTTCTTATAAAATGAGTTATCATGTGATAAAAAAAAAAGTTCTATAAACTCCGGTAATACCTCGTGACCCTATTCTAATGATGGATATGGGTTGGGGTGTTACACTATTTTTATACCCAAAGGCAAGGTGGTTTCCATCTCTTAAATTGGGAGAGTTATGCAAGAAGCTTGAAAGACAGGTTTGGCTTCATATCCTTCTAAAACCCTATGGAAAACTTAGTTTTTTTCCAGCAGGTATCCACAATCGACCACTACCATGACGAGTTTGTAAGCTAGCCAGTTACATTTACTCGAACCTTATGCACTAAGTATATTTGTAAGTAACTTGTTGAAAGACATCAGGCAGTGCTTAAGTTTGTTCAAGCCAAAAGATTGCGTAGAGGGGTATCTGCTAGCAAGGCAGGTGGAGACAATAGTGACCAACATAGGGAGAAAACCACTTACCTTAAACGATGGTAGACACCCTCAACCTTCCCATTTACTTACAACCAAACCCTAGCCAACACCCATCACCATTATATCACCATAGAACCACCCAAGTCCTATTAGCAAAAAGGCGCCTACCAAGACATTATCGCAAGCTGACATCGAAGAAAGAAGAATAAAAGGACTTTGTTTTTGGTGTGGGACTAAATATATCAAAGGCCATAAATGCAATAAGTCCCAGATATATCAGCTAATGTTGAAACCTTTGAACGATGTTGATGGGGAAGTACTCGAGGTGTAATAGCCTGATTTTCAATGATGTCGGACACAGTGGTTCAAGACCACCAAAATCTGATAAATAAGCTAGTAAATTTTATTATTTAATATTTACGAGCCAAATATTGTTTTTAAAAGATTATTTTAATTAGTAATTTGTGTTTTATAAAGATTTATTAGGTTAAGAAATTGAGAAAAAGAGGTATCGAGACCTTGGTGTTATAAACCGAGCCGTAAATATTTTTATAAATATTTACGAAGTGTTAATAAAGTAGTATTAAAATTTCGTTAGAAAATTTTAACATTTTGGTAGCCAATTAATTAAAAATGACTAGATTGAAAAAGGTGCAAAACTTGTTAAAGTGATTAAATAGCTTAAATAGTAAATAAAGGAGGACTAAAAGAGAAAATAGACCACATGATGTGGCAAGGCGGCATAAGCTAGAAAAATCTGAGAGTTTATGTGAAATAACAATTTTGCCAAATTAAATAAAATAAAAGAGAAATTGAAAATTCTAGAGAAATTCATTACCATTTTCAGTTGAAAAATAGCCACTGAAGAGGGTTTAAGCTGATTTTTCATACTTTAGCTTCATATCCGGATAGACCAAATTCGGAGTTAGAACGAGGAAAAGAGAAAATGTTAGTTTAGTAGATTGTACATACACGAACAATTGTCGAGGTAAGTTCGTGTAACTAAATTGTGTTTATTTATATGATTGAAATAAATGTTGTATATGTGAATTGTAGAATTGCTATGTATATGAAATTGATTGAATTTATGATAAATGTATATATATGAATTTTATAAATGTCATAAATATATAAAATGATCACATATCTAACAATACTCAAAAAATGTCAAGTCCCGTTTAAATGAATGAAAGTCGATGGATACTTTCACGATTGGTATTGATCTTGCATATGTTGCAGACATACTGTAGCTTAAAAGAGCATCCCGATATAAGCCCTCTCAAGCTTCCTGTTATAGTGTTCTTGCGAGCATCCTAATCGGTAGTGATTTACATGTGTTGGAGACTATCGCAGCTCTTTGTGAGTATCCTGTTATACGATCGGTTGTGATCTTACATATGTTGTAGACACAAACGCAGCTATTTCTGAGCGTCTTGTTATGCGATCAGTTGTGATCCTGCATATGTTTCGGACACAAATGTAGCTCTATATGAGTGTCCTGATATGGCTCGCTTGAACTTCCCGTTATAAGCTATCCGGTGCTTCCTGATAAGTGCTCCACGGAGCTACCTAATAAGTGCTCTCCGAAGCTTCCCGTTAAGTACCCTTCGGAGCTCCTCGTTATAAGCTCTTTGTGAGCTTTCTATTATACTGCTCAGATATGCTTTCTGTTACATGGCTCAATGAGCTTCCTGATATAGTGCTTGAGAGAGAGCTTTCTGTTTAAGTGCTCTAATGAGTACTCCTGTAAGTACTCCTGAACATAATTTGACAGATTTTGAATTGTACATTTGAGTGTACTATCAATGCATCCATCGATGTTTTCAATGATTCAATGGGTAAAATTCTGACAGAAGAAGATATGAACATAAAATGAATTATTACATGTATATGCTGGAAGTACAAGAAAATGATGATATATGATATATAAAAATATAAGGTGATGATACATGAATATAAAATTTGATTGGTGAATATATTCATTTGTGATTATAGAATTGTACACCTTGAGTGTATTACTCATGTGACATTGATGTTTCATATGATTAAATAAGCAAAGTTCTATATGAAATAATCTGAACTTGAGATGAATTATTATGAAAATGTACCTGAAATACATGAATATGATATGTATATGAGTTATATGAACACATGGTATGGAAAGTATATGAATATGGAAATATTGGTTATTATTAAGCCCATACATGTTTCTTGATATTTGCATGAATTATATGACTAACAAGGACGATGAGGATGTGTGTTAGGGCTTGTGGCCAAATTGTTTGGAATATATATCCATGTTTACTTAAATATAAATGAATGGTAAGTTAATTACCATATTATACGAACTTACTAAGTATTAAATGCTTACTCTGTTTTATTTTCTCCTGTTCTATGGTGATTCGGAAGCTCGTTGGATTGGAAGCTTGGCAGAGATCACTCACACTATTTATCGGCCCATTTAGGTATATTTGTAAATCAATTATGGTTATAATGGCATATATAGGTTGATTAGCCAATGTTGGCATATAAGTGTTTTGGTTACAACAAGCTATTGGAATGGCTTGTGATGAACATGTTTTGATATGTATTAATGATGCCATAATGTGTTTGGTATGTAGGTAAAGTGGTTGATTGATAGAAATTATATTGGCATATTAATGGTTAAATTAAGCTAGCATATTTGATAAGATATGCATATGTATTAACTTGGTAATTTAAGTAAGAGTGCATAGAACTTAATTTTAGCTTGGTTTAAAAGTTTTGAATTGGCTTGATAATGTAATGAAGTGTTGATGTAGGTACAAGGTAAAATGAGTGAGAAATAAGGCTAGGAAATGACCTTACTTTGTCTATACGGACAGAGACAAGGGCATACATCTCACCGTATGTGACACACGACCTAGGACATGGGCATATGTTTTGGCTGTGTGTCCCCTACATCTCTAAATTCCAAAATAGAGTGCTTAAAATTGATCACACGACTAGACATACGAGCGTGTAGCTTGACTGTGTGACCCTTACACTTAATTATGTTGCACCCCTACTTGAAATACCACACGGGCGTGTCACTTGACCGTGTGAGTCACACTGCCTGACCACATAGGCATGTGTGTCCTGCACTTAGGAAAAATTTTGAAATTTTGTGAAAAATTCTCTAAGTACTCAGTTTAGTCCCGACTCATTTCTAATGCATGTTTTGGACCTCGAGGGTTCACATAAAGGACTTTATGTTTGATTTCTGACATGAATACTATATAAAATGAAATATCTATTTACTTGATCTTTATATTCTGGTAATGCTTCGTAATTTTGTTCCGATGACGGATACGGGTTAGGGGTGTTACACGAGGATTGCCAAGAATCACTAGAACAACCAGAGATAGATAGGGATTCCCTTTTGACACTCGTGCTATCTTTGCATGCCATGCAATGATCATAAGGACATGATACTATGAGGTTTTAACTTAGGTTAATGGGGTTTGGGCTATCATTTTGGTTTACTTTGGTAACACCCAAAATTTTATGAAGACTAAAATGGTATGGAAATCCAATTTACACGTCAACCTCACTGTCGAGCTTAAGGTCACTGTAGCAAATAAAAAGGGGTTAGTGACTCAGGGACTATGTCGAAGCATTAATTGGAGTGCCCATGGTAACAAATTTTCTACTAACTTTTTGGTCTTACCTTTGAAGGGTTGTGACCTCGTTTTGTGCAGGTAATAGCTACATTCATTAGGTGGTATTCAACTGGTAATGCAGTTTATGCACCATGACCAACTATGTTTCTTAAACGGTATTCAACCTGGTTCCATCCATATCTTGTCGGCCTCTTAGTCTCCAAGGTACTATTCTTTAGTAAACAAAGTTTCCCATTTAGATTGTTTTCCCATTCCTGTTATCGAAGAATTGTTGGATGAGCTTAGGCAAGATTGTTTCTTCACTAAATTGGACCTACGTTCGGGTTATCACCAAATTCGCATGTGGGAGCCAGATATTCATAAAATGACCTTTCAAAATACATGGAGGCATTACGAATTTCTTGTCATGCCCTTTGGGCTCACTAACGCCCCTTCGAGCTTTTAGTCTCTCATAAATCTTGTGTTCAAGCCTCTCTTCAGAAGGTTAATACTTGTCTTTTTTGATGATATATTAGTATATTTTGTATCTTAAACAGATCATTTATCTCATTTAAGGGAGGTCTTACAAATCTTATGGAAACACAAGTTATATGCTAAACAATCAAAATGTTATTTTGAAGCGTCAGAAGTAGACTACGTAGGGTATATAATTACCAATGGGTTAGTAGTTATGGATCCTTCAAAACTTGATTGTGTTCTTCACTAGCCAACCCCCGCTTGTATCAGAGAACTAAGGGGTTTTTGGGGTCTATCGGGGTATTACCACCGTTTTATCCAAGGGTATGGCATACTCGTGCGACCACTTACCAATTTGCTTAAGAAACAAGCGACTTGGGAGTGGCTGTTACTACTAATGAAGCCTTCTAAAAATTGAACAAGTTGTTTGCACAGCTCCCGTATTGGCGTTACCCGATTTTATTGTTGAATTTTACGTGGATGCTGATGCTTGTGCTACAGGGTGAGGGCTGTTTTACACTAAAAAGATCGACCTATGGCATTTTTTAGCAAGGTTCTTGGTGTGGGAATTATGGCCTTGAGGTTGCGATGAGCTAAGTCAATATGTGACGTCCTGACGAGGAATCCTTAGAGTCGTGATAAGCACTTAAAAGTTTGAAATTTTACATTTTGGTCTCTAAATGACCTCTGATCACCTAACAAGCTTTCGTATACTCGTTTTAAGCTCAGATAAGTGTTTGGATCATATTTTAATCGTATTTTGAGCTTATCAACTCGAGTAAAAATGTTAAATCAATTTGGTGATACAAATGATAGCAGAAACATGATCGTAAGTTTGTCCAATTCGCAGATTTGACTTAGGGCTCTGGATGTTTAAAAAGAAACTTAAATTCTGACACAACCTGAAATACAAACGAATCCAAGTTAGATAAAAAATTTAAAGAAAACAATTAAAATAAATAACTAAAATAAATAAAATAGAACACTAAATTAAAGATTAAAACAATAAAAAAGAAAATAAAGAAAATAGATGAAAAACGATGGAATGTGGCGTGTAGAAATCCTAAGGAGCATTAGAAACTAGAAGAATCCACAACCCCCTTCAAGCGACTTTAATTCCCCCTCCAAGAAAGAAAATTTGGTAAGAGAAAGTTTGAAGATGATTCCCACAATCTGAAAAGATTGTTAAAACTCTTCTAAAAGAAAACTCAAGAAAATTTCTTGAGAGGAAATACTCAAAGAGAATTTATTTACTCAAAAGAGAAGTTGTTGAATAATGATGAATTGATTGAATTGTGTACAATGCAAAGGCCTTTATTTAGGTTAGCTAAATAAAACTAAATAAAACTATTATGTATACTAGAAATCTAATTAACCTAAACAAAAAGTAGTTTTAAACAAAACTTTCTTGTTGACATCAAACTCCTAAATAACTTAAAATACTTAAAAATTATAAAAAATTTAGAATAAAACAATAAGAGTTGATAAATAAAATATTGGATTCATATACAATAAAAATTAAGCCTAAAACTCAAACCCAATATGATCTAAACTTGAATTAAAAGCCCGAAACTCGTAATTTTTGTAATAATCCTGTCCAAAAATTCAGCTCGTGCAAATTTCACTAAAACGATTATAAATTGAGTTCCTAAACTCAAAGTCGAGTTATTTAAAGTGCATTTCAAAGCTAAGAGATAGATTTTCGAAAGCTATGAAGACATCTTAATTAAGAAATATTTGGATCCCATCAAAAAATTTGTTATAAGTTGACTGATATTTTCAGCTTGAAAATTGACAGCTTGGTCAAATTGACTTTAATACATTCACGCATTCCGTGCATGTATTATTCATTGTTTCCTCGAAAAGATTTATCCTCACATATTGGTTTTGGTCGAATTTTGGTCTAATTTGGTTGACCTTTAACCTTGTTTTGGGGCCTTGAGGTAGTGTAAGCCTATCACATCCATGTGCTTGAAATCGGGCCTTGAGATCGTATTATTGGAGTGATCATAGTTGTTTTGGTAACGAATGTGAGATCCCAAAATCATGACTGACAATCTGATTGGGAAGGGGTGTTACACACGTTATACTCTTTTCCTTTAATCGATGTTTTGTCCCACTGATTTTTCTAGTAAAGGTTTTTAACGAGGCAACTTGTATTCGTTAGGTTTTTATCTCATAGGGTTTTTCCTAATAAGGTCTTAACGGGACATATTTTCGTTAATGGACATTCAAGGGAGAGTGTTGTAAATCCATTGATAAATGGATGTCCATATAACTCTCAAAACCCCCCAAATTAATTCTCTCATAACTCTTGTAACCCCTAAAGAATTTATAAGGTGCTTTAATGATTAAGGCCCTAGAAATAAATGGCAAGTACAAGCTTTTTGTATCCCAAATGAAAGTCGAATCATCCTTTCATTTTTTCTATTCTTCTCTCTTGTTCATTCTATAATTCTCTTAGTTTATAATAAAAATTAATTATTTTAGGAAAAACATGAAAAAATATGTGAAAATGCATTGTTAGTATTCCATTTGAGAGAAAATAATTGAGTGACAAATTTGATCAATTTCTTTAAGGATGATAATCAAATTAACACAATTTTTAAATGATCAAAATAAGAATGAGCCCTATTTAGAATGATTATAATAGTTTACCTTATTTTTTAAAAGGCGTAATATTTTTTTGGCCCTACAACTTTACAAAAAAAAAAGAAGAAGTCATTTTAACCCTTCATTTAATTCATTTTCTCTTTTAGTACTTGGACTTGTATTTTTTGTTAAATCACCCAAAAATAGATGGAAAAGTTAATGTTTGTTAATTTACGTGGACTATCACATGGAAGACATGTCAACATTAATTAATTTTTTAAAAATTTTAAAATAATTTTTATATATTAATGATTTTTATATATTTTTTAAATTTTAATTTTTTTAAAATTAATTAAATGTTGACGTATATCCACGTGATAATTCCAGTGTTAACAAAGTTAAAAAAAATTAAATTTTCTATTTATATTGAGATAATTTGACAAAAAATACAAATTTAAGGGAAAAAAATCAATAAACAACTAAACTAACATTTTTATAAAATCAAAAAACTAAATAAAACATTATGCATTTTAAAAATAATTCATAATTAAAATGCAAATAAAAAGCAATTCATTGATCCACAACGTGACGAACATTTTCTATTTTGATTCAAAAAAATAGATCATCCTGATAACGTTACACGTGCATCTCCGGTCTAATAAGCGATAATGTATATGCTAAAGATGGCAAATATTTGCCGGCCAAGAGCAAGCGTAAAAAAGGATGGCCAATATATGCACTGCCCAACGACAAAACCGGCACTTCTCCTCTTACTAGCTTAACATGATTCCTTTTGTTAAAGGGTAGTATCCTTTCTTTTCTGTTTTCTTTAAAACCAAAAAACTGTCTAAGGCCTAGTTTGGATGGGCGATTAGGTACGGTGCGGTACGTTTAACCTACTTTTTGTCTCACGCTACAGTATCGTTACAATATCTAATCTCACTGCACCGTTGTTTTTACACTAACCGCACTAAATGCACCGCCTATCTAAACTCACCCTAAATTAGAGTTCGAGAAATTAAAATAAAAAAATAGTGAATCAAAATCTGTAATTCCGATTTAATAAGTTCAAGCTTTCTGAATTTAAGTTCGAAAAAAATCAAAATGAAAGATCAGCCTGTTGCATCATTAAATTTACTGTTTAAAGATTTTTTAAATAAATAAAAAGAAATTAGAATTGTGGTGGCCGCAGGTTGAGAATATATTATGTGGGGAGAATTAGGTGAGGTTTCGCTCTCACTGAAGCGTCAAGATAGTCATCACCCACTACCAAATTTTTAGTGGACATATCACCGGAACCAACTAACCCCAAATATATTCATTTTACCTCGTGATTTGCCTACTAATCAAATATAACTTCAAAAAGATAAATAAATAAAAAAAAGGACTTGGTTCATCATCAATTTATAAGAAAACAAGCTCTATAATTTATGCAATTCCATTTTCAAAAGGAAAACAGAAATAACAAAAGAAGTAACTCGTACATATATGTTTTAGTTTATTACCATAAGGCATGTTGAACACAAGAGAGAAAACAGAGCAACAACAAACGGTCATGTTTAAGCATGTAGTATTTCTTTGTTGATTAAAGAGACTTTGTGTTTTGTATTTAATTTGGTTCTATTGATCAAGCTTGCTTCCAGCAACATCCACGACGAATCTGTATCGAACATCGTTCTTCTCCAGCCTCTCCATTGCTGTGTTGATATAATCCATCTTCACCACCTCAATCATTGAGGTCAAATTTTTCTCTTTACAGAAGTTAAGCATTTCCTCTGTTTCCTTCATGCTCCCAATAAAACTCCCTGTAATCGACTTTCTCCCTATACAAATTTTGGGCAGGGAAAACAGAGAATTAGCCTTCCACTCAAAAAAAAAACCAGAGCGGCCAACAAAGAAGCATCTATATATAGGTTCAAAGTTAAAGAAATAGACTCACCAAGCATGACCATAGGGGTAACAAACTGAAGAGGGGTGTTAATAACACCAGTCAAGATTAACTTGCCGTCGAGTTTCAACAATGAAAGGTAAGGCTCAAGTGGGTGAAAAACAGGCACAGTGTCAATGATATAATCAAGTGAATCAGCAGCCTTTTGCATCCCTTCAGCGTCGGAGCTGACTAAGTAGTCATCAGCACCAAGATGCTCCAAAGCCTCCACTTTTTTCTTATCAGATGAGCTTATAACTGTTACGTGATGCCCCATTGCTTTGGCTATCTTCACCCCCATGTGCCCTACACCTCCAAGTCCCAATATTCCTCCCCTTAACCCGCTCCCCATTAAACCAAAGTGATTCAATGGGCTGTAAACTGTCACCCCTGCACATAACAGCGGTGCCACCTGTTCTGGTGCCATTCCTTCTGGGATTTTCACCACAAACCTAATAAGCAAAAGCATCATCAATTTTTGTATTTGGTACCACTTGTTTTCGGTCTGATAGCGTTTATCATGTCACAAACGCTATTTTTAATCCCTGAAACTAGTTTATCTTGGCCTGTTCAATTACTCTATAAAACATGCAGAGCACATATAGTTTATGATTCTTACTTTTGATCAACGACCATGGAACCAGCAAAGCCACCTTGGGTGGGTTTACCGTCAGTGTAAACATCATTGTACGACCAGATCTTCTTGAGACAGTATTGTTCATTGTCTGAGTCGCATGGTCGGCAGTTTCTGCAACATCCAACAATACAACCAACGCCAACAATATCACCAACTCTGAACTTGCTTACATCTGACCCAACTTCCAACACCTCACCAACCACTTCATGCCTGCAAAAAAGTAATAAATTCACAATAAAAAAATGTCCAAAAGAATTCATTCATTCATGAACATGAAGATAAAGAAACAGGCTTGGAAACATAAAGAAAACAGTTCTAGTAGTACCCAGGAACCATTGGGTAGTTTGACATGCCAAGATCATTTTTGGCTTGATGAAGATCAGTGTGGCAGATTCCACAGCACATAACCTTAACGAAAACATCCTCAGGACCAGTGCTCCTGAAAACAGGATTATTGTTACAGCAAATCACCATGTGCGGACCAGAAATGAACCTTAAACAAAATTAAAAAACAAAACAGCAAAATTAGGGAATACCTAAGAGTGTAAGTGTAAGGAGACAATACACCTGAAGGATCTCTGGCAGCCCATCCTGTTGTTGTTCTCTCAGTTTCAAGGCTACCCATTTTCACCGTCTGATCAAAATTCTCTCTTTTTCTTACAGTGGGTGTATTAAAGAGACTTGGGATAAATGAATTCTCCAACCATCCAACAGCATGTGTATATATATATACAAACAGGGAAAGTGGAACTGAAAACTCCATTTGGGGCTTCACTAAGACTCAAGACATCTCAGCAACGTGTAGGGCCCAGTGGCCCACATTCACAATGGTTGTAGTAGGTGAACTCTGGAGGAATGATAGCCTATATGCCATTTCTTGTGATTCCTTTTAGAAGTCAAATGTTATTGGTCCAGGTAAGAAAACAGGACATGTTGAGTTTGATCCTGCGTCATGCAAATGTCATTCCTTATAAGAAAAAATTATTCTTCAGAATTCTTTGGTTTAACAAATCCTTAGCACTGGACCTTAATTGGCTATCAAGTTGTTGGCCACGTACAATACAAAACGATGATTTAAACCAAGAATGCAACATTATTTTAAATGTACAATTTTTTTAATTAGAAAAAATGATTAGGACTGAAATCTCACCCAAAAAATATGTCTCCTGAATGATTAGTTGTGAATATATATATATATATATATATATATATAAAGTTATAATAGTTATAATGGAATCAATCTTATGATGTTTAAGATAAATAACTTTAGGTGCTGTTGTCAAAACATATTAAATTGTTGAATTTTGATGATTTATTATAATTATTTAGTTGATAATGATAATTGCAAAGTAATTGTAGGATTAAATGTGTTGATGGGAATTGGGATATGTGCAAAATAAAAAATCATCACCTTTTTTTTTATCCCTTTCACTTTTTTTTTCAGATATTTTACAAGTTGCGATGTATATATGACGGTACATATTATTCGTTAAAGTTCCACCGATCAGTAGTAATTTTTCACCAATAAAATAATTGTAAGATTAAACATGTTTTTTTTCATTTTTTTTAGAGTATTTCAGAATAATAAATTATTTCACGAGTCGATTTGGACCTGTGTTGTCTTTAGTTTTATATTTTTTTTGTTTTTTTTCCATTATTCAATAAATTTTCAGTTTTAGAAGTTTTTGTCTGCTCTTCTAGCATGTTTTTTAGTCTTGCTTATGCATGTAACATTAGTTTTACAAGTAATTTTAGAGATAATTTTGTTGTTGTCTTCTCTAGTTTGATGAATGCTCGATTTTTTTTATTAATTTTAGCTCGCTGCTTTGGACCATTCAAGGTTGATTTCCTTATCGTATTAAGTGCTTACAATTACTCCAAATATGTCATGCTTAAGTTGTGACTGTAATACCCTCTAACCCTAAACTGTCGTCGAAATAGGGTTACGGAGCATTACCGGTCGTTTCTAATCAATCATAAATATTATACAAATAATTAACAAATATATTATAAATTAATCATACTGTCTTTTTTATGGTTACCGAAGCCCAAAATATACGTTAGAAACTCATCAGGACTTGTTCGAGTGCTTCGAGAATTTTTCGTGAAATTCTAAAAAATTTTCTAGGTGCAGGGCTCACATGCCTGTGTGAGTCAGGGACACGCCTGTGTATCTATGTGACACACCCGTGTAGTTAGGCCGTGTGGTAGCACATGCCCGTGCCCCTTACCCGTGTAACTCCCTGACTTGCATTTCTTTATAACTCATGGTCACATGGTCGAGTCACATGCCCGTGTGCTAGGCCGTGTACCTCACACGGCTAAGACACACGCTCGTGTCTCTGCCTGTGTGTCTAAACCTGGGCATCCTGTTTCTCAAATTTAAGGTGCAGGGGATACACACCCATGTGCTAGCCGTGTGTCTCACACTGCCTGGTCACATGCCTGTATGCCAGCCTGTGTGGACTCTATATGAGCCTTAAACCTCAAACTAACCAACCCTGTAATACTTAAACCACAAGCCACTCAAAATTTAAAATTTCAACCAATTTAAAATATGTTCAAATACATCTAAATTTTTATCAGAAACCTTAACCTAAATACATAACCATCTTATAATCATAATCATTTCATATTTAATATCCAAATCAACCTAAATTTAACATATTCAACCCAATTCAAATTTTGTGCCAAATGTACCATTTCTATAACTTAACTTCTTTTATATATATATATATATATAACCATTCAAGTTCATAAATATATATATAAATTTACCACCCATTACCCAATGACCAAAATACATATTCTAGGTACATGCTATTTTTCAAAGGAATTATACATCACCATTTCGTTGAATTCGGGATTGACTTGGATGCTGGACCAGAACTTTGATTCTACTATCCTGCGCACAGAAACAAATCGTACGATGAGTATGTATACTTAGTGGTATTATTATAATTCAAACACTTAAAGTAAAATATTAAACATGTCTAATCAACCATAAAACCATTTTCTCTCAATAATTTATTTATGTATTCATCTTTTAATTTCATAATTCTAGCTAGCTTAGTTAGCTTTTATTCATTTCAATTGCATTTCAAACCACTATATCCTTATCCATTTTATGAAATTTTTGTTTCATACATTTTGTTTTCACATTTCAATCCAATGTCTCATTTCATTCAAAAACACGATCTCTCAAATTTTTCAATTTGCCAAATCATTTATTTACTCTTATTAACGTGACTCGAACTTTAGAGGATACAGGGATCCAACCAATACACCAGTACGGCACCTTGTGCCTCATCGGCCTAGCCGAAGTAAAACGGTACTCAGTACCTCACTGGAATTATCCGAAGCAATTCATTTTAATTAATCGAAACAATATTACGACACATAACGTGCCTTATCGACTCGAGGTCGAAGGATCCCTAAACACTTTCAATTCTATGGCATGCCAACTATATCCGACTTAGCCCGACTAGTTAATAGGGTATTCAACACACTTTCTCAATTCAATTTCAACCAATTTGCATTTCAAATGCTCACATATAATCATAATTCAATTCCACATCTGAATTGATATTTCATTCGATTTCAATCATCAAATTCACTTTCAATATCAATATCACAACGTCCAATACTTATTTCATTTACTTACCATGCATAATAATCAATTTGTAACAATTAATAAATATTAAATTTGAATTATAGTAATACAAACCGAAATTTCCTCGATTTACTCCTCGTCAATCTTCTCCTTTCCTTTCTTGGTTGATGACTCTGGCACGATGTTAGCTATGTAATTAAACAATTAAAATTATTAATACACAAATTTCTCTTTAAATATTACTATTTATACATAAATTTTACCTAAGTTCCCAATTTAATCCTTAAACCAATACTAATTTTAATTTTCCCAAACTAACTCCATATTCTCATATAATTTCTTCTATAAACTCATTTTCACCATAAATCCCTAATTTTGAAATGCTTTCAATTTAGTCCCTATTATTCAAAACTTGTGTTTTATTTTACAATTCAATCCTTTACTAACTTCTAACTTGAATTTCTATCAATTAAACTCCTAAATCATCAATTTATCCAAAATGAACTATGTCTAAACATCTACTATCTTTTAAAATTTCAACATCAATCAAATGATACTTTATTCTAGGATTCCAAAAACACAAAAGTTATAAGAAAAAGGACTAAATTGACTTACCAATTTAAGCTTAAATTTCAAAAACCCTAATTTTCTTTTCCTTTTCTTCCTTTCTTTTTTCCTTTGAGCTTCTGTTTATTTGTTAGTTTCTTTATTTTGTTTTATTTACTTAATTAATAATAATATAATATAATAATAATATAATAATAAAATAAATTTTACTTATATAATAAGAAAATTTATAAATGTATTACAAGTATATATATATATAATCACACATGTATAGTTTATCACCATCCACTTGTCTCAATTTGGTTTATTTTCTAATTTAGTCTCTTAATTTTTCTATATTCTATAATTCAACCTTTATACTATATTCAATTTAGTCCTTATTTCTATTTACTCCTAATGAATACAAATTCACTTATTCAAAACCTAATTAAACTCGCAACAAATTTCATAAATATTTTTAATAAATATCTACGAGTCCGTTTTACGTAAACGGAGACCTAACAATACATTTTTCCGATACCCGTAAATTTTTGGGTCGTTATAGTGACAAAACCAATTGTCAACGTGTCATGGTGCTCTATTGATGCTAAGACTAAAGCCTTTGTTGAGTTGATGGAATTTGTCATTCACCATCTACGACGAGTGTTTGTTATTTTTTTTTGAATTGTTGATTCCATTTATTAAATAAATTAATAAATTTATTTTTAAGAAAAATAAAAAGAAAAATGAGAAGGGCATGATTTGTAATAGTTAATATTTATTTCATTTCCAAGGAAGCAGATTTTGTTAGTAGCTTATATGTCAATTTATTTTAATAAATTTGACCAAATCTTTATTTATTTTAAATTTCAAAATGCCGTAACCTTATCAGCATTGATAGGAAGGAAAGTCCGGTGTTGTTGTGTGGGGTTACTTGGTAACGTATGGTCATTTGATTTGCACCAAATATACAAGAGAAGACTAATTAGCTTCACCAACCCCCATGGACTTCATCTCTTTTAAGGAATTGCTTCTAAGCTTAGTGATCAGGTGAGGTGGTGCCCACTCTATGGACAAAAACTGCATCATCACCAATATCTTTGATTCATGGCTAATATATGTATGATCATCTTAAACTGCAAAATGACAGAAATGGTTGAATGAGTAATAGTGGTTCAATCAAACAGAGTTTGGTTATTTGCTTGACATCATGTGGAAGAAGGGTCATAGAGCTGAGTGTTGTTGTTTTTCCTCTCTTTAACCATAACACAGCCAACCGAAATGTTTGACAAAAATTCATTCACAGCTTTCAAGCACGAATTGCACCATAATATTTGCATAATTCAAAGATTGATAATTATCACTGAAAGGCGGATGTGTCTGTTGGCCTGTTGCTTCAAGGATTATTTTTTTGGAAAACATGGGAACATTTTAAAAAAGGATAGCCATTGACATTGAAGCCACCAACCATTGGTGATATCCAACTACTTCTAATGTTTTTTTTTTTTTTAAATATATAATTGTTATAATATTGCACTACTGAATTTAAAGATATAATTTCAATAGTAGGTAAAAAGTAAAGTAAATGTGGAGAATGTTGAACTGAGAACATTAGAAAGTAGGGATGAGTGTTGAGCTTAATTCTTAAATTGAGATCGATGAGTCTTATTTTATTATCTTATTTCAATTTGAAATTTTTTTGAATCAAATCGAGTAAATAAAATTCAAGTAAAGTCAAATTAAGTGAAATTAAAAAATTAAACATGTCAAATTAAAATTTTGTTACAGTATAACTAATTTCATATTAGAATATATAAATTTGAAATCATATATATTTGAAAATTTTTTTCAAAGCAAAATAAGAAAAAAAATACTTTAGTACGATAAACTTGAACTAATTTATGTATCTAAATTATTATTTTAGAAAAAAATTTAATTTTTTATATATTTTTTAGTTTTTTTAATTTTATAATTTTTTTAAAAATATAAATTTTAGAATTTATTTAGAATTGTTTTGTAATTTTTGTTGAGGGAGAAATCATATTTCTCATTTTCAAATTTGACAAAAACAAAAAAAAGTATTTACATCAATTTGTTATTTAAGTTATTCGAATTGTAAAATTCAACTTAACTTAAGCTTGAAACTGAAATTACTTATTCAAGTTAATTCGAAAAAATTAAATAACTCGAATTTAATTTTTTTTCAATTTTTTTTAAATTAAATTGAATTTTGTGAAAGTACTAACCCCCGAAATGGTATTATATTGTATGGGATGGCAGGTTTGTTTGTCTTTGCTCATGGAATTTTGGTTACACATATGATTCTATCTGTAAAAAACCAAAGCTTGACATTTGACCTACCTAACATTGTATTTGTCTTTCGTGAATCCTTTTTCAACTTAGAGCTAGACTTCCTTTGGTTATTTTGTATATTACCCATAAGGAAAAACATAATTATATAAAAGTAATTAAAATAATTTATCATAACATAAAAATAATTAATAATTAAGTGATAAATAAAATTGTAGTAGAAAATAAGATGTCTTAAAACTAATTCAAAACAAGTGACAGAAGTGATTTCCATGGAGTTGTAATGGGGATGGTACCAAGTTATAACATAGCAGTACATTCTGAAGAGGGCTTTAAGCTTAATTTAACGGTTAAAACACAGAACTAGGCTCTAGCCCAACTGTTTGCTCAGCCTGCTTAAAGGGGTGGTGGGCTAGCCTTGTTTCAATTTTATTTAACACCCCCTCCCATTTTAGAGTGTTCTTGGTTGGATGCCTTGCTAGCCAAACAAACTTGGAGAACTTTTACCCATCTAGATTCAACTACTGGTTATATGTTCAAAGTTAAATAGTGTATAAGTGAAGACTTTCACTCAATCATGAAAATGTTAGCAACAACTCATGTATCGTCTTTAATAGCAATACGTCATGTTTTCTACAACCTTACCAGCATGGAGTGTCACACACAATTTTCTCTAAGTCTGAAAATTAAGGAATAATTGAGGGGTTAAATTGAAAAAAGTCATAAACTAGCAGCCTCTATTGAAAAGTTAGGAAAACTTAGTGATTGATCGTAGATGTGGTTGAGATCCAATTTTGCTTTAATTTGATTAGATTAAAACCAGCTAGTTTCTTAGTGAGAGACAAAATGATTATCAACGGGGTTGATAATCGAGCATGAATGTCTATAAATAGTTGGGAAATGACTTCCCGGAGAGACTTCTTCTCAAATCTATTTTACTTTCTTCTCTTCTTCATCTTCTTCCTTGGTTGATTCGAAAAAGAGATAGGTTTGGGAAATTCTACATGAAGCGGTGATCCTGAGGTTTGAGTCAGAAAAATAGAGAATCTAGTAAGCTGGTAAGGTTTGTGTCGAAAAAGAATTCTTGACAAACTCAATCAATAGCTCTAACCAACCTTTTAAGAAAGATTTCTTGGCAACCTGCAGTTTGAAGAACTTCTTAAAAAAATTTGAGCAAGATTAAATAAAAAAATCTTCTAAAAAATAAAAAAGATTTGAATCTTGCAAAATATAGTGCTCCAAAGAGTGCTTTTATTAAATCAAATAATCAAATGTCATACCTAATGAATAATAAAGATGTCTTTATATAGACTAGCTAATTACGTTAAAAGTAAAACTTGTAAGTATCATAAAACTTTAATTAATCTAAAAAAGAAGTAGTTATGATGGAACTAAACTTTCTTGTTAACTAAAAAAATATAAAATTTCTAAACAATTTAAAATACTTATATCCAGAATAAAGAAATGTTAAAAATATAAAATTTAATAAATAAAATATTGGGCTAACGTATAATCAAATTTAAGCTTTAAAATCGAACTCAATATGATTTAAACACAAATTAAAGCTTGAGATTCGTAATTTCCCATGATAATCTATCCAGAAATTCTACTCATATAGTCTTCACTAAAACGGTCATAACTTGAGCTCCCAAACTTAAAATAAGATGATTTAAAGTACTGTTCGAAGCTAAGAAATAGATATTTCTTCATTCAGTAGACATCTCGATCCAGAAATGCCTGGTATCTCATCAAAAAATAGTTTGTAAGTCAATTGATTTTTCAGACGTTAAAATTGATAGCTTTGGTGAATTTAATTTAATAAATTTCATCTCATTTGTACATGTATGAATATTTAAGTTAGGAAAACATTCATGCATCATTACATCTTACATTGAAAGTTGGCATGGCATTGCATCCCACATAAGAAAATAGACTTGGTAGTTAAACAAACAATTTAAGAGAAAGGGAAGTGCTATAAATCCCACATTGATTAAAGAATACTCTTTTAACTTACACTTTCATTATAAATATGTGTCTATAGTTAGGTTATTTATATAATATAATTTATAAATGATAAAAATATAAAAAGGGATATAAATAAATAATGTTGATATAAATGAGAGGTTGGTTTGGTAATATTTCAAAACCTTCTTAATTGTGCGTAATTGACTCCCTAACTCGTTCTTCTAAATTTCGTAGGCCAGAAATGTTGTTTTAATAAATCAAACCGTTTCTTAAAAATAACCACTTTTCAAGGTGACCCGGTCACATTTCATAAAAAAGGGTCGGTGGAGACTCTCGTTTTTTTGTTTTCATTTTCAAAAATCAAAGTCAACCCCATTTTAAAAAAAAAATGGTTCCGACAGGAGGGATGACTATTTTTCATTCTTAATACAAAAAAAAAAAAATGAATACTTCCAAATTAGAATGATGAGAGGAGAGAAAATGAGAAAGATGTGTATATTAACTCAAAATTATACATTTTTTTGTTTTATTTTCATTCTTTCCATCTCTCCTTCCAAGTACACCGATCGAAAAAAATTATATTTTTCATCTTTTTAATTCTCTATCACTTCAATTTTCCATCTTTTCAATTTTTTTTCCACCATACAAACAAAGCCTTATAAAAAGAAGATCAGCTAATTATAAAAAAAATGCTGTGATATCACAAAATTTAAAGATATAATTTTTATAATGCGCTACTGAATTTATTTTAAAAATAAAACTAATTAAATAATTTGAAAAACAATCCTAAACCATAAATCTTAACATGAATTCTAAATGTTAAATAATAAAATCTTACATTTACCCTTAAATCGTAAACCTAAATTTTAAAATTCTAAAACCTAAGTTGCAACTCAAAATCCAAAATCTTAACCCTAACCAAAAACTTAACAAAATATTGTTAAGGAGAATTCGTATAGTTATAAAGAGTATGTGATATTAATTTAGAATTACCAGTGTGTGAAGTGGACCGGGCATCAAACGTATAAGATTAGTGAATGATACCTTGCTAGCCAAACAAACTTTGAGAACTTTTACCCATCTAGATTCAACTACTGGTTATATGTTCAAAGTTAAATAGTGTAGAAGTGAAGACTTTCACTCAATCATGAAAATGTTAGCAACAAGTCATGTTTTCTACAACCTTACCAGCATGGAGTGTCACACTCAATTTTCTCTAAGTCTGAAAATTAAAGAATAATTGAGGGGTTAAATTGAAAGGAGTCATAAACTAGCGGCCTCTATTGAAAAGTTAGAAAAACTTAGTGATTGATCTTAGCTGTGGCTGAGATCCAATTTTGGTTTGATTAGATTAAAATCAGCTAGTTCCTTAGTGAGAGACAAAATGATTATCAACGGATGATTTTTATGGGGTTGATAATCAAGCGTGAATGTCTATAAATAGCTGGGAAATGACTTCCCGGAGAGACTTCTTCACAAATCTGTTTTACCTTCTTCTCTTCTTCATCTTCTTGCTTAGTTGCTTCGAAGAAGAGATAGTTTTGTGAAACTTTGCATGGAGCAGTGATCATGAGGTTTGAGTTAGAAAATTAGAAAATCTAGTAAGCTGGTAAGGTTTGCGTCGAAAAAGAATGCTTGACAAACTCAATCAATGACTCTAACCAGCGTTTTAAGAAAGATTTCTTGGCAACCTGGAGTTTGAAGAGCTTCTTAAAAAATTTGAGCAAGATTAAATAAAAAAATCTTCTAAAAAATAAAAAAGATCTGAATCTTGCAAAATATAGTGCTTCAAAGAGTGCTTTTATTAAATCAAATAATCAAACGTTATACCTAATGAATAATAAAGATGTCTTTATATAGACTAGCTAATTACGTTAAAAGTAAAACTTGTAAGTATCATAAAACTTTAATTAATCTGAAAAAGATGTAGTTATGATGGAACTAAACTTTCTTGTTAATTAAAAAATATAAAATTTCTAAACAATTTAAAATACTTATATCCTAAATTCAGAATAAATAAATGTTTAAAATATAAAATTTAATAAATAAAATATTGGGCTAACGTATAATCAAATTTAAGCTTTAAAATCGAACTCAATATGATTTAAACACAAATCAAAGCTTGAGATTCGTAGTTTCCCATGATAATCTATCCAGAAATTCTACTCATATAGCCTTCACTAAAACGATTATAAATGGAGCTCCCAAACTTAAAATAAGATGATTTAAAGTGCGGTTCGAAGCTAAAAAGTAGATATTTCTTTAGTCAATAGACATCTTGATCCAGAAATGCCTGGTATCCCATCAAAAAAAAGGTTTCTAAATCAACTGATTTTTCAGACATTAAAATTGGTAACTTTGGTGAATTTAATTTAATAAATTTCATCTCATTTGTACATGTATGAATATTTAAGTTAGGAAAACATTCATGCATCATTACATCTTACATTGAAAGTTGGCATGGCATTGCATCCCACATAAGAAAATAGACTTGGTAGTTAAACAACCAATTTAACAGAAAGGGAAGTGCTATAAATCCCACATTAATTAAAGAATACTCTTTTAACTTACACTTTCATTATAAATATGTGTCTATAGTTAAGCTATTTATATAATATAATTTATAAATGATAAAAAATATAAAAAGGGATATAAATAAATAATATTGATATAAATGAGAGGTTGGTTTGGTAATATTTCAAAACCTTCTTAATCGTTCATGATTATTTGGTGGAACTCTCTAACTTGAAAAGATAAAGACTTTTTCAATGAGGCACTTAGCCACCTTTTCTTGGCCTATATATAGACACCTCAATTTTGAGTTGAGACATCCAATTCAAAGTGAGAAATCTATGTAGTACAATCTTTTCATTTTTCCTTAGATAATATATGTCAATATTCATATTTACAAGAATTCAAAGGTGCAGGAAGAATTATTTTATTTGGGTAAATAGGCATTATATCATGATAATAGTATTTTTGGACCGTTTTGCATATGAAGGGAGGAAAAAACTACTCTTAAAAAAGTTTTATGAGAATGCATTATCCCATTTTCCAATTTTTCAAATCCAAAAATTTACAACAAAAGAATCACAACTTATTTTTAATGTGAATACTCCAAAAGGATAGGGGAGAGGTGTTCCACCTATGTGGCTTACAAAGGAGATCGGCATATTGGATTTCAAAGCTCCACTGGGCAACAAGTTGAAAGGGAAGACATTTGAATCCACTGTTTACTGCTTAACTTCAATATGATATGGAAAGAGAGATACCACATACTGGTCAACCAAGCCTACTCTACCACACTCGAAGTGGTTGGTGGCTTAAAGGAAGTAGTAAGTGGGGACTTGCAAGGATAATGAATATCGTTGCTGATCAAGTAAACACAAAGCTCCATGCAACATGGGTACTGCATAGTGTGTTGAACGAATTAATTTACACCCATTTTCTTGATTCATTGTTTGATTTCTGAGTCGTTTTGCAGGTAGTGTGCAGTCCTATTATCTATACATGCACAGCTTCATATGTAGCAAATTTTCTCTTCTTTAACATATGAATTCAATATATCCAAACAAAAATGTGCAAGTTCAAATCAATTAGATTGTTACTAATCAATTAGATAGCATATCTACTATTTGAGAGCTTTTTTTTCCTTTTTTTTAATTGTTACATTAGTCAAGTGTACGATGAAATGAATACGAGACATATATATACACAAAATATGATTATCATACATGTAATTATCAAGTAAATATTGACATATATTGGACAGGATATTAATATTCAATATTTGAGTAACATAGGAAAAAAAAAGATACCTGTTTCTAATATTTCTAGTTATTTAACACGGGTAAAATGAAGAAGGAATTTACAAAGTTGATAGGCTAGACTCTAGAGCCTTATGCGACTGAAAAGGGTGAAGTCCCCCTCTTCCGAGCTTGGTGGAGCAGGGAGTTAGGGACAACCCTGACTTGGTGGTTTACAAGATTTATGTCCTGGACCACTTGAGCTAGGTCCACCATGAAGAGACCATGAGCCCTTCATTTCTCCCTTCAAGGTTCCCAATTTCAGTCCTCGGGCGCTGGTTGATTGAGCTGCCATTACAGCATCATCAGTCTTGAAGATGACAAGAATGCTCAAGACGAAGACAAGAAAAGCAATAACCTTCACCAAACATAGCTTTCCACCCATTGTTTTTGTTAGAAGGTGATATATATACAAGCAGTTTGGCTGGTTTTACATGATATATATGTGTGTCTGGCGTAACGGGTAAACCGTAAGTGGGCAATATATATATATTGTTCAACAAGTCGTAATATATTTTCAGTATGAACATATCACAGAGTTCGATTTAATGTGTTTTATGTGGAGTTATCCGTAATAATCACGTCTAAACGGACCATTTTAAATTTATTATATTATTTTTATATTTGTAGTAAATGACAATGAACCACACACTAATAACTCATTAAATAATTAATTAAAATTTTAATATTTAATTAAATTTGTTTATAGATACACTACATAGTCCACTGTCAATACATTGAATATAAACCCTACTTAAAATTATGAAATTTAGATGTGATGAAGTGCTTAATCCAAACATGTGGGTGTTATATTTCAACCAAAAGGAATTTAAATTGCCAAATTTTTAGCCATTGAGGAATAGAGGAAGAACATAATATTATGTATTGAAATGAGAAACTATTAGTAGTTGAGTTAATTAATTTTTTAATAATAAAAATATCAGATCAAAAGATTATATATAGTTAGTTCTCCATTTATGATGCGATTTTAGAAAAGTGTAGTAAAAAATTGTTATGAAAAAAATGTGATTTGTTAATTTTTAATGTTTAAAATTACGGTAAGAAATTAAAATAAACATAATTTTGAAGTATAAAATAAATTAATTTAAATGATATTTAAAATTTTAATTACTTTTTCAATAATTTAATTTAAATTCAATATAAATTAACTATTAAAATTTAATAAATTTGCATATTATGAATGATCCAATTAAAAAAGGAAAAGCCATGAGAGAAGCACATTTAGAGCAGATATTGACATATTTTGAAGATTTGAGTAAGAAACTACTGTGGTGATTGCAATTGAAACTATGCCACAATTAAATGGCATCGGAAGTGCCTATGAAAATGGTCTGATTTTAAATGGTGGGGTGATTTTTTTTTTAAATTTAATCTTTATTTATTATTTAATAATTCTTGCGGTTAAATTTTGTCATTAATTTTTATATTATGCGTAAATTGTGAATTTAGCCTTTATATTTTAATTTGATTATTTTTAATTTTTGTACTTCATGAATTTTAAATTTTTAGTCTTAACCAAATAGTATCTATTAACTTCATTAGGTTTTTCTATTTTAAAAAAACTAATGTGACATACATATTATCACATATACAATGTCATGTCAACTTGCTATAGTCACATATCACATATGAAAAAAAGTCAATTATGAATTTAAAGCCTATCATTTACATCAAGACTAAAATTTTAAAATTTAAAAAATATAGAAACTAATAAATGATCTAACTGTTGAACACGGACTAAATCTATAATTTTAGATTTAATCAAAATTTAACCAAATAGATTTAATTTCTACCATTTGATCGATACTAGAATTTTAAATTTTAAAAAAGTACATGAATTACAATCGACCAATTTAAAAAGTACAAAACTAAAATTGACGAAATTAAAATATAGGAATTAAATTCACAACTTATACAAAATATAGGGAGTGATAGCAGAGTTTGACATATTTGTTATGCGAGATCATTGACATTTTTGTTATCGTGGGAATAAGGTTATGACCAGGGTCTTGGCATTTGGCAGCCTCCATAAACTTAAAACAAATTACTAAAGAGGGCGACCAACCTCTTTTCCACAAATCAACCTTTAATTGTTTGATGTAGTCAGGGGTTTTCGACGTCTTAAAATAGAAATTCTTTTATTTAATTTTTAATTTTTTTAATTTTAAATTAATAAAGATAAAATTTAATTTTTTAAAAATTATAATGATATAAACTATTAAAATAATAAAATTATATTTTTATTATTATAAAAAGTACGAAGTAATTTTAACCCTCCTTAAAAAAAATTCCAACTTTGCCTCCGTTGTTCGTTAAAGTTGATAAAAGTGAAGTCATCATACCTTTTAGAATTTAATGGCACCCAAAATTTTTTGCAAAATGGGAAGTTAAGAGATTTTCTACAAAAGGCAACAGACATAGGTATAGTTTCCTTCTAATTTAATTTCCCTGTAATAATTTTCAACCAAGAAAAGACTGGTTCCTAATTCTTTTTGACTTATTGTAATGGTCAAACAAATAGCAGTATTTTGGTAAAATTTTCTAATTCTAATCATTTGGATCATCAAACTTCATTTAAGAATATTCAACACATAAAGAAAACACCCTTAATATGCAAGTGTTTTTAAGACGTGATGAGCTCCATATCTTTTATCGATTTCCTATCTCAAATTACGATCCTTTTTTATTTATTTATTGAAAACTGAGTAGTGAGTTGTGATGCTTCAATCTCAAGTTATTGCTATTTATACATATTTGCTATAGATTTGTGAACATGATCATGTGCAATATCATTACTCATATCTCTAGCTTGATGCCACAAACTCAAGTCTTAATAAAAAAAAAATATTCTGGAATCTTGATTGTATTGTTTGAATAATAGTTAATCAGTTTACATATTTGAGTTTTAATGGGTTAATATTATTCAACAATAAATGAGAAGGAACTTCGTGATAAATTAGAATATGATCATCATTCATTCGATTAGCTTTGAAAAGAAATGAGAAAAGTTTGAACTTTTGTAAATTTTTATATTTTATCCTTATAAATAAAACATGATGAGATTTAAACTTGGGTTACTAAAGTTCATAATGATACAATTTTATCATTTCAACCAAAGACTTTTTTTTTTAATATATAAATTTGTATAAATATAATTAAATTTTAAATACAACTAATATTCGAACCCAAATTTTAAAGATGATAAACACCCATCCAATAAGTCACCGTTTAGGATCAATTTGATGATTATATTTCTATACAATATTTATTTTTATCCGTAATCTTCAAACTTTTAAATAAATCATGAAAAAATATAGATTGACATAAAGTGTAACCATAGAACAGTAGAAGTTTTGACGAAAGCCAGTTTGAGTGGAAACAGAAGTTGAATAGCAGCAACCATGCTTAAATGTCCAAAATTCATGATAAGTTGAATGATTTCATAGCTGGTTAGCTGTTCAACCTCCACTTAGTTTTGAAAATGATATATATCCTCCTACTTTGGTTTAACTTTCACGTAATATATATGGCAAACTAATTCCACTGTTTAATCTTAACACTGAATGGGGGATTACACAATCGCTCACTCATTTTCACAAGTGCGCATTTAGCGGCCGAAACCCTTTGTTTCTTTGTTTCTGCATAACGACAGAGAAATCAACATCAGATTTTACGAAAGCTTCGATGACCAATACGTTAGATTTCTTTTGAGCGTTTCTAGTATTTAAACTCCCCAAGCTAACGGTGATTAATTTCAATCAATATCATTAAAGATCCCTTGTTTTCATACGGTATTTAAGGCAGACTTCAATTGTCAAACCAGATTCATGCTTGCTCAAAGCATACAGTTCCAGTTTTGCCCAATATATAATCCATCAACTTTTGTTGATTTCTACTTATATCTCCTATTATTATATAGAAACCAAATGGGCTGAACTCTATAAAGAACTCGCTCACATGAAAATAGCATGTTGCCAGGATATATTGGACGGTGGATAGGTCTCCTCGCCATCTGTCTGGAAACAGTACGAGAGTAATGGTGCCTTTACTGACAAGGTACCATTTTCATCGCAGCCATGTTCACCAATATAAGGGGCCAATGTGCCCTTCCGACGTGTGAGAAGAGTAAGGAGTCTGATTCAAACCCGAAAATAATTTCAATTTCCTGGTGCCCCCGAATTGGGCTTATATTTGCATTGAAATTCGAAAGCTTAATTAATGTTGTGGTCTAAGGACTAATTTTCGTGCTCATCCTTTAGTGGTGATGGGTCAATTATCTGGATGTCAGTGTCAGGCTGTTAAATACAAATATATTTAAAGAAAATGGAATTTGATTGTTAAAAAAGCCAAAGATTAAGGAGAGATAGCTATGAAGCATGAACACGGAAACGGACACGTAATAAGCGCATGGCACGATATAGATACAGTAACATAATAATTTTTTAAAAAATAAAGACACGAATATAAAAATGAAAAAAATATATAAAAATATTAAAATGGGAAATAAGCAAAGCAAACATAAAGATGAAATTGAAATGTAAAAAATGGGAACGTGCAGCAAAGACAAAAAAAAAAAAAAACTTCTCAAATAGGCTATTTACTTTTTAGTATTTATTTTATTTTTATTTTTTTCAAAAAAAATTTAAAACTTTATATTTAACCTAACATTTTAAATTAATTTATAAATAGCCTAATATAAGACTTTAGGCTGTCCACAATAATAAATGAAAAAAAAGCAATTTAGCCCAATATTTTAAATTAATTAAAAATAGTTTAATAAGACCTTAGATTGCTTCGAATTTATTTAAAAAAAAATCTATCTCTTTTAAGGAAAACCTTAAAACTTTAAGGCTTAAAAAACCTTTCATTTCCTTCCTGGAAAAAAAGAATCTTTCAGGGGGAAAATTCTAAAACTCTTCGTTCCCTCTCACTCTCAACTGTAATTTTTCAATTTGGGGCTTCTATCCATTGTGACCATCTTCGTTTTTAGACACCTATGTTGTAATCGTGCCAGGATCATGTCTAACCCTTTTATATATATATATATTCCGACATGTCCTGTATGTATCTAGGCGTGTTCGACGAGTGTCCATGTCGAACACACATATAACATGAGTACGAGAAAGGATGAGCCGTGTCGGTGCTTCCTAAAAAGATGGATACTGAACAGCTGGCGGAAGTAGCAGACTTTTCTCTTTTTGTGGGGTCTCTTTGGCAATTTCACTAACGAGATGGAAGGAAAACTTGTGATTGTGCACCATTTCTCAAGTCTACGCCTACAAATAGTGTCTGCAAAAAGGACAAATCTAAAAGTCTACAAAACCACAATCTGGATTTCATCAATAACAGGGAAGTTTTGAAGGTAACGTTCACAACTGACAACAGCAGTTAATTCTTTTATTAGGGATGTTATTCGAAGAGATAAATAGTTAGTCATAAAATATGCTTCATTTGTATGAGTAAAGATCGAATCTCCAATCACATAATTAAGGGACGACGGGTGAAACCGCTATTATTTGAACATTAATGTCGCCAAAAATGCCTAATATTCAAGCCAAAATAAGACCAAGTTGGAATCTTTTAGTTACAAAGGAGATCCGGTAATGATAACCTCTAATTTCAGTGATTCGAACATAGACTTGCTAGGTTTCACCATGAACCATAAAGACGCAGCCCCACGGCCACAGAAATCATGAGAAAGACCTGGTAAATGCGGTGATAGAGACTGATACCTTGTGACTGACCGGTTCCAACCCTTATCTTAAAGGGGAGCGGAGCACGTAATCTGAGTGTAATAATTTGATTCTTTGAGAACAAAGTTCCCCCTTTTGACTCCGATTCATTTGTGCCATTATTGCAGACCAAACTTATTTATTAGTTCACTGCCATTGAACCTAAGCCGATGGCGGCACATCCTGAAATTGAAATTGACACATGGTTGATTCTTACATTTGTATTGGCATTGCCCTATGTATATAGTCAAATAAACAAGGTCACCACTAGTATCAAATGCCAACAACAACATCTTAAATACTATAAATAGAGAATCTGACAATCATTCTTATTTGGGAAATGATTCAGACTTAAGAACACTAGTTTCAGAGGTTATGAAGATGCGAAAATCATTCTTCATTTCATTTTTGCTTCTTCTTTCTCTCCTGTTGAGTTCCATGAAACGTGGAGCAGAGGCAAGGGGACTATTGAGGGATTCAAAGTGGCAGTACAGCAATGGTAGTAAAAGGATTCAAAAGGGTAGATTTAAAGGGATGTTTCTTCATGCTGTGAAGGTTTCAGGGCCAAGCTTGGGTGTTGGACACAGATACAATAATCTTCAAAGCATTGAAGTTGAGAAATCTGGTCCCAGCCCTGGAGAGGGACATAAGTAAGTGGACGGGGCAGTGCAAAACAAATGACTACAATGTAGATTCATTTCTTTTCCCTCTTCCTCTCTTTCTTAGCTTATTTAGTCAAGTGCATATATCTGCAAGAATTAAGCAAAGCAGGCTATTTTAGTTATTCTGCAATTGTTTCTTCTTGGGGCAAATGCCTAAGTTGTTGGCACCAAGTGCCCTCCAACGTAGTTTTCATACCTGCTTCTGACTGCTTTGTATCTTCTCTCAGTTCTTTTCTGTTTTCACCATTTAATCAAATATAATAGTTAACATTCTTTTGTTTTTCTTTAATCAGTTTTTATACTATCTTCAAAGTGATTCTCTAACAAAAATAATGTATTCTTCCAAATTGAGTTAATAGGTATGCGTTGCATTGATTTAATTGAAAATAAAAATAAAAATTAATAAAAATTTTCTAAGTTTCAAAAATACAAAAAAAATAATAGTCTATATTAATTGAAATAAGTCAAAATAGCCGAAACATATCGAAATTTTAACTGAAACAAAATATAAACTACTTAATACTGATTTAAAACTAAAATGATACATACCACGAATACCATAATTCAAATTAAATACTAAAAAGTTAATAATGTTACTCGTGAGTGTCATATTGTATAAAAAAAAAATTATAGATAGCACGTTAGAAAAAAAATATTAAATTCAACTATCAAAATATATATTAAACTTAAAATTTGTTAAAAAAAACTAAAAAGTGAACACTTTTATGATTTTTAATTTTTTTTATAATTTAAATGATTTTTATAATTTTTAATAATATTTTTATAAATATAAAGTTTATCATTTCAAAATAATAAATAAGTGTCTAAATTCAAATGATATTAGGCAGCAGGTTGACTCTAAACTTGAATTTGTAAATATTTTAAAATAATTCTTTTATTTTTAATTTCTTTTTTTTTATATGGATAACCATGTTAACTTCCATTTGCTAACTTAGTGACCATTATCGGTCATGTCGATGGTCCCATTAGAAACTAACAACCAATGTTAGTCAACAAGCTAAATTATTAGTTAAAGATTTAATTGAGAGTAAAAAATTAGGAGAGACTTAATTGATATATATATATATATATATATATATTAAATTTCAAGGAAAATCTTTTTTATAAATTGTATCTTATAAGTATTAATAATTTTAACAAAATCTCCTCAAGAAAATGATTTTTTGTACAGAATATCGATGGAAAATCATTTTTCAAAGTAAATATTAATCGAAAAATATTTAAAATTAACATTTTTATTTTTTTCAACATTTCAATTTTCTTTTAGAATCTTAAAATAATCTTTAAATATTATATGATTTTTTTATTTTTTATAATATTTTTAAAATTTTCTTCAAAAGTTTGAATTTTTTATTAAAATTTTAAAAACCTTTATAATGTTAGGACTTCCAAATTTTTTTATTATTATATGAATTTTTACGAATTTTTAAAATTCAACAAATCGTTATTAAACACATGTTATGCATAAATAAAATTAACTAATGCCTATTTCAATAAAAAAAAAATTAACTAACGCCGATTTCTATTGTATTTCTTCTCTCACTTTTAAGTTTTAAATAATATAAGAATTAAATTGCTTCATTTTTTGACTTTCGAATAGTTAGCTTATTCAAGCAAGAGTATATGAAGTATAATTTTCTTATTTTTTCTTTCCTAAAAACCTTCATTTTCTGTATTTTAGTATTTTCTAACCAAGCATCGCGTTGGAAGAAAGATGCAAAGCAATTAGAAAGAAGAGAACTGAATTTGATGCAATTGATATTATGCTATAATTCAAATCTAATAAAAATAAGTAGAAACAAATGAAATCAGTTTCTCTTTACATATCAAAATAACAATATAAATATGGGACTGAATGGAACCCACATTCCATTGAAGGCATATATAGGGAAAAGAAAAATCTATTATGCCAACCTTGGAGATGAATGTGGCACATGAATCTGGCCGTTCCGAGGTTGCCCCTGGCTCCATGCTCTTCTAATGTAACAACCTGTCCTTAACAAAGAAAACACTTCTGAGATCCGCAGTTAGATTATAACTTCGATCTTCAGTCATAACTTCTGCCAAGGTTTCTTCACTCTGCAGGCTCGCACCAACAACGATGGTATCTTCAACCAAGCTTGCCACCCCTGTCAAAACGACTTGCCTCAACATCCATTCCAAGGAAATGGGTTAAATTACCAGTGTCTGCACAACATACTACAATTAAAAGAAAAGAAGCAATCCTCTCTCCCCCACCCCCCCCCCCCCCGGGCCCAATTTCTAGCTGGTCCTTTCACCAATATTTCGAGGCTCATAATAAACCATCTTTCTTAGATCTTATTCATCATGAAGTAATATGAGAGGAAATAGGGGTGAACTTTACAACATACATGCACACAAGCAATTAGTTAGGTACATTTGAATACTATAGCCTATAGGTTATATGACAGAACATAGAAAGCAGTCAGAGTCTTTAATAACTGCTTGACTTTTCCAACGACCTGAAAAACCCGATCATATGGTCATATATGTCTCTATTTGCTTTTACGCTCAAAAGGAAGTCTATGTGACCATAGTTATCGAGATAAAGCAACTCTGGTTTTGATGATAATTCCTCAAGAGTGCGCTGCACATCCGTTGCATCTGCTAAGGCATCATTCCCTCCATAACTCATCCATATTGGCAATGACTTTGGTATGTTGTTAAGATCAAATGCTGGCGGTTTAAACTGTCCATATATCAGTAAGTTTTTCAGGATTCCATAATCATAATGGGAAAATGTACCCTGACGGATCACTGCCATTTAAAAAAAAGACAACAGTTTTAGCAAAAGAAATCATACAGAATTAACATATATTCAAATGAATTCTAACAGAAATGAAAGAAAATTAAAAATTATTACAGCTTGAAAAGTAATATACATATTTCAGCTGCTAATATAGTCCAGAATGAGGAATTTGTAAAGATACAAGTCCATTCAGGTTGGTTAAACACATAGAGAAATAGAAATGAAAGGCAAATAAAAGAAGGTAGATGGAAGCATACTCTGGAAAAGATGGCGTAAATTCTTCACCGATGATGGGTGTGGCTCATATTCCAGATAGAAGTTCATGCGAGTTTTATTAAAGCAGCAATTTTGCCCTGCAATATCATCTTGTCAAAAACCTTCCAATTTAATGGTAAGATTCAAATATTTTCATTATTGGTGTCAGATTTTTTAGTTTCAGAGTGCCCTGTAACTTTTATGAAGTCAAAATTTAAACGCTGCTCTTGAAGCTAAAAGTTCATGCAACCTTAGCAAAACAAATGGCATCTCTTCCAGGCTTCAAGACAGGAAAAGAATACACTCTTCTATTATATTTTATATAATTTTATAATTCATATAAAATATGGCTTCAAAACTTTAACACCCTGCCATGGGCAATTCTCTGTTCAGCAAATGTAGTACAATATCCTAGATTAAATCTGAAGCAGAGCAAATGACCCACTTTTAAGGCATAATTTCAACTTTCAAGTCAAGCATCGAATGGGAAATATTAACCAAGCCTGAAAGCTTTGAGGTAGATCACTTATACAGTTCATTGCATGAAAAGAAAATAGCAAGAAAAAGGAAACAGCATACTGAACCAACAAAAATGGTGCACATTCGTTTGTGTTTTTATACCGATATTCATATCTGTATGAGTAAATATAGAAGAGGCGAAGAAAACCTGTTATAGAACTTAGAAAATCAGTACAATCCACGTGGTCATCACATAAAGAATCCACAAGGTTAACCAACACATCGCTGCAGTTAAAATAAAAACACATAATGCCATTAAACCACTAAATTTAAAAAAAGTCAATCAACACCTTCATAACAGGGAAAAAGATATGGGGAAAAAACAGAAAAGCTAAAATGATATAAGTATTAGCAAACCTTCTGAAATTCAATTGATGTAACCCCAAAGCAAGAACCATCTGCCAGAAAAGAATGTCTAAGAACATCATAATGGCCGAAACTGATTTTACTAGGTAAAACAACAATAATGACAAGTTATACCTGATCCAGATGCATTGCAACCATTCTAAGTACAAGTGGAGCGCTGACATGTTCTAAATAAGATATTGGAGACAAAAGAGCAGCAGCTTCAACCATTTCCACTATGTCTGGCTGAGTGAGAACAGCCAAAGACATTATTGTGCCCTGTCATTAAAAAGCATTGGATAAGTAACCTAAAAAGGTAATCAGCAAAAGCCAGGAAAACCATGCTCTAGGTAATTATAATGCATGCAGGACCTGTGAATGTCCAACAATAAATATTTTGGAGCTGGTAATTGCGTGTATGTAGTGCAACATTTCTGCAAGATCATACAAAGCTAATTCCTGCCAACTCCACTCCCAAAATTCCTGCAAGAAAAGCCAATAGTTTTCGAGTCTATGAGATACTACCAGTCAGCTTGACATAGATTTTATTAGGATATAGATGCAACAGGAAACCCTTATATTGTTAAGGAGGGAAAAAGGAAAGAAAATAATGGAGAAGAGGGAGCATATTGTATACTAAGCTATGAAACTGGATTTTGTGGTACACTAAACAAAGATGCACAAACATTGAAAATAAGCCATGTGGGTGTCAACACATAAAACACACACAGCCAACTAAGTTGGACACACAAATTGCATTAAAAAAAAACTGATACTCATGCAACCAACGTCTAAGGTAGTTAAAGTTCTCCACATTAAAAACAGCCTCACTAATCCATAAATATTGCAAGATGAATCGTAGCTAAGAGAAAGAGGCATTATGTATAGAGTTCGCCTACCTTGTCTGTATCTAATAAAGATATGTGTCCATGGCTCCAACGTGTTCCACGAACATTTCCAACCCATACATCAAAACCCTGGTCTGCAAGGATGAAGCCCAACGACTGTTCAGTGGAATCCAAAAACCATGCATCACCTGCCTGTTTAGTATATCAAAGTAGTATAAAATCAGTGACAAAATCCTATCAACGTAAAACAAATACATGCATATACAAAATTACAGTCCTGGAGAATATAAACGGAGATAACATATAATCTTACAAACAGAAAGCACACAAACTCATTTGCTTTGTTATTTATTGCAACAACCACTCTAGATCTAGGATTTTTTTTTAGAAAAAATAAATGGCATCTTTCAGCATGCATTTTCACTAGAAAAACAAAGGGGGAAAAAGGAAAAAGAGAAATTTCATACAAGTATATCAATAACTAGTAGCTGGTAGGATCAAGACACATTAGAAGACCTTACATGAATAAGATACATAATAACAGCTAAATAACTCTGTTATTTGAAAAAGTGGTTTCAGGTAAATGGGGAATTTACCATGAATAATCCATGCTGAAGCAGAACAGGATGACCTTGCTGAACTTTAAGATCCCCAGAACGAGATGAGACGCGCTGGAGAGCTAATAAATAGCCATCCTTAGTTTGAACCTGAATGAAAATTAGTAATAAACCACAAAATTAAAAGGAAACTTCACTTTCAGTTACCAAACAAGAAAGCAACAAAATTTAACTAGAGAGCCCTAATGTACTGAAGTAAGCAGATTTCAGAAAACTTTCTACAAATCATTAAAAAAGAAACTTTAAAAATTTATGAAAAGGGGATGAAATAAACAGTAGAAAAAATTCTATAAATTAAGGACACTGTCGGAACAACGGAAATGAGGGAAGAGGAAAGGTAAACTCCGTCTCTGCAGTCCCTTCCAAAAACAAACAAAAAATGCATATTTTGCTTTGATTGCTTCTTTTATGGCTCCAAACACAATAGTCCTTTACTATTTTCCCCTCATTATCATTTTTTCCCGGTTTCTTAGCGGCCAAAAGAACCTTGACAAGAATAATAATAGAAAGGGAGGGAGAGAGAGTACAGTGTGTTCGGTGCAGAAATAACCATTGGGCTCGATAAGCTGGGCGCAGAGAGACTCGGCGGAGAGAGTTAGGCCGGGATCGGACGAATTTCCGGTAACATCGGCGTCGGAAAGAAACAAAGAGTGGAAGAAACAAAGAAATGGAAGAAGAAGAAACGCCGGAAACTTGCCCATCTCTCTGAATGGGGAGTAGTTGAATGATCGGGACTGCAGTGACCCACACTCTGTTCACCTTATCATAGCTTTCATGAATACTAACCATTAAATAAATATAAATGTTTTCTACTCCTTCCCAATTTTATTCTCTTTTAACTTAATAGACTTCACAAAATTTAACTCACTCTCAGTTCCTTCCGTAGCAGATCCATTTTTTATTCTCTTTTGTAATTTTGTGGCCCGTGATCCTCTCGTCGGAACCATTAGTTCATGTCCTTTTCTAATAATTTACTTCAGTTTTTAACCTTTTTAACTTTTGTATTCTTTTTTCAAATTAGGACGTTGCCTCAATAGTTACTAACAATTAGTATGTTTTTCTATTTTCATAATAACAAATTTAGTAATATTAATTTTATCTATATTTAAAAAAATTATTAAATATTTAAAAATTAGTCTCAATTCTAAAAAGTTTAAAAAATACATAGAAATTCAATAATTTTAAAACGGGAAATTATTTAAAAATTTAATTTTTGATAAAATATGTAATATTTTTAAAATATATGTATATTGTACGCAATACAAACATTTACTTCATTATGTAAGTTTGTTAAAGGGTAGAAGTTGGCCACAAATTCTAAAGCTTGGGAATCAAACTCTCGACTACTAATTAAGGTAGAAAAGACCTTATCATCTCGCTTAAATCCCGAAATAACTTCTTTTCTTGTTTTTACTAATTTATCAAGATAAAAGGTAATTTTTAAACAAAAATAAATATTAAAACAAAATTTTGTTGGATCTCTAATCTTTAACTAATCTACACCCACAAAATTCTGGTGCTTTTTGTTGCAATCCCAAACCCCAAAAAGTGGCAACCCATCTTACCAGCCCTAAATTACTTCCTATTAGCCTCCCTTGCCCACCTTTCAAAACATAATTTACATACAAGAACAACATTTTGGGCTTAGCATTTGCTGCGTTGTGAAATGTTGTTTTCTGTCATACCTATACCACATTTAATTCAGATGTTAAGTGCAAGCGAAGAACCAATCAAAATCCCAGTTGATGTTTTCTCTGTCTTACCTATACCACATTTTAATCCAGGGGTACTGTGTTTTCTCTGTCTTACCTATACCACATTTTAATCCAGAGGTACTACCAATGGCTGCTCCTGTGGCTCCGAGAATTGGGGGTTTTGTTGGTATTCTAAGGGTAATTAACTTTTCTATGACAAAGAGGAAAAGTTGAACTGTTATACTACTAATTACTTTTCTCTTGTCCACTCAACATGTAAAAGTACACTTATCTTTGTAACATATTTATTTGTTTGTTCAAATTTTATCTGTTATAGAAAGGTGATTGTTAGATATCTATATAATAATATATTGTTATGGAAAAATAATCGTTGTAAATTTATCATAGAATTTATATCGTGAATTCCCATCAAATAAAGAAAATGAGAATTATGTAAAAAAAGAAAGACAGTATGATCAAATCGACAATTTTAAAAGACTCATAAATGTGCATGAAATATAGTTTTATGCATATTTGATTTTATATTCTTTCACTTGATTAATTATAAAGTTTATAAATCTAACAAGTTCAATTAATCAATATGAGCAGTTTGGCACACAGCCTACGACATGACTGTGTGACCCTATTTTAAATACCCACACGAGTGGACACACAGGCTGGGACACGACCGTGTATCCAGACTTCAAATATTCATATGGTCTGGGCTATATCACACGGCCGTATGACCCTTATTTTCAAGTTTTTCCGAAGTTTTCTATTTTGTTTCAAATTGATCAAGGAATGTTCCTAAACTATTTGTAGGGCCTCATAAACTCGATTTAAGGCTCATAACCATATTTTTGCTATGATTAGATTCAATTAGTATATGTTAGCATTTAATTTGTATAATTGTTTCTGTTGTGAAGTTAAATGTGATGTTTTTCTCGGTAATACTCTAGAACCCTAATCTGACAATGGAGACGAGTTAAGGGTGTTGCATTTAATGGTAGAGCTACGGTTTAATCGGTTCTTAGTCTGAACGTAGCATGTATGGAGTCTAGAAATACATGCCATTTTATAACTTGTGATAGTGTGATGTCTTCTGACTCAAATGAATTTTTTTTCACATAGATAAAAGATGTATTCTAATCGAGCTAATTCCGATGAAGCTGAGGGTTATATTCTAGCTACCGATTAAGAGGTTGTTCATAATATGCCCAAAATTCAAGAAGTTTAGAAAAAAGGTTCGCATTACTTTTATTCATAATAATTATATGTTTAATGTGCTTATGAGAATCAATTTTGTGGCTTTATGACCTCTACCCCCTTGTCCGCAAAATCCTATACGACAGAATATTCAGAGGATTTCTATTGATAAAGTCCAAAATTGCAGAGCCGAAGAGTTTAATGGTAAAATGAGTAATGATTTGGCTAGAGCTGAATACTGGTTTGAAAACACACAGAGAGTTTTGGTTGAAGTATTTTGTCTTCCCGAAGATTTACTAAGATATATTGTGTTACTGTTAAAAGAAGAAGGTTTTTCATTAGTAGTCGACTTTAATTACTATAGCATCAAAAAAACGGATTAACTGAGTTTTTTTTTTTGAATTGATTTATGAAAGAATTATGTCAGCAATCAATATTTAGATAAGAAGAAAAAGGAATTTCTTGAGTTGAAGCTAGGAAACAGATCAATTGCAGAGTACGGATGAGAGATTATTTAACTCAATGAATATGTTTATGAGATGGTGCTGATTAAAGAAGAACTTGTTCGAAGATGGATTAAATGATGTGATCAAAATGTTTGTGGGTGCAATTGAATTTCGTAACTTAGTAGTTTTATCAAAACGAGCTCAGAAGATGAAATAAGTTGTAATTACAAGAAACATAGCGAGACGTGAGTTCGAAACTTCAATAAAAGAAACGTATTTAGAATGCTATCTACTTACCCGTCAAAGAAAAAAGAGGAATTTAATAATCATTTTCAATGTCATCAGGGTTTTTTGGCAGAGATAAAATGAATCAAAGTAATATGAGACCACTGATGACTTTAGTATCCAGTACGGGTAGCGTTAGAAATGTAAGTAAACTTGAATGTAACATTTCTTGTAACACCCCCTACCCGTATTCATCGCCGAAATAGGGTACGAGGCATTATCGAAGGTTACCAAACAATAGTTTTTTTTTTAAAAAACTCAATATATCCCCTTTATAAACATGTAACCTTTCCTGCAAAACTTAAACCGAGACCAATCCAAATCAACCAATCCAATTTAGCATATTTTTAAAACAGATTCATGCACATTCATAAGCTAATCTCATCATATACCAAACCAAGTTTTGTTAGCCATACCAATGGCTAACTTTACATTCATTTCGTATCAACATTTACTTTATTAACTTATACATGAAATTGAATTCCAAAATAAAGTTTCTAGATATACCAAAATATTGAGGTTGATAGTGTGATGTATCTCCGACCGAATCCGACCTTTGAGCTCTTAATACTACAAAACAGGGAAAAAGAAAACAGGGTAAGCACATTGTGCTTAGTAAGCTCATGTAACAAGAATTATACTTACCTAATATTTTCAATGCAATACAATAAACATATATACATCCATTTAATGCATTGTTACCTTAACATGCACAAACTCAACATTCAAGTTAGTACAATAATTTCAATGTATCAATAATATATACTAAGATTGATGAGCTCATCAATACCGTGATTTCCATTCCATTATTATTTTCCCATATTTATCCCGTTGAATTTCTCGAAATTTCGATGGATTTTCAGGGGTACACTTTAGTGTACAAATTCGGGTCCGTCAATTCATATTCATGTGCGCACATTTCCATTTCAGAGAGCACACTCCCGCGAACCTCATCTTTACAATGGGATTACCAGTCCATGCTAAATCCACTATAATATAAACTCATAGAGTATTGTCGGGATTACCAGTCCAGGCTAAATCCCCTGCAACGACAATTACTCTAATGAGCTTGGATCTGAATTACCAGTCCAGGCTAAATTCAGACCCTAATTTGGATTACCCGTCCGGGCTAAATCCATTTTCCACATATTCTTCGGGAGGGCTATATCAGGATAGGATCACCCGTCCGGGCTAGATCCTTTTTACCGTCAATTCCTTTTCAGAGATCCATCGAATTTTCCTTTCATTCAACCGGGATTTCTTCCCCTTTTTATCAAATATATCAATGTTTCATCAACTTTCATATAATGAACATTCAATTCATATTCACATCAATAACATGCATTTCAAGTATTTAAGAATATAATTCAAGTTACACGAACTTACCTCGATACTTGTTTGTATATAAAAATCTACTAATCCCAAACTTTTTCCTTTCCTCGATATAGCTTCGTGTTTGAGTCTTCAGGATCTAAATAAATAAATTTATTCATCAAATTAACATTTCATGTTCATATGTACCATTTTCTACAATTCCACTACTATTTATAGTTCATCCAAGGCTGTCTACTTGCGTCATAGTCACTGAATTATTTTTATCTTGAGCTACGGGACTCCAAATTAAGATCTGTAAATTTTCCCTGAAACTAGACTCACATATATTATAACTATAAAATTTTCAGAATTTTTGGTTTAGCCATTTAGTACATTTTATTCTTTAAAGTTACCCCTGTTCTGCTATATGACAGTTCCGACCTTTCTTCACTAAAAATTGATTATCTACTCATACGGAACTTGGATGATGTTCTCGCTTATTTCTCTTGAAAATAGACTCATTAATGATTTTAATAATATAAATTTAAGTCCCTAATTATTTTTATACAATTTTTGGTGATTTTTCAAAGTCAAAACAGGGGAACCCGAAATCATTCTCACCTTGTCTCACAAAATGCATTATATCTCAAGATTTACAATTCTATTGCTTACACCGTTTCTTCTATGATAAATTAGACTCAATAAGCTTTAATTTCATATTTTGTTCACCCTCTAATTCGATTTCTACAATTTATGGTGATTTTTCAAACTTGGACTACTGCTGCTGTCTAAAACTGTTTTAGTACAAGAGGTTTATTACCATTTTTCCCCTAAGCTTTTAATAAGTGATAATTTCGTCCCTACTCAATTAACCTCTCAATTGAGCTAATTTTTCTCAATTAATACTTTATTCTATCATTTTAAACTACTTATAACCTTTGGGAATAAGAATTTCAGCACCAAACTTCAATTTCACACTCTTTTACAAATAGGTCCTAAATATCCACTTTCTTTACATTTTATTCCATAAAATCATCATATAATAAGATTAAAGCTTAAATTCCATGCTAAATATTCATATACTTACAGCACTCAACCATGGTGACTTTCAATTTCATCCATAAAATCAAAAACTAATGAATTTAATAGTAGGACCTAGTTGTAAAAGTCTTAAAAACACAAAAGTTACAAGAAAAAGGCAAGGATTAACTCACTTGGTGCAAAAATTATGAAAAACCAGCTTAGAGAACCCCTCCTATGGTGTTTTGGCTGATTAGAATGAAGAGAAATCTCAAGAAATCTAGATATTTCCATATTAGTCCTAGTTTTATTTAGTTAATAATGCAATATTCCAATTTTACCCTTAATTCATCCATTTTTCTGCTGATTTTATGCCCTTGCCGTCCAGCCCGAATAAATTTTGGGTCTATTTGCCTTTTAAATCCTTTCTCATTAAACACTTAAGCTATTTAATCATCTTAACAACTTTTACACTTTTTCTAATTTAGTCCTTTTCATTTAATTGACTGCCCAAACGTTAAAATTTTCTAACAAAATTTTAATAAAATATTACTAACTTTTCACAAATATTTATAAAAATATTTTTGACTCAATTTTACGAGATCGAGGTCTCGATAACTTGTCTTTACCTAATTTCTTCAATAATTTCTTTTTCTTAACTAACCACTAAATCGGTAAAAAAAATTTTATCGATATTTTCATACAAATTTTCCTATCATATCAATATTTATGCAAAAATATTAAAATAAATTTCTCTTTAAATCGGATTTGTGGTTACGAAACCACTGTTCCGATAACCTTGAATTTAGGCCATTACAACTCTCCCCCTTTAAAGATTTTCGTCCTCGAAAATCTTACCAGTAAAGAGGTTCGGGTATTATTTCCTCATTGCCTCCTCCGGTTCCCATGTCACTTCCTCAATCCCGTACTTTTGCCATAATACTTTTACCAAATTTATCTTTTTATTTCTGAGCTCCTTTGTCTCTCGTGCCAAAATCTTAATTGGTTCTTCACTGTAACTCATATCTGGCTGAATCTCCACTTTTGTCGGAGAAATAACATGTGAAGGATCCGACCGATACCGTCGTAGCATAGACACATGAAAAACGTTATGGATTCTATCAAGTTCCGGTGGTAATGCCAATCGATAAGCGACCGGTCCAATTCTTTCTAGGATTTCATATGGCCCGATAAATCTTGGACTCAATTTACCCTTTCGACTGAACCAGAGAACTTTCTTCCAAGGAGACAGTTTTAGGAATACCTTGTCACCAACCTGAAATTCAATCTCTTTTCGTTTAAGATCAGCATATGACTTTTGACGATCGGAAGCTGCTTTTAGACTATCCCGAATCACCTTACTTTTTCTTCTGTTTCTCGAATCAAATCAACCCCATGTTCTTTTCACTAAGCTCTGCCCAATATAATGGTGTTCTACATTTTCTACCATACAAAGCTTCATACGGAGCCATTTTAATACTGGACTGATAATTGTTATTGTAAGCAAATTCAATTAAAGGTAGATACCTCTCCCAATTACCTTCAAACTCTAATATACAACATCGGAGCATATCTTCCAATACCTGAATTACACATTCAGATTGGCCATCTGTTTGAGGATGAAATGCAGTGCTGAAATATAATTGAGTACCTAAAGCTTCTTGCAATTTGTTCCAGAAACGAGATGTAAATCGGGGATCCCTATCTGATATAATAGAGACAGGCACTCCATGTAGCCTGACAATCTCATATATATACAATTCAGCCAATTTATCTAAAGAATAATCCATACGTACTGGAATAAAGTGTGCTGACTTCGTCAATTGGTCAACGATCACCCAAATAGCATCTTTCTTTCTCGGAGACAACGGTAATCCAGATACAAAATCCATTGTAATTGTTTCCCATTTCCATTCTGGTATAGTGATTGGCTGAAGTAACCCCGAAGGTACCTGATGTTCAGCTTTAACTTGTTGACATACCAAACACCTTGATACAAACTCAGAGATATCACGTTTCATACCTGGCCACCAGTACAACTTTTTCAAATCGTTATACATTTTATTACTCTCTGGATGTACAGACATAGTACTGCTGTGAGCCTCGTGTAGAATTTTCTGTATGAGCTCTGAATTCTGAGGTACACATACCTGTCTCTGAATAACAAACAACCATCGATCCCAACCTGAAATTCAGAATCAGTGCTCGACTCACATTGTGCCCGTTTAGCTTGTAACTTTTCATCATTTTTCTGAGCCTCACAGATCTGCTGTAGAAACACTGGTCTAGCTTTCATTTCAGCTATAATTGAACCATCTCCAGATAATGATAAACAGGTATTCATAGCTCGCAAAGTAAATAAAGATTTTCGGCTCAAAGCATCAGCTACAACATTAGCCTTACCCAGATGGTAATCAATAATCAAGTCATAATCCTTTATCAGTTCAAGCCACCTGCGCTGTCTTAAATTCAAATCTTTTTGCGTCATCAAATATTTCAAGCTTTTATGATCAGTATAAACATAACATTTCTCACCGTACAAGTAATGCCGCCATATCTTCAACACAAATACAATAGCAGCTAATTCAAGATCATGTACTGGGTAATTTCTTTCATGGGGTTTAAGTTGTCTTGAAGCATAGGCTATAACTTTACCTTCTTGCATCAAAACACAACCTAAACCATTTAATGAGGCATCACTGTAAATAACAAATTCCTTACCCGGTTCAGGCTGCACTAGTACAGGTGCTTTCGTTAACAAATCTTTCAATCGGTTGAAACTCTACTGGCATTCATCAGTCCACTCAAACTTTACATCTTTCTGCAGTAGACGAGTCATTGGAGAAGCTATCATAGAGAACCCCTGTACAAATCTCCGATAATACCCAGCTAAGCCCAAGAAACTTCTAACTTTTGATACATTTTTCGGTGGATTCCAATTTACAATAGCTGAGATTTTATTCGGGTCTACCCTAATGCCTTCAGCAGATACAATATGCCCAAGAAAACCCACTTCTCGAAGCCAGAATTCACATTTACTAAATTTAGCATAAAGCTGTTTTTCACGTAAAATTTGTAACACTATTCTCAAATGTTCTGCATGTTCATTTTCATCTCGGGAATAGACTAAAATATCATCAATGAATACTACCACAAATCTGTCTAAATACGGTTTGAATATCCGGTTCATCAGATCCATAAATACTGCAGGTGCATTAGTTAGCCCAAACGGCATAACCAAAAACTCATAATGCCCGTACCTGGTTCTAAAGGCTGTCTTCGGCACATCTGATTCCTTTACCCGTAAATGATAATAACCCGATCGGAGATCAATCTTTGAAAACACTGTAGCACATTTCAGCTGATCAAATAAATCATCAATCCGGGGTAACGGGTACTTATTCTTTATGGTTACCTTATTAAGCTTTCGGTAGTCGATATACAATCTCGAAGACCCGTCTTTCTTTTTCACAAACAAAACTGGGGCACCCCAAGGTGAATGACTCGGTCGAACAAAACCCTTATCAACAAGTTCCTGTAATTGTATCTTTAACTCTTTTAATTCTGTAGGAGCCATCCGGTATGAAGCTATAGAAATTGGAGTAGTTCCTGGAACCAAATCTATAGAGAATTCCACTTCTCTTTCTGGTGGCAACCCTGGTAATTCCTCTGGAAACACATCAGAAAATTTACATACCACTGGCACTGCCTGAATCTTCGACTCAGATACCTTAGTGTCTAATACATAAGCAAGAAAAGCATCATACCCCTTTTTGATATACCTTTGAGCAGTAATAACTGAAATGACATCAGATAACCCCTCTGTCTGATCAGATTTAACTCGAAGCAATTCACCATTCTGACATTTTAACAAAATATATTTCTGTCTACAATTTACTACTGCATCGTGCTAGGTTAACCAATCCATGCCCAATATCACATCGAACTCATCAAAAGGAAGTAACATCAAATTAGCCGAGAAACAATAACCTCTTACCATTAGTGGACAATCTTTACAAATTTTATCCACCAACACAGACTGGCCTAGGGGGTTCGAGACTTTAACCACAAATTCAGTTGGTTCAACAGATAAATTTTTAACACATGCAAGCTTTATACATATATATGAATGCGTAGAACCAGGATCAATTAATGCAGTAATATTAGTGTCAAGTAAAGAAAATGTACCAGTAATAACATCGGGTGCTGAGGCATCTTCTTTGGCACGAATGGCATATGTTCTAGCTGGTGCTCGTGCCTCAGGTTTGCTTGTAGTATCTTTCGTAGCTCCTCGGCTACCACTGGCATTACCGGATGGCTGTAGTGGTCTGCTTTTTGAAACTGGATTACTCGGCTTCGATATCTGTTCAGTTTCTTTTTCACCTTTTTCTGGACAATCTCTGAGAAAATGATCAAATAAAATTTTCAGAATTTTTGGTTTAGCCATTTAGTATAGTTTATTCTTTAAATTTACCCCTGTTCTGCTATATGACAGTTCCGACCTTTCTTCACTAAAAATTGATTATCTACTCATACGGAACTTGGATGATGTTCCCACTTGTTTCTCTTGAAAATAGACTCATTAATGATTTTAAACATATAAATTTAAGTCCCTAATTATTTTTATACAATTTTTGGTGATTTTTCAAAATCAAAATAGGGGAACCCAAAATTATTCTCACCTTGTCTCACAAAATGCATTATATCTCAAGATTTATAATTCTATTGCTTACACTGTTTCTTCTATGATAAACTAGACTCAATAAGATTTAATTTCATATTTTGTTCACCCTCTAATTCGATTTCTACAATTTATGGTGATTTTTCAAAGTTGGACTACTGCTGCTGTCCAAAACTGTTTTAGTGCAAGAGGTTTATTACCATTTTTCCCCTAAGCTTTTAATAAGTGATAATTTCGTCCCTACTCAATTAACCTCTCAATTGAGCTAATTTTTCTCAATTAATACTTTATTCTATCATTTGAAACTACCTTATAACCTTTGGGAATAAGAATTTCAGCACCAAACTTCAATTTCACACTCTTTTACAAATATGTCCTAAATATCCACTTTCTTTACATTTTATTCCATAAAATCATCATATAATAAGATTAAAGCTTAAATTCCATGCTAAATATTCATATACTTACAGCACTCAACCATGGTGACTTTCAATTTCATCCATAAAATCAAAAACTAATGAATTTAATAGTAGGACCTAGTCGTAAAGTCTTAAAAACACAAAAATTACAAGAAAAAGGCAAGGATTAACTCACTTGGTGCAAAAATTATGAAAAACCAGCTTAGAGAACCCCTCCTATGGCGTTTTGGCTGATTAGAATGAAGAGAAATCTCAAGAAATCTAGATATTTCCATATTAGTCCTAGTTTTATTTAGTTAATAATGCAATATTCCAATTTTACCCTTAATTCATCCATTTTTCTGCTGATTTTATGCCCTTGCCGTCCAGCCCAAATAAATTTTGGGTCTATTTGCCTTTTAAATCCTTTTTCATTAAACACTTAAGCTATTTAATCATCTTAACAACTTTTACACTTTTTCTAATTTAGTCCTTTTCATTTAATTGACTGCCCAAACGTTAAAATTTTCTAACGAAATTTTAATACAATATTACTAACATTTCACAAATATTTATAAAAATATTTTTGACTCGATTTTACGAGATTGAGGTCTTGATAACTTGTCTTTACCTAATTTCTTCAATAATTTCTTTTTCTTAACTAACTACTAAATCGGTAAAAAAAATTTTATCGATATTTTCATACAAATTTTCCTATCATATCAATATTTATGCAAAAATATTAAAATAAATTTCTCTTTAAATCGGATTTATGGTTACGAAACCACTGTTCCGATAACCTTGAATTTAGGCTATTACATTTCTGGATGGAATCATTCTAAGATATGTAGATAGAAAGACGGGTTCTATTTCGTTTGAGGATCTCTAGATCATTATAAGAAAAAATATCGTATCGAGTTGATTTGAATAGAAATCAGAATGCAAAACCTGTTGTTACTTCTACGAAAGACAAACTACTAGAAATTTGAGACAAATTAGAGTCAATAGAAGCGAAACAAAAAACATAGTGGTTCAATCTAAAGCTTGACTTCTTATTGGAATTTATGTGATCAAAATGTGCAAGGAGGCCTCAGTTCTTGATGTTATTGTTGGTACTTTTCCTACATTCGATGTTTCAGTACATGTATTAATTGACTCTGAGTTGAGACACATTTATATGCACTAAGTTAGTAATAGAAAATATTTTACGAGTTGTGTCACATGAGTATGTTATTAAAGTAATGAATCCTTTAGGTTACAATGTCGTAGTCGAATTGGTTGGCAAACAGTATTCATGAGAATTTAGGGTTGCGACTCTTATGTTGATTTGATGTTTTTGCCTTTTTAATAAATTTGACATTATCTTAGGATCAGATTAGCTTACTGTTTATGATATTGTAATGAATTGCCGATAGAAATAAATTGATTGGAAATGTTAGAATGGTAAATTGATTTATGTTGAATCTACTAAGTATAATTGTGTTTCCAACATTATTTCAGCGATATTTGTATAGAATTTGATCCGAAAAGGTTGTGATGTATTTTTATGCTTATGTCCTAGATTTCAGAATATCATAAATGAAAGTTGGTCAGGTGGGCACATGGGTTGGGACACGACTGTGTCGCCCTATTTCGAATACCCACACAAGTGGACACACGGGCTAGGACATAGTCGTGTGTCCAAACTTTGAATGTTCACACGGTCTGGGCTATGTCACACGGTCGTGTGACCCTTGTTTTCAAGTTTTTCTAAAGTTTTCTGTTTTATTTCAAATTGATCAAGGAATGTTCCCAAACTATTTTAAGGGCCTTGTAGACTCAATTTAAGGCCGATAAGTGTATTTTTTCGTGATTAGATTCAATGATTATATGTTAGCATTTAATTTGTGTAATTGTTTCTATTGTGAAGTTAAATGTTTTGTTTTGCTTGATACAACTGTATAACCCTAATTTGAAAAGGAAGACAGGTTAGGGGTGTTACAATGCTCCAAGGTCTGGACTAGAGTTAGAAAGAAAGAAAAAGAGAGAGAGAGAGAGAAATTACATGATTAAGTGGAAAAAAAGAATATACGAATTTAGAAAATCTAGGTAAGGGAAATCCGAGTTAAAGAGTAGTAATTAGAATTTTGGATTAGCTTAAATGAGATTAGAATTGAAATCGGGGATTAAATTGAATCAAATTACATCAATTTTGGCTATTTTAGCCATAGGGACCTATTTGAAAATGGGTGAATGTAACACCCCAAACCTGGCCCAAACGTTATGGTCGAATCTGGCGATGTCACATTGAAATGACTATTTTTCAAAACGACTTTATTCATTTAAGAACATGTTCAGTAGAAAATTTACTTCGTTAAAAACTTAAGTTTGTGATTTAGAAATTCAAATTCATGTTGGGCCATAATGGAAGCCCATGTTTAAATAAAAACACCCATATGATAAAGTTATTTGAAAACCATGTTTAATTTGAGAAATTTATCTAAGTTTAAAAACTAGGCAGTTAAAATATTAATAACCCTAAATACAGTCACATTGGAAACACAAGGCCTTATTACATCAACTGAAAATAAAGTAATAAAACTAAAGTCATTAAAAAGAAACATTTCGAAACTATTTAAAATTCTTAAGTAGCTTGCAGTATGGCCATCTCCGGGTTCTCTCCCATGTCGAGCTACCTACTGAGGGTGATCTGAAACATTTAAATTAAGGGTGTGAGTTTCGCAACTCAATATGTACGACCCTTGGCAATCAAAACAATTCAATATACACATATCACATTGGGCCTAAGCCTTAACAATTTCGGTGGTCTAGGCCTTAGCCCACGATGACCTCATATCATATCAGAATTACATGTATGTAAATGTTCCCATCCCAAATCCAACCGCTACACACCACCTGTACCAGCCCAACACACCTGTGGGGATGTCTACATCAACCCACCCATTTTCTACACTCCAAAGGTAGCACCGGTTGCGGCACTACTCATGTTGCAGCAAGGCTGCTGTATATGTGCGGTGTAGCTAAGCTACTCGGTGGCTTGAAAGCCTACGGTGGATCTACGGTCGTCAAGTGACTATGCGATCCTCAAAACACTTCCTCTGTATCATCAAAACCCACCCAAGTGCAACATACAATTCATGAATGCATCATACACATTTTTACACATTTTCACATATTAAGCACTTAGGGGTATTTTGGTCATTTCACTACCTAGGGGTATTTTCGTAAATCTACCCTATAGGGGTTTTACGGTACTCCTACCCTACGATGGTGTTTCAGTAGTTCTACCTTACAGGGCATTTTCGTAATTCTACCTTAGAAGGGTATTTTCGTAAGGGTATTTTCGTAATTTCCTAATGATACAGATTTTAGTTATGAATTTTGGCCTATCAACAAGCCCTCGCGGCTAAGATGAACAGACCTCACGGCTAAGATGAACAGACACTATGCACCAGGTAGGATTCAAGAGAAAAGGAGGTGGGTCACTTGGAACCGCTTAAGTACCAAGCTCTTCCTAGATTCAATCCTAGACATGCACACATCCATTGTCACACCTTAGCCTAGCGACTTGTCCACAGACATGTTTAATTATTTAATTAAGCCTTATGCAAAATTTGAGAAATCAAAACTAGGCTTATAGTCCATTAAAAACTCTAGCATGCATTTCTACAATCCCATAAACCCACTAGGCCCAATCATACTCATTAAATCCATTAAGTCCCAAACATGCTTATGTAGCCTATTAGGCCCGATCACAATCCAATCATACATTCATGCATGTTAATTCATCATACAATTTCATATCACAGCTTTGCCACTTTGGGCCCACAAGTTCGTCAGACCCATTCTAGATTTCAGGATTTCGGCTTTTGCCTATTTTCGTGTGTGTAGTGTATGTACACACCTGATTGATGACTCGCACCTACACTATCCTCAATCTTGACCTATAATCAAAACCACTTCCAAATCAACTCCAAACCTTACTAAAACTTTATCAAATCCCGAAGCCTTACCGTGAACCTTCGGCTTTTCTAGCCTTTCCTTAGCGAATAGTCTCAAATATTCCTAGATCTGCATCAACACACATATTTTATCAACATCAGGTGACTCGTCTTCCACACGAGTCACCCTTATGGCTACACATATATTCGACCACCCCTAAAAAATCAAAATTGAGAATAAGACACTTACCGAAACTCGTCTCTGATCTTGCAGCCTAAATATCTACTGAGTGTGATCGGCTTTTAAAATCTTGATTAAAGGTTGTAAATAATAAAAATAAATTTGTAATGGAGGAAGCAAAAGAAATCGACAAAGGGGATATGAGTATTCAGCTTTTAAGAGATTAAGGAAAGAAATCGCAAAGGGGATATAGGTATTCAGCTTTTGCAAAAGATGAAAAAGAATTAGAAAGAAGGAGAAGAATGAAGCATTCAGTTTGACAAAGCAAGGGAAACTCTTTAAAAAGAATTCGGCACCCCCTATAAATACCCAAAGGCGAACCCCTAAAGTCCCAATTGGCTCCACTTCATCCACATCTCATCTCCTAATTTTTCTCCACGATAAGCTCTCCTAACCTCTTCCTATATTTTCTTTTCTTATCACTCTCCTTAGAGTCCATCTTCATGCCACTTCCAACCTTCTAGAAGGCCAAAATTAAACTCCTAAAAATACTAAGCTAGGATCCAAAACTTAACCAAGGCCCAATACTTCTAGGCCCAAAATTCGGGGTGTTACAGTGAAAGTTGCTTTCTTTAAGAAGCAAATATCCCACTTTTTAAAATTGGAGCCAAACTACCTTCTCCTTCCCCCCATACCGATGGTTACTAAAACACCATATCCAACTTAGTTTTTTCTTTAGTTTCTCTTAAATTTCTCACCAAACAAACATCCTAAATCAAGAAAAATGCCTTTTCTCTTCAAAATAACCATCAATTTCACCCAGAAATGATTTTCGTCAATTCAAACTATCTTGATTCATGAAATTTTGAAGACTCTTCCTGTAGCACCCCTATACCGATTTGACCTAAGAAACCTGATATAGGAATATTAAATTTAGTGCCAAAGTGATTTTGGCTAATCACTAATATATTTGAACATTAAAAATAAATTTAGATAATTTATATTTTAGTCCCTACTACTTGGAACACATTTAATTTTCCTAAGTACATGACATTCTTGATAAACTATAAAAGTAAGATATTTTAATCCCATGCTTGGCATATTTTTGGATGATGTATCTTATAATTTAATGAATTTGATGCTCCTAATCCTTTAATTTCATGTTTTATACTTAGGCGAGCATAAGAAAATGAAAGGAGCAAGAAACGGGCCAAGAACGGACAAAATGGGATGATTTCAGTATTTCACACGGCCTAGGCACTTCCACACGGGCAAACCACACGCCCGTATGAGACACACGGATTGGCCACACGCCCATGTGTTAAGGTCGTGTCGACTACACACCAATTCAGTATTACACACGGCCTGAGCCTTCTCACACGGGAAGACCACACGCCCGTGTCCCTGTCGAGCCTTGTTTCAATTTCACACGGAAAAGGCTAATTTTTAGGTATTTTGGGTATTCCAAAGTCTGTTTAAACACTAGAAGAGGATCAAGAGGCATAGAGAGTAGAAAGCAGAATTTACTCGAAGAACACTGTTGGAATTATCTTTGAAGTAGGATCTCCTTTAAGACTGAAAATATCCATTCAATTTCTCTCGAAGTTTTTGGGTTTCTTTATGGTTTGTTGTTTTCCTAATTTTGAGATGTTTTCTTACATGAATATGAACTAAATCCCTTAGATAGCTAAGGGGGATGAAACCTAAGACGGATCTTGTTATTTAATTATCTGAATTATATGATAAACACTTGTTCTTGTTCTTAATTATGGATTCCTAATTCTTGTTTTAATATTTTTAGGGTATTTATTCAAGTAATTATGTGCTTATTCAGTGGAGCAAAAGTCCCTGTCTAAGAGTAGATCTTTCATAATTAAGTGGAGTTGATTGCAACTCTAGAGATAGGATGACATAAATCTATCGAATTAGAGTCAAATCTAATAAGGGAATTCATAGATCGAGTTAATGCAACGATAGTGGTTTTAATTGAAAAGAGATTTCAATTAATCAACCTAGAGTTAGTTGTTTTTAGTCTCGAGAGAGATATCAACATAATTTAGGGATTTCTACGGATCAAGTCAAGTGAATAAATCGTCTAATTCAGAGTTGAATAATAAGTGAAGTCTAGGTGGATTCTACCTTGGGTATTGTTTTTATAAATCGGTTTTCTAAAAAGTATTTTCTCAATTTACTCTCTGTCACGTTCTTAGTTTAGTTAGTTTTTAAATTAAAACAAACCCTCTTAATCTTTAAGCCAGATAATAAAAAGGTAGTTAATACTAGTACTTTTAGTCCTCGTAGATACGATATTCCGGTCTTACCATAGCTGTACTACTGTTCGATAGGTGCACTTGCCTTTATCATTATCTTAGTTAGTTTTAGAGACACATCAATTTTATTCCAAAATTTTGAAACATACCCTCTTGGCACTTGGAGATGTGATAAGATGGATGCCCACAACCTCAATGAAAGCTCTTCAAAATCACTATACCTAATCTGTGTACGGAAAATAAAACTGTACTAAAAATTCAGTGGTATTTCTATAATCCAAATATTAAAAAACAATAATATAATATAATAGGCAAAATTAAATTATAAGGACATATTAATGTCTAGTATCATAACTATCATTTTTTATTTATTAAACAATATCCTAATTCACACAATTACTATATAAATGATCATTCACATATCAAACCATATTTATTCGTATAATAGCATTAGTCATACAATACTCAATTCATAAATACATCATTATATACCATATTCAATTATCACATAAATCACAATTTCACATTCATTCATTTATAACATATTCAATCTTTACCATTTGCTATCCCAGATAGCTTTTCACAATATGAACACAAATCAATTGAACAATGACACTATATCATTTTCATTTCTCGTATTCTTCATTTTGATTTACATATCATTTCACTATATCAATATCCATTTAATTCTTTGCATCAATATTTATTTTGTGCAACAATTGTTTCATACTTTTCATTTTCATATCTCAATTCAATATCTCATTCCATTTCATATTCACAATCATTCAATATCATTCAATTTGCAAATTCATTTATTTACCCCTATTAACATGACTCGGACTCAGACAGATATATGGATCCAACCAAACACACCAGTATGTCACCCAGTGCCTCATCAGATAGATCGAAGCAATAGTTGACACCCAGTGTCTCATCGGCCAAGCCGAAGTAAGTTGGTACCCAATACCTCATCGAATCTATCTGAAGTAACAGTATGACACACAGTGTCATCGACTCAAGGTCGAAGTATCCCTGAACACTTCCAATCCTATGGCATGCCAACTATATCTGACTAGCCCGACTAGTTAATAGAGTTTAATTTCACATTTCAGATATAATTAATATCCAATACTGATTTTTTATATAATCACATAATTATACATATATTCATTCCAATTCAAAAATCAATCCATTCAATATATATATCTACCAATTCAATCCATTTCAATCAATTATCAAATATCAATTACTCACCTCAACACTTACCATATACATTAAATAAAAATTATAACAATTAATAACTAGATTCGGATTATAGAAATACAAATCATAATTTCCGAGCTACCCCTCGTTAACTTTATCTTTTCCTTTCTTAGCTAAGTCTCCGGCACCACGTTAGCTACGAAAATTAAACAATTAAAAATAATCAATACAGCACAATTTCACATTGAATATTTCAATTTTTTTCAACTTTTGCCTAATTTCCAATTTAGTCCCTAAACCAAGACTAACTTTCTTTCTTCACAATTAATCTTATATTTTCATACAAAATTTATTGTAAACTAAATTTACCTCCCTGATTTCACTTAAATCCATAAATTTTGAATTTTTCACAATTACCCTAGCTTTTACAACTTTTGGAATTTAGTCTCTTAACTAGTTAATCAAATCAACTAATTTTTCTCAATTAATACTTTATCCAAATATTCTAGGCTATCATACAACCCTTAATAAAACAGAAATTTAATACCAAACCCTAATATTTTAACTATTTTCACAATTTGATACTAACATTAATATTACTTTATAATATCATCATACAATAAAATTAAAGCTCTAAACCCACCTAATATTAATAATTTCTTTCAATATATTAATTTAGACAATAAAAAAAATTCATTTCGTGCAATTTGGTCATTTTTGACATTTTTACAAAATTGCCCCTAAAGTTTTACTTTTATTCAATTTAGTCCCTGTGCCTAAAACTTACAAATTAGCCATTTTTAATGTAACCGATGCTAGCTAAATATTCATATATATTTATATATTTTCCTCCTCCTCCTCCTCTCCATTCCACATCCTTAATATATATAATTCCACTATTTACTTATATGTTCATATCAAGTTGTCTACTTGAGTTAGAGTCACTAAATTATTTATATCTTGAGCTAAAGAATTCAAAATTAAGGTCCGCTTGATGTTTCTGAAACTAAACTCAAATATCTTTCTACCATAAAATTTTCAGAATTTATAGTTTAGCCAATAAGTACAGTAAAATCTTCAAATTTATCCCTAATCTGCTGCTTAACAGCTTCAACCTTTCCTTACTAAAAATTAATTATCTCTTAGTACAAAATTTTTATGATGTTTCTATTTATTTATCTTGAAAATAGACTCATTAATAATTTAAACGTATAAATTTAAGCCTCTAATTATTTTTTTTCCAATTTTTTCTGATTTTCCAAATTTAGAATAGGGGAACCCAAAATCATTCTGACATTGTCTCACAAAATTTATTATAACTCATAATTTACAACCCCATTGCTTACACTGCTTCTTCTATGAAAAACTAGACTCAATAAGCTTTTATTTCATACTTTATTTATCCTCTAATTCAAATTTCACAATTTATGGTGATTTTTCAAATTTAGACTACTGCTGTTGTCCAAAACTGTTTTAGTGCAAAGTGTTAATTACCAAGTTTATAACTCTTATTTCCTTTCTCTACAATATTTCCCATCACTTTCTCTTATTTCTCTTCAGTAACATATCAAGAACATAGAACCTTATATAATAAAACTCTATTTTAACATTATTTTCATGCTTTTTCAATAATATCAAACATAAAAATATATTGAAATCTTGATGTTCTTACGTTGTCTTATTTATTTCAATCTTTAACTTGATTTTCCCTCTCCTCTACCTTTTATTTCTAGACTCTAACTTGATATTCTAGCTCCCCATATTCTCCTTATTATTTTTCTCTCTTGGTAACCATGGACATTCTTTTGATTTCTAGGTGAAAATGGTGAATTTTTTGGTGGAAGGACCAAATTGTAAAGAAAGCAAAACTCTCTTTCTTTCTCTTTTCATAAACTTTGGAAGCCTAGGATGAAGATGATGAAATTTTTTTCATCTTTCTTTCTTTTTATATTAGTCTTAATTAAATAAAATATTGAAAAATATCCTATTAAAAATTAATAAAATAATATTTATCTAATTAATTAATTTAAAATATCATCAACATAATCATTACATTCTAGAATTCTCTCTCTTACTAAATGACCATTTTGCCCTTTATGATATTTTAAATTCCATCATTGAGTCATCACTTAATTTGGTAAATTTGGAATTTAGTCCCTCATAATTCTTCTCTTATTCAATTTGGTCCTAATTCATCCATTTTCCTTAGTTTCTAGATCATTCCACCCATAAAATATTTGCGCTATTAGTCTTTCAAATTTTTCATATTAACACTTTAACCTCTCAATTTTTGAGTATTTGCTCTTGGGCAACAACAGTTTTCTCACTTTTGCAATTTAATCATTTCTTGAATTAATATGTCATAATATACTTCCAAATGTTGACATAACTTAAAATTTCTCTTTTTGTCACTTTATTTCTTTATTTTAATATATCAAGGATACTATCTTAATTTCTTACTATAGAAATTTTCGGGCTATTACACTTCCCGAACTTCATCTCCAAACTTACAATTGAAGTAACAAATAGTTTTTAAAGTTGATTTCTATTCTTTTTCAACCTTTACAATTTGATTTTATGTTCTAATAAAAAACGCCCAAATATTTTAAATTTTTTTTAAGTTTGAATGGTGAAATCTTCATTTCTAGATAATTCTTTAGTTTTAAAGTGTTTTTATCTTTCTTTTATAATGAAAAAGGGTTCAAAAACTTGTTTTTAACTCAAAATGGCCAAATTGATAGTCAATTGAAAAACATATTAGAAAATCTCATTTGAAATTGGGTAGGTAGCATTCTGAGGTCAATTGTGTAATTATTGACTTCTAATCTTTAATTGAGGTTGTAATGAAGCTATTAGATGGTTGAATTGAGCTTTAAAACAAGTGGTTTGAGATTTGCTTAAAATGGACTAAAATGGACACTTTAGGCTAGTTTAAGGAATTTGGGGAAAATGATGATTTTGATGCAATTTTTATATTCCAATGCTGATACTATGATCTTAATTAGTGATAATTAATTTTGTTTTCAAGAAACGGAATCTGGAAGGTCGACAATCAAAATCAACAAAGGAAAAGCAAAAGTGATTTAGATGATCGATAGGCATACACGAATCGATGTATGTCTCTACCTACTATTTTGAGTAGGTTATGGTGCTAAAATTAGTGTGTGTTTGCTGTTGAGATTATGTGCTTCAGTGTGTGCTAATGTGTGAAATGCTAGTTGGTTCAAATGGCTTAAATAGTGCCTATAATGGTAAGTATGGTAAGTACACTTGAAATGCTCATTTGGTGGCCGAAAATATATGACTGATGTGCATTAAGGTTGCTGCCATTGGTATGTGTCAATACCTAATACTTTGCATTTGTGTGTTATGATGACTAAGTGTCAATGATATGTTAAGTGCATACTTGTCAATTCTAATTGTGTTAAGATAAAAAAAAGTGAAGCATAATGATATGAGTAAGTCATTGTGCATAATATGTGTATGATGATATATATGCATGATTGGATTTGAAAATGAACTTGATTAGTGGCTATTTGTCTATGTGTACTTAATAAAAGCATGCTTAAGGGGATGTGTAAATTTTAAAGTGAATGAGTAAATTTGAAAGTGATAATATACATGTGAAATTTGATTTTTATTGTTGTTGAGTAAGAAATTGATTAAATACCCTTGTATACATGTGGAAACTATTTGATATAGTTGGCATGATATATGACATTCGGAAGTGTCTTAGAAGTGAAGTTTTGAACACGATGTGCTAGATTGGTTCACCGCTAGAGTCATTGACTTGCCTTTTTATGTGGAATTTCGGTTCATTATTTGATGCATTCAGGGTAGAGTTGGTGAGTTCAGGTTAGGGTCTGATTATTGAGTATGTGCCCTATTGTGGACTTGGCCAAAAATCTAAAAGATCATCTTTTAGTATGTGAAATGATATAAAAGTAGTGTTGCTTTGTTGTATATTGAAAAACATGTTTTAAATTGATATCTATATAATTGAGCATGACGTAATGTCGAATTGAGTATGATATGATTAATATTGGTTGTACATAAATAATGAGCACGTTCCCGCTAATGTGATTGTGTGTGCATTCTGTGCACCTTGAGGCAACTGATAAACTGTAATCGTAACATATTTTTAGCCCATACGTGGCATATTTTTAGATGATTTTTCTTATAATTCAATGAATTTGATGCTCCTAATCCTTTAATTCCATGTTTTATACGTAGGTGAGCATTGGATAGTGAAAAGAGCAAGGAACGGGCCAAAAACGGACATAATGGGCCCAAATTAGCATTAACACAGCCTAAGGCATTTTCACACAGGTAAAACACACGCCCGTGTGGATTTATCAATTTTGAACACGGCCTGAGCAACCTCACATGGGCGTGTCCCTGTCGAGCCCTGCTTCAATTTCACACGGAAAAAGCTAATTTTTGGGTATTTTGGGCATTCCAAAGTCTATAAAAACACCCTAAGGGAGGAACAAAGCGACACACAGAGTAGAAAGTAAGGAATTACTCGAAGAACGCCGATTGATTCACCTCGAAAGCAAGGATTTACATCAAGACTGAAGATCTCCCTTCAATTTCTCTTGAAGTTTTCGGGTTCTTTATGTTTTGTTGTTTTCCCTATTTTGAGATGTTTTCTTTTATAAGTATGAACTAAATCCCCTAAATACCTGAGGGGGATGAAACCTAAGATGGATCTTGTTATTATTTTCTGAATTATATGATAAATACTTGATTTGTTCTTAATCGTGTTATTAATTCTTACGTTAATATTTCAGGATATTAATTCAAGTTGAATGTGCTTATTCAGTTGAGCAAAAGGCCCTGTTTAAGAGTAGATCCAACATAATTAAACGGAGTTGATTGCAATCTTAGACATAGGACGACGAAAATCTATCGGATTAGAGTCAAATCTAATAAGGGAATCCATAGATCGAGTTAATGCAACACTAGGGGTTTTAATTAGAAAGAAATTTCAATTAATCAACCTAAGGTTAGTTGTTCTTAGTCTTGAAAGAGATATCAACATAATTTAGGGATTTCTACAGATTAAGTCAAGTGAATAAATCGTCTAGTTCAGAGTCTATAACAAGTGAAGTCTAGATGGATTCTTCATTGGGTATTGTCTTAATCAATTAGTTTTCCAAAAAGTATTTTCCCTAGTTTACACTCTATCGTGTTCTTAGTTAGTTTAGTTTATTTAGTTTAAAACAAATCCCCTTTATTTTTAGGCTAGATAATAAAAAGAAAGTTAATACTAGTACTTTTAGTCCCTGTGGTTCGACATCCCGGTCTTGCCATAAGTTATACTACTGTTCGATAGGGGCGCTTGCCTTTATCGTGATAATAGTTTAGTTTTACAGGTTTGACCATCATAAATATCACTCATCAGCAACACTAAGCTTAGTAAGCTTATTGTTTGAGTTTATTTGATTTTCAAGAGATAGTTGATATTGGAGAGAGGACGACGACATTAGGGGATTATCGAAAGTCAAATTGTAATAAAATTGAATTTTTGGTACCTTCTTTCTTTTATGGTGGCATGGGGACACTCATTTGGGTATTTTGTTGTTAATGTTTTTGACTTGATATTTTAATATATTTGGTTAGTATAATAAACATGTTAGGTTTTATTGTTTATTTGGATTTTGATATATGGATTGTGGTAATTTGATATGTACGCGGGGTAATATGTTTGATTATGTGCATAATTGGCTTACGATTGTTTTTCATGCCTAATGACACATTTTAAGTCGATGCATGGTTAGGGAAACATTATGAGCATTAGTAAGCATGACTAAATTTAGGTAAATAAAGTACGTATAATTGGATTAATTTTCACTTGGTTAATTTTGAATTACAAATTGAATTAGCTAAGTCGGTTATGAAAAAACATACTATATCAAAGTCAATTGTGGTAGAATAATATTGATTGAATATGGTTTTCTTTTTTGTGTGATAGTAAAATTACTATTTTTCCTTTTTGACTTGTAGTGTAAGTTTCGATTAGAAAAAGCATGTTCATAGGTTATGTATGGTTATGTTTGTGTTTGCATGAACATGATTTTATGTAATTGGTTTCTAAAGTTGGTATGAATGATTCACAATGTGAATTGATTGATTATTCGAGTGTAAGTGTATTTGTTCTGGTCAGTGTCACTCCAATGAATAATGTGATTTCCGGAACTTGGTCAAAACTCCTGAGCCAGGTTCGAGGTGTTACACATACGTTCATCCAAGCAAGTTTTAGACGTCAAATCAATTTTTTACAAATCAGTCAATTTCTCACATTTTTGTACCATTTTGTATATAATTCGAAGTACATTCACACATTATAAATTCATAATTCAAGTATAAATATTACATTTGCATATATAACTATACCATATAAACTTACCAGACAAAAACAAAAATAAGCAAAGTGTTGAGGACTAATTCACAATTTTTCTTTTTCCTTAATTTTTTATCGATTGATTTAAATTTTGATCTATACGGTAATTCATTTCAATTTATCAGTTTCAAATACCTTATAACGTTCTATTGCATGCTTATGACATGTAATTTTTTAATTTTTCAAAAGTTATTTAAAGTTTCGCATTTTATTCAATTTAGGTCCTAAAATCGAAACAATCATAACTTTCACATTAGAGCACCATTCTATTATCCGTTTACAAATACATCCTTCTATGACTCTACCATCCATTATCATAGAAATTTCATGCCACTATTTACACTTTTTACACTTTAGTCCTTTTTGACAAAAAAACAATAATTTTACTTTATAAATTAGTCATTTTTAACATCTAAGCTTAACATCTAACCATTTAACATCAAAAGCTTCAAGAAAACAACAATGAAAACTTTTAAAAACTTTAACAATTTTTTGAAATAGAACCCAAATGAGCTAAATCAAGTTACCACAATCTCAAAAATATAAAATTTTTGAACAACAAACTTTGATACACTTACCATGCAAAGGTCGAATGCTTAGAGCCTCAAAAATGGTGTTTTGGTTGTTTTCTGTTGTACTTTTGATGGAACATGGTGAAGATGATGAACTTTTTGTTTAATTAAGGTTTTATATTAGAGGATTAGACCACCTAAGTCCCCTTTAACTCACTTATTTTCACATTAATTATAGCACACAAGACCATTCACCTTAGCAACTTGCTTGTACAACAAAGCTCAAGTAAGCTTTTGCTTGCCTTTGTCTTTGCTTGTGGAGGCTCCCAATTGAGTTGACACTTTACACACACATTAAACAGAATACAAAGACATTATAAATAACATAAAACACTATTAAATCCCTCCAAAATCACATATCACAACCTACTAACTTTTATATCGAAAACTTAGGTAATTTTGCCAAAATAGATATTTAACCACTCAAATCTCATTTCTAAAATTAGATTTCAACTTCATACCTCCTAAATATAACCTAATTATAGATCTAAACCATCAATTTATCTAATTACATAGATCTAATTTTTCTGAAAACAATCAAGCTTTTATGAACATCAAGAAGAGGAAAACACTCAATTTGTTTAAATTACTAAAAGATTTGTTAAATCAAGGTTAAAAACCTTCTAATTAGATCAAAATGAGTTAGAAATCAGTTCAAAACTGAAGCTCAATTAAGTAATACAAGATCCAACATTTTCAAGCTAAAAATTAACTTAAAATCACTTGATCTATTAAAATCTTGATTAGAGCATTTAAATCTCGAATTGAAATAACAAATTACTTATTTTAATCATAAAAAATTAGAATCTCACCTCAATTTTTGGGGTGTAACACTTAGTAAGCTCATATGTATATAACAATTAACTTACCTCAAATAACAAGTACATATGTAAAACTAACATATATAACCAAGTTTACCTAGTACACTAAAGCACAATTACAACAAGGTGAGTTATACTCATATTCAATGTAACCATAGCTTATTTATAAATATATAAATATTCAAACTTGACATTAGATCTTTCACTATGATATCATTCAAAATTATGCACAACACATCTCATTTTCATTTCACCTTTCGTATTAACTGGATTACCCGATGAAACCCAGTAAACAACTCAATTACACAGGTTGCACGATTCACTGATAAACCATGACATATACATATTTTTATCCCATGCTTGGCATATTTATGGATAACTTATCATTAAATTTATGGAATTTGATGCTCCTAAACCGTTAATTTCATGTTTTATACTTAGGTGAGCATAAGGAAAAGAAAAGAGCAAGGAACGGGCCAAAAACAGACAAAATGGGTCGATATCAATGTTCAACACGGCTTAAGCATTTTCACATGGGTAAACCACACGCCCGTGTGTCACATACAGAATTCAACACAGCCTAAGCATTCTCACACAAGTGTGTCCCTGTCGAGCCCTGTTTCAATTCCACTCGGAAAAGGCTAATTTTTAGGCAATTTGGACATTCAAAAGCTATAAAAACAAGGTTACAGAGAATAGAAAAGCAAGGAATTACTCGAGGAACACCGATCGATTCATCTCGGAAGCAAGGATTTCCATCAAGGCTGAAGATCTCCCTTCAACTTCCTTCCGGGGTTTTTGGGTTTTTTTTATGTTTTGTTGTTTTCCCAATTTTGAGATGTTATTTTTTATAATTATGAACTAAATCCCCTAAATACCTGAGGGGATGAAACCTAAGACGGATCTTGTTATTAATTTCTGAATTATATGATAAATATTTGATTTGATCTTAATTGTGTTATTAATTCTTGTGTTAATATTTCAGGATATTAATTCAAGTCGAATGTGTTTATTCAGTGGAGCAAAAGACCCTGTTTAAGAGTAGATCCAACACAATTAAGCGGAGTTGATTGCAATCCTAGACTTAGGATGACGAAAATCTACCGGATCAGAGTCAAATCTAATAGGGAGATCCATAGATGGAGTTAATGCAACACTAGGGGTTTTAATTAGAAAGAAATTTCAATTAATGAACCTAAGGTTAGTTGTTCTTAGTCTTGAAAGAGATATTAACATAAATTAGGGATTTCTACGGATCAAGTCACGTGAATAAATCATTTAGTTCAGACTCGAATAACAAGTAAAATCTAGGTGAATTCTTCCTTGGGTATTGTCTTAATCAATCAGTTTTCTAAAAGTAATTTCCCCAATTTACTCTCTGTCACGTTCTTAGTTAATTAGTTTAGTTTAATTAATTTAAAGCAAATCCCCTTTATTTTAAGGCTAGATAATAAAAAGAAAGTTAATACTAGTACTTTTAGTCCCGTGGGTTCAACATCCCGGTCTTGCCATAAGCTATACTACTGTTCGATAAGTGTGCTTGCCTTTATTGTGATAATAGTTTAGTTTTATAGGTACGATCATAAATATCACAATCAAGTTTTTGGCGCCGTTGTAATTTACTTTTTGTTTTTATTTTCAGTTTATTTACTAAATTTTTCTTTTCATTTTTCCCTTACAGGTGTCTCTAGTTTATGACTAGAAGGAACCCGTTAGGACCTTTACTTCTTAATAGTGAGATAAAAGCATCAGCTCGCAGAAACCATAAAGAAATAAGGTGAAGCCTACAGTACATAGAGGAAGAGCAAGAGGACGTGACCAACACTACCAAAGAGATGGAGGTAAATCAGAATATTCCGTTACCTTCTGTGGTAGTTGCAAATCTTGCGAACCAGGATCCTGCTCTTCGTACTATGTATGATTATGCTAAGCCTTATTTAGCTGGCACTGAATCTAGTATTATTAGGCCTGCTATTACTGCAAATAATTTTAAACTGAAACCTAACACTATACAGATGATACAACAGTTTGTTCAGTTTGATGGTTTGCAGGACGAGGATCCTAACACACATTTAGCTAACTTTTTGGAATTCTGCGACACCTTTAAAATTAATGGCGTTTCTGATGATGCCATTCGTCTTTGGTTATTTCCTTTTTCTCTGAGGAATAAGGCTAAACAGTGGTTGAACTCTCTACCCAGAGGGTCTATCACTACTTGGGAACAAATGACTGAAAAATTTCTTTTAAAATATTTTTCGCTAGCTAAAACGACAAAGTTGACGAATGGGAGAGATACAAAGATTTATTGAGAATGTGCCCTCACCATGGGTTACCTCTGTGGCTACAGGTTCAGACTTTCCACAACAGTTTGAACCCTCCAACGAGGCAAATGATAGATGCAGCTACCGATGGAACGATAAATAACAAAACACCTGAGGAGGCTTATTAGTTCATAGAGGAGATGTCACTGAATAATTATCAGTGGCAAGTCATGACAAAGTCAACAAAAACCGCCAATGTTTTTAATGTTGATGCGGTCACGATGCTATCAAATCAGGTAGAACCATTGAATAAAAAGATTGACAATTTAGTTGGTTCTATGCAGGTACATCCAGTGATGAGGTGTAATTCAATTAGAGGAGGGATGCACAATACAGATTATCAATCCTTCAACCCCAGCACTGAGGAAGAACAAGTCAACTATATGGGTAACAATTCTAGACCTCAGAATAATTGATATAGTAACACTTATAATGCAAGTTGGAGGAACCACCCTAATTTCTCGTGGGGTGGTCAAGGAAATCAAAGGCCACCACCCCTTTCAGGCTTCCAACAACCAACTTACCAACAGGAGAAGAAACTGAACCTTGAGGAGATGCTCACGAAATTTATCTCGGTGTCAGAAACCCGATTTCAGAATACCGAGACAGCACTTAAAAATTAGCAAGCGTCAATTCAAGGTCTCAAAACTTAAATAGGATAACTTGCTAAGTTGATCTCTGAACGACCACAAGGTAGCTTGCCAAGTATCACAGAAGCTAACCCAAGAGAGCAACTCCATACTATCACTGTGCTCGATGAAGGAGGGCTGGTTAAAGACGAACCAAAACCAAGGCAAGAAGATGTAGTAAGTAAAGGTAAGGTTGAGGTAAGCCACAAAGAACCAGTAAGTAAAGAGTATGAGCCTCGTGTGCCATACCCAAATGCGACAAGGAAAGACCGTACAGACGAACAATTTGGTAAATTCCTTAAACTCTTAAAGAAATTAAATATTAACTTACCATTTATTGAAGCTCTTTAGCAGATGCCAAATGTCGTTAAATTTTTAAAGGAGCTTTTAGCAAACAAACAAAGGTTAGATGAGTTGTCACATGTGGAATTAAATGCAGTTTGCTCAGCTATTTTGCAAAACAAGCTACCCAACAAACTGAAAGATCCAGGGAGTTTTACTATTCCTTGTCTAATTGGTAGTTTAACTGTTGATAACACATTAGCTGATTCAGGCGCTAGTATTAACGTAGTGCCTTACAAAATGTTTAAACAACTAGGTCTTGGAAAACCCAAACAAACTAGGATGAGCATTCAATTGGCAGATAAAACCATTAGATTTCCTAGGGGTATAATTGAAGATGTTCTTGTTAAAATCGATAAATTTATATTCCCAATAGATTTTGTTGTTCTAGACATGGATGAGGATAGCGATGTACCCTTAATTTTAGGGCGACCCTTTTTAGCAACTGCTAGGACTATTATTGATGTGGGCACAGGTGAACTCACACTTCTTGTAGGCAACGACACGATTACTCTTCAAGCTCATGATTCTGTTAAGATATCTAATAATAGACATGATAATACGAGTTTGGGGTGTTACACCTGTAACCTTGTATAAGATACATTTATGAAATTTCATCAAGGTAATTTCCATCGTACAAGTTCATAGTTACTTGTTTTCAATTTAATCCAAATCTCACTTTTTTTGTACTAAACTACAATTAAATCAAAGTTTATTAAAATTATAGGTAGTTACATTATAATACATAGGGATCAAAACAGAATTATACCATATGAACTTACCTAACAAAATCCACATATTAGACGCACCGTAGGGACAAATCAATAATTTTTCCTTTTCCCCAATTATCATCGACTTGAGCCAACTCCCAATCTATATAGCAATTAATTTCAAAATATCAATTCCAAACATTCCACAACAACATATTATAATCATATATCAGTTTAATTTAATTTATCAAATATTCCTTTAACTTTTACATTTTACTCAATTTAGTCTCTAAAATAAAATTTTCCATAACTCTCAAATTTGAGTTTTGATTTCAAAATTGATCTCAATTTCATCCTTTTATAGACCACCAAAACCTATTATAGAAAATTCATGCCAAAATCAAAATTATTGCATTTTAGTCCCTATGTTCAAAACTAACAAATTTCACTTTACAAACTAGTCTTTTTTTCATATCTAAGCTTCAAATCTAACAATTTAGTATGAAGAGCTTCAAGATTCAACAATGGAAACTTTAACAGTTTCACAATTTAATCCTTGGGTTAGCTAAATCAAGCTCTCAATATCTCAAAAGCATAAAAAATATAAGAAACAGACTAAGAATTTCTTACCGATTGATGGATGAAATTGAAACATAAAAACCCCTATTTCTCCTCTTGAGTTCGTGATAAAGATGAAAGCAAATGAAAGAAATGTTTTTGTTTTCTTTAATTTTATCTAATATACATATAATAATAAAATTATAATTTTAACATATTTTTATTTTTTAACATAATCATACCAAATCGTCCACCATTGTCTAAAATGGCTTATTTTCAATTTTAGGCCTTGGTTGAATTATTATTTTAATCCTTTAGCAATTGAAATTCTTTAACGATTAATTTTTACTACTTTTACAATTTAGTCATTGTACCTTAATTAACTATCCAATTAGTAATATTCTTGTACTGAAATCTAATATAATGTTATAATAGACTCATAAATATTAAATATTAATATTTACAGACTCGATCATTAGAAAACAGGGTCCAAAAATTGTCTATTCTAGTACCACTGAAAATCAGGTTGTTACAACAAACTTTTACTTATAAGATTTTCAAAATCTTACAGTTTGTCGATTTATGATAGCAATTTTTTACGTGTAACATTTTTATAATCTTATAGTTCATCGATTTAAGATCGCAAACTTCTCACATCTCACCAAATTCGTTCCCCACACCTCATCAAATCTCTTCCCCATGCTTCGCCAAACCTGTTTCACACACCTCTTGCCAAATCCCATAGTCATACATCACATCGATCTTCCTGGTCAACTCTTACGATACTCTTTTTTGATCTAAACGACCAATTCTCTTAATGTTACTCGCTAATCTAAGTTGTGATTTTATCAAATGATAAGACAAATTATCAGATTGATCATCAAAAGAAAACTACAATCTTTTGCAGATTATACATGAATTACACAAATCTTATCAAATTTGAGATGCTACGAAGCACTCCATCACTCATTCACATATATAGCCTAACACCAGAAAAGTTTATATATTTGAGAAGCTAAGTTTCATTTTATACAGTTATATGATAATAAGTACTTCACGACCTTGAAGTTGGTCACAGTTTGCGAATCATAAACAAAAATAAAATAGAAAGTAAATATAGCACCCATCTAAACTTGCATAAAGTCATAACTGAAATTTTGAAACTTCATTCAAAGTTTAGTACAACTAAGTCTTGGCCAACAAGTTAAACCGTAGACTTATACACTGTCAGCTAGTTTTCTATGGTTGTAACTTCCATAGTGGTAGCAGTATCTTCTAGGTCCTTGTGACCTTCTGTAATGCTCTTCACAATGTTAGCAATACGTTCTTTAGCAGGTTCAGCAAGGTCAACAGATAAGAAGAGCTTTTTTGACATTTTCCATTCTTCTACAAAATATTCCCTCTTCTTACCAGAAGGAGGAAAGGTATAAAAGCATAAATCAGCATCAATAACATTGCTCAAAGAATTAAAGTTCACGTTTTGAACATCAAAGGGGCCAGTAGTGCCCTGAGTGTGAAGTATGATGTTTGACTTCAGTCAACCCTTACGCAACCTTGTGTATTGAACAACTGCAAGCTTAGAGTCAAAAGGTTGGCTTTGTAAAAAAACCGTAGTACTTGGAAGAGACCATTTTATGAGGTAATCAAAACTCTCTAAATTTTTTCTTTACTCTTGTGTATTTGCAACGGTTAATTCGAAGGTTTGATGACCAATTCCTAATAATCGATTTGCATCCCTCTCGAGGGAAAAAATACAACATTTCCAATGAATTTTTCTAATTAGAAATCTTCAACTGATAAATCTTCTAAAAAACACGCATAAGGGAAGTTCATCCCATCGAGAATAATTGGTGAAATACGCAACCAATATCTACCAAGAGAAGCCAACAAGTTGTCCTGGTGCGATTTATACTCCTAAAAGACTGTGTAGAAGAAAGGATGAAGAGGAATATGAAAACTGGCCTCTAACATATGTAAAGGCAACAATAAACCTTCTTTGGTATCATTTAACCTCTTTTCCCCTTCAACAATCTCAAAGTCAAAAGCAAAGTTTGGCAATTTGATTTCGCAAACGGAAGGATGCTGAACCATTTTTGCCTCTTTTGTCGTGCAATTGTATACATTACTCTCTACAGGTATACATGTGATATGCTCGCAATATTAAGTAATAAAATTTATAAAAACTGATCACACCAAAAACCAACTAATATCACGATTTTAAAGGCAAGCGCACCTATCGAACTGTGGTATAGTTTAGCGGCAAGACCGAGTTATCGTACCCAAGGGAACCAAAAGTACTAATACTTACTTCCTTTCTATTATCTAGCCTAAAAATAAAAGAGGATTGGTTGAAACTAATTCTAAAACTAACTAAAAGTGCACAAAAAGTAAATCGGGAAAAACTTTCGAGAAAAGCTAATTGATATGAGCAATACTTAAGGGAGAATCCACCTAGACTTCACTTGTTATTAACTTCTTGAACTAGATGATTTCTTTACTTAACTTGATCCGTAGAGATCCCTAACTTATGTTAATACCTCTTTCGAGGATAAGAACAACTAATCCTAGGTGGTTAATTAAAGTTTTCTTATTAATTAACACCCTTAGGTTGCATTAATTCGATCTATGGATCCCCTATTAGGTTTGACCCTAATCCGGCAGATTTATGTCCCCCTATGTCTAGAGTTGCATGCAACTTTGCTTAATTATGGTAGATCTACTCTTAAAATAGGGACTTTTGCTCCTCTGCCTAAGCACATCAAGTTCTTGAAGTAATACCTAGGATTATTAAATTAAGAATGAAGAACACATAATTAAGAACAATTCAAGTATTTAGCAAATAATTCAAGAATAAATAATAACAAGATCTGTCTTAGGTTTCATCCCCCTCAAGTATTTGAGGGGTTTAGTTCATAATAAAGAAAGAAAACATCTCAGAAGAATTAAGATAACAAAACATAAAGAACCCAAAAACCCTTGAAGGAATTTAGGGAGATCCTCTGTCTTGATGTAGAACTCTGGCTTCTGGGATGAATTAATTGGCCTCCTTTGGAGTAATCCCTTGCTTTCACTCCTTGTGTTGGCAGAATTATGGCGCTCTTTCTTGAGAGAAAAGAGTATTCCCTTAGCGGGAAATAAGCACACCCTTGAAGTTGCCTCCTAGGGTCTTTATATAGAGTTTTAGAATGGCTTTCTTAGCCCCTAAGTATCCTTTTTCGAGTAGAATTGAACTTCCTCACGATAGGGACACGCCCGTGTGCCATGCCCGTGTGGTTTCAACAAGAGGCCATATGGGCCTGTTGAGGATGGCACGGTCATGTAGCCTGGCCGTGCTTGTCGGGGCTGAGCCGTGTTGGACCTTGTGTGGCATGGCCATGTGCCACGGCCGTGTGGTGAATCCCTAGGCTGTGTCGTTTTCTCATTTTGGCCTATTTTCTCCATTTTTGGCTCGTTTCTCGTTCTTTTCTCTTCCCTATGCTCTCCTGAGTATAAGACATGAAATAGAAGGATTAAGAGCACCAATTCTCACAAATCTAATAATAATTCATCCAAAATATAGGCTAAACATGAGGTAAAAATATGTATAATTTATCGTTTATCAACATGCTTCGCGACGCTTCTTGCGACCACCACCCTCATTTTCTAAACCAAACCTACGACCTCGATTACCACGCCTACTATGGCCACACCTCTACCACCCCAACCTATCCTAACTCTAGCCATATTAGATAAACAAACCAAGATAACAAAAAGAGAAATTGAGTGATTTACATATTTATAAATTATCCTCTCCTTTTGTGAATCGCTATTCTCAAACTAGATTTGCTGGAAACTGCAAAAGAAAACCAAGGAAGCCAAAATGAATAAGCAAGTTTGTAAGAAAATAAAGTCAAACTAGGAAGATGAAACATGGAAGTAAATTGTTAGGAAGATAATGATAAACTAAAATATAGGGATTAGACAAATTTTTTAAAATTTGAATTTATAGAACTTTTAAGGAAATGAACAATTAAAAGGACAATTTTACCTATAAAGGCCTTTTTTCCAAGTTTATTTACGGGAATAGGCTAATTTTTGTATTATTTACTGAAAAGGGTCGAAAATGACAAAACGCGTCTACATAGGAGCTTTTTAGGTAAAATTTCTGTAAAACGCGCCCTTGGGGGAGCGATTTTGCCATGTCAACACAAAATGCGCTGACATGGGCGAGCTTTGTTGACATGCCAAAATTGCTCACCCAGGGGTGCATTTTGCTCCGTATTTTTTTCCCAACAGCTACTTTATTTTTTGATTGCTGGGGGATCCAATGGTAAAAAAAAATTCTATAAAAACCCCCTCTTATTTTTTTCACACTTTATTCCTTCAAAAATTGGCAAAAAACTCTCAAATTTCTTCCTAAATTTCTCAAAGCTCTCAAATTTCTCCTTAAATTTCTCAAAGCTCTTTTAAATTAATTATTTCCTTTTAATTTTTTTTCTAAATTAGTATTATTTTTTCTATAATTTCAAAAATATTTGATCGTATTAGCAATAGCCAGGAAATTAATTCGTCTCAATCATAAACATATCTCCGTCGAACAAATGAAAATGGTAAGGGTTAATTTTAATTTTTGAATATTATTTATTTTTTTCTTTGATGTAATTTTAATTAATTTTTATTTTACAATTTTTTATATCAGTCTGTAGATCGGGTGTTACATTGTTATATTCGTAATATGCCTGGTCCTTCATCACTATTGATAGAAAATTACTTGAAGGAAGCGGGTTTTTGGCACGTGACCACTGTATGCCGAGAGTGCAAGTTGGACCTGAAACTCATTAGCGCGTTAACAGAGAGGTGGATACCTGAGACGTATACATTCTATCTTACATGCGGAGAGTATACCATTACTTTAGAGGACGTGCAGTTACAATTGAGATTGCCGGTGGATGGGTCCGCACTCACTGGGTCCGTTCAATCTGCTGATTAGGGAGCCATATGCTACGATCTTTTGGGTGCGATTCTAGATAATATTTACGAAGGTCTGATCGAGATGGGCTGGTTACAAGATATATTCCCGGAGCCGGGGAATGATTCGACTGAAGTAGAAAGAATACGATATGCTGGGGCATACATCCTTGAGATGATTGGAGGTTATTTGATGCCAGACTTGTTACAAAACCTCGTATATCTGAGATGGCTACTGAAACTCATTTCGTTGATTTTAGAGCAGCTAGTGAATTTAGTTGGGGGTCTGCCATGTTGGCAATATTGTACCGAGAGATGTGCGGGGTGACGGTACTAAATAAAGCCAAAATCGAAGGTTCCCTATCGTTACTACAATCATGGGCTCGATTTCACATTCTATTTTTACGTCCTCGAGTGAACCACCCATATACATTCCCACTCATAACGAGGTAAAATTTATATTTGATTTTACAATTATTACATAGATTTAAAAATATAATTGTATGCTAAAAATTTAGTTAATTAGGTGGAACCATTTGGCAAGTTATGTTGGAATACCTACAGCTCTTGAAGATATACGACTTTTATTAGACCAACGGTCGGAAGCGCAAGTAAGTATTAAATAATATATATACATAAAATAGTAGTTTCATATTTAGTATTTAGTATTATGTATATAACTAATATTTTTATCACGTACATATAGTTTCAATGGACACCATACGAGGATCTGGCAATTCGGGTAATAATTTTAGATGAATTCTTTCAAAATCTGAACATTTGACATGTTAAGGTTCTGTTGGTCAACTATGCTACTGTCGAGATGCACCAGACGGATAGAGTGTTGCGGTAATTTGGATTCTGACAATCGATTCCTGAAACATTTGAGGTGCTTAATAATGAGCACAAAATCAACTTACGATAAAAGAATACAAATTGGTCGGCATTCTTCTCGGAATATATTGAAATTTGAAAAAATCAGTATGACCATATACCTACTCACGAACCAATCATCGCTCCAGAGTTAGCGTGCGCACTAGATTACATGCCATGGTTTAGGATCCATGGCAAGCCATATTTGCTATTGGAATAGCAGAGGCGTCGGTAAATCCATGTAGAAAGGAAGCGACAGGGCCCTTTAAATCCAAGGAGAAGGGATGACAGTACGGGCCTATCAACAGCGCCCACACAATCACTGGCCCAACGCCTCAACCGATGACACCCACACCACAACCCCTTCAAATTATGCCAGATGCATATCCTAGCCTTTATATGTATCTTAACCCTTATATGTTTCCTTTTCCCAGTTCTATGCCAGGTTGGAATGCATGGCCCAGTGCTTCTCCTTTCTCGGTGACTCCGACTCAACCCTCGATAAATATGCCATCATCGCCAGAGGGATCGCACGAGGCACCGTCTGAGAGCTCATCTTATTACTTATCCCCATCGTATTGTAGGATTCAAACACCTTCGCCGTGGGTGATGCAAACACCTCCACATTCTTTATTCTATCAAGGTGGGTCATCCTCCCAACATCCACAATCAGAGCAACCACAACCCTCGCTGAAAGCTAAACCAAGGAGAAATCCAGCGTATAATCGTCGACCACCCCCATGTGGCACTGATTCCAACCGGCATATACATTGATTTTTTTAAATATATTTGTACAAACTTTTTTATATTGTTTCATTTAATAAAATAAAAGTTATTTTTTTATATTTTAATGGTAAATATCTTATGGGATCTAAATGGAGATTCTAACAAGCTGCAATTGCATGAGTGTATGGATAATGAAGTGCATTAAACGTTCCACAGTCGCAAGTCCTATTTCCCAGGTGTACACGATATTGCTCGCTGGTAATACTTTGGTTTAGTTTGTCAAACTCGGTCACACGAAACCATAGGTTGTCGCAATCGTGATACACTATGTGCATGGTGTTGGCCTCTGCCTTTGCCTTGTTAATTTCTTGCAATATCTTTCGGAACCATACATAGCCTCTCTACATTTGGTCTTTATAACTCGCTGCTCGCTTTGGAAATAGTTCCACTATACAAAAATATGTCTCTCGCACAATTGAGGTTATCAATAAATGATGCGTTCCTTTTAGAATAGAATTTATGCATTCAGCCAGGTTTGAGGTTATATGACTATATCGTAGGCTGCCGTCGTATGCTTATATCCACTGTTTGAAAGGTATGTTATAGAGGTAGTTTGCGCCTTGTTCGTTAACTGAACACAAAATCGTCAACATCTAATGAAAACAATCCTTATTGATCTCGTACCCTACCAATATAAGTTGATAGCAAAAATTACATACTACTATTCCATTCAGAATAAATTGAATATTACAAACGAAATTATATTAATAGATATTAAATACCCATGTTGGTCATTTGTCATCGTTCAGTGGTAGATCGATATTGCCCGTAGTAGTTAGACGTAACGTACCTTAGACAATACCGATGGTGTGTGTGATCCTATAGGCTTCCCTGTCACTCAATTACGTTTAGTATTTCAGTGCCCCAATCTGATATAAGGCAAATATTAGGTTGGGGGTATACATGCCTCATTAACCTAGAAAGAAAGAAATCTCAATCATCACCTGACTCCCCCGGTGTTATTGCAAACGCAATTGGAAGGATTCTCCCACTACCATCCTGTGCCACAGCTAGCAATAGCTGATGGGTATATCTACCATACATAAATGTACCGTCAATTTGTACCAATGGCTTGCAGTACACAAATGCATTTCGGTATTACTTAAAGCTCTAGAACAGATGCTTGAACACTTGGCATCCACGGAGCAATCGGTCGTTGTAGTACGCAGGGCTCGTTTCAAGGTCTGTTATGCAACCTGAGACATACCTCTCCAGCACCTGACACCACTGCCACACATCATTATATGAAGCGTCTCACCCACTATGCATCTTTTCTAATGCCTTCTGCTTAGCTATTCAAGTCTTGCGGTAAAAGGGCATGTACATCAATTAGTTATGAATATTGGCAATTAAGACTGACATAGAAGTCCTGGGATTTGCTTTCATCATTGATAATATTAGGCTAACTATTATACCTGAATCCATCTTAAGATGATATTGTGAAACACCTATCAATGAAGTATATTAAATAATGCAACATTAAGTAATAACATTATTATTCAAAAACCTTAAACACCCAGTGCTGTTGTACCAGCAACATAGGAATATGGACTGTTGTACTTTTTTTATCTCCCACAAACCTGTCTTTTTCTTAACCGAAGCCATGATTTTTCATGAACATATACCGTTTTGCACTGCACACTTGGCCTCGAACTTCTCAGATTTAGATTTAACCACGTTGTAGTAAACCCCATGATTGATGCTATGTTATTTCAATGCACCAAGAAAACTATCCTAACTGGAAAACTCCTTACCAACTCCAATTCACCCGAATCTAATGATGAACTTGTATAGTCATGCCTTCTGTGTGGTAGCTCTGGAAACTCCAACGCATCATCTGTCGATATATCGATATTATGCATGTGGGCTGGAGGCAAGTACACCCTGAATCGAAAATTTTCTTTTTCTTCATCTAAACCCTCTTTAACGTCTTCAGGTTCAGATAGAACAGGCTCCAGTTTAGAAAATAATACAACTTCTGCACCATCAAGGCCGGGTTCTCGAGGTGGATCCACATCAGACTCATCATTCAACTTACCATCATCTGCAATGTACGAGGTCCCCTCGCCGGTGGACGTCGTAGGGAGTACACCATCCCTTATTGTGGATGTTTTGTAATGTCCCTAATCAGATGTAGATTGCCAACCACTAGAAGTTGATGTTATTCCCCAATATGTATTTCTAGTATCGAAATCAACCCACCAATGTGCATGTCCCATCCACTAACCGAGTGTCGTGCAAGAGCTATGTATTCCATACTGCCACCAAATACGGGTGCTTTCGTGTTCTACCTCCCACTAACGGAGTGTCGGGTAGGGGTCGTGTATTCCTCTCGAACAGCAGTAGATGTTGAAGTTGCAAATGCTTTATTTGGCGATAAAAATTGTAACGCCCCTAACCCGAATCCAACACCGGATTAGAGTTACGGAACATTACTGGAGTTACTGATTGATTTATCAAATATTTTATTTCATCTATCATTTATATTTTGAACCACTTAAAATTAGACATATTTTTCCCCAAACATATTTATTTTTCTCGACATATTTTATTTGGATTTATTATTCATCTCAACATACTTAATTTCCTTGTATCAACGTCTCAAAGGTAATCACATATTTACATGTCATGATAAATGTCATTTTTCTTTCCATATTCCAGTCTCGTATTTGAGTCATCCGGATTTTTATAATAAATTTGGTCATCATTTTCATTTATTCTATATTCTAATACATTCAATTAATGATCTAGGAAAAATTACCATTTTTCCCCTAAATCTTTAATTAATGACGATTTTACCCTTAGGCTCATAAAAATAAATTCTTGCAATTTAATCCTTATTTCCAGCCATTATCATTATACATATTAATAATAGCCCATAAATTCTATAAAATATCAAAATTTTACATAATTTCAACACTTTTCAATTTAATCCGTAAAACATGTTTTTCCCCGATCTTAAACTAAATTAGTAATTTCATTTAAAATTTGAAATTTAAATAATAAAATAATACATTTCATGTAATTTGATCATTTCTAACATTTTTACAAAATTGCCCATAAAGTTTTACTTTTATTCAATTTAGTCCTTGAGCCTAAAACATACAAATTAGCCATGCTAACTGATTATTCATATATATTTTCCTCCTCCTCCTCTCCATTCCATAACCTTAATTTATATAACATGCTTATGAGTAACATTATCAATAATTTCACTATTTACTTATTGTATATTCAAAGCTGTCCATTTGAGTCATAGTCACTAAATTATTTATATCTTGAGCTACAGAACTCGAAATTAAGATCCGCTAATTTTTTATGAAATTAGGCTCATATATCTTCTTACCATAAAAATTTCATAATTTTTGGTTTATTCAATTAGTACAGTTTATTCTTTAAAATCACCCATGTTCTGCTATCTAACAGTTCTAATCCTTCTTCACTAAAAATTAATTATCTCTTCATACAGGATTCGGATCATGTTTTCGTTTAATTCTATTGAAAATAGACTCATTAAAGAATCTAACCATATAAATTATGTCCCATAATAATTTTTATACAATTTTTAATGATTTTTCCAAGTCAGAACAGGGCATCTCGAAATCATTCTAAACCAGCCTTACAAAAATATTAATATCTCAGAATACAGAATTCCTTTACTTTCTCTGTTTCTTTTATATGAAAATAGACTCAATAAGCTTTAATTCCATATCTCACTCAACATCTAATTCAATTTCTACTATTTTTGGTGATTTTACAAATTTAGATTACTGCTGCTGTCCAAACTGTTTTAGTGCAAGATATTAATTACTAAGTTTATGACACCCTTATTTCTTTTCTCTACAATATTTTCCATCACTTTCTCTTATTTTCCCTTCATTAACATATCAAGAACATAAATCTATATATAATAAATCTCTACATTAACATCATTTCCATGCTTTTTCTATAATATCAAACTTAAAAATATATTGAAATCTTGATGTACTTACCTTGTCCCATTGACTTCAATCTTTAACTTGATTTTCTCTCTCCTTCAGCTTCTATTTCTTGAGTCTAACTTGCCATTTTAACTCCTCATAGTCTCCTTAACATTTTTCTCTTTCGGTAGCTATGGAAATTTTTTTGATTTCTAGGTGAAATTGGTGAGTTTTTGGTAGAAGAACCAAACTGTAAAGAAAGTAAAACTTTCTTTCTCCCCTCTTCTCTTCTAACGTGAATTGCATGAGAAAGGGGTGGTGGTTTCTTTTTTTTTCTTTTTTTCCACACACATTCATATATATAGACTAAATAAAATAATAAAATAATAAAATATCTTATTAAAATATTAATAAAATAAAAATTATTTAATTATATAATTATAAAATATCATCAATGTAATCATTACTTTCTAGATTTCTCTCTCTTCCAATTGACCATTTTACCCTTTATGATCTTTTAAAATTCCATCATTGAGTCATCACTTAATTTGGTAAAATTTTAATTTAGTCCCTCCTAATTCTCCACCTATTCAATTTAGTCCTAATTCATCAATTTTCCTTAGTTTCTAGATTATTCTAGCCTTAAAATATTTGCACTATTGGTCCTTTAACTTTTCATATTTACACTTTTAACCCTCAAATTTTGAGTATTTACTCTTGGGCAACAAAACTTTTCTCATTTTTACAATTTAGTCCTTTCTTGAATTAATATGTCATAATATATTTCCCAATAACATAACTCAAATTTCCTCTTCTCGTCACTTTATTTCCTTATTTTACTATATCAAGGATAATATTTCACTGTAGGAATTTTCGAGGTGTTACAAAAATTGTACATATAACTCAAGATAGGGTGATCCATTAGCGAGATAAGTCTGCACCATCACCTCTAAGCTACAACCACCTTTGATGTCAAATGAGTCATATGTCATGGGATCAATCGAAGCACAAAATCGATACTTAATAGAAGAAACCCTCATTGGCGTCGTTCTGGAGATTTTGTGCCTAATTCTTTTACAAAGTTTTGTCAAATCTATGTTCTGGTTAAAAACCAGTCGCGTTGTGTTCTCCGATAAAAAAACAACACCGTTCTCGATGTCACGGACCTTACCATCATAGCAAATAATAGCACTAATTCGTTCACTCATCTTCAATTTTTATTCTGCTTAGTCTCTCTAATTTTTCTTATTGTAATTTATACAACCTTATAATGAAATTTGGCTCATTTATAGCCTAAAGCCAAACAGGAACTACTGTAGAAAAATAACGCCAACGTAGGAGCTTTTTTCATCAATTTTGTTGACAGTGTATCTTGCTTGAAGCGTTTTTGACACTATTTGTTTAGAACCGTCTTCTCAAAATTATTTTTTCAGGAACTATTGTAGAAAAAAAATCCTTATTGTCAATACAATTTTCCTTAAACCCTCAACCTAAACACAAAGTCATTTAAAAAAACTAAACCCTAATTTAATTAATTTTCTTAAAAATTCTAAATCCTAATTTAATTTATTTATTTAAAACCCCTAAAACCTAATTTAATTAATTTTTAAAAAAATATTAAACCCTAATTTATTTTTTTAAAATCCCTAAACCCGAAACCTAAATTATTTTAACCCTAAACCTACAACCCCAACCCTAAATTAGTTAAACAAAACCCTAACCCTAAACCCTAAAAACCTTAAACCAAAAAATTATAGGGACTAAACATGTAAAAAGCCCTAATCTAGAAAAACACGGAGCAAAACGCGCCATTGGGGGAGCGATTTTGCCACGTCAGCAAAGTGCGTCCACGTTAGCGCGTTTTGTGTTGACATGGCAAATCGCTCCCTCGGGAGAGCGTTTTGCTGAAATTTCACCTAAAAATGCTCCTACGTGGACGCGTTTTGTCTTTTTCAGCCCTTTCCAGTAAATAATGCAAAAATTGACCCATTTCCATAAATAAACTTGGAAAATGGCCTTTATAGGTAAAATAGTCAGTTAAAAGTTATTTCTCAAAATTAATTCCCCAATAACTTTTTTACTTCTATACCCTACTATCACATAATAAAACTTAATAAGTTTTCAATTAAAGTTTAAAACTTACATAGTAAACCTTTAATTACATGAATCATGTATGTGATTGTGTCTTAGAAAAGTTACTTTATAACTCTTCTTCAACAAAGTGATGGACAAGTTGTTATAGAATACCTTATAACCTGTGACTCGAAGTTTGACCCGTAATTGACACCCTCACGATCTTGAGAGATAGAACACCAGCACCTCATGAGGGAGGCATGTGGATACGCCTCGCAACCTTAAGAGGCAAGACACACGAACACGTATGATTACTCCTCGGTGCGAATCCTATCTTAAGGACATGTGTAAGATATGTGTTGAACCTAAAAAGAGATGTGTCGTCCTCAGTTATATACATTACACCTAACTACCCCTAGCATATCACATCTAAAGATCCATAACTTATAAATAAGGAAGAACTACTCCCAAGTGAGGGGAGAAAAAAATAAACCTTAACAAAGTAAAAAAATACAAAATTTAATAATAATTAAGTTTTAACATCCACATCTAATAGTGGAATTGGATGAACGGTGTTTTTACTTATGATTAGTGTAAAAACAACAGTGGAAGTAAAATTAAATACGATAAAATAAGATAAAAAGTAAACTAAACGCATTGCATCGCGTCTCATCTCACTGTTTACCCAAACCCACCCTGACAAGTTTTAATATCCCTAAGTGGAAGTGAACGTGACCGTAAACGTGTCCAAGTTCATTTCGCAATTAACATATTGTTTTCTTTATTACAAACCTAGATGGGTTAGTTTCTATTTTCTCTGTAGTTTCCACTCCAACGATAAGCAAACGTTTCATTCAAATCATCTTTCATTTCACGACCAGATTGACCGGCCCTACTTCACTGATCCTCCATTGGCTTACCCATTGTAAAAATCTGCGACGCTTTTATCGAATCTTTTTATTCTTTTTACTTACAGTCTACAGTCCCAACGTTTGAAGTTAAGTCACGCATCTCTCTTCCTTAAATCTCTGTACATCGCTTCTTCACTTCTTAAAACCCCTCAAAAGGACTGCCTCAAACAAGGAAGTCAATGGCGTTTTCTGAGTTCAGGCCACTAGACGAGAACTCGCTCATCGAATACATTAAAGCCACGCCGTCTTTGTCATCGAAGATCGGCCACAACTATGATGGTTTAAAGATTAAGGAAGTTGGAGATGGCAATCTTAATTTCGTCTACATCATCGTTGCCCCTTCTGGTTCTTTTGTAATCAAGCAGGTTTCGCTTTTTTTTTTCCTTTTTATCTTTAAATATTCGAAATTATGAAATGGGATTTTCCAGTTTATGCGTAAAATGTTGAATACAGGCACTTCCCTACATACGATGTATTGGGGAATCTTGGCCCATGACTAAGGAACGAGCATATTTCGAAGCGGTGGCGTTAAAAGAACATGGTGGGTTATGCCCTGAACATGTTCCTGAAGTTTATCACTTTGACCGTACCATGTCCTTGATTGGAATGCGATATTTAGAGCCGCCCCATATAATCCTGAGAAAAGGGTTAATTGCTGGGATTGAATATCCTTTGTTGGCGGAACATATGTCAGAATACATGGCCAAGACTCTTTTCTGCACATCTCTCCTATATCGGTCAACCACAGAGCACAAACGTGCAGGTAACGGACTCATATGCATTTTCTTTCTCAGTGTTTTTATGTTTTGTGTTTGGTTTTGGTGTAGTTTGAATGCTATCACTGCAAGTACATTTGGGCATCATAAGTTAGGATTTATATAGATATAGATCGTGCACTAATTAAACTACATATTATGGAATTCTTGGTTGCAACATTGATTCATAACAAAGTTCTTGTTATATTTTGTGCCCGAATGCATCAAGTTTGATGAAACATATCAAACTGTTGGTAGTTTAGGGAGTGTTTTATAATCTACTATCCAATATTTGTTATTGTATTAGAGCTTTAGAAAGTTTGCTGCTGGTGCTATTATTGTCTGTTATACCTGACAAATGATTGCTCCATAATGTCTATATACCAAAGATTACAAGGGGAAAAGTATATTTTCTTATTCATTGAGTAAATGGCAAGTGTATGTTTAAGCCTGGTATTATATTAATCTATTTCTAACTATCTCCATATAGCTTCTTCCTTCAGTAGCCATTCAATGTTTAGATCTTCTTGAACATGGATCTTGTCAATTCTTAGTAGCCATTCAATGTTTAGATCTTCTTGAACATGGATCTTGTCAATTCTTAGTGCAACAGTGACATGAATATGATTTTAATACCAGTAGTCATTCCAAATGTCATGGGAACTCATGGAATTAAGAAAAAAAATGCTTCTTTATACGCCTGTGGATATGGAGAATGAGCATTTCTGCTGATAAGCTTTGTCATTTTGCCTCTACTAGTCTGTTTGGAGCAAGTATATATGTTTTGTTTTAGATTAAAGAAATGCTATTTTCTAGTATTGATGGCTTTTAGAAGCTTGGAGATATGATGCTGATTCATTTACATTCAATGTTTTGTGCAGTGGCCGAATTTTGTGGGAATGTGGAACTATGCAGGCTCACTGAGCAGGTTGTTTTTTCTGACCCCTATAAAGTATCTGAATATAACCGTTGGACTTCACCTTATCTTGACCGTGATGCCGAGACTGTCCGGGAGGATAATCTATTGAAAATTGAAGTAGCTGAATTGAAATCTAAGTATGGTTGCTTTTCCTTTTAATGCTACCTTCTTTAATTGCCATTTAATGCTTTATCAAGTTATTAAACATCCCTTTATGTAGGTTCTGTGAAAGAGCTCAGGCTCTTATACATGGAGATCTCCATACTGGTTCTGTAATGGTTACCCCTGATTCAACTCAGGTCATAGATCCAGAGTTTGCATTTTATGGACCAATGGGATTTGATATTGGTGCTTTTATTGGAAACTTGATTCTGGCTTTCTTTGCACAAGATGGACATGCTGGTCAAGGGAATGACAGAAAAGTATGCCTTTCATTGCCTCTCTTATTGCTTTATGAGAACTTTCCAGTATACTTGTCTTTTTAGTTTGTCATCTTTAGTTATAATTCCATCTTAGTCTATACTGTTTTAGTATGTGCTAGAAGCTAAGTTGCTTCTGCTTTTGAATCTTGTTTAGCCATTCAATTTATGTCATCTGTAGTTATAGTTCCATCCTAGTCTATACTGTTTTAATAGGTGCTAGAAGCTAAGTTGCTTCTGCTTTCGAATCTTGTTCAGCCATTCAATTTATTTTGGAAATTTCTTGTCATATATCTTGCGATTTTATGGTTAAATATGGTCTCTATGGTATCATAAGTTGTAGGTCAAGATAAAGTTGTATCACCACTATTATTTTACCTCAAGCTACTCTTGGTGGAGTTGCCAGATATTTGTTAGCATGTATGTACATATTCATACATCAAACATATTGCTTTACAAGCTAAGGAAGCATCATTTATATAGTTTTTTTTTTTGGGAAGACCTGCAATGTTTATTTTGTTTTATACAAATATCGAAGTATCATATAGACATTGCTGAATTTCATATTGTCATACAGTCATACAAAGAGTGGATATTGAAGACAATTGAGGATACTTGGAATCTTTTCCACCAAAAGTTTACCGCACTATGGGATGAACACAAAAATGGCTCTGGGGAGGCTTATCTTCCTGCAATTTATAACAATCCTGAGCTTCAGAAACTTATACAGGAAAAGTATATGAAGGAATTGTTTCACGATACTCTTGGGTTTGGTGCTGCTAAGATGATAAGGTGAGGAAATGGTTTTCTACCAGGTTCTCTACTTTTTCTATGTTCCTGGCCTTCATAATTCCCTGTGTTTATCTGTCTTATGGCATTATGTAATCTTGCATTTCAGTCCATTTCTGTTATATTTATTGCTTTGAATTAACACCGCCTTCTAGACTTTTTACCCTATATTCTCGACCTTGTACTTTATCTTAATTGACTCTTAAACAGTTAACCTTGACATGTAAATTTTTTGTTGACAGTAAAAGGAAATAGATTCTTGAGTTGACTAGGAAATATTGACGAGATGTAATTTTTGAAACCTCTATGATCAGAACCCTGAGCTTGAAAATTTTGTAGAATGGCTTTGTCGTTAGAAAGTTCTGGCAATCAGATAGAGGAGTCTTCCTCTACAGGTTGATTAGCAATCATAGAATCAGTCTCTTCTACCTACAATGACATGCAGGATTCTATTTTGTTAAATTTATCTAATGAACTCCAAGAATTTTGTAAGTTCTAATGTTGTTTTTATCTTCTAATAACTTGCAGGAGAATTGTAGGTGTTGCTCATGTTGAGGATTTTGAATCAATTAAAGAAGCTAACATAAGAGCAGATTGCGAGCAACGGGCTCTTGAATTAGGCAAGACACTTCTGAAGAGGAGGCGAGAGTTTGTGTCGATTAGTGAAGTTATTTCAGCCATGAAGCACCTCCTATCATGATGGAAATGATGGAAATTGCTATGCACGTATCCATAAAAGCTTTTGCGCTTAAATAGATGGAAGGTTTTACAGGATCCATAATTTAATAAAGTTTTCATGGTCCTTTAGGCATAGGCCTTTGATTGTGTGTTAATGAGCAAAGGTTCCTGTCTATCTAACATTAGTGCTAGACTGGACTGGTGTTGTTGCAAAACACGATTTTGTTTTGATTGTCTTGATTATTCTGAATGTTACACTTGACTTTGGGCAATGCAGATTGCATCGGAAGTTAAATCAATGAAGCTTTCAAATGAATTTTCAGAAAAAAAAGAAGATTTATATATTGAATATTTGGGTAAAATATATTCTACCGAGTCCTATAGTTTAAGTCAAATGAATTTTTTTTATCCTTGTCCTATAAAGAATGGGTTTTGACCAAATTAGATAGACAAATTTAATCTACCAGTGTATTCCCACAGACTTCTATCATGTTTTAGTCAATGGCTCACTTTTTGAAAGCTTTACTCCGGTTAGAGGCCTGCGTTAAGTTGATCCCCTTTCATCCTAGCCTTTTGTTCTTTGCATGAATATCCTCTCTTTTATCTTTTTAACTCTTCTATTTAGATTCGCAGATCCTTCAAAACTCTTTTTAAAATTTTTTGTTGGGGCTCCAAATCAATTATGATAAATCTGAACTCTTTCTTGATCCCTTTACCAAGTTACTGGCCAAAAGATGGTATAGCAGTATTCTTAATGCAAAAAGAGTTGACCAACCGTGGAAATATTTAGGTTTGGAACCGGGGAAACTTCACAGGAAAAAAGAAAATTTCCAAACCTCAATTTACAAGGTAAAATAAACTAGCCTCATGGAAATCAAAGTGTCTATCATCGGGTGGAAGACTCACCCTTGTCAAATCTACCTTGACATCACTTCTGTTCTACTCCCTTTCTATCTTCAAAGCCCCAAATTACATTTGCAATGAAATTGATAAGACCATTGGTGCTTTTTGGTGGGGACACAACTCCGATGATAAAAGCTTCACTCTTGTCATTGAGACTCTCCTTTGTTAGGAGGAGGATTGAGAATTCGGAAGATTAATATTTTCAATGAAGCTTTTCTCTCAAAAATTGCATGGCGCATAATGACAAATCAAAACTATCTTTCTACTAAGGTTTTAAGAGCTAACACTGAAAAATCGCGTGGCGCAAGTCAAAACTATCTTCCCACAATGGTTTTAAGAGCTAAGTATTGCAATCATTACCCCTTTGAATCTGTCAAACCTAAGCACCTAAGCCAACTGACTATTGGGCCTGGAAAGGCATTCTCAAAGGTAGAGACATCTACGTGCAAGGAAAGGAAGTTCAACTTTGGGAAGGTAAAAACTGTTGGATAAGTGCAAATTTAAACTTCCCTCTCGTAGACACTGTCAACTTACTTGCCTCTGCCATTGAAGTTGAATCATGCCTCTTCCCACACATCAACAATTGGGAACAAAAGAAATCAATTATCTACTCGATCATGGTTGAGCCTCTGTCCTCCTCAGCGGGACCCTCTCAATGCAAGGGGTTGAAGACAGAATTGTATGGAAATTTAATTTTAATGGTCGTGTCTTTATGAAGAATGCTTATACCCTACTGTATCAGTCTAGCACTATTACCCCTGTGGCATCAGCTCTGCACTAAGCGTGGACCAATCTTTGGAAACTCAAAACTTCCTTATAAAATTATCATTTTCCTTTGGAAATTTGCAATAATTGCCTTCCAACCAATGATTTTCTGTACCACCTCTTACTTGAGAAAACTCGAGCAACGAATGTTACATTTAATATTGAACATTCTTTTACAATATAAAATACTTCTAATTTACACGTTTAAGGACATAATTAGACTAATATTAGAGTTTAATTGCATGTTCATTTCGGGTCCCTTTTAGCCCAACTAAAAAAAATTCAATTGTAGGCTTGTATGTCTCGATACCAAGACTTGAATGTCTAGAGACATTGGTTTGACACTGTAAAAATTTGGCTTCGAAGTTACCTTGTCTGGAGACATATGAGTATAGGTCTCGAGACATGCCTCAGTTATGGTAGATTTTTAGCTTTGAAATTTTTATGTCTCGAGACACATTTTGCATATCTTGATACCTGAGACAGGAGACCTGAAAACTATGCTTTTAAACACTTCTAAACAATACTCAATAGTCCATAATCAATTCAAACATTAACTAAAACTCATAAACTATATAATACCTTATAATTATCATATTATTCATCATACGTGCAAGACATATTTCGACGAAATTCATGATGCTATTATTTTTTTTTTCATCTTCTATAAACATTTTTCTCTGAAGTCCTAATAGATAGACCTTAAAATACTTACGTACACGCCATAGCTAATACCATAATATATATACTTACTTCCGATCTTTATATCCGATGAGATGTGTTGAAGCCAAATACTTGATGTAGCACTTCAAATCAATCTTTTAGTAAGTACAAGAATTAACATTATCTTTATATTGAATAAATATAAACAATATCTTTATATTGAATAAATATAAACAATGTATAGCAATATTTTATTACATAAGTTTGGGTCTTGATAACATTATAACTGCTTATTATATCTTATCTAATATAATTAAATTCACAATCATTTCCTTCAATTACATGTAACCTTGTGATGTTGATCATTGCTTTATTTTGTCCTTTAATATTCAACAGATGCCCAATGCAGACTTAGTAGAACATACAGGATATATGAAAATTAATGCAGGGATGCACTAAAATGCATAAACTGAATAGACTAACACCGAAGTACAATAACATAACATAATTCAATCAATGTGTTTTATCAAAATAGAATGGCACCGAAGTGCATTAATAAAACAGAGAACACGTTAATTGCTTCCTAACAACATGCTATCTATATCTTACTAGTTCTTATCTTGTCTACACAGGAAAATATAATAGAATCAACTTCACTTTTACATTTTAGAATAAATTACATACTTTTAGATCCTTGTTATAAAAATTCAATAAGCACTATAATAATATTTACCTGACACATGAAATATAACACACTTTCTCATAATGTTTCATTTCCAACATCAAAACAGTAATTTATTTTACTTTTTTTATTTTGCATATTTTGCAATTTAGTCCCTTTTCATTAGTCACTATATTCTCACTTTAAAATTCACTTTACTTCCATATATCATTACATTTAGATATGTTATTTCAGAATTTTAGTACACTTAATCACTGAATATGTTACAATTTAGTCCTTAGCAATATATAATTCAATAATCACTATAATATCTCTTCAATATTACTTTGTATTTAACTTACTAACACTTAGCACTTCATTTAAACTCTTTATCATATTACTTCATTTCACACAAACTTTTGTACACTTTTCAATTTAGTCTTTTTTACTTTAATTTCACTTCATTTAATCTATTCACTTTGTTGCTAAGGTTAAATTCATATGTACAGTAATAAATATTAACATCTTCCTATATATAATTAAATCTTAAAAATTTTAATATAACAATTTAAATAAAAATCACACATACATTTAATTGAGTAAGGTAAGTTTCTCGATGTACTTCTCTCTCTATTGTAGAATTTCACTAATTTTGCTTTAATTCTCTTCTTTCCTCGCATCTGTCACCACTTTCACTTTGTTTCTTACACTTTCATCATTTCTTCTCTTTTTCTAATTCATGAATACATGATCAAAACTCATACTACAGATCATTTTCTTATGTCTCTACTTCAATTAAACATGAATTCTATAAAAATACTTGAATTCTTACATAGTCTCTTTAATATCTTTACTTTCTTCTCAACTTTCTCCACTTCCACATCCAATTTCTTCCTTCCAAGATGATAATCTAACCCTCTAGAATCTCTACTTCACTTTTCCTTTTGGGTGGCTATGGAAATTCTCATGAACTTTGGGTAAAAATAGAGAAATTGATGGAAAATGACTAATTTGTAAAGAAAGCAAATTTCCTCTCCCCTCCCCTTTCTCATTCACGTTAAAAACAAAGTTATTCATTTTTCCTTTATTTTATATTAACTAAAATTAAATAAAATATATTAAAATAATACTAAATAATTTCACCTAATCAAAATTTAACACCTAACCCATAATTATCATGATATTTAATGATAATTATCCTATTTGAGAAATGACTATTTTAACCCTCAATATTTTCTACAATTTCTCCCATGAATCACTACTTTATTTAGTAAAATTACGATTTAGTCCCTTATATTTCTCCACTAAATTAACTAATAAATTGACCAAGACAAGTGCACCTTTCAATTAATAATATAGCTTTGGTGAGCACATATATCGTTCCCTCAAGGACTACAATTATTAGTAATTATCACCTTTCTATTATTTAACTTAATAATTCAAAGGATTGATGAAAATTAAATCAAATTATCTAAATTAACTAATGAATGCACCAAAGAATGAAACACAAAAACAATTGAGTATCAACTAAGTGACAAAACAATAACTAGGTAAGAATCCACCTAGATTTCATCTATAATTCTCAATTTAATTTATGCAATTGATTTTCTTAGCTTTTTGATCTGTAGAAATCCCTAATATATGCTGATGTCTCTTTTGAACGTAAGAACAACTAAATCCCTAATATATGCTAATGTCTCTTTTGAACGTAAGAACAACTAACTCTAGGTTGATTAATTGAAATTTATTTCTAATTAAAATCCCTATTATTGCATTAATTCACTTTATGGATCCCCTACTAGATTTGGCTCTAATCTGATAGATTTATGTCGTCTTATTTCTAGGATTGCATGCAACTTCATTCAATTATACAAGATCTAATCACAAAAAGGGTCTATTCAACCTCAGACTTATACACATCAAACATGAATTAACACTCTAGAATTTTTAGCCCAAGAATAATAAATCATTCATAATTGAAAACAAAGAGACTAAGATTTTATGGCATAAAATAGAAATCAAACAATAGAATCCATCCTAGGTTCATCTCCTCTAGGTATTAAGAGACTTAGTTCATAATGACAAGACTAAACACCAAAAATACAATATAACCACTAGAATAAAAGAAATCCATGATAACTCCCTTGAAAATGAACTTGGACTCTTGAATCTTGGTGGAAAATATCTTGGAAATTGGATTCAATGGTGCTCTTAAGGTAATTTTCGTGCTCGCCCTTGGTGGTTGCCTTTTTTCTCTTTTATTTCCAATTTATATCCTCTTAAAGTGCTAAAACCCTTAAAAACCATAACTTTTAGTCCTTAGCGCACAATGTTTAGGGTTTAGGGCTTTCGAAATGTTCCGATGTTCTAATTTTCACGGTTTTTCACTCCTATTGCTCTCAAGCGCCCTATTAAACATCAAAACATGAATATAAAGTATATGAATATATAATTCACAATTAATATCACATAATCACCCAAAAATGCACTAAAAATGAGGTTAAAATATGGTACTTATTACGTCTTTGTTGGGGGGAGCCATTATAAAATAAGAACATGTACTAAAGCTATGTCTTCCATGTACCAAATATTTCCTCATTGAATAAAACTCGTGGTTCCAAATATATATTAATTATCTTCTCCCTTTTACTCATTACAAATATTGTCTATCAATTCTTTTAAACAGTTTTTTGTTCCATTTTCTCATGCACTCATATTATGAATGTACCCTAGTTTGATAAAAATTATTTGTCAATAGTACGGAGGTAAGATACATTACTTTGTGTCTTAAATTATTGTTTTAAAACAAAATATAATCATCATGTAAATTAAGATTATAATGAGATAATTGTGTATAGCATTTGATCATTTAAAAAAAAGCGTAGAGCATAAAAAATGGTTTATTGAAAAAGAAAATGTGGAATCTATTAGTGTAAGTAGTGTTAAGTTTCGAGAAAAAAATAAAGAAAAATTATTTGAATAATAAAAGGTATACATGACTAATAAAATTTGTTGATTACAGAACCGACTCTCAAGAGATTATTGAGCCTTGCTCTTTCCTCTACATTTCCATTTCTCTCTCATTTTTATTTTCTTTATATATACATAGAGAGGAAATTGTTAAAATAAAAAAAAATATTTGGATTTTTCCAGATTGCGTGGATCCTCCTTCTAAAAATCTATAATTTCATTTTAAAATTTCAGTTTTAGTTTATATTTATTATAGATTTTATTTTTGTGTGTAAATTCACAAGGGACTTGAAACTAATCCATAAGAGAGTTAAAGTTAAAACAATCTACAGTTTGTTGGTTGAACATGAAGTAAAAATTAGAAAAATGAAACTCTAGGGAGCATATGCACAATTTAGTTTACCAAGACACGTCGATTTTTATACGTTCTCGTGTGTCAAATCCCCATATTGAAACATTTTTTATTTTAGTTGACCATACAACAGGATTGCAGCAAGAAAATGCTATGAAAGCTGCTAACAAAACGTGACGTCGAGAACAGCAATTCCCATCGAAAATGGTCACCTTGGCGCCATGGTGTGGGGCGGCATTGCATCGGAAACGCTTTAGCTCAATGGTAATTAGATTCCAAAACCACCCGTTAGCCCTTACATGCTTTATTCAGAAAAAAAAGAGAGGCTTAGTTTCTTCTTTATATTATTATCTGTCTTTGGCGACTATACGGAACGATTGAAGATTTGATATGCTGTACTGTGAATCAGTTGCTGTCTCGTAATGCATATAAAAGAAAATTTAATCAGCCAATGTTGTTTGAATTGCTGTGTACAGGACACATGGGGTTCCAGGGTGTTAGAGTTTACAAATAGTTAAGCAGTTACAGTATAGGTACTCTAGCAATTCTGTTAGTAACAATTTTGCAGTTAAGCTGCTCAGAAATCAAGTGTATAAATGTAAGCTCATCCACAGAGATCAAATCAAGAATGAATTTCAGTTTGCTTAATATCTTCTTTTATCTTTTGTTTCCTTACCTCTAATCTTTTCATGGTATCATTCGCCTGAGTCCTGGGCACCGTTCTCCGCTGCATTCTATATGGCCAATTCTGAAGAATCTGCCACTGCTCCTCATGATCCACTGGCTGTTCCTTCGGTTCCACTTCCGGCATCATTCAATGTTGAATTTGGTAAATCTCGCTTAATTCACAGCTCTCTCGACATGATACACTTACAAAATGGTGTTTGTTTTTCATGGATGTTATTGATGACCGGGGAAAAGTGTGGACGGTTTTGGGAAAATTTCACACACATAAAGTATTTAGAAATTATGTTTAAATTGACTGGCCTCAATTTTCGAATAAGAAAGGTCTAAAACCATATGAACGGCAATACCTCAAAAGGAAGGCAGCAATAGAGGGACTTAGAATGAATTAAAGGTTCTGATTAAAAGAAAAATAAGATTTTTTGGGCAAAAACATTTGGGGAGAGGTTATGGTGTCAAATGACAAAAACTTTTGCCTCCATTGTTGAGGGGAGCAACTAAAAAATAAGAACAGGTACTAAAGCTATATCTTTCATGTGTCAAATATTTCCCCATATTGAATAAAACACGTAGTTTCAAATATATATTAATTATCTGCTCCCTTTTATTCATTACAAATATTGACTATAGTAATCATTGAGTAAATTAATATTATAAGAAAACAATTGTATCTTCGACTCTAGTTAACCCTACAACAGGGTTGCAACACGAAAATAATGTGAAAGATGCTAACAAGAAGCGACGTGGAGAATAGTATGGAAGTGCATTGCTTTTACATGAATGTAATTGATAATAATGCTTAGAAATTCCCATGCTTCATTTAGCAACAGATGACCAGTGATGATGAATATCATATGGTTGACTCAAATTTGCTACGAAATAATAATATGTCTTGAAGTTAATTCTAAAGAGTTTTACTCAGTTCAGATTTGAGGTATAAAAGAAACACCAGATTGTTTGGTTAAGATATCTAGGCGTTTGTTGATTATTTGAAGTAAATTTGAATTGAGGGAGAAATGAGTAGTGGAGAAAAGAGCAAGGTTCAACGATCTCTTGAGGGTTGGCTTCCCAACCAACAAATTTTATTAGTCATGTATACATTTTATATTTCACATAATTGTCCTTTGTTTTTTGTTGGAATTTAACACTACTTACTAGTGTTGGTGCTAGTGTCACGGGGCTAGACCTTTCGTCTCGCAATCCATGTGGCCTTAGACGGTTTCTTTGCCCAAACTCGCCTAAGTCAGCCTTTAACTCGGATGAGGATTAGTTAAGAACTCCTCCAAGGCACCAATGACAGAGCGGAAGCGATTTTAATGCCAAAAGAAGCAAGGCAACGAACAACAGAAAGCCAAAGAAAGAAACGCTCGTAAAGTGTTTAAGTAAATGCTCAAAGAATTCTATTTCTCTTAAGAATTCAGTATACAATGGATGGTTTACAAATGAGGGGAGGTTCTCTATTTATAGTTGAGCTCCCCCAGAACCGACGGTCAAGATCAAAATACATCGACGGGCGAGATTAGTCTATCCCTTAATTTTAGGGATTTACAAGATTACATCCTATCAAATCAAATCTAATCTTTACAAGATATTATCCTCTCTATCTTTTAAGATTAGTTACCAAATTGGCCTAAGTTGCCATATCTTCACTATCGGGCCAACCAGGCTTCAATCTGACAGGCTTCTCTAACAATGCTTGGAATCGGGCCAGTTCTCGTGGGCTAAATGATCCCCATCTAATTGATTGACCTCCATGGGGCGCATCTTGAGCCATGGTCACGGGTTTCAAACTCTGACCCGTGACATTCTCCCCCACCTATTCTCGCAACGCCCTCGTTGCGACTCTCAAATGGCACTGACTTGATTTGTCTTTGTCTCGTCTTGTTACATTAGCTTCTCCTCTCTTTCGAGATTTTTGCCTCGGCTTCCGTCGCTTCTTAACTTGAACCGTTGCACTCGTTGGTACATTACGTTGGCAAGAAGTCTCCTTTCTAACTTGCCCCATTTCTGACTTGTTACAATTGGAATCCCCTCGATTCTCAAATCTTGGCTTCGTACCGCCCATAGTCCCTCGGCCTTCTTGTTTAAGAACTCTGAAAGGGCCCCCACGATCTTGCCAAGCCAATAAGTCAGAATTCAAAACACTAATAGGGTGTTTGCAATGTACCTTACTCGCATCATTTACTTGTCTCGACTGCTTCTGTATCGCTTCTTTCCTCACGAAGTTCGATACCCCATCCACCTTCCCCAAAGGTGATGTCTCTACAGTCGACTCCACAGGTCTCATATTAGACTCACGTTCCACTAACTTTTCCGAAGAGGCTCTCGTAGCATTCCATTCTGTCGAGTCAATGTTTCCCCCATTTGAAACATCTTCGACAAGTTGGATTGATGACAACACCTTGGTCCCAACCTTCGTATCCCGATTCACTGACACCACAATTTTCGACGACGGTCCAGTGACATTATGGATCTCATCGGCCCATGGAAATAGGACTGTCTGAATCCTGTCAAGGAAGTTTAAGCCAAGTACATAATCATAATCATCTATTTGGTTACCTCAAAGTCTTCATTGCCTTTCCATTCGCCTATTTGTAGCTCCACATTCCGAGCTACTCCCACAGTTGGGGCATCCTCAGAATTTACTGTCTTAATCTTCTTATTCGATTTCCTAATTGATAGACCAAGCTTCTTGGTAGCCTTTTCCGATATGAACAAGTCCGACGCTCCTGTATCAATAAGAGCACTCCGCTTCTGACCCTCAATGTTGATGTCCACAAACATCAACCCTCCTCTGTTATTCCTTCTTCCAGGAATGAGTACCATCGAACCAACTCTCGATGGATTTCCCTCAATAGGCTTTGCCTCTATCTTCGGCTCATCTTTCTTTTGGATAGCCGACATCACTGATCTCTTCGAACATTTTCGCAGCATGTGTAGTCCCTGACAAAGGAAGCATTTCATCTTCTTCCTCTTGTCCTTTGGGTTGTTGGTTCCCCGCTTTGCATCTCGTGGCTTTTCATTGCCACTTGAGCTATCAATACTGTGCCAATCGTCGCTATGTCCCCCTTCGTCCTTTCTATGGTTTTTTTCATCATTGCTCACTCTATCAGGCTCAGACGATAAGAGCTTCTCTACCATTGTACCAAGCTCAACAAAGGACTCCACTTCTGCTATGGCTACAGTAAGTTTGGTGATTCATTGCCTACGCAACTCATGCTTTGCCTACGGCTTTAACCCATCCTCGAACCAATAAAATGCTTTTTTCTCACTTAAGTCGGATATTTGAAGTATCAACTCACTAAATGCCGGTACATACTCCCGAACAGTCCCTTGTTGCGTGAGACGATGCAACTTAGCCCGAGCCTCCTTCTCGGCATACAGCGGGTAAAACTGCTTCTTCAACTCTCTTTAGAACTCCTCTCAAGTCCCAATTGCGTTCCCTCCACGTCTCTCATCCGTGGACCTACGACGCCACCACAAGAGAGCCACATCAGTAAAATATATTGAAGCAGTGTTTACCTTGATTGCATCCTCCTCGATGCACATCGCTCAGAAGTATTGCTCTATTTTCCACAAGAAGTTGTCCACGTCTCTCGCGGACCTGGCACCCTTGAACTTCTCCGGCTTGGGAACATCCATTGCTTGCTGCTTCGGCCTTGAAGACAACATCCCATTACTCAAAGTAACTTTGTAAATCATGAGCTCCCCCTTAAGCTCTTCAATTTCTTTCTTCATGGCTATCATCATGTCCTCGAGAGCATCATCCCTCTCTACCAGCTTTTCCGTAGTGGAATTGACTAATCCATGCATATTTTTCGAACTGGCACCAAGGGAATCCAACACAAAATCTCTGAGCTGTTCCTCCATTGCGTCAAACCCATCAACGCGTCCCTCTACCAATTCAAGCGTCTCTTTTATGTTTCCTACAGACTCCTCGAGATTAACTACTCGATTCTCTAAAGCTGTCAGCATGTCCCTTGAGCGACTTGATTTTCCAGCCCTTCCACTCGTCTGGACTGGTTCAGTTTGGTCCACAACTTCTTTCGACATCCTAACAGTGCCTTCAAACCTTTGGCTCTGATACCACTTGTCACGGGGCTAGACCTTTCGTGTCACAATCCGTACGGCCTTAGATAGTTTCTTCGCCCAAACTCACCTAAGTCAGCCTTTAACTCGGATGAGGATTAGTTAAGAACTCCTCCAAGGCACCAATGACAGAGCGGAAGCGATTTTAATGCCAAAAGAAGCAAGGCAACAAACAACAGAAAGCCAAAGAAAGAAACGCTCGCAAAGTGTTTGAGTAAATGCTTAAAGAATTCTATTTCTCTTAAGAATTCAGTATACAATGGATGGTTTACAAATGAGGGGGAGGCTCTCTATTTATAGTTGAGCTCCCCTAGAACCGACGGTCAAGATCAAAATACATCGACGGACGAGATTAGTCTATCCCTTAATTTTAGGGATTTACAAGGTTACATCCTATCAAATTAAATCTAATCTTTACAAGATATTATCCTCTCTATCTTTTAAGATTAGTTACCAAATTGGCCTAAGTTGCCATATCTTCACTATCGGGCCAACCAGGCTTCAATTTGACAGGCTTCTCCAACAATGCTTGGAATCGGGCCAGTTCTCGTGGGCTAAATGATCCCCATCTAATTGATCCACCTCCATGGGGCGCATCTTGAGCCATGGTCACGGGTTTCAAACTCTGACCCGTGACACTAGGGGGTTGGTAGGGTTCCGCCCCCTCCCTAAAATGAAAAATTTTCTATTTAGGCACTTTATATTTCACATTTGGTACATGAAAGACATAGTTTTAGTATTTGTTCTTATTTTATAGCACCTGCCACCAACAATGGTGTAAAAAGCTTTTGGGTAATTTACACCATGACCTCTCCTAAATGTCTTGCCCAAACAATCTTATTTTCCTTTTAATTAGAATCTTAAATTCTTTCTGAGGCCTTTCATTGCAGCCTTCTTGTTGAGGTCTTGTCATGAGAGTGATTTCATGATATGGTACACAATATTTGTAATGAATAAAATAGAGAAGATAATTAATATATATTTGGAACCACGAATTTTATTCAATATGATAAAACATTTGGTATATGAAAGACATAGCTTAGTACCTGTTCTTACTTTCTAGTGGCTTCCTCCAATAATGACGTAAAAAGCTTTTGGTAATTTACACCATGACCTCTCCTCACAATGTCTTGCCCAAACAATCTTATTTTCCTTTTAATGAAAACATTAAATTCATTCTGAAGCCCTCCATTGCCACCTTCGTGTTGAGGTCTTACCATGGGAGTGATTTCATCATATTGTAGCCAATATTTGTAATGAATAAAAGGGAGAAGATAATTAATATATATTTGAAACAACGGGTTTTATTCAATATGAAGAAATATTCATGAAAGACATAGCTTTAGTACCTACTATTATTTTCTAATGGCTGCCCCTAACAATAGCATAAAAAACTTTTGAAAATTTACATCATAATCTCTCCCCAAATATTTTGTACGAACAATCTTATTTTCCTTTTAATTAGAACTTTGAATTCATTCTGAGCCTCTCTATTGTCGCATTCTTATTAAGATCTTGCCATGAAAGTGATTTCATCATATGATTTTAATCCTTTTCTCATTTGAAGATTGAGGCTTGTCAATTAAAACATAATTTTCAAACACTTCATTTGTGTGAAATTCTCCCAAAATCATCCATACTTTCCCCAAGCCATCAATAACATCGATGAAAAACAAACGCTCTTCTTGGCACTCGAAAAATGCATCAACAGACATGAAAGGGAAAAATAGTATGCATCCTTCCATTTTTCTTTAAATCAATTTCATTGAGAATAATTTCCTACCTTACACTTGGTTTTCCATGTCTGCAAATTGAATTAAAGGTAATACAAATGCAATAATTTAATTTGCAGACATGGAAAACTAAATGCAAGGAAGAAAATTATTCCCAAGAAATTGATTCAAAGTGAAGTGGAACAATGCATACGATTTTTCCCTTTCATGTCTGTTGTTACATTTTTCGTGTGCGAAGAAGGGTATTTGTTTTTTTATGGATGTTACAGATAACTTAGGGAAACTGTGGACGGTTTATGGTAAATTTCACACCAACAAAGCGTTTGAAAATTATATTTTAATTAAGTGGCTACAATTTTCAAATGAAAAAGGACTAAAAGCAAATGATGAAATCACTTTCAAGGCAAGACCTTAACAGGAAGGTGACAATAGAGAAGCTCAAAATGAATTCAAAGTTCTGAATAAAAGGAAAATAAGATTATTCGGATAAAACATTTGGGGAGAGGTCATGATGTAAATTGTCAAAAGTTTTTTACGCCATTGTTGAGGGGAGCCATTAGAAAATAAAAGTAAGCACTAAACTATGTCTTTCATGTACTGAATATTTTTTTATATTGAATAAAACCCATGATTCTAAATATATATTAATTATTTTCTCTCTTTTATTCATTACAAATAGTGGCTATCAATACTTTTAAACTCATATTATGAACGTATCCTAATTTTATATTAAATGTTAATAATTAGTAAAAAGTTAAGATAAATCATTTTGTATGTTAAATTATTGTTATAAAAATAAATGTAATCAACATGTAAATTAAGATTATAAAAAAAATAACTGGGTATGAAATTTAGGCTTAGCTTACAGGAAAAATTAAATGCACATTTTAATGTTAAATAAAACTTAATGGGAAAATGAAAAATGTATATATAAAAGTTAAAATATTTATTTTACTCTATTAACTTCGCTTTGAATTGGTGATGTTTGGTAAATAAAAAATAAAAAGAAAATAAATTATCATGATTTAAAAAGAAATAAAAGAAATAGAATTGTTGAATAATAAAAACATATTTGACATTATAATTAAAATAGAAAAAATAAATACCTGGAGACGACACAACACCTTTCTCCATCTCCATTCTATAATATTTTATTTTTTTCTACAAAATGTTAAAATCATATTTGTTTTTAATTGGGAATTTGCTCATCAAGAAGTTTCAAAATTTTCTTTTGTTAGATAAGAAGTGTGTGTGTGTATATATATATATATATCGCAACCTTCCAACAAATTTAAAGCACCAAAATGTAACCAAAAAAAAAAAATTAAAAACAATTAATTTGATATAAAAGAAATATTTAAAGCATGATTAATGAAAATTAATATATATATATGTGTGTGTAAAGTAACGAAAAAACTTTAATGCTTTTTCCAGTTTGAGTTAATTTTTAAAATAAGTTAGTATAAAATTTAATAAATATCTTAAATAAAATGTACAAAGGTTAAGAATAAAATATCCAATAAAATAAAATGGAGAAATATTATAAGTGGCCATTTTTATAACACAAAGTTGTAACTAATAAATAAGAGAAATAGTAACTTAAAAAGAATTTATTATACTGTCTTAAATAAAATAAGTTAAATATCATAATCCATATTTACCATCATTTAAATCACATTACATGGTGTCTATCATGGCAATCCAAACGCATGTAGTGAAAATGACTTTTCATATGCTGTCTCGTCATGTATGTAAAAGCAAATTGAATCAGCCAATGTTGTTTGAATTGCTGTGTAGAGGACACATTGTGGACTGGGGTTCCAGGGGATTACATGAATCTGGAGGCTCCAGCCGGCCTAGCGGAGTTTAGGAAACTTGTTGACAGTGGTGATTATGCTAAGGCTACAAAGCAGTGGTCAAGTTGTCAGATCTGTTGGAAATTGGCCAAATCTCCAACAAGATCATCCCTCTGATGTATGTTTTCTCTTTCATACCTTGCATAGCAATTCTTTTAATCATGTATGCAAAATTGCAAATACAAACAGGTCTGGATTTTTACATGTTATTCCCATTTGGAAACCATATATCCGGATGACATTTGAAGTTTAGACAACAAGTTACACCACCATTCAGATTATAATGCAGGGAAGTTGTCCTGGTAAAAGAGTCCAACCAAAAGTGAGTTTAAATGAGAATCCGAAGAGAATTCAGTTTCCTGTAGTTCTTGATTTACAAGTTAGTTAAGGAGGTGTTATGCATAATATAGATGACAAGAAGTTGGAGGTTGACGTTCGGATTGGGCTGATCTTTATGCCCACCACTTGGATGACTATCAGAATCTTTCCATCGTGTCTCTCTACAGCTTTCAAAAAGTTCGAAGAGCAATTTAGGAGATGGCTCTTTGGAGATGAAGGAAGTTAAATCTTCTACAAAAAAAAATCACATTTCAGTAAAAGCAACGATGGTGCAGTTTCAACTGTTGAGCGGGTGAAATCTTTTCAAACAGACGAAGATCCTTCCTGCAGGGTATTTGCTTATTTCTTCTTCACGACCCGGAAGTCAGGTGTCAATTCTGCAGGGTATATTGAGCCAGCATGAGAGCATGTTTTCACCACCACTCTTAAACATAACTTCTTGCTTCTTTCCCTTATAGTACTTTCATTAAATTTCCTTTTTCTGCTTGTTGCAATTTCTTCCTATCTATTGTAATGTGCTAGATAGTATGAGTGGTACAAATCTGCTTCATGTATTGGTATGAAAAGCGCCTGTTATCTAGTTTCCTACATTACGTTTGTGTTAAGCACGTTCTCTTCAAAATTCAATAACCATGGATTAATGGATTCTAGAACTACTAGTTTATGCAAAATGTTATATTCGTATAATGAGAACATTGAAGGTTGTTATTGAAGTTAGAGCCAGTGATCGAATAAAGATTTATATTTCTTTTAACTATACCGTTAATATATTTCAAGTAATATGCTTATGCTTTATGTAGTCTGAAACAGAGGAGGAGAGTCCAGGATGGTCAACAATAGGGAAAACTGCTTTGTGAGGGGGTCTTCATAATAATGAGGATGCTTATCGCATGTAAAGCAATGTGTGTTCACTAACTAAGTGGAAAGTTAACTCAATTCACTCACGAATAATTACATACCTATTTATAAAGGTGTTAGTCACAATGATATCTTCCTTCATCAAATATATATAAAGAATTTTCGTATTAGAATCATTATCACAATCATCAAAAATCATACAAACTCGTATTAGAATCATTATTGTATTGCTTTCAATTCAATTTGCAGACATGGAAAACCAAATGCAAGGTAGGAGATTATTCTCAAGGAAATTAATTCAAAGTGAAGTGGAACGATGCGTATTTTTTTTCCCTTTCATGTATGTTAGTGAATTTTTTGAGTTTCAAGAAGGGCGTTTTTTTTTTATGGATCTTATTGATGGCTTGGGAAAAGTATGGACAGTTTTGGCAAAATTTCATACTAATGAAGTGATTGGAAATTATGTTTCGATTGACTGGCCTCAATTTTCAAATGCGAAAGGACTAAAACCATATGATGAAATTACTTTTATGATAAGACCTCAACAGGAAGGCGGTAATGAAAGGCCTCAGAATGAATTCAAGGTTCTGATTAAAAGGAAAATAAGATTGTTTGGGCAAGATATTTGGGGAGAGGTTATGGTGTAAATTGCCAAAAGCTTCTTACACCATTCTTGGGGTAGCCATTAGAAAATGAGATCAGGTACCAAAACTATGTCTTTCATGTACCGAATATTTTCTCATTGAATCAAACTTGTGCTTCCAAACATATTTCAGTTATCTTCTCCTTATTCATTACAAATATTGGCTATCAATTCTTTTAAACAATTTTTTGTTCTATTTTCTCATGCACTCATATTACAAACGTACCCTAGTTTGATATGAATAGTAAGAAGGTAAGATAAATTACTTTGTATATTAAATTACTATTATAAAATGAAATGCAATCATCGTGTAAATTAAGATTATAAGAAAATAATTGTGTGCAACATTTGATTATTTTGAAAAAGAAAATGTACAACGTAAAAAATGGTTTAATGAAAACGAAAATATAGAATCTATTTGGGTAATTAGTGATAAATTTCGAGAAAAATTAGAGAAAAATTGTTTGAAAAATAAAAGGTATATATGACTAATAAAATTTGTTGATTGCAAAGTCGAATAGAATATGATGTCGTTTTTAAAAATTGAATGATGTTGTTTTTAAAATTTGAATTTGGAAAACTAATCCTATTTTAATTCATGTTAAACATTGTCCGCGTCTATAACCTATGCATTATTATCATATCTTTGTGCTTAAATTTTAATACGTATAAAAAATATTTAATTATGTTAAATTAAAGAAAAATTAAACTTCAGATTTGAATAATGACTAAAACAAAATATTGATTAAAAATCAATTTTTTATTTTGAATATAATGACTAAAACAAAATTTTGATTAAAAAAATTTTTTTATTTACCTATGTGAGGACCAAAATGATTTATATAATATGAAATTTGAAAATGCAAATATGATGAAAAGAAAAGAAAAACTCAAAAATTTATAATGTGAAATAATTTGAAATATTTTTTTATTATCTAGAAAAATAAAATATATTATAATTATTAATTAATGAATAATAATATTGTATAGACGTAATTTTGTACGCTAAAATTATCATACAAAGAAAGTTAATTTATAAAACAACACAAACCTATGAAAGGATATCTCATTAAAAGATACATTATATTTTACAAAAAGATACATCTATTTATTATTTATATAAAAGATTTTTCTATTCATCATTTTCACAATTCTACTTGAAATTTGTTACATCTTGGAGGCGTATTAAAGCTTTAAGGAAAGTATTATACACGTTTCAAAGGCAATCATATTTTACTAACATTATTTTCATTTGTCTTATTTTCATTTTCTTTTTTTTTAACAGAAAAATGTCATATCGTCAAAGTGGAATGTCATATCATCAAAGAGGGAATAATCATCAACCAAGTTACTATAGGCAAAGGATCACTCATCCCAAGTTTGAACCATTGCCTGCATGGGAGAAAAAATTCTGCATAGAAGTGGGTGCAATGCCTTAGGAAAGATTTGTTGAAGCAAAGAAGAATTCGTATGAACATAACAAAGTATTTGAGTGGGATGATTCGGCCGTTTTAACAGCTTTTCAAGAAGCCAAACAAAGATTCTAAGAAATTTATCATGGTTTTCCTTGCGAGAACAAGTTGCCAAGTAATATACCAGATTTGTATATCAATTCTATTGATTGGAACTCTAAAATCGGCCCAAGACTTTTCTCCGAAATCGATGATATTGAGAACCTTGATGACTGTTGCAGAAGTTACAACCAATATGTAGCCTGAAACATGAGAGGAGGGTCCAGGATGGTCAACAACATGGAAAACTGCTTTGTAAGCACATCTTCATAATAGTCAAATATACCATTAATATATTTTAAGCTGCGTGTGTTAAGTAATTGAGTGCAAGGTTAAGTGTATTCACTCATCAACAATTACATATCTGTTTACAAAGTGTTAGTGAAAATGACGTTTTCCTTCATCCAATATATAAAGAATTCTCGTATTAAAATCATTATCATAGTCATCAAAGATCATACTCAAATTTGTATTACTCTCGATTCAATTTTCAAACATGGAAAACAAAGTACAAGGTAAGAAATTATTCTCAAGAAGATTGATTCAAAGCGAAGTAGAACGATGCATACCGTTTTTCCCTTTCATGTCTTTTGCTGCATTTTTCGAGTTTCAAGAATGGTGTTTGTTTTTCATGGAAGTAGAAGGATGCATACAATTTTTCCCTTTCATGTCTATTGTTCAAGAATAGCGTTTATTTTTTATAGATGTTATTGATGGCTTAAGAAAAGTGTGGACAGTTTTGAGAAAATTCCACACACACAAAGCGTTTAAAAATTATGTTCAAATTGATTTGACTCAATTTTATTTTTTCTATAAAATGTTTTCTTTTGTTAGATAAGAAGTGTGTGTATGTGTGTGTATATATATATGGCAACCTTCCAACAAATTTAAAGCACCAAAATGTAACGAAAAAAATTAAAAACATTTAATTTGATATAAATACTAACAATTCGATTGATAATTAAAGCATGATTAATTAAAATTAATAATATAAATAAAAATTAGTAATATAATAATATAATTAATATATAAATGTAAAATAACAACAAAACTTTAATTTTTTTTAATTTGAGATTAAATCTTATTTATTCATTTTTAAAATAAATTAATATAAAATTTAATAAATATCTTAAATAAAATGCACAAAGCTTCATAATAAAATAAAATGGTGAAATATAAGTAACTAATAAATAAGAGAAATAATAACAATTAAAAGAATTTAAAGCAATTAAGACCATTAAACGGCCTTAGATAAAGGAAGTTAAATAGAGAATTTTGTTAATCAATTTGTTATTTATTTGAAGCTTTTCGTATAGTGCAACCTTAATAAAATAGACTTAGACATAAATACTCATGGGAGTATAAAATTGCATGGCACAAAAGTGTGAAACTTCTCAACACACCAAAATAGACTCCGAATAGATGGTGTAATTTCGATCATCTGCAATAATGTCAAATCAACAAATAACACAATAAAACTCCAACTCCATGTTAAACCCATATTGGTTATAAACGGAATCTTAACAAAAAAATATAGTAGAAATTTGAGGATTGTATATTAAAATATTCTGAATCTCATATATAGTTTAGGGTTTAGGACCAAACTAGTGCATTTTGTAATATTATTTTTTTTGTTAAATTTTGTTATTAGACCTTGTAATTTATGTAAATTGTGAATTTAGTGCTTATAGTTTAATTTGACCAATTTTAATCCTGAACTTTTTAAATTTTGAAATTTTAGTCCTAACCTAAAGGTAGCAGTTAAATTTGTTTGATTAAATTATGTTATTAGTCATGTATTATGCGTGAACTTATAGATTTAGTCACGTTCACCAATTGGATCATTCTTAGTGGCTGTATTTTTTTAATTTCAAAATTTTAGCCTTAATGAAAATAATAGTCGTTAAATCTATTAACTGACTTTTTTTTTAAGTAATATGTGGAAATAACAAACAAATATAGCATTACACATGTGATAATATGTTTGACACATCAAATTTTGAAAAGAACATAACTTAATAAATTTAATAGTTATCATTTGATTAGGAATAAAGTTTTCAAATTCCAAAAGTACAGGGACTGAAAATGACCAAATTAAAGTATATGTACTAAATCCATAACTTAGATAAAGTACACGGTCTAATAGCATAATTTGACCTTAATTTTTTTGTATTGTAAGTTTGATTATTTTGGATTTTTGAAACATTGCATGCAATGTTTTTATATAATAATTTATAATATAAGATTGCATGATTAAATTTTTATTCATATAATGTTATAAAATTAATCTGAAATTACAGACCTGAAATCAGTCTGGTCGAGCTGATTTTGGTTCCATCACTTTTTTTCGTTTTCAATTAAAAAAATTCTAAGAGTGCTTTGGTTTTTTTTTTTTTTTTTTGCTTTTTTACACTGACCCAATTCACTTCAAGGTTTTGGTGCGGAAGTCCGCTAAGGAGGACTTTTGGAACCCAACCTCCATAAACCCTGCCGACACTTCCAAGCCGTTGAAAGTTAGTTTCACCGGGCTTGCCAAGCACTGGACCGACGCAATTACCATAAAAAATGGTCGCCTTAGCGCCATGGTGTGAGGCGGGATTGCATTAGAAACTTTTCAGCTCAATGGTAATTAGATTCCAAAATAGCCTTTTAGCCCTTACATGCTTTGTTTAGAAAAAAAGGAGAGAGGCCTTTTTAAAGATATTATTTTCAATCCTCTCTTCCTTGTATTATTATCTTTGTCTTTGGCGACTATAAGGAACCATTGAAGATTTGATATGATGTACTGTTAATATCTGTAACAAACTGTTTAATAGAGAGAATAGAATGAACACACTGAGAATTAACTAGTATTATTATCTTGAGTTGAATCAGTACATCAATAGTATTTATAGAATTGTGCATGATTAACTGCTGCTAACAACTTCACTAACAACATACCAGCCTATATAACAAACTCATAGTAACAGACTAACAAAGTCTTTCCTACACTCTAACATCCACCCATCTTCCCAAGAGGTTAGACTTGAATAAGACTGTGAAACTGGGCAAAAGTCGATACTGACAGTGGTTTTGTGAGGATGTCAGCAACCTAATCACAATCCGGTACCTCGCCAACAACAAGAGATCTATCATCTACCTTTTTGTGAACAAAGAAAAGGTCAAGCTCAACATACTTGAACTTAGAATGTAAGATGGGATTAGCAACGACCGTCCCAACGCTGGAATTGTCATACCAAATAGCAGGTGTATCGGTAGAAAGAATTTGTCATTCCTTTAGCAGAGAGACTAACCAAGTAACATCACTGCTAGTTGCAGCTAGACTCTAATACTTAGCCTCAGCTGTAGAGCGAGAAACGAATTGTTGTTTCTTAGAACACCAGGAGACAGGTGTATGTCCAAAATACATACAATAGCTCATTGTTGACCAGCGCTTATCAAAATTCAATCCTTGATTGGCATCGACATAACCAACTAAAGATAGCCTGTCAGATGGACAAAAGACTAACCCACAATCAATAGTGCCATGGAAATACCGCAAGATTCGTTTTAACGTAACTAAATGTATAGTAGTAGGTGCATGCATGAATTGACAAACACAATTTACCGCATAAGCAATATCAGGTCGAGCTAGGACCACATGTTGTAATGTACCAGCAATACTGCTATATTCAGTAGGATCACTGAGATGATCTCCTTCATCTTTAGATAAAATAGAAGAGCTGATCATTGGTTTGTGAACACTCTTCGCATTAGTCAAGGAACTTCAGGCAAGTAGATCATGGGTGTATTTACGTGGGCATAGATGAAGGCACCTGATGGATGATCGAGTAACTTCAATGTCTAAGAAGTAGTGAAGATCTCCCATATTTTTAAGAGAAAACTCGTTATGTAACTGTTGAACAAAGGCATTTATATTGTCGTGCGTACTCCCAGTAACGATAATATCATCCACATAAACCAGAACATAAGTAGCGGAATCAGTCGTAGTTTAAACAAACAGAGATGCATCAGACTTTAATAAGAGAAATCAGATAGACAAAAGAAAATGTTTCAATTTATCAAACCAAACATGTGGGGTCTATATAAAGCCTTTGTCAGACGACACACCAAATATTCTCTATTTCGACCATACTAAACATCTCCTAGAGGTTGTTGCATGAACACTTCATTAGTAAGATCACCATTTAAAAAAGCATTATTCAGATTGACCTGATGGAGTTGCCAATAGTTGGAGATTGCAACAAATAATATGGTTCAAATAATAGTAGGTTTAACCACTGGACTAAACGTTTCTTTGAAGTCACATCATGGTATTTGAGAACAACCTTTTGCCACCAACTGAGTCTTACAACGAGCGACAGTCCCATCAGGATTTTTCTTTATTTTGAAAAGCTACTTACAACCAATCACCTTCCGATCATGAGGTAAGGGAATAAGTTCCTGATATCGCGTAATATGAAGTAATAAAATTTATAAAGAACTTGTTCAGACCAAAACCAACTAATATCACGACGTTGAGGTAAGCGCACTTATTGAACAGTAGTATAGCTTAGTGGCAAGACCGAGTTATCGTACCCAAGGAAACCAAAAGTACTAGTACTCACTTCTTTCTTATTATCTAGCCTAAAAATAAAAGAGGATTGTTTAAACTAATTTAAAACTAACTAAGAAAGTGTAAAAGTAAATTGGGAAAACTTTTAGGGAAAAGCTGATTTATATGGACAATACTCAATGGGGAATCCACCTAGACTTCATTTGTTACTATTTTCTTGAACTATATGATTTCTTTACTTAACTTGATCCGTAGAGATCCCTAATTTATGCTAAACCCTCCGTCGAGGCGTAGAGCAACTAGGCCTAAGTTGTTAATTAAAGTTCTTTTATTAATTAACTCCCTACGTTGTATTAATTTGATCTATGGTTCCCCATATTAGGTTTGACCCTAATCTGGTAGATTTATGTCGCCCTATGTCTAGGGTTGCATGCAACTCCGCTTAATTATGGTAGATCTACTCTTATCACAGGGACTTTTGCTCCTCTGCTCTAAATACATCTAATTCTTGAAATAATACCTAGGATTATTAAATCAAGAATGAAGAACGCATAATTAAGAAAAATTCAAGTATTTATCAAATAAATCAAGAATAAATAACAAGATCTGTCTTAAGTTTCATCCCCCTCAAGTATTTGAGGGGTTTAGTTCATAATAAAAAAAAAAAGAAAACATCTCAGAAGATATAAAATAATAAAACATAAAAGAAACCAAAAACCCCTGAAGGAATTTAGGGAGATCCTCTATGTTGCTACAGAATTTCGACTTCTGAGATGAATTAATCGGCTTTCTCCCTTGGAGTAATCCCTTGCTTCTACCCTTAATATGGCAGAAAAACGAGAAGAAAGATATCTAAAAAACATCTCTCCGCCTCTGCCTCATGAGGTCTTTATATAGAGAGCTTGTGGGGAGCCTTTCTTAGCCTCTAAGCATCCAAATTTGAGTGAAATTCCCCCTCCTCACGACTAGAACATGCCCGTGTGCCACGTCCGTGTGGCTTCGATAGAGGCCGTGTGATATTTTGTTTATGGGGCACGGCCGTGTGGCCTGGCCGTGCTTGTCGGGGTTGGACCATATGATCTTTATGTTATACGACCGTGTGCCACGGCCATGTGGTAAATTCTTGGGCCGTGCGTTAAGCTATTTTTTTGTCTATTTTCCTCATTTTTGGTCCATTTTTGGTTCTTTTCTCTTCCCTATGCTCTTCTGAGTATAAGATATGAAAAAGAAAGGTTAAGAGCACCAATTCTCACTAAATCATTAATAATTCATCCAAAATATAGGTAAAATATGAGGTAAAAATATGTATAATTTAGCGTTTATCAAATACCCCCACACTTAAGCCTTTGCTTGTCCACAAGCAAAATCTCAATCCCTAATAAGAATCATTCTTCTCAACCTATAATCTTTATCAATAATGTTTCAAACTAATCCACAGGTAATCATACAATGAAAAATTCAATCAGAAGAACATTAAAGATTCAATCAGTTTAAGTTGAGAATTTTGTCATTGAAAACATAAGTCTCTTCCTTCTTTCTAAGTAGTTATCTCTCCATCTTAATTAACAAGAGTTGACATCCTCACTAAAGGTTCACTCTATCTACTCAAAGTGTTTAGGGTTCAAAATTTAAGCACTCTCTAGTCAACCTGGAAAGCTATTACCATAAGCTTGCAAAAAAATCAAATCTCCACCACTATAGTTTGATATGATACATCGATCAAAAGGTCTTTTTATGGTTGTAACAGGGCTTGGTTAGGGGTGTTGTCACAGGCTGCAAAAAGAGGGTTAGAATCGAGATTGAACTGAAAATTATCTAGCTAGAAAAATCTCTATTACTGGAACATAATTTCAAAGCTTAATAACATCATTTTGGTAACTTTAAGAGAGAAATATGCAAAAACTTAATTTGAACTATTACACATTACAACTAAATTTCACTGTATATACACATGGGTTTTTTTTTTAAGAACAATTCAAGTGATACAATGAATTTAGTAAAGATTTACATATGGAAAAGAGAATAAAGCTTAAATAAATTCAACTTAAATCTCGACAAAAATAGGGATCAAAAGTAATTGAATGGGAAATTCAACAAAAATGGGTTATTGGTTAATAATTAGAGGGTGAGTCAAGGAAAAGGTTGTTAGGCTCAATGGGGTTTACTAGGGGTTAAATTATGGAGGTAGGCTTTTGTGGAGTAAGTGAGTTAAATCCTAGGTGCCTTTATCATCTCGGTATATCAAATCAATGATGTGGTCTTGACATGTATAATCAAAGCAAGTTCTAGAATAACAATTCAGTATTGACTTACTCAAAGTAATAATAAAAGTGAGCACGAAAGAATGTATGCTCAAAATGTTCAAAAGTCTCACAAAAATTATGGCTTTTGATGTCAATCCTGTGAATTTCAAATCTCAAGATAATACTTAAAATTAGGGAAGATAACTTATGCAAAAATGGGGTTCTCAAAATTTTCAACTTATCATGCTTGATTCCCTAATGTTTTTAAAGTTTGAATCATCATAGTACAATTGCCTATTTCTTGATTCTCAACATATCAATAAAAATCATAAATCAATCAAAATTAATTCCTAATAGAAAACTGAGGAAAATGCAGAGAACAATGTATGAAGTACAAATTCAGGGGTTTTCATGAAAGGTATACTGAATTAAAGTATGTTTCCCCCCACACTTAAGATGTACATTGCCCTCAATGACAAAGACATATATCTAGCAATAAAAGCATAATATCAAAAGAGAGGGAGAGAATTGAAAACTTCCTGAATTTAGGATGAATTGTGAGATAGGAAGAGCCGGTAGATGTGGCACTGTGTTTCTATTTTTGTAGAGATTTGAGCTGTGAGGCTCCTTTGAAACTGCGAATGGATTTAGTAGTCGTGGGGAGTTCTGGTTCAATGGAATTTACTTCCGTGGGATTAGCCGTTAAGAACGTAAAATAAAATAAGCAAGTAAAATAAAATACTAAAATGTAAAAAGGAAATAAAATAAACTATACTGGAAAAGGAAAACAAAGTTAGAATAAAAAAATAAAACTAAATATTAGTGGGTAAGTCTGAAAATTAAGAAAAAGAAAATAAAGAAAAATAAAAGTAGAAATAAAAATAACATAAAAAGAAGAGGAACTAGTCCTCAGATGGATCACGTGGCGGCGGTGTAATGTTCTGGGAGGGAGTTTTCTAGGGTTTGAATGGAAGATGAGATGAATAGTGGTTCCCTATTTATAGTTTTAGTGTCACACGGGCATGTCACACGCCCGTGTGAATCGTGTTTGGCCCGTGTTTTTTGAAATTCGGCTGTTATGGCGTGCCTGATACGATAAGCACGGCCGTGTGACTGGTTCACACGGTCATGTGAGATCGATTTTTCGTCACTTACAGGGGCGTGTGCTATGTTCCGCGGCCGTGGGAGATCAGTTCTTCGTGTTGGACACGGGCCTGTGCTAGGATCCACGGCTATGTGAAATTTGGCAGTGTCTCCCACGAGCTGTAGGCACAGGCGTGTGTTTGTGTGTGTGCCCGTGTTGATGTTACAGGATTGCCACGGCCATATAGCACGGCGTGGGCATGTTGTTAGTAGCCCGTGTGAAATTCGAAAGGTCATCACGGTCATGTTGCACGCCCGTGGAATGTATCAGTGGCCCGTGTTTTGGGAAAATTTTACTTTGTTGGTACACGGCCTGGGTACACGACCGTGTCCCTATTTTTAAAGTTCGCACGGCCTTAGGCACGCCCGTGTGCCTGGCCATATGGTCCTAAATTTCTACATTTAAAAGTTAGTTTATGCATGAAAAAATATTAAAAATCGTAAAGAAAAGAAAAGTTACTAAGTTAGTGCTCGGGTTGCCTCCCGAGAAGTACTTATTTAGAGTCTAAGCTCGACTCTTCCTGGATATATCATGAAGGGATTTCGTGGAGCCGAAGCTCCTCTCTGTTATCTGTGAAATTCTCACCTCTATAGTGTTTAAGTCTATGACCATTTACCTTGAAAGTACCGTGACTAGGGTGAGTTACCTCAGTTGTGCCATATGGAAAGACAGTTTGTACAGTAAATAGACCTGAGCATCTTGACTTGAGTTTCCCAGCGAATAATTTCATCCTTGAGTTGTAGAGTAAGACGAGTTCACCTGTTTTGAATTGCTTTGGTTGTTTCAGCCTTTTGTCATGGCGTCGCTTCATGGCTTCCTTATATAGTCGCGAGTTCTCGTAAGCATTGAAGCACCATTCATCAATCTCATTCAACTGCATTAATCTCTTCTCTCCTGCACTTTTAAAATCAAAGTTTAAAAATTTTATAGCCCAGAATGCTTTATGTTCAAGTTCAAATGGTAGATGGCAGTTTTTTCCATAAACAAGTTTATAGGGAGATGTTCCTATGGGTGTTTTGAAAGCAGTTCTATAAGCCCATAATGCATCATCTAATTTTCTTGACCAGTCTTTCCTATTTGTTTCTATTGTTTTCTCTAGGATGCGTTTTAGCTCTCTATTTGTCACTTCGACTTGGCCATTGGTTTGTGGATGGTAAGGGGTAGCTGTTCTATGGTGTACTCCATACCTTTTTCAAACCTTTTCAAATTGAGTATTGCAAAAATGTGTACCCCTATCACTAATGATTATCCTAGGTGTTCCAAATCGAGAAAAAAGTCTTTTCAAGAAGCGTACTACCACCCTAGCATCATTTGTCGATAGAGATTGGGCTTCTACCCATTTTGACATGTAATCTACTGCTACTAGTATGTATTTATTCCCAAATGAATTAGGGAACGGACCCATGAAATCAATACCCCATACATCAAATATTTCGCATGAAAGTATATAGTTCTTAGGCATTTCATTATGCTGAGAGATATTACCTGTTCGTTGGCATTTATCACAAAAGGTCACATACCTGTTGGCATCTCTGAAAAGTGTAGGCCAGTAAAAACCTGATTCGAGTACCTTATAAGCAGTTCTAGTTCCACTGTGATATCCTCCTGTGGGTCCTAAGTGGCAGTGATTCAAAATTTGGTATGCTTCTGTGTCATCAACGCATCTTCGTATAACCTGATCTGCACAAATTCGAAAAAGAAAAGGATCTTCCCAAAAGTAGTTTTTCACATCAGTGAAGAATCGCTTCTTTTGCTGATGGTTTAGCCCTTTTGGGGTTATGTTAACTGCTAAATAATTCACAAAATCAGCAAACCAAGGGAGTGTCGTATCTGCTAAGGCTAGGAGTTGTTCCTCAGGGAACAAATCGTTCATCTTGTCTAGATATTTGGGCTGTGCGATCTCTAGCCTTGAGAGGTGATCTGCTGCTAAGTTTTCGTCTCATTTCTTGTCCTTTATTTCCAAATCAAATTCCTGTAACAATAGAATCCATCTTATCAATCGAGGTTTTGCATCAGTTTTAGTTAAGAGGTAGCGAAGAGCTGAATGATCAGTATAAACAATGACTTTTGACAAAATCAAATAAGATCTAAATTTGTCAAATGCAAAAATAACAGCTAACAATTCTTTTTCTGTGGTCGTGTAATTTGCTTGAGCAGTTGTCAAGGTCCTGCTAGCATAATAGATCAGCTGGAAGTGTTTGTCCCTTCGCTGTCCCAAAACTGCACCTACTGCAAAATCACTTGCATCGCATATTAGTTCAAAAGGTAGATTCCAATCAGGTGAAATCATAATCGGGGCGTTAACTAACTTTTTCTTGAGGTTGTTGAAAGATTCCAGGCATTCTTGGTCAAAGTTGAAGGGTACGTCTTTTTCTAGTAATTTAGTTAAAGACTTAGATATTTTAGAAAAGTCTTTAATGAATCTTCGATAAAAACCGGCGTGTCCTAAAAAGTTTCTTATAGCCTTAACTGAATTAGGAGGAGGTAGTTTTTCAATAGTTTCAATTTTTTCTTTATCTACCTCTATCCCTTTACTAGAAATTTTATGTCCTAAAACAATACCCTCTTGAACCATAAAGTGGCACTTTTCCCAATTTAGCACTAAATTTGTCTCTTCACATCTGATTAAAACACGTTCTAGATTATTAAGACAAAGTTGGAAAGGATTACCAAAAACTGAGAAATCATCCATAAATACCTCCATGATGTCTTCCACGAATTCATTGAAAATAGCTAGCATGCATCGCTGAAAAGTAGCAGGAGCGTTACATAAACCAAAAGGCATTCTGCGATAAGCAAACATACTGTATGGGCATGTGAACGTTGTTTTCTCCTGATCTTCTAGAGCTATCAGGATCTGGAAGTAACCAGAGAGGCCATCTAGGAAATAATAATACATATGACCTGATAATCTTTCCAACATCTGATCAATAAAAGGCAATGGGAAATGATCTTTCCGAGTAGCGTCATTCAGCTTCCTATAATCAATGCAAACTCTCCATCCTGTGACTGTTCTTGTAGGTATTAACTCTTCCTTGTCATTAGACACCACGGTCAATCCACCTTTCTTAGGAACAGCCTGCACAGGGCTTACCCAAGAACTGTCAGAAATAGGATAGATAATACATGCATCTAGGAGTTTAATTACCTCGGCTTTTACAACTTCTTTCATGTTGGGATTCAATCGTCTCTGGGCTTGTACTGATGGTTTGAATTCGTCCTCTATTAAAATTTTGTGGGTGCAGAAAGAAGGATTAATTCCCTTGATATCTGAAATTTTCCAAGCTATAGCACGTCTATGTTCTCTTAATACATGGAATAGTTCCTCTTTCTCTGTATAGCTTAAATCGGATGCGATAATGACTGGTAAAGTTGATTTTCCCCTAAAAAGGCATATTCTAAATTATCTAGCAGTTGTTTTAGCTCTAATTTAGGGGGTTTAGTAATAGAAGGTTTCTGTCTCAATTCATCACTCTTCTTTAAATTCTCATAACTTATGTGCCTAGCGATGATTTCATTAGAATCCAATTCTTTCCTTACTTCCTCGATTTCGGGGGTGGTTTCATCTTTCCCCCCACCTTGAACAAGACACGGTTCCAACGTGTCTATGAGAGAAAGTTCCTGGAGATTATCTTGAACAAAATAATCAATAATATCAACAAAATAACACGAATCTTGTTCTTTAGAGAATCTCATGGCATCATAAATTTTAAAGACAACTTCTTCCTTGCCAACTCTAAGTACTAATTTGCCATCCCCTACATTAATAACAGCTCTAGCAGTGGCTAAAAATGGTCGTCCCAAAATCAAAGGTACTTCAATATCCTCATCCATGTTAAGCACAACAAAATCAACAGGGAATATAAATTTATCTACCTTTACTAGCACATCTTTAATGATTCCCCTAGGATATTTAACAGATCTATCGGCTAATTGAATACCCATCTTAGTAGGCTCGGGTTCCCCGAGACCTAGTTGTTTGAACATTTTGTAAGGCATGAGATTAATGCTAGCACCTAAATCAGCTAAAGCTTTATTAATAAGTAAACTACCAATCAGACAATGGATAGTAAAACTCCCTGGATCTTTCAGTTTTGCTGGCAGTTTATTTTGGAGAATAGCTGAGCATTCCTCGTTGAGTTCTACCGTGGCCAATTCTTCCAACTTCCTTTTATTTGTCAGAAGTTCTTTAAGGAACTTCGCATACTTCGGCATCTGTGAAATTGCTTCAACAAAAGGTAAGTTAATGTGTAATTGTTTGAAAAGTTCAAGGAACTTACCGAATTGAGTGTCTGTATGGTCTTTCTTACATTTTGCCGGATATGGGATGCACGGTTTGTATTCCTTAAGTAGCAGTGGAGTGTTATCATCGGGTTCTGCTGCCTTTTCTTCTGAAATTTCTGGAATAGTCTTCTTTTCGGGTTCGGCTAGGACCTTTCCATCTCTTAAAGTAATCGCTTTGACATGTTCTCTGGGATTTGGCTCAGTATTACTTGGTAATCCTCCCTGTGGTCTTTCTGAAATTAATTTTACAAGTTGACCAATTTGGTTTTCAAGCCATTAAATTGATGCTTGCTGATTTTTCAGTGCCGTTTCAGTGCTTTGAAAATGGGTTTCCGACGCGGCCATGAATTTGGTAAACATCTCTTCAAGATTCGGCTTCTTCCTATGTTGCGGTGGTGGTTGCTGAAATCCTGGAGGAGGCTGTTGTCTTTGATTTCCTTGTCCTCCCCATGAAAAATTTTGGTGATTTCTCCAACCTGCATTATAAGTATTACTATAAGGGTTATTTTGAGATCTAGAATTGTTGCCCATATAGTTGGCTTGTTCAATTTCCATGCTGTGTCCATAAGATGCGAAATCTGGATTAAACGTGTTTCCTTGAGTCGTGTCGCATTGCATCACTGGTTGTGCCTGCGTAGAACTAACAAAATTATCAAACTTTTTATTCAAAAGTTCTACTTGGTTAGTAAGCATGGCGACAGCATCAATATTATAAACTCCTGCGGCTTTTGTTGGTTTTGTCCTCATGACTTACCACTGATAATTATTCAATAACATCTCTTCAATAAATTCATAAGCTGCTTCAGGTGTTTTATTATTGATAGTCCCTCCTGCGGCTGCATCGATCATTTGTCTAGTTGACGGGTTTAAACCGTTGTGGAAGGTTTGAACTTGTAGCCACAAAGGTAGACCATGATGAGGGCACCTTCTTAGAAGATCTTTATATCTCTCCCATGCATCGTATAGTGTTTCTAAATCCATCTGCACAAAAGAAGAAATACCGTTTCGTAATTTGGCTGTTTTAGCTGGAGGAAAATATTTGAGTAAAAATTTTTCGGTCATCTGCTCTCATGTGGTAATTGAGCCTCGTGGTAAAGAATTTAACCACTGTTTGGCTTTATTTCTCAAAGAGAATGGAAATAGCCTCAATCGAATGGCATCATCAGTAACGCCATTTATTTTGAAGGTATCACAAAGTTCTAAAAAATTGGCTATGTGCGAGTTTGGATCTTCGTCCTGTAAACCATCAAACTGAACCAATTGCTGTATCATCTAAATAGTGTTAGGCTTTAACTCGAAATTATTAGCAGCAATAGTAGGTCTAAGAATGCTAGTTTGGGTACCAGCCAAACTAGGTTTAGCATAATCATACATAGTGCGAGGAGGTTCTTCTTGATTTGCTTGTGGCGCGACTATTACGGGAGGTGGTGGAACATTTTGATTTTCTTCCATCTCTTCTGTAGGTTCTGGCTCTTACTCAGGTTCTTGTTCTGGATAATGTAGACTGCGTCTAATTTCCCTGCGATTTCTGCGAACTGTTGCTTCTAGATCTTCGTCGAAAAGTAGTGGTCCTGTTGGGTTGTTTCTAGTTTTAAACTAAAAATACCTAAAAGGAGAAAGCAAAGAAAACTCAAAAATTTAAAAGAAAATAAAAATAAAAATAAAAATAAATAAAAACTGAAAATAAAAATAAAAGAAAAAGAAATAAATAAACAAATATATATATATATATTAATGGCTAAAGTAATAGAAATCGAGCTTTTCGTAATATTTTAGTTCTCCGGCAACGACGCCAAAAGCTTGATATCGCGTGATATGAAGTAATAAAATTTATAAAGAACTTGTTCAGACCAAAACCAACTAATATCACGACGTTGAGGCAAGCGCACCTGTCGAACAGTAGTATAGCTTAGTGGCAAGACCGAGTTATCGTACCCAAGGGAACCAAAAGTACTAGTACTCACTTCTTTCCTATTATCTAGCCTAAAAATAAAAGAGGATTGTTTAAACTAATTTAAAACTAACTAAGAAAGTGTAAAAGTAAATTGGGAAAACTTTTAGGGAAAAGCTGATTTATATGGACAATACTCAAGGGGGAATCCACCTAGACTTCACTTGTTACTATTTTCTTGAACTATATGATTTCTTTACTTGACTTGATCCGTAGAGATCCCTAATTTATGCTAAACCCTCTGTAGAGGCGTAGAGCAACTAGGCCTAAGTTGTTAATTAAAGTTCCTTTATTAATTAACTCCCTAGGTTGCATTAATTCGATCTATGGTTCCCCATATTAGGTTTGACCCTAATCCGGCAGATTTATGTCGCCCTATGTCTAGGGTTGCATGCAACTCCGCTTAATTATGGTAGATCTACTCTTATCACAGGGACTTTTGCTCCTCTGCTCTAAGCACATCTAATTCTTGAAATAATACCTAGGATTAATAAATCAAGAATGAAGAACGCATAATTAAGAACAATTCAAATATTTATCAAATAAATCAAGAATAAATAACAAGATCTGTCTTAAGTTTCATCCCCCTCAAGTATTTGAGGGCTTTAGTTCATAATAAAAAAAGAAAACATTTCAGAAGATATAAAATAATAAAACATAAAAGAAACCAAAAACCCCTGAAGGAATTTAGGGAGATCCTCTATGTTGCTGCAGAATTCCAGCTTCTGAGATGAATTAATCGGCTTTCTCCCTTGGAGTAATCCCTTGCTTCTACCCTTAATGTGGCAGAAAAACGAGAAGAAAGATATCTAAAAAACATCTCTCCGCCTCTGCCTCATGAGGTCTTTATATAGAGAGCTTGTGGGGAGCCTTTCTTAGCCTCTAAGCATCCAAATTTTAGTGAAATTCCCCCTCCTCACGACTAGAACACACCCGTGTGTCACGCCCGTGTGGCTTCGACAGAGGCCGTGTGATATTCTGTTTATGGGCACGGCCGTGTGGCCTGGCCGTGCTTGTCGGGGTTGGACTGTGTGATCTTTATGTTACACGGCCGTGTGCCACGGTCGTGCGGTAAATCATTGGGCCGTGCGTTAAGCTATTTTTTTGCCCATTTTCCTCATTTTTGGTCCATTTTTGGTTCTTTTCTCTTCCCTATAGTCTTCTGAGTATAAGATATGAAAAAGAAAGGTTAAGAGCACCAATTCTCACTAAATCATTAATAATTCATCCAAAATATAGGCAAAATATGAGGTAAAAATATGTATAATTTAGCGTTTATCAGTTCCCAAATGGAGTTATTTATTAGAGTATCAAACTCAGTTTAGGCAATCGCTAGCCACTCCTTAATAGCAAAAGCTTCCTCAATCGTGCATGGCACACGTTCGACAGTTTCAATAGACAGAGCCTTAGGTTTAAAAATACTAGCCTTAGACCGAGTGACCATGTTATGAGTATTCCCTACTTGCAGAGGATTAGACGGAATATCTGAAGTAATTGTGGTCGGATCGGGGTGACTGAGTCTTGTGGAAGAGGGCTGGTACGACTCACAAGCAAATCGCAATTTAGCCGAGAAGTCGACTGAGGCAGGCAACGTGGGACAAGAGTTATGTGTTTAATTAGATTTTAGTTAAGTGACTTTGTCTTAATTAGGAAAAAGGAGTAATTTGAATTAGGTGTGAAAGCTTAATTATAAAATAGAAGAAAGTCAATGGACTAAATAAGTAATTAAATCAAAATTTGTGACACTTGTGTGGTAATAAAATTTTACATAATATATATACATATAATTGTAATTAAATAAATAATTTACTTATATATTAATTAAAAGATATTTATTATATTATATTATTATATTATAATTATTAGTTAATAAATAAATAAATAAAGCATAAAAAAAAGAAACAAAAAGAGAAAGAAGAATAGAGGGCAAACGAAATAGAAGAAAAGAAAATAAAGAAGGAAAATTTGGGTTTAAAAGGTTCCAAGCTAATTTGGTAAGTCAATTTAGTCTATTTTCTTGTAATTTTTGAGTTTTTGAGTCCTAGAACAAATTTCTATTGGATTTATGCTGAAATTTTGTTAGTTGATAGATTTTTAGACATGAGTTATGTTGAGTTAATTGATAAATTATGTAACACCCCCTAACCCTAAACCATCGCCAGAACAGGGTTACGAGGTATTACCGGACTTATACACTAACATACGAAATAAAAACGAGTCATAAATTTGAATTTCAATGTAAAACCATCTAATTTCCATCAATTAGTCCTTAATATTGGCCTACGGGGTCCAAAATAAGTTTAGAAAATGATTTGGGATTAAACCGGGAATTGTGAAAATTTTTCTTTGAAAACAGGGGCACATGACCGTGTGGTAACTGCATGTTTCACCATTTTAAAGCTATTTTTACTCACTAAACATACCTAAAACATGCCCAACTCATTGACTCATAAATCTTGATCAAATGCCACTCATTTCATTTCCAAACTTAGTAAATATTCATTCATTCATTCCAAAAACTTCTTAAGGTTTATAAACCATATTTACATTCAAAATATTAAACATTTACAAGTAACAAATACTAAACCTAGTACATGCCACATTACCAAAAGATAGATACATCACCACAAATTGGAGCTGAGATCGGGATTGACTTGGATGCTTGACTGAACCTCAACTTTACCTAACCTGCGCACGGAAACAACCGTACGCTGAGTATTGAAAATACTCAGTGGTATTATCATAATTCAAATATATATAACTACAATCGAATATCATAACATACTTGATAAAAGAACATCAAACATATAATTTCATGCTAAAACATCATATTATCAATGTGTCAATTCAACATTTGAATCAATATTCCAACAATAGAGTTCCAATCATTCATGAACCATGAGTTCACCTCTCGATCATATATATATATATATATATATAATTCATATTTCAATAGGAATCATACATGAACCTTTAATCTCATAACATAATATCATTTCTCATTTCAATTCTCAATATAGCTTTCATTGTTCATTCAATGGTTCAACTAATCATATTCAATAGATTTCTCATTTTACATAATTACCCCTATTAACATGACTCGGACTTTGATGGATACACGGATCCAACCAAACACACCATATTGGCACCCAGTGCCTCATCGGATAGTTCAAAGCAAAGTTGACACCCAGTGTCTCATCGGCCTAGCCGAAGTAAAGTGGTACCCAGTACCTCATCGAATCTATCCGAAGCAATATGACACTACAAGTGTCTCATCGACTCGAGGTCAAAGTAACCCTGAATACTTCCAATCCTATGGCATGCCAACTATATCCACTAAGCCCAACAAGTTAATAGGGTATCGAATTTCATTCTCTTTTCAACCAAATTCACATCAATTGCACTTTAGCCACATTTTCTCACATATTTCTCAATTCAAGCACAACTTGTTCAAATTCACATTATCACATATTTTCACTTCATTTCCTTTCTCAATTGATCAAAATCATTCAAAATCAATTCAATCACATTAATAGTTCAATTTCAAATCTCAAATTCATATGCATACCAACATTACTCAATTCAATCATATAATTCAATCTCACATGCATATATTTGTTCATCAAATAAATCTAATTCACATTCAATTCAACATCAATATTTACCCTACATTCAAATTCCATACACATATATTAAAATTAAACATTTAATAAGAAATACTTGAATTATGATAATACAAATCGATAATTTCCCGAGTTACTCCTCGACCACTTTTTCTTTTCCCTTCGTATTCGATGTCTCGGTTTCCTTGTTTGCAAATTAACTTGAAGCTTCAAAACCTTAAATTTTCCTTTTTCTTTCTTTCTTTCTTTTTCTTTCTTTCCATGCTTTACGTTTTCTTCTCTGTTCTATTCTTTCTTTTCTTTATTTCTTTTATCCTTTATTTATTTGTTTTATTTACTTACTTAATTAATAATTATAAAATATCTAATTTGATAACTAATACATGTATTACATTTGTATCAATACATATCATGACACATGTTTTAATCTATGCCATACACTTGTCTCCATTTATTTATTAAAATAAATTATAATATTTACATAATAATAATAATAATAATAATAATAATAATAATATCTTTTACTTAATAAATAAGTAAATACATATATAACATACATTTGTACCAATAATTTCAAAACACATGTATTTATTTACCACACTCATATCTCTATTTTGGTTTTATTTACTAATTTAATCCTTTAATATTTTTTTCTATTCTATAATTAAACCTTTGCATTCTATTCAATTTAGTCTTTTCTACTAATTATTTCTAATTGAATTAAATTCTCTTAATCAAAATCTAATTCCATTCATAACTAACCTCATAAATATTTTTAATAAATATTTACGGACTTATTTTCCTAAGACGGAGGCCCTAAGACTCGTTTTTCCTAAGACAGAAGCCCTAAACTCACTTTTCCGATACCCGTGGAATTTGGGTCATTACATTTCTTCCCCTTTAAAAAAATTTCGTCCTCGAAATTTACCTAAAAATAGATGGGGGTATTGAGCTCTCATAGTTTCTTCCGGTTCCCATGTTGCTTCTTCCACTTTATGACTTCTCCATAGCACTTTCACTAGAGAAACTTGTTTATATCTCAACTCTTTTACTTCTCGTGCTAGAATCTTAACTGGTTCTTCTTCGTAAGACAAATCCGGTCAAATTTCAATATCTTCAGTAGAAATAACATGAGCAGGATCCGATCTATAACGTCGAAGCATAGAAACATGAAAAACATCGTGTATCTTTTGTAACTCCGGAGGTAAAGCCAACCAATAAGCTACCGGTCCAATTCTCTCCACTATTTCATATGGCCCAATATAACATGGACTTAATTTACCTTTCCGGCCAAATCTCAATACTTTCTTCCATGGAGAAACTTTAAGAAATACTTTGTCCCCAACCGAATACTCAATATCCCGTTGTTTCAAAAGGCTGCTTTCAATCTCTCTTGTATCATCTTAACTATTTCCTCAGTCTCTTGAATCAGTTCCGGTCCAATTACCTTTCTTTCATTCAATTCTGTCCAACACACAGGTGATCGACATCTTCGACCATACAATGCTTCATAAGGAGCCATCTGAATACTAGATTGGAAACTATTATTGTAAACAAATTCAGCTAAAGGCAAACAACGTTCCCAACCTGATTCAAATTCGATGATGCAAGCCTGAAGCATGTCTTCCAATATCTGAATTACTCGTTCGGACTGCCCATCTGTTTGTGGATGAAATGCAGTGCTGAAATTAAGCCGTGTACCCAACGACTAATGTAACTGTCTCCAAAATCTCGATGTGAACCGAGGATCTCGATCTGAAATTATAGATGACGGAATACCATGTAATCTAACAATTTCCCGGATGTATATCTCAGCAAGTTTTTGCAACGACCAATCTGTTCTGACTGCTATAAAATGAGCTGACTTGGTAAGTCTATCAACTATCACCCAAATAGCATTCTTTTTACTTGCTGACAAAGGTAATCCCGAAACAGAATCCATTGTAATACGTGTAGCGACGAAAAATTTTAGCTTGATCGCTAATTGTGGCGATTTAAAATCCTGAAAATCGAATTTTGGTCTTATTAAAGCAAAGGAGTCGCCACCGATCTTTCCTCTAGGTGTGATCGGACACCTGGTAAAACCTCTTTTAACAAAAATTTGTTTTCGGATAAAAGAAGGCCGAGTTTAGGTCTACGTTAAAATTCAGAGAAAAATAGGGTTCGGGAGTCAGTTACGCGTGGGGAAGGTATTAGCACCCCCGCGACGCCCAAAAATTGGTATCTTATTAAACATGTGTTGTCTTGATTCTCAAAAATGCAAGTCCAATTTGACGTTTAGTCGTGATCCGATAAAAAAAAACAAGAGTTTTTTGGATTTTTTATTTTTAGAAGGACGTCTCGTTTTTTAACACGAATCGACAGATTTCACCCAACATAGCGATGAAATCGACGATCGAATGTTAAATCGACACGTTGCCTTATTTATCGAAATTAATTAAAACATGATAAATATTAACATGGGACATAAGAGTATTAGAATGACGATAACAATGGTAAAAGAGAATGAAAACAAGTTATGTATTCAAGAGTAAAATAAAATAATATATTTGGTAATAATAATATAAAATAATAATAGGTACAGGAATATATATATGTGTGTAAAGATATATAAGTTAATAATGAAAATAATAATAAAAATAATAAAACAAGATGATGTGTTAGTAATATAATAGAGATAGTAATAATATATATATTAATAATAATGAAATCATAATATGTACGAGAATATGATAAAAATAAAATAGAATAATGGAAGCGATATATTAATAGTATAATAGGTATATATTAGAGGTCATGATAGGTATATGAAAATAATATTAAATAAAACGACATATATAAACGTATAATAATAAGCAAGATGAAAACATATATTAAAGTATCGAATGCTATATATATGTAGATACATATTAAAATATATACAAAATAATACGGATGAGAAGTCTAAGTATAATAATATTAAAAACGCGGTACATGTAAAGAACACAATATGTACATAAATAAATACGAATATATACACAATATAATATATAATGTTATACATAATATAGAAAGATACACGCGATAGTATATAAAAAACATATATACACACATATATACGATATAAGTGTTAAAACTAATAATGATAAAAATAACTATTAATAATATTTCACACATTCGAGTATGTAATAATAATATTTGAATGTTTGCACATAATATATTTGTATTATATGTACTAACATTTAAAGATATTACATAATACACAAAGTATAAAAAGTATTAAAAGAAAAATAATATGTATTTATATGTAGGCATTAAATAAAATAACACTATTACAAAAAAAACGATAATAATAACAAATATAATAATATATACGTAAATAAATATGTATTTATATAGGCATTAATTTAAGTATGTAAGTAATAATATTTAAAAATAGCATTATATAAAAATATATACGTAAATAAATATAAATATATAAGCATCGATGATAATAATAAAGAAGTTAACAATCATAAATATAATACTAATAATAATAATAATAATAATAATAATAATAATAATAATAATAAAATTAAAATAAAGTAATGGGAAAAAGTAAAAAAAAAAGGATGAAATCGAATTAACAATGAAGCTTTTGGGGCGAATTCTGGAATAAAATAAAAGGGAGGGACTTATTCAAATGCGCGTGAACAACGGAGGGGCTAAAACGGATAATATCCTGCTCACCCAAACGCAGCGTTTCAGTGCGAGACTGACTTAAAAAACGGATATAAATTTTAGGGCCCAAATTAAAATAAATAAAAGCTTGATTGCAAAACATAAAAATGCGGAAGGACCAATCGAGAAAATATACCATCCCACAAAAACACGCGGATCCTCTGGAGCGGGTCGGGTCAGACGGATCGGGCAGAGTGAAACGGCGCCGTTTTGGGGCTTATGGGTGCCGACCAAAACGACGTCGTTTTGTAACGTTTATATAAGTTAAAATTTTGTTTTGAAATCATTTGTCAACCGTTTCAAAAAAAAAAAATTTAAAATGTTCTTTGTTTTCTCTGCAGGTCCCGATTCTGGTGGAACTCCGGCTGGTCCTCCGCCGCTTCTTCGCCTGCGCCGGCCGCCGTACACGGCGGTCGAAGTTCGAAAACTCTCTCTTTCGGCCCCTTTTTCAGGTATTTATTTCTTTTATCCCTTTTTTACGCATCTTGTACATATATGAATATGAAAATGGAATAGATCTGCAAATGAGAAAGAAATAGAAATAAGTTACCTTAGGCTTCCGATTCTGAATTTTTGGTGTTTTGATTCACTGATTTAGCACTTAGTTTTTTTTTTTGCCGGTATTTTGGGTCACTGTTCGCCTTTATCTTGAAATATGAAATGTTTGAAGTGTTTTTTTGTTCATTGACCAATCCTCCCCCTTTTTTACATTGAGTTTAAATCGGCTTTTATAGCCCTTTTTTACAAGTGGTTTTGCCTCATGATTTCTCTGTTCCTTCCTTGCAGGTAATAGGCTGTGCTGAGTTGACAAGGGCGGTGGTGGCGGTGCAAGTGGGGCTGATCAGTCGGCAGAAGCTGTTGTCAGAAGGCTGCACCTAGGGTTTGGAATTTTGGGCTTAGGCTAGAGTTGGGTTATTAGCTTGGTTTGATTTGGGCTTAAATGTATGAGGTTTGGTTTATTTTAAAAGGGGTTTGAAATGTAATGGGTCATAAATTAAGGTTTAATATTGGGTTAATTAAGTAGGCCAAAATTGGCCTATGACAATACGATCCCATTTCCATTTAAGAATATTAATAGGTTGAAGTAAACCTGTAGATACCTGATGTTCCGGCTTCACTCGTTGACATGTAAGATATTTACCAACATATTCAACTATGTCTCTTTTCATTCCGGGCCACCAATACAAATCTCGCAGATTCTGATACATTTTTGTACTTCCCGGGTGCAAAGCAAATGAACCATCATGTGCCTCTCGGAGTATTAACTCTTTCAATTCAGATTTAGCTGGAACACAAACTCTATCTCGGTACCTCAAGCATCCATGTGCATCAATGCTGAAGTTTTCTACCGTACCACTCTGTATCATCTCTCTTTTCTTCATCAACTTATCATCTTCCAACTGAGCTGCTATAATCCGATCAAACATCACTGGCTTTATTCTCAATTCGGCCAACAAACTCTCATTATCACTAATACTGAGCTGTGCAAACATTGCTCTCAACTCAATTGCAGCTTTTCTACTTAATGCATTCGCTACTACATTAGCTTTTCCCGGATGGTAGTCTATAACACAATCATAATCTTTTAGAAGTTCAATCCACCTTCTCTGTCTTAAGTTCAATTCTTTCTGGGAGAGAAGGTACTTCAGACTTTTATGATCTTTTCTCCATAAAGATAATGTCTCCAAATTTTCAATGCAAAAATCACAGCCGCAAGCTCTAAGTCATGAGTCGGATAGTTTCGTTCATGTGGCTTCAGTTGGCGGGATGCGTAGGTAATAACCTTTCTATCTTGCATCAATACATAACCTAAACCACTCAATGAGGCATCACTGTACACAATAAAATCTTTTCCTGACTCTGGTAAGGTCAAAACTGATGCTTCTGTTAACATTTGCTTTAACATCTCAAAACTTTTCTGAAATTGATCATTCCAAACAAAAAAAACATTCTTCTGTAGCAGCTTAATCATAGGCAAGGCTATTTTCGAAAATCTATTTACAAATCTTCTATAGTACCCAGCCAAACCAAGGAAACTACGTACCTCAGACACATTCTTCGAAGCTTTCCACTGAACTATGGCTTCTATCTTTTTCGGATCAACTCTAATTCCATCTGTCGATACCACATGTCCCAAAAATACAACTTCTGACAACCAGAATTCCTATTTACTTAACTTCCCATACAATCGTTTTTCCTATAAAATCTGTAGCACTATTCTAAGATGCTGATCATGCTCTGCCTCTGTCTTTGAATAAACCAATATATCATCAATAAAAACCACCACAAACTGATCTAAATATGGCTGAAAAATACGATTCATCAAATCCATAAAAGCAGCTAGGGCATTGGTTAACCCAAACAGCATCACCAAAAATTCATAATGGCCATAACGAGTACGAAAGGCAGTCTTAAGCACATCACTTTCCTTCACCTTCAACTGATAATATCCAGATCTCAAATCAATCTTAGAAAACACTGAAGCTCCCTTTAGCTGATCAAATAAATCATCAATGCAAGGGAGTGGATACTTGTTCTTGATTGTCACTTTATTCAACTGTCTATAGTCAATACAAAGTCGCATCGAGCCATCTTTCTTTTTAACAAATAACACTAGAGCTCCCCACGGTGAAATACTCGGCCGAATAAAACTACGGTCTAACAAATCTTGCAATTGTACCTTTAACTCCTTCAGTTCGGTAGGCGGCATACGATATAGAGGTATAAAAATTGGAGCAGTACCCGAATAAACCTCTATAGCAAATTCAACTTCTCTGTCTGGTGGCAAACTCGGTAATTCCTCAGGAAAAACATCAGGAAATTCTCAAACTGTTCAGATTTTACTACATTGACTACCAACTGTATCTGAATTGATAACATAAGCCAAGTATGCTGTGCAACCCTGCCGTATCAACTTATTAGCCTTCATTACTGAAATAACACGTGTTGGCCCATTGTTCCGAATACCTTTCACCTCAATACTGCTTCCATTTTCAACCTGAATACTAAATTTCTTTTCATAGCAGTCCAAAATCACACCATGTTCAGACAACCAATCCATACCCAATATTACATCAAAATCTCCAAATGGCATAATCAATAAATCAACCGGAAAAGTTCTATTCTGAATTTTCAACGGGCATCTCAGACAAACTTGATTCACTAACATCGTCTATCCTAACGGACTTGACACCTCTATTGACATTCTAGACATTTCATGTTTCAATTTTCCCAGCTCAACTAATTTTGAATTAATATATGAATGCAAATATCCAAGATCAATTAAAGCATAAACAGGTTCAGAATATAATAAGAATATACCTGTTACAATATCATGCGCATCACCCTCTTCTTGGGTTCGGACTACATATGCTCTAGCTGGAACTCGAGCTTCAGATTGCTGGGTAACAATTTCACTACTTCTTCTAGCACCACCTTCTTGAGATACGGAACCACCTCTACCCGATCCTCTACCTCTCGTAGTAGAGCCCGATCTCTGTGATGTCACGAGTGTAATACTGTCAACTTTCGGATAATCTCTAATAAAATGGTCTTTAGATCCACGTCGAAAACAACCTCCAACTAATTTCCAGCATTCACCCCTATGTTTCTTCCCGCAATGTTCACAATCTGGAATAGCAATATCTCGAGATGGACCTCTTACACTACCGGTGGACACTGTAGTTTGTTTTCCCTGACTCTTTCCTCCTCTATCTAATCTGAAATTTGATCTCCATCCACCTCTAGATTCTCTAGATCTTTTCGGTAAAGGATTCGAGCTTGTAGTCCCCATACGTTTCCCAATTGATTTAGGAGGGTCAGACTTTTTATCAAGCCCCAAGACTTGTTCTATCATCTTAGCTCGCTCAATCAAGTCAACAAATTCAGTGATTCGATGAGATACTAATAACACCCTTATTTCATTTCTTAATCCCCGTAAGAATCTTTTACAACTGTCAGCTTCAGTTGGTATGAACTCTGATGCATATCTACCCAGTCGTGAAAACTCCCGTTCGTAATCCACTACTATCATTTCATCTTGTTTTAGAGTCAAAAATTCTTGTTTCTTATCTTCAATGTATATTTCCCCAATGTACTTCTTTTGGAATTCTTTCTGGAACAAATCCCATGTTATTCGATTAGTAGGTAAGTGTCGAATCACAGATTCCCACCATAGGTATGCTTCACCCTGTAATAAAAATACAGCACACAACAAGCTTTCATGTGGAGTACACTCCAACTGTTGTAAAATTCTTTTTGTTGCTTCCATCCTGTTTTCAGCTATAGACAGATCAACACCTTTCAAACCCGAAAATTTCGTAGCACCATATTTCCTTAATTCCTTAATAGGGGCCCGTCTAGGAACAGGTACAGATGTGGTAGCAGGTACAGTCCCCGCTACTCGCTGGAGAGCATCAGCTAAAACTCTTAATATATCAAAATCATTTCTACCTTTTTCGTTTCTCTCCCTAATGTTTTCTCTTTCTACATTGGGAGGCTGATTTCTAATCGAGTTCACACTAGGTGTAGCTGATTCACTTTCGTCTAAATCATATGATTCTTCATTTATTTCTTTATCTATATCATCAAGGTGTTCATCAGACATCTTTAATCTATAAAACAAAAACAATTAAATAAGTCAGCATCCAAAAATCCTGACTCAACTTTGACTTGACTATGGCATGTACTTCTAGACTCACTAACGAACTCAATTTAGTCCGAGAATCGGCTAAACCTATAGCTCTGATACCAATAAATGTAACACCCCCTAACCCTAAACCATCGCCAGAACAGGGTTACGAGGTATTACCGGACTTATATACTAACATACAAAATAAAAACGAGTCATAAATTTGAATTTCAATGTAAAACCATCTAATTTCCATCAATTAGTCCTTAATATAGGCCTACGGGGCCCAAAATAAGTTTAGAAAATGATTTGGGATTAAACCGGGAATTGTGAAATTTTTTCTTTGAAAACAGGGGCACATAGCCGTGTGGTAACTGCATGTTTCACCATTTTAAAGCTATTTTTACCCACAAAACATACCTAAAACATGCCCAACTCATTGACTCATAAATCTTGATCAAATGCCACTCATTTCATTTCCAAACTTAGCAAATATTCATTCATTCATTCCAAAAACTTCTTAAGGTTTATAAACCATATTTACATTCAAAATATTAAACATTTACAAGTAGCAAATACTAAACCTAGTACATGCCACATTACCAAAATATAGATACATCACCACAAATTAGAGCTGAGATCGGGATTGACTTGGATGCTTGACTGAACCTCAACTTTACCTAACCTACGCACAGAAACAATCTTACGCTGAGTATTGGAAATACTCAGTGGTATTATCATAATTCAAATATATATAACTACAATCGAATATCATAACATACTTGGATAAAAGAACATCAAACATATAATTTCATGCTAAAACATCATATTATCAATGTGTCAATTCAACATTTGAATCAATATTCCAACAATAGAGTTCCAATCATTTATGAACCATAAGTTCATCTCTCGATCATATATATATATATATATATAAATATATATATATAATTCATATTTCAATAAGAATCATACATGAACCTTTAATCTCATAACATAATATCATTTCTCATTTCAATTCTCAATATAGCATTTATTGTTCATTCAATGGTTCAACTAATCATATTCAATAGATTTCTCATTTCACATAATTACCCCTATTAACATGACTCGGACTTTGATGGATACACGGATCCAACCAAACACACCATATTGGCACCCAGTGCCTCATCGAATAGTTCGAAGCAAATTTGACACCCAGTGTCTCATCGGCCTAGCCGAAGTAAAGTGGTACCCAGTATCTCATCGAATCTATCCGAAGCAATATGACACTCCAAGTGTCTCATCGACTCGAGGTCGAAGTAACCTTGAACACTTCCAATCCTATGGCATGCCAACTATATCCACTAAGCCCGACAAGTTAATGGGGTATCGAATTTCGTTCTTCTTTCAACCAAATTCACATCAATTGCACTTTAGCCACATTTTCTCACATATTTCTCAATTCAAGCAAAACTTGTTCAAATTCACATTATCACATATTTTCACTTCATTTCCTTTCTCAATTGATCAAAATCATTCAAAATCAATTCAATCACATTAATAGTTTAATTTCAAATCTCAAATTCATATGCATACCAACGTTACTCAATTCAATCATATAATTCAATCTCACATGCATATATTTGTTCATCAAATAAATCTAATTTACATTCAATTCAACATCAATATTTACCCTACATTCAAATTCCATACACATATATTAAAATTAAACATTTAATAAGAAATACTTGAATTATGATAATACAAACCGATAATTTCTCGAGCTACTCCTCGACCACTTTTTCTTTTCCCTTCGTATTCGATGTCTCGGTTTCCTTGTTTGCAAATTAACTTGAAGCTTCAAAACCTTAAATTTTCCTTTTTCTTTCTTTCTTTCTTTTTCTTTCTTCTTTCCCTGCTTTATGTTTTCTTCTCTGTTCTATTCTTTCTTTTCTTTATTTCTTTTATCCTTTATTTATTTGTTTTATTTACTTAATTAATTAATAATTATAAAATATCTAATTTGATAACTAATACATGTATTACATTTGTATCAATATATATCATGACACATGTTTTAATCTATGCCATACACTTGTCTCCATTTATTTATTAAATAAATTATAATATACATAATAATCATAATAATAATAATAATAATAATAATAATAATAATATCTTTTACTTAATAAATAAGTAAATACATATATAACATACATTTGAACCAATAATTTCAAAACACATGTATTTATTTACCACACTCATATCTCTATTTTGGTTTTATTACTAATTTAATCCTTTAATATTTTTTTCTATTCTATAATTAAACCTTTGCATTCTATTCAATTTAGTCTTTTCTACTAATTATTTCTAATTGAATTAAATTCTCTTAATCAAAATCTAATTCCATTCATAACTAACCTCGTAAATATTTTTAATAAATATTTACGGACTTATTTTCCAAAGACGGAGGCCCTAAGACTCGTTTTTCCTAAGACGGAAGCCCTAAACTCACTTTTCCGGTGCCCGTGGAATTTGGGTCATTACAAATTAGGGGTTAAATTGATTGAATTTCAAGTTAGAAGTTAGTAAAGGATTAAATTGTAAAATAAAGTGTAAGTTTTGAATAGTAGGGACTAAATTGAAAGAATTTTAAAATTAGGGATTTATGGTAAAATTTAAGGGCTAAAATGAGTTTATAATAGACATTAAATAAGAATATGAAGTTAGTTTTGGAAAAATAAAACTAGTATAGATTAGGGACTAAATTGAGAAATTAGGTAAAAGTTGTATATGAAATTATATTTATTGATAAATTTTAATTATTTTAATTACGTAGCTAACGTCATGCCGGAAACATCGGCCAAGAAGGGGAAGGAAAAAGTGGACGAAGAATAGATCGAGGAATTACGGTTCGTATTATCATAATTCAAATTTAATTATTAATTGTTGAATTTTAAATTAATATGCATGATAAGAAAATTGAGGTAAGTATTAGTATTGAGTTGAATGAGTTAGATTGAATTGTGATTATATGTGTGTAATTGAGATGCATATTGAATTGATAAAGTAAAATTGAAATGTGATTATTGAATGAAAATTGAAATGGTTTGAATTGAATTATTGAACTATTGTGGTATTGAATTGGAATATAGAAATTGGTGATTGATATGGATTTTATTTAAAGCGAATTGAGAAAGTATATTGAATACTCTATTAACTAGTCGGGCTACGTTGGATATAGTTGGCATGCCATAGGATTGGAAGTGTTTACGGATATTTCGATCTCGAGTCGATTAGGCACTATATGTGTCGTATTAGGCACTTTATGTGTCATAGTATTGCTTCTGATATATCTGATTAGGTACTGAGAACCGTTTGCTTCGGCAATATTGATTAGGCACAATGTGTCGTATTGGTGTGTTTGGTTGGACCCGTGTATCTGCCAAGGTCCGAGTTATGTTAATAGGGGTAAAAAGCAAATTGGCAATGGAATTGATATTGAATGAAATATTAAATTGTATGAATTGAATATGAGATGGAATGAATTGTTGAAATGAAATGTGGAATTCAAATGAAATTGGGATAGTGAAATAATGTATGATTTCAATTAATTGTAAGCTTTAAAATAATGATTATTGTTATTATCAAACAAGCTAATTTAAAGTATGAAATAATTATTGAAAAATTTTAGGCATGAATTGAATATAAATAATTCATTGCATAATGTTACAAATTTGAATTATGGTAATATCACTGAGTAAACATACTCAGCGTACGGTTTATTTCCGTGCGTAGGTTAGATAAACATAGAAGTTTCAGTCTAGCATCCAAGACAATCCCCGAACTCAAACAAAGTGGTGATGTATAGTTCTTTTTGGCAAATGGCATGTACCTAGGATATGTATTTGGTCATTTTGGAAGTAGGTTATAAATGATGTATAAATGTGTTTGAATGGTTATGTATAAGAAGTTAAGTTTATGCAAATGATATATTTCGGTACAAAACCTAAAATGGATTAAATGAGGTAGTTTTGAATTGAATTGGATGTTATATGTGAAATAAGTATAAATAAGCATTAAATAGGTCATTAGGTTAATGTTTATGTTATGCTTTAGGTATATTTAGATGTATTTTGGATTGCTTGTTGTTTAAATATTTCAGGGTGGTAAACTTGAGGTTTAAAACTCATTTTGAGTCCACACGAGCTAGCACACGTGCGTGTGACCAGATCGTGTGAGACACACAGCTAGCACATGTACTGGCCGTGTGTCCCCTACACCTGAAATTTGAGAAATAGATTGCCCAGGTTATAGCACACGAGCAGAGACCAGACGTGTGTCTCAACCGTGTGAGGTACACGGCCTAGCACATGGGCATGTGACTTGGTTGTGTGATTTCAATTTCTTCATAGATTACAAGTCAGAGAGTTACACGGGTTAGGGACACGGACGTGTATGCCTTGCTCCAAAGTGAAATTTTGGGAATTTCACGAACAATTTTATGAGCTGTCAATTACGTCTTGAATTGTTCCAATCATCTGATTTGGGCCTCGAGGGTCCATAAAAGGAACATTATGAATGATTTAAAAATTATTTGATAATTTTATGTATAATATTTGTATTTGATCAGAAATGATCGGTAATGCTCCGTAACCCTTTTTCGGCAACGGTTTAGGGTTAGAAGTGTTACAGAACATACGTGGAGATATATTGATGATAAACGCTAAATTATACATATTTTTACCCCATGTTTAACCTATATTTTGGATGAACTATTATCAATTTAGTGAGAATTGGTGCTCTTAATCTTTCCTTTTCATATCTTATACTCAGGAGAGCATAGGGAAGAGAAAAGAACGGAAAAGGGACTAAAAATCGGAGAAAATGGGCCAAAATACGCAAACGCACGGCCCAAGAAGTTACCACACGGCCGTGGTACACGGCCGTGCCACACAAAGATCACACGGCCTAGCCCTGACAAGCACGGCCTGGCCACACGGCCGTGCCACCCAAGCATTCTAGAACACGGCCTCTTGTCAAAATCACACGGGCGTGGCACACGGGCGTGTTCTAGTGGTAAGGAAGAGGAATTTCACTCGGATTTGGATGCTTAGAGGCTAAGAAAGGCTCCCCAAAGCTCTATATAAAGACCTTAGGAGGCAACTCTAAGGGTGTACTCTTTTTCTCCTAATAGGAGTGCCATCTTTCTGCCAACACAAGGAGTGAAAGCAAGGAATTACTCCAAGGGAAGCCAATTGATTCATCCTAGAAGCTAGAGTTCTACATCAAGACTGAGGATCTCCCTAAATTCCTTCAGGGTTTTTGGGTTCTTTATGTTTTGCTATTTATTATCTTCTAAGATGTTTCTTTTCTTTATTATGAACTAAACCCCTCAAATACTTGAGGGGGATGAAACCTAAGACTAATCTTGTTATTATTTATTCTTGAGTTATATGATAAATACTTGAGTTGTTCTTAATTATGTGTGCTTAATTCTTGTGTTAATAAGCCTAGGTATTAATTCAAGAAACGGATGTGCTTAAAGCAGAGGAGAAAAAGTCCTTGTGATAAGAGTAGATCTACCATAATTAAGCGGAGTTGCATGCTACCCTAGACATAGGGCGACATAAATCTGCCGGATTAGGGTCAAATCTAATATGGGGAACCATAGATCGAATTAATGCAACCTAAGGTGTTAATTAATAAAGGAACTTTAGTTAACAACCTAGGCCTAGTTGCTCTTCGCCTCGACGGAGAGTTTAGCATAAATTAGGGATCTCTACGGATCAAGTCAAGTGAATAAATCGTCTGGCTCAAGAACCAATAACAAGTGAAGTCTAGGTGGATTCTCCCTTGAGTATTGCTCATATCAATCAGTTTTCCCGAAAGTTTTTCCTCAATTTACTTTTTGTGCACTTTTAGTTAGTTTTAGAATTAGTTTAATCAACTCTCTTTATTTTTAGGCTAGATAATAGAAATGAAGTAAGTACTAGTACTTTTGGTTCTCTTGGGTACGATAACTCGGTTTTGCCACTAAACTATACTATTGTTCGATAAGTGCGCTTGCCTTTAAGGTCATGATATTAGTTAGTTTTGGTGCGATCAGTTTTATAAATTTTATTACTTAATATCGCGAGCCGTTATCAATTGACTTGACTGGGACGAATCCACAACATTTAGAAGGAATAGGAATCGATGTTCATCAAACACAATGTGACGAGAGATAATGACCTTACCATCTGGTGTGAGTCATTGGTAGCCTTTATGTTGAGAACTATACCCTAAAAATGTGCATGGCTGAGAACAAAAATCCAACTTGTGATGCAAAAATGGATGCAGATATAGAAAACAACAACACCCAAACACTCGTAAATGATCATATGTAGGGTCATGGCCATAAAGAGCCTGATACAAAAACTGTCCTTTCAGAACCAGGGTAGGTAGATAATTAATGAGATGAACGGCACTGCAGAACGTATATCCTTAGAAATCCATGGGTAGATTTGCTTGAGCCAAGAGAGTAAGACCCATATCAACAATGTGTTTGTGTTTTCATTCAGCTACATCGTTTTGCTCAGACATATGTTAGTAGGATACGCGATGAACTATCCCATGACTTGCAGAACAAACATGAAAGCACGAAACTCACCACCCCAATCACTTTGAAATTGTTTAATATTTTTCCCAAACTGAGTTTTGACCATCTTCTGAAACTAAAGAAAACAATCAACCATCTGAGACTGAAGAAGATAAATCCAAGAAAAACGACTACACATGTCGACAACCAAAACATAATACAAATTATTCCCACAGACAACAGAAGCCGGTCCCCATAAGTTGAGACAACCAAATCAAAGGAACCCGTATATTCAGTTGTAGAACTTGAAAAAGATAGTTTATGGGACTTCCTCTTTTAACATGCAATACAAATATTATCAAGGCACATTTTATTTGAAATAATTTAACACCTATCGAGAACAAGTTTAACAATAGAGGCAGACAGGTTACCAAGTTTACTATACAACAACGCAAAAACTTCACCACTGTCATTACGAGTCTGGAGCCTAGTGTTGTGAACAGAAGGAACAACAGTGGACGGAGCATAAGTAACTGACAAAAAATGATAGAGCCCATCACGAGTGTAGCCTTACAGTGAAATTTCTTGAGTCTGGATGTCCTTAATAACACAATAAGATGGGTGAAATTCAAAGAATACCTTATTTTCATTAGCAAACTAAGAAACAGATAGTAGATTCTTCTGTATATTTGGCACGCACAAATCATTAGACAGATGAAGCAGCTTATTCTTCGTAGGCAAAATAGAATTGCCAACACACGAGATTTTTGTAGGAGTCCTATCACTCATCAAGAGAGGAGATGCACCTGAATATGGCGTGGACTCATTCAAGGTAGAGGCCTTCCTTCAGACATGGTGTGTAGCCCCCGAATAAAGATATCAAGATGAGGTCCCTACAAGCATAGAAATGTAAGAATTATCGTTATCAAAATTGGACCCATATTGAGTCATATTGGTATTGGACCCAGAAGTGGTCAAAAAATCGAGCGCATAAAAATCAGGAATGCAGGGCAACCCAACACACAGCGAGGAATCAAAATCAATAACACATGCATTCATTTTAGTTCGCCACGAAACATAGAAGCTATTATTTTGCATGGAACCATTACCATTTGTGGGCCCAAACCCTTGGCCACACCCAATAGAACCCTCAATGCCAACAAAATTAGCATTCGGCCTAATGAAACTATATCCAAGACTAAGACCTGCACTAACCGGCCCACCAAAACTAGATAGCACAAAATTTTTGCCTGAAACACGCGGCTTATTAGCGCCAGTAGATGGCCTAATTTTCGTGGTAATTGCTAACTTCTAGGTTGGCCACAATGCGGGCCTGGTCCAGCATTGGGCCTGAACACTTGGTCTGCTCCATCATGAAAATTATGCACAAAAGGGTTTGAAACCCTAGCAAGCGATAAACTCGGCACACATGAGAAGTTGTTATGCAAATGTGGCCACTTTCCCTATGAGGAGCCATAGGGAAAATATGTCGATACCGTCACAAAAGCACTAACAAACTGGCCAGGCCCACCGAACTAATCTGGGCTAGTCCGAGCCGATGTATACCAGCCTCCAAATTAACTAGACACACCAAACACTCTGTCGCACGATTCTTGACCAGCACAAACAGAAGAGGCCTACACCATGGTCGAAGTAGATGGACCACCGTAGCCGCAGTTGAAGCGATAATAACAGTACTGCGCTAAATGTCCATAGCAGCCACAGATCTGGCACTGAAGTCGAGATCAAAAACCTCACCCACGAGCACCAGAGAGAGGACAACCACCACGTACGGTGTCCTCCATTAGTGTATCTGGAGACACCTCTAGCATATGGGCATAAAAGAGGACACCATGCACCACGTGAGTCTGGTGGCTTTCAAACTCCAGAAGCACATCAACAATTTTCTGTAACAATAGAGTGTCAGACGAGAACGACGCCAAAGTCAGAACGACATCATAGTCTTACGAGAGGCCGACGAGAATGATCTCTACCTTCTCAGCCTTTGAAACTATAGATCTAGATACCTCGAGTAACGCGTAAGTATTTTGAATCTTAGCGATATACTTATTGACAATCAACATGCCTTTCTTGATAGAGTACAGCTCATGCTTAATACGCGATAGCTTGGCTCCAATCGCATCAGTGAAGAGACAGTTTACAGTGCTCCAAACCTCACATGCCGTCTTGGTAGCTGTAAAACAAGACAATAAAGAAGCACTAATCGTAGAGAGTAACTAAGAGGCTAGTAACTTGCTAAACAAACAGAGATGTATTAGGATTCAGAACCAAAACTCTATCCAAAGAAGACACAAATCGATGCAGAGCAGGTATCTTCCCTTCTAAAAAACCTACTAGTTCATATCCTCTAAAGATCAATCAGATATGTTGTTGCTATTGCACAAAATTTCCTTCATCTAACTTCACAATGTCATGATGAGGAAACAATTAAACCAAATGAGAGCCCAAGAATGAGGGACTACTATGACCAGCTAAAGTGGAATCAGTAGAATTGGCTATGGATCTACAGCAGCAACGATCTCTAGGAAATTAGGTGACCAATACCGTGTTAATATCTGTAACAAACTGTTTAATAGAGAGAAATAGAATGAACACGCTGAGAATTAACTAGTATTATTATCTTGAATGGAATCAGTACATCAATAGTATTTATAGAATTGTGCATGATTAACTGCTGCTCACAACTTCACTAACAACATACCAGCCTGCATAACAAACTCATAGTAACAGACTAATAGAGTATTTCCTACACTCTAACATGTATTGTGAATTAGTGGTTGTCTCGTAATATATATAAACCATATATTCAAATGACATTTGAAGTTTAGACAACAAGATACACCACTATTTATAGGCAAAATCAGATTATAATGTAGGGAAATAGTCTTGGTAAAATGAGAATCCAAAGAGAATTTAGATTACTACACTTCTTGATTTACAACTTAATCAAGGAGGTGTTATACATAATATAGATGACAAGAAGTTGAAAGTTGAAAGTTGAAAGTCTAAAATGAGCTGATCTTTATGCCCACTACTTGGATGATTATCAGAATCTTTTCCATCATGTCACTCTACAACTTTCAAAAAGTTCAAAGAGCAATTTAAAATATGTCTTTTCAAATATGAAGGAACTTAAATGTTCTACAAAAAATCACATTTCATTAAAAGCAATGATGGCGTAGTTTCAATTGTTGAGTGGGTGAAATCTTTTCAAATAGACAAAGATCCTTCCTGTAAGGTATTTTCTTATTTCTTTTTCACAAGCCAAAAGTCAAGTGTCAAACTTGCAAGGTATATTGAGCTAGCATAGAAGTATGTTTTCACTGCCTCTCTTAAACATAACTTATTGCTTCCTTTCCCTTATAGTACTTTCATTAAATTTGTTTTTTCTACTTGTTGCAGTTTCTTTCTATCTGTTGTAATGTGCTAAATCGTATGAGTGGTACAAATCTGCTTCATGTATTAGAATGAAAAGTGCTTGTTATCTAGTTTCCTACATTATGTTTGTGTTAAGCAAGTTTTCTTCAGAAATTCAATAACCATGGATTGATGGATTCTAGAACCACTAGGTTATGCAAACTGTTACATTCGTATAATGAGAACCTTGATGGCTGTTGCTAAAGTTAGAACTAGTGATCGAATAAAGATTTATATTGCTTTCAACTATACTGTTAATATATTTGAAGTAGTACGCTTATGCTTTATATAGTCTAAAACAGGGGAGAAGAGTCCAAGATGGTCAATAACATGGAAAACTGCTTTATGGGGGCACCTTCATAATAATGAGCATGATTATCGCGTTAAAAGCAGTGTGTGTTCACTAACTAAGTGGAAAGTTAACTCAATTCACTCACGAATAATTACATACATATTTATAAAGGTGTTAGTCAAAATGATGCCTTCCTTCATCAAATATATATAAAGAATTTTCGTATTGGAATCATTATCAAAATCATCAAAAATCATACAAACTCGTATTAGAATCATTATTGTATTGCTCTTAATTCAATTTGTAGACATAGAAGACCAAATGCAAGGTAGGAGATTATTCTCAAGGAAATTAATTCAAAGTGAAGTGAAACGATACGTATTTTTTTTCCCTTTCATGTATGTTGGTGAATTTTTTTAGTTTCAAGAAGGGTTTTTTTTCATGGATCTTATTGATGGCTTGGGAAAAGTGTGGACAGTTTTGGCAAAATTCCATACTCATGAAGCGATTGGAAATTATGTTTTGATTGACTGGCCTCAATTTTCGAATGAGAAATGACTAAAACTCTATGATGAAATTACTTTCATGACAAGACCTCAACAGGAAGGCGGCAATAAAGGGCCTCAGAATGAATTGAAGGTTCTGATTAAAAGGAAAAATAAGATTGTTTGGGCAAGATATTTGGCGAGAGGTCATGGTGTAAATTGTCAAAAGCTTTTTACACCATTCTTGGGGGTAACCATTAGAAAATAAGATCAGGTACGAAAACTATGTCTTTCATGTACCGAATATTTCCTCATTTAATCAAACTCGTGCTTTCAAACATATTTCGGTTATCTTCTCCTTATTCATTACAAATATTGGCTATCAGTTCTTTTAAACAGTTTTTTGTTCCATTTTCTCATGCACTACTCATATTACAAACGTACCCTAGTTTGATATGAATAGTAATAAGAAGGTAAGATAAATTACTTTGTACCTTAAATTGCTATTATAAAATGAAATGCAATCATCGTGTAAATTAAGATTATAATAAAATAATTGTGTACAACTTTTGATCATTGAAAAAGAAAATGTACAACATAAAAAATGGTTTAATGAAAAAGAAAATGTAGAATCTATTAGGGTAAGTAGTGATAAATTTCGAGAAATAAATTAGAGGAAAATTATTTGAAAAATAAAAGGTACATATGACTAATAAAATTTGTTGATTGCAAAGTTGAATAGAATATGTTGTCGTCTTTAAAATTTGAATGATGTTGTTTTCAAAATTTGAATTCGGCAAACTAATCCTATTTTAATGCATGTTAAACATATGTTGTCCGCATCTATAACCAATGCATTTTTATCGTATCTTTATGCTTAAATTTTAATGCAGCTTCAAGATAATCAATGTACTAAATTTTAATAGAGATCCTTTACACACAAAACCATTTAGTAGCATAATGTATCAAAATTATTTAACTATGTTAAATTTATGTTAAATTAAAGAAAAATTAAACTTCAAATTTGAATATAATGACTAAAACATTTTTATTTATTTAACTGAGAGGACCAAAATGATTATATAATATGACATCTAAAAATATAAATATTATGAAAAGAAAAGAAAATTCCAAAAAATTATAATGTGAATTAATTTCAAACGTTTTTTATTATCTAGAAAAATAAAATATATTATAATTATTAATTAATGAATAATAATATTGTATAGACGTAACTTTGTAGGTAAGATTATCAAACAAAGGCATAATTTTATATAAATTTAATTTATAAAACAACACAAACCTATGAAAGGGTATCTCATTAAAAGATACATTATATTTTACGGAAAAATACATCTATTTGTTATTTATATAAAGGATTTTTCTATTCGTCATTTTCACAATTCTACTTGGAAATTTTTGCAACTTGGAGGCATATTAAAGTTTTAAGGAAAGTATTATACAAGTTTCAAAGGCAATCGTATTTTACTAACATTATTTTCATTTGTCTTATTTTAATTTTCTTTTTTTTTTAACATAAAAATGTTATATCATCAAAGTGAAATGTCATATCATCAAAAAGGGAATAATCATCAACCAAGCTACTATAGGCAAAGGATCACTCATCCCAAATTTGAACCATTGCCTGCATGGGAGAAAAAATTCTACATCAAAGTAGGTGCAATGTTTTGGGAAAGATTTGTTGAAGTAAAGAAGAATTTGTATGAACATAACAAAGTGTTTGAGTGGGATGATTCGGCTGATTTAACAGCTTTTCATGAAGCCAAACAAAGATTCTAAGAAATTTATCATGATTTTCCTTGCGAGAACAAGTTGCCAAGAAATGTACCAGATTTGTATATTGATGATATTGACTGGAACTTCGAAATCGACCCAAGACTTTTCTCGAAAATAAAGTCACTCACCAATAATTAGAGGTGTGCATGGGCCGGGCGGCCCGGCCCGGCCCGAAGGCCCGCCCGAAATGTGGGAGGGTTTGGGCAAAAATATAGGCCCGAAAAATGGGCTTGGACAAAAAAATACGGCCCGTTTAAAAAATGGGCCGGGCTCGGGTAAGATATTTTCGACCCGGGCCCGACCCGGCCCGGCCCGAATTCACTAAAGACAAAAAATAATTTATTTTTTAATAATATTTTCCTATTATTTTCTCCCTATTTTGCTATCATTTTACTATTATATTGCTAGTATTTTGTTGTTATTGTTTAGATATTGTATAAAACTTATTTTATTGTTAATTTTGTTATTATTTTAAAGACATTTGTTAATTTTGTTATTATTTTAGAGGCATTTGTTTGTTAAGTTACATCTATTTTATTGTTATTTAAGTATACATATTTTTTAAAATTTATTTTTTATTTATTGAGAAATATTTATTTTGGTTTTTTAGTATTTTTTATGGTTTATATATATTTTAAAATTATATAAAAAATAGTGTAAAAATTAATATGGGCGGGCCGGGCCGGGCCCGGGTTTTAATATTTTTATTCGGGTCGGGCTTGGGCAAAATTTTAGGCCCATTTTCCGGGCCCGGCCCGGCCCGAGCCCGACGAACGGGCCTAAATTTTTAATTGAGCCCGGCCCGAACCCGGCCCGGCCCGGCCCATGCACACCTCTACCAATAATGAAGATGAAGAAAAAGACAATGCTAAGGAGATGGATTGATTTTCGATTCCATTGGAGGAAATTCAAGCCACTGGACGGGATGAATATGAAGAACTTACACCTCGCTTGCCTAGCATAGTTGGATCACCATAGTTGGATCATGGAAGAATAAGATCACAAAAAAATTGGCAAACATTGGCTAAGATCACAATAAAATAGCAGCTTTTCTTGTAAGAACAAATTACCAAGTAATACAGTTGATTTATATATCGATGATATTGATTGGAATCTTGAAATCAACCCAAAATTTTTCTCAGAAATAAAGTCAATTTCCTATGATGAAGAAAAGGAGGAGAAAGAAGTTAAAAAACTTGATTCGTTTTCGATTTTATTAGAGCAAATTAAAATCATTGGATGGGAGTACGATGAGCCTACACCTAGCTTGCCTACCATAGTTGGATCATAGAAAAACAAAAGATTGGTAGTTACTCGTTTCAATGATGTCGTCTTTAAATTTGAACATATTTTAATGCAGGTTAAACATATTTTGTTCGCATCTATAATTGATTCATTCTTATCTTTTGTGTTTACAACATCGATTCATTCTTATCTTTTGTGCTTAAATTTTAATGCAACTTCATGATAATCAATGTACTAAATTGTTTATTTTTTATTTTATAATGTATTGTTTACACACATTGTCGGTTTCTTTTTTTAAAAAAAATCACCCCAATTTTAAGGTTTAATGGGATTTTATATCAATTTTTCATTTAAAATAAAAACAAAATCATACCACCATAATGAAATTAAAAAAAAATAAACTTCAAGTTTGAATATAGTAACTAAAACAAAATTTTGATTAAAAAAATTTAATTTATTTACTTATGCGCGGCCGAAATGATTATATAATATGACATTTAAAAATATAAATATGATGAATAGAAAATAAAAAAAATGTTTATAATTTTGAATTTTAAATATCTAGAAAAATAAAATAAATTATACTTCTTAATTAATGAATAATAATTTTACAGAACTTTCTAGATTGTTGAGCCTTGCTCTTTTCTTCACATATTCAACTTCTCCTCGAGCATATGTCAACATATCTTTATATGCTAATTAGTTTCCTAAAAGGCGGGTTCTGGGAAGAAAGGATGGTGCCCTTATTGGAAAAGTCCGCGAAGCTCAGGCGAAGTTACCACCAACAAAAATTGCTAGAGATGGTTCCATTATGGAATGGGTATGTCAACATATGGACCCCGATCTTTGTTGAAAGTTAGTTTATTTTTGTTCAACAGGGTAGATGAAAATATTCCTTGCTTTTGGAGCAAGCAGTAGATTTTCAGGGCTCAGACGTGCATCACCGACAAGTATCACACCTTTTTGGCTTGTTTCCAGGGCACACGATTACTGTTGAAAAGACTCTAGACCTTCTAAAGCTGTTGATTTTAGCCTCTTTAAAAGAGGTATGTGTGTGACAATGAGCTCATGGTGAATATGTTAATCTTTACAACGAAGAAATAAAGAACATAAATTAGACATTTCAGCAACTTTAGAATTTTACTAAAATTTTGATATGCAAAGACATATTAGGCGGTACTTGAATTGGTATGAAAAGCACTTGTTATCTAGTTTCCTACATTACATTTGTATTAAGCACGTTCTCTTCAGAAATTTAATAACCATGGATTGATGGATTCTAGAACCACTAGTTTATGCAAACTGTTACATTCGTATAATGAGAACCTTGATGACTGTTGCAGAAGTTAGAACTAATGACCGAATAAAGACTTATATTGCTTTCAACTATATCATTAATATATTTGAAGTAGTATGCTTACACTTTATGTAGTTTGAAATAGGGGGAAGGTCCAGGATAGTCAACAACATGGAAAACATATTTTAAGTAGTAAGTTTATGCTTAATGTAATCTGAGACAGGGGAGGAGGGTCCAGGATGGTCAACAACATGGAAAACATTTTTTAAGTAGTATGCTTATGCTTTATGTTGTCTGAAACAAGAGAGGAGGGTCCAGAATGGTCAACAACATGAAAATACTGTGAAAGATGCTAACAAAAAGCAACGTCGATAATAGCATGGAAGGGCATTGCTTTTACATGAATGTAATTGATAATAGTGCTTGGAAATTTCCATGCTCCATTTAGCAATAGATTATCAGTGATGATGACTATCATATAGTTGGCTCAAATTCGCTATGAAATAATAATATGTTTTGAAGTTAATTCTAAAGGGCCCCACTCAATTCAAATTTGAGGTACAGAGGAAAAACCAGATTGTTTGGTTAAGATATCTAGGCCTTTGTTGATTATTAGAAATAAAACTGAACTGAGCGAGAAATGAGAATGTGGAGAAAAGAGCAAGGCTCAACGATCTCTCGAGGGTCAGCTTCCCAATCAACAAATTTTATCAATCATGTATACCTTTTATATTTCACATAATTTTCCTTTAATTTTTTCTTGAAACTTAACACTACTTACCAGTGGCGGAGTTAGGGGGCTGGCAAGGCCGTCCCCCCCCCAAATGATAAAATCCCCCCTCTTCGAAAAAAAAAATTCTAGCTATTTTCTTATAATCTTAATTCACTCGATAATTAAAAGGGAGAAGGTAATTAATATATATTTGGAACCAAAGTTTTGTTCAATATGAGGAAACATTTGGTACATGAAACACATAGCTTTAGTATTTGTTTTTATTTTCTAGCAGCTCCCACAAACATTGGCGTAAAAAGCTTTTGGTAATTTATACCATGACCTCTTCCCAAATTTTTTGCCCAAACAATCTTATTTTCCTTTTAATCAGAACTTTGGATTCATTCTAAGGCCCTTTATTGCCACCTTCTTGTTGAGGTCTAGCCATGAGGGTGATTTCATCATATGGTAGCCAATATTTGTAATGAATAAAAGGGTAAGATAATTAATATATATTTGGAACCACGAATTTTATTCAATATAAGGAAACATTTGGTACATGAAAGACATAGCTTTAGTATTTGTTCTTATTTTCTAACGACTCCCACCAATAATGGCGTAAAAAGCTTTTTGATAATTTACACGATGACCTCTCCCCAATTGTCTTGCCCAAATAATCTTATTTTCCTTTTAATTAAAACCTTGAATTCATTCTAAGGCCTTCGAGTGCCGCCTTCTGGTTGAGGTCTTGCCATGAGAGTGATTTTGTCATATGGTAGCCAATATTTGTAATGAATAAAAGAGAGAAGATAATTAATATATATTTGGAACCACGAGTTTTATTTAATATGAGAAAACATTTGGTATATGAAAGACATACCTTTAGTACATGTTCTAATTTTCTAATGGCTCCCCACAACAATGGCGTAAAAAACTTTTGGTAATTTACACCATGACCTCTTCCCACAATGTCTTGCCTAAACAATTTTTTTTTTCCTTTTAATGAAAATCTTGAATTCATTCTGAGGCCATCCATTGTCGCCTTCGTGTTCAAGTCTTGCCATGAGAGTGATTTCTTTACATTGTAGCCAATATTTATAATGAATAAAAGGGAGAAGATAATTAATATATATTTGGAACCACAAGTTTTATTCAATATGAAGAAATATTCAGTAAATGAAAGACGTAGCTTTAGTACCTACTTTTATTTTCTAATGACTCCCCCCAACAATGGCGTAAAAAACTTTTGACAATTTACATCATGACCTCTTCCCAAATGTTTTGTCCGAATAATCTTATTTTCTTTTTAATCAGAACATTGAATTCATTTTGAGCTTTTCCATTGTTGCATTGCTGTTAAGATCTTGTCATGAAAGTGATTTCATCATATGGGTTTAGTTCTTTCTCATTTGAAAAATGAGACCTATCAATTGAAACATAATTTTCAAACGTTTCATTTGTGTGAAATTTTCTCCACATCGTCCACACTTTCCCCAAGCCATCAATAACATCGATGAAAAACAAATGCCCTTCTTGGTACTCGAAAAATGCATCAACAGACATGAAAGGGAAAAATAGTATGCATCGTTCCACTTCGCTTTGAATCAATCGCCTTGGGAATAATTTCCTACCTTGCACTTGGTTTTTCATGTCTGCAAATTGAATTAAGGGTAATACAAATACAATAATTCAATTTGTAGACATAGAAAACCAAATGCAAGGAAGTAGATTATTCTCAAGGAGATTGATTCAAAGTGAAGTGGAACGATGCATACTATTTTTCCCTTTCATGTCTATTGCTACATTTTTCGAGTGCCAAGAAGGGCCTTTGTTTTTTATGGATATTATTGATAACTTGGGGAAAGTGTGGATGGTTTAGGGTAAATTTCACACCAACAAAGTGTTTAGAAATATATTTCAATTGATTGGTTGCAATTTTCAAATGAGAAAGGACTAAAACCATATGATGAAATTACTTTCATGGCAAGACCTTAACACGAAAGTGACAATGGAGAGGCTCAAAATGAATTCAAGGTTCTGATTAAAAGGAAAATAAGATTATTCGGACAAGACATATGGGGAGAGGTTATGATGTAAATTGTCAAAAGTTTTTTACGTCATTGTTGGGGGAGCCATTAGAAAATAAGAGTAGGTACTAAAACTATGTCTTTCATGTACCGAATATTTCTTCATATTGAATAAAACCTATGGTTCCAAATAGATATTAATTATCTTCTCCCTTTTATTCATTAGAAATATTGGCTATCGATACTTTTAAGTAGTTTGTTTTTTATATATTCTCATGCACTCATATTATGAACGTTAAGATAAATGTCCTAATTAGTAATTAGTAAAAAGTTAAGATAAATTATTTTGTATGTTATAAAAATAAATATAATCAACATGTAAATTAAGATTATAAGAAAATAATTGGGTATGAAATTTAGGCTTAACTTATAGGGAAAATTAAATGCACATTTTAATTTAAATAAAACTTAATGGGAAAATAAAAAATGTATATATAATCTATAAATAAAACTTCGCTTTGAATTGGTGATGTTTGCTAAAAAGAATTTAAAGAGAAAACAATTTTATCATGATTTAAAAAGCAATAAAAAAAATAAGAATTGTTGAATAATAAAAAATTATTTGACATTATAATTAAAATAGAAAAAAAATAAATACCTGGAGACGATACAACACCTTTCTCCATCTCCATTCTATAATATTTTATTTTTTCTACAAAATGTTAGGTTTTTGGGAAAAAATCATATTTGTTTTTAATTGGGAATTTGCTCATCAAGAAGTTTCTTCTCTTGGATAAGAAGTGTGTGTGTGTATATATATATATATATATATATATGGCAACCTTCCAACAAATTTAAAGCACCAAAATGTAACGAAAAAAAATAAAAACAATTAATTTGATATAAATACAAACAATTCAATTGATATAAAAGAAATATTTAAAGCATGATTAATTAGATTTAATAATATAATTAAAAATTAGTAATATAATAATAATTAATATATATGGAAAGTAACAACAAAACTTTAATGCTTTTTTTAGTTTGAGATTAAATCTTATTTATTCATTTTTAAAATAAATTAGTATAAAATTTAATAAAGATCTTAAATAAAATGGAAGAGAAATAGTAACTTAACAAGAATTTAAAGCAATTAAGACCATTAAACGGTCTTAAATAGAGAATAAATTTTAATATAATTAATGTCAAATGTTATAATCCATATTACACAACTCACAGAACATACATATTTACCATCATTTAAATCGCATTACTTGGTGTTTATCTTAATCAATTTGTTATTCATTTGAAGCTTTTCGTATAGTGCAACTTAGACATAAAGACTCAAAGGAGCATAAAACTATATCTTTTCAAGATATAACTTTAAAAAGATGGTGTAAATTCGATGATATGTAATAATGTCAAATCAACAAATAACACTGTAAAACTCCAACTCCATGTTAAACCCATATTGATTATAAACGGAATCTTAACAAAAAATTATAGTAGAAATTTGAGGATTGTATATTAAAATATTCTCAATCTCATACATAGTTTAAGGTTTAGGACCAAACTATTACATTTTGTAATATTATTTTTGGTTAATTTTTGTTATTAGACTTTGTATTTTATGTAAATAGTGAATTTACTGCTTGTATTTTAATTTGATCAATTTTAATCCTATACTTTTTGAATTTTAAAATTTTAGCCCTGACACAATGGTAGCAGCCTTGAAGCAAACAATAGTTGTTAAATCTATAAATTAATTTTTTTTTGTGAGTAATATGTGAAAATAACAAACAAACATAGCGTTACATATGCGATAATATGTTTGACAGATCAAATTTTGAAAATAACATAACTTAATGAATTTAATAGTTATCATTTGGTTAGGACTAAAATTTTCAAATTCTAAAAATACAAGGACTGAAAATGACCAAATTAAAGTACAGATTCTAAATCCATAACTTAGATAAAGTACAAGATCTAATAGCATAATTTGACCGTAATTTTTTTGTATTGTAAGTTTGAGTATTTTGCAAATTTGAAACATTGCAAGCGATGTTTTTGTATAATAATTTATAATATAAGATTGCATGATTAAATTTTTATTTATATAATGTTATAATATTAATCTGAAATTACAGACCTGAAATCGGCCTGGTCGAACCGATTTTGGTTCCATCACTCTTTTTCGTTTTCAATTAAAAAAATTCTGAAAGTGTTTTGGTTTGCTTGTTTGTTTGTTTTTTTTTTTTTTTTTTTACACTGACCCAATTCACTTCAAGGTTTTGGTGCCGGAGTCCGCTGAGAAGGACTTTTGGAACCCCACCTCCATAGACCCTGCCGACACTTCCAAGCCGTCGAAAGTTACTTTCAGTGGCCCTGCCAAGCACTGGACCGACACAAATCCCATCGGAAATGGTCGCCTTTGCGTCATGGCGTGGGGCGGCATTGCATCGGAAACTCTTCAGCTCAATGGTAATTAGATTCCAAAACCGCCCCTTAGCCCTTACATGCTTTGTTTAGAAAAAAAAAAAAAAAACAGAGAGGCTTTTTTAAAGATATTATTTTCAATCCTTTCTTCCTTGTATTATTATCTTCCTCTTTGGCGACTATAAGGAACAATTGAAGATTTGATATGCTGTACTGTGAATCAGTGGTGGTCTCGTAATGTATATAAACCATATATCCAGACGACATTTGAAGTTTAGACAACAAGTTACACCACCATTCACAGGCAAAATCAGATTTTAATGCTATACATAATATAGACGACAAGAAGTTGGAGGTTGAAGGCTCGGATTGGGCTGATCTTTATGTCCACCACTTGAATGACTATCAGAATCTTTTCCATCGTGTCTCTCTGCAGCTTTCAAAAAGTTGGTATGAAATTTGCTTCATGTATTGGTATGAAAAGCGCTTGTTATCTAGGTTCCTATATTGCGTTTGTATTAAGCACGTTCTCTTCAGAAATTTAATAACCATAGATTGATGGATTCTAGAACCACTAATTTATGTAAATTGTTACATTCGTATAGTGAGAACCTTGATGGCTATTGTTAAAGTTAGAACCAGTGATCGAATAAAGATTTATATTGCTTTCAACTATACGGTTAATATATTTTAAGCAATATACTTACACTTTATGTAGTCTGAAACAGGGGAGGAGAGTTGAGGATGGTCAACAACATGGATAACTACTTTGTGGGGGGCTTCTTCATAATAATGAGCATGCTTATCGCATGAAAAGCAATGTGTGTTAACTAAGTGGAAAGTTAAGTCAATTCACTTACCAACAATTACATACCTATTTACAAAAGTGTTAGTCAGAATGAAATCTTCGTTCATCAAATATATAAAGAATTTTCGTATTAAAATATTTATCACAAATATATTTCAATTAGAGGTGTATATGGGCCGGGCCGGGCCGGGTTCAACTAAAAATTTAGGCCCGTTCATTGGGCTCGGGCAGGGCCGGGCCGGGCCCGGCCCAAAAAATGGGCCTAAAATTTTGTCCAATCCCGGCCCATATAAAAATGCTAAAAATCAGGCCCACCCGGCCCCGCCCGCCCGTGTTAATTTTTTATATTTTTTATAATTTTAAATATATATAATACATCAAAAATACTAAAAAAATCAAAATAAATATTTTTCAACAAATTGAAAATAAATTTTAAAAAATATGTAGACTTAAATAACACTAAAATAGATGTAACTTAACAAGCAAATGCCTCTAAAATAATAACAAAATTAACAAATGTCTTTAAAATAATAACAAAATTAACAATAAAATAAGTTTTATATAATACCTAAACAATAACAACAAAATAATAACAACATAATAGTAAAATGGTAGCAAAATAGGGAGAAAAACAATAAGAAAACAATATTTTAAAAAATATTTTTTTGTCCTTTAGTGAATTCGGGCCGGGCCGGGCTGGGCCCGGGCAAAAAATGCCTTACCCAAGCCCACCCATTTTTTAAACCGGCCTTATTTTTTTGTCCAAACCCATTTTTCGGGCCTATATTTTTACCCAAACCCTCCCACATTTCGGGAGGCCCCCGGGCCGGGCCGGGCCGCCCGGCCGATGTACACCTCTAATTTCAATTATCTTCTCCATATTTATTACAAATATTGACTATCAATTCTTTTAAACAGTTTTTTGTTCTATTTTCTCATGCAATCATATTATGAACACACCATAATTTAATATGAATTGTTTGTTAATAGTAAGAAAGTAAGATAAATTATTTTGTATCTTAAATTACTATTATAGAATGAAATGCAATCATAGTGTAAATTAATATTATAAGAAAATAATTGTGTACAACATTTGATCATTGAAAAAGAAATTGTAGAGCATAAGGACTGGTTTAATGAAAAAGAAAATATAAAATCTATTAGGGTAAGTAGTGATAAATTTTGAGAAAAAAAATTAGAAGAAATTTATTTGAAAAATAAAAGGTATAGATGACTAATAAAATTTGTTGATTGCAAAGTCGGATAGAATATGATGTTGTCTTCAAAATTTGAATGATGTTTTTAAAATTTAAATTTGTAAAATTAATCTTATTTTAAAGCAATACATTTTTATCGCATTTTTATCGTATCTTTGTGCTTAAATTTTAATGAAATTTCAAGATAATCAATGTACTAAATTAATGCCAAATTGTTTAAGCTCATTTATCTAGATATAACTAGATATAATCTAACTTTTATTTTATTTTATAATGTATTGTTTGCACACACTATGAGTTTTTCTTTTTAAAAATCACCCAAATTTAATGGGATTTTTTACTAATTTCTCATTTAAAATAAAAATAAAACCATATCTAATAAAATAAAATGGAGAAATATTATAAGTGGTCATTTGTATAACACAAAATTGTAACTAATAAATAAGCTAAATAGTAACTTAAAGTCTTAAATAAAATAAGTTAAATAGAGAATAAATTTTAACATAATTAATGTAAAAAAAAAAAAGAAAATTAAAAGTTATAGAAATAAAAAGGATGATAAAAGTAAGGGATAAATATCAAAATTATATTTGAATTTTGATATAATTTGTAATATTATATATCAACTTTAATTTGGTGCATTTGTATACATCAAACTTCAATTTTGAAATGTTAAAATTGAGCCAAAATTGATTTATCGAAATTTTTAATCCAATGAATTTTGAACGTTCAGCACAATCCATAGATTCTGACTTGAATTGAATAAATGATGCAAAATGAATCTTATTCTATCGTTGGTTACAAAAATTTGAGTTTGAAGAAGGGGAAGGGAAAGGAGTACTCGACCCACAACAACCCCATTACTTATGTTGTACAATTTTCCGTTAAATCATGTGTAAATTACTGACATGATATTTTATTAGTTTAAAAAAATTAAAATTATTTCCACCTAAATTAAAAAAAAAGATTTACGAGGAAATAAGAAATAATTTTCCCAAGTGTATTTTTTTAAATCTAGGTGAAAATAATTTAAATTTATTTGTTTGTTTTTTAACCTAATAAAATGTCATGTTAGTAATTTACGTCTTAATAGAAAATTGTTTCACATAGACAGCAAGTTTGAGAAATGTGAAATTTGAACTAAAATTAAAGTTTGATGTATACAAATACATCAAATTAAAGTTGACGTTCAACATTGCAAATTGTATCAAAGTTCATGTATAATTTTAATATTTATCCCTAAAACTAAAAATAGAAAAATAAAACTTATTAAATTCTAATTAAAGTTAATGTAAAAAAAAATAAAAAGTGCAAACTAATTTATAATCTCTTAAATTTTATTAAATTCCAATGAGAACTTAGTAAAATAGCATACAAATAGAAATTTCATTAAAAAAACATCAAAGCTTTTTTTTTTAATAATTAAAATTTTTTTTGAAAGAGTGGGTTTAGATGAATGGTGAGATATGATGCAATGCGTTTAAATTACTTTTTATCTCACGTTACAGTATTACTACAATATCTAATCTTACTGTCATCGTTGTTTTAACACTAATAGCAGATAAACGCACTATCTATCTAAATTCACCTGAAGTATCAAAATCGATGCTGGTTTTTTTTTTTTTTTTTTTTACACTGACCCAATTCACTTCATGTCTTTTTAATCATAAGTTTTTTTTTTTTTTCAATCGATGAACAAGGGCTTTGGGAATTTCCAAACTTGTCCATCAATTGTATTAGTTTGATAGTACATTAATTAATTGATGGTTGCCAGTTTTGGCATTGTAGACATGAAGAATCCGAATCACGGATCCTTTGCCTCCTGCTTTGGAACGATATTATCTGCCAGCACATAAATAATTAGAATTATTTTAAAATTTTAAAATTTTAAAATTTTAAAATAAAATTATTATAAATATTAATATTTAAAATTTTGATTGAGGTGATATTATTCTTGTTTTATAATTTAACTGCAAATTTCTCGAAAACTTGTTATTTTTATAAAAGAGCAAATATTTATCTATCTCAATTAATATTTAAAGTTTTAATTGAGTTGGTGTCAATATTTATTGGCTCTATGTGAATTTATTAAAATCATTTTATTTTTATAAAAATATAAATATTATTTTTAGGATATTTTTATTTTTTTATGTTTTTATATAAATTATTTTTAATAAATTTATTAGATAATTTTTTCTTCCATAGAGTGAGTAGTATGTCATAATCTAGTTATAATAAAAATCCTAATTGAGTTTATGTCAGTCATCAATTTGATTCTAACGTATCAAAAGCTCACTCATTTACAATTTAGTTTATAATGGGGATAAATTTCAAAATTACACATGAACTTTGATCCGATGTTTAATTTGATACATAAACTTTAGTTTGGTGTAATTATATACATAAAACTTTGATTGTGGTTCAAATGTATACATGAAACTTTAATTTTTATTTAATTATGACATTTAAAGGAATAAATACATTAATTGTTTTTATATTAGATATATAAATTTATTTGTATTGCAATATGTATACTTAAAATGGTATTATATCAATAATTGTGTTAGTAATTTATTAAAATTGAATTAAATTAATATTCCATGTATAAATTTGTACCAAATCAAAATTTATTTATAGTATTGCACCTTGAACCAAAGTTCATATGTAGTTTTGAGGTTTATGTCTTTACATTAGTATGAATTTGTTTTTATCTTTTTATAAATTAATAAAAATTCACGCGCAATAAGTATATTCAGGGGTGAGCAAAACTCAGTTCGATTTGAAAAATCAAATTTCAAGTTAATGGAATCGAGTTATTTGAGTAAAATCAAATAAGTAATTCGAATATCGAGTTCAAGTCAAGTAATATTTACATTTGAATAACTCGAATAATAGATTGGCGTAAATACCCTTTTGGTCACTGCCAATTTTGAAAATGAGCAAATTGGTCTCTCTCTCAACAAATTTTACAAAAAAAAATAATTTTCAAAAATTCAAAATAATTTTTAAAATTCAAAATATTTATAAAATGCCAAAATTTGTATTTTTTTAAAAAAATTCTAAATAATATATATAAAGAATGTTAAAATTTTAAAATTTTTCAAAATAATAATTTTGGGACATAAATAAGTTAATTAATGATTCAAGTTTATCTAAAATATATTATTTTTGTATTATTATTTTGTTTTTTTTTAAATTCAAATATATATAGTTTCAAATTTAAGTGTTTTAACATGGAATTAGTTATATTGTAACAAGATTTTAATTTGACATGTTTAATTTTTAAAATTTAATTCGAACAATTTCACTTGATTCTAAAAAAATTCAAATCGAGTTAAAATAATAAAATAAGACTTGTCAACTCAATTAACTCGAAAATCTTTCACTTAATTTGATCGAACGCTCGCCTTTAAATATATTTGTTATATAAAATTTTTTATCCATACAGTTAATATACATATATACCGAATATGATTAAATTATTTTGAAAATTTTAACATAGCAAAACAATTCGTTATAAGTATTATCCAAACTTAATATTATATTACACTAATACAACTATATAACATTATAACTTTGAAGAAACATTATTTCTTCATAAATTATTTAGTAAAATCATTTTTGAGTAGGATTTTATAAAAATGAGATTAATGAATCTCAGCTATGTTAATAAATATTGTGCAGTTAATCACCTTGCAAATCAATTATTAGAAACAAGTGCAAAAGGATTAAGAATAAGATCAACTTCTATTTTTTTTATAAATTTTTTATCAATTTATCACCTTTATGTATCATATAATTTTTAATAAAAATTCAAGTAATGAAAGTGTTATATTATCACCTTTTAATGTCCTTAAACAAAAACTATGTTAAGGGCTAATAAAAAGTTTAACGACTAAATTAAGAAAAAATATTAAATTTAAGGACTAAAAATTGCTTTATCTAAAAATAGAACAGTTCACCTAATGATACTTGATAATGTTGAGATCATAGGATCTAAATGGTCCAAGTTAGAGTGTGACCATGACACATAAAACTTGTATTGAATTTTCCGTTGACGTAATGAAGGCGAAAACTTTAACGACCCAAATGAGCTAAAAAAATGTAGGTACTACAAAAAACAAAAAGGAAATAGATATATGTTAAGAGACATGAATAAAGAAAAAATGGCTGTTTTCAATGCATATGAGCAGGTGAGTTTCACAGATGTTGGAAAATATTATTAAAAAAATGAAAACAGTAGGAGAGTATGAGCTGCAGTAAAAAAAAAAAAAATACAATCTTTCTTGTTTTTCTCGTGATAAAATGTCAGAGTATCACGTAAACAAACATAGCGCCGCGTGCTACATGCTAAATGCTCATAATCTCTTGTCTTAAAAACGTGGGTCCCCCCTTCTCCACTACTGCATTTTACCATTCTTACGATGCCGTGTTGCTGTGCATAATATCTCCACCCCACAGTCCCACACTCCAACCTCTCTGTTTCCCTGCCTCCTCTAACCTGCTTAAACTTCTCATTTTCTTTCTTCTACCCATTTCAGTTTTCTTGCTTTCGTTTCTTTCCCTTCGCTGGGTTTTTTATTCTAATGGAAGATGGAGAGTGGGTTTTGGTGCGGAAGCCCGCAGAGAAGGACTTTTGGAACCCCACCTCCATGGACCTTGCCGACACTTCCAAGCCGTTGAAAGTTACTTTCAGTGGGCCTGCCAAGCACTGGACCGACGCAATTCCCATCGGAAATGGTCGCCTTGGCGCCATGGTGTGGGGCGGCATTGCATCGGAAACTCTTCAGCTCAATGGTAATTAGATTCCAAAGCCACCCCTTAGCCCTTACATGCTTTGTTTAGAAAAAAAGAGAGGCTTTTTTTAAAGATATTATTTTCTATCCTTTCTTCTTTATATTATTATCTTTGTCTTTGGCGACTATAAGGAACGATTGAAGATTTGATATGCTGTACTGTGAATCAGTTGCTGTCTTGTAATGTATATAAAAGCAAATTGAATCAGCCATTGTTGTTTAAATTGCTGTGTAGAGGACACATTGTGGACTGGGGTTCCAGGAGATTACACGAATCCGGAGGCTCCTGCCGCCCTAGCGGAGGTTAGGAAACTTGTTGACAATGGTGATTATGCTGAGGCTACAAAAGCAGCGGTCAAGTTGTCAGATCATCCCTCTGATGTATGTTTTCTCTTTCATCCTCTTTCATCCCTTGCATAGCTATTCTTTTAATCACGTATGCAAAATTGCAATTGCAACGGGTTTGGATTTTCACATGATTCCCATTTGGAAACCATATATCCAGGTGACATTTGAAGTTTAGATACTAGAAAACTCTTCTTTCGAATTGTTGGGTTTGTTTTATCACCACAACATGGGCCTTGAACATTATATTTATATATATGCTTGTGTGTTATTTCCAAAGAGATTCTATGTATAGGGAACTTTTGAACTTCAACTGATTTTTTAATTTATGGAATTCATCGCTTTCTAATGATATGTTCTGTAATTATGAAGGTTTACCAGCTTCTGGGGGATATCAAGCTAGAATTTGATGAATCACATGTGAAGTACACGGAAGGCACATATAGCAGAGAGCTTGACTTGGAAACTGCAACAGCAAGACTGAAATATTCCGTTGGTGATGTTGAATTTACGAGGGAACATTTTGCTTCGAATCCTGGTCAGGTTATAGTAACAAAGATTTCTGCAAGCAAACCCGGGTCACTTTCATTTACAGTTTCTTTAGACAGCAAGTTACACCACCATTCACAGGCAAACGGGCAAAATCAGATTGTATTGCAGGGAAGTTGTCCTGGTAAAAGAATCCAACCAAAAGTGGGCTTAAATGAGAATCCAAAGGGAATTCAGTTTACTGCAGTTCTTGATTTACAAGTTAGTCAAGGAGGTGTTATACATAATATAGATGACAAGAAGTTGAAGGTTGAAGGTTCTGATTGGGCTGTTTTGCTTCTGGTAGCTTCATCTTCGTTTGATGGTCCATTCACTATGCCTTCAGATTCTAAGAAGGATCCCACTTCGGAGTCTCTCAATGCTTTGAAATCTATAAAAACCTTGTCATATTCTGATCTTTATGCCCACCACTTGGATGACTATCAGAATCTTTTCCATCGTGTATCTCTGCAGCTTTCAAAAAGTTCCAAGAGCAATTTAGGAGATGGCTCTTTGGAGATGAAGGAAGTTAAATCTTCTGCAAAAAAATCACATTTCAGTAAAAGCAATGATGGTGCAGTTTCAACTGCTGAGCGGGTGAAATCTTTTCAAACAGATGAAGATCCTTCCTTTGTGGAGCTTTTGTTTCAGTATGGTCGGTATTTGCTTATTTCTTCTTCACGACCCGGAACTCAGGTGTCAAACCTGCAGGGTATTTGGAACAAGGATATTGAGCCAGCATGGGAGTATGTTTTCACCACCTCTCTCAAACATAACTTCTTGCTTCTTTCCCTTATAGTGCTTTCATTAAATTTGTTTTTTTCTGCTTGTTGCAATTTCTTCCTATCTGTTGTAATGTGCTAGATCATATATTTACATATGGGTGGTACAAATCTGCTTCATGTATTACTTATGCGAATATAATATCTCAACAAAAGTTACCAACTAAAGAAATTTAAATTTCACTCATATTCTGTATCTGGATTTGATAATAATTTCCCCTTTTTGTTCTCTTTGCCAGTTGTGCTCCTCATCTCAATATTAATCTTCAAATGAACTATTGGCCATCCCTTCCTTGCAACCTTAAAGAGTGCCAGGAACCTTTGTTTGATTTTATTTCCAGTCTAGCAATCAATGGGAGTAAAACAGCAAAAGTAAGTTCCCTCTGTTATTTTTCTCTTCTGAAAGTCTGCTTAGTGCATCTAAAATTTAGTTTTCTGGCATACTTTCTTAGACATGGGATTCTCTTTAAATTTTGTTGGTGGTAACCTCTGAAGATATTGTCTTGTGATTTCATCACCTTAGTTTTACATCAAAATTACATGTCTGCTCACCTTGATATCTTCAATAAAGCTAGCACTATGACTATTTAACCTTGCAATCTCAAGTATCTGTTTTATTGCCCCACAATTTCTTTTTCCTTTTTCTTCCTGGTTTTATGCCACTTATGTCTTAAAGCATCGTCTAATCATAAGCTTCCTTATTTGGTCACTGAATGTTGCAGGTGAATTATGAAACAAGTGGTTGGGTTGCACATCAAGTGACTGACATATGGGCAAAAACATCACCAGATCGAGGTGAGGCTGTATGGGCTTTATGGCCAATGGGGGGAGCATGGCTCTGCACTCATTTATGGGAACATTTCACCTATACAATGGACAAAGTAAGCTCCTGTCTTTTTAAATTTTTTGGCTTCTAATTCTTTGTTTTGCTCTTAAGTTTCTTGTCATCAACTTCCCTGCAAATTCTTCAAGAGGCCATTCAAAAATGGTTCATCAGGATGATACTTCTTATTTTTTGTCCGTTAGAAGGATTTCTAATATTTTTCTGATTAATTAGGATTTTCTAAAAAATAAGGCATATCCTTTGTTAGAGGGATGTACATCATTTCTTCTGGACTGGTTGATTGAGGGCCCTGGAGGCTATCTGGAAACCAACCCATCAACTTCTCCCGAGCATATGTTTGTTGCTCCTGATGATAAGCCTGCTAGCGTAAGCTACTCGTCAACAATGGACATTGCAATCATAAGAGAAGTATTCTCTGAAATTGTTTCCGCAGCTGAGGTGAAGTTTTTATTTCATGCTATCTAAAACAGACCAACTTTTCTATTTCATATTCTTGGTATCTTTATATGCTAATTGTTTTCTTAAAAGGCAGGTTCTGGGAAGAAAGGATGATGCTCTTATTGGAAAAGTCTGTGAAGCTCAGTCGAAGTTACCACCAACAAAAATTGCTAGAGATGGTTCCATTATGGAATGGGTATGTCAACATATGGACCCTGATCTTTGTTGAAAGTTATTTTATTTGTGTTCAACAAGGTAGATGAAAATATTCCTTGCTTTTGGAGCAGGCAGTAGATTTTCAGGACCCGGAGGTGCATCACCGGCATGTATCACACCTTTTTGGCCTGTTTCCAGGGCACACGATTACTGTTGAAAAGACTCCAGACCTTTGTAAAGCTGTTGATTTTACCCTCTTTAAAAGAGGTATGTGTGTGACAATGACTTCATGGTGAATATGATAATCTTTACAACGAAGAAATAAAGTAACATAAATTAGACATTTCAGCAATATAACTTTAGAATTTTACTAAAGTTTTGAAATGCAAAGTCATGTTAGGCAGTACTTGAATTGATATGAAAAGCGCTTGTTATCTAGTTTCCTACGTTACGTTTGTGTTAAGCACGTTCTCTTCAGAAATTTAATAATCATAGATTGATGGATTCTAGAACCACTGGTTTATACAAACTGTTACATTCGTATAATGAGAACCTTGATGACTGTTGCAGAAGTTAGAACCAGTGACCGAATAAACACTTATATTGCTTTCAACTATACCATTAATATATTTTAAGCAGTATGCTTACGCTTTATGTAGTCTGAAACAGGGGAGGAGGGTCCAGGATGGTCAACAACATGGAAGACTGCTTTGTGGGCACGTCTTCATAATAGTGAGCATGCTTATCGCATGGTCAAGCATTTAATAAGTTTGGTGGATCCAACTCATGAAGCTGACTTTGAGGGAGGACTCTACAGCAACTTGTTCACTGCACATCCTCCTTTCCAAATTGATGCCAATTTTGGGTAAGCAGCATTGTTTGGTCATGTTCCAGAGATTTTTTTTATAATTATCATTTCAACTTGCCTGGGATTAATTCATGCTTCAAATGTAAGATTTGCAATGAAATGTCTTGTTTCCTTTCCTGATAGTTGTGATGTCTAATTAACTGGCACAGAGAGGGGAGGGAGTAAAGTTAATGGGATTAGATGCACTTTTCGGACACTGGGTATTTGGCTATATGAAACTGTTGGGAGCTATGTTACTGGGACTAGGGTGTAAGAGTATTAATGTGGGTATATTCAATTTTTTTAGGTAAAAGTAATAGAGAATTTCTAAATTTGTAAGAATTAAATTACTAAATAATCTTATTTCATTTGTTACGTATGATCTTGTTATAAAATATATTATATCATATACTTTTAATATTCTTCTTCTTCTTTTATAATTATTTTTTTTAATTTATAAAATCCTAGTAATCTAAAATTTTCCAAAAATAAACATTTATCTAAACAAATAATTACAAATCCTAGCATGTTGAAATGATGCATTGTAAAATGTTAGAATTTCAAAAATCTTTAAAATTTTAAAATTCTTCCTCCAAAAGAGTCATAGAATTTGGGATCCAATTGAGAGATAAATCCTTTAAATTAGAACTTTATTGAACCCAGTTAGTGTTAGTACAGGAGTAGCATCTAATATGCAGCTTTACACCAGTTTTTCAGCAGCAGTAGCAGAAATGCTGGTTCAAAGCACCATGAAAGATTTATACTTACTCCCCGCTCTTCCCCGGGAGAAATGGGCCAACGGCTGTGTGAAAGGATTGAAAGCACGCGGTGGGGTGACAGTCAACATATGCTGGCAAGAAGGTGATCTCGAGGAATTTGGGCTTTGGTCGATGGAAGAAAACTCTGTCAAAAGATTACATTATAGAGGAACTACAATCACAGCAAAGATATCGACTGGAAAAGTTTACACTTTCAATAGACAACTAAAATGCGTCAAGACATACTCCTTGTAGGAAGCGGTTTTTTCTTGAACATCGAGATCAATGCTATCTCCATGTTGAGCAATGCATTTTTTTTTTGTTACTCCAAATAAATTTTGCAGAGGAACTTGGGGTTCTTTTGCAAACTTTGTTCCATTCATTCCGTTTTTTCTTTTCTTTTTCTCTTGCTTCTTCTCTTGTCATGGTTGCTAGCTTCGAAGACATTACATTTCCTCTATAGGATTGTAGCTTTTGGTTTTCAATTGTCATTGCTAAGTTGGAGTTACTGGCTATAAACATCAGTGATCACCATTGGTTTTCAATTCTCCCCCAGTAAATTTATCCCAGTTGATGACATTTCTCCAACAATTGCTTGCACTATGTCATCCATGCTAACCTTACAACCAACAATCGACCATGCCTCAAATTAAATGATGAGGCCAGAAAGAAAAAATGTGAACGCATTAGGCAGTTGTTACAGCAAATGCTTTAAAGGATACATCGTAAATCACAAAGAATTATGCTTTGCTTCTTTGCTACCATTCAAGTGAAGAATTAAAATATGCAATCACAAAGAAATTATGCTTTGCTACTATTCAAGTGAATAATTAAAATGTTCAATGAGATTTTGACTCGGAAACTGCAACAGCAAGAGTGAAATATTCCGTTGGTGATGTTGAATTTACGAGGGAACATTTTGCTTCGTATCCTGGTTAGGTTATAGTAACAAAGGTTTCTGGGAGTAGTGACAGAGTCAGAAAATTTTGGTGGAAGGGTCTGAATTAAATTGTATATATGTACGATAATAAAAATTCAATTTCACAATTTTAATACTCTATATTTTTTATAATTTTTAAATGATTAAATCAAACTTTTATTATTTTTTGGGCTCAAAGTATAATTTTACCATTACTAATTTAAAATTTTATAAATTATAAATACCCTAAATAAAAAAATTTCCATTTTAGGAGGCCGGGCCGCCGCCAGCACCCCTTGGTTTCACCACTGTCTAGAAGCAAACCGGGGTCACTTTCATTTACAGTTTCTTTAGATAGCACGTTACACCACCATTCACAGGCAAACGGGCAAAATCAGATTATAATGCAAGGAAGTTGTCCTCGTAAAAGAATCCAACCAAAAGTGAGTTTAAATGAGAATCCGAAGGGAATTCAGTTTGCTGCACTTCTTGATTTACAAGTTAGTCAAGGAGGTGGTATACATACTATAGATGACAAGAAGTTGAAGGTTCTGATTGGGCTGATCTTTAGGCCCACCACTTGGATGACTATCAGAATCTTTTCTATCGTGCCTCTCTGCAGCTTTCAAAAAGTTCGAAGAGCATTTAGGGGATGGCTCTTTGGAGATGAAAGAAGTTAAATCTTCTACAAAAAAAAAAAAAAAATCACATTTTAGTAAAAGCAACGATGGTGCAATTTCAACTGCTGAGCGGGTGAAATCTTTTCAAACAGATGAAGTTCCTTCTTGCTGGGTATTTGCTTATTTCTTCTTCACGACCCGGAAGTCAGGTGTCAATCCTGCAGCGTATATTGAGCCAGCATGAGAGTATGTTTTCACCACCTCTCTTAAACATAACTTCTTGCTTCTTTCCCTTATAGTACTTTCATTAAATTTGTTTTTTCTGCTTGCTGCAATTTCTTCCTATCTGTTGTAATGTCCTAGATCGTATGAGTGGTACAAATTTGCTTCATGTATTGGCATGAAAAGCGCTTGTTATCTAGGTTCCTATATTGCGTTTGTATTAAGCACGTTCTCTTCAGAAATTTAATAACCATAGATTGATGGATTCTAGAACCACTAATTTATGTAAATTGTCACATTCGTATAATGAGAACCTTGATGGCAATTGCTGAAGTTAGAAACCAGTGATCGAATAAAGATTTATATTGCTTTCAACTATACTGTTAACATATTTTAAGCAGTATGCTTACACTTTATGTAGTCTAAAACAGGGGAGGAGAGTCAAGGATGGTCAACAACATGGATAACTACTTTTTGGAGGCTTCTTCATAATAATGAGCATGCTTATCACATGAAAAGCAATGTGTGTTAACTAAGTGGAAAGTTAAGTCAATTCACTCACGAATAATTACATATCTATTTACAAAGGTGTTAGTTAAAATGATGTCCTCCTTCATCAAATATATAAAGAATTTTTGTATTAAAATCTTTATCACAATCATCAAAAATCATATAAACTCATATTAGAATCGTTATTGTATTGCTCTCAATTCAATTTGTGGACATGGAAAACCAAATGCAAGGTAGGAGATTATTCTCAAGGAGATTAATTCAAAGTGAAGTGGACCGATGTGTATTTTTTTTCCCTTTCGTGTATGTTAGTGAATTTTTTGAGTTTCAAGAGGGGCGTTTTTTTTTCATGGATGTTATTGATAGCTTGGGAAAAGTGTGGACGGTTTTGACAAAATTCCATACTCATGAAGTCATTGGAAATTATGTTTCAATTGACTGGCCTCAATTTTCGAATGAGAAAGGACTAAAACCAAATGATGAAATCACTTTTATCACAAGACCTCTACAGGAAGGTGGCAATGGAGGGCCTCAGCACGAATTCAAGGTTCTGGTTAAAAGGAAAATAAGATTGTTTGGGCAAGATGTTTGGGGAGAGGTCATGGTGTAAATTGTCAAAAACTTTTTACACCATTATTGGGGTAGCCATTAGAAAATAAGAACAGATACCAAAACTGTGTTTTGGTACCAAATATTTCCTCATTTTTGTTTTATTTTCTGATGCATTTATATTATGAGCGTATCCTAGTTTGATATGAATTGTTTGTTAATAGTAAGAAAGTAAGATAAATTACTTAGTATTTTAAATTACAACATTTGACCATTGAAAAAGAAAATGTAGAGTGTAAAAAATGGTTTAATGAAAAAGAAAATATAGAATCTATTAATTTCCAGAAAAAAACCTAAAAAAATATTATTTGAAAATACAAAGTATAAATGATTAATAAAATTTGTTGATTGGAAAATCGGCCCTCGAGAGATTATTGAGCCTTGCTTTTTTCTCCACCTAATATTATAATTATTCTAATAGTGATGATATCTCTGGTGGAACATTAATTCCTCCAATTATATGGGCTTGTTCATAAAATCCCATTTTCATATAGGTTTATTGCTTGGATTGAATATTTGAATGGGACTTAGGCTATATGCTTTGTTATTTATTCACTATGGTAATACCCTTAATACATATTGTCTTTTAATATACAATATATATTAAGGTTATCATCAGTCTTTAAATATTAATTTGGAGATTATACTACTCTTAAATTATATTTCATATTCACTATAATTTACACTCATGGAAGATCAATAACAATTTTTAAGTAAATATTATGTCAACAAATTATTTGTATTAATTAAAATTAATTTCCATTTTGTTGGGATTTAGGGTATGAACTAAAAAATATATATTATACATGATTAATAAAGTTAAGTTGACGAAAAGCCGTGTTTGTTCACTAATTGAATGAAAAGTTAAGTCAATTTATTCATAGACAATTACATTCCTATTTATAAAAGTGTTAGTTAAAATGATGTTTTTATCAAATATATAAATGATTTTGTATTAGAATTATTACTATAGTCATCAAAGATCATATTGGAGTGTTTTCCATGAATTTTATTAATAAACCATTTTTGAGAAAATTTCACTAAAAAAGAACTTTTAGAGATTATGAGTGAGTTTGGACGAGCGATGAGTTTGCCTGCGATTAGTATAAAAATAATGGTGGCAATGAGATTAGATACTTTAATAACACTGTAGCGTGAGATAAAAAATAGGCTAAACGCAAAGGACCACAGATCCAAATCCACCCAATGTTATAAAACAGTGGCTACAATTTCTGAAAGAGAAAAAACTAAAATCCTATGATGAAATCACTTGTAAAACCTCATATTGAATTCAAAGGAAAATAAGATTGTTTTGGCAATTCCTTTGTGCAATAGCGAAATTGATGTATGGAAGGATTGATGGCACGTGGTTGGCTGACCGACAAACATTAATTTGCTTCAAAAGCAAAAAAGAAGAAGAAAGTCTCTTATGGATATGATCTTCTGCTTAAGAAAACCAGAATTTTGTGGAAGGATTCAAATTACCATGGCATATTGTAACCCAAAGAAAGAAGTTTGGATTATTTGCGTATAGAAAACCCAAAACAAGAAAAAGCAATCTCTTTTCCCTATGTCAGAAAGACAGCCCACACTCCTCACCACTCCTGCTCCTGGCTCTTTAAATATACATACACGACAACGATAAAAGAAATAAACTCGAACCAGAAGTCAAAAAAGAAGCATTAGTTGGTATACCGTACAATCTTTACTTCTGATTTTGCGGTAATGAGAGATGAAGAGTGGATTATGGTGCGGAGACCCGCAGTGGCCGATCTCTGGAACCCATGCTCCTCGGATTCAACTTCAAGGCCACTGAAAGTCATCTTCAACGAACCCGCCAAGTACTGGACCGACGCCCTCCCCGTTGGGAATGGTCGTCTTGGTGCCATGATTTGGGGTGGCGTCGCTTCCGAACTTATCCAGCTCAACGGTGAACTAATACTACATTTTCCTTTCGCTTTCTTGTCAACTCTTATCAAATTCTCTTTAATAACTTGTGTTACGTTTCTGAATGAGTGAATAATAAGACCATTAAATTGAATATACATTACATGAGGTGTCTACAAATTATCAATGAAACTAGTAGAAAATGACTGTTGTTAAATAATTTTGTAGAGGACACACTTTGGACTGGGGTTCCTGGAGACTATACAAACCCCAATGCTCCATATGCTCTCTCAGAGATTAGAAAGCTTGTTGATAGTGGTGAATTTGCTGAAGCTACTGCAGCAGCAGCCAAGTTGGTTGGAAGTCCTGCAGATGTATGTTACTTCTTTTCCTTATTATTATTATTATAAAAAAACTTTTGTAAAGGCAATGTAAAATTATAGAATTTGCCAAACCATTTCTTTGATTTAGGAGTTAAATCCATGAATCACAGATCTCATTTTAATTTGTTCTACTGGAAAATATTGCAATTGTTCTAAGAAGCTTATCTGGGTGATTTTTGCCTTTTAATGATGGAGGTTTATCAACTACTTGGTGATATCAAGCTGGAATTTGATGATTCTCATCTGAATTATGATAAAGAAACGTATCAAAGAGAGCTGGACTTGGATAATGCAACTGTGCAAATAAAATATACCGTGGATGGTGTAGAATTTTCCAGAGAGCATTTTGCCTCTAATCCCGACCAAGTAATGGTAACGAAGATTTCTGGGAGCAAGCCTGGGTCTGTATCCTTTACTGTATATCTGGACAGCAAGTTAGATCACCATTGTAAAACGAATGGTGAAAGTCAGATTATAATGGAAGGACATTGCCCAGAAAAGCGAATCCCACTACAAGCGTATGCAGATGACAAGCCAAAGGGTATCCAGTTTTCTGCTGTTCTTGATTTAAAGATTAGCAAGGGGAATGGCATCGTACATATTCTAGATGACAGCAAGTTAAGGGTTGAAGGTTCTGATTGGGCTATTTTGCTTCTGGTGGCATCATCTTCATTTGATGGGCCATTCACCAAGCCATCAGATTCTAAGAAGGATCCTACTTCAGATTCTCTCAATGTCCTGAAGTCGATTAGTAATCTGTCATATGTTGATCTTTATGCTCATCATTTGGATGACTACCAGAATCTGTTCTGCCGTGTCTCACTGCAGTTTTCAAAAAGTTCAAGATCTGTTTTGTGCCTCAAGAAAAATCAAGAGGGTAGGGTTCCAACAACGGCTGAGAGAATAAAATCTTTTCAAATGGATGAGGATCCATATCTTGTCGAGCTTCTGTTCCAGTTTGGCCGGTATTTACTTATTTCTTCTTCACGGCCTGGAACTCAGGTGGCAAACTTGCAAGGAATATGGAACAAAGATCTTGAGCCAAAATGGGAGTATGTCTACATTCCGTTTCTCTTATTTTTCTCATTTAATCTTGCTTGTGTGATGTATGTACTGTGGAACATTATATCTACAGCCATTATATCCATCAAAGTATTACTTGGATTGTGACTGGTTCTGTTACCTCTGTCCTCAGCTCTGCTCCTCATTTGAACATCAATCTTGAAATGAATTATTGGCCTTCCTTGCCATGCAACCTTAGTGAATGCCAGGAGCCCTTATTTGATTTCCTCAGTTCCCTATCAGTCAATGGTCGTAAAACTGCAGAAGTAAGAGTCTTCCCTTTAAACTAAACCTGCTACACTGATTTAGTCTTGTAAATATAACCTGTTTATACCTGCTAAATTACATGGTTGGAACTTGGAATCGAGCGTTCTGATTCCTGCAATGACTTGAAAGTCATAGGTCCTGCATTTTGATCTGTAGATATCTGGCTTCTTGTTAGGGTTTTTCTTTACTGGGAAACGGACATACTGCCCCTCCTCCTCTAACCTAGAAGCCATTGTTTTATAACAGTAGACCTTGACAATAATAGCTTATGGCTTATGAGGTATATGTTCCTCCTTTTTCTATTTTACATTTTTTCATATGAAAATTTTTTTGTAACACAATCTAACAGGTCAACTATGAAACAAGCGGTTGGGTTGTACATCATAAATCTGACATATGGGCAAAATCATCAGCAGATGCTGGTGATGTTGATTGGGCATTATGGCCCATGGGTGGAGCTTGGCTTTGTGTTCATCTGTGGGAGCACTACACATACACCATGGACATTGTGAGATCCTGATATTTTTGTAACATATTTCCCATTTCCTGGTAAAACATCACCATAAAAACTAGTTCCTTGTTAGAGGAATGCTATTTCTGTTATCTCAGAATTGTTTTTCTTGCTGCTGTTAAGTGCACAATATGAAGTGCCTTCATAGCCAAAACTACAAGTTTATGATTCTTTTATCAAATGAGAAGAATTTACTAATTTTATCTTGCAGCATTGTAATGCTGATACTATCATGTTCTTAACACACAATACATTATGAAATGACTTTTAACTATTAAATATGTCCTATGTTTTTAGGATTTTCTTAAAGACAAGGCATACCCTTTGTTGAAAGGGTGCGGGCTATTTCTGTTAGATTGGTTGATCGAAGGGAAAGGTGGTTATCTTGAAACTAACCCATCAACATCTCCTGAGCATGACTTTATTGCTCCAGATGGTAAACGTGCTAGTGTGAGCTATTCATCAACCATGGACATGGCAATCATAAAAGAAGTCTTCTCTGTGATTGTTTCAGCTGCTGAGGTGAATCCCTTATTCTAAACTTAACAAGAAGAATCCTAGTTCTCCATTTCACTAAACTCTTTATGTTGGTACAGGTTTTGGATAAAAATGAGGATGATTTAGTAAAAAGAGTGCGTAAGGCTCAATCGAGGCTTTGCCCAACCAAAGTTGCTAAAGATGGTTCCATCATGGAATGGGTATGTCAGTAACTCCACAAAGTTTAAAGCAACTTTTCAAGACCTTGATTTTGCGTCATAAGTCAGTGTACCAAAACTGTTGATATTTTCCAGTTAAGAACTTACTTGTTTGATAGACAGGCACAAGATTTTCAGGACCCTGATGTGCATCACCGACATCTTTCACACTTGTTTGGGCTTTTTCCTGGACACACAATGACAATTGAAAGCATGCCAGACCTTTGCAAAGCTGCAGAGAATACACTTCATAAACGAGGTTGATCTTTGTTTGCTATCTGGATTGTTTATTTAGTGTTTCTGCCCTCCTCTACAATATTGGTCTATTGCATCCAGTCTACACTCTGCAGTTAGTGTCCTTTGCTTTTTTGTTTTTCAACATGTTGCTTCTCTATGGTGATAGTTTATACTTGATCCTCAAGAGTAGGGCAACCTTGCCTAAGACAATGTAAAACATAAAAATAATGAATGTATGTAAATATTATTTGTCAAAATATGAGATTATATAATTTATTGCATGTGAAAGATTGTTTGTACAATGTGATGGAAGGAATGTCCCAGAATCAACTTCTTTGATTAAAGGCTTAGTTAGTACAACTTTGGATCCTATCTTGTATAGAATATAGCTTATAAGTTCAATTTTTTTATTGCATCAACTGTTTTCGTGCATTCCATTAGATTAAATTGTACCCAAGAAATTTTAGAGTTCAAGCTGACTATTTTTGTAATAGTCGGGTAGGCTTTTCTCTTATATCTTCATCATTTTACCAGGAGAAGAAGGACCAGGATGGTCCACCATGTGGAAAGCTGCTTTGTGGGCACGTCTTCATGACAGTGAGCACTCATATCGGATGGTCAAACATTTAATATACTTTATGGATCCAGAACATGAGAAAGCTTTCAAAGGTGGAATATACAGTAACTTATTTGCAGCACACCCTCCTTTCCAGATAGATGCCAACTTTGGGTAAGCTACACCGTCTGTTTTCTTCATCAATTAGATATGATCACTAAAGAAACACTATTCAGTTGACTTTTTGAACCAATTTGGTTTTAGCTGCTTCTGGTTTCAAACATTCAAAACATATGAAACTAAGGTGTTATGTTTTGTGAATTTGGGTGTCAGTTTTACTGCAGCAGTTGCAGAAATGCTAGTTCAAAGTACCTTGGAAGACCTATACTTGCTTCCTGCTCTTCCCCGGCATAATTGGGGAAATGGGTGTGTGGAAGGATTGGTGGCACGTGGAGGAGTGACAGTCAACATTTGCTGGAAAGAAGGAAATCTCCACCGACTAGGTCTTTGGTTGAAAAACCGGAAATCTTGGAGAAGATTCAGATTACACTACAGAGAAACTATGGTATCTGTAAACCTATCATGTGAAACAATGTACACATACAATGGACGGTTAGACTGTGTGAATACTTACTCTTTACTATAATAAAAAGATGGAATATGGATCCTTTTGGTGTTTATGTTTAATAAAATTGAGGAACTGTGGCTCCTTTCTGCTTCAGTTGTTGCCCTATGTCTACTTTCTTTGACTTTTATCTGATATCCTAGGCCAAATGCTAGCAATCTCGTTGTTTAGAGTTTAACCACATAAAATATCAAAGGTGGTGCACCAAAACAGAGATTGATTGCATGGATTAAACCACCAGATATTTAGCTCAATTGGATCGGCCTCCTCCATTACAGGTGCATGGAATAGCTATGGACATGCTGCGTTTTCTTTTTGATGTGTTCTTTCATTGCATTGCATTGAAGGTTTTTATTTTTGGTAAGGGATCGAACTGATTAAGCAACAAGTAAAAATAAATAGCGTAATAAATTAAGAGGATAAAAAACCCTTCTAAAGAGGATTAAAAAAGTGAAAAAACCTCGGGTAAAAATAATTTTATTATAATAGAAAAAGAATGAAGAGTACAAAACATGAAGATAAAAACTAAACCCCGAAAACTTGAAAACAAAAAATCTGAAAATAAATAGCCCTCAAAACATAAACACAGTTCTAATTTATAGCTCAAATAATAATAAAATAATCTAAATTAACCAGTATTTGATTGAAATAAATAAACAGAATTTAACTAGAAATTATTTTTCAAATTTGACTGAAATAGGAGTAAAAAATGTATTTTAAAGGCGTAGGCAGTTTGGATTAGAGGTGTGCATGGGCCGGGCTACCCGACCCGGCCGGAAAGCCCGCCCGAAAAATTGGAGATTCGGGTAAAATTATAGGCCCGAAATATGGGTTTGGCCAAAAAAAGAGGCCCGTTTAGAAAATGGGCCGGGCTCGGGTAAACCTTTTTTGGCCCGGGCCCGGCCCGAATTATATACTAAATATATATTTATTTTTAATTATATTTACATTTTATTTTTAATTTTAATATAACCACTTTTTATTATATTTTTAATTTGTGTATTGTTCTAAGAATTGTTTGTCTCATTTTTTATTTATTTCTTATTTTAATATTTGTTTTTATGTTTTTAAATGTATTTGATTTATTATATTTTAAATTTTTTATTTAATGAAATAAGCTAAAAAAATTTAATATGGGCCGGGCCGAGCTGGGCTCGAGCTTAACTATTTTATTTTGGGTCAGGCTTGGACAAAATTTTAGATCCATATTTCTGACCAAATCGGGCTCGGACCTAAAAACGAGCCTAAATTTTTGTTTAGACCCGGCCCGGCCCATGCACACCTCTAGTCTGGATCAACTAGAAGCAGTCGAAAGGCCCAAAAAGGCTTCAAATCAGCCTACTAGAATTGGCAAAAGGGAGACAAAACACCCCCATCCCCTTAAACCCTAACCAAAACCTTACTGAATTACTACATCCGGCGTCTGTCGTGTCTTATCACTCTCCGTAATTACCGTTCCGTCCAAAAAGCTTCACTGGGAAAATGGCTTGGCGTGGTGCAGGATCCCTCTCTCGCTCCGTCATGTCTGCCGCCAGAGGTCCATCGCTCCGCACCCCTCCGCCTATGCCTCGCGTCCGTGCCCCTACTTCCTCAGCTCCCCGCCTTCAGTCACGCCGTCTCTCCTTCGCCCCTTCCAGGTCTTTTCTTTAAACTCCTCTTTTGGCTCTGCATTACATGGAAGTCGAGAATAGAAGCAAAGCGGCTTAAAAGTTGCTAATTTTCAGTTAACATTGATTTTTGTTGTAAAATTACTAGAAATAACTCTTGGTGGAAAATTATTTCCTGCGAAAGTAATTCAAATCCGAGTACTGTATTGGTTTGAGTTTATTTACTAAACTTCTATTGCCTCGTTTATTGATTGGAAAATATTGCAGTAAAATTATGGTATGTTTGAACATGAATTTGAAAATTTGAGTTTCCCATAAATCCTTGAATTGCATTTTTTTTTTAAATCCAAGTTTTCAAAACGTAACCTAAATGTTTAGTTTATAGTCCAAACTCCAAGTCTCGTTGTTTTCTATCAATTAAATGATATTAGTTTCTCCTGTTTCAAGTAGGGTTGTTAAATTTCTGAGGCCGTGTAAGTTTATTGGGATTCATACAAGTTAATGAGGGCCTTTTTTTTTTTTTTTTTTATGAAAATGAATTCCAGTTTGCTGACATTTTCTATTGACAAAATGAAATGGCTAAAGACATTTTGGGGTTTCTTATGCTTGTTTCAGGAATTTGGGAGAATTGGGATGTGTCCAGTCGTTCTTGCCTCTACATAACTTGGTTCCCATGGCTTGTCTTACTTCGCATCTTACTGTTAGCATGCGGGCCTGTTGTGAGCTGTCTCATGGTACCGTCTGTCGTTCTTGTCAGGATCGCTAGTAGTCTCTTTGTGAGTCTTACTATATCTAGGATACATGAAAAAAAAATTGATGGAACGGAGTTTTTCTGATTTCTTTTATTTACTTCTCTTGAGTCTTTTATAACTTTCAACTATGCAAAGTAGATACTTGGTTTTTTATAATTGCTTTATTATTATTGTGCTATATTTACGAAAAAGACGTAAACTAGGTAAATTTTATAAATTTGGTTAATGAGAAGGAATTGGGATTGGGATTGATAGGGAGGAATGGAAAAGATGGGTGATGCACGTGGACTTTCGATCAGCTAAAGGAGAGAATGATTCCACCTTGTAGGTTTCTTTTATTATAAACCTTTTATTATTATTATTATTATTATTATTATTATTATTATTATTATCATTATTATTATTTTACCCTTACTGTGAAAGTATAAAGAAATGTACCTTAATCAACAGTTTTAAAGTAACAGATAAAATCTAACCTGTAAACAGATAAAATTTAACCTTTTTTCTCTCGTCTTATTTTAAATAAATGCTTTTAAGTGATCTACCTCTTTTAAATGTTGGTCATTGGGTGTTGACACTATCAAAGGCAATTTGATAAAAGAAAGGGTCAAAAGGCCTAACGTTTCCTTGTTCAGTCCGTACAAAATGCTATTACCTAAATATGGTGCAGCAACATAGGAGCAATGATCTTGATATGGTCTCTACCCTTTTAATACTTTTTTTTACAGGACTTTACTTCGATTCATATTTTTTCGTCCTTATGAGTGCTAGATTTTTAACTGTTGCACCTCTTTTTTTTTTTTTTTTTCCCCTCGTGTGTTAAAACCATAATAATATTAGAAAAGAAGAATATGTCTTTACCTGTTTAACTTTAGCTGTTAAAATATGTGATCCTTAGCAGTTTGTTGAACATTGTTTTGCTGATTTAGTGCTTCGCACCCTATTGGAAGGGTAGGAAGGTTTCTCTAGTGAATCTCATGTTTATCTTACAATTGTCATTGGTATTTACAGTAACTGACAACCACTAGGATTAGACATTCAAAGAGCATTGAAATCCTTGCACTCCTAGATTTCGCTATACTTCAAGCTAAATTGTTCTCTAGTTAAAACAGTGACAAGTTAGGGTGGAAAAATGTTCCTCACGTTTACTTTTGGTGATCACTCAAGTCACTTTGCTAACTTGCCACAGTGACTGGGGAATCTTATGCTTTTGGTTCTTGTTGAAGACTTCTGTCATTGACTAGTTGCTTGAAGAAAAATTGATATCAATAATAATTTGTTGGTTGAACAACATTTGGTAGACAAGAAATAAATTTGATAGGACTTGAGGTGAACTGCTATCGGAAGTGTTGAACCTTATGTGATAATTATTTGTGCCTCCATTGCAGGTACTTGAAAGGCCATGGATTAGCACTGCTGAGTGCAACAAGCGAATTGAGGGAGTCCAATATTAGTTTGTCCTGTGGGGGTCAGAGGCTAGGTGCTCTTACCATAAATTATCCAAAAAAAAAAAAGTTATGTTTTATGCTATTGCCAGGAAAAACCTGTAATTTTTAATTTTCTTGTATGATCGACCTGTATGTACTTTAGTTGCTCTTATTGATCAATAACTCCATTTTTTTGATGCAGGGTATTGGTAGCTTAACGGAACTGTTGTTTAGTAATTTTCAATGTATGATTTTGCACATAAGAGATCCTCTGTGATTGCATGAATTAGCGGGCATATTATGGAGTATATTGTGCCTGTTGAGTTTTGGCCAGCACCTATGTTTGCACATGGGGTGCCTGTAATGAGCAGAAGCAGCTCTTGCTGTCAATTCATGCAGCATGACCCACTTGAGCGACATGTTTGTGGAGCAATTATAGCTCCGTCTTTGAGATTTGGTGGATTGTCCAAAGGCCAAAACTGTTGGTGTTCTAGTGGGTGATGGTCCATGTGCATCAATCCCTTGGTTTCCTATTTCCACTAACTTCACCTTCCTCCATAACCTTTTTATTCTGGTCAAAACAATATTTGAAAGTCAAAATGTAGACCAGGCTGCATAACAAAGCCAAGTCTGATGTTCCTGTTTTTGAGGTTTTTGGTTATGAATCATAGTTTCTTCTTGTTCCGTCTGCATAAAATTGAATGGATTGTTCAACTAAATTGAGTTCTCAAAACATTCATCAAGATTCGGGGTGGGATGTGCTGATCTATATTAAAAAAAGGTGGTTTTGAGTTTGTGTATAAAGGAGAGTTGGTTGCTGCGCCCACATGCAAGCTGTTGAGTGCCCGCATTGTGGGGGACGACTCTTTGTGGATAACTGATCCCTGGATCCAAAGTAAATGAAACATGCGTACTTGCCTTGTATATCCCCACTGACTCGTTAATCAACAGTCGTTGGTGCAATAAAGACCAACTCTTCCCTTTTTGTTAGACACTAAAATAAAATTCATACAAATTTAAACTAGTCGTAAATTCCAAAATACTGTTAAATTAGGTCAAGATTTGTTAATTAGTAATTAATTAATCAAATGAAAGTAATAAAAGAGAAGGGTGGATGGGTTCAAATTCTGTGGCGTCACAATCAGAAAAGCAGCCAACCAGTTGGGTTGGCAATGGAGATTCTGAGGTGGTGCAGAAAGCAAAAATAATAAAGTGCTTTTTCTAAAACTACAGTGAAGTGGTTTAAAAGTTATGAACACATCATTCTGAAGACCACCTTCGATTTCAGTAGGAATCATTATCATCAAGGTTATGGATGAGTAATCAATCATCTCTTATCCCCCTCCGTCAGCACCATTGTTCTTATTCTGTCGTATTCTAGTTTAGAGAATCCATTGAAAAGCAATGCACGATGGACGTTGACAATTAATTAACCCACACCAAGTCTTTAAATTCTTTACCCCTTTTTCATTTACCTTTTGCAAATCTCAATAGCAAAGCTAATCCCATTTTTTGCGACTATATTATTTTCAACAAAGTAATATGAATTTTTCTTTTGACGAAAATTTTGTGGCAAATAATCAAGTTTATTTTTACCTACTTTTTGACAATTATTCTCTCATATATTTGTCGAAAATAGTTTGACCTACTATTCACTCATACCATATCATTTCTAATGAAAATTTGCGACCATGTTACAATATCGCTTTTGTAGCTTTAATTGAATGATGAACAATATTTTAGTTCACAATTGTAAATTACGTTCATATAAAATCAATTTGTTACTATACATGTTGTGAAGCTGATGTGGCTAGACTTGTATCAACATAAAAACCATGATAGTCTGGCATAATATGAAATTTTTAATTGGCAGTTTTAGGCATTATATTTCAAATTATTTTATCTTGTAAAACGTAACAAAAATTAGGTACAAGATTGTGTGAAGATTCTTCAAGTACAATACAAGAGAGTGGTGTCTCGATCAAAGACCATAAAAGCTAAAGAAAATAAGTCTTATGATGTTTGAAGTCTTGGCCGATATCTCAAAATGAAGATAAGGTAGATAGACAACATTTTGAATGAGGAATGAATCACACCTTTGAATTGGTGACAAGGGATAACATTGATCTAATAAAAAGTCTATATTAAACATAGAATAACTCCACTTCCAAACAAAGTTTTAAGAGGAAATTTGAGAGTGTAAAATATGTTCATCGAGGAACTATTGTGTGAAGAGAGTTTATCATTTTGAATGATTAGTTAGAAAACACTCACTTGGTAATTAAGATAGTAAGTGTGAGAATCAAACTAAGATGTACAAAGATGAGGTTGCAACTTGAGTAAAGGGGTTAGGCTTAAATCATCAAGTTATTTGTACTATATAAATTTTAGTGGATTGATTCTCTAAGCAAGACTCCATAAATGTAGGTTAAGTTTGAACTACATAAACATTTCTTGTGTGATTAATTTTCTTATAGTTGTTCTACTAGTTGGGATCACAACTCTTACTACAACCTAGCCAAGTATACAATAATTTGGTGACCCTAAACCCTACATCTGGCCGATTCACATAGAAGCCATGAAAAAAAGATGATCAATAACTCGGCCACCACTCCTAGATAGATCAAACTACTCATATTGGAAAGCTAAAATGAAAGCCTTTATCAAATCTATTGATGAAAAGACATGGAGAGTTGCGAGAACCTTCGCAAACAGTTAAGAAGATTCCTAAGTCTGAAGTTACTCGGACTACTAAAAAAAATAAGGCAACAAACTACAATTCCAAAGCATTGTATGCTATCTTTAATGGGGTGGATCCATAAGAATTTTAAAGGATTTCAAGATGTGTATCAGCAAGAGAAGCATGAAATATCTTAGAGATTGCACATGAATGAATTTCAAGAGTGAATATGTCAAAACTCCATATGCTCACGACTAGCTTTAAAACTTTACGCATGTCTAAATCTAAATATAAATCTAAATCTATCTTTTATTGTTATTCTAGACTATGTGATATTGTTAATAAGGCTTATGCTTTGGGTGAGATAGATTCTAAAGAAAAACAAGTTTGTGAAGTGCTAAGATCACTACAAAAAAAGTTTGGCATAAAAGTTGTTACCATTAAGAAAACCAAAGATATCAACAAAATGGAACTAGGTGAGTTTATTATGTCTTTACAAACTTTTGAAATGAATCTTGAAGAGTCTAAACATGAAACGAATAAAAGAAACAAAAACTATGCTTTCTTTGTGTAAAAAAATGAAACATTTACAAACACAATTGATGAAACTTATGTAGTTGTTGAAGATTTGCAAAAAGAATTAGCCTTGTTGACTAAGAACTTAAACAAGGTCTTCAAAAGGCACTCTAAAAATAAAAAGTCTAGTGAGACTAAGGGAAAGAAGAAGCTTTCTTTTGCTAATAAAAATCCAAAAAGAAAGGAAAAGGCATCTAGTGCCATGAATGTGAGGGGTATGGTCATATTCAGGTAAAATGTTCAAACACACTAAAAAAGAAAAAAAAAATTCAATATAACATGAAACTATGACTTTAAAAGTGAAGATTGTGAAGATTATCATATAAGTAATTATGTTACATTTTCATTCAAGTTCAAAGGTACAGATGATAGTGACAATGATGATAATGATGCAGATACATAGTTAGATTAATCCTATAAAGTCATACTAGACAAATGGGATTTGTTGTGTAATGTGAATGGAAAGCTCAGTGGTGAGGTTTTAAGTCTCAAGGAGAAAAATTGTAAGCTTACCAAGCTCATGTAAGAAAAGAAAGTTCAATTGAACAAAAAAAACTAAACTTGATATTGCTAAAGAGATCTCAAAAAGCTTTTGACAAGAAGTGAAAAACTTGATAAAGTCTTAACTACAACTAAAAAGGAAGTTAAGAAATATAGGTTTGAGAATTTTTGGTAATCATCTTTGCAAAATAAACCTACTATTTTTATGAAAGTAGGAACATCAAGTACCACACTTGAAGACATGCCCAATTTGAAAGGAGAATGGTACCTATCTATCACTATCGTGACGTTGTTGGGCATATAAAACCCATATGTTACAAGATTTTGGGAGATAAGAAAATTCATTTATGGTACAACTAAAGTGACCATAGGAGTTGCCATAACACGGAACATGCTTGTAGATTATATGGAGACAAATGAGCATAAATTTTTTATCATTTCTTATAGTGAATGAAGGCTTCTACAAATATTCTGTGGTATTTTGCCAGTGGTTGCCCAAGACATATGGCTAGAAACATAGAAAATTTGAAAGATATTAAAAGTTACTTTGAGGGTAGAGTTACTTTTGGAGATAGAAAAAAAAGGAAAAAGTTACAAGAAAAAGTACATTGAACATTGAATATTTTCTTACTCTTTAAAAATGTGTTTCTTGTACAATGATTGAAAACAAGTTTGATAAGCATTAGTCAGCTATGTGATCAAGGCCTCCATGTAAAATTTAATAAAGATAGGTGGAAGTTAATTCATGAAGAAAATGTTATAATTATAAAGAGTGTCAAAACCTTTGATAATTGCTATAAGTAACTACATAATTCAAGACGGGGAGATTTAGCATCAAAAGCTAGGACATGTAAGCTATCACAATTTGCAAAGATTAGTTCGATATGATGATATTTAGGGACTTCCAAAGCTTGGTATCGAAATATCCAAACCTTGTGGAAATTATGTACTAGGAAAGCAACATAAGATGTCTTATAAATGTTGAATAATTGAGTGGAGACGATAGAACTGGAGACTTGTATGGAAATAAATAGTAGACTTCGAGGCACGAATGACGCTTTCCAAAGAGAATTATTTGCCCCCAACAAAGTTGCTAAAGGGTTAAGACAAAGGTCCTATCGGGTTACAACGAAGTTTTAAATTTCCTTTGATTAGCAAAATCAAGGAATTCCCTAATTCTTACTTTATCTTCTGAAAATAAGATTGATTGTAATTGTATGTTTTGTGAGCACCATAATGCCTCTATTTATATGCACTCAATGAATACAATTTGAAGAGCCACAACCTTTCATATTAGACATACTCCTTGGGAGAAACATGTCCCACGGAAATGTATTCATTGGATGATGAATCATCACTTTTAATTTGAATAGTGGTTATGAATAATTAAATTTGTAAGATGATAAATCATCACTTTAATTTGAATAGTGCTCATATTAATTTGCAATCTATACTTTCCATCAATCCCCTACTAGATTGCTAATTCCAAAAAATAAGTACACAACGATTATGCATAAAGAAGGGTGTCCGCAGATTGAACCTTCCTTTAGTGCAAACTCTCAGAGTATCAACAAAGTGAATGGTGGCTAGTCGCTTGAACCATCAGTCTTAAAGTTAATACTGGAAAAATTTCACACATAATCAAAAAGTATTAGAGTAAGAATTTAATTTGCTTTAGCACTATTATGGCCATGTGCTCATCCCATTTCATGAACATGTACGAGAGAAAACCATAGAGAAAATCTCGTTGAAGCGGCAACACTTCATGTCCATATAGGTGGATTTCATAACAAGTAATGTCCTTCTATGTTTGTACCAAAAATGAACAAATCATCTACATAGAGACACATAATTACACCATACCTATCGGTGAATTTAGTGTAAATATATTTATTCGTACCATTATGTAAAAAACCATATGACAACCGAGTCAAATTTCTCATACCACTGTTTAGGCACTTGTTTTAAACTATATAATGACTTGATCAACTTACACACACCTTATGTTCATTCCCAGGAAGCATAAAACCTTCTAGTTGCTCCATGTAAACTTCCTTTTCAAGATCACCATTCAAAAAAGCCGTCTCGACATCCATTTGATGTACATGTAACTTATGGATAGGTGTACATGTAACTTATGTAGACTTCCTCTTCCAGATCACCATTCAAAAAAAGCCGTCTTCGACATCCATTTGATGTACTTGTAACTTATGGATAGATGCAAGTGATATAAAAATTTGAATAGAGGTAATCCTAGCCACTAGTGCATAAATGTCAAAATAATCTAGACCTTCTTTTTGCCTAAATCCTTTAGCCACCAACCTAGCCTTAAAGGTTGAAAAACCCGTTGTTGGAGTTTTTTTCCTTTTAAACACCCATTTACACCCGATAAGCTTCGATCCTTGAGGAAGATAAACTAAAATCCAAGTATTGTTGGATAATATTGAATCCATTTCATCATTGGTCGCCTCTTTCCAAAATGATGCATCCCTAGAAGTCATGGCTTCACCATAGGATTGTGGATCACCATCCACATTAAACATTATAGGGATATTCCTAATTACGAATTTTCTATTTCCCTCAACAAGGAATGCTAGAGATTGCGATGAAATGAAATCAGGACCAAAGTCCTTTACTTTTCTCACTCTTTGACTTTTTCTCGCCTCCGTATCCTTATTATGACAAAGACTTCTTTTGGTTTGATCACTTGAGATCATTGGTTGATATTTTTTTCCAAATCTGTTGAATCATTGAAAACCTTATTTTCAATGGATACAACATTTTTTGTTTCAATTATGTTATTTGAGACTAAGTCAAAAACACAATAAGCCTTAAAGTGTTGGGCATATCCAACGAATGCACCTTTGACGGCTTTTGGACCTAACTTTGTTCTCTGTTGGTCGGGAACTCTATAATAAGCCAAACACCCTCACACTTTGAAATAATCTAAGTTTGGCATCTGACCCTTCCATAACTCATATGTAGATACTTTGAATTTTCTCGATGATATTCTGTTAAGAATATAACACGCAATCAATAATGTTTCACCCCATAGATTATATGGAAGTTTAGCATTTAACAACATTGAGCTAACCATATCTATTAAAGTACGTTTCTTTCTTTCCGCCAAACCATTTTGTTGCGGAGTATAAGGCGCAAAACACTCATGTACCGCACATTGTTCCTAAAAAATATATATTAAATTCATTTGAAAAATATTCACTGCTTCTATCACTACGAAGCACTTTGATTTTCTTACTAAACAAATTCTCAACCTCATTTTTAAAACGTTTAAACATATCAAAAGCCTCATATTTATTTCTCATGAGATACACATAAGTAAACCTAGAGAAGTCGTCTATAAAAGCAATAAAATATCATTTTCCACCTCTTGTTAGTATCCCATTTAATTCATAAACATCCGAATAAATTAAATCTAACACTTGTGAATTCCTTTCACACTTATTAGGAAACAACTTCTTGGTAATTTTTGATTGAATACAAATTTCACATTTATCCTCAAACTCATCATTACTTAGACTTATATAACCATTCTTTTGCATATATTGTAAAGTTTTAAAATTAAAATGTGCTAAAGATGCATGCCACAAAGGATAAGATTCCAAGATAGTCTTGAACCCCTTGCTACATAGAATACTTGCAAACACTAAATTCTTTCTCACATCGGAAACATGCAACACATTAGTCAAAGTCAATTTCCCAGATGTGAAGTTGAGTTCCACTGTCCCTTGACCAAGCATTTTAACTAATTGATAGTTGCCTATAAGCACTTCATGGTTTGCCACTAGTTCATAACTCTTGAATTGTTGTCGGTCATACACACATAGATAGTAGCTCCAGAGTCGAGCCACTAATTACATGACTTATCAATCATGGCTATGTTGAATTCAGTAATCATACCAATCTCCAAATTTTTATCCCTCTCGTGACCATGGCCACTAAGTCCATGCCCTCCACCATATTGACTTTGGAAGTTGTGGCATCTTGCTTCTTTTTTAGAAGTCTGAATTCCTTAATATAGTGTTTTTTCCTATTGCAATTATAACAATTGCATGTTTTTTTTCTTCTTATCTTGCACGCCCTTGGTCTCGGATGTGGCCTTTTGCTTACCATTTCGAGAGCTCTTGGACTTACTCACATGGTTCACTTTAGAACTTTGAGGAAGATACACTGCATCATGCTTTCGAGTTTCCTCTTCAATACACAAATGCCTAAGTATTTTCTCCACAGTGAAGTCCTCTACCATATGCAAAAGTTTCTTCCGATAATTGTTCCAAGATGAGGGTTACTTCGAAATGATAGCCCCTAATTGTAACAATTCCAAAATAACAACTTTCAAGTCACGAAGTTTGCTTACAAGGACTTGTAATTCATGAACTTGATCCATGATCGGGATACTATCGAGCATTTTGAATTCGAAATACTTTGTCATTAAAAATTTATTAGTACATTGTCGCTCGATGTTGTATTTCTCTTCAAGAGCTTTCTATATTTCCACCGGGGATTGCATCGACATGTATAGATCATACGATCAATAAGACAATGTGTTGAGGATGTGTCATCTACATGTAAAATTGTCTTCTTCGTGCTTCTTGTTTAGTTTAGCAACTTTCGCAATTTCATCGGAGTTTGCATTTGGAGCAAGATCCTCCACAAGTTAAAGGTTTGGATCCAAAACATATGCCACGTTTAAGATAGTAAGAAGGAGCAACATCTTGTCCTTCTAATGATTAAAGTTTAAACCATCAAATTGATCAATTATCACAAACTCTTGGTTTATCACTTTGAATGGGGTAGTAGCCTCCGTCGCCATCTCCAAAAATAGTTCTCTTTGATTGTTGAATAATTGAGTGGAGATGATAGAACCAAAAACTTGTATGGAAATAAATAGTAAACTTCGAGACACGAATGATGCTTTCCAAAGAGAATTATTTGGCCCCCAACAAAGTTACTAGAAGGTTAAGAAAAAGGTCCTCCCAGGATACAACGAAGTTTTGAATTTCCTTTAATTAATAAAATCGAGGAATTCCCTAATTCTTACTCTATCTTCTGAAAATAAGATTGATTGTAATTGTATGTTTGGTGAGCACCATAAAGTATCTATTTATGTGCACTCAATGAATACAATTTGAAGAGCCACAACCTTTCATATTGGACATACTCCTTGGGAGAAACATGTCCCATGGAAATGTATTCATTGGATGATAAATCATCACTTTTAATTTGAATAGTGCTCATATTAGTTTGCAATCTATACTTTCCATCAATAAGTAGTTGCCACATATAGTGACAAAACATCCATTAGAGTTATTGCACATGGATTTGTTTGTTTCAATGCAAATAGAAAGCATGAGAGTAAGAAATATGTTTTCATTTGTGTTGATGATTATTTAAGACTTGAATTCTTAAAAAACAAATCATAAGCTTCAATAGTTTTAAAAGGCTTTCCACCAGATTGATGATTGAAAATAGTAAAATAATTAGGAAGATCAATCGTATTAGAAGTGGTAATGGTCGTGGTTTTGAGAATGATGAATTTGTAAGCTTTTGTGACATATTTTGGATAGCTGAGGAATTTCCAACCCCAAATAAACCTCAATAAAATGGGATAGTTGAAATAAAGAAATAACAAAGTACTTGATAAGCTATAAAAGTAACATATTTTAATCACATTCTTAATGCATTTTTGGATGATTAACTATATAAATTAGTGAATTTGATGCTTCTAATCCTTTAAATTCATGTTTTTATACTTAGGAGAGCATTTGGGAGCGAAAGGAATGAAAAACGAGCCAAAATTGGACAAAAAAAGTTATTTTCAAGATCCACACGACCTGGGCACACACCTATGTGAGCCACACGGGCTAGACATACTCCCATGTGCCAGCTCGTGTCGATTTCATACTCTGCTTCCTAAATACGTAGAAAACCCCAATTTTAAGGCTTTTTGAGCATTCTAAAGTTTATAAATACCCATTAGAAGAAGACCTAAGGGAGCAATCAGAGAAGATCATAGAAAACACTCAAAGAACACTATCAAAGTCAACTCAGAAGCGGATCTCCATCAAGATTGAATATCTCCTTTTAATTTCTTTCAAAGTTTTATTGAGTTTCGTTATGTCTTGTGATTTTTCTAACTTTGAGATGTTTTCATTTAGGATTATGAACTAATCCCCTAGATACCCAAAGGAGATGGATCCTATGTCGAATCCTATTATTTAATTTTTGTTTTACGTGATAAATATTTAATTCTTATTCTCAGTTCTGTATGCTTATTTCTTATTTTAACGTTTTCGAGATATTAATTCATGTTTAATATGCTTAATTCAATGGAGCAAAAGGCCCTGTTTAAGAGTAGATCTAGCATAATTGAGTGGAGTTGCATTCAATCCTAAAAATAGGACAACATAAATTTACCGAATTAGAGTCAAAACTAATAAGGGAATCCATAGATCAAGTTAATGTGATGATAGGGGTTTTAATTAGAAAGAGACTTCAATTAATCAACCTAGAGTTAGTTGTTCTTACTCTCGAAAGAGATATTAACATAATTTAGAGATTTCTATGGATCAAGACACAAATGAATAAATCATTTAATTTAGTTCATAATAATAGGTGAAATCTAGGTGGATTCTTTCCTGAGTATTGTCTCTCTAATTGGTTATCTTCAATTATTTTCCTATTTTATTCTCTATTGTGTTTTTAGTTAAATTAGTTTCGTAATTTTAGATTAAAACACAATCACTCCAATTTGTTGGCTAAATAATAAAAAGATAGTACTTACTAGTACTTTTAGTCCTCGTAGATATGATATTCTCTACTCACTATAGCTATAGCATTGATCGAAAGGCGTGCTTGCTTTTGTCGTATTTATAGGTAGTGTAGTGATAAACGATTAATTATACATATTTTTACCTCATGTTTAGCCTATATTTTGGATGAATTATTATCAAATTAGTGAGAATTAGTGCTCTTAATCTTTCTTTTTCATATCTTATACTCAGGAGAGCATAGGGAAGAGAAAAAAACGGAAAATGGGCCAAAAACGAAGAAAATGGGCCAAAATGTAAAATCGACACTGCCCAAGAAGTCACCGCACGGCCGTGTGCCACGATGACCATACAGTCCAGCCCCTGACAAGCACGGCCAGGGCACACGGTCGTGCCACCTCAATAGTCCCGAACATGGTCTCTTCTCGAAATCACACAAGCGTGTTCTAGTCGTGAGGAAGAGGAATTTCCCTCGGATTTGGATACTTAGGGGCTAAGAAAGCCATTTTAAACTCTATATAAAGAGCCCAGGAGGCAACTCTAAAGATATACTCTTTTCTCTCAAGAAAGAGTGCCATAATTCTGCCAACACAAGGAGTGAAAGCAAGGGATTACTCCAAGGAAAGCTGATTGATTCATCCCAGAAGCCAGAATTTTACATCAAGACAGAGGATCTCCCTAAATTCCTTCAAGGGTTTTTGGGTTCTTTATGTTTTGTTATCTTAACACTTCTGAGATGTTTTCTTTCTTTATTATGAACTAAACCCCTCAAATACTTGAGGGGGATGAAACCTAAGATAAATCTTGTTATTATTTATTCTTGAATTATTTAATAAATACTTGAATTGTTCTTAATTATGTGTTCTTCATTCTTGATTTAATAATCCTAGGTATTACTTCAAGAACTTGATGTGCTTAGGCAGATGAGCAAAAGTCCCTGTTTTAAGAGTAGATCTATCATAATTAATCGGAGTTGCGTGTAACCCTAGACATAGGGCGACATAAATCTGCCGAATTAGGGTTAAACCTAATAGGGGGATCCATAGATCGAATTAATGCAACCTAGGGTGTTAATTAATAAAGAAACTTTAGTTAACAACCTAGGCCTAGTTGTTCTTATCCTCGACAGAGGTATTAACATAAGTTAGGGATCTCTACGGATTAAGTCAAGCGAAGACATCATCTAGTTCAAGAAGTTAATAACAAGTGACGTCTAGGTGGATTCTCCCTTAAGTATTACTCATATCAATCAGCTTTTCCTTGAAGTTTTCCCCAATTTACTTTTTGTGCACTTTTAGTTAGTTTTAGAATTAGTTTCAATTAATCCTCTTTTATTTTTAGGCTAGATAATAGAAAGGAAGTAAGTATTAGTACTTTTGGTTCCCTTGGGTACGATAACTCGGTCTTGCCGCTAAATTATACTACTGTTCGATAGGTGCGCTTGCCTTTAAAATCGTGATATTAGTTATTTTTTGGTGTGATCAGTTTTTATAAATTTTATTACTTAATATCGCGAGCATATCAAGTTTTTAGCGCCGTTGCCAGGGAACTAAAATATTAAGAAAACTCGATTTCTATTACTTTAGCCATTACTATATTTATTTATTTTCAGGTTTTATTTATTTTATTTTTATTTTTATTTTTCTTTATTTTTATTTTTATTTTTCCTTCTAGGTATTTCTAGTTTATGACTAGAAACAACCCGGCAGGACCATTACTTTTTGACGAAGATTTAAAAGCGACAGTCCGCAGAAATCGCAGAGAGATCAGACGAAGCCTACAATATCCAGAACAAGATCAAGAACAAAGGCCAGAACCTACAGAAGAGATGGAAGCAAATCAAAACATTCCACCACCTCCCACAATAGTCACGCCGCTCGCAAATCAAGAACAAACTCCTCGCACTATGTATGATTATGCTAAACCTAGTTTGGCTGGTACCTAAACTAGCATTCTTAGACCTACTATTGCTGCTAATAATTTTGAATTAAAGCCTAACACTATTCAGATGATACAGCAATTTGTGCAGTTTGATGGTTTACAAGATGAAGATCCAAATTCACACATAGCCAATTTTTTGGAACTTTGTGATACTTTTAAAATTAATGGCGTTTCTGATTATGCCATTTGTCTAAGGCTATTTCCATTCTCTTTGAGAAATAAAGCCAAACAGTGGTTAAACTCTTTACCACGAGGCTCAATCACCACATGGGAACAGATGATCGAAAAATTTTTACTTAAATATTTTCCTCCAGCTAAAACAGCTAAATTACGAAACGATATCTCTTCTTTTGTGCAGATGGATTTAGAAACACTCTACGATACTTGGGAGAGATACAAGGATCTTTTGAGAAGATGCCCTTATCATGGCCTACCTTTATGGCTCCAAGTTCAAACCTTTCACAACGGTTTGAATCCATCAACAAGGCAAATGATCGACGCAGCCGCAGGAGGAACAATTAACAATAAAACACCCGAAGCAGCTTACAAATTTATTGAAGAAATGTCACTGAATAACTATCAGTGGCAGGTCATGAGGACAAAGCCGACAAAAGCTGTAGGAGTTTATAATATTGATGCCGTCACTATGCTTACTAACGAAGTAGAACTTTTAAATAAAAAAGTTTGATAATTTTGTTGGTTCTACGCAGGCACAACCAGTGATGCAGTGTGATACAACTCCAGTAATTATGTTGAATCCGGACTATTCACCTTATGGACATAGCATGGAAACAAAGCAAGCCAACTACATGGGAAACAATTCTAGACCTCAAAATAACCCTTATAGTAATACTTACAATGCAGGTTCGAGAAATCACCTCAATTTTTCATGGGAAGGATAAGGAAATGAAAGACAACAACCTCCTCCGGGATTTTAGCAGCCACCACCACAACAAGAGAAAAAGCCGAATCTTGAAGAGATGTTCACCAAATTTATGGCCGCATCAGAAACTCGTTTCCAGCACACTGAAACGACAGTAAAGAACCAGCAAGTATCAATTCAAGGGCTTAAGAATCAAATCGGTCAACTTATGAAATTAATTTCAGAAAGACCGCAAGGTGGACTACCAAGTTATACTGAGCCAAATCCCAGAGAACATGTCAAAGCAATTACTCTAAGAGATGGGAAAGTCCTAGCCGAACCAGAAAAGAAATCTACTCCGGAATCTTCAGGAGACAAGGCAGAGGAACCCAAGGAAAACACTCCACCAACACTCAAGGAATACCAACCGCCCATTCCATATCCGGTAAAGTTAAAGAAAGACCGTACAGACGCCCAATTCGGTAAATTTCTTGAACTTTTTAAACAATTACACATTAACTTACCTTTTGTTGAAGCGATTTCACAAATGCCGAAGTACGCGAAGTTCCTTAAGGAACTTCTGATAAATAAAAGGAAGTTGGAAGAATTAGCCACAGTGGAACTCAACGAGGAATGCTCAGCTATTCTCCAGAATAAACTACCGGTAAAACTGAAAGATCCAGGGAGTTTTACTATTCCTTGCTTAATTGGTAGTTTACTTATTAATAAAGCCTAAGCCGATTTAGGTGCTAGCATTAATCTCATGCCTTACAAAATGTTCAAGCAACTAGGTCTAGGGGAACCAAACTACTAGGATGAGTATTCAACTAGCTGATAGATCTGTTAAATATCCTAGGGGAATCATAGAAGATGTGCTAGTAAAGGTAGATAAATTTATATTCCCTGTTGACTTTGTTGTGCTTGATATGGATGAGGATATTGAGGTACCTTTAATTTTAGGACGTCCATTCTTAGCCACTACTAGAGCTATTATTGATGTAAGGGATGGTAAATTAATACTTAGAGTTGGTGAGGAAGAAGTCGTTTTTAAAATCTATGATACTATGAAATTTTCTAAAGAACAAGATGATTCCTGTTATTTTGTTGATATTATTGATTACTTTGTTCAAGATAAGTTTCAGGAACTTTCTATAGCAGACACATTGGAACTGTGTCTTGTTCAAGGTGGGGGAGAAGATGAAGTTACCACTGAAATTGAGGAACTAAGAAAGGAGTTAGATTCTAATGAAATCATCACAAGACACATAAGTTATGAAAGTATAAAGATGAATGATGAGTTGAGACAGAAACCTTCTATTGATAAACCCCCCAAATTAGAGTTGAAGCAACTACTAGATCATCTACAATATGCCTTTTTAGGGGAAGATTTAACTCTACCAGTCATTATCGCATCAGATTTGAGCATTACAAAAAAAGAAGAACTACTCCATGTGTTAAGGGAACACAAGCATGCTATAGCTTGGAAAATTACAGATATTAAGGGAATTAATCCGTCCTTTTGCACCCAAAAAATTTTAATAGAAGATGAATTTAAACCATCAGTACAAGCTCAGAGACGATTGAATCCCAACATGAAGGAAGTTGTAAAAGCCAAGGTAATTAAACTTCTAGATGCAGGCATTATTTATCCTATTTTTGACAGTTCTTGGGTAAGTCCTGTGCAGGTTGTTCCTAAAAAGGGAGGCATGACTGTGGTATCTAATGACAAAAAAGAGGCAATACCTACAAGAACAGTCACTGGATGGAGAGTTTGTATTGATTATAGGAAGCTGAATGACGCCACGCGAAAAGATCATTTTCTCTTACCCTTTATTGATCAGATGTTGGAAAGATTATCAGGACATATGTATTATTATTTCCTAGATGGCCTCTCTGGTTACTTCCAAATCCTGATAGCTCCAGAAGATTAGGAGAAAATGACATTCACATGCCCATACGGTACGTTTGCTTATCGTAGAATGCCTTTTGGTTTATGTAACGCTCCTGCTACTTTTCAGCGATGCATGCTAGCTATCTTCAATGAATTCGTGGAAGACATCATGGAGGTATTTATAGATGATTTTTCAGTTCGGTAATTCTTTCCAATTTGTCTTAATAACCTAAAACGTGTTTTGATAAGATGTGAAGAGACAAATTTAGTGCTAAACTGGGAAAAATGCCACTTTATGGTTCAAGAGGGTATTGTTTTAGGACATAAAATTTCTAGAAAAGGGATAGAGGTAGATAAAGCAAAAATTGAAACATTGAAAAATTACCTCCCCCTAATTCAGTTAAGGCTATAAGAAGCTTTTTAGGACACGCCAGTTTTTATCGCAGATTTATTAAAGATTTTTTTAAAATAGCTAAGCCTTTAACAAAGTTACCAGAAAAAGACATGCTTTACAATTTTGACCAAGAATGTTTAGACTCTTTTAATGCTCTAAAAGAAAAGTTAGTCAATTCCCCGATTATGATTTCACCTGATTGGAATCTACCTTTTGAACTAATGTGCGATGAAAGTGATTTTGCAGTAGGTGCAGTTTTGGGACAACGAAGAGACAAGCACTTTCAATCGATTTATTATGCTAGCAGAACTTTGACAGCCGCTCAAGCAAATTATACTACCACAGAAAAAGAATTGCTAACTGTTATTTTTACATTTGATAAATTCAGATCTTATTTAATTTTGTCAAAAGTCATTGTTTATACTGACTATTCTGCTCTTCGCTACCTCTTAACTAAAACTGATGCAAAACCTCGATTAATAAGATGGATTCTATTGTTACAGGAATTCGATTTAGAAATAAAGGACAAGAAAGGAGCTGAAAACCTGGCAGCAGATCACCTTTCAAGATTAGAAAACACGCAACCCAAGTACCTTGACAAAATAAACGATTTGTTCCCTGAAGAATAACTCTTATCCTTAGCAGATGCAACAGTTCCTTGGTTTGCTGATTTTGCAAATTATTTAGCAGCTCACATAACCTCAAAAGGGTTGACCCATAAGCAAAATAAGTGATTCTTCGCTGATGTGAAAAACTACTTTTGGGAGGATCCTTTTCTTTTTCGAATTTGTGCAGATCAGGTTATTCGAAGATGCGTTACTGAAACAACAGCATACCAGATTTTAAATCACTGTCATTCAGGACCCACAGGAGGATATCACAGTGGAGCCGAACTGCTCATAAGGTACTCGAATCAGGCTTTTACTGGCCTACACTTTTCAGGGATGCCAACAGGTATGTGACCTCTTGTGATAAATGTCAGCGAACAGGTAATATTTCTCAACATAATGAAATGCCTCAGAACTATATACTTTCATGCGAAATATTTGATGTATGGGGTATTGATTTCATGGGTCCATTCCCTACTTCATTTGAAAATAAGTACATCCTAGTAGTGGTAGATTATATATCAAAGTGGGTGGAAGCCCAAGCCTTACCTAGTAATGATGCTAGAATGGTAGTACGATTTTTGAAGAAACTCTTCTCTCGATTTGGAACACCTAGGATAATTATTAGTGATAGGGGCACACATTTTTGCAATGCCCAGTTTGAAAAAGTCTTAAAAAGGTATGGAGTACACCATAGAATAGCTACCCCTTATCACTCACAAATCAGTGGTCAATTCGAAGTGACAAATAGGGAATTAAAATGCATACTAGAGAAAACAATAGAAACAAGTAGAAAGGATTGGTCAAGGAAAATAGATGATGCTTTATGGGCTTACAGAACTGCTTTTAAAACACCCATAGGTACATCTCCTTATAAGCTTGTCTATGGAAAAAGTTGTCATTTGCCATTTGAACTTAAACATAAAGCATTTTGGGCTATCAAATCTTTTAAACATTAATTTTAAGCTGGCGGGTAAGAAGAGATTAATGCAGTTAAATGAACTAGATGAATGGCGTTGCAATGCATACGAGAGCTCACGACTATATAAGGAAGCCATGAAGCGACGTCATGACAAAAGACTGAAACAACCTAAGCAGTTCAGAACAGGTGATCTTGTCTTACTCTGCAATTCAAGGCTGAAACTATTTCCTGGAAAACTCAAGTCAAGGTGGTCAGGTCCATTCACTGTTCAAACTGTCTTTCCATACGGCACAATTGAGGTAACTCACCCTGACCACGGTACATTCAAGGTAAACGACCATAGGCTTAAACATTATAGAGGTGAGAATTTTAAAGATAAAAGGGAGGAGTTTCATCTCCACGAAATCTCTTCATGATACATCCAGAAAGAGTCGAGCTTAGACTCTAATTAAGTACTTCTCGGGAGGCAACCCGAGCACTAACTTAGTAAATTTTCGTCTATTTTGATTTTAGTGTTTTCATGCATCAACTAACCCTTTTTAAATGTAGAGATTTAAGGCCACACGGCCATTCCCACGGGCGTGTCCCAGGCCATGTGAACACTTCAAACAGAGGCACGGTCGTGTACCGAGACTGTGTATAAACAGAGCACAAGTTTTCTCAAAACATAGGCCACTGATAAATAGCCACGGCCGTGCGATATGGCCGTGGCAACCTTTCAAGTTCAACATAGGCTACCAACAACACCCCACGGCCGTGTGACATAGCCGTGGCAACCCTGCAGTATCAACACGGGCTTACACAAACACCCACGCCCGTGTCCCTAGACCATGGAAGACACTGTCAAATAAGACACGGCCGTGGAACATATCACACAAATGTGTGAAAAACGAATACGATTGCACACGGTCGTGTAAATAGCCACATGACCGTGGGAGTGACGAAGAACCAATCGCACACGGCCGTGCAAAACAGTAACACGGGCGTGTACTTCGAACCAGGCGCCCCAAAACCCTCGAATTTCGAAAGAGACGGGCAAAACATGACTCACACGGGCGTGGGACAGGCCCGTGTGACCCAAAAACTATAAATAGGGGCCACTATTCATTTCCTTCCTCACTCAAACCCCTCAAATCCTCCTCCCCCAACTACCATAAGCGCCGCCACAGCCCTCAAAACACCACCACCCTCGAAATTAGCCGACCCACGCCCGTGCAAACCCGACCCACGACCGTGCAACCTTATATTCGGTTCTATTTTCTCATTTTTCTCATTTATTTTTAGTTATATTTCATTTTTTTATTTAGTTAAATTTTACTTTATTCTAATTGTTAATTTAAGCATGGAAGTAGTTATATTAGGATGAATACTCTAGAATAGTATAGAATATATTAGGATTGCATGCCATTTAAATTCATTTATTGTATGCCACTTAAATTCATATTTGCATGCCATTTTTCTCATTTATTTACTATAAATACATACTTATATTTCTTAATTTTGTTGCAAATTTCAAAATGATTAATTTCTACTATTCAAGTTAATCCTCATTTTTTATTTTCTTAAGAACGTTATCATTCTAATCTACATTTTAATTATTATCTATCTAGTTTAATCTCAATCTTTAGGACTAATGCTTGTTATTTTATTTCAGATACTATGTCGTCATCACGTGATAGGAAAACTGCCGTCCCCGTCTTTAAGAAACATAAGGGGCCAGGAAGTTCATCAGCGAGGCCCACCTTCGAGGCTCAACACCTATTCATCATATTTTCCCAAGCCTCGCAGGAGGAGCATTATCAACTACTTCGAGCCCGCCCTATATCCACGGGCCGCTGCATAGATTGAGGTGACCTCGAGCAGGTACATCTAGTGGACGACGTCTGGGCCCTATTGATGACCGAGCCATGGGAGCAGTTCTTCCAGATTATCGAGTCCACCTACTTGGAACTCACCTTCGAGTTCTGCTCCACATTCCATCTACAGACCGTGATGACGAGATTTGATGATCAGGGGATGGTCCAGTTCCGTCTGGGAGGACTCGTACGACACCTCAGCGTGCCAGAGTTCAGCTCCGCACTTGGGCTCTACACAGAGCAATTTATGGCAGACGAGGATTTCCCCAACCTTTCTCATCGCATCCATATCCAGCCCATCGACTGCTGGCAAGAGATCGCCCCAAGACGTCAAATCTATAACCCCAACGTCAGTAAGGCGACCGCCCTCGTTCCATCTCTGAGGTACATTCATGCTCTCCTTGCTCACACTTTGACAGGTAGACGAGAGAGCACCGACGTTGTCAACACTCACGACGTCTACTTCCTATGGTGTATGGCGAACGGACACGTCATCGACTTAGCATACTTCATCGCGCACGCCATGCAGCATCAGACGGAGAGGCACCGCAGAGGCGTCTTATACATGGGGCCCTACATCACATGCTTGGCCCGTCACTTCGGGCTCCTCAACAGTTCAGCCCAGACATCCTCCTACACACTCATCGATCAGATGTCTCCTCAAGGCATCCAGACTATGCTACATATGAGGATGATCGAGCGGAGGCTAGGAGGCACCCCCTTTTAGTTCCGCCTCATTTAGGAGGATGAGGAGCCAGAGGACATTCCTGATGATGTCCCACCACCAAAGGAGGATGCGCCGGTCGAGCCACCACGACCCGATGACCAGCCCATGCAGCGGCCGCCCACGCTAGCCTATCTGAGCGCTTCTCACAGTTCAAGCAGCAATGCTTTCGGCACCTCGATTATATCTATGCCACCTTAGAGTAGATATGCCAGCACCTCAACATCACTCCACTGCCACCGCGTGACCCACATGAGGATCAGAGATATCTATTCCTCCTAACTTTATTTTTTATCTTAATTTTTAATTTTTCTTTTTATTTTTATTTTAACTCTGATCCCTATTTTTACCTTTTCCTTTCTTCTAACTTTATTTTCCTTTTCCTTTTTATTTTTAATTCACTTTCTCTTTTTCATTATTTGAATTTTAGTATTTTTAGAACTTAGTTTATTATTTTCCTTTTATTTCTTTTTCTATTTTTCATATCGGCTAATCCCTAATGAGTAATCTCTCTTAATTTAAATTTCCCATGACTAATAAATACTTTCGCAGTTTCAAAGGAGCTTTACAGCTCAAATCTCTACGAAAAAGGGAACACCTCGCCACAACTGCCAACTCTTCCAATCTCCGTCTCACTAATCCATCCAAAGCAGGGAGTTTCATACCTCTCCCTATCTTATGATCTTATGCTTTTATTGATACTAATGTTATCTTTGTACATTGAGGGCAATGTACATCTTAAGTGTGGGGGGAGGGGGAAATCTATTTTCAGTTTTTACACTCTCTTTGAAATCCCTGAACTTTCTCACTTTTACTCTTTGCATCATCTTCAGTCTCCTATTAGGGATATATTCTGATTGATTTATGATTTTTATTAATATGTGAGAATTAAGACATAGGTGCTTGTACTTTGCTTATTCAAACTCTAAAACATTAGGGAATCAAGCATGATAAGTTGAAATTTTTGAGAACTCCAATTTTTGCATAAGTTCTTTTCCCTAATTCTAAGTGTTATCTTGAGATTTGAAATTCGCAGAATTGACCTCAAAAGCCATAATTCTGGTGAGATTTTTAAGCTTTTTGAGCATACATTCTTTTGTGCTCAATTTTATTGTTGCTTTGAGTGAGTCAACATTGATTTGTTATTCTAGAACTTGCTTTGATTATACATGTCGAGACCACATCATTGATTTGATACACTGAAATGATAAAGGCACCTAGGATTTAACCCACTTACTCCACAAAAGCCTACCTCCATAAATAACCCCTAGTGAACCCCATTTAACCTAACAACCTTTTCTTTGACTTACTCTAATATTAACCTATAACCCATTTTTGTTGAAGTCCATTCAATTACTTTGATCCCTATTTTTGTCGAGATCTGAGTTGAAATTTTCATCTAGCTTTATTCTCTTTTCCAGATTGAAAAGTTTTATTCAATTTATTGTATCTTAAAAAAAACTTATGTACTAATTCAGTTGTAATCTGTAATAGTTCAAATAGTTTTTGCATATTTTTATTTTAAAGCTACCGAGGCAGAAATGATGTTATTACAAAAATTAGCTCAAGAAATATGTTCCAGTGATAGAAATTTTTCTAGCTAGATAATTTTTCAGTTCAATCTCGATTCTAACCCTCTTTTGCAGCCTATAACAACACCCCTAACCAAGCCCCGTTACAACCATTACAAGACCTTTTGATCGATGTATCATATCAATCTATAGTGGTGGAGATGTGATTTTCTTGCAAGCCTATGGTAATAACTTTTCAGATTGACTAGAGAGTGCTTAAATCTTGAACCCTAAACACTTTGAGTGGATAGAGTGAATCCTTAGTGAGGATGTCAACTTCTGTTAATTAAGATGGAGAGATAACTACTTAGGCAATAGGAAGAAACTAATGTTTCAATGATAAAATTCTCAACTTAAAGTGATTGAGTCTTTAATGTTCTTTTGATTGAATTTTCATTGTACAATTACCTGTGGATTGGTTTGAAACATTATTGATAAGGATTGTAAGTTGAGAAGAATGATTCTTTATTAGGGATTGAGATTTTGTTTGAGGACAAGTAAAGGCTTAAGTGTAGGGGTAATTGATAAACGATAAATTATACATATTTTTACCCCATGTTTAGCCTATATTTTAGATGAATTACTATCAAATTAGTGAGAATTGGTGCTCTTAATCTTTCTTTTTCATATCTTATACTCAAGGGAGCATAGAAAAGAGAAAAGAACGAAAAATGGACCAAAAACGGAGGAAATTGGCCAAAATGTGAAATTGACACGGCCCAAGAAGTCACCACACGGCCGTGGCACACGGTCGTGCCACACGAAGACCACACGGTCTAGCCCCCAACAAGCACGGCCAAGGCACACAGCCGTGCCACCTCAACAGTCCCAAATACGGTCTCTTATCGAAATCACACGGGCGTGGCACACGGGTGTGTTCTAGTCGTGAGGAAGAGGAATTTCACTCGGATTTGGATACTTAGGGGCTAAGAAAGCCATTCTAAACTCTATATAAAGACCCCAGGAGGCAACTCTAAAGATATACTCTTTTCTCTCAAGAAAGAGTGCCATAATTCTGCCAACACAAGGAGTGAAAGCAAGGGATTACTCCAAGGAAAGCCGATTGATTCATCCCAGAAGTCAGAATTCTACATTAAGACAGAGGATCTCCCTAAATTTCTTCAAGGGTTTTTGGGTTCTTTATGTTTTGTTATCTTAATACTTCTGAGATGTTTTCTTTCTTTATAATGAACTAAACCCCTCAAATACTTGAGGAGGATGAAACCTAAGACAAATCTTGTTATTATTTATTCTTGAATTATTTGATAAATACTTGAATTGTTTTTAATTATGTGTTCTTCATTCTTGATTTAATAATCCTAGGTATTACTTGAAGAACTTGATGTGCTTAGGCAGAGGAGCAAAAGTTCCTGTTTTAAGAGTAGATCTACCATAATTAAGCAGAGTTGCATGCAACCCTAGACATAGGGCGACATAAATCTGCCGAATTAGGGTCAAACCTAATAGGGGGATCCATAGATCGAATTAATGCAACCTAGGGTGTTAATTAATAAAGAAACTTTAGTTAACAACCTAGGCCTAGTTGTTCTTATCCTCGACAGAGGTATTAACATAAGTTAGGGATCTCTACAGATCAAGTCAAGCGAATACATCATCTAGTTCAAGAAGTTAATAACAAGTGACGTTGATAACGACTCGCGATATTGAGTAATAAAATTTATAAAACTGATCACACCTAAACTAACTAATATCACGATCTTAAAGGCAAGCGCACCTGTTGAACAATAGTATAGTTTAGTGGCAAGACTGAGTTATCATACCCAAGGGAATCAAAAGTACTAGTACTTACTTCCTTTCTATTATCTAGCCCAAAAATAAAGAGAGTTGATTTAAACTAATTCTAAAACTAACTAAAAGTGCACAAAAAGTAAATTAGGGAGAAACTTTTCGGAAAAACTGATTGATATGAGCAATACTCAAGGAAGAATCCACCTAGACTTCACTTATTATTGATTTCTTGAACTACATAATTAATTACTTGCCTTGATCCGTAGAGATCCCTAACTTATGCTAAACCCTCCGTCGAGGCATAGAGCAACTAGGCCTAAGTTGTTAATTAAAGTTCCTTTATTAATTAACTCCCTAGGTTGCATTAATTCGATCTATGGATCCCCATATTAGGTTTGACCCTAATTTGGCAGATTTATGTCGCCCTATGTCTAGGGTTGCATGCAACTCCGCTTAATTATGGTAGATCTACTCTTATCACAGGGACTTTTGCTCATCTGCTCTAAGCACGTCAATTTCTTGAAATAATACCTAGGATTATAAAATCAAGAATGAAGAACACATAACTAAGAACAATTCAAGCAATTATCATATAACTCAATAAATACTAACAAGATCTGTCTTAGGTTTCATCCCCCTCAAGTATTTGAGAGGTTTAGTTCATAATAAAGAAAAGAAACATCTCAGAAGATAATAAATAGCAAAACATAAAGAACCCGAAAACCCCTGAAGGAATTTAGAGAGATCCTCAGTCTTGATGTGGAACTCTAGCTTCTGGGATGAATCAATCAGCTTCCCTTGGAGTAATTCCTTGCTTTTACTCCTCGTGTTGGCAGAAAGATGGCGCTCCTATTGGGAGAAAAAGAGTACACCCTTAGAGTTGCCTCCTAAGGTCTTTATATAGAACTTTGGGGAGCCTTTCTTAGCCTCTGAGCATCCAAATCCGAGTGAAATTCCTCTTCCTCACGACAACACGCCCGTGTGCCACGCCCGTGTGACTTCGACAAAGGCCGTGTGAGATTCTGTCGTTTGAGGCACGGCCGTATGGCCTGGCCATACTTGTCGAGGCTGGACCGTGTGGATTTCGTGTGGCACGGTCGTGTTCCACGACCGTGTGATGGCTTCTTGGGCCGTGCGTTTGCATATTTTGGCCCGTTTTCTCTAGTTTTCAGTCTATTTTTCGTTCTTTTCTCTTTCCTTTGCTCTCCTGAGTATAAGATGTGAAAAAGAAAGATTAAGAGCACCAATTCTCACTTAATTGATAATAATTCATCTGAAATATATGCTAAACATGAGGTAAAAATATGTATAAATTAGCGTTTATCAAATACCCCCACACTTAGGCCTTTGCTTGTCCTCAAGCAAAATCTCAATTCCTAAATAAGAATCATTCTTTTCAACTCACAATCTTTATCAATAATGTTTCAAATTAATCCACAGGTAAGCATACAACGAAAATTCAATCAAAAGAACATTAAAGATTTAATTATTTTAAGTTGAGAATTTTATTATAGAAACATAAGTTTTTTTCTTTCTTCTAAGTAGTTCTCTCTCCATCTTAATTAACAGGAGTTGACATCCTCACTAAAGGTTCACTCTATCCACTCTAAGTGTTTAGGGTTCAAAAATTAAGCACTCTCTAATCAACCTGAAAAGTTATTACCATAGGCTTGCTCGAAAATCAAGTCTCCACCACTGTAGATTGATATGATACATCAATCAAAAGGTCTTTTAAAGGTTGTAATGGGGCTTGGTTAGGGTGTTGTCATAGGCTGCAAAAGAAGGGTTAGAATCGAGATTGAACTGAAAAGTTATCTAGCTAGAAAAATCTCTATCTCTGGGAACATATTTCTCGAGCTAATTCTCATGATAATATCAATTTTGCCTTGGTAGAAATATGCAAAAACTAATTGAACTACTATAAATTACAACTGAATACATGTTTTTTTTAAGAACAATTTATCTATGATACAATACTTTGAATGAAACTTTACAATCTGAAAGGAGAATAAAGCTAGATAAAAATTTCAACTCAAATCTCGACAAAAATAGGGGTCAAAAGAATTGAATGAAATTCAACAAAAAATTGGGTTATTGGTTAATTATTAGGGGTAAGTCAAAGAAAAGGTTGTTAGGCTCAATGGGGTTCACTAGGGGTTAATTTATGGAGGTAGGCTTTTTGTGGAGTAAGTGGGTTAAATCCTAGGTGCCTTTATCATTTCGGTATATCAAAGCAATGATGTGGTCTCGACATGTATAATCAAAGCAAGTTCTAGAATAACAAATTAGTATTGACTCACTCAAAGCAATAATAAAAATGAGCACGAAAGGATGTATGCTCAAAAGGCTCAAAAATCTCACAAAAATTATGGCTTTTAATGTCAACCCTGTGAATTTCAAATCTCAAGATAACATTTAGAATTAGGGAAAAGAACTTATGCAAAAATTGTAGCTCTCAAAAATTTCAACTTATCATGCTTGATAATCTAATGTTTTTAAAGTTTGAATATTCAAAGTACAATTTCCTATTTCTTAATTCTCACATATCAATAGAGATCATAAATCAATCAGAATTAATTCCTAATAGGAGACTGAAGATGATGCTATTGAGAACAGTGCAATTAGTTAGAACAATTTTAGGGATTTCAAAGAGAATGAAATAGAATTTGAAGTATATTCCCCCCCACACTTAAGATGTACATTGCCCTCAATGTACAAAGATAAAATTAGTAGCAATATAAGCACAAGATCAAAAGGTAGGGAAGGGTAGGAAACTCCCTGACTTTTGGATGAATATGTGAGACAGAGATTGGGCTTGGAAGAGCCAGCTGTTGTGGCATGGTGTTCCCTTTTTTTGTAGAGATTTGAGCTGTAGAGCTCCTTTGAAACTGCGAATGGATTTATTAGTCGTGGGGAATTTGGATCAATAGAAATTACTTGTTAGGGGTTGGCCGGTATGAAAAATAAAACAAAACAAAATATTAAAAATGCTAATATGCAAAAATAAAAGGAAAGAAAATATAAATAAACTGAAAAAGAAAAATAAAGTTAGTAAAAAAAAAAGAAAAAATAAATATTAGTGTTCAAATCTAAGTGAAGATAGAAATAATGAGAAAAAAGAAAATAAATATAAGAGGATCTAGTCCTCGGATAGATCGCGTAGTGGTGGGGTGATTCTCAAGTGCTGACCTATCTGCGCCAAAATGGCGTCGATATAATCAAGGCGCCAGAAGTATTATCGCTCATGTATTTCAGCATGTGGGGCTGCTGCCTGGGTGGGCCGTCTGGGGCATGGTGGCTTGGCAGGCTTTTCCTCCTCTGGTGGTGGTGGTGGGACATCATCAGTAATGTCCCCTGGGTCTTCGCCTTCTTAGACAAGGCGGAAGTGGAAGTGTCCGCCACCTGGTCGTCGCTCTATCATCCTTATGTGTAACATGCTCTGGATGCCCTGCGAAGACATCTGGCCGAGGAAAGCATAGGAGGATGTTTGGGCCATAGTGTTGAATAGGCCAAAGTAGTGGCCTAGTCTCGTGATGTAAGGGCCCATGGATATGATGCCTTTCCGGTGCCACTCAGTCTGGTGCTGCATGGCAAGTGCGATGAAGTATGCGAGGTCGATAGCGTGACCATTAGTCATGCACCAGAGGAAGTAGATGTCGTGAGTATTGACGACGCCTGTACTCTCTCGCCTACCTATCAGAGTGTGAGCGAGGAGAGCATGAATGTACCTCAAAGAAGGAGCGAGAGCGGTCGCCTTACTGACGCTGGGGTTATAAACTTGTCGCCCCGGAGCAATCTCGTACCAACTGTCGACGGGCCGGATATGGATGCGACTGGAAAGGGTGGGGAAGTCATCCTCTGCCATGAACTGCTCGGTATAAAGACCGAGGGCCGTGCCAAACTCTGGTACACTCATCTATCGCACGAGACCTCCTAAACGGAATTAGACCGTAACTGGATCGTCGAATCTATTCATTACGGTCTGGAGGTGGAAGGTGGAGCAGAACTCGAGGATGAGTTCTAGATATGTCGGCTCTACGATATAGAAGAATTGCTCCCATGGTTCCGTCATTAGTAAGGCCCGGACATCGTCCACTAACTGTATTTGCGCGAGGGCGTCCCAGTCTATGCAGCGGCAGGTGGAGATAGTGCAGGCCCGTAGTAGTTGATATCGTTCCTCCTGGGAGGCTTGCGAAAAGTGATAAACGGGTGGCGTTCCTCGGATATGGGCCTGGATGAGGAACTTCCCAGTCCTTTTCGTTTCTTGGAGACGGGGACAGCAGTCTTTTTACCGCGTGAAGATGACATGGTATCTAACATAAAATAACAAAAGTATTAGTCCTAAATATTGAAATTAAACTAAATAGATAAAAAATATAGATGAAAAATGTAAAAAATTTAAAATGAGAATTAACCTAAATAGTAGAATCTAATCATATTGGGTTGTAATAAAATGAAAGGCTTATGGGTATGTATATATACTAAAATTGGACAAAATGGCATGCAAATATGGGTCTAAATGGCAAAATAAAATAAAATCTAAATGGCAAAATGAAATGAGTTCCAAGTGGCAAACAAATATGAAAGGCAATCTTAATATATTCTATACTATTCTAGACTATGCATCCTGATTCTTCTAATTCCATACTCAAATTATCATCTAGAATAAAGCAAAATGAAATATATAGATAATAAAATTGAAATAGAAATAAATAAATGAGAAAAATTGAGAGAATAGAACCAAAATTGAGTGTGCACAGTCGTGGGTTGAGTGGGCACGGGCGTGGGTAGGTTGGATTCGGGTATGGTGGTGTTTGGAGGGCTGTGGCGGCGTTTGTGATGGTTTTGAGAGGAGTTTGGGTAAGGGATTTTAGGGTTTGAGTTAAAGGGGAAGTGAATAGTGGCCCCCTATTTATATATTTTGGGGCACACGGGCATGTCGCACGCCGGTACGCGTCGGGTTTTGCCCGTGTTATTCGAAAATTGGTGGTTATGGAGCACCTAGTTTCGATGAGCACGCCCGTGGGGGTAGGTTGCACGGCCGTGGGAGATCGGGTCTTCGTGACTTACACGGTCGTGTGATGGTAGGCACTGGCGTGGGAGATGGTGTTCGTGATTGACACAGGCGTGTGGTATGAGCCACGGGCGTGCCAAATTTGACAGTGTCTTCAACGGGCTAGAGACACGGGCGTGGGACTAAATGTGAGCCCGTGTTGATGCTTTAGGGTTGCCACGGCCATGTCGCACGGCCGTGGAAAATTGTTTGTAGCCCGTGTGGACTTCATAAGGGTGCCACGGCCTTGTCGCACGGCCGTGGGGTTTTGTCTGTAGTCCGTGTTTTGGGAAAATTCTGTTCTGTTTGTACACGGTCGGGGTGCACGACCGTGTCCCTGTTTTAAAATTTCGCACGGCTTAGGCACGCCCGTGTGCCTGGCCGTGTGGTCCTAATCTTCTGCATTAAAAATTTAGTTTATGCATAAAAAATACTAAAACAAAATTAAGGAAGGAATGATTACTAGGTTAGTGCTCGGGTTGCCTCCCGAGAAGCGCTTATTTGGAGTCTAAGCTCGACTCTGCCTGGATGTGTCATGACGAAATTTCGTGGAGCCGAAGCCCCTCCCTATTTTCTGTAAAATTCTCACCTCTATAATGTTTAAGCCTATGGCCGTTTACCTTGAATATACCATGGTTAGGGTGAATTACCTCAATGGTGCCGTATGGAAAGACATTTTGGACAGTGAATGGACCTGACCACCTTGACTTGAGTTTTCCAGGGAATAGTCTCAGCCTCGAGTTGTATAGTAAGACAAGATCACCTGATTTAAACTGGTTAGGTTGTTTCAGTTGTTTATCATGACGTTGCTTCATGGCTTCCTTGTATAGTCGCGAGCTTTCGTAGGCATTGTGATGAACGATAAATTATACATATTTTTACCTCATGTTTAGCCTATATTTTGGATGAATTATTATTAATTTTGTGAGAATTGGTGCTCTTAATCCTTCTATTTCATATCTTATACTCAAGAGAGCATAGGTTAAAGAAGAGAACGAAAAATGGACTAAAAACCGGAGAAAATGGGCCAAAATGTGAAAACTCACGGCCCAAGAAGTAACCACACTGCCGTGGCACACGGCCGTGCCACATGAAGATCACACGGTCCAGCCCCCGACAAGTACGGCAGGCCACACTGCCGTGCCTCCACCTATAGAATCACACGGCCTCTTGTCAAAATCACACGGGCGTGGCACACGGGCATGTTCTAGTCATGAGGAAGAGGAATTTCACTCTGATTTGAATACTTAAAGGCTAAGAAAGGCTCCCCAAAACTCTATATAAAGACCCTAGGAGGCAACTCTAAGGGTGTACTTGATTTTCCCCTGCCAAGGGTAATCTTTTCCCTAAAGTAGGGAGTCGTCTCTCTGTCGACACGAATAGTGAAAGCCAAGAATTACTCCAAGGGAAGCCGATTGATTCATCCCAGAAGCCGGAATTCTACAGCAATATAGAGGATCTCCCTAAATTCCTTCAGGGGTTTTTGGTTTCTTTTATGTTTTGTTATTTTATATCTTCTGAGATGTTTTCTTCTTTAATTATGAACTAAACCCCTTAAATACTTGAGGGGGATGAAGCCTAAAACAGATCTTGTTATTATTTATTCTTGAGTTATATGATAAATACTTAAGTTGTTCTTAATTATGTATGCTTACTTCTTGTGTTAATAGGCCTAGGTATTAATTCAAGAAACGGATGTGCTTAGAGCAGAGGAGCAAAAGTCCCTACGATAAGAGTAGATCTACCATAATTAAGCAGAGTTGCATGCAACCCTAGACATAGGGCGATATAAATCTGCCGGATTAGGGTCAAACCTAATATGGGGAACCATAGATCGAATTAATACAACCTAGGGAGTTAATTAATAAAGGAACTTTAATTAACAACTTAGGCTTAGTTGCTCTACACCTCGACGGAGGGTTTAGCATAGATTAGGGATCTCTACGGATCAAGTCAAGTGAATAAATCATCTAGCTCAAGAACCAATAACAAGTGAAGTCTAGGTGGATTCTCCCTTAAGTATTGTTTATATCAATCAGCTTTTCCCTAAAGTTTTCCCAATTTACTTTTTGTGCACTTTTAGTTTGTTTTAGAATTAAGTTTCAACCAAACCTCTTTTATTTTTAGGCTAGATAATAGAAAGGAAGTAAGTATTAGTACTTTTAGTTCTCTTGGGTATGATAATTCGGTCTTGCCACTAAACTATACTACTGTTCGATAGGTGCGCTTGCCTTTAACATTGTGATATTAGTTAGTTTTGGTGTGATCAGTTTTATAAATTTTATTACTTAATATAGCGAGCCGTTATCAAGTTTTTGACGCCGTTATCGGGGAACTAAAATATTACGAAAGCTCGATTTCTATTACTTTAGCCATCACTATATATATATATATTTATTTATTTATTTATTTTTCTTTTATTTTTATTTTTATTTTTATTTTTATTTTCTTTAAAATTTTTGAGTTTTCTTTGCTTTCTCTTTTTAGGTATTTTTAGATTATGACTAGAAACAACCCAATAGGACCACTACTTTCTGACGACGATCTAGAAGCAACAGTTCGCAGAAATCGCAGAGGAATTAGACGTAGTTTACATTATCAAGAACAAGAACCTGAGCAAGAGCCAGAACCTACAGAAGAGATGGAAGCAAATCAAAACGTTCCACCACCTCTCGCAATAGTCACGCCACAAGCAAATCAAGAAGAAGCTCCTCGCACTATGTATGATTATGCTAAACCTAGCTGGTACCCAAACTAGCATTCTTAGACCTACTATTGCTGCTAATAATTTTGAGTTAAAGCCCAACACTATTCAGATGATACAGCAATTGGTTAAGTTTGATGGTTTACAGGACGAAGATCCAAACTCACACATAGCCAGTTTTTTGGAACTTTGTGATACCTTCAAAATAAATGGCATTTCTGATGATGCCATTCGATTGAGGCTATTTCCATTCTCTTTGAGAAATAAAGCCAAACAGTGGTTAAATTCTTTACCACGAGGCTCAATTACCACATGGGAGCAGATGACCGAAAAATTTTTACTCAAATATTTTCTTCCAGCTAAAACAGCCAAATTACGAAATGATATTTCTTCTTTTGTGCAGATGGATTTAGAAACACTATACGATGCATGGGAGAGATACAAAGATCTTTTGAGAAGGTGCCCTCATCATGGTCTACCTTTGTGGCTACAAGTTCAAACCTTCCACAACGGTTTAAACCCGTCAACTAGACAAATGATCGATGCAGCCGCAAGAGGGACGATCAATAATAAAACACCTGAAGCAGCTTATGAATTTATTGAAGAGATGTCATTGAATAATTATCAGTGGCAAGTCATGAGGACAAAGCCAACAAAAGCTGCAGGAGTTTATAATATTGATGCTGTCGCTATGCTTACTAACCAAGTAGAACTTTTAAATAAAAAGTTTGATAATTTTGTTAGTTCTACGCAGGCACAACCAGTGATGCAATGCGATGCGACTCAAGAAAACAGGTTTAATCCAGATTTCGCATTTTATGGATATAGCATGGAAACTGAACAAGCCAATTATATGGGTAATAATTCTAGATCTCAAAATAACCCTTATAGTAATACTTATAATGCAGGTTGGAGAAATCACCCAAATTTTTCATAGGGAGGACAAGGAAATCAAAGACAACAACCTCCTCTAGGATTTCAACAACCACCACCGTAACATGAGAAGAAGCTGAATCTTGAAGAGATGTTTACCAAATTTATGGCCATATCGGAAACCCGTTTTCAAAACAATGAAACGGCACTAAAAAATCAGCAAGCATCAATTCAAGGGCTTGAAAACCAAATTGGTCAACTTGCAAAGTTAATTTCAGAAAGACCACAAGGAGGACTACCGAGTAACACTGAGCCAAATCCTAGAGAACATGTCAAAGTGATTACTTTAAGAGATGGAAAGGTCCTAGCCGAACCAGAAAAGAAGACTATCCCAGAACTTTCAGAAGAAAAGGCAGCGGAACCCGAGGATAACACTCCACCGACACTCAAGGAATACAAACCGCGCATCCCATATCCGACAAAATTGAAGAAAGACCATACAGACTCTCAATTCCGTAAGTTCCTTAAACTTTTTAAACAATTACACATTAACTTACCTTTTGTTGAAGCAATTTCACAGATGCCGAAGTATGCGAAGTTCCTTAAAGAACTTTTGACAAATAAAAGGAAGTTGGAAGAATTGGCCACAGTAGAACTCAACGAGGAATGCTCAGCTATTCTCCAAAATAAACTGCCAACCAAACTGAAAGATCCAGGGAGTTTTACTATTCCTTGTTTATTTGGTAGCCTAGACGCCAAAAAATGTTTTAGCTGATTTAGGGGCTAGTATAAATGTCATGCCTTATAAACTGTTTAAACAACTAGGTCTTGGAAAACCTAAGCAAACTAAGATGAGCATTCAACTAGCTGATAGATCTGTTAAATATCCTAGGGGAATCATAGAAGATGTGCTAGTAAAGGTAGATAAATTTATATTCCCAGTTGACTTTATTGTTTTAGACATTGATGAGGATAGCAATGTACCCTTAATCCTAGGGCAACCCTTTTTAGCAACTGCCAGAACAATAATTGATGTAGGAACAGGTGAGCTTACACTACGCATAGGTGATGACAAAGTTACTTTACAAGCTCGGAACTCGATTAAGACTGCTGATAATAATATAGTTACGAATCCTTGTAAAAACACTGAACTCACCACCCAACCTTTTGTGCAGGATACGCTCCACATAAAGACAACCCAATCACAGACAAGTCCATCCAAGGAAGATGCACCTGAAAAGCGAATGCTTCAGATCGAGGAACTAGATGAGTGGCTGAACTATCATGAAAAGCCCAAAATATGCCACACCAACCCAGAACATCACCGAGACGACCCTCAGGTACAAACGACTCAACTCAAGGTAGGAGATAAGGTAATCTTAGGGGAAGACGATCCTCGAATCTTGAATTAAAAAGAGCATACAAGTGATACACCTTACTTCACGGTAATCTTTCCCTATGGTACAGTCGAGATAAAACATGAGTCACTCGGCACTTTCAAGGTAAATCACACTCGACTCAAATCTTACGTTGATAATGAAATTGTAAGCAGGATAGAAGAGTATCAACTCTTCAAACCATCGTGAACGTATAAGCTCGAGCAAAGTCAAGCTTAGACTCTAAATAAGCGCTTCTCGGGAAGTAACCCGAGTACTAACTTAGTAATTTTTCGTCTATTTTGATTTTACTATTTTTCATGCATCCACTAACACTTTTTAGTGCAGAGATTTAAGATCACATGGCCAGTCCCACGGGCGTGCCTCAGGCCATGTGAACACTTCAAACAGAGACACGATCGTGTACCGAGGCCGTGTATAAACAGGGCACAAATTTTCTCAAAACACGGGCCACCGATATATAGCCACGGTCGTGCGATATAACCATGGCAACCTTTCGACTTCAACACATTCTTGCACAAATCCCCACGCCCGTGTCTTCAGACTGTGGCCAACACTGTCAATTAAGACATGGCCGTGGAATATATCACATGACCGTGTGACAAATGAACCAATCGCACACGGCCGTGTGACGTCCTACACAACTGTGTGAAGTACGAACAAGATCGCACACGGCTATGCAATATGGCCAACACGGGCTAAACCCGAGGCACACGGGCGTGTGCCTCTATTCTCCCATTCGGTTCTATTTTTCTCATTTTTCATTTTTTTTCCATTATTAGTTTCCTCTTCATTTCAAATTTTATTTTTATGTTTAATCATTTTAATCATTACAGTATTAGTATTCCTAGAACTTAGTTTATTGGTTTTCTGTTATTTAATTTTCTATCTTTCATATCGGCCAATCCCTAACGAGTAATCTCTATTAATTGGAAATTCCCACGACTAATTAATATTTTCACAGTTTCAAAAAGGAGCTCTACAGCTCATATTCAAACGAAAATAGGAACACCTTGCCACAATTGCTGACTCTTCCTCAAGAGTTCATCCTAAACTCAGGGAGTTTCAATTCCCTCCCTATCTTATAATATTATACTTCTTTGCTATTTTTATATTTTTGTACATTAAGGGCAATGTACATCTTAAGTGTGGGGGGGAAGCTTACTTGAATTCTTTACAGTATCTGTGAAAACCCCTGAAATTGTACTTCATGCCTTGTTCTTAACTAATTCTCAGTCTCCTATTAGGAATTTATTCTGATTGATTTATGATTTCCATCGATATGTTGAGAATTAAGATATAGGTGCTTATACTCTGATTATTCAAACTTTAAAACATTAGGGAATCAAGCATGATAAGTTGAAATTTTTGAGAACCCCAATTTTTGCATAAGCTATTTCCTTTAATTCTAAGCATTATCTTGAGATTTGAAATTCACAGGATTGACATCAAAAGCCATAATTCTGGTGAGATTTTGAGCCTTTTTGAGCATACATTCTTTCATGCTCACTTTTATTATTACTTTGAGTGAGTCAATACTGATTTGTTATTCTAGAACTTGCTTTGATTATACGCGTCAAGACCACATCATTGATTTGATATTTCGAAATGATAAAGGCACTCAGGATTCAACCCACTTATACCACAAAAAGCATACCTCCATAAATTAACCCCTAGTGAACCCCGTTGAGCCTAACAACCCATTCTTTGACTTACCTTCTAATTATTAACCAATAACCCATTTTTTATTGAATTTCATTCAATTACATTGACCCTTATTTTTGTTGAGATTTGAGTTGAAATTATTATCTAGCTTTATTCTCTTTTCCAACATGTAAAGTTGTAAATATTCAAGATTATTATGAATTGTTCCTAAAAAAAAAAAAGAAGAGAAAAACGTGTATTTACAGTTAAATTTAGTTGTCATATGTAATAGTTTAAAAGTTTTTGCATATTTAAAGGCTACCCAGGCATGAACGATATTATCATAAAAATTAGCCCTAGAAATATGTTCCCGGTGATAGAGATTTTTCTAGCCAGATAATTTTTCAATTCGATCTTGATTCTAACCCTTCTTTTGCAGCCTATGACAACACCCCTAACCAAGCCCCGTTACAACCCTTACAAGACCTTTTGATCGATATGACATGTCAATCTATAGTGGTGGAGATGTGATTTCCTTGCAAGCCTATGGTAATAGCTTTTCAAGTTGACTAGAGAGTGCTTAATTTTTGAACCCTAAACACTTCGAGTGGATAGAGTGAATCTTTAGTGAGGATGTCAACTTCTGTTAACTAAGATGGAGAGATAATTACTTAGGAGAAGGGAGAAAGCTTATGTTTCAATGATAAAATTCTCAACTTATATTGATTGAGTCTTTAATGTTATTTTGATTGAATTTTCATTGTATGATTTCCTGTGGATTAATTTGAAACATTATTGATAAAGATTGTAGGTTGAGAAGAATGATTCTTTATTTGGGATTGAGATTTTGCTTGAGGACAAGCAAAGGCTTAAGTGTGGGGGTATTTGATGAACGATAAATTATACATATTTTTACCTCATGTTTAGCCTATATTTTGGATGAATTATTATTAATTTTGTGAGAATTGGTGCTCTTAATCCTTCTATTTCATATCTTATACTCAGAAGAGCATAGGGAAAAGAAGAGAACGGAAAATGGACTAAAAACCAGAGAAAACGGGCCAAAATGTGAAAACGCACGGCCCAAGAAGTAACCACACGGTCGTGGCACACGGCCGTGCCACATGAAGATCACACGGTCCAGCCCCCGACAAGCACGGCCAGGCCACACGACTGTGCCTACACCTATAGAATCTCACGCCCTCTTATCAAAATCACACGGGCGTGTTCTAGTCGTGAGGAAGAGGAATTTCACTCGGATTTGAATACTTAAAGGCTAAGAAAGGCTCCCCAAAACTCTATATAAAGACCCTAAGAGGCAACTCTAAGGGTGTATTTGATTTTCCCCTGCCAAGGGTAATCTTTTCCCTAGAGTAGGGAGTTGTCTCTCTGCCGACACGAAGAGTGAAAGCCAGGAATTACTCCAAGGGAAGCCGATTGATTCATCCCAGAAGCCGGAATTCTGCAGCAATATAGAGGATCTCCCTAAATTCCTTCAGGGGTTTTTGGTTTCTTTTATGTTTTGTTATTTTATATCTTCTGAGATGTTTTCTTCTTTAATTATGAACTAAACCCCTTAAATACTTGAGGGGGATGAAGCCTAAAATAGATCTTGTTATTATTTGTTCTTGAGTTATATGATAAATACTTGAGTTGTTCTTAATTATGTGTGCTTAATTCTTGTGTTAATAAGCCTAGGTATTAATTCAAGAAACGAATGTGCTTAGAGCAGAGGAGCAAAAGTCCCTGCGATAAGAGTAGATCTACCATAATTAAGCGGAGTTGCATGCAACCCTAGACATAGGGCGATATAAATCTGCCGGATTAGTGTCAAACCTAATATGGGGAACCACAGATCGAATTAATACAACCTAGGGAGTTAATTAATAAAGGAACTTTAATTAACAACTTAGGCTTAGTTGCTCTACACCTCGACGGAGGGTTTAGCATAGATTAGGGATCTCTACGGATCAAGTCAAGTGAATAAATCGTCTAGCTCAAGAACCAATAACAAGTGAAGTCTAGGTGGATTCTCCCTTAAGTATTGCTTATATCAATCAGCTTTTCCCTAAAGTTTTTCCCAATTTACTTTTTATGCACTTTTAGTTTGTTTTAGAATTAAGTTTCAACCAAACCTCTTTTATTTTTAGGCTAGATAATAGAAAGGAAGTAAGTATTAGTACTTTTAGTTCTCTTGGGTACGATAACTCGGTCTTGCCACTAAACTATACTACTGTTCGATAGGTGCGCTTGCCTTTAACATTGTGATATTAGTTAGTTTTGGTGTGATCAGTTTTATAATTTTTATTACTTAATATCGCGAGCCGTTATCACATTGCAACGCCATTCGTCTAGTTCATTTAACTGCATTAGTCTTTTCTCACCTGCAAGCTTGAAATCAAGGTTTAAAAATTTCATAGCCCAGAATTCCTTGTGTTCAAGTTCAAATGGTAGATGACAACTTTTTCCATAGACGAGTTTATAGGGAGATGTACCTATGGGTGTTTTGAAAGCAGTTCTATAGGCCCATAATGCATCGTCTATTTTTTTTGACCAATCTTTTCTATTTGTTTCTATTGTTTTCTCTAGGATACGTTTTAATTCCCTATTTGTTACTTCGACTTGACCACTGGTTTGTGGGTGATAGGGGATAGCTGTCCTATGGTGTACTCCATACCTTTTTAAAACTTTTTCAAACTGGGCATTGCAAATATGAATACCCCTATCACTAATAATTATCCTAGGTGTTCCAAATCGAGAGAAAAGTTTCTTTAAAAATCATACTACCATTCTAGCATCATTAGTAGGCAAGGCTTGGGCTTCCACCCCTTTCGACATGTAATCTACTGCTACTAAGATATACTTATTCCCAAATGAAGTAGGGAATGGACCCATGAAATTAATACCTGTAACACCCTTTAACCCCAAACCGTCGCCGAAACAGGGTTACAAGGCATTACCAGACTTATACACTAACATACGAATAAAAACGAGACATAAATTTGAGTTTCAATCTAAAACCATCTAATTTCCATCAAATAGTTCTTAATATAGGCCTACAGGACCCAAAATAGGTTTAGAAAATGATTTGGGATTAAACCGGAAACTTTAAAATTTTTCTTTGAAGATAGGGGTACATGCCAGTGTGGTTTGGGACATGCCCGTGTGGCCAGCCCGTGTGGCTCCCATGGCTGTGGGGCCAGGCCGTGGGCAGTTCTGACTTGCCGCACACGGCCGTGTAACTAGCCCGTGGGCAAATCTGACTTCCCCACACGGCTTGGGCACATGCCCATGTGTCTTGGCCGTGTGAAAACTGCATGTTTCACCATTTTAAAGCTATTTTTACCCACTAAACATACCTAAAACATGCCCAACTCATTGACTCATAAATCTTGATCAAATGCCACTCATTTCATTTCCAAACTTAGTAAATATTCATTCATTCATTCCAAAAACTTATTAAGGTTTATAAACCATATTTACATTCAAAATATTAAACATTTACAAGTAGCAAATACTAAACCTAGTACATGCCACATTACCAAAAGATAGATACATCACCACAAATTGGAGCTGAGATCGGGATTGACTTGGATGCTTAACTGAACCTCAACTTTATGTAACCTGCGCACGGAAAACAACCGTACGCTGAGTATTGGAAATACTCAGTGGTATTACCGTAATTCAAATTACAAAAACAATAAAATATCATAACCTTACATAAACAACTATCGAATCATACATATAAGTTCATACCATCTTATCATCAATATAGATTTCAACAATTCACAAACTTTTGATCATTTCTCAAGCATTTACAATATCTCAAATCACATTTCAACTTAAACTTTTCAAGAATCTTTTATTCATGTATTCAATCACATATCACAAATCTCATATCAATAACTCAATCACATTCATTCGGAATTTACCACTTCACTTATTTTCCCCTATTAACTTGACACGGACCTTGGCGGATACACGGATCCAATTAAACATATCAGAATGGCGATCAACGCCTCATCGGCATAGCCGAAGTAAAGTGGCTACCAAAGCCTCATCGGATAGTTCGAAGTAAATCTATGACACACCAAGTGTCTCATCAGCTGAGCCGAAGCAAAGTGGCTACCAAAGCCTCATCGAAACTACCCGAAGCAAATCTATGGCACACCAAGTGCCTCATCGACTCTAGGTCGAAGAATCTCTGAACTGTCTCGATCCTATGGCATGCCAATTATATCCACTAAGCCCGACTAGTTAATAGGGTATCGGAATCACTTACTCATTTCACTTCCACTTCCAATTGAATGAAATCATTCAAATTCAATCATAATAGCATTTCAATCTCAATTTGCTTCAAAATCACATAATCACATATTCACCAATCAATTCCAAATCAATTCACATAATCATACATTCACCAATCAATTCCAAATCAATTCAATTCAAATATCACTACTTACCTTAATTTCATTCTCTATACACATATATTAAATTTAAACACATAACAATTAATAACTTGAATTAAGGTAATACAAACCTGAATTTGTCGTATTTACTCCTCGATCACTTTTTCCTTCCCTTTCGTATTTATTGCCTCGGTTTCCTTGTTTGCCACGAAAATTAACATAATTACAATTAATTAATAAATTTATATTTTATATACATTTCTAACTTTCCATGCAACTTTTATCATAATACCAAATTTGTCCTAACCATTATCATCTTCTTCCTTTTAACAATTCATATCATTTCCTTATTCAATTTCCATCAAAACTCCTATATAACTATCAAACTTTCACCATTTTTCCACAATTTTGAATTTCTTTCAATTTAACCCCTAAAACACAAACTTATAGTCTAATTTACAATTAAGTCCTTTAATCAATTCAAATCAATAATTTAATCAAATTAATCCCTAATTTCATCATTTGTTCAACATGAGCTTTACTCAAGTACCTATTAACTTTCAATATCTCCACATAAACTAAAAAATATTCAACTCTAAGACTCCAAAAATATCAAAATTACAAGAAAAGGGCTTAACTAAACTTACCAATTAATCTTCAAGCTTCTAAACCCCAAATTCCCCTTTCTTCTTTTCTTTCTTTCTTTTTCTTTCAATTTTCGTGGGTTCTCTGTAACTTTCTTTCTTTCTTTTCTTTTTGTTTTATTTATTTTATTTACTTTATTTCTTTTACTAAATTAATAACAATAAAATATCTAATTATAATTAATTATATACATACATTTGTATACCTATATATTATGACACATGTAATTCATCTTTACCATACACTTATCATTAATATAACTAATTAATAAAATATAATATTCACATAATTAATAATAATAATTATAATAAATAAATAAATATCTTTTACTTAATTAATAAGTAAATACATATATATTATACACTTGTACCAATAATATAAAAGCACATGTATTTATTCTCTATTTTACACATTTCACTAATTTGGTCTAATTACTAATTTAACCCCTTAATATTTTTTTCTATTCTATAATTAAACTTTTATTCTCTATTCAATTTAGTCCTTTCTACTAATTATTTCTAATTAAACTAAATTCACTTAATCAAAATCTAATTCAATTCATAACTAACTTCGTAAATATTTTTAATACATATTTACGGACTCGTTTCCTAAGACGGAGGCCCTACGACTCGTCTTTCCAGTGCCCGTGAAATTTGGGTCATTACAATACCCCATGCATCAAATATTTCGCATGAAAGTATATAGTTCTGAGGCATTTCATTATGTCGAGAGATGTTACCTGTTCGTTGACATTTATCACAAGAGATCACATACCTGTTGGCATCTCTGAAAAGTGTAGGCCAGTAAAAGCCTGATTCAAGTACCTTATGAGCAGTTCTAGCTCCACTGTGATGTCCTCCTGTGGGTCCTGAATGGCAGTGATTTAGAATCTGGTATGCTTCTGTTTCAGTAACGCATCTCCGAATAACCTAGTCTACACAAATTCGAAAAAGAAAAGGATCCTCCCAAAAGTAGTTTTTCACATTAGCGAAGAATCGCCTCTTCTGTTGATGTGTCAACCCTTTTGGGGTTATGTTAGCTGCTAAATAATTTGCAAAATCGACAAACCAATGCACTATTGTGTCTGCTACGGATAGGAGTTGTTCTTCAGGAAACAAGTCGTTTATCTTATTGAGATACGTTGGCTACATGTTTTCCAATCTTGAAAGGTGATCTACTGCTAAATTTTCAGCTCTCTTCTTGTCCTTTATCTCTAAGTCGAATTCCTATAGCAATAGAATCTATCTTATTAGTCAAGGTTTTGCATCGGTTTTGGCTAAAAGATAGCGAAGAGCAGAATGGTCAGTATAAACAATGACTTTTGACAAAATCAGATAAGATTTAAATTTATCAAATGCAAAAATAACAGCTAGCAACTCTTTTTTTGTGGTAGTATAATTTGCTTAGGTAGCTGTTAGAGTTCTGCTAGCATAGTAGATAGGTTGAAAGTGTTTGTCTCTTCGCTGTCCCAGAACTGCACCTACTGCAAAATCACTTGCATCGCACATTAGCTCAAAAGGTAAGTTCCAATCGGGTGAAATCATGATTGGTGCATTGGTTAATTTTTCCTTAAGAGTATTGAAGGATTCTAAGCATTCTCGGTCAAAATTGAAAGGCACGTCTTTTTCTAGCAACTTTGATAAAGGCTTAGCTATTTTAGAAAAATCTTTAATGAATCGACGATAAAAATCGGCATGTCCTAAAAAACTTCGTATAGCCTTAACTGAGTTAGGGGGAGGTAATTTTTCAATAGTTTCAATTTTTGCTTTATCTACCTCTATCTCTTTACTAGAAATTTTATGTCCCAAAACAATACCCTCTTGAACCATAAAGTGGCATTTTTCCCAGTTTAGCACTAAATTTGTCTCTTCACATCTTATCAAAACACGTTCTAGATTATTAAAACAAAGTTGGAAAGAATTACCGCAAATTGAGAAATCATCCATAAATACCTCCATGATGTCTTCCACGAATTCATTGAAGATAGCTAACATACATTGCTGAAAAGTAGCAGGAGCGTTACATAAACCAAAAGGCATCATGTGATAAGCAAACATACCGTATGGACATGTGAATGTCGTTTTCTCCTGATCTTCTAGAGCTATCGGGATTTCGAAGCAACTAGAGAGGCCATCTAGGAAACAATAATACATATAACCTGACAATCTTTCCAACTTCTGATCAATAAAAGGCAATGGAGAATGATCTTTTTGAGTGGCGTCATTCAGCTTCCTGTAATCAATACAAACTCTCCATCCTGTGACTGTTCTTGTAGGTATTAACTCTTCCTTGTCATTAGACATCACGGTCAATCCACCTTTCTTAGGAACAACCTGCACAGGGCTTACCCAAGAACTATCAGAAATAGGATAAATAATACCTGCATCTAGAAGTTTAATTACCTCGACTTTTACAACTTCCTTCATGTTAGGATTCAATCGTCTCTGGGCTTGCACTGATGGTTTGAATTCGTCCTCCATTAAAATTTTGTGGGTGCAGAAAGAAGGATTAATTCCCTTGATATCTAAAATTTTCCAAGCTATAGCACGTCTGCATTCTCTTAACACATGGAGTAGTTCCTCTTTCTCTGTAATGCTTAAATTGGATGCGATAATGACTGGTAAAGTTGATTCTTCCCCTAAAAAGGCATACTCTAAATGATCTGGCAGTTGTTTTAGTTCTAATTTAGGGGGTTGATAAGCATTAATTTATACATATTTTTACCTCATGTTTAGCCTATATTTTGGATGAATTAGTATCAAATTAGTGAGAATTGGTGCTCTTAACCATTCTTTTTCATATCTTATACTCAAGAGAGCCTAGGGAAGATAAAAAAAAAAGAAAACGGGCCCAAAACGGTGAAAAATGAACCAAAATGCACGAATCACACGGGCCAAGAGGTGCCACACGGCCGTTCCATACGGGCGTGCCTCACAAAGCTCACACGGACAAAATCCCGACAAGCACGGCCAATATACACGGGCGTGCTAAATCACACGGCCTCTGTCGAAACCCACACGGGCGTGGCACACGGGCGTGTTCTAGTCGTGGGAAAGACGAATTTCACTCGAATTGGGATGCTTAGGGGCTAAGAAAGAGTCCCCAAAACTTCTCTATATAAAGATCCCATGAGGCAACATAGAGGGAGCTTCTTCCCACTTTTATACACCCTCTATACTCGTTTCCTCTCGTCTTTCTGCCACACCACAGGTAGAAGCAAGGGATTACTCGAAGGGAGAAACCAATCGATTCATCTCAGAAGCCGGAATTCTGCATCAACATAGAGGATTCTCCTAAATTCCTTCAGGGGTTTTTGGTCTCCTTTATGATTTGTTATTTTATAACTTCTGAGATGTTTTCTTTTATTATTATGAACTAAACCCCACAAATACTTGAGGGGGATGAAACCTAAGAAAGATCTTGTTATTTATTCTTGATTTATATGATAATTATTTGAATTGTTCTTAATTATGTGTTTTAATCCTTGAATTAATAATCCTAGGTATTAATTTAGGAATTGGATGTGCTTAGAGCAGAGGAGCAAAAGTCCCTGTGATAAGAGTAGATCTACCATAATTAAGCAGAGTTGCATGCAACCTTAGACATAGGGCGACATAAATCTGTCGGATTAGGGTCAAACCTAATATGGGGAACCATAGATCGAATTAATGCAACCTAGGGAGTTAATTAATAAAGGAACTTTAATTAACAACTTAGGCCTAGTTGATCTTCACCTCGACGGAGGGTTTAGCATAGATTAGGGATCTCTACGGATCAAGTCAAGTAAATAACTCGTATAATTCAAGAAGATAATAACAAGTGAAGTCTAGGTGGATTCTCCCTTGAGTATTAATCATATCAATCAGCTTTCCCTAAAAAGTCTTCCCAATTTACTTTTTCTTTTATTTTATTCTTAGTTTAGATTTTAGAATTTAGTTTTAAAATAAATCCCCATTTAATTTCTAGGTTAAATAATAGAAAGGAAGTGAGTAATAGTACTTTCGGTTCCCTTGGGTACGATACTCGATCTTATCACTAGACTATACTGCTATCGATAGGTGCGCTTGCCTTTAAACGTCGTGATATTAGTTAGTTTGGGTTTGATCAATTTCTTTATAAATTTTATTACTTCTTATCACGAGGATATCAAGTTTTTGGCACCGTTGCCGGGGAAACTAACTGAAATATTACGAAAGCTCGATTTCTATTACTTTAGCCATTATTTATTTATTTAATTATTTTTACTTTTATTATTTTTTTATTTATTTATTTTCCTTTTAGGATTTTTCTAGTCTATGACTAGAAACAACCCGACAGGACCACTACTTTTTGACGAAGATTTGGAAGCCACAGTCCGCAGAAATCGTAGAGAACTTAGACGAAGTCTACATTATCCAGAGCAGGAACTTGAGCAAGAGCTAGAACTTACTGAAGAGATGGCCGCAAATCAACATGTTCATCAACCTCCAGCACTACCAGCCGAACCAGAAGCAGCTCCTCGAACTATGTATGATTATGCTAAACCTAGTTTGATTGGTACTCAAACTAGCATTGTTAGACCTGCTATTGCTGCTAATAATTTTGAACTAAAACCTAACACTATTCAGATGATTCAATAGTTTGTGCAATTTGATGGTTTACAGGATGAAGATCCAAACTCACACATAGCCAATTTTTTAGAACTTTGTGATACCTTCAAAATAAATGGCATTTCTGATGATGCCATTCGATTGAGGCTATTTCTATTCTCTTTGAGAAATAAAGCCAAACAGTGGTTAAATTCTCTACCACGAGGCTCAATTACCACATGGAAGCAGATGACCAAAAAATTTTTACTCAAATATTTTCCTCCAGCTAAAACAGCCAAATTACGAAATGATATTTCTTCTTTTGTGCAGATGGATTTAGAAACACTTTACGATGCATGGGAGAGATACAAAGATCTTTTCAGAAGGTGCCATCATCATGGATTACCTTTGTGGCTACAAGTTCAAACCTTCCACAACGGTTTGAACCCGTCAACTAGGCAAATGATCGATGCAGCCGCAGGCGGAACTATCAATAATAAAACACCTGACGCAGCTTACGAATTTATTGAGGAAATGTCATTGAATAACTATCAGTGGCAAGTCATGAGGACAAAGCCGACGAAAGCCGCAGGAGTTTATAATATTGATGCTGTTACTATGCTCACTAACCAAGTAGAACTATTGAATAAGAAATTATATAATTTTGTTGGTTCTACGCAGGCTCAACCAGTGATGCAATGTGATGCAGCCCCAGGAAACATGTTCAATTCAGACCATCTACACAACATGGACGCCGAACAAGCCAATTACATGGGTAATAATTTTCGACCTTAAAATAATCCTTATAGTAACACTTATAATGCAGGTTGGAGAAATCACCCAAATTTTTCATGGGGGGACAAGGAAATCAAAGACAACAGCCTCCGGTATATCAGCAGCCACCACCACAACAGGAAAAGAAGCCGAATCTTGAATATATGTTTACCAAATTCATGGCCGCTTCAGAAACTCGCTTCCAAAACACTAAAACAGCATTAAAGAATCAACAGGCCTCTATCCAAGGACTCGAGAACCAAATTGGTCAGCTTGCAAAGTTAATCTCGGAAAGACCTCAGGGTGGGCTTCCAAGCAACACTGAACCAAATCCCAGAGAACATGTGAAAGCAATCACCCTAAGAGATGGTAAAATGCTAGCCGAACCAGAAAAGAAGCATGCCCACGAACTGCCAAAAGATAAAGTAGAGGAATCTAAGAATGACGCTATTCCAACACTCAAAGAATACAAACCACGCATCCCATACCCAGCAAGGTTAAAGAAGGACCAAACAGACGCCCAATTCGGTAAGTTTCTTGAACTTTTCAAACAATTACATATTAACTTACCCTTTGTTGAAGCAATTTCACAGATGCCGAAATACGCGAAATTCCTAAAAGAGCTCCTGACAAACAAAAGAAAGCTGGAAGAACTAGCCACAATGGAACTCAACGAAGAGTGTTCAGCCATTCTCCAAAATAAGCTACCAACAAAGCTAAAGGATCCAGGGAGTTTTACTATCCCTTGTTTAATTGGTAGCTTAATTATTAATAAAGCATTGGCTGATTTAGGTGCAAGTATTAATCTCATGCCTTATAAAATGTTCAAACAACTAGGTCTAGGGGAACCTAAACCCACTAGGATGAGCATCCAATTAGCGGATAGATCTGTTAAGTATCCTAGGGGAATCATTGAGGACGTGCTAGTAAAAGTCGATAAATTTATATTCCCTGTAGATTTTGTTGTGCTTGACATGGATGAAGACATTGACGTACCTTCAATTTTAGGACGCCCATTTTTAGCCACTGCCAGAGCTATTATTAATGTAGGAGATGGTAAATTAGTTCTTAGAGTTGGTGAAGAGGAAGTCATTTTCAAAATCTATGATGCTATGAAATTTTCTAGAGAGCAAGATGATTCGTGCTATTTTGTCGATATAATTGATCACTTTGTTCAAGATAATTTGCAGGAAATCTCTATCACCGACACTCTGGAACTGTGTCTTATCCAGGGGGAGGGTGAAACCACCTTAGAAGTAGAGAAGGTAAGAAAAGAATTAGATTCTAGCGAAACGATCACTAGACATATAAGTTATGAGAATCTAAAGATGAATGATAAGCTAAGACAGAAAGCTTCCATTGAGGAACCCCCTAAGTTAGAATTAAAACAACTGCCAGAACATTTAGAATATGCCTTTTTAGGGGAGAACTCAACTTTATCGGTCATTATTGCATCAAATTTAAGATCTAGAGAAAAGGAAGAACTGCTCCAAGTATTAAGAAAACATAGGCAAGCCATAGCCTGGAAAATTTCGGATATCAAAGGAATTAATCCTTCTTTCTGTACCCACAAGATTTTAATGAAAGATGAATATAAACCAGCAGTGCAAGCTCAGAGACGATTAAACCCTAACATGAAGGAGGTCGTAAAAGCCGAGGTAATTAAACTTCTTGATGCAGGTATCATTTATCCTATTTCTGATAGTTCTTGGGTAAGCCCCGTGCAGGTTGTTCCTAAAAAAGGTGGGCTAACCGTGGTGTCCAATGACAAAGAAGAACTCGTGCCAACACGAACAGTCACATGATGGAGAGTATGCATAGATTACCGAAAGCTAAATGACGCCACACGAAAAGATCATTTTCCTCTGCCCTTTATCGATCAAATGTTAGAAAGATTAGCCGGTCACATGTATTACTGCTTCCTAGATGGCCTCTCCGGTTACTTCCAAATTCCGATAGCCCCAGAAGATCAGGAAAAAACGACGTTTACATGCCCATACGGTACGTTTGCATATCGTAGAATGCCTTTTGGTTTATGTAACGCTCCTGCTACTTTTCAGCGATGCATGCTAGCTATCTTTAACGAATTTATGGAAGATATCATGGAGGTATTCATGGATGATTTCTCCGTTTTCGGTAACTCTTTCCAACACTGTCTAAATAATTTAAAGCTTGTTTTGATGAGATGTGAAGAGACAAATCTAGTGCTAAATTGGGAAAAATGTCATTTCATGGTTTAGAAAGGTATTGTGCTAGGACATAAAATCTCTAACAGAGGAATGGAGGTAGACAAAGCTAAAGTTGAAACTATTGAGAAACTACCCCCTCCCAGTTCAGTTAAGGCCATCAGAAGTTTTTTAGGACATGCCGGTTTTTATCGTAGATTCATTAAGGACTTTTCTAAAATAGCTAAACCTTTAACTAAATTGCTAGAAAAAGACATACCTTTTAACTTCGACCAAGAATGCTTAGAGTCTTTTGGCACCCTTAAAGACAAGTTAGTCAATGCGCCAATTATGATTTCACCTGATTGGAATTTGCCTTTTGAACTGATGTGCGATGTAAGTGATTTTGCCGTAGGTGCAGTTCTTGGATAGCGAAGAGACAAGCATTTCCAACCGATTTACTATGCTAGCAGAACATTGACAGCCGCTCAAGCCAACTACACCACCACGGAAAAAGAACTGCTAGCCGTTATTTTTGCTTTTGATAAATTCTGATCTTATTTAATCTTGTCTAGAGTCATCGTTTTTACTGACCATTCAGCTCTTCGATATCTCTTAGCCAAACCTGACGCAAAACCTCGTTTTGATAAGATGGATTTTACTCTTACAGGAATTCGACTTAGAAATTAAAGACAAGAAAGGAGCTGAAAACTTAGTGGCAGATCACCTCTCAAGATTAGAAAATACACAGCCCAGGTACCTTGAGAATATAAACGATATGTTCCCTGAGGAACAACTCCTAAATTTAACAGGTACGACACTTCCTTGGTTTGCCGATTTTGCAAATAATTTAGCAGCCAATATAACCCTAAAAGGGCTAACCCATCAGCAAAAGAAGCGATTCTTTGCTAATGTGAAAAACTACTTTTGGGAGGATCCTTTTTTTTTTCGAATTTGCGCAGACCAGGTTATACGAAAATGTGTGGATGACATAGAGGCATATCAAATTTTGGAACACTGCCACTTAGGATCCACAGGAGGACATCACAGTGGAAACAGAACCGCTCACAAAGTACTCGAATCAGGTTTTTACTGGCCTACCCTTTTCAGAGATGCCAACAGGTATGTGATCTCTTGTGATAAATGCCAACGAACAGGTAATATCTCCCAACTTAATGAAATGCCTCAAAATTATATGCTTTCATGTGAAATATTCGATGTATGGGGTATAGATTTCATGGGACCCTTTCCTAATTCATTCGGAAATAAGTACATACTAGTAGCAGTAGATTACATGTCAAAATGGGTAGAAGCTCAAGCCTTACCCACAAATGATGCTAGAATGGTAGTACGATTTCTGAAGAAAATTTTTTCTCGATTTAGAACACCTAGGATAATCATAAGTGATAGGGGCATACATTTTTGCAATACCCAATTTGAAAAAACCCTAAGAAAATATGGAGTACACCACAGAACAGCCACCCCCTACCACCCACAAACTAGCGGTCAAGTCAAAGTAACGAACAGAGAACTAAAGCGCATCTTAGAAAAGACAATAGAATCAAATAGGAAGGACTGGTCTAGGAAATTAGATGATGCATTATGGGCTTACAGAACTGCATTTAAAACACCCATAGGAACATCTCCTTATAAACTCATTTATGGAAAAAATTACCATCTACCATTTGAACTCGAACATAAAGCATTCTGGGCTATAAAATTTCTAAACCTTGATCTTAAAAGTGCAGGTGAAAAGAGACTTCTGCAGCTAAACGAGCTAGATGAATGGCGCTACAACGCGTACGAGAACTCACGATTATATAAGGAAGCCGTAAAGCGACGTCATGACAAAAGGCTAAAACGACCCAAGCAATTCAAAACAGGTGATCTTGTCCTACTCTACAACTCAAGGTTGAAACTATTCCCTGGAAAACTCAAATCAAGGTGGTCAGGTCCGTTTACCGTTCTCAAAGTCTTTCCATACGGCACTGTCGAGGTAACTCACCCAACCACGGTACTTTCAAGGTAAATGGCCATAGGCTAAAACATTATATAGGTGAGAACTTTACAGAAAATAAGGAGGAGCTTAGGCTCCATCCCGTTTCTTCTTGACACCTCTAGGAAGAGTCGAGCTTAGACTCTAAATAAGCGCTTCTCGGGAGGCAACCCGAGCACTAACGTAGTAAGTTTCTTTTATTTTAAAATTTTTCATAATTTTATTGCATAAACTAACGTTTTTCCTGCAGAAAATATGGACAACACGGCCAGGCACACGGGCGTGCCTAAGGCCGTGTGTATACTAAAAAGCAGAGACACGATCGTGTGGGCAGACCGTGTGCAAACAGAGCATCGTTTCCCCAAAACACGGGCTTCCGATAAACTCCCACGGCCGTGCGAAATAGCGGTGGCAACCCTGCACCTTCCACACGGGCAAACATAGAAACACACGCCCGTGCCATAAGCCCGTGGAAGCTACTGTCAATTCAGACACGCCCGTGCACCTTATTACACGCCCGTGCGTTTAGCGAACGATCAATCTCCACGGCCGTGTGAACATCACCACGCCCGTGCGTTTAACGAATGACCAATCTCCACGGCCGTGCTCAAACTATACACGGGCGTGCTCATCGAAGCGTGGCAAGCCAAAACGTCCGATTTTCGAAAAACACGGGCTAAACACGACTCACACGGGCGTGTGACATGCCCGTGTGACCCAAAATGTATATATACAGGGCCATTTCTAAACTTTCATTTCACCCAAACCCTAAAATTTTCTCCCCAAACCTTCCTCAAACCTCCACAAACACCATCCCAGCCCTCCTACCGCCACCATACTAGATTTCCACGATCCACACGCCCGTGCAACAGTACCCACGACCGTGTGACACCAATTTTGGTTCTATTTTTCTTCCTTTTTCTCATTTATTTATTTTTCCTGCAATTTTTTTTTTTTACATTACATTCTTTTATTATTTTATTTATTTTTGATTTAGGCTATTAGAGAATTAGGAAATAGAGAATAATCTAGAATCATTTAGAATTCTAATTTTGCTTGCCATTTTAGATTCTATTTCAAAATTTCCTGCCATTTAACATCATAGTTAGTTGCCACTTAATATACCTTGTAAATAGGCCACTTAAACGCACATAATTATGCTATTTGTTATTTAGTTTAGTATATATACATTCATTCATAGAAGATTTTTTTATTTTCATCCCCAACTTCAAAAAATGATTAGATTTTACTACCAAGGTAAATTTTGATATTAGGAACATGTTCATTTTATTCCTCAGCCTCTTTATTTTAAATATTTATATTTCTTTTATATTATTTATTTTTTCCTAATAAATTTTTGTAAATACCATGTCATCTTCCCGAGCCAAGAAAGCTGCCGTCCCCGCATCTAAGAAACGAAAAGGACCAGGGAGCTCTTCAACTAGGCCCACTTCCGAGATGCGCCACCCATTTCTTCAATTTCCACAAGACTCTCAGGAAGAGCGCTACCAGCTGTTGCGCGCACGCAATATCACGATGGGCCGATGCATCGAGTGGAGTGCCCTCGCAGAAGTACGCTTGGCAGATGATGTTCGGGCCCTGCTCGCCACCGACCCTTGGGACCAGTTCTTTCGGATCGTAGAGCCCACATACCTTGAACTCACTCTCGAGTTCTGTGCTACATTCCACCTTCAGACGGTGATGACACGGTTCGACGATCCTGGGACGGTCCAGTTTCGTTTGGGAGGACTAGTTCGACAGCTCAGCGTCCCAGAGTTCGGTGTGGCACTCGGGCTTTACACCGCGTAGTTTTTGGCTGAGGAGAGCTTCCCCACCCTCTCTAGGCGCATCCATATCCGACCCCTTGATTGCTGGAAAGAGATTGCCCTAGGAAGACAATTATACAACCCCAGCGTCAGCAAAGCCTCCGCTCTCCCTCCTTCTCTCAGGTATATTCATGCACTTCTTGCTCATACTATCACAGGCCGCCGAGAGAGCACAGGCGTCGTCAACACACACGACGTCTACTTTTTATGGTGCATGGCGAATGGCCACCCCATCGACCTTGCATATTTCATCGCCCTCGCCATGCAGCATCAGACCGAGAGGCACCGAAAGGGAGTCGTATCCATGGGCCCGTATATCACTCGACTAGGCCGTTACTTCGGCCTATTTAACACCACAGCCCAGACCTCCTCCTACACATTACTTGGCCAGATGTCCTCCCAAGGCATCCAGAGCATGCTTTCGATGAGGATGGTCGAGAGACGACTCGGTGGCGACCACTTTCACTTCCGCCTTGTCCAAGAAGGCGAGGATCCAGAGGACATTCCTGATGATGTCCCATCGCCACCACCAGCCGAGGATGCGCCAGATGAGCCACCACGCCCTACACGATCACACCAGACGACAGCTTCCAGTGTTGGCATATCCGAACGCCTGGACCACTTTGAACAGCGCCTCGATTACATCGACGCCACCTTAGCGCACATATGTCATCACCTTGGCATCGTCCCACCACCACGACACCCACCAGAGGATTAAATCCTCTTTTATTTTATTTTATTTGAGTTTTACTTTTTATCTTATTTTATTTTCTTTTATCTTTTATTTTTCTTTATTTTCTTTACCTAAGTGCACACTAATCTTAACCTTTAATGTTAGTTTTTCTTACAGCTTTTAATTTTCTTATTTATTTTCTTTATTTTGAATTTTAGTCAATTTACTATTTTATTATTATAACGGCTATCTCCTAACGAAATAATCCCTCTTCATCTTAACCTCCCACGACTAATAAAACCCTTCGCAGTTTCAAAGGAGCTCTACAGCTCAAATCTTTCCAAAAAAGGGAACACAGTGCCAAATCTACCAGCTCTTCCACTAATCCATCCAAAGCAGGGAGTTTCATACTCTCCCCTATCCTATGATTTTATGCTTTTATTGTTGTTAATATTTTCCTTGTACATTGGGGGCAATGTACATCTTAAGTGTGGGGGGGTAACTTACTATTTATGCTATATTTGAAATCCCTGAACTTTTCCTAATAGCAATATCTTCAGTCTCCTATTAGGAATTTATTCTGATTAGTTTATGATTTCTATCGATATATTGAGAATTAAGTTATAGGTGCTTGTACTTTGATTATCCAAACTTTAAAACATTAGGGAATCAAGCATGATAAGTTGAAATTTTTGAGAATCCCCAATTTTTGCATAAGTTATTTTCCCTAATTTTAAGCATTATCTTGAGATTTGAAATTCACAGGAATGACATCAAAAGCCGTAATTCTGGTGAGATTTTGAGCCTATTGAGCATACATTTTCTTCGTGCTTACTTTTATTATTGCTTTGAGTGAGTCAATACTAAATTGTTATTCTAGAACTTGCTTTGATTATACATATCGAGACCACATCATTGATTTGATATAGAAATGATAAAGGCACCTAGGATTTAACCTACTTACCCCACAGAAAAAGCCTTCCTACATAAATCTAACCCCTAGTGAACCCCGTTGAGCCTAATAACATTTTCCTTAACTCACCCTCTAATTATTAACCAATAACCCATTTTTGTTAAATTTCATTCAATTATTTTGATCCCTATTTTTGTCGAGATTTGAGTTGAATTTTTTTCATCTAGCTTTATTCTCTCTGCCAGATCGTAAAGTTTTGTTCAATTTATTGTAATTATTTGAATTGTTCTTAAAAAATTAAAAAAAAAGTACATACAGTAAACTTCGATTGTAAATTATCGATTGTAAATAGTTCGTCAAAGTTTTTGCATGTTTCTATTTTAAGGCTACCAAGGCAGAAATGATAATATCACAAGAATTAGCTGAGAAATATGTTCCAGTGATAGAGATTTTTCTAGCTAGATAATTTTTCAAGTTCAATCTCGATTCTAACCCTCTTTTTGCAGCCTGTGACAACACCCCTAACCAAGCCCCGTTACAACCATGAAAAGACCTTTTGATCAATGTATCATATCAAACTATAGTGGTGGAGATTTGATTTTCTTGCAAGCCTATGGTAATAACTTTTCAGGTTGACTAAGGAGTGCCTTAAATTTGAACCCTAAACACTTCGAGTGGATAGAGTGAACCTTTAGTGAGGATGTCAATTCCTGTTAATTAAGATGGAGAGATAATTACTTGGAAGGAAGCAAAAAACTTAAGTTTTCAATGATAAAATTCTCAACTTAGAAGTGATTGAGTCCTAAATGTTCTTTAGATTGAATTTTCATTGTATGACTACCTGTGGATTAATTTGAAATATTATTGATAAGGATTGTAGATTAAGAAGAATGATTTCCTTTAGGGATTGAGGTTTTGCTTGAGGACAAGCAAAGGCTTAAGTGTGGGAGTATTTGATAAGCATTAATTTATACATATTTTTACCTCATGTTTAGCCTATATTTTGGATGAATTAGTATCAAATTAGTGAGAATTGGTGCTCTTAACCATTCTTTTTCATATCTTATACTCAGGAGAGCCTAGGGAAGATAAAAGAATAGAAAACGGGCCCAAAACAGTGAAAAATAAACCAAAATGCACGAATCACACGGGCCAAGAGGTGCCACACGGCCGTTCCACACGGGCGTGCCTCACAAAGCTCACACGGACAAAATCCCGACAAGCACGGCCAATATACACAGGCGTGCTAAATCACACGACCTCTGTCAAAACCCACACGGACGTGGCACACGGGCGTGTTCTAGTCGTGGGAAAGACGAATTTCACTCAAATTGGGATGCTTAGGGGCTAAGAAAGAGTCCCCAAAACTTCTCTATATAAAGATCCCATGAGGCAACATAGAGGGAGCTTCTTCCCACTTTTATACACCCTCTATACTCGTTTCCTCTCGTCTTTCCGCCACACCACAGGTAGAAGCAAGGGATTACTCGAAGGGAGAAACCAATCGATTCATCTCAGAAGCCGGAATTCTACATCAACATAGAAGATTCTCCTAAATTCCTTCAGGGGTTTTTGGTCTCCTTTATGATTTGTTATTTTATAACTTCTGAGATGTTTTCTTTTATCATTATGAACTAAACCCCTCAAATACTTGAGGGGGATGAAACCTAAGAAAGATCTTGTTATTTATTCTTGATTTATATGATAATTATTTGAATTGTTCTTAATTATGTGTTTTAATCCTTGAATTAACAATCCTAGGTATTAATTCAGGAATTGGATGTGCTTAGAGCAGAGGAGCAAAAGTCACTGTGATAAGAGTAGATCTACCATAATTAAGCAGAGTTGCATGCAACCCTAGACATAGGGCGACATAAATCTGCCGGATTAGGGTCAAACCTAATATGGGGAACCATAGATCGAATTAATGCAACCTAGGGAGTTAATTAATAAAGGAACTTTAATTAACAACTTAGGCCTAGTTGCTCTTCACCTCGACGGAGGGTTTAGCATAGATTAGGGATCTCTACGGATCAAGTCAAGTAAATAACTCGTATAATTCAAGAAGATAATAACAAGTGAAGTCTAGGTGGATTCTCCCTTGAGTATTAATCATATCAATCAGCTTTCCCTAAAAAGTCTTTCCAATTTACTTTTTCTTTTGTTTTATTCTTAGTTTAGATTTTAGAATTTAGTTTTAAAATAAATCCCCATTTAATTTCTAGGTTAAATAATAGAAAGGAAGTGAGTAATAGTACTTTCGGTTCCCTTGGGTACGATACTCAATCTTATCACTAGACTATACTGCTATCGATAGGTGCGCTTGCCTTTAAACGTCGTGATATTAGTTAGTTTGGGTTTGATCAATTTCTTTATAAATTTTATTACTTCTTATCACGAGGATATCAGGGGTTCAGTAATGGAAGGTTTCTGTCTCAATTCATCACTTATCTTTATATTTTCATAACTTATATGCCTAGTGATGATTTCATTAGAATCCAACTCTTTCCTTACTTCATCAATTTTGGTGGTGGTTTCATCTCCACCCCACCTTGAACAAGACACAGTTCCAACGTGTCTGCGAGAGAAAGTTCCTGAAATTTATCTTGAACAAGATGATCAATAATATCAACAAAATAACAAGAATCATCTTGTTCTTTAGAGAATCTCATGGCATCATAGATTTTAAAGACAACTTCTTCCTCACCAACTCTAACCACTAATTTACCATCTCCTACATCAATAACAGCTCTAGCAGTGGCTAAAAATAGATGTCCCAAAATTAAAGGTACTTCAATATCCTCATCCATGTCGAGTACAACAAAATCAACAGGGAATATAAATTCATCTACCTTTACTAGCACATCTTCAATAATTCCCCTAGGATATTTAACAGATCTATCGGCTAATTGAATACTCATCCTAGTGGGCTTGGGTTCCCCTAGACCTAGTTGTTTGAACATTTTGTAAGGTATGAGATTAATGCTAGCACCTAAATTAGCTAATGCTTTATTAATAAGTAAACTACTAATCAAACAAGGAATAGTAAAACTCCTTGGATCTTTCAGTTTTGCCGGTAATTTATTTTGGAGAATAGCTGAGCATTCCTCGTTGAGTTCTACTGTGGCCAATTCTTCCAACTTCCTTTTATTTGTCAGAAGTTCTTTAAGGAACTTCGCATACTTCGGGATCTGTGAAATCGCTTCAACAAAAGGTAAGTTAATGTGTAATTGATTAAAAAGTTCAAGGAACTTACCGAATTGAGCATCTGTATGGTCTTTCTTTAATTTTGCCGGATATGGGATGCACGGTTTGTATTCCTTGAGTGGTGGTGGAGTGTTGTCCTTGGGTTCCTCTGCCTTGTCTTCTGAAGGTTCTGGAATAGTCTTCTTTTCTGGCTCAGCTAGGACCTTTCCATCTCTTAAAGTAATCGCTTTGACATGTTCTCTAGGATTTGGTTCAGTGTTACTTGGTAATCCACCTTGTGGTCTTTCTAAAATCAACTTCGCAAGTTGACCGATTTGGTTTTCAAGCCCTTGAATTGATGCTTGTTGATTTTTCAGTGCCGTTTCAGTGCTTTGAAAATAGGTTTCTGATGCGGCCATAAATTTGGTAAACATCTCTTCAAGATTCGGTTTCTTCTCTTGTTGCGGTGGTGGCTGCTGAAATCCTGGAGGAGGCTGTTGTCTTTGGTTTCCTTGTCCTCCCCATGAAAAATTTGGGTGATTTCTCCAACCTACATTGTAAGTATTACTATAAGGGTTATTTTGAGATCGAGAATTATTACCCATATAGTTGGCTTGTTTAGTTTCCATACTGTGTCCATAGGATGCGAAATCTGGATTGAACGTGTTTCCTTGAGTCGCGTCACGTTGCATCACTGGTTGTGCCTGTGTAGAACTAACAAAATTATCAAACTTTTTATTTAGAAGTTCTTCTTGGTTAGTAAGCATAGTAACAGCATCAATATTATAAACTCCTGCAGCTTTCGTCGACTTTGTCCTCATGACTTGCCATTAATAATTATTCAATGACATCTCTTCAACAAATTCATAAGCTGCTTCAGGTGTTTTATTATTGATCGTCCCTCCCGCGGCTGCATCGATTATTTGTCTGGTTGACGGATTTAAACTGTTGTGGAAGGTTTGAACTTGTAGCCACAAAGGTAGACCATGATGAGGACACCTTCTCAAAAGATCTTTGTATCTCTCCCATGCATCGTAAAGTGTTTCTAAATCCATCTGCACAAAGGAAGAAATATCGTTTCGTAATTTGGCTGTTTTAGCTGGAGGAAAATATTTGAGTAAAAATTTTTCGGTCATTTGTTCCCAAGTAGTGATTGAGCCTCGTGGTAAGGAATTTAACCACTGTTTGGCTTTATTTCTCACAGAGAATGGAAATAGCCTCAAGCGAATGGCATCATCAGAAATGCCATTTATTTTAAAGGTATCATAAAATTCCAAGAAATTCACTAAATGTGAATTTGGATCTTCATCCTGCAAACCATCAAACTGCACAAACTGCTGAATCATCTGAAAAGTGGTAGGTTTTAATAAAAAATTATTAGTAGCAATAGCAGGTCGAATAATGCTAGTTTGGGTACCAATTAAACTAGGTTTAGCATAATCATACATAGTACGAGGAGCTGCATCCTGGTTTACTAGTTCTGCTGGTAGTGCTGGAGGTGGTGGAACATTTTGATTCGCGTCCATCTCTTCTATAGATTCTGGCTCTTGCGCAGGTTCTTGTTTTGGATAATGTAAACTGCGTCTAATTTCTCTGCGATTTCTGCGAACTGTCGCTTCTAGATCTTCGTCAAAAAGTAGTGGTCCTGTTGGGTTGTTTCTAGTCATAAACTAAAAATACCTAAAAAGAAAAAGCAAAGAAAATTCAAAAATTTAAAAGAAAATAAAAATAAATAAATAAAAACTGGAAATAAAAATAAAAGAAAAATAAATAAATATATATAAATATAGTGACGGCTAAAGTAATAGAAATTGAGTTTTCGTAATATTTTAATTCCCCAGTAACGGCGCCAAAAACTTGATAACGGCTCTCGATATTAAGTAATAAAATTTATAAAACTGATCACACCTAAACTAACTAATATCACGATCTTAAAGGCAAGCGCACCTGTCGAACAATAGTATAGTTTAGTGGCAAGACCGAGTTATCATACCCAAGGGAATCAAAAGTACTAGTACTTACTTCCTTTCTATTATCTAGCCTAAAAATAAAGAGAGTTGATTTAAACTAATTCTAAAACTAGCTAAAACTGCACAAAAAGTAAATTGAGGAAAAACTTTTCGGGAAAACTGATTGATATGAGCAATACTCAAGGGAGAATCCACCTAGACTTCACTTGTTATTAATTTCTTGAACTACATAATTGATTACTTGATCCGTAGAGATCCCTAACTTATGCTAAACCCTCCGTCGAGGCATAGAGCAACTAGGCCTAAGTTGTTAATTAAAGTTCCTTTATTAATTAACTCCTTAGGTTGCATTAATTCAATCTATGGATCCCCATATTAGGTTTGACCCCAATCCGACAGATTTATGTTGCCCTATGTCTTGGGTTGCATGCAACTCCGCTTAATTATGGTAGAACTACTCTTACCACAGGAACTTTTGCTCCTCTGCTCTAAGCACATCAATTTCTTGAAGTAATACCTAGGATTATTAAATCAAGAATGAAGAACACATAACTAAGAACAATTCAAGCAATTATCATATAACTCGATAAACAATAACAATATCTGTCTTAGGTTTCATCCCCCTCAAGTATTTGAGAGGTTTAGTTCATAATAAAGAAAAGAAACATCTCAGAAGATAATAAATAGCAAAACATAAAGAACCTGAAAACCCCTGAAGGAATTTAGGGAGATCCTTAGTCTTGATGTAGAACTCTAGCTTCTGGGATGAATCAATCAGCTTTCCTTGGAGTAATTCCTTGCTTTCACTCCTCGTGTTGGCAGAAAGATGGCGCTCCTATTGGGAGAAAAAGAGTACACCCTTAGAGTTGCCTCCTAGGGTCTTTATATAAAGCTTTGAGGAGCCTTTCTTAGCCTCTAAGCATCCAAATCCGAGTGAAATTCCTTTTCCTCACGACTAGAACACGCCCGTGTGCCACGCCCGTGTGACTTCGACAAAGGCCGTGTGAGATTCTGTCATTTGGGGCAGGGCCATGTGGCCTGGCCGTGCTTGTCGGGGCTGGATCGTGTGGACTTCGTGTGGCACGGCCGTGTGTCACGGCCGTGTAGTGGCTTTTAGGCCACGCGTTTGCACATTTTGGCATGTTTTCTCTAGTTTTCAATCTATTTTTCGTTCTTTTCTCTTCCCTATGCTCTCCTGAGTATAAGATGTGAAAAAGAAAGATTAAGAGCACCAATTCTCACTTAATTGATAATAATTCATCCGAAATATAGGCTAAACATGAGGTAAAAATATGTATAAATTAGCGTTTATCAGACGTCTAGGTGGATTCTCCCTTAAGTATTACTCATATCAATCAGCTTTTCCCTAAAGTTTTCTCCAATTTACTTTTTGTGCACTTTTAGTTAGTTTTAGAATTAGTTTCAATCAATTCTCATTTATTTTTAGGCTAGATAATAGAAATGAAGTAAGTATTAACACTTTAGATTCCCTTGGGTACGATAACTCGGTCTTGCCGCTAAACTATACTGCTGTTTGATAGGTACGCTTGCCTTTAAAATCGTGATATTAGTTATTTTTTGGTGTGATCAATTTTTATAAATTTTATTACTTAATATCGCGAGCATATCACGTAGTAACTAGACCTGCTCATGGGTTAGGTGACCCGACTTGGCCCGAAGGCCCGCCCAAAATGTGGGAAGGTTTGGGCAAAAATATAGACCCGAAAAATGGGCTTGGGCAAAAAAATAAGGCCCGTTTAAAAAATGGGTCGGGCCTCGAGTAAGGTATTTTTGGCCCAGGCCCAACTCGGTCCTGCCTGAATTCACTAAAGGACAAAAAAATCTGCTATTTTTTTTTTGAATGTTATTTTCTTGATGTTTTCTCCCTATTTTGCTACCATATTGCTATATATGTTGCTACTATTTTGTTGTTATTGTTTGGATATTGTATAAAACTTATTTTATTGTTAATTTTGTTATTATTTTAAAGGCATTTGTTAATTTTGTTATTATTTTAGAGGTATTTGCTTGTTAAATTGCATCTATCTTAGTGTTATTTGAGTCTACATATTTTTTAAAATTAATTTTCAATTTGTTGGGAAATATTTATTTTGATTTTTTAGTATTTCCATTCTTAAAAATAGAATCCATCCATCTTTGAAAAATCTGTGGTGCATTACACAGACCAAAAGGCATTACATTCCATTGAAAATGTCCATTAGGTGCACTAAATGCTGTTAAAGGCCTAGAAGCTTCTGTTAGCATAATTTGCCAAAAACCTGATTTGCAATCAAATTTACTAAAATATCTAGCATGTTTTGCTTGATTTATGAGTACCTCCTTTCTTGGAATAAAATACCCATCAAAAATAATATTTTGATTTAATCTTTTATAGTTAATAACCATTCTAGCTTTTCCTCGTTTTATTTCTGCATGGTTTCTTACCATAAAAGCAGGACTAGAATGTGGACTAGTAGTTTCTTCTATTAATCCTTTTTCCATTAATTCATTTATTTGAATATCAAACTCATCTATATCTTGTTTAGTATAGATCATTGGTTTGACCCTAATAATCTTTTTAGGATTTTCTAACTTGATTTCGCAATATCGAGGGCTATTCTTCCATAATTTTAATGGTTCTTCACTAAAATTATTTTCTAATATTTTAAACAGCCAATGAGTTATTTCTATTTGTTTAAAATGGTCTTTCCTTGGTGGATTAAAATCTTTATTACAAATATACTTATGATTTTCTATTAATGGTACTTCCACATAAGTGTTTTCTGTGGTTAATGTAATCATATTTCTATCAATTGAAAAAGGCAAATGTTGGTATATAAAATTATTACCTAGTAATATATCACCATGCATATCTGGGAAACATAAAATTTTTGGAATTACAAATCTTACATTGTTTATGTAGACTGGTATATTCTTAGCTTTATGAACAATTAAGGTTTCTTTACCATCTACCCCTACCGCCATTATGGGATTATTCATTAATTCCCATTTTTCTGATGGAATAGCATTTTGTCTACAGCTACTTGTTGTAGCTCCTGTGTCTAATAGAGCGTGTAAAGAATATGTTTTATATTCTCTAAATTGAAAGGTAACTTCTATATAAGTATAATATTTTTTTGGTTGAAATTTTGAAAAAGTGATAATATCATTTTTTCCCAATTTCATTTGTTGAATTATTATTGCATTTTTTGTCTTTTTTATTCTAGTATTTCTAGAATTTTTATGTAATATTTGTGGTTTATGTTTTAATATTAATATTTCTTCTTTTTTATCCTTTTCCTTAGGTTTCGGTATATATGGATCTGTGTTGTCAGTATCCATAGGTTCCGGTATTTCTATATTTTCTTCTGTTGAAGTGTTTTCTTCATCAGAATTATAGCTAGTTGCATTAATTTCTTCTGAAATCATAGAATTATTATCTTCTGATTTATTATCATCATTAGAGCTACTACTACTTTCTGTAGTATCATAATTTAACATATAATGATAATTAAATATTTTAAACAGACCTTTATGTTTTTCATAAAGTTCCTCTATTAATTTTAAATATTCTACTCTTTCATAACTATCATTAGTAGTAGAAAATTTTATTTTCCAATGTTCTATTAATTCTTTATAACACTGGAAATCATGTTTTTGTTGTTTTGAATTTTCTCCTTTTTGTTTTTCTTTTTTAATATTATTATTAGTATTAGATTCGTCCGAAGAAGTTTGGTCTTCCTCAGATAAAGCTAATATGACATTACTATTACCATAGTATAGTGGACCTAAATCCATTTCTTGGTCTTCACTTTTGTTAGTGAAAACATTATCTAATTTATTATTAATATCTGTTAAAAGTTCCTTAGACTCGTTGTTCAAGTCTAACTCTGTTACTTTACTAATATTATCAATTTTACTTTCAATATTATTAACCTTATTATATAACTTATTAAAATAGACAGAAGTTATATCCACAAGACTGTTGATACCTTTACTAAGAGCCGAAATGTTGTTTTCATTTTTTGGTTCTATATGCATAGTATGATTACAAGTTTTATCTTTATATAAACAATCTATCTCTTCCATATTATTTATCTTTGGTACCTAAAACCGTCCGTTATCTTAATATGTCTTTAACAAAGGCCTTAAACACGTCCTCCCTGGACTTAAACAGGCAAACAAAGACACAACAACAGATATATGGGTTTCAAGATAAATAACTATGAAATAAACAGAATTGAGAACAAAAGATAGAAACTTACAATATTACTATGATATATTTGCTTCCAAGTATCGTTACTCCGGCCCTCTGATACCAATTACGGGGGAGAGGATGGTGGCTCAAGACAGCGGAATATATTTTTTACAAAGAGAGTTTTATTAGTAAAGGATTTTACAAAAAGCTATTGAAAGAAAGTTTACAAAAGGCAAAATCTAAGAAAGCTATATTATGAATTGGTGTAGGAATCGATGCCTTGTTTAGGCTACAACAATGCCTATTTATAGTGTAAGAATTGAACTCTAATTTATTTACAATTCAAATCCGAAAATATCCTGATAAGGACGTAATAAATATTGACTCGATGGTTTCTTCCACGTAGTCATTTTTATTTGTCGCTTTCTTGATGGTTGCGTGCATTAATGGTTGCTTCCATCATCTCTGCATCATGGCTTGCATCATCTTCCATCAACATCTTTTTAATGAGATAGTTGCAAGTCTCCATCAATAATTAAATGCTCCTTTTTTGGATTTTTACACGTGTCTAGTCTCGGGATTATCCTTCTTGGATATTTGTCAGATTCATTTCTTCTATTTCATCTAGATGTAATGAATCCGGTGAGACTGGTGGTGAGTTCCAACTTTCCCACGTATCCTTGATTTCCATTGTTAATGGATAATCATCAATCTCCATTTCAGCTATCTTTTTTAACAGCTGTATAGACTCTTCATCTCGGTTTTGATGAGGTCTTTCAGTATTGTATGCCAGTATTCTTCTTCCATCAGTCCAGAGGACATAGGTATTATGTTGGAGTAGATACTGAGCTTTAAGCATTAAATCAATTCCTGCTTGGACTTGATAATGTGAAAAATTATTATAACACATGTCAATGGTTTTTGACAAGTGATCTTTATCTTCATCAACCGATGAGAGGTTTATTCCTCCAAACATCGTTTGAATAGTCCAAATTTGATATGGCTGAAAAAATCTTTCATGTTCAGCAATACCAATAAAACTACTAATTTCTATATGAAAATAGTAAAAGAAATCCATATTTGGAAAACTTGCTAATCGTGATTTTACGATAGCTGGAAAATCTTTTAGTAAATCAAAAGAAAGATTTTGGACTGTTATTTCTTTAACAAATCCCCATTCAATACTTGTTATATCAAATGGTTCATGATTAAGCCTAAATTTTATAGTAGGAAATTTTTCCCCTATATGATTTGTAAAAACATAGGCTTGTAGAAAATATTCAGAAAAAGTTTTTCTAAATAGCATTTGCTGTTTGCAAATTATAGAATTTATTTTTGTAAAAATATCTACAGGTAATATTCTTCTAGCTTTATTAAATAAACATCTTCTAAACATTTTATTTATAACAGGACTGTTTGTCCCATTATCAATAAAATATTGAAATATATCAAGAAAATTATTTATTTCCTTAATATCCATATATTCAATATAACATTCGTCCCAATCTCTATATAAAATAGATTTTAATAAAAGATCATGGGCTTTATTATCTTTAGTTGTTTTTTCAACTAAAAATTGAGAAAAATTTGTAAGAGCCCTTCGAAAATTTGCTCTTTGTTCCAAAACATGGGTTTTCCATATTTTGTTAATATAATTATAATATTCCAGTGGTAATCCTGGATTATAAAAATCATTTATTTCTCCGTCGTTGGGAAGAATCTGAAAAAGGGAAACAACAAAAGGAACAACTTATTAATCAAATAGGTACTCCCAAGGAGCTATTAAAAGGTTTAACTTTAATTCTAAAAACAGAATTTTGTGGCTATACTGATAAAAAAGATCAGGACGGTCAATCTAGTTATATATTATCAAAAATAAAATTATGTGATATTAGATATTTAGAAGAATTTTCTAAAAAATTTCTTTATGAATATCAAAAGTTAAAAAATAGTAATATAGAATTTTGGAAAAACCAATATTTCCATAAATTACCCCCACCTTGGGATGAAATTTGTATAAATAAATATGCTTCTTATCTTGATAAACATAGTAAAGCAGCTGGTATAGATAAAGAAAATATAGATAGTATAGGAAATAGGATTAATTTTGCTAAAGAAAGAATTACTTTACATTGTTTACAGAGTAAAGCAGCTAAACAAGTTAAGAATAAATTAAGTCATAAATATTGTACAAAATTATTAGAAGGAGAATGGGAGTTTGGTTGTAAACCTATACAATCTAAACCTTATAAAAATTATAAAAATAAAAAATATAGGATGATAAGGTGGAAACCAGGAAATAAAAAATATACTGGTAATAAAAATGATAATAACAAAAAGAAAAAATTTGTAAGAAGAAAAAGTTCTAAAAAACCTATAAAGCAACTTTGTAAATGTTTTATATGTGATGAAGACGGTCATATAGCTACAAATTGTCCTAATAAGGGAAAAAATGCTAGAAAAATGATTAAAAGGCTTGAAGAACAAGATTTAGAAATATGTTTTAGGGAGGAAATAAATCCTACTGAAATCTTATATGAAATAATATCAGAAACTGAATCTGACACTGATAATGATGAATATATCTTTATGTTAGGACATAATAATCAATTAGAAGAAATTCCTAAAACTGAACAACAGGATATAAAATTAGGAAATCTAATTGGAGAAGAAAAAGACTTCTCAGAAGAAATGATAGAAAAGATAACTAAAAATCATATTTCTAAAGAAGAAATATATAAAATATCTAAGTTTAAAATATGGTCACAAAGACATATTGAAAAGATTAGCGGTAATACAATCGCTAAGGATACTAAAGGGGGATTAACTGAAATTCCTTTATTCACTAAAGAAAAAATTAAGAGGATTAGAAAGAAATATCCTCAAGTAAGATATATACATTTAGGTATAATTATGATCACGATTAGAGCTTTATTTAGAAGGGGTCATGATGTACCTATAATAGCAGTTTTATTAGATAAAAGATTTGAAAATCCAATAAAAGCACTTATTGGAGGTATTCAATCAAATTTATATAATGGAGTAATAGGATTTAAGGTAAAACCGAATTACTTTATATCCATTACAGACCCTCTAATAGAAGAGTGTCTTTGTTTAAGAATTCAGACAAAAAATTCTGATATTAAGGATTTAGCAGAGGATCTTGCAATAAGCTGGACTGCTATTAATGAATATACTAATACTGCAGAGGTAGAAATAAAAGAAGTCAATAATAAAATTATTGAACTTTTTGAACCAAATAAAATTACTACAGAAATACAACCTAAATTATTACATTTAAAAGATCTTTCTATTCCAAAAGACTGGATAATAGGAGATATTAATAATGCGAGTACTTCAAAACCTGTAAGTACTATAGAGTATATAGCCTCAGGTGATAAGTTATATTTTAAAAATAATCTGTTAACAAATACAGAAGATAATTTAGTTCTACCTTCAACTTCTCAAATAGAGGAAGAAGAAGATAATAAAAGTACAACATCCTCTACACCGATAGGTATGAAAACAGTTCATATCCCTATCTTTCCTACTGAACCAAATAGAAATTCTAGAAATACTAGAATTGAAGATATACAAACTTTGGCTAATAATATAAAAAATTGTATTTATATAGAAATAAAAATTATGGGTAAAATTCCTTTACATGCTTTAATAGATACAGGTGCTACAACAAGTAGCTGTAAGATGAATGCTATTCCTAGAAAATATTGGAAACCTGTAAAAAGACCAATAAAGGTTAGTGGTATAGATAGCAATAAGACTTTAGTATATTATAAAGCTAGGAATATACCAATTTACATAAATAATGTAAAATTTGTAATTCCAAAATTATTAGGATTTCCCGAAATGAAGGGTGATATATTATTAGGCAATGATTTCATAAAACAATATTTACCATTTTCTATTTATAAAAAATCAGTTATACTATCTATAGAAAAGAATTCTATAGAAATACCTATTGTTCAAAATCCTAACTTTATTTGCTGATTTTCTTAGCAGGCCTTATGGATAGAGGTAAAAAACCTCTAATGGGAGAATGGAATACTGTTCATAAACCCAACAAAGGGAAAATAACAAAATCCAACCAAGGATTTGTTCCTATGCCTCCACAAGTACAATTTTATCCTAACCAAGGATATTATGTACCATATCCAATGGTAAGACCACCAATTGGATCTCAATTTTCATTGACGCCAAACCCGGTATGTCAATCTCAATGGTCACAAGATCCTAATTCGGCATTTCAAACCAGTTATGCTGAAATTATTAAGGGAGCAGAAAACTTTTTATCACAACAATCGCTCTCTGAAATAAATGATTTTTATAATCCAGGATTACCACTGGAATATTATAATTATATTAACAAAATATGGAAAACCCATGTTTTGGAACAAAGAGCAAATTTTCGAAGGGCTCTTACAAATTTTTCTCAATTTTTAGTTGAAAAAACAACTAAAGATAATAAAGCCCATGATCTTTTATTAAAATCTATTTTATATAGAGATTGGGACGAATGTTATATTGAATATATGGATATTAAGGAAATAAATAATTTTCTTGATATATTTCAATATTTTATTGATAATGGGACAAACAGTCCTGTTATAAATAAAATGTTTAGAAGATGTTTATTTAATAAAGCCAGAAGAATATTACCTGTAGATATTTTTACAAAAATAAATTCTATAATTTGCAAACAGCAAATGCTATTTAGAAAAACTTTTTCTGAATATTTTCTACAAGCCTATGTTTTTACAAATTATATAGGGGAAAAATTTCCTACTATAAAATTTAGGCTTAATCATGAACCATTTGATATAACAAGTATTGAATGGGGATTTGTTAAAGAAATAACAGTCCAAAATCTTTCTTTTGATTTACTAAAAGATTTTCCAGCTATCGTAAAATCACGATTAGCAAGTTTTCCAAATATGGATTTCTTTTACTATTTTCATATAGAAATTAGTAGTTTTATTGGTATTGCTGAACATGAAAGATTTTTTCAGCCATATCAAATTTGGACTATTCAAACGATGTTTGGAGGAATAAACCTCTCATCGGTTGATGAAGATAAAGATCACTTGTCAAAAACCATTGACATGTGTTATAATAATTTTTCACATTATCAAGTCCAAGCAGGAATTGATTTAATGCTTAAAGCTCAGTATCTACTCCAACATAATACCTATGTCCTCTGGACTGATGGAAGAAGAATACTGGCATACAATACTGAAAGACCTCATCAAAACCGAGATGAAGAGTCTATACAGCTGTTAAAAAAGATAGCTGAAATGGAGATTGATGATTATCCATTAACAATGGAAATCAAGGATACGTGGGAAAGTTGGAACTCACCACCAGTCTCACCGAATTCATTACATCTAGATGAAATAGAAGAAATGAATCTGACAAATATCCAAGAAGGATAATCCCGAGACTAGACACGTGTAAAAATCCAAAAAAGGAGCATTTAATTATTGATGGAGACTTGCAACTATCTCATTAAAAAGATGTTGATGGAAGATGATGCAAGCCATGATGCAGAGATGATGGAAGCAACCATTAATGCACGCAACCATCAAGAAAGCGACAAATAAAAATGACTACGTGGAAGAAACCATCGAGTCAATATTTATTACGTCCTTATCAGGATATTTTCGGATTTGAATTGTAAATAAATTAGAGTTCAATTCTTACACTATAAATAGGCATTGTTGTAGCCTAAACAAGGCATCGATTCCTACACCAATTCATAATATAGCTTTCTTAGATTTTGCCTTTTGTAAACTTTCTTTCAATAGCTTTTTGTAAAATCCTTTACTAATAAAACTCTCTTTGTAAAAAATATATTCCGCTGTCTTGAGCCACCATCCTCTCCCCCGTAATTGGTATCAGAGGGCCGGAGTAACGATACTTGGAAGCAAATATATCATAGTAATATTGTAAGTTTCTATCTTTTGTTCTCAATTCTGTTTATTTCATAGTTATTTATCTTGAAACCCATATATCTGTTGTTGTGTCTTTGTTTGCCTGTTTAAGTCCAGGGAGGACGTGTTTAAGGCCTTTGTTAAAGACATATTAAGATAACGGACGGTTTTAGGTACCAAAGATAAATAATATGGAAGAGATAGATTGTTTATATAAAGATAAAACTTGTAATCATACTATGCATATAGAACCAAAAAATGAAAACAACATTTCGGCTCTTAGTAAAGGTATCAACAGTCTTGTGGATATAACTTCTGTCTATTTTAATAAGTTATATAATAAGGTTAATAATATTGAAAGTAAAATTGATAATATTAGTAAAGTAACAGAGTTAGACTTGAACAACGAGTCTAAGGAACTTTTAACAGATATTAATAATAAATTAGATAATGTTTTCACTAACAAAAGTGAAGACCAAGAAATGGATTTAGGTCCACTATACTATGGTAATAGTAATGTCATATTAGCTTTATCTGAGAAAGACCAAACTTCTTCGGACGAATCTAATACTAATAATAATATTAAAAAAGAAAAACAAAAAGGAGAAAATTCAAAACAACAAAAACATGATTTCCAGTGTTATAAAGAATTAATAGAACATTGGAAAATAAAATTTTCTACTACTAATGATAGTTATGAAAGAGTAGAATATTTAAAATTAATAGAGGAACTTTATGAAAAACATAAAGGTCTGTTTAAAATATTTAATTATCATTATATGTTAAATTATGATACTACAGAAAGTAGTAGTAGCTCTAATGATGATAATAAATCAGAAGATAATAATTCTATGATTTCAGAAGAAATTAATGCAACTAGCTATAATTCTGATGAAGAAAACACTTCAACAGAAGAAAATATAGAAATACCGGAACCTATGGATACTGACAACACAGATCCATATATACCGAAACCTAAGGAAAAGGATAAAAAAGAAGAAATATTAATATTAAAACATAAACCACAAATATTACATAAAAATTCTAGAAATACTAGAATAAAAAAGACAAAAAATGCAATAATAATTCAACAAATGAAATTGGGAAAAAATGATATTATCACTTTGGATTTTCAAATCTTTTATCTAATAAAACTGCTATTATAGGTACATCATGACCCCTTCTAAATAAAGCTCTAATCGTGATCATAATTATACCTAGATGTATATATCTTACTTGAGGATATTTCTTTCTAATCCTCTTAATTTTTTCTTTAGTGAATAAAGGAATTTCAGTTAATCCCCCTTTAGTATCCTTAGCGATTGTATTACCGCTAATTTTTTCAATATGTCTTTGTGACCATATTTTAAACTTAGATATTTTATATATTTCTTCTTTAGAAATATGATTTTTAGTTATCTTTTCTATCATTTCTTCTGAGAAGTCTTTTTCTTCTCCAATTAGATTTCCTAATTTTATATTCTGTTGTTCAGTTTTAGGAATTTCTTCTAATTGATTATTATGTCCTAACATAAAGATATATTCATCATTATCAGTGTCAGATTCAGTTTCTGATATTATTTCATATAAGATTTCAGTAGGATTTATTTCCTCCCTAAAACATATTTCTAAATCTTGTTCTTCAAGACTTTTAATCATTTTTCTAGCATTTTTTCCCTTATTAGGACAATTTGTAGCTATATGACCGTCTTCATCACATATAAAACATTTACAAAGTTGCTTTATAGGTTTTTTAGAAGTTTTTCTTCTTACAAATTTTTTCTTTTTGTTATTATCATTTTTATTACCAGTATATTTTTTATTTCCTGGTTTCCACCTTATCATCCTATATTTTTTATTTTTATAATTTTTATAAGGTTTAGATTGTATAGGTTTACAACCAAACTCCCATTCTCCTTCTAATAATTTTGTACAATATTTATGACTTAATTTATTCTTAACTTGTTTAGCTGCTTTACTCTGTAAACAATGTAAAGTAATTCTTTCTTTAGCAAAATTAATCCTATTTCCTATACTATCTATATTTTCTTTATCTATACCAGCTGCTTTACTATGTTTATCAAGATAAGAAGCATATTTATTTATACAAATTTCATCCCAAGGTGGGGGTAATTTATGGAAATATTGGTTTTTCCAAAATTCTATATTACTATTTTTTAACTTTTGATATTCATGAAGAAATTTTTTAGAAAATTCTTCTAAATATCTAATATCACATAATTTTATTTTTGATAATATATAACTAGATTGACCGTCCTGATCTTTTTTATCAGTATAGCCACAAAATTCTGTTTTTAGAATTAAAGTTAAACCTTTTAATAGCTCCTTGGGAGTACCTATTTGATTAATAAGTTGTTCCTTTTGTTGTTTCCCTTTTTCAGATTCTTCCCAACGACGGAGAAATTGCAAAACATCTCCTTGGAAAGTTCCTACAAAATAATTTAAAAATTTTTCTTTTGTCCAACTACTGCTATTATTATTAACAACAATAGTCATAGACTATGCCCAATCATCTATAGTTTTTTCATAGTCTGATAAAGGTATTTTAGTTAAATCTAAATATATACCTCCTTGAGCAACATTTCTTTTATTTAAATCATCAATCCTATATGGTATAGGTTGAGTAGATGTTTCTCCTGGGTTTTCAGGCTTGACATCATTAGTAGCTATAGTTTCAAATATTCTAGTCGTTTCTTCGACTAGCTCATTATCTTTATTAAAAGATCTCAGATAATCATCTTTTTGAATATCTGATTCTATTTTTCTCTTTCCATAAGGATCTTTTTTATCCTTTTCTTTAGGTTTTGGTATATATGGATCTGTGTTGTCAGTATCCATAGGTTCCGGTATTTCTATATTTTCTTCTGTTGAAGTGTTTTCTTCATCAGAATTATAGCTAGTTGCATTAATTTCTTCTGAAATCATAGAATTATTATCTTCTGATTTATTATCATCATTAGAGCTACTACTACTTTCTGTAGTATCATAATTTAACATATAATGATAATTAAATATTTTAAACAGACCTTTATGTTTTTCATAAAGTTCCTCTATTAATTTTAAATATTCTACTCTTTCATAACTATCATTAGTAGTAGAAAATTTTATTTTCCAATGTTCTATTAATTCTTTATAACACTGGAAATCATGTTTTTGTTGTTTTGAATTTTCTCCTTTTTGTTTTTCTTTTTTAATATTATTATTAGTATTAGATTCGTCCGAAGAAGTTTGGTCTTCCTCAGATAAAGCTAATATGACATTACTATTACCATAGTATAGTGGACCTAAATCCATTTCTTGGTCTTCACTTTTGTTAGTGAAAACATTATCTAGAAAATCATAAGTATATTTGTAATAAAGATTTTAATCCACCAAGGAAAGATCATTTTAAACAAATAGAAATAACTCATTGGCTGTTTAAAATATTAGAAAATAATTTTAGTGAAGAACCATTAAAATTATGGAAGAATAGCCCTCGATATTGCGAAATCAAGTTAGAAAATCCTAAAAAGATTATTAGGGTCAAACCAATGATCTATACTAAACAAGATATAGATGAGTTTGATATTCAAATAAATGAATTAATGGAAAAAGGATTAATAGAAGAAACTACTAGTCCACATTCTAGTCCTGCTTTTATGGTAAGAAACCATGCAGAAATAAAACGAGGAAAAGCTAGAATGGTTATTAACTATAAAAGATTAAATCAAAATATTATTTTTGATGGGTATTTTATTCCAAGAAAGGAGGTACTCATAAATCAAGCAAAACATGCTAGATATTTTAGTAAATTTGATTGCAAATCAGGTTTTTGGCAAATTATGCTAACAGAAGCTCCTAGGCCTTTAACAGCATTTAGTGCACCTAATGGACATTTTCAATGGAATGTAATGCCTTTTGGTCTGTGTAATGCACCACAGAGGGCCGGGCCCGGGTTTAAGCAATTTTATATAGGTCGGGCTTGGGCAAAATTTTAGGCCTATTTTTTGGGCCCGACCCTGCCCGAGCCAGATGAATGGGCCTAAATTTTTAGTTGAGCCCGGCCCAGCCCATGAGCACCTCTAGTAGTGACCATCAGTATTAAAAGATATGGAAAAGGTAATGTTGATCTCAAACAAGCTACCTCTTAAGTTTTGGTCATAGGGAGTCAACATGTCATTCTATATTAGAAATAAAGTTTACTTAAAGCCAAACACAAGACTTACTCCTTATGAGATTTGGAACAGTAAAATACCTTCTATTAGTTATTTTCATATCGTCGGTAATATGTGTTATATCTTACGTGATAAGGAGTATAAAAGAAAGTTGGATCGCAGGATTGATGAGAGGATATTTCTTGGGTTTTCAAATAACTATCATGCTTACAAAGTGCTCAAAAAGAGGGCCAATATTATTACAAATTCCATTAATGTGGTTATATATTATGGCACTGAAGACATGAGTGAGGTAGAGGAAAAAGGTATATAACTAAATCAAAAAATAAGTTGATTGAAAGTGACAAGTTGGATGTCCTAGCCGTTGTGCCCACATGTCCTAGCACAACCTAGGCAAGTATTTCTGAGTTGCAACCATCTACTAAAATACAAAAGAATCATCCTATTAAAGATGTGATTGGTGAAGTTAATGAATGGGTAAAAACCAAATACAAGCCACAACCAAACTATAAAGGCATGGTACGATTTTCTTTTTACATTTCAAATGTTGAATCTAAGAAAGTTGAAGAAGCCTTTCAAGATGAGTTATGGATTCAAGAAATGCAAGAAAAGATGTCTTAGAAAAAAAACAAAGTGTGGGAGCTTGTCCCTCAACCTGAAGACCACAACATTCTTAGAACCAAGTGGAGCTGCATGAATAAAATCAATGAACTTAGAAACATCATCAGAAACAAAGCCAGGTTAGTTGCATAAGGGTATACTCAAGTTGAAATACCGGATTTTGATGAAACTTTTGCACCAGTGACAACACTTGAGTCCATTAGATGTTGTTAGCTACAACATGTCACTTGGACATTAAACTTTACCAAATAGATTCAAAAGATCCTTCCTGAATGAATTTATATGTGAAGAGATATATGTTGCTAAACTTAAATGATTTATTTATGCTAATTATCTTTATCTTTTATCCATGTTAACTAAAGTTCTTTATGGATTGAAACAAGCCTCAAAGCATGTTATGAGAGGTTCACTAAGTAATTATATAAGAAGGGCTTTGCAATAAAGGTTGTTGATAAAACTCTTTTCATTAATAAGTGAAAGGAGAAATATTATTGGCACAGATCTATGTGAATGGCATGATTTTCATCTTCACTTCAAAAAAAGCATGTGAAGACTTTACTAATCTCATGAAAGATAAATTCAAGATGAGTATGGTTGGGAAATTGACATATTTTTTGGGTTTCAAAACAAACAACTCAATGAAGTATATGTGGAGAAACTACCAAGATAATCAAAACTCCGATGGGATTGAATGATAAAATCACTAAGGATGAACTAGTGTGGCAACTAATGTGACCACATATAGAAGCATGATTGGTAACTTATTGTATCTTACAACTTGTAACACCCTTAACCCGTATCCGTCACCGGACTAGGGTTATGAGGCATTACCGGACATTTCATATCATAATCAAACATTTCACATGATTGCAAATCCGTTGACGAGACTATTTCAGAAAGATGTAAGGTTTGAATGGTCTGATAAGTGCCAGAAAAGCTTTTATCAGTTGAAAGCACTATTGACTGAAGCTTCAGTACTTTTACAACCAGAATCGGGTAAAGACTTTTTCATTTACAGTTCATTGAATGGCCTCGGTTGTGTTTTGATGAAGGAAGGCAAGGTTATAGCCTATGCCTCAAGACAGTTAAAGTCATAAGAAAAGAATTATCTGACGCACGAACTTGAGTTAGCTACGATAGTATTTGCTTTGAAGATCTGGCGTTACTATCCATTCAGTGAAAAACGTCATGTATTTTCTGATCATAAAAGTTTGAAAATATTTGATAATTCAAAAATATTTGAATTTGCGACAGAGAAGATGGCTAGAATTGCTGAAAGACTACGAGCTTGTTATTGATTATCATCCGGGAAAAGCAAATGTTTTTGCTGATGTTTTGAGTCAAAAATCACTATTTACGTTGCATGCGATGAATACTCAGTTGTCCATGTCTGATGATGGTTCGATTTTAGCTGAATTGAGAGTGAGACCGTTGTTTTTACAATAGATTATTGATGCTCAAAAAGTTGATAATGAAATGCTAGCGAAACGAGCTCAGTATGATTCTGATTCTGATTCAGAATTTCGAATTGATGATGATGATTGTTTAAGATTTAGAGACCAGAATTGTGTTCCGAGAAATCCAGAATTGATTCAGATGATCTTGAATGAAGCTCACAACAGTAGATTATCGGTACATCTAGGAAGTACGAAAATGTATAACGAATTGAAACAGTTTTACTGGTGGTTTTGAATGAAAAGAGATATTTCTGGCTTTGTTTCAAAATGTTTGATCTGTCAGCAAGTCAAAGCTAAACATCAAGTGCCATCTGGTTTGGTACAGCCAATTATGATTCCCGAGTGGAAATGGGATCGAGTGACTATGGATTTTGTTTCGGATTTGCCCCTGTCTTCGAGAAAGAAAGATACAATCTAGGTTGTAGTTGACAGATTGACGAAGTTAGCCCATTTTATTCTGGTAAAATCTGACTACTCACTTGATAGATTAGTTGAGTTATATATTTCCGATATTGTGAGATTACACGGGGTGTCATTGTTTATTGTGTCTGATAGAGATCCGAGATTTACTTCTTGATTTTAGAAGAGACTGCAAGAGGCTTTAGGTACAAAATTGCCTTTCAGTACTACTTTTCACCAGTAAACGGATGGTCAATCTGAGTGGATAATTCAGATACTTGAGGATATGTTGAGATGTTACATTCTTGAGTTTGAAGGTACGTGGGAACAGTATTTGCCATTGATTGAATTCACTTATAATAACAATTTTCAATCGAGTATTAAGATGGCACTGTACGAACCCTTATATGGTAGAAAGTGTAGAACTCCGTTATACTGGTCTAAGCTCAATGAAAATAAGATATACGGGATTGATTTGATAAAAGAGACTGAACAGAAAGTGAAAGTAATCCGAGATAGTTTGAAAGCAGCTTCCGATCGTCAGAAATCATACGCGGATTTGAAACAAAAAGATATCGAGTTTGAGATCAGTGACAAAGTGTTTCTGAAAGTGTCTCTGTGGAAGAAACTATTTCGGTTCGGTAGAAAAGGCAAATTGAGTCCGAGGTTCATCGGACCGTATGAGATTATTGAACGCATTGGACCGATTGCGTATAGATTGTCGCTACCATCTGAGTTAGAAAAGATTCACAATTTGTTTCATGTATCAATGCTTAGATGGTACAGATCTGACCATTCGCATGTGATTTCTCCGTCCGAGATAGAAATTCAATCCGATATGTCATATGACGAAGAATCGATCTGTATCTTAGCTCGCGAGGTTAAAGAACTGTAAAATAATAAAATTTCGTTAGCAAAAGTAATGTGGCATCGAGACGGAGTAGAAGAGGCTACATGGGAGCCCGAGGATGCTAGGAAAGAGCAATATCCGAACCTATTCAACGGTAAGATTTTTGGGGACCAAAATCCCTAAGGGAGAGAGTTGTAACAGCCCGGTTTAGACCTTAGTCGAAATAGTGGTTTCGAAACCACATATCTGAGTCAAAAAATTTATTTAATATTCTTTTCTATGTTTTGAGCATGTGAATTTATATCCGTGAAACTTTTGTGATTTAATTTTATCATTTGAGTGCCCTATTTGATTAAAAAGACCTAATCGCAGTAAATGCAAAAGATGTGTTCTAATTGAATAAGAATTGAATTGTTATGTCTTATTAAGTATGAGGTCCTTGTGATGCAAATAGACCATAATTATAATTAAATGACATGCATGGACATGAGAAACTGCACTTTTAATGTTATAATTTATGGATAAATTAGTAAATTTGAAAATAAGTAATATTAATTAAAAACCAAAACAATTAGTATTCATCTTTCTCAATTCATGTGCACCGAACATTGAAATAAAAAGAGAGAAATAGATTTTGCTAGGGTTCGACACTCATTTTGCTTCATTAAGGTATGTTCTTTGATCAGTTTTTGATAATTTTTACGTTTTTTAGATTGTTGCTTAGTAATCTATCAAGCCCATGCCATGATTTTTGAAATTTATGATGTTTTCATGAGATGATGCTGATGAATATGTGAGTTTTATGTTGATATTTGGTAAATACGTTTTGTATTTAGATTTTTGATGAAATTGAGTGTAATGGACTAATTTGTGAAAATAAGAAATTGAGGGGTTAAAATGCAAAATAAATAAAAGATATGGGCTTATATGGGCTATATAAATATTCGGTCAAGCTTAAGTATAAGGAAATTTTTTATATTTTGTGTATTTGGTGATAAGGACTAAAATGTCAAAATGTAAAAATGTGAGGGCTAAATTGTAAAACACCGTAAATGTGTGTTCTTGGATTGATTTGAATGAATGTGAGATTGAATGAGTTAATTTTTAATACATATAGATCAAGAAAAGAGGAATCCGAATTTAGATTGGGGAAAATCGAAAGTCGACGAGTAATTGACTCATTCTGCCATTTTATACTCAAGGTAAGTTCATAGGTAGTAATTTCATTATAAATAAATGTTAAATGCATTGATATTGTATAAACTATGATGAATGAGATCTCGGAGAAGGTTGAAATACTGAATGTGATGTTACGGACGTGGACGATGATGGAAATGAAATGTGGAAAAGCTCGATTGAACGTTAGGAATGGTTTCGGGTTGCTAGTGACATGTCATTAGGTTGGGATTTGGCTTCGAGCCATGATATCGCCACTACGGGTGTGAGTAATACCTTGATTTGGCTACGGGCCATGGTATAGGTATTTTACAGGAGTTACCTTGATTTGGCTACGAGCCATGGTATAGGTACTACGAGATAAGCTACATTGATTTGGTTACGGGCCATGGTATAGGTACTTATCGATCAAAATCTTAGAGTATCCGATTGATATTCCAAATGGTTCAATGAACGAGCAAAGGTTGTGATTGAGAAAGAGATTAGTATGAATTGATGCAAGTATGTATGATGGCTATACGAAAATTATATCGAAAAGTTCAATACGATAACTTAAACATGTTTGTGACATGTGTAAGGTTTGTGGTATCGTATTTTTAGTTTTGAGCTGTATAATTGATTGAATTATATTTGTTGTTATACATTGAATTACTTACTAAGCTATAAAGTTTACTTGGTGTGTTCATCTCTATTTTATAGATATCAAAGCTACTGGAAGCTCGGGGATCGTCGAGGGTCATCATCACACTATCGAACCTTGTTTTGGTACCCTTTTGAAAATGTGAATAATGAACTATGGCATGTATAGGTTAGAAGTATTTGGATATGTTTTGTAATGCATATAAGTCTTGCCATGTGATATGGCATGATAATGGATGATATTATGTTTGATTTGGTATGTGTTATGTGTTATAAACTTGGTATGTTTATGGTGTATTTATGACCTAATGAGAAATGGTTAATGTGGTATGTCTTTGGTTTGGAAATTGGTAAGGTTTTGGTATGAGATTGAATGTGATAAATTAAAATGTTGATCGAGTATGTTTAGTATGAATTTGGCTTATGAATTGGTGTGATTTTGGGTGGAAATTGAGTATGAATTGGGATGATGAATATTTTATCTGAATTGTATATGTTTTGGTTGTAAATTGGCTAAAATTTTAGTGTGAAATGTGTTGGTTTACTCTTGTAGGGATGACCCAAAATTTGGGTGGCATATTGGCCTTGTAAATAGCCTATTTTGCGCCCACATGGGCAGGGACACGGGCGTCTGTACCGTGTTGCTTGAGGGCCATTTCGAAATGTGCCTGGGCAGACCACACGGTCTCACACACGGGCGTGTAACACGACTGTGTGATCTATGTTATGTAATTAATACAAGTCAGTGAGTTACATGGCTTAGACACACGGACGTGTCTATTGGTCGTGTGTAGCACACGGGCTGGTACACGGGCATGTGGCCAGTCGTATGACCCAAGTCAGTATGTATGCCTTATTTTACCACAGCCTAGACACACAGGTGTGTCTAATGCCCTGTGAGGCACACGATCTGACCACACGGGTGTGTCTAATATCGCGTGAGGCATACGACTTGACCACACGGGCGTGTGACCTCTGTAACTTTGAAAAATGTTTAAGTTTTCGAAAAATTTTGTATGTGTTCGGTTTAGTCCCGACCCTTTTCTAAAGCATGTCTAAGGTCTCGTAGACCTAAGAAAGGGACTTATTAGTAATGTTTGAATATGATATGATGATGTGTAATCTACTACTGTGAAATGTTCCAATTTGTTTAGTAATACCTCTTAACCCTAGTCCGGCGATGGATATGGGTTAGGGGTGTTACATGAGCCACATGGGCTGGCCCTACCATACGGCATAGACATATAGCCATGTGAGCCACACGGGTTGCCACACCGCTATGTGACAAGCCGTGTCAATTTCGCGAATTGGCACTCTGAACTGCGAGAAAACACATTTTTTTTAGGTTTTCTAGGCATTCTAAAACGTATATATGACAAAAATAAGAAGATAGGAGAGAGTTGTCATAAAATACTCAAGAAAACAACTTGAAAAACACCATTGATGCCAAGTAGATTTTCATCAAGATTGAATATTCGCATTTGATTTATTAGGAGATTATTATGAGTTTCTTTGTTTTTTTCAGTTATACTGTGTTTTGGATGTTTTTATTTTCAAACATGAACTAATTTTCTAAATACCTAGGGGAGATGAACCTTATGATGAATTTTGTCTTTTATTTTTATTTTACGCAACAAACACTTAAATGTTGTTCTCAATTATGTGTAATTAATTCTTGGTTTGATATTTTTAGATTATTTATCCATGTTTGATATGCATAAATTAAAAGAGGAATAGACCTGTTTAAGAGTAGATCTTGCATAATTGAGTAGAGTTGCATGCAATCCTAGAAATAGGATGACATAAATCTACCAGATTAAAGTAAAATCTAATAGGAGAATCCATAACATGAGTTAATGCAATAATAGGGGTTTTAATTAGAAAGAAATTTCAATTAATTAACTTAGAGTCAATTGCTCTTACTCTCGAAAGAGATATTAGCATGATTTAGAGATTTTACAGAATCAAGATACTAAGTAAAGAAATTGCGTAATTTAGATTGATAATGATAGATGAAGTCTAGGTGAATTCTTTCCTAGGTATTGTTACGCTTCTTGGTTGTTAATCGGTTATTTTTCTATTTTGTTATTTGTCATGTTTATTAGTTAGTTAATTAATTTAGTTAATTTTAATTTTAGGTAAATCACTCAAATTATTCGGTTAAATAATAGAAAGACGATAATTGCCAGTACTTTTAGTCTTCGTGGGAACAATATCTTTGCTCACTGTAGCTATACTATTAATTGATAGGTGCAGTTACCTTAATCAGATTTTTAGTTGGTTTAGGACACATCAAAGATTATGCCATAAGTTATTTCTAAAAAATTAAAGTATAAAGTTTAATATGTTGACAATTAGAATAAATAAAACAACTAAATATACAAGTGCAATTGCGATATAAATCTTAGATCACAAAAAAGGGAGCTCATATGCGATTTGATTTAACAATAAGTGCATATGTGTTGTTCCCATAGAGTGGAAGAATTTGTAAGCAATAGTCCCCTTGAGTTGAGTGTTTTGCTAAAAGCCAAAAGATAAGCAATGATGGTCCTTCAATTCACTTGTTAGGTGTTGAATTATATATTGTCCATATTGAATCCTAAGTGAAACAACCAAACAACTATTATATCCAACCTGAAATTTGTATACATATCACTGTACGTTTCTTTGTTGAAGAAATAAAATGATGATAAACCTATGTTTTTCTTTATAATTATAATCATAAGTCTATGTGGCCATATAAATGTATAGGTAGATAATTGTGTACAATTTAATGTCATTTTTCTTTTATATATATATGTTTACGGTTCAGACTATATGTTAATTTGTACAAATGATACAACAATAATGTTTACAAATTCAAGTTAGACTATTATCAATCACAAAAATCTAGTACTTTATGTAAATGTAATTATAAAAAATACTAAATATAAATATTTTTAAATAATTTTTAAATATTGAAATAGAGAGTTGAATTAAATCATTTTCAGTTTAAGTTAAAATTAAAATTTTAAAAAAATTCTAATTACGACTTGATGGAGCTCAGCCATCAACACCTTTAAAGTATATCAGTCCAATGAAGAACAGTGTAGTGAGCATTATTAAGGAAAAGGGGAATTAGGCATATGCTTAGGTGGAACACTTTCTCCATAAAAAATTTAAAGGATAAATCTGTAATAACTCGATTTTAGTGGTGCCAGATTTGGCAGTTTTGGAACCCCATTTCCATAAATCGGGTCCATAAATATTAAATATGAATATTTATAGATATGGTATAATATTATATTAGAGTATGGTTCAGTAATTTTGTTGAATTAATAGTTAATTTAGATATAAAGACTAAATTGTAAAAGTCCAATCACTATAGTTTTTTTATCTAAATTGTAAAAGTCCAATCACTATAGTTTTTTTTTAGTCAAAGGTTCAAAATGGTAAATAAACTATTTTTTTATATCAAATAGTGGATAATGATGTTAAATTCCACTAATTTTGATTAATGATGATTAATATTTAGTCAATTAATTTAAGTTAATTAAGTTTTAATCCAAGTATAAAAAGGTGATTTAGTGCAAAGTTGCCATCTTTCGTTCTTCTTCTCCACCATTTAAGCTTTGAAAACCTAAAAAAATCCATTTTTGGAAGCTTTCAACTTTCTGTCCTTGATTGGTAAGTGATTTCAAGTTATTCTCTTTTAATTATTATGTTTTTTAGATCATGAGAGCTTGATTTAGCTAGCTCATGTATCAATTTATAAAACTGATAGATTTTTGGAAAGTTAACATTGTTGATTTCTTAAAGAAATTGGTATTAAATTGATACATTTTAAGTTTATATTATGAAAAAGGAGTACATCAAAAAGTTTAATTGTTAGTTTTGCATATAAGAACTAAGTGAATAAAATTTGAAATTGTTGTGAAATTTCATTATAAATAGAAATTAGAGGGTCTCTAATAAATGTAGTTGAAGTCAGTTTTTAAACCAAGGCTCAAAATTGAAAGATATGGTTATTTCGATTTTAGGGACTAAATTGAATAAAATTTAAAACTTTATGGGTATAAAAAAAATGGGATTATTTAGGTTCATTCATATCAAGGCATAATGTATAAATGTTTGGAATTGATAGATTGAATGAAAGAATTGTATAAATCAAAAATTGAATCAAACCAGAGGTGATCAGGGAAAAGCAAAAATTATCGAGTAGTCCTTAAAGAATCGACTAGTTTGGTTTTTTGATCAGGTAAGTTCATTGGTATTTATTTATATAGGTTGTTGTCTATTTTATTTGTAATTATATATATGTTTGGTTGTGAATTAGTTCAAAAAGCTAAAATTGGGCTAAATTGAAAAAAATGTTTACATATGTTAAAGATGCCCGTGTAAACTTAGTAAAAGTTAGGATACAATTGACATGCCAATAGGGTCTTGTATGTGCTTGTACGGGATTGAACACAGATTTTTCTGAGGTCCAACATTTGTTACGGATTATATATGTGACTTAGGTTTAGCTCATACGAGTAACCTGATGTCGTTATAAAGGTTTAGCCCAGACAGGTAACCTGACATATTTATATATTTAGCTCAGACGAGCAACTGGTGTGGTGTAGATACCTATCTATCTGAGTTTGTTTACTAAGGTTCATCAGTCAAAACCATTTATATGAAAATAAGAAATTGAAATGTGATTAATTGAACTTGATGTTCAAATGGAAAAATGTTGAATTGAGTATGAACAATTTATTTGAATAATAACCTTGAGATGTATGAGATTGAATCATTATTTGATTGAATGAGTTTTGAGATTAGTTGTTTAAAATGACATGAATTGGAATGATAAGTGACTGAGGTATTATATGGTTTGGCTATATGTTAATGCTCATCTTGTTGGTGTTTGAATTGCCTTGTCTAGCCAAACCATGCAGAGTTATGGTAGCCTAATATATTTAGATAAAAGATAAGGTAAGTTTTGTTTAATGCCTATGAACTTACTAAGCATCTTATATGCATACATAGTTAGTTTTCCCTTTTCTTCGTAGATTGTTACATTGTGAAACTCGTCAAGTGATATGGGATGATTGCGGAAGAGGATTGTAAAGTTTGTCCAAGTCACAGATTTGACTTACGGCTCTAAATGTTCAAAAAGAAACTTGGATTTTGACACAACCTGAATTACAATTGAATCAAAGTTAGATAAAACAGTTAAAATAAATAATTAAGATAAATAAAATAGAATAATAAATTAGAGATGAGAACAATAAAGAATAAAATAAAGAAGATAGATGGAAAAGATAGAACGTGGCGTGTAGAAGTCCTAAGGAGCCTCGGAAATAAGAAGAATCCACAACCCTCTTCAAGCAGCTCTAATTTCCCCTCCAAGAAAGAAAACTTGGTAAGAACTTGGTAAGAAAAAATTTGAAGATGATCCCCACAATCTGAAAAGATTGTTAAAACTCTTCTAAAAGAAACTCAAGAGAAATTCTTGAAAAGAACAATAAAGATAAAATATGGTGTGTAGAAGTTCTAAGGAGCCTTGGAAATAAGAAGAATCCACAACCCCCTTTATGCAGCTCTAGTTTCCCCTTCAAGAAAGAAAACTTGGTAAGAAAAAGTTTGAAGATGACCCCCACAATCTGAAAAGATTGTTAAAACTCTTCTAAAAAAAACTCCAGAGAAATTCTTGAAAAGAAAAACTCAAAAAGAATTTATTAACTCAAAAGAGAAGTTAAATAATAATGAATTGATTGATTTGTGTACAATGCAAAGGCCTATATGTAGGTTAGCTAGATAAATCTAAATAAAACTCTTAAGTATACTAGAACTCTAATTAATCTAAACAATAAGTTACTTTAAACTAAACTTTCTTATTGACATAAAACTACTAAATAACTTAAACTACTTAATAATTATTAAAAATTCAGAATGAAAAAATAATAAAATAATAAAATTTGATAAATGCAATATTCGGCTCATATATAATAAAAATTAAGCCCCAAACCCAAACTTAATATGATTTAAACTCAAATTAAAAGCTAGAAACTCGTAATTCTCGTCATAATCCCATCCAGAAATTCTGCCCGCGTAGTCTTTACTAAAATGGTCATAACTTGATATCCTGAACCCAAAATCGAGTGATTCAAAGTGCGTTTTGACAATAAAAGATAGATACTAGAATGCCATGTAGACATCTCAACCCAAAAATGTCTAGATCCCACTCAAAAATTCGTTAGAAGTTTGTTGATTTCCCAACTTGAAAATTGGAAGCTTTGGTGAATGGAATTTAATAAACTTCACCCCATCTATGCATGTATCATTCCTCCTATCCTCGAAAAGATTCATCTTCAAATCTTATCTTTAATCGAATCTTGGTTTGAGGTAGTGTGAGCCCATCACATCCATGAGTCTGAAATTGGGCCTTGAGACTCGCATTATCAAGCTGGATCGTTCTGAAGCTCAGGCTAACCTATCATTGTATCAATACAATTTGATCATTTTGAACCCTAGAGTTGTGGCATGTACACAAGTTTCTTGGTGTAAATTTTAAAGTATAAAAATCTTGATGGATTTGATATATGATGATTTTACATGTTGTTCATGAGAAGTGATTTGTTAATGTTTGACTTCACAATGTTTGATTCTTTTGGGAAGTTAAAACATGAACTTATTTAACTTGGTATGTTTATATTAAAACACAAACTTATTTTGCTTGGCATGTTTATATTAGTAGAATGAGGTAAGAAAAAGAGCTAAATGGATACCTAGTTGATAATGGTATGTTTAATTGTCATGCTTGAGATATGTATTGATGTTTGGTTGATTTGGTTCCTATTTAAGGTCTATAAGCTATTAAAGGATATAATCTACATAAATGTTTGCAATTTGGATTAAAATGGTATGACTGAATGTGATTTGGCATAGGTATACACTGGTAATTGGATAGCTTGGTTGGTATGATTTTCATGACATTGAACTGTTAAGTTTAATTGATGTATAAGTGCTATATGTCTTGTAAAAAGGTTGGATTGAATGTTTGAGTATATTTAGCATGAATTGGTAAGTTTTGAAATATGTAAATGTGGTGATTTGTTGAAAATAATTATAGGTATGTTTGGAAGCTTTCATTCAGGTACCAAATTGGAAGTGACATCACAAGAAGGCCCAACAACAATGTCAAAGGCCAAGCAGATAAACCAAGATTTGAGTGTCAAAGGCCTTAATCCCTCCACGATCCCCTAGTTTTACCACTGTATTATTTTTTTATCAAGAATTCGGGTCACACAACTCTAACATGACTCTACCTCGACAAGTGGGAGTAAATCTATGAAAGTCAAATGGCTTTTCTTAATTTCATCCCTCGAGAGATTTAGCTCTTTAACCTTTTGGAAGGAGTAAAACGTATTGTCAAATCTTTATTAAGCTTTGAGGTGAACATGACAAAAAGCATTGCCTTTTTAGATGGCAAAAGAATTTTGAAGCAAAAAAATCTAAGAAAAACCTTTATTAAGCTTTAAAGTGAACATGGCTGAAAAGCATCTCCCTTTTAGGTAGCCAAGAGTGTTGGACGTACTTGGAAGCATGTATAGTGTGTTTAGTCAATTCTTAATGTGCCATGCCTGCAATTGGAAAGAGGTGATTCATCAAGGAGTTAGTTTTTTAGTTTGAAGTGACAGTTTATATTGAAAAATTATCTCAACATTTTGTTGCCTCTTTTCTTTATATTCTTCTTGCAAAACAATCAAACGGTGTCTTCATGAATTTCATATTTTGCATTTTACAAGTTAGTGTTTCTACAAGTTTCTTTCCTTTCTTTCTTCACATTTTCTTCATGTTACTTGTGTCATCTTTTTTTCATATTTTTTTGTTCAAAAATGTCGAATAAAAAAATGTTGCATTTCTTCATAACATTTTATTTTTTGTCAAAAATATGTGATACTGCCATAGGCCTCAGGAGACAACTTGATTTTAAGTCAAACTTTTGTTTATCGGATCACCAGAGAAAAGGGATTATGTTTTCTATCCAATCACTCGTAATCATCTTGATAAGCCCATTTGAGGTTATTCAACTCATGTTTCAGTGCAACAACTTGTTCTGCTAAAGCAAGATTTGTGTAACGGTAGTGAGCATGTCAATTTGTACGATGTTGTTTTGCATCTTTTTTATGTTCTTCAAAGAGTTCAACTTCACTATTAGATTTGGTGCCCTACGTGCAATATTTTTGCCTATGTACACTTGTATTTTTTGAACAAATTGGTTTAATAATAATGTTCATTAATTACATTAATACCTTTTATAAATTGTCTTCAATGGTTTTTGCATGCAAATCAAAATGGAAGCAAATATTAGCTCATTGGTTATCTAACATTTAACTAATACTAAGCGATAATATAACACCATCAACCCGGCCTAGAAGTTTAGACCGAATACAGGATGCTATATTGATCACCGAGGTGATCGTAAGAAACTTTATAAAACCAGTCGTCCTAAATTCCATTTCCAAAAACATTTATTTCATAACGAACCAAAAACATTTAATCCTTTAAAATTCCATCCATAAGTTTTAACAGAATAAAATGTACGAATAAAAGTTTTTAATGGAAGTTGTACCACAATATTATAAAACCTTACAATTTAAAGTTAACCAAATAATAGAGTCGTAACAAAAATCAAAGACTAATACTCCATACTGTTGAAATTGTCCAAGACCTCCACGTACCGAGTCCAACATCAGAAATCAGAATGGTACCTGAAAGGGGAAACAGAAAAAGGGGTGAGCTACTCGAGCTCAGTGTGAGATCAAACTACTTAAACTACAAAAACACAAACAGGGACAGAAACAGAAAGCCTGGAAGCAGTTCAGATTCAGTTGTGAAGCAGAACTAACTTACAAAACTATTCAGACCGGTCGACATATGCAAAGCAAACTCACTGACAGATGACAGTTGAGCATATTCGCCCAAAATCAATATACCATTGGTACTTTTCGATCACATGGGACAATCAGACACACACAGTTTCACGAGCCATTCAGATATAGTAGCAATAATTTAAAAGTCAGTCACATAGTCACAATAACAGTTCAGTCAAACAGTTGCAGACAGAGTCTACAGAATTCACATCGGCATAAGTTCCTTTCAGTCAAACAGTAACACATTCAGTCACAGTATCACATTCAGTCATGGTATCAGTAATTCTTAACCATTCACAAGTTTCAATTCAGTTAAATAGATCAACCAAATGCATATGAATGCAAATGAGTTATAAAATTCCCACCCATCCAACCAACACACCTCTCCGTCCTCCATCATTCCTCATAAGAGCTTTAAGCTTGTCCCACCAATCACTCCACTCAAGACCTTGTAAGGTCCATCCAACCCTGTACTCTAACTGATGTCATCCCGAGTTGCACGGTAACGATGGCTATCAAGATTGTCTACGACCCTCTAAGTATTGGGACTGCCCTCGACCCTCTGGGTACTGGGGCTAATAGTGTACAGATAAACTACCATCTCATATATTATGTAGCAAAGCTAGCATATAAGTTGTACTGTGCAATGCGGTAAACCGCAGTACAGTCATGCAGTATGTACTGCTAGATCAGATAGTGATACATAGCGTAGCTAACGTACATGCGGTACAGTGTAATGCGGTAATCTGCTATACCAATAGGTTACAATAGGACTGCCAACTTAGTTAATGATAAGCAGCGATGCTGACGTATGTGTTGTATAGTGCCATGCAGTAAACCGCAGTATAGGCGTGCAGTTAACTGCTAGATCAGATACTGGTATGTAGCGTAGCTAATGTACATGCGGTACAGTGCAATGCGGTAATCCGCTATACATTATGATGTCATTCTGGGTTGCCCGACAACGATGATCATCCGCATTGTCCACGACCCTCAGGGTATTGGGACCGCTTACGACCCTCTAGGTATTAGGGGCTCACAACCAGCAGATCAGCTACCAATTCAGTCAATCTCAATCTCCCTTCTCTTCAAAATCCCACCCAAAAATAGTATATGCATATGTATGTATGCAATCAGACGTACACAATCAGAATACCAGTTTCAGACAGTCAATCAGAAGCAGACACTCACATCTAATTAGTCAGTTACGTAATCAGACATTTGCACACTCATAGCTCAAACTCAATATCAAGCTCATCACACAGCCAATCACAAATAACACACATTTTATGCCCAAAATAGAGTCATAATTACCCTCAATAAAGCTTAGTCGAGGGTTGGAACACACAGAGTTGCGATTACAATTAAATTCGACCTAAAACCAAAGTTTGGCGAGATAGGGCTACACGCCCGTGTGCTTCAGCTATGTGAAGCAATCCAGGCCCTGTGGGGGTCCAAACGCCCATGTGAAGGGTAGCACACGGCCGTTCTTCAAAGTTAATAATAAGAAGTCCATCTTTTCCTTCCATCGTTAGAAATTGTCACTATCAAACTGATCAAGTTTGACAAAGTTGAAAACCAATTCCCTTAGTGTTCCACCTTCATGTGTTGTAGTAGTTATCATGAAATATAACCTTAAAATTGTTAGTACAAATCTCCGGTGAGGAAAATCTCGAACACATGAATGAAACTCGAACAGAACATGAAGAAATAGGACAAGGCCCCAAAGCGTGTATCAAGCCACTATCTTTAAGGTTATATTTGCCCCCACCTATATTCAGTGTACAAAACAGTTTCAAGCAAATTAACCTCGATGATACAATGAAGCCAATGACTATTAGCGTTTTGCACTGATGAGAATAGTCCACTAAACACTAAGCAATTCATAACAAGAAACTTAATTTTTACAAATAAGTTCTGCAATAATTCTTTATAGAACAATCTAATAATATTAGAAAATAAGGAAGGATAGAAAGAACTTTAGAACTTCTTAGTGTGATTTCCAAATGAAATCTCATTCCTATTTATAGGAATTTTCATGTCTCTTCATAGATATATCGTTCAATAGGTGTCTTTTCTGAATAATAACATTTTTAAAAAGACATAATTATTCATCTAATATTATAACCATTCAAGTGATATAGTTTGGATAGTTATAATTCTTTTTCAAAAATCAAGTGATATAATTATTGACCAATGACCAAAAGATTTAATTTTTAATTAATTACACCCATTTATAGTTATTAGAACACTATAAACATTTGAAAATGTTCCAATAATGCTAAGAGTGTTAATTTCAACGCGAGATCCATGGCTCTTTAATTATTTTCCATGAATGACGTCAAATGTTAATGTCTTCTTTGAAGGTGGGTAGGTTGGAGGTTGCAATTGAGCTAAAAATGTTTAGACTACAAAACAAAAAATGAGATATGAGGGTGCTGAAGCTTGTGCTTCAAGACGGTCTCTGATACTTATGTCAGAGTAGTGAATATAATGAAAGCTAAGGGGAGATTTTTGCAAAGTAATGATGAGGTTAAAGAGAGGATCCCTCTAAAGATAAACATACTCTAGTATTTGTTCTAAGGCCTTCAATTGCCCTAAGGTTGTCGATTGCGTAGAAGTGTGTGAGGGCCAAGTTATCCCTCATATGTGATTGACTGGAACAGATATCCTTCATTCGACAAGATTGTGCATCCAAATCTTTTATTGATACTGTCTCTTATGATAGATACCACTGTTGGGGGATTACTACCCAGTTGTTGCTCAAGTATTGCGAGCCAAGTAGTAAATGTTCATAGGGCTTGGTTTACTTGGACTGTTGAATTTTTTTAAACTTAAAAACTATTTTCTTAAGTCGGTTTAACAATATAATTCATTATATATGGGTAATATACATACATGCATACACTCTTAACAAATCAAATGATATATCAAATCTAAAAAGTGATATCATTTACTTATAAAAATAATAATAATAGTTAGAAGTGGGTGTCAAGTGTGAATACACTTAGTCTAAAGAAACATAGGTGACTACTCCATAGGTGTAAATTGAAAAGGAAAAAGACAAAGAAGCGAAGTCTCCAACATGAAGACACCCGCATAGATATTGTTGTCCAACAAAAACAACATATTAAAATTGGGTTAAGATATATAGATACCAATACCATCCTATCCTATCTCCTGTTGCTTATAATAATTAGCTTTACCACCATTATAATTATTGCCCATTCTCTGGGTCCCCTCCCCATCAACCATACGGGGTTATTACAATCCAGACTAAACCTACCAATCCCATCACTCCATCTACATTTCTTATTCTAATTCTATATTCAACGGAGCTTCTCAATCACTCACTCATCACTTTGCCCATCACAACTACAGGGGAACTACTACTCCATCTTTTCTTAGTGCTTTCCTCCCACCTTTTTCTCATGTTAATTATATTATGGGTGGATGGAAGGTCTTTTTTTATTACAGTATTCTTGCCAATAGTTATAATAACCAATATCATACGTTTCTTTAAATACCATCCACATTATATTTAACTAACATACTATTTCTCTATTTTATTTATTATAAAAATATATATTAATTCACGTCTTTTAAATATGATCATAACTAGATTTATCAAAAACAAACTTAATTGATACCATACAAAAACTCAATTTAAAATTTAAATATCATTAATTCAATTAACCGTTAAGCTAAAAAAGGGTAATTATCGGAATAGTAATTGAAACTGCAAAAAGGAAAAGGTTAGTGAAATGAGAACTGAGAATCACCTGCTTGAGCAGTTTCATTTTAGTATGTAAATTCATGCTTAATTGCTTCAAACTCTGATAATTAATCACTAAAGCAAAGCTATGATTAAATGGGAAATTTCTTTGTTATGCTTCCTGAGTGGTCCATATATATAAAAGCTGGAGTTGTGGGAACTCGTTTAAGATTATGATAAGTTTTGACCATAAATGCAACTCTTGTTTGGATTTCAATTTTCTTACTCCAAAAGGAATCATATAACTAAAGTTGTTCCCATTTCGACAAAGAAAGAAACAATAAAGGAGCTGAAAGATGAAAGTGGGGAATCCCAAGCCTTGATAGGGGGCAACAGTAAGTATGACATAAGCAGTACCCCTATGAAATAAACCTAATCATGTTCATATATATTTTTATATCTTGCTTGTGTCGTGTCTTAAAATTACTAAATTCAGGTGGAATTCATGTAATAAAATGTGATGAATAAAAAAAGAGGGGCAGATATCAAACCCTCTTACTATCCCACCATTTATTTCTTCTCAATCCAACACTTCCACTAATACCAAAAACCAAAAAAAAGAAATCCTTTGTAAATCCTTTCAACACTTGCTTTAACGACCCTTTTTTTCTTGAATTACAGAGAAAATATGATTTTCCAAAGAGAAGAGGAAGCAGCTGAACCTGAAACTGTATGTATCAAACAACAAAGCGAGCTAAGATTTGAAGGAGATAGCAATGAAGCAGTTGAAGAAGGGAAAGCAGGAGAGTGGTTGAACCTGAGCTTGGGTGGGAATTCAGTATTAACAGCAGGAGATTCTGACACTCAATCAACACCAGTTTCAACCAAGGTTTTCTCATGTAACTTCTGCATGAGGAAGTTTTACAGCTCACAAGCCTTGGGTGGCCACCAAAACGCCCACAAGAGGGAGAGGGGTGCGGCCAGGAGATACCACTCCCAGAGGATGACGTCGTCGTCTATGATGGCTTTGCCAATGATTAGTAGTAGTAGTAGTAGTAGTAATCATATGGTTCGGTCACTTGGTGTTCGACCTCATTCCCTAGTGCATAAACCCAGCAGAGATGGAGCTGCAAATGTAGCAAGGTTTACCGAAACTTACACAGGTTTTGGAATGTCAGGGATGCAGTTTACAGTGGATGATGCAATGGATTTTATGTGGCCAGGAAGCTTCCGATTGGATCCTCAGTCACCAAAACCCCCATCCTCCGACCCATCAAAGCTTGACTTGAATCTTCGACTGTAATCAACGATTGGAGATTTGTTCATACATCAAAGCACAGATACTAACTCGCCTGACGACTTTAGAGACTCAGTGCTACGCTTCTGTTTCTACCTTAAAAATAACTAGAAGAAACGCCAAGAATGTCCTTTCACTGTGCATTGGTATTTTAGTAATTAGCCTCTTTATTCCTTTTTTTTCTTCAAAAAGAAAAAAATCAAGATCATCCCTAGATATTGCTTTTGGGTTTCTTCGTTTTGGTGCTTAATTTCTAGTTTCTCCATGAATCCTTTCTAACTCTTTGAAATCTAATTGTAGTTTCGAAGTCCATCAATTCCTAAACTAAAAATAATGGCATTTGTTTGTCACAAATGATCATTTATTCCGAGATATACACACTATTCCACACATCAAACGTAACGTGTTGGTCTCGTTTAAATTTATCATTTCATAGTTAATACACTGTTTACATGTTTACTAAACAGATTGTACTTATTTAATATTTTTCTAAATTTACCCGTTCAAAACTCGTACCCATCTTTCACATGTTTATGCAAACGAGATCATTGAGTAATCTCAGCGGGACTGCAAAGAAATTTGCCCTATAACAAAGGGTACAATTTGGTTAAATATTTTTACAGATTGCTATAGTTTTAGGATGACTGCAACCACTAGAGATTGCATGGATCGAAGACATTACATATTCACCTAAACCACACCTTATAGTTTATCAACTTTGCTTGATTTCTATCCACTCTTGGCAATTGTCATGGTTAATGCTGGAAAAGAAGAAACTATAACACCTTAAAACAAATATTAGATAGAGAATTCTTATTCTTGCTTACACTCAAAATCACATCATAAATTTTGCTTGTTAATGGTACATCAAGTGCATGAACATGATTTTTTTTGTTTATGAATCCACCTAAATGGATCAAATTCGCAATGTCTACATATTCAACTAATGAATCTGTTGCGCGAGGCAATTTACTTTACCAGGAACTACAAGCTTTTGGGTCTGATGCATGATGACAGGTAGCCTTTGGCTGATGATGCTTGGATCACTATATGAAGCAGAATCAGTAGGATATCCTTTCTGCGCCACAGTTAGAAAAGCATCAAGAAGCAAAACATCAATGGCATAAGATTAAGCAGAAAAAGATTCTTTTGTTCATAATATATGTGCTAATTTTATTGCATCCCTTGATAGACATACATCAAAGCTGACACTAATGTTACCTAATAATCTATCAAGTCAGTGTTGTGGCTGTCAAGGCTATATTGCCAAACATTAATATTGTGCTTAGGAACAACGTTCAACTTGAGTTAGATTTAAGGAGATACTTGCCCACCCCCAACAACATCAATAGCCACTTTAAATAGCACATTTTAAAAGTTAACATACCATGACAGAAATTCATTAAATGAATTCTCATCTGGCACTGGTTTGGAGAAACAATGAAAAACTACATAAAGTTTGCAGCAACACAAATTTAGCTTGTGGCTTGCCACTTGAACTTAAAAGGCAGAAAACAAGTTTCCCAGGTAACATTCCCAAGTACATATATGCAAATGAATACATGTTAGTGTAGGCAAGGACACACAAATAACAGAGAGAAAGTAAGTGTCTGAATGATTATATACTTACAGCAGACAAAGCTTGAAATGTTCCTTCCCTCCAACATCTTTCTCTAAGAATGACAGGATTTGCACTCTCGTCAAAAACACAATGCATGCGAGTGTCCCTTAATCTCATTAGCATTCCGTCAACTCGCAGCTGTTAGAGAAACAGAGTAAATGGCTGAAAGTGGAAATATATTGAAGCAGCTTATATATTAAGGGGTTTTCAGGCAACCACATGAACCAAGCTCAGCATTTCTTCCAGGATAAAGAGGAAAAAAGGGGGGCAGCAGGTGATTGGTAAAAACATGATTGCTAGGAAAATGTCAATAGCATAGATTAAGAGCAGTGCTAGTCTCCAAACTTACCCAAAATCGCAAGAGTAGAAACCAAGAACTTGGCATAACTCTCTGGGAAAAGAAAACCAAAAATGTAATTAGGTGTCTTCCATTCTAACATGTTATGGATTACAATCCTTTCAAAAATCAAAATTTACCACTTTCACAGTTAGAAGTGACACTCCACTATCAGCCAATTCATCTTCATATAAAACTACCTGCAAAACAAAAACATGGTTATTTCTGTAATTTCAAACATAGGAGTATCAAGAAGAGCACATACAATACATTGCGTCATCTTTCATACTATGTTTATAATCTAAGAAGCTGACCTCATCATAGAACAAAATAGGTTCCCTTAATGTGAGTGCTGCCATATCAAGCTGCTCTTTGCAATCTTCCCAATGGAGGCCCGAGTCCCCCCCAGAAATTCCCCCACTTCCATGCTGATCACAACGTACAATACCAACAAAAATAGCATCATCATCATTTAAAAAAACAATTCAATTTAGCTATAGGAAACAAAGATAAACCATTTTTGAAAATTCCTAATTTCTAAATTCCCAAACAACAAAACTGTCAAAAGTATGTCACAGTCATTTTACAATTTCATAAAAAAAAATGAAAGAAACCCTAATTCAAGAAACGGTTTAAAAGTAAGTCGCATTTGAAAAAGAGCTCAGACCTTGTCTGAATCCAGCTCCAGCTCAACCGTTTCACTTCCACAATAAGGCGTTGTAAACGTATAGTCGTAGTCCAATATCACCTGCTGGAAGGGTTTACTGCAAAATCCAAGCAATCAATTTTGCTTCACTTTTAGTTTTTCACTTAAAAGAAATAAAAAGTAAAAAATCGAAAAACACGATTGCAAATTAAATTAAAGGTAAAATGAAAGAACATGAGATTTAGACCTTCTGAATTTCCATTTAGCAGCGGCAGGAACTTCAACGGGAGGCAAACCTTCCTGTTTCCAAGCGGCCAAAGCATCGAATGTATTGAAATGAATTTTGGTGCCGCTGCGGAGGTGTTTAAGAACCAAACAACTTTCACCGAAAATCATTTCCGGAAAGTGAGAGGTATGGAGCTTTTGCTCCCATTGTTGGAGAGCGGAGGAATTGAGAATAGAGCTCTTACGGGACTCGATCTCCCATCCATGGATACGTAAACCACGCCTTCCATCTTTCAAAAGCTCGGCTCCCGCCGATTTTAGGTCTTTCTCGTCTACTTCCACTTCCATCTTCGCCGATTATACTAAACTTCACGCCTTGTTTTTCCCTCTTTTGTCTTGCAACCAAAATTGTTCTCTTCCAAATCTTCGTCGTTTCCTCAACGTTGGTTATTCTCCCATGTCGGATCCGTTTTAGGCTCCAGGTCCAATAAGATTTTCAGAACCCTAATCGGTCCTTCCCGGCATTTTAAACTTAAAGCCCAACTCATAAGCCATTTAAGGATAAAAATTAGGGTAAATTACACCTACAGTCACCTAACTTTGGTGAAACTGACAAAACAGTCACCTAAGTTTCATTTCAGTCACTCAACTTTCGAAAAGTTACAAAACAGTCACTAACGTTACAAAAAAGTGACAAATCAGTCACTCATTAACAGTTTCCGTTACAGTGTTAACGGAACCGCTGACATGGCAAGTCAACAGCTGATGTGGCTGGTCATTGCTGCAAGTCAACAGCTGACGTTACAAGAAAGATGGGTGTTAACAAATTTCCTTTCCTTCTCGCTCAAACAAACCAAAAATGAACTCTCATTCCTCTTGTTTCTCTCCCTTTCCTCCATTTTCCTTTCCCTTTACTCCTCAACTAACGACACCGATACCCTCACTCTCTTCTTCCGTCAAGCCAACACTCACGGCAACCTCATCTCCAACTGGACCAGCAGCGACGCTTGTTCCTCTACCTGGCAAGACAACATTTGTTCCTCAACCGGTCTTGTCATTTCCCTGAACAGAAGTTGTTTATGTTTCAAAAACAACCACCGTACAACAGAGACAAAAAACTGGATTCAGAGGAACAAGTACCATCCCCTGGTGCCAACTTTGGGTTTCAGCATTCAAGTAATTTCAAAAATAAAGAAAATTGAAGGCAATGTTTTACACTACAAACTCTCTTTCACCATAACACAACAGGACCTGTAACTTGTGGATATATATGCATGCCAAACAAAATCCATAAACTATGTGGGGGACTCACTTTGCTGCCAACCAGTAGAACCGCAAAATCCATCACCACATATGAATCCTTCCAACTTTTGTGTCGAAAAGCATCAATTGCTGACAAACAAATGCTCAAGGTAATGCACCAAAATAAAGATAACAGAAAAGCCCTGCAACCTAGCAATAAACCACTAACCTGTGAGAATGCACACCCAAACAAAAAAGTTGCATTTTAATCTAAACATAAAATAGAAGGAATTCATTTATTCGGAGTTTGGACAATGGATTAGAGAGAGAGCAAAAGAAAAGAGAATCCAAACACAAAAAAAGGAAAATCAAGGGCTTTATTAGGTGACTGAGCACAACAATAACTGAGCCTTCCATCATTCAAGAAATCAGAATTGGGCAGCTTCAGAGGCCAAAACACCCAGCAATTGGAAATTCGGATGAAGTGTACCTCACACACTATTACTTACGCATGCAGTTTACCTCCTCATACTCATGCTAAGGAATGATAGAACTTTCTCCTTAAAACCTATGATAGGTTTGATAAGGTAAGGACAACATCCATACATCTAATCCAACTTCATAAAACTTAGAAAAATAAAAAGTTCAGAAGATGTTGTCTATAGTTGCAATTGTTGTGGAGAATTGTGTGGTGTTTTTGGTAGTGGTTTCCTTTGCAGTGGCTTATTTCTGTGGGAGAAACAATAGGGAAAATGTTTGGAAATTCGGGAGTGATGGTGGGAAAAGGAGTAGCTGTGGAAGTGAAAAGAAAGTATATGCAAATGGTGGATTACCAGAGCCTGATAGTGATGGAACCAATGCAACAGATAGGAGTGAGCTTGTTTTTTTCGAAAGAAGGAAACAATTTGAATTAGAAGATTTGTTGGTTTGCTCGCATTAAGATGAGGAGAAAAAGAAAAATAAAAGAAGCATAAAGGCAAAGAAAAAGATAGAGGTGACTGTGGATGTAATTTACCCTAAAAATTAACATGTATTTCTTTTATAAAAAAAAATTATACGAATAGGAAAAGTCACATAATTTGGATTCATGTTAAAGGAATGTTTTGACTAAAGTTTTAACTACGTCAAGCTTTTAATAGACTATTGGGATGGTTTTTTTATTAGTATAACAATAAATTTAGTTATAAATATTTATATTTTCTGTTAATTTAATCTTAATTTTAAATATTTAAAAAATGAAAAAATATAATTATTATAAAAAAATTCATTTTTTAATAAAAAATCTAAAATTTTATAAAAACATATAAAATTCAAAAAATTATTTAAAAAAAAGTGAAAATAATCTGAACGCATAAAAAGAATATTAATATGACAAAAACCAACATGAACGTATAAAAAGAAAAGTAATATGATACTAAAATCTAAGTTTATCACCACATGTTCATGAGTTTCTCATTTATCATTATATAGAAAATGGTACTACTTACTACCATTTTTAAGAACAAAAAAATGCAACAAATTGGCAACCTCTTGAGTAATCATATATAGACATGTACATTGAATTTTCACGCAGATATACATTAAACCCAAAAAGAAAAACAATCCGGGTCTATGGTAATCATATATGTATTGGCTATGTAATTAACATCATTATTTACAAAATTAATAGTAGTTGCTTTTAGAAACTATGAACACTGAACAAGTAAAAGGACCACCCCCTTTCAACCAGCAGTTGAACAACGATTTCATCCTCCAGGTGGTCAAGGCAACATTCAGGGACCCCCTAACATGATTCATCAACAGCCTCCTTAAAATACCTTCCAGGGACTTCTGATGGCGAACACAACATGGCCACGCCCTTGAACTGTTTCAAATTTCTCATCAGAATATATTTGCACAACTAGTAGTGCCATGTCTTAGAAGATACGGCGTCATGATCTGAATCCTTGATGTAATATAAAAACTTGCAGCATCATTCAGCCGATTAAAGAAACTAACAACTATGGCTAGTTGGATGCTGATCCTATTATGATCTGAAGATGCGACATTGAACTTAAAAACTAGATAATCACCTTATGCTGCATATACTTCTCTGTCACAGCTCTCAAACAGTTCCCTCTTCGATTCAGATGCAAAGCATGGATGGAAAGCACGCATTCCTTTAATTCAATTGGTCTATAACCCGAGTAACGTTGCAGTGACTTGCTCTGAGAAACAAGCAAAAGAATATGTTCATGGAAACACTTGGGGTTAAACATTAAACTTCTTCACACAATGAACCTCAATCTAACTGAAACCAGTCACTGTAAAACACAAAATTACCACAAGCTTTGTGGCATTTTTTTTTTTATGATACCACCTAAGCAGTGCCAATAAATTGCCAAAATATGAAATAAGACACCAACTGTCATATATGCTGTCTGAAGACACTCAAATGTCACAAAATATAAAGATTGATTACCCAAGGATGCGTGTTTGGTTGGATAATGAATCTAGAAAGAAAAATAGCTGCTGAAGCAACTATTGACGGTAAGAACTGTAAACATCCATAGTCCAGCAAGCTTAGCTCTGCTAGATAACAACTCAAAAATTCCAATTCTTGATACTGTGGAGCATAGAAAGACGGCAGAGTCAGTAAGAATATAATATAACAGAAAGGACAAATATAAGTGTTGGGTTCTCACTTTGCATTTTTCCTCTGCAGCTCTCATAAAAATTCTACAAGCACAACAAGCACATACCATTTACTTCACTACATATATTAAGATAATCAAAAGGATTTTGAGCAACATTCTTGCCTGAGGAAATTCCTAGTAGTGGGAGTACCAATTTCGAAATCCAACAATTTAAGTATTTCTTTCTCCATCCCAACCACCTGCAAAGTTATTGAGATTTCATAGGTGTAAAAGAAGTCGAGAAACAACGGGAAAAAGAGAGGAAAGACCAAAAATAAAGATAAGATTTAAATATACCTCTTCCTTAGTGTAAGAATTATCTGTGATGTAGCAAAAATCATCTATATGGGGAGGAGTGATCTCTTCATACTTACTGTGTCATCAATGAATCATCAATTCAATAACAAAATGAAATGAATTATCTAAGAAAAAAAAAAGAGCTGGGGTAACATGTTTACGAGGCAATAAGCATGCATGAAACACCGAGAAGTTGCAACTTGTTCCTACTGACAGGATGAGAAGACAGGAATCTGTCAATGTATGACACTGTAAGATGAAGGGTGTCGGAAACAAGTTTGTATTCTTCAGTTACTTCCACCAACCATGCCATCAGCATTTCTCGCATATTCACTGTAATATCATTCTGCACCTTCTCCATGTAATTGGGCAATGGCCTCCTTTTCTCCTCAATCTGCATCAATTTCATCATTAACCATTATTACTTATCAATTATCATGCGTATGAAACAGAGTCCCTGCTTCGTTTTTTTTTTTTTTTTCCTTTTGAACCAAAATCAAAACCCCAAACCCCAGATTTCCTTAATTAGATTTAAATGCGAAAAAAGAAAATAAAAGTGACTATTTCTCAAACCAACTTTAATACCTAATTAACGTTGAAGCAAAGTGAAAATATAGAAATTAGAATATAGGGGGAAATTTATTATTTATAAATACCTCCAAAGAGTGGAGATGTCCATATATAGAAGACAAGAAGGAGCATTTCTTCAGATCGCCAAAGCTTTCATCAATCACATCGCTAGGTTCTTGTTTCTTCTTCTTCTTCTCTTTCGGTTCACGCGTCAGTCTCTTCTCGCTACTTGGGCATTTCTCGATCTTGGATCCGCAGTTCGGGTTCTGACCCGATCCAATATCGGGCGAGCTGGCGAGTTCACCGAGTACGACCCGTTTCTTGGACAAGGAAGGTTGCAGAGGAAGAGAGTTAGGGAGGGAAGTTCGCTTCCTAGATGCAGATGAAGAGCGCGTTGATGGCACGCGGTTCTCTTGATCAACTTCCATTTTTGGTGATGACTCTGAAAGGATTGTTGCAGAATTCATAAAAATTCTTGTTCCCCATTTATTATTTTTATCTTTATCATTATTTTATAAATAAGAAGATGGGTATTGTACGGACAGCCCTGTTTATTTTGAAACGATTTTCCCGCCCTTTCATGACGGTTTCTTGATTTGAGTCAAAACCATTCAAAACGACGCCGATTTACTCAACAATCCAATTCACAAATTTAATACACGCTTCCAATTTAAGGGTAATTTACTCGTTAGTCACTCAAAATAGGTGGTTTTTATTTTAATCATTCAAAAAAATTTATTAATTTAATTAATTAAATTAAATCAATCCTCCATTTTCTTCCTATAGAGAGCTAAGTGGGGAAAGCATAATGGACAAGAGACAGCTTCATTTGAAGGGGCAATTGTCAGTGATATAAGATAATGGTTGTGTTTATGATTATTTATGTGTGTGTTTTGTTATTCTGCTATTTTAGGGTTAACTATTTGGGTTTATATACAAAATTAGTACATATTTTGTTATTTTATGTAATAATTATTAAACAATTTTAAGAGATTATTTTGTTATAATATACAAAATAATCAAACATATCATGGCTATTAGTTAATTTCATAAATATTATTATTTAATTTTAGTTTATTATTGAATTTCATTAATTCAGTTTATTAAGAAATATTATTTTGTTGTGAACAACATTCATAAAATATTATTACTATTTTATTACAAACTTATATAGGTGAGCGAATTTATCATCTAATTTATTAATCTACTATGTTTAAGAGATTTATTTTATTGTTGATTGAGTATTATTTCGATTGACATAAGCATTGTTGTTAGTGTAGGAGAACATAGGTTTATGTGTACTAAAATGCATTGTCCTCTTATTTAAGAGTTAGGGAAAGGCTATGGGTAGTTCTAGACATTATATCAAAAAACAAATATGATAAAAATCTATAATGTAATTAATCGTTTTCTTTTTTACTCTTTATTGTAATTAATCTTTCTCTGTATTTTTTTATTGTAATTCCAAATAACAGATTATTATCGTGACAAATAATAACTTATAAGTGTAACACATAAAAATTATTTCTTTAATTGGAACTCTAAATTACTATAATATACAGAGGCGAATACAGGGGGCTGGCAGTGGCCCTAGCCCCCCCTAAATTGGAAAATTTATGTTTAGGCCCTTAAATTTTTCTTAAAATTTTAAATTAGTAAAGGTAAAATTGTACTTTAGCCCCCATAAAATTATAAAAATTCTATTTAATCCTTTAAAAATTATAAATATATAGACTATAAAAAATTAAAATTTCATTCGGCGCCCCCCTAAAAATTTGTTTTGGCTTCGCCCCTGATAATATATATATATATATATATATATATATATATTAGATTTCTTACATGCTACCAAGATAGATAATATTTAAGACATTTTTATTTTTATTCAACATCATAGTGTTGATTGAATTTCATAGTAACAATGTTAATATTGTAAATTGATTTTAAGTATGGTTGTTTTTGTTGAATATATATGGTTGCATTAAATTTATATATATATATATATATATATATATTAAAGAATTTATATTTTTTTATTTTTAAGAAAAAAATTATTAATTTGATTGTATATCAAATTGACAAACTTTTTAAATAAAAATATTTTGTATTTCTTTTTTTATTAAATTTTTAAATTTAATTTAAAATTTAATTTATTAACTTGACTAAGTTTATAAAATAATTGTTATTAATTAATATAAATATATATTAACGTGATTTTAAGTGTATAATTTTAAGATCTAAAATTAATATATATTAACTATGTATTTTTTTTTTTTTAAATTTCATCTGGATCTTTATTCAAAAAAACAAATCCAAAAAACAGAAAAACACCAAAACTTGGGCATACAGACAAGCCCACAAAGTAAAATAAAACAATCCAAAAAACAAAAGATCCAGCTTGCAAATCGAAGGGTGCTCTAGAAGCTTCAAACACCAGTTGTAATCAAACATAACCCCTTCCTTCAACAGCATTAAAACACCTGGGAATTCAAACATATCTATTAATACCCCCATTAACTAGCACCATCCCCATCTTTTCCAAAGGAAAACGTTGAAAAAACCTCATGCCTTCTGACTATTCAACCTCCCTCCCAAACACAGTAAACTCCTTCAAACAACAGACGAATCATCCTCTCACCGTCTCAGTCCATCTTTGATCTTCTAGCCTTGCTTTGACCGCTTCAGAGACAACCATGTTCATCAGATACGTAGACTCTCTTTTTTGGATACCCACTTTCGCAATAAGATGTGCCACTTTATTCAAATCTCTGGGAATAAATCTAAAAACATAAAACTCAAACCCGGCACAAAGTTGCTTTGAATCCTTTATGAACACCTCGAGATCTGATCTATCTTCTCTCTTTTCGTGCAGTTTCTGAATCACTGTCCTGGAGTCCCCTTCAATCTCAACTTCCCTTAAACCCAGACAGAGACCAAGCTGGATTGCCTGAAAACACGCCATCGCCTCTGCTGCAAAAGCAGAAGGTATGTTCTCATGCATAACTGATTTTGAACACATCACTTCTCCTCTTGTATTTCTGACCACCAAACCAGAGCAAGCTTCATTTCTTTACTTATTGAATGCAGCATCAAAATTAATTTTTACACTTCTTCCCTCCGGAGCAGCCTATCTACCCGACTGAGTACTTCTCACAGGTAAAATTGAATTCAACCCATCAAGTTCTTTTCGATAGTTGGGAACAAAATCTACTAACTGGGAACCTGATACAGTTACTTCTTCATGGATAAATCTATTCCTTGATGTCCATATCGCCCATATTGCAATAACAATCAACCTGCATGTAGGCAAAGAGCATGATTCAAAAAAAATTTGATACTATCTTTGAAATCTGAGTTATCCCCTAAAATAGGCCAATTCACCCCTAATTTCTCCCATATTTCCTTCACTGCAGAACACTCCAATAACAAATGCTTTCTCGACTCTGCTTCAACTTGGCATCTACGACAAATCGCAGACCCCAAAAGTCTTCTATAGTGTAGATTAAGAAAAGTAGGCACATAATTACCTACTATTCTCCGGATTGTAATTTTAATTTTAGAAGGTAGATCCAGATTCCACAATCTTTTGTAAAAGTGTCTGTCATTTGCTTGAGTTTGATTCTGTCTCTCCTGTAAAAGAAGTTTATGTCCACTGCGCACCGTATACTCCCCTATCGGCTCACCCCTCCAAATAATATGATCTTCATGCTGTTCAATAGACAAAGGGATACATAGTATTCGATTGACATCCTTATCCAAAAAGGTATCATAGATCAACTCAGACTTCCATTTCCTCTCACTAGCATCTATTAAATCTGAAACTGTTAATAGACTGAAGTTAACATCTAAAGACTGAACTCTAAAATCTTCACTGCCAAGAACCCATGCATCACCCCAAATAGAGATATTTCTTCCATTGCCAATCCTCCATCCCAGTCCATTCAAAAGAAGACTTTTGGCAGACTAAATACCCTTCCAGGTAAAAGAAGGTAAACTCCCGAACCTAGCGTTTAAAAAATCTGAATCTTTAAAATACTTTGCTTTCAAAGTACGCGCAAGAAGAGAATTAGGATTACGTAAAATACGCCACCCCTGTTTGGCCAATAAAGCAACATTAAATGAACTCAAATTGCGAAAACCTATACCCCCTTCCTTCTTCGACGTGCATAACAACTTCCACTCACACCAGTGCATCCCTCTTTTCCCTCGACTTTTACTCCACCAGAAAACACCTATTATATTCTCCATTTCCTTACAGAGAGTTGTTGGCAAGAGAAAACAAGACATGGTGTAAGTAGGTATAGCTTGCAAAACAGCTTTTATAAAAACCTCTTTACCACCCTAGGATAAATGTTTAATACTCCAACTATTTATCTTTTGCTTCAGCCGATCCTTCAAATTTTGAAAAGCTAATCTCTTTTTCCTACCCACTATATTCAGTAATCCCAAATATTTTTCTAGATCAATCGAACATCGAACGTTAAGTGCCTGAAAAACAGAATCTCTGTCTGAGCTATTCACATTTAAACTAAAAAACACCGTGGACTTCTCAAAATTTGCACACTACCCAAAACATGATTCAGATTCTTTTAAAATGTCTTTAAGCACCGTGATTCCCTTATTTGAATCCTCTCCAAATAAAATACAGTCATCCGCAAACATGAGATGAGTGATAGGTGGGGCAGAGCAACATACCTTTGCTCCAAAAATTTTTCTCTCTTGCCTTGCTAATCACATCAGTGAGGATAAGCCCTCTCCACAAAATAGAAAAAAATAAGGACTTAATGGATCTCCTTGACGTAAGCCTCTTGATGAAGTAAAACTGGGACCATCTTCACCATTCAATAAAATCGAATATCGGACTGAGCGAATACACTTAAGGATTAACTCAATAAAAGAATCAGCAAAACCCAATTTTAACATCATATCTTTTATGAAAGGCTACTCCACACGATCATAAGCCTTGCTCATGTCTAATTTTAGAGCCATACAACCTTTTCGCCCTGTTCTCTTATTCTAATAAGAGTGAAGAACCTCGTACGCCAACAGCACGTTATCGGTTATGAGTCTATCAGGTAAAAAGGCACTTTAAGAGTCATCAATGCAAACGTCCAAAACCTTTTGTAAACGATTCGCAATAGTCTTGGCAATAATCTTATAAATAACCGTGCAAAGGCTAATAGGCCGAAATTTTTTCAAATTAAGGGAAGTTGCAGTTTTTGGAATTAGGACCACTTGAGTTCTATTAACAGTCTCCAAAGAATCTCTATTGTTCAACACACCCAAACAGAATTTACTAGTGTCATGACCAATAATATGCCAATACCTCTGATAGAAAATAGCCGGGAAACCATCCGGACCAAAAGTTTTCGTAGGCCCCATTTCTCTAATAGCTTCAACAATTTCCTCCTTCATGAAGATGGCTGTCAAGCTATGGTTCATCCTCTCTGAAATGGAACGTTGAACCTCTGACAGAATATAGTCTAAATTACCAACTCTTCGAGACGTAAAAAGGTCCACAAAATATTCTCGAGCAATACTCTCAATTTCAACACTATCAGAAGCTAAAGATCCATCGATTCGTTGTAATCCCCGAATTTGGTTGATACGCCTTCTCTGAGAAGCAAACCTGTGGAAAAAAGAAGTGTTTCTATCCCCCATCTTTAGCCAATTCACTCTGGATCTTTGTTTCCAATATCGTTCCTCTTTATCCATCTCCATATTCAGATGTAATTTGACATCAATCAACTCAGCCAAAACTTCTTCTGACCTTTTCGACTCATTCAAAACCTCTAGTCTCCTAGTTAGCTGTTTAACATCGTGACCTCTTTTCTCCTTTATCCTCCTCGCCCACACCTGTAGCCCAATAGCAAGATTTGTTAAGCGGTTAAGAAAAGCACCCGAACTACCCTCCCACAGCCTCTTAATTTTATCTTCACAAGAGTCCTCCAAAACCCACCACGATTCAAAACAAATTTTTTTGGAATTTCGCTACAAAACTCCATCAGTCAAATCAATAAGCAAAGGGCAGTGATCCGAAAAGGAGTGTAGAAGATGCCGTAAAGAATAATTAGGAAAAAGATGGACTCAACTATCATTAGCAACACCACGATCAAGTCTTTCTCGTATATTATTTTCCAAAAAATGACCCCTCTGCCACGTAAACCAGGCACCTGAAAAACTAATATCCTCCAGTTGACAGTCATCTAAAGTATTACGAAAGGTTTGCATTCTAGCCTCATCCCTAAAAACCCCTCCCTGTTTCTCATTAGCAACAAGAATATCATTGAAATCGCCTCCTACCAACCAGGGAAGTGAATTATGTCGCACCAAATGTCGAAGCAAATTCCATGTTTCAGCTTTTTCCCCAGCATCTGGAGCCCCATAAAACCCCGTAAACCTCCATCTAGGACTTCCATGATCCTCTTGAATTTCTACATCAATATGATTTTTTGAGAAACTATTCAAAGAAACAAGATCACCACCATTCCAACCAATACTTAATCCACCTCTAGACCCATCGTCTGGAACATCCACCCCATTGCAAAAACCACATCTTCTCCTTACCTTTTCCATACAGTTGCTGTGTAATTTTGTCTCCATAAAGAAGACAATTTAGGGACGATAAACTTTCAGCATATGCTGCAAGCGACGTATTACTCGTGAACTCCCCAACCCACGAACATTCCAGCAAAAAGTTTTTATTTCTGTCGGTCGGCATACCCACTGGTAGCCGCCGATATTTGTTTAAAGTGAGCTGATTGCCCATCATTAATCTCCAACGAATCTTGTGTATTAGAAACATTGGAAACCGTAGACTTAAATCTTTGTCTTTTCTTCCCATCTTCATTGGTAATTGGATCCTCTTCAAGCTCACAGTCCATTAGTGTCAAATCCATACCAATATTAAGGCCCATAACATTCGTCCCTCTATTAATTGCCATTTTTTGCATACTGGGCCCCACATGTTGACTTTTATTACCTACCACATCTTTCACAATAAAAGGACGTAAATCTTGCATTGAAATTGACGCATTTAATAATCTGGATCCTTCCAAATTAAATCTAAGAGCAGGATTAAAATCTGCCCATGATCCACTCCCTTGATTATGCCACGATCTTTGTCCATCTTGCTGTTCAACCCGATTCTTACCAAAAAAATTATTCTCCCCCTCCTCCCTTAACCAAATACTGCTCACGGTGGTGGCTTTCCTCGGCTGTGCCCGTAACGATAAATCCCAACCCATTTCTACTTCCATCACACCACATTGAAGCCTCCTTGGACAGAAACTATCAACATGACCAAGACAGCCACATAGAAAACAGAATAAAGTCAACTTTTTAAATTTAAATTTTGCATAAGTAAATTTTGATTCAAAGATTTGGATTTTTTTCCTTCGCTTCGGAGGCTTGCGAACATCAACTTAAACACGAATCCGCAGAAAATTTTTATAGCCATTAGATAGCATCTTCGTATCATATTCCAAAAATCTTCCTATGAAATTACCAAAGAGAACAGTCATTGACTCTCGTATAAAACCCGGAGGCAGTTCATGTACCTGAATCCACCAATCAGAAAAAACCAACGGAACAGCCATCGGATCTTTATTCACCTGAATCTTATGGAGGATTAATAAATGATTATTGAAGGTCCAAGGAGCACCAATGATAACCCTATGAATATCCACTTCGTTAAAAAATTTGAAAAGAAACCGCTTTTCCCCTAGATCAGAAATTTGAACACCTTCCAATGGATGCTAAATATTTGCCATTGTGTTTCTCATAGCAGGAAAATGAACAACACTAGTAGTTAAGAAACACCCCACCAGACAAAAACTATACGTTGTACCTTGCGTTTCATCCTCAACTGGAATAGAGAAAGCATCCTCTTCTTCATCTTCCAAATTCAGGTTCGCCAGATTCCTTTCCATTACAAAAACCAAATGGCAAAACAGTCCACAAAACCAAGAAAATTGCCAGAAAACGGCGAAAAAAATAAAAAGAAGAGAGAAAAAACGTGCCAAAACCGGCAGACAGAGAAACGTAAGTATATAAGGACTTAAAGTATATCTTAACCTTCTCTCTCTCACATTATTGCTTTTTCGGTTGAATGAACTATAAACCCACTATCATACTATATTAACTATGTATTGCTTCTTTATATATATTTAAGAGATATTTCTTAAAAAAGCTTCTTTAAATAAGTTAAACTTATAAAATAACTTTATATTTTAATTTAAGAAAATTAATATATTATTTATAATTATGTAAATAAAGTAAGTTATTTGAAGACTTGAAAAGAAACTAAACATTATATAATTTAAATTAAATTAAATTAAATTAAATTTAAACATAAAAATATTCAAAATGGTTAAATGTCAATCATTCAATATTACCATTTGTCTGAATGGGAACTACCAAAAATCTCAAAATTTCCTAAATTGTTTCCCAACCTTTCTATAGTATATACATTAGATATGATATATCTTTATCTGTATGAAAATCATGTAATAAAATGATAAGCACTAAGGATGGGTTAATAATTTAATAAACATGATGTGAACAAAGTGTTAAGACACTTGACTAATGAAAAATTGAAATGAAAGCTTGCATAAATTGAAATCAGGAAACCACTACAACTAAGTGGCCAAATAAGGGAGATAATGAATTATTCAAATAAAAATGGTGTAATTATAATACTATAATTGAAATCTCACTTTAAGAGCAAGAATATCATAATTGGAACCACTCTAATAATGTATTAGAAGTAAATTACATGAACTATTCTTAAGTGGCTTGAGTACTAATGATCTACTAATAAGATATGTGAGTGGTATTCCTTAACATATGGTTTAAGTGAACTTTTGAATAAAATTTATAAATGACTCAAGCTATTAATAATTAAGGCGTGTTAGGATGATCTATGAGTACTTACTTAGCTCTCGAGCTTACCACGTTAGTTGTTTCAACTTGTAGGTGAAATTCTTTCCGAAATTATTGAATTGTGTCTTGGAGGCATTGCATGACAACTTTAAGTTTTAAAGAAGGTTAAACCATGGTATTGTACTAGAATTCATTAGTTATAGCATGTATAGGACTTGGACCTTTTAGAGAATTGTAATTATGGTGTTCTATGATTCTAGATGAAGAATGTATTCAAATTGTTGAATTGTATTTTAAATTTTGGTTCTCAACTATATTGAATTCATTTTTGGAACAAATATGAGTTCTAAATGACATTTGAATATATTTTAAATGATTTGAAATCTAATGATACTCTATTATGTTGATTGATAATACTCTAGAATAATGTATTTTATTGTATTAATTATGTGATTATTCTGAGTATGTTCCTGCTAATTTGTGCTATTTATAATATTTTATCTCATTGGGACTAAATTAGAGGCAAAGCAAAATTAAGGGGACAAAAGTGCGAATTTGGAGACAAAATGGGCTGATATGCGACACAGGAAAAAGATTGTGCCAAAAGTGCGAACATGGAAGGCACAAGGACTTAAAAGCAAATAGAAGAGATTTTATTTTGGAAGACTCTATTTTATTTTATTTATATTAGAATAATTAATGTTAGGATAATTATTAGAATTATTAGGATTTTATTTTAATTATTTTTATTTAAATGTATTTATCTTTTAGGAATTCAAGTTAAATTAGACTTTCTTCCTAGCACTATAAATAGGGGGTGAAGTAACTCTAATTGTGTGCATCTTTTTCTGTAAACACTCTCCCCCAAAGTCTTTTGTTATTTCCATATTTTCTTTTAATAAAATTCTTTTTCCATTTTTATATTTATTTTCTTCCCCACTTTTATCATGAGCCACTAAAACCCTTCTAGTCGAAAGTTGTCAATATTTCCCAAAAGGGTTCTTGAGGCTTAGAACCTATACTTAGCCCCATTTCTGCCAAGTATTCATCGTTTCTCCGAATTACGGGTTGACGCTTCCATCCATGGCCCTTAAGAAGTAAGCTTTTCAACATATGCAAAGGCGGCTGCTTTGTGTGTTTTGGAAGGATTGCACCGTCGGTTCATCAACTTACTGCGTCAGAGGTTGGCGAGCCAAGGAGACAAAATGGTGAGGGATTCGCCATTGAGAAGCGTTGATCTAGCATAGGCTAGAGTCAGGTTCCCTAAAGTTGTAAGTCTAAATTTTTGGAGCTGGTGGTCGTAGGCGTCCTCTTCCACTATAACCGGTTTACTTGGTTCGAGAAGGGTCATCCAAAGCCGAGGATTGAACCAAAGGCGGAATGAGACAACTGGAGGCTGGAGCTTTCCCATAAGAATTTCTTTATCTCAACTCTTCTTTTTATTTTTAATTTTTGCAATTTCAATTCGACTTCTTAATTCTATTTTCGTTTTATTTTTATTTCCAGATCAAAACTTTTAATTCTATTATTTTTATTTTTTCCAGGAACGCAGGTTTCTTGGGCACGATTTCGGCCACGATATAGAAAAAACGAGTATTCGTATAGTCCGGTCCCTGAGGATTTCGACCCTACTTCCCCTTTACTGTTAATTTTATTATTTTACAGAGAATAGGTTAATTTGGTGTTTTCAACGACCGCATCATTGATTGGGGAAGTTATTAAGTATTTTTAGACTATTTTTGGTCCTAGAAAACATAGGTTCTAGTACCTAATTCATAGGTATCAGAAGGGTTTTTTACAAATATAATATAAAAAAATTGTTATATACGAAAATAGGTTGTCAGATAGATTATTTACGAAAATGGGTTACTTTTTTTAGTCGCGCCTACCTGACAGGCGCGACATATTATTTTATTAATAATTTTTTTAATATTTTATTATTATTATTATTATATTTTAAAAAAATTTCGGGTCGAAAAACGGGTCGCCCGTGACCCGTAGGCGCCACATGTGGCGTCTGCTGCAGGGGCGCCACACCCTGCAGCTGCCGTCTTATCATTTCAGTTTGAAGACCCTCCCCAGTCTAGTGACTTGTCATCTCAAATGGGGGGAGGGATGAAATTTAATTGTAAAAAACAATAATGGGGGACCATATAAGGTTCCCTCCCCCCAAAGTTTATTACGTCCAGGAGCAGGAGCAAAGAACCAAAGAGAGAAAAAAGAAAAGAGAAGAAGAAGAGGAAGAAGAAAGAAGAAGAAGAAGAAAGAAAAAAAGGTTAGTAAATTTTAAAATTAAATTATTTGTAATTTAGAATTATTTGATAAATTTTTGTGTTAGTAATTATTTTAAAATTTATTTATTAGTAATTTAAGATTATATTTTAAATTATTATGTTTAGTTTTATAATGTTAAATTTATTTTGTTAAATATTTTGTTATAAATAATTTGTAACTATAAAGAAAATAATTTAGAATTTTTTAGAAGTTTAGAGACTAGAAAATCGAAAATAAAAGAGATTGAGAAAAAAAATAGAAAAGACGGACGGAATTGAATGGTTTTTGTAAATGATGGGGAATTATAAAATTAATTTTTAAAATAGTTGTGCAATAGAATTATTTTTTAGTAGTGTATTAGTGTATTGTGATTTTTTGATAATGTATTTTAAAAAAATGATTAGCTTATATAAATTTATTTATTTATTTATTTGATAATTTTTATTGATTGATTAAAATTTTGATTAAATTTGTTGTTATATAATGTTAATTGCAAATTTGTGACAAATGGATTCATTGATTGATAATACTAATCACATATCAAGTAGCATTAATGAGATGGTAATGAAATTTTTATTTGATAGTCACATTAAATTATTTGTTGAATGAAATTATATTGTATTAACTATTTTGTTAATATAATAATGTCAGGTCGAGTACCGCGCATTGAAGGGCCGTATTCATAGTGTAGGGTTTCAGCTGGATGAACGCCTAATACCGTTCTTAGAGTTAGCCGAGTTCCGATCAGCAGCATTGATCCGGACTTTTAATCTATGATATGACTTGATTTCTGCCTTAGTCGAGCGATGGCGTCCGGAGACCCATACATTTCATTTGCCGTGCGGGGAGTACACCATCACTCTAGAGGACGTTGCACTACAGCTGGGGCTCCCCATCGATGGGAACGCGGTCACGGGCGTAAGTTTGATCTCCAGGCCTGCTCGCATTTGCTATGACTTACTTGGACGCTCTCCAAGTGAGGGAAAATTTCAAACCTTGAAGTTTTCATGGCTAAAGGCCTATTTTGAATATTTGCCTAGTACTGCCACTGAATTGGAGGTTATGCAAGCAGCGCGAGCTTATATTATGCATCTTATAGGAGGTGTACTCATGCCGGATACACACGGCAGTGAAGTCCACTTGATGTACTTACTGCTGCTATCTAATCTGCATAACACGCGTTCATACAGTTGGGGGTCCGCAGTGTTAGCCATTTTGTACCGTGAACTTTGTTGGACGACAGATCCATCTGCGGTTGACATAGGTGGATGCCTCATACTGTTGCAGTCGTGGGCGCTTTATTGGATGCCATTCTTGGCATCCATTAGTCACCAATCATATATATTTCCACTCGTTAACAGGTGATGAATCTTTACGCGTTACAGCAATTAATTGTCTCTTTTTTGGATTATATTGTTCTAACAATTTATTTTCATAGATGGAGTACGAATCCGGGTATCGGGAGGTCATACACGGTTCCGATATACCGTCTGATGATCGAGAATCATTCTGGAGAGGGAGTAAGTTTTTCTAATATTATTTTTATTTTATTATTTTATCTCACTTAACACGCGTTAATATAAAAATGTTATGAACTGTGCAGTTCATTTGGATGCCATATTCTGTTCCTGAAGTTACAGCTGTTATTCCATCGTATGCCCACGTCCACTCACACCTATGGTGCATTAGTGCACCCCTTATCCAGTTTCATACGGTGGAGTGGTACCATGGCGATCGAGTACTCCAGCAGTTCGGTTGTATACAATATATCCCGACACAGCCAGTAAGATTGGATGTACAGCTACATTGCATGACTAGGAGGGGGAGGCATGGAACTGATTGGGGAGATGAGCATTTAGAATATATTACGATGTGGAACAATCGGTTTAGTAGGGTACCTCAGATGAATCGTTGTTTGGATCTGCAGCCTTCGCCACAGTACCTACAGTGGTACTATGAGAAGGGGAAACTATTTTTATTTGGTGGGCGGTCGATGGTAGTCCCCCTTCATACGATACGGATTGGGCAACATCTTCCAGATCCGCATCATGCACTAGCTCCAGAGGTAGACCCAGAGTCAGAACCGGAGCCAGAGCCGAAGCTGCACTCCGGGAGTAGCTCTTATTATCCAGATTTGGAGGGGAAATGACTATTTCTCGGGCTCTTCAGCCCACAGATATTATTCATATTTTGATATCTTCAGCCCCCTACCACATCAGTACTCTACTCCTTCTAGCTCCTATCCACTACCGTACTCCGCTCCTTCCGGCTCCTATCCACCACCGTACTCCGCTCCTTCTGGCTCATATCCACCACCGTATTCTGCTCCTTCCGGCTCATATCCACCACCGTACTCTGCGCCAGAACCACCACCGTACTCTGCTCCTTCCGGCTCATATCCACCACCGTACTCTGCTCCTTTCGGATCATATCCACCATCGTACTCTGCTCCTCCAGAGCCATATCAGTCACCGTTCTCTTCTCCCCCCGGCACATATCCAGCGCCGTTCTCCACTCCCCCCGGCTCGAGTTCATCAGTGGCATTTGAGTCGTTCTCTACACCCATACATATGGATGAAGAGAACGTTGATCACCGTAGTCACCCACAACGTGAACGTCGAGCTCCACGAAGATATACCCCTAGAACCACACCATCAAACCATCAATTTTAAGGGGTTTTGTATTGTAAATTACTTTATTTTTATGTAAATTATTTTTTTGCATTATATTTATCAATTTTTTATTTGGCATTTTATTATCGAATTTGAGTGCGAATTTTGGAATTGCTTAGTTGAAATACATAATACTAATAAAAAAAGAGAATGATTATCCAGTTTGGTAGTTTTGAAGTACTTAAAAATTAAAAAGACAATACTTTTTCTTTCAACATGCAATAAGCAACATGTAATGATTGAGATCTTAATTTCTATCCGATCGCGATGATTGTCCAGTTTGGTAATTTCGGAGTGGGTATTTACTCCAATTGTGACCAGCTAATATGCATACTCCACATAGCTTCCCGTCAGATTTCTCTCTAATATCCATTTTGTTACGGATTCTTGATGATTGCAGATGACCTCTCGGGTTCCTACGCAAGCCTTTGTCTGGGATAAGCTCAAAGGTCGTCTGAGGAACCTCCCAAGTAGATAGGTCAGGAAGCACGGGAAACTCATTCTCCCATACATGAACGTACGTTCAAGTGTGTACACTTCATCGATAAATTGATCTACATTGAGCGAGACTTTAGCACAAGCTGCCACAACATGTGCACAATGATAATGAAGTGTTTGGAACCTCCTACAATCGCACCGTCTATTTCGGAGATCAACCCCGTATGATCTAGGTGGAATACCGGGTCGACGACCAATGGTCTCTGTAAAGCAAAACGTTTCATTACGTCGTGAATATACTTCTACGTTCATCGACCTCGCCATCCGACAGTTTGCAACAATTGCATCCCTGACATGTTCGACAAACACGTGTCCTGCCTCCATCTGGTTGACTTGTTGCTAACCCATTCTTGGCATCAAGGTAGCCAACCTATAGAATGTAACTGAGAAGACAGATGAAATCGGAAGATGTCGCGTTTTCAATAACACAGCGTTAATCCTCTCTACCAAGTTTGTCGTCATTTGACCGTAACGAAAGCCCTCGTCAAAACTTTGAGCCTATTGCCATGGCTCCATGCTACCCAACCATTGTCGAAAAGATGTTTTTGTCTGACCTTCCATGTCACTATCAAGCTGAGTCATCCTCTGCCGAAAAATGTGTGGTTCTAGCTCGTAAGCTGTGTATGTATTAAGACGATATAAGTTAAGTTACAGTCTCGCCACAAAAAAATGTATGTTATATATTGAAATGATAAGGTTGTTCTTTACCCATTTTCACAACTTGTCTCTTCCAATCTGCATTCTTATAATCTCAATGAAAGTTAGCCGCAATGTGTCGTATGCAGTAAACGGATCTCCATAGCAAACCAGAACGCCCAATGGCGGCAATTAATCCTTTTCCTCTATCGGAGATGATGCAAATATTATCATTACTAATTACATACCTCCGCAGATTTATAAGAAAGAATTCCCACGGCTACATGTTTTCTTTATCTACGATGGCAAACGCAATCGGTAGCACGTTTCTATTCTCGTCTTGAGCAATCGCAATAAGTAAGATTTGTGTATATTTACCATATAGCCATGTCCCATCCACTTGCATAAATGGCTTACAGTGGGGAAATACACGCACACATGGATCAAATGTCCAAAACATCCGTTGGAAAATTTTTTTACCCGGTTGTCGTTGCTCATCCGAGCCATAATAAGGTCGTGTCTGCAACTCAATGACAGTCCTCGGTATGTACTCCCTCATTGCCGCAATCCATCCCTGCAACTTATTGTACGATGCATCGAAATTTTCGTACAATTGCTTCATTGCCATCTGTTTAGCTATCCATGCCTTTCGGTATGATACTCGATACTGGAACCGTGCCTGCATTTCGGTAATTAATCCCGAAACTTTAATGGTCGGCATATCTTCAACCATTGGCATGATGCATGTACAGATAGTTTTCGAATCAAGTTTTCGATGATCTTCTGTCATTCGTGTTGAAGTACATGTGTGAGGCCCAACAAATTTTCGTATCTCCCACATCTGAGACTTCTGGATAAATGCAGCTCGTATCCGCCAATTGCAGCCTTCTGCCGACTTCCAACACTCTCCAATATATAATGTCGGTTTAGACTCGACGACTTTGTAGTCTACTGATATATTCATACTATACCGCTTAATGGCAAATACGCACTCTTCCTTACTTTCGAATCTCTGGCCCACGAACAACTCCTCAGGATCAGAATATATGGCCATCTGGTGAGCAGGTAGTATCTCAGGGTACTCTGAAAACTCGGCTGCATGCACCGCATCGGGGTCTATCCGAGACATGTGTGCCCCAGGATTATTGTGTATCACAATACAACGGATCTGGTTCCCGACTAAAGACGCATTAATGTTTCCATCCTCATTCACGCCTTCATTGTCAATATCATCTGGGACATCATCCACATCGGGATCACTATCAATATCGACTTCATAATCAGAAGGATCACTACTTCGGTATACATCATCACCACCCACATCAGTCTCGGGTGTAGCATTAAGATCAATGTCGATCCCATGTGTAGTTGACTGACTACCAACATATGATATCGGAACCACCATACACGGCTCTTGAGGTCTATCTTCTTCACCTAATGGAGTTGGATATTCTGTTGACTCCACAATAGCTAACTCAGCAAATAAGTGAATCGGTGCATTTTGGTTGCTATGGCAGTAAAGAGCGACCATTGTCTCCACATCTTCATCGTCTACAAGTTCTATTTCAGTGAATTTTATGGGATCCAGCGAAACTGGAAACTTGTAGAAAATTTTCGAGATCCTTTTCCCGCAACGTCTATAAATTTTTTCACTAATTTTTTCCTTCATATCATCAAACGAGATGTTTCTATTAAATCTCATTGCAACTTGTTTGCGGCATCCAAATATACATCCGACGCTTGTTGTCAAAATTTCTCCATCGAAATAAACGCATACGAAAAATTTGTTCTCCATCTTCAATACTAGATCTGTTAAAAAAAGTTCAAATTTCTCACAATTTTCAAAATTTTGATGCAAAATTTTTCATTCAGAACCTAACAAACAAAATTATTTATCTAACAAAATAATATTAAATTATAAAATTTTTAACAAATTTATACATTCTTTTTAAAAATAAATAAATTAAAATACCTTGTTTTTCTTCTTCTTTTCCTTTCTTCCCTTCTTCTTTCTCTCTTTTTACTTCTACTAATTTTTTTTACTAGTTTTTTTGCTTATGCTTACCCGGGAATGGGGTATATATAAGGGAAATGGGTTGTGCCTAACGAGGAGGCACCACATGTTGTCCCTACCTGACAGGGGCGACATGTTGAGCTTGTCAGGTAGGCGCGACATGTGGTGCTTTCTCAAGAGGCTCAACCCGTATTTTATTAAAACCTATTTTCGTATATAATAAATTTTTTATATCAAATAGGTAAAAAACCAATAAAACCACTATATAAACTAATCATAAATTACTAATAAAATAGCTATAAAAATATTTTTTTAAAATACATTATCAAAAAAATCACAATACAATAATACACTACTAAAAAATACCATTTTAGAAATTATTTTTATTGCACCAACATTTACAAATTTTATTGCCCCCAAACTCTAATACTGCTTTATCCAATATCATCTTTTTCCATTCAATTTCGTCCGTCTTTTCTAATTTTTATTCTCAATCTCTTTTACTTTCAATTTTCTAGTCTCTTTACTTCTAAAAAATTCTAAATTATTTTCTTTACAGTTACAAATTATTTATAGCAAAATATTTAACAAAATAAATTTAACATTATTAAACTAAACAAAATAATTTAGAATATATAATCTTAAATTATTAATAAATTAATTTTAAAATAATTACAAACACAAAAATTTATCAAATAATTCTAAATTACTAACAATCTAATTTTAAAATAATTACAAAAAATTACTAAATTTTTTTCTTTTTTCTTTCTTCACTGCTTCATTGCACACGGTTCAATGGTTCATTGCACGGTCAACGAGGCTGCAGGGTGTGGCGCCCCTGCAGCAGGCGCCACATGTGGGGCCTACGAGTCACGGACGACCCATTTTTCGACTCGAAATTTTTTTAAAATATAATAATAATAATAATATATTAAAATTTTTTTATTAATAAATTAATATGTCGCGCCTGTCAGGTATGCGCGACTAAAAAAAGTAACCCATTTTCATAAATAATCTATCTAACAATCTATTTTCGTATATAATAATTTTTTTATAATATATTTGTAAAAAACCCGTATCAGAACATGGCTTGATAGTAGCCAAAATGCTACAATTTCAGGCTTAGGTAGTAGGTACCCATGCCTTGAGTATTGATACCAATACCTAGCCATTGGACAGACTCTCCTGCATTATTTTGGTTGTTTTAAACTCCTCAATGCTTGTACTTGATCTTGAACAGCCCCAATCACCCACAAAAAAATTCTAAATGATTTTAAGATAACCTTAAAGCCTTCAAAGATTATTCTTATCTTATTTATGTGATTCTATTAAATTATTTTAAAATTTGAACTATGACTAATCCCCTAACTTTCCAAAATTGAAATGTTGTAATTTAAACTATTGAGCCATATATATTTGTTTTACGAATTGAATATATCCCTAGAAGGACTTAAGTGACCCAAAATGACTTTGAATTATATCCAAATTTTTCCAAATGTGGTCAATTTGTTTTATAGAACAAATATATGCCAAAAAGCCTGATTTTGTCAAGATACTTCTAATCCCTTACCAAATGTTTCTAAGTGGTTTTAAAATGATTATAAAGACTTGAAAATGTTTTTATCCAAATTTTATAATTCCTTTAGATTTTTTCAAATTTTGATTTCTTAAATAGTTCTTAAGATTTTTTTAATATACGTGTTCGTATGGCATTTCTCACCCATACCGAACACTGAAATGGGTGAAGAGTTTTACAAAAACATGAAAAAAGATAGGGCATGAAAATACTCCCACAACAAATATATACAAACTAAGAATACACAAATTTATATAATACAAATTATTAATTATCAAAATGTATAAAAAATAAAATACTTTGAATATAATAATTACATTACAGAATATACAAACACTACCTGAACACACAATGAATTGCAAAGTCTGGCTAAGTGCCAGGTTAAAATTTTCTAATAGGGCAATGAAAAATACAAAATTCATTTTTTTCAACTAACAAATTCCTTGTCTGTTGCCTGCCTCTATGCCTTAATTTAAAGCTTACCCAAGAAAGAATTCGAATCTAAATGGGTTGCCTGAATTCATCCATTGACCATTTCGAGTTCTCCTGTACATCTTCACCTTCAATTCTTCGTTTCAAGAGCTGACGGAATTTCATTTTCTGAAACTTTTTCGGTTGCGGTTTCGTGAATAGATGTTGAATTATTGAAGCTCCAGCGAGCGTTGTCGAACCATTTGCTGACCTGCAGCACAAACTTGTGATAAGGAACCAAAAATAAAATAACAGAGAAATGTATGGTCATTGACAAAAGACCTGGTGGAAAGTTATGTCTAGCTCTTTAGCCAAACTCTCTTTCGTGGATCGATCGGGATACTGGTTTTCCTTGAAAAACTCGTTAAGTCTCTGCAAATTTTTTTTAAAAAAAGACCACCAAGTTAATCAGTTTTAAAAGAAAATATAAGCTGGATTTGTTTCAAAAAGAAAAGTTTTGACCCTGTCATGAGTAATCAAAGTCATATAACGTACTATACTTACCTGCTTTACAGCTTCCCCTAGTCTTCTATATGTTGATGAACCCCATTTTTTACCACTTGAACCGGATACAGTTAAGCCTCCCTCTTCAGCAAGTGATAAATCTGTATCATTAAAATTGGTCTCTTCACTCCTACTTGCACAAGCATCTCCATTTGACAACGTTGGTGTCCCTCTTATAGTACATTTCATCCTTTTTTTCGATGAAGTGGCATCGTTCCAATCTTCATCATCACTGGAACTTGAAGGAATGTTACCATACGTCTCCTATATACCCAAAATAAAGAAAACCACATAATGTAGGAAAAGACTGAACTGATGACGGTGACACCATCATGCACAAAGTTAAATGATTATTATATCAATGGGTCATGGCAGGTTTTCTTATTTAACTTTAAATGACACTCACATCATATAACCTTTTGTAGTCCAACCTTTCGTTGTTTCGTTTCTTAGAAACAGTAGCACCATCTTGTTCAGAAGTTGATTCCAGTATTGATAACAGCTCGTCCTTCAAAGACTCCTTTCCCCCACATTTAGATTTTCGTCTCTTGGAAACTGTGGAAGCACTATTAGACATGGGGTCTTCATCTTTTTGGGAAGCAATGTCATCTTCTAACATATAACCAAGATCCTCAGAATCAAACGTAAAATCAGAACTTGAGCTTTCCCGGCTTGTCTCAGTATCATGATTTGATCCATTAGGATCATAATCATCATCATCATCACCCTCTGCGTCATCAGATGGAAACTCCCCCAAATTCGGATCAACATTAGCTGGAACTTCCCATTCTTCAAATGTAAAAGTGAAATCGGATTCATCAGAACTCGACTCATCTGCCTCACCTTTCTCACCAGTTTCTGAACCATCAGGATTATAGTCATTATCATTAGTATCATCTGAACGTAGTCTGAAGTTAGGATCTTGATTTTCTCCATCTTCAGATACCAATGCATCAGGAAAGACCTTCTGTTGCAGGAATAAGCATGGTAAGCCAAGAAAAAAAAGGGATAAAAAACTAGTAAAAAGAAAGGAAACCTGTTATTGACCTCCCAATTGTCAGTAAGAGAGAAACTTGTTCCTTGAAATTCATTAAGCAGTTGAATACAATCAACTTTGCAATCGCATCCAGGGCATAACCAACCCTTATCATCGGGAGGAACTGCATCAACGAGATAAGGGGTGGAAAAAGAAAAGCGTTAATGATAATATAATAGTTCAAACGCCGGATATCAATTTATTACTCAAGCAAGCAATGGAAAGTATTACTGTCTTCTTTTAACAAAGGCGGTTGCAAGCAATATTGATGGAATCCACGATCACAAGCACCGTCACACAGAATGATATCATTGTTAGGAGACAGGTCTTTGGACCCACATTTTGCACAGAATATCTACAATTAAAGGATCTCATGTCTAAGAAATTCTAATTCTAAAACACAAATAAATCAATAAGACAAATGGCAACTAATATATGAACAATTCTATTATTAACTACGATTCTCCTACATCCTCACTGTCGATTTGTCCTTCAGAATCAAATAAAGATTCAGGAAGCCTTCCTTCAGCACATAATGAATCAATGCGTTTAAATAGATCTTTGATTTTCAATTTGCGTCGAAGAATTTCAGATGTAGCACGCTGAAGCTCCTTCTCTGGTTTTAACTTTTCTAGGCTGAAGGTTACACAAACAATCCAAAGCAACAAACATACGTTAGCTATCCATGGGGAAATGGGCAATCAGACTTCTACGATGACATGTAAAGAATCAATTTCAATTCCAAAAGGTGACATACATTATCATGACAATTAGTTCATAAATAAAAGAGATGCAAGATAATAATAATAATAATAATAAAGTAAAATAAACACACCTTTGGCCCTTCCAGCCTTCTGCAGAATATACAGCAATCAGGCTGCGCTCATAGCTTATTCGATTTAATAAATATCTAAGATGTCCCCTGATTCTTGAATATTCATCAACAACTTCTCTTTTTTCCCTCCTTTTCTTTTTCCTCCTTTGTCGCTGCTCACTAGAAGCAACATCAACCAAATTATTGCTCAGCTGACCAGGTTTAGATTTCTCTTGTGAATTTGATGGCAAAGCCCTGTCATTATTTGTCGAAGATCTTAGCATATATTTCTTCTTTATCGTTTTCAATGGTTTTCCATCCTTGCTTTGGCTAAAATTCTCGGACGTTGTTTCATGTTGTTCTGCACTAGAATTTTTGGCCATGTCTTCAATTTTACTACTCTGAATAACATTGTGCGCACCTTGAGAAGGTGATTGTAAAAGCTTGTCACAGTTACTCTTGTTTGTATCTTCAGGATTCAATTGCAAGGCTTGATTAAAAACATTCGTGGATACTGCAGCAGTGCTTTGCTCTGTACTATTTGGTAAACTTTCCAATTCAAGCTGTTGTCCTTGCTCTGGTGGCTTACTAGGTTCCCTACGTATGTTGTCCTTATCAGAAGCTGCTGGTGACAGCCCCAAACCTTCAGTAATAGCATTCTTGGACAAACCTTTAGAAAATGATTTCGAATGTTTAGCGGGAAGGCCACAAACCCAACTACGGGATTCTTCAAGTTTAATTTTAACAATTTCAGAACCTGGCTGATGCTTCTTTTCTGATGTTTCCTTGTGTACATATCCAGAATGATACTCATGTGCCTTTCCTGGTACAGTTTCTTGAGCGCGAAAACTTTGATCGGTATGATTATGCTCACTAACACCTTTAGGAAGCAGTCTCAAAGGTTCCGGGCAAGAACCGTTAGCCACGTATTCAGAAGAAGATTTGTGAATGCTGGGGCAAGACACACCAGTAGCAATTTCTGTGGATTCATTTCGTGTTATAGCGTGGCAACATTGATCATTATTTTCAAAAAGTTCAGTAAGTGAATATTCACTACCAATTTCATGGCCCTGCTCTGATGTATTTTCTTCAGGGAAAACGTGGTTCCCCTTTTTACTCTTTGCTTGTGATGGAGAGACACCCATATGTTCAACCTTGATCAAATCATTATGAGCCTAGCAATGCCACATTCCTGCACCCTATTGCCACAAAAAGTTTAGGATTTGTTACTTTAAAAAACCAAGTAAACTAATTTTGGATGATAGAATTCAAAGATTCGAACATATAATATAATCCCCCCCAAAACTGTATAAATTTGCCTGGAATTGACAATAAAAAGAACAAGACTTACCAATCACAATTATAGGAATGTTTTGTGTTGCATTCCATGAGTGGCAGCAAACTATCTATAATCTAGCTTGGCTAATGAAACTCTGAAAGGTAGAAATACTACATGGTTCAACATTAAATAACCAACCAAAATAAGTAAAAGATAAGCACGTTCTACTTCATTACAAATCAAATCATTGCCATTTACATCTAGCTATTATATAGGTTAATATAGTAATCAAATTTCTTTATTGGCATGGACAATGTAGACGAAATGAAAGCATAATAAGAAACCAAAAATAGGTAGTATAAGTAATGGAAAAACCAAAATTTACTTGGAAACAGTGTCAATAAATCAACATATATCATATAAAGATGTAAAAACGACTACTATAAAGTATAAACAAATTGCTAGGAGCAGACTCCAAAAAAGAGGTAACATAAAACGACAACCTCATTGATTCACTCTCGTTATCATCGACGAGGTAATTTGTAAACCCTAACTCAATTGTCGTTTATTAGGAAGCATCATTCAGAAAATAAAGAATATGCATTTTCAAATGTATGTTTCTTTACTTAACTCTCATTTATCCTATACCTGATATTGCTTTAACTAAACTTTTTCTTCTTCTTTTTAACTAAACAGATTACTAATATTTTCAGCATTTAACAAATTTAATCTTCAAAATCCGGTAACATGTTGCAAATCAAACTTAAATAGTTAATCATGCACTGAACACGAAACTTACGTAAAATAAGGCATAAAATCAACAGACATGTAGTAACCTAAGCTAAACCTATCAGATTCGTAAAGAAAAACGAGCGACCTTTTGAAAACATTTTAGCCTTGTTTTTTTTAATCTTAACCTCAGTTTTCTCAGCAACGAAACAAATATAGACTGAAAAAAAAATGTTAACTAAGATGACAAATTGAATTGCTTGTTGAACAAGTGAACGCAACAGAAAGCATAAGATTCGAAATAAATAGTGCTCAAACTTCGTCAGGCATTATTCTTTTTTATTTCTTTTTGTTTTCGTCAAAAAAGAAAAGAAAGAGAGGAAGGTGTTAAAAGGAACTAACCTTGAATTATTGGTGCAATTTGCAAACATTCAAAGAGAGAGAGAGAAGGAGAGTTTTTGGAGCAAAGAGAGGGAAAAGAGGGGGGAAGCGTTCGTGTAATAATGGAAAGGGCCTTTAAATCTGGGCCACCGTCAACCGGAATGAGCGTGAGAGAGACAAACAAGGGGGATTGTATTCGGTTGGTATACTTCTTTCGCGATTCTAGCGTCACACTGTTCCTTCTTCTCCAGTTTTTATGGGCTAGGTTGCTTTTTGGGCTTAACTCTCCTCTTCATTCAATTTTTTTTTTTTTTTTTTTTTTTTAACTTTAGAAACCATAGTTGTCAAGGTGCATTTTAAAAGATTAAAAGTATTTTTTACCAAAAAAAGTAATTAGATTAGGACATATGATGTTTGATGTGTGAAAAAATTATGGAAAAATATACTTGTAAAAAGATTATAAAATGGTAAAATTGTATCATTAAGGATTTTGATGTTTTAGGTTTAAATATCACCTCTTGTAATTTTTACTTTAGTTTAAATTATTTTTTATAGATTTTATATAAAAAGATAAAAAAATACCTTCATAAGAATATTTGTTAATTTTTAAATAGAAATATTTTTTTATTCAATTTTAAACTGAATTAGTGTTTTGGAGGATTATGAATGCATGTTAATTTTGATAGAAGGGTGTAGGCAAGCTTTGGTTTACGAAGGAACTGATATAATGTGGTTTTGTAGTGGTAGGATCGGCCATAAGAAAACCCACCAACACAAATAGTTATGTCAGCACCGGAAGTAAGTGAAAATGGACAAAGCTTGGATCAAAATTGTAGGCAGGTAACAAGAGAGGAAGTGGTCAAAGATAGCCAAACCAAATAAGGAGATGACTATGGATCTTGGCTGTTGGTCCTTAAAAGCCCAAAAGTGACTGAGGTTGGCAAAGTTAACATTAACAAGAAAAAGGTAAAAAAAAAAAGTTACAAGTAGGAGTGAGTATTCGATCGAGTCGAGTCGAATTGAGTAAAAAAATTTTGAGTTAGTCGAGTTGACAAATCCTATTTTAGCAACCGAATTCCATTTGAATTTTTTTCGAATTGAATCGAATCGAGTCAAAAAATTTCGAGTCAAATCGAGTCAAGTTAACGAATCCTATTATTTATACTTAATGTTGCGTTTAGATTGACCGATTATTTAACTAGCAGACGAAATACAAGATTATTTAACTACATGAACAATATAATGATTTTGCCTTTTAACTTAATGGGTAAACATTTATCAAAACGACTTAATTTTGCTTTTAACTTAATTATTTTGAATTTTAACTTTTAAAAAAGTAAACATTTATTAAAACGACGTAGTTTTGTCTTTTCTTATTCAGATTTTCGGATAACTCGAATTGTGTAATTCATATTCGAGTTAAACCAAAAAACTTAATTTTTTATTCGAGTTGATCCGAATAATTTGATTAACTCAAATAACTCGAACCATTTAATTCAAAATTTGATTTTTTTATCGAGTTTTTCTAATCGAATCGGATTTTGCTCACACCTAGTGACAAGTGGGAGAAGGTGGTAGAGACTCTATATAAATATGATAAATAATTTTTTTTTCATGTTGTCTCTACCAAAATATCATTTTCAAAATTTAGATTTATATTCTCTCTTTAAAAGTACAATATGCTTTATCATTACATCAAATCACTTGTTGATAAAAATGTATTATTTTTATTAATTATGTGTTGTGATTCATATTTAATCAAGTTAATATTTTTTTTTATCTGTGGTGCATTATTGTCTCAATAAGTCAACAATAAGAATCATTCATATTTAGGTGACAAATTTTGGAATTATCTTAGCTACATTGCATTTCTTTAATAAATTTTATAGTAGCTAATTCAGTCTTAATTTGATTGGTATAGGTATTGTGTTGTCAATACAAAAGGATGTAAGTTTAAGTGCGATAAAGTACATTATTCTCCTATTTATAGGTTAAAAAGGGATTATGGGTAATTCTAAACATTGTGTTAAAAAAAAAACAAATATAGATACCCATTTTTGTCTGAACTCGATTAGGGGCCTAAATTTTGTCCTCTCTTGGGCCGTTCAAAGCCCACCCTGTTTTGGTCTATTTAAGACCTTTATTTTTCATTTCTTCATTTCTTCTTTTCTTTTTTGGGCCTGCTAAAGGCCCAAAATCATCACTATTATTACTGTTATTAAATACTATTATTATCATTTTTTACAAATACGTAAGATTAAAAAAATAATATATAAACATGAAATGAAATAAAAAGAGGAGTCTTTTCATTATTTTTGTTCTTAAAAAAAGGTAAAAAAAAAAAAAACACTACAACTACAAGCATTCTATTTTTTTTTCTTTTCTTCCATCTTTATTTTTGGCCATAGGCATGTCATGAGAGATCGAATTTTGGGTTCTTATGAAGTGGATGTCACTGGACCATCGGTCCTTCGTCCCTAGGAGCCCCCAAAAATACCTTTTTTTACCTCCCCTTGCTAAAATAATTTTTTTTAAAAAGCTTGATTTTGGGGAAAAATAGTGTTTTTTTTAAAGGAGAAAGTTTAGATTTTGAAAAAATAAAAATCTATTTTTTTTAGTTATTTTATAGAGAAGTTTAAAATTTTAAAATAAAGTTTTGATTTTTTTTCAATTATTTTAAAGTAAAAGTTTTAATCTTTAAGAAAAATTGTGTGTTTTTTTTTAAAGAAAGTTTAGAATTTGAAAAATAAAAGTCTGCTTTTTTAGTAATTTTAAAGGAAAGTTTAAATTTTTAAAACAAAGTTTTGATTTTTTTTTCAACTATTTCAAAGTAAAAGCTTTAATCTTTAAGAAAAATACTGTTTTTTTTTTAAGAGAAAGTTTAGATTTTGAAAAATAAAAAAATATATTTTTAATTATTTTAAAGGAAAGTTTAAATTTTTAAAAAAGTTTTGATTTTTTTTAACTACTTCAAAATAAAAGCTTTAATCTTTAAGAAAAATAGTGTTTTTTTAATTAAAAAAAGAAGAGAAAGTTTAGATTTTGAAAAATAAAAATATGTTTTTTTAAGTCATTTTAAAGGAAAGTTTAAATTTTTAAAACAAAGTTTTGATTTTTTTTAACTATTTCGAAATAAGGTTTTGTTTTTTAAGAAAATTAATGATTTTTTCTAAAGAAAATTTTGATTTTGCAAAAAAAAATCCGGCCACTATACGCGGCGGCCCACCACCGGAGGCCAGAGAGCCATTGGGCTTGTAATAGGCCAATTTATCTCGGGTCCATACAAAAAATGATAAGCTCAAAAAAATAAAATAAAGTCCAAGTCCAGTCCAAAATATATCATTTGGCCCGATCGAAATGACCCATTACTTGAAAAGATTTAAGGTCCATCTACAAGCTTGACTCAAATGGAAATATAATCTTCAATGATATGCAATATTAGATATGATATGCAATCTTAGATATGATACAATCTTAGATATGATATGCAATCTTAGATATGATATGCAATCTTAGAAGATATGATTTTGTAATCTTAGAGATTAAATTTGTAGATACCCTTTAATCTTAACCGTTGATGTAATTGATCTATACCGTTGGATTTGGGGAGGCTCAACTATAAATAGAGGCCTCTCCCTTCATTGTAAAGGACTTGAGTTTTGGGAAATAATAAGAATTCTTGAAAGCATTCACTCAAATTTATCTTTTTCTTGCGTTCTTATTTTCTGCGATTGGTTCTTATTTTATTCTTCGTTCATCTTCGTCTTTCAATCTTTTTTTTATTTTGATTTAATCCATGTTTCCTTGAATTTTTATTCTTTTTTATATTTCATTTAATTGCCACATTTCATCCAAAAGTTTTTTTTAAATAAGGCAATGTTTTGTGTTTAGAAATTCAGGAAATAATGCCCTAACATGCTGGGTTTCGATTTTCCGTTTGTCTAAATAACTAAATATCCTTTTAATGAATTTTGTAAATCAAGAGATGATTTTGGTTACGAGGGTTAAAAACATCGTGTTCTAACATGCTGGATGTGATGTTTGTATTCTTTCGGAACAAAGGAATCTCGAGTTTCAACTCAAATTATTCAGGTTTTAAAAAGGGATCATAATTTCAAATCTTTTCAAATTTTTGACACTGGGACAGAAAATTAATCAATTGGTACCAATTTTGGGCGTTACGAGGGTGCTAATCCTTCCTCGTACGTAACCGACTCCTGAACCCGTTTTCTTGAATTTTCGTAGACCAAAATCATTATTTTAATAAATCAAAATATTTTTATTAAAATGATCAATTTCAAGGTGACCCGATCACACCTCGAAAAAAGATTGGTGGCGACTCCATTTTTATTTTCTTAAAGTCGATCCCCGTTTTTTTCCAAAACCTAAAAAAATGGTTTCGACAGGGCTCTCCGGTGGTGGAGCCATGGCCAACATAGAAATTAGAAGAAGAAGAGGTTTTTTTTTTTTAAATAAGGTTAAAATGAAACAATAAATAGTTTTTTTTTTCATTTATATGTGTCAAAAATGGGTAATTTATTCTCACCCCCTTACTTTTTAAATTTACAAAAAATATCTCATTTTTTGCAGCACCGCCATCGCTATCTAACCTATTTACACCCGTAATCATTTTATTTATTTAAACATTCAATTTAATCCAGAATTTAAAAATTAAAGGCAAATTAATTGCTACATCAGTCATCTGTCTTCCACATTTTTTATCTTTTAATCCTAAAATCAAGCCATGTCATTTTGTTTCCATCTTTAATAAATAATTTACACTTATATCTTCCATTTCACTTGCATTTATACATTATAAATTTAATGTTAATTATGCATTTTATTTTAATATTTTATATTTATTCACACTTGTATAATTTTTATTTATTCTCATTTCGTTTTATTTATTTTCATGTCTATTTATATATATATATATATATATATATATTTTTACACATTCCCTTTACATACATTTTAATATTATTTATTTATGTTACCTTGATTCTTTTATTGTATTATGAATAAGGTGTATTATTGTTATTATTATTATCATCATGTTAATGTCTTATTTATTTTATTTATTTAATTTTTTTTATTATTTTCATTTTGAAAGAGTTTTAACTTTAACCAATTTAATTAATTTTTCTATTTTATTACTATTCGTTTTAAAAGAGAGAACTTTAGGACATTTTTTCGTTCTATAATTGTTGACATGAAGTTAGTTAAGTAAGTGTTATATTTTAATGAAACCATAAAGTTTTTACATTTGGATTTAGGTTAGTCCTTAAGATCTCACCTACCATTTTACCTTGGAAAAATTATAAATAATATGTAAGATATTTTTTTAGGGTTTTAAATTAGTTTTAAATATCGTATAGGATTAGAACCTTAAGTTAATATGTAAATATTTTTAGGACTTTATTCAAGATTAAAACTAAATATTTTTGTAGGTGAATTGTAAATTATGAGTGAGCCTTTCTAAGCATTTTATTTTAGAAAATTTTTTAAGAAAGCTAATAAATGTTATTTAAGATTTATTATTTTAGAATTTTGACGAATTTAGATCTTAGATCAAGAATTTTAAAGTAAGATAAATCATAAACCCGACATAGGATACCTTTGTAAGATCTTGATAGGTTCAACGTTATTAATTAAATATTTTAAAATAATAATAATAATAACAATAATAATAAAAGATAGAATAAGTTGTAGATGTATTTTAATATTTCTCTTAATTCATTGATAATTTCTAGTTTTTTTTTAGATTTTTAAAATAGAATTAATTCTAGGAATTGAAAGTATTTTACTAAAATTATTTTAGGTATCCTTTAGGGTTCCTGTTGAAAGGAAAAATATCTAATTTAAGTTTTAAATTAGATAAGTTTGGTGAACACATCTTAATCGAGCTACAAGTAAACCGAAGGCATTTCTTGTAGAGTTTTTATTTAAGATTTCCATAAGATTTTAGCTTAGATTAAGACATTAATATGCTTAAATAAAAAAAATCTAACTCTTAAGACCCCGTAGAACTATCCCCGGATAGTCGTTGTGGGAGTGCTATAACCTTCCCCACACGTAACCATACTCCAGAACCCGAAATTTGGTGATGAGATTGAGTCCAGATTTTTAGGATTTTTCTGTAATATTAATTCTAGATTTTTAGACGATAAGTGGCTAATAAACCTAGCCCTAATTGGCTAGTGCGACTCTATGTAATTTAGTCCCTCTGTGACTAGCTTTAATTACTAGTTTCATGGGTTGCGCATGGGAGCCTACAACCATGATGCAATTGTGCGATCCAACGCATTCGAGGGAGGTCATTTGGCCCGATCAAACTGAACCAGTGCTCGGAGAGATTGAAAGCCCATCTCCAGAGTTTGGTAAACATGGAAAGTGATCTTCAAAGATATGCGTGGCAAATATAGAAGATGATCTTCGAAGATATGGAAACTTAGACATTAAATGTTATCTTTAGAAGATACGATTTTGTAATCTTAGAGATTTGATATCTAGTTAGATTGTAATATTAGCCATTGATGTATTTTGATCTATACAGTTGATTTTGGGGAGGCTCAGTTATAAATAAAGGCTTCTACCCCTCATTGTATATTCATTCAGTTATTAATAAGAATTCTGAGAGTATTCACTCAAACTTTTCTTCTCAAGTGTTCTTATTTTTCTGTGGCTTTTGTTCATCTTTCAAGATTGTTTCTACTTCGTTCTTCTATTGTTCTCCGTGAGTTTCGTAGAGGAGTTCTGTTGAATCATCATTTATTGCGGAAAAGGCTGACTTAGGCGTTTTTGAGCAACGAAACTGCTTAAGGTCGCACGGATTACTTGTGAAAACTCTAAGTCTGTGACAGTTAGTATCAGAGCCAGGTTCGAAGCACCACTGAAAGGTGTCAAAAGAAGTTGCTGAGAATGTTGAGAGAGTGGAGAGCCGTGGGAGGGCTAGGAAAGCTAGCCTTTCGAGGGACATACTGTCGACTTTGGAAGATCGAGTCGTCACTCTCGAGGAATCTGTGGGGGATGTCAATGAGAAGATTGATGAGATTGATGATAGGGTCAATGATGGGTTACTGTCTATAAAAGAGCAACTTAGAGATTATGTGTTGGACTCTGTTGAAAAGCTGACTAGTAAGGATGATGCCATTAAGGCTATAATAACAGCCTTGAAAGAGGAGATTACAGAGCTCAAGGGTGAACTCACAATCTATAAGGCTGCTTTGGACAATGGAGGGTTAGCTGCTGTCGTACCCAAACCCAGTGTTAATGTTCCTAAGCCTAAGGAGTTTAAGGGAACAAGGTCCGCAAGAGATGTGGATAACTTCCTGTGGGGAGTCGAGCAATACTTTCGTGCCAAAGGCATAATTGACGATGCCACTAAGGTAATAACTGCTGCTATGTATCTTACTGACATTGCCCTATTGTGGTGGCGTCGTAGGTCTACCGATGTGAGACGTGGTGGGATTAAAATTGAAACTTGGGAGGAGTTCTAATGCGAGTTTAAGGCACAGTTTTACCCAGAGTACGCTGAGGATGAAGCTCGGGCAAAGTTACGTCAGCTTTCGCAACAAGGTACTGTGGGGGAGTATGTGCAGGAATTCAGTGAACTGATGCTTTAAATCTCAGATATGGGTGAGAAAGAGGCATTATTTTCTTCATGGATGGGTTGAAACCATGGATGAAGCAAGAGTTGCAACGTCAAGGAGTCCAAGAGCTTACCAATGCCATGTTTATAGGCAGAATCATTGGCCAAATTTGGGGGGAAGAAAGACAGACCTGAGCCTTCTAAGCCCAAATTCAACTCAAAGGGAAATAGTGGGGGAGACAAAGAAAGGCTCATTAGGAATGGCAACGGGAAGAAGCATTGGGGCAGAAGAAAGGGTGGGCTTATAAGTTGTTTTCATTGTAATGGGCCGCATATGATTAAAGACTATTTAAAGAAGGTCGCGCTCTCTGCTGTGGAAATAAAAGTGGAGTCAGATATGGAGGACATCAATCTAGGTTCGATACTAGTGGGTGTCGAAGACAAGATGAGTCATAGGTTATTATTTGCAGACCTGGTAGTGGCTGGCAGAAAGTTGAATGCTCTTGTGGACACAGGGGTGTCTGATTTGTTCATGTCCAAAGGAGCCACTCATAAACTTGGCCTCAAAATTGAAAATGAGCCGGGTCAGATCAACACAGTGAACTCAGAAAGTGTTTCAATCAAGAGGGTCGCAAAGGAGGTAGATCTTCAACTTGGCACATGGATCGGTAAGGCATCTATTAAGGTAATACCACTCGATGACTATGATTTTGTGGTTGGTTTAAGTTTACTCGATCGAGTTAATGCATCTATTTGTCCTTCTGGTAATTACATGGGGATTTCGGATCCAAACCATTAATGCATGGTGAGATTGACAAGAAAAGGGAGCCTAGAAGAAAAAACATTATCCGCAATCCAATTTGCTAAAGGAGTACGTAGCAATGAAGTTTTCTATTTAGCCACTTTGAAGATGAGGGAAACTGTTAAGTCCGTTGCTAAGATCCCTAAGGAAGTGGGCCAAATATTACAATCTTTTCGAGATGTGATGCCCGTAAAGCTACTAAATAGTTTACCACCTAAGAGGGAGGTGGATCACAGAATCGAATTGGTAACCGACACGGTGCCGCCAGCTAGGGCCTCCTATCAAATGTCCCCGCTAGAGTTGGAAGAACTGTGGAAACAGTTAAAAGAGCTTTTAGATGCGAGATTCATTAGACCATCTAAATCTCCGTATGGTACGCCAGTGTTGTTCCAAAAGAAACATGATGGGTCATTAAGGATGTGCATCGATTATCGAGCCCTAAATAAGATCACCGTGAAAAATAGGTACCCTATTCCCCTTATTGCAGACTTTTTTGATCAGCTTGGTAGTGTGAGATGGTTTACCAAGTTAGACTTAAGGTCAGGGTACCATCAAGTTCGGATAGCTGAGGGGGACGAGCTAAAGACAGCTTGTGTGACGCGGTATGGTTCATATAAGTTCTTGGTGATGCCCTTCGGGCTCACAAATGCCCCAGCTACATTCTGTACCCTGATGAATAAGGTACTTCAACCTTTCCTTGATTGCTTCGTGGTTGTTTACCTTGACGATATTATCGTGTACAGCAAGTCGCTTGACGAGCATGTGGAACATTTGAGGGAAGTGTTCCAAACTTTGAAGAAAAATGAGCTACTTGTCAAATAGGAGAAATGCTCGTTTGCTCAATAAGAGGTGCCATTTTTAGGCCATATTGTGGGATGTGGCAAGATCCGGATGGATGAAAACAAGATTCGAGCCGTTGTTGAGTGGGAGGCTCCAACCAAAGTGACAGAATTGAGATCCTTCCTTGGGTTGACAAACTACTATCGACGCTTTATTGAGGGCTACTCTAGAATTACTATACCCTTGACGGACATGTTGGAAAAGGGCAAAGTTTGGGATTAGAACCCACACTGTGAGAGAGCCTTTAATCAATTAAAACAAGTAATGACAAAGGAGCCCGTATTGGTATTACCGGATTACTTGAAGCCTTATAAGGTACGCACGGATGCATTAGAATATGCCATTAGGGGAGTATTGATGCAAGATGGGCATCCAGTTGCTTTCGAGAGTCAAAAGCTTAATGAGACAGAGCAGAGATATACTGTCCAAGAAAAGGAGATGACTGCTGTGGTGTATTGCTTGCGCACATGGAGGCATTACTTACTGGGTTTTAGGTTCGTGGTCCTTATCGATAACGTTGCCAACAGTTATTTTCTAACCCAGAAAAAGTTGTCTCCCAAACAAGCTCGTTGGCAGGTTTTTCTAGTGGAGTTTGATTTCACGATGGAATATAAGCCAAGGAGTGCCAACGTTGTAGCTGATGCACTTAGCCGAAAGATGGAATTTGTGGCAATCAGCCAACCCGATGGGTCTTTATTGGAACGCATTCGAGAGGGATTGTCCCATGACCCCACAGCTAAAAACTTGATTGAACTTGCCAATGAAGGGAAAAAGAGGAGATTTTGGCTCGATGAGGAATTGCTATACACTCATGGGCACCTCCTCTACGTGCCTCACTATGGGAAATTATGCAATAACTCATGAATGAATGTCATGACTCAAAATAGACGGGTCATCCAGGAATGCACCGTACCTTGGCCCTTTTGGAGGATCATTACTATTGGCCTCACATGGAAGAAGATGTTGAGACCTATGTGAAGACTTATTTAGTATGCCAACAAAACAAGGTCGAGCTAAAGAATCCGGTCAGTTTGCTACAACCCTTGCCCATTCCAGAAAGACCATGGAAGAGTATATCCCTAGATTTTATTACCAGTTTACCTAAGTCTGATGGGTTTGCGAGTATTCCTATTGTGGTGGATAGGTTTTCAAAGTATGCGACATTTATCCCAGCACCAAGGAGTGCCCTGCTGAGGAGGTAGCCCATTTATTTATTCAACATGTGGTGAAATATTAGGGAGTGCCACTGTTTATTATCAGTGATCGAGATGGGCGGTTTACCGGTTAGTTCTAGACAGAGTTGTTTAAGTCCATAGGCTCAGACTTGAACTTTTCTATAAGCATGCATCCGCAAACAGATGGGCAAATTGAACGAGTGAATGCGTTGTTGGAAACCCATCTTCGGTATTATGTAAGTGCCATACAAAGAGATTGGCCAAAGTTGCTGGATGTGGCCCAATTTTCATACAACTTGCAGCGAAGCGGATCCACGAATCAAAGCCCGTTTAAGATAGTGACGGGCCAATAGCCACTCACACCCAATGCTGTTGTGACTCACTATACAGGATTAAATCCTGCAGCTTATCGATTTGCGAAGAATTGGCAAGAGAAAAATGACTTAGCTAGAGTTTGTTTACACAAGGCCAACAAGCGTAACAAGAAGTGGGCCGATCAGAATCGAAGAGATGTACAATTTCCGGTGGGTGACTCCGTCTTTGCCAAACTACACTTGATGTTGCGATATACGGGTTTGCACAAGAGGCTTGTGCGAAGGTGTGAAGGGCCATTTAAGGTGGTGAAGAGAGTGAGCAAGGTAGCCTACAAGCTTAAGTTGCCAGCAAAACTTAGTACATCCAGTGTTTCATGTAAGTATGCTTAAGCGATTCCATACAGATCAAGAGGATCCGAACCGAGGCAAGTCCGAAAGAGCACCAATAGGGGTAAAGGTCTCTTATGATTGTGAAGTTGAAAACATTGAGGCCGATCGGGTGATTAGACGAAAGTAGCATCGACCAAGGCATGAATACTTAGTTCAATGGAAGGGACTTCCCAACAGAGAGGCAAGCTGGGAACCTGCCGAAGTATTGTGGCAATTCTAAGAAAAGATAGAAATATTACATAAGGAGGATGCGACGAGGGCGTCGCTAAAACTAGTGGGGGAGAATGTCATGGGTTGCGCATAGGAGCCTGCAACCATGACGCAATTGTGCGATCTTACGCATTCAAGGGAGGTCATTTGGCGCAATCAGACTGGACCAGTGCTCGGAGAGATTGAAAGCCCGTCTCCAGAGTTTGGTAAACATGGAAAGTGATCTTCAAAGATATGTGTGGCAAATATAGAAGGTGATCTTCAGAGATATGGAAACTTAGACATTAAATGTTATATTAGAAGATACGATTTTTTAATCTTAGAGATTTGATATCTAGTTAGCTTGTAATCTTAGCCATTGATGTATTTCGATCTATACCGTTGATTTTGGGGAGGCTCAGCTATAAATAAAGGCCTCTGCCCCTCATTGTATATTCATTCAGTTATTAATAAGAATTCTGAGAGTATTTACTCAAACTTTTCTCTCAAGTGTTTTTATTTTTCTGTGGCTTTTGTTCATATTTCAAGATTGTTTCTACTTCGTTCTTCTACTGTTCTTCGTGAGTTTCGTAGAGGAGTTCTGTTGAATCCTCATTTGTTGCGGAAAAGGCTAACTTAGGCGTTTTTGGGCAACGAAACTGCCTAAGGTTGCACAAATTGCTTGTGAAAACTCTAAGTCCGTGACACTAGGCCCTCGTACTCTTATGTAGGTGACATTATGACAAGAAATATAATCAAAGATTGTTAAAAAACTTCTTCCTATAATAACTCACCCAATTAAAAAGTATGTGTTTATGACCCATTTATAAACAAAGGACCATATGGTATTATAGTAATGCCATTGATAATTAACTTTTTATTAATGTTATAAACAATCAACATAGTTTAGTTGTATTGTGGTAGTTTGATTTGAAAGTTTACCAAGGCAACATCCCATACAGCCTCGATTAAAAGTTTCCATTTCCCTAAAACTTATAAATAAGTATGATAAGGATGTCTCGTAGGCTGTCAGTTAAGCTTAATTAGCTTAATAAAATTAGAGATCGAATCATTAAACTCCTTAGATTCAGTTCAATCATTAAATTATTTGATAAGTTCTTATATTTAAGTAATGATACAAGTGTTAACAAGGGGCGGAACAAGGATTGTCTATTCATTTAAACAAATAGAGAGCAAAGTAAGGAGATAGGCGAAGAGGAGGATAATGTAGCAAAGGAAGCTGAGTGCTAAGGAGTGCTTAAAATTGCTTAAAGGTAAGAGGGTCGATCACTCCTTCACCATTCTACAGAGTATTTATAGGGAAAGAGGTCTCATGTTCAGTGAGGCGACATTACTAGCAAATCTAAGACATGATGATCGTACGGCCAACCAGGTGGCAAGGTCATTTGCATGTGGATTGTCCTCATGCATGTTACTATTCTAGCATTCCCTTTACTGAGGTACTACGAGGTTGTTACACCTAGTGGTTCCTTGGTGTCTCCTCTTTGGAGGTGAGAGTGCACTCGCTAAAAACGGGTGACTTGGAGGATGGGATTAACCAGCCGAGTGGCAGAGGATTGTTCTGGCACTTAGGTGGAGAATATGTTAAGTGTTGTAGGTCAAGAGGTAAGTGGATTCGAGTGTATTTAAATGCATATTTTCTTCGGTTTAAAAGTTAAAGAGGGATCATGGGTTGAAGTCATGGTAGTTGGTACTGTACCATTATGATCCTAAATCGATGCCAAGAAGTCTATGTTCTATTTTTGACAGAATTTCAGTATATTGACCCTTTTCAGTCAAATATTTATTAAATTTTTTTAAATTATTTTTTTTAATCTTAGCCATTTTAATTTTTCTCTAGTTACATTTAAAATTAAAATACATTTATTAAATTAAGTTACTAAATTTAATTAATAATTTTAAAATTTATGTTTACCTATAAATATATTTATATGGATGTAATTGAAAAATATTCTATATATGATATAATTGTTTTTGAGTAATATAATATATACCTTATTAATAAGTTAAAAATTAGACTATAAATGTATATGTGAAAAATATTTTAAAACATCAATCAATCATAGGGGGTTTAATCTGCGACCAGTATGGTAATTGGGTAGTTTATTTTTCTAAAATATTTGATCCTACTCTGTTATTAATGCTGAGCTTTGGGGTGCACTTGAGGACCTTCAAGCAACTTGAAATTTAGGTTAGAAACAAGTGGTTCTTGAGATAGATAGTGTTGCGGCCATCCAAGTAATTCAAACTATTTCAACTGAGCACCATCATTTAGCAGTACTACTAGCTATTAAGGGGTTACTTCAACTATCTTGGACGGTTTAGATTACACATATTTTCAGAGAGGGCGATAAAGTAGTTGATAGATTGATGTCATTGGCGTCTTCAAGGCCTTTAAATAGGTATATTTTCATCAACCACCGGATGAAATTCTACAATTGTTACACAATGATAAATCTGATATGGCTTGACCAAGCTTAATTTAATTATGGTTTTGTCATTCTTTTTATAAAAAAAAAAAAAAAACATCTACAAACTCCAAAACAATGTATCAAAACATATCTATCTAAAAATAAAAATAATATACAATTTCAACCACTTGATAATTTGTTTGGTTTAAAAAAAAATGCAGAGGAAAGGAACCACATGTGGTTCTCATTCTATTTATTTGGGTAAAAGATGGAAGTTAATAAAGCTATTTCCAGTTGGTCATCCATAATTATTCAATTAATTTAAACCCAAATTACAAACTCTTACGATTTAATTTTATCATGCATTTATTTAATGAAAGCCGGCACAAAGTAATGCACTTTAAAGGGAAAAAAGAAACGAAAATAAATAATACTATAATTATTGATAATTCAGCTGCTATTTCGAAATTTAATGCTATATGTTAGTGATTCAATTTCATTCTAGAAAAAAGAAAAGCGATATAAAGTTTAGAGTGTAGTAGTAATCTATAATTTTTTTTAAATGAACATTATTAATTTGAAATGGAATGATCAAATATTAAGAAAATAACCTGTTAATTATTTTTTTTAAAACGATATTTCCCGAGGATATTTTCCTTAAAGATGGGATTGTTCTGCGAATGAAAAAAGAAAGTTAATGTAATAATAGTAATCAAGTATAGGCATCTGTCTCACGTGCCGGATGGCCATCGTTATCTGTCTGGGGGTCAAAAATATTACCCGAAAGCAGCCGTGTGGTTGTGCGCAAAGTGTAGTGCCGTAGACTCCATTTTCAGCTCTGTGCTCCGCTGACATGGCGGTTACCTAACCCCACATGTCCCCGACATTTCCTGCCATGTCTACCTGTGGCTGTGATGGCCCCCATCTTGTCCCCATCCAACCCTACATTTGACTACACGACCACCCCCACAAAACGAAAAAATAAAATCTTTCTACGCCTTTTTCCTCTTTGCCCCTTCATTTCATTAATAATAAATAATAAATTACACAACTTGTACGTCGGAGCTCCTACCTTTTTTTGTTTCATTTACAAGTTCTAGAGTTCTCCTATTTAAACCCCCCATTGGTTCTTCCCAACCTCATCTCAGGCTAGTTCATTATTCATTTTGAAGCTTTACTTAACCCGTTAAAAATGGCGGCTGATTCTCCTCTCTCATCTCAGTTGGGTCCACCAGCATGCGAGAGAGATGCCAAAGCTTTGCACTTCATAGAGGAAACCACTAGCCATGCCGATTCAGTTCAAGACAGAGTCCTGACCGAAATCTTAACCCGAAACTCCCAGACTGAGTACCTTAGAAGGTTCAAACTCGACGGTGCAACAGACCGTGAAACGTTCAAGTCCAAACTTCCGATCATTACATACGAGGACCTTAAGCCTGAAATCCACCGTATTGCTAATGGTGACCGCTCTGCCATTTTGTCTGCCCACCCCATCTCCGAATTTCTCACCAGGTTCCTATATAAACTCCTTCTTAATCCCCCTATTTTCATTGACAATGAGGTCGATATGCTGACGTTTAAAGACTTGAAAAACTACGCAGCTCCGGGACTTCAGCTGGTGAGAGAAAATTGATGCCAACAATTAAGGAAGAGCTAGATCGTCGCCGGTTGCTCTACAGTTTACTCATGCCAGTAATGAATCTGTAAGCATTTAAAAAATCATAATCTATAGACTATATTTATTTCCTTTTTACATTGAAGTATAAAGTCTAATTGGGTTTCGCTTTTTATGTATGTAACAGTTATGTGCCGGGATTGGAGAGAGGCAAGGGACTTTACTTCCTGTTCGTGAAGTCTGAAACTAGGACCCCTGGGGGTCTCTTGGCTCGCCCTGTGTTGACCAGTTACTACAAGAGTGACCATTTCAAGACACGACCCTATGACCCTTACAATGTTTACACCAGCCCCAACGAAGCCATCCTATGTCCCGACTCTTTCCAAAGCATGTACGCCCAGATGCTTTGCGGTCTCCTCCAACGCCAACAAGTCCTTCGAGTGGGCGCGGTTTTCGCCTCAGGTTTACTCCGTGCAATCAGGTTCCTTCAGCTGAATTGGCCTCAACTCACCCAGGATATCGAAACAGGTGCCTTGAACCCTAAACTCACCGACCATTCACTAAGGGAATGCATGGATAAGATCCTAAAACCCAACCCTGAACTCGCTGAGTGTGTTCGCCATGAATGTTCGAAAGACAACTGGGAAGGAATCATTGCTAGAATTTGGCAAAACACCAAGTACCTCGACGTTATAGTTACCGGTGCTATGGCACAGTATATTCCAACGCTGGATTATTACAGTGGTGGGTTACCTTTAGCTTGCACTATGTACGCTTCGTCCGAATGTTATTTTGGTTTGAACCTTAACCCCATGTGTAAACCATCACAAGTTTCTTATACCATCATGCCAAACATGGCATACTTCGAGTTCTTACCCCACGAGCCTCACTCATTTGGTTTCCCTCGTGACTCACCTCCTAAACTCGTTGACCTTGTTGATGTGGAAGTTGGGAAAGAATACGAGCTTGTAATCACAACCTATGCAGGGTTGTACAGATACCGAGTCGGTGACATCCTCCGAGTCACTGGATTCCACAACTCAGCCCCGCAATTCCATTTCGTGAGGAGGAAGAACGTGTTGCTCAGCATTGACTCGGACAAAACCGATGAGGCGGAGTTACAAAAGGCAGTTGAAAATGCTTCCCGACTCTTGCGTGAGTTCAACACCAGCGTCGTTGAATACACGAGTTACGCGGACACAAGGACAATCCCCGGTCACTACGTGATATACTGGGAATTGTTAGGGAAAGACTCAGCTAACTCGCCTACTGATGAGGTCCTGAAACAGTGCTGCTTAGCAATGGAGGAGTCTCTCAACTCAGTGTACCGACAAGGCCGAGTTGCGGATAACTCAATAGGTCCACTGGAAATCCGTGTGGTAAAAAACGGCACATTCGAAGAGTTAATGGATTACGCCATATCAAGAGGGGCATCCATCAACCAATACAAGGTTCCAAGGTGTGTTAACTTCACTCCAATCATGGAGTTGCTCGATTCTAGGGTGGTATCTTCGCATTTTAGCCCAGCGTCGCCACATTGGACCCCAGAAAGAAGGAGATGATTTATTCACTGATAGGTTAATGGTTTTAAGTTTTAACTTAATATAATTAGTAGGTTCACTTAATTTTCGCCTTTATAGATAGTTTTTTGTTAGAGGTAAAAAGTAAGTTGGATAAGGACGTTGCAGAGGCGAGGTTTGCATACTTGATGCCAAGGATGTAAGCTGAAACTGATGTCTGTCAAGCTGTCCCACTGAAATATTTCTTTCATCATGTAATGGGGATTTAACAGATGAGGTTTTTGTTTTGGACATTGCAGATATTTATTGCTTTAAATATCCTTTGTCTTTGTCTAAAGTAGTTGCCAAGATTACTGTTTTCTACCCCAAAATGCAGGAAGAAGAAGCTTTTCAGCACTACATAGGCTTATTATGACTAATAAAAATCTAGGTGAACGATTTTCACATCAAGACTCCCTTTGTAATTCGAAAACAGTGTATCAGCGGAACCTCAAGATGTAATTCGGATTTGTTAGCTTAAAATCTTCTTAAAAAGTTTGATACTTGTTTTGGAAGGAAAGTAGCTCATAGTTATTATTGATGCAGACATTTCCGACATAACACCTTTTTTGATAATCGACTTTGTTTGGCCATTTTTTCCAGGGAACGATCTGATTTGTCTCTTCCTGTTATGCTTGGCGTGGAACAGCAAAACCCAAGTAAATTTTAACATTGATTTTTTCAGGTTCTACGAAGTGTTGCTATTGGATGGTTAATACTGTAGGTCCATTTAAAATGGTTCGGCATTAGAATAATTCAAATCTAGAAGGGACAGGTGTCGATAAATAAATTGGAAAAGTAACCTGATCAGGCTTGCAAAGGATATAGGGGGCCTGCTGCTTCAAATCATAATGGACAGTTAGCGAGTTTCAACAATTAGTGAATGATGATATGTTTCCTTGGTTAAAAAGGTGCTTCACAACATTCATTAAGTTTGGCGGTGGGAGCAGTGCGGAAACAAGACAAAACCCATTATCAGTTGGAACTCTCAAATAACGCTAAACAGTACACGATGGGGGACCAAAGGGTCCATAGCCTGCCACCCTACTCACTCATAAACATATAATTAATCTTAATCAAAATTTATCATACAAAGTTACTAGCCATTCTTGAGGTGTCAAGATTGCTTGGCAACGGGGGTTTGTGAAGGTCATATCAAAATCAAACAGTCAAGCTGCGATTGAGTTAATTGGTGACAGTTATGGGACTGCAGGTCTTTTAAGTTGGTGCATACTGTCAGAGAACTTTGTTGCAGGAACTGAGAGGTAAGATTTCAATACACAGCTCGTGGAAAGAAAACTGTGACAGATTACATTGCAAGGTCTGCTAGCTGGGAGAACAACCTGCGAATCTACACTAGTTCTATCCCAAAGGTAGAAAATTTTTTATGAGCTGATATTGCCTTGCTTTCACTTAGCCTTTACTTCATCTTCTCTTTTTTCCCTAACAAAAACATCCGCCTAGAAATATAATTTAATTTATATATAAAAGAATATTTCAATAATTTCACAATTAAATTTAATGTTGGATTGATTTATGATAATTTAGTAACACTTAAAAAGAAAGTATAAAGTGTTGGGGGACTTCTGCTGCTTTGGCACGTTTTTGTCTGTCTGGTGTGACACGTTTTCTTGCTTTCTTACTAGTTTTCTTGCCATTGTGTTTCTGTGGTCTGGGGGGGTTTTTGTTTTCTCTTTGTTTTTTCAATTGTTTCTACTGTGTTAGAAGATGGAAAAAGATATAGCCGATCTGAGTTTAGATGGTGGAGAAGACGAAGCGTTTGCTATTCCGGAGGGTGCAGAAGATCAAAGTGATATGTATAGTTTTTGCTTGGTGGGTTGCTTTCTCACTGCTAGTGTGATAAATTTTCCAGGATGAGAAATACCATGGCTAACGTTTGGCATCCTTTGGAAGGCTACAAATTTCAGATCTGGGAGAAAAGCGTTTTCTTTTTAAATTTTTTAATGAGGTTGATATCTCAAGGGTGATGACTGGTCCTCCTTGGACCTTTAATAATCATCTTTTGATTTATCATAGGATTGCTGAAAATGAAGATCCAGCGTCGGTTCCTTTGGTGTATGCAAATTGGTGGGTTCAGATTCATGACGTACCACCAGGTTTTTTCAGGGATTCCATGGCTGTGCAGTTTGGAAATTTTCTTGGGAGATTTTTAGAATACGACACGAAGCAACTGTCAATCGGTAATATGAATTATATGCGCATTCGGGTCCAACTTGATGTTTGAGTTCCTTTAAAGAGAAGGAAAAAAGTTATGATTTCGGGAATAAAGTCCACCTATGTTAAGTTTAAATATGAAAAGTTAACTTTATTTTGCTTCTTATGTGGGTGTCTGAGGCACGGAGATAGCTTTTGTCCAAAAACGCTGCAGTATGGGTTGCAGGAATGTGAGTTGGGTTGGGATTTGTCGTTAAGGGTGCAGGGACGTAGAGCTTCCATTGTTAACAGTATCTGGTTGAGGGGGAATGGAGACACCAATAATTTTGGAAAGTTGGGATTTGGGAATCAATACGACCGTCAATCAAGCCATAATCAGGGACATGAATTTGGGGGTAATATCAATACTATTCTGGGAATTAATTTGGAAGGTTGTAATTCTCAATCTGAGTCAAATGTTTGTCAGAAAGGAAAGAACGTGAACATTTATAGCGAAAAGGACATGAGACGTGGAAAAGACCTTTTGGTGGAATGGTCATTGGCGGGTGTGTCTAAAAAAAAATCCCTCATGGGGTGGGCCGTATGAGGGATGTAGGGGCGGCAAATCTGGACTGCGAATTAGAAGAGGAACCGGTTATCCATGATGACGGAAAAAAAGACAGAGGTTTACTATGCTGGGCTCTAGTGTTTCTACTGATCTGGATTCATTAGTGGCTATGGATGGGCAAACAGCCCACTTTAATCAAATATCGGTGGCTGCTATTGGGCAAGCCGACCGGGAGCAATGAAAATAATGTGCTGGAATGTTCGTGGATTGGGGAGTCCGCGAGCAATTAGAAGACTTCAGTATATGCTGAAGATTTATCATCCCCAAATTGTCTTCTTTATGGAGACAAAATTGAGTACGACTCAGATGGAGGCTGTTTGAAGAAGGTGTGGATTTTTTAATAGTATCGACGTTCCTTCTGAGGGTTCACGAGGAGGATTGAGTTTGGGGTGGAACGGGAGTAATTTAGTTGACTTAAGGAGTTTTTCAAGGAATCACATTGACGTTGAAATTCGAAGGGAAGAAGATAATTCACGTTGGCAATTTACGGGTTTCTATGGGGCCCCAGAGGTTCGTAATAAACAGGCAACATGGAAGTTATTGCGTAATTTAGGAAGAAATAATTCCTTGCCATGGTTGGTAGGAGGTGACTTCAATGATATTCTTTTCACTCATGAAAAACAATGTGGTTTAGTTAGAGATGAGGCTCGAATGGAGGCATTTCGTAACACTTTGAATGATTATTTTTTGGAGGATATTGGTTTCTCGGGAGTGTGGTTCACGTAGGAGAGGGGGCGAACAATAGAGAATAATATTCGAGAAAGAATCGATAGAGGAGTGGCTACAGATGAGTGGATGCAACTTTTTCCATCATATTCATTAAGACATCTACCACATTCTTTTTCGGACCATTGTCCGTTGCTCATTAAAACGAAAAATGCCATAGGCGGGAGAAAATCGGCTCGATTTCGTTTTGAATCCTGGTGTACGATAGAGGAATCATTTGAAGCCGAGATAAGATGTTTATGGGAGACTAACTCGGGCTCTTTTTTAGATCGCTTGGATAATCTTGCTAATGGACTAAAAGTTTGGGCGAACAAGGCTAGGAGAAAAAGGGGGTATGATGTGCAACATCTAAATAGGAAGTTGAAGGAATTAAATTGGAAAGATAGCTCAGAGGAGATTTTGGGAGAGATTGTTGAGGTTAAACTTCACATCAATATGGAGATGGATAAAGAGGAGAGGTACTGGGAACAACGTGCTAGAGCTAATTGGTTAAAAATGGGCGATAAGAATACTGCGTTCTTTCATAAACACGCTTCCCAGAGAAGCCGCATTAACCAGATCTTGGGCTTCAACGAAATGATGGTTCTGTAACTACTGAGCGTGGGGAGGTAGAGATCATTGCAAGGGAGTATTTTTCCAATCTTTTCAAGACAAGTGAAATTGGGAATATGGACCACATACTTTCTAGAGTTTCTCCGTGTATTTCAGATAGTATGAATAGAAGTCTGTTGGCTGTTTATGATGAAAATGAGATTATTGAGGAGCTAAAAGGAATGGGACCCACTAAAGCTTCAGGACCTGATGGCTTTCCGGCGTTATTTTACCAACAGTATTGGCACATCGTTGGTAAGGATACTTGCGAGTTCTGTTTAGATTTTCTGAATAATAGCAGATCCTTGGAAGAAATTAATAAGACCCAATTGGTACTGATTCCCAAAACTGCTAATCCTACCAATCTAAAAAATTTTCGCCCTATCAGTCCGTGTACTGTTATTTATAAGATTATTGCTAAAACTATAGCCAATTGTCTCCAGAAGGTTTTGGATGGGTGTATTGATAGTGCTCAGAGTGCGTTTGTCCTTGGTAGACTTATTTCCGATAATGTTGTACTGGCCTATGAAGTCCTTCACTCTTTTAAAAATAAAAGGTCAGGAAAGAAGGGTTTCATGGCTTTGAAACTAGATATGAGTAAGGCCTATGACAGGGTGGAATGGCCTTTTATTAATGAAATGATGGTTAAAATGGGTTTTGACGTTAGGTTCATAAATTTTATCCTTCATTGTGTCAATTTCGTCAAGTACAACATTTTAATTAATGGAGAGGAGTCTTCTAGTTTTAGGTCTTCAAGAGGACTGCGTCAAGGAGATCCGTTGAGTCCTTATTTGTTTTTATTTTGTGGAGAAGAGCTCTCTGCGTTAATGTGACTTGCAAGTCAAGAAAGGAAAATTGTTGGGGCTAAGGTTTGTAGATCAGCTCCACTTATCACTCATTTGATGTTTGCTGACGACTGTATTTTATTTGAGGAAGTTTCAACCAGGGGAGTTGGGGTGCTGAAGGAGATTCTTGAAGAATATAAGCCTTGCTCGGGACAGTGTGTCAACTTCGAAAAATCAACAGTTTTTTTCAGCTCAAATGTGATTGATCAGGATAAGAGTTTGGTTTTTCAAGTTCTAAATGTTCGGTGTTCAACAAATCCAGAGAGATATCTTGGACTTCCAAATTTGGTGGGACGAAAGAAGAAACTGGCTTTTCAGAATTTAAAGGATCGTTTAAAGAAAAAAATTAACAGTTGGAGTATTAGGCACATTTCGCAGGGAGACCATGAGGTTTTTATAAAAGTCATTTTACAAGCTATCCCTACTTACACAATGGCATGTTTTCTTCTGCCAAATCTTTATGTATAGAACTGGAGAATATTATGAGCACTTTCTGGTAGAGGAAAAATCAGAATAAGCGGGGTATGCATTGGTGTGATTGGAAGTCTTTGTGTGCGCTTAAGGAAGACGGGGGTATGGGTTTTCGAAATTTGATTCATTTTAATACCGCTTTATTGGCCAAACAAGGGTGGTGTTTGTTACGTTTCCAAATTTATTACTAGGGCGTACGTTAAAAGCCAAATATTTTCGAGAGCCTGATTTCTTAAACTCTAGGCTGGGAATTTACCTTCATTTACCTAGCAGAGTATTTGGGTGGCTAAAGGCTTGCTTTTGAAGGGGCTAGAGTGGAGGATCAGAAATGGAAGGAAAGTTTCCATTTGGGAAGATGCTTGGATCCCTGGTACTGTTGATTCCAGAATACAAAACACAAGTGTTAATATGAATTTTCTAAAAGTTACAGAACTGATTAATGCTAATGATAGAAAGTGGAACTCGAAGTTGGTTCGTAATACCTTTTCGGAACAAAATGCGGCGAGGATTCTTTCTATTCCTTTGTCTTTGTATGAGCATGAGGATCTGGTCATTTGGCGTGGGGAACCAACTGGGGAGTACTCGGTTCGGAGTGGACATAAACTCCTTTTACATGATACCCAGAATGGTTTACAGGCAATGTATAAAAAATTTTACAACAAGTTATGGAACTTAGAACTACCCTCTCAAATTAAGATTACAGTCTGGCGTTCTATGCACAATTTTCTGCCTACATTTTGTAATCTACATTATCAGAGATTGAGGGGTTCTGCTTCGTGTGGTCGGTGCCAAAATAGGGTTGAAACGAGGGAGCATGTGTTCCGTGGGTATTCTACTGCAAAGGAAACATGGGACAGTTTGAACATTAGTTGGCCTATTTCAGATGACGACATTAATCTCAGCGAGTGGGTAAAAAATATGTTTGACTCAAGATCTGTGGGGAATTGCAGAGTAATAGCATGTTCATTATGGGCGATATGGACATCTTGAAACAAATTTATCCATGAGGGTGAGGTAAAGTCGGGTATCCAATTTGCTATGTTCGTGAAACATTTTATATAGGAGCTTGATGGTTTAAAATCATGTGTACCTGCTGAATGGATCTGTGTAGACAAATCGGTTGCTCTGACTGGATCAAGGCTCAAAATCAACTTTGATGCCGCTTATGATAAACACAAATAAGAGTCGTGCTCGGGGTTAGTTATTCGGAATGCAAAAGCGGAGATTATATGCTCAAAAACAGTTATGAACTCAAATGTACCATCCGTGTTTACTGCAGAAGCGGTGGCGTGTGTGCAAGCTTTGCAACTTGGTATTCATCTTGGTTTAAGAGAAGTGGAGATCAATGGTGATTCTCGATCGGTGATTCGTAAGCTGCAAGAAGAGACAGATGACAGATCTGAGATTGCTGTGTTTATAAATGACTCAAAAAATCTAAGTTTGGTTTTCCAATCCTGTGTGTTCCTTTTCATAAACAGAGAAGCTAATATTGTTGCGCATCTCATCGCATCGGAGGGAATAAAAAGGAGGGAGTCAACTTATCTGGAGCATCGGGTTTCTGTTGGCACAGAGGCGGTGGCGGATGAAGATCGATGAAGAACGGAGAATTTGTGAGGGCTGAGGAGGTGAAGGGCAAGGGATGACGGTTGATTTTTCCTTACAGTCTGCCTGTTGAGAGAGTATTCAAGAGAAAATAAGTTCCCAAGAAAGTTTTGGTTTCTTGAATGGATGGATAAATTTTGATTGATGGGTATTTATTTCTGAATGCTGTTTCACATGCTTTCGTTGTTTTCAAGAGGGTTGGTTTGTTGATTCCAGCTGGAGCAAGAAGACTCTAGAGCTCCCTTTTAACGTTTACTGGCTTTTTTCTGCTTTTGGGTTGTTTTATTTTGTTGTGGACTTGTTCTGTTTTATTTTTGGATCAGGCTTCTTGTTGTCCTGTCTAGCTACGGTTTAGTGCTAGGCCTGTCCAGGTCTGTACTGTTTCTGGGTATGGTTTTAATTTCTGTCTGCACTGGATTGTTTGGTTTGGTTCTGTTTAAATAAAGCCAGTAAGTTTTTCTCAAAAAAAAAGTACAAACAGGTTATTCATTAAAGTTCGAATCCAAATAAGCAACTGATTAGGGCTTTTGTGGACACTTTTAATGCCTAGAAATCACATATTTATTTGGTTAAATTTTAATATTAGTCCCTATACTTTGTCAAAGTTATGAATTTAGTTGATGTACTTTAATTTTATCAATTTTAATCCTTATACTTTTCTAATTTTAAAATTTCATTCCTCACTAAAGAATTATTGTTAATTCATTAAGTTACATATTTTTCAAATTTAGATGTGTCAAATATATTATCATATGTGTAATTTCATATTAGTTTATTATTTCTACATAATACTCACTAAAAATTCAATTAATGGATCAACAATGATTATTTATGTCAAAATTAAATTTTCAAAAGTCAAATTTTACTGTTATATTTTAATAAAATTATTAATATAGCAATTATACTTTTAATTTGTTCATTTTATTACCTATATTTTCATTATGTAGTATTTTGTTACTCTACTTGAAGGTATTAAAATGTGTCAGAATTTGAGATGTGATTTAATGGATGGGGGAAAAGTTCCCTTTTCATGTTTTTAGGTTTAAAAAATGAAAAAAAAAAAGAAAAAGAAGAATTAATTGGTTCTTTGAAACTAATTTTTTTTCGGGAAAAGACTTAGATGGCCAGCCATTCCTTGCCACCTTTTGTTCCTTCACAAACAACAACAGCTCGCTTTGCTTGAATACCTTCATGAGTCTCTCTCAAAAGTACCTTTTCTTCATTGAAAATCCCCCCATGGCCAACAATAGTAAGGCTAACTCGAGAACATGCACTTAGTTTCCTTGTCTAAGCAAGGGAAACTCAAAAAGGCTCATGATTTCCTTAAACAAATAGACAAAGTTGGTGTTCCCGTTAATCCCCACTCTTACGAATCTCTTTTCAAAGCCTGCAGCAAAAAAGATTATTTATCGAATGGCAAGATTATTTATCGAATGGCAAATTGGTTCTCCAACGTTTAGGGAACCCATCAAGGTTTCTAGAGAATTTTGTTTTGAAATGTATTGTGCCTGTGAGAGCTTTTGGGACATGAAGAAAGTGTTCGATGATATGCCAGAGAAAAATGTAGCGTCTTGTGGGTATATGACCGCCTTAGTCGCTGGCGCACAAACACCAAGCTGAGAAATCAATACTAATACAATCAAATAATGAAGCAGTATCTGCAAGTGTGACATGTCAGTTGTAATATTTGTAATGTCAATGAAACACCCGAGTATTCTAAGGATCGAACCCAAATGAGATAGCAATTAAGTGATCCCTGATTAATTAACATGCAATTACAAGAGTCTACCTATCTACTCACTAAGCATTATATTACGATAGGCCATAAATAAAGTTAATTACACTAATTCACTAACTAATCACTAATGAGGACCAAATTGTAAAACATACAAAACTATGAAACTAACAAATTCGATAACAAACAATGGTTGGTTGATTTCCATGTTGTTCGCTAACTTTTGAATTAGGGATCCAAATCGCTAATACTCCTAAATTGGCTTAATTTTACCTCTCGGCCTCAATTTTACACAATAAGACAAATTAGTTCGGTTTATCTCTTGACCTTACCAAACTAACCCGCGATAATCAAATTGGTGCCCAATAAGATCTCCTCTTGATGTCACTTATCTAAATTTTTCCTTAGGGTCGTCAATCCTAAGTTTTGAAGATTATTCGATTTAGTTCATTTTTACGAATTAGTCCCTGTACTAAGAACTAACTAGACAACACTTGTATCAACCAGCCACCTAAGATTTAGCTATTTATAATATTATCAAACAAGCAATACCCAAAATACCAATAAACATGCATCAAAAGTAAGAACAATAAAGGTTTTTAAGTAAAGGTTGGAAATTTATTAACGAATACTTGAAGAAAATAGAAATAGCAATAATGGAGATGAAGAAAAACTCAAAAGATAATATTTTTAATAATAAAACTAAAAGGAAACTGAGTTATATTAATACTAAGGATTAAATTGAAAATACAAGGAGTTTAAGGTACTAAACAATCAAATGAATCCTAGCTATAATGATAACTAACTTAACTAACTCCCATTAACACTAAAAAACCCGTAAAAAGTTCTAATTAAAACCCTAGAACTATTTTAACACCCCTTAACCCTTATCCGTTGTCAAAATAGAGTTACAGAGCATTACCAGACTTTTCAGATAACATTAAACAAATCATTTAACATACACTTTTTAATGGCCTAAATTCAAGGTTATCAGAACAGTGGTTTCGTAACCACAAATCCGATTTAAAGAGAATTTTATTTTAATATTTTTGCATAAATATTGATATGATAGGAAAATCATATGAAAATATAGATAGAAAAATTTTACCGATTTAGTGGTTAGTTAAGAAAAAGAAATTATTGAAGATATTAGGTAAAAACAAGTTATTGAGACCTCGATCTCGTAAAACCGAGTCAAAAATATTTTTTATAAATATTTGTGAAATGTTAGTAATATTTTATTAAAATTTCGTTAGAAAATTTTAACGTTTGGACAGTTAATTAAATGAAAAGGACTAAATTAGAAAAGGTGTGAAAGTGGTTAGAATGATTAAATAGCTTAAGTGTTTAATGAGAAAGGATTTAAAAGGTAAATAGACCCAAAAATTATTGGGCTGGACGGCAAGGGCATAAAATCAGCAGAAAAATGGATGATTTAAGGGTAAAATTGGAATATTACATTATTAACTAAATAAAACTAGGACTAATATGGAAATATCTAGATTTCTTGATATTTCTCTTCATTCTAATCAGCAAAAATGCCATAAGAGGGGTTCTTTAAGCTGGTTTTTCATAATTTTTGCACCAAGTGAGTTAATATTTGCCTTTTTCTTGTAATTTTAGTCTTTTTAAGACTTTTACAACTAGGTCCTACTATTAAATTCATTAGTTTTTAATTTTATGGATGAAATTGAAAGTCACCATGGTTGAGTGCTGTAAGTATATGAATATTTAGCATGGAATTTAAGCTTTAATCTTATTATATGATGATTTTATGGAATAAAATGTATAGGAAGTGGATATTTAGGACCTATTTGTAAAAGAGTGTGATTGGTGCTGAAATTCTTATCCCCAAAGGTTATAAGGTAGTTTAAAATGATAGAATAAAGTGTTAATTGAGAAAAATCAGCTCAATTGAGAGGTTAATTGAGTAGGGACGAAATTATCACTTATTAAAAGCTTAGGGGGAAAATGGTAATAAACCTCTTGCACTAAAACAGTTTTGGACAGCAGCAGTAGTCCAAATTTGAAAAATCACCATAAATTGTATAAATCGAATTAGAGGGTGTAAAAGATATGGAATTAAAGATTATTGAGTCTAGTGTTTTATAGAAGAAACAATGTAAGCAATGGAATTGTAAATAATGAGATATAATGAGTTTTGTGAGACAAGGTCAGAATGATTTTGGGTTCCCCTGTTTTGATTTTGGAAAATCACCAAAAATTGTATAAAAATAATTAGAGACTTAAATTTATATTTTTGAAATCCTTAATGAGTCTATTTTCAATATAAATAAGTGGGAACATTATCTGAGTTCTGTACGAGGAGATAATTAATTTTTAGTGAAGAAAGGTCGGAACTATCATATAGCAGAACAGGGGTGAATTTAAAGAATAAACTATACTTATTGGCTACACCAAAAATTCTGAAAATTTTATGGTAAGAAGATAAGTGAGTCTAGTTTCAGGGAAAATTAGCGGATTTTAATTTGGACTTCTTTAGCTTAAGATAAAAATAATTTAGTGACTACGACTCAAGTAGACAGCTTTGAATGAACTATAAATAATGGTGGAATTGTAGAAAATGGCACATATGAACATGAAATGTTAAATTGATGATTAAATTTATTTATTTAGATCTTGAAGACTCAAATACGAAGCTAGATCGAGGAAAGGAAAAAGTTTGGGATTAGTAGATTTTTGTATACAAACAAGTATCGAGGTAAGTTCGTGTAACTTGAATTATATTCTTAAATGCTTGAAATGTATGTTATTGATGTGAATATGAATTGAATGTTCATTATATGAAAATTGATGAAACATTGATATATTTGATAAAAAGGGGAAAAAATCTCGGTTGAATGAAAGGAAAATTCGATGGATCTCTGAAAAGAAATTGACGGTAAAAGGGGATCTAGCCCGGACGGGTGATCTTATCCTGATATAGCCCTCCCGAAAAATATGTGGAAAATGGATTTAGCCCAGACGGGTAATCCAAATTAGGGTCTGAATTTAGCCTGGACTGGTAATTCAGATCCAAACTCATTAGAGTAATTGTCGTTGCAGGGGATTTAGCCTGGACTGGTAATCCCGACAATACTCTATGAGTTTATATTACAGGGGATTTAGCCTGAACTGGTAATTCCCGCTGTAAGGATGAGGTTCGCGGGAGTGTGCTCTCTGAAATGGAAATGTGCGCACATGAATATGAATTGACGGACTCGAATTTGTACACCAAAGTGTACCCCTGAAAATCCATCGAAATTTCGAGAAAATTCAACGGGATAAATATGGGAAAATAATAATGGAATGGAAATCATGGTATTGATGAGCTCATCAATCACAATAAATATTATTGATACATTGAAATTATTGTACTAACTTAAATGTTGAGTTTGTGCATGTTAAGATAACAATGCATTGAATGGATGTATGTATGTTTATTGTATTGTATTGAAAATATTAGGTAAGTATAATTCTTGTTACATGAGCTTACTAAGCACAATGTGCTTATCTGTTTTCTTTTTCCCTGTTTTGTAGTATTAAGAGCTCGGAGGTCAGATTTTGTCGGAGACACATCACACTATCAACCTCAATATTTTGGTATATCCAGAAACTTTATTTTGGAAATCAATGGCATGTATAAGTTAATAAAGTAAATGTTAATGTGAAATGAATGTAAAGTTAGCCATTGGTGTGGCTAACAAATCTTGGTTTGGTATGTGATGAAATTATCTTATGAATATGTATGAATCTATTTTGAAAATATGTTGAATTGGATTGGTTGATTTGGATTGGTCTCGGTTTAAGTTTTGCAGGGAAGGTTAGATGTCTATAAATGGGATATATTGAGTTTTAATAAAAAATTTAAAGAAAAAAAATTATTGTTCGGTAAACTTCGGTAATGCCTCGTACCCTATTCCGGCAACAAATACAGGTAGGGGGTGTTACACACTTAATAAATCAATCACATAGTCCCTTATTCAGGCCCTTGAGGCCCTAAGTATATTTTAGAAACAATTCGAACTTATTAGGTTTGTTGAGAATTTTTCGCGAAATTTTACAATTTTTTCTAGATGCAGGGCTCACACGGTCGTGTGGCCAAGGGACATGCCCGTGTTGCCTTGTGACATGCCTGTGTTTCAGGCCTTGTCCTACCCCATGTGACTCTCTGACTTGCCTCACACGGCCAAGTCACACGCTCGTTGTTAGGCCGTGTACCTCACACGGCTGAGACACACCCGTGTCTCTACCCGTGTGTAAATTCCTGGACATTCTGTTTTAAAAATTTTAAGTTGCAGGAGACACACGGCCAACTCACACGCCCATGTGATAGCTGTGTGTCTCAGACGGTCCAGTCACATAACCGTGTGTCTGGTAGTGTGGACTCAATATGAGCCTTAAACAACAAGTTTACCATACTCTACAAATTTTTTTATATCAAACAACTCGAAAACTATTCATTCAATCACTTCAAGACACATTTAAACACATTCAAAACATATCAAATAGACTTTCTATGTGCCTAACTAATATACCATCATAAGTATTCCACACTTATTAACGAAACAATTCAAGAAGTACCATCTAAGACCAATTTCAAACTACCCAAATTTGCCTATTTCTAATCATTCTTGCATCAACCTAAATATATCATATTCAACTATTATTTTACCTCTTATCATTCAATCACATCAACGTTATAAGGCAATCATGCAAATACCACAATACCAAAACACAAGCCAATTACATGACTAATTTCAACGAAACACCTATAGATTAACATTTAGTCAAAATAACCTATATATGCCATTATAACCAGAATTAAGTCATCCATAATTATCGATAGAACCAATGGATAATGTGATATAGCTCCGATAAGCTTTCAACCCATACGAGCTTCTGATAATCTGTAAGGTAAATAAATAAAACAAACATGTAAGCAATGAATGCCCAGTAAGTTCGTATAATCTTTAATCATATTAATTCTTTTCAAATATAAAATTTTACATATCCAAATATTCCTATATTGTTTTTCCCTAATACAATAAACTATATTCATCAATTTACAAGGTGAATAAATCCATAGTATCACACACATATACTTATTACCCCAAGTTAGTAAAATTTATATAACTTTAACTTTTCCACACTTATTCCATATGTATATCATATAGCCATGGTCACAAGTTAGTGCATTTAACCAAACCTTTTTCATATTGAACATATAATAAGTCATTTCATAAGAAATTTCATAATTTAAGCTTTACCATTCTTTTATGAGCACTAACTTATTTTCTCTTAAATACTTACCATTTCAATGCTTCAAATAAATAAACATACTATTATTCAATCAATAGCTTGGCACTTGCCTAATCATCAAGCAACAACAATAGTTAGCATACTTGCACATCTTACATATAAATTCAATATTGATAAACTTATTTTCTCTACATATCACACTTGGGTTTATTACTCATCACCATATACATAATTTCCTTGCATCAATAAATTAAAAATAATCACATATTTACACGTCACATTCAATATATAAAGTAAATAATATTTTACCAAGTATTTTAGGTATATACTGATAAGAACCATAAGTCTTTCAATATTAATTATATATATAGATCATTCATAGCACATACAATTCTCATCAATTTACTATCTCAAATAACTTTTCACAATTTCATATACAATCATTTAACAATATCAATATCCATTTCATGAACTCATAATTCATGCATTTCATTTATATAATTCAATTCAATGTCTCATTCCAATTCATATTCAATATCAATGATATTACCAATTCATTTGTTTACCCCTATTAACCCAACTCGGACTTGGACAGGCACACGGATCCAACCAAAACACATCAGTTTGGCACCTAGTGCCTAATCTAATAATTCAAAGTAACAGATTGGCACCCACTGTCTCATCGACCATGCTGAAGTAATTTGGTACCCAGTACCTCATCGAATTTATCTGAACTAACAATTTGACACCCAGTGTCTCATCAACTTAAAGTCGAAATATCCCTGAACTCTTCCAATCCTATGGCATGCCAACTATATCCGACTTAGCCAGATACAGTTAATAGGGTTTCAATTCCCTTTTCAATTTTCACAATTATCCGATATTCAAATATCAAAATTCCACATACATTTAATTCAATAATAATCAATATTCTTTACACCATTATTTTCATGAATTTCGTGTATATTTATTTATATAACAATTCATAACCATGAATGTACATAATTATCAGAAAAGTTTCATATACATGAAATTTCCATTCACTAACCAAGTCTTTCCAAATCGGAGAACGACTTACAGATATGAGTACATCATTTTCTTTATGCCATAACCCAATTATGGTCTTTTCATTAAATGTCATAGCCTAGCTATGATCTTACATTTAAACATTGCTATGGTCCAACCATGGTCGTATCCGTCAATTCATCATTTGCCACAAACGATGGTACTCAAATCCCGCATTCCATTAAATCCGAACATTAACTTTAGTTTCATTATATAATAATATTTCATGTTATTAACAAATAGTATAAATAAATATATAATACCATCCATAAATTCAATATAATTATCAAGGTTCAACCATACGAACTTACCTAGGCCTATTTGTAGAATTTGTAGAAATTCAAGGTCTAATATGTTAATTTCTCTTTTCCTCGTTCATCTTCGATTTCTTGATTTATAATATAAAATTACTCATTCATTAGCATCTAATTCAATTCTAATTCACTTTACAATTTATACCCTTTAATTTTTGAAATTACACATTTACCCCAAATTTTACAGTTTTTACAATTTAGTCCCTTATCAATTATCCTATCAATTGAGCCAATTTTTCTCAATTAACACTTTATATAATTATTTTAGGCTACTATAAAGCCTTTTATATTTAGAATTTCAACACCAACCCCAATTCTTAAGTTTTCACAATTAGGTCCTAAAATCAATTTCTATCAAAATCACTAAATAAAATCATCATATAATAAAATTAAAGCTTCCATTCCATGTTAATTCATCATAAAAATCCAGTACTTATCAATGGTAACTTTCAAATTCACCCATAAAATCAAAAACTAATGAATTAGATAGTTCGACCTAATTGCAAAAGTCTTAAAAACACAAAAATTTCAAGAAAAGAGCAAGAATTAACACACATGAAATGAAAATATATAAAACCAGCTTCTTGGAGACCTCCTATGGCATTTTTTTCTGAAGAAAAGTAAAGAAAAATGAAAAAATATCTAGAGATTCAATTTAGTCCAATTCTTAACTATTAAATTTTATTTCTTTTTCCAATTTTGCCCCTTGTTCACACTAGCTTTATTGTTTTCTTTTACACACTTGTCGTCCAGTCTATTCCATAGGTGTCTAATTACCCTTTTGGTCCTCTCTTAATTATTATTTGAGCTATTTAATCATTTTAGCAAGTTTTGCACATTTTTTAACTTAGTCCTTTTCACTTAATTAACTATCCAAATGTTAAAATTTTCTAACGAAACTTTAATACTAACTTAATGACACTCCATAAATATTTATAAAGATATTTAATGCTCGGTTTATGAAATTGAGGTCTCAATACCTCGGTTTCAAAACTAATTAATTCGATAAATGTTTCTAAAACATAAATCACTAATTCATAAGCCTTCCTAAATTCACGATTGGCTCATAAATACTAAAAAAATAATTTTATAAGCTCACTTGTCAGATTTTAGTGGTCTCAAACCACTATTTCTGACATCACTGAAAATTGGGCTGTTACAACTATGGATAAGAAAACGACTTTAAACCCAAGCTAAAAAGATGAAAGAAAGCCTAAAATAAAATCTCTCATTTTCTTCTCAGCCAAAAGTGGCTTTTTACCCTTGCAGTTAATTTTTGTCTCATCTCTTCAGTGGTATCGCAATACCCTCATCGGTATTGAAATAAGGGCTCCTTGGATGTTTGGGTATGGTGATACCATTGTAGGTGGCCTCTATCCTTTTTTTTTCAACACTGTTAGGGGTATCACGACTTTCATGCTTCGATACTGTGATACCTCCTTATAGGTGATGTTTTTGTTCACGTCTGAGCCACCGTTGACTCCCTATAACACACAATCAACCGTTAGCGTCCTTATGGCACATTTTGCCAATTTAGTATCAAAAGTAGGATAAAATGCATTAATTCACTTATTAAAAATGAAGTAAAAATACAGAAAAGACATTTAAATGTCTTGAGAATAAGCTTTCGTTAAGTGTAATGAGGAGCCTAATTTGACATATCAAATTATGATAGATCAATATACTTATTTTTTATTACTTAAAGAAAGGACATTTAAAAGAAGGTTTTTAGTTATGTTCTCGAATGATAGAGCTGAGAACTAGATTGAATTATATTGTTTTCACCATCCTCTTAAAGAGTGTGTTAGGTCTTTTGTGTTGGATTGAATTCTCTCGTTATAAGAACACCAATGCTTCTGTTATCACAATACAATCTTGTTGTAAGAATTGGCCATGTAATTTTGGTTCAGTTCACCTTTTTTTTAAACCTAGAACTATGGAAAGGGAAAATTTATCCCAAGTCCTTGTTCCCTAATCGTTTAACTTTACTTTGAACAACTATACCACTTGTCACTCATCCAATGGATCATGTGTCAAATTTTGACACATTCTAACACAGTCAAGGTAAAGTGCCAAAATACTAGATAGAAAGAAATACATGTATCAAAATGAACAAATTAAAAGTATGGGTATCACATTGACAATTTTGTTAAAGTATAGGGACAAAAATTGTCATTATTCATTTGGAAAAATATAGGGACTTTGATTGATCCAATTAGATAATATGGATCAAATCTACAATTGTACACATAGTACAAGACTAGTGATTGAGTTTAACAAAACGAATTTAACTGCTACTGTTTATGTTAGGAGCAAAATTTCAAAATCTGAAAAGTGCAGAGACTAAAATTGATGGAATAAAAATATAAAGACTAAATTCACAACTTTTATAATAGCATAATTCAATCTATTTATTTGAGGAATGTTAAATATTAGTGATGGAAGGAACCCAAAATAATTGGAAAGGTGAGATTGACTCCTAAGTCCTAACCCATTCGAGTCACCAAAGAGGCCCATTATAAAAACTTGGATGTTGAAATATGATGAAATACAAGAATAAAATTAAGATTTAAAATAGAGAATTAAGTTGCTTGATTTCAAGAAGTTGCATTGGTGAAATGGTAGAATGGGATATGGAGGGTTATTGATTAAAGCCCAAAGCTTTATTATTGTTTGGTGGAGGATGAGCTTGATTTAAACCCACACCAATCTTATCATTTGGCTTGGAATCCGCCTATATGGTATTTTCATTTTCAATCCACTTGGAAATTTGACTATAATGGGGCAACCTTTCTTGTCATTCTCCACTCCCCACTCTTCTCGTCTCTTTGCTACATTCAATAATGTAAAGTTATAAGAAAAGTATGTATCAAAGATTTCCATCAAATGCACGTGAATCCTATACTTCAATACCACTAGTTTATCATTTTGAGCATAAGAAGTCAACATGGTTCGGCGCATGATTAAAGAAAAAGAGTATCGCCAAGGGACAAGGTAGAATCAGAGATCATTCATTCAACACATGCTCTCTCTGTGTTCATCTTTAATATATATATATATTGAAATTATATATAGAACGTATAATTTCCATTTATAGTTATGAACCACATTTTAATATTCAGGATTAGGAATAGTAAGATCGACAAAACTGGGGGACAATGAAAATTAGTTCATTTCAAATGAGTTAGGTTTAACATGTCTGAAAAATTTGTATAAAATTAGGTATATGTTGAAAGGTAAGTAGGGGTGTTTCCCTTCAAGGAAAAACCAAAGAAATTCAAAAATAAAATGGATGAAAATTCAAAATTCAAATTTAAATATTAACTACCCAGATTTTAAAATTTACTTCATTCATTCTTTATTCAATAAAACTTTGATTTCGAATTTTATCAATTTTTTTTGTTCCCAAATTATTATTTTTATTGAATATCAATATTTTCTTTTACTATCCAATGTTTCATATACATGGCTTGGTGTAAATTATGAGTGAGTTTCGTATTTCATTTTGATTTTTTTATTCATTCGATAGTTTTAATTTTAAATTGGCGTAAATAGATCATTCTTCTAATATTTTAATAATTTAACTATTATTTTTATACTCTATTAATGTAGATTATACATGTTAAGTTTGACATAAATTAAAAATTTTTAATTATTTATTTTATGTAAAAAATTTAACCATTAAATTATCGATATAGACAATGTTTTAAATTAATATGATAAATATATCAGATCAATTCAAAAATTTATATACATAACAATCATAAATATTTTTAATAATAAATTAGGCTGTTTGATTTTACTTATTTTTAAATTAGTTTCATTGTCGTCCTGTTGTGTCTTTGTTTTTCTAAGCTTAATGCTTAAAATGGTTGATAAAATGGGAGAGTGGATTGAGATATTTTTGCATGGATGATGGGACTCATTCGGACAAGATATTTCTCAGAAAAACAAACACCATTAACACTTGTTTTATGATTGACAAACATCATTCAGACATGTGAGACTATAATTGAGAAATGATAATTAATGATCAGTATAATTTATTTGGGCTAAATAAGTCCTCAAGGCGGATTTTGAAATTTATTTAGCCCTTTACACCAATTTTAAATTTATTCAAAGAAATAGATTGATTTTGAGGAAAAATGCATTTAGTTGAGCGAGTTTTTCATACACGTGTCAGGAAAACTTGCCTAGTTAAACACGTTTTTCTTTTTAAGTTACAATTTTTAGCTTTTTTAATATAATTAATTTCTTGGGTCAGATGATTAAATGTTAGTAGTTTTATTCTTAAATCTCAGGTTTGATTCTTCTCCCACTTATATTTATATTTTTTATTTCATATTGTTTTAACCTATTTCTTTTTTTAGTGAATGTTTTTAACATATTAACTTCATTAGTTAAATGGTTAAATAATAATTTTATCATTGAGATAAGGTCTAATTCTCCTTTTCTAAACACATTTGTAATTTTTATTTTATACTATTTCAAATTTTTTATTTTTAATTAATAAATATATTATTTTTAATTTTTTTATTTTAATTCATCTTTTTATTAATAACTCTTTTATTCATAAAATCAAATAATTATTACAAATATGATTATTTTTAGTAAATTAGTAAATATTTTTGTATGCGTATTTAAAATATTTCACATATAAACATATAAAAATAATTATTATATTTGAAATAATTATTTCATTTTATAATTTTAGAAATCACCATACCCACAATATACGTGGAGAAAATAAATATTTGACATATAAATATTATATATAAAGAAAAATATATCAAAAAAATTAGTTGATGTTTATATTATATATAAAAGTTAATAATTTCAAATATTTTTAACATAATGATACATGTAAAGTATATATTTTTATTATATAATTACATATTTATTATTTGATTTTATGAATAAAAGAGTTATTAATTAAAACGACGAATTAAAGTATAAAAATTGAAAACAATATATTTATTAATTAAAAATAAAAAACTTCAAACAATATGAAATAAAAACTACAAATGTGTTTAGAAAAGAGAAATTGAAATTGGGTCTCAAGGATGAAATAATTATTATCTAATCATTTAACTAATGAAGCTAAAAAAAAAATGAAGCTTAAAACAACATGAAAAAAAAATATAAATGTGAGTGAGAAATGAATCGAACCTAAGACTCAAAGTCAAAACCACTAACATTTATCCATTCGACCAAAGAAATTAATTGAATTAAAAAAGTCAAAATTACAACTTAAAGGGAAAGCGCATCCAGCTAGGCGAGCTTTCTTGGCACGTGTATGGAAAGCTCGCCCAAATGGATGAGCTTTCCCTCAAATTTAACCTATTTCTCTAAGTAATTTTAAAATCGACCTATAGGCCTTATTTAGCCATTAATTTGAGAAAGAAAATCAAAGAAAATGATGTATTAAATTTTGGAGTGGAAATTATTGGAGGATTTTATTTAAATATCATTTCGGTTCAAAGAGGATTATATTTAGATAGTAAAATAGATAAAGACACTTGTAGTTCATAAAAAAATCATATTTTTAAAATATTAAATAAATAATTTTTGTAAGCAATAACTAAATTTCTTTTTTTTTCATTAGAAAACTATTTCACTATTTTATGGTAGAAAGAGTTACATGATTGTCAAATAATAAAGTGAAATCCAATCACTGACAATCGAAACGACCATATTTAGCTTAAAGAAAGAGGCTACAAAAGGCCTAATCAACGATACATGCTATTTTTTTTATTTGATCTTTTTGGCTTTTTTTTAATTTAAGGAAATAGACCGTTTTTGAAATTGGGCATGCTTTCACTTTCTCTCTCTTAAGGTTAGAATTTTTTAATTTTGTTAGGTTTAGAGTTTTTGTTAAGGTTAGGGAATTTTAAGGGTTTAAGGGTGAAACCGCGAAAGTTTATAAGTAGATTTGAGGGGTTGAGGATGTGATAACGCACCTTAGAACACATACATTTCATATGTCATGGTAGGATATGACAATTACCTCAGAAACCTGTCCTAAGGAAGTCAGGTTTTGGGGTGACAGTGCTTAATATGGTCACGGGTTGAAGTCTAGGTGGAGGTCCCAGTCAGTGGCCGTGATGCAGTCACATGTTCGACTATAACCGAGGGTCAGTTGACGATTGTTATACGGTCACAAATTCAAGCTTTTTGGATACCCATAAATGATACCACATATACACCATACATAAGATTGAGGTCATAATCATTAGGGAAAAGTGAAGGATTTTCAATGTAATCAATGTAATTTTTTTCTCTATTTCCAAGTAGTCGGTATCTTTAACATTTCATTCTTATCTGAAGGCTAACATCGAGGTGGACATAAGAGGACTCTCAGGCGGAGAACGGATGTTTCAATACAGTAGAGGTCAAACTCGGGTCAGTACAGCAACAATTTTAGTTATTAATAGGTTGTTTAATAAGGGAAACTATTGTCACCTCGAAAGGAGCATCACATTTACCGCACCGCAAAGCCACTTCCTACCTAAAAGTCCTCCTACGTCCATGGTGGTGTCGACCTTCAGATAAGAAAGAAGGTTAAAGATACCAGTTTCATAGAAACTGAGCAAAAAATTAGGCTGATTATAGCATGAAGCCCCATAGTTTTTCCTTATGATTATGCCCTCAAACTTTTGTCTGGTATTTATAATGCAACATTTTCGAGTATCTAAAAAATTTAAGTTTATAGCCGCGTAACGACCGTCAACTGGTTCCTCTGTTATACTTTAATCCATGACCACATAACGATCATCGATTGAGACCTCTACGTAGACTTTTACCCATGATCGTACAAAGCAAAATCACTGTGGAATCCAACTTCCACATGATAGATTTTGGAGGTAATGGTCCTATCTCGACAATATATATGAAATGTGTGCATCTCGAATCGATATCGCATCACTGAAGACTCAAGAATACCTTGAACAATAAATTTATTGGTGACTGAAATTTGTAACACTGAAGTTGGAAAGAAAACGATGAAAGATAAATATTATATAGTGGAGGGATGGAAGTCGAAAGAGATGATGTTTGAGGGATGATGGAGCATGGAGTGGGAGCCTCCTTTTATACGCGTGGATGAAGGGTGAGTTTGCAAAGTAAAAAATTCCCGTGGTAAAAAACGTGTTGCAGGATAAATATCTTCTTCAATTTTTTTTAAAAACATGCTTCAAATATGCAAAAAGACTCTCAGGGTCAAGTATTTCTTTTTTTAGCCTTTTGAAATATGTTAGTGAAAGCTCGTCCAGCTGGCGTGCTTCCCTACTGACATGGAAAGAAAGCGTGCCCAACTGGACAAGCCTTCACTAACATTTTTCAAAAAGGTTGAAAAAAGAAGTACCTAACCCCGAGAATCTTTCTGCATATTTGAAGCACGTTATGAGGCATAGAATATCCTTTGAAGCACGCTTTTGATAAAATTATATGACTTGTGAAACGTATTTTCGAGTACTACTTTTCATTTCATTATCATTATTCAACGAAAGCGCGTATTAAGAAATGGACTTTGAAGCAAGCATTCCTTCTCTCCTTATTCTATTTTTCTACTAAAGTAACGAAATATTCATTTCTTAGGCATGCAACAAATTCATATCAAACATCAACTAGTTGAATTGCGAGAGTCGTCTGCATTCCTTTGACAATCGTCAACCATTTTTTTTGCTTCTGCTCATCCGATTCATAACTTATATTGAAATGAGTCCACGAGTGGAATTCGTAAAATATTATGATGGTCGAAAATATTCAAAATATTTTCTATGTTTCAATGCTACGATAGTCTAGAAATCGAATATGAAAAGAATGATATTGAATTTCGGATTATTATCATGTGTTTTTGGAATACTCTATGTTTTAAAATAAAAAGAAAGTTCAATTTGGGACATTAAAGGCAATATGGATTGGTGTGGTGCCCTAATTTATTTAATGGTGTTAGAAAAGTGGTTTCGGGGTCACAATTCCGACGAGTGAGCCCGTAAATATTATTAAATAATATATACGAGTTTATTTTAGTGTTTTATTGATTTTTAATATGATGATTTTTGTTAAATAGATAATTAGTTAAGTACAAATGGTTTGGTCATAAAGTTAAGTGGTTTTGGAAAATGAGGTATCAATATCTCGTTTTCATAAACCAAGCTCATAAATATTATTTTTGAATATTTATGGAGCTATTATATAGTGTATTAAAGTTTGATCTGGAAATTTTGATGATTTGATAGTTAATTAAAGAAAAAAAACTAAATTATAAAAATGATAAAAGTTAATCACTATAAAATTTTAATTAGTTAAAATATAAATTGAGCATTTTGGCTCATTTTAAATTAGTAGACGGTGGTGAATGCAAGTTGTAAACCACGAAATTTGCTAACTATTATTAAGTAATGTTTAACTATATTAATCTTAATTTATTAATGTTAATACAAATATATCTTAAATTAAAATTAAAAAAAAGACATTTTTGTTCATCTTTCTTTTTCACAAAAAAGAAGAAGAAGAATAAGGGCTTAAAGCTTTTGAACCTTAGTCCATAAGTCATTTTAAGTCATTTTCTTTTAATTTTTATGTTTTTGATATCGTTGCAATTAGGTCCAATTAACCCGTATCTTTATTTTTAAAATTGTTAAAGACTTCTAAAATTGTCATTGATGTTATTTGATGTTTATGGTAGATTTGGAAGCTATGAAATGTTTAAAGATTATTTGATAAAGTAAATTTGTTAATTTTTGCATTTAAGGACTAAATTATGAATATGTTAAAAGTAATTTTAAATTTTTGTAAATTTGGATTTTTGAGGGTTTTAGAAGGACATAATTAATTGGAATGAAAAACGAAACTCAATTGTGAAAGCTATAGCTTGTTTCAGTTTTAGGGACTAAATTGAAACAAATGTAAAAGTTTAGGAAAATTATGTAAAATAAAATTAAAATATTATAACTATGAATTTGAGTGCTATTATGAGATTGGTATTGATATTTTGAATCTTAATTATTATATAAATCAAGTTGTTGACCTAGGCGAAAAAGGGAAAACTGCCGAATAATCTCTAGTATCTAAAGCGTTATTGCTTTTTCAAGTAAGTTCATACAATATAATTTAAATTGTTTATGTTAATGTGTTATATTAGATTTTTTAAATTGATTGTTGGTGAATTGGAACTATGTTATAACGTAAGATAAATCCCAATGAAACTAGTCAAAATCTCGTATGCAAGGTAATGAGTTTTGGCCAGGTTCTGAGCTCCTGCATATGTTGCAGACTTGAGAATACATGAATAGGTTCTGAGTTCTTGCATATGTTGTGGACTCAAGAATACATGAATAGGTTCTGAGCTCCTACTTATGTTGCAGACTCAAGAAGACATGTTTAAGTTCTGATCCCCTACATATGTTGCGGATTCGAGAATACAAGAATAGTCAGCCCTAACTAGGCTATTTATCATGTAGGTTCAACCTTAACGGGTAACCAGGCACTATTACTTTAACCTGTATGCGAAGTTCTTTTACGAAGTTTCATCGGGTAATATTTCGAATAAAAAAAGTGATTTTACGTCATTGATTGTTGGCTAAGTTATGTATATGAGTTGAATATAAGGTATAAGTAGGTTTGAAGTGAAAATGAGAACATTTTAGGTTATAAATGTGATTGAGCTCAAAATCTTATAAGTTGATGTTGTTGTTGGAATTTTATAGGTATATTTAAATTAAATAATAGATGTTGATGATAAGAGTATATGATGCAAATTGAATGGTGCATGTGAGCAATGTGATAAATTGGAAAATGAATTCATGATATATATATTGGGTTGAGTTTGTAAATTTACCATTTGAAGCTATATATATGTCTGTGGATTTGGCTTAAAGCTTTTTGTATTTGATGTTGTTTTGAATACCATGATAGGTGAGATTGCTTCACGTTGAATAATGTTTTTCGTAAGTGATTAAGTTAAATGTATACATTGTATGAGCTTACTATGTATTTTATAATACTTACTGTGTTACTACTTTTGTGTAGATTTTAGACATTCGGAATGTGTCGATCGGATCAACGATAAGCACACACCTACTATCTCTCGATTCTGTAGACTTTTGATGTTTTGAAGTTGGTTTCTTGTAGAATTTACATAGGTTGAATGAACTTATGCTAGTTAAAATGTGTTTTGGTATAATAGCCTTATATATTTTTATTCTTATGTTTGTGAAATTGTTAAATGGTGTTAGTTTATGATAGAGTGTAGCTATGAAAGTTATGAAATTGGCAAGTTTGGATGAGATTATTGATATGTAATAGTAGTGATATGCAATGGTTATAATATGATTTACATTTGGTTTGAAATTAGTGAATTGTTGATGCCAACGAGGGCATATTGGTTGTTTGTTTGAATGATTAGGTAAATTGATGTTTTTGTCTTGAAATGTGCATATTTTGGAGTATGTTTGAATGTTTGAATGGTGTTAAATGACATTATAATTCTTTGGTATAAATGGTATGTAAATTGCTTAAGACATGTCATTTATGTTGTACACAGGCTACCATACAGTTGTGTGCCACACATGGTTAGATGGCACGGATGTGTGTTCAACACGTTCAGGGTGGTTTTTAGTCCACACGGCCATAGTGAGTTACATGGCCGCGTGACCCCTGTTTTACCATTTTACCTATCTTTTTATAAAAGTTTCAAAATGGTCTCAATTTAGTTCCGAACTTGTTTAAGGGCTTTCGTAAGCCCAATTGAAACTCGATTTTGTTTGTAATGCATGTTTAACATGGATTTAACTTATTTAAATTGAATTATTGAATATTTTTTAGCAATTTGTATACGAATGTTTTTGTTTACTATTGTGACATCCTATAACTCGGGTCTAGTGATTGGATCGGGTATGGATGTTACAAAAGTCATTTCATAACCTCCTCTAATTAGGGGAAATTATTATATTAAGCCACCTCGCTAAGTCAAACACTTTAATTAAGGAAAACATACAGAAGGGATCGCCAAAATTCTTATGTGCTTCTTACATGGGTTGCCACTAAAGGTGATCATGAGGCATGTCAGGCCGAGTTTAAGCATGATATTACCATATTCTATACTTGCCAATATTAGGTCAGTCGAAAATGTAGCCCTAAAATTTTGACCAAGCCAAACTATATTTGTAAACGACCAACCCAAGCATATTTCAGGCCCTCCCAAGCAATTTTTTTGAATTTTTAACAATATTTATATTATTTTTAATCTAATATTTAATAATTTATATATTTTTATCATTTATTAAAATTTTATATAAGCATCTTAACTTTTTTTTAAAATATTTACAGTATAATATTATATATTACTATACATTTAATTTTATATGTTATAAATTATATAATATATAAATATAATATATTATATTATAAACATTAAAAATAGGTCGGGTTGAACTCTAAAATCATAAATGTTCAAATTCAAACTCGAACTTTAAATTTATTTTTTAAACCTAATATTTTTACTCAAATCTTTTAAAATTTCAAGCAAACATTTATCCATAAATAAATAACTCGACAACATCAGGATGAACTCTTAGAGATTTCTCCAAATGTATCCTATGTAATCCCCTAAGACTATCGCTAACTCTACAAAAATAGGGCCATGCCGTATCCAACCATATCTTATATAGCATTCCAATACTCTACGAGCAGCATGTCATGGCCCTACATAGAGGCCAATCATGTCATTCTCCCCTCTTTATAAGCTTCCTTCTTCCACTAATCTCTCTCCCCACAACCATCCGAACCACCTCTATCACCACTTCAAACTTTGTATAAATAATTGGTGCATGTTTAAATTCACACATGACGTCATGAAGTCAACACATAATAAAAACACCATCCCGTCAAAGTCCTTATACAGCTATTGATGTGTGAGATTTTATTATGACGACAAGAAAATAAAACAAAAGGCGATTTCATTACATAATTTGCAGTTAGGACTACGAAAATCTGTCTGCCATTAATTGTTTTTTTTAAAAGCATTATATAATGCACTATTGGACACCTCCAGTATTAATAAAAGTATTTCATAAATATCGTCGGATTAAATTGGTTAGATCAAATATTGACTTAACAGAAATGATTTTAAAATGACAAAATTAAAAATTTATACGAATTAGTTAAATTATTTTAAAATTTAATTGGATGAATGGTTACTTCAAAATTATTTATTTATTTATTATTATTATTTTAGTGAAAAAGACTTAACAAAACTGTTTTGTCCAAGTTTAATTTGTTAAATTTAATGTTTTTTAATTTAATTAGTGGATTGATAAATTGGTGACACGAATGATTCTTTCCCTTAAAGATAAAATTAAAATTTTGAAAATATTGATAATTTTGAGAGTTTAAATTGAAGTTGAATTAGGTAAATGTGTGATATATTAAAACTTTTATAATCAGGAGTGAAGTCAGAATAATTTTTAAGGGGACCGGATGAAATTTTAATTTTTCATAGTCTATATCTTTATAATTTTTAAAGGATTAAATCGAATTTTTATAATTTTGGGAGGCTAAAGTATAATTTTATCTTTACTAATTTAAAATTTTTAAAAAATCTCAAGGGTTTAAATAGCAATTTACATTTTAAGGACGCCAGGGCTCCTACCAACTCCTAGATTCATGACTGCTTATAACTTAAAAAATAAAGAGAAAATATATAACAATATTTTTGGCTTCATATTTTGGTACTTGAATGGTTACATGCACTATATTATTCCCTCATAATCCCATTTAAAATGTTTATTTGTGTTATTTTTTAAAGTATATATTTATATAAGTTTTAATTAATAATTTTCGAGAAGTAAAAGTATTATGGAATTCTTGTACTAAGTGTTGGATTTCATTTTGCTTTATTTACTCAAAAAATTGATAAATTAGTTCTTGTACGTAAGATTAAAAAGAAACTTGACCATTGTATTAAAAATTTCATACATTTCTACTATTAAAAACTAATTCTTATATGTTAATATGAAATATACAAATATAATTATTTGATTATTCTAATAGCTGCACCAGTTGTTATTAATTTAGTAAAATAATGGTGTTCACTAATAACTTGTTTGCTTTAAATTCTTATGGTGTGTATTTTAATTCTAAGTTTGTACTTTATATTTGTTGAGTCCAATTCCAATGTCCTTGTGGTTTGGGTAGCTACCTAGTTCATCACATGACTATTTTTTTTTATTAATTAAATCAATAATTTGAATTGGAAGACCAAAAAGTTTCAAATCTAGAAACATGTCGTTGTCAATATATATAGATTTAAAAAAAAATATATTTATTTCACAACGGACTATTTTTTAAATATAATATTTTGTAAGTAAAAGTTAATAAATATATTTATTTGTGTTCCCAACTTTTTTGAATTTGTGTTATTTGACTCTTATAATTCACTTAGATGCTCTAATTATATTATATTAAATAGGTGAAAAAGGTTGTATATCGTATTTTAATAAATTTTATATTATAAAAATATCGTCATAATAAAAAAGGGTTTTTAGTAGTTTGAAATTGTCAAACATGGTATAGAAACATTTTTACTCAAATATTATAAAATAAAATAAAAAATTCGAAAATGATATCCCGCCTTGATTAATTATGGGAATGGATTATTTAAGGAGCTGGAGGGTGGTGTGGAGGTGGCGGAGACTTCTAGAGAACAAAGTTGCTTCTAATACATAGGGTAAAGGCTTTGGTGCCACCTATCACAATAGTTCTCGGGTTGTGTTAGATTATGCGAGTTATTTTGGTGTTGCCTACTAATTACTCTCTATAAATATAATAATAATATTATTTTTTTGGTTAACTGATTTTTATCACTGTAAAAAAAAATACCGCTTCTGTAATAAAAAAGTATGGTATAAATATCATCTATATTATTTTATCATCATCGGAATTAGTAATTGTTCTTCCTAAAAATGTTATCTCCAATTTAAACTTGAGTTGTTTATTAAAGATGCAGTGAAAATAATATAAATTAATATAAAAAATGATTTAAGATATCAAAATTTATAAAATTATATTTTAAAAAAATAAAATGATAATAATGAATAAATTAAAAGAAGAAGAAGAAACACCATTGAAAAAAGGGAAAAAAGGAATGGAGGGATGTGAGAGGTCACATTCTTTTTTCTTTTTCATCGGTTACCACTCTTTCCATTCTCCCTATAGGCGTAGGTTTGTTTGTAAATATTGTAAGTTTATAAACAATGGGAAAGGAAACCCCCCTTCAACTCTAAAAGCTCCTACACTTCTCACTCTCTGGCCCTCCATGAATGAACTTCACCACTCTCTTTCTCTTCTGTAATCACTTTTCCCCCCCTCATTCCCTTTGTTTCTTCATCTCCGAATAAACGAAACAAACTCTCTTTTCCGTGAAAACTCTGATAAAGAATGGAGAAAAAGCAAGGTTTCTTTTCTGCTCTTAAACAAGAAGTAGTTAGGGGGCTTTCCCCTTCGCGCTCGAGGTCCAGCAGCCCTGCGAGAGCCCGTTCACCCTTTGCCACCCTACTGCGGAGGAAGAAAAACAACCACAACAACTACGATGGCGCTTACGTGGCGCAACCGGAGTCCTTAATCGTGAGATCCGGGGGTCTAAGGCCTGTCGGGGAAGCGTTAGCGCCGCTCATGGAAGGTCCGGATCCGGATGGAGGCGAAGTCGGGGATTCGAAGCGGGTTGGGTTGGGGCTAGGACAATGGGTTAAAGGTCAGTTGTCGAGGACCCCGTCGGTTGCCTCGATGAGTTATAGAAGGTCTGATCTGAGGCTTTTGCTTGGTGTCATGGGTGCTCCTTTGGCTCCCGTTCATGTTAGCTCCACTGACCCTCTGCCGCTTTTGAGCATCAAAGACACTCCCATTGTTAGTCCCCTTTTCCCTCTCTCTCTAGCATTGCTTCATTTCCTCATAAAAAAAAAAAAATAATAAAACAAAAGAATTTATGGCTCTTCTTTTTTGGTGATGGTTTGACTGAGACTGGTTAGCATAAAGGGGAAGTTAGGTTGGAATTTAAATTACCGACAATAGTATACTCCGGGTTGGTGTTGTTGGAGTGTTTAAGTTCTTTAGGGTGTTCGTTAATTTAGATTTTGGACCGACTCTAATTTGCGTAGATACGTTAATTGATATTAATCAATATAGAATTTGTTTGTATTGTTAATGCTTAATCATGTTCTAATATTTGCTTTAAGCTTCTTCTACGGGTGATAGACCACGTAAACTAATCTCAACAGTGTGTTTAATGGCTGTTGGGATTTTGGCAGTGTTTTGTTTGTGCAAATACAGAGACTGAAAACTACATGTGGGTGAAGTTTCTCATTTAATCAGATGTTAAGCTTTCTAGTGCTAAGATTCTGAGGCTTTAGTAATGCTTCGTGTTAAATTTGGTATGGTGCAGGAAACTTCCTCTGCTCAGTACATATTGCAGCAGTACACAGCTGCTTCCGGTGGGCAGAAGCTGCAAAACTCCATTCGGAATGCGTATGCAATGGGAAAGTTGAAAATGGTAGCTTGTGAATATGAAACCCCCACGACTACTGTCAAGAACCGAAATGTCTCTAAATGTGCAGAGTCTGGTGGGTTTGTACTCTGGCAAATGAATCCAGACATGTGGTATGTTGAACTTGCGGTTGGGGGAAGCAAGGTTCATGCCGGCTGTAATGGGAAGATTGTTTGGAGGCACACACCTTGGCTTGGAGCGCACACCGCCAAGGGGCCTGTTAGACCCTTGCGTCGTGCACTTCAGGTGAGTTTTTATCTGCTTATTCAACTGCATAATATTGGCTGTTGAGTTATACTTTTAGCATTGTTCTTTTTCTGATATTCTCTTTGGGATTATTACTCCTGCTTCAGGGTCTTGATCCTAGGACTACAGCTAGTATGTTTGCTGATGCAAGATGCATAGGAGAGAAAAAGATAAATGGTGAGGATTGCTTCATTCTCAAGCTATGTACTGATCCTCAGACACTGAAGGCAAGAAGTGAGGGCCCTGCAGAGATCATCAGGCATGTTCTATTTGGTTACTTTAGTCAAAAGACTGGGCTTCTTGTTCAAATGGAAGATTCACATCTGACTCGCATCCAATCTAATGGTGGTGACGCTGTTTATTGGGAAACAACAATCAATTCGTTTCTTGAAGATTACCGGTCTGTTGAAGGTATAATGATAGCACACTCTGGGCGTTCTGTTGTTACACTTTTCAGGTTTGGAGAAGTTGCAATGAGCCACACGAAAACAAAGATGGAAGAAGCATGGACGATTGAAGAGGTTGCATTTAACGTACCGGGCCTTTCTGTTGATTGTTTTATCCCCCCAGGTGATTTGAGATCCGGATCCATCAGTGAAACCAGTGAACTCTCTCCGGATGAAAGAGGAAAAAGTGCAATTGCATTAGCAGCACACCGTGCCAAAGTTGCTGCCCTACAAAAGGCACAAGATGGCAATGCTGACAGCATGATTTGGAGGATGGAAGCCTGATGGAGTGCATGGCAATTGTTCATATTGGTAGCTAGTGCAGACTGGTTGACTAACCCATTAGATGTTACAAGGTAGAAGTCATTTTTTTGGACTTTGGTTTATATGCCTCTGTTAATCTGTAAATAGAGTATAATCATTCTCGGGTTCGAACTTCCAATGGACCTGCAAGAATCTTTATATACTCTTAAAGCAGAATCCAACTATGGAGTTGGAGCTTGGCTTTCCCGTTAGGGATAGAGCTAATGGAGGTTTGATTTTTAGGTTACCTTCCTCGCTTCATGGTAGATGGTAAAGCACTTCCATTAACCTTTCTATAGTTTTACTAACTCTAATGATTGATGAATATAATGTGGCGCAGCATAAAGGGTACTGCTGCTGATTAGCATGAGTTTGAGAGCAAATGTCCAGTTTTTACTTTTTAATGTTACTGTTTCTTGATCTGTGATTCCTTTTGCGATGGGTTTGACCTAAAGGCTATTTTGGGGGTTTGGGAATGGAAAGAGATTTTGACGTTGATGTGGGTGATAAAAAGGTATGGTAAATGAGATATTAGCTGGAACTAACTATTTTTCTTACCATATGTAATCAATGATCTGAGTTGGGGTTGGATGTGTGATTTCATTTGTCCATCGCTGCTGAATGCTAAATGTATAGGCAGAAAGATCATGTTCTTCTGAATAATGTTATACCATCATCATCTTTGAATGAAGCGTTGACTGTTCCTTTATTTGAATTTTGAATGGCCTAAGGTTATTATATTAAACTAATATTGTCTTAACGTCTCCTTTTCACCCATGTTATGCATATTTAATGTTTTAAACCTTGAGATGAGCACCACCTAGGCTAGTTTTATATATTGTTTGAAGTGAGTGGGTCTTAACCATTAGCCAGCTCTAATGCACCCATCCCTATGTGTGTGAACATCCTTTTAAGTCATGGTGCCTGACAGCAAGCATCCGGGGTCGTCTGTTGAAAGTTCACCACATTGTGTGCCTCTTTTTTTCCACTTGACCATAATGTTTCCTGGTGGGGCCACCATTACTTTAAAATAATCCATTTCATTCCGACAAGTAAAAATATACATAATGTCATAAGGTAAAGTGATAATCGGAGCCCAAGTCATGAATCAGCAGACGCCAATGGTGGGGTTAGCTTGTGTATGAAAATATCTATCATTACAACTTGGCACGAGGTGAAAAAGCTCAGCTCAGTTTCCCGCCCTAAACCCCATGTGATTTCCTTTCCTCCATCTTTTCCTTTTTTTTCCTTTCACAAGTAGCATCTTTTTCTTTTACATGCTTTTGCAGATTTTGTCTTTCGGCCTTTCAACATCTTTAATTTTAATTTTGTTGCTGTTTTTTCTTGTAATCTCATGTTAATCTTAAATTCTCTCACTTGGGAAAGGAATGTTCCACCTCATCATGATGCGTCACAAACCTCAAATGCTCATTCACTAAAGTGGAAAGTGCATAAACGAAGGGAACACCCTAAACAAAACTCTTAAGAGAGATTTAATCAATCAAATCAAAATCCAATTTACATTAATCAAGCAATTGCATATATATATATATATATATATATAATGCTAAAATCACGTGATAGTGCAATCCCAACAACCCTAACCTCCTCCTTTTCAATGCAATAACTCTTGATTCCATCAATTCTCATCAACATACCAGTTTTCCATTTAAAATGAGACCACATATGTATTTAGACAAGCCCACTATTTGGTATAAAGTGTGATATATTAAAATTTATGCATTAATATTGTATACTATGAATCTTTAGTTTCACATCCTTTTTGAAAATCATTTCCTTATTGAGACTTATAAGGAGATTAAGAAACTAATGTTATTAAAGGCAATTAACATGAATCATCCAAATTCAAAGCACATGCATATGAAAATTTAGTTAAAGAAAAGCGCTGCTTATAATGTAAAAACCCCTCTAATCTAATCGCTTCCATTAACTAGTGTTCCAAAGGAGAAATGCTGCAACAAACAGGCCATCAATGGCGCTCAATTATTAAAATAAACAACCATAATTACCTCATTGATGTAGACTATTCAACAAGTAATTAGTTACAACAGCCAGCAAATAAATCATGACTACTTGGGTTGGAATACCGTAATTAATTAATTAACTTGCAGATTGAATGTTAATACCAACTATTTCTATACGAGAAAGAAAAAAAGTGTAATTTTAACAAATATTTTAAAGTTGTGTATATAACTTGTACAGTGTTAACTAAACGAGATCATTTTAATAAGGAATATATTTACCTGCTGAGTTTATATTTTAGAATTTAGATTTAAATTTCAAAATCTGTTTTAATTTTTATTTAATGTTTTTATATTTTTATAATATATGTTATATTAAATCTCAACGAGGTTATACACTTCATTCTTATCATTTAATATAATAGTTGAAATTCAAATTTAAAATAGAATGTAATTTTAAAATAGTTTCCAAGGATGACTAAATGATTTTGTTGGGATTCTAAGTTGACTTTGATAAAAAATATATTAATCATAGAATCCTGTTGAAATTTTAGAACCCTAAAAAAATGAAAAGCATGGAATCCCGTGATTAACGTGGATCTAAAACAAATAATTATGAAAATACGTAGAAGAAGGTGAAGGGAAGAAGCAGGAATTTGTGTAATAAATAGGGCGAGCACTTCAAAAACACACGTATGCGATCATAACTTTGACGAAATTATAAATGGAGGAGAAAGTGTCGGCAACGCACATATATTTACGAGAGGGACATTAATGGGAATGGTGGTAGAGCAATGGAGCAGTACAGTGCCCTCCATACTTAGTTTTCGCATTAATGTTTCTCCATGCCCACACCAAGTATCTCACTGCTCTTAATTGGATGCCTGTGTACGTGTGTCTGATTTCTTTCTTTTTTGGTCCAAAGTGTTGTTATTATTATTATTTTAAGATATCTTTGTAGAGTTTTATCACATACAATACAATTCTAATTATTGTAATAATAAAATACATCATATTCTCAAAAGAAAATATAAGTTTAAATCTTGAATACGATATTATTAAAAAAGACAAACATAAATCCACGAAAAGATCAATCTTCATAAACTCTAAAACAAAGAAATAATAATAATGCTTAGAGAACTTGCTCTCTGTCTAGGAGTCCAATCTAAATAAACTTAACTCCATAGGAACTCAATATATAAATTACGGTACCAAATATCTCATAGAAAGGAAAAATAAAATAGATAAAAAGACGTCTCTAATTTCTCTTAAAATGGAATTGAATAAATTGATTCCTAAGATCTCTCAAATTTCTCTCAATTTCGAAATTGAGTAAATTTATCCCTCTAGAAAAAATCGAAGCAATTTAACATCTATCAATTTCAAAAATGAGCAACTAAGGATAATTAATCACGGTGTTAATATCATTTGTCAATTGCACATAGTTTGGATTGGTATAACAACATATTTAGCCCTTGATGTTTAAATGTTTTGTCAATTTGATCTTGATTCCAAAAAATTCAACAAATCTAGCTTTAACATTTACACAAATATTGCATCCTAAATTTGTTAAATCATGACCATATTGATAGCATATCTAAACTTTGAGAGCTAAATTTGTTATTATACCAATCAAAATTACGTACAATTGATGAAAAACATTAACATTTAAATTAAATGTCTTTAATTACTAAATTTCAAAATTCATATAAATTAAATTAAATTAATTTTGTTAATTGCTTTGAATATTAAAAAAAACATTTTTTCTAAAAAAAATTATATTCAAAGATTTTCGCATAACACCCATTTTATTTATAAAAAAAAAAAACCCTTTTTATATTTAAATATAAATTTGTTGACTACTTGCATCATTTTCATATTTCATTAATGTATATTAGTAGCTCTACACATGCCTTTCTGCAAGGAACCAAGAAATAGATGCAATTCATTTAAGGAAATCACTTAAATGGAAATATACTAAAATTTACCCTAATTGTTAACCTACTAACATTGCCCCTCAAAAACAAACTTGATTGATGCTGTTAATAGCAACCACATAAAATTTAGGGTTAATATATTATCTGCTTTTTTATATTTGACTTCAATGTTCAATATTTTGTTTCCTATCTTAGTTTTATTTTTAAATTTCGTGTTTAAGTTTAATTTTAATGTTTAAATTTAATACCCAAACTAAATAATATCACGTGGTCCAATAAATATTTGAAATGTGTCCTCTAGTAAAAAAAAATACTTAATCGGGACAAAAGAACAATTCAGATACCAGATTGAATATATATCAAACTTAGATACTTGCATGACAAGAAAAACTCTAGTATCAATTTCAAAATTTCGGGTATCAAATTGAATGTTGAAATCAAACTCAAGAACCTAGTTAAACATTCAAGTTAAATATAAGTACCAAACAATATACTAAGCTTAAAATTTATTAAATTATTATTTTACATTTTTAAACATCTAATTTTTTGAATAATTTTAATTTGATAAAATAATAAAAAATTATTCAATATGAAAATTTTAAACTCTACCTATAAGATTTTAAGTGATTGATAATATATTAAATATTAATTATAAAAATTAACTGTAAAATAAATATGAAAAATATACTCGTAATTTATAAAATTTGCATGTTACGAAGTTGAGAACAATTTCTTAATTGGATCCGTAAATAACAAATAAGCTCCAATTCAGCCCGGCCTAAAAGACCCAAAGCCATTGCGGCAGCGGGCTTAGTGGAGCCGCAGCGGGCTATTTTAGTTTCATTTCACATAACTAACTGCAACCTTTACTCTTACAAATGATTGAATTTTATTTATAATAATATGAAAATGGTTGGGTTATAGTGTAAATTTACCATCATATTATAAGTGAATATTAAAAATTATTTATAATTTTTTAATTTCATTATATATTGAAAAATATGAGTAAATTTATCATTCAATTATTATATAATTGAATTTTATTAAAATTTTCCATCGTTGTTTTTTCATTGAATTTTTACCTCTCAATATTAATTTTGGTTATTTAGAAACATACTCTAATAATTTTTTTAAAATATTTTATTTTAACAATTAACAATTATTGAACTTATAAATATTAAAACATAAATAAATTAAATTAGAAATTCAATTTAAAAAATAAAAATATAAAAAAATTATTTTTATAAAATAACCATTTTTATTTAATTTTAATAGTATATTAATTAACTTATCATTGTTAAATATTAAAATAAAATATAAGAAATATTTTTATTAAATTTTATCTTTTCAAATTATTTTAAATTAAATTTGAATAGTAAAATTCAATAAAAATTTGCCCTAATCTCCATCCGGTATGTTGTAACATACCATCAAGAGTCTCCAATTGTTCTCATATATTGACAATTGTGACCTGATTCAAGCAAATTTTACTTTTTTCTCTTAATTTTGGATTTTCAAACCTCTTGAGTATTTGTCTTGTATCAATTTAGTATTATTCATTTGATTATACTAATGTTGTTTAAATCAGATTAGATTGAAAATCAACCGAGAGATTGATTTGAAAAGTAAATTTGAATCGACTAAATTGAAAATCAATACAAACTAATTGAATTGAAATTCTGACTAATTCAACCACCAATTCAATTTAGAAAACATTATATTGTGCTTGGTTCCATTTTGACAAAAAAAAAAAAAGGCAAGTAGTAGCCTTGGGATCCTTGTTTCTAACTTATCATGTGTGACTCTTTTCAAATTTATTTTGATTTGAACACCCATTCTATATGAGTTTTGTTGGAATTTATTCTTATTTAGGTATGTATGTAATGGTTAATTCAAATTGTAGTTACATAAACCTATTAATTGTAATTGTAATAGTAAATTTTAAAATAAGTTAATATTTGGTATGTTGATAGTGTATATGTAACACCCATAACCCGTATCCGCCATCGAAATAGAGTTTCGGAGCATCACTAGAATTTGCAGATCACTTAAAAAAAATTTCAATTAAATACTTACCGATTCTATGCATCATATAAATATATTACCATACAATCAATAGCTTGGCACTTGTCTAAGCATCAAACAGCAACATTGCTAGTATACTAGTACATATTTCATATAAATTCAACATTGATATACTTATTTTCTCGACATATCACACTTGAGTTTAATAATTGTTTTTACTTACATAATTTCCTTGTATCAACATATCAAAGATAATCATATATGTACATGTCATGAATCATATCATTCTCTTACCGTTTCTTCATAAGTATATATCATTCATTTCATGCTTCATCATTTCCATATATTTTATGTATATTTACTCCGGTAATAGTTTATATCAAACTTAACATAAATTATATTCCATGTACTTATACTTAATTTGTTTATCTATCTTCATAATTATTTCATACAACTATTTTGTATATATATTTCCATATGACTAGTTCTTGTAAACATTTCACACAACCATTTCATATAACCATTCGTTATCTGACACATATTACCTGAATATCAATTGTTCAACAGATGTCATAGCGTCTCCCATCCACGGTCTCATTTATCTTTGACATAATGCCATAGTGTCTTTCAACTATGGTCTTACTCATTTTCTGTCATGTTGCCATGGTATCTTTCAACCATGGTCTTATTCATGTCACGTTGCCATGGTATCTTTCAACCATGGTCTTACACATTTCATTTCATGTTGCCATGGTATCTTTCAACCATGGTCTTACACATTTCATTTCAGTAAGCACACTCCCGCGAACTTCACTCTCCCACGAACCTCAATTCTTGGCACACTTCCGCGAACCTCAACTCCCATGTATTCTTCGGAAGGGTCTATACACATATATTCTTCGGGAGAGCCACCAGCACACTCCCGCGAACCTCATTTCCCATATATTCTTCGGGAGGGCTGATATTAGGATTACCTTTCTGGGCTTAATCCTTTTTCCTGTATTCTTCGGGAGGGCTATATCAGAATAGGATCACCCGTCCGGGCTAGATCCTTTTTACCGTCAATTCATCGCTTATCACTGGGCAGAAGTATTCAATTTGATCATTTATTCAATTTTCATGTTTTTTTATCATTCACGATTTTATCACCAATACATATGAAATAACACGTCATGAAATTCTTAAGATTAACAAATGATCACTAAAATTTAGCCATATAAACTTACAAATTCGATCTCATATTATAACGATAATCAAAATTTCATAATAAATATTCCAAATAAAACATTATATTATTTTTAATTCAACATTTATCAATTACAATCGGGCATGTGATCGATTTATACACAAGTCATTCACATATTTATTTTTCCCTCCTCCTCCTCTCCATCCACATCCTTAGTACAAATAACACACTTGTAAGTAACATTATCTATAATTTTTACTATTTACTTGTGTGAATATTCAAGCTATCCATCCGTGTCATAGTCACTAAATTATTTTTATCTTAAGCTACAGAACTCCAAATTAAGATCCGTTAATTTTCCTTGAAACTAGACTCGCAATTCTTCTTACTATAATTTTTCCAGAATTTTTGGTGTGGCCAATTAGTACAGTTTATTAGTTAAAGTTTTCCCTGTTTCGCTACTCGACAATCCTGACCACTCTTCACTAAAATTTTAATTTCTCTTTATACAGAATTCAAAAGATGTTCACGTTTGTTTCTTGTAAAAATAGACTCAATAAGGAATCCACCGATATAAATTATGTTCCATAACTATTTTTTTTACAATTTTTAATGGTTTTTACAATTCAGAACAGGGGATCACGAAATCAATCTGAACCAGTCTTACAAAAATGTAAATATCTCAAGAAACAGAATTCCTTTGCTTTCTATATTTCTTTTAAATAAAACTAGACTCAACAAGCTTTACTCAACTTCTAATTCAATTTCTACTATTTTTGGTGATTTTTCAAAGTTAGACAACTGTTGCTGTCCAAAACTGCTTTAGTGTAACATGTTGATTTCTATTTTTGTCCCAAAATCCACAATTCATACAATTCAATCCTTGCTCAACTAACCCCTCAATTGAGATAATTTTTTTCAATTAATAATTTATTCTATCATTTTAAACTACTTCCTAATCTTTGGAAATCAGAATTTCAACACTAGTCTTTAATTTCAACTTTTTCACAATTAGGTCCTAAAATCAATTTTCATCAATTTTACTTGATAAAATCATCATATAACAAAATTAAAGCTTTAATTATATGTTTATTCATCATATTATTCCAGCACTCATCCATAACAACTTTAAATATTAGCCATAAAATCAAAAACTAATGAATTAATAAGTTGGACCCAATTGTAAAAGTCCAAAAACATAGAAATTTCAAGAAGAAGGTAAGAATTAAACTTACATGAAGCTTGAGGATGAAAACCAGCTTGAACTCTCTCTCATGGCTGTTTCTCAGCTGAAGAAAATGAAGAGAAATGGAGAGAATTCTAGATATTCCAATCTAGTCCCCTTTTTATTTTAGTGAATTTTGTTATTTTCCCTTTTTGCCCTTATTTCATCAATTCTCCTGATTTTTCTCAGCTTATGCCGCCAAAAATATCTCCTTTGGGCTTATTTTCACTTTAGATCCCTCCTCATTTGACAATTGAGCTATTTCATCCTTCTAGCAACTTTTACACTTTTTTTCAATTTAGTCCTTTTTATTTAATTGACCACCCAAACGTTAAAATTTTCGAACGAAATTTTAATAGTACCTTATTGACACTCCGTAAATATTCATAAAAATATTTATGACTCGGTTTATAACACCGAGATCTCGATACCTCTTTTTCTCAATTTCTTGACTAAATAAATCTTTATAAAACACAATTTACTATTTCAAAAGTCTTTTAAAAAAAACTACATTTGACTTGTAAATATTAAATAATATTATCTACAAGTTCATTTGTCGGATTTGGTGGTCTTGAACCACTATTTCCGACAACACTGAAATTCAGGCTATTACAGTATATTTTTTATTCCACAAGTAATTTTAAAAATTTATCATGTGTCTCTTTTTTATTATATATTTTTATTTTTTCAATGCTTTATTATACCACTATGGGACACTTGTAATCACCCCGGCCCTACTTGTGAAGTCTAAAAACTTAAGTGGCAATGTATCGGCTAAATTAGCCATATATATCAGTTTTTTTAATTGGCCTTTTGGACTATTTTTTTTTAGATTAGGGAAATAAGTTATTTTTGAAGAGAGTGTGTGAAAGCGCGTCTAGTTGGGTTACTTCTTTTTTTTTGTACAAAATCTGTTCTTTTTTTTTTTTTTGTATTTGCCACCATCTACTAACATTCATATAGTGGAAAAACTTGCTACTTTAAGCGCTACTTCAAGTACCAATTATAATTTCTCTGGCAATTAAACTTTTACCATTTTTACAATTCAGTTCTTGTGCCTTAATTATTCACTAGTTCGATAAATGTACCTATCTAAAGTTACATATTTCATATCAAATTTTATATATAGAAAATTACGTATAATTTACATTAAAATTTAAAAAAGACAAATATGAGTTGTAAAAGAAATATAAAAAAATTGATCGTTTTTTATTTATGTCATTTATATTTACACCACAATAAGTAAATGAAAAATACATCATCGGTGTCATCGAGTCGAATGTGTGCCACAGGACGGCGGTTGATTGGCACATGTAGGAGTTCTGCCTATAATTAGTGGTGTCAGCTCCTCCTTTTGATCGTGATCATCGTTCTCATCTTTATCTCTACCGTCATTTTCATCTTTGTCTCCACCATCGGCTTCATCTTCGTCTCCGTTGCCTTCCTCCGTGTTTTGAGTGCGATGTCATTGTAGCCTCCCATTGTTTATCCTCTATTCTATGAAAAGGTGGTTGCACCGATGACCCACCTCGATAAAACAACGACGCATGGGTGTCTGTGACACTATCGGTGAATAACCATAAGATGTCGCAAAACCCAGATACATCGACATTGATATGGTATTGATATTGGCATTGATGACAACACTGGTGCCACTATCGGTGTTGGTACATGTGTTAGCATTTATGGCGATAATTGTGTTGGCATCGAGGTGTAGTATACTAGGGACGGAGGTGAAGACGTAAGGTGCTACAGTGGTGCATAGTGTGGTGCAAAATATGGTTCTTGTGAATAAAACGTAGGGTTAGTGAAATGAACAGGAACAAATGGAGGGAACTGATTGAGATGTGGTGTAGACATTGGTAGCATTTGTTGGGTTAGAGCAGTAGACGAATCCATCGCGACACCTCTTCTAGACTTATGCTGCTAGGGCAGTCCTTGTGGCCTCTTTTGACAAAGTTGCCTACTCCTCACCTCTATTGACAGTATATATGGCTTGTCAACGACTCTAAACCAAGGCATATACTCCAAATAGGTTGTCATGTCCGATGAAAAAAAAGGTTTGCAGATGGGTAAGAATTTCATCCTACAATCCCCAATGTTGATGAACTCCTTTTGGTAATCTCGCCAATTTTCGTTGGTGTTCCCCCACAAATCAAGCTTGTGTAGTATTTCCATGTCTCATGGTGGCGGCAAAATTTTTTGTCTCCACTCAAACCGTCGCATCACTTGATTCGATTTGTGCATTTCCATCATCGCATACACTATCAATGACACTTTCGCGTCCTACATACTCCAAATAGCAAAAAATTTGGGCGGGACATATTTTATGATATTCGGATCGAGTATGACATCCATTCAAACTGCAACACATAATTATAAATTTAGTTATGTACAAAATTTTAAATTTCAAACCATTGCGTAATTATTATAGGTTGAAAAATATCAATAACTAACCTTAGCTTCTGAGCATTGATGTAACAACTCATTTTCTATGGTGTCGAAAATAATGGTTTCGATGCCACAAATCTGACTAATAAGTTTGTAATTATTATTGTTAAATTCATACAAGTCAAATATTGTTTTATATTGAATTTTGAATTTTATAATTTTAGCTTTTTGAATAAATGGTTAAAAACAAGTGGTTTGTTCCGAAAGTTAAGTAGTTTCGGAAAATGAGGTATCAGGACCTCATTTTTGTATATCGAGTTTGTAAGTATTTACGGAGTTATTATATTGGTATGTGAAGGTTTGGTTCAGGAATTTTAATTTTTCGTTAGTTAATTAAGTAAAAAATGTTAAATTGTAAAAGATGTAAAACTTAATCACTATTGAATTTTACTAGTTAAATGACTCAATCAATAAATATGCAAGGGTTTATGATGTAATTTGACCATAATTAAGTATATTATACGGTTGATGGAGATTTTTAGTTGAAATTAAATTAGTAAAATGTAAATTAAATATAATTAAGATATAAAAATGAAAATCATCATCTTCCACTTAGCATTTTTACCATCGAAATAAGAGAAACAAAAGCTTGAGAAGCCATTTTTTATAGCTTAAGGTTCGGCCAACATTAGATTCATGCATGTAAGTGTATTTTTATCCCGTTTCTTATCATTCTTATGTTTTTGTGATCATTGCAACTAGGTTCAACTAACTCATATCTCCGTTTTTGAAACTGTTAAAGATTTTAAAACTTACCATTGATGAATCTTAGATGTTATTGATAGAAAATGGTACATTTGGAAGCTATGAAATATTTAAGGATTATTTTATAAAGTGATTTTTGTTAATTTTGATCATAGTAACTAAATTGTTAATATCATGAAATTAAAATGTAATTTTCATGATTTTTGTTAATAGATGGCTGTAATTGGATGTATTTGAAATTGGTTTAAAGTTTGAATTCCAAATTTGAAAGTTATGATAAGTTTGATTTTAAGGATTAAACTGAATAAAATGTAAAAGTTCGGGGGAGTTGTGTAAAATGAAATTAAAATATTGTAAACATGAATTTGAGTATTATTATGATATTGGTATTGACATTTTGAATCTTAACTATTATATAGATCGAGTTGTTGACTTAGGCAAAAAATAAAAAATTACCGAATAGTCCCTGGTATCTAAAGTCTTGCCATTTTTTCAGGTAAGTTCATACGACTTATGTGATTTCAAATTGTTGTTAAATTATGTTAATTATATATATAAAAAGTATTGTAAGTTGGAATTTAACTATTTGGTAATGAATTGGATTGAATTGATTTGTGATATAATTCTGATGAACATAGTAAAAGTCTCATATACGATATTTTAGATTGGTTCCCGACTGAACCAAGCTCCAGCATTTTTTGCGGGCTCGAATATACATATGACAGATTTAGCCTGGACTAGTAATCTGTTTTCGTTTTAAAGGTTTAGTCTGGACTGGTAACCTTACATGTTATTTTCTATTGTTTTAAAGGTTTAGCCTTAATCAAGCTATTTTCTGTGTTGTCAAATGTTTAGCCCAGATGGGTAACTTAACATATATATTTTTGTATACGATTAGCTTGGATGATCATAAGATGTTATTTGCACTCATATATTGAGTTTCTTTTACAAAGTTCTATTCAAAGTATAAATAGTGTGCATTTGTGACGTTAATGTGGATGAAATATGAACTTTGAATATCTGTATGTACATTACTTATTGACCTAGAATCATTGAACTATGTCATGATAAGGAAAATATTTTGAATAGGTATCTGCATTTAAATATTAAATGAGTAAGGTAAGTTATCGAATTGAATTGTATGAACTTATTAAGTATTTTACATACTTACTTTTGTTATTATGTTCTGTAGATTTTGGACATTTTGAACGTGTCGGTCGAATCAACGAGAGCTCACACCTACTATCTTTGACTCAATAGATTTTTGATGTTTGAAAATGTGGTTACTTGTGGCATGTGTATAGGATGCCTACTTTACAAATTAATGATCATGTTTTAGTACTTTGGTTATGAATAAGATTATAAGTAACATTGATATATTAAGTGCTTGGTACGTAATTGACATTTAGTAAATTGATGGTGTTAGCCAATATTTGAATGACATTATGTGTAAGTTTAGGTAATAACATGAATTGATATTGAATGTTGGTAATTGTTAATTTTTGGAGTGAATGACTTGAATGGTATAAAATGGTTAAAGGCATGGTTTAGTAAGGTATGCTTAAATTGTAAAAATAGATTATTATGTTTTAGATCACTTGTTGAACTTTACTTATTGATTTCTTAGTTAAAGTAATGATGATTGTATAAGTATGTTTCAGCATGAAAAATCTTGGCATGAATGGTAATGAATGGTTGTTGTTTCATTATTGAATTGTGGTGCCAAATGAGGCATATTGGTTAGGCTTAGATTAAATGTTAAATTACTATGTTTGACATGTTTTAATGAGGCTTGAATTGGTATAAATAGATGTAAATGGTATATGTTGATTTTTAAGAAAGGATGGACATCATTGCTTGAGTTTGAAGGAGTTTTGGGCACAAACGGCCTGTGACATGATCGTGTCACACAATTGTGTGTGACACGACCATATGCTCCATTTAATTTTGGTGATTTTAGGTCCACACGGCACCAATTAGTTACACAGTCTGCAGACATAGTCGTGTGTCTCCTTCTACACGGTTTATTCACACGACCATGTCCATACACCACACGGTCTCTACCCTGTCACACGACCTTGCCATAAGGTCGTCTGACCCATGTTTTCACTATTTACCTATATTTTTGTAAAAGCTTCAATTTAATCTAGAATTGTTCCCGGTTTGTTTTAAATGTTTCGTAAGCTCATATTAGGTCTCGATATAATTTAATAGCATGGAAATGATTGTAATTTATTATGAAATGATCTTTTTGTCTATGTTTGATTGATTGCTGAATAGTGTTAATGTTTTATAGTGGTAATATTTTATAGTGGTAATATCTTATAACTCAGGTCAAGTGACCGGACCGAGTATAGGATGTTACATGTTGTAAGTTCAATTGATACTCGATTTTGATTGTAATATATGTTTAATATGGAATTAACTTGAATATATTATTTTATTGAACATTATTGAATAAATTGTATGTGAATGTTCTAGTTTACTGTTGTAGCATCCTGTAACTTGGATTCAATGACTAGATCGGGTAAAGGGTGTTACAGTTGATCTAACAGTAGCCAGATATATTCGGGTTGCTCTAGTAGTCCCACATAACTCGACCTATGGTTCTACCTATTCAAGCGACATGTTAATTCAAACATATAATAAATAAACAACATTTAATATTAACTACATATTATTATCAAATGATTTTTACCTTGTCACCAATGGGAACATATAACGGTCATTCACTTGGGGACATAGAAATGGTAGTTACCACCATGCCCATGACTGCAACAGGGGCATACAACAACTGATTGACATCTTATCCAGTTCCGTCGCCCGAAACAACTCCCGGTACAAAGTGGCCAACACGGTTGATCCTTAACTCAGTTGTCCGCATTCTTTGAAGTTGACTAAGTGTAGTATCCACCTTATGTGTGCCAAATTTCGAGATTTATTGGGCATTAGAATGCCTCTGATTAACCTCAAGATGAATGTTCAAGCGTATTATTCTTTAACAATGTCGGACACATCCTTAGGAAGTTCTTTGAAATTATTCTCCAACTACTTCATATCTATTTGGCTACCTTGAAACTTGTTTGGCACCTACCCCAAAAATGCCTTGCAAATGTCCTCTTTATCAAAAACCACCACTGACCCCATAACGACTGGCCCATCCACCAGTAAACCGAGTTGTAAAGCTACATCCTTGAGTGTGATTGTACACTAACTGCATGGAAGATGGAAAGTGTGTGTCTCAGGCCTCCATCTTTGCATCAACGCACTGATGAGTGTAGGATCGAGTTTGCAGCTCTCGAGCATACGAAATGCAAGAATCATACGAGACGCATGCAAGAATCCTGCATCTTGCAAGTAACCACAAATTTTGGGGTCTACGCTATTTGACAAATTATGTATGGACCATTCAAAAACACAATCATCCGCCTATTTATATTGACAAAATAAAATATTTTAAAACTTTAAATTTAACTTAATTGAAAATAACAAAATTTATACTTTCTGATTACCATTATTGCTTGAGCGGCAGAAACGTACTTATTGTCGAAACAAATTAGAGAGCTTGCCATTTGTGAAAATTTAATCGAAATGAATATACAAATAATTAAATAGAACTATAATATTTTTAAACAAGTGTATAGGAAATTTTCGAATAAAAATTGAGAGAATTGAGAGTTTAGAGGGAATAGAGAGAGTTGGATTTGAGTTAAAAGAATGAAAAATGACCTGATATTTATAGGAAAAAAATTACCATTGGTCTTTTAAAAAATTTTATCGTTGTTAACGTTTAAAAAACTGTTGAGAAAATGACCGTTGGAGTAAAGCACACCTAGTTAGACGTGCTTTTTAAACCTCTTTAAAAAAACGACCTATTTCCCTCATTTTCAAAAAAAAAAAAAAACCCTAAAAGGCCAATTAAAAAATGTCATATATGGCTAATTTAGCCCAATGTACCAAATATTTTCCCTTTTAAAAACAACCTTTCACATAACATTTTCAAAAATATTTATATTTAAAAAATGGGTGGATATCAAGGTGAATCTAAAAAAATTTTAGGGCTTGAAATATAATTATAAAAATTTGAGAGGTCAAAAATAAATCTATCATTTATTAATTTATAATTTCATCATTTTAAAGAGATTATTATTTTTCATTTGTAGGAGACCAAAATATATATTTTTCATTTGTAGGAGACCAAAATATAATTTATTATATATTAATTTATAATTTTATTATTTTAAAGAGAATTAAACATGCAAATTTAATTTTTCGGAGTTATTGTCCTTATCTACCCTTAAATTCGCTTGAGAAATTATAAATATTTTTTAAAATGATAGTGTGAATAATATTTTGATTTTTATGTGAGCAGATTTAGAGGAAATGTTACATCTTTAGCAAAACAGTTTTTGTATAAGTGATAGAATTATTTCTATATTTAAAAAATTTAACATATTTCGTTTTTATATTTTTATAATTAAAATTATTGTCATTTAATTTGTGATATCACATCAATAAGGATGTATTTTTGCAATTGGAGTTAATATTACTAAATAATTAAATACTAATTAAATTGAAGAATGATCAAATCACCAAATTTTTAATACTAATTAAATTTGAATTTATATTAAATTTTTTCACCCATATGGCATATCTTCTATGGATTTACATATATATATATATACACTCATAGAAGAAGAACCCAAAATTCAAAAAAAACAAGAGGATAACGCAAAACCCTCCTTCCAAACATCTTCTGCTTCTTCCTCCAAACAATCTCCAAGGAAACGAAAATGGCCGCCACTTCCGCTTTTCTTTCTACTTTTATTTCTCCCCAAACGGTCTCCTTCTCACCCAAATCCTCCTCTTCTCTTCGCCTCCTTCCTCCAACTAACCTGCGCATGGTACGAACCGTGACCCTAGCCACCGCTTCACAGCCCGCCACCGGCCCCCGGACGCCACGCGGCATCATGAAGCCTCGTCGTGTAACGCCTGAGATGCAGGATGTCGTCGGAGTCTCTGAAATTCCCCGAACTCAAGCCCTTAAGCAGATTTGGGCTTACATTAAAGAGCACAATCTTCAGGTCTGTTGTCTCTGTTTTTTTTATTCCTCTTTAAAGTATTTATATTATATCCTAAAACGGGTTTCTGTGTTTGGTTGTCGTGAGGTGTGAATATCTAAGGGTTTTGGATGGGTTTTACATGTTTATCTCTATACCTTGTGGTTGTGAATGTATAAATTCTTTTATGGTGAATGTATAATTTCCCACTGGTAAATATATGTTCACATTCTTTTGGATAAAATTTAATGTATCTGCCTTGAACATTTAGGATTTTGAAACTGTGGGTTTTCTAAATGAGTTTCTATATGTGAAGTTAACGAACATAACCCTGCAATTTCATTGTTATGATTTAACTTGACTAGGTTCTTTTGTTTAAGGGTAACATTACTGGTCGGTGCCGGTGCATGTTTGGGATATTTATTTTGTTGGCAAAGGTTGTCCAGTTAGTCCTCTAGGATCAAAGGGAAGCTTTGAAGCCTAGAAATTAATGCCTCGACCGAGTTAATATTGTTGGCTGCCTTTGGGGCATTCCTCATAATGACATGTTAAAAGTTATGCAATGTCTTTTATGTGGTTCTGAAATTCTGATTACTGCCAAGAATCGCTTGTGAGAATCTGATTGCTCAAAAACCATTTTTCTGCTTGATAAAATGTTTTGGGTAGGTGCATTTGCGAGACATTTGAATTTGTTATCGAGCTTATGCGTTACTAGACAGCTATGTGAATGATGCATGAAACTTGGGTTTCCAACGAAATGAGCTAGTCTTTCTGAAATTTTGTTATCTTCATTTTGCTTTGCCCTCTGTGTTTGCTCTGAATAATACCAACATAGTAACCTGTAACCATTTGTATAGGACCCTGAAAACAAGAAGATTATAAACTGTGATGAGAAGCTGAAGAAGATATTTGGTGGGAAAGATCGCATTGGATTTCTTGAAATTGCTGGGTTGATTAGTCCTCACTTTCTTTGATGAATCCTAGCGAGAGAGAGTGTTGGTTTGGAGAATAGGTAGGTAAAAACTTCAGTTGGTTGATCCTCTCTTTGAAGAAAATAATGCTTTTTTGTTTTCAATTTTAGCAGTGCTACTTGGTTACACAAGTACCTTTTTAAGGGGTTTGTTTTATTTCCGCATTCCCTAATATGTAGACTGTTTTTATGAAATTATTATTAGTGCCTTCAATGTTTATTATGCATTATGATCATTCGTCTTATCACTTGATTGATTTACATAATGGCTGTTGTGGAAAAAATGCTTACATGGTTTAGATGGAATATTGATGAGGTGATGGAAGAATTTATATAATAAATTCTCCATGTCACTAGTATTTACAAAATTTTAATTTTATCACTTCTACTAAAAGTTTATTTTAATAATTTTTTATACACATTAAATTTATTATATAATTTTTTTTCACTTTTATCGTTTTTATATTAATATTTTTATATTAATATTTTTTTTAAGTAAGTTGTCACTGATTCAATTGTTAAATAAGTATTTTATAAATATATTTTTAATGTTGAATTTTTCTTTCACCGATATGATATATTTTGATATTTTGATCAAGCGTCAAATAATGCTACCTAATATAATGCCAATTTAACGTGCTATAGAAAAATGACAATATGAGCTAAAAAGCAATTGAAGTGTATTTAATATTTTAGTCACATTTATTTACCTATTTAATTTTATTTTTACTCACAATTCAAACTAATTTATTTTTTTTATGGTGAAGAAAAGACGCATTACAATAAACTAAATTAAGCCAAAAGCATTGCTATCTATATCAAACTCTAATAGATGTAAGAGCTCCTCAAAAATTGAACATGATGGTCCTTGTCAGACGCCATTTTAATTAGCAAACTCACAACTCTATTGTTTTCCCTTGAAACATGCTTAATTCTTTAATGTCCAATCGAATGAATCAATTGAAGAATCTTCCTAACCAAGGTTAAAGATGAATTTACCAGATGGCTGTCTTGAAAGATTTTGACCACTTCTAAATTATCAATTTGATCGACATTTTATCCAGACTCCATTTTTGTACAATATTTAAGCCATCTAAAATCTCTTAGAGTTCTGCTTCAAACACTGAACGAACCCCCAAATAATGATTATAATCAAATGTCCACTCTCTATTTAGTTTCTGCAGTACACCCCCGGCAAAAGCTATGTTAGAAATCAGGTTTACTGCCCCATCAGTATTCAAAAGGCAACAATTACTTGACAATGGAATATGTGAATCAATTCCCTACTGACTAATTGAGGCTTTTTTATGCGCTGAGGTATACTGTTTCGCCTAACTAATCGATGGTTTAATTACTTCAAAGGTATTCCAAGATAAACTCTAGAAAATGAATAAATTTCTATTTTTCTGATTCGCCAAACAAGCAACCCAAAAAGAGTGGCCCAACTAACTCCCACATTAGACATCCATAAGTTATCACTTAAATTATATTCCATTTAGCTAAGTTTTTGAAGAAAAACATGTATTGTTGGCCAAAAGGCATAACCTGAAGTCAAACCTCCTTTGCAGTTGAACAATCTCTGAACACTTGTAAAATGTTTTCCTTCTCATGCCGATAGAACAAACAAGAGCGATTTTGACCAATTTATTTCCTTACTCTTTCCTCATTAGCTGTAAATCATGTGTTCCATTTTTTATTGAATGTTATTTGTAAATGCATATAAAGCTCTAAATATATGGTGTCCATATGCGTAAAAGTGTCGTAGAATTTTTAAATTCTATGGTTTTCCTATTTTGTTTATGTTGTATTGTATTTATCATATGTTTTAATTATTTTTTTGACATTTTATTTGTTAGAGCATATTGTGGGAACAACATGATAGTGTTGTCCTTTTTTAGTGCAGCTGAAAAATCAACACGGTGTATTGTCCCTTTTGGGAATTGTTAAAGAACTGGCACCTCTTGAAGATTTTATCCTCGACTCTAAAAAAGACAAAAGACATCTCTTAAAGTTGCTAAAGAGCAAAGTCGTGGCTTCGATCCACGTGACCTATGTATCCTGGAGGTTATGGGTTTAATTCATGTCTTGCGCTAGTCACTGCCATAGATTCGCACCATACATCATAGTGTGCTTTCTAATTTACAAAGGCCTTCCTCTTGAATGACCTAAGAATTATCCTTAAAAAAAGTTAGGGGTAAAAAACTTAAAAAGGATGTGTAAGTTCTTTAACATCACAAAAAGAAAATATAATATCGAAAATTTAAATGATAACCTGAAAATTTCAAGTCAAGTAAAGAAGAAATAAGAACTGAAAATTGATACCTATGACAATTTGATGAAATATTGATTGATGAAAGCGAGATACAGAGAAGAGTTTGAGGAGTTTTCTCTGGAATTAAGTGCAGGAATAAGGAAATGCTATATTATTTTCAATTTTTTATTTGGAATAGTTTTCATAGCTTTCGAAATTATAATTTTTATTTATTATTTTAAATATTTTTTAATAATAATTTTTAAATTATTTGTTGACATGATATAATGACAAAATAATATCATGTCAACAATAAAGGGTTGGAGATCAATTTATTCTAAATAAAAGAGTAGAAGTTAGATTGAATAAAAGTGTAGAGGTCAAAGACTAAAATGTTACTATCTCTTTTACATATAAAATAATAAAATAAATATTTAACAATGCGGCTATTAGTTTATTCCTTTTTTTTTTCATTAGAGAAGAGATTTCTATCGTACTTTTACTAATATTAACATAAAGCATATTTTTATTTTAAATTAACTTTTTATATTTTGAATTTAGTTTTTAATCTATACAAAATTTTAAATTTTTAATCGAGTTAGTGTCACTCTTACTATTTTTTAAATGAATTTAATTGAAAAATTATCAAAAATTCCATTCCTTAAAAGTATTTTTATATTTTTTATATAAAACTTGTAAAAAAAATACAATATAATAAGATTTAAACCTAAGACACTTTAATTTTTAATACCTTAAATTTTAGTAAAGACTTTTTTTTAATAAATTCTTATAAATATTTTCTCTAAAATGTAAAACGCTACTAATAATAAATAACAAAAGTTTCCTCATAATAGGTTAAGATTAGACACTTCCATTTCTCAGTTCTGATGGTATCATTGTTAACACAAACTATACAGAGGAAAAGGAAACCCAAAAAAAAAAAATTGAAGTACTCAATTGGTAAGTAGGAAGGAACTACAATTTATAGTATAGTTCGTCTACAGTAAGGGCAGTCTCCACAACTTCTAACCCAAGGGTGTAAGCAAGTCAAATGAAACCTATGTCCACACACCAGCCTTGTAAGCACATCTTCGTCCCTGAACCTCTCCAGACATACACTGCAATCCCTTGATTCCCGTTCCCCATCCATCTCTTCGCCCCTGAATACCTCCAGCGGTAAACTGTCCACGGCCTCCTGCGTAAGACCAGGAGGCTTTTTGTTCTTTTCTTCAGTTTGAGAGGTTTGGTCGGTGAAAGAGGAACTCCCACCTGACAACCCTGGAGAAATTTCACTTCCCCAGTCCCCTGCATCAACCTCCCTGAGATCTTCACACTGTAAGTACTCCCTTATGTCGCAAGGGTTATGTGGACCTCTGCCGTCCCTCCTAAAGAAAGCCAAACAACAAACCAAAAATGATTTTCCTTTTTCTGAAAAAGAAAAGCTATAATTTTAAGGAACAAACCATGACGAATAAAACAGAAGTTCATAGTTAAATGCAAGACAGAACGTAAGAATGTCCATTACTGAATGCCATACACGATATGAAACAAAATAAAGGTTAAATTGGTCCGCATGATTCACTCAAGCAATCAATTCAATGGTAGTTAGGAAACGAGAAACACTAGTTCACTGTTCATGGGAATTGGAAACAAAAGTGGGCTGCATGGTCATAGACACATAGTGGTTAATGATGTTTGTAGTAGTACCGGTAATATATTACTATGACAGTACAGCATAGGAAGCACCAGTGCTGGGACTGTGACAGTATTTGTAAGGCGAAGTGGACAGCACCACCAACAACAGTGAGCCATGAATTTATGGCACTACTGATAGATGGGGAGTAACAAAAGCAATATCTGCTTTTAATGTATTAGCAGAAGTGGGACTCAATGTAATGACGTATTTTTCGAGCATAAAAACACGGATTTAATCCATTCAAAAAAAATAAATAGATAAAATGCTAGTGACTGAATTCAGCATAATGCTTGTAGGAAAGAAAAATTCTTGAGAAACATGATGATTAAGACAATTCCACTAAAGTATCTAGACTCTGGATGTCAATAGCAGAGACAGCTGTTGAAAGTTGATTTCACCAATAAAAACCTACCAAACTGACTGAATTATAACATCATAGGGCATGGAAAAATAAAAAACAGTATGCACATCTATCAGACTAAATCTCTTCACAAACTGGCTATCATATGATGCATAACCTCTTTTCTTCTAATGCCCAAGAAAGACAGCAACCTCGTTATTTGGATTCACCAAAAATGTGCATCACAATCAGCCATATGAAACTGAAGCTTTCTAGGGATTATGATACAGATCGATAGTAGAATCTGCTTCTTTTGATTATTTCGCAACACTCAACAGATCCATAAAATCAAAGTACAAAAGCGAAACCTTTAATTGAATTCAGATAAAGTTCCATGAATTTCCACATAATCCATTTATATTATCTTAAAACTTAACAAGTTAATAGATATGACATGTTGTCCTTCAAAAATTGACATAGAATTATAGGAAATCGTCATCAGACTAAGAATGGCTGGTATAGGCCTGGTCCAATTAGCATAGGATGATACGAAACCATAAAACATAGGTGGGTTCACCATCATGAATTAAAGTGGTTTCCATTTGATTTTACACATCATGCAAAATTATAACATTCAAGATAAATATGACATGATTCAGTAGCTATACTTGATCATTCACTTTGATAAGAAAGTACAAGGAAAATAATCCCAGGATAACCAATTCAAATATTAGGAGTAGCAAAGTTGCAGAGAGCTATGATGACCAACCTGTTTCCAGAAACAGACACGCCTCTTAGTCTCTCAAGAAGCCTTGCTCTAGCAAGCAGCACAGCTCCAGGAAGCCTCTCATTCGAATGCAAACTTTGCCTATTTGAACTACTTACACTCTGTGCATTTACACCATTTATTGATACAAACCGGCTAGAACCTTGATCAAACTGCATCGATGCACGCTCCTAAAAAGCCAAATCGAGTACAGAAATATTCAACAGCGTTAAAGAAGGTAAGCTAAAACCAAACATAAGAAATCCAGATACTAAAACTCAATTGTAAGAGCGGTTTTTCTTTTCTTTTTTTTAAGCTTAGGCTCAGATAAATTATCAAAGCATACTTTACATTATATGATTATACTTTTCAGTAACTCCACTGATAAATTTAGCGAAAGACAACTTATTTTCAAATCCGAATTCAATACTGAAGCATAAAACAGGCATAGAATAAAAAAAAATCATTTCTATTTTCTCAGCAATCAAATTAAAAACAACTACTAAGTACTAATAAACAAGAAATGGAAATGGAGAAATTGAGCATACAGAGAGGGAGTAGGAACGTGAGGTGGAGTGGCGCACGTGTGGGGAGAGACGGAGATTTTGACAGCCGTCCAGGTCATGCCTGTGATTGTGATAGCGGCGATTGTAATTCCGATCAATTGAAGAGTCGGTCCCTGGATCGGGTCGACCTACTCTCGACCTTCGAGTGTAGAACAACTCCGAAGCACTCGTCATTCACCTAAAACCTCAAATGACTTTTTGATCCGAATTCACCAATCAAATTTCCCTTTTAACAGAGAATAATTAAATATATATATATATATATACACATCCGGCGATAATCTTGGATTAAGAAAAAGGAAGAGAAGTGGACTGGCACGAAGGTAAACGGATAACCTTAGCTTCAGCCTTCCCTTCAAGCACGCAGACAATACATAATAAAGGGAAAAAAGTAAATATAATTTTTTCAGATCAGTTGTTTTTGGAGTAAATAAATGAAGGATGAGTTTTTATTTATTTATGATATAATTAGTGTAGGTGGGATGGAGAAGTCGGTTTAATACCACCGGTTTTGTGTGAAATGAATGCGTAGTTACGATAGGAAATTGGATTTATATAAGCGGGGCGGGGGGCGTCTCCCGTGAGCAAACGAACAGTTATAATACGGTTTAGTCAATGAAGAAGCTGTGAACTAACTTCGTCACCGCAGCCGGCGCCGTCAAAATCTTCACGTTATTTTGTGTTGACTGTTGACTATTAATTACAAACTCTTTTCTTTTTTGGACTTTTTTTCCTGGTAAAACTATAAAACAAATTTCGTACCTAAAAAATAAAAAGTTTATAATTTAAATATTTGCATCCTGTCATTTTAGTCAATCACATTAAAATCACAAATAATAAGTTGACATGTTTTTCTTTTAAATTTTGATTTTTCACATAATTAAAATAAAATTCATGTCATTTTTATTCACTAAAAAATTATCGTTTTAAACCTTAAGCCCTAAAAGAATTATGTAATAAATTGTCATTTTAGTCCAAAATAAAAGGAATCCGTCTCATGGCTCGTTCATCGTTGGGGTCAATTTCATTTCTCACCTTTTGTGCTTGCTTTGCTACCAACTCCATCCATTCCTTCACTTCGTTGCAAACACCCATCGAATTCAACGGCAAAACGTTGAGAGCGATGGCGACAATCCTAATAAGCACTCGGAATTGAGTGGCCACCATCTCCGGCTTCATTAAAATCCATACCTTTGCTCATTCTCGCTAGCAATCCTCCAATAAGAAGCGAATTTTCTGGTAAGTAAGATGATATGTAACACTCATAAAATTATTGTACTATAAAAGCGATAATAAATTGAGATTACGAATAATTGATTTTTCAATAAATTAAAATAAGGAAATGAAAGTGATAAAAGAGTAGGTTGAGGAGTATCAAAGAAAGTTAAATTGAAAAGTATGTTGTGGTATACTAAATAAGGATTAAATCGTAAAGATGTAAAAAGTTTTGAGGTTCAAGAACAATTATTCAAAATTAAGGGGTTAAGGTATAAAAATGAGATATTTGAAGGCCTAAAATTGAAAATAAACCAATTTCTTAAAACATGAAATTGATGTGCAAGGACCATAATGAATAAGTGAAAAAATATGAGGGACTAAATTTCAATTTTACCAAAAATGAGTAGTGATTAAAGGATGGAATTTTAAATAAAAATAAAGGGTAAAATGATCATTTCTTAAATTAGATAATTATGATAAAATATCATGGTTGTTGGAAAATATGGACCATTAGATAAAATTGAAAAGTAAGAAATCTTGGCCATTAAAATGAAATTATGACATAAAAATATTTTATATTATAATATTTTAAGATATTTACATGGAAACATGAATAAAATCCTTCATGCTTCCAACGCCACTTATATATACATACAAAGGGATTTTCATTTCATTACAATTTGGTCCTTTACCATGAAATCCCACATTTTCTCTCAAATTCCTTGAAAATTTCCATAGCCACCCAAAAAGAGAAGTGAAGTAGAGACAATAGAGAGAGAATATCATCTTGGAAGAAAGAAATTGGAAGTGGAAACGGAGAAAGTTGTGGAAAATGTGAAGATATTATAGAGACAAGGTAAGTACTTCAAGAATTTTACTTTATTTAATTTTAATTAATGTGTAGAGAATGTTAAACAGTTGAATTAATTATGAATATGTAAATATTATGTATGAAATTAAATTAGTGCATTGAAGTAGTAGAAAAAGGACTAAATTGTAAAGTAAACAAAACAAAATATGTGGAATGGAATGTTGAAAGGAGAATATAAATGAAGTGTGATGATATAGTGATTTCATAAAAAGTGAATGTGTGATAAAATTTCCAAATTACATTGAATTTATGATAATATGACTAAATTACAAAGAGTGTAAAAGTTTGTAATTTAAATAAAGTAGGAGCATAAAAGGTTAAAACGAAGAGTTAAGTGTTATTAAATTGATGTTAAGGTAAAATTATAGTAAATAATGAATTTTCATAATTTTAGGGATTAAATTATAAACTTATGAAATTTATAATTGAAATAAGAGAAGTTATGACAAAACTATATGTTGATGATAAGTGAGTTTTAAGGATTAAATTGAACAATAATTAAAAGGTTAATGATTATGTATGTCTAAATGAAAGTTAATACAAAGAACCAAAATTTTAAGACATCAGCAGTGGTTCAACTTTGAAAATTCACCAAAAATTTTGAAAATTGAGTTAAAGAATCAAATATAGAATTAAAGCTTATTGGGTCTAGTTTTTCATAGAAGAAACGATGTAAGTAATGAATTGTAGATTATGAGATATAATAAATTTTGTGAGACAATGTCAGAATGATTTTGAATTCTCCTATTCTAACTTTAAAAAATTATTATAAATTGTACAAAAATTTTTAGAAGATAAAATTTATATTCCTAAAATACTAATGAGTCTATTTTCAAAGTAAACAAACGGAAACATAATATGAGACTTGTACTAAAAGATATTTAATTTTTAGTGAAGAAGGGTTAAAGCTATCTAGTAGCAAAACAAGAAAATATTTGAAGAAAAATTGTATTAATTAGCTTATTTATAAATCCTTAAATTTTTATGATATAAACCTCATCGAGTCTAGTTTCAAACACAACAATCGGATCTTAATTTTGAATTCTATAGACTGAGATAACTAAATTAGTGATTGTCACTCAAATGGATAGCCTTGATCAAAATATGTGTGTAACTAGAGAAACCTTAATTAATGTTACATATAAGCATGATATGTTAAGATTCAAATATTCATATATATATATATATATATATATATAGAGAGAGAGAGAGAGAGAGAGAGAGAGAGAGAGAGAAATATAAACATTAAGGAAATGGAATAGAGAGAAGGAGGAGGGAAAAATGAGAGAAGACTGATATTGCTAAGAAGTTGCAAATAATGAATTTGCTAATACATAAGATAAGTTCAAATACATTATTAAGGTACTAAGTAAGTTATGATTGTAAAATAAATTAAGGTAGTCCTAATTGATAAATTGATTGATATATGTTGGCAATAGTTATGGTATGTAGTAGAGCTGAGCATGGGCCGGGCCAAGCCTGCCCAAAAAATGGGAGGGTTTAGGTAAAAAAATAGGCCCGAAAAATAGGCTTGGGCAAAAATTGAGGCCCGTTTAAAAACGGGCCTGGCCTCGGGTAAGAATTTTTTGGCCGGGGCCTGGCCCGGCCCGAAATATATATTAAATAATTTTTTTTATTCCTTTTTTAATTTTTAACTTTACCTTTCTTTTACTTTAACTTTCATTTGCCATTTCCTAATAAAATCTAGAAAAAGTTTAATGTTTTTGTATTTTATTTTAGTATCATTTTTTTATTTATTTCTTGTTTTAATATTTTTTATTTTTTTAAATGTATTTGATTTATTATATTTTTTAATAACATAAGCAAAAAAATTAATATGGGCCGGGCCGGGCTTGGACAATTTTTTAGGCCCATAATTCGGGCCGGGCCGGGCCCGGGCCCGACAAGTGGGCCTAAAAATTTTTTTGAGCCCGGCCCGAACCCGGCCCGGCCCAGCCCATGCTCACCTCTAGTATGTAGAAAGAGTAAATTGTATTTGTAAGTGTAAGTCCTCTAATGGACTTATTTGTAAAACTTTAATAATTGTGTTAATTTTAATAGCTTTGCTATCTTTAATTGAATATCATATTTTATTATGTGGACTTGAAAAAGGATGTTAAAAACTTGAAATATGGTAAAACATGAAAAATAGGATTTTAGTCGCGATGATGGAAGAACCACGTCGCAACGATATAAGTCAATTTGTGGCATCATGATGAGGAACCTCCGATGTCACCCTAAAATTTTGAGAACCTTTCACTTTAGGCTTTGTTCCTCTTTATACTATTTTAAAAGCGACAATAAGACTCAGAAATGATACTAAGGAATATCAAATGCTTAAATTGATTAAATTAATTAAGTAAGTATTTAGAACAAAATGAATTTGACTGTCGTTGCTTCAACAACAAATATAACATCCCGATGTCTTGACCCAACGATCAGGTCGGGTATAAGGGTGTTACATGAAGCTTGAAGAAGTAAAGAACAACCGACTCATGAAGAACTAAAAACCTAGATCGCAAGCAATCTTAACCCCACACACATCGACAACCATCAAACCACAAATAAAAAAGAGCAAATAAAAAAATAAAAAAAAAAGCCTCAAACCTAAACCTGCAATAAAAGGAAGAATGAAAATTAATCAAGCAAAAGACAAAGAGCAAGAAGCAGATAAAAAATCAAAGAATAAGAAAAGGGAAAAAAAGCATAGAGAGGAGAACTCATCTTTTAGGGCTTCTTTATTATTTAGGAATAAAAGTTTCGTACAATCCGAACGGTGAAGGTAAAGAAGTGGTCGGCGAGAACAACATATCTTGAGCTTGTGACAATCTAATGGTAGACGCAGTCGAATCGAAGTTTTCAACTTCGAACCTTTGCTTGGGGTTTTGTAAGTTTTGGTCACTTTTTGGGAAAATCTAAGTCGAATGATGGATAGAGGGTGTGGAGACTTGTTGTTTGGTAGTGGTTTTGTGCCCGTTGGAGCATCGGTGGTAGAACTCTTAGACTTATGATGGCTAGGGTTAGAAGAAGGAGAAGAAAAAGGAAATAGAGAAAAATGAAAAGAAAAGAGAAGAGAAAAATGAAAAGAAATAAAGAAAGAAAAAGAAAGAAATAAAAGAATAAACGAAACCATGTTAGATTTTTGTTTGATATTTTAAGAGGAGTGACCAAAATGATCTATCTAACATAGGTGTTTAAATTGTAAATTTTTTATTTTGAGTGTAAAAAATAATTTTTTTTATAATTAGGGTGACTATAAATATAATTTATCTTTTTTTTTTTTCGAATTATAAAATCCAAAAGGATTTAGTATGCCATAATAGAAAATTAACCAAATTATAAGATAATGGCATAGCCGCGTGCTTCGACCCTAAAAAAAAATTGGACGAAGTATATGACAAAGAATTTTTATTTATTAAACGTATTTAGTTGATAGATACTAATTACATTGTAATTTTTTTTTTTTGTTATGTTTGATAGTATGAAAATTTATCTCTTGTTAATAAAATTTTTAAACAATTTAAATGAGATTAATAAAATAACATATAATTCTATTTTTTAAAAAAAGATATTCTAAAGTTAAAATAAAGATATTCTAAAGTTAAAATACTATATTATGGTGAAAGTAACTAGCATGCCCTCTATTATAGAGATTGACTTAAATTAATCTCTCTACTATTAAATGAGCCAATTTAATCTTTCTACTATAAAAAAGAATTAAATAAAGTTAAAGTTCATCAGAGTTAACCTTTACCATTTGAAAAATATCATTTATAATTTAACACAGTTAATGTTTTGAAAGTTTTTATGGTTTTGCAAATAAAAGCTTTTATTTAGAGATGACTTAAAAAAAGCAATTTTCATTTCATTTTTCAACCCGTAAATGTTAACTCTAGAATTTGATCATATTTGATTCTTTTTAATAATAGAGAGATTAATTTCATCTATTCCTTATAATAGCGGGACTTAATAGACACTTTTACCCTATTATTATTATACAAAAATAATATTTTTAAACTTAAATAATGTATTTTGACAAAAAAAACCCTTTAATCTTCGTGTTTGAAAAATCATAAGATAATTAGATTTAAACATGATTATTTGTAATTACTTAAGAAATTACCTAAATTCTCACTCACTTCAAAGAACTAAAGAATGTAAAAAAGATTCACTAATTATAATAAATATATGCAAATGATTTTCCAAATTCAATCATTTAATTAGTTTTCCAAATTCAGTTACTCCCTAAAATAAAGGTTGGATGATTAGTAAAAAAAATATCAAATTCATCAAATACTATTGATTTAAAAAATCGACAGAATGCAGTAAATTTATCATGGAAGCTTTTACTAAAAAAAAAGTGGGTCCATATACGTTAAATCAAAAAGTAAATTAATCTTTTATATTAATAATAGGAGAACTGGATAAAATTTTTAACATAAAATAGTTTATTATTTGATCTAATGTAGATGAATTAATTTATTCATTTTTTTAATAGAAAAATTAAAATATAATTAGATTCCTAATATAGATTCTCTATGATATTTTTAATGCATAATAATTTTCTTAACAGAAAAAATTAAAATAATTTTAAATTGATTATCAATTTTATGAAATGGTAATAGATGGTAGTAATTGAATAAATCGATTTTAAAATTTGTTCTTTTTAAACCCAAACTAGATTCACAGGTAATAGCCTGCACACGACTGTAGAAGATAAGATCTCTCCCGGGTATGACCGTTGCTCTTTAACGGCTAGTTTTTTTTTTTTTTTTTTGCATGAAGCAATCCTACTATTATTTTTGACAATTAACACTAAAAACAATAATCAGAAAACACTCATCCCAATTCATTTTCTCAAACTCCAAACACTTGATTGAAATCACAGCTCTTTCTTGTTTCTTCTTCAATATTCTAGCAACCTTCATTGAAATCTTTGCAATTTCTTGGTCGCCGATTCACTAGAAAAAAAAATGAATCTTGGTTGCTTAGAGGATTGCATTTTTGTGTCAGGCAAGAAAAGCCCAAAGATTGTTGTTGATTCTCAGATCAAAGAAGTGGAGGCTACCAATGAGCCTTTGGCGTCATCTTCTTCCAGAATAGGGAAGGTGAAGAGAACCAAAAAATCTGTTTCAGTTTCAAAATTTATGGTTGTTGTTACATAGAATTTGCCTTATTTCTTTCTCTGGAATTTCATTTGCGTATATTGTTTAGTGTTAAACTTTAAAAAATAGGGTTTTCTGCGACTGATGAAATTAAAACCCTCAAACCTCCAGTTGGTGGTTATCTTTGGTAACGGATTTGTAAAGCTTAATTCAATTGCTGAATTTCAATTTATGATGCTAATATCTAGTAGAATTTGTTCTGAACGGCATTTTTGGGGGATTTTGGGCAAAGGGAGGGGGTTTGAGAATGTGAATCATGCTGAAATGAAATGAATTATTATTTAATAACTTATCTGTAGTTTGCAGTTAATTGGTCTCTGACATGGGATTTTTCTTAATTGAGATTTTTCTGGTAGACCAAATGAAGAATGTGTTCTAAGCCTTAATATGCTATACCTGAATGATTTATACTTGAAAAATGCCTTGATGTTTTACAACTTACCTTTCTTAAAATGTTGAAAATAGAGAAGAGTGCCCATACTAGATGTATCTATCTGCAACTTAGCATTGTTTTCATTTCGTTTTATAAGTCTGCTTTTGTGAATGGTGCAGAATAAATCATCCAAAGATACCAGCCCTTCAGCATTGAATGCTCTAAACAAATTTACATCTCAAATTAAGAAGCCTCCACACCGGAAGAATTCTCCTTTGAATTGGTTCCCCAGGAAAAAAATTGATTCTTATTTGAAAAGGAAAATAAAGATGCTGCAGGTTGTATACTTTCTCTATTTAAGTGTGTGTTGTATTAATCTATTGATTGTATCTTTTCTTTTCTTTTTTGAACAAATGCTAATATAGGAGCTTCATTTCAGGAAGTAGATGGCATGAATTTAACTCTCGATGAGACCCTGGAAGATTCAAATCCTCATTACTGTAGAGTTTTGAGAGAGAAAATGGCAGCAAGAGAGGCTGCACACAGGGCAATTGAGGCTCGTAAAGCAGCACTGGTGGAAGCATCTTGGTGTAGAATACTCCAAGCAGCTCGGTAGGCTTTTGCTTGCATATAATACATGATATGTGGATTGTGTTCTTTCCAGTCAACTTATTTGTGAAACCTTGTAGGATCCGTAGCAAAGAAGCAGATGAACTGCTGCTGAAAGCTGAGAAAACTGCAGCAGAGGCTTTTGAATCAGCAACAGCTTTGGGAGTGATAATGTATGACATTCCCAACTGCCCCAAGAGTACTTGTCAGATTGAAGCATCTACAATAAATAAAGCAGGTTCTACTACTCATACTATTAGAGCATCTTTTGAAACGGCATTTGAGGTAGATAAACAAGTGGCTGCAGCCGTAAAGACTGCATTCCTCAGGCTCGCATCTTGTCCCTCTTTTGATAAAGATGAATTTAAAGACCTTCTAAGGAAAATCAATGAGAATCCAGATACAGGTGATAACAATCTAGAGTCAACGGAGTTCTCTTCAGATTGTCAATCATCAGAACCAGCATCAGAACTTGGGACCTTGACTCAAAAAGATGATTTTAAGTCTGAAGATGGAAACTGCAAGATGTCAGCTTCTGAGACTAGACAGAAGAAAATTAAGAGGAGGCAATCTCTTGAAAAGTTTAACCCGGAAAAGCTTGTTGAAATTATGCTTGAGAGGCTTAAATGTTTACAAGAGGATGAACTCTCATCACTTGCTACAATAGTTGCAACCTGTGGTTTAAATGCTGCATTGGAAGAAGTAGAATACACTAAGCTTCATAATCCATCCTCCGTTGATGATCATTCCTCTGCTTCAGCTCTTAATTTTGCTCGAAGAGCATCTTCATTTGGAGCAGGAACAGTAAGAAAAACTAACCAAACTGGACAAGTTGACTCGGAACTACCCAGTCTGGACAAGTTTTTGGTTAAGCACATGACCAAGCTTGAACGAGAGGTACAAGAAGCCAGGAGCAGAAGAGAAGGGTCTAAAGATGAAAGTGGGCATACAATTCTGAAGCAGTCTTCAAATTCTGAGGAAGAGATTCAGGAGAAGGAAAAACAATTCGAAGAGAATTCTGGAATGGACCATAAAAAGTCAGATGCAGATACTTCTGTTGAGGCCATCCATGACTTGGGAAGTATATTGGTTAAGCACTCGTCAAAACTTGAAAAGGAAATTGAAGAGGCAAAAAGGAATTGTGGTAACAAATATGAGCTAAATGGCAAGATAAGGGGAGGAATGTTAAATGGGGAGCCTAGTCATAAGAATGGTGATATTCTGGAAGTACCTAGTCTGGATAAGTTTCTGGTGAAGCATGTCTCAAGACTAGAAAGAGAAGTTGAGGAAGCAAAGAGCAGAAGAAAAAATGATATGGTTGAGAAAGGCAAGGTGGCTAACGGAGAAGTGTTTGAAAAAGAAAATATCAACTTGAATAAGGAAGTAAATAGAACTGAAAGTGAAGATAGCCTGGATAAAATCCTGGTGAAGCCAGTTTCTAGGCTGGAGAGGGAAAAGACGCAAGCCTTGTCATCTGGAAGCAATTATGGAAACCCTAGCAGCCATAAAAAACAAGGAGGTATCACAGATTGTGAGAGCTTGGACAAAGTTTTAGTGAAGCATGTTTCTAGACTAGAGAAAGAGAAATTGAGGTTCAATGCAAATAAAGAAATGGTGAAGGTAAAGAGGGGGGGAGGTGTAAACATGCCACAAGTGGATGATCAGGGTAGTCTGGATCAAATTTTGGTTAAACACAAATCAAAATTAGAGAAAGAGAAGATGACAAGTTCTGAGCAAGCAAGAGAGCAAATTAGATTATCTGTATCTCGTAGAGAAGCAAGGAAGAGAGAATTGCAAGAAGTATGGGGAGGCCTAGGCTTAGGAAACTCCATTAAGCAACAGGTGGCGGATGATCAGGGTAGTCTGGAACAAATTTTGGTTAAACACAAATCAAAATTAGAAAAAGAGAAGATGGCTACTTCTGAGCAACCAAGTGAGCAGATTGGATTCTCTGTATCTCGTAGAGAAGCAAGGGAGAGAGAGTTGCAAGAAGCATGGGGCGGCTTAAGCTTAGGAAACTCCATTAAGCAACAGGTGGCGGATGATCAGGGTAGTCTGGACCAAATTTTGGTTAAACACAAATCAAAATTAGAGAAAGAGAAGATGGCTACTTCTGAGCAACCAAGTGAGCAGATTAGATTCTCTGTATCTCGTAGAGAAGCAAGGGAGAGAGAGTTGCAAGAAGCATGGGGAGGCCTAGGCTTAGGAAACTCCATTAAGCCACATTTATCCAGACTCGAACGAGACAAGGCAAGCTTTCTCTCAACGAATTAGATAAATACTTTTTGTTTAGTTTTCCTGAAGTTTTTGACGTTTTAATTGATTGGCTCTTTCTTATTCAGGCTGCTTGGAGAAAGGCTGAAGAGGAGGAAAGGATGCTAGCCATGGAGTAGTAGTAGAGCCTGGCCATATCTAATTTTTTTTTCTGGTTTCTGCGTAAATTTGTACAAGAAACATTGAGTTGAAATGTTTATCCTTAATTTATTTGTATAAATTTTCTTTAATTCTTTTTATTGCCTATCTCTCATGGGAATGCAATACAAATATAAATTTCATATGATACTATCTCTTTTTTCCCATTCTCCTTCTTTCCAAGCAGGTGCTTTTATTTAGTTCTGAGAAACAATTTCCAACCTCCTATCTTTCGGCCTCAGTTACGTTACTTTATTCACATCTAAAGGCCAGGACCACCCAGGTAGTATCTTTGCATGCTCTGGTTTCAATTTACTTGTTTTGTGTGATCTGTTCGTTTTGTTGAATGACTTATGATTATTTATTTTATTTCATCAGATATTTAGACCAGAATTGGGGACTGTGTTTGCAGCTTTCTTGGCTTATATATATATATATATATATATATATATATAAAATACCTTAAAATTTTGATTAATTACAAAAAATTCTATTTTTCTGATTAAATTCGTAAATGACTTGAAATAAACTGTAAGGTAGAGAATGGCAACACTAACATGCCACATCAACCACCTGAACCTATATAAACACTATGGAAATATTGCTATTTTCTTAATAATTGGGGACTTGGGTAAGATTTTTTTGCATGGTCCCAGCCCGAATTATATACTAATTATTTTACTTATTTTTTATTTTTTACTTTTAGCTTTAACTTTTCTTTACCAACCATTTACCTCCTGTGCCCCCTCCCTTTTATTCTCAATTCCAAAACCAAAATTCCTAGGTTTTTGCTGCTCACCACCTTTACATGTCTAGTGTCGCTATCTGTCGACAACCGTCTACACTCTAATAGCCACTATGTAACACCCCAAACTTGATCTAAAAGTTATGACCGGATATTGAGGAATTACACTAACTCGTTCAAAGTTTTGGTTTTAGTAAAACTCAGTGCATGTTTCGAAACATAAAATTTTGGCAAAAACTCCCATAGATGATTTGAAAAACGAAAGTTCAAAAATATTTATTTAAAACCCAAAATTCAAATTCAAAGTCGCGCATTTTGGAAGTACTAATATTGGTAGATCATTTTCAGTATTAAGACAATCATTCATTAAAAAAACCATACATTTTATTTACAAAAAATACTTAAGTGATTACGTAATCTTGCAGCATAAAAATTATCATAGTTTTAGTTTTGAAAACTGAAATCCCTTTTTGTTAACTTATATGATTTTGCAGTTTTACATTAAAAAAATATCAAATACCGAAAAATAAAACAAAAACCAAAGCCAAGCCCAAAACAAAACCAAAACCGAAAACTTAGTCCAAAAATCAAAAGTCTGAAAAAACTTAATTAACTAAAAATAATCAAACCAACTTAAGCGTAAAACCAATTTGAGCTCCCGCACGTCGTCTGGTCCTAAGTCGAAAGTTAACCTGAAAAGTATTAAACAAACGGATGAGCTAGAAGTCCAATGCACATGCAGAATCATAATATCATATGTTCATATTACATAATTTAATCAAATAGCTTATCAAAACAGATAATAGAATAAGTATAACACACATGATTTACAAAATAGTCATGCTTAACTCACCCCAATGCACATACATATGCAGAATCATAATACCATATGTTCATATTACATAATTGAATCAAATAGCTTATCAAAACAGATAACATAATAAGTATAACACACATGATTTACAAAATAGTCATGCTTAACTCACATACCTACTTATAGTAAAACAGAACACATTATTATACTTACCGAAACTTATTTAACATACCTCTTACACTTACCCATGTTTGTTAACTAAAACTTACGCTTTTTTGGGCCTACTTAATGCCCATGGACCTAATTTCTAAGTCATTTAATTGACCCCTAATCGAGCCTCAAAATTGGCCGAAAAGGCCCACACGGCTTGAAAACCTAGCCCGTGTGGTGCACATGGTCTACCACACAAGCAACTTAGTTACATTTGACTAACACCATATTTCTCCTTACCACAATCAGCTAAACACCAACTTGCCAAGAGAATTGGCACAACAGAAAGGCAGCAGTCACGATAGGAGAAAAGAAAACCAAACAAAAATTAAACCAGAAAGGAAACATAATTTGAGAAAATAGAAAAAAATGAATAACAAATTAAGGGAAAAAGAAAGTGACATGATGGAAAGTGGGGAGTGAAACATGAGAGAGAGGAAGAGTGGGGGAGATTTTGGGTTAAATCAAAACTACCCACATTCCACTAAATCCATTAACTAAACACCTATCAGATTCCCTTAGAGTTCAAAACAAAAAAATAATTATAACTTTGCAACAGACACCTTACCACTAATCCAATAAACTCATTCTAGTCATTGGTTGAGTGAAAGTAAATTATAAATCAGATGTTCAAATATAGGGGTTTAGGCAAAATAACAAAAATTCAAGGGAAATGATTCAAACGTAGAACCTCAAACACACTACTCACGTCTCTTAACCACTGAATCGAAATAATTACTTGACACAGTTTTCACAACTTTAATCCAAAATAGAGTGTGACCTCTTTTGGTTTCACTAACTCAACTTCTTCAACCCGGTTTTTAGGATGTGACACTACGTCTTTTGCTTCTTCTATCGCCGACGCCCACCTAATTTCCTCAACCGACTCAGGTAAGAAAACTCCTTTTCACTTTCTTCCTTTTGTTTGGTCACTAAGAAAATGATGGAATTTTTTTTAAAATGGGGGTTGTTGTTAATGAACCATCTCCTTTTCACTTTTTTCTTTTCTATGTTGTCTCCTCTCCCACTGAACCTAACCACATAAATTACTCTAATAGTAATTAATGACCTAGTTGCTCTAACTAGAATCATGAGTAAACTTCAGAAAATAAGTTCACAAACACATATACAATCTAATGTCTCTAACGAAAAATTCTTTCATAGATGATTTTGTGTTATTTTATAAAATAAAAAGAAAAAAAACCCAATCCAAAATTAGCAAAGTTATGAATGTTGAGATTCAAATCTTCAGACTAAAGAAGTTAACGCCATGAATCAACTATACTAAACCATGATCGAAGTTCATGATTTATTTAATTTATATCATTTTTCATTTTTAGAAAGAACTCTCTCATGATATTATTGTAGAAAGCTAGAAAGCTACTATACCTACTTTTATGTAATAACTATTTAGTTGGATTTAAGTTAACGATTAAGGGGTTAGTTAGGTACCGTTTAAAGTTTGAGGATTTATTTAGATAGGCATAATATCAAATACAGCCTCTAACATTTTTTTGTCAAATTGGTATGTTTTTAACGGAGATGTTGACATAGCCTTTAGGTGACTAACGATGCTAATTTGGAAAATAATTACTCCACCTAGGCGCCAAATGTATGTAAATATTGACGTGGCATTATTTTGTCTTATATGCCACATCAGCAAATGAATTTAAAATTAAAAAAAATAAAAAACCCTAAACACACATGGGCACAATTAAATCAATGTAAAAGCTCCTAAATGAAGAACCTAAATCTCGAATCCTCTCATTCTCTATTGAGATTTTGCAAAAATCAAAGCTTGAAATCTAGTGGGTTAGTAAAAGAATGAAAAATATTTTCCGAAAAAAGTGATTAGAAGCCATTAATGGAAAATTTGCCTTATTCGAAGCTGGTTTATTCATCAAGAGGGGAGTTCGTTTATGAAGGAGAGAAAATAACATGTCTCTATAACAAGTTAGCTTCGAGAAAGGCGTCGTGGAGCTATTTAAACCAGGCAGAAGGTATTATGGTTGCTCAGATTTTCAGGTAAGTAGATATTTAGCCAATTTGTTATAGGGTTCATAAGAAATTGGAGTTTTTTTTACTTTTTTTTTTTTATTTTTGTGTCAGCCGGACTAAATTCGTGCTGCAATTCATCGTAGCATTAGATTTTTTATTGAATTGTAGGTTTTATATAATAAGAATTTAAACTTTTTTTTGTGAATTATAAGTTGGTGGATGCAAATTTTTTAATTGGTATAATGATAAGCTGTGTAACAGACATATATTGCGGATTCTCAATAGCTTGAGTAAGCAGCACCGAGTTATGCTTTATTGATGGTTGAGATCCATCATATATTGCAGATTCTTGATAGCTTGAGTAAGCAACATTAAATTTTTCTTTATCAATGGCTAAGATCTAACATATACTGCGGATTCTCAATAGCTTGAGTGAGAAATATCGAATTATTCTTTATCGATGGCTGAGATCTAGCGTATGTTGTGAATTCTCAACAGCTTGAATGGGCAGCATCGAATAAAGCTTGTATAAGTAAACCAGATCTACAGTTGTAGAAGCAAATTAGCCCGTGTATTCGAATTTAAATTATTATAGTTCTCAGAGTAAAAAATGAAAATTAAATAGTAATGAAATGATTGAATGTGAATTCCATTAACATGTTTACATATTGAACAAGATTTGTTGGTATGAAGTAAAGTAGTATAATTGTACAAGTAGATGGATTTAATACCATGATCTTGTTATGTGAAGTACTAACTTACTGGTTGTCTTGTGTAATTGTATACGAATATATGTTAGGATGTTAAGGATATGTCATGTCGTGGCTTTTTGTTTCAAATACTTAAATTTTTATAATAATAAGGTAATTGAAGTCAGTTTCTTATGAAATTACTATGCATTTGACATGCTTACCGTTGTTTTCCTTTTCTTGTAGATTATGGATTACGGAGCGTGATGATCGGATCACTTCGGAGCTCACAATATTCATCACTTGATTTGGTAGCCTTTTTATCGTTTATAAGGTTTACTTTGTTTGGTACCCTACTTGGTGATAAACTTGTATTGTAAATGGTAATGGAATATGTATAAATGCTTAAGTACATGATATTTTAAATAAGCTTATAAGGTTTATTCTATTTGGTACTCTACTTGGTATGAATTATGCAGGTGTAGGTTGTGAGCTGCCCCTTTTTGAGTTGATTTGGAAAATGTTTTGAAATGGTTGTCAAATGGCTTATTTAGTACAAAAAACAGAACCCATGTCACAACATCGTACGATGGATGTATTAACGAAAAATAGACTTTAGGCCACGTTTTAGCGAGGAACCTTGTTGTCGTAATGAGGCTAAATCAGTATGTCATGTCATGATAAAGAACTTTCTCATGTCGCAACATCGATCTAAACCTTTAAAATTTTTTTAGTTTGGTCATTGTTCGATCTCGGGCCTAGTTTAGAGCTTACGTAAGCTCGATAAATTTTTTGTAAATTTTTTAAATTGTATTGAATGACTTAAATGATGGTCCAAATGGTTTGAAATAGTTGTCAAAAGGCTTACTTAATACCAAAAATAGAACCCATGTCGCGACATCGTATGGTGGATGTATCAACGAGAAATGGACTTTAAGCTACGTTGCAACAAAAAATCTTATTATTGCAATGATGCCAAGTCAGTATGTCATGTCATGAAGAGGAACTCTCTAACGTTGCAAAGCCAATCTAAACTTTTGAAATTTTTTCAGTTTGGTCCTTGTTTGATCTCGGGTTTAGTTTAAAACTTATGTAAGCTCATTTAAGATTAGAGAATTTTTTTAAATTGTATTGAATGACTTAAATAATGGTAGTTGATTTTTTATTCAAATTATTCGTTAAATGTCTTTAACTGTTCCATTTGTACTGTAGCATTTTGTAGCTCAATCTTGGCGATTAAGACGGGCAATAAGTGTTACAGTAGCTGATAGAAGGGTACTTATGTCAAACACAAATAATAATAAAGTTTACATGATGTAATTATCTCTATTAAATGATTTTCATTTTGCTCATTCATATAGTTGGGGCTCAACAGTATTAGCGACATTGTATTATGAGCTTTTTCAGACAACAAAGCATGATACACAATATATAAGTGGGTGCCTGATATTGCTGCAGTTCTAAGCACTATATAGGATTCATTTTTGGCATCAGTGAGTCACCAACCACATGTGTGACCACTTGTAAATAGGTAAAAAAAAATTAAAACTTCAATCAATAATTATTTTTTATGAAAATATATTCTAACAAGTTTGTTTTATTTTCAGATAGTTTATTTGTTCATGTACTGAAAAGTTCGAAACCCTCGTTATCTATTGATAAGTGATTGAAGCATATGCTAGAGAAGAGGTAGTTCTTTTTCCAAAATAAACTTATATTGTGCACTTCGTGTAGATGTCATATACTGCACCAGACGTTGTGGCTGTCATTCCCCTATGGGCTCATAATGATTCACTTGTGTGGTGCATTAACGCACTCGTGTTAAATTTTTCAACCGTTGAGTGGTACCACAGCAATCAAATTCTAAGACAATTCGAGTGCAAATAAGATGTTCCAAACATTCCACATAACTTCGACAATATCCATGGAATTAATAAGAAGGGAAAAGAAACAAATAATTGGCCATTGGAACCCCTGGATGGAGAGGAGGCCTAGGTTGTAGTCCTATTTGTGCAATTTCACGCCTTTATCCACTACAAATATTGGTACATAGAGAACGAGATGCATTATTTATTTCGCGGGTAGTTAATGATAGTCCCTAGGCACATGCATCGATGAAGGCATCAAGAAACTGGATTGAGTCAATCACGTTATTGTCGAGGTCATCCACCTCCTGTTCCCCAAGCTGAGCCTGAGCCTGAACCTCCGAGATCACATTGATAATCAGAAGGTACTTCTTATCACCCAGAGTTGTGGTTTGACAATTTTGATACGAGGTCCCAATGCTACCCATATCATTTGAAGATGCTCGATTACAGTTCTAATTATCAGCAACTAGTTTCATCAATGATTGTTGATATGTTTAGCTCAACACCCCTGTACTCCCAAGACTCTACCCCTCGAGCAAACCTTTGGGATATACGATTTTTCGAGTTTGTTCAATACACCCTAATGGTCGTCTATGAATGATGAGAATATTGGTTTAGGTGAGGAGAATATTGACCATTGCGAACAACCCCGACAACAACGAAGGGCACCTCAACACTTCACCCAACGAATGACTCCATCAAACCACTAATTTTGAAACTTGTAAATTTAATTGTTTGTGTTATGTATTTTTTATACAACATTTAGAAAAATTTTTTATACATAATGTAATATATTTATTTAGTTCCATTTTAGTTTAATAAATTTAATAAACCATTTAATAGCTAAAACAATATTTAAAAGTGGGAAAAGTCATTTCAATTGATAAAAACAATTAAGATACATTTGAACATTGGGTACATAATTGTAACAACCAGTTTTTAGTGAAATTAGAACAGTGATTTTGGGACCACAAATCTGAAGTCAGAAATTTTATTTTAATATTGTTTTATAATATACAGTATGATGGAAATATCGTATAAAAATTTCGTTAAGAAATTTTACCGTTTACATGCCTAATTTGATAAAAAGGACTAAATTGCATGAAATGCAAATGTTAAGTTCTAATAGCTAAAAGTATTAAATAGTTATAGAATTTTAAATTGGAGGTCCTTATATAGTAAATAGGCCATTAAAGTGGTTAGTGGGTAAGTATGAATAGTCATAATTGGAAATTTAATGAAATATTAAGGTTAATTTTAGAAATTTGTGATTAAAGTTATAATAAATTAATAAAATAAATTATTATCATCTATTTTCATCATCATCCACCACAAAAAAAAAAAAAAAAAAAAAAAAAAAAACCTAGCCATGGAAGCTTGAAAATTTAGGCAAGCTTATTTTGCTCAATTAGGTATGAATCTTTGTTCCGTTTTTTTTTTATGATTTCTATGTTTTCGGGATCGTAGTAGCTTAATCTAGTTAGTTCAGGGATTAATTTGCAAAATTTTTAAAGTGTTAGGATTTTGCCATTGATGAATATGCTTGAATTTTAAAGTTTAATGATAGAAAATGAATGGTTGTTGTTAGGTAAGCAACTTTTGTAAAGAGAATTTTGATGAAATTATCAATTAGGGATTAAATTGAAAAAGATGATAAATTTATGGTAAAAATTATGAATTTTGTGAAATAATGGGCTGCTATTAATATGTATAAAATCTCCTAGGCTTGAGTAAGGATTAAATTGTATGAATTTCATTTTTTCGAGCCTAGGGACTAAATTACAAAGGAATTAAAAGTATAGAGCAAAATGGTAATTTTTCCAAAATTTCATGTTGGATTAAATTGAATGAGAATTACATTGAAATGATTTAAATTCATTCGTATAGATCCTATTAGACCTCGTACAGAGTTAGATCGAGGCAAAGAGAAAATATCGGATTAGTTGCCTCCATATCTATGTACACTATTCGAGGTAACTTCGTGTAATTAAATTGTACATTTATATGTGTTAAATTGAATTATTGTTTGTGAATTGTATAATTTTCATGAATAAATATCGGTCGTATATATTTGACAACTACCAAGCCCCGTTTGAACCTTAAGAATGCGTAAGATACAAATGAAATGTACATGAATTGATGGATTACAGTTCAGTACACTTCATGTATACTACCTATGTATCCAACGATATTCTAAGTGGTTCAACGGACACAGTTCTGTTATGAGATTATATGAGTTTGATATGAACTATTATTGGTATTTACATGAAATACATGAAATATGATTATTTGATGAATTCAACCATGTGTATTGGATCTTATATGTGATTTTCAAGGCTAATATGTTGGTGATAATGTGTTTAGGCTTTTGGCCAAATTAGTTGAGATATGTTATGTTTACTTACCTATTTTATGGATATATGGTAAGTTAAATTCCGTGTTATACGAACTTACTAAGCTTAAATGCTTACTCTGTGTAACACCCTCTTACCCGAGACCGTCACCGGAGTCGAGCTTGAGGTGTTACCAAACTTGTTTCATCACTTTTTGAATTTTATAACAACTAATTTCATTTTCGTAGCAAATTGTCTTTCTGCATCATGGTCGCTTAAAAAATTATATCTCGAGTTACAAAACTCAAAATCAATATCCATAAATTTTCCCTGAAACTAGACTCATATATCTATCTACTAATTTTTTTCTAGAATTTTTGGCTTGGCCAATTAGTACAGTTTATTAGTTAAAGTTACCCCTATTTTAGATCTCGACTGGACTGACCTCTACTTACTACGAACCACTTTTCTCTATGTAAAAAAATTCACATGAATATGATGTTTGTTTATCTTAAAACTAGACTCAATAAGGATTCTAAACATATAAAGTACACCTCCTAATTATTTTTGTACAATTTATGGTGAATTTTCAAAGTTGGAACAGGGGATCCAGAGATCGCTCTGGCCCTGTTTCACTAAAACTCAAATATCTCATAACATATAACTTCTTTACCTGTTTTGCTTCTTTCATATGAAAGTAGACACAATAAGCTTCCATTCCATATTTAATTCATCACCTAATTCGGTTTCTACTATTTTTAGTGATTTTTCAAACTCACATCACTGCTGTTACAACATTCTGTTTTATGTCAAATTTTCACTTTTCTATGAAAATTTATAAACTATTATCACTTTGAACATACATGGTCTCATACATGATCTAAATTAACCATTCCAATGACTAATCATTATCAGGCATTTTCTCAACCCAACCACAACCATATCGCAAGATTAATTACATAAAATGAGTATATTACTATACATGCCATATAAACCAAAAGATAATAACCGAAGAACTACCGGAATAAATCAGGATAGTGTGATTCCTCGTGATGATCCGATCCTCCGAACTCACGTTAATCTACAACACATGTCAAACACATTCAAGTAAGCTTATGAAAGCTTAGAAAGTTCATAGGCTTGGGAAGTAAACTTACCAAATTAATAAATCATTCACATAGTCTACATTTCACTACTATCTCCTGTCATTCACAAATCAAATCAATTTTACTTAGTATTATTCAATAATATCCATACTCGAAATTCATCCTTTTGGGCCCGTTAACCATTTATCACTTCTTCACAAATTAGGAACTATACGGAATTGAGTACATTGCCTTCTTTATACCATAGTAGAACTATGGATTTACACATAATCACATTTCCTTTTCCGAAGCCATAGCCCAGCCATGGTCTTACACGGATCACGTATCATACCGAGGCCATATCCTGGATATGGTCTTACACGGGTCACATATCACTTTTCTCCGATGCCATAGCCCAGCTATGGTCTTATACGGAAATCACTTGGCACACTTTACCGATGCCATAGCCCAGCTATGGTCTTATACGGGAATCGCTTATCATTTGTTTCCGATGCCATAGCCCAGCTATGGTCTTATACGAAAATCACTTATCATTTGTTGCCATGGTCCAACCATGGTCTTTTTCCGTCAATTCGTCACGTATCATGAGACAAAAGTACTCAATCCGATAGTTTCCTACAATTTCATGCTTTTACATTGTTTATAATCTTATCACATAATTTTGTCACATACACATCATATAACACATTACAAAATTCATAATACTAACAATGATCATTAAAATTTAGCCACATGAACTTACCTGGGCTAATTCACAAAAGTTGTAGAAATTCGGGAATTATTCGGTTATTTTCTCCTTTCCGCGACTTGCTTCGATTTCTTGGTCTATAAATGCAAAATATTTTCACTCATTAGCATGTATTTTATTTCTATTTCACTTCACAATTTATGCTGTTCAACTTTCGAAATTGCACTTTTACCCCAAAATTTATAGTTTTTACAATTTAGTCCCTGCTCAATTCACCCATCAATTGAACTAATTTTTATTAATTAACACTTTATTTTATCATTATAAACTATTTCACAACCCTTTATATTCTGAATTTCAACACCAACCTCTAATTCACAACTTTTTCACAATTAGGTCCTAAATACCATTTTCTATCAAAATCACTTAATAAAGCCACCTTAATATGAAATTAGAACTTAAATTTCATAATAATTCATCATAAACTTCCCTTAATCAGCTAGGGTAACTTCCAATTTCACCCACCAAATCAAAAACTAATGAATTCTATAAGTGGACCTAGTTGTAAAAGTCATAAAAACATAAAAATTATCAAGAAAAAGCAAGAATCAAACTCACATGATGTAAAAATATGAAAAACCAGCTTTCTCCAGACCTTCTATGGCGTTTTGGCTGAGAAATATGAAGAGATCTCTAGATTTCTCAATTTTGTCCTTATTTTATATGTTAAAATTATAAAATTTCCAATTTTGCCCTTACTTCCCTTATTTTTCTGTTGATTTTCTTGCCCTTGCCGTCCAACCTATTCACTTTTAGGCTTAATTTCCCTTTAAATCCTCTTTCTTTTAACACTTAAGCTATTTAATCCTTCTAGCAAATTTTGCATTTATTACAATTTAGTCCTTTTTATTTAATCAACCACCCAAACGATAAAATTTTCTAACGAGATTTTAACACCACATTACTAACACTCTATAAATATTTATAAAAATATTTCGGCTCGTTTTAATATCCCGAGGTCTCGATACTTCGTTTTCACTTCTCAATTATTTAATATTTATTTCTAAAATACTATTCACTATTTCAATTATTTCCCTAACTTCACATTTAACTTATACTCATTAAATTAATAACATTTTATACTAATTTGTCAGATTTAGTGATCTCGAATCACTGTTCGGACACCATGAAATTTGGGTGTAACCCATGTTTTATGGTAATTTAGAAGCTGGTCGGAGCTATTTCGCACTATCCAGCAGTCTTTTTGGTACTTTCAGTAAATTAATTCTGGTTATAATGGCATGTATAGGTTATTTTGGCCAATGTTAGCATATAAATGTTTTGTTGAGATCAACCATTTATATGGCTTGTGTTTGGTATATTTGATGTGTATATAAATGACCTTATCATGTTTGATGTGTGATTGATATGGTAGAATGAAAGAAAGTAAAATGTGGTTTAAATATGCATATATGAATTTGGTTATTTAGGTAAGTTGAGATACTTGGTTGACATGTCTTTAAGTTGTTATTTGAGGTGCCCAAGGGCTTATTGGTTGTATGTGGTGATATTTCATGTCTAAAACTTGATTTTGGCTTGTTTTGAATGCCTTGTTGTGGCTTATTGATGTGCAAAAATGTTGAGTTAGGTTGGTGTCAAATTGGATGAGAAATATGGCTTAGAAAATGACCTATTTTCATCCACACAGGCAGAGACACGGGCGTGTGTCTCGGCCATATGTGACACACGGCCAGCTGACACAAGCGTGTGTATCAGCCGTATGTGACACATGGCTATGTATCCCCTGTATCTTCTTAAGGGTGTAAGTCAGTATGCTCACATGATCTACCACATAGGTATGTGGCTTGGCCATACGGCCCAAGTTAGGGAGTTACACGAGTACGAACACAAACACGGGCTAGGACACAGCCGTGTGTCCCTAATTCGAATGTCCCAACGGCATAGGACACAAGTATGTCTCTTGGCCATGTGAGTCACACGACCTGGCCATATGGCTGTGTGACCCCTACAGCTTTAAAAATTTTTAATATTTTTTGAAAAAAATTTTGAGTACCAGGTTTATTCCAGACTTGGCTTTAATGCGTATTTTGGGCCTCGAGGGTTCACATAAGGGACAATATGTTTAATTTCGATTGGTTTCTGACATGAATGTTATATGATATGAAATGTATGCTTATTTGATTTGTAAACTTTGGTAATGTTCCATAACCCTATTTCAGTGATGGACCCGATCGTGACGATTATCCATAATGGTAGTTTTAATATGAGCACTTGTTTCAACTGTGGCCAATTGTTTTGCACAAACCGTAATATTTTGGTTCGTCCATCTCTCTTAAGTCTATGTCACCATGAATCCTGGTGACATACGGGCGACCTTTAGGTACCTTTTATAGCTTCTGGTTTAGGAACAACTCAAATGTAGGCGAATGCATTTCCAATGTTGAGACATCTCACAGTATGAGGAACTTGTTTCCCCAAATATGCAATGTGTATTCCAACATGTATACCTCATCTATATATTATTCATAATTAACATTAGCTTATACACATGTTGCAACGACATATGCACACGTACACCAAAGGGTTTGGAACCTCCCACACTCGCAGTGCCTGTTTCGGAGGTCAACTTTATAAGACCTAGCCAGGATACCCGTTCGACGGCCTATGGACTCTATCGTCCAATAAGTTTTCAAGTGTTGGGAATATAGTTCTACAATTATTGACCCTGCTATCTGGCCCTTGAATTCTATTGCCTTCCTAACCTTCTTGACGTTCACTTATCCAACCTCTAACTGTTTTACTTATTTCAGCTACATTATTGGCATCAATATTGTAAGCTTATAGAACGTAGTTGAGAAAATGGTTGAAATTGACAGATGATGTGTACGCTTGAAGACAGATTAATCGTCTCTACGAGATTGGTGGTCATATAACCATATCGAGACCTATCATTGAAACGTTGAGCCCATTGCAATGGCTCCATGCTACCAAATCACTTTTGTAATGTATGATTCGTTTGATTGTTCATATCAGTCTAAAACCTCGCCAGCCTTTGTTTAAAACGATATTGTTCTAGTTTGTACCCCGCATATGTGTTTCGATATGAAATGTTTACCTTTCGTTTTAGTTTCTAAAAGTATTCAAAATATTTTAAAAAATAAAACCGATAATTACCCATTTTCACGACTTGTTTATACTAGTATGCATTCTTGAAGTCCCTATGGAAGTTAATTGCAATATGGCGGATGTAGTTGACAAATCTCCACCAAACATAGGAATGCCTAATCGTGACAATTAGCACTTTCGATCTATCAGAAATGATGCTAATATTGTCTTGTTTAACAACATCCCTCTGTAATTTTTCAAGAAAAATTGTCATTATTCCATATTCTTAGACTCCATGATGGCAAAGGCAATTGATAGTACGTTCATATTACCATCTTGTGCAACCGCAATTAGAAAGATCTGCGTATATTTATCGAATAGTTAGGTCTCATTAACCTACATAAGTGGCGTGTAGTGGGGAAATGCCTTAATGCATGAATTGAATATACAAAACAAACTGTGGAAATTTCTTTTCCTTAATTATAGTTTCTCGTACGGGCCATAAGAAGGTAATATTTGCAAGTCATTGTATGACGCATCCCAAGAATGGTTGGCATGTCTTTTTAGCCCCCCATGCTTTCTTGTATGACACTCTATACTAAAATCAACCTTACATGTTGGCAATGAGGACCGGTACAAGAATGGTTGGCATGTTTTTCACCAGCGACATCATGCAGTAACAAATTGTTTTCACATCAAGTTTACAAAGAATGGCCATTGACCTCTATTCCTTCTTAACCTCCTCGACGTTTACATGTCCCACCTTTATCTTCTTTACTTGTTTCAGCTACATTCTTGACATCAATATTGCAAACTTATAGAACGTAGTTGAGAAAATAGTTGAAATTGATAGATGATGTGTATACTTGAATATGGAGTTAACCGTCTTTACGAGGTTGGTGGTCATATAACCATATCGAGACCTGTCATTGAAACTTTGAGCCCATTGCAATGGCTCCATGCTACTAAATCACTTTTTTAATGTACAATTTGTTTGACTGTTCATATCAGCCTAAAGCCTTGTCAGCCTTTGTTTGAAACGATGTTGTTCTAGTTCGTACCCTGCATATGTGTTCCGATATGAAATGTTTACCTTTTGTTTTAGTTTATAAAAGTATTCAAAATATTAAAAAATAAAACTGATAATTACCCATTTTCACGACTTGTTTATGCCAGTATGCATTCTTGAAGTCCCCGTGAAAGTGAACTGCAATGTGGCGAATGTAGTAGACAAATATCCACAGAACACCAGAATGCCTACTCATGACAATTAGCACTTTCGATCTATCAGAAATGATGCTAATGTTGTCTTGTTTAACAATATTTTTTTCAAGAAAAATTGTCACAATTCCATATTCTTAGACTTCATAATGGCAAAGGCAATTGGAAGTACGTTCATGTTCCCATCTTGTGCAATCATAATTAGAAATATCTACATATATTTATCGTATAACCATGTCCCATTAACCTACATAAGTGACTTGTAGTGAGGAAAGGCCTTAATGCATGGATTGAATGTCTAAAATAAACTATAGAAAATTCTCTTCCCCAATTGTGGTTTGTCGTCTAGTCCATAAGAAGACAGTATTTGCAAGTCATTATACGACACATCCCAAGAATGATTAGCATGTCTTTTTAGCCCACCATGCTTTCCTGTATGACACTTTGTATTGAAATCAGCCTTGCATGTTGGCAATGAAGACTGATACAAGAATGGTTAGCATGTCTTTCACCAGCGACACGATGTAGTATCAAATTGTTTTCACATCAATTTTGCGATGGTCTTACGTCATACGTGCAGCAGTGCATGTATGAGGTAGTTCAAATTTTTGAACTTCCTATAGTTGCCACCTCTAGATAAATGCAACTCGTACCTGTCAGTTGCACCCTTCTGCAGACCTCTAACACTCCCCAACATATAATGTTAGTGTAAATTTAACGACTTTGTAGTCCACCAACACCTTCATGTTATATTGCTTGATAGAAAATATATATTCTTCCTTATTCGTGAGTTGTTGGCTTATATACAGTATTCTACTTTGGAATTTATCGCCAACCGGTGAGAATGTATTATATTTTGATACTCAGGGAACTCGAATGCATGCATCGCATCAGGATCTACACTCAAAATGTGGGCCCCAAGGTCATTGCATATGGCAATGCCAAGACTTGGATTCCCGATCGAAGGGACGTGTACATTTTTACCCTCGTTTGCACCTTCATTGTTAATATCATCCGAGACCTCATCCAAATCAGGGTTATTGAAATCTGCACCCTTATTATCAAAATGACCATTATTATTAGGTCATTCTTCACCATTGGCATTGGTGCCAATCACCACCGAATGTATTTGTAAACAGGGACCTTAATTAGGGTTGTTATACGTAGTTGGGCCATGCTATGGATTTTTGGCCCATGTCGATATCCCTCCATAACCGCACTATTCTACCATCCAATATTTAGATCAATGTCAAACTTGTGCACATACGATTACCTATCAATAGACGCTTTTGATTCCTCCATACACGGGTATTTAACTCCATATTATTGACTTAATGGAATGACATTTAGAATGGGCTTCACATCTGTTAATTCAGCAAACAACTAAATTGGTTCAGCATTCACGTTCCCAATCGAGCAATCAAGTGTGATCATTATCTCTACGTCTTCATCATCTACAAGTTCCATCTTGGTAAATTCAATAGGATTTGATGAAATTGGAAATTTGTAGAATATTCTGAACATCCTCCTCCCACAACGTCGAACTATTTTTGCACTAATATTTTGTTTCATATATTTGAGTTTTACATTCTTATTAAACCCCATTTCTATTTACTGACAAGATTCAAATATACAACCAATTGTTGTTTATAAAATTACCCTCTCAAAATGAACATATACGAAAAATTGACTATTCATCTTAGATACAATATATGTAAAATAAATTAAAATTAAAAAAATTAGCTTTTATTTAAACTATTAGTAGCTCATACTAAAAAAAATATAATTACACACAAATAATTACAAACTAACATTATAAACTCGAACTTGATTTTTGAAGAACCTGCACAAATCTTTTTTCTTCTTTTTTGTATTCTCCCCTCCTACTAAATACAAATTCGTCTTCTTCTTTTTTTCCTTTCTCAATTAAACAGACACTAAAAACTTCAACAAAAACCAAAACATTTAATAGATACAATTTTTTAGTTGAAGTGGGGATATATATTTTAGGTGGTGTCGCCTAATAGCGTGGCGGGACCATGCGGTACTACTAATAATTTTTTTCTATCTCATTTTGTCTTCACAGCTATTTTTTCGAAAAAACACTAGTGTCGCCTAATACACCAGTAACACCCACTAAAAAAATATTTTTTTGACAATCTACCATAAGTGTCACCTGACAGTGTGGTGACACCAATTAAAAAATATATACTTTTGTAAAATCATCGGGGTCGCCTAACATATAGACGACACCCATTAAAAAAAATTCTAACAACCTACCACCGATGTCGCCTGATAAACTAGTGATGCCTATTAAAATTTTTTATTTTTCCTTTTTTCATATCAAATTTAAAATAAAATTAAACTGATGTCGTCTGACAAACCGAAAACACATATTAAAAAATGTATTTCTATTTTTTTCTCCACTGTAAATATTTATATTTTTTTTACGAATATTGTGAAAAATATATATGAATACCAACTAATACAATGACGATACTAAAATTATGTTTTTTAAAAATCAAGAATTAAGTGATGATTAGAGAAAAAGGGGTGATGCCACTTATTGGTGGATGATACTGACTTTTATTATAATAAACGTAATTAATTAATATTTGAGTAATATTTATATAAAAAGAAACCGTTATTTCAATCTTCTGACAAGAATCTGTAAACTCCACAGCCTGATTTTATGAGTTGTTCAATCACATCTGTCCACTTGGATTTGTAGCTTGTCTCACTTGCCTTGGTATATGGATATAATTTAATGTGGCAAAGCCTGCATAACTCTCATTGCAGCCTGGACACATTGGTTGCTTAACTTCATCATCAATTGTAATAAATATGAAAATGAAGTCAGAATTGTGGTTAATTACGTTTTTCTTAGTCTGTAGCAAATAGCAATGACAAAGCTTCACAGTTACCATCTTTGGCCATTAATTATGGCTGGAAATGAGAACCCACTGCACTGCCTGTTTCTTTGCCATTATTTTCTTAACACGCAAGAATCCACATCAAGAATTAGTTTTCACCCACTCTTCTCAACTCAAACTTAAACTTTGAAATCGAGTTTCAAACTTATTAAAATTGAATTAAAATAAAAGTTAATTGATTATATAAATTTATATTTTATCTTTATTTTGACTACTAATATAAAATGTTGAATTTTATACTTACAAGTGGTATTATGTTAATGTAATACTTGAGTTTTGCTTGACCAAAATAAAAAAATTTAGTCAAATATCTTCTCTTTTATCTTAAAAATTTTATTTCAATCCAATTTTATTATTCATTGTATACGAGAATTTCACTAAACTTTCATTGTTAAATAGTAGTTAAAATGTTTAATTCATAATTGATAAATTCGTAAGTTTAATTCTTACTTGATGCACGTCAATAGAATTTCATCATCTACTTGTATATATACAATAAGAGCTATCATTCTTATTGAAACTCTAGCATCCTTATTGAAATCGAAATTATAAAGAAAAAAAATTGGTTTATGTAGTAATTACAGAAAAAAGTATTGGAATAAGTAAAGGTGGAAGAGAAGAGGGAGGAAGCTTCCAAGTTTCAACACTGTTAAAGTAGAGTCCAAGAAAGAAGAAAGTCAGCGAGAGTTGGCTTGAGAACTCAACTGAACTAAGGCGAAGCAGCCTCCAAAGTGGGGACCAAATCCACGCGGCACACACGCCCATTGTGTGACCTTTTCCACCACTCCCCACTCCCCACTTCCCACTTTCCCATTTCTCTTTCTTTCTTTCTGCTCCAAACCAACTTCAATTTATTAAAAAAAAAAAAAAACCTCTCTTCCTTCATGCACTTCCACCACATTTGACTCGCTTTTTTACTTCCTTCATTTGTCTGTCCTTCCCTCCTAACCCTTTTTTTCTTCTTTTAGTTCGGTTCTTTCTTCTTCATCCTTTCTCTCCCTCTGCAAATGGCTCCTCTCTCTGTGATTTCCTTGTCCCTTTGTTTTCTCCTTCCACTTCTTTACCCTGCCATTTCAACCAACTCTGAAGGTACTTTCTCTCTACATTTTACTCTTTTAAGGTTTCAAATTTCCATCTGTTTTTCTCTTGTCTGCAAAAGGATAAGAGGGGGTTTTTATTTTAGTTTTTTAACATGGCTTAAAACTATTTTTGTTAGATGGATAAAAAATGGATTTTTCTTGTCTTTTGGTTTTGCTCTTTTTTTCATTTAAATTTCAAAGTTACCTTTTTTATCTTGGGAACCTAAGCTACTTGATGATAAACAAAAAAGTGTGGGGAAAAAAATTACCATTTCGTTGGTTTTATGGTTTCAGGAAATGCTTTGCATGCTTTAAGGAGGAGGCTTTCTGACCCTACCAATGTGTTGCAGAGTTGGGACCCTACGCTTGTCAATCCCTGCACTTGGTTTCATGTCACCTGTGATTCCAACAATCATGTGATTCGCTTGTATGATTCCCTCTTCATTTTTCTTTATAACCCCATAATTTCTGTTTGTTTTTTGGTCTTACAATATAATGCATAAACTTGATTGATGGTAACTGCTAACTCCATTATTTTCTTTCAATTACAGGGACTTGGGGAACTCTAATATCTCTGGAACTTTGGGGCCTGAGCTAGCTCAACTCCAACATCTCCAGTACTTGTAATAGCCCCATGACTTTTATTAATCCTTTGTTTGGTTGAACAGAAAATGAGAAAATTAATTAAACCCTATGGAATTTTGATTTTAACTTTTCCCATTATTGTTGGTTTGAATGTTTGAACATATGCAATTTCACAGTTTCACCCAATGTCATTGTATCGCCAGTTGAATTCAATCATACTTGTTTAGTTTTTAGTCCCCAAAAACTTCTACTGTATTTGCCTTTGTACATCATTTAAGCTATACTTTTAATATTATTGCAGGGAGCTGTACAAAAATGACATAAGTGGGGAAATTCCAAAGGAGTTGGGGAATCTGAAGAACCTTGTTGGCTTGGATTTGTATGGTAACCAGTTCGAAGGAGAAATTCCCAAGTCTTTTTCCGGACTGAAGTCACTGAGATTCCTGTATGTAGCCTAAATTTATCGATCAAATTACTTTAACCATTGGCTTAAACTAATCTTTCGTTCTTGAATCTAATTGTACAGTCGTCTGAACAACAATAACTTGACAGGATCCATTCCAAGGGAGCTTACTGCCCTCTCTAACCTTAAAGTATTGTAAGTTTCAGATGATAAGAAAGACAACAAAACTCAGAATTCCTTTATCTCGTTTGTTTCGTCTTATGTGGTTTCTATTTTAACAAAAAAATGTTTATGATTTACTCAGCGATGTTTCTAATAATGATCTCTGCGGGACTATCCCAGTTGATGGCCCTTTCGGGATGTTCTCAATGCCAAGGTACCATTTTTATTGCTCTCTCTGTTGATCATCACAGTTGATTTACAAGCTTTTAAGCCCTTTTTTAGATATAAAAATTGTAAGAAGTCGATGTGGTTGTACGTGTTCATTGCTTGAAGAAGAAGCATGAGAATGAGATGGAAGTAACTGAGCCCTTTAATCTATTTGCATGAATGCTAGGTGTAGCCATTAGGACATGTACTAGTGATGTCTGCATAGATGTAACTGCTGCTTGCATCGGACATTAGTGCACTATGAGAATTGCTTTTGGATGATTGCCTTGGGAGTGAAAGGAATTAGCTGCAAAAGTAGAAGCCTAATACTATTTTTATTATATTAAGTTCAAGTAATGGGAATATGCTTGACACCTGACTTCACCTAAAACACAGGCTATCTGCATGTGTGTAATAATGTTCGTGATATGGTGTCCAAGTAGTTGTAACAGAATGTAAGGCCGTGGCTCCGCCTTTATCACAAAGTCAAAAAATTTAAGCTAATTCGTTATGGTGAAAGAAAAAATGTTAATAGGCAAAAGTGGAGTTGCTTGTTTTGTTTTGATGTCATGATTTTCGATTGCTCCCTGTCTGTGTTCCAGCTATGCAAACAACATGCGCTTGAATGGGCCAGAGCTGAAAGGACTTGTGCCGTATAACTTTGGCTGCTGAAGGAACCAATGTTTGTCGAACTCATGAGCGCAAAAGCTCTGATGACATCCGCATGCTGATTTTTATGTAGGAGTGGATAGTGAGATGCTCTACTCTGTATCTATATAATCTACAAAATAACATGATGCTAGGTTTTAAGCCTTTTTGATTTTTTACATGTCAAGCATGAAATGTCTTTGTTAGAGTTGGTCATGCTATCAATATATATATATATTCATATCTTTACCTTGAAACTCATGTCTTATTGAATGGACATCGAAGTAGGGACTTTAAGGCCTTAGGGCAAGACTGTTCAAAGAGGGGCGAAACTGAAAATTCTATAACGATGGGTTGGGGTATATGTAGTAAAGATAAAAGGGTTAAAATGTAAATTTATCGCCATAATATTGCTGTATTTTCTTTTGATTAATATTTGCCATTATACTTTAAGGATATGGTTAAATTTAGGTTAAAATATCTTATAGTCCCTGTTCTTTTCAAAAATTAGGAATTTAGCTTTTTTACTTTTTAGATTTTTTGTCCAACTGTTAATTTTGTTAAATTTAGGTTAATTGCATTTTTCTACATGGTGTTACCAAATGAGTAGTTTTTATTATTTAAAAAATGTTATAGCAATAAATTTAACAAAAAAATAGTTAGAACTTGAATTTTAAAATTTGAAAAGTAGAACTAAATTTAATGAAGTACAAAAATTAAATTTTTAATTTTTGAAAGGTATAGGGATTATAAGCATATTTTTACCTTTAAATTTATCACACATGAGAGAATTTTACCACTAAATTTTGAAAATTATTAAATTTTATTATTGATTTGGATTTTAAAATAAATTTTATCACTTAATAGTGATTCTGATGATTTAAAAACAAAATTTAATAACTTTCAAAAAAATTAACACTAAAATATTCTTTCAAATATTTTATTTTAATAGTTAATTTATAAAATATTAAAAGTTAATAAATTAACATAGAATTTTTATTTAATAAAATAAAGGCTTGGAAAATAAAAACTTTAAGTTTACTTTTTTATAAATAAATTTTATTAATTGTGATATTATTTTTTAATTATTAAATTTAAAAAAATCAAATTTTAGCTACAAAATCTAATAAAACAAACAATTTAACTTTTAAGTACAATAAAAAATAACAAACAAAATAAAGTGGTGAGACAATATTTAACTTTCACTTATATAAGACAAATTTACACATTATCCAAAATAGAGGTATTATAAAGATTTTTGCATGAGCTAGATATTGCATCTCTGGTGCAAACATGTTTAGAATTTTTCATTGACATTCAAGCAACACAAATTTTAGTAACAAGAGAAGCATCTCATCACTTTTGAATAGTGACCATTTTTAGTTAGTAATTAAGTGTTATCATTTTTAATTATTTATAATTTTTTATTTGTAATTATTGGAACATTATGTATATTTTGAAAATATTTTTATAATCTCTCTCATTTTCAAAACATTTTAGATTTGATAATCTTAAAAATTAATTGCATAAATAAAAGTATGTTATAATTGAACTTTCACTTAGTGAAAACGTGTTGAAATTAATTAAAATTGCATGGTAAATCATGTTACGAACCAATTATTATACTTCATTAATCGAACACATCTCACACAACAAGTTCAACATTAGCCAATGCATAGTATTTGGAGACACTATTAAGGTCGTGTGTTTGTAACCTTTTTCCATGAATTTTGTTAAGAATCAAGCCTTTGAACTCCTAAAAAAGCTTAAACTTAAAACTCACACAGGTAGATCCTATCAAAAGTACTCTTATAATTATAACACTTTAACATATTTATGATACTCTATTAAGAATATAATACCCGTCTTTCCCCTTATTATTATGAGTACTTAAAATTTTTTATCCAACAACAATATATTATATTTTTTATAGTGGTAGCAGTCATATACCGATAATATACTTTATTTTATTAAACTCAAGACTTGACATTACACCAAGTATTGAATTGAGTTTCTATTACATATATTTTAAATATTATTAACTTATACTTTATCCTTAAATTTCAAATTTCCAATGTAGCATTTCATTTTGGTTTGGAAAGGATTCTTTTTAAGGTCTTACATTGATGTGACTAGCTCTTTGGCTAAGGTTTCATCTATAGAAGAAATGTTGACGGAAAGGGAGCAAATGAGAAGATTATGGGTTGACCAGCTTAAAGAGGGTCAGGACAGAATGAAATACTATGCAGATAGACACATGCAGGAGAGGCAGATACGGTTTATCTGAAAGTTCAGCCTTACAGGTGAAGGTGATTGGGCTTGAGGAAGAATTTGATTGCTAAAAGTGAGAGCTATGGCTTACAAACTTTAATTACCTACCTCATCTAAGCTACACCTAGTTTCTCATATTAAAGAGAAAAGATGGTCCTAAAACACTGTTCAATATAGCTCCACCACAACTCAACAATTAAGCTCAGCATTGAGTTTACCTTTGCAGATACGCATTTTGTTGGGACAATTAATATATTGAAATTTGGCTTTTTTACTAAATTGATCTAAAAAATTGTAATATTTATAAAAATGACTCAGGTTAAAAAATAATTACTAAAATAACCTGAAATGAACAGTAGAATAGAGTTTTGGCCTATCAATGGCTAGCACCAACTCGTATTTTGGACTCATGATTGCCTGATAATTGTGTCAGGCTTTAAAAAATTGATTTTTTTGTTCTAGCCTGTCAATTGTCGGCACCAGGGTATTTTTTTTAAACCGTATCATACTGGTATATAAAAATACCAGTATTTAAAAAAATTTTGGTTCTGGCCTGTCAATGGCCTGCACCAAAATACGAAAAAAATCAAAATTTTTTAATGCTGGCCTGTCAATGGCCGACACCAGAGTACGTGTTTTTAAAAAAAAAATTTGGTGCTGGTCTGTCAATGGCCGGTACTAGACTTAGTATTAAAATTTTTTTTTTTTGGCCTTGTAATGGCCTGCACCAAACCTTATATATAGTGGGTGGTTTGGGTTCTGATAGTGCAAATGGAATGAGAAAAAAAAATTTGAGAGAGCCATCAAAATAAGAGTGTTTTGTAGTATATCATCAAATGAGTTTTTTGTAGTGGATTGTAGATGGGAGTTTTCGTAGTGTACAACCGAATTTCAGGGTTTATTTATATACTGTCATGTTTTAACGGAGTTGATTTATATATTGTCATGTCCACCCTAAAGGTTATGTCATTAAGGGTTGGATGATTATTTGCGCCATAGGTTGCTAATCGAGTTGTCCAACGCAGATAGACATTATCTATGGTGCAATAGTGTTTATTCCGCAACTAGGTTGTGGTTGGAACCGGTTAGTAGAGTCTCAATGCAAAGGTTTCTTTTTAATTTTACTGCCCGTTTCAAATATCTAATTATCCTGTAATGATGCAACATAGACCTGATTCAAGCAAAAGACGATTAATTGTGAAGAAACTACTATTGAAAATAATTGTATTAATTCTTAACAATGTTTGTATTTTTATATCTGTAAATTTAATGTAGATGTTTAGGATTTAAGTTTAAGGTTTCATTTTTATATTTTCGTGTATTAATTTCTTAGAATGTTTTTATTTTTTTGTATCTGTAAATTTAATTTAATCTGTAATATATAAAGTTTGAATTTAAAATTTTCTTGTATTAATTTTACCCATCTGTTTGTAGTCCGTTGGGTGTTTAAATTTAATATAGTGCATATTATTTTTGTTTGAATTTTATATTTTTTTGTATTAATATTGTAGAATGATTATATTTTATTGTGTATGTAAATTAAAATTGCCGTGTACTACTGCATATTCGATTTTTTTTAAATATTTCAAAGTCATTTATTCAAACAAACAATTATTTTAGAGAAATTAAATTAATATTAAAAAACAGAATAATTTCATTATAAAAGAAATATTTACAGAACAATTTAAAAATAAAGTAAAAATTAACAAAAAAAATTTAAAATTGTTGCGATCCCGGTGACGTCCCCGACGCCGGCGTGTAACGGTCTGGATGCCTCCATCGGCAATGCCGCGCACCTCGTTCAGACGTTTGGTAATTGCTCAATCCGGCCTCCGGTGTACCTAGAAAAGTAGAATAATCATATACACCATAATCGAGAGTAAATAGGTATTGCGTGACCGGTGTACCTAGAAAAGTAGAATAAACATCCTCAGTGGTGGGTGTACGTGCTTTGGGATGGAGCTCCGGGTGGTACGAGGACAATCCGAATAGTGTTGAATGTTGAAGCTCAATGTCGTCACCAAAAATATCCTCGAACGATAGAGGAATTTCTCGTAGCGGATTCGGATCCAGGTTGTGTGATGATGAGCCGGATGCTTCATATTGTGGCTCAAGATTTGGGTTCGAGGCAGTATCGAACTCGATGTTACCAAATGGCGGAACTCAGTTACTGTGCAATCGTACGTTCCTTGGTTGCCATCGAGAAGATTCCAATTGCGCGTCTTTTTGGATCAGCATGTATTGACCTTGGAATATAAACAGTTTTCCGTGTGCCATATACCATACTGCGTACTCGGGGCGTAGGAGAGAACCCTCCCTCTAAGACATACAAGGGAGGGCGCCTCGAATGTCGCATATTACATAGAAAGATATATGGTTCATGTTTTTGTGCCCAATTTAAAGCATCCCGACCCAAACCCTTTTTGTCCATTTCGTGGACTTCTTTGATGTCGACGGGAGGGTTTAGGATAGGTTATGCGCAATCAAACTGCCTCAAAACTCGACCTCCATCGTTCCACTCCACCATATGGAAATGAATCAACGGCACATTTGACACGAACAGCTGTTGCTACTCGATAACCCATGCTGATATAAGCGCCGCGATATTTTCCTTATTATATGGCATCCATATAAACTGCATAATATAAAGAACACGTTATATTTAATTTTTTTGTACAATTATTGTATTTAAAAAAGAGAAATTCAGAATCGTATTTTACATCATCCCCAGAATGAGTCTCTATCATCATACGGTATATAGGTACTGTGAACGATCGGCCTTTTCCCGGTACAGTTGCCCATCTAAAAAAAATAAAAAAATTATCATATTATTTTTTCTATGAAAAAAACGAGTATACTATAGTATACAATTAAAAAATAGATGGCAAATTTGAACTATAAATTTACCTATTAACGAGTGGCCAGACATACAGTTGGTGGCTCACTGATGCCAGAAATAGCATTCGATATAATGCCCAATACTGCAGTAAAAGGCAGCAACCGCCTATTGTTTTCATAGACAACTTTGTTTCTCGATAAAGCTCGCGGTATAAGCATGCCAACACTGCAAAACCCTAACTAAATCTTCGGCAAGCTCGAAATCTTCTAATAAAGGGAGATACATTATTGATACTTTATTTTGATTTACGTCCGATAATAGTATCCCACCTATAAGTTGAAGAATGAACGCTCTTGCAGCGCAGATAATGTCCATTTGCGTTGGACGGCTCGAAAGATGTCGGAAGTTTTCTTTTAACCAATTAAATTTAATATGTGTTAATCGTCCTTCCTCGTCGTTCAGGGGCACCCTTCCAAGTAACCGCTCGCAAGTGCCCATTAGATCGAGCACTCTTCCAAGCCCGATCACTGCTTCGCCGTTTATAGATAGCCCTAGTTAGACTGCTACGTCTTGCAGTGTAATAGTAACCTCCCCACACGGGAGGTGAAACGTATGTGTCTTCGGGCGCCATCTTTCAACTAAGGCTGATATTAAATCGGCTCGTAGCTCAGATATCTGAATGTATGCGACTACCCCAAAACCCGCTACATTCAAATACGGTAAAAGTCTTTGATCATGCACTTGGGGTCTCACAATTTGGTTCAGATCCTGCATTTATAGTAAATAAATAATGTTATATTTCTCGTTTAAAAAAGAATTTAAAAGAATATTTAAAATTAAATAAGACATTTTATTTCTCGTTTACCTTATGCATATTGGCTGCAATGTGATCGTTGTCATTTAAAAGAACATTAGAATTAGGATCCATGGAGTGATCGATGATCGTCGGCGGTGAACAACAATTATCGGAGGTGTTTGAAGGTGCTCGGTGATCGTCAGTGGTCATTGATGGTCACCGGAGTAACCCATTTATAGTGGGGGACCATTTGACTTCAAGGGCAAAATTGAAAAAAAAATATGAAATGAAAAAAAAAAAGTGTTAAGGCCGGCCATTGGCAGGCCAATTTGGCCTGTAACACAAGCCTGACGCAAATGGGTCTTTTCAACCCTTTATCTTATTTTAATTTAATTTCATTTTAATTATTTCATTTCAATTATTTTTTTCAATTATTTTCATTTTTTTTTCATTTTTTATATTATTTTTCATATTATTTTTTTTCAATTCATTTCATATTATTTTTTTTCAATTCATTTCATATTTTATCAAATTAATTAGAAGTGGTCTTAATATCAGGTTCATTTAAATTTTTTCATCTATTTTTAAATTTTTTTATATTTTATTTTTGTCAATTTAAATTTAAAATTTGTTAAAAAAATCTCATTTCGATTTTAAAAAAATTCTCATTTAAAATTTTTTTAAAAAATCTTATTTCGATTTTAAAAAAATTCTTATTTAAAAAATTCTTATTTTCATTTTAGTATTTTTTTATTTAAAATTATAAAATTTTATATTTTATTTAATTTTTTTATTTATTCCTTTTTCTCAAATTAAATTTTAAATTTGTTTAAAAAAATCTAATTTTATTTTTTTGGGCGTTTTCTAGGCCTGACACCACATTTATCAGGCCTAATAAAAGTCATTTCGACTTTTATAAGTGCTGCAGCCGACCATTCTCAACCCAATCTTAGGCCTATGCTTAGGTGATGCAGGCCAGACTTGCAGATTAGTCTTGTCAAGGTTTTTTTTTTCATTTTTTTTCATTTTCATTTCATTTTAATTTTATTTCATTCCAATTTCATTTCCATTTCCATTTCATTTCATTTAAATTATATTTTTTTAAGTTCAAATTTATTTTTTCTCAATTCATTTATATTATTTTTAAATTTAAATTTATTTTTTTCCTCATTTCATTTGCTTGTAGTGAGGGAAGGTCCTAACATACGGCTCGAACATCCAAAACAGTCGGTGAAAAACTCGTTTCCCCGATTGTATCTCCCCGTCTGGGCCTTTATACGGCAGTGTTTGCAAATCAGTTACTGTCCCGGGCACATACTCCTGCATCCTGGCTATTCACCCTTGAAGCTTGTTGTATGACGCATCTCAATCACCATACAACTCTCACATTGCCATTTGCTTTACCCACTATGCCTTTCGGTACAACACTTTATACTTGAATCGAGCTTGCATGTCCGCAATAAGGACCGACACCTGAATGGTGGGCGACTCTTTCACCAAAGGAATAATGCAGTTGCATATAGTTTTTACATATAACTTTCCATGGTCTTGCGACATATGAGCGGACGTGCATGTGTGTGGACCTTCTAGTTTCCTTATCATCCACATCTGCGTCTACTGCATTAACGCGGCTCGGACACACCATTTACAACCACTTGACGCTTTCCAACATTCTCCTACGTACAAAGGCTGCGTCGACTTCGTTACTTTATAATCCACACCTAACTTCAAGCTAAGTTATTTTATAGCATGTAAACAGTCTTTTTTTTATCGAATTGTTGTCTCACAAACAACTCTTCATCGCTGAATTCTTCGTCAAGTAGGTGAACCGGCACAATATTTGTATATTCCGGGAACTTGTGTGTTAGAGCTGCATCAGGATCCATATCGGTCATGAATGACCCTGGATTATTTCTTATAACTATACTAGGGCCCATGTTCCCGGCTGAATAGGGGTTTGCATTTTCACCCTCCACTAGCCATTTTTCGTCTATATCTTCAAGGATGTCATCCAAATCAGGGTCACTGAAATCATCGTTTGGATCACAGTGAGATTGATCATCATTATCGGACCCTTCATCATCATCTTTTATGGAAGCCAACACTTCTGGATGGATCTCTAGACGAAGACACGAATTTGGGATGTTATACGAACATCCACCAGTGTTTAGATTTTCGAGAGTTGGCATTGACCGTCCAAAACCCGACTGATCTTCCCAGGAGACGTTAAGATCAAAATTAATTCCAGAGCATTGGCTTGCTGGAATTACAACTTGAATCGGATCTGGTTCAGCTATCTCTACGAACAACTCAATCGGGTTGAGATTTTCTATCTCAGAGGGGCAATAAATTGCTATCATTGTCCTTAGATCATCATCATCTTCAAGCTCCATTTCTGAGAATTTTAGCGGATCAGTTGAATCCGACAATTTGTAAAATAGTCTCATCATTTGCTTTCCGCAATGGCTTGCTGTCTTTGTACTGATTTTCCATTTTAATTTCGACAACGAAACACGCTTGTTGAATCTCATTCATATTTTTTTTGACTTCGAAATACGCAGCATTCCTTAGTTGTATTTATCATTTCTCCATCGAAATGAACATAAACAAACGAAATTTGGGAACTCATCTTAAAAAAAATTTGCTTTCTTATCGACAAATGAAAAACTAAAATTTTTAAAGCAAACAAAAAGCAAACAAAAACTCAAATGGAAGACAAAATACATATATATCTGATACATATATATATCTGATAATTTTTTTTTGGTGCAGGTCTGTCAATAGCTAGCACCAAATTTATTTTTTAATATTGAGTCTGGTGCTGGCCATTGACAAGCCAGCTCCAATTTTTTTTTTAAAACTCGTACTCTAGTGTCGGCCATTGATTGGCTAGCACCAAAAAAATTTGATTTTTTTTTTGTACTTGGTACTGACCATTGACAAACTAGCACCAAATTTTTTTTTTTAACTCGTACTCTGGTGCCGACCATTGACAGGTGAGCACCAAAATTTTTTTTTGTACTTGGTGCCAGCCATTGACAGGCCAGCACCAAATTTTTTTTTAAAAAACACGTACTCTGGTGCCGGCCATTGACAGGCCAACACAAAAAAAATTGATTTTTTTTGTTTTCTGGTGCCGGCCATTGACAGGCCAGCACCAAAAAAAATTAATTTTTTTTCGTACTCTGGTGCCGGCCATTTACAGGTCAGCATAATTTTTTTTTAAAAAACTCGTACTCTAGTGCCAACCATTGACAGGTCAGAACTAATTTTTTTTAAATATTGGTATTTTTGTATACTAGTATGATACGATTTAAAAAAAATACCCTGGTGCTGGACATTGATAAGCCAGAACTAAAAAAATTAATTTTTTAAAGCCTGACACAATTATCAGGCAATCATATGTCCAAAATACGGGTTGGTACCGGCCATTGACAGGTCAAAACCCCGTTTTACTGTTTATTTCAGGTAATTCTGGTGATTGTTATTGAACTTGGATCATTTTTGTAAATATCAAAAAATTTTAGGACAATTTAGTAAAATAGCCTTCTTTTACACTTTGCTCAGCTGAACTGCATCCTCACCGTCTAGTTAGATGATAGCGTCGGATATGTCATGATTTACATTGACATGTCAATCACTTATCTTTTACATGTATGCAGCATGCAAGGAAACAAATTTAAAAGTTGAACATGTGTGTGTTAATCTTATTGGCTATTGTCAAATCAGGTGGGTGTTAAGGAATCGGGGTGGATTATAGCACCGAAAATTTATACAATATTAAAGTATACGTTCTTTTAAGGGGGAGAGATCACATCGTACTTAGGGGCCTAAGATGATATTAATCCGTCATGATCATGCTTATTGGGCCTAAGTTTTTCTCCCCCGCCCAACAAATTGGAAACTAGGGTTTTGCATACTGTATATATATCGTCGTTTCGTCTAGTATAGGTTTTGTGATTAGCTGCGGAGCCTGTCTACTCTTACCTTTTTTCACAGCTTTGATCGAGGAAGAGCAGCTCACCTAATCCATCATGGGTCACTCTAATGTCTGGAACTCTCACCCCAAAACCTACGGCCCTGGCTCTCGCGCCTGGTATTTTCTTCTCTCTCTCTCCCCTCCTTTTGATTGCTAAAGAAGAAGACTATTTAGATATTAGTTGTTTTAGTTTTTGAATGCATGATTGCCTTCCCCAACGATTCGCATGTTTTAATGCCGCGAGGTTTGCATGGATTGACATTGTTATTTTGATTAGCATGTAAAAATATGAATATAGCATAAATGATGAGCATATCAGAGCTTATAAAAATATAGAAATTCCTAAAATGCGATTATGGTATCTCAAAATTACACAAACAAATTATATATAAACTATGGGGTTTAATTTGGTCTTGTCTTGATCAAATGATTTAGTGATGTTTGATGTTTGTTTTTAATCTGATAGCCGTGTGTGCGGGAACCCCCACGCCATCATCAGGAAATATGGACTCATGTGTTGCAGGCAGTGCTTCCGTAGCAATGCCAAGGATATTGGATTCATTAAGGTAACCCCAAACCCCTCTTCATTAAATCTTTTTAAATTTTTAGATCAGCAGTTTGTAACCTCTGGGTGTTTCTTGTCTTCCTTTTTTGCAGTACCGCTGAAGAATTTATGTTGGGAAGAACTTTGTCAGAGTATGAGCCTTTGGTAATGTGATTATTGAATTAGAAGGATAATGTTTATTGTTTTCAGTCTGGACATCGAAAGTGGTTGTTGAACTAAGGATAGTTTGTTGTTTCCCAATCAAGTAGTCATACTCTTTTTTTAAAAAAATATTTCGTAATTTCTTTATGATCAAGAATAGATGCAACAGAAGTGCAACATTGAGTAAACAATTTGGCAGCTTAGTGCTTATAGTATACTTAAAAATTGGCATTCTTGGCATGTTAGTCTTCAGGTTTTAGCATTGATTGAGACCCGAAGCTATTTTCGTTTTAATTCTTGAAGGCACTTGTCGAGGATGATACTTTAAAACGTGGTTTGAGGACTTGCTCAAATGTCTTGAGTGTCCTTCATTCTGGAGCCCATAAAAAAAAATGAATTACGAGCACATGCTGGGAGCTTTTCAGCAACCAATCGCTAGGGTGTAATTGAGTCGAGCCGAGTTCGAATTTTGGAGCTTGATGCTCGGCTCAAGTTTGATCAAACATCTATCTTTGAGCTTGAGTTTGACTCAAGATGTAATTGAGCTACTCGAGCTTGATTAAATTTGGTTGCCAAATTTTTGTACTCAAGTTTGAATTCGAGCTTGAACTTTATCTAATAATTAAGCTTAAGGTTAATAATATAACATAATTTACTAATATAAAATTATCAAAAAGCTTGATAAGACTTGCAAGTTGCTTAAGTGTTACTAAATTTAAATTTGGTTTGATTAATAGTTTAAGCTTAGCTCGATAATTACATAATTTAGTTAGAATATTTTTTAGTCAAAGCACCAATGTTTTATTTACATATTTACTAATCACAATTCCGAAGTTTTATAGAATTTTTATCTTTTGTCACAAATGTGGTTTTTCCTTTTTTAATGTTACATCCCACGAAAATGCCAACCAAAATGATTGAAAAGCCATATAAAACACTCTGTTGGGTGAATAAAGAGGAAGGATAAATGGAAAGATGAAGCTAAAGCCATTGTTGTTGAAATCAGTACTAGTTAGATTAGGAATTGATTAGTACATCAAATTAGAGTAAAGGAAAGAAGCGAATTGGTTGAAATAGGATAAAAAAATTGGTTAAGTTGATGGTTGAATTGAATATTATAAAATTTTAATTATTTTGATTAGGAATCAATGGTGAAATGGATTGAAAACTTGCAGAAAACATGCAAGTATTGGCATGCAAGGAACCTAAAGACTGCTCAACAAATAGATTCCTATAGTCGTTCATGTCCAACTTTCCCACATAATTGACACTGTGAACTATTATTGGGAAAAAAACCTCTGCTCTTCCTCTCATAAAAGAAGTTGCTCGAACAAATGAAGGACCCCTTGGTCTAAACTGTGTACCGGATTATAGCCAAGACTGATGTTGACCATTCACATGATGAACAGATTCCCTATGTGGCATTTGTTTAGACTGATGGTTTGCACTATTAGCACTCACCCAACCAAAAGAGGTAGCACACTCTTTTGTTTATCCTCCGTGTCAACAAGAAACGATGATACAGCCTCTACATCATAAGGTTGCTTGCTGGTAGTGCTGTCACAGACTCATAATCCGGTGTAAGACCGTTCAAGATAGCTGATATATGCTCAGTATCTGATATCTTTTCACCACACATAACGAGATTATCACAAATCATCTTAATCTATCTCAAGTACGCACACATGCTATGCTCTCTTTTCTTTCGAGTATGTAGTGAGCATCTGAGATTCATTAGAATAAACTCTATGTACAGCAGTTCATATAGAAGAAGCAGATCCACATTTTGCTAAATCAGGCAAGATTTCAATACTCACCAGCCACGATGCCAATGCACTATCTCGTTGATCATAAGTCAAACGCTATTAACTGCTCACTTAATAGCTTAAACCACACGTGACGATAATGCTGAGTCAACAAGGTCAAACATAGTCGTACTCTAATACAATACATCATTAGGAAGTTTAGTGAAGCAAAAGAATGTTGGGTTTTTTATTTTGTAGGAAGGGAAGAAGTCAAGGGTTTGATAGAAAAGCAAACCAAAGAACTCATGCTTTGGCTCAGTTAGGTTTAATGTGAATATCAACGGTTGAGAAAGCTGAAATCGCAAAATCAATTGGTGGGCTTCTGATGAGTGGGCATATAATGGAAGAAGTGGAAAACTTGATGGAGTTAAATTTAGAGAAGGTACTCAACTGTATAGGGATTGGGTGTGGGCATTTACGCAACAGGAAAAGCTGGTTAATTTGGTTAGTCAGACAAAACCCGATTAACGTTTGATTGAAATGTTTCAGTGTTGGCATGTCCTGTAATAAAGTTGTGTTTTCTCTTTAAACCCCGCATTGGGTGGGAATCAATAACCAAAATGCGTTGGTGGATTGGGTTGGTACTAACTAATCAATCCACGCCGTAACTCTATCAACCTAATTTCACTACCATCACATGACTCTCTTCCAACTTTATTTATATTACATATTAAGACTTAAATTTTCTGATTATTAAATTACTTTTCAAAGGTGAAATCAATGTTCACTTCATTTCTTGGACATACAAATGTATGTTCAAAGCATTAAGCGACATGGGATCCTCGATTGGAATTACCATTTATACTAAGGAATTTCTTTGGGTTTTAATTGAATAATCAAAAGAAAAAAAATTCAATTCAGCTTAAACAAATAAATCAATGAATTGCCAACAGCTGACTGCAATAGGGAGAGTTCACAAACAATGAACGCATTCACTGTACACAACAATTCATCAAAGATATAAATGCCAGAACTAATGAAAAATATTATATATATATATTGATTGTAAATTCAATTATTCCTTAACCATCAAGACATGGGGTTTCTTGGTCGGCAATGGACTTTCCACCTCTTGTTCTGCATAGATTTGATCAAATCTTCCATCTTCATTTTCCTCAAAAGCGGGCATGTTTAGGTCAAAGTCAAAGTTGAGACGGTGGCTTTGGCACAACGCGCCGCCGCCTGACAACGTCACCCCACTCACGCTACCGCTCTTGTAACTGCTGCTGTTGTTGTTGACACCTTCGTAGTGGCAGCGTTTGTGGCCTCCCAAGGCTTGTCCCGTAGGGAAAGACTTGTGGCAGATGGAACACTCATGTGACCTACCCCTCCCGCTACTGCCGGCGGCGTTGGTTTCAGTGGTTATAGATGGGTTTTGGGCGGTGGAGGGTTTACGGTGGCTGGCTTTGTGCCCACCCAGAGCTTGATAAGAAGGGAAAGCCTTGTTGCAGACGCTGCACTTGTATGACAAGTTCAAATGAAGAGGATGAGCAGATGAGGAGGAAGAGTGAGGATGATGATGAGCAGCGCCTTGGGGGGAGCCACGAGCTAGCATGATGAGGCAGAGAGCAAGATACTCTTCTTCGGTGGTGGGGGTAGTAGGGGAGTCGGTCCGTAGTCGCTTTGAACGTTTGCCTTTCTTCCAAGGGTCGATGTCGTCGTATTTGTTGGTGAAAGGTGTAGGCATGGTAGGTGAATTCAGAGCTTCAAGTGCCATATTCTTCAAAAAGGTTTACAAGGAAAGATTGATAGAAAAAGTAACAAGTTTGAAGTTTGATAGAGTGAGTGAAAAACGGTGTGGATGTAAGCAGTATATATATAGATAGATAGATACAAGTGGAGAAGGGGAGTGGGGGGGTTGAGCTGCTATTAACCAGCGAAGTCGGTCAACTAAGTGGAAAAAGGTGGGAGGGTCGATTTTTTCTTCTTTTTATACATTTCTGATTAGTAGCTGAATTACGGGTTTAGCAGTAAAACACGTATTTGAACAGGTGTTGATGGAACATTCATTCTTAAAAAATTTATCCAATACTGGATATTCCAACACAATAAATTTTATTATAATCTTATTTAATGAAAGTTAAACGATGATCAAATATGATGAATGTTAAATAAATAAAATTCTTGTCCTCTTTTCGAGAATTCAGAAGGGGTGCAATGAACCCACTTGCGTTGTGGATTTAGTGTGTGTCCACCATCTGATCTGGAAGATGGAAAATTTGTACTTATTCGTGTTTTAGTTAGGCATGGTTTTGTGGATTTTCCATAATGAAGCAATGAAGGGGGGGAGGGATTCATTTAAGACTTCATACCCATTGCAACCATAAAAAGAAAATAAAGTTAAAGTATGTATTATCTTTCTAGTTAAGATTTTTTATAATTTCACTAATTGAATAAATAATTATAATAATAGAAGATTTTTTTTAAATAATAAAAACAGCAGCAAAAAAGAGGGTGGGGGAAAAAGTTGAATCACCTGGGATAAGAAACGCTAAACGGTAAGCTTATAAGTTACAGGTGGCGGAAATGGCATCCGAGTCAACTACTTTGACATACATAGCCGACAAGTAAGTATGATATAAATCCAACTCACAGCCGTCTATTTGTTGGGAAGCATCCACTATGAGGCCACGTGGATTTCACATCTCTTCTCTTGCCACGTGGTATCTCTCTACCTTCACCACCCAGTTATTGCAAAGTGGAGAAATTGTGGTGGGTGTTAAGTGCGTTAATATGAGTAGGTTTACGTGTGAGTTTGGGTACGTAACACTGCCAACCCACTGATGTTATCATGACCTATAAATTAGTTAGTACAGTAGATGAAATCTCATAATTAAATATTACATAAACTATTATTTAAGCACTAATGTAATAATAAACAAAGAAATGGTTTGAAAAGGAGCGTTAGCGTCGTCCATTTGTCACATGTACGTATTGTAACTCCGGACGCAAATAAAAACAAGTTATGATTAGGTAGCTTACGAAGACAGTTCAAACAATGGCATTAATCCAGAGAAAATGGCTATCAACATAACCGGCTCAACTCTTCAAAAGCAGAAAAAGAGAAGCAGTGGCGCCTTAAGCGTCAGCTACCAACGTAGACCATTAGTGTATGATCTTCTTTATCGAACAATTTCTATTTCTACTAAAAACCTTACTTATAAGAGAGAAGGAAAACAATAAAACCACCTTAGAAAGAACGTGAACAACCACCACTGACACCAAGCCTAAAACAACCACCAGACGGAAGTTGAAACAATAGAAATTATAGATTAAAAATTTGAATGTTAAAATATATTTTAAGTCCCTATACAGTTTAATATTTGGGATCTAGTCCCCTTATTCTTATTTTTAGAAATATTGTCTCTTTTTTTTTTATTTAAAAATTAATGTCTAGTTGTTACCACGGTTATAATTCTTCTATTGAATTCTCTAACATGATATTTTCAAATTAAAAAAAAAACATACTTGATAATTATGTAACAATAAAAAAAATTGAAAAAGCTAATTTGGATTTTTTTTATATAGAAAAAAATCATGTCGCAATCATCATGATGAATTTTTTTTTATTGGAAAGTGTTCTTAAGAAAACTTGTTGTCAACATTTTTATTGAAATTGCTAATAATATTAACTACTTAGACGAACTAACAACACTATAAAAACTAGATAGGCTAAATTATATAAAAAAAAATTTAACTATATAGATTAATGCTCAAGTTTCAGCATATTCTAAGAGCCAAAATTAAAATTTCACTGATGTCTTATAATGCAAAGAAAAAAAAAAACAATGGGGATCCACATAGGGTGAAGCTAGAAAATATTTTTGAGGGGCAGAATTAAGTTATATATTTTTACAATAGTAAAAACGTAATTTTATCATTTTAGTACCTTATATTTTTATAATTTTAAAAAGATAAAATCAAAATTTTATCATTTTGTGAGGGACAAAGTATAATTTTATCATTACTAATTTCAAATTTTATAAATTATAAAGAGGATTAAAAGTAAATTTTCTATTTTAGAGGGTCAGGGCCCCTACTAGCCCTTGGCTCCACCCCTAAAGTCACGTGTTAGTCTTTAAGACATAGAGTATTCAAATTATATAAAATCATGTAATGTTTTAATCGAAAAGTTAATTATATTAATTATTTAAACTAATTAATAACATATTATAAGAAACAAATTATTTTAGAAATTAAATTATACATATTAAATATCAAATTTAGACATAATTAATTATTTTTAAACATATAATTTCCGAAAAATTCTTAGAATATATTAATTACGTTTGTATTATAAGCATTAATTACGTTTTAATATATAAAATATTAATTTTTACTTAAAAATAAATATGAAATAATCCATAACTACCCTAACATTCAGCAATTTCCTTTCTTAAACTATTCTTTTTATTCCTTTCATTAATTACATAAATCATATTTATACAATTTAATGATTAACTAAAATATAATCTATAGAAATTAATATGAATTAAAAATTATATACGTAATGGTTGTTTAATTATGTCTTTTTATTAATTTTTAAAATAATATGTGGATTAAATTTATTAAAATAAATATATTAAATTTTATTGTATAAAAAATAGTTATATTAAAATATTTCATTTGAAGCTTTTGTTAAACAATAACTGCTAATTTAATTTATTTAATAGTTGAGGGACTGTTATAAGGTATATTTACCTGACTACCCTTTCCTTGTACTTTGTAATTTACAGATTCAGCTAACCTTCAGTTCTCCAATCCCTTGGAACTCTGCATCTCTGTCCAATAGTTGAAAAAGAGTTTTCATCGTGGGGATGCCTTAATTTTAAAGAAGAATAAATAAAATAATTTATGTATTTTTTTTGAACAATACATATTTAGGATGAATCATGGTCTCTCTCCAACCCATAAATAGAAAGATAATGCGTTTTAGCGCACTCAAACTAACATCTTTTTGTATCGACAACAATGCTCATACTAATCTAATTAAAACTCAGTCAATAATTTATGTAACTTTTTAAAATTGTTTGCAAAGTTAAAGAAAAACTTCAACTGTAATATGATTAATAATAATTCAAAAAAAAATATATAAATACGGGCATAGCGAAGGACAAGCAACGCCTTGGTTTTGGATCCTTGGTTCCTTTTTCATTTAATAATTTAATTTAATTACTTTAGCCCTTCAATTAAATGAAAATTTACATTTTTGAATTTTTAAAAAAATTAATAATAATTTAAATTATTTTATCATTTCAAAATAAAAATTTTAAGTGTTCCGTGAGTACAAGTAAAATCACTCACATAATCACTTTTCAATAAGAAAACAATGCATAAGAAGAGTATAAGAATTCATCTTTAGTTTTTTCTTTCTTTTAATTTTGGAGTTTCCTTAATGGGAAAGTGCTAAATTTTGAAGATAAAAAGGGTCAAGTTCTTGGGGTTTCTTTGCTTTGGTATTTTGGCGGGTAAGAGATGTAACATAACAATTAATTTGTTAGTTTAGGTTTAAAGTAAGTTTTAAGTTCACTCTAAAAGATTAGGGTAATCCTATACTTATCTTTGGATTTATTTGATTGAATACAAAGAACCAACTTATTTGTAGAATTCTGTCTACTCCCACCAAATTAAACAACTCGTACATGTTCATTCCTTATTATCAACTGTAAACAATTTGTTGGCGTTGCCGACAAAAAGTTGATTATTGGTTGCCGCCTCTTTAATAGTATTTTTTTTATTTTAAATTTTGTTGATTTTGTTTTCTCTAAAAATTGTGGTGACTTTTATTTCAGTTTACTTTTTCTTTATAAGTAATAGTGATTTTTTATTTTTGTCCTCTCTACTTTCATTAAAAGTTGTGACAGTTTTTGGCCATTTTATTTTCTTTTAATGTAGTAATGATTTTAATTTTAGTTTTTAGTGTTTAACTTCTAGTCCTATTCTAGCGAATATATGAGATTTGCTAAGATATGGGTGCTGATAGATCTAATGGCTTTGTCATGATAGAGCATTGCGATGGTGATCACAAAATTAGAGTATGAGACAATAAGGATGAAGATATGCCATTTGAGACTAAGCCTTTTGTGCATTACTGATGCGATGGATCTCTTAATAATGGTTTCTTGGTTGACTAAATATCGTCATCAGTTTGGTTTGATGATGACGAGAATAGGATGCAATTTTCGGTGGTTTGATTAAGATGATGCATCTTTGATATGTTTCAAAATTATTCAAGTGATGTAGCTACTGTTAATTTATCTCTCTCCTCTATTGAGATTATTTCACAGATGGTGGCATTTGTATAGCATACTTATTTACCTAAAAAATAATCATGATATGTTTGTAATAGCATATTTATTTACCTTGTTTATTAATAAATGCCCTATCATTATTATTTTCATTATATATTTCTATGTATTGAATAAACCGATTATTAATAAAATCCTGAGAATAATATGATTATTCTTAAATGTTTTAATCAAGTATTGTTACGTACTTAGTCGAAAATAATACATTGAGATTAATGTGCGGTTGGTTGATGACAATATGTTGTCATGGATATGGGATATCAAGCAAACACATGACTAGATGTTAGAAGAACATTGTACTAGATTGACCTAGCATGAAATACTTATTGGATTATTATATGATAGTCACAACAATCTCATAGTGATAATGGTATATATTGTAACAGGCCGATTTTCAATGGTACCTGAAAATGCAATTTCAAAACCCCATTTCCATAAACCAAGTCCATGAATATTAAAGTTTGGTCCTTCAACTTTGTCTATTAATTGCTTAATCAAGATATAGGGATTAAATTGTAAAAATCATATCGATATATGTTTTTAATTGGCCAAAGAATTAAGGACTTCAATTGCAATTAACCAAAGCTTTAAAATGGAAATTAAACTATTTTGGAATATGTGTTAGTGGATGTTGGTGACTTAAACAATAAAACATGATTAGTATGTTAATTAAGAAAGATTAATTAAACTAATCAAATTTTAATTAAGGTATAAAATGCTAAAATAAATGGAGTTGTCATCTTTTTTTCCTTCTTTTTCATCGAACCAACTTAGAGAAAAACCTAAGGGAAACCATTTTTGAAGCTTTAGTATTTGGTCCTCAATTGGTAAGCTTTTTCAAGTCCCTTTCTTGTAACTTTTATGTTTTTTAAGTCATGAGAGCTTGATTTAGCTAGCCCATGTACCAATTTGTAAAACTGTTAAAATTTTTAAAATTTTTCATTGTTGATTTTTTGAATAAATTGGTGTTAAATTAATAGATTTTAAGCTTAGATTATGAAAAACAAGACTAAATTGTAATTTTTGGTTGTTAATTTTTACATAAGGACTAAAGTGAATAAATTGTGGAATTGATATGCAATTTCAGTAATAATAGATAGTAGAAGGTCTGCAATGAATTTAATTGAGGCCAGTTTTCAAACCACAACTCAAAATTTAAAGTTATGCCTATTTCGGTTTTAGGGACTAAATTGAATAAAAGGTAAAACTTTAGAGGTATTGGAAAAATGAAATTATATAGGTTTATACATAACATGGCATAATAAGAAAATGTTTGGTATTGATGAATTGTCTAAAATAATTGAATAGATCAAGAATTGGATCAAATCTGAGATAATTGGGAAAAAACCAAAATTGTCCATTAGTCCCTAAAGATTCAACTTGTTTGTTGTTTTGACAAGGTAAGTTCATATGGAATTTATGTTTTTGATTTGTGTATGTATGTTTGATTGTGCTCAATTGGTTGTGAATTGTATGAAAGGTGAGAATTGGATTAAATTACAAAATGATGGTTATAATTGAAAAAGAGGCCCGTGTGAACCTAGTAAATGTTAGGATACGATTGACATGCCAATAGGGTTTTGTCCGTGCTAGTACAATATTGATTACAGATGATTACTGAGGTCTAGAATTTGTTGTGGATACTCAAATACATGTGACATAGGTGTAGCTCAGACGAGTAACCTGATGTTGTTTTAAAGGTTTAGCCCAAACAGGTTGTAACACCTCCTACCCATATTCGTTGCCGGAATAGGGTACGAGGCATTACCGGAGTTTATTAAATTTTTTTCCTGATTCAATATAACCCCTTTATAGACATCTAACCTTCCCTGCAAAACTTAAACCGAGACCGATCCAAATCAACCAATCTAATTCAACATATTTTCAAAATAGATTCATGCATATTCATAAGATAATCTCATCACATACCAAACCAAGGTTTGTTAGCCACACCAATGGCTAACTTTACATTCATTTCATATTAATATTTACTTTATTAACTTATACATGCCACTGATTTTCAAAATAAAGTTTCTGGATATACCAAAATGTTGAGGTTGATAGTGTGATGTGTCTCCGAACGAAGCTGACCTCCGAGCTCTTAATACTACAAAACAGGGAAAAAGAAAACAGGGTAAGCACATTGTGCTTAGTAAGCTCATGTAACAAGAATTATACTTACCTAATATTTTCAATACAATACAATAAACATTTATACATCCATTCAATACATTGTTACCCTAACATGCACAAACTCAACATTCAAGTTAGTCTAATAATTTCAATGTATCAATAATATATATCGTGATTGATGAGCTCATCAACACCATGATTTCCATTCCATCATTATTTTCCCATTTTATCCCGTTGAATTTCTTGGAATTTCGATAGATTTTCAGGGGTACACTTAAGTGTATAAATCCGGGTCCGTCAATTCATATTCATGTGCGCACATTTCCATTTCAGAGAGCACACTCTCGCGAACCTCATCCTTACAGTGAGATTACCAGTCCAGGCTAAATCCCCTATAATATAAACTCATAGAGTATTTTCGGGATTACCAGTCCAGGCTAAATCCCCTGCAACGACAATTACTCTAATGAGCTTGGATCTGAATTACTAATCCAGGCTAAATTCAGACCCTAATTCGGATTACCCGTCCGGGCTAAATCCATTTTGCACATATTCTTCGGGAGGGCTATATCAGGATAGGATCACCTGTCCGGGCTAGATCCTTTTTACCGTCAATTCCTTTTCAGAGATCCATCGAATTTTCCTTTCATTCAACCGGGATTTATTCCCCTTTTTATCAAATATATCAATGTTTCATCAATTTTTATACAATGAACATTCAAATAATATTCACATCAATAACATGCATTTCAAGCATTTAAGAATATAATTGAAGTTACACAAACTTACCTCGATACTTGTTCGTATACAAAAATCTACTAATTCCGAACTTTTTCCTTTCCTCGATCTAACTTCGTATTTGAGTCTTCGGGATCTAAATAAATAAATTTAATCATCAATTTAACATTTCATGCCCATATGTACCATTCTCTACAATTCCACTATTATTTATAGTTCATTCAAAGCTATCTACTTGAGTCATAGTCACTAAATAATTTTTATCTTGAGTTACAGAACTCAAAATTAAGATCCGCTAATTTTTCCTAAAACTAGACTCACATATCTTCTTATCATAAAATTTTCAGAATTTTTAGTCTAGCCAATAAGTACAGTTTATTCTTTAAATTTACCCCTATTCTGCTGTATGACAGTTCCGACCTTTCTTCACTAAAAATTAATTATCTCCTTGTACAGGACTCGGATGATTTTTCCGCTTATTTTTGATGAAAATAGACTCATTAAGGATTTCAAACATATAAATTTAAGTCCATAATTATTTTAATAAAATTTTTGGTGATTTTCCAAACTCAAAACAGGGAAACCCGAAATCATTCTAACCTTGTCTCACAAAATGCATTATATCTCATGATTTACAATTCCATTGCTTACACTGTTTCTTCTATGAGAAACTAGACTCAATAAGCTTTAATTTCATTTTTTTTTCACCCTCTAATTAGATTTCTACAATTTATGGTGAATTTTCAAAGTTGGACTACTGCTGCTGTCCAAAACTGTTTTAGTGCAAGAGGTTTATTACCATTTTTCCCCTAAGCTTTTAATAAGTGATAATTTCGTCCCTACTCAATTAACCTCTCAATTGAGCTGATTTTTCTCAATTAACACTTTATTCTATCATTTTAAACTACTTTATATCCTTTAGAGATAAGAATTTTAGCACTAGATTTCAATTTCACACTCTTTTATAAATAGGCCCTAAATATCCACTTTCTATTCATTTCATTCAATAAAACCATCATATAATAAGATTAAAGCTTAAGTTTCATTCTAAATCATCATATACTTATAGCACTCAACCATGGTGACTTTCAATTTCTTCCATGAAATCAAAAACTAATGAATTTAATAGTAGGACCTACTTGTAAAAGTCTTAAAAGCACAAAAATTACAAGAAAAAGGCAAGGATTAACTCACTTGGTGCAAAAATTATGAAATACCAGCTTAAAGAACCCCTCCTATGGCGTTTTGGCTGATGAGAATGAAGAGAAATCTCAAGAAATCCATATTAGTCCTAGTTTTATTTAGTTAATAATGCAATATTCCAATTTTGCCCTTAAATCACCCATTTTCTTGCTGATTTTATGCCCTTGCCATCCGACCCAAATAAATTTTGGGTCTATTTGCATTTTAAATCCTTTCTCATTAAGCACTTAAGCTATTTAATCATTCTAACCACTTTTACCCCTTTTCCAATTTAGTCATTTTCATTTAATTAACTGCCCAAACGTTAAAATTTTCTAACGAAATTTTAATACCATATTACTAACATTTCATAAATATTTATAAAAATATTTTTGACTCGGTTTTACAAGATCAAGGTCTCGATAACTTGTTTTTACCTAATTTCTTTAATATTATTATTATTATTTTTTAACTAACCACTAAATCGGTAAATTTTTTTTATCGATATTTTCATACAATTTTCCTATCATATCAATATTTATGCAAAAATATTAAAATAAATTTCTCTTTAAATCGGATTTGTGGTTACGAAACCACTGTTCCGATAACCTTGAATTTAGGCCATTACACAGGTAACCTGACATGTATATATATTCATCTTGGACAAGCAATCAGATGTGTCATTATAAAGGTTTAGCTTAAACAAGTAACCTGACACGAATATACTTAGCTCAAACGAGCAACTAGAGTGACGTAGATACCTGTGTATTTGAGTCTGTATACTAGGATTCATTGGGCGATACGGTTTATATGAAATGAGAAATTGAAAAGAGATATAATGATATTGATGTTCACTTAGAGAAATATTGAATTGAGCTTGAATAATGTATTAGAGTAATGTTATGAACATGCATGTGATTATATTATCCCTTGATTGAATGAGATTGAAAGTTTGTTGTACAAAATGACATGAATTGGTATGATAAGTGGTTAAGTTGTTATATGGTTTGATTACATGTTAAAGCTCACCTTATTGATGCTTTGTTTCGCCATGTCTAGCAAATTATGTCAAGTTAAGGTTGTTTATTGTATTTAGATAAAAGACGAGGTAAGTTTTGTTTAATGCATTTGAACTTACTAAGCATTTTATATGTTTACCTAGTTTGTTTTCCCTTTTCCTTGTAGATTGTCACTTTGCGGAATATGTCAAGTCAGATCATTTTGAAGCTTACACTATCTTATCACTGAATCAGTAGATATTTGATCGTTTTGAGTTTAGTGTTGTGGCATCTATATAAGTGTTTTTGCATATACCTTAATTTATAAAAGTCTTGATGAGTTTGGTAGCTTTTGATGAATTTGGTATATGATGATTCTCATGTTGTTCATAGCAAATGAATTAGTTATACTTGACTTAGCAATGTTGGATGGTTTTGGGAAGTTAAAACATGAACCTATTTAGTTGGTATGTGAGTTAGAAATGCATGATTTGAAAATAGTTGGTACCTAGTTGAAATGATATATTTTGTTGTAAAGTTTGAGATATGTGCTAGTGAATGGTTGAATTGGTTCATGACTAGATGTATAAGCTATTAAAGTGTTGGTGAATGAATTGTGTATGTTTTGAAAGTGAAATGGCATGTTTTAATTTGGCATAGGTATAGGTAAGTATTTGAATGATTTGGTTTGTATGCCTTAATGACATTGAAATGCTTAAGGTTAATTGATGTTTAAGTGATTAATGTCATGAGAAGAAGTTGAAAATGGATGTTGGAGTTTGTTTGATAGGTTTTGATGCAAATGAAATAGGTAATTTGGTGATCACATTGTTAGGTTTGATTAGAAACTTGAAATACGTACCAAATGACTCAAATTTTACCAAAAATAAAGTCCACGTCTTGACGACCAACCTACCTTGTTGCAATGTCGATTGACAGTGAGTCATGTTGAGACGTCGGGTGGCCTGAAGTCACAATGTGACAAATTGTTTGGTGACATCACAACGTGGGGAGATGACATCAAGATGTTGGCCCTGAATTTATAAAACTTTGCAATTTGGTCTTATTTCGTACTCGGGTTGACAAAAGAGCTTTTGTAAGCTCGAATAAAACTCTGAAATGATTTATTTATGCCTTTTCTTTTTAGGCATAATTGTAAAAAAAAACCCTTAATGTTTGGGGGCTTTTGGTTTTGTGCCCTTAACCTTTTTATTTTTTGATTGACACCTTCAATGTTACGCGTTTTTCACAAATTAGTCCACTTTTAACGGTCAACGTGAGTTGACCATTAATTAGTCAACATAGTAGTCTGTTTGGCATGCCACATAAGCAAATGACATCATATATGATGTCATCTATTTAATTTTTTTTATTTCTCATTTTCTTTCTTCTTCCCCCTTTCTCTCTTCCCCTGTAAATCACACCAGTGAAGGATTTTCCTAAAACCCAAAGCTTTAAATTTGCTCTTTAATTAATAATTTAAAGCAAACACTTTTAAACACCCTTTATTTTCAGGGGAATGGTAATGCTGGATTCGAGATCCTGACATTGCATAGTTTGATGATGAGTGTTGTTTTGGCTATCATATTTGCCGAAATCCTCCTTTCCACCGCCGCAGAAATAAAAGAAACTAGATGGTTTTGGTGGAGAACAAAAACCCATTTCAATGGCTTGTTTGTTTCCCACTCGAAACTTGTCCCTCTGACCGTGTATTTTTTTAGTAATATATCTTTTACCTTTCTCGGTTCCTCCATATGTTCCGTACAATGTTCTCCATTTTTAAAACTAGAAAACTTACGTTCTTCCACCTTTTCAACAACTTCATTTTAACCACTATGTCTTTCAATGGCTTGAAATCTCACAATCGTTTCAAGTATTGCCTATTTTATTCACCACCCTTGTTTACTCCGTCGTGTACGGCTACTGGTTCTGGACGGCCAACAGGCTGAGAAGTGCTTGTTTCCCTTTTGTCCTTAATTGTCAAATTGTGTTATTAAGTTGCAATTTGGCGTCATATTAGAGTTTTAACGTTACATTTTATGAAAGGTAGGTGTAATGGAATTGGAGTTTGGGTTTTAAACTCTGTTCTAAATGGGGTAATTTTGTTGCTGTTTTTGAAATTTTATATTCAGAGTAGAAGAAAAAAAATTGGCAGAAATGGTGAAATTGGGAAAGATAAAGATTTGTGATAAAAAATTTATCTTTTAGGATTGGATTTTTATTTGTTTTTAAGGAATTTTGTAAAGATAATGGAAAAATAAGGACTTTAATCATATGATCTTCTTCTTCATCATCATCATCTGATTTTGATTCAATTGCATTTGAATTTCGATTACCTTGAAATAGAGGAAGCTTTCTCATCCATGTTTTCTTGTTTTCAGGCGAATCGTATTATTAAATTTGGGATCTACTTAAAACCTTTAAAATTTTAAGGGGTTTAAAGGTGATTATTAATTAAAGAGCAAATTTAAAGTTTTGGGTTTTAGAAGAATCCTTCAATGGTGTAATTTGCAGGGGAAGAGAGAAAGAAGGAAGAAGAAAGAAAATGAAAATGAAATAAAAAAATTAAATAGATGACATCATATATGATGTCATTTGCTTATGTGGCATGCCAAACAGACTACTATGTTGACTAATTAACGCTCAACTCACGTTGACCGTTAAAAGTAGACTGATTTGTGAAAAATGCAGAACGTTGAGGGTGTCAATCAAAAAATAAAAAGGTTAAGGGCACAAAACCAAAAGCCCCCAAACATTAACAGTACGTTTGGTTCACTGTAATGGAATAGGGCTATAATTGAATAGAGCTGTAATGGAATAGAGCTGTAATCAGTAATTCAACTGTTTGGTTGAATGGAATGGAATAGAACTGTAATAGTATTCTTGTGTTTGGTTGAATGGAATAATGTTGTAATAGCATAAGGAAAAAAAACTAAAATGACCAGAATACCCTTAGCAGAATTTTTGTTAGATAGATGATTATTGTTATTGTTATTAAATTTTAATAAGATTATTATTAAAAATAATTTAATAAAAATAATAAATAATTTAACCATATTTTAACATAATTATTAAATATAATTTAATAAAATAATATATAATTTAATAAAATTCTTAATATAATTATTATTATATGAATTAAAAAATCATAACATAGAATACTATAAAAATAATATATAAACTACTTTATTATTTTTAAACTGCAATACATATTTAATGTGCTAAAATATCATTAGTGAAACAAATAATTTAATGAACAATACATATTAAGAATTAAAAAAAAAATACATATTAAAAAAAACAATACATAATAAGTAAAGGATGTATGAAGATATTCTTGATGAAATGCTTAGGACAATTGAGTTCTCTCCCTTGAGGGCACTGCAAGTTCGCCCTAATATGGTGATTATATGACGAAAGTTGGATGTTATCCCTACCAGGTTGAAAAGCTCTTTTAATTACTAGTCATTTTGGTTTTCTTTGAAAATTTCTTCATTGATACTAGCTCAAGCCATGTTTGAAGATACTTATAAAGCTAAAAAAAAGACATGTCTTTCGTGCATTTTTAGGAAAAGAAAAAGAAAAAGAAAACGACAAATTTTTATTAATTCTTTTTTCTCATAAAAACTAATTAAAATTTCAATTTTTTTTTTACTAGCCTTCTTGTTATTTCTTTTATATTCAAAAGTATGCCAATCATATTCGATAGCCCCTATCTAATCATATTCATTTTCAATCATTTTTGTGTTTGAACTCAGTTTGTTCCTTTGTTTGAATAACACTTTTATTTAAACAAGAGAAAGTAAAAAGCATGAAATATCCCGTACTAGAAGTATATAATAACATTTGTTTAAATAACATTTTTATTTACCATAGCTGTAAGACTAGAAATATATAATAAGAAATATATAATAAGCTACCAGACTACAAAAGAAGCTGCTCATTTAATGAATCCAAACTACATTACCAAGAAGAAAAATCCCACCAACTCAACCTGCTTGCCTGCCTGTCCTTCCTACCTTTTACTTTGCTACTCAACAGTCTTATTTCAAGGTTCAATCACGAACAGAGGCTGTAAAGATGACAAAAAAGAACGTCCGAGCAACAGAAAACCAAAACAAAAAGGAAAAAAAACAATCAAATTTACTTCAATCCACAATTCAATACCCATCCATCCATCCAATACATTATTTGTACACATAAGATTTTATTCCTTCTCACCCTTACAATGCTCTAAGCAGCAGAGGCATTGATTCTTTTGTGGAAGGGAACTGCACATTTGTCCAGCATCTTACATTAGCTGTCCTAACAACTTATATACCCAATAAAGATATTTGCAGTCTAACTCCTATGCATATTTTATTTGGATCACTCCTATGTATAAGAGAAAATGAATTGATAGTCATCAAGATCAAGCTTATTTGAGTCTGCATTCATCCACAAGCATGGTAATTGTGTAGCACATAGCCTAACAATCATTTTAGAGTTTGAATTAGAAACAAAAATGCATGATATTGTGGTCATTCTAACCCCTTTCAGCATGTCAACTACAGGTAAAATTTTGAACTTTCTATTCAAATTCATTCATCAATGGTTGCCAAACCCAATTTAATCCTACACTACATGGTACTTCAAACTACAAATTTTTAGCATTATGATACATAGAAATTATGGTCAATATCACAAATCTCAAATTGCAATGCTTTATTGAATAGAAATAAAATCAAGTAGCTAGACTATGGAAAGAGATAAAAAAAAAAGTCCAATTTCTACACAAGAATTGAACATCAGCATTCATAACATAAAACAATACTTTTCAGCAAGCACCATATAATAAATAAACATATATCTTATTTTTAGATATAAAATAATCAAATATAAATACCAATAATGAATCAATAAAATAAGTATACAAACAATAATATTATTATTAACTATATAATCAAACAATAAATGATTTTTAAACGAGGTTTACATGATTTATTAAACAGGCTTTAAACGAACATGAATGAGCTTGTTCATGAACATAAAAGAGGTGAACAAGCTTTATTTGTGTTTGGTTCTATTAACAAATGAGCCTCGAGATATTGTTTATGTTCATTTATTTAGCTTGATAAACAAATAGAAACTGAATTGTTCATTGAACTCTATTACTTTACAGCCCTAATTAACCGCAACAACAAGCACTAAAAATAAATAAATAAAACTACACCCAGCAGCAAATGAGCTCACAGACCTTTTCTATTTGCTATGTTCGACGAGACTCTATGAATTAGGCTTTGGAACATTACAAGGACCTACAGTAGCCTATAGATAACATAATTAACAAAATAATGCACAAAATCAGTAATGTTAAAAAAAATGAGCTTCCCATCTCAAACTAAATAAACACACTCATCCGATAATTCAAGGCATCAACATCCGGATTGTCTTCAATTCAAGCGTGAAACTAGCTCTCTGAAAATTGGACTTGAAATACTCCAAAAGTGAAATCATTTACAAAAGCAATCTAGATGGAGACCTTAGAGAAAAGCAAATCGACTTAGCAATGAGAAGGCTGGGAAGATCCAGAGAGAGAGAGAGAGAAATGACCTGCTGGTATAAGACATAGAGGATCAAAGCGACGTCGTTAGAGAACCTGGAGGCAATATCTTTGGTGTTGGAATTGGGAGATCCATCGAAGCCAGCGTAAGAAGCGGCCGCATAGAATCGTTTCGGATATGCTGAACCAGAGTTTGCCCTCGCCATAGTTGCCATTTTCCCCCCTTTTCTTTGATATGAGATTTAAATACGTATAACATTTATGCCAAGTTTAAAACTCCAGAAATAATGTTTCTTTGTTACTTTAGGCTAAGAAAAATTTGTAGAGAGGAAAACGAAAGGAATAAAGGAAGAGAGGAAAATGTTTACCAGAAGGAGATGAGTGAGAGGATTACTACTGGTTGGAGTTTAAAGAAGAAAGGAAGGAAGGAATGTAACGACCTCAAAAGTACGGTATCAGAAAATAAGCTATCGGATCTCTGTTTTTAGTAAACGGACTCGTAAATATTTATTAAAAATTATTTATGAATTTTGTCATGTCTTTAATTAGATTTTGATTAAGTAAATTTAGCTTAATTAAGAGCAATTAGGAAAAAGGACTAAATTGAATAAGGAATAAAAGTTTAATTATGGAATAGAAAAATATTAAAGGACTAAATTAGTGATTAAACCAAATGGGTGACATGTGTATGTTAGAAAATAAATACATGTGTGCTTATATTATTGGTACAAGTGTATATTAGATATATATTTACTTAATTATTAAGTAAAAGATATTTATTTATTTGTTGTTATTATTATTAATAATTTTGTAAATATTATATTTTATTAAATGTTGAGATAATGACAAATGTATGGTGATGGAAATATGCATGTGTATATGAGTGTATAATACATGTGTATTATTTTTATTTGTTATTAATTAGATATTTTATTAGAAATTATTAATTATGTAAATATTATAATTTATTTAATAAATAATAAGTGAAGACAAGTGTGTGGCAAGGATTGATACATGTGTATATATGTGTATGTATACAAATGTATGTAAATAATTAGTTATTATATTAGATATTTATAATAATTAATTAATTAAAGTAAATAAAGTAAATAAATAAATAATAAAAGAAAAAGAACATAGAAAAGAAATAGAGAAAGAAACGTGAGATAGGAAAGAAAGGAAAGAAAGAAAAGAAAAAGGAAAATTTAGGGTTTTGAAGCTTCAAGTTAATTTGGTAAGTTTAATTAAGCCATTTTCTTATGATTTTGATGTTTTTAGAGTCTTAGAGAAAGATACTCTTGAATTTATGTGGAAATATTGAAAGTTGATAGACTTTTGAATAGTGTTTATGTTGAGAAAATGATGGAATTAGGGATTAATTTGATAAAGTTATTGATTTGAATTGATTTAGGGACTAATTTGTAGAATAGATTTTAAGTTTTGAGTTTTAGGGGCTAAATTGAAAGAAATTCAAAATTATGGAAAAATGATGAAAATTTGATAGTTATATTGAAGTTTTGATGCAAATTGAATAAGAAAATGATGTGATTTGTAAAAAGGAAGAAGATGAATGTGTTTAGGACAAATTTGGTATTTAGGTAAAAGTTGCATGGAAAGTTAGTAATTTATATAAAATATGTGTGTTATTAATTAATTGTAATTATGTTAATTTTCATAGCAAACAAGGAAATCGAGGCGTTAAATACGAAAGGGAAGGAAAAAGTGATCGAGGAGTAAATACGACAAATTCGGGTTTGTATTATCATAATTCAACCCATTTATTATTATGTGTTCAATTTCATTATGTATAAATGCATGGAAATGAAATTAATGTAAGTAGTGATATTTGAATTAAATCTGATTTGGAATTAATTGGTGAATGTATGATTATTTGAATAGATTTGGAAATGATTGGTGAATGTATGAATATGTGAATTGATTTGGAATTGATTGGTGAATATGTGATTATGTGATTTTGAAGCAAGTTGAGATTGAAATACATATTGAATTGAGAGACTAATTTGGATTGTGAATATGAAAAATTATAAATTGAATGATATTGAAATGAAGTATGCATATGGATGAGTATTTGATGGAATATATGAGGAATTATGATTGGAAATCAATTAATTTAAGTTGAATGTGATTATTATGAAATGTATATGGAATGAAAGTATGGGAAATTGATTGAGTTGAAATGTGAATTGAAGTGAAAATATCTGATTTTGTGAAATTTGAAACAAATTGTGATTGAATTGAGAAATATGTGAAAAATGTGACCTAAGTGTTAATTGATGTGAATTCGATATTGAAAGTGAAATTACTATGTGATTCAGATACCCTATTAATTAGTCGGGCTTAGTGGATATAATTGGCATGCCATAGGATCGGAATAGTTCAGAAATTCTTCGACCTTGAGTCGATGAGGCACTTGGTGTGCCATAGATTTGCTTCGGATAGTTTCGATGAGGCTTTGGTAGCCACTTCGCTTCGGCTCAACCGATGAGACACGTGGTGTGTCATAGATTTACTTCGAACTATCCGATGAGGCTTTGGTAGCCACTTTACTTCGGCTAAGCCGATGAGGCGTTGGTCGCCATTCTGATATGTTAAGTGGACCCGTGTATCTGCCAAGGTCCGAGTCATGTTAATAGGGGTAAATAAATGAAATGAGTAAGTTATATAAATTTGATTATTTGATCAGTGAATGAAAAGTGAAAAAGATGTTGTGATATGAAATGTGAAATGAGATTGTGCAATGAGATTGTGACATGAACCAAAGGTTCATGAAGTGTAATACTTGAAATGTGAATGTGGATAATTATATATGGTTATGGAAGGAACCAAAGATTCTTGAATTTATATGTATGATTTATTAGTTATTCATACATGTTATGATATTGTTTTGTTGCTATAGTTTGAATTATGATAATACCACTGAATATTTCCAATACTCAGCGTACGGTTGTTTTCCGTGCGCAGGTTAGGTAAAGTTGTGGTTCAGTCAAGCATCCAAGTCAATCCCGACCTCAGCTCCAATTTGTGGTGATGTATCTATCTTTTGGTAATGTGGCATGTACTAGGTTTAATATGTGTTACTTGTAAATGTTTATGTTAGTATGTAAAAGTGGTTTATAAACTTTAAGAAGTTTTTGGAATGAATGAATGAGTTTTTGCCAAGTTTAGAAATGAAATGAATGGTATTTGATTAAGGTTTATAAGTCAATAATTTGGGCATGTATTGGGTATGTTTTGTAGGTAAAAATAGCTTAAAAATGATGAAAAATATGGTTTTCACATGGTCAAGACACATGGGCGTGTGCCCAGGCCGTGTGGGAAAAATAGACTTGCACACAGGCTAGTCACACGGCCGTGTGTAGCAAGTCAGAACTGCCCACGGCCTGGCCCCACGGCCATGGGGATCCACACGGGCAAGCCACATGGCCATGTCCCAAGCCACACGGCCATGTGCCCCTGTTTTCTAAGAAAAATTTTCAAAGTTCCCGGTTTAATCCCAAATCATTTTCTAAACTTATTTTGGGCCCCGTAGGCCTATATTAAGGGCTATTTGATAGAAATTAGATGGTTTTAGGTTGAAGCTCAAATTTATGTCTCGTTTTTATTTTGTATGTTAGTGTATAAGCCCGGTAATGCCTTGTAACCCTGTTTTGGTGACGGTTTAGGGTTAAGGGGTATTACAAGGAAGGTGAGAAATTGGTGAGGGTAAAATTGGGGAGACGAATGATTTTCTAAACAACAAATAACCATTCGGTAGAGAGGAGACGGAATAGAAATGCTCTCTAATTTCTGCATAAGGCTGTAATGGAATACACCCGTAACAGGTATTCCACTCAACCAAACTGCTGTTTGTGGTGGGCCCATTGAATAGAATTGTAATACTTAAACCATTACATTGAACCAAACAAGCTGTAAGGGTTTTTTTTTTTTTTTTTTACAATTATGCCTTTTTATAATTCAATCATGATTGATGTTTGAATGCACGTGAAAATAATTATTTTATTGTGAATCTGACTGTAGTTGCTTTGACAATGAATGTAAAAACCAATAACTCGAACCCGACGATTAGGTCGGGTGAAGGGTGTTACATATATGATCCTTAGACTTAAGGTCATTATAGTTCTAACATCAGGAGTCATATACTTTAATATAAGTTAAATATCTTTCGTAATTTGTAGTACTATAAAGAGCATTGTTAGGTATATCATAAACTATGTAGTGATATATGAGTGATAAAGACAGTATTTGTCCTTACTACAAAATAGAAATGATATCTTAGGCTCTTTAATCAAGTAAATTTAGAATTGCGTGGTCATATCAAATTAGTTGATATGGGATATCTCGACCTCCTTAATCAAGTAAACCTTTGAGTTTTTCAATTTTAGAGAAACACCATTTAATATAAAGTGTTAAAGAAACTTTACTGACAACTTATGATATTTCTAGCATAGGAAACTAGAAACCTTGAGTTTTCCTAGGCGGAATAACAACTAAGAGCATAAAAGAATAGGCAGGGAGGAAATAAAAATGCCAATAATTTTGATTAAATCGACAAATTTCATAAATGTCGAGGGTTAAATTTTTTTTTTAGAATTAGGACTAAACTGATAGAATGTATAAATTTTGAAAGGATAAATTTATTTTTAGACTAATAAAAAAGGCCACATCAAATTTACATCATCAACTTAACAAAAAAAATCTAATTTCTAAAGCTTTAGTGACTAAATCGAAAAACTTTTATAATTAGATGACCAAAACAAAAACACTCACATAATGTAATTTACAACTACCGGATCATCCAACCATTTCAAACTTAAACAACATAATAACTAAAAAAGAGTTCAAATAATTTAGTGATCAAATTGAAAATATTCACAATTCAGTGACTAAAATAGAAACACTCAAAAGGTTTAGTGACTAATTAGGAGCTTACCCTTTTTATTTTTTCTGTGAATTTTTTTTTCATTTATTGGAAGAAACATGTAACCAAATATTAATAAGCACATTGGAGCAAACAAATACAAATCCCAAAAACTCATCAACTAAGCCGAAAACTCAGTAATTTTTTTTTATGTGAAATAATATTTTGTCATTTTCCTTTTTTCTTACCTTTCAGAAAAAAAAGTTTGCCTTGTTCTTTCAACTCAGATTTCTCTCTTTTTAATTCCGCTTTCTCTGTTACCATCTACTTACCTTAAACCCTAGGGATCTATCTATGGCATTCAAAGTTTTGCATATACCGGAATCGAACTCCAAGTGATCGATACCGTGCTTATTCGCATCTTTATGCCATGGTGGTCTGCAAATGCCGCAAGGTACTTTTCTTTTTTCTGTCAATTTAATGCAATCTTTTGATCCCTTCATACATTCACTGCCACTCACAACTGTATATCTACATTTCTTCGTTTCGATTTTTCCGTTTATTTTTGGGGAAATTGTGCCGGAATTTATAATTATTCGTTGGAGATTCTGGATCTATCAACAAATTTAATTTGTTCATCGCCTTCAAGAATTTACGCCTTCCTCAGATCTCCGTTGTCTTCAGTTTAGAGTTCTATTAATCGGAAAAATGCGAATTTGATTATTTTAATAAAATAACCGAAGAGCGGAGAAATTGAGCTTGATATTTAGGAGGTTCAAGTAGAATGTAGCCTTTTATGTTATGAATTAAGTAGTGTGTATTAATACGATGATTTTTAGAGCGGACGGGGTTTGTTGATATCGAAGATACATAAATGCCTGTGTAAACCTCCATTCATTCTTTCATTGTTTCAGGCGACAAAGTTATATTGTTTCGTGCACAAGGTTCCTGTTTGTGGAGAATGCATATGCTTTCCTGAGCACCAAATATGCGTGGTAAGTTTATAACATCCTACTCTCTTTTAACTCAAAACCATATTTCCAAGACTTCAACTTGGTTCAAGCAGAATGTAGTTAAACTACTGTGACTAGGAGCAAAAATTAAAGAATTCTATGAGTAAGAATGGGCATGGATGTATCTATTTGGGAGGCGTTAGAACTGTTCTTGCAAAAGAGTACAACTTCTATGGAAGCTTTATGTTTCTGGATATGTTAGACTTGTTAATAACTTTTACTCTTTTATTGATAATTATTTTTTACTCCCTTCATTATAGATCTTCGTGTACATTTTGTTATTTTTCTAAATTGTATGCAATATCATAATTATGATTTCTGCTGTGTATATTTAACAGTGGATTTCTGCTATGTATATTTAACAGTGTTACAAAGCAATTCTTAGTAGCGATGTTTATGAAATGCTGTTCACAGCTTATAATTGTTTTTTCTTTCCCTTTTGCTCTAGATACGTACTTACTCAGAATGGGTAATAGATGGAGAGTATGACTGGCCTCCCAAGTGTTGCAAGTGCCAAGCCATTTTTGAGGAGGGGGCTGGCTCTGAAAAAACTCGGTTGGGTTGCTTACGTATGTGTTTATACTGATGTAGATACTGCCTCCTTTTTTCTTTCTTTCAAACAGCATGTTGTAGTTTTGTTTTATAATCTCACTGTTATATTTTTGCTACCCTAGATGTCATACATACAAATTGCTTGATTTCACATATTAAAAGCTTTCCTCCGCACACTGCATCTTCTGGATACGTGTGTCCTTCATGTTCTACATCTGTAAGTTTCCTAAAAGCTCTTTAGCCTCGTGCTTCTGCTTGGTATTGTTTAAGTGGTTAATATATGTACACAGCATTGATGGTGCATGTCCTTGAACCTCACAACTTAATAGTAGTTGGAAACATTTAAATGCTAAATGTGTTTGTGGATAGGAGATGGTTAACTGTGATAAAAACTATTGTGATGCTACTTCTGCCTTTGGAGCTAGTCATATGAGTATTTAACGGAGGCAGAGTCCTTCACTGATTAGCCTTTTTTTGACATTTTCTAGGAATTTTATTTGATTGAAACTTCTCCATGGGCTTCGCAAAAGCAGATAGAGGTTAATAAATGAACAAGATGTAACTGGCATTCTCTATTGTGTGGGAAGAATTTCCATGATCTGTTAGTCAAGGACTCAAGACTGTATAATTTGTTTGTGGCATGACTTAATTTCTTTACTTGTTTGCTTGGGTTATGGCAGTTCTGTTGTTGGTCTTGGTTATAAGTTACTTCTGTCAGTATGACTTGTCTCATTTTGAATGGTTTCTTGCCCAGATATGGCCTCCCAAGATTGTAAAAGATTCGGCATCCCGTCTTCATTCACTGCTGAAGGACACTATTATGCAGGTCAGTTCGTGGTTGGTTTGGCTGTTAGAAAGAACTGTTCATTCCATATAAATTGAACTTTGCATAACTTTTGTCCCCCTTTCAATATTTGCTTATCAAACTATTCTTCTGTCTTTTTTTAAGAAAATATCATATTGGTTTTGGGCGCTTAAGAAGTACTATTCTTGTGACTTGCCAACTTTAAGTTGTAATCCAATTGTTACACTTTTCGCGTATGCTGCTGATCAAGCTTTATTTTGGCCTTTCAGTGGTCGACATGAAAGTCACAAGATTTAACTGTTCCCGTGGTTGAGGTTCCAAAATGGATGGTGTACATTCTGCCAAAAAAAATTTCTCCTTTCAAATGCATTATTTAACTGATTCAACTTCTTCCAGTGAAAGTTATCGTAAAATGTAGGCCATGCAAGTCTGCAATGGCCAAGCCTTTTCATTCAATGTCATCTAAAAGCATAGAATGACAAAAAAGTTTCTGAAATCTCATTGACCGTTTTGGCCATCCCAGTATTTGAGGTGCCCACTCAATCTTCTGATGCTTAAAAAAGCTGAAGGTCATAATTTGTCTATAAAATTGACCTTTAAATCTGTTAATTATCTGTAATAAAGCAGCAAAGAAAAAGGGTTTTTGATTGATTGGGATTTTAGCATGCTCTATATAGCAGATTTCCATATCGTAGTTTCCATTTTAGCATGAATACAATTCAAGTGTTTATCATATCTGCTACTATGCGATATAGCTTTTAAATGACTTGCTATTGTGCAGACTGGCATGGAGAAGAATTTGTTTGGATATCATCCTGTTTCTCTTAATACACCTGAGCCTTGTGGTCCTCCTCCTGCTATTATGCGATATAATGGGAATTCATCAGCCTCTGAGGCCAAAGATGAAGGATACTCAGCTGTTGGCCCTCGTAAACTTTCAGTGTCAGAAATAATGGAGATAGATAGTCCTAGTTCAGCCGGGAATTACATGAAAACTTCAAGTCCTGTTGCTGTAAGTGAATTTTTTTGGATTAACTACTGTATGTAATATGAGTTGTTCAAGTCATGTTATTTATTGTGCTTGTATATATCAATTTTATTTATGCTAGTTGTTTGTTTCTTATCTTGGGTATTTTGTCTAATGTTGCTATGTAACCCAGCCTATTGCTACAACACGAAAGGGTACAGTCCATGCTGATCGGCAGAACTCTGAAATCTCCTATTATGTTACAGATGATGAAGATGGAAATCGTAAAAAGTATTCTCGGAGGGGTATGTTAGACCCTTGGTTCATCAAGTGATTTTCTGCTGTCTAATTTATTTGAACTTCTCCGATTTGTTCTTCTTTTGAGACATTTTTCATCTAGCTTTTCTTAATACATCTATATAAAGTTTAAGTGTGTTTGTAATGGAGAACTTAGATAAGATAAATATTTCTTGTGCCTAAGTTGTGATTTCATGTTCATGATTCTGTTAACTCTCTTTATAATTTGTTGTTGTAGGTTCACTTCGTCATATGTTCTTCAGAGCATTGATTCCCTTCTGGTCAAGTGCATTACCTTCTCTACCAGTGACTGCACCTCCTCGTAAAGATGCATCGAATGCAGATGACATCCCTGAAGGTCGATTGAAGCATCAAAGACCAACACGGATGGATCCAAGAAAAATACTTCTTGTCATAGCAATCATGTAAGTCCACACCTCTTTTTTTGTATCTGGAATAAGTGCCAATGCCTACAAATGAACAAACAGATGTACCTTTCTGTCTTATGCATAAATTTACATATTTGTTATTAATGTCGATCTCTTCTTGTGTTTGTCTATTCATCTTTCCTTCTAACCTTTGGGTGGTGAAATTGATATCTCAATGGATACCAGTTAAGTTGGAGAGATAGAAATAATGAGTGAAAGCAGACTCTGTTCTTTTGGTCGAGTAGTGAGACGGGTTCCTTTATTCTCCTCCTCCTGGCTACTAATTTTTTATTATTTGGTTATTTGCGAGAGAATTTAATGATGGATCATGAAGTGACTGTCTTTGTATCAAGTGCAGATGTATAAATGGAACCAACTTAAATTGCAGAGTCTAGAGTGATTATAAACTTTTGATTCACTGTGTATGAATTATGGTTTATGCAGGGCCTGCGTGGCTACTATGGGTATTCTGTACTACAGAATTGCACAAAGGGTTGTCGGGGAGGGAGATCTGGGCGACGATGAGCAAGCAGCGCAGTAGTAACTAACAAAACCTAGGATGAAATTCGTGAGTGAAATTGTAGGTAGTTCAGAATCATTTTTGCTTTCTGTCTGTCCCCTTCAATCATGAACTATTTTAACAGAGTCACTGCTTAAAAACTGATTCCAAATTTGCTGCAACTGACTAGTTTTAGAAACATTGAGTGAAAAAAGAAAAAAGAATCCATGACATGTCTCATAGTAAACTTGCAAGGATGCTATGATATGATTAATAAATATTCATGTTAATAAAAGATTTTATGTACACATTTATTTGTACTCCGATTTAAGTTTTGTCTTCAAATCTTAGTTTCTATTCTTTTTCCTTATCTCCAAGATTAGACATCTTTGATTTTTTTATTTTATAAAAAAAAAGATAAATAGAAAAGTTATTTTTTTTTGGGGGGAGGGGGGGGGGGAGTAGAAAATTTAGTTGATTTTTCTTTCTTTCCTTTCTCGTAGTTGGTAAAGATTTGGTTTCATTCAAAGTTCATCATAATGAATATAGAGAGTTTTTGGAAGAAAAGAATTGTAATCATCACGTGATTGACCCAATACAAATAATTTCCGTGAAGTTCATGTTTTTATTTGTTTATTTATTTCTTATGCTTCGGAGGCTTTTTACTTTTTGACAATTTTTATCCAACAAAAATCACGTTGATTAGTCGATTGGACTGATTATCAATTTTACCCAATCCAGTGCCACATTTTAATGAATCAATTATGAATCGAGTTAAAAACTGAGTTAAACAAATAATATAAAAGTGGTTTTATTATTATTATTATTATTTTTAAATCTAGGTACTTCAACTGAGTTGGCGTCATGCCATTCAATTAGATAAAAAAGAGAGTTAAAAACTATTTATAAAGTAGCAAATAATATTATATTGTTATTTGGGTATCAAGTACTTGTTTCTCTTAGATTGAAAACATTGGTTAATCATTTCATTTTAAAAATTTAGAGATTTTCTTTTAGTTTTTTCAATTACTCAAAGAATTTCAAGTATACCACAAGAAAATTAAGGTATGTTTTAAATTATTTAATTACTTAAAAATAACCAAGAAAAAAAATTTCAAAATCTTTAGAATACTTAAATTGATTAATCTTAATAACTTTAATCTCTTGCTTTTCATTTCAATTTTTATTTCTAAAAAAAAGTAAAGATTATCCATTTTTTTTTCACCCCAAAACTTCAATTGCACTGTCAAAAATCGAAGAAAGGAAAGATTGAGTATTGTTGGTTTTATTTTAATAAGATAAGATAAATACAAAATTTAATACTTAAAACCATTTATTTTGATCTAATTGCTAAGATCATTTTGATTCCCAATTTAAAAGTTCTTATTATAGTTGTCACATATTTATTAGGTTATTATTCTTTCTCTAATATTTAACACATACACCTTGTCATCATTTATTGGTTCTTGGACAAGTATAAATAATTAATAATAAATACTATGTAATTTAGTTAAATATTTAATAGGTCAAAATGTGCAAAAAAAAAAAAATATCTCTCATCAGTAAAGTTTTTAAAATAATTTAAACGAGATTAGCAAAATAAAATAAAATAAAATAAATATATGTCAAAAATTAAAATATTATTATTGTATAAAAATAATATGTATATGTGTATTTGGAAAGGCATATTACAATTGAATGTAATTACTTATGTAATTAATCTAAATGTCACATTCCTCTAAGAACTGGAGAGTGTAATTGGGCTGCTTAATTACACTCAATTTAATGAGACTCACTAATTATAATGGTCATTCAAACATATTACATATGTGTAATTAGATGCAATCACACGTAAATTCAATTGTTAAGTGACTTTCGGAACGCACCCTAAATCAAATGCATTTTTTAAATATTATTATCTATACTTAAAATCTGTTGTTTTCTTGTTATTTCTCACTAGTTTGATATTATTTCGCTATTATGTTGCTACTATTTTATTGTTATTGTTTGGATATTGTATAATTCTTATTTTATTGTTAATTTTACTATTATTTTTAAGATATTTGTTTGTTAGGTTGCACCTATGGAAGTATTATTTGAAGTATAAAGATTTAAAAAAAAAATTATTTTCAATTTGTGGGGTTTTTGATGTATTATATTTTAAAAAAATTATATAAAAAAAATTAAGCGGAAGTTTAGCATTTTTATTTAGGTCCGGCTAAACTCGAGCCTAAAATTTTGTCGAGGTCCTACCCGAACCCGACCCATAGACACGTCTATGTCCAACTCAATTATTAAATTACCAAAAAGCCATTATTTTAACAATATTTTAGTCTTTTAATATAAAATCCAATATATATATTATACAATTTTAACTCAAAACACCATCACAGCAGCTATTTAGTAGTACTATTTCAATTAAAATAATATTTAATTTTCAAGTGGATTTTTAATATTGTAATGTAATATTTTATGATTATAAGAATATATATTTAATTCTGTATAGTTAGCAGCCCCAGTGAGATAAAGCAGTCAAGGAAAGTTGCTTGCAAATCGTAAATAATGGGGAAAAAAGGTTGTCAAATTAGCTTCGCAGTTTGCTTGCACCCACTGAAACACCCATTTCCAAACAAAAAATCTGCTCAGCTGTCTCCCACCCCCACCATTTGACTGTTTCAGTTTATTAACATCATCAACCTCATCTATCATATAACATATATATATTTTTATATATGCATTTTGAAGCAAGTAAGCAATATATTCATCCACTCGTATCGCTTTCAGAGATTCTTATTTTTTTTTAAATTCCTTTTAAATTTGTTTCTTTTTTCTTTTTTTCAATTTTGTCAACAAGGAAACGTTGCTATAAATACATAATGTTGCAACCTTAGGATTGTAAGCTTCATAATACAGGTTTAGAACTCCAAAAGTTTAGGGTTTCAAATATAGAGTTAAAGCTTAAGAGTGATGGAAGGCTTAATCCCTTATCTCATCCATGCCATGAAGAAGCAAAAGCCTGGCCACAATTACAGGTCGGCGTCGGTGGGATCTAGCCGTAGCTACCATTTGTTGGAGGGATCGTCTCACCGGCGAACAAGGTCTGAGTTCCAGCCGCCTGCGACGGTGGAGGTTGTTGAGCAGAGGTCAGGTTTGGGGTACAACAGCGGTTCTTCAAGTGTTGGTTCCTATGCTCATCAGCAAACTTCAGTGGGGAACACTGGTGATGTTAGACGACGATGATTGGGTTGTTTAAATGTTTGGTTGCATGGATTTGTTTATTTATTTTGTTGTGATGAGCAGCAAGCAAGAGTGCTGTCAAATAGGGTAAAGTTTTTCATCTCAAATAATGGCTTTTTGCCTTTAATTCAACATTCAAACCGTGTATTGTAAAGTAATAGCTTTGTCATGTAGTCACCAATTATGGCTTAATCACCGCATTGATGTCTGGATACCCCTATCATATTTATTACTCGGTGGGGAACCCCCCATATAAGATTGTGGCTCTTATAAGAGATTTTTAAAATTTGTGAAGAATTTAAAAAAAGATATTTATTTTTTGAATTTAAGTAAATTTACTTTTAAAAATTTAAAAATCCTGATATAAATTCATTTTCTACAAATTCCTAACTAAAAAAAAATATGAACGCACAAAAAGTTTGAAAGTTTTACAAGAGAATCTTTTTAAAAAAAATTATTTTATATAAAAAATAAAAATAAACTGTAAAAATAGTCATTTTGTTTGCCTCATATTACATTTTAATCACTTATATTTGAAAGATTATATTTTAGTCACTTACGTTATCATTTTATTATAAAGTGGTCGCTTGGTCATTAAGCTCCGTTACCTCCCGAATAACAATCCTACGTGGTAGTCCAAATGGGGTTTAAATGCCAACTTGGATGTCCAACTGGGACGAGAATGATTTTTAATTAAATAAATTTAATTAATTAAAAATTTTAAATTAATTATACCTTGAATTGGAAAAGAACAACCGTTTGTCTCATTTTTCTTTTAGTTTTCTTTTCTATTTTAACTGAAAAACTATTCTCATCCCAATTGGACATCCCAATTGGCATTTAAAACCCATTTGAACTGTCATGTAGGATTGCCGTTAGGGAGGTAACAGAGCTTAACGACACAGTGACCACTTTGTAACAAAATGATAACTTAAGTGATTAAAATATAATTTAAGGCAAATAAAAACATTGATCCCTAAAAATATAATCGAAAAGTGATTATTTTTACAATTTACCTAAAAATAAATTCATTTATTCATCTATTAAAACCAGAAAAATCTTTAATATTTTATTTTCTCACATTTTTTTTAGAATTTCATAAGATAGGTGATAATTTTTTTAATACTTTCAAGTGTGTCTTCCTAATTTGATAACAACTCTTCTCTTCTTTTCTTTTCAACATTTATTAATTTTTTTGATGGTAAAGGACAAGCTCTATCAACATAACAAAGACTTTAGTCTCTACAACTCACCGCATTTCTAGAGTGATTGCAAGCACTTAATATGATAAAGAAATCAGCCCCGGATGGTCTAAAGCGGTGAGCAAAAATCGACAAAAGATTTGAGCATTCACCAAACTAAGAGGACAACTTGTGAAACTAAAGTTACATATACATAAGCAAGACTAGAAAACGTGCTACAAAAGCAGACAAAACTTTTAAAATTAAAAACTTATTAAACAATGAAAAAATAAACAAAAAAACATATAAAACTTAAGATAACACATGTCCAAATCGACTTGTGAAATCATTTATTCTTCTGAAATACTCTCAAAATAAAAACAGATTAAGAAGCTGACGAAGAGCCACCCACTTTCCAAGAAAAACTACTGGTGGCTGGTGTAGTTTTAGCAAACGACTAACATTGTCATCTGTCCATCACAACTTATAAAGACAACAAAGATGCCCACAAAATATATTGGCAAATTGGAAAGAGAGAAGACATGTGGAGTGAATGAGAATAAGAAAGAAAGAAAGGGTTGGTAGTGTAACATCCCATTTCTCTGAAGTATCAGAACAGTAATTTCGAGGCACAAATTTGACATGTAAGTTCATAATATTATTATTTAATATTTACGAATATTATATGGTGTATTGATAAAATTTTGATTTAATAATTTGTGCTAAAAGGAAGAACAATTAGGTTCAAGTGGTAAGACCCCAAAGTTAAGTGGTTTTAAAAAATGAGGTATCGAGACCTTATTTCTATAAACCAAGTTGTAAATATTTTTATAAATATTTATGAAGTGTTATTAAAGTTGTATTAAAGTTTCGTTTAAGAAATTTTAATGTTTAGATAGTTAATTAATTGAAAAGAAATAAATTGTAAAAGCTACAAAAATTAAATTTTATTAGTAAATGAGTTAAATAGAATAATTGAAGGGATTTAAATGACAATATTGCCGTATTCAATTATGATTCACGGTGAATAAGTGGTTTTAGTTGTTTAAGTTAAAGTTTATAATTAAAATAACATTAAATTAATAAATAAAACATAAAAATAAGAAAAGAAAAATTCCATTCTTTTTCATTCTTCTCTCCCACCGAATGAGCCACCATGAAGGAAATCTTGGAAGCTTCAAATGCTTTAAACATTTGGCCTTCTTGCATGGTAGGAAATTTAAACTCGTTTTTAGTAATTTTTATGTTTTTGTGATTGTTGTAATTAGGTCTAATTAGCTTTACCTTCGTTTTTGAAACTTTAAAGATTTTGAATGTTGCTATTGATGAATTTTGCGATTTTAGATGTTAAAAGATGAAATTGGAGTATTAGTTGTGATTTATAAGTATTTTATTAAATGATTTTGATGAATTTAATGATTAGAGATTAAATTGTTGAAATAATAAAGATATAAGGACTTTGTATGAAATTGTTGCAAAAATAGGCTGAAATGGTAGCTATCAACATTCGTCTGATATGAATTTGCATTAAAAATGGTTAAATTGTATATTTTAGGTTCAGGAACTAAATTGAATAAAAGTAAAATATTAGGGGTAATTTTGTAAAAATATTAAAAATGACTAAATTGCATAAAATAAATTGTTTTACTGTAACAACCCTTTTTTTAGTGGTGTCGGAAACAGTGGTTTTGGGGCCACCAAATCCGACAAGTAAGTTCGTAAATATTATTATTTAATATTTACGAGTCAAATGTGATTTAAAAAAAAGGTTTTTTTGATTTGATAATTTATGTTATATAAGTGAGTTATTAAGTTCAAGTGGTTTTAAAAAATAAGGTATCGGGACCTTATTTTGTAAACAGAGCTGTAAATATTTTTATAAATATTTACGGAGTGTTATTAATGTGGTATTAAAGTTTCGTTAAGAAATTTTAACGTTTCGATAGTTAATTAATTAAAAAGGATCAAATTAAAAAAAGTACATTCCTGAGACTCTGTTCCCGTAAATTGGAATCGTAAATATTTTTAATAAATGTTTACGAAGCTAGTTGTGTAGTTAATTAGGTTTTGGTTAGGTGAATTTGCATAGATTAAGAGTAATTAGGTAATAGGACTAAATTGCATATAGGGTGAAAGTTGAATTATAGATTAAAGAAAAACTAAAAGGGACTAAATAAGGAATTATGCCATTATTATTTAGGTGAGGCGGCATAAGTTAAATATATCTAGGTTGGTGTCAATTTGGGTGAGAAATGTTGCTTAGAAAATGGCCTATTTTCGTCTAACGGGGGTGTGTCTCAGTCATGTGTGACACACGGCCAAGTGATACGACCGTGTGTCCCCTATATCTTTTTAAGAATGCAAGTCAGTATACTCACACGGCCTAACACACAAGCGTATGACTTGGCCGTGTGACCCAAGTCAGAGAATTACACAAGCATGGACATGGGTTGAGACACGGCCGTGTGTCCCTATTTCGAATGCCCACACGGCTTGAGACACGGGCATGTCTCTTGACCATGTGAATCACACAGCCTGGCTACACGGCCGTATGACCCCTGCAGTGTTAAAAATTTCAAATATTTTTGAAAAATTCTCTGAGTTTTCGATTTAGTCCCGACTTATTTCTAATATGTATTTCGGGTCTTGAGGGCTCGTTTAAAGGACAATATATATGATTTTTGATTGGTTTTACTATGAATATTGATATGTAATGAAACGTTTAAAATTTCTGTTTGATTGATCCATAAATTAAACCTCGGTAATGCTCTGTAACTCTGTTCTGGTGACGGATACGGGTTAGGGGTGTTACACTTATTGCTATGTGCAAGTTACTTGTTGGTTCATGTTTGAAAGGGTGAAAAAAATGGCTTGATTTTGATCATTTTCTTGTCCACACGGCCTAAGACACGGCCTGACACATGGTTGTGTGAGGCCATTTCGAGTGTTGCACGGCCTGGCACACGAGTGTGTGTCTTGGCCGTGCGACTTAAGTCTGTGAGTGACACGGGGTGGGACACTGTTGTGTGACTCCTACAGTGTGAAATTTTCTATCTTTTTCCATAAAGTTCTAAATATTTTTGATTTAGTCTTGAATCGTTTTTTAAGTGTTTCTAAGGTCTCGAGGGCTCAAATAAGGGACGATATGCATGTGTTTGAATGGACTATGATATGATTAATGAAATGTTTGGAAATGAATGTTTTTATTTTACAGTTTTTCGGTAATGCTCCGTAACCTATTTTGGCAACGGATACGAGTTAGGAGTGTTGCAAGTAGGAGGGAGAAAAAGGCAGGTGATAGCCAGCCCGGAGGCTGGCACCACCATTGGACAAAACAAAAGATAAGCAAAGGGCTTCAACCTTTATTAATTAATCATTAGAAAAATAGGATCGTGGATTTTCTTGTGATAGAATAACATTTTTATACAAGATTTAGTTTTTTTTTTAAATTATTTTAGATATTAATTTTGTACGAGATCCCTAATATCTTGATGGGTAATAATTTTTAGAGGTTGATTAATGCAAATCACTGGGGAAATATAATTGATTGCCATTATAATCTTGAATATTTATTAGAAATTTTACATTTGTATTTATAAATTGTTGTTACTAGATGTATGTTAACTTCATGGAAACCTTTATGTGTTTAAGATTTAGATTTATTTGTTTTCAATGTTTAACAAGAATTTAAAAATATTTTAAAAGAAAGTGTACTAGTGAATTAAAGGAAGAATAACAAGAAAAAAAAATGAATGGTCAAAGTAAGATACAAACCAATTCGAAAAAGGGTTAAAATAGTAAGTTCCAACCAATCAAATTGAGAACTAAGATCACGTATTATCATCCAAATAATGTAGATAATATAAGAAGGCATATTTATAAAAAGAAAAAGAAATTATCAACCTCGTAATTACAACTTTAAAAGTAACTTTAATGGTTTTGTAATAGTCTTACATTTAATCATATTATGTATTGGATTACAATGGTTAATAAAAGGTGCCTTTTGTTGTTATGGGTTGGCCACCTCTTTTAAGAGTTCAAATTGTCGTCTACTAGGCAAGTGATCGAACCCCCAACAACTGAAGGTATTGTCTTGAGGAGGGTTTTATCTCCCGTGCTCTATTGAGAGCTAGCGTGCCATGAGCGGCTACCTTGAGGGCTTGATTCAAGAACTGGGAGCACCTCAACCGTACGTAAGCGTATGGCCACCCACCAAAGCAACGTGAGCGTCTCGCCCTTAACAGAGGTTTGAACCCCTGACTTATGGCATATAGGTCACTTAGCCCAAGTGGTACCATCTTCCCCAACAAGTAACATAAATATATTTTTAACAAGCTCATAATATTTCCTCCTTTCATGCCCTCTTCTGGCTACTTTTATTTGTAGAGGGTCTTCACTCTCTTTATACACTTTTTTTTTATCTCAACATCTTTAACTATTTTTTATGCCCTTCAATTAATAATTTAAAAAATTAATTAATATTTATATAATTTTAAAAATATTATAATTAATATGAATTTATTTCATAATGTGAGATATAATTATATTTAGTAAATATTATACTACAAAAAATAGTATACTTTCAAGTTTAACCACATATAATATCTCAATTGTTATATATAAGTAAATTAAAAATATATAATAATTATTATACAGTTATAGTATTGTAATTTACTTTCTTTAATTAACGATATGCAACCTAAACCTTAAACATGTAACTAATTTTATGGTAAATTATAATATATATACAATTATTATTATATATTTAAGGTAGATCATTAAGGATATGTAAGTAACCTTATATACAATTATGATATTATACTGTACATAGTTATATTAATGATACGTAGCCTTAAACCTTAAATGTGTAACTAATTTTATGGTAGTTTACAAAATTTACGAATAGCATGGTTAAAGTAATTAAGTTATTTTAGATTGTTATGGAAGTTTGAATTTGTTTGGAATTCTTATGTTTAAGTTGTGCAATTGCTATGTTTGGATTATTATTTAACTACTTGTATTAATTTAAAATTTTTTATGAATAAATTATATTGAAATTTAATTTTTGTTTGATTCTATATATTATTTCACGGATTTAGATTTGGATTTTTGCATATTTAAATATTTGATATATGATTGAAAATGTTAAATTTAGATTTTTTTTTTTGTAGATTGTTATGGAACTTTTAATTTGTTCGAAATTCTTATGTTTATTAGGTATATTTAAATTGTTACGAAATTATTATGTTTAATTTGTTTGGATAGTTATTTAACTACTTTTGTAAATTTACTTTTATTTATTGTTGATTATAAATAAATTTTATTTAAATTTATTTTTTTTTGATTTTATATTATTTCATAGATTAAAATTTTTGTAGATTCGGATATTTGACATATCATTGGAAATTTTTAAATTCAGATTTTTTATGGATTTAGATATCCAGTGGATAATGATATTAAATTCGGATATAGATTTCAATAATAATACACGGATAAATTTACGAATTTAAATTCCAATAATCTAAAAATTACAAATATCTTATCCATTGCCATTCCTAATCATGAATTTGAACCTTGAAGTTGAAGCTACCTTCTGTTGGGCATTCTTTATGCATGAGATGATGATCCATAATGGACTACGACACGCCATTTACGACCTTCTTCAAGTCTTTTTCCTTTCTAAACTCGAAGATAAGTAGGTTGCTATCCATTTAATGCATTTTGAAAGAATCCTCAACTGGCCATGCCCTTTTGAGAATATGGTGAATAGGATTAGGCTCGACTGCCCAGCCTTTCCCACCATCCCAATTTTACGGAAATCTTAAGAGTCCAATTCTAAATCAAGAGTCATAAGCTTTTCCCCCAAACTTGTAACCCTTCCCTCATGCATGTCACTGTTTTTGTATCCATGGCCATTTGATAAATGACAAAGAGACAAGGAATTTGGACGAGACGAAAGAGAACAACTTCAATAAACAAAAACAGAGATAAATGAACACGGAAGATGGGATATGAAAGGGTTAAGAGCCGAAAATTTGTAGAGATAAATGAACAAGGAAAAAAACTTTCCCGGGAAAGCAGCCATGATTTTGGAGTTATGATTTTTGAGTTGCATTGATGGTTGGGGAAGTTAATCAGATGACATGTTTAACCTAAACTAGCATATTTATACAAGTGGTCCACATGCGTCAGGATGATATCTCACCTAGATCATCATCAACCAAACTCTATAACCATGAAAACAATATTGCCACTGCCAATAATAAGAATCATTAATCACGTGGCGATTTAAAGCTAACATCTGACACGAACCCACCACTGATTCCGGCCTTTTCTTTTGACTCGATAATCTTGATCGCAGCCAAGCTAAATAACCAAATTTGTTGTATTTTATGATATGATTTTGCAAGAACCATTTTTTTTATGGAATTATGGGGTTTATTTATTGATCTGCATTTAGAAGCCTAAAAAAAGGCCAAATTGCTCAAATTTATCATTCCACTACTACCAAAAGAGTTGCAATCATAAACAGATGAACAAACTAACCTTGCACCAGGATACAACATAACTTCAAAAAAGAAACAAAAAATTGGGGTACGGGAAATGGCTCCAGACTTGCCATTTGATGATTAAATCAAAGGGCCACTTAATAGCATAACTTAAGCTCTATGATGCCAAGAGTGATTCCACCTTTGCGATCTGATCCTCTTCATTCTTTCTGGGAGGACTCTTGTTCGCCTCATCATACAAATCATGCTTCCACTTCTCAACACGAAGGCCACCTGAGCGATACCCCTGCCTTCCACTGAATCGCTCTCTTCCCCTGAAATTGCCACCACCACCACCTCCATGCCTTTCATGCGATAAAAATCCACCTCTGGGTGCTTCTCTTCTGCTCGGAACCTGATCTCCAGCAGCGAGTCTATCTGGTCTGTCCAAATGCCGGGGGTGGCGGTCCCTGTCCACTCTTCTTTCACTTCCTAATACATGGTGGCTAGAATGGCTCGACTTCTCCGATTCCTTTGTTGTGAGGTCGGCACTTTGAGCTGCTGCAGGGATCTTCTTCTCACTAAATGCAGGTCGTTTCCTGGTAGGTGGTGGCTGTGCCGGTGGATCAGCCTCCATTTCAAAGAATCTATCATGGCGCCAATCATCTTTGCTATCACCTTTGGCTTGTGGTTTCTCGTCTCTTTGCCTCGTGTCATATGTTCTAGTTTCCCTTTCACTATGATGATCCTTTGCATCCCTCCACCATCCACGCTCTCCACGCTCTGGAAAGAAAAAGAAATCTTTGACTAATAATTTTCAAGAGAACACTTTTTTTTTTTTCCTTTTTCTTGATAAGAAGAGAATGCTGTTTAAGCTTCCCCAGAAACCATTTTGCCAATGTAAACACAATCTCAGGACAACTCTTTTTGACAAGTTACATCTATAACCTGAATGTGAAGGCTGACACGACATGGTAACATGATCGCATAAAGTGAAGTAAGGTGTGGGAAACAAAGACCAAAGAAGGAAAAAAAAGAACTAACCAGAAGCCACTCTCCGACCATAACTTCGACCAGCTTGTGCGGCACTACCACGTTCATCGTGCTGTTATAAGACATATGCACAGGCAAGCCTCAGATTGTTATATACACGGACCATACAAAGTGGGGCAGAACAAGAATTCTGCTACATTAGCCCAGAAAAAAAAAAAAAAAAGATTTATGCACTCTGAATTATAACCAAACTATTAAACTCAAGAGAACCAGGTTGTTGGTTCCAAGTCAGATTCATGCTCCATACAAGCAAATTTTCATTGGCCCACAATCCTATGAAACTCAAATCCCCATTGGTTTTCCGTAGGAGGTTATGCAAGAATATCATTCCTACTTAAACCATTTCTGGACCTCAATAAATCAGTACAAGGGTAGCACTTCATGAGACCCTAAATATGTATGATTCCAATCCACATACAATGACAGTAATTTTCTTTTATAATGTTCCATTAACATTTTATTAGGAGAAGTAAACCCAAACCTACAAAAGTGACCAATACCATTCACCACGTACACTACAAGAGCATGGGACTGAAATTTATACTCCTGGTTTCTTGGAGAGCAGACGATGACAAATCATCATCATTGTTCACACTCTTCCTACACAAAACAATTGTTATTCAGATGGTTGTCACACAGCAGGCAATCAACCGGGGAATTTAGACTCAACTCGATAATCATATGAAAAACATACACCAAACAATAAAACGAATCCATGAAGATGAAATCATATCATAATGATAAAAAAAAAACCTGAAAATAGGATCGGGAGCGGGGCACTTCAGTTGGATCAGAAGAATGCTTGGTTCCTTCATGTTGTCCATTGTTTTTCCTATCAGAATCCTTACCAACAATCACAGTTTCAATCTTAGAAGAATCAGGTGTCGGAGCCGCCTCAAGGGGTACAGCATCTTGCAACCGACGGCGCTGTCTCTCCTCCTGGTCGGGCCTGTCTCCGACGTCAGCGCTGGAGACCTGCCTTTCAGTCTGAGGTTTCCCATCCCTCCTAGACCTCTTAGGGCTAAACAACATAAACAAAATTAAATCTTTAGACAAAATTAAACAAGATTGAAAACCCATTTGAAATACATGGAGGTAATGTTAGAATTGAAGGCATCATTTGGGTTTGAAATCAAGGATTGGGAAACGAAAGAGAGTACCTGGGTTCACGGTCGAACCCAGAACGGTGTCGTCTAGAGTCGGAATCTCGACCCTCTCGACGAGACATTGCAGTGTTTTGGAATAGTGTAATTTTCTAGGGCTGCCTTGCTTTGCCTCCAGTAGAAGAGGATGGATAGGGTTATGTTCCCGTGGAAACCTGCCTTCTTTTTACTCCTACAACTTCAATTTCAGCATTTCATCATCACCATTCGATTACTCTTTCTGGACATGAATGAATCATGGGCTTATTTTATTTAGTCGAAACAAAATTTTTGTGGGCTTCTTCATTTATCCAATAAAAAGAATCACGCATTTTTTGCATTTAATTTGGTTCAAATGTATTCCAAGTCCCTATACTCTTTATATATTTAAAATTTAGTCTCTCTACTTTTATTTTAGAAATTTAGTTTTTCTCCTTTTAAATTTCAAAATTTAAATTGAATTGTTATCATTATTAAAACTCTTTTCTTAAATTCGTTGGTGTTAAATTTTGAAATGAAAAAAAAAAAACCTCACTTAGTAGTAGCTAAAGCTATCCATACTCGGGTCGGGCCAAATTGAGGCTCGGTTTCAAAAAAAACTCATGCCTATGTCCGCTTTTGGGCTGGGTCAACTCCCGCAAAAAGGTCATTTTATTGTTAAAAAATTAATAAAATATTCAAAAAAATTCAATTGATATTTTATATACTTTACAATTAACTTTAAAAAATATTTTTTATCATTTAAATTAAATTTGAGTCAAATCGGGTTAGGCCGAAGTACAAAAATCATTGTCCAAGCCCGACCCAAACCGGGCCGAGCCTATCGGGTTGAGCAAGCTACCCGATCCTTGGACAAATCTAGTAGTAGCCTTATAACAAAAAAATGATATTATAATAAACTTAAATTTAACAAAAAAAATAACGATGTTAAAAAAGTGGACTTACATTTTTAAAATCTAAAAAAGTAAAGGGTTATAGAGCATATTTTAACCAATTAATTTCAGGGAAAGGGTATTCAAATTTAAGAAAAAATCCGACTTATCCTCTTGAAGTTAAATGAAAAAAATACTAATTTATTTATTAAATTAATTTTAAATTAAATGAATATTTTTCTTTTTTATTAATTTTAAATTTATTTATAATTTTAATTTATAATTATTTGCATGTATTTTTTATAATTGTAATTGTTATTACAGTTGTAAGTTTAAAAATATATACATATATTAGTTAAAAAATGTATTATGTTTAACATATGATTGTTAAAATATAATGCAATTCATAATTTAATTTTATAATGATTAACATATTTTTAATTGTGTTTGTGCTGTTTTAAATTAAAAAAATTTGTTAAATATAAATTTCCAAAATAACATAACCATAATAAATATGAATACATATGATTTACACATAGTGATATCTTAAAATTTCTAGAGCTTTAAATTTTATAATTAAATTTATTAAAAAAAAAGGGTTATCAATGATAATTATAATTTTTTTATTATCTTCACTTTTGCTTTTTATCTTTTTTTACATGTTAAATATTTAAAACATAAATTTAATTTAATTTGATATACATTAATTTCAAGATGAATTTATTTTTCTTTCTTTTTATATTTTAATATTTTTTTGGTTGAAATATTCTTAAAAATATTATAAAAATCATAAAAAATAAAAAAACTATAAAAAATATAAAAATTATTATAAAATATAAAAACAAGAAATTAGTAAAAATATATAGAAAATTATTGTAAAATATAAAAATATAAGACATAAAATTTTTAATATAATAATCTCAAACATAAAAAAATGTGACGTAAATTAAATGGTCTGTGATTACTCTCCCACCGTGACCCTTTTTTAAGGCATTATTCAACGACACAAGTTTGATAGGCTTCAATCTAGGTCTCATGCTTGTTTCCAACTTCTCTGACACCGACAATTTCATATCCTTTTTTTCAGCTGCATGTCAGGGCAATGGCATCATAGGAAGAATAAACAGAAGAGTAAGCTGAAGGTGGAGCTAAAACGCAATTGCAGTTTAGGCAGAATAAACGGACCAGTTTGGCCTTATCCATCTCGGCTGGCCTCAACCAATACCTCTGACATAATGTTTTGAGCAACTGTTAGTGCTTCAAGCATTGCATTTGATGTTTTGACTGCTACTTATTTCAGTTTCTAAACCCATGTTGCAATGCTTCAATAATTCTGTATGTTGCTACACTTTCTGCAATGGCTAGGAATACATTTCTGTAACTACACCATTGCCCCTGTTTCAAATATAAGAATCCATGCTCCCATTCTGATGCTTATAATGCAAGTGCCTTTTGCTGGCATAACATTGATGGAAAGTTCCATGCTTGATTCTTGATATGTAAAGTTCAGGGCTCAAATGGGTGCCTTAAGGCTAGGTCACTAAGAGGTTCTCAGAAACTAAAAAGTTCCCATGCAGATGATCTAGTAACATTAAAGGTGACACTAAACTCTTACTTAAACATTGCTGGTGAACTCGACATGAAAGCTCTAGACAAGATCCCCAGAATAGGATTGGCTCTTGCTCTCATCTCATGCTATGATAGCTCTCTCAACAGCGGCAAAGATTCTAATTTATGGTTCCTTCTAATTCGCAACAAAAAGATGCAAGGCTATCCTTCCGTGAAATGGATACAGCTTCATGAAAATCCAATTTCATATATCAATTAACTGATATCTTATTCAAGTGAGCTGTATCATTTCATGTAAACAATGGTCACAGTAATGGACATAATACAGTCCATTCATGAAACTACTTCAATCAAAATTCACTAAAACTGAGAACAATTCTCCATTATCACAATAATGGACATTATTTGGGGTATTTCCAGGAGGAATGTATAGAATAATTTCAAAGCATTATTGTAATCAGCTTGAGCATTCTAACTTCTGATATGAACTCTTTAAGGCACTCTCTAAGTCTTCCTTAATTGCCTAGTCCCATCCAATCTGCTGACTAGAACTCCCCTTAGTTCCTTGATCAAGGCCTGAGCTGAACAAAAGAAGACCCTAACTTGGCAGTAAAACTTCTTCTTCAGAGAGTAAGAGTCACATAACAAACTGCAAACCAAAATTTCATAGCAGGGCTGGATAAAAGCATGCAAGTATCAACTAATTCCGACATAATCAGTCCTGGGACTTGAATCTGCTGCACCATTTTACAAGAAGCTCAGCTATACTGGCATCCATTCGAGTTCCAACTCCTCCCCACATTAGCATATGAGGCATATCCCCAATTGTTGAACCAGTCACTTCATGCACAGCCTTGAACCCAATCCTTTTGTAGAACCTAACAAGCTGAAAGTTCAAAAGATCATCAAAATACATAAATTATCCACATTTCAAACACAAATAAAAAGAATAATTTCTTGTAAGAACCTTATCCAGTAACATAAACCAGAGGAATTGGGTAAGGTAATAACCTTGGAATGGTAAAGATCGGAGTCGTTGATGGCAAGCAACTCGGCAGTCTTGCAACCGCAGTCATATCCATATCGAATGGCTACAGCTCCAATAAACAAACCAATACCAAAAATGGATCTTTCCATGCCTAGGGTCTCTCTGTTGAGTCTAATGGAATCCAGGTGCAGAATTTTACCTCCAAACCAGACCCTAACGAGCCCCTCAGCTCTTCCAAGTTCCCTGTTGGTCTCCAGGCTTTTAGCAGTGATCCTAAACAATGGTCCTAAAGTTCGGAGCTGAACGTCAAGGTTCTGGGCTCTAGAGGAGGACAATATATCAGACATGGATGGCATATTAACATATGGTTTGGCAGCTTCTTGGAGAGTATTCAAATGGGTTTTGGGGGCAATTCGGTTAGAGGATGATGGAAGTGGTGAAACTGAATGCTGAGATGATGAAAGAGCTTGGGTTCTACTCCAAATTCTGGGATTTTGATAGCAGAATTTGGAAACTGCAACCATGTGAGTTAATTCCATGTGTGCAGCCGCCTCGTGGTAGAGAGCTATCAATAGAGATTTTAGCTGGTTTTGGATGACACAAAGTGAGCGCTTGCTTTGAATTACTATCTCGCGGTTTGCACTTTGTTTGGATGGCTACTCGTTGTGAAACGTGGATTCCTATCTCATCAATTCCTTTGAAAAAAAATAGTTAATAGGTAGCTTCTTTTTCTATTTCTTTTAAAATAAAAATTAAAAAGCATAAATATCCTTCATGTGTTATTTATTATAATATTTTAATTTTCAATTTAATTGTTATTACTTGACTTGTTACTCTAAACTTAATAAAGAATTTGAATATTACATAATAGAGAAAAATATTTAAATTAGATTTCTACCCCAAACTAAACTTAAGAACAAATATTATATCGAAGTTCATGCAAATTATCAGCCCTGAATGCATTCTGCTTATATTATACACATCAACTTGTAGTATCTTTGCCTAGGCATCAAAGGGCGCGAATCTGTGCCAGATTCCTCCGACTGAACCCTCCCCGCAAAATGAAACCGGAGTGCTTTTGGTTTTCTTCAACAAAACTTAAGTTCTTTATTTGTTCCATCAGGATTGCAGTCTCCAGGCTCCCACTCGGCAGAAGAATCTTCTTCGTAATGCTTGTTTTGGGGGAGATTGGGTACACGCTATACAATCAGCAGTCTTGTTTTTTTGGCCATCAATCAGCAATCTTCCACCTAGGGAAAATATATAAATATGTTATGATAGTGGAGAACCGAAGTGACATGATAAACCAAAAAAGAACAAAGAAGGTCGAACAAAACTAACACTAAAGAAGTATTGAGGATGAACACGTGAAGATCTAGCGACTAATCTAGTTAAATAATTGGTAATAAACTTTAATGATTATCATAGCCACAGTTTTGTAGCTTGAAAGTTCATGACTTTTATCCATTTCCTCAAGCTCTTTTTACCAGAATGCAATTATTGTCATCTGTATCTGAAAACAACCACATAACAAAAATAATTCAGCACTCAACAACAATTTACTGCTAATCAACAAAAGATTGTCCTATTCTCATTCAACATCAATATGGACCTCAACAATATAGAGCAATTACTTCCCATTGGAAATTATAGACATATCCCAATGCAATAATGGGTTTTGCAGATGCAACTTGCCAAGAGCAATTGTGTACAAAAAACAGAAAATAGTAAGCAATTTGGAGGCACTGCTATTCTACACGTCAAACCAGTCTCTTCGTGTACTCAGAGATCTGAATAGGCAGATAAAAGAAAGGCATCAGCTTAAAAGCCTATCACAGAAGCAGTCAGAATAACAAAATGATGGTACAAATTTACTCCACCAGTAAAGCTTCTTTCTTTGCAGATCTCAGTAATATCAAGGTAAGCTTCATCATATAAACTGGCAGCCATGAAATTATGATCATAATTCTGGAAACTAACATAGCGGAACATATGCAATTTAACAAATCAGCAGACAACAACCCCAAATTAGCATCAAGAACTTCGAGTTTAGAAGCAAAGAATCCAACTTTTCTGTTAAATCATATAGCAAGTATACTGCTTGATACCTGTAGAAATAACATCAACTCCGGACATAGTTTACATGCCTATAGAATTAATAGAATTTACTAAGAGTAAATTTCAAGAAATCAAACGTAAATACATGAAACTTCATAATTAGTGGTGGAAATAATAGACATGCCGCCAACAGTTACCTTCAATGAAGGATTACTCAAAAGTTTCATCAGCCGCCTAAAACGCATCCATATCTACAAGTACCAAATCATGGACAGCTCAAGTGTAGTTTCAAGCTCTAAAATCCTTTAATCCACAACATGAAGAAGGAACAAATTATGTAATTAGTTCTAAACTTTAAAAACCTCTTTTCACTCTTCCTTTCAGAAAAGTTTTGATCCTTTGCTCATCTCGTACACTAGTCTTTGGATCTTCTCTTTATTTATTCAACCAACACTTAATAAATTGAAATATATATAATTAATGAAACAAAAATTCGAAGAAAATTGGAAAGAAAAAAAGAAGAAGAAGAAAAGAAGAGAGATTACGAAGGAATTTTCGAAGCGAGTTAACAAATGGAAAGGCAGATTGGCGGAGAAAAACCTAGAAGTCGAACAAGCGGGAAGAGATTCGAGGAGAAGGCGAGTGTTAGGAGAAAGAGATCGCGAAAAGGATTAACCTGAAAATCACAAAAAGGGAGGTATTTTGGAATACCTCATTTGGTTTTTCTTTGTTTGCTTCATTCTCTCTCTGCTCTCTCTCACGGCCCTCGAACCTATGACCTGTGGCGTTCGGTTACTCTGAACCAAGTAAACCAAACCATCAAGCAAGATCGAGAGCCAGTGGAGTTTCTAGTTTCTTTTACTAAAATAGAAAGGCAGTTGCCTAAGCCAGCACCAAGGACATCATGGCAGGAGCACCTACCAACTTGTTGAGGTAACATCGCCACTTGAAAGATGACCTTAGAGTCTATTTGTCTTGTTGAGTTTATCCATACTTTTAATCAGTAATAAATCACTTTTTCCGTTTATATGCTTGGATTTAGTAGTGAGTATTTGATTTAGTCAAAATAAGTAAAAATATTTTGAGTTGACGAATTTTATTCTAATAATTGAATTTAATTTGAAATTTTTTGAAATTAAGTTAAAAAATTTTGAGTCGAGTTAACGAATCATATTATTTATACTCAATGTTACGTTTACATGAACCGATTATTTAACTAACAGATGAAGTATAAGAGTATTTAACTACATAAACAATATAATTGTTTTGTTTTTTTATTTAATCGGTAAACATTTATCAAAATAACGTAGTTTTGCCTTTTAATTAAATGATTTTGACTTTTTAACTTTAGAAAATGTAAACATTTATCAAAACGACATAGTTTTGCTTTTTCTTATTCAGATTTTCAAAAAACACAAATTATGTAATTCATATTCGAGTTAAACCGAAAATTTTGATTTTTTATTTATAGTTTATCCGAATAACTCGAACTATTTAATTCAAAAATTTAAATTTTTTATCGAATTTGTTAAAATCGAATCGGATTTTACTCACCCCTATTTAAATTAAATCATTTCAATACTATATAAATTTGTTTAAAATTTGATTTAATTTAAAATATATATTGATTTATATTTATAAATAATTAACCCTAACCTATTTAAACCCATCCCATATTATTTTAAGTTTAAAATATAATTACTTTTATTTAATCTTTAATGATTATATGTATATCTTTTACTAGTAGTGTATGTTTTTCCTTTTTATTAAATTTCTAAAAATAAACAACTTTTTAGTATTTGTATTTAGGGTAATTATTTAATAAACAAGTAATGGAAAATTTTTATTTTACACGCGAGCTCAATGATTTTTTTAATGCATTAAAATAAGGTTCTTGTTGTTCCAATGCAATTAGGGGTGATTGTTTGATTGAATTGCGTGAAAAATTTCGAGTTAATCAAGTTGACAAGTTTTATTTTATCGTACTAACTTGTATTGATTTTTTTAATCGAGTTGAGTAAAATAAAATTTAAGTCGAGTCGAACCTAGTGAAATTCAAATTAAATTAAAAAGTTAAACATGTCAAATTCAAATATTGTTACAATATAACTAATTCTATGTTAGAGCACATAAATTTGAAACCTTATATATTGAAAAACCTTTTCAAAGAAAAATAAGAAGTATAATAAATTTGAATATTTAATTAACTTATTTATGTCCTAAAAATTATTATTTTAAAAATTTTATATATAAATATAGAATTTTTTTAAAAATTTATGAGATTTAAATCAAAATTATTATCAAATTTAAAATAAAGAAATACAAATTCTATAAAAAAATCAAATTTAATTTTTTTTTGAGGGACCAGGTATAATTTTACCTTATTTTTAAGTGATGATATATATTCTAAAGAGCCCCGAAAGAATTATTTAGGACAGGATCCCTTCAAGGCTTCAACAATAGGTCATCCAAACGAATATAAATTGCCTCCATCGAGGTTCATCAAACATTAAACCCTTTCCTTCTCTCTTCTTCCAATATCATACTCCACCGCCCTCTAACCTTTTCCCTTTTTTTTTTTTATTTAGCCCGGTGATTGCTCAGAATGACACACAAACACGTTTTATACCTAAATTAAGGGAAATGCAGGTCCTTATCTCTTTGGCTAATGTATATATGTTTTTTGAAATAGCCTTTAGCTAAATTCAGTGTTGTTGGTTAAGGTAGATTCCTATTTTCCCAAACCAGTTTTAGGTATAAAGCTGGCTTGCCCCTATGCAAACATAGTACACATACAGGCTAATCTATTTGTTTATTTTTTCCGTTTATTTTTAAGGACTTTATAAACCATATCATCAAAGTAAAAAAAAAAAAAAAGAAAAAGTCCACTGAGTTCCATATTGGGCAGATCATTTCCCACATAACTTCCTATATAATAACATGATAATGTTGGAACTACCGTGGGCAAATAATCGACAAAGAAGAAAAGAACAAACAATTTCAAGTAATCAACGCTCTTTATTAAGTACTTTGTTGTTGATATCAAAGAGATGAGTTTTGGGTGTTTTACCTGAAACAGTACTCAAAACCAGCTACAAGACTGTGGCACTTTGCCGGCACGCTCTCCAACATTGTATTATTTATGTACGCTGTTGTTCAAGTGGTGGCTCTTGGTGTTTGTGCCAGTATGCGGTTATTCATGTGCTTGGTACAGTCATTTCTTTGTGGAAGGGAACGTTTCCGTCACTTTTGGGCATCCATTTTGTTCCTTTTTATGCTATTTTAAGATGTTTGGATTCATGCTTACTGGGAAAATGGATAGAGAGATCAAGAGGCCTAGATTGTGGCCCATCTTTCAGGGAGTGAATTACATAAAAACCTGTTTTTTAAAAAATAATTATTGAATTACGTTGATTTTTTTGAAAAATTACGGGATTTGGTTGGGTAACCTCAAATGGCTATATTTCTTTTTTTCATATAAACCCCTATTTCTTTTTTTTCTTTAATTCAATCTCAACTATCTCTCACATTTTCAAATCTTTCTGAATTCTCTTTTAATTTCTCACTCAAATTTTATTTCTCTCTCAACTCTTTTTTTAATTAAAATTGTATTAAGTTTTTCGTAAATTATTTTTCTATTACAATTTATTTCGTGTTTTCTAAAATTAGTAATAGCAAAATCTCTAATCCGTTTGGATGACAAGAATATTTTGGTCGATCAATTGCAAATGGTGAGAAGTTTTTTTATTATATTTAATCTAATTTAATTTAAATATTTTCTTAATATATTGAAATTTAATATTTTGTATTTTTTTTATATATAGCTAGAAGATCAGAGTTTAAAGACGTATATTCGTAATCAATCCGCTTCTCCATCACCCTTAATTGAACCCTACTTGAGAGTTACAAGATTTTTGCACGTGGCCGTTATGGGTAGGGGGTGTAAATTGGACCCCATACTTGCAGGTGTGTTGGCGGAAAGGTGGAGACTCGAGATGCACACGTTCCTTCTTTATGTAGTGAGTGTACTATCACTCTCGAGGACATGCAGTTACAGCTCGAGTTATAGGTGGATGGCCTATTAGTGACTGAGTCAATTGTCGCAGCCGATTGGAGAAACATATGCGAGCAACTTTTAGGGAGGGTCCTGAAAATAATTTATGGATCTCGGATAGATATGAATTGGTTTAGAAGAGATTTTGGTGGGCTCAATGCAGATTTGAGTGAAGTCCAAAGGGAACAACATGCTCGGGCGTATATTTTTATGATCATCGAGGTCTCATAATGCCCGATAAGTCACGAAATCTTATCCATTTAAGGTGGCTACTAAAACTCGTTGACTTTAAAGAAGCAGGCATGTAACACCCCTAACTCGTATCCGATGCCGGAACAGGGTTACGGAGCATTACCGGACTTATAACTTAATTAAATAAACATCTCATTTACATTTCACATTCAAATCAATAACCATTCAAATTCATTCATACGGTCCTTAATACGAGCCTTTGAGGCCCAAAATAAACATTAAAAATGGTTTGGGACCAAACCGAGTACTCAAGAAATTTTTCCGAAAAACATGAAAAATTTTCAAAGGTAAAAGAGACACACGCCCGTGTGGCCAAGCCGTGTGTCTCACAAGGCCAAGAGACACGCCCGTGTGCTAGGCCGTGTGAAGCTACTGACTTGATTTCTATAGAGGATAAAAGGGACACACGGCCGTGTCACTTGGCCGTGTGTCACACACGGCCGAGACACACGCCCTTGTCTCTGCCCGTGTAGATAAAATAGGCTATTTTTGAAGCCATATTTCTCACCCAAATTGGTACCAACCTACACACATCAATATGCATACAACCATGGCATAAGTAAGCATTCAAAACCAACCAATGTCAAGTTTATAACATGTAATAATATCACATATCATCATGATAGATATAGACACCTCAAATGGCCACTTGTAATCATGCAAACTATGTATCTAAATTTACCTAATTTGTCAAACACATATGAGATCTTTGTGCCTAAAACTTAACATGTATGCCACATATAAATCTCAACCATTTGATACCCAAAATACCAATTCAAAATAAAGACATTCACATAACTTCCATACATCATATACTATAAGGCTATCTACCTACATACGTAACCAAATTCACGCCAAATTAAATGGCTACAACACAACAAAACATATGGGCTTCCAATAGCCAAAAGACCTATACATGCCATTTAACCCAAATATATATGTCAAAAGTACCAAAATATTGTTTAATAGTGTGATGCAATCCTTGACGACCTCTAATCCGAATGAGCTTCGAAGATACTATAGAACACGAAAAAATAAACAGAGTAAGCAATTAAGCTTAGTAAGTTCGTAATAAACTTACCATATAACCACAAATTTAGGTAAGTAACTCAAAGCATAACTCAATTCAACTTGGCCAAAGCCTATCACATATCCATAAAAACCAAGAATCATGTATGAATTCAACAATTATTCCAATTCCATATACATGTAACATCTCTACGGTATATTCATATATCATATATATCAACCATCTCCATGTAAATACATATACTACTTCGTATTGAACTTGTATAATCTCGTAATAATACTATGCCCATTAAACCACTTAGAATATCGTTAGATACGCGGGTAGTACACACGAGGTGTACTGAACTGTAATCCGTCAACTCCTATAAATGTATGCTTATACGAGCGATAACAGTAAGCTCATCTGAGCTGAATAACGGTAAGCTCATACGAGCTGTGGTGTGTCTGCAACACATGCAGGACCACAACCAAATCGGTAACCCAAATGACATGTCATTTGTATCCTACGAGTTCCTAAGGTTCAAACGGGACTCGATATTCTTCGTACATCGTTGGTCATGCGCTCGATAATTATACATAATAATTAAACCATTCACATACATATAATTCAATTAAAGCATATAAATACGAAATTTAATTACACGAACTTATCTCAAACTCATACGATAGAAATACGATCGTTTAGTCCACGACTTTGTCATTTCCCCGATTTAATTCCGAATGTTGCTTTTCTTGATCTATATAATCAAATTTAATTAATTTAAGCATCACTCTATTCAAATTAACCAAAATTCATGTTATGGAAAAATTACTTTTTGCCCCTATACTTTTGACTTCTTTACAATTTAGTCCCTAGGCTCATAAAAAATGAAATTCATGTAATTTCACCACACCCAAGCCTAGCCGAATATCTTATAAGTCTATAGAAGCCCATACATTTCACAATTTCACATATTTAACAAATAATTTTTATATTTCTCAATTTAATCCTTATTTGACAATTTCGTTAAAAATCACTTAACAAAAGTTGTTTAATTGACAACAAGGATTCATTTTCTTCCATTAAACTTCAAGAACAACTAAAATGTTCTCATGGAAAAGCCCTAGACCTTCAACAATATTGCAAATTAGTCCTCTATTTAGCTAGATTAAGCTACAACGATCCTGAAAACATAAAAATCAACAAAAACGGGACAAGATAACACTTATATGCAAGGGACTTTCTTTGCAAAATTTTCAAGCGTTTCCAATGGTGTTTCTTGCTGTAAAAATTGGTTCATGCATGTGTGAAGATGATGGCCATTTTGTTTTATTTTATTTTTATCATTAATTGGCTAATTACTAAATTACCCTTACCTAACTTTAAAAATTTCATCATTACCAGGCCATGCACATCCACTATCACCTTTAATGGTCTAATTATCATATAAGTACCTCTACTTTAAAGTTCTATAGCTATTTAGCACCTTTAGCTAATAGAACACAACTTTCGCACTTTATGTGATTTAGTCCTTTTCATCAAAGTGAACATGTAAACGGTAAAATTTCTTAACGAAATTTTTATACTATAATACTATCATGTTGTATATCACAAAATAAAATTAAAATAATTTTTTTGGCTTCAGATTTGTGGTTTCGAAACCACTATTTCGATTTCACTAAAAACATGTTGTTACAAGGCAAACTCAGTTGGGGGTCAGTCGTCTTAGCGACATTGTACCAGGAGATGTAACAGGTGACGAAACCATAAAAAATTAAAATTGGTGGTTGCATACTACTACTGCAATCATGGGTGTGGTCCCAACTGTCATTTTATGTCTTCAAGCAGATTACCCTTATACATTCCCACTCGTAACAATGTAAAATTCATTAGATAATATATTTACCATGATAAAATTATTTAAAATTCAAATTATTTTGTTAACACATTATTTCAATAAGTGGAACCATAGGCTGAGTTACGTGGGACTACCAGATAAGTTTTGAGATATACGACTTCTATTAGACCAATGATCGAAAACGAATGTATGTATTTTTTGAATATGAATTATATAATGTTAATGTAGTTGATTTAAAATTAATAGTATATATGCAACTAATTTTTATTATTATTTTAATATAGTTTAAATGGACGTCATATTCTAATCCGACAATTCAAGAATGCATTTTGTCTGAATTCTTGGTTAATCCCAACATTTAGCACTTGAATGTGTCATTGGTAGTGTACTTTATAGTGGAGATGCACGGGTCAGATAGAGTGTTGCGACGGTTCGGGTATAGGCAATCGATTCTGTCAGCACCTTAAGAAATCGAAGATCTACATCAAATCGACTTTTGGGGGAGAACAAATAAGCATTAGCCTACATTCCACATGCAATATATCAACATTTGGAACAATAGATACGAACTTTTACCTACTCGTTAGGCCACATGCCACGGTTTAGGGTCCATGGCAAGCCATATCTGCTAACGAAAAAGGCGAGGGGTAGACAACTGCATATACAATGCCACAACAGGTGTCTAGGCATCCAAGGTTTGGAGCAGCTGCTGTAGCAGATCCATCATTTACACCTATGCAAAAATCGACATCGATGAGCGCACCACCCATTAGTTAGTATGGCTCGACTTATTCTAGTGTTTATGCTAACCTTGTCATTTTTACACAAGCATCATATGTGGCACTACATTTTTCTGTTTCTACAGTGATGTTTGATTTTATTTTGGACCTCCGTCCCTTACGTATTACATGTAGATGCCATCAATGTTTCAGACGACGACGGATCCGATGACGACGTATAGGCTGCCTATGTTTGGAGCACTAAACGAAAGTCCGATCATTTTGCCATCAGTGTATGGGACACAATATAGTTATACCCCTACGCCGATGGTGTCGCAAACACCTGGGATCATTGTTCTACCAATGTGGAACATCTTTGCAACCACTTGTTCTTAGAACGGAGGATACACAATGACAACTGAGGAGCAATCGATCACAATCAACTACGGACGAAAGCGAAAAAGATGAGAGGCCGAGACCACAACCTGTACCCAAACGAAGACGTAACGATTAAGGCGAGGAGGCTGGTATACAACTTGAACCAAGAAGAAATCTGGCTCGCAACCGTCGACCATCCAAATATGGCACACATTCTAACCAGGGATATGAATGATTTTTTTTTTTGTGTACTACTAATGTAAATTTTAATTGTTTTGCTAAGTTATAATCGATAATATTATATTGATATTGGATATGAAATTTTTTTAAATAAATTTATTCTGAATAAGGATGATAAACTAAGATTTTAGTATTTTTAGTAATCTCATAAAAACTTGATTTATTTTAAAAATGCATTATATGGGAAGGAAAATAAATAAAAATAATGTGATAGAGAAAAATGAGGAAGGTATTAATAAATTTCCTCTATCAGTAAATTTCCTTTCAATAATAAAACGTTTTTCAATTTTTAAAATTTTTTTTTCTTGCAATCTGTCATGATTTATTTTTGGACATATTAATTATTATTGATTTCATTAAAATAACTTTATATTTTATATAAATCCCTATATATTTTTAGACATAAAAATAAACACATCTCTATATTAAAAAATATTTTTATAATTTGTTTTTAAACTAATAACATAAAATTTATTACCTGTTTTAGTATTGATTTTTTTTCCAATTTAATTATTTCAATTCTCAATATTTAATTTTTTATCTATTCTAATATTTTTTCTCTCTCAAATTTTAAATAATGTTATTTTTTTATTTCATTTAATGAAAATCAAATTTTGAAATTTATTTTGTAAAAGTATATATAAAATATTTAAAAATCAAATAAATTGATTAAAAGCAAATCTAATTAAAAATAATAAATCAATCTATTATTAAAAAAAAAAGTCAAACCAAGTGGTGAATGCTCAATATTTAGCACTAATCACCTAGAGTACTTTGAAAATATTGATTAATAAAATTATGCACTACACGCTGTAAATAAGTTAAGCAAGATCTCAGCAAATTAGACTAGCAATCTTTATGTATAATTATGTTATTAGTTCTTACAATCTATAAATTATGTTTATAAATTATGCTATTAGTTATTACATTTAACATAATATTATGATGATAACAATAACATCAAGTTTTTTTTAATTGTCCTTGTTTCTTACTTTTAAACAATACAAATATTGAGTTTAGTTTGTCTGTTTGCTGACACGAGTTTAGTCTGTCTGTTGACATGAGTAAGGTTTCTGGGGTTTTTGTTTTTCTCCACAATTGTTGACCTGGTGGTGGCTTTCGTTTGCTGTTCTTGGAATGGAAAATGATTTGGAAAACTTGGTTTTAGATGCCGATGAAGAAGTACCGTTTCAGGAGGAGGCTGGCTTGATTGATCAAGTTTACCATCTCTGCTTGGTGGGTCGTTGTTTAATGAACATCGTTGTCCATTTTCCCTCCTTACGTAATACATTGGCCGATCTTTGGCATCCTATTAAGGGAATCTGCATCTCTGATTTAAGAGAAAAGCGGTTCCTTTTTAAATTTTTTCATGAAGTTGATATCCAAAGAGTTATTGGGGGGCTCCTTGGTTTTTTAACAATCATCTTCTGTTGATTCATAGGATCCAGTTGGGGGAGAATCCTCTGTTGCTTCCTTTAAATCTATCAGTTTTTTGGGTCCAAATCCATGATCTCCCGCCGAGGTTGATGATTGAACATATGGCCAAGCAGTTTGGGGATTTTATTCGCCGTTTTATTGAATATGATACGATGGCTAATTCGTTTGGGGCTCAAAGTTTTATGCGTCTTCGGTTTTGTTTGGATGTGAATGTTCCACTGAAAAGGAAGAAGAAGATTCAGATAGGGGCTGATCGGGTTGCCTATGCTAGGTTTCAGTAAGAGAAGCTTAGTTTGTTTTGCTTTATTTGTGGCAAGCTTGGGCATGGAGAGAGCTTTTGCCCTATTCGATCATGCATTGAGGCTTCTAAAATTATTTTTGGGTGGGATACCTCCCTCCGTGCGGTGACTCGTCAGAAAATCCCTATGAGCAGTAAGTGGCTGCGGGAAGCGAACAGAACTGTGAACGAGATGTCAAATTTGGCAAGCAATCAACTAAAAGTTAATTTAGGGGAGGTACGGGATTTTATGCGTGACCAGTGGCCTGATGCGGTTAATACTTTTTAGAATCTAAAATTATCGCTCTTAAGATCAAGTCAATTGGCGTCAGTTAAGGCTTCGAGTAATTGGCCCAATAGCGTGGATGGTGTGGTGGATGCTGTTGGTGTTGGCATTAAGCCTATGGACTTGTAGGTGGCTGTAGAAAATGACCCGATTTTTACTGCTGAAAGAAAAAAAAAGGCAGCGTATGGTGAGTGATTCTGCTGCCACATTGGAGGCTGCATCTAATCGAGATAATTTTGAGTTATCGGCTAGCTCTGCTGGGCAGAGCAGCTGGATACAATGAAGATTCTTACTTGGAATGTCCGTGGTTTTGGGAGATTACAGACAGTTACATGGCTCTGGAATAAACTACGGGCTATTAATCCCCAAATTTTATTTTTTATAGAAACAAAATTTAGAGCAAAGAAAATGGAGTCAGTTCGAATGAAACACGGGTTTTCAAATGGTATTGATATTGGTGCAGATTGTCCAAAATGGGATTATCTTTGGGTTAGAAAGGCAATTCTTTGGTATCACTTAGAAGCTATTCTTCTTTTCATGTGGATGTCGACATTAATGATAATGAAAATGGTATGGTTTAGAGACTGATTAGGTTTTATGGTAACCCGGATGAACGTTATCATTAGAGGTTTTGGGATCTTCTTCGGCACATTGGTTCTGATCATGCAAGCCATTGGATCGTTCTTAGCGATTTCAATGAGATTACTAGTTTATTGGAAAAAAAAGGGGGTCATCTGAGATTGGAGCTTAGAATGACAGAGTTTAGAGGTGTTTTGGATGACTATGGCTTTAATGATCTGGGTTATATTGGGAGATGGTATACGTGGGAGAGAGGAAGATTTCGGACTGCTAATATTAGAGAGAGGCTCGATAGAGGGTGGCCAATATGAGTTGGCTTAATATTTTTCCTTCTTTCTTGATTGAGCACTTGAAACATTCGTTTTCGAACCATTGTCTAATTCTTTTGGATACAAGTGGTTCCATGCATTGTGGAGAAACTTTTCGAGTTAAACCTTTTCGTTGTGAAGCCTATTGGTGTTTGGATCATTCTTTTAAGGAGATTGTTCAATAGGTTTGGTCTGATCCCAGTGTTAGTGTCCCTGAAAAATTAGCTAAAGTCGGTCGATTTTTTATTAATTGGAGCTATTCAAGATCCCAAGAGCTGAAAAACAGTGCCTACGATCGGAGGATCGATTGTCTCATCTCTATGGGCAAGATCCTACCGATGTTGTCTTAGCTGAAATCTTGGAGGTTCAGTTAAGACTTAATTTGAAAGCTGATAAGGAAGAGGTTTTTTAGGAACAGCACGCGAGGGCAAATTGGTTGAAACATGGTGATAAGAACACGAGTTTTTTTACAGGTTGGCGAAGTTTCGTCACAATCACAATAGGATTTTAGGTTTGGAGGATGAAGATGGCCGTTGGGTTTCCCAAAATGAGAAGATGTTGAATCTTACTTTGAAGCATTTCAGTGAACTTTACACAGTGTCTGCTTCTAGAAGTGAGGATCAGCTGCTTGATCTTGTTGAGTGTAAAGTTACAACGGTTATGAATAAAGAGTTATTGAAACCTTTTTCAGAAGAGGAGATATAGAATGTGGTGAAGTCGATGGCACCTCTTAAAGCCTCAGGAGTTGATGGTTTTCCAGCTCTGTTCTGTCAAAAATATTGGAACATTGTTGGGATAGATGTTTCTCGCTATTGTTTAGCGGTTTTACAAGGTCAGTTAGATATGGGTGAAATTAACAAAACTCATATAGTGCTAATCTCAAAAGTTGAAAAACCCAAAACTCTATCTCAATTTCGCCCCATCAGTTTATGTAATGTGATTTATAAGATCATTGCAAAAGTTTTAGTGAATAGGATGAGTTGCATCTTGGGTTCCTATATTGATGAGGCTCAAGGGGCTTTCATTCCTAGAAGACTCATCTCAGACAATGTCCTAGTTGCTTATGAGGTGCTACACTCCCTCAAGAGTAAGAAAAAATGCAAACAAGGGAATTTTCCACTTAAACTTGATATGAGTAAAGCATACGACCTGGTGGAGTGGGATTTTCTAGCGGGCATGATGATAAGGTTAGGGTTTCATGCGAATTGGATTGTCCTTATAATGCGGTGTGTTTGTTCAGTTTCTTTCACGGTGGCTATTAATAAGGAGATTAGTAAAGTTTTCGCTCCGTCACGGGGCTTACGACAAGGTAACCCACTTAGCCCATATATTTTCTTAATTTGCGTTAGGGGTCTGTCCGTACTGCTTAATGAAGCTAGCAGAAAAATTTGATGAGGGGTGCACCAATCGGTAGAGAACAGTTTACTATCAATCATTTGATTTTCGTTGATGATTACATTCTTTTTAGGGATGGGTCGATAGAAAAGGCTCACTTTGTTCGAAAGTTGCTGTTGGAATATGAATTGATATCGGATCAATAGGTAAATTTGACAAGTCGCTCATTTATTTTGGAGCATGTGTGGGCCATCATGAGAGGGATCAAATCACGAGTATTTTAGGGGTCCGGGTTACTTTAAACCCGAAAAAATATTTGGGCTTGCCCATGATGGTCCGGAGGAGGAAGCATTGGGTTTTGCTCATTTTATTGATAAATTCAGGAAAAGAATTACGAGTTGGAGTTTCTAGTTTCTATCAATAGGGGGTAAAGAGGTTTTCATCAAGGCAGTGTTGAAGGCTATACCTGTCTATGTTATGCAGTGTTTTGCATTGCCTAAAGCTTTATGCCATAAGCTTGAAGGTATCTTAAATAGGTTTTGGTGGGCTAATTCTAAATCTTCTAAAGGTATTCACTGGAGTACGTGGAGTGAGCTTTGAGCTCCAAAATCCTATGGTGGGTTGGGTTTCCGTGATTTATTCTTGTTTAATAAGGCTCTGCTTACTAAACAATCATGGTGTGTGTTCTCTCAACCAAATTGCCTCTTATCGAAGGTGTTTAAAGCCCGGTATTTTCTATATATAGATTTCATGTCAGCAAAAGTGGGGTCTTATCCATCGTTTACCTAGAAATGCATTTGTGATGCGAGGGCATTATTGGAGGAGGGTCTACTTTGGCGTATCAGTAATGGTGAGTCGGTGAACATTTGGAACGACCCCTGGTTGCCTGGTTTGGACAATAATCGGTTATCAGCTCGGAATATTAGTATTCAATGGTTTATTGTGAATCAGCTAATTATTAGAAACTCGAGTACCTAGGATAAAGATGTGCTATATAGGATCATGAACTATGACTAGGTCAGGCGCATTCTATGTATTCCACTTGCACAAGTTAGGGCTCCTAATGTATTGGTTTGGCGCCATGATGCCTCGAGGGAATACTCTGTGAATAGTGGTTATCGGGTCTTGCTTGCGGAGAAGCTCAATTCCTTTTGTTACACTTCAATTTCTACTAGTGACTTTAGTAAATTTTACAAGTTATTATAGGGTTTACAACTCCCTTCGAAAGTTAAGATACATTTATGGCGAGTAACTAAAGACTTTGTACCTCATTGTTGTAATTTATTTAAGTGCAAGATTTGTGTGGATATTGTTTGCCCTTTGTACAAGGTGGCCCGGGAAGACTCGGATCATCTATTGTGATCTTGCGATGTGCTGAGGCAACTGTGGCAGGGGTTGAACCTACATCTTGATCTCAGTCGGGATATTTTAGGTGGGAAGAGTCAGTTTGTCAGTATGTTAATTGAAGCCAATAAAAGTATCAGAAAGATGCTTACCATCTTGTGCTGAGCTCTTTGGTTTAAGCATAACAAAGTGGTGCTCGAAGAGGCTAAGTTTTCCTTGCGAAAACTGATAGTCTTTATTCGAAGTTTCGTGCAAGAGTTAAATGTGCGTGCTGAAAATGAATCCCCTTTTAAATCTCCTTTTCTAGCCTTTTGGCAACCTCCTAATCCTGGATTTATCAAATTGAATTTTGATGCTATGTTTAATGGGGTTACTAGATTAGCTACTGTATGTGTTATTGCTCGGAATGATTTGGGTCAAATCATGGGTGCTTGCTCTTACCCTTTTGATTGTGTAGCCGATGCCTTTGTCGCTGAAGCTAGGGTATATGAATGTGCGCTGATATGGGCTTTCGGAAGATCATAGTGGAAGAGGACTCCTTGACGATTATCAAGAAACTTTTATCTGGAAAGGAAGACAGATCGGTTCTAAGGTCAATAACATAGAATATTAGGTTTCTTGGAGGTTTGTTAGAAGAGGTGTCTTACTAATAAACGATAAATTATACATATTTTACCCCATATTTAGCCTATATATTGGATGAATTGTTATTTATTTTATAAGAATTGATGCTCTAAACCTTTCTTTTTCATATCTTATACCCAGGAGAACATAAAGAAGAGAAAAGAATGGAAAACGGGCTAAAAACGGAGAGAATGGGCCAAAATGAGAAAACGACACGGCCCAATAAGTCACTACACGGTCGTACCACATAAAGATCACACGGTCCAGCCCCCGACAAGCACGGCCAGGCCACACGGCCGTCCCTCTATCGACAGACTCTCATACGGCCTCTTATTGTGGCACATGGGCGTGTCCCTGTCTTGGGGAAGAGGAATTTCACTCGGATTGAGATGCTTAGAGGCTAAGAAAGGCTCCCCAAAGCTCTATATAAAGACCCTAGGAGGCAACTCTAAGGAGGTACTTGATTTCCCCTGTTAGGTGGACTTGATTTCTCTGTCTAGGGTATTCTTTTCTCCAGGTAGGGAGCCATCTCCCTACCGACACGAAGAGTGAAAGCCAGGGATTACTCGTAGGGAAGCTGATTGATTCATCCTAGAAGCCAGAACTCTATATCAAAACAGAGAATTGCCCTTCAATCCTTTAGGGATCCTTGGGTTCTTTTATGTTTTGTTTTCTTAATACTTCTGCAATGTTTTCTTTCTTTATTATGAACTAAACCCCTCAAATATTTGAGGGGGATGAAACCTAAGACGGATCTTGTTATTATTTATTCTTAAAGTTATATGATACTTACTTGAGTTGTTCTTAATTATGTGTGCTTAATGCTTGTGTTAATAAGCCTAGGTATTAATTCAAGAAACGGATGTGCTTAAAGTAGTGGAGCAAAAGTCCCTGTTTTAAGAGTAGATCTACCATAATTAAGCGGAGTTGTATGCAACCCTAGATATAGGGCGACATAAATCTACCGGATTAGGGTCAAACCTAATAGGGGGATCCATAGATCGAATTAATGCAACCTAGGGTGTTAATTAATAAAGAAACTTTAGTTAACAGCCTAGGCCCAGTTGTTCTTAGCCTTGACGGAGGGATTAACATAAGTTAGGGATCACTACGGATCAAGTCAAGTGAAGAAATCATCTAGTTCTAGAAATTAATAACAAGTGAAGTCTAGGTGGATTCTCCCTTAAGTATTGCTCATATAAATCAGCTTTTCCCTAAAGTTTTTCCCCAATTTACTTTTTGTGCACTTTTAGTTAGTTTTAGAATTAGTTTCAACCAATCCTCTTTTATTTTTAAGCTAGATAGTAGAAAGGAAGTAAGTATTAGTACTTTTGGTTCCCTTGGGTACAATAACTCGGTCTTGTCGCTAAACTATACTACTGTTCGGTAGGTGTGCTTGCCTTTAAAATCGTGATATTAGTTAGTTTTTGGTGTGATCAGTTTTTATAAATTTTATTACTTAATATCGCGAGCATATCAAGTTTTTGGCGCCGTTGCCGGGGAACTGAAATATTAAGAAAACTCAATTTCTATTACTTTAGCCATTACTATATTTAGTTATTTATTTATTTTTGGTTTTTATTTATTTTTATTTATTTTATTTTTAATTTTTAATTTTCTTTGCTTTTTCCTTTCTAGGTATCTCTAGTTTATGACTAGAAGAAACCCAGGAGGACCATTACTTTTCGACGACGATTTAGAAGTGACAATTTATTGAACTCACCAAGAGATAAGAAGAAGTTTGCAATATCCAGAAGAAAGACAAGAAGAAGAATCTGAACCTACTGAAGAGATGGAAGCACATCAGGATAATCAGCTACTTCCTGTAGTAGCCGCAAATCCTATTGAGCAAAATCTTGCTCCGCATACTATGTATGATTATGCTAGACCTAATTTAGCAGGCACTGAATCTAGCATTCTTAGACCTACTATTGCTGCTAATAATTTTGAATTAAAGCCTAACGCTATTCAGATGATATAGCAATTGGTGCAGTTTGATGATTTATAGGATGAAGATCCAAATTCACACATAGCCAATTTTTTGGAACTTTGCGATACCTTTAAAATAAATGGCGTTTCTGATGATGCCATTTGTCTAAGGCTATTTCCATTCTCTTTGAGAAACAAAGCCAAACAGTGGTTAAACTCTTTACAACGAGGCTCAATCATTACATGGGAACAGATGACAAAAAAATTTTTACTTAAATATTTTCCTCCAGCTAAAATAGCTAAATTGAGAAACGATATCTCTTCTTTTGTGCAGATGGATCTAGAGACACTTTACGATGCCTGAGAGAGATACAAAGATCTTTTGAGAAGGTGCCCTCACCATGGGTTGCCTTTGTGGTTACAAGATCAAACCTTTCACAGTGGTTTGAATCCATTAACAAGGCAGATGATCGATGCGGCCGCCGGAGGAACAATCAACAATAAAACACCAGAAGCAGCTTATGAATTTATAGAAGAGATGTCACTGAATAACTATCAGTGGCAAGTCATGAGGACAAAGGCCGACAAAAGCTGCGGGAGTTTATAATATTGATGCTGTCACCATGCTTACTAACCAGGTAGAACTTTTAAATAAAAATTTTGATAATTTTGTTGGTTCTACGCAGGCACATCCAGTGATGCAGTGTGACGCAAACCAGGGAAATATGTTCAATCCAGATTACTCCTCTTATGGATATGGCATGGAAACTGAGTAAGCCAACTATGTGGGTAACAATTTTAGATATCAATTTAACCCTTATAGTAACAACTATAATGCAGGTTGGCAGAATCACCCCAATTTTTCATGGGGAGAGTAAGGAAATCAAAGACAACTACCTTCTCTGGGACTTCAGCAGCCACCACCACAACAGGAGAAAAAGCTGAACCTGGAAGAGATGTTCACCAAATTTATGGCCATGTCAGAAACCTGTTTCCAAAATACCGAAACGACACTAAGGAACCAGCAAACATTTATTCAAGGACTTGAAACTCAAATAGGCCAGCTCACTAAACTAATCTCTGAAAGACCGCAATGTGGGTTACCAAGCAACACTGAGACTAACGCTAAGGAGCAACTCAATGCCGTGGATACGATAGATGATAGGGGGTTAACCAAAACCAACCCAAAGCCATGCAAAGAGCCTGTGGTAAGTAAAGGAAAGGATGAGGTAAGTTACGAAGATGAAATTACCAAAGAATTTAAACCTCGTATCCCATACCCAATCGCGCTAAACAAAGACCGCACAGATCAGCAATTCGGTAAGTTTCTTAAACTCTTAAAGAAATTACATATCAACTCACCATTTGTTGAAGCAATTTTGTAGATGCCGAAGTACACAAAATTTTTAGAGGAATTTCTCACAAATAAAAGGAAATTGGAAGAACTGTCCACAGTGGAACTCAACGAGGAATGCTCAGCTATTCTCCAAAATAAACTGCCAAGCAAACTAAAAGATCCAGGAAGCTTTACTATTCCTTGTTTACTTGGTAGCCTAGACGCAAAAAATGCTTTAGCTGATTTAGGAGCTAGTATAAATGACATGCCTTATAAACTGTTTAAACAACTAGGTCTTGAAAAACTTAAGCAAACCAAGATGAGCATTCAACTGGCTGATAAAACTGTTAGGTTTCCTAAGGGAATAATTGAAGATGTGCTTGTCAAAATTGATAGATTCATATTCCTAGTTGACTTTGTTGTTTTAGACATTGATGAGGACAGTAATGTACCATTAATTCTAGGGCGACCCTTTTTAGCAACTGCCAGAACAATGATTAATTTAGGAACATGTGAACTTACACTACGTGTAGGTGATGACCAAGTTACCTTACAAGCTCGTAACTCGATTAAGACTGTTGATAATAATATAGTCACAAGTCCTTGCAAAAAGAATAATCTCACCATCTAACCTTCTGTGCAGGATACACTCTACATAAAGGCAACTCAATCACAGACAAGTCCATCCAAGGGAGACATACCTGGAAAACGAATGCTTCAGATTGAGAAACTATATGAGTGGCTGAACTATCACGAAAAGCCCAAAATATGCCACACCAACCCAAAGCATCACCAAGACGACCCTCAGGTACAAACGAATCAACTCAAGGTAGGGGATAATGTAATCTTAGGGGAAGACGATCCTCGAATCTTGAATTCAAAAGAGCATAAAAGTGATACACCTTACTTCACGGTAATGAAAATCTTCCCCTATGGCACAGTAAAGATAAAACATGAGTCACTCGGTACTTTCAAGGTAAACCACACTCGACTCAAATCTTACATTGAAAATAAAGTTTTAAATAGGATAGAGGAGTATCAACTCTTCAAAACCGTCGTGACCGACCAAGCTTGAGCATAGTCGAGCTTAGACTCTAAGTAAGCGCTTCTCGGGAGGCAACTCGAGCATTAACTTAGTAACTTTTCTTTTATTTTTTTGATTTTAGTTTTTTTTAATACATCAATTAACCCTTTTTTGTAGAAATTTAAGATCACACAGCCATGCCCACGGGCGTGTCCAAGGCCGTGTGAACATTTAAAGCAGAGGCACGGTCATGCACCTTGGCTGTGTACAAGCAGGGTAAAATTTTCCCTAAGGCACGGGCTACGATAAATAGCCACGGCCGTACGATATGGCTGTGGCTAACACTGTCAATTCCAACATGGGTGTGTGACCCCATACACGGCCGTGGGAGAAGTAAATATCGAAGGACGCGGCCGTGTGACACGGCCGTGTGCCTCAACACGCCCTCACAACACGGGCGTGTGTTTCGAGCCAGGCGCGCCAAAATCCCTGAGATTTTTGTTTTTCCATTTTATTTTATTTTATCTTTTTCTTTATTTGAATTTTAGTATTCTCAGAACTAGTTTATGTTATTTCAATTATTTTATATTGGTTATTTCCTAACGAGTAATTCTTCTAATCCTGAAATACCTAAAATCCCTTAAGTGCTATCGCAGTTTCAAAACCATGAACTTCAAGTATTCCTTCCTCCAAGACAACTTTCACAATTCAAAGGTTCCATCTAATATTCAGGGAGTTTTACTTCTCTTCCTAGCTTATGATCTTGTGCTTCTATTGCTATTTATGTATTTTTGTACATTGAGGGCAATGTACATCTTAAGTGTGGGGGGAACTTACTTTAAATCTTTATATTATCTGTGAAATCCCTGAAATTTTCTTTAACTTTATGCATTGTTCTCAAATCTGCATTATCTTCAGTCTCCTAATAGGAATTAATTCTGATTGATTTATAATTTCTATTGATAAGTTGAGAATTAAGATATAGGTGCTTGTACTTTGATTATTCAAACTTTAAAAAATTAGGGAATCAAGCATGATAAGTTGAAATTTTTGAGAATCCCATTTTTTGCATAAGTAATTTTCCTTGATTTTAAGTATTATCTTGATATTTGAAATTCACAGGATTGACATCAAAAGCCATAATTCTGGTGAGATTTTTGAGCCTTTTGAGCATACATTCTTTCGTGCTCACTTTTATTATTGCTTTGAGTGAGTCAATACTGATTTGTTATTCTAGAACTTGCTTCGATTATACATGTCAAGACCACATCATTGATTTGATACACCGAAATGATAAAGGCACCTAGGTTTAACCCACTTACTCCATAAAAAGCCTACCTCCATAAATTAACCCTTAGTAAACCCCATTGAGCCTAACAACCCATTCTTTGACTTACCTCTAATATTAACCCATAACCCATTTTTGTTGAATTCCATTCAATTATTTTGATCCCTATTTTTGTCGAGATTTGAGTTAAATTATTATCTAGCTTTGTTCTCTTTTTCAGTTGTAAAGTTTGTCAATATTCAAAGTATTGTAATTGAATTGTTCTTAAAAAAAAAACAAATGTATTAATTTAGTTGTAATATAGTTCAATAGTTTTTGCATATTTCTATTTTAAGGCTACCAAGGCAGAAACGACATTATCACAAGAACTAGCTCTAGAAATATGTTCTAAGTGATAGAGATTTTTCTAGCTAGATAATTTTTCAGTTCAATCTCGATTCTAACCCTCTTTTGTAGCCTGTGACAACACCCCTAACCAAGCTCCGTTACAACCCTTACAAGACCTTTTGATCAATATGTCATGTCAATCTATAGTGGTGGCGATGTGATTTTCTTGCAAGCCTATGGTAATAACTTCTCAGGTTGACTAGAGAGTGCTTAATTCTTGAACCCTAAACACTTCGAGTGGATAGAGTGAACCTTTAGTGAGGATGTCAACTTCTGTTAATTAAAATGGAGAGATAATTACTTAGGAGAAAGGAAAAGAACTTATGTTTCAATGATAAAATTCTCAACTTAGAGTGATTGAGTCTTTAATGTTCTTTTGATTGAATCCTCATTGTATGATTACCTGTAAATTAGTTTGAAACATTATTGATAGAAATTGTAGGTTGAGAGGAATGACTCTGCAGTAGGGAATGAGATTTTGCTTGAGGACAAGCAAAGGCTTAAGTGTTGGGGTATTTGATAAACGATAAATTATACATATTTTTACCCCAGATTTAGCCTATATATTGGATGAGTTATTATCTATTTTATAAGAATTGATGCTCTAAACCTTTTTTTTTCATATCTTATACCCAAGAGAACATAAGGAAGAGAAAAGAACGGAAAACAGGCCAAAAACGGAGAGAATGGGCCAAAATGAGAAAACGACACGGCCCAAGAAGTCACCACACGGCCATGCCATATGAAAATCACTTGGTCTAGCCCCCGACAAGCATGGCCAGGCCACACGACCGTGCCTTCATTGACAAAATCTTACACGGCCTCTTGTCGTGACACACAGGCGTGGCACAGGGGCGTGTCCCTGTCATGGGGAAGAGGAATTTCACTTGGGTTGGGATGCTTAGAGTCTAAGAAAGGCTCCCCAAAGCTCTATATAAAGACCCTAAGAGGCAACTCTAAGGAGGTACTTAATTTTCCCTGTCAGGTGGACTTGATTCCCCTGTCTAGGGTATTCTTTTCTCTAGGTAGGGAGCCGTCTCCCTGCCGACACGAAGAGTGAAAGCTAGGGATCACTCGTAGGGAAGCTGATTGATTCATCCTAGAAGCCAGAGCTCTACATTAAAACAGAGAATTTCCATTCAATCCTTCAGGGATCCTTGGGTTCTTTTATGTTTTGTTTTCTTAATACTTCTGCGATGTTTTTTTTCTTTATTATGAACTAAACCCCTCAAATATTTGAGGGGGATGAAACTTAAGACGGATCTTGTTATTATTTATTCTTGAAGTTATATGATAAATACTTGAGTTGTTCTTAATTATGTGTGCTTAATTCTTGTGTTAATAAGCCTAGGTATTAATTCAAGAAACGGATGTGCTTAAAGTAGTGGAGCAAAAGTCCCTGTTTTAAGAGTAGATCTACCATAATTAAGCGGAGTTGTATGCAACCCTAGATATAGGGCGACATAAATCTGCCAGATTAGGGTCAAACCTAATAGGGGGATCCATAGATCAAATTAATGCAACCTAGGGTGTTAATTAATAAAGAAACTTTAGTTAACAGCCTAGGCCTAGTTGTTCTTAACCTCGACGGAGGGATTAATATAAGTTAGGGATCTCTACGGATCAAGTCAAATGAAGAAATCATCTAGTTCAAGAAATTAATAACAAGTGAAGTCTAGGTGAATTCTCCCTTAAGTATTGCTCATATCAATCAGCTTTTCCCTAAAGTTTTTCCCCAATTTACTTTTTTTGCACTTTTAGTTAGTTTTAGAATTAGTTTCAACCAATCCTCTTTTATTTTTAGGCTGGTTCCCTTGGATACGATAACTCGGTCTTGCCTCTAAACTATATTACTGTTCGATAGGTGCGCTTGCCTTTAAAATCATGATATTAGTTAGTTTTTGGTGTGATCAGTTTTTATAAATTTTATTACTTAATATCGCGAGTATATCACTTACCATTTTGTCCCGAGAAATGCAAATCAAGCGGCCCATATTTTGGCTTCAAAAGGGCGTGGTAGTCAGATTCCGAGCTACTAGATGGAAGAGGCTCCAGTCTTAGTTGAGAAACAAACGATTGAGAATTGGTTTGTGTGGCTTCATCATCAGTAATGGTGTTTGGTTCTAAGCTTTGAAGGTTGGAGAAGGTTCTTTCGAATCTCCATGGTTGTGTTCTTCAAAGTGTTACTCCTTCTTTGTTCTGTTTGGGTTGGTTGTTTTGATGATCTGAAAGGAGGTTGGCTGGTTTTCGTGGTTTTTTCTGTGGTGGTGTTGTGGTGTTTGGGGGTTGGGCCGTTTTGCTTTTCTGCATGTTTTTAGCTTCCTGTTTTGATTGGTTGTTTCTGGTTTTGCGGTCTTTTCTTTTCCTTTAGTTTGCTGTCTTTTCAGTTTTTTGTTTGTGTGTTGTTACTCGTTTTTCCACTTATGCATTCAATGAAATCCAGTTTTGATGCAAATAATAATAATAATAACATCAAAGAATGTATGTTTAAAAAGTAAATTTAATGAAGACATGGTAAAATATTATCTGGCCAGGCTGAGTTGGGTCTCATACACATATTTTTATACAGGGTTAGGTTTAGGTGAAGAGGTGAAATCATATTTCAAGTCGAATTAGATTTAGATAAAAGGAATGGATATAAATACTTTGTATAAATTCAATTTGATCTAACCTACAAACAGATCTAGTTATGACATCAATAGATTAATTAATCAATTAGTAAATTGTTGGATGTAAATTCAAATTAAATTTTAAAATAGTCGTTGACAAAAAATGTGTATTTTTTTTACCATTGAAAAATGTGTTTAAAACTATGTTGAGAAAGTCAAAATTGTTTGTGCTATCAAAGTATTGACCTAGCTAAACTTGTTAATTTTGATCTAAATCGTAAAAATTTAACTTAATCAATCTAAATTTATACTTGATCTCATCCAATTTAATCATGAAAACTCAACAACCTAAACACATCCAACGAAACTAACCCAAATCTAAAATGATTCAAACTTAAAATGATTCAAACACGATTTGACCCGAACACATAACCCGAACTTAAATTAAGTATAGTTTTTTAGAAAAATAATGAAAACGATAATTATAACCTAAATTACTAATTTGTTTTAATTTATAACTTAAAAATTGTAATACTCATAGTTCATTTTCATGCAAGGTGGATAATCTTTTTGGCAACTCGTTTATTAAGTCATATTTATGTAGATGTTTGATACTTGCTATAAAGGCTTGGATTTTCCATTCAACAATTATGCCTTTAGTTATCATACTTGTTGCATTGAATTTACAAACAAACTTTCTTTAAGGTTTGTCATTTTGGTGTTTGATAGACATAAGATAAGGTGGTGATTGTTGTAATTTTTTATTAGCTAAAAATTGCTCATAGACAAATTGATTAACTCATTGAAGGTGTGGATAGAAACTATTAGCAATGACAGGCACCATACCCTAACATTATCTCTCAAGGTCATTGAAAAGGTTATGATTCTCTTTGAGCATTGTAATCTTCCTTATAGAACTTAAATGTTGGAGACATGTATTGTGCAACTATTTCTGGTGCCCTAATCCAAGGAAACTCAACAAGCTTTGCATTATGAATTCTTACATTTCCTTCCATAATGCTTGCATATGTTCTTTAAAAAAATTATCATTATCTTTGCAGATTGTGTTCCTGTGGTTGGTATAAAGGGTCTATCGAATTCACTCCATGTTGTTGATCGGGTTGCCGGTTGGGAAAAAAATAAGTCGTCTGTTCTTGTTGAACCTTAGGTGGAGGGTTTTGTTGCTGAGGTTCTCTTCCTGATTTTACCTATTCAATTTTTTGTTTCTCTGGTTAACTTCTTATTGGCACTCTTGTTTCTCCTAATACAATCCTTTTTGTGTAAAGAGTTTTCCTCCAATATTCTCATCTTTTTTGCATATTAATGAACTAATGTGAACACGATAAGGATTTTGTGAGGTTTGCTTGCCTTAAAGGGCACTAGTATTGCCCTAATGCAATAGAGTTTTATGTATGTTGATACTAAGCTTAATATTTGAGTGGGAGTATTAGTAGTACTAAGAATAACCTCCCTAGTAAGGATGATGAGGATCATAAGCATGATGGGGATCTTAAAGGCTACTTGGTTGAGATTATGGCTCAGTATGTTGTTATTGGTACTAGTTTAGGGTTAGTTTTAAGTTGTTTGTAGCTAGGTTTGAGTTTGTGGTTGATCCTAGTCTCTTTCTTCTGGGTTTGTGGGAATATTTGAAAACACTTATTTCATAACATGATCTCTTAAACATTTACTTATAAAAACAACAGAAACTTTTGGAATTTCACTCTAACTTTAGTAATCACGTGATTTGGAAATATTAATTTATTTTTTTGCAAAACTCTTACATTATTATTTAGAAAAACTCATGCGCAGAATTTAATCATTTTACAAAAAAGCATTTAGCTTAATACTTAATTTTGCAGCAGATATTTTCATTGTTTTTATAGTTTTGAAAACTAAATTCCAATTTGTCAATTCATACGATTTTGTAATTTTACGTTTTAAGAACACTCAAAAACCAACGAATAGATTAAAACCCAAAACAAAACTAAATCCAAAAACTTAGTCCAAAAGTTAGAAGTCTAGAAATCTTAATTAAAACAATTCGAATCATTTTATGTGGAAAACCAATCCGAGCTTTCGCATGCTGTCTAATCCTAAACTTGCTGATTACCTGAGAGAATAACAAACAAAGAGTGAGCTTTATGAGCTCAATGTGTAACACATCCCAAGCAACAAATCAGATATACATAAATAAACAGATATGTTTTTAGATATAGATTCAAGCATATTCTCATATATAAATTCAGATGTATTTTCATAATCAGATACAGATGCGTATTCAGATTCAACTACAAATGCAGATACAAATCCTACCCCCATCTGCTACACACCAACTCTATCCAACCAATTACACTAATTAGGACTACAAGAGTCCATCCATCCAATTACATTGGGTCGTGGTGGTATGCCACTCATAAAGGTGTAGCTAAGTTGCTAGACAGATATTGCAATTTAACCACCGAAATTGCAGTAATATTCCAGAATACACTTCCTCCATCACATATCAAACCCATCCCGATGCACATACAAAAACAAACTAACACATACGTTCCATAAACAGATGTCATGCATACTTTTTATACATAATCATGCTTTCGAAGTTATCAGAACACAAATTGTACAAATATTTTTCACATAAATTACATGTATCACATACAAACACATATTAACAGATGTCACAATTAAAGTCTTATATAAGCCAAATGGACCTTGCAGAAAGTCTAATTACGAATTTCGAAGTCAAATGGACCTAGGTAAAAATTTCTGAAAAATAGGCCCACACGACCCAACTGTCCTAGCCTGTGTGGTCCACACGACCTTATGACCCACACGATCTACCATACGGTCTACCACACAGCCATGTGACATCGACAAAATACTTTTCGGCTTTACGCCATTTGTTGTTTCCATAAAATCGAGTCACACACCTGGTTAATTTTCGATGCAAACACCGCAACGAAGATTTCAATACTTGAAACATTATTTAAAACCAACCATTTAACAATGATTTACCAAACTTAATTCATTAAATCAACACAACCATCAACAATCAAACTCAATTATGAAAAATCAGCTCTTACAACGACGAATAACATTTACCCTTGCAAAAACAACAACTAACGAAACAACTAAATTACTACAGGGTTGAACTTCTCAAGATCTTCACCTAGAACAAACCAACGTAATTTAAACGAAGAATAAAATACCACAACCTTCAACTTATCAACAAGATAACGAAAAAAAAACTCGATAGAGGAAGAAGGATATACTCTACTTACACAAAAATTGAAGTGCAATAAATCCCTAATCAAAACACCAACCAACAGGTGGGTGGCACAATGCAAAAGAATAAAACTATTTCCATTTGTACGTGTAGGGATTTGAACACAAGACCAAAAAGTAAGTTAACACCTTACCGTTGAACCAGTAGGCTTATTCTTGCTAATAGTTAAGCGAAATAAATTTTTAAGCTAGAAATTCAAAGATAGGGGTTTAGGCAAAAATAACAAAAATACAAGGCAAAGGATTCTAATCTATAACCTTTCACATACAAGCACAACACTTAACCACTGAACCAAATCATTCACTTGTCATATTTCCTACAACCTTGACTCAAAAACATAACATGACCACTCTTGGTTTCACTAATCCAATTTCTTCTAACTCGGTCTTTGGGTGACAGTGTAGATCAATATGGTTCACCTTCTTTGGGCAAAGAGTCGTACTATGTTGGTGGTGAAGATGGTAAAAGCACGAGAGAGAGAAAGAGTGGAAGAGAGGAGAGGAGGAAAAAGATGGGTAAAATGAGAAAGAGTATGGTGTATAAGATGAGTGGACAAGCCTTTCTTTGAGTTGATAAAGGGTTTATATAGGTGGGCATAGTGGAATACGAGGCTGGCTTTGGTTGGCCACCTACTCGCTTCCAAGATACTTGTCAGGTGGGAATGTGGCATCACTTGTAAGGGAGATAAAAAGTTGGTTAAAACCGACTTTATCGAAAGTCGATTTCATTTTAATTAATTTTGGAGGTTAAATTGATTGTAGTGTTGGTTTATTTGGTTATATCGATTGGCTATCGATTATTGAATTTCATAATCAAACCAATTGACTTAACCGATTATTTTAAATATATTTATATTTTATAACCTATATAAGACAGTTAAGTCGGTTAAAGTGCAAAAGCTAATTAAACCAGCCTTATTAAACGTTTGCACATACCTATTCACCTAGGGTGTGGGGTATGTAAGTGATATGTGATGGTTGTTTTGTCGAAGTGGTCCAATTACTAGAAGTGATTGCCTCGCGTGTTGATGGTAGAGCTAGATGAGAGGTGAAAGCTAAGAAGTTAGTGAAGGTAGACTTATGGTGGCGAAGGTCGCTATATGTAATACCTATATAAAAGACCGATGTTATTTGCCATTTTCCCTTTCTAACTTAATTATATCCCACAAGCATAATAAAGAGTGGTTCACACCTCCAAATTTCTTATTCTACTTCATTTACCACATCTTTTGAATAGATTATTGATGAATCAAATTTAGTAGTAGCGTAAACTGAGAAGCACCCAGATTTTATCCATTCAATATTAACTGTTTTACTCCTTTATTGCACATTGAAAATGAGGCTAATACTGATTCTAGGTATGAGGCTACAACGTGTGGGAGATACTGAAAATGGAACTCAATTTCTTTGTAATAAAAAAGATGAGGAAAATTGTCCAACTGCAAAAAAAATAAAAAGAAACATTAACTTTCGGTCGTTGAAGAAAAGTTGGATTTATTACCAAGGATATGAATAGAACAAATGTGAGAAAATATGCTTCATTTGGTTTTAGTAAATACATGTGATTTTAAACATGGATTTTAAAAGTAAAATAAAAAATATGTGAAAAATAAAAAAAATATTTTTATTATTTTCACTAAAAAAAATTACAAATTTGAAAATATAAATATTTCTTTGATGAATTAGTCTTAATTGAAATTTATGTTAACACAAAAATATTATTTTTTCCAATAATTTTTAAATATCTAATTTTTTATACCGGTTTAAATCCACATAAATGGGAATTTTTTTTTATTCCTCATTATTTTGTTATGAGAAACTAGATACCAAATGTATTTTTATATTTTCATTATTGAAAAAAAAATATTTATATTTTTTAAGTGTATTTCCAAATTTCTAAAAAATAGAAAATATAAAGAGAAATAAAAAAATTCAATAATCAAGAAATAATAAGACTACATTTTAATTCACAAGTTTTCTACAATTAAAAATAAATTGTACATACCAACAAATGTTAGGTGCAATAATAATACACATTGTACTTTTGAAGGGATTTACAAATTCAAATTTTAAATACGATATTATTAAAAGAGATAACCACAAATCCCGAACATATATCATAAAACAGAGATGAAGATATTGTAATCCTTGCTCATCTTCTCGAAGCTAGTGATCAACACTTTCAGGTGCCACATCAAACTGTTGAGTGATAGTTTCCTCAACCAAACATGTCTTTATAAGGTAATCTGCTACAAAGTTCGTTTCTTGGAAGACATGATCCACTTGTGCTTGCTATTCTCGCCGGCACAACTCCTTTAAACACATTAAGTTAATCATTATATTAAACTCTATTATTATTTATTAGCTTAAATTTTCATAATAATTAATTACGCTAGACATCTTAAAATATAACCGTTATTTTAAATTGGTCTCCAAATTTTACAATATTTTAATTATATCTTAAAACTATCAATGTTAAATCAATTATGCCTTTCCATTATTAAAACTATTAATTTAACCATTAAAAAACATATAAAATCTTATGTAACATGATTTAAAATGAAAATTTTAAAGAAAAGTAAAATGTTGTCGCATAATTTAAAAATTAAAAACTAAAACTAAAGAAAAAAGAGAGAGAGAGTGAATGATAGTTTTTGTAAAAGCTTTAAAAACCTCAAAATCATGATTTTTACATCATCTATTTTTATAGTTTTCATTTTAAATTATGTCACAATAAATTTGACGTTTTATTTAATGGTTAAATTAACAATTTGAGTAATGGATAGATCTTATTAATATAACATCAATAATTTAAGGATGTAATTATAATGTGTTAAAGTTTGAGACCTCATAGTTTAAAAATATTTGGTACGATTAACTCTTTTCGTAAAATCTTTAATTTTAAGGTTAATTGATTTGTTGAATATTTGTACTTATATTTGAAAAATATATAAATATTATAAAAACATTTTTACCTATTATATTAAGAGAGCGTTTAGTATGAAAGAAAATTATCGCTTTTCATGAAATTTAATTGGTTAAAATGTAATTTTAATATTTAGTATTTCCATGTGATTCTCTTGATAATTAGTGGGAAAGTTATTTTCCCATGTCGATGGAAAGCAAAAACAATTTCCTAAGACAAAAGTAACATTTCTTTTAAATGTGTTTAGGATTAAGATTCAAAATCAATGCATTTCTTTTGTTATAAATATTTTTTTTAAAAATCGCTATTAAATTTTAGGATCAAGATAATTTTAAGGCATATATATGCAGCGAAAAAAAATTTTGCATCTTCACAATCTTGAGTTAATATATAAGTTATTTTCATATGTATTTATGTAATAAATTCAATCAAAACGTCATCAAATCATACATTGTTGATTAATCAAATATTTGTTAAATATAAAAAAATTATAGAAAAAATTATAATTAAATATTTAATTATAATATTAAATATTTGTTAAAGATAAAAAAAATTGAAAATATTAAAATGCATGGCTATTATCTTTTATTTAATAAAGATAATTTTGTAGGGTGTAATACATTTCCAAGAAAGTATTAGGTGTACCAAACATGTTAATGTAAGTTTTTTGGGATTTTAATAGATACTTTTCAATGTATAAAGAACTTTCCAATCAATCACATTTTTAAGAATCATATCTCATTGCCAATTAAGTCTTAGCTCTACTGGCATTAGCATTATTGTTAATATAGGAGGACGTGAGTTTAAGTGCGCTAAAACGCATTGTCCTCTATTTATGGGTTGGGGAGGGGCTATAGATAGTCCTAGATATTGTATCAAAAATAGCAAATATGTCGTCATAAATCACTTAACATTTAACTCAATAATCAGAACTTAAATATCGACAATCTCAAATATTTTAAAATAATATATATTTTGAGGATAAAAAAATTCCAATAATGGGTTCAAATTTTAGGATTTCTAATTTCTTTTTTTGATTTACTTCCTTTTATGTTAGTGTAATATCATGATTTCTATTATTTATTTTTGGATACAATGTCTAGAATTACTTATAGTCCCTCCCAAACACTTAAATAAGAGGATAACTCAGGTTCTCTTACATTGACAACAATGTTGATACCAATTGAATTAAAAGATTTCGAATAAACATTTTACGAACTCCATACATTATTAATAAACAAATTAAACGAGGTAAATCGTGATGACATAATTACATAAACATAGGAAAATCAAATTTTCATTTTAAGAATAAGGAAAAAAAAACAATTATCTCCTCTAAATATGTAGTATGTTATAAATGCCTCCGCTGATTAGCTTATAAAATCTTGCAAAGCTGAAAACTAGCAAAATATTTTTTGGTACTTTATAGTAAATTTTACAAATTTAAGTATATAAATTAGTTATTTTCCTAAAATTTATCACACCAAAAAAAAAAAAAGCACAGGTGTGTTTCCAAAACTGTATGTATATGTGTGTGTATATATACAGTGTGTGTGTGTATAGCCCTTCAGTCTTGATTTTCTCACCCAATCCTAATCGAAGCTTACATTCAGTCTCAGGTATCGACCATCAGTTTTCAAGGGTTTTTAATATTATGATCAAGTTTTATTTGATATTTTTAATAATTATTTCTTTAGTTATGGGATTGATTTTATTTTATTTCAGGGTAAAATAAGACACAGCAATGAAGGTTTGGAAGGAAGAGAGTGTGCTTCTGTTCTTACCATTATCGATCCTTTTGTCAGGTTTGGTTATTAGAGCCAAATGAATTAAAATTAGTTTATTTAATACAATAATGAAAAATATTGTTGATGATAATAAAAAGGAAATTACTGAAAAGGGTACGACTAAGTTTGGAGCCCGCTGTTTTCAGGACTCGTCAAAGTGAATGCATTGTCCTATGATTATACAGCCAGCATTGAGGTATTTTAAGTTTTCCTTTTTGATATTTATTTACTTGTACATTTCATGATAATAACACTTATAGTTATTTTCTTGGGAAAAACTCTAGTGTTTGGCACAACCTCATGAAGCTCAGTATGGCGGAGGCATGATTAAGAACCCAGAGTTAAATGAGGGTTTGATAGGATGGTCTACATTTGGGAATGCCGTAATTGAACATCGAAATGAATCAGATGGCAATAAATTCGTTGTGGCTGGTAAACGAAACCATTTCCAGGACAGTGTCTCCCAGAAGCTTTACTTGGAGAACGACAAGCTCTATACCTTCTCTGGTATTATCTATGTTATCCAAAATTCTTTTATTCAATATGATATTTGACATATACCTATGTCCAACGTGTATGTATTGGACACTTAATATTTTTTATTCTGTGGGTGGGTAAATGAAGCTTGGGTTCAAGTGAGTGAAGAGAAAGCTCTGGTGAGGGCAGTCTTTAGAACAGTTACCGGGTTGAAGCGCGCTGCTGAAACAGTTGCCGAGTCCAAGTGTTGGTCTATGCTCAAAGGTGGCCTCACTGTGGATGCTTCAGGCCCTGCTGACCTTTTCTTTGAGGTAACTATTTCATCGGGATTTCCTTTCTAGAGTTATATATTTCCAAATCCAAAGATTATGTAACTCACTGATTTCTTCAGACCGATAACACCTCGGTTGAAGTCTGGGTGGATAGCGTCTCCTTGCAACCATTTACCCAAGAAGAGTGGATGTCTCATCATGTTGAAAGCATTGAGAAGGTCAGTCACTCTACTGGGACTGGTAATATATACAATATAGAGAGATCAGAGAAGTAATAAGTCATAATGGATGGAGGGTCTAATATTTTTGCAGACAAAGAGAAGGGTAAGAATCCGTGTGGAAGCAGAAGGGAATCCCGTAGTGAACTCCAAGATTTCCATCCACCAAAAGGCTGCAGGGAAACCAATCGGTTGTGCTGTAAACAAGGGCATCCTCAACAACGTTGGCTACCAAAACTGGTTCACTTCCAGGTTTACCCATACAACCTTCGAGAACGAAATGAAATGGTACACCACCGAACCAGTTCGAGGAAAGGAAGATTATTCACTCCCAGATTCCATAATGACATTAATGAAACAACACAATATTGCGGTACGAGGACACAACATTTTCTGGGATGATCCTCATTACCAACCAAATTGGGTGCCCTCTCTCCAACCCAACGACCTTTCGGCAGCAGCTAACAAAAGGATTAACTCAATCATGACTAAATATAAGGGTCAAGTAATCGGGTGGGACGTTGTTAATGAGAATTTGCACTTTAATTTCTTCGAAAGTAAGCTCGGCCCAGATGCTTCCGCCACCTTCTACAAAATGGCTGCCGGTATCGATCATTCCATACCTTTGTTTATGAATGAATTCAATACCCTAGAGCAGAAGGGAGATGCTGCATCAACGCCGGCTAAATACCTTGAAAAACTGAAAAATATTCAAACTTTCATGGGTGCCGAAGCTAAGCGAATGGCTATTGGCCTAGAGTGCCATTTTGACGTCCCAAGCCTCCCTTACATAAGATCTTCTCTTGACACTCTCGCTGCCACAAATTTGCCCATTTGGCTAACGGAAATAGATGTGCAGAGCGGCCCCAGTCAGGTAATTTTCGAGTTCAACAACATTAACATACCATGAGCATTCAAATATAAGCAATTTTGTGTGGCTTTTTTTAATTTTTTTTTTATCATATATAAGCAGGCAATGTATTTGGAACAAGTTTTGAGAGAAGGACATAGCCACCCTGGTGTTAGCGGCATGATAATATGGTCTGCCTGGAGCCCAAACGGATGTTACCGTATGTGCTTGACTGATAATAATTTCAAGAACTTGGCAACTGGGGATGTTGTGGACAAGCTGTTGAAAGAATGGGGAATCAAGGCCACAGTAGAAGGCAAAACGGATGCTGCTGGTTTCTTTGAGGCCTCCCTTTTTCATGGAGAATATGAGGTGAAAATCAGTGACCCAGTTGAAGCAGCCAATTCTTCAGTGTCTCAGAGATTCAAGGTGGAACCTAGACATGATTCCCAGGACCAGATCATGCTTCTCCAAGTTTCTACGTGATATATTCTGCTATTTTTCTTGTTCATTCACTATTAAACTGTACTGTAGCTTTTGTCATGCAGAATAATGATAATAGTTGATTACAGGTTCTTTGAGTTTTACTTTCATCATCGTTATTTTCAAACTTTTAATTGACTTTGATGTTTCACTGACATTTGTCAAAGAAATTAGAAAATGAAAAAAATAAAAACTAAAAAAAAATTGTGTCTGTTTTTTAAAAAAATTATTAAAAAAAACCCATCTTATTTATTTTATTTTCTAACAAACATTTTTGGATTTTGTTCTTTTTATGTGTTGGTTCTTTTTTTAATCTTATTATCTTAAATAAAATATTTTAGTTTTAATATTTTAAATATTCTTGAACCGAAAATAAAAATGTAAAATTGATTCAACCTTGTTATATCTATACCCCATGAACCCCACTTCCTCTGACTCTTAGGCCTAGTTTGGATGAACCGAAAATAAAAATGTAAAATTGATTCAACCTTGTTATATTAAGTGTGGTGTGGTGTGTTTAACTTACTTTTTGTCTCATGCTACAGTGTCGTTACAGTATCTAATCTCACCGCCACCGCTATTTTTACACTAATCGTAAAAAAATGCACCACCAATCCAAACTCACCCTTAATCTTGTTAGTTAACTTAGATATCCACGAATCCAACATATTACGAGCATAAGACCTTCGAGCCCAAATAACCTTCAAAACCAAGATTTTCCCAAACTACCCAATAATTATAACTTCTCAAACTTACCCATCAACCCAGATTTTCCCAACCATCAAAACCAAGCAGCGATTTGAGAAAATAACCTTTAACTTCTTCTCCTCTTTTACTTGGGGAAAAAACTTGTAAATTATATTAATAGTAAAAATTATTTAAAAATTATTAAAAATTATAAAAAATATAAAAGAACTTGTAAGAATTTTAAAAATTAGTAAAAAGTATAAAATATGTTAAAAATGTAAAAAATTTGAAAAAAATTACTAAAAAAATTAAAAATCTGTAAAAGAATTATAGAAATAGTAATTAAAAAATTAAAATTTTTTAATTTTTAAAAAGCTTGAAAATCATTAGAAATTTTTAAAAATGATTAAAAATTGTAAAAACTATTTGAAATATAAAATTAATAAAATTGTGAAAATTATAGGATTTTTAAAAATTTTGTAAATTTTTTTTCTCTTAAAACTATATTCTAATATTCAAACAATGTTTGTTGTCTAATTAGAAGTTAATTTTTTTTTTTTCAAAAATTTCCGAGCATCTTATTGAAAATATTTCAATTAGACAGTGGAATCTAAATCTAATTAATCAAATAATGTATGAAATTGGTGTTCACCAATCCATCATCCATGGGCATAAGGGAAATCTTCAATCTCTTTGTTATAATAATTTTTGCAATTTTAATAATTTTTTTTATAAAATTTTAATTATTTTCACACTTTTTAAAGTTTTAATATTTGTTACATTTAAAAAAATTTATAAATTTCATGTATATATTTTAATTTTTAAATATTTTGTACAATTTATTTATATTTTAATAAATTATAAAAACTTTTTCGTGATTAATGATTTCTGAGGGATGAAGCCCAGTCAGTGAACATGCAAAGATAGTTCATACAGTTTTATTTATTTATTTTCCTTTTATTTAGGATGACTTATTAGATAAAAGTCCTGGAAATTATTTGTTTATGCTCTTAAAAGTTGACTTAAGAATAGGTTCCTCAAATCATCAAAAACTAAACGACTGGGGCATTCCGAGAATCGAACTCGAGACCTCTCGCACCCAAAGCGAGAATCATACCACTAGACCAAATGCCCAATGTTTCTTGCTTTCATATCTATTATATATTTTCTTTCCAAAGAGCTTTAGTTAATTTTCCATGTACCATTTTACTGCTACAATTAGATGCTCAAAGCTTTTGAAATTGCATCCTGAAATAAATCCACCTTGGCCACTCTTTTTAGTAATTAGTTGATAAAGAATTTCTCATTGCTATAAGCATTTTTTGTTACAAGTATTCAAGCCTGCTTGGCTAATGTGTATTGGCATTACATACTTACGTGATGGCCTTTTCAGCAGACTGTTAGTGAGCTTTGGGCTACTTGAATACATAGTGACTTGCTTATCCAGATGTGTTCCATGGATAACCATCCTAGATGGTTATCAGTTTTGCAGGAGTTCTTCACATAAAGGCTAAAGCAATGTCCTAATGACCTTTTCTCTGTCAGGCCTTGAAGGATGGAGACTAAAGTCTTGTATTTGTGCAACAACTTTAGCCGTAAAGTCATACTGTAATCCCGATGAGTGAGGTTTAAATCCCATTTTGAGCTTTGGTTGAAGGCATACTGGTATGAAAAAAAAGGCTCACTGTAGAATATGAAGTCAATAGCGAGAAGTATAGGTTGGTGATTGGTCAGCATGACCCATAGGCACGCTTCTTAAATCAAACCCAGAATAAGAAAAAGGAACATCCCTGATTTTGTCTTTTTTGGTTGCTAAACTGGTTGTTTATTAACTGTTTCATTTCTTTATTTTCAGAGAGTAAGGCAGATTTGGAACAAAAATTAAAACTGGGGGCATTCCGAGAATCGAACTCGGGACCTCTCGCACCCAAAGCGAGAATCATACCACTAGACCAAATGCCCAATTGTTGATCACAACCTGTTCAATTTATAACTATTAGCTCTTTTTCCACCTAGAAGTCATGTTAATTTTCAATAGACTAAATATTCTAGCCTTGACCTGGTTGAACATATATTGCTCTTTTAAAATTTCATCTATATTTTGATGTCATGTTATATTTTTTAGTTGCAATTACAATCCAAAACACATGCAGAACATGGGTTTCCCAACTTCTTTTAACCGATGACTGGTAGTTTGCAAGTTTTTGTGCTCTTAGAAATCACAACCTTGTTTTATTTCTACTTCCAATTGGTTTTAAAACGAATTTGAGAACAGTTAGGTAGGTATTCAGAAAGCCAATTACAATGTCATCCCAAGTATAAAGCTTTTCAAGTTGAATTTCAGTCTGTACATGTTAGATTTTATGATAACTGTAGGACATGCAGGACCTGATTAGGATGGTTAAAATACTCGAATCCGACTCGATAAGGTCAGATTCTTCTTCTTCTTGAAATCGGGTTTTGGGGCAGGTCGGGTTAGCTTTAGAGAATGGTCGGGTCAGATTTAGTGTGAAATTATCCGTCCCGAGATATTTATGAATTTACTCTTATATATATATATATATATATAATATTAATTAAGTTAAAAAATCTTTAAATTTTATTACTACCAACATCATTTTACCACTTTTACTCTTGTTTCACACTAGTTTCTTTCCCTCTCTCATTTTATTCTATTTTTCCAAGTCTTCCTTATTATTATTATTATTATTTTTTTGCAAGCATGGTCTTTTCTATTTAAAAATATTTTGGATAACGTAAGTCAAATCGGATCAAGGTCGGGTGTATAATTAATTTCCGCGTTCAAGTTCAAAATGAATTAAAAGTTTTTAAATTCGAGATTAAGTTGAAATCAGAGCATGGTGATAGAGTATCGGGTTGGGGCGGGCATAAATCCGACCAGCCAGCCCCATAATCATCACTAGAACTAATCCCATATTTAATATATATTAGAGTATGTAGATGTAATCTTTCAAGTTTCAAAGATCTCCTAACTCCATAAAAAAAATAATCATACAAGAGTTGGACACAATCGTAAATGACATTTACACCTGAATTTAAATCACACTATTTAATTGGATCAATAATAATAATAATAAAGATAAAAAAAAAATGAAATAAAAGTGATTCTCATGGCGGTTTTGGTTATTTCCTTTTTACTGGAAAATAAGTAGATTGGTTTTGCAAGTAAAAGTAGTAAGCATGCTGTTCTGCTTGGTTTGGAAAGTTTAAAGCATTGCTAAGAGATGTGAGAAAACAAATGGGTCTGGAAGTTGTCTGACATTTGAAAATTTGAGGTACAAAAACAAAATCTAGAAAGGGGGCATTCCGAGAATTGAACTCGGGACCTCTCGCACCCTAAGCGAGAATCATACCACTAGACCAAATGCCCGTTTTTGTTTGTTTCATTTTTTTATTTATATATAATGCTATTGATCTTCCAACGGGCTAAATTCCTGATCTTCCAAGTTCCAAGAGCTGCCATATTTTCTTAGGTAAATTATACTCACAGTCACCCAATTATTGATGAGTTTCTTTTTTCGTCACTCAATTATGAAAAGTTACAAAATAAACCATTTAATTGTCTTTTTTGGTCACCAAAGTTAAATGTCAGTCAAAAATATGATGTGGTAGCTTTTAAATTTGGCATAATAGTAACTTTAACCTTTAATATTTATACATTGTGTTAATTTAGTCTTAATTCTAAAAAACTAACTCTCAACATTTATACATTGTGTAATTTGATCGTTTTTGTAGTTTTACTTTTCTTTACAACTGTTTCACTTAAAAAGTTAAAAAAAAAGATTATCAGCTAAATTTAATTGATGACATACCAAAAACGGAAACATATGTCACAAAGAAAATTAAAACAAAAACGAAAATACCAAATTATGTAATGCGTAAATGTTGAGGGTTTTATTTTTTTAGTATCAAGACTAAATTGACACAAATATAAATATTAAGAGTTGAATTTACTATTATGCCAAATTTAAAAGTATTATTTTTTTTTTCCTTCTCTGATAGTTGGGGTGACCAACTATTATAGTTTATCCTATTTTCTTCTCTTGCTTCTGGTGGTGCTTGTAATATAAATATAATTAATTACCTCGCTATACAAATGCAGTCTCATGGTTTTGATGGAACTCTTTTAATTTCCATTATATATTTGTGTTTACAGACACCCTTTTCAAAATATAAGAAAGAAAGCTTAATGTTTAATTGGTGTTATCTTAAGTTTTATATATTTTTCTATTGTTTAATAAGTATTCAATTTTAGAAGTTTTTGTCTACTTTTGTAAAATGTTTTTTAGTTTTGCTTATGCATGTAACTTTAATTTTACAAGTGATTTTAAGAATGGTTTTGTTGCCATCCTCTATAATTTGGTGAATGCTCAATTTTTTTGTCGATTTTTGCTCGCCGCTTTGGACCATCTAGGGTTAATTTCCTTATCGTATTAAGTACTTGCAATTACTCTAGAAATGTCGTGCTTAAATTGTGATCACAAAGCTAATTGTTAACGTGTCATGATGTTCTATTGATACTAAGGTTAAAACCTTTATTATATTAATGGAGCTTATCTTTCACCATCTACAACGTTTATTATTTTTTCCACATGTTGTAAGCCTCGGAGAAATTGTGGTGTTGGTTTAAGGAGGCTTAAAGAGCATAAGGAAAGCTTCTTGTTAAAACTTACTTTTTTAAGTCGGTGACTAATAAAGGTCTTTGTGAAAGAATAGTGGGAGGAAAATACAAGCTGAGAACAGATTGCCCGGAGAGTATCGATAGACTCTTCGTCAAATGTTCGGGGACAACTAAAAGAAAATATAGGTTGGAGTGTGGGCAATGGGAAGAAGATTCAATTCTGGTTGGATGAATGGCTGCCCTTAGGGACCATTGCGTGGATTATTTCAATGTCTACGTAAATGTTACAGTTTTACTGAACAAGGAGAATGGGATTGGTCTAAAGTTGAAGATTGCAGCAGTGACACCACCCAATGCCTATAAGTGGCTGTCCAGTTGTGCTTGGCCACCACGAGAAGGAAAATAGAAGCTCATTTGCAGAAAAAGAATCCCAAAACCTTTCTTTGGTTAGCATTTCATAATAATCCTTGCATAAGTTCCCTTCTATATTTCTTAATTGATTCTATTTTATATATTCTTCCAAGTATAAAATAGTAAAATCAATCAGCTGGCCATGAAAAACAATAAAAATCCAAAAATATATAGAACAAAGAAAAAAGATCCTAATATTACTATGTATGTAAACAAGAGTTCAAATCCAATGAAGGGTTCAATTATTAAAAAGAAAAAAAGCGATGAAGAGAAGAACATTTGAAATTGAAGTTTGAAAATGGTAATTGAATTCAACTCTCCTCCTATCAATTCAATATTTTTCTAAGCTGCCATTGGAGAAAAGGTCGTCAAAAACAAGCATCCAGAAGACAGCAACAGCAAAGAGCAGCCAAACTGCAATGCCAACCAATATAACTTATTAAATCAAAAGAATCTCAAACATCAGCAACATTTAACAAGGTAATCCTGGTTAGAGTTGACACGATTATCTGATATACATATGACTACAATTTTAATATTTATGGAATACAAATTATGACAATTTTTTTTCATATTTATAAAATTTTTAATATAATTATTATGAATCAATTCGTGTTTTCCTTTTTATTTTTTTTTTTTAATAATGAAATTACATCTATCGTTAACCTCTCACAACCTTAAACTTGTCGAAAATTTTGTCTTGAATAGTCTCTGAAATATTCAGGGAAAAGAAGTCATAAAAAATTTTCAACCCTTTTCTAGAACACTGAGGAAGTTGTTTGCAGAAAATCTGAAATAACCGAAATACCCCTTAACCGTCGAAAAAAGAAATAAAAGAACTAGGCATGGGGGTGTTTTCGGGACGTTGACCACTTAACTGCCAGTCTTATCAGGTTAAAAAAATCTATCCCTTTTTATTGGTAATCGTGATAAGCTGTTGTGATTTTTTTTTATCCCGAAAAGCACGCGCTCAGTTGAATTTTGCAGAAATCAGAATTATCCTTAGATGAGTAGATCTGACCATATACGGTAGATATACTCGTACAACGATACTAAACCATCACCTTCAAAAACTATATCTTAAACAACTATACGTATATGGATAGAATGGAGGAAGAGAGCACTTACCAGCCTTCTATGATACCGGAACTCTGCTTTTGCTGAGGAGGAGGAGGCTGAGCATATTGAGGAGGATATCCCTGCGGAGGGTATCCCTGGGGAGGATAACCTTGAGGATATCCTTGTGGGGGATACCCCGGAGGTGGATAAGCATCCTTTGGAGGATAACCTTCCGGTGTATAACCTGTATAGTTGTCAATCACAAAAAAAGAAAAAGGTTCTCGATCAGATCCACCAGATAACCAGATCCAATCAATCAATCATAATGCAGCAAAACCATAAATATGTAAAAAAGAAAGTGCAAAGTCAGAGGTAGACCTTGAGGAGGAGGAACGCCAACAGGAGGCTGTTGCTGATTGTAATAACTCATCGTTAGCTGAAAGTTGTCGGTATTTTCTTCTTCTTTTCTTTGAAGGGAATTTACAGAAGGGCGAAGAGTTGGTGCGGTGAAGGGAAGGACATTGGCTATTGTTTTATATAGTGGATTTTGAAAAGGCTATTACTTTTCAAGATTTGTACGCGTGTCCTCTCGAGTGAAACTTAACGGCTAAGGTTAAGGTTGCATCTGTGCTCGAGCTGTCTTGCTTCCATGATCAATTTTGAATTCTAATTTAACTTAATTTAGGTCAATTTTAAAACTCGGTTTCATCTTTTAAAATCAAAGTTTTATCTTTTTTTTTTTCCTAAAAAAAGTCTATTATTATTTTATATATATAATATTTATATTTAATGTACTAACCTAATATAACATCTTAATGAATTACAAGATGATATTCCTTATTTTTAATTATTTTAAAAAAATATTCAATAATTTATTGATGATAAATCTGAATATGATTGTGTATAATGTTATACATTGTGAATCTATAAAATACAAATTCATTTAAAAAATATATTAAATTAAAATTTAGATAAAAGGCTTTAAATTAATATATAGATAAAATATTGATTTTTTTTTTTTAAAAGAGTCTATTTTTAACCTATCGATTGGTAGAACACGTAAAGTTGTGTTAGTGGGATTAAGCAAAATAATGAATCGTATAAAGAGAAATGGGCAGATCACTAGACAGATTGGCCTGAAAAATAACAAAGCCAAGAATATAAAGCTGCAGAGACAGCAAATAGAAGAGAAGGAATCATTTGAAAATGCAAAGGTTTGCTAAAATTGAATTATAATATTAAAAAAAAAAAAGCATATAATCACCAAATTGCAACAGTCATGTGATGTGAGAATGGAGAAAGTTCTTAATGAACTGTGATTCCACGTTATTTCTATCTCTTTTCAATAAGAGAATAACAAATTATATTTTTCTTCCTAATTTTTAGTATTTTTAGTTGAATTTAAATTTTTTCAGAAAAAAATTTGATTTGTCATTCTATTATTAAAAAGGAATAGAAATTATATGAAATCACAGTTTCGTACAATCTCTTTTTATGAGAGTGATATTTAAACAATTTTAATAACAAATCATTTGGTTGGATAGTTGAATTGAGTAATCAAAGATAGAATTTATTTGAGTTAATGATGAAATCCACTATTAATTAATTATTTAGTTGGTGAGTTACTTGCATGATAATTTATTTTTGTTGGAACTAGTGTTGCATGAATGCAGTTGGATGGTCCATGTCAAGGATAAGTTTTTGTGAAACAGGGATTTTTATTTTTATTTTTATAGATATGAGGAGTTTTACATCAATTAGGTTAGAAAATTTATTATTATAATAATATTTTATTATTTTTATATGAAATGTTTAAATAAAAATATTTAGGGTAAAACTTGAAAATGATAAGGATTTATATACAAGTACTTTAGCACTTTCATTTATGACTCAATTGTTAAATATTGTTAAATAAGTTTTTCTTTTTCTCTCTCTCTCTCTCTATATATATTTAATATAACATTATTTCTTTCACTTTTTATCATAGTTGTGACATAATTTAGTATTAACTGAGTTATGAATTACGCTATTGTTAGTAAAGTTATGTCATATACAAGTCATGTACTTAACATACTAGCCATGAGTTTGATCATTTTAGAGTATAAGCCTCTACTTATATCAAAGCACATGAGTTGCATACATATGGTCGGTGGCTAAGTCAAGATTTAGGTAAATCACACTATGAATGTCACAAGTGAATAAATTCACAAACTGATTCATAATTAATTCATCTTGGGTCTAGTCAAATGTATCATTCTACCAATGAATACATCTGTGTCTCTACCCATGGAATCAATTGTTCCGATAGCTAAGACGAGTCATCTCCCCAATTAGAATTGTAGATGACATAATAATCTTTCTTAGTATTTGAATCAAATGCTCACTTTGATTTTATTACGGGATTACAAACTTATTTAGATTATCTACTGAAATAAATTATCTTTCTTACAATGTAAACGTTCTTACAATGTCACTTATCTTCAGTTTGAATTTAGACTATCAATGAGCTAATATTTGCTTGTCACAATTTCGTTATGCATGCAAAATGTAAAAGATAGAAATACAAAAAGTATAATAGTGAAATGTGAAATTGAATTTATTTATTTATTCATCGTTCAAATAAATAGAAACAATTACATGTTTACTGCAATATCAGTATATTTCCCAACAGGAACGCCTTTAGGTACCAATTAAATGTAGGAATTTTAAATTTTATTCCCATGTTTCCATTATAAGAAAATAGGTACCAAATATTTTTTTAATGTTTTCATTTTTGAGAAAAAAAATATTTTCTATTTACCAAAAAAAAGTTTTTCAATTTAAAAAAATAAAAAATATTTTTAGGAATCAAAAGGAGCCTAAAATTATAATTACCAAAAAAATAAAAATTAAGAAATCAATATAATGAAATTCTAGTTAAAGATAAATCCTATTTTTGATTAATGGTTTTCATCACCAATGCTAAAATGATTTCAATATTCTTTAATAAATTGATTTTAAGGTTGTTTGTTAATAAGAGAAATAATTTTAACGAGAGATTAGATAATGTATACTAATGATATTAGTATATTTTACATTTGCGCAAATGTAGTTCTTATTTGATCAATGTTTCAATTTGCCCTTCTTTGTTCAGTTTCGTTGTAGAACCTCGTAGTAGGTTATGTTACTCAGGCTCATGAGTGTTGGGTATGTACATGTGTCCAATAAGAATATTTTTGTTTATCAAAGTTTCAATTTGCTCTTCCGTCTTCATTTTGGGCACCCAAATACGATTTAGTTCAAAATATAAACCTTAAATTTTATTAAAATATACTCATATTTGCAAATGATTAATCTAAACTCATTTTTACTCTACCCATATTACTTTTTCAATTGTTATACAAAAAATTGTACGATTTTTAATTCAATATTTAATAAATTAATATGTATATTCTTTTATTAAAAATTTAAACATAGACAACTTCACTTTTTTTAATGTTTATGTCATCTTATTATCTATTATATATATATATATATATTTATATATCTTTTTATGTGATATATATTACATAATATACATAAAAATAAAATAATATATTACATAACTAAAAAGCAATCAAGCTAACTAGGTTCAATTCATGAATGTTTGAGCGCAAGTCCAGCTCGTATTTTACATGAGACTGATTTTTTTTGTCCAAATTTATTTCTCAAATTTAATATTTTTATCTAATCCCTCTCAAATTTTAGGTGGGATTTCGAGCTTAAGAAAGTAATCATGCTCTTAGACAAGCCTAGATTGAAAATAACAATATCAATGAGATTAATTATTGTAACGGTGATCAGATTAGATATTTTGCGATAAGATTAATGAAAATAATGTTAAAGACATGAGAGTAAAAATTAAATATTCATAAAAACTTTAATGAATTAGTTTTTTATAATAATTTTAAATTGCTTGTTGTGATACAAGTATTTTATAAACAAGGTAATCAACTAAGGATAAAAATTGAATTTTTTTTTTCAAAAAGAATATTAAAATTATATTTCAATGGAATTTTTATTTATATTTATGAAATTATTAACTAATTAATTTATTAAATTATATTAACATCAAACAATAATTTTATTAAAATAATAAAAATATATGAGATAACGCTTTTTTATTTTTTAGATTAATTTCTTAATAATAAATTTTATATATTTATTTTTAAAGGAAAAATTATATACATATTAAATTATTATATAAAATACATTTATATATTAATTATATAATTAACTTGATTATCTAATTCACTAACTCATCGCACTAAGCTGATGTTTTTTAAGGAACATTCTTACGCGAACGAATAAATAAAGACATAATTAGTTATTTGATGTTTCAATTTTTTTAAAAAATCAATTTAGTCATTTATTTTGTTTTCCACTTCTTTTAGTCTTTAAATTTGTATTTTTTATCAAATTATCCCAAAATTATGGAAAAGTTAACGTTTGTTAACTTTACTGACGTGGTATGCGTATACATAAATTGTCACGTGAATAACATATCAACATTTAATTAATTTTTTAAAAATTTAAAAATTAATATATATATATTTTATATACTTTTAAAATAATTTTTAAATAATTTTAAAAATTTAAAACTATTTTTAAATTATTTTGAATTTTTTTAAATTTAAAATTTAATTATATGTTTACATGTCATCTATATGGCAATTCACATGTATTCCGCGTCAGTAAAGTTAAAAAAGTTAACTTTTCATCTATTTTTAGGTGATTTAACAAAAAAAAAACATAAGTTTAAAGGTTAAAAAAGGAAAAATTGAATGGAACGCTAAAATGATTTTTTCTTATAAAGTTAGAAGGCCAAATAAGTCATTATGTCATTAATAAATACGAAAGTATATATCAAGATAATATACACCGTATTGGAAGATATATTGCTTTTCTTTTTATATTGATATGTATCAAGATCGATATATCATTTTCAATTTATCTATATTTTTAAATATTTTTCATATATATTTGCAATAAAATCTTTAATTTCCTATAAAATATATATCAATAGACATGCAAATATACTTCAATTATATATATACAAAAATATGTTTATACACAAATAAAAATATTAAATTATTAATCAAGTTAATAATTAAAGATATATTAGTTTTCAATGTAATTATGAGAAATATGATTAAGATAAAAAAATATATATATTAAAGTATTTATCATGATAATTAATACCTCATTTCTTTAGAGAGAATAATATACAGTACTGTAATTTTTTTAAAGAAAATAATTAGTGCCATATTAGTATTGAGAATACAAGTTAATACATACTATTTTGGACTTATTGTTAATGTAATTAAGTATTGAGTATCAATTTAAAAGTTCATTGCCTAGGCTGCTTATGTATTAGCTCGGTTGGTATTGATATTGTTGCCAGTGCAAGATGACGTAGGTTCGAATGTGCTGAAGCACATTTATTCTCCTATTTAAGGATTGAAATAAGTTATAGATAGTTCTAAACATTGTATTAACTTAGACACTTTCAGTTACTTTCACAACTGAATTAGATTTTCATAAAAGAAAAAAAATCACAGCGGTAAACCCTAAGTCCCATGCCATGGTTTGAAATGAGATAATACAGTTTCTGAATAATGATAGAAAAATGTCGAATAATAAATTTAAAATATTTTAATAAATCAAAGTTAAGTCCATCCGGATATCGTGACTACGTCCTAACCTGGTGGGTTATTTAAAAAGATGGAAGATAAAAGGGAGTGAGCTATGAAACTCAATGTGAGTTCCATCACAAGATGATCAGTGCAACCGATTAACATATAAAGCCACATCACATATAGTAATTTACAATGACAGATTCGGAATAACGGATTAATAGATCAGCATCATATACATATACATATATACATACATATATATATATAATCTCAAATATCTCAGATTTGTTTGCACATGCTTTGTGGATGCAACACAATTACAGATTTACTAGAAAAGATCCTACCCTACTGCTACGCACCATAAGAGTTCCCTAGAACTCATCCATCCCTACACACTGGGTTATGAATAAATAGCAAAGTTGTAGGTTAATACGCTGTTAGATAGTTGTGAATACACAACGGAAATGCAGATGAAAGTTACCAGATAATGGGTAGACGAATCACCTTGCAGGTTAATACACTACTAAATAGTGTGAATATACAACTTAATTGCAGATAAAAGCTGCTAGATAATATGTGGATGAACTAACAGAATTGCAGATTAATATTCTGCCAAAACTTTCTCCTTACAAAACGTCTCATCCCATGCATTAAATTATAACATGCTTTATAACAAAACAAAACATATACCGATATCATGCTTATAACAGAGCGAGAATGGTATCTATAAATATATTATCAACTAATCGATACAGTAGCCAAAACAAGTACTTTTCAAGGATTCAATTTAACGGTGTCATATAGCATGTTGTACAAACAATCCACAAATACATATACAATAGACATGCTTAATCACAATTCATGCAATCATATAAACATAACATTAATTCATGGCTTTTTAGCATAATTCATATCCTCAAAGACTCAATTGAATAAAATAAAACACTAAAAATAGTTATGGAATCATTCAGGGACTAATCTACACAAATCATAAATTTCTAGGCAAAACTGTAAAATTTGAGAAATAGGGGTCACATGGCCGTGTGGAGGGGTTACACGACCGTGTGGCTAGGTCGTGTAACAGACTGAGGCCATATGAAAATTGAAAATTCAAGGTGCAAGGGAGATACGACCATGTGGCAGGCCGTGTGGAAGGTCTCAAGTCATATGAGAAACGTATTCCTAGGGTTTCAGGGTGAACATGGCAGTGTGAAAGGGCCATGTGGTCCACATGGGTGACCCACATGTCTGTGTGGCTGGCCATGTAACCTTATCTCGGGGCATGGTTTGCCACAATTCATTTGTAAAGAAACACACACCTATTACTGGGAGACTAAGCGACGTCCCTCTCGCTCAAATCTGGTCTGAGATACCTAAATCAGTTCCTTCAAACGTCATTTACGTAAGAACTAGAGATTGTTTTCAATATTTATCAAGATTATTGGGAATGTCGACAAGATTTCTTAATTTAGATGAAAAATTAACATTGGATGTAATTACTACGAGAATTTGGGATTAACTATTTCAATTGAATTGAACTTACCGATTCTTGGTAAGATTAGGGATGAATTTGATGGCGTTATACTAAACTGATATGAAGAACGGGTTGAAAGAAGGTCAATTTCGGATTCGAGATGCAAAAATTAATTGCAGTAATGAAAAGAAAATATTTGCAAAAAAGATGATAATTAAGAAAAGAGAGAAGAAGTAGGGAGAGAGGAGAAAATTTTCAATTTAATTAGGAAAAAAAAACTATAGTTTAGTTGTGTTTAGGAAAAAAAATTAAATAGCTACGGTTTTCAAAATTAAAGGGGCTGAATGGTAAATACCCCTTCAGCTAAAAAGAGGATTTAAATGGGGTGAGGTTGGTGTGACTTTGAACTTGGATTTCAAGTGAGAAAGGAAAATGCTTAACTAATTGGGCTATTGCCCACATTTAATATATTTTTACACAAGCTATTATATATCCTAGTATGATTTTGTTTCTTTGTTGCTAAAAAGAAAAAAGGAAAATGGAAAGAGTGTGGCTTGAACCTTAGATTTCTTAAGGGAACACAAATTACTTAACCACCAAGCTTAAGACATTACTTAGTTAATTATTTCATCTAACCTTATATATTTTGAGGTGTTACATAGCTTGTTTTATAAACAATTTTATTAGGAAATATCTTATTTAAATATTATATAATATTTAAATTATCAAAATTATATGAAATCTTATAATAATATTTCAATTTTCAAATATTATAAATTATTTTTCTCATTACATATCTAATTTTTTTTATAACTATTAAAATCTCAATTTTAAAAATATTTATAATATATTTAAAATATGAATAAACTTATTTAATTATAACATAAAAGCAAAAATTATTTGTCATAGTTTAAGTTTTTTTTTTAATTTTTCATTATTCTAAAAAATATTTTTAACAAAATAACTAACATTGATATATTCATTTGATTATTAAAAATCTAAAAAAGCTCAAAGTAATAAAGTGAATGTATATTAAAAGTGTTACCAAATTTATTGGATTAAATTGAAATTTTACTAGGATTAAATTGAAAAAAAAATGGAAGGACCAAATATAGTTTATATTACTTTTAAATAATGATAGAAGGATAGGTTTAAAACATTAAAAGATTTGAAGGGCCAAGTCAAATTTTACATTATTTTTAAGTAATGATACAAGGATAAATTAACAATATTAAAAACTTTAGGGACCAAAAACAAGTTTACCATTATTTAACCCAAATGACCTAATGCTTAAAAATAGTCTTAAATTTTTGAGGAGGCCAGGGCCCCTTTCCCTTAGCTATACCCCTGTGTTTGGCAAGTTTGGCTGGCAGCTGCATAGGTTAATACAACTTGCCTAACACAAAGTGGTTATGTGTCTTAACAGTTTAAACGTGGATTTACATTTAATGTATTTATGATATATAATATATATATATATATAAAAAAGTCCAAAGGAACTTTTTTCTGCTGGCACGTGGCATACATTCATTCTTTTTTGCATATTATAAAAATAGTTAATTTTCTATTTTGATCCTTCTAATATGCTTAAATTTGAGATCTAATCCTTATATTTTACTCTCTATATTTTTATAAGTCATTAATTAGTTTAAATAATTAATATTGTTACCTTTTTAATTAAATGATATGTGGTTATATATAATTTGAAAACGAATTAACATATTGTAATAACCTAAAACTTATTGGTGCTAAAAAAATAATACGGTTTCGGGACTCTATTTTTCATAAATCAAGTCCGTACATATTATTATTAAATATTTATGGAGTTATTTTATAAGTAAATTAAACTTTGGATTGATAATTTAGCTAAATTAGTTATTAATTAAGGTCTAAAGGCTAAATCGTAAAAAAATTAAATATTGTAGAATTCTAATTTATAAAAAAGCATGAGAACCACAATGGTTATTAAACCATTGTTCTTTGTTTAGTTGGTGGGCTTTAATTATGATGGACGGTTGGCAGGTGTACATTTTTTGAATAAAATTAACGTACATAAAAGTAAAAGAAAAGGAAGATATTTATCATCTTATTTTCAATTCTCTCTTTGGCCGAATGAGAAGAAGCAAAACATGAAAGTAAAAGACAACGAAGCTTAAATTTGAAAGATATAGTTATTTCAGTTTTAGAGATTAAATTAAATAAAATGTAAAAGTTTAAAAGATATTTAAAAAATAAAATTGAACTAACACATGCTTATAATAGGATGACATGACATGTTTAGAATTGATAATTTGAAATCAATTATTGTATAGATTAAGAATTGAACTAAATCGAGGCTAGTCGTGGAAAAGTAAAAATTGTCGAATAGTCCTTAAAAGTTCATTTGGTTACTGTTTCGCCAGGTAAGTTCATATGAAACTTATTAAGTTAATTCATGTTATGTTTTTATTTCTATAAATTGAATAATTATATTTGTTAAATCTTTATTTTGCATAGAGGAAATTTGAAAATAATTATTTGAGTTTAAAATGTTATGTATGAGATTGATTGTCGAACTAGAATACTAACTTGAACAGCAATGAAAATTTTTGTAACTTAGTGATTATATGTATTAACATTGAATTTGGTTGGAATGTATTATGTTAAATAATAAAATGAGAAGAACTTACTCAAATCATGGAAGAGCAAATTGTTTAACTAAACACTTTATGGACAATAATGGTATTGCAACTTTGAAACTTTACCAAAAATTGTAGGAATCGAGTTAGATGTTTAATCGAACATTAAATTAAAGCTTAATGAGTCTAGTTTTACACAAAAGCAATGGTGAAAGCAATGGAATTGTAAAGTATGAGATATAATGCTTTTTATGAGACAATATCAGAATTATTTCGAGTTCAATTGTTCTAACTTTGAAAAATCATTATAAATTGTACAAAAAATTTCAGGTGATGACATTTATATACCTAAAATATTAATGAGTCTATTTCCAAAGGAAACAAGCAACAACATAATCTGAGACTTGTATTGAAAGATATTTAATTTTTAGTGAAGAAGAGTTGAAACTCATTAGAAGCTGAATAGGGGAGGTTTTAAAAAAAAATAGTATTAATATACCTAGAAATAAATCCTTAAATTTTTATGGTAAAAAAATTCATTGAGTCTAGTTTCAAAAACAAAAAGCGAATCTTAATTTCGAATTCTGTAGGTCTAGATATAAATAATTTAGTGACTATTACTGAAGAAGACAATTTTGTTAAAAGTATATGTATAAATAGTGAAAGGATAATTCATGTTACATAAAAACGCGTCATACTAAGGAAGTGGAATGGAGAGGAGTAGGAAAAATAGTATAAGAGTTATAAAATGAATTAACAGTTGATTATGACTGATCAAATCATATTGGTGTAAATTTAATTGATTGTTGAGATAATAAATTAAATTGGATAAAAGTGAAAATCTTAAAACTAAATGAAATGGTGAAATTGGTTTGGAATTGACATGGTATGTTATGTTATGTATGAAATGATATCATGAGCGATAAATTGATGATAGTGAGATCGATAGAATGAGAATTGAACTTGTAAGGAATTGGATAAATGATTACCCTATTAATTGCTCAGGTGGAGCTATTTTGACTATATGTCAATTAGAGCTGGGCGTGTTTTACTTCGGACGTTTCGATGAACGTTGAGCGCAAACTAATTACTTTGGATGTTCCGATAAGGCATTGGGTGCCAAATGGTTATTTCGACTAAGTGTTGATGACTGTTGGGCACAATATTTACTTCAGTCATACCAATGAGCGTTGGGCGTAATCTATTTTCTTCGAAAATTATTCGATGAGGCATTGGGTGACAAATTGGGGTGTTGGTTGGATTTGTGTATCCGTTCGTGTCCAAGTCAAGTTAATAAGGGTTTAATATGTTAAAATTTATAATTATAATAAAAATAATTGTTAATGTGAAAGAGATTTGTAAATTGGATTAATAAGTCCGAAAGATTGGTATAAAATTGTGACGAATTCAACGATTCAATTTGGGAAATGACATAAATGATATATTTCTACCTAGTTATTTTTTCATATTTAAGATGATTCATAAGGCACATTTATAATGAGATATTGTATGTTGATGATTAATTGAATTGTGATTATGAAATTGAATGTGAATATATATTGGATTGAACTATAATGAAATCATTGTCATATGATAAAAATACAATCAAATTCAGGATATGATATGTGGAAATATGAATGGTTCTATTGGGCATGATATTATAATTGGAATTAGAAACTTAAAAATGTAATGAAATAGATTGACAATAAATATGATAATGAAATAAGTTAAGTGAAATTGGTATGAGTTCGTGACTTGATAAAAGATATCGAAAGAAATAGTATAATGTTATGGAATCAATTGTGTATATATATGTGGATCATGATAAAGGAAATACATGAACTTATGTGTGAATAAATTGGACACGAACTTTGGGGGAGGCTGAAATGAATACGAATGAGTTGACCGACTCCAGAAAGAGACTTAAATAGTTTATTGTTGTGGAATGAACATGGAATTGATTGTTATAACGTTAATGATATAAATGTTTGATTCATGATTGGTATTGAGTTTAAAAAAGGCTTTATAATAGGTGTTGACATGTAAATGAAATTGATCACTTCTATTGCATGCTAAATGAATTGGTTTAACACTTGATATGAATGACATACTAGTTGGATGTTACAATTTTCTTAACTTGTAATTTTGTTATTTGAATCATACAAATATTGAGTTTCATTACTCAACACATGGTTTGTTTTTCATGTGCAAGTTAGGTATAATTTAAGATATTTGAACTACAACTTCAGCATCCAGTCAACATTCCTGAATTCGTCAACGTTTTGTATATGCTGTTTTTATTTATTCTAAGTTGGCATGTACCTAGTTGAGTCTAATTTGGTTTGTTCTTAAGTGAATACTCCTGTTGAATTTGATATCATATGATGGATGTTTGGTTCATGTTCAACCTCAGATTAATTCTTGGAGCTTTTGTGAACGCGTATAAATCCCGTAAGTGGTTGATTATTGTGATTAATTTTTGTTTGATTTAATTAAATGTTACAATGGCTTAAAGTTGGAATAAGTTGATCGTAGTCATTCCGATGATGAATGTGACATCCTATTGCTTGGACTTGGTGATCGATTCAGGTGTAGTTCCTCTCTCTCTCTCTCTCTCTCTCTCTCTCTCTTGCATATTACAAAAAATGTTAAATATTAGTTTTGGCCTCTCTAATATCTTAAATTTGATATTTAATCTATATACTTTAATTTCTAACATAATTTAATCCGATATTTTTATAATGTTATTGATTAGTCCTATATACCTATATATAAAAGAAAGGTCAAAGGACCTTCTTTTAGTTAACCCGTGGCATATCAACAATTTTTCCTTCTTTTTTCATTTTACAGAAAATGGTTAAATATCAATTTTGGTCCCTTTAATATTTTAAATTTTATATTTAATCTATATACTTTAATTTCTAACATAATTTGATCCTATATTTTTATAATATTATTGACTAGTCTAAATAGTTAATAATATTAACTTTTCGATTAAAACATTATGTAGTTATATATAACTCGAATACCCCAAGAGTCTTGGAGACTGGCAAGTAACTTCACATTTCTTTTACGATTGCGTTGCTTTTCTTTGACATTATAAGACAATGGTCAAATTTTAATTTTAGTCCCTAAAATGTTGAAACTTGAGATTTAATTTATATACTTTAATTTTCAACATAATTTGGTCCATTTACCTTTATAGTGTCATTAATTAGTCTAAACAATTAATGTTGTTAACTCGAAATTCTCTATATCATTTAAAAGGTGAAGTTTATAGTTATTAAAATAATTATTTTCCACTAATTTTTTATATTATGAACGTCCATTTTACGGTCCTTTTTTAGATTTGTGATTGCCTCTCCCAACAATATTATTTTACGGTCCTTTTTTAGATTTATGATTGCCTCTCCCAACAATATTATCTTCAAGGTTTGAACCTACGTTCTCCATTAGGAGTGCAATGTACTTTACCATTATTCCCAAACACTTATTGGTATATATAATATTATATATAATAATATTATTAAATAATAATATTAAGTATTCTACTTTTAGTATTTTTATTAAAAATTTACATACTTATATGTTTACAACAACATGTTATTTTTATAAATAGTTGTTTGTAGATTTTATACATTGTACTTGTTGGTAATAAATTGGTTAATCGAAAATTTCCATGTTATTATGCATTCAATTTTATAACATTTTTTTTCATTAGATTTGTTTAGAAAATTTTTAAGATAATTTTTGAAAATTTTATTTAGTTTAAAAACAAAGAAATATCAATTTTAAAAAATATTTTAGAATAATAATTGATTAAGGAATATAAGTTTGAAAACAATATGTTTAAATGTTGAAAGGGTAAAATACAAATATGGTGACTAAACTATTGATTTCGTTTTATTTTGGTCACTTAATTAACTATTAATTTTTTAGATTTAGTTATTCAACTTTTCAAAATTAAATAGTTTAGTGACTCTCCTGTTAGTTACCATTCGATGAGTGACGAAAAGCTAACATGACTTTACTGATTTTATAACAAATTTAGCTCTCTAACATTAACATATTCTAGTAATCTGATGCTAAATATAAAAATTTAACAAATTTAGCTATCAATATTTACAAAATTTATCACTTTAATTCAAATTCTAATCAACTCGACAAAATTTGAACCTATTCTTAATAGGAATACTAGAATAAATCTTATTCTAGTCTGAAATCAGTTGTCGTTCTCCCCACGGTGAGCTTCCGATTGCGTAATCATTTCCCCGCATGTCTTGCAACCGTGTTGCAGAGAGTTGAATGACGGAAAAATCCAAGGATCTCGGAACATTACGAAGATTCGGGGACTGAGACATTTTATTAAATATTAGGCTAATTTTGTTATAAAATCAACCCGGAAGGGTGGCTAAAATATTTAATTTTAAACTGTTTGGTGGCGGAAGAAAAGGTTGCTTACTCTCATTTGGGCCTCAGAAAAGAGAATAGCAGAATCCTAGAGTTAGGAGTAGTCTTTAAAGCCCGCCCATACATTAGCAAACATGTTTAAGTCTTTAACAGAGTTTAAGAGTTGGCATATGGGAGACTTTGTGGGGTTTTGGATTTTACTTATTATTATTGTTTTTGAATTTAATTATTTTCATATTTTTTCGAATTAATATATTTTATGTTAGGTTTTTTTTTTCAGAATTCAATTTTTCTTAATTTAAACTTATGATTTTGTTAATTAAATTGGAAATGAGTGAGTTCGAATCTTTCAACAAATCTTTAATTCGAATTCATTTTCATAATTTTCTGTAAGTATAATTTTTTTCATGATATCAAGATAAGAAAAGATTTTGGTTAAAATATACTCTAAGTCCTTGTATTCTACTTACAATTGAAAATTAATCCCTTAATTTTTTATATTTTAAAATTCAAATCCGATTGTTAACACTATTAAAATTTTGATATTAAATTTACTAGTGTAACACTTTGAAATAAAAGAAATACTCATTTGGTTGTCATGTAACAAAAGATTAATATTGTAATGAACTTGAATTTAACAAAAGAATTTTAACGATGTAAACAATTACACTTGCATTTTTAAATGGGATAAGATTTGATTTTGTACTCATTTGAATCGCAAATAAAATTTCATGTACATAATGGCACCAAATCAAAAATCATGTATGGAATTGCACATTGAAATAAAGTTCGTGTGCAATTATTATATTTATCCATTTTTAAATCTTAAAAATGAGAGGACTAAATTTTTTGAAATAAAAATAAAAGGACTTAATTTTAAATATATAAAAAATATAAAGACTTAAAACATATTTTAACCAAAAACTTTTAATTCACATCTTAATATAAGGCAAAGTCCAAATCAAATGACAAAATCTTGTATGGATACAACCAAAATAAATGACAAGTTAATTGATATTTTTATTTATACTTAATAATCTTATTGTAAGTTTTGATCATATATGTTTAGAAGAGATAAATCTTAAAATTATACATAAACTTTGATTTAATGTGCAATTGTATATATGAACTTTAATTTGGTGTAATTATACACGTGAAACTCTAATTGCAGTTCAAATATATACTTGAAACTTTAATTTTGATTTAATCATACACATTTAAATAAATAAATCAATTTATTTTTATATTGGATAAATATAATTATTTATGTATGCAATATAAAACATAAAACGATGTTATATCAATGATTGTGTTAATAATTTACAAGAATTGAATCAAATCAAAATTTCATGTAGAGTTTTGAGATTTATGCGTGTTTAAAACTACCCAGAATCTCTCTATTTCTTCAACCCGTAAATAGGAGGATAATGTATTTCAACACACTTGAACCTATAACCGTCTATATTGACAACAATACACATATGAATCGAGTTAACACTCAATCGTATTACTCACAGATTTGTTAAATCTTTTGAAGAGAAAAATAAAATGGGTTTAGTCAAGGGTTAATACATTTGTTACAACAAACTAAAATTGGATGGATTAATCTCTTAATAAATCACCCTAATGAAGATTGTCGTTTACCAATTACATTTTACAAAGCCAACCCAAGACAAGGTTGGGTCACCTTCCATAGACTACCTTTACCTAATAATGCAAATTTATATATTATAATTATTATTATTTGAATTTGGGTCAATGGGGCAAACGAAAAAAGTGGCATTAATTTTCCAATATACTTTGATTTCACGACCAGGATTTATCCAGTTTTTTCTTTTTAATTGTTTCAATAGGTTAGTTTGTTTTGGTAAACCTAACCAATAAAAACAAAATAATAGTATATATTTTTAATATTATATGGGTTTATTCTAAATTTGAAATAATCTTTACATTTTTTTGTTAAATTATATAATTGGTCCCTGTATTTTTGTTTTTTGTTTTTGAGTGTTCTTTTAACTTTCGTTTTCGTTTTCTTTATTTCCTATTCTCTTCTGTTTCTCCCTTTATTTTCCTCCCTTCTTCGTATCTTCTAACATATCTCCATCTCTTCTAATGTAATTTTTTTATGTTTTCTATATGTTAAAACTAGTCCCTATACTTTAATTTTTTTGAATAATTTAATTTTTTTTCTTTTTTCTTTTATTTTTCTTTTCTTCTTCCCATTTAATTTTAACAAATGAAAAATATAGAAAAACTGCATTAAAAGAGATGGAGGAGGGAAGAAAACAGAGGAAGAAGCAGAATAAAATGAAAAAAAAGGGAAAAGTTTTAAAAACAAAAAAGAAAAAAATTAAATTGCTTAAAACAAAAAAAATATAGGGATCAATTTTATAACTTAACCTAAAATTTTTATTTGAAATGATGATTTGACGTGTCATGTCAATTTACCGTTACATTGTTAATGACAATTAACGGCTCAGTGAGTAAAATGTTACAACACGTTAACGTAAGTGACTAAAACGTAACCTGAGGTAAATAAAATTGATAATTTTAATAGTTTACCCAAATAATTAAACACTTTTTAATAATTTTATTTAGTTTAATAATAAAATATTTGGCTTGAGGTTAATAGGTGAACAATTTTGGGTAGGAAGTCCTCACGAATAAACTATAAATTGGTGGATAGATTTGCTTAATGCTTACTCCTTTGCTATACAAGGAAACAGTCTTATTATTAGTAATAATTTCAGTTAATATTATACAATCAAATGGAAACTAATAATATACCCAAAAGGAAAACCAATATTGCCTAATTTCCATATTATTTGTAGTTTAAATTATAAATTTTGTTGTCCTCAAATTATAGTGAGGTTGCTGTTTAATTAGATAAATTAATTTTTGTATGTTAAATTAAAAATAAATTAATTTTTTAATTAAATATTTTAATCTATTTTTATGGCTGACATAATAACGAGACAATTACGTATCCGAGGTATGTCTGGTATTTTTTTCCTAAATAATTATGTGTGAGTCTTAAGTTGAATTGTGGTATTATGGTTAACTAAATGAAGACGAAAAAAAAAGAAAAGCAGATAGAGAAAGAAACAAGAAATAAAACTATTTACAGTCAAAACGTGGCCGCCTAACGTCTTCCTAGTACCTCATCACATGCATTGATTTGATGCTCCTCCTCTTCCTTTCCATCATTTCCCTTCCCTCCCCTGCTTCTCCTACGATATATATTCAGAATCAAACTTCTCTTCCGACAATAACACAATGGCTGCCGGCGGAGGAAAATCCGATGACTTCCAGCCTTTCCCTGTCAAAGACCAGCTCCCTGGTGTTGATTTCTGCCTCTCCAGTACTCCTCCTTGGCGTACGCCCATCTTTACCTTCCTCTCCTTGTCTTTTTCTTTTCTTTTTCACTTTCATTCGGTTTTCAATGTGGAAAAGAAAACCCATGCTGGATGAAACCCGCAACGAGAAATACATGATGAAAACTTTTTCTAAAAAAGAGATGGAAAGATAATGCTTCATCTTCATCTTTTCCTTGTGAGGTTCTGGTTTTCGTGGGTTTCAAGTAACCAGAAAACTCGCTGAAGACGCTTGATCACTCTTTCACAAACTCTGTTTTTTGAACCTAAAAGAGTGATAGCCTCATAGGGAATTTCTTATATATGTTGTGACACATTATGTTCTAAAGTGGCTTAGAGTTTCTGGTTTAAAGTGCAGCTGAAGCAGTACTTCTGGGATTTCAGCATTATTTGGTAATGCTTGGGACCACTGTTATCATATCTTCTATCATTGTCCCTTTAATGGGGGGTGGAAATGTAAGAAAGCAATTCATTTTTTGGGGGTATTTAGCCTATGTTTTTTAGCTAAGCGATTTATTTGTTTTGATGAGAAACAGGTGGAGAAAGCTGATGTTATAAATACTGTTCTCTTCGTTGCGGGTATTAACACGCTATTGCAGACATTGTTTGGAAGCCGACTGCCAGTAGTGATTGGGGGTTCTTATGCTTTCATCATCCCCACCATTTCCATTGCTTTATCCAGGAGATATAGCATCTTCGTTGATCCCCACCGGGTTAATTTCTTTCTACTTTCTTTCCTTCTAAATACAGTTAATAATTACTAATTCCTCTCTAGTATGCATGCTTATGGAAGTGTTTGCTCTTTTCAGAGGTTTAAAGCATCCATGAGAGATGTACAAGGGTCTCTCATTGTTGCATCATTCTTCACTATGGTTATTGGGTTCTTTGGTTTCTGGAGAATTATTTCGAGGTAGGATGCTGCAGCATGCATAATTGAATTTTGGGATTTGTTTTTGCAGTTCCATTGACTTTTTTGATATGTTGTGATTTAGGTTTTTCAGCCCTCTTGCAGCTATTCCTTTGGTGATTCTCACCGGACTCGGGCTCTATGCACAAGGTTTTCCACAAGTAAGAGCACCATACTCTTCATTTTGTCATTGCTCTCAAGAGATAGCTGTGTCCAAGCAGATACTAGGACATGTTTTCAGCTTCGTTACTGATTGAGAAACATCAGAGTTTCTTTGTGGGAGTTTGCTTTTGTTCAGAAGTAAAACAACCATGTTTATTTAAGTTCTTTCTTTTTCAAGTATTATTTTTCATAAGTGGTAATCCGAACTAACTACTAAAATTTTGAAGACATTATCAGTTTTAGTCTATTTGGTGATTCCATCTGTTAAGTTACATTAGTGTCTGTAAATTGTTTCCCTCCTTTTGTCAGAGTGACCCTTTTGTTTTCTCTCCTGTTGCATATAGTTGGCCAGATGCATCGAAATCGGACTCCCGGCACTGGTAGCAGTTGTTTTCTTATCTCAGGTGATCTGCATTCTTAACCGTTTGGTTACAAAGAACATTCTTTAATTTGTCATTACCGTGGGCATGTAAAATGGAACTGCTGTGTTATATATTTGTATCATTCACATTCCTTTGGGAAAATAGCAGACGTACAAGATGTGTATTTCTCTTACTTGCTAATATCTGTGCGGTATTATGTGATGGGCTAGATTTCACCTTTGCTTGTGCCATGATCATTACCATAATCTTTGTTTCTCTTCTCACTAATTTGCAACTAGTGATGACTTAATTTTTTGAGTTTCCAATTGATGTGGTTTATGACTAATGCCTTTGCAGTACGTTCCACATTTCCTGAAATCCAGGAGAGGAATATTTGAACGTTTTGCAATCCTTTTCTCCGTTGCGATTATATGGGCTTTTGCAGAAATTTTGACAGCAGCTGGTGCTTATGATAAAAGAGCTCCTCAAACTCAGTTCAGCTGCCGTACTGATCGTTCTGGGCTCATCAGTGCTGCACCTTGGTAAGCTCATATGTATAGGTTGAGTTGTGACATTGGTTGCACAAACTTTCCATATCCTTCTCTCAGTTGTATGATCATGTTAAAATACTGTAATTTACAAATTTGTATTCTCCAATTTCCTGTCATGTACACCGGCTTATTATAGTATTTAGAGATCAAAAGTACCACACACTCACAAATTGAATCTTAATAGTGGCAATCTTATATGCGGGGCAGATATATATGTATATCCAATTAGCATGTATAATATATGACGGTAGGAGGCTTTTTCTATCGTTCACCCTCAATTACTAATATATGAAACTTGCCATTTCGCCTCCATGCCTCAGGGTACTGTTCAGTCCGATTAGAGGTTAGCTAAATCTTTGGTTTGCTGCACATACAGGATAAGGTTTCCGTATCCATTTCAATGGGGAAGACCACGTTTTAACGCTGGAGATGCTGTTGCAGTCATAGCTGCGTCCTTTGTTGCCATCATTGAGGTGTGTTGTGGGACGTTAGTACTGATATATAGTCCGAATTTTGAAAATATATAAATAAATCAGCTAGACCATAAGTGTTCCAATTATAACAAATTTCAAATTTTCCTTTATGGATATTCTTGAGACATATCTTCTTCCTTCAAGACCTATACTATCATTCTAAATTTTGTCAACTTTGTTCCAGAACGCATGAAAATTAAACATTGCATAATCTCATCAATCATCTCTGTATATATATCCTTCTTTTTGGCAGTCTACAGGTACGTTTATTACAGCATCAAGATATGCGAGTGCCACTCCTATGCCACCTTCTGTGCTTAGCCGTGGTGTTGGCTGGCTGGTAAATACAAAAATGAATCTTTATCTCTTGTTCTGCATTTCCTAAGAGTGTTTCATTTTACTAGTTCAGATTCTAATCAGTTATTCATTTTTTGTGATCCCAGGGAGTAGGCCTTTTGCTAGATGGTTTATTTGGTACAGGAAGTGGCTCCACTGCTTCAGTGTAATTAACATCAACTTACCCAAAATTTCTGATATCTATAGATATCAATAATTTAACGTTTTCTTAGTTTTAATAATTAATGGTTGATGCAAGCAAGAAAAAGAAAAAAAAAGAAACCAGTAGTCATCTATTATCTAATGCTATTTTGCTGTAATTTAGTGAAAATGCAGGTCTTTTGGGATTAACAAGAGTTGGGAGTCGGAGAGTTATTCAAATCTCGGCCTTATTTATGCTCTTCTTTTCTGTATTAGGTAGGGTAATCCATCTTCTATTTTCTACCATCTTGTTGGCACCAAATCTATTGTTGGTTCTGATTCTATTTAAGATAATACTCACAAAAGCTTATGCAAATGCTTAAACAATAGCCGAAACAGGACTTTATTAGTGTCTTTGGGTTCTTATTTCTGAGAGATTGATCTGATATTTGTCATAATTTGAGTATGGACAGGAAAATTCGGGGCTGTTCTGGCTTCAATACCATTGCCAATTATGGCTGCTCTGTACTGCGTCCTCTTTGCTTATGTTGGTATGTGTATCCCTTTCATATTTCTTGGCAAACACAACTGAGTTTAAGTGCTCATGTTCAAGTACTCGTGTCACATTGAGTACTTAAAACTTAATAAGAAAAATAGAAGGAATAAAGGGTCTGTTCAATATGCATCAATTATGTGATATGCCGCGAAATCTAATGCAAGTTGGCTTAATTGTTGAAAATACCATGATTGAGCAGCTTCAGCAGGGCTGGGTCTCCTTCAGTTTTGCAACCTGAACAGCTTCAGGACTAAGTTTATAGTTGGATTTTCTGTCTTCATGGGCCTCTCCGTACCTCAATATTTCAACCAGTATCTACTAGTATCCGGTCATGGCCCTGTTCACACTCGTTCTACATGGGTTAGTGTGTTAGATTTGCATGCATATGCTATCCCAACAGCAAATTTATTGTTTTAAACATGCTGATATTCGTTATGGGTTATTTGCAGTTCAACAATGTAATGCAAGTAATATTCTCATCCCCGGCAACAGTGGGATTCATAGTTGCTTTCTTCTTGGATTGCACCCACAGCTACGGGCATAGCTCGGTTCGGAGAGATAGTGGAAGGCACTGGTGGGAAAAGTTCAGGAATTTCAATGCGGATACAAGGAGTGAAGAGTTCTATTCTTTGCCTGCTAATCTTAATAGGTTCTTCCCTTCATTCTAAGCTCTACCAATAATAACCATTCTCATCAAATACTGAAAATCAGTGACAACAGTGATCATTCAAGGCATTCTGTTTCTGGAGAATCCTGCATTTCAATTTCTTTATTATTATGAGTCCATACATATAGATGTGGTTTTTCATGCTATTTTCGTTTGTTATTAAAGTTCTATATATTTATAAAATTTGATACATTATAATTCATTATATATACCCTAAATATTATTATATTTTTATATGATCATCTTTTCATTTTGTATTTTGAGGGTAGAGCAGAAAATATATGGAGAGTGTTAGGGTGGTAGGCAACATGCAGTAATAAGTTAAGGGAAAACAAAAAATAGGATTACTATTGGGTCTAAACCTTAATGGTTACATTTAATACCCATTGTATTTTATTTTTCTGAAACCAAATTTGACCATCTGGATATAACGTCAACTGTAAATTTAAAATCAGCACATGTATTAGACAATATTGTTAAAATGATTGGTTTGGTGGTTGATTCACTTAAAATCAGATTCTTTTTAAAAAGAAAACTCGTCTTCCATTTTCAGTGTTTCCCATTGATTTCATAATGTCATTCTTTTGTTTGAGTTCTAAAGATTACTTAAGAGTTGATAATTTTATATTTCTAAGATTTAGTAATTTAAATACTGTTGAGATAATGTTTATTTTATTTTACGATAAATATATAGATTAGTTTTGGGTCATTACAGCTTATTCTGAAGCCCTTTTTTGCCTTCTATTTCAATCATTTATGATAATTTAACCGCTAGATGGAATTTAGTTAAAATGAATAAGATTTCTTTATCAAAATGGAACTCTAATTAAATCTCCTAATCAAATATTCCAATGTTACTGCCGGTGAAATCAACCATGTTCGTGGTTATAATTCACTAAAAACAACATTCATCTACCATATATAAGTCTAAATCACTAAAAACAACATTCATTTACCATATATAAGTCTAATTTACATGGTGTTGTTTCAATTTCATTCCTAGTACATGTTACAAAAAAAAGAAAAGAATAACGACAATTTTATAAAATGCACCGTCAATTAGATAACAAAATCTTACATTTCAATCAAATGAATCAAATAAAGAATGTAATATACTCGAAAATGTGTCAATATTTGATGACCAAATAAGTAAAATCATGATTACATCAAAATTGATCTTGGAACTACCCTGCCTTGAGCATCCTCAAGCAACACATGTTGAACTAGTAACGATAGACCAGTCGCAGAATTGGCCATTGCATTGTCTACTCTATTCCTTTCCCGATAGACATGCACTGCTTTGACTTTCAATTGTTTTTCCACCAAACTTTTAATAGAATGAACCATCGATTGCCTACCAATCTAAGTTTCTTCAAATGTTTTCATATCCCTACTAGCAGTTGCAACTTACTTGGATATCAAGCAATCCTAGTTGAATGTAAAAAGTGCATTTTTGAATGACTTTATCAATGAAGACGTGTATATGGAACAACCCAAAGGACTTGAAGACCCCAAGCATCCTAATCATGTTTATATACTTACTATAAATACTCAATTTTAACTACTAACATTTTATCTCTTCCTTGAGATAAAGAATATTATATTTCAGAAAATTGTGCTACCAAGAGTATCTCTTTTGGAACAACAATTGTTATTCGAGAATAGTTATGTCCAAAATAGCTATGTTCAAAACATGGCTTAGTCAGAACAACAGTCATCCAACGTTGTTGTTATTTGAGAACTACTCCCGTTGAGAACAATTGAAGTTTAGAACAACACTTGTTTAGAATAAAGACGTTTCAGGAATAACTATGTTTTGAACAACCATTGTTTGGAATAACTTGTATTTAAAACAATTGTGTTTTTTTTCCAAAAAAGCCATAATTCAAAACAAGATTTACTAAGAAAAGCATCACCACAAAACAACTCTTATTCAGTACAACCTCTACATTGAGAACAATTATGTCGAGAATACCTTAGGTTTGGAACAAGTCAAAATAATCCTTATTCAAGAATAACTCATCCAAGAACAACCATCATCTTACGTTTCAAGAGATGTTTCACCAAAGATGTTTTATGTGGTACCACTTCACTAAAGTAGAAAAAGTGGAAGTAACCCCGAGATATGGCAAGGTTCTTGGGTTAGCTTCACTTTTGGGATGTTTCAGAGAGCTTGGCTTGGTGGATTAGATATGGAGGTAGTTAAGAGTTCTCTTCTTAACCTTTTCTTGTAACACTGAGTGTTTTTCCCTCCTTTTAGAAACATAGTGAATTCTTATTCACTATTTACCATTTTCAACAAAACCTTTCATTATCCCTTCCTAATTATTAATGCAATTGTAATCGAAAATTAATTACATTATTCATATTAATTACCAATTTTGTAACTTTTATTCTTGAAACACTATAAATAAGAGCTTTTCACAAAAGGTTAAAGGACTTTTGTCACTTTTGGCATTTTCAACATTTTGAACTCTCAAAGGATTCTCTCTAAAATTCTCTCAAGTTACTTATTAATTAAGCTTGATCGTTGATAACGGCTCGCGATATTAAGTAATAAAATTTATAAAACTGATCACACCAAAACTAACTAATATCACGACCTTAAAGGCAAGCGCACCTGTCGAACAATAGTATAGTTTAGTGGCAAGACCGAGTTATCGTACCCAAGGGAACCAAAAGTACTAGTACTTACTTCCTTTCTATTATCTAGCCTAAAAATAAAGAGAGTTGATTTAAACTAATTCTATAACTAACTAAAAGTGCACCAAAAGTAAATTGAGGAAAAACTTTCGGGAAAACTGATTGATATGAGCAATACTTAAGGGAGAATCCACCTAGACTTCACTTGTTATTGGTTCTTGAGCTAGACGATTTATTCACTTGACTTGATCCGTAGAGACCCCTAATTTATGCTAAACCATCCGTTGAGGCGAAGAGCAACTAGGCCTAGGTTGTTAACTAAAGTTTCTTTATTAATTAACACCCTAGGTTACATTAATTCGATCTATGGTTCCCTATATTAGGTTTGACCCTAATCCGGCAGATTTATGTCGCCCTATGTCTAGGGTTGCATGCAACTCCGCTTAATTATGGTAGATCTACTCTTATCATAGGGACTTTTGCTCCTCTGCTTTAAGCACATTTGTTTCTTGAATTAATACCTAGGCTTATTAACACAAGAATTAAGCACATATAATTAAGAACAACTCAAGTATTTATCATATAACTCAAGAATAAATAATAACAAGATTCGTCTTAGGTTTCATCCCCCTCAAGTAATTGAGGGTTTTAGTTCATAATAAAGAAAGAAAACATCTCAGAAGAATTAAGATAACAAATCAATAAGAACCCGAAAACCCCTGAAGGAATTTAGGGAGATCCTCTGTCTTGATGTAGAATTCTAGCTTCTGGGATGAATCAATCAGCTTCCCTTGGAGTAATTCTTTGCTTTCACTCCTCGTGTTGGCAGAAAGATGGCGCTCCTTTTTGGGAGAAAAGAGTATTCCCTTAGCGGGAAAATAAGCACACCCTTTAAGTTGCCTCATAGGGTCTTTATATAGAGCTTTGGGGGAGCCTTTCTTAGCCTCTAAGCATCCCAATTCGAGTGAAATTCCTCTTCCTCATGACTAGATTACGCCCGTGTGCCACGCCCGTGTATTTCGACAAGAGGCCGTGTGAGATTCTATCGATTGGGGCACGGCCGTGTGGCCTGGCCGTGCTTGTCAGGGCTAGACCGTGTGGACTTCGTGTGGCAAGACTGTGTGGCACGACCGTGTGATGACTTCTTGGGCTGTGTGTTTTCACATTTTGGCCTATTTTCTCCGGTTTTTGGTCTATTTTCCATTCTTTTCTCTTCCCTATGCTCTCCTGAGTGTAAGACATGAAAAAGAAATATTAAGAGCACCAATTTTCACTAAATTGATAATAATTTATCTAAAATATAGGCTAAAATGAGGAAAAAATATGTATAATTTAGCGTTTATCAAATACCCCCACACTTAAGCCTTTGCTTGTCCTCAAGCAAAATCTCAATCCCTAAATAAGAATCATTCTTCTCAACTTACAATTTTTATCAACAATGTTTCAAACTAATCCACAGGTAATCATACAATGAAGATTCAATCAAAAGAACATTAAAGACTCAATCACTTTAAGTTGAGAATTTTATCATTAAAACATAAGTTTCTTCCTATTGCCTGAGTAGTTATCTCTCCATCTTTAATTAACAGAAGTTGACATCCTCACTAAGGATTCACTCTATCCACTCGAAGTGTTTAGGGTTCAAAAATTAAGCACTCTCTAGTCAACCTAAAAAGTTATTACTATAGGCTTGCTAGAAAATCAGATCTCCACCATTGTAGATTGATATGATACATCGATCAAAAGGTCTTTCAAGGGTTGTAATGGGGCTTGGTTAGGGTGTTGTCACATGCTACAAAAGAGGGTTAGAATCGAGATTGAATTGAAAAATTATCTGGCTAGAAAAATCTCTATCACTTAGAACATATTTCTAGAGCTAGTTCTTGTGATAATGTCGTTTCTGCCTTGGTAGCCTTAAAATAGAAATATGCCAAAAACTATTAAACTATTACAACTGAATTAATACATTTGTGTTTCTTTTTTTTTGTTTTTTGTTTTTTTTGTTTGTTTTTTTTAAGAACAACTCATAAGTACAATAATCTGGGAATTTACAACCTTACAGTTTTGGAAAAGAGAATAAAGCTAGATAACAATTCAACTCAAATCTCGACAAAAATAGGGGTCAAAGTAATTGAATGAGATTCAACAAAAAAATGGGTTATTGGTTAATAATTAAAAGGTAAGTCAAAGAATGGGTTGTTAGGCTCAACGGGGTTCACTAGGGGTTAATTTATGGAGGTAGGCCTTTATGGAGTAAGTGGGTTAAATCCTAAGTGCCTTTATCATCTCGGTATATCAAATCAATGATGTGGCCTTAACATGTATAATCAAAGCAAGTTCTAGAATAACAAATCAGTGTTGACTCACTCAAAGCAATAATAAAAGTGAGCACGAAAGAATGTATGCTCAAAAGGCTCAAAATCTCAACAGAATTATGGCTTTTTGATGTCAATCCTGTGAATTTCAAATTTCAAGATAATACTTAGAATTAAAGAAATAACTTATGCAAAAAATTGGGGTTCTCAAAAATTTCAACTTATCATGCTTGATTCCCTAATGTTTTAAAGTTTGAATAATCAGAGTACAGGCACCTATATCTTAATTCTCAACATATCAATAAAATCATAAATTAATCAGAATTAATTCCTAATAGGAGACTGAGAATTATTTGAGAACAAAGCATGAAAAATTTCAGGGATTTCATAGATAATTATAGATTTAAAGTAACTTCCCCCCACACTTAAGATGTACATTGTCCTCAGTGTACAAAGATATAAATAGCAAGTGAAGTATAATATCATACGATAGGGAGAGAATTGAAACTCCCTGAATTTAGGATGAATTTGTGAGGAAGAGTCGAGAATTGTGGCAGGGTGTTCCCATTTCTGGTTGAATATGAGCTGTAGAGCTCCTTTTTTGAAACTGCGAAAATTATTAATTAGTCGTGGGAATTTTTAATTACTCATTAGGGATTAGCCGATATGAAAGATAGAAAAATAAATAATAGAAAAATAATATACTAAGTTCTAAAAAAATACTAGTACTGTAATGATTAAATGGATTAAACATAATAAAAATAAAATTTGAAATAAAAAAGAGACTAATAAAGGAAAAATAAAAATGAAAAATGAGAAAAATAGAACCGAATAGGAGAATTGAGGCACACGCCCGTGTGGCTCGGGTTTAGCTCGTGTCGGCATATTGCACGGCCGTGTGCAAACTTGTTCGCTCTTCACACTGTCGTGTAAGTGGTCCCACGGTCGTGTGCGATGATGCTTCGCTACTCCCACGGTCGTGTGGGAGGGCACACGGCTGTGTTTAATTTAGCAGTGTCTTCCACGGGCTGGGGACACAGGCGTGGGGGTTTGTGCAAGCCCGTGTTGATACTGTAGGGTTGCCACGGCCATGTCGCACGACCGTGGGGTATTGTTGGTAGCCCCTGTTGAAGTCGAAAGGTTGCCACGGCCATGTCGCACGGCCGTGGCTATTTATCTGTAGCCCGTGCTTTAGGAAAAATTTTTGCTCTGTTTATACACGGCATTGCTACACGACTGTGTCTTTGCTTGAAGTGTTCACACGGCCTCAGACACGCCCGTGGGCATGGCCATATGGTCCTAAATTTCTACATTAAAAAGGGTTAGTTGATGCATAAAAATACTAAAAATCAAAAATAAAAGAAAAGTTACTAAGTTAGTGCTCGGGTTGCCTCCCAAGAAGCGCTTATTTATAGTCTAAGCTCAACTTTGCTCGAGCTTGTACGTTCACGGTGGTTTGAAGAGTTGATACTCTTCTATCCTGCTTACTATTTTATTATCAACGTAAGATTTGAGTCGAGTGTGATTTACCTTGAAAGTACTGAGTGACTCATGTTTTATCTCGACTGTACCATAGGGAAAGATTTTCTTTACCGTGAAGTAAGGTGTATCACTTGTATGCTCTTTTGAATTCAAGATTCGAGGATCATCTTCCCCTAATATTACCTTATCCCCTACATTGAATTGATTCGTTTGTACCTGAGGATCGGCTTGGTGATGTTCTGGGTTGGTTTGGCATACTTTGGGCTTTTCATGATAGTTCAGCCACTCATCTAGTTCCTCGATCTGAAGCATTCTCTTTTCAGGTGCATCTTCCTTGGATGGACTTGTCTGTGATTGAGTTGCCTTTATGTGGAATGTATCCTGCACAGAAGGTTGAGTGGTGAGTTCAGTGTTTTTACAGGGGCTCAAAACTTTATTCTCGTCTGTAGTTTTAATTGAGTTGTGAGCTCAAAAAGTGATTTTATCATCACCTACTCGTAATGTGAGTTCTCTTGTTTCTAGATCAATTTTAGCTCTAGCAGTTGCTAAAAAGGGTCGCCCTAGAATTAAGGGTACATTGCTATTCTCGTCAATGTCTAAAACAACAAAGTCAACTGGGAATATAAATCTATCCATTTTGACAAGTACATCTTCAATTATTCCCTTAGGTGCCCTAATAGTTTTGTCAGCTAGTTGAATGCTCATCTTAGTTTTCTTAGGGTTTCCAAGACTTAGTTGTTTAAACAATTTATAAGGCATGACATTTATACTAGCCCCTAAATCAGCTAAAGCATTTTTTTCATCTAAGCTACCAAGTAAACAAGGGATAGTGAAACTCCCTGGATCCTTTAGTTTAGTCGGCAGTTTATTTTGTAGAATAGCTGAGCAGACTGCATTTAATTCCACATGAGGTTTCTCGTCTAGCCTTCGCTTGTTTTTCAAGAGCTCTTTTAAGAATTTAATATCGTTTGGCATCTGTAAGATTGCTTCAACAAATGGTAAGTTAATGTGTAATTTCTTTAAGAGTTTAAGAAACTTACCGAATTGCTCATCTGTGCGGTCTTTCTGTAGCGCTCTTGGGTATGGTATACGAGGCTTGTGTTCATTGATGTCTGGCGTGTTGTTGCTTACCTCTACCTTACCTTTACTCACCTCAGGTTCTTCGCATAATTTTGGATTGTCCTTGGTCAATACCTTCTCATCTGTTGTATTTACGACATGAAGTTGCTCTTTAGGATTGATCTCAATGTTACTAGGAAGTCCACCTTGTGGTCTTTCTGACATTAACTTGGTGAGTTGACCAATGTGATTCTTAAGGCTTGTGATTGACGCTTGCTGGTTTTTTAATGTCGTTTCAGTGTTCTGAAAACGGGTTTCTGACATGGCTATGAATCTGGTAAACATCTCTTCAAGATTGGGCTTTGTCTCCTGTTGCGGCGATGGCTGTTGAAATCCCTGAGGGGGTTGTTGTCTTTAATTCCCTTGACCTTCCCATGAAAAATTAGGGTGACTCCGCCAACCATGTCCATAAGAGGAGTAATCTGGATTGAACATATTTCCCTAGATTGCGTCACACTGTATCACTGGATGTGCCTACGTAGAACCAATAAAATTATCAAACTTTTTATTTAAAAGTTCTACCTGGTTAGTAAGCATGGTGACAGCATCAATATTATAAACTCCTGCAGCTTTTGTCGGCTTTGTCCTCATGACTTGCCACTGATAGTTATTCAATGACATTTCTTCTATAAACTCATAAGCTGTTTCTGGTGTTTTATTGTTGATTGTTCCTCCGGCGGCTGCATCGATCATCTGCCTTGTTGATGGATTCAAACCGCTATGAAAGGTTTGAACTTGTAACCACAAAGACAACCCATGATGAGGGCATCTTCTCAAAAGATCTTTGTATCTCTCCCAAGCATCGTAAAGTGTCTCTAGATCCATCTGCACAAAAGAAGAGATATCGTTTTGCAATTTAGCTGTTTTAGCTGGAGGAAAATATTTAAGTACAAATTTTTTGGTCATCTGTTCCCATGTAGTAATTGAGCCTCGTGGTAGAGAATTTAACCATTGTTTAGCCTTATTTCTCAAAGAGAATGGGAACAGCCTAAGACGAATGGCATCATCAGAAACGCCATTTATTTTGAATGTATCGCATATTTCCAAGAAATTGGCTAGATGCGAGTTAGGATCCTCATCCTGCAAACCATCAAACCGAGCAAATTGCTGTATCATTTGAATAGTGTTAGGTTTTAGTTCAAAATTATTTGCAGCAATAGTAGGCCTAACAATGCTAGATTCAGTGCCTACTAAATTAGGTCTAGCATAATCATACATAGTACGCGGAGCAGGATTTTGCTCAACAGGATTTGCGGCTACTACAGGAAGTAGCTGATTATCCTGATTTGCTTCCATCTCTTTAGTAGGTTCTGGCCTTTGTTCTTGTCTTTGTTCTAGATAATGTAGGCTTTGTCTGATCTCTCTGCGAGTTCTGCGAACTGTCGCTTCTAGATCTTTGTCAAAAAGTAGTGGTCCTGTTGGGTTGCTTCTAGTCATAAACTAAAAAATACCTAAGAAAAAAAACAAAAAAATTCAAAAATTTAAAAGAAAATAAAAATAAATAAATAAAAATTGAAAACAAAAATAAAAGAAAAATAAATAAATATATATAAATATAGTAATGGCTAAAGTAATAGAAATCAAGTTTTCTTAATATTTTAGTTCCCTGGCAACGGCGCCAAAAACTTGATAACGGCTCGCGATATTAAGTAATAAAATTTATAAAATTGATCACACCAAAACTAACTAATATCACGACCCCTGAAGGAATTTAGGGAGATCCTCTGTCTTGATATAGAATTCTGGCTTCTGGGATGAATCAACCAGCTTCCCTTAGAGTAATTCCTTGCTTTCACTCCTCGTGTTGGCAGAAAGATGTTGCTTCTTTTTGGGAGAAAAGAGTATTCCCTTAGCGGGCAAATAAGCACACCCTTTAAGTTGCCTCCTAGGGTCTGTATATAGAGCTTTGGGGGAGCCTTTCTTAGCCTCTAAGCATCCCAATTCGAGTGAAATTCCTCTTCCTCACGACTAGAACACGCCTGTGTGCCACGCCCGTGTACTTCGACAAGAGGCCATGTGAGATTCTATCGATTGGGGCACGGCCGTATGGCCTGGCTGTGCTTGTCGGGGCTGGACCGTGTGGACTTCGTGTGGCACGGCCGTGTGGTGACTTCTTGGGCCCTGCGTTTTCACATTTTGGCCCATTTTCTTCGGTTTTTGGTCTATTTTCCATTCTTTTCTCTTCCCTATGCTCTCCTGAGTGTAAGACATGAAAAAGAAATATTAAGAGCACCAATTTTCACTAAATTGATAATAATTCATCCAAAATATAGGCTAAACATGAGGTAAAAATATGTATAATTTAGCGTTTATCAATCGTCAATCATATTTCCCTTTCTCCACCTTACCGACCACCACTTGCCGCTGCGCTCAGTGTTACTGGATTTACTCCAGTCTTCCTCTCCACCTTGTTTTGGTACATCACATTCACTTGTTTGCAATATTTCTCCTCTCTATTAAAAGAACCCTCTACATTTACTAAGGCATTAAATGGCTTAAAGAAGGCCCCAAGGGCATGGTATTAAAGACTTTCAAGTTTCTGGTTGAGAAAGTGTGCATGAGAGACAATGTCGACAAAACCTTATTCATAAATTATAAAGATGCTATTATAGTAGCTCAAATTTATGTAGATGATATTATCTTTGGCTTAATTTCCTAGTATGCCAAAGAAGTTTTTGTAAAGATGATGTACTTTGAGTTTGAGATTGTTGAAAAAATTCGATTTGAAAATGATTTTCTTACACAGCAAAAAATTAAAAATTTGAAAATCGAGCCAATTTGTGATATTTATACCAATAAACCTTTTACTGAAATCGCACCTGTGTTTTCGGCTAGGCAGATCCTTTTCATTTCGACTTTCAACTGAACTATCTTCTCCACTATTCTCGTACTAGAAATTGTTTCGAGTATAGGCTCAAACGAATTTGAATCAAATATAGAACTAGAAATATTTTGTTTACTTTCAATGGGAAAGCAAATTCTTTCTTTAATAGAAACTGGTAGAATTGTTATTCCGAAAAATAGAATTTATACTTAGAAAATAAATTCTCACTATTTTTTAGCTTAACCAGTGTTCATCTGTTTATAGGGAGAAGAAGTGAAATCCTTGTTGAATTGTATAAGTCTATTTCAATAGAAAAACTAAATACTAGCCTAACTAGGATTAGAGTGGGTGAGAACCCTAGTTAATTATGCTAAAGTTTTTCATCCCTAGCATTATCATGAGGGTCTTTTGGGTCTCTCCCATATCGGGTCCAATTATAAGTACTTATTGGACTTTTACCCAATACTTTATAACTCAATCCAACCCAATGCTTGTTTTTCTATTTCCTAAAATAAACATCTTAGACTAATTTAAATAAATTGATTTCTCAATTAAACAATTTTATCCCAATTCTAATTCTGTTAAAATCATGACAACTTTATCGTAATAAAATCTATGAGAATATATATTTAGTATTTCTACATTCAACGGATTTACTATGACCAATTAATTTATTTCCATTTTCAAACTTCAATTAATTAATAATTTGAAATACCACAAACTAATTTCCTGGTCATTTCATTTTAGAGAAAACCACATTCATTTCCAAATGTTTCATAGTTCTCTAACTTTACCATTTCCATCCATTTTTGTTTATTTGATTCAACATGCAATTCAATTTTAGTTTCAATGAGCTAATAGAGGGATCGATTAGACATATACAATTAGGGCTCAAATGATTTATAATTAAGTTCTAGCTTTTCACCTATTAATTATAAACTCATTTAGTGACAAAGTCATTCCATTATAGTATCATGACTGAGCTCTCCCTAATGACATACAATTACAAAAGCAACTCGATCAATACTCATCCAATGACCTTGTCATAAGTGTGTTACCCTCATAGGATATCCTTAATCTCTTTGGGATAAATCTGTTCTCCCAATATGATCATATTTTATCTCATGGTAACCATTACATCTTCCTTCATGCAAAATCAATTACTATCAAATAGTAATCAGATCATTCATCATAGATATGAATGACCCCTAACCACGTTTACTTTTCATTAACTATGTAACACCAATGAGAGGATATCATTTACCTATATCTCGGGCTATGAATTCCACTATTGTGAATGACGATACATATTGCAGAAGTCGTATACTCGATGTACTAGCTTTCGGTAACTTATCTATTTGAACTCAAGATTTTACTTACATCAAAATATACGAGTTACAAGTGAAAAAATCTATAAATAGATTTAGGATCTATTCTTCTTGGGTTTAGTTTGATGTGCTATCAGCCTAGTTAGTCACATTGATCGTGATGTGATGAAGTAATAAAAATGATCGTACCTATAAACTAACTATTATCACGACAAAAGGCAAGTGCACCTATCTAATAGTAGTATAGTCAGTGGCAAGACTGAAATATCGAATCCAAGGAACTAAAAGCACTAGTAATGACTTTCTTCCTATTACCTAGCCTAAAAATAAAGAGGGGGTTTGTGTAAACTAATTAACTCTAAACTAAATGAAGGATGCGACAAAGAGTAAATTGGGGAATTGCTTTGGGAAAATTGAATGATAAAGACAATACCTAAGGAAGAATCCACCTAGACTTTACTTGTTATCTAGCTCTGAACTAGACGATTTCTTCATTCGACTTGATCCGTAAAGATCCCTAAATTATGTTAATATCTCCGTCGAGAATAAGAACAACTAATCCTAGGTTGATTAATTGAAATCTCTTTCTAATTAAAACTCCTAGTCGTGCATTAACTCGATCTATGGATCCCCATATTAGATTTGGCTCTAATCCGGCAGATTTTCGTCGTCTTATGTCTAGGATTGCTATCAACTCCGCTTAATTGTGTTAGATCTACTCTTAAACAGTGACTTTTGCTCCTCTGCCTAAGCACATTTGACTTAAATTAATATCCCAGAAATATCAATTCAAGAATTAAAAACACAATTAAGAACAAATCGAATATTTACCATATAGTTCAGATAACAATAACAAGATTCATCTTAGGTTTTATCCCCCTTAGGTATTTAGGGGTTTAGTTCATGTTTATAAAAATAAACATCTCAGAATAAAAAAAATGACAAAACATAAGAAAACCCAAAACTCCTAAAAGGATTGAAGGGAGATCCTCTGTCTTGATGTAGATCATTGCTTCTGAGATGGATCAATTGGCTTTCCTTCGAGTAATTCACTGCCTTTAGCTCTCCGTCTTGGCAAGAAGACTATTCACCCTTGTAGTTCCTCCTAGGGTCTTTATATAGAGTTTGGAATGTGTTTCTTAGCCCCTAAATAGCTTTTTCTGCGTGAAATTGAACTTCATCACGACAGGGACACGCCTGTGTGGCACGCCTGTGTGAGTCGAGTCTAGGCCGTGCTCAAGGCTGTTAATGTGGCACGGCCGTATGGGTTGCCCGTGTGCTGAACTTCGGGCCGTTTTGTTTCCTTGCTTTGGCCTATTTTCTCCATTTTCGGTCCGTTTCTTTTTCTTTTCACTCTCCTATGCTCTCCTAAGTATAAAACATGAAATTAAAGGATTAGAAGCATCAAATTCCACCAAATCAATGATAATTCATCTATAAATATGCTAAAATATGGGATAGAAATATGTATAATTTACAGTTTATCACACATCTATGTCTCTATCTTCTAGGAGTCATCCGCTCTGATGCCCAAAACAATGTATCTCCCCAATTGGACTTGATAGACGACATATTAGTCTTTCAACTGATTTGCTCATTTTTTGTTAGACTAATGACATGTTTAGGTTTGTATACTAACATAAGTTATCTTTCTGTATTACATCCAACCACGTAATACTGTTCAGTATTAGTTTAAACATTAGATAACCAATGAGCCAATATTTGCTTCTATTTTGTTTTGCATGCAAAAACCACATGAGGGCATAATACAAAGTATATTAATTTAATACATGAATTATTTTATTAACCAATCTGTTCAAAAAAATTATAAGTTTACAAACAAATATACTACACTTAGGGCATCAGATCCAACAGAGATGACCATGGTTGGAAAGCTGTCCTATTTCTTGGGTTTTCAAATCAAAAAACTCAAGGAAAAGATTTTCTTATCATAGGATAAGTATACATGTAAATTTGTTAAGAAATTTAAGTTGGAAAATGCAAGACCTACTGGAACTTCCATGTTAGTTTTAGGCAAACTATGCATAGATGTAGGGGCATTTGCAACTAACTCTAGTAATTATCGAAGTATGATTGATAGTTTACTCTACTTAAATGCTAGTAGACTCGACTTGTGTTTTAGTTTGGGAGTTTGTGCAAGGTATCAATCCAATCTTAAAGTATCACATTTGAAGGTTATAAAGGAATGAGATATTAGACCTTAGTATTTAGCTTTTTAAGGACACCAATATGAGTATGGTTGGCTTTAATGATGCTGATTGGGTTATGAATAAGTATGACAAGAAGAGTAAATATGGAGGGCGTTTTTAACTTGGAACAAATTTGGTCTCTTAGTATAACAAGAAGTAATCTCTGATCTCATTATCAATAGCTGAGCTAAGTATATAGATTCTGAAAGCTTTTATGCACAACTATTGATGATGAGGCAAATACTTGAAAATTTGGAATTGCACTACCAGTTGCAGCTATCTACTGTGACAACTCTAATGTAATCAATATTGAAAAGAATCTAGTGCTTCATTAAGGACCAAATACATTAGTGTGAGACATCACTTTATCAGAGAATTAGTGGAGAATGAAGCCATTGAATTGAAGCATGTTTCCTTTGAAAACCAATTGGGAAATCTATTTTCCAAGAGCCTTGAAGCTATCAAGTTTGAAACGCTAAGGGATGTTGTTGGAGTGCGTCGAGTTTGACTTTGTAACGGCTTGATTCATAATAGTGTCGAAAAATTCAATATTGGATTGGATTTATTGATTTGAGTTAGTAAATTATTAAAATAGAATAATTAACATTCAAGTACGGATCACAAAAGTCGAATTATTAAGTATTATTGAATTAAATTAATTATTAAAAATAATACATGGACTAAATTGCAAAAGTCTAACTACTATTAAATTTTTAATTGATGAATATAAAAAGGAGCTAGTTAAAAATTAAACTAAGGGCTATCGAATAAAAAAAACCAAATTAATGATAGTTTAGCGAAAGCCGCTAAAGAATGTTTTAAAGGTTCGGAGTTTTTTGGGCCTAGCTGACTATTATCGACGATTCATTCAGGGCTTCTCCAAAATAGCTCTGCTGATGACTTGATTATTATAGAAGAATGTGTCATTTTTCTAGGGTGATAAATCTCAAGAAAGTTTTGAGAAGCTTAAAAAGATGTTGATACTAGCTCTAGCGTTAAGTTTGCTGGAATCAAGGAAAGAATTTGTAATCTTTAGTGATGCTTCATTGAGTGGTATGGGTTGTGTGTTAATGCAAGACGAGAAAGTAATTGTGTACGCTTCAAGACAGTTGAAAGCGTAATTATCTGACTCACAATTTCGAGTTGGTCACAGTTGTATTTGTGTTGAAACTCTGGTGGCATTACCTGTATGGTGAGAAGTGTCATATTTATACTAACCATAAAAGTCTCCAATATCTCCTTACCTAAAATTAGTTAAAATTGAGACAACACAAGTGGATCGAGTTGTCAAAATATCATGACTACATGATATATTATCATTTTAGAAAGACAAATATTGTTGCTGATGCTTCTAGTTGCGAATTTATAGTTGAATTGCGATCCATGTTTACTCATTTGAGCTTGTGTAATGATGGTGGATTGCTCGCTGAATTAGTAGCAAAATTGAATTTAATTGAGCGGATTTAAGAGGCACAACTTTTAGATGTCAAGCTAATCGATAAAAGAAAATTAGCCAAGCAAAGTGAATCTGGGGATTTTAGTATCAAAAGTGAAGGTTGCCTACGATTTCACGATCAAGTATGTGTGCTTTGAAACCTAGTCTCGAAAGATAAAGGACCTTGCTTTAAAATACAACATGTAGTGTCTCGAGACATGTTAACTTCGAAGCTAAAAGTTTTAAAATAATTTATGACATGTCTCAAGACATGGGGACACCTATCTATAGTTGAAGTTTGACTTTTGTGTTTGGATACGAGTCCTAACTCTGAAAATTAACCTATATAACCCCATAAATTGATGAAATGAAATCAATGATTGTATAATTGCATGAATATGAACTATTTTTATGAATGGATTGATTGCATTTGTGTTATAATAGTTTGAGTTACTTCGGCGACGTAATGTGATTCACACGTTCGAATCCGGTGATCGGGTTGGGTGTGTGGTGTTATAGACTTGGAACCCAATACACGACACTATAACTCAATCCTAAGTATCATTTAGTATTAAACCAATTTTTGTTAAAACTTTAGTTCCTTTTTTTTTTTAAAGGAGTATTTTTACACCAAAATTCAATTTCCTTATTTTGGAGGGAAAAATTCACTGAAATATTTTGGGTATTTAAATTAGAAGATTGAGCTTTAATTGTCATTAATCTCTTACTTTACAACCCTAAAGATAGCAAATTCTATCTGATTCTTGCATTTAATCTTCAAAATCCAAAAAACCTCCATCCTTAAGAAACACTACTACCAATTGTAAGAAATTAGGCATAGCTAAGCTTACCAGAACATCAAGCCTCCCTTCGGCTAAAAGTTTTTATAGGTAATCCTATTCCTCATCACTTGAAGTTTTTATTAGAAGAATATGTCGCACGGAAAATGGTGAAAGAACTCATTTTAAGATACCTTAAGAAAAAACTCAAGAAAATGTAGCCATATCTATCTTCAATTGCAACTAAGCAAGGTGGTAAAAAAGAAGGTAATCCTCCTACTTAGTAAGAGCCTCTTGTTGATTACCTTATTAATGTTTCTTTTTTATTCTGCCTCAAAAACACAATTACAGCTGAGAATGCTAAGATTGTTGAAGAATAATTCAAAGTAGCACCTACTAAAAGAATTGACAAAGTGATGGAGAAAATTTATTATTTGTTAGTTGAACCACCTATCTTTATCAAGATACCTATCTTGATCAACTTGTTGATGCAACCATCCAGTAAAATCCTATTGAAATTTATTCTAATGCCCAACAATTTGTTGACGAAGTTGTTGTTGTAGAAGATCAATGAGAGCCAATAGTGGGTCATGATGACGAGCGTGAAGAGCCTGAGGTAGTTGTTACCTTAGTTGCAATTAGCTTTACATCTCGTAAAAGGACCAATGCATCTCTTACTAAAGAAATTAAGATAGAGTATGCTAAGAAGAAGAAAATGGATGGAGTGAAGGAACTTTTCATTTCTCAAGGTTCAAATAATAAAAGAGCGGAGAGAAAGAGGAAATCCTATCATAAAATATAATCCTTATATAGTCAACCATTTACTATATTGAATAATCATTAATTTTGCTATTGATTTATTCGATTAACTAAGAAGTATAATTATAGCAATAGAAAAAATATATGCAACATAATTTGCCTGAAGATATGGCATGATATGTGCCGAGGCTAGTTTTTATACATTATCGTACACTGCAACCGTTGCACCACTACCACCATTAGCAATAACAACAACAATAATACTAAATGAATTAAATTTTACTCGCACTTTAACTCTCTGTAAAAACTCATGACAAGCCTCTATATAGATATCACAATTTAAATAAATATTTCATAAAAAAAGTCTAAATAACATAAATGTTCAACAAAGTGTAAAAATAATTAAGAGGATCACAATCTTTAAATTAAGTCTAAATTATTAGAATCTATAGATTGCTATAGAAATTGTATATTATTTTATGATAGACTTTATTTGAGAATTTAAAAGTATTGATTATGAGACAATTAGGTAATAAAAATTTTATTGTTGTGAGAGGTTTTTTAAGAAAATTATAAACTTTTTTGAGATATATTTACTAAGCAGATTTATTTTAAAAAAAAGATAATTATACCATTTTAATTATTAATCTATGTATTTTCTATTTAGTTTATTTATTTTATTTTTAATTATTTAAAAATAAAAGTTTAATTATATATTTAATTGCTAAAAAATGAAATATATTTATCTTATTTCTTTAAAAAATGTATTTGACTTTATTTAAAATAAATATTTAAAATTTATATTTGATTCAGTTATATATTAACCTTTGGATGAATTCATTAAATTACTTTTATGTAAAATAATTAGTTATCATTATTTAGAATTTTTCTAATGAAAAGAAATTGATTAAAATATAAAATTAAAAATATATAAACTACTTTCATCTCAAAGTTAAAATTATAATTTTAAATTTTAAATATTTATCATGTATTTGTATAAAAAAAATTAAAAAGGACAAAAGACAACATAATTATTGTTGGTAACATCTTTTTAAAGGATAAACTACTCACCAAACTTTTAGGGAGCTTTCATTTTGGTCACTCAAAATGAAATTTTTATAATTTCGTCACCTAAATTTTAAGGCACTTTCATTTTAGTTACCCAATCGTTAAATCTCTAACGGCAGTTAACTATACATGCCACATCATATTTACGTTTTCATTTTAGTCATCCAACTTCTAGGCCGCTTTCATTTTGTTCACCTAAAAACATATTTTTTTAAAGTATTGATCGGGGAAAAAATTAAGGATTAAAGTGAAAAACAATAGAAACTAAAATAACGTATTAAAAAGTTGTCAAATTGTACTTGTTTATCCCCTATCCGAAAGTTCTAATTTTTTTTTAATATTGAAATTTTAAATTTCAAAACATCAAAATAAATTAAATTTTATCAAGAGGTAAAAAATTTTCAACAATTTATTTTATTTATTTTGATGTTTTGAAATTTAAAAATTCAATATATATATATATATAAAAGAAATTTAGAATTTTCGACAATAGGAGAAACAAGTACGATTTGACAATTTTTGTATATTATTTTAGTTTATACCGCTTTTTTACTTTACCCAATCAATACTTAAAAAGAATATTTTTTGAGTGACCAAAATGAAAGCAATCTAGAAGTTAGATGCAACAACGCAATTTTCATTGGTGTCGGAAACAGTGATTCGAGATCACTAAATCCAACGAGAGAGTTTAAAAAATTTATTATTTATTATTTTTGAGCAATTTATTAATTTAGGAAAATTATGAATTAGTGATTATACTTTGGAGAATATTTATTAGATTAATTGGTTTCGAAAACGAGGTATTGAGATCTAGATTTTATAAATCGAGCTGTAAAATTTTTATAAATATTTATAGAGTGTCAACGAGTTAGTGTTAAATTTTCATTTGAAAATTTTAATATTTTGATAGTTCATTAATTAAAAAGGATTAAATTGAAAATGGTACAAAACTTGTTAAAAAGATTAAATGGTTAAGAGGTAATTAAGGGAGGACCAAATAGGTAATTTGACACTTATTAGAAGGTTGAAACTGCATATGCAGAGAAAAATCTTAAGATTTTATGAATTAGGGGCAAAATGGTCATTTGGAGATTAGGGTAAAAATAAAACAGAGTGACCAAATTGGAAATCTAGACATTTCTTCGTCAATCTTCAGCCAAAAACAACCATAGAAGAGTCCCTCTGAGCTGGTTTTTCATATATTTGCTACATGTGAGTGCAATTCTTGCTCTTTTCTTGACATTTTTATGTTTTTGGGACTTTTACAACTAGGTCCAACTATTTAATTCATTAGTTTTTGATTTTATGGGTAATTTTGAAAGTTACCATTGATGAGTGCTAGAAAATTATGATGAATCAATATGGATTTAAAGCTTTAATTTTGTTATATGTTGATTTTATCAAGTGATTTCAATGGAAATTGATTATTAGGACTAAATTGTGAGGAATAAAGGAATTAGGGTTTGCTGTTAGATTTCTATTAATCAAAGGCTATAAAATAGCTTAGAATAATGGAATAAGTTGTTAATTGAGAATTAGTTTATTTGGTGGGAAAATTGATAAGGGACTAAATTGTAAAAATTGTAAAAGTTGAGGTAAATGTGTAAATTTAAAAAATTGAAAGACATAAATTGTGAAGTGAATTAGAAATGATTTATGTGCTAATGATTGAATAACTTTATATTTTAGAACAAGAGCCCGTAGATAATTGGGAAAAAGGAAAATTTGTAGAATAGTCCCTGAACTACTACAAAATCCACAAATCTTCTTTAGGTAGGTTTGTATGGTTAAATTTTAATGTTATTTGTTAAATTTATGAATAGTAATATGTATTAATTCATATTATTTATTGAAAATATAATTTTGTGTTAAAATTATGAAATTGAATCAAGTGTTGAAGAAAAATGGAACGTAGGAAATATAAGTACAATCGTTCAGTGCAGAAGAGGAATTGACAGTAAACTATCCAAGTAAACCGAGGTTCAACATTTGTTGTGAATTCTCGTGTTTGCTTTCCATTTAGCTCTTATGAGCTTCCGTTAACTTATATGAGTTTCAATTTAACCCTTCTGGGTTTCAGTTTAGCTTTTCTGAGCTTCAGTTTAACCCTTATGGGTTTCCGTTCAGCTCTCATGAGCTTCTGTTCAACCCTTACAGGTTTCCGTTTAGCACTTATGTGCTTCAGTGCAGCCTTCATGCTTCTGTTTACGATGTACTCATATCCGTAAGACGTTCTCCAATTTGATCAAGGCTGGTAAGTGACATATGGAGAGTTATTGGAAAACTTAATGATATTATCAATTTTGAGATAAAATAAGTGAAATCATCAATTGAGGTTGTGGTTGACAGGAAATGTATAATGAACGATTTATTTAAATGCATCCTTAAAATATGTTTGGTAAGATTTAAGTTTAAAGCCAATGAACTTACTAAGCTATGTATAGCTTACTTGAGTTGTTAAATGCTCTTTGTAGATTTTCAAGGAGTTTGGAGGATCGAATCATCATATTCAAGCCACACTACGGTAGATTTTATTATATATTTTATGGTTTATATGGCATGTATAGGTATTTGAATAATAATGTAAACAAAGTGATAATTCCATTTTGGTTATGTTTTGTATTAACTTATAAATATGTTTGACATTTTTTTAAAATATGTATTAGTAGGAGTAATGAATGAACTAGTAAAGTATGTTATTATAGTAATTTCATGTGATGAAAAACTATGCAATTGACTTGGTTTTTAGCTTATATTGGTTGTTTGGTTGAGTTAGATTGGTGTGTATTAATGTTGTGTGCAGGTTGATTGTGTAAGGGTGAGAAAAGTAGCCTTAAAATAGCCTATTTTTGTCCACACGGGTAGATACATGGGCGTGTGTCTTGACCGTGTGTGACACATGGCTTGGTACATGGGCATGTGGCTTGGCTGTGCGTCCCCGGCATCTTAAAATTGAGAAACAAAACACTCAGAATTGAGCATACGGGTAGAGACACGAGCGTGTGTCTTAGCCGTGTAAGGTACACGGCCTAGAACATGGGTGTGTGACATGGCCGTGTGAAACCTGCACCTAAATTTTGAAAATTAAATTAACCACACGACCTAGCACATGGGCGTGTGACTTGGCCGTGTGACTTCTATTACTTTATGTTTTAGAGAGTTACACGGGTTCGGGACACGGGTGTGTGAAGCCACACGGCCTGAGACTTGGGCATGTCACTAGGTCGTGTGAGCTACACGGCCTGACTACGCGGACGTGTCCCTTACCACACAGGCGTGTGTGCCCTACATCTAGGGAAAAATTTTGGAGATTTCACGAAAAATTTCCTGTGATTTTGATTTAGTCCCAACTTGTTTCTAATGTTTAAATTGGGCCTCGAGGGTCCAATCAAGGGACGATATGGTTAGTTTCAATTATCAATAGTAAAAAAGATGAATTATCTGGTTTGTCCGGTAAACTTCGGTAATACTTCATAACCCTGTTTCGGCATCAGATACGGGTTAGGGGCATTACATTAGGTGACCAAAATAAAAGTGTAAATATGATGTGGTGTGTAAAGTTAACCATCATTAGAGATTTAATGCTTGGGTGACTAAAATGAAAGCATCCTAAAAGTTGGGTGACGAAATTACAATGATTTCATTTTGGTTTGGGTGACCAAACCTTAAAAGTTGAATGAGCAATTAAATAGCTTACTTAAAAAAAAAAACTTACATCCAATTAGGCTTTAGCTTATTGGCAAGGTTAAGGACCTAGAAATTTTAGGATCCCATGTTTGAGTCTTCCTGTGTCTAAATCATGTTTGGGCTTTCAATTTATATTTATTATTATTTATGTCCCACAATATGTGGATCCTATATAATTTTATTATGGTATATGTCTGGATATATTATGGTTATTAGTTTGATTGTAATTTATATTTACTAATGTAATTATATGTGTAACTTTAAAAAAAAAAAAACTTACATTAATTGAAACACGTTATATTTAACATATGATTATATTATAATATAATGCAACTAATAATTTAATTTAATATTAAGTAAAATATTTTCATAACTAATTAAAATTGTATTATTTTAATTCCAAATTATTAAATATAAAGATTGGAAATAATAAAAATAAATAATAATTTAATAAAAGGATAAAGCTATCTTTTATTTAAATTTTATTTAATGAATAAACATTAGGGTTAATGAATTTTTAATAAAGAAATTCATTCAAAGTATAACAGGGTGAATAAATTTTTTTTAATTAAACCTTAAGGATTGAGTACTTTTTTCCAAATTATGTATTTATATTTCATATTGATGTGATTAAACAAAGAAAAATATTATGTGGTTGAGGTTAGGAGTGTTTATGGTTCGAGTTGAGTCAGGTTTATGTATGATTTTAAAATATTTTGTGCTTGCTTAAACTTGGCGTGACCTGAAATATGGGTTTAAATTTTGTCCAAATCATTCATATTTGTAAACGGCTAACTCAAACTCATTTTAGACCTACTCATATTATTTTTTAAAAAATTTAAATATATATTTATATTATTTTTAATTTAATATTTAATAATTAATAATTTTATATATTTTTATTTATAAAAAATTTATATAAAGTCACCATAATAATTTGTAATGTTTACATAATAGCAGTAGTATTATATATTATTATAGATTTAAATTTTATGTATTATAAATTATATAATATGTAAAAATAACATAACATAAAACAAATGTTTAAGCTCAAGCCTATGACATTTCTTAATTGGGCCTAATTTTTTCACAAAGTCTAATTTTTCAGATTTAATATTTTTACTCAAATTTTCTTAAATTTCGAATTGAGCTTTAAATTTAGATAAATAATTCGAGTAATAAATAAGTTTAATTCAAGCTAGCGCTTGAAGGATGGGACCAATTGGTGGGCATCAACGTGGTAACGTGAAGACGCCCCCGCATGGTCAGTGTTGAAGTGGGACTCATTCATACTCTATCCATACAAGGCGGCTATATTTCTTATTTGCATTTAGAGGCTTAGGCCCGCCCTTCCTCTCCTTTGCCTGCTGTTTACACCCGCTAGACCCTTACCATAAGTAATTTAAAATTTGTAAATTAAAATGTTTCTAGTTTTATTTTCTTTTCCTATCTTTCTCAATAATCTAAAGTCAAAATCAAAATGTGACATTCTTTTAAGATGATTTCTCATAAGAGGAAATGGTTTAGAATATTTCAAAGAGATATTAACATTTTATTTTAAAAAATTCAAATTTTTTATGTTTTAAATATGAATTGAATTATATAATTATATCGATTTTCACTAAATGATAAGATTATAACATGATTTTTAACGGTGTAAAATTATAGAACAAATATCAATACAAATTCTTGATAGTACAATTTTATTAAATTATTATTAATAATGTGTATCAACCAATAAGGTGAACAGAGGAGAAGATGGTGGTTAAACGGAGGAGTGTGAAAAAGGTTTTTTTTCTTTGTTCCATGAGAAGTTGGGAAGATCAGAAAGGAGTGCCTATGTTAGTGTGTATGAGCCATTTGTATGGTCCCTTTATAGTGGGGGACAAGTTTGGATATGTGCCCTAAGATCATTGACGTGACAGTCTAATTTGATACTTTTGGACAATGACGGTAATGTTTCGTTCTAGGATGAGATGTTTTAGGGTGATTAGTGACCAATTACCCTAACCTCCACGTGGTCCTTATATAGTCTTAGTAGAGGTGCCACTTGCCAAGGTTTGTCGAGTTAAGGTTTACAAACTGAACCCAAGTTCACAGTGTCATTGATTTCATTGGAAGACATGTGTCTAACTCTATGTGTAAGTTGTAAGATTCACAAGGTATGTTGACATGGTATTCGAGATTTAAAAAATTAAATAAAACATTATAAGGATGTTCCTTTGACAAAGAAGGCATTAGGAGACTCCCGACAAAATCAAAACAATGATCCTGTATTCCCATTGAACGGATCATCAAATAAACATGAAGCAATCTAGTGAGGTTTGAAGATGGCATTAATTTTATATTAATTGAATTTGTCTATATTTTTTTTATATGCAAGTATGTATTTATATATACGCACTCTCTCTCTATATATATTTAAAAAAATGTTATTTCTATATTTTATGTTTTTTTTCGCTTTAAATATGAATGGTTTAATATATCTTTTAATATTTATATAATAATATTACATAAATATTTATATTAAATTTTTAACATGTTAGATTGTAACCGACTCTAGTATCATAGATATAGAACCAAAACTTGATTATAAATTCTATTATTGTTTTAAATAGAGTCTGTATTTGATATATTAATATTTGAAAAATCTTTTAATTTTACAAATCAGATTAAAAGGCTTTATATTTTTATTTATTTTTATGAAAATATTTTTTATTTTTATCTCATATTTAGAGTGATTTATTTTGGTACATTAGTTGTGGAATTACTTTGAACTCCATAAGTAGAGTTTAAAAATTGTCTCAAGCTCTATTACTTTTTTATATTAATTTTTTTTAACTCTAATGGTATATCAAATAATTTTTAGTACACCCAGTTGATGACCACCATACTTATTGTTGATAGAGACTCTGAGATTGTAAGTTTGAGGGGCCTTATGCGTGTAATTTTTTTATGTGGATTAATTAAATGTTGTTCAGGTGGTAAAAGAATTTGTCGACGAATACTGACTCAAATAGTATACATGTTGTTGAGAGAGCCTTAAAGGTTATAAGAATAGATTAAGAATTTTAGAAAGCAAAATCCTTTGGATGAATATTGGAAAATAGTTTCTCTATAACAAGTGTAGAACCAATAATAATATATGAATGATCAAAGAAGAAGCAATTGTTGCTTCCTTATGTTGCTATATGGGTTTTGCAAATAATTTATGAGAAGTTTCACTCATTAAAAAGCATACAACTTTGGGGACTACAAAAAGTAAAGCCATTTGAATCAAGAGAAAGGAAATGGGGGACCAAATTCTTTTCCTCATTATTCTATACATTGTACAAGCTCCATCAATGCCAACCTACACTCTACTTTGAGGTAAGTTAAAAGGCCAAATTTAACTACATGATTTGATTTCAAGTTATATATATTTATAGGAAAAGAAAGTAAAATTGTTATTTTTGTTTACTAAGACGTGAATTTTATTTTGCGATGAAGTCTGAAACTCTTGTATATTTGTTATACATAAGTTTAGTTGCAATATCCTTAATAAAAAAAAAAGAGTTCATGTACACCTTATTCCTTGCCACATAAGGTCATCCTCTATAAGATAGCCCATCATTCCCTAGGGAGATGGCAACATACGTTCTCCCTCCTATAAAAGCTTTCCCTAAAATGCCAAGAAGGATTTAGGAACCACTATTCTACAAATCTCAATCTAAAAGTCCATATATTACCAATATCTTTCCTCTCTCCCAAAACAATATTTTTAACGACTCTTGGTATCTAAAACCATGGTGTGAATCACTTTCAACCCCCAAACCACAAATCAACAATTGATGTCATCTATGGGAATTAGGAAGAAAAGTAATGGCTCAATCGAACGATAATAGTCCTTGCTCTTGAAGCCAATAAAACATAAATCGCCAACAAAACACTCAACAATAAGGCAATATAGGCTACCAAAACGTAACTTCATCAACAAAAAATGACTCATATTATGACATCTAATAGATGCTTATTGCATAGTCCTAAACGAAGCATATTTTGTTGGCTACCAACAATATTTTGATCGAGCCCCAGCATGCGTGCGTTGGGGCTTAGAAAACTACAATTAAATATATATTATGTGTGGTGTCTACAAGTGTACAAGTCAAATTGTAATATAATTTGTTATTTACAACGAAATACCTTGGAAGTATTCCGAGGATCATACCCAACGAAGGTCTGTTAAACTAAATGGATAAAACGAATTACACACTAAACATGTCTAAATATTACTTGCGTCAAAATCATAGTACAACAAAATTAAAATAATTAGATTGAAGAATATAATAATAGAAGAGAAATACCAAAATCAAGAATCAATTAAATAGGAAGAATGGTGAATCACTTCCATGTTCATGATTAACTTAAGTCTAGGGTTTTAATTAATTAGCTAAAAATTAACCTAATTAATACCTTTCGACCTATAAATAGATTAACTTATCGACTTAGTTTACTTATCTTTCAACCTGATAAACTAAACTGGGTTAGATTAAGTTGATTCCCAGCAGACTATCCTTTCGGCTTCATCTACGTAAGTAACTTCCTAGAGTCTTAAATTCTAAGGTTTATTTCGTTTAATCTACTCCAACTAACTAGATGAAAAACCTTAATTCCCAAGCTAATCAATCTCACTTCAATTCATCATCCCTTCCTAAGGTTTTAGTTACGACTCATTCTAAATGCAAGATTTCCTATCAGTTTATTAAACATTCAGAAGATGCAAAATAAAGAGTAGAGAAAAGATGCTCAGAATCCGCAGATATTGAATTACGATTAAATCTTGAAACCCTTGATTGATGTTTCGATTGTTGAAATTTGTGAAACAAAGATTGGCAAAAACAAATAGAAAAGAAAAATAATATAAAAATGATATTGAAATTCAAAGAACATTTACAACTGAATGGAAATTAAAAACTAGAACTAAACTTTAACTAAGAACAGAAAAAAATAAAGTTTAATAGATGAACTAGGATTTAACTCTAACATTTATAGTGTTTAGGTTAGATGACCAAATTAGGTCAACTACAAGTTACTAAACATGTTAATTATGATTGTGAGGGCGAAAAACACCATTGGTTGATAAATGGGCCTCATCGGACCAATGTTGCGACATCCTATAGCTGGTGTCGCAACATTAAACATTGAATGCTCTTCTTCTTGGTTTGAAGTTGGATATCGCGACATGGAGTGATGGTTGTCGCGACATCACTGGTTGTATGCTCCCCCTATAGGTTCAAAGTTGGGTGTTGTGACATGGGATGGTGGTTTTCGCGAAATCGATGGCTATATGTTCCCCCATTTGGTTTGAAGTTGGATGTTGCGGCATTCCTTCTGAATGTTACGACATCTGGGGCAGTCTAGTAACTCATCAGTCTACAATATTGTCCTGCATTGTTAACCAACACGCTAGTTCTCCCTTAGGCCTAGATTGGCCTAAAAGGTCATAAAACACATTAATATCTCATTTTATTGAATTCAAAATAGTCCAAAATTTTAATCTCTAAAATTTTAACTATCAAATCTAACTTCAACCATTTATACTCCAAAACCAACTAAAAATTCTAACAAATGCATAACTATTGACCTTTAGACTCCAAATAAATAATATGAACATATTCAAACACAATTTCTAAACACTTGCATAAGATTACAACATGTACAACTTAACCATTTAAAACCTTTAGCAAAGTGTCCCTGAGTACATGCCATAAGACTAAAACAAACAAACTATATGAACTTTCTTGAGTCGAATATGGCAATATGGATGCTGACTTTAGTTCTCAGGGCTTCAAGCAATACCTAAACATGTGCACAGAAAAAATAAAGCGTACGCTGAGCAATAGGCTCAGTGGTACTTTTATTATTCGAAATAGTATAACACAACATAAGTAATATATTTCAAGATAATGTATGTGGATATGCACTCAATATCTAAGCAATTATGTTACAAAATGTCAATCATTCTTATCAACTTACAATACATGAAAATATACATATAATCATATTTAAACAACTTATTCAATATCACCATGAGCATGTCCGATTCCATATAATTTGCCATTTCTCAATATTTAACCTATACTCATTTAACATTCTTTTGTTTACCTTTGTTAGCATGCTATCTAATACCATACTCAATCTAACATCTTTTACCTGATCGACTACCTTTTAATCCCTTTTTCTAGAGTTGTTTGACTCATATATGATCATTTTCGGCCCCTAAGGCTCGTTTTCAAATGTTTTGCACAATAACTCACATGATATTTCTACCACAATTCACATAGAACATAACTGCGACCATATTATCAACTATATCATTTCTATAAAAACCAAAACTTGGCCTGCAAGGTTCAATTGGATTCTGGAGGTCACATTGGCCACTGAAATGGCCCAAAACAAAATGACAATCAAAATTCTAACTTTGTTTTTTGAAAATCATTTTCTGCTCATGTTTAACAAAAATCTCGTAATTACTCTATCTTACATTTCAAATATTTGTTTTCTCGTAGCATAAATAAATTTAAAACCAAATTATCAAATCCCTATTAAGTTTGCAAACCTTTCAAGTTTGAACAAAATATTAACAGCAATACTAAAAATTAATACCGCGGCGAAAATTTGATGCTTTACTATTGTTTAGAACTCAAAAAATTGACACTTAAAATTTGACTTAAGCACCTACTAAAGTAAAGCAGTCTCAAAACCAATGACATGCATGAAATCTCAATTTAAGCTCAAAACCAACATAAAACCATAACACAAATCTTATAAAAATTAATTATAGATCGAAAGAATTCAGTTTATTAAAACTTATGAAAGGCTTTACTAACTCGAACCAAATGTGCCATTTCGAGATTGAAATATCTTATTAAAACTTATTTTAATCAAACCAATACATGTCACTCTGAGACCTCTGATTTGTCGAGCCCTACATCTAAACTCGAAAGTTACCTTCAAAAAAAAAAAACCTAAGGGAGTGAGCTACGAAAGCTTAATGTGAGTCTTAAACAACATAATTACATAAAGTCGAACAAGTAACTAATATTTATAGATATGCAAAACTTATTCATGAGAAGTTGTTCAAATATACAAAAACTGAGATCAAATCAAATTAAGACAGTCATATGTAAGTACTTACTAAAAACAGAACATCTGCAACTCATGCACAAATGCACCCGATCCAATACCTATCCAGCCTCTACACACCATCTTCAACCATCCGTCACACACAAATAGGGTATACTAACCCTTTCCAACCTCTACACACCAACATTTGGGTTGTGGTGGACCCATCCAACTGAACACACCTTATTGTGGTCATTTGCACTTAAGTTAATATGTAGTCAAGTTAATATGATTACAGTTTTACCACCATATTTAAATATTACGGTTAAAACTGCTAAATCAATCTTCTTTCTTTTTATAATCATATCCTAGACACAATGCATATGCAAATCACATGGATCTTTCGAATAATTTTTGAATCAGACATATTCATACTTCAGTTTATACTTATTCACAACATACTCATGACCAATACAAGTTAACATAATCTGCAATATGCAAAATTTCTTATTTACACAACTAATCAATATTATAGCACAACTAATTTAACAAATCATAATAACTATTTGCACAAATAATCAAAATTATTCATATATATACAAATACATAACGTATCCATCAGTACAACACTCACCTCAGTCAACCAACAATCAACATTCATATCCAAAACATTCCTACAGAGCCCCAAATGAGTAAAGGATCACTCGGGGATCAAAATAAAACATTTAATGAATAAGGAATAAAAACTGCAAAAAAATAGAATTACACAATCGTATGAAAAGGTCCAGACCGTGTGGGTAGACCATGTAACTCTCTGACCCCATGTGACAAAATTCACAATTTATGAAACAGGGAAGACACAGTCGTGTCTCAGGCCATGTGGAAACTCCTCAGGCTGTGTGCGATCGATAAATTCCCTAACATTGGTTATACGACCATAAGACCAGCCCGTGTAACCCTTTTCAGGCCATGTGACTCGAGCCCATATGGTCCAAAAACCATACCAAAATCTGCTACAAATCACGAAATTCGACACTAAACTGACCCCTAATTACATTTGATTAAAAAACACACATGAAAGATGCAACTCCAACACCATAGAACAACTAAAGCACCTCCATAAGACTGATCTAGAACTTGATTATAGAAACATACTAAGCTTATAAGAAAATTAATCATATCGCAAAAAGGAATGAAGATAATCGATCTAAAATAAACCCAAAGACAACACTTACCTGCTTCAAACTTTGATGCTCAAAATTGTAAACCAACGAATGAGTCTAGAAGGACGATACCAGACTACCAAAGCAGTAACACCCTTAACCATATCTATCGCCAGAATAGGGTTATAGAGTATTGTTGGAGTTTACAGATTAAATAAACAGACATTGCTTATCATATACTATTCATGTTAGAAACCAATCAAAATTAATCATATTGTCTCTTATATGAGCCCTCAAGACCCAAAATACACGTTAGAAACAAGTTGGGACTAGATCGGGTACTCAAAGAATTTTTTAAAAAATTTTAAAAATTTTCAAAGTTGTAGGGGACACATGACCGTGCGGCCAGGCCTTACGACTCACACAGTCAGGAGACATGCCCATGTCTCAGGCCGTGTAGGCATTCGAAATAGGGACACACAGCCATGTCCTAACTCGTGTCCATGCCCGTGTAACTCTCTGACTTGGGTCACACGGCCAAGTCACACACTCGTATGCTAGGCCGTATAAGTGCAATTTAAAATATACAGGGGACACATGGCAATGTCACTTGGCCGTGTGTCATACATGGCTGAGACACATGCCCGTGCGGACGAAAGTAGGCCATTTTCAAGCTACATTGCTCACCCAATTTGGAACCAACCTAAACACAACAATTTGACATCAACAAACCATAACAAGACATTCAAAATAAGCCAAAATCAAGTCTTAAATATGAAATATCACCACATACAACCAATATGCCCTTAGGTTGTAATGCCCTAAAATTTTCCTATTTTTGGCTTTTTGTGAAATTGTGCTGATAAAAATATCTAAAATTGTTTTTACAATTTTTTTGACAAAAATAATTGTCTGCTTGAGTGAATAAGTGATCTGGGTGTGTTTGGAGAGGTCCCAAGTTCAAGCCAAGACTTGAGCTAAATTTTGGTTTTTATTGAATTAAGCCTAACTCTTAGTAATGAGGCTTTTAAGTAAAAGTTGGTAGAAATAGGACAGAATGGGCCTAATGGTCTAGTGGTTAAGTGGAGTGTTAAATTGTGGGAGGTCTTGTGTTTGATTTTTCATGGAGGATTTAATTTTTGCTGTGTGTTGTAAAGGAGTTTGAGTTTGAGTCAATACTGAGTAGTGGAGGGTGAGGGGTTATCTGAATATTTCTTTTTGCAAAATTCAATCAATTTTCACCTTGTTTTCCCAAAAACACTGTTCTTCTTCCTCTCTAAACCCATAGCTCCTGTCGATTTTCCTTTTCCTCCCCCATCTCTACTGCCAAAATCTTTACGTTCCCCTTCTTTTCGACTCTTTTCCTTGTGATCGTTCTAGCGTCCTTCATCGAGACGTGCTTTTGGTAAGTGATTCTTCTTGAGTTTAGCATTATCTCTTTGATTAAGTGATTAATGGGGATTGTTTGCTATTAGGAATCGCCGTTTTTCGAAAAAAGGTAAGGTTGTCGTTAGATTTTGGGATTTACCCACTCGTAACAATTTGTGTTGAATAACTGAATTTGGGCTTCCTATTAACGATTATAGGTTCTGGAGCGCTCAGAATAGCGTCAACATAAAAAATGAACCAGATGTGTACCCCTAATGCACTAAAATCGCGATTCGGTAAAAGCCGAAAACAAGACTGTCGACACCACACGGGCGTGTGGGCTGCCCGTGTGGAGGCCTATGCGAGACATGGCCGTGTGGTCGACGAGTGATGTCGTGCACGCGCTACACAAGTGCAACAGACACAAGCATGTTAGGCTAGCTAGGCTGTGTGCGAGGCACAGGCTAGGCCAATTGGGCCGTATGGGCCACACGGGTGAAACCACACGGGCGTGTAGGGTATGGGCTAGGCTGTGTGAGCCCACACGGGCAAGCCATAGGGGTATGTGAGCCCATTGATTTGAACTGTTTTGAAAGGTTACACGGGTCGCCCTAATCGACTGTGACCTGTTAAAGGGGTCGATAAGCGTTACTTAGGCCCTATTTTGTGATATGATACTGAAATGTATGCTAGCATGTTATATTTTGCATGTGTTATAATATTATTCTGAATTGATCTGAGTATGACACGTATGATTTGTTTACTGTATGATAGCATGCCATGTCATCATTTATGTTGCATAGCATTGGGTTGGGCTTGATATTGAAGAGAAGAAAGACTAAAAGGCTTTTAGCCGTATGTCAGGCAGCTATGCTGCATTGACTTGATATGTGCTGTTTAAGGTACCTCATGGTGTGTAGGGCTGGATGGGTCGATTATATCCCCATACATGCTGTATGGGTTGGGTAGGTCGATTTTATCCCCACATGGTGTATAGGGTGGACGGAAATGGTGTGCAAGGTTGGTGGGCATTTACTGTACTGATGTGATATGCATGCAATTTTTGTATGGGTTAAGGCCTAACTACATCTGATCTAATTCTGTACTAAGTGGGCTACGGTCCACACAGATACTGTTAAGAGCTCAGGCTTGATGTATGATTGATTGACTGATATCTATTTTATGCATGCTTTACTGTGGAGATGTACACACTAAGCTTGTAAAAACTCACCCCTTCTTTTTAATTGACTGTAAGGTAATCCCCAACAGTAGATGGATTGGTGCTGCGGAGGGGTCGAGGATGACCACTGATGGACACTTTACTGGACTATTTGCCTTAATTATTAGTTATTCATTATTTTATTATTTTGGGAGTTTTTTTGTATTGTGGACCTATGAACTGTTTTGATTTTACTTGGGTTTTCAAATTGGACCATAATAATAATAATAATAATAATAATAATTATTATTATTATTATTATTATTATTATTATTATTATTATTATTATTATTGTTAACTTTTAAACTGCGACACCTCAAATGCATTTTATTAATTAATCCAAGATTTTTCCTATGAATGAAAGATTTCAAGTTTACGCGATAAAGAAAAGATAATAACTTGAACAAGCTTTGATAATCGAGATGGTCTTCCAAAAACACTCTCATGTAATGTCTCCAGGTTTGGTCATAACGTTTAGGTCAGGTTTGGGGTGTTACATAGGCACCTCAATTGACAACTTAAAGACATGTCAACAAGTATCTCAATTTGCCTAAATGACCAAATTCATGTATGCATATTCAAACTCCATTTTACTTTCTTTCATTTGTAACATATCAATCACACATCAAACATGACAAAGTCAATTATATATGCTTCAAAATATACCAAACATAAGTCATTCAAGTGGCTAGTCTCAACAAAACCCTTATATGCCAACATTGGCCAAATTAACTTATACATGCCATTATAACCGAAATTAATTTACTGAAAGTACCAAAAAGGATTATGGATAGTATGAAATAACTCCAACTAGGTTCCAACCCGAAGGAGCTTCTGAATTACTATAAAACATAGAAAATAACACAGAGTAAGCATTTAAGCTTAGTAAGTTCGTATAACTCGGAATTTAACTTATCTTTTAATCACATTTAAGGTAAGCATAGAAACATATCCAAACCAATTTGGCCAAAAGCCTAAACACATATCCTCAGCATGTTAGCCATGTAAAACACGTATAATAACCAATAAACATGGATGAACATAACCACTAAGCAAGTTTCATATACATGTATAATCCATTTCCATTTATTTCATACATATTCATGTAATGGTTCGTATCGAACTCATAATGTCTCACAACAGAACATTGCCCATTGAACCGTTTAAAATATCGTTGGATACACGAGTAGTACACATAAGGTGTACTAAACTGTAATCTTTCAATTCATGTACATGTATGTTCTGTAAACGGGAAACTCTTCCGAGCTGAGTAACGGAAAGCTCATGTGAGCTGAAAAACGGGAAACTCAAACGAGTTGTAAAAGGGGAAGCTCAAGTGAGCTGAATATTGGAAAGCTCATACGAGCTATGGTGTGTCCGCAACACATGCAGGACCCCAACCAAATCGGTAACCCTAATGACATGTCATTTGTATCCTACGAATTTCTAATGTTCAAACGGGTCTCGGTAATTGTCAGATATGCGATCGATATTTATACGTGACAATTATACAATTCACAAACACACAATTTAATTTAAAACATATAAATGTAAAATTTAATTACACAAACTTACCTCGTCAAGTTTACGTAGATACAAAGACAACTAATCCGATATTTTTCCTTTACCTCGATCTAACTCCGTACTAGGTCTAACCAGATCTATACAAATGAATTTAACTCAATTCAATATAATTCATATTCAATTTAGTCCAACACACTTTTTTGGTAAAATTACTATTTTTCCCTTATAATTTTAATTTATTACAATTTAGTCCCTAGGCTCGGAAAATGACTTTCATGCAATTTAATCCTTATTCAAGCCTAGTCAATTTTTATACATATTAATAACAGCCCACATAATTCACAATTTCACAATTTTACCATAAATTTATCATCTTTTTCAATTTAATCCCTAATTGATAATTTCGTCAAAATTCTCTTTACAAAAGTTGTTTATCTAACAACAACCTTTCATTTTCTATCATAAAACTTCAAAATCCAAGCATACTCATCAATGGAAAAACCCTAATACTTTAAAAGTTTTGCAAATTAATCCCCGAGCTAGCTAGATTAAGCTACTACGATCTCGGAAACATAGAAATCATTAAAACGGGACAAAAATACAAACCTAATTGAGCAAAATAAGCTTGCTAATATCTCAAGCTTCCATGGCTAGGTTTTCTTCTTCTTCTTTTTTTATTTGAAGGTAGATTATGATAATAGATTTTTTTATTTTATTTAATATCACTTTAACCACTAATTTCCAAAATTACCCTTAATAATTTATTAAATTTCTAATGATAACTACTCATGCTTAACCACTAAGTACTTTAATGTCTATTTACTATATAAGGACCTCAAATTTCAAATTTTATAGCTATTTAATACATTTAGCTATTAGAACTCAACTTTTGCACTTTATTCAATTTAGTCATTTTTATCAAATTAGGTATGTATAGGGTAAAATTTCTTAACAAAATTTTTATACGATATTTCTATCATACTGTAGACCATATATAATAATAATAAATTTTTTTGACTTCAAATTTCTGGTCTCGAAACCACTGCTCCGATTTCACTAAAAACGGGCTGTTACAAGAATCTCGAGTAAGATAGCAGTGGAAAAAAATAAAAAGATCCAAAGAATAAGAAAGATAGTATCATAGAGAAGATACAATGGCCAAAAAGAATAAAAAAATCTAGAATTTTAATAGAGAGAAAAGGACTAACGTGAGAGAGGGAGTGAGGGAAAATGAACGTGAGAAAAATATGGGATTTCCCCCCCTTTTTTTTTCAAAAAATAAATCAAATAAAAAATAAAATAAAATTTTAATAAAACTTTGACCTATCAAAATTTTCAGAATTGAAACAAAAAACAAAAGTATTTCCTACTAAGCACACTACAGATTCAAACATAGGACCTAAGAGTAAGTTAACGCCTTACCACTGAACGAGCAAGCTCATTCTTGTCTCTCAAATGCAAAAGAAAACATAAAAATCTATAAGCAACCAATGACTCACTTGTAAACCTTAATTTTTTCAAGTCAATTTCGAGGTGTGACAATTTCACAATGTCATTTATTAAGTTTACCATTTATAACCCTATTAACACTACTCAAACTTGGAGGGATACATGGATCATCCATCCAACACACCAAACTAGCATCGAAGTAAGGTAAAATGGCACGTAAAGTGCATACTAACGCATATAACGCATATTGACACACGAAGTGCATTCTAGCGCACGAAGCATATCCTGGAACACGAAGTGCATTCTGGAACTTAAGTGCATAATCCCGTACACAATCAAATCCTATGACATGTCAACTATATTAGAATCGGCCCAACTAGTTAATAGGGTACCGATCTGCAATAGTATTATACAACATGTTACATGTAACATTTCTCATTCATGTGCATATTCATAGCCAATTTCATCATCAAACTCATATAGTTCATATCATATTATATATATAACCTACCTCATCTCAATTTTCATTTTACCTACCACAATTCAATTATATCATGCAATTTTCCATTTTATTCATTTTAGTCATTCGTTACAATAATCTATATCACAACCAATCAAAATCATTCGCAACCTCATCATGCACTTGCCTTAACATATATTTATCTAATTAACACATATAATCAAGAAACCAACCTATTTTGAATCATAAAACTACTTACCGAAGTTTCATGCATCACTCATCGATGATTTTCACTTTTCCTTTCCTTCTCGACGGTTTCGTGTTATCGTTAGTTATGAATAATCACAAAACATATCATACAATCAATTTCCAACCATTTTAGAATCAAATACCAAATTACACAGATTTTGCAATTTATTTAATTTAATCCCTAAAACCAAGACAAGCATAACATTCAATTCAGGGCCTTAGATTAGAATCTGATTTCACTAAAATTCATTAGGGACCTTCTATTTTGTATTCATATCAACATTTTTAAATAGATTTGTATTTTATTCAATTGATCCCTAATATAAGAAACTAACAATTAAACTTTATAATTTAGTCTTTTTCATATATTATAAGCTTAATTTCTAACAATTTCACACCAATTTCGTTCAATTTTCAACAATGGAAACTTTTAAAAACTTTAACAATTTTACAAATTAATACATGGGCTGGCTAAATCAAGCTCCCATGACCTCAAATCTATAGAAATTAATGAAAAATGGCTAGTGACTTAGTTGGAATTAGGGATCGAATGCTTCAAGCTTCCAAAAATGGTGTTTTTCTCTTAGGTCTTGTACTTTTTCCGATTGAATAAGATGAATTATCATCTCTCTTTCCATTGAGCTCCCTTTTATATGAATAATTAAGCTTTACTTAATCTAATTTAACCTTTAGTTAATCATTTCTTATAGTTTTAACTAAAATTAATTAGTTTAATCACTAATTATCAGTACCGTCCACTAACATGTTTTTAATAATGGTTTATTAACCATTTTGTCCCTTTGGATAATTACAATTTAAGTCCCCTAACATTTTCTTAATTAAAAATCTATAGTGATTAAACTTTTACGATGTAGTCCTCGAGCCTTAATTACTCACGTTTTTGGCTAAATCGCTTAACCAAATTTCAATTCATCTATACACTAGATCCGTAAATATCCTTATTTAATATTTACAGATTCAATTTACATAAACGAAGTCCTGAAACTTCATATTCCGATACTACACGCAACCTGTCAACCCAAGTTTAGGAGGAAAATAGGCTTAAGTGGTTGATTGGATTGGCTGCTACATGCAACCTGTCAACCCGAGGTCGAAACCAAAGCCAATTTGAATCGACTGTCTTACTAACCTTAGATGAACAATAAATTAGGTAAAAGGATGATCATAGATACTATACCTATATGACTGGTTCTCCAAATTATGGCACATATGAGCTGGGTACTGGATACTACAATTAATTACTGGACAGGAGAGACTGAAAAGGCTAGGCATTTTTGTCTCCCTTGGACTTCAAGTTCACAGATTTGATTTTCTTCGTTACTATTTAGTATAAATTAATTTAATCACTCCTTATAAGTACGAAGAAAATGAGAAAAAGTATTCATATTTGAATTTTAAAGTTAGATTAAATATGGAATTTTCATTTCTTTGATTATTATTAGAGAAAACGAGTGATCCTAGAGGGAAAATTTTGCACATGGAAATTGAAAGGTTTAAGCTTGATATTCTTTGGTGAAGAATGTGGCCTCTGGCCAAGCCACGTAACTTTCCATCTTTTAAGCTTGGTTTTAGGGTCTTCTCTACCTCTGCCAAATTGCCTTTTGTTCCTCTCATTTATACTTTTATATGTACATATATAGCCAATGCAACTGGCTATATATGTGGTCCCAGGTTGAGTTCAACACTTATTCTAATAATGAAGTAGATTATTGAATCAGTTTCAATTGTGGTCCGATTAGGTTTTAGACAAAAACTTTGAAAAATAATTTCGAGTTATCAATATTTCTAACAATCAAACCAACATGGAAATAAAACTACACCGAATATTGGTAGAAAAGACTTTATGCACAAGAAATGGAAGATTATTGGAACCATCATTGATGATGTTTCATCTTTATAAGTAAATGGTAATGGCATTATCGACTAACACTATCATTCATGAGATGTACTATAGTCTATATATAGACATGTGTTTGGCTTTTATTTGACAAATCACATGTGCAGTTAAAATATAGATGGGTACAATACTCCACACTTAACTTTTCTTTAACTACATGTTCAAGCATTGTGTGAACATTCGTATTTAGCTTAAAAGCTATGATTTATTTTGAATAAAAAGTTTAACTTAAATGATAAAACGGACGAGATATATTACAATAAATAATATTTTTAATTTAAATTTAATTATAAAAATATTTTATTAAATATTTGTATATGGGACGGGACAAATTATACTAATAATTAAATTCATTAAAAATCGTGATAGAAATATAGAAATATTAAATCACAAATTACAAAAATAGGGTAGAAAAAATTCACGTGGCAAGCATAAAAGTAGAGAGGTATAATATTATTAAAAGGTTGCAAATTGAGCAGAAATTATCCCTTTTACAGTATTAATGTAAGTAAGAACATAGGCATTGGAACCAGTAGCAAAGATCCCCAAGCGAAGCGAGGCAAATGAAGTGGAAGTTGGTGTTCATGTGCAAACATGTGTGTGATATCTAGAAACTGTCGATTTTAATCAAAAGGCCGAGAAAGGTATATATGGAAGCTCGTGTTTGTATATAAACGCACATGTACTTACACGTCTGCACGATTTCTTAGAAATTTCTGAATTATTTCAACTGTGGATGCATAAATAACCTAGGGTGAATGGTTACCTCTTTTTATTTAATACCATACAAGTGGCCAATTTTGATTTATTAATGTCTTCCAGGTGTTTTTTACAACCCATTAATAATGTTAATTGTATGTATACATATATTATAACCTATCATAAAATTAATTACGAGTTCGAGGTTTATGCTGCATATCATAATTGTAGAATAATTATTATACATTCATAATTTACTTATAGATAATAATTGATATATTATATGTAGTTAAATGTGTATGTATACTATTTTTCATAATATAATATTTACTTTAATTATATAAATATTAATTGATTTTTTTGTTTAAACTAAAAATACTAAAGAGGATAAAATGTAAATCCGATGATTTCATCTTATTGTTCGGTTAAGTTTATTGATGCAAAAGAATACAATTGAAGGGAAGTTAAATAATATTTAAGAAAATAAAATGTTAACGGAGATATCTAAGTACCGGTGGTTAAAACATGACTTTATATGTAAGAAGTTTTGAGTTTAATTCGGGAGTGAAGTCAGAATTTTTTTTTAGAATGACTCAAAATTAAGTTATATGTTTTTATGAAAACTAAAATGTAATTTCACCTTTATATTGATTTATATTTTTTTAATTTTAAAAGGACTAAATCAAAATTTTAACATTTTTAAAAGAATCAAACTATAAATTTACTATATGTTAATTTTAGATTTTATAAATTTTGAAATCCAAAAGGCAATAATGTTCTATTTTAAGGGGTAGAGCCCCTACTCCTCCTCCCTTCGCCTCTAGCTCAAATTTAGTTGGAAGCAAATATTTTGTAATCCAAATTTAAATAACAATTTTAATATTTAAATTTAAATATTATCTAAATTTTAATATCTTTACATATATTTGAATAATAATTTTGATATTCAAATTTAAATATTATCTAAATTTCAATATTCGAATAAATATCTGCAGATATTTACAGTGTATTACACTGGAAAAATATAAAAAAAAAAATGGAATTTATATATTTGTAAAATTGACTAAAGATAAAAGATGAAAAGAATTAAAAGCTGGAAATGAGAGAAAAGGAATGATATACAGTTAGTACTTTTTGTCTTCAGAAGTTGCATAATTTCATCAAGTTGTACACCCAGAGCTTAAATTAACTGTACAAACTGCATGGTGTACATGTTGAGGACCACATTAATTTGCTTAATATATATATATATATATTATTTATTTATTTTTAGATTTGTAGAATTGTAGGACAAATATTAATATTGGAATTTCACCCATAATCGGATCTGATTAGATGAAGAAGCTATAAATATCAGTTTTGATGTGTGGGGATAGCCTCCACTCGTGCATGGCAGTTTATTAAGGAGAAAGTTTAGTGAATATAAACCAGGATGTTAAAAGTTGCTTACAAAAGACAAAACAATATGTTGAACTCTCTCTATACATAAACCCTTTGAAAAATAACTCTTAGCAGCCAGCAAATGACTATTCACACAGTCAATTAAATATCACAGAAATGATAAAATTTTCTCAAATAGATAATTCAATATTTGCTTAAGAAGCATGGAACCCAACCCAAAAACAAAGGGATAATGGGAGTAGATTAAATAGAAAGGGATGAGGGGATTGAGAAATGAGAGTATATTAATGGTGAAGGGGATGGGTGTCCAAGTAATGAAAATGGATGTGTGCCCAGTTTTTCTGAAGAGGGTACATACAGTGCCTTGCTGTCTAGCATGTGAAGGGGCTTCCTCTCTTTCTTTTTTACTTACATGCACCCACTAGAACCCACCCAACTGGCACTTTTGATTCATTCACATCAATGGCTGAATGGGGAGGATGAAGACAAAACTAGTCTAGGATTTGAGTCTGATTCTCTTAATTGCTCTTGTTTTTTCACTCCCCTTACCTTCGATCCTACTTCATCCTACACCCTTATATAGGGCACACATATAACCTCAGCATCTCTGAGTTACACTTACCATCCTTTTTATAGTTTTTCTTCTTTCTTCTTTTTCTTCATAGAAAGGAACCCATTGATTGAGGGGAAACAGCATTGAGGGCCTTTGTTTTGATTAGCGAGAAAGAGGGAGAGAGAGAAAATGAATGTTTTGGCCTCTGAGTGTAGTAGTGGGTGTGAATCTGGCTGGACTAGTTACTTAGAACAGTCTTTTCTTTCTGGTAATATTTCTCATAAATCAAGTGGTTTTTGTGATGAACGTGGCAAGTATAAAGGTAAAGAAGAGGTTGTTGATGAAGAAGACGACCTTTCCATGGTTTCTGATGCATCTTCTGGGCCTCCACACTTGAATGTAGATAATGGTTATTTCAATGATGATAATCATTATCAATATACTTTACCTAAAGGTGCTACATTGAATAAAAATGGTGGTACTAAAAGACATAGGAAGAAAGAACATCAAAGACAAAGGGAAGATCATCAAGAATTGCCTTCTTTACTTGATGATACTGCCAGCTCTCCTCTCATCAAGGTAATATAAGTTTGTTAGACATCTTCTCTAAATCACCCTCTTTTTTTGAGTAATGGTGTTAACTATGGCAATAATTTTCTAGAACAATTTTGCTCACACCAATAATCATGCTTCAGTGGAGGAAAGTGTCCTCCATTATCCCCAGGGGTTCTCTGCAACACACTTTCAGGTAGTTCCACCAAATTTTAACTTATATTCCCAGTTTTTTTTTTTATTGAAAATTTGTTGATAACCATTGAATTATTACAGGGAGGACCCGCATTCCAACACCATTTTGGATTTTTGCAGTCTTCTCCAACCGCAAACTACCTACAACAAGGTCACCGGTTAAGTGACGACTTCCTACTGATTCCTTTTTTGGGCTATATTTTCTAACATTGCAGACCATTGTTTTTTTAAACTATGAACTCATTGTAAAGTTTCAAAATGGACAGGTGGTTTTAAGGAAATTAGAGAACGGAGGAGTAATGGAGAGATGAGATAAAGGTGATTTAACTTTTTTAAGTTTCTGTATATCAGCCTGCTCTTGCTAGCTTCAACAATGGAGTTTGTGGCCCTAAAAAGAAATGGAAGAAGAGGTTGGCAAAGTATAAAAAGAATCAGTTCTCAAAGGGGATGATCATTAGCTTGTTCCTTTCATATTTCTTTTCATTTCTTGTCCAAATGCAACGATAAAGAGCAAAAAGAAATGCAAATAAACTTTCTTGTTTTTATTTTTCCTGTCAAGGAAGAACAAAATTTATGTTCAGTCTTTGTTTCTTGAATGGAGCCCCATGCTCTCTTTATAGCTCAACTTGCAGACCAGTTCATCACTCAAATTCAACTAAAAAAACAACACTCTAATATGAACAAAATTATCTGTCAATTCATCAAACAAGCTGCTATACTTTCCCCCACATTACACTGACTTCACTAATGGTGATCAGAATTTATACATACGGAAACGTATAAATTGGCATATATTCAGATACGGATTTTCCCACCGCAATGGGAGTTTAAGCTTTATCACATGCTTTATTATGCCTCCTAATCTTTTGACATTCCTCTCATATCTGTCTCCATCACCTCTTTTGTCAAAAACCCATGCTTCGTTTTGTAATAAACTACTTCTTATCCACAATTTCAAAGCCAAAAAGGATAAGAGATAATAAAGATTCCTAATCCCCTCCATAGTCAGCTGTTGCATGCAGCATGCATGTGCAGGCCTAGGTAGATCATTTATAGATGTTAGTTTAGTCTTTTAAGTCTTCTTTGTTTGGTAGAGATTTGAACCTAAAAACCGACACTGTCTATTTACTTGAATGCCAAGGACACACTTTTGTGTAAGTGAGCTAGTATTTAACATTTTTCTTTTAAAAAAAATGGTATTGTTTACTCCCTAAACTATTTTTTTTTCAACGCCAAAATAGGACAAATGGATGTTTCATACACTCAGCTTTAATTGATAGCCACTCAAATAGAATATGATCATACAAAGAGGGGACACTCAGATTTGAGTAGGTGGGACTTTCCCCCAACATCAAATTTGAACCTAAAATCATAATAATAATTAGCAGAAGCATGCGACATTAAAACCAATTAGTGATGGTGGAAAGGTCATATTGGATATGAAATTCTAACCTAATTTTTATCTGTGTTTGAGTTAGCTTGAAATAATGGAAAGGGCTTGGTCATCAATAAAGACAAGACCCCATATCTCTCAAGTGTGTAGATAAGGCTCCCATACACTCCAATGGTTCCATTTCTTATCAAAACCCAGAACTTTAGGCCTAAATATGCTATGCACATAAGAGGGTGATGGGCATTCATATCAAGGCTAAGGAAATGGACAAATTAAGCTAATATCGGAATACTTCATATGCATCTCCATAACCCTTGTTTTTAAAGCTTGGAAGATACTGCCTGTGATCTTGCTGACCCCAAAGGAACATGCCTCCATTATATTTAATAATTTTGCTCTCTTTCATCTCTTTTAGAATGCTCTTATTTATATATATTTTTAATATGATATATTAATGCCGCTTTGTTCCCTCTCAAACCTTGTCTGCTTTGCAGCTGTCATCGAACTTGATGTCATACACAATTATATGTCTCTTGCTTTGATTTCTTTATTCATCTAATTATTTCTACCCTCAATTCCTACTGAGATTATATATTTTGGGTTTGGTTGAAAATTGTTGAAAAGATACAACTTTGGGAATTTAGGATGTCAAGAAAACTTGTAAAATATCTATACCCACATGCTCTATTTTTCATTATATTTTAACATACAGCTTTTAGAATTTTTAATCTTGGTAAATTTCATATTATATATAAGGATTGTGCAACTATGTTCCGTGATGATAGCCTTAAAGATGAATCAATTTCACAGTTTTTTTTTTTAATCTAATTTTTGATTAATCGATGTGAGATGATTATAGAAAATGCTAGACTAATTGCATGTCATCATATTGGATAAGGGATGTAAGGAAGTATGGGGGAAAACATAAAATGTTGTACCAACCACCACCAAAGCCAAAAGCTTCAATTCCTGTGTAAAGAAACAAAGGGGAATGCCATTGCCAGTCACTGTGTGTGGTGTTTGCATGAAACTTATCTAATTTCTGTTCATGTCTCACACTGCAGCTCTAACAAGCCTTGTTTCTGTTTTCCATGGCAGCCGTCCGCTTGTCTCTTATCGCCATGCATGTGTTTACATATCTGTGAGCATCACCTTAAATGATCATCTCTGAATCCACCATCTCTATCTCTAGAAATACACATTTCTTTTTTGTTTTTAATCCCTTCCAGCTTGTAAATCTGGTTCAGGCATTAAATCTGAGTTTTGGCTGCACATGATTTCCTGTAGTAAATCAAAATTTAAAATTTTGTGTACATTTAATGCCAAGAGAAACCTGCCACATTTGACAAGTGTCCGTACATAGAAATTCCAATTCCATTTACTTAACCTGTCACCACCTTTGGCTACCGACTTTGGGATATATAAAAACAATGTCTTAAAATTCCCAACTTAGTCTACCGTATACATACTTATCACTTATACTCGTATACTACAAATATTTATACTTTCATTATTCTTCTCCTGTAGGATGATCTTATCATGCGTACAAGAACTTAAACTTTAATAAACCCTTTACTTTCTTGAATTGAAGATATAAATATAATGGGGCAGTACAGAAGAAAATACAAGCATCACTCTGATATATTGCCAAAATTATAAGCATCCAAATTTCCAGGATTAGCTTAAACATCATGAACCAACTTAATTCATATCGGTGAAGATCCTAATTTCGAAACATCCCTGCATATGTTTTCAATCCAAGAAATAACAAGGCTGACCCTTGACACCATTGCATCTTCTAACACAAATATCATTTAAGAAGGATGAAAAATCTTGGGCTGTGGGTAAACAATTAAATCTTACTGTAGTTAGAGCACGTACAAATATTGAATTGAGCAACAAGACTACAAAGATTTGAGGTAAGTAGGTGATGGAGTGGGAAGCTGCTCAAGGAGGAAATTCGAGATTAATCTTACTTTTGTGGGACATTTGTAAGCTTATGTTTCGAGGGAACTTTTTCATATTTGTTTTTTTGGTATTTTTTATGTCCAATTTTTTTATATATGTTAAATAGTAGCACTTAATTTGTGTGTCCGTGTTTGGAGTTTTCCAAAGAGATTTATAGTTGCTGATGTTTCGTGATTTTAAGGAGTGTGCTCGATTCTTAATTTCCTTTGTTATTTTGCTTTTACTCTCTTATTGAGCTTGGTTGCTTTTATGACCTATTCTTGTTACAATATTTCATTGGTTTCAAGAATTTCTAGGTTGTTTGTATTGAGGTGTGATAGGTTGCTTTTTGGAGTTTTTTTATTTAAGAGAATGTCTTATAGATTGAAGTATTTTATGATTTGTCAAATGTATTTATTGCAATATTTTTACTGGCCTTTTGGTTAGATTCATCATTATCGGGTTTCAATAAAATTTTGTTATGATTGAGAAAAAAAAAGTCGTCTAGAGATCAATCTGATTGCCACAAATAATTAGAAAGATGGAGTGAGTGCATACATATACATACATATAATTGTCTATGTCAAATATCCAAGGAAGGATCAACTTTAAAACAAAGGCAACGGTCCACTAAAGTCCGAGGACCATCTAAATGTGATGAACCCATAATGTATAAGCCAGATTAATGCTGTGAATTTGGATGGAATTTCCTTCAAACCATTAGCATAAGTTGCATCTTCCAAAGTAGAATGTTTGTAGAAGTGAGCTTCAATTGTATCTAGTGAGAAATATGGAGAGAAAAGGATGTAGGTGGCCCTCAATCAGGCGTCACAACACTAACAAGAGTAGGAGTTAAGGTAGATTGCGTCTCAGACATGACAAATAAGCTGCAATAGGAAACAGATTTAGAATAATAAAAGACAAGTACAATTATGTCTAAAACATCATTAACACATGCATACATGAGAGGACAACACGTTTCTTTCGTTGTGAAAACTTTGTGGTAGCACAAAGAACCGAAGCAGTTTATAATGCAGAATGAAGGGTGACATTGTTTTGTGGAGGAGAAATAGATATGAGACTGGGGGGGTAACTTACTCATTTTATTCCTGCTAAAACCATTACTATTTATTTATTTTATTATTTTAATTTTAATTTTAATTTAATTATGTTCCTTCAGAAAATATATACATTTATGTTATATAGACAATTTTTTTATATGGACAAAATATATGAAATCTTAGGCAGGGGAAAACGTGTTTTTGTTTTTGCCTTTTCGTTTCCCTTTTTTCTTGGGCCAAGGAGTTGAGCTTGGGTTTAAAAGTTTCATTTTAAGCTTACAAAGCTAAAAGCCCACTATTATAAGCTTTAAAAACATGATTTTGATTTTTAAAAAAAGATTTAATTACAAATTTGGCTACTAATATTTATATGATTTATCAAAATGACCTTAATTATATTTTTATATTTTTAAATTTTTTTTGCCATCAAATTCTATTCTTTTTTTTTTCAAATTTCTTTTTTTAACAGATTTGATGAAAGTACTGTTAAAAAAGTTAACGGGATGATGTGGAATTTCTTATGTGGAATATTTTTAATGAGATGTAATTTATTACTTAGATAACCCAATAACATAATTACATGTGAAAAATAATAAAATAAATAAATCATATATGAAATTTTAAAAAATAACTCTTAATTTAAAGAAAATAATTTATTTAAAAAAAAGATTTCAAAATGAATTTACTAAGGGGTTTCAAAAAGATAATTAATAAATCAAACCGAGAATACTTCAAACCTCCCAGTAAAAAAAACGTATGCATTCACTTTGAATTTTTTTTTAGATAATTTTATTTTCTTTAAATTAAGAGTTATTTTTTAATTTCACATATGATTTATTTATTTTATTATTTTTTCATATGTAATTGTCTTATTGGGTTACCTAAGTAATAAATTACATCTCATTAAAAATATTCCACGTCATCCCGATTTAATTTTTTAACAGGACTTTCATCAAATCTCTTAGAAAAAGCAGTTTGAAAAGAAAAAGGTTGATGGCAAAAAAAGCTCAAAAATACATTTAGAATCATTTTGACAAAATATGTAAACATTAGTGATCAAATTTATCATTAAGCCTAAAAATAATAATATGTCTAGTTATTTCATAAACTCTCTTATCTCCAATAGGGACGAGACACATATTTTTACAAAAAGCTTAGAGTGTTAAAGCATGATTATCACTAACAAGAAACCTAGCTAACCTTCTTCAACAACCTCTGTCGAAACCCTTTTTTTTAATTAAAAAAAGAAAACGGGAGTCACCACCCATCCTTTTTATGAGGTGTGATTGGATTACCTCGTAATTCGATAATTTTAATAAAGAGTTTGATTTACTAAAACAATGATTTTGGTCTACAAAATCCCGGAAATGGATTCGGGAGTTGGTTACGTACGAGGAAAAATTAGCACCCTCGTAACGCCCAAAATTGATACCTTGTTGATTAATTGATATCTTAGTGTCAAGAATTGAAATTTTGAAAAGAGTTTAAAATACGATCCTTTTTTTGTATTAAGATATTTTAATAGAAAAGCTTTACCCAATTAAAGTAATTTTCGCAAAAAAGGGCTTATTTCAAGTTAATCGAGAAGAAAGGATCATGTCCCATAAGTTAGGACATAATGTCTTAAATCCTCGAAAACGAGAACAAATGCCAAAACCTTTTTTTTTTTTTTTAAAGTAGATATTTGACTATCTTGGTTTTAAAAAGAAGTCATATTTTGTAAGTTAAGAACACAACTTTTCAAATTCCAAAATAATGAACATTACCTTGGTTTAAAAATTTTCCTTTTTTATGCATCGTGTGAAAACAAACGTAACGTTTAAAGTGATATGCATTTAACTTATTTAGGCATAATATAAAAACGAACAAATATATTTAAACACAGTTTGTGGCATAGTTGTAACAGAAATACATTAAAATGGATCGATGATATACGAAAAAAATAAAAATATCATGCTAGTGAATGACAGTGATGTAACTACGATAGTGATAAAATGCTAATTTTGTAATGAAGATGGCAATGATCATATTATAATTATTATTCTAATAATAATAGAAATAATCGAAGAAAGTTAAGTAATAATAAGAAGAACAAAAACAAATGTGCAAGTAAAAAAAACGTAAACGATTTAATTTTTGAAAGTATAAAAAAGTAATAAATAAATAATGGAATAATAATAACAATACTAAAGGAAAAAAAAATGCACAATAAAAAAAAGGAAATATCGAAAAAAACAAATTTTAAAAAAAGTAAAGGAGTAATAAATAAATAAATAAATAAATAAATAAAATAATATATAAAAAAGTCTATAAAGGGTCGAAATTATATAAATAAGGATTAAACTGAAATTTAAATGAAATTAGGGGTACAAATTGTAAATAACTGAAAATAAACTAACAAAACATAATAAAGGACCAATATGAAAAGCGCGTAGAGGAGGAGGGACCAGCCGAGAAATTATTCTCAGCCCCATAAACGCGTCGTTCCGTGAGCCACCAAATCGAAACAAAGTCAAAGTCACAGGGTAAAAATTAAAAAGAAAAGAAAAAAAAAAAGAAACAAGACCGGATTGAAAAACAATGAAAAAGTGGAAGGACTAGGGCAGCAATTAGACCCCTCATAAAAAACACACAGATCCTTGCTAGGGTCGGGTCGACCCCAAAATGGTGTCGTTTTTGGCCCTTCAGGACACCTTGAAACAACGTCATTTTGGTGCCCTATTTAAGTAAAAAAAAAAAAAAACCAAACAAAATCATTTGAAACAGTTTTTTTTTTAAACTTTGTTTTCTTTTTTTCTCTGAAATGGGTCTGGGTTCGGCCTTGGTGCCAACGAGTTTCCACTGTGACGGCCACCGGTCGCCTGCGATGGCTCCGCCATCTGCAGTGGCCGAAAAATGCAAAAAAAAAGTCCCTTTTTTATTTTTTTAAAAAGAAATTTTAACCCCTTTTTTTTAAAACTCTATTTGAAACAAAATGCCGAACCCCTAAAAATTTTAAGAAATCTTTCGATTTCCAATCACCCCCGAAGAGGCTTTCGGTGAACCACCATAGGTTCGACAACCTTCTAGGCCAAAGGAAAGAGGTAGTTTGTTCTTTTTTAATTCTCGGTTCTCTCTTTTTCGTATTCTTTTTCAAAAAAAAAAAATCCTTCCATTACAATCTGTTTCATGGCTTTTATAGCCATTACATTACATATTAGTTTTATTTTTTTCTACTGTTTCGTTACTGTTTGTGTATTTGCTCCTGTCCTTTTCTTCCTTTTTCCTTGTAGGTAATGGTTGAGGGATGGTTGATGGTGGCAGAGGCTAGGAGCGGCGGTGGCACTAACGTGCGGCACTAGGGCTAGACTAGGGTTTTTGTTTCTGAACACTGTTTAGGTGTTGGGCCTATCAGGCCATTAGTTATATTTTTGGGCTTTTCAAGCCTTGTAAATGGACTGGACTATTATCTAATGGACTCTATTGTCTTTTATTTTTATTTATTTTTTAGTATTTGGTTTTTGCTTGGGCCCGGGCTGAATTGGCCCATTACAACCTCTAACTGACTTTAACAATTGCTAACTAACATTAACAACTACTAACTAACAAATAACTACTTTAACAGTTAACCAACACTAGAAACTAATTAATACAAAGAAGTAACACTCTACTTAGCTATAGTTACTAATAAGGATCAAGCTAGTTTTTTTACTTGCTACTTTATCTATTAATAAGGTTTAGTCTTATCTTTGAAATTATTTTTGATAACAAATTTGAAATTATTTTTTATAACAAATAAGGATTTAGTTGTATTTTTATTATTGGTTTTTACTTGTATTTTTGCACTCTTTTCATAGGTTTTATTGGAGAGTATTAAATAGTTATGATTGAGATTATTTGGATTGGAGTTATTTATTGGGGACGCAATTGTTTCTTGTGCAATAGCAGATTAGGTTTTAGCCAATAAGTAGTTGGATTAATTATTGAATAAACTATTCACTAAGTGAAGCTTCGCCGAGCAGGATCGTATTTGAATTGCATTAACAAACTTTGTGTGCTATCTCCTCTTTTACTCTATTTGTTGTTTGTTGTTGTTTATTGCATTGTTCAAACTCGTGCCTAGACATTAAAATGGTTGTTTATAATGATTTTTTAAAAAAAAATTATAAAATAATTTGTTTGAAAAGTAATAAGATAAAAATGTATTTTATATCTTAAAAAGTAACATCACTTTTCTTTCTCCAAATTGGGTAAAATCAAAAAAATCAAAACTAAGTAATTCAAGGGGAAGCAAGGAAATTCAACTTCCTTTACTTTCTCTTGCTTAAATAAAAGAAACTATCGAAACAAGGAAAAAGATGTTACTTTCCTTTCCTTTCCCTTGTTTTAGTGTGATCCAAACATAGGGTAAGTGCGAAAACTGGAGCTTATCTATTAGACTTTTATTAGGTTGTCAAATATGAGCATTTAGACACTTAGATTTTTTTTTTTTTTTTGTTTATATTTTGGAATAATCAATTTTGTCTGAGGAATAATTGTGTTGGAAAAATATATTATTTCTCATAAAAACGTAATTTTAACTAAAATGAGTATTCTAATATATATATATATATATATATATATACACAAAATTGTATAAAGAATAATTGATTCGTCAAATATAACATTACGACCCGTAATGTTACATTTTGAAATAAGACTATAGTATTTGAATTGTCAACATTCTAATTATTCTGTAATCTAGAAAATACCCTTTTATTTTATTATATTAACCAATATAATTTTAGTAGTTAAAATAGCTGTGGCTTATGTGTTTTCTCTTTTACTTCTCTAAAAGATTGCATTTTCCTACCCAACATTTTCAAAAACTAAGGTAGGGTGCCTTATCTGTTTTTTTTCTTTTCAATACCAATTTTTTATGATTAAAAAAATAATTTCATAAATGGAAAAAAATTTGATCCATATTTTCAAGAATTACATTAATAATGAACCAACAAATTTGATATATATTTTTGTTGTTTAGAAGATTTGAATTTCATTTTAATGGGAGTTTGAAAGTGTGGTGGTGATTAGACTTTTATGAGGTACCGGGTAAGAGAGTTGAAAGGTAAAGAATTTTGTGTTTGGTGACTTAATTTAAGTGATAAATAATGATTTTGATTGAAAAAAAGTGATGCGAGGAAAGTTTATAAAGACAGATTGAGATATGATGTATTGCAATTTGTGAGGAAAAACAGAAATGAATAATAATTTTTATTAATTTTTTAAAAAATTTATTAGAAATTATTAAAATATTATAAAAATAGGAAAATATAAAAATTTATACAAATTATTAAGATGATTAAATATTTTAAAAATTGTTGCTTCTTTTATAAATTTTTAATATATTTTATCTTTTTATAATTTATTTAAAATTTTTATACAATCTCTAAAAATCAATTAAGCCCTCCTAAAATAATTTTAAAAAGTAATTAAACCTTTTATGATAGATTTTTTTCATGTCAAATGCGACATTAGCCGCCACATCATTATTTTTCCACTTCTACTGCCATGTCAATCACTACATTAACACTTAATGGTTCATAGGCTTCAACTAAAACCCATATTCCAGAGGCTTAATTGATTGTTACTTTCAATTAAGGGTTCAATTTATTGCACTTTTTGACAAAAGGCTCAATTGATTTTTTAAATTATTTTACAGGAGCTTTTTTAATACTTAAGCCTTCTAATATATTCTAAAAGCAAATTATAAATTCGTTAAGAAAAGTGTATATCATCCTAAAAATCTTTAATTTTTCTCAAAAAATTACAAATTAATCATTGAACTATTTGAAAGTTATCGTTTAAGTCACTAGGTCATTAAGTTGCTAACGGATATCTGATGGTTATTAACTAGTTATTCATCATAGGATAAATTACACCCAATGTCACTCTATTAGTAAGTTTATACTTTGGCCTCTCAATTTTAAAAAAATTTAAAAGTTAGTCACTGAACTCTTTGATTGTTTTAAGGTCTTAGGGGACCTTCTTCACAGGCGTATTCCAATAATCTCGCCATCTCCTAGCCTCTTCCTCTAGAAAAGAACAGACGAAACCAGAGGTCTTTCCCTCTTTTAGCTTTATGGTTTAACTTTTGTTGAAACTGTCTAAAACTTCGTTAATTTAAACTTGAAGCCCTAATAGAGAAGCTCTCTAATTCCTGTCTACCATAATTAAATGGTCACTTGACTTTTGACATGTTCCTCTTCTCAACGAGACTTTCTCTTTAACCTTCTTCGATTGAGCCTTCATTGCTTGGATCTCTCCGACTAACTCTTGACTGAATTTGGTACTTTGAGCCTTATATATATATATATATATATATATAAATAATTCTCTTTTCTTTGATTTTATTCCATCCTTTTGCTTTTGGGGGTACTATTTGATGCCTGCCAAAACAGGATATGTTTTTTTCCCTTATTTATTTATTTATTTTTATTTTTTTTGGTATTATTGTTTGGTTTGATTGTAGTTGTGGTAATCTTTGGTTGGTAGTTTAAGGTAAGGGTGTGTGAATAACTTGATTGTAGTTTTTCTTGGGTTATGGCTTTGACAGAAAGGGAACCAGTAAGTGGGTTAAAAAATAAAGGTTGATGAGTTGGTCAAGTTAGAGATGAGGCATGGGATTGATAGTGAATTTGCTAAAGTTTGAGGTTTGAGTTGTTAATATTATTTAGATTATCAAGTTAGGGTATAGAGTACAAAAATTGAGTGGCCAAAGTATAAATTTACCAATAATTACTTACTTGCAGTTGAGACATCTAACATGTTTTAAAAACTTAACTTAAAAAATACCTTTCAAATAATTTAATTACTAATTTATGGGTTTTTTTTTTAATAAACTGAGTCCTACCAATTGAGTGTGATATAATTTTTCTAACATTTATTGCAAAATTAAATTAAATAACCAAATAGAAATCTATTGAATGTCAAAAACTACAATTTGCAGCAAAAACAGCATGATTATACTTGAGTTACAAATATCTAACGACTGGAACCTGTACGTGTCCAAAGATTGATGGACTGAATCTCTTATTTGTTGGCTTTAAGCCAATCGAGAATACCTTTTTCTGCTTCACTTAGCTGCTGCTCGTCCTTCCCTTTCAATGTCCCTTCAACGAATTCAAAGTAATCCTTGTAGTTTCGCCTGTAATAATTCTCCATTCTCTGCTAACCAAAAAAACTATGAAGCAAATCATGGAGAAAATGGGCCATTTACTTAAATTATCCCAATTCAGAAGCATACCTCTTTGTCATTCTTGGCTTTGTTTTCCTCTGTTTTCTTCAAGTACTCTGTCAAATTTTTACTGTTTCGTTCAGTCTTTTTTAACATTACCAAACAAAAAAAAGAAACCAAGTAACAAAAGAAAAACTGGGTACGGTACTTTTGAGAAGCTCGGTTCTGGAATCATTGAGTTGAGGAGCGGAAGCCACGGCGGATAAAATGAGACCTCTCCTTGCAATTCCGGTGTCACCAGCGTTTGTTGCGGCCGCTGTAATTGTTTTTGTATTGGTTGGTTTTGGTTTAGAAGTGGGGGATGGCGATTTGCCTTGTTTCCTATGAACTGCATGCACGTTTGAAGAAGCAAACTGGTTGACTGTTACAGTCAGTGCCATTAAAACACTTTGTGCTATTGAACCCATTGCACACCCTTACACCATTGTCTTCTTTCTTTTCTCTCAAGGAGGAAGGCAGCCACTCGTTCTGTTTTCAGGATATTGAGATAAAAGGATGAGGTTTCCTAGTGTTACTTGGCTCTACAGCAGTCGGTTCATATTTACATCTCTCTCCTTGTTAAGACACTAAAGGACAAAAAGAAATGACGGAACAAAGACAAGTAAATTTGGATCAATGTACCCTTCATCTTAGCTCAAATGTTATTCGCTTCAATATCAGTCGCAATTTGAAGAACAACTGGCAGCATTTTATAAAAGAAGACGGTCTTTTTTTTTTTTTTACTCTTATTTAATATTAATATAAATTTTTTATTTAATTATATTTTAATGAAGTGGTTGCATGTCACTTTTTGATTGGTTCGGACTTTATTTTTTTTTATCGATATAACAGCAAGGTATAATTCAAAGGTATAATTCAAACAAAAGGTATAATTCAAAGTATCTCCTATTCAATTAAGTCTAAAAAAAGTCTATGTAATTTTTATAGATTAATTTAATTTTTTTATGGAAATTGTTTATTTTTCTTATTTATCATGAAATTATAAATTTTTACAGTTAAGCAATTTTTACACATGATTATTTATAATTAAGAACAAATCTTTATATCATAAACACCAATTAATTATTATATTTGCAGATAACATTATTATATATCATTAATTTACATAAAATTTTAATCAATTACTTATTTGAATTTGTAATAATTTAATCTTTGAAATGATATAACATTTTTGTATTTGGAAATAAATATAGAATTATTTTGATAGGAAATGATTTATAAATTTATAGATTATTTATTTTATCAAATATTGTGAATATCAATTATATATATATATTTTTTTGAAAATTTCTATTGTTGTTGTACTGATTATTTGAAATATGTATAACTATCCACCCTAAACTAGTTAATATAAATATGATACATACATAAACACAGATTTTTGTCAAAAGGATGAAAAGTATTATGCCCCTCTGACTTCAAATGCTTTGGACCCTCACTTTACTTGTTCTCACCATGAAGAAGTCAATTTCAAACATCAATCTTTTTCTCTAAGAAAAGAATATTTGCTAGACCCTGGTTTTTTACTCAGTTTTCCTCTAGGTCATCTTATTATTAAAAAAATCATTAATTTAGTAGTAAACCAAGTTTTTAAGTTTTAAAAAAAAAAAAAAACACTCTTTGTTTTGATCATTATTAGTAAACTCTTTGTTTGTCTGATTCTTTCCAAAAAAAAAAGAAGAAAAGTCTTTGTTTCCTGTTCTAGTATTACTTGGTCTCCATTAATATCTTTCTTTATTGCAGTAGTAGCTGAAGTTTGATGATTTCAAGTAGTTTACAACACGCTACTTACCATTTCAATTAAACGACCTTTGAGTCGAAGTTACTTCCAAGAAATGTCCATATGGTAATCAAATTCCCAACACTACCTTTATATAAACCCTCTTCATTTCCTCCTCGTTTAATTGCCTCAACAATACAAGCAATTTGTTCATTGCCGATACCATCTTTGTTTTACGATTGACTTTATCATTGGCGACACGGTTGAAAACTTATACAGGAACGGCAGGATAAAAAAAAAAATGAGAAGCAAAGGTTGCAAAACAAACAAGCGAGGCAAGTTGATGAAAACAGTACGTCTACCCATCAGAATTCTATGCAAGGCAAGAGACATGTACATTAAGAATATGGTTGATTGTTCTGGCAGGCTTGGTTACGGTGACGGAGTAGTTTGTCATACTCCTCCTGAAGCTCCACGCTTGCCTAAGAGCTTTAGTGTCGGTTCTTCTGTGGCAAACAACGGTGAAGAGTTTAGACAATTTCTACGGGTGACAGCTAAGCATGGCATAGATGGTAAAGTAGAGCAGAAGATGCAACAAAAACAACACTCAAGGGTGAATGGAAGAACCATGGGAACAGCAGCTATCATGGGAAGGAGAAGCTATAGTGTCGGGATTGGAAAGATTGGGAGAATTGATGAGGACAAACCTTGTTCCTTTGAGGAAGATGACATTTCTGCTATGGCAGATCTGATGTATCCACGTAGGAGGAATCTGATAGTGTATCTCTAGAGAAGGACAATTAATATGTGTGTGTGTGTGAAAGACCGATTAGATTGAGTATTTTGGATTAAATCAATCCATTTCTTAAATGGAATTGGCTTCTCTATATTCATACACATATACACAAAAAGAAAAAAAGTGAGAAAAAAGAAGGTGCAAAACTAATAAATTATCACAGAGAGCATAGTCAAGTTTAAATGAAATGAACTGCAGTCATTCCCTTTCTGAGAGTGAAAAAAAAAACATTAACCCTTGTACAAATTTATAAATATGCTTGATTAGGAATGGAAGGCAAATGAAAATTACCAATGTACTTGACATCTCTGCTAAAAAGAAGCAAGTACTCTTCCTTTTTCCCTCTACCGGCCACTGTCAGCAGTATCTTCATCATATTAAGGCTGCCTTTGGTTGAGCTTTTAACATCAGTGAAGTGCAGTTGGGGTACCAACCTCACTGTACTGTTGTTTGGTTCAGCATTCCAGTGCAGTGAAAATTGATTTCAACCTCACTGCTGAGCTGAAACGGGGCTGGAGATTTAGGCTTAGTTTGGATGGGCGGTGTGTTTACCTCCGGTGAGGTTAAAAACAGCGGTGGCGGTGAAATTAGTTACTGTAGCGGTGAGATTGGATACTATAGCAGTGAGATTAGAAACAATGGCAGAGTGTGTGTTTGGATTCAAATGCAGCTGTAACGGTGAGGTGAAAATAAAAAAGGACTATTAAGGACATCATATTAGAATTGGTATATAATAGAAGTTTTTAAAATATTTTACTTATATAAAATTATTAAAATATGTGAATTTATAAATTCATTTAATAAAATATTAAAATGTATCTTCTAATATTTTATTATAAATATTTTAATGAATTATATAATCAATTTAAATTATTTATTAGATAAAATGATAATTATTTTTAATTTTTTATAGTTAAATATTCTTTTATAACAATGATAAATATTATTTTCGCAAATAGTAACTTTATACTTGGATCAAATTTTGAAGTATCTAAACTAATGATTTTTAATTAAAAAAAATATATTAACATAAGACATAACAAGTTTCATTATTACTAGAAATTAGGTTATGATAGAAAATTGTTTTTACAAATATTGATTCATTAAACTATTTGCAATGGTTTCCCTTAACATTGCAATTTCAAGGTCACTTTCACTATTAGAAGAACTCGATTCACCTCTATCAAAATGGCCTGAAGAGATTAGCATGTCGGGTATTTCTCAAATTGTCAAAAATCCTCATCATTTGACCAAGCATGTCTTTGAATGTAATTATGCAAAACCATTGTTGCAATAACTATCAAAACTTGCTTGTCGAATGAATAGCTTGGAATATCTCTTAATATTGGCCATTTTTTTTCCACACTCCAAATGTTCGTTCAATCACAGAGCATAACGAAGAATGGGCATGATTAAAGATTTCTTTTTTTCAGATGCTCGATAATTACCTTGACAAAAGTCAAGTAAATGATATCGTTCCCCCCTATATGGACCTAGAAAACTTGCGATTTGTGGATATCCTAAATCCACAAGATAATATTTTCCTATAAAAAAGTAAAACATAATTAAAGTTCAACCTGGTGGAGGGTGTGGAAACTTTAACTCTTGTTTTCTAAGTGCTTGCAAAAAAATTCTACTGTCATGTGCTGTTCCTTCCCAACCAGGAAATGCAAAAATAAAGCACATGTTAAAGTCACAAACTGTCATAATATTTTGAGTTGGTTCACATTTCCGTCCGATATAAGGTATTTGACAAGAAGGCGAAATGCATGCTTTTACGTGTGTTCCATCTATGGTCCCAATACAATCCTTTAAAATAAATACAAGTAATGAGATAAAAGTTAGAAATAATTTATATTTTAAAAATATAAAGATTGTGTAAATTTTACCTTAAAGTGAGGCCAATATCTTGTATCAAGTCGAATATGGTTCGATACTTTCTCGAATTGACCTTCAGTGGGTTTAATCGTGTCCATTCCCGTTCGAGCAAATATATGCAACATATCAGTAAAAATTCGACTAACAGTTTGCCCAGATCGTTGAAATCGCTCTGCTGCATTTGAATTTGATTCTCTATTTCCAAGAATATACAATGATAATGCTAACTTCTTCATCGCAGATACCTTCTCATGCTTTAAGCCATAATTTGTTTGCAAATCATGCAACAAGTTGTGAAATATATTTTTTGGCATCCTAAAATTATTCATGCAACGATTATTATGCCCATTTAATACTTCGTCCACCCACATTTGACCTTTATAATTTGAATCCATACACGGTTGCATAGTGAAATAAGTTTCATGGTGTACCAATACACTGCTTAACACTTGTTCTTCCTCTTCATGATAATTATTGGGCTCAACTTGTGTAACAATTGTGGCTATTCTTCGTTGAGCTTTTTCACTTAATTCAGGGATATCATAATTCATATAAAAACTATTATACATATTATCAAATTTATCCATAACCTGAAAAAGTAATCAAATGAAAATAAATTAATAACTTTTGACATTCTATACAACACAAAAAATTGAATAAAAGCATAGCATAAAAATACCAAATATAAAAAATATCATACATTAGTTTTACATATAAAAAAGCAGATCATACATTAGGTTTACATACAAAAGTAGATCATATATTAGTTTTACATATAAAAAAATAGATCATACATTAGTTTTACATATAAAAAAGTAGTATAGTTATATTACAATAATAATTCTACGGAGCTTATGGTGGAGGTGGTGGATGGTATGGTTGGAAGGGAAATGAGAATGTTGCTACCAAGGATGAAAATGATGCAATTGGATTTTGTTCAACATACTCATGTCGAAGCCACCAAACCCTAACATCTGGATCTAAGTTCAAAAACACTTCTCGCTTCACCGGTATTTGGAACATTTTGATGGCAAAATAGTACAGTTCATCTTTTTTTGGAATTTCATCTCCCAAATCACGCAAAGCATCCATTTCATTTGAAATAGTATATTGAGAGTGAGGAAAAATAAATTCATTCACTGACTTCCTTGGACTAGCCATACTCTCACACAATTTCTCAATATGAGTAGCTAATGAATTTCTTGATGATTTTCTACTTGAACTTGATTTTTTTCCTTTACCATGTACAACCCCAAGTGCTTTCTTTCTTCAATTAGGAGTTTCATGAGAAGGGTTTGATGGTACCTCATTAGGAGGGATACCTTCATTCTCATTACTATTTTCATCTGAATCACCAAATCCCTCATTAGGTGTATCATCTCCCATAGGAACCCCACTTGGAAGAACACCAGACGAAGGTGCCCATGCATTCTCTCCAGTGGCTATAATGCCACCAAACATTTGCCACATTAAATCATTCAATCGTGGTTCAATTCATTTCTTCTTAAATCATTTAAAATCAGGATTTTCCTACATAACATGTTAAATGTTATATTCAGATTTTTATATTTGTAAATTATTAATTTCAATAAACTTTATGCATTAAAATAATGATAAAGTTAACACTAACCTGTATTTTTTCAGCCCACCATTCTTCGGTAGCATCGACCATCTTTTTAGATGGACATCATCCAATACCTATAGATTCCTTAAGCAACTCCCTCCATAACCTCCATTCCTTTTTTAATGTATCCCACATATTTTTCAATTGAGGTTTTTCATAATTTTTTTGTGTTTTTGCTTGAAAAATAGCAATGACATTTTCACATCCTTTTGAGTTTAGATGAGTCATCGGTCTATTACCAGCATTGACTTCATTCATGCAAAGTTCACAAAATATCAACGTCAGCTCATCATCGCAAACAGCTTTTGTCGCTAAGGTACTATCTCCCTCCACAAATTTTTGTGTCTTTACTATCTATTACTATTTTGATTTTAAATGTCAACCGACATAAAACTATAAATATATAATTAGATATAATAATATAGTTTCATAAAAAATAAGAATAATACATTAAATTACCTCTTGCTTTTGGATGGATTTAAATAGCTGCTCTTGTCGCTGCAGACATTAAAATAAAAAAAAAAAGGGGAAACATTAGGATAAATAAAGAAGAGACAAGAATCACTAACAGATTCAAGGAGCAACCATTATTGTGTTGATTGAAGCGAAATTAAAAAGGGGAAACATTAGAATAAATAAGCAGTAAGTTGCTGAGCTCCAGTGTAAAATTGTAATAGAATAAGGGTAGGCAAAACATTTCTGAGTAATTTTTTAAATGAATAAAATTACATGGGAGCCAAGAACTGCAAAACATACAGTGAGACAGAATTCATACATTATGTGCACTTCAGGTCACAGTAAGGTTTTACTTGAGACAAAGGCAATGTATGAGAGTATCAATTCTGTCACAGTAAGGTTTTACTTATTTTTTTCCTTTACTCTGTCTCAAGTAAAACCTTACTGTTACCTGAAGTGCACATAATGTATGAATTCTATCTCACTAAATGTTTTGCAGTTCTTGGCTCCCATGTGATTTTATTCATTTAAAAAATTATTCAGAAATGTTTTGCCTACCCTTATTCTATTGCAATTTTACACTGGAGCTAAGCAACTTATTGCTTATTTATCCTAATGTTTTCCCTTTTTAATTTCGCTTCAAGAAGCACAATAACGGTTGCTCCTTGAATCTGTTAGTGATTCTTGTCTCTTCTTTATTTATCCTAATGTTTTCCCCCTTTTTTTTTATTTTAATGTCTGCAGCGACAAGAGCAGCTATCTAAATCCATCCAAAAGCAAGAGGTAATTTAATGTATTATTCTTATTTTTTATGAAACTATATTATTATATCTAATTATATATTTATGGTTTTATGTTGGTTGACATTTAAAATCAAAATAGTAATAGATGGTAAAGACACGAAAATTTGTGGAGGGAGATAGTACCTTAGCAACAAAAGTTGTTTGGGATAATAAGCTGACGTTGATATTTTGTGAACTTTGCGTGAATGAAGTCAATGCTGGTAATAGACCGACAACTTATCTAAACTCAAAAGGATGGGAAAATGACGTTGCTCTTTTTCAAGCAAAAACACAAAAAAATTATGAAAAACCTCAATTGAAAAATAAGTGGGATACATTAAAAAAGGAATAGAGGTTATGGAGGGAGTTGCTTAAGGAATCTACAGGTATTGGATGGTATCCATCTAAAAAGACGGTCGATGCTACCGAAGAATGGTGGGCTGAAAAAAATACAGGTTAGTGTTAACTTTATCATTATTTTAATGCATAAAGTTTATTGAAATTAATAATTTACAAATATAAAAATCTGAATATAACATTTAACATTTAACATGTTATGTAGGAAAATCTTGATTTTAAAGGATTTAAGAAGAAAGGAATTGAACCACGATTGAATGATTTAATGTGGCAAATGTTTAATGGCATTGTAGCCATTGGAGAGAATGCATGGGCACCTTCCTCTGGTGTTCTTCCAAGTGGGGTTCCTATGGGAGATGATACACCTAATGAGGGATTTGGTGATTCAGATGAAAATAGTAATGAGAATGAAGGTATCCCTCCTAATGAGGTACCATCAAACCCTTCTCATGAAACTCCTAATCGAAGAAAGGGAGCACTTGGGGTTGTACACAGTAAAGGAAAAAAATCAAGTTCAAGTAGAAAATCATCAAGAAATTCATTAGCTACTCATTGAGAAATTGTGTGAGAGTATGGCTAGTCCAAGAAAGTCAGTGAATGATATTATTTTTCCTCACTCTCAATATACTATTTCAAATGCAATGGATGCTTTGCGTGATTTGGGAGATGAAATTCCAAAAAAAGATGAACTGTACTATTTTGCCATCAAAATGTTCCAAATACCGGTGAAACGAGAAGTGTTTTTGAGCTTAGATGCAGATGTTAGGGTTTGGTGGCTTCGACGTGAGTATGCTGAACAAAATCCAATTGCATCAATTTCATCCTTGGTAGCAACATCCTCATTTCCATTCTAACCATACCATCCACCACCTCCACCATAAGCTCCTTAGAATTATTATTGTAATATAACCATACTACTTTTTTATATGTAAAACTAATGTATGATCTACTTTTTTATATGCAAAACTAATGTATGATCTACTTTTGCATATGTAAACCTAATGTATAATCTACTTTTTTATATGTAAAACTAATGTATGATATTTTTTATGTTTGGTATTTTTATGCTATGCTTTTATTCAATTTTTTGTGTTGTATAGAATGTCACAAGTTATTAATTTATTTTCATTTGATTAGTTTTTCAGGTTATGGATGAATTTAACAATATGTATAATAGTTTTTATATGAATTATGATACCCCTGAATTAGGTGAAAAAGCTCAACAAAAAATAACCACAATTGTTACACAAGTTGAGCACAACAATTATCATGAAGAGGAAGAACAAGTGTTATGCAGTGTATTGGTACACCATGAAACTTATTTCACTATGCAACTGTGTATGGATTCAAATTATACAGGTCAAATGTGGGTGGATGAAGTATTAAATGGGCATGATGATCGTTGCATGAATAGTTTTAGAATGCCAAAAATATACTTCACAGCTTGTTGCATGATTTGCAAACAAATTATGGCTTAAAGCATGAGAAGGTATCTGCGATGGAGAAGTTAGCATTATCATTGTATATTCTTTAAAATAGAGAATCAAATTCAAATGTAGCAGAGCGATTTCAACGATCTACTAAAGGTCAATTCGAGGAAGTACCAAACCATATTCGACATGATCCAAGATATTGGACTCACTTTAAGGTAAAATTTACACAATCTTTATGTTTTTAAAATATAAATTATTTCTAACTTTTATATCATTACTTGTATTTATTTTAAAAGATTGTATTGAGACCATAGATGGAACACACATAAAAGTATGCATTTCGCCTTCTTGTCAAATACCTTATATCTGACGGAAATGTAAACCAACTCAAAATATTATAACAGTTTGTGACTTCAACATGTGCTTTATTTTTGCATTTCCTAGTTGGAAAGGAATAGCAAATGACAATACAATTTTTTTGCAAGCACTTAGAAAACAAGAGTTAAAGTTTCCACACCCTCCACCAGGTTGAACTTTAATTTTTTAATTAATCTTTACATAAAAACAATATTAAAATTTTTAATTTATTTTTAAACTTGATATTATGTTTTACTTTTTTATAATAAAATATTATCTTGTGAATTCAGGATATCCACAAATGGCAAGTTTTTTAGGTCCATATAGGGGGGAACGATATCATTTAACTGACTTTCGTCGAGGTAATCATTAAGCATCTGGAAAAAAAGAAATCTTTAATCATGCCCATTCTTCGTTACGCTCTATGATTGAACGAATATTTGGGGTGCAGAAAAAAAATGGCCAATATTAAGAGATATTCCAAGCTATTCATTCGACAAGCAAGTTTTAATAGTTATTGCAACAATGGTTTTGCATAATTACATTCGAAAATATGCTTGGTCAAATGATGAGGATTTTCGACAATTTGAGAATAAACCTGACATGCCAATCTCTTCAGGCCATTTTGATGAGATGAATCGAATTCTTCTAACAGTGAAAGTGACCTTGAAATTGCAATGTTAAGGGAAACCATTGCAAATAGTTTAATGAATCAATATGTGTAAAAACAATTTTGTATATAACCTAATTTCTAGTAATAATGAAACTTGTTATGTATTATGTTACTATATTTTTTTATTAAAAATCATTAGTTTAGAAACTTCAAAATTTGATCTAAGTATAATGTTACTATTTGCGAAAATAATATTTATCATTGTTATAAAAGAATATTTAACTATAAAAAATTAAAAATTATTATTATTTTATCTAATAAATAATTTAAATTGATTATATAATTCATTAAAATATTTATAATCAAATATTGGAAGATACATTTTAATATTTATTAAATGAATTTATAAATTCACATATTTTAATAATTTTATATAAGTAAAATATTTTAAAACTTCTATTATATATCAATTCTAATATGATGTTCTTAATAGTCATTTTTTATTTTCACATCACCGCTACAGCTGCGTTTGAATCCAAACACACACTCTACCATTGTTTCTAATTTCACTGCTACAGTATCCAATCTCACCGCTACAGTAACTAATCTCACCGCAATTGCTGTTTTTAACCTCACCGGAAGTAAACACATCGCCCATCCAAACTAAGCCTAAGAAGACACTAAGGTTACTGAGATGATATAGAAGTTGCAGCAGCAATGCAGGAGACAAAAAAATAAGAACTACCTCTACCTGCATAAGTGCTTAGGAGTTGCTGATTTGCTGAGAGCCAGACCATAGTGTCAGGGTTGCCAAAATAGCTATAGTTGCAGTTTCAACACGCAAACGATGAGGGCCAAGACCAACAGCTGTAGCTCCTGCTTCTGTAATCAAATCCACCTCTTTCTCTGTAAAGTCTGAAGCACCAGAACCACATGTCATACTAATTGTCTTTACACTTCCCAAAAAAAAGCAGAAAGTAGAAGCCCTCAATTATTGATGCCAGTGTCATCTCAACCAATCTAAACTTAAATTAGTAGATATAAGAAAGTACAAGTTTATTTTCTATTTATCATATTTATACAGAGAATCAATTAGAATGCCAGCTTCCTCCCATAGAAGACGTTCACACCTGCGAATGCAGCAAAAGTATTGGGCTAATATAATGTGCATACTAAATTACTAACCCCCTTCTGGTCCGACTATTATCAGCCCACTAGGTTCCTTTGTTGTTGAAGTCAATGCACTAACTAGAGGAGTACCTTCTGCTATGGCTATAAAAGACTGCTTCGACTTGGCAACCTATTAAGCAAAAGGAGTGGAGAAAATGCATTTTAAGGGTAAGGTATAGGAGGACGTAAAAAAAAAGAAATTACACCAACCCCGAATACAACAATGCGAAGCATATATATTAAAACAGCTATGTTTAAGGAACTAGAATCAGTAATCACTCGTAAACTTGTGGTGCTTGCTAATAAAGCTATATGGTGAAAATCTGCAAACCAGCATAAGAAAAAATAAAACCTTTCAGATGAAGTAACTAAAGCTTTAAGTATAAAAAAGGAAGAACTCACAAGAGGTATAAGATTATCAATCTTCATGGGATGATTCAGTTTCATTTCATGCAACCGTTGGCCTACAAGAAGAAGAAATCACAATACATACAAGGTAGAAAACATCAACATTCACAAGAGTATTTCATGCAACCGTTGGCCTACAAGAAGAAGAAATCACAATACATATAAGGCAGAAAACATCAACATTCACAAGAGCATTGAACACCTAAAGTAATAACTAACAACAGATAAAAAGAAAGAAATTAAAATGCAATGAAAGACGAGAAAAAGACACAACACCGCAATACATCCCAACTAGACTTCTACTGAAGCAAATATTAACTTCAAACAGGAAAATAAAATGTAAAGTTAACAGAAAACATGTAGTAATTACAAGTAAAATCAAACATACATTGTTTAGCTGCTGCCAAAATGACACGCTGCAATCTCTCCACTCGATTGTCAGAGATGGTAGAAGAACGTTGAGTGAGCAAAGGTGTTACACTACTAGCTCCCAGTTCCTAGAATGTAGAGAACAAAATATTATTAGTGACAAAAAGTAACACAATTACACAACCAAAATAAAAAGAAATATACATGTATGTAGAAATGTTTGTATTTCCATAAGACATACAGTACACTTCTCAACAAGCCAATCAGCTCGACCACCCTTCAGTGAACCTAAACAGGAAATGATTTAGCAAATGAACCACATTTTTGTAACTGCCATTTTTGTTATTGGAACTCGATAACTTACCAAAAGCAGCAAATATATGCCACTGTGGGGTCTGTGGAAGAACAAGCTTTGGATCTTCCAAAGCCACAAAATCAATAGAGGAACGGTCAATGTTTTGTATGAACCCTTCTACTAGACCACCTTTCCCATTGAAGAGCTCTACCCTGTATAGTTATACGCCAGATTTCAACAAATACATATTAAAAGAACTGCACCAAAACCCAGAGTTTCTATAAGCTTAGTACATAAAACGAAAAAAAAAACCACAGTTACAAATTTGGATGAAAAATGAAATTGTTTGATGGAATGATGACAAGCCGTACCTGTCGTCAGTTTTCAATCTTAAAACTTTAGTCATATGCCAAAATTCATCTCCTTGAACGCGAATAACACCGCCCTGCATTTATAAAATTGCAAACAATTGGAAAAAGGATTTCGAGTGATGGTTAAGAGATGAATACTTTATAATAAAGAGAAGATTTTGCCTTGGAAGAAGGAAGAGTTTCAGAGAAGAAGCGAGGCAGGCCACCGCGAGACTGGTTGGAGTAATCAGAAGGAGGAATAGACGAGAGTGCTCTCCAGTTAAATGGTTTAGTAAGCCAAGGACGCTTCACCAGCACTGTGCTTCGAGGTCGTAAAGGTCCTAAGCTTTGCATTTCCTAGCAACAAAAAAAAAAAAGAAAACCCTTCAGACTCCGATTGGTTTCTCGGAAACTCGATTTCTTTCTCTTTTTTTTCCTGGAAAAAACGAGCAGGGATAGGCAATTCACTTTTTCTGGGTTTTGGCTTTTGGGTTTTCAGAGGTAGCAGTAAAACTAGTAACAACAGCAATACGGTGCCGTTTTCCTTTGCGTGGGAGGGTTTAGGCGTTGCACGGTAAATGCTTACGAAAATGCCAGAGCCAAGTTACGCAGAAGTAGAGTGGCAGTAATACACTAATCTTCCTTTCACTTTTCCATGCTTTATTTTTCATGAAAATGCTTTGTAGGAGCGGATGAAATTTTAATTTTTTATAGTCTATATTTTTATAATTTTTAAAGGATTAAATTAAATTTTTATAATTTTAGGGGGTTAAAGTACATTTTAACTTTTACTAATTTAAAATTTTAAAAAAATTTTAAGAACTTAAATAACAATTTTACATTTTAAGGAGTTGAGACCCATGGCAGCCCTTTAGATTCGCTCATGCGTTGGTTATGAGAAAATTCCTCACAAGACAAAACTCATAGGATGAGACCAACGCCTACTCTTTTAAAGGAACTTGCCATGCTTCCTCTTCACCGTCATCAATGGATAGTCTGATCAATTCGCTTTTCATGAAGAAGAGCATACAATAGAACCCAAACCATAGAAAGTCACGAAATAGAGGATAAAAAAAACAAAAAAAGAAAAAAAATTAAAGGAGAAAAAAACGTATTACAAGAATAGACCTAAATATGTAAAAAACAAATTTGTATATATTGAAGCAAATTAAATATATATATAATTAAAGTTAAATAAAATAATATTGAAGAATTAGCTTTTGTTTATTAATTATTAAATCAACATTAATTTCTAGAGAAAATTTATCAAGACGACAAAGGAATTACAAAAAAAACTAAGGAGATGGAAATTACAAAGGAGATTTAATCTGAAATTTGAAAAGTCAGCCACTTTTTTTATATATTTTAATTTGAGTAAACTATACAAATGGTTATCTAATTATGTCCGTGTTTCTATTTTGATTACCCAATTTTAAAAATTTTCAATTTAGGTACTAAATTTTGGATTTATTCCTATTTTGTTCACTCATCATTAAATTGATAATGGAAAGTCTTTTTCTAACTAGTATAATAACACAGTTAGTCATCAATACTTACATATTCTATCAATTTGACCCTAATTCTAAATAATTCAATAAATTTAACTTTTCTCATTTGCAAGTTCTATTAATTTGATCCTAAAAATTCCTAACTAAAACTTTTAGCTTTTAAAACAAAGGCATTTCTCATCTATAAATTTGTACAACTCAAAAAAGATAAATAAATAAATAAAAACTTCTCTTAACTAAAGAATCGTTTTCCGAACCAAGTCTTGATACCAATAAGTTTATCTTAAAACTTTAATTTCCTTTTCTTTTTTCCATTGGTTTTCTTTTAAATATAATATTTTATAACCCTTTGGTTGATAAAATTTTGGCTAAAGAAATTGAGAAAACCTTTAAAAAGATCACTTTAGATTTACTTTTGTCGTTAACCGTATGATATTTCCTTCAAGATGCATAGAAATAGTCTTTGAAGTTGGTCATTGTAATTGGAAATTAAATCTAGAGTTAAAAAATATGACTTTGAAAAATTCAATTGTTCAATCAATAATTATAGAAAAAAATTATAAACATTTAATTTTTCATGAGAAAAAATGAAAGAATTAATTGAATTTCCATTTGTTACATTGGTAATAATTTTTTTTTCAATTTTATAACCCGATTAAAAGATTATTATGTGTTCTGTTTATTTTTAATTATTTATTTTTAATATTTAAATCCGCAATAAATAATATCTATCATTGATAATATGATTTAGTGACAGACCATTTACCCAAATTAATTAAAAAAAAACTAAAATTATGATAGAGTGAAAAATCATATTTTACAAATATTAATTATTTATATAATTTTATTATATATTATATTTTTAAAATTTTTATTTTATATTATTTTTAATGGTGTTTTATTAATCTCTAACACTAACTTCTTAAAAAAAAAAACAAAAAGGGTTATGTACCGAATTGGATAATTTCAACTATAAATAAAACAATTAATAGATGTGAAATGTATCTATTTTAAAAGCTGAAAGCTTTAGTTAAGAAGTTTGAGGATCAAATTGAAAGAATTTGTAAATGTAAAGAGTTAAATTTATTGAATTATTTAGAATTAAGATCAAATTGATAGACTATTGAGGACCAAATGTGTTTTTATACCGGTTAGAAAAAGGCTTTCACTTATCAAATTAATAGCGGATGACCAAAACATGAACAAATTCAAATATTAGTGCCTAAATTGAAAATTTTTAAGTTAGGTGACCAAAACAGAAACACGAGCATAGTTAAGTGACCATTTATAGAATTTACCCATTCAATTTTCGTTGGAAAAAGGGGTTATGAAGCCTAGAAGATGTTTACATCAATGGGTTATTCATTTTGAAAAAGAAAATAATATCCAAATCTTTTCAATATTTAACCGGGATTGCTTAGTCACAATTAATCATTTTAAATAGGGTAAACTATCAAAATAGTCTTTTTTGTTAACACAAGTTACATTTTAGTTATTTATGTTTGAAATATTATGTTTTAGTCACTTATGTTAACATGTTATAACATTTTAGTCACTGAGCCATTAATTATCGTTAACGGTGCAACGGTAAGCTGACATGGCATATTAAATCTTCATTTCAAACAAAAATTTTAGATTAAATTATACAATTGGTCCCATATTTTTTCGTTTTGAGCAATTTAATTTTTTTATATATGTTCTTTTAACTTTCTTCTTCTTCTTCTTCTTTCCATTCTCTTTTGCTTCTCCATCCGTTTTCCTCCCTTCTCTATCTCTTTTAATGTAGTTTTTCTATATTTTTCATTTGTTAAAACTTTTTTATGTTTATGAAAAAAGAAAAGGCGAAAGCTAAAACCAAAATAAAACTTGCTTTGCATATTCTCACCCCACAATTACAAACTCTAATAACCTATCATCGTTTTAACGAACCAATTAGGATCTCAATGACCTAGTCCCCAAGCTTCCTTCACTTGAAGACCTCGTCAGTCATGACTTATGGCAGTCCACCCTCAACAAAGTTTCCTGAGCCCGTTCCCTTAACCTCCTAACCAACCCCCACGGCCACCTTATCTATCTTACCTACAACATTCTTGCCCTTTCGAAACCACGTTGTTTCATGGATTCTTCAAATGAGCTCTACACTCTCAATGACTAAAATGACCACCATATGAAACTTGCTCTCAACTTTACCCAAACCAATTTGGTTCCATGCTCTATTTCTCTCTTCGTTTCATCCATGCTTTGCTTCAAATCAAGTTTACTAGTGAACAGGGGTGTGCAAAATTCGGGTAAAACCGAAAAAATTCGGTTAACCGACCGATTAACCGAATTCGATCGGTTAACCGAATTTTTTCGGTCAGGGGTCGGGTAATAATTTTTTGAGTTTTCGGTTAACGGTTAATTCGTTTCGAAACCGGTCGGTTAACCGAATTTCTTCAGTTAACCGAAAAAATTAATAAATAAAATTATAATATATAAATAGCCCACTATTCATTCAAGCCCAATCTAACATAAACCCAATCAAACTAAAACTAATTACCCAACCCAATTACCCAACCCAATCATAAAAATTACAAATAATTTAATAAAGAAAAATAAAAACAAAAACAAAAATAAAAATAATTTGATTAATTTGATTAATTCGGTTAATTCGGTTAATTCGGGTAATTCGGGTAATTCGGTTAATTCGGGTAATTCGAGTAATTCAGGTAATTCAGTTAATTCGGGTAAATCGGGTAATTCGGTTAATTTTATACTTATTTTAACCAAAAATAAAAAAATATATAATTTTCGGTTAATTCGGTTAACCGACCGAATTAACAGAAAAAATTTCGGTTCGGTTAATTTTTTTTGAAAAAAATTCGGTTCGGTTAACGGTTAAAATTTTTGAAGGGTCGGTTAATTCGGTTAATGGTATTTCGGGTCGGTTAACCGATTGAACACCCCTACTCGTGAATATCCAAGAAAGTTTAGATCAATTTTATTTTATTGTTTGCTTAATTTTATTCATTAGAAAATTAAAAAAATGAAAGAAATAATCTACACGGTTTTGTAAAATTTTAGAAACGGAAAAATAATTGTTTGAATATAAAGAATTCAATTTATGTTTAGATTTGCTTAAGGATATGGTTTTTTATATTGATTAGTTAGATCCAATTTTAGTTTCAAAATTATGTTATATTCAAGTCGAGATTTGATAAAGAATTATTGATATTCGGTTTTAAGTGAAATTCAATTTAGGAATCATGTGAAAGAAATAAGGACTAGATTTATTTGTTGGGCAAATATTATGTTTCTGCAGTGAAGGATATAAGGAGAGAGAAAAATAAAAAGAAAGAAAAAAAGGAAAATAAAGAAATAAAAAGAAAAATTTAAATTGCTAAAAAAAATAAAAGTATAAGGACTAGTTTTAGCAAATGAAAAACATAGAAAAACTACGTTAAAAGAAATGAAGAAGGGAAGAAAAACAAAGGGAGAACAAGAAGAGAATGGAAAATAAAGAAAATAAAAAATTTCTCAAAACAAAAAAATATAGGGACCAATTGTATAATTTAACATAAAATTTTCGTTTGAAATGATTATTTAATGTGCCACGTCAATTTACCGTTACACTGTTACGACAATTAAATTTCAGTAACTAAAATGTTATAATACGATAACGTAAGTGACTAAAACGTAATATTTCAAACATTAATAGAATAAAAATAATTAATAAAATATTTTTTTAACTTTGATTCTTTTATTATGTTAGTTATAAATTTCAAATGGACTCTTGAGTTATCATATAGATAACTTTAAAATTTAAATACAGCAGTCAAACATCTTAAAAAGCAAAATTTAATCATATAAATAAAATAATAATCAATAAAATAATATTTTAGAATGTTCTAATACATATTTTAATCAACTCATAAGTTAACATCTTTTAAATACATCATTTAAAAATTAAATAAAATAGTTGAAAACTTTCTAAAAGATAAAATACTTGGAATCTTCTAAATTAAAAAATAGTTAGTAAAACAAATTTATTTAATTTAATTTTCTAGGTCAAATACCATACTCAACAATCCAATTAGAAACACCAAGCAATAATAAATTAGCAATTAATCTTTTAATTTATTTTCAATCAAATTAAATATGAATATTAAATCAACTTGTAAGATAACATACAAATAATTCTTTTTAAATACCATAAAAAAAGTAAAATAAATTATTAAAACTAAAAATTTAAAGTAAAAACTAAAAAGTAGTAATTTAGGTAAAAAAAAGTTATGTATTTAGTGAGTAATATGTTTTTCATGTCTATTTTATAGTTCATGGAGATATAATTTTTTTGTTAGTTTGTAGTCGTCCCTCTCAATAATATATTTTTTAAGTTCAAATTTAATTTTTAAAAAAAATAAATTTTAATATATAATATAAATATAAATGATTTAAATATATATAACGCAAAACACAATACTAAAAAGAAAACAATATAATTATAACGTGAATGAAAATAATGTTCTAATTTAAATTAAACATTTTTGCACTTTGACAAGAGATACCTCTATTAAGAATATATAAAGACCAAGTGGAGACCTGGACATGTATCAAATCAAACTTTCAAGTTAGTGACATTAGGACAGGTATCCAAACCCCACTATAAAAGGACCATGCAAACAACTTATACAGACACATGTAAACACTCCTTCTTTCTGATCCCCCTAACTCTTCCCAAAACCAAAATTTCTCCTTAGCCTTCATGCTCCTCCATTCAACCACCATCTTCCTCTTTTCTTCACCTTACTTGTTAACAGTATATGTATTCATGTAACTCTCTAAAAATTTGAGTGTTTGATTGTTGGATTCTATTGCAATTGAGTCCTTGTATCTGTGGTTATGTGCTTTGCTTATGTGTTTAAGGTTAGGGGTTCGAAATGTGGTTTTAAAGGTTTTGCTATTTTAATTTGAACTAACATCTATTCTTAAGCCATTGACTTAGATTTAATTCTGTCTGAATCAATGTCAAGAATGAGCCTGTTGGTTCAATGGTTAAGCATTTGTATACACTTTGATCTTGTGTTCAAGTTGTAACACCCCAAACCCGGCCTAGAAGTTAGGTCCGAGTCCGGGTGTCACATTGAAGTGTTTTTCGAAAACCTTGTTTTCATTTGAAAACCCTTCTTATTATTTTAAAACTTAAATTTCAGTTTGCATTCGTTACTTCCAAAACATGGTTCATTGAAAAGTAATTTACTTTTAAAACTTTAATTACTGTCATAAGTGAAAACTAAGTAAGTTTGCAGAAGCTTTATAAAATTCCGTAGCTTGCGGAAACATGTTGATTTGAAAACAGTTAACGTTTTTGGGAAAATCGGGTTCTACTTAGAGCATATAATAAACGCAATAAACAAAAACCTAATTTTAAAATCTGGAAATTATAAAGGCTTTATTACAAACCAAACCCAAAAATTAAGTACTTGAGAGTAAATAATCCAAAACAAAAATCATAAGCAGTGTGCAGCCTTCTTCGAGTCCCTCGCAGCTCCGATTTGTCTAAGGCTGAGAAATACCTGAGAGGTTAATAAACGGGGTAAGTTTACGAAAACTCAGTGTGTAATCCCCTTATTAGAGTAACAGTCAGTAAATAGAAACAGAAATAGAATCAATTTAGGCTGGAGCCCTTTAACAGAATCAGGTGGGCCTAAGCCCTACTACAGTTCCAATATCAATTGGGCCTTAGCCCACTATAGCAGACAGTACCAGATAGGCCTTAGCCCATTACAGAATCAGAAACATTATCAGACTTAGAATCAAAATCAAAATCAGAATTAGAATCAGGTAACAGAATCAGAATGTGAATGCAATCCCAACCTAATCCAGCCATCACACCACCCGTACTAGCCCATCACACCATGTGGGGAATAACTCAGCCCACCCAACCCACACACCAATATGCAGCAAAGCTGCTAATAATAGAATATTGTGGCAGAGCCACTAGAATCAGATAACGTGGCAAAGCCACTTAACAGAATACGTGGCACGAAGCCATCGATAACGGGTCTATAATCGGCATAAAGCCTGTGATATTGGCACAAAACCTTCGGTAATGGCACAAAGCGCACAATAAAGGCACGAAGCCCACAATATCGATACGAAGCCTACAATAACGGCACACAGCCTTCGGTAACATGATCAGCACTCAGCCATCAATCAGTCCATAGTTGTCTCGGGCCACCCATGCGACCTTAACAAATCAGTACGAATATATGGCTCTTAAGCCTTCGATGGATCCACAGTCGTCAAGCAACCATACGATCCTAACAGATCAGATCTTCCTCCGTACAAAATTCCAACCCATGCAACATGTCATGTATGCAGAATGACCATGTTCAGTATCAGTCATTTAAACACATATTAAAGCATATCAATCACACAACCACGGATACGTCAATCAAATCACTGTCATACAAACACAGTCAATTCAATCAAATACATCAACCAAGTCAGTCACTTGCCCACAAGGGCAAAACAGTCATTTTACACCCTAGGGACAAAACGGTCATTTTACCCTATAGGGGTATTTCGGTAATTCTACCCTACAGGGGTATTTCAGTAATTCTACTCTACAGAGGTATTTCAGTAATTTTACCCTACAGGGGTATTTCGGTAATTTTACCCTACAGGGGTATTTTGGTAATTCTACCTACAGGGGTATTTTAGTAATTTTACCCTACAGGGGTATTTCTATAATTTTACAAACTAGGGGTATTTTGGTAATTTTCCAAACTAATGGTATTTCAGTAATTTTGTAAACCAAGGGTATTTCAATAATTTTGTAAATCGAGGGTAAAACGGTAATTCTGTAAATCGGGGGTACTTTAGTAATTTTACAAGTTGAAGGTATTTCAGTAATTTGGTAAACTAAAGTATTCTAAACAAAGATAACAATGCGAATGGGCCTAAAGCCCATTCTCGGCCCAAATGGGCCCACACGCTCGTGTGGCCCTTTTAGCCCAAATCTAGCCACAGATATGAGATTCACCTAGTCTAGTCCAATATTTACTACATAATCAAACAACTTATCCAATTAGACCCGTAGGCCCATTGGGCCTACATGGCTCATTTCGCCCATCGCGGCCCGAAGTAGCCGTCCTACAGCTAGAGTAGTAAGAAATATACACCTGATAGGAGACTAGAGTTAATCCACGCTCCGAGCACTCTTAGCCGACGCCCAACCCAAACAAGCACGCCATAAAGCGAAAGGGGTTAGCCAAGAAAGGTACCCTTACTCTCCTCATGGTTCTCTCTATTTAAAGCCAGCTTCTCATCCACTCTTATGTTAGCTTCCCGATGTGGGATCCCTCCATCATCAGAGTTTAAATCCAACACCAACTCTTGCCGCCCCATGTTAGCAAAATAAATGCTCTTTGTTTGCCATGAGTTTCGAACCCTGGACCTCCTTACCAACTCTATGACGCCACTTTCCTGCCTCTTATGTGGCGCTACTTTGCCACTAGACCACAAGGCTTTTTGTGACACAATTTTACCAACAATATTCTTAAGGCCTACCTACTACACCCAGGGTTTAATTCACCTAAAACCAAAATTTTTACTAGAGTTCAGGTTTGAACCCAGGATTTCTCCAACACTTCTCAGAACACTTCTCAGCACACTTAACCACTAAAACAAGCCTTCATTAACGAAATTTACATGCACAACAAAATATTATAAGCTGTCTTCAACCGCTCCCATGCTCAAGGCCCAAAACTTCTAGGCCAAATTCAGGGTGTTACACAAGTCTTAGTGTGTACGCTAGATAATATTTTTTCTTAATGTTGGAGTTTTGATCGATGGTTAAATTAAATTAAACGTTCATTCTTCTCCCTACCTTTCTATTTTTTTCTTTCATTTTCTTTTCTTCTTTATTTCTTCGTCTCTTTCCCATTGAGTTCTTTTTCTTTTCTGTTCAATCGATACTTAGATTCATACATCTTGTTTACTACCGTTGTCGGGTAAGTTTGCGTTTTGTTAATTTCCTGCGCTCGGTTGTTTAACTTTAGAAAACATTAGTTGTTGCTTCCTTGCCAAGTGTAGTTTTTGCATAAACAGTTCAAAACTTTTGATTATATGTTCGGTTGTTATCTTTAAAGGAAGGTTTCAAAAATAACAATCCCTCTAATGTCTTAGATTCGTGATTGTGGTGGTGCGGAGGTAATTATTACTCGATTTAGGATTTTCTTGTGCCAAAATGTTTCAACGAGGTTGGTTCTGTGATGATCTTAGTGTTACATGAGCAAGGGACACGGACGTGTGTCCAGACTGTGTAGCTCACTGTTTACAAAATAAGGAGCACATGGGCGGAGGACACAGCCGTGTGTTAGTCCATGTGAGACACATGGGCAAGCACATGGGTGTGTGCAGGCTGTGTGGGGTCGCACGGGCCTGCTACCCAAGCCTTGTGAGACCACATGTAACACCCCTAACCCGGCTTAGAAGTCTAGACCAAATTCGGAATACTATATTGATTACCGAAGTGATCATAGAAAATTTTTACAAAACAACTTATCTTCGTAAACCAAAATGGTAAATAACCACACAATAAAAATTTACTATAAATCTTAATATAAAACATGTTTAAGTTATGCGAATGAAAACATAAATCAGAAACTATACCACATCCCTATAAATCCTTACAATTTAAACTTTAACCGAATAATGATAAAACCAAAATTTAAAAAAAAACCATAGTTTATCCACCAAGACTGTCCGTGACCTCCGCGTACTGAGTCTAGTATCCAGAATCTAGAACTGTACCTGAAAAGGAAAACAAAAGATGGGGTGAGCTACTCGAGCTCAATGTGAGATCAAAACTAGTAAAACTACAGTAATAGAAACTGAACAGTGACAGAAAGGTTTGGAAACAGTTTCAAAATAGAACATACTTACAGACCATTTAAAACAAGAATAGACCATATGTAACTTTACAGTCATATGGCTCTGTTAGACACAGTAGCAGTATTTCCCAAGTGTTACAGACTGGGCCTAAGCCATTTTCAGAACCAGTACCATTGTGGACCTTAGCCCATCACATTAATTATCTAGTCAAATAGTCGCAGACAAACCTATAAGGTTCTTATAGACACGAGTGCCTTTTAGTCGAATATTACAATAGGATATTTCAGTCTATCAGACATTCAAATATTTCCATTGATCAGTCAATCAGATATTTTAGGCAAACAATACAAACACATACCGTCACAGTATCACATTCAATTAATCAGGTTCAACCAAATGCATATGAGTGCAAATGAGTTATAAAATAACCCACCCATCTAGCCAACACATCATCTCCGTCCACCCCTACACATCTTGTGGGGATATAATCAACCCACCTATCCCTGCACTCTAAGTAGAACATCAAAAATCCCATCCAACCTTATACATCATAGGATGTCATCCCGAGTCGCCCGACAACGATAATCATCAATATTGTCCTCGACCCTCAGGGAATTGGGACCGTCCTCGACCCTTAGGGAATTGGGGCTAACAGTATGCATTTAAACTGCTGGTCTTATATATTACGCAGAAATGCTAGTGATCTCGTGATTTGTGATGAAGTAATAAAATCTGATCGTACCTGGAAACTAACTAATATCACGATAAAAGGCAAATGCACCTATTGAATAGTAGTATAGTTAGTGGCAAGACCGGAATATCAAATCCAAGGAACTACAAGTACTAGTAATGACTTTCTTTCTATTATCTAGCCTAAAAATAAAGAGGGTTTGGTTGTAAACTAAACTAAACTAACTAAAGAAAATGACAAAGAGTAAATTGGGAAATTACTTTTGGGAAAGACTAATTGATTAAGGCAATACCTAAGGAAGAATCCACTTAGACTTCACTTGTTATCTAACTCTAAACCAGATGATTTCTTCATTTGATTTGATCCGTAGAGATCCCTAAATTATGTTAATACCTCCGTCGAGGATAAGAAAAACTAATCCTAGGTTGATTAACTGAAATCTCTTTCTTGTTAAAACCCCTAGTCTTGCATTAACTCGATCTATGGCTCCCCATATTAGATTTGACTCTAATCTGACAAATTTACGTCATTCTATGTCTAAGATTGCGATCAATTTCGCTTAATTGTGTTGGATCTACTCCTATGCAGGGACTTTTGCTCCTCCACATAGGCACATTTGACTTAAATCAATATCTCGGACATATCAATTTAAGAGTTAAAAACTCAATTAAGAACAAATCAAATATTTATCACACAGCTTAGATAACAATAACAAGATCTGTCTTAAGTTTTATCCCTTAGATATTTAAGGTTTTAGTTCATAATTATAAAAGAAAACATTTTAGAAGATATAAAATAACAAAACATAAGAAAACCCAAAACTCCTGAAAGGATTGAAGGGAAATCCTCTGTCTTGATGTAGATCCTAGCTTCATAGATGGATCAATCAGCTTCCCTTTGAGTAATTCTTTCCTTTAACTCCCCGTCTTGGTGGGAATAAAGCACCCTTAGTGGGAAATTAAACCCACCATTGTAGTTGCCTCTTAGGGTCTTTATATAGAGTTTTGGAATACCTTTCTTAGCCCCTAAATAGCCTTTTCCGAGTGAAATTAAACTTCCTCATGACAGGGAAATGCCCGTGTGCCACGCCCGTGTGAGTCGAGGCCCAGGCTGTGCTCGAGCCTGTTAAAATGGGACGGTCGTATGGCATAGCCGTGTGGCGAACCTCCAGGCCGTGTTGATTACTGAACTGGGATTAATTTGCCCCCTTTTTAGCCCGTTCCTTGCTCTTTTCTCTTCCCTAAGCTCACCTGAGTATAAAACATGAAATTAAAGGTTTAAGAACATCAATTTACACAAATCAAGGGGTAATTCATCCAGAAATTGGGCTAAGCAAGGGGTAAAAATATGAATAATTTATCGCTTATTAGCTAGTGTATAAGCTGTACTATGCAATGTGGTAAACTGCGGTACAGACATGTAGTGTGAACTGCCAGATCAGATAATAGTATATAGCGTAGCTAACGTATATGTGGTACAGTATAATGCTGTAAACCATTATACCGTCGAGTTACAGTTCAACTGACAGATTAATCAAATCATCCATGACCCTTTGGGTATTGGGACTGCCCACGACCCTCTGGGTATTAGGGCTTCAGTATGCAGATAACCTGCCAAATCATAAATCTCCCTTCTCTTCAACATCCCAACCCAAAAATTGTTTATGCAAATGTGTGTATGCAAATGTATGAATGCGGATGCACCACTTCAAAACACAATTTCAGACATTCATTTAGAAGCAATCACTTACAATCAATCAATCAGTTACAAAAACGTGCATACCTATATTCTCAAGTTCGATACCTAGCATAACACACATTCAATTACAAGCAATACATAATTCGAGGTCCATACAGGGCCGTGTTAACCCTCAGTAAACTTAGTCGAGGGGTTTGGAACGTATAGGCTCACAATAGCATTCGACCTACCCTAGGTTCAAAATTTGACGAGTTAGGGCCACACACTCGTGTGCTCCGGTCGTATGGAGCAATCCAGGTCTTGTGGGGATCCAAACGCCCGTGTAAAGGGTAGCACACGACTGTGTGAAAGAGGCACACGCCTATGTAGTGTAGAGGCACGACCGTGTAACCTGGCCGTGTAACTCATTATTCAATTTCTTTGAATTCATATATAGGGTTGACATGGCCGTGTGAAGGTGCCAGACACCCGTGCGAAATCCCTAGGTCCCAAATCAGTCATACGGCCGTGTGTCCTGAAGCACACGGCCTTGTGAAGGTGTCACGAGCCCGTGCAAAATCCCTAGGTCCCAAATCAGTCACACGGCCGTGTGTCCCGTAGCACATACCCATGTGGGAACCCTAATTTTCTAAATCTATCACACGGTTGTGTGGCAAGGCCGTGTGACTCTAAATCTCTAATTCTTAACCTCACACGCTCGTATGCCTAAGAGACACGACCATGTAGATTTCGACAAAAATCCTCAAATCTACCACATGCCCGTATGGCCAGGCCGTGTGGCACCTAATTTAGCCCAGAAACCCTATTTCCTAAATCCACAAGGCCGTGTGTCAATCGTCGAGAAGGCTATAAAACCACCCCAATTTAGCCCCGAAAATGTCGTTTTGGCTACCATCATAATCCCTAACCTTTACCCTATCAACATATATTAGAAAACAACGATTTACCTTCACTTTTATTGTCTAAAAACTCAAAAACAAAGGGGAACTACATAGCAACAAAATGCCGAATGAAGGGATTCGTAAAACAATATAACAATTGATTTAAAAACAAAATGTAATAATAAGATTCGAATCCCACACCTGTTTCAGTCGAGGCAGACAACAGTGGAGGAGTGACAATCCTGAAAACTGCAGAAACAATCGTCCTTCAATACAATTTTAGGGAGCAAAAATTTTGGAAGAGATGAGAGGGGAAGTGGAAAATATGAAAGAGAAAAATCTCCCCAAGAAGTGTAATCCAAATAAAAATTAAAAGTAATAAACTAAAAATAAAAATATATCTATAAGTTAAAAGTACTCAAAATAACTATCCAAAAAGTTCTCTCTAGACTCGAACACAGGACCTTCAGGTTCACTAACACTCATCCATTCACTAGACCAGCAGGCCCATTCTTGTCATTAAATTACACAACTAAACTCTTATGTGCACCTTTCTTACTATCCCTATGGTCAAAACCCAAAACTTCTAGGCCCAAAATTCGGGGTGTTACACCACACGAGCGTGTGGGCCAGTTCACGAAATTTTTCCATATCCTGAGCATCGCTCAAACCAAATGCAAGTCTTCTGTGAGGCCGTTTGAACTGAATTAGACTATATAAACTGTTATTCTGTGATATGAAACTTGAGTATTGATTATCAACATGGGTATTGTGTTTGATTAATGTTAATGGAATTGATTTACTATATTCGAGTATTAGCGGTATTTGAGTATTCACATAAAACTCTATATTAACTGTCATGTGAAGTCTGCATATGCATCGGGTGGGAATTGAATCAGAAGGAAGTATTACGTTATGAAATAGTGGTTAAATCACTAGTATCTGTGTTCTGATCTGGCAGCTAGATTGCATTCTCTGAAATGCGTTAGACCGAAATTGTGTGGTGTGTAGGGCTAGAAAGGTAATAAATACCCTATTTAGTGTGTTAGGTTAGTCGAAGATGGTGTGTAGTGGCTGGTATTAAGTAATTGCACTTGTTCTGTTCTACTCTGCATCTGACTATAGTCTAACCTGTTATATGTCTGTATGATTCTGATTTGTAACTGAATGAACTGTTTCCTGATTCTAAGTCAACATCTGCACTTGGATGTCTTGATTTTACTGATACCTATTGAATATGTAAATGGTTGGTTCCTTTATGATATATTAATTCAATTACTGTTGAATGAATTTCAGGTAAATTACAAACTTGAACGGGTCGGCAGATGGAGAGCTCGGTTATGTGTTTTACACTATTTAGTATTATTAATGATGTTAGTTGTTTCGTAGTTTCAGTTATTTGGATGACAATCAGGAATTACTGGTTTGTCTTTATTAAAACTTGATATGACTTTAAGGGAGTTTTCATATAAATTGTAGAGTATGTTTTGATTGTTATTCGTTGTAACTTTTTAGGCTTGGCCTTGTCGTCTAGGTCAATTATGGGGTATTAGAATTCATTTTTTTTAAATGTATACAATTGAATCAAAATCAAAATTTTATATATAAATATAAATGACAATACAAGTTTCATTAATACAATTGCACCAAATAAAAAATCATGATCAAATTGTACACTAAAAAAAAAAATTCATATGTATAAATTTAATGTTTATCTCTATTTTTAATTACATTGGTTTTATATTATTATATTCAATTTTATTTTAAAAAAGAAGTATAAAGTCCTATATTCATTTTGTAAAATATTAATAAAATATGTCAAACATCTAACATGTAATAAATTACCAAAAAAAAAGTTTATATCATAAATTTTAAAATTTTCATAAAGTAGCTTAATACTTTTAATAAGAGCATGCAAGAAGGATTGTCCAAACTCCAAAGCATGCTTAATTATGAATAATCATTCCTTCCATTAATATTTATAGTTTTTGGCAAAGCCTTTTCTGTGTTATTGTTCCCTTGAAGTAATTAAAAGGGATAATTTTCCTATTGGTCCCTATTGCATAGTTTTTTTGATATTTGAGAGGATTTGAGAAAAAATATTAAACCTAAAAAATGGGCTTAGATAAAAATTTTAAGCATATTTAAAATATGAGCCAAATTTAAATTTGAACATTCAAGATTCTGAGCTCGGCCCGGCTTGATTCTTTTTTAAGTTAATAATATTTTATGTTATATTATTTTTATATATTATGAAAATTATAACACATAAAAATTAAATTTATAATAATATATAATATCACTACTATGATGAAAATATTAAAAATTTGTTAAAATCACTATATATTAAATTTTAATAAATAAAAGTATATAAAATTATTAAATATTAAATTAAAAATAATATATATTTAAAAATTTTTAAAAATAATATGAACAAGATGCTAACTATTTATAAAAATAAATAAACTTTAACAAAATTTTAAACTCATTTTTCAAATCTAACCCAACTTACAGATATAAAATACATAAATCCGAACCAAACTCCCGCCTATATTCCATTAATTTGCCTTTCCTTCCTATAATTACATAAGAAATCTTTGGATATATCATGTTGGGTAATTAAAATGATTGTAACGTATAAAATAAAATATTCACTAGTATCTTCCTTCTATGCCATGTATTACAATACTGGTTTAACAACCAGGGAAATTCTCCTACAAGAAAAAGAAGAACAAAACACTATATTTTTCCAACTAAAACCTGATAAAAAAGTATATATGATTTTCGAAATAAATATGAAAAAGAGAGGTTGTCAAGGGTTTGCTTTCTGGGTGTAGATATAATCAACGTGAGCTGCAAGTGTTCTTCTCATCAAGCATTCTTCTTCTTCTTCTTCTTTAATTCCTCGGCAGATATCATCATCCACTTCACCCCTCTTTGTTTCCGTATCCTGACATATTTTCACAAGCAATTCATGAGAAAAATGATATTATGAACCGAATCAAATGAAAAATAGGGTTTCTTTTAAAGCAGATTAAAAGATAAAAACATAGATACCGGATTCTGGGTTTGGATTGGGGTATTGGGATTGGGATGCTGAAGTGGGCGAGCGGCAGCAGCTGCAGAAGATAGTGTGAAGAAGAGAAGGAAGAGGATCATGCAGAAGGCGCTGACCTTGCAACTCATATTTTCTTTTCCTGCTTTGTTTCTCAGGTGAGTTTTTGGGGGAGAAAAGGATGGGTTGAAACGACTCTGCAGGGGTGGGTTAATTTATATACACAATCTCAACTTTCAAGGGCAAATAAGAAAAGAAGGTTGAAGGGCAAGTGGGTAATAAAATACAATTATCAATATTATTGTAGAAGAATCCCGTTTGTACTTTGATAATAATATTAAAAAATAATCATTTTTTCTGGAGAAAGGTATCCCTCATCTTAATTACTTAAATTTATGTATCCTTGAAAATTTTGGCACTAGTAGTTCTAGAAACTTCATTTTTCTTTTCTTTTCTTTTAAATATTTCGAATCAGGCCGATATCAAATAGTTTATATTTTATTTTGATCAAAATTTTAATGTGTTTTAACTATTTCAGTGTGATTCAACTTATTTAGGTGAAATTTAAATAAAGATTTAAAAACTTTGTATAAAAAGTACTTTTAATTTTTTTTATATTGAACTACAAAATTATAATTTCTATAAATATAATAAAAAAATTCACCTTAACATTGGATTAAAGATTATGTAAATGTTAATAAACCCTTGACTTGTTGGCTAAGACGAATGCCTTAAATTAAAGTGAAATGTATATTTGTATTGTACTTACGCATGCATTATATTTATGATAATAAAAAATTTAAAAATAAATATGTAAATAAATTAAAGTGAAATGTTTTCTATAATAGCTCTTTTTCATCTTAATACTACTATATTTTTCATGCTATAAATCTTGCTTTAGTTTATCCGTGAAGGAATTTTAATCGGCTAAATTAGTCATATATGTAAAAAAAATGTTAATTGGTTAAATATGTCATTTTTAAAAAGTGTGTGTGGAAGCGTGTTTAATTGTGTATGCTTTCTTCACAGTAGTGTGAAAGTGCGCCTAATTGAACGAGCTTTTCTACTAACATGTCAAGATAAGTGTCTCAACTAAACGCGCTTTGTTTATAATTATCGAAAAATGCATCCAACAAAAAAACTCGTCCAGCTAAATTAAAAAAAAAAACGATCTATTTAATCAATTAACTTTTATTTTAAGCATATTCAATTAATTTAACCCAATTAGTTTGGGTGTAATTATATTAAATTAAACCCAATCAAACCTATTGGCTGGAAAAAAGAAGCAATCAAAGGTTGACCAAATGATGATTAAAAAAAAAAAACATGTAGTAGCTTTAGAAACATGTTTTGTTTAATGCCTTTTCTTCTTTTTCTTTTGTCTAATTGTCAACGCCTAGTTATTATTCTGAGGATTGTATCATTACACATGTGAAGGAGCATAATTATCAATCACTAAAGAATACTAGGATTTTAAGGAAAAAAGAGTTGACTTTACTAATTAATCATCTTCATTTATCTTTGGTTTAATTTTAATTATACTTAGTTTTACTTACATTACCAGCTGCCATAGTTTTTATTTTTTTGGATGAAATTAGAATCTCAATAATAAATAATTTTTAAAAAAAATAAAAAATAAAAAATGTATCTTATATATTTATATTTTGTATAATGTATGTGCGAAACCCAAACTAAAAAATGTAGCTTAAAATTCTTTGAAAAATAAAATTATCATAAATCTCTCTCACTCACAAATCCTATTATACATTCGTATAGGAATCATAAATTTAGAATATAAATATCTGTTTAAAAATAATATATAATTAACAATGAAACGTATGGTTTAAAATTAATTAACAATAACAAATGAAATATTTATGTTATTAAAATGAAAAATATAGATTAAATTGTTCATTATGGTGTTGTCATGAGTCTTGAGTTGATGTCGAGTTAACTTATGACATCAACTCAATCAAATACATTATTAATATATACAACTGATAGAGATAGTAAAGTATGCACGATAAAATTAAAATGTATAGAAACGCCAAAATAAATCTTTAATTGAGTGATAAATTATAGGTTTTACTCATGCACTTAACGTGAGTTCAATTCCCATAATATATATTTTTCTTGATTTTTTTAAAGTGAAAAAACTAAAATATCATTGAATAATATTACTTATTTTAATTACAGAAAAATATTCTCATAACTTCCTAACCGAGTTGATAATCCAGTTGAAGGCCTAAATGAAAATTTTTCTATTTTAGGGGGGCTAGGGCCCTTGCCTGCTCTTTGGCTTTGCCACTAGGTTTGAGTGTGTTGAAGCACATCATTCTCCTATTTATGGGTTGGGGAGGAGTTATGGGTAATTCTAGATGTTGTGCTAAAAAAAATAAATATTATTAGAACCTATAATGAGATATATAAAATAAGTTTCAACTCTAATATTTAAGATTTGAACTTGATCTATAATATTTTGTAGTTTTATAATAAGTTAAAATATGCCATAAACTTTTGTACTCTTCGAAAATTTAGAATTTAGTCATTGTACTTTTATTTCCAGAAATTTAGTCCTTATATTTTTCATATTTTAAAATTTAGGTCCAACTGTTATATTGTTAATTTTTTTGTCAAATTTAGGTTAATTACATAGCTACCAAGTGAGTCTATTTTTTTTTAATTTTAAAATGTAACACCAACAAATTCAACAAAAATAATTTAACATTGTTAACAGTTGGATCTAAATTTTGAAAATTGAAAAGTAAAAACACTAAATTCTTAGAAATAAAAGTATATGGACTAAATTACTAAATTTTGAAAAGTACAAGAACTAATGACATATTTTAACCTTTATAATAATATAATATAGTATTTTCTTTTATATATTATATTGCAAAAAGATCAACTATAAATTATAAAAAATACTGAATTTTAAATATTAAAAAAAGGCTGGACTAAATTTTAATAAAAGAGAATATATAAATTTATTAATTGTTAAACAAAAATAACATTTAAAAAAATTAACAAAATAATATAACAAATCTAATACTTAGGGTGTTTTTAATAAACTATTAAAAATTTACATTTCATTGAAAATAAAAACTTCAATCTTTAATTTTTTAAATGTGTTTAATATTTTTTAATTAATAGAATTTTTTAGCAAAAAGTGTTCAACAATATAAGTAGTTAGATAGTTACTTTTCAGTTGAAAATATTATATTAAGTTGACTTTATTTAAAATATGTATTTGAAATAAATGATTTTTAAAAAAAAGTGAAATATTCAAATTAATATGTACTTTTACCCAAAATTATACAAAATAAAACAATAACTTATATTAATAAGATTAAATTTAAGAAATTAATAATTTTAAAAATAAAATTTAATTTTATCAAACAACATAAATATATTTAGTACTTATTTTTTTAATATATCAAAACAACTTTCTAGCATAAATTCAATACCTATAAAATTTAATATTAAAAATTCAACTCTTAAATTTTTAAGATTTAAAATTTTTAATTATCGAATAACACCTTAAATTAACCATTGAAAAAGTTGGGTAAAATAATTGTTGGAAAAATTTTACCTTTTTTGGAAACTTTGCGACATTTTTTTTATTGGTAAAGGGAAGAGTTGAATCATAAAATTATGGTTTTATATTCTACTCTATGAGACCTTTACAACGGTATATCATATGTTCAAAATGGTTGAGTTATGAATGAAAAATTGATACTCAAAGTAAGCTACTTGTGAATATTTGTTGAGGAAAAGAAAAACTTAGATTTCATATTAGTTAAATACTAAGTGTGAGATATGTATATATACGAGAACCCATTTAAAAGTTATTGAATGACTAAGTTTGAAATCTTGCCTTGTATTCAAAGGGTGTAGATCTATATCGATATGGGCAATGCAAAATGTTCGGATTGATTGGACAAATATCTCTATTTTATTTGATTCCAACCAAATTAATTTTCAATTTGATTTGATTTTATTCAAATTGATTTTAAGGCTCCTTTATTTCAGAATTCCTCTATTTATTCCATTTCTGGTATTTCAAAAGATCTTGTTTATTTAATTATTTTCAAATCTGAAGTTTTAAATAAATTTAAATCTTTATTTAATTTGTTTTTGTTTTTGTTTTAAATTTGGTGTTTTTACATAAATTTAAATATTTGTTTATATTATTTGTTTAGATCTTGTATTTAATATAAATATTTATATTTGTTCACTAATGTATTTTATCCAACAATCTTAAGACATATCCTTTATTATTTTACAATTCTCTAATCCGAATCGAACAAGACACTAAGGCGAAGAAAAAAAATGGTATCCTACTTGAGAATAAAAATAAAAATTAAATAAAATCTGTTTCGAGATTTATTCTCGCCGTTTAATAGACTTTATTCCATTTTGATTTTGTTTTCAAACAAGAATTAATTGAGTAATTCTGTTTCAGGATTTATTCTCCCCGTTTAACATATTTTGATTTTGTTTCCAAACGAAGATTTAATTAAATAATTCTGTTTCGTGATTTATTCCCGCTGTTTAACAGATTTTATTTTTGATTTTGTTTCCAAAAAATATTTAATCAAATAATTCTATTTTGGGATTTATTCCCGCCGTTTAACATATTTTATTTTGATTTTGTTTCCAAATAAGATTTAATTAAATAATTCTATTTTGTGATTTATTCCTATCGTTTAATAGATTTTATTTTGATTTTGCTTCCAAATAAGATTTAATTAAATAGATTTGTTTCGGGTTTTAATCCTGCCGTTTAACAGAATTGATTTTGATTTTATTTTAAAATTTTAGTTCTGTCGTTTAACAAAATCAAAGGATATAAATTGGAAATTAAAATTTCTATTTATTGTGGCCTTAGTTGTGGCTTTAAATTTTGAAAGTTTAAATTGTAGCTTTAAAATTGTGACATCAAAGAAAAAAAATTATCAATGGTGAATTAAAAAGACAATATGAGAGTGCATGTCTAGGATTGGTTCTTTGAAAGACTTGGTATTTAAGCGTTCCAAGTTGATAATTTATTGTGTATTTTTTATCAGGGTTACCTACCTGGTGTATTTTTTTTATTGTGCCTTTCTATTAGACCGTGTAAACTTTTGTTCCGGGTTTTATTAAATTCTTGTCGTCTAACAAAAGTTGATAATTTTTCTAATTCTGGTTTTGTTTCTGAAATCTTAACAGAAAATGGAAACTCCCACCAATGTTGTGAAAGATATGGACTTATGTGCTGTGATTTTTGAAGTCAACATGGTTGACTCAAATCCAAGAGAATGGTGGCTTGATACTGGTGCCACACGTCATATCTGTTGTGACAAAGACTCTTTTTTTGAGTTGGAGCCTTGTGAAAATGGGGAGAAGCTCTATATGAGCAATGCTGTGACTTCCAAGATCAAGGGGAAGGGTACTATGGTCTTGAAGATGACTTCTGGCAAAGAATTCAAGCTTCAAATGTGTTGTATGGGCCTAACATACGCAAAAACCTTGTTTTTGGGACACTCCTTAGTGTACACGACTTTAAGATGATATTTGAATCCCAAAAGCTAGTTTTATCTAAAGGGGGTATGTTTGTGGGAAGGGGATATGTATTAAATGATGTGGAAACTTAATGCAATCTCTATAAGAGCAAAGACAATGAATAAGAATGTCACTTCTTCCTCTGTTTATATGCTTGAGTCATTTGATATATGACATGGTAGGCTCAGACATGTTAATTACGATACTTTACGAACATTAATTAACTTACAACACATTCCTTCGTTTCACATTAATTATAATCATAAATGTGAAACATGTGTTGAGGCAAAATTAACAAGGTCTTCATTTCAAACTGTTGAAAGAAGCATAAAGCCACTTGATCTAATACATAGCAATGTTTGTGACTTAAAGTTTATTCAAACGAAAGGAAGGAATAAATATTTTATTACCTTTATTGATGATAACACAAAATATTGCTACGTATATTTGCTTAAGAGTAAAGACGAAGCTCTAGAGAAATCTATTCTTTATAAGTAGGAAGTTGAAAACCAACTTAATAAAAAAGATTAAGATGATGAGAAGTGATCGTGGTGGTGAATATGTTGAACCATTTGATGAATAATGTACACAACATGACATTATTCATAAAGTAACACCACCATACTCTCCTCAATCAAATGGAGTAGCTGAACAGAAAAATCAAACTCTAAAGGAAATGATGAACTCCTTGCTAGAAAGCTCCGGGTTATCACATAAAATGTGGGGGGAAGCTTTTCTATCAACTATTTACCTTTTAAATAAGGTGCTCCGCAAGAAAAGGGACAAGACATCATATGAGTTATGGAAAGGTAGAAAAGCATCCTACAACCACTTGAAAGTGTGGGGGTGTCTTGCTAATCCAATGTATAATGGTAAGTTGAGACATATACGTCGTCGACACAACACCGTTAAACAACAGATCTCAAACGGAGTTATCTCTATTAATTTTGTAAAATAAAAAGAAAAAAGAAAAAAAGAAAACATTGTGGATCCACTAATTAAAGGCTTAAATCGAGATAATGTTAATAAAACATCAAAAGGAATGAGAGTAAAGCTTATAAAAATAAAAGACACTATGTGAAGGAAAACCTAATCTAGTTGACTGGAAATGTCAAGATCTAAAGTCAAAGGGACAAACTAATTGCATAGACCTTGTAAGGTTACTGTGGGAGTTCTTATCCCAAGTGCGTTCCTATGATATAAATAGTGATTTAAAGTGAGATAGGTTAAGTAAAGTTTTTAATGACCATTGTGTGTTTTGGTGAGCTGAGAAACATATGTCACCTATGTGAAAGTAAAGTGGGGCCGCTTCGAGGAGACAATTGGGGTTTAATATCCCCAAACCGAGTCTAGTAATTTCGGGTATATTTTTCTGGTTCCGAGCATGAATTTAGGAATTTATTGGATTAATAGTAAATTTTTAATTTAATTTAGGAGGTCAATTTCATCTAAAATCGATTAAACAATAATCCGAAAAAATAAAAATATTTTTGGAAAATTAATTTTAAATTAAATAAATAATTAATTAGTGAAAATAATTAATTTGGGTCAAAAAAGAATTTTAAAATAATTTTTATTGGGGGTTAATTTGAGTTAAATTTAAATATTAATTAAATTAGATTTAATTGTAAAACAAAGGACATTTTGGAGTATTTATTTGGCAAATAAACCTTTAAATTTGGAATTTTAGAGGGAAATGATCAATTGGTAAAGTAATGGAGATGTGGGAGTGACCATTGGGCAAATTTCCTAATTTTTAAATTTTTTATGGGTTGTTTTAGTTTTAAACACAATGCATATAGCCTAGAGGTGTACATGGGCCGGGCGGCCCGGCCCGGCCCGAAGGCTCGCCCAAAATATGGGAGGGTTTGGGCAAAAATATAAGCCCGAAAAATGGGCCTGGACAAAAAAATAAGGCCCTTTAAAAAATGGGCCGAGCTCGAGTAAGACATTTTTGGCCCGGGCCCAGCCTGGCCCGGCCTGAATTCACTAAAGGAAAAAAAATCTATTTTTTTAAATATTATTTTCTTATTTTTTCTCCCTATTTTGCTACCATTTTACTATTATGTTGCTATTATTTTGTTGTTATTGTTTAGATATTGTATAAAACTTATTTTATTGTTAATTTTTTTATTATTTTAAAGACATTTGTTAATTTTGTTATTATTTTTTAGGCATTTGTTTGTTAAGTTGCATCTATTTTAGTGTTATTTAAGTCTACATATTTTTTAAAATTTATTTTCAATTTGTTGAAAAATATTTATTTTGATTTTTTTAGTATTTTTGATGTATTATATATATTTAAAAATTATATAAAATCATATAAAAAATTAATACGGGCGGGCCGGGATGAGCCCAGGTCTTAGCATTTTTATATGGGTAGGGCTTGAACAAAATTTTATGCCCATTTTTTGGGCCCGGCCCGGCCCGAGCCCAATAAACGGGTCTAAATTTTTAGTTGGGCCCGGCCTGGCTCGGCCCATGTACACCTCTAATCTAGCCTACTTTTCACACCATTTACATCAGATTAGAGAGTTATAAAATTCATTTTCTTTACGTGGTTTTAAATATCTACCATCAGAGAATAGATTCAACAAATTTCCTTCTCAAAATAGTCTCTCTTTTCACCTAAAAATGTTCGCAAAAGTAACCAAAAATATTCTGAAATCTCTCAAGATTCTTAAATCAAGATTTTCAATCAAAGGATTTAGAACGAATCAAAGTTAATTATTATTTCTAAACTAATTTTTATGATGACTAGAAGCATATTTACATGATTTGAGTGATAATTAAATGATTTTTTATCAATGTCAACTTCTTCAAAAGCTTAAGGTGCTTTAATGGTGGATCTTGAATTTTGAGAGGAAATCCACAAATAAATGGATGTTCCAGCTCAAAATGGATCTATTAGAAGGTTTTTTTATCTTATTTATCAAGACTAAACATGTTTTGTAAGGTAATTTAAAGAAATTCGAATTTCATCATCTTCATGAACTGATTTTTTGAATTTTTATGAAATTGATGCTTAGTATATGTTTATTTGGTCTAGTATTGATGTTTGGAAGTGACTAGGAGGGCTGGAGTGATCGATTTTCTGAAGAATTGAGTTTTCGACTTGATGATACACATCCGGTAAGGTAAATTTGAGTGAGAATTTCATGTAGCCTAGTTGATGAAAATTTGTGTTTATTATATCTTTTGAAAGGTGGTAATGTCTATTTTATCTCTGTTGAAGCTCCAAATCTTGAAGAGAATCGAGCTAATTGAAATTGAAGCTTGGATTTGCTTGGTTGATCACTTGGTTGTGGTTGAGTTAGTTGTGTGGTGAGTGTTATTAAAGGGCGATTTGTTAAATTGACCCTAATTGGATGATTAATTACTGATTGCAAATATTTAATTGAGTTTTGGTTGGTTAATTTTGCAAGATCATTGATATATGTTTAAGTAATGAAATTTTTGTTAAGTGTTGGTAAGTGTTCATCTAGTTATTTTATGTGCTTGATTTAATTTATTATAATGGTGAACTAAGCAAACATGTTGGAGTTTTTGGTTCAAGGTATTTTAATATTTCAATTGATAAATGAACATTGATAATAGGTAATTGGTATGCTAGATTTAATTTGATATTAAAATGGCTACGTTACATGATTCACATATGCATTTTAGCACTTTAAATTAAGCACATTATTGACTAAAATTATGTTATGATTGATTGGTTATATTGGCAAAATAGCATGGTGGATCCATAGGATATAGTTGGCATGCCATAGAATTTGTGAGTACTCACCATATTGATATGTTATTTGTAAGTAATGAGGCTCTAGGTGGGCTGATTTGGAGTAGATAAAGGAGTGTTGATGTAACACCCCCTAACCCTAAACTGTTGCCGGAACAGGGTTATGGAGTATTACCGGACTTTTCAAATCAAACAGACAGACATTTCAAACATTTCATATTTGATATTCAAAACAATTTAAATATTTCACATTTATCATTTAGTTATACTTACATATTAATCACATTTATTTATTTCAACTCTTACTTCTTTCCTATGCCTTATTGTCCACTTTTGGTTTTATCAGTAGTTCATTCATTTAACCCTATTAACTTGACTCGGACTCGGTGGATACACGAATTCCAACCAACACACCAGTATAGCACATAGTGCTCATTGGCCAAAGCCGGAATAGTAACAGTAATGGTAACAGTAACAGTAACAGTACAGTACACAGAGTACCTCATCGAACATATCCGGAACAGTAACAGTAACAATAACAGGACTCAACACACAAAGTGCTGAATCTGTAACAGTAACAGTATTCGACACACAAAGTGCCAAATCGGTAACAATAACAGTATTTGGCACATAAGTGCCTGATCAATAGGCCGGCAAAACCCGTACTCTTTCATATCCCATGGCATGCTAACTATATCCGACTAGTCCGACTAGTTAATGGGGTATTTAATTCACTTTTCAGTACAATTTCCATCTCAGTTCAGTGTTAATTATAATTTCTTATTTCGATCAGTTTCACAATATTGCAGTAATTAATTACATCAGTAATTTCACAGTTCAATGCAGTACACATAATAATATTCAGTAACTTCACAGTTTAATTCAGTACTCAAAACAATATTCAATATTCCGTAATTTAATTCAGTATCAATTTCAATTTCAGTACCCAATCATAAATTTATCATTTTACTAAGCACTTACCTTAAAATACTTACCACACATAATTAGTAAATTAAACTCATAATAATGATAAAGTTTGAATTATAGTGATACAAACCGTAATTTCTTCGAGTCACTCCTCGTCCACTTTTTATTTTCCTTTATTGATCGATGACTCTGGTACGATATTAACTACGTAATTAAACAACTAAAAATTCATCAATACAATACAATTTCACATCCTTAATGTATATATATAATTCTACAATTTACTTATATGTTCTTTCAAAGCTGTCTACCTGAGTCATTGTCACTAAATTATTTATATCTTGAGTTACAGAACTCCAAATTAAGATCCGCTAATTTTTCCTAAAACTAGACTCACATATATTCTTACCATAAAATTTTCATAATTTTTGGTTTAGCCAATAAGTACAGTTAATTCTTTAAAGTCATCACTGTTCTGCTATCTGACAGTTTCGACCCTTCTTCACTAAAAATTAATTATCTCCTAATACGAGATTTTGATGATATTCCTGTTTGATTATATTGAAAATAGACTCATTAATAATTTTAAAAATATAAATTTAAGCCCATAATTATTTTTCTCCAATTTTTTATAATTTTCCAAAGCCAGAACAGGGGATCTCGAAATCCTTCTGACCTTGTCTCGCAAAACTTATTATAACTCATAATTTAAAATTCCATTTCTTATACCACTTCTTCTATGAAAAACTAGACTCGATAAGATTTAATTTCATATTTTATTCATCCTCTAATTCGATTTATACAATTTTTGGTGAATTTTCAAATTTGAACCATTGTTGCTGTCTAGAAACTATTTTAATGATAATTTTACTCTTTCATAGTTCTATGTATTAACTTGCACTTAGACATGCTTAATTATTATTATTTTAATTATTGTCCAATTTAGTCCTTGTATATTCTTTCTCCATAAAATCCTAATTTTAAAATTCTATCAATTTAGTCCTTAATATTCAAAACTTACACTTTCTTTTACAATTCAATCCTTTTATCAATTTCTAACTTGAAATTCAATCAATTTAACCTCTAGTTCATCAATTAATTCAACATAATTCATGTCTAAAAATCTACTACCTTTCAAAACTTCAACATAAATCATGACATATTTTGTTCTAGAACTCCAAAAACTCAAAAATTATAAGAAAAGGGACTAAATTGACTTACCAATTTGAATTAAAACCTTTGAGCCCCAATTTTCCTTTTTCTTTCTTTCTCCCTTGTTCTTCTTTGTTTTTCGTTTCAATTCTCATTCTGTTTTTCTTTCTTTTCTTTGTTTTGTTTGTTATAATTGAGCTTGTGTCTTCACTCAATGGGATTGATTTGAGGTGATATAAGGGAGTGTGTGGCCTCGACTCGCTCAATCCGGGACTGATTCTGATTCTGATTGGGAGTAAGGATATCCTTTATCCGGTGTATAATCACCCGATTAAGCCATGATTGTATATGCCAATATAAATGTATAAATTGTTATATGCTAAATTAATGATTATATGCCATGATTAATTATGATTTTTGATACATGGTTGAGCATATTGTGATTGAAAATTTGTATTTGATTGGTTTCAATTTAAGCATGATTTGGGTGTTAATTTACTCGTTGTTTTATTAACATTCATTGAGCTTTTTAAGCTCACACCCTCACATTCGTGCAGTTAATCGACAGGATTGAGGAGCTGAGGAGCCAAACAAGAGAGTTCCAAGAGATTATGGCTCAATAGAGATTTAGTTACATGTTTAAGAGATGTTAATTGCGCATTGTGGAACTTCCGAGACTTAGTTTAATTTTGGTTGTAATTGGACTTGGACATTGGACATTTTTAATTTGGATGGTTTTATAATATCATATATGCATGTTTGAGTTTGATTATTGAAATATTTTACGATGTATTGTTACTTGATAACACGGTGATTGATAACACGGTGTGTAAGGCATGATGTTTTCACTAACTATTGTTTAAATGAAGCTTCCATGGAGTGGTTTACTAGCGACTAAGGTACGCCACTTGTTAGGATTAACCGGTGGGTGATATGCATGAAATTGAATGTTTAATTCTATTTAATTGAGGCTTAATTGGTGTTACTAAATCCAATTAGAGGTGTATGAATATGTATGATATTTAATTGTAGCTAAATCGAGTTTAATTGGCCATTAAAATAATTAAAATCGGGTTTAAAATCAAATTTTTCGCACAAAAAACTGCAGTGGACTGTTGGGGGTTTGAATTCTTGGTTCTCTAGTTCGTTTAAATTACAAATTAGTCTTGTAACTTGATAAGTCTAATTAGAGCCTTAAATGATAAGTAAACTTGATAAAATTTTAGGATTAGACTTGTAATTAATAAAATTTGTTAGAAACACACTCAATTTAATATTCGGGTATAGTATCGATAGTTTGAAATTGTTATGATTTAGTCCTTAATGATAAAACTTGAATTAGACATAGAAAATTAACTCAGATTAAGCTGAAATTTTTAGGGCTTACATAAATTGACTAAAAGAGGGTTGATAAATTTATAGATCTAAATTCGGGTTAGTTTAATCGTAGGTGGTAAAAAGAGAAAAATACCCTTAGGTTAAATTACTTATAGAAAGTTTAAAATTGGTTCACAAATTGCTTCAGCATTAATCAATAACTAACAAATGGATAACTTTGAGGTGTTATAAGGTCGGGGTGCATCTTGGGAGGTCGTTAGCCGAAAAGTCACTTAGGTGGCTAATGTAACGCTTCGAATTCAGGCTGGTCTGTCCTAGTCAGGTTTGGGGTGTCACATGAGGCATAGTTCTCTCAAATTCTTGCAGAACCAAGAAGATGTTCATGACCATATGAACATACCCATGAGAACTAAAAACCTTACCAATAAGGTAGTTGTGTGAGGTATATCATCGTTTACACAAACGGCAAAATAGTTCAAGGACATCGCGTCTACTATTCAGTTAGTAAAGTAAATATACTTTAAGAAGAAAAGGTTCAAGGGTGGATGACTACCTATCCTATACAACTATTGATCGTAGATTCTATCACCACATCGAGTCAATGTTTTTTGGTTAAAACTATCAATTTTCATTCATGTGAGGGATTGTCAGAAAAATGTAATTTTTTGAAAACTTTGAGGCATATTCTTGATTGGTAAAAGTGGAGAGTTGAATCATAAAAATATAGTTTTATATTCTACTCCATGAGACCTTTACAATGATATATGCTATGCTCAAAATGGTTGAGTGATGAATAAGAAATTGATGCTCAAAGTAAGTCACTTGTGAATATTTGTTGAGGAAAAGAAAAACTTAGATCCCACATTGGTTAAATACCAAGTGTGGATATATATATATATGAGAACCCACTTAATAGGTTATTAAATGATTAGGCTTGAAACATTACCTTGCGTGCAGGGGGTGTAGATCCAAACCTACGTGGGCAAAGTTTTGTTCATTGATCACTGATCATTTTGTTGTTGTATCTTATTTATTTAATTATTTTCAAATATAAAGTTTTAAATAAATATTTATATTTATATTTATTTCCTAAAAAATTGAATTGCAGAAGCAAGTGGCTTGAACAGTAGGCAATCCTTGATTTCATAAAGGCAAGCAAAATGAGTTGAAGACTGCAGAAACAATTGGTTTCACCAAGTGAAAGTTCCTTGAGCTTATGTCAATGGTGATAAATTATCATACGACAAAGGTTATTTATTTTGTTTTTATTATGAAGAGATTGATCACCGACATGATAGCCTGTCAAGTAGGATCTGACCCAAAATGCTTTAAGGCAACTTGTGGTTACTGCCGCCGCGTAAAATGGAGGAAACGATACAAATGAAGTTACAGATTCATGAATAAAAAACATGAAAAAGAAAGGTTGTCAAGGCTAAGGCCTGTGGAGCCTGGCAGCTCTATAATCAAGGGAAGCTGCAATTAGTGCTCTTCTCATCAAGCAATCTTCTACTTCTGTATTCCCTTGGCAGCTACCATCCATTTCATCCCTCTCCTTTTCATTACCCTGAAATGTTCAAAACACAAATCATTAGAAAAATAAAAAACCAAGACCTCCACCCATTAATATCTTCACGCTTGCTAATGATATATAAACCCAATCAAATATAGTTTCAGTGATAACATATATACCAGGTCTTGAGATGCGGCAGCCGCAGATGATAATGTGAAGAAGAGAAGAAAGACGATAATGCAAAATGCGCTGACCTTGCTACTCATTTCACCCCCACCCCCCTTCTTTTTTCAGTTTTGTTTCTTCTGGAGGTTTTTTTTTTCTTTGGCAAAGAAAAGGATGGTTAAAACTGTGCGGGGTGTGGGTCAATTTATAGTCATCGTCACGTCAACATTCAAGGGCAAAAAAGGAAAAGAAGTTAAAGATTGAAGGGCATGTGGGTTATGGTATACTCATCAATATCATAGAAGATTCCCCATTCGTATCAAAATCAAAGATGTCTACAAATGAGCTAAATTTTTAATTGAGTCACCAATTATCATTATTATTTTTATCATTTTTTTTTGTTAATTATTCCGTTGACTTTTAAAACAAAGTAACATGAAATTCATGTATTAAAAATTAAATTTTATTTTGATCTTTTTATTTAAAAAATATATAAATTAGTTTTTATATGTTCAATCAAATAACAAATTAATCTTTTTGTTAAAAATTTCATTCATTTGTATTATTAAAAACTAATGTAGTTGACAGAATAACTAGCCGATAACATGTAGCATGCCAAGTGTAGCTCATGTTGATATACATGAATCAATTTTTAACAGAAGAAATAGCCGAATTTTTTAATAGAAGGACTACCTTGCTCTTTGATCTAATGTGTAAAGACTAATTTGTCCATTTTTTGAGAAAATCAAAATGCAATCTAACTTTTAATAGAAGGGCCTCCAAAGTACTTTTATAAAAAATTTGCCTTTTTCGTCTTTTTTTTTTCTATTTCTTCATTATTCCATTGTTTCTTTTTGTTTTTCATAAAAATGCAATTAAAAAAATAATAACTATTGATGAGAAGTATCGACAACAGAAGAGACACAGAGGAAAAAATGGTGATGCAAAAGAAATCGATTCCCCTAAATAGACAGAGAGCCAAAGAAAAAAAAGAGGAAAAAAATTATTGTGAAGGTAAAGGAGACCAAGTGCAAGGAGTGAATACTTGGGGTTGCTAATGGGAAGCAAATCCTTTTCTCATTGTCATGGAAGATATTTATAGAAAAAGTTTCTTTGTCTAATAGTGTTGACGTGTCAGATAGTTACCAATGGATTGTTATTATAAAGTTCGTTGGAGACTTATTCTATTATTCCTTTTGACACGGTACGAGATTGTGATGCTCAAGTAGATCCCCAATGATCTTTGAAAAGAATGTTCACACTTAGAGCTAGAGGAATATTCACGTTAAAAAGCAGGTGGTCTGACCCTAGCAATGAGTGGCTTAATGTTGGATACATTCCCGTTGCTAGAGTTAGACCACTAGCCCCTCCCTTTTTCGAATTCAACATCCTTCCCTCTAAATTTAATATGGAACCTAAAGATCAAATAAAAATAAACTCGTTTTGCTCATATCAGTTGACAGGCCCCTCCCTTTTTCAAATTCAATATCATTCCCTCTAAATTTCCCACAATAGCATGCAAATTAATAAGAAACATAAAACATAACCATCTATATTTGAAGCTAATTTGGCAAACAAATTGGATAATGGAACAGTATGAAAGACACGGAGCTTTCTATTGGAGTGAAAAGTTCCCACCAATATACGAGGATTTTACAAAGACAACAAAATTACAGGAGGTGAAAGAAATATGCTACATAAACCTGTAATCTTTTAAGTCCAAGGAACTTTCCTGTATGTTGTTGTTCTTCAATTTAAACGAGGGGCTGTTTCAGAAATCCTTTCATCTTCCAGAAGTTCGTAAGGGTCGATGTATTGCGGCAGAGAAACTGATGTCTTATTTCCGTAATGAATGAATGATGGTCCAAAATACTGCACAAGGCAAAAGTATCAGTATATAGCCTTCATAACAAGCAAAATCCACACGAAGAGCATCGGCAACACTTCAAATGCAAATCCGCAAAAGAAGTAGCAAGGCTTTAGCATATAAGAGAGATTCGATAAACCAAAAGTATAACCAAACTTTTAAAGGAAGAGACAATGAAGAACAAGGTGATTCTTGAGGGTAATGAGAACAGTACATGATACTAATCAATACAATAATATAAGCTGGTCAAATAAACATGGAGATAGTGTATACAAAAATTTCCAACCTTAGATAAAAACCATGGAAAATACAATATGAGAGATTTAAGAATGGTTTTTTCCTCTAAGCCCACTGGAACCCCTGCTATATTCTTTAATGATGGCAAAATCCAAGAGTGAAAGAAAGGGAGCTTACAAGGTAGAGGGCGGAAAAGAATGCGATAGTTAAAAGGATCAAAGGCCAAAAGGCAAGGAAGAAAGTTCCTCCAAGTGTTAGCAACAGTTTAGCCCGCGGAACTAGCCCCTGAACAATTGAAACAGAAGTTCATGTTTTGACAGTTTATTTAAAGAAATTAAAATAAAACTGGGTCAACAGCAAAATTGCTCAACTGAACAGCACATGAGTAAATAAAGTTGTTTTTGGTTCTACAACAATCACCAAAAGAAGATAAGAGAAAATTTAGTCACTTTTTTTAAATGTTTAATAAGCAATTACAACACCGGAAATGTGAAGAACCCGAGGCTTAGGTTAGTTAGTTCATGAAGTCACCCGTAAAAGCTAGCATCTAGCATATCTAACTTCAACCCTCAGCACCCACAATCCCTTTTGTTATCCTTGACCACGGCTTCTTTTGACCAAATAAAAACACTGAAAATGTAGTGAAGTCAGGTTCTCGTTTTTCTTCAAAGCTCTGAAAATCTAGCTACCATTCCAATTCAGAATGTATATAATTGTGGTAAATTTACAATTTATGCAGTCAAATCACATTAGCAAGATGAACCATATTAGTGTGCAAGAAAGAAAATCTTTAAAAAAGATACTCATGAAGATCCTGTAAGGCAATGAAAATGCAAGAAGGTTATCAGTGCAGACAATGCAAAATCATTAATAAAAATTCAGCGAACCTCAAGGCCTTCACTGTTCAATTCCATGGATCGCTCCCTTTGATTAGATAAGCTTTTCTCGTATTCAGTTGAGACAGCATTCCTTGTAGTGGAACTCCCCATTTCTTTCCCTAGTTTCATATCCTCGTTCAATTCATAATTGGATCTTTTGGCATCCTCCAGCAGTGAAGTGGGCGTCATCCCCCTCCTCTTCAACTCCTTCATAAACAGCGACTCAGGAGGCTCTTCCCCTATTACAAGAACACCACACCCCAACTTATGAGCCCCTAAAGATATTGAAGCACCCACTTCAAACAATTTCAAAGCAAGCATTAACAAACCCCCGTGAATTATTTATGTTCATCTTTTTTTGAATGTATTCTTCGTTAGTTTTCTCAAAGCTTTTCAATTTCTTTGTGAAGGGCTTAACTCGGCTTAGTTTCAATTTTCTCTAAATAATTAAAAAAAGAGAGAGAGTGAAGGTTTAGAAATTGAAGAACATACCATTGCTTTTGTTGTCACCTTCTTGAGTAGCACAATAGATTCTAGATCTTTGCCTATGCAAGGACCTGAAGCTTCTACAACTATTAAAGTTGAGAATTTTCTTCCTGAAATCAGATTTTCCAGGACAACTTGACTGGGAAATCGAAATGGAAGAGAAGACAGGGTTCAGAATCTGTAGGGAAACCATTTTAATTTGCCTTTATTTCTCAGCATTAAACCTTTGAATATATATATATTTTTTGTAAAAGAAGTGGAAATATTAAAAATTTTAAACTAAAGAAAATAGAAATAAAAGGAAGTTGAACAGCTTTTCTAGCAAAAGAATGGGAAAGGAGTTTCTTTTTTACAAAAAGGTGGATGGAAATTAAGATGTGGAGAGAAAGGAGGTACGTAGGAAGTAAGGAGAAGCAGTGGTTGTTTGGTAGCGAAACCAAGGGAGCGCAAATTAGAGCGGGAGGGCTTTGGGTTACTAAAATGCGCGGGAGAAAGGGGTGGACTTTGTGGCTATGGATTGTGGTTTGTAAATGATCGTAAACACCTATCTCCTACGCTATGACCCACACACACTTCTTCACATTGCTCCATTCTATCAAAATAACATAAAATATCAGATTTAATTTAATTTAATTTAATTTCTTTTCTTTTTTTTAAAAAGGAAAAAGGACAAAAATGTAATCAACATCGAAATTTGAGACGGATCTTGATTGAGAAGATTGATTTTTTTAATAAAATCACAATTAATTCTCTGAGTAGAAGAAAAAGTAAGAAATTTTCAATTTCAGTTTAAGGCATCCAAAAGCGACAGATTTAAATCAAAGTCCAAACATTTTAAATTGAATCATAACAATGAATAGCAACTGGAAAACGTATGTGAAAGCAAACAAACTTATGAACACATAAGCCAAAAGGAACAACATGTAGCTACAGTAGCAATGTAGTTTCCTTAAACAACCGTCTTCACTTGGATGGATTGAAACGCGGTGGAATTTATATGGGTTGGCGTTAAATCTGAGACCACCATAACCACATCTCCAGGTTTCAACATACCTTTTCTTCTTATAAGCTCAATGGTCGTTGAAATGTTCGCTTCCATGTCGTCATCTGACAGTTCAACAAGGAGGGGAATTACTCCCCATTGAAGATTCAGAGCCATACGGGTGCCATTGTCGCTTGTGAATGCAAATATGGGAGGGTATGGACGGTTACGTGAGAGGAGTGATGCCATTTGTCCATGCTTCGTGTACACAAAGATGGCATCGACTCCAAGATTATTAGCTGCACAGAATGATTGTACACGATTAGAATCAGAGCTTTCCTAAATTCAAACAAGTCTAATGAAGAACCATATATGCAAACGAATCTAACTTTATGACAGCATAAAATGGTTCGAGTAAGGCTAATGAAAGATAAAATTAAATACCCATTTCAACAGCACAATTGCAGATCTGCTCAGCAATGCGATCAGGCAATGACACACCAAGCCGGCGCTGATGAAGAATACTTTGTCGGTTTTCCTCCCGACTCCATAGTTCCATTCGACTACTAGCCATCTGCAAGATAGAAAGTGCCTTCTGCCCGTATGGTCCAATAGCCGACTCACCAGATAACATTAGGGCATCTGCATATTGCCTAACTGCTTCAGAAACATCTGCAACCTGAATGGGCACCGCAGAAGAATATATTTACAAAGAAATTTCTCCCTAAATACCAATTACCTATGATGTTTCTTTTATAAGCAAATACCAACAGTAACATCAGCTGGAGTATGATATTACCTCGGCCCGTGTTGGAGTAGGGTATTCAACCATCGATTCAAGAAGTTGAGAAGCTACAATAACAGGCTTGTTCATTTCTCGGCAAACACGAGTTATTTCCTCTTGAACTGTCGGAATCTGTTCATAAGGGATTTCAACTCCAAGGTCACCACGAGCCACCATGATTCCATCGGAAGCCTCTACAATCTCTTTCAATTTCTGTAGTGATTCCAAGCTCTCAACCTTTGCCAATACCCTTGTGGATCTGCACACAGAAAAGTTTGACTTTCATAAACTTTGAGAAGCATATAGAAGAAAACCCTTTTTTTACTTTTAGTCTGAAAAATAAATTTTACAACTTTTCTTATTCGATACTAACACAAGTGAAAAAAAAAATGCAGACACATTGTAAATATATAGACAAGATGATATTTGAAAATGTTGACCTGGATGACCTCATGTATAGATAGTTCTTCAACTGCCTAACAGGATCAGCATCATTGACGAAAGAGAGGGCAATGAAGTCGACACCTTCAGAAACTCCAAACTCAATGTCAGCCCAATCCTGTAGATTTGATGAAATATCATTTGTGTTTATAAGCACTAAAAGGAATTATATTGCTTCCCAAAGCATGGCAGGACTAAAAATTATATGCTACTATAGCTTTTAGCTGGTTAAGACCAATATGAGAAGCAGTTTGACTTCCATGAACTCAATTTGGCTAAACTAAATTCAAAATCTAAGAGACATTCCAAAATCAAAGCAGGAAAGCAGTCATAATGGATTGAACCTTTTTTGATAGAGTAGGAAGCTCAGAATTTCTTGCTACAAGCTTTCCATTTCTCCAAAAGCTAAATTTGGCTCGAGGAAGAAACAGACCGGAGTCCGTACACTTACAACGCAAATCATTCCCAACTATCTCAATTACTTGAAAGCTAGCCATTCCACCATCAATCACAAGCTCATCACCCACTTCAATACCTGCCATCCATACACAATACATTGATAGAGAACTAATCTCAAATAAAGATATCACCATTAGTATTTGGTTGAAATGATTATTAACACCGAAGGATAGTACCTTCTGAAAAACCTTCATAGTTAGCCTGAATTGTAAATGGAGGGGAGCCCTCAAGCTTTTGAGCAGTAAATAACCAGGTGGAACCTTCCTGGTATCCCAACAAGGACTCAAGCCATCAAAATTGTTTCACTCTTCTCATAAAAGGGTATTTCCCACAATTAGAGCAAACTATAACAGATTCTAAAGTCGTAGAAAATAAAAGGAGGAGGGAAGAAAGGAATACATACCTCTGCTTTCACAGAAGAAGAAGCACCATGATCAAGCACATGGATCTGACTACCTTCAGTATCGATCATAACGGAAACACAGAACCCCTTTTCTTCGTTCAACTGGTTGATCTTCTTAATCACATCACGGTGCCAATCCCGGGTGTTATGACACATATTAAGCCTAGCCACATTCATTCCACCCAATGCCAACTTCTCCAAATCCTGCAGTGAACAACAAGCCGGCCCTATGGTGCAAACAAGCTTTGTCTTCCTCATCCCCAAGAAACCCTTTTCTCGCAACTCCTCCTCCGATACTACATCGAAACCCATTTCTTCTTTTGCTTTCTTTACTTCCTCTAAACCACCAATTTGCACTGCTGCTTTGACTTCCACCCTACCCTTTCCCTTACCCTTGACTTTACCTCCAGCCCTGCAAGGTAAGACCTTGCCCCTACAAACTTCATTTTTTAGACCAAAATTTGTGGATCTTCTATCAGTTATAAGACTACGAGCAAGAATTGAATCGCCGGTAGCTACTGCCATGGCTTGAAATGGCCAAAACCAGGCTCAAATATATCACACAGTGGATCTATATGTAAAACTAAAGCTTTGATCAATTAGTGTAGCATAAAGAAAGTGGTTAATTGGATACAGCGGAATGAAGTCATCTTCGAATTATTTCATAGAAATCTCAGATGAAATCTGTTTACTTGTTTTAGCAAATGAGCGGCGTTTACAAAGGGAGATTAGAATGTCTCAACTCAAATGGAGATCGGAATAGTTATTTATTTATTTATAATGAAAGGAATAAGATAGGGACAAAAGTAAAAACAGTGCGATTGCCTCGTGTTCCTCGTTGCCCGTTTTGACGCATTAAATTATTTGAAAAAAGAATGGTAGAGAGAGAGGGGCAGCGCCGGGCATTTAACAGGAGCGGAAAATCTCAACGGTCAACTACCAGGTGACAGCGTGCATGCGACACAATACAAGCCACTTTCCTGCACAGCAACAACGGAGAAAGTTGTCGTCAAGTGGAGTGGTTGGGTTGGGTACAGGAAACAAGCTGAACTGCATCGGCCTTTGGTGATGAGTGGCCCACTTTAAATCCGCATCATTAGCAAACTGACAATGGGAGGCAGCAACTGGTACGAATCCAGCTACCCAATTTCGCTGTATTAAGGCTAGTTGGATGGGAGTGAGATTCAAAATAACAGAAAAGGTAAGATTAGTTATCGTGAGAGTAAGTTATAGCAGCAAGAATAAAAATATATTTAGATTTAAATACAATTGTAACAATGAGATAGAATGAAAAATAATCATTAACAACATTAAGTTAAATCTTATTTATATTTAAAATAAATCATTAAAAATATTTTTCATAATAAAATATGTTAGATAATATTTTTAATAAATAATTTAAATTTTATAAAAAATCATTACGTTTGTATTTATTTATTATTATATAAAAAATTTCTAAATTCAATTAATTAAAATTAATATTGAGTCATGTAAGTGTATATTTATTAAATTATTATAAAAATCAAAATAATAACAAAAAAAACTTTGTTTATGTATTTAATTTTTATTTGATAGGAAAAAGTTCGGCTCAATATGAAGGTAACACGTGCGAGGGTGTACGTTGTCGCGCGTGAATACAAGGGGTTAAAAACTTTAACACTGTACGCCACTGGGGAGTGAAGTACTTTTACCAACGAAATGTTTCTGTTCCATTGAAAATTAGGAAGTGTGGTGAGGTAAACCAATCTCACCGCTTAGTATATAACCGTGTTTAAACATCAGCGAGCAAGAACATAAATATATATTCTCTAAATTCCATTTCACCATCGAAGCGGTTAGATCCGAAGGGCATAAACTGGAGGTCGGTTCGAATTTGTGATTTTATTTTGATTTTAGATAAAATTAAAATACTATTTTTTTAATTCAAATAAATTCGCTATCTAAAAAACTAGAATTAAATTCAATTTTTTAAAAATTTATAAACAAAATTAAAAATCTAAATGTAACCTTTGTAAAATGTGAAATCTTTTTATCTATGAACCAATTAAAAATGTAACAAAAAAAAAATCCTTTATCGAAATAAGTAGTTTTTGATTAACCTCACGGAGTCGTATGTAGTCGATGAGAATAAACGTGAGAGAACTGCAAAAAATTATTAATTTAAAATAATGCGTATGCAATACATGGCCAGAAAGAGACGAGACATATGTAATATATACTTTATATACACATAAATTACAGATGTATACAAAATGTTATGCACAAATATACCATTTCTTTTTTGTTCTTGAGATCACCAAAAAGGACACCACCTGCAGCAAATGAGCATGAAATGTCAAGATTAGTGAGTGAGTGAGTGAGTCAGTTCATTAACTTTATCAATGGGCACTACCCATCCACAGCAAGCATAAAATTTATATATCATATGTGAATAAGTCTAATGGACACCAACTGGACTTGCCCGATACTTGACAAAGATTGAACAAAATATCAAACCTAATAAAGAAAAAGAGTAGAATAGGTACACACTCAAAATATGTTGAGGTGCCTTCCTGTTTGTCATTTTAATATCCTACTATGTAAATAAAAATCCAATATATACCTTTTAACAAAATTCTAGAACACATATATAGACAGACATGCACCAAAAATATAAACAAGGAAAGAAGAGAAATAGCAGAGCATCATACCCAACATAGTTCTGGCACAAATTTTCATGTGATGTAGCTTGGAGAATTAACTTTTGAACTTGCAATTTTACGGACAAACCATGTTCCACTTCTCGGTTATCTCCAGAAGTTAATGTGCTGTGATCGACTACGTTTTGCATGGAACATGCAGGTACTGATGAGCATGAAGATGAAAAATCACGTCCGGTCAGTTTGTTACTCATGCGAGCCATAACCACCACAGCCCGCTCATTCAATACCTCATTAGCATCACCAAGTTGATTGACAGCCTAGAGAGAGAGCAATTTGGTTTTTAAGCACCATCATGTGACACAAACATTAAATAACAAAAAAGGAAATAGCAAAACTTGGGACATCAAAAAACCTGAAGAAGTTCCCTTTCACGTGCCCCCCGCTGAGGTTGACCAAGCTCTTTGCTTTGAGCAGTTTCTTCTGTGTTTATAACAGCAGGGGCATGATTACCGGCAAACATTGAGATTTGAGGGACTTCATTGAAATTGAAAAGACGCCAATTAATGAGAGGATCATGAACAAATGCCTGAAGAAGATTTTATTTGAGAGTCAACTTCCTCTAACTTGCACATGAAGCCAAAAACAAAAGTATATATATAAAATATTTCCATCATAGTGATGGATTTCAACATAGCACAATCAGCATATATATATATGCATATATACATATATGTATATATAGAGAGAGAGACATTCTCTAATAAACTATATATATCTGTTGTAAAATACCCGCAGTCCCACATCGGAACCATAATTGCTTCTTTTCATTTTTTTCTTAGTAAAATTGCAAAGTTCTCCACAGTATGATTAACAATCAATAAACTTTACCCCTGTTCAAAAGCTTTATAGGAGCAAAAAGAGCACAAATTTAAAATCTAGAGGTGCATACCTCCATCATAGCCATAACACTATCCTTATTTGTGCGGAGAACTTGCATCACATTTTCACATGTTGAACGGAAATTTCCCTCAATACCACTGACCTCCATAGCTTTCACAAGCATTCTAGTCAAGCGGAAAGGAACCTGAATGAAAAGAATTAAACTCAGCATACACAAACAGTTGTACAGAGAGAAGATACAGAACCCGTTCCCCCACCCCTCAACCCAAAATAATGACAAAATTAACTTGGTAGTCGTTTCACTGGACATGCCTTTTCAGGGAACTTCTCCCGGTTCATAGAGGCTTCAAAACAGTCTCCGAAATCTATGTGTAGAATCTTCCCACTGCAAAACAGTATCAAGATTCAAGACTATGAAGTACATAAATCCTTGATAACTAAAACACAAAACTTCCTGTAATTTTTATACCTATAGCGATGCAGCATCAGATTACTTGGGTGACGATCACCTAAGCCAAGGAGGTAACCAACCTGCGAAAAGCCATTCATCATCAACTTATTTCAAAATCACAATGAAATTGTAAGTTTAGACAATGAAGTTCAACATATAAAATAACATCAACACTCTACTTTCTAGGTGTTTTTGGGCAAATAATTGACCTGCAATATAAGATCTCCAAAGTCATCTGTAGCCTTGAGATATCACCGTACTACATTAAAAGTAATAATGGATAAAGCTCCATTTTTATGCTAAAAGTTAATTACTCTGCTAATTCTTTTAATCGTACAAGTTTCTTAAAAGGTAGAATTGTGTGATTGCATGCCATGTTACTAGCATAGATAAGCAGGCATAGAAGTCTATAGCAAAATTCTTTCTGCATAAACCATGAGGAATACATTGAGTTATCTTGATTTTTGCCAAAGCGGGATAATTTACTTAATAATCAAGCAATTGAATGGAAAAACAAATGAAGAAACTAAACATCGTAGATTATATTTCCAGTAGATATCAGGGTCAATATGGCTTCAAACAAGTGGAAATCCAAACCTTTTACCATTAATCACCATCATAAGAACGGACAATAAGATTGCATAGTGGGACCCAGTGCTTAATAAATTTAATTTAAAATGTGAAGAGTGCCAGCTCCTTTTACAGCCAGAATCTTGCAGTTATTATGGACTAAGAAGGTAAGCACATACCATGCTCATTACAGCTAAACTTCGGGTATAATTTGTCCTCCTCTCTAGCCACACCTCAGAAGTACGACTTTTTAACCAAAGAACCTAGCCAATCCAGATGTATATAGTGCAAAGTCAATCAATGTTACTGGAAAAATGATATGATAAAATGACAATCAAGATCACGTACTCTGGCCAGATCATTTCCTTCAGTATTTAGTAGAGCATATTCGAATACTTCTACTTTAGAAATGAGTGGTAAATTATCATAATCCGGTGCAAAACTCAGCATATATTTGTGCTCCTGATTTAGGGTGATCTGAAACCATGAAGTACATGTAAAGTTAAATGTGAATTTTATGCCATAACAGCATCAGCTATGAACAAACACAATTCTAGCCAAGCTATAGAACTAAAAGGAGGTATCTGATAATCTTCAACCCACCCTTCTGGCATCTCTGTATTCCCTTATGAGGTGGTGCAAGGTATCACAATTAGGGACCCATCCAATCAACCCACTGTTTGGAGATAGTGGAATGACAGCATATTGCTGAATAGATAGATCTTTCTCTGCAGTTTTTCTAGAGTTCTCCAGCAGAGTGTTCACTAAGCCAAAAAGCTGACAATTTGACAATCAAAAGATATCAGCCCCATACATGAAGTATGAAAATAGTAAATTAAAGTTCTGTTTAGGACAGCAGAATCAATGAAAGCCTCCAAACGCCAGCACATGAACCATAAATCAACAAGCATGAATCTGAAATACAAAAAGGGACATAAAAGAAACTTGATTATACCTGCATGACACGTTCATCCTGGCGAAGATCTTCATGTCCTTTTAGTAAGAAGGCATAATCTTCACCATCACTCCCATGAATAGTCAATTTCCGAGGGCGTTGTTTGGAAGTTATGACATCAAGCTGATGTGCAAATGATGCAATGGTTACCACTGGTGATTCTGAAAATAAGAAATGGAATTTTCTAGTTAGCCGACTTAGATTTATACCAAGACATCCATGTAAAACAACCATTGAGCTTACCTGCACGATATGTCCCAGGAACTGCAAGCTCCAAATCATGACATTCCACCAACTCAGGAGAAACAGACTGCAGCACGTAAAATGAAAAAGTTAGTGTCATTGCGTTAGTTGTGAACAAATCAAGAAAGCGATACTTGCCTGCAGGTCCAGGGTAGTAAGACTTTGAAGTTGTTTGTCTATCCTTTTGAAAACATGATAATATAGATCCCATGCCTGATGAATTCAATAAATAATTAGGAGATATCTCATGCTTCTGGTAACCCACGGGCAAAAAGGAACAGATGAACCACCAATATATTCTAACCAGCATCCTTATTTGACAGATGAGTGTTTATAAATGCCTTGAAGGACATGCCTAAAGCTAGATAGATTCAAGGAAGAGGTTCCACATAAGTAGATGGCAAATCAGGTCAGACAACAAGCAAAGGTACGGACAACTGGTTTTATTGCCAAAATCAGGCAATTAATCAGGCCTGATAAAAACAATATTGCTCACTGGGCAAGTAGAATAGTTTCTCATACCCCAAAATCACCTAGGGAAAGACTCCAAAATTTTTATAATCTAGTCATCAAACATTTCATACCTGCGTAAGCTCAGCATCCTTTCCAGTTCTCTTATATTTCATGCAGCATTCATAGGCCTGTGACAAGTCATGGTGGTATGCCTACAATACGATGAAAATAAATTGAATTAAATGAACACACAATCTCAAAATCTCCTAAGTGGAAGGTGGATTTCAATATATCAGGAAAAATATGACTCATAGCACCAAAGTATGCGACAAGGTCTGGAGTATTCACTATTAAATACAATACAGAATTCCATTGATTGAGCTGAATATACATAAGTTACAGATAAAATCCCTAGTGTGGAAAAACTTGCTAACAGCAAGAAACAATAAGAAACCTCGATGAATGCTCTCTCTTTTATGGTGGTATTGTCCCTCATTGCCCCTTCCTCAAGCATCTCATGTAATGGCTCCAAGACTTTCAGCATCCCTTCAATGTTATGTTCACCGAAGTATAGACGACTAGCTTCTTCTAGTGCCTCATGCCATGACTCATGCCAAAGTATTGCAACCCTGATTAGTTCCTTGGATACCAGTTGTGCCTGTGTATAGATGAAATCTAGTTATAAAGAAAATAACTAAGGGAAATACAATGAAGCAAAATAAAACATAAACTAATTTTAATTATTTAACCTGATCCACAAGTACACCACTGTGCTGACGTACTTTGTCAACCACTTCTTGAGCTGCTGCTTTACGTAAATTGCTTATGGACTTGCACGCAACAAGAAGAGGGTACATAAGAGCCTGTAACAAGAATTAAATCAGTCGAGCAAATAAAGAGGCTCAAAACAATTTGAATCGAGGTAGCTACAGCACCAAGAGCTCCAATTAAGTTACGGGAAGTTATTCTGAGTATTTAGTTTCTTGCATTATACTATGCCACAGAATAACAGATATATTCAATTCAAAATTGGTGATTTCAAGTCGTTGACTAGAGTTCTGGAAGAAGTGCAAGACCCTCATGAGGTTCAACAAAAAGGTAATTCACACTGCCTACCTGTAAATACTGAAAAAGGAACACTGCCCAAAGGTTAGAGCAGACAGGCCATTTTTCAATAGGTGTTCAACTCTCAATTTCAATACTTTGCATATATTCATCAGATATCCAGCCAACTAAGACTAAAAGGGTTGTTAGCTCAGCAGGACAGGTGGCAATAATCCCAAATTTAGAGGAATGACACTCTCATGAGATCAATAGCAGTATCAGATTTATTACTATTATTAATTAATGTTGTAAACATGATTAGGCTATGTCAGCAGGCTATATTAACGAAGCCCTATGAGAATACTAAGATTTCCCTTCTGTAACTAAATTTGGGCATCTATCTTAAGTTTAGAGGTCAGCGGAAAAAGTTTTGATTGCAATGGTAGTTGTGACTGTCAAATTTAAGTATAACAAGATCGTCCCTTTTTCTTGATTAATTCTAGATACTTGGCACAATTTTGTAAGTCTAGCCACAGACATTTCATTAGTTACCGCATCCTCCCGACTTGTACTACCATAAAAGAACCAGAACCCTCCATTTTCATACTTAATAGCCAACAACCAGGACTCTCCATTTTCATACTTACTAGCCAACAACCAGGACTCTCCATTTTCACACAGACTCACAGTTGTATTGCATCCTATTCTGTCATCCTGCTTATCCACATGAATGTACTCCACATTGCCTCTTCCTCATGGGTATCTCAAATTCCATTCATTACTTGTGAGCAACATTTTAATCCCAATAATACAATTTCCCATGAAAAGAACTCTTCCTATAACTTTCTATAACATACTTTTCACTTGAAGCATATATAAAAGCAAATTAACATCTGTTACTTGGACTAACAAATAGTTAGATAAACACAAAAAAGGAGGATTTTAAGCTTTCAAAGCATTCATACACTACTTGGCTAACATTCTTAAATGATAAATTTTGAAGAACATAAATAATCAAAACAAACCTGAGGATGACTTTGCCCAATTCGCACCAAAAGTGATTGTATGAGTTCTCTCACAGCATGGTTATTTGAATGGATTCTAGCAATTATTTGAGGTAAAACAACTAGCCAAGTGTTGATATTAACATGGGAAAATCCTATCTGTAGGGCCATTTGCACTTCTGAGGTAGCTCCATGGTTAAACCACAAGGTAAGAAGGCGAAGTATATCCTGAAAAAATAATAGAGTTTAAGAAAAATGCTTAGAAAGGCCCCGCCAAGATATCAAAGTAGAAGTTGATAAGGTAATAGAAAATAGGTAAGATCCCAAAGAAAACAACAATTGCAATCATTGAAGAATTTGTACAATTATTAAGCCTGAATTTTGCTAAAACATAATTTTGAAATGACCTTTTATACAGTCAACATACCTGTAGACTGTCATTGACACCTTTAGTGTTTGCTGCACATGCTATTGAATGGAAATATCCAGTGACAGCTGCAACAACGAACTGAGAGGCAATAGTTGGAAAACCTCTTAAAGTATAATGAGACATGACAGCTGTATTGAACAACGCCCATGCATGCCATGCTTTTGCCCATTTTGTCGCACATTGAGTGGCATTCCTAAATGCTGTAAGGATCTCTATGGGACCAAAAAAAAAAACATTTACCAAGAGGGAAAAAAAAAGATAAAAATTTCAAGATTTATGAACCAATAAAAAATGCTTCCTTTATTTGGTTCCATAACAAGTAATCTGATGAAAATGAGCAAAAGAAGAAATATCAAGCTATTAGCTACCTTGTATGGAATCGTCATCCAATCCAGGTGATAGTGACCACTGCCAAGCTCCAAGTTTATGATACACGCGAGCCAGGAGTGGAACATTTGCATTTGTACCATTCATTGAAGCAGTTGATGCAATAGATTGGATATTTAGGGAAACTGAAAACTCTCTAGCCAAATTCTGCAATGGTGATGTGAATCGTGTAACTGCTAAGAACTTAAAAATGAGTAGTAAATGCTCACAGAAGGTGTACTCATTATAGTAGATTATGCAAGACAAGCTAGAACAAAGATAAGTGCACTTGATGGAAAGAGGATACCTGCAGTCTGGCAAATGCTTCCTTTCGCTTATGATCATCACCAAGCGACCATTGATATTTCAAGTAAGCCAGCATAACTTGAGGAGGCCCATGATATCTTACATTTTCAGGAGACGCTTCTGGATCATACTATGCAACATCCAAAATAAGGTCAAAGTAAGAAAATAAGCACACTTTCATATTCTGGCAGGTTTAGAAAATGCAAGAAGTAGAGACCTGTAAGAGCTTAATTAAGGTAGACCTAGCTTGACTTATCCTTCCATTCTTCCGACAAAGAGAAGCAAACTTGAGCCAGGTTTCAATATCTTCAGTTGGAGGTAAAACAAGAGCTCTAACAGCCAAAAGAACTTGCCAGACCTGCATATTGGAAAATATAATCAACTAACAAGCATAATGATAATGAGACACATAGCAGGGGAAAGAGTACAAACAGCACTAAACTCATTCCACTTAAGAAAATGCGAATACTTTGCGAACAACAGCTCTAACTGCCAAAAGAGGCTGATTTACAAGGATAGCCCTTTCAATTGCCTATAAGATTAGCACCATAATACAAACTTGTTAGATAGTAAACATGCATCATAAGACAACTGTCAGCAAGTACAGATTGAGCTGCCATCCTAACTGAAATCTGAAGTATTAAAGCTTTCCATACTAACCTATGCAGACCTCAAATAATGTTTTCTTAAGAAAGTTACTAAACAATGTTAAGCTAAAGCAAGATACAAGTGCTACAGTGAAAAAAGGCATGGCAGTGGGGAGGGAAGCTTGGCAGGGAGGATAAAGAGACAGAGAGAAATAAAAGAGGCAGCTGGGATCCCATAGAAAATAAAGCTCAATCTCGTATCACCTTCAAAAAGATACTTGAAGTAAATATTGGAGCATTCTTACATTAAAGAAAAAGATAAAAAAATGAAAGAGGAAAATAAAGAATGGGGACAACAAATAAGCACTTAAAACTATTATTTATTATATAAAAATAAAGGTAGAAAGAATTTCTCTCTTTTTCAGTCTGCCAAGTATAACTTCATAGTATTAGATGCAGAAAAACTACCCACTGAATATAGTTTAACGATAGCAATACTAATAGACAGAGTGGAAAACACTTTGCCAATGTTATTGTTTACCTCAACATTACGTTTTGCACCTTGTATCCTCTCAGTCCACATATTGCGAATTAGGGCACGCCGGCCTTCAGCAACTGGATTTCCCACAGGGAGCGTGCAATAATCTATGACCTGCAATAAATGATGGCTTCCCCTGAGTATCATTCTTGCTTACTGAAAAGAACTAAAGAGCAACAAACTGAATCCAAAAATATATGTAGAATAAACCTCCTCTAGTTCTGAAAGCTGCTGAACTCGGACCATATTGCTGTAAGCACGCTCATAGCTTTCCAAAACCTTAAGAAGAAGGTATTAAAAATCATGAAGTCAGTGTAAAAGAATTTGTAAACTTTCTTAACTAGAAATCACAATGGTACCTTTCAAGGAACTGCTACAAAAAATTAGAAATAAACTACTATTCATCCAGTAACATAAACCCTTTTTTTTTCTTTTTTTTTTTTTGGGGGGGGGGGGGGGGGGGGAGATCCTAAAGTTCTATTATGTAATTTCATCATTTTATTACATTCAAAGAAAGAGCCTTATAATAGTCACTCCAACAAATAATAAAGAATGAAATGAATGATGCCAAAGAAAACAAGTAAACGGTACCCCAGAAGACAATCTACGAAGCAGTTCAAAAATTTTAAGGACTGGGGAGACTAACCAAAGCAGCAAGCTCTGTTGCTAGGCACTTTCTAGCTCTCTCAACATATTCGCGTGCCTCATCATACTGAGAAATGTTATAGAGAAGTAAATGATAGCATTCACAAGAAATAATAGAAAAAAGGAAGAGTACGGATAGAAAACTTACCTTTCCCCTCCGAACTAATAGAACAGCTCTGAAGAATGTACCATTGCTGCTTCCATCACCACTAGCAGCAGTGTTCCCTAAACCCCGAAATTTGGTTTCATCACCATCATCTAATCGAGAGACATACTCCGCCATTTGATCCCATTCTCCCATATTCCAAGCAGCATTTGCAGCCTAGAAGAATAAACTCATAAATACAAGCATGATATGGAATACCTTGGTATCTACAACAACATAAACAACCAACCATTGGTGCCATTTCCAATCGAGCAGAGGGCTCAGCTGGAGTCCAATACTCTTTACACAAGTTGTTAAGCTCTTCCCATCGAGCCAAAGCAGCAAGGCATCGCATCCGTCCTGTAAAATACACAGTGCATTAAAATGTTTCAAGAAACTATAGGAAGTAAAATATATTTTCTAAGCTCAAATTACTATGAGGTACAAAAAAGATATGTGAAATTTTTACTTCAGCAAATGAAAACCAAAATAACTGTTGATAATTTGATATATTTACACAACCTTGCTACTGCAACCAACAATAATTTCCAGAGTGGAAAACACACTCATTTCTTTTGAAAAAAAAAAAAGGTGAAGAGAAACATAAACTTCAATAGAACAAGTGAGGTGCTTTGTCTATCAAAAGACCTTCAAAGAAAAAAGAAAACTCTGATCCCTAAATATTTTCATACACATTTATTTACCATTTGAAAAAAAAAATGAAATAGAAAGGGTGCTAAACCATCAGTGTCTGTTTTGCTACAGTAAAGTGCTTCACAGTGTGACTACTGATGCTTTTCTTGCACTGATAATATATATTTTTTTTTAATTCAAGAAGACTTTTGCTCCTGTATCACATATTCTTTTCATTTCTGATAAAGATCCACACCCGTTCTAAGTTGGACAATGTGTAAACAATAATCGTTGCAAAAAATCTTTTCTCCTAAATAAGAATGGTGAAAAAATAACTCAAATATGTCATAAAACATTAAACATACAACTGTCCCACATAAACAAAGAGAATTTTGAAATTCTCAGATTACAATATGCCATCCTAGTTGGATAAACCTGCAGCAATCTTTATTTGTATTCTTTTAGAGAAATTGAGATAATTCCTTTCCTTCATTTTGAAGAATATGGTAATCAAGAGCAGGCAAGAATTAAAAGAAATAAGAATATAACCAATAATTAAACAAGTCATCGTGCTAAAGTTGATACCTAGTGTAGCCTCTAGAACAAGATGTGGGCTTGATGCTTGAGTGGCTTTGGCAGTGTATGCCTTGAGAGCATCATCCCATCTCTGCAACTTCTCATACCTAATAAACACAAACATGTAATTACATTTTCTTCTTTTCCCCCATTTTGACAAGCCTTCATATTTGAGTAAGGCAGTATGAAACTGTAATTATGGGAACGACAAGCAGAAAACTACAGCAACATAAAAGCTCTAGAGAATCACATAAAGCAATAGGAACATTAAATGTCCAATACCATGACTCCTTCAACTGAACATCCAGATTTTGTAGGGCATAGGTCAATATTCCAACAGCAGCCTAAAAAGGTTAAAAAAATACATTTAGACCTAATACATAGACAAAATATTAGGGACAAGGCAAGTAGATAGAAAAACCACACACAGGATACATGTTTATTCACCTCATGCTGGTGTAACTGATTATTTATGTGTATGAGGGCTTCAACTACAGAAACAGGGTTAGCATCCATCTTTTTTGAGAAGGCACCTTCGAATTCCATTTCTTTGTAATGTAGAGCCTTGGCAAAAGCTCGACACTGATATTTGATAAGGAAGATAAATATTTCACTGTACAAAGGACATAAAGAATCATAATGCAGCAAAGCCTTTCTCAAAGAACACATACCTTTTCAGCAAGTGCACCAAGTAGACGGATGTCTATAGGAAGAGGTCTTTCATCGTGTTCCATGAATTCAGCCTGAAACACATTTGTTTTTTTAAAAAAAGAAATTTGTAGATGACCAAAGAAGGGCACTAAGTTGTTTGAGTGCAATGTATTTTAAAGTTTGACAAACATTAGATTCTCTATTAAATGTATGGTATCCAGATTCACCCAGCAAATAGGTGATGTGTGTTACAAATGCTTTGAATACAGCAAAGGGGCTTCGTTATCACACAATTGCTTATATTTTTCTCAAGTTGATTTTTACTATAAAATTTCTAATATTGTGCATGGAACAGTTATATTATATCAACTCTTTAAACTCTGCAGAGAGCAAGAATCAAAAACAACAAAATAATATTTGATCGCATGCAGATTAGTATGCCACCATTAAAGTGAATCTTATAAAGGACACTGTCCTATAAACAGAGTTGAAAACAAGATCACGCGTGAACAAATCTAATAGCTTAGTAAAATAAAATAGAAGGAAAAAGGAATCAGACAGCTTAGGTAAAAAAGGGAACAGAGATTGGCTGAATGGACATACCAAGTTAAGAAGAGTGGCCAAAATTTCAGGAGGAATATTGGGAGAAGAAAATGCCATCTCTAAACTTCGAACTAACTGCCTCTGACTAGATTCATTCAGTTGAGACCAGCAACTAACAAAACCAGCGGCAAACAATTCACGACCAACAAAAGGCTGCAAAAGGAACAGATTAGGAACCTAACCCCAAAGTAAAGGATATACTGATATACAAACATATACTTCATAACATACCTGTAATTGCGCTAGCCGAACACAGGTTCGTAATGCTGGCGAAGGAGATTCTTTTAAAAGTTCAATGCTAAAATGCCTCATCCATTCTGCCCAATCTTCTTTGGTACTGCGCTGAGAAGCCTCTCCAGCAGTGCGCAACCGACCATCATTGACCTATAACCAGACTTTTACATCAGACAAGCCTCTAAATTACATGAAATAATGTACACGAGGTACTTGTTAACAAAACAAATATAACATCATTTGTAACCTGAAAGGACAATCATATCAATATAGAGCATAAGGTGAAAGGCAAAAATGCCAAATTCTGTGTATCCAACAAGCATACACCATAGAGAAATTAAACAAGATTAAGAATGATGTATACACATTGTTGATGCTCACAACCACAATAGAAAAACCAACAGCCCAGAAGTTCATGTAAAACCAGTGCAACATAAGCCCTTCCACTTCAGAAGCTCACAGCAGGAACAGCAAAAAAAGCCCAGGAACAAGTTACATAGCAGATTACTTGTATGTTGAGGTGGCAAATGAAGGGGCTGGATTAGGGTTTAGGTCATGTCAGGTTTGAGTCATTTCAAGATAGGGTTCAGGCTAGTCAAGTTGTTTTTAGACTTTATAGAAGATGAAACCATTTCGTAACAACTTTTAGAGCTTGGCTTTTCATAATCAAATCATTCAGGTTCATGTTTTGCAGGTTCAGGCCATTTTGTTTTTTGAACTTCCTCAGGTTCGATTCCTTAGGATTTTCTCTATGATCATTTCTGGTTCAGCTTAAGCAGGTTAAGTCAACTTTTTTTTCCCTTTAATTATGTTCCCACCAATTTGGATTCAGGCTTCTGAATGATTTTGGTCAAAGCTTATTTTGCCACTCCTACCAGCTACTGCATTAAATTTGATATTCCCAATTCCAAATAAGAGATTGGCTGACCATGCATTCAATTTTATCCAACTTCTCCATGTAAACTGTGAGACTACTACAGTGCCATCATATCTTTTTCTAAAACAAAGTAGCATAGCCAATTCACTTAACTAGATACCTCGTCCAACCAACAAGTTAGAGATAGCCTAAGACATCCTTAGGGTAAATCAATATCAAATTTATACTCAAGGAGATATTTAATAAGTTTTACGGATAACCAGAGAAGATAATCTCCAAACTTCCTCCCCTAACAAGCACTAGACAGTCTTGACATGTTTAGAAATTAACGACTAAGGTATGCAGAAAACAAAAAATATAAGCAGCCCATCATAGAATCAGAAAAGGAGGATACCTGGTGACCTCTAGAATGCCTTTGCACATCACTGACATCTTCAAAAGGATCATTTTCCACATCATCTAATGGGTCACTAACAACCTCCACTGGAAGTTGTCGACTCAATCGTTGTGCAGCCGAGCTCCCCACAATTAATGGCTCGCGCCGCCTTAAACGACCTTCAATTTCCTCAAATTCCTTATGCTGAAAATTTATTTTTGATTAAATTTGACAATGTAAAGGAGCAGAGAACAAGTATTCCAAGCAAATAATGACAGTAATGACATGGTAAGAAGCAATACCCGCAAGCGATGTCTCAACAGAAGCTTGTGTATTGAAGGGATAAAAATAGTGAAGTCTTCTCCAAGGGCATGAGCCAAACAACAAAGTGCATCAACAGCGTCCTTACGGAGCTCATCATTTTTCCTATAAACAAAATAATGACAGTTATAATCCATAAAAATAGAAAGGTGGCTTCCATGGATAATCCATAAAAATAGAAAGGTGGCTTCCATGGAGCCTCCTTTAACATTCTCAGCTCTTGCAATGCTCCAACCCGTTAGAACCATCCATCAGTTATGATTGTTAGTACAAAATTTCCTAATGTTTGAAACATATTATTTGGCTGACCAATTATTACTTTCCATACAAAGTATCACAAAGATCTAAAATTACAAGAAAAAATGATTAGATATGAGTTTCTTCATCAAAAATTGTCAGTTGATTGTAGCATATGACATGATATGGAAAGATGCATGCACACTAATACTCAAGACAAAAGGCAAGTGATGGACCACAAATATGTCAGAAAAGGCAATCTTTCTAGATGCATACGTGTTAAATCAAGGAACAGACAACTCACCCATCTAAAACTAGCTTCAAGTGATGAACAAGAGAAGATATGTGACCTGTAACCTGATTTACAAAAATGAAAACACAAACAAGATAAATGGTGGTTGGATAAAACATAAATCCATAGGTACTAACAAAAAACTAAATAACTGATTCTTCAATGTTACTAAAGTTGTTGCTACATACCTGAACACGAGGTATCAATCTTGTCAAAGTTTTGATAGCAGCACGTCTTATCTCGACTGAAGCATCCACTGAAGCATCCACTTTGAACAAACGAATAAGGGCAGGAAGAAGTAGATGCATATGTTCATCCAATGTCCCTACATGGTAATCATAACAACAAATCCTTTACAGATTATCAATTAAGATTCTTAAAATTGGAAACATAGAGCAAAACAAGAAGCTCCAGTTCTTCAAAACTGACAAATTAGTTGGGATAGGAAAATAAAAGCTTAATCAATGAGATCAACTAGAATAAAAAATGAAATTTCACTGCCATAATTTTTGTAACTTACAAAGAAGAGATTTATAAAGCTATATTCAGATATTTATTCTTCTTACAAAATACATAACCCGCACAGTTGACAGGTAACATGCAGCTTTAAAATGCAAAAAATTCACTCAAGTCCCATAAGTGAAGAAAACTAACCGCCAAACCTTTCTAGGGTATGGAGAATGTCAAGAACATAGGTGTAATCATTGCAACGTTCAGCATCACTCAATACTTGAATGCAACATGGAAGAATAGCAGGAAGATACTTCCGGAATTCATCATTGAGAGCTAAGCAAAGCTGCTCAACAAGATGTAGCACCTAACAAGAGAGGTAGGGAAAGTTTAAGAGATAAGATCATGACATAACAATAATAACAAAAATAATCTATCTAATTATTTCTACCAGTTAACTAAAAAATAAACATACCGGAAAACCACGTGAAGGACGATTACTAGCTGGCAAGCTGAATGATGACCATAATTCAGAAATTAAAGATAGCAGCTCTGGTAAATATTTACGAATATGCTGCATGAGAACATCAAAACTTCAAAATCAAATGGCAAAAGAAAGCAAATGTCAATTACACAGAAAATCTTCAACACCTAAAAATATACCTGTCGCACAATTGACACAAGGGTACCCAGCTTCCATGTTATAAAATCCTTCAGATGATCATCACATGTATGAACAATCTGAAAGAGATCCGGTAAAACCTACAGAAAAGAGAATTTAGTAATCAACCACGGAAAGACAAGCATAAAGCTAAACTAAGCTAAAAAATTAATAGATAACAAACCTTCGGCAAGTATGGAACACAACCCAGACCCATTGACTAACCTCGCAGAAAACAAAGTCAATGATTTCAAGAAATTTTTAACAAATTTTTAAAAACATAAGGATTCAGATAAATAAGTACAACATTTTTTAAAAGGCACATATACAGAACACACCTTGAATATAAACATAAGAGATCCAACCACCTTTTGGTGATAACTAGCAAGAGAAGGATCCCTAAGAATGCGCATGAGAGAGTTTATAGCAACCTGGGTTCATTTATTTTAGCAAAAAAATTAAAAGATTCAACAGAAACAGATAAAAAAGTTTAAAAAGCAAGCTAGAAAGAAGAATAAATTAGGCTGAGCGCTACGGTGGAGTAATAATCTTCAGATGTAGCAAATGATGGCCAAAGGTCCATGGATAGTTCATCCATTGAAGATGGAATATGTTGACCTGAATCACTGGCAGCACGGGTAATATCTCCATGTGACCCAGAGAGGCTTTGTTGATTTTTTTTATGTGCATGAGGATCCAAAGCACCCATGATACCAAGAACCTGGAGACAACCGAAGTGAACTGAGCATCACAAAGAGGCTAAAGAGTTAACTAGATGTGAAGTGCTAGAACAATTACCTTTAGCACTTCTCGTCTGGTAGACCACACTAACTCACCATTCAACAACTTCAAAAGCAAGCCAAGTAATTGCGGGTATTCGTTATATGGAGCAATAACATACCTGAAAATTCCATACAGGAAAACCTTATAACACCAGAAACCCAAAAACAGCAAGCATTGTAACATAGTACATTCATAAGTTACATAATGTGAATCTGGCTCAAAGTTCCTACAAAAATTCCATTAACAAGCATCAAATAGTAAGATGGGAACTTTTTTACCCTAACGTCAATGATAATGTGCTCAAAAGATGCCGTAAAGAATACAGGAAGAGATATATCATCTAAATTACAAGAAACACTACATATAGATATGGCATCATAAGGCAAAATCTAAGTTTCCTCTAGAAATTTTCCATGAGCAACTATTTTCGAAGGAAGTAACATCTCCCTCTTCTTTAAGTTCTGCTTCGCCCATTTCCTCAAGAAACACCTATTCTATGTAGCCAAGGAATGGTTTTTCCAGCACAAACACAAAGCAGTTAAACCTACTAGGCCAATGATCAGATGGGAGACCAGGTAATATCTACATAGTGTAGGAGGGAAAAAAACATCCCAGTGCTACCCGATGAAAGAACTAGAATGAAGTATCAAAATCAGGAAGGAAAAATTAACAGAAATATAATAGTTCAAAGATTGGCCACCTTATAATGAACAATATAGAGTGTGCATGGCCTAATCCTAAGCTAAGACAACAGACTATAATCTCTTTTTTTTTTCTTTTTTTATTTAGTTTGTGTCATTTGAGCATCTCCATGGTACAGAGATAACATAACAACTAGAAAATAAAATAAAGCACGATACATCAACAACTAGCATATCATGTGATCAAAGGAGTAGATATTGATTTTGGAAAGAAATACATCAACAAGACATACAGAAGACACAGAATGGCTTTCAAAACTTGGAAACAAGTGCTAGCCATCATGCTTCTTCTTAAGATGCCGAGTTGAAATCTTAAAAACAGAGAACTTTGGATATAAGCATGCCATGATCATTTACTATACATCTGACCTAAAATGCATAATGTTTCAATGCATGCTCCACAAGAGACGGCCCTAGGGATAAAAGGTGATCAGCATGTGCATTCGGAGAAACTGGAAAAGATAGCATTCGAACATGAGACAAAATAACAATCAATATGGTCATACAGACAGCAAAGCAACATAAAATGTCCTACATACCCAGTGCTCTGTACAACGTGACCAAGAGTAGCAACAGCTACTTCACGTTTTGTGACAGCTGCCCCATCCAATAGTGCTTCAACTATTAAAGGCATAAGTTCCGGGATATATTCTCTCATTGCAAAACCACCCTAAAATAAGTCGCATCCCAAAAATAATAGTAAGAAAACAAGTTATAGAAGAAAACTTGCAATTTGTTACAAAGCAAGCTAGGATACCAAACAGAGGGAATATCAGCAACTTATAAATTCACAATTGATGCAATTATGACTTCTTTCCTAGGTATATTAAGCCAAATAGTTTCCTACAAGAATGGTGTTATGTGTTAAAACTAAAGAAACAGAAATTGACCCACCACTCTAGCAAGATCTCCAACAGTTACAAGAACTCCACTGATGATACCATTATTGGCATTGACTCCAGTTCCCTCAAGTAGTCGAGCCACAAGAGCCTAAAAAATAAAATATTTAATATAATGAAGAACGAATCACAAATAAGGAGGGGAGGAAGCTATAAGAAAAGTGGTAAGAAGAATTAAAAGAACTAAATAAAACCAGGTGAAAAATTAAACCTTGTGGACCGGGGCAATATATGGCAGTATTAGACGTTCACAGTTGCGTATTAAACAACCAAGCAACTTGGCACTCTCTTCTTTGCATTTGTTATCTGCACTGCTGACAATGCAAGAGAAGTCAATAACTGATGCCACATAAAAAGGGCAGAAGTCCTTTTTGTTTACCTTTGCCCTAAATATGTCAATAACTGTATGAGATGACGACGGAGAGCCGGAAGGACATATGCAGGATTTTTCTCAGATAATCTCCCAGCCACTGATATAGCATATTCTCGCACATCAAAATCCTATAGCAAGAGAAACGTTCAACAAAGTAACACTTGGAACAAAAAGCACAGCATTTTTAACACATTGTAAATACTGCCCATCGCCAATAACTGACTTAAATGAGATTGTCCTTGATCTAAGCAATTTCATGTCTCCACACTTTTTGCAAAACTCATTTCAAAGACAAAAGTGATTTAGAAAAATATTAATTTGTTGGGGAAAAACAGCATTAAGAAAGTTGATTCAAGAAGAGCTTAAGGAAAGATAAAGCAAGTCAGTGGGTATTAGACACCACGTAAATTTAATGATGATAGAAACAGAAATCTGAAAAAGATAAGATTTACACAGAGGAAATATCAAGTCTTCTTTATCTGTGGGGAAAAATAGTAGACAAACCCTATTTTTCAAATTGGAGCAAGAAAATGCATACCCTTATTAATTTCCTAATTTCTTTTATATAAAACAGCACTGCCCATTCATGCCTAGCATATATTACCCCATCATTTTTTAGTTCTTTTCTCATAATCCAGCAATTCAATATTTAAGAAAAGACAAGCAACCATCAAGACAATTAATATGCCTATATAGCAATAATAATTGATAGAGGCATATAAAGATGAAATTTTCTAGACAAAATAAAATTAGATTTAATTGCACCTCATCATTTAAAGCAGCAAAAACTGCACTCAGACAATCAGCCTGTGCTAAAAAATCATCAAAACCTCTATTTCCATGGAGAGAGGTAAATATTGAATGGCGAACAGTAACATCAGCATCAGCAACAGCTGCAATGAGAAGCTTCTCTACAAGCTGCAGAAGACCCAAATCAATTTATAAAAATACAAAATGCATCAGAAAGATTCTGAAACAGGTAAATTAGATTACATAAATCTCATGACCATTAATAACTACTAATTAGAACAGGCCAATAAACCTCCTCAACAAGACGCCTTCGCTTTCCTCCAGCTCGGTTTGAACGACTGGAACCAAATTGTGCTGATGCGATACCAGAAAAAGAATTTGCAACTAATTTGCAACAGCATAAGGCAGCATCTTTTCGAGTGGTTCCATCCTCATCATCAAGATACACAACAACTGATTCTCTTGCAAACTCAAGAAGTTCATGCCCCTAAACCAAAGAATAGTTTAGTACTTAGCACAGTCTCCACAAGAAAACCTGTATAATATAGATGTGCAAACCTTGAAATTAAAACGAGCAAGAGTCTGCAAAGCAAGCTGAACAAGGGCAGAACCACTAAGCTCAGACACCGGCTGGGGAATATTTGCAGCAGTGCCACGAACCAAGGCAGCAGCTGGCCTTGCATGAAAATAATGGGACTTCGAAAGAACCAAGGAAATGCAATCAAGAAGCCGATCTTGAATAGTGGGAAGCAGAGATGGAATACTGAAACAGAATCAATTAGTTGTGAGATTAATATCCCTCAGTGTTTGAGGGCATCTGAGTACAGGGCCATGGCTACCCACATACCTGACAGTAATTTGCTCCAGTGATTCAACAAGTGTAGGAGAAAGACCAGCAGCAAACATAACATCAAGGAGACTACGAACATGGAACTCCATTGCAGGTCCCATGGCTTTTGCAATACTTCCAACACAAGCCAAAGCTTCAAGCGAGGGCCTACCCCTGCGTGGAGCAATCTACAGATAAAGCACATGGAAGCAAACACAAATGAGAATACCATAAACTTAAAACTCTAAATAAAAAATACACACACAAAAGAATGCAACAAAAAGACAAACCATAAATCATGAGACTATGAGACTCACTGCATCACGTAAGTGAGAAGTAATTGTCGGCAAATAGTGGACAAGTTCTCCATCCAAAGCGCCAGCCATCTCTCCAAGAGCAATAAACCCACTGGCACGTTCAGCTGGTATTCTTAGAACTGCAAGGATATGGTTCATGCATATCTGCAAGATATCATATAACCAAATGCATATAATTTAAGTAAAACTTGCCAGAGAAAAAGGTTTACATGCCATTTAATAAGAATCTAATTATTAAGGAGCAACAATCACTAACCGTCAGGTAGTTTGTTACAAATCTGTCACGCAGGAAATGAGCAATTCGAGGTAGCAATGAAGTTATGCTAAGCCGAACAAGCCGATCACGATGCTCTAAGTATCTAAGCACAATTTCAGCAACTTCTCTATACCTTGACATCATAAATTCACCAGTGTTCCTGACCAGATAAAGTTCATCCACATCAAACCCCAACATGAATTGGATAACAGAGGTAAATGATGGACACTCGGCTAAAACACTGTATGCCAATGGCACGCAAGCAGAATAAAGCAGAATACTCTTTCCAGTGTACCAATAAACAACACATATACAATCATATATCATTTCAAGTGACACTGATGTAACATATAAAACTATAACACTGACCTCAAAAGCTCTCCAACTGCAAGCAAAGAACCATGTATACTATGAATAGGAGCATTTTTTCCCAATCCATCTTGCGTAGCCTCAAACATCCGATAATACCTGTTGAAACACCAACAGTTTAACATAGAAAAGAACACCAAAAACACACTTGAAAATTTAAGTTCACAAGTTCTTAAGTTGCAATAATAAGAATCACCAAAAAGGAAACAACAAACCCTGACTCATCTACACACCCACACCCACACACACACACAAAAAAAAAAGACAAACAAACAAACAAAGGATAAGGAATGTAACAACGGCAAACAAGCCTGAACTCACCAAGATTAGCCCACACTAAGAACCATGAAGAAAATCTTATACATATGTTCATATAAGAAAATCTTAGAGCTAGGAGTGCTAATGTTCTGTTCAGTTGAAATTTATCAAAAGAAAAAGAGTAAGATGCCAAAATTTAAAAATTAATAAACTAACCACTGCACACGCCAGCGTGTCTCACGTTTTTCAATAACACGAAGGCACGCTCGCAATGCCTCCACAGCATGTTCACGAACAGCCAATGTTGGATCCCTCAATGCAACCCAAATAGCATCCACAAATTCAGGTACATGAACATTGAATACAGTGGAAGCATTTTCTGCCATTTCCTATAGTAATAACAATGCAATGCTTCAATAGAATTACTTTTCAGCAAAAATAAACTAAAAGTCACTAAACAATAGAGCAATTTACCCTATAAAATCAACAAATAATCCTTTACAAGAATCCGTTCCTAAATAACAATAAAAACTCCACATCCCACGCACCTTCAAAATTAAGACAGCAGCAAAACGGCGATACTCTATTCTCTCCCCACGAAGCCACTCCAGGGCAGTTTTGACCTGAGAAATAAGAGCCGTATACTTGATAATTTTCCCTAATTACACTACAAAAATTAGGGATATACCAACAAACCTGAAACTCCACTTCATCTGCAGTCATTGCACCACCAGCTCTAGCTAGATGGCCAAGCACTTTACTAGCAAGGATGAGTATTTCAGGATCACGCTTAACCTCAAACACAGTCCGCATATAATTAGAAAACTTGGAAACCTTGGAGGCATTCTCCCCAAGTGCCACATCTATCAACTCATCGATTGCTCTTAAAGCTCCCATGTTTTGTGCAACATCGTTACTTTCCAATAAGCTTGAAATTCGATCATATAACTGATCCATAAAACGGGAGAATGCTTCCCCGCTAAGCTCACGAGCTTCTTCTTCCAAGTGCTTCTTCAATGCTAAAGGAGCTCCCTCCTGTTCGCAATAATGCAGAGCGAAAATTAGAACTCCATTCGATGAAAATATAATCAATTATATATTGTTGAAGTGATCTGATTGTTAATAGCTAAGGGGTTTAGTAGTACTTAGCCAAAATCTCAAGAATCAAGAAAAAGGAATTACGAATTGTATACACTTTCAAAGGAGAGAGAAAGCAAGGGAGTAAAGAGGAAACAGATTACCTTAGGGTTGCCACGGGTGCAGAGGTCGGCCAGTATACGGTTGAGCGTTTCGAAGCTTCCTCCAGGCGGAACAGAGGCGGCGGGCCCACAGAAGCGCAGGCTCTGTAAAGTTGCCGCCATGTAAGACCTCCCTAAAACCCCAATATACTGTTTATATTGTTCCAAGTGCCTCAGATCTTCGCTGAAAACATTTAACCCAACGACACTCGAAAAGACAACAACTGAAGAGGATTGCAGTTTAAACTAACGATAATAAGTTTTTATTAATTATTAACAATAATGACGTTAAAATTAAGCGTCCTATGTGCACACCGCACACCACCAAGCTTTCACTTGACAAAACAGACAGAGAGCCCTTCACGACGGCCGCACTACACTTTCTTGAATTTCTGCACCTTTTTTTTTTTAATTTTAGCGACAAATTAAAAAAAAAAAAGTTAAACTCAAAAATAGTCACTTTTATTTTACTCAAATTATATTTTAGTCACTTATATTTGAAATGCCAACTTAAATACCTTACATGGTAATCCAAATTAAATTTATTTAATTAAAAACATATTTTCATCCTAATAACTGGATATCGAAGTTGGTAGATAAAACCTATTTGGACTGCCACGCAGGACTGTAGTCAGTGTGGTAATGAAGTTTAACGGTAGAGTGACCACTTCGTAACAAAATGATAACATAAGTGACTAAAATGTAACATAAATGACTAAAATGTAACATTTCAAACATAAGCAACTAAAATATAATCTGAAATAAACAAAAGTAATTATTTTTTAAGTTTCCCATTAAAAAGTTACTGATACTAACATTTAGTTACAATTATTGAAATAACTTATAACCGCGCGCACAATATAACCGACTCTAGTTAAAAATAATAATAATTTAATAATTTATGTTTACCGAAAGCAATCCATGAAATAATAATAATATTAACTAGTTTACGTATCGGAAAATCGAATATATGAAAACAATAATTGTATGTTTATAAAATCCACATATTTAAATTAATTAAAGAATATTATAAATTTTATTGTGAAAAGCACTGATGAATTATTTTGTTCTACTTGCATATAAATCATATAATAAATAGTTAGTGATTAATTTTAGTTTAAAATTTGAGATATAGATTTAGAAGTGAGAATACAATTGAATACATGTATTTGTATTAAAAAAAAAAAAAGAAAGAAAGGGCATTTTATAAAGGATTTAAATTCAGAGGGATTAAGTCGATAAATAAAATCACTTGTTGATGTCAATTTTTAAAAAAAAGGATTGAAGTTGATATTTTTACATGCGAATAAAAGATGAATATTATAGCCTAGTTAGTTAAAAAAAAAGTATATTATTAATTAATGCAATTAATTAAGATAATATCTTGGTTTGACCAAAAAATTTAAGGTGATTTGAAGTTACATGGATTACTTCTTATGTAAACATGGCACAAATATTCTTTCAAAAACAGAAAAAACAAGGTACAAATATAATTATTTAAAAAATTCTTAACCCTAAACTATAAAAAATAGTTTTTAATTCAAAAAATATATAATATTAAAATTAATTTTGAACAAAATTAAAGTAATTTTAAAAAATTAAAAATTCTATCACCGTGTATATATATATATATATATATATGCAAAAATCATATATTTAAAACATAAATATGTATTCGAAAAATTTACAATAAATAATGAAATATGTGATTTGAAAGTGATATATATTTATAATATCTTAAATTAAATATTCTTTAGTAAAAGAGTTACATTTTATATGTATGATAAATGTGTGGTTCATTACGTACAATGGACAAATTTAAATACTTTTAATGAAGTTGACTGTTTATTGTTTAAATGTTTAAAATAATGGAGACATTAAAGGAATTTACCTATATAAACATAAGAGGAGTTACCGCTTCAACAAGTAGATGTGAGGTCTCTCTTGTAAATGTTTATTATGAATAAGATAAGTACACGGTCATTAGTGCTAAAAGTGAATAATCTCTAAGAGAAATATAAATGAATATTATGTGTGGTGTATTTCTATTTCTAATACTAGAAGTTGTGGTTCAATCTTTGGACATCAACAATTTCATTAGAATTCTAAAATGCATTCGGTAATTGATGATTCAAATTGAGAGATGCCATATTGTATGCATGATATTTGCTTGTGTGGAAAATGACAAAATAAGTTACAAACATTTTAAACTAGCAGGGAATTATTAGTAGTTTATAATATTGGTAGGTAATAATATTTTATTATATAGAAAAGTCTAAGTGTATTATAATTATTGATGAATAATTATATTGTATAGACTGGTTCATTTTTAAGATTCGCTGCTGACTCTCTCAACATTGTCATTTCAAGGTTCAAATTTCATTCTTCTCTTAGGAATGCAATATACTTTATCATCGCACCCTACACTTGTTGGTGTATAGAGGTAACTTTTATTTGTAAAGTTATCATATAAAGACATAACTTTATAAGAAATTACTTACAAAACAACACAATTCTATAAAAATATATATCAATAAAAGATATATACTTACGGGAGGGAATCTTATGAAATGATACATTTATTTAGTATTTATATAAATAACATTTCTATTAGTCAATTTTACTATTTTACTTAGAGTGTTGAGGACTTTATATAAACTTTACTTTTTTTTGTCTCAATTTTTCTTATTTATTTTTTTTTTCTAACAGATGTCAACCACAACTAGATGGTAGCCTTGGTTTTCGTCATCTACGAGACTAAAACAAATCTTTTCTGTTTAAACTTAATCTTGAAATTAAGAAATCCGGAACCTTATTAGGTTTGAATTTTAAGGTCAAAATATAAAATGAGGGAAATGTGTTCAGATTCAATAACAGAAATCCTTAAAAGAGATAGGCAAAACGAAAAGATTTTGGATTGATGTGTGGATCCCGGATTTGGGTCCCTTTTGTTTGCACTGATCGATGGTAGTGAGAAAGTCCGAGTGCGAACATGACACATCCTGATGGAGGGTGCAACTGGATTTCTTTTGCCTCTTATCTCGGTCACTCTATGCTCCTGCGTATTGCTTCAATGCGTCCACCAAGGACTAGTTTGGGGAATGATACATGTATGTGGAGGGGAAACTAAAGTGGTAGATTCCCTATAGCAGCTACTTACACGCAAATTACAAAGAATAAATTGGATCCTAAAGAGTTCCTACGGCAAGTCTTTTAGACGATTACTCCTAAAAGAGTGCGATAGTTACTATGGCTTTTAAGTCGCAACCGTTTGTTGACTAATATTGAGCGATGTGGAAGATCAATAACAGATGACTTGACTTGTGCTTTATGTGGAGCTACTCAGGAAACAACCTTGAGATGCATTTCTCTTGTTCTTCGTTCCAAACATTGCAGCCTTCTGTATCTCTTTTGTCGAGGCATGTTTCATCCTAGTTAATGTCGTTCCTAGTTTCTTCCCAGTCACACTCATCGTTGCCCTACCCATCTTATTGTTTTGCCTCCTAGTATCTGCAGGGCTGGCCAGATCAGCAAATACAGAGTCCGCTGATATCATGTATCATTATGTTTACATCCCTGCCTATATCCTTGTCCCCCTCATGTATGTTATAATTTTATAACAGTATATTGCAGGACCTTAAACAAAATATATGTGAGACAAAAACCATAAGATTTGAGTTTGGGTCTTTGGGATGATGATTAATTGTCGTTTGTGGGATTTCAAAGTTTTGAGTCCTGTGATGTTTTGGTCTTTGTCTGTATTATGATCCTATCAATGATTGATGCTTTGGCTTTGGTCTGATAGTAATCATCTTCTTTTCATCCTACTTTGTAGTGCTTGCTACTTGAACTTGACTCAATTAAACACTCTAAGACAGACAGAAGATGGTAATCAAAATGTAAAAACCAGGACAGAAGGCGGCAATGTTTGGAATGAAGAATCAGAGAAATGGTGTTGTACATAGTTCTGATGATCCTTTTCTTTTTGCTTCTAAAGTACTGATGAACCTAAATTAGCATCGAAATGAGCAGAAGGAGAAGGAGAAGGGGCCACGTAAGACTAAAATAATGAAAGTAGAGAGACTAAAGTAACCAAAAATAAATTATTGACATTTTATTTCATTCTAATACTCATCTATAATCTATATCTATAATAATATACATAACCACAAATTTCAAAAAATAATTAAACTAAAGAAAGTATCATTTATTTTTTATCATATTATTAAACTTTAAGTATCACATATAGAAAAAAATTATGATAATATTATTTTTTTTAACATTAATACCATCATAAGTTTTTATTACATTTGCTCTTTTTGATATAATATTTAAAATTACCCATAGCCCTAACACTTAAATAGAAAGGTAATGTGTTTCAGCACACTTAAACCCACCTCTGGCAACAATGTCAATGCCAATCAAACTAACACTCAATTAGCTGACATTATTTTTTTTCTTTTTAACTTTTCTATAAATTTATATTATGTGAAACAAACACTCTTAAAATTGTTTTTTTATGCATCTATTATTTGTTAGGTGCAAGTGAAAAATGTTTCATGTGTTTATTTTGAAAAGAAATTCCAACCATCGTTTTTTAATCACTGTAATAGGCCAATTTTGGCCTGGGCCCGAAAAAATAATAATCGAAGCTAAAAAGGGCCAAATTGAAAGACAATCATTAAATTGTGGCCAAATCAAAAAGATAGAGAAAACCAAGGGATTATCCAATTTTGTTGACTTGGTAAAAGGCTAAAAATAGAAAGATATTATTTTATTTTATTTTATTTTATTATTAAATTAGTTAGGCTATTTTTAGTAAACCCCATGTATATAAATATGTGTATCTTGTTCTTTGAAAGGGGGTTACTTTTAGTGTTCTTACTTTCATTTGGAATTGGATTATTCTTTATTTTCCTATTTCTATTGAAATTGAATTATTTTCTTTTCTCTTTCAATTACGTAGGAATTTTGTCCATTTCATTTCGATTTCTTTGTTTTTTTCTAAATTCGTCCAATTACTTTTAGCCCTTCCTTTTTTTATTACTTTGCAATTAAGTTTTCATTATTTTGTTAGCCCTAAAATTTGTTTTGACTGCATTTGATCCTCCTTGAAGCTGTGTGTTTTGGAGGTAGAGATTATTTCTCTTTTGGTCCCTCTTTGTTATTCGCACGTTCAAATTGGTCCATTTCCTTTTATTTATTTTTGATTTGCCCCAAAATTTTGCTTTAAGGTTCGATTTAATCTTTTTTTTTATTTTCGCTATTTTATTATTAAATTAACTAATTTAATATATTATTGCTATTATTATTATGTTTCTATTTATATTTATTTTGTTATTCTAATATTATTATTATTTACCTAATTTTTATTTATCTATTTATATTTCTACTAATATTATTACTTTTTTTATTTTCATTTCTTTTATTTTATTTTTTCCTTATTTTATTTCTTATTTTTTTCAACTTTTCCCTTTATTTTATTATTTAATTTTTTTAATTAATTCTCACTTATTTACTTATTGTATTGTTGACATTATTTATTTATTTCTCTGTAATTATTTTTTTCCCTTGTTATCATTGTTTCCATTTTCACGTTCATTTTTATTACACATATCTTTTAAAATGTTATTTTTACTCCAATTCATAAAAATGATTTTTTCAAAACAAGGCAATACTCAATATTTGGGAGTTTTGAGAGGATTGTGCCCTAACTTATTGGGCTTCGATCCTTCTCGTCGATCTTAAGTGACCGAGTACCCTTTTGAAAACAAGACGCATGAGTTTCAAATAAAAGCCTATTCTCAGGAACTCGAGATGTTGCACCCTAACTCACTGGATGTGACATTTCGTTATCTCGAGGTAAGGATTTTTTTTAAAAAAAAAAAACCTGGACAATGTTTGATATTTGGGAATTTTGAGAAATTGTGGCCTAACTTACTGGGTTTCAATTTTTTTCAAGAAGCCCAAATAATTAAATATCCTTTTAAACTTTGATGCACGAGTTTTCAAAAATCAAGGGACAAGCTTAGTTTCGGAGATTTGAAGTGTTGCATCCTAACTTACTGGGTGTAACGTTTTATTTATTCGAGATAAGAGGGTCTTAATTTTCAATTCAATTTACTCAAATTTTCTTTTAAATAAAAGGATCGTATTATAAAATCTTCTCAATTTTCCGACACCAAGACATTAATTAATCAACTAGGTACTAATTTTGGGCGTTACGAGGGTGCTAATCCTTCCTCGTACGTAATCGACTCCCGAACCCTTTTTCTCAATTTTGTAGACCAAAATAATTGTTTTAATAAATCAGAACGTTTTATTAAAGTGATCAATTTTAAGGTGGCCCAATCACACCTCGAAAAAAGATTGGTGGCGACTCCATATTTTTAAAGTCGATCCCCGTTTTTTAAAAATTGAAAAATGGTTTCGACAGCTTGGCGATTCCACTGGGGATATCAATAAGAGAGTCAAGCCGCGATTTGATTACTTTTTGTCTTTTTGTCGAAAATTGAAAATTTGGTTTTTAATATACGATCCTCTCATGGCATTTCATCTGTTTGGTGTTATGACTTTCATTATTCTATTCATGTTTTTGAGTTTTTATATTCATTCACATTGCATTGCAGGACTGTTGTGGTCACCCCTTTTAAGTGGGAGTGAAAAGCTATTTCCTTCATGAGGTTTTCACCTCCGTGCAGGACAGTGGATCACTTCCGGGATACATCCGTACCTATGTCTTCGTGAGATTTTCATCTCCGTGCAGCTATAGGGAAATGTATTCCCCTGAACTGAACTCGGTCCATATGAGCCTATAATGGGTGAGGATCGAGGAATCTGCTGGTTCAGGTACCTCAACTCTAGAGCCAAACTACATGTAGAAAACCCTAAGGGCCCACCCTAGGAAGAACTACGCCAAACCCTAGCGATTACCTCGATAGGTGTTTATTCCTTTTTATCTACCTGGAGTTATGTTTTTGTTATATGATACTAACTTGTTGTGCTTTGTTTCGTCATGTTTGCATATAATTTCATACTTAAAAGGTGTTGATTCGTGTTCGATTTCTGAATTAGAAAAGCTTGGCATGGGGGACAAATTCCTTGATAAAGTAGAAGATAATACGGTTGTCCGTATATGTAGTCTATTTTGTGTAAAGGATATTGTCTTTTAGTAAAGTTATTCTAAATGAAATTAAATCAGAATTAACGCCTTTTATTTTTGAATTCATATAATGCATTTGCATTGCATAGCATCATATACATTAAATTTCACAAAAAACCCTATTAATTAAGAAGTCGGTTCTATTTAGTTACCCTGGAACGCTAATACTATACACGAAAAAGAACAAAAGATATGGATCAGAGGTTAGAGAGGTTGGAACAAATGCAAAAAGAGATGCAAGACCAACTGCAGGCTCAGATACAAGAACAGCTGGCTAGGATCCAGCAGAAGATGAGGGACCAAATGCTGGAGTCCCAAAAACGCATGCTGGAATCACAAAACAACATGATAAGCCAGCTGACACAGTTGTTTAAAGGAGGGTTTGACAAGGGAAAAGGCCCTATGGTTAAAGGAGGGTTTGACAAGGGAAATGCCCTATGGTTGATACTGGAATGACAATAAAGACTCTGTTTGTCCTACGAACTTTGCCCCAGTAAACGCTCGAACACAACCACCAAAGGTATCTGTTAATGTCCAACATCTGTATCAAACTGGTACCTCGGTACCAGTAAACTTTCCAACAGGCTCGAGCTCCAATCCCGAAGACAATCTGGTAAATCTTCCGGTCACTGATTTTGATGATGCAGCAGAGGTAGAAAAGGCGAAGGCTGAGCTTCCAAAACAGTTCGAGGTTCGCTGCAAATGGTTAGAAGAAAAGTTCAAGGAGTTAGAGAGTGCTGATTATTACTACGAAGTTGACGCAAAGGAACTTAGTTTGGTCCCGGACTTGGTACTTCCTCCGAAGTTCAAGATGCCAGAATTTGAAAGATATAATGGAACCAGCTGCCCTGAGGCTCACATCACGATATTTTGTCAAAGGATGACAGGGAATGTCAACAACGATCAGCTATTGATCCACTGTTTCCAGGACAGTTTGAGTGGGGCTGCAGCGAAATGGTACAATCAATTGAGTGGGACTCAGGTCAAGTCATGGAAAGACTTAGCTCAGGCCTTCATGAAGCAGTATGGCCATATAACGGATATAGCGCCTGACCAGATCACACTCCAGAATATGGAGAAGAAGCCAAGCGAAAGTTTCTGACAATATGCTCAGAGGTGGAGGGAGGTCGCTACCCAACGTCAACCGCCGTTGTTGGAAAAAGAAACAACTATGCTTTTCATCAACACTCTAAAAGCCCCATTCATTAACCATATATTGGGAAACACTACCATGAGCTTCCCAGATATAATAATGTCCTGCGAGATGATAGATAACGCGATAAGATATGGGAAGATAGATATAGAAGTAAGCACTCAAAGGTCAAACCTAAAGAAAAATGAAAATGAAGTGAACAATGTGAGTAAAGGGTATTTCAAATTGGTTACCGTAGGCCAGCCGAGGGCCGTGACTACTAGCTTTCAAGGCCCTTCAATGCGGGAATCTAGCTCGAGGCTGAACTCAGAAAAACTCCAGTTCACTCCCATCCCGATGACTTATAAGGAGTTATACCAAAATCTGTTTGATGCGCGTGTGGTAGCTCCGTTTTACTCGAAACCTGTGCAACCTCCATACCCAAAGTAGTACAATGAAAACGCCCAATGCGAATACCACGCGGGAATCACGGGGCACTCGATAGAAAATTGCATCCCTTTTAAGAAGTTAGTCGAAATGCTTGTTGACATGGGCATTGTGAAGTTTGACAACCCGTCCGGTGTAGAAAATCCGTTACCCAACCATGTTGATAAGGGGGTAAATGCGATAATCAATGATGTGGGAAAGAGAATTTAACCTTTGTATACATTTGGGTGTTTTGAACAATGGGACGACAGAAGAGATTCTTGTATTCTTTAGGGTTAATCTAGAGTGATATTCAAAACACACTTGTTGCTTTAAGCCTAAAGGCAATAAGAATACTTTTGTGAAATAGGCTTATGTCCAGCATTCTTTATTTTCAATAAAATGCATCTTTATTTCTTATTTCAAACAATTGTTCTTCTTTATTGCCATTTTATTCATGATTACATTCTTGGATTCTATTGTTTTTCGGATCTTGCTTCGCCCACATAACAGGTCTCCAGATATCAATGATATGAGCGGCACTGCTGCTAACTTAAAATCTCTTTTTGAACGAGATATGTGTTTAGTAAGATCTCAGGACTTTGAAGATGACTAAGGTTGTAGCTTATCTTCTGATCTGTTGATAATGGTGATGAGAAGCAAATCTCATGTTGCAAAGAAACGGTGGAACCCATAATCTTTTTCTATGTGGGGCATGTATATCGTCAGGCTGATTTCGCCAAAAGCCTCTGACAAGTAGCGATTCATCTTTTTGTGGTCGATGATTACGTTTCCAAATGGACGGAGGCTACTTCATGTACCAATGACGCGAGGTCAATAGCCAGCGGATACTATGTCAATATGGAGTACCAAAAGATTACATCTGACGATATACTAAATTTAAACAGCAACACGATATCAGAAATGTCTGGTCTATTTAAGATTAAACACCATATTGCCCAAAAATGAACGGTGCAAAAAAAAAAGGATCGTAGGAGCCTCTACCAGAACCTCTACAGGGGCAATATTTTCCTCGTTGATTTATAGAATGAATGCAGTTTTGTCTGTTAAACTTGAGTTTTCCTCTCCACGAATTTTGGCAGAGTGGGAGTCGAATAAATTCAGTTCCGATGATCAAATGAACCTGATTGAAGAAAAGAGGTTAGAAATTATCCGTCACGATCAAATACACCAAGATAATACGAAGTGATGATGAAAAGATCATCCAAAAATTTTATCAAGGAAACTTAGTTTTGAGAAGGATCCTTCCCATACAAAAGGATCTCAGAGAAAGTAGATGTCGAATTGGGAATGACCTTACCCCTAGAGGGACATTGATATTAACCAAGATGGATAGCAAGAACTTGCATGTCCCTGCGAATTTGGATTTAATAGAAAATTACTTCGCTTTCAAAAAGAAGAAGAGAAAAAGGGAAAAAAGAGGGAAAAAGTAAAAACAAAAAAAGAAAATAAAGAGAAAAACAAAAAGAAATGGAAAGAAAATAAAGGCCAATGTGAAAACCCGCAAAAGGCGTTTTGAGGCCAAAGGGGATTTGAGTTGAAAACCCAAAAAAGGCGGCTCAAATTTGGATCGAAAGTGGGGCATGCGGTAGTCCTACTATGCCTGAGTTAACAATGAGGAAGTATGCTACATCTTGGGGCATCGACAAAGTACTTCAGATCATCTAAACACATATTGAGCTCAAAATGGTTATCAAGAAGTTTGTACAGAGAAGCTCAGGCTGTGATATCTTGGGCACTTAATTTTCTACTCTACCCATGTTTGTTATCATTGATTACCTTTTTTTTGAGATACGCCCCAATCAATTTATTTTTCTTGGCTATCTTCGATTAATTTAATTGTTTCGAGCTATACTCTTAATTAATTTCATTTTTGTCCCTTGCCATAATCTCTTTCAAGCACTTTGCATTGAAATAAAGATTAAAGGACTAATGATATTTTCACGAGAGAAGTTCTGCTTATTACCCTGGAAGTTTCTAAATAATACGGGAACCTGAAACAAGACTGTTGTTTGGAATTTACCAAGCCTAGGGGTTAAAATTGTCTTAAAGACCTCCTCTTAAGATTTTCTGTCAAAAATATCATCTTCACAAATAACGAAGAATGTCAACCCAAGTTTGAAAATGGGATCATTCTCGAGAGAAATAATATTTTGTATTCATGTAAATATCATGTATACATATCTGGTCATGACACCCAAGGAACGGTGTAACAAACGAAATTGATGGAAGAAGAGTTAAATCATATACCCTTGAATTGCGGTAAGAATAGATTGAAAATCAGATTATATTCCCCTGAGTTGCAGTGGAAGGGTTTGAAGATGGTGCAAGCCCTATGTCCCAGAAGTACAGTGGACTGGACCTTGAAGTCATAGTGGGGCAAACCAGTTGAACAAAATGAGATTGTTTCTACAAGTTTTCTGTCAGAAAATATAAACTGAACAAGAATGCCCACGTCAGTGAAGCGATAGCCTTAACAGACAGCAAGTAATGGTAGCCCAAGCTTTAAAAATGGGATCTTTCTCATGGCATTCTGCATTTATACAAATTTCATTCATAATACATTTAGTTAAGAGCATTTGACTCATTCTGATCATGGCATCCTAATCATTTGACATAAGCATAAGCCCTAGGAAATCACTTTTACTAATAGATTCCCCGGTGGACAGTGTAACAAAATTGAAAATTACAAATTTCAGCAGATTTTATCTTCGCTGAGTGGAGCGGAGCAGATCAAATATAGCAGATCTCATCCCACTGGCAGGAGTGGAACAGATCAAATTTTGGCGAATATTATCTCTATGTATCGGCAATGGAGCAGATTTCAGCCACCAGCCTTATCTTCACTGAGCAGCAGTGGAGCAGGCTAAACTCCAGATCTCATCCCACTGGCTGGAGTGGAACAGATTAAATTTTGGCGGATCTTATCTCCATGTATCGACAATAGAGCAGATTCAAACCACTAGCCTTATCTCACTGAGCAAGAGTGGAACAGGCTAAATATAGCAGATCTCATCCCACTGGCAGGAGTGGAATAGATCAAATTTCGGCGAATCTTATCTCCATGTATCGGCAATTGAGCAGATTCAAACCACTAACCTTATCCTACTGAGCAAGAGTGGAACAGGCTAAATATGACAGATCTCATCCCACTGGCAGTAGTGGAACAGATCAAATTTCAGCGAATCTTATCTCCATGTATCGGTAATGAAGTAGATTCAAACCACCAACCTTATCCCACTGAGCAGGAGTGGAACAGGCTAAATATAGCAGATCTCATCCCACTGGCAGGAGTGGAACAGATCAAATTTCGGCAGTCTTATCTCCATGTATCGGTAATGGAGTAGATTCAAACCACCAACCTGATCCCACTGAGCAGGAGTGGAACAGGCTAAATATGACAGATCTCATCCCACTGGCAGGAGTGGAACAGATCAAATTTCAACGGATCTTATCTTCATGTATCGGCAATGGAGCGGATTCAAACCACCAGCCTTAACCCCTTAAGCAGTAGGGTAACAGGCTAAAAATTACAGATCTTGTCTCACTAAGCAGTAGTGGAGCAGATCAAAGACGGTAATCCTTAACTCCCTAAGCAGTAGGGTAACAGGCTAAAAATTACAAATCTTGTCTCCCTGAGCAGTAGTGGAGCAGATCAAAGACGGTGAGCCTTAACTCCCTAAGTAGTAGGGTAACAGGCTAAAAATTAGAGATCTTACCTCTCTAAGCAGTAGTGGAGCAGATCGAGGTCTATGAGCCTTAACACCCTAAGTAGTAGGGCAACAGGCTAGAAATATAACAGATTTTATCTTCGCTGAGCAGGAGCGAAGCAGAGCAAATTATAGCAAATCTTACCCCACTGAGCAAGAGTGGAACAGATCAAATTTTGGCGAATCTTATCTTAATAAGGTAGTAATAGAGCGTTTTGAAGCGGCAATTTCTATACCCTCGAAGATGCAGTGGGTTAGAGCGATGCTACTTGAAGAGAAGAAGCGCTAAGAAGTCAAGACTCGGCCGGCCCAGGCAAATTTGGCCTTTTTCTAAAGTCTTTGCTCCATTCTCGTTACACGAAAATGAGCAAAAAGGGGCAGCTGTAATAGGCCAATTTTGGCCTGGGCCCGAAAAAATAATAATCGAAGCCAAAAAGGGCCAAATTGAAAGACAATCATTAAATTGTGGCCAAATCAAAAAGATGGAGAAAACCAAGGGATTATCCAATTTTGTTGACTTGGTAAAAGGCTAAAAATAGAAAGATATTATTTTATTTTATTTTATTTTATTATTAAATTAGTTAGGCTATTTTTAGTAAACCCCATGTATATAAATATGGGTATCTTGTTCTTTGAGAGGGGGTTACTTTTAGTGTTCTTACTTTCATTTGGAATTGGATTATTCTCTATTTTCCTATTTCTATTTCTATTGAATTATTTTCTTTTCTCCTTCAATTATGTAGGAATTTTGTCCATTTCATTTCGATTTCTTTGTTTTTTTCTAAATTCGTCCAATTACTTTTAGCCTTTCTTTTTTTTATTATTTTGCAATTAAGTTTTCATTATTTTGTCAGCCCTAAAATTTGTTTTGACTGCATTTGATCCTCCTTGAAGCTGTGTGTTTTGGAGGTGGAGATTATTTCCCTTTTGGTCCCTCTTTGTTATTCGCACGTTCAAATTGGTCCATTTCCTTTTATTTATTTTTGATTTGCCCCAAAATTTTGCTTTAAGGTTCGATTTAATCTTTTTTTTTCGCTATTTTATTATCAAATTAACTAATTTAATATATTATTGCTATCATTATTATGTTTCTATTTATATTTATTTTGTTATTCTAATATTTTTATTATTTACCTAATTTTTATTTATCTATTTATATTTCTACTAATATTATTACTTTTTTATTTTCATTTCTTTTATTTTATTTTTTCCTTATTTTATTTCTTATTTTTTTCAACTTTTCCCTTTATTTTATTATTTAAATTTTTTTATTAATTTTCAGTTATTTACTTATTGTATTGTTGACCTTTTTTATTTATTTCTCTGTAATTATTTTTTCCCTTGTTATCATTGTTTCCATTTTCACGTTCATTTTTATTACGCATATCTTTTAAAATGTTATTTTTACTCTAATTCATAAAAATGATTTTTTCAAAACAAGACAATACTCAATATTTGGGAGTTTCGAGAGGATTGTGCCCTAACTTACTGGGCTTCGATCCTTCTCGTCGATCTTAAGTAACCGAGTACCCTTTTGAAAACAAGACGCATGAGTTTCAAATAAAAGCCTATTCTCGGGAACTCGAGATGTTGCACCCTAACTCACTGGATGTGACATTTCGTTATCTCAAGGTAAGGATTTAAAAAAAAAAAAAAACCTGGACAATGTTTGATATTTGGGAATTTTGAGAAATTGTGGCCTAACTTACTGGGTTTCAATTTTTTTCAAGAAGCCCAAATAATTAAATATCCTTTTAAACTTTGATGCACGAGTTTTCAAAAATCAAGGGACAAGCTTAGTTTCGGAGATTTGAAGTGTTGCATCCTAACTTACTGGGTGTAACGTTTTATTTATTCGAGATAAGAGGGTCTTAATTTTCAATTCAATTTACTCAAATTTTCTTTTAAATAAAAGGATCGTATTTTAAAATCTTCTCAATTTTCCGACACCAAGACATTAATTAATCAACTAGGTACTAATTTTGGGCTTTACGAGGGTGCTAATCCTTCCTCGTACTTAATTGACTCCCGAACCCGTTTTCTCAATTTTGTAGACCAAAATAATTGTTTTAATAAATCAGAACATTTTATTAAAGTGATCAATTTTAAGGTGGCCCAATCACACCTCGAAAAAAGATTGGTAGTGACTCCATATTTTTAAAGTCGATCCCCACTTTTTCAAAGATAAAAATGGTTTCGACAGCTATTATTAATTATGTTTATTAATTTAATTTAAATATATTTCCTATTTATCGTGAACTATTGTTATAATTGCTACATATTGATTTGTCTTTTTATTAAAGAAAAATTAACAACATAGTTTATTTTCTTATATAGTGTTAAATTTGTATATTATTTAAAAACTAAAAGAAATATGTATATATTTATCATTATATAGGTAACAATAATTAAAATACATTATTTAAAAACTAATTAAAAATTAAATGCGTAATTATACATGTAATATTAGAAATTAGTTAATCTTAAATGAACAAATGAATTGCTTCGTATATTCATTATTTAATACTAGTAATATGTGTACGGAAATTATATATTTAGAACCTAGATATATATAATTAAAAAAAATATTATAATAAATAATAAAATGTAAGAGTTTAAACTGATTAAAAATAACACACGAAATATGTTTGATATTAAAATTAAAAAAAAAATTATGAGTAAAAATAAAATATTATATTTTACTAACCTACCTACAGCTCGGGTGTGTTTCAAGGTTTATTACTTTGTTTATATATTTTTGCAAAATCTAAATATAATGAAGAAAGAAAAGATGAAAGCCAGTGACTAGTGCTGAGAAGCGTTGTTGGCTGGCAACAAGCGCTAGATCGGGATGGCAAAGAAGGGAGAAGGGGAAAAGGGAAGGAGAAATTTAGTGGGATGTGAAGAGAAAAAAATGGAAAAGTATATTGTCTAATAAAAAAGGATAAGATGTTTTCGTAAAAAAATCTCGTTTTCTGGGAAAACAATAAAAATGTTTTTCGTAAAAGTTTTTGAAGGTAAACAAACAGACCTTTGTATGGAAATGCGTTTCCAACGTGAATCGCGATTATGGTAAGAACTAAAAGGTAAAGACCGTTGACGGCCACGGCCATTACGTCAACGTCGACTCGATAGAGAACCAAAAACCAACGATTCTCGTAAACAAAACGACAAAGAAATAACTAAGTATCAAACAAAATCCATGGAGTTGCACCATACCTGTGCAAAGATAAAAATGCGCACGCACCCCCTACCCTAATCACACTGAATTTAGAACATTCCCTACGCTACCCTGCGCCGGATTTCCCCCATCTTCTCTCTCTTTCTCTGTCTAATGGCCACTTCTTTGCAAGTAAACCGCTTCTGCATCCGTGCCGCTTCCGATAATTTCGGCGGAAAATCCGGAGCTCTAAGTTTCCGGAAGCCTCTCACCGTCAGATGCTCCGGTGATGTCGCTTCTTCCTCTTCCGTAGCTGTGGATCTCGATAACTTCGATGCCAAGACTTTTCGACGTGACTTGACGAGGAGCAAGAATTATAACCGGAAGGGGTTCGGTCACAAGGAGGAAACACTCGAGCTTATGAATCGGGAGTACACTAGTAAGTTAATCTCCAAATAGAAAAAAGGCCGAAAATCCGCTTATTTATTTAACATATAGAAAGGATTTCATTTGAATTCTGGTAGAAAGTTTGATATTTTTTGGATAAAAAAATTTCAGGTGATATCATAAAAAAGTTGAAGGAAAATGGAAACAAGTATACATGGGGAAATGTTAGGGTAAAATTGGCTGAAGCATATGGTTTTTGCTGGGGAGTTGAGAGAGCTGTCCAAATCGCTTATGAAGCCAGAAAACAGTTTCCCGATGAGAAAATTTGGCTTACAAATGAAATCATCCACAATCCAACTGTTAATAAGGTCTATACTTGCTCTTTTCTCCACTACGAGTATTATTTTACTCAGATTATACTATAAAATGATACAAAATTTCTTTGAAATTAATGAATTACTGGGTTTATTAGTTTCTTTACATAAATATAGTTTTTTTAAAATGCAGCGATTAGAGGAGATGGAAGTTGAAGTTATTCCAATTGAAGAAGGGAAAAAACAGTTTGATGTAGTGAACAAGGGCAATGTTGTGGTTTTCCCTGCGTTTGGAGCTGGAGTTGACGAGATGTTGACCTTGAATGAGAAAAATGTGCAAATTGTTGATACAACGTGTCCTTGGGTAGCTAAGGTATCTTCTGCTGTAACTGGTTTGCTGTTTTAGCAACTAAATCCTTGCAATTCAGTTTGATTTTTGTTTCTGTTATCAACTTTTGACCATCGAAATCACGAGTTCTTATTTCTTTTGAAGGTATGGAACACTGTGGAGAAGCACAAGAAAGGGGACTACATATCAATTATTCATGGTAAATATGCTCACGAGGAGACAATCGCGACTGCATCTTTTGCCGGAGCATATATCATTGTGAAGAATATGACTGAGGTATGTCATAAAGTCGCTAGTATTCTGTTCTTGTGTTCTTATAATTGTTTGTAAAAATTGTTTCTCCATGTTGCTTGATTTGTGGAGGCAATGTATGTTTGTGATTACATTCTTGGAGGTGAACTCGATGGATCTAGCTCAACCAAAGAGGCATTTATGGAGGTATAGTCTTTGTTTTTTAGTTTCTTCATATGTAAGATGAACCTGCCACTGTGAAAATGTTCAGACGATTATCAGCTCTTTTGCAGAAATTTAAATATTCCACTTCAAAGGGATTTGATCCAGATCGTCACCTGGTAAAAGTTGGCATTGCGAATCAAACAACAATGCTGAAGGGAGAGACAGAGGAAATTGGTTAGTGGCACTCATGCACCTATCACAAAACACCTTTTGTTTTGCAAGGAATTGCTATTTGAGAGTTGAGCCACATGTTACATTTTCGGTTTAACAGGAAAATTAGTAGAGAGGACAATGATGCAAAAATATGGAGTGGAAAATGTCAATGATCACTTTATAAGCTTTAACACAATTTGTGATGCAACACAAGTAAGTCAAGCATTTATGATCGTTTGGTTTCCTTTATAAATTTTTGAATCTATTTTCTTATGGAGGACTTTACAGCAGATACTGTTTCTTCACGTATTCTTGCCTCTCAACTGATTATATAACAATTTTTCTGTTAGTCATTGAATTAAACTTGATTTATCATCTTTTTCACAGGAACGACAAGATGCAATGTATAAGTTGGTGGAGGAAGACCTGGATCTTATGTTAGTAGTCGGTGGGTGGAACTCAAGCAACACCTCACATCTTCAAGAAATTTCAGAGGACCATGGGATCCCCTCATATTGGATTGACAGTGAGCAGAGAATAGGTCCAGGAAACAGAATAGCTCACAAATTGAAAGTAAGTCTGAATCCAAACTAATCCAATTCTTAATCAACTCCTAATTATGCCAGTCAAAGAATTGCAATTTTTATTCTGACTATGCATCTGCTGTGTTGTGGCAGCATGGGGAGCTGGTTGAGACAGAAAACTGGCTACCAGAGGGTCCCATCACAATTGGTGTTACATCTGGTGCCTCCACACCGGATAAGGTTAGTGTACAGTTTGGTTTACTTATAATTTGCATGAATTGTATGTCCTTTTTGTACTCCTTGCTTTGTAGGGTAGAAAAGTGAGGTTGGAAGGGGGTGTGTTTAAGAGTGAGAGAAAACATTTTCAAAAGTGTTCTGTAGGAGAGAAAGTAAGGAGGAAGAAAATAGGAAATATGATTATTTTTTATCCTTATCAGGAAAAAACAACGACAACAACATTTTGAATAAAAAAGATATATTACCTACCTAGCATATGGGTGGGAAGAAAAAACATCTATTCACTCTAATAACTACCAATAAAGCCTAAATGTTTTATTCTTGCAAAGACTCGAGATCACTTGTTTATAGTATGAACTTCACAGCTTACAACTTTATTGGATTGTAGATAATGCAGGCAATGATCATACCGCACATGTTGTATGAGCTGATATCATGATTCATTTTTATAACACAATCTGGTTCGTACATTATATAACTAACCTTTTTCTGCTTAATTGTATTAACCAGGTTGTCGAGGAAGCCCTCATCAAGGTGTTTGATATAAAACGCGAAGAATTGTTGCAGGTAGCATAAATATAGGTTTACAGAGGTGAATCAGCCTTCGATGCTTGTTTGGTAAGCACAAACTTGTCAATATAATTAAAACAGCGCAATAGCATGTACCCTTGAACTGTAATGCTGTATGTTAGTATATATATTCTTATTTATTTATGATATATGTAAACTTTGAGTACCCATGTCACAGTACACAGATCTAGACCAGGGTGAAGAGTAGTGAACCGGATTAGTTTTCATGGGTTTTGAAGACATTGCCTTTAGTTCAACGTCTTAGTTAAATCAGCCGTCCTGTTTGATTTGAATTCTAAAGAAGTTGCGGTTTTTTTTTCTTTTAAAAAACTATATCTGTGTTAATGTGAAGCAACCTTAGATTAGTCTATAATCTGACATTTTTAAGAGGTAACAAATAATGCATGTTTGATTTAACCTCTAGTAGATTTGATAACGCGTAAGTGTGATAGTATTTTTTGTCATAATCGTGTTTAAAGCCTTAAATTATGTTTCTGTTCTTTTATACTACAGTTTTATCCCCCAAAACATGACCCTTTCGTGCGGAAAACAAAGTGGAAGATGCTCGTCGCCTGCGTTTCTCTGTTACCCAGTTCTACGTTACAATCTCATAGTCGGTAACTAGCAAATAAACAGTTTTGCAAATCAATCTATACAAAATCATGATGATAAAAAAGAAAAAAGAAACCCCGATAAACTTTCTTCCCATCGGCACAGGGACCTACGCTTAAGACGCATGAGACATAGGATGTGTTCTCCATTGCTTTTGGGATGAACTTTTCCCTAAAAAAGTACTTTTCTCTTCAAAGCAATGAAGAACAGATATCATTGGAGCAACTTTTTTAATCTTTTTTATGTACTTTTTTAGAGATAAAAAAGTAGTTTTTTTTAACTTTTCTCAAGCTAAAAGTCCATTTGGTTAGTATTTTACCGTTTTACCCTTACATTTTTTTTTCCTTCACATTAAAATAAAATAATACAAATATATTAAAAGCATTAATTAAAAATAAAAAATAATTTTTAAAATAATACAATCTGTCAATATCTAATTACAAATATTTAATTATTATATTTTAATATTTTAATATAGTTTATATATTCTAATTAAATTTAATAAATAATTAATATTAATTACTTAGAAATATTTAAAATTAATATTATATATTAAAATATTAACAATAAGTTATAATAAATTATTTTATATTATTGCTAAAATATCATAATATTAACTAATTTGAGCATTATTTAAATACATATTTGTTACTTTATAATATCATGTCTAAAATGGACATTTTATTTTTCAAAAGCACTTTTTGATAGTAATACCAAACACCTAAAATCTTTAAAAGTACTTCTCAAAAGTACTTTTCCACAACACTTTTTAGAAGCACTTTTCAAAATCATTATTTAAATATATATTTGTTACTTTATAATATTATGTCTAAAATGGACATTTTATTTCTTAAAAGCACTTTTTGATAGCAATACCAAACACCTAAAATTTTCAAAAATACTTCTCAAAAGCACTTATCCACAACACTTTTTAGAAGCACTTTTCAAAAGCATTGTCAAACACATCCATAGATTTGTCCAAGACCCGAGCTACCTACACAATCTATTGGGCTGGATATTTAATAGACCACTCTTTGCATCAGGCTACGTGTCCAGTCTTATAAGCTTGAGAGGGCTGGAGCTAGGACAAAGCTGGTACAGCCCATATTAATAATAAAACTAATATCTTATTTAAATCTAATTATAAGAACATATATATATATATATATATATATATATTTTTTTTTTTTTAATTTCAGGTTTTGTTAAACACAAGGAATGATGAAACTGTAAAAACACCTAAAAGCAAGGAAAATACGGAACACCGAATCAATCAGGCAGTATTACATTAACATCAACAACCAATCAACTTCCCAAGCTGCGGTTAGTAAAACAGAGTCATTAAAAAAATAAAAAGAAAAACTCCATTGCTGACATTCAAAAAGAAACAACTTGTACAGATTTTGCCCCTTCAAGTGACACTAGTGCTTCAATAATAGCCTTACTCACTATTGTTTCAATGAGCTACTTTTTGATCTCTTTAACTCCCATGGCGGTAGACAGCCTTTATAATGAGAGTGCAAAAAGAGGGAAGACATTGACACTTCCTTTTGAGGCATTGAGATTGAGGATAAGCAACTGAAGGCGCTTCTTAGCCTCTTCTTTTCACTGTCAGGTCGGAAGTTGGGGTCATGGCGCACTGCAGACGCTTTCAGAGCCTCAGGAAGAATGCAGTTGCACAATGAACCTACAAGAAGGATCCAATAATGACAAGGTGAAGACCGACTTCTAATGACCTAAACAAGACAGGTTACCGTAGCCATTGATTCTGCTTCGGTTATAACCTATATCGGTAAATCATCTCTATCAACAATAATCATACAGCTTCAGCATAGGGCGTATATCATAAGCCTACTAAACATCTCGTGCTCTAGAAAAGTAGGAAGTAACATGTGATAAGCAACTCTCAATGGCAGAAAGTAAAGAGAGGGTTGCCTAAAGTGTTGAATTAAAAATTTCATTAAGGCTCCATCAACACCATCATATATACTAAAGCATTCAAGCAAAGATATGTTGTTGACCCCAAAGAATTTTAGGCTCAATGTGTTCTAGTACCAATTCTTGCAAGTCGATTCACCCACTTTGGTATATGGTTCCCTGTCAGCTTATAACATATATCTTCACAGAAATGGTTGCAGTTCTTATAAATCAAGTTATACGAGTCACCATTGTAACTTGCAGATTGGTGTTCCACAAATTCTCTTAGCTGGACAGGATCCAAGCATGTTGTTCCCATGAAAATTGATTTCCTAAACTTGAAGCCGGGGCACTGTTGAGGTTCAACCTCAAATACACCACTAGTTGGGTAGTCATGAGCTCCAAAGGCATACTCTACACCTTGAACTGTAAGCATGCAAACATCATGAGAATACTATAAAATAATGCAAAACTGTGTAATTTCTTGTTTTATGAGAAAAAAAAAGTTTATTCAATTTCATGTCTCATGACAGCCATCAGATACACTTCCGTCCTTGTTTATAGATAACCATAGAAACCTTGAGAATACATCTAGGAATTTATGAAGCAAGGAGAAAATGAAGGTTTTTACTTGTCATATCATAGTTAGTCTAAAGAAGATGAGTTCAGACTTCAGAAATCACTAAGGACCCAGCAGAGCATTTATCGGTGAACAATTAGAGGCAAATGCTAAGTTTCTGATACAATAAATCTGCACCAATTTACTGTTTGGTCCCTCCTTCCCGGCCTAACAATAGACAACAACCTTATGCTTCCCCGGTGCCAATGTGATTGCATAGTAGCAAAAGCAGTAACTAGTTACTTGAGTTGCATTACAGTCTCGCATTTTTGCAAATTAAAAGAAAGATAATGACTGACATCTTTTGCATTCGAAGACTTTTAGATACCATTATAACAGTTTCAAGCCAAATAAATGCCCAAGAAAACTGATGAACAAAGAAACAAAGCTAACCTTCAACCCCAGTGTGAAAGATACCAAGACCTGCCCAATAAACATAGCCATTGACATTTGTTAAGTCATACACATTAAGGTAGACAGGAGCATTGCCAGGACTACAGCCTGCCGACTTTGCTTTCGGAAACATACAAAATTGAGTACCGGAATTGCCTCGGCGTCGAAGAGGCATAATAGAGTGCCAACCATGTTTTGGTTGCAATTTCATTGATACTGAAGAACAAATCAATACCTAGCTCCAACCTGCAGATATACAATGACACCTATATTATGTTTGGAGAAATACAAATATGCGAAGGGTTTTAATTCAGCTGACAATCTAACAGCTTTATGATCCCAATGGAAGTCATCTCTTAGTCCTCAATGCTAAAATACTCAGTTGAATGAAATACCACAATTAGTCTAAATGAACATATAAGTACACCCCAGATCTCATAATAAATTACCATTAGATTCAAGATTTCAAGCATTACTGTATTTGGAACTTTTCTTATTTTGGACTAATATAATGCAGGCACCATTACCAAGGAAATGCAAGTCTCCATATAGACTTAAAGCAATATAAAGAGGCAGATCGAAAGACCCCAAAAGATGGAGTTTAAAGAGAAACCAAGTAATGGTACTTTGCAATCTTAACACTAAACAATGAAAGTCAACTAAAAGAACATGAAGGAGCAGTGCAGCTATTTGTTGCAACTAAAGATGCGAAAACAAATCAACCAACAATAAAAGGAGCCAAACCCATGTTAGAAAACCTCCAAATCAAGCACACATTGTACACACAATGATAGAAAGGAAAAATGGAGAATAAAAAGCATGAAAGAAAGAAACAGGCCTCAGTGGAGAGAACTGTCAAGAGAAGAGATCCATGATTGAGAACACCACAAGGAAAGGTTGGCCAAAATGCAGGGAAAAGGCATTGTGAGGAGTCAGAGTAAAGAGAGGAGGGTGTGCTGTGAACTGAAAGGCTGAAACCCACACATTTGGCTCTGCTGTTTCTTTTGTTTCTTCTGACAAAAACCAAAGGCGGAGTTGCAGTTTACAGAAACTATTTGTCCTTTCCATTTCTTGGAAAGCCGAAAATCTATAAATTAAGAGAAACACGTATAAAATTAAATTTCTAGTAAAGTATTGTTTTGCTATCATAATAAAAAAAAGGTTAAATTTTGCTATTAGTCCCTGTAGTTTATGAAAGTTATGGATTTAATCCCTGCACTTTAATTTGGTCATTTGTAGTCACTGTACTTTTTGAATTTTAAAATTTCAGTCCTCTCCAAATGATAACAGTTAAATTTATTAAGTTTAGCTATTTTCAAAATCTAATGCAACAAACATATTATTATATATGTAATGTCATGCTAACTTGTTGTTTCCGCATATTACTCACTAAGAATTCGGTTAATGGATTAATGATTGTCATTTCCGTCAAGACTAAAATTTCAAAATCTAAAAAGTATAGAGACTTACAATAATCCAATTGAAAAATATGGATTAAACCTACAATTATACGCATAATAAATAACTAGTAATTAGATATAACCAAACGAGTTTAATTGTCACTGTTTAAGTCAGGATCAAATTTTCAAAATTTAAAAATACAAAGATTAAAAATTTCAATTCAAAAAATATAAATACGAAAATTAATCAAATTAAAATATAGGAATTAAATCCACGCCTAAAATACAGACACTAATTGCTGAAGTTAACCTAAAAAAACCCCCAATTGCTAGAATATTTTAGTTTTCCCTTGCTAGATGCTTTTTTCATTTTCACCAGACACAGAAAGAGATATGTGTTATAGTAAAATTAAGTAAGGTAGATGGCAAACGTATATTGTACTAGATTTGAATTTAGAAAAATTAAAATTCTATTTACCATTTTGGATGGGAAATTACTATACCATCCTTGTGTATTTGAAATGAGCTATATTCTCGTAAGAATACTTTTCTCCTTTCACCTTTTTTCTAATAAAATCAATGTAAAATTTGCAAATCATCAATATTTATTTTAAAATTATTTTTATACAGATTGTTTTACCCATATTATTTATATATTTTTTGATAATATAGTTGATTTAGTGTTTTAAGTCTATTTCACGTCAACTCAAACAGATGACGATATTATAATAAATAATTGAAGTACATTTGATATTCTTAATATAATATATTTACCTTTTTAAATTTCTTTTTACTTGTAATTTAAATTATTTTTTATTTTACGTATATATTACATATATATTATTGTTATTATTAATTTCAAATATAACTCTTTATTATTTATTATTTGTTATTTTTAAATATCTTAAATACATTAATGTGGACACCATATTCGAATTCCAAGCAAATTCATCTACCCATCTCAATATAGAATCTATATAGTAGCTTTCATATAAAAAAATGTACAAATTGTAACAAAAGAATAATCCTCTACTTGACATGCCAGCTTTAATCTGGATAATCGTGATTCTAATAGTTTAATTATTAATTGAGAGATTTGAGAAGAGATCCAGTAATCATGTTCTAAATTCCTTACATCAAAACTAAAACCATCAACCCGATTCAAACTAATGAACTAAATCCATCCAACTGCCCCATTGAACAAGCCTCATGAACTGAACCGAAGCCATCCAACCATACCATGCTCATATGAAATGTGGGAGATTTATCCAATCCTATATCATTTTGTAATTCTTGATTACGAGGAGTTAGAAGTTTGATATCTGCAATCGCTACGATGTGTTGAAGAATATCTTTAAACACGAACTAGAAACTGAAACACGAAAGTTGACGACTCGCAAGCAAAGCATTTTAATAACATGCACTGGTTAATGTAAAAATATTAATAATTCTTCTATCAACTAAAAGAAGGGCACTCCAATATGGTTGAACAAACTTTAGATCTGCAAAACAAACAATACCTTGGTAACAAAAGCAATCCAAGTCCTTGCAACAACAAAGATCAGTATATATATTCCCTTCAAATTTTATAATAGGTAAATCTAAAAAAATATATCAGTTTAGTGATAGATTGAGAAAACAAGATTTGTCATGCCAACAAAATATAAGGTTGCATTGATATCGTTTCTACAAATATGGTGTACAAAGCTCAATTTGCATTTTCTAATTTTTTTTTTTTTTTTTGGTATAAGAGTAAAAGAGGCAAGCACATATAACTCTAACTTTGGATGTTTAACAAAGCTCCATGCCCCTTCTTTTGGACATTACAACTTAGATTGACGTTGCAAAAGTTTGGCAGCTGAATATACAATCCTGGCATCACCTGCATAATGGATTGACATTTACTTCAACATTATTCATATAAATATTTAATTGCAGATTAATGCTTAAACAATACCCAAAGCAATGATAATCTAAATGTTGGAGATATTAAGTAGAGATGATATATTTGGAGACTATATAGAATTAAACAGTACTTCGAGGTGCGGGTGACGCTTTCCAAAGAGAATTATTTGCCCCACACAAAGTGGCTAGAGGGTTAAGACAAAGGTCTTCCCGGAATACAACGAAGCTTTTGAATTTCTTTTGATTAATAAAATCGATAAATTCTCTAACTCTTACTCTAATTTCTGAAATTGGATTGATTGTAATGTACATTGTGACCATCATGGTCCCTCTATTTATATGCACTCAATGGATACTATTTTGAAGAGTCACAACCCTTCATGTTGGACATACTTTTTAGAATAAACATTTCCCATGGAAATGTATCCATTGGATGATAAATTATCACTTTTTAATTTTAATAGTGCTCATGAATAATTAATTTGCAATTTACAATTTCCAACAATCCCCCACTAGATGACTAATTCAAGAAAATAAGTACACAATGATTATGCATAAAGAAGGGTGTTCGTAGATTAAACATTCCTTTAATGCAAACTCTTAAAGTATCAACAAAGTGAATGGTGGCTAGCCACTTGAACCATCACACTTAAAGTCAATACTGAAAAAAATTCACATAACCGTAACATATTAGAGTAAGAGTTTATTTACTTTAGCACCGTTATGGCCATGTACTCATCCTGTTTCACGAACATGTATGAGAGAAAACCATAAATAAAATCTCGTTGAAGTAGCAGCAGCACTTCATGTCCATATAGGTGGATTTCATGACAATTAATGTCCATCCATTAAGAGTAAAACTCATCCTCCTAAAACATAAACACTAAATCCCGATTCGTAGTGCACGTTGTCATTCGCTAACTTGTTATTACCCTTTGAACCTCGAAACTAACTTTTGGTTAGAATAATGTAGGGTTTCCATTATCAATGACGCGATTAGAATGGTTTTGATCTCATCTTAGTGGTGGTACTCTTAACCAAATACTTTGACAAACCTTTTGCCAATGGATCTGCTAAATTATCAATTGACTTAACATAGGTAACAGTTATCACACTGTCTCTAATCAATTGTCTCACATACGCATGTCTAAAACTTATACGTCTAGAATTTCCATTGTACACCTTATTCTACACTTGAGACATGGTGGATTCACTATCATAATATACTTGTAACACCCCGAAAATTTCTACAGTAAGATATTATCCTTGATATAGTAAAATAAGGAAATAAAGTGACAAGAAGAGGAAATTTGAGTTATGTCATTGGGAAGTATATAATGACATATTAATTCAAGAAAGGACTAAATTGTAAAAATGAGAAAAGTTTTGTTGCTCAATAGTAAATACTCAAAATTTGAGGGGTTAAAGTATAAATATGGAAAGTTGAAGGACTAATAGTGCAAATATTTTAGGGTGGAATAATCTAGAAACTAAGGAAAATGAATGAATTAGGACCAAATTGAATAGGTGAAGAATTTTGAGGGACTAAATTGTAATTCTACCCAATTAAGTGATGACTTAAGGATGGAATTTTAAAAGATCACAAACGGCAAAATGGTCAATTGGAAGAGAGAGAAATCTAGAAAGTAATTATGATGTTGATGATATTTTATAATTATTTTATTAGAAAAATATTATTTTAATAGATATTTATTATTATTTTATTATTTTATTATTTTATTATTTTATTTAGTATATATATGTGTGTGTGTGGAAAGAAAAAAAAGGGAGAAGGGGGAAAAGAAACAGAATAGCAAACGGGAAAGAAGGGAAGAAAAAGAGAAGGAAAAAGAAAAAAGAGAAATTAATGATTTAAAGCTTGGATGTTTAATAGGTAAGTCAATTAAGCCATTTTCTTTTAATTTTGATGTTTTAAAAGCTTTAAAACAAAGTCTTGTTAAGATTAAGTTGATATTTTGATAGTTCATAGATTTTTAAGAGTAGTTCATGTTGAGCAAGAAGATGAAATAGGGGTGTAATTGATAGAATTTTAAGTTAGAATGAAAAAGAGGATTAAATTGTAAAAGAGGCCATAAGTTTTATATAGTAGGGATTGAATTGGAAGAAGTTTTAAATTTGAGTTCTAATATGAACATTGGATGGTTAAGTTAAATATGGGAAGAGATTAAGTAGAAATGAAGTATGAATTGAGTTGTAAAAGTAAGTAAACTTAGTTAGGAATTAATTGCAAAATAAACTATAAGAAACAGTTTTGTGCAGCAACATAAGTTTAACTTTGAAAAATCACCAAAAATTGTAGAAATCGAATTAGAGGATGAATAAGATATGAAATTAAATATTATTGAGTCTATTTTCATATAAAAGAAACATAAAAAGTAAAGGAATTCTGTATTTTGAGATATTTATATTTTTGTGAGACTGGTTCAGAATAATTTCAAGATCCTCTATTCTGACTTGGGAAAATCATTAAAAATTGTATAAAAATAATTTTGAGACATAATTTATACAGTTAGATTCCTGAATGAGTCTATTTTCAATAGAAATAAATGAGAACATCATTTGAATTCTGTACAAAGAGATAATTAAATTTTACCGAAGAGTGGTCAGAACTGTCAAACAGTAAAATAAGGGAGATTTTAATGAATAAACTGTACTAATTGGCTAAACCAAAAAATCTAAAAATTTTATGGTAAGAAGATATGTGAGCCTAGTTTCAGGGAAAATTTGCGGATCTTAATTTGGAGTTCTGTAGCTCAAGATATAAATAATTTAGTGACTATGATTTAAATGGACAGTTTTAAAAATAGATTTAAGTAAATAGTGAAAGTTTTGATAATGTTACTTATAAGCATGTTATAAAAATTAAGGATGTGGAATGGAGTGGAGGAGGAGGAAAATATGTATGAATATTCAACCAGCATGGCTAATTTGCATGTTTTAGGCTCAGGGATTAAATTGAATAAAAGTAGAACTTTATGGGTGATTTTGTAAAAATGTCAAAAATGATCAAATTGCATGTAATGGATTATTTTATCATTTAAATTACAAAATTGAATGAAAATATTAATTTAGATCAAGATCAAGCGAGAACATGTTTTAGGGATTAAATTGAAAAGTGTTGAAATTATGGAAAATTTTGATATTTCATAAAATTCATGGGCCGTTATCAATATGTATAAGAATAATGGCTGTAAACAAGGATTAAATGACAATACTTTTATTTTTCTGGAATCAAGGATGAAATTGTAATTAATTAAACGTTTTAAGGGTAAAATGGAAATTTTGCCTAAAGCATTAATTAAATGTATTAGAATATGAAATGAATGAAAATGACGATTAAATTTATTTATAAAGATTCGTGCAACTAAAATATGAGACTTGAACGTGGAAAAGAAAAGATATCGAATTGGTGAAATTATAAACATAAACAAGTAACGAGGTAAATTAATGTAGCTTGAATTGTATTTTTAAATACATGAAATCTTGATATAATGTATTACCTGATTTAAGTTTATGAAGAAATGGAAAGAAAATGATATTCATCTTGACATGTAAATATATGATTATTTTTTTACGATGATACAAGAAAATTAAGCATACTGAGGCGAGTAATATAATTCAAGTAAAACATGTCGAGAAAAATAAGCACGTTTAAGTGACAACATGTACTAATTGGCTTCAAATATGAATGTTAGATGAAATAAAATATTTGATAGATAAATTAGTAACTCCGGTAATGCTCCGTAACTCTATTCCAGTGATGGATTCGGGTTGGGGGCGTTACAATACTGAAATGGCGAGCTTACTTTGTGGCCACAACTTTATATCTAGCAAGAGATCTCTTAGTCATCCCACTTCCTTGCAAGTAGCTGCCAAGGCTATAAATTCAGCCTCCATAGTTGAATGTGCTATACAAGTTTGTTTCTTAGAGGCCCAACAAATAACTCCACCCCCGATCGTAAAAATTCATCTCGGTGTGGACTTATTGTTACACTTGTAATTCAACTTGCATCCGAGTAACCTTCTAGTACCGCGGAATAATTATTATAGAATAATCTCAATTTTTTTGTTTTCTTAAGCCAAAAATCCTACAAATTCCTTTGCAATGATCGGTACTAAGACAATTTGTAAATCTCAACAATTTTCACATAGCAAATGCAATATCGGGTCTAGTACAATGCATTACATACAATCGACTTCCAATTGCGCTGGCATACTCAAGTTGCGCTATAACCCTGCCATTATTCTTACTTAACTTGAAGTTCGAATTGTATAGGGTGTTCAAATTCTTGATATTCAAGTGTTTGAACTTTTCTAATACTTTCTCAATGTAGTGGGATTGGCTGAGTGCAAAGCCCTGTTGGGAAATGTGTCCATATTGTAGTAAACATGTAACTATTTTCTATTTATTTGAACGATGAATAAATAAGTTAATTTCACATTTCACTATTATGTCTTTTGTATTTATGTATTTTATATTTTGCATGTATAGCGATATCGTGACAAGCAAATATTAGCTCATTATTTGTCTAAAGCTTAAATTGAAGATAAGTAAAAGTAACATTGTAAAGAATGTTTACATTGCGAGAAAGACAGATTACTTCAGTAGATAATCTAAATGAGTCTGTAATCTTGTAAAAGAATCAAAGTAAGCATTTGATTCAAATACTGAGAATGATTATTATGTCATCTACAATTTCAATTGAGAAGATGACTAGTCTTGGCTATCGGAGCAGTTGACTCCATGAGTAGAGACATAGATGTATTCATTGGTAGAATGATACATTAGATTGGACCAAAGATAACTTAATTCTAAATCTGTTTTTGAATTAATTCACTTGTGACGTTCATGGTGTGATTTATCTAAATCTTGAGTTAGTAATTGACCATGTGTATGCAACTCATGTGCTTTGATATAAGTGGATGCTTATGCTCTAAAGATGATTAAGCCTATAGCCGGTATTTTGGGTACATGACTTGTGTATGGCGTGACTTTACTAGCAAGAGTGGAATTCATAGTTCAATTAAAGAGTTAATTATATTATCTCATTGGCATTGTGTGGATTGGTAAATATGGAACGTGGTCACGAGTTGCTTGTTCTCAAACGAGCAATTTATCACAGTTATTTGTTAACAGTGATCATATTAATTATTAAGAAGACACAATGGTGATAGTGAGATAAAATAGGATTGTACTGAGTGAACAGATTTAACTCAAAGGAATTAAGGATATCATATGAGGGTAACATACACATGACAGAGTCATTAGAAAAAGCAGTTGGATGAATTGCATTCCTAAAGAGTATACAATAACGAGTTTTCAATCATGGTACTTCTTGTGGACTGACTCCATGATTAGCTAATTACAAATTATTGGAACGATGCTTCTGAATATAATTACAATCACTAAAGCCTAATGTATATGTTCAATTGGTCCCTCCGCTAGCTTAACAAAAGCTTGAGCAGATTGCATTTGAATTAGAAGAAAATTCTACGACTTCGAAAATAATTTAATTGAGTTAATATATTCAATGTGGAATTAAATTAGGTGGTCGTGAGAATTGTTCAACTAGAGAATTTGACTAAAGAATTTTCTTAAAAAATTAATTTAGAAAATCTAAGTGATTTTTGAAAAAATTATTTTTGATCAAGGAAAGTTAAATTAATCAAATCAATTAAAATTAATATGATATTTTTGAAAGTTAATTTTCAAATCAGACAATTGGCCCAATAGATAATTGAACTTGAAAATTGGACCTATGATTATAAATTAGACCTAGGAGTCCAAAATTGAGACCAAGACCCCAAAATTGGTCAAATCGGGCTTGGTATGTGAAACTAGGCTGACAGTCTAACCGGCGGCTAGACCAGACCAATAATGTAATACCCCGAAAATTACTGTAATAGGAAAGTAAGATATTATCCTTGATATAGTAAAGTAAGGAAATAAAGTGACAAAAAGGGAAATTTTGAGTGATGTCAACATTGGAAAGTATATTATGATATATTACATTATTAATTCAAGAAAGGACTAAATTGTAGAAGTGAGAAAAGTTTTGTTGCCCAAGAGTAAATACTCAAAATTTAAGGCGTTAAAATATAAATATAAAAAGTTAAAGGACTAATAGTACAAATATTTTAGAGGTGAAATGATCTGGAAACTAATTCCGTTTTGGGATATTAGAAATCAAAATAGGGTTAGGGATTTTCGATTTCTTTTAGGAATTTTTATTAAATTAATTTTAGGTTTTAGGATTGGGTTGGATTTATTAAATGTATATTAGCTGGGTAGGAGTGCTGGGGGGTAAGCTGGTGGGCCAGTGGTTGGGGCCTGGGAAAGTAGTGGGCTAATAGCCTAATACATATAATATATAATATATAATACTATTTATTAAGTTCAGTTATTTCGGTGAATTACTCGATTTTGAATTGAATTAACCGTTTACTACAATTCCAAAAAAATTTTTAATCGATCTCCGACCGAACTAGATCAGTTAACTGAACGGTTAATTGAATTAGATCAGTTTGATCAGTTAACTTAATTTTAACCGAAGTTTGAACACTGGTCACGACTTTAATTTACTTTTTCTGAAAATAAATATTTTTAAAATGTATTTTTCATTAAATCAATTTTTAATATTAAAATATTTTTAAATATTATGAAAATGTAATGCAAATTATTTTTCAAATGCATTTAGATAATCAAATAAAAAATTGCTAATAATAAGTATTATTGAAAGATATTTTTATTTATTTATACATAGATGTATCAGCCCAAAAATAAGCGAAACAAATGACTTAATGATCTAGTATCCGAATTCCGAACAAAAGCCCACTGTGATTCCCCAAATTTACGGCTGTTTTTCTTCCGCATTCGGCGGCTGTAGTAAAATCTCGTTTCTTTTTTCTGGTTTTCTTTTTAGGATTCTCAATCAACGACAATTGAATTCCCAGGTATCCCATTAATTGCTAATTATTTGGTTCTATTTCGGGATTATTTGATTTCTTTGCCCTACACTTGTAATTTTGGTATGTCGGTATAATTTAGATATGGAAATGAATTCAAGGTTTTTGTTATTTAATTGATAGTTACAAGGAATTGAAGAGTAATGGACAACATAGTAGATTCCTTAAACAGCGCCTACCAAGAATTTGTTGGTGCGGCAGCTCATGTTCTCGAAACTAAGGAATCTTCAGCTGCCCAAAAGACGGCAGCCACCGATGCTGCTCTGGAGAACTTCAAGCAGAAATGGGAATTATTCAGAGTGGCTTGTGATCAAGCTGAGGAGTTCGTCGAGTCCATCAAACAAAGGATTGGATCCGAGTGCCTTGTCGATGAAGCCACTGGCTATATGGCTGGGAAGTCGGGGCAGCACTCAACCGGCCTTCCTCCCATCAGTGCCGTTCGTTTGGAGCAGATGAGTAAAGCTGTACGGTGGCTTGTGATTGAGCTGCAGCATGGTTCGGGAAATGCTGGTGGTGCAGCGGCTCATGCCCACCCTTCGGCCCCTTTCGATGCTAGATTCCCTGAAGATGCTGCTCAGTAGGTATTGTTTGCTCTTCTTCTATACACTACAACAAGTGGTTTTGAATGCTGACCCATGTTAGTTCTATGATTCAATTCTAATGTTCATTTCCTTATTTACATTGAATAGACATATCGTAAGTGTTTAAAGTTGCTGGTGTGAGTGATAATAATCCCTTGGTATATGAGTGGTTATTTGTAGAATTCTATGGCATCTTTTGTTTTACTACTACAAATCTATTTAATGATGTAAATCATACTGCAACTCTGCCAGGATATTGGTTACTGGGAAGCATCCTATCTCAATACTATGTACTTTTTTATCATCACGAGTTCAATAAATTTATTTGTTTTTGCACAAGTATCATTAGACGTTTAGTAAAGTGAAATGAGATTCTGTATTTCGTTTGTCTTTGTTCCTACTATATAATGTTACTGTTATTGATTGAGTGTTGTCTATATTGCTTGGACTTGGTTGAGGCGTGGATGGGGGGTGCGGTGCGAGTTTTGCATTGGTATGTTCTTTTACTTTTATTTTTTGAAAAAAAGGTTTTGTACATATCCAGTCTTTAGAGGATTATCCCCATACTCATGTCCGGATACACGTCAAATATGGATTTTAGACTCCGGTACATCAACAAAAATTAAGATTTGTGGCAATATGGAGCAATGTCATGTGTTAGAAGAAAACAGTGTATGGGCATCCTGACAATTCATGGTTTACAGATTGTTATGGTGTATGTTTCAACTTTTAACATCCTTTGATAGATCTTTTTATGTTTCCTTGAGTGCCCATATTCGACATCCTTATCTAACACTCACCTCTGAGTCCTATCAACACACATTAGTTAAAAAAGGTTACTAGATTGCCTTACCAAACTTGTCGTTGTCAACTATGTTGTTTAATAGCTTGTTTTGCTTCAATCTTGATTTTTCCTACAGTTAATATCTAACAGTTTTCTTTATTATTTCTGATGATAATTACTGTTCATATTACCCTGTTCAAAACTTACAACTTTTATGAAGAACAGACAATAAGGCTTCCCCTGGTTTTGATGACATAGCTCATATTTCATATTTTCTTTGGCACAAGCACACACATATACGTCCACAACTCGATGAAAACATTACCATATCTACATGTTTTTGACAATTTACGAGATTGTAAACATATACTTCATCGAGTCTTTTCTTGCTGAAGAATCATAGAAAATGGAAATATTACGTAAATGATACGTATGAATATGATTGCATAAGCGATTTCATGAAAATGTGCTTTATTATTCTGATTAATGAAAATTCTTTAGGTTAAAATTAATCCTAAGTGTGCTAAATTACAACTTTTCAAATTAAAAGAAAAAAAAGGGAATTATACTGAAACTTGGGGATTTCTTCTCACATTCAAGATGGAGTTTTTTTGAAGGTTTTCTAGTTTTTTAGTATCAAATACACATTTTCTTCGATCCATAACTTAGGATATGATTGGAAAAATAGCCTTAATAAGTTGGAGATGTTAGATTTTAATTTTCAATTTATCGATTAATATCCATCCATCCTTAGCCACAAATCTTAGGTAAAGGTATATTGGGATCCTTGTATTAGGAGTTAGATTGTATTTTGTCTTTATCTACTGAAGAAAATGAGCAAATTAGTTTTTGTACATTAAACCAAAAAGTAAACTAATCATTTCTGTTAAAAATTTATCAATTTTTACTATTAAAAGCTGAGATGGTTGATAAAATAGCTATACAGTGACACATGGCATGTCATGTACATATTATGTTGACATATAGTAATAAGTTTTTAATAGTAAAAATGGACAGAATTTTTAAAAAAATAAGTTTGTTATTTAATTTAACGTATAAGAACTAATTTATTCATTTTTTAGTGTAAAGAATAAAATACAACCTAATCTCTAGTAAAAAGATTTCTACGATATTTTTATCCAAATTTTATTAGATTATTGCCGTTAGTTTAGTATCTTTTGCTTATAAAATTGTAATCATTAAAAAGAAAATGAATGTCTTACACTTTTTATAACATTAAATTTTGCCGTGTCAAATGTATCGACATGATTAAATTGCCAGGCTTATTCACCATTTAATACCCTAATTTTTTATATGCACAAATGTGGAATACTTAGCTCATCACTTCACTGAATAGGTTAAGGGTAAAAATAGAAAAAACAGGTAATTACTTACTTAAAAAAAATTATTTTAACTTTCATTTTAATGTCATGTCGGCAAATAACATATGATAATTTTTTGAAAAATTAAATGGTGAGTTAAAATGATTTTTTTTTTTTTTTTTTAAGTTGGAGGTGAAACCAATAATATACAATCACGGCAGTTTTAGCATCTAAACCATACCTATCAGTGTTCATGTGCATGAAAAAATGTAGAAATATCTAATTATAGTGGAGTTTGATACATACAAGCCGGAGTGACATACAATCATGCTATTTATTCTGGAAGGCCTAACTTTTGCTCATATAGTTTCAGTAAATAAGGATCTTTATAAGGGATGACAAACCTTTGAAGGAATTTCTTTTCAGTAGACTCCACCAGAAGATTAAGACTGAATTTCTGGATCAAACCTTTGGATAACAAAGCTTGAAGAACCAAACACCTGGGGATAATTCTCCTCTCCAAGTTATACGCAAGAAGAACCGGACGCTTAGCAATGTACGACGATTTCCATCCCATTGTGTCGACAAAAAGGCTCATTATCGCACTGATCTTCTGCTCTGATAACATCATGGTTTTCGGATACTTCTCGAAAGCTGAAACAACTTCTTCATTAGACCAACCCCATTGTTTAAGAAGATCGATCTTCCTTTCCCATGTCGATTTGCTAAGCTGTAAGAATGCTCGAACAGCTGTAAGGAAACTACGTTTTGAAGGATCAAATCCCAGTTTCTTTACTTCTTCAACTATTCCTCTAAACTTATCAGGCTTGACTGAAAAGATTCTTGGGTGAAGGACAAGTTCAACCATAATAGTTGATTCAGGCACGCCGGATTCTTTCAAGATTGCAAGATTAGGAGCAAAAACGGATTGAAATTTACGCGTAAGGATGCTAGAATCGTTCTTGTATGCTAAGAACACATGATCATCGTCGCATCCAGTGAATTCCTTGAAGGAGTTGAAGTTTGGGATGATGGAGTTATCTAAACTTGTTCTGAAGACACTTGGGTTTACAGCCAAGATTCTTAAAAGTTGAAAACGTGAAATCCTTCTGGAGTAAAAGAATTGAAGTTTGGGCAAAAGGGTTTTCTCAGGGTTGCACAAAAGAGATTCAGGCCATCTCTGAATGATGTTTCTTATCTGGGTTTTCGAAAAGCCATGTTTTTTTAAGAAGGAAATCACAGTGTCTGGTTGTTTAGAGGTCTCAAAATGGAGCTTCTTAGACACTGATACAGCAGATTGCGGGGACAGCCCAAGTGTGTTTATGAGGTAAGAAGTCTTAAACCAGTGTCTACTTTCCGCGATTCCAGATTCATATCTAACAACTAACGCTGAAATTCTTCGAAGAAAAATCGCATTCTTAGCACAAGTTGGTGGAATCCAAGAGCCATTTCTAATGAAGACTTGGTTTTTGAAGATAGAATAAATCATTGGTTTCAAAACTGAAACGTCAACACTAAAGACAGCAAAGTTAAGATCAAAACACTAAAACGAAAACACACCTTGATTTCAAACAAATCTAACTTCTACTAAAACGTCCATTGTTGTTGTCCCGCTTGACTAATTGACTTCCACGTTCTAATTGCTGCCGCATGAAACCATTTCTCTCCATTACTAGGTTCCCTTTTAGCTTTCGGTAGAACAGATTTGGTTGCAAATTCAGATAGAGAAAGGTTTTTTGAGTTTAGGGATCCACTCGATTAAAGCATATCATGTGTTCGATAATTTGCCTGTTAGAACCTTCCTCACGTCTCACGCGGGCATAAAACGGTTTCTCGTTTTCTATCACGGCTCACGTGCGTATGAAACTTTTTTTAAAGTGTGGTGCCACGAGTAGAGGTGTACATTGGCCGGGCAGCCCGGCACGACCTGAAAGCCTGTCCGAAATGTGGGAGGGTTTGGGTAAAAATATAGGCCCAAAAAATGGGTTTGGACAAAAAAATAAGGCTCGTTTAAAAAATGGGTCGGGCTTGGGTAATGCATTTTTGGCCCGAACCCGGCCCGGCCTGGCTCGAATTCACTAAAGGACAAAAAATTTTAATTTTTTAAATATTGTTTTCTTATTGTTTTTCTCCCTATTTTGCTACCATTTTACTATTATGTTGCTATTATTTTGTTGTTATTGTTTAGATATTGTATAAAACTTATTTTATTGTTAATTTTGTTATTATTTTAAAGACATTTGTTAATTTTGTTATTATTTAGAGGCATTTGCTTGTTAAGTTACATCTATTTTAGTGTTATTTAAGTCTATATAGTTTTTAAAATTTATTTTTAATTTGTTGAAAAATATTTATTTTGATTTTTTAGTATTTTTGATTTATTATATATATTTAAAATTTATATAAAATAATATAAAAATTAATACGGGCGGACCGGGCCGGGCCCGGGTTTTAGCATTTTTATATGGGCCGGGCTTGGACAAAATTTTAGGCCCATTTTTTGCCCGCCCCGGCCCGAGCCCAATGAAAGGGCCTAAATTTTTAGTTGGACTCGGCCCGAACCCGGCCCAGCTCGGCCCGGCCCATGTACACCTCTAGCCACGAGTAAAGATGTGGTGATCTAGCATTATTTTATTTTATATCATATTAATAAATAATTAAAATTATTATTTTTCATACAAAAGAAATTAATATCTTTAAAAATATAAAATTATTAAGAATTATAAAAATATTTATTAAAATTGTGTATCATGTTATTATTATGATATCATTAATTGGTCTAAATAATTTTCACTCTCAATGAATTCGACAATTGATGTTGATTTATTAAAATATTTATTTCAACTGAAAATACTGAAATAAAACTTTTTTTTATTAGAATAATGTTTCTTTTAATAAAAAGTTATATCAAAATTTAATTAAAATAGTTAATAATACTAATTATTTGAACTAACTCATAACATTATAAAAATATAAAAATTAAATTATGTTAAAAAATAAAATTAAAATTTAAACATAGACCAAAATTGAAATATAATCATTTTTATAAGCTAAAAAAGAAAAGAAGATCAGTGCCACCTTTTAACAAATGCATCCTTTTTAGAATAGTATATTAAATTACATGGATTAATTAATATTAGAAATATTATTACACTTATATGTGTGTGAAAATTATAGATTTAAAATATAAATGTGTATATAATAAATAATGAAACATATAGTTTAAAATTAATTGATCATAATAGCATATAAAATATGTCCGATATTAAAATAAAAAAGTTAAATTAAATTATAAATAAAACGATATTTAAACACATAAATACATTAAATAAATAATACTAAATGCACTAAAATTAAAATAAAGATTTAACTGAGTGGTTAATTAAAAGCTTTTGTAATGCCATTGGTATGAGTTTAAATCATACCATATTTATATTTTTATTAGTTTTTTAAAGTAAAAAATACTAAAATACTCTCCAATAATATTATTTTTTAAATTAAGATTTTATTAATCCAATTGACGTGAGTTCAAATCTTACTATATGCATATTTTAATTGATTTTTGTTAAAATGAAAAAATTAAAATATTGAATGGTATAATTCATTTTAGTTATGAAAGAGTATTTTTTAATTTTTTAACCGAATTGATATTTGATTTGAGGGCGTTATTAATTTAGTAAAATATTTAATAAATAATATAAAAATTATAAAAATATAAGAATTAAATTAGGTTAGAGATTAAAGTATAAGAATTAAATAAATGGCACGTGTGAAGAAAGAATGCCTTTTACATACAGCTAATAAATATTTTTGCAGTTGCAGTAGAAAACGTTGGGGGCGACTGAGGAAACGGAAACAAAAACGTTGTACAATTTTCAGTTCTGTCTTCACTGAGTTACGTAATTTTCACTTTCTTCCTTCTTTTCCTATATCTTTAATCTTCAAAACATGCCCCTTTTCCTCCTTTTCTTCGGGTCTTTCCCACTCTTCTCTTGCAAAGTTTTGATTTGGATAAATTTCCTTTCGCTCCAAGCTTCGATTCCACTCAATAACAATAGCGCTATCCTTCACCTACTTGGTTTAAATGTTAGAACCTTGATTGATTCCACTTCCTTAACTCATTATTCCCTTCAAAGTATATATATTTTCCTTTGATTACTAATTGGGTTTCTTTTTCTTTCTAAGATCAATGGATTTCAGCAATGAATCACGGGTGTTGCATCGCTGTTCTGCTCAAGTACGTGATGTTTGTTTCTTTCACTTTTATTACTAGCTTTACTATTGATGACCCTTTTCACTGTTCAATTTTCTATGGATAGCTATTCAACGCTTCGAATTGTGATCCGTTATCAATTGTTTTACTTTTTTTTTTTTGGGGGGGGGGGTTGGTTAGCAATTATTTTAGTGTGTAACAAAGGACTTTAAAGAGTACCGGAGATGAAAGTTTTCTGTCAAGTTATCATGGCTGATGTGCTGGTGTTGTTTTAATGTCATTTATTTTCCTTGAATTGAATTAGATATTCATCGTTTAAGGTTTTGCGCAGATAGGAAATCTTCTCCTTCGATCATTGTGGCATCTCGTACATTCTATTATCAGCATATGCAACTTTACATTAGATATTGCTAATGTGCTTGAAAGCTATCTTATCTCTTCGGGACTGCTGGGTAGATACAAATCCCTCCATATAGCCAAGCTCCGCTATCTGGCTATTGTGATAGACAGTGAAGGAGCTTATCAAACTTCGAAAATTATCAAGCTTTTGCAATGGCTGGAAGCTGTTGGTGTCAAACATGTTTGCCTTTATGATACTGAAGGTAGGAGTTCCGATTTCTCATTGTCGCTAGGTTCATTAGGTGAATGATATACCCGCAGTTTTTATGTTTATGCAATAGTGTTGTTGTAACATTCTGTTGTTCTAGGAATACTGAAGAAATCAAAGGATTTCGTCTTGGAAAACTTGGATGGTGCAATATTGTTTCAGGTACTGTCTCTCTGCATAAGCTTGAACCACTCTTTTATGTAGTTTACCATGACTTATTAACATCGTTTACTCGATACAAATTAACCAAATTGCTGATCAGTTGCCAAAACAAACTTCCATGTTTTGTAACAGCATATTGATCTTTGATACTCAAGGGTTCTTTATGATACCAAGCAGCCAAAAAGTTGTGGTTATGTTACCAATGTCAACTTCACGCACAATCTTGAACCTCCTATAAAAGCTTGATGCATATTTGTAACATTTGTATTGGTCTCATTGTTGACTGCTTTTATACTCTTGCACTCCTAGGTTTCTTTCTGAAAAATTTACATCCTAGAGCTATTCCTTATACCTTTTGTTTGCTTGGCTCCAAACTGGTGTGAAGCTATTGATTACTATTTTGATGTGATGTTACCAAATGTACTAAGCTACTGGCAACCTTCCATATATGCTATGCAGGATGCTCATGAAAATAATGTGCTATTAGACCAACAACATATGATTCTGGAGTTTGTGTCATTTTCTGATGGGAAAGAAGCAGTTGTGAAAGCAGCCAATGTACTTTTTATAAAGTACTCAAAACATGTTGTGATTGACCAAAATCAGAAAGAGAAAATCTTCACTGAATCTCAAATGAGCGAGGCACTCAAAACCGTCGGTTTGTTTTTCTTGTCTGATCAAGTTGACTTTAGGTGTTATTACCAGTTCTTTTTACTATTTGTTAATTTGTCTTTTGGAACTTCATCTTTTCTGTTAGGGAGCGGAGGGCCAGAACCGGATCTTTTATTAGTATATGGACCTGCCAGGTGTCACTTAGGTTTCCCTGCCTGGAGGATTAAATACACTGAGATTGTGTAAGTATTCTCTTAACGTAAATTCTTTGGGACTTGGAATAATGGAAACTACTATTGGTTTTTTCTTCTTCATCAATGATGCTTAGAATGGGATTCTGTCTAATGAAAGACTGAAACTTTCTAAATGGTCTTTCTTACAATTTATCAATGTGTTTTATAAAAGAAAAAAATGAATAAATGTAGATCTGGTGGATGTGTATTCCTCTTTCCGTTTTATGTTTGAAGGGAAAAAGTAAAGATTACCATTGAGGAAATACATAAAAGCTCAATTAGTTAATTTTTGCTTCGAGATTTTTAAGGATTTGGTTTTATCGTGCATGATCAGGCATATGGAAGTATTCTTAAACCTATTTTAGTCTTAGCTTGAGTGCTGCTGTGGTGTTTGCATAGGTTCTAGCGTGTTAAGAGATATAGTTAGTCATTTTATAAATCTGCTCCCTTTTGCCTAACTATAATCTGTTCTTTTTAAACAGACATATGGGTCCCTTGAAGTCCATGAATTATGGGTCACTAATTAAGGCTATTTACAAATTCACAATGGTGCGACAAAACTACGGCAAGTTTTCCTTTGCCTTACACTATAGGTTATAGTAACCTCACAAAAAGGGATCAAAGGAAAAATAAAGAATGGAAATGTTTTCAATAGAAGATAAAGAACCAAACTGATATGTATGAAATGGTGTCCCAAACTAGAGTTACTATAATTTATGCAATCTTTTTCTTTCAATTTTTGAAGCTCCAAGGTTGCTTCTGTCTTTGTTCTAACACAGTCAATTCTAAACCAAGCCTAAGTTCCATGTGTTTTTATCTATATAACTTAGCTATTCAAGATCCCCATATGAGGAAATAATCTTGTTGTTGTGTGAGACTGGCATGAGGTTCTTGCTAATGTTTTATTATCATTATTTGGTAGAATTGAGCATGTTGTGGAAATGACAATTGCATTTTGGTGAAACTTATCTAGGGTTTCATGTTTCAACAGGTAAATGAAGTGCTGAATTAAAAGGTCATTTTCCTGAACAAGTCGTCATGTTATAGGTAATATATATATGTGAGCTCCAAGTTTGGCCAGTAATATGGAAACCTTGTTCACTGATAAATTTCTAGATGCAATCAAACATGTATTAAAACATATTTATAGTTGTTAATTAGAAAATTAACCCTTTTATTGTAAGCAGACGGCTGAGTCAGGTGATTAAAAACAGGGTTTCAGTTTTAATGATTAGATATGTAAGTATTTGATAGAATTCATGTAAACTCTTGGCATGAAAAATGTTTACTTATAGAGCAATTTTAGTAGTAAATTTGTAAACATCAACTGGAAACGTGATTACAGTAGGCAATGGCTATGAAAGTAAGCTCTAGAATATCAAGGGTGGTAGATAACAGCATAGCAGAGAAAAAGGCTTCATCACTATCTGAGCTCAATTCTCTGTTTCCGGACACCGTCAGTGAATCTATACTCTCTAGTCTGTAATTATATAGATGAAATATTTTGATATTGATATATGAAAAGATAACTATTTGCTTCCTAGCAATCCGTTCCATGTAGCTTCAAGTGAAAGTACATGGGGTGGTAAAACTGAAGTCAATAACAGCATGTAGTTTATAGAAAACAATGTAGATGAATCTAATAGATAATCGGTTTATTTCTAGTATGGTTTGTCGAAATGATAGCAGATATCAAATAAGCAAACAATGTTACATGATGCATCATCATAGGTGATATAAACATAGGGATCTGCAATAAAACGTAGTCCATGAATACTTTTACTTGGTCTTTAAGATGTCATGGAATGAAGCAGGCTTCCTCCTGGATTCAGCACAAAGTTCCTGGAAACACGAGACGATTGCCTTATATTTAGTTATACAAACTCGAATATAAATTTGAGAGCGTTATCTTTCAAAGAATATAAACTTTGTTTGTACCTCAATTGCAGAAGCCAAACGTAGAATCGTAGCTTCACCCCATGGACGGCCTATTAGTTGTATACCTATTGGAAGTCCTTGTTTGTCATAACCAACCTGGAATCAACAAAAGAAATAAGAAAATGAGCCAAGAATGGTGATGGTTCACTACAACAACAGTTTTGGTATTCTTATGGCAAAACATGATAAAATCGACCCGGTTTAGGCTTGGAGGTCCAGCTGGAACACAAAATTCAATAAGTTGACGAAAATACACCCAAAGTTTGACCTTGACTCAACTAGTTTTTGTCCTCTTTCCCCCTTTCTTTTGGCAAATATCATTCTTGACATTTCCGTTTTCCTGATCAAAGTCCGAGCTGTTATGCAACAAGGCATAACCAAATCCAACAAAATATACGATCGATTTTCGAATCTCAAGTAAAAAGGCAGTGCTCTTTCAAATTCAAGAGGCAAGACCTTTTTCAATCATTCGCTCAAGAAAAAGCGATGGAAATCACTCCAATGTTTCCAGGATCCTTGACTCAAAAGTGTCACATTGAGTAAAGTTCAAGTAAGATGTTCAAATTCTTAGCACCAAAGCTGTAGCAAAAACTAAGGTTCCTGTAAGTATATCAAACTGGTCTGCTCCATTACAGAAATAGTAGATTTGAGTTTTGACCCTTTCTCCTGTCAATTGTTAAATTTAATGCTATACCATTACAGAGAAAAGAAATGCATATCACTTACAGGGACAGTAATGGCAGGAAGACCAAGAAGATTAGCAGCAAGAATGAACCGCATGAGATAACCTATAACAAAGTGAGCCACGTATCAGAAAACAGTACAGTCTATACGATACAAAGAGTAAGCCATATGTCACTCTGTATGATGATATGAATTAAATTGTTCGGACTCAGATCTGAATATCAGATATATGTCCAACACCGGTTTCTAAGTTTTTTTGATCATCCATCCATTCCCTAGTCTGGGTATCCTTGAGATTTGGGTGTCAGATATGGGTTTTCTAAGAAAAGAGTTGAAGCAAAATAGATGACAAACCTGAAACTGGCATGTTCGATTCTCCATTTTCCAGAGCACTAGGTGGTATTTTTGGTGCTGTCATGCTGTTGCAAAAAAAAAAAAAAAAAAGAGTCATTTAGTGAAAGGATTACTGAAAGATATTCTCATATGCAAATAATGCGGGAATAAGAATTAGTTCTTAAGCAGCAGAGTTTGAGCAGAGTTCCTCCAGCGTGCAGAAAAAATGGTATCTGGTCGTTTTGCAAGTTCCACCATTTCCTTTTTTCTAATGACTTGGTACATCCTCCCACCCTAACACTATAACTTACCCAAGAATGGGCATGTTTAGTCAAACAGAATAATTGTTTAAAGGCTAAACTCTTCAAAGAAGAGGCTTGAATCAGTTCAATACCAGAAGTCGTTGCAAATGATGATGTCAGATGAGCCCACTGATAAGAATTTCATCAAATCAGTTAAACGATTAAGTTTACATACCCAGTTGTCGGGGTCACTATGACATCAACCTTCTTGAAGATCTCCATGTGATGGTGCATTACCCTTCGCCTGAAAGGCTGAAACAAGTAAGGCCAAGTAGCAAGTAACAAATGCATTCAAGTTTTAAGTCAGTGAGGGGGCCGGAGAGGGGGAAAAGCGTTCATCAAATGTGGGTTTAAGATGATAGAAGTGTGAACTCTCAAAGAATGTGCCCAATACACTGCCCTTTCTTTTCTTCTCTTACTTTTAATTAAACTTCCAATTCAAGTAAAGACAACATTGTCAATTATTATCAGATTAAAATCCAAGATTTCAGTGCAATGTTGCTCCTTATCTCCCTGACATCTTCAGCATTCTATGGTTAAAAAAACCAGACCAGTGGTAAAACTAGTCCAAGCAATACTGGTCGGTTTGATCAAAACCATTTTTAAATATTCAAAAAATAAATTTAAAGTTTAAGAAATAAGAAATATAGTAAATAATTGATAAGGATATGTTTTTGACTTAGTGGTAAGGTTTTTAATATATTAGTGGTAAGGTTTTTAATATAAATCTAAGAAGGTTCAAATCTCATCATTGTTAAAAAAAAAAAAACCCTATAGAAAGCAAATACTAATCTTTTACCGGTTTGAAAAAATCAGTTATATGCATTATATTTTCCAGACAAACCTCCAGTTCCCAGTCTGACCAGCCAGTTTGGCCCAGTTTTTTTTTTCCTCGTTGTATCCTTCTTCTTTTGGTTGACTATGCCATCACCCTTACTTTTGTTCCCTTCCCTTCCCTTCTCTTCATTTTACTTTTTAAAAAAAAAAATAGAATTCACAGTTCAATACTAAGAACTCGACATTCTATCATCCAGCAAGCTATGGCAGATCTTTCAAGAGCATGTTTAAATGGAAACCAGATTACAAATATCTATAACATCTAAAAGACATTATTTGCCAACAAAAGCAAAGCTCTTTCCCCTTTAAGGATCATAACCGTTGAGGATCCATTATGTGTTGAATCGTCTTTTTTCTTCTTTCTCCTTTTTTTTTTTTTTTTGTGTGTGTGTGTGTGTGCGTGTGTAATTTTGAGACCCTTGCTGGTTGCAGATAGCTACTATAGATCCCAAGATCAAGCAACAGAGTTGTAAATCATACTACTGTCATTTTTGCCTTACCTAAGACACTGGGCAGCAATATAGTCTGATGCAGTGAATGTTCGAAAAAGTGCCATACAAGTGCGAGTATCACAATTCAATTTCACACCTTTCCTACAAAATTTAGAAAGAAATTAGGCCATATCTGTCTAAACTAATAAAGCATTGAAGATAGGGAACTACAATAATACTTTTATACTTACAATCATTAGTGTTAATAAATCCCCAGTTCTAGTTAGGCTAAATATTCTAAAGCAAAGAAGCTTACCCATCCTCTATATCAGGATTTAGCGAGCGTAGCGATTCAGATCCAATTGAAACAAGATGAGCTATACGCATTTCATGTAGTTCTGGTATTACTATCTCTATTGTCTTGAAACATAACAACATCAGTTGTAAAACATGAGTATGTCAAATGATAAAGTTGAAGAAAATGGGAAAAGACAGCAAACAAAAATGGTAACCAACTTACCTTACATCCATGGCTTTTTGACAGAAGGTTGAGAACATCTTCACAGACGTCAGAGATATCAGTTGAATGCACATCATTAAACCACTGCAGGGGAAAACTGCACACTGAGAAACATTTATTACAAGAAATAACACTACTTGAATTCAATCTACTTCCAGTTTACCTCTGTATACTTCCCCAGTTGCAATGATCCCAAAATGTTAACATTCTCAAGTGATGACAAAATAGGCAAACAAGGGGGAGACTACAAAATACATTACAACAATGATTATTAACAGATGCAATGAAATGCAAGGCTGACTAGCTTAACTCAACTAGTAACTTAAAATGAAATTTACGGTTCCTCAACATGGAATAGGAAAGATGGAATTAAGAAACAGTAATTCAGTAGAGGTAATATTTTTGGACAAGTACTACTAAGGCTGTCGAGGTTACCGGTTTCAAACTGATTCTGTCCTCAGGACTGGAACCCAAAATAGCTGCATACCTGGAAAAGGCCTCAGCACACTTAGCAATATTACGAAAACACCAGTTTACCAATATTTTCCAAGTTCCACCACTATCAAAAAGTTTAGCTGCTAAGTTTACCAAAAATCCAGAATTTGCATGGTCTAACTGCTTAGAGATTACATCAATTTGTTACCACAGCAACTGTAAAATCTATTGACAAGCACCAGGTTCTTACACTAGCATGACATCTTCCACTGTTGATGCTATTGGTCCAGCAATTTCCACAGTCCCAGATCCACATAATGATCTACGCAGATAAATCATTGCAAAAACAATAAATTTAGTCCTGAAGGTTTTAAAAAAGGCTTGCTTGAGCATTATAAAATTTTGGTTAACAATTTCCATGATAACCAACAATGAAGTATTCTTATGTTTTCAATAAAATATAAATCAGTAATTTGTTATGCAGCCTAGAAGAAGAGCTTACCCTCCCATGTTTGTCCTTCCATAAGTTGTTTTCAAGCCCACTACACCACAAAGGGATGAAGGAATGCGAATAGAACCTGCCTTTTTTATTAACCAGTAGAATATCAGTATATGGTAAGTGAAATAAAAAAGATTCAAACTAAGGTAATAATTTTTCCAACCTCCACCATCTGTTCCTAGGGCAGCAGAACATAGTCCAGAAGCTACAATTGCTGCTGGGCCAGAGGAGGATCCACCTGTATATCTTTCATGTGCATAAGGGTTTCTGGTTGTTCTGTACCTCAATACATTGACAAGTATAAATATGAGATAACTTCTAGAAATTTGTGTGGAATAATAGCCAAAAAAAGGTAAATACGAATAACTGCCAATAGAAACATTACTGAAGTAACATATGCAAGTGCGCATCTTTATACATCTGGAAAACAAAAAATTTACCCATAATTTGGATTGTTTCCAGTTGTGCCCATGCCAAATTCATGCATATTGGCCTTTCCAATAAGAATCACACCACAGCTCCGCAATTTTGAGACAGAAACTGCATCCTTCTCAACAGACCTAACCTCATGCATCCATGTTGATGCACCTGTCATTAAAAAGAAAATCTAATCTGTCTTTCCTGCCACTAAAAACCATTTCTAGGAAAATTTATTTTGAGAAAATAAATGCTGAGCTTATTTACCCTTAGTTGGATGAGGATAGCAGTCTATGTCATCCTTGATTGCCATGAAAATTCCATCCAAGATTGACAATGGATTTCCTGCATGACTCACAGCAACAGTTCCTCTTTAGAGATTTGAATTTGCAAGATTTCTGCAGATAGGAACCCTATAGTAACCATAATATGTGGATGAAAAAGCTTCGTGAACAGATAATGCTGAAATACCTTCCTTAAACCTTTGTGTTGAAGCTGCTGCTTGCTTCCTGATATCCTCAGCAGCAAATGAAATCAATAATGGTGTTGGGGCCTTATGATATTTACACCCCTCAACAAGTGTGATGATTTGTTCTGCTATCTATACACCAAAAGGAGAGAATCTTCATTGTAACTGATTTAGAGCCAAAAAAACCTCTCTAGCATTTCATATGACTTACCTTAGAAGGTGTCACAAGTTTTGATCGATAAGCATAAGCAAAGTCTCGAATCTTCCAGTACCGGAACGATGGAAGTGTATCCCCACTCCAGCAACTAGCAGGATCATAATGAGGAAGACACTTAAGGGCTGATTCAACTCTATCAGTAGGTTTCCCTTCTTCATCCACAATGACAACAGAAGGTTCTGCTTCTGGTTTGATATCAGACAAACAGTCAGCTAGGTTTCTAACTGATCAATGACACATGGGAAAATGCACAACTATCGACAAATTACTCAACAGCTAGAATCAATATTCATGGCTTGAAACATGGTACACTTTTCATCAAAGGAACAAAAGTTTCTTACAAAAACAATCAAACAAGAAAAAGAAGGTGAAAAAGGGGTGGTAAACTAAACCTTGAGGAGGAAATTCAGGTTTAAACATGGGTTTTTCTGGTATCTCAGTGTTCTGCAACATCTGCAAATACCAAAAATCAAAATCATCATTAAAATTTTCTTAAGAATACCCGTATTTTAAACTGAGTAATAACTAGTAAGGATATTAAAGCCGAAGAAAAAGAGCGACACAAAACAACGAACCTCAACCATGTTATTCTCCTTTTTCATGAATGATATGATCAAAGAACCTATAATTGGAATTTCAATTATCCTCACAAACAACTTCAGTATCGATCCCGTCAAATGAGGAGCTGTACCCCAATCGATCCAAATCCAAAATAAGAGAACAAAGAAGTTTATCAAATTCCAAGTCAAAGGGTCGGATTGTATCACATTTCCCATACATAATTAATAAAAATTGATACCTTGGATAGTTTCTTTCTCGTATTTAACGGTCGACAAGTCCAGTTCCTTGGCCGGAACCATTACCCGCTTCTTTCCCATCGTTGGTAATGAGTGTTTTGGTGGATTTTTCTTCTCGTGAATTTATGAATCTAGGAGTTGTTATTATTGGATGATAAGTGTTCAACAGAAGGAAGTGAGTCAGTCACTCTGATAGAGGAAGTGGTTGGTAGCCATTGTTACGTAAAAGCTGCTTTATTATGGCGGAGAGCGTGAATTGGTCGTTCATATTTTGTGGTCCAAATCTATAGAATTACACCTAGAAATTGACTACTTATGCTTAGCTTTTTGAAGGGATAACAATGTGTTTTAAATATTTAGTTAGAAATGAGTAGATGGGAGCACGTGAGTCGTGACGTGAGGATACCAAACAAAACTTCATTTGGAATCATCCGTCTCAATTTTTAATTGAATGCAAGTTTTTTTTATACCTATTAATTACAAATTACATAATTTATATATTTTTTAAAATACTAATTATTATAAAAAATTATTATCATGATAAAAAAGCTTATTAAACAAATAAAATTAAATCATCATATATATTATGTTAGTCTAAAAAAGTAATTGATAATACAATTAGTACTAGAGGTGTGCATAGGCCGGACCGGGCCGGGCTCAACTAAAAATTTAGGCCCATTCATCTGGCTCGGGTCAGGCCGGCCCAAAAAAGGGGCCTAAAATTTTGCCCAAGCTCGACCCATATAAAAATGCTAAAACCCGGGCCAGACCCGGCCCGCCTGTATTAATTTTTTATATTATTTTATATAATTTTTAAATATATATAATACATCAAAAATACTAAAAAAAACAAAATAAATATTTCCCAACAAATTAAAAATAATTTTTAAAAAAATATGTAGACTTAAATAACACTAAGATAGATGCAACTTAACAAGCAAATCCCTCTAAAATGTAACAAAATTAACAAATGCCTTTAAAATAATAACAAAATTAACAATAAAATAAGTTTTATACAATATCCAAAGAATAACAACAAAATAGTAGCAACACAATAGTAATATGGTAGCAAAATAGGGATAAAACAACAAGAAAATAACATTAAAAACAAAAAAAATAGCAGTTTTTTTGTCCTTTAGTGAATTTGGGCGGGGCCAAGCTGGGCTCGGGCCAAAAATACCTTACCCGAGGCTCGGCCTGTTTTTTAAATGGGCCTTATTTTTTGTCCAAGCCCATTTTTGGGCTTATATTTTTGCCCAAACTCTTCCACATTTCGATCAGGCCTTCGGGCCGGGCCGAGTCACCTGGCCCATGCACACCTCTAATTAGTACTATAAATAACAAGAAAAATAAACCTCATATGTATTTTATCTAATTGTTCTAATGTTGCATATTTGTTGGTTTATCCCTTATTTAATATTTAACATCTCATTTTCATCAAATGTTGATCATTGACCGAGTTCATCACCATCATCATCTGAATACGTTTCATTAACATTATTAACATATCTTTCTTTAAAATACTCTTCGAAATATGAGTCATCCCAAATCCACTTATCAATGAAGCTATGAAGTTTGCAACATGTAAGTACAATCTAACATTGTTTTTTTAAGCTATACTAAAGTGATGTTGTTAATATGAGGAATATTTTTTTAGAACAACAAATGTCCTCTCAACCATGTTTCTAAGTCTTAAATGTCTTAAATTAAAGAGTTCACGAGTCATCTTTGGTTCTTCTGTCTAGCTCCATTTTCTCAACTCGTATCATAATTCCCACAATATGGTGTAAAAAAACATTTTGTATTTCAATAATTAACATCTACAATATAATATTTGGATTCTCTAACGCCCAAAAAATTTGAATATTTGTCTGATAAATTTTGTTAATAGTTAAGTCTCTATATCTATGGCTAACTGCTTTGTTTATGCGATTGAGGTCAAGGGTTTGAACATTGTTTTTGAAAAGTTTTGCTATTCTAATTTGACTTAATCCTTATTCTTAAACTATTGATTTAAGTTTAATCCTGTCTGAATTTGTGTTAAGAATGAGTTTATTGGTTCAATAGTTAAGCTTCTGTATTCTCTCTGGTTTTGTGTTTTTTTATTTTAAAGTATGTCATATAAGATTTGACATCTCATTTAAGGATTAAATTAACAATTTTAGTGATGGAAGGACCTTATTAATATAACATTGATGATTTAAAGATGTAATTAGAATGTTTAAAGTTTGATGACAACAAGAATCATAATTTGAATATGTTCAATGCAATTAACTCTAAATATTCCATAATTTACATAGTTCCTTATAATTTTTCATTCTTAATTTTAAATTTATTTATTGAAATATTAAATTAGCATACATTAATAAAAATTTACTTTTTATAGAAAAATAATATCATTTGATTTCCTAAAGCAAAATGAGGACATATTCTAGTTGGATAATTCATTTGACAAGTATTCTCCATCTTGATTAGACTAAAGTGCTTTAATAAGTAAACTTAATTATTTCTCTACTTCCACGCAAAACTCTTGAAATTTATTAAAGGTTTCACTCTTATGGTACATTAGGTACACATAATCATATATGAAATAATCATCTATAAAAGTTACACAATAACCATAACCACCTTAGACAATAATGTTCTTAGGACCACATACTTAGTATGCACAAATTCTAAGGGTTGAACAACCTTTGTACCTTTCACATTAAAAGATCTCTTAATCATTTTACCTTCCAAGCAAGACTTACATTGTGGAAGATTTATCTTTTTTAGTGAACTTAAATTCCTATCTTTTACAAGTCTAGTGATTTTATCTTGGTTAATATGGCCAAGTCTTAAATGTCATAAGTACGCCTCATTAGAGCAAAGTTTTAAGTTTCCTATTCTCTAATTTATATTCTAACAGTGAGTACACTTTGCTTTGATAAAATAAAGATTACTTTTGTATCCATCCATTATAGATAAAAAAAAAAACAATTTTTATGAATTGCAATATCTTTATTAAAAGTCATGGTATAACCGTCTTTAAATAAACATGCTACAGAAGTTAAAATTTTCCTAAAATTAGTTACATAAAAATGTATTTTAAAATAGTTTTCGTAAAACTATCAAAATAAAAATGTACTTCTCCTACTGTTTCTGCCGCCACATTGCTCCCATCTTCGGTTCTCAATAAGAGTTGTCTCGAAAATCTTTCGTTTTCTTGAACTCTTGCAAAGAAATACAAGCATGGTTAGTGGCTCTAGAACCAATGACCCAGTGGTCTACTAAATCTTCCACCGAACAAGTTTCAATAACTAAGAGTTCCGTACATTTTCCTTTAATGGCTAAGTAGTCCTTCCACTCAGTTAACCTTGAAGTATCATTTCTTACTGTAAAAGAAACATTTAGACTTTGACAAGTCTCTAGGCTTCCTAGGCTTCTTTCTTTCCACTTTAGGTGGACCCGTAGTCTAATCATTTTTCTTACCCTTAGTTTGATTTCCCTTCACTCTAGAGAAGATCAATTAATAAGTTTGCTTTTGCTTTTCAAACTAGGTCACCGTCATTCAACATTAACTCATAGGATTGAAGTTCCCTTATGAGTTGTGTAAGGGCCAACTGATTGTTTCCTGACTTATAAGCAACCGTAAAGTCTGCAAAGTCCTTAGACAGACTTTTGAATGCCATTTCAATTTAAATGTTCGCATCTAGTTCAACCCCATAGTCCTTCACTTCTGTAAATGGTCTTATAAGCACAAGCATATAATCTTCAACCAAAGCACCAGACTTTTGCTGACAGTTCCTCAAATTGGTTATAGAGAATTGTCAAGTCAAGACAACTTGGTCTTGAAACATTTCCTCCAATTTTTCCATCATCTCTTTAGCAGTTTGATAGCTCTCTAGATGCTTTTGAAGTATATTGCTTACCCTAGCTAAGATACAACAATAAACTATCTCATTCAAGTCTTTACAATGACTCTTGTCTCAAGGTGGTTAGCGACAAGGCATCTAATATCAAGGAGTAACTTGTGTTTTTTCAACTTATAACTTTCATTTAGGTCATTTTTAGTAAGAATATTGATCAATGGAGTTGGTGTCATTCCAAAATGAAAAATAAAATTTTCATCAATTAATTATTTTTGTATTAAGCAAATATTCCAATAAAATAGTTTTGCAACATATGATATGTATTTATCATGTTGCATGCATCTTATTTTAAACCTTGAAAATTTTTAAGTTACTGCAATGATAATTCCCACACTTATTGAATTAAGTTATCGTAGGGGTAATCCTAATCATCCAGTAAGAATACATGTTTCCATCCAATCTATATATTATATGAAACCAACTTTTAAGAGTCATAGGAGTTAATAGGGGTATTTTAGGTAGTATGAAAAATCAATAGGGATAATTTAGACATTAAGACTTAATAAGGATTATTTAAAAATTTTGCAAAAAAGTTAATTAGTCTTTTTTTTTATAAATTTTTATTACTACATTTTAGTAATTTTATTTATTATTTAATTTATAAATAAAGCTACTTATCTATATTTTTTTTTCTTTTTTCGTTAATTATGTATAGGTCATCTTGGTCCTATAATGGAGGCAAAAACAAAAAAAAAATAGTTTATTTATAAATTTTAATTTTTATTATATTTTTATTTGTTTTTTATGTATAAATAAAATTTTTATATAATTATTTTTTTTCCTTTTTTAATTAATTATGTACAGGTGAAAGAAAGAATCAAGAAACATTTTGATTCAAAATTAATTAGATTTACATTTTATGACTTTAAACTACATAAAAACTATTTATATGCATTAATATTGTTGTTAAATTTTAATTTAATATTATGCTTTAATTTTTTTTATTCTTTGGAAGACATTTTAACTAAAGTTACAAATAATCAATTATATATACATAACCACACTCATACATGTAACTATACATGTAACTATATTTTGAGTTCTTTTTGAATGATTTTGATGATTCGATTTTCTTCAAATTTCACCATTATTTTTACGTAAATATCAAAATTCATTTTTTATCATAGATGAGAACTATGGTTTCCTCAATAAAATAGTTATAATGCTAATATTTTTATGGAAAAAAGGAAAAGATAAAATCGTATTTAAAATTTTGACAAATTTTCTAATGAAATTTTCAACACAAAAATATTCACTCGAAAGTTTATCCTTAACCTTATTTTAAAGTTTAATCTCTAAATATTCCAACTATGTTGATATAATATGAATTATACTTTTAGCATGATAGTTTTTCAATATTATATATGTTTCATTTTGATAGGATATTTCATACTTTTATTTTATTTACTTCAAAGTAGAAAGTATTACTCTTTAAATCTCTACTCAACTCCCTTGCATTATTCTACATGTTATCTAAAAAACTTTTTAACTTCTCAACAAACTTATAGTTTCTTATTATTTTTATATGGTTGATAGTGAATTATATGTGTGGTTTCATTGAGTTGGAATGTGACTAGATCTGTTCATTGGCCAGGCTGGATGGTCCGCCTGAAAAGTGAGAGGGTTTGAGTAAAAATATAAACCTGAAAAATGGATTTTAACAAAACAATAAGGCCCGTTTAGAAAATGGGTCAGGCCTTGGGTAAGGCTTTTCAGCCTGGCACGAATTTTGTTGTTTTTTTTTTACTATTTTGCTACCATTTTACTATTATGTTGCCACTATTTTGTTGTTATTGTATAACTTTTGTTTTATTGTTAATTTTGTTACTATTTTAGAGGCATTTACTTGTTAAGTTACACTTATCTTTGTGTTAACGATTTAATAGTCAAGGATGTCGAAAAGTGTATTTTTGAGACTCCGTTTTCGTAAATCAGACTCGTAACTCATAAATATTTATTAGAAACATTTACGAAGCTAGTTGTGTAGTTAATTAGGTTGGTTAGGTGAATTTACATGAATTAAGAGTAATTAGATATAAGGACTAAATTGCATAAAACAAGAAAGTTGAATTATAGATTAAAAATAATTAAAGGGATTAAATAAGGAATTATACCATTGACATTAAATGAGGAGACATAAAATTAAAAAAATGTGTAAGTTTATTTAAAAAATTGTGTAAGTTTATTATATATATTATAATAGATTTACTTAAATGTTAAGTATATATATTATATAATATAATAAGTAAATAAATAAAAGAAATAGAAAAAGAAACAGAGAAAGCCAAACGAATTAGAAAAGAAAGAAAGAAAAAGAAAAGGAAGAAAGGAGAAAGACGAAGGGTCTTAGGGGTTTCAAAGTTTCAAGTTCAATTGGTTAGTCAATTTAATCTTTTTTTTCTTGTAATTTTTATATTTTTGGAGTCCCGTTGTTAAATGCTACCAGACCTACGTCAAAAATTTTAGAAATTATTGAGTTTTAAGTATTGTCTATGTTGAATAATTTTAGTATTAGGTATTAAATTGATAGACTTTTAAGCTAAAAATGAAAAAAGGATTAAATTGTAGAACAAATAGTAAATTTTGTGTAGTAGGCACTAAATTGTAAAAAAAATTTTAAAATTTAGGGATTTGAGTAAAAATAGGGAGTTGAATTTAGTCTAAAGTGAAATTTGCATGAAAATAAAGAATTAAATGTGAAAAAATAAAAGTTAGTCTCGGTTTAGAGACTAAATTGAAAATTAGGCAATATTTAAGTAAAAATTGAAATATTCAATATGAAATTGAATTGTGTTGTATTGATGATTTTTAATTGTTTTAATTCCGTAGCTAACGTCGTACCAGAATCCTCGACCAAAAAGGGAAAAGATAAAGTCGACGAAAAATAGCTCGGAATTTTTGGTTTGTATTTCTATAATCCGAAACTAGTTATTAATTGTTGTAATTTTTATTTAATGTATATCGTAAGTGCAGAGGTGAAAATTATTGTGTTTTACTATTGAAATGGATTGATTTAGTATACGATGAATTTATATTGATTGAATTGGTATATATATTAAATATATATTAATTATTTAAATTGAATTGAATATTGGTTGTAATTGAAAAGTGCATTGAAATCCTATTAATTGTATCGGGCTGAGTCAGATATAGATAGCATGCCATAGGATTGGAAGAGTTCAGGGATTTCTTTGACTTCGAGTCGATGAGACACTGAGTGTTAAATTATTACTTTGGATATATTTGATGAGGCACTGGGTGCCAATTTATTTCAGTTTAGCCGATGAGACACTGGGTGTCAAATTATTACTTCGAATTATTCGATGAGGCACTGAGTGCCAAACTGGTGTATTTTGGTTGGATCCGTTTATTAGCCCGAATCCGAGTCATGTTAATAGGGATAAATTAATAATAAAGTTCTATGATTGATATTGAAATAATATGGTATGGGAAATGGAAGTGAAATAGTGAATTGAAAATAGAAATATGGAATAAATTGAGAAACTATTTATATAGCAAGTATGAGAATTGAGATGTTGTGAAACAAATAAAATGTGATATGGTTACTGTAATATTTAGATTGTATATTTGTGGTTTCATATTTTTTGATATTTGGATTATAGAAATACCACTGAGTTTTTACTCAACGTACGGTTTTGTTTTCCATGCGCAAATTAGGTACTAATTTTTTATCGCCAATTCAACATCCAACAACGGTCTCGAACTCAAACATGGTGATATTTATCCTTTTGAATTGTGTTGGCATGTATCTAGGAAGTCTAATTAATAGTTGTTTTGTGAATTGAATGTAAATAAGGTTGATATATGATATAGAATGCTTTGAAATTATGTCTGTTTGATCGGTAATGCTCCGAAGCCCTATTCTGGTGACGGATGGAAGTTAGGGGTGTTACAATTTAAGTATAAATATTTTTAAAATTTATTTTCAATTTGCTAAGAAACATTTATTTTAATATTTTTAGTATTTTTTGATGTATTATATTTAAAAATAATAATACGGGCTGAGCTGAGCCCAGGTTTTAACTCTTTATCTAGGCCGAGCTTGGACAAATTTTAGGCCCATTTTTTGGGTCGAGCCTAAGCCTAGCAAACAGGCCTAAAATTTGATTGGCTCGACCCATGAGCACCAATAAATATGACACTTAAATTTTTATTATTTTAGATTTAAATATAAAATATTGTTATATCGTCTTAGGGTATGCTCTTCAATTAGTCTTTTCTATTTAATGTACATTTATATATTTTTAAGGAAAATTTGTATTTATATCTTCTCTAATTATAATAACTTATATTTTGTTTATTTTGATATTAAATAGTTTAATATTAAAATCAATGAGCTCAAATTTTTTAGATATTTATAATTTTTGTTTCTTTGATGCATTAATTGGTTGAGAATATATTTTAAGTATTTTTTTTTTATTTTAGAAGATCAGTTATTTTTTGAGTAACTTAAATATATTATTGTCAATTATATTATACTTATTTTAAATAAAAACGTCAAAAAAAATGATTACATCCACGTAACTATAGCTTCAATTTACATGTTTTCATGACATTTAAAAAAAATTGAAATTTAAGTTTTTGAATTATCAAATTTTATATAATTAGATAATAATTTCTATAAAAATATAATAACTTACTCTAAATAAAATTTATGTTTAAAACTTGTGTATTTTTTAATTGAAAAAATTAAATTTATTTTACAAAAAAAAATTCTTATTTTAAATTCGAGTTGAATTACTTTTTTAAATAATTTTGTAATGAATATATTAATTAAATATTAAGTAAATGGATAAATAATGATAAATTCTACTTTGAAATATATTTTATTATTCTACATTTAATTCTACTTTGAAATAATTTTTTATTATTGTACATTTAATTTTATTGTAAATTATATTTAAACGTTATTAAATATTAATTATTTTTATTTATCTATTTAGACGTTACAGTTATTAAAATTATTAAAATTATCATTTTATTATTTACTTAAGTACATGTAAAACGCTTTCTATATGAGCTGATAGTGTAATTATCACTCATTTAATTTAATTAATCATATGTTTTAAACATTATTTACATATCTCTTCAAATTTCATTTTTTACTGATCACATATTTTAGTATTTTGATTTTTTTCTTTTGATTTTTTAAGTTATATTTTTATATAAAAATGTTATATCAATTTATTTAAAACTTGACCCCGCAACGCAGTGTCATATTCCTTATTAATATGTAAATCCAATCCTTCGACGTCACACATATTAACAATCGTTTTATATTTGACCATTATTTTAACTTAAGTAGAGCTTTGTGGGAAGTTTTTCAACTAAAACAATCTTGATTGTCTAACTATGGACTCAACATCCATTATAAATATGGTCTCTTTTATGAGCAATTGTGAAATAATCTCAACTAGAAACGCATATGAATGGTTGCCCTCTTAAAGAAAATCTCTTAAGTGAATCCATACGATAATACTTACTATAGGGTACGGTTATGGTAAAACTGACTCGAAGTATTATCGCGCTATCGCATAGAGGCCATTGATGGAGGTCGTAAGTCTTGTTTAGTGACACTCTCCACTCAATCTTTTAAAAAATGATGCAAGGTTTAATTTGATTTCAAGCATAAATAATTTAATATGCAAGTAAGTTGAAGTGTCATTCTTTCCTAATCTATATGACATGCTTTAATATATATGCATAGACATGCTTATTGATTTAAAAACATTTAATCACATACGATATTTATGAAAATATCATAATTATAATTAAAAAATTGATTTTAACTGGCCAAAAATTTTAATGGTTTTGCCTTAAGAAAGAAAAAAACACAAAAAAAAATTACAATATTTTTTCCAAAGTATTTTTTGAGTCTTCTAAGAAAAAGCCAAATACCCTATTCCTAAAAGAGCATGCACCCGAGAATTAACACCAATACGACGAGCAAATAAAACTTGTCGCACATGAACTTCTCAAAGAAACCCCACGCGACATTGTCACTGTCACGTATGTTGGCTGCTTTGTCACACCTCCACACGCACCACAATGCTGGCTCTTTTAATGCACCACTTGCCCATGCAGTACTCTACATGGCTCCCGCACGCTGTAAGGCGCGAAGCCCCTGATGCTACGCATGCACCTAGATGGCTAGTACATGAGATCTCAATAATGTTCACCTCGGTATTCTCTAGCTAGGGTGTGATGCCTTATGTAACAGCCTAATTTTTAGTGGTGTCAGAACAATGATTCAAGATCACTAAATTTGACGAGAAAGTTAGAAAATTTATTAACTAATAGTTATGAGTTAAGTGTGGTTATAGAAATATTCTTAAATTAGTGAATTTTGTGATTTAAAAGAAATTATTAGGTAAATTGGGTTGAAAACGAGGTATCGAGACCTCAATTTCATAAACCGAGCCATAAATATTTTTATAAAAATTTACGGAGTGTTATTAAGATAGAATTAAAGTTTCATTAGAAAATTTTAACGTTTTGATAGTTAATTAAATAAAAAAGGATTAGATTGAAGAAGGTGCAAAACTTGTGAAATGTGATTTAATAGCTTAATTAATGAATAAAGGAGGATCGAAAGGAGAAATAGACCCTTCTTAGAGGCATGAGGCGGCATAAGCAGAAAAAAAAATCAAGGATTAGGTGTGAACTAAGGGCAAAATGGTAAATTAGTTAAAATGAAAACTAAAACAATTGACCAAATTGAGAAATCTAGAGATTTCTTCCAAATTTCCAACCAAAAACGCCATAGGAAGGTTTTCTAAGCTGGTTTTTCATTTTTTTTTCATCAAGTGAGATCAATTCTTGGCTTTTTCTTGTAATTTTTGTATTTTTAAGACTTTTACAATTAAGTCCAACTATCTATTTCATTACCTTTTGATTTTATGGGTGATTTTGAAATTTACCATTGATTAGTGTTGGATGTTTATGATGAATGAACATGGAATTGAAGCTTTATGATGATTTTATTAAGTAATTTTGATAGAAATTTATTTAGGACCTAATTGTGAAAAAGTTTGGAATTAAAGATTAGTGTTGAGATTCTGATTTTCAAAGGTTGTGAAGTAGTTTAAAATGATAGAATAAAGTGTTAATAGAGAAAAATTAGCTCAATTGAGGGATTAATTGAGCATGGACTAAATTGTAAAAATTGTTAAATTTGGGGTAAATGTGCAATTTAAAAAATTGAGGGGCATAAAATCATTAGAATATAATTATATGTTGATAAATGAATAATTTTAACTTATAGATCAAGAATCCGAATATAAATGCGGAAAAGAAAAATTAACAGATTAGTCCCTAAATTGCTACAATTTCTACAAATTGTCCCAGGTAAGTTCATACGGCTGAATTCTTATGCTTATTTGTTAACTTAGAAATGATACAATGTGTCAATTCAAAAGTTTATTATGGAAGCATGAATATTATATAAAAATATGAATTCAAATTAAGAGTTCAAATTAGATAGAACGCAGAATAGAGTACGATCATCCGGTGAAAAGTGATGAATTGACGGATAAGACCATGGTTGGACCATGGCATAGTGAAGATGTAAGACCATGACCATAGCTGAGCTATGACATCAATGAACCTCAGTGAATATCAGTGAACATCAGTGAACGTAAGACCATGGTTGAACCATGCCAATAAGTGAATAGGTGTAAGACCATAGTTAGACTATGGCATCCTAATGATAAGATCATAACTAGGTTATGGCAATACAAGTGCAAGACCATGGCAACATAAGTGTAAGACCATAGTTGGACTATGGCACCAATGAAAAATGGCGTACTCAATTTCGTACTCAATTTCGTAAGACGTTCACTAATTTGATAAAAAGTGATAAATGATATGTGAATTAAAGTGATAAAACTTAAATAGTTAACAATATTAAGCTCACTCACATGAGTTTGTCATTGAGAATGTGATTGGTAGGAATTGTTAATGAAATATTTGTTTTATGAATTGTGGTAATATATTTGGTAAGAATTATATTTATAGCCTATGAACTTAGTAAGCTTATGTAAGCTTACTATTGTGTATTAAATGTTTCTTTTAGATTGACGAGATTTTGGAGGATCGGATCACCTTTCCAAATCACACTATTCAGACTTTCCCCGGTAGAATTTTATTGTATATCTTTTATGTTTATATGGCATGTATAGGGTTGAATTGGTAATGGAATAGTTTGAATTGAGATTGTGATACTTAAATGAGTATGTATGGATTAGAACATGATATGTTTATGATTTTAGAACATAGTTCATACATATTTTGGCTTGAATTGGTTGATTGGTTGAGCTATATTGGTTGTGAAAGTGTTGTGTGCAGGTTGTGTGTGAAATGGGTGAGAAAAGAGGCTATAGAATGACCTATTTTCAACCACACCAGTAAACACACGGGCATATGTCTTGACCATGTGTGACACATGGCCTGGTACATGGGCATGTGGTCTAGTCGTGTGTCCCTTGCATCCAAGAATTTAGAACAGAATGCTCAGAATTGAGCACACGGACAGAGACACGGACGTGTGTCTCAGCCGTGTAAGGTACACGGCCTAGAACATGGGTGTGTTGCATGGCCGTGTGAAACTTGCACCTAATTTTTGAAGATTAAACTAACCACTCGGCCTAGCACATGGGCGTGTGACTCGGCCGTGTGACTTGGCCGTGTGACTTCTATTGTTTCATGCTTTATAAGTCAGAGAGTTACACGGATCAGGGACACGGGTGTGTGCAGCCACAAGGCCTAAGACATTGGCATGTCATATGGCCGTGTGAGCCACACAGCCTGACTATACGGGCGTGTCCTTTACAACACGGGCGTGTGACTCCTTTATGTAAGAAAGATTTTGAAATTTTACGAAAAATTTTCTGTGATCTCGATTTAGTCCTGATTCGATTTTAACACATGTTTTGGGTCTCGAGCGCCCATGTAAGGGACAATATGATTGATTTTGGAAAACAAATAGTAACTGACTTAAATTATCAGAAATTGTCATGTAAACTCCGGTAATGCTTTGTAACTCTGTTCCGGCGACCAATACAGGTTAGGACTGTTACACCTTAGCCCCTCTTGTTAGGCACTTGTCGGTTGGCTGGGCTCGATGCCTGACCATGATCAACCCTTCTGCACATTGCTCAGGCGTGCAAAGCCTTGACACCTGCTCACGTTCCAGTCGACTAAGCTACCACTTGAGCTAAGTTGTCATTAATACCTAAACAATCCGGTTTCACCGGTATTACTTTGATTGCTATAACTTCACCTGAAGGCTACACCTCGTTAGGTATAAACCTCAAAGACATATATATGTACGACACATTGAGTGTCTTCGATCTACCTCGTCAATGAAAAGTGTTGGATCTCTCTATTCATGGATCACACCTAGAGTCCAGCCTAGTTCATGTCAATTCCATCATCACCTATTTAGAAGGCTACCACACTCCCTAAATGGCCAACCATGATAAAACTAGTGTCGTACACATGTCAAGTCCTAATGACTTGCGTGGTTAACATCACCTATAAATACACATCCCTGGTCTCTAGAGGATCTTCTTCTTCAACATCACACTCTTATGTTTTATACAATCCTCTTCTAAAGCGGCTCTCTACAACTCACCACCGTGTGAATCATTATCCTACATCTCTTACCTCTTTCTTCCTAACAATTGGGTGTGTTGAAAATATAGACAACATAGCTCACAGTAATGAAAATATCCTTAAAAATCCGATCAAATCCACCAACCTTGCCACCGAGCACATCAGCCAAGCGAGTAATCCCCATCCACCAAGTTCTTATAACCTTTATGAGAATTGGTATCATTAGCAATCTAGATTCAACACATATTCCCTCAATCATATATAGGCTTAATACCAACATTTGATAAACAAACTACTCAAAATCTTAACTCCAACACTAACTCTTCATCCTAGCAATTTTGGCATTACAAGCAGATGAAAGCTCTAAACCAAATGATACATATAAATAAGTTTAACATTGATAGATTCTTTTTTACAACAAAAGATAATGTTGAAGGAAGTGCTTCATTAACCCTCGGAATGCGATCTAATAAGACCCAGGTACCGCAAGCAAAGCAACCATAAAATTAGGTTGTGATCTTCCCATAAATATCTGTTCGCTAACTCTCATTGGAGCCCCTTCCCTTGAGAGAAAGGGGACAAAGTTTACATTAGTTCCAAACAAGACACTTGGTTAGGTCTATGGTGGTTATGGTTAGGAAAAGCATATCACAAATTTGATGCACCCTAGCTCTTCTTTTCAGGCAATTCTTGTTACCAAAGACTCTGTACACCCCTTTCCAAGATTTTCTTTGGAAAATCCCCATTGCTTTTTGTTAGAATACTTGGGAATCTACGATTCCAACACCAAATCATGAGCTTCAACTCCAAACACCAATTTCCAACAGCCACATTTTTCCTACAGTAAGCTCAAGAGTCTAAGCCGAACATTGCGTTTCGTCTATTTCTTCAAAGAAGCAGGTTCTACTACCCCGCTATCATTTGCCTATAATGCAAGAAATCAACAACTCTCTCAAGTTTTGTGCCTTTGACATTTAACATGCATAATTTTGGCGCTACGTATAACAAAGACGTTTACATCACAAAAAATCGAAATTTCTAAACATGCATTGCACTCATAAATTGGTCATCAGAAAATAGAAGATACAAACTGAACAGAATCAGTGCCTAATCATTCACTTCTTCACCTCCTCGTATTCGGCTTCTTGGGCCTGGTCAGCACCTTGAGCACCTCCAGGAGAACCTCCTTGGGCACCACCAGAACCACCAGACATGTGCTCCCCAATCTTTGAGACAGCTTTATTCGCTGCATCTATCTTGGCCTTGATCTCGTCAACATCCTCTCCTTCCATTGCCTTCCTCAAATCTGCAACAGCACCCTCGATTTCTTTTGCAATTTCACTAGGAATCTTGTCCCTGTACTCATTCAAGCTCTTCTCTACACTATAAATAGTGGTGTCTGCATTGTTTTTTACATCGATCAGACTTTTCCTTTGTTGGTCCTTCTGCGCATGCAACTCAGCTTCTTTGACCATCTTCTCAATCTCGTCCTCCGAGAGACCACCAGAGGAACGTATCGTAATTTGCTGTTCTTTACCGGTGGCCTTATCCTTGGCCGAAACAGTGACAATACCATTGGCATCAATGTCAAAGGTCACCTCAATCTGAGGCATACCTCTAGGAGCAGGCGGAATACCTACCAAGTCGAACTCACCCAAAAGCTTGTTGTCAGCAGCCATTTCACGCTCACCTTGAAGCACCTTGATACCTACTTGAGTCTGGTTATCAGCTGCAGTAGAGAACACCTGAAAATCAAAGAATCCCCATCAAACATAGAAAAAGAAAATAAATTATATCCAAAGAAATATTTTTCAAAGCAATTAGAGCATGCTTATATGCATCTAAAAACTAAAGTCGTCAAACTTATTCAGTTCCAAGAGCTACTAAAAAATCTTATAATATACTGATAATCCCAACTAAGGAAAAAATGCAAACAATATGCACCAAAGACATACCTGACTTTTCTTTGTTGGAATGGTTGTGTTCCGGTTGATTAGCCTAGTGAATATTCCACCTAGTGTCTCAATACCAAGTGACAAAGGAGTTACATCAAGCAGAAGCAATTCTTTAACATCCCCACGAAGTATACCACCCTGAATTGCTGCCCCCATAGCAACAGCCTCGTCAGGATTGACTCCTTTGCTTGGACTCTTCCCAAAGATCCCTGAAACTACTTCTTGCACTTTAGGTACACGTGTCATCCCTCCAACAAGAAGAACCTCATCAACATCATTTGTGGAAATGCCAGCATCTTTCAAGCAATTCTTACAAGGAGCTTTGGTCCTCTCAATCAAGTGATTTACCAAAGATTCAAACTTTGATCTGGTCAATGTGATATTCAAGTGTTTTGCCCCAGAAGCATCAGCTGTTATAAATGGAAGATTAATTTCAGTCTGCGATGTTGATGAGAGTTCAATTTTAGCTTTCTCAGCAGCTTCCCGAAGCCTCTGAAGTGCGAGCCTATCCTTCGAAAGATCAATTCCCTCAGTCTTCTTGAACTCACTTACCAAGAAATCCAGCAATGCATTGTCAAAATCCTCTCCTCCCAAGAAAGTATCACCATTTGTTGCTTTGACCTGGACACAATTGTTATCAGTACAACTGGCCTAATCTCTCTAAAACAAACCCACTTAGAAATTAAAAAAAAGATGCTTATTGCTTACCTCAAAGACACCATTTGAAATCTCCAAAATTGAGATATCAAATGTACCGCCACCAAGATCAAAGACTGCAATGAGACCCTCCTTGTTGTTCATTCCATATGAAAGGGCAGCAGCAGTAGGCTCATTAATTATTCTCTCAACATCAAGGCCTGCAATTCTACCAGCATCCTTAGTTGCTTGCCTCTGGGCATCATTGAAATAAGCTGGAACAGTGATAACTGCTTTAGAAACACCCTTTCCAAGATAAGCCTCTGCAGTTTCTTTCATTTTGGTCAAAATAAATGCCCCAATTTGACTAGGAGAATATTGCTGCCCATTTGCTTCAACCCAAGCATCTCCATTGGGAGCCTTGACAATCTTGAAAGGAACCATTCCCATTTCCTTTTTCGTCTGAGGATCTTCATATCTTCTACCAATTAGACGCTTGGTTCCAAAAACTGTGTTGGTTGGATTGGTTACAGCCTGACGTTTTGCGGGGGTGCCCACAAGTAACTCTCCCTTCTGGTTGAAGGCAACAACAGAAGGTGTCGTTCGTGCACCTTCAGAGTTCTCAATAACTTTGGGATTCTGACATCAATGACAGACTCGATCAGAGACGATGACCTTAACTTCCAAAGCTAACAACAAAATTGTTAAGGACATCCGCCAACTAGTCTAAATCTTACCTTTCCCTCCATGACAGCAACACAGGAGTTGGTCGTACCCAAATCAATACCAATGACATCATTGCCGGCAGGTTTTGAACTGCATGAAAGAAAAACAAAAAAGGGCAATCAGAAATTTACAATGAATAGACAATAATGAGAATAACCAAAACAATTGTTACCTGAATGCTCTACAAAAACTTGTCCAATTAATTCCCGCTGAGGTCTTGCCATTGTTAGTAAGCTGCACAACAAGCAATTAAGCATGAGGCACCATCCTTTTCATTCACTGGGAATATTGTTGAAGTAATTGGCCAACGAACTGAAATAACCATTTTCACATAACCAAATCTCAACCAAAATTCAAGAAACCGCAGAACGTAAAGCTTAAACGAACTTGAACCAAAGAGACACACGTGTAACAATGATACCTCAAATTTAGTCAAGAGAACCAAGCTATGAGAGACACAAAACAATAAATAAACATGTATAGTCGTCATTTAATTTCCTAAGATATTAAGGGACGGCACGATCCACCTTTTTTTTTCTGACCATCTAAAGAAGCTCCAATTAACCAAATAATACTCCCAAAAGATTCAGTTTAAATGAACGAAAATATTTTTATCTACTATTTCTAGTAACCCACAGATAAAAAAGGTAAAAACATCTAGATAAATTCCTTTTCCTCGGCCTCCTAAACAACCAAACAGAATACAACATCACGAAGCACAATTCAATTAGAAAGATCACAACCACCGAACACCAAAAGCTTTAAAGCAGACATAAGAGTTAGAAACTTACGCATCTATAGGCAGAGAGAGGAGAAGCAGCGACGTCACGTCGTCGGAATGAACGAAGCAGAGCTGCCGTAGCCATAGCTATAAATTGCAATAGAACAAGAAGGATCGGCAGAGATAGAAATGAGGGTGCTCCGTTGGTTAATACAAAATGAAGAAAAGGCGTCTAGGGTTTAGGGTTTTGCTTTATTAGAGAGGGTTTTTTTGTAATGAGGTTGAGATTTTCTGGCAAGTGATCGAAGGTTCTAGATTAACAACGGAATGGGCTCGGCTGCCCGCTCTTTAGACTGTTGTTCTATAATAACACGGTCGATAGTTTGCCACGTCAATTAAATCAAAATCAGATCTGAAGGTTAGCGTGGAGCCACGTCATTTTCTATTACTCCTACCTATAGGTATTCGGTGTTAGGTAATTGAGTGTTAATATACAAGTTAAATGACTCCAATGAAGGATTTTGGTGCCGCGGGGACTATCTTTTCAAGAAAAGCAGATGAAAAATTCAATCAAAACATTTTTCAAACTCAGTTAGCTTCTTGTTCTTCGACCATGTTTGCAGAAGAATACCTTTGGTTCTTTCATTCCTTCTCACTCTCTATTATTGTTTTTATTATATTTTTTAAGAAAACCGATAAAATATTACACGAGTTGCACAATCATGATATAAGGGAGGTAATATAATTTTTGAAGTATCACTTGTCTTTACTAGTCGGGATTCCATGTAACTCCGTAAAATTTAACCTATAAATTATGACATATAAATTAATGACATCATGTAAAATATAATTCTCAAATTACTTATTACTTTTAATCTATTGCTTTTTAATTTAGAGAATGGCTAAATTATTTGTTTCCCTAATAATATTTTAATACATTAAATATGTATTGCAGTTTAAAAATAATAAAGTAGGTTATGTATTGTTTGTCTAATATTATATATTATATATTATTATTAATTCATATTTTAATTATAATTATATTAAGAATTTTATTAAATTATATATTTTTATTTTTTATTAAATTATATTTAATAATAATCCTATTAAAATTTAATAATAATAACAATATTAATTTACTTAAAAAAAATTATGCTAAGGGTACTTTGGTTATTTAAGTTTTTTTCCTCATGCTATTAAAATATTTATTCCATTCAACTAAACATAAGAATACTATTATAACTCTATTCCATTCAACTAAACAATTGAATTATTATTACAGCTTTATTCTATTACAATTCTATTCAATTACAGCCCTATTCCATTACAACTCTATTCCATTCCCTCCAACCAAATGTGGTGTTAGTTTTTGTTGGTAAACTACAATTCTACCCTAAGATGGTGATTAATTTTATTTTCCAATTTCCCTGTTAGCTTTTTCACCGCCTGCTTCGATCTGACGAGATTGAAAAAGTTCTTTCATCAATCAAAAGTTCTTTTAAAATTGAAATGAATCGGTCGGTTTGACCAGAAATAGGTTGAGGTATCGATTTGAAGACAAAGATGAACTGGTTGACCGAGGAATTGATACAGACCAGTTGAATCAAGCTAAAAAATTTATTAAACCAGTTTGCTCCATTTTTAAAATATTTTTATTTTTATGAATGTTTAATAATTTATTTGATCGAATCGAATAAACTAATCCAACTGAGAATCGGCGGCCTACCCATTTAACCATTTACCCGATTCTAAAATTTTTGATAAAAATCATGAAATCCAAAATGCTCACACTTACAAAAAAAGAATAATATAAGGCTCCGTTTGGAAGCCAGGAAAACATTTTCCGGAAAATGTTTTCCTGGTTTTTATGGTGTTTGGAAGGTTGAAAACATTTTACATTAGGAAAATGTTTTCCTAAACACGGGTAAAATGACCTACAATTTGGGGAAAATGTCTTACTGATTTCATTTCCGTAAGACATTTTCCATCCCCTTCTTCATCCAGGTAAGTCTTATTCTTCTTCCGTTCTTCAACTTTTTCCATCTCCTTCTTCATCCAGGTAAGTCTTTTTCTTCTCTTCCGTTCTTCAACTTCTTAAATATTTCTTCCATTTTTCCTTACCGTCGCATATCTTCTCTTCTCAGGTAAATTTTACACGCTGCTGTTTCATTTCCTATCTTTCTCAGTTCAAGGCCCAAGACCCAAACTTCATATTTTCCTCTGGTTTTTAAGTGTCTCTGAAGTCTTCACGCTTTCACTCTCTGCAATATCCATCTCCAGCAGCCACTGAGAAAGGAGGTGTGTTCTTTATTTTTATTTTTTTTTCTCATGTATTTTCCTTCTTTTCCATTTTACTTCCAACTTCAACTCTCAAGCTTGTAGATTTAATTGAGTTATTCAAAGCCTCTACCTTTAAGCTTCTGTTCGATTTTCTTTAAGATTGTCCATCTTTTCTTTGATATAAGAAGTTATCTACATGGGTTAAAAGTGATGAATTTATTAATGGGTATTTAGCTTTAATGGATAAAACCAACTTCTTTTCTTAGAAAATGTTATTTTCAATTATTGAGCTTTGCTTTCTCAAACTGGGTTATGTTTAATCGTTGTATCTGACTGTTAAACTATGCAGGCAATTTTATGGAGTTATTTGTTTTATGTTATCTGGTTTTTTTTCTTCTTTAATTGTTCTGTTTCTATGGGTTACCTACGATGCCTTGTTGTTGAAAGCTTGAAAACATGCTCAATTTGAATGGACATGAGAGTGGAATAAGAAATTTACAAATTCAGTTCATGGTTCAATTTTGGATATCAAACAAGTTGCTAATGTGAAATGATTTTAAGAAATGCCATTTTCTGATGCTCAGTATGCCATTTTTTGATGCTCAGTATACCATTTTTATGCATTTCTCTTTAGTGTTAGTGAAATGTAGCTCAAATTCTTTTTGCCCTAGAGGGCTAGGTCTAAAGAAGCAACAACTGCAAAACTTAGGACTCATAGAAGTGAACTTAATATGTTTATATGTTAATGAATGATAAGAGTAAGTTTCTTTACAATTGATTTTAGTCATCTTGTCTTGTTTCCTTTTCGATGTGGTACATTTGATTGGTATTTTTTGTTTATTCCTTGTTATAGTACGGAAGTTCTTTGAACTTGTAGCATAATATTCCTCTGTTGGTTCAGTCAATTAATGAGTATCAAGGTGGAAATGGAGGTTACTGGACTGTAATTTCTACTGCAAATGCTCTGGTCTGCACAGCTGCTCCACAAATATGGAAATAGATCCCAGAACATTCTCTATTCCTTTAGGACCCTAACCTCAGTAAATTCTCTCCAAGGTACTTCTGTTTCGAAAGATGACTATTTTAAGATGGTGTCGGATGTTTTCCTGGGAATAGCTACAACCGAGCTTTGGTAGCAGCCTTAATTAGAAGTTATGGAGCATATCTAGCTGATGGATCGGAATACAGGTTCGGGGAATTCGTATAACTTGTAAAGATTTTCAAAATCCTTTAGATATCACACATCTTTCATTTGCTTAACGTGATTACATTGTCTGCATGTGCTCTGTCTTTTCCTTCAGTGGGTGCTATGGACCAGGAGTAAACCTAGATAAGCTGAAAGATTTTTATGGGCGCAGATTACAAGTTATTGTGGAAGCAGGTCCAGATTTGCTAGCCTTTGAGACCATTCCCAATAAACTTGAAGCTCAGGTTTGTTCTTCCTCATGTTTCATTTCTCATTAGCCTTTCAAGTTTCTATTGACCACTGATCCATTCCTAATCAAAACCGAGCAAGGACGAGTGGTGCATGCATAATGCACACTGGCTGTAAAGGTAATTTTACTTCCCTCTTATCAAGCTGCGGTAGAGTGTAAAATGCCCTTGTGTTCTAATGCTTTTAACAATGTTTTAAATCCATTTTCCTTGGCTGGATTTTTCCTTCACAGTGTGACAGCTTCTTTCTGTCTCCAATTGCAGGCCTGTGTTGAGTTGCTTGAGGAAGAAAACATTCAAATTCCATCATGGATCTTCTTCAGTTCTGTAGATGGTGAGAATGCCCCATCTGGAGAGAGTTTAAGAAGTGCTTTGAGATATTAAACAAGAGCAAGAAAGTGAATGCAGTTATCAATTTCAGAAGCTAAGTTATCAATTTGAGGGTAGACTGGTACTACTATCCAAGGCCTGGCAAGCATATCAGATTATGATTTACGCTCTTGGATGTAAATTTGTCTATGAAATTTTACTCAGAGCTGAATTAATACTAAATTAGAATACAGATTATGATTTAAGCATATTTAATCACTTTATTAATGAAGTCTCACTCTATGATCTCATTCACTCAATCGAACTTTCATATCGAAGATTATAACAACTCCCAAACAACAAATGCTTCTGGAAAAGGAAAATAACAATAGAATTTTATCAAGCAAAACCATTCTTATAGAGTAGATTTGGCTGTGGTTTGGAAGCTAATTTATAATTATTCAATCCTTGTTTTTTATTTTTTTATAACACAATTACAAATAATTTATTTGACTTTGGTTGGTTTCAATTTACTTTCGATTAATATTCTAACTTAATAATGGAGTATTATTATATATTTAATTTAATTAATTTATTTATAAATAAATTATTGCAATATATGTAAAAATAATTTAAAATATAAATTTATTAATATATGTAAAAACAGTTTTTTCGAAAAATATTTTCAGGAAATTTGCCAAACAACAGAAAATATTTTACACAGATTCATCCAAACACCAGAAAAGTAATTCATTTTTCAGAAATCATTTTCCAGGAAACCATTTTCCAGAAATCATTTTCCGGAAAGCATTTTACCTGCAAACAAACGGAGCCTAAGAGGAAGAAGAAAGAAAGAAAAAGTCAAAATAATACATATATAAAGAGAAAATATTTTTTTTTCTTTTTATCACAAATGATTGAACTAACATAGGTACCAATTTAGAAAAAAATATATAGTTTAGATATCACTCGTGACTAAAAATAAATTTAAGTATGAAGATTATAAAAAAATTTAATTACTAAATTGTAAGTGTTAATGCATAATCATATCTTATTAAATAAATCATAACTTAAAATAGGATAATCGATAACTTTATACGGGAGTGAACAATCAATTGATTAAATTAAAAAAATATCGAAAATCTACTTGATTAATTTTATATTTTTCTCAAAACGAAATCCAACTTTTATTAGTTAGTTGGGTCTAAAAATTTACTTAACCAAAATTTTAGGTAAAAATCACTAGCTATATAAATTTTAGCATAGTGTTTAAAATTCAATTTGGCTCAAACTTAAATAAAATATTTGGATATTTTGGATTCAAGTATTTTAAAATATATATAAATGTAATAGTTACCTTTCTTTTTAAATGAGCTAATTTGGATTTAGGTTTCCGAATCAAAATCAATTTAACTTAATTGTTTTAATTTATCTTTCAAACGGACAAAAAACTAAAATTAACTAAACAAAACTAATTCAATCAAGTGAATTCGATTCGATCAATTTAGCTTCTATAATCCAACTTTTGCTCACTCTTTTATATATCATTAATGATAGTTTTTAAAGTTTTTAAAGTGTCATCCACTTAGTTTACGACCCCTTCAACGTACAGTATTGTCTCCGACTAAAGTTTTTGTCACTTTAATGAAAACCTATATGCTTAAAGTTATTTGAAGAGGCAATTGATTCAATGGAGTGGAAATGCCTCGTTTGGATGGACCGTGCATGGCACATGGCCTCACCTACCAAGCAAATGTGAACATTTATACTTGGTAAAGTTTAAACTCATGTCCTACAACATATAGGGCACATATGGATAATAATGCTACCACTTGGGCTAATTTGTTGTTAGTACCTTGCAGTGTGGGCTTCGCCACCATCACCTTGCCAGCTATGAGTTTTCCCAAGGGCTACACTTCATTAGTTATAAACCTCGTAAACATATTCATTATAATACATTAAGTGCTTCAATTTACTTTACTATGAATAAGTGTTAGATCTTCTAGACATAAATTACACATGCGGTCTCATCTAGTCCATATCAATCTCATCTCCACTTATCTAGAAAGCTACCATGCTTCCTAAATGGCCAACCATGATCAATTCAGTACTAAATTCAGTGCCAAACACATCTGACAACCCCATTACCTGGGATGGCTAACATAATCTATAAATACACATTCTTGATCTAAGGAAGATCTTCTTCTTCAACATTAGTCTCCTATGCTTCATACTTGTCTCTTCTTCTAAAGCAACTCTTTGCACTTCATTATGTAAACTAGCAACCTAATGAAATTATCCTCGAAAATCCCATCATATCCACCTGCCACTCAGCATGTCTGTCAAGCCAGTAATCCCCACCCATTACATTCTTACAACCCTTAATACCAACAATTACTAAAATTGATACCATCAACAATCCAAGTATAATACCACGCTTCCTCCACCATATTTACGGTTTATACCAACATCTGATAAACAAACTACTCAGAATCTAATTTTAACACTAATTCTTTGTCCTAACAATTCTTGGAATTGCAAGAATAGAGCTTTATAAATGAAAGCTCTTAACCAAATTATGTGTATATATATAGATATCGTTTGCATACATAGGTTTTTTTTACAACAAATAATAATGTTACAAAAAAGTGTTTCATTAACCCTCGTACTTCTATCTAAGAAGACCCAGGTACCCTCCTCAAATATTTGTTCGCTAGCTCTCATTGAAGCTTCTTCTTGGCTTAAAAGAAAGGGGACCCAGTTGAGATTTGTCCCAAACAAAAGCATTGGTCATAAATAGCGTATCACAGATTTAATGCACCTGGGATTTTTCTTTTCAAGTATTCTTGTTACCAAAGACTTCGCAGACCGATGCCTTTCCAAGATTTTCTTTGGTAAATCCCGCTTGCTTTTTGTTAAATTTCATGGCTACTTGTCATTCCAAACACCAAATCAAGAGCTTCAACTCCTCCAAACACCCATTTCCAACCGCAACATTTGTCCTATTACAAGCTCAAGAGTTTTTGCCAATCATTGGGCTTCTTCTGACTATTTCTTTCAAAAAAGCAGTTTCTACTGCCTCACTAACATTTGCCTATTATGCAAGAAATCAACAACTCTATGATATTTAACATGCTTGTGAAAAATATAATGTCGGTAATGACAAAATATCTCAAACAAATAAATAAAAATAAAATAAAATAAAATAAAAATAAAGAACACACAGATTTTACGTGGAAACCCTTTCGGGAAAAAAACCACGGGCAAAGGAGAAGAAAATTCACTATGTCGAAAATTCGAATCACTACAAGATGAATAGACTATGTCTATTTATAGGCTTGTAAAGCCATATTCTATTAGGATTGAAACACTTTATCCTAATCAATATAAAATAGATGGAGCTTAATAAGGTTTAAAAAACCTTATTCTAAAATAAAATAAAAGAAGTCTAGTTCTATTTGGATATTACTTTTATTTTATTTTCCATCTTATTTTATTTAAATAAGAATTTGGGTCACTTAATTCTAACAATCTCCACCTTGACACGAATTCTCAACGAACAAGTTCTTCATCGCAAACTTTCAACGAACAAGTTCTCCACCTCTTCCATAAAACCCCTTAAGGGTTTAACTTCAATGATGAACACCAACCAAGTCTAAGCAATGCCCAAACTTGGTTATAGGAAGTGACTTAGTCATCATATCTGCAGGATTTTCATGAGTACTAATTTTGCTCACAACAATATCACCACGAGCAATAATATCACGAACAAAATGATACCGAACATCAATGTGTTTTATTCTCTCATGAAACATTTGATCTTTGTAAGAAAGATGGCACTCTGACTGTCACAAAATACTGTACTGATTTGAAGGTCTTCATTGAGTTCACTAAATAGTCCTTTCAACCAAATAGCTTCTTTACAAGCCTCAGTAATCGCCATATACTCAGCTTCAGTGGTAGACAAAGCGACTGTAGTTTGCAAAGTGGCTTTCCAACTGATTGTACAACCTCCAATTGTAAAGACATAACCTGTGAGAGATCTTCTTCTATCAAGGTCTCCAGCAAAATCAGCATCAACATACCTAATGACTCCATCTCTAGTTCTTCCAAACTGTAAGCAAACATCAGTAGTACCTTGTAAGTATCTTAAAATCTACTGAACTGCTTTCCAGTGTTCTTTACAGGGATTTGCCATGTATCTGCTAACTGCACTGACTGCATATGATAAATCTGGACGTGAACAAACCATAGCATACATGAGAGATCCCACTGCACTAGAGTATGGAACGTATGACATGTACTCAACCTCATCATCTGTTTGTGGAGACAAAGCTGATGAAAGTCTAAAATGAGCTGCTAAAGGAGTACTAACAGGCTTAGCACTCTGCATATTGAACCTGCAAAGAACTTTCTCAATGTACCCTTTCTGACTTAGGTATAATTTACTTGCTTTTCTATCTCTAAGAATTTCCATACCAAGTATCTTCTTTGCTGGTCCCAAATCTTTCATATCAAATTCTTCACTTAGTTGGGCTTTGACTTTTCTTATCTCTTCTTTATCTTTTGCTGCTATCAATATGTCATCAACATAAAAGAGTAGATATACAAAAGAACCATCATTGTTTTTCTTATAGTAAATACAACTGTCAAAGCTACTTCTTTTGAAATAATGAGAAGTCATAAAGGAATCAAACCTCTTGTACCACTGTCTTGGTGACTGTTTCAAACCGTAAAGAGACTTTTTCAGCAAGCAAACATAGTCCTCATTTTCTGAGACTGTAAAACCCTCTGATTGTTGCATGTAAATATCATTCTCAAGTTCTCCATGCAAAAATGCAGTTTTAACATCTAACTGCTCAAGCTCCAAATCATGCATGGCCACAATACCAAGTAAAGCTCGAATCGAACTATGCTTCACAACTGGGGAGAACACATCTGTGAAGTCCACTCCTAGAATTTGACTGTAACCCTTTGCAACAAGCCTTGCTTTATATCTGGGTTCTTCAACTCCTGGAGTCCCTTCTTTCCTTTTATACACCCATTTACAACGAACAACCTTTTTACCTTTTGGAAGTTTTACAAGATCCCATGTTTTGTTTTTGTGGAGTGATTCCATCTCCTCTTGCATAGTAAACATCCACTTTTCTGAGTCTTCACAACTAACCGCCTCAGAATAATTAGATGGCTCTTGATTTGCATCTATATCTTCAGCCACATTTAAAGCATAAGCAACTAGATCAGCCTCAGCATACTTCTTTGGAGGTTTAATTTCTCTTCTAGTTCTGTTTTTGGCGATAGAGTATTGTGGTGAAGAAGTAACTTTATTCTCAATTTTTGTACTGACTTGAGGAGTCGACTCTGTATTAATCTAATGCTCCACCTGCTTTTGATTTTCTTTATTGGAAGAATCTTTAAGAGATAAGTTAGGTAGCATAGCAGTTTCATCAAAAACAACATCTCTGCTAATCACAACTTTTCTATCTTCAGGACACCATAACTTATACCCTTTAACACCAGTTTTATAACCAAGAAAAATACATTTAATGGATCTTGGTTCCAATTTTCCATTATCAATATGAGCATAAGCAGGACACCCAAAAATCTTTAAATCAGAATAATCAGTAGGGTTACCAAACCATACCTCTTGTGGAGTCTTTTTCTCAATGGCAATGGATGGAGATCGGTTGATCAAAAAACATGCAGTAGAGGCTGCTTCGGCCCAAAATGACTTTGGTAAGTTGGAGTTTGACAACATACGTCGAACCTTCTCCATTATCATTCTATTCATTCGTTCTGCAACGCCATTTTGCTGTGGAGTATGACGAACTGTCAAGTGCCTCACGATCCCTTCTGACTTGCACAGTTTATTAAACTCATCAGAACAGAACTCTAAGCCATTGTCTGTGCGGAGGTGTTTTATTTGTTTTCCCGTCTGTTTTTCAATCATAGTTTTCCAAGACTTAAATGCGGAAAACACATCACTTTTCTGCTTCAAGAAGAACGCTCAAACTTTTCTGGAAAAATCATCAATAAAAGTTAGCATATAATTAGCTCCACCTCTTGAAGGCACTTTGGATGGCCCCCACAAATCAGAATGAATATACTCCAACGTTCCCTTCGTGTTATGGATTCCTCTGGTGAATCGAACTCTTTTTTGCTTTCCAAAAACGCAATGCTCACAGAACTTCAGTTTGCAAATTCCTTACCCATCAAGAAGTCCTCTTTTGCTTAATTCTGCCATACCATTCTCACTCATATGCCCTAGGCGCATATGCCAAAGTTTAGTAATATCATCATCTGATAGGGAAGAGGAGGCGACAGCTGCATCACCAGTAACAGTAAAACCTTGCAGAACATATAACTTGGCAGTCTTTCTTTGCCCTTTCATCACAACGAGGGAACCTTTAGAAATCTTCAAAACCCCACTTTCAGCTGTGTATTTGTACCCTTTTGAATCAAGAGTACTTAATGAAATTAAATTTCTCTTCAATTCTGGAACATGTCGTACGTCACTAAGTGTTCTGACAACTCCATCAAACATCTTAACTTTAATCGTTCCAACACCTACGATTTTACACGAAGCATTATTTCCCATCAAAACAACACCTTCAGGCACTGTCTCGTAATTTGTAAACCAATCTCTATTGGGACTCATGTGGAAGGTGCAGCCCGAATCAAGGATCCACTCATCGCTTACTTTAGAATTGATGACTGAAGCGACTAAAAGTTCACCATCACTATAGTCTTCTACAACATCAGCTTCACCGGAATTTTCTGGTTGTTTTCCCTTTTGATTCGCAGCCTCACTTTTGATCTTATTCTGTAGCTTATAGCACTCAGATTTAATGTGCCCTTTCTTCTTACAGAAGTTACAAGTTTTACCTCTGTTTGAAGACTTTGATCTACCCTTAGATTTACCGCGAGGATTTCGTTCTTGTGTCCTTCCACGATCATCATCAACATTCCGATCTTGTTTCCCATGAACAATGAGACCCTCCCCCTGAGAGTCGGTTTTAGCCGCAAGATGCTTCATCTTATCATACGAGGTTAAAGAATTATAAACCTCATCGACTGTGAGAGACTCACGGCTATATAAAATTGTATCTCTAAAGGTTGAATAAGACGGGGGCAACGAACAAAGTAGAATCAACCTTAGATCTTCCTTATCATACTGAACCTCCATGGCCTCCAAGTTTGAGAGAATTTCTTTAAACACTGTTAAGTGTTCGTGCACAGATGCACCTTCCTCCAAACGATGAGCATAAAGACGTTGCTTCATATGCAGCTTGCTGGTTAGAGTTTTCGACATGCATATTTGTTCCAGCTTTTTCCATAATCCAGCGGTGGTCTTCTCCTTCATCACATCTTGCAAAATTTCGTTAGACAAATGCAGATGTAACTGTGTTAATGCCTTTTGTAGCGACGTAAAATTAGCTTCGGTCGCTAATTGTGGCGATCTATGAGAGATTTTGAAAAATCAAATTTTAGTTTTAAAAAAAAGGGAGTCGCCACCGATCTTTTCTCTAGGTGCGATCGGACACCTAATAAATCTTTGTTTTAAAGAAAGAAAAAGCGGGCTTAGGTCTACGTTTAAAATCCAGAGAAAAAAAATAGGGTTCGGGAGTCGGTTACGCGCTGGGAAGGTATTAGCACCCCCGCGACGCCCAAAAATTGGTATCTTAATAAACACGTGTTGTCTTGATTTTCAAAAATACGAAGTTCAACTTAAATTTAATTGTGATCCGATCAAAGTACGAGCGTTTATGTTTTTCTTTTGAAAAGGGTATCCCGCTTTTAACACGAGCCATTCGTGATTCACCCAACATAGCGATGAAATCACCGACTTAATGTTAAAATCGGCACATTGCCTTGTTTATTGAAATTAATTAAAACATGACAAATATTAACATAGTATTTAGAAGAAAACAATAATGGTATTTACAAGAAAATAAAGGCAGGCGATATATTAATAATAAAATGAGAATGGTCATAGTAAATGATAATAACGATATGAGATGATGTGTTAATAATCTAATAAGAATAATATATTAATAACGAAAATTATAATAGATATATGAAAATAATATTAAATATAAAAACGGACATATATACAGACATATAATAACAAACAAGACGAAAACATATATTCAAATACTAATAATGCTATATGTTTATATATATATACGTTAAATATAATAATGCGAATGAAAATTTTATAAATTGATATTAAAAACATGGTACACATATAAACACAATACATACATAATAATGCAAAAAGAGGAACGGATATATAAGTATACATAATATAGTATATAATATATAATACTAAAATATACACATAATATATAGTACGAAAATACACATATAATAGAGAATTAAAAATATGAGATAATATAGAAAAAGATATATATAAATATTATAATACTAAAAATATATACATACAAAAAGTGTACACATATATATAAATAGTATAATAAAAAACATATTGCAAAATATATTAAAATAGTATTTGAAAATACATACATAATAACATTGAAAATATACATAGTTTGATGTTAAAAATATGTACATCCTATAGTATTACAAAAATGCATAAAATAATATATACATAAAAACATATGAATAATATAATAAAAATACATAATATATAAAAGGATATACCTAATACAATAGTAAAAATAGACATAATATATACATAAAAAAGTGACAATAATAATGATGTTATAAAACAATTATTAACAAGACTATATAAGCATTTTACATGGGATAATATAAAAAATATATGAATAATGTGATATTAAAAATATATACATAACATATATATATAAAAAAAAATACTAATAATATTAAAAGTGTATATACCTAATATATATAAAATATGTACATAATATAGTATTAAAATACATAATATATACATATTAGAAATAAGAATAATATTAAAAACAACTATTAATAATACTATATAAATATATATACTAAAGACATGTATATAATAATATAAAAAAACATACTAGAAATACCTATACGTAATGTAGAATTGAAAATATATATGCATACGATACAATTATTAAATATATGTATAATAGCATTGAAAAATAAAAGGGTAATAATAATAGTGAACGTATATAAAAATATATAGCAATAGTAAATCATACAATGAAAGCATAATATTAAAAGTACATCAAAAATGATTATTAAATATAATATATAAAAAATACTAAAAATGTTGAAAGAATAACAATATGTTAAAGATAGCAATAGGAAAGTAATAATGATCATAATAATATAAGTAATATTAAAAGGAAAATATATATACGAAGTAAAAAACAATAATAGGAAAATAATGCAACATTAATGTATTAATAATAAAATAATAAATGGTTAATATGGATAATAATAATACTACTAAAATTATTTAACAAAAAGTGATACAAGGATTAAAATTAAAGACTAGACAGATTTCGGGGTTAAAAGTGTAAATGAAAGGAAAGATGGGGACTAGGATGAATGCGTGAAAAATAATGCAGGGACCAAAGATGGAATAAACCCATTCAGCCTAAAATGCATAGCAGCAAGGGGACCGAATTACAAAGCATGACAAACTTCGGGGCCAAATTAAAAGGTAAAAAGACTGATTGAAAGGTGCTAATAAAGGGAAGGGACTAAAATCGTAAATTACCCTTTTAGGGTGAGAACACACGGATTCCCACCCCCCACCTACTGCTGCTCCATTCAATGCTCTAAACCCATCTTTATATCTTTTTCTTTCTTTTTTTTTTTATCCCCTAAAAACTAAAAAAAAAACTCTTAGGAAACTCCCTCACTCCCTCCTTTGGCCGACGATCGGCATTCTCACCGCTGTACGCCGCACCGCCATGGCACTGGTGGCCAACGAAACTCAACAACGGGCTGTTAAGGCCCCGTTTTCATGCGAGTGGGAGGGTCCAGCTTTTGGCACCCGAAAGAAACGAAGGACGAGGATTTTTGGCTCCCTTTTCGAACCCGATTGCGACGACGGAGAAGACCCTCCGACGACGCCACCGTGGGGTTCCGGTAAGCCTTTTCCCTTCCTTTATTTATTCTTTTTATTTTAAAAAAATTGAAGCATAAAATGTAAATGAAAAGGAAATTGAAATGTAAAAAAAGAAAGTCAAAAATCGACCTTTTCTTTGTTGTTTTACCTTTGATTTCTGAAAAATATCTATAATACAATGTTTTTTTTCTTTTTCAAAGAAAAACTCCCCCCCGGTTACATTTGCTTTGATTCGACTTTATAGCTGATTTAACGCCCTTGTCTGAGCCCTATTTTGTTAGCTATATTCTACTCTATTTTGCTACTGTTTTCTTTGCGTATTGTTCTGCTTTCGTGTCTTGTCTCTGTTTTTTGCTTTGCAGATTTTCAAGGTGATGGGAGCAGGTGGCGGAGATGATGGTGGACGTGACAAAGGCCTGGAGTAGGTGCGGCGCGGGAGGCTTAGGAAGCTGCTAGGGTTTCAGAAAGTCTGAAACCCTATTTTGACTGACTGTGTGTGTAATTGGGTCGGGTATTGGGCTATCCGGGTTTGTAACGGGTTGGGTTTTATTGGGGTTAGAATTTGGGCTGTTAATTGGGTAATTTGGGTAGGGGTTTTAGTTTGAAATTTGTAAAAGAACTGGACATTATTGGCTATTTGGGTTTTTTTTTTTATTTTTATTGGTTTATTTGTATTTAGTAGTTTGGATCTGGCCAAAATTGGCCTACAACAGCTGCCCCTCTTTGCTCATTGTCGTGTAACAGGAATAGAGCAAAGACATAATGAAGGCCAATTTTGCCCGGTCTTGCCAAGTTTGGACTTCTTTGGTACTTTTCTTTTTCAGCTCTCCTTTTAACCCACCGTAGCTTGTCACCTTGGTTCATTTCACCGCAACTTCAGAGATATGTCTTGTAACCTCGATCTGTCATCTCTTCAAAGATATAAAATTTGTCGCGATTTGATCTTCTGCAACTTCAGGGATGAGGTCTGGTATCTTCAATCTGCGCCTCTGCGACTTCACTGGGGGTGCAAGGTCTATATCTTTGATTGGGTCCTTTGTAACTTCAAAGAAGCAAATTTTGCATCTTCAATTGTCTCTCTTACAACTTTATCCTTTATTGAGACGACCTCAAAAATTGCTCGACCTGCACATTCTCGTAATATGGGTTAATTTTTGAAACACGAATTGCAAGTACCTCAGTGTGCAAACTGAGGCTTAACTCACTTCTCACGATATGAGTTGTCTTTTTAAAGAATAAAGTTTGAAAACATCTAAATATGAGGTCCGAGGCTTGACTCACCCCTCGCGATATGAGTTATCCTTTGAGAAACAGAAATTAAGATAGAAATTGAAAAGCTCAACTCATCTCTACAACATGAATTGACTTTTGAGAAGCAGAAAATAAAAACAGAAATTGAAAAGCAGAAATTGAAACAGATCAACTCACCTCTCGCCATATGAGGTGAATTTTGAAAATATAAATTGCAAATACCTCAGCGTGTGACCTGAGGCGCAACTCGTTTCTCGCAATACGAGTTAGCTTTTGAAAACATAAATTGCAAATACCTCAGCGTGTGACCTGAGGCGCAACTCGTTTCTCGCAATATGAGTTGATTTTTGAAAAACAGGAATTGAAAATACCTCAGCGTGTCCTGAGGCTCAACTCACCTCTCGCAATATGAGTTGATTTTTGAAAAACAGGAATTGAAAATACCTCAGCGTGTCCTGAGGCTCAACTCACCTCTCACAATATGAGTTGATTTTTTTGAAACATAAGTTAAAAACTGAAATTGAAAATACCTCAGCGTGTCCTGAGGCCCAACTCATTTCTTGCAATATGAGTTGATTTTTGAAAAACAGGAATTGAAAATACCTCAGCGTGTCCTGAGGCTCAACTCACCTCTCGCAATATGAGTTGATTTTTGAAAAACAGGAATTGAAAATACCTCAGCGTGTCCTGAGGCTCAACTCACTTCTCGCAATATGAGTTGATTTTTTTGAAACATAAGTTAAAAACTGAAATTGAAAATACCTCAGCGTGTCCTGAGGCCCAACTCATTTCTTGCAATATGAGTTGATTTTTGAAACCGTAAAATTTGAACATGGTACCAAAACATATTATTTGGTGAAGTTCTGGTGTCCTTTCCTTGATTTGGTACAATTGTCATCGCAACTTCTTGCTCTGTTGGAGCACCTAAAAACGTCGTGAATGATGTTATCATGATATGCATGTATTTGTCTTAAATGTATGTATGCCTACATGATTATGCTATGCGCCCCAGGCATGTTTGTCATATGTTGCTTTTCGTCGAGATTTCTCGTGACGATTTGCATTTATTGCTTCAATTCTTGACTTTCTTTCAGGCTTTGTACTCGTCTTCCATCTTTGCGAGTAATCTGTGTTTTTCGGACATCACTCTTTTGCCCCCTGATTGAACTTTTGTCCTTTCTTTTGAGGCTCTTGTACTCATCCCATCCTCATCCGGGTAATACTCGACATTTCTTTTGGTTAGAGTATATTATTTCAAAATGCTCTAGATACTCAACACATGAACTCTTCCCCGTTTCTTAATCAAGATTTTTTTTTTTTGAGCATGGTTTCTTGCGTAGGAGGTTTCGAACTGCTGAAAATATTTCAAACACTATAGTCTTGCTGTTTGACTCATTGCTCGGATCGCTTTACCCTCTGGGCCCAGATATTTCATTAGGATGCCTTCTCGGGTTTTTATCCTAATCCTTTTCGTGTTAATTAAGATACCTTTTCAGGTTTTCATCTTGATCTTCTTCTCCTTTTTCAACTTGGGACGCCTTATTATTTGACTGGTATTTCGACTCAAAACTCGAGGGAATGATTGTGTTTTGTTCAACCAGCTTGCCCCACTGTGACCTCAGGGTTCCTTCCATTGTATCTCAAAGGTACATGATCTATAACTTGTTTCATCAAGATTATATCATTGACGCGATATCCAGTTTCTGTTCAGCTAATACCTTTGATTTAAAAATCCGAGGAGATGATTTCAATTTGGATTTGGAGATTTCCAACCCTTAAGCGTGGAAGGTCTTAAACAATAGTCCTGTTTTAGGTTTCTGTACTATTTAGAAACTTCCAAGGTAATACACAAAACTCCTTTCATAACAGTGTTATTAGTCCACTAATCATTATTTCAATGCAAGATGCTTGAAAAAGGATCATGACAATGAACAAGAAGGAAATTAAATGCAAGCATAACTCGAAACAAGCAAGTTAAGCGAAAGCGATCAAGAAAGAATTTATTGAGAGCATAGCTCGACACGAATAAATTAATCAAATAAAAAGGAAATTGATCGGGACAACAACCCGTCATAATTCGAAGATAGCAAATATGCTAAGAAAGATGAAAGCTAGGTGCCCCAGATATCGCAACCTAAGCTTCTCTGTTCCATTTCTTAAGAACTCCTCCAAGCTCAATGTGTGCCTAGGGGATTCGGAGTACTCTGTCGATGCCCCAAGACGTGTCATACTTCCTCATTGTCAATTCAAGCATGATAAGGCTACCGCGTGCCCCACTTTTATCAGAATTTGAGCCGCCCTTTTTGGGTTTTCAACTCAAATGCCCTTTGGACTCAAAGCGCCCTGGCAGGTTTTCACTTTGGCCTCACCTTTTTCTTTTTGCTTTTCTTTTCTTTTCTTTTTTTTCTTTTTCTTCCTTTTTCTTTTTTTGTGTTTTTCTTCTTTTTTTTTTTTTGTATTTTTCTTCTTTTTTCTTTTTTCTTGATCAACTTTTTAAAAGGTCTCAAGACGCCCTTTACGCGTTTTCCTCTTGATTTCCTTGAGAAATTCTTGTGGACGAATTCTTCTTGACATAAGTTTGTATCACCCATTTTGACACGTTTGATTAGGATGGATACTCTCAACAAATCTTAATTCAACCGAGGCTTGAAGGAAGAGATCTCGATCCATAAATCCATGAGGAAGGGGTTGCCCCAGTAACAGTCTTGTCATTTGGCAAGCTTTATGCAAAAAGATGGTTCAATGATTCCCAACAGATAAGAATGAAGTTGCTGCCATTATCCTTCAACTTGGAAAGCTGAGGTACATAAATTGCTCCTAGAGCAGTTATCCCACCATGGCTCGACGATGTCTATTAAGCGTCCTTAGACCTTATAAATTTCTCCAGCTGTGAGGCTACCAAAGTAAATAGGAACAAATACAGGTATGGCAGTTGTGCTCCTTTGATATACATACACCAGAGAAAGGACTATCTCCTGCAGATCGTTAGCCAAAAGCCCCATCTGATCTAAGAGAACATGATAATGAATAAAACTTAGTATGATGGTTTTTCTGTGCCATAACGATCATGAACTTGGGGTTCCCATTTTTGTCACGGAACTTGATCACATTCTTTGTTCAAAACTTGATTGAGCTGAGACTTGCTAACTTGATCCTTAGAAATAATGAGCTGATCAGGCTTCCTCTTTCCTGAATTTGTATAGAAGTCTTCCCTCATGATACCTTCATCCACTGGTTTGAAAGGAAAATCTATCATTTCAAGCTTTAGAGACTGTGTACGGACTGATGCCTTTGAGATCGTAGGGATTTGAAGGCGTTTGCTTCAACGTCAGCATAGAGAGTAAGTGGTAGATTCTTATACCAATTTTTACCAGTCTCGGTCATCTTCTTCAAATTATTTCTTCTTCTTCTTTTTTTTTTTTGAATTCAAACTCGAATTTGGATTCATCTTTGAATTTGGATTTTGGGATTCGAGTTTGAATCTGATGACCGTTTACTTGGTATCTTTGGCACGTGAAGCGACCTTACTCTCTTGGTGAAGTAATTGACCAGGGTGAAGGTGACTTGAAGTAGGTGAAGCTGGCACATCAACCCGTGCCCCACATGGAGAGTCTTCAAAGAAACATGAATCTTATTTCCCTCAATTTGACCTCTACGACCCACTGATGTAGTCCTCTTTCATGGCAGGCTAATAATATCTTAACCTCATGATCAGCTTGGCTATTGTAAAACCACTAGCCTGTATCCTAAGACCATCCTTGCGGACTTCTTTTGAAATTTTGGTGTACCCGTGTCTCGGTAGCCTAGGCCCGTCTTGATATGGTTGTGCGAAGACACGTTTGAAATGTTTCAAAGATATCTCGCCTTTTGGGATTCATTTTCGTCTTGTTCTACCATCCTTAACAAATCGGAAGATAGGCCACAATCTTTGTCATCTATGAAGTTCTGGGACTCCCCTAAGCACACATTTCGCTCTAAAGGAGATTCCAGTTTAGTAATAGTGTTGCTCGTGTTATTGATATCTGGAGACCCTTTTTCACGTACAGAGGAAGGTTTCAAAGAATAAATGAATTCAAGAATGAGTATTTATGTGTCATGATCATGAAGAGAGAATATTTGAAAGAGTTCAAAGAACACCAGAATCTAAGAACAATTGTGCAGTATGGTCATGAATAAAAGAATAAGAAAATCTAAGAATGATCATTGTATAGTATGAAGTGAAACTTTAATCAAAATGATGCATTTTTATTGAAATAAATATTTCAGACAAAAGCCTATTTTCACAAAAGGATTCTTACTGCCTCTAGGCTTAAAGCAGTAAGTGTGTTCTGGGTATTACCCTAAGTTAACTCTAAAAAGATAGAGACTTCTTCCACAGTCCTATTGTTCAGAATACTCCCAGGTATGCAAGGGCAAATGCTTGGTAAATTTCATTCCTTCGTCACTGCGTTCACATTCCCTTTAGCATGGTCAGGGAATGGATTTTTGGTCGCATTGCTAGCATTATCAAATCGCAGAATGCTCGTATCCATGAGTCCTTAGACCTGTCTTTTAAAGGCGAGGCAGTTCTCAATTGAATGTCCTGTATTTCCCGCATGGTATTCGCATCGAGCGTTCGAATCGTACCACTTGGGATATGGAGGCTGCAACGGTTTTATATAAACCGGGGACACCATGTGCGCATCATATAGCCTTTGATATAGCTCCTTATACGACATTAGAATTGGCGTAAAAAGGGTTTTTTCAGTTTTTGATCTAGCATTGGATCCTTGCTTTTGAGGACCCTGATGGTTAGGGGTTGTCATTCTTGGCTGGCCTATGGTAATCGGCTTCACCTTAATTTCCTTTCTCTTTATTACCCTCGAAGTACCCTCTTGCGAGCTCCACTCTCGCTCTTTAAAAGCCTTGCACTGTTTGGGGCATTCTATGCTGGCCTGGGGTTTAGTGGTAACGGGTATCCCTTGCGAATGTGCGTCTGATTGAGTCTGGACGCTTGTTGGGGTGAAACTTGGGGCATAAACGATGTCTTCGTTCTCATCCTCGATATTATAGACTGGGTCTTTTCCCTTTCCGAGCCCTTCGGATAATAACTGTTTGAGCTGACTAATCATATTTCTTTGAAGCTCTGCCATCTGGTTCTGCATATCCTGCTGAATTCTGGATAACTGCTCTTGTATCTGTATTTGCCTATGCTCTATCCGTTCTAACCTTCGTTCCATGACTCTTAGGTTAACTGAAATAATTTTATCCAATTAGGGTCGCTTCGTAAAAATCTAGTGCAAATGATACAGTGCAAATGATGCAATGATGCAATGAAGTGCAAATGAATGCAAGAAAAGAAGCGTCGACCTTATATTCAATTCCATTAGGAGAATTTTTCCAGGGAACAAATTTCTTTACATAAAATGGATCATATATGCGACCTTGCCCTCATAGTCCTAGCGAAGATGCCGATCTTTCTCTTCATGTCTGAATACTATGGTCGACTCTCGTAAACTTGCCAAAGGTGTCTTCATCCGCGCCTTTTGTTTGGTCCGGGCCGTGACTCTTTGCTCACTACTCCTTGCGATGCTTGCTAGCTCCTTTAGGAAAGTAGAGAAGTGATGGCTCCCACATAATCTTCATCAATTTGAATCTTTCGGGTAAAACCTGGCGTTCCTTTGTGAGTTATCATCCTTCTTCCCTCGTGCTCACTTGGGCCATACATGGGCAACCGCATTGTAATCCACTTTATCAAGAAATTCGTCCCCTTATGACGAACTCCCCTATTTAGGAATTGAATATGGATCAACACCTCTTTTCTATAATGATGCGATGTAATGTAATGCAAATGTATGAGTTTGGTGTTGATTTCAAGATAGCCCCTATTTAGGCATTTCATTTATTCAAAAGAGTTCGTTACAAAACATTTTGCCATCTTAATTCGACCATCTATACAAACTTTCTAGCTACATCACTATACTTCTTCACCCGCTCCAAGAATTCTGATATGCTGGATCGTTGGCTTGGCGGGAATTGGCAACTAAGGTCCTCCGCTTCATCTGATAACTGGACCATGTGCATGGTCGCTCAACGGATTTCATTGATCAAGAAGCCAAGTTGCATTTCTCTTTCTTGGAGGTCCATTTTGTAAGCGTGAATGTCCCTACCGTACTGGTCATTCTTTTCTTCTACAGTTTTTAAAAGAGTGTCCAACTGTTGCTGGCGAGCCTGTAATGTATCTTCCAAATCCCTTATTCTTTCTCCTAATCCTTGGCATTTGGATCGGTTAGTCATTAATTCATCAGACACGGTCTCATATTCGGCGCTTTTCTTTCTCAATTCTATCAAAACTCGGGCGGCCTTTTCTTCCTCCTTTTTCGCTTTCCTTTTCCAAAACTCCATTCCGCTTTTAAGGTTACCTAATTCTTCTTTCCATTCTGCAGATGACTTACCTAATCCGCTATTTTTTATAGTGCTCCTTAATTTTTTGTTCTCCAGATGAAGGTCTCTTAGATCATTTCTCACGACTTTCGCCTCCTTTTGCATCTTTTCAGTCCTAGATCTTTCAATTTGAACATCAATCTTTAATTGATAATTTTCTTCTTGAAGGATGTTAAGATCCTGCAACATCTTGGACTTCTCACGCTCAAATTCTCCTCGAGCTATTTCAAGTTCGGATGGTGTTTCCTCTACGAAAGGGTTCTGAGCAGCATGACTCGTCGATGATATTTGTTGGCTTTTCACTCGTTGCTTTCTCCACACATCATAGTCTTGGGTGAGAGTGTCGGCATACAGTGCCAACTCCATTAGGTGAATTCTTTTCCAAGACTTACCGGTGTCTCGAACCTTCTTCATGTAGCCCTCGCCCACGAAAGAGAACTCGGATTGCGCTAAGCCTCCAGTGGCGGGTACGAATTGTCGTGAAGAAAACTGTCTTTGGACCAACAACGGGGCGTATCCGACTCCTCCCCACAGACCTAGCAGTGGTACCCAATCCTGACTTCCGACCTTATATAATAAGACTGATGGGCGTATCCATGGCGCCCTCCATGTCACATCCTTAGCGCGGAGATTCTGAAAAACCGAAACCCAATGTTGTTCAGTAATTTCCTTAGGCCATTCCCTCTTACAATAGGCTTCTAAAGGGGAAAACATTTTTGAAAACATGTGATACGGCGTGCGTTCCTCTTTCCAAAAGTGACTCATGATCCAAACGTTGAGCAATTGCGCACATCCAATAAATCGTCCTTCCCCTTTCTTCCGACAACTATTCAAGGACCTGAAGGTTTCGGCCAGGATTGTCGGGACAGGGTTGACTCCTTGTTTTAACCTCTCGAAGAAATCTACCACCGCGACTTCAATGTGCCCAAGGACTTTCGGAAAGACAACCAACCCGTAGACGGCCAAAGCAAACAGATTTACCCTCTTCAAGGTGTCAGGATGGCTCGAGACCAAATCTCGTATGGAGGACCACGGAATACAGATAGTTTCATTCTTCTTCTTTATCTGCTTCTCGGCCCATGCGTCAGTCATATCTGTCAACCTCATTATTTTCTTTTTGAAGGTCATCGGTTTAGGTTCTTTTACATAGATCTTGTAGGGCTGTACATTACCAATGCGAAGTAAGGCCGAGTATTCCTCGATAGTGGGAGTCATATCTTCTCCATTAAAAGTGAAACATTGATAGGCGGGATCCCAAAACTTGACCAAAGCTTGTATTAACCGCTCGTCTACCTTGACAGCGACCAAGTTAGCTATGTCACCATACCTCTCGACGAAGATTCCCCTAGTATCTGAATCCCATTGATTCCAAATCTGGACTAAATCTTCAAGATTGTTTTGGCGGACATTCACCGTTACGTGCCCCGGTAAATCGGCAACACATCCTTCCATTAAGCTATCCCCTCTTTCTCTTTAGGTTTTCAGGGACCAATCCCGAACCGTGACATTCCTCTCGGTTGTTAGTGTAATCGACTCCTCCATTAGAAACCCGTCTTTTGGCAACTGGTCTCTAGTCAACACCTTCCTAAAATGATGCCTAAAATGCATGATGACAAATAAGACAACAACAAACAAATCATGGTTAGTAACATGAGTAAAAAGAGAAACAGAGATTTTGACAAATTAAGCTATCCGTTCTAATCTACTAAGCAAACCCGATTCCCTTGTATAAAAAGTAAAAATGCAATAGGTAAGAGGCATTTCTCCCGTGTACTCATTTGGTAACTGCTAAACGAACAGAGGTTCGGCACGGCTCTAGTTGGGTGGCTCGTACATTTCACTATATGTAGTTTCGGTTCTAAATAGGTACTCGAATTGTTCGTACTATCGTCTACTAAGACTAATACGAAACCTCGATCATGGCCCATCACGGGCTTATGAGCTCAATTCGAGGGATTACATTTACTTATGCCTATGCGGAGGGACAAGTTAACTCACGAAAGCATAAGTCATATGTAACCCAAAAGTATTCACTAGCCTGTGCGGAGGGACGAGTTAACTCACGAAGGCGTAGCGTTTACTTTCACTTAAATGGACGGAGCCCGGGTATGGCGCTCATGTTATGCAAAATGCACGTGAACAGTGTGTGGGGAGAGGCTCACAAACCTTCCACTCTATTTAAAGCTAAACTAAAAACGTAAACTTTAGATTTAAACAAAAGAATAAAACAAGCACGCAAAACATTTGCAATAATTACAAATGCATGATTTTCAAAAACGAAATTTTCGGATTATGGTTAAATATCAAATTGAACAAAGAATTTTGAAAATTTTAACAACACATATTTGTTTCAAGACTCGACTCTCAAAAACTGTAGTCCCCAGTGGAGTCGCCAAGCTGTAGCGACGTAAAATTGGCTTCGGTCGCTAATTGTGGCGATCTATGAGAGATTTTGAAAAATCAAATTTTAGTTTTAAAAAAAAGGGAGTCGCCACCGATCTTTTCTCTAGGTGCGATCGGACACCTAATAAATCTTTGTTTTAAAGAAAGAAAAAGCGGGCTTAGGTCTACGTTTAAAATCCAGAGAAAAAAAATAGGGTTCGGGAGTCGGTTACGCGCTGGGAAGGTATTAGCACCCCCGCGACGCCCAAAAATTGGTATCTTAATAAACACGTGTTGTCTTGATTTTCAAAAATACGAAGTTCAACTTAAATTTAATTGTGATCCGATCAAAGTACGAGCGTTTATGTTTTTCTTTTGAAAAGGGTATCCCGCTTTTAACACGAGCCATTCGTGATTCACCCAACATAGCGATGAAATCACCGACTTAATGTTAAAATCGGCACATTGCCTTGTTTATTGAAATTAATTAAAACATGACAAATATTAACATAGTATTTAGAAGAAAACAATAATGGTATTTACAAGAAAATAAAGGCAGGCGATATATTAATAATAAAATGAGAATGGTCATAGTAAATGATAATAACGATATGAGATGATGTGTTAATAATCTAATAAGAATAATATATTAATAACGAAAATTATAATAGATATATGAAAATAATATTAAATATAAAAACGGACATATATACAGACATATAATAACAAACAAGACGAAAACATATATTCAAATACTAATAATGCTATATGTTTATATATATATACGTTAAATATAATAATGCGAATGAAAATTTTATAAATTGATATTAAAAACATGGTACACATATAAACACAATACATACATAATAATGCAAAAAGAGGAACGGATATATAAGTATACATAATATAGTATATAATATATAATACTAAAATATACACATAATATATAGTACGAAAATACACATATAATAGAGAATTAAAAATATGAGATAATATAGAAAAAGATATATATAAATATTATAATACTAAAAATATATACATACAAAAAGTGTACACATATATATAAATAGTATAATAAAAAACATATTGCAAAATATATTAAAATAGTATTTGAAAATACATACATAATAACATTGAAAATATACATAGTTTGATGTTAAAAATATGTACATCCTATAGTATTACAAAAATGCATAAAATAATATATACATAAAAACATATGAATAATATAATAAAAATACATAATATATAAAAGGATATACCTAATACAATAGTAAAAATAGACATAATATATACATAAAAAAGTGACAATAATAATGATGTTATAAAACAATTATTAACAAGACTATATAAGCATTTTACATGGGATAATATAAAAAATATATGAATAATGTGATATTAAAAATATATACATAACATATATATATAAAAAAAAATACTAATAATATTAAAAGTGTATATACCTAATATATATAAAATATGTACATAATATAGTATTAAAATACATAATATATACATATTAGAAATAAGAATAATATTAAAAACAACTATTAATAATACTATATAAATATATATACTAAAGACATGTATATAATAATATAAAAAAACATACTAGAAATACCTATTCGTAATGTAGAATTGAAAATATATATGCATACGATACAATTATTAAATATATGTATAATAGCATTGAAAAATAAAAGGGTAATAATAATAGTGAACGTATATAAAAATATATAGCAATAGTAAATCATACAATGAAAGCATAATATTAAAAGTACATCAAAAATGATTATTAAATATAATATATAAAAAATACTAAAAATGTTGAAAGAATAACAATATGTTAAAGATAGCAATAGGAAAGTAATAATGATCATAATAATATAAGTAATATTAAAAGGAAAATATATATACGAAGTAAAAAACAATAATAGGAAAATAATGCAACATTAATGTATTAATAATAAAATAATAAATGGTTAATATGGATAATAATAATACTACTAAAATTATTTAACAAAAAGTGATACAAGGATTAAAATTAAAGACTAGACAGATTTCGGGGTTAAAAGTGTAAATGAAAGGAAAGATGGGGACTAGGATGAATGCGTGAAAAATAATGCAGGGACCAAAGATGGAATAAACCCATTCAGCCTAAAATGCACAGCAGCAAGGGGACCGAATTACAAAGCATGACAAACTTCGGGGCCAAATTAAAAGGTAAAAAGACTGATTGAAAGGTGCTAATAAAGGGAAGGGACTAAAACCGTAAATTACCCTTTTAGGGTGAGAACACACGGATTCCCACCCCCCACCTACTGCTGCTCCATTCAATGCTCTAAACCCATCTTTATATCTTTTTCTTTCTTTTTTTTTTATCCCCTAAAAACTAAAAAAAAAACTCTTAGGAAACTCCCTCACTCCCTCCTTTGGCCGACGATCGGCATTCTCACCGCTGTACGCCGCACCGCCATGGCACTGGTGGCCAACGAAACTCAACAACGGGCTGTTAAGGCCCCGTTTTCATGCGAGTGGGAGGGTCCAGCTTTTGGCACCCGAAAGAAACGAAGGACGAGGATTTTTGGCTCCCTTTTCGAACCCGATTGCGACGACGGAGAAGACCCTCCGACGACGCCACTGTGGGGTTCCGGTAAGCCTTTTCCCTTCCTTTATTTATTCTTTTTATTTTAAAAAAATTGAAGCATAAAATGTAAATGAAAAGGAAATTGAAATGTAAAAAAAGAAAGTCAAAAATCGACCTTTTCTTTGTTGTTTTGCCTTTGATTTCTGAAAAATATCTATAATACAATGTTTTTTTTCTTTTTCAAAGAAAAACTCCCCCCCGGTTACATTTGCTTTGATTCGACTTTATAGCTGATTTAACGCCCTTGTCTGAGCCCTATTTTGTTAGCTATATTCTACTCTATTTTGCTACTGTTTTCTTTGCGTATTGTTCTGCTTTCGTGTCTTGTCTCTGTTTTTTGCTTTGCAGATTTTCAAGGTGATGGGAGCAGGTGGCGGAGATGATGGTGGACGTGACAAAGGCCTGGAGTAGGTGCGGCGCGGGAGGCTTAGGAAGCTGCTAGGGTTTCAGAAAGTCTGAAACCCTATTTTGACTGACTGTGTGTGTAATTGGGTCGGGTATTGGGCTATCCGGGTTTGTAACGGGTTGGGTTTTATTGGGGTTAGAATTTGGGCTGTTAATTGGGTAATTTGGGTAGGGGTTTTAGTTTGAAATTTGTAAAAGAACTGGACATTATTGGCTATTTGGGTTTTTTTTTTATTTTTATTGGTTTATTTGTATTTAGTGGTTTGGATCTGGCCAAAATTGGCCTACAACACCTTTCGATCCTTACGCTTCTTCTCTTCATCTGTTAATGTTGAAGGCATCTTATCTATCCCTAGCAGGGCGTCCTCTAGATCCATCTGCGCAAGAACTGCTTGCATCTTAATCTGCCACAACGCAAATCTGGTGTTGCGATCCAACAGCGAAATTTCATACTTCAAAGATGCCATTAACGTGATCGAGATGAAAAAACTCGAAAGCTCTGATACCAATTTGTGAAAAATATAATGTCGATAATGACAAAATATCTCAAACAAATAAATAAAAATAAAATAAAATAAAATAAAAATAAAGAACACACAGATTTTACGTGGAAACCCTTTCGGGAAAAAAACCACGGGCAGAGGAGAAGAAAATTCACTATGTCGAAAATTCGAATCACTACAAGATGAATAGACTATGTCTATTTATAGGCTTGTAAAGCCATATTCTATTAGGATTGAAACACTTTATCCTAATCAATATAAAATAGATGGAGTTTAATAAGGTTTAAAAAACCTTATTCTAAAATAAAATAAAAGAAGTCTAGTTCTATTTAGATATTACTTTTATTTTATTTTCCATCTTATTTTATTTAAATAAGAATTTGGGTCACTTAATTCTAACAATGCTTAATAGGTAGTATGTGTTCAATGAAGATATCTAGATTACAAAAATCGAAGTTTCTAAACATGCATAACACTCATAAATTGGTCACTATAGGTATGGAACATTTCTCGAAAGATTACTCAAAAACAATATAAGTTCTGTTTGTTTCACTAAAAATAATTTCTGAAAAATAAATTATCTTTTTAGAAAATTAATATTTTTAGTGTTTTGATGAATCTGTGTAAAATATTTAATGTTATTTAGCAAATTTCTTAAAAATATTTCATAAAAACTGTTTTTAATGAAACAAATATAGATTTGAGATTTTTTTTTATCTTTTCGCTGTTTAATTGAGTTAATTTTATATCTACAATTTTATATTTTACATTGTTCTTTGTAAAACAAACACACATAAATATATTTGTTATAAAATATTATAGTGCAATTTTCTTTTAACCATTGAAATTTATTTTATAATAAGAAAATATTTTATAATAATCAATGTCATATATAAACTTAATAATAAATAATGCTTAATTAAAACTTAATTTAAATTATATATTACATATATAAGAGTATATATTGACACATTAGAGTTGTAAGGGATAAATGAGGCTAAACATTACTTAAACAAATACTCATATTTATATAATTAAAGTACTCATATTTTTATGCTAGGTTAAAATATGTCATAAGTCCTTATACTCTTTGTAAATTTGAAATTTATTCTATGTGCTTTTATTTTTGGGTTAGTCCTACTTCTTAGATATCTAAATTCAGGTTCAGTTGTTAGCATTATTAAAAATAATTTGTTAAATTTATATTCATTATAACGTCATTTTTTAGTTACGACAATACCGAGTATTTTTTATTTGAAAATGTGACATCAAAAAAATTGATAAAAAAATTAACAATGTTAACAATTAGACTTGGTTTTTGAATTTGAAAAGTAAAGGGACTAAAGTTTTGAAAATAAAAGTATAGGGATTAAATTCCGAATTTTCCAAGAGTACATAGACTTATGACATATTTTAACCTTTATACTACAAAACATTTATTATTAATTTATATAATTGTAATAAATATTTATTATTAAAATATTAATATTGAATATTTTTCAATAATATATAAAAATTATTATTTTTAAGATTTAATATTAAAATAAAATCAAAATATTAAATAATTTATTATATGATTTGATAGATAATTAAATATGTATGTTTAATATCTAGGGCAAGGTACGTATAACTCTGTGTTTCGAGCTCGAGATCTTGAGAGTGGAAGTAGAGTTTCTTTAAAAAAGTGTGGTTAGGTTGTGAAAAATTAGGTAGAAATGAGTGAAGATGTGGGGGAATTTCCTAGTTGGGCGGTGAAGAAAGTGAGACGGAGAGAAGAAGACCCTCCCGATGGCGGAGGAATGAGTGAGTAGATAGAGCTTTTAGTTTCTAAACCTTTCTCGTTTAAAGATATGGTGATTAACTCGCCTCCTTTGAATAATTCTCTAGAGAATAAATAGGAAGGGGATTATATTGATTTGTTAGATGGGGATATATGAAATGAGGTTATTGATGGTGTTACCTCAATTGATTTTTCTGATAGAGACTATTCAATAATTGAGGAAAGCATGTAAAAATTGTGGTCATCAAACTTTGGGAGGAAGAAAACGTACAATGCCTTATGGAACAAAGTTTGTTCGCTGTGGAAACCATTTATGCGTTTCCAGCTTATGGATATTTAAAATGATTATTTTCTAGTGAAGTTTGAATCTTATTCAAACTATAGCAACATACTCTTATATGGTTCATGGGTGATTTATGGGCAATATTTGATGGTTCAACCTTAGACGGATCAGTTTTCTCCATTACAGTCGTTTCCCCATAGTTTTATTGCATGGATTCGTATTTCGGGTTTATCAGGATCATTGTATAAGAGAAGTATTCTTCAGGCTATTGGTGGAATGGTGGAGAATGTAATCAAAATTGATTTACAAACGGATAAAGGAACTAGGGGCCAATCTGCCAAATTTGCGGTTCAGGTAGATTTGAGGAAGTTGCTTGTGTCCAGAATTTGAATAGCTAGCCGGATTCATAGAGTGAAGTATGGCTCTCTTCCAACGGTTTGTTTTAAATCTGGAACCTTGGACATCTGAGAGGAAACTATCCCCAAATTCAGAAAGTTGATAAAATAGAGAATGGATTGGGTGATACTAAGGAACCTATTAGATCAGATCAACAAAAAAGTCTTAGACTGGTACAAGAAAGGGTTGGAAATGAAAGGTATGGTGAATGGATGGCTATGGATCGCCAGAATCGTAGACAAAGCCGAAGAAACGCTGATGGATTAGAGGGTGGAAAAGGGAACATAGTTCCAAGTCTCGATTAAATATTTTTTCCAAAATTGGAGATTCATATGTTAACAACATGAATGGTATAGGTATTTTTAATTCTGGGAAACAAAAAGAGCAATGAGCTATATTATCTATTTATTTATCGAGTGAGGGTTAGGGAAATATTACTAAATCTGCTATAAAAGTAACGAATGAGAAACAATTGGATTGGGGTAATAAGGGCAAAATTATTAAAGGCAAAGGCCATAAGAAATGGGTCGTGGGTATTAAAGGGTAGGTTACTAAGCAGACCGCGATGGAGCCTAAAGTGGAGAAATTGGGCAGTAGTAGTGAAGGAAATGGGATGAGCTCTAGGAGTCTTAAGGTTGGGTCAAAAGTGGGGTTTGGGCTACCTAATTTAGTGCCAATCGTAATCAAGGAATTTTGGACTGGAAATTTCATTAAGTCCATAACTTTAAAGAGAATCAAAACTCGAATGTTATTGTTGGGTTTTCTTCTCTAATGGAGGATGATTTTGTTATTAGAAATCTAATTCCTTAGTCGACACTCTTTTCATTTTTGACGGAAAAGTGGAGTAAGAACGCCCTGAGCATGAAGACTAGAGGCAATGGGGATAATATTGGTGGTTTATATGGCATAGTCCCTATTCAATAAGCTATTCATGATATGGTTGACCGTTTAAAGGTAGAGGGGCAGGTTCCGAGCTCACAAGAGTGAAGCACAGAACTGGTGGTGCTGGAGCAGGTTAAGAGTGGACAGCAACTGGACAGATCGACGGGGTTGGTCCATTAGGGCGAAGGCAATGTAACACTCATGGATGATTTATCAGATACGTGATGGATGTAACAGCCCAATTTTTAATGGCGTCAGAAATAGTGGTTCGAGACCACCAAATCCGATAAGTAAGCTTGTAAATTTTATTATTTGATATTTACAAGTCAAATGTGATTTTAGGAAGATTTTTGAATTAGTAATTTGTGTTTAATAAGGATTTATTAAGTTAAGTGGTTTAGAAAACGAGGTATCAGACCTCAATTTTATAAATCGAGTCGTAAATATTTTTATAAATATTTACGGAGTGTTCTTAAGATAGTATTAAACTTTCGTTAGAAACTTTTAATGTTTTAATAGTTAATTAATTAAAAAGGACTAAATTGAAAAATGTGCAAAACTTGATAATTAAAGAAATAGTGATTAAATGAATTAGATGTTAAATGAGGGCGGACTTAAAGAGTAAATAAGCCTAAAATAGAAGGCTAAGGTGGCATAAGAAAAAAAACAATGAAATTAGGTGATTTAAGGGCAAAATTGTAAATTTTGTAAAATTAAACAAATAAAATATCAATTAAAAGATTTTCAACGCATTTCTTCATCAATCTTTAGCCAAAAACAACCATAGGAGAGCTCATAAAGCTGGTTCATATTTTTACATCATATCAAAAGCCCGTAGATAATCGTGAAAAGGGAAAATTAGCAGATTAGTCCCTGAACTACTACAAATCTTACAATTTAACCCAGGTAAGTTTGTATGGTTAAACTTTAATATTTATTTATTACATTGATGAATTTTATTAAGTATTTATTCATATTTATTGATGAAAATAAAATTATTGTTAAATTATGAAATTGAATTGAATGTTCAAAACGGGTGGAACGCTGGATTGAGTACAATCATTTTGTGGAAAATGATGAATTGACGGTAAATGCAAAGGATAAATTGACGGTAAATGCAAATGATGAATTGACGGTAAATGCAAAGGATGAATTGACAGCATATTACCCAAGTAAACCGAGGCTCAGTATTTGTTGCGAACTTTCATGTTTACTTTCTGTTTAGCTCTCACGAGCTTCTGTATAACCCTAACAGGTTTCTGCTCAGCTCCTATGAGCTTTCGTTCAACCCTTACGGATTTCCGTTGAAGACTTATGTGCTTCTGTGCAGCCTTCTAGCTTCTGAATACGATGTACTTATATCCGTAAACCGTCCTCCAACTCGATAAGATTTGGTAAAAGACTTATGTTAATGAAATTGAAAGTTTTATTGATTATTATTGATATTGAATTGAAGGAAGTGGGTTCATCGATTTATGTTGTGTTTGATAGGGAGATTGAATGATTAATTTACTATTTAATTTATTATATTAAGTTTGATAAGATCTATGTTTAACCTATCGAACTTACTAAGCTTCATTAAGCTTAATTGTGTTATTTAATGTTATTGTAGATTAACGTGAGATCAAAAGATCGGATCAACACATCAAGCCACACTATCCAACTCACTCTGGTAGCTTTTGCAACATGTACTTAGGTTTATATGGCATGTATAGGGCTATAATGGTTTGTGTAAATATTAAGAGTTATACTTTGACTATATTTCTAATAAACTTATATAGGTATGGATTAATCATGCATGAGGTATGTTTGTATTGGTTAGATGATGGTTAATTAATAGGTTTATTGAAGCATGATTTGAACTAGTAAATTAGTAAAATATGCATATAGATGCATGTGGTTAATTTGGTGCGTTAGGATATTTGTGTATATGTGATGATAATATAGGTATAACAACTTGATTTTGGCTTGAATTGAAGGTTTTGTTGTGGTTTGTGAATGTGCATATGGCTGTGTCTAGGTTGATACTAGGTTGGGTGAGAAAAGTGGCCATAAAATGGCCTAATTTCGTCCACACAGGTAGAGAAACGGGCGTGTGTCTCGACCGTGTGTCACATGGGCGTGTGGTCTGGCCGTGTGTCCCTTGCATCTTAAAAATTTGAAACAGAATGCCTAGATGTTTGCACACGGCTTAGCATACAGGCATGTGGCACATGTCTTCCATATGCTGAGAATCAAGTTTGATCATCATTCTATGTAGTATTAGGGAACATCAACTCCCAATGAAAGTTACATAAGGCTCCATCACAGACATTCAAATATGGCCTTCTGTTCCAAGTGAGAACATAATTAGTGACATTAAAGCTGATAAAGCAATCAAAAGTACTGGTCTGCCTTATTCGCATCGGGTGGAAGTAGTAGGGTTTTCAAGTGGGATTTGGATTCTTTGGAAGGATAATATCTGAGTGGAGGTTATGGTTAACCATATGCAATTTATTCACATGAAAATTAAATTTGATGATGCTATGGATTGGGTGTTCTTTATAGAAGTTTATAAGAGTCCTCATAGAATACTGAGGAAGGAATTATGGTATGGTCTAAGTTTTATTGCAAAGAAATACTGAGGAAGAAAAGAAATGTGGCTCGAAAAAGATTGTTGCTAGTTGTCCGATTTTTAGTAGATTTGTCAAGTTTGTGAGTTTAAAGACCTTGGATTTAAAGGCCCTAGATTCACTTGGAACAGAGGGATCATATTTGAACGTCTTGAAAGATGTAATAACCCGATTTTCAGTGGTGTTGAAAACAGTAATTTGAGGCCACCAAATCCAGTGATTAAGCTCGTAAATTTTATTATTTAATATTAATGAGTCAAATAGGGTTTTAAAAAGATTTTTGAATTGATAAGTTATGTTTTATAATGATTTATTGGGTTCGAGTGGTAAAACCCTATGTCAAGTGGTTTTAGAAAATGAGATATCGAGATCTCGTGTCTATAAACTAAGTCATAAATATTTTTATAAATTTTTATAAAGTGTCATTAAGGTAGTATTAAAGTTTTGTTAAAAAAACATTTCGATAGTTAATTAATTAAAAAGGACTGAATTGAAAAATGTGCAAAACTTGCTAATTAAAATAATTAAGTGACTAAATGACTTAGTTAATAAATGAGGGAGGACTTAAGAAATAATTATGCCTAAATTAAAAGATGAGGCACATAAGGAGAAAAAAATTGTAACACCCTCTTACCCGAGACCGTCGCCAGAGTCGAGCTTAAGGTGTTACCAAACTTGTTTCATCACTTTTTGAATTTTATAACAACTAATTTCATTTTCGTAGCAAACTATCTTTCTGCGTCATGGTCGCTTAAAAAATCATATCTCGAGTTACGAAACTCAAAATCAATATCCGTAAATTTTTCCTGAAACTAGACTCATATATCTATCTACTAATTTTTTTCTAGAATTTTTGGCTGGGCCAATTAGTACAGTTTATTAGTTAAAGTTACCCCTGTTTCAGATCTCGACTGGACTGACCTCTACTTACTACGAACCACTTTTATCTCTGTAAAAAATTCACATGAATATGATGTTTGTTTCTCTTAAAACTAGACTCAATAAGGATTCTAAACATATAAAGTACACCTCATAATTATTTTTTTACAATTTATGGTGAATTTTCAAAGTTGGAACAGGGGATCCAGAGATCACTCTAGCCCTGTTTCACTAAAACTCAAATATCTCATAACATATAGCTCCTTTACCTGTTTTGCTTCTTTCATATGAAAGTAGACACAATAAGCTTCCATTCCATATTTAATTCATCACCTAATTTGTTTTCTACTATTTTTAGTGATTTTTCAAACTCACATCACTGCTGTTACAACATTCTGTTTTATGACAAATTTTCACTTTACTATGAAAATTCATGAACTATTATCACTTTGAACATACATGGTCTCATACATGATCTAAATTAACCCTTCCAAGGACTAATCATTATCAGGCATTTTCTCAATCCAACCACAACCATATCGCAAGATTAATTACACAACATGAGTATATTGCTATACATGCCACATAAACCAAAAGATAATAACCCAAAAACTACCGGAATAAGTCAGGATAGTGTGATTCCTCGTGATGATCCGATCCTCCGAATTCACGTTAATCTACAACACATGTCAAACACATTCAAGTAAGCTTATGAAAGCTTAGTAAGTTCATAGGCTTGGAAAGTAAACTTACCAAATTAATAAATCATTCACATAGTTTACATTTCACTACTATCTCCTGTCATTCACAAATCAAATCAATTTTACTTAGTATCATTCATTAATATCCATACTCGAAATTCATCCTTTTGGGCCCGTTTACCATTTATCACTTCTTCACAAATTAGGAACTATACGGAATTGAGTACATTGCCTTCTTTATACCATAGTAGAACTATGGATTTACACATAATCACATTTCCTTTTCCGAAGCCATAGCCCAGCCATGGTCTTACACGGATCACATATCATACCGAGGCCATATCCCGGATATGGTCTTACACGGGTCACATATCACTTTTCTCCGATGCCATAGCCCAGCTATGGTCTTATACGGAAATCACTTGGCACACTTCACCGATGCCATAGCCCAGCTATGGTCTTATACGTGAATCTCTTATCATTTGTTTCCGATGCCATAGCCCAGCTATGGTCTTATACGAAAATCACTTATCATTTGTTGCCATGGTCCAACCATGGTCTTTTTCCGTCAATTCGTCACGTATCATGAGACAAAGGTACTCAATCCGATAGTTTCCTACAATTTCATGCTTTTACATTGTTTATAATCTTATCACATAATTTTGTCACATGCACATCATATAACACATTACAAAATTCATAATATTAACAATGATCATTAAAATTTAGCCACATGAACTTACCTGGGCTAATTCACAAAAATTGTAGAAATTCGGGAATTATTCGGTTATTTTCTCCTTTCCGCGACTTGCTTCGATTTCTTGGTCTATAAATGCAAAATATTTTCACTCATTAGCATTTATTTTATTTCTATTTCACTTCACAATTTATGCTGTTCAACTTTCGAAATTGCACTTTTACCCCAAAATTTACAGTTTTTACAATTTAGTCCCTGCTCAATTCACCCATCAATTGAACTAACTTTTCTAAATTAACACTTTATTTTATCATTATAAACTATTTCACAACCTTTTATATTCTGAATTTCAACACCAACCTCTAATTCACAACTTTTTCACAATTAGGTCCTAAATACCATTTCCTATCAAAATCACTTAATAAAGCCACCTTAATATGAAATTAGAACTTAAATTTCATAATAATTCATCATAAACTTCACTTAATCAGCTAGGGTAACTTCCAATTTCACCCACCAAATCAAAAACTAATGAATTCTATAAGTGGACCTAGTTGTAAAAGTCATAAAAACATAAAAATTATCAAGAAAAAGCAAGAATCAAACTCACATGATGTAAAAATATGAAAAACCAGCTTTCTCCAGACCTTCTATGGCATTTTGGCTGAGAAATATGAAGAGATCTCTAGATTTCTCAATTTTGTCCTTATTTTATATGTTAAAATTATAAAATTTTCAATTTTGCCCTTATTTCCCTTACTTTTCTGCTGATTTTCTTGCCCTTGCCGTCCAACCTATTCACTTTTAGGCTTAATTTCCCTTTAAATCCTCTTTCTTTTAACACTTAAGCTATTTAATCCTTCTAGCAAATTTTGCATTTATTACAATTCAGTCCTTTTTATTCAATTGACCATCAAAACCTTAAAATTTCTTAACGAAACTTTAATACTAACATACTAACACTCCATAAATATTTATAAAAATATTTATGGCTCGTTTTAATATCCTGAGGTCTCGATACCTCGTTTTCACTTCTCAATTATTTAATATTTATTTCTAAAATACTATTCACTATTTCAATTATTTCCCTAACTTCACATTTAACTTATACTCATTAAATTAATAATATTTTATACTAATTTGTCGGATTTAGTGATCTCGAATCACTGTTCCGACACCACTGAAATTTGGGCTGTTACAAAAATAATTAAAAAAAAAGCCATTCAATGGCAAAATGGTAAATAAGTTGAAATAAAAAAAAACAAATTAGATTTTAAAGTTTTCTAGGCATTTCTTCTCCCATTTTCGGTTCAAACAGACATAGGGAGAGCTCCTTGAGCTGGTTTTGCATATTTTTGCTTAATGTGAATTCAATTCTTACCCGTTTCTTGTAATTTTTATGTTTTTGAGATTGTTACAATTAGGTCCAGCTAAACCTTACCTTAGTTTTTGATTTTATTAAAAACTTTGAAAGTCTCCATTGATGAACCTTGTGATTTTTTATATTAAATGATGAATTTGAGATATTAATTGTTATTTAAAAGTATTTTATTAAGTGATTTTTGATAAATTTTTCGATTAGGGACTAAATTGTTGAAATAGTAAAAATACAAGGGTTTTTTGTGAAATTATTGCAAAAATGGGCTGTATTAAATGCCATGAAAATTCAGCTAGCTTGGATTTGTATTAAAAATGGTTAATTTGCATGTTTTGGGTTCAAGGACCAAATTGAACAAAAAATAAAAATTTAGGGACAATTTTGTAAAAATGTCAAAAATGATCAAATTACATGAAATGAATTTTTTTGTCTAATTTAATATTTTGTATGAAATGATTAATTTAGATCAGGATCGGGTGAAAAATCTAGGAAAATGGATAATTACCAAAATACCCCTAAATCTTGGTATTTCTGCAATCTAGCAAGGTAAGTTCGTATGAACTATATTCTATATAATTTTGATTAAAGTGAGTGTTAATAGGTTATTATATTGTGATCAAATTGATGTATATATGTTAGTATGCAAGTTGTCGTGTTATGAAACGACATACGATGATTACTGAGTCCTGTTTGAACCTTAGAAATTCAGAGGATACAAATGACATGTCATTAGTGTTTCTGATTTGGTTGTGATCCTGCATGTGTTGTGGACACACCACAGTTCTCTTAAGCTCCCCGATACTTGGCTCTCATAAGCTTCTCGATTAACAGTTCTCTTAAACTTCCCGATATTTGGCTCACAAGAACTTCCCAATTTATAGCTCACATAAGCTTCCTATTATATAGCTCAAAAGAACTTCCCGTTTACATGCTCGTATGAGCATGCATGCAAATGAATTGACAGATTACAATTTTGTACACTTCATGTGTACTAGCTAAGTATCCAACGATATTCTAAACAGTTCAACGGGAAATGTTCTATTACGAGACGATATGAGTTCGATATGAACTAATATATATATATATATATATAATGATATGAATGATATATGTTAATGAAGAAACAACAAGAGAATGGTATGTATCATGACATGTATATATGTAAATATTTTTGATATGTTGATACATGGAAATTATGTAAGTTGAAATGAGTAATAAACTCAAGTGTGACATGTTGAGAAAATAAGTTTATCAATGTTGAATTTATATGAAGTATGTTCAAGTACACTAATAAGTGTTGTGGTTTGATGCTTAGGCAAGTGTCAAGCTATTGGTTGAATGGTAATATGTTTATTTATAAGATGCACTGAAAGGGTAAGTACTCAAATGAAAATATGCTAGTGCTCATGAAAGAGTGGTAAGGTTTAAGTTATGCAATTTCTTATGAAATAACTTATCATGTGATTATTAAAAAAAAACCGAAGAAGAAGCTAGGTTTAAATGCACTAGCTTGTGGCTATGGTTGAATGATATGCTTATGATTGGTGTGGTATGCATATGAAATGAGTGTGGAAAGTAAAGAAATGCAAATGAAAATAAAGAAATTTGGAAGAGTTAAAGTTGTTTAAAATCCTACTATGCTAGGAATAATATGTATAAGTGATGTTGTGGATTTATTTACCTTATGAGTTGATGAATATAACTTCATGAGTATTATGGTATCAATATTAGATCATTCTTGATATGTATAAATTTCATATTTGAAATGAATTGATATGATTAAAGTTTATACGAGCTTACTAAGCATTCATTGCTTATATATTTGTTTTTCTTTACTTTTCAGATTATCGGAAGCTCGATTGGGTTGGAAGCTTGTCAGAGTTATATTACACTATCCATCGGTTCTATTGTTACTTTTAAATGTTTTGATTTTGGTTATAATAGCATGTATAGGTTATTTTTTGCTAAATGTTGGCCTACATGTGTTTTGTTGAGTTTAGCCGCTCATTTGGCTAATGTTTTGGTGTTTTGATATGTGATTAATTTGTCTTAAAATGTTGATGTGTGAAATGATTTATGGTTGAATGATGAAAGGTAAAATAGTAGTTGAAAGTACATATAAGGTACGTTTTATAACTTGGTGTGATTTGGTACTATGCTATATTAAGTGTATATGCATTTGATGCTATTGAATAAGTGGTACAATTGGTACCAAATGGTAAGTTGTAGTAAATGATTTACATATTCTATATTAATGCGATTAGACATAAAAGTTGGTTGATTACTTGGTTACATAGATTCTATGGTTAAACATATTTGTATTCGTCTTACCTAAGGGCATATTGGTTGTATGTGAATATACTACATGTTTAGGGATTGATTTTACTTGTTTTGGATGCTATAATATGACTTGTTTATATGCATAATGTTACCTGAAGGTACATGCCTTGTTGGTGAAAAAAATGACTTATAAAGTAGCCTATTTTCATCCACACGGGCAGAGACACGGGCGTGTGTCTCGACCGTATGTCAGGTGACACGACCTTGTATCTGCTGTATCTTTTAAAAGAATGAAAGTCAGTAAGTTACACGGCCTTAGACACGGGCGTGTCTCTTGACCGTGCAAGTCACACAACCTGGTCACACAGCCGTATAACACCTGCAGTGTTGAAAATATTAAATGTTTCTAAAGAAAAATTTTCTGAGTTTTCGATTTAGTCTCGATTTGTTTTTAATGTGTATTTTAGGCTTCGAGGGCTCGTATGAGGGACAATATGTATGATTTTAATTGGTTTTTGACATGAATGCTATATGATATAAAATGTTTACATTTTCTATTTATTTGATTTATAAACTCCGATAATATTCCGTAACCCTGTTTCGGCTACAGATTCAGATTAAGGGTGTTACAAAATAGCCTTATGTAACTCTCACTGGAAGCTGATGTTCCTAAGACTATTCGCTCTCAAGTTCATTTGGAAGCAAGATGAAAACATAAACTCCCCGTCGGTTCCAATTCTAAGTGGTTGGTTGTCTCACTGTAATTTCTACTCTATGGTCAATGAGAATTGGGATAGTGGAAGCTCTTTGGAAGAATCGGTTAGGAAGTTCACGGCAGCAGCAAAAATGTGGAACAAAAATGTTTTTGGTTACATTTTGAAGAGGAATATTATTAGTCGACTTGATGGCACTCAAAGAGCTCTTGAGAGATTTCGATCTAAAAACCTACTTAAACTTGAGAAAGTTTTACGGGTTAGACTTGAAAGAATTCTGGATATAAAGGAGAGCTTTTGGCGGTAAAAGGGGTGGAGTGATTGGTTGACTCTTCGGGACCGAAACACCAAATATTATCACTGTAAAGCTAATTCAAGGAGGCATATTAATGAGATTAAAGCCTTAAGACTGTCAAAGGGTGGGGTGTTACCATGATAAGGATGTTCTGAAAGCTAAAGTTATCCATTTCTTTAAAAAGTTGCATATAATTGATGCGACTAATATGGGTCTGTTTCCTATACAAAATATGTTCTCCACTCTTGAGCCAGAATTATTTGATTTTATTGTGTGAATTCCTTCTTGTCAAAAAGTTCACAGTGCTCTTTTTGAAATGACACCGCTTAAAGCTCCGGGGGTGGATGGGCTTCATGCCCAATTCTACAAAAGTCAATTGAACATCGTTGGTGAGTCGTTTGTGTCCATGGTCAGAAAGGTTTTTGATGGAGGTAGTATTGAATCTCTTTTTAATAAGACACTGATTGTTCTAATTCCCAAAGTAAGCTCTTTGGAACTAATCACGCAATTTCGACCCATAAGATTATGTGCAGTGCCCTACAAGGTCTTCACGTAGGTAATTGTGAACCGCCTTAAGCTTATTATGCCGTCCCTTATTGCAGCTAATCAGACTAGCTTCGTTGGGGGAGGAACATAATGGATAACATGATTATTGCTCAAGAGGTTATACATTTTATGCGGTATAAGAAGGGGAAGAACGGTTGGATGACAATCAAAATTGACATGGAGAAGGCTTACAATAGGCTAAGGTGTGAATTTATTGAGGACACACTTTTTTATTCCCAACTTCCTAAAAGTTTAGTTCGCGTCATTATGCGTGTGTCACTTCTGCTTCCATGCAAATTTTGTGGAATGGTTGCTTTACAAATGAGTTTACTCCTTCAAGAGGTGTAAGATGAAGTGACCCTATTTCTCCATATATCTTTGTTCTAACAATGGAGAAGCTTGGTCATGCAATTAATTTGGCAGTTACGAAGTCTACATGGAAGCCTGTTTGATTGGAAAGAGGAGGGCCTTCTCTTTCACATATTTTTTTTGTGGATGATCTGGTTTTGTTTGGAAAAGCGAGCAAGGAAATTGCTGAATCCATGAGGTCTGTTTTTCGACAATTCTGTTTGTACTTAGTCATAAAATGAATGCAGAGAAATCAAAAATCTGTTTTTCAGCTAACACTGATGACTTGGTTAGGGAGATGCTTAGTGGGGGAATTGGGTTTTCAAGAGATGGACTTAAGGGTCTACTTGGGAGTATCGTTGTTCCACAAAAGAGTCACTAGGAGTACATTCCAATTCATTATAGATAAGGTGTAGAAGAGGCTAAATGGGTCTGATGCTAAACTCTATCTATGGTTGGTAGAGTTACTTTGGCTAAACCAATGCTACTGGCTTATCTCTGGTTACTTTATGCGATCGACCATGATCCTGTAGAAGTTTGTGATAAGATTGAACAGATTGTTAGGAGCTTTGCTTGGGGTTCAACGAGAAATGCTAGGAAAATGCATTTAGTTAATTGGGATACATGCTGCCAGCTTATGAAGCGTGGGGTTCTTGGTTTTAGGAAATTGGTTCCCCAAAATAGTTCTTTTCTTATGAAGGTGCCTTTTCAGTTTACGACCAATGTGGATGCTCTTTGGGTACGTTTGTTGCGACATAAGTACAAGGTAATGGACCGATGTCCTAAATCTATTTATTAACCATGTTCTTATGTGTGGTGATCTTTATCAAACATATAGGATCAGTTTAGGGAGAATATTTCTTAAGGCATAGGTGATGGGAAAGATATGGATCTTCTTAACGACATTTGGATTCCTGAATTGGGGCCAATTCGTAATCACATGTTGGTCAGCTCAAATATATCAGATCAAGTTATGGTAACTAAGATGGTTAATGCAGATGGTCATTGGAACTGTCAGCACCGCGGTGATATATGGGTAGGGATGTCTTGGAGTATATAGCAGTATGCCCTCCCCCATGTGATCTGACAGGTAGGGATAATTGTCTTTGGTGACCCCATACAGCTGGGAAGTTTATTGTTAAAGCGGCGTATAATAGTTTAGTACGGATGGATGATCAAGCAGGGGCTAGTGTTTGGAGTGGAATTTGGAAGACCAAACTAGCGCGGAGAAACAATACTTCCTTTGGCTAGTTTTACACCAGAAGCTCTTAACAAAATTTGAAAGCGCTAGTAGGAATATGTCACTTACAACTGGCTGCACCTTGTGTGGGGATAATCAGGAAATAATTACTCATGCTTTTCGTGACTGCACAGTTGCGGCTAAGGTATGGGAAACGGTGATATCCCCGAATTTGTTGTCTCACTTTTTTAGTTTAGATCTTTTGGATTGGGTAATAGTCAATTTGACTGGTGATTTTGGTGGTAATGATGGTTATGCGAAAATTTTTGTTGTCTTGTACTGGTTGCTGTGAAAAAATTGGAATAATTTTATCTTTTAGCAAATAGTAAATACGCCTAAAGAGGTTGTTTGCAGGGCAAACTGCTTTGTTTTTAATATCCGCGAGTCAAAAATAAACTTAAGGTCATGGGAGTGAATAAAAAGATAAAGATAAACTAGTGTCCACCGAGTCTTGAATGGGTTAAAGTCAATGTTGATAAGTTTTCAAAAATAAATAAACATTAGTTCATGGTTGATAGAGTGGTGCAAGACTTAAGTGAGGAATTGGATAGAAGGTTTCCAGAAATGTATCGGGAAGGACTCTACCCATAAGTCCGAGTTATGGACTATTTTAAATGAACTAGAAAGTGGCTCAATTAAGAAATTATAATAAAGTTATTGTTGAAAGTGACTACGTAAATATTGTTGAGATAATAATGAAAAGTTTTGTAAATATTTTTATTATAAGTCTTGTACGAAGAATTAATGAGGCCATATATTACAAATTAAGTTTCAATTTTTTCCAAAGAGACGATATAATAACAGATTGATTTGCTAAATGATGTTGAGCTTACCATTTTTAATTTCTTAATTTTCCTGTTAGAAAATAAACTTATGCATCACATGTAAAATTTAAAAACAGTTGATCACCTTTTTTTTTTTTATTATCTCATGTATATATATGTTTAATAATATTAAAAATTATAATATTTTATATTAATATTTTATTAATTTTAAATATCTTTTATAAAAATTATTATTAATATAATAATATTAAGCTTTACATGTAAAATCACTCGTAAAAGCGTCTTTTATAAGAAATGACCTGCCCTTTTCAAAAAATTACATTAAAAAATATAAAGAAAATTTTCCAAAATGACTATTTCCTCCATTTCCATGGAAATAAACTACTCTCAGAAAACAAAACAAACTTGATTCTTTTCCTTTGAAATTTTTGATACCCTAATAATTTGTATTATAAAAATCTTAAATACGGAGTGTATCTTACCTTTTTTATGAACTAATGTTATGTGTTCATGCATAGGGGAAAGCAAACCACAAATGTACTCGCAAATGCATATTCCTAATCCAAAACATACGGAACTCCGCACTCCGTATATGGCAGATCCTCGGACTAAGTGGCGTATATCCAAGTCCAACAGCAACATTCAATTCCAAGTTGATTTTAACCTAGTTCACAACCCTGGTCTGTCCCAAACAATGAAGAAAAGCTGATAAACCAGTGCAGGCAAAACTATTGATCACATAAAGCATTGACAGCATTACATTTTTATATACCATCCAGCCTAAATTTCTACTAACAAAGGAATCTCCTTATTTCTCCATTTCTTCAGGAAAAATTTATCTCATGTTGAAAGGTCCGTGGACTCCAATTCCTAACAGGCTATTATTACATTCATCCTTCTTCATTTAGATATAAAACTGCTAAACAGTAAACACCCTATGCATCATCATCAAACAAAACGATCATCTCTCCAGTGGCGTTTGTTTCCACTTAAAAAAAAATACAAGCTGTGAACAGAATTAGTGCCTCATCACTCACTTTTTCACCTCCTCGTATTCGGCTTCTTGGGCCTGGTCACCACCTTGAGCACCTCCAGAAGAACCTCCTTGGGCACCACCAGAACCACCAGACATGTGCTCCCCAATCTTTGAGACAGCTTTATTTGCTGCATCTATCTTGGCCTTGATCTCGTCAACATCCTCTCCTTCCGTTGCCTTCCTCAAATCTGCAACAGCACCCTCGATTTCTTTTGCAATTTCACTAGGAATCTTGTCCCTGTACTCATTCAAGCTCTTCTCTACACTATAAATAGTGGTGTCTGCATTGTTTTTAACATCAATCAGACTTTTCCTTTGTTGGTCCTTCTGCGCATGCAACTCAGCTTCTTTGACCATCTTCTCAATCTCGTCCTCCGAGAGACCACCAGAGGAACGTATCGTAATTTGCTGTTCTTTACCAGTGGCCTTATCCTTGGCCGAAACAGTGACAATACCATTGGCATCAATGTCAAATGTAACCTCAATCTGAGGCATACCTCTAGGAGCAGGGGGAATGCCTACCAACTCGAACTCACCCAAAAGCTTGTTGTCAGCAGCCATTTCACGCTCACCTTGAAGCACCTTGATACCTACTTGAGTCTGGTTATCAGCTGCAGTAGAGAACACCTGAAAATCAAAGAATCCCCATCAAACATAGAAAAAGAAAATAAATTATATCCAAAGAAATATTTTTCAAAGCAATTAGAGCATGCTTATATGCATCTAAAAAAATAAAGTTGTCAAACTTATTCTGTTCCAAGAGCTACTAAAAAAGCTTATGATATACTGATAAGGAAAAAATGCAAACAATATACACCAAAGACATACCTGACTTTTCTTTGTTGGAATGGTTGTGTTCCGGTTGATTAGCCTAGTGAATATTCCACCTAGTGTCTCAATACCAAGTGACAAAGGAGTTACATCAAGCAGAAGCAATTCTTTAACATCCCCACGAAGTATACCACCCTGAATTGCTGCCCCCATAGCAACAGCCTCGTCAGGATTGACTCCTTTGCTTGGACTCTTCCCAAAGATCCCTGAAACTACTTCTTGCACTTTAGGTACACGTGTCATCCCTCCAACAAGAAGAACCTCATCAACATCATTTGTGGAAATGCCAGCATCTTTCAAGCAACTCTTACAAGGAGCTTTGGTCCTCTCAATCAAGTGATTTACCAAAGATTCAAACTTTGATCTGGTCAATGTGATATTCAAGTGTTTTGCCCCAGAAGCATCAGCTGTTATAAATGGAAGATTAATTTCAGTCTGCGATGTTGATGAGAGTTCAATTTTAGCTTTCTCAGCAGCTTCCCGAAGCCTCTGAAGTGCGAGCCTATCCTTCGAAAGATCAATTCCCTCAGTCTTCTTGAATTCACTTACCAAGAAATCCAGCAATGCATTGTCAAAATCCTCTCCTCCCAAGAAAGTATCACCATTTGTTGCTTTGACCTGGACATGATTGTTATCAGTACAACTGGCCTAATCTCTCTAAAACAAACCCACTTAGAAATAAAAGAAGAAAAGAAATGGATGCTCATTGCTTACCTCAAAGACACCATTTGAAATCTCCAAAATTGAGATATCAAATGTACCGCCACCAAGATCAAAGACTGCAATGAGACCCTCCTTGTTGTTCATTCCATATGAAAGGGCAGCAGCAGTAGGCTCATTGATTATTCTCTCAACATCAAGGCCTGCAATTCTACCAGCATCCTTAGTTGCTTGCCTCTGGGCATCATTGAAATAAGCTGGAACAGTGATAACTGCTTTAGAAACACCCTTTCCAAGATAAGCCTCTGCAGTTTCTTTCATTTTGGTCAAAATAAATGCCCCAATTTGACTAGGAGAATATTGCTGCCCATTTGCTTCAACCCACGCATCTCCATTGGGAGCCTTGACAATCTTGAAAGGAACCATTCCCATTTCCTTTTTCGTCTGAGGATCTTCATATCTTCTACCGATTAGACGCTTGGTTCCAAAAACTGTGTTGGTTGGATTGGTCACAGCCTGACGTTTTGCGGGGGTGCCCACAAGTAACTCTCCCTTTTGGTTGAAGGCAACAACAGAAGGTGTCGTTCGTGCACCTTCAGAGTTCTCAATAACTTTGGGATTCTGACATCAATGACAGACTCGATCAGAGACGATGACCTTAACTTCCAAAGCTAACAACAAAATTGTTAAGAAAATCCGCCAACTAGTCTAAATCTTACCTTTCCCTCCATGACAGCAACACAGGAGTTGGTCGTACCCAAATCAATACCAATGACATCATTGCCGGCAGGTTTTGAACTGCATGAAAGAAAAACAAAAAAGGGCAATCAGAAATTTACAATAAATAGACAATAGTGAGAATAACCAAAACAATTGTTACCTGAATGCTCTACAAAAACTTGTCCAATTAATTCCCGCTGGGGTCTTGCCATTGTTAGTAAGCTGCACAACAAGCAATTAAGCATGAGGCACCATCCTTTTCATTTACTGGGAATATTGTTGAAGTAATTGGCCAACGAACTGAAATAACCATTTTCACATAACCAAATCTCAACCAAAATTCAAGAAACTGCAGAACGTAAAGCTTAAATGAACTTGAACCATTGAGACACACGTGTAACAATGATACCTCAAATTTAGCCAAGAGAACCAAGCTATGAGAGACACAAAGCAATAAATAAATATGTATAGTCGTCCTTTAATTTCCTAAGATATTATCGGACAGCACGATCTACTTCATTTTATAGTCAATTCCAATTTAACCAAATAACACTCGCAAAAGATCCAGTTTAAATGAACGAAAAAATATATGTATCTATTACTTTCAGTAACCTACAGATAAAAAAGTAAAAATATCTAGATAAATTCCCTTTTCCTCCACTTCCTCAACAACCAGAAGAATACAACACCCCGAAGCACAATTCAATTAGACAAATCACAACAACCGAACACGAAAAGCTTTAAATCAGACATTAGAGTTGGAAACTTACGCATCTATAGGCAGAGAGAGGAGATGCAGCGACGTCACGTCGTCTGAATGAACGGAGCAGAGCTGCCGTAGCCATAGCTATAAATTACAATAGAACAAGAAGGATCGACAGAGATAGAAATGAGGGTGCACCGTTGGTTAATCTAAAATGTTGGGAGAAGACGTTTCTAGGGTTTAGGGTTTTGCATTACAACACGGTTTTTTTAATGAGGTGAAGATTCTCTGGTAAATGATAGAAGGTTCTAGATTAACAATGGAATGGGGATCTGATGGTCAAAAATATGCCACGTTAATTAAATCAAAATCAGATCTGATGGTTAGCATGGAGCCACGTCATTTTCTAATACTCATGAATTTGGTTCAGTTGAGTTTTTTTCTTTTTCATTAATGGGTTTGATTTTTAATTTTTTTATATTTTATTTTTGTATTTATTTTGATTAAACTAAATTTATTTTATGCCTTTAATATTATTCAATAAAATTTTAAAAATTATTTTTAAATATTTTTAAATATATATATATATTTTTAAGTAAATAAAAAACTAATAAGTTTTATATAGTATCTTTAAAAAATTATTTTTGTATAAAAGTTTTATTTTAATTTCTTTATTTTAAATATAAAATATTTATTTTTACATTATAAAAATTAAAATTAATAAAAAAATGACATTAAATTTGATTTGGTTGATCATGATTTTGTAATTTGTATTATATAGATTCTGTGAACACCTTGATTCAAATCAATTTTTAATTTTTCACTTATTTTTGCTCAATTCTAAATTTGGTTATTATTTTTTTTTTTCAATTTAATGGAAAGAGTTTAACTACAAAAATAAAAAACCAAATGTCTATGTGAACAAAATTGAGCTTCCATATAAATTTTTGTTTTTCTAAAAGATAAATATCAATATGATTTTTAATTTAATATATAATATTATATATGAATTTTTATTTTATATAATTATATATTTAACTTTTTCACATTATTAAGGCTTCCTTTGGATGGGTGATATGTTCAATCTCTGATGAGGTTAAAAATAACGGTGGTGAGGAGATTAATTACTGTAACAATGAAATTGAACTCAACAATGGTTGTGCGTTTAGATTTAAACGCAGTCGTAGCGATGAGTTTGGAATAGAAAATGACTATTAATGACATTAGATTAGAAAATATATTTAATAAAAATTTTAAATTATTTTATTTTTATGAAATTATTTAAAATATGTGAATTTGTAATTTTATTTAATAAATTATTAATATGTATCATAATATTTTTATAAATATTTTAATTAATGGTATAATCATGTTAAATTATTTATTATATTAAATGATAAATTTTTTAAATTTTTTATAATAAATTCATATATTTACAACAATGTAAAATATTATTTTCACAAATAATAACTTCACATTTAATAAAATTTTAAAGTATCTATTTTTATTTTTTTAAGACAGAATAATATTTTAACATAACACATACATGTTTCATTAATATTGAAAATTAAATTAAGATACAACGTTTCTTTGGAAAGGCAAACTCATTAAACTAGTTGCAATGGTTTCCCTTAACAATTTGATTTTAATATCACCTTCACAATTAGAGGAACTTGATTCACCTCGATTAAAATGACTTTTAGATGTTAGCATGCCGGGTACATTCTCAAATTCTCTAAAATTTCCATCATTTGATCTAGCATGTCTTCCAATGTAGTTATACAAAACCATTGTTGCGCTAACAATTAAAACTTGCTTACCAAAAGAATATCATGGAATATATCTTAATATTGACCATTTTTTCTTTCATGCTCCAAATGTTCATTTAATCACAGAGTGCATTGAAGAATGTGTATGATTAAATTTTTTTTTCTTGATGCCCTGTAACGATTTGAAAGTCAGTGGTATCTAAAAATGCGATTTTAAGGCCCTATTTTCTTAAATTGAGTCCTTAATTATTTTAATAAAATATTTACGAATTTATTATATAGATGAATTAAATTTTGTATAGATAATTTCACCGAATTAGTGATTAATTAATGTTTAGGGACTAAATTATAAAGTCTAATCTTATAAGTTTTTATTTAATAAAAGGATCAAGGACTTAAATTACAATTAACCAAATGTCTAAAATAGCAATTAAACCTAGTTATTATATAGTGGACGGCATAAGCATGTGTTTATTAAACAAAATTAAATTATGCAATATAAGTTAATATAAAGTTAATTACCTAATTTAGTTAACTAATTATATATATATATATATATATTAGAGCTAGTGGATAAAAAAATAAATATTCATCATCTTGTTCATCTTTCATCCGAAATAAAAGAAAGAAAACCTAGAAAAAATTTTAATAATTTAAAAAGTTATAATTTTTAATAATTTTTAACATTTCATATAATATTTAAAAAATTATAAATATTACATGACGTAATATTAAACTATCATGTCATCATTATTAAATGAATCCATATTGAAAAATTAATTTAAAAGGAGTTATTTTAGGATTTAGTGAAAAAAAAAACTAAATAGAAAAGTTTTGTTTTGGGTTAACATGCAATTTTGTCATTTGTAAATACTGAAATTTGTCACTATATTTATGATTTCAAGACATTAAATTTTTTTTTGGATATTTTATTTTAATAATTAATTATACTTTGATGTATAAAAACTTTTTAACATTTAAGAAATTAACATAAAATTTTTATTTTATGCAAGAATTTCTTGATAAATTTAAATTTAAATAAAAATAAAAATAATTAGTTTTATTTATAAAAATAATTATTTTAAATGTTTTTATTTATTAATTTATTGTTTTAATAATTAAAAGGAAATTTTGAAAATATATTACATTATATTAATTTCTTTTCAACTTTTTTCTAAATTAAATTTTAAGTAAAAAATAATTAAAAATTCAAAATATAGTGGTAAAATCGAATAACCAGAAATCTAATGGTAAAATTCGATATCAAGTTAAAGTAATGTGATAAATTTATCTTTAATCTAAAAATACAATGATAGACATAAACTAAAATAAAATATGAGGCAAATTTCAATTTTTAACTAAAGTGTAACCTTGGAAAAATAAATATATTTGGAAGTTTAGGGATCGAAACAACAACTATTCAATTGCATAATTTTAATTAATTCTGTTTTTAGAAAATTATAAAAAAAATTCCTTGGTAATTATTTAAACAGGTATTCATCATTCGCGTCTATTTGGGGAAGATACTTTTCTCTCTGTTCCTTACGACGATTCTGATAATACGAGTGAGGACAGTGCGCTCTCATGCATCGATGCATGGGATAGAAGTAGAAATGGTGCGGTGGCACATGTGGCTCACACGTGTGAATTATGGTGACAGTGTCTTTGTCAAAGGGTCAACTAAGGCTGGGTATTTCAGTGGCGGGGGCAATGAGATTTAAGTGATACCATGTTAATTTGAGAAGAAAGGAAGAGAAGAAAAGGAGAGTGGCTGTTACCCATGACTGCCACCATGAGAGGAAAATAAAGGAAGAAAAGAAGAGAAAATGAGAAAATTAGAATATATTTTTCATTACTTTACCCTCAAACTTAGAAAAAATATATATAAGAGAAACTATACATAAAAGGAAAATAATATACTAATTTCCTAAATTTCAACCTATTATAATCCCAAATCAATGTCTAAGATTTATACATATCTTAACAAGAAAAAAACGTATAGTTTGATGTATAGGTGTTATTATTGATGTTGACGTTGTTGTTATTGTAGGGTTAAATTTTCAAAGGTAGTAGTGATTTAGTGAAATTGAGTTAAATCTTCTATAGATACTTTTCAACAATGGAAAAGAGAAGAGATTGAGGAAATTGATTGTTTTAACCAAGGAAAACAAGAAATTAAATTGTTCTCTATTGGATCTTCTATTTCTATTCATCTTGTTAGACCATTATATAATCCTCTTTTCTAATTGCTTTTGAGTGAGCTTAATGGAATTAAAATTAAAATTGCTACTCCTTGAATTGTCTCTATGATAATTAGGTTGTGTTAATGCATTTAGTTAGTTGTTTGTTTGTGATATTGGATTATAAACTTAATTTTGTAATATTAAATTGAACTTAATTGTAACCTATATTAATGTGTAAATATTGCTTAGTAAAACTTTTTTTTAAAATTAATCTAAAAGGGTGTACCTTCTACGAAGATGCAAAAGAAAGGTTCTTTTATTGTTATTGATTGCCATTCAATTCCATACCAAGAAAGATTTATGCAGTTCGTTATTATTATTAAATCCAAAAGAGTTCGAGGATAAAGTGATTCCTAAACAACAAACATGCAAATAGAAAGTCTAGCTAACTACTCGCTAAGTATTCTATTACAACAATTCATGATCAAAGGTAATTACACTAATCGACAACCTAACACTAAGAAGGACCAAATTGTAAAATAATAAAAATCAAGAAATTAACAATTCAATACACAAAAGCGGTTGATTGACTTTCATGTTGCTGATTAATCTTTGGATTGTAGATTTAAAAGGTTTAAACTTCTAATTGGCTTCATTTTACCTCTCGGTCTTTATTTTACCAAAGTAGACGATTTAATCTAATTTATCTCTCGACCTCATCAAACCAACTTGGGACAACCAAATTGGTGCTCAATATGATCTCCTCTCAATCTCACATATCTAAATATTCACCTAGAGGCATCAATTCTAAAATTTGAAGTTTATTTGATTTAGTCCAATTTTTACGATTTAATCCCTATACCTAAAATTAACAAAACAACATTTCCATCAATTAACCATCATAGATTTAGTTACCTAACACCATTTTTATACAAACCACAACCCGCACATATTCAATTTATACATTAAAATAAGCACAAAAATAGGGTTAAAAAAAGCTTAGAGATTTCTTGGCGGTTGCTTGAAGAAAATGATGGTAACAATAATGAAGGTGAAAAGTACCAACTACTAAACCCTAATAATGGTGAAGAAGACTAACTATTAATAACTAAAACTAGAAAAAGCTAAGAACTAAACCTTAATAATGGTGAAGTAGATTAACTACTAAGCCTAAAAGATGAAAGAAAGTAAAAACAAAGTTGGCTCTTTTAATCTTCAGCAAAAAGTGACTTTTAACATCTGATTACAGTCTAAAAAAGTTGACAAGAAAGCCCTTAAAAGATGTGTTTTGATTGGTGATGGTGTTGGACAAAAGACTACCCCTAAAGCTATTTTCTCCCCGTCAGGCAACAATATTTTGACACCCTAGATAGTAGCGCAGTTATGGATCTCGGGGGTTTCGGTATTGTGACATAATTGGACTTGGCCTTAATTTCTTCACTTCAATATCTTCAGAGATATCACAATTTTAGAGGCTCGGTATTGCGACATTGGCTCGGTATCGCAACTCCCATAATAGTAAGTTACGTGTTGATTTTGCATTGAAGTTTTGTATCCTCAAGGTGAAAGGACTTAGTGTCGCAACTTCCATAGCATCAGTGTCGCAACACTCATTCACCAACTTAATCACATCGTTAAGTTCCTCATGACACCGTTTGGCTAATTTGAGTCTCAAAAGGGACAAAACTAAGCAAAAACGTTTATTAGTGATTAAATCTAAAAATAACCAAAAACATATAAAAAAAAGACACTTAATTTGTTTGAGAATAAGTTCCTCGAGTGTAGTGGAAAGTCTAATTTAACGTATCAAATTATGACAAATCATTATTGATATTTAGCCATAAGAGTTGCATTCAAATAAATTCTTGAACCTCCTTAACCTTGATGTATGCAGGTGTCCAAATTTTAGCTATTGATAAAAATTTCTCTATTCTTTATTGGTATGTCTTTTGGAACTAAGTCTATGTTGTTTGTACTTGGGGTGCAAGTATTTACTTAAATTTTACCTTATACTTGTAGGGTCACCCCTTGTACTCAATATTTGAGGCGTCTTGTACATGTGTGCTACGAAAGTAAAAGAGTTAGAAGCTATATTGTATAGATTTTCATGGGGTTAATTTTTCTTGAGTTTGAAGGTTTTCTAGTGAATAGAAAGGGTAGTTTTTCCCCTAAGGGTGAAAGATATTTAATGGATACTTTGCAACTTCAGTTTCTTTCAATAATGCTCTATGTTAATGTTTCAAAAGTAACTTTATTTTTAGCTATGTTAAGTGTATAAGGAATGCCTTCAGTTGTTAGCCACTTATTAGTCTGTTAGTTTGTTATACACTAGCTGTTATGCAGTTGTTGAATTGTTAACAGCAGTTAACTCATTCAGAGTCTTATATATTTGTAATTGTTCACATAAAAAATGGGAATTCAATTCTTAAGATCATTCTCTGAATTTCATATAAGCTTTCTTCAATTCATTTTTGTTTTACCTTTAGTTTCTAGATACTTTAGCATGGTATTAGTCACCTCATTCTTGGAGACCTGATGTTTTGTGCTCATGGCTACCTCCGTTTCTACCGATTCAACCAATGCTCTATCGTGCTGCTTGGTGTTCAACAACACTCAGTTGGTTTAATTATTTCCCCGCCACGACACTGTGAAACTCAATGATAATGGTTATAATTTGACTGGCTTTCTCGATGGTACATTACCTGCTTTATCGAGGTTCGTGCCATAGCCAGAAGGTTCCTTGATGGCAAATCTGGAAGCATCAGCTTACATTCAACAGGATAAGTTGCTTACCTCTTGGCTCCTTTCCACTATTTGCTCATCCATTTTGTCTAGTTTTACAGACACAAAAACGGAAAATGACATTTAGACCACCGCTACTCGCCCCTTTGCCGTTATTTTTAGCGCGAAGCTCTCTCGAATCCGGCATAATCTTCACTCAATTAAAAAAGGCATAATACCGATTAAAGAGTACATCGCAAAGATCCAGAATACATGCACCTTGATAGATGTGGCCGAATCTTAAATCTTCGAAATAGAGAAGGTCGAGATTGTGCTTGTCGGGTTACTGTCGGAGTTTGACGTAGTCCTCACTTTTACGTCTTTCTTATTTGAACAGTTACTATTCCAACACCTCGTTGATGTCTTATTAGAATTTGAGAATAGGCAGAATCATGCGATTTAGGAGGCATCACTAAATGCGAACTTAGTGGAGGCTACCCCGTCCCCACTAATGGATGATTCCACGTATGGAGGTCGTCCACTTGCTAGTCATAAGAGAGGCCTCAGGTCCCATGTCCAGTGCCAAATACGTGGCTGCTGTAGACACTTGGCTCAATGGTGATACTACCGTTTCAACCGAGATTATGGTAGTCTAGCGTCAGGGGCAAGAGCTTCATCTTCGTCTAGTTTGGTCGACTATGGCTCAGGTGCACCAGAGGTGTATGGTTCTGGTGTATCTTTTGCTGCTTTGTCTGCTCTAATGAAGATTCATAGTGCTGGTCTCACGTCGATGGCACCTCCATCGAATCTACCTAGTGGATAGTGGAATGGTTCTTTCACTGTTGCAGCTCATTCCTCTTTACAGCCTAGGGTTCCGCAATATTTCATGTCTTAGACGCATATGGAGTTGCTGCTGGGCTTGACGCAAATGGGCTAGCTGCTGGGCATGGTGCAAGATAGTATAGGCTGCTAGTTGGGTCTGGTCCCTCTTTAAGTTCTTTTCATCCGTTTGGGCCAACTTCAACAGACTAGTAGTTTAGTCCAATTTCTATAGACCATACTCATAGGAGCTGTGTCAATACTGCTGGACCGTCCAACTCGTTTGCCCCACCTCCGCCAGTTTCAAATTGTGTTCAATTTATGAGCTCTATTACCCATGATTAGAGGTTTTAGCCTATCAGAGGTGGTGAGTATAACTCGACTTATGGGTCCCGTGTTCCACGTGCTCGTGTTTGTCCTGCATCGGCACCATTGTGTGTTAGGTTGCCCCAAATTCCAAATTTCAATTCCTCTGATGTCTCAAATTCCACAAGATCCAATATAATGCCACTAATTTTAGGTCTAATTTTGATGATGATTCATATATTCCTATGCCTGTAGGGACATCATCTTGGTATCCAGATTCAGAGGCTACGCATCACTTTTATCGAGAGGCTTCTGTCTTGAATTAGTCCTGTAACACCTTTAACCAGTATCCATCACCGAATTAGGGTTACAGAGCATTACCAGACTTATCACATAAATAATCATTCATTTCACAACCATAGTTCATATCCATACATAATTCATTCACACATATTTATAAAGTTCCTAATACGAGCCTTCGAGGGCTAAAACAATCAGTAAATACAATTTGAGACTTAATCACAAACTTATGAAAATTTGGAGAAAACTTTGAAAATTTCTAAATATAGTGGACACACGCCCGTGTCATAGGCCGTGCGAACATTCGAAATGGGATCACATGGCCGTCTCTCAAACAGTACCCTACCCTGTGTAACTCTCTGACTTGTATCATATGGCCAACCACACGCTTGTGTGACAAGCCCGTGTAACTCACTAACTTGCTTCCTTAAAAAATTATGAGGGACACATGGCCGTGTCACCCGATCGTGTGTCACACACGGCTAAGACACACGCCCGTGTCTTTGCCCGTGTGGACGAAAATAGGCTATGTTTCAAGCCACATTTCTTACCCATAATGTTGTCAACCTAGGTTCAATAATGCACAAATAACCAATGCATAAATAGGCACTTATGACCAACCAATTTCAATCCAAATTCATATACTACCACTATAAACAATCGAATGCTCAAAAGCACTCTAATGAATCATTCAAAAACATACCAAAACCACATCTAAAAATTACCTAAATGGTCACTTTCAACAATGCATTATTTTACCTAAAACCCCATGCATACTATAACTCAATATTAAACCATTTGGTACTCAAAATACCAACTTACAACAAGCAATTTCAATACCATTTAACCAATTGCTACCTTTATAATAGCCCGGTTTAGACCCTAGTCAAAATACTGGTTTCGGAACCACATATCCAAGTCAAAAAAATATTTTAATATTATTTTTTGTGCTTATAGTATGTGAATTGATGTCTGTGAAATTTTCGTAATTTAATTTTTCAGTTTGAGTGCTTAATTTGCAAAAAGGACTAAATCACAAAAAAATACAAAAGTGTCCTTCTATTTATTAAAATGAAGATTTGATATGTCTCTTTAAATGTGAGGTCCTTATGTTGTAAATGGACCATTGAAATTATGAATGGACATATATGTTAAGGGTTAGTGGATTTTAAATATGAATAATAAAGCTATTTTGGTAAAATGTAAATTAATGATGAATTAATAAAATAAAACATGAATTAGTTGTCATTCATGTTCATCTTTGCCAAATACAAAGGAAAAAAAGAAATAAAAAGGGGTCTTTAGGGTTCGACGCTAATCTTGGCTAATTAAGGTATAGCTTCGGTTTTTGATGATTTTTATGTTTTTGTGATTGTTGCTTAGTGTTCTATTTAGCCCATGTCTCAATTTGAGAAATTGATGAGATTTTGAAATGAGCCATTGATTATTATATGAGTTTTATAAAGTTTGATGTTAGAAAATAAAAGATATGTGATAGATTAATATGTTTTGTCTTTGAATTTTTTATGAAATTGAGTATTTGGGCTAAATTGTGAAAATGAGTTTTTGAGGGACAAAAATGTAAAATAAACGGAATATATAGGCTTATATGAAGACAAGGAATATTCGACCAAGCTAGGGTATTATTGAATTTTTGTGTATTTTGTGATTTTATGAAGTAAAAACTAAAATGTCAAAACGTGAAACTTTAGGGGCTAAAGTGAAAAATGCCCAAATTATGTGTTTATGTTTTGAATTAAGTTAAATGTGCTATTAAATAGCTAAATTTGAATGTGTATAGATCAAGAACCAAAGAAAATAGAATTAGATTGGGGAAAGTTGAAAATCGTTGAATAGTCGTTCATTTCCGTCCGAATCCGAACGAGGTAAGTCAATATACAAATAAATGCTTTATTGATTATGTTGAGCTTATGTGATTTATGAATTGTGTTGAATGGCTATGAGAGTCAATTATATGAATTTCGAAAAAGTTTCTGAGTATGTGACGACGCTCGAAAAGCTCTGTCCGAACCTTAGGAATAGCTAGGATACATATGTCATGACATAGGATCCGATATGTGTTTTTGTGTAAGACCATGTCTGGGACATTGGCATTGATATGAAATTTATGTGTAAGACCATGTTTGGGACATCGACATCATATATGATTTCATATAAGACCCTGTCTGGGACAGTGGCGTGTATATTTGATTACACGTAAGACCACGTCTGGGATGTTGGCATTGTACGAGCTTTTCGAGCCATTTGAGTATCCTTTTTTATTCTGAACAGTTCAACAGGCAACTTTGAGAAATGTATGACTCTGTTAAATTATATTCGAATCAGGTACATTGTGATATGTTTGATATTCGATCATGAAAGGTAGGCAATTGTGCCATCAATTATATGTGATATATGAATGACTATAAGGAAATGAAATATGCTTTATATGAAAATGAATTATGAACATGTGATTTATGGAAACAAATGAGTATTTTTAGCTCATGAAATGTTTAAATGAAATGGATATTATATTTATGCCATTAAGTTGAGTTATAAGTGACTCATGAGTTAAGTTTATTTGTATATGTCTTACTAAGCTCTTTATAGCTTACTTTGTGTGTGTTTGCATTATTTTATAGATATCGAAGCTACTTGAAGCTCAAGGATCATCAAGGATCATCACCACACTATCGAACTTGATTTTGGTACTTTCTGAATGTGTAAATGTTTAAATATGGCATGTATAGTCTAGATATAGTTGGGCCATGATCTTGAATTGTATATATAAGTTATGCCATGTGATATGGCTAACTAATGGATGTGTTTATGTTTAATTTTGGTATATGTCAAATGGTCATTTTGGTATGTGTTTGAATGTGAATTTGGTAAGTTTTATCATGAGTTTGAATGTGGTAATTGATGAGTTATGGATCATATGTTTTGGTATGAAATTGGTTTGAGTTTTGGAATAAATTAGTATAGACATTGAGTATGATTTTGGATGAGGATTTTATGGCATGAATTGTATGTATTTTGGTAGTGATTTGGCTGAAAAATGATGGTATAAAATGTATTGGTTTTGGCTTGTAGCGATGACCCAAAAAGGGTGGCAAAGTTGACTTTTCGAATGGCCTATTTTTGTCCACACAGGTAGAGACACAGACGTGTGTCTTGGCCGTGTGTGACACACGGTCATAATACACGGCCATGTGTCTTCTGGGGTACCCTTTCGAATTAATTCAATATACTCCACAGGTTTGACACGGCCTAGGCACATAGCTATGTTTAGTGGCCGTGGGTAGCACACGGGTTGGCACATGGACGTGTGGTCGGCCGTGTGACCAAAGTCAGTAACCTACTTAAATTTCACACAGCCTGACACACGGGCGTGTCCTCGGCTGCATGGTGCAAGTTAGAATGTTGGCCTATTTTGCTACGGCTTAGACACACGGGCGTGTGACCTCTGTAGCTTTGAAAAATGTTAAGTTTTGGAAAAATTTTATATGAGCTCGGTTTGGTCCTGACCTTCTTCTAATGCATGTTTAAGGTCACGTAGGCCTTCATAAGGGAATTTTTTATGATGTATGATTATGATATGATGATGTTGTATAAATAATTGTAAAATGTCTGTAAATGTTCAAATTTGTCCGGTAATACCTCTTAACCCTAGTCCAGCGATGGATACGTGTTAGTGGTGTTACAACCTTCAATACCAATTCACAAACAAAACATTTCCATGATATCCACTAAGTAAAAAGTAAGACTTACCACACACACACATATATATATATACATACCAAAACATATAGGCTTCATTAGCCAAAATTATCAATTCATACCATATAACCACAAGCCTATACATGCCGTATAACCAAAATCACTAAGTTCAAAAATACCAAAATGATAGTTGGATAGTGTGATGCGATCTCTAATGACTTCCAATTTGAGCGAGCTTCTGAATCACTATAAAACATGAAAAAGAAAACAGAGTAAGCTATATAGCTTAGTAAGCTTGTATGGCTAACAAGTAAAACGTACCATTTAACTACAATTCAAGTATTTAAACATCACGTAATGTAATTCAATTTAAACCAAAAGCTTAACACATATTCAATCCAAAGGTTAGACATGAATTCCATCAATTTCTTCGATTCAACAATTGTATACTTCAAGTACATACCTGTACCAATTAGTATCAATCTCTCACAATTTCATATGTAACGACCCAAATTTCATGGGCACCGAAAAAGTGAATTTAGGGCCTTCGTCTTAGGAAAATGAGTCCGTAAATATTTATTAAAAATATTTATGAAGTTAGTTATAAGTTGAATTAGATTTTTGATAAGTGAATTTAGTTTAATTAGAAGTAATTATTAGAAAGGACTAAATTGAATAGAGCATAAAAGCTTAATGATAGAATGGAGAAAGGTTAAATGATTAAATTAGCAATTAAACCAAATTAGTGACATGTGCATGTTAGAGAATAAATACATGTGTATTAAAATTATTAGTACAAATGAATATTAAACATATATTTACTTATGGTTTAAGTAAAAAATATTTATTTATTATTATTATTATTTATAATTATGTAATATTATGTTTTATTAATTAATTGAAATGGTGACAAATGTATGGTGATGGGATAATATATGGGCACATATGTGTATTAATACACATGTAATATATATATATATATTAGTTATTAATTAGATATTTTTTAATTAATTATTAATTAAGTAAATGAAAGAAATAAAATAAAAATAAAAACAAAAAGAGAGAAGAAAGGTGCAGAGAAACCCATGAAAATTAAGAAGGAAAAAAAATGAAGAAAGGGGAATTTAGGGTTTTGAAGCTTGAAAGTTAAATTGGTAAGTTAATCAAATCCCTTTCTTTGTGATTTTGATGTTCTTGGAGTCTTAGAGTAAAGTACTTTTGCATTTAAGTTGAAATATTGAAAGTTGATAGATTTTTTAGTAGGGTTTATGTAGAACAAATGATGAAATTAAGGATTAAATTGATAAAATTGTTGATTAAAATTGATTAAGGGATTAATTTGTAAACTAGGTCATAAGTTTTGTGTTGTAAGGGCTAAGTTGATAGAAATTTGAAATTATAAAAAAATGATGGAAATTTGATAGTTGAATTAAAGTTTTGATGGAATTTGAATAAGAAAATAACGTGAATTGTAAAAAAGAAGAAGATGAAAATGGTTAGGACAAATTTGGAATTTAGGTAATAGTTGCATGGAAAGTTATTATTTTATATAAAATATGTGTGTTATTATTAATTGTAATTATGCTACTTTTCATAGCAAACAAGGAAACCGAGATGTCGAATACGAAGGGAAAGGAAAAAGTGATCGAGGAGTAGCTTGAGAAATATCGGTTTGTATTATCATAATTCAAGTTATTTATTATTATATGTTAAATTTTTATTTTATATATATATATATATATATGTATGCATGGAAATGAATTGAGATAAGTAGTGATATTTGAACTGAATGTGAGTGGATATGATTGATGAATTTATATATGTGGGTGAAATTGATTTATGAATTATATGTCTATGAAAGTGAAAATGCATGACTATGTGAATTGGAAACAATTTGTGATTGAATGAGAAATATATGAGAAATGTGATCAAAGTGTAAATTGATGTGAATTTGATTAAGATAGAGAAGGTATTCCGATACCCTATTAACTAGTCGAGCTTAGTCGGATATAGTTGGCATGCCATAGGATTGGAAGAGTTCAGGGATTCTTCGACCTTGAGTCGATGAGACACTTGGTGTGTCATTATATTGCTTCGGATAGATTCGATGAGGCGTTGGTCGCCACTTTACTTCGGCTTAGCCAATGAGACGTTGGTCGTCACTTATTTGTTTCGAACTATCCGATGAGGCGTTGGTCGCCATTCTGATGTGTTTGGTTGCATCTGTGTATCCACCAAAGTCCGAGTCATGTTAATAGAGGAAATATATGTAAGAGAAAATCAAATGAAGTTGATAAATTGAACTATTGAATGAATTGAGAAAGTGATATTATAAGATGAAATGAGAAATACAACTTGTGCTATGAGATTGAAGGCATGAACCAAAGGTTCATGAATTGTTCATATTTGAAATGTGAATTGAATATTTATATGAGATTGAGAGATGAACCAAAGGTTCATGAATAATTGGAAATCTTATTGGTGAGATAGTGATTCAAATATTGGAAATGATGCAATGGAAATATTGGTATACAATTATATGTATGATTTGCGTATGATATAATATATTATTGCTGTTATAATTTAAATTATGGTAATACCACTGAGTATTTCCAATACTCAGCGTACGGTTTGTTTTCTGTGTACGGGTTAGGTCAAGTTAAAGTCCGGCTCAGCATCCGAATCAATCTCGACTTCAGCTCAATTTTGGTAATGAGTCAATCTTTTGGTAAATGTGGCCTGTACTAGGGTTGGTGTTTGTCACTTGTAAATATTTTATATTTTGATTATAAATATGGTACATAATCCTTAAGAAGTATTGAAATGAATGAATGAATATTTGCTAAGTTTGAAAGGCATAATGAATGTTATTTGATTCAAGAATTATAAGTAAATGTTTTGGGCATGAATTAGATATGTATGTGAAAATGGCTTAAAAATGGTGAAAAATCAAGTTATCACACGGCCTAGTCACATGGGCGTGTGCCCAAGCCGTGTGGCTCTCTGTTTATGCCACACGGACCGACACCACGGCCATGTGTGTCAAGTTAAAACTGCCCACGGGCTGGCCCCACGGTCATGGGATCCCCACGGGCAAGCCACACGGGCCACACGGGCCACACGGGCATGTGCCCCTATCTTCATTAATTTGCTTTCAGAGTTTCCAAAAGCTTCCGGATTAGTCTCAACCCACTTTCTAATCATATTTTGGGCTTCGTAAACTCATATTAAGAACTTTAAGATAGAATTTGAAAAGTTTTAAATTCAAATACATATTACGACTCGATTTTATTTGTTTATTAGTGTTTAAGCCCGGTAATATCTCGTAACCCTGTTCCGACGACGGTTTGAGGTTAGGAGGTGTTACATCATATCTTCGATATACCCGTTGAACCATTTGGAATAATATCGAATACGCGAGAATCTCGCACCCTAAGTGCCAAATACATAGCCGAAGCTATCTCAATCTCATATATTATAAAATGCTCACTCTCGAACTATCAACAGGTTTGCTCACACAAGCTAACTATATAGCTACACGGTGCTGCTCACACAAGCTGACGAGAATCTTCAACACATGCCAGAAAACTCAGCCATCGGTAGAACGTACGGACCAGCACCCTAACACAATAACCCCTAATGACATGGTATTTGTATACTATATATTCCTAAGGTTCAAACGGGATTTCACGATTCTGAATCTTCGTTGAACATTTCCATAAGATCATATTCATTAAAAATTATATCAGTTAAACAGTCAAATACATATAATTTAATGCTTATTAAACATACGAACTTACCTCGATTTACAAAAATGACGAAATAGATCGATTAGTCCAGTATTTTGTTTTTCCTCCGATCTAGATCCGAACTTCATTTTTCTTGATCTATATAATATCAAATTTAACTTATTCAATTATCATTCTATTCAATTTAGCCCAAAATACATATTATGAAAAAATTACACTTTTGCCCCTAATATTTCAACATATTTACAAATCAGTCCTTAGCTCATAAAAATGCAAATTCATTCAATTTGGTTCCTACCCATGCTAATCGAATTTCCCTTATTATCATAGCAACCCATATTTTTCATTTATTTCATATTTTTACCACAAAATTTTCACATTTCTCAATTTAATCCCTAAATGACATTTTCACTAAAAATCTATTTACAAATGTTGTTTATCTAACAACAAGAATGCATTTTCTATCGTCAAGCATCAAAAGACTCACATATTCATCAATGGCAAAACTCAAATACTTAAGCAGTTTTACAAATTAGCCCCTGGGTTAGCTAGATTAAGCTACAATGACTCCAAAAACATAGAAATCATTAAAAACCGAGTAAAATATACTTACATGCAATCTAAAATGTCATGACCGAACCTTAAGCTTCTCTCATGGCTTTTCTTCTTTGATTTTTCGGTGGAAGGAGATGAATTAAAAGTTGATACTTTTGTTTCATTATTTTAATTTTACTTTAATTACTAATTTACTATTTTAACATTTATTATTAATCTTTATAGTCAATTAATATATGTCCAAGAATGTCCACTAACTATTATAATGATCTAATTACCATATAAGGACCTCCACTTTAAACTTTTATAGCTATTAGGCCCCTTTAGCTTATAGAATACAACTTTTATACTTTACGTGATTTTGTCATTTTTCACAAATTAAGCATACAAGCGATAAAATTTCTTAACGAAATTTTCACGCAATCATACTATCATACTATAGACCTTAAAATAATAAAGTAATTATTACGACCACAGATGTGTGGTTCTAAAACCACTGTTCCAATTTCTCTAAAAACAGGCTGTTACAACTCTCCCCTCTTGGGGATTTTCGTCCCCGAAAATCTTACTAGAGAATAAGTTAGGCTATTACTTTCTCATAGCTTCCTCAGGTTCCCACGTAGCCTCTTTAATGCTGTGACGTTGCCAAAGAATTTTTACTAATGCTATTCTTTTATTTTTCAATTCTTTGACCTCTCGAGCTAAGATTCTGATCGGTTCTTCGTTATACGACATATTAGGCTGAATTTCAACCTCTAAAGGAGAAATTATATGCGAAGGATCTGATTTGTACCATTGTAGCATAGATACATGAAATACATTATGAATCTTTTCAAATTTTGACAGTAAAGTTAGATGATATGCCACTGGCCATATCCTCTCAATAATCTCATACGGCCCAATGAAATGCGTACTCAACTTTCCTTTATGACCAAATCGAAGAATCTTCTTCCACGGTAATACTTTTAGAAACACTCTGTCACCGTTCTGGAATTCAATGTCTTTACATTTCAAATTCGCATACGACTTCTGTCAATCTGAAGTTTCTTTCAAACTATCACGAATTACTTTTACTTTCTATTCAGTCTCTTGGATTAGATCAACATCGTGAATCTTTTTCTCACTAAACTCAGTCCAGTACAACGGAGTTCGGTATTTACAACAATATAAAGCTTCATATGGTGCCATCTTTATACTCGTCTGATAACTATTATTATACGCAAACTCAACTAACGATAAATATTTTTCCCAATTGCCTTCAAACTTTAAAACACAGCAACGATGCATATATTCGAGAATCTGTATTACTATCTCAGATTGACCGTCGACTTGAGGATGGAATGTGGTACTAAAATACAACTGCGTACCCAAAGCTTCTTGCAGTTTCTTCCAAAATCGCAGTGTAAACCTCGTATCTTTATCTGAAATAATAGAAACTGACACCTCGTGCAATCTGACAATCTCAGATATGTATAATTCAGCTAATCTATCAAGTGAAAAACCTGTACATACTGGAATGAAATGCACAGATTTTGTCAAACGGTCAACAATAACCCATATAACATCTTTCTTTTTGGAAATAGGGGTAATCCCGATACAAAATCTATCGTAACTCTATCCCATTTCAACTCAGGTATCATCACTGGCTGTAATAATCCCAAAGGCACTTGATGTTCAGCTTTGACTTGTTGACAAATCAAACATCTTGTCACAAAGTCGAAGATATCTCGTTTCATACTTGACCACCAGTATAACCGTTTCAAATCATTGTACATTTTAGTACTTCCCAGATGAAAAGATAAACAACCATTGTATGCTTCATGTAGAATTTTCTGTATAATATCTGAATCTCTCGGTATACAAATTCTACCTTGAAACCTCAAACAATCATCGGTTCCAATTTGAAACTCTGAATCAGGAGTCGACTCACACTGTACTTGTATTGCTTTTAATTCATCGTCACATTTCTGAGCTTCGCAAATTTACTGAAGAAACATCGGTTTAACTCAGCTAAAATCGAACCATCATATGACAAGGTCAATTGCGTATTCATCGATCGTAAAGCAAATAAAAATTTTCTGCTCAGAGCATCTACGACTACATTCGCTTTCCCTAGATGGTAATCAATCACTAACTCATAATCTTTCAATAACTCGAGCCATCTTTGTTGTCGCAAATTCAAAAATTTTTGAGACATTAAATAATTCAAGCTCTGATGATCAGTAAAGATGTGGCACTTCTCACCAAATAAATGATGTTGCCAAATTTTCAATGCAAGACAATAGTGGCAAACTTTAAATCGTGTGTCGGATAATTATTTTCATGCGGCTTTAACTGTCTCGAAGCATAAGCTATCACTTGCCTTTTTACCAAATCGTTTAATGACGCATTATTGAAAATCACAAACTCTTTACCCAACTCAGGCTGAACTAAAACTGGTGCTTCAGTTAACAATGCTTTCAACTGTTCAAAACTCTGTTAACATTTCTCGGGCCACTCAAACTTCACATCTTTCTGTAACAATCGAGTCATCGGTGTAGTAATAATTGAAAACCCTTTTACAAAACGTCGATAATAGCCAACTAATCCCAGAAAACTTCTAACCTCAGATACATTTCTCAGTGGTTTCCAGTAGACCTGCTCATGGGTCGGGCGGCCTGGCCAAGCCCGAAGGCCCGCCCGAAATGTGGGAGGGTTTGGGCAAAAATATAGGCCCGAAAAATGGGCTTGGGCAAAAAAATAAGGCCCGTTTAAAAAATGGGTCGAGCCTCGAGTAAGGTATTTTTAGCCCGAGCCCGGCCCGGCCTGGCAAACTCAACTTCTCTAACGGGTGGCAACCTAAGTAACTCTTCTGAAAACACGTCTGGATATTCACAAACAACTGGCACTGATTTAATCTTCAATTTAAACACTTTTGTATAAGCAAGATAAGCATTACAACCCTGTCTCACATATTTTTGAACTAACATAGACGATATCACTATAGACAACCCACTCAAATCATCATATTCAATTCGAAAAATTTCACTATTCTGACGTTTCAACTCAATAGTCTTTTGTCTACAATTCACAACCGCATCATGCAGAGTCAACCAATCCATACCTAGAATCACCTCGAATTCATCAAAAGGTAAAAGTATCAAATCAACCGAAAAGTAATAACCCCGTGTCATTAGAGGACAATTCTTGCAAACTTTATCAACTAGGACATACTGGCCTAAGGGGTTTGATACTTTAATCGCAATTTCAGTTGACTCAACAGGTAAACTCTTACTAAATACAAAATTTAAGTAGACATATGAATAGGTCGATCCAATATCTATCAAAGCAATTATGTCAGTGTCATAAAGAGAAAATGTACCGGTGATAACATCTGGTGACGACACATCTTCACGAGCGTGAATAGCATAAGCTCTGGCTGAAGCTGTAGCCTCGAATCTCATAGCGGAATCCTTTGTTGCACCTTTGCTACTAGTCATATTTCCCGTATTTCGTGATGGTCATCCTCTCACTGCTGTATTACTCGGTCGAGTTGTCTACGGTTTATCTTTCTCAGACAATTTAGGATAATCCCGAATAAAATGATCTTGCGAGCTACATTTAAAACAAGCTCTAGTATTCATCTAATAGTCTTCAAAATGTTGTATACCACATTGTTGACACTCAGGTTTGTTGGCTTTAACACTACCAACACTTAAACTGAAGTGGCTTGAGCTTTTGAACTTGTGTGTTGCTTCCCACGATCTCGATCTGAATACACCTTTGAAGCAGTTGAACAATTATAGAAATCTCTAGATTTCTTTGACGAGGAATGATAGCGTTTACTCATCAACCTCTTTTTCGAATCTTTAGCATCAGAATCAATTTTTCCCTTTTCCTTGCTAAGTTCCTCGGCTTTGCAAGCTCTATCGACTAACACAAAAAATTCTTTCAATTCAAGAGTTCCGACTAAAAGCTTAATATCTTCATTTAGACCATCTTTGAATCACTTACACATAATCTCTTCAGTGGAGACGCACTCTCGGGCATACTTGCTCAGTCTCACAAATTCTCTTTCATATTCTGATACAATTATACGAACCTGTTTCAACTCTAGAAACTTTTTGCGCTTTTGATCAATAAATCTTTGACTTATGTATTTCTTTTTAAACTCGGTCTGAAAGTCTCACATAACTCTTTCTCTCAGCACCACAAATATCAAGGTATTCCACCACTGGTAGGCTGAATCTTTAAGAAGTGACACGGCACATTTAACACATTCCACCGGCCTACAAGACAGTCGGCTTTTTCAGGATCGTTATCAACTAAAGCTCTAAACTCCTCAGCCCCATACATCCAAATTTAATCTATAGGTGGCTTACTCAAACGTAAAGGTTCCAAACTTTAAGGAGCTACAGGAACCGGTTGAGGAATAGATGGGGGTGAAGATTGTTGAGCAGCCAGATTCATTCAGACATACTTAGAAAACCATTCATTCATCATCTGGAAGAAGACTTCTTTGGCCTCTCCTCCATGACCCTTAGATACTGGTCTCGATTTAGATGACGCGACTCCATGAACGAAGGATGATGTGTTACTTTCTACATCATCAGAGTCAGCTCGATTAAAATCCATTTACTATATGAAAACACGTTTTAAAACTATCAAGAGATATTACACTATCACAGGTTAAATATGGCATGTATAGCTAGACTCACATACACTACGTTAGTCCCAGAATTGACTAAATTGTAGCTCTGATACCAACAAATGTAACACCCCTAACCCGTATCCATCACTGAATTAGGGTTACGGAGCATTACCGGACTTATTACATAAATAATTATTCATTTCTCAATCATAATTCATATCCATACATAATTCATTCACACATTTATAAAGACCCTAACACGAGCCTTCGAGGGCTAAAATAATCATTAAATACAATTTGAGACTTAATCACAAACTTATGAAAATTTGGAGAAAACTTTGAAAATTTCTAAATACAAGGGACACACGCTCGTATGGCCAGGCCGTGTCTCACACGGTCACAAGACACACCTATTTCACAGACCATGTAGACATTCGAAATGGGATCACATGGTCGTGTCCCTGACCGTGTCCTACCCCGTGTAACTCTCTGACTCGTGTCACACGGCTAACCACACGCCCGTGTGACTAGTCCATGTAACTCACTGACTTGCTTCATTTAAAAACTATAGGGGACACAAGGCCGTGTCACCTGACCGTGTGTCACACATGGCTGAGACACACGCCTGTGTCTCTGCCCATGTGGATGAAAATAGGCTATGTTTTAAGCCACATTTCTCACCCATAATGTTGTCAACTTAGGCTCAAGAATGCACAAAAAACCAATGCATAAATAGGCACTTATGACCAACCAATTTCAAGCCAAATTCTTATACTACCCATACCAACAATCAAATGCTCATAAGCACTCCAATGAATCATTCAAAAACATACCAATACCATATCCAAAAATTACCTAAATGGTCACTTTCAACTATGCATTATTTTACCTAAAACCACATACATACTATAATTCAATATTCAACCATTTGGTACTCAAAATACCAATTTCAAGCCAAATTCATATACTACCCATACCAACAATCAAATGCTCATAAGCACTACAATGAATCATTCAAAAACATACCAATACCATATCCAAAAATTACCTAAATGGTCACTTTCAACAATGCATTATTTTACCTAAAACCATATGCATACTATAACTCAATATTCAACCATTTGGCACTCAAAATACCAACTCACAACAAGCAACTTTAATACCATTTAACCAATTGCTACCTTCAATACCAATTCACAAATAAAACATTTCCATGACATTCATTAAGCAAAAATGAAGACTTATCACACACACACACACATATATATATATATATATATATATATATCAAAACATATAGGCTTCATTAGCCAAAATTATCAGTTCATACCATATAACTACAAGCCTATACATGCCATATAACCAAATCACTAAGTTTAAAAATACCAAAACGATAGCTGGATAGTGTGATGCGATTTTGTAACAGCCCATTTTAGACCCTAATCAGAACGAATGGTTTAGGGACCACTTAATCGAGTCGAAATATTGTTTTAACTGCTTTTATATATTTTACAGCATGATAGATTCATTGTGTGAAAGTTTCGTATAGAAATTTTATTGTTTGATTGGCTAATTTGATAAAAAGGATTAAATCGCATAAAGCGATAATAGGAGTTCTATTTCATAAATGACTTATTTGATCATGGCTTTTAAAATAGGAGTCCTTAAATAGTTATTTTACCATTTTAAATGGTAGTGGACATTTATGTCCTTATGGTATATGATTTATAAATGGTTTTATAAAGGTTAATATTGGTATTTGATTATTATATGTTATAATAGTTAAAATAAAACAAAATTTCACCTTATTTCATTTGTTCTTCCACCGAATTCTCAAACAAAATTAAAGGTTTAAAAGCTTTCTTTCATTCGACTAGCATTTTGCTCAATTAAGGTACGGTTTTTGATTCGTTTTTAATGATTTTTACGTTTTTGAGATCGTTGCTTCATATACTAGTCGACCCATACCTCAATTTCTGAAATTGGTTGTGTTTTTGAAAAATGCCATTAATGAATACATGTTATTTTGATGATAAATGGTAAATTATTGATGTTTATTTGAAAATATACAAGTTTTATAAAGTAATTTTTGATGAAAATGAGCTTTAAGGATTAAATTGAAAAAGGTGGAATTTTTGTGGTTGGAATTGTAAATGAATGGCATATATGTGCTTATATGAAGTGTATGAATATTCGGCTATGATAAATTGAGGGTTCTATTGTGTAATTTACTATTTTGTGTTTAAAGGACTAAGTTGTAATGTGGTTGAAAGTATAGAGACTATTTTGTAAATTGGCCAAAATATATGTTTTTGGATTAAATTGAATATGTTAGTGATTAAATAGCTAAATTTGCATTAATATAGATCAAGATAATCGAATCCCGAAACTTGATCGGGGAAAGAGAAAGGTAAACGAATAGATTCGAGATTCGACTAAACCGAGGTAAGTTCGTATAATTAGAATTGAATTTGAATATGTTTATAACTATTGCTTAATTGTCAAGTGGATGTATGAGATTATTGGATTGAATTGCATATTGGTTATACATATATGAAATGACATGGAAATGTTTAAAGATTATAAATACGATCTGAGTACCGAGTCCCGTTTGAAACGTAGAAAGTCGTAGGATACGAGTGACATGTCACTAGGGCTACAGGGTGGTTCGAGCTCCTGCATTTGTTGCGGACTCACCATAGCTCATGAGCTATATGTTCATCCTTCGGGATTACATGTTCAGTCTTCAGACTTACCGTTCAGCCTACGGGCTTCCCGATCATCCTACGAGATTATATGTTCAGCCTTCGGGCTTACCGTTTCAGGCTAAAAAAAGCATACATGATGCATTGACGGATTACAGGTTATACGTATATACACTGTGTGTGTATCACCCAAGTATCCCTCAATGTTCTTAATGGTTCAACGGGCAATTTCCGATACATGTTACATGAGAATTTAAAAGACATATGTATTATATGTTATATGAGATATGAAACTTAAATGGACTATATGATATGAATTACATGTACAAAGAAATGGACTGGTGCTTATGATGTATGAATGTTTCATTTTGTACATGAATGATTTATAAGATTACATGGACTAACAAGTGTATGCTTGTGAAATAGGCAACTTGAGTATATGAATTGAATTGGCATTGTTAATGTACTTATCTTATTGATTCGGTAAGGTTTAATTTCTATAATTATATGGGCTTACTAAGCTTTTGAAGCTTACTCTGTTTATTTCTCCCCTATTTTATAGATTCGGAAGCTAGCTCGATATTCGAACGAGTCGGAGATCGCTATCACACTATCCATCTAGCTATTTGGTACTTTTGGATCTATATATTTGAAATGGTCATGGCATGTATAGGCTAGTTACTAAGTTTATGTTTATGGTTAGCTTGTTAATGAAAATGATATGTTTTGGTACTAATTCAAGCTATGAGATATGGCTTGCTTTGTAAATGTTTAATCCATTTTGAATGTTTTATGTGAAGTGTTTATATGGTAAGATATGTGATGAATATGAGAAGTAGTGATGTTGATTAATTAGCTATGGAGTTGTGGAATGTTTTTGGTATAAAATGGTATGTATTTGGCATATGTTTATATGGTGATGAATGGTTGTATTTGAGTATGAAATGTTGTGGCTAGTATGACTATGTATTGCTTGTAGGAATTGACCCATTTTGGGTGGCAAGAATGGCTTAAACCAAGCCTACCTTGTGCCACACGGGCAGAGCACACAGGCGTGTGACTCAACCGTGTAACCTCTGCACCTTAAATGTTTTAGGTAATTTTGCACACGGCCTAGACACGAGTGTGTCCGGTAGCCGTGTGGTAATTGACAGTGTTGGCCACGACCTGGACACACGGGCATGTCTAGTAACCGTGTGGGATTTGGCAGTGTTGGCCACAATCTGAGTGAATTGGGCGTGTCTGGTGGAGCACGACCGTGTTGATATGCACGGGCTAGGGACACGGTCGTGTGTCCCTATCTTGAAAATTTTCTCAAATGTTCTCTTTATCTTTCACATATTTTCAATCTAATCCTAAATGAATGTATGTATGGTTATATGAGCTTTAAAGCATGATTGGATGAATGATTATAGAACTGTATTGTGTTTGTAAAGTTTAAAAAATTTTACTGATTTTGATTTGAGTTACAAGTCCGGTAATGCCCCTTACTTATTCCGGCGATGGTTATGAGACAGGGGTGTTACAGATCTCCAATGACTTTCAATCTGAGCGAGCTTCTGAATCACTATAAAACATGAAAAAGAAAACAAGAGTAAGTTATATAGCTTAGTAAGCTCGTATGGCTAATAAGTAAAACTTACCATTTAACTACAATTCAAGTATTTAAACATCACATAATGTAATTCAGTTTAAATCAAAAGCTTAACACATTCAATCCAAAGATAAGACATGAATTCCATCAATTTCTTCAAATTCAACAATTGTATAGTTCACGTACATACCTGTACCAATAAGTATCAATCTCTCACCATTACACATTACAGCAAAACAGACTTTTAACGGCGTTTATAAGCGCCGCAAATAGTAAAAGCGCCGCAAAAAACGCCGCAACAAGTGACGCTGCAAATTTTTGCGATGTTTATCCCACAAACGCCGCTAAAGTTATATACTTTTCGAGGCGTTTATCCCACAAACGCCGCTAAAGGTATATACTTTTCGCGGCATTTATCCCACAAACGCCGCTAAAGGTATATACTTTTCGCGACATTTATCCCACAAACACCGCTAAATGTATATACTTTTAGCGGCATTTTTCCCTTAAACGCCGCTAATGGTAATGAAAAATAAAAAAAATTAAAATTTTATAAAAATTAAAATTTTAACTTTAAAACTAAATATAAAAATTAATGAATTTAAATTTAAATTTGAAAATAATAAATTATAAACACAATTAAAATTCAAAAGTTAGAACTCAAATTATCTTAAATATTAAAATAAAAATAAAAATTTAGAACAAAACTAAAATAAATAATAAAAATTAGATTAAATATAAAGATATCAATAAAATAAGATATTATAATGAAATTACTTAAATGAAATAAGAACTTAAATCATAACCATTGAAAATATAAGATTTGAATATTCTTTCAACTCAAATAATAATAAAATGTTGAAAACAAAACAATTAAATCAAAAAATAGAATGACTAGTTGACACGAGATTATTATTAAGTATATGCAAATATGCAAATAGACAATTACAAAACTGGGTGTAGTTTTTGATCAACTAATTAATTGATCCTACTGCATGTTCTATCTATAATCTACTTAACTAACATACAAACATAAGGCACTCTAATACTTTTTTGTACAGAAAATATCTGGAACTCACACTTGAATTCGGATTCAGAGCACATACGGTGTCAACTGCATGTTGATCAATATCATTCTTATTCGCTACTGCAATGCCTCCCACAAGCATTTGTCGAGGTAGGAGCCAATCATTATATGCCTTCTTAATCATGCAAAACAAAATCAACTCAATTAAACAATAGATTTGACTCCTGAAATTAAAATAAAGAAAGAACATAAAAAAAGCTCAAAATTAATGTTATTTTGAAAAGGCATCATTCTTTCACTTAATATTCTTCATGGGAAATTTAAAAAAAGCCTGTAAAAAAACAAAGCAGAAAATCCCATATATCACAGCCTTTTTTACACTTCCACAACATCCAAATGAAATAGGAAATTGAAGTACCAGAAGAGAAAAAAAAACTTTAATAATTATCTTTGGCTCGAATTTTAGAAGATTTGAGAAAGATACAATTTAAAAAATAGATAACAAATGATAGTTTATGGATAAATTCTCTATACCTCTAAAATGGAAACAGCATAAACTTTGATCTAGAGGCAAACTAGAGCATTCTAAAATCCATCATAAAAACCATAAAAACTCATCTTCCTCAACCCGTTCTTTCATCATCAGCGACTGCCACCACAATTCTTTTCTAAATTCTAATCCGGTCTTCCTCACATCATCATCATCTTTATTCTTGTTATTATTATTCATGTAACATCAATCCCTATTTTTAAATATAAAAGCTATTTTTTTAATCAAAAGAAATTTTTGAAGTATTGTTTGCTAAAATTTAATAAGCCTCTCAACGAATAGATATTTATCCTAATCAAAATTGTCTTTCAACTTTAACAAGAGCCCAAATGTTCAAAGCTACATAAAAAGGCAACAAAAGCAATAAGTGCAATATATTGAGAAAGCTTAATCAACTGCTACCCATGCATGACACACGACCACAAACCAAGTAAAAATTATCATTTGAGTTCAATAAAGTTTGAACCCAACTCACACCCATTTCTTCGAATAACCTCAGGCACTAAAACTCTCATTAAAATCAAGAAAAAGACCTAACTAAGGATAATACCAAAGGTGTTGAAAAATCAGATAGCTCCAAATGAACAACACTTCGCAAACTTCATTTGAAAAGCTCAAAATTCCATCATCAAAATGAAAAAAGAAAAGGTTTAGTTTCTGAAACAAAAACATACTTGGATTGAATGACTGAAAGAAAATTGGTGGCAAATGCTATAGAAATAGCATAGCTGACGCTATTCTATATTTGTTTGCACAAACATAAACAAGAAAAAAAGAGATTACCTTCTGCGTCTACACACCCATGGTCACCTCATTTAATCTTCTCAATGATATCCGAGATTACCTTCTCCATGTCATGCTCCTTCATCGGTTTAAATGGTCTCTTCATGTCCTACAAAACAATTTGCAGAGAAAGACAAGGAATGACCAAAAGGCTTAACTCCAAAAAATGAGTTACTGAAAGGGTAATTTACAGCCAATGATTTTAAGCAATAAAAAAAGAAAAGCTAAATTCTGCAAGAAAGAGCTTTACCAGCAGACTTATGAACGTCTTGCCACCTTCCTCTCGGATTTCAAAGCAACCTCTTCTTGGCTGTTGTAAATTAGGGGAAAGGAAATGAGAGGATAGATCAACCATGAAACAGACATTCAACAAAAAGATATTTGGCAAAGGGGGAAATTTTTCCAGAAAGACCTTTGTACGCAGAACAAAAAACAATATACAAGCCTGTAAATTAAATCTACTGTAGCAGTGGTTGGTTGGTTGAACTAACATGATAATAAAACCTTAATTTGCTTCCACCTACTGTCTTACAATCATAAAGGCAGACATTGACCCTTATATCTCCACTCAATTTTAGCTAAAAAAAGATTAAATTAAACTTAAAAATAAATAACTCAAACCAACTCAATAAAAAAATTTAAATTTGAAACAAAAGGCATAATTCCAAAAAGATTAATTTTAAAGTAAAAGGAGACTCAAACACTCAATCCAAAAATATTGCTATGAAAATTTTCACAGTCAACAACCCTCCAATTTTAGAAAAATGATGGCTTACTTTACTGAATGATCATCAACATAAGTAATGATTCAAGTAAGATACACTGAAGGATGAAAGAATATGTGCATAAAGAGAGGGAGTTTGCTGACTTACCTCCTTTTTTCTGAAGAAACTCTCCCCATGAAGCTTAAATATTTCAGCTACAGACATTCCATTCACCTCCTGCTCTATTAATGAGTCACTGAAAATTATAGAATAAAGTTGTTCTTGAGACGCAAATTAAAAAGTTGGTTTAGCAATCTTACCTTGACAATTGGTAGACATCAAGGAAGGAATAACACTTCTAATATTCAACCTAGACAATTTATGTATAAAAAATGGACCAAGTCCTTGGACAGTGGAGTCTAACCTGAACATATTAATGCCTAATTATTTAAATAAAGCATGATCTCAACCCATTATTAGCTCTTGTGACCAAGACCACTAATTCCACCCTATAAACCATAGAGGACAATATGCCACAAAGAACTAGGAAACTCATGAAGAATGTTTCCATAGCTTCTGTATGTTAACTTTCTTCTTTCCAGTATCTTAATGGAGAATGAAAATGACATAGGAGCATTTATTTATATTATAATATTTTATTATTTCAGTTTTATGTTATAACCTTTATTTTATATATTAGATATATTATATATGGATAGGGTTATTAGTTTTTCCAAAGCCCATCAATCCTGCAGATTCATGTTGATAAAGTTTAGATACCAAAGAAAGTAAATCTTTGACGGCACAAACTTAGAAAACTTGGACAAAAGAAACTGACCAACAAGATATATACTGTGCCCATTTAAATATGGCACAACCTCTAGTGACTTATTCTGCAAATTTTACTCCAATAATGTAAGATACAGCAGCAGAACAAATCTCAGATGCAGCACAAGTTAGCTTCTATTTCCAGTGTTTAAGGCCTTAACTAAAAACTAAAATATCACTGGAAATAAATGCCAAAACACTAAATGGAAGAAATTAAAAAAAAAGGGTATCTAATCATCATATCATACTTTATAAACCAAAGATTAAAATAATTACAGGGAATTTTATCATACCTTTAACATTAAAGCTTCATCATAAGGTGCATGAATGCAATACACGCCAACATGACATTCTGGGACTTGATGCAAATGGATAAGGTCATGTTATTAATAGATGCATCATGATATTATTCTTTTTCTGATATAAAGCAGCAATTAGCAGAAAGCCTGTTGTTCATCTAATAACCAAATGTCAAGCTTTACAGAGTAGATTCCCACATAGTAAGCAGTAACCACTAGGAATGCTTATGACAAAATGTTGCAGGATTTTGTCAAAGATAAGCAAATATATAGCGCTTTCAATAATTTTCAAATATGAAATGCCAAGATCAAACATCATGAGTTGAATAGAAAAACTGACCATATCACGCGCACCACTCTCTGGCATTTTGAAACATTCTTAACCATGGACTAGGGCCTTTCTTGTCCACATTTTGAAATATGATTCTGCTTGTAGACAGCTTGATTGCCTTCTGCTTTTTCTCTGGTCTGATGCTGGACTGGTGTGACGAGACTAGAACCTACCGAAACTAGAACCCTTGACAACTCCGATATTTCGTTTAGCTTGCTCAAAATTTAACTCTTCCGAATCAAGAAATGAGGAACCTACCGACACCGTCCCCTCGCTTGAAGCATTAAAAGCCCCTGCTAATGACCGATGACTGCACAGTGACTTACAAGGAAACTGGATTGAAATGAAAGGAAAAAATCGGTGCTAACATATGGACGAAGACCGGTAGGGGAAATCGATTTGGGGGATTTTGGTTTGGGGATTTTGGGAAACCGATAGAGGGAAATTTGGGGACTTAGGAAATTTAGGGTTTGGGGAAATAAAAATCGGGTTATAGGATAGTTTTTTAGCATAAAAAAAACGACACCGTGTATAAAATTTTGCTTATAGCTTATTTTTTGTGGCATTTTTAGTAAAAGCGCCACTATAACTCTATTTATTGTGGCGTTTTTATAAAAAACGTCACTATTGTACAATTTTATTTTTTTTATTTTAACCTATATTTTTCTATTTTTTCTTTCAAAATTTTTATGTTGAGATTATCATTTTTTTGAATTTTTATTTTTATTATTAAATTTAAATTTTTCCATATTTTTCTTTCAATTTTAAATTTTTTATTATTAAATTTTAAAAATTTAATTACCATTATCGACTCTTTTAGGAATTTCTTTTTTCTTTCTTTTTACATCAACATTATTCTTTTAAGTATAATCTGCATTATCTGTTTAGATTTTTATATAAATGGCATTTAATTATATGTATACACCTAAATTTACTCTCAATTTTTTTATAATATTATTAATTAATCAAAATACCTAATATTATTAACACTAATTAATTAAAACCCTAAACCTTGTACCATTAAACTATATCCCCATAATCCTAAACCCTAAACCCTATATCCCCTAAACCATAAACTAACCACAAAACAATAACCCCCAAGCCTTAACCACAAAATGTATGAATTATTCATACCCCTAAATTATATCCCCTGATCTTTAAACCATAAAACAATAACACTAATTAATCAATACTCTAAACCTAGCTTAAACCATTAAACTATATCCCCTACTAAAGTACCCTAAACTATATATATCACCTATACCCTAAACCACAAATTAAACAATAATCCTTAACCCCTAACCATACCCACAACCCTTAAATCCTTAACCACTAACCCATAACCCTTAAACCTCAACCCTTAAACCATAAACACTTAACATAATCCCTAAACTCATATATAATCCATAAACCTTTAATTAAATAGTAAATCTTAAACCTTAATTTGACCCTAAATTATATACCCTAAACCATAAAATGGCCAAATAATGCAGTGTTTTAGTTTTTTTAATTAAGCTAAATTGATGTTTAATTAATTCTTTATATTTAGGTTTTAACTTGGCCAATAGATATATATATTTTTTAAATTGAGTTTTAAGCTATCTAATTTCAAAATTATTTGGGTCGAGTCGAGATTGATTTAAATAAAATTTGCCCGTCTAATATAATTACTAAAATACTTTTATGTCTAATATTATTTTAAAATATATGATGACAAAATTCATATCATTATTTTCTCTAGCATAATGTTATAATTATATGTCTAATATTATTTTAAAATATATGATGATAAAATTCATATCATTATTTTCTCTAGCATAATGTTATAATTATAAAATGATTATAATAATTAAAATTTTCTGACTATTTGTTTTAAATAAAAAAAACTAATTGTTCAATAAATATTAACGTATACAATATTTCAAATCGATATGATAGAGATATCTAATCAATTGGAAAATTTACATATATAATACAATTATATTAATAAATTAAATGGTTGGATCGTTAAAATATTAATCGTACAAAAATATACAAAATTGCGTAATATGTTATTTCTTTCTTCATTTTAGAAAAATAAAAAAATTATTTTAAATAACTTTTAAACGATGACTATAAATACCGATTAATGAGATCTGTAAAACAAAAATTTGTAAAATGGTCAAATTAAGTTTTAGTCCTTCTACTAATATTCAAATTTTAAATTTAATTTTTATATTTTAATTTGATATAATTTGATCCTCATATCAGAATAAATTAATCTAAATAATTAACACCATTAACTATTTTCAGTTTTGATTTTTTAAACTCATTATGCTAATATGATTAATTAAAAATAAAAGCATTACATTATATCAAATTAAAGTAGAAGGACCACACCATAAATTTAAGTATAGTAAACAGGCCGAAACTATTGCCGAGACTTTTAGCGGCGTTTTTATGGAAGCGCCGCTATTGTTTAGACTTTTAGCGGCGTTTTTACAAAAGCGCCGCTATTGCTTAGACTTTTAGCGGCGTTTTTACAAAAGCGCCGCTATTGCTTAGACATTTAGCGGCGTTTTTACAAAAGCTCCGCTATTGCTCAGACATTTAGCGGCGTTTTTACAAAAGCTCCGCTATTGCTCAGACTTTTAGCGGCGTTTTTACAAAAGCGGTGCTATTGCTCAGACTTTAAGTGGCGTTTCCAGAAAAACTCAGACTTTTAGCGGCACTTTTTTAGAAATGCCGCTAATGTATAATATTTGTGGCTTTTTTTCAAAAAACGCCACTAAAAACGCCGCTAAAACCCTGTTTTGCTGTAGTGACATATCTTCAATATACCTGTTGAACCATTTGGAATAATATCAGATACGCGGAAATTTTGCACTCTAAGTGCCAAATATATAGTCAAAGCAATCTCAATCTTATATCTCATATAATGCTCACTCTCGAGCTATCAACGAGTTTGCTCACACAAGCTGACGGTCAAGACGTAGCTACACGGTGCTGTTCGCACAAGCTGAAGAGAATCTGCAACACATGCTGAAAAATTCAACCACCGATAGAACGTATGGACCAGTACCCGAATACAATAACCCTTAATGACATGTCATTTGTATCCTATTTATTCCTAAGGTTCAAACGGGATTTCACGATTCTGAATCTTTATCGAACTTTTTCGTAAGGTCGTATTGATTAACAATTATATCAATTAAACAATCAAATACGTATAATTTAATGCTTATTAAACATACGAACTTACCTCGACTCACAAAAACGACAAAATAGATCAATTAGTCCAGTACTTTATTTTTCCCCCGATCTAGATTCGAACGTTGTTTTTCTTGATCTATATAATATAAAATTCAACTTATTCAATTATCATTCTATTCAATTTAGCGCAAAATGCATATTATGGCAAACTTACACTTTCCCCTAATATTTCAACATATTTACAAATTAGTCCTTAGCTCATAAAAATGCAAATTCATGCAATTAGGTCCCTACTCATGCTAATCGAATTTCCCCTATTATCATAGTAGCCTTATTTTTCATTTACTTTACATTTCTACCAAAATTTTTTCACATTTCTCAATTTAATCCCTAAATGACATTTTCACTAAAAATCTCTTTACAAATGTTGTTTATCTAACAACAAGAATGCATTTTCTATCATCAAGCATCAAAATACTCACATATTCATCAATGGAAAAACTCAAATGCTTAATTAGTTTTACAAATTAGTCCCTGGACTGGTTAGATTAAGCTACAACGACTCCAAAACATAGAAATAAATAAAAACCGAGTCAAAATATACTTACATGCAATCTAAAATGTCATGGCCTAACCTTAAGCTTCTCTCATGGCTTTCTTATTTGATTTTTTGATGGAAGAAGATGAATTAAATTATTAATTTACTATTTTAACCTTTATTATTAACCTTTATAATCAATTAATATATGTCCAAGAATGTCCAATAACTATTATAATGGTCTAATTACCACATAAGGACCTCTACTTCAAATTTTTATTGCTATTAGACCCCTTTAGCTAATAGAACACAACTTTTACACTTTACGCGATTTAGTCCTTTTTCACAAATTAAGCATGCAAGCGATAAAATTTCTTAACGAAAATTTCACACAATCATACTATCATGCTATAGACCTAAAAATAATAATAAAATAATTATTACAACCTCAAATTTGTGGTTCCAAAATCACTATTTTGATTTCTCTAAAAACGGGCTGTTACAAGGCCACAACGTATTTAGGTATATCTCCACTTCTCATGGGTGATGGGACTCTCACCAAAATTTCAAGTATTGTTAATTCTACTCTGCCAAAAAAGACTAAATTACTTCACTTGTTTAATATTCAATGTGTGCCGATTATAAAAAAGAATCTTCTATCTGTTTCTCAATTTGCTACTGAAAATAACATATTTTTTAAATTTCATCCGTCTAACTGTGTTATTAAGGACATCAAGACCCAATAAATTTTACTACAGGGCACATTCGTGATGGGCTCTACCAATTTTCTCTTATTGTATCTGTTAACACTGCAGTGGCTAATTCTTCCTCTAACACTGGGCCTCTATCTGCTTTTGACAATTGTAATTCATTTACTCTGTGGCATCGAAGAGTTGGTAACTCATCTCCTCCTGTGGTTAAGTCTGTTCTAAATAAATGTCAGATTGTATTGAATTAATCTAGTCTTACTAATGTTTGTATTGCTTGCCAAAAAACGAAATTTCATAAATTGCCTTTTTTTTCCTCTACTACTGAATACAATGAACCATTTGCTTTGGTTGTCTTCAATTTACGGGGACCTGTGTCTATTGCGTCTGGTAATCATTGGTATTATGTGTCTTTTATTGACATGTGCACTCGTTATACTTGGCTTTATCTTATTCAGCACAAGTCTCATGCTGTGGATTACTTTATTAAGTTTCAGCGAATGGTCAAAACTCAATTTAGGCGCGATATTAAACAGTTTTAGAGTGATTAGGGCGGCGAGTTTCGTGCGTTCAAACCTGTTTTGGCTAAATGTGAAATTATTCATCGGCTTTCCTATCCGCATACATCTGAATAGGATGGGGTGGCAGAACGTAAATATCGACACATTGTTGATGTAGGTCTTACCTTGTTAGCTCAGGTAAATCTCCCTATGAGTTTTTGGGGATACGCATTTTGTTGTGCAGTTCATCTTATCAATCACCTTCCCACATCCATTTTGAAGTGGCAGTCACCTTTTTTGATTCTTCATGGTAAAGATCCCACGTGTGATCATTTACGAGTGTTTGGATGTTGTTACTTTTCATATCTGTGACCTTTTAATTCTCATACATTGGATTTTTTATCTCAGCCTTACATATTTTTGGGGTATAGTACACAATATAAAGGGTATCAATGCCTAACACCAAATGAGAAGATTATTTTATCTCGTCATGTTGTGTTTGATGAAAATCGATTTCTATTCTCTGCACCTGTTGTTGACACCTCCACGTCAAACTCTTGTGTTCCTTATTATGTTCCTATTGTTGCTACTAGACCCAACGAGTCTTCTGTCTTTCAGCTCGATTCAGTTTCGCCTCCTATTTTTGGTTCATCTTCAAACCCAGATGTTACCATTCCTTCTTCAGGTGACTTAGAATCTTTGTCTACAAGCACTGCTCCTCTCAAGCCACCATCTGTTTCTCTTACTCCATCATCTGTTTCTTCACATTTGATCAACATACATTCCATGGTTACTCGTTCAAAAGCTGGGATTTTCAAACCAAAGGCTCTCTCTATTGAAGCCTCTGTCTATGAACCCCATACAATTGATGATGCGATTGTTAGTGAAGAATGGCGTTAGGCTGCTCAAGCTAAATATGATGCTTTTATTCAAAATTCTACTTGGGAGCTCGTTCCTGTTCTACCTGGTCGAAAAATTATTGGCTGTAAGTGGCTATTTAAGGTTAAGAGAAATCCTGATGGGACTGTTGCTCGTCGTAAGGCCCGCTTAATAGCAAAAGGCTGTTCCCAAGTTCCTAGGTGTGATTTCACGGAGACATTCAGCCCTGTGGTCAAACCTGCTACTATTTGAACCATTTTATCTGTTGTTGTTTCTAAAGGCTGACAACTTCGTCAAGTTGATGTTAATAATGCTTTTTTGAATGGAGATCTCACTGATGAAGTGTTTATGCAGCAGCTTCCAAGATATTTTCAATATGGTCCCCATGGTGAGCACTTGGTATGTCATCTGACTAAAACCTTGTATTGTCTACGTCAAGCTCTTCGTACCTGGTTCGATAAGTTGAAATGTTTTCTTCTCTCTACTGGGTTTGTCTTATCTAAATCTGATGCCTTTTTATTTGTTCGTGTTACATCTGCCTCCACATTGTATGTCTTGGTTTATGTGGATGATATTATTGTTACTAGAAGTTTGTCAGATAGCATTGATGGTTTTGTTTAACAATTACATCGAGAATTTTCACTCAAAAAGATGGGTGATCTTCATTACTTTCTCAAAATTGAAGTTACTCGGTCCTCCACTAGATGTCTTCATTTATGTTAGCGCAGGTACATTTGAGAACTCTTTGACAGAAGTGGCTTAACTCATGCAAAAAGTGTTCACACACCTATGATTAGTTCTTCAGTGTTATCAAAGGATGAAAGAGATCGTATAAGTGATCCCACTGAATATAGGAGTCTTGCAGGTGCTTTACAATATATAGTTTTAACTTGACCTGATATTGCCTACGCAGTGAATTGAGTGTGCCAATTCATGCATACTCCAACTACAGTGCATCTGGTTGTATTAAAATGTGTTTTACGTTATTTACATGGTACTATTGATTTCGGGCTTGTTTTTCGACCCTCTAACAGATTGTCCTTAATGGGCTATGCCGATGCCAACTGGGGGTTAGATTTTGACGATCATCGATCAACAATAGGGTATTGTGTGTATAATTTTGAACATACACCTGTCTTCTGGTCGTCCAAAAAGTAACAAGTAGTGTCATGATCTACGGCTGAGGCGAAGTATCGAAGTTTGGCTGCTGCTACCAGTGATGTTACTTGGTTAATTTCGTTGCTACAATAACTACATTTATGTTCCACTGATTTACTCGCTACTTGGTGTGATAATTCGAGTGTAGTGGTTGTTACAGCTAATCCTGTTCTTTACTCTAAATTCAAACATATTGAATTCGATCTCTTCTTTGTTCGCAAAAAAGTTGCTAGTGGATCACTTGTTATTGGTGAAGTTCCAGCTTGTGATCAAGTGGCTGACATACTCACCAAATCCCTGTCTGTTTCATCCTTTGTGCACTTTCCAAATTGTCTTTAGATTTTACATGTGGAGAAGTTGAGAGAATGTTCAGTGTATATAAGGAAGGCCTTAAGTTGTTAGCCATTTGTTAGTCTGTTAGTTTGTTATACTCTAGTTGTTATGCAGTTGTTGAATTGTTAGCAGCAGTTAACTCATTCAAAGTCTTATATATTTGTAATTGTTCAGATAAAAAGATAGGAATTCAATTCTTAAGATCATTATCTGAATTTCATTTCAGCTTTCTTCAATTCATTTTCTGTTTTACCTTTAGTTTCTAGATACTTTAGCAAGCTAAAATTGAACTCCTAGAATTGTCATTCCGATGCATACAGTTGTTTGTCGATTCGTCATTAGTTATCACTTGAAAACGAACATGATCAAATATTATTATATATATGTTATTTTAAAAAATATCTACTTTTTTTATTAGATATGAGCATGCGAGGGGTGAAACCATGTGTGGTGCTAACGAGAATCTGGATTTGTTCATGGTGTAGTTCGGACAAGATTCGTAACTGAAATAGTACTCTTCCTCAAGAGATACTCTTCCTAAGGAGTCCGCATTGAAGTACAACTTTGGTATATTCATTAAATAAAATTTAAATACCTTTATAATCCTGTAGTTGAAATACAAATATGTGAAGCCATTGTACACTACGGTACTTTAGTTGCCAATTGTTTACATCGTTCTTGGGTTTACTTTTCATATTCCCATAGCATTACCAATTACTCTAGGAGTTATTCTGTACTTTTTTCTCATGCTATGTGACATTTGATGAAAATGGCTAACTGCGCCTTTGGCAAGGAGTGGAGAACATGATCTTATTGGAGCATCAAATAAAATTTTCATATCAAGCTTGGAGGTTAAGTGTTCTTTCATTCTGGTATCATATAGCCTGTTTGATTTAATGTTGTTGTGCTTGGGATCCTTGATTCTTAAGATTATGTTTACTTTGTGAGTCAGAGTATAGACCAATTGGTTGCTTTTTAGTCTTTTACGAATAAGCTTAAGCTTATGTAGGTTTTAATGGTTCACCAATAGGTTAACTTCTTCATTCTCTATTTCTAAGTTTTATTTTTTAAAATCATTTCAATAACAGAAATGTAGCTTTCATAAGGGTTTCTGTACTTGCAAACTAAGTTTTTATTTTAAAAAAATAAGTCTGCAATAAAATGCTTTGCGCTCAATTAGTGTCTTAATGATTTGTTGTATGACTTAAAAGCATAAGTATTACATGGTTGCTGTGGTTCAATAGAAGAAATTAGTTCTTGCCGATAAAGATCATTGGACAAGTCTGTTAGCTAACACATGTCCGCACCACCTCAATAATTTGTGCACTATTATTTATTTTTGGTTGAAACCAGCCAGCAATGACTAATCCTTTCGTCGTAGGTGCTCTCTAAAGAGATAAGCTCTCTAAAGAGATAAATAGTTGGCTATAAAATGTGTTCCATTTTTAAGAGTCAGGATTGAACCCTCAACCTCATAGTTAGTGGATAAAATGAACGACCACCACGTCACGCTTCATAGTTATTGTTGGGGTAACCAATGTGATTTATTACTAGATGCAATGTGAATCCTAAGATTACAAAAGTAGATTACCTACTTTATTTATAGCTCTGGTGGGGGTACTAACCTGACATCCATCCTTCCCACGAGCCCCCTTCTAGAATTTATTGCTGCATGTCTGTTTTTTAACACACATTAAATTCAGGAGAAGAGTGCCTGTACCTTTAAGAAACATTGAAAAATTCTAGGGTTTGCCACTTCTGCATTGAGCATGAGAATGTCTTTAACTGGCTGCTGGGAATTAATTATACTATTATTTATATGGAGTTTCGAATGTCTTGAATAGCCACATTTCTTTTAGGTCCTATTCCTCTGAGGATATTATGATGCTAGGATATGCTAGCTATATGGTTAAAACTTCTTTCCCAGCCTCCCATGATCAATATAATTTTTCTTATGCTGCTGGATTATGATAAGCAGTTCTTATTATTATGCTATGTTTGATGTATCCATAAATGTCTTCAGTTGACTACAATATTTTTTCACATACTCTGTAATTATATCAATTTGTCATGACATTTATTACTAAGAAATATTTGATTTCATATACGTTTTGATTCTGTCTGATAAAATCAATACAATTACTGATGAAGATGAAACTGTTATATACCCTTTGTAGTTAATCTTGTCTCATTCAGAGAGTTGATGGAAGTAAAGTTATTGAGCAGTAAAGGAGCACATGGCTAAATGGTTGCTATACCTAAGGTTGTCTGCCAACAAAATCTTGGCTGGCCTAAGTAACTAAAGCAAATTTTTAGTAACGTGAATCACTCAAGTCCTTTCTCATCGTGAAATACAGTTGCTTGTTATCCTGTTAGGTACCCTGTTAATTATGCATACTGAATTATCAGTTCATTTGATTCCCCCCCCCCCCTTTTTATTTTCAGTTTCTTTGTTTTTCTTTCATCAAGGATGGGGAGTTATTTAGAAGAAAAAAGTAAGACCAATCTAGTACTTTCTTCATTCAATAACACAAAGGACTAAAGTTGCAATTTGCACTCGGTAAGGAAGTCTCGTTGAACACAAAAGTTCACCAGGCAGCTGAGTAACATTAGACACGAACAATGCATTCTAATAATTAAGTGAAGTCACATCAGATAACTTGTTTCTCTGTTCATTTTACAGACATTTCTAAAGTGTTTTTCTTTTTCATTGAACATTTCATATGAATTCTTCTTCTTCTTCTTCTTCTCTTCTTCTTTTTTTTTTTATGCTGGATATACTTTATCTAATAGCTCGAATATGAAAACTCACTGGTAGAAGCTTTTGCTCTAACCATAGCCCGAGTTGTAGATCGGTTGGTGATGACGTCCATCCATAGATGTCTGACCAGTTTTCTAATGAAGCTGTAATCTGTTTTTTTTAAAGAATTTATTTCAGATTGATATTGAAATAGTTTGCTTTCTGGTTTTGTTTGCTGTAGTTTTTAAACAGTATTGAGTGGAAGAATTACCCCAACTTCATTGATTTTGCTGGTGCATTATTCTTAGGAGGTTGGGGCTGGCTTAACTGCAGATGAACAGGTACGTGCAAATCATATCCATTGTTGAAAGTATAATTTGGGTGGGAGATTCTGCTAGCTTCATTTGCTTCTCTTGTTCCATAAATCTGAAACCCAACAAGTGTGCTGTTTAGAGTATCAGGAGGAAAACTTTTCATTTGGTTAAATTTCAAGAGCATTGTACTAACCTGGTGGTAAATTTCCATTTTATTAATAAAGGTAAAAGGAGGAAGAATGAGGTGAATAAGGGATATTTATCAAATTATCTAGGCAACTACCTTCTTTTGAAGTTCAGTATTTTGTTGGTGGATGAGGTCTACTTTCTTATACAGTTCTAGATTCTCCTGATGAATAAGGTGTCCCTGCAATTCAATGAATTGAAGTTACTTGACCAAAAAATATCCATGGATGTAAATCTGGAAAAAGAAAATCTGCGGCAGAACTTTCAAAGAGACCTTGTGGTTTAGCTCTTTGATTTCGTCTGTTAGGATTTGTTCCTAGAGGAAGAACAACAACATAGGAGCAGTTGCAGTAAATATTATCATCTCTGATCTTAAATGTCATGGGCATAATTTCATCCAAATCTGAAGCTGTCATACCTTTTTTTTGCGGACACCTTTCAAGCTCACTTCAAGTTGGTTTTCCAGGTGCTGTAGATCCTTAACGCTTAAACCAGATAGTTCTTCTCCCATCAATTGCCTGAGTCAGATGTTATTTAAGCTAATGCATGTCCAATGTTATTGATTACTAAATTCTAGAGAAGACTTCAAATTTAGAATTTGGCCCCACTGAGATCCTAATGTCTCTTTGGTCATACTATAAAGACAGTTTAAAAGTTTAAAGATTATATTTTGCCCCCATTTAAATTGAAAAAATGATAAAATACATATTGCTTCATTATTAATATTGAAAATAATCAGTAAAGTACTGTAATAGGTACTTTGCAAAATAATAGGCTGTTATGACATGTAAAATAGGAAAGACTGAAATGGGACTTTTCAAAGCTTTGAAAAACTACAGAACAACAAAAAGTTTTCTACCTGACTTGTTTTTTCCATTAAAAAAAGTTGTACACCATAACTAAAGTAAAAGAATATTCAGTAGAGAAAAGAACAAAGACATGTAAGTCCACGAAAAAAAAAAGGAAACAAGGGGTTGGAATGGAACACTGTTTTTTTCTTGCGAAGTTAAAACATTTTCAAGTGAGCAATTCTTTTCTTTGCTTTTTGATAGTTTGTGATTGTGGTAGAGTATTTGGTATATTTAATATTACATATCACCTTATCCCTGTTGAACATAAATCATAGACCTGTCCTTGTTTAGCTCAATACTTGTATCTTTAAGGAAGGGAAGTATAATTGTACATTGAAATTTAGTTCTAAAATGAGCACAGTAATCCATTTGTTACTACTAAAAAATTTTGATGTTGGGGCATGGTTCATTTATGTAATTCTTAGCAAATTTAGAACGATAAAAGCATTGCATTATCTACAAAATTAGTTAACTTCTTGCATTAAATCTACAAGTTGAAATATTGTTGAGAGTGTTTTAGCAATGAATTAGTGGAGGTTTTGAGTACCTGTGGTAGTCTTGCAAGTACTGTAGTTGTTGCCTCAAGCTTGCTGCCTCCCTTTGCCAAAACTATCAATTCCAGGTCAATTATTAAATAAGAAAGACATATTTCTTGAATGTGATGTATTGTATTGTAAACTAATAACACACGTGATGTAATATTGAATTACATGTCAATGAACTTTGGGATTAGTGTCAATTCAATGTGGACTACTTTTGAGTTAACTCATTTTGTTGTTGAGCTCATATAGCAACTAGATCGAATCCAAGTGGTCTGATACTTAAATTGAAACCAATTTGCAGGCTCAATTTAGCTTTTGAATTTTCACTTATTATTTTTAAAGGCTTAGTCTCAAGTGCAAGCTAGATCTTCTTTGATGCCAATTTAGTTGAATAGAGTTGAATAATGATTCAGTCAAGGATTTTAGACTTTGATCTCTAATTTGAAGGAAAGAATACAGATGAAATGGAGAAATTTGAGGAATGGATGAGGGAAGAGAAGAAGGAAACTCAAGTTTTTCCTTTCTTTCATTTGGTTGAGGAGATGCTGAAGGAAAGAGAGCAAAGTAAATGGTAATCTTTTGAATTAATTATGATTTTACATGAGTTAGCTCGACACCAATCACCAAATCTGCAAGGGATTCCTAGAACCTGTTTTGTAAATTTGTCCGAACCTTCGCTTCTATTTCATTTGCATATTGTGGCGTTTTGTGACATTTGCATATTGATGCCTCTCCCTTTGATTTGTTTGTTATTTGACTTTGACTAGCAATGACTTTTCTCTTTGATTTCATAGGTGAATGTGAACATTGACATTGGTTTGGAGTTTGGACTGCTTTTTCTGATCACCGCGTGAGTGTTGTGGTCAATACAATTTCTTTTTTCTGCCACAGAAAGTTTGCTCATAAGCTATAGGACATTTTTTTGACAACTGCACCATCTATTTAATATATTTGTTTGAATACAATACCCATTTTAGCTTGTTAACTATTTTAACCTTACTGCATTATTTTTAATTGACTTTGATTAATATAAGGTTTTAAACTTGTATCATTCGAATTCGATATAGTAAATTTTCTTCTCTTCTTCTCATATTTTTTTCTCGAAAAGGTTTTCACATAAAATAAATAAAATTTTGTGTGTTCTATTTTTCTTTCTTTTTCTTGTGATACATTGCCATTATCGATGCTTATTTTTCACATAAATGCTAAGTTTTCTATCTTCCAATATGCCTAAATCTTGGAGGGCTCACAGAATCATGATACATTCTAAAACAAATTGACAGTATTGCAGAAAAAACAACTCTGCAGATGCAGTTTCATGCTGTAGAGGTTTTTATGCTTTCATGAATTTAACTTGACTAAAAAAGAGATACTTGATTCAGTAATATGAATCAAGGGAACTTGGTGATTGCCTACTGACCTGCTTGAGTAACCAGTATTTGATTTTGCTGAAAATCTGATAGGATTGTTTCCTTAGATTTAGAGCAGAGTGCTTACATTTAGGATGTAGTTGGCAGTAGTAATGGAGTCTATGGGACATAACCTGCGAGTGCAGTCTAAAAACAATTGTGACTTTGGGTACCGTAAAGGGAAGTTATAAGCTTTTTGTTTAGAACGTTACTTCTGAGAGTATCACTGCTTAAGTATCTTTGTGGGACAAAGGAAACTCTACAATTTGAAGCATGGGTTTGATTTTCTTGATCATTTACAAACTCTATCAAGCATAATTTGATAAAAATGCTTGATATCTGTTGACCCCTCCAAATATTTTTAGGCATCTGATTGGTGGTTGCTGTAATTTTTACTTTCTAGCTTTTTAAATTTTAGCGTGCAAGAGCTGTCTAGGAGATTCTAGTATGAGCGTCTGCCTTTATCATAATTCTTACTGGAAGTTCTCCTAGTAACTGTAGCTAATCTCTTCTACTAACAAAAAAGTTCTGGCTTCTACTCTTGTTATTTCAAAGATGATGAATGATGCAGGAGGAGTTTATTTTAGTCACTTGATTGCTACACACGGCTTGAGCACACGGGCGTGTGGCCCTAACTAGCCAAAATCTATTTTTGAGGCAAATCGAATGCCTTTAAGAGTCTATGTGTTCCAACCCCTCGACTAAGGTTACTGAGGGTGAACAAGACTCTGTTTTGACCTTGATTTTTGCACTACTGGCTTCTAGTTGTGTGAAATAATAGGTACCAAAACTGAGTGCACAAGTGTGCACGTGATTAAGACTGAATGGTTGCTTCTGAATGATTGCTTTTGAATAATTGCTTCTGAATGACTGTTACTGATTAATTGTTTCTAGTTGACTGTTTCTGAATAACTGTCTGTAATCGTGTTCTGAGTTGGTGCATTTGCATTCATACATTTGCATACATTCATTTGCATGAAACAATTTTGGTTGGGATAATAAAGAGAAGGAACACTGATTTGATCTAGCAGTTAAACTGTATAGATGATCATCGTTGTCGGGCAACCCAAGATGACATCGTATAAACAGTATAGCGGATGACTGCATTGCACCGTACCGCACGTACGTTAGCTACGCTACGTACTAATATATGATCTACAGTTCATACTGCATGTCTGTACTGCGGTATTCCGCATTATACCGTACAGCTTATACGCTAGCATTGCTACGTAATATACGAGACTGAAAGTTTATCTGCACACTGATAGTCCCAATGCCCTAGGAGTCATGGACAATACTGATAATCATCATTGTCGGGCAACCCGGGGTGATACATCTGAGGATCTGTATTGAAAGGCTCTTAAGCTTATTATCTGGCAGCTCAGCTATAAATATCTGTTTTATGTCACAACCGGTGCTAATTGTAAGTGTAGGGATGAGTGGGTTGATTATATCCCCACAGTAAGTGCAAGGTTGGACGGAGAGGTGTGTCGACTGGATGGGTGGGTGCATTTTGTAACTCATGTGCACTCATATGCATTTGACTGAACGTGATACCGTGACCAAGTGTGACTGTACTGTTTGTCTGATATATCTGATTGACTGATTGCTCGATTATTTGTTCAACTGAGATATTTGAACGTCTGATTGACTGAAATGTCTGGTTGTATTATTTGATTGAGAGGCATTCGTGCCTAAGAGAACATGGTAGTTTTGACTGCTACTGTTTGATTGGGTAGTTATTAATTCTGAAAAGAACTTAGGCCTAGACTGTGACCATTGTGAATTACTGTTACTATGTCTGACAGAGCCATACGATTGTAAAGTTACATATGGTCTGTATTGTGCTTTAATCTATCTGTAAGTATGTTCTCTATCGGAGCTATTACCCAGCTTTTCTATCTCTACTCTGTTTTGTTCTTGTAGTTTTATTGGTTTTGATATCACATTAAGCTCAACTAGCTCACCCTCTCTTTTGTTTCCCCTCTCAGGTACAGTCCTAGATCCTAGATGCTAGGCGCAGTACGCATAAGTCTCAGACAGGCTCGTAAATCATGGTCTCTCAGTTTTATTTTCCTTGCTATTTGATTATTAGATAAACTGATGAACTGTAAGGTTTTTATAATGTTGTGGTACAGTTTCTGTTTATGTTTAATTCGAGTATTTTAAATGAATTTTACATTGAGTTTATTTTAAATTTGTACTGGTTTTTTAATAATCGATTTTAAATGATTTTGGTTCGTTAGAATAAATTGATTTGTAAAATTTACTCACGATCACTTCGGTAATCAATATAGCATTTTAAATTCGGTTTAGACTTCTAGGCCGGGTTTAGGATGTTACAGTGGTAACCAGATAAGACTGCTAGGAAACCAGTTCGCGAATAGTTGAGTAGTTGAGAAAGTAATTACCACACTTCCTGAGAGATATGAATCAAATATAACCTTACTAGAAGACTCAATAGATTTATTAACCATCTCATTCTTAGAACTAATGAATGATTTGTATGCCCTAAAACAAAGAAGGGCAAGTAGAGAAGAAAGGTATGCCGAAGGAGCTTTTGAAACCAGAAACAAAGAAGCTGCAAGCTCCTCAAGTTAGAAAGGAAAAAAAAAGCTAGTCAAATCAGAAGGAGAAGTTAAAAAAAAAAAGAAGTAGTGGAAAGAAAAAATATTCACCGTGTTCGCACTATAAAAAGTTGGGTCATCCTAAGAAATTATGTTGGTTCATGCCTAATGTTCAATGCAAAAACTACAAGTTTGGCCATGAAGAAAGGGTGTGTAGAAATAAGAAGCATGCAAAAAAATAAAATACTCAAGCACAGACTGTAAAAGCAAGCCAAAAAGAACTGATGTTCACAACCTCATGCGAAGCACAGCTCGCAGAATCTTGCGAAATCCCAAAAAAAGTAAGAAAAACTGGTTGGCTGGCAATGGCTGTACAAGTCATATGGCTGCAGACGCGAGTATCTTCAAAAGCATTGACAAAAGGTTCCATTCCAAGGTGAAAGTTGGAATGGCTAGTACATTGAAACAATACGAAAATGAGATGTTTTGATTAAAACTCCATCATGTACTAAACTCGTCATGTCTTTTAGTTGTTGACATAGATGAAAATCTGCTAAGTGTAGTTCAATTGCTTGGAAAAAATTCAGTGGTATTTAAAGATAACAAATGCCTAATCTTTGATCCAAGTGGATGCGAGTTCATTTAAACAAAAATGATTGATAGAAGCTTTGTTGTCAATTGGAACTTAGAAACTTCAGTAGCATATACTAACTCATTGGATGAAACCAAGTTATGGCATAAAAGAATGGGACATGTTGACTATAAATCCTTAAGTCAAAAGTCCAAGAATAATCTAGTTGAAAATTTATTAAATATGGCTGACCATAAAGATGTATGCGAAGTGTGCCAACTTGGGAAACAAACGAGGTCTCCATGTCTTGTGAACACAGCATGGCGAGCCATTAAAAAATTGCACTTAGTACATACTGACATTTGCGGATCCATGAAAACAAGTTCATTAAATGAAAGTAGGTACTTTGTGTTGTTTATTGATGATAGTACAAGGTTCTGTTGGGTGTACTTCATGAAAAACAAGTCTGAAGTGGCTGAAATCTTCTTCAAATTTAAAGCCATGACTGAGAATCGAAGTGACTGTAAGCTTAAAATGGTAAGATCAGACAATGGGGCAGAATACACCTTAAAGAAGTTTGAAAAATTCTACAAAGAGTCTAGTGTTAATTATCAATTGAGCAATGTGTACATTCCACAACAAAATAGAGTAAGTGAAAGAAAAATAGAACTGTAATGAACATGGCTCTTTGCTCACTGTTTGAAAGTAAACTACTAAATAAATTTTGGGCAGAAACAGTAAGTACTGTTGCTTACTTGCTAAATAGACTACTTGCTAAAGCTATTGAAGGGAAGACACCATTTGAGGCCTAGTATGGTTTTAAACCTTCAGTTTCACACTTACGAGTATTTGGTTGCACTTATTTTGTTCATGTTCCAGAGGAGAAAAGAAGCAAGCTAGATAGTAGATTGCAGCCAGAGATATTTGTTGGATATTTCGGTGTTAAAAAGAGATATAGAATCTATAATCCTTTCACCAAGAAAGTTATCATAAGCAGAGATGTGAAGTTTGATGAAAGAAAAATCTAGAACTGAACTGCAACAGAGGAGGAGATGTGTGAACAATGGGGTTTAAAATCTGATTTGTGAGCCACTAGGGACTAAAGTGAAATGATGCAGTCGGTGAACAACCAATATAAGGAACCAAGTCTATCACTGAAATCTATCAACGGTGTAATCTGACGAAGTTAGAACCGATCACTTTTGAAGAAGCTACTTAAAATGTTGAATGACGAACAACTATGAAAGATGAAATCACCATAATCAACAAAAATAAAACATAAGAACTTGTAGACAAACCAGTTCACAAGAAAGTGATTGGTGTTAAATGGGTGTTCAGAACCAAGATGAATTTTGGTGAATCGGTCAACAGATATAAAGTGAGGTTGGTTGCAAAAGGGTTTAGCCAGTAATATGGAGTAGACTTCACTGAAACTTTTGCCTCTATTGCGAGGCTAGACACCATAAGGTTGTTAATGACTCTTGCAGCTTAAAAGGGTTGGAGGATACATTAAATGGATGTAAAGTCAACCTTCCTAAATGGCTTTTTGAAGGAAGAAATTTATACTGAGCAACCTCAAGGATTTGTAGTATCTAGGTGCGAGACTAAGGTGTACAAACTGCACAAAACACTATATGGTTTGAAGCAAGTACCAAGAGCATGGTATGAAAAAATTGATATTCATCTGACAGATATTTATTTTGAAAGAAGCATTAGCGAGCCCACTTTATATGTTAAGAAAACTGGTAATGAAATGCTCCTTATTATTTCATTATATGTTAATGATTTACTTATGATTTGTAGCAACAGTGAACTGGTGATTGTATTCAAAGACCAGATGTAAGAGAACTTTAAAATGTCAGAATTAGGTAAAATGACATACTTCCTCGGCCTGGAAGTGAATCAAGCTCGCGATGCAATTTTCATAAACCAAAAGGGGTTTGTAACAAAAAATCTTGCGAAGATATAGCATGGAGAATTGTAAACCTGCAAGCACCTCTATCGCTCAAGGTGAGAAGCTCACTAGCAATGAAGATGTTGAAAAGGTTGATGAAACAAGCTACAGAAGTTTGGTGGGATGTTTGCTTTACTTGACAACATCTAGACTTGACTTAATGTTCGTTGTAAGTCTGTTGTCCAAATACATGCATTGCTGCAATGTGAACCACTACAAGGCAGCTAAAAGAGTTCTGCAATAAATAAAAGGAACTCTAAGCCATGGAATAAAGTTTGTGAAGACTGAATAGGTCAAGCTACTTGGATATTCATACAGTGATTGGGTTGGGTCTATTAAAGACATGAAGATTACCTCAGGTTATTTCTTTACTCTAGGATCGAGTGTGTTTTGTTTGGACTCAAAGAAGCAAGAAACAATGGCACAATCAACTGCTAAAGCTGAGTATGTTGCAGTAGCAACAACAGCTATGAATCAAACCATCTGGTTAAGGAAACTACTGAATGATTTGAATTTGAAACAAAAAGAAGCAACAGAGATTAAATGTGATAATTTTTTGTTGTAATTGCAAAAAATCCAATGTTACATGGAAAAATAAAACACTTCAAAATCAAATATCACTTTGTAAGAGAAGTGGAACAAGCCAAGGAAGTAAACTTGGTACATTACAGTTTGCAAGATCAGTTGGCTGACATTCTAACAAAACCTCTCGGAAAGATGAGGTTTGAAAAGTTATGTTATAATATTGGGGTTCACAACATGGAGGTCAATGAGAAGTGTTGTGAAATGACCATCTATGCATTGACGAACCCAGATTGCAAAACTACAAGCTCACGATATCTGCGAGCTTACCAAGACTGTGAGCTCACCAAACCTATGATGACATAAAAGGTGTGAGCTTTGTCAAGCAAACTCATACCTGCGAACTCCTTTGTTTACGAGTTGCCAACTTGTATTGAAACAATAATGACTTTTGATTAGACGTTTTGACAGGTAATTAGACTGAAATCAGCTAATGAGGAAGAAATGTATATGAATCTAGCTGCGAGATTAAGCTAAATTGTAATTATATTATTATTATTATTATTATTATTATTATTATTATTATTAGCAGCTTATTTAAGCTCACTTGTTCTTGTAAACAATGCATCAATTTTATCAATGAAACAGTTGATTACAAGCCGATCTTTCCCATTCTTTTTCCTATGTTTCAACCTTTCCTTCATCAAATTTCTAGCACATTTTTTTTTTCTAAAATATACTTCAAATCAATCTCATTTTTTAATCTCCAAACTTTGATTCTCACTAAAACCAAGTAAACAAAAATCAAATTATAAACACTTCCTCACCATTATGTTCTCTATTCAAATCAAAGGTTTCATGAGTTTAGTGAAATAAAGCTTTGGCTAGAGAGAGAAAGCTTCAAAAGTTTTAATCAAGCTCTGAAATTATGTTTTCATCATTTTAACTTTTGATATTTTTTATTTTGGGTATGTAAAAGCCATTTGGGCTTTCATAATAGAGTTAAGTTATATCTTTGAAAATTTTACTTTTAAGATAAGAAAAAGAAGATGAATTTTGAAAAATTTCATATCGAATTTTAGTTCATTAAAAAGATAAGTACACTTAAATTTTCCTAATTTTATTCAAAAATATAATTTGAAATTGAATAAATTAGTGAAATAAATGTGTAGTAACTATATGTATATTAACATGTGAAAAATCTTAACTTGAATGTGTTGAAATTATTAATAAGGGAATTGTAACAATAATATTAAGCCTTATTTTGATGGTATAAAAATGACTTAGAAAATGCTATAAAAACATTAATGCCATGGTGTGATGTAATAACTGATGAAAAAAAAATAAAATGTAATTAAGTGTCATAAGTGAATTAAAAGTAGTAATTTGATAGAACGAAGTGAAATACCTTATATGTGAAATTTTGAATAATAAGATTAATTGTATATATAAGAATGAGAAATGGTGATACGGGCACCTTGTTAACAAGAGTAAAAGTGAAAAAGTATATGTATGTGATTATCAAGACTTGATGGAAAATTATTATTGAAAGTAATTATGGATGAGTTTTGATGATAAACCTCTCCTATATATAAAGGGAATATGTGGATTGCTTATTAAATGATAATGAATTGCTTAACGAACATTAGAAAGTGATTTTGTTATATAAGTGAAACTTGATGTGTATATAAGTGCTTAATGTTGTAATAATTGAACATTATTCTAAGTGATTATTAAGTGACTTGCTTTAATAAGCTTAGAAGAATAGTTAGGGTACAATTGGCATGCCGCAATGATTAATGCGTGAACTTTGGAACGATGATGTGTTCTGGAATGACAATGTGATGCCTAATGGCATAGCACTCCGGTGCACCTTGGACCCATATGCATTTGGTGTGTCATGTTGGATGCACAATTGATGCAAAATATGTGGTGCGATAAGTTGGAATATAGAATATCTGAGTTCTATTAGTGTTTACTATGGGCTAAGTGTTACAATAAAAATTTTGATGATAAGATTTATTAAGAGCGAATTGTATAAAATGATGAAAATGAAAGTATTAATAAATTTGCTATCTTATAAATTAGATAAAAAAGTATTAAGCTCTAAAATGAAGCTTGTAATAGGCTAATTTTGGCCTGGGCCCCCAAAAATTAATAACCGAAGCCAAATGATGCAATCAATCGAAAACAAGCCAAAAAATGCCAAATTAAAAGACAATCGTTAAATTGTGGCCAAATCAAAAAGATGAAGAAAGCTAAGGAGTTATCAAATTTTGTTGACTTGGTAAGAGGCTAAAAATAGAAAGATATGATTTTTATTTTTATTTTATTTTATTATTAAATTAGTTAGGCTATTTTTAGTAAATCCCATATGTATAAATAGGGTATTTTATTCTTTGAAAAGGGAAGAGGACTTGGGTATTCTTACTTCAATTTGAAATTGGATTATTATCTTTTTTCCTATTTTCATTAAAATTGAATTATTTTCTTTTCTCTTGCAATTACATGAGAATTTTGTCCATTTCATTTCAATTTCTTTGTTTTTTCTAAATTCGTCCAATTGCTTTTAGCCCTTCCGTTTTTTTTATTGTTTTGCAGTTAAGTTTTCATTTTTTTGCCCTAAAATTTGTTTTGACTGCATTTTGGTCCTCCTTGAAGCTGTGCGTTTTGGAGGGTGGGGATTATTTCCCTTTTGGTCCTTCCTTATTATTCGCACATTCAAATTGGTCAATTTCCTGTTTTTTATTTTTTATTTGCCCCAAAATTTTGCTTTAAGGTTCGATTTAATCTTTTTTTTATATTTTTGCTATTTTATTATCAATTAGCTAATTTAATATATTATTGCTATTATTATTATTATGTTTCTATTTATATTTATTTTATTATTCTAATACTATTATTATTTATCTAATTTTTATTTATCTATTTATATTTCTACTATTATTATATTTCTATTTATTATATTTCTATTTCTATTTATATACTAATATTATTTTCATTATTATTTTTCTTATATATGATTCTATTTATTTATTTATTATTTCTTTTTTGTTATTATCTATTTTAACTTTTTATATAACGCTCATTTCAAATTTTTATACATTATTTACTTTAATATTTTCATATATTATGTATTTTAAACTTTTTTTTACACATTATATATTTTGAATTGTTTATATATTATTTTTAAAGAGTTTTATATATTATTTTATCTTGAATGGATACTAATCTTTTTTTTAATTATTTTATATACTTTAGATCGCTTTTATAACATCCATTTTAAATCATTTTTATGTATTATTTGCTTAGAATTGTTTTATATTTTATTTTAGATTTTCTTATTTTGTATTTATTTGTTATTTGTGATTCATTATTATAACATTTTGTTTATGAATTATTACTTTGCGTTGTACATTGTTATTCCATCGCATTTTATTTGCTTAAAAGGTCGTGTTTTAATATCGTTTATGTTTTAAAATCATTTTATTCAAAAGTTTTCAAAATAAGGCAATACTCGGTATTTGGCATATTCGAAAAGATTGTGCCTTAACTTACTGGGTTCCAATTTTTCTCGTTGAATCTAAGTAACCGAGTACCCTTTTTCAATCAAAACGTATAAGTTTCAAATAAAAGCTTATTCTCAGGAATTCAAGGTGTTGTGTCCTAACTCACTGGATATGACATTTTGTATTTCGAGATAAGGATTTTAAAAAAAAAGAGGCAATATTTCGTGTTTGGAAGTTCGAGAAATCGTGCCCTAACGTGTTGGGTTTCGATTTTCCGTTTGACCAAATAATTAAATATTCTTTTAGAATTTCATCCATATTTTCTTAAATTAAAAACAAGACAATATTTCGTGTTTGGAAGTTCGGGAACTTGTGCCCTAACGTGCTGGGTTTCGATTTACCGTTTGACCAAATAACCGAATATCTTTTTAAATTTCAATGCAAGAATTTTGGAAATCATAAGATGGTCTTGGTATCGAGGGTTTGAAATGTCGTATCGTAACGTGCTGGATATGATATTTTATTCCTTCGGAATAGGAGAATTTCAATATCCAATTCGGATTATCCAAATATTTTTAAAAGGAATTGTATTTTGAATCTTTTCAAATTTTTTTGACAATAGGACATTAGTTAATCAATCCGGTACTAATTTTGGGCGTTACAAGGGTGCTAACCCTTCCTCGTATGTAATTGACTCCCGAATCTGTTTTCTTGAATTTCGTAGACCAAAATTATTTTTTTTTATAAAACAAAATGTTTTATAAAGTGATCCGATCACACCTAAATAAAAAGGATTGGTGGCGACTCCATATATTTTAAAGTCGATCCCTTTTTTTCCAAAATTGAAAAATTGTTTTGACAAAGCTATTGAACAAGAAATAGTATAATGGTAATGATTAAACATCTAGTAATTGAGATAGTAAAAATGGAGCTTTGTGTTAATTATTATGTGCAAAACAAGAAGAGAAATCTTAAAATGAATTTATAAGCATGACGTAATGAAAGAGGAGCTAAGTGGTTAGCAAAATGATGAACTACACTTAAGTGACTTGAGTCTTAGTGATGAATTAACTAAACATCGACTCTTAATCCTCGTTAATAAGTGACTCAACTAAATTATGCTTTTAAAGACTCAACTCTAATAAGAATATAAAGTAAGGTACGGATTTCCTTATATATTAAGCTCTTCAAACTTAACACATTTGTGGTTTGAAAGCCTAGGTGGATGACTTTTTTCATGAAGCTAGAAAGCATAGGATCACATTATCGTGTGAGGTTTGAAAATTTTGGAGAATTTAGTTTCGTTTTCCTTGTGTTAGAAGAGTTTGAAATGGTTTGTATAACGACTAAGTGAGTGAATTTTATATTAATTTTGTAAAATGAGTATAACGTTAGATTATGCCCAAAGATTAATCATGAGGTTATTGTAATCACATACTTGTTTTATCTTATTTTTTTAATATAAGATATTACCATTGTTATTTTAGTTTCTTTTTCTGTGTGTGTAAATGAATTGATTAATGATAAAATTATGAGAATAATATGATTATTCTTAAAGGTCCTTAGTAAAGTATTATTGTGAGTTTAGATAATAATAATGCATTGAGACTAATTGATGATAAAATGTTGTCATTGACATAGGGATGTCAAAATCAATACATGAGTATGTGTTAGAGAACAATATATTGGATTGACCCGCTATGAGTATGTTTCTTGGATTATTATGTAATAGTCACAACATTACTCATAATGATAACTATGTATACTGTCTTTAGACTTGAGAGCATTAATGTCCCAACATCGTGAGTCGTATATTTGATACAATCAAACATCTACTATAATAGGTTGTACTATAAAGACTGATGTTAGGTATGCCATAATCTATATAGTCAGATATGATTAATCAAGATAAGATTTGTCCCTCCTACATAGTGAGAGCAATATTTTAGGCCACTTGATAGAGTGAGATTAGAAACGTATGACCATACTCAAATAAGTTGATATGAGATATCACATTTATTTATTTATTGTTGTCTACTCAAAATATTAAGAAATATAAGATTGAGTTATACAAGTGTGACTATTACATGACTTGTATGTAATTTAGATATAAAGGATAAAATGATATAATATATGGAAAATTTATCACAGAAATGTTATGTCGAACCACGACTTCTTTTAACTTCAGTAGCAATAATATATTGTTAGATGTCACTCATTGCTTGTAACATTAAAAATGTTTTAGTATTACTACTAACGTTACAAGAGCCTACAGGGTCACACCCTATGGTTGAAGCAAACAAAATCCAAACACAGTTGATATTATGTTTAGCTATCAAATAAATTAATTAATTATTGAATTAATTTAATTTGATAATTAAATATTAAACGTATGATATGTACAAATTTACTGTACACAAATAGAGAATATAACATGCCAGGTTGATGCATATATATATATATATATATATGTATAGGGAGTAAATTTATAGTCATGTATGTATGTTTGATTGCCCGGCCTTACGAAGTTGATCTACGTAAGCCACTACCGTTGCCGCAATGTTTCTTTATTCTTTAAATTTCTTATATATGTTTTCAACATCTCGTTTCATCTAAAGAGAAAGCAGGTGAAGTGAGAACCAATCGAAACAAAGCAAAACCTCAAGACTATTAGCCTATTAACCCATTATGTGCAGGATGTTTTTTTTTTGCAGATTCAATGTAGCACAGCATACCGAAAAATATGTAACCAAAAGTAAGGAGAAGAAAGAAATATCTCTAATCATATTAGATATGAATGGAAAAATTACCTTGACTTGGGAATCGGGATTCAGTAATTGGTGATGTTCTTCTTTAACCTTGTTGTAGCGCTCAATAACAGATTTCATGCTGATTTTTCAGAAAAAGAAAGAAAGCAAAATCCAACGTCAGTATATCTCAGGGATGCCGCTGCAACTGCACTTCTGCATGGAGTAAGGCAGCACAGAATATATATGGATAATTCTTTGTTCATTTACAGTAATAAATTTCACATCAAAGGTTTGTGACGCTGTTAAAGCGTGTTCTTCTATAGAAATTATTATTATTTTATTATTTTGCTACACCTAAAATTATACGATATTTTCATGGAGCTTGAATGTCCTAATCGGGAGCCAACGAGGACTATGCGCCCACCCGAATTTCGTGAGTTATTATTACTAGTTTGCTATGGCTTTGGATAGACATATAATTATTTATACCCATTTAATTAAATTAAAAACAAATTTTAAAAAAATCAAACTTTTTATTGAATTAAATGATAAATGATCGAGCTAGACATAAAATCGTGTTAGATCAAATTATGATTATAATCCTACTATTTATATTTAGAATTTAATATATATATATATATATATTTAATTTAATATAATTTAATTTCTCTACATAATATCATTATTTAATCGAAATAGTTCAAACTTTAATTATTCAATTAAAATGTTGAAGATACTTTTTTTCTTAAAACTATCCGTTTCAAGTCACGTAGAAGAATATATATTTTTGTGTTGCAAAAATGTTTTTAAAAGAATGTAAATAATTAAGGGCATTAATTATTTGGACTAATTAATAATATTGTAAAAATAGAAATCAAGTTATATTAATTAAAATAAAAAACTAAATCCTAAAAGCGATCATAGTAGAACAAGTGAGACTACAATTTTACCATTAACTTATAACTTAAAAATTGAGGAAAATAAACTGTCTCGTTAGTTTGCTCAATAATTAGCACCTTAATAATTTTGGTATCTAACATAGATTGTTTTAAAAAAGAAATTTATTTCAATTTATCATGAAAAAATAAAAAAATTTGTTAGAATTTTAGATTTTAAAAAAACTCATAAAAATTTTAATTAAAGTAGTACTCAACAATATTAATTATTTGGATTAATTAATAATATTATAAGAATATAATCAAATTATGTTAGAAATTTTAGTAAAAAGATTAAAGCTTAAATTTAAAAATAATAGAAGTAAAAAAAAATAAAAACGTAGGAAAGAGTAAAAATACTTCAGCATATGACAGTTAGCGTGAGAATTAAAGCTCAAACGCAAACTTTTGGTATGTTGAAGAATGCTGACAAAATCATCAGGATGCTGCGGAGTCTTGAAATTACATTCATATTTCTTGGTTCTAATACCATGGAATCGTCTCTGAACAAGACCTTCTTGGTTCTAATTCCTAAAATTGCAAATTCGAAGTCCCTTGTTCAACTCTAAGCCATTAGTCTTTGTATGATGTTATATATGCTTGTGATGGAACTCATTGCTAACAGCTTAAGTTAGTCTCGTGGCTGGCACGAACATCACTGATAATATTTTGGTGTCCCAAGAGGTAATACTTTAATGAGAACAAAACAAGGCAAAAAGTGTTGGATGACTATTAAAAGTGGACCTAGAGAAAGCTTATGATTGGTTGCAGTGGAAGTTTATACCGAATTCACTAATAGATGCAGGTTACGCAAAGAATCTGATGCAAATAATAATGAACTGCATCACAACCTCTTCCATGCAAGTTCTATGGCTAGGAGAGTGCCTTTAGCTCGATTTGTCCTTATGACTATTCCCAAATTACTTGGGGTATGCCTTTATTTCATCAGAGTTAAGAATGGTACTTTCGATTTTGTTCTTAAGAAAGTTCGACAGTAACTTAATAGTTGGGATGCGAAGCTTTTTTCTATGGCTAGGAGAGTGACTTTAGCTCGATTTATCGTTATGACTATTCCCAACTTATGTAGTCTACCATGATTAATTTTGAGGGGTATCTGTGATGAGATGAAAAGTTGGCTTGAAACTTTATTGAGGTTCTTTACAGTCTAGTAAGAAGCTGACACTTGTTAGTTGGAATTCTTGCTGCTAACCAAGCACAAACGGTGCACTTGGGTTTCATAGTCTTCAACAGCAAAATGAGTCTTCCTAATGAAGTTCGAGTTTAATTTTGTGACCAACAAGGGATCGCTATGGGTACTTGTTATGAGATCAAAATGCAAGATTGTTGAAGAGTGTCCGATGAACATAGAGAAATTTAAATGATCTATTTGTATGGAGGTCCTTAGTTAAAATTTGTCCTCTACTTCTACTATGTAGGAATCTCGGATGGGCTATTGACAGTGACAAAAGCGCCAAAATTTGGACGGATGTATGGGTCACTGTTGTGCGGAAGCGTGTAAAAGAGTAAAATTATTGTACTAAAAAATCACACTAAGTTCAATTCCCAGGAAAGAGAGGTGGATCACGAGGATCGCTTAAGTACCAAGTCTTTCCTAGCCAGAATATCCCTCTATCGTAATTTAATAGCACAATAAATCACTACAATCACACTCCCAAAATATGTAAAAATAAACAATAAAGAACACTCGAATTTTAACGAGGTTCGGCAAATTTTGCCTACGTCCTCGGGCACTACCAAATATATTTCACTCCAAAAAATACAAGTGAAATTTTACAAATAGGGAGAGAGAACAATGCCTTAAGTAGAGAATGGCAAATGTTGGGATGAAGAAAAAATGAGAAATGGTTAGGGCTATTTATAGTTGAGGTTCAGGGATTAACTTGCAAAGAACCTATACAAATAGGGACCATAATTGCAATTATCCCATGCCAAATTTCAAACCAAATTTTGGTGCCTTAAATGCTTAGATTTTCGGTGCCAAATCCCTGACACCCAATATCTTTGACATTTCAAAGATTGTGGCTGTCCAATAATCTCCACCTTGAAGATTTGATTAGAATAATCTTATCTTCACACAATTCTTTCTGCCTTTGACGACAATACTTGATAGTGCCTTCTTCAACTGTTAAACTTGCAGGATATTGATCAAGTTCAAATAATGTTTGAACTTGGTTGTTGTTACCACCTTGGTCATCATATCTGCAGGATTATCTGCAGTCTTAATCTTCTGAAGCTGAATTTTCCCTTCATCAATAATTTCCCGAATGAAATGGAATCGTACGTCGATATGCTTTGTACGTGCATGATAGACTTGATTCTTTGCTAAATGAATAGCACTTTGACTATCACAATACACGTTAATATGCTCCTGAACCAATCCCAAGGTTTTAACCATACCTTGTAACCAAATAGCTTCCTTTACAGCCTCTGTTACAGCCATGTATTCGGCTTCTGTGGTTGACAACGCAACCGTAGACTGTAGTGTAGACTTCCAACTTATTGGTCCTCCAGCAAGTGTAAACACATAACCGGTGGTTGATCTTCGTTTGTCCAAATCACCAGCATAGTCAGAATCAACGTACCCAATAACACATTTACCAAGTGTATTATCCTGCTTGAACAGTAATCCAACATTTACGGTCTTCTGAATATACCGTAGAATCCATTTCACAGCTTGCCAATGTCCTTTTCCAGGATTATGCATATACCTGCTCACTATACTAACTGCTTGTGAAATGTCAGGTCTTGTACACACCATTGCATACATCAAGCTACCCACTGCATTAGAATACGGAACTTGCAACATGTATTCTTGTTCCGTATTCGTCGAAGGAGATAGTTGTGCAGAAAGCTTGAAATGAGAAGCCAACGGGGTACTTACAGTTTTTGTATGCTCATTCATGCCAAACTGTTGTAGTACCTTCTTCAAATACTGCTTCTGAGACAAGCTAACTCTTCCATGAGCTCTATCTCTACATATTTCCATGCCGAGAATCTTCTTAGCTTCACCTAGATCTTTCATCTCAAACTCGAGATTGAGTTGAGTCTTCAATTTCTCAATTTCAACTTTGCTCTCAGATGCTATTAGCATGTCATCAACATATAAGAGCAAGTATATGAAAGTTCCTTCTTGTAACTTCTGAAAATACACGCAATGATCAAATTTACTTCTTGTGTACCTTTGCCCTTTCATGAACTGATCAAATCGCTTGTACCACTGCCTCGGAGATTGCTTCAATCCATAAAGCGACTTTGTTAGTTTGCAAACCCAATTTTCTTTATCAGCAACGTTGAATCCATCTGGCTGAATCATATAGATTTCCTCTTCCAAATCACCGTGTAAAAACGCGGTCTTCACATCAAGCTGAACTAGTTCAAGGTCATATTGCGCAACCAAGGCTAGCAAAATCCGAATAGACGAATACTTTACAACTGGAGAAAACACCTCATTGTAGTCTATTCCTTCTTTCTGAGCGTAACCCTTTGCTACCAATCTAGCCTTGTATCGAATTTCATTTTTTCCAGGAAATCCTTCCTTCTTTGCATATACCCATTTGCATCCAATTGCCTTCTTTCCCTTGGGCAGTGTCACCAACTCCCAGGTCCTATTTTTATGAAGAGATTGCATTTCTTCATTCATGGCTTGCTTCCACTTTACACCATCAGGGTTACTTATTGCTTCTGTGTAAGTAGACGGAACATCATCATCTGCAATTGGAAGTGCATAGGCCACTATATCATCAAAGCGAGCAGGCTTACGAATCTCTCTTCTTGGCCTCCTATATGCAATTGAATCTTGTTGCTGTAGAGGTTCTTGGGTCGGAACTTCTTCATCATTTGTCCCTCCAATATTAGCTGGATCATCATTAACCTTTTCAAGCTCCACCTGCTGTAAAGTACTACTGGTTTTGTCATCCTTTTGTGAATCCTTGTACTTTGACATGGTCGATTCATCAAAAGTCACATCTCTACTGAAAACAATCTTCTTTGTATCAAGACACCAGAGACGGTATCCCTTTACTCCACCAGTTATTCCCAAGAATAATGCTTTCTTTGCTCTTGGGTCTAACTTAGATTCTTTTACGTGATAATATGCAGTGGAACCAAAAACATGTAAAGAATCATAATCAGTAGCAGATTTACCAGTCCACATCTCCATAGGAGTTTTTCCATTTATTGCAGTTGATGGCAAACGGTTAATTAGATGGCACGCATATGTAACTGCCTCAGCCCAAAACTCCTTGCCCAATCCAGCATTGGACAACATACATCGAACTTTCTCCAGTATAGTCCGATTCATGCGTTCTGCCACCCCATTCTGCTGTGGTGTATCCCGAACAGTGAAGTGTCGCACAATGCCCTCATCTTGACATACTTGAAGAAATGGGTCATTTTTGTACTCAGTACCATTGTCTGATCGAAGTCGTTTGACCTTCTGACTAGTTTGAGTCTCAACCATCTTCTTCCATTTCAGAAATGCATCCAATACTTCACTTTTTCTTTTCATTAGATACACCCATACTTTTCTTGAATAATCATCAACAAAAGTAACAAAATAGTGCATACCTCCCAAAGAAGCCACTTTGGTAGGTCCCCATACATCACTGTGAACGTAGTCTAGAATTCCTTTCGTATTGTGAATTGCTGAACCAAATTTCACCCTCGTCTGCTTGCCCAGAATACAATGTTCACAGAATTCCAATTTGTAAGAATTTACACCTTTCAACAAGCCTTGCTTCGCTAAAGTCTGCAAAGCTTTTTCACCAGCATGTCCCAATCTCATATGCCATAACCTGGTAGCCTCTGAATCTACATCTTTCGCAGAAACTGTTGATGTTGATCCAATAACTGTACTTCCATTTAAAAAATACAGGTTATTTCTTCTTGTGCCTTTCATCACCGTCAATTCCCCAGCTACTACCTTTAGTAATCCATCTCTCAAAGTGATTGTGAGCCCTTTAGATTCTAGGGCCCCTAATGAGATGAGATTTTTCTTCAGGCTAGGTACGTAGCGAACATCCGTCAAGACTTGGATTGAGTCGTCGTGATTCTTCAATTGGACTGTACCCACTCCCATTGTCTTACAAGCACTATCATTGCCCATAAGAACAACTCCACCTTCTAGCTCTTTAAGACTAGAAAACCAGTCCTTATTAGGACACATATGGTAAGTACATCCCGAATCCAGAATCCACTCATCCGTATGACATGCCATTGCCATGCCAACCAAGCTAAAGTCTGACTCCTCATCATGCTCTGCTACACATGCATTAGAAATAGCCTTGCCCTTTTGTAACTTAGGACAATTCTTTTTCCAATGCCCTTTCTCACGACAAAAGGCACATTCATCTTTGGCAAGTCTCCTCCCTTTGGACTTTCCCCTTCTATCAGGTTTGCTGCTGCGTGAACGACCTCTTACTGTTAAAACTTCTGCAGTTGTATCTCTGTGATCTCTTTTATCTTTCTTTCGAGTCTCAGATCTATACAACGCACTACAGACTGCATCAAATGTGATCGTATCCTTCCCATGAAGTAATGTGGTGGTAAGATGATCATATTCATCAGGAAGAGAATTCAACAACAATAATGCCTTATCTTCATCTTCAAATTTCTCATCCAAATTTAGCAGGTCTGCTAAAATTTTATTGAATGAGTTCACATGGTCATTCATCGACATGCCGGGCACATACGTGAATCGATAAAGTTTCTTTTTCATATAAAGTCTATTTTCAAGACTTTTCGTTAGAAACTTTTCTTCCAGTGTATCCCATAGCTTCTTCGCTGATGTCTCCCTCATGACAGAGTACTTCTGCTCTTTGGCCAAACATAGGCGGATTGTACCACACGCCTGTCTATTGATCTTGGCCCACTCATTGTCATCCATCTTGTCAGGTTTTTCTTCAAGGGCTATATCCAACTCTTGCTGACATAAGACATCCAAGATCTCACATTGCCACATACCAAAATTATTGGTACCATCAAATTTCTCTACTTCAAATTTTGCATTGGTCACAGTAGTCCTTGCTGATGACGATGCCTCTGCCATTTTTCTCCTCAATCCCAACTACTGTATACGCGAGCAGTGTTGTATACGTGAATAGTACCGTAAACGGTCGTATTCTCCAGGTACGAATCTAGCTCTGATACCAATTGTTGTGCGGAAGCGTGTAAAAGAGTAAAATTATTGTACTAAAAAATCACACTAAGTTCAATTCCCAGGAAAGAGAGGTGGATCACGAGGATCGCTTAAGTACCAAGTCTTTCCTAGCCAGAATATCCCTCTATCGTAATTTAATAGCACAATAAATCACTACAATCACACTCCCAAAATATGTAAAAATAAACAATAAAGAACACTCGAATTTTAACGAGGTTCGGCAAATTTTGCCTACGTCCTCGGGCACTACCAAATATATTTCACTCCAAAAAATACAAGTGAAATTTTACAAATAGGGAGAGAGAACAATGCCTTAAGTAGAGAATGGCAAATGTTGGGATGAAGAAAAAATGAGAAATGGTTAGGGCTATTTATAGTTGAGGTTCAGGGATTAACTTGCAAAGAACCTATACAAATAGGGACCATAATTGCAATTATCCCATGCCAAATTTCAAACCAAATTTTGGTGCCTTAAATGCTTAGATTTTCGGTGCCAAATCCCTGACACCCAATATCTTTGACATTTCAAAGATTGTGGCTGTCCAATAGTCACCGATGACAACCTTCGAGTTTCTGACGTGGTGGATGATAAGGGAGAAAAGAGATGGGCAAACCTATATCGAGTTCTTGATAGTTCAGTAATACTAAAGGTATCAAGCACCACTGAATATGGAGGTTGGTTTGTATACTATCATTTGGCGTTGGTCTAAAAATGGTGTTTTAACAGTGAAAAGAGCTTACACTATGCTCATGAAGGATAATTGGGATGCAGTTGAAGTGATTTGGCGGGTGGCTTAGGATTACAAAGGTCTACACAGATTACATCATTTTCTATGGTTTACTTTGTAGGACAGATTGTGGACGAATAGGATGAGCTACAGGTGAGGCATAACCACAGATGCTTCATGTCATTCTTGCGGATTCAACAATGAGGGCCTCATTCATGTGTTTTGTGATTGCTCACTAGCTCGTAAGGTTTGGCTTCAAATTATTCGCTATGCTACGTTTTCTTTTTCTCTAGTTGCCTCTTAACTGCTACGATTGTTAAGAATATTAAAACTGAGATGAGAACTGAACTAAAAGAGGCTGATTGGGATGCTCCATTTGGCATCATATTATGGTGAATTCAGAAATAGTGTTTTTAGCAGGGAAAACTATTGCTCTGAAAAATTCATCAAACTCAATTGGTGTTAGGCTCATTCGGCATTATGGTTAGGGTACAAAAAGTGATTTTTCAATCCTAACCATAATATTAAACACTTCGCTTTTGGGTTGAAATTATGATAAAAAATGCTTTTTCATCTAAATGCAAAAACCTAGATTAAGGTGTTTTTAATTTTTTTGCATTTTGTATTATGTAGTAAAATTATCAAAAAATCCTTATATTAATTATTTAAAATGTATTTAAAATTTTAAATTAATTTATATTTTGCGTATTATTATATTAAATTATTTAAATATTTCATATATTATTGTATTAAAATATTATTTATAAATACCATTATATTAAATCATTTAAAAATAATTTATCATTATATTTAAAATTTTAAAATATTTCATGTATCATTGAATTTATAGATAATTTATTAATTACTTAAAAAGTATTTAAAATGGACATTTCAATTTTCTATAACAATGTCAAACACTTTAACAAATCATACTTTTCAAAAGCACTTTCTTTACAATGTTTTTTTTTTCAAATTAAAATTTTCAAAAATACTTCTCAACCGCAACAATAATGTTAAACTAAATCTAAAAATATCTAAAAATATCATAGAGACAGTAGAGAAATTGAGTCCAACTAGAAGCAATTACCAAACTTTGCTGGACCAAATTAAATGCTGATGGTGCAAGGAAGTGTACGAATGGGACTGCATCAGTAGAAGGTTTAGCCATAGATGATCATGGCAATTGGCTGCAGGGGTATTGTAGAAGCATAGGCAGTTGAAGTACATTCTTTAAGCCGAACTTTGGGCCATTTATGATGGTCTCTCTCTACATTGGAATAAGGGGATCAGCCGGGTTATAGTGGAGGGAGATAGCTTGGAGACTTTGCGAGTCATTGGATGCAGAGAGTGTAAGACATCTAATATGGCACTTTATCGAAGAATCAAGGATCTTATTACTCGAAGATGAGAGGTACGGCTATAGCATACCTATCGCGAAGCTAGTGCGGCAGCAAACTATATGGCTAATCTAATGTATGGCATGGCACTGGAATTATTTTTCTTTGATGAAGCACCAAGGAGCACAGAGATGATACTACAGCAAGATTTAGCTAGGAGGGCTTGGGAGAGACGAACCACTGTGATTATTTAGTTCTTTTGCTTCTCTTTGTAACCAAAAGAAAAAAAAACCTCATCCATCATGGGGAAAGAACAATTCGTAGGAGAAAATTACTAATAATGTACTAATTAATCTCATTTAGCACTATTTTTTCACAACTTCTGAAAATAAATTTCTTTATAGCAAAATATCATGCTAAATGGATTTTTTTGTTAGCTTTTGCTATTAAATTCAAGATTTGGTAACTTAAATGAAAATTGAAGAAGATTAAAATTTTAAGGTTTTAAAGCTGGCTTTTCAATAAATTGATTTTATTATATGCTCATATCTTTAAACTTTTGGTTTGAGACTATCAGGGGAGCCTAGTATCAACCCATATTTTAATTTCTATCACTCACAGTGGTAGTTAAGAATTCTAAAAAAAAAAAAAAAAAAGAATTTGTGTATCAAAAAAGGGAGAAAAATCAAATTGTTCAAGAAAATAACTACCACTTTACTACAATTCAATTGGATTGTATTAATGTGAATTTTTTTTTACTTTTATTCTATGTTTGGTAATACGTATCTATAATTTAGTTACAAGTGATAATTTTTAACTACTTACATTAATTCGGTTAGAAAAATTATAAAAATATCCTTTCATATTTAAAATGAATTATATTATTTAATGATATCTTTTTATTTATATAAAAAAATATACATATAATAATATTTGAACCTATTATGCATATAATGATATTTGAACTTACGTCAATTACATTAGTAAAACTTTAAATTTATCATTATAAAAGTTTTATTTTGGTTTTTTATACATTTTAATTTTATTATGCACACTTTATTACCACTGTCAATTATATAAATTAATAATGTTGTTGACTGTGTTGATGTTATAATTTAACTCGACATCAACTAAAAATTTATGACTTAATACTAAATAATTGTGTTCATTTAATATTTTTAACTTAATGTATTTGTACATTTAAATTTTTGTTTTACTTATAATTATAATCTAATTGAAAGGAAAATTAATATATGTAATTGTATCTTAAAATATGAGTGAACTTGATCCCAATTTCAATAACTCATTTTTTAACTACTTTTTTTCTTCTATATCTTTTTACTTAATTAAATTAATTTTGAACATTGAGAGAAATAATTAATTTTTAATATTATATTTTATTAACTTAAATGGTTTTATTTTTTCCTAATATTTTATATTATTAAGATTTTAATAATCCAATTATCATATTTTATGCTTTATTTATTAAAATCATGCATGAAAAAAATTCTAACTATTCATTTTATGTAAAAAATTTCAATATAGACAATATTTCAATCGATATGATAGAGATATTAGATCAATTCAAAAATTTATATGCATGACTGCTACAAATATCTTAATAAATTTGAAGGTTAGATTTTTAAAATATTAATTGTATAAAAATTAAGAGTGTAGAACCAATTAAATTTTGTACCGGTATAAGTAAATCCCTCTCTTTTATTAATACGTATAGAATACTTTTATTTTTTTGGTACATAAATACTTTTATTTTTATTTCATTGTTTAAAGCTACTTTAAATTTTACTCAACGTGCAGATATATTATTTATTTCATTAAATATTTTTATTTTTCATATTTACTTATTTTATTTATATATTTTTATAAATAAAACACCTCATTCTATTTTGGTTCAACTATATGTTTGAAGAAATCAAAAAATATATATTGATATTTCTTTATTTTTAATGATTATATGCATGCTTAGATACCCCATCTTATAAAATTACTAGTTTTATCCTAATGCATGAATTTATTGTATTTAATAATTAAAACTATTAAATTAATTTCTATTAATTTTTAAAAATTAAATATTTACAAATAATATAAAAAAAGTTAAAAAATAATTCAAATATAGCATATTAAAACTAATAATTGATGTAATTCATATATATATATATATATATATCAAACTAAAATATTATAAGAAATTTTAAACAAAAGAAAAAAATATTATAAGAAATAGGTTTTTTATTTTAATAAAAAATTTAAAGCAAATTTTGTTCAAATTAATTTAAATGAATTTTAAATAGAAATGGTTTCCAATTTAAAAAATCAACTCTAAATATAAAAATAATATTTATATACCATTATTTGATACTTATATAAATAGGGAATGATCTACTTATATCTTTTTATACTATTAATATTCAACGATCTAATCATCATATTTTATATTCAATTCACATAAACCATGCATGTCAAATTTGATCTAAATTAAAATTTTCTAACTATTTGTTTTATGTAAAAAAAAATTGATTGTTTAATAAATATTAATATATACACTATTTTAAATTGATAAGATAGAGATATCGGATTAATTTAAAAATTTACATGCATGATAATTATAATTATATAGATAAATTCAATGATTAGATCACTAAAATATTATTCGTACAAAAATATAAGAAATGGTGTAAGACTTTTTTAATTTTATACTGGTGTAAATTAATCCCTCCTCATATATATATGATTTATCGTGGCTTTAAATCTAATATATATGATTTGATACTTAATATCATATTTACTTTATTATTTGATACTCATATTTATTTTGATTTCAATGTCCTATAACAAATGCTATGGCAGGGGCTAGGTGAAGAAAAGATGAAGGAATATTATCTTTCTCCGATTATGATTTAAAAAATTTGTAATAATTTAATCGTTTTATGATTTTTAAGTAATAAAATATGTACATGTATACATATTACTATAAATCTTGAATTTTTTTAATGATTTTGATGGTTAAATAAGATAATTATTATTATAAATCTTGATCCTTCACTTGGATAAAGAGAGACTCATAATTATTGTAAATATTTTTTTTGCTAAAATAAATATATAAGACTACGTTAACAAGGCATTTATATATTGCAAATACTATACAGATGCATGCTGAGCCCATTTTGATAATGCTTCATACACTTATATATATATATATATATATATATTGGTTTTGTTATTCTTTTATTGTTTCCATTCTGCTTTGAGTATTATAGTGGTTTGCTCTAATTTATCTACCAGTATAGATTCTTCAGGTGGCAGGAGCTTAATTTTCTTTTAATTTGTTTTTGAATTACAAAGGGAACTTTTTTCTATACTTTGCTAGTCTTGTAATCTCGGATGCTTAATAAACAATTTTGGTTGAACTCAAGAGGTTGGCACAATGATTGGTACATGATATCCTACCCACATTAAAGTTTGAATTCTCCTCCCGCAAATTAATATATATATCAGCAAAAATCCTCGACTTTTTATACCAAAATAATATATATGTATGTATATATAGAAAGTAGCTAATGAAAGTTATAGAGTAACGAAAACTTTTAATAGGATTATCCTAAAAATTAAAGGTTTTAGGTATTAATAAAATTTTGCTATGTTATTAAATTTTAAAGATATGAAATTATTATTATACACTCATATATAGAGAAATTATTCTATGGACCTTTTCTGCCACATTATTCATAGTCCATTTTCAATTATTTAATAATATTTTAACAATTTTTTCATCTCATTAATTTTGATAATTTTTTCACCCTGAATCCTAAATTTAGAATCTTGAACCCTAAATCAAAAACTTAAAACCCCAAACCATGACCCCTAACACTTGTACCCTAAACTCGAACCTGAACCTCAAATTCATAATTTGTAACCCTAAACCCTTGAAGCTTGAACCCAAACATGTAACCTCAAACATTGAACTTGAACTCCAAACCCAAAGCCCAAAGCCTAAACCCAATACCTAAACATTAAATCTCAAACCCTAAATTTTGGGATTTGAGGTTCAAAGTTCAGAATTTAGGATGAAATAATTACAAAAATTACGTCAATGATATAAAAAAATTACACAAAAATTACTAATTTTTTAATTGGTTGCACAAAAATAAAAAATATTAACTTATGAAAAAATAAAATAATTAAAATTTGTAAAAGAATAAAAGATGTTTGTTTATAATTTAAAAAATAATTATTTTAAGTAATTTAATTAAAGTTAAATTAAGTTGGAGAATATATTAGATATAGATGAGTATATAATAATACTTTGTTATCTTTAAAATTTAATGACATGGTATTATTTTCATTGATACCTAGAAACTATACTTTTTAAAATGATACTAATATAATGTATTCCCATAAATTAATATCAAATTTATTCATAATGTCACAAAGAAAGCATAAAACAACGTTAATATTAAGTCTACAAACAATATACTAAGATTCATTACAATCTTTGTTCAATCTATTCATATCGTTTTCTCCAATTCATGAATGAATAAAGAAATGACATTAATATATCTTCTTTATAAGATTATAAGAATATTCATGTAACTCCTTTAATTGAGGAAGAAAAGAAGGTGAGCTAGAATAGCCAATTAAGGTGATATGAAAGAGGATATGATATATGCTTTTCAAAGACAAATGAGAGGCTCAGTTTAAAGATAAAATTTTAGGAAGTTTCCAATTCCAATGGTAAAAGAATTCAACTGCAATGATAAACATTCTTACCAAATATGGTTTCAATTTTGCTTTCCAATCCATTTAAATTTACAGTTTATAATTCTAAGCATGCTTCTAAAAAAGAATTTCAAAATATTGCTTAATCTGTTTCTGAGAAAATGTTTTTAAGTGTATATCGTTTTATTAGAAGAAATGGAACACTTGTGCTTCACATGCAATGTCTTTAATGTTTTTGAATTACTCAGTATAACTTTATAATATTAAACTTCCAAACTTTGCATGCATGTTAGTAACAATGGAGAGGGAGACCTTCAGTTTCCTACATTTAAGAAAAAAGTGGTAGACTCTATCCTGCTTTTAGTATAATGATTATTTCTTAGTAAATCTGAATACCCGTCTCTTTTCTCAGAAGAAAAAAGAGAGACTAATTTAAATATTGTAAAACAAGAAACAAAAAAAAGTAGAGATAATAAAATCATTAGAAAATGCAATAAATACCATATATGTATATATATGCACCAAAAGAAGAAAAAGAAAGAATATCGATCTGACCTGGAGCTGGCATAATCGTAGAGCTTGCCGGTGCTAGAAAAGATGATCAACCCAACTTCAGCATCGCAAAGGATGGATAATTCCCTTGCTTTTTTCAATAATCCATTCCTTCTCTTTGAGAAAGTCACCTGCCTGCTTGTTGAATTGTCTATTCGTCGGATCACTATCTTTCCTCTTCCCATCCTCTCTATGAAATCAAAAATCTGCTTAATAACTGTTTTTTCTCCCTTTGTTTCTCTTTTTTTGGGGATTCCAACGAAGTCCAAATCAATGAATAACAAAATAAAAAAAATCAAGGTAAACGTGTATAATTGATTATATGCTAATTAAGAACAGTGAAAACCAGTTTAAATCAAAGTCGAAAAACGAAATCATGATTTTGGATTTGAAAAAGATTTAGATCGTAGTTTTTTTGGCGAAGAATTAATATTAAAGACAAAAAGCTTACTTGTTTTAAGCTAATTATGGCGAAGAGTCAGACGGAGAGAGTGAGAGAGAGACGCAAGTCTTTTCCTTCTATATTTTCTCGAGAAAGCTTTAGAGAAAAGAAAATGAAAATATTTATATGTGTAAAAGTGGAAAAAGGGAAATGGATTGTCGTTTGCAAAGGAAAGCTGAAAACCGGTTTTCTAATGGCAAAACCTCTATAGAGACGAAAAACATGGAGCTCAAAACCGCTTGGTTTTCAATATGGAATTCAAATGTAGGTCACTTTATCTACTCTCGAGAGTGGCTAAATATTTTCCTACTCGCTTCATACCAAGTGACGAGTGTCTGGTGAATCGCACAGAGTGGTATTGACCATTTACGCATGTTAGAGAATCTCGGAAACCGTTAAAGGCACTATGGTAGATTTCAAATGAAGACACTTCGGCAGGGAAAAGCGAGTATACAATTACTATACTCGAGAGACTAACGGAGAAAAAACCCTAGGACATTCAGAGTTGTCCCCCAGGATTCGTGGTGGGCGAGTGTGAGAAGTTGAAAGCACTTGTAATATGTGTGACGTATAGGTTGACGACACGTTGGTTATTAAAATCGAGGCCGTACTGTTATTTTATGTTTTCAATTATCTAACGTTTTGTGATTGGTTGGGGAGAGAGATTGCCCTCACTCTTCGTACTGTCGACACGTGTACTAATCTCTTTGGTGGACTCTAGGGTTTTCACATGTGTGCTTGTTCTTTTTAGTATTTAGTTATTTTTCATCATTAAATTTGAAGGTTAGGTTGGTAAACCAAAGTTGGTAGAAAATATTATTATTAATAATAATATTTAATGATTTATTTAGTAAATTCGCTTTTAATGCCAAATTCCCTTTCTTATAGAGCGAGTTGTGAGTTGGGTGAGTATAATTTGATTCGATTCGAAAAATTTGATAAAAAATTTAAATTTTAAATTAAATAGTTCAAGTTATTTGAGTTAATCAAGTTATTCGAGCCAACTCAAATAAAAAATTAATTCGAATATGAATTACACAATTCGAGTTATACAAAAATCTGAATAAGAAAAAGCAAAACTACGTTATTTTGATAAATGCTTATTTTTTCTAAAGTTAAAAGGCAAAACTATTATATTGTTTATATAGTTAATTAATCTTATACTTCGTCTACTAGTTAAATAATATGTCCATGTAAACCTAATATTGAGTATAAATAATAGGGTTCTCGAACTCGACTCAAATTGTTTTGACTCGATTCAATTCGATTCGAAAAAAATTCAAATTGATTTCGGTTTCTAAAATAGGATTCGTCAACTCGACTAACTCGAAATTTTTTTTCTCGATTCGACTTGATCGTATACTGACCCTTGTGAGTTAAAAACTTAAAATTATTGATATCACAATTTTTTATTTTGTGTTTATATTGATATTTATACATTTATTTATTAAATGTCTGACTCAGATATCTTAAAACAAATTTTGATATGCCAAATATTACCTTATATTCCATGTTTAATGACAGTCAAATCTATTTTCGTTGCATAAAGAAGAAAGGAAATAGAGGTTTGTAGTTTATACCATCTTTCGAATATACCGATATAATCTAGACTATGAAAGTTACGACTAAATTGGTATTAGAAGTTAGAATGTTAACTTTAGGAAATATATAAAAAAAAAATAGAATTAGAATTTTTAATATATGCATATCTGGGTGAAAATTACATACTTGAGACATAAATGTTAATTTAAAAATAACGTACAATAAATATAAATAATAAAATGTATGGTAATTTAAAACCAATTAATATCTTGAAATAGGAATAATATTAAAATAAAAATAAATTAAATTATGGGAAAAATAAAATTTAAATACATAAATACATCATATTAAAAATACTAAATACATTATAATTATTTTTTATACATCTGCTTGAAATTTTGAAATCTTAAATTGAAATCCCATATGTGTGAATTTTTATGATAATTTTTAGTATAATTGTAATTAAAACAAATAATTCATGCAAAATTAAAGCTAATATTTCATATCATTTAAAAAAACACATTTAAAAGTCCATTTTTTAAATTAATTTCCTCTTCCTTTTTAAGCATAATTCATTTAATATTTTTATATTAATATTTTTTATACAATACCTACTTTTAGTTTATAATTCCTCCTAACCTTTAAATTCGAAGAAAAACGCACTTAAATACACACAAATTCATGTCTCTGCCGTCTTAGTTACTACAATAGAAATGGTGTCAGTTAAATTAAGATTCAACTGACATACTAATATTTATTTTAGTTATTCTTTTTTAATATATTTCACCTGCATAATGACGTGTAATTAGTTGTTAAAAGTTTAAAACTATATCCAGATATCTCATGATATTGGTGAAGATAATATTTAAGGACCCCATTGAATTGAGAAAAATAGTATGTCACATTCTAAATTTGGCAGATTCGAGAAGAAGGTGAGTAGATATGAATGTTATCTATTTTGGCACACTATGGTAGTATAGTCCACCAATTTACAAACTTCTGGTGAACTAAAGTTTCGAGCATAAAGTATCCGACCGTGGAAGTATCTATGGATTTTATCTCGGGGTATTTTTTAATTGAAGAAAGAGTACAAAGAACAAAGAGTACGCCTTATGAGATTCCACCAGAGGTGTAGTATGCCTGGTTTGCTCAAACACTGTAGGTTCTGTAATGGGTTTGGTTGGGGTCAACTAAATGGATTGACTAGTCAAACAACATCTGCGCTATTTTTTCCAATTTTTGTTGTCCATTTTAGGGACAATTTCTGTATACATCTAGCACTTGTCAAGATCCACTAAGAATAACTGAGTATATATATATGGTAAAAAGGGAACATTCAAATGACTTTTCTTCCTTCTATTCTACATTCAGGTTCTTCTTTTTGAACCCATATATTCTCTTCTTTTTTGTCAAATTAGAAGCTAAAAGGCATCAAAACAATAGGGATTGAATAGGAGGCCCTGCATAGGGGTTGTATGTAATTGATATATTAATAAATTGTCTATAAATAGGATGTTAATGATGATTCCATGTTCTTTAAGCAGTTGTTGCTGTAGCAACTTGAAAGTCAGTGGTTTCGAAAAGTGTTGTTTTAAAATCCTGTTTTCGTAAATCAGACTCATAAATATTTTTATTAAATATGTAACACCCCCTACCCGTATTCCTCGCCGAAATAGGGTACGAGGCATTACCGAAGTTTACCGAGCAATAGTTTTTTTTTTTAAAAACTTAATATATCCCCTTTATAAACATGTAACCTTTCCTACAAAACTTAAACCGAGACCAATCCAAATCAACCAATCCAATTCAGCATATATTTTTTTTAAAATAGATTCATGCAAACATTCATAAGATAATCACATCATATACCAAACCAAGGTTTGTTAGCCATACCAATGGCTAATTTTACATTCATTTCACTTCAACATTTACTTTATTAACTTATACATGCCATTGATTTCCAAAATAAAGTTTCTAGATATACCAAAATATTGAGGTTGATAGTGTGATGTATCTCCGACCGTATCCGACCTCCAAGCTCTTAATACTACAAAACAGGGTAAAAGAAAACAGGGTAAGCACATTGTGCTTAGTAAGCTCATGTAACAAGAATTATACTTACCTAATATTTTCAATGCAATACAATAAACATATATACATCCATTAAATGCATTGTTACCTTAACAAGCACAAACTCAACATTCAAATTAGTACAATAATTTCAATATATCAATAATATATACTGAGATTGATGAGCTCATCAATACCGTGATTTTCCATTCCATTATTATTTTCCCGTATTTATCCCGTTGAATTTCTCGAAATTTCGATGGATTTTTAGGGGTACACTTTCGTGTACAAATCCGGGTCCGTCAATTCATATTCATGTGCGCACATTTTCATTCCAGAGAGCACTCTCCCGTGAACCTCATCCTTACAGCGGGATTACCAGTCCAGGCTAAATCCCCTGTAATACAAACTCATAGAGTATTGTCGGGATAACCAGTCTAGGCTAAATCCCCTGCAACGACAATTACTCTAATGAGCTTGGATCTGAATTACCAGTCCAGGCTAAATTCAGACCCTAATTTGGATTACCCGTCCGGGCAAAATCCATTTTCCACATATTCTTCGGGAGGGCTATATCAGGATAGGATCACCCGTCCGGGCTAGATCCATTTTTACCGTCAATTCCTTTTCAGAGATCCATCGAATTTTCCTTCCATTCAACCGGGATTTCTTTCACTTTTCATCAAATATATCAATGTTCCATAAATTTTCATACAATGAACATTCAATTCATATTCACATCAATAACATACATTTCAAGCATTTAAGAATATAATTCAAGTTACACGAACTTACCTCGATACTTGTTTGTATATAAAAATCTACTAATCCCAAACTTTTTCCTTTCCTCGATCTAGCTTTGTGTTTGAGTCTTCAGGATTTGGTGCAAAAATTATGAAAAACCAGCTTATAGAACCCCTCCTATGGCGTTTTTGCTGATGAGAATGAAGAGAAATCTCAAGAAATCTAGATATTTCCATATTAGTCCTAGTTTTATTTAGTTAATAATGTAATATTCCAATTTTACCCTTAATTCATCCACTTTTCTGCTAATTTTATGCCCTTGCCGTCCAGCCCAAATAAATTTTGGGTCTATTTTCTTTTTAAATCCTTTCTAATTAAACACTTAAGCTATTTAATCATCCTAACAACTTTTACTCCTTTTCCAATTTAGTCCTTTTCATTTAATTGACTGCCCAAACGTTAAAATTTTCTAACGAAATTTTAATACAATATTACTAACATTTCACAAATATTTATAAAAATATTTTTGACTCGGTTTTACGAGATCGCGGTCTCAATAACTTGTCTTTACCTAATTTCTTCAATAATTTCTTTTTCTTAACTAACCACTAAATCGATAAAATTTTTCTATCAATATTTTCATAAAAATTTTCCTATCATATCAATATTTATGCAAAAATATTAAAATAAATTTCTCTTTAAATCGGATTTGTGGTTACGAAACCACTGCTCCGATAACCTTGAATTTAGGCCATTACAACTCTCCCCCCTTAAGGATTTTCGTCCTCGAAAATCTTACCAGTAAAGAGGTTCGGGTATTGTTTCCTCATTGCCTCCCCCGGTTCCCATGTCGCTTCCTCAATCCCGTGCTTTTGCCATAATACTTTTACCAAATTTATCTTTTTATTTCTGAGTTCCTTTGTCTCTCGTGCCAAAATCTTAATTGGTTCCTCATTGTAACTCATATCTGGCTGAATCTCCACTTCTATCGGAGAAATAAAATGTGAAGGATCCGACCGATACCGTCGTAGCATAGACACATGAAAAACGTTATGGATTCTATCAAGTTCCGGTGGTAATGCCAATCGATAAGCGACCGGTCCAATTCTTTCTAGGATTTCATATGGCCCAATAAATCTTGGACTCAATTTACCCTTTCGACCGAACCGGAGAACTTTCTTCCAAGGAGACACTTTTAGGAATACCTTGTCACCAACCTGAAATTCAATCTCTTTTCGTTTAAGATCAGCATATGACTTTTGACGATCGGAAGCTGCTTTTAGACTATCCCGAATCACCTTTACTTTTTCTTCTGTTTCCCGAATCAAATCAACCCCATATATCTTTTTTCACTAAGCTCTGCCCAATATAACAGTGTTCTACATTTTCTACCATACAAAGCTTCATACGGAGCCATTTTAATACTGGACTGATAACTGTTATTGTAAGCAAATTCAATCAAAGGTAGATACCTCTCCCAATTACCTTCAAACTCTAATATACAACAACGGAGCATATCTTCCAATACCTGAATTACACGTTCAGATTGGCCATCTGTTTGAGGATGAAATGCAGTGCTGAAATATAATTGAGTACCTAAAGCTTCTTGCAATTTGTTCCAGAAACGAGATGTAAATCGAGGATCCCTATCTGATATAATAGAGACAGGCACTCCATGTAACCTGAAAATCTCAGATATATACAATTCAGCCAGTTTATCTAAAGAATAATCCATACGTACTGGAATAAAGTGTGCTGACTTCGTCAATCAGTCAACGATCACCCAAATAGCATCTTTCTTTCTCGGAGACAACGGTAATCCAGATACAAAATCCATTGTAATTCTTTCCCATTTCCATTCTGGTATAGTGATTGGCTGAAGTAACCCCGAAGGTACCTGATGTTCAGCTTTAACTTGCTGACATACCAAACATCTTGATATAAACTCAGAGATATCACGTTTCATACCTGGCCACCAGTACAACTTTTTCAAATCATTATACATTTTATTACTCCCTGGATGTATAGACATAGTACTGCTGTGAGCCTCGTGTAAAATTTTCTGTATGAGCTCTGAATTCTGAGGTACACATACCCTGTCTCTGAATAACAAACAACCATCAATCCCAACCTGAAATTCAGAATCAGTACTCGACTCACATTGTGCCCGTTTAGCTTGTAACTTTTCATCATTTTTCTGGGCCTCACAGATCTGCTGTAGAAACACTGGTCTAGCTTTCATTTCAGCTATAATTGAACCATCTCCAGATAATGATAACCGGGTATTCATAGCTCGCAAAACAAATAAAGATTTTCGGCTTAAAGCATCAGCTACAACATTAGCCTTACCCGGATGGTAATCAATAGTCAAATCATAATCCTTTATCAGTTCAAGCCATCTGCGCTGTCTTAAATTCAAATCTTTCTGTGTCATCAAATATTTCAAGCTTTTATGATCAGTATAAACATAACATTTCTCACCGTACAAGTAATGCCGCCATATCTTCAATGCAAATACAATAGCAGCTAATTCAAGATCATGTACTGGGTAATTTCTTTCATGAGGTTTAAGTTGTCTTGAAGCATAGGCTATAACTTTACCTTCTTGCATCAAAAAACAACCTAAACCATTTAATGAGGCATCACTGTAAATAACAAATTCCTTACCCGGTTCAGGCTGCACTAGTACAGGTGCTTTCGTTAATAAATCTTTTAATCGGTCAAAACTCTGCTGACATTCATCGGTCCACTCAAACTTTACATCTTTCTGCAGTAGACGAGTCATTGGAGAAGCTATCATAGAAAACCCCTGTACAAATCTCCGATAATACCCAGCTAAGCCCAAGAAACTTCTAACTTCAGATACATTTTTCGGTGGATTCCAATTTACAATAGCTGAGATTTTATTCGGGTCTACCCTAATGCCTTTAGCAGATACAATATGTCCAAGAAAACCCACTTCTCGAAGCCAGAATTCACATTTACTGAATTTAGCATAAAGCTGTTTTGCACGTAAAATTTGCAACACTATTCTCAAATGTTCTGCATGTTCATTTTCATCTCGGGAATAAACTAAAATATCATCAATGAATACTACCACAAATCTGTCTAAATACGCTTTGAATATCCGGTTCATCAGATCCTAAATACTGCAGGTGCATTAGTTAGCCCAAACGGCATAACCAAAAACTCATAATGCCCGTACCTGGTTCTGAAAGCTGTCTTTGGCACATCTGATTCCTTTACCTGTAACTGATAATAACCCGATCGAAGATCAATCTTTGAAAACACTGTGGCACCTTTCAACTGATCAAATAAATCATCAATCCGGGGTAATGGGTACTTATTCTTTATGGTTACTTTATTAAGCTGTCGGTAATCGATGCACAGTCTCAAAGATCCGTATTTCTTTTTCACAAACAAAACCGGGGCACCCTAAGGTGAATGACTCGGTCGAACAAAACCCTTATCAACAAGTTCCTGTAACTGTGTCTTTAACTCCTTTAATTCTGTAGGAGCCATCCGATACGGAGCTATAGAAATTGGAGTAGTTCCTAGAACCAAATCTATAGAGAATTTCACTTCTCTTTCTGGTGGCAACCCTGGTAATTCCTCTGGAAACACATTAGAAAATTCACATACCACTGGCACTGCCTGAATCTTCGACTCAGATACCTTAGTGTCTAATACATAAGTAAGAAAAGCATTATACCCCTTTTTGATATACCTTTGAGCAGTAATAACTGAAATGACATCAGATAACCCCTCTGTCTGATCAGATTTAACCCGAAGCAATTCACCGTTCTGGCATTTTAACAAAATATATTTCTGTCTACAATTTACTACCGCATCATGCTGGGTTAACCAATCCATGCCCAATATCACATCGAACTCATCAAAAGGAAGTAACATCAAATCAGCCGAGAAACAATAACCTCTTACCATTAGTGGACAATCTTTACAAATTTTATCCACTAACACAGACTGGCCTAGGGGGTTCGAGACTTTAACCACAAATTCAGTTAGTTCAACAGATAAATTTTTAACACATGCAAGCTTTATACATATATATGAATGCGTAGAACCAGGATCAATTAATGCAGTAATATTAGTGTCAAGCAAAGAAAATGTACCGGTAATAACATCGGCTGCTGAGGCATCTTCTTTGGCACGGATGACATATGTTCTAGCTGGTGCTCGTGCCTCAGGTTTGCTTGTAGTATCTTTTGTAGCTCCACGGCTACCACTGGTATTACCGGATGGCCGTGGTGGTCTGCCTCTCGAAATTGGATTGCTCGGCTTCGATATTTGTTCAGCTTCTTTTTCACCCCTTTCTGGACAATCTCTGAGAAAATGATCAAATGAACCACATCGATAACAAGCCCCGCTTTTCAGCTGACATTCTCCAAAATGAGCTTTATTACAATACTGGCATCTCGGCTTAGGAGTACCGACACTGCCCACACTGGTCACTGATGGAGTAGATGGTCTTGGATTAGAACGTTGAGAGCCTCGTTCTCTACTTGAATATCCAGTGACTGAAGTGAAACGATCTTGATACTTTTTCAATTTCTTTGAAGCAGAAAACTGTGATTTACTCACCGGTCTCTTACTAGCAATCCGAGCTTCCCTTTCGGCTTGTTTCTTCTCTTTATTCAGCTCTTCTGCTTTATAAGCTCGCTCTATCAGTGTAGTAAACTCACGGATTTCAAGAATTCCAATCAACAATTTAATGTCTTCATTTAGCCCCTCTTCAAATCGTTTACACATTTCGGCTTCTGATTGTACCCATTCCCGAGCATATTTACTCAGCCGAACAAATTCTCTTTCATACTCATATACCGATCTGTTGCCCTGTTTCAGCTTAAGATTTTCTTTTCTTTTCTGATCAAGAAATCTCTGGCTGATATATTTCTTTTTAAATTCATTCTGAAAGAACTCCCAGGTAATATCTTCTTTCAGAACCACTGAAGCTTTAGTCTTCCACCAATGATAAGCCATGTCTTTTAGCAGTGAGATAGCACATTTCAGACATTCTTCTGGTGTACATGATAATTCTTCTAAAACCCGGATAGTATTCTCTAACCAAAACTCAGCCCTTTCAGAATCATCATCAACTGCAGCTCGGAATTCTTCAGCCCCATACTTTCTAATTTTATCAACAGGAGCTTTTCCTTTTCTGGTAGATTCAGTACCTGTACCCTGTATAGTCTCGGGAACCGGTGGAGGAGGACGAGCTTGAGTTTGCTGCACTACAGGGTTAGTTCTTATATACTGGGTAAACCAATCACTCATCATTTGATAGAAGGCCATTTTAGCCTCTTCACTTTAGTCCCTTGTCTCGGACCTTCTACTACTAGCAGCTTCAACTTCTCTTTGTTCCCTATCCGGGGCCGAAGCATGACTCTCGGCTTCCTCGGATTGAGCTCGGTCGGCAGACATTTACTATAAGAAAAACATTTTTAAATGGTCAGGAGATATCACACTATCAACAATAATTTAAATGGCATGTATAGCTAATACCGTATTTGCTACGTCGGTCCGAGAATCAGCTAAACCGTAGCTCTGATACCAACAAATGTAACACCCCCTACCCGTATTCCTCGCCGAAATAGGGTACGAAGCATTATCGAAGTTTACCGAGCAATAGTTTTTTTTTTAAAACTCAATATATCCCCTTTATAAACATGTAACCTTTCCTACAAAACTTAAACCGAGACCAATCCAAATCAACCAATCCAATTCAGCATATATTTTTTTTAAAATAGATTCATGCAAACATTCATAAGATAATCACATCATATACCAAACCAAGGTTTGTTAGCCATACCAATGGCTAATTTTACATTCATTTCGCTTCAATATTTACTTTATTAACTTATACATGCCATTGATTTCCAAAATAAAGTTTCTAGATATACCAAAATATTGAGGTTGATAGTGTGATGTATCTCTGACCGTATCCGACCTCTAAGCTCTTAATACTACAAAACAGGGAAAAAGAAAACAGGTTAAGCACATTGTGCTTAGTAAGCTCATGTAACAAGAATTATACTTACCTAATATTTTCAATGCAATACAATAAACATACATACATCCATTCAATGCATTGTTACCTTAACAAGCACAAACTCAACATTCAAATTAGTACAATAATTTCAATATATCAATAATATATACTGAGATTGATGAGCTCATCAATACCGTGATTTTCCATTCTATTATTATTTTCCCGTATTTATCCCGTTGAATTTCTCAGAATTTCGATGGATTTTTAGGGGTACACTTTCGTGTACAAATCCGGGTCCGTCAATTCATATTCATGTGCGCACATTTTCATTCCAGAGAGTATTCTCCCGCGAACCTCATCCTTACAGCGGGATTACCAGTCCAGGCTAAATCCCCTGTAATACAAACTCATAGAGTATTGTCGGGATTACCAGTCCAGGCTAAATCCCCTGCAACGACAATTACTCTAATAAGCTTGGATCTGAATTACCAGTCCAGGCTAAATTCATACCCTAATTTGGATTACCCGTCCGGGCTAAATCCATTTTCCACATATTCTTCGGGAGGGCTATATCAGGATAGGATCACCCTTCCGGGCTAGATCCATTTTTACCGTCAATTCCTTTTCAGAGATCCATCGAATTTTCCTTCCATTCAACCGGGATTTCTTTCACTTTTCATCAAATATATCAATGTTCCATAAATTTTCATACAATGAACATTCAATTCATATTCACATCAATAACATACATTTCAAGCATTTAAGAATATAATTCAAGTTACACGAACTTACCTCGATACTTGTTTGTATATAAAAATCTACTAATCCCAAACTTTTTCCTTTCCTCGATCTAGCTTTGTGTTTGAGTCTTCAGGATTTGGTGCAAAAATTATGAAAAACCAGCTTATAGAACCCCTCCTATGGCGTTTTTGCTGATGAGAATGAAGAGAAATCTCAAGAAATCTAGATATTTCCATATTAGTCCTAGTTTTATTTAGTTAATAATGCAATATTCCAATTTTACCCTTAATTCATCCACTTTTCTGCTAATTTTATGCCCTTGCCGTCCAGCCCAAATAAATTTTGGGTCTATTTTCTTTTTAAATCCTTTCTAATTAAACACTTAAGCTATTTAATCATCCTAACAACTTTTACTCCTTTTCCAATTTAGTCCTTTTCATTTAATTGACTGCCCAAACGTTAAAATTTTCTAACGAAATTCAATATTACTAACATTTCACAAATATTTATAAAAATATTTTTGACTCGGTTTTACGAGATCGAGGTCTCGATAACTTGTCTTTACCTAATTTCTTCAATAATTTCTTTTTCTTAACTAACCACTAAATCGATAAAATTTTTCTATCAATATTTTCATAAAAATTTTCCTATCATATCAATATTTATGCAAAAATATTAAAATAAATTTCTCTTTAAATCGGATTTGTGGTTACGAAACCACTGCTCCGATAACCTTGAATTTAGGCCATTACAAAATATTTATAAAGTTATATTAGAAGTAAATTAAATTTCGGATAGATAATTTCGTTGAATTAGTGCTTAATTTAAGTATAAGGACTAAATCACGTGAGTGTCAAAAGTAGAATTATAATTAAATTATAACGTAGGACATAATTAAAGGACTTATAAGGAAATTTAACCAATATGATTATGGGAGTGGACGAAAATAAGGGTTATATATATATGGTTAAAAATATTATAATTAAATATTAAAAATTAATAAATAAAATGAAACATAACTTAATTAATAAAATAAAGTAAGTGGAATAAAATGAAAGATATTTTCATCTCTCTTGCATGTAAACGGAATTGAAGGAGAAGAAAAGGGGGAGAACGGCCTTAAGTTTCAAATTTCAATTTGGTATGCTCAATTTAGTCTTTTTTTTTTTTATAGTTTTTATGTTTTCAGAATCCTGGTACTTAGAGCTACCTGACCCATGTATTATTTTTCAGTACTGTTAAAAATTGAAGATGTTACCATTGTTGAATATTTGAAGTTTGAGGTGTTAATTTGATAGATTTTAAGTTTAGAGTTGATAAAAGACTAAATTGTAAAGTCAATTGATGATTTGGTGTAATAGGGACTAAAATGCATGAATTTCAAATTTAGTGGTAAAACTGGGAAATATAGAGTTAAATTAGGCCTAGAGTGAAAACAATATATATAAATTAGAGATTAAATTTGAAAGTTATGGTAGTCTCAGTTTTAGGGACTAAATTGAATAAAATGCAAAAATTTTATAAATTTGAAATTGATAGTGAAATTAGCAATGTATTGATAAATTATTATGTTTGTTTTAATTCGTAGCTAAAGTCGACCCAGATTCCTTGAAAAAGAAAGGAAAAGACAAAATAGTTGATGAATAGCTTGGAGTCCACGATTTATGTTTCTATAATTCGAACTCATTGTAATTTATGCATCTTGAATTATTTATGTATGGTAAGAGTATGAGGTGAGTCATTTGTGGAAATAAAATGAATTGAATTGAGTTGGAATAATTAATACATTTGAGGATTAAAATGAATATGTACGAAGAGTGTATAAATTTATATAAATGTGAAATAGAGTATGTTTGCGATGATCTATTATTACTCTAGGTTGATTAAATGTATTTTATGATGATAATGAGTGTGAATTAAGATAAATAATGATAATGAAACATAAAATGTAAACTCCATTAACTGTTCGGGCAAAGTCGGGTATAGTTGGCATGCCATAGGATAGGAAGAGTTTAGAGTTGCTTTGACCACGAGTCGATGAGGCACTTGGTGCCAATTTGCTTCGGTTTAACAAATGAGACACTAGGTGTCAAATTAATTTAGTGCTGGGTGCAACTATTTACTTCGGATTTATCCGATGAGGCACTGGGTGCCAAACTGGTGTGTTGGTTGGATCCGTGTATCCTTCAGAGTTTGAGTCGTGTTAATAAGGAAATAAATATTAAGAATGAAATGAAATATGTGAAATGGAATGGGAATGAAACATATGAATGGAATGGAATGAAATTATAGATTGATTATACTCAATAGAAATATGAACTTGTACAGTGAAATGGATTGTGCCATTACATGATTTAAATACCAAATGAATTATGTGATGTAATTGCAAAGTTTTGTTAATAAGAAAATATGTTGATATGAATAAAAAAATATATGTGGTAAAATATAATTGAAATTGTTGTGATTAGTGGGTATGTAAATTAATATGAATGACTATATGAACTAGTGTATTGATATTACATATTGCATGTTATCTTTATTAGATTTATGAATAATTGTGAGCTATATTATGATTTGATTGTTTGGATTGTAGAAATACCATTGATTTATACCCAGCGTACGTTTTTTATTTTTCCCGTATGCAAGTTAGTTATTTAGTGGTTCAATCATCAACTCAATATCCAGTAACAATCTCGAACTCAAATGTTGGTGATGTTTGTATTTTGGTCTTGGCATGTCCCTAGGAGATCTTTGGTTGATGGTATTTTGAATACTATGTGAATATGTATAAGTGTGAAGGCAATGGTCAACTTGTGATTAGCATGATAGTTGCTTAGTTATTTACTTAATGTTTTCATGAATTGGATGGTATATGCTAGGCACTATGCTTGTTTGATGTTTGAGCTTGGTTTGTGTTTTATGATGTGCTTAGATGGTCTTTTAGCATGGATTTAGTAAAGGACATATTTATGTTTATAATCTATTTGAATGTTTAGGTAGCCTTTGTATCTAGGTTATTAAGTTAAAATGAAATCAATTATGGAATGCTAAATGTGTTCATGATTAGCTTGATTAATTAAGGTGCCATATGAGGTATATTGGTTAGGCATTTAAGTGTTTGGTAGGTGAATTTGGCATGAAATGAACTTTTTAAAGATGAGATTTTACCATTTTTAAATTTAGGTATTGATATTTTGGCATCTGGTATCGATACTTGGCCATATGAACAGTTTTAAAATAAACAGAATGCCAAAATGGTATCAATTTTTATTTGAGTATTGATATTTTTCATAAAATATCGATACCAAAAAATAATTATTGATACCATTATTTTGCAAAGAAAATAAAATTGTATTTTGGTATTGATTTTCAATAAGGTATTGATTCGATATCAATACCAACTATTGATTTTCAATATTGACCTTAAAACTTTAGAATTTTACAATTCAATTTAATTACATGCCTGAATTTCACCAATTAGATCCTTGTAAAGTTCAAATTTTAAATATGTTTGATTATATGTGATCTAACAATAAATAACTAAGTTTTTGTTTAGTAAAGTATTTATCGATTTTTGAATTTTGTCGTAGCATCTTATTACTCGGGTCCGACCATCAGGCCAAGTAAAAGGTGTTACAGTTGCTTCTACTTCGAGAAGGATGATTGGTTTTGGAACTACGAGCTACAGTAAAAATGAGTTTTAGAAGAGTCTTTAACCTGACTCATATATGTTAATTTACAATGGAAATTCATATGTTGATGTCATCTCGGATAATTGGTGAGAACAATGCGCGTAAAGTATTGTAAAATTGCTACATGTTTACAAATGAGATATATGAGTGGATGTATGAATAAGATGATATGTGGTATGTATGCATGTAAAATCAAGTATAAGAGAGTATGAATTAGTCTGGTGTGTGAACGAATTTAGGTAAGTGTATTTTGTGTTAAATGAGGAATACACCCATTTGTGATACCTCCGATAAGGCAGGTACGTTGCTAATCGGATAGGCAGATCACGATGACAATGAGAATACTCATGGTATAGCCTTCGGTGAGATGTAAACTGGACTAGCAGAACACAACATGAAGATGTGTAAGACCATGTGCTAGAGACCCATGACATTGTATGACGATGAAAATACTCATGGTGTAGCCTCCTGTGATATGTAGATCGGATTGACGAATCACAACATGAAAATATGAATAAGATCATCTGGGAGAAACCCCATGACACCTTTAGAGATAGTCCGACGAGATAGTAAGCACGAAATTCTTTGAAAAACCTTTGTGGCGTATTCTATGATGCCTTTGTGGTATATTCTATGAAGCATTTGTAGCATATTTTGTGATGCTTTTGTGGCATATTCTGTAAAGCTGAGAACTCTTAAAAAGAGTTATATTTCATGCCCTTAGACTTAGTTAATTGCCTATATTTAAGAATTTTTTGTTGCATTTTAAGATATTGCATTGGCACTTTTAAAGCATTGCATTGAAGAGCTTGGATTGCGCTTGATTGTTATTACTTGTTGCTTTTAACCGTTTAAAGGAGAGATTTGTTTGGCAAGTGCGGAGTGTAGACAAAAGGAGAGCAAAGATTGAAGTTTGCCGTATCAAAGTATGGACAATTTGCCAATATAAATGCCGTGACAATGTTGAGAATATGCCTAGTCAGCATTTAACGTGTACAGCTCTTGGCCCCATATGTACGTATACTAGATATATCTACATAGCAAATAGAGGAAGGATCATGGGCTGGTGGACTTACCCTAAAAGGTGAAACTTATAAAAGCCGAGTAGGGAGCCCTAATGAAGGGGCCAACCTAGAGTAGTCTGAGACAACAACCTTGGATGAAACTAAAAGTATCGGGTAAGGGCCAAAAACAAGGGTGGTAGAAGAAGGAGAAAACGATTGCAACCATCTTTTACAGCTGTAAGACATTACGCTGCTTATGTTGAAAGTTGGATAGGGAAAAGTCATAATCTCAAATTTCCTTTTTTGTTTCTTATCGTGCTTCTTTTAAAGCTTATTTGTTATTGATGATATTGGTTATCGTATTAAACTCAAACTTGATTTGTCCAACCATGAGCTAAATCTATTAAGCTTGGGATTACTTTGATAAAACCTTTACTTTTATTAATGTTTAAAGTTTAAGTTTGGTCTATTCTACTGTTTTATTCAATGGTATTTTATGTTATATACAAACTGTACATTGACGAATATGCAGTAAGTTTATAAAGACAACTTAATTCTAATAGGGTTAGGTTAACTGGATAGGAGTTGGATAATATGAGTGAATGATTAATCACTTATTTGTAGCAACCTCTAGACATAGAGCCTTGCCTCATATGAAAGAAGGAAGGAAATATTAGTGGTAGCTAAACTCAAAGCCTATAGATATATAGTGCCCTAGGGGATGTAACCCAAGGTCTTGCTTTCAAGAGAAGTAGACTACTGTAGAAACCTATCGAGTAGTAGAATATTCACGACTTTGATGTGGCATTAATAGTTAGTAAAGGTAGATTCATTAGTAATCCCAGCCGTCCTAATCAACATTATAATTCCTCAACCCTTTTTTTCGTAGTGATTTTGCGATGGCATTCTTGTTCCGTTACTTGTTTTGTTTTGTACACTTTATACATTATCTTTCTCTCAATTTGCCATTGCATTCTTATTATTATTTTGCTTTAACAATAATCAAACTTAACTATAATAACTCGAGCAAATTATACTTATTTAATCATTGTGAAGACGATCTCACTTATCATTTTATTACCTGTTCGACGTGTATACTTGCACGATTTGCATATCTGCTGTTTAAAAGCCTTTATAGCATATTCTATAATGCCTTTATGGGGTATTCTGTAACGCCCTTTTGGTGAAATCTAGTTATTCACCTATTTGGCATGATCTAGGTAAGCTTTGAGACTTCTCCGCTAGTTGACTCTATGACAAGATATCTTGGTAAAATATATGATATTCCTGTTTGGTTAGCCTTGTGATGGAAATTGAATATGCCTTGGGGGTACTTTCTGAAAGAGTTCTCAACACTGTTTTTGAAGAGTGAATTAACTATAATAGTCCATCAGTACAGAAAATTTGGCGTATTCGTATCTATGAGTGGTATGAGTGTTTGCCTGACCTGAGTTTGTCTGCGCTACATATGCAAGACATCTAAATTCTAGGTTATTTGCAAAATTTGAGTAGTGTTTATGCTAGGTATAGAGGTTATCTAGAGTTTAAGCTATCAGCCAAATTAGGCGTTCTCATGATATGTAATATGGTTGTTTGGGATTCCCTGAAATGATTTAGAATGGATCATCCATCAGAATAAGTTGTGGTCTGGAATGGTTCAAGGGCTGGTTGGTATCTTAATAGCTGTCAAATTCAGTATGAAAATCTGCCAAGAGTAGGATCCGTATAAAGTTCATCTTCAAAAATTAGTTAGTATAAATATCCACCAAGAATAATATCTGTGAGTACACCATCCTGGGTGAAGTGTTCAACATCCGTCTAAGATAGGTTCTGTATGGATATCTTCTGAGGAATACAACTGTGTTCTGAAAAGGAAATGAGATCCACATTGAGTGGGAAATAAAAAATATGCCTAATGAGTGAATTGTCTGTTTTGGTGGTAAAGTGTGAAAGTTGGTGTATATGTGTGCGACAGTATTAGAAGGTAATCGCCAAAGACTAGAAAGAGATCCGAAATTTTCGAGTTAAGGAATTCTAAAAGAGATGTTCAAAGGTAACCTAGGTTAAATTCACTAAGTTCATTTAAACTTACAAGCGACTGTTTGATGTGCAGGTTCTGATTAAAGAATTGGTAAGCTACAAGGGACCAAGCCAAGATTGTGCCATGATAGTAGTTCAAGTTACGATATTTTGCATATAGAGAACACCGTGGGAGTTTGGGGCTTAGTACATTACACCATAAAAAATCTATCTTTACACAAGTTTTAAATTATAACCTCTTATGCAATTTTTGAAACTTTGATGTAATTATTAGCCATCCTTTTTTATTTTAAGAACAATATGAAAAGAAAGAAGAAGTATGTTTTAGAACAATTTTATGTCGATTATAAAATTTTGCTAAATGTTTATGTGTTGTAATATATGATATCCGGATTTGATAATTCGGGTCAAATATAAAGTGTTACGTGGTACAAAATTTTATTTTAAACTTATAAATATCAATTAAGCAGAATTAATTCTTGGTGAGCCATGCAACTATTCAAGTGGATTTGTCTACGGTCTATGCAAAGTATCAAAAAGCTTTTGTGATTGCCCATTGTCCATGCTTTAGCAAAATTTATGCTAGTTAGACCTAGTCCCAGGGAAGACCGTAAGAGGAATCAGAAGGGCTTTGATCGTTCAAAAATTTAAAAAATTGTTATAAACTCTGTGGAAAATATAATTGGGCGTTTTGAAAATTTTAATTAAATTGTTTAAAATTTTCAAAAAGTCTCATTGATTTTTATTTTTTTTAAAATACCTTTGAACCTTTTAAAAATTTTCATTAAACCTCAAAGTTTTGAAAAAATTTTCAACTTAACCCATAACTGTTTTTTTTTTTTTTATATTTCTCATGTCTATTTTATGATTCATATTCAGGATTCGTGGTTATCCCTCCCAATAATGTCGACTCAAGGTTCGAAGAGTTTTAGTTAATATTCTAAATATAGATTATTCGGCCTCTCTTGAAATTTTAGACAAAAAATTAGTTGCAAATTTCAAAACTAATACTTTATCTAAAGCCCCCTCAAATATCAAATCTAACTTCCAATTTTCAGGTGGTCGACAAATCTAAATGCAAGTGGGCTGTAATTTAAGGTGAAGCTTTAATTTATACTCCAATTTCCCATAATAAGAGTATATATATATAGGTGAGGGATGTTGTTGAATTCAGGTATGCAAGTTGGTCAGCAAGTGGCAGATTGATCATTGCATGGAAGTCCAAAAATGTAACAAAGTTACGTTTTTATTTTCTTCTACTCCTTTTCGACTCCCATAAGGTTTCCTAAAGAGGCAAACCCATGACATGTGAGCCAAAATCTTCCAAATAAAGCCTCAAATCTTGCTCTTTCTTGCAATCCGCTTCGTTTGGTTGGGAGTTGCAACTATCAATCATCAAATCTCCCGCCTGATTTCCCAATGAGAGAAAATTAAACAATTTTATTTTTATATATATTTATTTATTTCACGATTCAGTTTGGTATATAAATGAACTACTTACTACCCTTAACATTATTGCTTGTGATTTTCTTTTTCTCTTTTTTCCTTTTTTCAATTCCCGCTCGTATTTGTTTTTTAATTGCAAAGAAATGTATATATTAGTTTACATTTTTCTAATGGAAAATGGTGAAAACGGAACATATTCTGCTGACGCATATGCATGTGTGCTCTTATTTTCTTGTTTTGTATATATATTTTTATGGATATATAAATCTATATATTATCACTAAATGATAAAGTTATTTGTATTTATTTTTCAAAATTTTTAATAGGCTTAACACTTTTTTTTAGTGAGGTTTAATATCAAATCTACCACGTTACTTCAATTTTCATTTACAAAGAAACTTGTGCGCCGAGAAATTATTTTGTGGACTCTTTTTACCATATCATTTATGGTCTTATCCAATTAAAAAAGGACACATCATCATTGATTTGGAAGTTTGGTCTAAATGTACATATGATATGGAAAAAAAGATGATATGTCCTCTTTTAATTGGACGAAACCATAAATGATGTAGTGGAAAGGGTCTATAAAATAATTTCTCCTATGTGACTTAAAATGGAAAAATTTTACACACACACACATATATATATATATATATATTATATTTTAATTTCCACCCAAAACCAATTTTCCATAAGAAAAAAATTAGTCCTTTTTCCAAACAAAACCAAAATTTGCAAAGTTTATATCAATTTGTTTTTATTTGATGTTTACTATAATTTTTTACTTTTTTAATATTATATCATTTAAAAAATAATTATTTATATTAATAAACATTCATACAAAATTTCCAAACCGTGTACCTCGCTATTTTGGTGCAGGGGTCACACGAGTCGGTGACACAGGCGTGTGCCAGGACATGAGAACCATAATTTGGGGCCACACAAGCGTGTGCTAGGCCGTGTGGACCACACAGGCCAGACACCCAGGCCGTGTGAATCCACACGAGCGTGTGGGTATGTCACTGAGATTTTCCTTAGAATCGTAGGTGTCGTTCGAAGCGAACCTGGGCCTTTCGTAGGGTCCTCATGATCTGACTTGAACTGTATAAATATTTATTCCGTGATCTAAGACTGGTTAGTTGATTATAAGTGCGTTCATTGAACGCGATGACTGATAATGTTATTAACTTGTACTATCTAACTTCAAACTATGTCTGTATAACTGTATATGCATGCTTGATATCTATCATTTATAATCTGCAATTGCATTGGGATGATTATTGTTTAAGGAGGAAGTGATTTGTACTAATTTAGTGGCTAAACCATAAACTGTATTTGAATTTGGCGTATATCGCAATCTGATTTAGCAGTAAGACTGCAATTAGCGAAACGTGTCATACCAACACTATGTGGTCTGTAGGGCTGGATAGATATTAAATATCCTTTATGGTGTGTAGGGTTGGTTGGAGATGGTGTGTAGTGAATGGGGATAGGAAAACTGCATCTATTTCTGATTTGTTCTGCACCTGAAATTATAATGACCTATTTTCTGTTTGATCTGTTAAAATTGTATGAAATATCTATTGAATCTGGTTCTGAAACTGAATCTGAGAACTTACTGATATTTTCATAGTTATGTTTGAATTTATAATTTTTACATACATCGAATTATCAACTCACTTTGTTTATTGACTGAATTACAAGTAATCCACTAAATTGATTGGGTCGGTGTGTCGGGAGCTCGGTCGTTCTTCTTATTGGCTTTTATGTTTTCAATAATTTCGTATAAATGAATTTCCTAAGATTTCTATTATTTAAACTAAGTTTTTGGAGTTTTTATGAATGTTTTTTTATGGTTTCAAACTGCTATTTAATTGTGTTTTAAAGATTAGATTTTCAACAATATTTAATGTAGCTCTCTAGACTTGGCTTGTCTCCTAGGCCGGGTATGGAGTGTTACATTTAGTGGTATCAGAGCTAGGTATACAACACTCGAATTGTGTAGACTGGCTGATTGTGATATTTATGATGGTCAAACTTGTAAAACTAAACTATTATCACGATAAAGGTAAGCGCACCTATCGAATAGTAGTATAACTTATGGCAAGACCGGGATGTCGAACCCATAGGGACTAAAAGTACTAGTACTAATTTTCTTTTTATTATCTAGCCTAGAAATAATTGGTGATTTGTTTAAAACTAATTAAACTAAACTAATTAATTAACTAAAAACGCGACAGAGAGTAAATTGGGGAAAATACTTTTGGGAAAATTGATTGATTAAGACAATACCCAAGGAAGAATCCACCTAGACTTCACTTGTTATAGACTCTAAACTAGACGATTTATTCACTTGACTTGATCAGTAAAAATCCCTAAATTATGTTAATATCTCTTCAAGACTAAGAACAACTAACTCTAAGTTGATTAATTGAAATTTCTTTCTAATTAAAACCCCTAATGTTGCATTAACTCAATTTATAAATTTCTCTATTAGATTTGACTCTAATCCTGTAGATTTTTGTCGTCCTATGTCTAGGATTGCAATCAACTCTGCTTAATTATGTTGGATCTACTCTTAGACAGTGACTTTTGCTCCATTGAATAAGCTCATTCAACTTGAATTAATATCCTGAAATATTAACACAAGAATTAATAACACAATTAAGAAAAACTCAAGTATTTATCATATAATTCAGAAGATAATAACAAGATCCGTCTTAGGTTTCATCCCCCTTAGGTATTTAGGGGATTTAGTTCATATTTATAAAAGAAAACATATCAAAATAGAGAAAACAACGAAACATAAAAAACCCAAAAACTTCGAGAGAATTTGAAGGGAGATCTTCAGTCTTGATGTAAATCCTTGCTTCCAAGATGAATCAATCAGTGTTCCTCGAGTAATTCCTTGCTTTCTACTCTGTGTGTCATTTTTGTTCCTCTCTTAGGGTATTTTGATAGACTTTGAAATGCCCAAAATACTAAGAAATTAGCTTTTTTCGTGTGAAATTGAAGCAGGGCTCGATAGGGACACGCCCGTATGAGATTGCCGTGTTCAACACTGATAAATCTACACGAGCGTGTGGTTTGCCCATGTAAAAATGCCTTAGGCTGTGTTAATGCTAGTTTGGGCCCATTTTGTTCGTTTTTGGCCCGTTCCTTATTCTTTTCTCTTTCTTATGCTCACCTAAGTATAAAACATAAAATTAAAGGATTAGGAGCATCATATTCCTCAATTTTAATGATAAATCATCCATAAATATGCCAAGCATGAGGTAAAAATATGTATATATTATAGTTTATCATTGGCTCTGGTTTCGGTAAAATGTGTTTTGAATTAAATATTTTTTCAAATAACTCTGATAACTGGTTTATAAAGGACCGAGTCACCAGCGCTGAACCTGTAAGTATTTGTTTTCAATTATTGTGATTATTTGAGACACTGTAGTGATTGAAACTGTAGTTTAGTTAAGAATTTTGATACGAACTGACATGAGAAATGTGATAAAGACTTTGAACTGATCTGCGCATTTCTGACATTGTAGATAATTTTTGAAATAAGTTCACGTGGTAGTTGTGGACGTAGGTTTCGTAGGCTTCTTGGGTGCAAAGGGAGGGCTCGGGCTGGGTCTTCCTCGATGGGCAACTTACCCAATATTGACATTAGTGAGTCGATAGATACTTATACTACTAAGACGGGATCTTAGACTCCTATCGATGGGGATGATGCACTATTCCAGGCAATGTTACGTGAACTTTAGAGGGTCGCGAGGACCCATTCTGGATCTGGAGCCCAATGGTCACTTATGGAACGACTTCGGCCGAATTGTGCTAAGTTGTTTAAGGGTGTCACTAGAGTCGCCCCTACCATGGTCGAGTATTGATTGGAGGCCACTGAACTACCATGCCTAACATCGATTGTACTCCCGCTCAAAACTTGAAGGGTGTAATGTCTTTGCTCCGAGATGAAGCCTATCAATGGTGGCTGACGGTTGAGCAAAAATGCTCAGTTTTTAAGAAAAGTATGTAGAGGCTCGCAGGCGCGAGTTCATGAGTCTGGTTTAGGGCGAGAGGTTTGTGACCAAGTATGAGATCGAATTTCTAAGACTGATTAGGTATGCTCAAGCTTTGGTTGCTTCTGATTACGATAAGTGTATGAAGTTTAAAGAAAGTTTACGTTATGATCTATGGTTCTAATAGCTCCTCAGAGGGAACGGGTTTTTGTAGCCTTGGTTAACAAGGCAAAAATAACAGAAGAGGTGAAGCGCACTAATTGTAAGAGGAGAGACCAATAGAGAGGTCATGTCAAGGTGAAGACGGATTCGAGTACCTCTAGTTCTTCTTAATACCCTAAAAACATGCTAAATTTGACGGGCTTTCGAGGACCAATGCATCAATTGTGCCAACTGAGATTCAACTCTATAGTGACTGTAGGATGTGCCATTTGGGCGAGTGCTAGTGGAAATCATGAGCTTGTTTCCATTTTGGGTTGATGGAGCATCGTGTTCAAGATTACCCTTGTCGATTAAATCAGGTGCTCGCTGCAGTATAGATCCAGCTTCAGGTTTCATTTAGCTTTCGAGAGTAGCTCAACAACCACTTTAGGTCCATGGTATGGTCAAAGGTGGTAATGGTTCTAGCAGATAACAGAAAGTATTAGGTAGAGGTGCGGTTTAGATTGAGGCATGTCAATCTGCGCTTGTATATGCAACGAGGTACCGCAAGGATAAAGATAACGCCAACATTATAGCGGGTACATTCTTTATTTATAATGTTTCTTATTTTACCTTGATTGACATTGGGTCTACACACTCATATGTATCTAGTATTATTTTTTTGTAAATTTGGGTATTTCTGCTGAATGTACTGTTAGAGAAGTTTCTGTAATTAGTCATTTGGGTTAGTAGGTTCAGGTTGAAAAAGTATATAAACAGGTTCTGTTAGAAATTCGGGGTACAATATTTTTAGCTAATTTAATGAAATTGCCTTTTGGTGAGTTTGATATGATTTTGGGATTGGATTGGTTCGTGAAATATTGGGTCAGTCTAAACTGTGCCACTAAGAGAGTTACTCTGAGAACTGAAGAAAACAGTGAGATTTTTATGATTGGTGAGTGTCGAGATTATCTCTTTAATGTAATATCTGCCCTTGTACTTGAAAGATTAATTCGAAAAGGTTGTGAGGCATACCTTGCTCTTGTGTCTGATTCTACTATTGTAAAGCTTTCTACTAAAGATATTTATACTGTGAGAAACTTTTTGGATGTCTTTCTCGAGGAGTTTCCAGGTATACCTTCGAACAGGAAAGTTGAGTTCGGTATTAATTTGTTATCGAGTATTGATCATATATATATTATGCCTTATCGCATGGTACCGAAAGAGCTTGTAGAGTTAAAAACTTAACTTTGGAAACTTTTTGATCGAGGGTTCATTAGACCGAGTGTGTCTCTGTGGGGAGCATTGGTTCTGTTTGTCTAGAAGAAAAATGGTACAATGAGAATGTGTATAGATTACTATCAGCTGAACAAGTGTATAGATTATCATCGACTGAACAAGTTCACAGTAAAGAATAAGTATTTGTTTCTGAGGATCGAATATTTATTCGATCAGTTCTGTGAGGCATCGACTTTCTCCAAAATTGATTTTTGTTCTAGTTACCATCAGCTCAAGGTTAATGAGACTGATGTGTACAAGACTGCTTTCAGAATTCGTTATAGGTATTACGAGTTCTTGTTTATGCCTTTCAGTTTGGCAAACACTCCAACTACATGAATCAAATGTTTCAGTTGTATCTAGACCAGTTTGTTGTAGTTTATTAACGACATTCTGATTTATTTAAAGATTGAGAATGAGTACGACGAACATCTTTAAATAGTTCTACAGGTACTCCATGAAAAGCAATTGTACGCTAAGTTTAACAAGTGTGATTTCTGGTTGTTGAAGGTTACTTTTCTGGGGTACATTACAATTATCGAGGAGATCCGAGTTGATCTCAAAAAGATTTAGGCTATGATCGAGTGGAAAAGCCGAAGAATGTGTCTGAGCTTTGAAGTTTATTGGGTTTGGCATGTTACTATCGGAGGTTTGTTGTGGGGTTTCTCTGATTGCGTTTCCTCTGACTGAATTATTGCATAAGAATACCTAATTTATGTGGTCTGATGAGCAGCAGTCGAGGAGCTTCGACAAGCTTAAGTTTGTTTTGACAAAAACTCCTATTTTAGGTCAATCTGAATCTAGTAAAGAGTTTGTGGTTTACAATGATACTTTGCATGTCAGTTTGCGGTATGTTCTGATACAAGATGGTCAGGTCATGGCTTATGCGTCTTGACAGCTTAAGTCGCATACAAACAACTATCTTACTTACAATCTCGAACTGGTCGTAGTTGTCTTTGCCTTGAAAATCTGTAGGCACTATGTGTATGGTGAAATGTGTATCATTTACATCGATAACAAGAGCATCAAATATCTGCTATCTCAGAAGGGGTTAAACCTTAAATAGCCTAGATAGGTTGGATTGCTTAAGGATTATGATTGCACAATAGAGTATCATCCCAATAAAGCCAATATGGTAGCTGATGCTCTTAGTCATAGAACGATGACCAATCTGAGAATGTTGTCTACTCGTATGAGTTTGTCCGATGATGAGAGCCTACTAGCTGAGCTACAGGTTAAACCAACTTGGGTTAATTAGATTCGAGCTAAATAACTAGGTGATGAGTCTTTGGTTTAGCATTTACGTCAGATTGAATCGAGTGAAACTTCTGATTTTGGTTTGAATAATGACAGGGTTTTATGTTTTAGGGGTCAGATTTGTGTGCCTAACGATATTGAGTTGAGGCAATCAATCCCGTATGAGGTGCATAGTAGTTCTTATGCTATGCATCCTGGTGGGAATAAAATGTACCGGGATCTCTGAGAACTCTACTGGTGGCTTGGTCTGAAACGAGAGGTGACTACCTTTGTGTCTCACTGTCTGACATGTCAAAAGGTTAAGGCCAAGCATCAGTTGCCTTTTGGTTTGCTTCAACTGATTAAGATTCCCCTGTGGGAGTGGGAGCGTGTAATGGTGGACTTCATTAGTGGGTTGTCTTTGACACACACTAAGAAGGATTTAGTTTGGGTCATCGTTTATCGATGGACCAAGTCTGATCATTTTCTGACTCTTAGGACAGATTACTCACTATAGAAGCTAGCTAAGTTGTATGTTTCTGAAATTGTAAGATTGCGCGGGCTTCCCATCTCAATAATTTCAAACAGGGATTTGTATTTTACTTCTCGGTTCTAGAAGAAGCTCTATGAGGAATTGGGCACCAGATTGGATTTCAACACTGCGTATCATCCTCAGACTGATGGACAGTCTGAGTGGCTTATACAGATTCTGGAAGATATGTTACGGAGTTACATGATCAATTTTTAAGGCAGCTGGGAGAATTATCTACGATTGGCTGAGTTTGCGTATAACAACAGCTTCCAGTCTAGTATTCAGATGGCATCTTATGAGGCTCTGTATGGTCGTAAGTGTCGTACTCCTCTGTGTTGGACTGAGTTAGGTGAGCGTCAAATTTTGGGTTCTGAGCTAGTTTCTGAGACTAAGAATACAGTTAAATTAATCTGAGATTGCCTTAAGCTCGCTTTTAACTGACTAAAATTGTATGCTGATTTAAAGAGAAAAGATATCAAGTATTCTGTAGGTGATCAGATGTTTCTGAAAGTTTCTCTGTGAAAAAAAGTCCTCTGATTCGGATGGAAGGGCAAGTTGAGCCCGAGGTTTATCGAACCTTTTCATATTCTGAAACGTGTCAGAATTATTACTTATCAGTTGGAGTTACCCCCTGAGCTAAATCAGATTCATGATATGTTCCACATATCAATGTTGAGACGATATCGGTCTGACCCTTCTCATATTGTTCCTATTGAGGAGATTAAAGTGAGACCTGATTTGACCTTCGAGGAGGAACCTGTTCAGATCCCGGAGTGAGACATTAAAGTCTGGTTAAGGTCCTGTGGCATAATGACGAATTGAGGAAGCCACTTGGGAACTTGAGGATTCGATTCGTCAGTAATACCTGCACTTGTTTGAGTCAGGTAAATTTCGATGTTGAAATTTCTTTTAGGGGGAGAGAGTTGTAATGTCCTAAAAATTTAAACTTTTGCTTGTCAAGTTATGTCAAAAAATAGGTGTTTGCTTCAATGGTTGAATGTTGTGTTGAGTATGCGAGGTTCTGGGTTCGAATCCATTTTTTTTTTAGAATTTTTGTTATTCTTTTTTTTGAACTCTAGTTTGTAAGCTCTCGACTTAAGTTTATTTTTTTGTTGATCTATGTCAAGAATGAGCCTGTTGGTTTAATTGTTAATCATCTATCTACTCTCTAGGCTTGTGTTCGAGTCTCTACATATGCAATAAGGAAATATATATTTTTACACCATTCCATAAAATTGTTTTAAAATTAGTTAAATGATTATTTTCCCTCTTCTTTCCTATTCCACGTTGTTTCTTCATTTTTTTTCTTTTCCCTCATTTTTATTTATTTATTTTTACTTCCTATCATTTCTTTTATGGTCGCTCATTGATTTATTTTCATGCTCGTTAATTTCCATTGTTGTTATCGGTAAGGGTGTGTAGTTCGTTATCTTAGATTCGTGAGATTTGTTGTTGAACTTTTGTTATGTTCATTGTTGTTGAACTTGTCTATTTTGTAACACCCTCTAACCCCAAACTGTCACCAGAACAGGGTTACAAGGCATTACCGGACTTATACACTAACAAACGAATAAAAACGAGACATAAATTTGAGTATCAATCTAAAACCATCTAATTTCCATCAAATAGTTCTTAATATAGGCCTACGGGGCCTAAAATAGGTTTAGAAAGTGATTTGGGATTAAACCGGGAACTTTAAAAATTTTTCTTGGAAAATAGGAGTACACACCTGTGTGGCTTGGGACACACCCGTATGGCCTGGGCACATACCGGTGTGGCCTGAGACATGGCCATGTGGCCAGCCCGTGTGCAACACTGACTTTGCCACACGGCCTGGGCACACGCCCATGTGTCTTGGCCATGTGAAAACATAGTTTTTCACCATTTTTAAGCTATTTTCACCTACTAAACATACCCAATACATGCCTATATTATTGGCTTATAAATATTAATCAAGTACCATTCATTTCAGTTTCAAACTTAGCAAAAACTCATTCATTCATTCCAAAAACTTCTTAAGGTTTATAAACCATATTTACATTCAAAATATTAAACATTTACAAGTAACAAATACTATACCTAGTACATGCCACCTTTCCAAAAGTTGTATATACATCACCAAAATTTGAGCTGAAGCCGAGATTAATTTGGATGCTGAGCCTGACCTTAACTTTATCTAACCTGCGCACGGAAAACAACCGTACGCTGAGTATTGGAAATACTCAGTGGTATTATCATAATTCAAATATATATAACTACAATCAAATATCATAACATACTTGGATAAAAAGTACATCAAACATATAATTTCATGCTAAATCATCATATTATCACTGTGCCATTCCAACATTCGAATCAATATCCCAATAATAGAGTTCCAATCATTCATGAACCTTAAGTTCATCTCTCAATCACATATACATATCTAATTCACATTTCAATAGGAACCATTCATGAACCTTTAATCTCATAACATAATATCATTTCTCATTTCAATTCTCAATATAGCTTTCATTGTTCATTCAATGGTTCAAATAATCAAATTCAATAGGTTTTCTCATTTCACATAATTACCCCTATTAACATGACTCGGACTTTGGCAGATACATGGATCCAACCAAACACACCATATTGGCACCCAGTACCTCATCGAATAGTTCGAAGCAAAGTTGACACCCAGTGTCTCATTGGCCTAGCTGAAGTAAAGAGGTACCCAGTACCTCATCGAATCTATCCGAAGCAATATGACACTCCAAGTGTCTCATCAACTCGAGGTCGAAGTAACCCTGAACTCTTCCAATCCTATGGTATGCCAACTATATCCACTAAGCCCGACTAGTTAATAGGGTATCAAATTCCTTTCTCTTTTCGATCAAATTCACATCAATTGCACTTTAGCCACATTTTCTAACATATTTCTCAATTCAAGCACAACTTATTCAAATTCACATTATCACATATTTTCACTTCATTTCCATTCTCAATTGATCAAAATCATTCAAAATCAATTCAATCACATTAATAGTTCAATTTCAAATCTCAAATCCATATGCATACCAACATTACTCAATTCAATCATATAATTCAATCTTACATGCATATATTTGTTCATCAAATAAACCTAATACACTTTCAATTCAACATCAATATTTACCCCACATTCAATTTCCTTACACATTTATTAAAATTAAACATTTAATAAGAAATACTTAAATTATGATAATACAAACCGATTTCTTTCTCGAGCTACTCCTCGAGCTACTCCTCGATCACTTTTTCCTTCCCTTTCGTATTGGGCGTTTCGGTTTCCTTGTTTGCTACGAAAATTTAGCATAATTATAATTAATTAATAATACACATATTTTATACTAAGTAATATTTTTTTTTCATGCAACTTTTACCTGAATACCAAATTTGTCCTAAACACATTCATCTTCTTCCTTTTTGCAATTCTCATCATTTCCTTATTCAATTTCTATCAAAACTTCAATATAACTATCAAATTCTCATCATTTTTTCCATAATTTCGAATTTCTTTCAATTTAATCCCTAAAACACAAAACTTATAACCTATTTCACAAATTAGTCCTTAAATAAATTCAAATCAATAATTTTATCAAATTAATCACTTCTTCTATCATTTACTCAACATAAACCCTACTCAAATATCTATCAACTTCCATAACTTCCACCTAGTTTCAACAAAACTCAATTCTAAAGCTTCTAAAACATTTAAATTAAAGAATAAGGGCTTAATTAACTTACTTTTCAAACTTCTAAGCTTCAATTCTTCAATTTCCCCTTTTTCCTTTCTTTCATTTCTTTCTCCCCAAATTTTCGTTGCTTTCTCTGTAACTTTTTCTATCTTTTTCTTTCTTTTGTTTTATTTCTATTTTATTTACTTTATTTACTTAATTTATTAATTATAATAAAATATCTAATTATAACTAATTATATACATACATTTGTACACATACATGTTATTACACATGTCATTCATCACCACCATACATTTGTCATTAACATAACTAATTAATAAAATAAAATAAAATATAATATAATATTACACAATAATAATTATTATAAAAAATATCTTTTACTTAATTAATAAGTAAATATATATCTAATATACACTTGTACCAATAATATAAATACACATGTATTTATTTTATATCTTACACATGTAAATTATTTTTATCAAACACATGTCACTAATTTGGTTTAATAACTAATTTAATCCCTTAATATTTTTCTATTCTATAATTAAACCTTTATACTCTATTCAATTTAGTCTTTACTACTAATTATTTCTAATCAAATTAAATTCCCTTATTCAAAACTTAATTAAACACACAACTAAACACTCAAGTATTTCTAATAATTATTTACTAACTCGATTTACTAAGACAAATGCCCTACGACTCGTAAACTCACTTTTTCGGTGCCCGTGGAATTTGGGTCGTTACATATTTTGTGCAAAGGTATTGTTGTTTTGAGTTTTGTTTTTGTACTGAAACTTTTCGACGGAACTCAATTTTGCATTTGACTTAGCGATTGTTGAAAGTAATTGTGTATTTGGTTTCTGTTGGCTCGATTTTAGGTTTTGGAGTCTCTACTGTTGTTTCTACTCCAATCTCGTAACAAGTGGGTACATGAAACCCTTTTTTCTTCGAGTTTTGACCGTCAAAAAATAGGTTATCGACGCTACAAGATCGTGTGCCAGGCCGTGTGGCAGACCGTATAACTCACTAGTTATGAATTAGAGACACACGAGCTAGGAACACAGGTGTGTCTCCCGATCGTGTAACTCACTGTTTATGAATTAGAGTCACACGGGCTAGGGGCATGGACGTGTGTCTAAACTATGTAACTCACTGTTTTGGTACAAGGGTACACGGGCCAGTGACACGGGTGTGTGCCAGGCCGTGTGAACCATCGTGCTAGGCCGTGTAGACCACATGAGCCAAACACTTGGGCTATGTGAATCTACACGGATGTGTGAGCTATGTCACTGAGATTTTCTTTAAGACCGTAGGTGTTGTTCAAAGCGAACGTGGGCCTTTCATAGGATCTGCATGATTTAACTTGAACTGTATAAACTATTATTCCGTGATCTGAGACTGGTTAGTTGATTATAAATGCGTTTATTGAACGCGATGCTGATAATGTTATTAATCTGTACTATTTGACTTCAAACTATGTCTGTATAACTGTATATGCATGCTTGATATCTGTCATTTGTAATATGCAATTGCATTGGGGTGATTACTATTTAAGGAGGAAGTGATCTGTATTGATTCAGTGGCTAAACCACAAATTGTATTTGAATTTGGCTTATATCGCAATTTGATTTGGCAGTAAACGTATCATACTGACACTATGTGGTATGTAGGGTTGGATGGGTATTAAATACCCTTTATGGTATGTAGGGTTAGTTGGAGATGGCGTGTAATGGATGGGGATAGGAAAACTGCATCTGTTTCTGATTAATTTGTTCTGCACCTGAAATTATAATTATTTGTTTTTGTCTGATCTATTAAAACTGTACGAAATGTTCATTGAATCTGGTTCTGAAATTGAATACGAGAATTTACTGATATATTTAAATTATGTTTGAATTTATAATTTTTACATGCATTAAATTATCAACTCACTTTGTTTATTGACTGAGTTACAGGTAATCGACCAACTTGATCAGGTCGGTGTGCCAGGAGTTCGATTGTTCTTCTTATTGGCTTTTATGTTTTCAGTAATTTCGTATAAATGAATTTCCTAAGATTTTTTTTATCTGGACTAAGTTTCTAAAGTTTTTATGAATGTTTTTTTATATGGTTTCGAACTGCTATTAAATTGTGTTTAAAAGATTAGATTTTCGGGAATATTTAATGTAGCTCTCCAGACTTAACTTGTTGCCTAGGCTAAGTATAGGATGTTACAAACTTAAACATAAAAATTTTATTAGTATACTAAAAATAAAAATGTTAATAGATAAAATATAATAAATATTGAATTACATTTTATATTCATCTTGAAATACACTAACATTGTAATTTAAAATAGGGTGAATATACTTTTTTGATAACTATATAAATTTTTAATTTAAATTGATACCTATGTTTAACTTCCATTTCATCATATCAGAACTAGACATGGGTATCAAAAAAGTATATTTAGCCGTCACACCCACAATGCGGGTGAAAAAAAATATTTTATGCTAAAAATATTTTAAAATAAAAACAGGTGAAATGGTAATAAATTTGTATTTCAAAATTATTGAACATTGAACATGTGTTTTATCCTTGGATTTATAATTTATAATTGTTTTATTTAAAGATGATATAAAAGTACAGAAAGACAAAAGTGACATTATATTGATATTAATTATAATTTAAAAGAAGAGATATATATGTAACTTCATAATTGAGTTGGTGACCTACATAAGAGTGACATCAACTCAATAAAATGCTTAACTGCTTATATAGTACTAGATTTTGTCACACATGTGATGCAGGTGAAAGAAAATATTTTATGCTAAAAACATTTCTTTTAAATTTTATTTAATAATGAATATTGGTGGAGTGGTAATAAACTTGTTTGATCCTTAAATTTTCATTTTGTAATTGTTTTACTTAAAGATTATATAAAAGTATAAAAAAAATAAAAGTTTCATTGAAATAATATTAATTATAATTTAAAAGAAGAAGTATATTTGTAATTTCATAAATGAGTTGGTGACATGATTAAGGGTGACACCAACTCAACAAAGTGCTTAAATATAAGAATTAGGTTAGATAAGTATAGAAAAACAATCAATGGAGGTAATAAAGTATACATAAAAAATGCTTGGGTTGAGTGGTTAAGTTAAAGTTTTATTGATTTAAATGGCATAAGTTCTCCCATTAGAGGTGTAATCGAGTCAAGCCAAACCCGAAGACTACCAGGCTCGAGCTCGATCGAACATCTATTTTTAAGCTCGAGCTCGATTAAGCTCGTTTACCAATTTTTGTACTCAAGCTCGAACTCGACTCCATAATTAAGCTCATGGTTAATAATATATATTAAGGGCAATGACATAATTTAATAATATAAAAAGATGAAAAGCTCTATAAGTCTCGCGAGCTGTTCGAGTCAAGTTTTACTAAACTCAAATTCGGCTCAGTCGATAGCTTAAATTCGATTCGATAATTACCAAATTGAATTCGAATTTTTTTGAGTCGATCTCGATTAGCTTGCGAGCACACTTTATATTCATCTTGAAATTAATTTTCATTATAATTTAAACTAATAAAATTTATAAACAAGCAATATCTTATTATACTAATAGTTTAAATATTGAATTATACCTTGCATTAAATCTTAATTTAAAATTTTATTATAATTTAAAAGATTTAAATTTATAAATAAATATCTTATTGTTTTAAATTATTTCTTACTTGAACATAAGGAAGTATTATTATATTAAAACTAAATAAAAAAAATTAAATAGATAAAGTACGATAAAATATGGAATTATACTTTATAATTATACTCCATTTTAATTTAAACTATTGCTTTTATTATTATATTACAACTAAAAATAAAACAGAAATAGGTGAAGTTGAAAAATATTGAAGTGTATTTTGAATTGTAATTTATACTATTATTTTTAATATTATATTAAAATTAAAAAATGGTAGATTAAGTTTCATAAATATTGAATTACACTTTTATTATTATCTATAATTAAAAATATATCTTATTAAAACATATTTTTGATACAATGCTTAAAACTACCCTTAATCTCCTCTCAACCTTTAAATATGAAGATAAACACACTTCAGTGTATTTGAACCTACATCTTCCAATGCTAACAACAATAACAATGCAAAGCGAATTAAGGGTACGTTAACTTATTAAAAAACATTTTAATTATTTTATATTACATGAAATAAAAATATATTATTAAAAAAACAAATGATCATGCATCTTTAATTAAATACTGAGGTAAGAAATTAATAACAGGAAGATACATACAAATATAATAATACATACACAAAGGGCAGAGGATGCATGTGGAAGACACAATCATCACCCACAAGTTTCTGCCTTTGCACGCCTCTTTCGAGTTTTAGTCAAATGGGAAACGTACTGAAAAAACAGTCGTACTAATCAGCCAAAAGCTTACATTTTTTACATTTAATTAAATTAAGCACTGGTTGGCTATCAGCTTTTTATATATATGCACCCACAATTCTATAAAAACATCAAATTTATATATTTGTTAAGATTGTTTTACATAGTAATAACTTAATCCCTAGACTGGTATTACGTACATCTCTCCAAGTTTTTTATTATATAGGATGAAGTGTAAATTGTTTGTTAGGAAGGTTTGATTGGGCAGACGCATGTGAAGAGGATTCTCAAGTCCAATAGGGAGATACGATGACATGTTTCCTCGTAGATACCCAAAACGTCGGAATTTAAGTACAACGCAAAGTACTAAGTTTTCATGCATGCCTTCAAGTATGGGATTTGCCAGTCTCGATCATATCTATTAATTTCAGCTTTGACTATTCGTAATCCCAACAGTGCAACACAGTTGATCAGATCAAGTTGCCATTTTTGCTAGTCTTGATGCAGTATATATATTTGAATTGAATTATTTTATTCTTTTAATTGCGATTTCCTTTTCTATGATATATGCTTTATTAGTCAATGTTAGATCTGTCCAAAAGAGGTATCGGACAAAAGTTTTGTAATTTAATACTAACATTGTTTTAAATAATAATTTGGGCTATCATGGGCAGAGTAGTCAAGAAAAAGAAACATAGTTTATAGACTTCCCATGGTAAGGAGGATGTGAAATAATAATAATACGTAAAGCAACGAAATGAATCCTTAATCCCTAGACAGGTATGTATATAAATTATATATATTGCATCCATCATGTGGAGCTGGAATAGTTTAAAGGGTGTTCACATTCATCTCACAAAAGAAGAAGAAAATTTATCCCAATTAAATAATGGGAAAGGATAAACGTCGGGCAGCTAACTTGGATTAATTATTGATTTCATAAATATACGAGCATCTTTTATTTTATTCACTTTTGCTAGCTGTAAATGCAAAAAACAAAACTAAAAAAAAAAAAAATTATTGCTGATTTTGCTCTAAACTTTGGATTTTACTTTATTTTTTTGCTAATATCCATCCACCTGAGTTAAACTTCATTTATTGTAAATTTAGCATTAATTTAGATGGGATCATTATTCTTGTAATATAGAGGAAAATATAAATTTGAGCAAACTCCTTGGATTTAATCTCAAATATTTCAACAAGGAGAACCTCTTTCTTCAAACTATCATTGACAAGAAGGGGAATAAATTGTAATGACAGAGAGCTAGGCTACTGCCGGTCCCTTGGATGCAAGCTAACAGTCATCAAGTCCACTTTGACGAGCCTTCCTATATACCACCTGTCATGTTTCAAAGCCACTTAAGGGCTTTGCTCAGCAGTTAACCGAATTATAAGGAACTTCTGGTGGAACCAGACTGAAAATAATAATAGCTTGCACTTCGTTAATTGAAATCAAATCATTCCCCAAAGGTGGTCTAAGGATCAAATCCTGCAAGCTATTCAACCAAGCCCTCCTTGCAAAGCAAGTTTGGAGGATCTTGAAACCTGAATCCTTTCTTAGAGTAAAGCAAAAGCCTTCAGACAACTGGGCGTGGAAAATTATTGTGCAACGAAGAGAGTTGTTAAAAGGCTTAGACTGGCGACTTCGAGATGGTAATAATCTTTTCTTGACAGATGGTGATATTCTTCATAAGAGTTGCGGCCGTTAATGAATCAAATTTGAAGAATTTATTTTTGTTTATGTTATTTGTTTATTTTTAAGTTTGTTTGTGTTTAGTTTTTGTTGGTTAAAAATTTTAAATTTGTTTATTATGTTCATTTATTTAAAATTGTGTGTATTCTTATTTTCATTTAAGTTAAACAAACATATATTCGTGAACATTATTTTTTTTAAATGAAAAAACTAAATATAAATATTAATAATTATATTATAAGTTAAAAAAAGCATACAAACCATAATAATTTTATTAATATATACTAATAAAATAATAAACGAGATTTAAATGAATATAAATAAGTTTGTTCATGAACATAAATGAACTGAACAAGCTTTATTTGTGTTTGGTTCGTTTAACAAACGAGCCTTAAAATCTTGTTTATTTAGCTTGAAAAACAAGGATAAATGAAAAAAAAAATCAAACTATTCATTGATTAACCCTTTGTTCATTTGTAGCCCTAATAAGAGCTTCTCTCAAAGCACCTATCAAATTTAACTAAAGCCTTAGATGGTGATATTCTTCACAACACGACGATTGTCTTCATTGAATTCTAGTGGCTAGAAGCTTTAGTAAAGCATGTCCGGCAATACAAGATGCGAAATATGATTCATTTACTCCAATAGGACAAGTGGGAGAATGTTAGGATCCCCCAGTATAGTAACTTTATTATATTAAATAAATTACTAAAATGATCAAATTGATTATTCATAGAAATAAAAAAATGTTATTCATTATCTCTATACTATACTATCCTCAGTGGTTTTTAAAAGAAATGTAATATCCCAAACCTGACTTAGACATTATGATCGAATTTTAAATGTTACATTAACCACCGAAATGACTAAGTGCAAATGTCTGGTTGTAAAATCACTATTTTGTTAAATTCTCAGAAAACTCAGTGTGGTTGGATAAAGTAAAAAACATCGGTTTGTTAGGTCATCCATTGTTAAGTTCAATTTATTAAAATGTCGTGTCATTTGAAATAAAGCTTAATTTTATGTCGAAAAATTCCATTTAAACCCTTAATATTACCGTATGAGGAAAATTTATTGCGTTCGATTTTCGTAAAAAAGGTTATATTTTTATTGTTTATTGGGCCGATTTTTAAATTCGTCCAGTTTCCGTCGAAACTTATGCATGCAAAAATCCCCAATAAAAATATCATATATTACAGTCCGTACTTAAATAAAAACTGCAGTCCCAGGTTAAAATAATACCAAAAATAAATAGAGTAATTAAAAAACTTTAATACCTGAAAACCCGTAATGAGACCTCCGAGTGTCAAATCCAAGCCTAGTCTTGAGGGTTATCTATAAGGAATAAACTAGGGTGGGTGAGCTTAAAAAGCCCAGTGTGAGTCTAAATAATATAAACATTTAATTAATAAATTAAACATACAATTATTACACAGTTCAACCAATTTGTCATGGCATTACTTGTTGGATCTGGTGCGCTAAGTGTAGTATTTTCGTCTAACTACACTTGTAATTTTTTCAAATAGATTGATTGATAAAATTATACATGAATTAAATTAATATACTTTTTATTTTGCTCTCAAATAGTTTTTGCACGCAAAACAAAATAGAAGTAAATGTTGCTCATTAATTGTCTAAATGTTTAACTAATACTAAGCAGTACTACGTAGTCAGATCGTAGTACGGAAAGACAATTTGTATTAGTAGACGAACTTAAACATGTCCATAGTCTAATCGAAAATGAGCAAACCCTAAATCTTAAAACCATAAATCTTATGATTTCTTGCTTAGCTCTATAAAAACACAAATTGAAACCACACATTAAATGCTTAACCCAAAAGAAATTAGAATGTTTACCTTTAATTAAAAGATCTCCACAAATTTTGATCAATTGAGTAAAAATGAGCTAAGTCTTAATAGAAAATTAAATGAGAAAGAATGAACCTCATTTGAAATTGGAAAAGGAAGAGGTGTTTGGATGTTAAGAAAATTAAAAGGATGAAGGGAAATTTGAGAGAAAAATTCTTGATTTTAGATCTAACCAAATTTTGAAATGGTTGAAGTTTGGTGGGAAGGGATTGTAAGTGGTCTTATATAGCCAACCAATTTTTAAAAATTGGGATTTTCCCCCTTTGATCACCTATATTTTCCTCCCTTTTTTAAATTGGTCCTTAGTTTTCAATTGAAGTCAATCTCAAAATTATTTTCAAATCCGATCTTGTTTTTAAAGTTCATTTTAACCAAAATAATTCTCGGTCACCCAATTTCAATTTCTTAACTTAAAATTTTCAATTATAATTATTTTTAATATTTTATTTAATTAATTCCTAATTATTTAATTATCTCGCTTAATTACGGTTTCTGGTTCGCTAACATGATCCTACTTACTCGATTCTAGTAACCTGATTTTTGGGGTGTTACAATTATTTGTTAATTTGACTTTTTCATGAAGAATGATGTAATGATTACCATGAGATAAAATAGGATCATATTGGGCGAACAGATTTAACCCAAAGAGACTAAAGATATCTTATAAGAATAACACACTTATGAGAAAGTCATTAGACAAGCACTTATTAAATTGCTTTCATAATGGTATATAATAAGGGAAAGTTCAATTATGATACTTTAGTGGAATGACTCCATGATTAAATAATGTGTAATTAATATATAAAATGTAACACCTTATACCCGACTCCGTCGCCGAGCCTGAGTAACAGAACGCTACATCAAACATCAAACTCACATATATTCACACAATCTCGTCATTCTCAAATATTTAAAGGAGTATTGAGTCTTAAACACCTTAGGCAACATTTAAAATGACTTATCAAACGTTTATCGACATTAATAACAAGTTAATCATGCTTGGGGACCATCTAAAAAAAATTCTCAAAGAAAACACATAGGTATCGAAACTAAATCTCAAGTATCGATATTTTTGAAGATAGGTATTGATACCATTAGAAAAATGGGTACCTTTTTAGCATTATGTATCTTTGTAAAATAATGGAACCAAACAAACTATTGATACAAAGCAAAAAGTATCTATATTTTCATCTCGAGTATTGATACTCAAATAAGGTATCGATACCAATTTAAGCTACTGACTTCCTGCATATTCGTTTCAACATGAAGGTATCGATACATATTCCCCGAATATCGACTCCTCTATACAAATCAACAAAAAGTACAACAAAATAAGGCATTTAACATATTCAATCACATACCACCTCAACATGCAACCAAAACTTCAGTATTCAACATCAAAATGTCCATATTTGCTCTTCATAGCAATGTCAATAATTCAAGCCAAGGCAACCTAATAACAAAATATCAAACATCCATCAATTCCTAAGAGTCTAAAATTGTATAAACCATTTAAGACATAATAATAATCAACCAAAACGTCTACCACATTAGCCTATTCTCCAAGTTTAAAGAATAATATGAGTTTCACCTACTCAAAATCTAAGCCTAATTTGGATCACTTCCTTGGATTTTTGCACCACTCACCCCACAACGCTAACCATCTACAATGTTTAGAAAGAATGGGTGAGCTAAAATAAACTTAGTGAATGATCGGAAAAACCACTAAATAAACATGATTTCATACATTAAATGAGAACATCTAAAGCACAACTTCATACATTTTTAACCAAAGTGACATACTAGAATATTCATGCATCAACTGTCAGCTCATCTTACTTTGAAGTCACATAATTAGACATACATCACATTGTATAATATTTCATATAATGATAAATTGGCACTTGAGTCTATGAAATATAAAAGTGGGCTCTATCACTACACATTGGATACATGGATCTCCAAAACACCAATGACTCAATGAGTCGAACATATCCTAAAAGCGTAACATATAGCTAGCACTCTCCAACACACCAACATATTTCGGTGAATGGAGTTGAGCTCACATTCCCTTATCGCTCTAAAACTGTCCCGTGCCTCGAAACCCTCAAAACAAAACATAATGGTGAGTACTCACATCCTATGTCATACCAACTATATCTAATGGTTTCAAAAGGTCACAAGGTCAAAATATCCACAATAAAACACGTATATACTTAACGTTTTCTGTACACTTTCACTGCACATTTACATCTTTAACACAACATCATCACTATCATTTGGCATGTTTAACATGCCTACAATTAACACATTGACAATAATTATCACAAACATATATCTCATATCACATTAACACATCATAATAAAAAATCCATATCGCATAATCACATATCTCACAAAATTAACGAAAGGAATGAGAAAACTTACACTTGAAACTTAGAGTAGGGGTTTAGGCTACTCCTGAGCTCTCATTTAACACTATGAATCGTGTCTACAAGTAACGATTCCAAATACTCACCGTTTGTGCTTTTGCCTAGTCGCCGCAAGCCTAAACTAGCTTTTCCTTTCCTTTTGCCTTGCTCATCAAAGGCTCCAACAGTTCTGAATCTTTATCAAAATTAACCACACAACAAACATAATTAATTTACAGCTATAAACACACCTAAACAATCAAAACACATATATAAGGTTTCTTCCTTTTGAATTGAAATTTTCGACTTCAAATTCGAAACCCAAATATCTTAATCTTGACTCATTTCCTTTGCCTACAATTGATTCTAATAATCTAATTACTTATCTAAGAATAATTTCCAATCTTCAAACGACCACAAACTACTTAGAATTATGGTTCTGAAATTTTGACATACAATGACCATCTTTCATGAAAACTTAATAAAACCTTTTAATTTTTTAACGAAACTTTAAGGAGAGTTTAGAAACCTTCCAATCACATGAAAACGAGTTGAAAAACACTTTAAAACATCGATTTCATTTAAAATCTCGAATTTCACCATTAACGACCTAAATTTCAACATTTATTCAAAACTTTTGATTTAATAGATAAAAACTCAATTTTAAAAGTTTTTTTCGAATGTCTAACGTGCATTGGAGATAACCCTGGAATAACTTCCAGAGTTTGGTTGGAATTTGCCACCATTTTCGTCACCACCACCATGTCCGAAAAGCTTGCATGTCCTCGGCCATATCTGCAGCAAACGTCAAAAACATATCCGTGACGAAGCAGCTAGCACCTCCTTCCAGTTTACATGACTGCAACATCTAAGCTCTTTTGAAAGTTTGCAGGAGTTGCTTTAAGGAAAAGGTCCAATCTCTCCACTGGGTTTCCAGTAAAAACATGATTCGCGGGCACACCATCCTCCACATTGTAAGCTCTGATATTACTCGGGACATCAAGTTTAAAAGTGGAAAAAATGGAATCATTAGACTTCGCTGTGGTTAGAAAAGAAAACTGCACATTCGGAGCTGCACGAGCTAACCTGCACGCCAGTCTTAGGATGGTTAGATCGTGACTGCCAAATGGGAAGGCCAAGATGGCAACATGTTCTTTGAAGCTTTGGGTCGGCAGCATTTACGAACCCTATTTTTGACTGATGGAGATAAACAACTGGGCAGTTGCTGAGAAATAGGAATTTGGAGATTGAATAGCAAAAGCTTTAAAATAAAAATAAAGGGCTAAAATCCAAATCCATGAATAGTACAAGGTCTTTTAGCAAATTTTAACCTTTATTTATTTATAATATAAATACCAAAATTAGAAATTCATATTGATTTCCCGAAGCATGGGAGAACGCATAGCTAAAATGTATACCACAGTAATAAATTAATTAATATAATTCCCAAGCCACAATTACATAGTCTGCTTCAAGATCTCTTTTATCTCTAGTAAACACAAAGCATTAGAAAAGAAAAAGAAAAATAAAGACAGTTCCAAAACCTAGCTTGATAGAATTTTCATATAAATTCCTGTAAATCTTTTCATCAATCGATCAATCATTAAAATTCAATGGCTGAAGAAGCGGCTGCATCGACGCCGCCTCAATCATCCGCGGCTCCTTTGGGATCTTCTGTTATACCGATAGTGAACAAGCTACAAGACATCTTCGCGCAGCTGGGTAGCCAGTCCACCATAGAGTTGCCGCAGGTGGCGGTGGTCGGAAGCCAGAGTAGTGGCAAGTCCAGCGTACTTGAGTCACTCGTTGGCCGTGACTTCTTGCCTCGCGGTTCTGATATCTGCACGCGCCGTCCCCTCGTCCTTCAGCTCCTCCAGACCAAGCGTAAACCTGATGGTTCTGAGGAGGAGTATGGCGAATTCCTTCACTTGCCTGGAAAGTGCTTCTATGACTTTTCTGAGATTCGCAGGGAGATTCAGGTCCTTTATTGCTTACCTTTTATGATTGAGAAATTCAAAAGTTACTCATTTAGATTATACAATTCAACAAATTAGGGGTTTTAATATGTATTTTTGTGAAGTTGACATTTTTAAATTTTCCTTTGCAAACTGGTTGCTTAAGGAGTATTACAATTGCTATATATATAATATTGAAGCGAGAAAGGTATTATTAGATGCTATGTTGAATAACAAAGATGCAATAGCTGGTGGTACTGAAATTTGTAATTAGGGAAATTGGGAGCTTGCCAGAAGGAATTATTTGGCTTTAGGCTTTGCACTGATGGTTTCAATTAGTAGAAAAGTGAATCACTTAATCTAGCTGTTCTTGGCTAAGGATCGTAAGTAGAATTTTTCTCACCCTTTGGTATCTGAAAAACTCTGGCCTTTTTATTGTTTTCTTGTTAATAATAGTTTTATCAAATCAAGGAACAATATATATATAATTTGTGGTGTTGAGTGTTTCTTTTTTCTCTGTTAATGTAAAATCCTTAAATAAATATCTATTGACTGCAGGCTGAGACAGATAGGGAGGCTGGAGGAAACAAAGGTGTGTCAGACAAGCAAATTCGACTTAAGATTTTCTCCCCAAATGTTCTTGATATAACTCTTGTGGATCTTCCTGGAATCACAAAGGTTCCTGTGGGTGACCAGCCCTCAGACATTGAAGCTCGAATTAGAACAATGATCATGTCGTATATTAAACAGCCAAGCTGTCTGATTCTTGCTGTTACTCCTGCAAATTCAGACTTAGCAAACTCTGATGCACTTCAAATTGCTGGAAATGCTGATCCTGATGGTAATTTCTACTATCAAAATCTCACTTCAGCAGTGAGTTGCTGTTTATTTAATTGAACAATCTTTCTAATTTTTTTGGTGTTCGGCAGGTTATAGAACCATTGGTGTTATTACAAAGGTGCATCTTTCAACGTGAAAATCTCCTTTCTAATTATGACAAACTTATGTTTAAGCTGTTTTTGGTTTCTGATTAGTTTCGGCTTACTTGCATATGAATCAGTTGGATATAATGGACCGAGGTACTGATGCTCGTAACCTGTTGCTTGGAAAAGTGGTTCCTCTTCGACTTGGGTATGTAGGTGTTGTAAATCGAAGTCAGGAGGTAACCATGGAACCTAACAGAAATAAATATATTAAATTCATCAATCTGTATTTTATAAAACTTTCTTAATAAATTATTTCTAGTACATTGTTAATGTGGAAGGTTTCTCATTTTTACAGTTATTTTCTTAAATTTTATGCCATAGTTATTAATTCAAGATGCTCTAAAGGCAATTTTGTCTTTCGTCATATTTCTTCTTTGGATTAAGACATATGTCAATCTTTTTAGTCATTTTTCATTTTGAGATCTTCCTGTCCATTTAAATGTCCTGCCATTTTGTTTCTTGTGGTTGTATGTTACTTTACTGCCCATTTCAGATGGTGTGTGATATACTCAAAGCTTTTACAGTTTTAGGCAACATGAAGTATATATAGCTTAGAACAAAATCGAGCTTGAATTTGATAAACATAGATGATTAGACAAAGACTTCAAAACATAATCACTAAAACGTTTCAGAGGTGCTAAACCAAATGCATGGCGGATTTTTAGAGCATAACATATCAATAAATATTATGCAAGAACTTTGATTTGGGTAACTCTACTGCCTCAAAAACCTAATTATTTCTTTCCCTCCTCAAAAGTAACTGTAAGAAATATTAATGGTTAGTAAGTTATCATGTTTTTGCTTCTATATGACTACTTTAATGGTTACTCGGACCACGTACAAGAACTTTCATATGGGTAATTCTACTTCCCGAACCCATTTATTTCTTCCCTTTACCAAAGCAACTAAACGCAATTTTAATGGTTAATAAGTTATCATTTTTGCTCTTACTTGTACTTCATATACTGATTATCAGGTACCTTATTTTACTAGTGCTGATAACTTGATTGCACTTCTAATATTGTATTCTAAACAGGATATTTTACTCAACCGGAGTATCAAGGATGCCCTTGTTGCAGAGGAGAAGTTCTTCCGCAGTCGTACAGTATGGCTGCACCAACCTTTAGTTTCATTGTTTGATACAGTTTCCATCTACAATGGGCTTATTCGTTTTTGATGGTACACAGGTATATACTAGTCTAGCTGATCGTTGTGGTGTTCCTCAATTGGCAAAGAAGTTGAACCAGGTAAAATATTTGCTAGTTGAAGTTTCCAGAACTTTTATGGGGTATAATTGAAAAAAATCTAAGTGTCGATGCTTTTTTCTAGTGTTCGTACTTTCTATTGATGTTTGCTTAACCCTGTCATCCTATTAATTTTCCTCTGTGCAATGCATTTGGTAGAAAAATCTCCCATTTACTTCAGATCAGATTGTAAACTTGCATTATTCTACTCTTATTAGAGCAATTTTCCGTAGGCTTAGTTATGTTAGGAGTGTTTCTTCTTTCCTTTTCGCTTTTATCTTAATCAAGTCACCCTCATGCTTATAGCATCTGTTGAAGGCCTTGTGCTAGTAGTTGGGGACTGACTTGTGATCCTACTAGTTGAGCCTTGTGACCTAGTTGTGCTGTATTTCTTTTATCTAATTGATGAGTCTTTCTATGCTGTTTCTAATGTAGATTTTAGTACAACATATAAAGGCAATACTTCCTGGCCTGAAATCACGCATTAGTTCTGCACTGGTTTCTGTGGCAAAGGAGCATGCAGGCTATGGAGAAATTACAGAATCAAAGGCATGTATATTTGTTTGTCTGCCACGACCTTTGTTGAGTAGTAACTGAAATAATTTTCTTACGACAAAATTATGGTTTTATAATCTATAGGCTGGCCAGGGAGCTCTTCTCCTGAATATTCTTTCGAAGTACTGTGAAGGTAAATTTTTTGTTTGGCTGTCTGTAAAATTAATATTCTGAAACACCTATCATTTACAATCTACTAAATTGGTAATGATACCATAATGGTTTGTTGGAACCAGCATTCTCATCAATGGTAGAGGGGAAAAATGAAGAAATGTCTACATCTGAGCTGTCTGGTGGAGCAAGAATTCATTACATTTTCCAATCAATTTTTGTCAAGAGCTTAGAGGTGTGTAGACTGTAGACTGATATTTGTGCTTTGATATTTGCTTAGTTAGTTGGATTCCCTTTCCATTTGAAGTTAGATGTTCATTCTATTATACATCTCTTTGTCTTTAGGGTGTTTCCTCACACCATCTTACAAAAGTTAGTTGTTAATTACTTTGCACGTAATTGTACAAAATATTGGTTATAAAATACTATCTTTTACGATTAACATTTTTATTTGATCTACTGATATGTGCATTTGACTACCCCATGAGTGATTTTGCGCAGTCTCTCTACTAGGGCAGGATAAGAAAGTTAAATAATGGCAACCTTATCTATATAATTGGTTATCTGGTTTCATGATCTTAATTTCTCACCTTCCCTCCCTTTTTTAACAATAAAATAAAACCTTTGACTTCCTGCATGAGCTACTGCTTTCTTTAAAACAGACATTAGGAGTCCTGCAGTGCAACTTTATAAATTGGTGATGCATAAAATGTCTCTGTAAGAGGGTTTTTATGTAAATATTTTCTAAATTGATTTGTTTTACAGGAGGTTGATCCATGTGAAGACTTGACCGATGATGACATTCGAACTGCCATTGAGAATGCGAATGGTCCTCGATCTGCACTATTTGTTCCAGAGGTAGGTTATAGTGTCTTCTAATTCAAATTTCTAATCTAAGATTATTTTTGTTTTATACAGATCTACATTGCTGTTTTCCAAATTGTTCCCTGGGGTTATTTCATGTTAATCTCAGTGAAAATTGGTTATAATTCTTGTTTTTATGTATAGGTTCCGTTTGAAGTGCTTGTTCGAAGGCAAATAGCACGTTTGCTAGATCCAAGCCTTCAATGTGCAAGGTTCATATATGATGAGTTAATAAAGGTGATTCTTCCAGATTATTATTGTAGTCCCTCATCTTTATTGCTTCACAATCTAGATTTATAATAGAATTGTCCTCTTTCCAGATTAGCCATCGCTGCATGGTGAATGAACTGCAGCGATTTCCTGTTCTGAGAAGACATATGGACCAAGTTATTGGGAACTTTCTCCGAGAAGGCCTCGAGCCATCTGAGACAATGATAGGACATATTATTGAAATGGAGGTATTTCTGCTAATTTTATTTTTATATATTAATGTATCTATTCTTAATCCTGTTACAAGAGATGAAGTTGATACAGTTGAGTGCAATAGTTGTTACATTCATATGTTCTTTTCAAAGATCTGTAGTGATTTATGCTATATGCCGTTTAATTTTGCAGATGGATTACATAAATACTTCCCACCCAAGTTTTATTGGTGGGAGCAAGGCTGTAGAACTTGCCAATCAGCAGATAAAGAATTCCAGAGTTCCTTTACCTATCAGATCAAAGGTAGGTTTCTACTTATAGTAATTTCTCTGGTATTATTTCTGTTCTTTTTCAAATACCAATCCCAATTCCTTTTCATTTTTTTCTGTGTTTCTTTGTTGACTTAATCAGGATGGTTCAGAGCCTGATAAGGCACTTACTTCTGAAAGAAGTATTAAATCTCGGGCTATTCTTGCAAGACAAGTTAATGGAATCGTCGCTGATCAGGCATGAAAATTTGTGTTTCTGCTGCCCAATATATGCTTTTCCTTCCCTGCCTGTTCTTTTTCGTTTTTTCCAATAATTTTTTCTCCTTCATCTGCCTGTTTTCTACGTAAATAACTTGAGAAGCCTTTTACTCCATTTTTTGTGCAGGGAGTCCGTCCTGTTGCAGATGGTGAAAAACTTCCATCTACTGGTACTGTATTTTAGGCTGTCTTTTTGAATTTGTTGTTGCAATATCTGATATTCTTTATGATAGTTATGTAGGATGGCCAAATATTGAGGATTCTCTCTCCCTTTTTTCCTTTTGAAAGGAATCTGGCTGATTTTCCAATGTGAATTTTGTGTTTATAGTTCTCACCCTATTTTGATTAATTATGGGTTTTTTCAGGAAGCACAAGTATTTCAACTTGGGGTATTCCATCAATATTTGGTGGTAGTGATAACCGCACATCAGTGAAAGAGAGCTCAACAAACAACAAGCCATATAGTGAACCTGTTCATGATACTGAACATTCCTTTTCCATGATCCATCTCAGAGAGGTGCCTACACATCAGATAAATTCATCAAGGATCCAATGCTTAATTAAAAAAAGAATGTTAATCTGATCTTGACAAGCACGTTTTTTACTCTTTTCAGCCCCCAACTGTATTGAGGCCTTCAGAAGACCGTTCAGAAACCCAAGCTATTGAAATTGCTATTACCAAACTGCTTTTAAGATCATACTATGACATTGTTAGGAAGAATATAGAGGACTTTGTGCCCAAAGCAATTATGCACTTCTTGGTAAGTTTAAACTGAGTAGATTTGCTAATTGTGTATTTTTTTGATCTCTTTCTGCTATCTATCCATGTTCACATTCAAGCTCCTGATGACTGAAACCCAAAAACGCATTATGGGTCAGGCCAAAAGAAAGAAGGCAATATGGTATTCAAGTTAGAAGATTGTAAGTCTTTCTAGTGAAATTAAGTTCAAATTTTCACCTTATCAGTTCAGCATCTGTGTGGCTTGATGTAAACAATATTTGGTGCTAAGTATGTTGATTTCTATCCTCAACTATTTTGATCTGTAGAGGAGCATATATCATGTAATCTGAACTATGATACCATTTCTTTTGTCTGTGGTTAATGTATTTTAGTTAAGTTAGAACAGTGATGAATTACATGACTGTGTGAATGTATCCAGTTTGACTTCTGTAACATGGAGCTAGCTAGTTGGTTGAAATTTGTTGATTTATTTCTTATTTGGAACCTGAAACTGTTGTAACTTTGTAAATATAACTGTATAAGCCATGTCTTTCTAATGATAGTTTATGGTGCAATATTGCATTGCTAAGCTGAACCATTACATGAGTAGTGATCTCTGATATCAATGTCCAGGTAAACCATACAAAACGTGAACTTCACAATGTCTTTATCAAAAAGCTCTACAGGTTATATATAGCTTTCTGCCATTTGACTTGATTTCAATTATTTATCCCTGTGATAATCTCTTTGTTGACCTTCGAGTGTCCTGTATGTCTTATCATCCAAAACAGAGAAAACCTGTTTGAAGAAATGTTACAAGAACCTGTTGAGATCGCTTCTAAGAGAAAACGTACTCGAGAAACACTCCGAGTTCTCCAACTGGCATTTAGGGTGGGTTCTCTTAACTGCATATCTACATATGTTGATTATTAGAGCAATCACTAGACTTTTAATCTGTTTGTGAAGGGGACATGACCCAAATGTCATTTTCTTTGTTTGCATTCATGTTAATGCGTGCTATTGCTTAATTTTTAATTTCTTACTAAATTACAACATTAAGTGCTGCTTTATTTAAATTGTTTTGAATAGACATTGGATGAATTGCCATTGGAAGCTGAAACAGTTGAGAGGGGATATAGTCTGGGTTCTGATCCAACAGGGCTGCCGAAGATTCATGGACTGCCAACATCATCAATGTATTCTATAAGTAGTGGTTCAAATGATTCTTACACAGCTTCTTCCAAAAACCCAAAACCTCGCAAGTCAGCTCACTCGGGGGAACTACAGTCAGACTTGTTTGCCAATGCAGATTCAAATGGAAATGGGCGCCATTACATGCCAGGCCTCTATCCCACAGTTGATCTGTAAGCCATTTGAACGTGAAACTGTGCAGGTTGGTCCAAGTTTCTTTTATCAAATATGGAGGCATTATATTCATTTGATTGCTTAGTCTAATTTTTCTCCCGCAAGATCTTCAGAACTCCTCCAACCAAAGCCGGCATATCTGTAAGTTGGTGTTATTTCCTAGCTTTTATGCATTTTCTTTTTACTCCATATATTTCCTTGTTCTACTGCCATGATATAGGGTTATTTGCATTGTTTATCGCTCTGGGAAGAATAATGGGAGCGAGGAACTTGCTCTTTTTTTTGTCAGAAATGATAGTTTTCTGTTCCTATAACCATTCTTTTCGCAATCTCTTTTCTCTCCCCCGTTTGTTAACATCAGGCAGTAAACACAGCCGACTATTTGGGTGATAATGCATTTGGATCAAGAATGTTAGCCATGAAGTCTGTGTCCGTTGGCCTGGTTTTTGGGTTTTGCCTGTAAAGAAACGGATAATTGCAATTTTGGATTCAATAATTTCGGCAGAACTTGTTGAAGAATAATAATCATAAAAGCTATGAAAATTACTGTTGTTTCATTGTAAAAGTTTTAGATTTTGCTGTCATCCAACTTGTGCATGATCTGAAGACTGAAATTTGCCCTCATTTTTATGGTTGTGGATTTATTTTTATTAAGTCAGGTGATAAATTTCAATATGTAATTATAAGGGAGGGATAAGTTTATTTTCTATCCCATTTTTTAGATTTGATGAATGGGTTTGATCTTTTATTCTGGGGAAAAAAACGGCTTATTCTTTTATAAGTTCTTTTTCTTTCTTTTTTGGTTTGAAAGAGGAACATGATATATTAAAGTATGGAAACAATAGCCTAAGGTGGCTTATTACAAACATGATAAAAAGCATTAAAACTAGTACTATCCGAGGAAGCTGTGGCTTGAAATTGCTTCCTAATGTGGCCAAAGCAATAGCGTTCAGGTTCTCCTTGAAGATATATTTAGCTTTTTATTGGGGATGAATAAAAATATTTAAAGAATTTAAAAATAAATAAAATATATTTATTTAACACTAAATAAAAAAATTTAGTAGTTGATACTCATCTCATACTACGATTTCTAACGTTATCTATATTAGTAAATAATACAAAATGGAATTTTCATTTTGATTTATATTTTTCCCCTCCTTTAAAGTAGTTATTTTCCATTTTTATTGCATTAATTTTCATCAAATGAATATAGTTTGATTCTAATACATGTCGATTGAATTTGAAATTTTGTTTAAACAAATGTATTAATTATACTTGCAATTTATAATTGCACCTTAAAAAAATTGCAAACAATCATTTCCAATTACCTTCAGTTATTTACCCTATATTTCAAATAATAAGTACAATAATTTCATTTATTCAAATTAAAAAATTATAAAAACAAGTAGGCAAAAAAAAGGAGCTGATAAGTACAATAAAAACCCTTGGTAAATTGCACTGGAGTGCCCTAAACCGCAGCATTTTGGGGGAGCGTCTAGTTCTTATAATGCTGAATATCGTTAGTGTTGGAAAATGTTGCAAATTGGAAAAGAATGGTTAACCAAAATGTTGAATCAGTTAGTGCCTAGACTATCTGGGTAACCGATATGTAAAGCGGCATGGGGAGACAAGAAAAGACCCATAACAGCTACTGTAGCAGGGTTTTACCTGATCGGTCTAAACACGATACGAAAGGTACGTTCGGCCAACCTTTTGTGATGGACTTTTAAAGGAAAAAGTACTTTTCAGATAAAAGCAATGAAGAACAGCACTCATCCAGCTAACTTTTTTGGCTTAATTTAAGTACTTTTTTGGAGATGAAAAAGCAGTAAAATATTAGCTTTTAGAAGGCAAAAGTCCATTTGGTTGATATTTTACCATTTTAACCTTTACCATTTTAACCTTACACATTTTTTCTCTTTCACCTTAGAACTATTTAAAATTATTATATTTTAACTATTATATTTTAATATTTTAATATAGTTTATATATTCTAATTAAATTTAATAAATAATTCATATTAATTACTTAGAAATATTTAAAATTAATATTATATATTAAAATATTAAATAAATTATTTTTTATATTATTGGTAAAATATCATAATATTAACTAATTGGAACATTATTTAAATACATATTTACTACTTCATAATATCATGTCTAAAATGAACATTTTATTTCTCAAAAGCATTTTTTAACTGCAATACCAAACACCTAAAATTTTCAAAAGCACTTCTCAAAAGTATATTTCCACAGCACTTTTCAAAAGCACTTTTCAAAAACATTGCCAAACACACCCGAAATCACAACCAACACATACAACACATCCAGTGCATGTATTGCGAAACATACAAAAGTGTACAGGCAAAACACATATGTGACAACAGAACAACCAGGAGGCAGAACTGAGAATAATAAGAAGTAGCTAAGCAGACATTCTTTAGGAATTGCAGCCTCAAGACTTGGGACATTCGGTGGTGAAGTGAAAGTGCCTCTTTTCCCTGCTGCTTGTGTTCAAGCTTATCCCAATATTTCCACTTTTTTACAAGGAAAGGTAAGGAATTTGCCAAAAAAGATCTGGTTTCGACACATATTGAAGGAAGAAATTATTTCTAATCTTCCTACAGACACCAAGTAGGCTGTATTTTGCAATTCTGCAGTTACATAATGATCGGCAATGAACCATATATACAGTTGTCAAACGAACTCAATTATTACAACAAAGTTTTGACATGTGACCTTTTAAACATCAAGTAACATGGCACTCACCACAGCAGAAGGATCTTGTTAATCATCTTTCAGCAGTGACAGTGGAGTTATCTCCATTAGACAAAGATACAACATCTGTAGTTACAGTTACAGCCTCTGACTCGTTAGCTTCAGCATCACTCTGATAAACACCCAAGGAGTAACAATGTAATAAGATTCAATGGGCATTTAGGATTTTATCACAATGAAAAAAGGTAATAAATAACAATTTTCAATACTGTTTTCTGAGTTAGCAAAACCTGCTCAGCAGTCTTTACAGTTGGATCCGGGATTGCTACTGTAGAAACCTTTGAAAGGTCTCTCAAAACACCCTGCAAATGAGAACTTCCCAACTGAATGACCAAAGAATTACAAGTAATTATTGAAGATTATAAGAATCATGAATCATCCTCCGCAAGTTACTAAAATGCAGAAGACATAATGTATTGCTTAAAGGATACGTTTACTTCTGAGTCATCAAACAAATTAAGGTTAAGTGGTGCCAGAAACAAATCAACTGGAAGTATAGAACTGAATATCAAGGTTATAATCTTGCCAAACTCTTAATATACACCTCTGACAATCAGAAGGACTAATCATAAATTTGTGTGATTAAATATCATTAGAATTGCAAAGAATGCATTAACAACAAAGAGTTAGAAGACTGTCAATCATCTTATAGTACTCTCTCTTGAGTTCACAATCTGCATGCAATTAAATGGAGAATAGACTTATGAACAACTCTTTCCTGGTTTAGACAAACCTTATTTGCCCACTTGAGTCCACATGCATTGCAAAGAGTCCTTGGACCAGCAGGTCCACGACGCATCATAGGAGTTCTCTTAGAGCTGATTCCACAGTGTGTACATCTACACAGTAAAAAATGCAAAATGAAGGAGAGAATCTATAGGAACATAACAAATGATAGCTGAAGTGAAAACTACAACTTCAACTGAGGGGTGATATCAATCCCATGATAATTTCTTTTAAAAACAACATTATTTGATCATTGGAAAAGCTACTCACAAAACTTCTTGCATGTTCTCATCTTGCCCAGAACCTGGTGATCCGCTCCATCCTGGAGAGGCTGAGGCTACTTCTTCAGAAATTGCCTTGGATGATGTGAATTGACCCTTCTTACGTTGCATCCTAACAAACCACACCTAGTATGTTAGCAAGTGACTTGAAGAACAATCTTGTCTTTGAGGAAAGAAGAACGTGGAAAAAGAGGTGAAACCAATTGTTGAAATACCTGAGGGCCACTTCTTTCCGCACGGTATAGCGGATTTTCTTCTCAAAGCACCGCTCTTTTCTCTTCTCCCGGAACCGGTTTAAAGAAGCAGCTCTCTGTGGGTGAATTGACCTCCCAGGAAAGTCACTCAAGCCCTAGGAGAATGCCATTAAAGATGTTAAAAAAAGAAAAGGAACAAAAACAGAACCCTCTTAAAAGAACTAATCACAAGATAGATAGGATGATTGATCTAAAGCGCACCCTTTGAGTAACAGAGACTGTCCCCATTGCAGGAATGCCTGAAGGGATTTCATATCCACCTAGAAGTAACAACACCGCCTGTACCTGAAAATATCAAGCACCACAAATCATGACTTTCCTTTTCTTACTTCATATTTGAAACTTTAAGCCCTAATAGCATCCACTTCAATTGAGGAGAAAAGAGAGGATCTTTCTTGCATAACCCACGACATTATTTAGAAACAAAGCAATTCAGTAATTAACGGTATAAACGAGAATATAGATGCAAAAACCAATGAGTCATCAGCTAAATTAGCATTAAAACAGGATAGGCCACCACATAATTCACCAACCTACCAAAAAAATCATTAAATCCATCCAATCAGCCTAAAACCAGATGCAACAAGTGAACAATTTCAATAAAAAATTCAACATTTAAAAAACAAACATACGTATCAAATTCAAAACTAAAAGGCCCAGATGAAAAGGAAAACGAACCTTGTCAGGAGAAACGGAATCAAAGACATAAACCTCCCCTTGAAACGATAGGGTGAGCTGATCAGCGCCACCATTACCAGGAGCAGAGGTTGAATCAGATCCTTGACCATAAACGTGGGCATGAGAAGCTTCGTCCATGCCATTATTCATAACCGCAACAACGGCACCGTTTTCTTGAAATCCAATCTGAGGGTTATCCACGGACTCTTCCCCTCCTCCGGCTCCGCCTGGAACGTCATCGTCTTCTTCTTCGTCAATGTTCGGTTGCATGTTCGCGGCACCTGAACCGTACATTGGCGTTGGCTGGTGATTCGAATTCGCCATTCGTTTTGCATTACAAATTACCACAAAATCTCCCCCAAAAGGGGAAAAATAAAAACAAGAAATACAACAGATTATTATAAAATTAAATATATAGAGAAACTCAGGAAGAGAAATTAAAACTAAGGTTAAAGAATTTAAAAAAAAAAACCAATAATTTATAATGAAAAAAATTTAAAGTGAAATTCTGGGCTTAATAAATAATTAATTAATGTGAAGCGATTGAGACGGAATGGAAGCAGGTTGGGGAGGATGGAAGGAGATGAGAGGGTTGAGATAAGGCCCTTGATTCATGATCATATTTACGGTTTTATGCCACTCACTAAGAAAAAGAGTTGGGGACTGTGATTGGTGGTGTGCTTCTTACCTAAGGACAACATTAAGGGTTTCGATAGAGAAACCAATAGGTATATGAAAAAGTTTGAAAGTCACACGTGTTTTTATCATGAATTTTTCTGTTGAATAGATGTTGTAGCTCTTAATAATCAATGTATTTGCAATCGAGCCGTCTAAACTTTTTTTTAATGGAAAATATTGAGAAAACTCTAAAATTCTACTATTCAACTATATCAACTCCAACAGCCATGACTATGTCAGAAAGAAACGACCCCCAACAGCTCCCTGACGGTCTCTTCACCAAATGCAAACCATCACCAGCACCCTATACCCACTTAACCATAAAATTTGCAACAATATTACAAGCTCTCGGCACCTTCTCTAGCTTGACAGTCCAGTGTCACTAAAGCATCCCCATAATCTATCGAACAAGCGAGCATACATGTTCCCCTCTCGATCCTCGGCATAGTAATTGTAAGGCCTCAATATTATCACTCTCCATAACCACCTATCAGAATCCCTTAGCCCAAGGCACCTTTAATCCATCTAACACCGCCCACAGCTCCGAGTGGAGCACCGACGTGATTCCAATCTTCTTGGAGAACCCGACATCCCAGCTCCCATAATAGCCGCGGAACAGCCCCCAGTCCTCACCTGACACAACCCCGTCAACATTCGTCTTCACCCATCCTAGCTCCAGACAGCGCCATCGCAAATTTCCAGTCCCCGTTCGCCTCCGACTCTCCAAAACAATAGCAACATAGATCCCAGCATCCTGTAAGCATCCTAGCTGCTTGCAAACCTCGTAATCGAGCCATCAATTCCCTTTTTCGCCTACCAATACTACCAAAAACTTTCCCATTCTAATCCGACGCATCAACCACAAACTGTTGGACGAATTCAACAAGCGAGCAATTGTCATCCCAACACAACGTATCAAAGCCACTGTGAAATAAACAACCAGAAAAAAAAAAATTTAAACGTCTTAGTCCCACTGGGTCGACTAGAGTCTCATTCAACACTAAATCAGATTTAATGCGCTGGAGATGATACACAGAAGAAAACTGATATCGTCGTTCCCATGATGCATTATAAAGAACTCGGTCGAGCAGCTCGTGAACCCGACCTTGACACCATGTAAACTTAGGTCCTTTGAACCCCAAATCCTTAAGATTGTTGTCAAATAGAAAGGTTTGAAAGCGTTTGCAAGTTGCCACACGACTCACCAACCCACCTTGCTTCTCATCCGTATGCAACAAAGCATTAAAATCACCCAAAAGTACCCAAGGTTCAACTATACCCTGTGCTACTGCATTCAGTCCCGTCCACAGGGTTCTCTATTTCCGGCTATTCGAACTACCATAAACTGCAGTATATAAAACTCGTTGCTACGAAACTATTGCAAAATGCACAAACTGGCTATGATTACATAGAACCTCGACGCGCACTGATTCATCCCAATGAATCCAAATCCCACTAGAAAAACCTTTAGCTTCCACTCTATGAGACCAATTAAAGCTGGATTTCTTAATCACCTTGTTCGCTCTCAAACCACTAACCCTAGTTTCAAGCAACACTACTACGGCTGGATGGTGAATCTTCAGATACTCCTGTAGCATAGCCCCTTGACAATTCCAACTAATAATATTAAACTCCATAACAAGCACACTGAGAAAAGAGATAAGCAACAACCTGATAATTCTTACTATCCCTCTGACGGCCCTGATCCTAGCTGCTAAACACCGTCCCTGGGAAGATCACCATCGGCACTATCACATTCCCCAGTAGTCTCCAATCGCTCAACAATACCTTCCATAGTCGAGCGTAGAAGAACTAAAGCAACACCTCCTCGCATGCACACCCCAAACCAAGGGATCTCTTTCTGGTCATCCCGCCATTTGAGTTTGACTATGTTAACATCATTCTCAGAACATTCAACCAATGTCACATCCTCCTCCCCTATTTTATCTTCCACAGATCCTTCCTCCCGCTGAGCATTCTGGTCCAAATTCTCGTAAACCACAATAATCGTATCACATTGAGGATTCAAGGTGGAAGTAACCCTTTTAGTAGAGAACCGAATCGACTTCCCATCCATCTGGCCATTGGATACCCAAGGAGCAGATGGTAATACATCTGTCATTTCGGCTCCCAAAGATAGAGGTGGTACGAAGCTCGCATGGCCATTACTCCCCTCACTGTTCTGTCTAGGCTCAGAAGTCACTGCTCGCTTACCTTTTTCCTTAGCTAAAAATCAGCATTCAGTTACACCTTTGCTGCCCATGCTTTACGGTGATATCCCCACCAGTCTATCATCTCCCAATCCCTGCACAAATTGCGCCACATGCGCACCTTCATTCTCACCTCCACGTCCAAAAGAACACTGGACTTCAATCCGATCCTCACACCACCCCAATCTTTAATGCCTGACGTACCACGTTGCTTACTCGTCCACTGTGGTCGACTCGAAGTCCTCATCCTCAATTTGCTTAGCAACATTAATCGGTTTCTCCTACTCCATCTCCACCACCTCATCTGGAACCATCCGGTCCTTGTTCTTAAGACATACCTCCTTCATGTGGCCATAGCATCCGCAACAATAACATATATTCAACAATGACTCGTACTTAACTCGATGCAATTGATCCTCAATATGAATTTTAGATCAATACACATCGCCATCCAGGCAAACTGGCCTCTGCTTTCGCTCTGTGTTATCATCAATCTTTATGATTCGCCCAACTAGCTCGCCAATCACTTTCAATAGGCTCCCCTTAAATAAATTACCTAATAGCCCTGAAAACCGAATCCAAGCCATCACCTCTGTCAGAAGGGCTGACGGATGAAACCCCATCCGCCATGGTTGCACCGTTAAATATTTCCTAAAGATAACAAACGGCCCTCTGGCCAGCACTGGCGTGTAATCCTCAATCGCTTGAAATCGCACCAAGAAGTATTCATTATCTAAATCCATCAACCGGAAGTGCCGAGAAGGATTCCATAGGGCATAAAGTTTATTGTGAAATGCACTATAACCAATTCGTCGACCTAGTAGTTTAATAATAATCGACTCACTCATATTCTCCTCTATTAACTGATGAACCCGCGACGAGAATTTGATCGACGACACCCCATTCATAGTCTCAGTAACCACATCCCTATCCTTGAGTGCGATGTCATCATCTTCAATTACCCTCTCATTCGGTAGTCTCGTTCATCCACTACTCCCCAACGGAGCATTAGTCCCCCCACTGTCGGCGCTAGCCCATCGGCGATAGAAGAGCTCTCTTCATCTCGAAACCTGACTTTCTTGGTGGCCCTAGCAATAGCATTTGCTGCCGCCTCATTCCCCAGGTCTCGCGGTCAGTTTTCCACTTTTCCTCAGTCTAAACTTCTACTACTTAAGTTCAGTTAAATTTAATATTGATTTCATTTTTTATAATTACCGAACTAATAAATTTGTTACACTGAAAATGTCATTGTGTTCGAATGTGACGTCAAATTAGTATGAAGTTTGAAAAATATATCAAACTTGATGAGTTGAAATTAAAAAGTCGTACTAAAATCGCAGCTCAATACGGAAAGATATTATCCACAATCTTTTATAGATTTTCATTATCATCAAATCCCGTCATGTATAACCGGCTTAAGCTTATTGATGATGAAGATGTCCAAACAAATTACCAGTTAATTGCAAATCTAAAAATATGGCAGCAGAGTTATATGTGGAGTTGGACGATGCTGAGCAGGGAAATGTGGCAGCTAAAGTTCCAAGTTCACCCAAACTACCTGTGAATATTTTCCCACTGGTGTGTCGAGATTTTGCAAGCTTTACACTGATATATCATCAGCTTCTCTAGAGGGACGATCTTCAGTTTAATGTACCTTTGGATAATCTGTATCAATTTGCTCCTCCATTGATTTCTGGCAACATTCAATACCCTATATTCGAATTAATTGAGGAGTAGGTCATAGAATGGCAATTCATGGTAATACGCATCAGTACAACAAACCCGGTCCGTATCTAGATGAGGACATGCAACCTTTGGCATATATGTTATCGAGATTCGGTTTATGTTCGATAGTGCAGAACATCCGGTTGGGGACGTTGTGGGTTCAAAGCTTGTCAAATTTGTCTCAAATCATAGAGCCTATTGCCTTTCACAATTAACCATGACTGTTGACATTTGTAATAGCAGCACATTTTGCTGTCACTGAACCATGATTCCTATAGGAGACAAGATGAGTGAAAAGGCTGGAGATTAAGCAGCCTTTGGAGATAGTTTTAGAGAACTTACATCATTTGAAGATTTTATTTTGTAATGTGATCTTCAGGCTAAAAGTATTAACAACGCGAAACAAGAGTGAACTTTAGAGAAACAGAGCAATGAATCTGTTTAAAACAACAAAAGTGATTAAACTTCATACCCAGGGTTTACTTTCTGTTGAACATCTCCATAACTTTCCAACTCATCTATATCTTCCAAACTACCCAAAAACAGAGGCAATCTTTGATGCAGTTTCACCGGTTGGATCGAAAGTATCCTACTTTTACCATCCGAACCTTTGCCTCCAGCTTGCTCTGCAAGATAACTTAGAGGGTTTGCCTCGTAAACCAGCCGCAGATGGTCCCTTGGATTCATTGCTATTCCACCGTACAACACAGTCCTATGGAAATCAGCAACCAACGAACATATATACCGAGCTGAATATTTCTTAGGGAATTTGCCTTTGCCTTGTCTTACTGTATCAATGTATTGCCTTAGACCTTCAGGCCAATCAAAATACCTTGCATCATTGACAGAATATATTTGACCTGAAATCATCAAGTAGGCCGAGCTTGAATTATTAATGGGATAAAAAAAAACAATATTAATTTCATACTTTCATATGATAAGAGTTCCCATTTAATCAAACTGTTAATGAAGACCATCAGTAAGAAAATCCAAATAGGATACCATTGAATTTGTGAAGCAAATATCAGATATCTCAATGAATTCCATGAGCATAACATTTTAACCCTCAAGATTCCAGTATGTTTACCTCGAGGCGGAATTCTAATGCTTGGATGTGTGAGAATAAAGTCTCCCGTTGAATGATCTAAGGTAAATGCATGTGTTCCTGAGCCAAAGCTAGCACATAGGATTGTGGCAGATGAATAGAGGACATAGCCAGCAGCTACAAGCTTTGTTCCACTCTGTAGCGAATTCAGCAATGCCTTCTCTCCCGTCGGTTGATTATCTAGCTCTGTGAGCCGGTTATATACCCCAAAGATCGTTCCAGTGGGAATAGAAGCATCTATATTTCGAGAACCATCAAGGGGATCCAATACAACCACAAAGGGACCATCATCATTGATCCAAATTGGAGCATCATCTTCTTCTGAAGCCATCACTGAAACTTTTCCTGAATTTCTAAGAGATGACAATATGATTTCATTCTGCAGGAAAAAAAACCAAAATTTTAGCATATCAGAAAACTTTAATTCTTTTTTCCCTACTCAATTCCTTTTACTCTAGTTTAAAAAAAAATTGACAGGGGCATTGAAAACCTAAAGTTCGACTGATTTACATCTTTAAAATCAATCTGTTTCTGTATCAACTCAACCTCGTTTCTTGCTCTAATAATTTGCAATGATTCAATCATTCATACTACTAAGAATTCATGTCAATTATAATCGAAGCCAAACTATTTAAGAGTTATATGCCCAACAATATACCAGTGCACCATGAAAATACTACTTAAAGGGAAAAAAGAGCAATATTTTCATGAAATTCAATGACAAAATTAGCATAGTTAAACATACTGCCACAATATCAAGCGGCTTTGGCTTATCCCTATCCGAAGCAGCGGCCCCGGATGTGGCACCAGTGAGAGCTGAATGTTTCCCGAGAGCAGAATTAAAGGGAGAAGCCACAAGAGCAGCAATTCTCTTGCAAGCAAACTGTATATGATAAAGCAAAACAAGTAAATCATCTCCTACATCTAGTCCTCCTTTCCCAACATAGTCCATCAGTGAAGAGAACCCATTTGCACCATCACCACCACCACCAGCAGCAGTCATGTCCATCTGAGACTTAGCCAAAAACCCACAAAAAGAAGCCATTTTTGGTGGGGGATAAAAGCTCAACCTGTGGGTAGGACAGAAGTGGGGTTTTGGAGGGAAAGGATGGAAAGTTAGATGGAAAAGTGGAGATGGGTACGAGATGGTGGGAGACAATAATTGTTGCATATTAGTATAATAGAATGTTTTGATGTGTTGGAACAGTAAAGAGGTGAAAAGAACTGGTAATGGGAAATAGAATCATGGGATCATATCAGAACTTGGAGATTGAGGATTGAATGTTTCAAAGGAATATAAGGTGGGATTTGGCTTTGGCTTTGGTTTTGGGTGGATATAGCGTAGCAGTGTGAGAGTGTGATTAGAACACAGTGTAGGATAAAAAGGATGGAAAAACGTCTGTTATGAAGGCTCGGTTCTCTAGCTGTCTTTCTTTTTTAAGGCACTATTCCAAATATTTTTTTTCTAAAAATATCCCAATATCATTTAAATAAGGGTAAATTTTCAAAATAGTCATTTTTGTTTACCTCAAATTACATTTTAATCACTAAGCCGTTAATTATTGTTAACGGTGTAACGATAAGCTGACATGACACGTTAAATTAGCATTTCAAACAAAACTTTTAGGTTAAATTATACAATTGGTCTTTATATTTTTTCATTTTTTTCATTTTGAGCATTTTTTTCTTTTAAGAGTTCTTTAAGTGTTCTTTTAAGAACGAATCGGGATAAATCGTGCCTCAAAATAGGGCCACACGTGTGGACCACACGGCCCCCTCACACAACTATATTCCTCTTGAAACCCTAGGATATTTGATTGTTACATGGCCTATGACCCTCCACACGACCTCCCACACAGTTGTGTCTCCGTTGAAGCCTAATTTTGCATGTCCCACACAGCCACAGCCTAACCACACGACCGTGTAACCCCTCCACGTGGCTTAAGGTATTGTACACTAACTGACCACACGGGCGTGTGCCCCTATTTTACAATTTTACCCAAAATTTTCGTAAACTGTTTAATTTAAACCCTATATGATCCCTGATTTTTTAGTGATTTATTTCATTTAATTGAGTCCCTGACAATATAAATAATGCTGAAATCAATGATTTAATTGGCTAAATTACTATTATATATGCATGATTTAGGACTATTACATGCCTACTATGATTGAATCACTGATGAATTGTTATTGTTACTTGTAATACTGTACATCGATTACATGATCAACATCTTATTGCTACTGATAAATTGAATACATGATAAGCATGACTAATGCTACTGATGAACTAGAAACATGATGAGCCTGTTTACTGTTTTATATAATACTATTGCAAGCATGATATACTGTATTGCATGGGGTGGGACAACTGTGTGGTGGAAGTGCTGACAGTTTAATAATCGACAAACAATGGTGGTTTATCCATAATTTATATTGACAGCTTTAATCTGCAACTAAGTTGTGTATTCACAAGTGCTAACAGCGTATTAACCTACAAACATTAGTGGTATCCATAATTCATACTGGCATCTTTTATCTACAAACCCGTTGTGTAATCACAACTACTAGCAGCGTATTAACTTGCAACACTGGTGGCTCAACCACAAACTGGAGTGTTATGGTTAGAGGAGTTTTGGGGAACTCATACTGAGGAGTGTAACGGAGTATGGGTAGGATTATTTCGGTTAAATTGAAATCGCATTTATATTGACATTTTTAAAGCATGTTGAATGAACTGTTTAAATATTGTTATTCTATATGAATGTTACTGTGATGACAATTGTTAAATTGTATGCTTAGTTATTGTTCTGCACTAGTTTACTTGTAATAGGACTCACACTGAGCTTTATAGCTCACTCCCTTTTATTTCTATCTCTATAGATAACCAATCAGATTAGGATATGGACAAGGCATCAGAAGGTTCTTGGCTCGGTTTCATTTATTAAAATCCAGTAATTGATATTTTTATTATTCAGAGACTATAATTTTGTTTTGAACTGTGGCATGGGACATATAATTTGGGTTTTTTTATATAACTTGCACAACATTTTATTTGATTTAGGATATCAACTTAGGAATATTAATTAGTTAGACATGAACCCCGATTTTTATTAAAAACATAGTAAATATCACTTTTCCGCTACGAAATTATAATTAAAATTTTGAGTAATAAATAAATTGGTAATTAACTAAGTTTTTTTCTAAAATAATCAAATGCTTTAAATTGATTGTTTTAAAAACTCAATTATTGGACTTTAAATTCGCTTTTAATCCATATTAGGCTTACTTTTAATGTTTAATTTTGATTATATATAATCCCAATATTGTATTTATTAAAGTTTATGTTTTAAGTATTTATTTATTTCAAATTTTAAGAGATTTTTAAGTCTTTTAAGTTGTTTAGAAGTTTTTATATTTCCTACTTAGACAAGAAATTTTAGTACAATTAAGACTACTTCTTGTTGCCAATTTATGTAGTCTATATAAAGGCATTCATTCATTCATTGTAAATTAAATATTTCTTTGAAATTAAGATAAGTACTCGGTGGAGTTATTCTTTTAAAATATTCAGTTCTTGTTTATTTTCAAAAGTGTTTTTTACTAACTTTATTTAAGATTTTGGAGAAAGTTCTTAAAACTTCAATTTGTTAATAATTTTTTCTTAAACAGCTGATTAGAGTCAATACTTGAGTTTGTTGGGATAATTTTATCTCGAATGGCCCAATTGGACATCTTATCCATTTATATATCTCCATCAATTTCATCTTTCCCTAACTTAGAGGTAGATCATTATGGTAGCCTAGGGGGACATTAGCCCCTCCAAAATTTTGAGAAATTTTGATTTCTCCCTTGAAGTTTATTAAAAATTTCAATTAGGCCCCAAAATTTTGAAATTTTTAATTTTTCCCTTAAAGTTTTAGAAATTTTAATAAGGTCTCAAATTTTTGAAAATTCTCATTAATCTCACAAAAAAATTTAAAATTTCAATTAGATCCCCCATTTTTAAAAAAAAATCTCATTAAACTTCTAAAATTTTTGGACCCCCAAAACTTAGTCTTAAGATCTGCCACTACCATAACTCATCTCTTATTTCAGTTTTTGGTTATTTTATTACTTGGTTTGTTTTTCTTGACTTATTTACATTCAATCTTCAGTTTTTTTTCAGATCAAGAAAGCAATTCTAAGCAATTTCTTTCAAGTCAATTTTCAAAGAAAATTCGATCAAACTTCTTTGAGTCTAGAAACAACTTAGATTCTTGAACTTTTGGAGTACTCTCCTCTATCTCTCTCTTTCCAATTTTCTAATTAGTTTTTCCTAAAAGCCCCTAAAACTAATAGATTTACACATGCAATTTGAATGTAAAACAACAGACAATCCTCATTCCACAGTTGGCCACCACTTGATTGCTATATATATTCTTCCTTATCCTTTCCCTCTACAAAAATTGAACCCTAAATCCTTTCAAATCAGTCAAACTCAACATCAGCCTAAGTTTCTTCTTTTATGTTGTTTATGTTTCTAGAAAAAAAATAATTTTGTTACTATAGCAGTATCTAAATGTAACACCCCTTACCCTTGTCCGACGCCAGAATGGGGTACGAGGCGTTACTGTACTTAAACATGCTTGAACATACATAATCGAGCCATAGAATTTTATTCCAATTTAAAACTTGTCAATCATCCTCTTAATGTCCTTATCATGGGCCTACGAGGCCCAAAACATACATCGGGAAGGATTCGGGACTTGATCGGAAACTACTTAGAAAATTTTTGCTCAAAATAGGGCTATACGCCCGTGTGGGATGGGACACGCTCGTGTGGGCAGGCCGTGTGGTCGCACACACCCATGTCCCTAGCTCGTGTGGAATTTATTTTTCAATTTGAACCTACAGGGGTTTTCACAAGGCCTAGCACATGCTCGTGTTGATGGCCCGTATCCCTCACATGGCCATGACACGCCTGTGTCCTCACCCGTGTATGAAAACCTAGGTATTCTGTTTATGACGTCAGCAAACATTTAGGGACACACAGCCAAGTCACACGCCCGTGTGCTAGACCGTGTCCTCCATACGGCTGAGACACACTGCCGTGTCTCTACCCGTGTGTTTACTACTGGTCTATTTTGCATAATTTTAGGTGCAGAGGACACACGGCCTATCAACACGCCTGAACATGTGTCACACACGGCCTAGACACACGCCCGTGTGTCTACCCGTGTGGACAAATATAGGCTATTTTCCAAGCTCTTTGCCACCCTAAAACTTAATCAAATACAAGACCAACTTCAATATCACATAACATGACATTTATAAACATCTAGATATCCACAATTTAGGCAATCACATACCTCAAAGCATTACATTAACCATGCATCCTCATCATTCATTTTTCTACTTAAATATACAATATTATGTTATAAATGATGATGAACGATAAATTATACATATTTTTACCTCATGTTTAGCCTATATTTTGGATGAATTATTATTAATTTTGTGAGAATTGGTGCTCTTAATCCTTCTATTTCATATCTTATACTCAGGAGAGCATAGGGAAGAGAAGAGAACGGAAAATAGACCAAAAACCAGAGAAAATGGGCCAAAATGTAAAAACGCACGGCCCAAGAAGTAACCACACGGCCGTGGCACCTGGCCGTACCACATGAAGATCATACGGTCCAGCCTCCGACAAGCACGGCCAGGCCACACGGCCGTGCCTCCACTAATAGAATCACACGGCCTCTTGCCGAAATCACACGGGCGTGGCACACGGGCGTGTTCTAGTCATGAGGAAGAAGAATTTCACTCGGATTTGAATACTTAAAGGCTAAGAAAGGCTCTCCAAAACTCTATATAAAGACTCTAAGAGGCAACTCTAAGGGTGTACTTGATTTCCCCTTGCCAAGGGTAATCTTTTCCCTAAAGTGGGGAGTCGTCTCTCTGCCGACACGAAGAGTGAAAGCCAGGAATTACTCCAAGGGAAGCCGATTGATTCATCCCAGAAGCCGGAATTCTGTATCAAGACAGAAGATTTCCCTAAATTCCTTCAGGGGTTTTTTGGTTTCTTATGTTTTGTTGTTTTATTTCTTCTGAGATGTTTTCTTCTTTAATTATGAACTAAACCCCTCAAATACTTGAGGGGGATGAAGCCTGAGACAGATCTTGTTATTATTTATTCTTGAGTTATATGATAGATACTTGAGTTGTTCTTAATTATGTGTGCTTAATTCTTGATTTAATAATCCTAGGTATTACTTCAAGAATTAGATGTGTTTAGAGCAGAGGAGCAAAAGTCCCTGTGATAATAGTAGATCTACCATAATTAAGCGGAGTTGCATGCAACCCTAGACATAGGGCGACATAAATCTGCTAGATTAGGGTCAAACCTAATATGGGGAGCCATAGATCGAATTAATGCAACCTAGGAAGTTAATTAATAAAGGAACTTTAATTAACAACTTAGGCCTAATTGCTCGACGCCTCGACGGAGGGTTTAGCATAGGTTAGGGATCCCTACGGATCAAGTCAAGTGAATAAATCGTCTAGCTCAAGAACCAATAACAAGTGAAGTCTAGGTAGATTCTCCCTTAAGTATTGCTTATATCAATCAGCTTTTCCCTAAAGTTTTCCCCAATTTACTTTTTGTGCACTTTTAGTTAGTTTTAGAATTAGTTTAAATCAACTCTCTTTATTTTTAGGCTAGATAATAGAAAGGAAGTAAGTATTAGTACTTTTAGTTCCCTTAGGTATGATAACTCGGTCTTGCCACTAAACTATACTACTGTTCGACAGGTGCGCTTGCCTTTAAGGTCGTGATATTAGTTAGTTTTGGTGTGATCAGTTTTATAAATTTTATTACTTAATATCGCGAGTCGTTATCAAGTTTTTGGTGCCGTTGCCGGGGAACTAAAATATTAAGAAAACTCAATTTCTATTACTTTAGCCATTACTATATTTATATATATTTATTTATTTTTCTTTTAGTTTTATTTTCAGTTTTTATTTATTTATTTTTATTTTCTTTTAAATTTTTGAATTTTCTTTGCTTTTTCTTTTTAGGTATTATTAGTTTATGACAAGAAACAACCCAACTGGACCACTACTTTTTGACGAAGATCTAGAACCGACAGTTCGCAGAAATCGCAGAGAAATTAGACGCAGTTTACATTATCCAGGACAAAAAGAAGAACCTGAACCTACTGAAGAGATGGAAGCAAACCAGGATAATCAGCTACTTCCTATAGTAGGCGCAAATCCTATTGAGCAAAATCCTGCTCCGCGTATTATGTATGATTATGCTAGACCTAATTTAGAAGGCACTGAATCTAGCATTGTTAGACCTACTATTGCTGCAAATAATTTTGAACTGAAACCTAACACTATTCAAATGATACAGCAATTTGTTCAGTTTGATGATTTGCAGGATGAGGATCCTAACTCGCATCTAGCCAATTTCTTGAAAATATGCGATACATTCAAAATAAATGGCGTTTCTGATGATGCCATTCGTCTTAGGCTATTCCCATTCTCTTTGAGAAACAAGGCTAAACAGTGGTTAAATTCTCTACCACCAGGCTCAATTACTACATGGGAACAGATGACCAAAAAATTTTTACTTAAATATTTTCCTCCAGCTAAAACAGCTAAATTGTGAAACGGTATCTCTTCTTTTGTACAGATGGATCTAGAAACACTTTACGATGCATGGGAGAGATACAAAGATCTTTTGAGAAGGTGTCCTCATCATGGTTTACCTTTGTGGCTGTAAGTTCAAATCTTCCACAACGGTTTGAACCCTTTAACGAGACAGATGATTGATGCCGCAGCAAGAGGAACAATCAACAATAAAACACCCGAAGCGGCTTATGAATTTATTGAGGAGATATCATTAAATAACTATCAGTGGCAAGTCATGAGGACAAAGCAGACAAAAGCTGCAGGAGTTTATAATATTGATGCTGTCACCATGCTTACTAACTAGGTAGAACTTTTAAATAAAAAGTTTGATAATTTTGTTGGTTCTACGCAAACACATCCAGTGATGCAGCGTGACGCAATCCAGGGAAATTTGTTCAATCCAGATTACTCCTCTTATGGACATGGCATGGAAACTGAGCAAACCAACTATATGGGTAACAATTCTAGACCTCAAAATAACCCTTATAGTAATACTTACAATACAGGTTGGTAGAACCACCCCAATTTTTCTTGGGGAGGACAAGGGAATCAAAGACAACCACATCTTCCGGGATTTCAACAGCCACCTCCACAACAAGAGAAAAAGCCGAACCTTGAAGAGATGTTCACAAAATTTATGGCCGTATCAGAAACCCGTTTTCAAAATACCGAAACGGCACTAAAGAACCAGCAAGCATCAATTAAAGGCCTTGAGAATCAAATTGGTCAACTCGTCAAGCTAATTTCAGAAAGACCACAAGGTGGACTCCCAAATAACACTGAGACCAATCCAAGAGAGCAAATTCATGCCGTCAGTACAATAGAAAAGGAGACATTAACCAAAGACAATCCAGAATCAAGCGAGGAACCTGAGTTGAATAAAGGTAAGGTAGAGGTAAGTAGCAATACGCCAGACATCAAAGAATACAAGCCTCGTATCCCATACCTAAACGCATTAAAGAAAGACCAGTCAGACGAACAATTCGGTAAGTTTCTTAAACTCTTAAAGAAATTACATATTAACTTACCTTTTGTTGAAGCAATTTCGCAGATGCCGAAATACGCGAAGTTCCTTAAAGAACTTCTGACAAATAAAAAGAAGTTGGAAGAATTAGCCACAGTGGAACTCAACGAAGAATGTTCAGCTATTCTCCAAAATAAACTGCCAACAAAACTGAAAGACCTAGGGAGTTTTACTATTCCTTGTTTAATTGGTAGTTTACTTATTGATAAAGCCTTAGCTGATTTAGGTGCTAGCATTAATCTCATACCTTACAAAATGTTCAAGCAACTAGGTCTAGGGGAACCACAGCCCACTATGATGAGTATTCAATTAACTGATAGATCTGTTAAATATCCTAGGAGAATCATAGAAGATCTGCTAGTAAAGGTAGATAAATTTATATTCCCTGTTGATTTTGTTGTGCTTGACATGGATGAAGATATTGAGGTACCTTTAATTTTAGGGCGTCCCTTCAATTAGCAACTGCCAGAACTATAATTGATGTAGGAACAGGTAAGCTTACACTACGTATAGGTGATGACAAAGTTACTTTACAAGCTTGGAACTCGATTAAGACTGCTGATAATAATATAGTTACGAGTTCTTGAAAAAACACTAAACTCACCACCCAACCTTCTGTGTAGGATACGCTCCACATAAAGGCAACCCAATTACAGACAAGTCCATCCAAGGGAGATACACCTGAAAAGCGAATGCTTCAGATCGAGGAACTAGATAAGTGGCTGAACTATCATGAAAAGGCCAAAGTATGCCAAACCAACCCAGAGCATCACCAAGCTGACCCTCAGGTACAAACGAATCAACTCAAGGTAGGGGATAATGTAATCTTAGGGGAAGACGATCCTCGAGTCTTGAATTCAAAAGAGCATACAAGTGATACACCTTACTTCACGGTAAAAAAAATCTTTTCCTATGGAACAGTCGAGATAAAACATGAGTCATTCGGCACTTTCAAAGTAAATCACACTCGACTCAAATCCTACGTTGATAATAAAATAGTAAGCAGGATAGAAGAGTATCAACTCTTTAAACCACCGTGAACGTACAAGCTCGAGCAAAGTCGAGCTTAGACTATAAATAAGCGCTTCTCGGGAGGCAACCCGAGCACTAACTTAGTAGCTTTTCTTTTATTTTTGATTTTAGTATTTTTATGCATCAACTAACCCTTTTTAATGCAGAAAATTAAGACCACACGGCCATGCCCACGGGCGGATCTGAGACAGTGTAAACACTTCAAACAGAGACACGGTCGTGTACCAAGGCCGTGTATAAATAGAGCACAAATTTTCTCAAAACACGGACCACCGATATATAGCCACGGCCGTGCGATATGGCCGTGGCAACCTTTCGAATTCAACACGGGCTTGCACAAATCCCTACGCCCGTGTCCTCAGACCGTGGCCAACATTGTCAATTAAGACACGGCCGTGGAACATATCACATAACCGTGTGCCCTCCCATACGACCGTGGGAGTAGCGAAGCCTCATCGCACAAGGCCGTGGGACGTCCTACACGACCGTGTGAAGTACAAACAAGATCGCACACGGCCATGCAATATGGCCAACACGGGGTAAACCTGAGCCACACGGACGTGTGCCTCTATTCTACCTTTCAGTTCTATCTTTCTCATTTTTCATTTTTATTTTTCCTTTATTAGTCTCATTTTTATTTCGAATCTTATTTTTATTATGTTAACTCCTTTTAATCATTACATTATTAAGTATTTTTAGAACTTAGTTTATTATTTTTCTGTTATTTATTTTTCTATCTTTCATATCGGCCAATCCCTAACGAGCAATCTCTATTAATCCAAAAGTCCCACGACTAATTAATATTTTTGCAGTTTCAAAAAGGAGCTCTACAGCTCATATTCAACCGAAAATGGGAACACCCTGCCACAATTGCCGACTCTTCCTCACAAGTTCATCCTAAATTCAGGGAGTTTCAATCCTCCCCCTATCTTATGATATTATACTTCTCTTGCTATCTATATCTTTGTACATTGAGGGCAATGTACATCTTAAGTGTGGAGGAGAAGTTACTTTAAATCTATAATTATCTATAAAATCTTTGAAATTTTTCATGCTTTGTTCTCAAATAATTCTCAGTCTCCTAATAGAAATTAATTCTGATTGATTTATGATTTTATTGATATGTTGAGAATTAAGATATAGGTGCCTGTACTCTGATTATTCAAACTTTAAAACATTAGGGAATCAAGCATGATAAGTTGAAATTTTTGAGAACCCCAATTTTTGCATAAGTTATTTCTTTAATTCTAAGTATTATCTTAAAATTTGAAATTCACAAGATTGACATCAAAAAGCCATAATTCTGGTGAGATTTTGAGCCTTTTGAGCATACATTCTTTCGTGCTCACTTTTATTATTGCTTTGAGTGAGTCAACACTGATTTGTTATTCTAGAACTTGCTTTGATTATACGCATCAAGACCACATCATTGATTTGATATACCGAAATGATAAAGGCACTTAGGATTTAACCTACTTACTCCACAAAGGCCTACCTCCATAATTTAACCCCTAGTGAACCCCGTTGAGCCTAACAACCCATTCTTTGACTTACCTTCTAATTATTAACCAATAACCCATTTTTTATTGAATTTCATTCAATTACGTTGACCCTTATTTTTGCCGAAATTTGAGTTGAAATTATTATCTAGCTTTATTCTCTTTTCCAGCATGTAAAGTTGTAAATATTCAAGATTATTATGAATTGTTCTAAAAAAAAGGAGAAAAACATGTATTTACAATTAAATTCAGTTGTCATATGTAATAGTTCAAAAGTTTTTGCATATTTCTATTTAAAGGCTACCCAGGCATGAACGATATTATCATAAAAACTAGCCCTAGAAATATGTTCCCAGTGATAGAGATTTTTTTAGCTAGATAACTTTTCAGTTCAATCTCGATTCTAACCCTTCTTTTGCAGCCTGTGACAACACCCCTAACCAAGCCCTGTTACAACCCTTACAAGACCTTTTGATTGATATGTCATGTCAATCTATAGTGGTGGAGATGTGATTTCCTTGCAAGCCTATGGTAATAACTTTTCAGGTTGACTAGAGAGTGCTTAATTTTTGAACCCTAAACACTTCGAGTGGATAGAGTGAATCTTTAGTGAGGATGTCAACTTCTGTTAACTAAGATGGAGAGATAATTACTTAGGAGAAGGGAGAAAGCTTATGTTTCAATGATAAAATTCTCAACTTAGATTGATTGAGTCTTTAATGTTATTTTGATTGAATTTTCAGTGTATGATTTCCTGTGGATTAATTTGAAACATTATTGATAAAGATTGTAGGTTGAGAAGAATGATTCTTTATTAGGGATTGAGATTTTGCTTGAGGACAAGCAAATGCTTAAGTGTAGGGGTATTTGATGAACGATAAATTATACATATTTTTACCTCATGTTTAGCCTATATTTTGGATGAATTATTATTAATTTTGTGAGAATTGGTGCTCTTAATCCTTTTATTTCATATCTTATACTTAGGAGAGCATAGGGAAGGGAAGAGAAGAGAACGGAAAATAGACCAAAAACCGGAGAAAATGGGCCAAAATGTGAAAACGCACGACCCAATAAGTAACCACACGGCCGTGGCACCTGGCTGTGCCACATGAAAATCACACGGTCCAGCCCTCGACAAGCACGGCCAGGCCACACGATCGTGCCTCCACCAATAGAATCATACGGCCTCTTGCCGAAATCACACGAGTGTGGCACACGGGCGTGTTCTAGTCATGAGGAAGAAGAATTTCACTCGGATTTGAATACTTAAAGGCTAAGAAAGGCTCCCCAAAACTCTAGGAGGCAACTCTAAGGGTGTACTTGATTTCCCCTTGCCAAAGGTAATCTTTTCCCTAAAGTGGGGAGTCGTCTCTCTGCCGACACGAAGAGTGAAAGCCAGGAATTACTCCAAGGGAAGCTGATTGATTCATCCCAGAAGCTGGAATTCTACATCAAGACAGAAGATCTCCCTAAATTCCTTTAGGGGTTTTTTGGTTTCTTATGTTTTGTTGTTTTATTTCTTCTAAGATGTTTTCTTCTTTAATTATGAACTAAACCCCTCAAATACTTGAGGGGGATGAAGCCTAAGACAGATCTTGTTATTATTCTTGAGTTATATGATAAATACTTGAGTTGTTCTTAATTATGTGTGCTTAATTCTTGATTTAATAATCCTAGGTATTACTTTAAGAATTAGATGTGTTTAGAGCAGAGGAGCAAAAGTCCCTGTGATAATAGTAGATCTACCATAATTAAGCGGAGTTGCATGCAACTCTAGACATAGGGCGACATAAATATGCTGGATTAGGGTCAAACCTAATATGGGGAGCCATAGATCGAATTAATGCAACCTAGGAAGTTAATTAATAAAGGAACTTTAATTAACAAATTAGGCCTAGTTGCTCTACGCCTCGACGGAGGGTTTAGCATAGGTTAGGGATCCTTACGGATCAAGTCCAGTGAATAAATTGTCTAGCTCAAGAACCAATAACAAGTGAAGTCTAGGTGGATTCTCCCTTAAGTATTGCTTATATCAATCAGCTTTTCCCTAAAGTTTTTCCCAATTTACTTTTTGTGCACTTTTAGTTAGTTTTAGAATTAGTTTAAATCAACTCTCTTTATGTTTAGGCTAGATAATAGAAAGGAAGTAAGTATTAGTACTTTTAGTTCCCTTGGGTACGATAACTCGGTCTTGCCACTAAACTATACTACTGTTCGATAGGTGCGCTTGCCTTTAAGGTCGTGATATTAGTTAGTTTTGGTGTGATCAGTTTTATAAATTTTATTACTTAATATCGCGAGTCGTTATCAAATGACATTCACTTTGCATAAATTAAAACTTAATCAATATTAGCCCAATTCCAAAGGCCATTACAACATGACTTAAGTAACATCAATAGCCAACACATTTGGACACCCAATATGACATATATCAAAATGACCAAGTTCCTATATATGGCTGAACTTTACTATACCAAAATGAAATGCTTGATAGTGTGACTTCGAGCTCAATCTTTAACGATCCCCGAGCTAGCTTGGCAAAACTACAAAGAAAAGGGAAAAGTAAGGGAGTAAGCATAATTTCTTAGTAAGTTGCATGAAATAAATAGCACATACATCATAACATAACATCTAAATAAGTTTTCATGAAATTTCACATATATATCTTGGCCTGTCAACTTGGCTTACTCATGCACTTTCTTACCGACTTATTCATATAATTTCGTTTTCATTTCTTGTGAGTTACTCGTGTGCACCTGTATCACTCATTACATGACTTTAGTATTTCACGTTACATATTCATCAACTTGAATACTTTTCCAGTTAAATTTCTTAGAATACCGAAGGATACTCAAAATGTCATTCTCATGGTAAGATACCAATGCCATATCCCAAATATAGTCTTACATGGGATCACATGTCGATGCCGAAACCATATCCTATATATTGTCTTACATGGGATCTCATATCGATGTCAATGTCATGTCCCAAACATGGTCTTACACGAGATCGTAAACTGATGTCGATGCCATGTCCCAAACATGGTCTTATACGTGATCACCCTTAGATGCCAATGCCATGTCCCAGAGATGGTCTTACAGGGGATCTAAATCTCATCTCGGTGCCGACGCCATGTCCCAAACATGGTCTTATACGGGACCACATGTCAATGCCAATGCCATGTCCCAAACATGGTCTTACATGGGATCTCAATTCGGTGCTGATGCCATGTCCCAGACATGGTCTTACACGGGACCTACAGATTCTCATATCATGACTACAGTATCCCTCGTATTCTTTAAAATTTAATCGGGATTTCTCTATTATAACTTCATCATTTCTTTATAAAAATCATATCAATAACCTAATGGAAGTAACATGAATTTCATAGAATTTCATCACAATAATTTTCATAATGCATAACGCTAATTTATTACACACAACTTACCTCGGATCCAAAATGCGGGTGAATATGCAATTTAATCCACCACCTTGTTCTTTCTCCGGTTTTGGTCTGGGCTTCGTGTTTCTTGATCTATAACAACAAATTAAACTTATTTAATAATCACATTGGCTAAATAGCCCATAATTCACACTTTGGCAAAATTTATAATTTTACCCCTAAACTTTTACATATTTGCAAAATGGTCCCTAGGCTTGTAAAATGAAATGCACTTATTTTCTTGGTTACCCAAGCCTAGCTGACCCTTATGTGAACTCATAATAGCCCACATTTCTCATCAATTTACACCTTTACTACACATTTTATCACATTTGCAATTTGGTCCCTATTAGGGTTTTTCATAAAAATTCACTTAGAAAAAGATGTTTACTACACTTTAAACTTTCATATTCTACCAATAGACATCAAAATACATGCATGTTATGTATGGGTATATTTTAGCTAAATTAAGCTACGAGGATTTCAAAAATACGAAGAACATGAAAAACGAGGCTAGATTAAAAATGAAAGAAACCCTAGCTATGGAGATTTATAAATTTTGGCACCCATAGGAAGAAGATGGACACAATTTTGTTTCATTTTCCCTTTTTATTTCATTAATTAACCAAATGACCAAAATGCCCTTATGGCCTTTCTTTAAATTTTTTTCCCTTCCTTGGGCATTTTTGTCCATCATGCTAATAAATGGTCTAATTGCTAAATAAGGCCCTCTAATAATTTTTCTAATGCCAATTCATCCTTAAAACTTCTAAAAACTCATATTTTGCAACTTTTGCGATTTAGTCCTAAAGGACAAATTAATCACTATCTCATAAAAATTCCTTCATGGAAATTTCTCACTATCATGCAATCATATCATAAATTTAAAAATAACCATGAAGTATATAATTCTACTTCAGATTTGTGGTCTCGAAACCACTACTCCGACTAGGCCCTAATTCGGGCTATTACACCTATTGTTGAAATTATGGTTAAAATAATGTTTTTAGTTTGAAGTATATTAAAAAAAAAAAAGAATTGGTGGCTATTCTGAAAGGCCAAAATAACTGTTGAAAAAATTGTATTTTTATGGGAATTTTGAGGCATATTCTCAATAGGTAAAGGTGGAGAGTTGAATCATAAAATTATGATTTCTTATTCTACTCCATGAGACCTTTACAATGGTATATCATATGCTCAAAATGGTTGAGTGATGAATTACAAATTGATACTCAAAGTAAGCTACTTCGGAATATTTGTTGAGGAAAAGAAAAGCTTAGATCCCACATTGGTTAAATACCAAGTGTGAGATGTGTTTATATATAGGGACCCTCTTAAAAAATGATTAAATGACTAAGCTTGGAATTTTGTCTCGTGCTCAAAAAGGGGTGCAGGTCCAAATCCAATGGGGTTGGGGTGCAACCTCACGACGTGGGGACGCGAAATACTTGGACTGGTCGCTCGAAATTAGCTTACAAATATTTTAGCCCAACACGAAATTTAGTTTCCCCACAAAATATATTGATATAAAAGGATAATTTTAATTAATTTGATTTGATTTCAATCAAATTGATTCGATTGCACCTTTAATGCAGATTTTGTCTCCTTATACATGGATATTTTCAAAAATTCCTCCACTTTGAATGCCTATAAAAAGTTAAGACTTCTTCTGAATTCTTTGCTGAATTTCCACTCTCTCACACTGATTTTCTGTTGCTCTCAAAATTCTTCTTTTCTTCTTTAAATTTTTCAAACGTTCCAGTGATAGAAAAATGCAACGTTCGTTCATTGATCGTTGTAGAGGTGCTACTGCTTTGATCATTGTTGTTGTTGTACCTTGGGAGACATTCGACCAACATTTCTCTAAGTACTATAGGAGCAGCCAAATCTGTCTTAAGGAAACTGTTTTTCAACAGGCCTCAACGTTTAGTAAAAATTCTATTCTTCTTTTTTATTTTAACTTTTGTTATGGTTTTGATTTTTTTTTTTGTATTTGACAAATTAAATATAAATCATTCTATTTATATTTTATTATATATATATATTTATTTTATTCACTAACGTATTTTGTCCAACAATAACTATTCTTTGGTGATAATGTTAAACGACTATTATAAGATACCTATCTTGCCATTTAATTAATCTAGTCAAGCAAGTAATAGTATTGAGAACTCGAGCTAAATAAGGTCATTCACACAAACCAAATATGGTGTCAATGTCTTACATTCATCTTATATAATAACCATATTTTATATTTTTATATAAATTTAAATACAGTAACAATTTCATTATATAAATTTTAACATTTTTATATAGAACAAACTTTCTCAATAATCACAATGTCTTAATTTTGGTCAAAGCACGGTACTCACTAACATTAGTACCCGGTTAACCCATAATACCAACTTAGTCAGGAATTTTATAAATAGTATAGATACATGTAAGAGAAAACATTTTATGTTAAAAGTTATCTTTTAAAAATTTAATCATGAATTATTATTGTAATAGTAGTAAAATATTTGTTTATAAATTCATTAAACATGTGTTCAATTTTTAAAAATCTTAATTTTAATTCTTTTTTTTTAAAATATATGTAAAAGTATGAAAAAAAAATTTAAAAAAATCATCAAAATAATAATAGTAACCCTTTAATAAAAGGTTATATTAATCATTCCTACGTCATGTACATATGAAGAAATGATCAAAAAGGCTGTGAGAATTAGGAGTTCCTTTCATAATGCATGACTACTTAACAGGTGGGTTCATTGCAAATACTAGCTTAGCTCATTATTGCCGAGATAATGGTTTACTTCTTCACATCCATGATGCAATAACTAAATTTGTATTCGGTTAATCCATAACATCAACTCAATCATAGATTTTATTAATAGTATAAGTAATATATTAACTTTAATTAATATATAAATTTTATATGCAAAAGACATTTAATTCAAGTTGAAGCTTAAACTTGAATATATGTATAAATTAATAAATAAATTTAAACAAAGTCGAGTTTAAATTTAAATGTAGGAATCTATAAACAATTTTTTTTTTATCAAATTGGAATGAATCAATTATATTGGAGCTGTGCTTAAAAAATATCTTAATTTAAAATTGTGCCCTAATAGATATTTTTCTGTTGAAATAAGACTTTTCATCCAAAGCAGCACAAAAAGTTGAAGCTATTCCTACTATATTAAATTCTTGATGCCGTATTAATCCTTCTAATAATCAAATGTAGCCAAGCATGACGGCTGAAACTAGTATAATCGATAAAAGTTGAAACTGAAGCTCGAAAATTATTTTGGATAGATCCCCACGTCTTATCCTTTGATACAACCTCTTTTGAAATACAGCAATAATTGAGATATTTTTCAAGCTCTTTTTGGAGCTTAGCATGGCTACCGTTTTCAAAATTCAATATAACTGAAGTTGCTCTACTGAAACTCCTTCACTTTGGTTTTGTAATTTCGAAGTCACCTGTTACTAAATTTCGAAAAATGGTGTCCCAAACCATTGATGTGTTGAAGAAAGAGCTGCCTCTTGAGCAGGAGCTTGTGGTTTTGCCTGAAGATGTTGTCACTGGCCTTGTTCTTGTCGATATCATCAATGGCTTCTGCACTGTCGGTGCTGGAAACCTGGTAAAGTGCCTGACCCTTGAACTATTGATATATATTTTGTTACAAGTAATCGATCCCATATTATGGGATTCGAATTCACATATGTTAGATGCTAACTTTAAAAAAACAATAGTTGAATCAACTCGATTAAGTTGTGATGTAATAAACTATTCCCTTAAACTACATACGCATGTATATGTATATGTCGAAGAGGATGTATGCAGGATTTGCTTTGTGCATTGAATCAGGAAGTTTATAGCACTAATATTATGGGTTTTAGGCCCCAAGAGAACCCAACAGACAAATATCAAGAATGATCAGCGAAGCAGTGAGGCTGGCAAGACTTTTCTGCGACAAGAAATTGCCTGTTATGGCGTTTCTTGATTCTCATCATCCTGACAAGCCCGAGGATCCTTATCCTCCTCACTGCATTCAAGGCACCGATGAATCTAATTTGGTTCCAGGTACCTACATATATATATTTACTTCTCCCTTTTTAGCTTCATATAACGAATTTCTAAATCAAGATACTACAAAACAAATAAATAAAATGCAGCTTTGCAATGGATACAAAACGAAACAAACGTGACAATCAGGCGGAAAGATTGCTATGATGGGTATCTGGGTTCCATGGAAGCTGATGGTTCAAATGTTTTTGCGGATTGGGTGAAGAACAATCACATTGAAGCTGTAAGAACTCGTCAGAAGATTTTAGTAGCATATACTAGTGTCAAGAATGGTTTTACATTGCAGCCTTGAACTTGTTTTCAGTGGCAAAACAAATCAGAACCCTAGTGTGGAGCTTGTTTAATCAATTGTTGGATATGATAAGTTTATATAAACCATGATTATGATGATTGCAGATATTGGTAGTAGGGGTGTGCACAGATATATGTGTGCTGGATTTCGTGTGTTCGACATTATCAGTGAGGAATCGAGGATTTCTGGCTCCGCTCAAGGATGTTATCGTGTATTCGCGTGCCTGCGCAACCTTTGACGTTCCTCTTCACATCGCTACAAACACAAAAGGAGCTCTGCCTCACCCTCAGGTATTTCGTTTCGTAAAATGTCCCATATTTGTTACATGGAAACAAGAGATCCCCACACAATATGCATCAAGAATAACTTGAATGCTACTGCTTTTAATGTTGCAGGAATTGATGCACCATATAGGGCTTTACATGGCAAAAGAAAGGGGAGCCAAGATTGCAAATGAAGTCTTATTTGGTGCTTTAAAATAAGTTCATAAGCTAGTAGGAGGCCTGAAATAGGTTATCTTGAAATTAGAAGCTCGAGTTTCTTTTGGATAGAGATCAAGTATGTATGAACTGTTAAGTTGAACATTTACTCTTACATGGTGGGCCTTAAAAATTATAATGCCGTGTATTTGTTGTTAATAAGCACAAATATCTCTCTTTCTCACTTTATCTCTCTGTTTCTAAAAATCTCTCCAACTCTCTTAGTCTGAGCTTATCCACAATTAAAAATTATAATAATATATGTAAACTAGTTTTCTTTTCCCTTACGGTGTATGGATTAATATTGTGTATAAAATTAATTAAAAATATTTAATTAACTTTTTTTTTGAAAGATGAATGTTTACTATATAAACAAGGAAATTAGTGAATGGTTGAATACAAATGTATTTATTTCAAATAAAAGTACTAAAGATTTAAAATATTGTGTTAAGCTTTGATTCATACCTATTCAATTTTAGTTTGAATAAAAATGTCTTGTATCAATATTGAAATTTTAAATTAAGTTATGTTATTAAAAATGGAAATAATAAATAGATTTTTTTGGTACTTTTCATATCCACTTTATGGTTCATGTTTGGGGTTTGTGGCTATCTCTCTCAACAATGTCGTCTCTAAGATTCGAAAAATGGCTCTAGTAATTTAAACAGAAAGGGAATAGCTTATAGGTTTTGGGCTGAAATAGTTCACATTATTGTTTATGTCATCAACAAGGTTCACGTAGAGCCAAAGACTTGCACAACTCCATATGAATTATGGCATGTTTGATGTAAAGAATGATGAAGGAATCTTCCTTGGGTACTCAGATAGAAACAAGCCCTATAGGGTTTAAAATAAGCATCTCAAGAAGATCATGGAATCAATTAACATTGTGGTACAAGATGAAACAACTCAAAAGTTTGCTGATGATGAAAAGGAACGTGGGGCACAAACAATGCCTAAAATTATACCCATTATTTTTTGCACAAAAAAGGTGATCGAGTAACCTGACTTAGAAATCCATGAAGTCATAGATGTTGATGATATTAATGATTTTATTGATGTCAATGAAGTTGTAACAACAGTAAAAAAGAAGCATTTCATGGAAGATGTTATAGGTGACCTTCAAGTAATAATCCATATCTATTGGTGCAAGTCATATGCTATGGTAATTATCTATGGGTTTTCTTTCATAAGTCCGCAAGTAATAATCTGCGAGGATTATCTCTCAAGGAAGTAATTGCATGGTAGTCCGAAAGACAATCATTCAAGGAAGAATCTACGGGTATAATCCACAAAAATGTCAAACGTCTATAAATTAGTATCTCTGACTATACATCTTTGAAATCTCATAAGTGGAAGCCTTATATGTGCAAGATCGTGCATAAATCGATTGTGAAACACCTAATTTCAAGTCACCGGTGATAGATCCAATACAGTTGAGCAAGCTGAATTGTTATCCAAGATACGCAAGTAAATAAGTGACGGGGTCATTAAAGATAATGTACCACGTACAAGTTGAGCCAATTTGTGCGATGTCAAGACTACACCAATGAGATTGGTGAATTGTTCTAGTACAGACAAGTCAAATATGAATTCAAAACCATGAAGTACAAGCTTACTGACGTTATGCTGATACAAGATGGACAACTCACTAAGTTCATTCGAACTTACTTGTATTATTATGAATTGCAAGTATAATCGTCAATTCAAGGATTTGAGGAAAGACTAGGCCAGAATTTACCGAACTCAAGCGGTCATACTTCTTAGTTGTAATATGCATACAGCGGAAAGACCTAGAGACAAAGCCTTAGGGTCAGAGTTGATTGTAATTAAGTTTGGTCATCGAACATTATTTCCAAGTCTAAGTAAATATTTCAAAATAGTTAAGCTACCATTGTAAAAATATTATATAAATATTATATTAAGGGAATATAGTTGTATTAAATTCATTTAGCAAAGTCAATTAGTTATCTGTGTTATAAATGTTTTTATTATTAAGTTATTTTGATATTTAGAATGTGTTTATGGATGTGTTAGTTAAATTTAGTCATGAGTGTAGCATCCTGTAGTCTAGATCTGGCGATCGGGTTGGGTATGGGGTGTTATAGAGGAGTAATGTGGTATGATGATGGTGCTATGATGGGCATGAGGGTTTTTTTTTTTTGTGCAATAATAATCACAAACTTAGAGTTCCAATTCTCGATAATTTGGTATGATGATTCTTTTACCTTACTCACCCAATCCAGTAATCTTGTACACTTGCTCTTACATGTTTTGGAACTCATTAATAAGCTTGTACTTAATGATTACCTTAATGAAGAGTGTTTGATTAAGAGGGAGTTACTTAGGGGGAGATTATGTAACTATGATAATTTTTTCCCTGTATATGTTTTGTTCATAAATCGCCAAAGGAGAAGATTGTTGATGTAACACCCTTATACTCGAGACCGTCACCGGAATCAAGTACGGAGCGTTACCGGATTTAAACGGACCTTTAACAAACCTAATCAGAAATAGATACAGAATTTCGTGCAAATCAATTCAGAATCACTCTCACTGAGGGTTTTCAGACATATTACAGACATCTCGGATGATTAGGATTCGAATCCTATCAAATCAAATGCCCAAAAAATTTTTCACTTTCGAAACTACGTCACACGCCCGTGTGACATAAAGTACGACCGTGTGCTAAGGCCGTGTGGCCTTCACACGCCCATGTCCAGAGACCGTGGTCGAATCTGTCAAATTTGACACGACCACTTCACACGCCCGTAAGGTCAGGCCGTGTATCGCCCACGGCCTAGGCACACCCGTGCCGCATACCCGTGGAACATTCTGCCAAATCCCACACGGCCATGACACACGCCCGTGTGCCATGCCATGCAGGCCGTGTCAGGCTATATGCCAAACCTTAACCTCCCTAACATGCAACCATTCTCATATACAACCAATACCACTAATACTTTACTTATACAAACATTAAGAACATAAAACTTATAAGTTTACAAAATAACTATACATATCTATAAATCTTCTATACATGCCATAAACCAAACACATCAAGACATAATATACTGATGAAGTTTGACAGTGTGAAGCATATTCCAACGCCTCGGCTCCCAATCCCACAGTCTTGATATACTGAGGAAGAAAGAAAGGAACAGAGTAAGCCATAATAGCTTAGTAAGTCGTATGCAAATTAAAGCAATGAACATTACAAATTATCAATTACTTCATAATAATTATTAATACATATCATTCCATACTCAGCTTACTCTTTTGGGCACATTTCATATAGCAATCATATGCATGTTTATCCACACCAAATTCAATGTACAGAACTATTTCGTTTTACCTACAGAAACACTTTGTTACAGAACGGTTAATCTAATCCCATTGAGCAATGTCAGAATATAACCAGATATGCAGAGGTTGGCATCAAGTGCCCCACAATAATATGGCCGAAGCCACCACAATATGTAGCCGAAACTACACAATATATAGCCGAAGCCACCACAATATGTAGCCAAAGCTACCACAATATGTAGCCGAAGCCACCACAATATGTAACCGAAGCTACTACAATCAATGAATCGCAAACGTAATCCACGGGTCTGCTCACAGAAGCTGACAGGTGACTGCAACACATGCTAGTACACCCAGCACTCGGGATACGGAAGCGGAACCCTCAAGTGGCAATGTCACTTATATCTATGTTTATTCTGACTTGCTCAATAGGGATCGTACAGATAATTCATCATTATCACAATTTCAGAGATATATCCAATGATTAATCAAAATTCACAGAACATACCTATTTCCCACGAATACGGAAGTACATCAATTTCCATTCATTTCACAATTCAAAAATCATTATCATCACGTAATCATAAACGAACAATTATTCGGATGATTTCAGAGGTACATCCAGCAATTAATCAGAAGTTTAGGTATTTACCTTAATTCCACATTTACAGATATATATATATATACGGTTTCTAATTGTTTCATGATTCACATATTTATATAATCACACGATTATGAACAAATAATTATATTTTATCAAAATATGCTAGAATTCACATACAACTTACCTGAATCACCAACGAATTAATTTCTCAAGATTCTTCTATTTTCCCTTAATCGGCTTTGTCACACCCTTTTTGGACTAAATTAACACACAAAATATCATTTATCAATTATCTATTCAATTTCGGACATAATTCACATTTGGGGTAAATTTCCAAATTTACCCCTCAACTTTTCAATAATTACAAATTAGTCCCTTGGACTCAAAATCTCATTTTCTTTATTCCATGGGCTTATTTAACCCATTTTCATAACAATGACACTTAATTTACCAATAATTAACACATTTAAGAACAATTTGTAAACTTTACAAATTAGTCCATTTTTACACAATTTCATTCAATTTCATTCCCAAAAACATACATATAACCCTCTAAGCCTTCATTATCTACCATTAATCAACCAATACACACTTAACATAAATGGGTATATTTTCGAACCCCAAAATCTCTTGAAAATAATGGTAGAATCATGAAATTTAAGCTTAGGAGAACTCAAAAATACGAAAATAATCAAAAACGGGGCAAGAATGCACTTACAAATGAGCATGGAAAGCAAAGAAACCCTAGCTATGGAGAAAAAGAAGAATCGACAGCATGGAGAAGAGAATGAGCAGATTTTTGGGTTAAAATTTGTCTTTTATGACTAAAAACACCCAAATGACCAAAATGCCCTTCATGCTATAACTATCAAACATTTCTAGAAATGCCCTTTTATGTCCATGCCATTATTTGATGGTCTATTTGCAATATAAAAACCTCCAATTCAAACCCCCATTTCAATTGGGTACTTAAACCCTATACATCATATTTTGCAACTAATGCTATTTAGTCCTAAACATAAAATTAGACACTTTATCGATAAAATTCTCAAACAATATTTTCACATCAATAATAATACAACAAATATTATCAGAAATTTACGAAATTCAAAATTTATACTTCGGATTTGTGGTTACGAAACCACTATTCTGACTAGGCCCTAATTCGGGCTGTGACAGTTGATGTAACACCCTTAACCCGTATCCATTGTCGGAACAGGATTACGGAGCATTACTAGAATAAATAGATCAAATACAGACATATCATATTATTTAACATTCATGTCAAATATTTTTCATAAAGTCCCTTATATAAGCCATTGAGGCCCAAAACATGCATTAGAAACAAGTCAGGACTAAACAGGGTACTCAGAGAATTTTTTGTAAAATTTTAAAATTTTTCCTAAGTGCAGGGTACACACGCCCATGTGGTCAGGTCGTGTGGCTCACACAACCAAGAGACACGCCCGTGTCTTAGGCTATGTGGGCATTCGAAATGAAGCACACGGCCATGTCCTAGCCCATGTCCTTACCCGTGTAACTCTCTGACTTATGTCGCACAGCCAAGCCACACACCCGTGTGCTAAGCCGCGTGTAGGTGTAGGGGTCACACGACCAAGCCATACGCTCATGTGCTAGGCCGTGTGATAAATTATGAACATTCTATTTTGAAATTTTATGTTGTAGGGGACACATGGCCAAAACACACACCCATGTGCTAGGCCATGTGTCACACATAGCTAAGACACACGATCATGTCTCTGTTTGTGTGGACAAAATAAGGTCATTTCTAAGCCTTATTTCTTACCCAAACTTGTCTTCCACTCACATTAACACTTAAAACAATCTTAATCCAATATAAAACATTTGAATCAAGCCAAAACTAAGTCTTATACATGATACATCAACTCATACGGTCAATTATCCAAACATACTAAATCAACCATATATACATATAGGCATATTTTCCAATTTTATACTATCACAAACTAATTATCAATATGCCTATACCATTTCCACCATTTATCCATTTCAAACACACAATCAACATATTAAGGCCACTTTTTACACATCAAAACATACCAATTACAAGTCATATCAACAAAACATTTATATGCCAACATTGGCCAAGTTATCCTATACATGTCATTATAACTAAAGTTGATTCACTAAATATACTGAGATGAGCCAATGGATAGTGTGATGAAATCTCCCCCAAGCTTCCAACCCAACGAGCTTTAGAATTACTATAAAGTAGAGGAAAAATAGAATATTGTAAGCATATTATGCTTAGTAAGCTTGTATAATAGAAAAATAGCTTACCATTCATTTACATTTAAAGTAAGCATGCAAAATTCATCCAAAGAAATTTGGCAATTTGCCTAAACACATATAACCTTAATAAATATGTTAGTCATGTACTTCATGTAAATATTGAGAAACCAGGATGAGCTCATCATGTAAAAGTTTTCATATACATATGTTTTTCCACATCATATATTCATATAACATATATTTCCATAATAATTCATTTCAAGTTCAGACTATCTCATGATTGAACTTTGCTTGTTAAATTTATTTGAAATATCAATGGATACACTAGTAGTACACTTGAAGTGTACAAAACTGTGATCCATCAATTCATATTCAGGGGTGCTCATTGAAGCACATATACGGGAAACCCACTCTCGAGCCATATAACAGAAAGCTCATGTGAGCCATGTAACTGGAAGCTTATCTGGGCTGTATAACGGGAAGCTCATAAGAGTCTTAATCAGGAAGCTCATGCAAGCCATTTACGGGTAGCTCCAAAGAGCCATTAATCAAGAAGCTCCAAATAGCCATATATCGAGAAGTTCAAGCGAGCCATATTGGGAAGCTCACAAAGAGCCTTTAATCGGAAAGCTCATGAAGAGTCGTATAACGGGATGCTCATAAGAGCTGTGGTGTGTCTACAACACATGCAAAGTCATAACCATATCGAGATGCTTTGAAGAGCTACTAATGGGAAGCTTGCAAGAACCATATAACGAGAAGCTCGAGAGGGCTATATACCGGGATGCTCATGAGAGCTAATAACGAGACGCATTTTCGAGCTATCGTATGTCTACAGCATATGCAGGACCACAACCAATTCGGGAACTCTGTAACCATCGAATTTCATTTATTCAAACGGGATTTAATATTTATTGGGCTTTGTTAGATATGTAATCAATTTCATATAAATAGCAATTTCACAATTTACATATACAACATTCAATTCAAACATATAAATATACACAATTTAGTTACACGAACTTACCTTGATAAGTGTTTGCGAATTTGTTGTCTACTAATCTGACACTTTCTCTTTTCCTAGATATAATTCTGTATTTGGTCTATCCGAATCCAATTAAGCCAAGTAAGCTTGCTTGAGTTCTCTTCTCTTAGCTAGGGTTTCCATGAAAATTTTTGGGAAATATTATAAAAAATGATGATATTTCATGTTATTTTATTATTTTTCATCTCTTTATCTTTTTCCTTTCCAATTTCATCCTTTTCTTTATTTAATTTTCCATGGATGACTAAGCATACTTATCTACTAACCTCTCTTAATGGTCTATTTGCCATATAAGGACCTTAAATTTTAAATTCTATAGCTATTTGATCCTTTTGGCTAGGGGTGAGCATTTGATCGAATCAAATGAAAAAATTTCGAGTTAATCGAGTTGATGAATCATATTTTATCATCCTAATTTGATTTAAAATTTTCTCGAATCAAGTCGAGTGAAATGGAATTCTAATCGAATATATTTGTTTGAGTCAAATTTTTAAAAATAATTTTGTGCCCTTGTAACCACTGTCACCCATCGTAATAAAATTTGTCCATCGTAATTAAATTTTTATTAACTTTCATCACCTCATAATTTATTTATTAATCTTTTATATACGGGTTAGCTTTTTTGCTTGCTTAGTTGTTTCAATTATCTTCAGGTTCTTGTCACTATGTATTTTGGAATTAAAAAATATATTAAATGTAAAAATTTGATTTTTTAATAAAATTTATTTTAAAGATAAAATGTGAAATTGATACCAATATAAAATTTTAACACGAATATTTTATGGCATTATTAATAATTCAATTTTAATATAAATATTCAATATGACTAAACAATTCAATAATATAAATAATATAAATAATATAAAATGTGAAATTTAATTTAATAATATAAATATTAGATATAAATAAAATTATTACTATTTATGTTGAGGGTTTTTTTGTGATAAATTTGATTTTTTATTTGGGAGTAAATGGTTAAAAGTAAAAGTTTAGGGGGAAAATAAAAAATTTTGGAGACTAAAAGTTTGAGGGAAAGTAAATAGGGGGAGTAAAATTTTGGAGGGAAAATATTAAAAAAAATTGGGGTGGGGGATGGGTTTGGGGTAGATGGGAGGATGGAATGGGAAGGGAGTAAAAGTTTTAAGGGGAAAGTGGGAGAGAGTAAACGTTTTGGAGGGAAAATAAAAAGTTTTGAGGGTTTTTAGGAGTAAAATTTTGAGGAAAAGTAAATAGGAGAGTGAAATATTGGTGGAAAATGGATTTTGGATAGATGGGGGGTTGGGATGGGAGGGAAGTAAAAGTTTTGGAGGGAAAATGGGAAGGAGTAAAAGTTTTGAGGGAAAAGTAAAAAGGTTTGGGAGTTTGGGGTAAAGTTGTAAAATATTATAGTTTAATATTCGGTTTATTCGAATTATTCAAGTTGTTCGAATTCGAACTCGAAATTCAAAAAAAATTCGAGTTGACTTGAATAACTCGAATAACTCGATTCATTTAACTCGAAATTCAAATTTTTTTCTATTTTTTTGAGTCGAATTGAGTTTTGCTCACCCTTACTTTTGGTTACTAGAATTCAACTTTTGCATTTTATGCAATTTGTCTTTTTATCAATTAAACATGAAATCAGTAAAATTTCATTACAAAATTTTCATACGATATTTCTATCATCATTCAGACCATGAAATAATATTAAAAATTTCCTTTTCGTACTCGAATTTGTGGTCCCGAAACCACTGTTTCAATTTTACTGAAAATGGGCTATTATAGTTGACAAATTTGAAAGCAAGGTTAATTTTGTGGCTATTCCTATGGCTAAAATAATGACCACAACTATAAACAATGTTTCATTACCTTGCCTATTTTAAAGAGCTAGCAAATTTTAGAATAAAAGTATTGGGTTATCTATTATGGAATAATTTGGATGAACTAAAGCTCAAAACATGAAGAACAATTGAATTGAAATGAAAGATTTGAAGATTGGTTTCTCGTGGATTAAGTAATGTTACTTATGGATCAAGTAAAGATATTTCTATAGTTGAAGACATTGGATTATATCAAGACTCTTATGGAAATATTATCTTATGTTGATTTTTAGTCTTACTTTACAAAAAAGTGATTAGATTATCTCTTATGCAAGTAAAACTTAAGTTTTGTCTAGGCTAAAGAGTAACCGAGAGATTAAGAGCTTGATAGAGCACAACTTTATTCAAGTTAGAAATGTGCATATGTGCATTATTATTGTAAGCAATAAGAGTCTCTTAAGTTGTAGAGCTAAGCTTTCGAGGGGGGAAGCTTAGTGGGAGATTCATCTAGTCTTTGTGTAATGGCGAGGTCAATAAATTGGTGAGCGTTAGACCATTGTTAGGACTAAAATAATTAGTTGTATTGTGAGAAAGATAGTGGATCATTACTTTGGGCAAGGCCCTGTAGACGTAGACTGAAGTCAAACAGCGTAAACAATCTCAGTGTTCTTTTTTATTTTCTATGCACTTTTAATTTCATGGTTGAAACTGTGGCTATAGTTCTAAACACTGTTTTAGCCATAGTTTCTATTTGCAAAGTAAGTACCCCATTGTTTTATAAAGTATTCATCCTCTACAACAACAATTAGACTAAACATTGCCTTCGCAACCTTAACTTGTCACTTTCCTATGGCTTCAGCTTTAATTAGTGGTTCAACCTCATTTCCACTTGTTAAAAAATAGAACGTCGATAATGACAATGCATCGCAAAGAAAAAAAAAAGAAAGAAAAATAAAGAGCACATAGATTTTTACATGGAAACCCTTTTAGAAAAAAACCACGAGCAAAGGAGATTATAATTCACTATGTCGAATTCGAATATATAAAAGAGGAGCAAACTATGTCTGTTTATAGACTTGTAAAATCATATTCTAATAGAAGGAGTGTAGTAAGGTTGAAACACCTTATTCTAATCAATATCAAATAGATGAAGCGTAATAATGTTGAAAAACCTTATTCTAAAATAAAATAAAAGAAGTGTAATTCTATATGGATTTTAATTCTATATGGATTTTACTTTTATTTTATTTTACCACTATATTTTATTTTAATAAGGATTCGGGTCACTCAATTCTAACAATCTCCACCTTGACACAAATTCTCAATGAACAAGTTCCTTATCGCGAACTCTCAACAAACAAGTTCTCCATATCTTCTATAAAACCCTTTAAGGGTTTAACTTCAATAATGAACACCAACCAAGTTTAAGCAATGCTCAAACTTGGTTATGGGAAGTGACTTAGTCATCATATCTGTAGAATTTTCATGATTACTAATTTTACTCACAACAATATCACCACGAGCAATAATATCACGAACAAATTGATACTGAACATTAATGTGTTTTATTCTGATAAATGCTAAATTATACATATTTTTACCTCATGTTTAGCCTATATTTTGGATGAATTACTATCAATTTAGTGAGAATTGGTGCTCTTAATCTTTCTTTTTCATATCTTATACTCAGGAGAACATAGGGAAGAGAAAAGAACAGAAAATAGACCAAAAACCGGAGAAAATGGGCCAAAATGTGCAAAGCACGACCCAAGAAGTCGCCACACGGCCGTGGCACACGGCCGTGCCACCCAAAGATCACACGGTCCAGCCCCGACAAGCACGGCCAGGCCATACGGCCGTGCTCCAATCGACAGAATCTCACACAGCCTCTTGTCGAAGCACACGAGCGTGGCACACGAGCGTGGCACACGGGCGTGTTTTAGTTGTGAAGAAGAGGAATTTCACTCGGATTTGGATGCTTAGAGGCTAAGAAAGGCTCTCCAAAGCTCTATATAAAGACCTTAGGAGGCAACTCTAAGGATGTACTATTTTCTCCCAAAAAGGAGCGCCATCTTTCTACCAACACAAGGAGTGGAAGCAAGGAATTACTCCAAGGGAAGCCGATTGATTCATGAAGCCAGAATTCTACATCAAGATAGAGGATCTCCCTAAATTCCTTCAGGGGGTTTTGGTTTCTTTATGTTTTGTTATTTATTATCTTCTGAGATGTCTCTTTTCTTAATTATGAACTAAACCCCTCAAATACTTGAGGGGGATGAAACCTAAGACAGATATTGTTATTATTTATTGAGTTATATGATTATTTCTTGAATTGTTCTTAAGTATGTGTTCTTCATTCTTGATTTAATAATCCTGAGTATTACTTCAAAAAATTGATGTGCTTAGAGCAGAGGAGCAAAAGTCCCTGTAATAAGAGTAGATCTACCATAATTAAGCGGAGTTGCATGCAACCTGATAAACACTAAATTATACATATTTTTACCTCATGTTTAGCTTATATTTTGGAGGAATTATTATCAATTTAGTGAGAATTGGTGCTCTTAATCTTTCTTTTTCATATCTTATACTCAGGAGAGCATAGAGAAGAGAAAAGAACGAAAAATTGACTAAAAACCGGAGAAAATGGGCCAAAATGTGCAAATGCACGGCCCACGAAGTTACCACACGGTTGTGGCACACGGCCGTGCCACACGAAGATCACACGGTCCAGCCCCCGCTCGGCCTGGCCACACGGCCGTGCCACCCAAGCATTCCAGAACACGGCCTCTTATCGAAATTACACGGGCGTGGCATACGGGCGTGTTCTAATCGTGAGAAAGAGGAATTTCATTCGGATTTGGATGCTTAGAGGCTAAGAAAGGCTCCCCAAAGCTCTATATAAAGACCCTAGGAGGCAACTCTAAGGGTGTACTTTTTTTCTCCCAAAAGGAGCACCATCTTTCTGCCAACACGAGGAGTGAAAGTAAGGGATTACTCTAAGGGAAGCCGATTGATTCATCCCAAAAGCTAGAAGTTCTACATCAAGACTGAGGATCTCCCTAAATTCCTTCAAGGGTTTTTGGGTTCTTTATGTTTTGCTATTTATTATCTTCCGAGATGTTTCTTTTCTTCATTATGAACTAAACCTCTCAAATACTTGAGGGGGATGAAACCTAAGACAGATCTTGTTATTATTCATTAAGCTATGTGATAATTGCTTGAATTGTTCTTAATTATGTGTTCTTCATTCTTGATTTAATAATCCTAGGTATTACTTCAAGAAATTGATGTGCTTAGAGAAGAGGAGCAAAAGTCCCTGTGATAAGAGTAGATCTACCATAATTAAGTGGAGTTGCATGCAACTCTAGACATAGGGCGACATAAATCTGCCGGATTAGAGTCAAACCTAATATGAGGATCTATAGATCGAATTAATGCAACCTAGGGAGTTAATTAATAAAGGAACTTTAATTAACAATTTAGGCCTAGTTGCTCTATGCCTCGACGGAGGGTTTAGCATAAGTTAGGGATCTCTACGGATCAAGGCAAGTAATCAATTATATAGTTCAAGAAATCAATAACAAGTGAAGTCTAGGTAGATTCTCCCTTGAGTATTGCTCATATCAATCAGTTTTCCCGAAAGTTTTTCCTCAATTTACTTTTTATGCACTTTTAGTTAGTTTTAGAATTAGTTTAAATCAACTCTCTTTATTTTTAGGCTAGATAATAGAAAGGAAGTAAGTACTAGTACTTTTGGTTCCCTTGGGTACGATAACTCGGTCTTGCCACTAAACTATACTATTGTTCGACAGGTGCGCTTGCCTTTAAGGTTGTGATATTAGTTAGTTTTGGTGTGATCAGTTTTATAAATTTTATTACTTAATATCGCGAGCCGTTATCACAACCCTAGACATAGGGCGACATAAATCTGCTGGATTAGGGTCAAACCTAATATAGGGATCCATAGATCGAATTAATGTAACCTAGGGAGTTAATGAATAAAGGAACTTTAATTAATAACTTAGGCCTAGTTGCTCTATGCCTCAACGGAGGGTTTAGCATAAGTTAGGGATCTCTATGCATCAAGTCAAGTAATCAATTATATAGTTCAAGAAGTCAATAACAAGTGAAGTCTAGGTGGATTCTCCCTTGAGTATTGCTCATATCAATCAGTTTTCCCGAAAGTTTTTCCCCCATTTACTTTTTGTGCACTTTTAGTTAGTTTTAGAATTAGTTTAAATCAACTCTCTTTATTTTTAGGCTAGATAATAGAAAGGAAGTAAGTACTAGTACTTTTGGTTCTATTGGGTACGATAACTCGGTCTTGCCACTAAACTATACTATTGTTCAACAGGTGCACTTGCCTTTAAGGTCGTGATATTAGTTAGTTTTGGTGTGATCAGTTTTATAAATTTTATTACTTAATATCGCGATAGCCATATCATGTTCTTTTATAAAACATTTGACTTTTGTAAGGAAGATGACACTTTGACTGTTACAAAATACTGTACTAATTTGAAGGTCTTCATTGAGTTCACTAAAGAGTCCTTTCAACCAAATGGCTTCTTCACAAGCCTCAGTAATCGTCATGTACTCAACTTCAATGGTAGACAAAGCGACTGTAGTTTGCAAAGTAACTTTCCAACTGATTGCACGACCTCTGATTGTAAAGACATAACTTGTGAGATATCTTCTTCTATCAATGCCTCCAGCAAAATTAGCATCAACATACCCAATGACTTCATATCTAGTTCTTCCAAACTATAAGCAAACATCAGTAGTACCTCGTAAGTATATTAAAACTACTTTTTAGTGTTCTTTACCGGGATTCGCCATGTATCTGCTAACTGCACTAACTGCATATGATAAATCTAGACATGAACAAACCATATCATACATGAGAGATCCCATTGCACTAGAATATGGAACATGTGACATGTATTCAATCTCATCATCTGATTGTGGAGATAAAGTTGGTAAAGTCTAAAATGGGCTGCTAAATGAGTGCTAACAGGCTTAGCACTCTGCATATTGGGCTTACAAAGAACTTTCTCAATGTACCCCTTCTAACTTAGGTACAATTTACTTGCTTTTATATCTCTAAGAATCTCCATATCAAGTATCTTCTTTACTGAACCGAAATCTTTCATCTCAAATTCTTCACTTAGTTAGGCTTTGACCCTTCTTATCTCTATTTTATCTTTCGGTGTTATCAAAATGTCATCAACATAAAGGAGTAGATACACAAAAGAACCATTACTGTTTTTCTTAAAGTAAACACAACTGTCAAAGCTACTTGTTTGGGAGTCGGTTACATACAAGGAAGGATTAGCACCCTCGTAACGCCCAAAATTAGTACCTAATTGATTAATTAATGTTTTAATGTTGAAAGTTGAAAATCCGTAAAGAATTTAAAAATACGATCCTCTTTTTTTATAATGTTAATTTTACAAAAAAAAAAAGTTTGGATAAATCAAAGTGGATGCTAAAAACCTTCTTGTCCCTAAGTAATAAACACATCCAGTACGTTAGGGCATGACATTTTAAACCCTAGAGAATAAGCTTGTCTTTTTAATTTTCAAAACTCATGCATTTTAATTTTAAAAGGATATTAGATCATTTGGGTCAAACGAGGAAAATTGCAACCTAGTACGTTAGGGCACGATCTCTCAAATTTCCAAATACGGAATATTGCCTTTATTAGAGAATATTTTTTTATGAATTTGGATAAAAATTAGTGTAATATTTAAAAGAGGTATGTGAGTAAAATATTATGCTAACGAATGACAACAGTATGAGTGCACTAATAAACGATTCATAGTACATAATGGCAATAAACATGAAACATACTTCAATTTAACACCAAGATTAACAATTAGACAAAAAAAAAAGTGAATAGTAAAATAAATAATAACAATAACAATAAAATAGGTATCAATCAAGAAAAAACCAATTTTTAAAACAAAATAAGACAAGTGAATAAATGAATACATAAAAAGATATTGAAGAAAGTAGTTTGTGAAATAATGAAAATAAAGGACTAAATTTAAAGAAAAATAAAATAGTTTCAAAATTATATCAAAGGATATAAATAGATAAATGATAATATATATATATATATATATAAATTTAGGTAAATAAATATATAAAAAATAATAATAGCAATAATATTGCAAAACTAATTAATTTAGTAATATGACAATAAAATAAATAAGTAAATACAAAAAAGTTATAATAATAATATTAAACTAATTAATTTAATAATAAGTAACAAAAATAACAAGGAAAGGACTAAATTATAGAAAAATGAAATTAACAGTAAAAATTACAATAAAAGAAATAAATAAGGACCAAAATATAAGGCGCGAAAGATAGAAAGGGCTAAATGGGCAAAAAACCCAATCCCTGGACACGTGTCCTTTCCCCTAGGGATCAGCGAGCCAAGGACCGATCTAAAATGCACCACAAATTCTAGGGGTTAATTTATAAAATAAGAAAAATATCAAAAGGACCAGATTAAAATAACATAAAAATGCAGAAGGACTAAAGACGCAAATAGCCCTTTAGTCAAAAACATGCGGATCCTTCAACTAGCAGGTCGGGTCACGCGGGTCGACCCTTAAACGGCGTCGTTTTGTGCCTAGGGCATAAAGCCCAAAACAATACCATTTTGATATCTCTATTTAAGCCAAAAATCAGATTTTTTTTTATTATCAACACTTCCTTAAAAAAAAAAAAACCTCTAAAACTCTCTCCCTCTCTCTAGAAATTCGACCAGGTCTACGGTCGTCGACCGATCACCGGACTGCCGGTCACCAATTGTGGTGCCGCCATACGCAGTGGCTGAAAACACCGAAAATCACCAATTCTACTATTTTGACCTCCTGAACACAGATTTAAGCCCCAAAATCCTGAAATCCTCCCAGAAAATGCCCGAAAGTTAAAAGACTTTCTGTTTTCCGGCCACTTTTCATCAGAAGTGGAGACTTTAGCCATTCATGGCGACGCGAACACGGAAAAGGTATGATTTCGGTCCTTTTACACTTTTATTTGTTTTCTTTTAGAAAAATGAGTAAAGAAAAAAAGAAATAAATAAAAAACGAATAAATGAACCACCTTTGTATTCGGTTCCTTTTTGTTTCGAATCTTTTCTTCTCGTATTGATTGTGTGTAAAAAAAAAAAAGAGGAAATACATCCTTTCTTGACCCTTTTTTATATCCGAGAGAAAAGAAAAAAATCAAAATCAAAATCAAATACAATATTTTCTTTCTCTCTTTCTGCTATGCTGTTGTGTTTGTCCTTTTTTGTAGGTACGGAGGCCAGCTGTGGGTGTACGGAGGTCGGTGTGGCGCGATGGTGGTGGCATGCTATGCAAAGGGGAAACTTAGTGTTTCCGAAAGTTTCAACTATTTTGGGCCATTCAGGCCTATTTTGTTGTTGGGCCATCGGGCCTTGTAATTTGGGTCTGTAATTTTGGGTTTATTGTAATGTTTTTGGTTTGAAGTTTGTAAATTGGGTCTGTAACATTTGGGTTTTGATAATTTGTAAATGGGCTATTGGACTTTTATTCATTTAGGGGTTATTTTGGGTTTTATTTTATGAATTAAGTCAGGCCAAAATTGGCCTATTACACTCTTGCATCTATTTTTCTAAATCTTCACAACTAACCGCCTTAGAATAATTAGATGGCTCTTGGTTTGCATATATATCTTCAGCCACATTTAAAGTATAAACAACTAGATTAGCCTCGACATACTTCTTTGGAGGTTTAATCTCTCTTCTAGTTCTGTTTTTGGCGATAAAGTATTATGGTGAAGAAGCAACTTTATTCTGAATTTCTATAGTGGCTTCAAAATTTGACTCTGTTGTAGATTTTGAATTAATCTGATGCTCCACCTACTTTTGTTGTTCTTTATTAGAAGAGTCTTTAAGAGATAAGTTAGGTAGCATAGCAGTTTCATCAAAAACATCTCTGCTAATCACAACTTTTCTATTTTCAGAACACCATAACTTATACCCTTTTACACCAACTTTATAACTAAGAAAAACATATTTAATGGATTTCAGGTCCAATTTTCCATTATCAACATAAGCATACATAGGACACCCAAAGATCTTTAAATCAGAATTATCAGCAGGATTACCAAACCATACCTCTTGTGGAGTCTTTTTCTCAATGGAAATGATAGAGATCGGTTGATCAAAAAACATGCAGTAGAACCTGCTTCGGCCCAAAATGACTTTGGTAAGTTAGCATTCAGTAACATACATCGGACTTTCTCTATAATCATTCTATTCATTCGTTCTACAATGTCATTTTGCTGTAGAGTATGACGACATGTCAAGTGCCTCACGATCCCTTCTGGCTTGCATAGTTCATTAAACTCATCAGGACAGACCTCAAAGCTATCGTCTGTGCGGATGTGTTTTATTTATTTTTCCTTTTGTTTTTCAATCATAGTTTTCCAAGACATAAATATAGAAAACACATCGCTTTTCTGCTTCAGGAAAAATGCCCAAACTTCTAGAAAAATCATCAATAAGTGTTAGCATATAATTAGCTCCACCTCTCGAAGGCACTCTAGATGACCCCTAGAGGTTAGAATGAATATACTCCAACATATCCTTCATGTTATGGATTCCTCTGGTGAATCGAACTCTCTTTTGCTTCCAAAAAATGCAGTGTTCATAGAACTTCAGTTTGCAAATTCCTTGCCCATCAAGAAGTCCTCTTTTGCTCAATTCTGCCATGACATTCTCATTTATATGCCCTAGGCGCATATGCCAAAGTCTAATAATATCATTATCTAACAAGAAAGAGGAAGTAGCAACTGCATCACCAGTAACAGTAGAACCCTGTAAAACATATAACTTTGCAATCTTTCTCTACCCTTTCATCATAATGAGGGAACCTTTGAAAATCCTCAAAACCCCACTTTTAGTTGCGTATTTGTGCCCTTTTGAATCAAGAGTACTTAATGAAATCAAATTTCTCTTCAATTCTCAACATGTCGCACGTCACTAAGTCTCCTGACAACTCCATCAAACATCTTAACTTTAATTGTTCTAACACCTATGATTTTACATGAAACATTATTTCCAATCAAAACAAGACATTTAAACACTGTTTCGTAAGTTGTAAACCAATCCCGATTGGGACTCATGTGGAAGGTGCAGCCTGAATCAAAGATCCACTCATCGCTTACTTTAGAATTGTTGATAGAAGCAACTAGAAGTTCACTGTCACTGTAGTCTTCTACAACATTAGCTTTACCGAATTTTTCTAGTTGTTTTCTCTTTTGATTCACCTCTCTTTTGATCTTGTTCTGCAGCTTAAAACACTCAGATTTAATGTCCTTCTTACAAAAGTTACAAGTTTTACCTCTGTTTGAAGACTTTGATTTTCTCTTGGATTTACCACGAGGATTTTGTTCCTCTGTCCTTCCACGGTCATCATCAACATTTCAATCTTGTCTCCTACGAACAATGAGACCTTCTTTTTGAGAGTTGGGTTTAACCATAAGATGCTTCATCTCAACTATAAGAAATTCACGGCTACACAAAATCGTGTCTCTAAAAGTTGAATAAGACAGGGGCAACGAACAAAGTAGAATCAACCTTAGATCTTCCTTATCATACTGAACCTTCATGGCCTCCAAGTTTGAGAGATTCTTTAAACACTGTTAAGTGTTCGTGCACAGACGCACCTTCCTCTAAACGATGAGCATAAAGATGCTACTTCCTATGTAGCGTGCTGGTTAAAGTTTTCAACATACATATTTTTTCCATCCTCTTCTATAATGCAGCAGTGGTCTTCTCCTTCATTAAATCTTGTAAAATTTTGTTAGACAAATGCAAATGTAACTGTGTTAATGCCTTTCAATCTTTACATCTCTTCTCTTTCTCCATTAATGTCGAAGGCATCTTATCTATCTCTAGTAGGGCATCCTCTAAGTCCATCTACGCAAGAACTATTTGTATCTTTATCTACCACAATGTGAATCTCGTGTTGCGATCCAACAGCAAAATTTTATATTTCAAAGATGCCATAACCGTGATTGAGATGAACAACCCGAAAGTTCTGATACCAATTTGTTAAAAAATAGAACGTCGATAATGACAATGTATCGCAAAGAAAAAAACAAAGAAAAATAAAGAACACACAGATTTTTACGTGAAAACTCTTTCGGGAAAAAATCACGGGCAGAGGAGAAGATAATTCACAATGTTGAATTCAAATGAATACAAGAGGAGTAGACTATGTATATTTATAAGCTTGTAAAACCATATTCTAATAGAAGGAGTGTAGTAAAGTTGAAACACCTTATCCTAATCAATATCAAATAGATGAAGTGTAATAAGGTTGAAAAACCTTATTCTAAAATAAAATAAAAGAAGTATATGGATTTAACTTTCATTTTATTTTACCACTATATTTTTTTTAATAAAGATTCGGGTCACTCAATTCTAACACTAACTACACTCCACTACTATTTTCCTTTCAGATAAAACTCTATTTAAATACTCCACGTGTTGTAATTGCTCCTACTAAGCTTTTGAATTGCATTAGGTTGTATACCGAAGTCTGTCATTATGAACTTATTAATTTGTTGTGCTACCTTAGTCATGTTTGGCCCGAGTTGAAAAAATAATTGTAGCTCCAAACTGCAAAATCAACAACACCTTCCTTTACAAGCGATCTTGGATCACAAATTTGAATTTCTCCCTATAATTAAGCTAGTTGACATTCGTAATAGTCTTGCGCTGCTAATTAAGCAATTGAAGAAGCAAATATATAATAACTTGAACAGTTAAAAGGAGGGACTAAATTGAAAAGAAAAAAAATTACTTGGATGCCAAAGAATAAATATTACCAAAACTTTAAGAAAGCATATCCTTGTTTATTGCTTCCACGCACACCACGTGCTTGACACTTCAAATGCATAATGAGACATTCACAGCCTATTCATAGGCTTTGAAAAGTCTGTTTAAGTAGTAGATATATATATATTATATATGTACGTATATATTTTTTAATTGTGGATAAGCTTAGATGATGAGACTTGGAAAATTTTATAGAAACAGACAGAAAAAAGAGGGAAAAAGAGAGTCGGTGAGCTTGTCAACATTCATTCCACTTCATTTTATATTTTTTCACCAAACGCAGACACCAAGATTCCTTTGTCTCCATCTTAATAAAAATGGAAGCTGGTGGAGTGATCAGAATTTGAGTTAAACAGAAAAGGGCACAAATACTTACAAACACAAACACAACGATCTTGTTCTTGTGGATGATTCAATATGATAAATCAGTACAGTTTCGATTTTCATCTCCATTTATTAACTTCATACATTGAGCTGCAATTAGTACCTGGAACTTAAGAAGACAGTTACTTAGGAAGACTTCTTATGTAACAAGGGATCAGAGATGACTTGGGGTTCAAAGTACAGTTAAACAGAAAAGGGCACAAATACTTACAAACACAAACACAACGATCTTGTTCTTGTGGATGATTCAATATGATAAATCAGTACAGTTTCGATTTTCATCTCCATTTATTAACTTCATACATTGAGCTGCAATTAGTACCTGGAACTTAAGAAGACAGTTACTTAGGAAGACTTCTTATGTAACAAGGGATCAGAGATGACTTGGGGTTCAAAGTACAGTTAAACAGAAAAGGGCACAAATACTTACAAACACAAACACAACGATCTTGTTCTTGTGGATGATTCAATATGATAAATCAGTACAGTTTCGATTTTCATCTCCATTTATTAACTTCATACATTGAGCTGCAATTAGTACCTGGAACTTAAGAAGACAGTTACTTAGGAAGACTTCTTATGTAACAAGGGATCAGAGATGACTTGGGGTTCAAAGTCTGGTTTCAGATAACTGGCAAGCGTATCTGCATATAACTCATATCTTGCAGTCATTCGGAACCCCCATTTGTCTTTCAGTTGCCTACAGAGGTTAAGATCCATATCTGAGATCATCAGTCCATCCTTATAACGGGAGAGTGACGGTGTGCAGGACGCATCAGGTGCTGAAAAATGACTAGATCCATAGAAGTGGCCAAAATCTGGATGTTGTGGCTTTCCATCCCCTGAGGTGAATGGGTTGGGGAAAATCTCAATCCCTACACGATTGATTGACCCAACAAAGTAACTGTTTGCTATTGCAGCGTTACGTGCCTGTAATATAAAGGAATAATATGTCAAACGACTTGTAGAAGACAGTTCAGTGGTAGGCACATCTGTATCAAAATGTCATTTGCACTTGTAATATTAGATAAATGACTCTCTACTAAATCAGTATCACATCCAATCTTTAGATAGTTAAGTATTACATGAAATGGGGGTAAAGAATAACCTCAATGGGCCACATCGGTTCACTAAGTTCACCGACCGTGGCTGATGGGTTGAAAACGATCTCAGCACCATTCAAACCAAAAGCCAGCCAATTCAAAGGATGGTGCCTTCCGTAACATATATTAACAGCAATCTTCCCATAAGCAGTCTCAAATACAGGATGCCCAGTATTTCCTTCCATATAATACGTGCTCTCATTGAAGTCCCCAACTCTAGGAATATGGTTCTGCCAGAAGCCAGTCATTTAAGCAAAATCAATAAAAATTCCAAGAAACATAAACCCAAACCCAGATAAACTACTGCATTTACCTTACGGTGCTTGCCTATTATGTTGCCATGATTTCCAATTATAACAGCAGTATTCCAGAGAGTCTCTCCATGATTTATATCCCTCTCAAGAATTGAGCTTATAATGACCATGTTATACTTGCGTGCAAATTCCTGAAGAAATTGTGTAGATTCCCCGTTAACAGGTTCAGCAAATTCACACCACCTCTTTTCTCGTGTACAGAAGGCAAATGGCATCATCCATGCTTCCTGAACTTGCATCATAGACTCATTAATTTGCATTTTCAGAATATTATGCATCGATCAATAAAATTGACCATACCTGCAAGCATAGTATGTTGACTCCTGAAGCACCGGCTGCATCAATCATTGGTCCCAATTTCTCAAAGATAGCTTTTTTCTGGTCGGAAAAGGGAGCAGTGGTTGGAAGAGCAATGGAGTTCTGAATAAGACCGACCCTTACTACCTGGGGTTCTCTTAACAACTCTTTGTCAGCAGAAAATTTGAAAGCCTGGAATGATTTGAAATGGAAAAGCAAATGTAACTGCCTTCTACAATATACTTGTATTGAAATGACAAAAATCTACGGAGATAATAGCTACAAGTATGCTCAGGTCCGGTCGGTGAGAGAATAATTTTGTAATGAGAAAAGGGATGTTTTTCGACCACTTAGATAGAGTGGATTGAATGAAAATCAACATATTTCAAGGAGATCCTGGTAGTACTAAAATTATACATTAGAACTATTATAACCAAATGTTCAAATGCATGAACTAGAAACTGGAAAATGGGGAAAATGGAGGAAGAAAAATATTCCATACAAATATCAGAACATATGACATAGATTAACTGACCCTGCCTAAAGATTAACATAATCATAATCTTCAGTTGCAGTCAAAATGCATGGTAGTGCCTTGTATATCTAACGTGCCCAAAACATATATTGTTCCTTCACTTTGATTGTTTTATAAGAGTATTACGATTTCAGCCTGGCCAACCTTGTGGTGATTGTTTTCCAATATTGATGAGCTAAGATGATAGATCTCTATATCAACGAATCGTTATAATGCAGTAATGTTGGATAAAAAAATAGGCACCTGAATATCAAAATCATGTTTTGAAGAGAGGGCTTTAGCTGATTCAGGTAGAACAATAGTTTCAAGTGTTTTTCCGCAATTCAGCCCCAGAAGCAACCGGCTGACTTCCTGTTAATAAACCATAACAAAATTCCAAAAGATTGGTACTTTCATCAGCAATAAGAAATGTAGATTTTGACCTTTAATAGGCAAAACATGTTACTTGTTAATAAGATAAACTGGTTACAAATTCTAGGATCGACTGCAATGATCATTTCAGTGGCAAAAACTGACCAAAATGACAATAACCAATCGATTCATAATAGACAATTTGAACTGGGGTTTCCTTTTTCATGATCAAATTTGCTTTTACAATATATATATATATATATATATATATAAGCATGAAAAATAACAGGAAAGATTGGAAATTTTTGCTCAGTGCATGGCCAGATTAAGAAAAACAAAAATACCCAATTAAATCAACAAAGTGAAGACAGATAAATTACAACCCGGAAAGCGGGAAAAAAAGAAAAAGAAAAGACCTGGTAGAGTTGAGGCTTGAGATTTGCGCTCAAGAGGTGGTGAAGCGAATTATACCCACAAATTGATCCATCTTTGAAACTTTGCTTTTCTTCTGTGCTTCCATTTTCTTTCCCAATTCCATCAGTCTTCTCCATTTTCTGATTCCCTCAATTATTGCTCCGAAATCAAAACATAGAAAAAAGGTTGAACCTTCTTTTCTTTAAATGATATTAGCTAACGTATCACTCTGACTCACTCACTGATAATCTTTTTAATTAAATATGAATAGTCAATTACTGATCGTTCGATAAGATGAAATCTAACGTTCAGAACTGTTTTTAGTCTGCGGACCGCATTTCGACGAAATAAAAAATGGATACACAGTCATCAGAAAACAAGATGGATACACAAGCATGACCGTCACGTGTCTGTAGTTCCATTTGACAACCGACAAGTGCCAGTGAAAGTTAACCGCCAGCCCTAGGGTGAAATTATCCCGCCCTCGCCAACCAACCGCTAAAATCCGCAACCGGAACTATAATATCGGGTAAACTACACTGATGCGATTAATTTATTAGTAAATTTATATTTTGATTATTTAATTTTAAAGTGTTATAAAATTATTTAATTATTTAAAAAATTTTATATAAGTAATTAAAATATTCAAAAAATTTTATTTAAGTCATTCAACTATCAAGTTTTTTTTTAGTTCGACTAGCGAACTCTAAGCACGATTCTACAATCAGCATGTTGAATCAATACACATTAACGAGTAAAAGAACATACCGTATATTCAAGTTGATTTGTTGACCAATACCAGAGGTCAAAGAAGAAAGTTGTTTGTATTTTGGTTCACGGATTTATGACATTCAAAGTTATTTAATAAAATAACTTAAATGTAGAAGAGAAGGGGAAAAAGACCTTTCGATTAGTGCAAGTGGTGTGAAAAAAGAAGGCCATACATCAACAATTAACAGCTTAATAACTTAAATAAAAACTTTTGAATAGTTTAATGACCAAAACATAAATTTACTAACAGTTTAGTGACTTTAAGTATAGTTTACTCCATGATATTTTGGCTTTGGGATTTGCACTTATGACCAAAACATAAACCCCATGTCTTGAGACCTCAAAACATCGAAACTAAATTAAAAATGTTATATCTCAGGCATTGAGACTTGAGACTAAAGTATCGAGATATGAAAACATCGAAACTGAGGTTCTAAAAAAAAAGAAGGCAATTATTGAGACCTATCCTTAAGGTATTGAGACAAAGCCTTCCATTTTGACATTTTGAGTTAAGACTTGTATCTTGACTCCGTAATTGACCACGTATGTCCCCAGGTCATTACTTGTGGGCCCATTTAACCTCTTTCACGTGTATTTCACTTAGACAATATGGATAATTATAATTTTTTCCACACTTGTTTGTTTAGCTTCAATAAAGCAAGTGAAGATAATCTGAGTTGCTCCAGCAACAGAGTGTGACATCTTGCTTTTAGACTCACCGTCTGAGGTAAAGTGTAAGGTGTCATAGTAATAATAATTTCCAAAATTTTGATTTGACTAAGTTTGATTAGTATTTTGGGTTAGACTTGAGTTTGACCGGTAGGAATGTTGGTTTCTAAGTTTGCCATCAAGAAAATATTGCAACAAAAGTGGCTCACGCTCACTGCACTAATTGTTGATACAAGAATCAAGTAAGGTGGATATGATATTGGTCTTGTCTTGAGTTTTACCAGTGAGGATATTGCTTAAAGTAAGGCGGAGAGTTGTTGTGTACGGTAGCCTAGCTATGGTAATGATAGAGTCGAGGGGAAGAAAGAGAGAGAAAGGAAGAAAAGAGAGAAGAAAGGAAAAGGGATCCTTTTCTAGGTCATAACTAAGGGTTTATATACCCTTCTCTATGATCTTAAGGTGTCATGTGTCATCTTTCCTTAGGTGGGCCAAAGACATGTTAATCAATTAGTTAGCCATCATAATTCTAGGTAAGGCAATGATTGAACACACTATTAATCACTTTAGATAAAACATAATAATTGACATTAGAAGTGACGATTATTGAGCGAGACTCACATATAAGACACTCTTAATTTTTATTTTATATAAAATATATAAATATTTTTAATTTTTTATGAAATAAAATGGAACATTTTATAATAAATTAATGAAAATAACGAGCATAAAAATTTATTTTAATGTAAAATTTAAAAATCGATTAACTACACCGATTTTATTTTTATTTTTTTGAGCAATACAATTCGATTCAATTATTTTTACCATTTGATTTTTTTTAAACTAAAATAATAAATGGTAATGCAATTTTGTTCCAAAATCATTTCAAGCGGAACGATTATCAACGCTAACACAAGTGCTCAAGTAATTTGTATGCAGCAAATAAGAGCATCTTTCTAAGTATAAACGAGTGTGGTTTCAAATAATCTTGAATTTTTAAACCAACACACATTTGGTTGGTTCCTTCTCACGTATGAATTTGGGTTTTTGGAGTACATTATGATCCTATTTCCGCTGGCTCTTGTCTGATGCATTTTGGTTTTCAGTGAATTGAGTTAGCCCTCGTCTCAACGCTCTCAGATTAACCCCATTATCTACATATATGCTCGTCACTCCCATCTTGGAAGCCTGCCATTATCATTACAGATTCTAGTAAATGATATAAAGAACATAATTCAAACCTCATTTCCCCAATAGCCATATCTATGTTATTCATACTCATTTGAATATGTAGTGTTTCAGAGGAGAGAGAAAAAGAAAGAAGAGTTCAAGCAAAATAGACCATGACAAAGAAAGGGTAGAGAAGGTCCAAATACCCAATACCATAGAATACCAGCAAGTGACCAAATATAAAAAAGAAGATGCAAGCAGAGAATATAGGAGAAACCATTCTTACAGATTCTATGTTCCAATCCTCATCATCAAAAAAGAGCATTGAGTTGAAGGGAATCCCAGTCCTTGACTGAATTCTCCTGAAATGATCTGTCTTGTTCTTGCAGCTGAAAAAAATTTCCTGAATGATCCAAACCAGAATAATTGAAATGTGAAACAAACAGTTATCAAGAAGCAGCAAAAGAGCAACTTTGCATATGGGTCAGCTTGTTATAAATAAGGTTACCCATGAATGAATTGACAAGGATAATCTTTTAGCTACATCATTCTACATTAGCCTGTAAACACTGCAGCTCAAAACACAACCTTGCTAATAACGAGTAGAAGGGGAGTTCTAACAGTCTCACCTTTGTAACAAACATAGATTTGATGCTCAATTTGTCAAGAAACGTGTTTGCTGTATCTGCAGTCGGAGATCTTGAAGCAATAGCTAAATTAATCCTCTTGTCCTTGAGTGCATATAATATGCCTTTAGCATGGGGGTACAAAGATGGCGTTTCACGTTTGGAGCGGCGCTGACTGAAAAATTTAACCATCAGCAGGAAAACATGCCAATCCAAACATCCACAACAACAAAAACAACATAAAATGTCATTTCTTTTCATGCCTTGTCTGGGTTGGAAAATAAAGAGCAAGGCACATAAACTAAGGACACCTAACATGAAAACCCAAGTATTTTGGTTGGTTTTAAGTATTAGTAAATGGTGATAAAAAAAAAATGCAGAATTTTGAAAATTGACTCTGTTCCATTAAAAAATAGATAAACAGTAAGCTCTGATTAAAGGGTTGCTATAATATATACTAAAACTAAGATCAAAGCACTAAAATGAATAGAATTAAGACAAAAATTTGTGGGTTTTCTCATTTGAAAACAGAAATTATATAGAAGAAGAAGAAGAAAGAAACCAGTAGAAAGGCCAGAGGGTGTAATCAAGATCGAAAACCACCAAACGAGGAAGAAGTTGGAACATCCCAATAAGCTGCAAGGCCTCTTCTTTCACCCTCTCTTCTCCCATCCTTGGAGGAGGAGTCGCCTTTGGATTTGGAGAGTCGAGAGGCGGTCGATTCAATATGGACCAATCTTTCTTGTACTTGTATTTTATCTTATTACCGATTCGCTAACGATAGGGTCTTTTTATTCAACCTTTGGCCATGGGTAAAATGCTGAAGTCAAAACAATGATATTTCGAAATTCACAAACCCCAACTTTCATTCCGATTTCCAGCTCTCTTAGAATTATTTGATTGCAGTGTTAAGAATAGAATGGGATTATCAATTAGTTGATAAGAGATTGTACCTTTTACAATTATAAATACTGCACTTTGTAAGTTCATTAAGCAATACATTATCTTCTTTGACTTTGATTATTTACATGTAGAATAAAATTTCTGTTTCAACCTATGTGCAGAACATTATCACAGTTTTAACTTTGTAATTTTAAAGGAAAAGATTTTCTGGGGTTAGTATTTGATACTCCTATTGTATTTTTTTTTTTTAATATTTACTTTTATCAATATGCAAGTATTTGTCAATCCATTAATAATATTATCAAAATTTAAAATAATATAAATTCGAACTTCAAAAACAATATTATTAGAAGAGATAATTACGAATCTCAAATAGTGACTATAAATTAGACATAAGATAGTAAAAAAAAAAAATCACAATTGGTTCAAGAAGAAAACTAGGTATTTAGCCAAAGGGTAGGAGCCTAGGCCCCTTGTTATATGAGAAAATTACTTTACAGTCCCTTCCTAAAATTAAAAGATTCAAATCAATCCTTTCTAAATTTTGATTAAATTAAAAAAATTATAATTTTAGTCCTTTTAAAAAATTAATAATTTAATTTAAATATTTTTAGTACAAGATTTTTAGTTTTGGCCCTCCCAAAATTTATAATATCATCTCAGTCTCTCTAAACAAAATTTCTAACTTTGTCTTGATAAAAAAACAATAGCCACATCAATGAAGGAATTAATTTCATGTACCACAATCTTATAATTTGATGTTAAAGTATACCCGTTCATTTGATTGCTTGATGGATATACCGAATTAAAATTTGATTCCTATAAATTGATTATCTATTAGATAATTTTTTATATTTGTGAAACTCTTATTATTCTAAAGATATTAGAAACAATATTAGATTTTTGGTTTGTATAATATAAAAAATTTTAAATTTACACAGTTATATACATAATCAACCTAGGTTAATATATATATATGATTTTTCATTTAATTTTTTTATTATATATATATATTGTTTTAATTAATAAGATAAAAAAAGCATTATTATTTTGTATGAATAATCCTTACCAAAAACCATAAAATTTAGGATTGGATTTTAAAAACAAAAATCAATTCCTCTTTTTATATTGTTTGGCTATTGAGTATTTACTGCAGTTACGTATTGTATTCGTAATTTATTATTATTACTTAAGGTTGGTTGATATTTAGAGCTCTCTTTCAATAACGCTATTTTTGAAGTTCGAACATGCATTCTCTTATTAGATTGTAATGTTTTTTTTTTTTTTTTATCATTACACTCAACACTTACTAGTATCGACACTTTAATTAAGAGTTTGATTAATTAGTCCGTAAATATTATACACCATAAAAGATAATGTTCATAATTTTATTACATTTAAGTTTTTATTTTCATGTATTAAGTAATATTAATGAAAACTAAGGATATATTAAATTATGATATTAAATTATTTTATATAAATGGGTATTAAAAGTTTTTTATCTTTTAAAGTTGATTTTTTTGTTATGTAATAACAGGTTCAGCAAAACTGAAAAGCTATACGATTAGCAACAGGCTTCACTATCCTTTGTTAGCATGTACTTAAGATCAGCAGGTGGTGCATGGAAAGATAACAAGGTCCATAATTAGTAACTTCCCCAAATTAGCCAACTTGTTCGCACAAAGTGTTTGCCTCTCGTTCGACGTGCCGAAAACTTAGCTGCCAATCCCAGTCACAAGCCTTCTATATCTGTCTTAGCTTTGCAAATCATTGTTACTTGTCACACCAATTGTCTCAATGAGTAAGGCATTGTCATTCTCAACAACAATTTTCCTGTACCCTGGTTCCATGCTAGCTGTGCCGAGCATATCCCAACGCCCATTCTCCTCTTGCGTTTTAGAATAAACCACCAATAGCTGCATTCCATTTACTTCTGTCTACAGCAACATCAGTACTGAGTTTCATCCAACCCTCCTCAGGTGCTTCCCAATTTGCATTAGCCGACATCCCCATATGAATTGCACCCCGCCCCCTTACCTGAGCATATAGGAGCATTATATATACTTCTGCCCATAAGAGATTGGTAGGAATCAGCTCCTCTGTGCTACTATGAGAGCCTTGTAAAACAAAATTATTTTGGTGTTTCCATGGTAGTTAAATAATGATCGAATAGAACATACTCCAATTTATACCAACAAAACTGAGATGGAAGGCTTCTTGAATATTCTTGACAATCCACTCATTTAATGGTAGTTGAAAAAACCAGCATTCATTACTCGTTAGCAATGAATTCCAAACATTTTTAGCGTAGACACAATCATGCAGAACATGAAGGATTGCCTCCAGCAACTCTCCACAACAATTGCAACATGCATCGTCCGTAATCCCTCGTCCAGCACGTTCACCATTTGTCAAAAGGCAATTCCGATAAGCCAGCCATAAGAAACTATGAACACGTTGACGTGATTGACATTTCCAAATGAGTTGCCAAACTAGGTTAGAATATCCCCAGTTTGTGCCAACGATCCCCTCATACATTTGAGCCACCGAGAATCAACCAGCATCGCTCTAATTCCATGCCAACCTGTCAATACCTGTATCGTCCAAGGGCGACATTATACCTGCAATTTTATTCAGCAAGAACTGTGATATAAAACCGAAGAGCTTCTCCCAGTCCCAATCACCTGATCTTGTAGCCATGCCTCTAACAACCGCAATGTCCTCCAAAGGCCTTGCTCCACTATACTAGTGTTTAAGTGACCCAAAACCAACTAGCCGTGTATCCATCAAAAAACTAGTCAACCTCTCATCCCCAAGTGACCAATGTATCCCTTGTAACACTTCCGATCAAATAAGTGCAAGTGTCACAGGCTATGAATCAAAACCTGTGACCATTGCGTACAAAATACCTTATAGAAGCCAACTTATTAAATGTGGCTTATTTGACCCACTTAAATTGACCTGACTCATGGAATGCATGGAGAAGCTTGAAACCCACCTACTTAAAACTTTGGTGGCTCAGTGAAACACTCTAGTCAAACTAAAATTATCAGGGTAAATCCTAAAGGGATAAGATTTTATAGAGTTTAAATTATTTGAGACTCTAAATTGTAGATAGGCTCTAATATTAACAGTTGATGTAACTCAATTTCTACCGTTAATTTTGGGAGAGCTCAACTATAAATAGAGGCTTCTCCCTTTATTTGTATTCATCCCATTGTATTTAGCTATTCTTGAGTTAAGAATATATTAAGAGCATTTATTCAAACACTTAGTGTGCATTGTTTTCCTGTGGTTTTTTAGTTCTCTTGTTGCTCTTTTTGTTTCAAGTTGCTTCCGTTATATTTTTAGTGCCTTAAAGAATTTTTGAGAGAACTCTCATCTTTCAAGAAGAGGTTGACTTAGGCACATTTAAAACAAAAAAAATCTCATAAGATCGCACGGATTGCACCAAAAGATCATCAACATTATATTTTCGATTTTGGTTTCCCCATAAACATAGTTATCTTTCCCCACTAAAAAGTTGCAATTTTTCATTCTATGTTCGGTTCTTGATAAGAATTCACTCTCTTAACATTTAAAAATTTGAGAATAGCAAAAAAGATCATTTGGTCAAAAGCTAGAAGGGTTTAGCCATTAGATTCAGAATTTAGCAAGACTTGCTAACTCAGAAATACAAGTTCTAAATTTAGTGAGATTTATTACATATCATATCTAAAAATTCAGTTTTATGAAAAAAAAGTTAAAGTTCCGTTACACCATAAAACCGTTATTATTATATTAAGCATGGGTGTAGAGTAGGGGTGAGTATTCAGTCGAGTCGAGTAGAATCGAGTCAAAAATTTTCGAGTTAGTTGAGTTGACAAATCCTATTTTAGCAACCGAAATTAATTTGAATTTTTTTCGAATCGAATCGAATCGAATCGAGTCAAAAAATTTCGAGTCAAATCGAGTCGCCTTAACGAATCCTATTATTTATACTTAATGTTGCGTTTAGATAGATCGATTATTTAACTAGCAGACGAAGTACAAGATTATTTAACTACATGAACAATATAATGATTTTGACTTTTAACTTAATGGGTAAATATTTATCAAAACGACTTAGTTTTACCTTTTAACTTAATTATTTTGAATTTTAACTTTTAAAAAAGTAAACATTTATCAAAACGACGTAGTTTTGTCTTTTCTTATTCGAATTTTCGGATAACTCGAATTGTGTAATTCATATTTGAGTTAAACCGAAAAACTTAATTTTTTATTCGAGCTGATACGAATAATTTGATTAACTCAAATAACTCGAACTATTTAATTTAAAATTTAAATTTTTATCGAGTTTTTTGAATCGAATCAAATTTTGCTCACCCCTAGTGTAGAGGTGTGCATGGGCTAGGCTACCCGGCCCGGCCTAAAGGCCCGCCCAAAAAATGGGAAGCTTCGGGTAAAAATATAGGCTCGAAATATGGGTTTGAGCAAAAAACAAGACTCGTATAGAAAACAAACCGAGCCTCGGGTAAACCTTTTTTGATCGAAGCCCGACCTGAATTATATACTAAATATATATATTTTTTATTTTTAATCATATTTACATTTTATTTTCAATTTTAATATGACCACTTTTTATTATATTTTCAATTTGTGTATTGTTTTAAGAATTGTTTTAGTCTCATTTTTTTTTTTATTTCTTGTTTTAATATTTGTTTTTATGTTTTTAAATGTATTTGATTTATCATATTTTAAATTTTTTTATTTAATGAAATAAGCTAAAAAAATTTAATATGGACCAGGCCAGGCTCGGGCTTAATAATTTTATTTCGGCCCGGGCTAAGCCCAGACCTAAAAAACGAGCCTAAAATTTTGTTTAAACCCAATCCCAACCCGGCCTATGCACACTTCTACATGTGTGTTTCTTTCTTAAATAATATTATATTAGACATGCTTTCAAATAATTATTATACATCTTTTGACTTATATTAGGTATGATTTTTTTTTTAAATTACTATGGGAAATTATTTTGTCTATTTAATACATTTTAAAATATATTTTTCATAAATTTTTTTGGGTAGGAAAAGAAAGAAATCATAGTATTAAATAATTAATACATGATGATTATTTTACATATATATATATATATATATATATATTATGAAAAATAAAAAAGATAAAACTAATTAGTTATATCCATCATACTAGAGAATAAATCTTTTGACTGGTCTAAATCTAACAAATTCTAAATCCTAAGAGAAGGAAAAGAAAAGAATTGCAAATTCATTTTAGATGATAGTGCTTCTTTCGCCATTTTAGATGATTATTTTGTATTTTTAAAACAATTCACTCTAAATCCTTAATTATTTTTAATTAATTAATAATTATATATAATGTGAGATGACAAATTATTAGATATATTAGGTAGGAATGTTTCTTTATTAATGATTATTAACAGAGACCATCCTTTGAAAATTTATAACTTTGCCCTACGAAAATGAAATTCCAAAGAAAAATGCAGAAGTGAAAATATTAGTGTTGAGTTGCTGGTATCTATTTTATAAAGATACAAAACGTTACTCAAAGGGTAATTTACTATATTTCAGAAATATAAGAGATGGTTTCACTCATGCTCATTATAGCCTCAAACCAAGACTTACCCCAATACTGATAAAACTAGGAGAAATTCCCAACACCAATTGAAATGTGCTCTCTTAGTTTATCTGTTACTATTGTAGTATTCACTACTTGGTATATGAACAAGTGTGATGGAAATAAATCTCTGAAATCTCTCCACTTAAGGAGATGTTTACGTTTTATAAGGAAATTTAAGAAATGTGATCATTGTATCGAGCTCCTGCAATGCTGGAGTTAGCCTCCACAGCTCTTTTCCACACGTCGACCCCTACTTTGATCATGCACTTCCCAAAATATCTCCAAATTAAAGATGCATCTATTTATTCACTTCCTCTACTTGCAGGGGTGGCGGTGGATAGTATCAGATAGCCGATTTTTTCTTGCATGCAAAAGCCAGTTTTATTGCAGTACCTTTTACTTTTTCTTTTCGTAAACATCAATGAACTTGATAATTAAATGATTATCTTCAGCCTATAGATACATTAAGCATAGAGGAGCCAGGTTGTGTATTTACTCATATAGATGAGCCTTAAAGATACGATATTATGCAAAGATGAGGAGCATTTCTTCACAACATCCCCTCTAACCTTTCTATCAGTTAGCGAAAGGTAACCTGCAAAAGGGCATTGGTTGATGCACTCAGGCCGGGCTATAGCAGATATTAGCAATATACCACACGTACTTGCATTTTTTTTTTCTTATAAGTTGTTATCGAAAATCATATTTTATATCCATGATTTAATGTGTAGGAAAAGATAAAAGAGTTTACAAAGTATATATGAGAGCTTACCCCAAGGTGAGTGAAATATCGGAGGAGTTATACCCTTGAGGAGGAAGAGGGGGGTCTCCAGATTTGTGAAGATGGGGAAATGGCTCTGACGGTTGGCCTTTGACCACAAGAGGTAAATTCTCCATCTACCCAAAATTAACTTGGCTGTCAAATGAAACTATATTGGAACCAAGAAACAAGATATGGTGTAACACACTCACTTGCTGTTTCAATATCAGGTTTTCTTCCTTCAGTTCTGCTCCCTTCAAGGTATAAACAAACAGTTAAGTAAAAAAGGATGTTTTTGCCATTAAAATCTTTGAATGCATGCATGGATTTTGACCAATTCTTATAAGTTAGCCATTTATATATCAATCACCTTCTTCTCCAGGGTGCTGATCTCTTTCAAAAATTGCTCATCCTGAAACATGAAAGCTTTTCCACTGACTCAACTAAGGAAAATAATAAAACTTGAAAAAGCAAAGATGAGTATGGGGCTTGAAGAAAACACCTTTGTTTCTGTAACTCGGCTCAAGCCACCTTGGAGTAATTTCTCTAGTTGTTTCAGCTGGTCTAGGTTTAGTCCTTGGAGGTCTTCTCCCCTTAGCTGTCTATCAATGAAACCATGCCAAAACATCATTATGGCATTGACAACCTCATATATCACAGTAATAAATGCTCGGATTTACCTCAGTTCTTGGGTCTTTTCTGCAATTTCCTTGCTCAACACGGAATGAGTAGCACTCTCCAGCTAAAACAAACCAGTCCACAACTTCATTAAAACGGGGTTCGGTTTCCAAGCAGATAGGATAAAAAATGTGGCCTTTTCAAGGATCTAGTGTTTCATACAGGCAGCACTATTTACACAAGAAGTTCAAGATCTTAAAAGGGGTTCTTAGTTGTGCTTAATCCACCTCATAATCATCGGAATGCATTTACCTTGTAATTATTATAAATAAAAATAGATAATTTCCCATAAATCTGTATGTGCAATACAAACAATAAGAGAAAAAACAGAAGTTGTAACCTGCAGCTCAACAGATGGAGCGTCCTCCAATCCATCAATCCTTTCTGACTGCAAACGGTGCCTTTCAATCACCTGCCTCATACTAGGCCATAATGAAAATCGTAATTCAACAATTAGGTTTTATCAAAGTTCAATCAAGGTAATGTACTAAACCTAAAAAAAATATAGAATCAAATTAATAATAAAATGACCTTAAACACAGGTTAAGAAAATCCTATATAATATAATCCAATTTATACACCACTATTGGACTTGGATGATCGCCCTTAACACTCCTGTTCCCTCAAATCGATCTAAGAGTTTTTTTTTCTTTCCATTTTTGAATGCATATTTTTAAAGATTAAGAATAGATTTAGTTAAAACTATGGAATTCATGTTTATTTTGACTTTGGGTTCTAAGCTATTAACTTGGATTTTTCATATAGAAACTACCATAAAGTATTCAACCACTTACTATTTGCAATCTTCACATGGGAGCCACCAATTTTCCAATAGCAACTAAATTTATAGTCTTTGTAAACTAATGAAAAGATCATAAGCAATGGGAAACTACCAACATCAACCCCAACATTAAATTGAATTCAAACAAATAAAAAAAAAAAAGAGAGAATTAACAGAGAGAAATATCAAATCTTGAATATAGGAAGAGGGTGACTTTTTTATCTCAACAAAAGAGATAATACATTAATTAAACTTTTGGTTAAAATAAGGCTTGTTTTATTTGTGTATATGGATTAGAATGGTTATATGCATTGAATGCATTATTTTTACCTAACACACACAAAAAAAATCATTGATTGCACATTTTCTTCCTTTAATATCACTTTAGCACATGTTTGCATCTCTTTTTCTCAAGATGATATTTATGGGAAGAAAATTATTGTTAATCAACTTTTTTTTTTCTTGAATTTAGTAAAAAATTTACATTAAATGCAAAAATAAATTTTTTTCCTTATAATTTATAAAAGAAAATCCTTTAATTACTATATAAATATCAGTTAACTGGTGTTAAAAATTTGAGATATTTCAAAAGAATCAATCTCACATTTCAAAAAAAGAAATTTGAGACCACTGTTTATAAGTCATTATATTTCATTGGGCTAGTAAAAACCAAATTAACAAGGTGAACTCGTGCATTAGGCCCTAAAAGTTAGTGTAATGTACATTTGAGTCATTTTATTTTTGAATTTCTTTATTTAACGAATTTTTGAGAGACAAGTAACCTTCTTAGCTAGTAGCATCTACATTTAGTCAAGCCTAAATTCATTGAATCATTTTCAAACTATTTTTAACTAATTCAGTTCACTTACCTTTGTTATTTTTAGCCAATACAACTTTTATACATACCATAGTTCATTTTCACTCTCAACCCACTTCAAAAAATTCTATCATTCTCCTTTTGCTCCTTCTCTCCTTTTGAGTTTGTTAGATTATTGTTTCGATTTCATAATGTAAAAGCTTATAGATTTTGGGGGATACCAATAATAATAAAGATGTTGGATTATATATATTTACATTTAAGATTGAGGGTTTACGTAGAACCGACCTTTTTTATAAAAAATTTCATTTATCTATAAAGATTTTTACTATTATAATGAGGTAGTTGTTATACACCCATAACCATATCTGAGATTTAAATCATATTTGACTTTTTTTTAATTTTGAATAAAAAACACAATATATATATTAATAATATTAATTAGGGAGATTTAAATCATATCTTCAATAAAATTTATCATTTTTATTCCACTTAAGATTAAAATTAATTTTGGGAGAAGAGACTCTTACAAAGAACTAGTTTAATAATGGGTATTCATAATTTATGCATGTTGCTCTTTAAGGTTGAAATGTATTATAAAGGGTAAAAAAATTAGATCTAGAACAAACTAAAGAAATGAATTTATAAAGGATGGAATGGGATGGGGTACACTTACAACGATGTAAAACTAACATGATTTTATATTCTTTTAACCCATCACTTTCCGTTATGTAGAAATGAAGGTGCTTTTTGCTTGACATCCTTTGTTATATTATCATTCATTTTTTCATTGAGTTGTAATGTAAATAGTACAGGATGGAGCTAGAAGAGAAACATCTATTTTTCAGGGGCAAGGATCTAGGGTTAGTTAATGAAAATTAGTAAGTTGGAACAATTTCATAACTTTTTTTTACTCTTGATATTTTAACCATCCAATCGATGAGTTTATCAATATAATTGTATTTTTCATGCAAGTAAAATTCTGAATCGATCCAGTATATCTATTATATCGATAAAAAATATTGTCTATGTATTAATAAATAGTTAACAATTGAATTTTTTTTAAAACAAAACAAATAGTTAAAACAATTTTATTTATTACAACCTTGACATGCATGAAATATGATAGTCAGATTGTTAAAATATCAACAATAAAAGAAGTTATGGAAGAGTGTAAAACTAGTTTTACATCATTATAAGCGGATCTTTTCTTAAAAAATTATTGTTATAGAAACGCTTGATTGTATCTTATTTGTGGTCACATTTTCTTAGTATATGTTTGCCTTTAAACTTAATTATGTATTTTAAGATTAATAAATTGATACTATATTAATAGATGAATTCTTGTTTTTTTTTTTTTTTTTGCACAATGATGAATTGAACCATGTCATTCCTAAGAAAGGTGAACTCTATATCAATAGGTGAGAGCTTGAAGTTCAACAAATTCTTACTATTAAATAAACATAAAATTTATGTATATATATGTGGATAATTTGCTTAATCAAAATAAGATTTTATTAAAAAAGAGATAATAAACCAAGAAGTAAACATTTATTCATAGATAAGCCAACACTCAAAACAAGACAGGATTCATGTCGATTTACTTAAAATAGTAAGGAACATAAATCATTGTAATATTGTTGTAGATGTTCATGTATAGGATTGGTGATTAGGAGCCCTAATATTTTATGAAAACCTAAGGTTTCGTTCATGGAAAGCATCAGTCAAGTACCAACTAGAAATTTACAAAGATTGATTAGACAAAGACTTTGATGAAACTATCACCCAACCCTAAGTCCCCCACCCAGCTTCTGACATGGATTATTAAAAGAAGTTCTTTCTTTTTTCTTTTTCTTTTTTAATTTTTGAATAGAAAAATATAAGATTCAAGTACATTGGTCATTATGAATTTAGATTCTTGTACAGTTCTCTTGATTTGGCAGATCTTGTTTCAAATCAAATTAATCTCACAGTTACCAAACAACCAAATGGAGAAGCAGCAGAGATAAGGTATGTATGGGAGATGAAAGGGAAGAGCTACCGATAAGTAACCTGGTGCTGGAATATTTGAAGAGCTTGCCGGTGGCTGAGAAGACTATAAGAGCTATCTCGGCATCGCAAAGAGTGGAAAGCTCGTGAGCTTTCTTGAAAAGTCCTCGTCTCCTCTTTGAGAATGTCACCTGTCGTGCCGCTGTGTTGGCAATCTTCTTGATCTCTATCCTTTGTCTCGTCATTCTCTTCCCACTCCACAAAAAACAAACAAACAACAGCAATCGGTTTGTTAAAGAAACACTTGTGTTCAAAGGAATCACAATTTGAGAAATCAATTGTTCTTAATATGAGCCCTATGCTAATTGCTACTAACAAGCACATGAACAAAATGGGGTTTGGTCACAAGAAATCAAACCCAATATACATATGTGTGTAAATTGATAGATCTCAGTTTCTCACCTTAAATCAAGCAAAATATAGGAGAAAAGAAAGTCTTAAGTACCAAGAAAATTGTGTAGAAGAGAATCTCTGGTATGAAGCAGCAACCAGATGAGAAACAGTAGTTTCTTTTGTTTTTTTGGCTTTCCAAAGTAAGCCAGCAGAATCAAATACTCTATCTCAAAAAACGGATACTAAAGAAAATAAAATGACATCAGGAAGAAAACATTGAAGCAAACCCTAGTTGCAAAAGAGAAAAAAAGCCTCCCAACCCAACCCAACCCAACCTCATTGTAGGATGAAAAATGGAAGAAGGTGGGGTATTTTGATTGGTCATAATTTATGGGTTTTTCTCATAATAATTTCCTTTTTTTTGGGGGGGGGGGGGTGGGGGTTGAGTGATGAGCATGGTGGTGGTGACACTTGACAGAAAGAGATAAAAATAAAAATCTACTAAATTATTGAAAGAAATGGAAGAAGGAAAATATAGAAAGATTCTTTCTATGTCCAAACAAGGACTGGCTTTGCAAATATTTTGCCATATTGGTCTCTATTTGATGATTAAAAAATAATAGAAATGGATAAATTATAAATATCAAGTTTCAACTGGGTTAGATTTTTTTATCCCAAAAAGAAAACTGGGATTAGATTTTTATTCTTTATATATATATAATATGTGTGTGTGGTGGAGTTTTGATTTTCCGTACAGATTGATTGACGATGCTAGAGAGAGATGGAACATTTGTCAGAAACTTTGAGACTCAGTTGTACCCTCGTACTGAGTCTTGTCTCCAACTCCCTCATCTTGCATTTACTTTTATCGTAATGGGATGATAAAAACTGTAAAAATAACCAGTCAAATTGATAAGAACAAAGTTTAATTTTATTACAAAAGTATATGAGATGGAATTTTTCTTTTTATTCTCCTAATTTTATATAAAAATCATATCTTCAAAACATCTATTTTATGAGTAGCTTCCTCATGGAATACGCTCTTAATTCGAGGGTTATTAGTTTTTACTTCAAAGGAACAAAGGTCGTACTTGCATTATTATTATTATTATTTTTCGAGGAATGCTTCCACTACATTGCGGGATAATTTTTTTATAATTTTATTTTATATATTGTATAATTGTGTATAATTATATATATTGTACGTGAATTAAATAATTATATTTCGTTAAAAGTAAGATTTATTTTTATTATAATTTTAAAAAAAAATTAATGAGGTGATATGTAATATCCTAAATCCGGTTTAAACGTTATGATTAAATTTTGAAAATTACATTAATATATTAATACTTTGATTATCTGTTTTCAAGTCGTAACTTATTACTCCTTTGATAATAAAATTGGTCAATCAAAAGGCATGTGTGGGGATTTTGAAACATTATCTTATAAAACTCAATTTATTAAAAATGTCTTGCTATAAACTTTATTTACTTGTTTCTTTTTTGTAAAAATGCATATTCCCTATTAAAATTTTGCAATGGAAAGTTTCTTAGACTTGTTTAGACATGAAAATTGAATGGTAAGTTTTAGCTTTAAGAAAACTTGCCAAATCTTAATATAACTAATTGAAATATTTAGCAAATTCTGAAACCACAATTAAAATCTGCAAAACAGTCCAATAGTCAAAAAGTCCATGAATTTTAAAATAAGAATTACTAGATAAGTTTTATATGTAATAACTGAACCAAGCTCTCGAGTACCACTAAATCTTAAGTCTAGGTGTTACCTGAAAAGATTAAGCAAATAGGGTGAGTTATAAGGCTAAGTGTGTGTCTTGGCCCACAAGCAAATAGCAGAATCATGCATAGATGCATATATCAAAACAGACCGATCATAAATTATAACATGTTTAGCATAGAGATGTCATATAGAAATTCTTACCATCATTCACTACAAACCAACTCCGTCCAACTAATCACACTAAATAGAGCTACAATAACTCATCCATCTATCACACCATAATGTTGTCATATGCCACTCAGATAATATGCAGCAGTGCTGCCAGAAGCATATTGCGGAAATTTCGCCTGAATCATAAAGCGCAAATAAACCGCCAGAACAAACTTTCTCCATCACATAATCATATCTCACCCCAATGCACATGCAAAAACATACTAAGTGTCACTGGTTTGTTAAGGTGATACGGTCAAGGTGAGTCAGGTGTTGATAATTAAAAAAAAATTGTGTTAGAAAAAAAAAGTTGAGACTGGCAAATTTTTTTAATGGGTGTCGCCAATGAGTCAGGCAACACCACTTTTTTTTTTAAATTAATGGGAGTTGTCGGTGTGTCAGGCAACATCGATACATTTTTTTTATAAATGTTGTCAAGAAAAAAAGGGAAACTGAAAAAATTAATTTATTAGTGGTGCCTCCAACATGTCAAGAGACACTGGTGGTCCCGCGACGCTGTCAGGCGGCACCACCTAGTATATATACCCAACCCGCAGTTAAAAATCTATTTCTGTTGAAGTTTTGGGTTTTTTTTTTTTTGAATTTTTTGGTTTCTATTGAATGGAAGAAAAAAAAAAAGAAAATTTGTGTTTAGTAGAAGAGGAGAAAATAGAAAATAAAAGAATATTTGTGTTTTAAACTTCAAAAATCAAGTTCGAGTTTATAAGGTTAGTTTATAATTATTTATATGTAGTTATATTTTTTTAGTAAGATCTAATATTTTTTAAATAAAAGCTATTTTTTTAAATTTTTTATTTATTTTATAAATTTAGTATCGAAGATGAATAACCAATTTTTCATATACGTTAATTTCAAGGGGGTAATTTTATAAACAATTGTTGGTTATATATTTGAATCTTACTAGCAAATAATAATGATGCTTAATAAGAATGTAAAATTCAAAGATATGAAAGAAAAGATTATTGCAAAAATTACTCAACGTTGTGGGAGGTGGATGTCAAGACTGTTTTACAAATTTATAAATTTGACAAATCTATGCAAATATACTAAGATGAAACTTGTACATGATGAAGACATGTAGACAATGATCGCACTTTATTGCTCGACTGGGAACGTGAATGTTGAACTAGTTGAGCTGTTGGTTAAGCTAACAGATGTAGAGCCCATTCAAAATGTCACTCCACTAAGTCAATAATATGGAGTTCAAGACCTGTGTACTGAGGCTTCGAGAGCGTCTGTCGATTAGTGATCATTTGTACATGGGTTTGACTTCAATTTGAATGTTGGATGGGCAGAACAGTGCGGTTATGAAGCGACATTGACATTAGTCAAAAATCCACACCATGCTTCAACTGCGTATAACAACCTTAATTCGGGTCCCCATTTACAAATACATCCGGTGGCAATTGAGACCGATGCAAATGATAAAGAATGACTCGATAATGATGGTAATTTTCATAATGAGGGTGAAGATTTTGGTGACCCCGATCTGGAAGATCCCGGATGATATCGACGACGAAGTTGCAGACAATGATGAAAATGTATACGCCCCTTCGGTCAAGAACCCGACCTATGGCATTGTAATACGCAATAACCTTGGGTCCCACATGTTGAGCGTAGATCTCGATGTTGCACATTCATCCGAGTTTTCTAAGTACCCAAATATAATATCTTTTTACTAGTTGCTAGTAGATCTGGACTCAGAAGAGTTGTTTGTAGGCCAATAATTCACAACCAATGAGGACTGCATATTTGCAATCAAATAATATAGCATGAGGGTGTCGGTCAACTAAAAAATCGTTGTACTTAAATCGACATTATATGTTGGGGAGTGTTGGAGGTCGGCAGAAGGGTGTAATTGGCGGTTACAAGATGCATTTATCTAGAGGTCGCAATTGTGGAAGATCCAGAAATTTGTTGGGTGTCATACATGCACTTTTGCACGTATGACGCAAGGCCATCGCAAACTCGATACAAAAACTATTTGTAACTGCATCATGACATTGGTGAATGAGACGCCCACAATTTTTGTATTGGTCATGATTGCCGACATGCAAGCACGATTCCAATACTGAATGTCATATCGGAAAGCCTGGTGGGCTAAGAAGATGACCAAGGAACAGTTGTAAGGAGATTGAGATGCGTTGTACAACAAACTTTAGGGACAGTGAGCCGCGCCCGCATCACCTTGACAGTGTGACGACACCATTAAAAAATATTTATTTCCATTGTGTATACCCATATTTTCATGGATATCTTTAAATATATATGTGTCACTTGACACAGTGGCAGCATAAAAATTTTTTTTTTAAACGGTGATGATTAACTGATGATTGGCTGAAAAAGGGAAGTGATGCTGCCGAAGTGTCAAGCGGCACCGGCGGATATGGTAGCAAACATCCTATTTTCGTAAATATTTTTCATAATTAATTAATTTTATTATTATTTATATAAAAAAGCCACGTTTCTTTCCTTTCTAGTTGGTTGGTTCGGTTCCGTTAACTCAATCCATGGAAGTCGTAACGACTCAGTACAGGAAACTCGTCCCTCTTTTGAATCCTGCGGCTCTCTTTCCTTTCCGAAGCTTGGAATGTGTTGTCCTATCCTTCTAAGAAGGAGAAGAGATTCTTTCAGTTTGGACACCTGAGTCAACTCAATCAACAACAACAACCCCAGTTTAAGCAACTGCAAACGCAGATGCTGCCACCTCTGCCCAAAAGAACTCAAGCGCAAGCTGCGCAACCACTATCCGTGGTAAGAAGCAGTAGCGGAGATGGAAATGCCACATTACAAGGAGGGCAATTCGGTTTAAATACCAATCAGCCCGAGTCAACTCGCCCCACCCTCTGTGTCGCCTTGGTGGAGGGAGATTTAATCAAATCGGTTTCGCTGGGACAGACAGGATCAATTAGTTTCAACCACACTAATCCTCCCATGGATTAATCGTCTTGGGCCTATTCCGATGAGCCAAATGGATCAGTCAAGAAACGCTACCTCCAGTCAGTTTGATCCGACCGAGTCGACTCGGATGGGTCAAATTAATCAGGCAGCAACTCCTCCTCCTACGGAGCATAGTGAGACAGACACAACCGATGTGACCTGGAAGACCGATTCGACTCGGCCCAGTAAACCCCCCGACTCAGAGACATCGACTTTCTGGACGGCTTGTCCGTACTGTTACGTTCTCTACGAGTATCCAAAGGTTTACGAGGATTGCACACTGAGGTGTCAGGCTGAGAACTGCAGGAGAGCCTTCCATGCGGTTGTGATTCCGTCGCCGCCGCCTGTGGACGGAAAGGAAACGTATTTGTGTACTATGGGGTTTTTCCCATTAGGATTTTCGGGGAATGGTGAGAACATGGGCGGTAATTTCCCCTGTTGGTCACCTGTTTCAACCATGCTTGCTTGCCCTAACAACAAGAATGCAGGTAAACAAACTAGTGCCCAGAAATCTGCCCCAAGAGTGTTTTACGATGAAGATGATGCATATATAGAAATTTCTTCTGCTGAGGATACTAATAAGTAATAATGATGATGATGATGATGATGATAAGTGGCAGAAGGAGAGGAGGAAGAAGAAAGCCAAAGGGGAAGGATCTATGGTGAGAAACACTAAGACGCAAAGGAGTGAGAGAGTGGACGGCAATGGCAGAGGTGTATGGATGGTGCCGGAAGCCGAGCCGAGCGAAGGAGGGGTGGCAAATAGTGCATATGTTGAGGGTCTTGAAGAGTTTTTGAGTAGCTTACATATGCTCGCAGTTGGTGGGGGACGATAAAATCAGGGCTGCATAGTGAAGTAAGATCCTTGTTTTATGTTGTCTCTTTTCTGCGACTATTGTAGTTAATGTAATTGTATGCTTGTGGAGGTACTTGGGATCTCGTTTCATAGTTGTTTCCAAGTTGAATTCGACAGTACAGATCGTAGCATCATGTTTTGTCATTGTTTTGAACAGGCTGTTTGAGAGGATAGGGTAGAAAGTTGAATACATAAAACCATGAGGCATATTTGGTTTGAGGATTGCCTCCATCTTCATACTTGGCAGTCAAAAGGAATATAGGTCATAAGCTCTCATTGATTCTCTTTCTCTTTCGAGTCAGAATAATCGTTAACTGTGATAATAATGTATTGCTTCTCTTCTTCCCTTTCTGCCTCTTTATTGCTGCTTTGATGTTGAATATAGTATATTCAATTATTTTTCCAAAATTTTCATATAGTTCCATATCTATGCCTGAATATGTGTGGGATACATATGTTAAAGATGCCAGTTTACGTCTGTAATTCATGGATCCAGAACAATTCTTGATTACATCTTTCACCAGCTTGAAAGCTCTTTCTGACTGTTAATTATGGTAATATGAAGCCTTCTTCATTCTGGGCTGACTCAACACCGACCGTCACTCGAAGATTGAGTATTGTATTAAGTGGCGTACGGATTTCAGTCTGAAAGAGTTTATATTACTGTTACTAGTTTTGTTTATGTAGTTGTTCCATAAATAAGACCTAATTGGCTCAACTGAATTTCTCTTTGGCTTTAAGTATGCACAACATGACTACTTGAAAAAAAATCCAAAAATTAAATTTATATTTGAAAGATTACATTCGTATCGGGATTCTTATAAAATAATCTGGGTTTAATCATCAAACTATCTAGTGAAACAAATCAAGAATCAAAGCAAATAAAGACGAGGCAAAACAAGGAACGAGCAAAGCCGTGAAAGAGGGGCAGCAGCGGCTGGAAGAAGAACATTAGTTCCTCAGCGACGATGTCCAATGCCTGGAAAAGGTACCAACAGAAACCTGCTACTAAGTAGTCCAAATAAAAGTACTCCAAATCAGCTATCACCTCCCTCATGCCTGTTCATGGCAACAACACAATCAACCCATCGTAATAAAACCATATAAATATTTAAGGAAACACACTGAATTAATTTTCAACCACACATCCAATTTAAATTACAACAAAAGAATTAATACATATAAAATTATTACCTATCAAAAGCTCTCTGAAAAAAGTTCGTGTATCCATAAATTTCAAACTTAAAAATAAGACCTGAAAAATTTGAGAAAAATACTTTACAATAAGTTTAGAGAGTTGATTGCTTAAAAATTGATCTAAGAGTTGCCAAGAGTTACCTATCAAGAGTTGCCGAGAGTTAAATTTTATCTCCTTTGTGTTGATGCAACCAGATTAAGAGAACTTTAATCCAATAGCATTTAAAACTTGATTTTGATTTTCGAAGAACATGCCTAACCTTCTTTCATCAAATTGAACAAAATCAAAAGCAATTTTCTTTTAAACAAACCAAAAAACATCACCCATTTTTCCCACAGAACTAAGTAAAAATTTTAAAAACACTAAAAAAAAAATAACAAACTTCAATAATTATCCAACAATCTTTAAAACTGAATTTCTTCCAACTCTTCAAATTTCTAATCTTCAAAATCTTTCTGTTAGAGCTCTTGATTTTTGAATTTATATTTTCTTAGCTAAATAGTTCAGAGGTATCAATATGACAAATTAAAAAGAGATGTAATAGAACAAAACTTCTTTATTTAAGTAAATTAAAAGCATTAAACTTTTTTGTTTATTATTATTTTATATTAATTTTAAACTACTTATAAATAAAAAAAATTATAAAACGAACTTTTAAAAATTTAAAAGGATTTAAATACTTGACTTGAGAGGGTTTGTGCAAAAATATTAGACTCAAAAAATTTAGAGTGGGCAAAAAATTAATTTCGTTTAAAATATGGGTCCAACTCGAGCCCGACAAAGGTGGACTGTTTTCTAAAAAGAATTTATAATATCTTTTATTATATTATTTTTATATATCATGTCATTTATAACACATAAAAATTAAATGTATAATATTATTATAATGTAAATACTAAAAAATGTTAAGATGAGTATATCTAAAATTTTATTAAATAAAAATATAAATAGCAAAATAGAACGTTCTTTTATTCATCAATGAGGATGTTTCTCCAAAGTTTATATTTATAAAAATAAGAAGTATAAATGAAATAAAATTTTACTTCTAATGACTATTAAAGTCCTAAAGTACATCAAATCTATCTTGATCTTGATGAACATCTATTTAATAATAAAATATTCATAGCACTCCCCTTGGGTGTCCTTTAGTAGATAATGTGCCTGGTTAAAACCATACTAAGATAAAAACTTTACGTGAAAAAATTTCTAGTGAAGAAAAAAAAGTACAGATATCTACAATACGCATAATATGTCGTTCCATTAAAAACCTTACCAGAAAGCCTAGTGGGACAAAACTTTGGTTGAGGGAAAAAGAGTAGCTCATATTTAGTCTCTCTCATAACATCACATGATATCTCAAATTCTACGTATTCCAATCTTGAATACTAGATTTTCAAATAATATCTTGAACTAATTTATTAAGCATTTATATCATCATTCTTCTAAAGGTTATGAGTTAGGAAAAATTTTGGAGAATATATTTTGACATCCTTAGGAGTTCCAACAATAATCAACAAAATTTAATCATGGTCCTTTTATAAAAATACATACGTGGATTTTGGATCATTTTATAATCTTTCTTCAACTATTATTCACCGAGTTACCACATATATTCAAATCATTTCAATTTATATAAATATTTATGCAAACATATTGAACAATTTCTCACGAAAAAGATAAGGAGAAGGAAAGCTTTTGATTGGTGTAGGTAGTGCAAATAGAGAATGCCATATAACAACAATTTTAATAACCCAATGACTTAAATGAGAACTTTCGAATAGTTCAATAACCATTTTTGTAGCTTTTTAAAGTTGAGTAACCAAAATGTAAATTTACTAGTATTTTAGTGACATTGGGTGTAATTTACCAAAAATAAAAGTATCCTCATAATAATACAACTTATTTTGTACATATAAAAATATTTTAATTCTTTTTCAACCGAATTAGTGCCTAATTAACTCGTGGCGCCTACTTAACCAAGGATTTAAACTTTAAAGTTAGTAATTAAAATTTTTAATTATTTATATATTTTTAAAAAGTTTTAACTAGGTATAATGTTTGGTTTACTATCACTATTTAAGTTTATGCACAAGATTAGATACAAACAATTATTTATCGAAGAAGTGGTATTGATATTTTTTGTAGACATTTGGATTTAGTTCGAATTTTGGACTCATCATTTTTGGGAGGATTTTACATAAATACCACCTACCCTAAATAAGATCGAACTCAAAACTTAAAATGGATTAGGATAGTTATGGATATACCAAAATGAAAATAGTTATTTAAAATAAAATGCAATAATATTTGGTAAAAATAGTATGGAGGCCCTTACATTAATAGTTGGATTACAAAAAAAAAATGAGCAAATTAATCCATATATATTGAATTAAAAAGCAAAATGGTCCTTCTATTAAAAACTTTATTCATTTTTATTGTTAATAACTAGTTCTTGTACGTCGACATGAGGTACATGTGGCAAGTTAAGTATAACTATCTGGTTATTACGTCACCCACGTTAGTTTTTAATAGTACAAATAGATGAAAATTTTAATCGAGAGGACTAGTTTACTCTTTAATTTAACGTATAAGGATTAATTTGTTCATTTTTTTAGTAAATAGGATAAAATGCAATCAAACTCTTAATACAAGTGCTTCTATAATACTTTTATCAATAATATTTTTTATAAAAATTGATCCTAAAAATCAAGCTAGAACATAATCTACGAGGAAAACAATAGAGAAATTGGCATATTAATTAAGCCTTTGTTTAACCCAGAAGAGATCCAAAACTAGTTTCTTGTTAGACAAATCAAAGAACAATTTGACTCCGTCCATAATTGATATAATAATATATTACACTTTGGTGACTCATTGCAACTAAATTTGACAATTCTCAGAAGAAGATGGATTTGGAGTTTATCTAACAATGACATGCAAAATAATTTTCCACATTTTCCCAACCATAAATCACAACCTGAACCAAATCATACCAACCAGACAGCCCAACCCTCCTGCATTAAACTTATATAATCCCCCCCACCAGGCCTTCTTTTCTTCACTCCAACCATCACAAGTCTCTCCGGTGAATCCTCACACACACACACACAAAATGGCTTCTTTCAATTACATGTTCTTGAGCTTTGTCCTGGCTTTGTCATTTGCAAGCTTTGATGTTGGGTTTGGAGCCCGTCATCTTCTGCAACTGCCTCAGTTACCTCCATTACCATCGATTCCAAATCTGCCAATGCCAACGATACCAACATTGCCAACGACTCAACCATCTTTGCCGAGGCCAGGCGCGATGCCTCCACTCCCCGCCATGCCTAACATGCCCACTTTGCCGAATGTACCAAGGGCCACTTTGCCACCATTACCAAGCTTTCCCACAATCCCAACTACGATCCCTTCTATCCCATTCCTCTCCCCGCCACCTGCACCGTCTACTCCATGAATCTTCTGCCTTAACTCTGGATGCCTATGGATTGGATTTTATGTTTTATGGTCCTATCATTTATACCCACTTATTAGCTGTTTGTGTTTGATGTTATAGATTAAGTCTGCTTTTTCTTTTTTTTACTTTTCACTACCATTATATGTTTGTCTCTAAAATTGGGAGTTTTCCCATTATTTGATGTACTTTTATTTTATTCATTGTTATTGCTTATTATGGGATTATTTATTTATGTTTTATTCCACTAGCCTTTTTTTTTTCTTTTATTGGTACTTCTGTTAATCCCTTTTGATATTCAATCTTCTCACTACCTTTTTCTAAAAATGAGAAATTAGTAACATGTGATTAACCATTATTAAAAGCAGTGATAAACAAGTTTAGCTGCTGAGAGAAAAGAATAAAAAAAAGACTAAATATAGACAAGACAGAAAGAAATGAGTAGCGATATCTTCATCTTCCAAAGCTCAACCAGATCTAAAAACAGGATTAAATGGGGATTTGAAAAGCCAATGAAATAACAATAATTTAAAATTCATGTACATTATATTAATTTAAAAAGATAACGAGTAAATTTATTCATGAGTCTTTGTTCCAAAAATAGTGATGCCAACTTTATTATAGTTATTAGCTGACTGCTGAGTGTGTTTTCGCCAATGGTGGATGGTGGATGAGGCCTTACTCTTAATACATGGTGTTAACCTTGTTTAAAATATGTTTCTTCAACAAAGATAGTTTAAAATATGTTCTAAGTTTAACTACTTTTAGGAATTTAGTTTTTTTTTTATTTTTTAGATTTTAAAATTTAAATTCAACTGTTAAAACCGTCAAAATTTTCTTGTTAAATTTGTTGGTGTGGCATTTTTAAATGAAAGAAATATTTCGTAATCATATAACAAAAAAAATATTGTAATAAACCTAAATTTAATAGAAGAATTTTAATTCTGTCAACAATTAAATTTTTATTTTTAAATATAAAATATAGAGAAACTATTTTTCTTGGGGCTAAATTTTAAATGTGCAAAAATTTCATTATGCTAATTAAGCTTTACCACTAATATTTTCTATTTAATTTTATTTTTAAAAATTTTGAAGATAATAATTAATAAAAAAAACTTAATATCACATTTAGTATCTGAATATAGCTTCTTCCTTTTTTTTTTTTAATTTGGTAACTAAATCTTTTTTTTTCCAATTTGGTACTTGAATCTAACACTTTTTCCTAGTTTGGTACCTAAATTTTTTTGGGTCCAAATTGATACTTGAGCCTGACTTTTTTTTTCCTAATTTGGTACCTAAGCTTGTTTTTAGGTTTAATTTTATACCTAAATTTATTAAATGTTATACAAATTATGCAAAACACTAACAATTTTTTTTTTTTTGTTATGCTACAAAAATATTGTCAATATAAGAGGAAATTCATGTTAAAATAATAGGTATTGAACTATGCTTAATGAATTAATATTAAATAAGAAAAAAAAAGAGTTTTAAAAACTCAAATTAAAAGAAATTTATTATTTTCAATTAATAATTAAATATTATAATTAAATGATTCTCTACGGTACCAATCATCTTAAACATGAGTTAGAAGAACCAATGAGCTGAGCTGATGTTAGATAGCCCGACTTTATTGGTAACCTCCATGGTTTGGTCAAGTGGCTGACTTCAGTGCTTCATTCAGGTAGCTTCTGTGCCAACCACATGCAGCAGTAGTTCACCAATTTTCAGTCCAATGCCGATGAGAAGATGAGCTAACCTCTCTTTTTCCTATCTCCAACCAGAGTGCCCAATTCCCAGTGTTCCAAGGCCTATTTAAGCCCCAAACACCAGGGCCTCTCCGTCGCCTTCCTCACTCACTCAAACTATATATATTATCTTCAGTTTCAAACCTCTCGAATATGGCCTCTTTCAATTGCTTTGTTTTAGCATTGTTCATGGCTTTATCGTTTTCAAGCGTCAACGTTGGCCTAGCTGCGCGTCATCTTCTTCAGCTGCCAACATTGCCACCGTTGCCATCGATTCCAAATCTCCCACAGCCAACGATGCCCACACTGCCGCAACCATCTCTACCCAACCCCGTCGCTCTTCCTCCACTGCCTACCATTCCCACCCTGCCACCCTTGCCCAGCTTGCCTTCAATCCCCACTTTGCCAACTACCATTCCATCCTTCTCCTCACCACCTTCTAGAACTACCCCTTGAATTTTTCCACTTCCACCAAAGTGTTTGGACTGTGCACCTTTGCTCTACCGTGCCTCTTCGCTTTTTGCATATTGGGCATATATTGTGCTCCTCTTTTCTTTTCTTTTTTTCATTTTTTTCCACCACACTTGTTTGCTGCATTTTCCTTTTTTATTGAGTTTCCTATATTGGGTTTATTGTACGACCAGCAATCAGTTTATGTTAATGTATTAAATATAATTCGTTTTATAAACATGATTAGAATCTATCCATAAAATGCAAACCGTTGATAACAATATCATAATTAATTGCTCCATCCTACTATCCAATTAAATTAATAGAAACAAAATATGCAAATAGTAAACATAAAACAGTACTATAATAAGATTAAACATAATAGGATAGATATAGATTATCATTCCCTTATATAAACACAGAACTACAATGCGAGAGAGAGAGAGAGTACAAGCAAGCCCACATTTAATGCATCCAACATCGACATTAATCAATATACTACAATCTATGCTCTGATTATTTGATCCAAAAGCAAACCAAGTGTGTAAGCCAAAGTTTCCACCCAAAAAAAAAAAAAAAAGAAGATTAAATCCTACGAACATTAACCTTTATTTAGCACTAATTATTTAGAAAATGAACGCGTAACGTTCATGGTGATAGTTTTAATTCAGTGGATTCAAGGGGTAGTGTCGGGCAATGTTGGTGGAGCAGGGAACGAAGGGAAACCAGGAAAGCCAGATGCTGAAGAGCCAGGAAAGCCAGGTGCTGAAGAGCCAGGAAAGCCAGGTGCTGAAGGAGGGAAGTTTGAAATACCTGGAAATGGCGGCAACCTATATTCCGGGTAAGGTCCGCTGTAAGGAGGAAACTGGAAGCCACGAAAGGGAGGCAAATTTGGAAATATTGGTGGGGTCGTCGTCGTTTCCTGCAAGAGACGGCGAGCCGTCCCCGCCCCTTGAGCTACATTCATGCATGAAAGTGACAGTGCAATGAAGAAAGGTAAAACGAGAAGACGAGCAGAATTAGCCATCACTGGACCTCAAAAATTTATAAAAAAAAACAAAGATTGAGTTTTGAATTGTGTTGATGAGAACCCGGACTGGGTTTCTGTTTTATAGTGTAGGAGAAAATGTTTAAATGAAAGGAAGTTGGCCTCCGATTTTGGTGAGTTTGATTCCATTAATGGCCTGTAATTTTTCAACAAAAAGGGTTGGAATGAAGAAGGTATAGAGTGTAGTACAGTTTTTTAATGGCTTGAAATATTGTTGTATTTACTGCTTGTTCCTTAGGTTAATCTAGCTAGTTGTTTAGATTCATCCATGTGTCACAATTACTTTCAATTATTCATTGTAGAGTGCAACTGTTACCTTTGCTTTTGCATTAATATATTGCAAATTCTGGTTGTGTGTCTTGTCCAATTCTCCCCTCACTCTATGCTATTTTTCGGTAATTTATCAACTCACTCAAGCAATAATAAGTAAGCAATTACTTTAATTCATTTTCATTTGATAAATATTTAATTATTTATTCATTATTTTTTTTTCAAGTTACTTTCACTTTATTCTCGATATTTTAAAGAAATCTTCAAAAATTCTCACTTTACGAAAATAAAATTGACTCATACAGATTTAAACGAAAGAAATCATGCATAAACTTTTTTGATGCGTACTCCAACAAGACCTATGCTATGATTAGCACTCTCAAGCTAACTAGAGACCATGCCTTTAGGAGTGTCGCAATAAAGAAGGCTTGTTATGCTTTGGTTACTAGATTAAAGGGTTGAGTTCTTCACCTTTGTATGGACGAGCCCATGTTATTTTGCATGATAATTACATTTCAAATCTAAATTTATTTACTTGAGATATTTAAATACTTTTAAAATGTTTTAATTTAAAAAAATTATATTTAAAATTTAGATTTTATAATTAATTAAATAAATTAGTAAGAGAAAAGCTAGAAGACCCGAGCGGGGGTATTAATGTAGTTGTCAGTAATAATAAAATAGATGATGATCTGTAATGGATGGTGGTTTACGTGGGCTCAACACATTAATACACAGTAGGTCAAGATTGGTTCTAACCTCTCTTTTAACTTTCTGGTTTTTATTTTTCCATTTTCATTTGGGGCATTTTGCCATTTTTGACATCTTCATTACGGTTCTATGAACTGAAAACACTAAAATGGTGTGAACTTAGCTGATATATCATATTTGTCATCATCTCATCACTCCCAATCTATAACCATCTATAACAAGTAGTCAGTATATTGTACCGGTAGATGTATCGAGCACGTATTAATATTGATTTGTTTTGATATATTATTTTAAATTTATTGATATTATGATAAAATATTTAATTTATGTATATAAATATTTATAAATATAAGATTAATAATATCAAATAAATTAATAACAAGTAGTCAGTTTTTTTTTTCTTCTTCAAAAGAAAATATTTGATTTTTTTTGCTTCATTCGTTTTATCATTGTTGTCGGTTATCAAGAGAGTTTTGTTCACGGGTGTTCGGTAAATCAAAAGAGAATCAAAAGGTAGGTTTTGCTTTTGGGGTTTTGATAATGTCTCTTTCGTTTTCTATTTTGTTATTGAATTGAAGTTTTCATTAATTTGTTTGTTAATTGAGGTTTTTGAATTGGTTTGGAGGAGCGAATCGAACAATTTTGGTGTTTGCTATCGCGTCTAAGGTGTGTGTTCGGAAACTTCCCTTTTCGTTATCGAATTTCTAATTTGTTTCCATGAAATTCGACATATTTCGTGTGTTTTTGAAATTGACCAATTAAAGTGTTGATTGTTGTGGAATTGCTTGAAATTCTGAGTGTTTTTGGTGTATTTTTGAGTTATTGAGGGTTGGGAATTGTTTTGACATCAAAGGCACGTTTTGCAGCCTGTTTCGGTGTGGTTTCGTGACCACACGAGTGGCCACAAGGGCGTGTGTCGCACATAAGCGATTCACACGGCCGTGTGAAATTGGGAATTAGGGTTTTTGGGTTATTTTTTATGCCATATAGTCATGTGGCTAAGATTTGGGGATTTTTTCGATTTTCACCTGGGCGTGTGCCTTGGCCACATAGCCGTGTCCCCTAGCCACACAGGCATGTGAGATTTTAACACGACCATGTCTACTCTGCACTTAATTTTAGCATTTTTGGACAGTAAGTTACACAGGCTGCTCACACGGGTGTGTGTCCCATCTACACAGGCGTGTAGACTCCCACACGGTCTAGGCACTTCCATACGATCGGGGCACACGGCCATGTGGCCCTGTTTAGCAAAACTTTGTTCTATGTCGATTTATCTTGTTTATGTTCTTGTGTGTTCCGAGCCTCGACTAGGCTTTAGTAAAGGGGGTTGGGACTCTGTTTTGGCTCGGGCTTGTGAGTTATTTGTAATTATTGCACTAATTTAATGACTTGTTTAAGTGTTAAGTGATGTTACCTAGTAATTAAGTATCGTTATAACTGATTTTGAATCTGTCAATTGAATATGTCATAGCCCAATTTTGCCCGGGCATAGACCATTACAAATAACCCAAACTAACCTCCAAAACATTTAAACCCATAACCCATTACAACCCATAACCCATTTGAAGCCTGCTAAACCCAATACACAAACAAACCCGAAAGCCCACTTCAGCCTAGACTAAACCTACCCACCTAACAACTAACCTTAAACCCAATTTCAAGACCCAATTAAAAGTAGCCCAACAAACCCCCAGCCCACACTAATCGGCAGAAACAGGAAACAGTAAACCCTAGGTGCGCCGCACCTAGGTCTTCTGCCTTCTAACCACCCACTTGCACAGCCACATCAACCCTCTGACAGCACCGCCCACGTCCCATCTACTGTGGCCACCGCTTTCCTCCACTTGCTCCACTTGCCTACAACGGAAAAGACAGAAAATAATAAACAAAGCATTGTAAAAGGCTATAAAAGCCGAATCAAAAAATCATGTAACGAGGGGGAACCATTATCAATACAAGAAAATTTTTTACAAACATTGATACAAATATATAGCATATATCGAAATACAGAAGAAAAAACCAAGTCTTCAGCAGTAAAAATGTGACCTTTTAGATCGAATCCCTTTCTTTTTTGTTTCTACCTTTTTTACATGCAAATATATACTTAAAATATATATTATTAAGCAAAAAAAAAGTAAAATAAAAAAACTAAAAAAATACCTTTTTTTTGAATTTTCGGCCACCGTGTACGGTGGCCGACGGCAGCAGGCCGGCGGCTACGACGGTGGCCCCATGGCCGGATTCTGGACTTCATCCAGAGAACTCTCTCCCTTCCCTTTTTTTTTCTTTCAAATGCTGAAAATGATTTTTTTTGAAAAATTTTGGCCTTTTATAGCCCCCTAAAACGACGTCGTTTTGGGGTTGGCCATTAACACCCAAAACGACGTCGTTTTGAGCCGAATCACGCGACCCGACCCGCTCCAACCTCAGGATCCGCGTGTTTTTTAAAAAGGGGGTATTTACGCGCGCAATCCTTCCGCTTTTTCATGCATTTATAATCAAGTTATTTTTTTTTAAATTAGCCCAGAAATTTGTCGCGCTTTTCAATTTGGTCCTCCCTGATGCTGCGCCGTTTTGGAGCGAAGGGAAATTTGCTCTTTAGACTCCCCACTGTTTTTCGCGCATGCAATTTAATCCTTTTCTTTTATTTCTTTTTAAATTTGCCCCAAGAACTCTATTTTTATCCCAATTTCGTCCTTTTTCAGATTTAATTTGATTTTTATATTATTTTTACTATTTTTATTTTTAATATTATTTATTATTATATATTATTGTTATACTTATTATTATTTTCTACTTTATAAATATATATTTTTATCACTTTTTTATATTTTTTATCTAATCCCTATTATTATTATTACTACTAAATCTATTATTTATTAGTATTAGTATTATTTTTTACTTAATACTTATATATATATATATATATATATATATAATATTATATTTTTAATACTTTATATATTATGTATATACTTTTTTAATACTATTATTATTTCTAATATATATATTTCACGTATATACTTTTAATATTATTATTGTGTATATATTTTTAATATATATATATATATGTATTTATTTATGTAGTTTTATTAATAGTTTGTTTTTAAGATTAGTATTATTTCTTATATGTATATAGTATGTATATTTTTAATACTATATTAAGTATATCTTTTTATATATTAAGTATATATATATTTAATATTATATTATTTATATATATATATATATTTTTATATATTATCTTATGTATATATTATTTAATACTATATTATGTATGCATTTTTAACATCATATTATGTATATATTTTCCATACTATTATGTGTATACTTTTAAATACTATTATTATCTTGTTTAATATCATATGTATTGTTAGTGTTTTATAATTACTATGTTTATTATGTACCACGTATATTCGCAACTTTTTCTTATTGTTCGCACATTTTGAATTCAATATATGTTTAGATTGCTTTTCATTACAATATTGTTACAAGTTTTTTTATCATTTTAGAAATATTTTTTCATTTTTTTTTAAATAAGGCAATGTACCGATTTTAACATTAAGTCTGTGATTTCATCGCTATGTTGGGTGAATCACGTTGGCTCATGTTAAAAACGGGACACCCTTCAAAAAAAACCAAAAACTTGAAATTTCTCGTGTTTTGATCGGATCACGATTAAATGTTAAGTGAACTCGTATTTTTGGAAATCAAGACAACACGTGTTTAATAAGATACCAATTTTGGGCGTCACGAGGGTGCTAATACCTTGTGTGTAACCGACTCCCGAACCTTATTTTTTCTCTGGATTTTCACGTAGACCTAAACTCGGCCTTCTTTTTATCAAAAATAAAACTTTTTTGTTAAAATGAAGATTTATTAGGTGTTCGATCACACCTAGAAAAAAGGATCGGTGGCGACTCCTCTCTTTTTTAATAAAATCGAACTTCAGTTTTCAAATTTTCAATAAGTCACCCAATTAGCGACCAAAGCAAAATTTTTACGTCGCTACAGAATATATGTACATTATTTCTGTAAGTCTGTTATTGATCCATTCTCATATATACATTTGTATAAAATTTTGAATTTGGTTGCGAAGAGAAGGAAGTTTCATCTAATTTTGCAGTTTTAACTTCAACATAGTTGTACAACGGTTTACCATAATGTACTGTACATATACTAGCTCAGCTACATATGGTTACTTCAGTGGCTTAGTTCCACATATATGTGGTGTGTAGGGTTAGATGGGCCTTTCGAGATCCTATGTGGTGTACATGGTTGGTTGAGCTTCCTATAGCTCATTTGTGGTGTGTACGGGGATCAAAGTGGTGTTCGGTTCATGGTGTGGGTTTGTTTTTAATCCGTTTTGCATTCATACATACATCTGGCTGTGCGAACATCTGTTTGTTGAAAGATATGTTTAAAACGACATGATGTGCTTTGATTGTTATGTATGGTTGGGACGTTGGTTCGATGTTTACATTCTGGTTTTACAATAGCTTTGTAAGTACGTTTCGTTATTGAACTGCTATTTGAATTAATTCTGTTTTGTAACTTTGTCGTTGGTTATGTTTTGAACTCACACTAAGCTCGGGTAGCTCACCCCTTAGTTTTCTCCCTTTCAGGTACTCTCGTAATTTGAAGTTGGAGTCGGCATACTGAAGGTCTCAGAGTGATATGTTTTTAAATAGGCTTATAAAGCATTTTTTTTAATTCTGAGTTTAAATAAGTGGTTTTGGACTGTAAGTACTATTTTGAAAACCGTGGTACAAATTTTGTATCATATACACGTAAGTGTTATTTGTATTTGTTAGTTGGAAATTGGGGATTTTATTTTCGAACATGTTCTTTGTATCTTGATTATCATTTTGATTTCGGCATATTTTGTTAAATGATTGAGCTCGATTAAAGCGATGATTTTCTGACGAAGTCTAAAATAATTTGTTTTGTAAAAACTTTCTACGATCACTTCGATGATTAATGTAACCTTTGAAATTTAGTCTAAATTTTTAGGTCTGGTTTTGGGGTGTTACAGTTCCGGTTATCGTGCAATCTCACATTATAAAATAGGGTCAAGACATCATAATATATGGTGTAATCTTATCACGATCAATTCCTTACAATATTAAATTCTGGACCAAATTGCCCTTTATTTTTTGTTGTTTTTATTAATTTAGGTTTTTTTTCCTTAAATAAAGTTTAAAATTAATGAAAAATAAAAAAAATCTTAACAGTGAACCAATAGATGTCATACAATACAATACAATTATAATTATTGTATTTTATTTATATACTAATTATGGTTAGTGTTGCAATCACTTCTCATGAATTACTATAACTATGATTTATAAATTTACTTCAACATCATATATTTACTTATTAATATATAAATTATAATAAAAAATATTTTGTAATAATTTATCATAATTTTATAGAAATTGAGACTAAAAAAATATTAAAGGAACTAAACTTATTTAAAAAAAAAATTCTATAACAAGAACAATTGGTTGACGGAATATAAGATTACCCAAAAGCACATTTTACTCAATTGTCCTTGTGCTTATTTAACATTTATTAAAGGGTAAATTACTCAGTTGATCACTCAACTTTTAGGGTGTTTTCATTTTGGTTACTCAAAATGAAATCCTTGTAATTTCGTCACTCAATTTTTATGTTGCTTTCATTTTATTCACTTAGGCATTAAATCTCTAACAGTGGTTGATTGTACACAGCACATCATATTTTTATTTTCATTTTGGTCACCCGACTTCTTGGTAGCTTTCATTTTGGTCACCCGTAAAGCAATTTTTTTAAATATTGATCGAGGTAAAAAAAAATTATAGATTAAAGTGAAAAAGTGGTAGAAACTAAAATAATTCACTAAAACAATATTCAAATTCTACTTGTTTACCCCTTTGCCACAAGTTCTAAAATCCTTGTTTTTTCAATATTGAAATTTTAAATTTCAAAACATCAAAATTAATTAAATAAATTATTAAAAATTGTTATCTTTTGATAGTGTTAACAGATTTGTTGCTATAATATAATAATATTAAAATTATTTAATTTAATCTCCTTCTAAAATTTAAAATTTATTTCACGTTTTCAAATAGAATCAACTCAAATGACTCATATTTAATAATTGTTTATGAAATTCAAATTTCTTTTAGTTGTATGATCTTAAATCTTTTATATTAAACTAAAAAGCAAAGAAAAATCTTTGCAAATAATTAAATCAATTAATTTTATATTTCATACCAAATAAAACCCAAGATTTTTTTATTAGTTCTTTACCCAAACAAAGAACAAGCAATTAATTTACTTAGCTGCAAGTATTTTTTTTCTTTGCTTTTAGTTAGCATGCAATATTCAATATCATATTTAATAATTGTCTACAAAACTTAAATCATTAAATATGATTTATTTGAGTTGATTTTGTTAAGGATGATTTAGAAATATAAAATAAAATTTTAAAATTTAAAAGGAGATTAAATTAATTAATTTTAATATTATTGTAACAAATCAGTTGAAATTATCAAGGGATAAAAAAAATCAATTATTTATTTAATTGATTTTAATGTTTTGAAATTTAAAATAGCAATATTTAAAAATAATAATAATTTTTAGAGACGGGATAAACAAATATTGCCAATCGTTAATGCATTATTTTAGTTTCTACTAATTTTTTATTTTAATATTTAATTTTTTTACCTAGATCAATATTTGAAAAAAAAAAGAAGAAGAAGATTTTTTTTGTGACCAAAATGAAAATAACATATAAGTTGGGTGACCAAAATGAAAGTGTAAATATGATGTGATGTGTACAGTTTGCCATTAGAGATTTAAGGCTTAGGCAACTAAAATAAAAGTACCCTAAAAGTTAAGTGATAAAATTGCAATGGTTTCATTTTAAGTGACCAAAATGAAAGCACCTTAAAAATTGAGTGACCAATTGAATAATTTACCCCTTACAAAATCCCCTACGATATTGATATTTGACAGGTAAGGGAAATTTCTAACATTTAAATAATTTATTTAAAATGATTGATCTATCCAATTAAATATATATAAATATATATATATTTTTACTATTTCAATCATAATATTTTTGAAAGGTTACACAATTTGCAATAATTTTTTAATAAATATATGCAATCAAATTTATGCATTGCACGGGATAAAAAACTAATATATATTAGATATTATAAGGTCTTAGACTTCTAGTTGACATGAACAACTTAAATTTTTTTCGCATATCATACATATCCTGTTGACATGTACCAGCAAAATCTTTTTATATATAATATCTATTGTTTTGTTTTTAAATTATTACAAAATAATAATTTAAAATTATAATATTTTAAATTAATAATAAAATCTAAAAAAATAAAAATTTAAACGTTTTATTCTTACAAAAACACTAAATGTTTTTGTTTTAAATTTGTTTAAATATAGGGTAAATTACACCAATAGTCATTCAACTTTAAGGTAGCTAACAAAATAGTCATCTAGGTTTCATTTCAGTCACCCAACTTTTGAAAAATAACAAAACAGTCACTAACGTTATAAAAAAGTGACAAAACAGTCACTAACTAACAGTTTCCGTTACTGTCTTAACAGAACTGTTGATGTGGCAAGTTAGCTAGCTGATGTGGCCAGTTAACTTGCCATGTTGGATGAAGAAATTGAAAAAAAAACTCTAAAAAAACCCTTTAACAAAGAAGAAGAAAAAGAAGAATTACTGAATCTGGGAAGCCAATGACCATGGTTGCCTTTCCCAAAGGGTTTTACCCAGCCGGAAAGCCGATGACCATAGTTGCTTTTTAATGAAATAGAGATGAAATAAACATTGACCTATTAACATTTAAAGCATTTGCCCCTCCTTTAGGTTGGTCCTCCATGTCAATTTCTTGAGGAATGGGATTCCCCTCCTAATTTACTTCAACTGAAACTTTTACTACAGTTGTATAGCCACAATGTCTTACAACCACAACACCTAAAGTATAAGTATCCTACAAGACCAAAACAAAAAGAAAAAGTAAATTTAGCAATGCATAGCTTATTTCTCTGGTCTGTTGTAATCATCCAGCAAAAATTGTTTACTCACATGAACAGTTGCACTCTCATCAGCAGTTATGCCTTTAAGTAAATTTCGCCGAACCAGCTCCTCTTGTGGCATTCCTAGAACTTGACTCCCCTCATTTTTACAATCTAATTTCACATTTGCATCAGAAACATCTCTTATCACCTTAATAATCAAATCTCCCACTTTTTCTTCCTGCAAAATTGAAGCAGAAAGGCCATTTAAAGCATTCTGATTGATTTCAATGATGTTCTTGATTGCGACAATTGCTTTAAAAACTGAAATGATAACAAATAAACTATGAAGTAGAAAAGCTTTCCTATCTCGTATTTGCCTCTCTTCTGCTGTTTTGCAAGGCATAGCTGCCAAAATTGCAAACTCTTTTGCCCATTACCTATTGTCATGTTTACCATCTCTTCCTGATCCACCTCCATTTCCTTCCCAATTTTCATCTTCCACCGGAAGTGGGAGGAAAACTGATGGATTATCCGCTACTACGAGAGGAGCAACCCATGTATTTGCTCGAAAACTATAAGGAAGGTTGCCAAACTGTAATTTTAAATACAAAAAGGATAAGAAAATAAAACAAACGTGAGTTCCCAACCATATTCTTGTAATCCATATAAAAGATGCAGCAACTCAATGGAAGACTTTACATACTTTATTATGCTCAGTGAAAGCTTTCATAAGAGCCTTGTACACCTGCAATGTAACGCCCCCAACCCGAATCCGTCACCGGAATAGAGTTACGGAGCATTACCGGAGTTACTAATTTATTTATCAAATATTTTATTTCACCTAACATTCATATTTGAAACCAATTAAAACATATTGTCGCTTAAACGTGCTTATTTTTCTCGACATGTTTTACTTAAATTTTATTACTCGTCTCAGTATGCTTAATTTTCTTGTATCATCGTATAAAAAATAATCAAATATTTACATGTCAAGATGAATATCATTTTCTTTCCATTTCTTCATAAACATAAATCAGGTAATACATTATATCAAGATTTCATGTATTTAGAAATGCAATTCAAGCTACATTAATTTACCTCGTTGCTTGTTTATGTTTATAATTTTACTAACCCGATATCTTTTCTTTTCCACGTTCAAGTCTCGTATTTTAGTTGCAAGGGTCTTTATAAATACATTTAATTATCATTTTCATTCATTTCATAGTCAAATACATTTAATTAATACTCTAGGCAAAATTTCCATTTTACCCTTAAAACTTTTAGTTAATTACAATTTCATCCTTAATTCAGAAAAATAAACTTATTGTCATTTAATCCTTGTTTACAACCATTATTCTTATACATATTGATAAGAGCTCATGAATTTTATGAAATATCAGAATTTTTCATAATTTTAACACTTTTCAATTTAATCCCTAAAACATGTTTTCGTCTAATCTTGATCTAAATTAATATTTTCATTCAATTTTGTAATTTAAATAATAAAATAATCCATTACATACATTTTGATCATTTTGACATTTTTACAAAATCGCCCATAAAGTTCTACTTTTATTCAATTTTGTCCCTCATAATTCTTCACCTATTCAATTTAGTCCTAATTCATCAATTTTCCTTAGTTTTTAGATCCTTCTACCCTTAAAATATTTGCACTATTGGTCCTTCAACTTTTCATATTTACACTTTTAACCCCTCAAATTTTGAGTATTTACTCTTGGGCAACAAAATTTTTCTCACTTTTACAATTTAGTCCTTTCTTGAATTAATTTGTCATAATATATTTCCTAATGACATAACTCAAATTTCCTCTTCTTGTCACTTTATTTCCTTATTTTACTATATCAAGGATAATATTTCATTTTAGAAATTTTCGGGGTGTTATATTTCTCTCCCCCTTAAAATAAATTTCGTCCTCGAAATTTCCTTGTTTTCTTTTGATCATGAACTTCATATATCACTTTCTAATTCCAATTTCACCTTCAATTCATTCGCAACTCAATTTAATTTCACTTTCTCATCAATATAATTTCAGTACTAATATTTATCCACTACTCAATTCAATTTCCACTCAATTCAAGAATAACACTTACCTCATACTTCACTTACTATACACATAATTTAAATTTAACGCTTAATAATAAATAATTTGAATTATAATAATATAACCGTACATTGAGTGTGTCTATACTCAGTGGTATTATCATAATTCAAATTATAAAAATTATAATAAATAATAGACATCAAATATATAACAATATAAGTCATATGTGTTAATTTATATTTAATTTTATACCTCAACAATAATCTTCCATCAAAGGTCATCACATATCATCTATATTATCTTTAATTAATTCATGAACCTTTGGTCCAAGTAAAAACAATAAATATGTACAATTTACCTTACCACTATTTTATTCTTAATAAATCATTTATACATTTAAAACTTTAAATTTTCTTAATAATATGTATCTCAAATAGCTTTTCTTAATTTTAATTTATATGTCTTCTTACTTATATCAACATATATATATTGCATTTTACCAATAATCATTTCATAAAATCATTATTTCATATTTTTTATTTCTATATCCCAATTCAATAACTTATTTCATTTCATATCTAAAACCTTACAATGGTAATCTTTCAATAATTATTTAAACCAATATTTTTCAATAATTAATTTATAAGATTATATTCGATTAACTCATACCCTATTTCAATATTTCCATTTTATTCTATGTTTACTTCTTATTTCGATATCTCAATTTCAATTCATATTTCAATTCATAATTCCATTTTTTTTTACTTTCAATAGTTTAATCGATCAAATTCATTTGATTTTCTCCTCTTTTTTTTTTATTCAACTGATTTCAATATCGACCATTCAATATTTTAGCAAATTCATGAACTTTAAGTTCATACTTCAAATCTAATTCAATTCAATTCAACTCATAATTTCTTTCTTTTATTATTATTATTATTTTAATAGTACGATCAATCAAATTTATTTAATTTTCTTATTTCAGTTGTTCACCCTATTAACAAATCCGGACTTTGACGGATACTCGAATTTCAACCCAAACACACCAGTAATATCCAGCCAGAACACACCAGAATAATCATTTAATCCTCCAAAACACACCATAATCAGATAATCCTCCAAACACACTAGTATAATATAATCCACCCAAAACACACCAGTATAGCACAGAGTGCCTCTTCGGATAAATCTGAAGGATATAAATATCAGTATCTCCAAATCACATCTCCAAATCCCATCTCAGAATCCAATGGCATGCCAATTATATCCGGTTAGTCCGACAAGTTAATAGGGAATTCAATTCTCTTTTCAATTTTACTTAATAGTCATACCCCTATTAACAAGAATCGAACTTTGACGGATACACGGATTCCAACCAAACACACCAGAGTATCCAACCAAACACACCAGTACGGCACATAATGCCTAATCGGCCGAAGCCGAAACAGTAACAGTAACAGTAGCAGTACGGTACACAGAGTACCTCAACAGAACAAATCCGGAACAGTAACAGTAACAGTATTCAACACACAAAGTGCTGAATCGGTAACGGTAACAGTAACAATATTCGACACACAAAGCGCCGAATCGGTAACGGTAACAGTAACAGTAACAGTATTCGGCACATAAGTGCCTGATCAGTAAGCCGGAAAAACTCGTACTCTTTCATATCCTACGGCATGCCATTTGTATCCAATCTAGTCCGGCTAGTTAATAGGGTATCGGAATCATGTATCCATATCACTTTCACTTTCAATTGATCATAATCATTTGAATTCAATTCAATCACGATAACAATTCAATCACAAATTTCAAACTCACAAAATCACATAATTTCACTTCAAGTCACATTTCAACTCAATCACTTCCTCATACGTTCAATCCATAAACATTTCAAATAATTACATTCAATTCAAATTGGTTCAATTCCAATCACTTTTCATATTTCCATTCTATACATTTTAATATATCTCATCAATTCAAAGACATTCCAATCATAATTCCTCATATATTCAATTCAATGCATTTTCCCACTGTCTAATTAATATATCATCAAATGTTCATACATATTCAAACTTCATTTCAATCTCATTCAATTCACAATTTTTCATATTCACAATTCAAATCAATTTCTCAATCCAATATGCATTTCAATGCCACATTAATTCTTTTAATTCAATTTCAATAATAATTTCTCATTTATACTATTTGTTTCACTTTTCCAATTAATTTACATTTAGATGCTCACATATATTCATAATTTAATACTATAGCAATTCAGTAATTCAAGTGTATCACTAGTGATTTCTATTCACTTCACACATAATTCAATATTATTTAATTTATTATCAATATTCACCTTATTTTTATTTACTAAACATATTCTTCAAAATTCAACAATTACTAATTTAATACTAATATGTATTCAATTAAATCTAGATCCTTACCTCAATTTATTTATCTTGCATATTAATTTAAATTTTAACAATTAATAATTAAATTCGAATTATAGTAATACTGATCTCATCAAGATCGGAAGATATCACATTATCACAAGTTATATAATGGCATGTATTTCTAGACTTCACATGTGTTACATACGGTCCGAGAACTGACTAAACCTTAGCTCTGATACCACTAAATGTAACGCCCCCAACCCGAATCCATCACCGGAATAGAGTTACGGAGCATTACTGGAGTTACTAATTTATTTATCAAATATTTTATTTCACCTAACATTCATATTTGAAACCAATTAAAACATATTGTCGCTTAAACGTGCTTATTTTTCTCGACATGTTTTACTTAAATTTTATTACTCGTCTCAGTATGCTTAATTTTCTTGTATCATCGTATCAAAAATAATTAAATATTTACATGTCAAGATGAATATCATTTTCTTTCCATTTCTTCATAAACATAAATCAGGTAATACATTATATCAAGATTTCATGTATTTAGAAATGCAATTCAAGCTACATTAATTTACCTTGTTACTTGTTTATGTTTATAATTTTACTAACCCGATATCTTTTCTTTTCCACGTTCAAGTCTCGTATTTTAGTTGCAAGGGTCTTTATAAATACATTTAATCATCATTTTCATTCATTTCATAGTCAAATACATTTAATTAATGCTCTAGGCAAAATTTCTATTTTACCCTTAAAACTTTTAGTTAATTACAATTTCATCCTTAATTCAGAAAAATAAACTTATTGTCATTTAATCCTTGTTTACAACCATTATTCTTATACATATTGATAAGAGCCCATGAATTTTGTGAAATATCAGAATTTTTCATAATTTTAACACTTTTCAATTTAATCCCTAAAACATGTTTTCGTCTGATCTTGATCTAAATTAATATTTTCATTCAATTTTGTAATTTAAATAATAAAATAATCCATTACATACATTTTGATCATTTTGACATTTTTACAAAATCACCCATAAAGTTCTACTTTTATTCAATTTAGTCCCTCATAATTCTTCACCTATTCAATTTAGTCCTAATTCATCAATTTTCCTTAGTTTCTAGATCCTTCTACCCTTAAAATATTTGCACTATTGGTCCTTCAACTTTTCATATTTACACTTTTAACCCCTCAAATTTTGAGTATTTACTCTTGGGCAACAAAATTTTTCTCACTTTTACAATTTAGTCCTTTCTTGAATTAATTTGTCATAATATATTTCCTAATGACATAACTCAAATTTCCTCTTCTTGTCACTTTATTTCCTTATTTTACTATATCAAGGATAATATTTCATTTTAGAAATTTTCGGGGTGTTACATGCAAGGTAAATCAGTGATCCTTGCCATAAATAAATCATATACACAAAAAAAAATTCAAAGAAAAATGAAACATATTCAAGGAGATGCAATAGAACTTATAGCATCAAAAACCCTGCTAATTTGCTGCAGAAGAGTGACTAGAGAATGACAAAGAAGCGGTCGCTTTTCGGCTGGGTAAAACCCTTTCCAAGAAGCAACTATGGTCATCGACTTCCTAGATTCAGTGACTGTTCTGCTTCTTCCTCTTATCTGTTAAAAGGGGTTTTTTAAGTTTTTTTTCAATTTCTTCATCCAACGTGGCAAGTTAACTGGCCACATCAGCTAGTTAACTGGCCACATCAACGGTTCTGTTAAGACAGTAACAGAAACTGTTACTCAGTGACTGTTTTGTCACTTTTTTATAACGTTAGTGACTGTTTTGTTATTTTTCAAAAGTTGGGTGACTGAAATGAAACCTAGGTGACTATTTTGTTAGCTACCCTAAATTTGAGTGACTGTTGGTATAATTTACCCTTAAATATATTATAATTTAATATTTTAAATTTAATTTAAGTGATATATACAATTCTTAAAAAATAAATAAATAACAGAGAAGAATTTTAAAATATAATACAATTCTATTAAATTTAAATAATGGTATATTAATTTAATTTTGAATTTTGAATTTAAATAATTTTATAAAATTATCCCAACAGAAAAAATATATTTTAAATTCAAAATTCAAAAATAAACATGATATAATATTTATCATAAAGTTTAAGGATAAATAATATTTATCTTAATATTATCATAAAATAAATAAATAATATTTAACAATCATAAAGATAAATATTATTTATATAATTTCTATTTTGGTCACTCACGTTTTAGATCATTTCTATTTTGGTTACTTTTTGTTAAATGATTAACAAAGGTGATGATGTGGCCTTTTTCTTATCATTGTGATAACACATTTAGTCATCAATACTTACACATTTTATCAATTTGATCTTAATTCTAAATAATTCAATAGATTTAACCATCCACATTTACAAATTCTATTAATTTTATCCTCAAGCACATATAATTAAATATAAATATAATTATATTTAAACACAGATAATTAAATCTTGATAAACTTATATGTAAATTTGTGATTTTTATAAACTTCATTCATGATCGTGCAAATAGAATTCTCAACAAAAGAACCCAATTTTCCTTATGAAACCTAACAAATAACTAACAAATAGAATGAAAAACGAAAAATCTTCCTGTAAGCCTTTTATAAATCATCATCTTTTGCATTCTTGTCAACTTGAAGAATAGTGCAATAATTTGCACCCATCTCTAAACATAAAATTTATTGTAAAATTTATCTTCATCTAATTTGTTTGCAATTTATTTAGAAAAAGATATAAATTTCATGAGTTTTAAAATTTTCTAACTTCAATTTTAGGGTTTTTTAAAAAAAAAATTTAGATACATATATTGTTATAATTTATAATTTATAATTTCTATAATATTTAAAAAATTTTAACTTTTCAAAAATTTTTATAAAAAAATTCATAATTGAGTCACTAAATCTATAGTTTCCCTTAAAAGTATTCAAGACCGACACATGTGTATGATAATTTCAGGTTTTATGGTTTTTGTTTACATAAGTTAGGAGGGTGCCAAATTAGGAAACCTGCAACCCAAGTACTAATACATGGCCACATGGGTTGTGGGTACCGATACTTTGAACGAATTTTTGAAACAATAAGCTCTAATGTTTTGGAGTACCAATACTCCAAGGGCTTGTACTGATACTTGAACACGAGTACAAATAACCAGGGTCAAGTATAGATACTTGCCTCCCTTATTTTAAAGTTTTGGCTATTGTTTGCACGAATATCGATACCAGAGGTTTGAGTACTGATACTCAAGCCAAGAAGTAGTAATACTTGGATGAGAGGCATCAACACCCAAGCCAAGAAATGCAAAAAATAAGCCAATTCAAAGCAACCAAACATCGATCAATATATGCCTAAACATACAAAACATTCAACCAAAACCATTCCGTCACATTTGACATATAAAAATAAGTTCAAAGCATGCTAATTAAACAATAGAAATCAACAAATTCACAATTTGGTATCATAAGTAAAATTTCTAGCTCGCAACATCTTAAAACAATTCAAAATTCTTAATAAAAAATTCAAAGAAATATTATACCAACAAACTAAAGTATCCAAGGTAATGTGTATCATTAAGTCCAATAGGCAAGATCAATATAAATAAAATCAAATGACTCAAAGTGTCGAATGTCCTAAGTAAGTACATGCCTTAACTAAGCTAAATTAAGAAAGTGTTTACGAAAATGTAGCGCAAAGACTTTAAGGGGATGATGCATGATTATGAACCTCTTGTGTTATCTAAACCTACACATGAAACAATTTAATACGTTGAGCAGAACGCACGATAGTATTCATCCAACCAAATAAAAAATTATTTAAAAAAATAAAAAAAACACTTAAAAAAAAGGAACAGAGGATTGGTGAAGTCAATCTATTTGGCACCACCAAAATTCTGATATTGGTGACGCCAAATAGATTGACACCACCCTAAACAAAATTTTCACTTCCATGAAATACAAATAATTAAAGTATTGGAAGGGGTATTTATACTGGTTGCGCCAAATACGTTGGCACCACCTAAAAAAATATTTTTTTAAACAATCAAGTCAATCATTATCTAACGTGGCAGGGTGGTGATACCAATGAGACGGATTCATGTTTACTCTTCATTTTAAATCATTTATGTATTTAATTAAAAAAGTGGATATTTTTATAAATAAATAAAAAAAATAGTCCCACTTAAACATAAATATATTTATTAATATTGGGATTCTTTTTAAAATATTCATATTTGATATTTATTTTTTAACATATAATCCAACACTTATCTTTCTAATATATCTATAAATATATGTATGAAAGATGATTCCGGATTCACATAAACTTTCAAATCAAGGAGTGGGAGTTGCATGAAGCATGCAATGCTTATAGTGACCACGAAATGGAAAATTACTCGCTTTGAGTTCGATGTAACTTTGCAACTAACATTGGCACCCCTTTTTTTCTCTGTATATTAGACTTTGAGCGATTTGATTTGATTCGAGCTTAGCTTTAATTAATGCCTACATTGTGGGTTTAGATAGTTTTTGTCTCCCACCTCTTTACATACTTCAAAATGTATTGACCCAGAATGATGCCAAAATCTGAATCTTGAAATATTCCCTGTTTTCTTTCCAGATTATAATCATTGGATCATATATGTATTTGATACGATATATTTACTCAGGATAATTAGGATGATTCTAAAATAAAATTATGTCGAAATAAAAATATTAAAATACACATCTATAGACAATCCCTTCCCTAACTCAATTTAACTTTAATTAAATTATTTAAAAATTTAATTAAGTTGCAAGGGGAAATGAATCATCTCTGCTAATTTTGACGGTTTATCTTTTAAATGATTTAATAAGGTGAAATGAATAATTTAATGAAGTGAAATGAGTTAGGGAAGAGATTATCTATGGATGAATGAATGACATGGCTTAATTTTATTAGTGCCTAAAAACTAAGTTTTTTAGGATTATAAGTTATTCCTTAATGATATAAAAACATTTGTATGTATATAAAGTATTCTTGAAGGATGGCATCCATGTTTATCAACTAACCTGCATGCCCAAAACAAAGAGATGTCCATAAAATGCAGTTTCTATTTACATATCAAATCTGCAGATCCAACACTTCCCAGTAAGTTAAGTAATACATACAACCCAGATTCATACAAGTCAATCGCATAAAGTCTCAAAACAAATACGCTTCTCTTAAAAAACAATAGCAGGAACTCGGGTCATGGATCATAACAATTAGAAGAGTCAGCTTATTTATAACTATCATATGGTATTTGCCATCCAGTTGAAAGCTTCAGTCATGGTGAGCTATCCTCCATGGTTATAACCACTTTTAATGCAGTGGACTCAAAATGCTGTACAGAGGTTGTTGTTGTTGTTGACCTTAATGTTAGAAGAACACTCTTGTTGAATAGGACCAGTAGGGCCGCATAGCCTGGTTCTTTTTGGTTCAGATATTGCCACGCGAGAAATCGCAACAGTGAGAGCATCAACCAATGTGCTGTCTTGCACTTCTGACCTTGTAGATGAACTATTAGATGATAAAAACAGAAAAGAATCATCATCGAGAAAGCCATTGGGTATCATCGTGCTTCTCTCCGACACAACCCCAGGTGAGACAGTCAGTTGTGAGGAAGCCAGTTTTTCATGGTTTCCCATTTTTGTCTCAAAAGCAGCCATTCCCAATGTTGCTTCAGTATGGAACAATATCCATGGATGCCCTGGAACATTTTAGTCATAAATGCATCAAGAGGCACAATCAAGAACTTGGGTACTCCGGCATTTAATACTCTTCATAAAACTACAAATGAACCATATATGAACTCTGCTCCATTTCCCATAAGGATATATGCACAAAGTACAGTCGTATTTAGTGCTGGAACTAAAACTACTTGGCCAGTGGATGCTTCAGTAGCATTCACCATTCATGGAATCAGGATTCACGAGTGTAAAACGTGAAAATGGCATGCTACTAGTTTCCCATAAAAAAGCCACCGTTGAAATATTTATTGAATGATTTACAATGTTTGGCAGATCAATGAAACCGTTCTTTACAGGTGTTGCCTTAACTAGATATCTTATACTGTGATATGCAGCCTTATATAATCTAGGGGGAAGAACACAGTATGCGTACCTAATACTTCATCAGCAGTTAACCTCACTGAAACATCTCTTGTCAGCATACGTGCAACCAGATCTCGTGCAGGTTGAGATACGGACCTCCACGCACCATTCTCAAAATCAAGGTCAGCATTCTTAATAGCCTCGAATACTGAATCCAAAGTGTCACCATGGAATGGAAGCACACTAACCAAGAGGGCATGAAGGAGGACACCAGCACTCCAGATGTCAACTTTTTCCGAATAATGGCCTGTTAGAACTTCTGGGGCAACATAAGCAGGACTCCCTACCACACCTGTCAAGCTCTGACCTAGAAGAATGAAAGCAAATTGTTCATTTTGTCTAAACTTCCCATAAGTGACTGATGTAAAAGAAACAGCAAAACTAAAAATGGAAAGGCAACATCGAGGAAAACACAAAAATAATTAACCATTATAGACATAGATGGAACAACGCATTTTATTTCAAAAAAAAATTCCATTACATGTTGTCATTTCACTAAAAAGAGGGTCATGCTACACAGATAACAGCATCAACTTATATACTTCATTTCCAAAAGAGAACTTTGGACATCTTGCTTGTCAACATACCCTCACAGCCCTATAAGAATCAATGTAGAAACAATGCAGTTAATACATGAGTTTATCCAAAAAAAAAAATTTTGCGCCAGTCATGGTTTAACACACTAATCTACTGATGAACTCGAAGCAGTTAAACCAAAGGAGAAGATGTTAGCAGATGCTGTAACTAGTGGAAAAATAAATATCAAGAATCCACTACAAATTTACAAGCTTAAATGATCAAGACTTCAGAACACATCCATGAATATTGTAAGACCAAAATAAATTTGGTAAAGAAAAAAATTACCATTTGACATCCTCACAGCTAATCCAAAATCTGAAAGCTTCATCTGTCCAGTAGCAGTGAGAAGGATATTCTCAGGCTTTATATCCCGATGAACGACACCCATATCATGGCAATATTTGATAACTAGAACCAGTTCCTTGAGTATATTAGCGGCATGGAACTCTGAATAACGCCTCTCTTTAGCCATCTGATCAAGCAGCCGTCCCCCGGAGCAAAGCTCCATCACAAGAAAGAAAGATTTCAGATCCTCATACACTGCCTTCAATGTCACAATACCAGGATGACCAGAGAGGTGTTGCATTATCTCCACTTCCCGATGCACAAGATCTTCACCTTTGCGTAACGTTTTGCATGCAAACTCTTCGCCATTCACCTTACTTCGACACAATACAACCGATCCAAATTTTCCACTCCCAATTGTTGCACCCAAATCATAATCTTGCTCAATCTTCTTTTTCCGACCAAATTGAGTTGCTGCCTCAATACACCCAATTTTCCTCTTAAGGCCCCTATTGGGTGGTTCCAAAGATGCACTCCCACAAGGTGGGGCAGTGGCAATCCCTTTGACTACTCTCGTAGCAGAGGCAACAGGTACTTTAAGCACTTCATCTTCCTTACACTTCCTTTTCTGCCTCGAGTAATCTTCCAGTGACAAGTGAGGCCAAACAACCGTTATAGGAGAAAAGGACCTACGACATGATGGCAACATTTCCGAGCCCTTCCTCTTCTTCCCAAGGGTTTCCATTTAACGTTTCAAGGAAGACTACTTGCCAACATTTCTAAAGGTTAACTACTAGGCACTAGCAACCCAGCAAGGTAATGAATTCACTGAGTTAATAACATAACTCCAAAATTACTCAAACATAAACTCAACAACTAAGTTCCTTAAAAGCAAAAATTATGTATAAACTACACTACCATAAAGTTAAATATTTGAGCACTTCCTGCATTCCCGGAAAAAGGTATTCAGATGACATCATTATTCTATTCATTTATGTATCAATTAAACTTTAAACACAAAGGTGAAGAAGCCATTCAGAGAAGGTTAAAACTTAGACACTGGAAGCCGCTTGTTCTTCTTCTTTCGAGCCATATCAACAGACATATAAAACATTCTCAGTATCAATCTGCTTTGTTCTGCAAATACAACCTGATAAGATAAGAAATCAAAGAACTAATGAACCCCAAAATGAGTAAAGGAAAAGCAAAGGCATGCAACTATCAAAAGAAAGAGAGGATAAAATCAATAAGCTTCGTCATCTTTTTCTTTTTTTGGTTCTGAATAATAATCAGAGGAACAAGAACCAGTATTTTTTTTTTTTTTTGGACTAGTTAAGAAGTAATAAGAACATATCCCTGAATTCGTTTTAAAAATATTATTTTAAAAAATAAACCCAGAATCTGTAGAAAGTTTCTTCCCATTTGCTTAGTCATAAACCAGAGATCGGAGAGAATCAAAACAAGAATAAAAAAAAAAAAAAGTTTAAGTGATAAAATCAGATCAATCACAAGGGTTTTAGTTAGAAGAACATTAAACCCCATTACTCACCGAAGAGGGAAAGAGGGTTTTCTGAGTAATAAAAACAGATTTCTATGAAAACCAAGTGCTTGTCTAAAGAGGTTTGTTTCTTAGTTCTGATAATTATATACAACCAAAAAAGAAAAAGAAGGTTACCTTGATGGAGAGGGAAACATATGAAAGAGAATATGGGGATCATGAAGTATTAAAAGAAGATGGGTTTGATGGAAAGGGAAAGTTTCTTCATGCTTGGATTGAAAACTAATATACTATACTAAATTATTTTCTTTCTTTCTTAGTGTCAGAGAAAAGAAAAGAAAAGAAAAGAAGATGAAAAGAAGCGTGACCGAGGGAGAGTGCGTTGCTTCCACGGTGTCTGCCGCTCCTTTGTCCTTCCCCGCCTTTTTATTAACTGCCAATCCAACTGGCTTCTCCCTATTTCCGTACCATTTGTTTTTTCCTATTACCCTTATGTTACCTAAATGCTCTACTTGGTAATTAATTTTTTTCCCAATATGTGTTAGATACTTAATTGAAATAAAAAAAATTAAATATCAAATTAAATATTAAAATTAAAATTAAATATTTTATTGGAACAAAAGAAAACTCAAGTATCAATTTTAAAAAAATTTAGGTACCAAAGTGAACATTAAAGCTAAACTCAAGTGCTAAATTGTAATAAAATAACTCATATATCAAATTGAATATTATTTTTTATGGTGTCGTGTTATTAATTTGAATCTCATATCAAATAAAAATATTTGTAGAGGATTTATAATAAATATTAATGTTTTTAATTAAATATTAGTTAATTAGACTTTTATAAATAAATATTGATAAATCTTAGCTTTAGGATTTTAACCTAAATTTAGATTTAAGGTTTTGGATTTAAAGTTTAGAGTTTTAGTATTTATTATTTAATTATGTTTAAAAAATTATTTATATTTATTTATAATTTTTTTTTGCTTTATTCAATGATGATATATTATATTATTATTCAGTTATGGTATATAAAACTCATTGCATTAACAATGTAGCAAATTTCTCTTATAAAATATTATATGATTTAAATATTAATAGAGTTATGAATTTAAAAGCTTTCTTTAAGCATCTAATAAATAAATTATTTTTAATAATATTTTAATTCTATTTACTTTAATTTTTATATTAATTAAATAAAATTCAGTCAATAATGATAGTAGAGTTATCTTTGGTTTTCAATTTTTGTTTGTTTTTGCTTTTTTATTTCATTAAATAATAGAATTAAAGTGTATGGTTTAATATTTAGAGTTTATTTAGTATACTGGGAATAAAAATAGAAAGAGGAAAATTTTATAAGGTAAAAATGTAAAAAGATACATATTATCAAGGTTAAAAAAGAAAGAGGTAAATGATGACTCTTCATATAAAGTGTTGAGAGCCATTAAATAAGAGGAAGGATGCATAGGGTAGAATTTGAAAAAGAAAATGGAAAAAGAACCCTCCTAATGCTATGGATATGTGTTGGATTATTTTTACATGGATTACATGTAGAGCCCTACTGTAACAGTCTGATTTTTAGTAGTGTTGAAAATAGTAGTTCAAGATCATCAAATCCGACGAGTAAGCTCGTAAATTTTATTATTTAGTATTTACGAATCAAGTGGTTTTAGAAAGATTTTTAAATTAGTAATGTGTATTTTATAAGGATTTATTAGGTCAAGTGGTTTTAGAAAATAAAATATTTTGAGACCTCATTTCTATAAACCGAACTATAAATATTTTTATAAATATTTACGGAACGCCATTAAGATAATATTAAAGTTTCGTTAAAAAATTTTAACATTTTGGTAGTTAATTAATTAAAAAGAACTAAATTGAAAAAGATGTAAAACTTACTAATTATAAAAAATAAGTGATTAAATAGCTTAATAAATAAATAACGGAGGAGTTAAGGAGCAATTAAGCCCAAAGTAAGAGCATGAGGCGGCAAAAGCTGAGAAGAAAATAAAAATAAAGTGAATTAATGGCAAAATAGTAATTTAGTTGAAATTAAAAAATAAAACAAAATGGCCAATTGATTTCTAAGCATTTCTTCTCTAAAATTCGGACTAAAAATGCCATAAGAGACAGCTTCATAAGCCGGTGTCATATTTTGCTTCTAGTGAGTTTATTTTTTGTCATTTTCTAGATAATTTTTATGTTTTTGTGATTGTTACAATTAAATCTAACTAAGTTTTACCTTGGTTATTTATTTTATTAAAAATTTTAAAAGTTATCATTGATGAATACATGATGTTTTTGATGAATAACATGGATTTAAAACTTTATTTTTGTTGTATGATGATTTTATAAAGTGATTTTGTTAAATATTGATTTTAGGATCAAATTGTGAAAAGATTAAAATATTAGGTATCAAGGGTTGTATGATAGCCTAGAATATTTAGATAAAATTATTAATTGAGAAAAATTAGTTAATTTGATAGATTAACTAGTTAAAGGACTAAATTGTAAAAGTTGTAAAAGTTTGGGGTAATTGTGTGAATTCAAAAAAATTAAAGGGTATTAATTGTGAAGTGAGTTGGAACTGAAATATATGCTAATGAATGAGTAATTTTATATTTTAGATCAAGATCCCGTAGATACTCGTGAAAAAGAAAAATTAGCAGAATAGTTCCTGAACTCTTGCAAATATTACAATTAAACCCAAGTAAGTTTGTATGGTTAAACTTTAATATTTATATTGAATTGATGAATGATATTATGTATTTATTCTATTGTTGGAAAATGAAATATTGTTAAAGTTATAAATTTGAATTGAATATTTGGATTAAATGGAACGTAGGATTTGAGTACATTTGGCATTCTACGAATTGACAATATTGGAGGAAAATGATAGCAAATTACCCAAGTAAATCGAGGCTCAGCATTTGTTGCGAACTTTCGTGTTTACTTTCCATTTAGCTCTCACGAGCTTCTGTTTAAGTCATATGAGTTTCCGTTTAGCTCTATTGAGCTTCTATTTAACCCTTATGAGTTTCCGTTCAGCTCTATTGAGCTTCTGCTTAACCCTTATGGGTTGTTGTTCAGCTCTTACGAGCTTCCGTTCAACCGTTATAGGTTTCTGTTTAGCTCTAATGAGCTTCTGTTCAGCCTTCAGGCTTTTGAAAACGATGTACTCTTATTCGTAAACCGCTCTTCAATTTGGGAAGATTTGGTAAGTCACTATGTAATTGAATTTAAAAGAAATATTGTTTGTTATTGGTATTGACTTAAAATAAGTGTATTCATCGATTGAAGTTGTGATTGGCAGGGAGTTTACATTGAATGAATTTATTTAATTGATGTGTTATAGTAGGTTCGGTAAGATTTATGTTTAACCCATCGAACTTACTAAGCTTCATTAAGCTTACTTGTGTGGTTTAATGTCTTTGTAGATTTTTGTGAGGTCGTAAGATCGGATCAACACATCAAGTCACACTATCTAGCATATTCCAGTAGTTTTTGTACATTCAATATAGTTTGTATGGCATGTATAGGGTTTGTGTGGATTTAATCAAAGTTTGTCTTGTATAAATGTTAATAATTATAATTTTTCTTATATATATATATATATATATATATGTTGGGTTGGAAATGAGACATATTGGTGATGTGGATGTGAATGATATAGATTTATTATATTCAATTTGTGGTTAACTTTAGTAGACTATTTAGATGGATTAAATAGGTAAGTTTAGGTATTTGGGTATATATATATGATGTTATGTTATGTTTAAAAAATATGATTTTGGATTGTTTTGATTGCTACTTTGGGATTTATTGATGTGTTAAAATGTTATGTTTATGTTGAAATCAAAATGGGTGAAAAATGTGGCCTTGAAATGGCATATTTTCGTCCACACAGGCAGAGACACGAGAGTGTACGTCTCAACTTTGTGTGAGACACGGCCTAACACATGGGCGTGTGGTTTGACCGTGCGTCCCTTGCATCTTTAAAAATTGAGAAACAGAATACTTAAAATATCCACAATGCCTGGCCACACGGGCATGTGTCGCCTGCTCCTTTGAAAAATTTTTATATTTTTTGAAATTTTTTTCTGAGTTTCCAGTTTAGTCTTGATTTATTTCAAATGCATAATTTGGGTCTTGAAGGTTCAAATAAGGGACAATATGAATGCTTATGATTAGTTTCTAATATATATGTTAAATGATATAAAATATTCATATTTGATCTAAAAAATCTGGTAATGTTCCATAACATTATTTCGGTGACGGATAAGGATTAGGGGTGTTACACCTACTAAGTCCATATCAATCATATTGATAAGTTCACCTCACCTATAAATATCCATCTTTAACATTAAGTCAGAATTTTTTTCTTTCTCTTGAACTCTCCCTTTATATCTTTTGCATCCCTTCTTTTCTTAGTCACCCTTCATATGAATTTTTTCTTTAAGTCAGAAAATAATTTTTTTTTTGTTTACTTTAAAGAGGTCTTTTTTTTTCAAAGGTGTTACTCACCCTTCAAACCTCAAGTTTAAATTTATAATAATTATTCTCTATTTTATATCTAACTATTTTAGCGCATATGTATTAAATGAATTTTTTCTTCATGTTATTACACTTGTTATTAGTGTTTAACTTTATAGGTCTTTATGCTCACCCTTTTTGAGTTAAACTTTAGCTTAGAATTTTTTATCCTTGAGTTGACTCAATCTAACCCATTTTACTTTTAAAAATATAAAAAAAATATTTTTATATTTTTTATAATTTAATTTAAATAAAAATATTTTTTTGTTTTTCTTTAAATAGTGACTCAAACCATTAAGTTTGACCTAGGTAAGTTGAAGTGAAGTAGGTCTAGGAAATTATTTTAAAATTTAGAATGAAGCTTAAGGCTTAGTTTGGATGGGCGATGTGTTAAATAGCGGCGGCGGTGAACTTAGTTAATCTAATGGTGAGATTAAAAACAATGGTGGGGTTTGTGTTTGGATTTAAACGCAACTGTAGCGATGAGGTGAGAATAGAAAATGATTATTAAGGACATTAGATTAGAAATAATATATAATAGAAGTTTTTTAAATTATTTTACTTTTACGAAATTATAAAAAATATGTGAATTTATAAATTCATTTAATAAAATATTAAAATGTATCTTCCGGTATTTTATTATATAAAATGAGATTTTTTAACATTTTTAAATTAAAATAATTAAAATTTAAAAATTAAAATAAATAATCTAAAAGTAGTTAATTCAAGGAATGCTAAATTAAAATTTCTTTTGATAATAACTATATTAGTTTGATATAAAATAATGGGGAAAATGTTTATTAGTTTTAAATTAATAAAATTATCTTACAATTGAAAATACAAAATTATTGAAGTAGAAGGTAAAATGAAGAAAGAGACAAAAGTAAAATGGAGAAAAAATAAGAATAAGGGTGTAAAAGGAAAAATAACCACTAATGGGATGTTGGAACATTTGACTGGAGAAACAAACTCCAATGGAGAAACCGGTGTCCAGTATATTGAGTGATGCTCCAATCGTTCTGCTCTTTATAATCCAAACGGATTAATATGGTACGATTTAACCAAGAAAAACTCTAAACACACTGAAATGAAATCAAACGAGCATTTAAAATAAGCCTTTGCCTGGTTAAATTTTCCTAATTTAGAGTAGTCAGATAAATCAATAGTATAGGTAGTAGAAGCTGTGCAATTAAGCAAGGGTATGTAGGGCCCCAACTTCAGATCTCACTCCTACAGATATCAACATATTTCCTGTATCTTTTTCTGTTGATTCATATGGATTGATTGAGTGACAATATTCAACTTCAGGGATGACTTTACAAAACAAAGTTTTCCCCTTACATCAATTGGATAAGAATGAGAAATTGTATACAACATCAACATATTTGCATGTTGCATTCTATAGCCATACAAACCCTTTCTTAGGGGTAAACATATTCTAGAATCCAACAAATTTCCACTAATATCCCTCAAGACCAGAGACTGATATCCATTCACAATCTTTAACTAAAATCAAAGCTGCAGGGCAGGCGTGCATGTCAAAGCCCCCTTTTGCATGGAGACTGATAAGATGGATGCTTAAAGTTGAGACATTTGCTGTTGTACAACCACAAGAAGTTCGCCCCTTTGCATGTAAAAGGGGGCAGCAATCATCATACAACAAGATAATCATTTTGTCTCAAAACCTCTACTTACAACTGCAATGGTTTTTTCTATATAAAACTGATGCTTCAACATGGATCCTGTTTTCATGAGCCTCGTTTCTGTGTATTATTTGTCAAAGTTTCTTCATATTACAGCAAATATTAAAAAAAAAAAAAAACCCACAGCTTATTGGGGTTCCCAAGTCTGACCTGAAAGTAGATTACAAAACAGCAGCGAAGGATCAAAAGCTCCTCAATGGAGGATTTGTATTGTGGGTCTTGTTGTTGATTATGGGCAACGAGAATTTCCCACTGTAAGAAAATGATCTTCTCATGAAACCTGGCTTATTTTGCAAGGATCTAGCTATGGAAGATTGACACATAAATCTGAGCAAATTTTGATTCCCTGCAACTCTCCTTGGAACAATCCTGACGCTCGGTTCTTTCCCTTTTCCCCTTTCATTATCTGAATTGCCATTAGACGACCCCTCTGGATTACTACCATTTATAAGATCCTTGCTGATCTGAGAAGCTGCCATGGAATTCAATGAAACTGATCTTCTCATAGCTTGAATCCCATCCTCTGTTCCCGAACTATCACCGTTGTTTCTCTCACTTTCAACTGCCAATTCATCTCTCTCTTCCTCCTCCCTTATTTCACTTGTTCCACCATCATCAGGTCCTTCATTATTATCATCTTCCACAATCACAACTTGGGTTTCTTCAGTTCTTCCCGGATCTTCATTATTTACTCCGGACGGCGACGGTCCTCTATTACAGGGGTTGGAAACAATAGGTGCTCGGCACATAGGACAAGTGGTGTGCGATCTAAGCCAAGTGTCGATACAAGGAACGTGAAAAGCATGGTTGCACTTGGGCAACAGCCTGAGAGTCTCGTCTTCTTCGAACTCGGTCAAGCAAACAGCGCAGTCGGTTCCTTCCACAAGACCCTCGCCTCTCTTATACTTACAAACCGCGATTGAACGGATGATGGACGGTTGCAAACCAACGGTGTTGATGTACCAGATGGGATGATCAACGATAGGACCATGATTTTCATCTAGGAATTCATCTCCGGTTTCATCCGTTTCGACCTCCGATGACCTGCTCCGACCATTAGACCGTCGTCTATAACACCAGACATAGTAAGCAAAACAACAGAGAACCAGAAAAGCGGCGGCGAGGATAGTCGAAGTTATGATCAAAAACTTGTTGGGTTTATTTGAATGAGAACCGGAATCGGAAAAAGGGCTCGGAGGAGGGTATATATCACCATAAGGAGGTATATAAGAGGGACAAAGAGTAGGACATATTTCAAAACATGATGTAACACAGAACTGGTAACAAACGGAACAATCATTTGTTGAGGTTTCATTTACAGAATCAGACATCAACTTTCTATGTTGGAAACCCATTTTACAGGGACCAACAATGAAACATCAAAACAAAAAGATTTCAGCAGACAAGAAGAAAGAAATCAAAAGGTGGAAGAAGCAGAAGTAGTAGAAAACTAGGGGAGGGGTTGGTGGATTCAAACAACCACCATATTTTATCATCAAAAGAAAAAGAAAAAGGAGGAAAGACACAAGTTAAAAATAATGATGGAGAACGAAATATGAATTTTTTTTTATTTGTTTGATGTTTTCTCTCTCTGTGTGTTTCTGACTTTTTTGTGTGGTTGGCTTATTAATGTTATGGCAGTTGAATTTGGACCATCTGTGCCATGATTGAGCTTAGAACATACTGAGTCCAGTTACAACCCAAATTAGGAAGATTTTATACTTCTGAAAAACAAAAGATTGGGTATGTATGATTCATAGTTATTTATATCCACTTTTAAAATTATTCATATTTATAATTTTAACCTTATTTGCATAATATTTTATGTATTTTTGGTAACTTTGAATAAAAAAATTGTAATATTTGATAAAAATTAAAATAAAAGTTTTGAATAAAATAAATAAGTAATTATTTTTTACTCAATATTAGAAAATATTATGTTATTTTTTATTTTTAAAAGAATTACATTAAAATTTATGATATTTCACTTTTATTTAGAATTATTCAAATGTTAAAATTTATTCTGAATAGTCAAATTTAAGTTATAACTTTTTATTTTATTTAAATTATATAAAATGGTACAATCTTTATACTATACTCGAATTTAAAATTTGATCTTCATATTTTATTTTTTTTAAAAGCACATTTCTAACACATACAAAAAAAAAATCTATTTCGGTATAATAAGTTTGGAATGAGTATTTCTAGGAGAAACTTTGGCCTCAACATTTTAATTGAAATAATCAATTATTTGGACTAACTAAAAGTAGAAGAACAAAATTGTGTTAAATTAAAGTATAGATATTAAATCTTAAATTTATATATAATAAATGAACCATAATCGTATTTTGACCTAAAACAATCATTTGTCATTTGATTTAATACAAATTATAAAAATATTTTTAATTAAAATAAAGATAATTACAATCATAATTATTTTATATATTAAACTTTTAACAAATATTTAATATATATAAATAATTAAAAAATTAAAGTCTAGCGAAAGTGGACAAAACATTCTAGTATTATATTAATAATAGGTAATTATTTGGTGAAATTTTAATTCTACAAGCGAAGTTGAGATTATGGCATATTCAGCTTGTGAAATTTTTTTATACTTTACAAGCGGGCTAAGGGTGTGACAAGTGTCTTAAAAGATATAATAAAAAAATTAAATATATAAATAAAGAGGACGTTTGTCATATTTTCAACCACATTTGTGATACCCACTAATTAAATTTAATTACCAAAACACGTCACAATTGTATAATTACAAACAATTGCACCCAAATTCAATTACTAAAATAATTTTTTAAACATTATATTAAATTTTCCATCTTATTTAAATTAGAATAGTATTCAATATAAAATCTGATTTTACATTTTAATTTCTTAGCACAAGTTATTTAGATACAATTAACTGTGAATGATTTATTTGTAAAATATTATTTTATGGTTTTTTATATTAAAAAGGTAAAATTAAGGGTCGATGGAAATTTAACTCGATTGGTATTGTTGTTATTACAGATTACGGGGCATCAATTTGAACATAGTTAACTACATGATCTCTTTTGATTTAAATATTTAGAGGTTTAGGGTAGTAATAGGAATTATATAAAAAAATAAAATTAAAGTATTTTTTAAAATTATTTTAACTTAAAACCCCATAAAAACATGATTTTTATTTGACATATATGCTTTAGTAAAAAAATAAAAAATAAAAAAACTACTGAAGGGTTTAAATTTTTGAAATGGAGAGATTTTAACCTTTACTTTTAAAGCTTAATATATGATTTGATACATGAGTTTGACATTTTTTTCTAATATAATATTTGTGTTATTTTTCGGTTCAATGCGGTATTTGTAGTTGAGAAAAGTTATACATTTAGTACTTGAAGATAATAGTGTTTAATTCAGTTTTTAAAGTTGATTTGATGAAGATTCATAATATTAACACTTAACGATCATCAAATCAAGGGATTTTTACCTAAATAATACAAAAAAAATTAAAAATTACCAAAATAATACACTAAATTTTTTATTTACCAAAATAATACAAAAAAATTTTTATTTACCAAAATAATACAAACAGTAAAAAAATTGAAAATGAAAAAAAAAAGACAACAGGTGGGGCCCACAAGCGGCACCAATGGTGCCTCCCCCATAGGCGGCACCAATGGTGCCTCTCCCATAGGCACCACCCAAAACTCGTGTTTATTTTGGTCATTTGTTCGTATTTTTTCTTATTTTTGGATTATAATCACTTTCAAAATAAATATTATTTTCGTATTTTATTATTTTTGCAAAATAAATACAATAATATAAAATAATAAAATACGAAAATAGTATTTATTTTGGAAGTGATTTTAATCCGAAAATAAGAAAAAATACGAACAAATGACCAAAATAATAGTTTTTTGCTAAACTTATATAAAAAATATTAAAATAATACATTTGAAACATTATGTACTAAAATAATATAAAATAATAAAATACTAAAATAATATTTATTTTGAAAGTGATTTTAATCCGAAAATAAGAAAAAATACAAACAAATGACCAAAATAATAGTTTTTTTACTAAACTTATATAAATACTATTTTCGTATATTATTATTTTATATTATTGTATTTATTTTGAAAAATAATAAAATACGAAAATAATATTTATTTTGAAAGTGATTTTAATCCGAAAATAAGAAAAAATACGAATAAATGACCAAAAATAATGGTTTTTTACTAAACTTATATAAAAAAATATTAAAATAATACATTTGAAACATTATGTACTAAAATAATATAAAATAATAAAATACGAAAATAGTATTTTATCCTTTATAAGAAGGTTTTTTACCCAAATATTTTCGTATTTTATTATTTTTATATTATTTTAGTACATAACGTTTTAAATTTATTATTTTAATATTTTTTATATAAGTTTAGTAAAAAATCATTATTTTGGTCATTTGTTCGTATTTTTTCTTATTTTCGGATTAAAATCACTTTCAAAATAAATACTATTTTAGTATTTTATTATTTTATATTATTTTAGTACATAATGTTTCAAATGTATTATTTTAATATTTTTTATATAAGTTTAGTAAAAAACCATTATTTTGGTCATTTGTTCGTATTTTTTCTTATTTTCGGATTAAAATCACTTCCAAAATAAATACTATTTTCGTATTTTATTATTTTATATTATTGTATTTATTTTGGAAAAATAATAAAATACGAAAATAATATTTATTTTGGAAGTGATTTTAATCCGAAAATAAGAAAAAATACGAACAAATGACCAAAATAAACACGAGTTTTGGGTGGTGCCTATGGGAGAGGCACCATTGGTGCCGCCTATGGGAGAGGCACCATTGGTGCCGCTTGTGGGCCCCACTTGTTGTCTTTTTTTTTTTCATTTTCAATTTTTTTTACTGTTTGTATTATTTTGGTAAATAAAATTTTTTTGTATTATTTTGGTAAATAAAAAATTTAGTGTATTATTTTGGTAATTTTTAATTTTTTTTGTATTATTTAGGTAAAAATCCCTCAAATCAACCTTAAAACTCGAATAAAATCACATGCATCATATTGTATTTGACAAATTAAACAAATCCGCAATTAATTGTAAATTTATTCTATTAACAAAATCATGAAAAATTCAAACATAATAATATTAACAATTAACTTTCATCAAATCAATCTTAAAATCCGAATTAAACATTAAATAGTTAACACGGTAATTGCATTAAATATCAAAATATATAATTTAGTCAAATATAAATACCAAATTAAATAAAAAAACAACATAAATATTATATTAAAAAAATATTAAACCCAAATACCAAATAATTTATTAAAAATATATAATAAAAAAAGTCAACTTATTTTATGTCGGCATTAGCGTGACGCTGCAATGAAATTTCTTTTCTTTCTTCGCATAAATATAATCAACAAATCTCATTATTAAAGCTAAATTAGCTTATGTAACATTGCAATAGAAAGGAACAAATTTGGTCGACAAAACGAGTTGAACCACAATCTTATGCCATCTATGGTACAAAAATAATAAAAACTCCTGATTTGTTAATAAATATTTTTAGGCAGAGAAGAAGATATTGGATTCTTCTTTATATAATCAAGGTATCCTCTTTGCTTGCCCCATCACATATTTTAAACACTTTGAAACCATTTGAAAAACATTTAACATAAGATAAAGTATTTTAAACCTTTGAAAATATTTAACGATATTTTTACTAATATTTTTGCAAAATAACTTAGAAATAAATATAAAATTTATTTTAAATGTTATTATATTAAATGTGTCTTTATCTTAATGTGTTCATGAAATTTTGAGGTAATTTTGTATAAGTGAAGAATCTTACAATTAGTCATCTGATTAGATAGTACTTGAATCATCCATGGAATTTGAGAAAAAGAAAAGGATTAAATTAGAAAGTGAAATAATTTAATTAATTAAAAGATGATAAAAAGAAAAATCATCTTATTTTTCTCATCTTCATGGAAACCCTAGGAGAGAGAGAAGAAACTTTCATGGCCAAATTGGGTAAGTTTCTTTGGTCCGTTTTTAGTAATTTTGATATTTTTAAAACCAAGATAACTTAATCTATCTATTTGGGGGATCAATTTGAGAAGTTATCAAAGTATGGAAAATAGGTCATGGGTGTATATGCTGAAAATTAGAAATTTATGGTAGAAAATGAAAGGTTGTTGATAGATAAACAACTTTGTAAAAGTGATTTTTGATAAAAACATGATTTAGGGACTACAATGTAAAGTTGTGAAATTTGATGGAAAATTCTAAATTTTTATGAATACATGTGCTGTAAAATTTGAGATGGAATTTTGGTTAGGCTTGGAATAGGGAGTAAATTGCACAAATTTTATTTTCCGAGCCTAAGGATGAAATAGGAATTTGTGAAAAAGTTAGCGGCAAAATAGTAATTTTGCCTAGAATGTAAATTGAGTCCAAATAAGTATGAAATATGAGAAATTGATATAAAATTTACTCGTATAGATCTAGATAGACCAAAATTCAGAGCTAGAACGAGAAAAGAGAAAAATGTCGGATTAGTAGATTTTACGTACACGAATATTGTCAAGGTAAGTTCGTGTAACTAATTTGTGTTTACTTACATGCTTACATTGATTGTGTTTATGTAAATTGTATAAATGTCATAAATATGTGAAATGATTACATATCCGATCAAGCCCGATAAATACAAATGATTAAATTAAATTATAAGGCTCTATAAATGATAAAGGATAAACGATGAGCATATTACTTATATGCTTGAAATGAATGTGGAATGTGTTTATTTGAATTATATGAATGTTGTGGATGTATGAAATAATCACATGCCCGATAATGCTTGAGAAAAATGTTTAAATCTCGGTTAGAAAAAATGGAAAATCGATGGATATGAGATTTCTCGAAATGAATGAGGTCCTACATTTGTTACAGATAGGATTTAGCCCAAGCGGGTAATCCTGTTATAAACCCTCTCGAGCATATGTTACGGATTGGATTTAGCCCGGACGGATAATCCAAATCAAGCTCCTTAGAGCATATGTTATAAAAAGGATTTAGCCTGGACCGGCAATCCTTATTAAACTCATGTGAGCACATGTTAAAGACAGGATTTAGCCTGGACTGGTAATCCTGTTGTATGATACGTGGCTCGAGAGTGTAATTTCTGATTATGTGCCCTAATAGGTACCCCCCGAACATGAATTGACGGATTCCTGAATTTTACACTTTGGGTGTACTGCCTGAATATCCACTGATATTTTCAATAATTCAACGGGTAAAACCTTGACATGAAAAGAAATGGGTTTTTACATGTATCTGCTTGAAGTACATGGAAATGATGTTTTATAAAATATGGAAGTATGAAATTATGATATATGAACATAGAAATTTGTTTGATGAACTTATCCATCTATGAGGATAAATTTGTACACCACGAGTGTACTACTTATACATCCATCGATATTTCAGATAAATTCAACGGGTAAAAGTTCTTGACATGAGAAGATATGAATAAGAAATGAGTTATTGCACTTATCGGCCTGAAATAGATGAAAATAATGATACATGACAAATGATATATGAAATCACGAGATGATATTTGTACTTGGATTTTATTTGATGAATATATGTTCATTCTTGATTATAAACTTGTACACCTTGAGTGTACTAATCGTGACCTTGATATTCCGAGTAATATAAGTAAAGTTCTAATATGAAACAATATGAACTTGAAATGAACTATTATGAAATTTTACTTGTAATAATGAGATGAATTGTAACGACCCAAATTCCACGGGCACCGGAAAAGTAAGTTTAGGGCCTCCGTCTTAGGAAAAACGAGTCGTAGGGCCTCTATCTTAGTAAATCGACTTAGTAAATAATTATTAGAAATATTTGAGTGTTTAGTTGTGTGTTTAATTCAGTTTTGAATAGGAGAATTTAGTTTAATTAGAAATAATTAATAGAAAGGACTAAACTGAATAGAGTATAAAAGTTTAATTATGGAATATAAAAATATTAAGGGATTAAATTAGTTATTAAACCAAATTAGTGATATGTGTAAGGTAGAGAATAAATATATGTGTTTTTAAATTATTGGTACAAATGTATAATATATATGTATTTACTTAATTATTAAGTAAAAGATATTTATTTATTTATTATAATTATTATTAATAATTATGTAATATTTTATTTTATTTATTGATTATGATGGTGACAGATGTGTGGTGTGGATTAATACATGTGTATACATAGGTATTATACACATGTAATATATATATATATATTAGTTATTAATTAGATATTTTATAATAATAATTAATAAAGAAATAAAAGAAATAAAGTAAATAAAATAAGGAAACAAAAGAAAGGGAAAAAAAAGAAACATGCCGGAGAAAGCAACGAAAATAGGGAAAGAAAAGGGAAAGAAAGAAGAAAAGGGAGAATTAGGGTTTTAGTGCTTGAAGTTTTAATTGGTAAGTTTAACTAAGCCATTTTCTTATGATTTTGATGTTTTTGAAGCTTTAGAGTTGAATATTTTTGAGTTTATGTGGAAATATTGAAAGTTGATAGATATTTGAATAGGGTTGATGTTGAACAAATAATGAAATTAGGGATTTATTTGATAAAATTATTGATTAGAAATGGTTAAGGGACTAAATTGTAAACTAGCTCATAAGTTTTGAGTTTTAGGGGCTAAATTGAAAGAAATTCGAAATTATGGAAAAATGATGAAAATTTGATAGTTATATTGAAGTTTTGATGGAAATTGAATAAGGAAATGAAATAAATTGTAAAAAGGAAGAAGATGGAATTGGTTAGGACAAATTTGGTATTTAGGCAAAGGTTGCATGGAAAGTTATTATTTTGTATAAAATATATGTGTTATTAATTAATTGTAATTATAATAATTTTCGTAGTAAACAAGGAAACCGAAACGTCTAATACGAAAGGGAAGAAAAAAGTGATCGAGGAGTAGCTCGAGAGACATCGGTTTGTATTATCATAATTCATGTTATTTATTGTTATGTGTTTAATTTTATTATATGCATATGTATGGAATTAAAATTAAGACAAGTAGTGATATTTGATTTGAATGTGATTGGATATGATTGATGAATATATATATGTGTCGAATTGTTTTGTGAATTATATTTGTATCAAGGTGAAAATGTATGACTATGTGAATTGGAAACAATTCATATTTGGAGTGAGAAAGATGTGAGAAATGTGACCAAAGTGTTAATTGATAAGTGAATTCATTAGTGAAAGTGAAATTACTAAGTGATTTGATACCCTATTAAATAGTCGGGCTTAGTGGATATAATTGCCATGCCATAGGATTGGAAGTGTTCAGGGATTCTTCGACCTCGAGTCGATAAGACACGTGGTGTGTCATAGATTCACTTCGGATAGTTTCGATGAGGCGTTGGTCGCCACTTTGCTTCGACTCAGCTGATGAGACACGTGGTGTGTCATAGATTTACTTCGAACTATCCGATGAGGCGTTGGTCACCACTCTGGTGTGTTTGGTTGGATCCGGGTATCTACCAAAGTCCGAGTCATGTTAATAGGGATAAATAAATGAAATGAGTAAGTAATTTGAATTTGATTATTTGAATTGTGTATATTTGAAAAGTAATTTGAAATATTATATGTGATTGTGGAAGGAATATAAGGTTCTTGAATTATTTGAAATCTCAGTGATGATACATTGAATCAATTATTTGAATGATGTTGGCTTGGTATGAAATGATATGTATAAATTGCTAATTGCTATGTATGTAGTGATATTGTGTTGTTGTCATAATTTGAATTATGATAATACCACTGAGTATTTTCAATACTCAGCGTACGGTTGTTTTCCGTGTGCAGGTTAGGCAAGTTTAAGTCCGTCTCAGCATCTGAATCAATCCCGGCCTCAGCTCAATTTTTGGTGATGAATCTATCTTTTGAAATATGGCATGTACTAGGTTTGGTTTTAATCACTTGTAAATGCTTTATGCTTTGAATGTAAATATGGTTTATAAACCTTAAGAAGTTTTTGGAATGAATGAATGAGTTTTTGCTAAGTTTGAAAATGAAATGAATTGTATTTGATGAAGATTTATAAGTTAATGATTTGGGCATGAATTGGGTATGCTTAATGGGTGAAAATAGCTTTAAAATAGTGAAAAATCATGTTTTCACACGGCCAAGACACATGGGCGTGTGCCCAAGCCGTGTAAAGTCAGACTTGCCCACGGGCTAGTTGCACGGCCGTGTGTGGCAAGTCAGATCTGCCCACGGCCATGGGGAGCCAGACGGGCTGGCCACACGGGCATGTCCCAGGCCACAGGGGTTTGTGCCCCTGTTTTCAAAGAAAAGTTTTTAAAGTTCCCGGTTTTATTCCAAATCAATTTCTAAGTCTGTTTTGGGCCCCGTAGGCCTATAATAAGGACTATTTGATGGAAATTAGAATGTTTTAGATTAAAATTTAAATTTATGTCTCGATTTTATTCGTTTACTAATGTATAAGTCTGGTAATACCTCGTGACCCTGTTCCGGCGACGGTTTGGGGTTAGGGGGTGTTACATGAATTACGCATGTTGAATGAATACATGTTGTGGAAAGCATATGTGCTTGGAAACTTGATTATTGTTGAGCCCATATATGTTTTGATGTTAATATGGAATGTATGACTAACAAGGGCAATGAGGATGTGTGCAAGGCTTGAGGCCAAATTGATTGAATATGCCTTACATAGTTACCACAAAATAGAATAAATGGTAAGTTAAGTACCATGTTATACAAACTTACTAAGCATTTTATATTTACTTAGTTTTATTTCCCTATTTTATAGTAAATTGGAAGCTCGTTGGGTTGGAAGCTTGGCGAAGATCACTGACAATATCCATCGGCCCATGTCGGAACAATATGGTAAATCAATTATGGTTGTAATGGCATGTATAGGATATATTGGCCATATTGGCATGTAAATGTAAATGTAAATGTAAATGATGCTTGTAATCTAGCCATTGCCATGGCTAGTAATGGTTTGTTCTAATATACTTGTAGTGTCAAACTATGGTAGGTACATGTATGTTAAGTAGTTGATCAAACTATGCCTAACTCGATGTCTTAACTAAAGTAAGATTATAAACATGTATGCATGAAATGATATGCCATGATGAATGATGGAATTTGCTTGATTTGAATGCTTGAAATTGTTGGAATGTGTTTGGTATATTTTAGTGCAGGAAAATGATAAATTTGGATGACAAATGAGGCTAGGAAATGACTTTATTTTGTCCCCACGGGCAGATACACGGGCGTATGTCTAGACCGTGTGTGACACACAGTCGGGTACATGGGCATGTAGTTAGGCCGTGTGTCCCCTGCACAATTTTTAGAAATAGAATGCTCAGAATTGGGCACACGGGCAGAGACACAAGTGTGTGTCTCAGCCGTGTGAGGCACATGGCCTAGAACACGGGCGTGTCTATTGGCTGTGTGAATCCTGCACCTATTTTTCAAAATTTTGAATTAACTACATTGCCTAGCACACGAGCGTGTGACTTGGCCGTGTTGACATTAATTTGTTTATGAGTTGCAAGTTAGAGAGTTACACGGGTTAGAGACACGAGCGTGTGAACCTACACGGCCTGACCACATAGGCATGTCCCATACCACACGGGTGTGTGACTCTTAATAATGAGAAAAATTTAGAAATTCACAAAAAATTCCCTCAATTCCAGAATTAGTCCTGATTCGATTTCAACACTTGTTTTAGGCCTCAAGGGTCCATATAAGGGACGTTATGAATGATTTTGGTAAATGAATAGTAATTTACATGAATTATCTGAAAATATTCTGAAAGTTCCGGTAACGCTCTGAAACCTTGTTCCGGCGACGGATACTAGTTAGGGGTGTTATAGATGATAATTTTCATTATGGTTGATTTCGCTTAATATTCTAAGCTTATGTTCAACCAAAAAAAAACTAAGACTCTTGTGATTTTCTCTATAAATAAGACTATAAGTTAGGTCAAAATATACAAATATTAGTGAGATTTTTTCCACAAATAAATTTTATTTTTGAGAGAGTTTGCCTTTGGCTTCTAGGCCATAGAGAGATGTTGATTTTCCCCACCGGAACATTAATAAAGTTTTTGTTGTGTTTATCGATTCTTGAATTAGAGCCCACACTTTAAGCAAGTCTAGGGTTTGAGAATAGTGAAGAATATCGTCTTAGTAGAAAGCTGAGAAACAACTAAGTCTATTTATTTCAAAATACAAGTACGACTTGGAAAAAATGTTTTTTGTTATAAATAATACAAACGCTCAATTTTAATAAAAATTTAAATCAATTTTTTCCAACATCGGGACCCTTAGAGTTAAAAATTTGCTATTGACTTCAATGTTCTAATACCAAAAGGGGTTAAACCTTAAAGAAAAAGACCAAAAATTAAAGTTTAAAACACTTAAAATTCATTCCAAAATACCTCTTGAACAAGTAATCACATTGCATACTAATATATCATTTAAAAACAATAAAATTTCATCCTCAAAACATGACATAACTTAAATTAGTTCTAACATATAATCATATAAACACTTAAAAGCCCTTTGGAAAAATATTTACACATTCAAAACAACTTAAGCATCAATCCAAACCATAGTTGAGGATTAATGAAGAAGTGAGCATCTATATAAAGAGTTCATCATTCAACTATGACATAAAGCCAACAAAATTAACCTTCTAAACACAATAATCAATAACATCCAATACCAAGACCAATAGTAACATGAAACTGACATATATGTATACAAGATGAATGACTTACTAAAAACATGCTACTAGGAACCACTAATACATATAAAATAATTTCATTCTCTTGAATCCAATTGGTGAGCCATTCATAAACTCTACTCTAAACTTATGCACAGAAATATCGATGTGTAAGCATAATTTTTTAATAATCTCAAATGAAAATGACCATACTTACATTGCCCTTAAGTGAACTAATCAAGTAGATAATGATAACTATTAAAAATGGAACACAATAATTATTAGCATTGCAAAATCAAACATAATAATCAACTATTATCACATATATATATATATATACATACATTTTTAATTGATTAAGATCAACCAAAACTTAGTCCACTCACGTACGTTTAAAATAATTGTCATTATACATGCATCGAGCACACTTCACAAGTCTCATATTCATACTACCATAGTTTCTTATCTTACAAGTTTAATCATTTCATGACATTTTTACAAGCTTCAACCTTTAGTAACCTTAGTAAAATAGGACTTCGACTTTTGGGAATTCCATCCAAACACAACAAAGTGTAAATCGCACAATGAGTGCATTCCAACCAAACACAACCAAGAAACCTCGTAAGAGGGTTCCCGATGGCTCACACAAGAGTTCCAAACCGTGGGATAATGTATAATATCTTTATCCCCAGTACAAACCCGTACTCAATCACGCAACTTATCGGTATATCATTCGTATCTTAACCTTTCCACCAAGTTTACAAGGGCATATTATGCTCATTAATTGTTCATATCGTGTTACGAACATATGGTTAATCGCATATTCTCATATATATTCAACTTTTCATATTCCATCCCAAAGAGATAATATAGTTTCATATAATCAAAATCTCCGATTCATATGTACATACAAAAGCAATTTACATGACCATTTTTCATATTTTCTCAATATGAATCATATCATAACATATTTGAATTCTATCATCAAGCCTTTACATACATACATATATAGGTACATCCAACTTACTAATTTCATTAAAATAATTCATATTTCATAGTTCTCATGTACTATAGTCATAATTAATAATTAGATACAATAACCAATCACTCAACAAGCTAAGTAAGGTAAATTCCAAGAAAACTTACCCTCAAAAGCAACCAAAATAGAAGAAATCTCCTCATTTCTTTTTTATTCCACAATTTTCTCCTTGCCTTTTCTAAGAGCTCCTTTCTCAACCTCTTTGCCTTGATCACACAATAAATACACAACAAAATCTCAACATAAATGGTCATATTAACGACTCAACTACCAAATGAACATAAAAGTGTAAAATAAAAATAATGAGATGATGGAAACAAGATTTCCTTACCCTTCGTGACTCCTCTCTCTAAAATGAATTTCTCTTACTAATCAATAAGATCACCGGTTATGGGTGATGAAGATGATGAGTGGAATAAGCTTACATGAGGGTTCTTTACGGTGGTCCAAGAAAATTAAAGAGAAGTGATAAAATTTGAGTGAAATGGAAGAATATGGCAAAAGAATGAAAAAGAGAGTTATCTCTCTTCCTAATCGTGGTGACCGACCATACAAGGAAGAAATATAAAGTTATAAATTAATTTACGGTCTTAACATAAAATTCTTATGCCATGGTCTTTACAAAATCTCAAGAATAGTACCATATAGTAAATAGGAAAATTTTGGGATGCTATAGTAGTTATCGTTGTATTTTGATTCTAATGATCGAGAACATCTTCTGTGGAACAAGATATATTTATCCACACACATAGTACCAATCATAAGGTATTAACAATTCACATAAAAATATTGTGGCAAGAGCTAAGAAGAGTCGTCTACATTTTCCTTAATAGATGGGAACATACATACATACACATATACATACGTTCTTAAGTGTCCATTCATCAAGTCAAATTGAGTAATATAAGTGTAGCATGTCACTTTTTAAAATTGTATTGGTCAACATGATATTTAATCGGCATGGTTTACGAGTGACAAACAATATACTTGTCTTTAATGGAATTGTTGTTGCTGATAATGTGGATATATGGTGTGGTCGTAATGGGATTATGGGGGAATGCAAAATTAATTATTAAAGCGATGTGTACAACTTCATTTCAAGTTTCAATAGATGTAAAATTAATTGGAGAGATAATAATTTACATTACTGCATAATAGCCTATATATTATATATAAGCATGAGTTTAAAGAAATTTTTTATGTAATTAACATAGTTTTTTTTTTTATATTACTGAATTTTCATTTTATTTTCATAAGATTTATCACAATTATAAAAATAATAATTGTATTAAAATATTTTACTTGATAAGAAATATTCATCATAATTATAAATAAGGATTTTATTCTATCAAATGCTTCTAATAAATGAATTTATATAATAATAAATATAAAATTAAATTTTATATTGAATTAAATTTAAATTGTTATATTTTCATTAACCAAAACAAGTAAAAAGGAAAAAATATTAATTTAATTTTAAATCGCAAATTTTAATTATTTATATAACTAACTTTATATTTCATATATATAATTTATAAGTTATATAATATACTTATATAATATCTATGAAGTATTACAATCAATTTATTAACTATTAAAAAAAGAAATTGAATTGTGAATTATTTACTTTACAATATATTAATTTTATTAGAATTTTTTTATTAGCACTATATTTTTAATTATTAAAATAATTGTTATATGTTATTTATATTTATTAATTATTGTTTTGAGTAATGTTGCTCTGTTTAATTTCATGAAATAAAACAATATTGTACATTAAACAAATAAAAAAATATTTTAACTATGATTTGAATTTTTTTTTATTTTAGCAATATTTGAATTATTAAATAAGTTATATATATTTTAATTATGCTCAACAACTCCAGTAATGAATATTACTATACACTAATTATAATAATTAAAATTTATTATTTAAAAATTATTAAAAATTAAAAAAGTGAAATCATGTGCAAGGTACTCAGAAACTAGTGAAGGAAAAAAGCCCTAGTTAACCAGCAGAGGAAAATATAAAGGAAAAGAAGTCTAAAGGATGCCATAGGCCATAATCCTGTATTAAAATAAACAGTAAACAGAGTTTTTTAACCAATGGATGCATCACTTGAACCTTGTATAATCATCTGGTACTGGGGTTTTGAAAGAAGTTTTTGTCCAAAAGACGCCAGCAGTGTCCTATAAATACAAACAAAATTCTTCCACATTTACAGCCATATAATACTTGTATACCACCATATCAATGAAAATAGGGTTTTGAAAGAAGTCATTGGTCCAAAAGTTCTGTCCCGAACTGTCATAGCATCTACTTCAGGCTAGCATTTCAATAACCTAGCAAAAAGCAAATTGGTAAATTTTCTAAAACGTTATGGTTGTCAACTGCAATCCCAACAGCAACCAGGATGCTTCCATGTTCTTGCAAATTTTGCATCAGTTGAAACCTTCCAAGCCGTTTGATTCCGGGGACTCATCGATCAAACTTAACTTTTCAAGAATTAATTTTTCTTGCTTGGCATCTATGCATTGAAGTTAAGAATTCAAAAATACTCCCTACCAAATGAATGAAACATTGATCATTCATGCAGAAACATTGAAATAACAAAATGATGACTTTGGTTAGAATTCCAAATTGCCAAGTGCCAAGTAACACTTCAATTTTAGAGATCGGAGATAAATGCATAGTTAAGTAGCTGAACTTTGGGCAATATGGATGCACATCATATATTCATCATGAATGATTTAAAAGGTAAGTGTAGTGCAGGTAAGGATACATTCCTCATCTAGTTAAGTAGCTGAACTTTGGGCAATATGGATGCACATCATATATTCATCATGAATGATTTAAAAGGTAAGTGTAGTGCCGGTAAGGATACATTCCTCATCTGGGTTCTCGGTGAAATTGGAGTGCAGGGCATTCCCTATGCTGTCTATAATTGCGGAGATAGTCATGGATGATTCAATGCATAAAATGGCTGCAATGGCATCTAATCTAGTAACCTCATTTCTGAACATAAGCCTTGCGTGAGCTGCAACATTGAGAGCATCAAAACCATTATTGACGGTTAGATAGATCTGCAACATTGTGAACAACAAACTCCAATGAAGAGAGCATCGGCAGGTAAGGATGTTTAATCAACACATTCTCCAACATACCTTGAGCCAGGCGTATCAAGCTTTCAAGCATGCGCACCGTTGTTCTTGCTGCATTGCCCATTATGGTACGATGAAGATGAATAGCATCAATGGCAATTTTGATCTAGTAGAAAGGGTTTTTAAAGGACGAACCTGCATTATGTGTGGCCGATCTCCTTTGGAGTTGATAATAGCTTGAGATAACCTTTTCAGCCTCTTTTGTAAGCACTGGTTTAAAGTGTTTTTTTACATAGCCAATATACCTGCAAGACATCTACATAAGCTACAAACTGAAATGATCCAAGGTGATACATAAGATTGTTGAGTACTTGGGGTCGAGCATAAGAGGGTTGCTAATAGAAGATGTTGCACATAAGTTCTACAGAGTGACCCAATAGTTCCATGTAACGAGGAAAGGTTTACCTCCGGAGGATAGAAAGTGACCAGATATTTGCTAGATCTTCATCCTGCTTGCCATTTCCATATTCTCCCTGAAATTAAAACAAAATAAGGACATCAATATTTGAATCCCTAATTATTTTTTACAATCATAGATTTATTCAAATGCTCCTATAAGATTTACAACTTTAAGAAAAAATTACCTCACCCAGAATGTGTGATGATACAACTGCATCCCATTCAGGGTTCTTTGTATCCAAGAGCACAAGGACAATATCGAATCTACTTAGCAAGGGACCAGAGAGTGCCGTATTGACAGAGAGAGCTTGATTTGGTTAAGAACAATACAGGACAAACATAAATACTAGTAATATTCAGGGTATGGAGCAAAACCAAAGGAAAAGAGGCTTGGGACAAGCAACTGTTGAGGAAGCAAAGTCAAAAACAGCAAGTGCAATTATATTCTGCATTTACCTACAATGCCACGGAAAGTAAGGTGGAAGACTACTTGTAATATTATATTCATTGGAAACAATAACTAGCACAATTAGGTAACTTAATTTTCGAAGTTCAATCCATAGAAGTTCCCTTAATTGAAAAGATACGTTGATCAGGATCATAGTGTCCTTTGGGATTTGTTGCACCGAAGACAATTGTCCTAGTACTAAGAGCAGTAACAAGGCCAGCCTGAAAAATAAGAAAGATGCCAAAACAAGTGTAATAGTCGTGCTTACACCAACAAGCAAGTGGAGCATCATATAAATAAATTAAAAATAAATAAAGAACTAAAGATGGATGCCAGACAACTATATTTAAACAATCATGGAAATCAACAACATATGGTAACATTAAGGAGGGAGTGATCTCCACCATGAACTTCACAAAATGCAACTCCCAACTTTCTCAAAGTACTCTAAATGAAACCCCAATAATGTGGGACACAAGATTTAGGCAAGGATGAATATTGCACAAGCTGAATGATCTTATTAATCTCTTCTGATAGCCTCCAAACTAAACTTGTTTTATATGGAATTATACAATATAATGCAACAAAATAAGCTATCCTAGATGTTGTGTAAGGGGTAAAAGAAAATAAACCATGCCAAGATTTGAGTGAATTTGCAGGGACAGTGTACGCATGTCAAGCTGGATATCAACATAGTAACGTAGAGGGTAAGAATCTTCTCCAGCACTTTGTTTTAAAGTTTAAAATGAATATTAAAATTAATCTATGGTTGAAATTTGATGGCCTTAAATTTGTAAGAAGAAATTTAAAATTAATTTAAACAGAATAATTTGGAAAAATGTTGACCATAGATTTATTTGGAAGTACATACATCATCCTAGGACAAAGTGATAAACATCTTCACTACTTTTTAAGTAGAAGAGAAGATCCTTCCCAACAGTAGAATATCCTCTAGCCTTTCCTACCTAAAATAAATAAGGAATTCAACAACTCTAGGATTGATTATTACAGAGAGTAAAGGTGTCTAGAAAAAACATGTTAATCAAAACAACGATTTGCATGGATTCAAACAAAAGTTAATAGTCATGTGGCAAAATACTCTACCTTTGCAACACTTATAGTCTGCTGCTCCATTGCTTCATGAATGGTTGCCCTGTCATGTTCTCTCATACTATATATCCCACAGCCCCACCCCCAAAACAGGAAGAAATACAATCAAACAAAAAATAAATAAAAACAAGAAGCTTTACATATAGATCACTTAAAATTTTAGTTTGTTTCTAAGGCAATAAAATGTTTATGTATCATAATCACTGAAAAAAGGTTAATATGCATCATAGAAATGCTGTCAAAAGGTTCATATGCCTGTGTAAGTTTCTTCTATGCTGCTTTTATACTTATGTTATCCTCTGGGACTTGAAAATCTAGGCATGTTGCTTAAGTTTGAATCTTTCTTTTCATCCTTCTTAAGTGGTGGCATCTCACATCCGTTAAATAACTTCAAGTATTGTGTTTCCTGTGGTCTTATATTAAAGTTAGGCCCCTAAACTATTACCAGATAGTTTTAGGAAGGATGCTTAACATGATATCAGAGTTCAAGGTTTGTTATGTTGTTCTTCTAGCTCAACCTATGCGAAGTTGTCCATGTTTAGGCTCTGTGAGCTACACGTGAAGGCATTATCCCACATCTTTTTAAGTATTAAGTTTCGTGTGGCTGTATTTTAAAGTTGAATCCCTCCACCTAATGCCAATTGGTTTTAGGTTGCATGATTAACAATCCTACTTGAGCCTTGGTTCCTTGTCTATCATAGTCTTCAACAATTATTAGGTTATAGTATTATCTTCTTTTAATATTAATTATTAAGCTATTTTGCCTCTAAAAGAAAATACTTGCCTCCTCAAAGTGCAGGTTCTCGAAGCACAAAAGACTGAAACTTCAAAGGCAGCATCAGATCTTATAAATATTTGTTGCCACCATATGTCAATAATAATACAATTGTGATGGCTTGTGAAATGTACAAGATGAAAAGAAACTGTTTTGTGTCTATTATCGTGGTTATCGAGAATTGAGAAAAGAAAATATACGAGAATAGAATGGAGAGAAAATTATTTTCTCTTGAGTTAATATGTTTATATACAAGTCTATACAGTCCAAATAAGAAAAGAACAATAAAAATAAATTAAAACCCTAAATTCAACCCTACGAATCTGTAACACCCCCTCAAGCTGAAGCATAGATATTGATCACGCCTAGCTCGTTACATAGATAGTCAACTCGATTTCCATTAATGCCTTAGTGAACAGATTAGTAAGTTGTTTTCTTGTCTTCACATAATCCATGGAAATTGACTTATCCAAAATTTTCTCTCAAATAAAGTGAAAATCAACCACAATGTGTTTGGTTGTTTCATGATAAACTAGATTTGAAGTGATATGAATAGCTACTTGATTATGTAGAAGAGCTTTGCTGGTGACAAATGCTCCAACCCAATTTTAGTTAATAGATGTTGTATCCACACGATTTCATACATGGGTTGTGTCATGGCTCTATATTCTAACTCTACACTAGATCGAGATACAACTCTCTAGTTCTTACTCCTCCATGATAGTAAGTTTTCACCAAAAAAAAAACAGTACCCAATAGTAGATATTTTATCTATCTTAGATTCAGCCCAATCAACATCCACAAAACACTCAATATGAGTATGCCCATGATTATTTAATAGTATGCCACACCCAAGAACTCCTTTTAAGTAACATAAGATTTGCTCTAACATTGTTCAATGTTTGACTATGGGTGCATACATAAACTGACTAACAATATTCATAGCGAACGCAATATCTAGACGAGTTACAATGAGGTAATATCATTTCCCAACTACCCTCTTGTATCTCTCAGGATCATCAAAAGGATCATTATAGCGACCTGATTTTCCATGGTATCGAAAAATGCAATTTCGAGATCTCGTTTCCATAAATCGAGTTCGTAAATATTAAATAAGGATATTTACGGAGTTAATGTATAAATGAATTGAAATTTGAATAAATAATTTAGCCGAAATTATGATTAATTAAGGACAGAGACTAAATTGTAAAGTTCAATCGCCATAGATTTTTAATTAGGAAATGACCTTGGAACTTAAATTGCAATTATTCAAAAGGTCAAAATGGTTAATAAACCATTATTAAACACATGTTGGTGGATGATATTGATGATTGTTAATTAACTTAAGAAATTAAAGGTTAATTAGATTAAAACATGATTAATTAAATAATAAACTAAGTATAAATAGTATTTGGGTGAAAAGAAAGATGAAATTGTCATCTTCTCCACCCGTCCAAAAGAGAAAAAAAATAAGGAAACACCATTTTTAAAGCTTGAAGCATTTGGCCCGATTTCAAGTAAGTCGCTAACCTTTTTTTTTTATGAAAATTGAATTATGAGAGCTTGATTTAACTAGCCCATGAACCAATTTGTGAAACTGTATTAAAGTTTTAAAAATTTGTCATTATTGAGAATTGAATGAAATTGATGTAAAATTGTTAGAAATTAAACTTAGTATATGAAAAAAATAAATTATAAAGCTTAATTGTTAATTTCGTACATTAGGAGCAAATTGAATAAAACGCAAAACTGTTATAAAATGTTAGTAGGGATAGAAAATAGAATGACTTTAATGAGCCATGGTGAAATCGAATTCTAATCTGAAACCCTAAATTGAAAGTTAGGCTTATCTTGGTTTTAAGAACTAAATTAAATAAATTGCAAAACCTATGTAATTTAGTATTTAATTTTGAATTGGCTGGGAATTGCTTGTATGATATATTTTGTGATTATTTGCAGCTAACGACAGTACCAAATTGTTGATAGGGAAAATAAAAGTGAAAGTCATCGACAAATGATGCACGAAATCTCGATTTGTACTTTTATAATTCGAATAGAAATATTTGATTGTATATGCATACTTATTGATTGATGAGTCATTGAGGTGAGTATTGTGATAATATGAAATGTTTCAATTGAATTTGATATGGAACATCAATATAGGGGCATTCAAACCTGCCGTTTTCGACTCAACAAAGTTTATATGGTTCATTTTGTTTTGGTCTTGTGGCATGTACCTAAATACACTTTGCTAAATGTTTCAAATGATTAAATTGTACATGTTATGATCTTATGCAAATGTTTAGAAATTGTAATTGAACATGTTCATATGATGGATTTGAAGTCTTAAGGTTAATGGTTATACTTTTGTTAGAATTTTTGGTTGGTTTTTGAAGTATAAATGATTAAAGTTAGAATTAGTAGTGTATGTTTTTGGAGACTACCATTTTGGTATATTTTGACTTGATATCATTTAGTAAGCTAAGGTTTTGCTTGTATGGGAATAGGTACATGTGATTTCAAGTTGTTTAAACTTGTAACAAGTTGATTTTGAAAGTTACAGATTGTCATGTCGTGACAACAAACCCCTGACGTCGAGACAAGAAACAACTCAGGGTTTACGTTGTAATGACGTCTCAAGGTCACGACGAACCCTAGTCAGAGGGTCGTGGCGAGGGAATCTGTAATGACCTAAAAGTTATAGACATCGAAAAAGTGTATTGTCTGGTCTCCGTTTACGCAAAACGAACTCATAAATATTTATTAAAAATATTTACAAAATTAGTGGTGAGTTTAATTAGGCTTTAATTAAGTAAATTTGTCTTAATTAGGAATAATTAGGAAAAAAGACTAAATTAAATAAAGTGTGAAAGCTTAATTATAAAATAGAAGAAAAGTCAAAGAACTAAATAAGTAATTAAACCAAATTGTTGACATGTGTGTTAAAAAATATATATATGCGTATTAATTATATATACATTTGTAATACATATATGTATTTACTTATATATTAAGCAAAAGATATTTATTAATTATATTATTATATTATATTATTATTAATTAAGTAAATAAATTAAATAAAAGAAACAAAACAAATGAAATAGAAAAAGAAACAGAAAGTTGGGACGAAATAGAGAGAAAGAACAAAGAAAAGAAAAAGGAAAAATTAGCATTTCAAGGTTTAAAATTTAATTGGTAAGTTAATTTAATTCTTTTTCTTGTAATTTTTGAGTTTTTGGAATCCTAGAACAAAATATTTTATAGTTTATGTTGAAATTTTAAAAAATAATAGATTTTTAGACATTATTCATGTTGAATTAATTGATGAATTAAGAGTTAAATTGATTGAATTTCAAGTTAGAAGTTAGTAAATGATTGAATTGTAAAATAAAGCATAAGTTTTGAATATTAGAGACTAAATTGAAAGAATTTCAAAATTAGAAATTTATAGTGAAATTAAATAAAGATATGGAGTTAATTTTTGGGAAAATAAAATTAGTATTGGTTACGGATTAAATTGAAACTTAGGCAAAAATTCATACATAAATAGTAATATTTAGAGTGAAATTATGTCTTGATGATTTTAATTGTTTAATTACGTACCTAATATTGTACCAGAATCATCGACCAAGAAAGGAAAGAAAAAAGTAAACGAAAAGTGACTCGAGGAAATTTCAATTTGTATTACTATAATTCAAATCTAATTATTATTAAATGTTACAATTAATTATTATGCATGGTAAGTAAATAAAATAAGCATTAAATGTTGTGATATTGATGTTGGAAGTGAATTTGCTTATTTAAATCGAATGAAATATTGATTGAAATGTAAAAGTGAAATGAAATTGAATTATAAAATTATGTGAGCATTTTGAAATGTGAATTGATTGGAAAAGTGAATCAAATGAAAATATGAGAAATTGTGATTGGAATGGCATTGATTGAAATTGGATTGAGAAAGTATATTGAATACCTTATTAACTAGTCGGGCTAAGTCAGATATACTTAGCCTGCCATAGGATTGAAAATGATCAGGGACATTTCAACCTTGAGTCAATTAGGCACTAAAAGTGTCGTATTAGATCCGATTAGGTATTGAGTACCGTATTACTTCAGCAATGCTGATTAGGCATAATGTGTCATATTGGTGTATTGGTTGGATTTATGTATCCGCCAAAGTCTGAGTCATGTTTATAGGGGTAATGAACAAATTGATAATTAGAATTGTGATGGAATGAATGGTTGAATTTAAATGATACTGTATATGAAATTGATTGTATATGAAATTGATTGAAATATTGAAATGATATATGAAAGCAAAATTTGTGAAAAAGTGAAATAATATGTGAATTTTAAATTGAATACATGATAATGAAATTTATTTATTGATTTAATGTATGAATTAAGTATTGAAATACTATAAATTTAAATTACTTATACATAGTTTACCGTATTATTTATGAATTTGAATTATAGTAATACTACTGAGTATACATACTCAGCGTACAGTTTGTTTTCTGTGCGCAGGTTAGTTGAAACAAAGTTTTGATCCAGCATCTAAGTCAATCCCGAACTCAGCAAAATGGTGACACAATTTTTTTTTTTGTAAATGGCATGTACCTAAGATAAGTGTGTTTGGTCATTTTGCTAGTTGATTGTAAATAGTGTATAATATAAACTTGAATGGTTATATATATATATGAGAAATTAAGTTTACGGAATGGTATGTTTGGTACAAAACTTAAATGATTTGAATGTAGTAAATTGAATTGAATTGAATTAGATGATATATTTGAAATGGGTATGAATAAGCATTGAATAGATCATTAGGTTAATGTTTATGTTATGGTTTAAGTTTATTTAAATGTAATTTGACTTGGTTGAATGATTGAATTTTGAGTTACTTGTGGTTGAAGAATTACAAGATGGTAAACTTGAAATTTAAAGCTCATTTTGAGTCCACACAGGCGTGTGTCCAGACCGTGTGAGACACACGGCTAACACATAGGCGTGTGAATTAGTTGTGTATCCCTTATACTTTAAATTTGAGAAATAAAATACATAGATTTTAACACACGAGCAAAGACACAGGCATGTATCTCAACTATGTGGAGTACACAACCTAGCACACGAGCATGTGACTTGGCCGTGTAATCATGTGTTATAAAGAAAAATAAGTCAAAAAGTTACACAGGTAAAGGGCACGGGTGTGTGTTGCCATATGGCCTGACATGGATATGTCACTTAGCCGTGTGAGCCACACGGCCTAACTATACGGGTGTATCACATAGACACACGGGCGTGTTCCTAATTCACACGAGCGTGTGAGCCCTACACCTAAGAAAAATTTTAAAATTTCACAAAAAATTCCTAAAACACTCAAACAAGTCCCGATAAGTTTCTAACGTATATTTTGAGCTTTAGTAGCCCATAAAAAGGACAGTATGATTAATTTATAATATATTTGTTAATTATTTCTTTGAAGTTTGTATTTAATCGAAAACGACCGATAATGCTCAATAACCCTGTTCCGGCACAATTTAGGGTTAAAGGGTATTACAAAATCCCTGAAATCACATCAACTCAAAATTTTGTAATCTTTACAATATGACCCATATCAACCCCGAGTTAGTAGAAAAACTTTCTTAAGCTCGTGCAAGACCCAAAAATGATTATGTATTAATTAATACACATGATTTACTTACATTTAAATATATGACATTGGATTATATATTATTAATTGTAATTGCTTTGACAACGAATGTGACACCGTACAGTTCGAATCCAACAATCAAGTCGGATATCAAGGTGTTACAATCATTGTCTTCTTTTACAAGATGCACCAATAGGAGCCATTGGAGTATAGCTACCAATTTCCAATTTCTGCAAGTAGATCAAGAACATACTTTCTTTGAGACAAAAAATTTCTCCTTTTACTTGTTACTTTTACCCCAAAAAGTACTTCAATTGACCCAAGTCTTTTATATAAAATCTAGTATGTAAGAAAGACTTGAGAAATACCTACATGATCATTTCCTGTAATAACGATATCATCAACGTATACTACGAGAAGAATAACACCAACCACAAATCATTTGTAAAGCATCAAATGATCAACTACTTTTCTGTAGTTCAAGTTGTTAAACTGTCTCACTAAACTTTCTGAACCAAGCATGAGGGCTTTGCTTCAATCCATAAAAGGATTTCTTCAAATGATATACCTTTTTAGACTCCCCCTGAGCAACAAACCCAAGTGGTTGCTCCATGTAAACTTCTTGTAAATCGCCATGAAGAAAGGCGTTCTTAATATCTAATTGGTGTAAAGACCAATTATAAAATGCAACTAGCGAAATGAATAGACGAACAGAGAAGAATTTGACCACGGGAGAAAGTTTCTAAATAATCCACCTCATAAGTCTGAGCACAACCTTTTGCAACTAATCTCGCTTTAAGTTTAACCACTAAACCATTTGGATTAACCTTAACGATGAACACCCATTTGCAACCAACAACCCTTTTTCCATCAAGTAAATCCACTAAGTTCCAAGTACCATTCTTGTTTAATACATATATTTCCTCTAACATCGCATCACGCCATCCAGGATGACTCAAAGTTTCCTGAACTTAGGAATGAAAATGATATCTAAGGACACAATGAAAGAACAAGAGGAAGGAGACAAATTGTTATATGAAACAAAATTAAAAATAAGATAAGTGCAATGACATTTACTTTTACATAAAGCAATAGAAAGATCAAGGTCAATTGAATCAAAAGACGAAAACACAAATAAAAGGACTAGATCTAATGACGAAGGCACTAGTATAGAACATGTATAATGAGTCTCTTTATGTCTAGAATGAACTTAAGTAATTGGTGGCTCTATTGGAGCAGTTGTCAAAGAATCAAAATCCCTTAGTTGACTAATGACAATGCAAATTAACCAATCATCTTCCTCCCCTTATTTCAAAAGATTTCAAGGCATTTATTTTGAAAAGAATGGCACTTGTTCTGAGAATACAACATCGATGGACACCAAATACCTGTTGAGATCTGGACTATAACAATTCTACCTTTTTTAAAGGCATGAGGACCCCAGAAACACATTTTGAGGATTTTCAATCCAACTTAGTCACATAAGACTGAACATCGCAAAAAAAAACAAGTACTCTAAAAAATTCTTGGTTCCACTAGAAATAATGATTTAAATAGAAATGAAATATTGTATGGGTTATCACCATCAAGTACGGAAAAAAGCATGTAATTGATCAAAAAGTAAGCTGTCGAAACAATATCAACCCAAAATTCTTTAAGAACTTTCATTTAAAATAAAAGAGCTTTAACTGTCTCAAATAGATGTATGTTCTTTCATTTAGCAATCCCATTCTAAGATGGCATGTCAATGCAAGAAGATTGATGAAGAATCCCATTTTGGGTCATGAAACCCTCGCAAAAGTTAGAAAAATATTCTTTAGCATTATCATTGCACTGAATCTGAACAGGCACCACAAACTGAGTTCTTATCTCGACACAAAAAGCATAAAAATGAAAAAACACCTTTGACTGATTTTTCAAAAAATATATCCATGTCATTCGAGAATAATCATCCACAAATATAACAAAATATTAAAATTCAGGTTTGGATACTATCGTACTAGGTCGCCAAACATCCAAGTGTACTAACTCAAAAGCGGAACTAACTTGTTTGTTAGATCTCGATCTCAAAGGGCTTTGTCAATGCTTTGCAAAGTGACATGTTTCACATTCCAACAAAGGTAGGTATTGAAATTGTGGACATAACTTCTTCAACAAAGAAAGAGAAGGATGTCCCAACCAACAATGTGCTTCAATCGAAGAAAGAACAATAGGACAAGCCATGAATCGAAGAACCCATAAGTTAAAAATATAAAGACCATCAGATACATTATTTTACCAATAGTGCACTTCCTCACAAGATCCTATAAAGACAATGATCGGGAAAAAACAAGATAGTGCAATTTAGGTCACGGATAAGTTTATTGACAAAAATTAAATTAAAGGCGAAGTTAGATAAATTTAATATTGATAATAAAGTGATAGATGAAATTAGGTTAATACTTCCAGAACCGATGTTATAGATGGATCCATCAACAATAGTAACAGGAGGTGAATTTTGTGACGGAAAGATAGAAAAATGAAGGATGGGATTAGCTTACATATGATCTATAACCCCTAAATCGATGACCCCTTTGGATAAAGAGAAAATAAAACATGCATTAAATTACCTAAATCTGCAAATGAAGCAAAGAAGTTACGACAAAAGATAGTGAAACCCACAAAAAAAAGACTACAAATAGCCCAAAAACAATACTTGTGAGTATCACCCAAATAGTACCCATGAACAATACCCAAACAATTTACCTAAACAATTTTGAACGGTACCCTATGAACAATACCAAAACAATGACAAGAAATCCAAAACACCCTCAAACCACCTCCGTCTGATAACCTGACCACTGGGCTTTGGTCCGAACCCTGAGTTGACATCGAAGTCAAAAGACGATGATCAAACACCACTGCACGTGCCCCCACACGTTGACGCGTGAAAGAAGAATCTTAACACTCTAGAGGCACATGACGCTCATGCACAACCTTGCTAGATGCCAAAAACTACAATTCAACCGTAGATCTAGTGGCGCACCTCCCTATGCCAATGGTGTACCCAAACGAGTACTTTGAAAAACTCACCCAAAAAATACCCTAATGGTTCGCATTCAAAAACAACAAACACGAACCTACTAAATCGAGCCAAGAGGCTCTAATACCATGTAATCATGTTTATCGAAATCGAAAAAAAAGAAAATATACGAGAACAGAATAGAGAGAAATTTCCTTGTATTTCATCTCTTGAGTTAGTTTGTTTATATACAAGTCTATATAGTCTAAAGAAAGAAACAAGAATAAAAATAAATTAAAACCCTAAAATCAACCCTAAGAATCTATAATAATATCCTAGTAAAGTTCTTAGGAACCCCACACAAGGAATAGCAAGAATGAGCCATCCATGATCCAACCACGTGGATAAACATTTCGAGAAAGGAAAAAAAACAAAACTTAATCTCTGGCCCGAAACCACTCACGCCAACGGTCCCTTGCATTTGACTACTCACAAGGATCATGCTTGTTCTTACAACCATTTCAAATCTAAATTTCAAGGCTTCAAGCCTTTTGTTTTTATCAAACACTACTTCATTTCAAAAGAAAGTTCTTAGGAACCCCAACTTTCTATGGACAAATAGGGTTTCAAATAGTGATTAATTCTTGATCAAATTCCTAAGGAAAAAAAAGTCATGGTGATGTTTCAGAGGTAATACCTATCAAATTCATCAATGCAACAAAGGCCTCCATCAGCTAAAACAAGGGCCCCGGCTTCTAGCATCCACTCCCCTAGTAATATATAGATATGATTAGCCCTCTAACTAGATGAAACTTCTATAAATTTTTCAAAAGACAAGCAAAATCCATCAGTGTCAAGTCCTTGTCTTTCAATAAACAGAAAAAGACAATCCTGTGGCAATACTAGCTCTACCATGCAAAACTTTCAACCAAACAACCACCACAATTAGACAATCGCATAGAACCCTTTCAAAAGAACAAATGAGTTTGTGAATTCTAGAAATTGTTTCAGTTAGCTCAGGTGCAGCAATGTTTGAACTCTGTTCCATCTGCATTTCACGCCCATATCAACCTTAAGAATTAAATGAATTAACCCAAGAACGACCAAGAATCATCTAATCAAGTTGTGGAACTTTTCACACAACCTTTAGGTGACTTGTGGCAAGTTCATCACTCAAAATATCTAAACCATGTATTTACCTTAATTTTATTTTCTAAACCTTACAATCAAAGTTGCTGTTTTCTACTTATGAAAATCTAAACCATGTATTTATCTTAATTTTATTCTCTTGAATTACTTGAACAATCAAAGGGAAAAGCACTGTTTTCATGGCCAAACCTTTGCCAGTTTTCATGCTCTCTACTCTAGAAATATCATCCTGAGCTAGTACGCAATATAATTCAGCAGTTGTGGAATCCAATTCATTATTATTTTCTTCAAGTTCACAAAATTAATTAAATGACAGAATCACATGGACTACATTATTTATTATATTAATGACTTTCTAAAAAGAAATCTAAAATTCCAATACAGGTGAGATGAAATTACCACCATCCTTGACTGCAGTAACAGTCAGTCCAGCACTAGTGCTTCCCAGGCCAGTAGTCATGACAGATCGGTTGCTTAATTTAGCAGCAAATTTCAAGAACTGAGACTTTCCAGTACCTGTAAAAAAATTTCTTGTACTTTTTCCATGACATTGATTCTAGTATTCTAATAATTCATAGATTTCATGTACATTCCATATCTTTGTAAATCATAGAGAATTTGTGCACACTTACAGGCATGATTCAGTCCCTACATGCATTTTATAAGACATGATGTGGATGAACTATATTTTTCATACTCACAAGAAAAGACCTTGTTCAATTGCTTTCAAGGAATATGCTAAAAGAAAGAAGTTACAAATTCAAGCATAAAATTGCAGATCAATTAAACGGTTTGAATATTCAAGAAAGAACCCTACAACTTTACCTGGGTCACCAACCAGAAGCAAGTGAGACTCTCCTCGAATCTTTGTCCCAGAAGCATCAACATGTTGAACACCTCCAATCAGTGTGAGAGCAACTGAGATCAAGTAAAACTTCAGTGTGTTATGGCCAAAAACAAAAAACTTCAGTGTGTTTGTCACTAAAACTTCCATATATGCCTACACTTGCATGAATCTGTTCCAAGAGAACATGGGGTGACAGAATACCTGCAAGTTTCACAGTGAAGAGTCCAAAAACTTGTGGGCAAATTCCTCGTAGAATAGTATTTCTTCCTGGGTTGACATTAAGCTACTTTTAATTATGCAGCAAAAATAATAAAAATCCGTCATAAACAATGGGAGACACTTCAAATAAATGTAAAATCATAGGAAAACATTGAAACATGCCCCATAAAGGGAAAAACAAAAAGGTAATGAACTGCTATATATTCACAACGAAAAATTTTTTTACTACACATGAAATTTCTAGAGGATAAATGCATAACCAGCTATTACCTTTCAATGGGGTGTCTCTAAAGTCTAACCAGAATTGCTTGAATTTCATAGCAACATCATCCGGGATATCAATCTCTAATTTCATCTCATTAGTTTTCCTAAGATAAGAGAAATAATTTAAGAGCAAAACAAGCAAGTGCAGTTATTGTAATTTCCGCTAAAAGTAATTTAGAATAACTAAGTGTATTCACTAGAATAAGAAATTAGTTCCCAGAGACATGGAAAAAGTTTTGGGACAAAAATCTGTTATTGAAGAGCTCATGAACCCAAATAATGATGATTTACAAACAAATAAAATATGGTTGAAAAAGTCAGAAATACGTAACAGGTTAACATTTACCCTGATGTTATAAATACATTTCATTGTTTCATCTTTTATTTTACTCACAGATAATACAGGAAGGATTGAGACTTAGAGAACAATCAATTGACTCGCCTTTTTAAGCCTTCAGAATTTTAGATCATCTTAACAATGAGCAGCTTTAGAGAAAAGTGACAAAATCAAGGGTGATTCTTGTTACCTCACATGGTTGGCAATTAATATGGGATCAAGATCGCATCGTACATCTTTTAAATCAGGAGACCACTTAGCAGTCAAGATCCCTGTAATGATTACATCATCTGAAAAAGCAAGAGTATATAACTCTGAGAAATTAGATGGTTAAGTAAACCAAATGAAAGTGTAAAGCAAACTAAAGAAACAAGCAGCATGTATCTAAAATACTAAAATAGATGCTCAGCATTAAACTAAAGAAACAAGCAGCATGTATCTAAAATACTAAAATAGATGCTCAGCATTTATATCCAGATGCTATCATGAAATGCAAGGCATATCTTCAAGATATAGGAGGTGCAAATATAAGATAAAACATGGTGGCTATACACTTGAAGGGACAGGGACAAACAGCTGACAGATATCTCAAAAACTTTTTCACAAGTGATACCTAATTTCCCAGAATCCTATAGGGTAAGTTTGTTAGAGGGCAATCATTAGAGTCAGCATAGGTTAATGTCTAATTCATTTTTTATCACAGCAGGTAATCTCCGAATTCAGTAGCCTAAAGATATGACCACTTGTGTCATTACAGATTTGAGAATTCTGAAACCATTGTTAGGTACATTTACATCTACAGATGATATAGTGGAAATAAGTTTTTTTCCTAGAAACAAAAAAAAAAAAAAAAAGCACAAAGCAACTAAGTAGGTTGATTTAACTCGCAAACCTCATAATTAGTTTCTTTTCCAAAACGCATCATTGCAAAGCACAACAAGAAAGTTCCCAACGTGGACAAAATCAAACAAATGCAATATTCAGAAAAATGTCCAGAAAAATGAAAACCCTGGTTTGCCTGTGGTACCTCCAGCTTTAACAATGTCAACAAGATCATCTTGAAGAATGACTAGAATTGAACGGGGGATTACACCAACACCCAAAACCTGTGTGCTCTCTTGAATTTTTATTTCCTGGTAATCATGACAGACTGTGGTATTTTCTATACAGAGGAATTTAGTGCCTTCGCAAGGATTGGACCTCTGTTATAAACAAGTACTCTGTTACCAAAATCTGAAGTACGATCACATCAACATATATAGAAGGAAAAATATTTTCAAAACTACATTTTAAGCTAAAAAAAGAACAAAAGGAATAAAACCCATGCAGCACAAGTTGAAGGAAGTTTAAAGCATAATAATAAACCTGAGAGGGGCAGATTGATGGAAGTGTTATTGAGTTTCTTGTTTCAAGTTCAGGATAAAGAGGAAACCTGCAAACATTTTCAACAGTCAGCTTATGCCTTGGAAAATCATTGGTCGCCAATAGTATTTCTAACCATCATTCTGCACCAGGCAATGTAGGCTACAAGGAAAGACAAGAGGGCCAAAATTTTCACATTACAAGTATACTCTAGAGTAAATAAATGTATATAGAGTATGAACTAGAAACAACAATTACATGTGCTTGCATTTCTTGCACTGATATGTCCTCTGCCCCTCATACATCTTCACCGCTCCAGATCGAATTACAGTCCCTTTGAGAGTAAGAAGAATTCCCCGATGTTTCACCCTCACACGCCCAATAGTCGGAAAAGTCTCTGTTCCATTCCGTCAATGTAACCTTCATATTAATAAAACAAATATGTATATATGTGCATATAGGAGCCGAGAACATGAGTAGAAACCAACCAGGAAATTCAAGAGGAGAACCACAGACATTGAAACGAACATGAATGAATTTCTTTTCAACTCCCTTCTCATGCGATACCATGTCTTTCAGTACTCTTTTCTGCACGTAATCACATCAAAGGCATCCATGGATTATAGCTGCACTACGGATGCGAATAAAAATCCAAAAAGATAGAATATTAGACCATAACAACATCAAAATCCTTTTATCTAGATATTTTCCAGTTCATGGTCCAAAGACTACATAAGTTGATTCACATTTCATACCCACTTGAACTTAATGAATATAGGAAGGCTAAAATCGGCAATCATGTGAATTACAAAAACCCATATCAACTAAGTATCTATTTTCGTCCTTAATTCACGAAAGCTATCAACTAAGTATCTATTTTCGTCCTTAATTCACGAAAGCTATCAACTAAGGAGCATAAAAAGTAATACTTTGGGATATATGTTTGAGTTAGATGAGATTACATGAGCCAAAATGGCGGCTTGGTCAAAGAATCTCAAATAGTCAGTTGGGTTGGCGAAGACGAGGCGGGCTAGAGGAGGATCAGCATCCATCAGCTCGGCATAACTATACAGGAAAAAGCGAAATAAAGAGAGGATGAAAATGAGAAGAAAAAGAAAAGACACCTAAAAGCTTAGGGGGAAAAACGAGATAAACAAAGGGAGACAGAAAGTACTCGACGAAAAGAGGATAGTGAAGTTTAGGGTCAGGGGAGAGAATGATAGAGCGGAGCTGATCGGAGTGGGAATGTAGCAGATATTCCACCGCCGAATGCAGTCGCATAGGCACCTCCTCTTCATTACAGGAATTCATGGCTCTCTCTCAATAATGACTGCGGAGACAGAAAAGGTAGAGGATATGCGATGGCGGGAAAACGGCTATAAATACATTAGATGGAGAAGAAACGCCATGGGCTGGGCAGCTTTCTTTTGAGGTAGTAGAAGAAATACAAAACCCAACATAACCAAAACCTGAGGCCATCATATAAAAAGTAAGGCAGCATATATGAACCCTTTTAAGTTTTGGAATACTTGTTTGGGTTGAAATTCAGAGATGATACAACTTGATTCAATGGTTGAATCTTCGATCATGATGTAAGTTTTTCTTTTTAATATATCTTTACTTTGATTAATTCTATTCTATTTTCTTGGGTAAACTAAAAAAAATAGTCATTTGTGTTTGTCTCAGATTATATTTTACTCACTTATGTTTGAAAAGTTATGTTTTGGTCACTTACATTATAATTTTGTTCTGAAATTATTATTCTACCGTTACTTCTCTAACAGCGGCTCTACGTAATAGTCCAAATAGATTTTAAATGCCAACTTGGATGTCCTACATGACAATCCAAATTAAATTTATTTAATTAAAAACTTATTTTCATCTTAACAATGGGATATCTAAGTTAGCATTTAAAACTTATTTGGACTGCCACATAGGATTGTCGTTAGAAAGCTAACGAAATTTAACAGTAGAGTGCCCATTTCGTAACAAAACAATAACGTAAGTGACTAAAACGTAACATTTCAAATATAAGTGACTAAAATACAATCTAAGGTATACAAAAGTGACTATTTTATAGTTTATCCTATTATTTTAAATTTGATTTACAATCTTATTTATTTGATTTCAGTAATATTATTAAAGATAAGTTGATAAGGATAAAGGAATGGGTGAAAATAGTACAAAATTTAAAATTTTTTATAAACCGTGGTTGAGAAGTTATTTGAAGTTTTTTACAATAATGAATATCTTCATAGCTAATCATCAATACAATAAAATATTTATTTTAATTTTTATTAAATTACCCAATTTGCTAAGCATTATAAAAATAATTATCTTTTGTACTAAATTTAAGAAGTTTTATAATTTAATTAATTTTTTAAAAAAATAATATTTTTAAATTTTTAGAACTAATATTTATTTCCACCTTTATTATAAAAATTTACAAAATGATAAATTTTAATTAATATACATAATTAGCCTGTGCAATGCACGACATAAAAAACTAGTGATTGCACTAGTATGGCCATTGGTTGCAACGGTTTTGATTAAATAAATCATTAAAATTTTATAAAAAAATTAAAAAATGGCTCAATTGGTTTATACTAGCTCGTGGGTCAATCGGTCTAATGTCTATCTTTGAACTGATACTTGGTCAGTTCTCGATCCAGTCCAATTCAAATAACCATAACTCTATATATCTATACAATTCATACATTTGGAATACATTCCTCTACTTTTACTTTAAGAATTTAGTCCTTCTACTTTTTTAATTTAAAAATTGCTTCCATATTATATATAACCATAAAAAATTTTAATCGAAAAGCTAACATATTAACTATTTGAATTAATTAATTATATTATAAAAATATAGAAACCAATTTATATTAGAAACTTATTATCCGTTAGTAACTTAAGACCTGAAACATAGAAAAGATCTGAACCTTCGACCCATTAACCGACCATGAGAAGACAACAAGGCGAACCAAATTGCAAGGCAAGACTACAGGCTCAGCTCACAGGAACCTTGCGTGAGCTTATAAGGCAGGATCGCAAGTACAGCTCATAAAACTAGCTCGCAAAATAAAATTACAAACCCAGCTCGCGATGACCTAGGGAAAGTCGCAGTCTCACTTCGCATGTACCTAAGGAACTTGCAAGAAGTGCCACATACTCCATAGACCACCAAGACACATGTCTAGTAGGTACAAAACTCGCCTAAAACGCCAGTCTTAGGGGCAAAAAGGACTATGTGCTTCGTAGACACGTGCCTAGCAAATCTGGAGTTCGCAGTGAATATTAATATTGGAGACAACAGAGTCAAGACAAAATAGTGGGATACTATCATGAGTCGTAATAGAAACATGTATAAATACCTAAACATTCATATTAATAAGACACAAGTAAAATATTATTCAAAAAAATAAAATGTTAATATTAAATATTAAATTTAAATATAATAAAGAGATTAAAGCTGAAATTTAATTATTTATCTATAATTGCTGACTGAATCCAACTTTCTTTTATATATAACTAATTTTCAACAAAAAAAATTTCAACATTTATATATCATATAAAAAAAGGATTAGTCATTTCTGTAGCACTACTCATTGTAATAACATGTCACTATAAAAATTCTGGTAAAATCGATTTTTTTATGTTTTATTTTAACCTTCTATAATAATTCTTTATTTATAACAATAGTAATCATATTTATGAAATATATTTTTTATAATAATATATTTTCAAAAATTATAAAATTTCAACTATTTCTTATAGACAAGATTATTAATTATAATTTATTAAATAAAATTTATTTTACTTAAAATATTATTTTAATAAAATGTTTAAATTTTACATAGAAATCTATTAATCACATTTTTATTAAATAAAAATAATATTTAAATGATTGAAATTAAATATATTAGTTCAACATACTATAAAGTTCCTTAATTAAATATTTTACTATGAATTTGAAACATCATAAATGTATAATTTGATTACTTGAATTTAATAACTCATGATAAATTAATTAAATTTTATAACTCATACCGTTTAATTGAGATTGTTAAATTTATAAATTTCATAATCAATCATATGAAAGAATGTAAAATAAAATATACATAAAAACAAAAATGCATGTTTAATTTTGTTGATTTGATTCCTATTTTCTTTATTTTTGAACATAATTCTCAATTTATTTTATTAAAAATTCACAATATAAATACTATTGTAAGTTTATAACAATCATCTCTCCAAAACAACGTGATGTTATAAGTGAACAATAGCTACCTCTATGTAACAAGTAAAATTTTGATAGACAAATGAGGTTGTCATAAAAAAATGGTTGTCATAACAAAATTAAAATTATTATTTTATATATTAACTATGTATTAATAATTGAGTAGTTTTTTTTTTTTATAAGAACAATGTCCTATTTATTTAAGTTTTATTTTTAAATATCAATTAAAGTTAAAATTTTCATAAGATTAATTTAGAAAAACTCACTTTTATCAGGAAAAGTACTTGCATTTTCTTAGTTTACCTAAAATATTGGTAAATTAATCCCTTTATGTTAAATGAAATAGCAAACTGGTTACTTCACTGTTTAGTTGTTTAAATCAATCCTTCCACATCAAAAATTCCATCAAGTTCACTGTCTACTAAAAATTCTATCCATTTCTTCTGTTAAAAATTTCATCTATCCTACTTGAATTAATCCCTCCATATCAGCATGATGTACACTTGATACTGTTTAGTTGTTCCATTAACCACATGGAATAAATAAAATTTTTAACAAAAGGACTATTCTTTAATATAATATATAGAGATTGATTTACCAATTTTCTAAATAGAGATAAAATACTATCCGAGGTCTCCATAATACTTTTTCTCAATATTACCCATTTTACTGATTGGATGTCGTTAAAGCACCGAACCAAATCGGTCTGATTTAATCCAAGCCAATGTTTTCAACGCTAGCAGAAGATGGCAAGCATCTTGTTTCCCCAAAACCAGAACAGTGAAGAGAACTTCCAGCCTCTATAAGCCAAAAACCACACCACAAAAACAGTTTCAAGAAGAGCTTTTGATTACAAAACTGGTGTGTTTGGGAATGCTTTTGCTGCCAATAAGCATTTCTAGAACCAAACACACCTTGAAATCTAAAAATATTCAAAAGAAACCTAGACTTGTTCAAAGTAATGGTTAAAGTTCTTTCAAGATAACACAAATTCAAACCCAAAGTTATAGTGATAAAAAAAAATAATTAAAAAGAACAAAGAAAAGGCAGTTGCAAGGAAGCAAACATCCGTAGTCGATGATTAACCTTATAATCCTAGGAATTACAAGTAAACAATATGCTGTGGCAGGGATATCCTATGTTTCAGCTCTATGTTGTTTAGAAAGTCAATTGTAGCAAAATTGTGGACAATATTGAATGCTGCAAAATTAAGTCAAGATTCTCTTCCATTACACTCTGTATTCAGCTTGCCTCACAAACCAAACATCTTTCCGAGTTCAGTCTGAAATCAAGTCTTTAGCTTCTACAATCTATCTACATGAGTTGAACTTTTCGGAATTTTGTATCATGTTCAAAATTCATCGTCATCATCATGGTCTTTAGGGTCCATGCTTGATCGTTTCAGTTTCTGGAAAATTTCGTCCAGAGATTCAGAAGAAGAAATATGGGAGGGCGCTTTACTTTCTTGAGTCTGGCGTAGAGGGAGGAAGTTCTTAGCTTCTAGGTTCGTTTTGAAACTTAAAAGGCCGGACTTCATCGATTCCCATTTCGACGCTAATCCCCCAGACAGTGATGCCCTTGCACTTTCTGAGTTGCCATCATCAACTGCAATGGATGTGGATTCTTTATCAGTTGCATTCGAGTTAGATTCTTGGTTCTTTGGCTGTTCTCTTACGCCTGAATATTTCTTGGTGAGGGCTTCTCTGCTTGTCTCTTGTTTAACCTCTTCTTTCAGAGGTTTATATTCACCCATCTTTTCAAGTTCAGCTGCACTGTTTGCTCTCGAAATTGAAGCACTCTTATCCTTGTTTACCATCTTCAAGCAGATAACCCCATAATTAAACGTTGAAAAGAAGAATAACATGGAAGATATCCTAAAATGTAAACCAGCAAAATCATTGGCATGACAGCAGATTTAAATATAATATCATACATACTGTATGATTGCTGCCAGGTTCGATGTCGATACTCATGCTGCTGAAATTCCTTGCCAATGGAATGATATTTTCTCCAACTTTATACCCTTGCTCAAGCCAAGAACGCTCTGGAAAAGAAATGGAAACATATACAACATGTAGTTACAGAGGAAAAAGAAAGAAACTTGCCATTGTGCATGCTAATGGCAAATATTTTAGTAGTTACCTTTCTGTAAGATAATTAGTCCTGACGTATCAAATCCATTTGTGCCATCAACTTCAATTTGTAATTTGAATAACTTCCAGTTCCCAAAATATTTGATGACACGATCAAAGAAGTTTGTCACGAGTAAGAGTGTGTATACAACCATGATGAGGGGATAGATTTTATTGAATCCTTTACCAAAGAAAGGAACAGCATCATCTATGTTCCCCATTCTCTGCATATATGAAACATAATCAAATACCCTAAAAGGAAAGAGTAACTCAAACAACATTTCTGCTTAGACAAATTGGAATTTCAAGTCTCTGAGGCAAGGACTTGACAGTTTAAGGAACTAAATACTCCAGTACACAAGCCAACTATGTCACTCCGATTCTTCATTTTTCTTCAAGTACTTGTATCCAACATATATCTGGATATGTTTAATTGGATATGACCCTCCCAAGGATTCTCCAAATACATGGAAAAGCTTAGACAAGTTGAACACACCCTTTTCGGACATATACCCATGTCTGACACTCACACATGAGTCCAAGTAACATAGCATGCAATACTATCCTACTTTCATGCTTTCTTTTTCATGCCTCTGCTAATGACATAAATCCCAGTTGCAGGGATACAATATAAGAACCATAAGTTATTTTGCAGAACTGGTGCATAGAATTGAAACACTACAATCATCATATGGCTGGCTGATTACAGGGAAAGTGCAATAAAGTAGAAAACTACTGACCTTCTCGAAGACCGTTTTTCCTTTACCAGGTAGATCAATAAGATTGAGAAAGTTGTACGAAATTGGTGGAGCATATCGTGCAACCATCCTGATAGACAATTAGGAGTGAGCTCAATTACAAATTCTAGAAGAGAGAGGACAAACAAAAGCTGCAACGACAGAAGAAAAAGAAAGAATTACGAGCATATCATAAGCAAGCTGACTGAGCTTGTTTGTCCGGGTGTCAATGCATAGAACATCAGCATTCCAATTTTGAACAAGGAATAATAGGTGCAGACGCACATATACATCAGAGGGATGAAAGAAGTAATCTGCAAATCAACATGATCATTTGAAAACACCCAAATGCACCATTATTAACTTAAATAAAATGGGCTGATTGATTGGGCATCAAGTAGATATTTAAGGCAGATTTATCACTTGCTGCTGGTAAAAATAAGCAAATGAATAACTGACGTTATAAAGCACTAGTGTTTCCAACTCTTAGTTTTGAATCAGAAGTTAAAAAGGCATAATAACTGTTTGCTGGTGGATTTATTCCTTGCATAAAGGGAGAATGGGATTTAGGATAAAATGGTGCTATCAAATTGCAAACCTGATTTGTACAGTTCAATTGTTTGTTCTCATACAAGCTTGATGCTTGTGCTAAAAGCCATTTACCCATTTGAGCCTCTTAAGAGTTCAGTTTCTCAATAATTACCTGTCCGACCAGTTCCTGCCTTCCCACAGAATTTATGAGAATGGAGAAGAGAGATAAATCAACTCCACGGGGCAGTATGGTAGCCTCTGCTAAAAGTATTGCAGCTGACATGCAACCCAGAATTACAGCCAAGAGTTTTTGCAGTTGCTTTCTTAGAATACAACGCCAAACGAACTCTGTAAGGAATAACTCATTGGTTTGAATATTACCTGACTTGACAGTAAATTATAACATGCAACTTAACAACGAACCATTACTGCAAGTTCGCAAAAGTATTCCATTTCATTACCCAGCAGTTTAAATGATTAAGCATCCCATTATGTACATGAATTGACTTCTCAGTACTACCTTGTACATAAGGACATTTAGTCTTCGCATTCCAAACAGGAAAGGGAAAAATATAACCATCAAACATTAAAGAAGATTTATTTACTTGTTTTATTGATCTCCAGTCTGCTATAAGGAAATCATAGAAAAGCTGAAACAGAAAATTTTAAGCATCTAGGATAGGTTAAATTTAGCACCCAGAAATTCCCAGATCCTAATAAAAATAAAAATAAAAAAGACAGCATCCAGAATAGGATAATCACCAGTCTTATCAAGATAAGGCCCTAGTTTTCCAGTTCGTACAGGCCTGAAGCTTGAAACAAATTTCCTGCAACACTTAAAATTGAACTTTTGCAAACTTTTAAGAACATCATAGAAGACTTGAATACAACATAAAAAACAGAAGAATGTACACTAACTTTTAACTTGTATGTTAGATGATGATGACAAAAATAGCAACTAATAGGTTTCACCATAAATTCTTAAATGGATAATGTGAAGAATACTAGAACCTTCATTTAAATTTACTTAATTCTGACCAACATTGGCAGCTTTCAGTGGAAAATAAGATGCAACAACTCCCATTATCTGAACATTTTGAGCCTCATTAATACTCCATTGGATTCAAAGGGAACCCATTTGCTGAATAAAATTTAATGAAAACTCGCTCCAACAAGTTCTTTCTTTGTAAATAAACCTGATTTTATTGTTTCATGTGGAATCTCTTTCCTTGACAATCCTCACTGTCATATAAATCAGCTATGTGACAACCCCAATACAGATGATTGGTATCTAAAGCTGTTTCTCTACTCAGTTACCAAAAATAACCAATAACTGATCTTAACTACTCTCCCTAGCATTGAAGATTATATCCTCAAGGCTTAAAACATTGATAACATCTTATTGAATGCCTCGGCTATTTCGTGTCCACTTAAATGCTTATGCATAATGTAATAAACAAATCACAAAATGTTCAACGAACTTAAATATCATATCTATATATTCTACACTAGGAGTTAGAGTATGACATAGCAAAGCACAAAAGAAAGTTGTAAATGCACCTCTCTGTGTATGTAAAAGAGAGCAAATCCAAGGTAAGTTTACAGGAAATGAAGGCAGGGGAAGAAGGATTTTAACACAATTCACTTCACGCAGTTCAGCTCAGCCAAGGTATTGAACCCCATAGCATAAGCACCTTAAGATATAACAAATGAACTCAGAATTTAAGTATAAAGTGATGCTTTACAGACCAAATCAGGGATAAAAAGGCACATAACATAATATGCATTGTTCTTTAAGTTCGAAGTACAAACCATCCAGTTGCATCACGGCGCTCATAGTTTTTGATGGTGTCTTCCAGCTCAAGAGCTTCCAAGACAAAGCTCATATATTCACTGCAGAAGTCTAAGAGTCAACTTTAATTACCACAGGAAAAGATTCGGTTGAAGCAGAGTACAGCAACAATATTCATATTTCTAAACCTTAATGATACCAAAACCATGCTAGACAGAGACAGTGATCTACCATCATTTGATCACTTTCCTCAAAGCTTGGACAACTTAAAGAGTCAAAAGGGTAAAAATAGCGATAATTCTTCTAAAAGTGCAAGAATAGCAGAAATAGAGTTTGACACTTTTTTTCCTCGTGTGTAAATTATATATCAATATACAAGTTCACATGAATTTGGACGTTTCTCCCAAGAAATGCACACATCTGGACCGTCAATTTCAAACACTGCCACAAAATTTGTACAAATTGCATGAAATTTTAAACAAAGTGAGAACAATCAAAGAACAGTACTTCAATGATCAAAAGAAAAAAAGAAAAGTACTTCGTTGATCTTGACATATACTATACCACCCATAGAAAATTTTTTAACCACATTATGACATATACCTTCGATACCGACAGTATTGATCTCTAGCTATCCTAAGCCGGCGTCTGAGAGACGCCATTGATTTCTCGTCACTATCATAATCCATATCATTCTCCCCAAACCTCCCACCTTGGGGCTTGAAGGAAGAATCTTCCTTTAACTGCAAAACAGAAAATAAATTTGAGGATAGTACAAAAAGGGTCCATTTCGCGACCAAAGACACATAGACAGCAATGGAGTACCATTTTCTCTAACATGCTATCAATAATATTCATATATGGTCTTAAAGGATCACGCTTTGTCATCTGACTTGATGTCGCCTGAGTAACCTAATTAAATGCATCTTCATTAGTTCTGATGGAAAAAATGATAATAAATTGATGTTATCTATAGCAACCTGAATTTGAAAATATACCAATATCAAAGGATATGAAAATTATATCCCTAATCATAAATCCAAACAGGCAACTAGACTGCAATAACATCCAACCGTGTAAGAATAGGGGAAAAAATTAGCCTAACCTAATGTAATACTAAATGGTGCAGGCCCAAAAAATAAGGGAATATTAAAATACTAATGGCTCCTATGGAGATGCTAACAGGAATATGACAGTAACTGAGTGTTACTAAACAAACAATATCCTTCCCTTTAGGCAATCATCAAAGGTATGTGAATAGGAAAAACATTTTGATCCAACAAAGTTTAAAAATCACTAAATAAAATAAACCACAAAAGATTTAAGAAACCCAAAGAGGAAAACAAGCTGAACATGGCCTGTAACATTTTTCCCTTGTTGCATTTACAAATGGAGAAGTTATAGATGAACTTACTACAATAGCATTTGAAAATTCTTGATGAGCGCCATCAAGTTTAACAGCCATTTTAGCAACTTTGTGTGAGAGAACCTTTTGGCGGGTGCTCCAATCCGCATTCTTCCAAATGCCCTTTGGGATTTCACTAAGACCAAAGCCAAGAAGAAAGGCACCAGTAACAAGCCCAAAAGTATTGGAGCAAGCCATAGCAAAACCAAGAATGCCTCCACTCCTTCACCACCAAAATTAGAAACACAAATAACGGATCAATCAGTGCAAAAGATGCCATACTAGTCACCAGCCAAAACCGCAGAAGCAGGAATTTTAATAAATACAGGAATATAAGACCAAGATAGTAGTTAAGGATTAATAAACCCAAAAAGAAAAAGATAGCCCAGGCTCTGCGTTGGCAACTTAAGGTCTAAGGTTCAAGCCCCGGCAATGATATACCCTCCCCTAATTTGTAATGTACCAAAAAGAAAACGACAGGAATATCAAACCACTAATCATTGTTACAACAGGCAATTGATTACCAAATAGCACTAACTTAGCACCTGAATGATGATGATCACAACATCTACAGGAATAATTATATGCAGACAAACATGATGAGAAACAAGGATCAGTATGAAATAAAGAAGACAAAGAGAATTAATCAATAGAAAAGAAAACGAACCAATTTCTGCGAAAAATAATGAATAAAATGACTCCGACAAGTCCAAGAGAACCAACGCAGAGGTAGAAGACTAAGTTTGCATGTACACTAGTCTTCAATCTTTCTGCCATGGTGAAATCTCCAGCATCTTCATAACCCTGAAGAGTAGGCACCACAACCCTGCTTAGAGAAATAATTTGATACAAATCTATGAGAATACATGCATCTTTTAACCATGAAGCTTCTAAAATTTTTACTGTAGATGGAAACACGATAAATAACAAAAGATAACAGAAGTAAAGCAATTAAAAGTAGAAGTATAAAGATATTTCCAAATTCACAGAGAAGCAGCTGCAAGAACACTTGCAAAGAAGTAGGGCTGGCAAAGTAACATATAATTAGGGGGTAAAAACAGTTTGCAGATTCATTCTAGTTCACATACCATGTTAGCAGAAATGTACTCCAATAAGTCAAGCTCCAGAATAAAGATATTGCTTTGCTGGAATGACCCACCATTGTCTGCATCATGAAGAAAACAAAATCAATCAATCAATCAATCAATCAATCAATCAATTCAAAACACATGCATAATTTGCAGGATAGAAATCAAATGCCTTGGAACTTCCGCAAATAAATTCAACCCGTACTTGGCATGTCCACGGTAGAAACCAAAATAAGCGCTTAGACTTCAAATACACTCAGGCAAAGAATGCAAAATTCCATTTCTTTTATCATCAATGTTCATTTCGTATTCAATTCCAAGCAACCAAAAGAATTACAAATTCAGCTTTAAATTTCAATTGACCAAGATCAGAAGTTTCAACAGATGAAATACACAATCTTAAATCCAATCAATAATTGAAAAGGGGAAAAGCATAACCCAAAAAACAACGCATTGTAAAGAGAATACACACACACATATATTATATGTAATGGTAGATATGAATCATTTTTAAAAAAACTAAGGAAATCACCGTCCAAATATCAGCAGGAACGAGGATGATGATTGAGAAAGAACAAAACCAGGTATATCCAACGGTTAACAAGACGTAAATAGGAACAGCTGGACCCGCGAAATATCTCAGTGTGAGAATCACCATCCCCATTGTTAAAGGCAATGAGATCAAATAGAAAACCAACATCATTTTCTTTGATCCCTTCTTCCTCTCTATCTATGCCTTTTTACATAAAACACTATAGCATCTAAAATCTAATCAGATGAATAAAGAACGGGTAAATTTTCTTTTCTCATTTTCTCTTCTCGTCTTTGGGCCTCAGTGTTGTTTTTCCCGAACACTAGAAAAGAGAAAATAAAGGTCAGTTGTGCAAAAAGCCATTTTTGTTCCCTTTTTTTGACCCCTTAATTTAATGAGAAACTAAATTAACGCAGCGATTAGCGAACAGCGGGTCAAGAGGCGCTTTTATACGATTTCTGGGGCGCTTTTTTCCTTGTCTTTTTTTCTCCTTTGTATTGAATTTTTAACCAAATGCGCGCCAACTCGTTGGCTCAGCACAGCAACGAATTAACTCGGTGCTCACTGTTTTTATACCTCTTACCTGCAAATTCAGTTGATGGAAGAGAGTGGACGACAAACCAACAGGTGCCTACACCAAGATTTTGATGATGATGGACTGAAATTGATCTATTCATCTTCGTCTCAAATTTCACTAAATGCTATGTACTTCTTATTGATCCCCACTTTTACATCATAACCAGTATTCAGTAGACACTAGATCTTTTCATTGATATTGAAATATTTTGTTTCCCTTAACCAAATGTGAGCTAGAGCAGGACGATATCCATACTAATTTTTAAATTATATTAAAATGTTCTTTTTAATTAATAAACACGAGCTAAGTTGAATCATCAAATTAATCCCATCTTTTTCTTTATAACGGAAATCCGTGATATGGATTGGATTTTGTCAGGAACTTGCTGGTACCACCACCGATAGCAGCAGAGGAGCTGCCCACATCCAAGACCCGCTCCTGGCCATTCTGGTGGAGGCTGGCTATCAGCAATGGGTACCAATGGTGGTTGAAACAGGTGCTTGTACCAAGGTGCTTGCACCTGTCTCTTGAACCACCTTGAAAATGCTATCATGTTCAAAATGCTTGCTGGCTGAAGAACTTGTAAATATAAACAACAAATTTATTGGAATGCCTTGGTAACAACACAAAGTTTGCCATATTATCATTTCATTTCATAGCATGCAACTACATCACACAGTCCAAAATTAATACTAATAAACAATGTCACAATCCCATTACAGGCGTAAGAGTTCTAATTTTTTAACTACCTACAGTAGTAGTAAAGGAGAACATTCAAAGTCTAAAATCAGTCCAAAAGTGATATCTGCCTACCATAGCAGCAATTTATACGAACATCATTAACTCGGGCCTACTGTATATGTTGTTCTGCTCGCTACTCTGCTCGTCCTCTAGAATAGGATACGCTGCAACTAGAGCATCTTGGGATCCAATATAGAGTGAATTATAAATCTTCCAATACACTTCCCTAACCTTACGAGCAGGATGGAAGAGTCCCTGGAGACAGTAGTTCAGCACAATTGCAGCACCTAAGGCTACCCTCATCCCTTCGATGGCTTCCATTACAGCATTGATTACGTGAGGTGAAGTCTCAAATATGTTGGGCCAGACATAGTTCAGCAAGTGGACTAAAGCATCCTCACAACCTAACCCGGCAACACCCAAAGCCATGTGCTTGACAGCTGAAGCTGCAGTTTGCCTGTGAACCAAATCTCTATCCATAAGAGCATCCTCAAGTAATGGAGTCACAGCATAGATGTAATCCTTTCCCATTTCACCAATATACTCAAAAAGGAAGGAAAGAGACTTCAAGACACCGTTCTGCACATTAAGTTCTGGCACACGGTACTCATTCATCAATGCTGGCAAAACTGTAAAAGGTGAACATGTTTCAGCAACAATTGCGATAGCCACAGTTGTGCAAACACGGTTCTGGCGTTCCTGCACTTTGAGATTGTTCAATAGAGTTGCCAGGACATCTTGTGGGCCAATGGCTTTAGCAATATATCCAAACGTATTGACAGTAGCTCTTCGAATACCCTTCTTGTGAGCTTTAAGCATCTCGAGAAGCTCAAAACAAATCCTCATCCACTCCCTAGCTGGTACAAACTCTGCACCTCGATCAGCGATACGGCCAACAAGATCAATACAATTCTCCTGGACCTTCTCATGTCTATTTTTCAGAATTGGTGTCAACCTTGGAAGCAAATCCTTGATTGGAGGGGTCATTTTAGTCATACCAATGACATTGACAATTGCCTTGAGGGCACCTAAAATAGATCCCAAAACTTCAGGGTACTCCTCACCCAGATACTCATATAGAACAACCCCTAGATGGCCCATCAATTGTTCCTCTTGACACTGTTTCATAACCACTGCAATTCTTGAAATAAGATCAGCTGCTTGCTGCCTGACCTTGGCACTCTTGTTATTCAAGCGCCATTTTATTGTACCACAGATCTGGGGAAGATAAGGCTTCACCCTCTGCCCAAGTGAATTCACAACAGCACCAAAACCATTAAGCATTACATTGGCATCATCACTGGTCTGCTCTTGGAAAGCATAAAGAATACCGTCAATCAAGAGTTCCTCCAACCTGGCATCAATGTCAGATGCACCCAAGTTTGCAACCACCTTCTCAATTGTTTCCATTACCATCCGCCTGTAAGGTTCACTCTCATCCTTAAGATCCTCTACTATTCTCCCTACAATATCAGCAACACCTACTTTATTTGCCATCTCAACAGTTGTCTCGACAAGCTGCCTATAATTTCTCCTATCTAAAGCCATCCTTCTCACCCAGAAATTCCTAAAGAACTCAGGTAGGATATCATTCCTAATATACTCAGCTTCGACACCCTCCGTGCTAACACATTGCTTGACCACCTTTAGCACAATTTTCTTCATTTCTTCATCAGGAGACTGGAATTCTCGAATAAGTATAAACATAACTTCCTTGGTATAGTAACTAGCATAAATTGCATCCATCAAAGGAATGATAAAACCAATGGCCTTTAAAAAAGCAGCCAATACTTTACCCCGGTGAGACCTGATACCTTTCCACAAAGGTTTTAAAACTGAGTCAAAGCTCTCAATACCATAGGGGGCAGCAGCCTCAGCAAGAGCAGCCAAAGATAAAGCAGTGATTGTCCTCACCTTCTGATTCTCATCATTCAAACCATGTTCTATGATTTCTACTAGAGACTTCAAGTGAGGAAGAACAGCACAACCAATCAAAATAGCAATCTGCTGAACAATCTTGATCCCAGTATGCCTAGCTTGCCATGACTTCTTACTCTGACACACAGCTTTTAAAAATGGTAGAAGTGCAGGAATCCCAAGAGCAGAAGCAACAACACTAAAAGCTCTAGCAGTTGTATTCCTAACATATTCATCAATGTTGTCAATATCAGGACGCATTGCAGCAATCATAGTAGCCAAACCAGCTGCCTTACTGAGATTAGAAATGATCTCTCTACCCTCCACACGAGCATAATAATCTTCATCAATCAACAAGGGTTCAATAACAACAAGAATCTTGTGCACATAAGGCCTAACCAACTCATCCAATTTATATAGAACCCTGTCAATAACCTTAACCAAGAGATGCCTCTCTTGATCTTCCAATGTAGGTTGCATAAGCAACGGAAGAATCCTGTTAAACAATGCATTAGCACCAAATTCCCTTGCCTTATCAGTGAGCTGCCTCAAAGCAGTTTTCCTCTGTGGCGGTGTTCCATTCTTTACCTTCAAAAGAAGTTTCATAATCTTCCGTTCCTTCTGCTCCTCTGGTGTCAATTCCTCCTCATTTTCCTCATTCAACAATGACCCAAAATACTGATAATCCTCCGGCTTCATAAATGGCAATCCACCAGGTGCCTCCTTAGGCACATCAAACTGCTGCCCACGATTCTCCTCAGGAATAGCATAAAGTGGAGTTCCCATAGGAGTTGGAGTAGCAAGAAGCTTTCGAGCAGGTGTCCTAATAGGCACATAAGAAGCAGGCGGCTCCAAAATCTTATAACCTTCTTGTGGGAACATAGCATCAAGCTCCTCATCAGTCAATGGCCTATTCCTCTCCTCAATATCCTTCTCCCACCTCAACAAATTATACTGCTCAGGAGTCATAGGCCCACGAAGATTACTTGGGGTTGGTGTCTGCAAATCAGTACCACCAAAAGGAGTAACTCCAGGTGTAAGAGTAACCGCTGGTGTAGCCCCTGCCATTGGAGTCGCACTTCCCATGGTTGCAGGAGTCTCATCCCACCTAGATCTCTGCCGTTTCGGCGTGGGAGTAACCAATCCCTTTGGAGTAGCATCCCATGTAACCCCAGCTGGGGTGGCCCCTGGAGTAACTCCACCTGCTGGGGTTGCATCGGAATCAGCCAACCGCCCAGGTGTTGGTGTCTCATCCCATCTATTCCTCCTCCCAACTGATGGGGTAGCATCAGAAACTCTCCCTGGCGTAGGAGTAGCATCCCAACGCCCAATACCAGGAGTAGCATCAGGTAAATCCCAATCTGACGTCGTTTTAGCCTTCTTTGCTGCAGCACTACCGTCATCTTGAGACTGGTCCCATCTATTCCTCCTCTTAGGCACCGCAGCAGCTGCCCCACCGCTCTCTTTCTCTACCTTAGCAGCCTCCTCTTCCTCCTTCTTCTTCTTCGCTATAGCTCTCAAAGTCTCTTCCTTCTCTCTCGCCAACGCCTGCTCTCTCATTACATCCGCGTAAGTCCTCACAGAGGGATCCGGGGTCTTCTCCCCGGCGGCAAACGCATCGTGTCTATCAGGAGAAATAACTTGGTTCAACCTCCTCCTCCTATACTCATCTTCACGGTCAATAATTTTCGCTGGCTTCCTAAACCCCAGCGCGTTATCATCATCTTCACCACGAGGCATCTCTTTAAGGAGTGATTTAGGAGCCGTGTAAGAAGCGAGCTTCCGAGCAACCTCGGAATCCATGGAATCAAGATTGGCATCGTCTTCATCGTTGACAGGGATAGAAGTAACGTAAGCATCCCTGTCCGTTCCGCCGTAAAGATCACGGTCGAAAGTAAGGGAGGTAAGCGAGGCGAGTTCCTCCTCCTTTCTTCTTCGCTCCTCTTGGGTTTTCGCGATCTCGTTATCAACATCCATAACTAGGGTTTTTTTCCAAAATTTTTGATCGAAAATTCAACAAAACCTAAAACTTAAAAGAAACAAAAAGAAAAGATCGATGCGTAAAAGAAATGAAATGAAATACTTAAGATGGAAAATAAATATAAATAAATGAAAGAAAGACCGGCAGACCTGAAGCAGATTGTTAATACGGATATGGAGATCTGTGGCTGTGCTGCAGATATTTGAGTCGAGAGTGATTTCTAGGGATTATTTGTATAGCGTGAGCCGTGATGGATATTAACCGACTTCAAAACAGGAAAATGAGTCCATTTGGTCTTTGGGTCGGGTTATATGTATTATGGACCCTGGCCTCGGACCGCTCATAAAAAAAATTAAAGGGTAAACTCCCAAGTTGGTCACTCAAGTTTTAGTGTGTTTTCATTTTGGTCATCCAAAATGAAATCCTTGCAATTTTGTCACCCAATTTCTAGGGTGTTTCATTTTAGTCACCCAAGCGTTAAATCTCTAGCGGTGGTTGACTTTACACGACATATGATGTTTACACTTTCATTTTAGTCACTCAATTTCTAGGTCACTTTCATTTTTGTCACCCCAAAAATATTTTTTTAAGTATTGATATGGGTAAAAAAAACATTAAGGATTATAATTAAAAAAGTGGTACAAGATAATATAATTCATTATAAAATTTTCAAATTATACTTGTTTATCTCATTACAGGTGGAAATCAATGTAGATAATTGTAGATGTAAAAAAAAGATCAAATTGTGAATTTTAAAAAGTTTAGAGATTAAAATGTAAATTTGACCAAAAAAATCAAATGTGAATTAATGTTGATTATTTGACATGGTAATAACTTGGAATATGTATTGACTAGAAATCACTTTTGGACTAAATAGGAAAAGATTTGTATAATTTTCATTTTTATCGATGGAAGAATAAAAGTGTATTTTTTATCATCCAATGATCATAATTAAGGGTGTAAATTATTATATTTGTCTTTGATAAGTACTTATTATTGTGAATAAATTATTTTAAGAGGCAAAATGAGACAAAATAGTAATATTACCATTTAAATACATTTTTATCATTTCTCGAGTATCTATTATTAGAAACACTATATTATGAGATAATAGATTTCGGGGATTAATTTTGAGTTATTGGGTTAGATTATAACATGAATGTTAAATGTGGACCACACATTAGTATTGAATTTGACCAAATTTTAAATGATCGATAAAATGAAAAGAGAAAGAACATTTCGAACTTTTTTTTTCATTTCTTCTTCTCAAATTTGATAGCAACTATTGTGCAGGTTCTAAGTGAAACCCTACACAAAAATTCAAGTTTTTTTCATTATTTCTAGAAAAAACGTCTTTTTTTGTTTTCCTTATTTTCACCATCATCACCTTCATTCAAGACTTAGGATTTTCATGACTAGAGAGAATCTTAGGTAAAGAGAGAGATTCAAATTAAGGTAAGAAAGTAAATTTTTTTTCTTCTTCACCATGTTTATTTGAGGTGATTAGTATGTGAAAGTTGTTGAAGAGTGTATATTAATACTTTTGTTTATATTTGTGATAAATATTGTTTGGATGAAGAAAAATATTAGGATTAGTTTTTTTTTTTTTTACAATCTCATTATAGGTTCTAATTATATCAGTTCTTTTTAACACAATGTTTAGAATTATCTATAGCTCATCACCAACCCATAAATAAGATGATAATGTGCTTTAACGTACTCAAACCCATGTCTTCCTGCATTAGCAACAATACCCATACTAATTAAGTTAAAATTCAATCGACAAAACTAAAAGTAATTGAATGAATTCAACTCGTATTTAATATTTGTCATCTAAAAAATTACAAGTATCCTTGAATTTTTTATGCTTTTTCTTAAATAAAAATTTGCATATGATTTGAATGGTGGATTAATAAATAGTTAAAGTGAAGAATGTATGTGTAAATATAGATACACATATTAAAAGTGCTAAATAGTTGGAAAACATTCATTGTGATAATATTAATAAATTTTGCTTTTTTTTTAAATAATGAGTATAACTTAATTTAAGTGAAAATATATTAAAGGAGTATTATGAAAATCATGGTAAAATGTGAAAGTCTAATTTGATATTGATCATTAAGTATAATATTTAAATTAGTAAAAAGTGAATAAAGTGATAACAAAGGGCTCTAAAAGCAATATTAAGAAAAAAATTTAAAATAATTTCATTATAAGTTTTGATCATATCTGCTCTTTTTGATATAATGCCAGAACTACTCATAGCTCATCCCCAACCCACAAATAAGAGGATAATGCATTTCAGCTTACTCGAACCCATGTCCTCCTGCATTGCCAACAATACCTATGTCAATTGAGCTCAGATTTAATTGACAATATTAAAAAAACTTTGTTAATGAGGGAATTATAAGAATAACATGTGTTTTAAATATATGTGCGTGAAAAATGAATTAGAGATTATATTGACTTGCAAAGTGAAATTGTGAAATGGCAATGAATTATTCATTTAAAATTTAAATGTGTTTTTAATTATATATGTGAAACTTGATACTTATATAAAGTGTTTAATTAATCAATTGTGAAATTGAAATTGCTTGAAAGTGTTAATAAAATGAAATGCCTCCATAGACTTGGTAAAATAGTTAGGATAGGTTAAGGCAATGTTTGCAATAATGACCTGAGTGACACTCGACCCTGCTAATTATATATGAGGTAAATTATATAGATAGTCACTCAACCTTCAAAAGTTTTCATTTTAGGCACCAAAAATAAAATAAAAATTGCAATTTAAGCACCAATGGTATATAGTTCAGTCATTTTGGTCACTCCCATTAAAATCATAAACGACAAGCTAACATTTCTTTTTTGTTCTAAATATTGGAATGGATATTCTGGGTTGGGCCATTCATTGGAGCTGCTATTGCTGCCATTTATCATCACTATTGTTGAGTAAATTTTCATTGTGTCTCATTAAAGGGGACAATCGAATATTTATATACATGGTTATTGTATATGAAATTGATGTTCTTAGTAGACTCTATGCATGCAGGACACGTGTGCTGTTCTGGGCTGCCTTTTGGACTTCGTGGCCCCAACATGCGAACTTCTTAAGTATATGCGAGCTGAGACAGTAAGCTCCTATTGCAAGCACCCCATGCCATCTGCGAGCGAGACCGCGAGCTCCCTTTGTAAACTTCTGGGTCGCGGGTAGGCGACCGTGTAACACCTTTAACCTACATTGTCGGATTAGGGTTACAAAGCATTACCATACAATAGGAAACATTTAAACATCATAACATTCAATAATCTAAAATATATTATAAATCATTCATTCTCATACATTTCGTCATTAAATCAAGCCATTGAAGCCCTAGAAATAATAACTTGGAAGCAATTTGGGACTAATTTGAAACAAAACGGAAAGTTTAAGAGAAAGTTACAAAAATTGGAATCATGGGTCACATGGCCGTGTGACATCACCTAGGCCATGTAACTTTTGAACAAGGGACACATGGCCGTGTCTCAACCTATGTTCTTACCCGTGTAACTTACTGAGTAAGGTCACACGATCATGTCACATGCCCATGTGCCAGGCCGTGTAACTCACTGACTTGACCCCTAAAAATTATCAGATAGCATACAACCATGTTGCCAAGCTGTGTGCCTCTCACGGCCTTGTGACAGCCCGTGTCCCAGGCTGTGTGAACCTAAAATTTACCTAAAATCAAGCCATTCCATAATCAATTCACACCTAACTAATATAACCATTTAAGCAGATACCCAAAGGACTTAAACAACATTCACAATCACATAAACATGACATTTTGGACATCCTAAAACAACTAACCAATTTGCCATTCAAAGACACCATAATTATGTCAACACATCAACTATCAAAACATGTCAATATTGTCTTATTTTATGCGTGATAACCTAGTTCAAATATATACCATAGCATACCACAAATAATCATATTCAAACCACTTAATTACACCAAAAAGAACCTTATTTACAAGTATATTAAAAACCAAGTGACATAATTTGGTAAAGTATCAAAATGTACCAAACTAACACATTTATCTATATATACATGCCACTACCCTAGGAGATACAAAAACTACCAACTTAGATGGATAGTGTGAGTCGGTTGAAGATCCTTCTAAATTGTCAGCAACGTTTATCTACAAAACAATCCATAAGAACTGATAAGCTTACAAAGCTTACTAAGGACATAGTATAACATTTAATTTAAATTCAAATAAATACAGTTCATATACTATTTGATTCAGAGTTACCGGAGTATAAACAGAGGCACAAATGTGCATTCAAGGTATCGAAGTACAAACAAGGGCACGTATGTACATTCAGGGGTACCGAAGTACAAATAGGGGCACGTATATACAATCAGGGGTACTGAGGTACAAACAGGGGCACGTATGTGCATTCAAGGGTACTGAAGTACAAACAGGGGCACATATGTGTAATCAAACAATAATTTTATTTAAACATATTAATTAAAAAATCATACTATAAGAACACAAATAGAAATTCATTTATGTATTGAAATACCATGAACTTACCTACTATTCGATTCCAACCAACACGCAATGGCTAATCCGCTATTTTCTCTTTTCCTCGGTTATTATTTTTTTTATCCAAGTTTTGATCTATATAATAATTAAATACAATATATTAATCTCATACATATTTCAAATTCCATTCAATGTATATGACCCTTAAATTTTCATTAATTACACATTTTCCCTAAACTTTTACAACTTTTGCAAGTTAGTCCTCTAACTCGATATTCATAAAATTGACCAATTACAAATGAATATTCTAGGCTCTTTAAAAGTCCTTATTATACCTCAAATTCACTATCAAAACTTGAAATTTTGACATTTTAATAATTTAATCATTAAACTAAAATCTAACAAAAATCATTTCACAAAATAACCAAATACCACAATTAAAGCTTCAAACACTTAGTTACCCTAAAAAAATTCAAGATTCATCAATGGAAACATCTAAAATTTTTAACAGATTCAAAAACAATGGTACGGGCTAGCTGGACTTAGTTGCAACGATCACAAAAACATAAAAATTACAAGAAACGGGCATCAATTTCACTTACATGCAAAGTATTAGTCTTGGCCAATTCTTCTAGCTATGCTTTCATGGTATTTCAGCAAAGATGAAAAAGAATGAATATGAAAATGCCTTTTACTTCATTTAATTTTGTTTTGATTTTATAATATTTACCATTTTGCCATTGAAACTTGTATTATTTTATGATTTTCATCCATAATGCCTTCCAATATTATAAACTAGGGACTAATTACTACATTGGTCATTCTTCATTTATTAATTAAGCTATTTAATCAATTAAATGTAACAATTACTAAATTTTACACTTTTTACAATTTAACCCTTTTCTTTAATTAGTTATCTAAACGATAAATTTTTTTAACCAAATTACAATACGACATATATGGCTTTGTAAATATTCTATTAATATTATTTACGGGCCATCATGACAGAATTTTGTGGCCTCGAAACCACTATTCTTGACCACTGAAAAATGGGATGTTACAGAGCCAAATGTTATTTGGTTTTTGGGTTAGTGATCATAAGTACATAACAATCCAGTCCCTGCTATTGGGTCTAAGGAAAGCTATAAACATGGACAGACTTCTGACCGACAAATTTCTTTTAAGTTTGAGAAAAATTACCAAGAGTTAGGATGACTCACCCAAATGAGAATTTCCCATTCAATATTTCGTCTGGACAATCTGGAGCCTTGGGTTCCGACAGTCAACCCAATGAAGCAGACTTTTTTTTCGGTTGGTTTGTCGATCAATCAGAGAACTTCGACAATGCAGTTTATTAGGGAATTTCCGTCCATTGGACTTAAACATATCCTATGGGCATGAGGTACCACTTTTTTTAAATCAAGAAGCATCGTTACAATAATTCCTTGCTCTCTAGGAGAAGATGAAGTTTATGAGTGAACAATGGTTGCGCAGGAGGCACGATTCGAGCAGCAATAGACTTTTCAGCAATAGTTACTAAAGTAAAATGAAGAGTTAAGAAGGAAGATACACTCTGACAATTCTAATTTTCATGATAATGTAAATACGCAGGACAAAGGTCCAGGCATGCATGCAAGAGAATGGCAAAATGAGATGGATGGGTTATGGCTAGACGTTAGAGCGTTGCATCCGAGTCCTAGGATATAGATTGACTTTTTTGTTCTAACAATCCATTGGCCCTTGAAATAGTAGCAGTGAACTTACCACATGATTTTAGAGTCCCAAAGGACATGTTTGAGGGTAGAAGAGATCCACAAGCCCACTTGATGCAGTACAACGATTATATGAATGTGTTGGAAGCATCAAACTCAGCAAAATGCAATTTTTTTCTACGAAACTTAAAGAAAGCGTGAAGGACTAGTACTTGTCCTTTCCTAATGGCTTAATTCAAAGTTTCTCCCAGTTAGGCCAGGTGTTATTAGGAAGATTTAGGGCCCATAAGGTGATCATGAGCACGCCTATGGGATTGATGTCTGTGAAACTGAGAGAAGGCGAGTCTCTCCAAGATTATGTGAAGCGGTTTCATGTACCGACTTTGAACACGAAGAATTTAGAGTATTAGTGGGCTATAATGCTTTCGTAATGGGGGTAAAAAATGACCATGTACAATACTCATTTACTAATAATAGGCCATAGAGTTTGGTAGATATGTACGAGCAAGCCCACAAGTTTGTAGAGGCAGAAGAGATTAAAAGGGCGTTGTGTGGCACCTTTCACAAGGAAAACATGCATTTTAGGAACTGAGAGGAAGCTCGCAGCAAACAGGGCATCATTCTATTGCTAAGATTGTTATGTACTTATGATTACCAACCCGAGAACCAAATAAGGTCTGGGTCGCCCACCTGTAATCTGGAAGTTCGCAAGGGAGCTCGTAGTTTCGGTTCGCACATGCCATAGGGTGCTCGCATATACCCAAAGAGTTCGCATATGACGAAGTCTAGCTTGCAACCCAGAACAACACACGTGTCTTGCATGCTTGGAGTCTACTAAGAACGTTAATTCCTTCAACAATAACCATGTATATATATTCGATTGTTCCCTTCAATGAGACACAACCGAAAATTACTCAACAAGGATGTAATAGCCTAATTTCAGTGGTGTCAGAAATAATGGTTTTGGGACCATAATTTCAATGGAAGAATACATATTTTATTATTTATTTAGTGTCTATGAGATTATATTAGGGTTGTATTAAAGTTTCGTTAAAAAATTTTAAGGTTTATATAGTTAATTAATTAAAAAGGACTAAATCGTAAAAAGTTGAAAAAGTAAATTTCTATTAATCAAAAGGATTAAATGGCTATGGAAAGGTAAATTAATAGATCTAGTAGGTAATTATGCCATTCATATTTGTGGTGGACAATGGTGGACACGATTGAGTTATTTTATAAGTTATATCATAAGGGTAAACAAGTAATTTAATAAATAAATTGTTAAACATGAGAGAATTAGCTATCATCTTTCTCATTTCACCTTGCTATTGCCAAAACTCCATTATTAAGTTAAAGAAATATTCGGTCAAGCTCCCTAAATTAAAAAAAAAAAAGAGTCTAAAAAGTCAATTAAAAAAAATCAAGATATAAATCTAATTTAGCCTAAAAAACATGAAATTTTTTTGTTATCTCTCATTTCGCAATTACTTCAAAACTCAAGTAATAAATAAATAATTTTACTTATAACATATCATCAACGAAATTCAAGGTTTTCGAAAGTAGGCGAACTGGTTATATCACTGGGTTCTAATTCATCCGATTTGACTAATTCAACCAGTTCGATTGAATAAATTATTAGAAATAAAAAATATTTTAAAATAGATAAATCGATTCAATCGGTTCGATCGTCGATTTGGCCGGTCTAATCGGTTCAACCAATTTACGGACCAACCAATCTGACCCTTATTTTGGATTGTTACCCGATTGATTCCCAATCCAATCGGTTTGACCGACCAATTTGATTCTATAAACAATGACAAAGTTTCATGCTTTTAATTTAATACAATATAAATATTTAGAATTTTCATTTATATCGTAATTCAATATTTTTTAATTTATCAACCCTTGACTTTTAATTTATAATTTCCATATTTAGGCAATTAACTTGCTAGTCCAACCAGTTTGATCAATTTGACCGATTCGATCAATTTGATTGGTACGATTGGTTCGACCAATTCTATCAAATGAATCATTAGAAATTCATAAAAAAATTGGTTTAATTGTCCAATCAATTGGTCTGTACCAGTTCTCAAGTCAACTGATCCAATGCCTTTCTCTAGACTGATATCCTAATCGATTCTCAATTCGACCAACTGATCCGATTCGATTTAAACAATAATGTATAAAATTAATCGTTAACCATTAATCGAACCGAATTTTTTTCAAAAAATTAACCGAATTGAAATTTTTTAATCGTTAATCGAACCGAATTTTTTTCAAAAAAATTAACCGAACTGAAATTTTTTATTTTTTTATATTTGGTTAAAATGAGTATAAAATTAACCGAATGAACCGAATAACCCGATTTACCAGTTTACTCAATTTACCCGAATTACTCGATTTACATTTACCCGAATTAACCGAATTATTTTTATTTTTATTTATTAAATTATTTGTAATTTTTATAATTGGGTTGGATAAATGGGTTGGGTAATTAGTTTTAGTTTAATTGATTTTATGTTGAATTGGGTTTTAGTGAATAGTGGGCTATTTATATATTATAGTTTTATTTATTAAATTTTCCGGTTAAATCGAAAAATTTAGTTAACCAACCGGTTTCGAACCGAATTAACCGTTAATTGCAAACTCAAAAAATTATTAACCGACCCCAACCGAAAAAATTCGATTAACTGACCGATTAACTGAATTCAGTCGATTAACCGAATTTTTCTGTTTTATCCGAATTTTGCACACCCCTACGTCTAACATCCTCAAAATACAATAACCAAAAGAGAAAATTACTAAAGTAAGTTGCTTTAACTAAAATTAGTTGAGTAGTGGAAAAGATTTTGCTTCATCTACCAGCTGGATGACAGAGGAGGGGCGGCATACAGGTTGCGAAAGGGCAGACAGACTACTTCAGCTTCTTGGGTGTTTTTCTCGTTAGGTTAGAAATTGAAGTTTTGAACTAAAGCATTCACGGTTGGGTAATAGCTGGTCAAAGCTCAATTTTGAGCTTATATAATTAAGTTTTTAAAGCGTTTTTAACTAAACTTTGAATGGACAGTATGTTTATTTACAATTAATGTAAAAGGTACCGGTGTAATCTGAAATCGTTAGAATAGGAAGATATTTGGAGTGTTTTGGCCGAGACGAAGGTATTAACAATGAATCGACTCTTGTTAAAAAAGGTAGAGAATAGATAATTTTTTAATTTAAAAAAATGGATATGGAATATTTTAATACTCTCTCATTTTATTTATTTTTAAATTTTTTATTTATTTTATTTTAATAATATATTCTAGAATTTTTATATTTTTATATATAATCAATTAAAATCAAAATTAAAAGTTTTATATATATAAAAATTAAAAACCAAATTAATATTATACCAACTAAAACTTTACCTGCCAGTAGGCTAAAGGAAAAGGTTTGAAATTTAATATTCTGACGTGGCACGGAAAACGTAGCGGGGAAAACGTAAAAATTAGGGTTGAAATTGTAAGAGAAACGAAATATCCCTAGCAAAGACCAAAGAGAGAAAATATCAGCTAAAGGATCTGACACTGGAAGGAAGTATATTTCGCTATAACAGGGAAAAGCGAAAAGGCTGCTTTCTAACCTTCTATTTTGAAAAGAGAGAGGGAGGATGGAAGGAGACGATGTAGTCATGGCAGCGCCGGAATCCACTGAAGCTGTATTTTTACTATTTTGTTTTTATATATTTTTTCTCACACTTTTATTATTGTTAGGGCTTTTCCTATTTTTAGTAAACCCTAATTTTGGAGAAATTTGCAGGACCTCGATGACATGAAAAGAAGGTTAAAAGAGATGGAGGATGAAGCCGCTGCTCTTCGTGAGATGCAAGCTAAGGTCGAGAAGGAGATGGGTTCCGTACAAGGTTATCTGTTTTTCTTTCTATTTTCCTGGTTCAATGTGCCCCTTTTTTTCTTTGTTTTAAGATTTTGGGTTTTATTTTTATTTTTATTTTTTTTGAAAAAATAATTTTTTTGTAGTTAATAGGTTCAATTAAAAGCGTTTGATTGGCGCTCTTTGTTTTCTCCCCTTGTTTTCTCTTGTTGGTTTTTAGAAATGGGCTTCTGGTATTTAATTTGTGATATCTTGCTAAATGATCGCGAAACTATCTTATAAATGCTTTAATTTGGCTTATTTTTGTTTTTCTTGTTATTGACAAAGCTTTCAAATCCAAAGCAAATCCCGTGTAGGTTTTCACAATTTTTTGGCTAAACTTCCGACGGTATCTGTTGTGGAACACTTTGCTGGAATGTTGAATCCTGTGGATATGTGTGCATCATATAGGATGATTACGTTCTATCTTCTGTACTTTAAATTTTAGTTGCATGCTCATCTTTGTTGTTGGATTTGCTTCTTTGCAATAGATCCTGCTGCTGCTGCTACATCTCAGGCTAATCGAGAGGAAGTAGATTCCCGATCAATCTTTGTTGGCAATGTGAGGCTGCTTTCCCTAGCTTATTTTTCTGCTTGCCTTCGCACATGTCCATAATGCTATTCCACGCGTATATTCACCTCCATTATCAAATACATAGAAATATCTATGAATTTTGAGTCATAATGAGTAGGTAAATGACATGCTATCTTCTGAATCTACAACCGCAACAACAAAGTAAGCCTTTGCCAACCACATGAGAATAGTTGATTTTTGCATCAGGTTGAACTTATCCTATCAGCTCTAGAAATATCTGCACATGCTTGCAAGTTCCTATTCCAAGTAATTAAGGCTGGACACAGTAATACCAGTATTCGGATCAATCATACCTGAACTTAAAATGTAATTGTAATTCAAATTGTTTCAACTAGTTGTCCAGCTTTACCAGTAGATATGCTGGATTAAGAGCCACTACCCAGCAGCATCTTATTGGGCAGCTTTGGACTCTTCTTTGTGTGAGACTAGTGCCAGAGGTGCTCTACATGCATGAGGAAACCAAGCATGGAAGGCTGCATCTTCCTGAATCCTGACATGTTTGTGTGGACATGAAGAAGGATGAAATTATAATTATAACTTGAAAGCCGTTTGGAAAGTTACAATAATTATTGAATAATGAGTTTGTTAGTTGTTTAAAAAGTGACTGAAATGAAACATATTGTGATCAACTCTGATTCTGGTTTCAGTTCTGATTATGGTGTTTCTATTGTGAAAGAAATTAAGTAAAGGCTGATGCAGTATTATTACACATTGATGAAAACAAATATTGTGTTTCTTTTTCCATAACATATGACTCAAGTTGTCAAAATATTTTCTCATGAAACATTTGCATATGTGCTCTTGTTTTCTTCTCTGTATTTTTGAAGAATGTAATGGATTTTTCTTCTTTACCTGTGCTTGTTAAAATGAATTTTTCCCTAGTTTGGTCATGTAAGGATGATGTGGCTGTAATATGGCACTGGCCTGGTTCGTGACTTAGCGAACTCGAAAATATCCTTTTTTGTGTTGTCCTCCTTACATTTATCAAGTTTATATAATCTATATTTACTTGGGTTATTTAGATCATTGACCTATGTGTTGTCCCTATCTATCAACAGTATCTTTCCTATGTGAATGCTAATTGCTTGAGAAGATTTTTAACCATTTGCTTATTTAGTTTGACTCCTTTGTTAGAAACACCCGGGACATGTTTAATCTTGTAAACTAAGACCTGTTCTTTATTCAGGCCGTCTGGCCTTTCTTAACAAGGTGATTAGTAATTAGATACTTGCTGCACAAGTGACCTTGTTTGCTGCTTTCTTATAACAAATTAATATTTGCAGCCCCTTGTTCTATATTGTTAATATTTTAGAATATCCTGTTCTGCACAATTTACTGGCTACATATAAAACATTCTGTGAATACAGGTGGATTATTCATGTACACCTGAGGAAGTTCAACAGCATTTTCAGTCTTGTGGGACTGTAAATAGGGTTACTATCCGTACTGATAAATATGGCCAGCCAAAGGGTTATGCTTACGTCGAGTTCCTTGAAGCTGAGGCTGTTCAAGAGGCTCTTCTTTTAAATGAATCTGAACTGCATGGCAGGCAGTTGAAGGTAAAATTTAGGTTTTTCCCCCTTTAAAACTTTCATCTGTTGAACTGTTCAAACATCATGTGCTTTTCTTTCTCTATGTCTTTGCAGGTTACTGCTAAGCGGACCAATATACCTGGGATGAAACAATATCGGCCACGCCGGTCCAACCCTTTTATGCAACCCAGGGACCCATTTATGGCTCCATATTTCTTTTCTCCTTATGGATATGGGTATGTTTGCAGCTTTTGTTATCCATCTTAATTTGGATTACCTTCATATATGTACACGCACATGTATACTATTGTGCTTTTGTTTTCAGTTTTAGCAACCTGAATGTAGTTAAACTTTATCCTCTATGCGTTGCAGGAAGGTTCCAAGGTTGAGAATGGCAACACGATATAGCCCCTATTATTAGACATCAAGGGCCATACTATTAGCTCCAAATACTTTTGATCAATGGGGCAAGTTTATGAGGGATTTTTTTATTGTAATCAATTTGATTGATGTGCCAAAACTATGCAAGAATTTTGGTCTAGTTTTATTGGTGGTGAATTATGCAACTATCTTTCTTGCACTGCCCATGTTGCCTCTCCGAACATTAATGCATTTCCATTTATGTTTTATCGGTACCTGTTAAGAATCAAGTGTTAGTTATGAACCGTAAGCTTAGCTCAGTTGATTCTTGTAATCATTTTTTTTAAAGAAAAAGGAGCGATGTTTAAAGTGTGTTTGGTTGGTTGTAGTAACCACTCGGTTCTAGATCCATTCTGAGTGCTACAGTCGTCTGTTAATTTGGTTGGCCGAATATTATTAAGCAGAATAGCTCGTTACAGGATTATTCCTCAAAGTTCTTCAATAGCAACTCCGAATAGATTCTTTTCTTTTATATCCATTTTAACCCAACCAAAATAACAAAGGAAAAGAAAAAATGGTAAGAACAAAAATAATTTAAATCATTTAATATAAAATATGGTTTCTAAATTTCAAAAAATATAAAAATAAAATAATATTCTTTTGACAGAAAACATTGTTCTTCAATATTAAATTGATGTGAAAAATACATTTATATGTATTGTTTTGTTAATTATGTATTTAAAATATTATTTTTATTATAATTATTATATGTTATTTCTTATTATATTTATAGATATTAAAGTTTTATTATTTTATTTTGAATTTTTAATACATATAATTGATTTATTTTTGTAATGTATATAAAAATAAAATATTATTAACTTCACTTAAGACCAGATATTTTATATTACATAATTTGATATATTAAAAAGCATATTTGTCATTGGAGTTTTTTTTTTTTTTTTTGTTATTATATATCTGTTCTTCTTTGTTAAATTGTGAATATTATTATAATATTCATTTTATTTCATCCAACCAAACTACTTTTATGCCTATTCAATTTTATCACAGTCCTATTCCATTCTCATAGAATGATTATTTTATTACAATCCTATTCCTATTCTATTCTAGTCAACCAAATGTGTGGTTAGTGTTTTGAATGGTTTGAACTTTGGAGTGGGTATTTATTTCTTATCCATGAGCTAAAGTGTTTGTTGTTAAAATAAAAGTTAGATTAGTGTTGAGAATTATTTTTAAAGAAAAAAAAAATAGTAGTAGTAGATGTAGAAATTTTCGATGCTATATATGCATGTATGCATTAGCAGCACGCTAATAGCCATTAGGGACACTCTAATAGAGACTTTTAGTGGGTGCTTAAAAGCAGATGTGAGTTCGGTTGGAACTATTTATGATAATTAGGTTGGGTTTTCATTCTACTTTTGGTTTGTTAAGGGCTGTTTCACAAGGTGGAAAATCTACTTTTGTTTAAGTAATCCTATAGGCATTTCCAAAGAGTCTTTGTAATGAACTTGGTCACAAGTCAGAACCCTTCTTTTATAAGAAGCATATATGGTTTGAAAGGGATGGTAGAGAGACAAGTGGGCAATGGTAGATCCATTAATATTTCAATGACAGATGGGTGCCTGGAGGAAACCTAGTCAGAGCTAATTCAAATGGGAAACACAGTACAAAAGTTGAATAAACACAGTGGACGACCTCATAGACCAAGGAACCAAAACATGGAGCTACTACAGAGTAATTTTAGTACATAAGAAGAAATCATGGTGATCACAAGAATACCAATTAGTGTTGAAGCATTGGCCTGCAATGCAACATTGGACCAGCAGCAGCTCATAAAGATCAGCAGCATTTTCAAGCAGAACCAAGAAGCAGTAGCAGCTTGGTCATTTTGTTTTCATTTTGTTCAAATGTAACTTGCTTGGTTAGTTTGTAGGTTGTAATCAAAGCTACCAATATAGGTTATTGATTGCACTTGATGTAATAGCTGATGTATCAGCTATCCTTAGTTTGAATTTCAACTTGTATTAGTCAAATATAGCTGGGAGCATTTATATTGTTAGATAACTGTCAAATCAACTTTGTAACACATATATTTTGAATCATTATCAATGAAAAACTATGATTTTTCATCCCATCTGATTCTTGTTCAAGTTCTTAGTGTTTTCAAACTTTACTCACGGTTTCATAGTGTTCTTAAGCTTTCTTGCTGTTATTTGAGTTGGTCACTGATTTTTCACACAATAACCTACATAGGTAATTGCCTTCTTGTCCAACAAAACTACTTACCATCATAGGTAATCCCTTTTTGTTCCAACAAATGGTATCAAGAGCCTAAATCTTTGAGGACCTGTTGTTGGTGTTCTTTGTTTGTGGAAAGAAAGCTTAAGAAAGAAAGAAACTATTTTTTTGTTGGTCTATTTGTTTGCTGCAAAGATGAACTTTACACCTCCTCCACCTCCGGTGTTTGCTGGTGAGAACTACCATGTTTGGGTAGTCAAAATGAAAACTTACCTTCAAGCTCAAGACTCGTAGAGTGTAGTTGAGAATGACTTCGAGCCACCTCCATTGAGGGCCAATCCCACGATTGCTCAAATCAGGAAGCATGCTGAAGAGAGCACAAAGAAGCACAAAACCTTGGCCTGCTTGCAAAACGGAGTGACAGATGTGATCTTCACTCGAATCATGGCTTGCAGTACACCTAAGGAAGCTTGGGAAAGGCTGAAGGAGGAGTTTATGGGGTCAGCAAAGACAAAGCAGCAGCAACTTATCAACCTTAGGAGAGACTTTGAGAACTTGAAGATGAGGGAGTTAGAGACCATCAAGCAGTACTCTGATAGGATAATGGCTATTGTCAACAACATTAGGCTCCTTGGAGAAGACTTCAGTGAGAGCAGAGTTGTTGAAAAGGTTATCACCACTCTCCCTGAGAGATTTGAGTCTAAAATCTCATCACTTGAGGATTCAAGAGATTTGTCAGCCATTTCATTATCTGAGTTGATAAACTCCTTGCATGCACTTGAGCAAAGGAGGGCCAATAGGCAGGAAGACCATCCGGAAGGAGCCTTCCAAGCAAAGGCCAAAGAAAGCTCCAGCACAAGTCAGAAAGGCAAGAAGAGGTATCCACCGTGTGTCCACTGTAAGAAGACCACACACTCTGAAAAATTTTGCTGGTTTAGGCCAGATATCCAATGTAGGAAATGTCAGCAGTACGACCATATTGAAAAGGTGTGTAAAAGTAAAGAGAAGGCACAAGCTCAGCAGCAAATGCAAGCTCTGGCCATTGAGGATTTTCAAGCTCAAGAGGAGCATATCTTTACTGCCTCATGCTTTGCAGCCTCAAACAAAGTCAAAAAGGATTGGCTAGTGGATAGTGGCTGCACACATCATATGGCAGCTGATGAAAAGTTGTTCAAGGATCTAGATAGAAGCTTTGTCTAAAAAATCAGATTAGGCAATGGTAATCTGATCGAAGCCAAAGGCAGAGGCAGTGTCCTGATCAATACCAGCACAGGTAATAAAGTCATTTCTGATGTTCTTTTTGTGCCTGACATAGACCAAAACCTGCTTAGTGTTGGTCAGTTAATTGAAAAGGGTTATTCACTTGTTTTTAAGAATAACTCTTGCATTATTGAAGATTCACTTGGTCAAGAATTAGTCACAGTGGCTATGACTGAAAGAAGTTTTGTGTTGAACATGAATCAGTTGGAAAAGAAAGCCTATACTAGTGCTACTGACATAGTTAATTTATGGCACAAGGAGTTAGGACCTATTGTGGAAGGTCAGGATGTAAAGAAACAAAAGATTCATGATGGAGTGGATGGAATAGCTGAAAAGCTCTCCACATCGACCACCGATGAGCTAAGTTCCAATTTCGGTCTGTTGAATAAAAGAAAAGATGTGTATGAAATCAACAAGTTTGAGACTGAAGCTAAGGGGTTCTTGGCATTTGTTTGGGAAACTCTTCAGGATATAGCTCTTATGATCCTTAGTGTGTATACTTTGGTATCATTGATAGTTGGGATAATAATGGAAGGATGGCCAAAAGAAACTTATGATGGACTTTGGATTGTCACAAGTATCTTGTTGGTCATGATTGTCACAGCAACTTGTGATTATCGCCAATCAATGAAATTCAAGAATTTGGATAAAAAGAAGAGAAGGAAGAAACGAAGCAGAGGTGACAAGAGAAAGCATGAGAAGAAATTCGCTGAAGAGTCTCGTGAGATCGGTGAGTCAAGTTTGACAGAGAAGAATGAGCCAGTCATGGTAAATGTTGACAATCCTTTTATGTTATCTGGTACTAAGCTTAAAAATGGATCATGTAAAATGATGGTTACATCTATTGGGATAAGAAAACAATGGGGTAAATTAATGGCAACAGTTAGTAAAGGTGGAGATAATGAAACCCCATTGCAGGTAATATTAAATGGAATAGCAAGTATTATTAGGAAAGTAGGCATTTTTTTTGCTGTAATGAAGTTTGCTGTAATAGTACAAGAACTATTTACAAGTAAACTTTGAGAAGAAGGGTTTGAAGCTTTGAGAAGCAAGGCTGGTGTGTGTTGCATACAGTCCAAGGAGGAGTGTTGAAGCATTGGCCTGCAATGCAACATTGGACCAGCAGCAGCTCATGAAGATCAGCAGCATTTTCAAGCAGAACCAAGAAGCAGTAGCAGCTTGGTCATTTTGTTTTCATTTTGTTCAAATGTAACTTGCTTGGTTAGTTTGTAGGTTGTAATCAAAGCTACCAATATAGGTTATTGATTGCACTTGATGTAATAGATAATGTATCAGCTATCCTTAGTTTGAATTTCAACTTGTGTTAGTCAAATATAGCTGGGAGCATTTATATTGTTAGATAACTGTCAAATCAACTTTGTAACACATATATTTTGAATCATTATCAATGAAAAACTATGATTTTTCATCCCATCTGATTCTTGTTCAAGTTCTTAGTGTTTTCAAACTTTACTCACGGTTTCATAGTGTTCTTAAGCTTTCTTGCTGTTATTTGAGTTGTCACTGATTTTTCACACAATAACCTACATAGGTAATTGCCTTCTTGTCCAACAAAACTACTTACCATCATAGGTAATCCCTTTTTGTTCCAACAATTAGCACACATTATGCAACACAGACATGCTGGTATAGAGGACGGTGTATAGTTAAAAGTGACTATCACGAGGCATTGGAGTTAAATAACAACGAAAATTTTCATCTGTGCGGGACCAATACATAGTGAAGTGAACCTCACCAAAAGGAAGGACAGGTAAAAAGATTGCTCACCAATTGGCTGCTTTTACTGGAAAAGGATAAAACATTAATGTAACGTCACCGTCTTTTGCCTCCATTATCTATTAATGAAAGGATTAATAATAAACAAACTAGTGATGCGGCGTGGCGTGGCGTGGTGTAGGCAGCATCTTTGGGTAAAAAATAAAGAGTAGATGAAAGGGTGCTGTGTCCTTCAGACGTCGCTGCTTACGTTTCTCACTTGCACTGCCTGACTTCAAACACCAAATCTCCTATTTATATAATGAAAAGGGCCCAACCCATAGCGCTATCCGCTGTTTGGTTCCTTAGAAAACTAAAATTAATGTGGGAAACCAACAAAATTACTGGTTGACCAGTCTGGTATCAAAATACAATTTGGACTCTCCTGATCGACCAGTCTGCATTGCACTCAAGCTTTGGCCTATTTAAAGTATTCATATGAACTTAAAACAAATCAATAACGGTTGAAGAGATATGGGGTGGAAAGGAATTCTGGGTTTTGAGTATGGGATTGTTCAAGGACCTTTGGGACCGGATATTGCTGGTCCGGAGCTAGTTGCCGCTGTTGCAAACGCTGGTGGACTTGGCCTTCTTAGAGCTCCTGATTGGGTATTTAATTCTAGTATTTCCTTTTCTATATGTTCATAGTTTGATCTTCCTTTGGTAAATACTAGTGCTTTAGAGCTCCTTATTGGATATTGAATTCTGGTATTTCCTCTTTTTTATGTTGATAGTTTGATCTTCCTCTTCTGTTGTTTAAGTTTCACTAGAATGTTTGCTTTGAATCTCATTTGACCACCTTTGATTAGTTACAATTATACTCAAATACCATGTTTGGTTTCTGAGACTTTCTGATTTGTATAGCATGAGAAACCTTATTAAATGTAGGCAGCCGATGATTATATAAAGAAAGTTTTTACTGTTTTCTTGGTTAAGCCAATATGGTCTTAAAGTTACAGGTTCAAGATTGGGAATTCCTAACCAATGAGTTGTATATGACTATTTACTAATAATGTACTTACTCTTCTCAATCTTGAACAGCTTTCAAGGTAATGGTAAGTTATCCAAATTATGCAACTTAACACAAGTAGATAAAATAAGGTCTGGTTTGAGTTTATTTTAGATTCCCAAGTAGATTTAAGGTATTACAATTGCTGATTTTATTTTGAAATTCAGAAATGGGTTACTTGTTACTAGTCTTAGTTCTAGCTCTGCTTAAACTATCAATCAACTGTTGATTTCCCTGTACTTTGTTGTACCAGGAATCACCAGATTATGTGAAAGAGTTGATAAGGAAGACTAGGAAGTTAACCGACAAACCCTTTGGGGTTGGTGTTATTCTGGCATTTCCTCACAAAGAAAATGTAAAGGCTATACTAGAAGAGAAGGTAGCAGTGTTGCAACTGTATTGGGGAGAATGCTCAAAGGAGCTTGTAATAGAAGCTCATAATGCTGGGGTGAAGGTTGTTCCCCAAGTGAGTATCCTTTTTTTCCCTCTCATTTCATAGTTAAACATGCCTTATGTCTTTTTCTGGATCGTGGAATCCTAATTCAACCAAAAACAAGCAAAAAGATACAACTTTGTATCGCCTATATGATATGATCATTTTGTAAAGTGTATTAATCTCAATATGATATATACATTTAATATTGAGAAGTTTGTGGGAAGGCGCTGGGGGCAGAGAAAACCCCTACTCGTTCCCAGTGCTCTATGCCACACCATGATAGTTCCACATTACCATGTAATGGAGTGACTTTGCCTACTTAATGTGATTTTTTGAACGCTTTCAGAAACTTCATTTTCATATTGCATTTTTAGTTCATCAATAACGCTTTCTTATGATATATATAGTTGCCTTTTTGCACATATGATGAAGTAATTCCATTAGTTTTTGCCTTTTTGGATCCAAGAGAGATGTGCAAGGTAGGGATGAGGTTTTACTTTGTGCCAGTAGTTAACTAGTACTTATCATGTAATGGCATGCAAGAATAACATGAGGAAATTCTGTACTGGGGACAATAATATGCATTCATTTGAGGGGGAAGAAGTTAAGAACACTCATTTTGAAGGCTCATGTTGTCATCAAATTCTTTGCCAATTTTTGAAATGGAGGTGAAGGGTGGTATGATGGTATATTTCATCTGTATTGTGCTTTCTCTTGGACTATATCATGAGCTAAATGTAACTCCATTGAAGGTTGGGAGTTTGGAGGAAGCAAAAAAAGCAATTAATGTGGGCGTAGATGCAATCATTGTCCAAGGCCGTGAAGCAGGAGGGCATGTAATCGGACAGGTATGAGCATTTCTTGAGTTTATTTATTATATTTCAACTATAGTAGTAATAATTATCTTGGAGCTACTGCTTGCCAAAATCAACAACTGCGTCCCATGCATTCAATGTCATTATACTTTGAGGATTAGTAAGATGTGTTTCTCAATCGTATAAAACTTGTAAAAATGTCTTGTTTTATTATTTCCAGGAAGGTCTAATTTCCTTGTTGCCACGAGTAGTCGATCTTGTTGGTGATCACGGTATTCCTGTTATTGCTGCTGGAGGCATTGTAGATGCTCGTGGTTATGTTGCTGCTTTGGCTCTTGGTGCTAAAGGCATTTGCATGGGCACAAGGTTAGGACCATGTCAATGTAAAATAAAAAATATCCACTTACAATAATCTGGACATTTGGTTTCATTCCAAGACTGGTGGTGCTTAAATATGTTCAACTCGAGCATGATGCATGTGAAATATTCTCATCTTTGTTTTGTTGAATTTTTATGGTGTTTTGCCTCTTTTGTGTGTGTCAAAATCATTTCAACTCCAGCTAGTCTTGTGCAATAACTGAAAGGTAAGAAGTTAAGTTATGGAATCATGCTTAAGCCAAAATCATTGGGGTTTTTGTTGAACCATGCAGAAATTCTGGAGCATTTATAATCTCTTAAGTTTGTCCTAAAGTATTGAGTTTCTGCAGGTTTCTGGCAACTCATGAAAGCTATGCCCACCCCACGTACAAGCGGAAATTGATTGAATACGATAAAACCGAGTATACAGATGTCTTTGGCAGAGCAAGGTGGCCTGGTGCACCACACCGTGTCCTGCAAACACCCTTCTTCTGTGATTGGAAATGCCTTAATGCTCAAGAAAATGAAACTAATCAGCCTATCATTGGTCGAACAATAATACACGGCATGGTGAGAATCTTAGACAACGCATTATTGAAATAATGTTGCATAATGACATTTTCAACAATAGAACTATTTCCTAATCGTTCATTCCACTAGAGTGGGGCTAGAGAGATATCACTGAAATGATATTGTGGTGAATGAAGTATCTAACCTTGTGTTAACTTGATAATTGTTTGATAGGAAAGAGAAATTCGGCGTTTTGCCGGTACAGTTCCGAACCCAACAACAACAGGTGACATTGAAAGCATGGTGATGTACGCAGGCCAAAGTGTAGGCCTCATCAAGGAAATTCTACCTGCCGGAGAAGTTGTAAAGAAGCTGGTTGAAGCGGCTCAACTTCTTATCCACCAAACATTTAATCCGGACTCGATCTAAAATTGATTATGTGAATTTTATACCTTAATTGGTGAAGTTGTTACACAGTTTTAAAAGCTATTTCATTAGTGTTCTAGTTTTACACATATGTAATGTGAACTTTTATCCGATTTAATAACACAAAAAGCAAATCTCCATAGCAGAAACTTGGAAGTTGATACAGTTCAAGCATTTGGCATCCCTTGTTTCAACTGTACAACAATCTTATTAAAATTAATGTAAGAAGAGCCATCAGGGCTTGTAGCTATTTCAGCTTTCTTCTTCCAATCTATGGCGTTTTGCCTTAAACCTTGCCCCTTTATCCCTTCCATCAACTCCCTCACAAGACTTTCAACTTTCTCCCTTTTGATATCACTGTCAATCTCCATCCCAATGCCCCACTTGGTGCACGAGTAGAAACAATTCATCTGTTGCTCTGCAAAAAATGGCCAACAAATCAATGGCACCCCTTCACTAACACTTTCCATGGTGGAATTCCACCCGCAATGCGTCAAAAACCCTCCCACTGAAGGGTGGCTCAATACCCTCTCTTGTGGGCACCACCCCACAAGCAGACCCCTGTCGCTTATCGCCGCCGTGAATTCCTTGGATAATATTCTTTCTCCACCGCCATCGACAATGTCCGGCCTAATAACCCACAAGAACGGGTAGTTGGTGTCCGCAAGTCCCCATGCAAACTCACGCAAATGTTGAGGGGTCACTGTTATCAAGCTCCCATAATTTACATACACAACTGACTTGGGTTTCCATCTGTCCAACCAACCCAAGCATTGGGTGTCTTCTTTCCACAAATTCGATCCAATGGAGTCCAAATTTGTGGGACAAAGCTGGCGTTGAAGCATTGATAAAGGACCAACAGTGTAGAGCTTGGGTAACTTGGTTTTAATGGCGTCCAAAACATGATGTTCAAAATCATCAAAGGTGTTGAGGATCACAGCAGCAGCTTTCCTGGCATTGTTGACGGATTGCAAGTTGTAATTGAACATGATATCATCAGGGTTGGTGGTTCGAATGAAAGTGGGGATATCTTTTAATCTAACCCCTTTCATTGCTGGTATCCAATCAATCTCCGTCTCAAGATATCCATTATTCAACTCACTCTCATCTGCAAATAATATTTATTTAAACGAAGGGTCATCATATAAATCAGAACAAACTTATGTATGTAAATTGTAAGCACCTTTCAATGGGAAGTATCCGCGTTCCTTAAGGTCTTCAAAGTGAAGGTAACCCAGCATGCCACAAGCACTAGGAGTGAAAAGAACCATCTCAGGGATGCCAAATTCCTCAGCAACTTCCAAGGTGAAGCTCATCACCCCATCCGATATTATGCAAGTAACAGGAGGGACATCTGATCCAGCATTAAGTTTCATTATGAGCTCTCGAAACGAACGTAACCCATGAACCGGCAACGCCAAGCACAAGTCGGGTAAATCTTGTATCCCCCGCATGTTGGTCGATGGCAAACCATCGGTTATCGTTTCGAACCGGAAATCGGGTGAGCCCCTGAGCGAGTCGAGTCCTCTCGACTGAATCAAGCGATGGTAGTTGAACTCGGTATGAACGAAAGTGATATGGAAGCCATGGAAGTGGAGGAGTTTGGCAAATAATAACATAGGGCTAATGTGGCCTTGAGCTGGTAGAGGAATACAGACAGCATGGGGCTTCCCAGCTTCCATTTGGCCCTTTGAAAACGATTAGCACTCACACTCTCCAATGGAACAAGAAAGGCATATTTAAATTGATAAAGAGGTTGACATCAAAACAACCATAAGTGGATAAGAAGAGAGTCCCCCACTTTGTTTAGTCTAAATCTTATCCCAAATTAAGGTTGATCGCGACGTGTCATGTCACTGTAATTAAATATTGTTTTGGTCGGCCGACCTACGAGATCATTGGAGCTTTTGTATGCTAAATAGAGGACGGTATCTTAAAATACATAAAATGAAAAGCCGACGGGAAGACTGTCATTGCACCAGGGCGAACTGAGTTTTTTTTTCTTTCAGAAGGTCAGACCCTGCCAATCCCTTACATTCGTCCCTACCCACGGTAACAAAGAAAAGACAAGAAGGGTATATAGACTCTTTGTAGAGCAATGATGCAAGGAGTCATAAACGGATCTTTTTAAGAGGAACCACACAAGAAATTTGATTTGTTCCAACCTATAGATTTTTATTTTAGTTACTATTTTTTTTAATTTATAATTTTTTTTACCATATCCATTTTTTAAGGTAAATTATCTTAGTTTGGTCACCTAATTTTTAGGTTATTTTTATTTTGATCATTGCAATTTCATCACTCAACTTTTAGGACGTTTTCATTTTAGTCGCTCGACTGTTAAATCTCTAAACATGGTTAACAATATACGCTTCATCATGTTCGCACTTTCTTTTCGATCACCCAACTTCTAGGTCGCTTTCAATTTGGTCACCCAAAAACTACCAATTCTTAAAGTATTGATTGATATGAAAAAAACTAAGGATTAAAGTGAAAAAATGGTAGAAATTAAAATAATGCATTAAAAAATTGTCATATTGTACTTGTTTATCACATTGCCGAAATTCTTATTTTTTTTAAATATTGAATTTTTAAATTTCAAAACATAAATCAATTAAATAATTTGTTGAAATTTTTTTATCCCTTGATAATGATGACCAATTGTTGTTGTAATATTAAAATTAATTAAATTAATCTCCTTCTAAATTTTAAAATTTTATTTTATGTTGCTATGTTATTTTTAATGAAATCAACTCGATAACTCATATATAATAATAATTGTTTATCAAACTTAAATTTATTTTGATTACATAATCTCGAATCTTCTATACTAAACTAAAAGTAAAGAAAAATCATTGCAGTTAATTAAATTAATTGCTTTTTCTTCATTTAAGTAAAGAAGTGATGTTTTTTTTTGGATTTTGTTTGGCACGGAATATAAATAATTAATTTAATTAATTATAAGGATTTTTCTTTGCTTTTAGCTTTGTATGAAAGATTCAATATCATATAATTAAAAGAAATTTGGGTTTCACGTACACTTATTAAATATTTTTTATTTAAGTTGATTTTAATTTAGAAACTGTAATATCCCGAAAATTTCTATCATTGATACAGTAAAATAAAGAAATAAAGAAATAAAAAGAGAAATTTTGAGCTCTATCAACAAAATCTATGTAGGAAGTGATTATGATGTATTAATCCAAGAAAGGACTAAATCATAAAAGTGAGAAAAGTTTTGTGGCCCAAGAGTAAATACTTAAAATTTAAGGGGTTAAAGTGTAAATATGGAAAAGTTGAAGGACCAATAGTGCAAATATTTTAAGGATGGAATAATCTAGAAACTAAGGAAAATGGATGAATTAGGACCAAATTGAATAGGAGAAAGAATTATGAGGGACTAAATCGCAATTTTACCAAATTAGGTGATGACTCAAGGATGGAATTTTAAAAGATCATGAAGGGCAAAATGGTCAATTAGAAGGAGAGAGAAATCTAGAAGGTAATGATGGTGTGATGATATTTTATAATTATTTAATAAGATATATTACTTTAATAATATTTTAATGAGATATTTTATTATTTTATTATTTTATTTAGTATATATATATGTGTGTGTGTGTGGGAAAAAAAAAAAAAAAGAAGAAGAAACCCACCATTTCCATGCACCAACGTGAGAGGAAGAGAGAAAGAAAGAAAGTTTTACTTTCTTTACAATTTGGTCCTTCCACCAAAAATTCACCATTTTCACCTAGAAATCAAAAGAATTTCCATAGCTACTGAAGGAGAAAAATGTTAAGGAGACTATGAGGAGCTAGAATATCAAGTTGGATTCAAGAAATAGAAGCTGGAGGAGAGAGAAAATGAAGTTAAAGTTTGGAAACATTAAAACAAGGTAAGAACATCAAGATTTCCATGTATTTTTAAGTTTAATATTATTGAAAAAGCATGTAAATGATGTTAATGTAGAGTTTTCTTATATATGATTCTATGTTCTTGATATGGTAGTGAAGAGAAAATAAGATAAAGTGATGGGAAATGGTGTAGAGAAAGAAAATAAGGGTGATATAAACTTAGTAATTAATATCTTGCACTAAAACAGTTTTGGACTGCAGCAGTAAGCTAAATTTGAAAAATCACCAAAAATGGTAGAAACTGAATTAGGAGTTGAGTAAGATATGGAATTAAATCTTGTTGAGTCTATTTTCATATAAAAGAAACAAAACAAGTAAATGAATTCTGTGTTCTGAGATATTTATATTTTTGTGAGACTGGTTCAGAATGATTTCGGGATCCTCTATTCTGACTTGGAAAAATCATTAAAAATTGTATAAAAATAATTATGGGACATAAGTTATATGGTTAGAATCTTTAATGAGTCTATTTTCAATAGAAATAAGTGGGAACATCATCTGAGTCCCGTACGAGGAGATAATTAAATTTTAATGAAGAAAGGTCGGAACAGTTATACAGCAGAACAGGGGTAAATTTAAAGAATAAACTGTACTTATTGGCTAAGCCAAAAATTCTAAAAATTTTAATGGTAAGAATATATGTGAGTCTAATTTCAGGGAAAATTAACGGATCTTAATTTTGATTTCTGTAGCTCAAGATATAAATAATTTAGTGACTATGATGCAGGTGGACAGCTTGAATGTTCACATATAAGTAAATAGTGAAATTATTGATAATGTTACTTATAAGCATATTATATAAATTAAGGATGTGGAATGGAGAGGAGGAGGAGGAAAATATGTATGAATAATCAGTTAGCATGACTAATTTGTATGTTTTAAGCCCAAGGACTAGATTGAATAAAAGTAAAACTTTATGGGTAATTTTGTAAAAATGTTAGAAATGATCAAATTACATGAAATGGATTATTTTATTATTTAAATTGAAAATTTTAAATGAAAATTGTTAATTTAGTTCAAGATCGGGGGAAAACATGTTTTAAGGATTAAATTGAAAAGTGTTGAAATTATGGAAAATTTTGATATTTTATAGAATTTATGGAATGTTATTAATATGTATGATGATAACAGCTGGAAATAAGGATTAAATTGCAAGAATTTATTTTTCTGAGCCTAAGGGTAAAATCATCATTAATTAAAAGTTTGGGGGCCAAATGGTAATTTCGCCTAGGGCATTAATTGAATGTATTAGAATATGGAATGAATGAAAACAATGGTCAAATTTATTTATAAAGATCCCAACGACTCAAATGCGAGACTCGAACGCGAAAAAGAAAAGATATCGGATTAATAAATTTATAAACACGAACAAGCAACGAGGTAAGTTCGTATAACTTAAATTGTATTTTTTTAAATACTTGAAATATGTGGCTATGTGATGAAATATGATTTGAATGATCAATGCATAATAATTGATGAAATATTGATAATACTCGATATAAAAAGAAAATAAATCCCGGTTGAATGGAATGGATTTCGATGGATCATTGGAAAAGGAATTGACGGTAAAAAGGATCTAGCCCGGACGGGTGATCCTATCCTGATGTAGCCCTCCCGAAGAATACAGGAAAAAGGATTAAGCCCGAAAGGGTAATCCTAATATCAGCCCTCCCGAAGAATATATGGGAAATGAGGTTCGCGGGAGTGTGCTGGTGGCTCTCCCGAAGAATACATGTGTATAGGCCCTTCCGAAGAATACATGGGAGCTGAGGTTCGCGGAAGTGTGCCAAGAATTGAGGTTCGCGGGAGAGTGAGGTTCGCGGGAGTGTGCTTACTGAAATGAAATGTGTAAGACCATGGTTGAAAGATACCATGGCAATGAATAAGACCATGGTTGAAAGATACCATGGCAACACATGCATATGAATTGACGGACCCGGAATTGTACACTAAAAGTGTACTCCTGTATGAATTGACGGTTAATGAGATTGTACACCAGGAGTGTACTATCGGAAATCTATCGAAATTCTGAGAAATTCAACGGGATAAATATAGAAGATGGTAAACACATAGTTAAAAAGGGTAAATGTGAATTGATTGATTACGGACTTGCATATTTTAAGTATATTATTTGATTTTAACTATCGATATTCCGATAAACTCAGTAAGTAAGAATCCTGACCAGAAAAAGAAATATGCATATAAAAAGATTTGGACATATATTCCTGAAGTACATGAAAAAAAATGACAGTGATACTGGATATATGGAAATATAAGATGATGATATTTGTACATGGAATTTATTGATGAATATATGCATCTATGATTATAGATTCGTATACTTTAATAATAATATTAATTGTATGACGATAAAATTTCGAATGACTTAATGAATAAAGCCCTGACATGGAAATAATTTGAGCACGAAACAATAATCACGAAATTGAACTTGAAATACACGAAAACGATACTTATTCGATATTTTAAAAATATGACATGGAAAATACATATATATGAAACTTACCTGATAATTATGCATGTTCAAGATTATGAATTGTCCTGGAATAAATATATACAAAATCTGTGAAAACAATGATACATGAAATTTTGGTATAATGAATGATTTATGTTTTTGAAGAAATGGCAAGAGAATAATATGTATCATATTATATGAATATGTGGCAATCTATAATATGCTGATACATGGAAATTGGGTAAGCCGTAATAAGTAATAATCTCAAGTCTGATATGTTGATACAATGAGTTTATCGATTCTAAAATTATATGAAATATATTCAAGTATACCAATGACTGTTGTTGTTGACGCTTAGACAAGTGCCAAGCTATTGGTTAAATGGTAATATGTTTATTATTTGATACATCGAAAGGGTAAATGATCAAATGAAAATATACATGTGTTTATGGAAGAATGGTAAAATTTAAGTTGTACAATTTCTTATAAAATAAGTTATCATGTGATAAAAAAAAAAGTTCTATAAACTCCGGTAATACCTCGTGACCCTATTCCAATGATGGATACGGGTTGGGGTGTTACAGAAACATAAAATAAAATTTTAAGATTTAAAATGAGAATAAATTAATTAATTTAATTAATTTCAATATTATAGTAACAAATTGGTTGACACTATCAAGTGATAAAAAAAATTTTCAATAACTTATTTAATTAATTTTGACGTTTTGAAATTTGAAATTTCAATATTGAAAAAAAATAAAACTTTTGGCAATGAGATAAATAAGTACAATTTGACAATTTTTTAAGTATTATTTTAGTTTCTACCGCTTTTTTACTTTAATCCTTAATGTTTTTTACCCAGTCAATATTATAAAAAAATATTTTTGGGTGACTAAAATAAAAGTGTGAACATGATATGACTATTAGGTGTACCAGTTAATCACTATTTGAGATTTAATGGTGGGGTAATTAAAATGAAAACACTATAAAAATTGAGTGACGAAATTGTAAAGATTTCATATTAGGTGACCAAAATGAAAACACCCTAAAAGTTAAGTTATCAAAATGAAAGTGTGAACATGGTATGGCATGTACAAGTTAATTGCCATTTGAGATTTAATACTTGGGTGACTAAAATAAAAGCACTCTAAAAATTGGGTAACGAAATTGTAAAGATTTCGTTCTCGGTGACCAAAATGAAAATGCTCTAAAAGTTGGGTGACCAACTAGGTAGTCTATCTTTTATATATATATATATATATATATATATATACACACAATGCTTACAACTAGGCAAAATCCCTTCTCACACTTAAATAGAAGAATCAACACGCCTCAACATGCTTCAATTCAGGTTCTCTTCCTCCAACAACAATAATAATATCAAATTAAGACTCAATCAACCACCCTTTTTGTAATTAAGGGTTAAGATAAATATTTTTAAAATTTAAATGTAACGAGAACATCATTTTAAAATACAAATTTGTAACCGTGACTAAAGTATTACAAAATAAATTTAAAATATTGATTTTGAAAAAAAAAACCATCTCCCTAACTTAATATGTTTATATTAATAATTCTAAAATTTTAGAGTATATTTGGGGTTAAGATTTGGATAAAAATTTTCATTTTTATCAAGGTTTTTGAAAATTTTTAAAAAATTTCAAAATTTTTTTAGCAACTTAAATTCTCAACTCTAAATCCACCTAAAGAATTTTTAAAATTCTTTTCATTAGGCTCAGTTTGTTTCAACATAACAACTTTTACTTTCAATCTTTTCTGATATTTGTTTTATATAAAATAGGATGGTCAACGTAAAATGTTTTCTAACTAACATAAAATTATCTCATTATTCTCGTAAAATGTCTTATCAAAATTTTTTTTTCTATAAGACATTTTCTAAACTGATAATGCTCTATTCACTGTAACATCCCCGTACCCTACCCAAACATCGGATCAAAGCACTAGGATATTACATTCTCTTCTACATTTGTTACTTATCAAATATTTTCTTATAAACTTTCATAATTTTTCAATTTAGTCTCTTTTTGTAATAAAAGTTAATCATATTAAATTAATTTTCTTTTTTGTTACATTTTAATCACATAATTTATCTCAATATCTTGTTTCACATATCAAATTTCTATGTATTTCTCTTCTATTTATTATTTCATCCATATATTTTCTCAAGTTTAACAATTTAGTCCTTATTATCATAACAAATTCATATTTTTTCAAAATTTCACTTTTACAATATATTATACATATTTCATCATCTCATAACACATTCATTAAAATTTTATCATAATTTTCTTATTCACATAATAAATTGTTTCACAGTTAAACTTTTGTAGATTTTTCATGTAACGCCCTAACCCCAATCCGTCACCGGAATAGAGTTACGGAACATTACCGGAGTTACCGATTTATTTATCAAATATTTTATTTCATCTAACATTTATATTTGAAACCAATTAAAATTAAACATATTGTCCCTCAAATGTATTTTTTTTTTCTCGACATGTTTTACTTGGATTTATTATTCGTCTCAACATACTTAATTTACTTGTATCAGCGTGTCAAAGATAATCACATACTTACACATCATAATTAATATCATTTCCTTTCCACGTTCAAGTCTTGTATTTGAGTCATCCGGACCTTTATAAATAAATTTGATCATCATTTTCATTTATTTCATGTTCTAATACATTCAATTAATCTTCTTAAACAAAATTATCATTTTACCCCTAAACTTTTAATTAATGACAATTTCATCCTTAGGCTCAAATAAATAAATTTCTTGCAATTTAATCCTTATTTCCAGCCGTCATTCTCATACAAATTGATAACAACCCGTGAATTCTATAAAATATCAGAATTTTCCATAATTTCAATACTTTTCAATTTAATCCTTAAAACATGTTTTTCCCCCATCTTGAACTAAAATAATAATTTCATTTAAATTTTGCAATTTAAATAATAAAATAATCCTTTTCATGTAATTTGATAATTTCTAGCATTTTTACAAAATTGCCCATAAAGTTTTACTTTTATTCAATTTAGGTCCCTGGGCCTAAAACATACAAATTACCCATGCTAGCTGAATATTGATACATATTTTCCTCCTCCTCCTCTCCATTCCACATCCTTTATTTATATAACATGCTTATAAGTAACATCATCAATAATTTCACTATTTACTTATATGTGAATATCCAAGCTGTCCACCTACGTCATAGTCACCAATTTATTTTTATCTTGAGCTAAAAACCTCCAAATTAAGTTCCGTAAATTTTACATGAAACTAGACTCACATATCTTCTTACCATAAAAATCTCATAATTTTTGGTTTATCCAATTAGTACAGTTTATTCTTTAAATTCACTCCTCTTCTGCTATCTGACAGTTCTGACCCTTCTTCACTAAAAATTAATTATCTCTTCGTACAGGAATCAGATGATGTTCTTGTTTGTTTATCTTGAAATTAGACTCATTAAAGAATCTAAACGTATAAATTATGTCTCATAATTATTTTTATAAAATTTTTAATGATTTTTCAAAGTCAGAGCAGAGGATCCCGAAATCATTCTGAACCAGTCTCACAAAAATATAAATATCTCAGAATACAGAATTCATTTACTTGTTCTGTTTCTTTTAAATGAAAATAGACTCAACAAGCTTTAATTCCATATCTTATTCAACTTCTAATTCAGTTTCTACCATTTTTGGTGATTTTTCAAATTTAGCTTACTGCTGCTGTCTAAAACTGTTTTAGTGCAAGATATTAATTACCAAGTTTATATCACCCTTATTTTCTTTCTCTACACCATTTCCCATCACTTTATCTTATTTTCTCTTCACTACCATATCAAGAACATAGAATCATATATGAGAAAACTCTACATTAACATCATTTACATGCTTTTTCAATAATATTAAACTTAAAAATACATGGAAATCTTGATGTTCTTACCTTGTTTTATTGTTTCCAAACTTTAACTTCATTTTCTCTCTCCTCCAGCTTCTATTTCTTGAATCCAACTTGATATTCTAACTCCTCATAGTCTCCTTAACATTTTTCTCATTCGGTAGCTATGGAAATTCTTTTGATTTCTAGGTGAAAATGGTGAATTTTTGGTGGAAGGACCAAATTGTAAAGAAAGCAAAACTTTCTTTCTTTCTCTCTTCCTCTCACGTAGGTGCATGGGAAAGATGGTGGTTCTTCTCTTTTTTTTTTTTTCCACACACGCACACATATATACTAAATAAAATAATAAAATAATAAAATATCTTATTAAAATATTAATACAGTAACATTTATCTTATTAAATAATTATAAAATATCATCACACCATCATTACCTTCTAGATTTCTCTTTCCTTCTAATTGACCATTTTGCCCTTCATAATCTTTTAAAATTCCATCCTTGAATCATCACTTAATTTGGTAAAATTGCGATTTAGTCCCTCATAATTCTTCACCTATTCAATTTGGTCCTAATCCATCCATTTTCATGGTTTCTAGATCATTCCACCCCTAAAATATTTGCACTATTGGTCCTTTAACTTTTCATATTTACACTTTAACCCCTTAAATTTTGAATATTTACTCTTGGGCAACAAAACTTTTCTCACTTTTACAATTTAGTCTTTTCTTGAATTAATATGTCATAATATACTTCCCAATGACATAACTCAATTTTCCTCTCCTTATCACTTTATTTACTTATTTTACTATATCTAAAATACTATCTTACTGTAGAAATTTTCGGAGTGTTACGTTTCAATTTAGTTCCTATTGCCATGTAATTTATTTTTCACCATATAAGCATTTTAATCAAATAATTTATTATAATATCTCAGGTCATTTGACAAATTTTTATGCATGTTACTTCTCTTGTTTCAATTATAAATTTCACAAAGTTTACAGTTTAAACTTTAACATCATGAAAATTTATTATTTATTATAATTTCACCTTAACATCACTTTGTAATCAATTCACTACTTATTTTAATCTCAAATATATGTTTGTTTCATTGAAAACAACTTTTCTAAATTATTTTCAAAAAAATTGTCAAACAATAAAAATATTTTACAAATATGAAATCATTTTTTGGAAACCATTTTCAGTGAAACAAAAGGATATAATCCCATAATAAAATAAAAAAAATTATCTTTAAAATGTGACTTTTGTCCATATTATTAAAATTTTTATACATTTTTACAGATCAAACTATACGCATATTACATATTTTATATTATTTATTTTTAATATCATTATTTTTATAATTATTTAAAATTTTCATTTAATGCTAGTATTTTAAAATGCATCACTTCAAACTCAAACTACTAGTATTTGTGATTATCTTATTTAGATAAATAATAATTTAAAAAAATTAAGCTATTGAAATCGTTAATTAACAAGTAATTATAAAAGTTAATAATGATACTAAAAATAATTAAATAAAAAATGCAATATAAATATCATTAAATTTGTAACAAATTATAAATGTTTTTAATGATATAAAAATAAATTAAAATTAAAATTAAATAAAGATAATATTCCAAAGTTTTATAGTGAAAATGCAAAAAATTAAGAGTCACTTGGCCTGTCAGGTACACCATTTAATCTCTTCTAAGCTTCTTTTTATAGCTCACCATCTGTATAGACCTTTCTAATAATGAATTTGTCAATTATTATAATTGTGGTATAAATTTGTCAGAAACTTGTAATATAAGAAATACATGAATTCCAGGAAAAATGCTTATGCTAATATACCCTCTTATCTCCTGCTACCATTCAAAGTCTTGGTTTTCTTCAGGTTGGCTAGTTCTTCAACAAGCCTCCTTTCTTCATCACTTAGCTGCCTTGGGATTTCCACCTGCACTCTCACTAATTGGTCCCCCCTCATTTTGCCTTTGTTCAGCAACGGCATTCCTTTCTTTGACATCACCAAGGTTGTTCCAGGCTGGACACCGGCAGGGATTTTAAGATCGGCCGATCCATCAACTGTTGGTACCTTCACTGTTGTCCCCAAGATTGCATCAATGTATGAAATCTTGCATGTATAGAGAATGTTCGTGTCATCCCGTTTCAGTACAGGGTCTGGGATCACTTCAATGACAACAAAAAGATCACCAGGAGCACCTCCTCTCTTTCCAGCATTGCCCTCTGATCTGACCCTCAACCGACTACCGGAATCAACCCCAGCAGGCACCTTCAGGCTAATCTTCTTTGATTTCCTTTCTCTTCCATCGCCGCCACATTTGTCACAAGGAGTGAATGTTTCCCCAGTCCCACTACAGGCAGAACATGTCATTACCTGCTGGAAGACACCCAGTGGAGTCCTTGATGATGAGACAACTTGCCCTTGCCCACCACATGTGGTGCAAGTATATGCCTTGGTCCCTGGCTTTGCACCTGAACCATCACAGGTTGTACAGTTGTCAAGCCTGGACACATCGATCTCTTTTTCTACCCCAAAGACAGCTTCCTTGAAAGTCAAGACTAGATTGCAAATTAGATCTTCGCCATCTGCGGCCATATTTCTAGCACCTCTATTTCTGATGTCCATGTCGAATAATGAGCTAAATAGATCAAATGGATTGGTAAAGTCCTACAAGAATAAACGGAAAAGATTTGACTTGTTAAGAAGAGAGATGTGCCTAAAATAGAGATATTGGTAAAGTTTCACAGATTTATTCTTTTGATCGAAGTATCTTACCGCCATGTCCATAGTAGAACCTTTAAGACCATCTTTACCATATCTGTCGTATATAGAACGCTTCTCATCATCTGACAAGACCTGCACCGCATATTTTTCATCTGTATTATACAAATATCCTGAACAAAAGAAGTTGCACATCAAATCCCAAGTTCAATCCGGCACCCCTGACCAATCACTGATGTTTGAAATCAGATTTGTACCTCATAAGCTTCACTAATCTCCTTAAATTTCTGTTCAGCTCCTGCTTCCCTGAAGGCACGATATATATGAGCATAGAATTAAAATTGCAAACTGAGAAAGAAGCTAGTCATTTTGAGGTATGTTATGTTTAGCATACAAAGAGACCTGCATCTATTTTGGCAAGAATGTGTGCTAACAGAATTAGGAACAGACATACAGAGGATAAAATAGTGAAAAATGAGGATTTACAACTACATGTTTTGCTAATGGAAGGACTGGAAAGACAACATGATAAGAAAAATATGGGTGCAGTCTTGTGGGACAATAAGAATTTCCACAACACCTCAAATTGATCTTCATAATTGCTACAAAAGCTCAATTTTCAATGGGCAATTCTTGTTATCTAATCAAGGCAGGACTAGTAACCACTAAAGCACACGTCAATTTAATAATTAAGCCTTCAAGTTAGCAAGTGAGACATGTTAAATCAACTATTCTGGAAGATTACTGTGTTTCAAGGTGGCAACACAGCAGTGGAGTCAAGGTGGCAACACAGCAGTGGAGTCAAGGTGGCAAATCAATAGAAGAATCCAATATGTCTAGGTTTGAAGGTTATGGTTACCAGTTTTGATCACATTGCAGCAATAAATTAAAGAACAAAAAATGATAAAATGGATTTTTCCCCAGCAGAGGGGGGACTGATACATGATAGATTTAACATTCCAGCTGATACGTAAATAATATAAATAATCGCAAAAATTAAGAAGGTTCTTTAACTTACTTGTTCACATCAGGATGATAATTCCTGGCGAGTTTTCGATAAGCTGAAAGTTAAAAAGGGGTATAGTCAGTACAAATGAATCAAAATCAATATTTTTATACCTCCTAAATTACATGACTATAACAGATAAAGAAATAATACAAAGGGGAATACTCACTACTGTCCTACATACTTCAGTAAATAAGGCTGATTAAGCACGGTAACAGAATAAGATTTGGATTCTAAATCAAAGAAACTCTTGGCAGACACTTAAAATGTCACAATAAAAGCATTGACTTAAAAACTTTCAACGAGGATGATAGCCGTAAAGCATGAATGTGTAACTGAAGTCATAGGGGAAGCCTTTGATAAATGTAGACCTTAAGACCATATGCAAAACACAAGCCATCATATGCAAACCATGTCAAGTTGAAAAAGAAAAAAGCAGATGGGGTAAACACATAGAAGTCAAGAATAAACAGTGTAGTTCATTCACCGCTTTTTATGTCTGATTTGCTGGCATTTTTAGATACTCCAAGGATGGAATAGTAGTCCTGCAAAATGTATGCAGTTAAGCAAGAAAATACCAGAAAGAAAGGAAAAATAACCAAAGAAGAAAAGTTTAGAACCATAGTTGCTAGATAAATACTCTACCCGAGCAGCTTTGACAATCAGACGCCTTGCCAAGTGGTGACATGGGATTTTAGGTGACCATGAATTGAATAACAAATGCGTCAAATTTCGAGGAAAAATGCTTGAACTTGAAAATGATAACGCTCCTATCTCAGTTGAAACCCTGCATAACACAACATAAACACGTAAAATTGTTGCTCTAAAGCAAAAACCATTATTGATAATCTGCAGACAACATATTTTCCAGAACCTAAAAGCTGCAGTGCACCAACTAAATGATTTAAAAATTTAACCTTCTATATTAAGACGTTTATTAAAAGAACTTAAACATCCATGACATATATATACACACAACTCTTAAACCTCCAAGGAGAAAATCTCACCGCGCTTGAGATATCCGCCATTTGTTGGTATTCAAGCTTGACAAAAGCCGCGGTCGAAGCCCCGTCACCACTGTGTTTCCACAAGGTATAGCCGTTGCCATACTCTAAAACAAAGAATCAAAAGTTAATCTAGCAAACAAGCAGTAAAAGAGAACGATCCTAGCAAAACTTGTTAGCCAAAGAAATTACGAGAACCCCAGCATATTTCTTTAACTTACTAGATATATCAGAGAACATATAGATTAGAAGTTGGGTTACTTGAGTTCTGATAAACTAATTACCTGAAACTACCAAATATGGCTCTTCTTCTCAAGCTTTTAGGCTATTTCCACTGTTGGTAGCTGAATAATGAACTGCGAGAGACGCCTTTCCTGCCTTGGGGCAGAGATGGGTGGTAGAAGGAAACGTTTGAAAGCAGAGCAATGCTTTGCTTTTGAATAAACACTCGAGAGTTCCCATCGCTATGAAGTGGAAGAAATGACATAAAGACTCCAACAGGACACTAACCTGCGGAAGCTATTAGAGTTTTCTGGAAAATATTTACTATTTAGTTTTTCTTTTTTATAAATTAATATTTTATTTATTAAGCGGTAGAAATTAGTTTTTGTCCTAAATTCTAATATTAGTAAATTAATTTTATTTCACATATTAATATTTAATTTCATGTGCGTAATGGAAAGCTTTTTATTTATTTTTCAGTGATCTTGTTAGTTCATAAATATCTTTAGTTAGATCAAGTTATTAATACCATATATATTATAAATAATTAATCCAAAATAATTTAAGCTTTTTTATATTATTTTTTTAATATCTAGTGATTATATATATTGATGAGAGGCCAATTCATTTCAAAGAAGTTTACAAAATATTAATTAATTAAAGCTGTCGAACCCCTCAACGAAACGAGTCAATACTGTCCCTTGATTAAACTAGAATTTTAACTCTTGATTCTGACAAGAGTTAAAATGCTTAAGGCTGAGTTCATAAAATAAGAGCACCTGGAAGAAGACATGAGCATCCACGAGTGGTAGGTTTGAATCTTTTCCTTTTAAATGGCAACTTTGAGCATATATGTCTAATTAGAGTTGAGAAATAAACCTTTAACTTGAGCTAGAGACAATACAAACCCTATTTAGGGCTTTGATGGTTTTAGAAGAATAATATTTTGCAAATTTCTTAGGAAGGAATTATCCTCCTCTCAATAATATATTTTATTATCATAAACAATTTAATATATTTTTAATATTTACAATATAATATATTAATTTTTCAATAATTACATGAAAATATAACATATTATAAACTTAATGTGTAGATTAAATCGAGCTCGGGCTATAAATATGAGAGCCCAAACTTGACTTATATTTTAAATAAATTTATTTTTTAATCAATTTTCAGATTTAATTTGTTTATCTAAACTCTTTCAAATTATTTGAATCAACTAGTAAACTTCTAGGGACAATGGAATTCTTAAATATTAGTTCATTATAAATTAAATAATTTAAAAATATTTTTATTTAAAATTTAATTATAAAATATATAAATATTAATATAGAGAATGATTATTTAAGTGGAACAGGTTGATATCGACTTAAGACTGATCTTTTTTTTTTTTTAGAAACAGATCATGATCTTGTTCATCCATGTATACCTCTGGTTGGATCAAGTTTGGGTGAGCTCATGCATTATATATATATATATATATATATATATATATTTTGTACAACAATGATTTGAACTTAAGTTAATCCTACGGTAGGTGAACACCCAATTAATAGGCCACAACTTAGGGTTTCAGCTCATGCACGTCATTAATACTACATAGTTGCTCAAGCCAAGTTTGATTTGGCATCAAAATTTATCCAAGTCTACGCTTATTGTAAATGACTAACTTAAACTCATTTAAGCTTATTTGTATTATTTTTACTAAATATATAGTGATTATATATGTTGAGGAAAGGCCGACTCATTTTAGAAAAGTTTTCAAAGTGTTATTCGATTGTAGCCATCGAACCCTTTAATGAGTCAATATTGTCCCTTGGTGCAACTAGGTTTTGTCTCTTGAATCTTATGAGAGTTGGAGTGGTTAAGGCTAGGTTCATGTAGTAAAAATATCTCGTAAAAAGACATAAGTATCTGCATATGGTAGGCTTTAAACTAACTATGGGCACATATATCTTATTAGAGTTGGGAGACAAATATTTAGCTGGACTTGAAAAGAATATTGACCCTGTTTAAAGGTTTGTCAATTCTAGAAATATAACATTTTGCAAACTTCCCCTCAATAATATATATTTTACTAGCATAACAATTTATTCCAAATAAAAACTTATTCTGTATTTTTTAAATAAAATTTGATAATTTATTCCAAATAAACTCTTATCATTTTATCTAAATAAACCCTTATTTTAAATGGGAAAAAAAGTAATTATATTAAGGGTTTATTTAGATATAAATGAAAAGCTAAGGTTTAATTTAAAAAGTGAAGAGTTATTTAAATGTAATAAAAGTGTATAAATAAAAGGATGGATGAAATTGAAGTTATTGAGAAGGAAAAAGAGAGAGGTAATACTAAGATTGAAATGTAAAGTTAGAATTAGGACCATAAAGAATCGAAAAGGGGCAAAAGGGAAGGGGGACGATGAGGTGATAGAGAATCAAAAAGGAAAGATTTTAAGTGCTTCATGAAATCCTTTGACTTTTCTATGTTTACAGCATGCCCTGCATTCTTAATCACTACAATCTTAGCCTCTTCCCCCACATGCCTACACCACATTCAAATACATATTAATCAGCACCTGCTCATACGTCAAAGGAAAAGAAAACACATTATTATGGTTATTAACCTTTTTAATCTGTAGCCAAGTTCCAATGGGAATATCTTATCTTCTTCTCCCCATATTATCAATACGCTCTTTAAGAATAAGAAGAAAAGAAGAAGGGTTAAGTTAAATTAATATAAGAATAAAAGCAATGGGTTTTAATTTTGTTTTCAAAATTTTTTGTACAAATAAACATATACAAGTGTTAAATATGGAGTTGTATGTTTACATTTCTGAATATGAGAACACTATTTTAAAGGAGTAGAAAGTTAATATGAAAATTCTATCGTTAAAAATTGACGTGGCTAATAGAATAACTAGAAAGTTACACTTGGTGTGTCATGTGTACCTCATTATGACATACATAGATCAATTTTTAATAGTAGAAATGTATGTAATTTTTAACAAAAGGACTAATTTGCTCATTGATCTAATCTACGAGGACTAATTTACATATTTTTTTAGAAGATGGGGCAAAATGTAATTTGACTCTTAGTATAAGGGCCTCCATGATATTTTTACCCATCAAATAAATCCATTTGACACTAAAAACTAATGAGGGGTAAGGGTTTTCAAGATATCGGTGAAATTGAGAAAATCAAACCGTTGATTTTCGATTTTTTATTCATTCAATTGGTTATCGAGTACTTAAATTTAACATTTTCTTCAATATGGTATTCATGTTTTTCTATACAGCGTAGTAATATGTATGTGATATATGAAAAAATTATACATTTTGATATCTAAAAGTAATTATGTTAATTTTTTAATATTTAATTCGTAATTTAACGTGGTTAATTAATAATATTAGCAAATAAGACGTTTATTTGGCACTAAGTAAACCCCGCGGTTGAAATGTTGAAGTTATATAGGGTGTAGGGAAACAAAATTGAAAGAAGGGAACAAGAGAAGAGCTTAAACCTGTGTGATCTTAGGAATGTTACTGAGTTTTCTATCTTTTAGTATTGCCACTAGCAGCTCTCTTTTCTCTGTAAGATGGTCTGTACACATTACCTACAGCAAACATATATGCAATGATGAAATACTGAAAATACAAGTTTAGGGTTTAGTTTTACTTGGTTGAATTCCAGTATGTACAATCCTTTTTTATATTCTTCGTTAGAATTCAATCTATCACTTTTCAAGTCAATAAAATTGAATTACTAAAAAGTTTTTGCAATAATTAGAAGAATATAATGATAGAATTAGAATGGGAAGGGAAAGTGAAGCAAGCTTACATCAATGAAATCTGAGAGAAAAAAGCTTGGCACCCACTTGCCGATGGGCTTGACGAAGGAAAATTTAATCAAGTCCCTCAGTCTCTCGGGCGTCTGTGGCAACAAAATACTCAAAGCCTCATTCAAATCCGATACATTAAATAAACCCTCTTCCAAATCCTTCTCCTCTAAGCAAACCCCAGCGCAGCACAACACCAACTTCTCCATTTTCTCTGGAAACTGTGCCGCCATACTGTACCCCACGAACCCGCCGTAGCTTATGCCTACCAAGCTCATTCTTGGCACTCCGTGCGCCTCCATCAGTTTCATCAACGATTGAGCCTGGAACGACTCCGTCCGCTCGCTTCTCGTCGTGTAGGATTCACCGAAGAAGATAAGGTCTGGCACATAGACGTTGAATCGAGATGTGAAGTGGCGGAGATGCTCACCGTATTGCCACATGGCATTAGCACCGAATCCGTGAACAAGGAGGAGATTGGGCCTGGAAGCGTTGTGGCTTTTTGGTACCCAACAGTGCATGACGGTGCCTTCGCCGAGATCAGTCCTGATCGAACGAAGGCCAGCATTGCCGAACGAATAACGGTAGAACCAATCGCGAGACGCCGTGAAGCTGAAGTATCTTGACAACTTGGAATGGCGCATTGTGTGTTCTCCTAATTGCAAAAAAAAAAAAAAAAATCAAACGAAATTTCAAATTTGCTGGTGTTGAGTTTGATGATGTTGTTCCATATTGAATCCAGATGATAAATTCAGCTTTCAAAATTTGTTGTAGCATATATTTTGGGTTAAATAAATTTGACAAAAAGGAAGCGTGAAAATCGCCTAGTTATATTAGCGTCCCGAAACAAAGATCAGTTACGTAGGGGGAAAAGACAAGAATGGCGAGAAAATCTTTACCACAAATTAAGAGGAGCATATTGGTTTGCTGAGAGGATAGGAGAGTCCAACAAGATTCCATACATGCGCCATTTTCGCTTTTCGCTCTGTTGCCAGAGGTGGCTTGCAGAACCCGGAATTTGATCCCTCGCTTGATTCTGCGTAAACAAACAAACAAACAAAAACCATATCTTCTAAGTTGCCTATTAAAGTTAAAAAAAAGTTACACCAAATGTTGTTTTTTTTTAAAAAAAATTATAACTTAGAAATCAAACATTAACAAAACTTAATATATAATCTTTATCAACTAACGGCAACCCTGATTCCTTATCTCTCCCTGCAACCCTCAGGGGCGAAGTCAGGGGACTAGCATGGGCCCCGACCCCCCTAAAATATAAAATTACTTTTAAAGTCCTTAAAATTTTTTAAAAATTTTAAATTAGTAAAAATAAAATTGCACTTTACTCTCCCTAAAATTATAAAATTTCGATTTAATCATTTACAAATTATAAAAATATAAACTATAAAAAATTAAAATTTCATTCGAGCCCCTAAAAAATTTTTTTTGACTTCACCCTTGGCAACCCTAATTCCTTATCTCTCCTAAGCTTGATTATCTTATCAGCCATTCCATTATCTCTCTTACCAAATGTTGTATTGATTACACATATCTAATTCATTTCCATGTCAATTTATGGATAAAATAGATTGTCAACAGATATCCTCCTAGTTGTAAACTTTGTGCAACTAATTACATTATTTTTTTCCCATTTTGACAATGGCATGTTATTCAGCACATTTAATACTATAGTAACCTGTTTTTCAATGTTCATGTAATTTTTAGGAATGCTACAACATTCATTTAGTATACATGGTATATAACCATACATTGAAAAATATTGATTGTTGGGAATGCTATAACATTTCGTACATATGATATTAGACTTGTTCATGGGTCGAGTCAGGTTCGGATTGAGTCCTAATAAAACTCTAGGTCTAGCTAGTATTAATTTTTTTATTTTATTTTTATATAAAAATTAAAAATATAATACATTAAAAACACTAAAAATAATAAAATAAAAGTTTCCCAGCGAATTGAAAATAAATTTTAAAAAGTCTTTATACTCAAATAACACTAAGATAGGTGTAACTTAACAAGCAAATGCCTCGCCCTCTAAAATAGTAGCAAAATTAACAATAAAACAAGAGTTATACAATATCTAAATAATAACAACAAAATAGTAGCAACATAAATATGAAAACAACAGCAAAACAATAATTTTTTTTACAAAATCAGGTCGTGAGAATTGTTCAACTGGAGATTTTAATTAAAGAATTTTCTTAAAAATTTAATTTGAAAAATCTAAGTGATTTTTGGGAAAATTAATTTTGATCAAGTAAAATTAAATTAATCAAATTAATTAAAATTAATATGATCTTTTTAGAAATTAATTTTCAAATTAGACAATTGGTCCAATGGGTAATTAAACTTAAAAATTGGACCTGAAATCGTAAATCGAGCTTGGGAACCCAAAACCAAGACCAAGACCCAAAAACTGGTTGAACTAGACCTGGTATGTGAAACAGGGCTGATGGTTCAGCCGGTGGCTAGACCGGACCGGTCGAGTTGTCACTGACGGCTAAACCGATAGTAACTGAACTAGCTAGGGGTGCTATAAAGATGTCGCACTTGCATCACCGGACACTGCGGTACCGACGACTACGATGATGGCGTTCAAGTGGCTGGCGGTGATTGGTCTTCGATGGTTGACCGGTGGAAGAGTTACACTCCTACTGAGACTCTACCAAAGAATTTGATTTCAGATTAACTATTCCAAAAATAATATTATTTTAATAGTTTAATATTAAATTTAATTTAAGATAAATATTCTATTATTTTAATAAGATTTAATATTAAATTTAATCTAATATTTATCTTAATAAATATTATATTAATTTTAAAAAGATTGAGTTTAATCATAGTTTAACTCTATAAACTCTCCCTATATAAAGAGAGCCTTGGGTCATTAATACTTGAATTCAAAATAAAGTTGTAGAGAGAAAATTCTCTGAATAGATTATTTCATAAAATTTCTAGAGATATTTTTCTGATTTACAGCTTAATCCAAAAGTTTAGAGAAATTGTGAAATTACTCCACTAGTAATTTTTGTGAAAAAATTTCTGATTTGAAGCGAGCACACACTTGGTAGACGTAAGCTTGGGGATAGCAGAGAATACTACTCAGTTGAAATGCTCATCCTAGACGAATGGAAAAAGTACAATTTTGATGAAGTGTTTATTACTTTAGATATCACAACCAAGATCTTGTTTTGGAAAAAAATTAAAATTATATTTTTCTTAAATTTATTTTCCACTGTGTTTTTCAAATCTGTTTTTTCCAACATGAACACCCCTAGGTATAAATGAGATGTTTGGCATGATGTTTGTTGGTTATGTTGGTTGAGTGTTGAGCAAATGATGTTTCATCCTATGGCTGAATGATGCATAATTGATGAATTACTTCATAGTTGAAAATTGATGTATCGTGAGATCTATTGTGTTGTTATGAAAATGCATGAAATGTTGGCGTGATGTGTGTCATGCTTGAACAGTGGTGTTGATAGAATGCCTATGTATGAAATGCATTTGTTTGATATGCGGAGAGTGGAAGAATGTTTTGGCGGATGAAAGATGAAGAATTGTCATATTGTGCACTCTATGCCACGTGTTAACTGCCTTTGCGGAGGTTTGGGTGGATAATACAGAGAATGTATATGCATGGTTTTTGACTTTGCAGAGGTTTGGTTGGATTGTACGGAGATATATGTGCAAATGAATATGATAACCCAACGTGAGTTCTATAAATGTATAAGACTTTGTGGAGTCTAAGGCTTTAAGCCTCATAAGTGAAAGTAAGTCCATAGCCATGACATATGAAAGTAATGAAAATTTATGAAAGTTCGCCTGATTTAATTGATAAGTCTGTCATGACTATCTTACATGTGGAAGTTAGTCAAGATTATTTTATATGTGGAGTCCAACAGGACTATCTTATATGTGGAAGTCCGGCAGGACTATCTTATATATGGAGTCCGTTAGGACTATCTTATAAATGAAAATCTGTCAGGACTATTTTACAAAAAAGATTTTGCAAAGAAGGGATCCACTCTTAATAAATCCACTAAGAAAGAGCTATTTGTATATGTGAGTCCGTATGAGCAAGACATAACAATCTGTTAGGACTATTTTACTTGTATGTATCACGATAAGGAATTCGCTCTTAAGAATCTGCCTACATGTTATCTATTTCTAAAGGTAGACCACTATGAATAGTTTATCTATTATTGCGAGATAGAGGCAGGATTCGACAATCCACCAGAATCCTAGGCTTGATTGAGATGAATTGGTCTTCTTATTAACTCGTAATGGGAGTTTTACTTATGAGTTTGTTGGTATATTTTCTCAAGGTATGAATCCATAGACTTGGGCCTGAAACAGGAACCCATAAGGATCACATTACAGATTTGAATCCGTTAGGACAAACCACTAATGGCAGTTCGCAACAGGAACTATCCGCCAATATCTTTATTATATGGATAACGATATATTATTGAGGAAAAAGGGTGAGATGGGTTTGCTTTCATAAGTCCGCAAATCTATGAAGATTTCCTCTCAAGGAAAAAGTTACATATGGGTTTGCAAGGGTAACTAATGAAGATAGAATTCACAGGGATAATTCGACAAGTGGTCAAACGTTTATCTACATTCTAATATTACATCTATGAAGTTTCATCAGTGAAAGCTTTTTATGTGCAAGGCTCATTAGCTGACTACGAAATCTTCTGCTTTCAAGTCATCCATAATAGATCAAAGGCAGTCAAGATGATTTGTTCTCCAGATTGTGCAAGTGATTAAGCGATGGTGTATTTGAAGATGATGTACCAAGTATAAGTGAGCTAGATCTTGTAACGTAAATACCACACCAATGAGATTGGCGAACTCTCCTCGTATAGACAGTCAGACTTTAGTTCAAAATCATAAAGTGTAAGCTTGATAGCATTCTGCTAATATGAGGTATGGATAACTTATTAAGTTCATTTGGATTTATGTTTGTGTCCTTATGTATTGCCGGTAATAAGGGAATTTGATAATTCATGAAGGGACCGAACCAGAATCCGTTGTGATCAGACAGTTGTGCTTCCTTGTCGTAATATGTATACAGTGGGACGACTCAGAGGTGGAGTCTCAGGGTCAAAGTTTTATTTGTAATTGATTTTGGTAAGAATATTATTTCCAAACTAAGCAAATATTTGAAATGTTTAAACTAAATTGTAAAATATTTTGTATATTATATTAAGGTTACATAATCAAATTAAATTCATGTGGCGTGCTCAATTAGATAACTATAATTTAATAATAGTTGCACTAAGTCAGAATGGCGAAATATTCATTAAAGAATTTGTTAGTTAATTTTCAGCTATGAAGTGTAGCACCCTGTAGTCCGGATCCAATAGGGTTAGGCATGGGGTGTTACAATGACCCTCTCCTCTATTCTAGTACCACAAATTGTGTCGAGCGTGAGATCCAGCAACACAAACCAAAGAACAAAATAGAAACAATCTGAAAGTAAGTTCTCTTTATAAAAATTGTTAAAAATTGTAATTTCTAAAAAGTAAAATTTATTCTTTAGGAAATATATTATCACTACTTTTTGGCAAAATAACGATAACTCAATAATCTATGAAGTGTGTTTTTAGGTTAATGATGCTCTTATTTATAAGGAGATGTATAAGAATCATATGATTGAACAAACCCATAATAAATAATATTATTTAAATAGAAAACGCACTTCCAATTTAACTAGAGAGAGGGGCGACACACCCTAGTTAATATTACTAGGGTTATTGCCCCTCACAAGTTATATGAGAGAAATTTGGCCTCACATATATTAAGTTCAATTATATGTACTCACTAAACTTTTGACCCAACATTTTATAATTTAATCTAACCTAATACTTATTTTCTATTTTTCAAATTAAATATTATTTATTCAATTAATTTAAATTAACTAAATTAATTTATCAAATAAATAATTTTTTCAAACCAATTCTATTTTCGTTGAAGTCATAACAATTTTACCGTAATAGAATCTATGAAGAAATATATTTAATTTTCTTATTCAATATATTTGTAATGACTAATTAATTTAACCTCATTTTTGAATTCTAATTATTTAATTATAATTAATTAAATCATAATTCGAAAAACTTTAAATTAATTTTCAAGTCATTTCTATACTTAGCAAGAAAAATACATTTAATGTGAATGCGATCCATTTCTCTTACTTCATCATTTCTATTCATTTAGTTCTACATGCAATTCATTTTTTGTTTCAACGAGCTAATGGAAGGACCAATTAGGCATATAAAATTAGGGTTCAAATAATTTATAATTAAGTTTTAGTTTTTCGCCTATTAATTATAAATTTATTTAGTCACGAAGTCATTCCACTAAAGTATCATGGCTGAGTTCTCCCTTTTTGTATATCATCACAAAAGCTACTTAATAAATGCTCGTCCAATGACTTTATTATAAGTGTGCTATCCTTATAGAATATCCTTAATATCTATGAGATAAATTTGTTTTCTCAATATAATCTTATTTTATCTCACAGTAATCATTAATCTTCTCTCATAAAAAGTCAATTATTGTCAAATAGTAATCAAGTCATTTATCATAAAGACAAATGACTCGTGATCAAGGTAGTCAGTACCGCACCAGTGGGCACACTATTTTTCTACTAGAACTGGTACGTAACAACACCAGTCTATTTCGATGTACCGTTTCGAATTTATTGATTTTAAAAAAAATATTAAATATATCAAATGAATTAGATTAAATAATTTCAAATATAAAAATATTAACTGATTATATAAAATACTTATCCATAAATTTCGCAAATAAAATTTCATGATTTAACAAATTGAAAGTAAATAAGGAAAAGAACCATCTCACACATTAAATAACACAAGTATCCACAACATTATTTAAAAAAAAATTTACAATAAGATCATCCCACATTAAATATATAAAATGACAGTTTTAAAAAAATACATAAAATGTTGTGTTCGTGATGGATTTAGAAATTTTATCTTTTTTTTTCTTTAGTTTGTTTGTTATATAAATTATTTACTTTTTATTTTTCATTAATTTTTTACTTAAAATTTTAAAGTTCTCCTTTATTTTTGTTAAAATTTAAAATTTAAATTTGATTAATAAAAAATGATAATTTTATTTATTAACATTATTCATGCACCGGTCGGTGTAACCGACATTAGCCGTAACAAACCGGTGTAACCGGTACAGATTAGAATTTACACCGGTGCAACCGATACAGATCAGAATTTACACTGGTGCAGAAAAGAGTAGTCATTTCGATTTGTAACTGGAAAGGTGTGCACTGACCAGTGCAATTGGAACAAGTGTGGAATCGACTACATTACCCACAACCACGTTTATTTTTCACCTATCATGTAATACCAAAAAAATGATATATTTTACCCTTTAGTTGGGTAACGTATTCTACTATGATCCGACCACGTAATAATGCTTAGTATTAATTAAATATTAGATAATCAATAACTCGATATTTACTTCCATTTTACTTTGCATACAAAAACCATTAAGAATAATATACAAATGTTACTAACATAATTAATGGATATTTTTATTAAATCAATTTATTCAAAAAATACAAATATACATATTGATTAAAATATTTTACTAACAGCACTAGATCCAACAATTTGAAGTTAAGGCAACATGGTTTATTCCTCTTTAAATTGTGTTCAATTAGGAAATGATAGAAAGGAAAATCAAATTTATACAAGACATCCATATGTCATCTGTGTTCAACCTTTACACCTAATTTTCAAAGTAAAATAAAATAAAAGGAAAAAAAAAAAGTGAACTCGGTTTGACCAGTTACCCCATAACCAACTCTTGGCGTTCTATTGGGAGGGCTCAGCTCTGAAGATACGCGTCTGAATCCATCAGTTGGAGATGACCCGCAGATATGCTTAAAACCCAAGGTTTTCATATAGTGAAGATTTCCCCTTAGCTAAGACATGATTGGCATGTTTAAGAAATAAGTTAGCAAATTTCTTTCTTATGTGTCATTCTTGCAATCCCATTCTTTTCAATATCTGGTCGCTTCTCCTCCTTGTTGACTAGCAATTTGGATATGAAATAGTTTCTTTTCCTGTAGCTCAGTTCTGCAATTTTATAGCGCAGATCAAGTTAATGGCATCTTTTCAAGATCTACATGTCATTCACATCATAGCAATAATTGAACTCCGGATAACCTAAAAGGAACTCGTCCTTCCTACTTTTTACTTGTCAAGTGATATGCCATTTAGTAAAACAATATACTATTACGAGATAAAGAATACAAATAGGCAAAACTAAAACTTCATTTTGGATTTGTGGGAATCACTGACTCCCGTCAACTAATAAAATCAGGGATGTCATTCACATAGACATATAGATTTTGTTAGAAAAATCAATTAAGATATTGCAAGGCAGACCTTTACCTTCACCATTGAGAAGCATCCATATTACCATTGACATCAGGCAATAGCGTGGACTTGGATGCAATGCTGACTTGGTCTTGCAGAGATACATACATATCCAAAACTGCATCAAGAAGAAATTTGTCTGCTCCATGGTATGAGACAAACGAAACAGAAACAGGACAACCAGCATCATTTCCTAATGGAACACAAGCCTAGGAAGAGATTGTACGGTCAAATGAATTATTGATATCCAAGCTACAACAAATAAGAATGACAACTTAACCCTAGTAACATTGTAAGTCACCTGACAGCCCCCTGACATGCTAGCAATGCTCAATACTGCACAGGCTCTATCATGAAACTCAGTGGAATAATCTTTCATTGAATTAAGCTTTGGAGGAGGGTCCACAATTGTGGGAATCACTAATATTCCATCATCCTGAAACAAAAAAGATGACCTGGTTATCTGAGTTCATCCAGTTCAAAGCCATTCTAACATCGTAGACCATAGCAATTCAAGACAACACCAGAAATCTGAGAACCTTTGGATCCATAAAAATAACCCTAAATTCAGCAGAGGTATGCACCTTCATAGATACTGATGATAAGCACCCAACATTCTTAGCATTTTTTCTCAATTAGATTAATCATAGCTAATACCCCATCTGCCCAATGTCTCTGTTCCAGGCACCTCTAACAAGATTGTTGTTATTAAACGTGTCTCAGTTATACAGTGTAAACATAAAAAAAGTTTCCTATGAAAAGAACAGTTTATCTTGCATTCCCTTTGAAATATGATCGGTGTTCTGGAACCAAAACCAATAAGCATGTCTCATATAAGAAAAAGCTAAAGTTTGCTAATAAGACACTACAGTTTGCTTCTCCATTTGATTAAAAATGAAGCACAGAACTGCCTGGAGACAACTTCATTGGTATATTGTAACAAATGTATTATAGCAATGACCAGGGAGACTTCATAATCCTTGGTATATAGTGAACATTCTTATAGAAAAGAATAACAGTAACAAATGGTACAAAAACTTATCACATTAGTTGAAACAAATGGAAGCAGAAAGAAAAGAGGAAGGAGAAGAAGCAACCACACCTTAAGAAGACTTTGCAGAGCAGCCCGCATCTCTGTCCCGACTTTGTACAAAACTTTCACGTTCTCATATTTAGTGTTGATTGCTGCAAGAACACGGTGAGAAATCTCAGGTCCTAGTCTTGGTTTAACATTTTTAACCCATTCCTCATGATTTGTTTTGAACTCATAGCTGAAAAGTAATACTGCTAGATATTAGAACTGGTAAGTAGACAAAACCAAGAATTGATATTAATAATGACTATATCTTGATTTAGGGATTGCAACAATAAAAGCAGGTCGAAGAGGTATATGTACTCCTGCGTGTAACACGTTATTCTCAAGTACCTTTGCAATGACACCATCACTGATGAAAGAACTTTCAAAGCAGAAATTCCATATTGCAGGTTTATGGAATTTTGACCAAAAGCTTTTAGACTGGGCACATTTGAAGCAACATACTGAGAAAAATTAATATGCTGGGGAGGCTGGTCTGTGCAATCAACAAGAGGTAGACAAATCATGAAGTAAAACTTACAGCATCATAACAGAAGTGGTAGCACTAAGTTAGGATCATGATTTTGAGACCCAAAAAACATGCAACTGATATATATAAAAATTGAAGGCCATACAACTTACAACCAGAAAGCTTTTCTATTGCTTTGCTAACAACATAAACTGTCTTCTGCTTAGTAACCTTTGAAAGCAGGAATAGATCGTCAGCAAACACAAGGCGCCTTTCCCTTTTAGGTTCCACTGCTTTTACTTTAAGTAAAACATGTCCAACACAGTGTAGAACAGATGGATCACGAGCAAACCATCCTTTAAAATCAACATTCGACGAAATCAAGAGAAGCAAAGGAAATCTAGAGGAAGGCAAAGCAAACTCTCCAAAAGTTTAATGCTAAGCAATAAATTAGACTCAAACAAATAAATACCCATTGATTATTTGAACTGCCCATTCTTATAATAGCACAGCAATGACATGTGCCACAAACCTAGAGGGGCAAAGTTGTCTGCTCCTTTTCCGGAGGCAGCACCCATTCACTAATAGATCACACATTCAGTTGCACCACATTTTAGTTAAGAAAAAATATATTTAGGTGAAGACAAAATGAATTCACATAATTATATAGTTCAGACTAGCTAAAACTATCAACAGCTATTATCTACCAGTAGATTCAACAAACATCTCAGGGATCAAAATACCATGGCCACACTGCACAATTAGAACATCTTAACAATCTGAACAAGAAGGCCACATTACAATACCAATAGTATCCAAACTTTGGGAATTCGGAATAAGCCCAATAGTAGATACAGCTCGATGAGATGGACGGAAGCCAAGAATACCACAGAAGGATGCCGGAAGTCTAATGCAGCCAATTGTATCAGTACCTGCAAAGTGATGAAAAAGCCTTCTATGCTAAGATAACAGTAAGAAGAAGACAAACTGTATATCAAGAAGATTCAGCAAAATAGGGTCTGCGAAGGCTTTTAGGAAGGGAATGGAAAAGATAAGCTATGTCATTCAAGGCTAGAAACTAATTAATCCTGCACAAAACAAAAGAAAAGCAAAACAAACAGGGAAAGAGCTGTGGGGATTTGACTGACTATTGAGTACTGGCAATGTAAGGGAGTGAAGAAATTACCCAGAGCAAAGTCCACAAATTCAGCGGCAACTGCCACAGCAGAACCACTTGAAGAACCTCCTGGAATATTTGACTGCACTTTGGGATTTATAGGTGTTCCATAATGCTTATTTTCCCCCGTTATTCTAATAATTGGAAAACAAAAGCAAGAATTGTCACATTTGGGAAATCAATCTAGGTTGCTCCAGCTCTTCTTCATAACATCTTTCTTCCTAGAAATCCAAATAAAAGGTTACCCAAAAGCCAGTTCGTCCATGACTGTCTTGCCAACACATTTAGCACCGTTTTGCAACAAAGCAGTAAGCACCAGCGCCATCTTATCAGACGGCTCATGTGTTCTACGCCAATCGGGATTCCCAAACCCCGTTACGTAACCTTTTACATCAAATCTGTTGCAACCATTAAAAGAAAGAAAGAAAAAGATTGAAAGGAAAAATCAAAAATATAACAAAAGTATAGCAAGGGAGAAAGAGAAAGGATGTGGAATGACGAACATGTCCTTGATGGCAAATGTAAGACCTTGTAATGGAAGTTTGGCGGGAGGAGTTGGCGGCTGGGGGAAAGGGATTAAGTCGAAGCGTTCCAAGAAAGCGCCAAAATCTTGTCTTTGGATGATGATAGCTTTCCTCCTCCTCCTCCTAGTGGTGTCAGCCAGAAGTAGGATTCCGGCCACTGTAATTCCCGCCACAATCCAAACCTTAGGGTTAGAAGCGTTGGCTTTTATTAGATTAATGGTTTTTGACATTATCGGATTCCAAGAGAAGCTCTCCACTCCAGAGAAGCGGGGAAGAGGTCAAAGGTGGCTTTGACTTTGGACCCTTTAATCTAATCTTTAAAGGGATAGTGATTGGGAACAGATATTGGAATGTTCTGCCGTGTGTCGGGGTTAAATGCCTAATTAAAGACGAGCCGAAGTCTTCCTTTTTCTTCTTGGACAAAGCCCGAGTCTTCCCTTATTTTTATCATTTTTAAAAACAACACAAATTTTTTTTTTTTTTTTTTTTTACATATAGGATGCGTTGGATCGAATGAATAAATTTTGAGTTAATCAAGTTAATAGTTTTATTTTATTATCTTAATTCAATTTAAATTTTTTTTGAATCGAGTAAAGTAAAATGAAATTCCAATAAAGTCGAATCGAGTAAAATTGTTCGAGTTAAATTAAAAAAATAAACATATCAAATTAAAATATTATTATAGTATAACTAATTCCATGTTATAGCACATAAATTTGAAACCATATATGTTTAAAAAAAAGTTCAAAACATAATAAAAAATAATTTAATATGATAAACTTAAATTATTAATTAACTTATTTAGGTCTCAAAATTATTAAATTTTAACTTTTTTTGTATTTTTTAGAAATTTTAAAATTTTTTAAACAATATAAATTTTTGAATTTTAAAAATTATTTTAAAATTTTGGAAACTATTTTGAACTTTTTTTTTGTAATTTTTGTTGAGAGAGACCAATTTGTTCATTTTAAAAAAAAGACAAGGACAAAAAGGTATTTACACCAATTTTTTATTCGAATTATTTGAGATATTTGAATTGTAAAATTCAATTCGACTCAAACTCGAATAACTCGATTCGATTAACTTAAAATTCAAATTTATTTCGATTTTTTAAAATTGAATCGAGTTTTACTCACCCCTACAACTAATCAAAAACTATTTTTAAGGTACAAATAAACAAAGACTAAATCAACATAGTTTTAATTAAATTTATACATGATTTCAACAACTTATATTTTATATTGGATAGTGAATTATTTGGACTTCCAATTTTTATTTTATATTTTTTAACATTTTATTTTCAATAATTAAAATATTTTTTAAATTAAAAAATTAATTAACTAATTGCTGATGTTATATCCATATGTATGACACACCAATAAAATTAACAAACATTAATTAAAAAGTCAAATAAATTATTATTTCATTTATATTCTTTACATTTGTTTATACAATTATAAACCATTTACTGAGTTGGATATCTACTCACTCACTAAAAGAGAGTTATTATACTGATGTTTTTACCTTTTTATATTTTTTTAAACTTGATATATTATTTAGTACTTTTATTTAATTTAGTACTTATTTTTTGTCTCTAATGTAATATTCATATTTGACAAAATTATAAAATTTTGTGTTTGGAGGTCATTTTGTTAACTTTTTAATTTTAATTCTAGTTTTAGTATATGTTTGTGTCATGAGCTGCAAATTAAAGTATATAACGAATTTACAATCATACCCATGATCTGTGTGAAAATAAAAATGGGGTTTAAATTGATTAAGATAATAAAATAAGAAAATATGAAAAATAAAATAAAAATAGATTCGAAAATGTAAAAATAAATTTAAGAAAAATAAAATAAATAAATAAATAAAATATTTTTTAAGCTTAGCCTTAGTCTCAGTGTACTCCAATCTTGAAATATAGTTTATATATTCTAATTAAATTTTATAAATAATTAATATTTATTGCTTAAAAATATTTGAAATTTATATTTTATATATTAAAATATTAACAAGAAGTTATAATAATTTTTTTATATTCTTACTAAAATATAATAATATTAACTAATTTAAATATTATTTAAATGCATATTTGTTACTTGATAATAACATGTCTAAAATGGACATTTTATTTCTCAAAAACACTTTTTTACAGCAATGCTAAACACTCAAATTTTAAACTAAACTTTTCAAAAGCACTTCTCAAAAGCACTTTTCACAGCACTTCTCAAAAGTATTGCCAAACTAGCCCTTAGTCCTTTATTATTGAATTTTTGCGTCCTTGTTTGCTCCTACCTTAGTTTAGTTTTATTACTAATATAGTTTATTTACTCTTCGTGCTAGATTAATTATTTATTTGTATGAAATTATATAATAAAAATTTGAAGATTAAATATATTCCAAGCAAATTTTTTTAAATCAAAATAATAGTTAAACTGGTCAGACTACTAGTTCGTATTATTAGATTAAATGAATCATTAGAAACATAAAAATAAAAATATTTTTAAAAATAAAAAATCGGATCAATTGATTTTTTAGTCTAGTTCTACAAGCCTGTACTAGTTCGCAAGTCAACCGATCTGATGCTTTTCTTCACACTGGCACCTTAGATGGTTCGATCGGTTTAAGCAACCATGATTTTAAATCTCTACACTTCATACATTTGAAATTAAATACTCGAAGAATTTAATCTTTCAACTTTATGAAATTAAAAATTTGCTTTCAAATACATATAACCACATAATATTTAAATTGAAAAACTAATAATTTGAATTAATTAATAAAATTATAAAAATATAAAGACCAAATTAGGTTAGAAATTAAAGTATAAATATCAGATCTTAAAATTAAGCATATTAAAAGTACCAAAATTAGAAATTAACAACTTTTCATAAAATGGAAAAAAAAAAACGTGTGTTAAGGAGGAAGGTACTCTGTAAACATTGTTTGTGCCCATGGTGGGACAGAAACCATAAGCCATTATGATGGGTTCATGCCCCATCGGAGAGGATTCTGTCATTGTCCACCATCTAAATCAATACAGTACTTAACTTACTGTTATCAAACTCTCTACTTAATTTGATATCACACCAACTCGTACTTTTGAACCTAAACTAAAATCACAATAATAATAATAAGTATTCAAATCTTTTAATGTTTATTAAATAACTAAGAAATAAAACATAACCAATTATTCAAGATACTTTTTACATTTTTAAATTGTATCTTTTCTTTTCCTTTTAAAATGTACTTGTTCTTTTAAAAATTACACTAGATGTATCCAAGTAAATTAATATTATGAATTAAGAGGCACAACTTAACTGATTTAAAATATAGAAATACGAGTAATTCTTTCTTCCTACAATTAATATAATATATTTTTGCACAACAAAATATCAATTCACTCCAAAAATACATGAATATTATCCTAAATAACTACCTGCTTTAAAAACATATATCCATTTTTTCTAACACTTTTTTTTTTCAAAATATAAAATTCTAGTAAGGAAAAAGGCGAACTAATCCACACTAGTTAATATGATGACTATATATAAAGATCATAATTAATGCATTCTTTACATTCAAAATCAATAATTAATGCCTTTTTAATAAATACCATTACCATAATAATTTCTAGAAAAAGACTACAACACCATTGGCATGTAGAGTTAAAATAACAAGTATTTTTTTTACTCAAATTTTTTTTATATATTAAGATTTGACCAAAAATATCTTTTCACTTAACTGAAAAAAAGTTAAAATCAAAATATCTGACCCAATAATTACAACAAGATTTAATTTGATATGAACCTGCTTCTAACAGTGAAAAAACCAATACAGGAAAAGGAAAGGCAACTCCAGAATCATTACAAAACTTCCTAATGAGCAAAACAAAATGAAAACGAACAGTATTCCATAACAAATTTGCAGATTCAAGGGGACAGCGTTATCAAGAGAAAGGTTTAAGACTTACTGTTAGCAGTTGACTTGAGCTCCGCGATGCAGCTTCGATCAGAGATATGCTGAAAAGATAGGCCCTTCCTGAATGTTCATCTTCCTTTGCGGAACTGTTCTTTTCAAAGTGAGAAAAATTATGCACCTTATTTTGGTTTGCAAAAATGTACCATCAAACCATGTAAGTCATGCCAACCTGCATGAGATGCGAATGGGGCACACTCAAATTTGCAATGCCCCTCCTGCAATTTTTTCTCAAGAAAGCATAGAAGTAATTGATAACTAGTTTCTTAATAAACCAGGAATCCTTTCTTGCCCTAATATCTCCATGACCAAGAAGATAAACAACTCCAGATTCCTTAGCTTTGCGTATGAACGATAGCTCCCTCTCTAAACCATGCTCCGCATCAGAAAATGATGGATCTACAGCCAAATCTGCTGTCACCTCCTCTGAGGTGCTTGCTTCAGAAATAGGATTATTACTAGAGCTCCCAAACTCAGCCAACAGTGGAACAGCAAGTGAGTAAACACTTCCATTGGGAGCTATAAGAACCCTTGAGAGGGAGGAATCCTCTTCATTATCAGTGTCTTCATCGCCATCACTTTCCAATTGCCTTTCCTGAGCTTCTCGACGAATGAACTTCTCAATACTCTCGATCAGCAGCTGCTCAAATGTCTGGTGATTTTCTTTACGGACATCCTTATAACCATACCTGAGAATGGAGAAAGGGATAAGGCTGAAGAAAAATGAAAAAAAGGAAGGAATTGCATGCATAGTAATATATAATCTACTTTTCCGATTTTATTGCCAGTTTAATATTGACAACTTCCAGGCAAGGTGGCATTTTAACAAGGGATAAGTCTCAAATTTACACCTTAACTTTAATCTAATACGAAATGTGATGCATAAACTTTGATTTGATGCGATTGTACATTTAAAATTTTGATTTTGGTTCAATCATACAAATAAAACTTTGAATTTGATTCAATTGTATGAATTTAGAAAAATAAATATATCCATTTATTTTCATGTGGGATAATGCAATTGTTTATGTAATATGTAAACATAAAGTGATGTTACATCAATAACATAGTGATTTGTAAAAAATTGAATAAAATCACAATTTTTATGTATAAAATTGCACAAAATCAAAGTTCATGTATCACATTGCACATTGAACTAGAGTTCTCGTATAATTTTGTGATTTATCTCTTTTTTACCATGCTAGTTGTTTTCTATGATAAATATTGCACTTCAAAGATTGAACCTGAAATGATGATAAATCCCAACACATACAAAAAGGAACTGAGTTAGCCAAGATAACAGGTTTGGAGTTTCCAGCCAGAGCATCTTACCTGGCAATGCAACGAAAGATATGGTAACTCTTAGGGCAGACTCGCCTGAACAGGAATCTTTCACTCTGAGGCACCATAGGAACAGGGACATACTTTATGCAGACAAAGATGATCATGGAATGGATTGCAGGAAGTGTAGTTAGAAAATGGCCAAATATAGCTGGTACTCCTTTTGCCAGCTCATTGTAAACCAAACCAATGCCAGGAGCTCTAATTGTCCCAAGATTGCAGCCCAATTCTCGCATCAAATCCATTGAGAGCTTTTGCTTCACTTCAGTTTCATACTTAAGCTTACTACCATAATTCCAGATATACATAATGAGAAACATTATCACAGCAAAAACCAAGATTATCCAACTTCCATCTGTCACACTCCATAAAACTGAGGAGAAAAAAGTCAGTTCCAAACCCAGGAAAAAGATCACAAAGCTCAGGACAATTACAATGTTTATCTGCCATATGAGAAGCATGACAATGGTGACTAAAATTGTTGTCATCATCATGACTCCCAGCTCTGCTATACCTGAGAAAAAAAAACCAAAACCAGAAAGATGAGAAAACTCGGATAAGATTGGCAGTTTGTTTAAGCTATCTTCCCAGTAAAACCAAAAAAATCTAGGTTTTTGAATTTATTACATCACAGATTCATTTAAGGATAACAGAAATTATACTGTCAGTGAAAGCACTATATATACATATAGAGAGAGAGAGAGACTACGAGAAAATATTACCGTATGCATTTCCAATCTCGTTAATGCTGGAGATAGAGCACACAACGATCAAGCAAACTACCAGCAAAAACCAGTTTATGACTGGGATATAGATCTGACCCATGAACTTTCTAGATGTATGAACAATTTTCAGGCGAGGGAAACAACCAAGAGCAGTTGATTGCTTTATGCATGAAAATGTGGCTGTTGTCATAGTTCGGCTGGCAATCAAAGCGGCAATATTAGCTATGAGGAAGATTGGCCAAAACATACCACCTATATGGAGCCAAAAAGTTCTCATTTAGAGAAAGGCAAGCAAGACAGTGTTCCGAATCAGAAAACAGGAATTCAACTATTTGGAGATCCACTACCCATTGATGATAAACTTACCTGGAATTGAATAAAAGAAAGGCTGCTCTTCACCACTAGGATTATTAATAAGGTAGGCAGCTTGACCCAGATAACCCAACAATAGGCAAGGCAATACGAGAAAAACAAATGTAAGCTGCAGACAACCAACTATCACACAAATCAAAAGAAGTAAACTAGCAATTTCATCAGTCATTATAACGTATTAAAGGATGTATGAAAACCAGAAGATTCGGTAACCAAGTTTTCTAGCTCCATTACCTGGATTGATTGCACCGAAAAATAGCAAAGATCTGCAAACATTGCTTCAGACCCTGAAACACAAACCATCAACAGCATAGAAAGATAAGATACAATGACCATTAATGCTCTACTTCGAATTCATCGAAGTTGAATCAAATGCATAACTTTTAACTTAACTGGGCTAACACCTAAAGAGTTACATTCCACTGCAGCAAATTAAGCATTAGGAGATGCAACAAAAATGTACAGGGCAATGTGAGATGATAACTTGAAGGAAAACTTATTCAAAGCTATTATTGTGCAGGAGAAATATGTTGCACTACAACACTCTTGGAAATTATATTTAAGATATGAATGAAATTTGAATAAAATGATAGCTATCTTTTATTAATGTGTTACCTGTTGCACATAAGAGACAACCGCCAAGTGCATACCAAGCTTTAACTGAGTTCCTCTTGAAGTATAAATAGATGTGAACAGGATTAAATGCTTTCAAGACACTGGTGTCATACTTAAGAAGATTGTAAATTCCAATGCCTGCTAGAGAACAAAACCATATGAACAAAGCAGGGCCTACAGCAAGTCCCACTTTACTTGTTCCAAACTTCTGTACACTGAACAAAATCACAAGAAAGGCAACTGATATCATCACCACTTCATCTGCATATAAAAAAAAGAGAAAAGTTAACTCAAAAAGCTAGCAATTCACTTGTAATAATATTGCAAAAATCATAAAGGAAAAATAAACTCTTAAAATTTAAAGGCAGGCAAGCAGGCACAAGAAAAAGGGATAGACATGGGGCTCCATCATAACATGTTTATAGATCCATGCAGAATGTAGGATTTAACCCAACTTATAAACTACAGTCTAGCAAAAGTTAAATCATTGTCACAAATAGCACAAAAACAATTCTAGACCAAGGATCACTCAATAACCTAAGAGACCTACAAGCTAGTCAACTGCAACATGGTCTGATATTATATGCAAAGAACAAGTAAATTTTAAACATGTGAATTAAGTTTTGCAAAATATTCCTCACCAACATGGTAAACTAAGAAACAAAAGCAACCTATCTGAGAGAATTAGCTAACAAACAGCATAAAATCAATGGATAGAAAATTGGATTGGATTTGAATGATGGGGGCTCTGGTCAAATGCAAAAGACATTTTATTTTAGTCTTAAATAAATATTAACTTTAGTTAAGAGTTTAAAGGTTTAAAACTCACTGCTTAAAATAATTTGAGTAATAAAACAATAAAATAAATATAAAACCAGTTTAAAACTGAATTAATCTAGGTTTTGTCTGCTCAATTGGATTTTAAGTGGTTTGAGAAAACCAGGATTACAGCATATTACTGGATTAGATGGGCCACAAATTCAACCGGTCTGACCAGCCAGTCCTATTTGATTTTTTATTAAATTGTGCAAGCAAAGTAATAATGATCTCTTAATGTTGATAACAGCAGGGAATTCCACCTACCTTGCTCAATTGCATCAACTCCAACCTTTAAACCACCAACAGCTGACATCACTACATCAGAAAAAATAAAATAAAAAATAAAAAAAATTTAAACACAAGTTATCACATAAATGTCAATATGCAAAAGCAGTATAGCAATGCTCTACTCATTCGTACCACAATTATTAAAAAAGCAAGAGAATAGCATATGGAAACCTGACATTGCCGGTGTGACAACCCCATCAGCTATCACCATAGAAGTGCCGGCAAGCACTAACACCAGAAGAAGTTTTTTCAGAGTCAATGAAGTCTCTAGTCTCTCCTTTATTTTAAGTGATCTCTCAAGTTCAGCAGATGGCACCTTTAGCCTGAAGCTTGATATGCGAGCATCTGATGGTAGCTGATTTGGGAGAAGGCTGACCTTGGCATGTCGACAAATCAATGAGTACAATGCGAAAGTACCACCTTCAAGAAACCAATTGGAAAAGTTATGAAGCAATTAAGATGGAATATATATTCTACACATGTTTAAGGCCTGCATAAAAGCTCATAAATACTGTCTTGATTAGGAAAATCCAGCATACCTTCACCATCATCATTTGCCCAAAGAACCACAAGGACATATTTGATTAGGGGGATCAAGATTAAGGTGTATAGAACAAGTGATAATGCTCCAATAACATCTTCATTCCCATTGATAGGTGCCTTGCTAAACATCACACTGAAGGTATATAATGGACTTGTTCCAACATCACCAAATACAACTCCAAGTGTCTGAAAGGCAAGTACTATTTTCCTCCCCATACCAAAGTCCTGAGATCAAAATTAAGTGAACATATAAACACGAGAATAAAAACAAATGTACATGGAATAAATTTAATAAAAATTTATCTTATTTCCAGAACCATGGTTATCATAGATAGCTATAAGAAAGTTTTTCACTTGATCCAACAAACATCACGAGAAACAAGCTTTTTTATTTGCAACAAGAAAAGTACGACCTTTCAGTAAAATAAAGGTCATCAAAAACCATTAAAAGTCATATATTCATTGTAATGCTACAAAACAACCTCCCTGCTAGTTAAGGCACCATTAATTTCAGAGTATCCCATCCTTTGGGATTGTAATTAAAGAGAATTTACCAGCATCCCTCATAATCTTGTGATAGAATCTAGACTTGTCATAGAAGTTTAAACATTCAAGTGTAATCATAAATACTGTCCACATGGACAGTGATGGGATGGAATCTAGACTTGCTACCAGTAAGAGTGATAGAACAATCTCGCACTCAATGTAACAGTGCAAGAAAGGTAGAATTCAACAGGAATGCCAAAAGTAACAAAATTATACCTTGAGTTTATCATGTGTAGCTTTTCTAAAAAATAAAACCAAAGCAATAATAAAACAATGCTAAGCAGTCCAGACAACAGAATGGCAGATGTTGGAAGGACTGAAGGAAGTATGTACTGTTTCCAAAACAAAGTCACAGTTGCCTCGCAAACTCTATTTATTAATTATCTTGAAAAGCATACTAAGGTTAGGCTCAAATTCAGAGTAAATAACTCAGCCCGAATTAATGAAATATATAGAAATACAGCCATAACTTACCTCAGTCAGGATTTCTGTCCAAAATAGGCTGTAATTTTATTACCTTAAATTATATATTTAACAACTGAGATCACTAAATACTCATAATGTCAAGGTTTTCATTTCATTCATTCATTAACCTAAACTAAAACCATAATTCTTTCTGCCAACATACTATTGAAGCTCGACTTACCAAATAAGAAATTATTAACTTCCCGTACAACCAAACAAATTAAAAAATAAGAAGTACTCCTCAAAGATACCAAAGTAAACACCGATTGAATTCCAAATTCACAAATTACAGTAAGCCAATAGTTTTATTAGATTAGCATAATAATCGCGTGTCAAGCAAGTAAATCTGAAAACGAAACGACAATGTACCTCATAATCACTTCTTGGTGCACCGGGGACTTCGAGAGCTTCAACATCGAAGGAATCGATGCGTGGTCCAGTGCGAATCAAGCGCTGATCCTGAGTATCCTCGTCATCGGAATCTACTCCAGCAAGATGCGGCCCATCGTCATAGTCGTCGTCATCTTCCTCGTCATCGATCTCAGAATCGTCCTCATCTTGGAACACCCAACGAGATTCTAAAGAGTCCATCGAAGATAATCCAGCGCCATTGATCTCTTCTCTCCTCGAAGATGAACTTCCGCCGCTGCCGGCGCCGACCTCCGCCATGAGCAAAAAGGTAAAAAAAACAAGAGGTTGAGGCAATAAAACAACTAATAGGAAAAGGAGAGGAAGGTTTAGCGGAGAGAGGGTCGCGAGATTTTAGGGTTTCGCATTTTGATCTTCGTTTTGATATGAATTTGCGTTTTTCCTCTAATTGGAAAAAAAAATGGGGATGATGCTTGAAGATCACGCGGTGAACGGAAATGGAAACCGCTGTGTTTCAACTTTCAAGCGTGCGTGATTTTTTAACTACTTCCAGTTCATTTTAACTATAAACCAGAAATAAAGGAGTAGGATAAAGGAGGGAGTTGAATTACACGCGCTTGAGGAACTATTCGTCCCCCGGTGTTAGCCTATGACTGTGAGGATCTGGCTTTTGACGTACGCGCGGCTTTTTGCGGACAGCTCTCTGAACGAATTTGATGTTGTCCCGTTAAAAAAAATAGAAATAAAAGAAAATTAATCAAATTTATGTAAGAAGTATATTCATGAAAATTTATGTAAGAAAAATAAAAATAATTTTTTTATATAACTTAAATTTAAAAATTAAGCTTTATAGAACTAAATATAGTTATTAATTTAAAATAATAATTATAATTTAATATGGATATATATGTCTAACTCAACTTGTTATGATTTTATCTATTTAAATTTTATATTTAATAACGATAATTTCATTTTGATTTCAAAGCTTATATCAAACATAAGTAAATGCATAAAAATACAATTAATAATGTTTTAAATTTTAAATTGATAATTGAAAATAAAATGATATTGTTAATTATATTAATTATCATATAATAATTAATAATATATGTAACTAGTTTATATACTCCCAGCTATGCATGGGATAATAATGTTTGTCAATATAATTATTTTAAAAAAATAAAAGTAATTTAAACTTAATTTAAATATAAAATTTGATAATAAATATTAGTAGTATATAAAATATATGTTTTATTATAAAGTTTGGAAATATTATATTAAAATATTACAATAAATAGAGGGCTTAATATAAGATTTGGTACCTAAACATAATACTTTTTCCTATCTAAACTTTTTTTAGTACAATTTAGTACTTAAACTTGTCAACCGTTACTCAAATTACCGCTAATAGTGTTAATATTTTTTATGAGGTACCACATGTAACTAATGTATTGCTGACACATAGTATATGACACCATCAAAATTTCAGACATAGAAAATACATGAAAATTTTAATTGTAATTTTTTAATTAAAAATTAATTTCCTTTAAATCTGTTTTGGGGAATTCTTTATAAAACTTAATCATCGAAAATAAAGAAACTAATATTAAGTAAGATTTGTATTTTATCTTGAGTGAGTCTAAAGATTTTTTTTATTTGAAAATATCTTTTTTTGTAAACTCTTTTTCTAATTTTTATTTATGATTTTTTATTAACTAAATTATTTAGTTAAAGTTAGGGTTACTATGATTTTGTTATTGAGTAAATATGGGGAGTAAATATAAGCTTATTCATGTGTTGAGGACACATTGTGGTGCCAATAATAAAGCCAATAATAAGCTTATTCATTTTGCTAGCTTTCTTCTCTTAGGTAAAGAGATTAATGTTTCACTTTGAAACCCAAACTTTATAAAATAGAAAAAATAACATCAGTAGAATTAAAATTATACAATAAACCATAAATAAAACTTAAAAGGCAAATCACTTACATTCAAAACTTGCATGCTTGTTCTAACATCTGTATATAAACCAATGCCTTGCAAGATTTGTTTTCCCCTTCTTCCAAGTCGAACAAAATTTGGCGTGGAAGTTAAAGGTGGTATTGATGGACCACCAATTGTAAAGGTTGAAGGTGTTTTTGAAACTTCATAATAAATAGTAAAAATTCCTTAACCTTATAAAAATCCTAAAGTTATTCATTTTATGTAAAAATTCATAGTATTTATAATAATAAGTTTACCTTAATTATTGTTTGGGATGGTGGAGTTGTAATAGTAAATGCTCTTGTATCAAGGTTTACTATATCTCTTGATCTAAGTTGGTAGAAAATTTCATTATCCTACAAAAGTATAACAAATGTAAGTTAAATATCTTAGAATTAAAAATTTTGTAATATTAACACATGAATGATTACCTGATTTGAAGTGCCACTAGTAGGGATTAAAGTGTCGTTGATAAAGGTTGGACCACTGCTTATAGGTATTAGAGTGCCATTGGTAGGTGCTAAAGCACCCTGCAACAATAACAACCGTATAAATTTATATAGATACATGATGACTAAAATTGAATAAGAAAAATAAATCAAGAAACATTGAGACAACTCTTTGCATTGTGTTTGATCTTGAAACACTTTTGGCATCGCATTTTCCTTCCTTTCCTTAATAATCAAGTGCCACAACTTTATTCACCCGCCTCATTCACTCTGCATCTCTTGGGTCTTCCAGGCATCTTTCTTGGGATAGGTGGATCAATTGATCTCATGTTTGTTTGACATAATTTGCATTATCCTTTTACTTTCACAATATGGCAACAATGGAATTAGAGCATGAGATATCAATGAGATCCTATGTAGCACCCCCACGCCCGAGACCGTCACCGGAGTCGAGCCTGAGGTGTTACCGAACATAATTTATCATTTAAACAACTTTACAAAATCTATTTTCATTTTCGGAATAAACTGTTTTCTGCATCATGGTCGCTCAAAAATTCATATCTCGAGTTACGAAACTCAAAATCAAGATCCGTAAATTTTCCCTGAAACTAGACTCATATGGCTATTTACTAATTTTTTTCTAGAATTTTTGGCTTGGCCAATTAGTACAGTTTATTAGTTAAAGTCTCCCCTGTTACACCGCTCAACTGCTCTGACCTCTGTTCACTACGAACTAATTTTCTCCCTGTACAAAATTCAAACAGGCATGCCATCTATTTCATTAGAAACTAGACTCAATAAGGAATCTAGGGATATAAACTATAATACCTAATTATTTATGTGCAATTTATAGTGAATTTTTGAAGTCAGAACAGGGGATCACAGAGTCAGTCTCACTCAACTGAAAATTTCTCATAATATACAACTCTTTTTCCTACTCTGTTTCTTCCACATGAAAATAGACCCATTAAGTTTTAATTTCATACCTTATTCACCTTTTAATTCCATTCCTACTATTTTTAGTGATTTTTTAAATTCACGTCACTGCTGCTGTTTGCATCTGTTTTCAAGCTACTTTTATACTTTTCATAGTTTTCATGTGATAGTTACCATTTAAGCACACATACCATTAAACACATGCATGGTTAGCCATTTCATTAGCTACTCACTTCCAAGCATTTATACACCATATATTGAACATATCATTCCATAAAAGACTAAGTCCCTATACATGCCATACACAAAATGAAACGTCTAGTTATACCAAAATGATTCTTTTGATAGTGTGATCTGAACTCCGACGTTTCCTTCGATCCCCGAGTAAGCTTGGCAAGAACTATAATAAGAAAGAAAATAAAGGGGTAAGCACTAGGCTTAGTAAGCTTACAAGCAAATAAATTGCAACATTTAACATATTGAGCAATTATACATAATATCGTCTAGCATCATAAACTTTCTTTACTTCTCACTTACTACCTTCTTTCTTACCTGACCTTTCGTTATTCATAAACATAATCTAACTTCCCTTTGCTGATAGTTCATTGAATTTAACTTGTACAATGACCCATTGAACCACTCGGAATACTAAGGATACTCAGGTTATTCCTGTCTGATAAAATACTGCCAATGCCATGTCCTTGACATGGTCTTACATGAAATATTCCTGTCTCCAAAGCCATATATACGATATGGACTTACATGGCTCAATACTGTCCTGTCTCCAAGGCCATATACACGATATGGGCTTACATGGCGCAATACTGTCCTGTCTCCAAAGCCATATGTTTAATATGGACTTACATGGCTCATTACTGTCTGTCTGTTAACCCAAATATCCTAGCATTCCTAAGGCTCAAACGGGGCTTTCTAATGCTTCTTCTCTGTCAATTCTCTTTAAATTTGACTTTGAATATTTCCATAAAATAAATATATGAATGCTGGAAATTGACAATATCAATGTAAAACAATGAAATATTGCATTTATTTACCGTAAACTTACCTCGATACAAATTGTGACTAAACTTTACAATTTAGTCCTTTACTTTTTCTTTTCCCCGATCTACTCTTGAATTCCGTTCTTCTTGATCTATAATAGCAAATTTAGCTTATTTAATACTCACATTTATCAAAACAGCCCTTTTTCAAATTTTGGCAAAATTACATTTTTGCCCCTAAACTTTTGCATATTTACACTTTTGCCCCAAGGCTCGGAAATCAAAACTTATCACAAATTCTTGTATTTTAAGACATGCTGATCATTTATTTACCAATATCATCTTCAAATTCCTACTATAACATACACTTATGTACAATAGGTATTTTTACCAATTAAGCCCTTTTACTCGTTTTTACCTAAAATCGAGTAGCTCAAGTTGTCTAACATAATTTAAAACCTCATATTCTATCATAAAACATCAAAATACACAAATTTCACCTATGGGTATTTTTCCAAATATGAACCCTAACTTAAAATATTGCTAACATAAGCTTTATCGAGCTACCGGGATCTCAAAAACGTAAAAATCATTAAAAACGGGGCTTGGAATCACTTACTATGGAGCTTGGAAGCTTGAAACAAATCCTAGCTATGGAGAACCCTTGAAATTTCGTGGTAATGAAGAAGATGATGATTTTTTTTGTCATCTTTTCCCTTTTTATTCATGTTAATAACCAAATGACCAAAATGCCCCTCCTTACTAAACTTTCAAAAATTCCACCCATGTCCTATTTTGTCCATGAGCTAAGAAATTGGTTAAATTCTATTTAAACCCTCCTAATTAATATTCCAAAGCAATTTCATAATAAAACTTCTAGAATGCAAGTTTTGCAATTTATTCGATTTAGTCCCTAACTCCAAGTTAAGCACTTTACGCGTAGAATTTCTTCACGAAATTTTCACACTATCATGCAATCATAATATAAACTTCAAAATATTTATAAAATAATTATTTCTATCTCAGATTTGTGGTTACGAAACCACTATTCCGATTAGGCCCTATTTCGGGATGTTACATCCTAAGCCCTAAAATTACATTTCCATGTAATAAGGTCTGTAACGGCCCAATTTTAGTGAAATCGGAACATTGATTTCGTAATCACAAACTCGAGTCAGAGAGAAAATTTATTTTAATATTATTGCATGATTTATGATATGATAGAAAAGTCGTATGAAAATTTTGATAGGAGAATTTTACCGATTTAGTGATTAATTAGAGAAAGGACCTAATTGCATAAAATGTGAAAGTTGAGTGTTAGAAGCTAGAAGGGTTAAATAACTATAAAATTCAAAACTTAAGGTCCTTATAGGTAATTAGATCATCAATAAAAATATGGAAAATATATTTGTTGAATCATCCATGGAATTTAAGAAAATGAAAATGACTAAATTGGAATTGGGAAAAATAAAAGGATGACAATGAATTAAATTAAAAATATCATCATTTTTGTATCATCTTCTTCCCAAAATACATGGAAACCCTAGGAGATAGAAAAGAAACTTTCTTGGCATAAATTGGTAAGTTCTCATGTCCCGTTTTTAGTAATTTTTATATTTTTGAGATCGGGATAACTAGTTCTCTCTATTTTAGGGATTTTTTTGAAAAGTTATCAAAGTATGGAAATTGTTCCATGGATGAATATACTGGAAATTGAAAATTTATGGAAGAAAATGAAAGGTTGTTAGTAAATAAATAACTTTTACCAAGTGATTTTAGATGAAATTGTGAAATAGGGACTAAATTGTAAACTTGTGAAATTCATGGAAAAAATTTAATTTTTGTGAAAAATAAGTGCTGTAAATGATGTATATAGAATTCGGCTAGGCTTGGATAGAGGATTGAATTGCATGAATTTCATTTTCCAAGCCTAGGGATGAAATTGGAATTTATGAAAAGTTTAGGGGTAAAATAGTACTTTTGCCTAGAGCATAAATTGAATGTAATAGAATATGAATTGAATGAAATTGATGATTAAATTCATTTATATAGATCTAGACGACTCAAATACAAGGTTAGATTGAGGCAGGGATAAAGTCTCGGATTAGTAGACTTTACTAACGAACAAGCATCGAGGTAAGTTCGTGTAACTCACTATTGAGTCTTGAAATGCTTGAATTGCATGTTATATGGTGTGAATGCAAAATTGAATGTTCAATGTATAAATATGATGAAATATGTGACATTACTTGAGAAAAAAGGGAAAAATCCCGGTTGAATAAAGGGAATTCAGTGGATCAATGAAAAAGGGGTATTGCTTGTGATGTAAATAGGATTTAACCCAGATGGATAATCCTGATATAAGCCCTCTGGATGTATATGTTAAGGAATGGATTTAGCCCGGACGGGTAATCCAGATTAAGCTCTATAGAGTATTTGTTATTGAAAGGATTTAGTCTGGACTGGTAATCCTACTGTATGAAAAGGGACTCGGGAGTGTTCTCTCTGATAAGGGTGAACACGAATTGGCAGATTATGGATTCTTACACTATAAATGTACTACCGAGTATCCATCGAAATTTCAATAAATTCGAAGGGATAAGCTCATGAAAGGTATAAGCGACATGGAAGTAATAAGTATATGAAAATCATGGAAAGATGAGCTCATCATTCATCTATGAATTGGTATTGCAAGAAATTATTTGACTAACTCAAGTGTTGATGTTGTTTATGATAGGGTAATATTATAATGCTTGGATGCATATGCGTTTGATTTAATTAAATGGAAACATGTGGTGAGTTATGCTCTTGTTACATGAACTTACTAAGCACTAAGTGCTTACACTGTTTTATTTTCCCTGTTTTATAGTGCTTGGATGCTCATAGAGTTTGGAGACTATCAGAGCAACATCACATTATCTTTTCACTCATTTTGGTAAAAATATGGATCTTATTGGGTATAATGGCATGTATAGGCTAGTAAGGCTAATATGTATGTTGAATTGGATAAATGTAAACTAGCCATTGGTATGGCTAGGAATGACTTAATTATGGTTTTGGTTTATAAGACATATCATGGTATTACATGTATGATCACTTGATATATCTTAAATATATTAAAGTAAGCATGGATGATTTTGAAAGGTAAATATTGAATTGAACAAGTTAAATATGCATGTTAAAGATAATGAGTTCGGAAATAAGTATGCATGTGATAAGAAGGTATATTGAATAGTTAAATGGCTTGAAAATCATGTTCGAATTGGTTGGTTGGTATTAAAAATGTTTTGTGCAGGTTTGGATTAAAATGGGTGAGAAATAGGGGCTTGGAAAATAGCTTTATTTCGTCCACATGGATAAACGCACGGCCGTGTGTCTAGGCCGTGTGTGACACACGGTCTGAAACATGGGCGTGTAGCCTGGCCGTATGTCCACTGCATCTAAAAATTTAAGAAACAGAATACCCTGTATCGAGCACACAGGCTCAACACGGGCGTGTTCCTCAGCCGTGTGAGGTACACGGCCTAGATACAAGGGCGTGTGAAACCTGCACCTAAATTTGAAAATTAAAATTAGCCATACGGCCTAGTGACACGGGCGTGTGCCTTGGCTGTGTGATATTATTTTGTTCATGAGTTGCAAGTAAGAGAGTTACATGGGAAAGGGCAACTAGCGTGTTAACTACACGGCCTGACCACATGGGTGTGTCCCATACCATACAGGCGTGTGACCCTTTGTTTTGTGCAAAATTTTGGGATTTTGTGAAAAATTTTTCGAAACCCCGATTTAGTCCCGAATTGGTTCTAATGTATGTTTTGGACCTCGAGGGCCCATCAAAGGGACGTTGTGACAAATATCTGGATATGAATAGTTCATTGACTCAGAATAATTGTAAATGTTTTATAAACTCTCGTAATGCCTCGAAACCCTATTCCGGTGACGGATACGAGTTAAGGGTGTTACAAGGTCAACCACATAAACATCATTTCCACAGACCACTTCAAATCATTTGGATCTATTCCATCATACATGATAAAAAGTACTAAGTTTTTGTTCCATCTGACATGATAAAAAGTACTAAGTTCCTTGGTTCTCTCTAATTTCTCACATATCTTAGGACAACAAAGATTATTACATTTAGCACATCTAGCCATATTATTCACTATCCTACCCATTACATATTGCTCCACTTCTTCAAACAATGAAATAATGGCCATAAATCTAGCCCATACTACGACTAAATTAAAGACTTCATCAAAGTTGTTATCCGCCACATTAAAGTGACATCTAGTTTGGAAGAATGCTCAACAATAGTGTTCCATTTTATAACTTTGAAGACTTACTATGGCTTCATGCTTGATTCACCTCCCTTCTGTATATTGTTCTCATATTTGACCTTAGTTGTTGATTTACAACAAGCCTAGAACGCATGTTGTAAGTCACCACAAGTGTGCTCCTTCCTCCATTAGCGTAGCAATGACTTGCACAAAATCGATGCTCCACTCGTGGCAACACTATATGCATTCTCCTATCCCTAACCCTTACAAAAAAGAAATATCAAACTTATTCGCACAAATATGGTTAAATTTGCATGAAAACCAATTAAATAAAAATTAAAGAAAAGATATTAAACTTTTTCATATCACTCATTATGATGAATGTTGGAAAAAATCCAGTTCAAAAATGGTTTTCTTACACAGCGGAAAATAAAAAATTTAAAAATCGAGATAGTTTGTGATATTTATTATAAGGAAAATAGGTGAAACCCAAGTTGATTTGCAGAAGTCTATTTCAAGTAGAAAAATGAACTCCTAATCTAACTAGGAGTATAGGGGTGGCAACCCTAGTTAATTATACTAGGGTTTGTCGTCCCTAGCAGTATTGTCGTGACTATTTTAAAAAAAAAAGGGTGTCGACTTAAAAAAATGAAAAATGGGAGTCGCCACCAATCTTTTTAGGTATGATTGGGTCACCTTATAATGTTTTGGTCTACGAAAAATCGAGAATAGGGTTCAGGAGTCGGTTACGTGCGGAGAAGGATTAGCACCCCCGCAACGCCCAAAATTGGTACCAAATTGAGCAATTTTCTGTCTTAAGTCGAAATTTGGAAAGATTTAAAAGTATGATTCTTTTTTGAAACTAGGATTATTTGAGTTGAAAAATCGAGATCCCTTTGCTTCGGAAGAATACGAACATCACATCCAGCACGATTGGACACGAGGTTCGTGAATTCCTCGAAACTTGAGATGTCTCGCGAGTCGCAAAATTTTATTTAGAAGGGTATTTTTAGTAATTAGGCGAACGAGAAATCGCAACCCAGCACGTTAGGGCACTATTTCCCGAATCTCTAAATACAAAAAACATTGCCTCGTTTTTTAAACATTTTTGAATTAAATTGAGATGATTTAGGTTGAAAAATCGAGATTCCTTCGCTTCGGAAGAATACGAATATCACATCCAGCACGATTGGACACAAAGTTCTTAAATCCCCCGAAACTAAAGTTATCTCGCGAGTTGCAAAATTTAGGAGGGTATTTTAAGTATTTAGACGAACAAGAAATCGCAACCCAGCACGTTAGGGCACTATTTCCCGAATCACTAAACACAAAAATATTGCCTCATTTTCTAAAACAAACTTGGTTATGTGATATATATATGATTTTTTCAAAAACCGTGATGAGGTTAATAGAATATTAAAACATAGAGTTAGTATATTAAAAAAATGATAGTAGTGATGATATTTGCAATAAAAAGTATATAAAAAAGGGCGTATTTAAAAAAATATTTACATAGTAGAATATAACGTAAAACATGTATAATGTGGCTAGAACAAAATATAGGCATGAGATAACAGAAAGATATGAGTAATGTGACAATAATATATACACACATATATATATATAATAATATTTAAAAGATATACATAATATAAAGAGGACATATACATAAAAATATTTAAAAGATATAACATAAAAATGTACGTATTAAAAAGAAGACATATACATAATATAAAAAATATATACATAACGTATAAACACATATATATATATATAATAATATTTAAAAGATATAGCACAATAATATACATACGTAATATTAATATATATATATATATATATATACAAAGAATATATATATGTAACGTATAGATTAAATATAGACAATATATATATATATATATATACATATCGGAAATATTAATACTAAGATATAACTAATAATAATATTAAATATATACACATATATGAATATATTAAAATATAACTAAACTTAACGTCAATGATATAAATATAATAAAATAATAATAATTATTATTATGCTAGTAAGTATATTAAAGAATTAGATAATAATAATAGTAGCATATAGTAAAACCATAATATTTAAAATAATAATACTAAATATAGTATAATATTTAAAATAATAATATTAAGTATAGTATAATATACTACTAATAATAATAATAATAATATATGGTTAATAATATAACTAATATTAAAGTAAAAACAAAACAGTGAGAAGAAGGGAAAAAAAAAGGACGAAATTGCATTAAATCAAAAGGTTTCGGGCAAATTTGGAATTAAAAACAAAAGTAAGAGGATCAATACGAACACGGGGGGAACGCACAGGGGCCAAATGAGCAATTTCACCACGCGTTTGAAACGGCGTCGTGGCAGGAAGGACTAAATTGTAACGCAGGGTAAATTAATGGGCCAATTTAAAAAATAACAAAACTTCAATTGTAAAATTATTGAAAAGCGGAAGGGCCTGGAGTGCAATAAGACCATTAAGCAAAAACACGCGGATCCTCTGGAGCGGGTCGGGTCCATACACGGGTCGGCTCAAAATGACACCGTTTTGAGGCTTAAATGCAGCCCCCAAAACGGTGTCGTTTTGGAGGGCTATATAAGGCCCATTTCGGCTGAAAAATTTCATTTGATGAGAGGAAAGAAAAAAAAAAAGAAGAGAGAAAAGGAGAGAAGGGAGGAGGGGGTTTCAGAGCGATTTCCGGTGGTCGGTCCGACCACCGGCCGGTCACCGGGGCCAATGCCGGCCACCGTACACGGTGGCCAGAAAGAGGTAAAATTTTTTTTAAACTTTATATATTTATTTGTTTATTATTTTAAAAAATATTTAGGTATGTATATATATGTAAAAAAAATTTCAAAAAAAACAGAAACGTAAAAAAAAAATTTACCTTCGGTATTAGGGTTTTCGGTTCTAAGGTTTGATTGTTCGGGGGTATTCCCTTCGTTGTGCTATCGTTAATATTGCTGTTTTTGTTTTGAATGTGCTGATTTGGGAGTTTTATTGCTTTGATATTGTTCGGCTACTGTTTTTGGTGTGTGCGATTTTGAGATTTGCATTAATTTTCAAAATCCGAATCCTTTACAACACATTTTCATTCGGCTTATATAGCCAAGATTTTTACAAATTACTTTCTTTTTCTTTTGTTTCTGTCACGTCTCTTTGAATGCGTTGCAGGTGCAAGTTGGGGCGGTGGATTGGACAATAAACAGTGGCTGGTCAGAAGCGGTGGCAGAAGGCAGGTGCGCAAGTGGGTAGTCAGGGGCTAGGGTTAGATTTGGGTTAGGGCAGATTAGGGGAATTGGGCTTGTAACGGGTTTTACAATTGGGTTTGGGTTTGGGTTTGGGTTAATGTTGTATTTGGGTTTTGATGTATTTTGGGCATGGGAATGGGTATGGGTCTTGTACCCGGGCTAAAATTGGCCTATAACAAGTATCATAATGGGCTTTTGGGCCTATACTATATCGGGTCCCATTACAAGTATTTACTGAACATTTAACCTAGTATTTTATAATTTGATCCAACCCAATTTTTTTTTCTATTTCCCAAAATAAACATCTTAACTTAATTTAAATAAATTAATTTTCCAATTAAATAATTTTCTCAATCCAATTTTAATCCGTTAAATCATGACAACTTTACCGTAAAAAATCTATGAGAAAATATATTAAATATTTATACATTCAACGGATTCACAATGACCAAATGATTAATTCCTATTTATGAACTTCATTTAATTTCGAAAACCATAAATTCATTTCCAGGTCATTTTCATTTTGGAGAAAACTACATTCATTTCTAAATGTTCCATATTTCTCCATTTTTACCATTTCTATCCATTTCTGTCCATTTGATTCAACATGCAATTCATTTATGGTTTTAACAAGCTAACAGAGGGACGGATTCAGCATATGCGATTAGGGCTCAAATGATTTATAATTAAGTTCCAATTGCTTGCCTATTACTTATAAACTTATTTAGTCACTAAGTCATTCCACTATAGTATCATGACTGAGCTCTCTCCAATGACACACCATTACGAAAGCAACTTGACCAATGCTAGTCCAATGACCTTGTCATAAGTGTGTTACCCTCATGTGATTTCTTTAATCTCTTTGTGATAGATCTATTCTCCCAATATAATCATATTTTATCTCATGGTAACCATTATATCTTCTTTCATGAAAATTCAATTACTATCAAATAGTAATTAAGTTATTTATCACAAAGACGAATGACCCATGAGCACGTTTACTTTTCGTCAACCTTTTAATGCAAATGAGATTATATCATATACCCATGTCTTGAGCTATGAATTCTATTGTTGTGAATGATGTTATATATTGCAGAAGTCGTATACCCAGTGCACCAGCTTTCTATTCCTTATCTATTTGAACTCAGACTTTTACTTATATCAAAGTATATGAGTTATAAATACATAGTCCATCATCCACTCAAGATTAAAGTATGCCACACTTTGAACGTCATAAATGAATAAATCCATGTATTGTCAGTGCAGTTAGTCATATTTATGTCTCTATCTTCTCAGAGTCATCCGCTTTGATGCCCAAGGCAAGACATCTCCCAATTGGACTTGATAGACGATATATTAGTATTTCAATCTGTTTGATCATTTCTAATTAGACTAAGGACATGTTTAGGTTCATCTACTAATCTAAGTTGTCTTTTTGTATTACAATCTAATCATGTAATACCACTTAGTATTAGTTTAAAAATTAGACAACTAGTGAGCCAATATTCACTTCTATTTTGCTTTGCATACAAAAATCACATGAGGACATTATACAAATTATATTAATGTAATCCATGAATTATTTTATTAACCAATCTGTTCGAAAAATTACAAGTGTACATAAACAAAAATACTACACTTAGGGCAATGGATCCAACAATGAATCCATCACCCAACTGCAGATCTGATTACAAATTTTCAAGGAACCACCCCTATGTTTCCTTATTCTTTAACTCAACAACAGCCCATGCAATAGGGTATATTTGATCATTCCCATCTTTTCCCACAACTGATAAAATCTTACCTTTGTAAAACCCTTTCAAGAAACATCCATCTAAACATATAACAAGCCTACAAAATTGCTTAAACCCATTTTTCAAGGTTGTAAAACAAACATACATTCTCTTAAATTTTGGGTGTGATTAACAGTAGGTCACTCAACCACTAGCTTTATATTGGCAGTTAGATTTATCTTTCTTAGAATAAAAGCATAATCATACAAACGGCTAAACTGAAACTTCACTCTACCTTTAATTTGTTCTAAGACACATGCCCTAGATCTACCATATACACTTATTTGCAAGTTCACCTCCAAGTCCTTTTTTTTTTGCAAGCCATTGCATCTGAACTAGCTTTAACTAAGGTAACACTCTCAACTTGCTAAGAAAATGCCTTCAACTAGCTAACTCGACTTTTTCAAAATGTTACAAAACATTGGTGCTCCTTCTAAAAGGTCTTAATCTTGAAAAATCCATTAGTACTATCTTTAGTAACATATATAAGAAAAAGACAACCAACACATTTACACTTAGCTCTTGTCCTAAACTTTTCGTTCCTAATGTACTTAATATCAAATCTTTTAGCTATAGCATAAGCTGCTAAAGCATTCTTGAACTGAGTGTTATCAGTAAAACTCATTCCAAGCTGGAATCTAGGTATTGTGGCCGATGTATCAAATAACACACTTTTCCCTTTCTTACAAGCTAACTCACTATCTGAATCAGTTTCATAACTACCTAATTTAGAAGACCCTAAATACTCAATGTCATCTCTATTAGACCTACCAGAATATGCTTCTACGTCATTTACTTTCCTACCATTTATTTTATTCCTCTTAAATTCACTGTGAGGTCTTCGAATTTAGTTTAGGTTAAAGACCAGTCTTCTCATCGGTACTTCATGGTCGTCTCGTTACAATGTCGTCTCTTCCTCGTCGTGATGCCAGCTCGTAAATATGAGACACATTCCACAAATCTCCACCTTGACTCGTATTTTTCATACCTCCTTTTTTGAGCCCGTCACAAGCCTATCTAAACCTTTGTAAGATACTCACCACATCCATACCAACGTTTGAACTTGAAAACTAAAAGACATTTAATTGGAATCCACTGCCTAACCTAAAAGAGTCAAATTTTTTAGACTAACATCGAGTGTAATGGCCTAAATTCAAGGTTATCGGAACAGTGGTTTTGTAACCACAAATCCAATTTAAAGAGAAATTTATTTTAATATTTTTGCATAAATATTCATATGATAGGAAAATTTGTATGAAAATATCGATAAAATTTTTTTACCGATTTAGTGGTTAGTTAAGAAAAAGAAATTATTGAAGAAATTAGGTAAAGATAAGTTATCGAGACCTCGATCTCGTAAAACCAAGTCAAAAATATTTTTATAAATATTTGTGAAATGTTAGTAATATTGTATTAAAATTTCACGTTTGAGCGGTCAATTAAATGAAAAGGACTAAATTGGAAAAGGAGTAAAAGTTGTTAGGATGATTAAATAGCTTAAGTGTTTAATTAGAAAGGATTTAAAAAGCAAATAGACCCAAAATTTATTTGGGCTGGACTGCAAGGGCATAAAATCAGCAGAAAAATGGATGAATTAAGGGTAAAATTGGAATATTGCATTATTAACTAAATAAAACTAGGACTAATATGGAAATATCTAGATTTCTTGAGATTTCTCTTCATTCTAATAAGCCAAAACGCCATAGGAGGGGTTCTTTAAGCTGGTTTTGCATAATTTTTGCACCAAGTGAGTTAATCCTTGCCTTTTTCTTGTAATTTTTGTGTTTTTAAAACTTTTACAACTAGGTCCTACTATTAAATTCATTAGTTTTTGATTTTATGGATGAAATTGAAAGTCACCATGGTTGAGTGCTGTAAGTATATGAATATTTAGCATGGAATTTAAGCTTTAATCTTATTATATGATGAATTTATGGAATAAAATGTAAAGGAAGTGGATATTTAGGACCTATTTGTAAAAGAGTGTGAAATTGAAGTTTGGTGCTGAAATTATTATTCCCAAAGGTTATAAGGTAGTTTAAACTAATAGAGTAAAGTATTAATTGAGAAAAATCAGCTCAATTGAGAGGTTAATTGAGTAGGGACGAAATTATCACTTATTAAAAGCTTAGGGGAAAAATGGTAATAAACCTCTTGCACTAAAGCAGTTCTGGACAGCTTTAATCAACAAGGTTTTAAATTTTATGAGTAAAAACCATAAGTAAAGGACTTATTTAACTACAAAAATAGATTAATGGTTTGTTTAAACACAATATAGTGAGTTGAAGAGGAATAAAAAGAAAATAATAAATAGGGAGGGCTTAGAAGGCAATTATTCAAATTTAAAGTTCAAGTGTGACAGGCGCACCTTTCCCTTCCTTTTCTCAAAACTGGAAAAAATGCATAATAGGTCCCTTAAAGAAACTGCTGAAAAAAAAATTGCTGAATGAGGGTGTGCCACAGGCGGCACCAAAGGTGCCAGTGGCAGAGGCGGCACCACCCTTTTGTATCATTTTGGTACATAATTTTGTTGTTGTACCATTTTGGTACTTTTTTAATTTTTTTTATTATTTATGTAAAAAACCCTAAATTTAACCATAGTAGTAGGACCATAACCATAATTTGACCTAAAACAATCTATACATAGCACAATCATTTGTCATTTGGTTTAATAAAAGGTTTGATATATATTTTAAATTCAATAATGATGAATTTTTAACTTCGAAAAAGTAAATGAACTAAATTCTTTAAATAAAAATTTGACACTAAATTTCAAATATACCAATTGTAAAAAATACTTGAAAATTATATTAACCTTCAAATTTTTACTCTATAGCTTAACCCAAAATGATCAAACAATCCAATGCAAAGCGTAGGTAACCATACTAGTATAGATAACATGTGGTTTTCATTTTCTATTTCCGTCTGCATTAGGAGATAGTGATTAAATTTTAATTTTGGCTCCTATAATATATTGAAATTAGAGATTTAATTTATATAATTTAATTTTTGATATAATTTAGTCTTCTACTTTTATAATATCGTTATTTAATCTAAATAATTAATATAATTATTTCAATTAAAATACTTATGCCAATTTTTCTTAATTTTAAAAACACTGTTCCAACAAAAAAAAATTTTATTATGATGAGTTGAAATAAGTATTTTAAATAAAGATTCACATAAGTATTTTTAATGTTATTTTTATTACATTATTATTAAATGAATATTTTTTAATCAAAATCTCACACTAGGGGATTTAACATAAAAACTTTAAAAATAGTATCAACTGAATTTAAATTTTTAAATTTGTAAAATAGAGGGATTAAATTCTTAAAAATAAAACTACATAAACTAAATTCTAAATATAAAAGGTTAAAATATGATGTTGGTCGTTATACTTCTATAGAAATTAAAATTTAATCCTATACTTTAAAACATAAAAATTCAAACCCCATATTTTTTAAAATTTAAAAATCATATTCCGATCATTATTGTTGTTGTAGTTTCCGTTAAAATTTGTCAACATAATATGTTTCTTTTTTGTAAATCATATGTCATATCACGTGAGAGTAACCTAATTAACATATCAAAATTTTAAAAAAAATTGATGGAAAATACTTATGATTGGAGTAGAATTTTTAAAATTCAAAAAAATATAGGCTTAATTTTAAAATTTTTAAGTACAAAGATTAAATCTTAAATTTTACCAAAGTACATGGACTAACAACTTATTTTAACCAATATAAAAAAAAAAAAAAAAAAACTTCTACTCTACCATTAACAAAAACGGCAGCGTTACCTTTCTTTAATTTTGCCTTACTTTTCTCTCACTGACTCGTTTTGCAAGTTTGAACCTCTTAATTTTCATAAATTCTTTCAAATTCACCCCTTTTCCCCCTTTTCCCTTTCCTTCGCCATCCAAACCACTCCCCGATCTCCTGCAACTTTTCTTTTCCAGGTATGTCTGGCAATGACGTTGTGCATTGATATTAGACATTACTACTAATAATCTGCTTTTTGTAAGGTTTAAATTCTGATTTGTTCACTGCTTCTTAACTTGGTCTTGCTTAATTGTTTTTGCTGGACAAGAACCCTGTTATTTACAATTGACTCTTATGAGTAAATGAATATTTTAACCTTCATTTACATATATTTTGGCTATTAGTTTGCTGGGAAACAAATTGCTTTGGATGTTTTTTGTTGCTTTAATAAGGATGCAGTTTCGCTCACCTTGTGTTTGTTGATTTGTCTGACACATAAAACTTTCATATGCTTGGTTTTCATTAAGGAGAAAAGTTCGGACGAAGATACCCTTTTCATTATAATAGAAAGTACCAGTCTCTAAACGATCAAATCTTTTGACTCTCAAGCCTAGTAGATACGGTTTTTTTTAGGTATGTTTTCAGTTTAAGTAGTCTAGATTCGAATTACTCACAACCTTTATGTTGGTTTAAATCGTGCTTCTTTGCTCTGTGCCTTGAGATGGAGACAACCCTCTTTTTTCTGTACTATTTGAAACTTATTAATTTTTCGGTTTCACTTGGATAGGTTCAATGGAAGTTGATGATGACAACAGTCCATCAACTTCAGCTGCAGTTCCAGATGGCGAAACCACAGTGCCTACAGCTAATAGCACACCGGTTCAGCCTCCAGCGGTCCCACCTGCAGTTGTACCACCAACTATTGCTTCACTACCAGCAGTTGTGCCACCTATTGCTCCAATACCTGCAGTTCGCCCTCCCGTCTTTAAACCACCTGTGCCTCAAAATGGTGAGGTGAAAGCTGTTGATTCAGACTCTGACCATGAGGATGATGGGCGAGCTACTGCTGGTGAATATGAGATCTCAGAAGAGAGTAGACTGGTTCGAGAGCGGCAAGAAAAGGCAATGCAAGAACTTTTGATGAAACGCCGTGCTGCTGCACTGGCAGTTCCTACTAATGACATGGCTGTCCGGACTCGACTTCGCCGACTTGGTGAACCCATAACACTTTTTGGAGAAAGAGAGATGGAAAGACGGGAAAGGCTGCGAATGATTATGGCAAAGCTGGATTCTGAGGGGCAACTGGAGAAATTGATGAAAGCTCACGAGGAGGAAGAGGCTGCAATTTCTGCTAAGGCAGAGGACATTGAGGAAGACATCGAATATCCCTTTTATACTGAGGGTCCAAAAGAGCTTCTGGATGCTAGAATTGATATTGCAAAGAACTCTATTGTAAAGGCAGCTGCACGTCTTCAGCGTGCACGGAGAAAAAGGGATGATCCAGATGAAGATATGGATGCTGAAATTGATTGGGCTCTAAGGCAGGCAGGGAATTTGGTTCTTGATTGCAGTGAAATTGGTGATGATAGACCGCTTTCGGGTTGTTCTTTCTCACGCGATGGAAAACTTCTTGCCACCTGGTTTAACTCTGACTCTTTATTCTTCTCTCCATTAAACAATAAAGCTTAATCTTAATGCAGATCCTTTCTTGCTTTGGTTTACAAATTTCTTTTTCCATTGTAAAAAAGAGTGGACACAAGTTTAAATTCTTCAAATTTCCTGTTCTTTGAAGTGCTAAGTTTGATCCTTTTAGGGTAGTTATAAAATATGGTTTTGAAACCATTAAAGGTGACAAGAAGATTGTAACTTGATTGTTTCCCTTTTCTGCAGCTCTTTGAGTGGAGTTGCTAAGTTGTGGTCAATGCCTAGGGTAAGCAAGGTTTCTGCCTTAAAGGGCCACACAGAACGTGCAACTGATGTTACTTTTTCTCCAGTGCATGATATTTTAGCAACTGCTTCTGCTGACCGAACTGCAAAGTTGTGGAGCTCTGATGGATCTCTCCTGAAAACATTTGGGGGCCATTTGGATCGCCTTGCACGTATTGCCTTCCATCCTTCAGGGAAGTATCTTGGTACAACAAGCTTTGATAAAACATGGAGATTGTGGGACATAGACACTGGCATGGAGTTGCTTCTCCAAGAAGGTCATAGCAGGAGCGTCTATGGAATTGCCTTCCACCAAGATGGATCTTTAGTAGCATCCTGTGGACTTGATGCACTTGCTCGTGTTTGGGATCTGCGCACTGGGAGAAGTATTCTGGCTTTGGAAGGCCATGTGAAGCCGGTAAGACATCATGGTTATGCGGTTCTTTCACTTTTTATTACAGTCATGGTTTCCAAATGCTACATGCAGAGTAGCATATTGTGTTGCCCTAGTAGCAAGAATACACTAAAGTACCTGATACATACAATATACCTAGTAGTAACTAATATAAATTTAACATTGTTTCCTTACAGGTTTGAAGTTTGTAAGGCATGGAAAATGATAATTTTGATTTTAGCACATATGGCCTCAATGCTTCAAAAGCAAGTTTTTTAAATTTTCCACCAGATTCCCGGATCTGGGAGGAAATGCTGCTACAATTATTTTGAAGTTTTTAAGGCTTAATTAGACAAGTAGAATGCATAGTGTTTAGTTGCATTGCTTTGTTAATAACTTAACATAAATCTATAGAAGGTTTTAGGAGGCAGGAAATTTTTTCTATTAGTTGAAAGATAATTGATAGCTAAAAGTCCGCATATCTCTGCCACTCTTTCCAGGTTCTTGGTGCTAGTTTTTCACCCAATGGCTATCATCTAGCCACAGGTGGTGAAGATAACACTTGTCGTATATGGGATTTGAGGAAGAAAAAGTCCCTGTATATCATACCAGCCCATTCAAATCTTATATCACAAGTGAAGTTTGAGCCTCAAGAGGGATATTACTTGGTCACTTCTTCTTATGACATGACTGCGAAGGTATGACTCCTTTCTGAACACAAATGCCTTTATAACTGAAGTATAATTTTGAATATGCCATCTAAAGCTTTGAATGTGATCTACCAGGTTTGGTCTGGAAGAGATTTTAAGCCCGTCAAAAGCTTACCGGGTCATGAAGCTAAAGTCACTGCTTCAGATATTAGTGCAGGTAACTTTCAGAAATTTAAATAAATTATGCATGAATCTCTCCTCTTTTTCCTCTCCCTCTTTTTGCATCTATTCTTGAATAAGTAAAGATGATCTCTTCTTTCATTTGTATACTGCTGGGTGCTGGTTATTACTCTTTTTCCCTTCACCAGAACTTCTAGAGCACAATCTGTGAGCATTGGCTTTAAAGTATTTTGACATCTTACGATGTCTTATGGTAGTTATAGATTGGAACAACTTAGACCATATGTTAGCAGTGCAGCAGTTGAAGTTTATGTGACTCCATTATTTAGTTTACGTTTCGTCTCCCCTCTTCTCTGCTATCCTCAGTCTTATTAGGACTTAAAATTTAGTGACTCTGAGGGGAGGGAAAGGGGGGGGGGGGGGTGATTAATGCACCTTCCCTTTGTTTCTATGGGTGATATCAAGCTTAAGCAATAAAAGCCCCAGACCCTTCATTGAGTTCTCTTTTCCGTTTTCTCCCCTAACCACTTTCAAGGGTGGAAAGGGGGGTTAGGGTCATCAAGTTTCTTATTTTGCCTTTAACCTGGATGATTTCTTAGCTTCATTCAATGGAAATTTAGTGGTCATCTTTATTTTTTCTATAACCATTTGCGTTAACATCTTTGCATGTTTTCATTTTCTATCCTCCCTTATTGACTATCAAATACCAAGCAAATAGCAATACAAGTAATCCTATATAAGAAAACTGAGCATTGATTTGGTGTTTTGCATGGCAGATGGGCGATATGTTGCGACAGTCTCTCATGATCGAACTATAAAGCTATGGACTGCTGGTAACATTGAACAGGAAAATGATATGGATTGGACTGAGGGTTGATTTGGAGAAGTTTAGGTGGTTTTTGTAGGAGTGTATCTTTCAACATAATTTTTAAAGTCAGATTAAAACAATATTGTTGCTGTAATGGATTAGAAAGGGACTTGCTTAAAACACTTTTTTATATGAAAATCCGGCTTCATAGTTTTCACTCTTTGTTTTATTGTAAGCGAGAAAGGATTTCTGCATCCGGCCACGTGAAAATGTTAACGCTTTGGTTTAGCTACCAATTTGTATAATGCCGCTTTCCTTTTTCACTCACAATAAATTTTTGGATAAATTATTACTCAACTTTGATCTCAATGATAAAATAGTCACTCAACACTCAACTTTAAAAAAATAGCAAATCAATCACAGTAATCATTTTTCATTACAGATCTAACGAAGTTATTATTTTTTGTTACAAACTTAACGGAGTTGTTATTTTCCATCTTTCTTCCTCCTACCCTCCTCCTGCCACTGCTCTCTCATTACTCTCCATTTTCCCCACCATCCCTCTCTTACTCCAATTCTCTCCCTCTATTTTATCATTGAGATCAAAATTGGGTGACTGTTAATGTAATTTATTTTAATTTTTTTTATATGTAAATTGGTTAATATGGCTGATATTTACTGCAAAAGTTTTTTTAAAAATTGCAGAGAAGCTTCAAATCCGATCCTTGACAATTTTATTTTTCTGAGCATCGCTCACAATTTTAAGTAATACTATTATTCATCTATTTTGTTTTGTTTATTATGAGTTAATAAATTTTATGGTTTTGTAATTTTTAATTATTATTGGTATTTTACATTAATAATCAATAATAAAATATCTTAATTAAAAATATATAAATTTAGTCTTTAAGTGATCCTTTATTTGACTCCAAAATTGGGTGTCAAGATCCACCACGTTGTCAGACAATATTAATTGGTTTAAAAGAATTTTCATTTTTATATAGCACTTTTTTTTTTAAATTAACATGAAGTCGACACAATATGCAAATTTTGAATGAGTTAATTACATTGTATATCCTTAAAATTTAATTTTTATTTTTAATTAGTCTTTGAAATTTAAATATCCTTAAAATATGATTTTCATTTTAAATTAGTCTTTGAAATTTAAAACATTTTCATTTCATCTCTAAATTATTGAAATTATATCAATAAAGTTTTTTAGTTATTAGAATCATTAATTTAGCCGGTAAATTAGATGTCATATCTCATCTAACATAATTTAAAATGAAAAATTTTAAAAATTATATATTGTAAAAATGAATATGAAAATCTTGATTGTGAGCTTTTGAAACTTTTATATAAGCTTTATCGTTCACTTTGTTTTTTAAATTTTGCTTTTAAAAATTATTTAACAAGGTTTTATTTTTCTATAAAATTTTTATTTTAAATTATGCCAAATAAAATTTGACATATTACTTAACAACTAAATTAACAATTTTAATAATGGAATGACTTGATTAATATAACATCTATAGTTTAAGGATGTAATTAAAATATTTTGATATTTATAAGCTAATTTAAAATGAGAGACATAACTTAAGGATATCTAATACAATTAACACTTGAAAGATTAAATTTATTATTATGTCAATTTATAAAAAGCCAGATTACCTTTCAACAATTATTGAGTTCGTGAAAAAGGATAAAAAAGATAATTGAAAACGTGGCGGTTATATTGAACTTTTTACAGGTGAGTGACAAAAATAAAAATTCAACATAATAGTGTGATCTGCAGCAGAATTTTCCCAAATTTTGATCTCGATCAATGATATAAATATTAGTTTACCATCACACTGCTAATGACGGGTGAATTTAGATGGACGGTGCATTTACCTACGGTTAATGTAAAAATAACGGTGGCGATGAGATTAAATATTATAACCACACAGTAGTGTGAGTCAAAAAGTAGGTTAAACGCACCGCACTAAATCGCCCAGCCAAATTAGGCCTTAATGGCTTAGTGATCGTAAAGCAACAAATTAATAACATTAGTGATCAGTAAAGCAAGCATAAGTGATAGTTTAATCGATTCAAAATGTCAAGAAATAAATAAACAAGTTTCTAAGCGGGTGTGGCATCGAGATGGTTGTGTTAGCTATTTGCTGTTAACAAATGTTGAATCCTGATTCACAGTAAGGTCAAGTAAGCCATTTTCAGTTTCATGGTAGAGCCTCCCCCCCCCCCCCCCCAAAAAAAAAAAAAAGAATCCCTTGGGAAAATACAAAGCAAACTTTCGTTACGATGACAGTAAAAGATTTGTATAAACTGATTACATTACACTAAAAAGAAAAATTGATACGTAGTATGATGAGAAAACTAAGTTTTATTGTTTCCTTAAATTTCTTTTTTTCCTCATTCAAGGTTGGAAGAGCGAGAATCTTTACCGCCAAGTGTTTGAATTATTGCTTCAAGTAGTTTAATTTCCTTATCGCGCTTAGAGATCTCTTCTTGCTTTGCTCGCAACTCTTCCATGTGAAGTTCAAATACTTCTGCAATCAAACAAGGTAAATCCAATATGAACATATATAATCATTACCCTAAAATTCGGGGGGGGGGGCGACGAAACAAGAGATGAGATTTAGGTACTTGTGGTGTTCTCGAGCTCCTTTGTAACCTCTTGAGCACGCAATTCGGCGGCCTTTTGGGCAGCCTCAGCCTGTCGCTTCTCGGAACGAGCACGCGCCGCTGCTGTGATTGCAGCATCTACCTCTCTTTCAAGCGTCTCCACCCTTTGTTCAAGGACCTAAACTCGCTAGATCAGGTTTAAATTGATTAGATCAAATCATTATTATAACCTAATTAATGACGTTCAGATCAAGACAATAAAAACACAGATCACAAATTCAATAATTAAGACCCAAAAGAAAAACCTTGATGGTTCGGGCTTGTTCGGAGGTAAGAGAGGCCTTGGCGAAGGTATCTTCGTCGACGAAAACAGCTTTTTTGAGAAGTAATTTCTGTAGAGAATCGAGATTTGAAGCCATCTCGGTGAGATTTGCTATGGCTCCTGTCCATCGCTCTTCGCTTCCTTTGCCCTTCACCTCCTGCTCCATTATTTCTGATCCTGCAACTGTTCTCAACATATCCATTTTAAACCTTTCTTGGGCTTTCCTTTTTCTTTTTTTCATGGCCTTCAATTCAAACCGTCTTCTTATTCCTTGATTTCGGGTTAGTCGAGTTGGGCCGTCTCCTTAATTTTTATTTGGGTGAATGCATTATTTAAATCATGAATTCAACAATTATTTTGAATTTTTTTTTTCAAATTAGTCCTTAAACAATTTGTAGGAGCAAAGTTGTGTAAGAGTCTCCAATTAGTAATTTTGTTTTAGAGGGCACCTTGAGCTTTCACATTCATTGTATAATTCCCTATTAGTCGTATTAGGATTAGGCATCATAGAGCTTGTCGATATTTATATCTGCTTCACATCATATACTCTCCTGTATTTTCTACATGTCAGATTAACACGTCATCTTGAAAGTTAATAGATAAAGGAATATGATCTGTCATAATTTGATATAACAAATTAGGTCTCTTTTTTTTTACATTTAATGACTTGTGCTTAAGCATTTTATGACTTCATTTTATATTTTTTTAGTATTTATTAGATTTTTATTTTAAAATTTAATTTTATGAATTTTTAGTGTGTGTTTTAACCTAAATGACAAAATTATGCCTTTGGGAGTTTAACAATCAATTTGAGCTTATGCAAGAGGTGACCAAAGCAAAACCATAAAGAGATCTTGCCACTGTGCCTCAAGTTGCGACACCAAATTTTTAGTGTCGCAACACAGAAGCTATCTGTCACTTTGAGAACTTGAATTTCAGCAACAAAACACTACAAGTGAACTAGTGATAGAGTCACGGCATTGAAGAGTGTGGGTTGCAACATTGAGTTTTAAAGTTGTAACATTGAGCTCCTAAGGTCATGACATTGAGGGCAATCGCCAAGATTGAGAAGTCCTAGCTATCCAAGGGCCAAAGTCACGACACTAAGGGATTATGGGCGATATCAAAGTTGCCAAATGACTTTAGGAGTAGGTTGTTGGTGATGTCACGACACTAGGTTCTTGGTGTAGCAACGTTGAAGCCTGATGAGGAAAATTGCTGAAGAACATTTTGCTGTTGAACAAGCCTCAAATTAAATTTCAAATAAGGGCATTCTTGTCTTTTTTAGGTTAATTTAGAAAAGATTATAAATAGCACTTTATAGGGTCTATTAGGGAGAGTAAAAAATATTATTAGATTTTTAGCCATTAAACAATTTCTTTGTTCTTCTTATTTTTAGAATAGGGTTTTATTTTAGAGCATATTTTTATTTTCATTGTTTTATTTCTTATCTTCTATTGAAGATATTTGCAAATGAAGATGGATTAAAAACATGAGCTTTATCGGATTCATATTATTGATTGAGCATTTTCTAAATTGTTACCCTTTTATTTTCTTGTGCCTACCAAGTGGTTTATGAAATGCTTATTTTTTTTTAAGTTTAATCATGTGCTTAAACTGTTTGTTGGTTTATTGATTAAGTTTATTGTTAAATTAGGTTGATAGCTATGTTGATTGATTGGGTTGTTCTTTTATATCGAAATTCTTAATATGTTAGAATTGACGCCTCTAGCGAAATATTTAGATAAATGAGATCGTAATGAGAGTTTATCATTAGATAGTTCGATATAATTGTATCAGGTAGTGAGACCAAGAGGAGAGCTTAGTTGGTAATTTCGAATTAGGATAAGATTGAAAGGAGATTCCTAGTTTAAAGTAGCGAGTGATTTAATTGGGATAAGTTATTAGCTTAATTAGAAATTGACTAATCAATTGACCATCATCTTATCATTTGCATTGTTCAAAGTAATAGGGAAGAAAATTAGATTAGTTTATTTAATTTCATAATTCAGAATTATCTTAAATAACCCTTTTATTTAGATGCATTAACAATTCATGCATTGATTAGATTTGCAATTGCTTAATTTTTTTATTAATTTGACGAACACATTTACCAATTGAAAATCCTTGAGTTTGATCATTTGAATACTTCCGTATTTTGTTGTAATAAAAAACTATATTACAATATAACATTGTACACTTGTAGTTACAAACTGCTTTTGAATTGTTTTATAAATTTGTTTTTTTTCTGCGCATGCGGTCAAGTTGTTAGCCCCGTTGATAGAGAGATTTTTTGTTTGGTAGTTGAATTATTTGGTGATATTTCGCATGCTTTGTAGTGAGATAATTAATAAACTCTAAAATTATATATACGAAGCTTTAGTTTTTATGCATTGTTTTATTTTTCCTTTGTTAAACTTTTAGTTTGTTTACGCGTTTAATTTGGTTGAGTTCCTTGTGTTTTTATCATTCAGTGTATGAATTGGAGTAGAAATAAGCTGATTCCATTTGATCTCGACCTGGAAAGAACGTTACATAACGCGAGAAGGGGATTATTTCCTAGGAATGTGTAACACTCTTAACCCGTATCTATTGCCAGAACAGGATTATAGAGTATTACCGAAGTTTATGAAACAATTACAGATAATTCATGTCATTTACTATTAATATTTGAAACTAATCATATCTTTTCTTAAATGGACCCTCGAGGCCCAATTTGAGCATTAGAAGTAAGTCAGAATTAAATCGGGATCTCAAAGAGTTTTTCGCAAAATTCTAAATTTTTTCTTATATACAGGGGTCACACGCCCACGTGGTCAGACCATGTGGCTCATACGGCCAAGTAACATGCCCATGTCTCAGGCCGTGTGGCATATAAGGTAGGACACACGCCCGTGTCCCTAACCCGTGTAACTCTCTGACTTGCAACTTAATTAAGTGTAGGGGATACACGGCCAAGTCACACACCAGTATGCTAGGCCGTGTGGACAATTTAATTTTCGAAAATTAGGCGCAGGATTCACACGGCCAAGGTACACGCTCATGTGCTAGGCCGTGTGTCACACACGGTTGAGACACGCGTCCGTGTCTCTGCCCGTATGCCTAATTTTAAGCATTCTATTTCTCAATTTTAAGATGCAGGGGACACACGGCCAAACCATATGTCCATGTGCCAGGCCACGTGTCTCACACGGTCAAGAAACATGCCAATGTGTCTACCCGTGTGGATAAAATAATGTCATTTTCTAGCCTTATTTCTCACCCAAATTTGCCAATAACCTACACCAATACTTGCAATCATATACCAATTAATTCAAGCATTATAACCAAACCAATTCCATCATCTAGCATGATATATCATCACATGCATTCATGTTTATAATCTTACCTTTTATAAATATACATGTTTAACATAACTCAATTAAACTATACTAAACACATATATATTTATCACGATTTAAACTTATAAATATACCAAAACAAACTATCACTAGCCATTCCAATGGCTAGATTACAAACATTCATTTACAAGCCAACAATTGGCCAAGTTAACCTATACATGCCATTATACCCAAATATGTTTACTATTTATACCAAAATGAGCTGGTGGATAGTGTGAAGATGTTCCGACCAATCTTCAACCTTTACGGGCTTCTGAGTACTATAAAATAAAGGAAATAAAACATAGTAAGCATTTAATGCTTAGTAAGTTCGTATAACAGGAATTAAATTTACCAACCATATTCATTTAAATAAGCATAACAATAACATGCTTCCCAACAAATTGGAAAGTTTGCCTAAACACATACACTCAATTAAACAAGTCAGTCACATATTTTACATGTACATCAAATGAACATGGATGAGCTCATCATATTACAAACTTTCAGGTATTTCAGAAACTTTCGAAACATAATTCATTTAATATCATAATTTCTTATGTCAGATATTTTATCCATTGAATTATTAAAATATCATACTCATGTAGTTCACATAAAGTGTATGAAACTGTAAACCGTCAATTCATAATCAGGGGTAGTCGTTAGGGCACTTAATTAGGGAGCACACTCTCGAGCTACATATTAGGATGCTTAGATGAGCTATGTAACAGAACACTTATCCAAGCTAAACAGGAAACTCATAAGAGTTTTAATCGGGGAGCTCATAGAGCTTAACAGATAACTCCGAAGAGTTATTATCAAGGAGAACCGGATAGCATAACAGGGAGTTCAAGCGAGCCATGTCTGGAAGCTCATAAGAGCTTATATCAGGATGCTCATGAAGAGCTACATTTATGTCCGCATCATATGCAGGATTGCAACCGATCGAATCATGTAACATGACGCTCGCAAAGAGCTGATGTAGTGCGCAACACATGCAGAATCACTACCGATCAGGATGCTTGCAAGAACTATATAACAGGATGCTTGTCTGAGCTATAATGTCCGCAACATATGCAGAATTATAATCAATACAGGAAAATACTCTATCCATCGCATTTCATTATTCAAACGGAACTTATCATTTATCACGCAATATCAAGCATGTGATAAATTACATACATTAAACATTTATACAATTCATACAAATACAACATTCAATTTAAACATATTAATATATATATATAATTAAGTTACATGAACTTACCTCAACACTTGTTCGTGTATTAAAGTCTACTAATCCAACACCTTTTCTTTTCCTCGATCTAACTCTTTGCTTGATCTTTCCAGATCTATATAAATGAATTTGACATCAATTTAATCCATTTCATACTCATTTACATTCAATTCACATTCTAAGAAAAATTACCATTTTGCCCCTATACTTTTCATAAATGACAATTTCGTCCTTAGGCTCAAAAAATAAAATTCATGCAATTTAATCCTTATTCCAAGCCTAGCCGAATTTTCTATATAACAATAACAGTCCTTATATTTCACAAAAATAAAAAATTTTCCATGAACATCTTTACAATTAGTCCCTAATTCACAATTTCATCAAAATTCTCTTTGTAAAAGTTGTTTATCTATCAACAACCTTACATTTTCTACCATAAATTTCAAAATTTTAGCATATTTATACATTGCAAAAATTTTATACTTTGATAACCTTGCAAATTAATCCCCAAAATAGATAAACTAAGTTATTCCGATCTTAGAAATATAAAAATTACTAAAAATGGGACAAGAAAACTTACTTAATTAAGCTTGATTGAAATTCTCTATCTTAGCTAGGGTTTTCATAGAAATTTTAGGGAAGATGATAATAAAAATGATGATAGTTTCTTTAATTATTCATTTATCATCTTTTATTAATTCAATTTCCAATTTAGTCCTATTCTTTTCTTAAATTCCCATGGATGAATCATCAAAAATATCTACTAACTTCTCTTAATGGTCTAATTACCATATAAGGATATCAAGTTTTGAATTCCATAGTTATTTGATACTTATAGCTACTAAAATTAAACTTTTGCATTTTATGCAATTTAGTCCTTTATGTAATTAAACATGAAATCAGTAAAATTTTCTTATCAAAATTTTCATACGTCTTTCCTATCATGATACAGACCATGTAATAATATTAAAATGAATTTTATTTTTGACTCGGATTTATGGTCCCTAAACCACTATTCCGATTTCACTGAAAATGGGTTGTTACAGAAGGACCCATCACACGTTGATCCACTAAGACAAAACCCATTTTCAAAGAACCATCGTTGCAAGTTCAGCAAGTAGGGGAACCCGATCTTTCATTTAGACTAAGACAAATGGTACATTATGCACTAAGAGACTATGCTATGCCTAATTTAGATGTTATGCAAGGCAATATCAATAGGCCAATGATCAACGCCAACAATTTTGAGATTAAGCCTATGATGATCCAGATAATCTAGAGTGATCTACAGTTCTAGGGTTTGATGAATGAAAACCCTAACCAACATTTTAAGTGCTTCTTAACTTTATATGATGCCTTTAGATATAATGGGGGTATTTGATGACGCTATTCATCTTTGGCTCGTCCCTTTCTTAAGAATTATTTTTCACCGAGCAAGACGATGAAGCTGAAGATAGACACCATCAACTTCTGGCAACTAGAGGGGGATCACTTTATGAGGCGTGAGAGTGCTTTAAACTGATGTTACGTAAGTGTTTTTACCATGGCCTACAGGATTGGTTGTAGTTAAAAACCTTTTATAATGGTTTGGATGGAAATTTAAGGTCTAGTTTAGATGGGACATCTGCGGGGGCATTCATGTCTAAGACATATACTGAGGGTTGCCAACTCATCGAAGATAGAGAAATGAATTCTTATATGTGGCTGACTAATCAGTTCACGTATAGAGTTAAACTACCAATTATGAATGCAATCAGCGGTGAAGATAAGTATCAAAAAATCCTTGAGAGGCTGAACCACCTCAGATTTAACTCGAATAGACCTCAGATTCCTGACCAACACCACTTTGTGAGAGTTCATGTAGCTGGCGAGAATGAAAACACTATTTAGGGGAATAACTAAGAGGAAAATTATGTTGTAGTGAACTGTATGGGTAACCCGTATTTGAATATTTATAACCCAGGGTAGTGTGATCATCCTAATCTTAAATAGGGAGGAAACCAATGGGGAACTTCCAACCAAGGGACAAGAAATTTTAACCACAGTAGGTGAGCTCCTCCATACCAACCTTCACAACCTTTTAGACCCCAAGATAAAAAGAGAAAACCTACTTTTTTGATGACCATTCGGGTAAGCAAGTTGGAAGAAGTGATCCATTTGATGTATGCAACTATGCGTCAAATGCAAGGTCAAACAAAGTAAATGCTCGAAGTGTTTTAAAAAATGTCAACACAGACATCCCTAGTAATATTGAGAATAACCTTAAAAAGGAGGGTAAGGAGCATGTGAAAGTTATTACTCTTCGTTCAGAAACAGTAGTGAGAGACTCGATCAGGCAAACCAATGTGGTTGTAGATGATGAGATGGGCGATACCCCAATACCTAATTCGAAATAGGGGTCAATAAGGATGAAGAGGATGTGAATGAAATTGATCAACCTAGTATGAGAAAAAAAAATTCATTTCCAACTAGGTTAGAAGAGACAAAGAGAAAGGATGATGAAGAATTAGTAAGTTTTCTAAGTATGTTTAAATCATTGAAACTCAATCTACCTTTACTTGAATTAATTGAAAAAAATGCCAAAGTACACTAAATTCCTTAGAGAAATAATGTCTAGGCGTAAGAGGATAGGTTAGGGCGAGAAATAGTTGTGAATGTCGTGTGTAGTGCGATTATTGCTAGGAAAATCCTTCCTAAGCTTAAAGATACCAGAAGCTTTACTATACATATAAAGATAGAGGGAGTAAATTTTGGGAAAGCTCTTTGTGATTTAGGAGCTAGCATTAATCTAATTCCTCTTTGTTAAGAGATACTTCGATTATTATGCAACTTACTAATAGATCTTTAATGCATCTTAAGGGTGTGTTAGAGGATATGTTAGTCAAAGTTAGACAATTTGTTTTTTTCGATTAACTTCATTGTGCTAGATTTTGAAGAAGTTTTAGAAATCTCCATTCTTAAGAAGGCCATTTTTGGCCATTTCTAAATCTACCATTGATGTAGAAAAAATAGAGCTCATTATGAAAATCGATGGTGATGTAGAGGTATTCAAATGTGTTAATTTCTATTCAAAAATGAGAAATTCTTATTATCCTGTTAATGCTTTTCATTCACTTAATTCCTCAAATTCTCATCATACTAATAGACTTGATTAATGGTATTTGCAATGGTTTGAAATTTTAGGTGTACATTCGCAACTATGAGGGAAGAAGCTTAGGAAAGATCTGAAGATTTGGTGGTGCTTTAAGAAGAAGTGACAGATGACTAACTTGTGGAAAAAGTGGAGAAGTCAATCATATAGCACTTATTTGATGGACATGGGGGCACAAATGATTGGCCTAGAAACATTTTTAAATTATTTAGCTATTTGGTGGTTGTGTATATTATTTAAATTTATGGATTTGAATTTGGATTTTTGGATTTTTAATTTTTTCATTTAGGACTAGATTTTATTAATATTTCATAGAGGTTTTATGTAAGGGGTTGATGAATTAACATTTGAAGTAAATTGTATCGAAACTATGGTTGGTGTCATAACACAGGGGTGTTAGCGTCGCGACATTGGCAACAATTTCGAGTAAAGATTTGTGGATTAAAATAGAATCAATGTCGCGGCATTAAAACTCCATTGTCGTGGCATGATCGTCAATTTGAAGTTTGAGACTTCAGGCTAAAATCAGGGTTAATGTTGTGACACCGTGCTATTGTAGCTACGACATTATGAGCAGACTGTTTGAGAATGTCGCGACATCAAGACCCTGATGTTGCGACGCTTAAGTCAGATATTATGAAATACCCGTTTTCATGTCGCGAGTTGGTTCGTTTTTAGCATTAAAATCTCTATTTTAATACTCATTTACTCCATTTATTTCAGTTTTCAAGGTACTTGTTTTATTTGAAACCAGAGTAAGTAGAGAAAAAGCAGATTCTATGATTCGTAGGACAAGTTTTAAGAACTCGTTTCAGGTTGAAGCTTAGGTGGAATATGGATCATATGCAATGATAGCATTAGCGTGGAAGTTTTATCTATCTCAAGACAAATTATTCAATTTGTGTTGTAGTAGAGGGTCTAAAAGTCACAAGAAAGCAATATTGCACAAAAGAAACTAATTTTCAGAATTAAAAATTTTATTAATGAAAATCAATTGTGTTTTTAATGAACAATGAAGAGACTTTTTATATAGGTTAGTTAATTACATCCAAATAAAACTCTCAAGTATAATAAAACTCTAATTAATCTAAATAAAAAGTAGTTTTAAACTAAACTTTCTTGTTGATTAAGAGACATAAAACTTTTAAATAACTTAAAATGCTTAAAAAAAATCTCAAAATTCAAAATAAATTTATAATAAAATAATAAAACCCAATAAATATAATATTGAACTCATATATAATAACTAAGCTTAAAAATCTAACCCAATATGATTTAAACTCAAATTAAAGCCCGAAACTCATAATTTCCTATAATAATCCAATCCAAAAATTTTGCTCGCACAACCTTCACTAAAATAGTAATAACTTAAACTCTCGAACCCGAAATCGAGTGGTTCAAAGTGTATTGTGAAGCTAAAAGACATATTTTTTTATCAATATGAAGATATATTAGCCTAAAAATGCCTGAACCCCATCCAAAAATTTGTCACAAGTCATTGATTTTCCAAACTTAAAAATTGACACATTCAATGAATGAAATTTAATAAATTTCACTCCATCTATGCATGTATCACCCATCCCCATTTTGCAATTCAATATCATTACCGACTTTTCATGCACCAAAATATTATTCTCAACCATAAGTTTATCTTTAAACGTTGGCTTTCTCCTTGCAACATCCACCATTAACAAGTCATCATCTCTTTGTGACACCCTTTTGGTTGCCCTTTCTAGATCAAAGGGCACGGGGAATCTTGAACGCTCAAGCACCAAAGTTAGAGAGTCGACTCTAACATAACAGAGCAAATAGTTATAATAAATATCAAAATATGATTAATAGTATAATTATTGAATTTTAAAAATAAATTAAATCTATGATAATTTAATTTAACTCAAATAATTTAATTTAGTTTAATTTAAATTTCATTTCACTCTTTTAATTTTGAAAAAAATTCAAATCAACAGTGCGATGGTCTCCCCCGTAACAACTCAATTAATATTTTAGTATTAAAAAACTGAAGAGTCGGCAGACAAAGGTAATTAAAAAATGTTAAACTTCTAAAAACCACCCAAATCACGCTAAACCACGTGAACGGTGAACTCCATCTTTCAAGTATTCCTCGCCAAGTGTCCTGGACGCGTGTCCACATTTCCCAATCTTGTACGTACGTGGACCAATCACGTCAAAGAAACTGATCGGATCTCATCGCCTTGCTCTCGTCCACTAATTATGGTATCTACCCGTTTTAGCACAGCCGTTGTTTTGATCTCCTCGCCACGTTTCATCTTTACCATGTCCTTCCTTTACGTTTTAGCCTTTTGAAAATAGTTAATTAAATTATTATTTTATTTCCATTCACAGAAAAAACAAATAAATTATAAATTTAAAAAAATCGAGTGCTTACTTTGTTCAATTGTTCTCCAGAACCTACTGGAAATCACATCTTTTGAATTTAGGGTAAAAAAAAGGGAGCTGGCTTTGTTAACTGGTGAATAGCTTTTACTGTGTATTTCGTAGCCTTCCTTTTACGGTGAAGTTTTAAGTTTATTGCGGGAAAAAGAAATTTGTTTTTTTCTTTTCTTTTTTTCACTGGAGTAGTTGATCTTCAGGTGATAATTGTCTGCTTCAGACGAGTCTTCTGTTAAGAGATCGTTGATGTTTTATATTTCGTTGAAATTTGATTTTATTGTTGATTCCTTTAGATTTGGCTTTTCTTGTAGATGTGTATTTTGTTTGGTTGCTGAGAAAGTGCAGGAAATGAAATGGAATTTTATATTTTTTTAAACTAAAAACTAAGGTAAATCGGATACTTATAGCGTTTACATTATTATCTTTTTTTCTGTTAATAAAATTATAATTTTTATGTTCTGAATTCGTCTGCGGTTTAAGAAAAAGTTCGTTATGGAAATAGATTTACACGAAACATAATGAATTTGAAAATACTAGATTACTGTGTATATTCAATGCTATAAGGGATGCAGATTGAAGAAAATTACTCTTTTTTCTTCTTATTTGTATCCGTAGCTTTTAGATTTTAAACTTGATCATGATTCAAAATTTTGAGTTGGTTTAATTTCTGCAGAAGGGTTTTCCTAATTCGTTATAATTATTCTGTTTTCTTCGTCAGAAAGCTAAACCGGGCATAATTCTCTGCTATAAACATGACAGCGGATCAAAAGGTTGAATTTGTGTTTAGTGGTGGCTAAAGATCTTTGAGGAATGACTGACTTGTGCATGTTTGAGGTAAGTTTCTTGATATTATCTTTTAAGTTTATTCAGTTCACTTTCATGTTTAATTGTACACCATGCCAATAAAGCTTGTGCGGGATGCCATAATTTGAGCTTCTTGATTCAACTTGAGATTTGGTTGTACTTTCAGTTGCTCACTAGATTTCACGTGTCAATAGAACTTGCAAGTTTCAAGTTGTTTAATGTGGATTAGTGCCTCTTTTGTTATGATATTAGTAGTGGTATTTATTGAAAAATCGAGGATGTGACGGATTTGAAGCTTTTAGGCTCCTTTGTTTCAGGGTTTTCTGTTGGCAATTGACGTTGTTGATAATTTGGGATTTCAGGGTTCAGTGTGATCCCTTATTTGTTGGAGCAGGCTAGCTTTAAGTTCAAGTTTGATATTTATATTCTGATGGTGATGGAGCTATTTTATATGTTTATGTTATAAGCATCAATGGACTTCACCCCAGCATGGTTTTGTTGTTTTATTTCATGGTGCTTGTCAAGGATTGAAGCTAAGGTTATTAGTTGGAGATTAATAGCATTGTACTGAAAAATCAAACCTTTATACTAATTTCTTCTTCGGAGTGTTGTTTTAGCAAATGTTTTATTCACTTTAAGGACTAGATATGCCAATATTAGATTGTTTTATAATACCAATTTTTGTTGCAATAAAGCCATTATCTAATTTAATGTTTAAAACCTGGGGGTTGAAGTGTGCAAGAATGGGTGCAAGCATAATGTGGCTGACTTACCAAAATTACTTAGGAATAGGATTTAATCTGATTGGCTCATAACCAGATGGCTATTCTTTGAAGCATTTTTTTTTCAGATTTTTTCTGAGACTTCTTAGTTACCTTAATGTTTTTGGTTGCATTACCATTATAAGAAATGTTTGTTCCATCTAAGGGATGTATATCTATTGTTCAAAATTATTAAATTTCATGTTCTTTATTTTGGTTTCCTTTGATGAAGAATGACTGATTGACTAAACCTGACTAATTCATGTTACAGCTTGTAGATAATGTTTGGGATGAATTTGGAGCTAGTAATGATCATATAGTGCCTCATACTGTTGATGAATATGGATCTCAGTTCGAAGTTCAAGGTGATAGTCGAAAAAAACCACGACATGAAGTGATTGAAGTTAGTAGGAGTTCTGAGGATATGACTAAATACAGTGTTGTGGGGGAGAAGGAAAAAGGCATACATACTTTGACCAAAAACAGAATGTTAGAGAAGGGTCTGTTGTCTCACAGTCCTGATGGTATGTTTCCCACTGCCGGTGATAATGAATCAATCAAAGAAGTAACAAGCTTGGCTTCTGATGATCCAAGGTTGTCCAACTATGGTCTAAAAACTGTCGATATAGATTCAGTGGGGAGTGAGTTTTATTCTGATGATTCTATCTTAGTTGATAAGTGTGCTACAGAGGACAATAATGTTTACCGTTTTCCACTAAATCACATATCCAAAGCTGATGATGATCTCAGCTTTTTTAATAATAAGAATGAAGACAAAGAAAACAGTGATCTTTTATATTATGGCTGGGGAGACATCGGCAATTTTGAGGATGTTGACAGGATGTTCAGGTAGTTCATAAAATCCCATTATTAATTATTTTTCATGTTATCCTCTGCTATGCAACATCTGATATGTAGCTTAAGCAGGACCTTCCTTGTTTGAGTACCAAAATTCGTACATCTATAGGTATCAACATATATGTACCTGCACCTTATATGTTTGCATGTGTATATTTAGGTTTACAGAGTACTATTAATACTTATTCATTCCTATTTTTCTGGAAGGAGTTGTGATTCAACATTTGGGTTAGGGAGTCTTAGTAATGAAGATGATTTGTGCTGGTTTTCGTCTTCACAAGTGACTGAAAGTTGTCAGGATGCACTGAAGGCAGATACTAAACTTAATAATCTATTAGAGCATTGTGCAAGTTCAAGACCAGACAGTGCAGCTTCTGCAACAATTGGTTCCAGCAAGAAAAGTGTATGTCTAAGTGACGGAATAAATTCCCTTAATGTGAAAGGTGATAATGCTGGTGTAGCTCACATGTCCTATTTAAATGTATTCAAAGAAGAACCTGAAACTAAGGATGAGTTGACACCCAATGAGAAGCAGGTTAGTAGCTGGTCCTTGCTTCTAAATGTTACCTCTCTGTTGATTTTTATTTTTAATTTCAGATTGTGATTACCAATATGTAGATATCTAGCTTTTGGCACTTTTGGCAGCTAGAACTTATCTTCCTCCAAAAACCTTCTAGGCACTTTCCCTTTCTGAATATAAATTGCATTCTACAAAGATTAGTAGAAATATGACTATGGTAGGACTTTGAAGGAAAATGCAGCCTGCTATCATCCAAGAATTATATCTTCTTTATAGTGCATGTTCATGATTGATATAGAAGGTCCAATCTATAGTTAGATAATGATCTACATACTCCACTCTTGAGCTGGTTTCAGAGGAAAGATTCTTCTCTATAGATTTTCCTCGACATATTGTTGACGTGTTGATTTTTTTTTTCCAAATTACAGATCAGTCCAAAAAAGCAGTCAAAGCAACTGAGTGCATCAGGAGAGAGAAAAGATCAACATGTGGGAAATGGTGGTTCCTTTAACCAATATGGTAATATCAAGCACTCTGCAGATGTGAAGCACACCTTTACTGATTCATCCTGTCAATTCTTTTCCCCATCAGACCTTCAGCAGCACAAACAAAACATTGGACCTGATTCTGTGAGTTGCGTACAGACAAACATTCCTTATATGCATCTCAACTATAGCAGTCCTTTGGATCAACTTTTAGGTTGTCGAACTTCTTCCAGTATCAAATCTGAAAATAATGGTTACCCTTCTTCGACAAATGAGTCATCTTATGCTTCAGATCAGGTGCAGTCTATAGAAAGCTCTAGTGGGCCTTCATTTGGGGGTCCTGCCACTATAATGAATGAGAAGAGAAAAAAGCTACATTACCAACAAGATAAACAAGCCCCACTGAAAAAGAATGTCAAACATGCAAAAGTGGGTAGTAAGATGGCATTTTATGATCCAGTTACTGTTCAAAAGCAGGTCCGTCAATCTGAACAAGATGAAGGTCATAGTGAAGTTGAAGGAGTTAGTGTAGGGAAGCTGACACAATTAGATTCTTCAAATGATCAGCTAAGCTCTTGTATGAGCTCTGTGTTGGATGAAGTCTCACTAGAAGCATCTAGTTTTTGGCAGCTTCAACAAGTCATGGAAAAGGTATCATAGATGGAAAGATTTTGTGATCACATGTTCTTTTTGGCCGTTAATAAACACTGTAATTGATCAAGTTAAACTACTTGGATTTTTCAGTTGGATATCCGGACAAAATTGTGCATCCGGGATAGTTTGTATCGTTTGGCTAGGAGTGCGGAACAAAGGCATAATTGCACAAATACGAAAGGTGGCATCAAAGAGGAAAAAGATGAGGCTGGTTCATTTGTGGCCAATGAAACAAACAAGTATGTAGTTGTTGCTTGAAAGTGAATTTCTTAGTACCTTTTACATTGCACTGTCGCTTATAAGGTACATAATGATGATGTGGAAGTCAACACTTGAAACCTATGGTGGGTAGAAATATTTTTGAATTGTTTATATATTTGGCTTCCTGGAGATCAGGGACAATCCAACTAGCTTGTCCCAAAATCGTTATGTTAATAAAATAAAGGCACTCATAATTTTGAATTTCGAACCATAGTGCTAAATTTTTCTAAAGCCTTTTGATGTGCTTGTATGGTATTTAGAATGTTACATTTATGTACTCATGTCCAGATATGCGGATATGCGTTGGTATTAGATATCCCTTTGGAAAAGCCGTAAGGTGGGAATTTATTAGCAATTTGAGCATATATTGATCTAAGTCCTCTTCCACTTGCAAGCCTCCTTTCTGCTACTAGTTTTGTGAATAAAGAAATTAATAGAGGTAAATACAGCGATGGTCGGTTTGGCTGTTCCAAACTTTAAACTGCATGTTGCATCTTTTGAGTGTCATGTGTGTATATTTGTTCCTTAATTTTTATTTAATCCTGTCTTCCAATCAGTTGTTCTTGTAATTCAAATATTGGGTTCTTTCCAGGTGCACGCGATTTATGGATATGGAAACTGGCACAAACCCTATAGATAGATCCATAGCACACTTGTTATTTCACAGGCCTTCAGGTCCATCTCTAAACCGTACTACCGATAATGCGTTTAAGCCTCACGGCTTGGTAAGCATATATGCTTTTATCACATGTTCTTGAAGAAATTTCATGTTTCATTTCATAACCTCAAAGCCTTTATGAATAGCAGATTCATGGCTCCATCATGTGATATGCTGAAAACACAACGCATCGTGGACAACAACAAAAGCGGGTAACCACAAATTTGTTAACATCAGTGTTAACTCGTTCTAGAGTATATAGTTTTTTTTTTTTTTAAATTTATGGTGGTGTAAAATGGTCTTCGTAAGGCCTTCAACATAAAATGCAGTTTGGTTTAACATGGATGTAGTTTGTGGTGTTGTAAATGGTTGTAAATGGTAGTGGTTTGTGACCCTTTTTATCTGTCAGTAGTACATCAGTTTGCTTTTCTCAAACTATTCAGCGTGCTTGCCACCAATTCTCTGGAATCTCTTTTTATATCTGATGATGATAATGAAATTCTTTTTCATGCTATCATTTTGAGTAAAATTCGATTCAAGTTTCGAATTAAACGAATCGAGTTATTTGAGTCAACTCGAATTTTTTGAAATTTTGAGTTCGAATCGAGTTGAGTTTTCGAATTTGAATAATTTGAATAATTCGAATAATTTGAATAAATTGAATATCTAAATATAATATTTTACATTTTTATTTTAAATTTTTAAATTTTTTAACTTTTTCCTCAAAATATTTGTTCCCTTTCCATCTCAACCTCATTTTGCTTAAAATTCATTTCCCCAAAAATTTTACTTTCTTATTTATTTTTTCTCAAAATTTTATTCCAAAATTTTACTTTCTTATTTATTTTTCCTCAAAATTTTATTCCAAAAAATTCTCAAAACTTGTTTTTCCCCTAAAATTTTTACTACTCTTTACTTTTCCTTTAAAACTTTTATTCCCTTCTTGTCCTACCTCTCATCTATCCCAAATCCGTCTCTCATCTCAATTTTTTTAATATTTTTCTTCTAAAATTTTATTTTCCTATTTACTTTCCTTTAAATATTTATTCTCTAAATTTTTTTTATTTTCTACCTAAACTTTTACTTCTCACTATTTACTTTCAAATAAAAAAATTAAAATTTAAAAAAAAACCTTAAATATAAATAGTAATAATTTTATTTATATTTATTATTTATATTATTGAATTAAATTTTACATTTTATATTATTTATTATCGAATTGTTTAGTCATATTGAATATTTATATTAAAATTGAATTATTAATAATGTCATAAAATATTTGTGTTAAAGTTTTATATTATTAATTTCACATTTTATCTTTGAAATAATTTTTATTAAAAATTACATTTTTACATTTAATATATTTTTTAATTTTAAAATACATAGTGACAAAAATTTGAAGATAATTGAAACAATTAAATAAATAAAAAAGTTAACTTGTATAAAAAATATTAATAAATAAATTATGATATGATGTGACAGTGGTTACAAGGACTTAAAATTATTTTTTAAAATTTAATTCGAATAAATATATTTGATTTGATTCGAATTTTATTTTATTGGATGAAAAAATTTCAAATTAAATTAAGATGATAAAATATAATTTGTTAACTTAATTAACTTAAAATTTTTGCATTCGATTTAATTTGATCGGACGGTGACCTTTTCAACTTTTTTATTTTTACTACCCAGAAGATCCTTTCGGATCAATTTAAGTCTCCGTTGACAGCCATTGCCAAATGTCAGATACCAATTGTGTTCAGCTGGCACTGTTGTTTTTCAAAGCCTGAAACGCCTCCATAATGTTGTGCGCCACGCAATTAATCTGATTCGCGGCTCCAATTGGATTGAAAAAAATTGCCATTTTTTGCATTTCCATATGGTCCCAAGTACTGATGCTTCTGATTTTGTCTTGTCTCATTGTGGATTTCTAATGTAATCCAGTTTTTTAATCAACGCATTATCCCAACTTTCAACACGGAAATTCAGACCATGCAGTCCTTGCGAAATTACGATCTCTAAGGAGGTGATCCATTGTTTACATATCTATATTGGACATCTGTCATTTAGCTCTATGGATTTTCTTTTAAGTTTTTTGCCTAAACATTGCCATAAAAAGACACATACCTTAAAAGGGATCTTCATTCTCCATAGAACCCTGAGACATTGAATCCCATACCTGTTGTGCAAAATGTGTTGGAAGGCATTTTTAACAGAAAATGAACTTGAGGAATTAATTTCCACACAAATTGGTCAACACCTTGGAAAAGGGGAAAGTCCGTTTTTGTTAATTTTTTACGCTAGTCCTCGCCCAACCCCTGTGGAATGAGCTGATAATTCCATGTTTGTTGCTTAGGATGTATAAAATTGGGAAGGCTTCTTACGCCAAGTTGATTTTGCGGATCACTCACGTGTAACATAGAAGATCGAGTCTAATTGAAATCATATTACCTTTCCATATTTAGATTTTTATGCCCTCTTTACATATATTTCACTATCGGATTAAACCCCTTCAAACTCAACTCTAATGCTTTTTTCATAGAGCATTTACTCAAAGCTATCTGTTGGGTTAAACCAAGGTTCGGTGAACATTCATTAAGTTTTTTTCATAATGCTGCAAAACTCTTGCATATCTAAACTCATGTTCTTTTAAAATCGATTTACATAACGTGTCTTAATTACATATCTTATAAAAGACATATAAGAATGCGATCAACTCTATTAATTATGTATTCGGCAGCTTAAAGCAAGATAGCAAGTAGATGAGAGTAAAGGAAAACATTAATTTGATAAGTCCATGTCTTCCACCTTGGGATGTACATAATGACTTTCAAGTTGCTAATTTCAATTGCAATTTTCGAGGAGTGGTAGAAAGAACAACCGTTTATTATAAATTTACCCCTTTCGTATACCCAAATATTTGCCAGGTTGGGTAGTTTATTTTACGTCAAGGATACTTGACATCCACCTTCCACGCTTGTCCTAAAGGGCTGAAGAATAATTTAGACTCGTTCGAGTCAATGGACAATCTAGGTGACTCACAATATTGGGCAAGTGTTTCTTCCGGTACTCCACAGGAATGTATGTTTGCATTTATGAAAAGGTAGCAGTCACCTGCGAATAGTAAGCGAGAGACTAAGGTCAACTTTCATTAACATTAGAGAGAACACATTTTTGGCATAGGAGAAATGAACAAAGAGATAAAGGATCAACTTGTCATATTCCTCTCTGAAAAAGACTGATTTTGTAGGGCTACCATTCAATAGGACGTAATATGAAACCGTGTTGGCACATGAAAAATGATTTGACACTATCGCCTATTGGAGTCCATCAATTCCACAACGGCAAATATAAAGTTTTAGCTAACAGGATCATGTCTTACACATACAAGGTGCCCAGCACTTTTTTTTTTCTCTAACGAATAGTATGGATAATCTTGTTGCCCAAAATTACATTATCGAAGATATTTCTCCTATGCACAAATGCATTTGGTAAGGGATAGCTGTATATTGCATGATTAGTTTAGGACGATCAAAGCTTCCACAAAAATCTTGTAGGCAACACAGCAAAGGCTAGTTGGCTGGAAATCAAAGATCCTTTCCAGTATTTGTCTTTTAAGCACTAAGGTGATTAGATTTTTTGAAAGCTTAGGTCTAGCCGTCTCATGTTCAAAAGTTTTTGCAAAATTACAAGCAAAAGGAGCCAAAGCTCAGTATAATTAAACGAAAGCAAAGCTCCGAACGAGATTAAGCTTTTAACAAAAATGGCACAATTTAATGAGTTTTAACATTTTGATCGATACAAAATGGTCTTAATAGCAAGTAAACTTGAAGTTGGAATTGAGTAGCAAATCAACATGTTGAAATAAGTAGATCATCAAAAAGGAGCAAAAGAAGACTCAAGTATTGACAATTAGATCATCTAATTGAACAGTTACCTTGATGTGAAAGAGTCCTTTTCTTGGCTCTAGCTCTTGTGGTAATAGAAACGTGTCTATTGTCTTGAAACAACCAAAGTGAGAAAATTCATATGTAGACTTGCTAGAAATAACCATCATCGACATAGAAAAGATCCCATCTTTATCCTTGAGTGAATAATGTTAAAAAAAATGGATATTACTATAATAAAATATAAGTCTAAATTAAAAATGATCTAAGTTAGCTAAAATTTGTTAGGTTTCAATTAATAAAAAAAGTATGAGTTAAATATGTACAGATACTCTCGTAATTAATTTCTGATTGATGATGGGTTGATTAGAAATTAAGACAAACGTGAAAAAGTTATATATTAGGGTCATGGTCCTCAAATTACATATACGTAACTTTTCTGACATCCCATCTTCAAAAAATAGAGAGCCACCTTCTCTAAATTACTTGTGTACTAATTTAGAAGATCAAAATAGTAAGACTCAAAGATTTCAAGATATCAATGGATTTAGGTACGTTTTTACATCTAGTTCTGTTCTTGATAATTTGACATGATAGATTCTAGTTTATTAAGTTTTATATAAAGAGTTTTACTGTTATAACAACTGGCATCAAAGCCTCGTTATGTTGAATAATTAAAAATGAATTAATTTTCTATTATTTTTAGATTGATTCGTTTTTTCAGATTTTATAGATTTAATATTTCGGTTATATATATATTGATGTTCGAAGATCTATATTAAAGTTGTTTAGATCTTGATTATTTTGAATTTTTAAGATTTTGATCTTTAATTTTTAATTTTGATGGATTTTGAAGGTGTGTGCTTTAATTCCCATTGGGCAATCAAATAATAGTGATGTCAGTTGAATTCTATTACGCTATTGATTATTCGACAATTGATAATTCAAAACTAACAAGTTTTAGTTTTATTTGGTAATTGTAAATGGATTAGAATTTTAAGTTTACTAAAAGTATAATTAATGCATACTATGGTGTATTTATATGTAAATTTATTTTGTAAATTAAAAAAAAATGTTTTGGCACATCTCAATTTTATTGATAAGAATTACTATGATATGTTATTGCATTATTTGTTTGATTTAAATTTTAATTGAATTAAATGATTCATGTGTACATTATATCGTAATATCAATATGTTTATCATTCTCTTGATTTATCATGAATTCAGATTTTGATTTGAATCGTGACGGACTATATATATATATATATATATTATGCATTCTTTGTTAAAAAGATAAAATATATTCATGATTTGTTTCTTTATTATGCTTGAATTTGGGGATATTATTTGTTGTTAGTCCATTAGACATTTTTCATGAATTGATATCGAATTGATGCAAATATATGATTGTTGAATTTTCACATAACTCAGGGAAGATTTATCGATTCATATTTTGTTAGTTTTGTAAAGTGATGATTTTTAGATTGATTGCATGCTTCCAGTTTGGTTTTAGTCGACTATTAAATTTTTTTAAAGAAATCTCAAACACATATATTTTGAATATACACAGAGAGAGAATTTTTCTCTGCAGAGAATTCTCAATTTATGTTTTGGTAATTTTATTATATGTTTAGGTTGAATGCACGTTGAACCTTATTTATTAAAGTTGTTATCTTTTTTTTAATATGAGTATATATTTAATTTTTGGGTGTTTTGATAGTACATGTTTAAAGAATTTGATTTTAAGTTTGGTTTTATAAAATTTGATTTTGAATTTTAATCGTAAAAATTCTGATGGTTGCTTGTTTAAGTATTAAAAAAAAAGTCAAAGATTAAGGTTTTCGGGTTTTTTTTTCTTATGCTATCTAGGCAACCTTATTTTAGGTTATTTCAGAAACGGTAGTGCAACAAAAAATTTTAGTTTTGACTTTTGACTATCGGGTAATTTTTAAATTTGAATACTGGTATGTTAACAAGTATTGTAAAATAACTTAATCAAAGTAATAAGTCGCCAAAGTGACCTCTGTTGTGAAAAAATTATTTAATTTTAAAATATAATAGGTTGTGTGCATGTAATTTAAGTTAACTAAATATTGATCGGCCCAAAGGAAGATTAATATTAATCAAAATTGCATGTACAACCCTATTAATAAACAAGTGAGATTATTTGGTTTTGCATGTGAGTAATAAATCGTCTCAAAGGAAGATTTATTATTTGACATGGTCTTATTGTCAGTGTTCGATTACTACACTAAGATATCACTTACAAGTTAATGTTTTGTCTAAAAATAAAATATTAATAGAATATCTTATATTTGAGATGAGATTTAACTTTATTCAAATTATTTTAATTTAAATTTAAAATATTATGTGAGCTTGTTTTGTTTTATTCAACTATCATTGCATGCATTGAAACATTCAGGGGATAAAAGCCATAACTTACGTTCTTATCCTAGAACTAGTGTAAATAGCGGATAAAATCCATTGAGAATGATTGTCATGTACGTTAACGATGGTGTGGATCTTCTACTCAGTATCATATAGGTGCTTGATAGGAACTAGCCAAGAGCCAAAGAAGCCAAATGCCACCCTTGCGACCATCAGTAGTGGTATCTTTCCATCCATCAAAAGGCAATCTACTCACAACTGCTGAAACTCTAGCCGCTCGCATATTCATTTCAGTTATTATCATAATTTAAGGGTTATGGATTCTAACCAGTTCACGTACCGTTGGGATGAAACCATGATGATTCGTTTCCCTACAATTCCATATCAAGACTGACATGGGTTAGGTGTAGGGAGGGAGCTCTAGGTACCTGTTAAATCTTATCAGATCCTTGTCAACCTCATCGAAAACATCTCCACTTTTTGAAGTAGGCTTTCTCTTCCTTGAACAGTTACTGAACTCAGGCAAGCTTTGAATTTTTCCACATCGTTCTCTACTTTCAATACTAGGGTAGCTTGTAGGTCGTTTTGGAGGTGGGTCTCTGTCCACATGTTTCGAAATATCGACAGTGGTATCCTTCGAGTCCATGGCAAGTTGGCGTTGCAATAGCTCTGGTTGTTTCGTTAATCCCTTGACGGTGAGAAGGCCAGCTTTAGAGATGGCAAAATGGGAGCAGAGAGGATCAAGGTCTGCAACTACATGATTTTTGGTTGTATCGGAAAATGTGTTTTCAGAATCTTATTTCCGTAAATATTAAATATAAGTATTTACGGAGCTAATATAAAAATATATTAAATATTGGTCCAGTAATTTAACCGAATTAATAGTTAATAAAAGTTTAGGGACTAAATTATAAAACTCCAATGACTATAGAGTTTTAATTGACCAAAGGCTTGGAGACTTAAATAACAATTAGTCAAAGCCCAAAATAGTAATTAAACCATTTTAAAGTTGGAGTTAGTGGATGATGATGCCATTTCACATTTCATTAAATTAAACTAATAGTTAAATTATCATGATTAACCTCAATTAAACTAGATTAATTAGTCCATAATTATTATATTTATATATATATATATATATATATATATATAAAGTTAGTGGAGGAAAGATGTTGTCTTCTTCCTCATTCCTCCATTGCTGTCCAAGAAGAGAATAAAACATAAGGAAAAAATTCTATGGCATTCAACCATTAATTGTAAGGTAATTTCAAGTACTTTTCTTGTAATTTTTATGAATTTGGGGTCATGGGAAGTTGATTTAACTAGTTCATGTACCAATTTAGAAAACTATTAAAGTTTTAGAAAGTTGTCATTGTTGATTTCTTGGAGAATTAGGCTTAAAATTGATAAATTTTAAGCTTAGATTATGAAAATGACTAGATTGTAAAGTTAATTTAGCTTTATTGTTAACTTTGTTATATTAGGGACCAAATCAAATAAATGTACAATTTTTCATGAATGCTATTAGAAATAGAAAGTATAAGGTCCATAATTAGAATATATGAAATTGGATTTTAATCCGAAGCTAGGAACCAGAAGTTATGTTTATCCTAAGTTTAAGGAATAAATTGAATAAAATGTAAAATATGAGGAAAATCGAGAAATGAATTTATGTAGGTTCATGCACATCATAACCTTGTATGAAAGCGATTGATATTGATTTGTATATAAAATAATTGTATAGGTCAAGATTTGGACCAAAGTGGAGCTAATAGGGAAAAAGCAAAAATTACAGATCAATTCCTGAAGTATCCACTCTTTTTACATTTTGAACAGGTAAGTTCATATGAAATTTACTATCTTATTTTATGTTATGTGTAATTTTGTGTTTGATTTCATATATATGTTTGGATATAATTAGAACACTAGTGAAATTTGCTTGTATGGCTAGTAATGGACCGAATTGAAATGTTATGTGATTGTTGGTTATTATATAATAGTACAGGGTACAAATGTGAAAGTTGATTGATTATAGGGTATGTAAATGAAATATGTGGTCATATACAGGGTACAATATGAATTATGGTTGATTACAGGCAAAGGCGAAGCTAGAAAATTTTTTTAGGGGTGCCAAAATTAAATTGTAAATTTTATGGTAGTAAAAATGTAATTTTTAAAGGATTAAATCAAAATTTTATCATTTTTTGGGGGCAAAGTGTAATTTTACCTTTACTAATTTAAAATTTTTATGGGGACTGGGCCCCTGCTAGCCCCCTAGATTCGCCCTTGAATACAGGGATTGGTAATGATGTATATACAAAAATGATGCCCGTGAGAACTTAGTAAAAGGCTTGTATAAGATTCACATGCTAATAGGGTTATACACGCGCTTGATCAAAGATTTTACATGTTATAATGAGATTTAACATTTTTTGCAGATTCTTGGGTTATATGTAACATATGTTTAGTCTGGATGGGTAACCTGATATAATTTCAGCTTGTATGAGCAACCTTGATGTAATTTCAACTTGTATGAGCAATTCAGTTCACTCGTGTATCCAAGTCTGTTTTACTATAGTTTCATCGGGCGATATTCATTTTAATTGAAATGGAAAAGTTTGAAAATATATTGATATGAAATGATATATATTTTTATTTTGTTATGTGACATGAAGTTGGTTTGGTATTAAGTCTATTTGGCAAGTGACTAGTTAAAGCATTATGTGCCAAAGATAGCCAAATTGTATTCCAAAGTGACTGATAATTGTTATTCTTATATGTGATCAAGGTAAGCGTTGTATTTCCATTTGAACTTACTAAACATTCTTAATGCTTACTCTAGTTGTTTAACTTCTTGTAGATTTTTACTTTGCGAAACTTGCTGAGTTAGACCAATGAGAAGCACACATTATCCAGAGACAGTAGAATTATATATGTTCATTTTGAGTCTAGACATTGTGGCATGTTCATAAGGGCTTTTGTTATGCAAATGGTTAATTTGGAGTTAATGATTATGCGGTATTGTGATAACGATTGAACTTGTGGATTAAGTTTGATATGTGATCTAATTGATGCATGGTTTGATCATATGTGATGCTAGAATGTGTAATGATCTTAATTGGTATGATTTGGCATATTAAAGATTGTAAGTAAGATAGTTGGAGTGGCTAAGGTTTTAAATGACTTAAGAAGTGGTATAATTGAATGATAAGTATGAAATGTAATTGAATATATACATGCTTTGTGTGCTTCATGTTAGAATCATTTAAGTGCTAAACTTCCAAGTTGTACAAATATAACATGCTTGAATTGGTAAATGGTTTGTTCTAGATATGGATAGTTGGTATAGGATTGATTATGCTTTAATGTTGAAAGGCTGAATTGTATAATGTTGAGTGATTGGTTCAGGTGATTACATGCTTGAATTGGTTTAGAGTGGCATGATTTAAAAGCATCATATTTGTGATAAGTTGAAAGAAGTCATTTTGATATTGGGTTGAAAGCGGATGAATGTGTATCAAAGTGTTAAGTTGTCAAAAACAAGGGCAACATCATGACCTCGAGATTTCGACGTCGCAACATGGCTTGATAGTGAGTGACGTCACGATGTAGAGGCCATGAAATCACGACATCGATTCGAAATTTTGAAAACTTCACAATGGTCTTAATTCATGCTTGGGTTAGTAGAAGAATTTTCAGAAGTTCGTGTGAGACCCGAAAATAATTGTGTAACATATTATGATTGTGAATGATATTATTTACATGTTTGAATGATTGAATGATGTATAATTTTTGGTAATTACTCCGACAATAAATGTAACATCATGTAATATGGACCCAAAGATGAGATCGGGAAAGGAATGTTACTAATCAGACGTGCCACCCAAAATAGGTTCTCTTGGTTTCCTTCTACCCCTTGAGAAACCACCCTCTCGTTGCCTTGGCAATATCGAGCGGTGACGGTTCTGGAAGGGGAGTGTGTCACTCTCATTGCTGCTCGAGGAAGGGAGACCAGAGAAAGAGAATTTAGTGGGCCATTGACCGATTCTGATGTCCGGAGGATGGGATTCGGTTGTGGTTGTTCCGTAGTGGTCTTGGAGTGGACAAGTAGGCCCTCATTCTTTGACTGTCATTCATTCCTCTCCATTCCAGCATGTCCAAACTCCTTTTGAAGCGATGGAATCTCCTTTGAGGTGCTATAGGGTCGTCGGGAGTTAGCAACAAGGACTTGGAGTTTGACAGAAGTGATAGGGTTGGTAGCGGCTTTGGGCATTGGAAGGGAAACCGATTGAGTTTTAGGTAGGCCCTCGCTAGTGGTCGCACACGTGTCAGCTGGGCATGGTAGTATTCATGCAATTTTTAGATGACATGACTTGCTGCTTTTTGCCTAGGGCAGAGCTTTCCTAGTTAATAAGACCCGTTTTCAAAATTAAATTTTCTCCCTCCACAATGGCTTGTACTAAAGCTGCTAAGCCCTTTTGTTTTTTTCTCTTTGTAGTCAACGTTAGAGCCGCTGGTTGACTTCTTATCTTGCATCTCAAGGCTAGCATGGATCCTTGAAGATTCACCAATTTGGAAATTTCGATTACTAGTCTCTCCTCTCCTGGTAGCTTTCTTTCTTGGAACAACCATCCAATGACCAAATCCACTCCTATGATCTTCCTTCTCATCGTTTCTTGGTTCTGTAACCTTTTGACTTTCTATTTCGCTGTTTTACCTCCATCACACTATCAACCATAGTCGAAACCTTCACTGTTTTATCCACAGGCTTGTCACATTGATCCTTGACTGCACCTACATTCCCTTCCTTGCATGGATCTTCAGCTGTGATAACTTCGAAGCACGCTTCGCGTCTATGACCCATCCTTCCACAGGCAAAGCTGTATCGTAATCTTCAGAGCACAAAAACGTAACAAGGAAATAATCGTGACCTGGATCAATAATTTGTCATGAACACGAGGGACATTGTAGTTGATTAAGTTTGAAGTTTAAGAACTGAAACCCTACTGTTTCCTCATGAACCTGCTCCGAAGTTTCATTCTCTCTTCCTAAGAGAGGTAGATCTTGGAAAGGTCAGTAGTTTGTTGTTGTTGTTCTTCCATAGGAGCAGCTCCTAAATCAGAATTGTTCCTGTCTTCATCGAGAGTATCCTGGTCGTAGTTACCAAACTCATTGCCCAAGAGTGTGTCTCTATAGGAAATGGGTTTCCTTACTTCATTAGTGAGTGGATTGGAATTATGGTTCACTTTCTTCATACTTGTTAGTAGTTCGGCTTCTTCCTCCGACAAGAGGGCAGAGAGTTTCACTCATGTTATTTAAACATTCATTTTCATCTTCACTAGGCATCGGAATTTTTTAAATTTTGTAATTAGCACAAAGTTCCAAACTTTGTCCAGTAGTGACTACATCCAAAGGCACTCTCTAATGCCATGGCTTTTCAAATTATGCTAGTGTTGAAATTTCATTTTCGTCACATTTATGATTACAAATTCTAAGGCAATTATATAAATATATGTTAAATATAAGAAAAATTGAATCAAAATGTTAGAAATTGCTATATAGTGTCTAGTAGGATGTGATTTTTTAAAAATTTATAAAAACAATAAAAATTTCAAGGAAAAAAAGAAAAGGAGTAAGAAAATGTTGGTGAAAGAGAGAAAAAAGCGGATTATAGTCAGCCTGAAAACTTACACAATTGGTAGCTAAAAAAAAGTTTTTAGGGTTTTCTTCTTTAACTTGGCTAATCTAAATTTGTTTTCCCTCTCTAGTGTTGTGGATATCTGTACAGTGATGTAATTAGTATCTCATTTTTGGGAGGGAAGTGATTCCAAATTGGAACACATTTGATGCCAAAATTAGAAGAATCTAAAAGATCCATTCCCTTATCATAATTCCTTTAAAATACAACTCAACTCAACTCAAATATTTTATTTTTATTTTTATTTTTATCTATATTTATCAAACGCCATTAGAAAAGCCTCTTCATTTGAATTTCGGATCTGAGATTTCAGGTACCCGATCTTTCCCATTTCCCATTTCCCCTTTTCCTTTTCCTCATCTTTTAATTTATGATCGATTTATTTGCTTATTAATTTGTTAAAGAATTACTAGCACCTAAGGTTTTGTTCTCGTAGTCTTTTTTCAATTAGTTGGAAAAATAAACTTCGGTTTGACTGCCACTGCAGTTAGGTATGGATCTGCTTAGGTTTTTAATTCAATTTTTTTTTTTAGCTAAAGTATGGATCTTTTCTCTTTTTGTGAGAAATTAATTTAGTGGTTATGGGATTTGTTTTTTTGAAACAGAGTATATATAGGGATTTCAGTTTATGCTTATTCTATATTTTGGGCATGTTATAAATTGTAATGTAAATGACTTGTGGGGTTTTCATTGTTGCTGCAAATAGATAATTGGTTTTGATGTAAAACACACATGCATCAAGAAATATTTTTGAGGCTGGAAAGTTGGTAATATGCTAAAAAATTGCTATTCCCCCCCCCCCTTCCCCATTGAATTTGATTTTGTTGTGGCGTTCTTTGCTTATGAATGTGTTGTGAGTTCCACCAACGAGTTCACTAATGCCTGTTGCTGTTTTGATTATGCTAATGATCAGTATTGAGTAAATATGGGTATTCTGTAGAACTTGCATCATAGCCTTTTGGCTGATTTTTTTTCTCCTTTGATTTTATATTTTTATTCTACATTGCTGATCTTATTTGTTTGATGGTAATAAATGAAATTCCTTTTCTGGTGCTTGTGATCTGCTAAAATTTGGCATTACTAAAGTTTAATGCAAATTACTTGTTTCATATCTCGGCTACTGTCAGTTTGGCGGTTGCAAGGAACTGATGTCAGGCATGGAGGTCGCCAAAGATCAAGAACTAGTAGACGGAACTGTTGCACAGGAGTCTGGAAAATCCATGCCGTCATCTCAACAGGAGGTCTTGTTCTTATCTTCACTATGGGATGTTGATTGATTAAAGATCATAGCTATGTACTGGATTAAAATTATTTTTCTGGAGTTCTTCAGTTGAGGTGATTTACTCTCTTTTTTCTTATATCTATTTTAGGAGGCAGTTGTAAAGAAAAAATACGGAGGGATTATGCCCAAGAAGCCTCCACTTATCTCTAAGGTGATTTGTGCCGCAAGTTACAATTTGTTGCTTCTTGATTGTGCTGATTCTCTTCTAAGTTTTTCATTTTGATGTCAGGACCATGAACGTGCCTACTTTGACTCTGCAGACTGGGCACTTGGAAAGGTACTTTAAAGATTTCTCCACCACTGGACTCCACCCCCTACCATTCTTTTTTTTTTTTGTTAGTTTGGTATGCTAATCAATCCAGTTAAGCTGAACTTACCCTTTTTTTTTTTTGATGTTCTTGGATGCTAACAGCAAGGTGTTGAGAAGCCCAAAGGACCACTTCAAGCCCTCCGTCCCAAATTGCAGGTATCAATTCAATCCTTGTAAGAGATATTTAATAATATTCCCTTCTTGTGTAATGTAAGTTGACTTAATTTTGGTCCAAATCTGATGGATAACATAGTGAGAATTGTATATGTAAGTATGTATTTTAAGAATTGTAGTAAATGCCTCTGATTAGTGAGAGCAATAGAATAGCCAGTCCATTGTTAATGCTGCAGGATAGTGCTGTCTAAAGAAAGTTCAAATCAATATTGTCCACTTTTGTAGGATTCATTTATTGGTCTAAATTTTAGATTAATCTGGTCCACTTTTCAGATTATTTATATTGGTCACACATACGCCTCTTTAATTGGTTCAAAAGATAGTAAACAAGCTTTAATTGCTTTTAGATGTCTGGAGGGACAAAAGGGGTTTCGATAACAACTGAACTAAAATGGGTTACTTTATAGGCTCCATAGGGGGTTCTCAAACAACTGGAGTTTTTGGATTTCTTACTTTATATTTATGTTCGGAAATGGAAGATGATATAAAAAGTCTTGTCTAGCATCTGCACTAACATGACTTAAAGTTTAAGATAAGCAACTACCTTAATTACATCTTTTTATTTTGGTACTGTATTGACTTGGTGTGGTCGTTTCTTCAACCTAATTAACTTGTATTTCATACTGAATTTAACATTTTATAAAGAGCAAATGTTCCCGGAATCATGTTGTAATGGAACTTTTTTGCAGTTTATCTTTGTAATTTCAAGCACTTTACTTCCAGGAAAGAGAAAAATAGAAGGGTTTGAGATGCTTTTCATTGCAATTCTCCATTTTTTCCTGTCCAATATTTTTCCTCAGATGTGTGTTCCCATCGTCTACTTTTGATTAATCACTTGCCGTTATATCCCATATTGTTGTCTGCTAGTTAGTCGTTTTTCACTCATTTATTTAGTACTCTTATGATGCATGGTTATGATTACTTCTGCACTTTGACTTCAGCCTACACAACAACAAACACGATATAGGAAGTCTCCATATGCTCCATCAGATGTCGAAGGTATGCCTAGTTCATTTTGTATTTCACATTCTGATTTTCAGTGGGAAAATGGTGGTGATTAATCAAATTCAATTCAATTATCATGTCATTGTGTAGATGGAGGGAGTGGCCAACCAGAGGATGGGACTGCCAATGAATGAGAAACTGCCCTCAATCTTCCGGTTTTCCGAGAACTATCGATCGCTATTCAAATGCCTAGACAGGTAATGAGTAATTTTCAATTGATCTCATGGATAAACTTCGTGGTGAAGATGTTTCGATATCTGTTAAAAGTTCAACAAGTTACAAGATTTATGGAGTTGTGAACCGTGGGAACTGAAATGTCTATTGTTCCAAGGTTATTCTAATGTGGAACATGATTCTTCGTAATACGAGTAAACCACTTATATAACGAATTTTCCCTGTTTTACACTCATAGTTTGCTTCATTGTTCCGTGGAAAGGTGAAACCAATCAGTTCAGATTACCTAGCATGAACAGGGGTATAAAACATGTTTGCCCACAAGCTACAAGCTACTTGAATTTGATTCGGAAAAGAAATTTGACTTCGACTTCGACTTCGACTTGGTCATTGTTAAGTTGAAAGTTGAGCTCGAGCACCTAGTGAGTTGAATTCGAGATGTTATTAAAACTCAGTCTGGCAGAGATTTTTTATTTTTAACTGATACTGGAAAACCCTAATTTAGTAGTCTCGCTTGTATATCGACCTTCATTTTTACTTCCTCTCAATTGAGTTCCAACCTATTCAAGAATCGAATTTTAAATCCCACTCAAACTGCTTTTAGTAATCACGGTTGGAATCGGAATCTCTCTACCGCCTGTAATTTATGTCTGTGTATATCATTTTAGCTGCTGTTATTGGGAACTGATTAACGCTTCTCTCTGATAAGAAATGTAATGTAAAAACAGGTTAAAAGATTAAAAAAAAAGCATTAGCTAAAACAAAATTGGAATACGAAAATTTGTACTATAGGAATTATCGTTGTATCAAATTTTATAAAAATACATGGTTAATAAAATCACGGTTTTTCAATCCAATTGGTTCGATCGGTTTAATTAAAAAACTATTAAAATTTTAAAAAATGATAAAAAGAAATTTGATTTAGTTGGTACAATTGGTTTTTATCTTGTTCAACCAATCAATACTAATTCTTGAGTCAACTAATTTAAAGCTCCTTTCGAATTCAATCCGATTCAAACAACATTCGAATTCAATCTGATTCAAACAACATTATGAATTAATTTTGGAGTTGCTAACATATATAGTAAAAGAGTGTTTGATTCAGGGAATTTTATATTTCCGGTGATAATAATACAATTCGACTAATATTTTCATGATTGGATGAAGAAAATTACCTTGAACATATATACAATAATACTACCAACAATGTTAAAATTAAAAAATAAAAAAAAAAAAATTATTTTAGTCAACTCTATCCTTTAAACAAAGAAAAAACAAATCTTAATAGGTAGGGAAAAACAAAAGTGTTGAAGATGAAGGATGAAAAATTTGTTTGTTGGATAATGAAGGTGTTACAATAACCAAAGGGTTTACCTAATACTCTCCAGAGCAACAATAAGTTTCATCCCTTCTAATCTATCAAAAATTCTACCACCTAATAAGTAAAATGTATTCTTATATTACTTCATATTTCAAGTAAATGGACACTTTGCTCTATCCTGACTGCACAATTCCAATTTGTTGATGTTGAAGTCCAACCTCTTTTTTCCTCCAATTAAAAGGAATAGATTCTTTGGAACTTGAATGCACTTGTTTCTCTAAAATATAGGATTGCTTTTATACACTATATCTGTATGGGCATACATTTGAATTGTCAAAAGAAGATTTCACCATTTCACTAGTGTAATTAAACAACAATCTAGGATATCCTATTATTCTCCCATACCAATCCAAGTCTTATGCTTTAACCACAACAACTATCAGAATAGCCCACCTTTGAAATATGCATGTAAAAGCAGCTTTACACACAGCTGGAATTCTTTAATCCTCCAAATTCCAGTCGAGAGAGCTTAATGCTAAGGCGTGCACCTCATCATTTCATAGTGAACCCAACTCATTACACTACTCAAAAAGTCAAAACACCGATCATAAGCTATAATGCCGCAGTCAACAGATAAGGAAGTGGTAATATAAGATGATAGCAACCTCACAACAAACCCCAACATTTGCCTCAACCTTACCAAATCAATAAAGCAGAAAGCCTGATACTACAGGTTGAAGTAAATAAGAAACCCACATATTCTCTCAACCACTCAGAAACCCAGAAAAATGATACACAGCTTACAGAACATAATTAAAGGAAAAAGGCATAATCAATTCAATTCTAAGGAAAACTATTAGTAGTAAAACTGATTTTCCACGTAGTATACATTACCAGAGTCAACTATACATATTCATTACCTGCACAAGCAAACCTTGAAATCACTTGGAAACCAAAAGGATTTCTGGCTTCTTAGCCTTGCTAGGTGTGTTAGCATTCGAAGGCGCGTTTGCCACAACCGTAGCAGCCGCCTTTGCTGCTGCTCTTGCACTCTTATCCAGCCTAATCAGACTTTGCAATGCCAATATCGCTTGTGGTGCCAAATCATGAGAGGCCCTCGCGTATAGACACCTAATGGCGATCGACGCAGCGTCCTTTACATCTTGTGAATTGGAAGGACCAAACAAACAATGACCCAAAATTGTAACCACCGGCCTCAAAAGTTCCCAAGGTAAAGGGATTCTCACACCCTTTTTCTCCAAATTCTCGGCATCTTCTTTATTGATACCCAAATTGTCCATCTCCACCACCACATCTTTAATCACATCATCTTCACTGCCCACGTCGTCGCCGTCGCGGCTTCTCCTTCCGTTACTAAGCCCGGAATCCTTCATAAAAAAGTGATCGTGTCCGTTACTGTTCCCGTTACCGCTTTTGTAGTGATCGTGATCGTCCCCGTCCAATTTGGTTCTGCAAGGACAATCTTGCCCCGCCCAAGCGGCGGCGAATGTACAAAAGTCCAGCTTAGACCAAGCCGGCATTTGAAAGACTTGTTTGTAATAACAATCAAGACCGGTTCCAACGATGACGGCTCGCTTAGTAGACTTTACGGCTAAAAGTGGCTCGAGCGGAGGTGATAAAACGCCGACGGATTGTCTAGATCTGTCATCAGCGGGCTTGTTACGAGGAGCATGGTACAGAGAGGGCTGAGAGAGGTCGGGAATTTGGACGAGGAGAGGTTTCCCGGAACGGGATTTGACTTCGGAAGAGTAAACGGCGAGGAGAACGGCTTCGAAGCCAGAGAGGGAAGGGAGGGAAGAAGAATCCGAGGTGTGGATTCGGGAAAGGTAGGTGCCGGAAAGAAGAGGGAGGAAAGAGAGAACCAGGAGGCGGAGATGAGGATCAGAGGATTGGAAAGTTTCGTAGAGCCATTGACAGAGAGGGTCAGAACCGGAGCCAGAGGTAGGAGAGGAAAGCGCGGAGGAAATGAGGGAGTAAGCGGCGGGAGAGGAGAGGAGAGAAAGAGCGGGGCGGTCGGAATCGGCTAAGGAGGAAAGAGTGGTTCCGTCGGAGGGGAGGAGATAGGAGAGGGATAGGATGCGAGAACGTTGTTTAGAGACGGATTCCCACCAGGAGTGCATAGGATCGCTGTCAGTGGTGGTGGTGGAGGGAGGAGGTTGGCGGGCAGTAGAGGAGGAGGTGGAGGAGGAGGAGGAAGGGGAGGGGGAGTTAGTGGAATGGTTGTTGGGGAAGTCCATGGCGGAGTTGAAGGTTGTTTGACTTGCGTAAGACTCTTGGGGTGAATTCAACTATAATTTTGGGATTTGGGCTTATGGTTTTAGCAGCTTATTGACTACAGGAGTTTTAACTTTTAACTGAGGCTCACCTTTTTTTTTTTTAAATTATTAATTACGATGAAAAGTATCTTTATTAACCAAATAATTACAGTAATTTAATTGCTGTTAATTTTGAAAGTGAATAAATAATGATAACTAATCACAATGTTGATATTTTTCGTCAATTATACATTTTTTTTATTAGTATAATAATAAATTTAGCTCTTAGAGTTTACATGTTTAATCAATTTGATCTTAATTTAACAAGTTTAGACTGTAACATTTACACATTCTGTCAACCTAGATCTTGATTTAATAAATTTAACCTGTAAAATTTACACATCCTATCAACATTTATATAGGATATATAAATGTCAAAGGCTAAATTTGTTATTTATCAATTAAAATGAGGTACAATTGACGGAAAGCGTTAACACCGTGATTATTTGTCCTTATTTGGTCACTTTTAAAATTGACAAAAATTAAATAGCTTCAATTTTGTTGAGATCGGTCATTTTGCTCAATTTCAAAATTGAGGACTAAAATATATTTTTATCTATTTATTTAACTATTGTTTAGGGAGGTTTGTCTTGGACCTACAAACAAAAGCTATTGTCCTCATTGAGGGATTTTGTCTCTCGTACCCCAACGAGAGCCCAACTCCGTGAAGTACAAGACTACAATATTTAAAAAAATTAAAGGTCTCCTCGAAATATAAGAGACCAAACCCTGCCACAAGGACAATACATTCTGTTCGAGGGTGGGTCCAGTCGATTACTTAGTGGATGACACTTCAAAGACTTATCCCTAATAAATATCATGAATATTTTTTCTTAAAATATATAGATTAGATTTTTTTTTCAAAATATCTTTTAAGTAACTCGTCACTTATACGAACGTCAAGGTTCTTAATTCTTTATAATAGTCACGATTGATGAAATTATTTTATTATAACTTCAACCCTTGAATGTGGAGATCTATATTAATATTTTCCAATATTTTCTCAAGATTCTTGTAATTAGTTTGATTTAATGTAGTTTGTCTTTAACTTTTATATTTAATTTATACATATTTAACTAGATGTAATAGGATCTCAACACTTATAGGTGTCGAGTTTCGAGATTTTTTTTTTTTTGGCATATTGATCTTGACACCTATTAATATTGAGGTCATGCTATCTTGTTCCCAAGCTGAGTTAAGAGCTCTCGTAAACTCGTTTGAGACTCGATTTTGATTGAGTATGACTTCAAATATGAATGTATGATATGTTTGCTATTTTTTTTTCAAGTTTAAAGCTAATTATAGATATGTTACATTCCGTCAATTGCTGTAACATTCTGTAGCTCAGGTTCGGCGACTGAATCAAATGAGGGGTGTTATATTTAGAATGACTTTCAGAAGATAGAGGCATAGATATGACTGACAGTACATCAGATTGGACCTAAGAAGAATTGATTTTGAATCCATTTATGGATATATTCACTTGTGACTTCTAAGTGTGACATACTTTAATACTAAGTGGATGACAGACTATGTATGTATGACTCATATACTTTGATGTAAATAAAAGTCTGAGTTCAAATAAATAAGGAACTGAAAGTTTATGCATTATGTATACGACTTCTACAATATGTAATGTCATTCACAATAGTGAAATTCATAGCTCGAGATATGGGTAAATGATATCCTCTCATTAGCATTACATGGTTGATGAAAAGTTAATGTGGTCATGTGTTGTTCGCTTTTGTGATGAATGACTTGATTACTATTTGATAGTAATTGACTTTTCATGAAGGTAGATGTAATGGTTAAGATAAGATAAAATAAAATCATATTGGGAGAACGAATTTATCCCAAAGAGATTAAGGATATCTATGAGGGTAACACACTTATAGCGATGTCATTGGACAAACACTGATAGAGTTGCTTTTGCAATGGTATGTCGTTGGGGAGAGCTCAATCACGATACTATAGTGGAATGACTTTGTGACTAAATGAGTTTATAATTAGTAGGTGAAAAGCTGAAACTTAATTATAAATCATTTGAACCTTAATCGCATATGTCCAATTGGGCCCTCCACTAGCTCGTTGAAACTAGAAATGAATTGCATGTTGAATTAAATGAACAAAAATGAATAAAAATGATAAAAATGGAGAAATGGAAAACATTTGGAAATGAATATGGTTTTCTCAAAAAATGAAAATGACATGGAAATGAATTTATGGTTTTCGAATTAAATAATGTTTGAAAATGGAATTAAATCATTTGGTCATAGTGAATTCGTTGAATGTAAAAATATTAAATATATTTTCTCATTGTTTCTTTTACGGTAAAGTCGTCATGATTTTAACAAAGTTAGAATTGGTTGAGAAAATTATTAAATTGGGAAGTAATTTATTTAAATTAGTTTGAGATGTTTATTTTGGAAAATAGAAAAACAAATATCGAGTTGGGTTGAATTATAAAGTACTGAGTTAAAAGTTCATGAAGTGCTTATAATTGTACTCGATATGTGAGAGGCCCAAAAGCCCTTTATGTTTAAAGAGAGGGACAACAAGCCCTAATTTGTTTAACTAGGGTTGTTGCCCACTGTACTCTTAATTAGATTATGAGCTATTTTTCTATTTGAAATAGACTTCGACAATTCAGTTGGAGTTTCACCTATTCTTCATATAAATAGATGGCATCAGTAGGGCTAAAAAATACAAATTTGAGATATTGTTATTTTGTCTGAAAATAGTGAGAATTTATTTTCTAAATATAAATTCTATTTTCCGGAAAAACAATTCTACCGGTTTCTGTTGAAAGAGATTTTGGTTTCACACTGAAAGTAAAAACAAAAACTATTTCTAGTTCAATATTTGATTTGAATCATTAGAGTCCACACTCGAAGTAATTTGTGGTACGAGAATAGCAGAGAAGGTCATTCGGTTGAAAGCCAGGAACAATAAGGATCAGTCTAGTCAAAAACACAAGTGCGATTTCGGTAAAGGGTTTTTTTGCTATAAACATCACAAACCAGCTCAGTTTTTAAAATTTTTATTTTTCGTTATGCAAGAAAACCATTTTCAAAAAGGATTTTTTTCCAACATTGAAATTTTAAGTATATTGATGAAAGAAACTATGAGAATAAATGTTATTAAAAAATTTAGATTATATATATAAATGATAAGATTAAATTCAGTTGAGTACTTACTAAGCTATTCACGTAATTTAATGCGTTTATTTTAAACGCATAGGTAAAAGAAGTAGATAAAAGATACAAGGAGCACTTCTTCATGAGGATCTCATCAACTCTCAAAGTTCAAGTTCTTTTTGGTATATATAAGTTTTAGAATTTAGAGATGGCATGTACTTAGGTTTAGTATGAATATGATTTCAAAATATGATTATGTGCTTAAATGTAACATCTCATACTAAGATCTATTATTGGACCGGATAAGAGGTGTTACAGAGATTAAATTCATAACTTTCATAAAGTACAAGAACTAATAGCAGAATTTAACCAATATATAAATGAAAATACAACTAAATATATTTTTGTCATTTACTTAAAAATAATGTCGAGTGCTTACTTCTCAATTCCAAAATTTATCCTTTTGTTGGATTCGATTGGGAAGCTAATAAGGTAGCTCATATGCTTTAGTATAAAGAGGGATTGATTGAACCCTAATTTCATAATTAATAAATAAAATAAGCAATTATCTTACTACATCTCATTGCTAATATTTTATTATTTTTACTCCGCGAGTCTAAGGGTGAGTATGGATGGGTGATTAGGTGCGATGCGTTTAGTCTACTTTTTATCTCACACTACAATGTCGCTATAGTATCTAATCTCACTGCCACCGTTATTTTTACACTAACCACAAATAAATATACTATTTATCCAAACTCACCCTAATTATATGTGTGCCACTGTAAAATATATTTTTTACTGTACCTAAAATAAAATTAGGGTAAATTTTTTCAAAATTCAAGAAAACTTCTGACAAAAAAAATAAAATAAAGCAACCATGACACGTATACGTTTCCCCTACTAGTGGCACCGACAATTTTTCCCAATTCCCACATGCTCCTCTCTCCACAATAAATCCCCCGCCCTCCTCCATTATCAAAGTCCTCTCATTTTCTTCCTTTTCCCACTAAACCCAATTGTTGCCTCCACTGTTTCCTCTCCCAACAATGGTGGCATCAAACTTCTCTCTTGCTTTGACACTCGCTGCCATTATATCTGTCTGGGTGGCCGCTGATGCCGCCCACCACCACCACACGGCGTCGGCTCCTTCCCCTTCCTCCGTGGACTGCTCCTCCCTCATCTTGAACATGGCCGACTGTTTGTCCTTCGTATCCAGCGGGAGTGAAGTGTCGAAGCCTGAAGGAACTTGTTGTTCTGGCTTGAAAACTGTGCTGAAAACCGACGCTGAGTGCTTGTGTGAGGCTTATAAGAGCAGTGCTTCTCTGGGTGTTACTCTGAATGTCACCAAGGCCATGACTTTGCCCGCTCTTTGCAAAGTCTCTGCTCCTTCTACCACTAACTGCGCAAGTGAGTGACTTAACCTTTTCTTTCCTTTTCAAACCTATATACTAGTTTGTTTATAAACATAAATTGTGGGATCTTGACTAAGATAAAATCACGAAGCCCCTTTGGGTTATTGTTGGGTAACTAAAATGTGCCATTTTTTGTTGCAAATTTCTATTGTAGACAAAGGGCACGTTTGAAATTTATGTATTATGAAGCATCCTTTTCAGGTTTTCATGCATTCATTCATTAACAAGAGGGAGAAAAAGAAGAGATTTTGGGGATTTAGAACTGATAACTAAAACTGTGTTTTTTTCCTTGGCAGTATCTCTCACACCTACTGGTGCACCAGGTCTGTTCTGATAAATCTAATCCTTATCTTTTCTTTGAAGTATTTCAATGTCATCAAATCTTTTGTTCCTTTCTTAAAATAAAAATTTTAATTGATGGTGAATCCAGTTTCATTTAAGAACTCAAAAAGCAGTCAAGTCACGCCAATTCCAACCCTTAAAATCCAAACAGGCTTGACCTATGGTGACCCTTGTTTAACCATAAAAATTGACTTGGTTTCCCCTACCAAATTTGTAGGAATGCAACCATCAACATCGGCCAGTGCGCCCACAGCATTGTCTGAAGTAGCCCCTGCGCCAGCTCCTGGTAGTTCAGGCTCCCCATTGCTATCTGTTTCAGTGGGATCACTTGTGGTAGGCCTCATGATTGTTTTGGTGTCTGGTTAGAGGTGAAGGAGAGGGGGTATCATATGAAAAATACCCATTTTGATGTTTAGGGACATGATTATCGGATACCCGTATTTAAATTAGTTTGTCTTTTTTGTGTTTTGATGTGTTTGTTGGAGAATGAAGATTGAAGCATTCATTTAGTGGGTTACTGGAAAACTATGATTTAGGTTTTGGACCATCCTCTGGATACATTTTTTTTATGATTAGTTCCTTTCTCATTTATGTGTCTGATTTAATGCTTAATATTGATACTTTGGAGGGTGATTATTTTCCTTTAGAGATGTCATACAAAAAATCAAATTCTATTTATTTACTAATAATTTGTCTGTTTAATATTATAAGAATATATTTGAAATGTATGAACAATATTTTCTCAGAGATAGAATAATAATTTTAAAACCGAAAAAGAAATGGAGCGAAAGACGCATGTGCTAGAGCAGCTCCATCATTGATATGAATATGAAAATCTATGGGGCGATTAGTCATCGTTATTCAAAGCGGTCCAGATTTGTATCATATGGAAGACATTGGTTTGTTCGGAGGCCTCAGGATGTGACAGCGCTATTCGTGTTATGTTGCTACAGACACCACTTGTCTGCCTGTCTGTGTACGGCGTGTGCGAAACTTCTTCTGTGAAAGGATACAATTAGTCTGTCTTTTAGGCTAAAAAACACAGCCGATTACCGTGAAGTTGAAGCCCTAACAAACAAATCAAGGTTTTCACGATAAGAGCGTCGAGTCAGTCGAGGGTTTCATTGAATTTATTAAGATTACAAGAGGGCCTACCTTCGCCCCGCTGCACGGACACTCTGTTGGGGCTGGATATGGAGTCACTGTTCTTACATTTTAAACAAAGGACTCATTCATATATAAAGATTAAATTATATCACACCTACGATATAATTAAATTTTTTATATGTAAAAATATATTTTTTAAGATTTATTCAATAATAATTATAAGCGGAATGATAAATGACTTATATAATATTACGCTTCACTAAAACTTCTCAATTAGTTTCGAGCAAATCAAATAATATCATCATCGACCATTTGGCCCTCACCATGACCTTCCCTGTTAGTAACTTGTTTAACAAGCAAGCTCGCTCAGTAATTTTCATATCAAATCTCAAGCATCACGTCTCATTGGAGATGACTTTAACCACATTATAATGTCATTCTATCTAGGTCTATGCGTTATGCTACTTGGCCTATGCGTTATGCTACTTGACTAACTAATAACAAATTGACACGTGGTACCTTGGTTACAAGGGACAAGGGATAAGGGACAACCAATATATATAAAGTTACGAGCCTAAGAAGAGAATGAGATCTAATCTACAAAATCTCTACCTCCTTCATCCCTTTCCTTTTGTAGCTCCATGTGATATGTATAGACTCAATTTGACCTAGAAATCATTTCAATAGCAAACCCAAAAATTAATTTCCCAAGCATTAAAATTGATTAAAATAATAATTTTAACCCGCAAACTGATCAAAACAACCTAACTAGAATTTCAAGGGTTATTATTATGACCCATATGGCAGTACACATAGCAATATTCCTATCAACGAAGATATCATGAGACCTACCCTGGTTACCAACCCCAAAATTAAAGAAACACAACCCAAAACCAAAATGTCAGCTCTCAACAATTCTCTAAGCTCCAAGAGCAATTTAGAAGCTTGTAGGAGCAGTTTAGACAGTCTCAAAAGCTCCAGTAGCAACAGAAAACATACCAACAACAATAAGCGCTCTTACAACGTAATATTTAGGAGCTATTAACATGTACTGCTAGGAGGCAGTGCAACGATAAGGAGGAGGGAGCCTCTTCGGTCGGGAAGGGGCAGGATCATAATCTAAATCAAGGAATACGTTAACAGAGAAATGAAGCGGAAAATACCAAAAGAAATTGGCAGGGATGTCCCACAACGTGGGGATTCGGAATATGTACCCCCAACATGTTCCTTTGCAAGAAGCAATGTGGAGAAATGAAGTTAAAACTTTGCGCAAAGAAATACAGTATCTGCGAACCGCTCAGATGGGTAAATGGAACGGATGTCGGATGCCAATGACCTTTTGGCTCCACACATTACTAAACGGAGGCCTATGACGGTAAGAGCGGTCCAACCGATCACCTGTCGTAGTATAGAAGCTACATCGATGTCCAGATAGTTTTAGATGAGTTAAAGTGGAAAGTCTTTCCAATGACTCTTGGAGAAAATGCAAAATATTGGTACAATTCCTTACAACCAGGGCTGGTTAAAAATTTTAGCAAGTTGTCGGTGTTATTTGTCAATCACTTCCTAGCCAACAAAATAGCCCTGAAGTCAAAAACTAGTCTACTAGCAGTTCATCAACAGCTTGGAGAATCAAACAGAATTTACAAATATTGCTGGCCCTGAACATAAGCATCTCAAGGACATATTGATGATTAACGGGTCGAAGAAACTTTACCAGTTACATGAAATATAAGGTAAATTAGCAGAAACTGAAGAAATAGATAGTGCGACAAGTTCAAGGCACAGTTCGAGCTCTTCGTCATAAGATTTTAATCAAAATAGGAGACAGAAGCAAAGTAGAAGCCATGAAAGAACACACCAAACACTACGATTAAACATGAGGGGCAACAATCTCCGAAGTTCTCCTCTTATCAAAGCTGACGAGTAGCCAGACATCCTCAAGAAAAGCTCCGCAGGCAATTACATTTCACTGATGATCAGAGACAGTGCACCAAGGGCTCTTGGAACAAGTTCGAATTTTACACCCCTTGAAAGCCCCCATATAAAAAACATTGTGCCACATCGAACACCTGAGGGTATTGGAACCCCCTCCGCCTATGAGGCTAGGCTCGAGACGACGCTCCTTGTTGAGATATATAAATGTTGACTGAGTTTCTTCATTAAAATTATTTAATGTACATTAAGATAAGTGTTCTAATTTATTATATAAAAAATTAGTGATGTAATTTGATAAAATTTTAACTTTATGGGTATACACAAAATTAACATTAAAAGAAGAATATGCGAAACACTTACACCAAGTTTGGTTGGGATGAATGGAATAGAGCTGTAATGGAATAGAGTTATAATCAGTAATTCAATTGTTTGGTTCAATAGAATGAAATAGAGTTGTAATAGTATTCTTGTACTTGGTTAAATAGAATAGATGTTGTGATAGCATAAGAAAAAAGGCTTAAATGAGATTATTGTTATTGTTATTATTAAATTTTAATAAAATTATTATTGAATATAATTTAATAAAAATAATAAATAATTTAATCATATTTTAACATAATTATTATTAAATATAATTTAATAAAATAATGTATAATTTAATAACATTCTTAGTATAATTATTATTAAAATATGAATTAATAAAAATCATAATATATAATATTAGAAAAATAATATATAATGTATTTTATTATTTTTAAACGACAATGCATATTTAATGTATTAAAATATCGTTAACGAAACAAACAATTTAATTATCTTTTAAATTACAAAGTAAATGATTAGAAATAATAAATAGCTTGAGAATTATATTTTACATCTAAAAATGTTTATACATCAACTTGCAAATTATATTGCGGATTATCCAAACATAATATTTTACATTCAATTGCGGATTATCTTGCGAGAATGACTAGTAGCAATGAGGATGTTTTACAATTGTTTGAACAACCTCCAAGGGGTTTTGGTTTAGGATTATGTGATTCTTATGTTATGTTTTCTTATCACCCAAAAAAAACATTATACTATAAATGATACAAACTCCCTGGGATCTATGATTATTATGGGTAAAAAAAATCTAAGAACAAACACCTAGCTCATAAGAAATTTGGGTCCGAATTAAAACTTATCAGATCTTGAATTCTGTGAAATGACTCGAAAAACGCTTCATTTCTTTTTTTCAATGGACACCAAATGATAAACATTATTTTTAATCTGAATGAGCCTGTATGGAATAGGACTGTAATAACTTATTACAGCGAATCAAACAATTGTTTAGTAATGGACCCATTGATTTGAACTGTAATGCATTGCTATTACAGTCAACCAAACATGGTTAATGGTGCACATGCTGGAATAGGTAACAATGGTGAAAATACTTAATGGTGAACGTAGTGCAAAATCCAGAAAAGAAAGCCAGAGCGGGATATGCGAGCCTAATGGCCTCTGCGAAGCGCTTGCATGATTTCATTCTTCGACGACCCACATTATCTAAGCTGGCTTGGTTATCAATTATTTTCGTTACTTGATGCCCAAAATCTGATTTTATGTTCATTAAACTTTATAGATCTTCATGTTAACATAAATTTTCATATATACCTAATTTATAATTATAATTGTCACCATGAAACATCCCGATCAAGACCATTCCAAAAGACAAAAAGTCCCCATACCTACTCCAGATATATCCCTCTTTTTTGTTTTAGGTGAGCCAGCATTGAGGACCACTCAAATTTAAACATTGTAACCAATTTCTAAACATCAAATAAACAAACAAAACCCAACATCTTACATTTCTTCTCCATAGCCACATTTCCCCACATTCTCACCCTTTAAAAAACAACAACAACAAACAAACCATTTCGGCATTTCCAAGTAAAATTCGGCCCCTCTTGAGTTGTTCAACAAGGCCAAAACTCAGCCTTTTTCACCTTTGAAATGCTCTCCAGGACTCCCACTGGCGATACGTGCCCCATCACCGTCACCCTCTTGCTCTCTAGCTCTATACTGAATGATGTCACCCCTGCTTTTTTCCAAAACAGTCACACACTCCCATCTTTTTTTAACCAATCATAAAAGCCATCACTTCCTATTTACTGCTACTTTACCCTACTTTGCAACCGCTTGGCTCAGCCTTGGCTTAGCTTCAAGCTCTGGCTTTGCACCAAGATTGGGTTATGAAAAGTTTTTTTGTGAAGTTTAAAGGAAAACAAAAAAGGGTGTCATATGATGCCATGATTTAACTGAAATCACTTGAGGGAAATTTAAATAAGTAGCATAGATTCGTTAAAATACCTTCCATTTTGGATAAATGCTTCTTCACTTTACCAGCACAACCTTGACAATGCAGAGCGACTCGCATCACAACCACCTGCAATTGCTTATGAGAGAAACGACTATAGAAACCAATGTTTATTTTACTTGACACCCATGTCCAACACGTATTTGAATAGGAGTGCGGGGGGATATGACCTCTCAAGGATCTTCCAAATACATTAAGAAACAAAAAGCATGGAAAATGTTGGACATGCGCAACGTAGGCCATGCTTGATAATGTAGAACAGGGCATTGAGATATTCAAGTAAAAGATGGTTATTTAGCCTTGTAAGTTATAACCAAGTAGGACAGTTGATTTTGTTGATATATTTATCATTCCCACATTATTACATGATTCACATTGACATAACTAAATGGTCGTTAAAAGACAGGTGAAAAACAACATAAAATCTTAATTTTGTGTCAAAAACTAGAATTGACTATCAACAAGCGTAAATAGGTCAGTTCTTAAAGTCATACAAAAAATGGCATAAATCGAAGCCTGACCTGGAAAACATGATCTGATGAAGCTAGCTGAACTGATCTAGAGTGGGGCATTGGCTTCTGTTCTTGATTTCTTTCCTTTCTGACCAAGGGAGTAACAATGGATCTCTTGTCGTCTCCAAAAAATCTTTGAGACTCGACGAGCCTAGAGTACTTGGAATTTTTGATCAATCTAGTATTATCTGCACGGATTCTGGCTAACTTTCTTGGCACCACTGCCGAGCGAGGATCAACTGCCATGCACGTTGCATTTACTGCAGCGGATTGGCACATGAAACCTCTCATCTTACCATTCTTCATCTTCTAAACAACCAAGACAACTGTGGAGGAAGAAGGTTATAAGGAAAATGGTAACCTAACTGAGCAAAGATGAAATGAAAAGTAGGGTCTGGTACTCTTATAAGTTAAACGTAGGAAATTGTAAATAAAAAAGGAAAATATGCATGTACTACATTTATGACTTAGCTAACTAGGCCTTGGAGGCAGTGACGGTAGTCAATACTACCCAGATTGTTTTTAAATTTATGTCTTGAATACGAGCCCTTCTTTTTAAATTTTACATATATCTTGTATTTATATGCAAGTAGATGTTTCCCTGTTAATGCTTGCACCTACCTATCTTTGTCTAGGGTTATTAATGTTGAAAGATGTTTATATCCTTCACTTTGGTATATATATTATATGTGATGGTACAAATGAAAGCAAAATCCAGAGTATATATTTTTCGAAAAATTACATAAAAGGTATAAGCAAATGTTGTTCCGATTGTTGAAGAAAAGCAATAAGTTTATGTCTCCCTAAAAATTAAAGTTCTAATTATGATATTGTCGGTCGTGCCAATTATTGTGTTGAGGCTACCTACTTGAACATGTTGAGAAACATGGATAAAGCAAAGTCCTGACATTATGACTTGACTGATAAAAGGATTTTGGTTGGAGTTAAATGAGTATATTAAGAACAACAATTAGCCATAAAAAAGGGGAAAAAAAAATCTCGTGGCTCTTATATACAAAATCATAATCCAAATGTTGAGTAGTGTATAGAAGATTGGGTTATGAAGAAACGAGCCAAATTGTTGGGCACCAAAGAATGGTGGGTGAAAGAAGAGCAGAGGGAAAAGTTTAGGTAAAGTGGAAGAAAGGGAGGACGTAGAATAAATGAGATTGGCATGGTAAGTGACTGCAATAGATACATTGACAGAGCTGGTAACAACTAACATTTCAGACCTGCTGTTTCTGTTGTTCTTGCTGGTTACTGCCTGTCCATCTGTCTAGTGTTGATCTCATATGAAGATGGTTTTAAATTCTTGGAATTGACCTGCCAAAGTGCGGATGCCAGCCCCAATGCCGTTGTTTCTCAAAGACAAATACTTGTGTAAATGTCTCAATCAACCAACATGGATAGTAAATGCAATCTTTACTTTTAGTTTTTAAATATATTAACTATACTCTTTTGAACAGCGAAGGGGTGGTGGCGCAGTTGGCTAGCGCGTAGGTCTCATAGCTTTCTGAGTTATCCTGAGGTCGAGAGTTCGAGCCTCTCTCACCCCATAGTAATTCTTTTCTTTTCCTTTTTCTTTTCCTTTTTATATTTCCCTAAATATTACATAATTTTCTTGTATCTACATCGTGAGTGTGGTATAATTTATTACAATTGACCAATATAACTTTAGTTATTCATTATATTACTAATTTTGTCATTTTTAAGATTTTTTTAAATTATAAGATCAATCACATTAAATAATAATTTTAATTTTACTAAAATATTCAATTAAAAAAATTATTTGATAAAGAAATTTATTATAATTATAAATAAAAATTTTGATTCTATTAAAAAACTTTTATTAAATGAATTTATATATAATAAATAAAAATTATTATGTTCCCATCAACAAAGAGAATAAAAAGAAAATTTATATTACTGTAGTTTTAAATAGAAAATTTTAATTATTATTTCATATATAAAATTTTATAAATAATTCATCTACATTATCTAATATATTGCAATTATATTTATCTATCAATTATTATAGTAAATTTATTGACTATTAAAAAAAGAAAACAATAATAATTAAATAGTAAATAATTTAATTTGCAATATATCAGTTTGTACAATATTTTAATAATGAACAGGATTTTTTTATTAGCACTATATTTAAATGATAAAAATAGTTTATATATGTTAATTATTTATTACTTTAAATAATTTTATTTTGTATTAATTATATGAAGTAAAATTATATTATACATTGAATATCGTAAACAAAACATAACTAATACGACTCAAACCCAAACCATACTTGAGACAATGAACACCCTTAACCATCAAGCCATCACAGGGGGTTTAATATGATAAAATGCTTTAATTATGATTTGCATTTATTATAATATTTGAATTAGTAAATAAGTTAATATATTTTAATTATTTTCAATAATTTTAATAATAAATATTATTTTATACTAATTACAATACATTATTTTAAAAAATAAATTAAAAATTAAATAGGCAAAATTACATATCACGTATGTGACATTAGAAATTTGTATATATTGTATATATATTAGTTTCTAAACATGGGTTAATTTTATTTATATAATATATGTTTACACGTTAATTTCATTTAATTAAAAACTAAAAATTAAAAAAATATAATTAAAATTATTTAAATAAAATAAAATTATTATCTTATATTTTTAAATATTTTTAGTATAACAAAAATATATTATAAATATAATTAATTTTAAGTTAAGTATGATAAAATATTTAAAATAGGTTCAATTTTGCTATAGTCCTTGTACTTTAGGAAAGTTGTGGATTTAGTCCTTATATTTTAATTTGATCAATTTTAGTATTTGCACTTTTCAAATAGGTTAAATTTTGCTATAATCCTTGTACTTTTTAAACTTTGAAAATTTAGTCCTAACCCAAATAGTATATATTAAATTTGTTTGGTTGAATTAAATTACTAGTACTGTACTATGCGTACAATTGTAGATTTGGTCCATATTCTCCAATTGAATGACTCTAAGTCCTTATTCTTTTCGAATTTTGAAATTTTAGTCTTGACACAAATGATAGCCTGTACTCTATTAACTAGATTTTAAGTGAGTTATATGTGAAAATAACAATCAGACATGACATTACACGTATGATAATATGTTTGGCGTGTCAAATTTTGTGAACAATAGAACTTAACCTAATGCTGAATAGTTATTGTTTGGTGATAACTAAAACTTTAAAATTTGAAAAGTACAAGGACTAAGAATGACAAATTTAAGGTAGAAGGATTAAATCTACAACTTTCTCAAAATACAAGAACTAATAGCAAAATTTAACCACTAAAATATGACTTAATATAAAAATAAAATATAAAAAATATATTTTTAAAATTTTAATTATAAACTATTACTAAGTGAAAATAAAAAGAAATATGTTTTGAATTGCTTTTACTTTAAAATAATTTAAAAGAAATTTAATTCAATGATAAAAACAATTTTAAATTTTAAATAATTGAAAAAAATAATATATTATTTAAGTATTTAAAGTTTTAAAATTATATTAAGTTATTCACTTTTATATCATCTTAGTAAAAATATACTTTTTAGTTTATAAGTCATAAGATAAATAAATTAAAATATTGAAATCACATATCATATAAAACTATATTTTAAAATGTGTTGTAAAAATATTCAAAATGTAAAAGTTAAATTATATAAAAAAATTAATTAAACGTATCTTTGTTAGCTTTGATGTTTTAAGATTTTGATATAATAATATTTAAGATAAAATTTATTTATTTTATTACTAAGTCATTTAGTGAAATTATTGTTGAAAATTTCATTAAATTTTGTACCAAATGTTTTTGAGTTAATACTAAGGTGTCCCAAAGTGTTTAAATTGATTTTAAGGCATTTTGATAGCTAAGTATTGATATCAAAAGTCTAGGTATCAATACATTGCAAGTCAGTAGCCTCAAAACCAAAATGGAAGGTTAAGTATCGATGCATGCCTTGTGTGTATCAATACATGCTTTTATAACGACTAATTTTACAGCAAGTATTGGTACTTGCTTTGTAGGTATCGATATTTGGGTTGTAAGGCCACTTTTTCGATCTAAAATTAATATTCGCAAAGTTTCCAAATAGCTAAATTTGAGTTCTTGATAAAAATGCAAGTCAAAGGTGCTACAAAATAGAAAAGATCAATATCCAAGCAATCAAAACAAGAGAAAACTATTCAAATATTTATTTCCTCTTTTTCTCTTGTACATATATTTATTGTAGCTTATTATAATATATTTTGTTATTCTCGTTTCATTGTATTATTGAGCTTAACTTTGCAAACACTCACTTATTAGAGGTTGATAATTGAGTTGTTTATTTTTTCTCTTTGTAATTAATGATGTACTTGCGGTTTTTTGGCAGAAAACGTTGAAAAATGATTAAGAGCTTTCTAGTTAAGCGTTTGTAAAAGCAAAAGGGTTTTAGCTGAGCCATAAAAACTATGCAAAAGTTTCTGTCACAGTCTTAGGGCTAGTTTGGCAATGCTTTTGAAAAGTGATTTTAAAAAGTGTTGTGAAAAAGTGCTTTTGAGAAGTACTTTTGAAAAGTTTAATTTAAATTTTGAGTGTTTAATATTGCTGTCAAAAAGTGCTTTTGAGAAATAAAATGTCCATTTTAGACATGTTATTATCAAGTAACAAATATGCATTTAAATAATATTTAAATTAGTTAATATTATTATATTTTAGTGAGAATATAAAAAAATTATTATAACTTCTTGTTAATATTTTAATATATAAAATATAAATTTCAAATATTTTTAAGCAATAAATATTAATTATTTATAAAATTTAATTAGAATATATAAACTATATTTTAAATATTTAAATATAACTATTAAATATTTGTAATTAGTATTTTAAAAAATATTTTTTATTTTCAATTAATGATTTTAATACATTTGTAATTAAGTATCAAGAAAAAAAGAGAGAAAGTACTATGTTATTGGAGGGGTGAAAAAGTAATTAAGCACTAAAAGTACTTTTGGGAGAGGAAAAGCTAAAAATTTTAGCTTCTCCTATTCAGAAGTGCTTTTCAGAAGCACTTCTGAAAAGCTAAAAATTTCAGTCAAAAGCAGCTTGCTCTGCACAGCTTTTCTTCCAGAAGTGCTTTTGGAGCAAAAAATGTTTTTGAAAAGCAATGCAGAACTTGCCCTTAAGAAAAAAATAGGGATTATAAATTGATTTCTCCAAGCTTTTCTCATTTCTTTTAAACTAGAAAAGTTAGTAGAAGTTTTTTAAAATCCTAATTCACCCACCTTCTTAGTATTTTCAGACTTAACAATTAATATCATAGCCAATGGCGAATCTAGTGGGGCTGGCGGAGGGCTGACCCTCCTAAAATGGAAATTTTTTTATTTTAGCTTTTTAAAATTTTAAAAAATTTAAATTAGTAAATGTAAAATTACACTTTGGCCCCTTAAAAATAATAAAATTTTGATTTAACTATTTAAAAATTATATTTTTATTATCGCATAAATTATAATTTAATTTCGACCCTTCCTAAATAAAATTTGATTGTAAATTGAAAATTTTAAAATACTTGTAAAGTTTGATTAATTTTTTTATTTAATAATTGTTGATTGTGAGAGAGAAAGTTGTAGCAGGTAATTTAATTGTTGGCCTTGTGTCAACACATGATCAAATAGTAAATACCTTTGTAACCACCTTTCTTCAAATTTCGATCCAAGCTTTAAGTTGTTAACAAGTTGCCGAAAATTACTGAGCTGGGTGAATGGTAAAGATTGTATCTGCTCAAGTATTACTTCATGAGTTTGTTGTTTTAAGCATGTGTTAAATGTTAGCTTGATCAGTTAGTTGTAAATTTGTTTCTACTTGTGTAACTATTTCGGTTAGTGGTTAAGCTTCGTAGCAAGGGCGAAATTAAGAGGTTGGTATACTTTTAAAATGAAAAAATTTTCATTTACTTTTTTTTTTAAAATTTTAAATTAATAAAAGTAAAATTATATTTTGACTCCTATAAGAATTTAAAATTTTGATTTAATCTTTTAAAAATTATAAAGATATAAGCTATTAAAATAGTGAAATTACATTTTTACTATCATAAAAATTACATTTTAATTTCGAAAGATTTTTTAATTTCGCCCTACGTAGTAGGTCAGTTAAGCTTCTTGTTAGTACTGATGAGACTCAACCAGCATACTAACACGCAATTGTATAAACATTCTTTTAGATTATTAGAGCCTATGAAATAAAATAAGTAGATTCCATTCTTTCCTCTTGTTCAATTTTTCTATTGTTGCTAAAGCTTTGCTGTTAGTATGTAGAGTTCGAATAAAATCCACCACTAAATTACCTAAGCTTTTCATATTAAAAAAAATTACGTAACGTGAGTGATCATTTTACATGCTTATTTTAAGTGTCTAAAATGAAAAGTTTTAAAAGTCGGGTAACCAATTACCCAACTTATAATATGTATACATTGTTATATTATATATATATATATATATATATATATGAGATAAGATTAGAAACTGTCGCAAAATTCGGTAATGTTCATAGGATTGTCAAAATTCTCGAAATATTTTCCCTGTGAAACTTATAGTTTCTAACGAATTTATTATATATTACTATACACCTTTCAACACATTAGGGGTGGTGGCGCAGTTGGCTAGCGCGTAGGTCTCATAGCTTTCTGAGTAATCCTGAGGTCGAGAGTTCGAGCCTCTCTCACCCCAAACAATTTTTTTTCATTTATAATAAATGGAATTAAGATTTATGACATATTATATTTATTTATTTTTAAATTTTTGTAATTATTTAATACGGTAAAAGATTTTCACAAATCGAATTAAAATTCTAACATATTCTATTTATTTACACTCATTCCTTTTTTTTTCTTTTTTGTTACTATAAGAGAAAAATATTTTCTTCTAAAATGAATGATTATTCCACACGCAAACAATGAAAATTTTCAACTTCACAAAAGAAATTGAAATTTTGATACAAATTTATATTTATTTTTAAATTTTTATAATTATTTGTTCCATATATTCTATTTCTTTTTTTAAAATATAATTAAGGATAAATAAAAAAAATGTCAATTTTGGTTATGGAATAAAAATTTCAACTTTAACAAATAATTATTTAATATATATATTTGAATTAGAGAGAAAAATATATTGAAAATGCTGGAATCGGACTTTTACAGTTCCCCATGCTTTATTTATTGAATGTTATAAAATTGTTCATACAACTCTCCAAGTTTTTTCTCATCAAACTTATAAACCGCTAAGGAATTTATTTTGTTCAATTAGGATGATCTAATTTTCTTATTTATGTATTAAAGCTTATGAAAATGTGAGTGAAAAAAATTGTAATTTATAGAAAATTAATCTTAAAAGGTAATTGAATCTTTGGTTGAAATGATTAAGTTCATATATTAAAATTTTATTATTTTGGGTTCAGATCTCTTCGAATGCAATTTTTAAAAATTTACATAATTTAAGTTATTATAATAATTTTTCTGATTTTACTAAAAAAGGGGGTTTGTGATAATTTTTCAATTGAATTGAGACTCGGTTAATAAATTACACCAACTCAATCAGTCTGTAACACTAAAAAAAACTGATATATTATAAAAGAAGTGTTGAATTAAATAGTGTATAATTGATTTCCGGTAAAATGAGAGGGAGATATAAAGATGATAAAAGAGAAGGTTAATAAAAGCTAAGGAAAATTTTAAATTAAGAAGTATGTTGAGATATGTTAGTCTAAAGTAATGACTAAATCATAAATATGTGAAAAATTTATGGCCCAAGTGTAAATATTCAAAATATAAGAGGTCGAAGTGTAAAATAAGAAAGTTAAAGGAACAAGGGTAAAAATAACCCAATTTATTACGATGTGGAATTCGCATATAAGGACCAAATTGAATAAATGCAAAAATTAGAGGGACTAAATCATAAATTTATAAAAAGTAGGTAGTAACTAATGATGAAATTTTGAAGAAACATGAAGAGTAAAATGATCATTTAGTAAAAAAATAATTATTGGGTGTAATGATGATATGAGAGATATTTTGAATATTTTATTTAATTAAATAATATATTAAAAATAATTAAATGATAATATAAATGGGAGGAAAGATGATGAATTTTCTTCCTCCTTCCCTCCCTAATGTGAATGGCAAAATGAAAGAGGGAAAAAACTTTCCTTTTTTTACAATTTGGTCCTTATCATGAAATGTCATTTTTTTTTTTCAAATTATTTAATAATTTTCATAGTCACTCAAAAGGAGAAGTAAAGTAAAGATACTACAAAGTATGTTCATCAATTTAGAAGCAAGAAATTGGTAGATGAAAGTGAAGAAAAGGGAAGGATAGTGAAGAAGATGAAAAAGAAATGGAAGTGAGGAAAGAGGGAAGAAACTTTTCATAAAGAAAAGGTAAGTTTTCATGCAAACCATACTTGTATTCAATAAAAATATGTTGAAAATAAAATGTATAAAATATATATTTTAATCTAAATTCTTGAAATAGAAAGTATGTAATGAAGCATGACATGTAGATACTTGAAATACTAAGCTTTCAAGTAAGAGATAATACGATGTGCGTTGTAAAAAGCATTAAGAATTAAGAAATGTGTATGTTGTCTACATATAAATATGAGTGATTAAATTTAATAGAAATCAAAGGTATAAGGACTATGTATGATTAAATGAAAATAATGTAAAGAACCATAGAAAAAGTAGAGAAATTTACTAAAAATGCAATTTTGGACAGCAGCAGTGACTCTAATTTGAAAATTCACCAAAAATTTTAGAAATTTATTTAGAGATTAAATAAAATATTAAATTAAAGCATAATGAGTCTAGTTTTGTCTAAAAGAAACAATGCAAGCAATGAAATTGTATATTGTAAGAAATAATAATTTTTGTGAGACAATGTCAGAATAATTTCGGGTTCCACTGTTCTAACTTTGAAAAATCATTATAAATTGTAAAAAAAAAAATTAGGAGATCAAATTTATATTCCTAAAATCTTAATGAGTCTATTTTCAATGGAAACAAATGGTAACGTAATATGAGATTTGTACTGAATGATATTTAATTTTTAGTGAAAAAGAGTTAGAGTTGCCTAGCAACAGAACAAGAGAAGGTTTGAGGAAAACAATGTATTAATCAGCATATGTGAAAATTTTGAAAATTTTATGGTAAAAAATTCATTGAGTCTAGTTTCAAAAATAACAAGCGGATTCTAATTTTGATTTCTTTAGAAAAAGATAAAAATAATTTAGTGAATACTATGCAAATAAACAACTTTACTATGAGTATACATGTGATTCGTGTAATCATAATTAATGTTAAATGAAAGCATGTTATACTAAAAGCTAAATAATCTTATATATGTACAATAAACATGTGGAATGGAGTGGAGGAGGGAAGAATAGCATTGAAATATTACGAAGTTGTTATAAGTGTTGGAATGACTAATACATATGAGAAGTTTAAAGGAATTGATGAGATAATAAGTGAATAATGGTTATTTGATGTGTTCATGAAATGTTAGTTAATAAGTTGAAGTATTGTGCTGAAGGCTATATTGATTGGATTAATTGAATTGCAAAATGTATAAACTATTTTAGCTCATAAATAGTTCTACTATGAATTCAATTGTTACGATAATAGTGAAATACTCTTCAATAATTAAATAATATGATAGAACAATCTGAAATTTCTATAATTGCTTTGACAATGAAGTGACATCCCGATACTTTGACCCGACAACCGGGTCAAGTATAAGGATGTTATACAACCCTTTAAACATAAAAGAAATGAATATATATAAGCTTGTGAAATCCAGTAAAAGAAGAATTATCCTCTTATTTTTGTCTTACTTTTTTCTCATCTCTTATTTTGCCCTATATTTCTCTTTAATTTCTTGTTGTTACTATAGTTTCCTATAATTTCACAATCGGTTATTAGTACAATTTTGTTAAAAGTTCTTGGTTAAAATATGGTTTAATTTCTTTTTACTTTAAAGCAATTCTAAACTTATATTTATATTATCAAATTGTTTTATACTATTTATTACTTTTATTGTCAAAGATATCGTTACTATAATATTATATTTATAATTGTATGTGTAAACTTTAATTTGTGTTGGTCTTCAACTTATTGATTTTTTTATTCTACATGTATTGGAAGGATTTCAAACTTCTAGACGATTTTCTAAAGAAGAGCTGCCACTTATTTTTCTTTTTATATTAAATGTAATTGGTTATCTAAAAATATATTTTTAACAAAATTTTAAAATAAAATTAAAAAATAATTAAAAATTGTTATACTTTAGTAGAGCAGGATATATATCAAACCATTGAGCGGCCTGCGATTAATCATTTGTGGATCCCTCGGTAAACTAACCTGTGGATGGTTCACAACTTACCCTTTACTATACACCCCTCACTAGGTCAATTAGGTACAACCATTTCTATGAATTTAAGGACAAATGTGTCAGAGCATGTGTAACAACCTCACTCAACTCGGTCGCCTAATCCGAGCTACAAGATGCTACATTCGTTATCGGAGCAACTATAGACAAATACATGGTATAACAATCATCCATACATGCAATTCAATGGTAATCATACTTATTTCATGTTAAAAAACCTTTTAAGTCTTAATCGAGCTTACAAAAGCTATTTTAAGAACCCAAGTGTGAAATAGGATCAAATTGCAAAATTTTAAAAGTTCAGGACCAACATCGTGACGTCATCTCCCCTACGTTGTGACTTCAATTATATCCCTTAGGGACTCTCTACTATCTATTATTACTAAAATTTCACATTAATTTTACATTTTATTCACTTTAGTCCTTCTGAACAAAACTAATAAAACATTACAATGTAGTCCTTTTTTCATATCTAAGCTTAAAATCTATCAATTTAAGACCAATTTCTTCAAAAAATCAACAATGGCAACTATTACAAACTTTAACAATTTTGCAAATTGGTACATGGGCTAGCTAAATCAAGCTTCCATGACCTCACAATCATAAAAATTACAAGAAAATGACTTGGAAAAGCTTACCAATTAGAGACCGATTGATTTGAGCTTCAAAATGGTTTTTTCTTAGGTTTTTGTGAGTTGTTTTAGTGAATAAAAAAGAAAAAAGAAGACAATTCCACTTACTTAACGTTTAACATTTAATTAAGTTTAATTAAGTTAAACTTAATTAACTTAATATAATTTCCTATATACATCACATTCCACTAATTCATGTTGAGAAATGGTTCAATTGTCATTTTGGATCTTTAGTTAATTGCAATTTAAGTCCTTAAATTTTGGCCAATTAAAAACCTATAGTGATAAACTTTTACAATTTAGTCTTTGTACCTAAATTAAATAATTAATAGACAAAATTGAAGGACCAAACTTTAATATTAATATTCTTTTATGCTAACCAGATTTACAAAAATGGGGCTACGAAACCACCTTTTTCAGCACCACTAAAAATCAGGTAGTTACAGCATGACAACCTATGACACATACGGGATCATGCAACATGTACCATGACGATAACTGACCTGTAACGACACTGGTATCTATCTAGCCCGCACAACCATGCGAGACACTGTTATAATCTAGTGCCTTAATTGTAGTGTATTCGTCATTTAGTACTTGTGATTTTTTTTGAACGTATTAATTTAAATAAAATTCCATTACTCATTTGTATCTGTCCTCAACATTTTTTGCATACAAAACAAAATGATAGCAAATATTGGCTCATTAATTATGTAATGTTTAATTAATATTAAGTTGCATTATATGGTCGAAACATAATGCGAGAAGACAAATTATATTAGTAAATAATCTAAATAATCCGTAGTCTAATCGAACTTGAGCAAATCGATTGAAAGACTATAGCTTCATCTACCAAGTCCAATTGGAGAGACACTTTGCCTTGGGTATCAGAGCGAGTGACTCTCAAAAGATATATATATATATATATATATATATATATATAGAGAGAGAGAGAGAGAGAGAGAGAGAAAGAGAGGTGTAATTGTCTGGACTGACAATGCATTAGATAGGACCCAATCCGTTTATGAATTTATACACTTGTGATGTACATAGTATGACATACATTAATCTTGAGTAGATAACGGACTATGTATGGCACTCGTATATTTTGATGTATTAAAAGATTGAGTTTAAATAATGAATGAACCGAAAGCTAGTATGTTGGGTATACGACTTTTGCATGATGTAGCATCATTCTACAATAATGGAATCATAGTCTCATAGGGTAAATTGTATCCTCTCATTGGTATTATATGGTTATTGAAAAAGGAACGTAACCACAGGTCATTTGTCATAAGAAAAATATGATTTAATTATTATGTGTTAATAATTGACTTTTTTCATATAGCAAGATGTAATTGATGCCGTGAATAACATAAGATCACATTAGGAGAACGAATTTTATCCTAAAGAGATTTAAGGATATCCTATGAGAGTAACACAATTATGACAATGTCATTAGGCGATCACTTAAGGAGTAACTTTCGTAATAATCATCGTACCACAGTGGAATGACTCCATGATTAAATAATATTATAATTAATAAGCAAAGAACAATAACTTAATTGCAAACTATTTGATCCCTAATTTTATATATATATATATATATATATATATAGGCTCGATTGATCCCTCCACTAGCTCGATATAACTTAAAATAAATTGCATGTAGAATTGATTAATGTGGAATTAATGAAAAATATAAGTAAGAGAAATGAATCGTATATATCACTATCTGCAATAAATGTGTTTTCTCACTAAATACAACCAATACTTTGGTAGCTAATTTCCATGTCAAACAAGTTCTATTATATCGAGAAATTGTAAGAAACTTCTATTATAATAAAAATATTTTTATTAAAACATAAAAAATATATTACATTAAATTAAAACTCCAATAATATAAAATAAATAAATAAAAATTAATTCATACAGCCAGGCCAAAAAAGAAAACAAAGTGAAAGTGAGGTGGTTAAAATGCAAAACTTCTCCCTCTCTTTCCTTTAAACTCCTAAAATACTATTTTATTAGCCTAACTACCATTTATGTTGTACTGTAGTTTTAGATGGTTTGATAAATATGTTTTGTGAAATAAGGATGAATAATTATTAAATTTATGTTTTAGTCACTCAATTTTAAAAAGTTACAAAATAGTCATTGAATTATCAGAAAGTTTTCATTTAAGTCTATATGGCATTCTCTGTTTACACCGCATGCACCAATTAAAAGCTCTACTTCCCTTTTCTTCTACGATTCGGTTTTTTTCATAAAACAATTTTGAACATCATAAGTCTATGAATCAAAATTCAAACAACTTTTTTCTCTGATTTTCAGCAATGATCGTTATATTGACTTGGATCTAAGGTATGTTCTATTACTTGTCGATCAGTATTAGTTCACCATACGATCGTTAAAAAGTTTCTTGGAGCTCGCTAGCTAGATTTTAAAAAAATATATGTTTAAATATGTTTTAACACACTCGAACTCACATACTCATACATCAACAACAATATTCATACTAATTAAATAGATAATTTAAAAAATATGTTTAAATACACTTCCACTTATGTTACCTTAAACATTGCAACAACGATGGCGGTAACTAAATTAAAGCTTAATTAATTTTTTTATTATATTTTATAGTCATATATTACCTTATAATTCTACTTATAATATATCAAATATTGTTGTATAATTTATAAATATCTATTAGGTCATGATGACGTTTGTAAGTTGATGTGAGCAGGAATGCGTAGTTACAAATAATATAAAATAAAATAAAAATTTAAATATATTATGACAAAAATTTCAATTTATAATAATTTTTTAAATATTTTTATACGATTAATATTTTAATAATTTAATAAATATTAATATTTATAGTATCTATAAAATGAATTAAAAATTTATATACATAATCAATATAATTATATTGATAAATTTCTTATTTTTATTCAAGTATGTAACATATAAATTGTGTGATTTGAATGTATTATAGATAAGTTGTTCACTCATAACTGCGGAAGCTCAGACTCTGCACAAAAAGTGAACTACGAATGGGTAGCCTGAATGCCTCGTACGAATCGTCTTCTCTGTCTCTTCCTCTTTCTGCAAATACTAAGGTTTTTCTTTTCTCTTTTCACTTTATTTTTTCTGTTTCAATTCCTTTAAAAGTTTGTTCTTTTAGCTTATTTTTTTTGTGCGCTTCAACTTTCATGAACTTTCAGTCAAAAATATGTCCCTTGGAATAAAACAGACTCACAGTTCACAATAAAGGCTCTCTTTTCTTTCATTTATTCTTCAGTTTGTTTTAACAGTGTTAATTTCAATTGATTGTAGGAAAATGTTGTATTTAATTTAGCTGTTTTTTTCCCTCTTCTTTTAGATTACTGCAGTTTTCTTTTCTTTTTTCATTTTAATTAATTGTGGATTTATGTAAAGAGCCCTTATTGGATTGTTGTAATTGAGAATTTGGGGGGGGGGGATGTTTAGCTTGTTTTTTGCTGGGTGAAGTGTGATTAAAGGAAGGAGCTTTTTATTTGACTTTTTTTGTTTGTTTAGAAGAAAATAAAAAAAGGATAAGTGATGAGGTAAATTTTTAATGGTTTCTGTACTGTTCTGACACTCTCACCTGAGTTTTGAGTGCATTGGTTCTAAATATCTAATTGGGTTTATTTGGGAAAAGTAAGAAAGAATTACCATTTTTGACGATGTCTTAGAACTCCAAGTTATTGTAGTGTTCTTTGTTTCTCCCGGTTGACCTTATAGTGGAAGTTTTTAAAGAGGGTATCATTAGCCTCTTCTTTTCTGGTTCACTATTGTTGCACTTTCAATCTTTGCTTTCTGAAGAGAATGCTGACACCCGCGATAGAAGAGTTGATGGCTGCAGAGATGTATTGGGGAGAGATAAATGTGACCATCTTTATTGTTATATACTGAGCTCGGAAGTTCTTGCTGGCTTTATATGAATTTAAGAATTATATCTAATTTACCTTGGGATATCAGCTTTATAGTAGAAAGGGGGGGGGGGGGGAGTTCCTTTTGCTTGTTTCTTTTCTTATCATTCTCATGAGGTATTCCAGTTCCTTTTCTCGTTATACAGTTTGCAAAGGGGATTATTTCTCCCCCTTCTTTAGAGCTTTCTAATCTATAGATGATTGTTAAATGCTTATTTATCTGATTATTGTTGATCGTCTCCCTTCAATCAGATGGTTATACTGAAACTAAGTTAATTGCCTTTCATCCATGCTGTTGGCCTTTTGATTCAACTCTGACGTCTTCCGTCTTACTCTGCTGTTCTGACCTCAGATACCTGATAGAGTCCCAATGGTTTTGAGCACGTTCATGTAGAAAGTTGGATAATTTGGTGTTCATTAAAATCTCTAGCCATCAAAAGTCGGTTCTTTCTGGGGTTGATATATTAATATATCTCTATCACTAAGATATTGATGGGCGCATTCTTAAGTTCAAATTATTCCAGGGCTGGAACGAGTGAGCCCTTAGAGGTTTCACAAAATGAAACATGCAAGAGGCAGAAGTTGTCAACATGTCTTTGTGATGAGAACCCAAGATTGATTCCCTGCCTTCCTGATGAGGTATCCTATCAGATTCTTGCTCGAGTTCCAAGGATTAATTACTTGAATGCGAGGTTAGTGTCTCGATCCTGGAAAGCTTCCATCATGAGTTCTGAGCTTTTCAATATTAGGAAAGAGCTTGGAACAACAGAGGAATGGCTCTATTTATTGACTAAGAATGAAGGCGACAAGCCTTTGTGGTATGCCTTGGACCCTTTGTCAAGAAGATGGCTTAGATTGCCTCCAATGCCCAACGTTGCTTCTGAAGATGAATCCAGTAAAGGTTTAAATGGCCTTCGAATGTGGAATGTGGTGGGCTCAAGCATAAAAATTGCTGATGTCATAAGGGGATGGCTTGTCAGGAAGGATGCATTGGACAGTCCATTATGTGGGTGTGCAATTGGTGCTGTTAACGGATGCCTCTATGTGTTAGGAGGATTCTCTAGAGCTTCAGCCCTTAGATGTGTTTGGCAGTATAATCCAGTTCTAAATTCCTGGAGTGAAGTATGTCCAATGTTAACTGCTAGGGCCTACTGTAAGACTGGCATCCTAAATAATAAGCTCTATGTTGTCGGAGGGGTTACCAGGGGTCCTGGTGGATTAACCCCACTTCAGTCTGCTGAAGTATTTGATTCTCATGCAGGTATATGGTCTCAAATACCAAGCATGCCATTTTCAAAAGCTCAGGTTCTACCCACTGCCTTTCTGGCTGATCTACTCAAACCCATTGCCACGGGACTGACATCATATAGGGGAAGGTTGTTTGTGCCACAAAGTTTATATTGCAGGCCCTTTTTTGTTGATGTTGGAGGAGAGGTATATGATCCAGAGGTAAATTCACGGGTCGAAATGCAGGTGGGTATGGGTGAGGGTTGGCCTGCAAGACAGGCAGGAATGAAATTAAGTGTCACTGTGGATGGCGAGTTGTATGCACTTGATCTGTCTAGTTCTCTTGAAAGTGCTAGGGTCAAGGTATATGATTACCAAGATGATGCTTGGAAATTTGTAGTTGGAAAGGTCCCCATTCTTAACTTTACAGATTCAGAATCTCCTTATTTACTTGCTGGTTTACTAGGAAAGCTTCATGTGATTGCTAAAGATGCCAACAACAATATATTGGTCCTGCAGACTGATGTCCGAAACCATTGTACCTCCCTATCACCAGCTTCTTCCGATAACTCTTCCGGTATGCATGCTGAGTCTGCAGAGTCTGCAACAGAATTAGACACGGATATTTGGAGGGTTATTGCCACAAGGACAGCTCGATGTTTTGAACTAGTAAGTTGTCAGAGCCTTAGTATCTAGTACCATCATCAGGGTACTTTGGGATCTCAGTTGGCATCAACTTTCCAAAACAGTGGTTCATACAATATTCTGTTGTTTTTCTGTTGCCCCTGTCTATTTTACGAGGAAGATTGATTCTGCAAGCTCGGAATTATCTTTGTTCTTGTTTTATTACTAGATTTCATGAATTGTTTGTTTTTTTAATCTCTATTGACAGCACAGTATCTTCTTTAGTCATTGTTATGATGTGAGAATGATGTTACTATGTATTATTGATGTCAACTAACCAGTTTATCTTGATAGTGGTCCATTAAAAATATGTTCAAATATGAATAGGATCTAAATATGATCAATAATTAGATGATGTTACCTCCTTTGAAATAAGGCTATCCGTGTATATATGTCATAGAAACTTTCAATGAAGTGACATCAATTAGTTGACTGGTATGTATATAAACTCGTATGTATAGGATGTCAGTAAAGAAAAAATAAACTTGTATGTATATACCTTCCAAGATATTTTGTTTTCCTTTTCTAAACGCTTCAAAGAGCACCTCTCCTTGGGAAATAGCTAATTCAATATGTTTGTAAAACCATTATAGCAATGCTTGTGGAACACCATTTAGAATTTTGTATCGTAGGTCCCCAAGTTTGTTGTGTCCCCTTAAGGAGACCAAGTTGGTACAAAAAGCTTGTCTAGAATCCCATTGGGGACAATCATAGACGTTATCTTATTTTGGGCACCAGCCATCCCATTCTTTCATTCCTCGACGAGAACCATTAGACACCTGCTTAATTGCTACTTGAAGAAGGGCTTAAAGTACTTGGAATTTCCAAGCTCTATATTCAGTTTCCCAGTCTCCCAGAATCTCATCTCCATCTCTTTTTCTACTTATGATATGAATAGCACCAATGATCACTTGGAAAATCATATTAATACTTGCTGAAGTGGTAACAACTGCAAATCTCCAGCCATGCACATAATGCAGACCTGTTAGGAAACTTTTATAATTACAGAAACCTGCATAACTTGAACTCAACTAACAGCAATGTGGGATCAATGTGAACTGATTTCGAAGAGCGGTGGGGTCTCAACCATGAGAGAACATTGAAACACTCAACATCTCCTCCTTGCCGTACCTGATCCATGCTTGAATCAAGAGTGATCGAGTTGTTCCTCTTGGCATTGATGTCACTAAACCCTTCCCTTGATATGTTGTTGGATAGGTTGGATGTTTCTAGTTCTACATGGTCATCATTGATGTTTAGGCATTGGAGGTTTTGGAATTATATATAAGACCAAGGGGTGTCATTGGAAGCGTTTGTTAAAGCCAAAATCCCATTGGAACTTGATAAGTGAAGCTTAAAGCATGGACAAGGCCTAGAAGTAGAATGTGAGACAAGAGACCAAAAACTCCTAGACTTGAACTTCAGTTTCAATGATTACCAGAAGTAGCACAGGCGAGGAATAATGGGGGGGGTAGGCAGTCCATATGTACACCATAGATAATATTACTTATTGAATGGCTAAAACTCAGGCAGGCTCCCTAGGCGTCGGTAGTAGGCTTGTTTTTTTGTTTTTGTTTTTTAAAAGTTGGTGCTTTGTGGTTGTTTTGTAATGTATGATATGGTTTCCACTTTCCAGTTTCCAATGTTTGGTGAAGTGAACTTCACTTCACCACACCACATTTAGAAATGTGGAAATGTTTCTTTCAGACAAAGGGAGACTCAAAAAAATACATATCTTTCAACGCTTCCCAGGATCATATATATAAGTATGTTCATAATGGTTCCCAGGAACATGCGATGAAAGTTTTCCAGGTTATATATATATATATATATTATCTTAGTACCAACTTTGGAAAGTTCATGAATTTCGAGGTTATTGCATTTGGCTACAATTACAAGCAACTTCCATATTTTTCTACCACTCTATACACTTGCTTTTTTAATACATTTTAATACTAAAAAGTAAGTCAAGATATTCACATTATTATTTTTTTAATACAATTGATGAATCTATCCTTGGATATTATTGTGTTTTAATTACAAGTAATTTATAAAACATTCTTAATGAATTATCCAATTTTATGCCTTTCTAAATTGTTATTTTGATTAGAGATTTTGATATATATATATATATATATATATAAAATGAAGTTTGGAAATTTATATAGAGATCACATTTTAATTTTGAGGGTTAAAATAAAAATTTTACCCATGCTTTAATTATGAAATAATAAGAATTTTGAAATTTTGAATACACTCTTGAGAGATGAGGGTGAGCAAAATTCTCTATTCAACTAAAAGATAAAATAAAATTCGAGTTCATCGAATCAAATTATTTGATTTTTCAAATCAGTAATTCTATTTTTTGAGTTGAATTAATTTCTACTACTTACATAACAAATTGATATAAATATATTTTTAGTCCAAGTCAACTTCGAAAATGAGTAAAAAATTTTGAAAATGAGGCATTACAGAAATTTCAAAATAATTTAAAAAAATTCAAATTAAAGAAAAATCTAAAAATTATATAAAAATGTTAAAATTTAATTTTTTTTTTCCTAAAATGATAAATTTGAGCCTTTATACAAGAAAAATTATCAAGTCTAAGATTTTAATTTAACTTATTCAAATTTTTTAATTTAACCCAAACAATTTCACTTGACTCTTGAAAAAAATTCAAATCAAGTAAGAATAATAAAATAGGACTTATGACTAAATTATTTATTTATTATTTGATTCAATCAAACGCTCTGTATTTTTATTTTGAATTATTTTATATTTACATCATCTTTATTTCAGAAATACGTATTTTTACACGCATACACATCTGATAAGTAATATTCTATTCAAATGTAATTCTTATTTTAAGTTTTTTTTTTTTAAAATTATATTGAATTGTGTAGGTGTTGTTTTAAGGTAGATTTTTCTACATTATGAAAATTTTCCTTTCTAAAATTTGAATTTGTGTGTTGGGATAATTTCATCTTAAGCTGTATTATTGGAGCAAAGTTAGTTAAGTTTCATTGAGCCTGAAAGAGATGAATACCCAAATCCTACTATTCATCCTTACAGTTTAGGTAATGAAATGGTCACTCTATCCACCACCTAACATTTTTTCATTTCAAGCCTTTTTTTTTCCAACTTATATCACATATATTTAATTTTTTTTATAATTATTGAATAAAAATAAGTTTTTAAATTCATTCTAAAATAGCGTATTTTTTTATTTTGCTCACTTCTATTTGTTTTGTCAATTTAATCATTCTAATTAAGATAATTATTTGAATTGATCATTATTATTAAAAATTTTGTTAATCCACTAACAGATTGTTCATGTGGCACAATAGCCCATTCACTGATTGACACATGGCATTTTTGTTTACTTTTAACTAAAGCTAGGGGCTTCTCTGGAATTAGTCTAAAACATTTTTTTTTCTTTATCTGCAACATAAGAACCACCAATCCTTATTACCGCTCATTCTCTGCTCCCCTGTCTCTATCGTTCCTGACTATTCTACCCCCGCATTATAAGAACTACCTTACACGACTGCTTTTTTTTTTGAATTGAGCAGTAATAAGGATTGGTGGTTCTTTTCGAGTTATTTGAGTTTAAGAGGAACCAAATGGGTATTTACACCAATTTGCTCTTTTTTTTTTCTTAAATCAAGAGGAACCAAAGGAGTATTTTCACAATCTATTATTTAAGTTATTCAAATTATAAAATTCAACTCAATTCAAACTCAAAAAAAAAAAAAAATTACTTATTCGAGTTGACTCGGTAAAACTAAATAACTTCATTCAGTTAATCTTGAAATTCAAAATTGTTATTCATTTTTTCAAATCGAATCAAATATCGCTTATCCTAAATTCGAGAACACCTCAATTGTGATCTTCTCCTATTGTGTTTATAAACACTAAACCCCTAAACAAACACTCAAATCCTTCCCAAAAGCAAAAACAAAGTGGCTATTACCACTCCCATAAAATAACTTACAAATCTTAAACAAGTTTTAGATTGGTTAAGAAACTCAAAATAAATGATCTTTTTGGAACTCAACAATACAAAATATTTGTTTAATAAATATGCAATTCTTTAATGATTTTTATTTTTATTTTTTTTACATTAAAAGCAATAAGTTAACATGTGTCAGTATATGATTCGACCATTTACTTTTGAAAATGTTATGCAATAACAAATTTAATGGAGTTGCGCTTTGGGATAATTTGTATAATATATCTAAATTGGATATTATAAAAATTAATTTACACATAAATCGATTGGCATAGATATTATTGTTAATGTAAGAGGATGTGGGTTTAAGTGCGTTAAAGCATATTATCTTTATATTTATAGGTTGAGGAAGGGCTATAGATAGTTCTAAATATCGTGTCAAAAAGAGCAGATATGATTAGAACTTATAATGAAATTTTTAAAAAAAAATCTTAAATTATAATACTAAAAGTATATTAACATTTTTTTTAAGAAAAAAAGTGCAAATAAGCACATATAATATATATAACCTTTGGTGATTACATGATGAAGTTTGGCAATTGGCAGACGGCGTGTAAAAAAAAATGGTGCGCGTTGCAAGTGCCGCGCTGCCAAACAGATGTGAACGCCCTGGGATGTTGGCTTGGACAACCACTGCTGACTTGATTTGATTTCTGCAACCCCACCCGCAGCTTTCTTATAAAGGGGGCTATAAAGGACCAAGCTTATATTATGCATGTGATATGCGTCTCTCCTTTCTACTTCACCTTAATTAAAACTCCATCATTTTTAACATGCTAAAACGATTCCTATATAAATTCTAATTTTAATATTTTAAGATTTTTTATTTTGTAGACTATCAAGAAATACGGTTAATACGATAACATACATATCTTGAGATATATTAAAAAAAATAAACTGATATTGGGTGCAATGATAACGTATATTGCACTCTTAAAGAACAATTATAAGTTCTAAATATAAACCATAAAAAGAACATGAAAAAAATAAAAAAATTTAAAATATGAACAGAATAAATACAATAACATTCAACCCCTAGTAACTCTACCTCCTAGCTTCTAACCCAATCATCAAAATCTACTTCAACTCCTACCCTTACCCTATCCCACGATTTGGATGCTCTGCCCACTCTTATATACTTGCTACAAATGTGGTTTTACAATTTACCAAACAGGGAAAAAAATGTGTTGCATATATAAAATATTGTACATCACCTAAACATTTTTTTTATTTTTCTTTTAATTTTTAAAAGTTATTCAAATATGAATTTGAGAATAAAATAAAAAACCCAAGTAATTTATTGAGGAATAAATTGACAATATTAATTATTAATCATGAGGTATAGCGTGGTGTGATTGTTACTTACCTTATCCTTCAATCATTTTTCCGGCGTATATCGTGCCTTATTTGTAGAGATACTAGTTAAGAATAATTGGTTAATTATTATTTTATATAAAACATTAGGGACACTCTGTCTTTACCTTCTTTTTCTGACCCCATTGAACTTCAGTTGAACTTGAACTCCCTTCTTAAGGAATTAACTGGTTTGGTTGATTTGCTTTTTAACACTAACTGATGCTTTCTTATATCTCAGTTTTTGAATAAAATAAGGACATATTGGCTGCTGCATGTGAGAAAGAAAAAAGGTATGCCCAATGTGTTATTTAGGTACATATGTGATTAATGGCAATTCCTTGATGTTAAAATAAAAGATGTGACTAATATCTAATAACATCCCTTTTTTATAATATTTTTAATTTTTAAACTAATTTATAAATAAAATCTTTATGTTATGTTAAAAAAATTAAAAAAAGAAAAAGAAAAATCAACCTATATCCGAAATTAGAAAAAGAAGAAGAAGCAATTTTGGGTTTAAAATATTGAAAATATATGAGCCCTACATTAAAGTTGTAATATATATATGGATGAGGACCAAACCCCAAATTGATTAGTGCCACGTGTATGCCAGCAGATGCATGATATAAGCATGATGTATGAGGACGACCCACCTACATCCATCATATATATTCATTCATTCATTTAATAAATTAAAAAATGAACCAACAATACATATGACAAAAATCTCTTTCTCTTTCACCTCCATATCTTATTAACTAATATTAGTAACAGATAGCGTTACTTGGAAGTAGGCGAAGCCATGCGTCCCGTTAACCGCCGCCCGCCCGCCTAGTGGAGTGTTTGGGAGCTTTGAGTTGAGAGCACCCAAACCAAATATTATCATCAACTTCCCTTTCCCTATTCGTCCTTTTCTATCAAACCCCACCTCCTTTTTTCACGTCATTTAAAAAAAAAAAAAACAGAATAAATAAATTCCTTTCCCACTCACACTATAAATATCACCCTACTAAAAATCCTTCTTCTTCACTATTCTTCTTCTTGTTTCTTTTATTGCAGTGGAGAGAGATGGGAGAGAATAGCAGTGTTAATCTTCCTCCAGGGTTCAGGTTTTATCCAACTGATGAAGAGCTTGTGGTTCATTTCCTTCAACGCAAGGCTGCCCTGTTGCCTTGCCACCCTGATGTCATCCCTGATCTTGAACTCTATCCCCATGATCCTTGGGAACTTGATGGTATCTATCTACTATGTATTTACATCAACTGATCATTACGTACTAGTAGTAGTTTTTTTTTTTTTGTTAAAGTTAATATGTTTTTGATAGGCAAAGCTTTGGGTGAGGGGAACCAATGGTACTTTTACAGTAGAAGGACGCAAAACAGGATTACCGGCAATGGGTACTGGAAGCCAATGGGAATAGAAGAAGATGTTATTAATAGCAGGAGCAAGAAAGTTGGCATGAAAAAGTATTTGGTTTTCCACATTGGAGAAGGCCCGGCTGCCATCAAAACCAAATGGATAATGCAGGAGTATCGTCTTTCCAAGTCTGATTCTAGCTCCACCAAATCATCCAAACGCCGAGGCCATTCCAAAGTAGTAAGTCTACATTTTACATATAAAATACGTCCAACTCGGTCTATTTGTCTTTTATTTATTGACTTGTTCTGTTGATTTTTCTGATATGTTAGGATTATAGCAAGTGGGTTGTATGTCGAGTTTATGAAAGAAATTGTAGTGAAGACGAAGATGATGGTGATGATGATGATGATGGAACACAACTGTCATGCTTGGATGAAGTGTTTCTATCATTGGATGATATGGATGAAATAAGCTTGCCATTCAACTAGCTAATTGGTGGAGCAAATATTTGGGAAGATATTAGCTAGCTAGGGTTAATTCCATTTCCATAAAAAAAGCTTGATCCAAATGTAGAATGTTGACAATATTGTGTTTCTTGGGAAATGGTATTACTGTAGCTAAGTATATTAATGCTACGGACTGGACTATATAGACTATATAGTACCACTTGATATATTATATATATGGCATTGTATATTTCTGGAATTCACTTTCACTGTTTTACTACCGAAATTTCCCTGCTTGTATAATTAATGGTTCCGAAATATGCAAAAACATTCTGCAAGGACGACAGACACCAATTATGTTGGAAAAATATTAGATTCATGAATTGAAACACTTTACGTGACAGTGGAGATAAATTGGTAGGTAAATGTATATTTTTATGAAAATAATTGTACGTGCACTATAAATTAGGATACATCCACACTTCGTAATAAAATATGTTTTTGGAGTAATGTTTGTGCCAAACTTTTGGTGAGATAATCACGTGCAAGGATGAAAGTGGAGCCCAAACAGCACTGTGAAGCTTGGTAGGGCATGGAGCAATAGAGGATTATATATTTCGCATCCCCTCGCCCTGCCCTCTGCCCTTTGGCCATTGTAGCCTTTTAATAGCATTTTCCACTTTGATGGGTGTTTGGTAGTTGTCTTGTGTCGCAATGCTAAGGAACAAAATTTTTCCTGGGTGCCTACTTAGACAAGCATTCAGTCACATATGATGCAAGCAGTCGCACGCTTTCCAATTTTTCCTACACTTGCTTTTTCATATATACGTCCATAGAGATTTAATTAAAAATGTTAGTATTTGGTTGTATTTTTTATTTTTTTAATTAATTTAAAAAAATTCATGGGTCTCTATTTTTTTAAAATAATTAATATTTTATATCAACCCTTGATTTTACTTATAGAGTTTAAAAACTCCACTAATGCTGTATCAAATACTTTTCTTTAAATCAATATATAAAAACTAAAGTAATTTTATACATTTTTACAAATCTAAACCTAATGCCAACTTTAGGGTTCTAACTTGGTTCAAGTACTTGGAGAAGAAATCCACTTCCACTTCTTCCAATCACTTGTTGATCAAATATATATATACATATATTAATATAAACAATATTTTAGATTGATATTATAGAGATTTTGTATTGATTCAAAATTTTACATATATGATAAGTATAATTATATTAATAAATTCAACGGTTAAACTGTTAAAATGTAAATCTTATAAAAAGTATGTGACTATTACCAATTAACAAAAATAATATGTGTCTAAATCCTTCTTTGTTATAATTGATATCGATTAAATATTTTTTTTATTAAAAATCATGTGCATAAAAATTGAAAGGTACTTTAACAAGATTTATCATTAGTGAATACGTCAACAAGGTCGACTTTTCTAATGCATTAAAAAAAATTAGAACATCAAGGCAAAAACTATTCTAATCAAGTCCTATACTTGATTGATAAGCTTAATTTTACAACAAATAGGTTGGGCTTATAATCCTTATCGAGATTAATAGCTTATAATCTACAAGTGAAGGGCAAAACAAGATTAATTTGAGCACTTTTGATGAGCTCGTCTATGCAAGTAAAGAAGTTAGAGGTCGCTTTTTATGGATTTGCTGGTAGAACCCTATGAGTACTTTCTAGAAACAAGATATGACGTAAGTCCCTTTAACGCATTGTCTTGTAGAAATTAGAATAACTTTGTGGTACAAAAGTATTGTTTAATGTTTTACTTTCATTTCACAAGCTCAAGCCTTAGCCACTTTTAACTATGTGCCAATTAGGGTTGGTTTAATATTGCTTTTGAACAATGTTGAAAAAAAATATTTTTGAAAAGTTTAATTTAAGATTTAAAGCTTGTCTTTGTCTCTACTGCCATTGCCCATTGGTTTGAATTTGAACTTGGAAGACTCAGGCTTATCTTTCTTCGGACCAAGCTCGACAAATAATTTTGCTACAGTCATGGCTTTGGTTGTAACACCCCTAACCCATATCCATCACCGGATTAGGGTTACTAGGTATTACCAAACAAAACACAACATTTAACATCATTTCACAATTCAATAATCAATCGTATTTGTTAATCATTCATTTACATACAAAATGTCCCTTATATAGGTCTACGAGACCTTAAACATACTTTAGAGAAGGTTCGAGACTAAACCAATCTCGTATAAAAATTTTCGAAACTTAAAAAAAAATTTCTAAGTAACAAAGGTCACACGCCTGTGTGAACAAGCCGTGTGACTCACACAGCTTTAGACACGCTCGTGTCTCAAGCCGTGTGAAAATAGGGCATACATACTGACTTGCACCACACGACTAAGGACACGCCCGTGTGCCAGGCCGTGTGAAAACATAGGAAGTATACTGACTTGGTCACAAGGCCAGTCACACACCCGTGTGTCCAGCCCGTGTGCCTATTCAAAATGGCCTCACACGCCCATGTCTGAGGCCGTGTGGAACACCCAGACTCAATTAGAATTGAACCCTCGAAGGACACGACCGAGACACACGCTCATGTCTCAGCCCGTGTGGGCAAAAATAGGTCATTTACAAAGCCAGTTTGTCACCCATAAGGGTCATTCCTACAAGTTCAAACCAAGGCACCAATTCACACATCATTTTAACCAAATTCATACCCAAATTATACACATATCATGCCATGATATCATCCACCATTTCTAATCACAATTACCAATTCAAGTCATATCAAAATCATATGCTAAACTCATAACAAAATTACAACTCTTAATCATCTATGTAACCTAATCCAAAACAAGCCATTTTCTATAACTAATATAGATCATGAATAACTTACCAATTACTTATTCAACCAACTACCTAATTTACCAAATCAAGCATTCCCAAGACATAAAACATTATAAACACATCATATACCGTATATCATACTTCTCAAAATGAGTCAATTCACATAACCATATGCACACCAACATTTACATATACAAGCCAAATCACATGGCTATGTTTTCATAATTCAAAAGCATATCAAGATAATATTTAACCTATACATGCCATATACCATATTTACAACTTCAAAAGATACCAAAAAGATGTTTGTAGTATGATGATGTTCTCGACAATCCCTGGATCTGAGCTATCTTCATTTATTTATAAAAACATAGAAAAATAACACACAGTAAGCTTTATAGCTTAGTAAGGTCATATGAAATAAATTTAATACAACCACATAAACATAATTCAATGAATTTATCCACCAACTCATAGTTTATTCCATTCAACGAACCTTGCAAATGATCATTCATAAAACTATATACTTTCATCATCATTTCATCGATCCAATGTTAAAATAGTTTATACGCATACCTGTACCATCTCGTACAAACCTCATACACATTCTCGTCTTCCATTTACCCATTGAACCATTCGGAATAGAAGTCGGATACACAAAGCTTTCACACGATAAGTACCTATACCATGGTCTGAAACCAAATCAAGGTAACTTATCCAATTCTGATATCACGGCCCATAGCCAAAATCAGCCGATATGCATGGCTCGAAGCCAAATCGGTTTATCACGTACCCGTAGTGCTATATCATGGCCCGAAGCCAAATCAATTGTCTCTAATGACTTGTCACTAGCCTCCTAACTATTCCTAAGGTTCAACCGAGCTTTCAATTGTCGTATCATCGTTGACTCATTTCCAAACTTATCCGTAATCACATAATCACAATTCATGTAATATCAAAGCATATAAAATACATTTATAATGAATTTATAACATACGAACTTACCTCGGATGTTAAAACGGCGAATCGAGTCAACTATTCTGTAACTTTATTCTTTCCCTGATCTAAGTCCGTATTTCCCCTTTCTTGATCTAAATATATTCAAAATTAACTAATTTAATCAACCATTTATTCAATTCAATCCAAAACACACAATTGGGCATTTTTGCACATTAGCCCCTAAACTTTCACATTTAATCAATTTAGTCCATATTTCATAATTATACAAAAATTCACATAATTTCATTAAACCCAAGCTTGGCCGAATTACATAAATATCCCTAGAAGCCCAAAACTTTCATTTATTTCACATTTCAACCACTCAATTTGCATATTTCACAATTTAATCCCTTTTTGACATTTTTATCAAAAATCACTTTACAAAACATTTAAATCTATCAACAAATACTTATTTTCTATCATCAAACATTTAAAAAATCAAATATTCATCAATGGAATTTCTCAAAATCATCAAAAAACTCAAAAATTAGGGCATGGGCTAGCTATTACTTGAAGCAACGATCACAAAAACATAAAAATCATCAAAAACCGAGTCAAAAACATACCTCAATCAAGCTATATAAGTGCCGAATGCTTTAAGCCCTAAAACCTTTATTTTCTTCGTGATTTTCAGCTATGCATGATAAAAATATGAAAGAATTTTGGTTCATTTTAATTTAATTAACCTTAATCCATCTTTACCATTTTACCCATTAATTAAGCATTATAAAATCATATATTATAAACTCATTTATATCAAATTCCACTATCCATGGTCTATTCACAACATAAGGACTTCACATTTAATTATTCATAGCAAATAAGCACTTAAGCAATTAAAATGTAACTTTTGCATTATACGCGATTTAGTCCTTTTATAAAATTAACCAACCAAACGCTAAAATTATTTTACGAAACTTTCACATGCATAATCTCATACTATAATAATAAAAAATAATATTAAAATAATTTTAAGACCTTAGATTTGTAGTTCTGAAACCACTGTTCTGATTTAGCTAAAACCGGGCTGTTACATTGGTAATGTAACGCCCCACGCCCGATACCGTCGCCGGAGTCGAACATGAGGTGTTACTAAACTTATCTTACCTTTTAAACAACTTTAAACCACTTATTTAAATTTTCGGAATAAACTATTTTTCTGCATCAAGGTCACTTAGAAATTCATATCTCGAGTTTCGAAACTCAAAATCAAGATCCGTAAATTTTCCCTAAAACTAGACTCATATATCTATCTACTAATTTTTTTCTATAATTTTTGACTTAGCCAATTAGTACAGTTTATTAGTTAAAGTCTCCCCTGTTACCCAGCTCAACTGCTCTGACCTATGTTCACTACGAATTAATTTCTTCCCTGTACAGAATTCAAATAGGCATGCCGTTTGTTTCATTAGAAACTAGACTCAATAAGGAATCTAGGCATATAAAATATAATACCTAATTATTTTTGTGCAATTTATAGTGAATTTTTGAAGTCAGAACAGGGGATCACAGAGTCAATCTAGAGCAGTCTCACTCAAATGAAAATTTCTCATAATATACAACTCTTTTTCCTACTCTGTTTCTTCCACATGAAAATAGACTCATTAAGCTTTAATTTCATACCTTATTCACCTTTTAATTCCATTCCTACTATTTTTAGTGATTTTTCAAATTCACGTCACTGCTGCTGTTTGCATCTGTTTTCAAACTACTTCCTCATGTTTCATAGTTCCCATGTAGTAATTATTATTCAAGCATTCATACCATTAAACACATACATGGTTAGCCATTTCATTAGCTATTCACTTCCAAGCATTTACACACCATATATTGAACATATCATTCCATAAAAGACTAAGTCCCTATACATGCCATACACAAAATGAAACGTCTAGTTATACCAAAATGATTCCTTTGATAGTGTGATCTGAACTCCGACGTTTCCTTCGATCCCCGAGTAAGCTTGGCAAGAACTATAATAAGAAAGAAAATAAAGGAGTAAGCACTAGGCTTAGTAAGCTTACAAGCAAATAAATTGCAACATTTAACCTATTGAGCAATTATACATAATATCATCTAGCATCATAAACTTTCTTTACTTCTCACTTACTACCTTCTTTCTTACCTGACCTTTCGTTATTCATAAACATAATCTAACTTCCCTTTTGCTGGTAGTTCACTGAATTTAACTTGCACAATGACCTGTTGAACCACTCGGAATACTAAGGATATTCGGGTTATTCCTGTCTGATAGTATACTGCCAATGCCATGTCCTTGACATGGTCTTACATGAAATGTTCCTGTCTCCAAAGCCATATATACTATATGGACTTACATGGCTCATTACTGTCCTGTCTCCAAGGCCATATACACGATATGGGCTTACATGGCGCTATACTGTCCTGTCTCCAAAGCCATATGTTTAATATGGACTTACATGGCTCATTACTGTCTGTCTGTTAACCCAAATATCCTAGCATTCCTAAGGCTCAAACGGGGCTTTCTCGATACAATTTGTGACTAAATTTTACAATTTAGTCCTTTACTTTTTCTTTTCCCCGATCTACTCTTGAATTCCGTTCTTCTTGATTATGAAGCTTGAAAGTTGAAGAACCCTTAGCTATGGTGGAGAGCAACAATCGGCAGCAACTAATGAAGAAGATGATCAATTTTGTCATCTTTTTCCTTTTTAATTCATGTTAATAACCAAATGACCAAAATGCCCTTCCTTATTAAACTTTCAAAAATTCCCTCCATGTCCAATTTTTGTCCATAAACTTAAAATTGGTCAAATTGCTATTTAAACCCTCCTAATTAATATTCCAAAGTAATTTCATACTAAAAACTTCTAGAATGCAAGTTTTGCAATTTATTCAATTTAGTCCCTAATTCCAAGTTAAGCACTTTATGTATGGAATTTCTTCATGAAATCTTCACACTATCATGCAATCATAATATAAACCTCAGAATAATTGTAAAATAATTATTTCTATCTCGGATTTGTGGTTACGAAACCACTATTCCGATTAGGCCCTATTTCGGGATGTTACATTTCTCCCCCCTTTAGGGATTTTCGTCCCCGAAAATCTTACCTATGAAGAGGTTTGGGTACTGTTTTCGCATGGCCTCTTCGGGTTCCCATGTAGCCTCATCCACCCCATGTTTATTCCATAAGACTTTCACAAGAGCAATACTTTTATTCCTTAATTGCTTTACCTCACGAGCTAGAATTTTTACTGGTTCTTCATCATAAGTCATATCTGGTTGAATCTCAACCTCTGTCGGAGAAATCACATGCGACGGATCTGACCGATAACGTCGTAGCATTGACACATGGAACACATTATGAATCTTCTCTAATTCAGTCGGCAAAGCTAATCGGTATGCTAATGGCCCAATTCTCTCAATCACTTCAAACGGTCCAATAAAACGAGGACTTAACTTGCCTTTCCTGCCAAATCTGAGAACTTTCTTCCACGGGGATACTTTTAAGAATACCTTGTCGCCAACCTGATATTCAATCTCTTTTCTTTTTAAATCTGCATATGACTTCTGCCTATCTGAAGCTGCCTTCAAACAATCTCTGATAACTTTCACTTTTTCTTCTGTTTCTTTAACTAGATCAACTCCGTAAATCTGGCTTTCTTTAAGCTCTGTCCAGTATAAAGGCGTACGACATTTGCGTCCATACAAAGCTTCATAGGGTGCCATCTTCAAACTCGACTGGTAACCATTATTATAGGCAAACTCTACCAATGGTAAATATTTTTCCCAACTGCCTTGAAATTCTAACACACAACATCTAAGCATATCTTCAAGTATCTGAATAACCCTCTCTGACTGACCGTCGGTCTGAGGATGAAAAGCCGTACTGAAACTCAATTTTGTACCCAAAGCTTCTTGTAACTTTTTCCAAAACCGTGAAGTAAATCTCGGATCTCTGTCTGAAATGATCGATAGTGGTATTCCATGCAGCCTAACTATCTCTGAAATGTACAACTCAGCCAACCTGTCAAGTGAATAATCCATACGAACTGGGATAAAATGAGCCGACTTAGTTAGCTTATCAATTACAACCCAAACTGCATCTTTCTTTTTCGGTGTTAACGGCAACCCTGTTACAAAATCCATAGTAACTCTGTCCCATTTCCATTCCGGAACTAGTACAGGCTGCAATAAACCCGAGGGTACCTGATGTTCGGCCTTTACCTGTTGACAAATTAAACATCTGGAAACAAACTCTGAAATATCTCTTTTCATTCCTACCCACCAGTACAATTTCTTCAAATCATTATACATCTTTGTACTACCCGGATGAATAGACAAAGAACTGCTATGTGCTTCCTGTAAGATCTTTCGAATAAGCTCATCATTCTTTGGTACACATATTCTGTCTCTAAACATCAAACAACCATCAGAACCAATCCGAAAATCTGACTCTATGTCTGACTCACATTGAACTCTTTTAGCTTGTAAATCACTATCATCTTTCTGAGCTTCATAAATTTCTTTAAGAAATATCGGTCTAGCTCTCAATTCAGCTAGAATAGAACCATCATCTGACATGGCCAAATTGGTATTCAAAGCTCGCAATGTAGATAAGAGTTTTCTGCTTAAAGCATCAGCAACTACATTTGCCTTACCTGGGTGATAATCAATCACTAGCTCATAATCTTTAATCAACTCTAGCCATCTTCTTTGCCTCAGGTTCAAATCTTTTTGAGTCATCAAGTATTTCAAACTTTTATGATCGGTGAATATCCGGCACCGTTCACCATACAAATAATGCCTCTAAATCTTTAATGCAAACACAATCGCAGCTAGCTCCAAATCATGCGTCGGATAATTTTTCTCATGTGGTTTCAACTGTCTAGAGGCATAAGCAATCACCTTTCCTTCCTGCATAAGTACACAACCGAGCCCATTCAAAGATGCATCACTGTAAATCACAAATTCTTTACCCGGTTCTGGCTGTACTAAGATGGGGGCTTCAGTCAACAATGCCTTTAACTTATCAAAACTTTGCTGACACTTCTCAGTCCATTCGAACTTAACATCCTTCCGCAACAATCTCGTTAACGGGGTAGCTATCATAGAGAATCCCTCCACAAACCGTCTGTAATAACCAGCTAAACCAAGAAAACTTCTGACTTCTGAAACATTCCTGGGAGGCTTCCAATTGACAATGGCTGAAATTTTACTCGGATCAACTCTAATACCTTCACCTGACACAATATGTCCAACGAATCCAACTTCTCGGAGCCAAAACTCACTTTTACTGAACTTAGCATACAACTGATTATCTCTCAAAACCTGTAGAACTGTTCTCAAATGCTCTTCATGTTCAGTCTCATCAGGAGAATAAATCAAGATATCATCAATGAACACAACTACAAACTTGTCCAAATATGGTCTGAATATTCGGTTCATTAAGTCCATAAAAACAGCAGGGGCATTGGTTAAGCCAAAGGGCATCACAAGAAACTCATAATGACCATACCTAGTTCGGAATGCAGTTTTCGGAACATCTGACTCCTTAACTCGCATCTGATAATATCCAGATCTCAGATCGATCTTGGAAAATACAGTGGCTCCCTTCAACTGATCAAACAAATCATCAATTCTAGGCAACGGATATTTGTTCTTGATAGTTACCTTGTTAAGTTGCCGATAATCTATACACAATCTCATTGAACCATCTTTCTTTTTCACAAATAACACTGGTGCACCCCATGGCGAACTACTGGGTCTTACAAAACCTTTATCAGTTAATTCTTGCAGCTGAGCTTTCAATTCTTTCAATTCCGACGGGGCCATTCTATAAGGAGTAATAGAAATAGGTGTGGTACCTGGGATTAGCTCAATACCAAACTCAACTTCTCTAACAGGAGGCAAACCTGGTAATTCTTCCGGAAATACATCTGGATACTCGCACACTACAGGCACTGATTCAACTTTCAATTCTGAATCTTTAATATTCAATACAAAAGCAAGATAAGCCTCATACCCCTTTCTCAAATATTTCTGAGCTGTTATAACTGAAATCATAGCAAATGAACTGTCTGACTCATCTGAATTAACCCGAAGAATCTCACCATTTTCACATTTTAACTCAATGAATTTCCTTCCACAATTCACTATCACATCATGTGTCGTTAACCAATCCATACCCAAAATAACATCAAACTCATCAAACGGCAATAACATGAGATCGGCCGGAAAACAGTAACCTCTAATCATTAAGGGGCAATTTCTACATACTTTATCTATCAATACACACTTGCCTAGTGGATTTGATACTTTTATCACAAATTCTGTGGATTCTATAGGCATACTCATTTTAGACATCAGTTTCACACAAACATAGGAATGGGTCGAACCCGGATCAATTAAAGCAACGACATTAATGTCATGTAAAGAAAATGTACCCGTAATCACATCGGGGGAGGATGCCTCTTCGCGAGCACGAATAGCATAAGTCCTTGCAGGAGCTCTAGCATCTGGTCTCACTGTTGGATCTCTAGAGGTGCCTCTGTTACTTGCTCCTACTCCCGGTTGTCTCGGTGATCTGCCTCTGGTAGGAGTATTTCCAGATCTAGCACTCTGTGTTACTTCTCGTTGAGTCACCTCTGGACAATCTCGTACAAAATGATCGGGAGCACCACATTTATAACAAACATTTTCGCCTGCCCGACAAGGACCATAATGTAGTCTACCACACCGTGGACACCCTGATCTACCCGATCTAACATTACCCACACTTGCGGTCGAAGTGGTCTGAGCTTTCGGATCTTTAAATCTGCTACCCCTATTCTGACTGGATTGCCCTGCCGAAAAGCTAGATCTGGTAGAAAACTCTTTCGGCCTCTTGGATGTAGCCTGAAATGATCTGCTCATCTGTCTTTTCTTCGTGTCTCGCGTTTCTGTTTCAGTTTTACTTTTTCTTTTTAACAACTCCTCTGCTTTACAGGCTCGGTCAACTAGAACGACGAACTCTTTTATTTCCAGAACACCCACTGACAGTCGGATATCATCATTTAACCCATCCTCAAACCTTTTACACATAGTAGCCTCCGTGGACACACATTCTCGAGCGTATTTACTGAGTCTAACAAATTCACGCTCGTAATCGGTCACCGTCATATTACCTTGTTTCAGCTCTAAGAACTCTTTCCTCTTCTGATCAATAAACCTCTGGCTGATGTACTTTTTACGGAATTCCTCCTGAAAGAAATCCCAAGTGACCCTCTCTTTCGGTACAACTGATACTAGTGTCTTCCACCAGTGATAGGCCGAATCTCTGAGAAGTGATACTACACATTTTATACATTCTTCGGGTGTACAGGATAATTCATCGAAAACTCTGATGGTATTTTCTAGCCAAAATTCTGCTCTTTCCGCATCATCATCTTTTGTTGCTCGAAACTCTTCTGCCCCATACTTTCTGATTTTATCAACTGGTGGCTTTTCTCTTATTACTGTACCTGTGACTGGGGGAGCTTGAGCTACATGGGCAGCCTGAGAATCATGAAGGGGTGGAGGTCTAACTGCCGGATTCGTACGAACGAACTCGGCAAACCAATCATTCAAAGCTTGGAAGAGAGCTCCTCGAGTCACTCCTCCCTGATCAATTGTTACTGGCCTATTCTCAGATGGCACTGCTCCTTCCGTAGGAGCAGGCGCATTACTTTCCATGTCATCATCACCAGCTCGTTCGGGATCCATTACTATAAAACAAAATATTTAAAAAAAATCGTCAGGAGTCGTCACACTATCAAAATATAAGTATGGCATGTATAGCTAGACTCTTACACGTGCTAACTGTTCCGAGAACCGACTAAACCTGCTCTGATACCAATAAATGTAACGCCCCACGCCCGATACCGTCGCCGGAGTCGAACATGAGGTGTTACTAAACTTATCTTACCTTTTAAACAACTTTAAACCACTTATTTAAATTTTCGGAATAAACTATTTTTCTGCATCAAGGTCACTTAGAAATTCATATCTCGAGTTTCGAAACTCAAAATCAAGATCCGTAAATTTTCCCTAAAACTAGACTCATATATCTATCTACTAATTTTTTTCTATAATTTTTGACTTAGCCAATTAGTACAGTTTATTAGTTAAAGTCTCCCCTGTTACCCAGCTCAACTGCTCTGACCTATGTTCACTACGAATTAATTTCTTCCCTGTACAGAATTCAAATAGGCATGCCGTTTGTTTCATTAGAAACTAGACTCAATAAGGAATCTAGGCATATAAAATATAATACCTAATTATTTTTGTGCAATTTATAGTGAATTTTTGAAGTCAGAACAGGGGATCACAGAGTCAATCTAGAGCAGTCTCACTCAAATGAAAATTTCTCATAATATACAACTCTTTTTCCTACTCTGTTTCTTCCACATGAAAATAGACTCATTAAGCTTTAATTTCATACCTTATTCACCTTTTAATTCCATTCCTACTATTTTTAGTGATTTTTCAAATTCACGTCACTGCTGCTGTTTGCATCTGTTTTCAAACTACTTCCTCATGTTTCATAGTTCCCATGTAGTAATTATTATTCAAGCATTCATACCATTAAACACATACATGGTTAGCCATTTCATTAGCTATTCACTTCCAAGCATTTACACACCATATATTGAACATATCATTCCATAAAAGACTAAGTCCCTATACATGCCATACACAAAATGAAACGTCTAGTTATACCAAAATGATTCCTTTGATAGTGTGATCTGAACTCCGACGTTTCCTTCGATCCCCGAGTAAGCTTGGCAAGAACTATAATAAGAAAGAAAATAAAGGAGTAAGCACTAGGCTTAGTAAGCTTACAAGCAAATAAATTGCAACATTTAACCTATTGAGCAATTATACATAATATCATCTAGCATCATAAACTTTCTTTACTTCTCACTTACTACCTTCTTTCTTACCTGACCTTTCGTTATTCATAAACATAATCTAACTTCCCTTTTGCTGGTAGTTCACTGAATTTAACTTGCACAATGACCTGTTGAACCACTCGGAATACTAAGGATATTCGGGTTATTCCTGTCTGATAGTATACTGCCAATGCCATGTCCTTGACATGGTCTTACATGAAATGTTCCTGTCTCCAAAGCCATATATACTATATGGACTTACATGGCTCATTACTGTCCTGTCTCCAAGGCCATATACACGATATGGGCTTACATGGCGCTATACTGTCCTGTCTCCAAAGCCATATGTTTAATATGGACTTACATGGCTCATTACTGTCTGTCTGTTAACCCAAATATCCTAGCATTCCTAAGGCTCAAACGGGGCTTTCTCGATACAATTTGTGACTAAATTTTACAATTTAGTCCTTTACTTTTTCTTTTCCCCGATCTACTCTTGAATTCCGTTCTTCTTGATTATGAAGCTTGAAAGTTGAAGAACCCTTAGCTATGGTGGAGAGCAACAATCGGCAGCAACTAATGAAGAAGATGATCAATTTTGTCATCTTTTTCCTTTTTAATTCATGTTAATAACCAAATGACCAAAATGCCCTTCCTTATTAAACTTTCAAAAATTCCCTCCATGTCCAATTTTTGTCCATAAACTTAAAATTGGTCAAATTGCTATTTAAACCCTCCTAATTAATATTCCAAAGTAATTTCATACTAAAAACTTCTAGAATGCAAGTTTTGCAATTTATTCAATTTAGTCCCTAATTCCAAGTTAAGCACTTTATGTATGGAATTTCTTCATGAAATCTTCACACTATCATGCAATCATAATATAAACCTCAGAATAATTGTAAAATAATTATTTCTATCTCGGATTTGTGGTTACGAAACCACTATTCCGATTAGGCCCTATTTCGGGATGTTACAGGTAAGCTCTTGAACTCCTCGCCGTTGAAACTCTTGCTTTGCCCATGGCTTCAATCCATCCATAAAGGAAAAGAATGCCTCTTTCTCCCCCATATCTGAGATCTGAAGCATGAGTTCACTAAGCTCCCACACATACTCTTTAACTATGCCTTATTGCATAAGTCAACACAACTTTGTTCGAGCTTCATCCTCAACATACTCTAGGTAAAACTGTGCTTTGAACTCCCTTTAGAACTCCTTTCAAGTCTCAACTTCAGTCCCACCACGTCTCAGATCTGTGGGCCTACGAAGCCACAACAACAAAGAAATGTCAGTAAAATATATAGCAGCCTTAGTGGTATTGTCCATAATGCTTTTGTCACAGAAATATTGCTCCATTCTCCATAGGAAATTATCCACATCTCTCATGGACCTTGTCCTCTTGAAATTATTTGGGCTTGGGAACATCCACATTGGGATTAAGTGTCGCAACAAACCCTCAATTGTCCAAAGAAACTTTGTAGATTGTGAGTTCACCTTTGAATTCCATAATCTCCTCTTTCAAGGTCGTCATCATAGCCTCGATGGCATTATCCATTCCTGTCAGCTTGTTCTCAACGGAACCAAAAGACTCCCATACATAGTCCCTAAGTTGCTCCTTCATTGATTGCAACCCATCTGTGAGTCCCTCCTCAACTTCCTCGAGCCCTTCCTTGACATCCCCTATAGACTCTTCGAGAGTGACTACCCGTCCTTCCAAAACTGATAGTATGTCCCTCAATCGACTAACTTTTCTGGCCCTCCCATGAGTCTCTTTTGACTCACTTTGATCAACAATTTCTTTAGACATCTTTCAACAGCGGCTTTGAAACCTTAGCTCGGATACTAATTGTCACGGGGCTAGAACTTTAGTCTCGCAATTCAGGCGGTTTTAAGCAAATTCTTCACTATAAAAATGCTTAGGTCAACCTAACTCCCAACAATTGAGAATTCAAATAGAATTCCTACAAGGCACCAACGAAAAGCAAAGTGGAAGCAACATAAAAGTTGAAAGAACTCAAAAGATGAACAAAGCCATAGAAAAGCAAGAACACAAGAGAGAATGTTTTATAAATGAAATAAATTTCAATAGACAAATACTTGTATACCCAATATAAATATTACATAAAACGCATTAGATTATAAATGAAGGTTAAAAACGTCATTTGACTTAATTTTTTTTTTTCAAAATGCAAAAGCTAGAAAGTACAACTTCTGTGTAATATTACTTATTTGCTTTAAAAGTGCTTTTGAAATATTGTTATTAAAAGCCGTAAAAATCTTTAGAAAATTGTGTTTATTTGAAAATAAGTGGAGAACTATTGTCTATAATATAAAAAATAATATACGAAAGTCTATTATATATCTATACTATTAATTAAGAATTAAATTAAATTTGTGTCACACCGAACGGATCCCAACAATAATTATAAAAGTTTACTTTTTTTTAAAAATAACAAAAATTTATTATGAGGTTGCGTAGACATCAAATTTCAATTGTTTAACCTTTTTGAACCGATACGAATTATTCGAGAATATTTTACTTTGGTGCAGAAAATTTTTCAAATTCAAAATCAAATTAATTTCGGATTAAATGTTAATTTGGGTCGATTTGTTCAAACTTAATTTGGGAATTTGATTTCTTTCTAAATTTTGGGCTGCAATTGAAATTTTGTCTTGGAGCTATTGAATATTAAACTGGTTTGGGCCTTATATTTTTTCTGATTCCACTTTTTTTGATATTATGTTTCTAATATTTGGGGCCATTTAGTTTGTATTTAAATTTTGGGTAAATTACATTTAAGGTTACTTTAAAATAGGGTTTATTTTATTTTGATCACTTTAAATAATTTCTCAATTTATGGTCTGCTTGTTTGACTGGAAATGGTTCCCAGGAAATGATTTCTGGAAAATGATTTATTTTTCTGAAAAGATTAATATTTTTTAGTGTTTGGATGAATGTGTGTAAAATATTTTCTATTGTTTGGTAGATTTCTTTAAAATATTTCATAAAAGTTGTTTTAAATGAAACAAATATACATTTGAGAATTTATTGTCTTTTCATTGTTTAATTGAGTTTATTTTATATTTATTAAATTTTTATTTTACATTATTTTTGCATATATTGCAATGATTTATTTATAAATAAATATATTGAATTAAATATAAAATAGTACTCAATTATTAAGCTAGAATATTAAGATACATAAATTGAAAACAACTAAAGCAAATAGATGATTCCTAATTGTGTTATAAAAAAATAATGATTGAATAATAATAAATTAGCTTCCAAACAACAATTAGTACTCCAAATTAATAATATTCTTGTAACACCCCCTAACCTCAAATCGTCGCCGGAACAGGGTTACGGAGCATTACCGGAGCAATTGGGCCATTTACAATTAATACACAATTTATTATCAAACATAATATAAAATAACCTTATAGTCCCTTAAATGGATCTTTGAGGTCCAAAAATACGAGTTAAAAGATGTTCGTGACTAATTTAAGAATTCGAAACAATTTTCGGTAACCTTTAAAAATTCTTTCTAGGTACAGGGCTCACACGCCCACGTGGGTTGGGGACACGCCCGTGTGACCCCAAATCATACCCGTGTTGTTGAACCATGCGGCTTAACACAGCCGTGGTGGTTTGAGACACGCCCGTGCCTCTTACCCGTGGACTACACTGACTTGTGCACACGGCTACAAGGCACGCCAATGTGCTAGCCATGTACCTCACACGGTCTGGACACACGCCTGTGTGCCAAACTGTGTGGACTCTATATGAGTCTAGAATACTAACCTAACCTTCCTTGCACATTTCAAACCAATTTTAAACTATTACTAATACTCAACCAATTCAACATATAAGTATCGTAACCTATTAATCATAGTGAGCCATATCTTATAGCCAAATCAAATGATAAATACACAAAATACCAAGTTCCTATACATGCTATAGACTTATGAGATTTATTGTTACCTTTTACTTCACCATGATAACATGATAGTGTGATGACATCTCCAACGATCTCCAACTCGAGCTAACATACAACCCTAAAGAGATGGAAAGGAAGGGAAGTAAGCTTCAAAGCTTAGTAAGTTTATATGCAAATAATAATAAGCAATTAATAACTCGTTTGAATTAATTCTTAAAATTTTGTTTTCAAAGTGGTATAATCACCATTTTGCTTAAATACACTTTTTATCCATGTTCCCATTGAGCTGTCCTTTGGAGTCACTGTCACTAAATTATTTATTTCTTGAGCTACAGAGCTCCGAATTAAGTTTCGTAAATTTTTCCTGAAATTAGACTCATATATCTTATTACCATAAAATTTTCAAAATTTTTGGTCTAGCCAATTAGTACAGTTTATTCATTAAAGATTCCCCTGTTACTCCACTCGACAGTTCTGACCTTTCTCTACTAAAAATCAATTATCTCATTGTACAAAACTCGAACAAGGTTCATGTTTGTTTCTTTTGAAACTAGATTCACTAAGTAGTTCATCCATATAAATTACACTCCATAATCATTTTTATACAATTTTTAGTGATTTTCCAAAGTTGGAACAGAGGATCCCAAAGTTCATTCTGACCCTGTCATAGAAACTTTAAATATATCCTACTCTGTAATTCTTTCACCTACACCATTTCTTTCATGTAAAAATAGACTTAATAAGCTTTAATTACATATATCATTCAGCTTCTAATCCAATTTACACCATTTTTAATGATTTTTCAAAGTCACATGTCTGCTGTTGTTCAAAACTGTCTTATAGCTAATTTTACTCTTTCATGTTTTCTTTGTAATATTTTCATTTATACTCATATAACACCCAACATGTCCATAGCTAGCCATTTCAATCTATACTTATTATCAAGTATTTACAAATATTAATAATAACACTTACTCCATATCAACCTTACCACAAATTCGATCATACATTGAGCAAGAGCACATTGTTCACAAACATACACACATATATACCTGCACTCATTTATCACGTAATCAAACCCATCCAATAAAGTTTCACATATATACTTGTGCTCAATTGTACACATAATCACATGCTTTACTTGTGCTCAATTGTACACATAATCACATACTTTCTCATCTTATTAATTCGTCAATTTACCCGTTGAACCATTTGGAATACTAAAGGATACACAGAAGCTTGCACATAAGTGCCACACTGAATTGTAGCCGAAACTACCACGATATGTAGCCGAAGCTACCACTGATATGTAGCCGAAGCTACCACTGAAATGTAGCCGAAGCTACCACTGATCACCAAAGTATTCCTAAGGTTCAACCGGGACTTTACTTATATATTCAATATCACTTTCTCATTTCATTTGTTTACTTATTTAATCAAAATTCATTCAATTTTCTCATTTCATCTATTTACCCCTATTAACATGACTCGGATTTCAACAGATACACGGACCCAAATAAACATATCAGAATGGCGACCAACGCCTCATCGGCTTAGCCGAAGTAAAGTGGCTACCAAAGCCTCATCGGATAGTTCGAAGTACATCTATGACACACCAAGTGTCTCATCGGCTGAGCCGAAGCAAAGTGGCTACCAAAGCCTCATCGAAACTATCCGAAGCAAATCTATGGCACACCAAGTGCCTCATCGACTCGAGGTCGAAGAATCTCTGAACTGTTTCGATCCTATGGCATGCCAATTATATCCATTAAGCCCGACTAGTTAATAGGGTACCGGAATTACTTATTCATTTCACTTCCACTTTCAATTGAATGAAATCATTCAAATTCAATCATAATAGCCTTTCAATCTCAATTTGCTTCAAAATCACATAATCACATATTCACCAATCAGTTCCAAATCAATTCACATAATCATACATTTCCACCTTGATACAAATATAATTCACAAACCAATTCCACATATATATAAATATACATATTCAACAATTAAATCCCAATCACATTCAATTCAATTCATATACCATTATTTTTCTAAATTTCATTTCCAAATAAATCTTTTCTATCACACTTTCGATTCAAAACCAAATATACTTTCTCATTTCCAAATCAATAAATATCACGTATATAACAATTTAACAATACATAAATTTATTTAAACACAATAGTGCTTTATTTACATATAAACTTACTTGGCCAATTTACAGAAATTGTAGGAAATTCGGGAATTAATTAGCTATTTTCTCTTTTCCACGACTTCCTTGAGCTCTTAATCTATAATATAAAATTTTCCATTCATTAGTGTCTAATTTAATTAACAATGTATACCTTTCAATTTTCGAAATTACACTTTTACCCTAAATTTTATAGTTTTTACAATTTAGTCCCTGATCAATTAACCCATCAATTGAACTTATTTTCCTCAATTAACACATTATTATATCATTCTAAACTAATATGTTCTCTTTAGCGTTCATAATTTCTGCTTCAACCTTAATTCTAAGCTTTTTTTTAGAATTAGATCCTAAAAATCAATTTTTATTAAAAATAATTTAATAAATTCATCATGTAATGAATTTAAAGCTTAAAATCCATGACAATTTATCATAAACATACAGCACTCTTCCATGGCAACTTCCAAAATCACCCACAAAATCAAAAACTAATGAAATCAATAAGTGGACCTAATTGTAAAAGTCACAAAAACATAAAAATTACAAAGAAAAAGCAAAGATTGAACTCACATGGTGCAAAAATGTGAAAAACCAGCTTTGGAGGTCTGCTATGGCGTTTTTGATGAAGAGAAATGAAGAAAAATGAAGAATTATCTAGATATCCAATTACATCCCATTTTAACTATTCAATTTTTACTTCTTTTCCAATTTTACCCCCTGTTCACACCTAATTTCAATATTTCCTGCACACATAGCCGTTCAGCCCAATAATATCTGTTTATTAGCCTATTTAGTCCTCCTTTAATTATTACTTAAGCTATTTAATCACATTTCACAATTTTGCACTTAATTCAATTTAGTCCTTTTTACCCAATTAACTACCGAAACCTAAAAATTTTTTAACGAAACTTTAATACTAACTTATTAACACTCCATAAATATTTATAAAAATATTTGTGACTTGGTTTATAATTTCGAGGTATCAATACTCCGTTTTCAAAACTAATTATTCTAATAATTCTTCTAAAACACAAAATTCACTAATTTAAAAATATTTCTAAATTCATAATTAACTCATAAATTCTAATTAATAAAATTTTTTCAAACTTGATTGTCGGATTTAATGATCTTAAATCACTATTTCCGATACTACTGAAAATTGGGTTGTTACAATTCTCCAAGTGCATAATTAGTTGTACACCACAAAATGACTACAATAATGTCCAAGTGCATAATTGTCCAAGTGCATTACTTATATTACACCACATTAAAGCATCAATATCTTTAACATTGAGAAAATGTTTGAAGCTAAATTTTTCTATACTTCGTACTTTTATCCAAGAAAGCTTTGGCCTCGAATTCATGACCCACAAGATAATCAAACACACTACAAAGGAAGTTGTCATCAAATCATTCCACCTCCATCGACATCACTTCTCCGTAAAGATGCGGTGTCTTATCCTCAGTAAATTGTTCCACTGCATTAGCAATCTTACCAAGTTGTTCACCCACAAATTTAATTTGTTGATCAATGACACTTTGAACTTGGAATCTTTCAAAAATAGTTACAACAACTCGATTAATAGAAACTTGTAACTCCCTAACCCTTATCTGTCGCCAGAATGGGGTTATGAGGTATTACCGGACGATACACAGATATCAAACAATCATATGCATACATATGCTTGGACTCTTAATCTAATTAAATTTTAATGAATAAAGTTAATTTAAATCTTTAATAAAACCAACCATACGTTTTTCAAACATAAAATCAATTATGAAATGCAAAAGAAAAAGGGTATCTAATATACCATTTTACCACATAACTTATATGTAAATCAGGAATAAAATAAATAATTCATTCTATTATAACATATATAAGTCAAATAAAATAAACATATTAAGTACAAATCATCATTAGCAATATTTCATTCGGTACCATAACTATATAATTTAACCAAGTTATTCATGACATATGCACATTACTATATATGGTTTTTAAAAGGCTAAAACGTGATCAAGTCTACTTATAAGTACATCTAAGTAGTTATGCGCAAGACAAATAAGTTATGTATCAATTTATACATACTCCAAAAGGACACTGAATGGTCTATCTTTCAAAATACATATAACCAGCCACATATTTCTATTTTACCCAAAACTTTAACCGAATATGCCAACAAAAATTCCATGTACTTTTATACCTATCATAGTTGATTTATCAACCCTTATTAACTATTTTTCTATCACATACAAAAACCACAAAATCAAATCACCAAGTCATGATCAAATTCGCTTAACCATCAATCATGTAACATAGATATAAACCAAAACCAAACATTCAAATCATAAAACAACTACATTCCATCACATAAACACATATCAATATTAATTCAGCGTAACTCAAACATTAAAATTCCATAGTCACTTTATAAACCATTTTCACATGGCATTATAAATACAAATCATTCAAAAGACACCATATACAAACTAGTCCAAAAGTAATATTCATAGGCTTATCCAAGCTATACATGCCGTAAGTCAAGTTTTAGTGACTAATACCGAAACAAAAGATAGTGTGATGAAACTTCTGCTGATCCCCTAGCTCGTAGCTTGCTTCAATAATCTAAATATCACAAAAAAAAAAAAAAGATATTCAAAGTAAGTTTTCTTAACTTAGTAAGTCTTGAACGAAAAATACAATGGTTAATAACTTGTTATATAATTCACAAAATAAAATATGTATAACTATAATATATGCTCGGGTATTACTAAACAGAAATGCATAACTAACTCATTTGTATTTTATAACCCACCTCCAGTGTAAATTATCATAAATCCATATAATCAATCCAATTATAAATTAGAATCCAGCCTTAATAAAGTAATGTCTCAATTCGAAATCCCATAAATATAAACTGATTATACCGAATCAATATTTACGCCAATGATACAATTCATCTATACTCATTTTTATCATTAATCACCTCCAATACCTGCACATATCACATTGTAATACCCGTTACTCAAATTAAAAACTTCAATTCACATTCCTATATACCTTTGTAACATGATATTCACTATCAAAATAACTTTTCACATAAACTTACCTATGAGGTCGAATATGTGAATATTACATATCACTTAATTCAAATTCACTTGATCAATCTTCCCACATCAACTTGACATCTTATACACAAAGGATTAAAATTAAATCACCGGCACCAAGCCTGCTAGGCATAAGCCTAAATTATTCACCGGCACAAGGCTTGCTAGACACGAAGTCTGATATTTAATCACCGGCACTAAGCCTGCTAGACACAAAGTCTGAATTTTTCACCGGCACACACACAGCTTATAAGTTTAAGGCCAAAACTACAATTATAAGTCAACTCATAACCATTTGTTCATCAAATTAAGCAAATACTTCATATGATTCATACTAACTTTCGAAAGTACTCAAACATTCATAAGCAACTCAATCACATCCATTTAGCAACAACATTCGGTTATTTTGCCATTGAACAATTAAAATTCAAAATATTGTAGTAAAATATTCTTACATTTAAAATAATAAAAAAATATATATTTGGTTGCTCAAGGACTTACCTCGAATATCAACGAACAGCTTTTTCTGGCTATTCAGTTACTTTCGTCTTTCCTTGATCTTGATCCGATTTCCGCTGTTCTTGGGCTTCAAATTCCAAATAATACCCATTCAATTTCAATTTTTATTCAAATTAATCCAAGAATACTCACTTAAGCAATTTACCAATTTACCCCTACTATTTTACACATTTAGCAAATTAATTCAAATATCAAATTACACAAGATAAAAGAAATTTGCTTTTATTAATTCTAGGCCAAATGTCCCTAGTTCTCATACAAACCTTTACAACTCATTTATTTAGCAAATTAGTCCCCATCTCTTTTTTTTATATAACTTAGTCCTAATATTTCGAATTCATCAAAAATTTTCCAAATAAAAAATAAAATTTATAATTTAACTCATATCTTCTATTTAACCACATTAAACACAAAATTCATCAAAATATTACTCATGGCAAAACTCAAAACACACATTAATATCACAAATTCGAGTATGGGTCGGATAGTATACGAAGCAACGATCTCAAAAATATAAAAATTATTAAAAACCGAGTTAAAAACTTACCTCAATTAAGCTTGTACTATGCCGAATGCTCAAACTATTTTCCTTTCTTTTTGTTATTTAGTTTCAGTGAAAGAGAACACAAACATGCATCCATTTTGTTATATTTTAATTATTATATCATGTTAATTTCTAATTTACTCAATTAACCTTGTAATTAAATATGCAACCATTAAAAATGAAAGGTCAATACCGTCCATTATTTCATCTTTTGGTTTAATTACCACATGCAACCTTCCTATTGAAAGACATAATCAATTAAGCACTTTACCAAATAGCATGCTTATTTATCATTTATTGCAATTAAATCCTTTTCACTAATCAAGCATTCAAACATGAAAATTAACATACGAAAATTTTTACGGATATCAATTCACACAATTAAATGCGTAAAAGAATGATAAAATATTTTTTTCTAACTCGGATTCGTGGTCCCGAAACCACCATTTCGATTAGGGTCAAAATTGGACTGTCACAAAACATCTTTGAAAGTGTTAAAATACTCATTTCCTTTTTGGGCCTCCTTTGAAAAATTTTGAGAAAAAGATGTTCTATCGCTTTTGTCTACCTGAATTACTTTATTGTCTTTTCTTTGTTGTTCTTACCCACTCTACATTAATAATTTAAGTTGTCAACAATTTCAATATCCAACAAGCTAACTTCAATTTCAATATCTAACCAACATTAAAAAAACAACAATTTTAATACTAAATCATATATAGCATAGATACGTTAACCCTAAGCCTTAAACCTACCTAATGTTTCTAGCCATATAATCAGTCCACATAGTTTATGCAATTTCCTCTCTTTTAGCAAACCATTCTCTTATGTTATCCACCAGTTTTTATTGCCCGAAGGACTCTCTTATGTTGCCAGAACCAAGTTATTGGCCGCCAAAGTCGAGCTATGGTCTTACACCTCGTAATCCCCGTATTTACTATCCCGACGGACTCTATTAGTTGTCATAGTCGAGTCATGGTCTTACACTGTAAACCTCTTTGAGGTGTCACCTCAAAAGACCTTACCGCTGTCGTAGTGTTGCCTTAGAGAGCTTGCTGATTGTTGTCGCGATGTTGCTCTATGGAATCTAGTAATTGTCGGCATCAATTCATCTCATATCTACCTTGATGCTCGAACACCAAAGTGTCTCCTGTAAGGCCTAGAGCTTCACACATCATAGCTTGCACTCATCAATACTGTATGGCAGTATCGTAACAGAATTCCATCTTTCCCTATTCCTTTGCCCATTCCTAACCTTGATGCTTGAACACTGCAGTGTCTCCACCGCAAGGCCCGAAGCTTCGCATATCACAGTTTATATACAACAATATCGTATGGCGGTATCTATCCCGTCAATACTTTTCCTCCGTATTCCACAATATATATACATGTATCTCATGCAATTGATAAACATTTTGTCATAGAGTACACTACTTTCGGGCATAAAGTTATAACCATTACTTTTATAACAACACACTGGAGAATACTTATAAACCTACTTAACCTTATGTCAACAAGCATTCTCATGCCAAATATACAACATCCTAGAAATGGAGTATAGAAACTCACATGACATTTCTTCACCTTATCAGCTTAGCTTCTCTATACACTAGAGCCTCCATTCTCTTGGCAACTAAACATTTCAATGAAGGTCATAAATGAAATTCAGCATTTTTCAACTTAAACATTTAGTTTTCCAGAAACATGTAGAACTCCTAAAAGGTTTCTGGAAATCTTTAACTTCATTTTATCAATTTTACGCATACAGAATAACTAAGAACCTGACCAGTTTGCTAGGTTCTCTACTTTTTCTACTCAAACCTCATGCTTCATGCAGAGCTTTCTATAACTGTCTCCTCCTCGAGGCAACCAAGGAAGAAGATGAAGAAGAGAGGAAAATGAATCATAATAAAGATGAATCCTCCCCGGGAAGTCATTTCCAATTATATATATAGTTTTTCACACACAGTCTTTAACCATGTAGAAACTATCAATTGATAATCATTTTGTCTCATATTAAGGAACCAATTAGTTTTAATCCAACCATACTAGATTAATCAATTCTCAACCATGTCCAGTTAGTCAGTAATTTTTCTTGATCTTTCAGTAGTGGCCACCAACTTTACGGCTTATTTCAATTTAACCACCAATCGTACCTAATTTTCGAACGTAAGGGAAACTGGGTGTGACATGAACAATCACGAATCAAACATAGAACCAAAAATAATTTTCTTACTTTCAGTAAGAAACTAAATCTCTCTTAATAAAAATCAGTAGAATTGTTATTCCCAAAAATATAATTTATACTTAGAAATAAATTTTAACTATTTTTGAGTAGAATAAAAATATTGAAAATTTATAAGTAAATAACTCTACCAGTGCCATCTATTTATAGGGAGAAATAGCAGAATTTTGGTTTAATTGGTAGAATAAAAATAATACTTATCTGATAGAAAAACAAGTCCCCTAATTCTACTAGGAGAGAGGGGCGATAGACCCTAGTTAATTATACGAGGGTTGTCATCCCTCATACTTATTATGAAGAGTTTCGAGCCTTTTCTGTATTGGGTTCAATTATATGTGCTTGCTGGGCTATTAACTTAATACTTTATAATTTAATTTAATCCAATCCAATACATGTTTTTCTATTTCCCAAAATAAACATTATTTATTAAATTAATTTTCCAATTAAATAATTTTCTCAACCCAATTCTAATTCCGTTAAAGTCATGACGACTTTACTTTAAAAGAATCTATGAGAAAATATATATAATTTTCATATTCAATGGATTCACAATGACCAATTAATTTAATTTTATTTTCGAACTTAAATTATTAAATAATAATTATTTAAAAAACTTAAGTTAATTATCAAGTCATTTCGACACTTAGTGAGAAACCATTCATTTCCAAATGTAACTCATTTCTCTAATTTTATCATTTCTTTCCATTTTTGTTCATTTGAATTTAAGTGCAATTCATTTCTAGTTTCAACGAGTTAGTCGAGGGACCAATTGAACATATGTAATTAGGGCTCAAATGATTTATAATTAAGTTCTAACTTTTCTCCTATTAATTATAAACTCATTTAGTCACGAAGTCATTCTATTATAGTATTGTGACTAAGCTCTCTCCAATTACATACCATTACTAAAGCTACTTGATTAGTGCTTGTCCAATTACCTTATGATAGAATATCATTAATCTCTTCAAATATGTTATCCTAATATGATCCTATTTTATTTCATGGTAACCATTACATCTTCCTTCATGAAAAGGCAATTACTATCGAATAGAATTTAAGTCATTCATCATAAAGACAAACGACCCATGGCTACGTTTACTTTTCATCTATCATGTAATGCTATTAAGGGGATATCATTTACCCATTTCCTAGGCTATGAATTCCATTATTATGAATGGTGCTACATACTGTAGAAGTTGTATACCTAACATACCAACTTTCGATTCCTTAGCTATTTGAATTTAGGTTTTTATTTACATCAAAGTAAAAGACTTACACATACATAGTTCACCATCCACTCAGGATTAAGGTATGTCACACTACGAATATCACAAGTGGAATAAATCCATAAATAAATTCAAGATTTATTCTACTTGGGTCATGTCCGATGTATTGCTAGCCTAGTCAGTCACATCTACGTCTTTATTTTTTAGGAATTTTTGCTCCAATGCCCAAGACAAAGCATCTCCCTAATTGGACTTGATAGACGACATATTAGTATTTCAATCAATTTGCCTATTTCCGATTAGACTAAGGATATGTTTAGGTTCATCTACTAATACAAGTTGTTTTTCCATTTTACAATTTGACCATGTAATACCGCTTAGTATCAATTAAACATTAGATAACTAATGAGCTAATATTTGTGTCCATTTTGCTTTGTATGCAAAAAACAATTGAAGACAATACACAAAAGGTATTAATGTAATTTATGGATAATTTTATTAAACCAATCTATTTGAAAAAATATAAGTGTACATAAACAAAAATACTACACTTAGGGCACTAAATCCAACATAATGTTTGTTATACCTCTCCCATTAACAAGGACAATTGGTAAAATAGAAGGCCACCTAAATAACACACCCCACTAGTTGCAAATTGGGAGGTCAATAAAAGCTTCACTCATCGTCTCAGCCACTCGAGAAAGTGAAAAGAACCCTTTAAGGAAGCTAACTATCTGTTCCTTTAGGCACCCATCCTTCTGTTAAGAACATGATCCATTTGGTCACCAAACCCTGTGTGGGTTTAACTGCTTTATACCTCGAATTAAAACGAATGACAATATATGTCATATCACATACATTTGCCTCACGCATCCCTCAATGATGACCTGGTTGTAGGTCCAACATGTTAGTATCATCATACATAGGACCTCACCTATAAATAGCCCCCAAGGCGATGAAGAGGGAACCGATTCTCTAGCACACTTGCTTATACTTTGCCAACTTACCTTCAACATTCAACCTTCATACCTCCTCTAGCTTCATTCTTCCTTATTCTCTGGCTCTCCGCCTCGATTGAGTGAACCGGCCTCCACTAACACTACCACATCCTCCTTTATATCTCATCCTTTGTTGTACCTTTGTATCAACAAATAACAATTTATGAATTAATCCTTAATAAAATAAGCTGAATTGGGTAGTACAATGGAGAATGCACCTATTGTATAGGTTGTTTATTTTACAAATCGCTACTAGAAGGAGATTTTGTTGTAAACTCTGTCTTGAAATGGCAATTTGTAAAAGGCATAATGCCTTATTTGACCCTCCAACTTTACCAAAAAAAATGTCATTTTAACCTTTCATTTAATTTCTCACCTCTTTTAGTCTTTAAACTTGTGTTGTTTGTCAAATCCTACAAAAATGGTTGAAAAAGTTAATATTTGTTAACTTCACTGATGTAGAATACATGTGGGTTAACACGTGAATACCACGACAACAACTAATTAATTTTTAGAAAGGCTAAAATTATAAAAATTATTTTTTAATTTTTAAAAATATAGAATCTATTTAAAAAATTAAAATTATTAACATTATTTTAGAAAGGCTAAAATTATAAAAATTATTTTTTAATTTTTAAAAATTAATTAATTATTAATGTAGTTATCACGTGTAAACGGTTTTGTCAACAAAATTAACAAATATTAATTTTTCAACCATTTTAAAGTGATTCGATAAATAAAATAAGTTTAGAATTAAAAAAATAAAATAAAGGATTAAAATAATTTTTTTTTTTATGAAGATAGGAGGTTAAGTAAATCTTTATTTGTAAAAACATCTCTTGCTTTCAACGTTTTTTCACTTTGTTCAGATTCCTACACCTGAATTCACGCGCTTTTGAAAATTCAAGATGTCTGAAAATGATTAATGCAAAAGAAAAACCCTCATGCAACAACTTCAAATTAACTCCGTAACTTAAATTATTTTAGTATTTTATTTATTTTTAAAAAAAATTAATTTATGTTTTTATCAAATCACTTAAAAATTATGAAAAAAAAAGATAATTTATGTTTTAAATATATATATATATTTTAAAAAATATTGGTGTGATGCTGAGTGAATTTTAACTCGATTGGCATGAGCATTGTTATCAATATAGGAAGATATGGTTCGAGTGCGCTAAAGCGCATTATCCCCTATTTATGAGTTGAGAAAGGGATATATATAATTTTAAACATTATGTCAAAAAAATAGATATAATAAAAACTTATAATAAGATTATTTAAAAAAAATATTGACGTAATTAATACGACAAAATAATTAATATCACGAAAAATTAATTCAATATTTTTTGATAACACGAGTACTACATCTTGATACACTTTTTACCTACATCTTATATACTTTTTACCTAGGAGGCATATAATGGCACTGGCAGGGCCCAATCTCATTAAAAATATAATTTTTTTTATTTATATTCTTCATAATTTATAAAATTTTATATTAGTAATAATAAATTTATATTTTAACCCTTTAAAAATAATAAAAAATTAATTTAATTCTCTAAAAATTATAAAAATAATAAAATTATATTTTTATTATTATAAAAATATATAATTTAATTGTAAACCCAAAATTTTATTTCTACCTTTTACCGTGTTTTAACAGTATATAAAAGCACAACTGCATGCATAATTATACAACAGTACGCATGCACTGTCGTGCATATTCTGACTGATCATCTGCGTCTGGCGTATTTTTTTGTTTCTTATCCATCGATTGTTGTAAAAGTTAATAAATGTTGCAGACCATGGAGAGAAAAAACAATAAAACTTACATAAACGTGGTCTCAATGCATGGTGGTGAACATGCTATTTAGCAGATGGTTACATGCATGGTGAAAATTCCTAACACTTGTAGTTGGCATGCAACTTAAGGTGAGTTTAGATGGATGGTGTGTTTACCTGTGGTTAATATAAAAATAGCGGTGGTGGTGAGATTAGATACTGTAGCGATATTGTAGTGTGAGACAAAAAATAGGTTAAACGCACTGCACCACACCCAATCCCCCATTTAAATCCACCATTAAATGTTTTACCCAATTTAAGACTAGGGCACCGGAAAAGGGAAATGCTTTGTTGTGGTTTCGTTGTTTGATAGGTTTAATTTGGTTTGCTATTATATATAAAGCAGAATAAATGGAAGATTGGTCTTCAAGCTTACAAAGCCAGTTACATGGCCTTCGTCGGTATGAGTAGTCGTAGTTTGCGAGTAGCAGCTGCTGCTGCAGGCGCTTGGAAAATATCCTTCACATGAAAATATCCTTCGTCAGTATGAGTAATTTACTGTTTGCATAATTTATTATTTTGATTCATTCAAAATTTTTTTTGAGTATTAGTATATTGTACTGAAAATTATTACATATTTTACATAATTTATTTTAGTGATACAATTTATATATATATATATATATATATATGAGTTGATTCATTAAACATACAATTTCAAAATGTTTCAATTATATCCCTAAACTATTGAGATTATATTAATCGGGTTTTTCTATTATTAAAATGGTTAAATGTCATGTTAAATTATGACATAATTCAAAATAAAAATTTTAAAGAAAAGTAAAATATTGCCTCATAAAATTTAAAAGCAAAAACTAAAAACAAAGTAAAATTAAAAAAATGAGAGAGGGATTAAGTTAACAATGGTAAAAATGAGAGTTTAAGGGTGTTGGATGCAATTAACTTTATTTGTACTAGTGATGTATATTTTTTATTATAAGATATGCATCAATGTTACAAAGTAGGTAGAAGAAATGAGAATAATTTAATTTTTAAATATTTGGGTTAAGTTTAAATGTTGAAATATTAAAGAAAATTACCAGTATAATATTACGCGTTGACGAAAGAAAGCAAAAAGCTCTCCTGCTAGGCTATCTTTTGTCTTTCCTTTTGGGCAAGTGGTGGTTATTTTTAATGACCTAAAGAGTCGGCTAGACTTACACGTGTTACTTTGTTCTCACGTGCGGTTAGGAAAAGACAAGTAGGTCCCTTCTGTAAAGCACTCACCAAATCCACTAACCCTGTTAAACGACGAAGTTTCCTCCCATAATACATTCCACTTTCATTAACAGCGCAGGGGCAGGGCCCGAGATTTAAACGACACCATGAATATCCTCACCGTCTGACTTAACTTGTCCACTTTATGTGGACACTGGATATTCAACGGTCCGATTCAGCCATCCCATCCGACTTTTCTCTTCAAATTCCTATTAACCCCTCCCTCCCCCAAAAAAGAAGCTATACGTCCGAGGAAACGAAACGAAAGAGCTCTTAGAGTTGAGAGAGTATGGGGCACGGGAGCTCAAAGGAGGACGGCTCTTCTTCTTCTTCGGATGAGGATGCTAAACCCTCGCGCATCTCTCGGGTGAAGCAGAGATTGCGTCGTCACCGCCTTCGTCGCCGTCGTAGAAGCGATTCTTCTCATAAAAAACTCTTTGCCGCCGAGGATTTCGCTGGCATTGCTCACCTTACTCTCATTAACGTATTCTTAAGTCATCGTCTCCTTATTTACTCTTTACTGTTAGTTTCTTCGATTCTATTTTTTTCGGTTTAATTCTCTCTCTCTCTCTCTTTGATCATAGGCGGAGATGAAGTTTAAGGACAAATGGCTGGCATGTGTTTCGTTTGGGGAGCAAACGTTTCGAACAAATGTTTCTAATGAGTTAAGCATTGTAAACTAATTCCTATTACGTATTAAAATAGAGTTTTGCTCTGCTTTTTTTTTTCTTTTAATTCTTACTCAGTATTTTGGTCCGACATGCAGTTTAGTCCTTACTTTAGTGCTTATGTTTTTCAATTTTGGATTAACTTTGAACGAAATTAATTTCTTTTCAATCTGTTGCAGATAGCTTAGATTGTACAAGTTCTTACATTTTTAGGGCTTGACTTCCCATTTCCAGTTTTATGCTTGTTGACTTTTTTTTTTTTTTTTGGTTTGGTGGTGCAGAACAGACAAGCCTGTTTGGAACTGTGTGAGTACTCCGAACTATAGGCTTATGATTTTATACTTCTCGTAATCTTATTTGATTTGAATAGTCCGTTGATTTAGTACCGATTTGTGGAATGAGCTACTGATATCCATTGTTAAAATGAAAATGTCTGGCCTTCAGTTTACATTTGCTGCTAGCAGTTGTTCAAAGCCTCTAATCTGTTTTATGAATGTTATAACATGGAATTTATGTTCCCAGTTATTTACTATCTGCTGGTTTCAGCTAACAACTTCATCTCTTGACAGGAGAGAAAACTTCTTTTGGAAAAAACTGGACCTCGTGTTGCCAGAATCTCAGTATTTGAGGTGCGTGCAACAATCTGCAAGTGAATTTTCATTTATTTGACTAAACTACATTTTCATTTATCATGTCGTCTGCTCAATTTGTCATTATGTCCATTTGGGGCAGACGAACAGATTATCAAAAAATCACCTCATAGGGTACTGTGAGATCAATCTACTTGACTATCTGACGCAGGTGAGCAGTCTTTCTCATTGAACATCGTTATTGTATATTGCTATTCAGGATAACTTCATTGCATAAAACTCTTATTTCAGGATTCATATTCTGACTTTGGTACATTTGACCTGATTGATCCTGGATCGTCTGACAAGGTTGTTGGCTGTGTCTGTATTTCCTGTAATGTTGAGGTGTGCACTATGCAACAAATAATTCTCTAAGTTGATTGGAACTATGGTATTTATTTCTAACATCTAGTTGGAAAAAACGGTCAGGACCCAATTGAAACGGAGAAAAATTTTGCAAGACGAATCTTATCAATTGTGGTGAGTCATATTTAATGATTGTTTTGTGCCACATTTTATTTGTTTATGCATATTACCACAAAAAGAATTTAGGTCTTGATGTTGTCATTGACCTTCATCACCTAGCTATGGGATTGTGTATATGAGAAGTTGCTATAGCATTTCTATGGTGGACTTAGTTGTGCTTAAGATGTGCTATATATTTTCCATAGGTTTTCCTTTTTTAGATTTATTTTGTTGCAATCAGTAGGTTGGGGTGAGAATGGGAAAAGGAAGATCCTACTAATCATAGGATTTCGTTAAAGTGTGGCAATATAATACAATGGTAACACCCTTACCTCTAGATTTTTCTCATTTCCTTTTTTCCATTTCCTATAGTTCTGCTTGTTCTTATTGTGGTAAGCACATAAGCCATTATAAGTGTATAGCTAACCATGGCTTTTAAAACAATAAAATAAAATCCCTAATGGTTTCAAGTCAGTCTGCTCTGAAGTTCTAATCTAATTATGGATTCTCTTGAGAATGGTTTTGTTTTCCTGTCATGTGTAGTTAAAAATTTTGGAGATATTGCTCTCAGTTCTTATGACAAGATCTTGAACTTTTCATGCAACTTTCTAGTTCAGTATTAAAGCTCGGCCATTATATGTAATTATTTTCAGGACTACGATGAAGATGGAAAGCTTTCACTCTCTGAGTTTTCTGAGTTAATTAATGCTTTTGGCAATAATCTGGCTGCTAGCAAGGTTTGAGCTCCTGTGGTTTATTAGCATATTGTTTTCTACAAAAAATTCCTCTCCTACCTAAATGCAAGTGATACAGTTCACAATTTGTTCCTCAAGAAATTTGTCTGCTCTCATTGTTTCAAATTCCTCACCTGTGGTTAAGCCTTCCCAAGTTATATATTGAAAATCTTCTGAGTAGGCCATTGAGCCTTAATGATACAAATTTAGCATTAAGTTCTCATGGAAATTCATTTTCTTGACTTTATCTCTGCACTGGTTTGCTAGAAAGAGGAGCTTTTCAAAGCCGCTGATAAAAATGGGGACGGTGTTGTGAGCTTGGATGAGCTAGCTGAACTTCTTGCTCTTCAACAAGAAACGTAATGTCTCTAGTATAAGTGAAATCATGAATGATGTTGAGGGATTTTATTTGGCATCATAAACTTTTTTTTTCTTTTTTTTTTACATTTATTTATAAAGTGTGTCATTCATTTCTTGCATTCAGTGAGGAGATTTATGATTTTTACATTTTGTACACTGTTTCTGTTAAGAAAACCTTGAGAAGGTTCCCTAAATTAATACTAATATCCTCTGCCTTTTCAATGTTATTTTGCATCATGCTGAATCCTTGTAGGTTAAGACGTAAGGTGTAAACATCACAATCCCTTTTTTCTTTTTATCTATCTCCATTGAATTTCCACATTCTTAGGTGTATTGAATAAGTTTCTTCTTAGTTCGAGGGCCAGGTTTCAGAGTTGGTTACCATTCTAAAGCATTACTCTTCAATCTGAACGTGACTTTTCATAGCTGCTTGGTTATCAAGATTCTCACAAACTTGCATGTTATGATTTTTACTTGATTATGATATCTTTTCATTGTGGGTGGATTTGTAGTCAGGGTATTTGGATTTATGAAACATTGTTAATTCAAGTTTCTTAGTTTGAGGTCTGGGTGTAAGAGTTAGTTACCGTTCCAAAGCTTTACTCATCTATCTGAACATGACTTTTCATTGCTGCTTGGTAATCCAGATGCTCACAAACCCATGTGTTATGATTTTACTTTGATTATGATATCCTTTCATTGTGAGTGGATTTGTAGTCAGGGTAGTTGGATTTATGAAACATTGTTAATTCAAGCTCCCACTTTTAAGTAAAATTTTGGACCTCTTCCTTGGTTTGAGTACTGACCCTAGCTTTCACCAGGCTTCCATGTTATATGATTTATTCGTGGTAGATATAATAGGTTCAGGTTTATACTTCCCAGTAAAAGAGTCAAAGCTTAGCCAAATTTCTCCAGAAAAATGTTATGAAATTTTACCTGTTGTTTTTGTGTATTATATTTCTGTATTGCAGAGAGCCGATAATGAACTGTTGCCCTGTCTGTGGTGAGGTAGTTGAAGGCGGTGATAAGCTGAACTCTCTGATTCATTTGTCTTTGTGTTTTGACGAAGGAACTGGTAACCAGGTCATGACAGGAGGCTTCTTGACTGATAAACAGGCCTCATATGGGTGAGAATCTTATCCTCCAACTTTGTGATTTTTGTAATATTGTTGTGAAATTTCTTAGTATAATCATTGAACTTCATTACCATGGCTTAAATGGTAGGTTCAAATTGTAAATTTGTAGGTGGATGTTCAAATTAAGCGAGTGGGCCCATTTTTCATCATATAGTTTTGGTTTGAACTCTGGGTCAAGTGCTTCACATATATTGGTAATTTCATTTTAATTCTCTTTTGAAAAAAAAATCTCATTCTTTATCTGCTAGTTTTTGTTGGTTTCTTGGTGCTATTGATTCACATCAGTACTTCCAGAAGATGTTTGTCTTCATGATATCTTACTTCAACAATTTGTTGCTCTAGGTCTTTGATCGAAAGACAAAGAGGCTGGTAGAAGAATTAATCGATACAAAGATTGTTGTGTCAATGAGAACCATTTACCAGTCAAAAATAGGACTTGGCCTTATGGATAAAGGTATACGTTTACGTATTACACATGCATGTATGTTATGCCTGTTAGTGTTGAAATTCAACTAAACAGTTAATAACAAATAATTAGCCAGGAGGGGTTTTCATGTGATAGAATGATAGCTTAGAAAACTGTGCTTATTTGGATCACAAATTCAGACAAAGTATAAGCATTAATCTTGTAGCCCTTATACCCATATTCAATTTTATGTGAGGATATTGCAATGCCTGATTTTCTTTTTTGTGATAATACTTCCAATTTTTTTCTAATATTTGAAGTAAAGAGAGGACATTCATTGTTTTCTTTCATGGCTTGACACTCGTTTTTGTGCACACAATGAATCCCTTCATATATGATGGTTACATTTATATTCTTGTACTGTCATTCTTACTCCCTTTCATCCCATGTTGAGTTTTAATCCTTGCCAAAAGCAAGAAGGTAACATGCTTTGCCTCTTAGGGATGGTTATATTAGGGTTGGGATAAGGGCAAGAAAAGTTGAACCTGATCTAGTTTAGAGGAGTCATCTGTTTTCCATGTCATAAAACAATTCATTTATCATCTGTTCTCCAAAAGACTTGTTATTTTAACTTTGTGCCATTTAGTTATAGATGTATAAGTTGAGCATAATTCATTTTATTATCCTTCCAATCTAAATTAGGTTTAAATTTAAATAATTTTATGAAATGGCTTAGATCAAATGTCTGAAACCTAAACTGATGCCTCTAGTTTAGGGGAGTCATCTGTTTTCCATGTCATAAAACAATTAATTTATCATCTGTTTTCCAAAAGACTTAATATTTTAACTTCGTGCCATTTAGTTATAGATGTATAAGTTGAGCATAATTCATTTTATTATCCTTCCAATCTAAATTAGATTTATATTTAAATAATTTTATGAAATGGCTTAGATCAAATGTCTGAAACCAAAACTGATGTCTCTAGTTTAGAGGAGTCATCTGTTTAACATGTCATAAAACAATTAATTTATCATCTGTTTTCCAAAAAACTTAATATTTTAACTCTGTGCCATTTAGTTATAGATGTATAAGTTGAGCATAATTCATTTTATTATCTTTCCAATCTTAATTAGATTTAAATTTAAATAATTTTATCAAATGGCTTAGATCAAATGTTTGAAACCTAAACTGATGTCTCTAATCTATTGGTGGATCATTTGGATTCAGGTGCAAAGGAAATCTTGCAAAGCATCTCGGAGAGGGAAGGAAGACAGATGAATACAGTTGAATCTGCTAAAGAAATTCCTAAATTTGTAGAATTTTTCAAGGTCTGATACTCTGTGCTATAGAAGAAACCATTGTTCTAAGGTTTTGATCAGGAGCATTTATAAGTTGCTTTGATTGATACTGTTTAAATGATGTATGGTTATAGGCTTATTTTGTTGTTGAGTTTTTCCTTTTCTTCTTGAAATGGACTAGCTAAGCATGAACTTTCTAAAAATCCATGACTTAGAAGTTTCTGTTATTAGAAGTTAACTATGGACTATGGTATTGTAGGATCAAATCAATATGGCTGAAGTCAAGTATCCTTTGGAGCACTTTAAGGTAAAGGTCCATATCCCCAAAATTTGATTTCTCTAGCTTTCTTGTTGAGGTAAGCAGTTAAATTCCTATAGAATTGTTTCTCCCTTAGGACTCTAAGCATCCCCCCTACTGCTTCCCGTAGTTGAGCCTTTGCTCCTTGTGGACTTAAAGCTCAGTGTTGGATAAGTAAAGAAGGGCCAGGGATACTTATGAGTTTATAGATGTGCCTAATCCATGCCATAAATTCTATATGGCATTGTATTTAAAATGTTTATGAAGAAGCTCAAGTAGAAAGAATAAAGTTGATTCTTCTTATAAACAATGCAATCTAGGTTTTGTTCTGCAGTGCTTAAAAAAAACACTTCTGGCTCCAAAAAGTACTTTTGGAAGAAAAGCTGTGCTAAACAAGCTGCTTTTGGCTGAAATTTTTGGCTTCGTAGAAGTGCATTTCAAAAGCACTTCTGAAAATGAGAAGCTAACATTTTTAGCTTTTCCTCTCCCAAAAGCACTTTTAGTGCTTAATTACTTTTTCACCCCTCCAATAACATAATACTTTTCCTTTTTTTTTCTTGGTACTTAATTACAAATGTGTTAAAATTATTAATTAAAAATAAAAAATATTTTTTAAAATACTAATTAAAAAATATTTAATGGTTATATTTAAATATTTAAAATATAGTTTATATATTCTAATTAAATTTTATAAATAATTAATATTTATTGCTTAAAAATATTTAAAATTTATATTTCATATATTAAAATATTAACAACAAGTTATAATAATTTTTTTTTTATATTCTTACTAAAATATAATAATATTAACTAATTTAAATATTATTTAAATGCATATTTGTTACTTGATAATAACATGTCTAAAATGGGCATTTTATTTCTCAAAAACACTTTTTGACAGCGATGCTGAACACTCAAATTTTAAACCAAACTTTTTAAAAGCACTTCTCAAAATCACTTTTCCACAGCACTTTTCAAAAGCACTTTTCAAAAGTATTGCCAAACTGACCCCTAGTCTGGCTTTTGTTTTCATTCAGTTACCAGGATATCTTGCTGTTCCAAATTTAAAATACTGAAAGTTATTTGACGAATAAATTTGTTCTTTGAGGCTCTGAATCTTGTCTTTTTCCCCCCCTAATGCACACAAATGATTAAATAATATTACTAAACAAAAGACTAATTACCTAGCAAAACTTAGGGGCTTATTAGCATGGATCTTATAAGTTGATATATCTTAAGGAGGATGTTTGTTCATTCTCCCCCTTTAAAACCAAGCCATTGCCCAATTCAATTCTATGATTGATGAAATTCATACTTGATCCTTTCTTCGAAGTGATCATAGGTAAAATTGAACACTGCTTGTTCTGTGATAATTGATTATTATCATGCTAGGAATCTCTTTACTCTGGATGATCCTTTAGCTAGACTGAAAGAATTGGCACATAACTTGCAAATTTGCTCTTAGTTCTAGTTAATTTAGTTCTATGATCAGTGGCAGCATGATTTATGATTGCTGGAACTTCTGTCTTTTTTCCTTTTGGCATTTTCTGGTTCTCGGCAACACCAAACTTACATTTTATTGTGTCAGACATTTAATGAATTTTTCGTGAGAGAGCTAAAACCTGGAGCAAGAACAATAGCTTCCATTGAGTGTGATGATGTTGCAGTATGTGCTGCTGATTGTCGGTTGATGGCTTTTAAGTCAGTAGAAGATAGTCTGCGGTTTTGGATCAAGGTATGATTTACACTTCTTCTGCTTCGAATATCTCCCATGTTACAATTTTCTTGGTTCTATATAAATATTTCTTGAAAGAGGTTGAGACCCTCGCATAAAACAATCTTATCTCTACCTTTCACCCAATGCAACTAAGCCAACCATCAATTCATCTTGCACTACCCTACCAAGTGTTCTTTAGCTTTTATTCTTGTTCTTCTTCCCTCTCTCTCCCTCTCTCAGTATCTAATTTTCCTCCTCTCTCTCTTCGGAAATGCACTTTCTTGGGAACATGCTTTAATTTTGTATGGGCAATTTTTAGGGTCGAAAGTTTTCAATTCAAGGTCTTCTGGGGAAAGAAGTCTGTTCAAATGCTTTTATTGATGGAAGTTTGGTGATATTCAGGTTGGCCCCACAGGTAGGTGGTGTAAGCTCTTACACTATTTCCATTGTAACATGGAGTTAGCTAAATTTTTTTATCTGATTTTATTAATGTTAAACTTGGACTCCTTTACCCTTGTAACAGGACTATCATAGGTTTCATCTTCCAGTTTCTGGCACCATTGGAAAATTTGTAAATATTCCTGGATGCTTATACACAGTAAGTGCGTCCTTTAGGACATCTTGGATTTGGGGATGCTAGGCTTTGTACTCAAGCTCTAATGCCACACAAGCTTCTTTCCTTGAAGCCAAGATGTTATTGGCATCTTCCCTTACAATTCTATGTATCTTCTTTTTTAAAACTAGTGACATTTGTATTATTCTTGATTGTTCACATCTTATTTCCATTTCCTAGGTTAATCCGATTGCTGTCAATAGCAAATATTGTAATGTTTTCACTGAGAATAAACGAGTGGTGACCATTATTTCTACTGCAGAGTTTGGAAAGGTTGGACTCTGCTTTAATTGACTCTGGATCTTTTACTGATTTTTTCTTGAAATTCTGGTACAGCCCTCAATGCTCTGCATGGCATTGAGGCGTAGATCCATCAACTCTCTCATAACTTCTGTCAATAAGGAAATTCTTTCCATGCCGCAGGTGGCATTTGTTGCAATTGGAGCTACTATGGTTGGTAGCATTACTTTTGTGAAGAAGGAAGGTGACTTTGTCAAAAAGGGAGAGGAGGTTAGCACACCATACATATATATATTATTGATGTTTGTCGTTTCGCATAATGCCATCCCTTTTAATAAGCAATTCACACATTTGATCTGCAGTTTGGATATTTCTCATTCGGGGGGAGCACAGTAATTTGTGTCTTTGAAAAGGTTGGCATCATACTCTTCATATTCATCTATATTGCTTTAACTTTTCATTTTCATCGACGTATATCGTGTGATTGGGTGCAGGGCGCAATAGATATAGATGATGACCTCTTAGCTAACAGTGGAAGATCACTAGAGACGCTAGTCTCTGTTGGAATGACGCTGGGAGTTTCCAAAAAGAATCCAGGGAGCGGAGGGTTGCCAAACTTGGAAAACTGTGTTTTGAGGAATTGAGTTTCGCTTGCCTGATCAGTTGCAAACTATCTTTACTACTTTCATAACTCACTCTGGCTACATTGTTAGTATTGTCTTACTAGTGTTTGACATAATAATTTTAAAGTTTTAGTATATTTTTATAGTAAATAGGAATGGTTAATAAATTACTGGTTTAATGGTAAGTAACTTGTTTAGGGCTCTGGTACACTTTAACATGAGTTTTTTTTTCTTTCCCCAACTTAAAATATAATAATGTGAGCTTAATCCTATAAAAAATTAGGAAATGTTTTTAGTAAAAAAAATTAAAAAAGTATATCGTTATTTTAAGATATTAATTTTAGTAAAAAAAAATTAAGAATACTAAGATATACCATTACAATACAAGAAATGTTTATTATGAAAATATTAACAAAAATTCTCGTTAAACTATAAATAATAATATTTCGTTTTGGGTGTGTTTCCTTTTGACGTTATAAAATAACGACGGAATTTTAGTTTTGGTCTTATTTTAGGCTAAAATTTGAAATTTAATTGATGTAATGTAATTTTTAAAGTCTCTTTATTTTTATAAGATCATTAGTATAAATAATTAATATATTTAATTATTTTAATTAAAATAATAATATCAATTTTTCTTAAAAATACTTCCTGTTGAATGACTGTTTTAAAACCTCATATTCATATTTTTAATAGGATAACAAAAATGAACCTAAATTTTTAAATAAAAAAACAAATCAACCAAGTCGGGCCGCCCCATCTCTCCTCTGTTTTTGGTAGATGACTTGGTATTTTTCTCGAGTGGATTTACAGCAAGGGAGTGTGGTGGAGGATGTTCTGGGCACAGGGTTAATAGTCAAAAGACTCAGGCTTCCTTTTCAAGCAATGTCGAGGACAGGGTGACGAATTAGGTTAGCAGGCTGCTTGGTGTTAGTAGGTATCTTGGGGTTCCACCGTTTCACACGAGGGTGACTATAGATACTTGTAAGTTTGTTGTGGAGAAGGTTAAAAATCGACTAAATGGTTATGAAGTAAGCCTCCTTTCTTTAGCTGGTCGTGTCACTTTGGCTAAGTCGGTTCTTCTGGTCGTACCAAGTTATTGTATGCAATCGACCCTTCTGCTTGTGGGGGTGTGTAGGGAGATTGAGCGATTGGTTAGAAGGTTTATATGGGGATCCACAACTGCTAAGTAGAAAGTTCAGCTTGTTAACTGGGACTGTTGCTGCCAGCCGTTGGACCGTGGTGGGCTTGGCGTGCGATCAGTTCATTATCAGAATTGGGCATTCATCATGAAACTTGGGTACACTTTGGTTGCCCGTCCGGAGGGATTTTTGGTTCGGGTCCTCCGATCAAAGTACAAATTGGTTGAGCGGTGCCCCCATGGACATTGACCAGCTGTTTGTAGCTTTGTTTAGAGATCCCTTTCTAGAGAATGGAGGGACTTGCGGGAGAACACGATTTGCAACTTGGTTGGCATTATGTTTTGGCATTATGTTTGGTTAAATTGGGTTCCTTGGTTGGCTACTGCTTGCTGTCCGAACCGAGTTTTCCATTGGCCTCAGTTTTTACGATGGTAACGATTGATGGTGAATGAAATCGGTCAATGTTTGCTGGTGAGCTGCCCCATTACATGTTGACGATCATTGCTGGGATTCACTCTCTTAGAGCAGACGCAAGGGTTCACCGGTGGGTGTATGAAAGGTTCGAGACGGATTGTTTCACGGTGGCTAGTAGCTATTGAATCCTGAGGCAACCATGTTGGGAGCCAATCAGTTCAAATTGGAAGCTGGTTTGGTAGCTTCGACTGCCACAGAGAATACGACAATTCTTGTGGTTGTTGGTGCATGATCGCTTGCATACGAACTCTGAGCGACGACGACGGCAAATGACTGATTATGGCTCTTGCTTTATCTGTGGGCAGCATGAGGAAACTGTAGTCCATGTTATTCGAGATCAGGAATTTAAATAGCGGTCCGATACCGCTATAGTAGCCGTTATATAGCAGTAGCGGTGCCGTCCGAAATTACTACCTCCGAGCTATTATGTTTTACAATAAGTTGTGTGAATTTTAAAAAAAATTCACGACTGCATTTCCCTCGGTGACCACAATAGCATCCGTTATGTCCGCAATTTAAATCGCTGTTTGAGATTGCCCAGTCCACGGTCAGTTTGGAACCTTTGAACCAACATGGGTTTTATACGTCATCAGTGGCAGCTGGTTATTGGAAAATCTTTGGAATAGTGATGATGTGGTGGTTAATGGTGTCGGCTGGGAGATATGTTTGGTGCTTTCGCAGGGAACATATGGAAGAACCGCAACCGGGTTATTTTTCAACACCTGCATCACTGTGCAGTAGACACAGTGGCCGCTAGCCTGTCTTGGGCTAAGGTTATTGACGAATCCCTTGAAGCTGAGTGACGACTGAGGCAAGTACAGTGAAATGCGCCCCGAAGCGGATGATATAAGCTGAACACATATGGGGGCGTTAGCAGTGTCACAGGTGCAACGCTTGATGGTGGGTTGATACGAGATTCATCAGGAGGATGGGTGGTCAGTTTCAGTTGCTACATTGGGTTATGCTTGGTCTCACAATTTTTACATTTCAAAATCAGAAAATGTAATTTTTAGAATTTTAGAAAATAAAAACCTTAATTTTGGTCTCACAATTGGCTCGTTTTCTATAAAAGAAACAAAAATATAGTTCGCATTAACCAATGAGGAATTAACATGTGGCTTAATATCTCCCATCGAAAGCTTTTCTTATAATAGAGGAAATAAATGGCAATGCTGGTTTGACAGATATGACTTTGAACGTTTGATTTAAACCTAAAACCAAATAAGAAAAAAAGAAAGGGAAAGAAGGGAGAGGAAAGTTTTCCAGGAGAAAAAGGAGACCCTATTCTTCAAAGACATATTCCTCGTTTCTCTTACTTTCTTTCTTCTCTCTTTATTCTCCCTTCAACAATCGTTTTATAATAAAAACGATTGTTGTTGGGGGATTTCTTTGACCCTTCATTCATATTCTTACGTCCGACAGCCAACAGCCAACGAGGTGGGATTTCATTCCATGATTCTCTTTCTATCTCAGCATTCATTTCATATCATTCATTGTTTAATGCCAGAATTGTTGTAGCAGGAAGGAACACGAAATTCCCCATGGCCCCAAGCAAGATCAGAAGAGCCATCGGACATGTGAAAGACCAAACCAGCATAAGCCTGGCCAAAGTGGGCAGCAGCAGCTCAGTTTCCGACCTCGAAGTGGCCATTGTCAAGGCAACAAGGCACGAAGAATACCCAGCAGAGGAAAGACACATTCAAGAAATCCTGAGTTTAACCTCCTACTCGCGTGCCCACATCAGCGCCTGTGTCAAAACCCTCTCCAAACGCCTCAACAAGACCCGCAACTGGACCGTCGCCCTCAAAGCCCTCATGCTTATCCAACGCCTCCTCGCCGAAGGCGATCCTGCCTATGAACAAGAGATTTTCTTCTCCACTCGCCGCGGGACTCGCATCCTCAACATGTCGGATTTCCGCGACGCTTCCCAATCCAATTCCTGGGATTTCTCTGCCTTCGTGCGTACTTACGCGCTGTACCTGGATGAAAGACTTGAATACATGATGGAAGGCAGGTATGGTGGAAGACGAAGCATGTATGGTTACAATGATGAAGATCATGAAGATAACGAGGACGCCTCCGTTGTCCGATCCATACCTCTTGCTGAGTTGAAGAACGAGCATTTGTTTTCAAAGTTGTTGCATTTGCAACAGCTTCTCGACCGCTTCTTAGGCTGTCGTCCAATAGGTTTGCCTATATATATACACATCATCATCGAGGAGGCAACCATTATCATTTCTTAAAAAGTAATGACATGTACGTAGTGGTAATTTTTGTTTTTTGAATTGAAACAGGTTCAGCAAAGGACAACAGGGTGGTCATCGTGGCTCTTCACGCAGTAGTTAAAGAAAGTTTCCAAATATATTACGACATAACGGAAATATTAGGGGTTTTAATCGATCGTTTCATGGAGCTTGATATCTCTGATTCCATAAAAATCTACAATATATTCTGCCGCGAAAGAAAACAGTTCGATGACCTCGAAATTTTCTACTCATGGTGCAAGAGCATCGGCATTGCACGATCTTATGATTATCCCGAAATCGAGAAAATCACCCAGAAAAAGCTCGACCTTATCGATGAATTTATCCGCGATAAATCTGCATTGGAACAAGGGAAGAAAATTAGTGATGAATCGGGATTCGTTAAAGAAACACACTCATGTGAAGAAGAAGAAGACATGAACGCCGTTAAATCGTTGCCAGAACCCGAGCCTGTTGAAAAGGAAGAACCAGAACCTGAGAAAGAAGAGGAAGTAGATAATTCGAAAGCTTTAGTTGTTGAACCAAAGGGTGATCTATTGGACCTCGCAGAGGACGCAATGTCCAGTCAAGATTACGGAGACAAATTGGCGTTGGCTTTGTTTGATGGTTATGCACCAGCCGCCGTTGGTACTCCGTCATCGGGTCCAGGATGGGAAGCTTTCAAGGATGATGCTGATTGGGAATCAGCTTTGGTTCAATCAGCGAGCAACTTAACCAAACAAAGAGCGACACTCGGTGGTGGGTTCGACATATTATTGCTTGACAGCATGTACCAACAGGGCAACACATTGGCGGCCATGGCTTCATCGGGTTATGCCGGCAGTGGAAGTACTAGCAGCATGGCGTTTGGTTCATTAGGAAGACCGGCGATGCTTGCCTTACCGGCACCACCGTCATCTAAAAACATAGGAAACATCGTCGTTGATCCGTTCTCGGCGTCCCTGACGGTGGAGCCGCCTTCGTATGTGCAAATGTCAGACATAGAGAAGAAGCAGAGGTTTTTGGTGGAGGAGCAAGCGATGTGGGATCAATACAGGAGGGATGGATTGCAAGGGTATAGTTCAATGTCGAAAGTACACAATTACCCTTACAGCCCAGGGTACACGCCATGGCATGGTTATTGAAGCTTTGGTTAAATCGACCCATTTAGATTAGATACCATAGCCGTTATTTAGTGATCTATTTTCGGATAACAAAGCAACAATAGCGAAGATGTGAAAATTAAGAGAAAAAAAAAAGGTCTTTGAAGATGAAAAAGTGTACCCTATTCACTCCTTATTTGAATGACATTTTACTTTTATACTTGATGGGCAAAATTTTTAAATACCAATAAAATAATAAGATTCAAATATCAAATTATTATTATACATTTATTCATTAATTCCAATCTGTTGGAAAAGTGTCTTGATTTCATCTTTTGCCTCTTTTTGTTTGATAACTTTTTCCTTTATATTATGGCTCGTAGAATAGGTGGGGGTGTCGAAATTGTTAATGAGTGGCTGATTTGTCATTTTTTAAAAGTTGAGTGACTGAATTTAAACTTAGATGACTGTTTTGTCAACTATCTCAAAGTTGAGTGATTGTTAATGTAATTTATCCTTTTTTTTCATTATTTACTTCTCTTCCTCCTTCTCCAATTGCCTTAGTCGCCGCCTTCACTCCATTATGTAGTCAGCCATCGCCGACTTCTATTAGGCCAATTGACACAATCGGAGTGCAACTCTTTTCCTCCTCAATCCATTTTTTTTTTATTTTTGAACCGATTCTGACCACCAGTACCTATTAAAATATATATTTTTTAAAATTGTAGAATACCCATATTTTTCAAAGGTAATTCAATAAAATACATATATAGGTGTTGGCCATTATAGTGCCAACACAAAAAAAAAATATCATTTTTTATTGGACAAAACAATCATTAAGGTATGATTAGGGGATTATGGAGGGTGGTGTCAGTGGTGAGATGGTCCGCATCGCCTGAAACTATAAATTTCAGTTTATTTTCGTTATAATTTTTTAAATAAGGTTATTTTTGTAAAATATTTATTTTTTTTTTAGGTTAGTTGAGTAAAAAAAAGCGAATTTTAGTTGAAAAAGATGTTGAAATTTTAATTAATTAATTTATATTATATATTAAAACATAATAAAAGTTGCATCTTCCACTTTCTTTCTTTTTCTCTCCGCCGTTTGGAAAGGAAAAAGAAATGCCGTAAAGAACCCTTGGTTGTTTTCGTTGTTTTTGGGAAGAACCTCTCATGAAGGATAGTTTCGAATAGAGTTTCGAATAGGAGAGGAGAAGAGGAGACCGATTGTGAGGGGAAGGAGCTTGCTTAAAGATGGGTATGATTTGAAGAGAATTCGGGTAAGCCCTTAAGGTCTATATTTTCTACTTGATATCTCATTGATTGCGAGTTTACATGAATGTTTAGTTGTTCCATCCTTAATTATGTTGGCATGTAATTAGTAGGTTGGATTCCGCGGTATAAATAATATTACAATCAGACTTTGACGTTTATAATCTAGTACTAATATATATATGGTTGATAGTTTGTATGTTATTAGATGCATATAAGTATTATTGAGGAATGTATATTTGTTTGATGTAGTTAAATTAACTGTATAATTTAGTGGTGAATTATTCACAATCGCTTCAACAACGATTGTAATACACTGTAGTTCAAGCTCGACAATCGGTTCGAGTTTAGGGTGATACATTATGTATAGTGTAACTCAAGTTTTGATTTTGTACTTACATGTATATTCTCTTACTATTTGTGCTATTTTTTTTACATGCAGCAGTCACGGGAGTTTGTTAACACTGCAAATAGATGGTTTGATGGGTTGATCAGCAATGAAGTGTTTTCAGTTAGCAGTGTTTTAGCATACTCTCGCGAAGCCGTCTGACCCGGGGGAAATTAAAACACCAAACTGTTACCAACATCATATATATATATATATATATACACACACATACGAACGCATATTGGCATATGAAAGGTCTGGCAAGCACAGTGCAGATAATTTTTTCGCAATTAAAAAAAAGATTTTCATTACTTTGTTTTTTGTTTTATCCCTAGATTTTTCAAGGTTTCCAGTGTTCCACGGCAGTGTTTTTGCGACGACGGTGATCTGTTTTCAAGCTTCCTACCAAAGTTTCCACTATGAATCTTCGTCTTTATAAGGTATTATATATGTGTGTATGTGTGTTTACTCTGTTTGGCTTTAACGAGAAAATGAAGGAAAAGGAAGATGTCGATACATGATATATATGTGCTTACTCTGTTTGGCTTTGACGAAAGTGAAGGAAAATGTTAAAATGTACAATCGAAAATCACATATTCACTGAATGAAAGCTTTTTATATCAAACCAATAATTAGACATATTTAAAATTCTACATGCGTAATCCACTTTAATAACATGAAGTATGACACTAATGTAAGTTTATCCTCTTGTATATATTTTCTCTGTTCATTGAAAAGTCCTCTAGTTTACTTAATTTGGCTGTTGAATGCTTGTTAATGAAAAGACAATTGAATTTAAGTTTGTAGCTGCTTCATATGTTTCAGTTTCTGCATTTTCTTCACTATGCTCCGCTTGTATATGATTTATTTGCAGAAGGTGTGTTTCTAAGAAACTGAGGCCTAGATATGGTTTCAAATGTTTCTTCTATGCTTTGCTTTTATTATAGTAGAACACTTCACTTTCTTTAGAAGGGTAACCTTCTGAAATCTGTTAATGCTTTAATTTTGAATATAGGATTTTACTTGCTAAAGGTTCCATGGAATTATTAGACTTTGAGTTAGGTACTTGTGTTGTAAATAAGGACTATCTTTAGTGAGTGGTCATTGATTCGTGCACTTATGGGTGGCAAATTTTGAGATGCTATGGAATCCATTTGGCGCATTTAGTCATTATACTGCATCATAGCTGCATATACTTTCTAGTTGTTCACAAACTTAAAGATGTGTCTTTGTTTATTTCTTGATGTGCATGTTTGTTCAACCATGGAAGGGTATCATTGCCAATATTCCAACAACATTGCAAGATGGAAAACATGTAGGAAGGAAATTGAGGGAGGATTTGGCAAAAGGTTCTGTAATGACTCGAAAGTCAATGGAGTCGGAAACGGTGGTTTCGGAATGCTGTTTTCCGATGATAAAATTAGTGAATATTATTTATTAATATTTACGAAGGTATTACAATATTATATTGAGATTGGGTCTAATAAATTTAATTATTTGTGAAGTTAGATAAGGTACAAGTGTATCGGTTCTAAAGTCGATAGTTTTGAAAATTGAGGTATCAAGGCCTTGTTTCCATAAACCAGATTTTACGAATTTATATTAGATGCGAATCAAATTTTGATTAAGAAATTTTATCGAATTAGTGCTAAAATTTAAGTATAAGGACTAAATCGTGCAAGAGTCATAAGTTGAATTATAATTAAATCGTGAAGTAAACCATAGTTAAGGGACTTATTAGGGAATTAAATCGTCAGTTAAATGGAAGTGACGGCAATTGAGAAATGTTATTAGGAAAATGTTATAAAAATTATTTGTTAAAACATAAGTTAAAAATTAAAAATTAAAAGTATAATATATGTAAAGTGGAAAGAAAGAAATGAAATTTTCTTCATTTCTTTCTTTGGCCGAACCATTAGAGAAGGAGAAGAAGAAGCTAACGGCATGGGGATTTGGTTTGTGCAATTTAGTCATTTTCTTATAATTTTTATGTTTTTAAAATCTCGGTACCTCGAACTAACTAAACTATGTTTTATTTTTCGGTACTGCTTAAAATTGAAGATGTTATCATTGTTGATTAGTTAAAGTTTTAAGGACTAATTTGATAGATTTTTAGTTTAGAAGTGAAAAATGACTAAATTGTAAAGTTAATAGTTGATTTTGAGCAATAAGGATTAAATTACGAAAATTTTAAAATTTAGAGGTAGAAATGAAAAATAGGAAGTTAAATTTAGCTTAGATGGTTAAATGACTTAACGTGCTCAAGATTAGTATGTTTGATCAATTCCATTTTCAGTTGCTTTGAATTATTGAAATGTGGTGCCAATGAGGGTACATTGGTTAGGCACTTAGGTTGAATGTTTTAACATGTTTTAAGCTTGTTTGAATGAGTTTTTAAGGTAGGTAAATGATTGATTTTGATTTGGCTTTGTACCCAAGTGATGTGTGAATAATTGCCTTGTTTTAGAAGCCATTTTAGGTGCACACGGCCGTGTGTATTATTAATTTTAGATGCAAGATTTTTCACATGGTCTACAACATGGCCGTGTGACCATATTTCAAATACACACACGGTTTGGCACACGGTTTGCGGCACAACCAAGTGACTGTATTTCGAATACTCACACAAGTGGGCACACGGGCTGGGACACAGTCGTGTGACCCATGTTTCGATTTGTACACGGTTTGACTATATAGTCATGTTTTTGAGCCACAGGGTTTAGGCTCTGTCACACGGCTTGGCCACACAGTCGTGTGACCCTTATTTTAAAATTTTCTCAACTCTTTGTTTTTAATTCAAATTTATCCATGTTCAGTCCTGAATTGTTTTTAAGCTTCCATATAGTCGTTATTTACCTAAAATTGATTAATTAGTGTGATTGTACATGCATGTATGTGATAATTTAATAATTATTTGTGATTTTGGATAATAAACTACTTGTCATTGTATGATATTTGTTCGTAGTATTCTATTGCTCAAGTCTAGCGACTAGACCGAGTGAGGGGTGTTATAAGTTCATATTCTTTGGAACTGGCACAGTCACTCAGGATAGGCCATAGTAGAGTTCAATAAAGAATGGGATGGTTTGAACAATGCCATCATGTTTGAAAAGAGTATTGAATTGGACCATTGGAGAAAGAAGAATAGCATTATTATTAGGATGGGATGTTATGTGTACAGTTGTAGATTTAGTTTATATTCTCCAATTAGAACATTCTAAGCTCAATATTTTTTAATTTTAAAATTTTAGTCTTGACACAAACGATAATTGTTAATCTATTAATTAGATTTGTAGTGAGTAATATGTAGAAATAATAATCTAACATGACATTACACGTACGATAATATGTTCGTTGTATTAGATTTTGGAAATAGCAAGATTTAATGAATCTAATAATTATCGTTTGGTGAGGCTAAAATTTTAAGATTCAAAAAGCACAGGGACTGATAGCAGAATTTAACCATTTAAGTTTAAATAAAGAGATTTGTTTATTTCTAATAGTAATTTGGGTTGGGTATGGTAGACCGGAATTCACAACACTTTTCCATGGCTTGATTTGTAGCAGGCAAATTTACCAGGTGGTGCAGATTGCCAGTCCTCGAACAAGTGGCCAACTGCATTTATCAATTGGATAATATTTTACTACATTACAAATTGGAAGAGATGATGGATTAATCTGTGATGCCAACTTACCACTATTGTTCCCGCTACAACTACAATTTTATCAGCAGTTGGATAAAGTTTAGATTAGTGGATTTGATAGTATTTGTGTCTAAAATTTCAGTTTCTTTTGAATTTACACTCTCCTTGACCAGATATTGAATTTGAACATTAAACCTTGCTCCTTGGAATATCCAAAATATACTTCAGCATTCAGTGCCACCCGACTGAAGCCCTTCCTCGATATTCATGCACCTATGCAACTGCTGGACCATGATGTTAATCTCTTGAACCCGAGGGTTGGAGCAATCCCCTGCAACAAAGCTACATGCCCTGTTTCCGACTTGAATCATACTGTAACCAGCAGAGAACCTCACCCCTTGTTCTTCTGCCAACTGCTTCATTATTGCTGCCTGGTCCCATGAACCTTCAGCAGCATACATGCTTGATCCCAGCAAATATCCAGCCGAGTTCATCGGCTCCAGCTCAAGAATATGAGAGAGTGCTCCTGCACCAACTTCCTTGTTTCCATGGCTTCTACAGGAACTTAAAAGAGCTCCCCAAGCTCTTGCACTAATCTTAACACCACTAGGGATCTGGTTGAACAACTCCATTGCAAGGTCCACCTTTCCTGCCCGACCCAACATGTCGATCACACATGAATAATGTTCCATCCCAGGTACTATCCCATATTCATGGACCATAGATTTAAAAAAGGTAAGCCCTTCTTCGACTAACCCTCCATGGCTACATGCAGATAGTGCTGAGAGAGTAGTCACAGAGTTTGGCTTCAGACCTTGCGATTTCATTTCTGAGAGCAATGCCAATGCCTCTCTAGGGAGACCATTCATACCGTATGCTGCTACCATCGCACTCCATGACACCACATTTTTCCACTGCATTTGATCAAAGATCCTTCTGGACGTATCAATGGCACCACATTTTGCGTACATATCAACAATTGCAGTTGCAACAGCTACATTGGCCACCATGTCTCTTCTGATTGCAACTCCATGGGCCCATTTTGACCTTCCCAGTTCAGCTGAAAATGAACATGCTTCAAGAAGGTTTACAATGGTAATAGAGGTGGGCTTCTCCTGCATTTTGGTCATCTCACGGAAGACCCTGACGGCCTCATCAGGCTTGCCACAGTGAGCAAACCCAGCTATCATGGTGCTCCATGTCACCACATCCCTGCCCTCCAAGCCATCAAAAAGTTTCCATGCAAGATCAACGAGATTACACTTAGCATAAGCATCAATCAAAGAATTTATAACCAATTCATTCAATTCGTACCCCCGTCGTATTACTAGACAGTGAACGGACTTGCATGGAGATGCGAGCACAAAATGTTTGCATATTTGAAGAAAATTCGATAAAGTCACCTCATTTACCTCGACCCCTTCCTCCCCCATCAAATTAAACAACAATAAAGCTTCTGAGTACTTCTCATTGAGGACAAATCCATATAACATAGAATTCCATGAAACACTGTTCTTTTGGGACATGTCCCTGTAAACTTGAAAGGCAGAATCAACATCATTACATTTCGAATACATATCAATTAAGTAGTTCCCTACAAACAAATCCTCATAGCCTCCTCTTCTGATCACTACTCCATGGACCAACTTTCCCATATGAATGTCTCTTAATCTCCCGCAGGCCTTCATAACAATTGCAGCAGTTATTGCATCTGGTTGGATCCCATCCTCAGACACCATTTTCTGAAACAACTTCAAGGCAATATCCGCTTCCTCGCTTTGCAAATAACCCTCAATCATTGCACTCCAGGAGATGACATCTTTGTCAGACATTTCATCGAAAAGCTTTCGTGCACTCACCAAGTCTATATGTACATACATACTTAATAGGGAGTTTTGAATGGAACCCATGGCGCATAATCCACTCCTAATTATGTACCCATGAATTTCCAGTCCTTCAAGGTAAGCTCCTACATTGCGACATGCCTGAGTTACAAGAATCAATGTGGCAGTATTTGGTGCAAAGCTAGCTACCCTAGCTTTAGAAAACCACTGTAGACCTTCTTCTATATCACCCCGATTAAGGTGCTCATAAATAATGATATTCCAAGAAACTGAATCCCTGTTTTTCATGCAATCAAACGCACGCAATGCTGATTCCAAGTCTCCACGTTTCATGTAAAAGTCCAAAATGGAATTCCCAATGGAAGTAAATGATTCATAACCTTGTTTGATGAAACGCGCATGCATTGTTTTCCCATAACATGTGGAGGAAAGGTTTAGACATGCTTTGAGAATGGAGGAGAAGAATGAAGGATCTGATGGTTGAACTCCGTATCTCAGCATCTCCCGATAGTCAGATAACACCTCAACCCATTTCCCAAAACGTGATGACTCTTGGATCCTCAAACTCCAGCCTGGGAGCTTCGAAACCCAAAGGTTTGTTGGAAAGCGCATTGCGAACCAAAACACATGAATGAAACTAAAAAACGGTAATGGCATCAAAGCAACAAAGAACCATAAAGAAATAAAGGTAATGGTTACTAAACTTCACATATTTAGACCAGTATGAATTGCGTACTGGACGACCAACCAGGCGTATGGTTTCCATCGTAAAGGATGAAAAGCTGCACACTGTCTATCCTAATTTGGTTGAAGAGTGGGTCATACCTAAAGTCCCAAAACATGCCATTTTTGCTTCAGTTGTAGGAAGGGATCAGTCCCGACGGACGGCAATATGCCAAGCTTCCAACCAGCTGTATCCGAGTTTCTGCAAATTAATTTTTCCTCTTCGGTCGCAATCCAAATCACGACAGGATCGATATAAATGCATAGATTCATGTCTCCCTCGATAGAAAGAGAATCAAATTAGCTTAACCAAAAATAGGACTAGTGAAGTCGTAGTAACAATCTGAAATGCGGCTAAATCACCAATCAAATTTCTCAAAAATTACTTTCAGTTTAATGGTAAATTATTTTTGTTTTTAAGTTTTCTATAACTTTTAACCTTTATATATTTTTTTTAAATTTCTAATATATTTTTTAATTTTTATTACGTAAATAGAAACTTTAATATCACATGAATTGCATGCGCTTTTATGTGTTTAATAATTAATTAAATTTTTAAGTATTATATTTTTAATTATAATAATTAACATAAAATTATTTAAATTATTAAATATATTTAAAAAGCGTTAACTTATCAATTTAAATAATAATTAAGGTAAGCTACACTATTATCACCCTTAATTAAGATTTATTTTATTTTAATCACTCTAAATTTTTCTCAATTTAATTATATTAATTAAGATAATTATTTAAATTAATTACTCTCTTTAAAATTTTCATTAATCACTAACAGAAAAAACCCTGCCCTCTCCTTTGTGCCACCGATGCCTCCTCCGCCTAAGCTCCAACACCGTGGTTTCACCTCCAATTACCTTCTCCAACCGTTAATCCTTAAACCGCCACGATCAGACCATTATTATTGTGCTCTCGCACACACCCCAAAGTGAACCAACCCTCAAATGGTTTGTGGTTCATATTTATTTTCTCTCGTAAAATGGCGACACTTTTTTAACAAAAAAATATCTTAAACTTAAAATAATTTAGCCACGTGTCTCAAGCATACTGAATCCGCTATTTGACATGATGAGTCGAGGTTTTTTTCATTATTTTAATTTTAAATTTTAAAATAAATATTGTGTTATAAATATTACTGAACCAACCTTTTGACTTGGTGAGTTCACTCTAACAAAGAAAGAGAGTACTAATTCCCTATAATCTAAAATGTAGCTTAAATTTCTAAATAAATTCCTTTATTGTATATAATAATAAAAACGAAGTCCTACTACATCTTGCGTGTAACCTTTATTGTAACATCCCTAACATTTATCCATCGTCGGAATAGAGTTATGAAGTATTACCGGATTTAACAGATCAAATACAAACATTTCAAATCATTTAGCATACGTGTAATAAATTAATCAAATTGTCCCTTTTATGAGCCTTCAAGGCCCAAAATATGTGTTAGAAATAAATCGGGACTAAACTGGCATACAAATTTTTTTTTCCAAAAGCATCAAAATTTTACAAAGAAACATAGGACACACATCCGTGTCCATACCCGTGTAAAAATACTTGGGCATTCTGTTTTGAAATCCTAAAGTTGCAAGGGACACATGGCCAAACCACACGCTCGTGTGTTAGCTGTGTGTTTCACATGGTCCAGTCACATGCCCGTGTGTCTGGTCGTGCGAACTCAAAATGAACCTTCAACATCAAGTTTACCATACCCTACAATCTTGAACACCAAGCAACTCATAAACCATTTACTCAACCAATCCAAAACACAATCAAAGTCATTTAAAACATGTCAAAATAATTAACCTAGTTGTCTAACCAATGAACCTTCATAGGTACTTCAATTATATTATCAAAACATTTCAATAGGGTCTCATTCAAATCAAATTTGTAAACATATAAATTTTAACCTAATTTGCCTATATTATTTCAATTTGAACATCAATTTAAACATGTCATATTATAACCTCAAACATGAGCATATTTATATATATAACTAACCCAAAATTAACTTATAATCATATTTACAATCACTTCATAAAATAGTTAACATTTAGATGCCCTAGGTACATGTTAATACAAAAAAAAGTATACATCACCAAGTTTTGAGTTCGGGATCGTTGTGGATGCTGAATCAACGGTCAACTCTTAATAACTTAACTTGCGCACGAAAAATAAACCGTACGCTGAGTATGAACTCAGTGCTATTTTTATAATCCGAATATTAAAAAAATAAAATAAAGTAATACGCACATTTAATCTTATAATAACAATAGTTATTCAATTTGATCAATTCATAATAAATTAATCTTATCATTTTCAATTTCTCATCAATTGGTATCTCAAATAACTTTTCACAATAAAGTGCATAATTCATTTATCTCATTTCTATTTCACTTTCAATACTTTTCAGTTCCAATCATAATATCATTTCATTTAATTACTCCTATTAACACGACTCGGACGGATACACAGATCCAACCAAAACACATCAGTTTGACACACAGTGTCTAATCGGATAATTCAAAGTAATAAGTTGACACCTAGCGTCTCATCGGTCATGACAAAGTAAATTGGTACCTAGTACCTCATCGAATTTATCCGAAGTAATAATTTAACACCCAGTGTCTCATTGACTCGAAGTCGAAGAAATCCCTGAACTCTTCCAATCCTATGGCATGCCATCTATATCCAACTCAGCCCGATATAGTTAATAGGGTTTCAGTTCACTTTTCTAATACTTCAATTATCTAATACTCAATTATCACATAAATCACAATTTCACATACATTCAATACAATATCAAAAATCACTTACCTTATTTATTTTCCATAAACATTTAAATTAAAGTACAACAATTAATAATTAAATTAGAATTATAGAAATACAAACCGGAACTTCCGAGCTATTCCTCGTCGACTTTATCCTTTCCTTTCCTAGTCATGGTTTCCGGCACAATGTTTGCTATGAAATTAAAACAATTAAAATTCATCAATACAATACAATTCAGTTTCACATTTAATATTTCAATTTTTTGTTCAACATTTGCCTAATTTCCTATTTAGTCCCTAAATCGAGACTAACTTTATTTCTTCAAAATTAATTCTATATTTTTATTCAATTTTCACTTTAGACTAAATTCAACTATCTAATTTCAGTCAAATCCCTAAATTTTGAAATTTTTATAATTTAACTTACCAATTAAACTTTGAACCTTAAAACCCTAATTTTTCTCCTTTTTCTTTCTCTTTTCTTTTCTTTCCTTTTTCTTCCTTATTTCGTTTCATTGTTCTTTCTTTTTCTATTCTTTTTCTTTTATTTATTTTGTTTATTTTAGTTATTATAATAATTTGATATAATATTTTATTATATTTTATATATTATTATTTTATTCATATGTATTTTATTTTTACACATGTACACACAGTTACCATACACTTGTTAATTAAGGCTTAAATACTTATTTAGTCTGTTTACCTTTCTCTAATCTATAATTCAATTTTCTCCCTATATACAATTTAATCCTTATACCTAATTACTCTTAATTCAAACTAATTCACTTAACCAAAACCTAATTAACCGCATAACTAACTTCGTAAATATTTTTAATAAATATTTACGAATCCGATTTACGAAAACAGAGTCTCAAAAATTTATTTTTCGACACCCATAACTATCGGGTCATTACATTTATACTTATATTCAAGGTGTAACCTTTATACTTATGTTGTAGTTAAATAAACTGCATAAAGTCACTATATAAGTGATCAACCGAAATGATAAAATACATTAAACATTGTGTAACTTAATATTATCAGTCAGATTCGGGCCAAGATCGATATAAAATTTTAATTTCGTTTTCTAGGTTCAGTTCGATTTAGAAAATAAGTTTAAAAATTTGTCTAAGCCCAATCCATATTAAAAAACTAAACTCGAGACAACCTCGGCTCAACTATCATAATTCATTTTAGATTATTATTATTTGTATATAAAAATAAATTTAAAAAATATAATGCATCAAATATATTAAAAATATTAAAATAAATATTTCTCAACAAATTAAAAATATAAAAAAAAAGTATAAGCATGTGATTCGGGTTTGGCCAGGTCGGACTTGGACGAAAAAGTTCTATTCGAGGCTCGGTCGGTTTAAAAAACAGGTCTTATTTTTTGTTCAAACTCATTTTTTGGGCCGAAATCTTCCAATTTTTTAACAAACCTTCGAGTTACAAATAGCCTAATCTTTTATTTAAGTTCCATTTGGAATGGAAAGATGCACTCGTGAATAACAGCAAGAAGCGTAAAAATGTAATATACTAGGCTGGTCTTATCATCGGGATCACATTACAACATTTGGTTTTTATCTCTACTGTTTGTGATCAATAAATATTGGGATTTGTGGTGTCAAACAGCGCAATACTGTAGGAAAAACTATTCTAACCAAGTTATCAAGCACAACTTGCTATACTTACTGAAACAAGTGCTATTTAAATAAACTGCTAGACTCTGGAGCACAATAAGGAAATGGGAGATGTTTGAGAAACAATCGGCACCTTAATATTGAGACCTGCAACTAATTTTGCATAGATGAAGTAAGTTATCTCACCCCATGCTTTGGAGCAAGTGGAGAACGATGGCGCAATGACTGCTTGCCGTGTCTGCGAGCAGAACGATTTCTTGGCTCTTTTGGGTTTTCGTTGATTGACTTAATCTGTTCCAAAGTCTCTACAACTTCTTTCATTGATGGGCGGTTCCTAGGTTCAGGTACAAGGCATTTTAAAGCAAGCTGGGCTATTTGAAATGCAGCTTTGGGAGGATATTTTCCATCCAGTCCTTGATCCATTATGTTGTTTAACTTTCTTCTATCAGATAAATATGGTTTTGCCCAGTCCACCAGATTACATTGTCCACTTGGACGGTTCGGGTCAAGCGCTCGCAAGCCTGTTAATATTTCAACTAAAACAACACCAAAACCGTACACATCGCTCTTTACATATAAATGTCCTGTTTAATCAGCAAGGTAAGCAAACCATGAGAAGAGCAAAGTAAGGTTTCTTAAATTGGCTCAGAAATGCAACTTATGAAAGCACCCAAAAATTGTATGAAGATTACCTGTAGCCACATACTCTGGAGCTGCATAACCACATGTACCCATGACCCTTGTTGTTACATGTGATTGGCTAGCTGATGGACCAAATTTGGCCAACCCAAAATCCGATATCTTGGCAGTGTAGGACTGCAATGTGTAACAATAGTAAAACTATATATATTAGTTTTGTGTACTTGATATGTTTTGAAGGAGAATGATGCAAGTCATCAGCATTTAATCCCAAAAATAAAGGCTATCCTGCTAGTGTACATCTGTTATTACCAAATATTGAGGCTTGTACAGAAACTTACGCCATCAAGTAGTATATTGGAGGCTTTGAAATCTCTGTAAATTACTTGGTTGTTTGCAGTGTGCAAGAAACATAAGCCCTTTGCTGCTCCTATCACTATCTTAAGCCGTATATTCCAATCAAGCGATTGAACGGTACAACCCCCTGGAGAATGAAAACAGTAAAGGATGAAGTTAATTCATTGGATATAAGAGATGGAAAGTGTGCACACATAAATATAAGCTCAAACGAAAAGTCAGATGCATAAACTCTTACTTCCGAATAGATGGTTTTCCAAGCTACCCTTCTGCATAAACTCATACACCAGAAGAAGCTCTTTATCCTCCAAACAGTATCCCAGCAGCCTTACAAGGTGTGGATGTGACAATTTTTCTAAGAAATTCACCTCACACTGCACCAATCAGTAGAAGTCAAAAGCACGTATTAAGATGACATGGAACAACATATTAAGTTTCTCAATAGGTTAATTCGTTCTCAAGACGGACGAAAAATGACCTGCCATTCCTCGAATCCTTGCAAGCTCTCTGGGTTCAGCTTTTTAACAGCAACAAGGGTTCCACTTCCACTCTTCCCTGATGCTTTCTCATCAAGCCAACCTTTGAAGACTTTACCGAAACCTCCTTCACCAAGTACCATGTCAGGCCTAAAATTCTTAGTTGCAGACTTCAGTTCTGCAAAACTGAAGATCCTTAGGTTAGGAGTGGGCAAGATGTGGTCATTTGGAGAAGACTCATCGCCACTGGAAGCCGAGAACACGCTGTCCCCAGACATGTTACTGCCCTTAGATGTTGCAGTAGAGGATGTTGTGTTGCTGGTTGTTTGAGATATCACTATTGCAATCACAGATTTTAAATGTGCTTAATAAGTGCTAATTGTAAATTTGTCAAACATATGAGGACTTATAACAATACAGCAAATAGAACACAGCACAACACAACAGTCTGTAATGATCACAAAGACACAAACACAAGTCAACGGTCAAAATACCATACAAAGCCAGCAGCAAGAACTGGGTTTTTGGCGATGATTACAGAAAAGAACATGGATTGTTGGTCAACTAAAATTGAAAACTAAACTGAACCCACTTAACAAAATCAGGCAATCTAATTATAAAACTATACACCAATCTTTGGTTTTTTCTAAAAAAAAAATGAAGTTTGGGAATCAATATGTTTTGTCGGGTACCTGAACTGAGATGAGCAGTGGCGCTTGGTGTTGGACAACCCCAGCAAATCCCCATCTTCAAAGTACGTCTTTTCCTTTCCTTTTTCACTTCACTTTGTCTTCTTGTTGGAGCATAAACAGACACATAAATCAGCTGTTTTTTCCTTCTGCAGATGCCAGAATATATATATATATATATATATCAACAAGTTGATGATTAAAATTTTCAACTTTCTTGAACCTTTGTTCTCAATTCAAATAGCAATGGAAAAGGGTTACTGCGTTTTCTTTTTCTTTGACTATATTTTTAAAAAATTCGGCTTCAAGTCTTTGTTTCCGTATTCCACTATCTGAGCATGTAAAGTTATGCACTAATGATGGGTGAAATATGATTTGATAATGTAGTATTGTTTCATAATAATAAGGTTTGTGTAAAGAGAAGATGAAGTGCATGTGTTAGGCAAATTACCAAATAAGACAAGACTAAGTCGAACATCATTGGTATGTTGGCTGGTAATAAGTAGACTACAACGTTTTATCATGGGTCAACTGCCGTGTCTTAGAAAAGAAGTCAGTCAAGATAATATATATAAATGTGTGTATATATATATACATATATATATATATATATATATTGTTATTTCATTGTTCAAGGACTTCAATTTTCCAAAGACAAATTCAAAGACTTCACATTTATTGACTTGATTAGTAGTAATTTGGTACATCAACTTACTCTTTGTTTTTATAATAATAGAAAACCTTAATCATTGCTTTTATGCTACTATTTGGAAGTCCTTTTCTTCAACAACCTAGTAATTCTTTATATATATATATATATATATATATTTCTTAAAAGTAAAAATACATTTGCTGCGGTGGTTCAAATTGTGTATATGTGTAGCTCATGACTAAATAAAAAATTTAATTCTCTTTTTTAGGTTTGGGTTTTGTCTGAAAAATAAGTTTAGAATTGTATTTAAGTTCAGTCCGGATAAATATGTTAAAATTTGAACTTAGTTCGCTCGTATTAAATTTTTTATATAAAAAAAAATTTAAAAAATATAATACATCAAACACACTAAAAATATTAAAATAAATATTTTCCAACAAATAGAAAAAATTTAAAAATATTTATACTTAAATAACACTAAAAAAAGTGTAACTTAGCAAGCAAATACCTTTAAAATAGTAATAAAATTAATAATGAACAAGAGTTATACAATATCCAAATAATAACAACAATATAATAACAACATAATAGCAAAATGATAGCAAAACAATAAAAAAAATTGTGACAAAATAGTAAAAAAAAACAATTTTTCTTTGTTGCAAATTCAGGTCGAGCCGGGCCCAGGCAAAAGAAAGGTTACTCGAGGCCCGGCCTATTTAGAAAATGGGCCTTACTTTTTGTCAAATCCCATTTTTCAGGCTTATATTTTTACTAAAATCCTTCCACTTTATGGGCGGACCTTCGACTCGACCCATGATCAAGTTTAATATGTAGAGAAAACAACTATGTAAGTGACGCATTGACGAACATAGCACGATCAAGAGACTTAGATTTTTCATATTCCTAGTTAAGCTTATTAGCTTGTAGAAGGGTGAAGGAAATTTGAGTCAAAAAAAGATATTCATGAATTGAGTTGGGTCAAGCTTAAGCATAATATTAACAATTTTATACTTGTTCAAGTGTGGTTAGACCTAAAATTCTATTCAAGCATACTCATATTAGTAAATTGCTAACCCAAGGATATTTTAAGATTCCATATTATTATTATTTTTAATTTTTAAAAAAGATCATATTATTTTAAATTTCAAATTTAATATTTTTTTCATTTATTAAAATAGTTAAACGTTAAAGACGAAATTTGAAATTAAACCAAAAAAAAAAATTGTAGTTTCGATTAAGCCAAAACTTTCATTGATTGAAACAGCTAATGTACTACTCGAGTTATGATAATCTACAAAATTTTTATTGATTAAAACAGCCAAATTTGTGTAGTTGAAGTCTAGGTTTTATGACAATCTAGAAAATGTATTTTTATAAATCCCTTTCTTTCTCGAAAGTTATACATGTTTAAAATTTTAATTAAAAAATTATATAAAATTATAATTAAAATGATTTTTTTTCATATTAAAATAACATATTTAAAAATATTTTCTTAATTATATTATTAAAATATTAATAATATAAAAATATATAAAAATACTAACAGTGTTGAGTGTTTTTCTATATGCCCCTCAGATAGGTTAATTTTATAAATTTATATGATACGATTACTGTTCATAAATATGACATGTTAAGTAAGTTTCCGTGCATGATAACATGTACTTTATCTTAGGATTAACATGTGTATACTTGAAGTGGTTTCGCATACACAAGGTTCACACCATGTGTAGGCAAACCCATATTACGTATACTCACCCATATTATGAATGTACGAACACTATACACGTGCAAACTCATACAAAATATAAATTTAGATCTGACGAACTAACAAGTCTGATAATAGTTAATATCATAAAAAACAACATAAAAAATAATGGTTAAAATTTTGCATCAACATCTCAAGTTTAAACCTTATTAATATAATTTTACTCGCAATTCACTTTGTATTAAATAGTTATGAAAAAATATAAAATTATATATAATCATAATAACACTAAAAAGATTCGTTTAAATTTGAGTGGCGAAAAGTTGGATCGCACTTTTTTTCTTTGACATTATTTTATGGTCCATTTTGAAGAATCATTCTTTTTCATATTATTAAGAAAGTTGGATCGCAATTAGCACAACTCAAATCCAGGTCATACCTAAGACAATGAACACCTTTAACCCTCAAGTCATCACATGAGATTTATAAAAATTTCAATTTTAATCCTTACGCTTCACTTAAATTTTAAATTATATAATAAGGGCTCAAATTTTCATCCACATAACAATATTATTTTATTTCTTTCTCTTTTTGAGGTATGTCAAAAAGCGAATGATAGTATATCTAAGCAATCAAAGGTTAATAGGAGAACATGAAACAAGTACTTAAAACCATAGTCTATATGCAAGCCACAGCAATTCAATATGCATTTACATAAGCAAGGAAATAAATTTCAATGAAATTAGTATGATGATGAAATTCAATTTAATGTTAACTTTATGCAATTATCAAGTTTCATACATAAAGTATGATGTTTTAGCTACCCATTGAAAGTAAATACTTAAATCTTGAATGGTAATGCATTGATTTTGTGGCATAAGACTTAATTTTATATAATTGAAATTCAGTAAATGTGTAACTCATCCTGGCATGAATGGATACAATAATAGACAACATGGAAAGGAAAATCAAGACACAGTACAAGACATCTCATGATGAAACAATACGAACAGGACAAATATTTCAAAATCTATAAAATATAAATTATTAACATATCATAAATCATCTTAAACATCATTATAACACGATACAATACACAAATTGTTGAGTCTAATATATTGTTCTATGCTGTCCATGGCATTCATGTTCATTGTCAAATACAGCCTGTTCATCTTCATCTAGGAATGAATTAAAGACTACAATCATGGCTTCCAATGAAACCACTTTTGCTTATGTGCCTAGGAATTAGAATACACTGATCTGTACAACAATAATCTATAAGCTTAGCAGCTCCCATTCAACTGGACCTGCTTTGCACCTCACCATTCTAAGGTTAAACTTAATTGAAAGAGAAAAAATAGTTAATGATATCGATTATGCTCAGAGCTGCAAAGCTAAATCTGGGTGAGCTGTATCGGCTCGACTTGAACTTGGTGACCCAGGTGACTGAAATCTGATATTAAGATCTGGTGGAACTGAATCTGGTTGCTGTTTTGGTGACAAGCTTGAGTCTGGTTTTTGTTGTGGTGATAACATGGACTCCAGTTTCTGATGCGGAGATAATTCTTCCCACGATGGTGGTGGATGAATCCTTGACCTCGGGGTTGCCACTGTCTCACGCCTGGAATTTGGTGATGGAGAGCTGGGATTCATTGTGCATGAATTTTCTGATAATTTAGGGTCGTTTGGGTTTGAGTTTGCGGTTGCTGGATGCACGAAGTTAGTTGCATTCCTCGAGACAGTGTCAAGCCTCTGAGATGACTGGAAACTGAACCCAGGAGGCCTGGCAGTCCCAATTAGTTTCGCCATATGAGCTGGGAGGTTAAAGCCATAAGCACCATTATTATATCCATTCATGCCAGGATGAATAGGGAAGGGAGGCCTCGGCCGGCCTGCTCCTGCACTGCTGTTTGTCATGTTAAAACCAGTATTGGAAAATCCCTCATTGGCTTCTGTCTTTTGATTCCATGATTCCGGAGATCTTTTAGCAGCTAAAAGGGATGATGTAGTAGTGGCAGAAGCAGGTATAGGTTTACTTGAATGGCCACCTGAGACGGATTGGACGGAAGGAACATGCTTCTCAGACAAATTATCTGCTTCAGGCTTGTCAGATTGCTTATCTTCTTGGGTTTCCGGGGCATAAGGTTCAGTGGAAGAGTATGAATTTTGACCAAATGACTTCTGGCCTGGTGGAAGCGAGAGAGAAGGTAGTTGTAAAGGTCTGGGTACCGGAATATCATTTTCCCCAACCCATCCAGGACCAAAATTTACTCCAGCTGGCAAACACTTTTCTATCCTTTTAGAAGCAATTTTCCAGGCAACTGGACCAAGGTTTGCAGCAAATCGAGCTAGACTTCGTGTGTAACCATGCTCGTAGTATACCCCCACCTGCTTCAAATGGAAATGAAGATATTAAACAAACACGGGCCAAACCTGGGATTCCCCCCCCCCCCCCTTCTGCTCCACCAGAAAGGATAGAGCTGCAAATCATATGGGCAGTTGTAAACAGTGTAAATGCAGTTTCTCAATCCGCATTCAGAAAATTGATGTAATTGGAAGTTGTGAATCATACAGTTCACTACTTTTCTCTTTCTTTTTTTATCGTTTATGATATCCTCAGATCCCAACAAACATGCAAAAACACACACTTCCACCACCTAGGGAAGAAAATAAGTAGCATATCCATGTTACCATTCTGAATTTAGATGGCCTAGACATATTCTGAAGTTTTATTTCATCATTAATGTTTCAAACTTATAGCACCGAGGGGCTTCAGTATTCTACTCGATAAAATTAAATGATTATCATACATAGATAGGATACGTACAGTCAGCAGCTGCTTCCTCTCTCCATTAAAAGTACTTAGAACGGATGCCTCTCGTGCAGCAGATGATGGATTATAAGTGTTACGTCTATTCTCATCCAGCACAAAATGCTTTTTTCCATGCTTCATCATATAACCTACTAAAACAGAACCTGCAAGAAAAGATGACTGCTTCAACAACATGGGATATATAACAAGGGTGAGAACTAATGAGAATAATAAGAGAAGCAACCCAACAAGGAGAAAGTTCTAAGACTATTTTACCTATACCTTCATCATTTCTGTCAGATTTGTTTTCAGTGAATGAGCCTGAATAAACATCATTGTGAGAACCATAAAATTTTCCAGACGAATCTGCAAAATTTGACTTGTCAGAAGCAAGAGGTCCTCTCCTCATATCATGATTGGACCATAGGGTATTCTCTTGACCAGTAGCAGGGGTGGCATCTGAGGCAAATTCTGAAGCAGCACGCTCCAAGGAAGGTCTGCCTGGCGGCTTCTTGAAATGTTTGGTTGGAGGTCTACCTCTCCTAATCACCTTTGGCTCTGCTTCATTATCATCACTATCTTCCCGTAAATTATCAAAGTTCTTTTTCGCTAGCTCTTGTATAGATCGTGCCTGATAACAAAATAAAATCTTCAGAAATAACATAAAGTTAACCTCAAATATAAATTAGAAGTAGGTTCCTGACCATACCTGTCGAAAATATATAGTATCAGGAGCATTATACTGCATTGCATTTGAACATATGAGGAAAACGTCGTTCTGCAAGATAACAAAAGGAAACATCTATTCACAATATGCCAAAGTTTTATCTTCTAATCGAGAAAAAACCAAAGCATCAATCACGGATGGCTGATTAACCAGCTTAAGCTTTATAAAAATAGAAGCATCATCTCTTAAATTTCAAATGAAGTATTAAAATTGCTTCAGAAAAAGTTTATTTGAAGTAACAAAACAAAGTGAATATCTGAAAGACATTTTTCCTTTCTTTTCTTTTTATCAGCTCGGCAAGCTTTGTACGTAAACTATAGAAATCACCAAAAACACTGCCATCAATGGATGGCCAAAAAAAGAAGAAAACTAAATAAAAACATGTTCAGCTTTCATCCTTTTCCTTTTTCACACTCCATATGTCGCATCTATTATGAGAACAAAGAAATGATACCTAAAGTGAAGCAGGCAAGTTTAAGAAAATGACTAATAACAACAACATAACACCCACGAGTTTCTTGCATTCGCATAAGCATGCCTTTTTATAACCAAAAGAAGGTGAACATTATAGCATATGCATTAAATGCAACCCAATCCTATCAAGTAATTTAAAAACATAGCAATAACAGAATTGTGCTTGTTTGCCCTGCATTCTGGTTAAAAATGAAAATCTTCCAGCATGCTGAATTGCTTCTATCACCTTAAAGGAGTTCACCATCAATGAAGGCAACCAACCAAATAATAAACATGACGCAGAAAGACAAAGAAACACATCCCAAACCACATATGTGCAAAACAGGATTTACATTAAGCCCACTTGTTATGCTAATTGCCTTAAATTTATCTCTGAGAAGAGATAAAATATTAGTGTATTTACACTTATTAGTTTAGATTACCATCCATCACCTAGCAAATTAATAAGATCTCAAAATTTTTGGAATAACTACTATTACGGAAACATGAAACATATAGGAAGCACACTATCGAGACAAATACAACACCGTCTTTTCCAACTGCCCTGTCTACCAAGTCCAAACTCGGAAAGCCAGTGCAGGATTGAACAAGAAAAAGGAATCCAGCTAAGAAGACAACAAAATCGGCAACGTGCTAAGATAATAAAAAAACTATAGAAGATAGGAGGCAAAAGAACAAATGACGAACATGTTAACCAACCTCAAACTGTTCTAAGTTGGCATAAGCACCACTAGCAAGTTTTTTCCTAATAGTTCCAAAATCCATGGGATGCTCGATGACTTCATGATAGTCTGGCAGCTGCATAAGTGAAACATAAACCAAATAAGAAAAAGAAAGCTTAACAACAACAAAGATATTTGCAGATCATACCTCTTCAGGATCCACGGGCTCTGAAAACACGCCATAAGTGTCCTTCCTGAAAGTATTCAGTTTCAAAAGCAGCACGATTGAGACAAGTGGTCATCAAAAAGCTACATGTAATGTAAGAAATCAAACCAAATATCATAGGAGCTTATTGAAATACTTCTGAAGCCTGTCTAGAATGAACAGTAACAGCTTTTTGTCCGGTAAACCCTTTGAGGGTCCAGAATCCAACTGACCACCTACACATATTGACATTGACAATGGTTCATAATAAATAACTTAAAAGCTTAAAATTCCCTACAAAAAGAAGTGCTTTTTAAGCAAATGGGTATCGGATCATAAGCAAACCTTGGCTATTACTTGCGGGGTTTGCACCAGAAACAGACTTATCTTCCTGAAAGTAAATCACAAATATAAAAAAGAGTACTACAATTAGTATATGAACAAGTAACTGGCTTTATTTCCTTAAGTGGCTGAGGAACCACCAGGCAAAGTAGCTATGAAAAAGCAAAATAGCTTAGCATTCAAACTTCAATGTCCCAAAAAAGGCAAAATACAGTTACAATAACTGAAAAAGAAAGGACAAAATCAAACTTTTAATAAACTATCACAGTCAAAATAATTATTATTTTTTCTCTGTGAGTACAGACCCCAATTAACAAAATAATTTTTTTATCAAAAATATATTTTATTTTATTTTATTTTTTGTAAAAAAACAAAAATAAGAAAAAGGGAATCACAAAAATTCAAGTTAGAAATTAAAAAGAAGAAAAAAATAAAGTCAAAACCCACAAATTTACTCAAAATTGTAGAAAACCCCACCAACTCTTCGGCCCGAAATTCAAGGAATCTTAATTCCGTCAAAAAAAACATAATTGGCGCTTTTTTTTTCAAAAATCCGTTAAAATAGCCAAAACTAAAATGAAAAAAATACCTAAAGTTATAAGCTTTTTTTCGTTTTAATTTTTCCATAGAAAACTTAAAAAATTTTGCAAACCTTTTTGGAATCAGCAATTCCGGATCCGTCCCCGATTGAATTGATTTTCCTCTTCTTGTGACTCGAACCCGCGTTACTGTCCTCACGATTCGAATCGGAGCCGCGGGATTCGGAATTAACCGGCGATATTTGCTGCGAGGAAGGCAACTTGAGAACGAGCTTCATCTTCTTCTCCCGTCGTTTTTTTCGGGCCAATTCATGCTCCCCCTGCTGTTGTTCTTCTTCTTCGTCGGCGTCGTCTTCTTCGTCGTCGTCATCGTTATTCCGATGCCGGCGGGTTGATCGACGGAGAGAAGTGGCAGTGGCAGAGTCGTAATTAAGAGTAATTTGAGGGGTAGAATCATTTCTTTTGGTGTTGTGTTGATTTTGCTGTTGTTCTTTAAGGTTCCGTTTTTGGAGATCTAAAAGAGAAGGTCTCCCTTTCTTCTTCTTCTGCTTCTTCTCCACTATCTTACTCATTTTTTTTTTTTTTGGTTCTCGGGCCTTTTCTTTTCTTTTTCCCCCCTCCCTTTCTCTCTTTTTTTCCTACATAGAAATAAACCCAAAAGAATACAAAAATGGTGCACAATGCATTGTCTTTGGTCTTTTACCCATTTCTTTTCCCACGACCTTTGCGGGATTGGCACGTGAAGCGCACGCGAGACAGATTTAGGTGAACACGTGTCGAGACACGATAGGTAGATGTGCTCCCTTTGAGTTGAGAGTGGAGCTCAACGACAATTCAACAAAAATAACACCGAAAGATGGTGCTTTTTTTAAAAGAAGTAAATATTTTCTCCTTGCAACTTTGTTACGCGGTGGTGGCAGTTCCAGAAACGGCTAACTCTATTTTTCAACCAAATTTGACCGTAAAATTTTCAGTGGAAAAGTCAAACAAGGAAAAACTCAGTGATGTTGGCCTATCATGGCTGCAATTGCAAAAGATCGTAGCGCCTTGTTTGTTTCATTCTGATTGGGGTCCTAAGAAAATAGTGGGTCTTTTGTTTTTGTTTTATGCTACGAGGAAGAGATGGAGATTGGCTTTGCCTTTCACAACAAATGTTAGTGGAAAACTAAGAACAGAGCATAGCAGAGCAGAGCAGAGCAACCCAATGTTGATTCAACAATTCACGTTTCATTTCGATGCTTGATTTGTATTTCATCAACTGTGATCTGGTTTCTGTACTTGGTTCTGAGTTGTGACTGCAGTTTCCTGTCTATTGCCTTGTCCATTACATTGAAACACACAGTAATCATTGGATGTATGTGGTGGACAATTGTAGATTTATAGCCTCTCCAATTTCATCCTTCGCTGCAATTCAGGGGAGCTGGTATTAGATGGGTAATGAGTTTAATTTCAATTAGATTGTAATGGTGAAATATTCTACTAAAGCAATCAGATTAGATATTTTATTATGATGTTAAAATAGAAAATTACATCAAATAGTATTTTTTATTTTTATTTTCTTATATAGTTATTTATTTTATGTAATAATTGAATTGATTTATTTTTGGTTTATCTTATACAAATAATATTTATTTATTAATTGATTAATTATATAATAAAATTGATTTATTATGTTAGATTAAAAATATTTTAAACATTTTAAATAGAAAGAGAGTGGGAAGTAAACCTATTCGTGGGTCGGGTTATCCATCTAGGTCCGAAAGTCCGCTTGAAATTTAAAAGGTTTTGGTTAAAAACATTATGCCCATAAATGGGTTTGGGCAAAAAAAATTAAGCCCATTTAAAATATGGGTTAATCTCAAACTTGAACATTTAAGGCCTAAGCTCGACTTGGCCCATTTTTAAGTTTATAATATGTTATATATTATGTAATTTATAACATATAAAAAAAATAAGCTTATACTAAATATATAATACTACTATAATATAAACATTAAAATAATATTAAGATGACAATTTAAAATTTTTCAATAAATAAAAAGATATAAATTTATTAAATATTAAATTAAAATAATATAAACATTTTTACAAAAATAAGACGTGCATACCTAAAATGGGTTTAAGTTAGTCTTAAATAAATTTTAGGCCTATATTTCGGACTGGATCAAGCTTCAATAAGTATAAAATATGTTAATATCATGCTTAAACCTGATCTAATATATGAACACTTCTAGTGAGAAGTAGGGGTGAGTGTTCAATCGAATCGAGTGACAAAATTTTGAATTAATCGAGTTGATGAGTCTTATTTTATCATCTTAACTCGATTTGAAATTTTTTCGAATCAAGTTGAGTCGAATTGAGTGAAACTGTTCGAGTTAAACTTAAAAATTAAACATATCAAATTAAAATCTTATTACAGTATAATAATTTCATGTTTAAGCATATAAAATTGAAACCATATGTATTTAAAAAAAATTAAAGCAAAATAATAATAATAAGTACTTTAGTATGATAAACTTGAATTATTAATTAACATATTTAAGTCCCAAAATTATTATTCTAGAAAATTTTAAAATTTTAAAAAAAAAATTTATATACTTTAGTATGATAAACTTAAATTATTAATTTCATGTATTAAAACTATGGAACTATCTGATATCTTGAATAAAGTAAGTAATAATCGGATAATGCTCTGAAAAGAGGGTGCTCTGCTATAGGTTTTGATATGATATGAAGCTAATCTAAGAGTTTTGTTGTGGAAGTGGATAAAAGTGGATCCACCCTCCATTTTTTTATGTTGGAAGGTCTCAATTTCCCCAGTTTTATACATCATTATCATTATTAGCTGGGTTACTCACAGGCAGGTTTCTTACTAATGTTATTAGCTGGGTTATACATCATTATTCTTTGAGCTTGATGTTGATTTCAATTTTCAAGATTTATGGATTATCTTTACTCGAAATAATACATTTTTAGTGGAATCTTTCTCTTTGTTTTGTAATTTGACATTGTCATGACTCGAATGCATTAAATTGGCTTTGGATAAATTATTTTGTATCGCATGAGTAATTGAATTACTTCATTAAAAAATTCCAGAAGGAGAAGGGTAATCATAGTTCAATAGAAATGTGCTTCTTTGGGTCTATTTGTTTCACTGAAAATGATTTCTGGAAAATAAATTACTTTCTGGAAAAGTTAATATTTTCTGGTGTCTGGATGAATATGCGTAAAATATTTTCTGTTGTTGGATAGATTTCTTAAAAATATTTTATAAAAGTTGTTTTCAATGAAACAAACATACATTTGAGATTTTCTTATCTTTTCATTGTTTAATTGAGTTTATTTTATATCTATAAATTTATATTTTACATTGTTTTTGCATATATTAAAAATATTTTGTTAAATTCAGATTTATTACAATGTCATTTTTTAGTTACATGACTACTAAATGAGTATTTCTTATTTAAAATGTGACATCAACAAAATTGAAAAAAAAATTAACAATGTCAACAATTAGATTTGATTTTTAAATCTGAAAAGTAAAGGGATTAAAGTCTTGAAAATAAAAGAATAGAGATTAAATTGCAAATTTGTGAAGAGTACATAGACTTATGACATATTTTAACATTTATACTACAAAAATATTTATTATTAATATATTTATAATTATAATAAATATTTATTATTAAAATAAAATTGAAACATTAAATAATTTATTATTTTAATAATTTATATTTATTATATTAATAATTTATTATATGACTAAATATAAATAATTAAATATGTATGTTTAAGAATATTGAAAAATATAATATTTTAAATATTTTTTAAAAAATAAAATTTATTATCAATATAATAATATTAAGCTTGATTTAAGTTAATTTTTATATAAAAATAAAATTACCTATAGAGAAGCTTGTTTCTGAAAAATAAATTACAATTTTAAAAAAGGTAAGTCATTGTATAAGAAAAGAGACTTATTTTACGTTGACTTATAAGTTATTTTTTATTGACTAAGTTGTTTTTTGTGAAACAAATATAGAAAAATGTAGAAAATATTTTTCGTAAAACCTTTTACATGTAATCAAATAGACATTTTTTTTTTCACGTTATTGTCTATATAAGTTAAGACATTGATTCGCCAACTTTTACTTGCAATACGTGCTAATAATGTGTGAGAATATCCTACTGGGGTTACTAGGTTACGTCTAATATTTCAGTGCGGCAATCACATTCTGAAGCAGTGAAGGGGGCCATTAGGGATCATTATGCTGTATGGGCTGTCAATATTACTAATTAATCGTTCTTCTTGTTTCATCTTTGATATAACTTTTGGCTCTTTTAGTTAATGGTTGCAAGCTTTATCAACATTGTTTTAACAATTGGCCTCATTGCATTTTGGTTAAAATTGCTTTAACTTAATGGTCTCTTATCTTTACTTTTGGCAAAAGATAATGAGTTTTGACTGAGGCCATGACCTCTCTATGTCAATGAATGCATTGAGAGAGATATTCTGAAGTAAATTTTAGGAGAAAATGTTAGATATTGTATGTTTTCAGCTTTTCTTCAGATTAATAACCATGTATAATTCTCACGGTCATTAGATAAAACATCTGAACTTTGTCATATACAACAAGCATCTCTTATGACCTAAATGGTTTTTCTTGCAAGTGAAGATGTTAAGGATCATTGCCTCATCAATGTCATAAACAAGCATCTCTTATGACCTAAATGGTTTTTCTTGCAAGTGAAGATGTTAAGGATCATTGCCTCATCAATGAGAACCCTTGGAACTCACGCAATGATTTATCTTGTTGTTGTCGTCTCTGATTTTTATGTTCCTTAGAAGAGCATGGTAATGGTTCAATATAATGAAATCATCATCCTTTTCTAGCATGGTATGATAATGGTAATGGTTCAGTATAATGTATCTGCTTTGCCTTTTTAATGCTATATCTTGTTCTTTTTTTGGTTCAGGAGCCTATGCCCCTAAAGAAATAGCCTGCCATTATAAAAAAAAATGGGTCTTTAGCTGCAAAGAAAGAAAAATAAGCTAGCATATTGCATGCTTTGAATATGCATTTGTAAAATTTTAATCAGCATAGCCAAACCATGAATAACCTACTCACCCATAAGAATAACCTATTCACCCACAATACCAACGTTCAAATCTTAACAAAATACCAAACCAAAAATAATTCATAACTTCTCTCTCCCAATATTTTGGTTATGCATGTAAAGGAAGTTTTTGGGTGCTCAAAAATTGCATAAGTGAAAGAGGAGAAGAAGAGGAAGAACATATAAACAAACTGGAGCATTTGGAGTGACAACCAACATGGATTTAGCTGAATTTTGTCAATTTCTTTTATAGATTTATAATTTTCTGGTGATTTTTAGAGAAAAAGTAACTGAAAAAAATGAACTATTGAGATTGAAAAGTTGCAGAGATGAAGTTAGGGACTTTTTTGGTAAGATTATGGCTATCAGCAATATCATGGTGGTTGGAGGTGGATTAGTCGTCCTTTTTTTTTTTTGTGGTGGGGGGGGAGGGTGGGGGGGGGGGGGGGGGGGGGGGCTCTAGGTTTGGTAAAGAGAAAATGTGAGAAAGGGAAGAATTTGGTTAAAAAAAGGTTTTAACTTATATATTTCAAGATTTCAATAAATTATATTTAAATTTATTTTTAATGAAAATCTAAAAAGTATTTTTTAAATAATATTAAATATGATTTATATTATATTTGATATACATAAATTTTACTTTAATAAATTTTTTGATAGAAAAAAATAATATAAAGCGATTATATAAAAAAATACAGATATTAAGAATTATGAAAGCTCCTTTTATAAATTAATAGAAGTTCTTAGACCGAAATCAGATGTTCTTAAAAAAAGACTAAATTTGGAGGATCAAGTACCGTAAGCCTTGCCATATGATCAGTAACTGTATTTTGGGATCTATGAAAATGGTGAATGCGCACCTTCCATTCACGATTAATAATATCATGAATCAAACGTAACTCCACCATTCTGCTATTGACAAATTCGCTAGTTAACAATGATTCCGCTAGAAGTGCATTATCACATTCGACTTTAACCTGTCGCAATCCTTACTTTTATGTAACACGCAAACCCTTTTTATTATATCTTTAAAAAGTTGATAATAGTTTTATACTTTATCGAATAATTAAAATATTTTTATTTAAGAGTAAAATTGTCAATTTAAGGAATAATAGTATTCTATGAATTATTTTACTTAAGTTAAGTTTGAATAAGTGGTGGAATACAGTACGATACAATAATCGTAAATAAACACACTGCCTATCCAAATCTGCTTTTCAAACAAATAATCTACTCTATTCTATTCAATGAATTAAATATGATAATTATTTTATTGGTGAACTAAATTGGTAGTAAATTTTGTTGAAGGAAAAGTAGAAGGCTCATGTTAGCCAAGTCTGCGTAAATTGGATTCAGCCCCCTAGTCAAGGAAAACACGGATTTTTAAAATAAAAACAGAAAGGGCTTCCCAAGTCTAATATTTCTATTCACTGCTCACCTTCTTCTACAATTCAATAAATGAATTGAAGATTGAATTACAATAAAAAATCAGATCGAAATCTGAAAATCTTCATCTCAGACAGGAGATTTATAAAAATGGCTAAGCTAAGCTGCGATTTCCGGTACCTTCTCATCCCCGCTGCATTCGTATTCATATACATCCAGGTAAATTTACTAGACTTCTTCTTTATATCTTCGAAATTCAAAATATTTCTAATTTTCTTATATGAATTTATATGCTTCTTTCGAACCTTTTGTAGATGCGACTTTTCACCACGCAATCTGAATATGCAGATCGAATGGCTGAAGCGGTTAGTAAGCTTAGGTTTATTGCTCCTTTTAGCTCTCTTAAACTTCAGCTTTTCTTTTCTTTTTAAAAAAAAAAAAAAATTTGTAAAACCTAAGGAATATGAACAATATAAGTCTTGAATATGGTGTCTTTTTCATTTTTGGCAGGTCGATGCAGAACACCATTGTACGAGTCAAATGCGACTACTAATTGATCAAATTAGTATGCAACAAGAGCAAATCGTGGCCCTGGAAGGTGTGAATTTCCATAATTTAATCCTTTATACATGCTTCTCTTCAGTTGACAAGGTCGAATTTGATATTGTTTTTCATGGTATTCAACCCATTCACTATGATCTTGTTACAATTTCAGAGGGGAAGAAGCGAAAGGATCAGGAGTGCGCACAATTGAAGACTCTTGTTAATGATCTTGAAAGTACTTTCTTATCATAATAAACTGTTTATTTCTTGTTGCTTCCTACTTGATGCATAGCAATTACTATTTTATTTTGCTTGATTGCAATCATATATTACTTTAGAAGATCTTCTGTGGTTTCTAGGCATATATAAAGGCTTTTCTTTATAGGAAGAATAGAAAGGGATAAGGATGGGAAAAAAGCTTTTAATCTATTGGTTAGGTTTTATAAACTATTTTTCTACTTTGGAGCTTAACCATTGGAGTTCAAACTTTACCATCCTGACCCATTTCTATCCTTCTTACCAAGCAAAGCCTATGTGATGTTCAGGTCATATGATCTTCAACGGTTGTGATCAATGTAGTTATTGAAGTTAAATTACGTGACTGATTTGCTGTTTATAAAGATGTTTAATTCCGAATAAACTTCATTACCATTTATAAGGTTATTATCCATGTTATCCCACCGAGTGTGGCTGTCTAACTGGGTCTTGATGAAGCCTGTTATGCTCCTTTGTCAGTGCAGTTTGGTATTAATTTCCTTCTTGTTCTCTAATATTTTTTGCTAAGCAGCTTCAAAATTGTTCTAAACTGTGTAGTGATCTAATTATTTATTGGGTTTTCATGTCTGTATCTACCCATCTTTCTTTAGTATTTTCCCTTCAACAAAGGTTTTTCCTTTTATTTGGTGCTTGAAATGTTTATGGACACTTAGCATTCTTTCTTTTTCGGTTGTTTCAGAGAAAGCTCTTCAAAGAGTAATTGACAAAACACAGGTTCGTGACATGGGGACCATTCTTATACATTATCTCTACAAATTACCACGTGTAATAATTGAAACAATCTTCGGGTTTAGGTACCTGTGGCAGCTGTAGTAATCATGGCATGCAATCGTGCTGATTATCTGGAAAGGACAGTTGCGTCTGTCTTAAAGTATGTTCATGTTGACCCTTGTTTCCTTTTTTATAGCTTCTTCTGTTTGACCTGACAGTAGCTAATTTTAAGCTATCTTTCTTTGGCTTAAATCTGCAGGTATCAGAGCTCTGTTGCTTCAAAGTATCCACTTTTTGTATCTCAGGTATTAAAATTTTTAATCTTATTTTATATTTGCAATAAAAGGTTTGTCCATTTGACTTGATTGTCACTTTATATATCATGCACAATAGCTACTATTATTATTTTGTTGTAACTAAAAAAAAGCAATGCTTCTAATTGTGATAGTTTCTTATCAGGATGGATCAGATCCAAGGGTTAAAACTAAGGCTTTGAGTTATAAGGAGCTAACTTATATGCAGGTATATTGTGTTTTGTCTGTCCCCCTTTTTGTCTCCATTGGAGAAGTTTATTTGGATGAGCCCTTTTCCTTTTTCCCTGCCCTATTCATATGATTTGCCTTATCCTTATTTAGCAAAATCAATCCAATGAATGCTTACTTCAGCTTCTTTCAGCACATAGATTATGAGCCGGTGCATACAGACCGGCCTGGGGAATTGATCGCATACTACAAGATTGCCCGTAAGGATTGTTTCTCTTTTTTCCTCAGTATTCACATGGCTTCTACTAGTTTCTGCTCTTATACATTTGGTTTCTTAAGGTCACTACAAATGGGCATTGGATGAGTTGTTCTACAAGCACAATTTTGATCGAGTAATAATACTTGAAGGTGAAGTTGTCTTCTCTTGGATTATTGCTTCAAATTTCTTCTTTTTAAAATTTCATACAACAAAATGAATATCGTGCTGACTGAGAATCACTTTTGAAGACAGATGATATGGAAATTGCCCCTGATTTTTTTGATTACTTTGAGGCAGCTGCTGCCCTTCTCGACAAGGACAAGTGTGTTTCAAGAATGAAATCTGGCTCTCTCTCTTCTTCTTCTTCTTCTTCTTCTTCTTTTTAAATTTCATTTGAGAGTTTGCGTTCTTTTTCCCTCCTTTTTCACCGTCCTATTATTAAACCATTGTAGGTCAATTATGGCTGTTTCCTCGTGGAATGACAATGGGCAAAAGCAGTTTGTGTATGACCCATGTAAGTTTTTTCTCTCAATGGAATTTCTTTTTGAGGAAAACAATCAAGCTGAATGCATTTTTATGTTAGAGATTTGGTTGGTTTGCTAGAAAAGTTGTTTGTTGTAGCTTCCATGACTTTTGATGTTCTATGCCATCTCTTAATCCTCCCATGTGATGCTTACCTTAAAATTTGGGCTGCTGTGACTATGAGACACAGATTTTAAGTTTATCCTGGCCTCATTTGGATATTTGCTTATTACCAGGCATCCATCTCCCTCCCTCCCTCCCCTTTCTATTTTCTAATTTGCTTGTAATTGATCCATGCAGATGCACTTTATCGCTCAGATTTCTTTCCTGGTCTTGGGTGGATGCTTACTAGATCTGTATGGAATGAGCTATCACCTAAATGGCCAAAAGCATATCCTTCTTATTGTTATTTCATTTTGCATTACACTAATGCACATTGATGTAGTTTTTCTATGAATTTTCCTTGACAAAAGTTCACTTACTGGGATGACTGGTTGAGATTAAAAGAAAATCACAAAGGTCGACATTTCCTTCGTCCTGAAGTGTGCAGAACATATAATTTCGGTGAGCATGTATGTATCACCTTGTCGTTTAGAAGATTTCTTGTTTGAAATTGTTGTGATGACAACTTTTATGAATGTTGTTAGCTTTGACGAGAATGTTTGCTTGGTAGACCATCTGCCTGTGTGTGTGTCTTCCTTGGGGATAGGAGTTAGGTAGAACATGAATGAGGCGCACAGTACATATGTTTTCTGTGCAGAATTTTATGTGCTATGATTCTATTTCATTGCTTCTGAAAGAATGTACAGTGAACTTGGACGAATATAATGCCTCTATGGCTTCAGTTTTTTTAGTTGAAGAGTTTCCTTCTTCAACTTTTGGAATGGCTTGTTTTCATGCTTAAACAAAATTGAGATCCCCCAAATTAGGTGTGTTTTCATCCCTCTTTAACACTGCATAGGCGCAACTTCAGTAAATTTAAAGTTCCTCAAGGCTGTTAACATTTTCTGGCTCTTCTGGTGGATCTTTTTACCTCCATCTTTTATGACTTTGGGCTCATTTTGTGTTTTTCAACCTTTGATTTCAATCAGGGTTCAAGCATGGGGCAGTTTTTCGAAAAATACCTTGCACCTATTAAGATGAATGATGTCAAGGTTGGCATCAACATTTTCTATAATTTTTTATGTAAATGTTCTGTATATTGTTGTCATCACCATCATCTCAATGGTGTTGCTTTTTTGTGTGAAAGGTGGACTGGAAGTCACTGGATTTGAGCTATCTAACTGAGGTAAAATCAGTAGAACTGGAAACTGCTTTTTTCTAGGTTCCAACTTTACAATTGTATTGTATAATTGTGTGTTCTCCTTTCTAGGACAAATATGCACAATACTTTGCAGACATTTTGAAACCGGCAAAACCTGTCCCTGGAACAGATCCCGCTCTTATGGCATCTAATATAGAAGGAGATATACGTATTCAGTATAGAGACCAATCAGACTTTGAATACATTGCACGGCAATTTGGAGTTTTTGAAGAATGGAAGGTAAATTATTCATCTGATAATTGGGGTATCTTCCTTTTCTTTATTTGCGAAAATGCTGAAGAGTTTTTGATGGTAATAGCTGAGAAATGCCTGCATTATGGTACCTGTCACTGCAGCTGATACTATATTTTTGGAAAGTCATGTTTGGTAACACTTCAAAAGTTTGTTTTTTTTATCAGTTTTATTTTCTGAATACAATTTTAGCCTATTTAGTGGCATCTGGCAATTGCATATAGTCTTTGCCATGAAGTTGTAGTGTTAGTTTTACCTGATCATTTCAAAGTAACAAGAGATATCTATGGTTGTTCATACTGTCAAAATGACCTCTCTGCTCACTCTTATTTCTCGTGCCCTACAAGCATGTAGAATATAATAATCTTACTTACACTTTCATCTGATGCATGTTAGGGGAAAAAGGACCTCTACTTAAACATCACACTTCTACTTCTGTTGTTGCAGTACAAATAAACTGCTAGAAATTCTCACATATCTAAGATTGATTGTATCCATTCTTTCTGATTCTCTAAAACTTTTATTGCTTTGTTATCCAGGACGGTGTACCAAGGACAGCGTATAAAGGAGTAGTGGTTTTCAGGTACCACCCACCAAGACGTGTATTTCTGGTTGGTCCTGACTCTCTACAGCAGCTTGGGATTGAAAATGCTTGAACTGAAAAGGTTAGCGACCATGTCTGGTTTTGATTGTTTCCATTTATTTTATGGTCACAGCAGTAACTGAATTTGGTATAATAGCAAATATAGGAGGAATTAGTGACATACAGAGTTTCAGCATGTTTTAGTTTTTGAAGTTGAAAGTTTGTAGTGATAAAGGTTTGTGTCGTAAACTTTGGTTTTGTAACGTGTGGTCAGTGATCCTGATGAAGTATTTCCAAATGTTGGATGGCAAAGAGATTCCTGCCGACTAAATATTAAACAGTCCAAATTTTCTCCCTTAGGGAAATTGGTGTGAATACATCCGCACTTGCGCAAGCATTCAAGATTCTTACATATGGTAGGCACAAAAAAATGGCCTTTGGTTTTTTGTAGGTTAAATGTTTTGATATGATGATTTTATCTTATATTCATCCAGGTAGAAGTATGATAATATCCCAAAAGGTTATTTTCTGGTGAAACCTTTAATTTGAATAAAAGAACATTAAGAATGAATCATATTATTTATTCTGAAGTTCCAAGTTACAATCTAAAATATTGTTTAAAAGATAGTTCTTTCCGAGTAAAATTAACCATTTTCTGAACTTTTTCCTTGATGTAAAAATAATAAGAAAAACTGGTTAAAGGAACAGCCAAGTGCTTACACCCCATTCTGTAACAACTGTGATTGGTTGAGAAAATTACCGGCCTTTTGATATCTGTAAACCATAAGGAAATCCATTATAGCCATGCAATACCCCTCCTTCTGCGGCACCAATCATGTTATCCCCTACCAAGCTGTTTGAAAATTTTTTTAATCCTCGAAGACTTGGTTAGAACTCCCCTCCCCAATCTGTAGGTGAGGGCCAACCCTTGTTTGGTATATTGGATTTCTCAGCAAGGTTTTCAATCCAAGCCATAGCCACAATAATTATATCCCTGCTATTACTATGGTCTGATTGTTTGAAGATATGCTCTTTCTTGTTTTGCCACAAAACCCAGTAAGAAATAGCAAACGAGATACTCCATTCGCCCCCTTATATACTAATATCACCAATATTCTGGATATTCCAAATAATCGACTCCTTACTCAACCCCAGCTCCACATAACACAGCTTCATTTGACATTCCCTTTATACACTCTCCCTTCGTTAGTAGCCGAAGAAATGCTCAACTCTGTGGGGACTTTTGCATCTCCAAATTATTTGTCAATTCCTGTCTTTTTGTCTTCAGTTACCATTCGCTATATTCTTATAAGTTTCTGCCACCGAAAATCGATCATTAACGGTACAATTCCACTTAATATTGTCCACTCCAGCAGTATCTGATGGCGGCTTGATCCCTGCTATGCGCATAAGTATACATTGTGGCAGATTCGTCCCAACTTTACGCCAAACCCAACTACCATCCGCATCAACCATGTCTTGCACCATAGTGTTCTACCTAACTGGTTCTCTGCCAATAAAGTGATTCTTCAGTGGTTCTACATCGAGAATCTAATTGTTCTTCAAAAGTTCTCAAGTCTCCTAGTTCCACTCCGGCAATTACATTGGCCAAACACTAGATAATGATATCCAAATATATGAACATGTGTTGTGCAATATTCAATGAAAAACTCTCAATGACATTGTATTTATTTCGCAGACACGAACTCATAGAGCTTCACCATTATTTAGAATACAAGCCAAGTTTGAGAAAACTTTATTTTGTTCCTTTAATTTCCCAAAGGCCCCCATTTTCAAGTGTCATCCAACAATTCTCCCATTTCACCAAGGCCAACTTCCTGTTGTCCTTCGAGGATCCCCAAATGAAACACCGTGCTAGCTTATCAATCTCATTACAAACACCAATGGCTGTGTTCATAAAATAGTTCAGAATAGCTACCAAGACTACTTTAGCAAGCGTTACTCTACCTGTCATAGAGGGTTTTCTAGCATCCCACCCATTCAATTTCTTCCGAACCCTATCACCTATAAATTGGTCGGTAGTTGAGGGGATCCTTTTATGAAGTAAAGGAACTCCCAAGTACATGCCCTGGTCATCAACTCGAGAAAACTCCAATTTTCAGCTAATTGCCTGGCTAAAGAATCTTCCCTGTTGTTGGAAAAATGCACCTAAGTCTTACTAGCACTCACTTTATATCATGAATATGAATATCGGCAAAATAACTCCAAAGTTTGATTTAGAACCTCAACTTGGCCTTGATCTGCTTTACAAAATAAAATTAAATCGTCTGCAAAGAATAAGTCTGATATTAACGAACTCCTCCTGGAGAAGCTAGTAGGCTACCAGTGGTTGCCAATCTCTCCATCCCCAACACGAATAAGTATTGAGGATAAAGGATCTTCTTGTCAAATGCCTCCCGTAGATTTAAACTCAGCAATTACCTCACCCTATTCCAGGGGATTCTCATTGTAAAAGTCAAGATGCTTTACATTATCACTCTACTCTGAATGTTCAGTAAACTCACATCAACCATCAAGTCTTCAATAAAATCTCATCAGATTCAGTTGTATGCCTTCTCCAAATCAACTTTAACTTCCATCCATTTACTTTGACCCTTGCAAGTTCGCATGGTGTGGATTACCTCTTAAGCAATCAACATAGTATCAGTACTGTTCCTCCCAGCAATAAAGCTAACTTGATCATTGATCAAAGCTGATTAACAATCATCTTGGTAATAACTTTATAGAGCACTGAACATAAACTGATTGAACGATACTGGGTTAATAATTTCGCACCTACAATTTTTAAATCAACAATAATATTCAGTCCAATTTTTCCCCAAAGAAGATTCTCTATACTAAATCGCATTCACTTGGTCCAATAATACTCTATTGACAGTAAAAAGAACTTTGCATGAAATCCGCCAATACTAGGGGCTTTAAGAGGGGCCATGACAATCTGACTTCCTCATCCATGGCATCGGAAGTTAATGCACCCAATTATGAATCTATCAAAGTTGGAAAAAGACTTGGAATAGGATACAAGCAGAGACATTACCTTTTGCAGTCTATAGTTTTTGGAAGAAATCAATTGCATGTGTTTTAAGGGTGTCACTATCAAAACACTATTCATCATTATCAAGACAGATAGCTTCAGTATGGTTAAACCTCCTCCTAGCTACAGTGTGGTAATGTTTCAAGCTTCATTAATCAACCACATATTTCTCGATTTTTGCTTCCAAATTAGTTCCTCCTGATATATGAATCTCTTCAAGTTCAGCTCTAACAATAATTTCCTGCCGACAAAGGTTCTCAGAATCATAAATTTCCATTGCTTTTTGAAGCCCTTTTATACGATTCGTGGTTTTTTTTTTCTTTTGGACAAAATATTACTGTAAATGTTCTTATTCCAGTCCATAGTTGATTTTGTGAATTTTAAAAGGTTTGCCATGATTTCCTCTTTAGGATCCTAGCTAGGAGTAGCTAGCAAGAAACTGGAAGGGTTTTTCATCTTTTTGCCGCCTAGTGGAAGCCAAAAAGATGAGCAAAGGTCAATGATCATATTTTAGTTTGTAGAGAAGCTTCACAGTAGGGTCTGGCGTAGAAATCATTACAAATAGCTCTGTTGTGTCTTTCATAAAGATTTCCTCTATTAGGTTGTGCACAAAAATGGTTTCTTGAATTATCTTGCAACTCATAGCACTGACTCTAGCTCCCCATTCTTTTTCGAGCCATTAAGGATAGAGTTGAAGTCTCTACAACTAATCCATGCTTCTTTCATACTGAGAAAAATTAAATTTAGGCATTCCCATAGCATTTGCCTTCGCACCTTTTAAGGGCTCGGGTAGAAAATGGTAGCAAAGAAACTATACTGTCCAACACATTTTGTAATATGCAGATGGACAAATTGGGGGTGATTGATGACAACCTACACCTGTGCAAAATCCTTCCAAATATCACCTACAACTTCAACGCCATGACACCTACTAACAACATCTTCAGCTCTTTTTCCACTAGGCAAAAGTCTTGAACATGACCATAACTACCACAATCAAGTAGACTCGTATTCCACCATTTGCAATTTATCATTTATTTTAATTTTCGAAACCCAAGGAGATCTTAGATCAATGCTTATGGTCATCCTCACAGTTTGTTGCCAATACTACAATCAATTTTGATGACGTCACCGATAATATTGCTAGCATCCGCCTTGTACTGGCTTCTGATAATCCTTGCAATCAATCCATACCATTACCTCATGGGGATACTCTTAAGTTGTTGAGAAAGAAGAAGACCATAGCTACACTATTAAATATTGTCCCTAACCCACACATATACCATCCATTAAGACTTTCGTATAATCATCAATATCTTAGAATTTCACCAGGTCACTCTCTAAGTTCATTAGCTGAATCAATATTTTAGGCTTTCAAAAGGCCTAAATTTTATTTATCAGAACATTGAAGCTTACTCTTCTTCCTGATCACCACGGTGCAGGTCAAGCTCTTTTCCATCGACACATGGATTTTCTCCAAATATATATTGAAGGAATTTCTTCTATCATATCTGTATTCACATCTCCTACATTTAGATCAAAATCCTTATCCTCATGTGGAACATCCAGACTCTTGGAGTCACCCATAAGTTTGTCTTTAAAGGATACAAGACTGGCTTTAGCTTGATCAAATCCCCGCATCCTCTAAATCTGGCAGCTCCTCCTTATTGGAACGTTTTTTAAAATATCTATATCCTTGACAGTTTTCTTTTTGTGAAAAAATGGGTGAACTGTAATTATGAGAGTTTTCTTTCTGTGAATTTTCAGAACATAACATAGCTACGTTGAAATTGTGAAAATTTAAGGATGAGGTACAAGTTGATAATATTACGTCAAGTTTTGAGTTTATATAATTAATATGCGACTCTTAACACTATAAAATAATAAATAGTACATGTAAAAAGTGTTAGGTATCCGTAATAATAAGGGAAATGATGAATATTATATTATTATTGAGTGTGAAGTATAACTACTTCTAGAAGCTCAAGGGCTTGACTTTAACATTCTCATGAAAAGAGGTTATAGACACATGACCACGGATGCTATACATTGATTGGTGTTGAAATCATTATGTAAGATGTATTCGGTTAATCAAATAGGATAACTAGCTCAAATCATAGCCTACCATGCAATTTCAATTAACTTTAATATATTTTCACTAAGTGAAAGTTTAATCGCAAGACAGTTTCATTTATGTAATTGATTTCCAATATTATCAAAATCTAGAATATTTTTAGAACATTTTAAAAATATTTATTGTGATTTCATAATTATAATTGAAAGATTGCAAGTAATTCAAAAGTTATATCACTTAGTTATTAACCAAAAATTGTCACTATTCGAATGTGATGAGTTAAGTCTCTTGTTATTAAAACTTATTACAAAAGTGCTCAAATGAAGGTTAAAATTCCCAAAATGGTCAATTAAGGACCAAACCATTTCGAAAGTTCTCAAATAAGGGTCCAACCTTTTTGAAAATAGGGGTGTGCAAAATTCAGGTAAAATAACTAAATTTTTTCGGTCAGGGGTTAATTAATAATTTTTTGAGTTTTCGGTTAACGGTTAATTCAGTCTGAAACCGGTCGGTTAACCGAAAAAATTAATAAATAAAATTATAATATATAAATAGCCCACTATTCACTCAAACTCAATCAAACTAAAACTAATTACCCAACCTAATTATCCAACCCAATCATAAAAATTACAAATAATTTAATAAATAAAAATAAAAATAATTTGGTTAATTCGGGTAATTCAGTTAATTTTATACTTATTTTAACCAAAAATAAAAAAAATATATTTTTTGGTTAATTCGGTTAACTGACCGAATTAACAGAAAAAATTTTGGTTCGGTTAATTTTTTTGAAAAAATTTCAGTTCGGTTAATGGTTAAAATTTTTGAAGGGTCGGTTAATTCGGCTAATGGTGTTTCAGGTCGGTTAACCGGTCGGTTAATCGACTGAACACCCCTATTTGAAAATGCTCAAATAAGAACTTCTCAAATATCATATATCATGTTTCAAATTATGTTTTTTTTTACTAAGCAATTATGCATTTTACTTTTGGATAAATATCAAAACTATCCATGAATTTTGATCCAATGTGTAATGTCATCCATTGAACTTTTATTTTGTGCAATTTTATACATGAAATTTTAATTTGATTCAATTTTCATAAATCATTAACAACATTATTGAATTAGTACCATTTTACATTGATACGATGCAGACATAAACAATTATATTAATCCAATATAAAAATAAATTTATGTATTTATTTATTTATTTATTTAAATGTGTACAATTGAATCAAAATAGAAGTTTCATTGATATATATGAACTACAATTTAAGTTGCATATATATAATTGCATCAAATCAAAATTCATGTATCAAATTACACATTAGACCAAAGTTTATGTATAAATTTAATATTAAACCCTAATTTTAGTTTTCTTTTTTCGAAAAATCTAATTTTAGCATTTAATCCTCATAAATTAGTGATATCATCGGTAGCGGAGTCAGGGGCTGATAGGGGCCCTAGTCCCCTCTAAAATGAAAAATTATCCACTTAAACCATTTATAATTTATAAAATTTTAAATTAGTACCAGTAAAATTATACTTTAGCCCCCGAAAATAATAAAAATTTAATTTAATCATTCAAAAATTATAAAGGTATAGATTATTAAAATAATAAAATTATATTTTAACTATCATAAAAATATACAATTTAATTTTAATCCCTCAAAAAATTCTGACTCTGAATATTAGAAAGGACTAAAATCGAAACATGTTAATGGTGAAGCTAATTTGGGTATGAATGCCGGTCATGCTCCTTTGTGGGAATTTGGGACAACGTGCTTGTGATGTTTTTTAGCCATACTCTAATGTTTTAACTACCTCCTACTTTTACCAGAAAAATCCTTACTTTTTCCTTTCCTTTTTAAAAAAAAATCACGTCACTAAACAGACTGGAAAAGGCGGAATCCAGTAAGACACTTACCTTTTTTGGGAATCAAAAAAAGGTTATTTTGTTGGACTTTTTTGTAAAAAATTTGCATTTACTTTTTTTTTATTTAATGTGTGAGATAAATATATATATATTATTTTGATGATAATAATAAAATATTTTTATTTGAATAATCTCAGTTCTGATCATATTTATTTTTTTTAAATTTAAAATTATTTATAATCTTTCCTTAATTTATAAATAAAAGAATAATATATTTTTACATACTCAAACTCATACGTCCTACATTAACGATAATACCAAAACTAATTCGGGTCAAACATTGTACTGTATATAAAAATTTGGTGGTGGTAGTGGAGGGTTTACAAACTTGCTTTCCATGGGGGGAACTTCAAGCATCACCATTTCAATGGACCACCGACCCACGTTCACAACGTCTATTCTTACTTTCTTTTTTTTTTTCTCTTTTAACGCTACCCATGATTATTTGTTTTGTATATACTAAATTTTACAATTTGAGGGAAAGGAAAAAATAATATCTAAATTATATTTATATAAAAATTAATAAAAAAATATATTTATATATTATTAAGACAAATATATGATAAATTTAATTATTCAAAGTGAGCCATATAAATGCTTTTTAAAATTATAAAGTTGACAAAATTGTGTTATTTAAATATGTAATTTTATTATTTTATTTATTTTTAAATTATTAAATTTAAATTTATTAATATTTAAAAATAAAATTCCAATTGTATTAATCAACTTCAAAATTAATAAGATTTAACTACCAAATTTTAATTAATTTATTTAAATTTCAAATTGATAATATTTTTTTCAATTTAAATATGTTAAAAATAAAATAAAATAAAATATATATTTCATTAACCTAAAATTAATCCCTTAGATCTTAAGCTCTTAAATTTGATCTTTTTGATAAAATTAATGTATGAAAGAATGGTTATATAAGTTTAAAATGATACCCTGATTGCTTAGTGCACAATCTCTATGTCTGATATCTGACCATAGACCAAATTTGGTTTCTCTAAGACTAGATATTTTTAAAAGTTGCAAGCCTTTTAGATGTCTAGACAATTGGATGTTACACGCTGAGCTTAAAGGACTTGTTAAGGTGCATTGGAGGAATGATAAGGTGCTATGGGATTTTATTTGCAAGGAAATGGAGCTCAATTACTAAACTGATTCGGTGCAGAAGACTCTCGATTTAAGATCGTCAGTCAGACTTCTGAAACGGGAATTGGAAATTTGCCAGGAGATTGAGGAAGATGTAAAACATGATGAGCTTCTATGGTTCCAAAAATCCAAAGCAAATTGGCTTAATTGTGGCGATAGGAATACTAGTTATTTCCACAACCGCACTTTGGCAAGATGCAAGCGTAACAGGATTAAGGGGCTTAAGATAGGGAATGACTGGTGCTTCAAAGGGAAGGAGTTGAAAAATCATGCGATGGAGTTTTTCAGAGAACTATATTCCATTGATTACTCAATTCATGGAGTCCTCCCTTGTCATGGTGTGTTTCCTAAAATCACATTGATAGAGAAAGATGGTTTACTCCTCACTGCATCTAATGCGCAGATTCATAGAGCAGTTTTTGATATGTCTCCCTTGAAGGCCCTTAGTATCGATGGTTTCCATGCTAAGTTTTATCAATCTAATTGGGATATTGAAGGCCAATCAATTTGTTGTCTTGTGCGTCAAATTCTGGGTGGGAAACCATTAGATCCCTCTTTGAACGAAACTTTGATAGTGCTTTTGCCTAAGATTAAGGGTCCAAAAAGAATTAACCAATTTAGACCTATCAACTTATGTAACATGGTGTATAAGATTGTTACAGAAGTGTTGGCCAATAGACTGAGACCTTTGATGATTAAGTTTACGTCACAGAATCAAGCAAGTTTTGTCCCAGGAAGAAGCATATTGGATAATATTGTTGTGGCTCATGAGTCTATACATTCTATGAGGGGGTTTAAAGGTAGCAAATTTGGAATGACCCTTAAGATAGACTTGGAAAAAGCATATGATAAAATCACATAAGATTTCTTGAAGGATACCCTTTATGAAGCAGGCTTACCATCATTATTGATCACTGTAACCATGAATTATGTGTCTTCAACCTCGTTTCAAATTCTGTGGAATGGTACAACCACTAATACTTTTATGTCGATATGTGGAATAAGGCAAGGTGATCCTCTGCCACCTTATCTTTTTGTGTTATGTATGGAGAGACTGAGACATCTCATTGAAGAACTAGTAAAACGTGAAAGTTGATAGGCCTCAAGTATTTCAAGTAAAAGAAATTCTCAATTTATTTTGTCATTTCTCCGGTCAAAATGTGAATGAAAGGAAATCCCAAGTGTTCTTTTCTCCTAACACACCTATTGATTTAGCTTATATGATTTGCAATGATATTGATATGGTGCGACTTGAGGATTTGAGTATTTATCTTGGTATTCCTCTATTACATAAAAGAGTCACTATGAGTTTGCTTGATTTTATAGTAAGCAAGGTTCAAAATAAGTTGAATGTGTAGGAAGCTCAGAAGCTTTCTTTAGCAGGCAAAATAACATTGGCAAAATTAGTTCTACTTGCTATCTTCAACTATTTTATGAGCACAGTTCATATTCTGGTTTCTATTTGCAATGAGATTGAAAAGACTACATGTAATTTGTAACACCCCTCACCCGTATTCAATACCAAAATAGGGTTACGGAGTATTACCGGACATACTAAATAATTACACATATATTTTCACATACATTTTTAAATCTCATGCAATTATCATTCAACAACATTCACATTAGCCCTAATACGAGCCTACGAGACTCAAAACATGCTTTAGGAGTGGTTCGGGACTAAACCGATAACTCAACAAACTTTAGGAACACTTAGAAAATTTTTACAAAAACAGGGGACACACGCCTGTGTGGCCTAGCCTTGTCTCTCACACGGCCAAAGACACGCCCGTGTCACAGGCCATGTGGACATTCGAAATAGGATCACATGGCCGTGTCCCAGCCCCTGTCCGACCCCGTGTAACTTTCTGACTTGGGTTATAAGGGCAACACACACGCTTGTGTGGATAGCCCGTGTGCCCTAAAAATGGCCACACACGCCCGTGTACCAGGCCGTATGCTAGGCCGTGTGAAACCTGTAAGGTATACTGACTTATGCCGCACGGCCAAGTCACACGCCAGTGTGTGGAGCATACTGACTTGATTTTTAATTCAACACTAAGGGACACATGGCCGTGTAACCTGACCGTGTATCATACACGGTTGAGACACACACCCGCGTCTCTGCTCGTGTGGACAAAAATAGCCTATTTACTAAGCCATTTTGCCACCCAAACTTGCACACACCTACATCAATCCAAATGACACCAAAACATAGCATATATAGGCATTCAAACTAACTAAATCAAGCCTAATTCATGCTAACTCAATATCATTATCCACAATACACACAAGTCACAAAATAAGCCAATCCATTTATACCAAATTCACATATACAATTCAACTAATTAGATAATTTCAAACATACATCATTATGCTCAAACTCACAAGCATATATCTTCTCATATATAAAACATTTGACATCCACCATACCTATAATCCATAAGCATTATATAACCATTAATAGAAACTCACAACATAAACCATACACACATATATATACACAAACAAACCAACAATTTAAGCCAACATTCATGGCTATATACAAGACCAAACTCTAAACATTTACAAGCCAATTCTAATGGCTAAATTCATCATCAATTTATATACCAAAGTGACCAAAGTTCCTATACATGCCATATATTCCAAAAACATAGATTCAAAAGTACCAAATTAATACCTTGATAGTGTAATGAAGTCTCCGACGATCCCGAATCCGAGCTAGCTTTGAAATAATTATAAAACATGAAAAAATAAACAGAGTAAGCTTTATAGCTTAGTAAGCTCATATGATTAATAAGTATAATTTGCCAATTCATTCACAATTTAAAGAACATAAGTAAATATAAGTAATACATTCAATTCACCAATTTGCACATTACCATAATTCTATGTATCATGTAAAAATTCATCAACTTTCACTTACTTTTTATATGAACTTATCAATTATCACTTACTTGTCAAACTTATCATGAGTACCTAAACTGATCCGTATCATTGCTTATATCCTCATACCATCGTATTTTCCCATTGAATCATTCAGAATAATATTGGATACTCTGAAATCTCCCACCGAAGTGCCACATACATAGCCAGAGCTATCTCAATCTCATATCACATATGTGCTCACTCTCGAGCTACCAGCGGGCCTGCTCACACACGCTGTCAGTCAAGATGTAGCTACGCAGTGCTGCTCACATGAGCTGTCAAGTAACCGCAACACATGCCGATATACTTAGCCACCGGTAGGACGTACAGGACCAACACCCGAATCACATAAACATAGTAACCCTTAATGACATGTCACTAGTATCCTATTTATTCCTAAGTTTCAACCGAGATTCTCATTGTGTCAATGCTTTGTCGATAGATCCCGTAATGTCGTAATATCACAATTATAATATTTAAGCATATAAACACATATAAAATTAAGCTTATTAATCATACAAACTTACCTCGATCATAAAATCGGCGAAATGGATCTATTACTCAAATACTTTGTTTTTCCCCCGATCCAGATTCGAACTTCGTTTTTTTTTATCTATATAATATCAAATTTAGCTTATTTAATCATCACTCTATTCAATTTAATCCAAATTTCATATTATAACAAATTACACTTTTTCTTCTAATATTTTAATTTCTTTACAAATTAGTCCTCATATCATAAAAACACAAATTCATGCAATTCAACCAAAACCCATGCTAGCCAAATTTCAAATAGGTTCCTAGTAGCCCATGTTTTTCATTTATTTCACATTTTGACCACAAAGTTTTCACATTTCATAATTTTAATCCCTAATTTGCATTTTCACTAAAAATCACTTAACAAAACTTGTGTAACTGTCATCAAACATTTATAATCTATCATCAATCATTAAATCTCACACATATTCATCAATGGAAACATTTTAAACCTTTAAGAATTTTACAAATGAGTCCTTGGGCTGGCTAGACCTAGTTGCAACGATCTCAAAAACATAAAAATCATTAAAAACGGGACAAAAATCACACCTAATTGAAGAAAAAAAGATGGCCGAATGAAGAAACCTAAATTTGGCTAATCCTATCTTCAATTTTTGGTGGTAGAAGACAACATTAAAGATGATTCTTTTCTTTCTTTTATTTTAATTTACTTTATTTACCAAATTACAAAATTAAACTTTAATTAAACATTTAAAACACCTAATAATGTGTCCATAAATGTCCACTCACCATTATAATGGTCTAATTACTACTTAAGGACCTTTACTTTAATATTCCATTGCTATTAGACACTTTTAACTCATAGAACATTATTTTTGCACTTACACGATTTAGTCCTTTTTACCGAATTAAGCACTGAAATAATAAAATTTTTCAAAGAAATTTTCACATGACTTTACTGTCATGATGTAGACATTAAAATAATAAAATAAATTTTTCAACCTTGGATTTTTGGTTTCGAAACCATTATTCCGATTTGGCTAAAAACGGACTGTTACATAATTTCATTTAGGGTTCAACTTTGGAGCCAAGGAGAACACTTGTCCCATGGAGTGATTGTTGCAAATCGATTGAATTCGAAGGGCTGGGGATCCGAAGCTTGATTGATCAGAACGTGATTTTTTTTATGAAGTTGGGGTTCTAGATTTTAACTAACACGGACGCTTTGTGGGTGCAATTAGGTAGGAGAAGATATAAACTTCATAAGGTGTTGTCGAATACCATTACTAAAAATTTGCTCTTACATATGGAGATTTTTGGCAAAAGTGTGGCTGAATGTGATAAAAATTATGTTTTGGTTGTTAGGAGACGTGTTCTTAACAAATTTCTAGAATGATGTTTAGGTTTGTCAATTCGGTCAACTAAGGGATTTCTTTCAAGGAGTTGGACAACCTGATGATACTCTACGTGTGTGTGATATGGTAATAACCAGTGGTGACTAGATTTGGTCTCAATTACATAGTTTTCTTCCTAATAATATTGTTACTTATATTGTCTCAATGGTGCCTTTATCTACTAATGTGGGTCAGGATAGATTGGCCTAGAAATTGATGAATAAAGATATGTTTTCTAGTGTGAAGACCTACAAGAATTTGTACCAAAAGGACGCAGGTGGACCTTTTAGTTGTTGGCAGTTGATTTGGAAAGCAAAAACACCCCAAAAAATTTAATCATCTCTTTGGATATTCTGGCAAGGTAGCCTTCTGATGAATGGAGAACGTCTGAGGAGACATATGTCGAATGAGTGTTACTGTCCTAGATGTGGAAGTGTCTTGGAGTCGAACTTTCATGCTATCCGAGATTGTTCTTTTCTAAAGTTGTTTGGTTCTTTGTGCTACCAATCTCTTTTCGATGAATATTTTTCTCCTAACCGCATAGAGATTAATTATTATAGAATTTGAGGAATTCCATGAACTTGAGGGTAGAGGACTTTGAGTGGCACTCTTTCTTTTCCATAATATGTTGGTTGTTATGGAAGAACCGCAAGTACTTTATTTTTGCTAATAGTAATAATTGTGTTCAAGATCTTGTGGATATATGTATTACTTGTCTAACACTCCTAACCTGTCTTCATTGTTGGATTAGGGTTACGGAGTATTACGACACATATTAAAGCAATTTACATCATTAATACAGTAATTTATTAATTTAAATAACAACATTCGAATATACATTTCATTCATAGCAAAATAACATTTACGGGCCTTAAAACAAGCTTAGGGGGCCCTAAAAATAGGTTAGGAACAATCAGGGGCAAATTTGAATCAAAATAGAAAAATATACAAAAATTAAAAAAAATTAGAAACATGGGTCACACGACCATGTAAAAGAGGCTAGCCTGTATGGCTTCAAACACACCTGTGTGGCTACCCCACACGCCTTTGCGCTTAGACCATGTAACTCATTGTGACCATGTGAAAAATCTTCCGCTTAAAATTAATAAGGCAAATGACCATGTGTCACACACAGCCGTATGGATAAGCCCAGGCCTTGTGCACCTTACAAAGCTTCAAAAATAAGATATGCTTTCATCGAAAACTTAGGCACCAAGCCAAATCAAAATCAACCATTTCCACACTTTAAAAACACATTTAAACAAGCCTAAAACATGCCAAAACAATCAACCTAAGTGCTTAATCAATGTGTCCTCATTGACACCACAATTCAATTATCAACCTCAATTCACATGACACATCAACTAAGTTGCATTCAAATTTAAGTTCATATATAAAACTCATACCAAACTTATCATTTCTTCTTATTCATTCACATCTATTCCTACCATGATTCAAACATTTAAATAAGGTTTATATCAAAAGAACAACTTTATATAAACATATCCACACCAAGATTAAAGGCACATACACAAGTAAGCTTATACTAAGCTTAATACATAATATTTGTAATAAGTATCCAAGCATATACAAATACACCTATTACATATGAGCTTTATACATGCCATTTATAACCATAACCAAAACGTTCAAAAACTGCCAAAATGATTGTCAGATAGTGTGATAGGCTCCAACAATATTCCAATTGATTGAACTTTTCGATGATCTATAAAATAGAAGGGAACAATTATGTAAGCATTTAATGCTTAGTAAGTTCGTATAAGAGAAACTTAAACTTACCATTCTTTAATATTTAATCATTCAATCATGCTCATTAAATCATATAGTACTTGACTTTCCTAAACACCACAATTAACATCATTAGTAAACAACTTAACAATTCATCATCTATGAAACATAGGATACAACATGAAATGAGTTACATTTACTCACATTACTTCACATATGTGATTAATGCCCTTATTTATTCGTTTTCATAGCTCATCTTACCATTTCATAAAATCATCAATATCCATAATTTTATATCTAAACCTTTCTATTAATTTACTTACCTGTTGAACTGTATATGTAACACCTCTAACTCATCTCCGTCGCTAGATTAAGGTTACGAAGCATTACCGATCAATCGAAAATCATTTAACATCATAGCATTAAATATATTATCTTATTCAAAATCATATCAAACATATACATTTTGTCCTTAAATCAACCCTTCGAGGCCTTAAAAATAGCTTAGAAGCAATTCGAGACTAATTTGAAACAAAACAGAAGTTTTAAGAAAAAGTTGCAAAAATGTGAAAAAAGGGGTCATACGGCCGTGTGACATAGCTCAGGTCATGTAACATTCAAACAAAAGGACACACGGTTATATCCCAACCCTTGTCCTCACCCGTGTAACTCACTGAGTAGGGTTATACGACCGTGTCGTAGGCCGTGTAACTCTTTGAGTTGCCACACACGGCTGTGTGCTAGGCTGTATAACTCATCGACTCGAAACACTAAGAAATTTCAAATGACACACGGTCGTGTGACAGCCTGTGTCCCAGGCCGTATGATCCCAAAAATTGACCTAAACTCAAGCCATTTCAAGGCCAAATCATGCTTAACTGACCATTCCATTTGGGCACACATTCAAGGAATTTAAACAACATTCAAACACAACTAAACATACCATTTCAAACATCCTAATTCATCTAACCAATATGCTATTGAAAGGCACCACAATTGTACCAAAGCATCATTAACTTAAACATGCCAATATTGTCATATTCCAAGCATAAAAACCTAGTTCAATTACCTACCAAAGGATATCACATACGACCAATTACAAGCCATTCCAAACATACCAAAAAAAAAAAACCTTATATACAAGCTGTAACACCCCCAACCCGTATCTGTCGTCAGAACAAGGTTACAAGGCATCACTGAAATTTAAAGAACATTATCCGATAAATAGATTCATTTACTATTCACTTTCTGAAATTTTATAAAGTCCCTTAGTTGGGCCCTCGAGGCCCAAAACATGAACTAGGATGATTTGGGACTAAATCAGGACCTTAGGAAATTTTGTCCAAAATTCTAATTTTTTTTCAAAACAAAGGGTTACACGCCCGTGTGGTATGAGATAGGTCTAGGGGTGAGCATTCGATCGAATCGAATCGAATCGAATAAAAAATTTTCGAGTTAATCGAGTTTTCGAATCTTATTTTATCATTCAAACTTTATTTGAAATTTTCTCGAATCGAGTCGAGTGAGATAGAATTCGAATCGAATCGAATCGAATATATTTGTTCGAGTTAAATTTTAAAAAATAATTTTGGGTTCTTGTAACCACTATCACCCATCGTAATAAATTTTTTTCACTATAATCAATTTTTTTATTAACTTTCATCACCTCATAATTTATTTATTAATCTTTTATATATGGGTTAGCTTTTTTATTTGCTTAGTTGTTTCAATTATCTTCAGATTCTTGTCATTATGTATTTTGGAATTAAAAAATATATTAAATGTAATAATGTGACTTTTTAATAAAAGTTATTTTAAAGATAAAATGTGAAATTAATACCAATATAAAATTTTAACACGAATAATTTATGGCATCATTAATAATTCAATTTTAATATAAATATTTAATATGAATAAACAATTCAATAATATAAATAATATAAAATGTGAAATTTAATTTAATAATATAAATAGCAGATATAAATAAAGTTATTACCATTTATGTTTATGGGTTTTTTTTGGATAATTTTGATTTTTTATTTGGGAGAAAATAGTGAGAAGTAAAAGTTTAGAGGGAAAGTAAAAAGTTTTGGAAGTAAAAGTTTGAGAGAAAGTAAATAGGAGAGTAAAATTTTGGAGGGAAAATATTAAAAAAAATTGGGGAGATGAGTTTGGGGTAGATGGGGGTGGGATGGAAAGGGAGTAAAAGTTTTAAGGGGAAAGTGGGAGGGAATAAAAATTTTGGGGGAAAATAAAAAGTTTTAAGGGGTTTTGGGAGTAAAATTTTGAGGAAAAGAAAATATGAGAGTAAAATTTTGGTGGGAAATGGATTTTGGGTAGATGGGGGGTTGGGATGGGAAATGAGTAAAAGTTTTGGGGAGAAAGTGGGAAGGAGTAAAAGTTTTGAGGAAAAAGTAAAAAGGTTTGGAAGTTTGGGGTAAAAATGTAAAATATTATAGTTTGATATTCGAATTATTCGAGTTATTCGAATTTAAAAACTCAACTCGATTCGAACTCGAAATTCGAAAAAAATTCGAGTTGACTCAAATAACTCGAATAATTCGAATAACTCGATTCGTTTAACTCGAAATTCGAAATTTTTTTCGATTTTTTCGAGTCTAATCGAGTTTTGCTCACCCCTAGATACGTTTGTATGGTCAAGCCGTGTGGATTCACATACCCGTGTCCCTTACCCGTGTAACTCTCTAACTTGTAACTCATGAACAAATTGATGTCACACGGCCAAGTCACGCGCCCGTGTGCTAGACCGTGTGGTTAATTTAAATTTTCAAAAAATAGGTGCAGGTTTCACACGGCCAAGAGACACGCCCGTGCTCTAGGCCGTGTGCCTCACACGACTGTGACACACACTCTCGTCTCTGCCCGTGTGCTCAATTTTGAGCATTCTATTTTTTAAATTCTAGGATGCAGGGGACACACGACCTTAACACACACCCCTGTACCAGACCGTATGTCACACATGGCCTAGACACACGCCCGTGCGTCTACCTATGTGGACAAAATAAGGCTATATCCAAGCCTCATTTCTCACATATTTTCATCCAACACCTGCACCAAATCATTCTAATACCAACCAAACCATTCATGTATGAATTCCAACCAATTTCATCTAGAGGTGAGCATGGGCCGGGCTACCTGGCCCGGCCCGAAGGCCTGCCCGAAAAAGGGAGGGTTCGGGTAAAATTATAGGCCCGAAATATGGGTTTGGGCAAAAAAACGAGGCCTATTTAGAAAATGGGCCGGGCTCGGGTAAAAGTTTTTTGGCCCGGCCCAGCCCGGCCCGAATTATATTCTAAATATATATTTATTTATTTTAATTATATTTACATTTTATTTTTAATTTTAATATAACACTTTTTATTATATTTTTAATTTGTGTATTGTGTTAAGAATTATTTGTCTCATTTTTTATTTTTTTCTTATTTTAATATTTTTTATGTTTTTAAATGTATTTAATTTATTATATTTTAAATTTTTTTATTTAATGAAATAAGCTAAAAAATTTAATATGGGCCGGGCCAGGCCGGGCCCGGGCTTAACAATTTTATTTCGGGCTGGGCTTGGACAAAATTTTAGGCCCATATTTTGGGCTGAGCCGGGCCCGGGCTTAGAAAACGGGCCAAAAATTTTCTTTGGTCCCGGCCCGAATCTGGCCCGGCCCGGCCCATGCACACCTCTAATTTCATCATATAATAAGCCATATTTTCACATATATATTTGATACCAACTTACCTCATAATCTTACATGTTTAATCTATTAATTTGAACCATTTCATTATACACACAAAACATAATTTACTTTATAAACATACTTAAAATATAGTTAACACTAATCATACCAATGGCTAGGTTTACATCTATCCCTTTCAACATCAACATTGGTATTTTTAGCCTATACATGCCATTACTACAAAATAGTGTATTTTCATATACCAAAATGAGCGGATTGATAGTGTGACCAAATTTCGACTTATCTCCGACCTTCCGAGCTTCCAAGCACTATAAAACAGGAAAAATAAAATAGAGTAAGCACTTAGTGCTTAGTAAGTTCACGTAACAGGAACTTAACTTACCACGTATGTCCATTAATTAAATCAAACATACATATATCCAAACAATAGGATATTATCCTATCATACACCATCTCAATAATTGAGTTAGTCCAATAATTTTCATGTATTATCAATACATAGATGAATGATGAGCTCATCAATTTCATGATTTCCATATACTTAACATTTTCATATCTCTTGCACTTTTTATGAGTTTTATCCCATTGAATTTATTGGAATTTCGATGGATACTCAGTAATACACTTATAGTGTACAAATCCATAATCCGTCAATTCACATTTACCCTTATCAAAGTGCACACTCCCGAATCTCATTTCATATAGCAAGATTACCAGTCCAAGCTAAATCTCCTGTAACATATGCTCAAAGAGTTTTATAAGGATTACCAGTCCAGGCTAAATCCTTTTAGTGACAAATACTCTTTAGAGCTTTATTCTGGATTACCCATCCGGGATAAATCCATTCCATATCATATACATTGGGAGGGCTTATTTCAGGATTACCAATCCAGGTTAAATCCTTTCCATATCACATGTAATATCCATTTTTCATTGATCCACCGAATTTCTTTTTATTCAATCGGGATTTATTTTCCCTTTTTATTAAGTGTTATTCACCATTTCATTACTTTTCCATGCATTAAACATTCATATCATATAAACATGCATTTCAAGCATTCCAAGAATCAAATTCAAGTTACACAAACTTATCTTGATTATTGTTCGTGTTTGTATTCTACTAATCCGATATCTTTTCCTTTCCTCGATCTAACTTTGAATTTGAGTTCTTCGGATCTATATAAATGAATTTAATAATCAATTTTTCATTTCTCATATTTGTACGGACTCAAATTACACTTTGGGTAAATTTACCATTTTGCCCCTAAAATTTTTATTTATTCCAATTTCGTCCTTAGACTCAAAAAATAAAATTCATTCAATTCAATCCCCTAAACAAGCCTAGCCGAATTTTTCATGTATTATTTACAACACATATATTTCACAAAAATCATAATTTTTCTTTGAATTTTACAAATTTTTAATTTAGTCCATTTTTTACAATTTCATCCAAAACCACTTTGTAAAAGTTGTTTATTTACTAACAACCTTTCATTTTCTACTATAAACTTTCAATTTCCAGCATATTCATCCATGGCATAATTTCCATACCTTTCTAAGTTTTCAATTTAATCCCCCAAATAGAGAGAGCAAGTTATCCCGATTTCAAAAATAGAAAAATTACTAAAAACGAGACATAGAAACTTACCAATTTATGCCAAGAAAGTTTTCTTCTCTTTTTCCTAGCGTTTCCATGTAAATTAGGGATGAAGATGAATAAAGATGATGATATTTTTCCATGTAAATAATTATCATCTTTTATTTTTCTTTAATTCCAATTTAGTCCTTTTCTTTTTCTTAAATTCCATGGATGAATCACCCTATATATTTTCCCATCTTTTGATTGATGGTCTAATTACTATATAAGGACCTCTAGCTTTGAATTTCATAGCTATTTGATCCTTTTAGCTTTTAGCACTCAACTTCTACATTTTATGATATTAAGTCCTTTCTCTAATTAACCACTTAATCAATAAAATTTTCCCATCAAAATTTTCATACGACTTTCATATCATACCACAAATCATGTAATAATATTAAATTATATTTTCTTCCTAACTTGGATTTGTGGTTACGAAACCACGATTCTAATATCACTGAAATTTAGGCCATTACACAAGCACTTAAAAGTGACCAGATGACATAACTTGGTAAGACATTGAAGTTCACCAAATCAAACATAACTTCAAAAGCTTAAACATACCAAAACATTCATTACATATTCAAGAAATATCATTACAAATATCCTATACATGTCATTATTAACATTGGCCAAAATACTCAAAAACTACCAAAATGGCTGCTAAATAGTGTGATAGTTCTCCGACGAGCTTTCAATCGGTTGAGCTTTTGATTATTTATAAAACAAAGGAAAGTAACTACGTAAGCAACGAGTGCTTAGTAAACTCATATAAACTTAAACATATCTTACCATTTCATTTGTACAATTTATAACATAAGCATAATATCAACCAAAATGTTAGCTACACAATGCTGCTCACACGAGTTGTGGAGAATTTGCAACAAATGCAGGACCTTAACCATCGGTAGGACATTCAAGACCAACACCTTAAACATGAAATCCCTAATGACATGTAATTCGTATCCTAAGAATTCTTAAGGCTTAAACGAGATTCATTATCCGTCAATTATTCATAACATTAATACATTTATATTCAGATTTGTTTATATTAAAACAACATAGCTATTAAGCAATTTAACTAACATTAATACGATTATAGTTCATACGAACTTACCTCGATAATTAGGGTCATAGTAGTAGAGTCGAGCTAATCTTAAGCTTTAGCTTTTCCTCGATTTAAGTCCAATTGTGGTTTATCTTGATCTAAATAAATAATTTCATTCAATTAAGTACTTATAATATTCAATTTAATCCATAATTCATATTTATGTAAAATTACAAATTACCCCTAATACTTTAACTTTTCACAATTTAGTCCTTAAACTCATAACTTGAATATTACTCATTTTAACCTAAATCCATGTTAACCAACGTTACAAGGGACCTTGAAACAACTCATTATTATCAACTTTTCACAATAAAACCCATAGATTTACACTTTTAATAATTTAATCCCTATTTGCAATTTCATAAAAAATTACTTAACAAAACATGTTTATTTTACAACAAAGATTAATAATCTATAAAATAACTTCAAAACCTATTAAAAACAACTATGGTAAGGCCCTTAACCTTTAAAATTTTTGCAAATCAACCCCTGGGCTAGCTAGATTAAGCTAAAACGAACTCAAAAGTATAAAAATCATTAAAAACGAGATCGAAATCACATACCATGCAAGCACCTATGCTAGTCGAACCTTCAAGCCCTAAAAATGGCCGTTTCTTTCTTCAATTTTGATGGAGAGACTAAGTGAGGAAGATGAAACAAATTTTGTTTTATTTAGTTTAAGTTTATTTATTAATTTACCATTTTAACATTGGTTATTAGCTTAAAAATTAACAAAATCTTACCCATAAATGTCCACTAACATTTAGAATGGTATAATTACTATCTAGATCCTTTAGATTTCCTTTCCATAGCCATTTAGCCTTTTAAACTAATAGATACTCATTTTTCCACATTTTACGATTTAGTTTTTTTTACCTAATTAACCATGTAAACTTCAAAAGTTCTTAACAAAACTTTAATACGACCTTAAAATAATCTCATTGACATTAAATAAATAATAAAATAAAAATTCCCTCGTCGAAATTATGGTCCCAAAACCACTATTTCTGACACCACTGAGAACAGGTTATTATAGTATAGAATAACATCGAGTACTCAAGAATACCTTTCTATATAACCATAACATTTTCAATAATGCTCACACGAGCTGTGAAATGGGTTTGCTCACACAAGCTGTGGTTCAGGATATGGAGAATCCGCAATAAATGTAAGATCTCAGCCATCGGTAGGATCCAGGACCAGCTCTCGAACATATAGTCCTTAATGACATGTCATTTGTATCCTAAGCATTCTCTAGGTTCAAACGAGACTTTTGTCGTCAAGTATTCAATTATCGAATTATTACCGAATTAATTGTAAATAATATAACATTAACAAATAGTCAACCAAAATAACATTTAATAAATATAAAATTCATACAAACTTACCTCGACCACAACGGTTGTGTTAACAAAAGTCGAGAATTAATCTGAGACTTTCACTTTTCTTCGATTCAAGTTCGATTGATTCTTTTCTAGATCAAAATAATAATTTAACTTAATTAAATATTTCAATTGACTACAATTATCCAATTCAAACCTATAATCCATATTAACATGAAATTACAAAATTACCTCTAACTTTTTAACTTTTTATTGTTTAGCCCCTAAATCTAAATATTATAATTTAACTAATAAAATAAAATATCATAATACCCAAATATTCTTAAGGTTACAAACAGCCCCTAACTTTTTTTAATTTACAACATTAACCATGAATTTTACTATTTTCACTATTAAGTCTTTAAACTTTAAATTCATAAAAATTACTTAACAAAACATGTTTATCTAACAATCAAACTTAATAATCTATCAAACAAATTCACAAATATTATTAAATAATTCATGGAAAACCCTAAAATTTTTTATAACTTTACAATTCAACCCCCGAGCTAAGTAGATTAAGCTAAAACGAGTTCAAAATATAAAAATCATTAAAAATGGGGTTCAAAAACCTCACCATGCACCAAAAGAAACTTAGCTGAATTTTCTCAAGCTCAACAATGGTGATTTTAAGCAAACACAAGAAAATCGAAAAAGATGATAGCATTATTTTACTTGTACATGCTTTTATTTATTGTTTTACTATTTTACCTTTTAATTAACACTGATAAAATAATTAACCCATGTACATTATTGTCCACCACCAATATAAATGACATAATTACCTTATAGATCTACCAACTTACATTTCCAAGGCCATTCAATCCATTTAATTAGTAGAATTTAACTTTTACACCTTTTTCAATTTAGTCATTTTTACCTAATTAACCATTTAAACTTTAAAATTTCTTGACGAAAATTTAATACGACTCTAATTTAACCTTATAAACAATAAATAAACATTAAAATGTTTACTCACTTGTCAGAATTGTGGTATCAAAACCACTTTTTTTTTACACCACTGAAAACGGTTTGTTACAACTTGGGCAAGGAGTTACATATCGAATGACTCACAAGGACCTCAACCGAACACCTTGGTATTGGCAAAGTACTGGTCACCTTCGGAGCCAATATGGATTAAGATGAACTTGGATGGTGCAATGCAGTTTAGTGATGATAACGCGTCAATTGGAGGTGTATTTAGAGATGTAGGTGGAAAATGGCTATGTGGTTACTCAATGAAAGTGGGCAAGGATACGATATTTTGTATTGAAGCTCGAGCATATAGCATGGAGAAAGGTTATAGACAGTTGGAGGTCGAATGCGATAATACACTTCTTGTAGAGTCCTTACTAGCAGACAGTGCTAATGACAGTAATTTGGCAGAGTTATGATTAATTAATGGTTTTCTCAAACGGGATTGGAAGATAAGAATTCGACATATTCCTAGATCTCAGAATATGGTTGCTGATCAAATGGAAAAATGTGTATATTATACTCCACTGGGCTTGTTGATTTTCGAGGATCCCCCGATTTCTATTCAAGAGATCTTGAAGTCTGAAAGTACTATCCTTAACAGGATTGTTTAATTTTATTGTTTTCGTTTAATGCTATTCATTTTATAATAATAAAAAGTTACAAAAGCTATTAATATTGTTGCTACCTTAAGTTGCTTGTTTGCTTAAAATGAAAATTGCAATGGAAGTGCTAGACTGCAATGGTCACTTCGGCTTGATACTGCGAAAATTGTGTAAACAAAAACATAAAGATCACTAAGGATTTGTTTACATAGTTCAATTTCTCTACATATACAGAGTCTAGCTCAATGAGTAATTCCATTATTTTTTTAAGGTAAAGTAATTCCACTATCTTTGTTCACAAATACAACAAGTGATTCACGCTTTATCACTCTCTAAGTATAAAGATCCCACCTTTGTACCTAAAGACTAGAACACTCACCTCCAAATCTTCTCCTAGGAACTTGGGTACTAATTACATTTTGCATTTTTTCACAAAAAATAGCTCCTCAATGAACAAATTAGAATGCACTCAATAATCTCTCATACAAAATCTAGACAAACCTCAAAACATATATTCAATTTTGGCTTGTTAACGTAGAATCTAAGTAAATACAAAGTAACTATTTGAGAATAGATATTACAATTATAACAGTCAAAAGCACAATCAATTAAAGATATGATTTCCTAAACACAATATAGTCTCGATCGATCCTCTATGTTTCAAGGGTTGATTTATTCACTCGAATTCAATTCAATCTTCAAAAGCCAAGAATTGGTTTCCGTAGATTGACCAAAGCATCTTCAATAACATAGTAGATTAACGGGTTCAAAGATTTTCTTTATTAAATTGACAAACCAAATAAGGCAAGTATTTACACCACCTTGGGGCAGTCTATAGTTGGCATTACCGAGTGCCACTCGGCATCAATCAGCTCATCTTACCTTAACAATCTTCCCCTTTGGTAATTTATTGAACAAAAACAAACAATATAATAAGCTAACTACCATAATTAACAATAGCTCCCCCCATAACACAATTCTCATTCTACTTAGCTCAACTTAGAAAATAATATAGTAACTTTAACTATCAATGTTATGTTTAAGATTATGACTCTAGTTTTAGCCTATTTAAGGAGGCCATTGTATCCCTAATTCGATTGTAACACCCCTACCCCGTATCCGTTGTCGAAATAAGGTTACGGAGTATTATCAAAATTTTTTTATCTTAAAACATTCATTTACAATCATTTATAAAACACATCATATTCCATTCAAGCACATGTATATCATCCCTTTTTTGAGCCCTCGAGGCCTTAGAAACACTTTAGAAACTATTCATGACTAAATCGAAAACATTTAGAACTTCATGGCAAAAGACAGAAAAATCATACTACAGGGGTCACACGGCCGTGTGGCCAGGCTGTGTGACTCGCACAGCTAAGACACACGCCTGTGTGAGTATTCGAAGTAGGGACACACGGCCGTGTCCCAGCTCGTGCCCGTCCCGTATAACTTTCTGACTTAGTTCACACGTTCAAGCCACACGTCTGTATGCCAGGTCGTGTAACTCTCGAAATGTAACCTTAAAAAAAACTACAGGGGACATATGGTCATGTCGCGTGGTCGTGTGTCGCACATGGCTAAGACACACGCCCGTGTCTTAGGCCGTGTGGACAAGACATAATAAGACCAATTCAATAGGTCATTTATCCATACAACCAATATGTCAAAAGGTACCTCAAACATAATCATCAAATCAACCTAAACATGTGCACATTTACCATTATCATCTATTTTGTTTCCATGCCAAAACTTATCATAATTGATACATATCAACCATACCATAATAGATTCATACCATATCAAAATAACCTTACGATTTGGACCATTCCTTTCATGCATCATAACACCTAAATGACATAAACCAACCATTTCCAAATAGTACTAAATAATCGACATTTGTATATCATATTTACATCATGCACATCTACTTCAAAACCTTTCCAAAGTAAACTATATCTTGGCCATGTTGAGATCAACTTATCACATACCATTTTGGCCATTTAAAGATACATTAACATAAACCAATTTTAGTCATTTCAAAACATGCATCAATTTGACCATAAAAACACCAATCATCAAGACATCAAATGCCAAAAGCACACCAACCATATTACCATATTTACAAGCCATCAAACACAGGTCCACCTATACATGCTATTATAACCTTGATCAAGATATCAAATCTACTGATATAATCACTGGATAGTGTGATAGATCTTCGACTAGCTTTCAACCTGATCAAACTTTTGATAATTTGTAAAGTAAAGGAAAATAACTACGTAAGCAATGAATGCTTTGTAAGCTTGTATAAACTTTAAACATAATATTCCATTTCAACAATGAACTTTATAGATTAAATATAAACCTATATCAATGCCTTAAGATCTATCAACTACATAACCATCAACTCATAAATGATCTATCAACATCATATTCATATATATATATATATATATATATATATATTTATCATTCCTAACATCATAGGATTTTATAAATCATTATACACCATCATTAACTTTTTCATGAAACTATGAATTACTTCCTTTACTTACTTTCTATTTCATTTACTAAGCATAAATTTAAATAACAACATCAGTTTACTATTTAGTATATTTATTCACCTCATAGGTAAGTTCATCCATAATATACGTAATTTCTCATATATATAAATACACTATTCAACTCATCAATCCCTTTTTCATCATATCACATTTAATAATGAACTTATTGTTTTATTACCTTTTCTTACCCGTTTCATTTGTATAATACTAGACATAAGCATAAACATCAATCATAATCTCAAGCTTGACATGAGCTTAATCACCATCATCAATACACGAGTTACTGCATTTATGTATATAACTCATTTGGGGTCAATCACATGATAAACCATTTTATAAGAAAATACACCTTTGAATCTTACCACCTTTTCATGAACATAAGCATATTTCCATTTGGTTACTTACCATTTCAATGTATACCATTAATATTAAACAAGACATAATGCAACCATAAGCTTAGCAAAAACCTAAGCATTATCCACAATCTCAACTAATGAATTTATTTATATTCAAATCAATATTCAATAAATAACAAATCTTTCAAATTTATTAAACAGATTATCTTATCGAGATTTTCCATTCGAAGAATGACTTACGGATAATAGTACACTGTTAGATAGACCAAACATACCAGACAAAAGATCATAAGAGCTGGTCCACCTAAAACACGCCAACAAAAGCTCATAAGAGCTGATCCACCCTGAAACACACCAAACAAAATGTATAACGTGAGAGTTTGCAACAAATGTTGAACCTCAGTTTACTTAGGTAATATATAAATATCTGCCTCTAATACCATCTCTACTCCAAACCCCCGTAATACACCAAAACAGGATTGTACTGTATCCTGCATTCAATTCAAACCAAACATCAAAATTAATATTATAACTCAAATAATAATTCATTTCCAATAATGGAATATATATATATATCATGTAATACCAATCACCAATTTATATAAATGTTAAATTTTAATCGTATGAACTTACTTGGTTAAATTGTAGAAATGTCAAAGTACAGGGGCATTTTGGTAATTTTTCATTCTCTTAGATTTTCTCCTAAAGCTTTACTTTTATTCAATTTAGTCCCTAAGCCTAAAACATGCAAATTAACCATTTTTACCCAAAATTGAGCCTAGACGAATATTAATGGTATCCAAAACAGCCCATTCATGAAATAATTTCACGTCAAATCCTTGTACTTTTACTATTTTAACAATTTAGTCCCTAATCAGAAAATTCATCAAAAATCACTTAATAAAATACTTTTAAACAACAAATAATATTTCAAATTCATCATTTAATATCTAAAATCACAAGGTTCATCGATGGAAACATTCAAAATCTTTAATAGTTTCAAAATTGGAGGTATGAGCTAACTGGACCTAGTTGCAACGATCTCAAAAACATAAAAATTATTAAAAACGAGTCCAAAATCACATACCATGCATGAAATTTCAGCATGACCGAAACTTAGCTTCATGCTTCCATGGACATTCGGTTGTTGAAGAAGAAAACAAAAAAGATGATAAAAATTTAGCCTTTTGTTTTTATTTATTTTAATTTAATTTACTAAATTACCATTTTAACTTTGGTTAATAATTAAATAAAACACCAAATTCATGCCTATAATTTTCCACTAACTCCTTCAATGGTCTAATTACCATTTAAGTCCATTTTCCTTTATTCAATTAACCATTTAATCACTCAAATCAAATAGTGATTAAATTTTACATCTTTTACGATTTAGTCCTTTTTAATTAATTATCGAAACGTTAAATTTTTTCAATGAAACTTTACTAACACCTTAATAACACTCTGTAAATATTTATAAATATATTTACGGCTTAGTTTATAAAAACGAGGTCTCAATACCTCATTTTCTAATACCACTTGACCTCAGGGTCATACCACTTGAGCTTAATAAATCGCTTATATAACATAAATTATCAAATCAAAAACCTTTTTAAAACCATATTTGATTCGTAAATATTGTACTCATCAGATTTAGAGGGCTCGAAACTAATATTTCTGACACCATAGAAAAACATGTTGTTATATCGATATTCCAATTAAGAGGCAATTAAAGATGATGTACTACATGGCTTTTTTTTTGGGGCGACAAGATGTAGTCGCAGATGAGTTTTGGTGAGAGTTTTTATGGTAACTATGGAGATAATTTTGTATCCTGTGTGGGAAAACTCTATGAGAGTTAGGGTTTTGTTTTTAGGGGGATAGATTTGTACGTTTAGTACATTTAAGTTTATTTTTTTTTTCATATTATACTCCTATTTGTTTACTCATTAGTGAAAAATCGAAAACTCCTTCACCCATGATGTTTTATCCTCTTTAGAGGGGTTTTTACATAAAATATTTATATTCATTCTTTTTTATTTTTATTATCTCGTTGTTTATGCATATTCATACTCAATGCTGACCTTATCAAATTTTGTTAACTTTTCTACACGTTTTTTACAGTCAAAGTGTGGTATAGGAAGCTAAACCACATGCTGCGTGACTTACCTATTAGTGCATTCTGAAAACAAAATCTCAAGCGAAAAAAGTGCTCAATTTCTTTAACCAGTGTGGGGGCAAACCTCTTCCCTAAAACCACCACCAGTTGACTAGTTTCCTTCCATTTTCAATCAGCTAAAGTCGCATGACAAAGAGGACCTACCATTATACCATAAGAATTTTATGCTCTAATAAAATACTGACAAAATTGGAAAATCATAAGGCCAAATGTAACTTGTACTGCTTCCTAAACTTCTAAGCATTCTTCTTGTTCCTTTCAACTTAGAAAAATACATTTTTGAAACCTCTTTCTACACTACTATCATTTCTTTGATTTTAATCAATGAATCATAATTAAGACTTAAAAGCCTTAGAAATCCCATGAACCCCATTTTGGTTTAAGCTTAGAAAATCCATACAAGTGGCTTCCTGTCACTTTCACAATTTTATGGCCACTGCCGTTGTTTTCAATCCCCAGGGGGTCACTAACTATATATATTTGATGGTTTGTATTCTTTGCTTAAAGGTGTTTCTCCACGATAAAAACCCTACTTTGTGATATTATTTAATTAATTGTCGTCTTCATTTGGACAGTCCCTTCACGCACTGACAACCGACAGCTAACGGAGAAAGAGAGACACACTCGGTGAGTCAACTCCACTCTCGGAACCCAGCATAAAAACAACTTATTCCTTTTCTCTATCTTGAAGTATTGGTGTTCACATAAAATAATGGGTTATTTTTCTTTTCAGTGACAAGCACCTTACACCACAGAGCTTTTTTTACTGTAGACAATCACGATTCTCTGTCCCATTTTGCTGTTCCACTTACTGTTTCCATTGGCATGTCTATCATGAGCTCTGTGTATATTAAGGGTTCTTTCTTATCCATTTAGGAAGACTGGTGGTAGTCTGTTTACAGCCTCTTCTTCTGAATTCGACCTCCATATGTCTTTGCTTCGAGCTTGTGGTAACTGGTGGGTATTGGTTCCCTCGTGAATTTCCAGAAACCTTCTGAACTTTTACTTTTGCCGCTTTGGTTGCTGCTATTGTGGGTATTTATTGCTTTATTCAGTTTGCTGTCGCTAAAGTACGAAATTTCATGCTTTCTTGTTGTGCTTGTTGCTTTTTATAGTCTTTAGTCCTCCAGGCCAGAACCGCAAATGGTTTTGGCTTGTTCTTTTTTGACACTTTCTTTCATAAACTAACATCTTTAAATTGAAATTTGGTTTCTTAGCCCTTTGGGGTTGGTTCTTTTTCTTGTTCTTCTTGTCTTTACTTGCCTTGGGAACTGAATGATTCTCTTTACTCCCTGTGGATAGTAATTTTCCGGTGAACTTTTGGATGATCATTGTTAGTCTGTTAATCTGATTCTAGTATTGGTTCAATTTGACTGTCAATTAGTAGACAAATTTGAGTATTTCATTGATTCATTTCGTATTTGATGCTAGAAAATATATGGTGAGTGGTTAGTCTTGTCATTCATTGCTACCATGAACCTGGTTCTGCTGCTGTCAACTTTCAGTCTCTTTATTGGAGTGCTTTCAGAAGAGGCTTTGAATCCTGTTATTGTGAATGTTGGAGCTATATTCTCATTCAACACCATTAATGGGAAAGTTGCAAAGGTTGCAATGAAGGCTGCCGAGGATGATATTAACTCCGATCCAAGTGTTCTTGGTGGAAGGAAATTGTCTATACAACTACATGATTCTAAGTTCAGCTCATTTCTAGGCATTCTTGGAGGTATACCAACTGTCAAGTCTCTTTATTCTCCTCTTATCTTTTAATTCTGTTTTTTTTTTTTTTTTTTTTTTTTTTTTTTTTTTTTTTTTGTGTAATTTCGTTCAAATCCCATTGACCTCTATGTTATACTGTGAACTAGGATAAATGAAATTACTTATGATGAATCATTACGAATATTATACCTCATTCATGCAGGAGTATATTCATGGGGAAATAATGATATTATTTGAGTTTCTTTGCTATTCACAGCACTGCAGTTTATGGAGACAGATACCGTAGCAATAATTGGTCCACAAAGTTCGGAGATGGCCCATGCTCTATCAAATCTTGCAAATGAACTCCAGGTTCCGCTATTGTCATTCACGGCTTTAGATCCCAGCCTGAGCCCTCTCCAGTACCCTTTTTTTGTTCAAACAGCACCTAATGATGAATTCCAGATGACTGCCATTGCTGAGATGGTTAGCTATTTCAGTTGGAGTGAAGTGATTGCTATTTTCAGTGATGATGATCAGAGCAGAAATGGTATAATCACATTAGGCGATAAACTTGCTGATAGACGTTGCAGAATTTCTTATAAAGCTGCGCTTCCTCCGGACCCAGCGGCCAAAAGAGGTGACATTTTGAGAGAATTAGATAAGATTCAAATGATGGAATCTCGAATTATTGTTCTGCACTCTTTCTCGAGAACAGGTCTCCTGGTCTTTGAAGTGGCCAAGAGCCTTGGAATGATGGGACAAGGATATGTTTGGATAGCTTCTACTTGGCTGTCCACTGTTTTAGATTCCTTTTCCCCACTTAAACCGGAGATAGCAAACTCAATCCAGGGAGCACTTACACTTCGCCCTCATACACCTGATTCAAAAAGGAAAAGAGATTTTATGTCACGTTGGAACCAGCTGAGTAATGGTTCTATTGGGTTTAACCCTTATGGTCTATATGCCTATGACACTGTTTGGATGATTGCTCGTGCAGTAAGGTTGTTACTCGATCAGGGGGGAAAAATTTCATTTTCCAACGATTCAAGATTAGATGGTATTAGTGGGAGCACTCTAAATCTTTCTGCATTGAATGCATTTGATGGAGGGAAGCAGTTGCTTTCGAAGATATTGGAGACAAATATGACTGGTCTGACGGGCCATGTCCAGTTTAATCAAGACAGATCCCTGATAAATCCTTCTTATGACATTATTAATGCAGTTGGAAATGGGCAACGACTCGTTGGATACTGGTCTAATCACACTGGTTTGTCCATTGTGCCACCAGAGACACTTTATTCGGAAAAGCCTAATCGGTCAAGTTCAAACCAACATTTAGACAAGGTGGTATGGCCTGGAGGAGAAACAGCAAGACCACGAGGGTGGGTTTTTCCTAACAATGGAAGAGAATTAAGAATCGGAATTCCAAGGCGAGTTAGTTACCGAGACTTTGTCTTGTTAGTCAATGGCACGGATAAGGTGCAAGGATATTGCATAGACGTTTTCCTTGCTGCAATTAAATTGCTGCCATATGCTTTTCCATACAGGTTTATCCCATTTGGAGATGGCCATAAGAACCCAAGCTATTATGAGCTTGTTAATAAAATTAAGTCCGGAGTAAGTAGACTACAATGAAAACTGCATCTGTTTTCTTAAAAGATAAAATGATTGATTAACTATTTTTTTTTCTATCAGTTCTGATATTGTGTTTCTGTAGGTCTTTGATGGCGTGGTGGGTGATATTGCCATTGTGACAAACCGAACAAGAATAGTTGATTTCACTCTGCCATATATAGAATCAGGGCTGGTTGTGGTAGCTCCAGTGAAAAAGATAAGTTCGAGTGCTTGGTCCTTCGCACGGCCATTTACTCCATTGATGTGGGCAGTCACAGCTGCATTTTTCCTCGTTGTGGGATCAGTTGTGTGGATCCTTGAGCATAGAAGAAATGATGAATTCCGGGGCCCTCCAAAGCAGCAATTTGTCACGATTTTGTGGTGAGTACATAAACATATGAGATTCATCTTTGTATGGATATATTAGTCTATGGAATTCATAAATGAAAAGAGAACACAAAATTTAACATCTGTTGAATGTCGTAATCACCACTCCCTCCCCCACTTTTCTGAAAGGATTATAAAACCTGGAATCTAACTGCAGATGAGTGATTCAAGTTCACGACTGAGGGTCATTCTGAATGTTAAAAGAAAATCAAGCATGATTTGAGCAGTTGCAAAGAAGTTCTTACGACATTGTCATCTCTAAAAGATGCATACCGATGTAACTGCTCTGCCCCTCCCTTCTGATTACAACCTTCAGCACCCCTTTACTTGCATGTCTATCCTGTGTCGAAGAAGCTCTCCTGGGAGAGCTTACTTATCTTTTTAGCGTTTTCTTTTGCTGGAGTGATGAAAACATGTAATACCACAAAATTATAGGAGAAAACATGCCTGATTCTCTCACACTCACCTTTACCCTCTTAGCCTGTCAATGTATTATTTCTTCTATTTGTTGTGAATGTTCCCATTACCCGTGAAATTATGGATGTTCTTTTTTCTATACTGAACATGCAGCACATGTACAATATATCTATGCTTTCATCTTTATTGTGAGAAATAATATGTGCAAATTCAATAGATAGACAATTAAATGCAAAACATGCTTTCTGTATCTTTCCATTTGACCAATAACCTATTCATTGCCCTTCAGGCCCCTTACCTGCCATGCTCTATTTTTCCCTTTGCAGGTTCAGCTTCTCTACAATGTTTTTTTCCCATAGTAAGTTCTTTCCATTTTGGCAATGTCAGTTGCTTTTACCAAATAGTTTAGTACTTAGAATCACCCATCATACCAACTCCAGATACTTTGAACTTTTTTCAGGAGAAAACACAGTGAGCACACTTGGACGCCTAGTACTGATTATCTGGCTTTTTGTGGTTTTGATCATCAACTCAAGCTATACTGCAAGCCTGACATCATTCCTCACAGTGCAACAGTTATCATCACCCATCAAAGGGATTGATACCTTAATTGGTAGCAATGAACGAATAGGCTTCCAGGTAGGATCTTTTGCTGAAGGCTATCTGATGGAGGAACTCAATATTCCAAAATCTAGACTCGTTCCACTTGGATCACCAGAAGAGTATGCCCTTGCCCTTGAGAGGAGAAATGTAGCTGCAGTAATCGATGAGCGACCATATGTGGACCTCTTCCTCTCAGAACACTGTGAATACTCTGTTAGAGGCCAGGAGTTTACGAAAAGCGGATGGGGATTTGTGAGTTATCTCATATCTATTTTTTAACATTGAGTTGAAAGTAATTTTCAACAATGTGCACACTAAATGTAGAATTATGCCATGATAGAACTGTTAAAATGTGTATATATTTTAAATTTATTTAGTAGATAAATCTTATTTAGGTAGATAAGTTTTATTCATATTTTAAGAATATTTTATTTTATCTTTTAGTAGTTTATTAGAATAAGGGAACTATTCTTCCTTATGTTTAGTTTATTAGAATAAGGAATTACCTTTCAAGAACATTTAATGTAAAAAGTTTGTTCAAGTCCCTTTCTTGATTCTATTACATGCAGAAAATGATCTCCAATGGTTTTTATGATTTGTAGGCATTTCCTAGAGACTCGCCATTGGCCATTGACATGTCTACTGCCATTCTTTCTCTATCTGAGAATGGTGAGCTTCAGAAGATTCACGACAGATGGCTGTCAAAAAGGGCTTGTAGTTCCGAGAATAGTGAGGATGATATTGAACAGCTCGACTTAAAAAGCTTCTGGGGGCTATTTGTTATATGTGGAATTGCATGTATGCTTGCTCTCCTTGTGTACTTCTGGTTGATGTTCCGCAAGTTCAGCCGGCTGCCTTCTGAGGAACTTGATACCACCAGTCCTAGTACATCCCGTTCCACTCGTCTTCAAACATTTTTGTCATTTGTTGATGAGAAGGTAGAGAAACCAAAAAGCAGCTCAAAAAGAAAACGCGAGAGCATGTCTCGAAATGGATATCATATAAATGATGAATCGCCACATAGATCTGGGAGGATGGACAGGAACATGTCCCAGAATGGTGATAGTTGGCTTACTCAATAATTTGGTCAGTTCTAACTGTATACTTCTCTGCTCTACCAGTTCTCCTGTATTTTCTGCTGAATCCAATCGTCTATACAAAGGCCTTAGCTTAAAAATGTAGCATATGTGAGTATTATTCTAAGAAACATTGCAAAAGCTATGTTTCTAAACTACAGCATACAGAATAGATTACTGCACTTCTTTCTTCAAATCTTACTGAATGCAAATCACCATCCCCCCTTCCGTTTTGTGTTGAGATTCGAGGTTCCTGACAGCCGTCATTTCCTCAATCTACTAATGTCAGAATCCAACGGTTTACGGAGCTAGTGAAGCAAGAGTCGTTTCCCTGGAAATCATCTTATCAGAGACGTTACGTTTAGTCCCATCCCATAAATCAGCTTTGATAGGTATTTGGTGTAGCAGATGAAGTTTTGCCATGATGTTGTTTCGTTTATAAGCAGCAGCTATGCCTGTGGAGACAGATATCCTTTCTATTGAGAACACTGGAAGCCTCTCCATATCCTTTAGTTCAGGCCATCAAAACTCTAGTTAGAAATAGATTTCAAGTCAGGCCTGCTCTGCCCCCAGACGAATCAATATTCCTTCCTACATTTAGGTGATCCAATATTAGATTCAAAACAAACTACTCTAGCAAAGGAACATATGATAAACAGGTGATCCAGGGTCTTATATTCATTTCAACACAGGGAAACAACTCATATCAATTGTTAAGATACTTTAGCAAATTTCATACTTGCAAAGGAGACAATTTGCGGTCAGCTTCCAAAGGAACATTACAAATTTAAAGCCAACTTACTCTTAATACAAAATTTCGGTGAGAAAAATCTTGAACATATGAACGGAACACAAACAACTCGAACAGAAAACGAAGAAATAAGACAAAACTCCAAGGCGTGTGCCAATAATCCATTGAGCATTGAGTAATGTATAACAAGAAAATCAATTTCTATAAAAAAATTCTCCAGTAACTTTTTATAGCATAATCTAATAATATTAGAAGATGGAGTAAAGATAGAATTTTAGAACTTGTTGATATAATTTCTAAATGAAATCTCATTTTCACGTCTCTTCATCTAAATAATAATATTATAACTATTTAAATAATATTATTTGAATATTTATAATTCTTTGTAAAAAATCAAGTGATATAATTCTTCACCAATAACCAAAACATTTAAAAATACCATTCTACACCTTCACAAATTCAAGAAGCCTAGAAGATCTCTGCAAAAATTGAAAAACTTGAAGAAATTCTAATGAATTGCATACTCGTTTTGAAGAAAGCCAACACGACCTTTGAATCAATTCACATTCATCTAATATCAAGTCAGACGACCCTTGAACCAAAGCTCAATTGAAGAAAAGAATCAAAGTTTCAGAGATTATAACTTTCTTTTTAAAATTATTAATAAAATTTGACTCTAAATTTTCAAATAAATTTTCGACCCGAAATTTATGTGTACAAAGAAAAATAACAAGTTGTAGTATTGCAAAGTCATTGAAAATGCTTGACATTTAATTGCATCTCAAGCTCCTAAAATATTCATATGATTATTATAGTGCCCCAAATTATCTTTGAGGTCCCCTTAGTCATTTTATACGTCTCCTTAGTAGGGTTGGTAGACGGGTGGATTCAGATTGGGTTTGCTTCAGACTTATATTATATAATATTATATCATATCATAGAGTATATACTATATTAATAATTTATGTATATGCATCAACAATTAAACATTGTAATATAATCTAATACTATATATATTTTATTATATTCTATAATATGATAGTAGTACATTATAATATATTATTTTTTATTATTATACTAGTTAAAATACGTTTTAAGTTTCTATATTTTTCGTACATTTAAAAGTAGCCCTCCTACTATATTATATAATGTTATATCATATAGTATATACTATATTAATAGTTTTTATATATGCATCAATGGTAAAACATTATGATATCATGTAATACTATATCTTTTATTATAATCTATATAATAATAAAAATTATTATATATAATAATACATTCTATGTTACTTGTTATATATTACTATTTTTTGTTGAAATATGCTCTAAGTCTCTATACATTTTGTATATTTGAAAGTTAGCCCTCTTACTATATTATATAATATTATATCATATAATATAATATATTAATAGTTTATATATATGCATCGACGATTAAACATTATAATATTATGTAATACTATATTTTTTTTATTATTATAATCTATATTATAATATTTATATATGTATTAATATTTTTAGTAATAGTTATATATTATAATATTATTTTATGTATTAATAATATACTAATTTAGTGTATCAGTTTAAGGTTAGGTTAGGTAATTAGTTTCGATTTCTATAATAATTATATAATATATTATATTATTATTAAATTTTAATTTCATATATGTTAATAACTATTATATATTTATCAAAATATTTTATATTAAATTAATATTTTTAAAATTTTATTTCACTTTATAATTTAACAAAAAATATTATTAACTACTTTTACTAGTAATAAAATTTTAATATAAATATGCCATACTTATGAATACATTTTCAGAAAATAAAGAATTTTCATTTATTTATTTATATTTTATTTTTATTTTAAGTAATTTCATAAAATTATATTAATTATTAATGTCTATTATGGTTGTTCAGTTATAAATTCAATGTTTTAGTTGAATTTATTTTGGGCTCGAGCCAGTCGATCTCAGACTTGAGTTTGTTATGGGCTTAAGTTTTCCCAAGCTCAGGTTTTGTTGGGCTCAGATTTCTCGGGCTTGAATCTTTTATGAGCTCGGGTTTTTTGGGACCCGGATCACTATGGGCTCGGATCAACATAGGTAGGCTTTCGGGCTCGGGCCTATTTTGTTAGCTCTACTCCTTGCGCAGCTTAAATGTCGAAGACATGTACTAAGCCACTGCCTTCGACGCCAGAGACTCATTGGAGGGAGTTTGATAGGCACTGCACTGCGAAACTCTTGCACTTTTTTCCCAGTGCTTGCATCTAGTCTTCAAACAAATTTTCCTATCTTTACGGATTATGTTCCTATGGTTGATTCGAGGGATATCGGATTTACACTAGGCTGTTGATTACGACGTCTATTGAGAAAAGACTAAGATGTCTCTTCCTATTGGACATCGAGTAGAGGTTTCTACTATTGAGGTTTGAGGGTCTCTACTCACTCTCAACTCTTCTATGATTTTTTATTTCTCTGTTTAACTTCTTATTGGCGCTCTTTCTACTGTAAGTATAATCTTTGTTCTGTAAAAAGTTGTTCTTCCAACATTCTCATTCTCTCTAGCATGTTAGTGAATTGTTGCGAGCTACAATAAGGGTTTTGGGAAGTTCACCTCGGGGGGCACTGGTATTACCTTGGTACATTAAGGGTTGAGTTCGATGGCACTGACCATAATATCTTGGAGAAGGATATTTGGGATAATCCCTATAATAAGGACAGTGAAGGCTATACACACCGTAAGGGTTATAATGACGACTCCGTTGCAATTGCGGTTGAGTATATTACTGTCTGACATTGATCTGAGGTTTGTTTTGGGTTGTCTATGACTAGGTTTGAGTTTGATGTTGATCTTGCTCTCTTTTTTTCTACATTTGTGGGTACACCAATGGTGAAATGAGCTATGTTTGATCCATGCTCACCATGCCAATTGTCGATACAAGATAGTGGCATAAAAGAGGATGTGGTGGAGATCAAGGACGATTCACCCTATTTGGGTGGAGAGCCTTACTATGTAGGTGGTAGAGATGGTAAAGATAGTAAGCGAGAGGGATGAAGGGAAAGAAAGAGTTAAAAGAGAGGATGAAGTGTTAAGTGAGTGAAGATTGAGGAATGAGTAAACGTGGTCTCTCTTTGAGGTGAAAGAGGGCTTATATAGGTTAATTTTGCAGGACATGTGATTACCTCTAATTAGTTGGTTAGTCCTTTTCAAGATCTTTGTTAGGTGTGCAATGTGATATCACTTAAATTGCATGGTATGTAGGTGATAAATGATGATTATTTGGTCGAAACAATCTAATTGTTAAGGGTGGTTGGCTCACATAAATTCTGGCAAAATAGTATTTATTACAGAATCAAATAGTGAAACTTGACGGGCAAAGTCAGGAGGCCATGATGTTTTATCAGAGGTTGTCTAACAACAGAACTCCTACACGTGACAAAATATATTTAATATTTGAACAATATTTTATATAATTTGATTTTATTAATTTTAGAGTAAGAAGTTGAATTATATATCTGAAATAAAAGTAGTATTTTCATTGGTGAAGGGCCCACATATTTAGAGAGTTGATATGGTAAGGGTAAGGCGGTAAAATGAGGTAGAAGAGATTCGATTAGGGCTTCGCGGGCTTTCCTAATTAATTTCAAGATTCACTTTTAGGTAAAGCAGAAGGAAAGCGTCGCAGCTGAATTAGATTTTGGACCCTGTATTTTGGAACTGTAAACGTGGAAGCATTCCAAACAATAAAAACTGAAACATGGAAAAACCACCAAGTTTTTAGTCGTCAATGGCCCCCCTGCTTAATATTCTTTCACACCTCACTAACGTGCTATTAACGCACTCCTTAATTCCCTGAATGCCATTGCCTGCCCCCATTTTCCTTTTACACAGTTGATCACAGAAATGTGGGTTTTTTGTTCCTCCTGAATAACACAGTTGTGCATTGAGAGTTAAGTTTGAAAGAGAGTAAAACAAAATGAAAAGGGCGGAGAGGAGTTTCCGTGAGGAGTTTCCACCTGGGTATTATGGGATTTGTACTGTTGGAGGAATGCTGAGTGCTGGGACTACTCATCTTGCTGTTACACCTCTTGATGTCTTGAAAGTAAATATGCAGGTGGGTCCGTTTTGATTTTATTTTTGGTTTCAAACTGTTGAATATTATGATCTTAATTGTTTTCTCTAAGAATGTCTTTGAGGTTTTAAGTTAAGCTTCCTTGTTTTTAACCTTATGCTTATGCTTATATCTGTATGTGTATCACCCACGGTCCATATGCTTCTTGTGGACTTATGGCTGCTACCTCGTCTTGCTATATTATTGATTGGTTAGTGGAGAACATCAGCTTTTAAGAAGGGGAAATCTTGGAATGTCCATCAAGGAGAGAGTTATGTACCAACCAGCAAGTTTGCTTGCCATGGTAGAACCATTTCATATAGCAGTAGAGAAATAAAATTCTTATATGTTATGTTTGACCTTTATGGCAGTCTGATTAGCATCAAATATAGAGACAGCAAGTGCGTTTTAACTGCTGTATGTAGTTTCATTGTACTTCTTGGTCTCCTCAGCTTCCCACCATCTTTTATTCTTTTAAGGTTGCTTATGTAATTATTTTATTTGTTTTTTTCAGGTGAATCCAATCAAGTATAGCAGCATATCATCAGGATTCTCTGCCCTTTGGAGAGAGCAGGGGCCATCTTCTCTTTGGAGAGGTTGGTCTGGCAAGTTATTTGGATATGGTGCTCAAGGGGGCTGCAGATTTGGTCTTTATGAATACTTTAAGGAGCTTTATTCCAATGTTTTGGCTGATCAAGACAAGACTTTCATATTCTTTCTCAGCAGTGCATCTGCTCAAGTATTTGCTGATGTGGCTCTCTGTCCTTTCGAGGCCATTAAAGTTCGTGTTCAGACACAGCGCACTTTCGCTAAGGGTTTGGCTGATGGATTTCCTAAACTTTATAAAACAGAAGGGCTTGCTGGGTATGTTATGCTGATGCCTGAATCTTTCTGTTTTTCCTTCATCAGTAATTTTTTATCCATTTCAATTTGATTGCAGCTTCTACAAGGGACTTTGCCCACTTTGGGGCCGCAATCTTCCATGTAATGTTAATACTCCACTGCACTTTTGGAATTTTTAGTTTATTGTTCCTACTAGTAACAAATTTAAGAGGTGTTTCCCGATGGTTATTGCACTGGAGAGCCTTCTAGTCTATCTTGATATGCCCTCAATTAGTTTGTAAGCTTAAGCTGACAAATTGCGAGTTGCAAATATTATGCTAACCAGTTCTTGGTTCAGTATTCTCTCACTATTAGATTAGTAATTACCAACTAAAGCACGCCTTGCCAATATTTTCTATCAACTTCTATCTATTTGTAGTTGAGATGACAAGATACTTTGGCTAAATAGTGAAGATAATAATAGTGACATTGCATGTTTGCTGGTCACCTGTTTTATGAATACTCTTAAGTCACCTTTGTCTCTTTTATAGGAGTTTAAGAACATGGACTTTGAGCTTTACATTTCAGAATGAAGTTTAAAGCCAAGCTAGAAAACATAGATTTATAGGCAAAAATGATTTTTTCTCAGTTAACATTATTGTCAACAAGCAAGTTGCTACAAACTCGTCTGAGTTTAGTGTTGACTGATTACTTGCGTACCTATATAAGTCTATTTTGGATCATGTATTGGGATTGCAAATTCATAGTGCCTTTTATTTCTAACCTTGTTTCTAAATATGATGTTCTGATTGGCAGTTTCGATGATAATGTTCTCAACCTTTGAGCATTCAGTGGACTTTATCTATGGAAGTATCATTAAACAGAGAAAACAAGATTGTTCCAGGGCTCAACAACTTGGTGTCACATGCTTAGCAGGGTATGCAGCTGGAGCAGTTGGTACTGTAGTCTCTAACCCGGCTGATGTCGTTGTTTCTTCTCTTTACAACAAAAAGGCTGAAAACGTGTTGCAGGTAGTGCCCATTAGAAATGTTTTTCTTCAGCTTAATTTAAGTACAAGTTAAAATGATTAATTGGGTTATTCAATATCATAATTTTCAGGCTGTTAGAAAGATCGGGTTTGTTAACCTTTTTACTAGAAGTCTTCCCGTACGCATCACACTTGTTGGACCTGTTATTACTCTGCAATGGTTTTTCTATGACACCATCAAAGTGCTTTGTGGACTGTAAGTGTTTTCATGATCTCCAAATTCAGAAATCATTAAAAGAAAGAGTATTAGGTTGTATTCGCTTTTAGATCTGATTTTCTGCTTCATGAAATTTATAAATTCTTATAAGAGGATTGAAGTGTTGGTGTTTCTTTTCCTTTGACAAGTTTGCAACAAGGGTCTATGTTGCTTCAACTTTTCTTTTTACTTGAAGTACCAATCTCTCACACATTTGGATACAGGCATAGAGATATGACCCTCCAAGAACTTGGAAAAAAATTAAACATGCCCATCTTGGACACATACCCCTATCCAACACTCACACCCCAGTCCGAGTAGCATAGATAAGGATGTAATGGGGTTGTAGATACCTCCTTAGCACTGAGCACTGAGCACTGATCACTGATCACTGATCACTTTTCTTATCCTCATTGTTCTAACAATGTCAATATCTTAGGCCTACTAGCGGAGGACTCAATAGACAACTTCAAGAAGCCAATTTATCATCTTAAGCGCTTTGGACAGTGGAGGGGAATCTATTAAGTTCCATCAGGTCAAGGTATGCAAACATCAAACGTTAACACTGCCTACAATGTTAGCATATGATACATTAGTTAGAAGTGTATTTACAGATAAATCTTCCAAAAAGTTGTACAATGTCTTAAAATTGTTCTTTCAATCATTGGACCCCTCCCCCAGTTTTTAGCTCTGGGGGGTTAACATAGTTTGTTTGGTCATGATGAGTTCTACACTTGCAGTAATGGCTGAGATTAAGGATTCAAATAACAATGGACTAGTTTTATGATGTTGACAATCATGTGATCTGTTAATAGAATATTGAATTTTTACTTTCAATGATCAAAGTTCAGTATTCTTGAGTATAAAATGAAAGTAGTCACTAATATTACAGGATCCTATAGATTTGGTTCAACGTGAAGTGCCTTTGCCAATTGCCATGCATGCCATGGTACGTAGTATTAGTAGCCTTGACTCGAGAAACAACCTACAACATAAACCAGCCTATGGAAATGGAAAGTAGATACATGTCAATGGATTTTTCCCGTCATTTAAAAAAAAATTAAAATAAATGTTAATTTTATCAAATTAACCCTTTTTTTTTTATTTCCTTCTGTATAGTTGGTTTGGCTCGGCTGGAACTTCTATTCTAAAAGTGCTATCTCACTAAAGCTATAGTTTTTGACAATATTCACTAAAAAATTGCTTAGGCTGTATTTTGTTGTTTCGTTATTAATTAAAAAATGAAATATTTTATGTGGAAATTTTTTTGGTTAAATAGAAAAAAAAACAAATTAAATCAATAAATAACGGACAAATTAAATCAATTATGAATTTTTTTTAAAATCTTTAAATATTTATAACCTTATTTAAAGCTCAAAAATTTGTTTCGTAAATTAAATTTTTAAAAATCTGAAACCGATATCTGGTTTTTAATCTAAACGTGAATTTTTTTTTTTTAAATTTGATTTTTTTTAATATATATTTATTATATAGTGGGAAGTAATTTAGTCTCTTAAAATAAGCAAAGCAAAAGCAATTTAATTCATATATGTGAGAAAAAAAATAATAGTTGATAAGCTCTTAGGCTAAAACATGGTGTTAATTGCAAAAGCTCCATGGTAAAAAGAATAGTTGTAAACAACATCTACATGAATATATCTTCAATTAGTTGGATTTTTCAAATAAAAAAATTATATTTTATAAAAGTTTAAAAAAATATCAAAAATAAAAGAGTTAATAGGTAGTTAAAACATAGAGGTGTGTTTAAAAATAATACATAATAAATAATTAAATATATGGTTTGAGATTAATTAATAATAACAAATGAAATATATACTACAATAAAATGAAAAAAATAGATTATATTGTGAGTAAAACATAATTTAAACACGTAAATATATCAGATTAAGAATACTAAATGTACTACAATTGGTTTTCTTGGGGTTGTAGTCAATTTTTAGTTGGTGTCGAGTGAACTTGTGACACCAACTTAATCAACAACATTTTTAATATATATACATATTGATGGAAGTAATATTGTGTGCATAATAAAATAAAAGTGTATAAAAAAGTCAAATAAAACTGTAGTTGACGGGTAAATTTAAGGTTTTACTAATATGATTAGTGTGACTTCAAACCTTACCATATTCATATTTTTTCTATTAATTTTTAATAAAAATAATTAAAGTACCCTCAAATAATATAACTTAATTTAAATATAAAATGATATTTTAGTAATATAATAGTATAGATAAATATCAAAGTTCTTGAGTTCTAATCTTTGCTAATAGTTTTTCCCGCAATTACTTTAATAATCTCGTTTTACAAAATAAATTATATTATATTATTTTGAGGGTGTTTTTATCATTTTATATATTTTATATAGAAAAATAAATCAAATATACACACATAATAATATTTAAACTCACATCACTTTTGATTTTCACATTTATACTTTATTCTTTAAATAAAGTCATATTTATTATCCATACTATTAATAAAATCAATATCTGAGTTGGTAGCACTCAGTTAGGAAAACTACAGAAATATTCTTCGATGGTATTTTAGTTTTCTTTTATTTTAACAAAAATAAATAAAAATATACATATAATAGGATTTGAACTCAGACTAATTAAATGTAAAACTATAAATTTATCACTCAGCCAAAACTTTATTTTTATATATTATAAAATTTTATATTTTAATATACACAAATTATTATCGTGTATATATATATATATATATATATATTAATGCTTTGATGTTACTTCAATTATATTTTTTTTTGCTTAAACTTAAATATAATAAAGGTAAACTGTTAAACTAGTCACATTTATTTACCTTATACTATATTTTAGTCACTTATATTTGAAATGTTACATTCTAGTCACTTATATTATCACGTTGTAACATTTTAGTCACCGAGCCATTAATTATCGTTAACAGTATAATGGTAAGCTAATATGGCACATTAAATCATCATTTCAAACAATAAATTTAGGTTAATTTATACAATCAATCCCCATATTTTTTTCATTTTGAGCAATTTAATTTTTTTCTCTTATGTTTTTTTTTAACTTTCCTTTTTTTTTTCTCTATTTTCTATTCTCTTCTACTTCTCCCTCTGTTTTCCTTCCTTCTCAATTTCTTTTAACATAATTTTTTTATGTTTTCCATTTATTAAAAGTAGTCCCTATATTTTTATTTTTTTAACAATTTAATTTTTTTTCAAGTGAGGTGAACTTGTACTTATAGAAAGACGAAATTACACCATTTATTTTAAAAGAGACAAAATTACATCTGACTTTATAATATAAAGATTTCTTAAGTACTTATCTCAATAAATAAATTAAAAAAAAAAAAACATCCTTTTAGGAAAGAGACAACTTGAAGATGATGGCATGGGAACCACAAAAAAAAGCTATTTTATTTTATCAAAGAGAATTCAAAGTCTTTTTAAAATTCAACCAAAAAAAGTCTTTAAAAATTAAATTTTATAATAATCAAATATTATATTAAAAAATTGTGAATCCAATTTTTTTTTCCATTAAAAAGGGAAATAAAAATCGAGAGAAATTGGAACTAAAATAGACGTTCCCAATTTTTTTTCATTAACGTGTACATTTAGGAAATTTACCAAAAAGACGAGAGTATTAGGCTTGCTAGTAATCATTTATATTTGAAATGTTACGTTTTAATCACTTATGTTATTAGTTTGCTATGAAGTGGTTACTCTACCGTTAAACTCTATTACCTTCCTAACGACAGTCCAAATGAGTTTTAAATGCTAACTTGGATGTCCTACGTGGCAACCCATATTTGAGGCCATCGTTAAAGAGGTAATGGAGCTTAATAGTAAAATGATCACTTCGTAATAAAAAAGATAACATAAGTAACTAAAACGTAACATTTCAAATATAAGTGACTAAAATGTATTTTAAGACAAATAAAAATGACTATTTTGCAATTTACCCTAAACTTAAATGTAATAATGAAACCCTTTATTAGTGTTAAATCAATTGATCGCCCAATGTAAGTGTAGGTAGAGTTGTCCATGGGTCGGGTCAGGTTAGGTTTGAGTCGGGTCAAGAAAAATTTTAGGTCTGTTTTTTAGGTTCGGGTTTGACCCAACCCAAAAAATAGGTTTAAAATTTTGTCCAAGCTCAACCCGAATGAAAATGTTAGAACTCGAGTCCGGTTCACCCGTATTAAAAATTTTTGTATTATTTTTATATAAAAATAAATTTAAAAATATAATACATTAATTATACTAAAAACATTAAAATAAATATTTCCCAAAAAATAGAAAAAAATTAAAAAAATATACTTAAATAACACTAAGATAAGTGTAATTTAACAAACAAATACCTTTAAAACAGTAGTAAAATTAATAATTAAACTAGAGTTGTATAATATCCAGGGGCGAAGCTAAAACAATTTTATAGGGGGCCGGATGAAGTTTTAATTTTTTATAGTCTATATCTTTATAATTTTAAATAATTATATTAAATTTTTATAATTTTAGAAAACCCGAAGTGTAATTTTCACATGTACAAGCGTAGTGTTAGGTTAAACTGCATGGTTCAAAGCCCAACTGCAAGTTTTAATATTTTTCTAAGATTAGATTTTGTTTTCTTTCATTTCTCCACAATATTAGTCGGAAGATATTTGACCAAAACAACGTTTAAGACAGACATGTCGTAGCATTTTCACACGGCGTGAGAATCACGTACCAATCAACAACCTACAAACTCCAACGTTGTCGTGAGCTAAAAGCAAGGTCAACCATGAATCCCCCTGTTTTGCTTTTCTGGGTTCCTTACCCTTTTCACCTTTCCATTGCACTCTAACACACACACTGATTTGATTTGATTAAAAAACAACAATGGCTTCTTTTCGTTTCGTTTCCTTATGATTCCGTTTGTGGAAGAGGAAAAGGAAAGGTGGGGAAGAGAGAGTGGGAGAGTTAGCTGGTCTTTACGGCTCTCTCGTATCCCATGTTTCTTACCAAAAACATTAACGCCAAAATTAACAACAGAGACATAACCAAAAATTCTAACTTTAAACAAAAAAAAAAAGACCCACTAATAGGCAAAAGTTGTTTTTGATCAGTTATATTCATCCATTTTAAGCATTTCCTTCTTTGTCTCTCCTTCTATCATCTCTCTTTCTTCTTTTTGTTTTCCAATCCTTTCTTCATTGCCACTCCTAACTGGTACTTTTATCTCTCTTTCCTTCCTATATTTGGTTTTTTCCCTTTTTATTGAATCCTTGATTGTTATGTATGTTTACATCTTTCACAGTTAATCTCTCTTTCTGGTCTGTGAATTTGATTATTGGGTTATTTTCTTTGATAGGTGTCCTTTTTTTTCTTTTTTGGGTAGGACTTCAATGATATATACATGTTGAAAGATGGTGACTTTCGTTTATTTCTCTTTTCCGTAGAAAACAGAGTGGTGCTTTTCCCTCTTATCTCATGTGGGATTCTTTTGAAGTTTAGATTTGTGAGGGGTTTCTACATGAAAATCATGTGATGTTAGAAGATTTTCAAATTGTGGGATCATCGAAAATTTACATTCTTTCTCTCTCTCTCTCTCTCTCATTTTCAGTGTTATTGATGAGATTACATTATTGCATGAGAAAAATAGTATTGTGGGGGAAATAGGGATTGTTTGATGGGAAACACATGCCGAGGATCTAGCCAACTCCATCAGGGCTTCAGTGAGCCCGAGGAACGTTCTTCCAAGCAGAGCTACGCTTCTTCAGACCATTCCACCTCTGATTATTCCCGTTCCGGCTTAAATGAACAACAACTTGCTCCCCAAGTTATCCCCAAACCTACCACAAAAGATGCCAATTTGGTTACTACTGTCCCCCCCAAGAAAGAGAACTCCATGAAGCGTGGCTTTGATCACCATGTTTGTCATGTTCTGGGTCATAAGACCCCCAACATCCGCGACCTATACACCATCGGTCGCAAGTTAGGACAAGGTCAGTTCGGGACTACTTACTTATGCACTGAGATTTCGACCAACTTCGAGTATGCCTGCAAGTCCATATGCAAAAGGAAGTTGCTTTCAAAGGAGGACGTGGAGGATGTTAGGAGGGAGATTCAAATAATGCACCATTTGGCTGGTCACAAGAATATTGTCACCATCAAAGGTGCATATGAGGACACTTTATATGTGCATATTGTGATGGAACTTTGCTCTGGAGGTGAATTGTTTGATCGAATCATCGAAAGAGGGCATTACACCGAGAGGAAGGCGGCTGCGTTGACAAAGATCATTGTTGGGGTTGTCGAGGCATGCCATTCACTCGGGGTTATGCATCGCGATTTAAAGCCTGAGAATTTCTTGTTAGTTAACAAGGATGATGATTTCTCGCTCAAGGCCATTGATTTTGGACTATCAGTGTTCTTTAAACCTGGTAAGCAATTAGTTCTGAGATTTCTTGTAGCACATTTAAGCCACCACTTATTTTTAACACCTAACCTTAATGCATACTAATTTATGGGTATATGTTGTGAAAAATGCCTAGTAAATGGTTACAGGAAATAACATATTCAAGTTGTTTAACATAACGTGGTTTGCATATACTCCAGGCCAAATTTTTACTGATGTGGTTGGAAGCCCGTATTATGTCGCCCCAGAAGTACTCCTCAAGCATTACGGACCGGAAGTGGATGTATGGACTGCAGGAGTTATACTCTACATATTGCTAAGTGGCGTCCCACCATTTTGGGCCGGTAATGTCGATGTTTCTTTTCTTTGGTTCTGCATCAATAATGAGTTTTCAAGCAGTTCTATGTGTAATAGTCTTACAACTTTCCTCTGTCTGTTCTTTAGAAACACAACAAGGAATATTTGATGCCGTGTTAAAAGGAGATATTGACTTCCATTCAGACCCATGGCCGGTAATATCTGATAGCGCAAAGGACTTAATAAGGAAGATGTTATGCTCTCAACCTTCAGAACGGCTGACTGCTCATGAAGTAGTATGTATGTAATACATATTACCTTTCTATTAGTATCTGGTTGATATTGATGAATGTTTTGAACCGATAAAGGAGATGAAATAGAGGAATGTTTTTCTTTTGCTGCATTGCTGAATTGTAGTATGATCACGTAGAGATGCATAAAGTTGCTACGTTGCTTCATCCTGGCATGCTGCGGTTTTCTGTTTCATCGATGGCAAATGTATCCCAAAGTACATTCTTTTCTTTAGTGAAATAAAGATCAAAATTGTTAGATATCATTTTCTTTCTGAATTGTTTAGGTCATCCATGGATTTCACAAAACGGGGTTGCCCCAGATAGGGCACTGGATCCTGCCGTACTTTCTCGTCTCAAGCAATTCTCGGCAATGAACAAACTAAAGAAGATGGCTTTACGGGTAAGTTTCTCATTATATATGCTTGTCTGATACAGTTACTATATGTATACATACATGTATAATCTGTTTATCTCATTTAACAGAAGGCACCTTTTTTCAGTCAAATATTTATGTAAAACATGCTTGTCTTTAAAGTTAATGCCGTAAAACCCGTTCCGACAGAGGAAATTCTGTGCTTTCTGTACTATCAGGTAATAGCTGAAAGTCTATCCGAGGAGGAGATTGCCGGTTTGAGAGAAATGTTTACAGCTATGGATACTGATAACAGTGGAGCAATCACATTTGATGAACTCAAAGCTGGTTTACGAAGATATGGCTCTACCTTGAAGGATACTGAAATCCGAGACCTTATGAATGCAGTTAAGTGCGTTTGGATGCTGAAATCGTTTTATTTTTGTACAAAGGCAATATTGATTCAATGTGGCAACCATGCTTGTTATGTCATTGATGTGTTAACTGCAAATTTGCAAAGCATTCCTCTGAGCTATTTCATTTGTTCTCAGGCTGATGTCGACAATAGCGGGAGCATCGATTACGGGGAGTTCATAGCTGCAACGGTTCACCTTAATAAACTAGAGCGTGAAGAACATCTTGTTGCGGCATTCAAATACTTTGATAAGGACAACAGTGGCTACATCACGGTCGATGAACTTCAGCAAGCCTGTGCCGAGCATAACATAACAGATGTTTTGCTGGAGGATATAATCAGAGAAGTTGATCAAGATAATGTAAGCCATCTTACCCTTGATAACCGGTTGAGCAGGGTACCGATAACAATGTAGAATTTCCGATCTCCTCTTCACTGTCTCACCAATTGCAAATCCTAAATCATTATAGTAGTTTGCTCATACGAGTACCGATACATTTATTGATTAAGTTTCAATGTCCCGCTACTTGTGCTTTATTTCAGGACGGAAGAATCGACTACGGCGAATTCGTAGCCATGATGCAAAAAGGCAATTCAGGAATCGGAAGACGAACCATGCGGAACAGTCTAAATTTGAGCATGAGAGATCCAGTAGGTGCTCAATAATTTTGTCAAACTTCATTTTATTCCCCACCTTGAATATTTATGTTTGACCCTCGCTAAATTATATCAAATTTCATTTTAGCCCCCACATTAAATATCTAAAGTTATTGTAATTTCTTTTGCCTCCCAAAGTTGTTTAATTTGACTTCCTTTTATAGAATTTGTAATCTTATATGATAAAGTTATTAATAATGTTAGTTTAAATCTCATTAATTTTATTTTGTATCCAATTTAATTAATTTTATTAGTTTAATATCTCTATTACATTTTCAATTAATTAAATGGATATATTGATATTGATTCGGTATTTATTTTATTTTATTTCTTTATGCAAGTAACCTTATGTTTTTATTTTGCATTTTAATTATTTTACCTAATATTATAATGAATCACTCTATGAGGTTGGTAATATTTAATTCTTTTGTACCTTTGAAATTACTTGCTGTTGCGAATACTCGATTTGCTTTTATGATCTAGATGTTAAAAAGACTCAAGCTCATTAAACAAGGTCTCCAAAATATGATTATTAGTGATGAATGGTCTACTTATAGAGAAGATGATGTTTCCAAAGCCTTTTTGGTGAAGGAAAAATTTTGGATGACCTTTGGCGGGATAAGGTTGATTATATCCTTTCTTTTATGGGACCTATATATATGATATGCTTCGAATTATGGATACGGATAGACCTACTCTTCATTTGGCTTATGAAATATGTGATGAAATGATTGAAAAAGTGAAGAAAGCATTTATAGGCATGAAGGGAAGAAAGGAGATGAGAGATCAACCTTTTATGAAGTGATATATGATATTCTTATTGATCGATGGGCTAAGAGTAGTACACCACTTCATTGTATGGCTCATTCTTTAAATCTAATGTAAACTTAGATAACATATATTCCATTTATGCTTGTTTTTATTTTTTTATACTTTATTTATTTATTATCAATTAAAAAATTTTAAGTTTATTTGTTTTCATAGGTATTATTGTAGTAATTGACTTAATTAGGTTTCAAATCACATTCCTCCACATAAAGATGTAGAAATCTTAGAGGAAAGGAGTAAGTGCTCAAGAAGATATTTTCCTTTTATCGAAAAAGGAAGATGACTTTCCAAGAGTTTGCAATATTTTCAAGAGCACTAGATGTTTTGGTTCATTTGATTCACTACAAAATAGATGACTTTTGGATCCTAAGTTTTGGTGGTTAGTTCATGGGGCTTCAGTACCTTTGCTCCAAAACTTAGATTTGGAGAAACAAGATTAATCCTCAACATGCCGAAGATTTAGTATTTTTGCATACTAATTTTCTATTATTTTCAACAAATACTCTTCATTATAAAGAAGGAGAGAACAAGATGTGGCATGTTGCAGGTTATGTATTTAACTAATTTGAAGGAGTTGGAGTTCTTGAAGTTGCTAGCTTATCTCTTGACGAATTGGATATGGAGATGGTAATTTTTGCCAATGAAGAAGAAGATATGGAAAATGTTAATGCTACAAATTAAACTAGAAAATTGCCCTCTTTTTGTTTCTTTTTGTAGAAGTCTTTTTAGGGATATAGGTTGAACTTCAAATTTAGATTTGATATGACATGTTTTGTGTAATGAACTTAGAAAATGTATTACTATGTTTTTTTCATATTTATGTAATGACGAGAACTTAATGAAAAAATTAATTATATATTAATGAAAAACATCAATATTTTCATTTACATTAAGTATTTTAACGATAAAAATATATAAAATATTAAAAATATTTTCGTATTGTCGCATTCTGCCATATCCGTGTCCTCATTTTTTAAAAATTACCGTGTCGTTGTGTCCGTACCATGTCGTACCCATATTGCATGTCCATATCCGTGACAATGCTTCATAGCTTATCATAAACCGTGTTGGAGATTATCTCCCAGCACTTATACTAACGTTGACACTTAATCACGTACATGCGTAAAACATTCTTGTTATTCTTATTTTTATATAAAATCAAAGAACTTAATAATAATTAAAAGCATGAAGTGATTACATATATTTATTAATTTAGCACCAACCAATTTCATTATCCGTCGCCCACTTTCACTTGGATCCTTGACGTTCCAACCTCGTTGTTAGCTACGTATGTTAATTTGTTTACAAAAAATCCTTAATCATTTCTCTCTACTTGGCTCCCTTCACAATTAATCTCTCTATAACTTTTGTATTCTATTTAATTAATTACTAATATTTCTATTTCTTAATCTTGTACTTGCTTCATAATTGTTTGATCAAAATTTCAAATGGCCCGATTTAATAAATTTAGCCTCGAAATTGAATTTTCTAACAACTACAAAAATCAGGTTGTTACATAACATTCATAGCTAATTCTTTCTTTTCATGACAATTCTCATTAGACAAAAACTCTCACTATGGCTAAACTACCCACAGGGGAAACATAATAACAAGTCTTTCATACCGGACTCATCATGTACTCGAGGCAAGACTCATCATAGTGATCGTCCTAGCTCCCAGGCCCTAGGCTCAATTGCTATATCTATGTTCCCACAAGATTAGTAGTTGTCCACCAACTAGTTAACCTGATGCACCATCGTGACTCGATGCCCCTCCTACAAAGCATCATCTCTTGATCCCAAAGGCAACCCGATGGACTTTGGGTGGAGGATCCCACATGGCTTAAAGAAAATCAAAGATCCGACCTCAGCTTTCCGGCAACAGTGCAATATGGGGCTCGGTAGCCCAGAACCGTCCCCGAGTTTTCTCTCGAGTAGAAATTGAACATTCACTTGCTCGATGACCGCACACCATGGCATCTCGCTTGCACCAAGGAAATCCCACCAACTAGCCAAGGTGAGAGGGAGGTAGAGAGTTGACACCTTTTCTACCCCTTAAAGAACTAAATAGCTTTTATAGCTATGCTCCCAAGGAGCATTGAAATGTCTAAAATAGAGATACTTTTCTTACCTGGCACTGTAGGGCCATCTCATGGGCATTCTCCAAGCACTTTTGCTCCAAGACTTGGGCTCCTCGTTGTCTCAACTCGTCGCATGGGGTCACCATCCCCCTTGATTTCGTCTGCTCATGGTTCCCTATCATGTTTCTTACTCGATGCTTCTCGCAAGAGGCTTGCCTCTCAGGGTCCACCATCGGGAACTATCGTCCCAAGGCTTAGGCCTCGTCCAATCCACCAAGCGGTATGTCATGATGGCATTGTAGCTACAATGGCAGATCATGACACCACTGTAGACCTGCCTTAATCAAGAGATCCCAATCCATAGCTAATTTTTTTCTTTTCATGCACAATTCTTATCGAACAATAACTCTCACTATGGCTTAGCTGCCCATAGAGAAAACAAAATAAAGAGAGTCTTTCATATTGGAAATGTCATAAGCTTGGCGATTATTGGGCAACACTAATTTTTTTTGCATTTTAAAGTTTGTCAAACATCCAACTCGTCTATAACTTTTAACCCCTCGACTTATAGCTTTCACATCATAGTTAACATAAAAACAAATGAAATTCCTAAATTACTTCATCATGGATTCAAACGTAAGATCTTATAGAATTCATATGTTTGGACTCAAAACTCAAAAAAAAAAAAAAACATAAAATCTGTAATGAATTGTTCCTTCTAACCAACTTGTAAAATACAAGAAGACGATTATTAAAAGTTAAAAGGAGCTCCAGCCACCGCCCTATCAAAATCCACTTCATAATATAACCAAAATAAAAACATTCTCTCCCTTATATCAATGATAGTCACACCTCCAATGGGATGATAAATATGAACTAATGCATTGTACAACAATTGAAAATGAATAATAGTAGCGGTTAACAAGCTTCTACCAAACAAAACTCAAAAGTTGGCTTCGAATCATGTTCCCCCAAAACGACCAGTCAAGCTTCCTCCTCTCCCTTCCTCAATATTCAACCCCACTAATTCTTGGTCCATACCTATCATCACCACTGGAATACAACCACAATAACAGACTTGAATATATAATTAATTGAATTATGCCATGAATTCAACCTATTGAGAAAATTTTGAAGACACTTGTCTCGAAATTTTTTAAAATAATAATAATTTTGCTTTAGGTTTTCTTTTTCCTGCATGAAAATGCTATCCTATGAGCATATGAAGTTATAATTTGTTTTTTCATCAACATTTCTCTATTCTATCTTTTCTTTTTGTCGCATATATTGTTGTGAAGATTGATAGAATGATGAAGACGATGATTTAAGTGCTTGTGTTCAATATTTTTAATATGATGATGCAGAAAGAATTAATTATCATAAAAATTTCATAAGCAAATTAAGAGTTTGATATGTGTGCTGTAAAATATAGTAAAAAAAATTAATTACATAATTTTTATTTCGTTTGTATTAAATAATAACCCGTAAATTTTTAGGTTAGTGCCTTTTTAATTTCACAAGTAGATTTTTTTTTAAATGACACTTATATATTTATTTTTTAAAATATCTTTACTATTTGTTATAAAATATTTATAATCACTCAGCTTTATTTATGAAGCATAAAAATTACATCGACAATATATTAAATATTTTCTCTAAATATTTACTTTTTGCCATCAAATAAACCATATTTCTTCTCTAATTTCATTTTTTTATGTCAAATTTTGATCGAATAAAACAACTAATTACATAATTTGGTTTTCTTTCTTTTGTTTCCCCATATAGTCTGGATCCAACTAAAAGGCTTGTTGTTAGTTGGCATGAACTAACATTAAACTAGAAAACACATGTAGCACATGCCCAACTTCATCGCCACCAAATTATTTACAGACAACACACAATTTTTTTTAAAAAAATAATTACAAGTAAAATTATTATTTTATGCAATCATTAAACACGATTAAGGTAATTTGATTCTCATTTTGTATAAAATAATGCTACTCTCACAAATTCCATACTTTACTCTTCACCGACGGCTAATCAATGAGTCCCTATTATGGAAACTAGTCGGTGACGTGACTTTATATTTGTATATTATAGAAAAAAACCACATTTAACCACCGACACTTTTTTTTCATATTTTATTTATTTTTATAAAATACTGAAACTCTCATTCTATTCTCAAAGCAAAGGTTTCTTAAATTATTTAGATTGAGTTTAAATGGATAGTGTATTTATCTGCGAAAAAGTTTAAATGGACGGTTTATTTATCTGCGAAAAAGTAGGTTAAACGTACTGCACCGCATTCAATGGAAATCATAATAACAGGTAAGATGAGCATTAACAAATAAAGACCTCGTCTTGCAAGGAAATGAAGAAGCAAATTTACATGAGAAATATTGTCCATTACATTCATGACAGAAAGAATAATGAAAGGACACATGGTTGATTGGCATGTCAAACGGTGCTGCCAAATAATTGGAATTCTACTTTTGTCTCCGCCGTGCCACCCACCCAGATTTTACATAACTACTACACCTGTGTGTCTACAAACGGTGCTGGCAAAATATATATATACGAACGGTGATTTTATAATTTTTTTTACTATTTTATGATCATAATTTTTTAAATATTTAAAATAGTGATTAAATTGATAAATTTTTAATAAAATTGGTATAAAATTATTTAATATTTATAGAAAATGGAAATCCTTATACGAACCACTAAATCTATGTGATATGGAAGGTATTTCATTCTTTTTAATTGCATTTCGTATGGTTCTTGTTCTTGTAGAATCAATATACTTGCAAAAAGAAGAGCTAATATATATATATATATATATATATCAATATTGCATTAGATACATACATAAATAAATAAAGGAAACACAATACTTGTAATGATTATGCAATTGAAGCTGGAAAAAAAATAATGAAATAAAAAAACAAAAACAAAAATTACACTCTAATGACAACTTGGATTGTAGCCAACAGATGCTGAGTGACACAGTGAATTCACCCTGTTTCTGCAACTTTCCTCTTTGAACTTCCAAGGTACACTCCATAGCCATATAGATTGTAATTATTGGAGTAAACCAACAAGGAGGGGTTTTTAACTCTGCTCTTCCAAGCAAAACCATATTATATTACAAAACAAGTTAACTACATGCTATTGTTTATCTTTTTCACCAATCACTTGGATTATGATAAGAAAAAGGAAAAACTGACAACTCAAGAAAGAAGAAAACAAGAGGCAGAAGGGAGCGGGGGGTGGGGGGGAGGAATATATAAATCTAGACTCTGGTGATGTGATGATCTGAACCTTGAAGCACTGCATTGCTTCCCGTTTAGGACTTTCTTCGAACACCTCCATTGAAGCATTCCAAAAATCCAAACCATCAACCGTAGATTTTGTTTCCAACCCCAAAATTCTTGGAGAAGGATAAAGAATCGTACCTGCAAGTTTGTGGGAGGCCAACTTTGTCAGATCCCATGCGTTTCTTGATCTCGGATCTTAGCTTGTAGAAAACATGCCTCCAGCTGCCTTTGTTGTGGCATCCTAGAACCCTAGTTTCTTCTTCATTCATTTCAAGGTCTTGAGCAAACATGGGTCTTCTGGAAAGAACCCAAGACCATCCCCAGTCCCACCATTTCCTGATGGAGCTACCAGCATAGTCTCCCATGGAAGACAAAGACTTGGATCTGGGGAAGGCCCATGACGGCGCTGATGGCGAAGAGATGGAAGGATGTAATTTAAGAGACAAAGAGGAAAGCCTTCTTCGTAGGGCTGGCAATGGCGCTTGCTCTTTGGATTGAGTTTGAGAGAGCGGGAGTGATCGGCTCTTTTGAAAGCTCTGCATAATGGAGCTCATTGGTGACTCTCTAACAACAACAAGAAAGCACCCAATGGAATTAAGGTGAAATGAGAAGAAAAGAAGAAGAACAGAGGGTGATTCAAGAGAGAGTTGAAATGTAGCGTTCACAACCCGTCACTCACCGATTTATTCTCTCTTTTTGCCTTTTTTAATGGATGATGATGATGATGATGATATTCAATTTGAGAAATTACTCTTTATTCTTTTTTGTGTTTAATGGGGGATGACTTAAGTTCTGAAAATTTAGATGTTGTTTAATCATTAATCATGGTAGATCCACTGTCTTCTTCATTTAATATACTATATGCTTTGGAATTTTATTTTTTTAATTAATTATTTAATAATTTTTCAATTGAGTTAAAATTCAATGAACACGTGATATTAACAATCAATCATGATTTAATAATTGTATACTTCATATCGTTATCTAATGATATGTAGATATAATAATTATGATTGTAATTTCTCGTATAGTCTTAATTTTTTTAAAACTATTAATTAATTATTTAAATTACCAGATACATGTTAAAAATAAAACTTTAATAAAATTAAGAATGTTAGAAATTGTTATTTTTCATTTTAAATTGATTTCCAAATAATCATAAGGTGTGGTGTGATGATTGCTCATCTAATCTCTTAATCTTATGGTTAAGTGATCAATCTCCGCCCATAGAAATAAAGCATATTTCATGACCAGCCATTTATCTCTTTAAAGAGCACTCACAACAAAATGATTAATCACTGCTATTAACAATCTTACATTTAAGAAAAATATCTCTACTATATAGTAAAACATGTTAATAATGTAGAAAGTGAGGAGAATGCCAACCCTTGCATATTGTACAACTCCTCAATGATGTGTTGCCATCTTGTTTGTTCTTCAGCTTTAATAATAATGGTTCTGAGTAGGCTAAAAATTTGAGCTTTTTTCCCTTTTGGTCAATAAAAGAAAGCTTGACTCATTAGAAAAGTGAGATGAAATAGATTTTTTTTAAAAAGTTTCCAAATGTTTGTAGTGAGTTGGAAGTTGAAACCATGGTTGGGATGTGGGTTGGAAGGTCTTCATCTTTGTTGAATGCTTTCTTCTTTTCAAGCAATTTGGAAGCTAGAGCTAACTCAGTTTGCTTATGTGTTTACTAATGTTATTTAAATTTAATTATAATAATATATAAAACTATTATAAAATATATTTTTAATATTGAAAAAACTATTATATATTTTATTTATATTTCCTTTAAGAAAAATAAGTTCAATTATATGGAGAGATAAATATTAAAATTATACATAAACTTTCATCTGATATGCAATTTGATATATAAAGATTGATTTTATGCAATTATACATATTAGACTTTGATATTGATTTTGGAATTTTAATAGTGCTAGAAACAATGTTGAAGACCAGTGCCAACTACTTCAGGCTCTGAGTATGAACAAGGTAGAAAAACAATGAACACTCAATATGTTTAAGCAGTTTGGTTTCCCTACATTTATGGGGCTTTTGTCTAGAGAGATAATCCACTATTTTAGCAACTCATAAAACAAGTGATTACAACATCTAACGCTCACTAGATTAGACTTTTCACTTTTGTACTTAAGATCTAGATAACTCTCCTCTGGCAGACTTGATTTTTCACAAAATGCACCCAACTAAAACGTTTCTCAATGAACAATAATAAGTGTTTCTCAGTTCACGACATCATCTATACAAATACAAGTCTCAATAAATAAGGAATCATGACTTGCTAACATACTACATCAATAACAATCAATCTTCCCATGAAACTAGTAAGATAATATGCATAAAGAATATCATCAACCAACTCAATATAAGTCTTGAATCTCCAGGATATACAAAAAGACATATCATAATCTAGAAGCATTTTTTTACATCCATATTAATTGAGTACAACATCCTTCAATTGCAATGTACTCAACTTTTGCAGCGGGCAAAAAGATAAAATTATGCTTTTTTGTTATACCAAGAGACTAGATACATGCTCCACAAATGCTTTTTGGATCATCCAAATTCCCTTCCTAGTTAGCACCAAAGTACCTTACAAGATTGTGATTAGTGTTTTTAGTGAATCAAATGCTTAAAATTAATGTACTAATGACATATCTTATAAGTCTCTTAACTGCTTTCTAATGAGACTCCTTTGGTAAAGCTTGATATCTTGCATATATTATAACATTATGAAAAAGATCAAGTTTGTTGGTTGTAAGATATAGTAAACTTCAAATCATTATTTTGTACATGGCCAAATTTGTTGGCACACCATATTCATCCTTGGTGATTTTGTCATTTAACCCAATTGGTGTTCCAAGAGATTTTATAGTTTTTAACCCAAACTTTTTTAATGATCCACAAGCATATTTTTCTTGACAAATGAAAGTGTATTCATTAAGTTGTTTAAAAAGTTAACTCACCAACTACGCTCATCTCAAATTCAATTTTCACGAGGTTAACAAAATCCGCACATGCTTTAGAGGAGGTTGAACCAAATATTATATAATACATTTTCAAGACAACTAAGCCAATATGCACATTAACAATTTATTGATTCATTCTTGTACTTATTCATAAATCATAGGTGATAACACCTCTTACTCATGTTTATACCACTTAATTCCAACTTATAATATTATGGTGCAAAGCATTTTCAATCCATACTTACCAACAATTCCCTTATAACACATTTATCACTATCAAGTGCTATTTACAATATGCTATCCACTTAATTAATGTATTTACCATTTCATTATCTTTAGCTTATGCCATTTGTCTTTTTAATACTACTAATACGATTCCTTTACTTCGCAATTTGCATTGGGTTGATTATTTGTGTGTGTCAAATTATAGAGTACAAATTTAAAGGTTAAAATGATTCTACTTTTAATTTTATAAATTTAGACTCTCTACTTTTTGGATTTAAAAATTTAGGTCCAATTACTACCATGGTTAAAACTCTTCTATTAAATTCACTAATGTGATATTTTGAAATTAAAAAAAATCGCTTGGTAATCATGTAACAATAAAAATAATATTGAAATGTTATATGGACTATTTTCTTAAAAACATTCATTCTAACTCGTCAGGATAAAATAATATTTTTTGTTGGAATATTGTTCCTAAGAAACATTGACGTCAGTATTTTGTTTAAAATAGTTAATAATATTAAATATTTAGACTAACTAATGACATTATAAATGTAGAAAAATCAAATTACGTAAAAAAAAAAAGAGTATATAGATTGAATCCCAAGTTTTAGCAGAGTATAAGGCTAAAACTGAAGTTTGATCTTGTCTTGATATATATATATATATATATATATATATATAAAGCAAGGTAAATCTAAAAGAAATAGAAAGCTATGTATTTATCTCTAAGACCTTTAGAGCATTTAGATTATATATAATCAAGAAATATTTTAATAAAAAATTAATGATATTAACTATTTTGACTAATTAATAACATTATAAAAATACAGGGATCAAATTACATTAGAAATGAAAGTGTAGCAGTGAAAATCTAAATTTAGGCATAGTAGAAGAATCTAAATTAAAATTTAATCATTTTTCTAAAACTACAAAAAAAAGGGTATGATTGACACGAACCTAAAAGAAACAGGAAACCTCATGTCGGTCTTTAAGACTCTTAGGGTAGTCAAATTACATATAACAATGTAACGTTTTAATCGAAAAGTTAAAGATATTAATTAGTTGGACTAATTAACATTATAAAACTATAAGGACCAATTTATGTTAAAAATTAAAGTATAAAGGCTAAATATCAAATTTAGACATATTAAAGGGACCAAAATTGAAATTTTATTATTTTAATAAAATGAAAAAAAGAAGAAGCATAGTTTGGATTTGCCACATTAAAGTAGAAAGGACCTTCCATTTATATATAGTTATATAGATTAGATTAGTTATATAAACTTTTATACATATTTGCAACAACATAATCAAACAAACATAAAGTAATTGGAATTCAATGAACACTTACAATACTTCTAGTTATTAGCATCGACTTCACTCTTTTCCTAAATCAAGCACCTTTTCCTTTCATTTGCTACCACTTCCTTTTTCTACCTACTTCTCTTCATTAAAAATCAGAATTAAGCAATATGAACTTATAGTCAATATATATAACATAAATTATAACTGTAAAATATATGAACTTAAACTAAAAAATGTATATATGTATTAGGTTTTATATTTTTTTATTCAAAATTTCAGAATATTTTTTTTTAGTATTTTCAATTGTTTAGAAGTTTTATATTTCTTAGTCAATAAGAAAGGTTAGTTCAACCAGAACTATATTTTGCTTAGATTAATTAGAGTTTCATTATACTTAGAAGATTTATTTTGATGTAATTGGCTAGCCTATATAAAAACATCTTCATTATTCATTAGGAGGACCCTTCATTATTTGGTTCAATACAACTCTTTGAGTTTCTTTCTTTGCAAGATGTCTCTCTTGTTTGTTTTAGAAGTTTTCTTCTTGGTGTTCTTCTTGAAGATGTGGGAAGCTTTTCACCCTCCAATTTACTAGGGTTCGGCCTTAGGGGGTTGGTTAAAACCATGTGTGATGCTTCTTGAAGATTCTTCTTTAAAGGGTTTCATAGGGCCTCGCTTTTTCATCACCTTTCATCTAGTCCTTTTCCATCTTTTCCATATCTTTATTAATCTTGACTATGTTCATTAGAACCTTTTTTTTCTCTAATGCTTTATCTTCTTGTTCGATTTCAAGTTTCAAGATCCTAATTTTTCCATTCAAGTTGCTTAGTCATTGAGATAGAGTTTTCTATTCAATTTGGTTTTCACTTGCCTTGAACAACTTGAATTTGATCCTATTTGATGTGCCCCTACTACCCTTGTATCATTTGGTAGAAGATTTCAAACCTCTGAGTATCCCTAAACTTGTGCTTCATTAGTTTTCTTACTGAAAAATATTTCAAGTGTCTCCAAACTTTTTTTTAGAAAATTTACATCAGTTAATTAGACAGAGGGGTGAATGATCTTATTTTGACCTTAAATTTTAATCCTATACTTTTTACACTAGATTACAATGAAAAAAAATTCTTGCAAAAAAAGAAAGTAAAAAAGGTCAATAATTTTGAAAAAAAATCAAAAAAAGAAAAAAAATCAAAAGAAATATTGTCATTGAAATTTAGTGCCCAAAGTTTCGAGATCTTAAATTCATTAATTGTGGAGGCATCCCACAAAATTCGTGATTTTAGCACGTTAATAACATTAAAAACTAAAAATTCGAGTTGTTTCGCAGTTTTTCGAGGTTTAGGGCAAATCTGAATTTTTCTTCGATTCGTAGTCTTAGAATTTCTTTTCTTTTGTTTTTATTAATTCTTTTATGCTAACTAATGCAGTCTCTTTTCCATGTGTTAGTAGAACGAAGACGTTTCCTACCTCCGTACGACTTAATTCAATTGGTGTGGCTTAATTGTTGCAAGCAAACGACCTCCCTTAATTTTAGAAATTTTTGGACTAAACTTGAAACTTTGAGGATTAGCAAGTTTTGGATTCTTATTATTTCTCTTTAATCTTTAGAGTGCTAACCCCTTTTTGGAGTTAATGACGAGGTTCGCTTTGTTTGAGTATTTAAGTTTTCAGGATGATTCACAACAGTTTCGAACACATGAAATCGAGCTAACAATGAGAATGAGGCGAATCAACCCATAATCACTTTGGAAAATGTTTTGGGTCAGTGCAATAAAAATACTCGTGATCTAAATGAGCTAAGAGATGAGCTTGAAAAGAAGTTTTATAATGTTGATTCTTGGCTTGGCAATCTTACACTTAGATGCGTACTATACAGCACCACTATGAATGAACAATTTAGTGTTCTTTCTTATAAATTGTGTAATTCATCTCATTCAAATAAAATTGGTTGAACTATTGAATTTTCTCTATTAATACTTTTGATAATACGACTACTAATAATCATATAATATAGACTTCTTCAGTAAAACTGAAGTTTTTTATACCTACTTTTTAGAGTAAATAGGATTTGAATGCTTATTACGATTAGAAACAGTGAAAGCCCCAATTAAACCATTAAAGGACTTGGGCTTCTCTTAATGGTTCAAGTTAAAACAAGTTCAAGTTCACTAGGTGGAATGGTTAATTGGGCTCCTCTTAATAGATCAACAAAGTCCTGAAAGAAAGCAACTAGTCCACGAAAACTCCGAATGCTAACACTCTTCAGAATATTTTATTTTACAAGGTTCAATTCCTATTTTTATTTAAAAGATCCTTTTTACTTAATTTCCTTCAAGATTTTGGGCCAATTCTTCGAACTACAAGTTATCAAAGTTTCATTCTTAGAGGGTCAGTTAGAGTCATTGATTTTGTTAGAAAATCTTTCTCGAAAGGTTCAATTAGAAGATTATCCATCTATCCATCTCTATCAGTTTATTTATTCCATATTCCACCTTATTTTGATTTTTTTATTTATCTTTTCTTATTTTCTTCAAAAGCATTGTTATTCTTCTTCTATTCTCTTTTATTGTTCGTTTAAGGCTTAAGATTCACTTTGCTTTTTGCCCAAAACATTAGGATTCGGTCTAGAATCATAATATTGCATGAAAAAAATAATTTCTTATGTCATTTTTGGTAGTACAAATCGTAGTATAGTTACATCATAATTTCCTATGTCATATTCATATGATAAAATTAATTTCTAAACAAGTAACAAAAATAAAAACCAAAATCAAATCATCATATGTATTATGTTAATCTAAAAATGTAGTTAATAATACAACTATTAATAAAAATAAAAAGAAAAATAAATAATATTTGTTAGCTTATTTCCTCTTTAATATTTAATATATGCTCATTATCATCATTATTAGTCATTGACTGAGTTCATTATTTGAATTTGAATATGCATCATTAATATTATCGATATCTCATTTCATGTACTTTTTGAAGTATGAAGGTGAAAATATTTTTTAGAATAACAAATGTCTTCTCAACCATATTTCAAAACCTCGAATATCTCAAATTAAAGAGTTCACGAGCTGTCTACTGATAAATGCTAAATTATACATATTTTTACCTCTTATTTTGCCTATATTTTGGATGAATTATTAATGATTTAGTGAGAATTGGTGCTCTTAACCTTTCTTTTTCATATCTTATACTCAGAAGAGTATAGGGAAGAGAAAAGAACCAAAAATGGATCAAAAATAAGAAAAATGGGCCAAAAATAGCTTAGCGCACGGCCCAAGGATTTACCGCATGGCCGTGGCACACGGCCGTGTAGCATAACAACCACACGGTCCAACCCCGACAAGCACGGCTAGGCCACATGGCCGTGCCCCATAAACAGAATATCACACGGCCTCTGTCGAAGTCACACGGGCATGGCACACGGGCGTGTTCTAGTCATGAAGAAGGGGAATTTCACTCAAATTGGGATGCTTAGAGGCTAAGAAAGGCTCCCCACAAGCTCTCTATATAAAGACCTCATGAGGCAGAGGCAAAGGGACGTTTTTAGATATATTTTTCTTCTCGTTTTTCTGCCACACTAAAGGTAGAAGCAAGGGATTACTCCAAAGGAAAAGCCGATTAATTCATCTCAGAAGCTGGAATTCTGCAGCAACATAGAGGATCTCCCTAAATTCCTGCAGGGGTTTTTGGTTTCTTTTATGTTTTGTTGTTCTATATCTTCTGAGATGTTTTCTTTCTTCATTATGAACTAAACCTCTCAAATACTTGAGGGGGATGAAACCTAAGACAGATCTTGTTAATTATTCTTGATTTATTTGATAAATACTTAAATTGTTCTTAATTATGCGTTCTTCATTCTTGATTTAATAATCTTAAGTATTATTTCAAGAATTAGATGTGCTTATAGCAGAGGAGCAAAAGTCCCTGTGATAAGAGTAGATCTACTATAACTAAGCGGAGTTGCATGCAACCCTAGACATAGGGCGACATAAATCTACCGGATTAGGGTCAAACCTAATATGGGGAGCCATAGATCAAATTAATACAACCTAGGGAGTTAATTAATAAGGGAACTTTAATTAACAACTTAGGCCTAGTTGCTCTTCACCTCGACGGAGGGTTTAGCATAAATTAGGGATCTCTACGGATCAAGTCAAGTAAGGAAATCATATAGTTCAAGAAAATAATAACAAGTGAAGTCTAGGTGGATTCTCCCTTGAGTATTGTCCATATTAATTAGCTTTTCCCTAAAAAGTTTTCCCAATTTACTTTTTACGCTTTCTTAGTTAAATTTAGAATTAGTTTAAACAAACCTCTTTTATTTTTAGGCTAGATAATAGAAAAGAAGTAAGTACTAGTACTTTTGGTTCCCTTGGGTACGATAACTCGGTCTTGCCACTAAACTATACTACTGTTCGACAGGTGCGCTTGCCTCAACGTCGTGATATTAGTTAGTTTTGGTGAAATCAAGTCTTTATAAATTTTATTACTTCATATCACGTGATACCAAGTTTTTGGCGCCGTTGCCGGGGAACTAAAATATTACGAAAGCTCAATTTCTATTACTTTAACCATTAATATATATATATATATTTATTTATTTTTCTTTTATTTTTATTTTTAGTTTTTATTTATTTTTATTTTTATTTTTCTTTTCTTTTAAATTTCTGAGTTTTCTTTCTTTTAGGTATTTTTAGTTTATGACTAGAAACAACCCAACAGGACCACTACTTTTCGACGAAGATCTAGAAGCGACAGTTCGCAAAAATTGCAGGGAAATTAGACGCAGTCTACATTATCCAGAACAAGAACCTGAGCAAGAGCCAGAACCTACAGACGAGATGGGAGCAAATCAAAATGTTCCACCACCTCCCGCAATAGTCGTGCCGCCAGCAAATCAAGAAGAAGCTCCTCGCACTATGTATAATTATGCAAAACCTAGTTTGGCTGGTACCCAAACTAGCATTCTTAGACCAACTATTGCTGCTAATAATTTTGAGTTAAAGCCTAACACTATTCAGATGATACAGCAATTGGTGCAGTTTGATGGTTTACAGGACGAAGATCCAAACTCACACATAGCCAATTTTTTGGAACTTTATGATACCTTCAAAATAAATGGCGTTTCTGATTATGCCATTCGATTGAGGCTATTTCCATTCTCTTTAAGAAATAAAGCCAAACAGTGGTTAAATTCTTTACCACGAGGCTCAATTACCACATGGGAGCAGATGACTAAAAAATTTTTACTCAAATATTTTCCTGCAGCTAAAACAGCCAAATTACGAAACGATATTTCTTCTTTTGTGCAGATATTTCTTCTTTTCTGCAGAAGGATTTAGAAACACTATACGATGCATGGGAGAGATACAAAGATCTTTTGAGGAGGTGCCTTCATCATGGTCTACCTTTGTGGCTACAAGTTCAAACCTTCCACAACGGTTTAAATCCGTCAACTAGACAAATGATCGATACAGCCGCAGGAGTGACGATCAATAATAAAACACCTGAAGCAGCTTATGAATTTATTGAAGAGATATCATTGAATAATTATCAGTGGCAAGTCATGAGGACAAAGTCAACAAAAGCCGTAGGAGTTTATAATATTGATGCTGTCGCCATGCTTACCAACCAAGTAGAACTTTTGAATAAAAAGTTTGATAATTTTGTTAGTTCTACGCAGGCACAATCAGTGATGCAATGCGACACGACTCAAGGAAACACGTTTAATCTAGATTCGTATCTTATGGACACAGTATGGAAAAAGAACAAGCCAACTATATGGGTAACAATTCTAGATCTCAAAATAACCCTTATAGTAATACTTATAATGTAGGTTGGAAAAATCACCCAAATTTTTCATGGGGAGGACAAGGAAATCAAGGACAACAGCCTCCTCCAGAATTTCAGCAACCACCAACGCAACATGAGAAGAAGCCGAATCTTGAGGAGATGTTTACCAAATTTATGGCCGCATCAGAGACACGTTTTCAAAGCACTGAAACGGCACTGAAAAACCAGCAAGCATCAATTCAAGGGCTTGAAAACCAAATTGGTCAACTTGCAAAATTAATCTCAGAAAGACCACAGGGAGGATTACCAAGTAATACTGAGCCAAATCCCAGAAAACATGTCAAGGCGATTACTTTAAGAGATGGAAAGGTCCTAGCCGAACCTGAAAAGAAGACTATCCCAGAAATTTCAGAAGAAAAGGTAGCAGAACCCGAGGATAACACTCCACAGCCACTCAAGGAATACAAACCGCGCATCCCATATCCGACAAAATTGAAGAAAGACCATACAGACGCTCAATTCGGTAAGTTCCTTGAACTTTTCAAACAATTACACATTAACTTACCTTTTGTTGAAGCAATTTCATAGATGCCGAAGTATGCGAAGTTCCTTAAAGAACTTCTGACAAATAAAAGGAAATTGGAAGAATTGGCCACGGTAGAACTCAACGATGAATGCTCAACTATTCTCCAAAATAAATTACCAGCAAAACTAAAAGATCTAGAGAGTTTTACTATCCCTTGTCTGATTGGTAGTTTACTTATTAATAAAGCTTTAGTTGATTTAAGTGTTAGCATTAATCTCATGCCTTACAAAATGTTCAAACAACTAGGTCTCGGGGAACCCAAGCCCACTAGGATGAGTATTTAATTAGCCGATAGATCTGTTAAATATCCTAGGGGAATCATTGAAGATGTGCTAGTAAAGGTAGATAAATTTATATTCCCTGTTGATTTTGTTGTGCTTGACATGGATGACTATATTGTAGTACCTTTGATTTTGGGACGACCATTTTTAGCCACTGCTAGAGCTGTTATTGATGTAGGGGATAGCAAATTAGTACTTAGAGTTGGCGAGGAAGAAGTTGTCTTTAAAATTTATGATGCCATGAGATTCTCTAAAGAACAAGATGATTCGTGTTATTTTATTGATATTATTAATTATTTTGTTCAAGATAATCTCTAGGAACTTTCTCTCATAGACACGTTGGAACAGTGTCTCGTTCAAGGTGGGGGGAAAGATGAAACCACTCTTGAAATCGAGGAAGTAAGGAAAGAATTAGATTATAATAAAATCATCGCTAGGCACATAAGTTATGAGAATTTAAAGATGAGTGATGAATTGAGACAGAAACCTTCCATTACTAAACCCCCTAAATTAGAACTAAAACAACTGCCAGATCATTTAAAATATGCCTTTTTAGCGGAAGAATCAATTTTACCAGTCATTATCGCATCTGATTTAAGCCTTGCAGAGAAAGAGGAACTACTCCATGAGTTAAGAGAACACAGACGTGCTATAGCTTGGAAAATTTCAGATATCAAGGGAATTAATCCTTCTTTCTGCACCCACAAAATTTTAATGGAGGACGAATTCAAACCATCAGTGCCAGCACAGAGACGATTGAATCCCAACATGAAAGAAGTTGTAAAAGCCGAGGTAATTAAACTTCTAGATGTAGGTATTACCTATCCTATTTTTAACAGTTCTTGGGTAAGTCCTGTACAGATTGTTCTTAAGAAAGGAGGATTGACCGTGGTGTCTAATGACAAGCAAGAGTTAAAACCTACAAGAACAGTTACAGGATGGAGAGTTTGCATTGACTACAGGAAGCTAAACGATGCCACTCGAAAAGATCATTTCCCATTGCCTTTTATTGATCAGATGTTGGAAAGATTATCATGTCATTCCTAGATGGCCTCTCTGGTTACTTCCAGGTCCCGATAGCTCTAGAAGATTAGGAGAAAACTACATTCACATGCCCATGCGGTACGTTTGCTTATCGCAGAATGCCTTTTGGTTTATGTAACGCTCCTGCTACTTTTCAGCAATGCATGCTAGCTATTTTCAATGAATTCGTGGAAGACATCATGGAGGTATTTATGGATGATTTCTCAGTTTTCAGTAATTCTTTCCAACTTTGTCTTAATAATCTAGAACGTGTTTTGATCAGATGTGAAGAGACAAATTTAGTGCTAAACTGGGAAAAATGCCATTTTATGGTTCAAGAGGGTATTGTTTTAGGACATAAAATTTCTAGCAAAGGGATAGAGGTAGATAAAGTGAAAATTGAAACTATTGAAAAACTACATCCTCCTAATTCAGTTAAGGCTATAAGAAGCTTTTTAGGACACGCCGGTTTTTATCGAAGATTCATTAAAGACTTTTCTAAAATAGCTAAGCCTTTAACTAAATTATTAGAAAAAGACATACCCTTCAACTTTGACCAAGAATGTCTGGAATCTTTCAACAACCTTAAGGAAAAGTTAGTTAACGCCCCGATTATGATTTCACCTGATTGGAATCTACCTTTTGAACTAATGTGCGATACAAGTGATTTTACAATAGGTGTAGTTTTGAGACAGCGAAGGGACAAACACTTCCAGCCGATCTATTATGCTAGCAGGACCTTGACAACTGCTCAAGCAAATTACACGACCACAGAGAAAGAATTGCTAGCTATTATTTTTGCATTTGACAAATTTAGATCTTATTTAATTTTGTCAAAAGTCATTATTTATACTGATCATTCAGCTCTTCACTACCTCTTAACTAAAACTAATGCAAAACCTCGATTGATAAGATGGATTCTATTGTTATAGGAATTTGATTTGGAAATAAAGGACAAGAAATGAGTCGAAAACTTAGCAGCAGATCACCTCTCAAGGCTAGAGACCGCACAGCCCAAATATCTAAACAAGATGAACGATTTGTTCCCTGAGGAACAACTCTTAGCCTTAGCAGATACGACACCTCCTTGGTTTGCTGATTTTGCAAATTATTTAGCGGCTAACATAACCCCAAAAGGGCTAAACCATCAGCAAAAGAAGCGATTCTTTGCTGATGTGAAAAACTACTTTTGGGAAGATCCTTTTCTTTTCCGAATTTGTGCAGATCAGGTTATACGAAGATGCGTTGATGACACAGAAACATATCAAATTTTGAATCACTGCCACTCATGACCCACAGGAGGACATCACAGTGGAACTAGAACTGCTCATAAGGTACTCGAATCAGGTTTTTAATGGTCTACACTTTTCAGAGATGCCAACAGGTATGTGACCTCTTGTGATAAATGCCAACGAACATGTAATATCTCTTAGCATAATGAAATGCCTCAGAACTATATACTTTTATGTGAAATATTTGACATATGGGGTATTGATTTCATGGGTCCATTCCCTAATTCAATTGGGAATAAATACATACTAGTAGCAGTAGATTACATGTCAAAATGGGTAGAAGCCCAAGCTCTACCTACAAATGATGCTAGGGTGGTAGTACACTTCTTGCAAAAACTTTTTTCTCGATTTGGAACACCTAGGGTAATCATTAGTGATAGGGGTACACATTTTTGCAATATTCAATTTGAAATGGTTTTGAAAAGGTATGGAGTACACTATAGAACAGCTACCCCTTACCACCCACAAACCAGTGGCCAAGTCGAAGTGACAAATAGAGAGCTGAAACGTATCCTAGAGAAGACAATAGAAACAAATAGGAAAGACTAGTCAAGAAAATTAGATGATGCATTATGGGCTTATAGAACTAATTTCAAAACACCCATAGGAACATCTCCCTATAAACTTGTTTATGGAAAAAACTGTCATCTATCATTTGAACTTGAACATAAAGCATTCTGGGCTATAAAGTTTTTAAACTTTGATTTTAAAAGTACAGGAGAAAAGAGATTAATGTAGTTGAATGAGCTTGATGAATGGCGCTTCAATGCTTACAAGAACTCGCGACTATATAAGGAAGCCATGAAGCGACACCATGACAAAAGGCTGAAACAACCAAAGCAATTCAAAACAGGTGATCTCGTCTTATTCTACAACTCAAGGCTGAAACTATTCCCTGGAAAACTCAAGTCAAGATGGTCAGGTCCATTCACTGTTCTAAATGTCTTTCTATACGGCACCATTGAGGTAACTCACCCTAACCACGGTATGTTCAAGGTAAACGGCCATAGGCTTAAACATTATAGAGGTGAGAATTTTACAGAAAACAGGGAGGAGCTTCGGCTCCATCACACCCCTTCTTGACACATCCAGGTAAAGTCGAGCTTAGACTCTAAATATGCACTTCTCGGGAGGTAACCCGAGTACTAACTTAGTAACTTTCTTTTTTTAAAATTTTTTAGTATTTTTTCATGCATAAACTAACTTTTTGAATGCAGAAATTTAGGACCACACGGCCAGGCACACGGGCGTGCCTTAGGCCGTGTGCGCACTTGAAACAGGGCACGGTCGTGGACCCAGACCGTGTACAAACAGAGCAAAATTTCCTCAAAACACGGGCCATCGATAAAACCCCACGACTGTGCGATATGGCCGTGGCGACCTTACGAATTCCACATGGGCTATCAATACCTCCCCCACGGCCGTGCTATATGGCCATGGCAACCCTGCAGTATCAACACGGGCTTGCACAAATCCCCATGCCCGTGTCTCTAGCCCGTAGAAGGCACTGCCAAATTTCACACGCCCGTGGCACATATCACACGACCGTGGGATACACGAATACGATCGCACACGGCCGTGGATACTATCACACGACCATGTGAGTGACGAAGACTTGATCGCACACGGCCGTGCGAATTAACCACACGGGCGTGCTCATCGGGACATGGTGCGCTAAAACCTCTAATTTTCGAAAAACACAGGCTGAATACGACTCACATGGGCGTGTGACATGCCCGTGTGACCCAAAATATATAAATAGGAGGTATTTTTCACTCTCCCTTTTCATTCAAACCCTAACATTTCTTACCCAAACTCCCCCCTAAACCACCACAAACGCCGCCACAACCCTCCAAACGCCACCATACCAGATTTCATCCTCCCCACGCCTGTGTAACAGCCCCCCACGACCGTGCAAACTCATAATTGGTTCTATTTTCTCATTTTTCTCATTTATTTTGTTTTATTTCACTTCTTTAAGTTTTCATTTATTTTTGCTTTAGTCTAATTCTTGATTTAAGCATGGAATTAGGAAATATAGGATGAATACTCTAGAATAATATAGAATCAATTAGGATTACATGCCACTTAATTTTATTTTTACTTGCCATTCAGATTCCATTTTATTTTACCACTTGGACACATATTTGTATGCCATATTTTCATAAAAATCACTATATATACCCATAATTCCTAGTTTTCTTAGTTATAAATTTTTAATATGATTAGATTTTACTATTCAGGTTACTTCTCATTTGTTATTTTAGGAAAAATATCAATTTTAAATTATTTCTAATCTTAATTTTTAGAACTAATGCTCGTGTTTTGTTATTTCAGATACTATGTCATCTTTACGTGCCAGAAAAGCTGCTGTCCCCGCTTCTAAAAAACGAAAGGGACCCGAAAGTTCTTCATCGAGGCCCACCTCCGAGACACGCCACCCGTTCCTTATATTTCCGCAGGACTCTCAGGAGGAACGCTACCAGTTACTCCGAGCACGCACTATCTCGATGGGCCGATACATTGACTGGGAGGCCCTCGCGTAAATCAACCTAGTGGACGATGTCTGAGCCCTGCTAGCCACCGACCCATGGGACCAGTTCTTTAGGATTGTGGAGCCCACCTACCTAGAACTCACTCTCGAGTTCTGCTCTACATTCTACCTCCAGACCGTCATGAACAGATTCGACGATCTCGGCACGGTCCAATTCCGATTAGGAGGTATTGTGCGACAACTAAGTGTCCCAGAGTTTGGCGCAGCTCTCGGTCTCTATACCGAGTAGTTCATGGCAGAAGAAGACTTCCTCACCCTCTCTCGTCGCATCTACATCCGGCCCCTCGACTGCTGGAACTAGATCGCCCCAGGACGGTAAGTTTATAACCCCAGCGTCAGCAAGGCGACCGCCCTCCCTCCTTCTCTCAGGTATATTCACGCCCTCCTTGCTCACACCTTAACAGGTAGACGGGAGAGTACAGGCGTCGTCAACATTCACAATGTCTATTTCCTCTGGTGCATGGCCAATGGCCACCCCATCGACCTCGCCTACTTCATAGCGTTGGCCATGCAGCATCAGACTGAGAGGCACCGGAGAGGTGTCATTTCTATGGGCCCGTACATCACGAGACTAGGCTGTTACTTTGGCCTATTCAACACTGTAGCCCAGACCTCCTCCTATACCTTACTTGGCCAGATGTCCTCCCAAGGCATCCAGAGCATGCTACATATGAGGATGGTAGAGCGACACCCATGTGGCGACCACTTTCACTTCCGCCTTGTCTAGGAAGGCGAGGACCAAGAGGACGTTGCTGATAACGTCCCACCGCCACCGCCAGCAGAGGATGAGCTTGCCGAGCCACCACGCCCCAGACGACCCGCCCAGACAGCAGCCCCACACGCTGACATACACGAGTGCCTAAACCGATTTGAGCAGTGCCTCGATTACATCGATGCCACTTTAGCGCAGATATGTCAGCACCTCGGCATCACCCCACCGCCACGAGATCCATCAGAGGACTAGATCATCTTTTATCTTTATTTTTATCTTTATTTTATTTTATCTTTTATTATTTTTAATTTATCCTAACTCTTAAACACTGATCCTTATTTTTACATTTTCTTCTAACTTTATTTTCTGTTTTAGGTTTATTTTTAATTTTTTTCAGTTCAGCCTTTTCTTTTTCTTTATTTATATATATATATTTATTTTACTTTCTTCGGCCACCTCCTAATGAAGTAACCCCTCTTCATTTTAACCTCCCACGACTAATTAAATCCATTCGCAGTTTCAAAGGAGCCTCACAGCTCGAATCTCTATGAAAATGGGAACACAGTGCCACACCTACCGGCTCTTCCTATCTCACAATTCATCCTAAATTCAGGGAGTTTTCAATTCTCTCCCTCTCTTTTGATATTATGCTTTTATTGCTAGATATATATCTTTGTACATTGAGGGCAATGTATATCTTAAGTGTGGGGGAGAAACGTACTTTATTTCAGTATACCTTTCATGAAAACCCCTGAATTTGTACTTCATACATTGTTCTCTGCATTTTCCTCAGTTTCCTATTAAGAATTAATTCTAATTGATTTATGATTTTTATTAATATGTTGAGAATTAAGAAATAGGCAATTGTACTTTGATTATTCAAACTTTAAAAACATTAGGGAATCAAGCATGATAAGTTGAAATTTTTGAGAACCCCATTTTTGCATAAGTTATCTTCCCTAATTTTAAGTATTATCTTGAGATTTGAAATTCACAGGATTGACATCAAAAGCCGTAATTTTTATGAGACTTTTGAACCTTTTGAGCATACATTCTTTCGTGCTCACTTTTATTATTGCTTTGAGTAAGTCAATACTGAATTGTTATTCTAGAACTTGCTTTGATTATACATGTCAAGACCACATCATTGATTTGATATACTGAGATGATAAAGGCACCTAGGATTTAACTCACCTACTCCACAAAAGCCTACCTCTATAATCTAACCCCTAGTAAACCCCATTGAGCCTAACAACCTTTTCCTTGACTTACCCTCTAATTATTAACCAATAACCCATTTTTGTTGAATTTTCCATTCAATTACTTTTGATCCCTATTTTTGTCGAAATTTGAGTTGAATTTATTTAAGCTTTATTCTCTTTTCCAGATGTAAATCTTTACTAAATTTATTATATCACTTGAATTGTTCTTAAAAAAAATATTTGTGTATATACAGTCAATTTCAGTTGTAATGTGTAATAGTTCAACTTAAGTTTTTGCATATTTCTCTCTTAAAGCCACCAAAATGATGTTATTAAGCTTTGAAAATATGTTCCAGTAAATAGAGATTTTTCTAGCTAGATAATTTTCATTTCAATCTCGATTCTAACCCTCTTTTTGTAGCCTTGACAACACCCCTAACCAAGCCCCGTTACAACCATAAAAAGGCCTTTTGATCGATGTATCATATCAAACTATAGTGGTGGATATTTGATTTTCTTACAAGCTTATGGTAATAACTTTCCAGGTTGACTAGAGAGTGCTTAAATTTTGAACCCTAAACACTTTGAGTGGATAGAGTGAACCTTTAGTGAGGATGTCAACTCCTGTTAATTAAGATGGAGAGATAACTACTTAGAAAGAAGGAAGAAACTTATGTTTTCAATGACAAAATTCTCAACTTAAATTGATTGAATCTTTAACGTTCTTCTGATTGAATTTTTCATTGTATGATTACCTGTGGATTAGTTTGAAACATTATTGATAAAGGTTATAGGTTGAGAAGAATGATTCTTATTAGGGATTGAGATTTTGCTTAAGGACAAGCAAAGGCTTAAGTGTGGGGGTATTTGATAAATGCTAAATTATACATATTTTTACCTCTTATTTTGCCTATATTTTGGATGAATTATTAATGATTTAGTGAGAATTGGTGCTCTTAACCTTTCTTTTTCATATCTTATACTCAAAAGAGTATAGGGAAGAGAAAAGAACCAAAAATAGATTAAAAATGAGGAAAATGGGCCAAAAATAGCTTAACGCACGGCCCAAGGATTTACCGCACGGCCGTGGCACACGGCTGTGTAGCATAACAACCACACGGTCCAACCCCGACAAGCACGGCCAGGCCACACGGCCGTGCCCCATAAATAGAATATCACACGGCCTCTGTCGAAGCCACACGGGCGTGGCACACGGGCGTGTTCTAGTCATGAGGAAGGGGAATTTCACTCAAATTGGGATGCTTAGAGGCTAAGAAAGGCTCCCCACAAGCTCTCTATATAAAGACCTCATGAGGCAGAGGCAAAGGGACGTTTTTAGATATATTTTTCTTATCGTTTTTCTGCCATACTGAGGGTAGAAGCAAGGGATTACTCCAAAGGAAAAGCCGATTAATTCATCTCAGAAGCCGAAATTCTGCAGCAACATAGAGGATCTCCCTAAGTTCCTGCAGGGGTTTTTGGTTTCTTTTATGTTTTGTTGTTCTATATCTTCTGAGATGTTTTCTTTCATCATTATGAACTAAACCTCTCAAATACTTGAGGGGGATGAAACCTAAGACAGATCTTGTTAATTATTCTTGATTTATTTGATAAATACTTGAATTGTTCTTAATTATGCATTCTTCATTCTTGATTTAATAATCCTAAGTATTATTTCAAGAATTAGATGTGCTTAGAGCAGAGGAGCAAAAGTCCCTGTGATAAGAGTAGATCTACTATAATTAAGCGGAGTTGCATGCAACCCTAGACATAGGGCGACATAAATCTGCCGGATTAGGGTCAAACCTAATATGGGGAGCCATAGATCAAATTAATGCAACCTAGGGAGTTAATTAATAAGGGAACTTTAATTAACAACTTAGGCCTAGTTGCTCTTCTCCTCGACGGAGGGTTTAGCATAAATTAGGTATTTCTACGGATCAAGTCAAGCAAGGAAATCATATAGTTCAAGAAAATAATAACAAGTGAAGTCTAGGTGGATTCTCCCTTGAGTATTGTCTATATTAATTAGCTTTTCCCTAAAAAGTTTTCCCAATTTACTTTTTACACTTTCTTAGTTAAATTTAGAATTAGTTTAAACAAACCTCTTTTATTTTTAGGCTAGATAATAGAAAAGAAGTAAGTACTAGTACTTTTGGTTCCCTTGGGTATGATAACTCGGTCTTGCCACTAAACTATACTACTGTTCGACAGGTGCGCTTGCCTCAACGTCGTGATATTAGTTAGTTTTGGTGAAATCAAGTCTTTATAAATTTATTACTTCATATCACGTGATACCATCTACTATGCTTGTATCTAACACCATTTTCTAAAATGGTATCATATTTAACGATATGGTACAAAAAAAATCTTTTCTAGTTGCATAATTAACATCTACCTTATAATGGGTTCATAATTCAAATAGTTTGTGCCTTTAATTATAAAACTTATATAAACTTAATTTGGAGAGAGACTTTTACTAGGTTATATTCCCTTTTGTAATATGTCAATTAAGTAAAAATATATAAAAATTATTCTATATAACGTTTATAAAAAAATTATAAATTATCCAAAACTTTCATAACACTTCTTATAAATAATATAATAAGCCATTTTTTATAAATAAGTTATAATAAAAAATTATAATAATTTTTTATTAATAAATATATTATTTTTATAATATATAACATGAACACAAAAATAATTTATGCCCATACTTCTTGAGCATAACTTTTTTTTATAAATTATGACACTCTTATAACATGTAAATTATTTTTCATAATAAATTTTTTAGTCATAATTTTATAATTTTTTAGGATTTAAATAATATAATTTTTTATAACTTTATAAACATACAAATTATTTTTATAATATATTTTTTTAGGATTTATAATATAAATATTTTTTTGCCTTAACTATCCCAATTCTTACCTTCTCCTAATAATTGAAAAGTATAATTAGGTTGCTTAAATTACATCTAATTCAACAGGACTCACCAATTAAATTGTTACCCAAATATACCACACTTATATAATTACAAATAATTTTACTCAAATCTTAATTTTTTTTTAAAAATCAATTTTTGAAAAATCAATATTTAAATATTGAGAACAATAAACATGAGAGAAAATAAAGATCTTTAAAAAAGATCTCTTTTAAGTTTAAGAATCAATGTATTTTAAAGTCAATACTAGAGTTTTTATGAACAACTAAATAATATTTAGTCTTTATACGTAAGATGAGTGAGCAAAACAATTTCTACGTTAAAATTGTACCATTAAATGTTTATTTTAGTGTTTATATTTAATATATAATAACAAATTTAGTTCTCGGTCATATTTATTCAATTTGACCCCTACTCTATTATTGGAAGTGAATTATAAAATTTTGAAACTAATAAAGCTAAAGGGTAAAAAATACCTTAGAAAAAAATTAAAAAAATAATTAACCCTTTTAAAATTTAAAAATTATTTTTTTAAATTATAAAAATTATAAACAAAATTAAAATGTGCTAAAACTATGAACAGTTGGGGGGCATGCTTTAAAGAATAAAATTAGAGGAATTTCCAGTCCAACAAAGAAGGAAGGCGCTGTCGTGAGGTATTCAATTTGTGATGGTTAGAGTGTGCACGCAAATCAAAACTCCTTGTTGACAACATTTAATTTAATGAAAACATTATACTTACACCATCCAATCCCTTTGACGAAACTTATAGAACTTGATGAGCTATGCTTCAATCGAAAGCCTGTCAAATGACTCAATCGTAAAGCCTCAATTTTCCACTCCCATTTTTTCTTCACTTCAAAGCAACATACCATCTGCTACTATAAATCTCCACACAACAATCCCACCCTCACATTCACTCACTGTTACATACTACGCCATACAACAGGAAAGAAGAAATGGTTGTATCCTTTCTTTCCAAACTCTCCATTCTAACATTCGCTGCTTCGGTTCTAGTAGTTTCAGCTCTGGCTCATGATTTCTCCATTGTGGGTTATTCGCCTGAGGATTTGAGCTCGGGGGATAAACTTATTGAGCTCTTTGAATCATGGGTATCCAAGCATGCCAAATTCTATGAATCCTTTGAAGAGAAGCTGTTGAGGTTCGAGGTTTTCAAGGATAACTTGAAGCATATCGACAAGAGGAACAAGGAAATCAGCAGTTACTGGCTTGGGTTGAACGAGTTTGCTGATTTGACCCACGAAGAGTTCAAGAACAAGTATTTAGGACTCAAACCAGAGGTTTTCAAAAAGAACCGATCACCACCAGAAGAGTTCACTTTCAGAGACGACGTTGATTTGCCCAAGTCTGTCGATTGGAGACAGAAAGGAGCTGTTACGCCAGTCAAGAATCAGCGTTCTTGCGGTAGCTGTTGGGCTTTCTCAGCAGTGGCGGCTGTGGAGGGCATAAACAAGATTGTAACGGGGAACTTAACTTCCTTGTCCGAACAAGAGCTGATTGATTGCGACACAAGTTTCAACAATGGTTGCAATGGAGGTCTGATGGATTATGCATTCGAGTTCATTGTCGCCAATGGTGGACTTCACAAAGAGGAAGACTACCCGTACCTTATGGAGCAAGGTACCTGTGAAGAAAAGAAGGTATAGAATAGATACAGGCATAATCATATATCATTTTCATGAAAGCTACACCCTGAATTATTTTGTAAGCAAAAGGCTTATTTGATTAATCATGTCTGGTTTCTCTTCAGGAGGAAATGGATGTGGTGACGATTAGTGGTTACAAAGACGTGCCAGAAAATGATGAGAAAAGTCTATTGAAAGCATTGGCTCATCAACCCCTAAGTGTAGCCATTGAGGCTTCTGGCAGAGATTTCCAATTCTATAGTGGGGTAAGCTTGTTTTCCCATAATTGATTATCATAGAATTTGTTAACACATTGTTAGCTCGTAATTTAAATCTGAGTTTACAGGGAGTATTCAACGGGCCATGTGGAACTGATCTAGACCATGGAGTAGCAGCAGTTGGGTATGGAACATGGAAAGGTTCAGATTACATCATTGTAAAGAATTCGTGGGGACCAAAATGGGGAGAAAAAGGGTACATAAGGATGAAGAGAAACACTGGAAAACGTGAGGGTCTCTGTGGTATCAATAAAATGGCTTCTTACCCTACCAAAAACAAGTGAAGAGCTCTAACCTTAACATATGGGTTCAACCAAAATGTATTTTTTCATTTTATCTTTTTTCCAGACTTGCTTGTATTGATAAAATTTGTTGGCCCTTCTTCGGCCATGTTCCTTGGTTAATAAAATTATAAAAATGGCTCACACTTTCAATTTCGCTTCAACAAATTGAAGCAAAATGCCTCTGGATTATAATTTTCCTCCAATAATTAACAGTAACCAAGATTCAGCATCCAAGTTCACTTGTATCAAACTATCCAGGCAGGGATAGCTAGCATTAATCAACTTCACAAACTGCATATATATACGCGCTACATATATTTGCTAATTTACTGCAGGGTTACTTTAAAATATATATCAAAATTGCCCTAACATGAAAGCTAAGCACATGGTGGTGGGATTTGGGTGCCAATGTATTTAGCCCTAACATTTTTACAAGTGGAAGTGACTTGTTTCTCCCCAGTTGCCAGCTCCAAGTGAACATCTTCAAGGTAAATATCCTGGCAAGGAATCCCTTTGCTACATTCTAGTGCTACTGCCACTGCAGATAACGACGTTCCCTTTATTTTCTTGAAATAAATGTCACTCAGTTTCACTTGAGATGGTCCCTGCACTCAACTCATTTGGTACCCATTTCTTTTTTAGGTCAGTTTCTTTGCAGATATTTTAGAAAGTGTAGGTAGTTTCATAATCTGGAGAGTTTACCATTGGTGTGCAAGATGCAAATGGACAATATGCTTGATCGATAATAATTGGATTGGTCACGTTTTCCATGTTAATGTTTTCGAATGTCATGTTGGTTGCTGCGCTTCTGCCAGGCGAGTTGGCCCATGTTTTGATCCTAATGCCATTTGAGGTCCCTATCATGGTGCAATCTCTAACCACCAAACCACTTACATCACCTTCATCCTTGTATCTTCCGAGACTTCCGACGCTGTTAACAAGCACTCAACAAAATTAACATTTCTTTAGTTTTGTATATTGAAGCAGAGACTAATGGAGTACCTGATGCCATGACCCGGTCCGCAGCTGATGCTTGTTATGGTGACTTGAGAATTCCCTTGCCCTATTGAGATGCAATCATCACCTGTACCTATAAGTGATCGCGAAAAGTAGACACCGGAGCTCCGCTGAATGTGGATACCATCAGTGTTAGGGCTATCTGCTGGTGCTGAAATCTTGATTTTGCTGCCCTTGAAGTTCTTGCATTCGACAAGAGCCATATGGAAGAACTTGCTGTTTACTGATGTTATGCCTCTTACAATAGTCCGATTCATTGCCAAAAACTTCACATTCTGTTGAAAAAGAACTTTTTCTTCATCGGTTTTTTAGGCTAATTCGAAGCTTTGGGGAATAAGATTGTTGATAACATGGACAATTTGCAAACATAGTTGATGAGCTAAATGAATGAAACATACAGTTGGAAGAAGTTTGCAATTGAAGTCTGTGGAGCAGCTATTGTAAGGCCAAGCTTTGGCACCCTGACCATCAAAGGTCCCTCCTCCAGTCAAGGTTAGCCCTTCTATCCATCGAAATTCAACCCAACCAGCACCATCTCCGTATTTAAACAAGTTTGTTGTTGCCTTGAGATAACCCTGGAAGCTTCTTTCTCATTCATGGTAAAAAAAAATAAGAGTGGAAAATGCAGAAAAGGGTAGAAGAATACCTTCATATGGACTATTATTTTAGACACATTTTCGCAGGGGCCCGAAAATTTAAGTGGACCAACCAAATATGTGCCTTTGGGAATCATAATGTCTACCTCACCAATAGCCTGACATGCTTTGTTCCATGCTGATAGGAAGGCCTGGAAACTTGAAAGTAACAAGTTAAACAAAATTATAAATGGGAAAAATAAAATAACATACCAAGTATTGAAGATGATAAGCAGGTGTTTGAATGGAGAAAGAAAGAGAAGGAAACAAAACTTTGGTGTCATCAGTGAGTCCATCGGCTTGAGCACCAAATGTCTTGACATTAAAGAAATGAGAGGTCCTTTGGTTGTTATATGGTAGCAGTTGGGCATGTTGAGATCCTAAACCTGCTGCTGTTGCTCCTGCAGGAACACCAGTGAAGCTAAAGGAAGAAAAGAGCAACAGTAATTTGAAGGGGATGTCAAGGCTCATGTTAATGCAGAATGTGTTATGTCCTTGCTGTTGAACACTGCAGTTGAGTAAAGAGGCAACTAGGTTGGTTTGAAGTCACCATAACTGCCGTTAACTCCCTACCACTACTTCTCAACTTCTTACCCTTAACCTTGTTGATCAATATCCAACCCTAGAATTTGCTCGGTTAACTCCTAGTTTAAATTCATTAGGACTTAAATTCCTCCGCTACTTCAAGTGGACAATATCTGTCTTGCTCGCATGAGTTTTTTTAACAACATATCATAGAGTTAATTGAAGTAATCATTTAGATTTTTCAGACAAAATTTGCCAATATTTTGCTTAGGATATAAATACATAACTAATCGGTGCCCTCGTTTCACTTGGAGACATTTATTATTTGATGTTAGATCTGGAATACAATGAAACTTAACCTCTGCTATAATTGTTATCAGTATCTCGTTAGAATAGGTTTGTCACCCTTCTTCACCTATTTGCAATTTTGTTGGCTACAACCTTGCCCGAATGCAATACTTCGTTAACTATGGACCTTATAGACATATGCATACGAACACGTGGAATACCTCAAATTTACCTCGTCAAGGACAAAGGTTTAATCAGTTTTTGAATGGAGCACACGAACCTCATCTAGTCTATGTCAATCCTATTTCCACTCATTTAGAAGGTTAATATGCTCCTTAAGTAGCTAATTGTGAGAAGATAACTGTAGCCCACGTGTCCTTATAAACCCTACCACTTGGTATGTCAGCCAGACTTGTATTCCTAACCCAACACGTCCTTATAAACCTTATAGTGACAATGATGAGAACTGGTATTGTCAACAACTTAATGTAAAACACTACATCCCCCATCAAACATACACCCAATATCAACATCTAATGAACAAATTGCCTAGATTCTTAACTCGAACCTTAACTTTTTCTCCCAACAATTTTTGAAGCTGCAAGAACAAATGAGAACCGTAAGGGACTAAATTGTTACGAAGTGGCCATCCATGCAATGGCAAACACAGACCACACACCTGCAAGCTCATCAAATGTGTGAGCTCACTAAAACTACGAAGTCACCAAAGGTGCAAGCCCTGTTAGGAGAGCTTCTACATATGAGCCCTTTCTCTGCAAGTTGCCAACTTGCACTAAAACAATGATTATTTTTTATGAGATGTTTTGGTTGCTGCTTAGACTAAAATCAGCCAATAAAGAGGCAAGTTGTACTGTACAAGTTCCAAGATTTTCCAAGTTGTAATTAATTTTTATTATTTTCATCTTATTTAAGCATAGTTGTTCCTGTAAACTTATATGTTGTAATGAAAAATAGTAGTTCATAATCTTTTTTACTTCTTTGTTATGTTTTATTCCTTTCTATTTCAATACATTCTTTCATCAAATAACCATCTTTGAGGGCCTTAACCTTTTATTTTACAAAAATATCTTCAGCAAGCTTTTCACCACCTCCACACTGTTTTTACAAGAGAAAACTGTCGTATTTGAGTAGTAAAAATAAAAACTTATCTTCAAGCCTTTGATCTTTGGGAGGTCGTAAATGCTAAAATAGAACTACTAGCCTTGAGAGCAAACCCAACATTTGTTCAAATGAGACAACACAATGAGGAATGTGAAAAAAAATATAAGGCAATGTCTTGCTTACAAAACGGTGTTTCAACTGTAATTTTTACAAGAATTATGGCTTATGAAACTCCTAAACAAGCTTGGGATAAGCTCAAAGAGGAGTTCCAAGGTTTGCAAAAGATAAGGCAGCAACAGTTGATTAATCTTATATGAGATTTTGAAAATCTCAAGATGAAGGAAGCTAAAATTGTAAAGCAATATTTAGACAGAATCATAGCAGTGGTGAACCAGATAAGATTGTTAAGGGACCAGTTCGCGGACAGTCGATTAGTTGAGAAGGTGATTACCACACTTCTTGAGAGATATGAATAAAATATATCCTCACTAAAAGATTCGAGGGATCTTTCAACCATCTCACTCTTTGAACTAATCAATGCTTTATATGCTCAAGAACAAAGAGGGGCAAGTAGAGAAGAGGGGCACGTTGAGAGAGCCTTTCAAGCTAGAAAAAGAGAAGGCTCGAGCTCCTCAAATCAGAAAGGAAAGAAGGGTTGGTCAAATAAGAAATAAAAGTAAAAAAAAAAAAAGACAGTTAAAAGAAAAAATATCCACCATGCTTGCATTGCAAGAAGTTGGGTCACCTTGAGAGAGTCTGTTGGTTCAGGCCTAATGCTCAATGTAGAAATTGCAAGCAGTTTGGCCATGAAAAAAGGGTGTGCAAGAATAAGGGGTATATACAACAACAAAATGCTTAGGCACAAATAGCAGAAGCCAAACAAGAAGAATTGATGTTCGTTGCATCTTGTGAAGCCCAATTCATTGCACCATATGAACCTTCTAACAATGAAAGAAAGAACTGACTTGATAACAATGGTTGTGCAAGTCACATGACTACAGATGCAACTATCTTTAGAAGCATTGACACAAGTTTCTACTCCAAGGTGAAAGTTGAAAATGACTAGTGCATTGAAATAGCAGGAAAGGGAGATGTTTTGATTAAAACACATTAGGTACTAAACTTGTAACTGACGTTCTTTTAGTTCTTGACATAGATCAAAATCTACTAAGTGTAGGTTAGTTGCTCAAGAAGAGATATTATGTGTATTCAAGGACAATAAATGTTTAATCATTAATCTTAGTGGATGTGAGCTCATATAAACAATAATGGTTGATAGAAGTTTTACTATTAATTGGAACTTGGCAACTTCTATTGCTTATACAAGTTCGCTAGATGAAACCAAATTATGGCACAGGAGAATGGGACACATTGACTAAGATCCTTAATTCAAATGTCCAAAAATAATTTGGTTGAAAACTTATCAAGTTGGTTAAAAAATTATCAAGCATTGCTGATCATGAAGAATTATGCCAGTTTGTGAAACATGCGAGGCTTCCATTTCCAACAAACAGAGCATGGCGAGCTAGTGAAAAAAAACGCTTAGTACATATTGACACTTGTGGACCCATTAAAACAACTTCATTAAATGGAAGTACGTACTTTATGGTTTTTATTGATAACTGTACTATTGGGAAATGTGTCCATATTGTAATAAACATGTAATTGTTTTCTGTTTATTTGAACGATGAATAAATAAATAAAGTTAATTTCATATTTCACTATTATGTCTTTAGTATTTCTGTCTTTCATATTTTGTATGCATAGTGAAATTGTGACACGCAAATATTAACTCATTGATTGTTTGAGTTCAAACTGATGGTAAGTGGCACTGTAAAAATGTTTACATTGCGAGAAAGATAACTTACTTTAGTAGATAATCTAAACGAGTCTGTAATCCTGTAAAAGAATCAAAGTAAGCATTTTATTCAAATATTGAGAAGGATTATTATACCGTCTACAATTCTAATTGAGGAGATGGCTAGTCTTAGCTATCAGAGCAGTTGACTCCATGGAGAGAGACAAATATGTATTCATTGGCAGAATGATGCGTTTGACTGGACCCAAGATGAATTAATTCTAAATTTGTTTGTAAATTAATTCACTTGTAACGTTCATGGTGTGATATACCTAAATTCTGAGTTAGTCACTGACCATGCGTATATAACTCATGTGCTTTGATATAAGTGGAAGCTTATGCTCTAAAGATGATAGAGCCGATAACTGATATGTTAGGTACATGACTTGTGTATGGCATGGCTTTACTAGCAATAGTGGAATTTATAGTTCAATTAAAGAGTTAAAAATATCCTCTCATTGGCATTGTGTGAATTGATAAATATGAAACATGGCAACTGGTTGCTAATTTTTGAACGAGCAATTTTTCACAATAATTTGTTGACAGTAATCATATTAATCATTAAGAAGATACAATGGTGACAATGAGATAAAATAGGATTGTATTGAGTGAACAGATTTAACTCAAATGATCAATGATATCATATGAGGGTAACACATACATGACGAAGTCATTTGACAAAGCAGTTGGATGAATTGCTTTCGTAAAGAGTATACGATAAAGAGTTTTCAATCATTGTACTTTTTGTAGACTGACTCCATGATTAAGTAATTGTAAATTATCGAAACAATACTTCTAGACATAATTGCAATTACTAGAGCCTTTGTATATATTTGATTGGTGTAACACTCCTAACTCATATCCGTCGCCGAAACAGGGTTACAGAGCATTACCAGAACTTACGAAATGAATACAAACATTTTATATTATTTTATCATACATGTCAAAAATTTATCGTAAAGTCCCTTATTAGGGCCCTCGAGGCCCAAAATATACATTAGAAATAAGTCGAGACTAAATCAGACATCACCAAAAATCGGGGTATTAATATAATTGGTCCCTCCACTAGCTCAACAAAAACTCGATTGAATTGCATTTGAATCAGAAGAAATTTCTACAAATTTGGAAATAATTTAACTGAGTCGATTTATTCGATGTGGAATTAAATTAAGTGGTTGTAAGAATTGTTCAATTAGAAAATTTGGTTAAAGAATTTTCTTGAAAAATAAATTTGGAAAGTCTTAGTGATTTTTAGGAAAATTAATTTTGATAAAGTAAAATTAAATTAATAAAATTAATTAAAATTAATATGATATTTTTAGAAATTAATTTTCAAGTCAAACAATTGGCCTAATGGGTAATTGAACTTGAAAATTGGACTTGAAATCGTAAATTGGGCTCGGGAGCCCAAAATCAAGACCAAGACACAAAACTGGTCAAATCAGGCTTGGTATGTAAAACCGAGCCAATTGTCCAACCAGTAGCTGAACCAGATCATTCGAGTCGTCACTGGCACAAACCAAATCGGTAGAAACTAAACCAGCTCGAGGTGCCAGTAACTACGACAGCGGCATTCCGGTGGCTAAAAACTGGTCGCGGTGGGTCGTCGACGGTTGAGTAGTGGAGAAATTACAGTCCTACTAGGACTCTATTGGATAATTTGATTTCAAATTAACTATTCTAAAAATAATATTATTTTAATAGATTTAATGTTAAATTTAATTTAATACTTATCTAAATAGTATTATATTAATTTAATATTAAAGTGATTAAGTTTAATTATAGTTGAACTCTCTAAACTCTCCATATATAGAGAGAGCATTTAGTCATTATTTTACACACTTAAATTTAAGAGAAAATTGTAGAGAGAAAATTCTCTAAAAAAATTATTTCAAAAAATTTCTAGAGATATTTTTCTTATTTACAACTTAGCCTAAAAGTTTAGAGAAATTATAAAATTACCCCACTGGTAATTTTTGTGAAAAATTTTATGGTTCGAAGCGAGCCTACTCTCGACAAACGTGAGTTTAAGGATAACAGAGAAGACTACTCGGTCGAAATGTTCATCTTAGATGAATCAAAAAGTTACAATTTTGATTAAGTATTTATTACTTTAGATATTACAACTAAGTTCTTGTTTTGGAAATTTGTTTTTAAAACTTTGATTTTTCCCTAAATTTATTTTTCGTTGCGCTTTTCAAACCTAATTTTCCAACATGTACAAGGTTCTGGTAGGTGTACTATATGAAGAAAAAGTCTAAAGTGGCTGAAATCTTCTTCAAGTTTAAAACTATAGTGGAAAATCAAATTAGTTGTAAACTTAAGATGATAAGGTCAAATAATGGGGCAATGTACACTTCAGAAAAGAGTAAGTGAAAGAAAAAATATAAAAATTATGAATATGGCTCGCTGCTTGTTGCTTAAGAGCAAACTGCCAAATGATTTTTGGGCAGAGTAGTAAACACTATTGTTTACTTGCTAAATAGACTACCAACTAAAGTTGCTGAAGGGAAGACACCATTCGAGGCCTGGTATGGTTTTAAACTCTCTATTTCTCACTTAAGAGTGTTTTGTTGCACGCGTTTTGTTCATGTTCCAGGAGAGAAAAGAAACAAGTTGTACAGTAGATCACAACCAAGAAATTTTGTTCGATATCCCACTGTTAAAAAATGTTATAGAATTTATAATCCTTTCTCTAAAAAGATGATTATAAGTAGAAATGTGAAGTTCGATGAAGGGAAAATTTGGAAATGGAATGCAATAAAGGAGGATATGCGAGAACAATGGGGACTGAAACTCGATCTACAACCCACTGGAGATCAAACTGAAAATAAAGCAATTGATAGTCATCCTGTGCGAGGGACCAGGTTAACCACTAAAGTCTATCAAAGGTGTAACCTGGCGAAGTTGGAACCAGTCACATTCGAATAAGCTACTTAAGAATTTGAATGGGGAAGTGCCATGAAAGATGAAATCAGCATGATCAACAAAAATGAAACATGGGAGCTGATAAACAGACCAGTTCATAAGAAAGTAATTGGAGTTAAATGGGTGTTCAGGACTAAGATGAATCCTGATGGTTCAGTCAACAGATACAAAGCTATATTAGTTGCGAAAGGGTTTGGCCAGCAATATGGAGTGGATTTCACTGAAACCTTCACACCTGTTGCGAGGTTTGATACCATAAGGATACTACTAACTCTTGCAGCTCAAAAGGGTTGGAGAATACATCAAATGGATTCAAATTTAACCTTTCTAAATGGTTTCCTAGAGGAAGAAATTTATGCCGATCAACCTCAAGGGTTCGTAGTGCCTGAATGTGAAGGAAAGGTATACAAGCTGAAGAAAGCTATGTATGGCCTAAAACAAGCACCAAGGGCGTAGTATGAAAGGATTGACAATCATCTAACAGATTTAAGATTTGAAAGAAGTGTCACCCAAACTATATGTGAAGAAAGTTGGTAATGAAACTCTTCATATTATATCATTTTATGTTGATGATTTAGTTGTGATTGGCAGCAACAATGAACTAGTGGTAGATTTTAAAGAGCAGATGCAAGTGAAGTTTGAAAAGTCAGATTTGGGATAAATAACATACTTTTTCAATTTAGAAGTAATTCAAGCTTCCGATACAAATTTTATAAACCAAAAGGGGTTCACGATGAAGATTTTGTGAAGATATTGTATGGAGAATTGTAAGCCAACAAACACTTCTATCGTATAAGGTGAGAAGTTCGCCTACAATAAAGATGTTGAAAGAGTTGATGAAACAAGCTATAGAAGCTTGGTTGGATGTTTGTTTTATTTGACTGCATCCAGACTTGACATAATGTTCGCTGTAAGGTTGTTGTCAAGGTACATGCATTGCTGCGATGTGAACCACTACAAACCAGCCAAAATAATTTTGTAATATGCAAAAGGAACTCTAAGCCAAGAAGTGAAGTTTGAAAAGACTAAAAAGATCAAGTTACTTGGGTACTTTGACAATGATTAGGCTAGATCTATTGAAGATATGAAGAGCATTTCAGGTTATTTATTCATTCTAGGATCTAGTGTTTTTTGTTGGAGCTCAAAGAAGCAGAAAACAGTACCACAATCAACTACTGAAGTAGAATATGTTGCAACCGTTGTAAACTAAGCCATTTGGTTAAGGAACCTACTAAATGGTTTGAATTTAAACCAATAGGAGGCAATAGAGATAAAGTGCGATAATCAGTCTGCCATTGGTTTGAATTTAAATCAAGTATCATTTTGTGAGAAAAGTGGAACAATTTAAGGAAGCAACTTTTTTTCACTGCAATTTGCAAGATCAGTTAGCGAGCATTTTAACAAAACCTCTTGGGAAGATGAAGTTCAAGAAGCTACGATATGATACTGGGGTTCACAGCATGAAGGCCAATGAGGAATGTTTCAAAATGGCAATCCATGCAATGACGAACACAGATCGGACACCTACAAGCTCATCTAAAATTGCAAACTCATCCAAAATTGCGAGCTCATCAAATGTGCGCGCTCACTAAAAATGCGAAGTCACCAAATGTGCTAACTTTGTTAAACAAGCTTGTATACATGTGAGCCCTTTCTCTACAAGTTGTTAACTTACACTGATAATTTTTTATGAGATGTTTTGGTTTCTAATTAGACTAAAATCAACCAATAAAGAGGTAAGTTGTACTATACAAGTTCCAAGATTTGCCAAGTTGTAATTATTTATTATCATTTTCAGCTTATTTAAGCATAGTTGTTCATGTAACCTTATATGTTGTAATGAAAAACAGCAGTTCATAATCTGTTTTACTTCTTTATTCTGTATTATTGCCTTCTATTTTAATACATTCTTTCATCAAATAACCAACACAAATGATGTAGCATGAGCAACAATGCCAATAATACCGAGAGTAACTCTACCGAAATACTAGAATAATAAGAGAGTTAAGAGCATGTAAAAATCCCTCAATTTCAAGCCCAACATGATGAAGCTACTTCCTTTCTTAATGTTTGGGGTCAAGCTCATAACCCCCGCCCCAAAATACTGACCATAACAAGTTTTTCCCTAGCAACAAGAAGCTTGGCATGATGAAATGGAGGCATTAAGATGAGTTATTCAAGCTTTAAGGCATGATGTTGAAGAAATAGATTAGGTGTCTTGTTCTAATAACCCTTCACGCTTAAGATTGTAATTGTTAACTTGCAGCAAAGATTGTAGTTGTTAACTTGTTGCAAACTTTCGGATTCCCTAAAGAAATTTATGAAGGGATAAGGACCTAATCGAGCACTTGATCCAGTACAATGACTATATAAATATTTTGGGAGCATTTGATGTTTTAAGTGCAAAGCCTTCCCCCATTGCATTGAGGGGAAATGTGAAGAATTGGTATTTGCTTCTTTTAGAAAGTTTTATTTATAACTTTGAACAGTTTGTTGACAATTTTTTAGTCGCTTTCATGCATACAAAATGGTTTTAAAAACACCTATGGCTCTTCTAAATCTTAACTTTTTTTATGGGTAAACCAAAATCGAAAATTTGTAGTTATAAATTTAGATTATAATTGTCAAGGAAGTTGCAATTATAATTTCACAGATCAATATCTTGAATACTCATGAAAAAAGAATTTATTTGAACTTAAATAAACTTTCATTAAATTTCGACAGAGTATCCTCAACTAAAGAGAGAGAAATAAATTTTATTGAAAACTTGGGATTGCTACCCACGCTATATATATTACATTTGAGTTAATTAAACATTTCATGTATTAAGAATAATTATATATGCAGTTGATTTTAAATTAGATTAAAATAATTTAACATAATTATCCAATTCAATAATCAAGTTTTTATTTTTAAAATATTATTTATTTAATTACAATTATTTAAATTAAATTATTTTTTCAACTCAATTTTAATCAAATTTTAAGTATTTCCACGATCAATCTCAAATTTGTTCAATTTTAGTGTGGCAAATAATGGCAAATTGTGCCAAAGTGGTGGCAACCAATTCGGGCAACAATGTCTCACAGTGGCCCACTTTAGCTAATTTATCGTTCTTATCATCCCCGCCGAATTCGACCATCAATATCAACATTTTTATTATTTTTTTAAATTCCAACGATTCTATATGTAAAAACAATTTTTTTATTTTAAGAAATATTTATGTCTAGAAAACATATTTGATAAAATGTTAAGATTAAGTGTTGATAAATGTCTTATAAATATAATAGAATATAAAATAAATAAATATTTAAAAAAATACATAGTAATTTTTAAATTTGCTTGTAAAATAAGAAAAGTACACAGTGCATCAAATACTAATATTTTTATTAGAAGGGTATACTGTTAAGTTTTTAAACGTAGGGTTAAAAGTTCAACCCTTGCCTCACAATTAAAACAGAAACAAGGTTCACTGCAAAGAAAAACAACATTACAGCCTTTTGCATTTTGTTGATTGGTAAAAATCCGGCCTTGGATATATGATACATGAGTGGTGAGAGGTTCCCAATCCCAACAGTCAAAAAAAGATGGTGTTTTTTGGCTGTGAAGTCCCTGGCCTTTATTATATTTCTTGCATAAAAAGAAGAGAAATGGATGTATGTGTCTTGACTTTGTTTGAGTGCTTGCTTTGCTACAAACAAATCTAAACTTCCATACAATATTCTTAGTTCTTTCAACACTTTCCGCGTTTCCTGTCTGCCACCATCACTAAAGCCTTCTGCCCTCTTTAACTCTCTACCAAAATGCAGGAGGGGCACCACTCTCTTTTTTGGGGTCTCCAATTTAATCCCACAATGTGAACCAAGGACTTCCATCCTCTGCTTGTCTTTTTGCCTATGATCAAAATTTCATACTTGCAACGCTATAGAACAAAGGACTTTGAGGTCCTTTGCTAAGGGTGGAAGGCTTTCTTTACCCTTCTTCTAACAACAATCCCAATAAAGAGTTAAAAAGCAAAAAGAACCATATTGAAGCATAACTCAAAAGTTCACTTCAGAGAGATCATTTATCTCAAATGGGTGCCCTTCAACTTCTTGTTTTCTATTTGATTCTACTGCTAACAATATCTTCCCAAGTCATTTCCAAGCAGGGAGAATGGAAATCAGCTACTGCAACATATACCAAACAAGCAGATGCATCAATCATCACAGGTACTTTTTACTTTTTTTGCCATTTCCTAGCAATGCTCTTTCAATTTCCAAGTTAAAAATCAGTCACCTGATCTTGCAGAAGGAGCTTGTGGTTACGGAGATCTTCATAAGGCCAGCTATGGGAAATACAGTGCAGGACTTAGTACCATGTTGTTCAACAAAGGGAGTACATGTGGAGCTTGCTTTGAGGTCAGATGTGTTAACCATATCTTATGGTGTCTCCAAGGGAGTCCCTCAGTTATCCTCACTGCTACAGATTTTTGTCCACCAAATTACGGGCTTTCTTCAGATTATGGCGGGTGGTGTAATTTCCCCAAGGAACACTTTGAGATGTCGGAGGCTGCATTTGTTGAAATTGCAGAAAAAAGAGCAGAAATTGTACCTGTTCAGTATAAGAGGTAAATAAAAACATATCCGAGTCCCAACTATAACAAAACATTTTACCATAAAAGAAACTGAAATGACTGTTTTTGTTTGCAAACATTTGAGTAGGGTGAAGTGTGAAAGAAGGGGAGGGATGAGATTCAGCATGAGTGGGAGTGCTCATTTCTTTCAGGTCTTGATTACCAATGTGGGATTGGATGGTGAAGTTGTGGGAGTGAAAGTGAAGGGCTCCAAAACAGGGTGGATGCCAATGGCAAGGAACTGGGGACAAAACTGGCACTCCAACATTAATCTTGTGGGACAGCCACTTTCTTTTGAGGTAACAGCGAGTACCGGAAGGACGGTTGCGTCTTACAGTGTTGCACCAGCGAATTGGCAGTTCGGTCAGACGTTTGAAGGGAAACAGTTCAAGTAAGGCAACCTTTTTTTCTTTTTGAGATTTTTATGTGTTGAAAGATGGTAGAGAACCATTGGTGTTGGTAATTTACAGTTCTATCTGTAATGAAGAGGTGTACAAGTGTAAACCAGGAGTTAGTAGGAGATGATTGAGAACATCTCCAGTCATGCCATGAATTCAGCATGATAGTCAAAAGAGGAGAAAAAGTGGCTACAAAACAGAAAAAAGAAAGTAGAAGAAACATGAACTGAAGGTCCAAGTTGTGCCTTGTGTTTCCTAATTAGTATATATATTTTTTAAAATTAATATTTTTGAAAGGTTATACTTCCCTACTCATATTTCAATAGTTGGAATGTAATTAATTTATTAATTTGTGTCCTACATCAATTTAATTAGATAAAATATATATTTTTTAAAACATCAAAATATTTAAAATTTCAACTTTATTATTTCAATCTGAAAATTTACATAATTATTTTAAAATATAATTTTCACTCAAATCTAAATATCCCTGAATTGACTTAACCTAACAATTAAAGTCATAATATTATATTCAAGAATTTATTTTTAAAAATAAGAATTTAATTAATAATTGTTATTACAACAATTAAAATGACATAAGTGTCAAACATGTTTAATTGTGCATTTTATAAAAAATAAAAAATAAAAAGATACTACTTCTGCAATTTAGATATTGAGAATCTGAAATGGCCTACGATTATCCCGAGACTGCAAAATTATATTGTGCATCTGTTGCTATAAAGCTTAAAAGATGCCCAAAGCATGCATAGGGCCTTAATCTAGACATTGCCTTTTTGCGGTCCTGAATTTTGATTTTAGTTATATATATATATATATTTTCAGTTATATTGTTTGTTAAATTATTTTAAAATAAATAAAAAAAGTTAATACATGTTAATTTTGAACAAATGACGATTACATATATGACACAATAACAATTAATTAATTTTTTAAAAATTAAAATATTTTTTATAATTTTTAAAATTTTAAAATTTAAAAAAATAATTAATGCCATCTAGCAAAGTTAATAGACATTAATTTTTCTATGCATTTTAGGTGATTTAATAAACAATACAAGTTTAAAGATTAAAAGAGATGAATAATTAAATGAATGGCTAAAATGACTTTTTCTATAAAATTAGAAACTTAATAAGTCATTATACCTTGTTTTTATGGGCTTATTGAGATAATAAACCTCATCCAAGGATCTTTTAAGCCATGCTAAAATTATAATTTCATCCCTTTGAAAATTATAATTCGAGAATATTTCAAATCGAGTTAGAATGATAAAATAAAATTTGTCAACTCGGTTAACTCGAAATTTTTTCATTCGATTCGATCCGATCGAATGCTCACCCCTAATATTATACATCGATAATGGTAGTAGGAATGATCGCAAAGCAATAAGAAAGGAAAAAAAAAGAACACACAGATTTTACATGGAAAATTCTTATCGGGAAAAAACCACGGGCAGATGAGGAGAAATTCCCTAATGTTGAAAAACAACAATACAATAGGTTTTCAGCTATGTGCCATTTTTAAGTGTTAAAAGAAGTATAGTCTTATACGGATTCAACTTGTACGGCAAGGTCTGTACTGATGGTTAAACCAATCAGGTCACCAATTCCCAGTTTGATCAATTCGTCTAGTTTGATCAAATAAATTATTAAAAAATTAATAAAAATATTTAAAAGTAGAGAAATCGGTTTATTTGGTCTGTATCGATTCAACCCCTATCTCTAAACTAGCACCTCGATTAATTCTCGATTCAACTGGTCAATTTAGTTTGGTTCTAAAAACACCGGTTTTGGTTGATGAAATAACTTTTTTGATCCTATCAAGTCGAGCAAGCAAGTGGTGAAGTCCGAAAACATAATTAATCACTATCGTCTCGACCTTGGGAGGGCATAATTCGAACATTGCTAATATTACCAAAAATTATAAAGGACTAAGAAAGGAAGAAAGAAATTTAAAAAAAATAAAGAGACAAATAATGTAAAAGAAAAAAAAAGGAAATAATCGAAGGCCCTCAGACCTTCACCCCCACAAATCTCCAATTTTGCCTTTTTATTTTATTTATTTAATAAATGAGTTGCACCTCGAACTTTTTAGGCCGAATCAAATGAGATTCGGATCATATAACTCTAACAATCTTGATGAAGACTTGACTTATATTCATAAGTAACTCCAGAACTTAGAGAGCTAAATGAACCTATTAGAAAAATTGATTTAGAAAATAATGTTTTAGGCATAGTGGAAGTTAACTTTTTTTTTTTTAAAACAGAGCCTTATGATATTTATAGTAATAAACTTTTAATTGAAATAGTTCTTGTGCTGTGTATGAGGCAGTCTAGGTCATTTCTCATATTTTTACTGACTGATATTCTTCGCTATCCTTGAACCTCGAATTGTTTTGATATAAACTTTCATACAAGCCTTCCAATAAATTTAGTGATTAGTCTCCAACTTTAGGGGTCAAGAGGTTGATGATCCTTCGATAGCTTGTGAATAGTAACACCAGGAATCTCCATTAGTTATGTTAAGTGGGAAGTTCTAATACCAATTGTTGACCTGAAATAGTTGTTAACTAACAAGCTGAGTCTTGGCCAAAATGATTGGGAAAGTTGACACATTTAAGCACTGCGAAGGATAAAACAAAAACAGGGAACACAAAGATTGTTTACACAATTCGCTTTCCTTACGTTTGTGGGACCTAGCTTAGTGATTCACTATCTTCAAACACTTACAACAAGTGAACCTAAATCTATTACACCTTAGTGACAATTTCCTCACTTTTGCACATATGAAGACTAGAATTCTCACCACTAAAGTCTTCTCGTGATAACTTAGCTTGTAAAACCACAACACAAAAGTTTTACAATCAAATGCATCCATACAAATAATGTTCTTCACTTAAATAGATTAAGTTATCTCAAATTTAGTACGTCAACGTATACAAGTCTCTCAATTATATAAAGTTTTTTGAGACTTACTAACATAACAAAGATCTAATAATCCTTATTAAAGAACAACTAAACTAGTTAAATACAATATAATATTAACAACTAAGGTAAATTTGTAACACCCCTATCCTGAGACCGTCGCCAGAATAGGTAGAGGCGTTATCGGATATTCAAAACAGATTAGAACAGAATATTCACAGTTTATAACAAGATTCAAACATAAAGTCCCTTTCGGAAGTCTACTAGACCTCAAACATGCATAAAGATAGGGTCGGGACTAAACCGAACACATTCATTAACTTCAAAACACATATAAAATTTTTCCAAATTAAGGAGGTCACACGTCCGTATGAATAGGCCGTGTGCCTCACACGAGACTCAAGCACGCCCATGCACCCAGACCGTGCTAAGACAGAGCAAGTATACTGACTTTTTGCCACGGCCACAAGACACGCCCGTGTGTCTTGGCTGTGTGAGTTTTTGTGCCATTATTGGAAAATTAACACGGTCATAAGGCGCGCCCGTGACCCTTAGCCGTGTGGCACTAAACAGACTTGATTTCAGTCACATTTTCCACCCATTTGGGTCAATTTCACAAACATGCTAAAACATCAATTTGCCTAAACAAAATCCAATCAATTCAAAGCCTAACATTCATTCATCAATTTCATGCCAACTTTAGCACCATTCAAGATACCAAAACAAAGCATATTCCCAAGTCTTAACCACATCACATGACTTACATACTTAGACTCAAAAACATATCTTAGTCATTCTATCCTATACATGCCATACTTAACCTTTGTACATTCAAAAGGTACCAAAATCTAGGTCAATAGTGTGGTGACAATCCTTGAATATCCCCGAGCCCATAGTAGCTATGATATTTGTAAAACAGTTGAAAGAATAAACAGAGTAAGCTACAATGAGCTTAGTAAGCCAAATACAAAAACTATGCAATCCATAATGGTAATACGATAACCATTTTCCACAGATGATTTAAAAATCAGATTTACTCATTTAATACATACTTCTAGTTCACACAATTAGCATACCTTCCTTACTCTCAAATTCAGTACAAAACAGACGTACCTGAGTCAGATACATAAGGTATGCATTCATTTATTTCTCGAAATTTCTCCTCAAATCATTCAGAAAAGTTACAAAGCTCATATAGGCCTTATACAATGCCGACGTCCCCGATGTGGTCTTACATGTTATTCAATACCGGTGCCACTGTTCCAGTCAGGGTCTTATACAAAACATATACGATGTCAGTGTCCCGGACATGGTCTTACATGCAATTCTCTAATCAATGCCTACGTCCCGGACGAGGTCTTACATGATATCATTTTACCATTTCTCATTCAGAAATGACTCGGAATAATACTTCAGGCTCTCATCGCCATCCAAATACAGTTTATAAGTCAAGAATTTATAACAGACATCAATATGACACATATTTGTATTTTGACTTACCCCGTGTGGATTTTAAACGATTTCGACCCGATTATTCAACGATTTTGGACTTCCCTCGATCTAAGTCTGATTTCCTTGGTTCTTGATCTAAATAAATCCAAATTCAGCCATTTAATTTTCCATTTTATTTAATTCAATCCACAAACACTTATTTAGGGCATTTTACAAATTAGCCTTCACATTTGCACACTTTGACAATTTAGTCCATTTTTCACAAAATCACAAATATACCAAATTCACCAAGACTATGGCTTGACCGAATGTACATGTAGCTCCTACCAATTCATACATTTCATTTATTTTACAAATTAGTCCTCCAAAATTTTCATTTTCACAATTTAGCCCAAATTGCTCAATTTCATCAAAAATTCAAGACAAAGCATATTTATTCAACACGTATCCATCATAATTCAACCAAATTTATCACAAAGCCTAAAAAATCATCAATAGCATCTCATGAAATCTTCAACGGAAACAGAAATTCAAACATAGGCATTGTAGTATACAAAGCAACGATCACAGAAACGTAAAAATTATCAAAAACCGAAACAAATACATACCTTAATTGAAATAGACTATGGCCAAATATCAAAAGCTTCCCAAACCTTATTTTTTCTCTTTTTTTTCGGTGAAAACAAAGATAATAATGGCCATTTTCTAAACATTTGTTTTATTATAAAACATTTAGTATCAAATTTCCAATTTTAACCTTCATTAAACATTAATAAATCATCTAATAAACATGGATATAAATGTCCATTATACATAAAATGGCATATTTACTTAATAAGGACTCTCAATTAATCAAACCATGGCATTAAAGCACTTTAACAATTAACATGCTAGTTTTATCTTTTATGCGCTTTAATCCTTTTTCACAATTAAGCATAGAGACAGACAAATTAAATCATAGAAATTTCACGAAAGTTAGTTTAAATGACACAACCACAGAAAATAATATTAAAATATTTTTTAGACTCGGATATGTGGTCCCGAAACCACTATTCTGACTAGGGTCCAAACTAGGCTGTTACAAAATCAGGATTGTTGGCAGCTAAATTTTTAACGTTCCAATTCGACCCAACTTCCTTAATCCAAGGGATTAGATAGGCTCGATCCAATCCAGTTCTCCAAATATATTTCTCCAAGTGAAATGATCTTTATTGATGAGCTAGATATAATATACAATTTCAACTCGGTCAGTCTAAAGACATGATTTAATAAATTGCCAATCTTTTAAATATAAAAATTACTTGTTTATCGCAATGTTTTAGGAACTGGGCACTTCTTAGTATGCACATCTGAAACATTCCACATTTTTCAACAAACTATAATATTTATTCATAATATTTTTTTAAATCTTTTTCACCATATGACTATTATAAAAACATATTTAAAGCACATAAGGCGTAATTATAAAATAAAATATTATAAGTGTCAACACAATACTATAATGATATATAATCATGATAAATCATTAAATTTCAATACAATGATAACATTAATATTTTTATATTATAGAACTTCAATAAATAATTTCGCTTATACTAATAAAATTAATAGTTTCAAGAATGTAATTAGAAGCCTAAACAAAAAATAACAATATAAAATATAACATTTTGAAAATCTCAAATCAAGAAATGACTCAAGAATCACATGCAATATTTTTACTCTTTTAATAGAAAATTTCATAATAAAACCAAATTACATCATTTCACCATTTAATCCTAACCTCCTCATAACAAATTAAAAAAATATTAGAAATATTACAAAACAAAGTTGTTAACAATTGTTAATTTATTAGAATTACTTGGGTTTTGGCAAGTATCAAAGAATTACCATTAAGTATGAGAGGGAAATGCATATTGATTTCAATTGCTCTTGTTTATACAATCATATATCCTAAGATTAATACCAAAATTCACTATCCTTAAATAAAACAAATTAATTTAAATATGAAGTATTAAAAAAATTCTACAAATCTCAACATTTATAGTGTTATAGAATATCTCATAGCTTGAAATTCGACTCAACCTTGTGAACCAGAACCCGACTTGTAACTAATACCCATAACTCAGATTAGCTCAAATTACAGAGACTAAGCCAAAGATGTATCATGCATGTCGGGGCATGACACATCATTCGGTTTTCCGAGAACCAACTCAACCTTGGCTCTGATATCAAAACTTGTAACACCTACGCCCAACCCGATCTTTGGATCCAAGTATGGTATGTCATAACATAAAACTTTTCGGGTTTAACAAAAACACTTGAAATTTTTTTTAAATATCGAGGTCTTGGCGTAAACCTCATTATGACAAAGACAAAATAAATAAATCAATAGTACGCTAAGTAAAAACACCTTTAAATGACATTTGGCGGAAGCCTTATATAAGTTGATAGATTTTATAAATCACAAAATGAATTATTTATCATACAATAGTTTCAAGTGTATCTTTGGCGGTTAAAACAACATTCAAAATTATTTGGCGTATATGTCAAAAGACGATCTCATAAACTACATTTCCTTATATTAAAATACATATTTCTAGAGTTCACAAAAAGTTATTAAATAACATATCATGACAAAAGTTGCAAATTATTACACAGGCTGATTATAGAGTAGACCTACACGTCACCTCCAAAAAAGTCATGCATGATATAGAATTAAACAAATGACTTACTATTAATAGTTCTATGGCGTAGTTCCTTCAACAGAATCTCTTACTTTAGTCAGCACGCTTGAGGAGGAAATGAAAATGACCCAAATTCAAGGGCACCGAAAAAGTGAGTTGTAGGGCCTCTTTCTTAGTAAGTCTAATCAGGTTTTGGCTAGGTGAATTTAATTTAATTAGAAGTAAATAGTAAAAAGGATTAAATCGAATAGGGTGTAAAAGTTTAATTATAGATTAAAAGTAAATAAAAAGGACTAAATAGGCAATTATACTAATTGCCAAAGATTGAGGCTGCAAAGCATAAAAATCTAAGGATTTTTATGTATTTAATATATATTTGTGATTATTAATATTAATATTAATATTATTATAATTATTATATTATGTTATTAAATAAATAAGATAGTGACAAATGTACAGTAATAATTTACACATGTGTCATGGTAATAAATTGTATAAATACACTTGTAATCAAATTATATAATTACTTATTATATAAGAAAATATTATTATATTATATTAAATAAATAAAAGAAATAAGGTAAGTAAAATAAAGAAAAGAAGAAGAAAGAAATAGAAAGCAAAACGAAATGGAAGAATAAAGGAGAAAGAAAGAAGAAAAGGGAGAATTTAGGGTTTTAAAGCTTGAAATTTAATTTGCTAGCAAAGAACCCGAGGCATCGGCTCGAAAGGAAAGGAAAAAGTTATCGAGGAATAGACGCGAAGAAAATTTAGTTTGTATTACTATAACTCAAATTAATTTATATCAAATGCTAGATTTTAATATATGTGTATGCCAGGAGAAATGTGAGGTAAGTATTATTTTTTATATGAATGGGAATTGAAATGAGCAATGAATGATAATTGCAATTAGTATGTGAAATGTGTATTGATTCGAAAATGAGAAAGTGTATTTGAAATGAAAAATGATTGAGTTGGAAAATATATGAGAAATTGTGATCAAAGTGGAATTGATGTGAATATTGATTGAAATTGAAAAGTGATTTGGAAACCCTATTAACTAGCCGGGCTAAGTCGGATATAGTTGGCATGCCATAAGATTGGAAGAGTTTAGGGATACTTCGACCTCGAGTCGATGAGACACTGAGTGTTATTATTTTACTTCAGATAGATTCGATGAGGTATTGGGTACCACTTTGCTTCGGCTCGGCCAATGAGACACTGGGAGTTAATTATTTGCTTTGAACTATCCGATGAGGCACTGGGTGCCATTCTAGTGTGTTTGGTTGGATTCGTGTATCCGCAAAAGTCTGAGTCTTGTTAATAGAGGTAAATAAGTGAATAAATAAACAAATAAAATTGATCGATTGAGTTATTGAAAGTTGAAATTTGAGAATTGAATTGTGAATTGAAACTGAGATTGAAAATGAAAGGCATGAACCAAAGGTTTATGAGATGATTTGAATTCAATTTGATGATATATGATATCAATTGACAAATTGTTATTATTGAAAATTTGAAAGTAAAAGCATGAATCAGTGAATATTAAATAAATTGTTATATGTTTGATTTTTATGTGTTTATAAATGTTATTAAGTTATAATTTGAATTATAGTAATACCACTAAGTATATCCATACTTAGCGTACGGTTGTTTTCCGTGCGCAGGTTCGTAGAAGTTAAAGTCCGGTTCAGCATCCGAGCCAATCCTGACCTCAGCTCTATTTTGGTGATGTAATCTATCTTTTGGCAAATGTGGCATGTACTAGGTTTTGTCTTGGTCACTTGTATATGTCTTGTATTTTGGATGTAAATATGGTATATAGCACTTAAGCTGGAATTTGATGAATAGTATGAAATTTAAATGATGTGTTTGGTATGTTAAATGTTAAATTTTGAAAGACATGATGAATGTTGTTTGATCAAATAAATAAGTCAATGCTTAGGGTATGATAGGTATATTTGAATGTGGAAATGTGTTGATTGATATATTGGTTGCAAACTAGTTTCGGTTTAAAATTTGCAGCGTGGCTAGGTTAATATTTAAGGCTAATTTTGAGTCCACATGCCAGGCCGTGTGAGACACTAGTTTCGGTTTAAAATTTGCAGCGTGGCTAGGTTAATATTTAAGGCTAATTTTGAGTCCACATAGCCTGGCACACGGGCGTGTGCCAGGCCGTGTGAGACACACTGCTAGCACATAGGTGTGTGGTCTGGCCGTGTGTCTCCTGCACCTTAAAAATGAGAAACAAAATGTCCAAGTTTTGGCACATGACCTAGCACACGGGCGTGTGGCTGGCTGTGTGACCCACACAGGCTTTGAACATAGGCGTGTATCAAGGCCGTGTGACAATTGCACTAAATTCGAATTGAAAATAAATCCACAGGGGCGTGTGGCTTGGCCGTGTGAAATTAATTTGTTCTTGGGTTTGAAGTCATAGAGTTACACGAGTAAGGGACACGAGTGTGTCCCAGAATACCTTGGCCGTGTAAGCCATATGGTTCAACAATACAGGCGTGTCATGGAGTCACACTGGCCTGTCTCCAACCCATACGGGCATGTAAGCCCTGTACTTAGGGAAAATTTTAAAATTTCAAGAAAAATTCCCTAAGCACCCCAATCAGTCCCGAATCATTTTTAACTCGTATTTTGAGCCTCGAAGGTCCAATTAAAGGATTTTACGATTATTTTATATTATGATCGTTAACTATTTGCATATTATTTGTAAATTGTCTGATTTATTTGGTAATACATCGTAACCCTGTTCCGACGACAGTTTAGAGTTAGGGGGTGTTACAGTTCAAACGAACTTAGTGAGTTCCATGAAGAAAACACAAATAATATATAACGATACTACTAATGAACAAGCTTTAATAACATAAAGATACCCAACATTTTAGAGAAGTTCATACACAATAATCATAATACGCCCAATGGCGTTCACAGAATACAGACAAACTCAATACACCAACTTAACACGACACATGGGTGATTACTGTCCGCCAACTTAGCTATAACTTATATGTAACCCATCCTTATGTCAACCTCGTACCTAGAATTTAGATTCAAAGTCATATTGATCAATCATAATCATATGTACACACACCCTTAAATCCTAATATAATTTTTGTTTAGTCGAGCATGTTTTATCGTGATCTGCCAGTTCGGTTTGCAATATAGTTGCCCTACCGGAGGCATCACAAACATATCCCCCTTCTTCATCATTACATTGTACAAATCACATATCATGTATTACATATCACATATTGATGGTACTAACTCATGCAGTAAGAAGGGTGTTCAGCATCGAAACATAAACAAACCATACCACACTAATAACGCTGGTTGAACACCACGAGATCAAACACCATACATGCATTGTTGAGAAGAAATGCTGACCTTACAAAGTTCATACAACAATAGAATTTACAACACATGAAAGTAAGAAGGAACTCACCAGAAAATTTAGTACAGTAATCTACTCAACAGGTCATTTGCCCTTGTTGCTAGGACTTTCGTTAGCTTCTTGAGCTAAAAGAGAGACAAACATATCTATCAGATCATCATACTATCAAAACTTAACATGCATACATGAATCGGTAACATGCAACCCAATCAGTAGCATGTAACTTAGAATCAAGAAGTTTCCTTCCTTAAGAACAATTTTAAAACTTATGCATACATTACTATAGACACGCAATTTCTTTCGATAACGACCTAAAGGTTTACTAGAAATTACCAGTAATCTAGTTATAAGAATGGTGTTAGTTAAATGCTTGAACTCTTCGCTATTGACTCTAATTTAGAAATTTTAAAGCTTCAACAAAAATGCAAGGAAGAAGAAGCAGAAACAGAAGTAGAAGCAAAATGTATAAACATGCTAGCCTAATGTCCTTATATAACAAAACTTAATGGAAAGTCAGAGGATCTCATGATCGCTCTAGAAATTTGAAAAGTATTAATTAAGTACCAAATCTTCTACAGTATCCTAGTTCAATTCTAACTAGGTTTCAACAAAACTTTAACATCACTTACCACATCATCGTAACATATACTAACTATGGAATCAAACTTACTAAGTTGTGAACTAACGAGTTTGCCCAAAACATCTGGGGTTGGTGGGTAAGTTAACAAAAGAGTCTGCCAAACCCTAGAGTTCACCAAAACTTGAAGTTCGCCAAATGGCGAATCCCACCAAATACACCACACAAAATCAAATACTCTACTAATTTACTCGTTGACTACCCTTAACATAAATAAATACTCGCCAAACAATAACTTAATAATATCCATCGGGCGGGCTGTTATAGATCTAACCTCTTATAGATAAATTCAGGGAATAAATCAAAGTCCGCCAACCTAGATTGAGAGAAATTGTCCTAAGATAATCAGGGACTTAAATGTGTTTATTTTCTCTTTTAAAATACCTCGACAAGATTGAGGCTAATTTGCGAAATATAGTAAAGAAACTCACTAAGTTCATACAAAATTACAAAGGGTTTGACTTGTGGTTGTAGGAATCGTGAGATAAGGAGCTCAAGCAATGGACCAAGCCAGACCGTGTTAGACCAATGATCTTTATCAATAGGATCATGCACATGGGAAGGGGCACCCTCAAAGGCTTCGCCTCGAGGTCCATTATATTGTATCTAAGTGGAATCTTTAGAATCCAAAATTTTGAGATAGTAATCTTTTATTTAATTCAAGTTTTTGATTGTAAGAGTATGTATTAATAAGTAATAAATTTAAAATTTAAAATTTTTAAGTTAAAAATATGTGTCTAGTCTAATCCGATCCATTTGTGGCACCCTGTACTTGGATTCTATGGTCGGATCAAGCGAGGCTGTTACAGCGACCATATACTTATATGATTTTCAGAATCTTATGGTTCACCGATTTAAGATTGCAACCTTTTATTTATAAGATTTTCAGAATCTTACAATTCGCCAATTTAAGATCGCAACCATATACTTATAAGATTTTCAGAATCTTTCTGTTTGCCAAATCCCCTGCCTACACACCTTATCGATCTCCCTTGTCAACTCCCATGATACACCTTGCAGATCTAAACCACCAATTCTTTTAATGTTACTCACTAATCTAAGTTGCGATTTTGTCAAATCATAAGATAAATTGTTAGATTGCTCATAAAAAACAAACTACGATCCCTTACAGATTTTAAAATACACAAATATCACTTACTTTGAAATGCTACGAAACACTCTATCACTCCTTTCATACGAATAGCCTAACACTAGAAAAGTTTATATATTTGAGAAGTTAAGTTTCATGTTATACATTTATATGATAAGAAGTACTTCGCGAACTTGAAGCTGGTCACAGTTTGCGAATTATAAACAAAATAAAAAGTATAATAGAAAGCAAACACGTTAATCATTTAAGCTTGCATAAAGTCATAATTAAATTTTATACTTCATTCTTAATTCAAAGTTGAGTACAACTAAGCCTTCAATTACATGGATGACGCATGCAATTGTATTTCAGAAGAGCCACTTTATAATTTTTCTTCGACAAAGTGGGAGACAAGTTATTATAGAATACCTCATAACTCGAAATTCGACTCGATCTTGTGAACCAAAATCTGGCCCATAATTGGTGGTTCCTTGGCAATCTCGTGAGGTGGACATTGACATGGAACCCCCCGCAACCTTGTGAGGTGGAACATCAACACTTCGTGAGGTGGAACACCTCACTTCCACCTTACAACCTTGTGAGGTGGAACATCAACTCCTTGCGAGGTAGAACACCTCGCAATTTGCGAAGAAGATATGCAAACATGCCTAGAGGGATGCACGAGCACATATGATGACACTTGGGTGCGAATCTTGTTAGAAAGACACGTCTAGGATATGTGTCGAACCTAAAAGGGGTACGTGTCATCTTGAGTTAAATGCATAACACCTAGCTACCTCCTTAACACATCACATCAAGAGAATCATGTCTTATAAATAAAGAAAAACTACTTCCAAGTAGGGACGACAAAAACAAACCTCAAATATAGATACTACATAGAATGATTGTTTTGGTAACATATTATAAAAAAAAAAAATTCTATAAAAGAACAAAGAACAATAAAGATGTCGCTTCTTGTTGTATTCTCGTTCACGTACAAGTATCGAGGGTAAATGATAATTATAAAGCCTACAAAATTAGAGATAAATACAAGGGATGAACGAATAAAAAAAGGTAAATAAAATATTAGTATAAAATAAATAGAAAAACCAGGTCCTAATATTTCGAACCGAATCCGATCGTCACATGTGGGAGTGGGAGTAAGTAATAGAGTATGAAGGCGGGTTAAATAGGCGCCTGTCGGCTCGGCTGCTCAGCCTTGGACAAATCAAATTAGCCTTTCTTCCATTCTACCCTCTCCCAAGAATTAGTCGTTGTCCAAAATTCAAAGATTAGATTAGAAGGGCTTTCATCCCATTGCTTCTATCTCACGCATTTCGATTTCTAATGACTTTTGCATTTCAACCACCATTCCCATCAGATCTGCAACTGAAACCCAATTGCGACTGATGTCAGCTCCCCAGACGCTCGGCGGTCCTTCCCGGTGCGGCCGCGTGCTCGGCCCATCCCTCGACAAGATCGTCAAAAACGCCGCTTGGCGGAAACACTCTCACATCGTTTCCTCCTGCAAATCCGCCCTCGACAAGCTCGACACCCTTTCCGACTCCGCCTTATCCGATCCCTCTTCTCCTCTACTCGGCCTTTCCTCTTCCGACGCCGACTTTGTCCTCAATCCCATCCTCCTTGCTCTTGACTCCAATTACGCCAAACTCGCTGATCCCGCCCTCGAATCCCTCTTCAAGTTATTCTCCCTTGGCCTCTTTCGCGGTGAGATTGAGAGCAACATCCCCAATTCCATCCTCTATAAAATTGTCCAAAGTGTGTGCAAAGTTGGTGGCATTGGCGACGAATCGATAGAGCTTGCTGTGCTACGTGTTTTGCTCTCCGCCGTCCGATGCCCCTGCGTTTTGATCCGTGGCGATTGCTTGCTTCACGTCATTAGAACTTGTTACAATGTATATTTAAGTGCTTTAAATGGAACCAATCAGGTCTGTGCTAAGTCCGTTCTAGCTCAGATTGTGCTTATTGTATTTACCCGAGCAGAAGAAGATTCCATGGACGTTTCTACCAAAACAGTGCCGGTGAGTGAGCTTTTAGAGTTTACTGATAAGAATTTAAATGAAGGGAGTTCAGTTTATTATTGTCAGAATTTTGTTAGCGAGGTTGTGAATGCTAGTGAAGGGGTTCCAGATTTGAAGTTTTCGCTGCCGATTACTGGTCCGGAGTTGCAAAATGGTGAGTCTAAGGTGTCGAATGTGGAAGAGAAGGATGGAGTTGAGGAGGAAGAGACGAAGGAAGGGGTTGAATCGAGTTCTGATGGTGTTACTAGTAAAATTAGGGAGGACGGATTTCTTGTTTTTAAATATTTGTGCAAGTTATCTATGAAATTTTCGTCACAGGAGAATCCTGACGATGAGATCCTTTTGAGAGGGAAAACAGTGTCTTTGGAACTCCTCAAGGTGATTATGAATAATGGGGGTTCAATTTGGCACACAAATGAGAGGCAAGTCACCATACTATGTTCACGTAGGATTTTGATATTTTATTTCCTTGAAATATGGACTTATTATTTGGTTTATTTAGTTGTTATGGTTGTTTGCATTTAGTTTGGGCTTTATCTTTGATAGTTATCAGATTTTTTCAGATAGTTGTTGGCATACTAGTACTTTGATTTTTGTGTTAAGAACTTAAAAATGGTGTGTGTGCTAATCTTATCTAGATGCAGATACCATATAATTGAGCAAATAAGAAGGTATTTAGGCTTCTTATTCACAAACTCTACCAGGTCACATGTCCAAGACCTCAATGTGGGACATCACTTGGGGTCTTGATCCTCCAAACATAAGGGAAATTAAAACCTGAATGAATGTCACACAACGTTTCCAAGTCCTGCTGCTGATTCTGTGCCACATGACACCAAATAAAGCCTTTCTTATCAAGTGCTTTTGTATACTGGGTACTGCTATTTTCATGAATCTGAAGAATGTCTGTTTAGCTAGTTCTTATGCTTATGTATAGTACAAACACACACACAACAAAAATCTCACTAAAAGAAAATCAGTTCTTTATGAATGTATGACAGTGTGAGTGTGGTATTTATTCTTTATCTTGCAATTTTTTTGATGTTATGTACTAATTTGGATAAATAATTCACTTGCTTCCCCCCCCTTTTTTAATGGTCTTCTGTTAAATTTATTCTAGTGTTATATGCTGTGATATGTCATGCAGGTTTCTTAATGCAATTAAGCAGTATCTCTGCTTATCATTGTTAAAAAACAGTGCTTTGTCAGTGATGTCAATTTTCCAGCTCCTGTGTTCTATTTTTATGAGTTTGATCACAAAATATAGATCAGGGTTGAAAGCTGAAATTGGAATTTTCTTTCCCATGCTAATCCTCCGAGTTCTAGAGAATATTCTCCAGCCTAGTTTTGTACAGAAAATGACCGTCCTTAACTTGCTGGAAAAGGTTGTTGGGGATCCACAGATTATCATTGATATATTTGTGAACTATGACTGCGATGTCGATTCACCAAACATATTTGAAAGGTATTTTTTTCCCTATTAATTTTGTACAATGTGTTTGACATGAATGCTGGTTCTATGTCCACAAGTTTGTCTATCATGTGAATTTTCACCAAACATATTTGAAAGGTATTTTTTTATTAATATTTCTTTGCACAAAGTATTGGATCAGTGCTCATAACAATGTCCTCTAGTTTGATTACTATGTCAAGTTTTATATAGAAGTGTCCATCTAATGATGTGTGAAATCCTGTATGAATTTGGTACGTGCTTCTCAAATTTTGTGAAAGGGCTGGTCAACATAAAAATTAACTCAAGCACCTGTTATTGGTTACTGTTCTCAGAACTTCCTTTAGCTTCGTTTCACATTATTTTTATTTTTATTTCTCATTCTCTTTTATTTATTATATGAAACTTTAGTTAAATGTATTAAAAGTCTAATAATCAAAACATTTGTTAAATTGTATATAATTTGAAACCTTTTGCAAAAAATTGCAAAAAGCAGGTCAATGAGGTAATTAGTTATTGACCAAAAAGAACACAGGAATTAACTTGAGCACCAGTCATGTGTGATGTTCTCAGAGATTTCTTTAGCTTCTTTCCTAGTTTATATGTTTTTTAATTTCTCATTATCTTTCATTTCTTAATGCAATTTGCTTTAGTAAAATGTATTAAAACTCTTATAATTCCATCAGATATTTGCAGGATTGTCAATGGCCTTCTGAAAACTGCTTTAGGGCCTCCATCCGGTTCAACCACAACTTTGTCTGCAGTCCAGGATGTTACTTTTCGGCATGAATCAGTGAAGTGTTTAGTTGGCATCATTAAGTCAATGGGAGCTTGGATGGATGGGCAGCTGAAGATAGGTCATTCTGACTCACCTAAGAGGTTTGAGAATGACACTTCAGCTGAGAGCCATTCAACCTCAACTGCTGAAGATGGAACTCTTGCTGATTGTGAGTTGCATCCAGAAATGAATTCTGAATTATCCGATGCTGCTACAGTTGAGCAACGCCGAGCTTACAAGATTGAACTCCTGGTTAGTTATTGCTTTAAGTTTCTTCAAATAGCAGGAACATGTTTGGTACCCAAATTGCCACAGAGAGGGCTGCCTTAATAAGTCATGATAATTTGTCATATTTTTTGTTGAATTCTATTCTTTTATGTATTTTCAGGCAGGTAAATTAAATGTCTAGTTTTCTCCTTCTTCACAAGCTTAGTTTTAGTGATTATTTTACCGGGTTATATGCAGAAAGGTGTCTCATTGTTCAACAGGAAGCCATCCAAAGGCATCGAGTTTCTTATAAACACCAGGAAGGTTGGTAACACTCCAGAAGAAGTGGCATCTTTTCTAAAGAAAAACACTACTGGGCTGAATGAAACAATGATCGGCGATTATTTGGGTGAAAGGGAAGAATTTGCTTTGAAAGTCATGCATGCTTATGTAGATTCTTTCAATTTCAAATCTATGGATTTTGGTGAAGCTATTAGGTTCTTCCTACGTGGTTTTAGGTTGCCAGGCGAGGCACAGAAAATTGACCGCATCATGGAAAAGTTTGCTGAGCGCTATTGTAAATGCAATCCGAACTCGTTTACTAGTGCAGATACTGCCTATGTACTGGCATACTCTGTCATAATGCTCAACACTGATGCTCATAATAACATGGTCAAAGATAAGGTTTGTTTGTCAAACCTATTTTTGTTTCTTCAGCACATCGCTAAGTTATGAACTTTTGCTTTGCATGCTTTCTTAATATGTACTTGTCTTTTGAGGGACCTTTCTGATCTATTCTTGGGCTTGTAAGCCTTTCGGGTGCTTTTAATTTTCCTGTCAATAATGGAAAATTTTCCTTGTACAATTGTGATTAGGGTTTTAGTTATATGTAGATAATCTCACAATTGTTATATCTTGCTTCCACATTCAGATGACTAAGTCTGATTTCATCCGAAACAACCGGGGAATAAATGATGGCAAGGATTTACCTGAGGAGTATCTTGGTGCTCTTTATGATCAGATTGTGAAAAATGAAATTAAGATGAATGCTGATTCTTCTGTTCCTCAAAGCAAGCAAGAAAACAGCTTAAATAAGTTGTTGGGTTTGGATGGTATACTGAATCTGGTTAGTTGGAAGCAAACCGAAGATAAGCCATTGGGTGCAAATGGTCTTCTTATAAGACATATTCAAGAGCAGTTTAAGGCAAAGTCTGGAAAATCAGAGTAAGTTTTTTAATCTAAAATGTTTTGCTCTGTCGAAGATGATTGGTTGGCCAAGGAATAGTAGAAGTATGGCTCTTGTTTTGGTTATATATTGGTTGTCTTGAATCATAATTTTCCTTCATTCCGTTACTGAGTGCCAGATAATTTCTTTTACATATTTTTGTATATGACAAAAGTTGTTATGGTACATTTTTCTGCATGCCCTAGGTTGTGATATGTTAGGAAAGTAAGTCTTTTGATCTTAGCTGATGCTAACATAAAGACTTCAAATTAAGTTCTTGTACGCTTCTCTATATATGTTCTTGCCAGATTGCTTCCGTTTTAAATAGATCTTTGTTCTTTTATCATCCTAATATCCCAGAGGACCTACTACATAATATTTGTTAATAGAGCCTTTTTTCATTATCTCTTGCAGGTCTGCTTATCATGTTGTTTCAGATATATCAATCTTGAGGTTTATGGTGGAGGTCTGCTGGGGACCCATGCTGGCTGCATTTAGTGTCACTCTTGACCAAAGTGATGATAGACTTGCTACCACTCATTGCTTACTGGGCTTTCGACACGCTGTGCATGTAACTGCAGTATTGGGCATGCAGACGCAGAGAGATGCTTTTGTCACATCTGTGGCAAAGTTCACTTTTCTCCATTGTGCTGCAGATATGAAACAAAAGAATGTTGATGCTGTAAAGGTAAGTAGTGTTTGTTCGCACATGATAAAAAAGATATGGAATCTTACCCCTGGTATTCTCATATGCAACATCACAGGAAGAGTTATAATTGCTGTATCAGCCAATCTGAATGTTTGCCCTTATGGACTCCCTCCACAGATATGATAAAGTTCGTTTGTGTGGACTAGTCTTTTATGCATTTTAGTTCCTTTTTCTGGGTGTTAACTTGTTTATGGAGCATTGATAATCTAGTAGTTTTGAAATCAAGTTCAAGGATGCCTAATGATGTTCGGTTTTTTATTGCTCGTGGTTTTTGTTTGACTTTATGTGTTATAACTTTTAGCTATTTGAAATCATAAGCATTACTTTTTTGTACAGTTAATATTAACTATGAGTAAATTTATTCGTCATATATGCCTGATATTAGTTTTATCATTGATAAACAATAAGTTGAAGCAGGCAACTGTTGTGGCCATGGGGTTAGTCATGGTATTGATTGAAAAAGGCAACCTTTTGAGGGCTGTGTTATACACGCTTATGAGACTATGCATGCAAAATAACCATTTAGCCTAAACTATGATGGATGGATGATAGTTCCTTTTTTCTTTTTGTTGGCAAAATAGGTGAAAAAGAATTAATGCATTAAATTTTGGTAGCCTGTTGCCTGCGTATAATATAATTTTCTTTCTGTGAAATGTTCTTTTTATATCTCACTTGTTGAAACATTTTACTTGATACAGGCAATAATATCTATCGCCATTGAAGATGGTAACCATCTTCAGGAGGCCTGGGAGCATATATTGACATGCCTGTCCAGAATTGAGCATTTGCAACTGTTGGGAGAAGGTGCCCCAACTGATGCATCTTTTTTATCTGTGTCAAACACTGAAACAGATGAAAAGATGGCAAAATCTGCTGGTCTTCAATCTCTGAAGAGCAAAGGAACCCTCCAGAATCTAGCTGTAATGGCAGTTGTCCGAGGAGGTTCTTATGATAGCGCCTCTGTTGGAGTCAATAATTCTGGGTTGGTATCTCCTGAGCAGATTAATCACTTCATTGCAAACTTGAATTTATTGGAGCAGATTGGAAGTTTTGAGTTGAATCATGTGTTCGCACATAGTCAAAGGTTAAACAGTGAAGCAATAGTGGCATTTGTGAAAGCCCTTTGCAAGGTTTCTATATCGGAGTTGCAGTCTCCAACAGATCCCCGTGTTTTTAGCCTCACAAAACTAGTTGAAATTGCGTAAGATTCTTACCTTTTTCTTTTAGAAAATTTCCTATAATATTAGCTCCATTAAGACCATGTGTTTACCCTTACAGATAAGGTTGCTCTAGATTTCTCCTGCACATATATCTCCCTTATTCTACAATGTTCTATTGCAGGCATTACAATATGAACCGCATCAGATTAGTTTGGAGTCGCATGTGGAATGTTCTCTCTGATTTCTTTGTTTCGGTTGGATTGTCTGAGAATTTATCTGTAGCAATTTTTGTAATGGATTCATTGCGGCAACTTGCTATGAAATTCTTAGAACGTGAGGAGCTCGCAAATTACAATTTCCAGAATGAATTTTTGAGACCATTTGTGATTATTATGTGGAAAAGCAACTCTACAGAAATAAGGGAATTAATAGTTCGGTGTATTTCTCAGATGGTCCTCAGCCGCGTCAGAAATGTGAAATCAGGATGGAAAAGTGTTTTTTCGGTATGCTAGTGGCTCACCTAACATTTCTATTGTCATGCTGCTCCAATATTCTTTTCACACAATTCTGTTCTCTCAGGTGTTCACAGCTGCTGCTGCTGATGAGCATAAGAATGTTGTCTTGCTGGCTTTTGAGACAATGGAAAAAATAGTGCGAGAATACTTTCCTTATATAACTGAGACAGAGGCTGCTACATTTACTGATTGTGTTAGATGCCTCATCAAGTTCACAAATAGCAGGTTTAACAGTGATGTTAGCCTTAATGCTATTGCATTTCTGCGGTTCTGTGCCTTTAAACTTGCCGAGGGAGGACTTGTTTGCATTGATAAAAGGTCTGATGATGGTTCATCTGTTTCAACTGTAATTAAGGATGATTCAGGTGTACAAAGTTTCACGGATATTGATGATCCTGGTTCTTATTGGGGCCCTCTGCTAACAGGTAACTGGCTAGTTTAGTTCCTTGCAAATCCTCAAACATTGTTACTACGTTATGCAGTATGGATGGCATAATAGGCTATTTGTATGATCGAATTCTTAGGAATCAAAATTAAGCTGATTATATGGTTCACATGACATGTTTGATGGATGGATACTGTTCTCTTATTACTAGCATGTTGTCATTCTCTCTGTTTAAGTCCCGTGTCAAAGATGCATTTTTGGTGTTTAAATCATTGGACAATATCTAGTTTTCATTATTAGTCCATTAAACCACTCCCATTTAGGTTAGGCTCTTATTGACCAAGTTAAATGCCAAAAGCAATTTGTAGCCTGCTTTGTCCAATCTGTTCTCTTTGAAAGGCAACATGAATGCTATCACTGTTAGTTTTTGACATTGCAGAAAAGCGAGGTTGGTTTTGAAGTTATAGAATTGTTATGTTGTTTCAGGTTTATCAAAACTAACATCTGACTCGAGACTAGCTATTCGGAAGAGTTCGTTGGAAGTGCTTTTCAACATCCTGAATGATCATGGTCATCTTTTCTCACAGACATTCTGGCTTGGTGTTTTTAGTTCTGTTGTTCTCCCTATATTTGATGGTGTTTGTGAAAAGAGGGACAAGGCTCTACAAACTGAGCAGGATTCACCAACTGAAGAATCTCCTCATCGTGATGCAATTACATGGGACACTGAAACTTCTGCCGTGGCATTACAGTGTTTAGTAGATTTATTTATTAGTTTCTATGATGTATTGAGGCCCCGGCTATCGGATGTGGTATGCATACTAACAAGATACTTAAGAAGTTCAATACAGGGTCCTGCAAGCACTGGGGTTGCAGCATTGTCTCATTTGACAGGAGAGTTAGGAAGCAGACTTCCAGAAGATGAATGGCAAGAAATATTACTAGCATTAAAAGAAGCAGCCTTGTCTACTTTGCCAGGGTTTAAGAAGCTTTTGACAACCATGGATGACATCAAGGTGCCACACAATTCTCAATCCTATTCTAATACTGAAACTAGTTCTGATCATGGATTGACCAATGATGATCTTGAGGATGATAATCTACAAAATGTGGCTTATGTGGTTTCGAGGATGAAGAGTCATATTTCCGTCCAGCTACTCATTTTAGAGGTTCTGTTACACACTACATTCTTGCATGCTAATAATAATTCATTACAATGCTATAGTCATGACATAATCGTATTTGTTTTCGCTTAATCATTTCAGGTCGTGACTGATATGTACAGAACACACCTAAAATTCTTGTCAGCTGCCAACATAAATATCATTGTTGAGATATTTTCTTCCATTTCATCACATGCTCTGCAACTGAACTCTGAGACAACAATGCAAAAGAAAATACAGATAGCGTGCTCAATCTTGGAGCTCTCAGAACCTCCCATGCTTCACTTTGAGAAGGAGGCTTATCAAAATTACCTCGACTTCCTCCAATATTTAGTCAAAAAGAATCTGTCCATTTCCAAGGAGATGAACCTAGAATTACTGCTTGTAGCAGTGTGTGAAAAAATAATGCAAATATACCTCAACTGTACTACTGTGAACCATAATGTGCAACAGAAATCGGGGGACAAGGTGGTAGTGGTGACTCATTGGACTCTTCCATTAAGTTCAGCCAAGAAGGAAGAATTGGCAGCTAGAACTCCATTACTTGTGTCAGCATTGAGGGCATTGAGTGGGTTGGAAAGGGATTCCTTTAGAAAATACATATCGAAAGTCTTTCTTCTGTTGGTAGATCTTGTCCGGAGTGAGCATAGCTCGGGCGAAGTTCAACGGGTTCTGAGCAACATATTCCAGTCATGTATAGGTACAATAATAATGCAATGATTTAAGATTATATGTTTCAGAATATATAACATTTAGATATGTCACAGTTTTGATCATAGAGTTGGCTTGATGATTAGCCAAGATATATATATATATATATATATATAAAATAGCTTATTCTGAGTTGTTTTCTTTTCTTCTTATAGAAAAGGAGTGTACATGTTAATGAACATCTTGATTATCTGAATTGAGATTTCCTTCACTTACTCATCTTGGATGGTAGATATTTGTTTGCTTGTGCATCATGAATTAGGCTTAATTTAATTGCAGCAGCGGCCATATATTGCTGGCTGCGGCAGCCTTCATTTCCTTTAAATATTCTCTACTTTGAGTTTGAAATCCTGATATTATATAATATAATAATCATCTTGGTAGGCATGCCCCTACAATCTTATACCATCTCTCATCTTTTTCCCTATGGTACAAACAAATTACTATACGAAACGGTCCTAAAGCCTTCGAAATTATTACTTATTCGACGGAGCTTCCCGTACTATTAATTAAACCTCATTCAAACTTTTATTAATATTAAAATGTTAGAAAATGAAAACGAGTTATTTGAAAGATTATATTTTAATCACTCAATTTTAAGTAGTTACAACATGGTCATTAACTATTCGAAAGTTTTCATTTAAATCATTAGATTGTTAAATTTTTAATGGATGACTGACGTGGTAGTTAAATAATTCTTTATCATCATATATATTGGCTATGTATTTTTCACTTGACTTTTAAAAAAGATTAAATTTTGCTATTAATCTTTGTACTTTGTGACAGTTATGGATTTTGTCCTTATACTTTAATTTAGTCATTTTAAGTCTTTGTATTTTTCAAATTTTAGAACTTTAGTACCCGCGAAATGATAGTTGTTAAATTCATTCAGTTAGATTCTTTTATTTCTAAAATTTGATGTGGCAAACATATTATAATATGTGTAATGACATGTCAACTTTTTATTTCCACATATTAATGGCTGAATGATAGTTCTTGTTCATTGGGACTGAAATTTCAAAATTTAAAAATATAGGGATTTAGAATGATCTAATTAGAGATCATGAACTAAATCTACAACTGTATGCATAGTACATGACTAGTAATTGAATTTAACTGAACATATTTAACTCCCATTGTCTGGATCGGGACTAAAATTTCAACTTTTAAAAAGTACAAAGACTAAAACTTATCAATTCAAAAAAAACTAGGACCAAAATTGATCAAATTAAAGAATAGAAACTAAATTGAAATTCATAAAGTACAAAACTAAAAACAAAATTTAATCTTAAAAAACATTTTAAGTGCATTTTTTTTATGCTTTAATGAATTACATAACCTAAATTGGTATGTTTGAGATTTTCCTAATAACATCTAGAAAAGAATGGGTTAAACATAATCCCGAAAAGACTTAAATAATTTTTTTAAAATAATTTAATAATTTTTAATAATTTTTTAAATTGAATCATAAAAAATTGAACTTTCAAATAGTTGAATAGTTTGTAGTTTACGTCAAATAAATTATTTGAGTGAAAGAATGAAAATTCAAGCTATATTATCTCTTCTTTTCATGGTTTCAACTTCCAACTTTCGATTCAAGCTTAATTTTTCACGGGGAAAGATTCAAGATTTTATTTTAAGAGATGAAACTTCTAAATTTAAAAGAAAATTAAATATTTTTTAATATGAAAAAAAATAATTAATACTATACTAAAAATTTCATAAATATCATTATAATTTTAAAAAATTAAATTAAAAAAATTTCGTCTTAATCTTATTTCTCAATACTAGGCATCTTAAATGGCACACTTTGCTCTTTTATAAGATTGAACTTATCAATGATGGAATATATTGAAAATTCTTGAGCTATCTCTTTTTTAGTTTATGTCACCAAGTAAGTTGAAAGAAAATTATCTTCATTCTGTTGCAAAGTTTTGTCTTCACAATTTTTATTTTGTAAAATGTTCGTTCGATTATTGCAGTAGACACGAGAAGAATTAGCACAAAAATGATAAATACTTGACTTATTTGTCTTAACTAGCACTTGACACAACTCGACAAGTGTAAAAGCCTTTTGTAACTTCGTGCTTTGATGAGCATCGAGATGAAAATGCTCCAATTGGATCTTCATGTGTAGCTTTTCTTACTCCATAAAATTGTCTAAATAAAAATAATTCATAAGCTTGCAGATATCTTCCTCCCGTGAAACTTTGTAATTATTGCGTGGATTCAAAGCGGAACTAAGAACAAGTCAAATAAATAAAGAATATAATTTATGCAAAAATATTTACCGAGAGGTCTTTTGGGTAATGAGCCGAGAGGAAGATAGTTTGTATTTTTTTACTCTATGCTCTCAGTCTCGACATCAAACTCTTTCCTTTTTCTCTCCCCAGTGTCAGCACCTTACAAGAGAAAGATAATTCTTAAGCAAGACAAATAAATCAAAATACAAGAAAGTTACTAACGTAATATGTATAGGTATAAGCCAAATAAATTAATTCAAGAATTCGACTTTAAAGTCTGTCATGACCCAATTCTGCCCGGGCTTAGACCCATTACAAATGGCCCAATTGATACCCACCTAACCCATGAAAACAGACCAAAAATTAATTAACCCAAAAGCCCAGTTACCAGCAAACCCGTTACAAGCCCAAACCACTACCAAATCCCTATCCCGAAACCCTAATCTCTTTGCAACTTGCGCCGCCTCTGAGCCCACTTGCACCTGCCTTCTGCCAAGCAGTCCCATCCACCGTCCAGCACCGCTTCTGGCTCCTCTCAGCACCACCTTTGTACCTGCAAAAGCATTAAAAGAGACAGGACAGAAATAATATAGAAAGGGAGATAAATCGGCTATAAAAGCCGATTGTAAACGATTGTAAAAGGGGTTTTTTTTTTTTTGGATATACAAAACACAAAACTTTAAATCAGAAAGCATAATATTGATTCCAAAAACACAAAATCACGAGGATACCCCAATCGGAGATCGTACCAGCATCGGAATCCAAAGGTTAAAAAGTGATTTCTTTTTTTTACGTTTTACAAATCTGTTTTTTTTAATATATATATTAAATAATAATAATAATAAAAAAATAAAACTATAAAAAAAAGAGAGGAAAAAAAGAAATTTTTTACCTTTTTCGGCCACCGCACGGCAACGGACGGCGGTCCGGTGATCAGACGGTGGCCGGCCTCAAGGCCGGAAATTGCCACGCCCCAATCTCTCTCTCTTTTTTTTTCTCCTCCCTCGTGCAAAATGATTTTTTTCCGAAAACGGGCCTATTTATAGAACATGAAAACGATGCCGTTTTGCCCTAAGACCCAGGGCACAAAACGACGTCGTTTTGCCCTGGGTCGGAGCCACCCGACCCGTACCGGATGTAGGTCCGCGTGTTTTTAATCGGAGGGGCTATTTATGCAGTGAGCCCCTCCGCTTTTCCAAGCCTATGCAATCCAGTGTTTTGTAATTTTTCAATTAGGCCCAACAGTTTACTCGAGTTTCTGATTTAATCCCCCGTGTTTCTGGGTATTTTGGAAAAGTGGGTTATTTCCCGTTTTAATCCCCCAAGTCTTCCCCCGTATTCGTATTGGTCCTTTTCTCTCGTTTTCATTTTCAAATTTACCCGAAACTGTTGCCTTTAATTCGATTTCGTCCTTTTTGTAATATTTTCGTTTTAATACCGTGATTATCATTATTATTACATTGTTAATATATTTTACTATATTTAGTATTATTATTATTTTAAACATCACGATTTTACTATACTTATTACTATTATTGTTACCTAAAATTTTTTACTACTATATTTACTAGTATAGATTACTATTATTTTTATCATTAATATTTTACTTTATCATTATTATCATTATACTTAGTCTTAGTATTATTATATTAACTTATTTTATTATTATCGTACTATTAATATTATTATCTTCCCTTTCATTTTTATTTACTAGCACATATCATTACCCTTAGTACTATTTTACTACAATTAATATTATTATATTTTCATTATAGTTAATACCATTATTTTTCTTCTCATTAATATACTATTATTATACTTATACGTTTATACTTTTACGTAATATATATATTCTGTTCATACGTTTAATATTTATTTTTAATATATATATGTGTTTAGGTATTCATTACTAATAGTTGTTTTAATATTAATATTGTTCCAACATGTATATTTTATAATACTATATTATATATACATTATATTTATATATACGTATATATATTTCTTAAACGTTATAGTTATACATCATTTCATACTATCTTATGTACATGTTTTTATTATTATGTATGTATATTTTTGTATATTACGTATATATGTTTTCGCGACATTACACCTTTATGTACTATGCATATATTATATTTTGTATATTATGCACGTATTTTTATACACGCATACTTTATATTATATCACATAAATTTTCTAATATTACATTATATGCACATTTTTGTATACTATGCATGCATATCTTTAATATCGTATTATTCATGTTATTATCTCGTGTATATATTTTGTTCCAATTATATTAGATGTTTCTTTCTCTCTTCTCTTTTTACGTTATATTACGTATGTTTTTCAAATACACTCCTTTTTATATATTTTTACTATAAATATCATCGCTACTACCATATTCTAATACTATGTTTTAACATCCTTATCAATTGCATACCATGCATAAAAATATATATCTCATTCAATCCAAGATGTTTCAAAAGAAAACAAGACGATATTTTTGTGTTTAGAGATACGGGAAATAGTGCCCTAACGTGCTGGGTTGCGATTTCTCATTCTTCTAAATACCAAAAATACCCTCCTAAATTTTGCAACTCGCGAGATAACTTTAGTTTCGAGGTATTCAAGAACTTCGTGTCCAATCGTGCTGGATGTGATGTTCGTATTCTTCCGAAGCGAAAGAATCTCGATTTTTCAACCCAAATCATCCCAAATTTTATTCAAAATATTCCAAAAACGAGGCAATGTTTTTGTATTTAGAGATTCGGGAAATAGTGCCCTAACGTGCTGGGTTGCGATTTCTCATTCGCCTAATTACTAAAATACCCTTCTAAACAAAATTTTGCAACCCGCGAGATATCTCTAGTTTCAAAGAATTCACGAATCTCGTGTCCAATCGTGCTGGACGTGATGTTCGTATTCTTCCGAGGCGAAGGAACTTCGACCTTCCTACTCAAGTTATCCCTGTTTCAAAAAAAGAATCTTATTTAAAATCTTTCCAAATTTCAACTTAAGACAGACAATTGCTCAATTTGGTACCAATTTTGGGCGTTGCGGGGGTGCTAATCCTTCCCCGCGCGTAACTGACTCCCGAACCCGTTTTCTCTAATTTTTCGTAGACCAAAGAGTTTTATTAGGTGATCCAATCACACCGAAAAAGGTTGGTGGCGACTCCCATTTTCATTTTTTAAGTCGATACCCGTTTTCCTTTCAAAAAGATGGTTTCGACAAAGTCTATATTGGACCTCTAAATTTAGTCTTTTCAGACCCATCATACATTAAAGTTATATAATTAAAAACAGAAAAATACTTTGTTAATATAAAATATAACCTTGTGGCTTAAGGGATGAATTATATAAAATACAATTTGACTAAAGGAACGAATGTTATACAAGGTAGATAAAAAATATAAAATATATGATAATTTATATAGAAAATTAAAAAATCTGAAAATATCATCTTCTTTCTTTGAATTTAATATCATGTTACTTCAAAAGAAAAAGATGTCCATTTTATTTGGTGGAAATAATATTATAATTTTGAAAATGGAGTTTAGGGAAATCATTTTAAACGTTTTTAATTGAGTTAATAATAAAATAATTGATGTCTCTTTGTCAAAATTTATGACTAATCAAATTACTTTATTTTTTAATGAAGCCTAATTGTCGTTAATTTCTCTTTCTCTTAGTGCCTCATATAATTAATGCATTAAATATGAGAAGGAACTTTCAACTTATTGCTTCTTAATTCATTCTAATCTAAACAAAAACCTAGCATACCAAACAAAAACTAATTAATTTTCTACATGCAGATCAACTGGCGAAGTTGAGTTTAATGTCACAGTCAAGCTTATAGATTTTTAAAGTGTAACAACCTATTTTCAGTGAAATTGAAAAAGTGGTTTCGGGATTACAAATTCAAGCCGGAAAGAAATTTTATTTTAATATTATTGCATGGTCTGCATCATGAAAGGAATGTTATATGAAAATTCTGATAAAAAAATTTTACTGATTATGTGTTTAATTATGGATAGGACCAAATTGCATAAAATGTAAAACTTGAATTCTAGTAGCTAGAAGGATTAAATAGCTATGAAATTCAAAATTTGAGGTCCTATTATAATAATTAGACCATTAAAGAAAAGTTGGTAGATATTTTTGGTGATTCATCCATAAAAAAATAGAAAAAGAAAAGGACTAAATTGGAAAGTAGAAAAATTAAAGATGATAATTAAATTAAATAGAAAAATATCATCATTTTATATCATCTTCTTCCCCAAAAATACATGGAAACCCTAGGAAAGAGAAATCAAGCTTTCTTGGCTTAATTGGGTAAGTATTATTGTCCCGTTTTTAATAATTTTTATATTTTTGAGATCGAGATAGTTTAGTTTATCTACTTTGGGGATTAATTTGAAAAGTTATCAAAGTGTAGAAGTTTTTCCATGGATGAATATACTGAAAATTTAAAATTTATGGTAGAAAATGAAAGGTTGTTGATAGATAAACAACTTTCACAGGGTGAATTTTGATGAAGACGTGATTTAGGGACTAAATTGTAAAGTTGTAAAATTCATGAAAAAATTCTAATTTTTGTGAAATTTATGGACTGTTCTTGTTATATATGAAAATCGGCTTGGCTTGGAATAAGGGATAAATTGCATAAATTTCATTTTCTGAGCCTAAGGACTTAATTGTCATTTATGAAAAGTATAGGGGCAAAATGGTAATTTTGTCTAGGATGTAAATTAAATTAAATTTAGTATGAAATGGATTAAATTTATGTTAAAATTTATTTATATAGATCCGAAAAACTCAAGTATGAAGTTAGATCGAGGAAAAGAAAAAGTGCCGGATTAGTAGACTTTTGTATATGAACAAGTGATGAGGTAAGTTTGTGTAACCTAATCATGTATATTTATATGTTCGAATTAAATGTTGTTTATGTGAGAATTTTATAAATGATTAATGCATGAAAATAATCACATGCCCAAAGTTGATAGATAGATGAGAAGTTCCGTTTGAAGAATGAAATTCGATGGATACGTGATTTTCCCGTATTGATTATAATCTTGCATTTATTGCGGATACTATAGCTCAGGCGAGCATCTTGTTAAAAGCCTTCTCGAGCATCTTAGTATATAGTTTTAGCGAGCATCCTGATCGGTAGTGATTATGCATGTGTTGCGCACTATTACAGCTCTTTGTGAGTGTCCTGTTACATGATTCAATTGGTTGTGATCTTGCATATGTTGCGGACACAAACGCAGCTCTTTGTGAGCATCCTGTTATGCGATCGGTTGTGATCTCGCATATGTTGTAGACACAAACGCAGCTCTATATGAGTGTCCTGTTAGTGCTCGCTTGAACTCCCTGATATGTGGCTATCTGGAGCTCCTGTTACATGGCTCTTTATGAGCATCCTTGATAGGCTCTTCATGAGCTTCTCGGTTAAAAAGTTTTTTGTGAACTTCTTATTTATGGCTTTTATGAGCATTCCTGTTTAGCTCGGATAAGCATCCTGTTACATGACTCATTTAAGCATCATGATAATGGGTACCCCAGAACATGAATTGACGAATTACTAATTCGTATACCTTGCGTATACTACCTGAGTATCCATTGATATTTCTATAATTTAACGGAATAAATGCCTGATGTGAGAAATTATGAGATTAAAAGAGTTATATCTCAAATGCTTCTAAAATACCTGAAAGTTTGTAGTATGATTAGCTCATCCATGTTTAATTGATGTACATGAGAAACATGTGACTAACTTGCTTATTTGAGTGTTTGTGATTAGGCAAATTTGGCCAAATTGTTGGAAAGTATGTTATTGTTATGCTTGTCTAAATGAATATAATTTGGTCAGTTTAATTCCTGTTATACGAACTTATTAAGCATTGAATGCTTATTAGGTTTTCTTTCCTCTATTTTATAGTGCTCGGAAGCTCACAAGGGTTGGAGATTGGTCGGAGCATTTTCACACTATCCACCAACTTGTTTTGGTATAAATAGTAAACTTATTTTGGTATAATGGCATGTATAGGTTATCTTAGCCAATTGTTGACTTGTAAATGGTTGTTGTAATCTAGTCATTGAAATGGCTAGTGATAATTTGTTTTGGTATATTTATAAGGTTAAATCATGATAAGTATATATGTGCTTAGTATAATTTAAATTGAGTTATGTTAAACATGTATGATTATAAAAGGGAAGATTATAAACATGAATGCATATGATGATATATCATGTTAGATAATAGAGTTTGGTTTGGTTATAAGACTTGAATTGCTTGGTATATGATTGCAAGTATTGGTGTAGGTTATTGGCAAATTTAGGTGAGTAATAAGGCTAGGAAATGGCCTTATTTTGTCTACACGGGTAGACACACGGACGTGTGTCTTGACTGTGTGTTACACACGGCCTGGCACATGGGCATGTGGTTTGGCTGTGTGTCCCCTGCATCTTAAAATTAAGAAATAAAATTATCAGAATTGGGCACATGGGCAGAGACACATGCGTGTGTCTCAGCTGTGTGAAACACATGGCCTAGAACACGGGTGTGTGTCTTGGTCGTGTGAAACCTGCACATAATTTTTAAAAATTAAATTGACCACATAGCCTAGCACACGGGTATGTGGCTTGGCCATGTGCCCCCTGAACTTAATTAAGTTGCAAAACAGAGAGTTACATGGGTTAGGAACATGGGCATGTGCCCTACCTCATATGCCACATGGCTTGAGACATGGGCATGTCACTTGGTCGTGTGAGCCAGACGGCCTACTCACACGGGCGTGTGACCCCTTTATATAAGAAAAAATTTTGAAATTTTGCGAAAAATTCTCTAAGATTCCGATTTAGTCCCGACTTGTTGCTAATGTTTGAATTGGGCCTTGAAGGTCCAATCAAGGGACGATATGAATAGTTTTGGATATGAATAGTAAAAGACATGAATTATCTGTAATTGTTCTATAAACTCCTGTAATGCTTCCTAACCCTATTCCGGCGACAGATACGAGTTAGGAGTGTTACATAAAGTGCCTCCTTATGTTGTGTATATGATTCTTCAACAAGACATAGCGCTTATTAGCATTTGATTTGATGTATATTTGTTCTATTTTTCACCTAAAAAAAAGTTTCACTACTTTTTCTAGATTTAAAATTTAATCTATTTATTTTTATTTTTAAGAATTTAGCTTATTTTATCAAATTTCAAAATTGAAGTTCAATTTGTAACATTGTTAAATTCACCAGTATGACATCTGGAAATTAAAAAAAACGATAAACATGTAACAAAAAATAACATTGTAATGAACAAGAATTTAACAGAATAATTTTAATACGGTTAATAATTAAACTTACATTTTTAGTTCCAAAAAATAGGAAGACCAAATTCCTTGAAATAAAAGTAAAGGAATTAAATTTCAAAAGTATGAAAAGTACATAGACCTAAAATTCGATTTCGAAACTACAATTTTCAACACCGACTAAAATCGGGTCGTTACAGTTCTTGCTAGTCAAAAGAATTATGAGGTTTTGATTCTACAAGCTTGTGAGATCTAATTGGTTTTTCTTTCTTCTCTATTTTTTGGAATTTACATATCCTTTGCTTAAATTACTAAAAAAACATGTTTGTTTAATATCCATATTTGATATCTTAGAATATTTTTCTTATCAATTAAAATTGTTAAATCCGTAAGTGTTTAATTTTTCTAATATTTGCAAAAAATAACATGATTATGTATGTCAAAGTATGAAATTTATTTTTATGTGGGCAAGTAATATGGTTTGAATGAGACCAACTTGTGTGTGTTCATTGGTTAGAATTGGATCTCACTAGTTCTTCACGCTATTAATAAATTAAATATGACATGCTTCACTATAAGGTTGTTTGTTAATAAGGAAAACAATTTCAATGAGCTTCCTCTCGGTTATCTAAAAGGAAATGATAGATTGGTTGCTAGGTGTGACATCGGTTACTATAACCAATTTATCAAAGAAATAGAGATTATCTTTGCATTTATGATCAAATTCATGAATCAAAATTGAGATTTTACCTTTAAGTAGATTTTAATTATATTGATTTTTCAAACTTTATTTTTAATTTCTCTTTTGGTAATTTTAATTTTAATTTTTTTATTTTTAATTTTAAATTTCAAAACTCCCATTTTTTTATTTTGTTTTGTTTTATTAAAAAATAGTTTTTTTTTACTAGTCTTTGTGAGTAAGATTTTGACTTCCTAACTCTTAGATCCCTTCATCTATATTATTAATGAAACTCTCATATAGGTTTTCTAGTAGGAGTAGTTTGACCTATTTAAAAAGGGTAATCAAGAACAAAAGTTCCTTCTTTCATTGAATCAATGGCTATTAACCAAACACAAGATTGCACCAAGTATATTTGGTGTTAGGCTTTTATACCAATTGAAAAAAAAAACGTTTGGTTGTGTGAAAATTAAACATCGATAATGACAATGAATCGCAAAGAAAGAGAAAATAGAACATACAGAATTTTACGTAGGAAGCCTTTTGGAAAAAAAACCACGAGTAAAGGAGAAGCAAATTCACTATGTCGAATTTGAATGATACAAGAGGGGTATAGACTATATCTATTTATGAGTTTGTAAAACCATATTCTAATCAAAATCTAATAGAAGTAATGCAGTAATCTTAAAACACCTTATTCAAATCAAATATCAAATAGAGGAAGTAAACTTCTATACGAATTCCACTTCGGGCCTTGGCTTTTGCCCTCGCAGATCCCCTTATCTTGCCACTTGTATTTTATTTTAACAAAAGTTTAGGTCACACAACTCTAACAGGTTGTATAAGTGTCAAAATAAGATTCACTTATCAGATCAACACATCTAACAAGAGAACCCACAAGTGAAGAATGCAAGCACACGCACACTAAAATATTTACTTAGTCTAGTAAATTATCCACATCTGTAGGTTTTACCCAAAAAATAAATCTACTATTGATTCACAATTCAACTTCTAATTACAACTCAATCAATCAAAGAATCATTGTAGCCTTAGAGTTGCACTCATTCGTTGAACTCTCGTAAGAGTGGAATTAAATCTTTAATGCACAAATGATAAGTTTCTTATTAAACAAAGAATTCTCTCTCCCTCTCTAAAGTCGAGGATGAAAAACTCTTCAAATAAAATCGTCAATGTAACTTCAATGACGATAAACCATTCTTAAAATAAGAATGAAGTTGACTTAAATCATCCTTGCATTACTCAATCATCTTGATTGGTACCTTTCACGAAATATGAAGTTATAATATCTTGTTTCTTATAATAAATAGGGTTGAAATTGTCAAAACATAAACACGATGCCTCATAATGTTGTTGAAATTGTTGCAACATATGAATTAACAAAAACAGAAGTAGATGCCTTGAACCAAAAGATTGCTCACTAAATAAATTAAGAAACCTTACGTTATTTCTTTTATTTTTTTATTTTTACAAGTTTGCTGGTAAACCTTGAATATATAATATACTGAAATTTGGAAGTCTTAAGATATAGTCACCTTAATTTACCAACATTAAATAATTGTGATTCAGAATTGACCGAATGGTTGTTTCTTCACAAACACTTCCACTTTTATGCATGGATTTTTGTGGAGGTTTGAATCACTTGAGCTAACTTTACCCAATTATCGATTATTATATACAAATATATATATATATTAGGGTTTCAACAAATTCATGTTAAGTTTTTTCAAAGATAAATGCTTAAAGTAATAGCCCTTTTTTTCAAAGGATGAAGTGTACAAGAAAACAGTCAAAGTGACCATTTTCAAAATTAGAGCATTCAATAATATAAGTTGAGTAGTTCATGCACATATGTAAATTAGGGTTTTCTTTATTCAAATGGCACAACTTTGTTGAATTCTTCTTCAAATTGACAGAAACCATATGAAGTGTCGAGAAAAAAGAATATTATAGTTAGGGAAATGTTAACTGGTGTTCACTGGTATTGATTAAGTTTATTTTTATATATATTTTTTAAAAAGTATATCTAGATAATTTTTTTATTTCAATAAAAAAATGTCAAAAATATATATTATGCCACTTTTTGATATTTTCAAATTTTTTTTAGGTTTGAAATATTATTAAGTTTAAAATTTAAAATTTATTTTTAAATAAAAATAAAAAAATGAGTACTTTTTATGAGTTATAATAATATATATATTCAGAATAAAATTAATTTTATTCTAAAATTACTTCTATTAACAATATTTCTAAAATTACTGGAAGGCTGAAGGGTGAGAAATTTACCCTTGTTTTGCTATACTAGTTTCCAAGGTAAGGGAAAAGTCAAAGTTTCCAAACATATGGGAGTGAAGAATCGAATCTTATTGTAAAAGAAGAGTAACCCACTCAATTACGTTTAATACACATATTTTAACTAATTAATTACTTTGTCGGTGAAAAACTACGAATTAAACTCAAACTAGTCGGTTAATGCCGTAATTTATATCAATGAATAGATTTCATAATATCGATCTATAATTCCTTTTCAACAACCACTCTAAAGTAACATACAAATTAAATTCAATTACGAATGAGACTTTCACATGCCAACCCAAACCAATAAACAGTTCCAAGGCTGTCTTAAAGGCGCTATTATCTTAGCCATTTTTGATCCCGTAGTCACTATCGACCCAAAGAACAAAGCACAGGCAACTCCTTTATTGTCTCTTAATATCCCACCACAACCCACCTTGTCCTCTAATGCTATACTTGCTGCGTTGAACTTCGTCCACGGGCCAATTCAAAGATCTTCATGAACTATTCTTATCCACATCAAAGATCTTCGTGTATTAAAAATTATTAATGTCTTGTCAAATACTTTATTGTTTCGTGTTAACCACACTGTCTAACATAATGTCGAAATCGATATCAACCATAAATTTTTTTTGGAGCCTAGTGAATTTCACATCAACTACATTGTACAAAATTCGTAACATACTTCCATCTAATACCCTACCAATTAAAAATTCTTAACCAAAATCCATCAACAAATTTGCATTGAAAGCAGAGACGATTTGCACTCTCTATCTCTCTATCACATCAAGAACAACTATATTTTGACATACACCCCAAGTAACCAGGAAATCTTTGGTTTAATTAAATATTCATTAATGTAACTTTTTTATTTAAAAAAATATGTTTTTTTAATCTCATTTATACAACTACATAATTTTTAACTTGGAAAGAAATACAAAAATATAAATGTCAATCTAGTTGGCTCAAACATTTGAAAATTAAAATTTTTATTTATTTCTATTGACTAATTTAAAAGAATAAAATAAAAAACAAATACCATTAGTAAATATAAAATGAAAAATAAAAACATCCAAATTAGGGGTCGAACATGAAAGTGAGTTAAAATAATAGCGTGCTGAATTCAAACCAGAACTCTCTTGTTTTGACCCCAAATGAAACACCCAAGAATCTTGCAACATGCATTGCCCACGTGCCCAATAATGTCTCTTTTCCCTCACGTGCCCCTTTGTCATATTTCATTTCGCTTCACGCGCTCTCACTTCTGCTCTCCGCCCATGTTCCACCTTATATATACTCTTCCGCCACCTCTCCCTTCTCCACTCAACTCAACCTCTTAAAACCGAACCGGAACCGTTTCCCACTCTCGCCGCTCCCCAGCCACAAACACCCATTCAAAATGGAGGCCCGCCGGCGATCATCGACTAAACCGGTTCAATCTCTGAAGCCAACGAAGACGGTTTCAGTAGACGAAGATCTCACCAAAGCCTCCGATGCATTACCGCTTCCTTTGCATCTATCCAATGCTGTCTTCTTCACCCTCTTCTTCTCTGCAGTTTATTTCCTTCTTTCCCATTGGCGTGAAAAGATCCGGAACTCCACGCCTCTCAGCGTCGTTACCTTTTCTGAGATCATCGCCATTCTCGCCTTCGTCGCTTCCTTTATTTACCTTCTGGGATTCTTCGGGATTGACTTTGTTCAGTCTCTGATTCTCCGACCGCAGACCGAAGTTTGGAACTCTGAGGACGATGATGAGGTAGCTGATATTTTGCTTCGTAAAGAAGATTCCCGTAAAGTCCCTTGCGGCCAAGCTCTTGATTGCTCACTTCCTCCTTTGCCTCCTCCGGCACCGATTGTAACTGTTCAGAAAGTGTTGGATGAAAAGCCTGTGACAGTTTTAACCGAGGAAGACGAAGAAATAATTAAATCCGTTGTGGCGGGAACGACCCCTTCGTACTCTTTGGAATCGAAATTAGGTGATTGTAAGAGAGCGGCAGCGATCAGGCGTGAAGCATTGCAGAGACTGACAGGGAAGTCATTAGAAGGGTTGCCTTTGGATGGATTTGATTATGAGTCTATTTTAGGACAGTGTTGCGAGATGCCGGTTGGGTACGTTCAGATTCCCGTGGGAATTGCAGGGCCTTTGTTGATTAATGGAAGAGAGTACTCAGTTCCTATGGCAACCACGGAGGGGTGCTTGGTGGCTAGCACTAATAGGGGTTGCAAAGCTATTCATTTGTCCGGTGGAGCTACAAGTACTCTATTGAGAGATGGGATGACTAGAGCTCCTGTTGTAAGGTTCGGTACCGCTAAAAGGGCAGCTGATCTGAAGTTGTACTTGGAGGATCCTGACAATTTCGACACTTTGGCTGTTGTTTTTAACAGGTTTGTTTGGATTTTTTTTTCTGGATTCCAGAACGTAATATTTAAATCAAGTTAATATTTGTAGTACTAGTTTGTTGAAAAATGTTGGATTTCTGGGTGTCTTGCAGATCGAGTAGATTTGGTAGGCTGCAAGGGATCAAATGTGCAATTGCAGGGAAGAATCTATATTTGAGATTCACTTGCACTACTGGTGATGCTATGGGGATGAACATGGTTTCCAAGGGAGTCCAAAATGTTTTGGATTTCCTTCAAACTGATTTCCCAGACATGGATGTCATGGGCATCTCTGGTGAGCTTACGTTTCGTAGACTTATATAAATACTATTCTTTTTTTTTTTTTTTTTTGGAACTAGATCACTGAATTTATGGACTTGTGATGGATATAGGAAACTTTTGTTCCGACAAAAAGCCAGCTGCAGTGAACTGGATTGAAGGGCGAGGCAAATCTGTTGTGTGCGAGGCCATAATTAAGGGTGATGTTGTGAGGAAGGTCTTGAAGACTACCGTTGAATCTCTGGTGGAGCTTAACATGCTTAAGAACCTGACTGGTTCAGCCATGGCTGGAGCTTTGGGTGGCTTCAATGCCCATGCCAGTAACATCGTGACTGCAGTCTACATAGCTACTGGCCAAGATCCAGCTCAAAATGTCGAAAGCTCTCACTGCATCACAATGATGGAAGCTGTTAATGATGGCAAGGACCTTCACATCTCTGTCACAATGCCTTCTATTGAGGTAATTGATTGTGTAACCGTCTGATTATCAAACACAAGGGATTTTGATGAGCAATATTGTCTAATTATTATCTGATTTATGTTGTTAGGTTGGAACTGTTGGTGGTGGAACTCAGCTTGCATCACAGTCAGCCTGTTTGAATCTGCTAGGAGTGAAAGGTGCGAGCAAAGAGTCAGCTGGAGCAAACTCTAGAATGCTGGCGACCGTTGTAGCAGGTGCTGTACTTGCTGGGGAGCTATCACTTATGTCGGCACTTGCAGCTGGGCAACTAGTTAAGAGCCATATGAAGTACAATAGATCCAACAAGGATGTTTCCAAGGCTTCTTCCTAAACAGCACATAATTGGATATTCAAGATAGCACAAGGCAGCTTTGTGAAACCTGAATGAAATTAGCATAAAGCTGCAGATCCCATCAAAGCCAAGGAGACATCATTCCTTATCAATTTTCTTTATTCATTTTGAACCTTCTTTTTCTTTTAAGAAATCCATATGTAATCTGAGATTTATGTAAAATGATAAATTAAAATTTCTCTTCCATCATATCTTAGAGAAGAACTATGATTTTTGCAGACATAGATTGAGATCAGTGTCCAAGCAGCCCATCAGACCAGTTAAGACTCGGTAATGTGTCATGGTCTGATTCATTACACTTGCTTGTTCCTTATTACGAATTAAACCCGTGTCTTGTCTATATTTTCTTTTAAACTATTGAAATTTATTTGAGCTAAGAAACAATATCTTATTTATTAATTTCCAATTTCATATTTAAGGTTTTCCTTTATATCAAGTTGGTACTTAGTTTCAGTGTTCAATTTAATGTCCAAACCAAATAACATAATGTGATTTGATTAATATTTACCACTTGTGCTCTAATTAAAAAAAAAAAACCGTAATTGGAAAATAAAAAGAACCTCAAATATTAAATTTAAAAATTTCGAGTATCAAAGTGAACATTGAACCTAAACTTCAATACTAAATGAAGACAAAAACAGCTCAAGTATCAAATAGTATATTAATCTAAAAATAATTATTAAAAATAAAAATATTAAAATAAATAGTATAAAAAATATGAATTATGATATCATTATATTTATAAAAAATATATAACTATTTTAAACAATATACAATACATAAAACAATTCTCTACCAAACACTACTACTATGAGGACCGGTATATTTTCAGTTTAATTTTGGGAAGGCATAATAATTTGTTGGCTCTCCAATTTTACCAAAAAAATAAAAGTTATTTTAATTTTTTATTTAATTTTTTTGGTCTTTTTTAGTTATTGAATTTATATTTTTTTTGTTAAATAACCTCAAAATAGATGGAAAAGTTGACGTTTTTAACTTTATTGACATGACATACATGTGGATTGTCACATAGATGATACGTAATTATTTTTAAAATTTTAAAAAATATATTTTATATTTTTAAAATTTTTAATTTTTTAAAAATAGTTTTTAAATTTTTAAATTTTAAAAATTAATTAAATACTGACATGTCATCCATGGCAGTCATGTGTATGTAATGTCAACAAAGTTAAGAAATGTTAACTTTTCTATTCATTTTGGGGTGATTTGACAAAAAATCCAAATTTAAGGGTTAAAAAAGCTAAAAAATTAAATAGATGGCTAAAATGACATTTTTTGAAGGGCTAAAAAAATTGTTATGCCTTTTGAAAAAGAAAAGAAAACAATTTTTACATGCACGGATGGGTTGAAATTTATTAAGTTCACTAAATCTACCAATTTTCAAGTTTGAAAAATCAATTGACACAAGTATTTCTGAATGGGTCTAGGCATTTTTAGGTCAATATGTCTTTTGACCAATTATAGAGTCATCATTTACTTTTTGAATCGCACTTTGAATTCCCTGGTTTTGAGTTTAGAGTCTTAAATTATGACCATTTTAATTAAGATTGTACGAACAAAATTTTTGAACGAAATTGCTATAAGAAATTATGAGTTTCGATTTTAAGACTTAATTTTAAGTATACATCAAACTAATATTGTCTTTTATTAGTTATGCAAACTCTATGCTTCACAATCATCCCAAATTTATGCAAAGCACATCATATAAGAAAGACCATCGAAGCACACCGAAGCACAAAACCACCAAACCAAAGGTGATAACTATGGCAAGACACTCCAAAGCTTAAACACCCGACCCATCAGACCATGGAAGACAACACACGGTGCTCAAGCAAGAGGAGCGCCCATTCAAAGCCAAGCAACGGACACAATCAGATTACAAGGTCAGCAGCATTGGAACTTAGAGAAGCTTATATATTGCAAATAGGACCCTTTGAAACTCCTATCTTCATGTTCAGAGATACAGCTAACCAACCATCGCAAGCCATATATTTGACACCTTCATACTTTGAAAAAAGATGTTCTACAGGGAAAAGCAGTCAACTTCCCGGTGTAAAAATAATATTGACTGTGAGATTGAATACTGTAGCGTGAAACAAAAAGTAAACTAAATGCACTACACCCAATTATCTATCCAAGCCGACCCTAAGTTGCAACATCTTTCCAATTTCTTATTCAAATACGATTTAGGATCAATTTGGTATTGTTTCTAAGAAATACTTTTGAGACAAAAAAATATTTTTACAAATTTTTAATCAAAAGTAGAATAAAAAAATTTCAACTTTTGCTTAAAAGTATTTTTTTAGCTCAAAAGCTGTGAAGTAATGTTAAACTAAGTTTTAATACCGCTTTCCAACTACTATTATAAGGTATTTTAAACAAAAAAAATTACATAATATATTTAAATTTTATTCAAGCTAATTCTTAGTTTGTATCATTATTTATATAAATAATTTAAATAATTTTTTAAAAAAAAACTTGTTTAAATACGAGTTAATATAAATTGATTGAATAATTCAAATGTTTGAAGAGATCTAATTATTATTAGAGGTGTTCTAGAGTTAGATTGATTCAAGACCTAACCTCAAAAAATTTTCCAACCTTGAACCAGTTTTGCCTAAATGACATATTTCACTGTTTAAAAATAATAAGAACTTATTATATATTTAAATTTATTATTAAAAATATTAATATACATTTTTATAATTTTTTTATTATTTTTAAACAGAAAAATAAGCGAAGTCAAGCTAGTATGAGGTTAAAAATATAAGTCTGGCTCCATACAGAAAAAGATAAGGCCAATTAGGTCCAGTGAGTTGTGCGGTCAATTAACAGCTCTAATTACCATTTAAGGAGTATATAATATGTTATTGGAATTTTTTTTCATTAATTTAATTTTTAAAAAATGAATTTATTTTTAAATTTTTTTTAAAGAGTTTATTTTTTTATAAAATTTTAAATAATATATTATTTTTAAATTTTTGTTTAAAATATGGAAATAAAAACTTTTAATTTCAAAATTTTTATAACTTTTATCAAATTAACAAAAACCGAAAATCTTGTGGGCTAAAAAGTAATTTTATTGCTTTTTTAACTGATATACCAAAGTATGTGTATCAGATTGAATATTTGATGGAAGTTTATATTAGTGTCATAAGCCGTAGTTCAGATCTAGCCCCGTGACACTAGAATTACGCCAATAAGTGCGGATATTTTACTTTGTCTAGTTGAGATGAAGTCATTGTGGAAAAGTTTAGAGAAGAAATTGAAAATCATGCAGGGAGTGACTGGTGAATTGCTATTTTTGTTGGGTAATTAAGCATCAATGCTGGCTGCTGGCCGCTGGCCGAGAAGTGGACTACACATCAAAAGAATCTCTATTATCATCTAAAATCCTAATCTATTTCCATCGATGTTTGGGGTGTTATTAGCATAATTTGATTACAGTTTTTGCTTTAGAACATGAACAACCACTATTATAATAGTACTTCCAGATGATGCAATTGAAAATTCTCTTGAATTTCAAGTCTGCTAAGTTGAAAGGAGAAACTGGTCGATGTTTTACACCTCTGAATCACGCTGCTACAACCTAATTTCAACGCATCTATGGCCACAAACTAGTACACAAAATGATAGGAACCTTTTTGTCTGGAGTTGAAAACTAATTGACTGCACCAACCGAGTGGCTGCATTAAAAATATTCTAACTCCTGTTTTGGTTAGCACCACTTGTGTTTGTACAAATGTCTTGGCAATTTCGGCTGCTAATGTACCGGTGTCTAACACATATACTAAGATATGGGTATAAATTTGATTTTCAAATATGTCAATTTTATTTTTTATGTTTTAAAAATCTTGACAAGTTTTTCGACAGGGAATTTTGATTGTTAAAAGCCCATTTTCCTGTTTTAACATCCAAAAGCTCCGGATTGCAACAGCATTAAAACTTCAGACAAATGGCATCTACTTTGATGCTTTGTCAACTTATAAACTACAGGTTCCAATTGCTCTGTGATGCCAGACTTGGTTTCATACTTCAACTGTAGTATAACATATATGGTTTCAACGTGTAAACATTGATGAAAATTGCATTTACATTCTTTCATATAACAAACTAGCTTTGCTCAACTGTTTTCTCCATAAATTGGAATATGGCTACTTTCATTCTAAACTCTCAAATTTCGTGTTTCATCTTTCGACTTCAAGGCTGCTTATGTCATGGTGTTAGCATCCATTGCTATCCATGATGGAGAATTAAAATTAATGAAAGATTCAAACCTGAGAGATTTGGAAGATATGCTTTGAGAGACAAATTTTACACAAAAAGTAGTGGGTTTATATTTTCTTTGGGGGTTAAAATAATAAATATCCCTAAATTAGATAGGCTTTTACTCTTTTATTTAATTATATATAGTACTTAAATAAATTTTTAATCTTTATTTTTCATTGAATTGAGTTTAAGTAGTAGATTTATTGGTTGAAGTGAGTTTAATTATTTGTCTGATATCAAGGTTCAGTTTACAAATTCGTTCATGTACTAGTATAGTGTGTGAGTTTTAACTTGTCTTGTATCAAAAAAACCTTCATTGAATTAACTTTAAATGTAAATATATGAGTTTCGGTCATGGATGTTGGATGTTTTAAGAAGAAGAAGCTGGTAAATTAATTGGTAGAAGAAGTTGGTTGAAGGGGGTTCACATAGATGTGTGCGAAAAGCCACTAGGTATTGGAGATACATAGACAAAATTAATTGGAAGAATGTAAAGGAGTGATTGTATGCTCCATGCATGAGTTTCTAAATCATCTATATACTAGTCTTTAATGTGATTCTCATTCTACCCGTTGCCCTTTAGCTGGTAAATTTGATGAGTCGTGATATCTCTTAAAAACGTACTTTTAATGGTTATGGATAATCATGTCTATATGTCAACTTGAATACATTATGATGGGATAGGGTAAAGCCAATGTAATACAAGATTGACGAAGTATGTGGATTACACAATGTTATACATAGCTCTTTAGATAAGTATAGCCAGTACGATGAGTATCCGCAATGGGTGAAAGCTAATTCCAAAAAAAAACTAGAAACTTGTCCTTCCCATCTAGGGAAGCTAATTCTTTTGTTTTCGATGCAATATAAATTATACTGTTTCTGTAAAAGAACCTCCTTTAGATTCATTGAATACATGTTAACCCATGACAAGCATGATGATAAAAAAAAAAAAAAATGGAAAGAGACATGTGAGCTCAGGGAATTTCAGGATGCACGCAATAGATTGACATGTTATTGTCTGAGTATCTGTTGCATATTGTACTGTTTGACCAACATGTGTGGTCATTATTATTACCTTGAATTTCCAAAAAGAATGAAGAGTTTTCTGCTTGCATTCGTCTCAGATGAACCCCATCCCGTATCTGGTAGCACTCATCTATCTCCCAAATCCCACTGTTGCAGGCACAAACAAGCACAGGTGTTTAATTCCTGGTCCACGTTATTAGCTAACAGACTAAAAACACGAAAAAATCCCTACGCATTTCAACAGGCTTAAGTCCTGACTCACCGTCTAAACCTCCTAAAGCGTCCAGGTTCTCTACTATTGGTCCTGAATGAATTAGTAGTAATACGGAAATTTGGTTATCTTAAAAGTTTTTAGAATGTAGTAAAAGCAAGATTTAGCATTCGAGGCTCAACTGCCATCTCCATAAATACTCTGCTATTGCTAATATTCATAACCAAAACATTGTCTGCCTTTCTTACATATTTTTTGCACAACAAACTTCTAAAACATTGGCAGGCTTGGACATAAATGATTTTGTTGGGAAAATTGTTATTGCTCGTTTCATGTATTGTTATAATGAAATTGTTTTTCTACTTAGGGTCATTGAATTGGACCATGAATACATTTCATTTATGTTGACTTTGGTCCACAATTAGGGTTCTAGAGTATTACGGTATTTAACAAATCAAATAACAACACAAACAATTCAAATATTACTTTAAATATCAAATATTCAAAATCAATCATCATTCATAGCATATATACAAATATAGCTTTTTATTGAGCTTACAAAACTTAAAAATCAATTTAAAAACAATTAAGAGAAGAATGTAGAAAAATTTCAAAACAGGGTCACATGGTTACATAAAATTTATTTACAAGATTTATTTCCCTACCCTATCTCAGCTAGTAGAGCAAAGGACGGTAGTGAGTTGACTATAAATAACTATGTGTAACTTGTAAACAATACTAAATTATGGTAAATTAAGGTATATTTAAAAAGTAATTATGTAATAAATTTATTAAAATTTGATAAAAAATTAAATGTGTTTTAGTCGAATTGATAAAGTTGAAGCACAAAAACATTATGTTTTCATAGGTTAAAACCTTGTCACATGAATATATTATTTCAGATTTATTAAAATATAAAAATAATGTTTGTTGCTTTGTAAAATAAATGGACTTGATTGATGAGTGATATCAACTCAGTCAAACACATTATAACAGTAAGTATATATATATTTTTTTACTTTATAAAAGAATGGACTTTTGGTAAATTCATAATTAAATTGAGATTCGATTATTTGAGAATATAATAAAATAATTAACAATACAATGTTTAATATGTTTTCTAATTCTTAAATACAATATTTAAAGATGAAATAATTTTTTTTATTGGATAAGTCAGTAGGAATCAATCTCTTTAAATAGATACATTAGTGTAGGAATAAAGAATATGGTCCTAAAAGCTTTGCAAGAATACGTGAGAAATTGGTAAGTCAAATTAAAATATCGAAGGACTAAAAAAGTAAATACTTTTAATTTTATTTAAATATAATTATTTTATTTTCTTTTCGAGTTTCGGGTTTTGAATTTGATATCATGCAATGCATGGGTCTATTTAGTTGAATTTTTTTTTATTTTTTATGAATTTTTAAATCATGATTTTAACTGCATATTTTAAAGATTTTTATGAAATTAAAATGTTTACATTTATAATTAAACATAAATATTGCGTCAACCTACAGCTTTGAATATCACTTTAATGGTTTCTGATGTTATTGGGTTTGAAAGAAAAAAGGTAGCGCCAAGAGAATCGCATGCCCAGCTTGTTTTGTACGTACGAAACACTTCAACAAAGCAAACATCTTCTCTTCTTCTATGGCGATAGTTACGTACTTGAAGGAGTAAATAAAGTGCAGACAAGTCATCCACATGTTGATCATCACATTAAATTAATGTTTTGTATTTGAAAGAGTATTCAACTATACCTGCTCATGGCCGGGCGGGGAGGACATCCGAAAAATGGGAGGATTTGGATAAAAGTATAGGCCCGGAAAATAGATTTAGATAAAAAATAGAATCCGTTTAAAAAACTAGTCAAGCCTTGAATAAGACATTTTTGGCCCAGCTCCGACCCGAATTCATTAAATAACAAAAAAGAAATGCTTTTTTTTTGTTATTTTAATGATGTATTCTTATTGTTTTCTTCTTATTTTGCTACAATTTCACTATTATGTTGTTACTATTTTGTTATTATTGTTTGAATATTGTATAACACTTGTTTTATTGTTAATTTTGTTATTATTGTAGTTAGTATTTTCGTTAAAAATCAATTTGACTCTTTTTAGAAGGTTGATGGCTAAATTTGACTATTTTAAAAGGTTGAGAGTTAAATTTAACTAAATTGAACAAAAATATAAATGTTAAGGACTAAATTTATCATTATACCAAATATGCACTCAATTCCTTTGGATTTATTGTTTTTAAAGATATTTAAACAAGTTAGTGTATATAATTACTAATGAATTTTAATTTAAAATTTTTATTTATTATGATTTGGTTGACATTATTAAATCATATATTTATAATTTTTTTCATATTTTTTTGTGTTTTATTTTTTGTCGTAATATTTTTATTGTGTTTCAGTTTATCACAATAATAAATTTTTTGCACATCAATTTATCTGAACTCATTTGAATGTAATTTTAATATTTAAATAAAAATTAGAATTCCTATAGTGTATGATGAATTTTTATTAATTTATAAAGATATAAAAGATAAAAATACTCATATAATTATATAACTTATTTAGCAAATAAAATAATATTTTAATAATTCTCTCGTTGATTTGGACCTGGTTGAGGAATTCAGTAAAAATAATAATAAAAATATAGTTAAAATTAAATTTATTTATAATAAATTTTAAGCCCGGTCATAGCCGGTAGAAATTTGGCAAGTGTAAATCTAGTCCTAGTAGTCTCACGAAGACACGTATACGAGTGGGTTTGACTCCTTTTTTTTAATCCTCAAGAATCTTTCTGTCTTCTTACGAGGCAATTTTGGGTTTTTCCTTCATTAAACAGTGAAAAGATTACTATAAAAGAAGGAAAAGGACAAAAAGAAACTAAAGCGAAAGCGAAAAACAAGCTTAAAGAGAAGTGGAATAGAAGGGGTTTCTTTGTAGTAGAAAAAAGGGGTAGAGAAGGCTATAGCTATTAGGTGGTGGTGTTGTGAATCTATGAAGTCCAGGTCAGGCACTCTCGGAGACCTTGCCCTTGCCCTTTAAAGCTGCTTCTCTTATTAAAATGACCTCAACTAGAGGCAGAATGACAAATACAGGTCTATAAAATTATCATGAACAAAATTGATGGAGATTATAGCTCCATGTCATGCTGATAACACATACATTAGCTTTTTGTTGGTAATCAAGTTTCAAAGAGCTGTGATATGACATCCGAATAATCCACGCTGCTACTTTTTTGTATTATTATGATGTTGAATTCCTTGTAGTCATTAAAGAGAAGAGTGGGGCAATTTACAATACATGAAACTCATTTTGTTGAGGTCAGGGAACAGTCTTCCCCTTTATTCTCTTTCTACATTTTAAAGGAAGAGTATAGGTGAATTTAATCAAAGCTATCATTTCCCAAATTAGAATCTTTTGAATTAACCCTTCTCTCAATTCATTCATGCTCTAAACCAAAAAAGAAAGAAGAAGAAATCATCATAAACTTACATTTCATCCTTTCCAATTTTGCTTTGTGAACTCTTAATTTTTCAAATTAAGATCAATCCGAAAATCATATTCGAAGGAGAGAAAAAAACAGTACGGATGCTAAGATTTAAGCTTCAAAATTATGGTATAAATGGACCAATTGGATCAGCTTAATGTAGTTATATTCTCAACTAGTGAAACTTAAGAAAAGAATCTACCTATAAGACCGTTCAAAGCCAAGCCAAATGAGCCTATCTGCTCCCTTGTATATAAGCGATGCCTGTCTTCCTTGCACCACAACTCATTCGAGTGAAGTGATAAAACACAATGAAGATCGACGAAGGAATCTCAAACCCCATCCATCCACACCACCAACTTAAGCTCGAATATACAGAGATACCCTTCAATTGTGATGGTTGTAAGGAAGCCGGCATTGGCCTCAAATACAGCTGCCGGCGATGTGAGTTCGACCTACACAAGGCCTGCGCTATGCCATCCCCTACCATCACTCATCCATTTTATAAAAAATGTGAGTTCCAGTTCAATTATAGACCCCCAGGGCAACATATGAGGATATGCGATGCGTGTAGAAACGACGTTCTCGGCTTTGTCTACCACTGCAAACGGTGCGATTTCGATCTTCATCCTTGTTGTGCCAACCTTCCCCAAGTCCTGGACGATGGTGAACATAATCTTTACTTGTGCTTCAAGCTATCGAGCTCGTGCCATCACTGCGGTGGAAAAGGGCCTGGCTGGTCTTACAGGTCTCAATGCAAGAGCTATAATCTTCATGTGGCGTGTGTTAAGGAGTTGCTGGTTGAAAGCTGGCAAGCCATGTACTTGAATGCTGATAAGAACAGGGTTAGAGAGATACAGACCAGGATCCCGAGCCTCAGTGGGAAACTGCGAAACCATCATGGAGGAAGAGGGGGAAAAGTGAAGAAATGTTGTCAAATGGCTGGTGGGGCTGTTCGTCTTATTGTCTCCGCCATTCTTGGCGATCCTACAGCTATAATTGGTGCGGCGGTGGCTGGTTTTATGTCCAAATAATATAAGGTCCAGAAGACAAAATTAAGCCGTATGGTTACTAATCAAATATAGGAAGTTCTGTCATTTCGATGTTTTACATGTAATTATAAGCCTGAGTGTCGAGGGTATTCTTGTTTGAAATTTATAAGTTTGAATCATATTATGGATAATGCATTTTATATGAATGATTTGAAGAATAATAATTCTATATTAAAATTACACAAAGTATAAAACATAAATATATACCTTAAAGAAACGTCCATAAGGACCTCTAGTGGTTCTCCAGGATCTCTAAGGAAATCGGTAAATAGATTTTTTTTTATATACAATATGTAAATTCATTAAGGGTGATTTTAAAATAATGTTGCTATTTTTTTATCATTTTATTTTTTTAATTTAGTCACTTTAATTAAAATAATTATTCGAATTAGTTATTATTGTTAAAAATGTTGTTAGTTCACGGCTTTTTTATTAAAATAATCTAAAAAAATTAATTAATTATTAAAATGACCCATCTTTTTAATTAAATATAAAAATAACCCAAAATCTACAGTAAAAGTTGGTGGAGCCAAATTATATGGCGCCACCAACTTGCCATGTCAGCAAGGGGCATAAAAAAATAATTTTTTTGTGGAGCCATGTTGAATGGCGCCACCTGTATAAAATAAAAGGGAAATATTGCAAAATCTGAAAAATTGGAGGGGCTTTTAAAATAATTTCCTATTTTTGGTGGAGCCATTTTAAATGGCGCCACCACCTGGCACACTTTGCCCGTTTCAGTTTCTTTTTAACTTTTTTTTTTAATTTTGTCTTTTTCTTTTTACTTTTTTGAAGTTTTATATTTTTTTCTTATTTTTTATTATTTATTTATTTATTTATTATTAATTTTAAAAAATTTAAAATATATATTTGAAATGTTTATAATATATATTTTTTAAAATTTTAAATATTATTTTTAAAATATTTTTTAAAATTTTAGATATATATTTTTGAAATTATTTTTTATAAAATTTAAAAATAGATTTTTCAAATTAATTTTTTTAAATTTTAAATATTATTTTTTAAATATTAACCATATTTTTAATAATATAAAACATTTAAACATTTAAAATTTTTAAATACAATTTTTTAAATACATTTAAAAAATCATAATTTAAAAAATTATAAAAAGATGGGGGGTTTTAAAACAATTTCCCATTTTTGGTGGAGCCATTTTAAATGGTGCCACCACCTGCCACCTGCCACCCTCTGCCTTTTTTTTTTTAATTTTTTAAAATTTTGTCTTTTTCTTTAATTTTTTTCTTTTTTAAAATTTTATATTTTTCTTATTTTATTTTGTTTATTTAATTTATTCAATTTATATTATTAATTTTAAAAAATTTGTAATGTATATTTAAAATGTTTTATAATATATTTTTTAAAATTTTAAATATTATTTTTAAATTATTTTTTTAACTTTAGATATATATTTTTGAAATTATTTTTTATAAATTTTAAATGTATATTTTTCAAATTATTTTTGAAATTATTAGTTTTATAATATTTGAAATGTATGTTTAATAATTTATTAATTTTACATTAAGATTTTTTAATTTTTTTTAAAGATATTTAAACTTTTTTAAAATTTTATATAAAAATTTAATTTAAAAATATACATTAAAAAGTAAAAGTTTGAATTAAAAAATAAATATATATTATAACTAATCATATCATGTCAGTGATGTGACTATTTATAAATTTAAATATAAATATAAAAAAATCTGTTATATATATGGGTAGGGCTTGGTCCCCCTTGGATGGATGAATGAAGTAAAAACGTTATTTTGAGGGAGAGAAAAATGTAAGTTTTATAAAATTTTATTTTGTATTTTTACATTTTATAGTTAATGTAATATAATAAATAATTGTATTGTATTTATGTTTTTTTTTTATATTATACATATATCAAAATGCATTATGGAGTAAATACGGATCACACTTCATCGATGATCGACGAAACAGTAAAATTAATTATAAATGAAATAAAAATCGTTTTAGTTTCTAGTTTTTTCTTGCTAATCGCTACTCTATTGAACGTGTTTTGACTGCTTTAAAATACTTATCTCTATTTAGTTGTTATTATTCCTTTTTAACTATTTTCTTGCATCTCTTTTTAGTTGTTATTATTCCTTTTTAACTGCTTTAAAAAATATTTTTTAATATATTTAAAATTTTAAAAGAAAAAAGGAGTGGGCAACTCCACAACTCCGAAATAATTATAATATGTTTAATTATTTATAGTAAAAGAATATTATAATTTAATAAATTTTATTTTAAAATTAAAATTTTAACATAATCAAAATATATATCTTAAGTTAAAAAATAATTTAAAAATAATATTGTCGAAACCATTTTTTAAAAAAACGGGAATTGACTTTTGAAAACGAAAATTAAAGATATATATTAATACACATTTAAAAATAATATATATCTTAAGTTGGTACTTAATTGATTAATTGGTATCTTAAATGTCGAAAATTAAAGATTTGGACAGAGTTCAAAATGCGATCCTCCTTTTATTGGCTTTTAAAACATTTAGGTAAGTCAAATGTGTATTAAAAACCATCTCACCTCGAGGTAAAACATTACATCCAGTACATTAGGACACAACATTTTTGACTCTCAGATGTGAGCTTACCTTTAAAACGTGCGTTTTAGCTTTAGGAGGATATTCGACTATTCAAAACGAACAAAGAAAGCGAAACACAGTACGTTAGGGCACGATCCTTTGAATTCTTTAAATACCGAACATTGCCTTTATTTTGAAAAATCTTGAGAGCGAACCGATAAAAGGATATTCAGATATTCATAACAAACAAAGAAAGCGAAACCCAGTACGTTAGGGCACGATCCTTTGAATTCTTTAAATACTGAACATTGCCTTTATTTTAAAAACAATTGAGAATAGATCTTTAAATAAATGAATTTGGGCGATTAGAATTAAAAACGAGAATAATGATATGTCACATAAAAAAATATTACAATAAAAATTTAGCAAGATATATATTAATACCTAAAATATAGTAAAAATAAGGAAAATAAATAGCAATAGAAATAACAGCAATAATAAATATAATGATATGATAAATATAGTAATAATTATATTAATGATAAAATTAAAAATACATAATGATAATGAAAATAATATGCCAACTTAAAGTTGGAACAAACGAGGGGGACTAATAGTGCAAATCCCCCACTTTGAGTCAAATTGCATGGGCCCAGCACCAAACGGTGCTGTTTTATACAAGGCAAAAGAAGCCTCCCCCCCCCCCCCCCCCCCAAAGTTAACTGTTACATAGCAAAAAAAAAGAAAAGCAAGGGTTTTCTCCCTTTCTACTCTGCAAGGGCACAGAAAAAGGGTTGTCGATCGCAATCCCTTGCCGCCACCGCCGCACCACCACTGGATTTGGTGGCCAGCGACACGCATGGGAGTCCAGGTAAGTCTCCCTCCTTTTCCTTCGTATTTTCTTTTGTTTAAGTTTATTTTCAAAAATCGAATCTAAAAACAAAAGACAAACAAAATATAAAAAAAATGAAATAAAATCCCTGGAATCACCTTATCAAAACTGTTTGTTTTCAATTTTCTTTCGGATTCTTTGCTATTGTATTTGTAAAAACGGGGGTGTATTGCTATTGAAAAAAAATCCCCCCGATACAACATTGAGAATGACCTTATATAGCCCCTATTCTAAACTGTTTCTTGACTGAATATTCCCCTATTTTTGCGATTACAAGCGGAGATCTCGGTGTTGGTGGGTATGGACGTGGCATGGTAGCGCGGGATACGCAACGTGGGACGTGGGAGGAAGACGCGGTGGCTGAAGCACCTAAGCAGCAGATTTTTCTGCTTTGTTTTTCATAGGGCCTTGGGCTAGGGCAAAGTTTTTTTGTAATTGGGTTTGGTTTAGTTTTGTATGTTGAGTCTGGGCCAGGCAAAAATTAGGTCCAACAAATATTTAAAATTTTAAAAAATATATTATAAAACATTTTAAATATACACAATTTTTTTAAAATTAATAATATAAATTAAATAAATAAAATGAAATAAAAAAATATAAAACTTCAAAAAAAAAATAAAGAAAAAGACAAAATTTTTAAAAAAATTAAAAAAAAAGAGAAAAGGGTAGAAGGTGGCAGGTGGTGGCGCCATTTAAAATAGCTCCACCAGAAATGGGAAATTGTTTTAAAAGCCCCCATCTTTTCATAATTTTTTAAATTATGATATTTTAAATGTATTTAAAAAATTGTATTTAAAAATTTTAAATGTTTAAATGTTTTATATTATTAAAAATATGGTTAATATTTAAAAATAATACTTAAAATTTAAAAAAATTAATTTAAAAAATATATTTTTAAAATTTATAAAAAAAAATTTCAAATATATATATCTAAAATTTAAAAAAATATTTTAAAAATAATATTTAAAATTTTAAAAAATATTTTAAAAATAATATTTAAAATTTAAAAAAATATATATTATAAACATTTCAAATATACATTTCAAATTTTTAAATTTAATAATAAAAAATAAATCAAATAGATAAACAAAATAAAATAAGAAAAAAATATAAAACTTCAAAAAAGTAAAAAAAAAAGACAAAATTTAAAAAAAAAAGTTAAAAAAAACTGAAACGGGTAGAGGGTGTCAGGTGGTAGCGCCATTTAAAATGGCTCCACCAAAAATGGGAAATTATTTTAAAAGCCCTCCAATTTTCCAGATTTTGCAATATTTCTCTTGTATTTTATACAGGTGGCGCCATTCAACATGGTTCCACAAAAAAATTATTTTTTATGCCCCTTGTTGATGTGGCAAGTTGGTAGCGCCATATAATTTGGCTCCACCAACTTTTACTGTAGATTTTGAGTTATTTTCGTATTTAATTAAAAAGGTGGGTCATTTTGATAATTAATTAATTTTTTTGGGTTATTTTAATAAAAAAGCCATTAGTTCACTAATGAATTATTGATGTGGCACATCAACCCATTGTATGATTGACACGTGACAATTTTTAGCTTTGACTAAAGGTAAGGACCTCTCTATAATTATTTCAAAACAATTTTTTTTGTTTATTTGTAACATGAAGATTTCAATGATGACAACATCAAATTTTGAATAATCTTTAAAAAGAGGGAATCCAACGATAACGATGATGAACCATAACATTATCTTCTCCGATGATCCCAACTACCAGCATAACACCACTGGCTACCCTACCATCACCAACGACGACGACTCTGCCTCTACTGTTACTTGTGGGCCAAAATTGTTGATGAGCAACTTTTAAGTTTTTCTTTTTTAATAATTTTGTTATAGGTTCTGATGATATATACTCTTTTTGACATAATGCCTAGAACTACCCATACCCCTCCCCAACCCATAAATAAGAGGATAATGTACTTTAATGTACTCGAACACATGTCCTCCTATATTGGCAACAATGTTCATGTAGATTAAAAGACTCAATCGGCTCTTTAAAGTACTTTTAAATTTGAGATAATCTTGATTACTAAAATTTAGGGAAAATAAAATAAATTAAATTCCCATGTTATTGGTTTCTTTTCTCTCAAAAGTGCTTATTGGAATTTACGAGAAAGATCGTGGAACCCAAGGGATGCGAAATGGAATATACCATGGAAATTCCAAGGACCCTAGAGAGATAGATTTTTCATCTGGTTAGTTTTAAAGCAGTGCGTGCTCACTAATGTGGAGCAAGTAAAGCGAGGTATAGGGTATGACAGTTCTTGGCTTCGCATTTTCATCAGAAAATGTCCAAGTTGCCTTTTAAGTCCGATTACTTCCACAACTTATGTAATGCAGTTGTTTTTTTTAGTTTAAGGTTTCAAATATAGCAAGTTTTGTCCTCTTTCTCTTTAAGTTGTCCCTTTTTTCCCATATGCATGACCATAATATGCTATGATATGAGATTCATTTACCTTATTTTTATCCGATTACTGAAGCCATTGGTGATCGAAAATTGCTGAAAAATTTTGATTTCGGAAACTTATAGTGTTAAAATTTGTTTTGTCTCTTTGACAAATTACAGTTTAGTAGTTGTGATATGCTCTTATTGGGAGTTGAGACTCCATAGTTGGTAGCCTTTACCTTTTACCAATTTCTATTGAATATGGTGATTACAAACTCAATAAAGCAAACTGTTCAAGGCTAGAATTTAGAGCCAGAAGCATGTTATTGGTTATTTTTATCTATGTTTATTTTCCCTATCTCATTTTGAAGTTGAACTAAGTTGATTTTAAATTCTATTCCATAATAAGAGTTCAAATGACAAAAAAGGATGGAATTTTAAAAAGATATCTGAACGACATTGGATGCTTAGTAACATTGTTATACAAGAAGTTACTTTTGGACTTAAGGAAAGTTCGGAATCTGCCGGTTCTGATTTTCACAACCTGATGTTCGTTGTCCCAATGAAACCTCCAATATTTATTACAGTGAAGAGAAACCTCCTGACAACAAAGTAGCACATTAAAATCTTCACCTAGAAAATAAACCAAAAGAAAGTATTTTAAACTAGAGAGGCTATTTCAACATGTACTAATGTGCCACATTCGCAATTCATTAATGGATTAATAGGTTTTTTAATAGTGCGGTCAATTCGAATAATTATCATTAATGGATTAATAGGTTTTTTAATAGTGCGGTCAATTCGAATAATTATCTTAACTAGAGTGATTAAATTGACAAAAACAATTCAGAGTGGTTAAAATAGGAATGACGCTATTTTAGGGTGACCTACGGTGTAGTTTACACCATACATTATTAGAGGTAGGGGATGGAGGTAACATGATTTAAACATGTGTCAAACGGGTATTTAGCAAGATCTTTAACTACCGTTCCCTACAACAAGACATCGGTAAATAGATTTTACTCGAGTTAAAATATGTCAAACATATTTACATCATTTTAATTAATTATATGAACTTTTCTATATAATTGTTTAGCTTATATGACAAGTTAAATATAATCTCAATTTTCTTTTATCCAATCATTCCATTTGTAAAGTGCAACCCTATAGGATTTTGTAATGTTGTTAATAATATTAAAATATATTATATATATTATAAATAGTGAGTAACATCTAGAGGTGCTCACGAGGCGGATCAGACTCAATTAAAAATTTTAAGCTCGTTTGCTATGCCCAACTCAAAAAATGGGCCTAAAATTTTGTCTATGCTCGGCCTGGATAAAAATGATAAAACTTGGGCCCGACCCAGCTTGCCTGTATTAATTTTTTTATATTATTTTTAATATACTTTTTAAATATATATATATATAATACATAAAAAATACTAAAAAAACATTAAAATAAATATTTCTCAACAAATTGAAAATAAATTTTAAAAATATGTATACTTAAATAATACTAAGATAGATGCAACTTAACAAGCAAATGCCTCTAAAATAATAGCAAAATTAAAAATAAAACAAGTGTTATACAATATCCAAACAGTAACAACAAAATAGTAACATAATAGTGAAATGATAGCAAAATAGGGAGAAAAGAAAAAGAAAATAACATTAAAACAACAAAAAATAGAAGATTTTTTTGTCCTTTTATGAATTTAGGCTGCGCCCAGGCCAAAATGCCTTACTCGAGGCTTGGCTCATTTTTTAAATGGACCTTATTTTTTTGCCCAAACCTTCTCACTTTTCGGGCGGACCTTCGAGCTGAGCCGGGTGGCCCAATCCATAAGTAAACCTAGTGACATCTAACAATGCATCACTGTTACCCAAGTTGCAAGAAGTCATGGTCTGACAAACATTTTTCATTATAATGTTATCACACAGTATATCTCTTTGATCATGATATCTAGATTGAACATAGGTTATGAAACAATCACACTTGTAATTTTTGATCTTTTGTTTCTTGAATCTTTGAGTAGGGTAAAATAAAAAAATGAGTCTAATATCTCATTCCTCACAATTACCAGCATTAGGTTCAGAAAGAGTCGGGTCTCAATTCTCTTTAAAAACTACTTAGTGTGTTTTCCAACATCAAGTAGACCATCTTCAACCCCCTACATCCATTTAAAAAGGTTCCTCAAAAGATGGATAATAATGCATAGAATTCACATTTAGAGTACCAGGAAGAAGCCTCCTAGTTTTCACATTTACAACAACCTTCGAATGTGAACTCCCCCCCACAATCCATTTCACTATCTTCCTTCCTATTCAAAGAATCTATTTTTCCTCTTTGGATCTTCGTCGGGCTTGAAAAGCTTATTTTCCCATTACCATGTTCATTTGGCTGGAAGGGTTTTTTTCCCTTGGGCTTTAGCTGACAAACTATTCCCCTCCAGAATCTTATGAGCCCGTCCACCATTAAGACCTCCATTTGGTCCAATCGTCCTGCAATTTATGCTTTGTCCAGCACGCCATTGGATCCCAACTTCAGCCCACCTTTCCTCCATTTATTAAAAACCCCAGAAACTCCTTCAAACATATCATTTTCCTTAGACCTGTTCAAGGATCAGGCCACCAGGCCCGGCCTGAAGGCCCGCCCGAAATATGGGAGAGTTTTGGGAAAAATATAGGCCCGAAAAATAGGCCCTTTTTTTTGGGTAAGGCATTTTTTGCCCCGGCCTGGCTCGGCTCGAATTTACTAAATGACAAAAAAATATTTTTTTAATATTATTTTCTTATTGTTTTCTCCCTATTTTGCTACCATTTTACTATTATGTTGCTACTATTTTGTTGTTATTGTTTATATATTGTATAAAACTTATTTTATTGTTAATTTTGTTATTATTTCAGAGGCATTTGCTTGTTAAGTGGCATTTATCTTAGTGTTATTTAAGTATACATATTTTTTAAAATTTATTTTTAATTTGTTGAAAAATATCTATTTTGATGTTTTTAGTATTTTTGATGTATTATATATTTTTTAAAATTATATAAAAAAATAATATAAAAAATAATATGGACGAGCCAGGTTAGGGTTAGGTTTTAACATTTTTATCCAAGTCAGGCTTGGGCAAAATTTTAGCCCAGTAAACATGCCTAAATTTTTAGTTGAGCCCAACTTGAACCGGCCCATGCACACCTCTAATCTTCCTCCTATCCTTTAAATTTCTCCCCAACATCTTCAATAACGAATTTCCCCTAATTTCGTCAGGCAACATTCTAAATCGAGATCCATTAGATCTATTCCCGCAATTTTCGCTTCTTAAACCCTGAGCTTCCCTTGATTTTCGCCTAAATTTCTTCTTCACCAACATTCAAGGACCATAGTTTGTCGAGTTAACTCCCCAACTCTGTTGTCATGTTGATTCTCTAATTCCGACTTTAGCAGATTGCTTCTCCTCTTCTACTACAACCATTCTAATAGTTCGACACAACTCTTTCCCATAGCCATACTATCCACAAGAAAAGCACACTACGGGTAATGACTCGTACTCAACACGTTGGAGGACGTCATTAATCAATATTTAAGAAATCAGAGGTTAATCTAAGTTAATAAACACAATCATCTGAGCAAATTTGCCCCTAGCTCTATCGTCGGTATTAAAATCCAATCTCAGTGCCTCCCCCACCAACTCTCCAATCTCCCATAGTACTTTGGGATTGTATAAATGACCCGGGAGACCAGGGAGGCGAATCCACGACTTAACTGGGCTTGGGTATGGTTTTGTAGGGTCAATTATTATTGTTTCTTTCACCAGTTCATTGTTAAGTTACAACCAGATAAATGACTGTTCAACAACAACATAATCACTTAGTATTAAAACAAAACACCAAACATAGTTGATAGTAGAGCTGATCATGGGTCGGGCCGGGCCCAAACAAAATTTTAGGCCCATTTTCTAGGCCTAGGCCCATGCCCGGCCCAAAATATGGGCCTAAAAAATTGTCCAAGCCCGACCCAAAATAAAATTGTTAAGCCCGAGCCCGACTCGGGCCGGCTCATATTAAAATTATTTTATTTTATTTTATTAAATAATTTTTTTAAATATAATAAATCAAATACATTTAAAAACCTAGAAACAAACATTAAAACAAATAAAAAAAATGATATTAAAACAATTCTTAAACAATACACAAATTGAAAATATAATAAAAAATGATTATATTAAAAATTTAAAATGATTAAAAATAAAATAAAATAAAATATAAATTATTATATAATTTGGGCCGGGCCCGGACTAAAAAATCTTGCTTGTGGCCTAGCCCGTTTTCTAAACGGGCCTCCTTTTTTTATCCAAGCCCATTTTTCGGGCCTATATTTTTGCCCAAACCCTCTCATTTTCAGGCGGGGTTGGGCGGCCCGACCCATGATCAACTCTAGTTGATAGATATCCTAACGTTAAATACACTTGAAATCACTTGGTTTGCAAAAGAAGATGAAGTAGAAAGTTAAAATTCTAAGGGCCTGAATACCATTTTTAATGGCTAGGATCCATATGAATTTAAACGCATTTTTGCTTGAGAAATTTGGACCACACTGGCGATCACTCGTGAAAGAACCACCAATGTGAAGCAGTGAAAGTTACATATACTAACTACCCAATTTGATGACTTAATGAAAGCTTTTTATTTTCTATTTCTATACAAAACTTTGTAATCTTGCTAAATAAACTTTATTTTATTAAACTTTTTTTATTGTATATTTTCAATCAACTTTAATTAGTTGATAATTTTTTTTATCTTTTTCGGTGAAAGTGTCACAGAGAAAAACAAACCTACAAAAAGGATCAAATTACACAATATGTAAATGTTGAAGATTAGATTTTTAAAATCAAAACTAAATTAACACAATATATAAATGTTAAGGGTTAAATTTATTATTATGCCAAATTTAAAAGTTACCATTTTTAATAGGATTGAAGTTAAATAAAATTATACATAAGTGGTTTACTTGTTCTAAACATACACATGCATATTTTAATTAAAATAATTTTCTTTAATATTCAGAATTCAACTCCTTTTAGAACTCTTTACATATGTAAGGTCGAATAATAATATTTGAAATTAAATAGATTATTTTATTATAAGAGAATTATATTAGTTTATAGTTATAATATTATATGTATATTTAAACAAGCTTGAATAATAAGATATCTAATCCAACTTGTTTAGTCTTTAAAATTTGTTGAGTGTTTGTGGGTCTGTATCTTTCAAAATGGTTAAATTTTTTATTTATATGATTTGGTTACTATTCATAGATGTCACGTTGTAGGTAGGTCTCCATGCATGCTAACACGTACCCTATTATATGATTAACATGTGTTCCTTAAGTGCGAATTCGCTTGCATGGTGGTACGATCCCGCCCCATTTGGGATCATGAGAGGATGTGAACTCATCACGTACGAACCCCTAGACACAAACTGTTGTGGGTTGGTTTCAATCGGGTAATCTAGTAATGAACATAATAACAAAACTGATTTTATATCAACTTTTTTATTTTTCTTAAAAATACATAATATTTTAAAATTAAAGAAATTAAAATAGAGTAAAGTGAATATAGCGGATATGAAATTACGAATACACTGTTTGAAATGTAGGAAAAATAATTATCTATATATTTTTCTAATAGGTTAATATCGCATCTGAAATTAAGAACAAAATTCCTCCATTTTAGCATCTTCTACGAAGCATGGGAATTGGAGTCTCCTACGGTATTGGTCGCTGAGGGTGCCGTATTTCCCTCGCTACCTACTCCGTTCGCACGCTTGGAAGCTTCCTAATTCTTTTTTATTTGAAAACCGTTAATCTAAGATGTAAATTGGAATAAAATAACTTCATTTAACCAATGACTTCCCATTTATTTATTTTTTATTATTCACAGTTGATTTACAAATTCCAATATTGCAGCATTTCAATTCTTCATACTTACTGTTGCCGTAGAAAAACGAAGTATTTAATAGCTTCATTTAACCAATGATTTAGATTTGCAAAAAGAAGAGGCCTTCAAAAAAAGGAAATTCGGTTAAAGTGTAGAGGACCGGATCAACCGAGGGAAAGTTTACTTGGTTTGTATTGGTTAGGGAAAGTTTACTTGTTTATATATATACGTAAGATAGATATCAACTAGATCTGCTGTCTGCTTTTCTTCCCGCCTACGAAAACCCTTCTCACTCGTATGAACTAGCTAGCTAAAGGTTAGAAGAAGATGAGGTTGTTATATCATAATTCCATCCCAATCATCGTAATCTTGTTAACCCTTCTACATATAGCCCCTGCAACAGCAGCAGCCTCATTCATCAAGGAAAGAGTGTTCGATTTTGATAGCTTCCACGACTCCCACCGGTCATCCCTCTCCCTCTTGGGAACGGATTCATCCAGCATCGATGGCGGAGCTCTTCAGCTAACCCCTGATACCACCAACGACGACATGATCGAAATCCACTACAACAAGTCTGGTCGTATTATGTACAATAAACCCTTCAGGCTTTGGTCCAACGACGACACTTTGGGTTCTTTCTCCACCGCCTTTCTCATCAATATCTTCAGGGACAAAAGCTGGACCCCCGGTCATGGCCTTGCTTTTCTCATTGCTCCCAATATTTCAGCCATGCCGCACAACAGTTTTGGTCAATGGCTTGGTCTCACAAATGCCTCCACCGATGGTAGTCGAGACAACCACATCGTGGCCATCGAGTTTGATACCCTAAGACAGCCAGATTTCGAAACAGATGGCAACCATATCGGGCTCGACATCAACTCCGTGGAGTCAAAGAAAGTCGCTTCTCTCAATGAACATAATATTACATTATCACCGAATGAAGGCACCAATTACTCAGTCTGGGTTGACTACAATGGTACCTCGAAGATGATGGAGGTTTTCATGGTGAAACAAGGGGAAGATAAACCCTCAGATCCCATTCTCAGTGACATCATCGACCTGAAAAAATACGTGAAACAAGATTCCTACTTCGGTTTCTCCGGTTCAACAGGTTATCCACAGATCCAGCTGAATTGCGTGTTGAAATGGAGCTTGGATATAGATATCCTGCCCAAGGATGAAGGAGGGAATTGGTTGAAGATTGGTCTCGCCATAGGCGTCCCTTTGGTGACAATCACGATCTCGGTACTGGCCATAGGCATCGTATGTATTGTTAAGCACAGGAGGAGAAGAAGAAAAGGATCGATTGAAGGCGGGGATGATCGGTTCGGGAAGTTGAAATGGTTGCCTGGGATGCCGAGGGAGTTCAAGTACAAGGAACTGAAGAAGGCGACCAATAAGTTCGATGAGAGCATGAAGCTTGGGGAAGGTGGGTTTGGAATAGTGTACAAAGGCGTCCTCCATCTCCATGACAACAAGAACATTAATAACAGTGTGAGTGGTAGAAGTAACAATCACAATCAGGACATCCAAGTAGTGGCTGTCAAAAAGTTCTTACGGGACAATATCAAAGGCAAAGATGATTTCTTGGCTGAGCTCGCCATCATTCATCGTCTCCGCCATAAAAATCTCGTCCGCTTAGTCGGTAATTTCCTTCTTTATTCTTTCATTTATACATTAATTATTACCCTTTCATAAACTTCAATATCACAGATAAAAGTTCAAAACAATACATTCGATATTGAATGAATCTTCCATAATTTTTGAAAATCGGATCAAAAGGTTGTCAGTCTTCTTTTAAAATCAATTATTAGTAATTAATAATTTTTTAAAATATTGGAAATTATAAAATTTGCATCAACATTTTTTTTTATTTTTTTTATTTTGATTCAATTAATTCATATGGATTTACAACTGATATTTTTTTTTCCTTACACCAAACTATGTTGACCGATTAACTATTCTAATAACAGAATACCTTGATTATATTTATAAAAAAAAATCACGTTTATCACGTAAGTCAATTTTTACACATGAGCCGTACGGAATATAAGTTTAAAAAACTTCCGATTTGGTTGGGTGGAAGGATTGAATGTGAAATCTGGGGTGCAAGTTCAATGGACTAGGAATGGTCTTTTTTTTTTGGTGAGATTAGGAATAGTCCACTTTACATGGTCAGATCAACGTTCATTCCGTTGATATTTATTTCATTTTTAAGGAAAATTCATTTGTAATTATTCCAATTTTAGATATTGGGATTTGTTTTTTTATGTATATTGTTTTGTTGACTTCATCTTAGAAAATCATTATTACAAGTAATGATGAGATGCAAGTTGCTATATACAAACATGTTTATCCCAATCTCTATCCCTGTACAAAAATGACAAGACAATCTTTATCTGAGTCGTAGCCTCACCCCTCTTTCTACTCCCATCCGACCAAAAAAACAAAATAAAAGATGAAATTTTTTTAAAATATTAAAAACTAACAATTGAAAATATACAGTTTATAATATTATACGATTAATTTATATACATATAACATTTTAATAACGAGATTAATAAAATATGAAAATTGAATCACAATTAAAATTTAATGTATATAAATACACTAAATTAAAATTGATGTATAATATTATTGTTAAAATTTTATAACAGATTCATGTCAAACGGATTTTCTTCTACTTTTTTCTTTTGGGGTATTTCTTAATTTTGATTGATGTTTGTATTGCATTTTCAGGTTGGTGCTACGAAAAAGCGAAGCTTCTACTAGTGTACGATTTCATGCCAAATGGCAGCTTGGATGATCACCTCTATGGGGATTCCAGCCATGGAACCCTGAATTGGAGTCATCGTTGCAAGATTCTAACCGGAATTGCATCAGCTTTGCATTACTTGCACAATGAGTATGACCAAAAGGTGGTGCATCGAGACCTCAAGCCTAGCAACGTCTTGCTTGATGTCGACTACAATGCTCGGCTCGGTGATTTTGGTCTCGCCCGTGCCCTTGAAAACGAAAGGCATTCCTATTCTGAGCTTGGATTAGCTGGTGTCCCTGGTACGATAGGATATGTTGCTCCAGAGTGCTTTCATACAGGGAAAGCCACTGTTGAATCCGATGTTTTCGGGTTCGGGGCAGTTGTGCTTGAAGTTGTTTGTGGCAGAAGTCCTGGAATCAAAATCCCACACGAGCAAGATCTTTACACTTTAGTTGATTGGGTTTGGATGTTGCATCGCGAAAGGAGAATCATAGAAGCTGTCGACGAGCGCCTCAACAATGAATTGGACGTCAATGAAGCAAAGAGGTTGCTGCTGTTGGGGTTGGCATGTTCACATCCTACTGCTAGCGAAAGGCCTCAAACTCAAGACATCTTCCAAATTATGAATGGAACCTTGCCAGTTCCTCATGTACCTCCATTCAAGCCAGTCTTTCAATGGCCCTCTGGTATTCCATCACCTATTAGCTCCATTGACAATCCGTTTTCCAGCTTGGCATTGTCTTCACAAGATAGTGCTGGAATGTGAACATCGCAGAAGAACTCGATGCGTGCATAGGTTTAAACTCCTTCAGCTTTATATGAATGCCTAGACCACAAGGATCAGCTAAAAGTATTGACTTTAATGAGCCCTGGAAAATTTAAGGCATTCCCAGTCAGAGCTTAGATTCTCTAGGGTCCTCGATACGATACGAAAACAGAGTAGTACCTAAGAGAGGTACCAGCAACAAGATCCCACATTACAACATCTTTGTAATAGGTTGATGTTGAATATCAATTAATCATTTGTTTATTAACAAGACGATAATGCTATGATTTTAATCTGAGCTTACATTTGTTACTTAAACGGTTACGCTCATATAAATGCTTAGAAAAATATACAAAAGATGCATTTCATGTACCAAGGTGACAATCAAGCTACAGTACATAAAATGATTGATCAAGTGAACTGGAATGTGGTCTAGTATATCATCAGGCTAACCCTTTAAACAAACCAAACTTCGGTAAAAACTTTTTCTAATTGCAGCCCAACATTTCGCTTAAGCTACAGCTGACACCCTTCTCTTTCAAAAGCCTGTGCAGCAACTCCGGTCGCTTCTTTAAACCGTGCTGAAAAAAATCCGGGTAATTAGCTACTTCATCAATTGGTCTCTCCATCACCTCAACCAAGAACCTAATCCTAGGTTCTAAAGAATTCTTGTTGCTCTTGATAAGAATAGGGGGATAGCCAGTCACCAAAGTAGCTATTTCTTTTGCAGAATAACCAATGAGTTTGGCTTAAACTGCAAGAAGAGGAACAAAAGGGAAGCATGGAACACATGATGATTTGTTTTATTTTTGCTTGCTTTAGCAATTAGGAATGTTGACAAATATGGAAGCAGTCTCCTGTTCCTGAAAATTATGTGGAATTATGCAATTTGTCACAACCACTAAAATTGAAAATCTACTTAAAGGTTTTGCATTTCACATATGTTGATATTGTGATAAGAAAGCCCAATTATGGCCATTCACTTCCGAATTCCCTTTACTGTTTAAGCCATTAGAAATGGAGATCCTAACCTTGTTCCTGCATAAGCATGTAGTTCTAGATTGCGAGTGTTGTTGATGTAATTAGATGAAAGGTGCTTGTGTGGTTTCAACAAACAGTAGCAAGACATAAGTTTTTAGGTCAGGCTTGGAGAAGTGATGTGTTTCTGTAGTCTTGTAACAGGTGTTGGCAATATTTACTAATTTCAGATAAACCAACTTTTGGCATTGTAAGGCGTTGTGTGTAAAGTGACAAGATTCCTACAGTGGAGGTGGGTTAGGCGCTTAGCTATTAGCTCTAGCAGCAGATGAGTTAATGATTCAGAAACAGGAGTAAGGCCTTTGTTGGAAAGAAAAGGAGATGGCAATGCCGTAGTTTAGGTCCTTCACAAGCACTTACTGCAAATGAGTTAATGGTGGCTTTAGAGTCCAGGGGAGGTCTGAATCATAGTTTCAGTTGCAGAAATTTTCTACTCTACCATGACTTGTGGGGTTTGAACTTGTTGCAGGGTTTGCAACAATGAATTTAGAATTGAAAATGCCTCTAAGTTTTACCCAAAAATTAAAAAAGAAGTGATGTAGCACACTCGAACCAACGAGTTACTGTCTTGACAATAATACATAAGTCAATCGAGTTAAAGACTCAATTCACACAAATTCTTTTTATTTCGAGTTTAATTATCCGAATGTAATTTATGCTGATGTGGTTAATGTTTAGCTTAATAAAATTGATTTTTTTATATTAAATTATGAATGAGAAAGAAAAAGCAGAAAAGTATGGGCTACGCAAATATTGGGCCATGAGTTGCTTCTCATTATGGGTTGGCTCAACTAATCGATGCTGACCTTAAATCTACAAAATAAAATTTCAAATAACTATAAAATCAGTTCAGCTGCACGACTAGGAAGGGGAAACCGTTTTCTGAGCTTTTTGTTTTGAACCCCCAGAGCTGCCTATCCTCAACCATGGTAACCAGTCTCTCCTTTTCATATTTCTGATCCTCTTCTTATGATTTGTTCGCTGAATTGTAGTCCAATCCCTTCCTCATTTTCTAATCCTAATTATGGATCTGCTTTTCCTTCTTGGCGCTGATTACATTCTTCATTCATTTGGCTTATCATGAATTTTATTATATATACTATGTTTGTGTGTTTGTTTCTGTGACCTTCAATTTCCTTTTCCTTGTTCATAGTTGATTGATTCTATGCTTCGCTTCTCTTCGTATCTCTTTGGATCTGCCACTTGGTTCAGCTGTTTTTTTTTCACCCTTAGTTTACGTATTGTAGTTGCTTCATTTTGATGCTACTACCCGTTTATTGCTAGGTCCAGCTTACTTATTTTCTTCAAAATTGTTTCTGATTTCTTATGATATTTGATCATACTTAAACATTTCAATTTGTGCTTTGTTGTTAGTTCTATTTATTCCTTTGAAAGTTTTCTGTTTGCTATTGTTACGATGATTATTTATGGCGCATTAACTTGTTATGTCTATTTGTTGTTCTTCTTCTTCTGTACTAGTAGTGGGATGAAACTACTGTTGATATATATTACTGATATTGTCATGATGTATACGTTAATTATCGAAATAATTGTCAACGAAGCACAGACTAGAGGATGAATAAGCCAAATGTTTTAATTGTAATGTTGTCTAGGAAGTACAAGTTCATATAGTTCAGATTTGGAGCTGAAATTAGGGCTTCATCAAGATCTGGTAGGAACTAGAAATCTTTTATGTTAATACAGCCAAGTTACACGATATATAGGGTGACTCATCTCTCATGGTGCTGGCAAAATGCGATCTTCATTTTACCTTTTGATTATTACAGCTAGTATTATCCGTTTCAATTGTTGAATTTTACTTTAGAAACTTAAAATCAAGCTTCATTTTTAAGTTGCAGTATTGCCTCTATCTGGAAGACTGGAATCAATGAGCCTTTTTGTGTTGCAGATTCACTTTGTACTTCTAATTAGTCGACAAGGGAAAGTTAGATTGACGAAATGGTATTCTCCTTATTCTCAGAAGGAAAGAACAAAGGTATGGCTAATACATTTGTTTCAATTCAGTGCTATTTATGCAAATTGCAAAGTTTGCACATAAAGGACAAAAGTCTTTTTAAGTATTCAGTTCTTTGTCTTTTTAGTACCTTTGTTGATGCTTTTTTGAAGCTGCTCTTATCTTCATTGTATTAATGCTTTTTGATAATGCATTTTGAGAAGGTTATCCGTGAGCTTAGTGGACTGATTCTCACAAGAGGGCCCAAACTCTGTAATTTTGTGGAATGGAGAGGACTCCGAGTCGTTTATAAAAGGTAATGCTACAATATGTTTTTAGCAATTTTACCTTTTCAAAGATTATCAACTAAGCTGGGATAAGTTTGGCAGATATGCTAGTCTTTACTTCTGCATGTGCATTGACGAGGATGACAATGAATTAGAAATTCTAGAAATTATTCATCTCTATGTGGAGGTTCTTGATCGATACTTTGGCAGTGTGAGTGAACATTAAACCTGACCTTTGATGGGAGTATTAATGGCCCCTTCATATTTTCAACTGACTGCAGTTTAATTTTATATCCAGGTTTGTGAATTGGACTTGATCTACAACTTTCATAAGGTATGTACAGTGTCGTTAAGAGCACATGGTGTACTCTAGGTGCTAGATTATATGGTCCAAGGCCAAAGATGTAAAAAGAGCTCTCGTGGAGTAAAGTTTAATATGTGTGTGTATGTGTTCTTTTATAAAATTTTCTTGTGTAAAAATATTTTACTTTTATGTTTTGGAATATATCCTTCAATGTTGCGGTGGACTGATAATTATGTGTGGGTTTTTTGGGTCTTCCCAATAAGTTCCGTGTTATATCAACTCGTGAATTTAAGTTCTGTGCTATATCAACTGGTGAATTTTGATCATGATGTCAACAAAAGTATTGGTGTCCGAATAATTGCATCCATCAGGAAAATACGGTTGATGAAAATAGGAGGTACATGTGTAATTTTGATATAGATTCAAGGGTATTGGTGATTTCTTTTTTACCCTTTTTCTTATAGATAATTTATAAATGCTTTAACTTTTGGTCCTGTTTGACATTGAAGGCCTACTTTATATTGGATGAACTCTTGATTGCCGGTGAACTTCAAGAGCCGAGCAAGAGAACTGTTGCACGTTTAGTAGCTGCACAGGTAAAATTTAATTTTTACTGTCAAACTGTCTTGGCTTTGATATAATTTGGAATTTTTCTGAGGGAATTTGGGTTTGTTGAGTTATAGGATTCACTGGTGGAGACTGCAAAAGAGCATACTAGTTCCATTACCAATATAATTGCACAGGCCGCGAAGTAAGTTTTGACGACTCCCCCTGCCTTTTTGTTTTTATTGATTTTTAAATTTTGCTCTGAATTTTGGAATATCTACGAAATACTTTTCGAGTTCTGTCTTTGAGAAATGAATTTTTGTGTTAGGAAAGTATACTGCAAATTGACTGACGCCGTTTCATATATTATGTATATGGTTATACATTTTGGTTTCAATTATGAACTTCTTGGCTACAACATTGAAAATGACAATTTTGAATACAACACACTATTTACACGAATATACAAGTACGATTATAATAAAATATAATATAAACATGACATGAATACTGTGGAATGTTTTATTGATTTTGCCTGAGTTTAACCAGAATTTTCAACAGACTTGTATTTTTTTTTTTTAAATAAACATATTTCTCATATTTTCCTGAGTATAGATTTTCATGTCATTTAAGTTTAAAAACTTAGGAGATTAATATTATGTTTTTATATCTCAAAGATTTATATTTTTCCGTCTGACTGATCAATTTTACTAATTTATAAAACAGAAATTGATTTTTTCGTATGTACAAATATGGATGGGATTGAAGAGTGCTTATATTATTAGTCCTAAACAGAAATATTTACATTCAGAGTCGGGCCTAGTTTGGATTAAGAAAAGCTTAACATTGTTTTATTCTCTAAATTAATAAGGATATTTGATACAATAAATTGATTGGAATTCATATAATATCGACAAGGATTACTATTTTTTTCATTAATCAAAATCTCATAAAACTTTTTATTCATAGCACAGCTTCACTATAAAAATGTTGCACAAGGGCTATGGGCCATGGGCCTCCAATGCGCTTCATCTTGAATCCCTCTTGTTGGTCGATGTCTGTACCCGCTTAGTCGATCAACATTAATCAGTACACTATAATCTATCCTCTTTCCTGTTTCCAAAATATTGCAAGCAAATGAGGTCAATCTACATTGTATCTGTTTTTTTTGTTTTATATTAAAAAAAAAAAACTTCAACTACTTTTTTTACATTTGTTTCATGAAGAATAGTAATATCGATTTCTATTGTAAATTCTTTTGTGAGACTATCAAATCATCAGCAAAACTTAAAAGGTAGAATTATTCAAGCAATATAAAATATAAGCATTTAACCCTTTTTTTCTTTTAAAAAATGTTTATTTTTCGAAACCCATTATCGGAAATAAACAAGACCAATGAAAATATCTACCTAACAATAACGGTGACACAAAATTTAATCGTAAAAAACTTTTTATACGAACCTTTAAAAAATATCCATATCAATAGAATTAAGAAGCACTCCATCATCTTCCCAATTTACTTCTTTGGCGTCACTGTCTTTCCCGGTAAATTCAAGAGGCACCTCTAATGGCGGTGGGCTCTGACAAGCGAAAATGTCAATCATTATGGCAAAAAGCTTTGGCCCATCAATAGTATAATAGCCAAGTTTCCAGTCCTCCAATGTAAGAAAGGAAATTGTATGTATTACCATGCAGCGTATAAGAGGCCAATGGATGCCACGGAAGAAAGGGTGTTCTTTGATTTCATTGGCACCAGTAGTCGACCCCAGTCGGCTGGCCGGGTCTCGGTTCAACAACGCATTAATCAACTGCCTAGCTGCAAGACTAACCTGCAGTCACCAACGTAGCTCTGTTTTCAGACAACGAAATGAGCAGATGATAGCAGCCACCCTTTTTTTTTTCTACTCCCACCTTTTGCTAGTTACCCGAACAGATACTTTCTAAATATATGAAAATCTTGAAAAAGAATTCGCCATCAACCAAATAAAGATTTAGTTGGGGTAGCTAGCATTCATGCTGAGCAATATCTTTCGAACATCATATCTAATGAATGTTACCTCTTAAAGAACTAAACTGAGGTTGTAAGTTATGTCATGTGTTTCCTATAGTGAGCTAGAACTTGGTAGAAATTATTACCGGAATGCTACTGGGGAAGGAGAGATCCTTGTGCAAGATGTTGGAGAATGTCTTCTGTCTGTTTTTACCCCTGAAAGGCGTACGCCCATACAGCATCTCATACAGCAAAATACCTGAAACTCCAAACATAGTTCCATGAATGTTATGTTTAACACAATATTAACATTTTCAGAATAATTAAAATGCAATTGGGAAAAAAGAGAGAATGAAGAATCTACTTACCGAGTGCCCACCAATCAATTGCACTACTGTGTCCTGCACCTGTAATAATTTCCTGAAACCAAGTAAATTGCAACCATGTTTAATAGATACTAAGAGTAGACATTATTTTCTAGCATCCTATCCCACTCCCACTCCCACTCCCTCTTTTTTAACTTAAAGTACTGATATCCGATTCATTTCTGAACCATAACATTCTAAATATATGAAAATCTTGACAAAGAATCGATTATATTCGTATTGAATACATACTCATATCCAACACTCAGACCCGAGCCTAAATAACATAGGAAGCATCTAATAATTATTTGAGTTGATCCAACTGAGCATTGCTTTTTTCAGATGACATGCATGTTGGACAAACTCTTGAAGGTTTAAAAATATTATTGATTGCCAACATTAAGCATGAGAAGAGTGGGTGTAATGTATACAGGAGCAATGTATTCTTCAGTTCCAACAAATGAATTTGACTGTGTAGATGGTTCAGCAACAAATGTAGGAGGAGGTTGATTCCTGGATCTCCTTCTCTTGTTAGGCAAGGGATGCTTTAAAACCTGTACATTTCATTTTTCAAACTTTAATCTCATGCAAAACTATATCATATTTTTGTCAAGATCATCCATATGTCTCTAAATTCTCTAAAATCAAAACTACGTACTTGGGGTTTACAGGGAGTCATAAATGATAAATCAAAGTCCGTTAAGACAACATGTCCATCTTTCTGGAGTAGAATGTTTTCTGGCTTCAGGTCTCTGTATATTATTCCTATCATACACCATTGAATAATGAAAAGCATAGTCAGCAGTTGTATCTATGAACCCTTTGGATATCCGTTAGTTGAATTAGGAGTTTTATCTAACATACCTAGACAATGAAGATATTCCAAACCAATGACAACCTCTGCTGCATAAAACCTGAAACATACATGAAATGTCTGATATCCAAGTGATTTAAACATGATTCAGTCATATTCACTTGTAAAATACTAGCATTCGGTCATGGTAGCCGAGTGATACCTTGCAGATTCTTCCTTGAAAAGTTTCATAGGCTGCTTATCAAGCAAGTTAAATAACTCACCACCAGGACAAAAGTCTGTTATCAAACAAACGTGGGTGGGAGTCTGTGGAGATATAAGAAATCATTAGTACACAATTTTGATACCAGACAATCATGTGTTCTAACTAGATTCAAATGAGATTGGTTTGAAGTTTTCGTTAAACAAAAATTGTTGTTTGAAACTTGCAGACAAAATTGGGTTTGAAAGTTTTTCTTAAGATTTTCTGATGGCTAAAAAATAAAGAGAAAAGTGTATATATATAGCAACTTGTATAGGGGAAACTAAGAATTTGAGAAAAAAAAAAAACCTGAAAAGAACTGTATAATGAGGGAAGAAATGGATGATCCAGGAGTGAGCTGATTTCCCTTTCAACGCATGCTCGATGAACCTGTACAATTTACTCAGTGAGTCAGTTCTTGAACACTAAAATGTTGTCTGTTTTACACACAAACAAACAATGTGTATCATCAATGCCAAAAGCTTCCATCAACATTCATATACATAATCTACAATGTAAACACAAGACAACATGAGTTATTATAGCAATTTTTTATAGATTTTAATTATGTCTATATCTGAATCCACATACAATAAGCAGACCTTGTTACGATTCAACATCATTGACTTCTCCATTGCCTTCATAGCAAATAATTCCCCAGTACCTTTCAGTTCCACCAGATGAACACTGCAACCCAGTAGTTTTAGACATGGAGATCAACTAAGAATTTACCCCAAAAATAATGATTTGAGGGTTAAAAAACAATCTGCACTTCTAAACACTACCTTCCAGTGTCACCACAGCCCAAGGGTTTTATGGGTTTAAAATGATGCAACCCAATCTTTTCACCACGAGAAGTTATCTGTTAAAACAAAACCAAAACCCCCAAATCATTTATCGGAGACTTCATCCAAGAAGAAATAATGAGTTAAGAAAATTTTCAATTTGGAAAAAGGGTACCTTCTGAATTGCTAGCCAAGAAGAACTATGTCTTTTATGAGGCCTTGGAAAGACTGGCTGAGAATGGAGAGCCCACAAATCTTCTGGTCTCTGAATATATATATATATATATATATATAATATCATTTTTACATGGATGACTAAGGCAATGAATGCTATTAATATTCCTAAGAGAAAGAAATAAATACCTTACCAAATTGGCATCAGGAAGTTCTCTAACTGCTTCATCTACATTTTCTGCAGTGGCTTTCACCTGATATCAGAACATCAAATCACTACAAGTTATACCTACCTTACCTACACTCCCGGGTATGTGTTTGACATGATTATGTTCAATGATTACATACCAACTTAGCACTTTGTAGCTCCGTCTGCTCAGAGAGACGGTTTTGTAGGGGTTCAACATGACCACTTCCATCAAGTTGGACGCCTATGAAATATTGAAGCTCACCCTGTAAACCACCAAGAGTTTCACACAATAATACATTAGAAGAATAACACTAAAATAATAACACCATCTCAAAATCTGTATACATATCAGATGTAACTTTTAACCACCTTCTGATCACGCATAGGTTGCAAATGAAATAAGTTCCAGAATTTCTTGCCTGCAAGTCATATCATACAAACTGTAACAATTCAGTCAAATGATGTTTCTTAATAGTATGCATATATGTATATATTTGTACGAACCGCTCTTTGTGTAGTTGATCAATTGAACGGTGATTTCCTTTAGTTCTCTAACAGCATCTCTTATCCTTGAGACAGTCGCTTGATCAGTTTCAGGTCCTTGAAGAAACCTGTAAAAAGAAAAAGTCATGTTGTTTTCATATGTTCATCTGACAATGGAAAACAACATATATCTGACAGTTGATTGAAGTAGGTAGATGATGAAATTAATGTAGTACAAATTATATACCTGCAGTTCCTTCCCAAGATTTCCTCTCGTGTATATTCAGTCAATTCAAGAAAGCTATCGGATGCAAATATCTGCAGACATTGTAGTGGTTTTTCAGATACTATATATATAGACTAAGAGCTTTGATATGTGAATTGAAACTGAGTTTTCGGATGAGAAAATGGTGCTGAAAAAGTCTTCTTACAATGGGATTATCAGGGAGTCTAGGATCTGTGATAACAAAGTTCTTTTCAATACGTTCCAGGGTGGTTGCTAGATCGATCCCTTGGCGTATGTCCTTTTCTCTTTCAGCACGTTCCCAACTGTCGGTGCGTTCAATGTCTTTGGTCATTAGCTCCTCTGGTTCAACAATTGGTTGTTTTTCTTGCTTGGCTGCAGAGCTGGAAGTCCTGCCTTTAAGCCTACAGGAAGATATCATGCATCAGATATACTGATTTATGATTCACCATGGAGCTAATTGTTAAATGTGTTTGAGTAGCAAAGCTCAAAGCATATCATAGCAAGCTTCAAGGTAAACAGAATTTGAGTAGGCATAATAATGAATATTTGTGGGAACTTAAACCAGAAAGACTCACCCCATTAAAGAAACGCGTGCTGATTTTCGACTTTTCTTGTCAAATTCCTGCATAGGAGTAGCAGTACTGAAGTCGGACTGCGGAGTATATTTCCCAGGGGTACTAGTGTTCTCAATTTCAGCAGATTGAGGCAGGACATAATCAAGGTTGAATTTTTCCTGCTCTTCGACCTTGTTAGTGGCATCATTACTTATCGTCTGATTGTGAGAGTGAGGGTGTTTCACAGTTTGGACAACCTCTGTCATGGAATCTAAAGCCTTATCCTTCTGGCGAGCTGCTCCAGAATGTTGGGTTATTACATGTTAAAACTGAAATCACACTGTAAAATAACCCCCACCCCCCACAACAACTAAAGTATAATTTACCATCATAACGAATCAACGATTGGGGCAGTCCATTAGGCCTCAATGCCTTTTCAACGATACCTTCTGTGTATTTGCTGACCTCCACCTGCATTCTGCATAAAACAGCATTCAATAGCGATGCATGCATTTGGGAAGGAAAAAGATATCCGTATGATGATAAATTATGCAGAAAAGTAAGGAAAACTAACCCAATGAATTTGATGGTTTTCCCATTATCATCTTTTATGGGAGTGACTGTCAGAAGATTCCAGAATGGAGTTCCATCTTTCTTGTAATTCAAGAGCCTGCCGCAATAACTTTTTCCATTCCGAACAGCATATCTAATCTTGGCAACCTCATTTTGGTCTGTTTCTGGCCCTTGTAGAAAACGGCTAAACAACAAATATGGCGATTATAATGATTGCATTGCATATCAGTTAAGGTTGTACAGTACTTGAAATTATTAGTATTTTACAGCAAGTATAAAAAGAGATGATCTACAATCAATCATGTGCCACAAAATTGCACTGATTTTGCGCTGCAGAATGATTGCAGGTTGTCCCATAGGCAGTCAGAAGACTCAGGACGGCTCCAATATCTGTACATGTTTAGAAGCAAGAACTTACCAGTTTCTTCCTATGACCTCCTTTGCTGAATAGCCGGTTGTGGTGAAAAATCCGCTGCTTGCATACATTATAGGGCAGTCGGGTTTTGTGGCATCAGACACAACAAAAGTTTGCTGCAGGGTAGCTAAAGCATCTTTCAGCTCCTGTGACACCCTAGGAAGGGCTCCTTGATCCAATCCATAACTTGATTCATTTGATGTCCTTGCCGATTCCACTGAAAATTTATCGAACGAGAATTTGGACCGATCACCATCTCCACTTGGCTTCATTGTTTTGCTGGCCACTTTGAAGCTACCTTCTCCAGCATCTGTCTGCAATGCAATACCCCATTCTGCAGTTCTTTCAGCTATGTTTGCTTCAGTTAAAATTCTATGCGAGGACTTTCCATTTGAATCTTTCCCTCCCCCATTCAAGTTTTTGATGGAGTCATCAAAGCTTATGTTGCTCGATTTGTTGTCAGCCTCTCCTCCAAAAGCCATCCACTTGTTCACAGGTTCTTTCCTTGTTTTAGAAACTGCATCCATTGATGATCCTTCCTGTTTCACTGGGGCTTGTGTGCTAGAACCCTCAACTGTATCACTAGATTGTCCAACATTCTGAGTACCTGCTGAATCAAAAACCTCAGTAGATCTCTCTTGCTCTCTACGGTTTGATTGATTGGCAGATGACCCCTGCAGTCCCCCGGCCATCGGTTTCTCTTCAGCTGCATATAATACCAACTCAGAATCAATACAAATGATCCTCAGAAGTAAAATTCAGGGTTCTTTTTCGGCTTATGAATTGGGAAAAATACAGTATAAGGAAACCCTTTCAAAGTCTCTAACTAGATTTGCAGGAAAGTTCCAAATTTAATGCAGTTTATCCTCATTTCTGCACTATATAGTCCTATCTACTTTTAACAATCGACAAAAAACGAAATCAAGCCCCAGAACCATGAGCAAAATTCTAGGGAAAAAAAAGACAACACATTTCTGAGCTAATAATTAATTGAAAAGGGAGCATGTAGTTGAAAAGTTGAAAAGAGTTTGCAGTTTGAAACCCCTTAAAGTGGGCAGAAAAGTTGCACTCCCAAGTTTAACAGGATAAAAGATACATACGGATGAGGATAATCAAGAAATGAAAACAAAGAGTGGTAATTGGTAACAACCTTAGGAGCAGAAACTTAGACAGCAAGCAATCTCCAACACTACTTTTTTATCAAAATGAGTTAAAAACTTGCAGGAATTTGACAACAATGGTGTCAGTGGCACTGTTGTTCCATGGGGGGAAAATTGAACCGCTAGAAGCTTCCGGGTTCCTTTTAAGAAGTCAAAAGTTAGAAGACCTTTTTTCCCCCTTACACATGCAATCTAACATGAAGAAACATATCTTTTTAAGTTTCTGGTCCTGGATTGTGCTGGATTGGGTGTCAGAGAAATGAGAAGGAAAAAAAAAAGTTAACATCAGGATAACGTTCCATAAATAAAGACTTCCAAGTTCCAACTGCGCCTATTGGTCCCATTTATGTGGAATTTTGTAGTGATGGGATCAGTGTCATCAATTTGCAGTCATTTTATCCAGAATTTTACATGTACTTGCCCAAACATAGCATCTGGTAAATCCGGACGTTCAGTTTTTCAATAACGGTCGTGTGTGTACATATATATTACCACGCAGTTCAATAATGGAAAGAAAAGACACTTATCATGTTTGTGAGGCTATAAATACCCCCAAATGTTTGCAATTTTTTTGAAGATATATTTCGCTTTCACTTTTTTTAAAACAATTGTTGTGTTGTTAGGGCAAAAAATAAAAGGTTAAATAGTTGACAGCCAAAATGAAGACATCAATGTGAAGGACCACAAGGTGGTGGTGGTGGTAGTGATGGAACAATGGTACGGTTTTGTTAGCATCCACGTTCAATGCTCCATCATCATCAAATGAATTAGCCCTTAGGGGCCATTGGCGACATAAACCGTCACCATACCTTACACCCATTCTTCGTTTCTCTATTAACATTTTCTTATTTTCAACCACACGATTCCTTCACCAGCTAATTGAAATAAATTTGGTATTTACACTTCCTTTTTGATTTGGGGTTAAAGTTTTACAACCACCCTCAAATATATTTGATCAGGTTCGTTCTACCTGCTCCTGCTCTTTTCGACTGAATTAAACAGGAAGCGTCAAAGTTTACTTTAACCTGCCCTACTTCTGGGGCACCCAATGCTTCTCTTCCGTAATGGTATTGGTAGAGTGACAATTGGACTGTGCATAAGGTTAGGTTCATGAATTTAAGGCTTGTTTAGTATTGCTTAACAACAATACTTATAGCTCCAAAAATATTTTTTAAAGAAAAGCGAGGCTAAACAAGTTATTTTTAATTAAAATTTTTGGCTTTTAGTTTTTCTTCTCTGAAAGAAAAGCGAGGCTAAACAAATTATTTTTAGTTAAAATTTTTGGCATTTAGCTTTTCTTCTCTAAAAAATATTTTTGATGTTTAATTACTTTTTCACCCTTCTAATAACATAATATTTTCTTTTTTTTTCTTGGTGCTTAATCACAAATGTGTTAAAATTATTAATTAAAAATATTTTTTTAAATACTAATTATAAATATTTAATGGTTATATTTAAATATCTAAAATATAGTTTATATATTCAAATGAAATTTTATAAATAATTAATATTTAAAATTTATATTTCATATATTAAAATATTAACAACAAGTTATAATAATTTTTTTATATTCTTACTAAAATATAATAATATTAACTAATTTAAATATTATTTAAATGCATATTTATTACTTGATAATAACATGCTTAAAATAGATATTTTATTTCTCAAAAGCACTTTTTAACAGCAATGTTAAATACTCAATTTTTAAACTAAACTTTTCAAAAGCACTTCTCACAAACATTTTTCCACAGCAATTTTTAAAAGCATTGCCAAGCTAGCCAAAAATTACTCTAAAAATAAATCCCTCGAGTATTTTCTCTCAAAATATATATATGATAAATAACAAAAAATACATTTTTTAGTAAAAATCATTAAATTAATTTTTTTCCCAACCAAATAGAAATTTTATTAATGAAAAGCAAAATACATGGATATTCCTAGTAATCTTATTGAAGAATTTTAAATTGCATATATTGAAAGCGATTCTTTATTTACTCATAGTTAATTTTAAATTCAATTTTTTAAAAAGAAATGAAAGAAAATCTTAGAAAACAAATAAAATTTAAATAAAAGAATTTCATATTAATAAATCACCACCAACAAGATTAGTATATTTTAATCTAACAAGAATAAAATTAATTACTATTTGAATATTTAATTTTAAAAATTATATAAAAATATAATTGTAGTTTAAATAATTAATTTTAAAAATTATTAAGGGCATATATATCCTTCACTATTTATAATTTTAGAGTTGATACTTTTATATATGTAGATATAAATGATAAAAGATTCATGGCTTTTACTTTCAATGCGGTGTGTTTAGGGTTTTTTTTTTTTTATCTTGTGCTATAGTATATTATAATATTTAATCTCACCGCCACCGCTGTCCATCCAAAAGAAATTTTAATATCTTAAAATTAAAATATAAATATAAAAACTAACTTTTAAATTAGAAAGTATTAACATTCCTAAACTATAGCTTTGTTTCTATAGAAAAGATAGGCAGTTAAATGTAGATAAGAAATGCGGGACGTGGGTGTTGAAACAGAAACAGAAACAGAAACAGGGGAATTATAGATAAGATATGCGGGGATTCAATGTTCTGCCGTCAAACAAACTATACCTACATTACTTACATGCATTATGCTTATCAGTATTTCTCCTCATGTTTTGCGTTTGTGGGTGTAGGTGTTGCCACCGCACCATTTGAATGGTCACTATCTCATTTAATGTTTTTGGCGTTTTGGCCCCCCACTGCTCACTGGCTGTGACTCAGGCCACCACGATATTTTTCCTATATTTTTTGAACGTCATACCCTTCCTCTCGCTCCCACATGCTCGTCTTGTCCCTCTTTTTGTTTTGGCCTTTGGACCTTACTAACCCTGCCATATGCTTTGGGGCAGTAGTAAAGATTTAGCATCATATTAATTGAATGTCAAAATCGCATTACATAACTTACCCGTTAATTTAGAGGAAAAAACATTTCACAGTTTTTGGTCAACAAGTTTTTCAAATAATTAAAATACTTGAAAGTGCACATTTGCTCAAAATAGAACAGATTTTTGACTCATTCCTCCCAAAAGTAAATGGTTTATTTTAATAAAGGCTTATCTTAGCATTTAGTTTCTTGGAACAACATCAAACTGCAGACTGGAAAGCCTTGGCGGATTAAGAAATCGACCTCAGAGAAATAGATGACCTTGCTCTACCAGTGCTTTAATGCAATCATCAAACATTTCTTCAATAGGCCTGAACTTGAATCCTAAACTTGCTAGCTTGGATGTATTGAATTCATAGTATGGCCCGTCAAGTTTCGCAAACCGCTTAGGGACAGGGAGTGATGGATAACGAGCTGATAAGATGGATACCAACTCGTCGTTGTCGATCACCGTTGAACTGCAAAGGTATCGCCCACTTGCACCTTCATGCTCGTAGACAAGGATATGGCAAAGTGCAACATCATCAATGGGAATGTATCCCATCCTCCCATTCCACTGAAATTGCTCGGTTTCCCCTGTTTGTTCACATGGACGAATACCTTGGTGAACCGATCATGAATGCGGATTATTGTAAGAAAACTTTATGACGAAATGTTTTGTATCAATGCCTTTGAGAAAGGCAAGGACATCGGATGCAGTGGAACATAGATCAGGTGGAAGACTGGGTCCGACGACAAAGGCGGGAAGGACAGTGACCAGATCAATCTTGTTCTTAGTGCAGAACTCCCATGCAGCCTTCTCAGCTTGGGTTTTTGCTAATGCATACCAAAGCTTTCCATGTTCAACAAGAAACTGTCAGCTCAGCTATATATGTGTTGTATGATGAGAAACATTAGCAGAAAGTGTAAGTTTAAAGATAATGTATGTATCCACAGAACGTGGTTGATCAATTGCATCAAAAACAAAGACTGTTATGAAAATCCATGTTAAGGTGCAAAATTTGGTTACAAGAGAAATGAAGTTAAAGCATGAAAGCAGTGCGTGAAGTGGTTATAAGAAAAGAGCAATTCAAATGAAAGAATGGTACCTCCAGAGACTGACATAGTTGAAGGGAGCTCCAAGATGAGTCATCAAGGGGTGTATTGGAGTGAATATCATGTTTAACCCTCACAGCTGAGGAAGACGATGTGAGAACCACACGCCTCAGAGATGGGTTCTTCTTACATGACCCTAGCACATTCACCGTGCCCTTCACGGCCGGTTCCACGATTTCTTCCTGTTGCCCCAAGGGACAACAACCAGGACAAAAAACTTAATCTAAGAATATATCCCTTGCTGTGCTCTTGGATTATCATATTAAAATTTTGATTATGATATTTAATTAATATATTAAAATCAATACAAAAAATTCATATAATGTCGTTTAAACTCATAATATAAATAGACTTGATCAATTCAATCAAGATGTCATATGATGAGTATGTCGTAACCTAATTTGAATAATATGATAGTTTTGAATAAATGATATTAACAAAAAAAAAACACAAATGAAAATCTATTAACAAACAAAATATCAACAGTTACTACATTTTGTTTCTGAAAAAATATATAATTTAAAAATTATTATTTAAAGAGAATATGTTTTCAGTGTCATGAGTTATAGTATATTTCAACACCCCTCCACAATATTTCTTTTAGGCTTCAGCCTTTGTAGAGTAGTGTAGTTAATAATTAGGCCTTGGGATGAAACGAAGATTTCATTACAGAGGAAGCAGTGTGGGAGACGCCCTGACAGCCCATGATTGCATCGTCAAAGCCGCCCTCTTCTAGTAGATCAGCCCTCACCAATCTGAGTCTCTCATCCTTCCAGCCTCCACAGGTGCGCTACTTTCTTCTCATTTGCTGCTCCATGCACAGATAGCAGCTACACAAATTAAACGCAACCCATTAACCAAGTAGTCTGGAGTGGAAAGGTACAAACCTGGATCTCTCACTGTTCCAATCACATGATAACCACACCATAGACTTTGCCCTTTACTCCTTCCATTTCCACTTTACAACCAATTTTGGGGGGGCAGCTTTTTTAGATGTGCACCAACGCACTCATGCATTAACGTTGTATCTTGATGCATATGACCCCACCCCTACTTCTATTTCAGTCCCATTCATCCACGTCTACCCCAACTCATTAATGGTCTTTACTCTTTATAACAAACTTTCTTTCCTTTTTTATCAAATACGCTTAGTAATAAATTTGACCGCTAATATTTACATATTTTGTTAAAATAGTTCTAATTGTATTTTTAAAATTTTTTTAGCTATTAATCTTTATTTCTTTTTCCAAATTGCTTTTTTTTTTAACAGATGTGATGAAAGTATAGTTAAAAAAATTAACGGGATGAGGTGAAATTTCATATGTGGAATATTTTTAATGAGATACTATTTATTACTTAGATAACTCAAAAAAATAATTACATGTGGAAAATAATAAAATAAATAATTCATTAAGTTAAAAAAATAAATTTTAATTTAAAGAAAATAAATCTAATTATCTAAATAAAGGTTTTAAAATGAATGCACACATTCATTAAGTTAATTAGGTTTATTTTCTTTAATTCCATGTATTTTTTAAATTACATTTACCGAATGTGTGCATTCATTTTAAAACATTTATTTAGATAATTAGGTTTATTTTCTTTAAATTAAAAGTTATTTTTTAAAATTAATGAATTATTTATTTTATTATTTTCCACATGTAATTATCTTATTAAGTTACTTAAGTAATAATTACATCTCATTAAAAATATTTCACGTATGAAATTCTAAATCATCGCTTTAACTTTTTTAATGGTATTTTCATCAAATTGGTTAAAAAAAGTAATTTGAAAAAAGGAAAAAAGGTTGATGGCCAAAAAAATTCAAAAATACAATTAGAGCCATTTTGCCAATACATATAAACATTAATGACTAAATTTGTCATTAAGTCTATCAAATATGGCAAAATAACTCACATGTACATCACTTTGAGTTAATATAAAGGGTAAACTATATTATTAGTCCGCTAATTTATATGAATATGCTGAAAAAAAAATTTAAAAAGTATGTTGAAATTTTCAAAATTTATTTATTTATGTTGTTTTTTGAGAGAGAAAGGAAAATGCGTCCTACAGGGCACATTTTTACTGTCATGACAGTGAATTTCAACCATGTCAGCTAAAAACACGTTCTACAAAAGGCATTTTCACTAAAAATTAACAAATCAACTTTATCAGTTAGGTGGTTAAGTGTTAATGCTTTTAACCTTGAGTTTGGGTTCAATTCCTCCTCTACTCACATTTGTTTTTTTTCCTTTTATTTCATGTTGTTTAAAGTTTTTTTTAATTAATATTTTCAACACATTAGCTCTTTTGGTTAAATGGCTAGATAATTGTGATCGCCTTTTTATGGCCAAAGTTTGATTCCTCTTATAAGCATTTTAATATGTATTTTTTTTAATTCATGTTGTTTAAATTATTTTTATTTTTAATTAATATTTATAATTAATTAATATATTGTTTTCAATTTTTTAATTAATAACTCTTTTATTTATAAAATCAAATAATAAATATGTAATTATTTTTTAAAAACATTAACTAATAATTCTTTAGATTTTTTTTTCTTTATATGTCAAATATTTATTTTCTCCACCTATATTGTGTGGGTATGGTGATTTCTAATATTATAAAATCAAACAATTATTTCAAATATGTAAAATATTTCAAATATTATTGTTTTTTATCTACATTGTGGGTATGATATTTCAAATACACATACAAAAATATATGATATGTCAATTTACTATACTCATGATATGGATTGAAAAATAAATACTACACATATAAAAATTACATTTACTAAAAATAATAATATTTACAATAATTATTTGATTTTAAAAATAAAAGAGTTATTAATTAAAAAATAAATTAAAAATAAAAAACTTAAAAATAATGTATTTATTAATTATAAACATTAATTAAAAAAAACTTGAAACTACGTGAAACAAAAAGCGCATATGAAAAGAATCAAACTTCAAACTTAGGCCTCATGGATAATATTACAATTATCTAGCCGTCTAACCAAATAAGTTAATGGGTCATAAATATTAATTAAAAAAAACTATAAACAACATGAAATAAAAAACACAAATGTGAATAGGAGAGGAATCCAACCTAAGACTTAAGACTAAAAATACTAACACTTAACCACCTAACCAAAAGAATTAAATTATTAATTTTAGTAAAAATGCCTCTTGTAGGACGTGTTTTCAGTTGACGAGGCTGAAATTCACTAACATTACAATGAAAATTTCTCTCTCCAAAAATAATATAGATCGATAAATTTCAAAAATTTCAGCATACTTTCTCAAATTAGTTTTTTTTTTTTCAACATATACATATAAATTAGCCTTATTAGTCATTGAACGATGGATAAATTTTATTTTGATTTCTTCACAAAAAAAAAAGTAATAATTTGGCCACTAAAGTTTCCGAAATTACTTTTTTGGTCACCTGACTATTTAGTGGCATTTTTTTTTAGTTGGCATAATAAGAATTTTAGTCCTAAATTTTTATACTTTCTATCAATTTGACCTAATTATATATAAAATGATTAAAAAATTAAATTTCTTTTTAAAATTTAGAAAATTATAAAAATTAAAATAAAGTAGATAAAAAAATACAAAAATAGATAAAGTGAAAAAAAATATGGAAAATTGCTTTTAATCCTTCTAAATTTTCTCTTTGTATTATCTATATAGAAATATATAATAATTATTTTAAAAAAAATAAAAAATAAATAAATAAGCAAAATTATTAGTTATCTATTTTTTTTACTTCTTTTATTTCTTGACATAAAGAAAAGAAAAAATTAATAATATAATTTGTTTAATCACAATTTATTAGTCATATTTGTAAAACAGTGCAACTCTCTAGGAATAGCTTGAGTTTAATCACAAATCAAGCTCTCCAAATTGTGAAAGCAAATCAAAATATATCTAGGCACTAAATTATCGATAGTTTATTGTCCTTAAATAACTGAGTTGATTCTAGATCGTATTAAAATTCTAAATTTTGCTACGCACCCCTTTCATATATTTCCAACAGGTCTAGGATCATTGGATTAATTTTTCTATTGCATCCATTGTGCTTTTGCGGCTCAACACATTGACCCATTCAAGTACAAATTGCAACCTTGTCAGTGAGTTCGTTCTTCTCTCCCACCATACAAGAGAATCAAATATAATGAAGATTATAAGAGCATGAGTCGAATATCACCCGCAATGGTATAGTGAAACACAAATCCACAATAGAAGCTGAAGAATTATGTTGGTCGATCAAATCTTTATAATCAGGGTCTATGTGACTTTTATTCAGCCTTTAAGAATCATAATATTACAAGCTTCATGGACTACTAAGGCTTTCACAACTTAATATAGAGCTGGTAGAAACAACTGTGTGTCTTCCATCAATAATTGACCCACTAGAGTCTCTGCAAACTACTACAATCTCGACCATGGTGGAGTCTTTATCCAACAATGCATCATAGTTAACCTCGACTTCAAGGGAGATTTTCCAAGAACAATTAGCTTTATAAGTATGGGTTTTTTGAACATTCTCTCGGCCAACCTCTCAATATTCCAAAAATAGAATGAAGAGCATCCTGCCACACTGCGATGTAGTCCCTGTTAGAACAAAAGGGATATTACCTATGATGGTAAGTAGCATGTAACACATCAAGCAATAACAAGCAAGCTCAAGAACCAAATGAAACCGAGAGAGCAAAGAAATCCAAAGAACTTGAGCACTAATTGGATGAGAAATCAGCAGCAAGTTTTCATTAAACAAAAGAAAAATATATAGATACAAGTTACAAGTTTCAAAGGTCAAATGACCATTACCTAATGATTTACCTACTCCCACTAATACAAGACTTAAGCTAACTTAAAATACAAGCATAAACAGCTGGTATGGCCAGCTATTACATCAAATCAAAAATCAAATTAATCATCAAGTTACAAGTTAACTTAATGAAGTCACATAGGAACAAAAGAAACAAAATGAAACTAAGCAGCCTAACTAGTTGCTGCTTTCAAACTTGGCTTGATCGTGCCTTGCATGATGAGCTGCAATTGCTTTATGCAATCTTCTCATGTTGCCAACGGTCCGATTGTTACATTGCAGGCCAAATCTCAACACTCCTCCTTGGACTGTATGCAACAAACACCAATCATGTCTCTTAATGTCTCAAATCGTGCTGTACCAAGTGGCTTGGTCAAAATGTCAGCTAACTGGTCTTTTGAACAGCAGTGCATTAAGCTAACTTCTTTGGATTGCTCAGCTTCTCTAACAAAATGGAACTTGATTTTGAAATGCTTGGTCTTTCCATGAAAGACCGGATTCTTAGCTATGGCAACTGCGGATTGATTATCAACCAAGATTTCAGTAACATCAAGTTGCTTCTCATTCAAATCACTTAACAGCTTTTGAAGCCAAATGGCTTGATTCACTGCTGCTGCTGCTGCGATGTACTCTGCCTCAGCTGTGGATTGAGCAACTGTCTGTTGCTTCTTCGAACTCCAACAGAACACACTTGAGCCAAGGGTAAAAAAATACCCCGATGTGCTCCTCATATCATCGATGCAGCCAGCCCAATCATTATCCGAGTAACCAACCAGCTTCAGTTCGTTTTCCTTCTTAAACAATACACCAAGCTCTAAAGTTCCCTTGATGTATCTCAACACCCTCTTAACAGCCTTGAAATGCACCACATTCGAGCAATGCATGAATCTTGCTAACAAACTGACTGCATGCATCAAGTCTGGTCTAGTTGCTGTCAAATAGAGCAGGCAACCAACTAAGCTCCTATACTCCCTTTCATCGACCCTTTCATAATCACCAATGCTTGACAACTTCTCACTTTGAGTCATAGGTGTGCTTACAGGCTTACAATTTTGCATGCCAAACTTATTCAGAATCTTCAAGACAAATACTTGCTGGCTGATGAAAATCCCTCGATCGGATTGGTTTACTTCCATGCCAAGGAAATAGGTCATGGTTTCCAAGTCAGTCATGTCGAATGCTTCTTGCATCTATGCTTTAAACTCATTGACAAGGACATCCTTGCTTCCAGTCACCAGCAAATCATCGACATAGATCGAGACAATCAGCAATGTCTCCTCCTTTGATTTCTTCACAAAGAGGGTAGGCTCACTCAAGCTTTTCTCGAACCTGAGCCTTGACAGGTAAGCATCAACTCTGTCATACCAGGCTCTAGGAGCCTGCTTCAGCCCATACAAGGCTTTCTTTAGCCTATACACCTTTTCTTCTTAGCCTTGAACTTGGAAGCCATCGGGTTGCTCTATATAAATCTCTTCCTTGAGATAGCCATTGATGAAGGCTGACTTAACATCAAGTTGATGTATCTGCCATTGCTTCTGTGCAGCCAAAGAAAACAGCAGCTTGATGGTGTCCAATCGTGCAACTAGAGCAAAGGTCTCCTCAAAATCGATTCTATACTGCTGGCTATACCCCTTAACCACCAACATTGCCTTGTGTTTGTTCAATGACCCATCAGCATTGAACTTAGCTCTAAAGACCCATCGAACACCAATAACCTTCTTCTTTTCTGGCCTCTCAACCAAGTCCCAAGTCTGATTCTTTTGAATCATATCCAATTCTGCCTCCATAGCCCTCTTTCAGTTCATGTCTCTAGCTGCTTCCTCATAGCTCGAGGGCTCCACAATGGCCACATTGCATCTCTGATAGACATCAGTAATGGATCTAGTGCCTCTCACAGGAGGGTCATCAACATTGCCATTGCTAGGCTCCCTTTCAGCTAGCTCCAAGTTACCTTCAGCTGAATCTTCTTCAAACTGACCTGCATTCGAACCATCCCAGTTCCAAGTCCTCTCTTCATCAAATCTGATGTCTCTACTTACCAAAATCTTCCTTGTTGAGGGATCATAGACTCTATAACCTTTCTTGTCACTACTATACCCCACAAATATACAAGAAACAGACCTCCTCTCAAGCTTGGTCCTTCTTTCAACAGATACAAGGACATAGCACACACACCCAAAGACTTTCAAATGGGACACTGTTGGCTTGAGTCCATGCCATGCTTCGAAAGGTGTCTTGTCCTTGACAGCTTGTGTAGGTAGCCTGTTGAGTAGATACACTGAGCTGTTGACAGCCTCAGCCCAAAATGAGCTTGGTAGCTTACTTTGGAATAACAAGCACCTAGCCATATCCATCACAGTTCTATTCTTCCTCTCACACACTCCATTTTACTGAGAAGTGTACACCATAGTTAGTTGGTGATGGATCCCAGCCTGCCCACACATCTTCTTGAATCTCTCAGACAGATACTCAGCTCCATTGTCTATTCTCAGTGTTTTGATCCTACAACCAGCTTGGTTTTCAACCAAAGCTTTAAACTTCACAAATGCTTCAAAAACATCAGACTTTTGTTTCAAGAAGAAGATCAAACAGAACCTGGTCAGGTCATCAATAAAAAGAACAAAATACTTACTCCTATTCAGTGAAGGAGTCTTCATCGGGCCACAAATGTCAGAATGCACTAGCTCAAGTTTCTCTCGAGCTCTCCATGCTTGATCAACAGGAAATGGCAGCCTTGCTTGCTTGCCAAACTGACATACCTCACAAACACCTTCAAGTGGCTCCATTTTGGTCATATCCTCTGCCAAGCCAAGTCTATGCAGTAGATCGAGTGACCTAAAGTTAGCATGGCCTAGCCTCCTATGCCATAGACCAGTACTGTCACATTTACTCGAATAGGCCCTCTTCTCAAGTTGGCTAACATCCAACATGAAGCACTTGTCTGCTATAGGAACAGTGGTAGTTTCCTGCCCAAGAAAATCATTGATGATACAAGAACCACTCTTGAAAACTAACGAGTAGCCTTTCTCAACCAACTGACCAACACTCAAAAGGTTCTGATTAATATCGGGCACATACAATACATCAGTAATCAGCTTGTTACCTGAACTTGAGCTGATCAACACATCTCTCCTGCCTCTAGCTTCAATCAGGCTTCCATTCCCGATCCTAATCCTCGATCTGAAACTCCTGTCAAGCTCCTTGAACAGACTCACATCAGCTGCCATGTGATGCGAGCAACCACTATCCACTAGCCAACTGCATTTGGTTCTGCTTGTGGTTGCAAGGGAAGATGCACTGAAGACATGCTCCTCCTGAGCTTGAACATCTTCAGCAGCCTGTGCCTGATCTTGCTGTGCTGGTGCTTTGCCTTTGTTCCTATAAAGCTTCTCAACATGACCAAATTGCTTGCATTTCTAGCATTGAACATCTGGTCTTCTCCAACAGAATTTCTCTGAGTGTGTGGTCCTTTTGCAGTGAGTGCATAGTGGGTAACTCCTCCTGCTTGAATCTCTTCTCAATCTCTCCTTCTTGTCAAGCCAATGCTTTTTGCCTTTCTGACTTGCATTGGAGTTCTCCTTGGCCTTTACTTGGAAGGCTCCCTCCGGATGGTCCTCTTGTCTATTTGCTCTTCTCTGCTCTAAGGCATAAAGTGAGTTCACTAACTCTGATAGAGAAATGGTGGTGAGGTCCCTCGAGTCCTCCAATGAAGATATCTTAGACTCGAACCTCTCAGGAAGTGTGGTGATCACCTTCTCAACCACCCTGCTTTCAGCAAAGTCCACACCAAGCAACCTTATATTGTTTACTATGGCCATTATTCTGTCTGCATACTGCTTAATGGTCTCAGCCTCTTTCATCTTGAGGTTCTCGAAGTCCCTTCTCAAATTGATCAACTGTTGCTGCCTGGTCTTCTCAGACCTCATAAACTCCTCTTTCAACCTGTTCCACGCTTGCTTAGGTGAGTCACATGCCATAATGCGAGTGAAGATCACATCAGACACTCCATTTTGCAGGCATGCTATAGCTTTTGGCTTCTTGGCAGTCTCCTCAGCATGCTGCCTCATCTGAGCAATGGTGGGATTGGCTCTCAATGGAGGTGGTTCGGTATCATTCTCCACTACACTCCACAGATCGTGCGCCTGAAGGTAAGTCTTCATTTTTACCACCCAAATGTGGTAGTTCTCACCAGTGAACACTGGAGGTGGAGGTAGTGTGAAGCTCATTCTGCTACAACAAGTTCAACAGCTTTAGTTTCCTACTTTCTTAAGCTTAAACTCTCAAACAACAAACAACAAGAGAAGGCCCTCAGAGACTTAGGCTCTTGATACCATTTGTTAGAACAAAAGGGATATTACCTATGATGGTAAGTAGCATGTAACACATCAAGCAATAACAATCAAGCTCAAGAACCAAATGAAACCGAGAGAGCAAAAAAATCCAAAGAACTTGAGCACTAATTAGATGAGAAATCAGCAGCAAGTTTTCATTAAACAAAAGAAAAATATATAGATACAAGTTACAAGTTTTAAAGGTCAAATGACCATTACCTAATGATTTACCTCCTCCCACTAATACAAGACTTAAGCTAACTTAAAATAAAAGCATAAACAGCTGGTATGGCCAGCTATTACATCAAATCAAAAATCAACTTAATCATCAAGTTACAAGTTAACTTAATGAAGTCACATAGGAACAAAAGAAACAAAATGAAACTAAGCAGCCTAACTAGTTGCTGCTTTCAAACTTGGCTTGATCGTGCCTTGCATGATGAGCTGCAATTGCTTTATGCAATCTTCTCATGTTACCAACGGTCCGATTGTTGCATTGCAGGCCAAATCTCAACAGTCCCCACACAAGCTATTCAACACAAGCTTATTTCTAGCTCTCCAAAAAGCCTAACATATGCACACAATAAGGGATTTAGAACTAAAGAAGTCAAAATCAGTAAACGAATAGGAAACTTCTTCCCACCACTTTCGAAAACAACTAAAGTCATCTCTTCTTGATAAGTAGCTAAAGTTTGAAGTTGACCACCCCACCCTAACAAATGGAAAGGAGAAAAGAACATGTTTAATGGATTCGATCTCATTGCACCCTCTTAAGGTTTTCTTTGGTGGAAAAATCATTATGGTAAGATTTCCATAAAAAGTTCTTAATCTTTAAGTAAGTCTGGAGCTTCCATAACTTAGACCAAGCTTGTGACAAGCTATCGATGGCATTATTAGTAGATGTCCTATTAAAAGACTAAGCAAAGTAGTTTTAGATATAGTAGCTCAATTGCTCCCCATAGACATTGTTTTTGTATGATGCCAAATCAAACAATCTTGATATGTTATTATGCCTATAACAATCTTATGAACCACTCAAGCTTTCTCATAAGAGAAAAGAAAGTGAATAAGTTCAAGATTCCAAAAGAGCAAGTTCAACAAGAAGAGACCGTGAACCAATTTTGAGCAATCCTTCATATTAGGTTTGAGGAGTCATGGTACAGAAGGATGGGAGGTTAGGTATTCACTTATGTTGCCATATAATAGTTTCCTCATCATTAGCAATATTACATCTCAAACCACTTTCAAGGAGGCTAGCTCCTTCACGTACATTTCCCCAAGCCATGATACACCTTTTTTTAAATAAGATGATTCTAAAAGAGACGAAAGAAAATAGAAACCTTTAAGGAGTCGTACCCAAAGAGCATCCAAACCTTGCATCATTCACCATACTTGCTTAACAAGTAAATGTCATGTTGAAGTTCTCAAAGTCTTTAAACCCTAAGCCCTTAAAGTTTCAAGTTTGCTAGTTTAGACCATATCATCATGTGGATATTTGATCCCTCTGATGGCCTCTCTCATCAGAATTTATTCAAGAGTTTATCCATATCCTAATAGAAAGATCAAAGAAACTTGAAACATTAAATAACAAAAGTTGAAACTACAGTGGTAACCACTCAGAGCAAGACCTCATGCCCTACCTAAGACATGAGTTTCCCTTTCCAAGGTTGTATTTTGTTTTTTATTTTAACCATCACAAACCGAAGAACCTCATGCTTACTTTTGCTCCAAATGGATGGCAAGCCCAGATATTTACAGCCTTATTCCATAACCCTTACCCCTAGGGTGGATATGAAAGAATTTTGAGCCGATTGGACAACATTTGAAGAGAAAAAGATAGTCGATTTTGAAAAGTTTATCTTCTTTCTAGGTCCTCCATCACATCACAATCCAAAAGGTTGAAAGATAAGTTTTTTTATGGAATCAAGAGAAGAAAAGTGAAAGTATTAAATATATTACAGACACCATTGAGAAGATGAAAATGCTTGCTATTAACTATTATACAAAGATGTTAATATGTTTAACATGAGTAGTAACAAGTAAAGAATTCAAGTATACAAATACCAAAAATATTTACGATGTGATTGATTTTGTTATCATGGAAGTTTTACAATGTGATTGAAAGTTGTGATTGAATTAACTCAAATCATCCTTTGCATTACATTCTCAATCCCTTCAATCTCTTTGATCAAAATTGTTTGCGTTTTGAATCGAGTTAAACAACAAAGAATTGATTCAAGCAACAATGAATCGATTCAAATAATAAGCAATCGATTCAAACGGAAAAAGAATCGAGTTAATCAACAAAATAATCAACCATCTTAGATTAAAATTGTCGTAGTAGGGTTATTCTGATATCTAAAATTGCTACCCATAAAGGCAACTTGCTCATTCTCTACGTTAGACTTGAAGGGCAATCATTTCAGATTGATCATCCCGCTCTAGTCGCATCACATTGTATTACGGAATTCACCTATTTACTACAACTCAAACCATCAATCTTTTTACTCAGTGTTTCCACCTGATTTGCCAACATTGCAACTGCATCTATATTAAAAACACAGGTTGTCTTAGCAGGTTTTGTTCTCATAACTTGCTACTGATAGTTATTCAGTAACACCTCGTCAATTAGTTCTTAAGCTATCTCAAGTGTCTTATTATTTAGTGTTCCATTAGCCACTGCATCAATTATCTGTCTAGTTGAAGGATTCAAACTGTTGTAAAAGGTTTTAACTTGTAACCACAAAGGTAGCCCATGATGAGTGCACCTTCTCAGAATATCCTTAAATCTCTCTCATGCATCATACAATTTCTCAAGCTCAAATTGAGCAAAAGAAAAATGTCATTCCTCAACTTAGTTGTTTTAGCCGGTGACAAAAACTTCTCAGTCATCTGCGCCCGAGTAGTGATGGAACACTGTGGAAGTGAATTCAATCATTGTTTCGCCTTGTTCCTCAAAAAGAATGGGAACAACTATAACTGTATGACATCATCAGTAACGTCATTGATCTTAAATGTATCACATATCTCCAAAAAGTTAGCTAAATGAGCATTTAGATCTTCATCTTGCAACCCATCAAACTGAACATACTGTTGCACAATTTGAATTGTGTTCGGCTTAATCCCAAAAATGTTTCCAGTAATAGTCAATCTGACAATACTCGATTCAGCCCTAATCAGACACCTGAGGCAGCCTAAGAATTAATTGAGGAGGTGTCACTGAATAACTATCAATAGTAAGTTATGAGAACAAAACCTACTACAACCGGTGTTTTTAATATAGATGCAAGTTTTAATAGAGGAAGTTGCTGATTACTAAGATTATGATCTATCTCCACAGTAATGTCCCTTGATCTTGATTGTCTATTAAAACATCTTCGGTGTGAAATCTCATGAAATCGATACGGCCTACCACATGCCCATATGGGTCACACGGCCATGTGGAATGATTTAGCCCGCGATTTTTCGTTGTTTGATGTGAAATCCCTTGAAATCGACACGGCCTACCACACACCCTTATGGGTCACACGGCCGTGTGGTATAGCCATGTGGCATGGTTCAACCCGTGTGGCTCCTACAGCTTGCTCCAACGCTCCGATTTTCACCAAACACACCTAACCCCACTAATTTGCCTAATAAAACATAACTTTGCTGCAAGATATGAAACACCCTCACCCGACCTGATCACTGGATCCGGGTACAAGCGTCACAATAGAACCGGGCTATTATACGTACTCAAAATTCACTAAAAATCTAAATTAAACTATATTTCCTATTTATTTAAATACTGTACCATAGAGCCTATAAAATTTCAAATAAAAATTAATTGTCTCAACTCTAGGCTTTAAATAAGCTATCTAAAGATGGCCCCTATCCAATGTGCATGGCCTTTTTCTTTAATCTACCGACTTAGTTCATTTACAAGTAAACACCATAACAAAAGAACTAGTAATAAAACTAAAAGCCAAGCAGCATACACATGTGCTGCATGTATGTGTGCAAATTGTGACAGTTACATGCAAATACCAAAAAAAACAATCAAACTACATGGATGGTCATCTTCAACAGAAATTCTTTATAATAGAAAAGCATAAATTACACAAATTTTGAACTCAATAATATCTAGTTTCTTATTACATAAAATACTTATATTTGCTGTCACTATAAATAAACCAAAATAAGTGCAAGTCAAAATCATAGATACACTGTTGTTTAGCAACAAAAGTTCATGCCTTAAATTTTTGTCAAATATTTATTTAATACGAAGTAAAATTATATCATCTCATCCTACTAATATTTTATTAAAAAAATTTATTTTTTTAATAGAAATCCACACATAATAATATATCAATTAATTAGCTGGAAAAGGGTTTTTTTTCTTTTTAATTGTTGGTTAAGAATTTAGGATTTAATTTAAGAGGTTATAAAGAAAAAGTGTTGGTTCCCCCAAAATAAAATAAAATCGACTTCTCTTATTCTTCCCCATAAATGAAAAGCTTATTAATAAGAGGAAGTGTAATCGTCACATTTCGTTTCGTAAACCTTGTACCAACATCTAACTTTAAGCTGATTAAAACTGATAAATTTAGACTAAGAAAGTGGTCTCTGATGGGCAGGGTGAAGAGAGAGAAGGCCCTTCTCCACCAGTGATTCAATGCAATCATCGAACATTTCTTCAATGGGCCTGAACTTGAATCCTAAACTTGTTATCTTGGATGTATTGAATTCATAGTACGGTCTGTCTAGTTTCGCAAATCCCTTAGGAACAGGGAGTGATGGATAACGAGCTGATAAGATCGATACTAACTCGTCATTGTCGATCACCGTTGAACTGCAAAGGTATCGCCCACTTGCCCCTTCATGCTCGTAGACAAGGATATGGCAAAGTGCAACATCATCAATGTGAACGTATCCCATCCTCCCATGCCACTGAAATTGCTCTGTTTCCCCTGTTTGTTCACATGGACGAATACCTTGTTGAACCAGTCATGAATGTGGATTATTATGATGAAATGATTTGTTTCAATACCTTTAAGTAAGGCAAGGACGTCGGATGCAGTGGAACATAGATCGGGTGGCAGACTGGGACCGATGACGAAGGCGGGAAGGACAGTGACCAGATCAATCTTATTCTCATTGCAGAACTCCCATGCAGCCTTCTCAGCTTGGGTTTTTGCTAATGCATACCAAACCTTTGAAACGCACCCAATTTCCATTTTCAGTATCAAAAAGGAACAGTCAGCTTGGTATGATACGAAAACACTAGTGCAAGCGTAGACCACAGAACATGTTTTGGTCGATTAATTGCGTAATAAACAAAGAATCATTCTCGTGAAAATCCGTATTTGAGTTAATTCAAAAGAAATGATGAGAATTGAGAAGGTTACCTGCAAAGTCTCGCAGAGTTCAAGGGAGCTCCAAGAGGACTCATCAAGGGGAATTTTGTAGTCAAAATCATCTCTAGCCCTCACAGTTGAAGACGACGATGTGAGAACTACACGTCTGAGAGATGGGTTCTTCTTACATGAGCCTAGCACATTCAATGTGCCCTTCACAGCCGGTTCCAGGATTTCCGTCTGATGTTGAAAGTGAAAATCACATTACAACCAGGAAATAAAATAATTCCTCACTATTAAACCATTTACATTAATAGCAAACCCGTAAAGTATGGAATAAATTATCTTCTTCTTATGTAGCTGTATACATCTGCAAATATATATATATATATTAGTCTAGACCTGACTTCCTTGGATGTTCATGAGCCCTTGAAGGCAAATTTGCTGCTTTCAAAATTACTCTGTACTAGTTTGCGGCACTGACATAATGTTAAGTATTCCCTATGTCCTTTTTTGTTTCATGGATTGTAAAATATCTTTGTTTTGAAAATTCAGGAATATTGGTACTTGATTTACTAGGTCAAAAATGGCAGAAAATATGCCTTGGGGTCAAAGGAAGGTTTTATGACGGGGGAAGCAGTGTGGAAAACGCCTTGACACCCCATGATTGCATCGTCAAAGCTTCCTTCTTCCAGTAGATCGGCCCTCACCAATTTGAGTCTCTCCTTGGCTCCATCAAGCCTCCAGAGGTGGGCTAATTTCTTCTCATTTGCTGCCCCGTGCACAGATATAACCAGACAAATGAAAATGAAGCGAGGCAAATGCATTAAACAGTTGAAGATGTAATGGAAACATACAGACCTGGATCCCTAACCGTGCCAATCACATGATAACCCGACAAAAGAAGACGCTTAACCAGCCAAGAAGCCAAGAAACCAGCAGCACCCGTAACGCAAACTTTGCCACCTTTCACCCACTCCATTTCCACTTCCCTATAATCAAATATCATGCAATAGTTGCTTTTTATATTTGGACCATTGCACTCAATGCCTTGATAGTTGAGAATTGAGGTTGGTTTGGAGAAGGTAAGCCACTCGATGCTCGTGAGCTTTGAACATCATTTTGCTGGTATTTAACAAGTTTGATTTGACTTACCTACTCCTAGTTTTATAATTTAACTGCCAAAAACACAAGGGTTTGGGCAAAATGCCAATGCCAAATACGTTAAATGGGGTATGCTAAAAATCTCTGATTAAAGCGTTTTAGCCACCTGTTTTGTTTTAATGTTTCTGATGGCAAATGAAGAGTTTTACACCTAGATTATACCCTTCATATATGTTACATGAATTCAAACATTGACGTACATAAGAAGTTACTTGACAATCTATCAACGCTTCAGCATGCATCAAGATTTCAAAGTTTTAACGAGTCAAGAAGTTTTAATCATTGTCGACAACAATGGTGATTCATGAAACAACCATCAATACAAGTCAGGATACAACTAAAAATTTAATAAAGAATGTATTGTGCATTTACAGTGATTGGTACTGCTGATGTTGGAGACGGTAAAATACTTGTCCCAAAATTGGGTGTTTAGTAGGCTCTCTCAATCGGTATGATTATACAGACATGGAACATCGTGTTTGAATCTCTCCCCCACGATGATTTGCTAAGTCCTTCGATAGACTATTAAAAGCACGACAAAGTATATACCTGTTGTGGTGTAGCTACCTTTACCGAGTGTAGTTTAAGGTAGAGAAATCACGAGAATAGCTAACATAAGAAAACAATTTCGGACAGGACTATTATACCCAATATAAGAATCCTATTTGAACAATTCTCTTTTGCCAGTTGTTCGAGGCCCCAGCCTGCAAAATCTTAGACCTTCGGGGCTGTGAACGGTTTGATGGTCCTGAACATCCTAAGGCAGCTATGTTGGCTACTCATCCCCCAGCTTGAAGAAAAATAAGTATAACAGAACCCTTCCAGTTGGTCCAGCCATGCATAGGAAAGTCGGACCATATCCCAGATCCCAGTGGTTATCTGGTGTGTGTTTTAGCTTACCTCCAACTGATGGCTCTATTTGAGAAAGAAGATTTTGGCCACACAGCCAATTCCGTTTTCCAAGGCTAAATTGGAAGGATCACCAATAATTGAAACCAAAGTACAACAAAAATCTGCCATGTCAATCACTGTCTCGTCCTATATCATGTACGGGGTCAAGCTTCACCCTTATTCCACAATTGCCTTTACTGTGTCAAAATCAAGAGATTCTCTTGTGGCCAAGGCTCTGCAGTAAAAAAAATTAAAAATAATTAAAAGAATAAAAAACACCCTCCCCCGCAACCCATCCACGGTGTGCGCCACCCATCAGTCAATAAAAGGCATATCCTCGGATTTTCCATCTAAATATAAAATTTAAAACCCGCAATTTGCTCTACTACTGCTACTTCTTTAAGATACAAATGTCTAAAATCATTGCCGTTAGTCAAACTATGCCTTGGGAAAGAAATGGATATATAATGAATATGCCACTCTAAAACATGGCCATTTGCAGATCATATAGGCTAATTTGCAAATATGTCTAAGGTTAGCCTACTAAAGAGTCGGTGGACAATCAATGTAATAGTTAAAAGAGACACAACAGAAGCAGTCCAAAGATTTAGTTACAAACCTGCAAGTAAGGCTGATACATTCTCTATCCAGAAGGCCAATTGGCTGCCCTCTGCAGTCTTTGACACGCTCGGATATCACTGGAACATGACTCAGATCATATTTATTCATGATCATTTCTGCAGACAGAATATCCATAGTAGGTGTAGCTGTCCATGGCACTTTACATTTTGCACCATCTGATGAACATATTTCAGATACCAAAAGCACCTATAGCAGGGATTATTAATCAGTTGGCGGTGTAAGAATCATAGAAATGAACTGGAATTAAACAACAGTGTGATTTTAACACATCTTTGGTGTGGATGTACACCTAAGATGGTGATTTCAAGAGATAGTGAAGCAGAAAGCTTTACATATACCAATTGACTGAGATGAATTTCAATCTTCCAACTTTACCATTGTACCCCCGAAGAAAGAACAACCACAAGACAAAATCCTATGATGAAGTTAATTTTAATCTATTTTGAGTTGCAATGGGAACTACTTTAGCATTTGCATGAAAGGGGACATAGCTCAATTTTCATCACTTCTTCCTCCACCCTTACTGAGTAAATCTGTGTTTTCCTTTTCCCCCCTTCTCCCTTGAATTGTAACATGCCAGACTATAAGTTGTTAAAGCACGTTATTCTTGAAAACTTGAAATAAATTAAAGAGTGCACCATACCTTGGAGTCCAAACTTTTGTCTTTTGCAAATTTGCTGAACTCATGAATATCTGTTAGTGTCAATAAACCCAACAAAAGGTTGTCATTATCAACAATTATTGCACAAGACTGCTTTTCCATAAGCATAAGAGTCACCGCTTCCGTAAGTAAAGTACTCGTCATTACTGTCACATATCTCGTCCTCATGGCTTCTTTAACAAAAATTCTCTTCTCTAAATCCTTGGTTCTAATGCTGGAATCATCAATGCAGAGTGAACTTTCAACTTCACAAAGGTTATTGAAATAAGGTGGCGCCTCGGTAGAAGATAGACTAGTTGTATTATCTGATGCTTCAGGCTGTTGAATTGTATATCCGTTTCCATCTTCAAGTGCTTTGGTCCCTTTAACATCCTTTCTTTTCATCTGTCCAGATGTAATCCAAGAAGAAAGCCCAACAGCTCCCAGTAAAGGCAAAACGATCCGATAATCCTGAGTCAACTCAAACAGAAGCAGAACTGCAGTGAGAGGTACCTGACAGACCCCTGCAAGCATTGCAGCCATGCCAACCTGCAAAAGGCGCTGCGTAATGGTCAACCACATCATTGTTTATTGTTCTACTCTAATGTAGTAGATTAGTGAACATAAAGTCCAGATCCAGCAATAGATATTTTCTATTCTAAATTTCCTTCACAAACAAAAATTCATCTAACCACTATTCACAGAAAATTACCAGGCCATATGCTTGTGGTGAGGCCACTTCCAAGATTGAAAGGTGAATAGCTGGATCAGACTGAGCAATTGCGAAACTAATGAATTTCCCATATGCCATCCCAGTTGCTGCACCAATAAAAAGTGAAGGGGCATAATACCCTCCTACTAACCCAAAGGCCCGGCACAAAGAAGTTGCAATAATCTTGACTGCCACCAGCTGAAACAAGAGATCACCCGAAAGACCTTTCACGAATGGCCGAGATTCTAACAAAAGATCGACATTATCGAAACCCCAGTACAGAATTTCAGGATATGCCAAGGCTATTACACCAACAGTTAGTCCCCCAACTATAGGAAACACAGGCTTTGGTATCCCAACATCCTTGTTAAGATTGTCCACAACACCCAGTAAGTAAGATGTCAATTTAGAAAACGCCAATGAAACCAAGCCACAAAGAAGACCCAGCAATAAATAAAGCGGAAGTTCTGAAAATAAGAAAAAAGTTCTTATCCAATTAGCAAGAGAAACATAAAAAGAATACAGTTTCAAATGATGAAGATAATTTAAGAAATTTACCACCAGGAGACCGGAAATCATACTCAGGAACCTTAAAGGCAGGTTCAGCACCAAGACCAACTTCAGAGATCACGGAAGCGATAACTGCACTGAGAATTACCATCGAAGTTGTGTTAGTAAGTGACACCGATGAATCCGCCGGCGATGATGGCCACAAAACCGACTCAACGGCGAAAAAGCAACCAGCAACGGCGGCATTGAAACCTGAAGATACATATAGAACAAAGTAAATTAATTAAAGAGATTCAATTCCAAAAGAATTACTGTATAAAATTTCAAAAACGAACCAGATGAGATTCCAGCAGCTGAGCCAGCAGCCAAAAGGGACAGCTTGGTTTGAGGATTTTTATCCAAAAGAGAATGGATTTCTTTAGCAATGGAGGAACCAATCTCGACGCTTGGACCTTCAGGTCCTAAGGAATTACCAGTCCCGAGCGTGACACAAGCCGCTAAAGCTTTCAAAACAGAACCCAACGCAGCTTTGGCGCTATAACTAGCTTCCGAAACGGCGTTCCTAGCAGCATTCAAGACGCTGACGATTAAACCGCCGCAAGCAGGCACAAAAATAACACGAACCCAAACGGAGTCGAGAGGCTCCTCTCGCAACCAGGAAGCACCTCTGTAAGGAATCCCATCCCAGAAAAAGTCGCGAATCTCATGCACGCCGTTGTTGAACAAAACGACAGCGATTCCCGTAAAAACACCGACCAAGCAAGCCGAAACAATGACCCTAGGATCGTTGAAATCATCTTCGGAGACAACAGAATCATCGGAGACGACGGTTTGTTCGTCAGCGGAGTCGGGTAGGGCAGCAGTGACGAAAGTGGAGCGTTGGTTTAGAATGGGAAAGGGGGAAGAGGAGAAACGGTTGCTGCTGAATGGAAAAGGGGGCGGGGATTTGCAGAGAAGTGGGGAAAGGTGTGGTGGTGAGGAGGGAAACAACCGTAGCACGCTAGCTAAAGCCATCTTCTTCCTTCATCCAAATCCGTAACGTGGACTAACCGCTCTCTTAGTAACTACCATTAAATGATATTATTATTTATGGATTTAAATACGTTGTTTTAAACTTTTAAGTAATTATACAGTTTTTTTCCTTACAAATGGTCGGGTAGGCTGAGATTTGTGTCACTTTCCCTTCTTTCTATTCAACTCACAACTACTTACAAACAATTTATTTTTATAAATATTTTTAAATTATAATTTATTTCTTTTTCTTCTCTATTAATTAACTATTTTTCAATTAAATATTAATATTTTAAATTTTAAATTCATCTTAAATATTTTATAATTACTTCTAACATTAATTTTATTATATAACATCTAGAATTACTTATAGCCCTGTGCTTTAACACACGCAACAATATTAATATTAATCGATTAAAGACCTAATCGATTAATTAATTAAGAAAACTTTTAAAAATTCATACCATTAAATATTTTATAGAAGGAAAATTCAGATTTTAAGGGTAATATTAAATCTTCATTCTTGCATATAATGAATTTAAAGCTAAAAAACCATTCCAATAATAAAAGTAAAAATTTAATAAGAAATCAACTTATTACATTATTTTTCTTAAATTTACAATGAATTTACAATAATTTTTAAGTTTTAAAATTACAATAGTAAATATTGCATAATATACAATTTCCAACAATATTTGTTGGAAAATAAGCTACTGCAAAACAAACATATTAACACTGACTGGAAAATAAATTATTGCGTTGTGGTAAATCCACTTCTTAGAAACAAGCTTGCCATGATCGGTGTAATCATGTAGTGGACGTCGTCTCCCAAGGTTAACACAGTGCTTCGATATTTGTACACTCGATTAAGGAAGATGGAACTTGATTGGTGTTGCTCTTTTCAAGAAAATCACAGTAAAATCAATTCTTAGGGAAGTTTGGAAGGATTACAGTTGGTCCCGCTTAAAACCAAAGTCCTAGATAGAATTTTTCTCTAAAGTGATTTAGGAGAAAACTGACAAAGTTTATAAGGAAATTGGAAAGAAAGGAAGAGAAGAAGAGTATTTTTCAAATAACATTGTGCTTTATGTTCTGTGTGTAAAATGAGGAAATCAATAGGTAAGGGCAAAAGAGTAAAAAAATACAAAAACAATTTTGAAATAATGATAAGCCTATAACCCAATTATTTAATGAGAGCAAAAAGTAAAAGTTATATAAAAACTCTCTTGATAGCTTGTACTTAACCAATGTGGGATATATTCACTAACAACAACCCTTCGCATTAACAATAATACTAATTTCCCTAAATTTCATTAAGTAGACCTTAATTTATACTTTATAAATTTTGTTTTCATGCTAAGTAGACTTATTGGACTATGCTTTCATATTATTTAAAACTGATGTTGTTTTGAAATTGTTTTTCATATTTTTTTCATCCAACCTTCTCTAGCAGAAAATCCTTCAACCAAAATCATATAAAGGAATGAGATTTACCTTGTTAAAATATACAAAAAGTATTTTCCTTCAATCAAAAAGTTTGCTATTTGGGGATGGGGAAATAACATTAAAGACCACTCTACATTTTGCCTATTATTTTGAATTCAAAATTGCATAGAAAATGTTGTTTATAATGAGGTTTTTGATGATGTTTTCCAAAGTAGTAAAATTGTTGGGTGAGAATAAATCAACCATTATTAAACTACATTTACTAATTTATTTATTTACTGATTTATATACTTATTTCATTTTTTTTAATTTCAGTAAGAACACGTTCATAGAATGGTGTAAAATAGTTTGGAAAAAATAATAAATAACATAATTTGATATAAGTTCAACAAAAATCTTAATTTAACTCGGTACTCATGGATACCAGCTTTATAAAAAAAAAACTCTAAATAAACTCTAAAAGTGAAACCTATAAGTAAACAATCATAGTTGGTAGTTTTCAACCAAAAAAACAAACAGTATGTTACATTTTTTCTAAACCCTAAAAGCTTAGAACCTTGGAATTACAATATCTAATCGTATTGTAATGGTTTCCAACTTATTGAGATCTGAAGAAGGATATTTTCTCGAGAAACAACGTTGCAACATTCTCTTGTGGCTTTGTTTTGCAGCAATATGAGTATAGGTTAGCCTGACGAGAGAAATATTGCCTAATTGATAAACATTATTTTCTATCAGGCAAACCAAATTAAAAGAGTTACTTACGTTTCGTCATTCATATCTACTCTGATTGAACAGCAGAGACTAGAGACCTATAAATCTCATCTCTGATGCGACAAACTGACAATAACTAAAGTTGTTGAAACTAGATTAAACTAGTCGATATACCAATTCAAACTAAGGGGGAAAACCAGTTAAACCACGACCCGTGATTGAAATGCAAATCACAGATTGAATGAATCAATAAAAAGACCAGCTGAACCTATCTTTTTATATTTTGGAAACCAAGAAAAAAAAACAACCTAATTTAGGCCCAAACCCCTTAAAATTACTAAACCCAAGTACCAAACCCAAAATAAGACAAATAAATTAAAAGATTAAAAGCAACCTTAAAAAACTAGTTGGATAGACAAAAAAACATGTAAAAACTAAAATGTTTCAAATCTTTGAAGTTGTCTCAATCCTTCTTCGTTAAGGGTTTATTACCCAATGAAAATCTTTCTTGTTTCAACTTTAGGTTCTGGAAAAACCTGCTTCTCTTCAGTCTTCTCAAGCTGTAATTCTTTTAAAGATCAAAGGAAAAGGAATGACGGCGGACAGATTTTTTGAAGATCAAAGAAAAAGAAGGTTTTTTTATACAAATGACCCTAAAATTTTGATTAATTATGAAAATAGCCCATTTTTTATTATACATGTAAATAATCTAAAATCTACAATAAAAATTGGTGGAGTCAAAGAGTTTGGTACCACCAACATGCCACGTCAGCAAACCTAATAAAAAATTTATTTTTTTGGTGGAGTCATATAGAATAGCGCCACTTATATAAATATCAGGAAAATATTGTTATTTCTAAAAAATTGGGGGTCAAAAAATAAATATGGTGGAGCCAAAAAGTTTGGCACCAATACTTTTGAATGTGTCAGTGTATTTTTTTAAAATTTTTTTTTAAAATTTAAAATTATAAAAGGATTTTTTTTAGTGGAGTCATTCTAAATGGCACCACCACCATTTTATGTAAGAGATTTTTTTTAAATGTGTTTTCTTATTTTAAAATTTTAATATTTTATTTGGTGGAGTCATATAAAATGACATCACTAGTATATTGTGTATGTTTTTTTAAGTTGTTATTTTTTTAATTTTAAAATTTTAAAAAATAATATTTTATTTGGTGGAGCCATTCTCTTTGGTGTGATTAAATAGCTATATATGTCCCTAACCCAATGGCAGATCACTGTAAGTTGGATAATTTTTTTTAATTATATCATATTAAAGGATGAAAGAAAGAGAGATATGAAAAGTGTTTTTATCTATTTACAAGTGGCCACGTATATGGTTAGTGCCTAATAGCCGCCAGAAATGACATCCTATATAGAGGCTAGTACTGCATGCAATCCCACACAACCAATCATGTTACTTACCCCATATTTTTGTTGTTTGACAAAGCTCACAGTATAATATGTCTAACACTGTTGATCCCCAGCTGTAAGTATTGGCACGATGGAGATCCTCCAATAGAGGTAAGTACTTTAATTAAACACTATTAGATGTGTTGCCTGACATAAGTACCCTCGATAAGCTACATAATATAGGCTCGAGCAACTCACATCACCTCATGCTCAGTGGCAGTGCTTAATAACTCCTTGGAATTTGCTCTCAACCATGCCAATGTCAAGCACGTGAAGTTTCGTTCCCCGTCACCAATGGACCGTCCAAGCAATCTATGGCATACTATTGAAGGTTCCAACACTTTGCTTCGGCCCATGACCATATCACCGTCAACTCGTAACCCAAGTTACATAGCGACGTCCTCCAATGTGATCATGTACTCCTCGCGCGGCATAATGAAGGTATGGGTCTCTGGCCACCACCGCTTAACCAAGGCAAATATTAGGTCTGCCCTCAGGTCGAACCTCGAATCAAGACGACGTCCCCAAATCCTGCCAACTGTAAGTATGGCATGATCCACTTGTCCGAATCATACTTACAGTTGAAATACTATGTTGAAATGGTAAAAATGTAAATATTATTCTGATCCGGTCTCTTTTCTTGTCCCCTTCTAATTTTTTTAAAGTCGTTAATTAAACTGACTATGACCAGCACATTGCTGGCGTTGCTAACGCAGCTGATGCAATGTGATTGATCAATATATTTATTTTTTGACCCTTTGATTTTTTTTATTTATTTTGAAAATACCCTAGTTTATTTTTTTTACAAATCAACCATTTCTCATTTTTTCCAATCAATTTAATCCCCCACTTTTCTTTCTTTTTTCTTTTTTTTTTTTCAAACTTTCTTTAGTTTTTGGTCCTTTGTTTCTTACTTTCTATTAAAAATGTCCCTTATCAAACTTCTTTTAAAAATGCCCCTTTGATTTTCTTGATTTCACGTTACATAAATGATTTACTACAAAATTATTTTACATTGCTAACATTTCAAATAACTATCAATTTACATAATTCAAAAAATATTTTTTACAAAGTTTACATCATCAGTAACTAACATGGCCGGTTGTTTGGGGCAGCTGCAGTCCTAGGCTCTGTACAGGATACCGTTTTTGACAGCTGTTAGGCACCAACTATATACGTGACCACTTGTAAATAGGTAAAAACACTCCTCATCTCTCTCCTCTCCATCCTCTAATATGATATAATTAAAAAAAAATCTCCAACTTAGAGTGATCTGCCATTGGGTTGGGAATATATATAGCTATTTGATCACCCCAAAGCGAATAACTCCACCAAATAAAATATTATTTTTTAATAAATTTTAAATAAAAAAAAACAACACATTAAAAAAAACATACCTAATATACTGGTGACGTCATTCTGTATGGCTCCACCAAATATTTTTTTAAATAAAAAACAGATTTAAAAAAATAACTTACATAAAGTGGTGGCGTCATTTAGAATGGCTCCACCCAATAAAAATATTTTTTATAATTTTAAATTTTAAAAAAACTAAACAAAATACACTAACACATACAAAAGTGGAGGCGCCAAACTCTTTGCTTCACCACCATATTTATTTTTTTACCTTCCAATTTTTCAAAAATAGCAATATTTTCTTGGTATTAATATAGGTGACACCATTCTATATGGTTCTACCAAAAAAATAATTTTTTTATTGGGTTTGTTGACATGGCATGTTGGTGGCACCAAACTCTTTGGCTCCATCAATTTTTACTATATATTTAGGTCATTTACGTGTATAATCAGAAAGTGGATCATTTTCATAATTAAACAAACTTTTAGGATCATTTGTATAAAAAAGCCGAAAAAAATGATAATAGGTAGAAGCATTTGTAAGTGGTTTTTTTGTTTAAGGAAGAACGGGGGTTTCAATTTCCTAAGGATATGGGAAGGACCAACTTTCAATTCAAGCTATCTTTGCTTTGGAACCATAAATCTAGTTAGCATCCACATTTTTCTTATTGGGTTCTTTGTAAGCATTGCTTTCATATTAATTGATAAAGAGTATTTTATATTTGAATTAGTTTTTATTTACTTTTTATTCTTGGTTTGAATCGGCAGATAAACAAAAAATTGATGGTTTAACCAATTCGACCACTAGTCTGGTTGTGAAAAATATTAACAATAACACTAAACGATATAGTATTGCTAATGAGACTTATAATGGATGAGCATCCTGTAACGAAAGCTTTAAATTTAACCTATAATCGGTCCTTATTCGAGCGTTAGGAATAGATACTCAAATTTCAATGGCAACAGGTGAAGCTTGAGTGGTTGAAAAAGGCTTCGAGAATTTCTCACAGAATCCAACACTTGATGGTCTTGATTTCCATCCTTAAGCATACATTCTTCGCATGATTGGTGATGTGTTGATGCCCGAAAAGTTTGACAACTTAGTTTATGCCATATGACTCTTGTTTCTATATAATTTTTGAATGGTTGGTACATATAGCTGGGGCCCTGTTGTTTTGGCTTACTTATACAAGGCATTATGTAAAGGATGCAGAGTGGGAAGCCAAGAAATGAATGGTTGCCTTGTAGTTTTACAATTGTAGGGAAGGTATCGACTCCCATTCATTGCGCTTAGACCCATTGAACCATTAATTTTCCCATTAACAATAAAATAAATCTTAGAACTCCGAACCTTTAAATCAATATTTATAATATAAAAGTGCAAAAATATGTACTAACAATTTTTGTGACTTAATAGGTGGTTTAAGCTTTGTGAACAAACAATTTACTTGAAAAACGATTTGGTATTTATATGAGGAGAAATCGATAAGGAATCCAATGATTCAATAACTTATGTTCTATGTGGCTTCAATGGATTTTAATTTTAAAAAAAATACTAAATAGAAAATATCATTGGTAATGGAAGAAAATCATTTTTTATTTTACAGTTTTAATGGATGTTATACCAATCGGCCAAGGTTACAATTGTACTACTACTAAAGACGTGTGTTGAAAAACATGAAGGTGTGCAAGGCAAAAATTTAAAAATTTTAATACATTTAAGATCAACTTTGATAGTTAAAAACAATAAATCATTGATAATTTTGCACTTGAATGTGTTTTGATTCACTTTCATAAGTTGGAGAAGCTGATTTGTGATTACTCTTGAATTGCATGCAAGGAACTACACTTCTTTAAGGAAACGACCATATCTCACATTGTAGAACTCAAACTTTGGTGATTCAAAATTTGTTACAAAGACAACACAAAGTTGTGCAATTTGGGCATAAGAATCACCCCTAAAAGGTGGTCAGAAGGTTGTGAAAATTCTAATCAAAGTTACCTTTATGAAACCTAATGATTAATCTCGAATTTCTCGTAAGGAACTTCATTAATTTACAAAAATGACCAAATCTTGAGTTACATGCCATGAAATCAAGTGATTCAAAAACTTTTTTGAACACAACTCGAAACTCTATGATTTAGGCACCAAAATCATACAAAAAGCTTGTCAAAGCATATCAAAAAGTCTAGTTGACGTTAACCTATGGATCTTACGAGATTAATTTTAGGTTCTCACATAATTTCAATCTTTACTTTCAATTGATCAAATCTTCTCCACTATTCCCTAACTCACGGATCGCATGACTAGTGGGCATTGCTCCAAACATAAACACAAGTACTGAATCAAAACTCTATAAAGCAAAATTCTCTCTCTCTCTCTCTCTCTCTCTCTCTCTCTCTCTCTCTCTCTCTCTCTCTCAAATAAGTGAATTGACCAATAAAGTTTTCTAATCCTCATCAATTCATCAATTTTCATTAATTTTTTTTCTTCGACTAATATGAGATATTTATCAAGAGTTGTTAGAAGTTTAATTATTTGGAATATCAATCAAATAAAGATTTGTCAAGTGATTCAACCACATGGGCAGGGAACTGAGTCTAACAAGGCATCCTTATTTCACCCACCTTAGCTTGTTAGGGTGACAAGCACTCCCTCTAAGTGTTGGCATCCTTTGACCCTAATTGGGTCACCTGAAAGTCCACATATGCATTAAGAAACTAAAATTAGTTACCTAATTGAATAATTTACATAAGTCCTATTTTAATCTCGTGTAAAGTCATGACAACTTTATCATATTAACATGTATTTGTAACTTTATTCAATTAATTTTATTCTATTTTAAATAATTAGATAACATGATCTCTTAATTTAGCTACACTTGGATTCATCATTTAACCAATTAAATAGATATCTAAAGTGACTAAATAATTTTGTAACTTTATTATAATTAGGACGAAATTGAGACAATTTGTACAATTTGAGGGTTAATTTCTTTATAATCATAATCAAACTGAAAAAAAATTGTTATTATTGAGAGCTAAATTTGTTATTATACCTATTATAGAAATTGCCATGTCATCAAATGAGCGGCAATAAACGAAATTGGACCAATATAGACAAACTAATTAGTTGGGCGATTGTTTTATAATTTTTTTTTATACTTGAATAACCAAAAAAGAAACTTAAGCATAATGGGGTGGCATGTTGTGTAAACTACACAAATAATAATACTAAGGCTTAATTGAATAGTTGGCCCTTAAACTATGGCCTTTTTTCGAGTTAGGTACCTAAACTTTTTTTTGGTCCATCAAATACTTCAACTTTATTTCCATAACCAATGTTGCCGAATACCATTACATATGTTAAAAAAAACCCATGTAGGCAATTAGGAAGTAACACGCTATTAAAATTTATTTTACCTTAATGTGGCTAAAAAATTGAAAAGGAAAAGAATTAAACAAGTAATTTATATTAATATTAAATAAAATAAAAATATTTTTCCACCCCCTCTCTCTCTCTCCCCATCTTCTTCCTCCTACTCTCCTATTCCCGTTCCTGCCTAATAATAAAAATTATAGTTTGGTTCGATAAAAAAAATTTAAATACCTAATTAAACAAAGGTAAATTACACCAACAGTCACTCAATTTTGGGGTAGCTAATAAAACAATCACTCTAGTTTCAATTCAGTCACTCAACTTTCGAAAAATAATAAAACAATCATTTTAACCATTTTTCGTTATAAACGAAATGGAAAAGTGACATGACATCCTAATGTGTAAACGACCCCAATTTAAAACCCTAGCTGGGTTGGGCAACAAAAGAAGAAGAAGTAGAAGAAGAGAAAATTTTGAAAGTTGTGATTAAGTCAGGAATCAAGAAAAGAACAGCTCCAGTGACGAGAACGGTCGAGAGCTTTTCTTCATCGTATCTGGCCAAATGCACCATCTCATCTCTTTTTAGGCCATCTTTACTTCTTATTCTTCTTCTTCTTCTTCTTCTTCTTCTTCTTCTTCTTCTTCCGTTAAGCCAATGATGGAAAAAGTTAATGAATGACTAATTTGTCACTTTTCTATAACGTTAGTGGTTGTTTTGTTATTTTTTTTTAAATTGAGTGACTAAATTGAAACCAGAGCAACTGTTTTGTCAGCTACCCCAAAGTAGAGTGACTGTTGGTGTAATTTACCCTTAAAAAAAGTCATAGTTTAAGGGTACACTGATCAATTAAGGCCAATAATAATAAATTTTAAAAATAAATCTCAAATATGATTTTACTCAAAAGTAAAATTTCTATCACAAAAAAGAAATAGCCTTCCCAGTATTAAAAGCAATGTAATTTATACATTTATCTATCTATACTTGCCTATATATATTTGTATTAAGTTTTTTATCGAGACAGAATCACAAGTCAATTAAGTATCACTTCAATTGTGAAATAATTAAATTATTCTCTCATATACATTCTACATTTATTTGTCTACACTAGCATATACTTGTGTTAAGGTTTTTATTGAGTTGATATCACGAGTCAGCTGAACACTAATTTAGTTTTGAAATTACTAAATTATCATTATATACAAATTAAATTATATAAAGATGGTGTTTTTGTTGTTTATTAAGATGGTGTTTTTGTTGTATTAAAAATTATAATTGAAATAGCAAAACAAAACAAATGGCCCATGCAGGTCTCGAACCTGCGACCTTGGCGTTATTAGCACCACGCTCTAACCAACTGAGCTAATAGGCCACCGATGTTGCGTTGAAACAATTAGAGTTCTACTGGAAGAGACAGTAATGGGAAACAAAGTTGTGCATTTGGCAATTTGTTCATTTCTTCTGCACAGATAAGTTGGCCTGGCCACCATGTCATATCAATTTATTAATTGGATAATTTTTATATACATTGATAAATCAATTTTTTTGATCTCATAAATTAAAGAATTACATTTGGAAAAAAAAAATTAATTTTACTTTTAAATTCATTTATAAAAATATGTTACAGAATATTTACATTATAACTATTTTAGGAAGTGCCTGATTTGATAAAAAAATTATCAATAGCAAGATACGTAAATTTTATTGAGATTATACGATATTGATGGACAACCCAGTTTGGAAAGGTGGTTTAATGGCCACAATGCAATCTAATAAAGCATCAAGGACTAAATGGCTAAAATTACCCTAATCTCAACTTCCATCCATCTTCACCATGCTTTAGGGATATGAAAATCATCTGAGAGAATAGGGACTTGACTAATAGGTTGGTATACTTCCTCTCATCAGACTAAAAGGTCAATTTAACATTTCCTCTCAGAAGCATTTTTGAGATAAAAAACATTTGATAAAACTATTATTAAATAAGATATTTTTGAGTTTTTCAGAAGTAGAAAATTTTAATTTTTACTCAAAAATGCTTTTGAGAAGCAATGTTAAACTGAACCTAAGTTGAGTAGCTGAAATGTTTTTAAAATATTTTATAATATTTCGTTAAATAAAAATGAAAGGGTTTAAGCAATATAAATTTATAACTTTTGGTTATTAATTAAGAATTATGGCTATTCATGATAACGAATTATATCTCTTAAATACGAAGAGTTGTTTTTTAACAAAAAATTATAACTACTTAAGTAATATTACTTATGTACATTTAAGAAACATTACTTGAACCATTATGTTAATTTAAGAGATATAATTATTAAAAAAATACTTATTATAAAATTATTTCTATGAAAAGATATGAGAATTTCTATATATAGAGATGCGATTTTATCTGAATGATAATATTAGTAAAATGTTAAAAAAATCCTATTATAAAGTTGTCTTTAGGAAAAGACTTTAGAATTTTTATAAATAGATGTGAGATTTTATTTGGAATCTATCTTGTAAAATTTATGAAGAAAGTGTGAGAAAATAAAAGAAATTTGAGGAAAAAAATGATGGATGTTGAAAGAAAATAAGAAAAAATTAAAGATTTTTGAATTTTAGTGGTTGTTTTCAAATAATTGTGGGGTCAATAACTCAATTTATTTTTTTATAAAATATTTTTTTTTGAGCATGTGGCTTCAGCACTTATTACTAATTAGTGTCACGAGGTTAGAATTTAAGTCTGGCAAACTGTACGACCTTAGGCGACTGAAATAAAACAAAGGCAAACTTAAAAGACAAATGAACTCGAATCGAATAGTAAAGCCACAAGAAAATAATAGCACACCAAAGTGTTTAAGTAAATGCTATCAAGTATTCTAATAATAGCACATCTAAGCCTTTTACATTTTACTAAATAATTTCCATAAAAATAAACATTTACCAAAGCCTAAATTCCCATTAATTGAATTTAATCCATTAATTGGATTTTGGTTAAAGTTTGTTATTTTTATATATTATTCACTAAAAATTCAGTTAATGGATAATAATTGTGATTTGCGTCGAGATTAAAATTTTAAAATTCAAAAAGTTTAAGAACTTAAAAATAATCTAATTGAAGATTATGGACTAAATTTACAACTATATTTAGTACAAGAATAATAATTAAACTAAATAAATTTAATAGTTACTATTCGGAAATGTCATGATTAATTGTTCATTTACTTTTGAAGTTATCAATGTTTTAAATTTTTTTAAGTGAGATCAATACCCTTAAAAAGTTTTTTATTTTATTTTATTTTTAAAATGTAATTACTTATTGAAAAAAAAAAGTTATTGTTTAAAAAAATTGTATTCCAACCATAAAGCAGATGTGATGAATTCTAGAAATACGCCATAAAAATTGTATTTTAGTATTACTTACCTATCCCCTCTCAAGTCTCATGTAGTTCAGAAGTGATATTATTATGGGCTCGGGCTCAGGGTTACACTTAAGCTTAGGGCCCATTCCTTTAAGGTTGGGCTAGATTTCCTTGTAATTGACTCAAAATTACCCATTTGCCCTAAGGCTGCCTACCATATTCTTTCACTAGATTGATGCTGGGTGAAAAAAAAAATTATGATTAAAAATTAAATGATAGATAGGTTAAAATAGTAAAATTAAAGATTTGATATGTATGGTGTTTTTTTATTCAAATCTTGTTATGAAATACCCTTTTATTCATTAATAATTTTTTTAATAATTGCTCAAGTGATTTAAATTTAATTCATGAACAATAAGTTGGTCCGAAATTTTATTATAATAGAGGTGAATCCATAATAAATTTATCATTTACTTGAGAGGGAGAGAGGGGAGCAAAAATCATTTTCCATTATAACTTAAACTACAACTAAATATCAAGAAATAAAAGGAGGAAAAAAAATGAATAAAGAGAAAAAATTGAAGATTTTTGAACAACCGGTGGTTAGCTAGTTATTGGAAAAACAAAAATCCCTAAGATTTTGGGCAACAACTATCCTTGAGATTTGCCAAGCTCAACGTCCTTGAGTAGTGATGAGCCGTTTATTTGCTTTATCAATAGCTTTACATCTGATGTAGCATCTTTTCGGTATTGCATTGCCTTATCTCCCTCAACTGCCCAACTATATATTATCATCCCATTCACAGCTATGCTCATCCCTAGTATGTTTTTCAATGTCAGCTCTGAATCAAACAGCATCCATCCTAATATCAGCACGCATACTGTTTTCATGTGTCCTAGCACTTGGAAAGACACCGCTGAGAATCGTCCAATGCACAGGTACTGGCTTATGTTGCAGAATACAGCTAAGGAACATGACAGTACTATGAAAACCTGCACACCCCCCCCCCCCCCAATTTCATACCCATATCAGATTTCTCCTTATAAAAATCGTCAAACTTTGTTTTTAAGAGACTAGGAATACTTACAAATGCAGCTGAGGAGATCTTATAACTTGCTAATAACTTGCCAGTGAGGAAGTAATCAACGAATGGACCAAGCAACAAAAGAGATAAAGCTTGGATTGGAGCTGTTTGGCTAAGCAGTTCAAAAGATCCTATTGAGTACTTCTTCTGTAAGGACCCAATTGACTGTTCCACAAATATTGTTAATCAATACAAACAGAAGCATACATTGAGTATTAAATGACGATCAAAGGGGTAAAGGAGAGACCCTTTCAAGCAAACAAAAGAATGGTAGAATGAGAAATGCTTACAATTTGCTGTAAGGAGGTAGATAGGACAGCTACACAGGCAGAAAGAAAGCCATGCGCGTTAATTTTTACATCAGTAACTGTACAAACACCTACACCAATCACCACCACCACCACTGCCATCTTGACTTTACTCGAGTAATGTTTACCATTGAGGAGCCATTCCAGAAAACAAACAACAGGAATCATACTTAGCTTTGAAATCTGTATTACAATGATAAACATGGAGGCTTAGCTTTAAAATCTAAATCATAATCATAATACCCAATGATAAACATGGAGGCTTAGCTTTAAAATCTAAATCTTTCTCCTGTTGTGTTTACTAAAGAGTCATTTTACCTGATAAAATCCAACTGAATTCAACATGAGGCTCAAGTTCATCGCGGTAATTGAAGTATTGGCAACAACCGAGAACCAAAGAAGCTCCCACAAAGGAACATTCTTTTTTGTTGTGTAACCAGTGGCATTTGACACCAAACCGATTAAGGCAGTTGTACAAAAGTGAAACCCAGTTAATGTTGTCGCTGTAAAAGCAGGACATCTTTTAGATTTACAGAGGCTAAAACATGGCAAGACCAGTCCAGATGGGCTAAACTACTACGGAATGTTAAAAATTACAATATTAGCAAAAGAAAAAGTTAGCGCCTTTCTCAGATTTGATAAATCGGGATGGAAATATATAATAATTTCATTGCCTTAGGCTAATCTGAGCTTTCAGATTGAATACAAAGATATAATCAGGATTCTGGAAGATCAATAGTCATCTCAACTCATCACCCCATAAAAAATTTTTGAAGTTAAGGGATAGAAGTAAAGAAGATTACAAGCAGAAGCATGGACTAGGATTGCTGAAAATTTTGTGTATCTATCATGGCCATGCCATGAACCAAGGAAAGGAGGGTTCGAGGCGAAACGACCAGGAGAGTCAATCGACGAATGGAGTGAAGAAGTAAATTTACAAGTGGTTCAACTCCAGCAGTTGATTTGTGTGTGTATATATACACGCAAAAACAGAAGGGAACATGAATTTGAAGATTTGGAATTGGTTTTGGATTATGAAATGCATGGTTACGTATAAATTATCTAAAACTTGATATGAATTTGAAGAGGAATTGTTTTCTTGCTTGATAAAGCCAAAGAAAAAGCAAAATCGGAAGGATAAAAGTCTTTCATCCAGCATATACGCAATTGCTGAAAGCTAGAGAAAGAAGTTTAAATAGAAAGAAAGCAAAAACATGGCGGTAGATTGGCGCCAACACAATCTAGAAAGGGAATGTGCCCAAACGGTTTGCCATTTCCCCCAGAATTTCATTTATTTAGGCATCGGAACCCAACAGGAATCGGCTAATCAAAATTTCGAGAAATTCAATCACGATAACGACGTAACATCTGAGAAATCTGCCGGCGATCATTAAACAGAAACCAAAAAGAAGGAAAGAAAGGAAACAGACCAAAAGCGAAGGCATGACCGGTAGGGGACATGAGTTGCTTGTTGACCATGATTAACCCGACGGAGCTAATAACGTTCATTGCCCAAGCTCCCACATTAGAAACGGCTGATGAATGTTTCTTCTCTGCCTCCATTGTCGCAATCCAAATCGAATAATAGCAGTCGATTGGACTACAAAGACAGATCTGAAACTTCGCCGACCAAACAATCCCCGATCCTGCCCCCGCACGCAGAGGCAGCTCAGAGCAAGATACACGAGATAATGCGAAACATGTAAAATTTGAACGATCACCAGTTTATATACAGTAGTTGAATCCGAATTATGTTCCAAATTTTGTTTTATTAATAATTACCTAAATTTATATATTTACGATGTAATTCTCTTCGAACAAAAACGAATAACATGGTGAGTAGTAGATCATCGATGGTTAAAGTGTATGGAAAATGTCAATTGCCCTAATCTCTTTTTAAATTTGTGAAAAATAAAAATAGAAAGGAGGAGACCGGAGTGAAGAGTGTGGATCCTATTTTAACTCCATTTTGGCAGATGGTAGCTTCTTGGCCTCCCCCCTCCCTTCTGTTTTTTCTCTCACACCTTTTTTGCTCTTTGCTTTGAATTTCCTTCAACGACAACATTTTGTCAACAATATATTTGGTAGGTGTATGTATATGTCGCACATGAAACGTCTCTTGTTTAGTTTATTAAAAATAAGTGTTGGACTCTTCTTTGCATGGAGCACAGGTGAACTTTGTTTGATCTATATTAATCTTACCATCATCTATCCAGAAGATAAATATACTCCTTAAGTGTAGACCACATGTCAAGACTAAGGCCAAGAGATGGTCGTCCTCGCCCATAGGAGAAGCCTTCTTCAACCCTCTACTTCTATGCTTGAGACCTTTCTTTCTCCTAATGGCTCTCAACATCTCTTTAATGTGTGAACCACCGTCCTTCCTCCTTTTATCAACAAATACTGTTTAAGCCAAACTTTTTTGGCATTAAGCCCAACAAATTTCAATTAGACAATAATTCTAGAATTTCAGTTATGAAATGACCTTATTGTTAACTGTGATTAACAAAACACAATAAACATTGTTGTTGTCTACCAGTCTTCATCTACAGATCTTTCGTTCATATAACTTCTATGTTTTCACATAAATTCTGGCATTCGTTTATTATTGTATTCAGCATATTTTATTTATTTATTGTTTTGAGTTTACCACTTTACCTTCATCCCGTTCCCTTTTCCTCGAGGTACAATTTAATTCATGGGCGCAATGCAAGCAACACCTTCCCATGCACATATGCCAGTGCCCCCTCCCAACTCACAAAAACCCATCCTTCTCCAACAACTTTACTACCTCATGCTGATTGTTCAGCTTGGCTACTTCAATGGGGGTCTTGCCATCCATGTTTTGGAGTGTGCTGCCATAAAAAATAAAATAAAATAAAATAAATTACATAAACAAGTCAATACCCATATCAATGGTTACCCAACGAGTTTGTTTACTTACACGGCAGCCCCGTTCTCCAGTAGAAGGGCCACACAGTCTTTCCTTCCATAACCAGCTGCATAATGAAGTGCAGTATTCTTATTCTTGTCCAATGCATCCACTCTTGCTCCAGCTTCAACAAGGATTTGTGCACATTTCATCTACCATAATAAAATCACTAGTGTATTAGCTTTACCCCCAGGTAATAAACATGACATTGAATCTATCCCTTTGCCTGAAATCTTTTCTAAGAAACATAAACTGAAACTAGCCCAATAACCCATTCTCCTGCAAACTCTCCTAAACTACTAGACTAGAGGTGTCCACCGGCATTTGAGACTAGTATTGAATACTTGTAGCAATCAGTTATTAAACCCATCAGATTTTCGACACAAGTTTGTCCTCGATAGACAAAACTACTTCATTAGTCAGGTAATGCAGCAGTAGGGACTACTCAGAGTTCAATTAAAAAATTATCATACCTCGCCATAACCACATGCAAAATGTAATGCCGTCCTCCCCTCTGCATCTTCTGCATCCTTGTCAGCACCAGAGGCTAGTGCAGTTTTCAGACCCTAAACCACAAATACAGTCAAGACTTTTTCGATTATCTATCAAAGGCAAAAAATACATGTACAAAAATTCACTCTGTCCTACCTCCAGATCACCAACAATAGCACAATGATATACAATTGACTCATCCTCATTCCCTACTTCATCATCTTCATCGGCAGCAGTGTTACCAACAGAAATGGCTGCATCTCCTGAATCTGCAAGACCCATTGCTTCTCCCAACTTCTGGAGAACTTCTTTATCATTCCAGTACCTAATCCAGAAGCCTTTCTGCTATTAATTTAGTGAAAAATAGCTAAATGCAGACATCTACATACATTCTAAAGAAGAAACTGCTGTGCCCACAACACTATAATACTATGATGCTACTAGTACTTTGATCACCCACCTCATCATTGCTGCGGGACCACCTGTCTCTATTTCTTCTAGAATATGTTTCAATGATGGATCCTCTTTGATACGTGCCATTCTTTCCTCAATCTGGTCTTTTTGCTGAGGATTGGACAAACTTTCAAGCATGCTAGACGTAGCAGGATCCTGAAGACAAAACTAAAACTTCATCTGCCAGAAGCGAGTTCATTTATTGTGATGAAAGGGTAAAAGACTAAAAGAACCGTGAATCCGCTTAAATGGGCAACTGAGGCCACATGTACCTGCATTAATGCATTACCAAGGCGTTCAGCCATGGTCATAAACTGGGGATTCTGCATAACCTGTTGCATGGTCGAATAGTACTGCTGTGGTTCAAACTCAGGCAAACTCTCTTCGGCTGATGCCCCTTGAAACATCATAGTGAGCTGCTCTGCCATTTGGTTAAATGAAGGATCTTTTGCTATCTGCTCAGCTAGTGTCTTGATGCTTGGATCCTAAAATAGACCAAGATGGTCAAGATCCACAACGCATAAAATTAAAATTTGTTCAGACTTGAGACTTAAAGAGAAGCTGTTACGGAAACCGAATTGTGCAAAAATGAAAAATGAGATTAAAATCAAACCAAATCAGTCACAAGAAGAATAAACTGCAGAACCCACCAGAGATGAATTGACAAAAAAGTAAAAAGACCTGAAAATGAACTCCGGACGTAATAATCTAGACTTGATACTAAAAACTAAAATTTTCCATTAAATTTAATTACAACTTCAATTTCATTTGAAGAAACAATTTAGAGTAATCCATCCAGAGAACAATAAAATTAAAAATAGAGAAGCTTACCTCAAGAAGGCCACTCATGGCTGAGAAATCAAATGGATTGGGTGGGACAAACCCAGGTCCCATATTGGAAGGGGAGGCTCCAGCCTGAGCTGGTTGGGAAGCTTCTGGTTTCGAAGTTTTGCTGTCAATGGTGGATGTTTCTGATTTCAGACCTTTGGTGTCTGTTGTCAAAGCCGATTTCTCATCTAACCAAGACAAGAGAGACATAAAGAACAACCTACATATCAATTTACAAACTGCCAAACCATGAGATATGGGGTTTCATCAACATTAAACGAAATTAGAACGGAGGTACGGTACAATTACAAGGCCTAAACTTAGCACTTGGAAGGTACAATATAATTAAAAGGCAGCACTGAGATTAACTATGAAAGATTATATCTTTTTTTTTAAATTCAAAACCAGCTAAACTCAGTGCTAAAAGGGAATAATTAGAATGAGCTGAAAGAGTAAATTCATCTAACAGCCGATTAAGAAATAAGGAAATGCAGCTCGTATTGATCTCCGAACAAATTCCAACCCAACAAAAAAAGAAAGGAAGAAAGAAAGCTCACTGGAAGAAGTGGAATCGTGTTGCAAATTGGAAGCCATGGAGGGATAAATAGCTTAATTGAAAGAAGAAATTGGTACTGGAAAGGGAAAAAAAATGAAGAGAGATGGAAGTGTATTAGTTTGTGTCTCTGGGGAAAAATGTAACATAAAATGAGGAATAGAGAATCAGAAAACTCGCTCGGACAAGTAAAGTGAAACAAAGTAAGAGAGGAGAGGAGGCTAAAGCCTAAGGCAGAGGCAAAGCACCATTGCCTTTTAAGAGTGAACTCTGAATGTAATTAACACAAAAATTGGAAATTGGAGGTGAGCCTCCTCCCTCCTTACTCTTCTGCATCATAATATACTTTCCTTTGTTTGACTTTTTTTTTAATAAAATACGTACAGCTGAATTCAGTGGGCCCATTTTATTCCATTATTTGGTTGGCTGTAATGGTGTATTACAGGTTACAGCCCTATTCCATACAGTCTTATTCAAAGCTAAACCACCGTTTACAATTTAGCAGTCCCCTACAGAATAGCAATTCAGCGTGAAAATCTTTCTAACTTTACCCTTCTCATCTGAGCATTTTCTTCCGATTCTCATTTCCTTCCAAAAACCAAAACCACACAGCTTTACCAAAAACTAAAATAGACAGTGTTCCCCTTTCCCAAAGCTTCATTATTCATTTGGAAAATCCCCTCACATTCTAATCGTGAACCAGCAAAAGGGAAATCCTTGCAACCTCCGTCCAAGCTCCATCGCGCCAACAGGAAGCAGCTCATCTTCATTCCAGCGCCCTTTTTATCAGTTCCATCTATACGGCTGCTTCTCCTCGAACCAATTCGAACTTGCAATTAGTCTGGTCGGTCAGTCCACCACCTATCCGCCGCGCATACCTCTACCACGTTTGCCGGAGCTTCCTCTACCCAGAACCGACTTTCTTCATTATCAAACGCTTCCTTCGCCAGTTGACGTGCTTCCCGATTCCCATCTCTCAAGGTATGTCTTGCTATTTTCATTTATTTTTTATCCCTTCTTATTATTTTTTATGACAAATAAAATCCGTTTAATCTTTAAAATGGTGTTAATGATGTCTAATGTTAAAATATGCAGTGGTAATCAAGCAATGAACAAGCGTATTTGGACAATCTAAAAATGGACCCAATGTGTTTTGCTCACTCTGTTTCTATTTCAAGAAATCCCCAAACCCTATTTTTAATATTAGAGCTTTCTTCTTTCATTAAAAAAAAAAAAAAAAGGGGAGGTTGCTTGTTATGGTAACCGCAATCCTTTCTTTGTAGGATACCATTAAAGAACTGGACCAAAGAATACACTCTACTTAATCAAGCTATTCTCTATGGTGTTTTAATCGAACCCTATTTCGCCAAAATTCATATTAAGCACTTACATGCTATTGTCATTGATGGGTATAAGCTGTCTTTAAGTTTACTTATTGGAATTGTTAATGAATTGTATGGAAAGCTTGTTGATTCGGTAAAGGAACAATTAATTTAGGTTACTAAAGATTTGTTAGTGTGTTTAATGAGGTAAATTGTTGGTGGTGCTTTTAGTGATGGGAATATTTGGTTATGTTTCGAGTTACTGAGTCTTTGTTTAAGTAAATGAGATTGTTTGTTACAAGAAAAGCCTGTAGTTTTGACTAGTGCACTATATACATTTCTTCGTTTATTAGCTGATCATTGTAGTGTATCGGATAATCTGAAACTAGAGATGTTGTAGAATCAACAGATACTTTAAACCACCGCCATCACCATGCAGTTTCCAGCCTTCAAATTTAATTTATACTTCCATTTTCTTAGTTTTTTTACTTTGAATATTCTAACAGTAGATAATTTCATAATACCCTTTTATCTGCAGTATTTCAGTGTTATTTCTATTACAGTAATTAATATGGATTTCTATTGCACCGCATCTATGCTATCCAAATAATAATTTGGATTAAATTATGGTTTCTGTTACAATGTATATTTAAAATTTGTTCATGAGTTGGAAATAATTTATTAATAAATTAACCAAAACTAAAAGGATATAGTTTGAAACTTATACGGTTAAAACATCCTTAAAAGGCTTGTTCCCCTTTGGAACATGGTCAATCACCTTTAAGCTGTTAGATTTATAAAATAAATCTATAATAAAACTGAACTTAATAAACCAGGATCTATCATGTCAAATCATCAAGAATAAATCAAGAATAAAATTAAATGCGGAAGCGTACCTGAATCCATGAATTCCTTGAAGTTTTACCGGATTTTAGGGATTTGATCTTCCAAATTAGCACACAAGAAATTCAGAGAATATCTGCTCTCTATTTCCTAATGATGGGATATTAGAAAAGATATCTTTTGTATAATTTGGGGACCATAACCCTAATATTTGTAACATTAGAATATTAGTTCTAATCAAATTCTAATTAGTCCATCATTAATTATAATTTGATTAGAAGAGTATCTACACATATTTGACCCATACTTTATTTATTTAATAATTAAAGCCCAATAAAATTCTAACCAAATTAGATCACTTTTAATTTGGGTTAACCTATCATGATAGTAAATAATAACATGTAATTATCCTTATTATATACGTGATGTCCATATTTTTCAACATAGGCGTGATTAGTTAGTGAAGCCTTGTTTAATATGTAATTCAAATTTTGGCTGTTTTTTATTCTGATGCATTGATCTTTTCATCTCCTATGGTTAAAAATTTTTTAAGCTTGATATGCGTCTATCACTATGATTATCCTGCAAATGTGCTTGTAACTTCATATTTGCTTCTTAACTTTTGCAATGACTTGTTTAAGTAGACATCGACTTATTGGTCTTAAAATTCTTTAGCCTTACTGTATGTGTGGCAGAGCATTTGGCTGGGAAATTTGATTTGGATGTTGCAAGTATATTAACTATTGTTAACCACATAAATATCCTTTTTTGAATATCTCTTAAGATGTATATGACTACTGGCCTGCATGTCTAAAGATGTTGGATTGTGACATAAATTTTGGCACGTACTCTAGGATTGCCAAGTTTCATAATACCCTTTTTTCAGTAATATTTTAGTATTTCAGTGTTCTTTCTAGTCCCACATATTCACTTATCCATGAATGAGCATTGCTATTTCCTTTACAATATACTACTCGGAAAAGGCAAATTATAATGAAGTTATGTTTTTGGCATGATACATATCTTTTGCCAGCTATTCTACTTGTGATTAACTTGTAATCTTTCACTTGTTGCAAATTATCTTATCATAAGAGAAGAACATTTAGAGACTTCAAGAACTTGTGCGGAGCCTTCAGCATCTACTTTTGCCTATTATTTTTTTCAACTCTCTATTAAATTTTGCTTAGTTTTATCTTTACTTGAATTTTTCTATTTAAATTTAATTTAAAGATAATCTTTAATATTTTATTTTAATTGTTAAAATAATAAATTAATTAATATAATTTTAAAAATTAAATTTAAGTTATATTTAATTTTCAAGTCTTTTAATTTAATAAATAAAAATTCTAATTTAATTTATTATATTTTATAAATTAAGTTATGGTTAACTATTAAAATAAAATATTTGAAAGAATATTTTTCTTGTTAAATTTGTTTTCAAATCTTCAAAATCAATATTGGGTGATAAATTTTAATTAAAAAAATCAAAGTTGGTAGAAAAATTCAATAAAATCCAAATTTTAGTGGCAAAATTCAATCATATTAAAATTAATTGACAAATTTACGTATATTCTCAGAGTATTAATGACAAATGTAAATTAAAATAAAGTATAATGCTATTGTGGGTGCTCTCTAAAGAGGTAAACAAGATGACTAGTCACGAAATGTGCTCCATTTTCATGAATGGGGATCAAACTCCCAACCATAAGATACAGTATTGAATTTATTTTGTATTTTGTTTAAAGAATTTTAATATGTATTGTTCATTTTTTTAATATGTATTTTTTTAAAGATTCTAAAAATACCATTATATTTATTTGTAATTTCTATTTTGTGCTTTATAAAGATTTTTAATATGTTTTGTTCATTTTTCTTTGCCAGGTTGTTATTACTTCCTCTTCTTATTTGGCTTGTTTGATCGCTTCCTCCACCCAGATTTGAGCATATTGTATTCATTGAATCACTGTAAGTTCTTTGGCAATTAAATTCTTTGATTTTGTTTTACTGTTATTAGAATTAGTATTGGAGAAATGTGACCCTTTTACTACGATTTGAATATATGTAACACTTAAATATCTTGCAGTAATGGCTCGTCTGCCTTTAATAGTACAAAGTGAGAGGCGTAAAAGAATTGGTCTTGCTATTACATTATGGTTGCAAATGTGTACAGTTGCAAGTTGGTTCTTAGTTGCATTTGGTGCCAACCATAGCCTACATATTTATAGACCAAAAATTAGATCCTATATTTTAGATTTTTATGCAAAACGAGATTATGTGAAAAGACTTGTATATGCTAGTGACGAGACCTGTATTGAACAAGTTAGGATGAATAGACCCACATTTTCAAAGAAGAAAAAAAAGATTTCTGATGCAAGTGATTCTTCTACTTCATTTCATGATGCTGTCACTTTACTGGCGGAAACCATACGGACAGTTGGCCTTGAAATCAGTAAGAGTATTGCCTCTGAAGTGCTAATTCAACAAAAGTCGAAAATGACTATTCAAAAAAGTGCTCTAAAATTATATTCAACATTATGTGAAGTAGAAGGTTTAACTGAGGATGAGCGCTATCGCGCATTGAGCAAAATTCCAGATCATTCAACACAAATGCTCATTTTCTTTAGTTTACCTTCTTCTGTGCGATTGGAATGGGTCAGAAGATTTCTTGCTGATCATTAAAAATCATGGTTGTGTTGATGATATTTTGGTAACTTTTTGTATTTGTAATATTTGGATGGTATAATGACATGATAGAATGTCATTACAATGTTGTAACTTTTTGATGACATATGGATTATGACATATAAACTAATAAAATCATGTAACTTTTTGTTAATATATGAATATTATGTTTGAATGTGAAATATAATTGTCAAGTTATTTATTACTTCTAATATTTTATTTTTTGTTGTAGAATAATTAAATTATTTGTTTCACTAATTATATTTTAGCACATTAAATATGTATTACAGTTTAAAATTAATAAAGTAGATTATATATTATTTTTTAGTATATATATTATAATTTTTTTAATTCATAAAATAATTATATTAAGAATTTTATTAAATTATATATTATTTATTAAATTATATTTAATAATAATTATGTTAAAATATGGTTGAATTATTTATTATTTTTATTAAATTAATTTTAATAATAATCTTATTAAAATTTAATAACAATAACAATAATCATTTACTTAAAAAAAATCTATTAAGGGTATTCTGGTCATTTTAGTTTTTTTTTCTTATACTATTACAATATCATTCAATTCAACCAAACACAAGAATACTATTACAATTCTATTCTATTTCATTCATCCAAACAGTTGAATTACTTATTACAGCTCTATTTTATTACAACCTAAACTTACATTTTGTTTACTCAATAATCCTTTTTCTCAAAATATCAAAATAATTTTTCATTAAGGTATAATTTTTTTTTAAACGGGAGAGACAAAAATGTAACAATTTGATAACATTAATAACTATTATGTAATTTTTGAAAGTTAAGTGACCAAAATTTAATTTTAAATAAAATTTAGGGAGAGTTGGTATAGTTGATCCTAAAATAAAATATTAATTTTTGGGGTAAACTATACTTGCAATCCCCCAACTATTCAAAGGTTCTTTTTTGTCATAATTTGTTAAATGATTGACCGAAAGATGACAAGATAACTTTTAAAATTGACATAATAGAAACTTTAATCCTCAACATTTATATATTATGTCAATTTAATCTTGATTTAAAAAAAAAATTAACCCTAAATATTTACATATTGTGTAATTTGGTTTTTCTTTTTCAATTTCGCTTTTCTTTGTGACCGTTTCACATAAAAAGCTTTAAAAATATCTATCAAGTAAATTTGAACGAAATAATATGAAAAATGAAAAATATCCAAAAATCTAAGATAATAATTTTCATATTTTCTTATTCTTTTAAAATTAACCCTTAATATCACAAAAAAAACTGAAAAAAAAAACACAATGTGTAAATGAAGAGAGTTAATTTTTCGGAATCAAGATTAAATTGATATAATTTATAAATGTTGAAGGTTCAAGTTGTTGTAATTCCAATTTTAAAACCTGCCAAGTTATATAACAACTACTAACAAACAAACAAAATTGAGTAATTGAGTGACTAAAAAAGAAATTTACTAATAGTTGAGAGTCTAATAAAGTAGCTTTTTTTTTTTATAGTTTTTAATGCATAGTTTATTTTTTTTCTTAATTTTTATTTTAAAAGTTCAAATTCAAAAGAGCTATCCAAATAAAATATAAACTCGAGTGGATTTTATGGGTAAACAATCTAAGATATAAGATTTCGATTTTAACTTTTACTAAAATTGCCAGTATATCTTAAAAGATAATTATGTAAAAAAAAACCCCTCATTTTGTAAAAAATAAATCAAATAATCTATTTAACTCTTTTCTTTATAAAATAAATATCTTAAAATTTATTTACTATTTTATATATATATATATATATATATATATATCATATTTTGAAATGGCTGGAATCTATTAATCTTCAATCAATCCATTTACAATTAATTAGTATGATTCTCATCCACAGTTAATTATTTATTTCTTAATTAATTTATAATGTAAACTTTAAAAAATTACAATTTGATTAAAGTTTTTGTACTATTAATATATTTGAAATTTAATTTTTATACTTTTATTTTTAAAAATTTTGTCATCAATGTCACAGAACTCCCACTCACTGACTAATAATATTATAAAAGTTGAGGCATTAAATTATGTCAAAATTAAAGTATATAAATTAAATATCAAATTTGAGTAAAATATAGAAATCAAGTTAAAATTTAATCATTCTTATAATTTAAAAAATAAAAAATAGAGGGATTGAGATTGAAATTTACTCATAATGTTCTCAAGGCAAAAGAAAAGAAGGGAAGAAAAATGAGTAGATGTCTATTATGGTATGGCCTTCCTTTTATATATATAGTTTATAGGTATTTAAAATGCATATGATTCAAGCTCAAAAATAAACTGTGAACTGAAGTTATTTGCAGATATTCTAAGAGAAATACTTACACTTTCTTCTATTGATTAAATTAGTGGCATCTTTGCCCTGAACAAGAAAAGACATCTAATCAGCCCAAAAACAAGTTGCAGCTTTAAATTTTCAATACCAGGAACTCAAGGAATACAAATGGCGTCATCAAAAAGTAAAACATGAAAAACCAAACATAAAAAGGAAATGAATAGCTTAGCTGCCTTTCATTTTCTTTCAATCTTACAGAACGAATCATGCAAACAACACAACCCCAATTCACCAATCCAATACAAGCAGCTAAATATGGCTCTATTTTCAGGTTTTTCAACAGCTTTAACACACGTGTGTATATATATTATCGTACACAGTTAAGCATGACAAGCCAAAAAGGTGCAAATTGATCTGCAACATATTATTGGGTTAGAAATTGAAAAAACTGTGCAGCAACCGGCAGCAGTGTGACACAACTCCATTAGCCCTTCACTCAATGAAGTAGAATCAGTTTGCAGCTCAAATGCCTCCATTTACAAGGACCATTAGGGCTTGACAGTATGCATGGAAGTAGTCGTCGATGCTTTCACCGGCATGCATTTTAAATGCTAAAAACTTGCACTCCACATCAGCAAAAGATTTTAATCCATAAAAAGCACACGGAATAAGTTTAGTGTATGCATTCATGAATCTATGTGTTGGTTTCGGTTATGACACTTCTTGAAATGCTAGATTCAATTCCTGGGCAGACTTTGCCACCGATCCCCCTCTTCTATGGAGAAAACGGAAACAAAAATAAATAAATAGATAAATGAATATGGAGATCTCAGGAAAATGTAATACAGTATAGAAAGTTTGTGTATGATTAAACCCTAGTCTGCATGTTTAAATAACCACCATGCTCACCTAGTAACTGTGGGGAGACATCGCTTTACTTTTTCAAGTTCTACAAAGCAGAGGTTGCAACGTTCAAACCTAGGACAATCAGCAACATGATCTCAGTTAATAATCCAATTACTGAACACTTGAATATTAAATTTGCAGTTAGGAAGCAAACAGGCAGACCTTTGCTCCGCCTCGATGTCTACACCAACAGGTGTTGAAGCAGATAATGTTGAATATATCATTGGACCAAATACTCTGACCAGCTTAAGCAGCACGTCAAGACAAATGCACAAATGCCTATATAGGAGCTGCAGTTAAATACCGAAACCTATTCTATTGGAAGATACAATGAACATACAATGAACAGAGTGAAGAGAGCCTCAGAAAACTAATGCTAAAAAACTACTCATTTTAACCACTTTATGGGTATTGCAGTTTAAAGTTGACCAAAATTACCACAGAGAACTACTGAAAGCAATTGGTGTTTCCAGAACAATTTGAGAGCAAAAATAACAGGCAGAGAGACTGCAAAAATGCATAAAAGTGCAAGATTATGACACTATTCTTACCTATCCATCTCACTTCCAAGGAGGCTAGACAGGAGGGGCAGAAGACAAGTGCAAATGTCCAATGTGACAATGTCTATTTTCTCAGTGACAATGCTCAAGATATCAGCAAACACCTGCAATTCCCATCATCAAAACAAACCAATTGTAGCTTTTCAATAGGTTCAGGTTACACAAAAGTTTGAATCGAGATGCATGTATTGACAAACTTAAAGTGTTTACAGCATGATCAGCCATCTTTTCCATTGCACTGATTGCACCCTTTATGTCATTCCTTTCCCAGTATCGATGAACAACCTAAAACCAATATAATATATAAGGTTCAGCAATCTTCTGTGAAAACTTCAACATTGCCGACATCTTGATAACAAGTGTAAAACAGAAGTATCTAAACAATGACTTCCAGTTTGTGTAGGATTTTACCTGTAACTTAGCTAAATGAGACTGCATGGAACCAATGAATTGGTCATGCTGCTCCATTACATCTGCAACAGCATCCTCATCACTGGCAGAAGGCATTTCTTTTTCGACAGAGGGATGGTATCCTCTTTGTTTATACTTTTAAAAAAGATAAGTATACGAATACATAAATTAGCATTGGGAACATATTAAAAAGGGAAAGAAAGTGAATACAAGCTTAGGTATATTTTTACCGAATTGAATGAAGACATATTTGACATAGATGCATTCCCTGAAGATATACCAAAATTAGGTCTATCATAATTAGAAGGCTTCCCTCTTTTCTCCAAATTTATGACTACATTTGTTCTTCCTGAAGAATTGACCAAAGATAGTGAGTTCAGACTATGGAATTGTGCACAATATCTACCAGCTATGAAGAGATATACCTCCTTTTTGGCTTTCTAAAGGATATGCATCTCTATGTGTTCTTTTCACTTGTGAATCTGAAACAAAGAATTCAGGTTCAGCATGAATAGTTAAACATTTCAACTTGAGAAATGCATAACAACCTGCTTTAACCTTTTGCTTTTTTGACTCTTTGCTATCTTTTGCATTCCAATTTCTATTGGAAAAAACAAATGGCAAAAGTACAGAGACCATTGCTCCCAAACATGACACCTTCTTTATGCAACCAAAAGTACAGATGCCGTTATTTGGATTTATACAAGGTACTATCCATTGTTCCCTCCACTTCACACTTTCAGTTGTTCCTATTAAGTCTCAAGAAAACTTATGGTTGCTATCAAACAGTCATTTACTTAAAGCATTTTAATAGAAATATTTTCAGTCATAATCTAATTCAGAAACTAATCTGACCGTCAAGGTTAGAAGCAAACAAGTTATAGCAATTTTAAGAAGTCTAGAAGTAGCTAAGTAGGAAAAGCTACAACCAAAGTTAGAAAAGTAAATTGAGAGTTTTAAGAACATACAATTTTCATCCCAGTAGTTTGGAGGCAACTCCACCACTAAGTTTGGTTCACTCTTACCAGAGCCAACACACATATCTTCTCTTGTATTCCTTTCAGCAACAGGCATTCCTTTAATTGGGCCTTTGACAGAAGGAAATATACTCTTGTCCAGAACACTGCTGAATCCATCCACCTTTGAACCTGCACCTTCAGAAGGAGCAGAGATAGCTGGCTGATCCATGTCTTCTCTGTTATTTTGAAATTTCCGAAAACTAGAGGTCCTTGACTGCAAAGAAAATGGCATTGTTCTTCCAACAATACCCAGTTCTTTTTTAGGATCAATTCCTAGCTCCAAAGTTCTCCCAGCTGGTCCAGTTTCTTTTCTAGATTCAGCAGCTGGCTGGCTCGGTTCCAAACTTCTCCCAGCTATTCCAACTTCTTTTCTTGATTCAACAGCCTCCTCCAACCTCATATCATTTCTAGGCACAATCACAGGTATGACATCTAACTTGTTAAAATTTGGAGCATTGACAGATGAACTAGTCCTCATGTAACTCCTCTTTGGAGCTGCTCCGCTAGGAACTGTTACTGAACTTGGTTGAGTTGTCTTAGGAGCAGTGTTTAAATTGACTCTCTGAGGGGTATCAGGCACATTTCCTGTGGCTTCAAACATTATGCAAAAGCCAGAATAAGATAGATAACAGCTGCAAACACAACCCCACCTCCCCCCACCCCCTTCAGGGGGCACCATTCTTCCAGATATTTCATAACTTCTATAATAACTGTTTACTTAATTGGCTGAGCATGTTTTTGCTAATTAGCAAGTAATCATTTTTCTAATTTTTTTCCTTTTTAACAAATTGACCTATTATTACTGCCTGCTTACCAAAAGCAACAGCATAAAGTTATTCACTTACAGAAAAACTATTGGACATAAAATAAGTATAAGAGAAATTTTGCACAGTTCTACCATACATGTTCTATGCATCAATCCACCTTTTTCCATTCATTTTTTGATTGCTTAAAAAGAGTTGTGTAGTTTAGTTCAGAGTGACGAATTTCAATCGTCTTTCCTGAGACCTTTTTCAACAAATATACTTTTTTTTTTTTAATGTAAACAATATTAATGAAAACTAATTCACCATGAAAAGTACAGTTAATGATATGGTTTCTAAAGAAGTTTGTGAGAATCAAGAAACATAAAGTGAAAGTGCTAAACCCCAAAATAAAATCAAAGTAAAATGTAACATACATGCCAAATTTTTTGACTCCTTAGCAGGATCTGAGTTTTGCGAAATGGATAACCTTCCAAGGGATTTCGTTTCCTTCACTGAAGTATCAGAAATTTGTGAAACTGATAACCTTCCCATACTAGCTTTGGTCGTGTTCTCATTCAGTACAGTGGGGTTTCCACCAGAACTAGATTTAGGCTCAGAATGACTATTCACACAATTAGCATCAGGAACAGCATGAGGATCTATGCGCTGTACCAGAGACCAAAATTTTAATGTTAAAATCTTTAATACAATAACTGCCAATAAAGAAAGCTGACTGGTTAAATAAATCGGAGTGCAGAAAACTAAACAATACCGAGATGTCCACAACCCAAATGCCAACACAGCTTTGATTATAGGAGCAGCCAAGAAGCTTTCCTTCATGAACAGTAAGATCTGACAAGCTAGACCACCCCACATCCACACTATCATGACATCTTATTGGTTCCCATGAGAAAACCTGGAATTTGCAAAGAAAAATGAAGTAAAATGGGAGTAGCAACGATTCATTGTAAATCATTATAGTCTGATGAAAGTTGAACCATAAAAGACCTCACCTTCAGACTTTCATGTAATCCACAGAGTACAGTCCTCCCATCGGGTTTGAAGGTCAAGCAATGGACTCCAGTAGTCTAAAGTATATAGAAAAAAAAATCATGTATAAACTCCTCCACAATAAAACAGGAAATCAAAGATCCTATGACCTAAATATGGAACAAAGATCTTATGATCTCAACAGAATCTCAAACTCTGCTAAGAGAACTGGCAGGTATCCAAGACCAGCTAAAGTACCTCAGGCCCAGTTGAACCAATAAGCTCAAAGGTTTCTAGGTCCCAAAATTTAACAGTCCGATCAGCTGAACCTGTGAAGGCAAGAGAACATATAATGAAAATTAGAGCACACAAGAAGGATCTATAACTTCCTCACACAATATAAAGATACTTTAGGACAACATCATAGAATCACTTCTCAAGTGAGCTAAGTAAGAACTCTTTTCATAGAAGGTAATAACCAACCTGTAGCCAGTAGAAACTCACTGGGATGAAAATCTAAGCTCTGAATTTGGCCTTCATGAGACTTGAAATCATGCAACAGTTTTCCAGCAGTCAAATCCCAAACCTGTTGATACATACGACATGAAAAATATTATTGTAGAAGTTATCTTGAATCAAAATCCAAACTCAAAAACTAAAATGTGTATACAGAGCCTAAAATGTGCATTTAAAATTGTTTATGAGGTGAAAACTTTTTTAACTGAAAGCAGGTATTCTATACACCAATCTGACCATTATGACGTATAAACAATGAAACAGCATGCAGATATTAAAATACAAATGGGAGAAAGCCAAAGAACTGCACCTATGGATCCATTCATAGCCATATAACAGAACAGCCAAAGTTTCAAAGTTGGCTGAATCAGAGAATTAAAAACAATATGAAATAAAAGAGGCATGTAAGTTCATTCAACACCTCAGCTTTGCATAGCCTCACTCCAAAGTCTCAATTCCAGTCCCCAGGAAATAAGAGCATTGTCATGAAAAAGGCTGCCACTAAAAGTATTGAAAACCATTCTTTCTATGTTTATTCACCCTACCATGCCCCCAAAAGAAACAGGAAGAAACATGTAGATTAGTACAAAATGACTAGCATCATGAACTAAACTACTGCAAACTCTGACCTTCACAATGTTGTCCTCGCCGCCAGATACAACCCATCGGCCATCTGGTGTAAACCTGATTGCATTGACTCCTCGATTATGGCCCTTGTACGTGTGGATACATCCTTTCTTTCTGATATCCCACACCTTGAGATTTGTATCAAGAGAACCAGATGCAAAAAACTCACCAAAGGGATGGAAGTCCACAGAGATGCAATTGGATCTATGACCAGTCAGAGTCCGAACAACTAGAAAAGTATCAGATAGCAAAAATAAATAAATAACCTGACACATATTTAAGACCGGCATTTAACATACAGGCAGCAATATGCATATTTTAGATTAAAAAAAAGGGAAAACAAGTCCACGGATTTAGATGAGCATACTTTTTGCCTCCTCCAAATCCCAAAGCTTGATAGTGCCACTTGCAGCACCTGCAGCTACCAAGACTTCTGAAGAATCAAAGCTCACTGAATCTATTCCACTCGTGTGTCCTGACAAACTCTGATATAATGGTTCACATACAAAATTGTACGGCAATAATAAGAATTCACTGGTCACCGAATTGAAAATTTATCAGAGGTTAAATTATTTAATCCTATTATTTACCGTATCAAATATTCCCCTCCCCCCCCCCCCTTAGTGCCTATTAAGCATATAATAAATTGCAACAAATCATTGACAGTAAAAACACTGGTATTGACAGATAAAAGAATTTAAACGAAAAAGTATTTGAAATGAATTGCATTAAGCAAACATACAGCGAGAACTGACCAGTATGGCGTTGGGTTTTCCAATGGCCCAGAGATTAACCTTGTGATCTTCACCTCCAGTCACAAGAACCCTAGACGATTTTCTTCCAATCTTCAGGCAATTCACACTTGAAGAGTGTGCCACAAATTCCTCTGGTTATCACAATTATTAAGGCTACCCCGGTTACAAAAAATACTTAAAAAAAAGCTAAAAGAGACCTATTTCAGGTGATCGGGGCAACTGTAATGAAAAACTCAGATCAAGTATATCAGTTGTAACATAATTTAATAAAAACCTTAGAAAAAAGGATACGTAGCTTGTAAGCGCGTTTGGTAGTCATGGCGGAAACGAAACTGAAGACAATACCCTAGCAATGGCTACAGCAAACATTCAATACTTTTTCTAAAAAAAAGAAAATCCTTAGATCTCATCTTCATTTCATTATTTTAGCCATTTCCAACAACTGCATAATTGAGAACTTTTGCTGTTAGACGATAAAAATTAAAAAAATACATATACAGACCAAACTTATACAAAAAGAGAGAAGTAACCGACATTTTTACCAGAAACCATAGACTTACAGGGAAGACAATAATTGGAGAGATTGTCTCATTGTTGAATCTTCTTGCTTGGATTTCCTCTAAATTTACAGTTTTTAAAGAAATGGAGGAGAAAGTAAGGACAAGTGGAATTTTCTTCCGTTTTGCAAACTCAAAAACTTCTCCAATTTTTTCTTAATAAAACCCAAATCTTCAACTTCAAAATCAAACTCTACCAAATGAGATTATTCCAGATATAGAACACAGAAACAGAAGAAAAAAATGAAGAAAAGAAGGGGCCAGTTTTTGAATTCAGGTTTCACTTTCACCACTGCTGCTGCTGCTTGGGTTTTGTGTTTTTTTTTTTTTTTTTCAATTTAACTGATTACTAAGGTTTGGGAAGGGAGGGAAATTAAAATGAAAAATGAAAATTCAAAAAACAGAAGGGCCCAATCCAAGAATCCCTCCATCTGCAACTCAAAATCTGAAAAAGACTGGACAACCATACCCCACCATCCTACCACCTTCATTCTCAATGAAACTCTGCTTACCTTTTCTCTTTTATTATTTCTTTTCTTTATTTATTTCAATTCAATCTTTCAAATTGATTTTCTCTACTTAGTTTCAAAGTGGGAGCCACTAAAAATTATGGCTTGGCTTGGATCTTCTTGCGTTGATTCATGTCAATCATGTTATTCTAATTGCACGCCACCTCCTCCTCCACCGCAAAAATGGCTTCTACTCATATCCCTATCTTTTTCTAGCCCTTCTCTATTTGGAGAATTTGTGTTAAGCCCGTCGATATTTGACGGCACCTCTTCAACTTATTACAATAATAGCTGATACATTACTTTTGACTTTGCATTTTCCAAGCTTCCATTATAGCTTTACAAGCTCAGTTTTTACATGCCAAAATTGTTGGTTTGGACAAAAGTGGGATGGGAATGAAGACAAGACTTGTCTCATCCACCCCTGCTTTGTCTAATGTTTGCACCAATATTGGAGGTACTCAAGCTTATATATCCATAATCACTGTTTATGCCGCTTCACCTCACATCTTTCACTAATGATTTTTTAATTATTATAATTATCAAAATCACTTTTTTTATAAAATAAAAATTATCAAAATCACTTTTTTTTTATAAAATAAAAACGATTATTACGGGAGTGTTAATGTTTCTTATATCTTTTATACAAAATCTAAAAATTTACACATGATTGAATTTAAAAATTAAAAACGACGTAATTTTCAACATATTAACTTTATCATTTCATTAAAACCTCATTAATTTTTTTACTTATTTTTCTATAAATATATTTATTTTATAATTTTTCATTCACATCAATATTTATATATTCGCTAAATACATATATAATTTATAAGAACTAAAATTAAATAGAACAAAATAAGCATTTACCATTATTGTCTTGCTCCATCAACATCCACCTTTTTAAAAAGAAAATATCCCCATTCAAAAAATTCATATAAAATTCATAAAATAATTTGAGAGCTTTTGGTTCGTCGAATCTTGGATTGTGTTTTATAATAAATAGAATATAAGATTACCTTGTTTGGTTCATTTAGTTGGAATGTAAAGTATATCTTTAGTTGATGAAATGTATGATTACCTAGAAGCACATTTTATTCGATTATTTTTCTTATAACAATTTTTTAAACATGTGAAATCCCTTTATAATTTTTAGTCTCAATTTCCTTAATAAATTGTTAGAGTTCTTGCTTTTTATTATAATTTATATATTAATAAGTAAATGTATTTGTGCTTAAATAAAATTATAAATTATAATTATATTAATTCATGAAAAATTATTACAACACCAACCATGATTATAGTTATAACTATAAGAAAAAAACCTAAATTGATTAGAACAATAAAAATATTCGACAAATTGATCCAAAAATTTAATACTACACATGTAATCTAAGATAATCTAATAAATGAATTGTAATTTCATTACATCTTATATTATGGAATAACTGAAATATTAAAATCTAAACACCATAATCTTATTTTAAAATGTAACATTCGGCAAACCAACCAACCCTTCAAGTTTTACCATCCCACGTTTGGGTCAAATATGCAAATAGTCCCCTCTTATATCTCATTAAATAATTCAAATAATTTTGCTCCTTTTCCAGATTTTGAAATTAAATTAACTTTTACTTTAAAAAAATAAATTTACTCTTAAATGATGTAAAGTTTTCACCATTGGGGAGGTTAATGCCACTTTACTAGTGAATATTTGACACCAGTTAAAATTGAATTGAATTTCAAAATCTAGAAAAGTAAAGGGAGCAAAATTATTGACTTAATATAGCACTAAATCTACATTTTGACTAGGATAGGAACAATGTGCAGAATTTTACCCAGTCTTTTCCTTTCAAACTTGAAGAAGCATCCATGATTCAACCACATTAAACTTTCAAAGAAAAAACCATCATTTCCACCACTACATAGCGAGGTCTTTAAATTTTATAAAATATGTTAATTAGTACCATAACATATACTTTAAGATACAACCGACAGTGAAGATTAGACATGTGGGGCAAGCAATCCTTTTGATTGTGTGAAAGTGAACGCAGAATTTTGGAAGATAAAAATGGAATGCCACTTGTACTAACGTTTAACCAACACATATTGTGGATCATTACAACTAGGGGTTTAAACTAAGTATATGTGGTCGAGTTAAAAGGAAACTCATTAAGCTTGATCATTGTCCACTAAACTCGAGTTATTGAGTCCTAACTCCTGGGTCAAATAGCTAATGTCACTAGAAACACTATGCCAAAATGGTAATTTAGGCGCTGCAGAAGTGTACATATCTACAGCATATTCCACCGTTGCATAGCAATAAAACTATTCACATACCGGTACGTGAGGATCCACTTCAAAGGCATCAGCAACCATCTGTACCAAATCATCTAATAGCATTATGCCAAACCTCTCAATGAAACGCAGACACTATGCGTCCCGTTGCTACCTCCTTACAAAAATAATAAATGAAATGCACATTTTAACTGAGGTAGAATCCAGCATGATAAGTGTATATCATTCAACTGAAAACTGCAAGTCTAAAAGGGCATAAAAAGGCTGGATATGCAAGCAACCATACTGCTCCCTTTTTTCACTTGAGATGAAAGCCCTTGTGCTAGCAAACTAAACAAATACCCAACTAAGCTTTCAAGAAAACAGCAAGCTTACGGTATTAACAATTCATAGCCGTAGAAAAGCATAGAATCACATATAATACATTTGATGAAGAATTAAAATGCTGAAGGGTTAAACCCTATTTGCTTTTCCAGTTCATCATTGCTTTCCAAGAGTCAAATATTACAATAGCAGGGGAGTTAGATACACAACATGGGGTAGCTCTCTGTTGAATAAGATATGGCTAGAAATTCAGGAATGAAATGTTCTCACAAAATAAACAAAAAATTATGAAGGAAAACACATCTGCAGACATACAAAATGAAAGATCTACTTTTAATTGAGTCAAGCTTTTCGGCTAATTAAATGATAATGCCACAGAAATTAGCCAATGCATCTGAAAAAAAGTGATGACGAATGTGAGATGAGCTCAAAATGAAATCACCTAGATAAACCAGCAGAAAGAATGCCTAGTATTAAACAACATGAATGGACACCGATAGCATGCGGAAAACACAGTTTAAGGAAACTTTTAATGATAAACATGTAATTATTTTTATCAGCAATGCTAGTTATATTCTGCACAATAAATATTGCCACTTCAGCAGGAAACCAAATGGAGATGCTATGCTATGTTCTCAGGTAAGAAAATGCTAGATTGAAAATTTGGTATCCAATTTATATATGATTCACCAATCATTATGTAGAGAAGTAACACCCAGGACATCATAGGTAAGTGACTGTAACCCATTCATACCATTAACCTATGTTATCAAGGCCACTTCCCAAAGCAACTCAAGTTTGTTGTATTGTTTTTCTTTCTTTCCTTCTTTCTCTATCAGAAGTGCAAGCACTTGTTTAGTTTCAACAAGAAGAGTCTTTTCCTTAATTCACATTGCTGTAACAATATGTCAAAAATACACTAGTCATCTTCCATTTTAGTATATATCTCTTTTGGAGATGATTACCACTAAGAATCAACAAAATCACTAAAGCCAAGGAACCAACTTTTGCACAGAAATAGCAGACACTTTTTTTACATTAAGTCTAAACCACACTCTCACTGGTCACTTGATGTTTAGTGTTTTGAAAGCATAACGAATCCAAACGAAGAAGAGTTACCAGCCTAAACCAATTGTGACAGAGCCCAGAATAACTGAAAAACTAATAGAAATAGAACAGAAGCCAACATGAGCCTTGTAAAGGGATAAAACAAAAACTCAGCGTAGATACCATGACAGGTTCCTGATGGCATTTTAAGTGTACTAAGAAAAGATAACCCATTTTGCCTGAAATCACACAAAGGAGAAAACATCTAATAGTTGTTAATCTTACCGTATCATTACAAGAAAAAATTCTACCAGTAGGTATGATACCGGTCCTAGTACATCTAATACATTATACATAATAGGTGGAAGATAGAGAATCAAGTACAAGTCATATACATAAGCAGCAAAATGAAGGTAACCCTCGGATATAAGAACTTCAATTCTATTTAAGGTAACTCTAGATATAAGAAGTTCAAATCTATTTAAGGTATAGGAACTTCGATTCTACAAAGTAACGAACAGAAAACAAAAACAAAGAAATCAGATTCCCAGGTAGAACTGAACGGTAAAGGTAAAATATATACAACAATGAGCAATTATTGGCTTTTGGTTATAAGAAAGAAGGCAAAGAGACGCTTAAAAAAAGAGTATTTTTGCCTGGCGTACGGAGAAGAACCGAGATTTCTAATCAAGGAATTCCAATTCCTCCTCTTTAAGATGGACGAAGAACTTGACAGGTCCTCGGCCTTCAATTTCCTTAAGAAACTCCACCTTGTAAGGAAGATTAGCTGAAATCGGTTTCCCTTTCCAGATGCCGACGTACTGCTTAATCACTCCTTCCATACCGATCAGATCCAACTCCGGCACGCGAACGACGTGATACACTTTGACCGGTACCTTCACCTTAACCTTGGCCCCTACTTTAGCTTCCTCATCGGCTTCGGCGGACCCCGAGACCGACGCGTTTTTCTCGTCCTTGTCGAGGGAAGCGGTGGAGACAGCTTGGCAAGAAACGATGCTCCGCGCCCCGGCAGACACAATGACGGCGGTTAAAGGGGAAGGAAACGACGCTGGTTTCAAAGTCATGAAGGTCGTTTTGATAACCGGAGAAGGCTTTGCATTACGACGAGTGATGAAATAAGAAGCAGACGTTGCCGAAGAGAGAGCCAACGTCATAATCTCTATTCTTCTTTCAACAACGGCTTCTTCCTCTTCTCCTTTCCTTTGCTTTGGCTTTGGGTTTACCACGACAGATATGCTTGCTGACGGGAAAGAACTTTCTAAATCGAAACTATCGAAGCGCAGGTGGAGGAGGAAGCGTGGAGTCTTTTATTACCAATCGTTACTTACTATTGTTATCTTTGGGATGTGGCGGACCTTCAACGTCCTGTATTTTTTTCTTCAATTTCGATTTCTTCAGATTTTTATATTTTTCATTATTAAAAAATATCGAAAAAGTACCTCTCAAATCCAAATCTTAAATCAAATCATTTCGCTATTATTTGTAATAGAATTGTGCCTTTTAAAACCAGATTGTGTTTTTCAAGAAAACTACTAAGAATTGATTAAATTTCTAATCCAGAGTTAAATAATTAATAAGCTTGCAAATTTAGATATTTGTAACCCGACCAGAAACACTTGTACTGACAAGAATAAATCTGACGATCAAATGGTGAACGGGAGTCTAGATATCATCAGTGCCATTCCTTTGCTTGCGACAGAAAATGACCGGACTGGTGGCGAGGGGATGAGGAATGAGAGGTGGGAAACGCAAAACCCCACACTCTACAACAATAATTATTTTATGGATAATCTACGAAACCCACGCCAACCTAACCTATTCCCATCCATCAACACAATCAGCCATACATCACCCGACAGCAACTCCAAGTTCCAACTACTGCCACATTCAAATATCTACTCCACCAAATCAATCCCACCCTCTCCAACAAGAATCCTCCCCAACTGAACTAACAAGTCATAATAACACAAGGGATCTAAGCAATAAACAAACAACTCAAAAAGTAAAGTTTAAAGTTAATCCAAATTCCAAATGCCTGTATCAAAATAATCCATACATATATATATGCACCATTTTTAAAACCAACTTACATAGGCGATTTTCCCTGCCATGGCTTGGAAGCCTCCCTCAAATATGATATACTTAGCACTGATGAAACTAAGGACATAGAAGGGAATGAGATATCAGAGGAAAAGCTCTGATGATGATAATGTAAAGAAATTTAAAAGGTAAACAAAGATGGGTAAATGTTTCATACATTTAGAAGCTCACAGTCACACAGAATCTAACGGGAGGAAAGTGTATTTACTGTAAGAGTAAGAACATAATAAACAAGCAACAGATACATAAACCCAACAAAAATTTACAGAGATCCTCACTGTATGTATGTAATGGCACAAATGGGGAGGGATTCACATGAAAAATATATCACAAGACATTGTTTTTGTATAAGGATACTCACGAGAGGAGAAGAGAGCACCGGCATCCAAGATATTGGCAAAAAGAAATTTTCAAAAAACACATCTCTTAATCATTATACATGACGGTCAGGGAAGCGACCAATTAGTCTGCACTGTTCTGGAAGCAAAGATGATGCTACTTGTCCATTGAGGGGGAAAAACTCACCATCAATACCACAACCATTATGCGTGTGTTTCCCAGCCTTAATCTTAACTGATTTCACCTGTATTTCAATGGAAGTTAAATCATGAGTTGATATTTATGCATACTGGACCCAGTTAACAGATATACCATAAGAATCAGCAAAACACCCATCGTAAATCCCAAAACAAATTGAAGAGGATGGGGCAACTATTCTTATGTGAAAAACAGTGCACAAACTACAACAAGCATGTTCAAACCAGCCATAACTCTGCCTTGACAATTTTACAAAAAACTTTGGATGGGATTTATGGGCTCAACGACAATGTTTTTGAAATATGAAGTTTTTTATTGACTAAAGGAAACCGATGCCTTTACCTTGACATATTCAACATAAGGCAGTGAAAGGTGTTTACCCATCTGTAGCAGCAAGAAAAATCTCATCAACCTCAACCGCCCACTCCCATGAACTAAGAGCATATCCATGGTATTGTCATCATGTTCAGCTCTTGGAGCAACCACCTGAGAACTTTGCACGGTTCTGCATGCATGGTTGCACACAATGATGCCAAGAAATGGCCCCTTGGTCAATACCCATTTATCTTCAAGTCTTGGGACAACTTCCTTATTTATTCCTGAATCAACATCATCTGATGGCCCTGGTAACTCGATTGGATTTTCCACATCCCAATTAGCCTCTGTGTCCCACTTTGGTTCAGCATCCCAAATTGGACCAGGATCGGACAATGTTGAAGATATATCCTCTCTATCATTTGTTGCAGCATTACCCCAAGAACATCTCGAAGGATCATGTGCTGCAGTCAATCCACTCCATCCTTTATCTGTCCTTGATTTTGACCTGGTCCGAGGCCAGTTTAGAGTCGATGAGAGTGGCAACTGAGGATGAATAACTTCAGGCTCAGCTGTTACATTGCTTCTGCTAGATGACAGCCGTTTAGTCTTAGGATCAAGGCCTCGTACATACTCAGATGGTTCAGTGCTGGCATGCATATTACTAGAAGTGTCCATCTCACCTCCAGACATTCGGCTAGGAGTCATTATTGAATCAATACTAGATAAACTCGAGGCTCTAGGAATGCCATCTATGTATGACCTCCTTATAACGTCTGTGTACAGGTCAGACATGTCAACTACTTCCCGATCAGCAGAGGTTTTACCTTCTCGATCCTCTTTTTCTGCAGGAAGGTACTCCACTTCATAGTTGTACGTTGGCAAACACAAAAACTTGAAGAACCCAGCAACAAAATATCGTAGAGGACCAAATCGTTTCTGATATTTCTCAGAAAGCTTTAAGACTGCAAGCCAGAAAAAAAGACACAAACATACAATTACAATTTCCTCACTAGGAACCCATAAAAGATAGGGAAATTATCTTATGCACTCATCAATGTATATACTAATAAAAGATTTCACTCAATCATTCTATACATAGAAAATCATGCATGTGTTCATCAAGTCTAATTTGCCTTCATTGTTGTTAATAATAAAGATCAAAGCCAAAAGTTACTAGAATGCAAATTCAAAGTAAAAAAGAACCAAGTAACTAAGAATGAAAATTTTCTAGTTCAGGATTACAGATAATTTTAAAGGAGTGCAAGGTGCTCAACCTTAAATAGGCAAATTGAAGCCAAAATATTCAAACAAAATCTGCAAATGATAACCAATGGCTAGTCTAGGAGTAATTCTGGTATGTGATTTCAATTAAACACAAACTTATGATGATGTTAGAACAGAAAAGGATGGGTACAGAAGATAGCATTTTCTTAATGCAGAGAAAATGGAAACAAGTGAAAAGCAAAACCAGTCACCTTCTAAAAGCCAATAACAGCTACTAGTTGATGAGTGTAACATATGTGACGTTGAATGCTCAAGTCATTCTAAAAGGATAATCATAGTCTAAGTGTAACTCACTCGAAATTAATGCAACATAGTAAGTATTATTTGGACAACATACTCACATGGTAATGCCTGTTAGACTGAAGCATCAAAAAAGCAAACATAGGCCATTCAAAAAGGAATAAGAAAAAAAAAAGGATAATTGAAAGAAGACAACATAGGTTGACGGAATATAGAAACCAACAGACTTCTATGGCATCAGCCAGGGTGGATCATCATGTCACCAGTACATACCATCACTGACAAATCCATAATAGGAAACCGTCATTCCAAAGTGAATAATACCAGTCTGAATCCACTCAACAGCAAAAACATCTGTAGCTGTAAGACCTCCCTGAAACATAAAAGGGAGAACCACAATTGTAAGAACAAAATGATTACCGGGAATTTAATGTTTCTATAACAAGAAGCATGTAGTATTCTTAACTCTTTTCCTTATTTCGCTGGTTATTAAAGAGAGAAGTTTCCACAAACAGAAACACAACAGCATGAGATATTTCTCCCAAACTTTGCATAGCAACATGTTAGGGTCATTAAGGTGTTGTTAAACAATTTCATACCCATGTGTCAAAAAGGTTTTGAAAATCAATCAATAAAAGGGAGAAACAGAATAACCAGCAAGTAAAGCAATTCCCATCTTGGATTTCCTAAGCAGCTTTACCTTCACAATAGAAATCGCAGCAGAGACAGGATCTCTAACTCCAAGAACAGTCCAAACCAGTGAATTATCCGACCCTGCTGGTATAATTCCAATGGGTATAGAAATTCCTTCTTTCTGATTGTCTCTACTAAGCAGACCATTTAGAACCTACAAATATGAAATATATCAGGATGACATAACTAGTTAATAATGAAACTGAAATATCAGCAGAATACCTAAAAGAACACAACCCCATCCAAAGGACTATATATTCTATTACAGTGCTTTTGAAAAAGCATCGAGTCCCTATTCAGTACTGTAAAATCCTCACACCAGTCCCCCCTAGAATGAAAAAGGAAAATCTGATGGTTTATGTACTAATAACAATGAATAATCACAGGGCTTATTCAGAATCCAATATAATAAGTAGGTCTCAACTAAATAAATGGACAAAACTTTAGTGTAGGAGAGAAAAAACAACCGTGGGTGACAATGAAAAAGGATATAATAGAATCCAATGTAGCCAATCCATGTTGCTGGAATAAGGATAGCTAACTAACAATTTCAGAGGCTATTTGCTATTAAAGAGTAATACATTTCTAAATTTAGGTTGATGAAATCTCAAAATAGATAATTTTGTATGATGTTGAGTGATTAGGAAAAACTTCATTCGATACAGATATTCAGATACAGCCTCAATCGAGAAGAAGTACTCTCTACATTCAGAGGACAAGTGGTCATACTAGACAAGACCGTTAAGAATATTAATTTGAAAACCAAAGATGATTTATGTTACAAATTCAGAAACCATTCTATAAGATGCATGCAAAGAAAACTGCGGGGTAGTCTTACCTTTATAAGGTCAAATTCGATATAAGCCCATGTTTATTTTGACTCCTAATCTTTAATACCATAAATAAGCAGGGAGAATATACTAGCATAATGAGTAAACAGCGACCACAATGTACTTACAGAAACATAGTTATTAGTTCTTTCCTAAAACTATGTTCCATAAATTGATCCAGGAATCACACAATGACACAACAGAATACCAGTTACCTTATAAGGTTTTTGAGTTATTTCACTCGTCAATTTAACCAAACAATACTAATGGTGTTGAAATGGGTTTATAAATATATAGAGCAAATGAAGCAAAACGTTCTCTAGAAAAAGAGAAAACAAATAAATAAAAACAAATATGAAATTCTTGAATAAAGTTGAAATAGCTAACCTCATTGATAATGCCATCACCACCAACGCATATTATTCCTGAAAGGAAGTAGAATTATTTAAATTCGTGCTAATGGAGATGATGATGGCAATCTTTAAAAATATAAGCAAAGCTAGAATAATGAAATAAATGATCAAGTATTACTACCATCAGGACATGTGCTGATATCAACTGTAGATGCCAGCTTCTTGGCATGGCCTGCAGATGTTGTTTTGACTACCTCCAATTTAAACCCTGCAAGCTGCCACAGTTTGCATACAATGTCAAACTCTATAAAGCCCAAACTCCAAAACAGCTTTTTCTTGACAATAATATATATATATATACAACAAGGGAGGGAAAGCAGTGATCTTACAACAAACGAATGAAGCAATACGTTACAGAAAAATGAAGATTAAGCACGTGACGAAACAAAATATCATTATCCAAAAAAAGTACCATATATGGTCGTTCAATATTAAAGACTAAAGAAATCAGTAAATTATGCATTATTTTTGTACACGACATATGATGCCTTTCTATATTTTACTTCAATGATATCTATCCTTATAAGGAAATTCTATCAATCAAAGTCTGCCAACATATGTCGTAGAATTGAAAGGCCCAATCACATGCAATGCCAAATATCCGAGTATCTACAATACTAGGGAGAAAATAACAGAGGAAAGATAAAACATAATTCAATATTTATCAAGACTTGGTCAAAGGCTATACATAGCTAAATAGTTTTGTTCCAGATTTTCATTTTGACTACGATGTCATAGTAAAATATTCAACCTTCTATAACTGTCGCAAAGATTCCTACGGCATCTTCAGTTCAAAAATTCCATTTTATCCAACCACACTTTTCCCCTACAAATATTTCCCAACAGAAAAATCAAGGCGTTCATACTTAAAGCAGTTATGCAGAATTGCTCCAATTAAGATCATAAAGAACGATTTGACAAAGGAACTCAAGATTTAGATGCATCCAAGTAAAGGTAATCTAGCATTCTGAATATCTGATTCCCAAAGCATCAAGTTCATGTAAGAGAAAAAACACACTAGGATTTTATTTACTTATGGGTTGATATGGTAGAGAGGAAGAGAACTACAAAGTAACAACCAACAACAGTAATTATGATCAATGACAACCAATTCCAATGTGTTAAAACTATAAATTATGTTGAAAGTAACAGTAATAGAATCTATACAAATCAGTAAAGATAGAAGACAAAGGGCATACCTTAAATATTGGTTCGACAATTCCATGGAAAACTTTACTAGAACGACCCCGACCTGACCTTGGATTCAATATGACGAGCATTTTTGGTGGATTCCTGCACCTGAAGACGAGCTCAGGAGGAGCATCTATTGGAAACAATTCAGAAGAAGCTTGCTTCTTTGAAGAAACTAAAGGGTGAGGCAAACAATTGATGAAACATTGCTGGTCTGCAAACCCACCAACCCATTGAACAGCTTCTTCTACACTAGAAGCCAAGAAACGAAAATCCTTTCGACTTCTCTTTGGTTTAATAAAGCATGAAAGGCCATAAGAACCCTTTTTTAGAGGGTATGAATGCACAGTGAAATGTCTAACACCGACATTGTAAGATACCTACAAAAAAAAATGAATAGACTGATTGCAAACACAAAAAGCCCAAAAATAAATACTTAATTCATTGCAAGGGTCTATTTCAGAGATTAAATGTTTACCGAGATAACATCATCAAGAGGCAAGACATGCGAACCCCAAACCAACGCCTTGCTAGTGAGTTTAGCAGCAACAGATTCTTGTTTGGCAATATCGGTAGAAGAATTCTGCTCTACATCGGCGGGATTAGCAATATTTGGGGTATTCTTTCTCTTATCCAAAATGAGCTTCCCTGTGTAAACCACATACCCAAGTAAATCAGACTTTTCATCCCCTCCGATGTCGATTCGATGCTCTTCCCCCTTAGATTTATGAGTCTGATCATCCGTGACAGGAGCTTCGCTGCGTTTGGAGGAAGCCTTGAGCTTCTTAGTACGTTTCTCTGGGAACACAATTGGGGAAGAGTGGGTTGCTATTTGGGAGCACAAGCTCAGCCGCCTCACCGACTGCTGAGAAGGCGGCGGAGGCGGCGACGAGACTCTCACTGAAGGACTATTACTACTTCTCGACAGACTCCCACTCTTCTGCATTTCCGTTCACGCGCTTCTGCTCCGTAATTGTAACCACCAAATTTCACAACCACGGAGAATAAATAAACAGATGGAGACATACAACAGAAAAAAGGAAATCTTTGTTTGTTTTTTGTTTTTTTCTTAATTTTATTTTTTCCTTTCTTATAATCACACGCCAGCTGTAGTAGAAGACCTGGAGATTATGATGACGGTGGGAACTCGAAAGCCGCGAATTGCGATCAGAGGTCCCCCACAGCGCGAATCGTAGGATTAAATCTGGCAGATCAGCTCACGATTTTCAAATTTTACTTCTTCTTTTTTTTCCTTTTTAATATAGCTTTAATTTAAATTTTGTGAAAAAATATTATGAAATTATTTCGAGAGTCGACATGGTTTTAAAGAAATGAAAATTGAAACCTCACCTTAAAAGGAAGAATACGGAGGTTAATGCGGCGGGTTGAGCGGCTGCCGGAATGAATTGAGTTCAGAGAAGCGGATTCGTTGATTGAAACCTAAGGCGATGATGGTCCCTTCTTTTTTCAGTCTCATTTTCATGTCTATAATATGTGAGCCTACCTTTTTTTTAAATAAAATTAAAATATTATTTTACTCAACCACTTTTTATTCCACTATTTTTTTTAATATTATTATCTTTTACAAAAATATATATAATATTAAAAGGAAAATCAAAGAAGGAAAAAAAAATCGATTTGCGAGTCTTCCCTACGCACTGGCTGCCATTGACTTTCTTTTTTGGTTTTTTTTTAAGACTTAAAAATTAATAAATAATTTTTTATATAAAATTTAATTCATACAATATAAATACTATAATAACGTTATTTTAAAATATAATTAATATGATTTTTTTTCGAAATAATACAATGTTCCAATACTATTTAGAGTTTTAATATGAGGAGAATCTTGATTCTTTTTCTAGATTCCAAATTATATTATTAGATTTTTTTGTGATTCTTGATATTTATTTAATGTAATAAAAAATATTTATTTTTTCATTATCAATAAAATAAAATAAAATAACTCACAAGGTTGACATTTTCTTTTTAAGTTTTATTAATAAATTATAAGATTATTTAAAAAAATTAGATAATGATTAAATTAAGGAATAAAAGGTTAGAGATAAGCATCAGCATTCCTTTAGATTTATACATAGTAATCAAAGGATAAATTTCATGATTCTTTGAATTAAATTTATACCCCAAAGGAAAAAGTTGGTTAAACAACCACCTCTTCCCAAAAACCATTTTTATTTTAAATTTTTTAGATTAAGTTTATATTATATTATATTATTTAAGTTGTTGAGTAAATGTTAATTATTAACCCAATTAAAAAATTATTAAATGCTTTTTAATTTAACAAATTTATTCATTTCAATCTCTTATATATTTTTTTTATAAATATATGTTTTACATAATTTTTTTTCATTCGTACCGTGAATATGCCTAAGAAGGAATAAACTATTCTTTTATTTTTTTACATTGTGTTGTTCGAGAGATATTTGAACTGCATAAATTATTTACAATTATCAACTTGAGAGAAAGATAATAATTTCATATTAATTCAAATTAATCCATATAGTCTCATTTTTAATAAAATTCTAGCTAGAAGCATATAAATACTATAGTGGGCCTCCCTATGGATATTCGGTAACCACGCATGTAAGGGTATAATCATTGATTTAACAATAAAAGCAGAAAGAAATCCAATATGGAATATTATTTACAGTATAACAAGATAAGGTTGATTAGCTAATGTTTCAAAATTCATTGTTGGTTCATTAGAACCATATAAACCAAGACTCAAAACTCCCATTAATAGAAAAACAGAACCCCTACAATGTACAAAATAAAATTTGTAGTTGAGAATAGACGTTTCTTGCAACCCCCCTCCCAACACGGATAGAAGTAGATAAATAAGAATTAATTCGAACTCCCACCTGATGAGAAAAAGTAAAAGGTCTCTAGAGGGAAATGATCTTATTTGACCATTGGACATTACTAGTATCAAGAGATGAAATAATTGTAAATCTTGAGCAATTGGCCAAGCTACCAAAGTTGCTAAAGTGGTGATAAATATTGTCAATAAAATGAACCCTATAGAAAGTCCATCTATTCCCGATCTCCTTCAAAAACAAAAAACAAAAAATATTCATTTATAATCTTCTACCAATTAGATTAATGGATCCAATCAGTAATGATAACAAAATACATAAGTTATTAGAAACAGCTTGAAAATGCATACAGCAGCGGGGCCCAAAATTATTTTTTTTGGTGGAATTAAATTGTATATTTTTACAGTCATTTTAATTGTCTATATCTTTATAATTTTTAAAAGATTAAATTAAATTTTTATCATTTTTGAGTGGCCAAAGTACAAATTTACCATTTCTAGTTTAAAATTTTATAAATTATAAAGGGTCTAAATTAAAAATTTACCATTTTAGGAGGGCTATGACCCCCTAGATCTCTACTACGCTCCGCCACTGAATGCATGTACATATTCTATACCACTTAATTAGCTTATTTCCTCTAAAAAAACAAAAGTAAAGAACCTGCAAATATTGATAAAACTACAATTATTGTTAACCAAACAAATAATTCATGGTGAAGACAAGATATATTTGGACAAAAAAAACCGTGCTTAAAAAAAATTTTAGCATCGGTTTTTTAATAGAAAAAATTCAAATAGATTCAAAATGTATTCAACTAGGGTTTTTTGGATCGTATCAATAAACTAGAACCTTACTTCAAGTTGTTTCATGCCATAAATAACTCAAACGCTCAAGAAATCCATTGGACAAGCATATCTGCATCTCTTACAACCAACATAGTCTTTTGTTTTTGGAGCGAAAGCAATTTCGTTAGTTGTACATCTATCTAAAGGTATCATTTCTAACACAAGTGGGACAGGTTCAAACACATTAAGAACACCCAATACATGTATCATAGTTTTTTACTAAATATGACATGAGATCTATAAATATTTTAGCATCATAATATTTTCAATCTAGTAAACTTGTAAATAAATATAGTTAAAAATTAGATGAATTAATAATTTCCCAGAAATTTTCTAATCAATTTCCTTCGAGATCAACTCATAAGAAAGGAACAAGATACTTTGATTTCTTACATTTTCAAAAACATGATGTAGATTCCAAAATATGTTACAACGTAAGTTTAATTTTTTTTTCTTAAATCAAGCATTGTGATATTTATACTAATGAACTTTTAACCAAAATTATACCAGTGCTTTGTATGAGGCAGTCTAAGTCATTTCTCGACTTTCAACCGATTGAACTTCTTCGTGATCCTTCAATCCCAAATTACTTTGAGCATGGGCTTAAATAAAACGAACCAAGTGCGTAGGATAAATTTTTTTCTTAACTTTTAGTGGAAAAGTTAATTTTCTTTATATAACCAAAAAACTATGAGTTTTCACAGAAAATAAAATTTATTCTAAAAACAAATTACCTCTATTTTTTTGATAGAATAACAATGGTCAATGATATGTGTAAATAGGTTAGCTCATAGTTTATATTTATAAAAATACAGTACAATAGTTCTGATGGAATAATATGTAATTAAATAATAATATTTTAATACAAAATATGAATTATACTAGAAGTAGAATACAAGAGGGGTGGCATCCTTAGGGTATCTTGGGTTTGCCACACCTCATATTGAAATTAAACCTATTTGGGTCTTTTATTTATTAGGTATAATTATAAATGTTTTCTGAACATTTATTCTAATTTATCCAACTTAATAACTATTTTTTATTTCTCAAAATATTAATTAATTTGATTTAACTAAATTATTTTTCAATTGAATTATTTTCTCAATCCAATTCCAATTCCATTAAAGTCATGACAAAATTCTCACTTCAAAATTCAATTATTTAATTACAATCAATTAAATAATAATTTGGAGAAATTAAATTAATTTCTAAGTAATCTTTTGTACTTAGCGAGAAAACACATTCAATGTGGATAATGATACATGCGATCTATTTCTTTTGTTTATTGTTTTTATTCATTTCCACAATTTATAGGTTCTAAATGCAATTCATTTTAGATTATCTCAAGCTAGCGGATGGACAAATTTGACATATATAATTAAGACTCAAATAATTTGTAATTCAGTTTGCAGGTCTTCGCCCATTAATTACAACTTATTTAATCATGAAGTCATTTCAGTATAGTATATGATTTACCCTCATAAGGTAATGATTCAATTATTGTGGAATAACGTTATGTCATGCAGAAGTCATATACACAACATACTAGCTTTCGATTCCTTATCTATTTAGACTCAAGTTTTCAATACATAAATGTATACAAGTTACGCATACATAGTCTATTATTCACTCAGTATTAAGGTATGTCACAATATAAATGCCACGAGTGAATAAATTTATAAACGAATCTAGGATAAATTCGACTTGGATCCTATTAGATGTATTGTCAGTCTAGACAATGATACCTATATTTAAGTTCTGGAGTTATCTGCTCCGATGTTTAATATAAAACATCTCCCCAATTAGATTTAATAGACAACATAATAGTTTTTCAATCGATTTTCTCAATTTCGATTAGACTACTGATTGTTTATGATCCGGTCACATAATGCAATTTAATATTAGTTAAACATTAGATAATTAATAGTCCAATATTTACAGTGTGTTCTATCAGAGGGAGGTAATTTACCAGTACATGACTATTCCTACTGATAACGGCTCGCGATATTAAGTAATAAAATTTATAAAACTGATCACACCAAAACTAACTAATATCACGACCTTAAAGGCAAGCGCACCTGTCGAACAGTAGTATAGTTTAGTGGCAAGACCGAGTTATCGTACCCAAGGGAACTAAAAGTACTAATACTTACTTCCTTTCTATTATCTAGCTTAAAAATAAAGAGAGTTGATTTAAACTAATTCTAAAACTAACTAAAAGTGCACAAAAAGTAAATTGGGAAAAACTTTAGGGAAAAGCTGATTGATATAAGCAATACTTAAGGGAGAATCCACCTAGACTTCACTTGTTATTGGTTCTTGAGCTAGACGATTTATTCACTTGACTTGATCCGTAGGGATCCCTAGCCTATGCTAAACCCTCCGTCGAGGCAACTAGGCCTAAGTTGTTAATTAAAGTTCCTTTATTAATTAAGCGTAGAGCAACTAGGCCTAAGTTGTTAATTAAAGTTCCTTTATTAATTAACTCCCTAGGTTGCATTAATTCGATCTATGGCTCCCCATATTAGGTTTGACCCTAATCCGGTAGATTTATGTCGCCTTATATCTAGGGTTGCATGCAACTCCGCTTAATTATGGTAGATCTACTCTTATCACAGGGACTTTTGCTCCTCTGCTCTAAGCACATCTAATTCTTGAAGTAATACCTAGGATTATTAAATCAAGAATTAAGCACACATAATTAAGAACAACTCAAGTATTTATCATATAACTCAAGAATAAATAATAACAAGATCTGTCTTAGGCTTCACCCTCTCAAGTATTTGAAGGGTTTAGTTCATAATTAAAAAAAAACATCTCAGAAGAAATAAAACAACAAAACATAAGAAACCAAAAACCCCTGAAGAAATTTAGGGAGATCTTCTGTCTTGATGCAGAATTTCGGCTTCTGGATGAATCAATCGGCTTCCCTTAGAGTAATTCCTGGCTTTCACTCTTCGTGTCGGTAGAGAGACGACTCTCCACTTTAGGGAAAAGATTACCCTTGGCAGGGGGAAATCAAGTACACCCTTAGAGTTGCCTCCTAGGGTCTTTATATAGAGTTTTGGGAGCCTTTCTTAGCCTTTAAGTATTCAAATCCGAGTGAAATTCCTCTTCCTCATGACTAGAACACGCCCGTGTGCCATGCCTGTGTGATTTCGACAAGAGGCCGTGTGATTCTATTGGTGGAGGCACGGTGTGTGGCCTGGCCGTACTTGTCGGGGGCTGGACTGTGTGATCTTCATGTGGCACGGCCGTGGTGGTTACTTCTTGGGCCGTGCGTTTTCACATTTTGGCCCATTTTCTCCGATTTTTAGTCTATTTTTCGTTCTCTTCTCTTCCCTATGCTCTCCTGAGTATAATATATGAAATAGAAGGATTAAGAGCACCAATTCTCACAAAATTAATAATAATTCATCCAAAATATAAGCTAAATATGAGGTAAAAATATGTATAATTTATCGTTCATCAAATACCCCCACACTTAAGCCTTTGCTTGTCCTCAAGCAAAATCTCAATCCCTAATAAAGAATCATTCTTCTCAACCTACAATCTTTATCAATAATGTTTCAAATTAATCTACAGGAAATCATACAATGAAAATTCAATCAAAATAACATTAAAGACTCAATCAATTTAAGTTGAGAATTTTATCATTGAAACATAAGCTTTTTCCCTTCTCCTAAGTAATTATCTCTCCATCTTAGTTAACAGAAGTTGACATCCTCACTAAAGATTTACTCTATCCACTCGAAGTGTTTAGGGTTCAAAATTTAAGCACTCTCTAGTCCACCTGAAATGCTATTACCACAGGCTTGCAAGGAAATCACATCTCCACCACTATAAATTGACATGACATATCGATCAAAAGGTCTTGTAAGGGTTGTAATGGGGCTTGGTTAGGGCTGTTGTCACAGGCTGCAAAAGAAGGGTTAGAATCGAGATTGAACTGAAAAGTTATCTAGCTAGAAAAATCTCTATCACCGGGAACAAATTTCTAGGGCTAATTTTTATGATAATATCGTTCATGCCTGGGTAGCCTTTAAATAGAAATATGCAAAAACTTTTGCACTATTACATATGACAACTGAATTTAACTGTAAATACATGTTTTTCTCTTCTTCTTTTTTTAAGAACAATTCATAATAATCTTGAATATTTACAACTTTACATACTGGAAAAGAGAATAAAGCGAGATAATAATTTCAACTCAAATCTCGACAAAAATAAGGGTCAACTTAATTGAATGAAATTCAATAAAAAATGGGTTATTGGTTAATAATTAGAAGGTAAGTCAAAGAATGGGTTGTTAGGCTCAACGGGGTTCACTAGGGGTTAATTTATGGAGGTAGGCTTTTTGTGGAGTAAGTGGGTTGAATCCTCAGTGCCTTTATCATTTCAAAATATCAAATCAATGATGTGGTCTTGACGCGTATAATCAAAGCAAATTCTAGAATAACAAATCAGTATTGACTCACTCAAAGCAATAATAAAAGTGAGCACGAAAGAATGTATGCTCAAAAAGGCGCAAAATCTCACCAGAATTATGGCTTTTGATGTCAATCCTGTGAATTTCAAATCTCAAGATAATACTTAGAATTAAAGGAAATAGCTTATGCAAAAATTGGGGTTCTCAAAAATTTCAACTTATCATGCTTGATTCCCTAATGTTTTAAAGTTTGAATAATTAGAGTATAAGCACCTATATCTTAATTCTCAACATATCGATAGAAATCATAAATCAATCAGAATAAATTTCTAATAGGAGACTGAGAATTAGTTAAGAACAATACATGAAGTACAATTTCAGGGATTTTCACAGATACTGTAAAGAATTCAAGTAAGCTTTCCCCCCACACTTAAGATGTATATTGCCCTCAATGTACAAAGATATAAAAATAGTAAAGAAGTATAATATCATAAGATAGGGAGGGAATTGAAACTCCCTGAGTTTAGGATGAACTCGTAAGGAAGAGTCAGTAATTGTGGTAAGGTGTTCCTATTTTCGTTTGAATATGAGTTGTAGAGCTCCTTTTTAAAACTGCGAAAATATTAATTAGTCGTGGAAATTTCCAATTAATAGAGATTACTCGTTAGGGATTGGCCGATATGAAAGATAGAAAATTAAATAACAGAAAACTAATAAACTAAGTTCTAAGAATACTAATACTGTAATGATTAAAAGGATTAAACATAAAAATAAAATTTGAAATGAAGAGGAAACTAATAAAGGAAAAAAAATGAAAAATGAGAAAAATAGAACTGAATGAGAGAATAGAGGCACACGCCTGTGTGGCTCGGGTTTAGCCCATGTTGGCCATATTGCATGGCCGTGTGCGATCCTGTTCGTATTTCACACGGTCGGGTAGGACGTCCCACGGCCGTGTGCGATGAGGCTTCGCTACTCCCACGGTCGTGTGGTAGGGCCCACGGCCGTGTGATATGTTCCATGGCCGTGTCTTAATTGACAGTGTTGGCCACGGTTTGAGGACACAGGCGTGGGGATTTGTGCAAGCCCGTGTTGAAGTCGAAAGGTTACCACGGCCATATCGCACGGCCGTGGGGTGTTGTTGGTAGCTCGTGTTGAAGTCGAAAGGCTGCCACGGCCATGTCGCATGGTCGTGGCTATTTATCGGTCACCAGTGTTTTGGGAAAAACTTTTGCTCTGTTTATACACGGCCTCGCTACACGACCGTGTCTCTGCTTGAAGTGTTCACACGGCCTCGGACACGCCCGTGGGCATGGCCGTGTGGTCCTAAATTTCTGCATTAAAAAGGGTTAATTGACGCATAAAAATACTAAAATCAAAAATAAAATAAAAGTTACTAAGTTAGTGCTCGAGTTGCCTCCCAAGAAGCAATTATTTATAGTCTAAGCTCGACTTTGCTCGAGCTTGTACGTTCATGGTGGTTTGAAGAGTTGATACTCTTCTATCCTGCTTATTATTTTATTATCAACGTAGGATTTGAGTCGAGTGTGATTTACCTTGAAAGTGCCGAGTGACTCATGTTTTATCTTGACTGTACCATAGGGAAAGATTTTCTTTACCGTGAAGTAAGGTGTATCACTTGTATGCTCTTTTGAATTCAAGATTCGAGGATCGTCTTCCCCTAAGATTACCTTATCTCCTACCTTGAGTTGATTCGTTTGTACTTGAGGGTCGGCTTAGTGATGCTCTGGGTTGGTTTGGCATACTTTGGGCTTTTCATGATAGTTCAGCCACTTATCTAGTTCCTCGATCTGAAGCATTCGCTTTTCAAGTGCATCTCCCTTGGATGGACTTGTCTGTGATTGGGTTACCTTTATATGGAGCGCATCTTGCACAGACGGTTGGGTGGTGAGTTTAGTGTTTTTAAAAGGACTCGTAACTATATTATTATCAGCAGTCTTAATCGAGTTCCAAGCTTGTAAAGTAACTTTGTCATCACTTATGCGTAATGTAAGCTCACATGTTCCTACATCAATTATAGTTCTGGCAGTTGCTAAAAAGGGACACCCTAAAATTAAAGGTACCTCAATATCTTCATCTATGTCAAGCACAACAAAATCAATAGGGAATATAAATTTATCTACCTTTACTAGCACATCTTCTATGATTCTCCTAGGATATTTAACAGATCTATCAGCTAATTGAATACTCATCCTAGTGGGCTGTGGTTCCCCTAGACCTAGTTGTTTGAACATTTTGTAAGGCATGAGATTAATGCTAGCACCTAAATCAGCTAAGGCTTTATCAATAAGTAAACTACCAATTAAATAAGGAATACTAACACTCCCTGGGTCTTTCAGTTTTGTTGGCAGTTTATTTTACAGAATAGCTGAACATTCTTTGTTGAGTTCCACTGTGGCTAATTCTTCCAACTTCCTTTTATTTGTCAGAAGTTCTTTAAGGAACTTCGCGTATTTCAGCATCTGCAAAATTGCTTCAATAAAAGATAAGTTAATATGTAATTTTTTTAAGAGTTTAAGAAACTTACCGAATTGTTCGTCTGACTGGTCTTTCTTTAATACGTTTGGGTATGGGATACGAGGCTTGTATTCTTTGATGTCTGGCTTATTGCTGCTTACCTCTACCTTACCTTTATTCAACTCAGGTTCCTCGCTTGATTCTGGATTGTCTTTGGTTAATGTCTCATTTTCTATTGTATTAACGGGATGAATTTGCTCTCTTGGATTGGTCTCAGTGTTACTTGGGAGTCCACCTTGTGGTCTTTCTGAAATTAGCTTGGCGAGTTGACCAATTTGATTCTCAAGGCCTTTAATTGATGCTTGCTGGTTCTTTAGTGCCGTTTTGGTATTTTGAAAACGGGTTTCTAATACGGCCATAAATTTTGTGAACATCTCTTCAAGGTTCGGCTTTTTCTCTTGTTGTGGAGGTGGCTGTTGAAATCCCGGAGGAGGTGGTTGTCTTTGATTCCCTTGTCCTCCCCAAGAAAAATTGGGGTGGTTCTGCCAACCTGTATTGTAAGTATTACTATAAGGGTTGTTTTGAGGTCTAGAATTGTTACCCATATAGTTGGTTTGTTCAGTTTCCATGCCATGTCCATAAGAGGAGTAATCTGGATTGAACATATTTCCCTGGATTGCGTCACACTGCATCACTGGATGTGTCTGCGTAGAACCAACAAAATTATCAAACTTTTTATTTAAAAGTTACAGCATCAATATTATAAACTCCTGCAGCTTTTGTAGGCTTTGTCCTCATGACTTGCCACTGATAGTTATTTAATGACATCTCTTCTATAAACTCATAAGCTGCTTCTGGTGTTTTATTGTTGATTGTTCCTCCGGCTGCCACATCGATCATCTGCCTTGTTGATGGATTCAAACCGCTGTGAAAGGTTTGAATTGTAACCACAAAGGCAACCCATGGTGAGGGCACCTTCTCAAAAGATCTTTGTATCTCTCTCAGGCATCGTAAAGTATCTCTAGATCCATCTGCACAAAAAAAGAGATATCATTTCGCAATTTAGCTGTTTTAGCTATAAGAAAATATTTAAGTAAAAATTTTTCGGTCATCTGTTCCCATGTAGTAATTGAGCCTCGTTGTAGAGAATTTAACCACTGTTTAGCCTTGTTTCTCAAAGAGAATGGGAATAGCCTAAGATGAATGGCATCATCAGAAATGCCATTTATTTTAAATGTATCGCATATTTCCAAGAAATTGGCTAGATACGAGTTAGGATCCTCATCCTGCAAACCATCAAACTGAACAAATTGCTGTATCATTTGAATAGTGTTAGGTTTCAGTTCAAAATTATTTGCAGCAATAGTAGGCCTAACAATGCTAGATTCAGTGCCTGCTAAATTAGGTCTAGCATAATCATACATAGTACGCGGAGCAGGATTTTGCTCAACAGGATTTGCGGCTACGACAGGAAGTAACTGATTATCCTGATTTGCTTCCATCTCTTCAGTAGGTTCAGGTTCTTCTTCTTGTCCTTCTTCTGGATATTGCAAACTTCTTTTTATCTCTTGGCGAGTTCGACGAACTGTCGCTTTTAAATCGTCGTCGAAAAGTAATGGTCCTCCTGGGTTTCTTTTAGTCATAAACTAGATATACCTAGAAAGAAAAAGAAAAGAAAATAAAAAATAAAATAAAATAAAAATAAAAATAAAAATAAATAAAAATTGAAAATAAATATAAAAGAAAAATAAATAAATAAATATAAATATAGTAATGGCTAAAGTAATAAAAATTGAGTTTTTTTAATATTTTAGTTTCCCGGTAACGGAGCCAAAAACTTGATAACGGCTCGCGATATTAAGTAATAAAATTTATAAAACTGATCACACCAAAACTAACTAATATCACGACCTTAAAGGCAAGCGCACCTGTCGAACAGTAGTATAGTTTAGTGGCAAGACCGAGTTATCATACCCAAGGGAACTAAAAGTACTAATACTTACTTCTTTTCTATTATCTAGCCTAAAAATAAAGAGAGTTGATTTAAACTAATTCTAAAACTAACTAAAAGTGCACAAAAAGTAAATTGGGGAAAACTTTAGGGAAAAGCTGATTGATATAAGCAATACTTAAGGGAGAATCCACCTAGACTTCACTTGTTATTGGTTCTTGAGCTAGACGATTTATTCACTTGACTTGATTCATAGGGATCCCTAACCTATGCTAAACCCTCCGCTGAGGCGTAGAGCAACTAGGCCTAAGTTGTTAATTAAAGTTCCTTTATTAATTAACTCCTTAGGTTGCATTAATTCGATCTATGGCTCCCCATATTAGGTTTGACCCTAATCCGGCAGATTTATGTCGCCCTATGTCTAGGGTTGCATGCAACTCCGCTTAATTATGGTAGATCTACTCTTATCACAGGGACTTTTGCTCCTCTACTCTAAGCACATCTAATTCTTGAAGTAATACTTAGGATTATTAAATCAAGAATTAAGTACACATAATTAAGAACAACTCAAGTATTTATCATATAACTCAAGAATAAATAATAACAAGATCTGTCTTAGGCTTCATCCCCCTCAAGTATTTGAGGGGTTTAGTTCATAATTAAAGAAGAAAACATCTCAGAAGAAATAAAACAACAAAACATAAGAAACCAAAAACCCCTGAAGGAATTTAGGGAGATTTTCTGTCTTGATGCAGAATTTTGACTTCTGGGATGAATCAATCGGCTTCCCTTGGAGTAATTCCTGGCTTTCACTCTTCGTGTCGGTAGAGAGACGACTCCCCACTTTAGGGAAAAGATTACCCTTGGCAGAGGGAAATCAAGTACTCCCTTAGAGTTGCCTCCTAGGGTCTTTATATAGAGTTTTGGGGAGCCTTTCTTAGCCTTTAAGTATTCAAATCCGAGTGAAATTCCTCTTCCTCATGACTAGAACACGCCCGTGTACCACGCCCGTATGATTTCGGCAAGAGGCCGTGTGATTCTATCGGTGGAGGCACGGCCGTGTGGCCTGGCCATGTTTGTCGCTGGACCGTGTGATCTTCATGTGGCACGGCCATGTGCCACGGCCGTGTGATTACTTATTGGGCCCTGCGTTTTCACATTTTGCCCCATTTTCTCTGATTTTTGGTCCATTTTTCGTTCTCTTCTCTTCCCTATACTCTCCTGAGTATAAGATATGAAATAGAAGGATTAAGAGCACCAATTCTCACAAAATTAATAATAATTCATCCAAAATATAGGCTAAACATGAGGTAAAAATATGTATAATTTATCGTTCATCACCTACAATGTTTTCTATTGGTATTTATGCAAAGAAATAGAAGTCATTTATCAATTTTTTTGACAAAAATCTCATAACAAACGAGATTTCATTGATGTTGGAAATCCAAGTTATATGATTTAAAGGCGAGATGAAGATCAAAGTTTCATGATTTATCTAATTTTAATATTATTTTATTAGTGAAGCAGGGATAGAGACTAATATCCAACCTAAGTTCTTCAGTGGCACGTGATTTCAAAGCATAATACTATCATTTTTCGAGAACAAATTTAGGTTCTTACCCTTCTCTTACCCAAAGGAACAATTAGAGTGAAAGGGGTTTGGTAGAATTGAGAACTAGATGAAAAGTAAGCATGAGTTAAAACATATCAATCTGGAACGATTGTTGGCTTCCAGGGTCAAGTAGCTACAAAATACAAACTCCAAGAGGCAGTAATGAAATCATTTGGGTGTTGAATTTAATGGTTCTTTACAAACATAGATGGAATGAGTTTATAGTTTTTACCTTGTTCAACAAAGATGAAGCTTAAAAAATCCTTTGTATTTCAATAGCTCCAAGCCATGAAGAAGATATTCGATATGACACAATTAAAGTATAACGCCCCAAAATCCTGCCTAGAAGTTTAGATTGAATCCCGAAAGTTATATTGATCACCGAAGTGATCGTGGGAAAAATTTTAGTTTAACAACCCAAAAATCATTACAGTATTTAAGTTATGTAAAAACTTTCAGTTACCAAATCTCGATATTTCAAAAATTTTAGTCTACAAGGTTGCTTATGTGCATAAACCCAAAATTCATACAATAATATTCAAAATAAAATTTCAAGTTCAAACCATTTATCTATAAATGTAGAATTTATTAAAAATACTTTTAAAGTTGATTCTAAATGTGGTTGTTTGATACCTCCGACGTACAGAGTCCAGCTTCAGATTAAGTGAGTACCTAAAAAAGGAAAACTGAGGGAGGTGAGCTATACGAGCTCGTTGTGAGTTCAAAACTATCTAACAACGGAATTACAGATCAGAAACCCAACAGTAGTTCAGTAATGAAAAGTACTTACAAAGGTACACAGAAACAGAAAACAAATTCGAAACCAACGTCCCAACAGAATGAAACAACTCAAGCACACCAAGTCACACACAGACACACACAGTCACAAGTGTTATTCAGTCAAATAGAAAATAGCCAGATAGTCTTGCACTTAGAATACTCAAACAGATGCGTATGAATGCAGTCAGATAATAAAAACCCACCCATCCAGCCAAAACACATCTTCGTCCCCCGATCACACCCAAAAAGAGTTATTTAAGCTCATCCAACCAAACACACCACATAAGACATCGAAAGGCCCATCCAACCCTACACGCCATGTATGTGGACTGAGCCACTAAGATATTAATACGCATCAGAGCTAGTGTATATGCAGTACAGTGCAAAGCGGTAATCTGTTGTACAGACATATTGCAGTTAAAACTGCTAAATCAGATCAGACCTCTTTCTCTTCATATCCCAAACCCGAAATCGTAATGCAAATGCAAAAATGCACACCATACATTATCACTCACACAGACGTAGAAGCTCGTAAACAGTCAGTCAATTATAGAATCGATGTACATAGTTTTCAGACAATCACACACCAGACAAACAAAATCGGAAGTACACACGTTCAATTAACCAAATTCAGAATCTTATATCACAATATTCAAAGATTAAGCAACATCACATTAACGAGTCATTTAACCACTACAACGATTGCTTATAATAGATAAGTTCGAGCCAAAACAGAGCCCTAACCACTCTTACTAAGGGCTAACCAAGGGTCGGAACACACAAGATCACAAATAAGTCAAAAATAGACACAATACAAAAGTTGGCAACATAAGGACACACGACTATGTGGAAAAAGCCTAGCTCGTGTGGGGATCTACACGCCCATTTGAAGGCCACACACGCCCGTGTGAAGGCCACACACGCTCATGTAGAGGGGGCACACGCCCGTGTAAGCAGCCCATGTAACTCACTGTCCAAAATTGCTAAAAATTAATAGCAGGGGAGACACGGCTGTGTAGAGATCTCACACACCCATGTGGGTACATATCCCCATGTAGCCAGATCGTGTGACACCAAAAATCACCGAAAACCCTAAATTCCCAAACGCACACACTAATATACCCAAGGGACATGGCCGTGTGAAAATCGACTAATTTCCCAAATTAGCCACATGGCCGTGTGGCACCCAAATTAACCCAAAAACGCTAATTCCCAATTGCACACGGTCGTGTAAACTACCCATATGGGGGCACACGCCCGTGTGGCCACCTGTGTAGTCACAAAACCACACCGAAACAGCTTAAAAAATATGAAACTCGACATCAAAAGATCCTTAACCTCTAATAGTGCAGAAACACACCCTAACTAGTCGAATTTCACGTAATTTATCAGTGATACAATATTACAATTACGCAATCACCAGAACACTCGAAATTACCGACTTTCAAAAAATTGATTCAATAATTCACGATTAAATTAAAAAGTTACGAAGCCCACAATTGAATTCGCGATTTAAACACCCAGAATTGTTCGACTCGCTCTACCATGCCGATTTAGAGACCCAATTTTGGAAACAATCAAGCAGAACACTCAAGAAGAAAGCTCCCTTGACATGCGACAAAGCGGAAGAAGCAAAAAAAAAAACCAAAGGAAATTGAAAAAAAAAAAGAAAATGTGAGGAGTGAAGAGAAGAACATGAGAATAGAGTTTTTTTAAAAACCACCTCTTTTTTTTCCTAAAAATAAAAATACACTCAAAAAAATAACATAAAAAAAAAAAACAAAACTCAAATAAAATTAATTCCTCAAACACACATAACGATTCAAACTCAAGACCCAAAGGTAAATTAACACACAACAAACCATTAGACCAATAAGCCCATTCTAACACTTAAACACGCAATTAAACACAATAGCGCAACCTTCTCACTAACCCTAACTACCAAACTCAAAACTTCTAACCCTAAAATTCGAGGTGATACATAAAGTATAGGGAAATCATCTGTTAGGAGTGGTGTTACAAGGCATTAATTACATGGGAATGTTTCCCTAATCCTTGTAATTAGTCTAGTCTAATTCTTGTTATCAAGAAATTTTACATGAAATTATGCCAAATTACAATTCCCTCAAAAATAAAAATTACAGTGTGCCTTTGCATTAAGAGGGTGGGGACATCCCGAATTTGTCCTCGTTGTTCAACCACACATGTTGTCAAGGATTGTGCTTTTGAGACAGGTTATATGGACAGCGAGATTAACGAGTGGTTAGCTCACCTATTTAACAATTGCTATGAGCGTTATAGTTTTCAAGAAACAAACTGGTTCATAAAAGCATTTTCCAATCAATTCAAAAAATTATTACTTTTGTTCAAGCCTACATTCTAAAATTAGACTCATAGCTAGATATTGAACCTGCTTCGTTGCTACAATAAACTAAGAGGTAGTCGCCTCCAGTAAAACCTTTAGTAAATGTTAATTTTGCAAGGCACCCCCAAAACAATAGTACACATGCATCACTGTTAGGAATCATGATGGTCTAGTCATGGCTTCTTTAGTTTATAAGAGCAAAATTATACCTGATTCTTTTGCCACCCAATTCATGTTAGAATTGGGGTTCCAAAACGGCTATTAAGATGCAAATGAAAAATCTTTATGTATGAATTTTGCAAAGTGTTAATTCAACCATGCACGTAGAGATTAGAACACAAGAAAGGGTTTTAGCAACAAATGTAGCACTTATGGGGTAGAGGAGGTGCCATTCATGAAAGCAAATCACTGGTGGATTGATCTGTCTGAATCGCCTTTATAGGAACACATTTCTTTTCTTTGCCATTCTTCTGGTATCCGTTCCATGCATGTAATTTCCTCGTATTTCTTTCAATGATGCAAGGCTTTCGGTGGGAAGAGTTTGAGGTTTCATCCATAAGTCTTGCTAGTTCTCTTTGGTTTTGCACTTCTAAGTTTACCCTTTATTTTATTTTTGAGGTGTTGGGAATGGCCAAAGTAGGCGGCTATTGCTTTTTCGAAGTGTTTCTTTTCTCTTTTTTAATGAATGCCAACCTTCTTACACTAAAAAAGAAAAAGAACAAAACAAAGAAACAAGATAATGAGAGACCAAAATACATACAACAAATCATGATCTCACCCTCTTAAGTCATGTTCAACCACTACCCAAAATCACTTCCCATCATGAATTGAAAAACCAAATCCGATGTCGAAAGGCTCCTACTACTACAACTACCCTCTAATGCATTCACATGGTATTTTTTCACACTAAAGAAAAAAAGCATCAACCATCATCAGAATAACCTTTGAGCTGGTGGTTTAGGCCTGAAACACAAGCTCACAATCAACCACAAGGAGCTTTGGTCGTGCTCAATGAGGCCCTTGCTCTTGTTACTTCTCAAGTTCCTTGTTCTTGAATTGGCCGAGGAGGAGCTTTGATCTTGCTATATGAAAACAAATGTTTTCAACTTTTTACATATACAAGTTAGTAATAAATTAATTTAATTGGTATTATTTAGTTCCTCTCATGACAAGGGTGTATCTGGAGGGGCTGGCAACGGCCTCAGCCCCTTTAAAACTAAAAATTTTTCATTTACGTCTTTTAAAATTTTTAAGATTTTAAATCAGTAAAGGAAAAATTGTACTTTACCTCCTAAAAATGATAAAAATTTGATTTAATCATTTAAAAATTATGAAAATATAGATTATTCAAATGTTGAAATTCCATTTTTACTATCGTAAAAATTACAATTTAATTTCGGCTCCCTCTAACAGAACTTTTTGGCTTCGCCCTTGTCTCATGGCTTATTTTTAGCAAAGAGGAGACAAAATTTTTACTTATTTTGAAGAGGTATTGTTTTTTACAAGCGTTTTTACTGAACTTTTTAATTTCAACTTTAAATTTGTATTTGTTATTCTTTATTTTATGTCTAACTATTATAATACATATGTAATAAATAAGTTTCTTCCTCGTATTAATACACTAGAACCAAATGAAGTATATAAATTCATATGAATAAATCCTAGTTCAAACACCCATAAAAGCAAAAATATTCTTTTATTAATAGTTTTTCAAATATTAAACCTAATACTTTAATTTAAATCCATATAAATGTATTTTTTTTATTTTACTTCTTATGTTTTTAATATATAAAGATAAGTACCAAACATGTTTTTATGTTTTCACTAAGAAAACAAATTTTTATTTCTATTTAATAAATATACTTTTCAAATTTTTAAAATAAAAAATATTTTACAAAAATAAAAGTAAAAAATACTTACCAAATGAAGGCAAAAGAGTTAAAAACATAAGGATAAGTCCATAATCTTAGAGAAAATATCAAAAAAATAACATAATAGTAACCAAATTGAGTAAAATTGTTAAATAGATATTTAAATTTTGTAAAATCAAATGGTAAACAAAGGGGGAAAACCCATGCAAAGGAGATTAACTATTTGTAAAATTACTATAAAGGTTCCTGTATTAAAAGTTATATTACATTTTTTTTCCATCTATTCAAAAAACAAGTAAATTAGTCATTGTACATTAGAAAAAAGTATAGGTTGATCATTTTATTAATAATTTCATCTATTTGTATTGTTAAGTGATGATTTGTTTTTTTTATATGTAAATGACGTGGAATTAAAAAAAAAGAGAAAGGTTGGGTGAAAGTACCATAAAAGCCTTTTATATAGATTGTATTTTACCCCTCTACTAAAAAAGGGCAAATTAGTCCATATACGTTACTCGAATAGTAAATTGATTCCTCTATTCAAAATGTTATTCATATTTATTGTTAAGTGATGACGTGACTGATGGAATAAATACATAATGATATGTGGTACGCCGCATATACGTTGAACTAACATCGCAAATGACACATCAATAAATATTTAAAAATTAAAAAAAGAACCCTTAAAATACATAATTTTTTCTATAATTATTTAAAATTATAAAAAAAGTATTACAATGATTAAAAATCACTCCAAAATCAAAACGAACAAATGATTATCCAAATTCAAATAAATTTAAATAATCATTTGAATTGGTTTTTTTAATAAGACTAGTGACTAATATATGAAAATTAATTTACTCATATGTTTAAGTAAATACAACAAAATATACTTCGCCTTTTAATAGACGAGGTCACTTTTACCATTAAACCATTAGAAATCAATAAACCACTAATATCATGTGTAAGTAGCCCCCAAACTTGAGGTGGCTGATCAAATCGCTGTAAGACTCCATTAGGATCATATTCAAGTCTCGACATAAAATAAGCAACTTTATTAGCTTACAACCCCCTGATGTTCTCTAACAAAAGCTGAAAGCGGCATCCCGCTTGTTCTTCTGCCATCCACATAATGTTCCTCACCCAATTGAAAGCATTTCGTAATAACGTCCACACAGCTGAAATTCTGGTTCTTGAATACGGATGCATTCCTTTGTTCCCATAATATGCTCCACCTAAGATTCCAGACAACGATCCCAACTGAGTCTTGAGATTTACCCTTCATCCAATTACACAAATTTGATGAACTGAGGCTAGAATTCTAGATTTCCAGACCAACGTATGTAGGCAGTCAGCTTTTCGTCGCTAATCCACGCACCCATAGTTAATACATTCCTGGACCAGATTTAAACATGATATTAATATATTTTATATTTGTTAAAGTTTGGTCCAGCATAAAATATGAATATAAATTAGCTCATATTTGTAAATAGTTAACCCATGCTCATTTAGACCCGTTCATATTATTTATTTTTAATTTTTATAAAGCACATTTATATTATTTCAATTTAGTATTTAACAATTTTATATATTTTTTATTTATTAAAATTTTTTATATAGTTATCGTAACATTTTCTAATATTTACATTTTGATAATATTATATATTTAGGATAAATTTATTTTCGTGTTATAAATTACATAATATATAAAAATAACATAATATAAAACAAACATTAAAAAGAGGGTTAGACTAACTTGAGTCTCGACCCATAGTTTAAACGGGATTAATTCATTTCACCCATATCCATTTTTTAGGTTTAATATTCTTACCAAACTCTCTCAAATTTCAAGTGAATCATCTCATGCTCTCCATTAAATTCTAATTGATTTATTTTCCATATTTCAATCCAGTTCTAAATAAATCTAACTGTTTCTTGAAGGAGAATAAATCTAAGTGACTGAAGTAATTTGTTTAAATTTGATTTTAACTAATAAATTGTTTTTAAATAAGCCTAAAAGTTCAACTCAAATGATCTGAGTAATAAATCCAAACTAGAGAAATTTTGTAGCGTCACGTCACGTAAATCAGCAAGTCGTGTCGAAATTGAAGTCACTAACGAGCCACTTAGAAGAGGCGTCGTTGTTAAGCAAGTGAAGGGCAAAGCTATGGCAGATTCTCCACTTTTGGTATGCTATGAATGTGGAAACTTTGACGCAGTGAAATTAATGGTGACAAAACCCTTAAACCTGGAGGATACCATACTATGGTCATTGCCTTCGGACAGAAAATATTGCCGGCAAGGCAACTCCGATAGAGAATGTTGCTAGAAAGGCCAATCTGAGAAGAGAATGGGGCTAGAAAGACCGATCTGATAAAGAGCATGCCGGCGATATAACTATCATGGATATATAATATTTGAAACCTAGCAATACAATAACCCACGCCAGGAAGGAAGACAGTGAAGAAAAGTAATGGTTATCAAGCTGAAAGTGTCATATCAGAATAGCATTTGGCCTTTTTCCTGCTTTAGGATGTCAAAGAACAGAAACAAATAATTGCATAATTTACACAGATTTGAGAGGAATCATTTGATAGACTATAAATTGTTTCATTTAGCTCCTTCCATTGCACTGGTGGTTGCTACCATTGCTCTGCTCTCCATCTTTCAGGTTAAAGCGATCTAACCCCCAAATCCGGATTGTTCCGTCATCACTAGCTGAAGCTAGCATGTGAAGGTTTCCTGGATTCCAGCTCACACAGTTCACTGCTCCAGAATGTCCAGGCAATGCCAGTAGTAGCTCACCTGAGCATCTGTGCCATATATACACCTGCAACAAGAAACGATACACTGCTTCATTGTTTACAAAAAGCAGTCTTCTTGATAACTGTGTATGTGCACACAACTTCATTAGCGTTACAGCGGTTACGTAATAGTTAACGGAACATAACTGTGTATGTGCACGCAACTTAATTAGCGTTACAGCAGTTACATAATAGTTAACGGAACATACTCAGCTGGAAAAAAAACATGAACCTAAATTATATACCAGCAGACTCTCTCTTGGACTTACTCTACACATGCATGTGCAAGAAAATTCAACTTTCAAAGCATCAAATGCAACAACATTTTACAGATAGCAACAGTTCAAAAATAGTATCATCTAATATGTTCACCTAAAGCTCCTTTCTAGTCAAAGTGGAGTACCTGTGAATCCTCACTGCCACTGGCAATAAAAGATTGATCGAGTCCACCAAAACAAGATCTAATTACAAATCGGGTACGTTTGTGACCTTTGTATTCTGAAATAAGTTTAGGATCACCTTCTATGCTCCAGAGATGGATTTCTTGGTTCATAAGATTAACCAATAAGAACTTGTCGTCTTTTGATAATGAGAAGGAAGTAATCATATCCACCTCTTCGATCAATCTATCAAATTTTGCTTCCCTGTCGAGCAATAGAATAGCAGATTCTCTGCATACACTAATAATCCTCTTTCCATCATCAGTTATGGCCATATCTGAGATTCTAAGCGTCCTCTGTCCTTTCCAGCACTCCAAATCTCTTCCATCCAAATCCCAGAGACAGATGCTCTTGTCTGTCATCCCCGCAAATATACCTCTACCATCCGGAAACCATCCACAAGAAATCAAACCGACACCAGTTTTTTCATAAACATGGAGGCATTCTCCAGAACTAACATCCCAACGCCTAATAACCTCGTCCTGTCCACAAGTAAGTATTTGACTATCATCTGGGCTCCATGAAACAATTAACACTGGTTTCTGATGACCGCATAGGGTATGCTTCAATAACACCTGACCATTTTCTTTAACCTAAAAGGTTAAAAATACTAAATTTATTAAAACAAGATGCTATGGGTTTGCATGGAATGCCAAGTTCAATATAATCATTTTAAAACAATTAGTTTCCTCAAAATATTCTTAAGAAAGTGTAGCTCAATTCAAACCCACTAAAAATCACGGTTACAGGTTGCACAAACTCTGCAACAGCTAGGCCAACAACATTTGATAAAATGACATATAAAAGTTTGCATGCAAATATGCAAGAGAAATAGGAAAATTACTAGTTAATTATTTTTAAGACCAATAACATGGGAATCATTGAGGTCACACATCACCACTGTTAAGCTATTCCCAACTTTGTTCATCATAAATTATTTATTTTCACTGAATTGTAACAAGTAAACCAATAAAGCAAACTCTAGCACATATCATTCGATCTTATCCACATTTTTTCTTTGCGCCAGAAGAGTAGCACATTACCACAAAAAAAGAGAACAAATGATCACTAAATGGAAAAATCCCACGCATGCATGCTGTCTTAGCGAGTTAAAGCACTAATGCCTTGGAATAGGACAGAAAAAGCCAAAGCAAAGCCAATAATAAATAAAAAGCTTACCTCCCATATAATTGCTGAATGATCTTTAGATGATGAGCCCAAATATTTGCCATTATGTGAGAATTGCACAAACCAAACTTCATTTTTGTGTGCTTCTAATATCTGATTTCATTTATATAAACATAAAGTTTTAATTATGGGATTCCTTTGTTAGCTCACGAAAACAAAATGCACAGTAAAATTATGAGAAGTTGTAATGCATTAGAAAGCAACTGCAATTTAAATGAACGAATCTGTTTCTTGATCAAAACCAAGATGAGATTAACAGCAACAATAAGAATACCAAAAGAATAAAAGATGTCCACCGAACATAGCTGAAATCCTAATCAAAGGATGCAGTTTCTCTACGGCATAATACAATGAATCAACACATGACGATTCCCACGTGCTATACCCTTGCTAAAATAAATAGCCTGCAGAAAATTACACCCTAAACCCAAAAGAAAATGTCCAATTTATCATCTTTGACCAGAAAGGACAGCTATAACCAATGCGAAGGCAAATTGAACTATCATCAAACTAACCTGCAATGTCTGGGAGGGAATCTGATTTTTTCCACACTGGTGATCAGAGTACAAAGAGAGATCACTATCTGAGGTATTATGGAACACGCAAGCCTCTCGTTGAACATCAAGAGCCCTTTCAACTAGATGCTCTAATCGTTTTTCAGGAATCATGATTGCAGCAGGAAGCAACTTCTGTAGTTTTTCTAGAATCTTTGACCCCAACTTTGTACCCTCAGTATCTTGACCAGAAATACCAAGTCTTATGCATTGCGAAGGAGAGATGATACAGGAAGCAAGCTTATGAACACGGTCGAGATTGACATGAAGAGGAACGATCTCATTCCTTAGTGTATCCAATGCAGCAGCAACTTTTTCCATTTTAAGAAGTTCAAGGAACTTCTGTTCCAAAATCAAGAAGCATGCTGGCTTCATTATTTCATCTGAGAGACCAATCATACGCAATGTGGCCACACTATCATCCCATTTCCCATCGGTCACTTGCCCCATAAATAGATTAACCACCGAAGAATGCAATGGTATTCCCGATTCCTCCTCTAGAAGGGCACCACTTTTGTCATAACCAAGCGAGTACAATGCCCTAGTTATAATTTTAATAAATTCTGCTTTTCTTATAACACCTTGTGAACCAATTGTTTCTCCATCCCCTTGGGAGGTTAGAGGCCTAGCCATCTGATCTCCCAAAGAGCAAGAAACAGATTTTGTGGTTGAATGATCCTCCGGCAAGCTCTTGGATTCTTCCAAGGGCCCTTTCACACGTTTCAAGGGTGGTTCACAATCTTCGGCTACTCCCATGAAATGCCTAAACCCATAAATTTCCTACAGAGCAAGCAAACTACTGCCATAAGTCACAAAATCACCGGTAACATGATATAAACAAGATGGCTAACATCAAGCATTGACAATAACAACATCATTGCAATCATCTAACAGAAAAAAGAAAAAGTTCCAAGCAACAATTCCCTAAAGATAGTAAAGGGCACAGAAAAGTACTTGTAAGTTTGTAACTAACAACCTCTTATGGCCCTTCACCAGTCAGGATTAAAGACTCCTTTAACTGAGACATGAAATACCTTAAAAGTTAGTGAATTTGTACTATAAAATTAATCAAAATAATGCAGTTTGAACCATACCAGATTATCTATTTCACAGTAATTTTTACATAACATAAATCAAATTGCCTATTGCTGAAATGGAGAGTAAAACTAAACTTAAATACATCAAAAGTCACCAACTTCCTAAAACAAGCAGAGAAAAAAGGGGGCAAATTCCATCGAATCACATATTCAGCATGAGTAAAATAAAAATGAACTAAAATAACATTATCAAAAGAGAAAAAAAAAATCATTCATAGATAGACGAGCAGATTCAATGATGAAAGAGAACAATCCGGAAAGTGTGAAGATTATAAGTACACAAAAATACAAAAGCGGAAAGGGAAATTTATTACGCAGCAAAACACATTCCGAGAGAAAGGAAAGGAACCGAAAGGGAGAAGGCAAAAGAATCAGTTGGAATAAAGAGAATTGAAGGAAAATTAAAATATGGAAAAGCACCCACCACCGAAAGCTATGGATAGAGACTGCAGCATGGAGAACTGTGACAAAATTGGCGATTTTACTAATAATATTTGATTATTTTCCCTTTTTCTGCTTTCAGTTTGCAGATGGGAAAGGACTTATCAAAATTGGTTATTAATATTAAAAATGAATGAAGAAGATAGACACAAGGGCTGGTTCGGGTTTTGGCTAAACTTGTTGCTTTCCATTTTGGCTTTCCATTTGATACGGATAATTAAAACTACACGCCAATGTCCATCTTTTTTTAATCTTACTGCTGCTCATCATAACACATCAATGTCTACACCTGTATAAAATACTATCCCCAAGAGACACAGCTGTCCTTTTTTTCTTTTTTACCCTTTATAAGGTAATGGTCTATTTTCAATTTTGGTGCTTCTGTTATGTTCAAATTGGCATCTATATAATGGTCCATTTTCAATTTTGGTGTCCTACACTTTAATTTAGCATAATTTCATTCATTTACTTCTATGATCGCATTATGAATTAGAATCAAAATGAATTTGGGTAATCTGTATTATTTTATTCATTTTTGTATGCATTATAAATCAATTTTGAATTTCAATATCCATAATGTAAGCACGAAATGCCTTGTAGCATTTGTTGTCACTACTATTATGACACTAGAGAAGTAATTGGATCACTCTTCAGCGACTAACATCACACAATTATCATAACACTGCAAAATGATTCTCTTCAGTTTTCAATCAATCAAAGCTCCGTGTTCAAACAACCGGTCTATTTTCAATATCAAATGAATTTATTACATGATTATGTGTAAAAAAAATGCATATATATTTTTATAATTTTTAATAAAACATAAAATCTTATTTAAATTTTTTAAAAAAAATTATTAATGTAATTAGTGTGCATCCAAATTACCATCCAAATTATTAAATGATATCTTTACATTCGGTGACATTAGCCAATCAAATTGGAGTAGTAAAGAAATCTTGCATTGGATATCTAAAACGCACGACTTACCCACCTCCATCATCGGGTAGTCCTACATAACAGGAGTAGCCATGTTTGTTGCTTGATGTGTGTGGTATACATGCCCCACATTCATGAATTTCCAAGGGTTACCTATTGGAGGAAAGAGGTGGATTGGATTTATACGCCTTCATTAACATAAAAGGGTATAAGTGGTGAAAGCCTACTATCCCATGCTTGATTGACCCGTCCATGATTGGAGTTGAAGTAAATGAAAAGTTATATGCATTACTAAGACAATTACATTCATTACTAATGACATATGTAAGTGTCATATATAGCTATTTTACTTAATAGATTTCATGCAAATTGAGCAATAGAAGGCATAAGTGCCGACTTATAACACCCATGCCTAACCACATGATATGTTCCTAATATAAACAATCAACCACTCATTTATCAACTCCTCTCTTAAAAGCTAAGCTAATATTTATAAGGTAAAAGGTCCAAAATGATTTCTCACATAAATAGGTTTATTCTAGAAATTCGTAAAAGTAAAACACATTGGTTAGGGAGAAAGATGAAAGTAAAAGAATCCATTTGAAAGTTTGTAAATTTCATACCAATTAACATCTTCCTATCATGGCATTTTGGGAATAGCAAGGAAGGTAAGCCAAAAACAAAACAACCCAAATAAGCTATTTGGGATAAAAACAACCATTAATGACCTAAATACGACCTTAAAGTTTAATCAATTTTAAGATGAGATATTATTTAGTTTTGAATAGTTTATGATCTATTCATATTCAATATTAATGATTTTTTTTGCCAAAATATTGGTTAAATTAGTCATTGTTATTCTTTTTAATTGGTTAAATAAGTTTTTTTTTTTTGAAAATTTAGAGAAATTGGTCGATTTTGGAGAGAATGTATGAAAAGTACGTCCAGCTAGATGAGCTTTTGTTGACATTAAAAGGAAAGCACACCCAACTAAATGTGTTTTCTTTGGGATTTTCAGAAAACGCTCCCAGTTGGACGCGCTTTCCTGACATATCGACAAAAGCTCGTCCAGTTGGTTGCGCTTTCACATTCTCCAAAATTGATCTATTTTCTTAAATTTTAACCTATTTAAATAAAATACTTCTAAACAAATCTGTATTAGAATTGCAATGGATTCAACTTCTATATTTAGAAGTAACAGCAATTGAAATTCAATTAAGTATAGACTAACAATGATGAACATAATTATGAAAATTCTATAAATTATTAGAAAAGCATATAAACAATACCGTTAAACCCAAATTGGAAAAGGGTGTAAGAGTTTTTAGATATAAATCTTGTGTAAATTAAATTTTTAAAATTGTATAAAAAAATTTTAAATTTTTTTTGAATAATATGATTTTCAAAAGTTTAAGAAATATTTGATACAAAATTGGAGTTGGCCATGGTAAAACATAAATTTAATAGAATAAATGTTGAGCGCGCATAAAAATAAGACTCGAACAGTAGTTGAACAAGTTGAATTGATTTAATAAATTTTTATTTTTCAATCTTTATGAATATTTAATTATTTATTTAATTATTTTTAGCTTAGTAGTTGAACTTATCAAACCGATTGAATCGGGAACCAATAGTATAATCGGTTCAACCACTAGTTCGATTATTAAAACATTATATATGACATTATAAGATTATACCATATCATCACTTAAAATTTTAAATAAGAAGGATCACAACAACAATTTGAACTAAAACTATACCTAACACGATCACCTTTATTATATTTTCTTTAAAAAACAATAAATTTAGATGCTTTTAAGAACCTAATTATGTAATATTTTCATTTTTAATTGTAATTATAGAAAAATAAAAACGGGATAGAACTTGAAATTGCGCATTTTGATACGTCAACTTTAATTTAGAGCAATTATACACATGAAACTTTAACTGTGATTCAAATGTATAATTGCAATTTTGATTTTGATTTAATTGTATGCATTTAAAGAAATAAACACATCAATTTATCTTTACATTGGACAAATATAATTATTTGTGTATGCAACAAATAAATATAAAATAGTGTTACATCAATAATGGTGTTGATGAGTTATGAAAAGTAAATCAAATAAAAATTTCATGAATAAAATTACACAAAATCAAAGTTTATGTATAACAATGCAAATTACACCAAAGTTCATGTGTAATTTTAATATTTATCCCAATAAAAATAAACGTACAAACTTGGAAAATGATTACTTGAAATCAGTAGAAACAAGAGTTTCAAAGCAATACAAGCCATCAAAGATGGGAGCGTAGGCTAATGCTCCCTTCTTGTCCGCCATCCTCAGGCAGCTCATAAACCCATTGTTTGTGTCCTTAAGGGCTGCTTTGGTAACCCCTGTATTACCCAACTCTGATGGTTGGGCTGTTGTTGCTCCGTTTTTCATAATGGAGCTTTGCGGTGGTGGCAGAGGCAACCCAAATTCATCCCCCAAATAATCAGGGAATATTGCATTGTTGAATGACCCCCCAATGGACATTATTATTTCAGGGTTGAGTGAGGTAAAAAAGTCTTAAAAGCCTAGGAGATTATGCAAGCTATTTATATATTCAAAATACCGTTCTTGTCGGAATAGGGTTTTCTTCCAAGCAAATTTGACCATAGGAATCAAATCAACCGACATGGGTTGGGTAGGTATTCAATTTCAGTAGGAGTCATTTTGGGCATGACATGAATGGTCCTGAGTGGCATTATGTTTCTTTCACGAAACGATTACCCTAGTTTAGTCATTTTAGATATGGAGGACAAATCTATTTTTGATGTTAATATCATGTTTCCACCCTTTTGCTCCTCCATCTCATCATACGCTAAACTTTATTTTAAGACTTTTTTTATTATATAAAAAATTATTTTTTTAATTACAAAAAAGCCCCTATTTTTAATAAATGTCATTCTACGTAGGGGTGTACAAAATTCGGGTAAAACCGAAAAAATTCGGTTAACCGACCGAATTCGGTTAATCTGTCAGTTAACCGAATTTTTTCGGTCGGGGGTCAGTTAATAATTTTTTGAGTTTTCGATTAACGGTTAATTCGGTTCGAAACCGGTCAGTTAACCGAAATTTTTCAGTTTAACCAAAAAATTAATACATAAAATTATAATATATAAATAGCCCACTATTCACTTAAACACAATCTAACATAAACCCAATCAAAACTAAAACTACTTACCCAACCCAATTATAAAAATTACAAATAATTTAATAAATAAAAATAATTCGGTTAATTCGATTAATTCGGTTAAATCGGGTAATTCGAGTAATTCGGTTAATTCGGGTAAATCGGGTAATTCAGTTAATTCGGTTAACTTTATACTTTTTTAACCAAAAATGAAAAACATATAATTTTCGGTTAATTCGGTTAACCGACTGAATTAACCGAAAAAATTTTGGTTCGGTTAATTTTTTTGAAAAATTTCGGTTCAGCTAACGGTTAAAATTTTTAAAGGGTTGATTAATTCGGTTAATGGTGTTTCGGGTCAGTTAACCGACCGAACACCTCTAATTCCACGCCATTATTTTTTAATGTTATATTTTAATTAATGTATTTAATTGTAAATTAATATTTTTTTTCTAAATTTGAAATCATTATTAAAACATTCTTTAATTTTAAATCATGTAATTAATACAAAACAATATTATTCAAAATATTAATTTATTAGCATAATTAATATATATATATATGTATTTAATGTTTGAAAGATGGACTCTTCTTTATTATTTTCATCCCTAAAAAATTGATATAAAAAATATTTAACTTTAAAAACAATTAAACATCGTCAAATAAATTATAATATCAAATTAAAAAAATTAGGTAAAACAATGGGCAACAATTTTAATAGTTTATAATAAATACAAAAAATAAAAAATATTTATAATAATTGTGCATCAATATACCGACCACCAATAATTTCTCTTGTAAAGTGGGTAGCTCTTTGCCAACTTCTTAATTTGTTTATGGTTTGAGAGTATTTCAAAATAATAAATGATTTCACGTGTCGATTTAGACCCGTGTTATCTTAAGTTTTATAGGTTTTTTGTTTATTTTTTCATTGTTTAATAAGTCTTTAGTTTTAGAAGTTTTGGTCTGCTCTTGTAGCACGTTTTTTAGTATTGCTTATGCATGTATTTATAGTTTTACAAGTGATTTTAGGGATGATTTTGTTATCGTCCTCTTTAGTTTGGTGAATGCTCGATTCTTTTGTTGATTTTTGTTGATCGCTTTGGACTAGAGGTGTACATGGGCCGGGCCCAACTATAAATTTAGGCCCGTTCATTGGGCTCGGGCCGGGCCGAACCCAAAAAATGGGCCTAAAATTTTGCCTAAGCCCGGCCCATATAAAAATGCTAAAACCCGGGCCTGGCCCGACTCGCCCGTATTAATTTTTTATATTATTTATATAATTTTTAAATATATATAATACATCAAAAATACTAAAAAAATCAAAATAAATATTTTTCAAAAAATTGAAAATAAATTTTAAAAAATATGTAGACTTAAATAACACTAAAATAGATGCAACTTAACAAGCAAATACCTCTAAAATAATAATAAAATTAACAAATGTCTTTAAAATAATAACAAAATTAATAATAAAATAAGTTTTATATAATATCTAAACAATAACAACAAAACAATAGCAACATAATAGTAAAATGGTAGCAAAATAGGGAGAAAAACAATAAGAAAATAATATTAAAAAAACATATTTTTTTGTCCTTTAGTGAATTCGGGCCGGGCCGGGCCCGGGCAAAAAATGCCTTACCCGAGCCCGGCCTGTTTTTTAAACGGGCATTATTTTTTTGTCCAAGCATATTTTTCGGGCCTATATTTTTGCCCAAACCCTCCCACATTTCGGGCGGGCCTTCGGGCCGGGCCGGGCCCCCCGGCCCATGTACACCTCTACTTTGGACCATTCGGGGATGATTTCATTATCATATTAAGTGCTTACAATCATTCTAAATATGTTGTGCTTGAGTTGTGACAAAACCAATTGTCAATGTGCCATAATGTTCGATTGATGTTGAGGCTAAAGCCTTTGTTGTGTTGATGGAGTTTGTCCTTCACCATCTACGACGAGTGTTTGCCATTTTTTCTCTCTAAATTGTATGGTTCCACGAATGAATTAATAAATTTCTCTTTCAAAAAAAAATAATGATGATTAAAAGTTATTGTCAAAAAATAATAATGAATTAAAGTTATTTGTCGAATGAAAAATAATGATGATTAAAACGTTTTTCAACTAAACTAAACAAATAATAATGTTAAAAAGAAGATAAAAAAAGTATTTGCTTCACACTGTAATAGGGTAATTTTGCCCGGCCCAAATAAATACACAAATAACCAAAATCAAGATCATTAAACAGTCCATTAGTCCTCTTTACAAACCCAAAAACAATATCAAAACCCGGAGCCCAATAGATTTGGCCCAAAACCCCTAAAAACAAACCTAAACCTGGATCACCTACCAAGCCCAATACCCGACCCAATTACACAAACAGATCAGTCAAAATAGGGTTTCAGACTTTCTGAAACCCTAGCAGCTTCCTAAGCCTCCCACGCCGCGCACCTAAGCTGGCCACCAGTCACTCCGCGTCACCTCCACCTGCTCCCATCACATCTTTGAAGACCTGCAAACGTAACAAAGACATCAAACAGTAGCAAAACAGCAGCCAAATAAGCAGAACAAAGAAAAAAGCAATGTAAATCGGCTATAAAGCTGAATCTAAAAAGAAAAAAAGGGGGATTTTTCAAAAAAAATTTATCTCACTCGATTAGGAGCAGAGATTGGAAAAACAATTGTAACAAGGGAATCCCCATTTTTGTATACGAAAATACTAAAAAAAAGCAATCAAAGAGTGGCTTTTAAAGGTGATTTTCGTTTCAGCTTGCATTTTTTTAATTTCTTATTCATTTTTATTGTCGAGAATGATAACAAAAGAAAAAGAAAAAAGAAGGAGAGCGTACCTCCGATACTTCTTTAGGGACGAATCGCCGGCCTCCTATCGCCCGATCTGCTGGTCGTCGAACCCGTCCAGGTTCGGCCTTTGCCGCGACGGGGATCGGAAAATGGGGGTTCCTCTTTTTTCTCACGGTGTCGCGGGTTAGGGCTTCCTATTCGATTGAGCCCATTCGGAAGGAGGGTCAAAAGGGCCTGGCTTGCGCGATGTCGGTCACCGATCGTGAGTAAACGCTGAGGTCCCTCGATGAACCGTCGACGGTGGCGGTAAATAAGCCATGAATGGTTGCTTAGGGTTCAAACCCTAGCATTAGATGAGGAAAAATTCTCTGGTTTTTAGAAAAGGGATGATGGCCATTTTAATATTTTTGTTTTTTTAAGTAGAAATAACGAAACGGTGCCGTATGGTTGGATAGGGGCTCCGTCTGCGACCCGATCCATAAACTGGATCCGCGTGTTCCTACCTTGAGTGGGTAATTTACGCAATCAGTCCCTCTTTGTTGCACTTCTGTTTAATTGGGCCTTGTCTGATTTTCTTCGTTTTTCTTAATTGTTCCCTGGAATTTATGTTTTGTTTCAATTTCATCCATGTTCGAGCATTGTGTTTAAGGAAATCGGGGCATTTATGTTTTTGGTCCTTATTTTTTTGTGCGCCTTGTATTCTCGTCCTTGATGTCGTTTTAATGACTTTTGTTTATTTATAAATTACTGTTTCAATTTTGCTTTTCATTGCAATTAAGTTTCTTTTAAACTTCGTTTTATTCTTTTATAATTTGTTATTCATTTTGGAAATTGTTTTTAACATAATATTTTGAGTTAATTTTTTAATTTTACATGGTTTCAGATTTCTTATATGCTTTCATGTTTATTTTTCTTATTGCTTTATTTGTAATTTAAAATTCTCTTTCATTCACCTTTATGATTTGTATGATTTTTAATTCAAATATTCTTATATTTCATTTTTCATATATTATTGACTTTATACTTATTTTATGTATGTATATATATATATTTTTTTTCTTTATATATGTATGTTAACATTATTAGTTATTATACCATTCTATGCATATATTTTTAAACACCCTGTTTCATATTTTAATACCATTATTGTTTGTTCATGTATTATGTACATATTTTAATACTACCTTGTGTATATATTTTATATACTACACATTTAAAAAAAAAACAAAACATTATATTATATATTATGTATATATTTTAACACTATTATGTATAAATGTTTTCGTGTATTATAAACATATATTCAAATATTGTTAAATATTATGTACATAATATTTTTTTATATATATTTTGTATTTGCTATTCTTTTATATATATTTTTTATATTGCACTACATAAATATTTTAAATATTATATTATGTATGTATACATACATTTTATAGGTATATGTTTTCATTACTTTAAAGACTATTTCTTTTTATTATAATGTATTTCTTTTAAAATTTTTATTCAAATTTTTATCGTTCTAAACCTCTTTCCATAATTATTCATCCACGTTTGTTTAAGACTTGTTAGATTGAATTTGTTTTAATTTGTTTTATACTTTCTTTTAAATTTATTTTTAGTTTTCGAAAGTTAATATTATTGTTTGTCTAAGATGACATGCTAGACTACTTGTTATACATACATCATTTTGGTTATTGATTCATTGAGGTAATATATTGTTTATGAACTAGTTCTTTACTTTGTATTTCATAATTCCATGCTTATGATTTATAAAAGTCGTGTTTAACACCATTTTTATCAAAATTTTTATTCAAAGTCTTTCAAAAATATAACTCAAGTTTGGGAACTTCGAGGAAATCGAGCCTTAACTCACTAGGTTCCGATTTTTCTCATTAAACCCGAACTATCGAGTATCGCTTTCAAAATCAAAACATATTAGTTTTCAAACAAAACTTATTCTCAAATATTGGAAGTGTTGCGTTCTAACTTACTGAATGTAACATTCATTGTCTCGAGATAAGAATTTCAAAATCGAGGTAATATTTTATGTTTTAGAAATTCGATAAACCGAGCCCTAACTTACTAGGTTCTGATTTTTCGTTCAATTTGAAGTAATAAAATATTTCTTTTTGATTTAAATATGAGTCTCTTTAAAACCAAAATGGCAAACTTAATTGAGATGTTGCACCCTAACTTACTGGGTACCGCATTCTTACTCCTCGAAGATAAGTGAGCCTCGATTTTACATCGATATATTCAAACGCTTTTCAAAACAGAAGGATCGTGTTTTAAAATCTTTTCAATCGTTTGATAATAGGAAATTAAGTAATCAATTAGGTACCAATTGGGCGTTACGAGAGTGCTAACCCTTCCTCGTGCGTAACCGACTCCCGAGCCCGTTCTTTGATTTTCGTAGACCAAAATTAATTGTTTTAATAATTCAAAATGTTTTATTAAAATAATTTAATGTGACCCAATCGCACCTCAAAAAAGATCGGTGGCGACTCCATTTTAAAATTCTAAAGTCGATCCCCTATTTTTCAAACCCTAAAAAATGGTTTCGACACACACAATATAAACAACTTCAAAAAAAATTTTAAAACAAAATTATCAATAATAATCACGCCAATAATATCCAGCAAAAAAACAACACAAAGTAAATAATAAAATATTATAGATTATACAAAGTAATATATATATATATATATATATATATATATATAATACTAAGTAAATAATAAGGAATATTTTTACCACATCATTTGTAATGGTATAAGTTTTTTCTTTGTGAAAAATATCTTTGAATTGTCACAATGCTGTTCAACATCACTATTTGAATTTTAGTTATTTGAAATTATTTAAATTAATAAAAAGTTAATGAATGTAAAATCAATAAAAAAACAAAAATAGATATAATAAAAATAGAAATACTATTATATTACCTCATCATCTCTCTCTGGTGCCATTGTTATTCGAAGAATCATACTTAATGCTCTATTCATTTTTAGATAATTTTAACTTATTAATGTTAATAAACTCTATTTTTTTTACTAACAATTTATTAGATGCAACTTAATTGAATATGATTAGACTTTTTCATGGGCCGGGCTACCCATCCAAGTTTGAATGTCCGCCCAAAATTTGAGAGGGTTTTGGCAAAAATATGGGTTGTTCTAAATATGGGCTGGGCTCAGGCTTAAACATCCAAGGCCCAAGCCTGACTCGACCTGTTTTAAGTTTATAATACTTTATATTATGTTATTTAGAACACATCAAAAAAATAAACATATATTAAATATATAATACTACTCTAATGTAAATATTAAAATAATGTTAAGATGGCTATATAAAAAAAATTTAATAAATAAAAAATATTAAATTAAAATAACATGGTCGGACCTGAAATGGGATTGGGTTAATCTTTTGCAAATATATGCGGATTCGGGTAAAATTTTAAACCCAAATTTTGGGTTGGGCTTAGACAAACATAAAGTATATTAATATTGTACTCAAACCCAGCCTAACTCTGCCCATAAACACCTCTAAATATGATTAACTACAAGATAGTATTTATAGAATTAAACTTTAATTTTAATTGATATATAACATTAATATTCTTTCTATATTATGCTTAAAATTCTAGTAAAATTAGAACTCAATTGAGCTAACATTAATGTTTTAATATAAATTATAACTTGAAATATTATTAATATATTATATTATTTAAATATTATGAATTGTGATTTTAAATTTAAAATAATCTATACTTGTAACAACTTGAAATATATACAAATTGGTGTTACAAGTCAATTTCATACAAAGTCAAGAAAAATGACAATATTATACTAAACAATTCAAGTAAATTTAATATTTTTAATTTGATGTATTTACTTATTTAATTTTTTACTCACAATTTAAATTATTTTTATTTTAATTTCATTCATATTGCATATGTGTTAATTATTATTATTTTCAAACCTTGCGTTTTCATTATTCGTTGTATACTATTTTTAATATATATGTATTCTAAATATATGATTTCCTTACGCATATGCATGTGATAGATTTTTAGTAAAACTTAATATTGCCAATTTAGTGACACTATTTTAAACAAATGTATGAAATAACTTATATGAAAAATAAATATGGCTTTCTTTTAAATAATAAAATTAAGGAAGAAAGAATTAGAGCTCTTAGATTCAAATTCATGTGCATGTATTATTCTAATTTGTATGTAAAAAAATAAAAATACTCTAAAAATTATATTTGTTGTTTTATAAAAATATAGGTTTTTGGTAATTTCACAATTGAGTTAGAATTTGATTGAGGATAAAATTAACTTAATCAAAGCTTTAAATAATAGGGAGAATTACACTGATGATCACCCAACTTTAATAAATTTTCATTTTTAGCACTCAATTTTTTTATTCATTTTAAGAAGTCTCGTTACTATATGTTTTCATTTTGTTAGTACAAATCTCTGGTGAAGAAAATATTGAACACAAGAACGGAACTCGAACAAAAAAAAGAAGAAATAGGATAAGACTCCAAGGCGTGTATCAAGCCTCTATATTTAAGGTTATATTCGCCCCACTTATTTTCGGTGTGCAAATAAGTTCCAAGCAAAATTAACCTCGATGATACAATGAAGCCAATGACTATTTGCGTTTTGCACTGACGAGAATAGTCCACTACACACTGAGCAATTTATAACAGAAACTCAATTTCTACAAAGGATTTTTACAGTAATATTTTATAGAATAATCTAATAATATTAGAAAATGAAGGAAGGAAAGAAAGAATATTAGAATTTGTTGGTGTGTTTTCCAAATGAAATCTCATTCCTATTTATAGGAAATTTCATGTCAATTCATAGAGACACCTTTCATCAATATGTGTCTTTCTGAATAATAATGTCTTTAAAATAAACACATAATTATTCATTTAACATTATAACTATTCAAATAATATTATTTAAATAGTTAAAATTCTTTTTTCAAAAAACTAAATAATATAATCTTTTGATTAATTACACCTATTCATTTATAGTTATTGGAACACTATAAATATTTGAAAATGTTCCAACACATTTTAGTCATTGTGGATTAGTTGATCTAATGAAGTCCAAGCTAATTTTTTTATATTTAATAAATAATTTATAAAACTTCCACATGATATTATATTTTCCATATTATAATTATATGGAAATTCCAGGTTTGCAAACAAAAATCTTAATAACAAAAAAAGGTTATTTTTCCTCTCAAGCAAAAAATCAAATAGGTTAGGTGACACCGATTTTTACTATAGTAAACAGGTCATTTTCGTATATAGTTAATATTTTAAGGCTATTTATATAAAAAACTAATTATTTATTAATTATAAAAATGTTAAATGGGATTTCTGTTAGCCTCAAAACTTTAGAGTGACTAAAATGGAAATAAATAGTAACTAAAGTGCTCAAAATAATAAAAAATGGATACCCAAAATGAAAACTTATGAATATTGAGTGACTATATTTAAAATTAACCTTAAATCATAGTATAGATGACTCCAATAAAATAACTATAAAATGTAAAATAATAGCATAGATAACTAAAATAAAATAACTATAAAATGTAGTTTATAAAAGAACAAAACTATATGTATTACTAGTGAATATTAAAAAAATAAATTAAATTACTATAAAATATAAAAGTAACGAAACATGGGATGTCGTGACGACGCGCTGTATTCCTCAAGCAAGCAGTCGCGTTTTAGGCTCTAAGCAAGGTTTCGTCTCTCGATTGAACTATGATTACTTGAGGGATATTTTAGTTGTTTTAGCCTTTCAACATTAACCTATTTAAAGAGATCATTGCATCCTTATTTTGAGAGGCAATTAAAGATGTAGTACTACAGGGCTTTTTTTTTAGGGGCGACAAGATGTAGTTGCAGATGAGTTCTATTTCGATCTGGCTTCCATAAATCGTCTCCGGAACCCTCCCCAAAAGTTCGTCGCATACATCTCTCCAATTGGCTGCGTGAATTGACCCAGTGACTACATGCCCATCCACCGGTAACACGAGTTGTAATTGCATGTCCTCTAAAGTAATAGTACACTCGCTACATCGAAGATGACATGTGTGCATCTCGGGTCTCCACATTTCCACCAAAGCACTTACGAGTGTCGGGTCCAACTTACACCCCTTACCTCCAAGGGCCACGTGCGAAAAACCAACATCTCTCAAGTAGGGTTCAATCAAGGGTAATGAAGGAGCGGGTAGATTACGAATATAGACCTCCAAAATTCGATCTTCCGCATATATAAGTAAAAAATATACAAAATATTAAATTAAAATATAACAAGAAAATAGAAAAATTAAACAATATTAAAATATAATAAAAAATTTCTTGCCATTTGCAATTGATTGACGAAAATGTAGTTGTCATCAAAACGGATTATAGATCTGGCCATTGCTAATTTCGAAAAACACAAAATAATTTCTAATAGAAAAAATAATTTATGAAAATGTTAAGATAATTTTAATAAAAAAAATCAAATTTAGAGATAAATAAAATTTGAGTGAGAATTTAAGAGATAGTTAAGAGAAATTTGAGAGAAATTTGAGAATGTGAGAGAGTTGGGATTGAATTGTAAGAAAAATGAAATGGGGGGGTTATATAGGAAAAAATTGGACTGTTGGGGGGTGGGGGTCCAACGACTATTTAATTAGCCATTGGAGAAAGTATTCGTTGCTGGAAACGTTTTCTCAAAAAACGACCTATTCCCTTAGTTTTTTCAATTTTTTTTTTATTTTTTGGCATTTAATAATAAAATATTTATAACAAATACTAATATTTTACGAACTCAATTAGAATATTATAAAGTTTAAAAACCAATTTAAAATTTAAAGTATAGTTTTAAAGATATTTGGAATAATTAATTCATAAAACCTTTTTAATCTCTTATTATTTCAAAATATAATTTCATTTTGATTTGATATGATCACATACAATTTTTTTATTAATATATAATATTAATTATATACAATATAAAATTATATAATCTTAACAATATTTACATAAAAAATACTAATAGAAAATCAATTTAGAATAGGGAGAGAGAAAACACATTTTGAGGGCTTTTCCATGTATTTTGGATTTGTTTTTATTTCTTTAAACATTATAATAAGGTGGATTAAAATTTGGTTGAAATATGTATTTAAAAAAATGTATCACATTGATTCCTAAATAGATATGAAATTATGAATTAATTGAATCTAATTAAAAATTGATTAAAATTAATTAAATATTGATTGAATTAATTTAATTAATATTTTTAATATTTTTATTTTTATAAATTTATTTAATGGAATTTCTAAGTTGAATCAACTTAGATCGAAGGATTACACATTCGGTTCAGAAAACAAAGCCCATAAGAGCTATTAAAGGCAAAGCCAAAGTCCAGTCTGTAAGCAAAGCTTAGTGAAAATGGAGAATCACGAGGAAATTTTGAGGGAAGTATTCGGTGAATCATCAGACAGCGAAGACTTGGATCCCCAAACGAAACATCATCAAACCGGAGACCCAATCCCATCATGGGAACGGATCAAGGAAATCAATGGTTTATGGCTATGCAGAGGCTTCCTTTCACCTCAACACCAATCCTCTCTGGTTTCCGCCGTGCTAAACGGTTCTTTTTCTTCCTCATTCCCCCCTTTTTTTTCACGTCTCGAGCGCCGAGTCTTCGCTGATAAATACTAGTGTTTGGTGTTTGATTTTGTTGCAGAAGGGTGGTTCAACGAAGATTCTCACAATCAGGTTCGTGGATCCATTTTTTAGCAGCTTAGCCTATATATTTTGTTCCTAGCCGTTAATGTCTGAATTTAAGGTGTTTGAGGGACACAATTAAGTTAATTAGTCTGCAAATTTGGGTGGGATGATAGAATTGTCATTGATTCATGGTTGAAATAGATTTGTCTTTGTATCAATTTTGTCTTAAAACTGTTTCTGGACTGGTTTATCTAATCATCACTAGCAATTCAATTTAGTTCAGTAAAATTAGCAATCTCATCAACATGTAGTTTATTATGCAATTATCGAGTAAAACAAATGATTCATGAACTTTGGAATTTATATAAATGGAAGAACTATATAGCTTTGGCAAATGCTAGGGCCTTGGATTTTGAGTTTCATCATGCATAATAGTCATGGCTGTATTTTCAGCCCTACCATGTGTGTATACCATTTGTGGATTTTGTCAGGTTTTTTCCAGTTTGGTCCGTTCTTCATATATTGTGCTTTGTATTGGTTTGATTCCTTATTGATAGTAAAACTTCCAAAAATTTTGTTATGCTCCTATAAATTGTATGTCATTTTTGCTAAATAAATAGGAAAAAACTACCTTGCCGAGTTAGGTTTTATATTTTTGTTTCTCGAATCGGACTGATACGCTTTCCTGATAATATTGCTATTACTTTCTGTCGGATTTATGTTCTTAATCATTTTTTTTTCAGGCCATGAGATTTGGAGATCTTCCTGCATGGGCTATTGAGCTTTCTAGCTCTATACGTGAGGCAATCTTCCTTGAGGATCACGTATCTGAACCCATAAACCCGGTTACCTCCAATGGGGGCACGAAACCCTGTATTTTACCATCAAATTTATTGTGGAGAGAACCTCTGTTTGATCAACTAATTGTGAATGTATACCATCCAGGTGAGGTGCGGCATTATGGAGTTGTTTATGTTGTTCCATAATCAATGTGAAAAGTATTTTTTAACTGTTACATTGTGCAGGGAATCTGTGCTCATGTCGACCTCATGCGATTTGAAGATGGAATTGGCATTGTGTCATTAGAGTCATCATGCGTGATGCATTTCACCCGAGTTGAAGAAGGTGGTTCCGACATTGTGCAGCATCGTGAAAATCATCCACTCACGACCAAGGTTCCTGTTCTATTGACTCCAGGTTCTCTGGTTATAATGTCGGGAGAAGCTCGATACCTATGGAAACACGAGATAAACCGCAAGCCAGGGTTTCAAATGTGGGAAGGGCAGGAATTGATGCAGGAGAGGAGAATTTCCATAACCTTGAGAAAGCTGTGCCAGGTCGACTAGCTTGTCATCAAGCATGCGCTTTATTTTTTCTTTTTCTTTTAATAGTTCCGATTACTTATCCAATTTTGGACATTCTCTAGTTCTTCTGTTTGCCAGCTTTGAATGGGGAACACTAGGAAACGTGTTCCATGTTTGAATACTTGAATGTTTTGGGCTCCTGGGAGTTGATTGACATGTGCTTGTGAATACGAATTGAAGCTTTTTTTTCAGATTGGTGGAAACCAACTAGAGAGCAAAAAAGTTGCCAAATCTTTCTATTTTACCTTTTGATGTTCATTTTATGGTTTATGAAACTAATTCTATTGAGATCAATTCCAACTTCTTTCCGAGACTCGTGAAGGATTCTCCATAAAAGGGAAAAAGTAGAACGTGCCTCGAAATTTTCTTTTTTCTCCATAAAAGGATGCAAGATTCTTTAAGAAATAGTGGTTGATGATGGATCGAGAAACAAATGAAGTTAAAAATCTCAAACTACAAAACATTCCATTGAAAAACATGCTAAAATGGACAATATCTACAACAAAACCATGATAGGAAAATCAAAAGGACATGTGTTTCTTTCTAAGCTATCTAATGAACAAACCAACAACCTGATCTTGTTCATAAGAGGAAAAAAAAAAAACAAATATTATTTCTTGCAGAACCAAAGATGGTGGTATATGCTTCAAAGGAAGACAAGTTTTAGATTTACGGTGGCCAAAAACGCAGCCCACGCCAAACAAGGCATAACCGAGTTACCAGCAATCGGATTCACCTTTCTAAAATCTCTTGAACACCCGACCAAGGTCCCAACCATCGCCAAACTCACAAGCAACCCAGCCCAGCTAGCTCCCATCCAAAACACAGTCGGATGCCAAGCCATGCTCAATCCTAAGTAACCCAAATAAAGAGACAAAGCCGTCGGTTTAACGTGGAACCCACCTTCAACCCAAACAAACCAAGCTGACAGCCCCATCACGAAGCTCGAAGCCAAGCAACCTGTATGTAAAAGCCACAAAGGAGGGAACCAGAAAGGTTTGGCTAAAGAGGCGTAACCACGACCTGAACCAAACAAGTATATGTTTAACAAGGTGAGAGACAAAGGGAAGGAAACTGCTATGACTAGTGATCTTAGCCCACGTTTGGCCATTGCCATTCTTTTTTCTCGCCTGTTTGCTCTGCTCTTTTCGTTGGAGGTGGTGGTGGTAAAACGAGGGTCATCCCTGGAACGGAGTTTCAGATTCTGGGATTCCATGGGAGATGATAATTGGGGTCTGAGTTTTATGATGAGAGAGGGATTTCAGGGGAGGGGGTTTATAAAGAGGACAGCGTACGGAAGCGAGGAAAAGGAGATGACAGGTGGGGGGAGGGAAGTGTTGAGGGGTGGACATTCGGACAGTGATGGTCACACACGTGGATGAGAAACGTGGCTCCTTTGGTTCTTGGGGGACGGCTTTAGTGTCGACAAAAAATCTAGTGCTTTTTGGAAAGAGACAACACAGCTTTGATGGATTTGTCATAGGATAACCATCGGTGATTTATTAACCAAAAAAATAATAAAAGAACTGGACGAGTTCTGCTGCTGCATTCAACAGTTTTGGATTCAGCTTTTGTCTGAAAAAATGGATCCCATGTTTTTTAAGGTTCGTTTTTGGGTTCTGATACGTGTTAAGAGCTAAAGACTTGTTGGCCACTGTTGTTCTCCTGCCCAATTATCGAGCTAACACTTGCTGCCTGCCCAATTATCAAACTTGCTCAATATGATCAAATTCATCCATCAAATTTTAATTAAATCGATTTTTTTTTCTAATTTTTAAAGATTGGGCTGATCGGCCCGTCAAACAGGACCAATTTGCAGGTGTAGCCCAAACTAAGAGGTCCACAATCAAACCCAAGTGTATCCAACTCTTTCATTTTCCTCCGTTTGTTCTCTGAAAACTCGTGCATTCCAGTTTCTTTCTCCTTCGTCAAGCCAACACCAAATTCAACCCAAAAGCAAAAACAGCCATGACAGTACAAAATTCAACCTCTGCTCATGCCAAACGCTCTCGGAAAAAAGCTGCTTCTTCATCTTCTTTGATCCCCAAATTCATGAAAAACCCCAAAACAACAATGGCGTTGGCTTTACTCATCATTGACTCGCTCCTCGTCTCCTTCATCATCGCTTACGTCCCTTGTAAGATAACCAAAATCCCATCTTCACTGTTTTTTTTTCTTTTCTCTTCCCCGTATAATTGAACTCACGATGACTTCTCACGGTTTTTTAATTTTCAGATACGAAGATAGATTGGGACGCTTACATGTCTCAGGTGTGGTACTTTTTTTTTTATACTAATCAAGCTAATTTACTTCATGGGTTAATTCGGCTATTCGTTTTTATTTGATGGGATAATGTGGAATTAGTGTTTATTAAGATGACAGGTAAGTGGGTTTCTTGGAGGAGAAAGGGATTATAAGAACTTGAAAGGAGACACTGGACCGCTTGTTTACCCAGCTGGTTTCCTTTATGTTTATTCTGCTATTCAGTATGTTACTGGAGGACAAGTTTTTCCAGCTCAGGTGATCTTAGTGCTTAGTCAAATTGAATTTTCTTGTCTGTGATCTGTGCATTATTTATGCTTACTTCCATTTTGTTTTTGGTTGCAGATTTTGTTTGGGATTTTATACATCATAAACCTGGGCATTGTCTTATTAATCTATGTAAAGACCGATGTGGTATGAAATTTGCTTTTGTTTACCGTTCAGGCATTAATATACGGCTATTTTTGCTTTTTGTTACTGATTAGTTATATGATTTGGTATGTAAAATTCTTAAAGCTGATAAATATATTTCTTTGTCTGAGTGCTCTGAAAGTTCGAAAGTAGTAAACTCGAGATTGGTGATTTAAATGAAAATGTTCTTGATTGTTAATGTTTCTTACTCTGTATTTCGTTGTCTTGGTTTTCTATATTATCGTTTATTGTTCTTAGAACGTCTTTGCAGCTTCCGTGGTGGGCTCTTATCTTGCTTTGTCTTTCAAAGCGAGTTCACTCAATATTTGTGCTTCGTCTGTTTAATGACTGTTTCGCAATGACACTCCTCCATGCTGCAATGGGATCTATTCTTTTTGGATGGTGGCATTTGGGGTTGATTATTTTTAGGTACTATGCTCATTTTATCAGTAGCAATTTCCCCTTCTAAGAAGGAAAAGAAAAGAAGTGGATCCTACTTTGCCTTTTTTTTATGTGTAGTGCTGCTGTTTCGATAAAGATGAATGTCCTACTCTATGCTCCATCTCTTTTTATACTCATGCTAAAGGTGCATTAACTTCTGCTTGATTACATTTTTCTAGTTATTAGCAACTAGGTTAGATATTATATTTAAAACAGTTCTGTCTTTCTTTGTTATCACTTCTTATTACAGGCTATGAGTATCAGTGGGGTAATATCAGCCTTAGCTGGTGCGGCACTTGTGCAGGTGTGTCAACTATTCCTCTTTGGCCCTTGAGGACTTACTATTAGCATTAAGAATTTCCTGTTAATCGAGATTTCTATTTCTATTTCCCTTCCTTGCTTTATAGATTACATTCTTTTCCTTTCTTAACACGGGAAGTAAATATAAATCTCCATGCATCTTAACTTATTTTCAATGTGGTTAGGTGAGTTGGACTACTGCACTTAATGTTTGTGGCAGGAGGCATTGCCTGCCAGTGTGTTGATTCTTTTCTACATACTCAGTAAAGGGTTCTGCAGATTGTGCTGGGGCTGCCATTTTTATTATCATTTCCAATTGAATATATATCACGAGCCTTTAATCTTGGACGTGTCTTCATCCACTTCTGGTAATTTTATAGTATTGAAAATGCTCACCCTTCCCCTTAGTTGCCGGGTACTAACATATTGACAGGATTAATCAGTGCCATTTCTCTGAATGGTGGTAAATAAAAATATTGTTTATGTAATTTTTCTTTTATTATTGATATTTCAAGTAATATTAGCTTGATAGCCCCATCAGGCTGGTTACATATTATGTTTTCTTTTGTGCATGGGACTATATATTGTATTGCTAGATCAAAACATGACCTAAAGAATTCCGAACTTGAGAAATTTGTTCTTCATAAATCATTTTGATAAGAAATTATTTCTTTGATCTCCTTAAGGATTGTGTGCCCTTTTGCAGTCAATGAACTTAAATTTTAAAACTCATGCAAAAGCACTCCATGGTGCATATGCGTTGTAATGTTCGTTCTGTTACTGCTTTTGAGGGTATTAAACATATTTTGAGTAGTTCGATTCTTAATATAAACTTGCCTCTGAAAAATATAGCTTTTCATACAAAGAGCTGTATAGATTTTAGGGGTCAGGAGTACTGTTCTTTAGTAACTTTTTGAAGGGATAAAGGTTTTTCTTTTAGCCAATTAAGCGATAAAGGTTCAAGATGACATTTCCTAACAGGTGGTTATATGCATGAGCATGATTGTCGTTTTGTATGTTAGAGTGGTTTGCACTTTGCACTTCATTGTTTTTCAGACAACTTTTTCTGTATTTTACTTGCACAACGATGGGTGTTGTTGAGTTCTAACTTTGATATTTATCCTTTGGCTAGGTCTGTCAACTTCAAGTTTGTTCCCGAACCTATTTTTGTGTCAAAGGAATTTGCTGTTTCTTTGCTGATTGCTCACCTTGTATTACTCATGCTATTCGCTCATTATAAATGGTGCAAGTAAGTGTAATGGCTTATGTTCTCAGTAAAAAGCGATAAACATGTGATTATGAATAATTTTTTTTTTCAGGAAAATGTAATTTGGGGAATGTTTGTGTTATTTATCATAAAATTTCTAGTTTTTAGCCTTTTAGGCTATGTTGTTGCCTTGTATCTTGTATACATCATGTTGATTGCTCTTATATACGGCTTGCAGGCATGAAGGTGGGGTTTTTAAATTTTTGCGCTCGAGGATTAGTTTCTGTTCAGTAACATCTTGCTCTGCATGGCCGAAAACCCTCAAGAAAGAACGTAAGTTATGACCCTTCCATGGGTTCTTTTTTGAAAAGAATCCCTTTATTCATTCTGTTTCTCTTCATTGCAATACTAAACTTGGTGGAAATGAATCCAGATATCGTGACATCGATGTTTGTTGGAAACTTCATTGGCATTATATGTGCCCGGTCATTACATTATCAATTCTACTCGTGGTAAGTGTTGTGCTATAGTACAAGTATCTGGATAAGCACTTTTCTAGTTTATGTATAATCGGTTCTTTCTCTACATAAATCTTATACATGGAATCAGACCATTTCTGAACTCTCATCTGATTGCAGGTATTTCTATAGTTTGCCTCACCTTCTGTGGATAACACCTTTCCCTACGCTGCTTCGGTAAATTCTTTACTCCCAACGCAGATTTGAATAAAACTGGTTGCAGTTAGTTCCATGTAATAATTCATGAATATTTTGTTTGTCCAGCGTGTTGATTTTCGTAGGAATCGAGCTGTGCTGGAACATATTTCCATCAAACTTGTATTCATCTCTCCTACTCCTTTGTCTTCACTTACTTATACTGTGTGGTTTATGGTATTCTATGGCTGAGAATCCTTACGAGAGCGATAAATCAGATAGTCGAAAGGTAAAATGAAGCGCGCGCGGCCAGCACATTCGATGAAAAAAATTGAACTGTTTTATCAAAAGCTTTTACGAGGCGGGAATCCAGTCAAACTGTATCTTTCTTTCTTAAATTCTTAATTTACACTTCACAGATAGGAAGGGGTATGGGTGCATGTGTGTGAGTCATGTGGCTAGAATCATGATGTACTTCCTTTTGTTTGGGCCAGTAATCATTATGTACTTCAGTTGGATGAAATGCTTGTCTGAACTTTCTTTATTTTAGCAATTGATGAATGATGATGAATCCATTCCCTTGAGAAAAATACAATACGATTAGACTTTCACTTGAAGGCACCCATTACCTAATATTTTAATTTTGAATCCACTAGGTGCTCCCTCGCTCGCTGAATTTTCCCTTTTCGCATTCACAGAAATACCCTTCACATTCACATATAATTACAAATTCGAACATTACTTCCAAAAACTTTCTTTTTTATTAATTTTTTAAAAAAAATTGTATTTATATCATAAATTTATGGAGGTTGGGTGTAGAATGTATTGTTGATATTTTTATATAAAATTTAGAATAATAATATATTACCATTCCTTTTAAAAAAAAAATAAATTTATTACATAATTTAAATATAAACTATTTATCACGAGGGAGTGGCAGTTGCGTAAATAAAAGGTGCAAGCCGGGATGAAAAAGGAAGGGGACCACCAGCCTATAAAAAAAGGAGAGCGAAGCCACAAATTTTAATTTCGCCCAAGTTTTCAAATTGAAGCTACGGGTCGGGTTAGCAACGGGGGAGCATCCAAAGATCCACTGCAAAACAATGGTTAATGTTACTCCCTTTCCTTTCCTTGTTCTTCTTTGTTATTTTTTTTTACAATAATTTGAACTGATAATCTTCCTCATTATCACTTTGCTCCAATCCTTTTTAATTACCCAGAACGCTACGATCTAAACTCATAATCCTCATTGTTAATAAAGGATTTTGAAATAATGAGCGACTTGATTTAGATCCTTTTTTTTTCTCTAAAACTCGTGGATCTTTATGGATTTTGACGCTTCATTTGGATTTTATTATTATATATTTGATTTAGTCACCTTTAGTTTTTCTGGATTAAAAATGTTCGTGCCTTGAAACGCTGGCGTTCGTGTTTTAATTTATGGGAGCTCTATTATTAGTTTTAGTGTAGTTTTTATTACTTTTTTTAGGTTTTACTTGTTCTGAAAGCCGAACTTTAATTAATTGCGTAGAACTCCTTGATCTTCTTGTTTTTTTTTTTCCTTGAGCAGCTTCCGCCAAAGTTCAAAAGAAATTTTGATTATTTGTGTAAAGTTCGTTATAGTACATTTTCAGCGTAGTTAAGGATTTAATTTTGTTGTAAGGTCATATGCTAATGATGTGTTGTATGGCCGCTGACTGTTATACTCTTTGTAGGATGGGCAAAATTCGGATGACTCAAAGCAAAGCACTGCTGATATGACTGTTTTTGTGAGTTCCTAATCTCTCTCTCTCTCTCTCTCTCTCTATATATATATATATATATATATATATTTTATAACATGATCAAGAACTGCTTTTAATGTATGTTTTTTTGCTAGCACCAGGAGGGCAGAACCATTGCCAGTTTTGATTAATTAGGAACATTTTAGATTGCCTAGTCGGATAATAATCTCTAATGGATATAAATCAGCAGTGATTTGCTTAGGTTTTTGATTTTCCCTTACTTATATAAGTCTTTGATAATGATTTCTTGGAATTTTATAGGTGCAAAATCTTCTTCAACAAATGGTGAGTGAGTTATAGTTGGACCCTCTCTTGTTGGATTTTATGTCTGTATTGACAAAGATTTTATTTGCAGCAATCTAGGTTTCAAACAATGTCTGATTCCATTATCACCAAGAATATCCTTTCACATGTTCTTTCATAAGATAACAACTTTGTCAAATATATCAAATCTCACTAGTAAATGGTTTATCGTATTTGGTAATGAAAAATTTGTCTAGTTTTCTTGTTGAGCTTTTAATTTTATTGTTACATAAATAGGTTGGATTGTCTAAATATTAGTTATGTACATTTGCCAACTTATGGGGAAATCTTAGATTATAAGACTAAGATGCTTTTTGAGACAATGATGTGAACCTCTATCTAATAATTGTTATGTTGGCCAGATTTGAAGAAGTTCAAAACTTGGTCATGTTTCACACTATTATTAGCATTACTTTAAATGAAAATAGTATTACCATTTAGCGTGGGACAACTATTGTTTACTTAACTCCTAAGTACTCGACGACATGGGAAACCGTATAAACGAATTGGAGCAAAGCATCAATGACCTAAAAGCAGAGATGGGAGTGGAGGGCACTTCATCTCCATTAGACCCATCGAAGCAAAAGTCGGACGAAGCAAAGCAAGATGAAGGGTCAGCATAAAACTTGGCCAGAAACTACCACTTGCAGTTGATTATGATTGTATTATCTGGTTTGTTTTTGAGACAAACTAAATATATTGTCAAGAGAGGGACATTACTGAGAGTCCCCCCTTTCCTTTTTTAGTTGTATTAAGTATCTTTCATCTGTGAAACTGTGAGAAAAAAGAGTTATCTGCCTTGAAACAACAATAGATGCACTGGTTGTTTGGCGAATTATAGAGGGAATTAATGAAAATATGATGTTGTTAAGTAACATTCCTGCTTTATCTCAGTGCAAAGCTAATAGATAAACTGCTTTATTCATTTCAGTCTAGATGCCTATGGTGCAGGCAGGTGATTCGGTCGCCGATGCTTGGAAGCTTTTAGCTAAGTTTTACGGTGAGCATCAGGCAAAAAATTCCACCGGGCCTGGTGGCCTTGCCGGTTGTAAACAAGATCTTCAAGAGCTATAGTTCAAAATATGGATATGCAAGGGAATTGACATCCCCCGGTACGATGTTAGTGGTAGTTCGATTTTCTGCTCCAAGTTGCAGTGGCACTATCAAACCTTCATCTTTCACACCACAAGCTCTAAATTGGTTACCCACTTGTGCAGTAAGGTTGTGAAAGTATAAGGCGGCAGTCTTAAATAGGCCTTGTCGTTGAGTAGTGGTCAGATAACTCCATCTGCTGCTGCCTCGATGAGTGCAATTCCAACCAGCTAATAAGAAAATGAAGCAGTCATTTTATATGAAACATATATTAGCAATTTTCTAATTAATGAAATCACATATTAATATAATTTTATATAAATGAGTTTATAATAATATCAATTAGTTTGTTATGAGTTTTATATATGTAAAAATCAATGTTCTAGTATCGGTTGAATTGAAAATAGGCACCTCAGTTGGTATCGTGATTGCTAATAGTTTAAGATATGTTATGAGCTTTTATTTATTTTATTTTTAGTGTAAGGATGAAAAAAGTGTTTCAATTTTTTCAAAAGAAGAAATTAAGTCTCTGCGTATTTGAATTATTAAAATGCATCAAAAAAGTTTTTTGATTTTTGCCCAAATTTTTTTTTTCAGTTATCTTTACCCCGTGCCACGCTGTGGTTGTGACACATGGTAAAAATGATAAAAATTTATTGGAATCAATAAAAAATTTAAAAATGTTCAAATTTTATAGAAATATTTAAATTTTTGAAAAATATAGAAAACTATTTAAAATTTATAAAAAAACTTGTTAAAAATATTAAAAATATAAAAATCATAAAAAGTTTATTAAAAAATATAAAAACTATAAAATTTAATTTCCGCTAAATGTTACATCGTAGTGAAAAAAAGATAAAATATTATTATAATCAATAAAAATAATAAAAATATATAGGGAGAAAATATAAAAAATTATTAAACTTTTATATAAAATATAGAAAATATTTAATATTTATTAAAAATTTTGGAAAATATTAAAAACCTAATAAAAATAGTTGTAAATTTGAGCTTTCTATATGTAACAATAATTTAAAGCAAAAAATAAAAAATAAAAGAAAGGTTGAAACTATCCCATTGGAACTTTTATTCTCGTACATATATATGAAGGATTCAAAGCCTTTCTATTATCGTGTCTCATCGCCTCTTTATTTCTCCACGACGTTCGTATCTTGAGAGCTAAGAAGCTAAGTTGGGTAATATTAAAGAAGGTATTAAATTGGGAGGAAAACTAGGACTTTCGGTGTTTTTAATAAATTTCTATATATTTTTTATACTTTTAATAAATTTGTATATTTTTAATAATTTTATAATATTTTAAATATTTTCAATTTTAATTTATTTATATGTTACTCGAATTACAAAGGTGAATATAAATACAAATGTTTTTAATTTTTTAATTGCCTATTTATATTAAAATATATATCAAATATAAATATTTAAAAAAATTAATTAATTACCTACTTTAACCTTCTTAAGTGCTTAATAAAGAGCTAGTTTATGTTTTTCTTCAACCATTGTGTAAAAAGATATGCAACAATGTCATGTATATGTATTCACCTAATATATATATATATATATATATATATATGTGAAGAAAATTATTTAGTTTTCCTAAAAATATCATGGAACAAAATCAATGAGGTTTATATTAACAAATTAAGTAATTTTTTTTATAGTTTTAACAAAAAATTTTCCTAAATTTTAAATATTTTTCTATATTTTTTTTAATTTTGAATATTTTTATAATTTCTGTATTTTTATAATTTTTTTATTTGATTAAAATTTCATCATTTTTCGTCATGTGTCACAATTACAACGTGGCACGTGATGAAGATAACTAATAAAAGAAAAAAAATATGAGACATTAACCATTAAAGTTAATGGTCAAAGAATTTTTTTGATGCATTTTGATAGTTTAAGTATCCAATTAAGTGTAAACAAAAAAGTAGGGGCTTAATTAATTTTTTTTTTAAATCAAAGACTTTTTACACCATTAAGCCTTTATTTTTCTTTTTTACTTTGGCCTATTGTTATTGTTCAAAATTTAGAATTTGTGTTTAGCGCTCAATCATGGAAATAAAGGACATAAAAAATTGAAAAGCCTCTATTATCAACCAATAAATATACCCATACAACACGTGAAAAATCATTAACTAATTTCAAAAAATATATTGCTCCATAAGAAGACGAGGGATTATAAGGTCTTGATAAATCACAATGTATTTATTCAAAAATTCTCAATGCTTTATTATTACTTAAATGAAAAGACTCTTTATGCTGCTTAGCACGATGACACACTTCACATGTTTTATTTAAATGTTCCCTATAGTTACTAACAAAAGAAAGTAATTTGAGGATGTCCCAAACACTTATGCCATAGCTCCACCAAAGATGAACCTACAACCGAAGCTGCTTTAGCACTTACGATTTAGTTCTTTTTCCTTAATTAAATATTCAAACATAAACATTATTGTACCAAACTTTAATACGACACTCTAATAGCCTCGTAAATATTAAATAAATAATATTTACGAACTCGCACATTAGAATTGTGGTCCTAAAACCACTGTTTTCAACTCCACTAAAAACAGTTTGTTACAACCTTCCTCCTTAGGAAATTTCATGCTTGAAAATTTTTTACTTGAAAATAAGTTCAGATATTGTGACTTCATCGATTCTTCTGTTTCCTATGTAGCTTTCTCAAGACTGTGCAGGTGCCACAAAACTTCACTAGCAGTACCCGTTTATTACGAAGTTCCTTGACCTCCCAAGCTAAAATTGCTATTGATTCTTCTGCATATGACAAATTAGGCTGTAATTCAATATTGTTGGAAGAAATCACATGGGAAGGATCTGACCTATATTGTCTTAACATCGAAACATGAAAAGAGTTGTGAATCTTTTGTATTTCGAGAGGTAATGCTAACCTGTAAGCTACAGGACCAATTCGCTCGACAATCTCATACGACCAGGTAACCTTGGACTAAGTTTCACTTTTCTGTCAAACAGTAATATTTTTCTCCAATGGGAATGTAACGCCCCCATACCCGAGACCGTCGTCGGAGTCGAGTTTGAGGTGTTAATAAACTTAATTTATCACTTAAACAATTTTCAAACCATTTACTTTACCTTTCGGAATAAGCTATTTGTCTGTGTCACAGTCACTAAAAAATTCATATCTCGAGTTAAAAAACTCAAAATTGAAATCTGTAAATTTTCTCAGAAACTAGACTCATATATCTATCTACTAATTTTTTTTCATAATTTTTGGTTGGGCCAATTAGTACAGTTTATTAGTTAAAGTCTCCCTTGTTTCAGTGCTCGACTGCTTTGACCTCTGTCCATTACGAATCACTTTTCTCTCTATACAGAATTCAAATGACTATGTCGTTTATTTTCCTTAAAACTAGACTCAATAAGGAATCTGTACATATGTAGCATGACTCCTAATTATTTTTGTACAATTTTTAATGAATTTCTAAAGTCAGAACAGGGGAGCTCGAAATCACTCTGACCTTGTCTCACATAAATTCAAATATCTCCTAATATAAAAGTCTTTTGCTTACACCGTTTCTTCTATATGAAACTAGATTCAATGGGATTTAATTCCATATCTTATCCAAATTCTAATTCGATTTTCATAATTTATAGTGAATTTTCAAAGTTGAACTACTGCTACTAACCAAAAACTATTTTAGTACATAATATTGCTAACTAGTTTATAACATCCTTACTTCGTTTCATTTAAACTCTATACATGCCATATAAATCTATAACCATAAAACAAAAGCTACCGGAATTGATCTGGATAGTGTGCCTTGTTGTGTTGATCCGATCTACCAACTTCACTTCAGTTCAATCTACATAACAATGTCAACCACACACAAGTAAGCTTATTGAAGCTTAGTAAGTTCATAGGTTTAAAAGTAATGCTTACCAAATATAATAATTCCAAACAATACCAAAACATTTACTAAAGTTTCCTGCCATTCACAACTACTGTTATAATACTTTACATAGTTGAGCTCAACATTAACAACTACTCAATCTTTTTCATTTGGTTCACTTCTCTTGTATTTCTTAATATCAAATTAGGAAACGGCTTATGAAATTGAGTACGTCGTTGTTCAGTGCCACGATTCATAACTCAGTATGGTTTTCCTCATTGAAATACCATACCTACATTTTACAACTCGGTATAGGAAATGCCATACCTACATTTCTTAACTCAGTATGGATTTGATAATACCATACCTACATTTCGCAACTCAGTATGAATGATACCATACCTACATTTCACACTTTTCCATGGAACAATCATGGTCTTCTCCGTCAATTCATCACATATCACGATACGAACGTACTCAATTCCTGCGTTTTTCCTAATTTGGATTACCGCCTTTGTTATTCCATTTTATCACAATTTCCACAATTCCACGACAAATTCATATTTAATAACACATTACATCATTCAATCATTCACAATTAAGCATGAACATTCAACTATATGAACTTACCCGGCTGATTTGTAGAAGATATTGAAATTCAGGGACTATTCCGCAACTTTTTCTTTTCCTCGTTCTTCTTTGGATTCTTGATCTATAATGTAAAATATTTTCACTCATTAGCATTTATTTTATTTCTATTTCACTTCACAATTTATGCTGTTCAACTTTCAAAATTGCACTTTTACCCCAAAATTTATAGTTTTTACAATTTAGTCCCTGCTCAATTCACCCATCAATTGAACTAATTTTTCTCAATTAACACTTTATTTTATCATTATAAACTATTTCACAACCTTTGATATTCTGAATTTCAACACCAACCTCTAATTCACAACTTTTTCACAATTAGGTCCTAAATACCATTTTCTATCAAAATCACTTAATAAAACCACCTTAATATGAAATTAGAACTTAAATTTCATAATAATTCACCATAAACTTCCCTTAATCAGCTAGGATAACTTCCAATTTCACCCACCAAATCAAAAACTAATGAATTCTATAAGTGGACCTAGTTGTAAAAGTCATAAAAACATAAAAATTATCAAGAAAAAGCAAGAATTAAACTCACATGATGTAAAAATATGAAAAACCAGCTTTCTCCAGACCTTATATGGCGTTCTGGCTGAGAAATATGAAGAGATCTCTAGATTTCTCAATTTTGTCCTTATTTTATATGTTAAAATTATGAAATTTCCAATTTTGCCCTTATTTCCCTTATTTTTCTGCTGATTTTCTTACCCTTGCCGTCCAACCTATTCAGTTTTAGGCTTAATTGCCCTTTAAATCCTCTTTCTTTTAACACTTAAGCTATTTAATCCTTCTAGCAAATTTTGCATTTATTACAATTTAGTCCTTTTTATTTAATCAATCACCCAAACGATAAAATTTTCTAACGAAATTTTAACACCACATTACTAACACTCCATAAATATTTATAAAAATATTTTCGGCTCGATTTTAGAGATCGACCCTCGATACCTCATTTTCAACTTAATTCATTTAATAATTTCTCTTTTAAATTTTAATTTAACCTATTAAAGTATTTCTAATATTTCATTCACTTCTAAATATTACTTTATTTTAATTTCCTAATCGTACTTGTCAGATTTAGTGATCTCGAATCACTATTCCGACACCACTGAAATTTTAGGCTGTTACAGGGAAACTTTCAAAAACATTTTGTCACAGATATGAAATTCAATATCTTTTCTTTTCAAGTTTGCGTACGATTCTGATGGTCAGAGGCGGCTTTCAAATAATCTCGAATAACACAGACTTTATCTTTAGTTTCTCGAATAAAATCTATCCTAACTAACTTGCTTTTGCTCAATTCTGACTAGTATAACAAAGTTCTACGTTTTTTTCCATATAAAGCTTCAAATGGTGCAATTTTAATACTGGACTGATGGTTGTTATTATAGGCGAATTCGACTAAAGACAAATATTTTTCCCAACTACCTTTAAACTCAATGATACAATATCGCAACAAGTCTTCCAAAATCTGTATTACCCGTTCCTACTGTCCATCTATCTGTGTATGAAACGTTGTACTAGAATTAAGTTTAGTACCCAGATCCTCATGAAGTTTATCCCAAAATCTAGAATTGAATCTTGAGTTTCGATCAGAAATAATAGACAACAACACTCTGTGTAATTTAACAATCTTGGATACATACAACTTAGCTAGCTTTTTAAGTGAGTAGTCTGTTCTGATTGGAATAAAATGAGTTGGTTTTTTCAGTCTGTCAACAATAACCCAAATCAAGTCTTTCTTCTTCAATGTCAAAGGCAATCTAAATACAAAATCCGTCGTGACTCACTCTCATTTCTATTTAGGAATCATAACAGGCTGTAATAATCCAAACAAGACCTGATGTTTGACTTTAACCTGTTGGCATACCAAACATTTAGCTACAAAATCAGAAATCTCCCATTTCATTCTTGGCCATCGATACATCTGCTTCAAGTCACAAAACATTTTAGTATTACCCAAATGAATTGAGTATGTACTACTGTGAGCCTCAGATAAAATGTCTTGTTTCAATTCTGGATAATTTGGAACACATTATCGGTTGCGAAAGTATAAGGTACCCTCATTACCAACACTAAATTCAGTAGATTAGTCATTCTGAATCTGTTCACATTTAGCTCGCAATTTTGAGTCATCATTTTGCAACTCCTAGATTTTCTGAAGAAACAACAATCTAGCTTTCAATTCAGCTAAAATAGACTCGTCGCGATTTAAGGTCAATTGAGCGTTCAACTCTTTCAGTGCAAATAAAGCCTTCCGACTTAAAGCGTTAGTTACAACATTAGTTTTCCCCGGGTGATAATCAATTATCAGATCATAATCTTTCAACAGCTCAAGCCATTTTCGTTGCCTCAGATTCAATTCTTTTTTAATCATCAAATATTTTATGTTTTTGTGATTGGTATAAATATGACATTTCTAGCCGTACAAGTAATGTCACCAAAATTTCAAAGCGAAAACTATCAGGACCAATTCTAAATCGTGAGTCGGATAATTTCTCTCGTGTGGTTTAAGCTGTGGAGAAGCCTAAGCTATAACCTTTCCGTCTTGCATCAATACACAACCTAACTCACTGAGCAACACACCACTGTAAACAACATATTCTCTCCTGGATACAAGTTGAATCAATACTGGAGCTTCTGTCAATAAAGCTTTCAGCTAGTCAAAGCTCTGTTGAAATTTATCCTATCAAACAAAATCAACATTTTTCTACAACAACTTTGTCATCGGTAAAGCAATTGTGGAGAAGTTTTTAACACATCGTCAATAATAACCAACTAAGCCTAGAAAACACTAACCACAGATAAACACACTATCGTTTATAGAATAAATAAAACACCAAAAATATAAGAATTGAAAACGATAGTGTCCTTAAGTGCACGGGTCAAATTGTAATATAGTTTGTACAACGAAATACTTAGAAGTATTCCGAAAATCGTATCCAAGGGAGGATGAAATAAATAATGAAAATACTTTTACAATAACAAGTCTAAGTAGTAATAGCTAATTTCTTTTAAATGAATAGAATTTCTTTTTCTTTTCTTTTCTTTTCTTTTTTTACGTTCATCCCCCAATTTTCAACTGCTCCCACATACTTATTTTAACCGTTCCACCAGATTATCTTTCCTTTCGATTTTTTTTATAACCTTTTAACCTTAAACTTTTAACCCTTTCTTAATTGTGGCATTTTTAAAATTTTTACTTTTAAAAATTTATTTTAATGTATTAATAAATGTTAAAATACACTCTAAGCCATTGTACTTTTTCTATATTTGAAATTTAGTTTTTTTTACTTTTATTTTCAATAATTTAGTCTTTTTACTTTTTAAATTTAAAAATTCAAGTCCAATTGTTAATACAGTTAAAATTCTTTTTTTTTCTAAATTTGTTGGTATGACATTTTGAAATTAAAAAAAATCACTTGATAACCATGTAACAAAAAGAAAAAAATAATGTAACAAAAAATAATATTATAACAGACTTGAATTTAATAAAAGAATTTTAAAAATGTTAACAAATGAATTTTTGAATCTAAAAAGTAAAGGGACTAAATTCCTAAAAATAAAAAGTATGTGGACTAAATTCTAAATGTATGACGAGGACAGAGACTTAGAGCATGTTTTAATCATAAATAGAATATAAAATAAAAAAAAATCTATGAAATAATAATATCTGAAAAATATGTAACTTAAACTTAACTAATAATTTTATCACACAAGTGTATGTGTGGAAACAACATTTTTTGAACAAAGGTCCCGATTCAAATTAAGTTCTTATAAAATTTAGTTATTTTTTTAATATTTTTGTAATTTTTATTTTTTCTATAGTTTTGTACTCATTTAAAATGAATTTGGACAATTGGTTGTATAGAATTAAATGAATTTGGACAACCATTTATCCAAGTTCATTCTAGATGTATATATTTTCATTAATTTTAAAATAATATTTTAAAATCTTTAAAAAATTTCAAAACTTTTTACTAGCATAACATGCGACATCAACACCGTTAACAATTAAACTGATCAACTGACGGTTTCCATTAATGGAAGAGCCTAGTTAAATTCTTTTTATTATTGAGTCTCTATGAGGTGTTGAGAGGGTCTTCGATAGTTATTCATTGAGAAAGAATACTCTTTTTTGACTGAAATAACAGTTACATCCTTATATTCTATCAATTTGTCTAAACGGATACTGATTGTTTTGGATGAAATAAAAATTTATTTAATTTAAAATAAAAATAATTTTTATTTTATGGAATTACTTTTCAAAATTAAAATTAAATTCAATTTTTAGGATTTTTTTATAACACATGATAACATAGTACTGTTTTAATAAAAAAGGTCATGAAAATTATTTGAAATATGACTTTATTAAGTGACCAATCACATTCAGATAAAAAAAAATTCCGTGGTGAGTCTTTATTTAAAAAATTATTCCATTTCCAATCTGGTAATCGCAAAATTATTATGATAAATTGTTTTACAATGTTAAAATTATTTTTATAATACTTCTTGTAACAAATAAATAAATTTTCATATATAAATATTTTTAAATTTATTAAATTAAAAAAATATTTTAAAAACTTTCAATGAAGTATTTTTTAAATATGTGTTTTTTATAAAATTTGATTAAGTAAAATATTTAAAATAAATTGTCAAAATTTAAAAATTTTAACCTTATAATGTCACTTTAAATATTAATATCCAAAATAAACTTATAAATTAAAATTAGACTAACATTTGTTTACCCAAAAAAACTAAAATTACATCATTAGAAAAAGTAAAATTTACAATAAAAAAAATATTATTTCTTGGAAAAATAAAACTTGACGTTAATTTTTAACATTTCAATAATGATAAATTGGTGGTTACCAACAAATTTGATAACCAAATATTAATAAACTAGAAATACTTATTCTACTATTGTCACGTGGAAATTTATTACATGTAAATTTTTTATTGTGACGACTATATCGTCACTAAAAACTTATTTGTTGTAGTGATGTTGTGATGACCAATGCTTCAAAGCTCTCAGCTAAGTTTTAGAGCAAGGATCCGTCGATAAAGTGTCCCAGTTAAACCACGTGGAAAAATTCCACCGGGCCTGGTGGCATTGCCGGTTGCAAATGCGATCCTCAAGATCTCCCTCGCGGACCGTGCATATGCAAGGGAATTGACATCCCCCGACACGATGTTACTACTGGTTCTATTCTCGGCTCCGAGTTGCAGTGGCACAATCACACCTTCATCTTTCACAACGCACCCCGCAAGTTGGTTAGCCAATTGTGAACTAAGGTTGGTGAGATTCCCCACAGTGAAATTAAATGGCGGCACTGTTAAATTGACCCTGGCGTTGAGTTCTGCTCGAAGAGCTCCAAATACTCCAGCCTCATAGAGCGCAATTCCAGACAGCAGCTAAATAAGAAAAATGAAAAGCAGTGATTTGAGATTAGATTCAAAAGAAGAAAGAGGGGAAGAGCCGGAGAGAGTAGTTACCTGTCGTTCATCGTTGCCGACAATCGAAGGCATAATTCCAGCGTAATATTGATTTAGAAAAGAAGAAGCAAAAACAGCTGCGAACAGAAAGCTGTTTGTGTTGGCGTATGGATTGTATGAAGGAGTCGATTTTTTAGTGCCATTCAATATAATGGTGATAAAGATGTTATAAGTTTGTGCGCTTATATCCAACAGTGGCATTGGAATTGGAGCCTTTAGTAGCGTTGTGTTTATGATGACCCTGCAGAATATTAAAAAAAAAAAAAAAAAAACCCAAATCCTTACGGCTATTTTTAACTCTAATAAAGAGGGTTATTAAAAAATATGTATGAAATGATCTCAACCTTAAATGACCGATACTAGCTAAACCAAATTCCTCAATAATCTTACGGGTAGTGTTGTCGAGATTAGCAACGGCAGCTCCGATGGGAACAGGACCTTGGACTAGACCTGGTGATATATCGTTGATTCCTCGGCCAATTGAAGAACGCAAGAAAAGTTCTATTTTATATATGAGCAAGTTCAATAAGAATTCAAATTTCTCTTTGGTGGAAGCCACTTCTGGTCTGCACTCAGGTGGTGGAAGAGAAACAGTATTCACCTTAATCATGGTGGATTGAAATGCTAAAAGCAGAAGAAAAGCATACAAGGATGGTCGACTAGCCATTTTTTTTTTTTGAATTACTTGATTAAAACTTGCTTGTATGAGATTCAGGATGGGTTATGATGATTATCAACTACATTGTTGGTCTCCTTTTATAGAGGGAAGATCTGGTATTCCTTCAAGCATGTGACATTGACATTTTAAAAAAAGGAAAATAAAATAAAAATGTTGCGCTAACATTAATTGCTTCTTAAAGGACATTTAGTTCATGGCAAGACTAAATCGGGTTTGGGCCAGGTCTAAATATGATATTAACATACTTTATGTTTAATTTAAGTTCGATTTGGCCTAAAATTAAGACTTAAAATTTTGCCTAAATTCGTTCATATTTACAAAAGATTAACCCAAATCCATTTTATTAACTCAAATCCATTTTAGGCCTGCTCATATTATTTTTTATTTAAAAAATATTTATATTGTTTTATTTTAATATTTAATAATTTTATACGCTTTTTATTTATTGAAAATTTTTATATAGTAATCTTAATATTTTTTTTAATGTTTACTTTAGAATCATATTATATATTTAGTATAGATTTACTTGTTTAATGTATTCTAGATTACATAATATAAAATATTATAAACTTAAAATAGGTCGGATCGGGCTCGAGCATTGAATGTTCAAGCTTGAGCCTGACCCATATTTTAAACGGGCTTAATTTTTTTACCCAAGCCCATTTTTTGAGTTTAATATTTTTGCCTAAACTCTCTCAAATTTCGGGCTAGCCTTCAAATTTAGTTGGATAGCCCAACCCATAAACAGGTCTACTAAATATCAGATCTCTCGTCATTATTTTTTATTTACAATTTTTTCAACAAATTATAAATGTGTTTCTAATTTATCTTATACCAACTTTAAAATTTTCTTTAAATTAGTTTTTGATTTCATTATTAGAATGGTTAAACATAATTTAAATATATTAATTTATTTCACAATTCAAATGTAATAACAAAATTTAAAATCATATTTTAAGCATTTGTTGCATACAATATAATTTTACTTCAAGTAACATTATTAAAAAATAATTAGTCCTCATTTCCTTTGTATTGCAGGTTATTTTATTAATTAATTTTTTAAATTTATTAAATAATATATTTTTAAAATTTTTAAAAAATATATATATTTACTAATTAAGTGATAATTGATATAATTTATAATGAAAGTCTATTAATTTTGAAAAATAATTTTAAAAAATTACATTTAAAGTAATGAAAATAAAAAAATAGAAATAATTGATAATAAACTATTAAGTAATTAGATAAAACAACTTATCATTCGAAAATGAGTAAAAATTTCACTTATATAGAACCATTGCTTTATATTTCATCGCCTTTGACATAATATTTAATAATATAATGATAAGCAACATTCACAATTATGTATATGTTATTAAAATTAAATAATAGTAAAATTATCGAATATCAAATAATAATGCAAATCATACTTTTTTGTGATGGAAACAAAACCTATTAAATAATGCTAAAATATGATTTTTTTATTAATTTTTTAAATGTTATTTTAACTGAAAATGCATTGCTAGTGCATATATTTATAGGGTTAAATATTAATTTTAATTGATATATAATTGTAACAATAATTAAGTGATAATTAATCTAAAATAATAAATATAACTTAACATGAGTCGAAAGCCTAATTAAGTGATAATAATTATTTTAAATTAATAATTTCTTATGAATATTATCATAGTATTTATTTTATAGATTTTAAAAAAAAATTGAGAAAAATGTCTTCACTTATACTTAGTGGTATTTACAGCTCTTGTAAAACACATGTTTGACACGAGTTCAAATCCTATCACCCTTATCCCCCCACCCCATATATTGTATAAAACAATAGAGAAAATAGATAATACAAAATACTAATCTTTAATTGATCCATTTTTTATCTTAATTTTTTAAAAAGATATTAGTCATATTATTTGTGAAGTCGGGTTTTATATTGAATTGAATTGGATCAATTAGATGCATAATATTTATAAAAAATAATATTTAATTTAATTTAATTATAAAATATATTTTATATTGTTTAAACAAACACACACAAACATGAGGGACTAGTCATATTGTTTGAAGATGATTATCAAAAACACTTTCAATCTCCTTTCAATTAATGGAGGGGGAAAACTGGTATTCCTTCATGCATGCCACGACGTATATCACGTGTAAGGACGAAGTCAGAACAATTTTTTAAGAAAACTAAATAAAATTTTAATTTTTTATAATTTATAAATGATTAAATTAAATTTTTATAATTTTAAGGGGTCAAATTATAATTTTACCTTTACTAATTTAAAATTTTAAAATTTTTTAAAGAGTAATTTTCTAGTTCAGAGAAAACCGGGACCTCCGCCAATCTCCCTAAATTCGCTTCTAACCACATGTAAGTTTGGCTAATATTAATTTTTGTAATAAATGACATATAGTACGTGTCACTTTTTTTTCCTAAGCCATAAAATATTTTATTAATAAAAAATTCTCAAAAAAAGAAAAAGGAAAAGAAATACAAATACAAACCTCTTGCAACAACCCTCATGCCCAAACAAGGTTAGAGGTGCCTACTGAAGAGAGCCCAACATAGAACATCTATCCACTCGTACGCAACACCATGCACTGATAATAAAAAAATACAACCGTGAACTTTGAAAGCAAGAACTCAGCAAAAAGAAGGTAACTCAAGGCTCCAATGTAACTCAGCTAAAAGAAGGTAACTCAGCTAAAAACTTAGTTTGACTTCAAAAAATAAAATAAAATTAAATTTTGAGTTATTTAAATTTTTTTTGCGTTAATTAGAATGAATAATTTAATTTTTTAAGTTTGAGCTGAGTTGAATTTCACAATTCGAATAATTCAAATAATTTGAATAACTTAAATGATAGATTAATGTAAATACTCTTCTTTGATACCTGTTAATTTTGAAAATGAGTAAATTGGTCACTTTCAATAAAAAAATCAAAATAATTTTAAAAATTTCAACATATTTATTGAAACTCTAAAATGTCATATTTTTTAAAATTATAAAATTAAATAATCTAAAAAATCTAAAGAATATATAAAAATTGTTTAAAATTTTAATTTTTTTTCAAAAATACTAATTTTAAGGACCTAAACAAGTAAATTATCAAATCAAGTTTATCATACTAAAATATTTTTTTCTTATTTTACTTTGAAATAGTTTTCAAATACATACGGTTTCAAATTTATGTGTTAACATGAAATTGGTTATAAAGTAACAAGATTTTATTTTTGTAACGCCCCAAATTTTTTTTATGTTTCTGCTATTATTAAACATAAATATCTATCTGTTTCAGTGGTTATGTGTTTTGGGTGTGTGAGATGTCCCAAGTTCAAGTCACAACTTGGGTAAATTTTGGCTTTCTATGAACTAAGTCCAATCTTGGGTTATTAGACTTATAAGCAAAAGTTGGTTAAAATATGACAGAATGGGCTTGTTGGTCTGGTGGTTAAGTAGAGTGTAGGTGTGAGGTAGGTCATATGTTTGAATCTCAGTAGGGACAAGGGTATTATTTTTGCTACAGAATTTCGGCTAGTGTTTAAGTTTGACCGAAAATCTGAGTAGTGGAAGAGGATTTTGGGATTATCAGATTTTCCTGAGCATTATCGTTTTCTCTCTGCAAATTTCAGTTTCCCCAAAACTCCCCACCTTTCTGACGCCATCTCTTCTCCCTTTCTTCTTCTCCTCTCGTTTTTTTTGTTGTCAAACCCGAATTCTTCTTTCCATTCCTCTTTTTGATTCCATCTCTTTTTGTTGGCTACCAGACCTTCGCTTCTGTTGGGTCAATTTTCGTCACACGTTCTGGTAAGTAGAGTTTTTGCTCTCTCTTAATCTTGTTTTTCCAACTTTGATTTGGGGGGTTTTGACGTTTGGCAGTAGCATCTTGCGTGGATTAAGGATCTCATTGTGCTATTGCGTAATCAATTATTTCGAGGTGTTGGGGTAAGTTTTTCATCGCTTAAGGGATGCGTTTCTCATTTTAGATTCGATTTTAATTCGATTGATTAAGTGATAAATTGAGTGAAATTGGTTAATTATAGGTTCTAGAGTGCTCGAGGATCGTTTTAGCATCAGTCGAAACTAGGTGTGTACCTGAAACGCAGAAAATGAGATTCGGTGAAAAGTCGAAATTGCTTGCTGTCGACAAATAAGAGAAAATAGTTTTGGACAGCAACAATAGTCTGATTTTAAAAAATCATAAAAAAATTGAAATTGAGTTAGAGGTTGAATAAAATATCAAATTAAAGCTTATTAAGTCTAGTTTTTCATGGAAGAAATAGTGTAAGCAATACAATTGTAAATTTTGAGATATGATAATTTTTGTGAGATAAGGTTAGAATGATTTCGGGTTCCCCTGTTCTGAATTTGGAAAATCATAAAAAATTGTAAAAAAATTATTATGGATTAAAATTTATATGTTAAAATTATTAATGAGTCTATTTTCAAGAAACACAAACGGGAATATCATTCGAATCCCGTACTAGGAGAAAATAAATTTTTAGTGAAGAAGGGTCGAAACTATTAGACAGCAGAATATGGATGAATTTAAGGAATTAACTGTACTTATTGGCTAAACCATAAATTCTGAAAATTTTATGGTAAGAAGATATTTGAGTCTAGTTTTGAAAAAATTAAGCGGATCTTAATTTGGAATTCTGTAGCTCAATTTATAAATAATTTAGTGACAATGACTCACATAGACAGCTTTGAATGAACATATAAGTAAATAATGAAAACATATATGAATATTTAGCTAGCATGGGTTGCATTAAAAATGACTCACACGGCCAGGGCCACTTTGGGCCATGTGGGCCATATGAGCATGTGAGCCCATTTTTCTGAAATTAACTGTAAGGTTGCACATGTCACCCAAGTCGACTGTGACCTGTCATAGGGTCGGTAAGCATTACTTAGACCCCTGTTTCTGTGATCTATTTATGTGTTGAATGTGTTAGGCATGTAACTCTTAGCATATGTATCTGACTGTTTGTATGACCTATTAAATTGCATTTATAGCATGTCATCCTTTGGTATGTTGCATTGCATTGGGGTGGGTTGATGAAGCTGAAGGAAGTATCTAAAAGGCTTCTAAAGCATGTTATCTGGTAGCTAAGCTACATATTTCTAATATGTACCGCATTTCGGTACTGTGTGGTGTGTAGGGATGGATGGGTGTTACATACTCTATTTCGTGTGTTGGGATGGGTGGGCCGATTTTATCCCCACATGGTGTGTTGGGTTGGACGAAGTTGGTGTGCAGGGCTAGTGCACATGATTTCTGTATGATCTGTTGATTTTTGTATACTGCATCTAACTGGGCTAAGGCCCTAATTTAAATATTTGATTTTGTATCTGATTGGGCTACAGCCCCAGTATATTTCTAATTTTGCATCTTAGTGGGCTAAGGCCCATACTAATTTCTGTAAGGGCTCCGGCCCAGACTGATTATGACTGTGTTCTTTTGTATTACTTTATGCATGCTTTCTGATACGGTCGTTGAGAGCACCAAAAATATCCTACTCCCTGTAAAATAACGAAAAATAATAGTAAAGGGGAAGTAGGGTCGAATCCTCAGGGACCGGATTATACGGATACTTGTTTCTCGAAATCCTGGGCAGAATCGTGCCCAAGAAAACCTGCATTCTTAGAAAAAAATAAAAAAGAACAGAATTTAAGAATTGATTTTAGAAGTGAAAATAAAATAAAAATAGAATTTAAAGTTTACTGAAATTATGATTACGAAAATAATAAAAATAATAAAGAGAGTTTTAAGAGAATAGAAATTCTTATGGGAAGGTTCCAGCGTCCGGTTGTCTCATTCCGCCTTGGGCTCAATCCTCGGCTTTTGGATGATCCTTCTCGACATAAGTAAGCCAGTTATAGTGGAAGAGGACGCCTACGACCACCAGCTCCAAAGATTAGTGTAATAGGGCAATTTTGCCCGGGCCCATGGAATACAAAATAAAACCAAACCCGGTGGCCCATTAACCAGACCCAAATACTAGCCCAAGCATCGGAGCCCAATACCAGCAGCCCAATTAGCCTAAACTAGGGTTTCAGAAATTCTGAAACCCTAGCCTCCTTGTCCCATCCACTAGCTCCCTCCACCGCCACTTTAGCCTCTGCCATCGAACCTACCTCCGTCCCCTCACATCTACTCAAGACCTGCAAGCAATGAATGAAGCAACGTCAGCAAAGAAAGAAACAGTAGAGCAAGAGAGAAATAGAAACAGTAAAAAGAAAACCAAACAGTGGCTATATGTTTCTTTCATTCGGCTATTAAAGCGAAAAAATCAAAGAAAAGTGGGGAGGATTTGGATACTTTCAAAAACGGTATGTAATCGGGGGGCTCGTTTAGGGTTTCATTTTTTTCCATCTCTTCCGGCTAGAAAGAGAGGCAACAATCAGTTGTAAAAACAGATCTTATCTTGTACACAAACTTTCAGAAATAAAAAAAAAGAAACAAAAGAGAAGGTTGTTTTGATTTTCCTTTTTCTTTTCCTTTTTCTGTTGTTATTCCATTATTTTCATTTGCAAATCTATTTTTAAATAGCAAAGTAACCAAAGGGAAAAAGGGACGAAAAGGGTACCTTTCCGTCGTCGAAACCCACCTCTCCGGTGCTAATATCGGGTTAAGAGGCTGCGAAAATAGGGGTTTCGACATTCGGGGGGGTTTGAAGGTGATGCCTTCATCGTGCCTTGGAAGGAGGCCGTTCTCGCATTCCGTCGGCCACCGGAGCCATGGTGGTACGGCGATGGCGTCTCTCTCCCTCTCGGTCAATGGGAGAAGGTTTGGGAGATGAGAGGACGGCTTGGGGGGGAGTTTTCTTTTTGAGTTGGTATTATTGAAAGGAGGCTACTGTTTTGAGAAGAAAAGAAGAGGTAAACGGTGAAAAAAGAAAAAAAGAAACTAGGGTTTAGTATAATAGATGAAACGGCGCCGTTTCAAGGTGCCTAGGGTACCCGATTGCAACCTGACCCGTACCCGGGGAAACCCGCGTGTTTCTAAGCAATGGGCAAATTTCCCTTTTGGTCCTCCCATGTTTTTTGCTCCTCTATATGCGTCCCATCTTATTTTCTTAAATGTGCCCATTACCTTTTTTTCTCTTCCAATTTGATCCGTGTTTTGGCTACTGAAGCACATCGTGTAAAAGCGTGGGATATTCTCCCATTTAGTCCCTTTGCTTATGTATGCGCGTGCAAATAGATCCTCCTCCTTGCATTTTATTCTTAGATTTGCCCCGTGTGTTTGTTTTTAATTTGATTTCAGTCCTTTTGGTTATTTCTTTCTTTTTACTCCCTGCTATGATTCTTTTTAGTATTATTAATTATTATATTACTATTATGTTTTCTTTTTAATATTTTTGTTATTACTAATATATTGTACATATTATTTATATTATTTTAACCATATTTTGCGTATGTATATTATACTTACATATATTTTTCATATTATATTTATACATATACTTTTCAATAGTATAGTTGTATATATATTCTTTTATATTATTTCATATGTATTTTCAATACTAATATATATTTTATATATTACATCTATTTTAAAGTTATATTTTATATATTATACACTATATTCTTATATATATATTATAAATATATTTTACATATTTTTTCTTCATATTTACCTATATATATTTATATATTGTATTAATAATTATTTTTATATGTCATTATTATTCTTAATATACATGTATATATTTTTATATCATATTACTCATTTTTTTGTTATCTCATGCACATACTTTAATTTTATTATGTAAATATTTTCGTACATTACATATGTATATATATTTTTTATATTATGTATATTTTTCACATTATGTATTAACCATTCTTTTACATACTTTTTATATCACTATGAAAATATTTTAAATACTATTTCACGTATGTATATACTAGAATATTATTTATGCAAATATTTTAGTGCATTACACATATACATTTCAACATTTCAAGTATTATATGTATCAATATTTTCGTATATTATGCATGCATGTTTTTATATATAGTATGTACATCATTTTTATATATTTGCTATTTTTTTATATATATTTTTATATTGCACTACATAAATATTTTAAATGTTATATATATATATGCGTATTTTATAAGTATAGGTCTCTTTTAAAGACTATTCCTTTTATTATAATGTATTACTTTTAAAATGTTTATTCAAATTCTTATTGTTTTAAGCCTCTTCATTGTTCACCCGTGTTTGCTTAATACTTGCTAGATTGAATTTGTTTTAGTTTATTTCACACTTTCTCTTAAACTTATTTTTAGTTTTCGAAAGTCAATGTTATTGTTTGCGTAAGATGACATGCTATACTTGTTGTTATTCATACATCCTTTTGGTTATTGATTCATTGATATAATATATCGTTTATGCATTATTGCTCTGTTTCGTATTTTATGATTCCATGTTTATATTTCATAAAAGTCATGTCTAACCCTATTTTATTAAAAATTATTTTATTCCAAGCCTTCAAAAGAGTAACTCGTGTTTGGGTATTTCGAGGAAATCGAGCCTTAACTTACTAGGTTCCGATTTCTCTCATTAAACCCGAACTATCGAATGTCGCTTTTAAAAGTAAAACACGTGAGTTTTTAAATAAAACCTATTCTCAAAACCTCGAAAGGCTACATTCTAACTTACTGAATGTGGCATTCAGTGTTTCGAGATAGGAATTTCGAAATTAAGGTAATATTTTATGTTTTGGAGCTTCGATAAATCAAGCCCTAACTTACTGGGTTCTGGTTTTTCGTTCGACCCAAAATAATTAAATATCCCTTTTCGATTTAAATATATGAACCTTCTAAGCAAAAAGGACGAGCTTAACTTCGAGAAATTGATATGTTGCACCCTAACTTACTGGATGCGACATTTTTATTTCTTTAAAATAAGTGAGCCTCGATTCTTATTTTGATCTATTTAAATGCCCTTTTTAAACAAAGGATCGTATTTTTAAAAATCTTTTCAATCACTCGATGATAGGACATTAATTAATCAACTAGGTACCAATTTTGGGCGTATCGAGGGTGCTAACCCTTCCTCGTGCGTAACCGACTCCCAAACCCGTTCTTTGATTTTCGTAGACCAAAATTAATTATTTTAATAACTCAAAATGTTTTATTAAAATAATTTAAACTGACTCGATCACACCTCGAAAAAGGTCGGTGGCGACTCCATTTTTAAATTTTAAAGTCGATTCCCCTATTTTCAAAAAATGGTTTCGACAATTAGACTTACGATTTTTAGGGAACCTGACTCTAGCCAGAAATTCTATGCTAGATCAACGCTTCTCAATGGCGAATCCCACGCCATTTTGTCTCTTTGGCTCACCAACCTCTGACGCAGTAAGTTGATGAACCGACGGTGCAACCTCTCCAAAACACACAAAGCGGCCTCCTTTGCATATGTTGAAAGGTTACTTCTTAAGGGCCATGGACGGAAGCGTCAGCCCGTAGTACGGAGAAACGATGAATACTTGGTAGAAAAGGGGTTAAGTATGGGTTCTAAGCCTCAAGAACCTTTTGGGGAAATATTGACAACTTTCGGCTAGAAGGGTTTTAGTGGCTCATGATAATTATAGGAAAGAACATAAATAAAAATATGAAAAAAGAAAAATTTATTGAAAGGAAATATGGAAGAACAAAAGACTTAGGGGGAGAGTGTTTACAGAAAAAGATGGACCAAATTAGAGTCACTTCACCCCCTATTTATAGTGCTAGAAAGAAATTTTAGTTTAACTTAAATTCCTAAAAGATAAATACATTTAAATAAAAAGTAATTAAAATAAAATCCTAATAATTATCCTAACAATAATTATCCTAATAAAATAAAATAAAATAGAGTCTTCCAAAATAAAAGCTCTGCTATTTGCTTTTAAGTCCTTGTGCCTTCCATGTTCGCACTTTTGGCACCAAATTTGTCCCACGTTGCATATTGGCCCATTTAATCTCCAAATTGACGCTTTTTCCCTGGAATTTACTTTTTGCCTCCAACTTAGTCCCTAAAAGATAAAAAGACATAAATAGCTCAAATTAATTGGCTCAAGCTCAAAATAAACACATGATTAATATATAAAAACACGTCATCCTAGAGTATTATCAAATTCCCCCTACTTAGCTCAAGCTTGCCCTCAAGTATGGTTCCTATCGACTTGTGAAAGCTAGATTCTGCGATAAGAGAAATACCACTCCAAAGTTTTATAAAAATTAGTTAAAAATGCATATGAAAAATAAAGAGAACTCTAAGCTTGCTTTAAATAAAACAGAAAAAGTACTCCAATTAATTCACACAAAATTAAGATCGACTTGATTTATTTCATGCTATTTCGGTAAATTACCAAACCTACCAAGACACCCTAATTATTTCCTCCTTTAGTCCCCCAAGTGCAACTTTATTAGTACTTATTATTTTTTTCTTTTTTTTTCTTTTTCTTTTTTTTCTTTTTTTTTCTTTTTTTATTATTTATTTGCTTACGAATATATTAAACCTTTTTATGCGAAGAGAGATGACAACCTAAGCACCCCACCCCGGTTACTCAGTCTAACATACTCTTAAAATTATTTCTTTTCGGTTAGCGGAGTTTTACTCATCACGTCACACAACCTTTTGACGCGAAGTAGAATGACAACCCAAGCACCCTACCCCGGTTACTCAGTTAGTCACGATCTAAGCTGTACTCATAACCATGGAAAACATATATTAACAATTAAACGATATTTAAAATTTTTGAGAACTTAGGAAAGAAACTATTTAAGTGTCAAAAATAAGTTTCAATAATCACCTAATAGCCATGAATATCAATTAAGCATGCAATCATTTTAAGTGTCCACTTTATATTAAATTTAATCAATTTTACGAAAAGCAAGATAGAGTTAACTTTATTAATCACAATTATTTTTAGCTTAATAAAAATAAAACAGTAGAGATGGCATCAATTATGGAAAAATCATGACTTTCTTAGACAGTAAAAATCATGCTTGTGGGGCAAACAGTAGGCAATCCTAGTCGAAATCTTAGGCATGAAAAGAGGCAGGATATTCTTAAAAAAAATAAATATGGACAAAAATAGAGCAACACAATTGAAATTTCAGCAGAAAATGACAGGAATATCAAAGATTTTCCTCCCCCTACTTAAAACACATTGTCCTCAATGTTGACAAAAAGAAATAAATAGATGGAAAGGTTTAGGAATACTCTCCGTGTAGTTTATCGACGTTGGTACCATGAATAGGGCTGTTTGGTGCATTTTTTTTGTAATTTCGCTCCATTTTACCTAGATGAAAGAAGAGAAATTTATTTTAAAAGAAAAACAAATAAAAAGGAAATGATAAATAATAAATAATAAACAATAAATAAAAATAAAATATAAAAGATAAAAAAATAAAAATAAAAATAAAGATTGGGTTGCCTCCCAGCAAGCGCTTGTTTAACGTCGTTAGCTCGTCACCTTGAATGGTTCTATGGTGGCTCTAATTGAATTTTTTCGACCGTGTGGGCCTGAAAATTTTCGTAAAACGGCTTCAACCTCTGGCCATTGACTTTGAACCGCTTCCCCGATTCTTCGCTTTCTATTTCAACCGCACCATGAGAGAATACTTCGGTAATGACAAAGGGTCCTTGCCATCGTGATCGAAGTTTACCTGGAAATAATTTCAACACAGAGTTATAAAGTAAAACTCTTTGTCCTACCGAAAAATACTTCTGAGCAATTTTCGTATCATGAAACAACTTGGTCTTGTCTTTATAAATACGAGCGTTCTCATAAGCATCGTTACGTATTTCTTCCAACTCTTGGATGTCTAACTTTCTCGCCCTTCCTGCTGGGTCTAACTCCATGTTACATTGTCGAACCGCCCAATAGGCTTTATGCTCTAACTCTACTAGAAGATGGCAAGCCTTGCCAAAAACAAGCCGATATGGGGTCATTCCAATTGGTCCTTTATATGCTGTTCGATAGGCCTAAAGCGCGTCATTGAGCCGAAGACTCCAATCTTTTCGGTTGGGCCACACTGTTTTCTCTAAAATGGTCTTTATTTCCCTATTTGAAACCTCAGCTTGACCATTCGTTTGGGGATGGTAAGCCGTAACTATACGATGATGGACCCCATATTTTTACAATAGTGCCTCCATGACTTTGTTACAAAAGTGGGTGCCACGATCACTAATTAGGGCTCGAGGTGTGCCAAACCTGGAAAAAATAGTTTGTTTTAGAAATTCCACAACAGTTTTGGCATTATCGTTGCGAGTAGGCTTTGCTTGTATCCACTTAGAGACATAGTCTACCGCAAGGATTATATAAACATAGCTAAATGAAGAAATAAATAGGCCCATGAAATTGATGCCCCAAACATCAAAAATTTTGTATACATGAATTGGGGATAGGGGCATTTGATTTCGTCTAGTGATGTTACCTGTATGTTGGCACCTATCGCAAGACTTACAGAAGTTATATGCATCTCGAAAAATTGTAGGCCAGTATAACCCACATTCTAACACCTTGTGAGCTGTTCTCTTAGGTCCAAAATGACCTCCGCAAGCTTCAGCATGACAAAAATTAAGGATAGAAGTTACCTCAATTTCTGGAACACATCGTCGTATTATCTGATCTGAACAGTGTTTCCACAAGTATGGGTCATCCCAAATGTAATATCGAGCGTCGCGTTTGAGCTTATTCCTTGCGGAACGTGTTAACTCAGTGGGTAACGATCCTGTGGCTAAGAAGTTTACCATATCTGCATACCATGGAAGATGTGTCTCGGTCGAGAATAAGCTTTCATCAGGGATTTCCCCCTTGATGGGAATCTCGTCAAAAGGTACCTTTATTCTACTCAGGTGGTCAGCTACTAAGTTCTCACATCCCCTTTTGTCTCGAATCTCAATGTCAAACTCTTGGAGCAACAGAATCCACCTGATGAGCCTTGGTTTTGCTTCCTTCTTTGAGATCAAGTACCTGAGTTCTGCATGATCAGAAAAAACAATTACTTTAGATCCTAATAAATAAGGTCAAAATTCATCTAAAGCAAATACAACGGCTAAGAGTTCTTTTTCTATCGTGGTGTAGTTGCTCTGTGCAGCATCTAGGGTTTTCGAGGCATAACAAATGACATGTGGTTCTTTGTTTATCCTTTGCCCCAACACAGCCCCTACACTGCGTTCGCTGGCATCGCACATAACTTCAAATGGAAACTTCCAATCTAGCGGTTGCACTATAGGAGCGGAGACCAATTTTTGTTTGAGGGTGTCAAAAGCCTCCTTACACTTTGGGTCAAGGTCAAAATTTTTATACTTCTGCAACAATTCACACAGTGGTTCAGCTATCTTCGAGAAGTTCTTTATGAAGCGCATGTAGAATCCTGCATGACCAAGGAAAGATCGAATTTCCCTCACAGTAGAGGGGTAAAGCAAAGAGTTTATAGTTTTAATTTTGGCCTTATCGACCTCAATCCCCTTAGATGACACAACATGTCCTAGAATTAAACCTTTGTCTATCATAAAGTGACACTTTTCGTAGTTCAAGACAAGATTAAATTCTATGAATCTACTTAAAATTATCGTTAGGTTTTTAAGGCATTCATCAAAACAATTTCCATAAACAGTAAAATCATCCATAAAAACTTCGATAATTTTTTCCACATATTCAGAAAATATACTCATCATGCATCTCTAGAAGATGGCTAGCGCGTTGCAAAGACCAAACGGCATCTTTCTGTATGTGAATATTCCAAATAGGCACGTGAAAGTGGTATTGTCCTGGTCTTCTGGCGCCACTGGGATTTGAAAGAAACCTGAATAACCATCAAGACAATAAAAGTGAGATTTTCCAGCTAAACTTTCAAGCATTTGATCAATAAAAGGAAGAGGGAAATGATCTTTTCTAGTAAATGAGTTCAACTTCCTGTAATCAATACAGACGCGCCACCCATTTTATACTCGGGTAGGTACCAAGTCACCTTGAGCATTTTCCTTTACTGTCACGCCCGTTTTCTTGGGTACGACTTGTACCGGACTTACCCATCTACTATCAGAAATGGGGTAAATTACGTCAGCATCCAGAAGCTTAATTATTTCTTTTTTCACCACCTCCATCATATTCAGATTTAGCCGTCTTTGTGCCTCTCGCCTTGGTTTTGTGTTTTCCTCCAAGTAGATCCTGTGTGTGCACGTTAAATGGCTTATCCCTTTTAAGTCTGCGATGGTCCAGCCAATTGCCTCCTTATGACTTTTCAACACACGAACCAAACTCTCTTTTTCCTGCATAGAGAGGTTATTAACAACTATGACCGGTAGAGTATTATTCTTACCTAAAAATGCATATTTCAGATGTTCTGGAAGCGGTTTCAACTCCAACTCTAGTGCCTGCACAATAGACGGTAAAAGTTTAGTATTTGGAGATAATAATTCATTAATAAATTCAAATTTACTAAGTTCAGAATTATCTCCATAAATTGACTCAGAATTTTCCTCCACTAGAGAGTCAATTATGTCGATACGATTTACACTCAGAATTTCGCTTGGATGGCTAATGGCATCGTAGACATTAAACTTCACGATCTCCCCATCAAACTCCATCGTAAGAGTTCCACTTCGAACATCAATTTTAGTACTAGCCGTACTAAGGAAAGGTCGTCCTAACAAGAGATCTGAGGATCCAGGGGTGCTGTCCTCCTCCATTTTAATCACATAAAAATTTGCAGGAAAAATGAGCTCGTTAACTTTTACCAATACGTCCTCAAGGACTCCTTCTGGGTGCACCACGGACCTATCTGCCAATTGAATGATAACACCTGTTTTTGTCAAAAAACCTGCGTTAAGTGATTCATAAATAGAATATGGCATTACATTTATGGAGGCTCCTAGATCACACATAGCCTTTTTAGTCCCCAAATGGCCAATTTTACATGGTATTGCAAACATGCCCCTATCCTTACACTTTGCCGGCATTTTCCGCTGTAGTACTGCAGATACATTCTCACCAACATTTACCCTTTCATTACCTGTTAACTTTCGTTTGTTGGTGCAAAGTTCTTTAAGAAATTTAGCATACTTGGGAATTTGCCTGATGGCGTCTAACAGGGGTATGTTGATCTCAACATTTCTAAACGTTTCGAGGATCTCCTTATCCTCTTTACCTTTTCGACTCTGATTGAGTCGTTCTGGGAATGGAGGTGGAATCTTAGGTACTGGAGGTTTCGATCGAACCTGTTCGTATTTCTCTCATTTTTCCTGGGCATTTTCTTGGCCAAGATTTCTGTCGAGAATCAGTTCCAGTACCTTTCAGCTTCGTAACGTCACTGCATTCACATTTTGCCTCGGGTTCAGGTGTAGCACATATGTGGTATGTTCAGGTGTAGCACATATTCCGTACACTCGAGCTGGTTTGGCTTTTTCTGTAAGAATAGAGCTAACTATATTAGTAAGTCTGTCAAGTTTTTCTTCTATGGAAGAATTACTTAGCTGGTGAACCTTTCTGGGGGGTTCATGATTGACTTGAAACTGCTGAGAGTTTGCAGCCACTGTGGAGATCAAGTTTCTCACTTGTTGGGGAGTCATGTTGACCAACGCTCCTCCACTAGCAGCATCCACCATATTCATCTCCATGGGCTTCAAGCCTTCATAAAAATATTGGAGGAGAGATTGCTCTGTTATACCGTGTTGTAGGCAGCTTGCACACAACTTCTTAAACTGCTCCTAATAGTCATAAAGAGACTCAGCTTCGTTTTGCCTTATTCCAACGATCTCCATTCTTAGCTCAGCTGCTCGAGATGCTGGAAAAAACCTGTTGAGAAATAAACGAGATAAATCAGCCCAAGTAGTAATAGATCCATGAGGTAAATAAAATAACCATTCCTTTGCTGAATCTGTAAAAGAAAAAGAGAAAGTACGCAATTTAATTTGATCCTCAGTTACCCCCTGAGGTTTCATGCTAAGACAAACCATGTGAAATTCCTTTAAGTGCTTATGAGGGTTTTAATTTTGTAACCCTCTAAAAGTTGGAAGTAATTAAATCAACCCCGACTTTAATTCAAAATCAGTATCCATATTAGGATACGCTATGTATAGTGGCGGTTGTTCCGTCGGGGCTTCGGCCAGTTGCCGAATTGTTTGATTCATCTGTTGCTGCGCCTAATTAGGGTTTTCGTTAACCCTGGCGTTAGGAACCTCTTCAGGGGAATCGACTTCTTCCTCTTTGCTTTCAATTGTTCGAGTAGGGTTTTCGTTAACCCTAGACTCTACTTCGTCGTCGATTCTAATTTCTGGCGGTGGATTGCTTTGAGTTCCAACCACCGCGGACTACTTTTTCCTAAGTTTTGTCTCCTTTCGGTTGGCTTTTGCAGTCTTTTCGATTTCTGAGTTGAACGCAAGAGTTCCTGGAGCAGATCTAGTCATAGAAAACAAAAAACAAGATTAGTATGTTGCCGATCCCCGGCAACGGTGTCAAAATTTGATGCGGTCGTTGAGAGCACCAAAAATATCCTATTCCCTGTAAAATAACGAAAAAGAATAGTAAATGGGAAGTAGGGTCGAATCCTCAGGGACCGGATTATACGGATGCTTGTTTCTCGAAATCCTGGGCAGAATCGTGCCCAAGAAAACCTGCGTTCTTAGAAAAAATAAAAAAGAACAGAATTTAAGAATTGATTTTAGAAGTGAAAATAAAATAAAAATAGAATTTAAAGTTTACTGAAATTATGATTACGAAAATAATAAAAATAATAAAGAGAGTTTTAAGAGAAAAAAAATTCTTATGGGAAAGTTCCAACCTCCGGTTGTCTCATTTCGCCTTGGGCTCAATCCTCGGCTTTTGGATGATCCTTCTCGACTTAAGTAAGCCAGTTATAGTGGAAGAGGACGCCTACGACCACCAGCTCCAAAGATTAGACTTACGATTTTTAGGGAACCTGACTCTAGCCAGAAATTCTATGCTAGATCAACGCTTCTCAATGGCAAATCCCACGCCATTTTGTCTCTTTGGCTCGCCAACCTCTGACGCAGTAAGTTGATGAACCGACGGTGCAACCCCTCCAAAACACACAAAGCGGCCTCCTTTGCATATGTTGAAAGGTTACTTCTTAAGGGCCATGGACGGAAGCGTCAGCCCGTAGTACGGAGAAACGATGAATACTTGGTAGAAAAGGGGTTAAGTATGGGTTCTAAGCCTCAAGAACCTTTTGGGGAAATATTGACAACTTTCGGCTAGAAGGGTTTTAGTGGCTCATGATAATTATAGGAAAGAACATAAATAAAAATATGAAAAAAGAAAAATTTATTGAAAGGAAATATGGAAGAACAAAAGACTTAGGGGGAGAGTGTTTACAGAAAAAGATAGACCAAATTAGAGTCACTTCACCCCCTATTTATAGTGCTAGAAAGAAATTCTAGTTTAACTTAAATTCCTAAAAGATAAATACATTTAAATAAAAAGTAATTAAAATAAAATTCTAATAATTATCCTAACAATAATTATCCTAATAAAATAAAATAAAATAGAGTCTTCCAAAATAAAATCTCTTCTATTTGCTTTTAAGTCCTTGTGCCTTCCATGTTCGCACTTTTGGCACCAAATTTGTCCCACGTTGCATATTGGCCCATTTAATCTCCAAATTGACGCTTTTTCCCTGGAATTTACTTTTCGCCTCCAATTTAGCCCCTAAAAGATAAAAAGACATAAATAGCTCAAATTAGTAGGCTCAAGCTCAAAATAAACACATGATTAATATATAAAAACACGTCATCCTAGAGTATTATCACTTTCTGTGGGGATTAAACACTGAGTTTGCGAAAACTCACCCCTTTTCTGTAACGCCCCCAACCCGAATCCGTCACTGGAATAGAGTTGCGGAGCATTACCAGAGTTACTAATTTATTTATCAGATATTTTATTTCATCTAGCATTCATATTTAGGACCAATTAAAATCAAACATATTGTCCCTAAACGTACTTATTTTTCTCGACGTGTTTTACTTAAATTTTATTACTCGTTTCAGCATGCTTAATTTTTTTTTTCTTGTATTATCGTATAAAAAATAATCACATATTTACATGTCAAGATGAATATCATTTTCTTGCCATTTTGTCATAAACTTAAATCAAGTAATTCATTATATCAAGATTTCGTGTATTTAAAAATACAATTCAAGCTACACTAATTTACCTCGTTACTTGTTTATGTTTATAATTTCACTAATCCAGTATCTTTTTTTTTTCCACGTTTAAGTCTCGTATTTTAGTTGCACAGATCTTTATAAATAAATTTAATCATCATTTTCATTCATTTCATATTCTAATACATTTAATTATTGCTCTAAGCAAAATTTCCAATTTACCCTTAAAACTTTTAATTAATTACAATTTCATCCTTAATTCAGAAAAATAAAAATTATTGTCATTTAATCCTTGTTTACAACCATTATTCTTATACATATTGATAAGAGCCCATGAATTTTATGAAATATCAGAATTTTTCATAATTTCAACACTTTTCAATTTAATCCCTAAAACATGTTTTCGTCTGATCTTGATCTAAATTAATATTTTCATTCAATTTTGTAATTTAAATAATAAAATAATCCATTACATACAATTTGATCATTTTTGACATTTTTACAAAATCGCCCATAAAGTTCTACTTTTATTCAATTTAGTCCCCGAGCCTAAAACATGCAAATTAGCCATGCTAGTTGAATATTCATACATATTTTCCTCCTCCTCCTCTCCATTCCACATCCTTAATTTATATAACATGCTTATAAGTAACATTAGCAATAATTTCACTATTTACTTATGTGTATATTCAAAGTTGTCCATTTGAGTCATACTCACTAAGTTATTTATATCTTGAGCTACAGAACTTCAAATTAAGATCCGCTAATTTTCCATGAAACTAGACTCACATATCTTCTTACCATAAAATTTTCAGAATTTTTGGTTTATCCAATAAGTACAGTTTATTCTTCAAAGTTACCCCTGTTCCGCTGTATGACAGTTCCGACCTTTCTTCACTAAAATTTAATTACCTCTTTGTACGGGACTCGGATGATGTTCCCAATTGTTTTTATTGAAAATAGACTCATTAAGGATTTCAAAAACATAAATTTAAGTCCCTAATTATTTTTATACAATTTTTTGTGATTTTCCAAAGTCAAAACAGAGGATCCCGAAATCATTCTGAACCAGTCTCACAAAAATATAAATATCTCAGAATACAGAATTCATTTACTTGTTCTGTTTCTTTTATATGAAAATAGTCTCAACAAGCTTTAATTCCATATCTCACTAAACTTCTAATTCAAATTATACCATTTTTGGTGATTTTTCAAAGTTGACCTACTGCTGCTGTCCAAAACAGTTTTTGTGCAAAATGTTGATTATCAAGTTTATAACACTCTTATTTCCCTTCTCTACAATATTTCCCCTCACTTTCTCTTATTTTCTCTTCACTAACATATCAAGAACATAGAACCATATATAAGATAACTCTACATTAACATCATTTCCATGCTTTTTCAATAATATCAAACTCAAAAATATATTAAAATCTTGATGTTCTTACCTTGTCCACTTGGTTTCAATCTTTAACTTGATATTCTCTCTCTTCCAGCTTCTATTTCTTGAGTTCAACTTGACATTCTAACTCCCCATAGTCTCCTTAACATTTTTCTCCTTGGGTAGCTATGGAAATTCTTTTGGTTTCTAGGTAAAAATGGTGAATTTTTGGTGGAAGGACCAAATTATAAAGAAATGAAAGTTTCTTCTTCTCATTCCTTTCTAACGTGGGATGCATGAAAATGGATGGTGGTGTTGTTTTCTCCCCCCCTTTTTTTTTCCACACACACACATATATTTATATGCTAAATAAAATAATAAAATAATAAAATATCTTATTAAAATATTAATAAAATAATCATGATTTAATATATAATTATAAAATATCATCAATATAATCATTACTTTCTAGATTTCTCTCTCTTCCCATTGACCATTTTACCCTTCATGATCTTTTAAAATTCCATCCTTGAGTCATCACTTAATTTGGTAAAATTGCAATTTAGTCCCTCATAATTCTTCTCCTATTCAATTTAGTCCTAATTCATCAATTTCCTTAGTTTCTAGATCATTCTACCCTTAAAATATTTGCACTATTGGTCCTTCAACTTTTCATATTTACACTTTTAACCCCCAAAATTTGAGTATTTACTCTTAGGCAACAAAACTTTTCTCACTTTTACAATTTAGTCCTTTCTTGAATTAATATGTCATAATATATTTCCTAATGACATAACTCAAATTTCCTCTTCTTGTCACTTTATTTCCTTATTTTATTATATCAAGGATAATATTTCAGTGTAGAAATTTTCGGGGTGTTACATTTTCTGTTTAATCTGTTCAGGTAATCCCCAGTAGCAGACGGATTGGTGTAGTGGAGGAATCGACGGTGGCCACTCGTAATACATTTTAGACAGTTTTTGATGGTTTATCTGTTTTGGTTATTAATTCATTGGGGTTTTATTTATGTCATTTAAGGACTATGGATATTAGATTTAAATTTTCGTTTTTAAACTGCTTTACAATTTTCATGCTGATAATCATGATAAAATTGGATTTTGGGTTAAAAACTTGATATTTCCTAAAAACAAATGGTTTTCTTAAATAGTACGTTTTAAAAAGCTTCTGCGAATAAGAGATGCTTTTAAGCATAATAAAGATTAATTAACTGGAACGATTTTTAATTGTCAGACACGATTTCAAAACACTCTGATGTGACATCGCTAGATTCAGCTATAATGTCCAGGCCAGGTTTGTGGTGTTACATTTTTTACATGTTAAATTTTTTAATTTAACTCAATTTGAATTCAATTTCACTTGACGTGATTCAAAAAAATTTCAAATTGAATTAAGATGACATAATAATATTCATCAACTCGACTAACTCAATTTTTTCTACTTTATTCTATTTGATTCAACTCAATTCAATTAAACACTCGCCTCGATTCTAATAACATGTAAGAAAAGCATTGGTGATATGCTTGCTAAGCTTTTCTCTCTCTTTTTTTTTTCTTTGGTAATTTTGCAAGGTAATGCTCTTCTATTTTATATTTATTATATTATTATATGTTAGCATAATAATAAATTATTTTTATTATTAATTTTTTTATACAATTGTCTACTTGTATCTTAACAAAAATACATCTAAGCGCGATCAAATTCATATCTTGTTAGTTGTTGCAAATGCCAACTGAAAAATGAATACTAAAAATATTTTATTAAATTTGAAATTGAAACATACCAAAGAACCTAAACAATATAATAGAAACTCTTTTCTCTTGCCCTCTTCCTTCTTAAATATTTTCTCCTTTTTATTTTAATAATTATTAAGAAAATCTTGTAAATAAGTTATTAATGGTAGAAATTTTTACAATTCTCAAGAATGAAAATAATGTTGCAAGCCTAGATTTTGTTTCTTGAAAAGTCGAGTATCAACAGTTGGTCTAATTGTGGAATCCGAATATTGCATTGAGATAAATTTTGTTAGGGCTTTGAGAAAAAAAAATTGCAATTGGGAAACACAACACGAAGTTATTAATATGCTTGAAGGTGTTCATCAATGATGGAAAACAAATGGAATTTAGTTTGAAAATTTTAAGATTTTTTTATATAATAAAAGTTAGTTTTGATTTTAAGAATTTTCCAGATCTATACATATTTAAATATTTTTATAATTTTTAAAAAATGATTTTTTAATTATATATATATTTTTAATAATTTTTAGTCTAAGATTTTTTTTAATTTTTTACAATTATTGTTAAGAAAATTTTTAAAAGATCAAAATAATTTTTTAACTATAATTCAAGGATCAAATTAGCTATTAACCTCTGAATTAAGATGCAACAATACTTTTTTAATGGAAGTTAACAACCGAGTGATAAAAATATAACAATTTGATAATATTAGTGACTATTATGTAACTTTTGAAAGTTAAGTGACTGAAATATAATTTTAAATAAAGTTTAGGGACAGTTGATATCGTTTACCCTTAAAAAATGGGGTTGATCTTGATTCAGCTATCCCAGTTACAAAGTTGAGATTTTTAGAATGAAAATAAAAGTAACTAAACAGTAAAACATCTCTTGATTGAAAATGGAAGAAGCTGAAAACTTCCCAAGATTTTTCTCTTCAGGAATCAATTTTAAAGTTCCCTTCTTCAAATAAATGGTTTTCCTTACAGTAATCGCCTTTTGATACTCAATATACGACACTATAGGTGGTCGCAACATTGGTCCATAAGCAAACTTCGATGGTGATGACCGTAAGGCGCCGAAAGAGGCAAGGGCCTGACGGCTGGCGACTTATAGTATTGGGGTGGGTTCGTGTTCGGGTGTTGGGGCGGTAAGGCGTAGCGGCAGCAAAGACAACGATCGGCAATAATTTCAGGTTTTGGTAATTGAGTAGGGTGGTTTTGCCGACTGCAGTTTCTCCTTTAGTTACACACTCTGCTACTTCCAACGTTCCTCATGGTATTTTGCTATTGAAGGAGTATAAAGGGAAATAAAATGGAAGTTTTTATAAATATCTCTAATTTTTATAACAAAGTTTGGTTCAAAATCATGTTAATAATTTTGGGTTTTCATCTTTTTGCTGATTTTTGAGAAGAGAATGTCTGTGTTTAAGTGATTTTTATTGATTTACCGAGAAAAGAAAAAACTTTGGACGGAAGAGGAGGGGAAAGTTAGAATTTTAGAAAATTTATAATTTTTTTTAAAAATAGAATTTATAATTTTTTTAGAATAGGGATCAAATTGACACGATGCTTAAATAAGGGGTAAATTTTTAAAATAAAGATCAAATTGATATAATATATAAACATTGAGGGTTAAATTTCTCATTATCCTTGAAATATTTAATTTTGTTTTTGTGAATTTTATTATAAATGTGTATTTGATTTAGTGGTTAAATGTTTTGAATATGTGTTTGAAGTCTTGGGTTCAAGTCCCACTTTCTGGAAAATTTTTCTGCCGATTGTGTGATAGAGGTTTGGTGGAAGTGAAATTCAAAGGTGGTTGAGAGTTAGTGGGTCGGTTAGTAGTGGGATAATGTGGGGGGTTGTGATATTATGGGGTTTTTTAAATTCCATTTAATTTTTTTCTCTCTCTTCTCAAAGTTTCTGACGTCGATTTTCACTTCTTCTCTTCCTTCGCTCTATGCTTTCTTTTTGTTTTGTTTTTCGTTCTTTATTCCGAATCAATTGTTTTAATATTTGGGGGTTGTTAATTCGTTTGTTCTCGTTCGTTTGGGAGAAGATGGTGAAGTAGTGAGTTTCGTTCTAACGGTCTAATCTGTGCGTGTGATCGAGTTTGATAGTGGTGCTGGTGGTCTTGCGAGTGGTTTCTCATCAAAATTATACCGGGTGTATACCCTAAACACGAAAAATCGAGATTCGACGAAAGCCGAAAAAGGGCACTGTCGATGCCACACTGGTGTGTGTCAAGCTGTGTGCGAGACACGACCGTGTGAGTGTCATAAGTGTGGCAGTGCGAGAGACACAAGCGTGTAATGGTGAATGTGTGGCCGTGTGGGTCACACGAACTAGGCCAGGTTGGGCGTGTGGGCCCACACGGACATACCGCACGGACGTGCGGGTATTGGGCCAGGCCGTGTAGGCCACATAGGGAAGGCCAATATGGGAGTGTGGGCCCACATGGGCATGTGGGCCCAAAATTTTAAAAATTTCCCTAGGGTCTCACAAGTCATTTCGATCAACTGTGGGCCTACGATAGAGTCAGTAAGAAATAACCAAACCCTATTTAATGTGATCTGATACTCCGATAGACTGATCTGAGTAGGAAACTGATATGCATGTCTGACTGTACTGTTAAGTATGTATTTATCTGTATACGAGCATGTTAAGCATGTTTATTCTGTTATTTTTGCATCTGTATTCTGTATCTGTGTTGGGGTGGGATTTGTATATGTGAAAGAAGTGATTTGTACGATGACCTTTCGCCTATATTCTGGTAGCTTGATTGCATATTATCTGTTATATGTCGCATAGACACTATATGGTGTGTAGGGATGGGTGAATGTTTTTAACCCCACTTGGTGTGATAGGATGGACGGAGATGATGTGTAGAGGATTGGGGTAAGATTTTATATGTCTGATTTGTTATCTGATTCTGATATCTGTTTCTGTTATAAACTTAGGTCCAAATCTATATCTGACTGTATATGAAATTTTGTTTATGTTGTATAACTATCTTTGTTGGGTTACGCGCTAAGTTTACGAAAACTCACATCTGTTTATCTGTTCTATTCAGGTAATCTTCAGACATAGGTGGGTTGGTGCGACTAAGGCTTAACGGTGACCACTTGATGGAAACTGTTTTCCTTATTATTATTTAACGGTTTTACTGAAATTTTCAGTTTTCGTGAGATTTTTGTAATTTTTGGACTCTCCGAACTTTTTGGACGGTTTGGTTTGAATTTTTAGGTTTGATTGCGTTATGATTTTTAAACTACGATGATTCGACAAAATATCGATTTTACACGAACAAATGTTATTTTTAAAAACACGAGCGTGATTTTATTTTAAACGATTTTCAAACTTCCGCTGCGAAATAATGGGTTAACTTTAAAAAACAACTTGTAACGGTTTCAGTAATATATATAAATTAGTATGTTTTATAAAACTTGGACATTTTATAAACTCGATCTAAACCCGATCTCTGCTTATCTTGATTTATATATTATCAGAATTAGCTTATTTAGTATTCAATTTATTCAATTTAGCCTTTAATTCATATTTTGGAAAATTTACACATTTGTAGTCCTTATCACATAAAATTGCAAATTCATGCAATTTAGTACAAACCCATGCTTAGCCGAATTTAATACATGTTACTAGCAGCCCATATTTTCAATTTCTTCACACTTTTAACCACTACATTTCACATTTTCTCAATTTAATCCCTTTTTGACATTTTTGTAAAAAATCACTTTACAAAAGCTATTAATCTAACATTAAAGCTTCCAAATCTATCATAAATCATCAAATTACTCAAGCATTCAACAATGAAAACATGATAAATCTTTAACAGTTTCGAAATTTAAGGTATTATTTTATCATTAATACATAATTTACTAAATTAACCTTGGTTTAAATCATTAAAATTCACTTGTTTTATGCCCATAAATATCCATTACCTATAATAATGGTTTAATAACAACATACGGACTTTCACTTATATAATCCATAGCTAATAGATACTTTAATCTATTAGAACAACACTTTTACATCTTATGCGATTTACTCCTTTTTATCAAATTGAGCAACCAAATGCTAAAATTTCTTAAAGAAAATTTCACAATACATACTATCATGCTGTAAAATTAATAAATAATAAAATAAATATTTTAACCTCGGATTTGTGGTCCCGAAACTACGGTTCTGATTTGACTCAAAAATTGGTTGTTACATTACAGCCATTGAAGCAAGTTAATCTTTTACCCGTTAATCGAACATAGGCTAAAGCTCACATCGTTAACACTAGGAATAGGAAATTCTATTAGGTTATTTCCGGTTAACTAATTTAATTAATTTAATTAATCTTTTAATTTGGATTCACACTACTAACTTGTAAATCGATTAGATTAGTACTTATTTTCTGTAATTAATTTAATAATAAATTTCTCCAATTTGCAATCCCTTGGGTATGATCCTCAGAATACTTAACAGTATTTCGTTGCAAGACTTCCATATTACAATTTGACATGTTTGCTTACAGATACCACACTTAATTATATATATTATTTGCACGATTTTTACTTTAAATGTTCACACGTTTGGAGGCGGTCAGGTTGTTGCCTCCTTCATGTTACATGAGAGGATTTTGTGTCTCTCTCATATCGGGTCCAATTACGGTTATTTCTCGGATTTTTCAACCAAGTACTTTGTAGATCCAACCCGATTCTATTTTTCAATTTCCCAAAATAAAATTCAATATATTTATATTAAATAATTCTTAGGTAAAATTATGATGATTTTACCCCAGGTGAAAGTTTAAAAAAATATGTTTCATATTTCACCACTCAACATGTTCACTTTTACCGAATGATTATTTTTATTTTTGGGATTTAAAATAGCTAAAAAACATAAGCTCATTCTTCCGATCATTTCTAAGTAATCCATGTACATTGGTAAATGAATCATTTCTCATTTCTCATTTTCATTTCCACTTCCACTTCCACTTCCACTTCCATTTCCATTTCCATTTCCATTTCCATTTTGAGAAAACTGCATTCATTTCCAAATTATTACATTTCTCTATTTCGGAGAAAACTATAATCATTTTTGTATGTTTCCTATTTCTCTATTTCTATTCGTTCCATTCATTTCGATTCAAACACGTAATTCATTCATGGTTTCAACAAGTTAGTGGAGGGACTGATTATAATTAGGGCTCAAATGATTTATAATTAAGTTTCAATTTAAGCTTATTAATTATAAATTTATTTAGTCATGAAGTCATTCTACTATAGTATCATGACTAAGCTCCCCCTAATAATATACCATTATGAAAGCAACTACTCATTGCTCATTGAATTGCCTCGTCATAAGTATGTTACTCTCATAAGATGTCCTTGATCTTTTTGGGATGATATCCACTCTCCCAATATGATTCTATTTTATCTCATGGTAAATATTACATTTTTCTTCATGAAAAGTCAATTACTATTAAATAGTAATCTAGTTATTCATCACAAAGACAAACGACTCATAACCATATTTGTTTTTTATCAACCATGTAATGCCAATGAGAGGATATCATTTACCCATGTCTCGGGCTATGAATTCCACCGTTGTGAATGATGCTATATACTGCAAAATTCATACACCCAATGCACCACCTTTCAGTTCCTTATCTATTTGAACTCTGGCTTTTACTTGCATCAAAGTGGATAAGTTACACATACATAGTCCACCATCCACTCAAGATTTAGGTATTCCATACTATAAACGTCATAAGTGAATAAATCTTTAAACGGATTCAGGTTTTTTCTGCTTGGGTCATGTCTGATGTATTGTCAGTCTAGCCAGTCACATCTATATCTCTGTCTTCTGGGAGTCATCCGCTTCGATGTCCAAGACAAAGCATCTCCCTAATTGGACTTAATAGATGCCATTTTAGTCTTTCAATTGGTTTGCTCATTTCCGATTATACTAAGGACATTTTTAGGTTTGTCTACTTATACAGGCTGTCTTCTTATATTACGATCCGACCACGTAATATCGTTTAGTATTAGTTAAACATTAGGCAACTAGTGAGCAACATTTGCTTCCATTTTGCTTTACGTGCAAAAACTATGTGAGGATAATATACAAAGTATTAATGTAATTTATGAATAATTTTATTAATCAATCTGCTTGAAAAAAATTACAAGTGTGCTTAGACAAAAATACTACACTTAGGGTATCAAATTCAGTAATTAATAAAACCCCTGGCTAAATTGGTGTCACAAGTTAATTGGGTACCAACTCGATTAAAAAATTATTAATATATCCTTTTATTAAAGAGCTACTATTATTATTTTGATGGCCTTTTTTACTTTTTCATATTTTTATATAGTTTTTAAATAAAATAACTAAAATTAACATGTTCAGGGATTGCACTTGTGTTTAATGGATTTATAAATAAACTCTTTACCACTAAACCAATAATAATTCTTAACTAAATTAAAAAAAAACTTTTAAGATAAAATGTTTCTCACCAAATTTTTGTATCTATACTATATATGAAATGGTTGACTGAGTTGGTGTCACGAGTCAACTTGACATCAATTCAATTATGAAATTACTAAAATAACTTACTTTAAAGGGTAATTAATATTATTATAAAGGTATTTTTGTTATTTCGTACTTTTATATAATATTTCAAATAAAGCAACTCAAAAACATTATTTAAGAATCAAACACAAGACCAACAAATTCAAATAAAAATCTCTTACCACTTTACCTGTAACCATTTGTTTAAATAATTATATATATTAATATAAAATATTTTCATTCACCCACATGTAGGTGTCATAAAATCTAGTATTAATAAGGTTGTCGATTAAGATGATGTTGCATCTTAACACTAACGTAAGATTGATGATAACACCATGATAAACAATTATAATATATTTAGTATTCTTAATATAATGTATTTATATGTTTGAATTTTATTTTAGTACTCACAATTTAATCTATTTTTTTCATTTTGATATTGTTTTTTCATTTTAATATTGTATATATTATATGTGTTATCAAAATTTTTTTAAATATAATATACACTAAACATGATTATCACATTAAAATAACTTCGTCATCTATGGAAGATTGGTAGTGTTTGCGAGAATAATAATATGATGGAATATTAGTTATAATTTAGCTAGCGAGCTAGTAGAATTGATTACAGCCTACGCAAATCTAGTTCTATAGTTGGTATTTGAGTTAGGATATTTTTGGATGAATTTTACCTTCTTATACGATTCAAAATCAATCCTATACGTATTTGAGGGGAGCTTGGATTCCTTTTGAAAAGGTTATTGAAATGTTATTTGTTCATAATTGATGGCCCTTTTAGTAGGTTAATATTGTCTTTGGATTGGGTTGAAGTTTTACTTTTTGATTTCATTGAGAGCTCGTGTCAAAGGTGAATTCACGGAACGGGAATACCTCATTACATAGAATCGTGCATGATGTACAGACCATCTACCAAGGGGACGTGCGTGTTGTGCTTTTGGCAGGGTTCATGCCCTTAGATGCAAGGGTTTCAACTCTTACCAAGAGCGTGACGTGTACATTTCCTAATTAGAAGGTGGCCCGTGCATCACATACAGTCTAGTCCAACAAGGAGCTCTCGCTTTGTAAACTCCATCTCCAGCTCGATCTCTTAACGGAGTTAGGAGACAAAACCTAATCCGACTCAAAGATAATGGTGACTTGTTGATAAAACCATCAAACTCTAGAAAAAAATTGATCTTCCCTTAACGATAACTTTTAAACTTGGTTTAAACAATTTTACCTTTTGAATAAAAAATAATATATTAATCAATTCCACATATGGCAAATTGATTCGATTAAAAATATTAATCGATTAATTCTTTTTAATAACCTATAATAATGCTTATTAATATCATAATTCTTGCTCAACCACCATAGGAGGAAGGCTTACAACATAATCCCAAAGCTGTGTTATTGATTGTTCGAAGTTCGAAGTAGCATATATCTTTCTATTTAGTGCATGGTCTTTTTTATATCATGCATGGTCTTATTTCCAAACTCTAAGCTAGCTTTGATGGGATGTTGCTGTGATGGCTAACGCTCCAAAGCTCTTAGGTTTGTCTAAGGGCAACAATTCGTTGATAAAGTGTCCCATTGAGTCCACTTGGGAAAATTCCACCGGGCCTGGTGGCGTTGCCAGTTCCAAATACGATCCTCAACACTTCCCTCTCAGTACGTCGGGGTGATAGGGAATTGACATCACCCGGTACGACGTTGGTGGTAGTTTGGTTCTCGCCTCCGAGTGATAGTGGCACAATCAAACCTTCGTTTTTCACACCGCACAATCCCAGTTGGTTAACTGCTGTTGCAGTAGCGCTGGTGAAATTAGCTACTGTCATTGTATAAGGTGGCACCGGTGAATCGACCATGGCGTTGAGTCGTGTTCGGAAATACCCGGCTTGTGCTGCGGCAGTGAGTCCGATTCTAGCTGTCAGCTAAATAAGAAAAAATGAAGGCAGTGATATGTGATATTTGCGAAATTTTAATTAAACCTCCAAAATTTAATACCAAGATTCGTAGTTACCTGCAGACGAGGGATAACTTGAGCCAAATAGTATTGTAGAAGAGAAGAAGCAAGGGGTTCGGCGACCAGAAGAAACTGGGTTGGGCTTCCGTAAACATTGAATGGAGGAGTCAAATCAGAGAGATTAAGCATACGGGCAAGAACTCCAGCGGTAAAATTCAACTGTGGCCTTGGGAGCGGAGCACGGAGCACTGTATCATCCACAATCGCCCTGCAAAAATAAAAAATAATTTAAAAAAAATGTTTTTACAACATTGACTGCATTATGGAAAAATATGAAAGTATCGAACCTGAGATTGCCGACCAGAGCTAAGCCAAATTCCAGAATAGCGGCACGGGTAGCGTTATCGAGATCGGCAACGGTGGCTCCGATGGGAACGGGACCTTGAACCAGACCTGGTGCTATATCCTCGATTCCAACACCAGTCGAAGAACGCAGAAAAAGTTCTGCTGCATTTATGATGAGGTTAACAAGGAATTCAATCCGTGCTAAGGTGCCAGACACTACGGGTCTGCACTGAGGTGTAAGAACAGCAACAGTAGTGGCCTTAATCACGGTGGATTGAAATGCTAGAAGTAGAAGAAAAACATACAAACATGATCGACTAGCCATTTTTGTTTGAATTATACTTAATCTAACTTGGGCTAAATTTATTATCATGGCAATACAGAAAAATGGTATCAATATTCCTTTAATAATTTAAAGATAAGTAACTAAGTTATTAAATATCGATAATATTAATGACTAAATAAAAAAGATTTTAAAGATGTGTAATCAAAATAGAAACATATTAATAGTTAAGTGACTATTGGTATAGCTTACTTATTTTTTATAAGATAAACTACATAGATAATTACCCAACTATAAAAAAATTTCATTTTAGGCATTTAAAAAATTTTTTGCAATTGAGACACTAACATTACATATAGTTTTAATTTTTCTTTTAAATTTTTATTTTCCATGTAATTAATTAAAATCCATGTTTTTTTTAGTCATAAAAAATTATTATTTGGTCCTAAACTTTTAATTTAATTTAAATGAGGTCAAACCTTAAATAATTTGGGACATTTGCGCCTCTCGCAGAGGGTGGAAATGGCCACCATCGCCTCAATCAACCACCAGGCCACAAGCTCAAAGAACACACAAAGGAAATGCAGATAATAGAAGAGTTGGAAGAACTCTAGTTCCACTTCTAGTGTCTGCAGGAGCTGCGGGGTTATGCTGTTCTTGTATGTGCACAATTGTTCATTGAAATATCCAGATTTAGATGATGGTTGTTTGAACCAGGTGGGTAGAAAAACTTGCAATATGTTGATGACATTCTTATGGCAATCAAGTGGTTGTAATGATGCCTTGATCATTTTTTTCTTTCCATTGAGCCAGTTGGGTAGAAAAACTTGCAATATGTGGATGATATTCTTATGGCAATCGAGTGGTGGACTGGTTGTAATGATGCCTTGGTCTTCTTTTTCTTTCCATTTTCGTGGAAGCACCACCAATGGGGAGAGACCTCAAGTTTATAGGCATTTTATGATATAAGATGACAGTAGTTTTATTTAAATTTACAGAAAAATTTAACTTTAAGCAGTTTCATCAAAATAATAATAATTTATGTTCATAGGCATTTTATGATATAAGATGACAGTAGTTTTATTTAAAATAGTAAAGCTTAATATTAAGACAAAAGGCATAATTTTAAACCATATTATATATATATATATAAAAGGAAAATATGTGGTACTTGAATTATTGGGTTTCCAACATCAATTAAATAAAAATTTTAATATTAGCACAAACTAATTATTTAAAATAATTTTGATTAAGAATTGCTTTGTATCAATGTGGACCATTAAACATGGAAGAGAAGTAGGTATATGACCAAACCATAAAACTAAATACCACTCAAATCTATTATTACATTTTTAATTAATTTAGTGTCACGAGTTAATTAAATATCAATCTAATTAAGAATATTCCTACCACATCAGTCATAATCTCACCCGATAATTTAATGGTCACATAAAATTCTTTTCATCTACAAAATTTGTTTCTTCATGATTAAAAACTCAATTTTCACTTTGCAATTAATTTTTTTTAAACACCATTGTATTAACAAAACACCCATCAATACTAAATTGGTAACTATTCAGCTTTGATGCAAGTATTATATTCAGTATAGATCTTATAAAAACAAATAAAAAGCATTTAACCATCACATCGATTTTTTCTGTCTGGTTTCGAAAACTGAAAAAATAAAAATTACTGATAATTAAGAAGCAAGGCAGTGAAGGTTGCGAGGGCCATGGATGGTGATTCATGAAGGAAACAAATTGGGTATGTATGTATCTGACTTCCATAGCCAATTAATTATTTTCCTCTAAACTTGATGTCCACGGAACCAATTAAAAATACGACAAAGACAATTGCACCTATCAATAAATAGTATAGTTATGGTGAGCAAAGATATCGTTTTCAATGAGGACTAAAATTACTAGTAATTACCGTATTTCTATTATTTAATCGACAAGTTGAAGTGATTGAATTAAACTAAAATTAATTACATTAATTAACTAAGAACTCGACACAAAACAAATGAAGAAAATAATCAAATAATAACCAAGAAACGAAACAGTACCCAGGAAATATCTATCTAGACTTCATCTGTTATTAACAATCTGAATTAAACAATTTATACACTTAATATCTTTTTTTTTTTACCTTCATCCCCCAATCTTCAACTGGTCCCCCATACTTATTTTAACTGTTCCACCACATTATCTTTTCTTTCGATTTTTTTATAACCTTTTAACCTTTTCTTAATTGTGGCATTTTTAAAATTTTTACTTTTAAAAACTTATTTTAATGTATTAATAAATAAATGTTAAAATACGCTCTAAGTTATTGTAATTTTTTATATTTGGAATTTAGTTTTGTAATACCCGAAAATTTACTGCAGTAAGAAAGTAAGATATTATCCTTGATATAGTTAAGTAAGAAAATAAAGTGACAAAAAGGGAAATTTTGGATTATATCAATATGGGGAAGTATATCATGATATATTACATTATTAATTCAAGAAAGGAATAAATTGTAAAAGTGAGAACAATTTTGTTTCTCAAGAGTAAATACTCAAAATTTGAGGCGTTAAAGTGTAAATATAAAAAATTGAAAGACCAATAGTGCAAATATTTTAGGGGTGGAATAATCTAGAAACTAAGGAAAATGGATGAATTAGGACCAAATCAAATAGGTGAGGAATTATAAGGGACTAAATCGCAATTTTTCCAAATTAAGTGATAACTCAATGATGAAATTTTAAAAGATCATGAATGGCAAAATGATCAATTAGTAAGAGGGAGAATTCTAGAATGTAACGATTATGTTGATGATATTTTAAATTAATTAATTAGATAAATATTATTTTATTAAAAAAACACATCATCCATTATCTTTCTGTGCAATTCACATTAGAAGAGAAGAGAAGAAAGAAAGTTTTATTTTCTTTACAATTTGGTTCCTCCACCAAAGATTCACCATTTCCACTTAGAAATCAAAAGAATTTCCATAGCTACCAAGAGAGAAAAATATTAAGGAGACTATGGGGAGTTAGAATATCAAGTTAGATTCAAGAAATAGAAGCTGGAGGAGAGACAAAATCAAGTTAAAGATTGAAATCAATAGGACAAGGTAAGAACATCAAGATTTCAATATATTTCTAAGTTTTATATTATTGAAAAAGAATAAAAATGATGTTAAGGTAGAGTTTCCTTATATATGGTTGTATGTTCTTGATATGTTTATAAAGGGAAATAAGAGAAAATGATGGGAAATATTGTAGATAAAGGAAATAAGGGTGTTATAAACTTGGTAATTAACATCTTGCAGTCAAACAATTTTGGACAGCAACAATAGGCTAACTTGGAAAAATCACCAAAAATTGTAGAAATCAAATTATAGGATTAATAAAATATGAAATTAAAGCTTATTGAGTCTAGTTTTTCATAGAAGAAATAATGTAAGCAATGGAATTTTAAATTATGAGATATAATAAATTTTGTTAGACAAGGTCAGAATGATTTCAGGTTCCCCTGTTCTCAGTTTGGAAAATCATCAAAAAATTGGAAAAAAAATAATTAGAGGCTTAAATTTATATGTTTAAATTCTCAATGAGTCTATTTTCAAGATCCAAATTCTGTACTAAGAGATAATTAATTTTTAGTAAGCAAAGGTCGAAGCTGTCAATCAGCAGAACAGGGATAAACTTGAAGATTTTACTGTACTTATTGGCTAAATGATACATTCTGAAATTTTTATGGTAGAAATATATTTGAGTCTAGTTTCAAAAACATTAAGTGGATCTTAATTTGGAATTCTATAGCTCAAGATATAAATAATTTAGTGACTATGACTCAAATAGACAGCTTTAAATAAATATATAAGTAAATAGTGAAATTATAGATAATGTTACTTATAAGCATGTTATATACATTAAGGATGTGGAATGAAGAGGAGGAGGAGGAATATATACATGAATATTTAGCTAGCATGGCTAATTTGCATGTTTTAGGCTTAGGGACTAAATTGAATAAAAGTAAAATTTTATGGGTAATTTTGTAAAAAATGTCAGAAATGACTAAATTGCATGAAATGAATTATTTTATTATTTAAATTACAAAATTGAATAAATTTATTAATTTAGATCAACCGGGTGAAAATATGTTTTAGAGATTAAATTGCAAAGTGTTGAAATTATGGAAAATTATGATATTTCATAGAATTCTTGGGTTGTTATCAATATATATGAGAATAATGACCTCAAACAAGGATTAAATTACAAGAATTTTATTTTTTTGAGCCTAGGGATGAAATCGTCATTAATATATTTATGAGGAAACAACAAGAGAATGATATGTATCATGACATGTAAATATCAGACTATCTTTGATATGTTGATACAAGGAAAATTATGTATATTAAGACGAGTAATAAATTCAAGTAAGACATGTCAAGAAAAATAAGTATGTTTAAGGGACAATATGTTTGATTTTAATTGGTTCCAAATATGAATGCTAGATGAAATAAAATGTCTGATAAATAAATTTATAACTCCGGTAATGTTCCGTAACTCTATTCCAGTGATGGATTCGGGTTAGGGGCGTTACAAGTTTCTTTACTTTTATTTTTAATAATTTAGTCTTTTTACATTTTAAATTTAAAAATCCAAGTCCAATTGTTAATACTGTTAAAATTCTTTTAAAATTTTTTTATTAATGTGACATTTTGAAATTAAAAAAAAAAAACCACTTAATAACCATGTAGCAAAAAGAAAAAAATAATATAACAAAAAATAATGTTATAACAAGCTTGAATTTAATATAAGAATTTTAATAATGTTAACAAATGCATTTTTAAATCTGAAAAGTAGAAGGACTGAATTCCTAAAAATAAAAGTATATGGACTAAATTCCAAATTTATGAAGAGGACAGAGACCTAGAGCATGTTTTAACCATAAATAGAATATAAAATAATAAAAACATCTATGAAATAATAATATTTAAAAGATATATAACTTAAACTTAAGTAGTAATTTTATCACACACATATACGTGTGGAAACCACATGTTTTGAACAAAGGTATGCGTCATTTAAATAACGTCCAACAAATAATGAACTATGTAGTTTGAAATAGAGGTGATCATGGGCCGGGTCGGGTTCGGGTTGAGCTCAAAAAAATTCAGCCCATTTTCTAGGCCTGGGCCCGGTCCGGCTCGGCTCGAAATATGGGCTTGAAAATTTGTCCAGGTCCGGCCCAAAATAAAAATGTTAGGCCCGAGCACGACCCATATTAATTTTTTTTGCTTATTTCATTAAAAAAATTTAAAAATATAATAAATTAAATACATTTAAAAACATAAAAACAAATATTAAAACAAGAAACAAAATAAAAATGAGAAATAATTCTTAAAACAATACACAAATTTAAAATATAATAAAAAGTGGTTATATTAAAATTGAAACAAGTTAGAACTAAAAATATGGTTAAAAAATAAAAATATATATATTTACATAATTCGAGCCGGGCTGGGCCGGGCCCAGGCCAAAAAAGGTTGGCCCGAGGCCTGGCCCGTTTTCTAAACGGGTCTCGTATTTTTGCGCAAACCCATATTTTGGGTCTATATTTTTACCCGAACCCTCCCATTTTTCGGGCAGGCCTTCGGGCCGGGCCAGGCCGGGTCGCCCAATCCATGATCACCTCTAGTTTGAAATTAAAAATAACATATATGCAATATGTACGAATTAAAATAAAATAAAATTTAAATTGTGAGTAAAAAAATTTAAACAGGTAAATATATCTAATTAAGAATATTAAATGTACTCTTAATTGCTTTCAATATTGTATTTCCATTTTGCAATAGCATGTTAAAACGCTATAACTTATTTTGCAAATAGAAGAGTATTTTAATTATTTCTCTAACCGAATTGATATCCAATTAATTTGTGAATCATCTCATTTAGGGTAGAAACAAAAATGACGGAGTGAAAAGTATTTTTGTGTAAAAATATTAAAATTAATTAAAAACTCAAAATGCTAGTGTCATAATTTAAAATCTGATTATATGTAAGTTTTTATTTGTTTTATTAAAAATATAAAAAACCTACTATTCAAATTACTTTTATTTTTCAAATACAACTTTTATAAAAAAAAATTCAAATTAACTTTTTATAATATTTAGTTATTTTTTAATATTTTTGTAATTTTTAATTTTTTATAGTTTTGTGCTCATTTAGAATGAATTTGGACAACCATTTATCCCAGTTCATTCTAGATGTATATATTTTCATTATTCTTAAAATCTTTAAAAAATTTCAAAATTTTTGCTGGCATGGCATGCGACATTAGTACCGTTAATAATTAAACTAATCAACTGATAGTTTCCATTAATAGAAGAGCCTAGTTGAATTCTTTTTATGAGGTGCTCAGAGGGTTTTCGATAATTATTCATTGCAAAGGAATACCCTTTTTTAATGAAATAACAGTTACATCCTTATATTCTATCAATTTGTCTAGAAGGATACTGACTGTTGTGGATGAAATAAAAATTTATTTAATTTAAAATAAAAATAATTTTTATTAGGTGAGTCTTTATTTAAAAAATTATTCCATTTTCAATCTAGTAATCGCAAAATCATTATGATAAATTGTTTTACAATGTTAAAATTATTTTTATAATACTTCTTGTAACAAATAAATAAACTTTCATATATAAATATTTTTAAATCTATTAAAATAAAAAAAATTATTTTAATTTATTTTAAAAACATTCAATGGAGTATTTCTTAAATATTTTTTTTTTTATAAAATTTGATTAAGTAAAATATTTAAAATAAATTTGGTCAAAAGTTAAAAATTTTAACCTTATAATGTCACTTTAAATATTAATATCCAAAATAAACTTAAAAATTAAAATTATACTAACATTTGTTTACCCAAAAAAAATTAAATAGTTTTATACACAAAATAGTTGTAACTATTGATGAATTGGTTGTGGTAATTAGATTTTTTTCCCAATTACACATTTAAAGTGATGATTTACTTGTGATATAATTTAAATTGTCACAATTATATCATTACAAAAATTATAAAAAGTAAATTTTATAGTGGCCAATTTTTAGCATTTTATTAATTGGTAGTGACCAATGGGTTTGGTAGCAATTGTACTCTTACAATGATGATTTACTAGTGATCTAATTTAAATAGCCACAATTATATTATTATAAAAAGTAAATTTTATAGTAATAAAAATTATATCATCACAAAAATGATTAATGATAGTGACTACTAGGTATGTTGTCACTATTATATTATTTCCTGGAAAAATAAAACTTGGCGTTAATTCTTAGCATTTCAATAATGATGAATTGGTGGCTGCGGTCAAAATCTGTTTTTTGAAATTGATTTTTTATTTAAAAACGAAAATGAAAGTTGCCACTAACCTTTTTTATGATGTGTGATCTGGTTATCTCGTAAATTGATCGCTTTAATAAACAGTTTAATTTACTAAAACAAAGATATTTTGGTCTACAAAATTCAGGAAACGGGTTCGGGAGTTGGTTACGCACTAGGAAGGATTAGCATTCTCGTAACGCCCAAAATCGGTACCTAGTTGATTAATTAAAGTCTTAGCGCCGTGAATTAAAAATTTTGAAGTGAATTTAAAATACGATCCCACTTTGTATTGTGTTATTTTTAATTAAAATCACTTGAATAAATCAAAACGTATATAAAAGGCCCTCTTATCTCGAGATAACAAAAGGTCATATCCCGTAAGTTAGGATACGACATCTCAAATCCTCGAGATAATAAATCGTGAATTTATCCCAGTTAAGAAAATGAGGTCGAAAGATAAACGTGAACTGGTCGGTTAGTTTGGCAGTAGAGGCTGAAAGATAATACTATCTAGTTGATAGCTAATTCCTCATTAAAACATGAGTTCTTCTATTAATTACAGCCATTGAAGCAAGTTAATCTTCTACCCGTTAATCGAACATAGGCTAAAACTCACATCGTTAACACTAGGAATAGAAAATTCCATTAAGTTATTTTCAGTTAACTAATTTAATTAGTTTAATTAATCTTTTAATTTGGATTCACACTACTAACTTGTAAATCGATTAGATTTGTACTTATTTTCTGTAATTAATTTAATAATAAATTTCTCCAATTTGCAATCCTTTGGGTACGATCCTCAGAATACTTAATAGTGTTCCTTTATAACACTTCTATATTACAATTTGACATATTTGCTTGCAGATACTGTTGTTGCGACGTAAAATTTGCTTCGGTCGCTAATTGAGGCGATTTATTGAGAATTTAAAAAAACGAATTTCGGGTTTATTTAAAAAGGGGAGTCGCCACCGATCTTTTTTCCTAGGTGTGACCGGACACCTAATAAAACCTCTTTTTAACAGAAAAAATTTATTTTTAGGTAAAAAGAAGGCCGAGTTTAGGTCCACTTCAAAATCCAGAGAAAAGTAGGGCTCGGGAGTCGGTTACACACGAGAAAGGTATTAGCACCCTCGTGACGCCCAAAATTGGTATCTTGTTAAGCACGTGTTGTTTTGATTTTCGAAAATACGAGTTCAATATGAAATTTAATCGTGATCCGTTCAAAACACGAGAATTTCAAGATTTTTTTTTGATTTTTTAGAAGGATATCCCATTTTAACACGAGCCGTCAACTTTCACCCAACATAGCGATAAAATCAACGACTTAGTGTCAGATCGTTACGTTGCCTTATGCCATGAAATTAATTTAAAACGGGATAATAGAATTTTTGAAATAACGAAAAGCAAGTTGATTATGAAACGCAAATAAATAAAAGAATGAGTTAGAAATACATTGAAGTAAATAATAACGGTACATACAATATCACGCACAACAATAGAATTAAACATGAAACGAAAACAATGAATATATACATGTACATGTAATAATGGTGTATAAGGTGACGAAACACAATGGCTTGAAGTCACTAATAGTATAAGGAATACATGCATAATATATATAAAGATATAATATATGAAAAAAGAGGTAATGTTGAAAAGATATATGAGCATAATAGAATTAAAAATACATACTTAATAAATATACAAAATATAATATTAAAAATATCTACGTAGTATAGTGTCGAAAATATATAATATAATATTGTGATGGCCAATTTTGGCCCAAGTTAAATAAATTAAATAAAACCAATGTCCATTTACAAAACCCGGATGACCCAATTACATGGCCCAAATGCCTAATCAGCTAACCCTATTCCCAAACCCATTAACCCTAGCCGCCTTTGCTGTTCTGCCCACTTGGCCTCTGCAGCCTTTGACTCAGCAGCTGCTCCACCGCATCTGTCACGTCCCCACCGCCATCCACTTGCGCCATCTGCTCCTGCAAACATTAAAACGGAAGAGACAGCAAACCACAGAGGAATGATGACAAAGAAATACTTGTAAAATCAGGCTATAAAAGCCTAAACCGAAACATTTGTAAGGGGACTTTTTTTGATTATTCGAATACAAACAATCAGTTTCTAATTTCAAATCTAGTATCAAAATATAAAGGCAATCTAAATCCCGAAATCGGAGACTCGAGAAACATCAGAGGAAACTAAAACAGAGGGCTAAGGTGATTTCTATTTTTAAATTTATTTTCATACGTATATATCATTAAATAATAATAATAATAACGTAAAACATAAAATATAAGTTAAAACAAAAAAATTTTAGGAATTTTTACCTTTTTTCGGCCACCGGAACGGTGGCCGGAACGGCAGCCGACGGCGGTCCGATCATCAGCCGGTGACCGGCCGGTGACCGGCCGGTGACCGGTCCGACGACCGGACCCTCCCCGGATCCCCCTTCTCTCCTTTCCTTCCCCTCTCCTGTCTCCCTCTTCTCTCTGTTTTTTTTCTTCCCCGGGTGAGAAATGAGCAAAAAAACAAAAAAATGGCCCTTTTATACTAACCGACCTGGGTCGGGTCGACCCGACCCAGATCCGCCTGGGATTCACGTGCTGTGACGTCACGTGGGAAATTTTCCACCTTGGTCCTTCCGCTTTTTATGTAATCTGCAATCAGGTCCTATCCCCTTTGCAATTTGGCCCTGGAAGTTGTCCCGTGTTCCAATTTGATCCCATGGCTGCTGTGCGTTTTAAGATAGCTGGAACAATTACGTTTTTGGTCCTCTGGGGTTTTAAGCGTGTTCTAATCGGTCCTTTTACTTGTTTTAATTTTAAAATTTAGCCTGAGATCTTTATTCTACTTCCAATTAAGTCCTAGTTTATTATAGTTAATTAACTTTGTTATTCTATTTCCTATTATTACCTATTATTAGTATTATTATTATATATATTATCTATATTTACCCTTATTATACTAATTATTATTATTATTATATAATTGTTATTCATATATGTTAATTATATATGTATTCTCTATTATTATTATTATTATTAGTATTATTATATTTATGCACATACATATAGTATAGTATTTTACATAGTAGTATGTGTATTTGTTTTAAGTTCTAGTTACTTTGTATTTATTACTATATTATGTTTAATATTATTTTCGATATTGTATTATTACTTACTATTTTTTTTATTATTTTATGTTATTACTATTAATTAGTGTTTTTATGATATTATCATAATATTACTACTATTGTGTTTTCTTATTTTCATTATTATTAAATTTATTGTTTACTAATGTTTTGCTATTATTAATATTATATTATTTATTTTTGCTTGATATTTATACGTATTATGTGTAAATTTTAATAATGTATCGTATTTGTTATTTTCACTAATATTATTATTATTATCCATCTATATATTATCTTAAGTACGTATATATATTTATTTATCACCTTGTATCTGCATTACTATTACCATACTATATGTATCATTATAATCATTATTATTACGCGTGTATTATTATATGTTTAATATATTATTTATCTCGTATATTCTTTATCGTTTGTCATTATTTACTTTCTAATTTAGCATGTTAATTCATATTTCGATTTCTTCATCGATATTAATCAATCTTTTCATGTTTTAAAATTAAGGCAATGTGCTGATTTTAACATTATGCCGGTGATTTCATCGCTATGTTGGGTGAATCACGAATGGCTCTTGTCAAAAGCGGGATATCCTTTTCGAAGAAAAAAACCTTAAAATGCTCGTATTTGATTGGATCACAACTAAAATTTTAAATTGAACTCGTGCTTTCGAAAATCCAAACAACGTATGTTTGAAAAAGATACCAATTTTGGGCGTCGCGGGGGTGCTAATACCTTCCCCGCTCGTGACTGACTCCCGAACCCTACTTTTCTCTGAACTATAACGTAGACCTAAGCTCGGCCTTCCTTTTTTATTCAAAAAACGAATTTTCTGCTAGAAAGAGGTTTTATTAGGTGCCCGATCACACCTAAGAAAAAGGATCGGTGGCGACTCCCTTTTTATAATAAAATCAAAATTCGGTTTTCCAGATTTTAAATCGCCACAATTAGCGACCTAAGCTAAAAATTTTTCGTCGCTACAAATATCATAAGGATAAATATATCGTATAGTATAAAAATATAAACCTAATATACACGTATGTACGTAAAAATATATGTAACAATAATATTTAAAAATATATATAATAGCATTGGAAATATACGTAATAGATAAAGACATGTACGTAGTATAATATTTGAATATATCCATAATGTATATGTATAATGCATAATTAATATATGGCTTACGACGCCGTTTTTTAATTTTTAAAAAAAGGAGAATAAAAAGAAAACCCTAATCACTTTAGGCCTTTTGTCACGTAGCAGATAGCAAAAGAAAATGGAAGGAAAGGTTTCAGCCACCCTCCCAGTGCCCATTCTCGGTCGGCTTTGGCCTCTGATTGGGTGCCATTTCGCGTCGCCGATCAACGATGGGTCACATGAGGGCGTCGTTTAAGGCCGAATACGAGAGCAGGCAGTTTCGGCCCTCCCTCGCTCCGATTGCGACGAAGGGGAAGGGCCCGATCGTCGAAGGTATGTCAGTCCTTCACCTTATTCTCTTTTTTTTTTAAACCCTTTATACCGAATACGAACCTTAAACAAGCAGAATATCACTTAAAGGCTAGATCTTTGGCAAGAACCATTCGGGTTCAAGCTCCGATCATCGTTACATGCAAAAAGTTTTGATTTTTATGCTAATTTATGTATAAGCGATGGGTTAGAAGCAAAATAAAAATGAAAAAATCAGTTGAATACCTTTGTTTTTTTTGTTTTTGTATTCGTAAAAGTGCGTAAAAAATACAGGGATTTCTTTGACTCCTTTTATAGTCGATTCTAAACAAAAAAATACAATCGCTTTCTCTTTTTGCTGTTATTTGCTGTTTCTCTGCTCTTGCGTGTTGCTGTTTACTCTTTCCCGTTTTTGGTTTGTTTTGCAGGTAGGGAGAAGGTCAACGAGAGACCTTCCCTTTTTGGCGCAAGGGACTGGCAAAGGTGATCCTCGAGCACTGAGCTCGCTGCAAAGGCACGTGAGAGGACAGAGGCTAGTGCGGCGCCTAGGGTTGATTAGGGTTTTGGCTTAGCCGAAACTCAGTTTGAGTTTTGGGCTATTCGGGCCACTAGAATTGGAGTCTGGGTTTGGGTTAAATGTAAACGAGTCATATGTTAGGATAATTGGGCCTTGTAATGGGGTTTTTAATTTCTGTAATATGGACTTTGGACATTTATTTTGTAATTTGGACCTTTTAATTTTGGTTTCAATTTCTGGTCTGTTTCTATTTTTGGTTAATCTATTTTAACAATGGGCCCGGGCATATTGGGCTTCATACAACTGTAATGACCTAAAATTCCCGAGCACCGGAAAAGCGAGTTATAGGGCCTCCGTCTTAGTGAACCAAGTTTGTAAATATTTATTAGTAATATTTTTGAGGCTAGTTGAGTGTTTAATTAGGCTTTAATTAAGTGAATTTAGCTTAATTAAGAGCAATTAGGAAAAAGGGTTAAATTGAATAAGGGGTAAAAGTAGAATTATAGATTAATAAAAAGAAAGGGGGACCAAAATGAAAAATATACCATTCACCATAAATGAGGCGGCAAATGTTGATAAAAGTCTAAGATTTTTATTGTTTAATTATTATTAAATTATAATGTATATAATTATTTTATTATATGGTAATTTATATTAGTTATAAATTAAAAATATTATATTATATGAATAAATCAAAATTTTTTCAAATGGATGGTGATGATATTGTACAATTATAAAAAAAAAATGTACATTTGTAATACTTATATTTAATTAGTAAATAGATATTTATTATTTATTATTACAAAGTAAAAGATATTTATTAGATAAATAATTAAATTGTGAGATTTTTGTATAATAAACAAATTGGATAGTGACAATTGTAATAATGTAAATATATACATTTGTATTATATTTATTTATTTACTTGAAAATCAAGTAAAAGATAGTTATTAATTAAATAATTATATTATGAGATTTTTGTGTATGATAAACAAATTAAGTGGTGACAAATGTAATGTAAATATGTGTTATTAAAAATATTTATTATAATTATTATTATAATTATTATCATTATTAACTTTTATATATATATATATATATAAGATATAAAAGAAAGGAAAGAAAGCAAAAGAAAGAATAGCAGAAGCCATTCGAAAACAAGAAGAAAGAAAAGGGAAAGAAAAGAAAAAGAGAAAAACTAGAGTTTAAAGATTTAAAGCTTTAATAGTTAACAAAAAAAAAAAAAAAAAACTTGAGGCATCGGCACCGAAAGGAAAGGGAAAAGTTGTCGAGGAGTAATCGAACAAATCCGGGTTTGTATTACTACAATTCAAATTACTTTTTATTAAATGTTTTATTTAAATTCTATATTTAATAAGTGAGTTATAAGGTAAGTATGGATATTTGAGTTGAATGAGAATTGAATTGAATGGTGAATGTGTATGTATAATTGAATTGTATATTCATTTGAATGTGAAATGGTAATTGAAAAGTGATCTTAAACTGGAAATGAAAGTGAATTGAGAATTGAAAATCCCTATTAACTAGTCGGGCTGAGTCGGATATAGTTGGCATCCCATAGGATTTGGAAGAGTACGGGATATATCGACTTTGCCGATCAGGCACTTTATGTGTCGTCATATTTCAGGCACCTCGTGTGTCGTATCAGGCACCTCGTGTGTCGTATCAGGCACTTTGTGTGTCGTATCAGGCACCTCGTGTGTCGTTTAGGTCATTTATGTGTCGTATACTGATCAAGTACTATGTACTGTTTTAGGCACAATGTGTTGTGATGGTGTGTTTGGTTGGAATCCGTGTATCTGTCAAAGTCCAGGTTTATTAATAGGGTGAATAACTGAAATGAGAAAATTAAATAAATTTGATTGATCGCACTATTAAAAATATGAGAAAGAAATTATGAGTTGAATTGTGAATTGATTTAAGATGTGAGATTTGAAGCATGAACTTAAGGTTCATGAATTTACTAAAATATCGAATTATTGATATTGAAATCAGTTGAATAAATGAAATGAGAAAATCAAATGAATTGATCGATTGAGCTATTGAAAGTATGAGAAAGTGAAATTATGAATTGAAATGTGAATTGAAATTGAGATATCGAAATGAGAAGTGAAAATAGAATGAATTGAAAATAATATTGAAATAGTGTATGAGTTAGTTGAATATAATCATATGAATTAATTATAATTATTTTTATTAAAAAATATTAGTTTAAATAATTATTGAAAGACTAATATTGTAAGGTTTCAGATATGGAATAGAATAAGTTATTGAATTAGGATATAGAAATGAAATATATGAAATAATGATTTTATGAAATGGTTATTGATGAAATGCATGAAATGGATATTGATATAATAAAAAGATATATAAATTAAAAAAAAGAAAAGCTATTTAGGATACATATTATTAGAATAAATTTAAAGTTTAAATGCATGAATGATTTATAATTAGTAAAATAGTGGTGAGATTTAATGCGTATATATATATTGTTCTTACTTTAAGTATTTGAATTATAGTAATACCATTGGGTGTATGCTCAGCGGGTTTGTTTCCGTGCGCAGATTAGGTACAAAAATTTTTTAGAGTTGAATTTGAGATTACAAGCTTTCATCTCATCACAACTTCAAGCAACAACAGGGTATGTTTTAAAATTTTGAATAGAATGGCATGTATTTAGGAAAAATTAAGTATGTCCCAAGTAGTAGTAATGGGTTTAAATATAAATTATTTAAATTTATTATTTGTCCATTTTTATGTTCAAATATAATAGTAATTAGCGAAGAATTACTTTGGCACCAAATGTAATATTCTTTTATCAGGTTTCTTGAGTCGAACATGGTATAGGGGTGTTACAGATACCACACTTAATTATATATATTATTTGAACAATTTTTACTTTAAACGTTCACACGTTTGGAGGCGGTCGGGTTCAATTACAATTACTTCTCGGATTTTTCGACCAAGTACTTTGTAATATGATCCAACCCGATCCTAGTTTTCTATTTCTCAAAATAAAATTCAATATATTTATATTAAATAATTTTTAGGTAAAATTATGATGAATTTACCCAGGTAAAATTTAAAAAAAAATGTTTAATATCTCATCACTCAACATGTTTACTATGACCGAATGATTATTTTTATTTTTGGGCTTTAAAACAGCTCAAAAACATAAACTCATTCTTCTGATCATTTCTGAGTAATCCATGTACATTTGCAAATGAATCATTTCTCATTTCTCATTTTCATTTCCACTTCCATTTCCATTTCCATTTTGAGAAAACCGCATTCATTTCTAAATGATTACATTTCTCCATTTCGGAGAAAATCATAATCATTTCTAAATGTTTCATATTTCTCTATTTCTATTTGTTCCATTCATTTCGATTCAAACACGCAATTCATTTATGGTTTCAACAAGACTTAAATTATTTATATTTAAGTTCCGATTTTCACCTATTAATTATAAATTTATTTAGTCATGAAGTCATTCCACTATAGTATCATGATTAAGCTCTCCTTAATGACATACCATTATGAAAGCAACTACTCAGTGCTCATCCAGTGACCTTGTCATAAGTATCTTACCCTAATAGGATATCATTGATCTCTTTGGGATGATATCCACTCTCCCAATATGATTCTATTTTATCTCATGTTAAACATTATATTTTTCATCATGAAAAGTCAATTACTATTAAATAGCAATCTAGTCGTTCATCACAAAGACAAACGACTTGTGACCACGTTTACTTTTCATCAACCATGTAATGCCAATGAGAGGATTTCATTTACCCATGTCTCGGGCTATGAATTCCACTGTTGTGAATGATGCTATGTATTGTAGAATTCATACACCCAGTGGATCAACTTTCAGTTCTTTTTCTATTCGAACTCAAGCTTTTACTTGCATCAAAGTGTATAAGTCACGCACACATAGTCCGCCATCCACTCAGGATTTAAGTATTCCGCACTATGAACGTCACCAGTGAATAAATCTATAAATAGATTCAGGTTTTTTCTACTTGGGTCATCTCTGATGTATTGTTAGTCTAATCAGTCACATCTATGTCTCTATCTTCAGGGAGTTATCCGCTCTGATGTCATGATAAAGCATCTCCCTAATTGGACTTAATAGATGACATTTTAGTCTTTTAATTGTTTGCTCATTTTCGATTAGACTAAGGACATTTTTAGGTTCTTTTACTAATACAAGTTGTCTTCTCATATTACGATCCGACCACGTAATATCACTTAGTATTAGTTAAACATTAAACAACTAGTGAGCAACATTTGCTTCCATTTTGCTTTGTGTGCAAAAACCTTGTGAGGATAATATACAAAGTATTAATATAATTCATGAATAATTTTATTAATCAATCTGTTTGAAAAAATTACAAGTGTGCTTAGATGAAAATACTACACTTAGGGCATCGAATCCAATAATTAATAAAACCCTGGCTAAATTAGTGTCATGAGTTAATCGAGTACCAACTCGATTAAGAAATTACTAATATATCCTTTTATTAAATGGCTACTATTATTATTTTGATGGCCTTTTTTTTGTCTTTTCATTATTTTATAACGTTTTTAAATAAAATAACTAAATTTAACATGTTTAAGGATTGCACTTGTGTTTAATGGATTTATAAATAAACTCTTTACCAGTAAACCAATAACAATTTCTAAGTAAATAAAAAGAACAAACAAACTTTTAACATGAAATGTTCTTTTCTCACCAAATTTGCGTATCTATACTATATATGAAATGGTTGACTGAGTTGGTGTCATGAGTCAACTCGACATCAATTCAGTTATGAAATTACTAAAATACCTTACTTTAAAGGGTAATTAATATTATTATAAGGGTATTTTTGTTATTTCATACTTTTATATAATATTTCAAATAAAGCAACTCAAAAACATTATTTAAGAATCAAACACAAGACCAAGAAATTCAAATAAAAATCTCTTACCACTTCACTCATATAGTAATATAAAATATTTTCCTATACCCACATGCAGGTGTCATAAAATCTAGTATTAATAAGGTTGTTGATTAAGATGGTGTCGCAAGTAATCTCGACACAAACGTAAGATTGATGATAACACCATGATAAACAATTATAATACATTTAGTATTCTCAATATAATGTATTTACACGTTTGAATTTCATTTTACTCACAATTTAATCTATTTTTTATTTTAATATTGTACATATTTTATGTGTTATCATTAATTAATTTTATGTGATAGAATTTATGTTAACATTTAATTACATTAAATTTTGGACACTAGAAAAGAATAAAAAAAAAGAGAGAATTTTTTGAACTCTAAAACAAATAATAATAAAGCTTTTCCAATTTTCTTTTATAAACTCTTTCAGTAATGTAGTTAGTGTATCTTAATCTACAATTAAACTCAAAAAGAAAGTTTTGAGGGAGCTCTTGCTTTGTAAACTCCATCTTCAATTCGATCTCTTCACGGAGTTAGGAGACAAAATCTAATTCGACCCAAAGATAATGATAACTTATTGAGGGAGCCATCAAATTCTAGAAGAAATTTGATCTTCCCTCGAAGATATTTTTTAAACTTATAGTTTAAACAAATTTACTTTTTAAATAAGAAATAATATATTAATATGGCAAATTGATTCGATTAAAAATATTAATCGATTAATTCTTTTTCATAACCTATAATAATGCATATTAATATCATAATTCTTGCTTAACCACCGTAGGAGGAAGGCTTACAACATAATCCCACAGCTGTGTTATTGATTGTTCGAAGTTCGAACTAGCATATATCTATCTAGTGCATGGTTTTTTTTTTTATACCATGCATGGTCTTATTTCCAAACTCTAAGCTAGCTTTCATGGGATGTTGTTGTGATGGCTAGTGCTCCAAAGCTCTTAGGCTTGTCTTAAGGCAACAATTAGTCGATAAAGTGTCCCATTGAAACCACCTGGGAATATTCCACCAGGCCTGGTGGCGTTGCCAGTTCCAAATACGATCCTCAACACCTCCCTCTCAGTACGTCGGGGTGATAGGGAATTGACATCGGCCGCTACGACGTTGGTGGTAGTTCGGTTCTCGGCTCCGAGTGATAGTGGCACAATCAAACCTTCGTTTTTCACACCGCACAATCCCAGTTGGTTAACTGCTGTTGCAGTAGTGTTGGTGAAATTAGCTACTGTCATCGTATAAGGTGGCACCGTTGAATTGACCATGGCGTTGAGTCGTGTTCGGAAATACCCAGCTTGTGCTGCGGCAGTGAGTCCGATTCCAGCTGCCAGCTAAATAAGAAAAATGAAGGCAGCGATATGTGATATTTGCGAAATTTTAATTAAACCTCCAAATTTTAATACCAAGATTCGTAGTTACCTGCTGTAGATTATTGCCGGCAATCGAAGGGATAACTTGAGCCAAATAGTATTGTAGAAGAGAAGAAGTAAGAGGTTCGGCGACCAGAAGAAATTGGGTTGTGCTTCCGTAAACATTGAATGGAGGAGTCAAACCAGAGAGATTAAGAATACGGGCAAAAACTCCAGCGGTAAAATTCAACGGTGGCCTTGCGAGGGGAGCACGGAGCAATGTAACAGTCTCAATCGCCCTGCAAAAATAAAAAAATAATTAAAAAAGGTTTTTACAACATTGACAGCATTATGGAAAAATATGAAAGTATCGAACCTGAGATTCCCGACCAGAGCTAAGCCAAATTCCTGAATAACGGCACGGGTAGCATTATCGAGAGTGGCAACGGTGGCTCCGATGGGAACGGGACCTTGAACCAGACCTGGTGCTATATCCTCGATTCCAGCACCAGTGGAAGAACGCAGAAAAAATTCTGCTATATCTATGATGAGGTTAACAAGGAATTCAAACCGTGCTAAGGTGCCAGCCGGTACGGGTCTGCACTGAGGTGGAAGAACAGGAACAGTAGTGGCCTTAATCACGGTGGATTGAAATGCTAGAAGTAGAAGAAAAACATACAAACATGATCGACTAGCCATTTTTGTTTGAATTATACTTAATCCAACTTGGTTATACGAGATTGAAGATGGGTTGTGATGATTATGAGCGGCATTGTTAGTCACCTTTTATAGAGGGGAAAATCTGGAATATTCCTTGATGCATGCGACGTGGAATAGATCACAAGTTGCGCTAATATTAATTGCTTAACAAATGCCATGTACGACGATTCTAGATCCCTAATCTAATTGTTTAATTATTATTATTATTACCACTAAAAAGGGAATCCATTTTTTATCAACTTCAGTCTCTTGCATTTTTTTTAATGTTAAAAGAAGAGTGTTATATCCTTCATTGGTTTTTTTTTTTTTTTTCTTAAGAGTGTAAAAAGTTTTTACACATTTTTTTTAAAATAAAAAAGCAATAAAGCTTCTGTTGTTTCTTTTTGTTTTTTTCTTTTTTGCACTAAATTAATTACTTGAATTTTTAAAATATATAAAAAATGTCATTTGACCATTAAAGTTAATAGCCTTTAATTTTTTTAGTTAAAGCCACCCTATGTCACAATTACGGCATTACATGTGACAAAAAATTATAAATAAATAAATATTATAAAAAAATTAAGTTTTAATACAAATATAAAAAAATTAAATTTTATTAAAAATTAGAAAAAATAATTATAAAATTTTATAAAAATCATAAAAAAATTATAAAATGCATCAAAAAGGCCCTTTAACCATTAACTTTAAACGTTGATTGTTAAAGTTAACGACCTCTATTTTTTTAGTTAAAGTCATCACATGTCGTAACAAAGCATGACATATGGCGAAAAATGATAAAAAAATAAAAATCAATAAAATTTATAAAAAAATTATAAAATGCTTCTTTTGGTATGATAATTTTTATATTTTTTTTACCAATTTTATATTTCTTTACATTTTTTTTATAATTTTCTTATGACTTTATAAAATTTTACAATTTTTTATATTTTTTATGATTTTTATAATTTTTAATATTTTATAAATTTTTATAATTTTTATTTATTTTTATTTATTATAATTTTTTTGTCACATGTCACACCGTGATTTTGACACAGGGTGACCTTAACTAAAAAAATTAGGGACAATTAACTTTAATGGTCAATTGTTAAAGTTAACAGTTAAAGGACTTTTTTTAATGTATTTTAACAGTTTAAGTACTCAATTTAGTATTAAAAAAAAAAAAGAAGAAGCAGGAATTTAATTATTTTTTCAAAAAATATTTAAAAATAAATAAAATTTCAAATATATAAGAATTTATAAAATAAAATAAAAAATTATAGAAAATAAATAAAAAGCTATTAAAATATAACAAACTATAGGAATTTAATAAAATTTATTAAAATTTGTAAAGAAATTTTAAAAGTTATAAAAATCAAAACAAAATTATAAAAAAATGAGTTTCTTTATTTTTTTTAAATTAGGACAAACCTAAAAAAAATTAAAAGGTGCTTGCTGGGAATAAATCTAGATAAACTCACATCCTGTTCATCCCATCAAAATTATGAAAAAAAAAATTATCCAATAATTACGTCCAAATTAAGCTATGAGAAATGAATGTCCAAATTTAGAATAACCTGGATGTTTAATTGTCCAGATTCATTTTAGATTTACGTTTTTTTAATTTTTTTATATAATTCTTTAAAAACCAGATAATAATTAAAAAGAGATTAACATGTTTAATGGAATCTAAATTCAAAAATTAATGTGAAAAAAATAAAATAAAATAAAATTAATAAATTTAAAAATGTTTTAAAAAGTGCAAAAAAATATTTTTATTAATAAATTATAAAAAGAGAGTAAAACTCTAATAATAATGCGATTAACTGACTCAAATTCAAACTATATCCTGCCGATCAAATCAATAGAAGAAATTTTGGGAAGAAAATTTTTGAAAATTGTAATTAAAACAAATCCTAAATATTACTTTTATTATGTCTAATGGAAAGTTTTGAAAGGAGAAATGGTTGACTTCACCACTTGCACACGCAATTAATTATAAGTAAACGAGTATTTAAAAGAATTGAAAATTAATTCTAATATGACTGTCCAGTGGCGGAGAGGCCAATTTAGCCAAAATGATTGTCGCTAACATTACAACTGCTTGTTAAGGTTAATCTAGTTACTAATTTTATGGATATATTCCATGAACTTTTAGTGTATTTTTGTTTCGTCATCTATGTGGAAACCATTTTTGAAAAAGATGTCGATTTTTTATTTTGAAAACGAAAACGAAAAAAGGGGAGTTGCTACCAATTCTTTTTCGATAAAGTGTGATCGGGTCACCTCCTAAGATAGTTATTTTTAATAAACGGTTTGATTTATTAAAACGACGATTTTGGTCTATGGAATTAAAAAAAAGGGGTTTGGGAGTCGGTTACGTACGAGGAATGATTAGCACCCTCGTAACGCCCAAAATTGATACCTAGTTGATTAATTAATGTCTTACTGTCGAAAATTGAGAATTTTGAAGAGATTTTAAAATATGTTGCTTAAAAAATTGAGAAAAATGCATATTTTACGTTAATTGGGAAAAAAATTACGTCCTGTAAGTTAGGACACAATGTCTTAAATCCTCGAAACGCAAAATTTTATTTATTTTAAAAGATGTTCGATTATCTCGGTTTTAGAAAGAGATCATATTCCGTAAATAAAAACATGATATTTTCATAATTCCCATGATTATTCAAAATTCTCGTAAAAAAGGGGTTCGTTTATTCAGATTTATCGAGAAAATTAAAATCCCGTAAGTCAGGGTACGACTTTTCGAATCTCAAAATACGATATATCACTTATTTTAAAAAAACACAATTTATGTATCGAGTAAATTAATCTAACATAAATTTATTTTGAAAATAAATCACGATGATAATATGCATAACAAAATGAATGCGTTAAAAAAAAAGAAAAAAAGACGAGAATGAATTAACGAAAACAAACAAACTAATTACAGATAAAAAGAAAAATAACAAGCGAAAACTAGAAAGAAAAAAATAAAAAAAATAAAAACAACAATAAACAACCATATGAATAAATGTGATATAAAAAGGGTTTTAAAAAAATAATAATACTAATAATAACGAGAATAATATGAATGATAATAAAAATAATAAATAATCTAAGGTTTATAATCATATAAAAGAATATGAATAAATATATAATATGATAAAATAGAATCAATGTATTTAAAATATTATGTAAATAAATATAAAAAGAAATATAGTAGAAATAATAATGCAAAAATTATTAACTTAGTAATATGATAATAATAACAAGTAAATAAATAAAAAAGGAAAATAGTAGTGGTAATAATAATATTAAATTAATTAATATAATAATAAAGTAGCAAAAATAACCAAAAAAAGGGCTAAATTGAACTTTAAAATAGAAATTTGGGGCAAATTAGAAACAAACAAAAAGGAAAGGACCAAGTTGAATGCGCGAATAACAAGGAGGGACCAAAATGGGAAATAATCCCCACCCTCCAAAATGCACAGCTTCAAGGTGGGCCAAATTGAAAGCTGAAATAAATTATAGGACAAAAATGAAAAAATGAAAGAAACTTGATTGTAAAACAATAAAAGAGCAGAAGGGCTAAAGGCGCAATTAACCTTTCTATTTAAAAACACGCGGATCTTAGGGGTTAATGGGTCAGGTAATCGGGTCGCCCCAAAATGACATCGTTTTGGGGCCATTCAGACCCCACCAAAACGGCATCGTTTTACCGAGCTATAAAAGCAACCCTTTTGAGAAAAAAAATCATTTTGGTCCGTGTTTTAGAAAAAAAGTTCTCTCTCTTTCATTTTCTCTCTGGCCTAAGCCCAGAATCCGGCAAAAGGACCGCCGTAGCTTCGCTGCGCCTCCGCCGTGTACTGTGGTCGGACGCCCCTGGTAAGTTTTTTTCTTTTTATTAGATCTTTGATATATATATATATATATATATATATATAGTTTTTAAAAAAGGAAAATAAAGTAATTTTTGTATATAAACAGTTTTAAAAATAGGAAAATAAAGAAAATAAAAATGACCTTTTGTACGTTTCTAACTTTGTTTTTTTTTCTTCAATCTGCTTTGTTGTTTTTTGTTGACTGTATACTTGAATCTATTTTTGTTGCATTTAAGAGAAAATGCTCGAAAAAATTACATTGGTTTTGTTACAACCCAATTTTGCAAATAAAAATAAACCCAAACAGAAACCAAAATTAAATAAGGTCCAGTTCATTTACAATAAATCAAAGCCCAAACCCGTAACCCAAATACACCCTAACCCTTAACCCTAATCCACCCTAAGCCCAAACCCGAGCAGCCCAACACCAAGACACCACTCAGAAACCCTAGCCCCGAATGCCCTTGTGCCCTAGCCGCCTCTGCCCACTTGGCCTCCGCCTCTGACAGCAGCTGCACCACCGCCCTTGTCACCTCACTGTACCACCGCCCTTCACCTGCAAACAATTAAATAGAAAGGACAGCAGCAATGATAGCAAAAAAAAAAAAAAAAAAAAAAACAATTTGTAAACAGGGGGCTATATAAAGCCAATGAAAACAATGTAAAACTCTCAGCAGTTTTTAATACGATACTCGATATTTTTCAGAGTACAATATTAAGTAGGGATTCAAAATAAACAGGGAGAAATAGAAGTCCAATAGGCAGGGTATCAAAGCAACATCGAAGCCAATCCGACAGAGGTGAATTTTTTTTAAAATCTGTTTTTATACATATACATAGAAAATAATAATATTAACAATAATAACTTATAAAATAAATATATAAAAAAAAAGAGAGAAAAAATTAGAAATTTCACCTTTTTCCGGCCACCGTTCCGGTGGCCGGAACGACGGCGATCGGCGGTCCGCGACGGTCCAATCATCGGTCGATGACCGGCCGGTGACCGGACGTTGACCGGTCCGGCACCGGAGACCCCGGGACCCCTTCTTCTCTTCCTTCCCTCTCCTTCTCTCCTTTCCCTCTCCCCTCTTCTTCTTTCCCTCTTTTTTTTTCTTCTCCGGGTACCAAATGAGCCAAAATAAAAAAATTTGGCCTTTTATACTTTTGAACTCGGATCGGGTCGACCCGATCCGACCCACCCCAAGTCCGCGTGTTGTGACGTCACATGGGCAATTTGCCACCTTGGTCCTTCCGCTTTTTCGGTGTTCTGCAATCAGGTCCTTTTTATTTATAATCCAGCCCAGAAATTTACCCTGTTTTCAATTTGGCCCCCCACTGATGTGCTGCGTTTTAAGAGCTTGGAAAATTGCTCGTTCGGTCCCCCAGTTGTTCACCCGTGTTCAAATAGCCCCTCCTCCTTCTATTTTTTATTTTAAATTTACCCAGAACTTCCTTTTTTAATTCGATTCCGTCCTGTTATTACCTTTTTCGTTATTTAATTTTAATTATATTATTATTGTATTCATTATCATTATTATTGTTATCTTTAATATTAAAATAGTGTTTTGTATTTATGTGTATATTTTAATATATATATATATATATAGTATTAATTTTAACAATATTATTATTATATTTTATTTTATCACCATGCATATATACTAACACTAGATTATATTTCAAATATCTTATTATATGTATATAAGTATTATATTTATTCTATTACTATTAAAGGCTCTTTTACATTAGCTTTATTATCATTATTATTATTATTATAGCATGTTATTTTAGTATTATATCCTTACCATTAGTAGTATTTACTAATATATTTATATTTTCATCATTACTTTCTACCACCTTTTATTTAATATCACTACTTGGTTGTATATGTTTTTTTTTCATATTATTTTTATTGCTAGTTTCATCATTATTATTATTACTTATTATATATCTTATTATATATGTATATACTATTATTACTACCTTGTTTACCACTATTATATTTATTTTACTGCTATTATTATACTCATTTTAATACTAGTATATGTTTTATTATCCGTATATGTCTTTAATATATATATTTATTATTAGTAGTTTCTTTTAACATCATTATTAATTTTAATATGTATATAGTATATATCAATTTCTTATACTATTATGTATTTATATTCTTGTAGATTGCGTGCATATACATTCCTAATATTATATTTTTACCTATCACATATATATCAGTCTTTTTATATATCATGTATGTATTTTTATATCCTATTAAATACATCTTTTTATATTTACTTCAATACTATATAATGTACCTATATTATCATCATATTTTGCTTAATGTCGTTTTATTATCATTCTAATATCTCTTGTTAACATCCTTCATGTTTTTATTTCAATAAATAAAGCCACATTCCGATTTAGCATTAAGTCGTTAATTTCATCGCTATGTTGGGTGAATATTAACGGCTCGTGTTGAAAACGGAACGTCCTTCTAAAAAATCAAAATGCTAAAAAATTTCTTGTTTTCGATCGGATCACAACTAAATTTTAAATTGAACTCGTATTTTCGAAAATTAAGACAACGCATGTTTGAAAGATACCAATTTTGGGCGTTGCGGGGGTGCTAATACCTTCCCCGCGCGTAACTGACTCCCGAACCCTATTTCTCTCTGAATTTCAACGTAGACCTAAACTGAGCCTTCCTTTTATTCAAAAAACGAATTTTCTGCTTGAAAGAGGTTTTATTAGGTGCCCGATCACACCTAAGAAAAAGGATCGGTGGCGACTCCCTTTTCATAATAAAATCAAAATTCGGTTTTCCGGATTTTAAATCGCCACAATTAGCGACCCAAAGCTGCTAAGCTAAAAATTTTTTCGTCGCTACAGGTTTAACATGTCTTATATAGCCATTTACAAAACTTTAATATATTATTTTATATGCTGTCACTTCTGCTTTTTGGTCCTTTGCAGGTGGCAGTGCAAGTGGAGGGCGGTGGACATGATAATGGCAATGCTGACATGACAGAAGCGACAATGACAGTGGCGGCTAGCAGCTAGGGTTTTCTTTTTTATTTTTCTGTTTATTAATTTGGGCTGCTAGGGTTTGAAATTGGGCTGAATTGTTTGAGTTTTGGGTGTTTTTGGGTTTTAATTTTTGGTTTTATTTTCTTATGGGCCCCGGGCTAAAATTGGGCCTTCCAATCTAATTTCATATATTTTTTTTATTCAGTCATTAGCATTATCGATATATGATATCTGGTGACTTTTTCGTTAAATCACTAATAAAATGCTAGCGTGGCTTTTTAGGCATAATAATAAATTTGGTCCTATGATATTTACAAATTTTATCAAAAGGTTGTTTCGGCAATTTTTATGGGCAGGTTTGAGGGATAAACCTCTATCAAATCAAGACTAAATTGATAGAATATGTAAAGTTGAAGGCTAAATTTTTTGAATTCTTAGAATTATGACTAAATTTATAAAATCTAAAAATATTATGGGCTAAATTTGTTATCATGCAAATATAGAATGATGGCATTAGTATTCCTTTAATGATTTAACGGATGAGTAACTAAACTATTAAATGTCGATAATATTAGAGACTAAATAAAAAATTTTTGGAGTTGTGTAATCAAAATAAAAACATGCTAATAGTTTGGTGACTAGCGGTATAGTTTACCTATTTTTTATAAGATAAATTACATAGATAATCACCCAAGTATAAAAAAGTTTTCATTTTAAGCATTTAAAAAAAAAATACAATTGATACACTTACATTGCATACAGTTTTAATTTTTCTTTTCCATGTAATTAAATAAATCCATGTATTTATTATTCATAAAAAATTCCTAAACTTTTAATTTAATTTAAATGAGGTAAAACCTTTAAAAAAATTTGGGACATTTGCGCCTCTCGTAGAGGGTGGAAATGGCCACCATGGCCTCAATCAACCACCAGGCCACCACCTCAAAGAACCCACAAAGGAAATGCAGATAAAAGAAGAGTTGGAAGAACTCTAGTTCCACTGCTACTGTCTGCAGGAGCTGCGGGGTTATGCTGTTCTTGTATGTGCACAATTGTTCATCGAAATATCTAGATGTAGATGATGGTTGTTGGAGCCGGGTGGGTAGAAAAACTTGCAATATGTTGATGACATTCTTATGGCAATCGAGTGGTAACAAATGTGGTACATTATTTTAATTTTTACACTTTAAATTTTATTTTAATTAGTTTCGTTTAGAAAATATTAACAAATGTGGTAGAACAGTACAAGACTTGTATTTACATCATTCGTTGACATTATTTTAAGTACAATTAAACGCCACGAATAAAATTTTAATAGCATTGACTTGATAATTTGTATAACAATATATATTTATCTTATAAAAATTTAAAAAATATATAAAAAAATAACTAAAATTTACATAAAAATTTAATATTTTAATCAGTTTCATCAAAAATAATAAATTATGTTTATGGGCATTTTATGATATAAGATGACAGTAGTTTTATTTAAAATAGTAAATAATTAATCATTAAACAAAAATATTCACGACTTTTATGAAGCCGTAGGATACTGGATAGTAATTAATTGACTTTAAATGCTTCTACTTTTTGACGTAGAAAATTCATTAATATCGAAAGCTTAATATTGAGACAAAAAGCATAATTTTAAACCATATTATATATATATGCAACATCAATTAAATAAAAATTTTAATATTAGTACAAACTAATTATTTAAAATAATTTTGATTAAGAATTGCTTTGTAACAATGTCGACCATTAAACATGGAAGAGAATTAGGTATATGACCAAACCATAAACCTAACTACCACTCAAATCTATTACTGCATTTTTAATTAATTTAGTGTTACGAGTTAAAATTAAAAATATATTTATAAATTATTTTAAAAAATAATAATAAATATTCTAAAGAAATTATTAATTAGTCGTTCCTACCACACCAGTCATGATCCCATCAGCTAATTTAATGTCACATAAAATTATTTTCCTATATATTGTCAATTAATTTTTTATTAAAAAATTTCTTTCCAAAAGTTTTGCAGCCATCAATTAAAATAGAATAATAAATCTATTTCTTTGTCTATTTGCCAATAAATCCGCATTCTCATGAAGAATAGCAAAATATATGAAATCACAATGTCCAATACCTATTATTCGATTCAATTCTGAATAATCGTAAATCCTATCTTCTTTTTTATCCGAAAAAATCTGAACTAAATAAGTTGTGCCTGACTTGATCATTATTTATTGAGAATCTAGAAATATATCTTTACTCGACAAAAAGATAATAAATGTTTGTTTGATCTTTCTTCATCATTTCCATCTATAAAATTTGTTTCTTCATGATTAAAAACTCAATTTTCACTTTACAATTTTTTTAAACACCATTGTATTAACAAAACAACCATCAATACTAAATTGGTAAGTGTTCATCTTTGATGCAAGTATTATATCCATTATAGATCTTATAAAAACAAATAAAAAGCATTTAACCATCACATCGATTTTGGATTTAAGTTCACTGAGTCATGATATGGTGTTTTCCGTCTGGCTTCGAAAACTGAAAAAATAAAAATTACAGATAGTTAAGAAGCAAGGTTGTGAAGGTTGCAAGGGCCATGGATGGTGATTCATGAAGGAAACAAATTGGGTATGTATGTATCTGTCTTCCATAGCCAATTATTTCCCTCTAAATTTAATGTCCACGGAACCAATTAAAAATATGACAAAGATAAGTGCACCTATCGATAAATAGTATAACTATGGTGAGCAAAGATATCATTCCCACGAGGACTAAAAGTAATAGTAATTGTTGTCTTTCTATTATTTAACTGATAAGTTGAAGTGATTGAATTAAACTAAAATTAACTAAATTAATTAACTAAGAACTCAACAAAGAACAAATCAAGAAAATAATCAGATAATAACCAAGAAGCGAAACAATACCCTGGAAAGAATCTATCTAGACTTCACTTGTCATTGTCAATTTGAATTAAACAATTTATTCACTTAATATCTTGATCTTGAAATTCCTAAATCATGCTAATATCTCTCTGTAAGACTAAAAACAACTGACTCTAGGTTGATTAATTAAAAAAATTTCTAATTAAAACGCCAATTATCACATTAACTCGATCTATGAATTCCCTTATTAGATTTAACTCTAACCCGATAGATTTATGTCGTCCTATTTCTAGGATTGCATGCAACTCCACTCAATTATGCTAAACCTACTCTTAAACAGTGTCTATTCCTCCTCTGAATTAAGCACATCAAACATGAATTAATAATCTGAAAGTATTAAATCAAGAATTAAACACACATAACTAAGAACAAGATTTAAGCATTTATTGCATAAAACAGAAATCAAAAGCCAGAATTCATCATAAGATTTATCTCCCCTAAGTATTTAGAAAATTAGTTTGTAATCGCGAATAAAAACATCTCAAAGATAGTATAACCACAAGAAATAAAGAAACTCATAATAAACTTCAAAAAAATCAAAAGGAGATTTTCAATCTTGATGGAAATCTACTTCAAAGTCGGTTTTAATGGCGTTTTCCAAGTTGTTTTCTTCAATTTTCTCTGACGGCCCTCTTTCCTCTTCTTATATTTGGTATTTATAGGTCTTAAAATGCCTGAAAAACCTAAAAATTAAGTTTTTTTTAGTGTGCGAAGTGCGAATCACGAAATCCACATAGTCTAGCACATGGTCGTATGGCTCACACGACCGTGTGTCCAGCCTGTATGGCTCCTAAAATCTGCTCCAATTGTCTGATTTTCGCTCCGTTTTTGCTCGCTTGGCTCCCAAATGATCTCCTAAGTATAGAAACATGAATTTAAAGTATTAGGAGCATAAAATTTACCATTTTGCATTGATTAATCATCCAAAAACACATTAAAAATAGGATTAAAATATGTTATTTTTATCACTTATCAAAACACAATATGGATGGATGGAATTGGAATGATGGAGAAATGTGAAGGCTAAGGGAAGAAGATAAGTTGGCAAATTTCGGGGAAGATTTAAAAAAAAAAGTACTAGTTGGCAATGACATAGAAAAATAATTTTTATGTGGCATTAATTTATTGGATGGAACCATGACTGATGTGGTAGAAAAAATCTACCTAATAATTTCTCCATAATAAAGTTAGAAAGTAAAGTTGTTTTAGTAATGGATGTGACACATTATACCTCCAAAATTTTCATAATTAATACTTTTCATCTATATTCATCTATAATCTATGCATAAATTCACATTTGGAACCTTCAATAAAAATGATAAATTTATAATTTAATCCCTAAACTCTCGTTTTCATTCAATTCAATCCCACAAATCCTTATTCTTTACACTTACCATTCTGATCGTATGGTACTTTATTAATGCTTTAAACTCATTTCTTCATCTTTGGGAAATTTGCACTTTAGGCCATCATACTTTTAAATTTTACAATTTAGTCCCAAAAGTCAATTCTATCATATTAATACATATTCCAAGTCACCCTCATGTCCAATAATCATTATTAACTCTTAATTTCTCAATTTTTGGCAAATTGAGCATTTTAGTCTTCTAACTTTTCAAAATTTATGATTTGGTCCTTATACGCGAAAATCTTATATTCACCATCATTCTCGATAATCTTTTTCTAAATATCGAATTAATTCCTCAATGCTTCATTTATTAAACTCTTTTTCAAATTTTCTTCAAAATGGATATAGTTCGAGAGCCAAAGTGAGCATTAAGCTTATGCGTGTGTGTGTGTGAGTGATACTAGAATTTAAAGATGAGAAATTATATGCCAATGAAACCTTGGCATTTTTAGCAAAGGTTGTGCATTAGGTCTTTGAGTATTCAAGTTCAAGCCCACCATGTGTGGATCACAAGTTCCACCATGTATTGATTTTAGTTTGGATTATTTCAGTTCTTGATTTGTTTGCAATTCTCAGGTGTGTGTAATGTTAGTTGGCTCAAAGAATTTGAGACATCCTTCGAAGTGTGAACTGGAAGCGATCAAGACTACGTTGGAGGTGTTGGCACAAAATGCATGGATGAGGATCACAATACAAGCTCTAATATGTATATATATTGAATATGTACTCAGTTATTACTAGCAAATGAAGGTGTAAACAGGAGACATCTATTTACTGGCAGGTGATCTTAATCATAACTATAGAATTGTGTTGTGAGTATTGTTTTGAACCTTTGTTTGAAAACAAGTTCAAGATGGTGTAGCCAATTTGTTAGCAGACTCGGAAGCCAAGGCAGGTGCACATAGAAAATATATATATATGTATATATTTTTTTTTTTTTTTTGTTGCTTGGTATTAACTGTTGTTTTTTTATTTGTGTATGTTCTCGGCTTTGGTGTCGTTCCCTGTATGTTTGTGGATTTGACGTTGAACTCTGACTTTTCTGTAATTTGTTTTCATCCAATAAAATTGCCTTAGCAAAATTGGACCCTCTTTTGTTGGATTTTATATCTGTATGTACAAGGATTTTGCTTGCAGCAATCTAGGTTTTCAAACAATGTATGACTCCATCATCACCAAGAATATCCTTTCACATATTCTTTCATAAGATAACAACTTCGTCAAATAATGAAATGTGGCTAGGTTGCTTCCTTTGTGGGGGGGGGGTAAATGGCTTGTCCTAAATTATAGTTCTCACTAACAAAAAGTTAATTGTACTAGTCATCCCCAAATTATGACCCTCATTCTAAATTGATACTTAAACTTCGAAACGTTCTAATTATATCATCAAACTATCAATGTTAAATCAGTTAGACCCTTCCATTATTGAAACCCTTAATTTAACCATCAAATGACATGTAAAATCTTATGTGAGATAATTTAAAATGAAAATTTTAAAGAAAGGTAAAATATTGTTATATAATTTTTAAAATTAAGAACTAAAAGAAAAAGTAAAATTGAAAAATGAGAGAGTGAATGATAGTTTCTATAAAAGCTTCAAAAACTACAACCAAGATTTTTACAACATCTATTTTTACAATATTCATTTTTCTTTCAATTTTTCATTTTAAATTATGTCACATAAGATTCGACGTCTCATTTAACGGTTAAATTAATTATTTTAGTAACGGAAGGACTTTAGTGATATAAAATCGATAATTTGAGGATGTATTTAGAATATTTTAAAGTTTGAGGACCAATTTAAAATGAGGGACATAGTTGGGGATGTTTGATGCAATTTACTCCTAAAAAAATCTATTACTCTTGGGATTTTATTTCTATTTTTTCATACTCAGGTTGAATTGTTTAAAGCATTCGATATTACAATTGCCAACATTTCGTATTTCACGCCCAAAAATCGATATATGTCAAATTTTTTTGGGGAAAAGATTGTATGAAACAGTGATGCCACGTCATTTGTATCCATTTTCCAATAGTTTTATGCCACATCAACATTTTCATCCTGAATTTTAGCATTTTCGTCTTGAAAAAAATCAAATCCAAATTAAAATCCTAAAATTCGGGATAAAATTATTGATGTGGCATAAAATTATTGGAAATGAATAATAACCGTGTATCATACAATCCTTTCTATTTTTTGGTTGGCTCTGTTCTCAAATTTCTTTTCCTTTTATGTACTGTAATTTTTGTTTTTACTTGGAAAGTTGGAGACCTATAAGGCGTGCAATTTTGTTAAAATGAGCAGAAAGATGAGACGAAATAGGGCTGAATCACATAATCCCAAAGCTCTATTATTTGATTAATGTTCCAAGTTGGAACTAACATACGACGACATATATAGTGCATGCATGTGTTTCTTCATAACATGCAATAGTTTAATTTATGATAGAACCTAGTGTTTCTCCAATATAATTATCATGATCAATGCTTCAAAAGCTCTTAATTAGCTAAGTTTTAGGTTAAGAATGAGTTGATAAAGTGCCCCAATGAAACCATCTGGATATAATCCACCGGGCATGGTGGCGTTGCCGGTTCCAAAAACGATCCTCAAAATCTCCCGTTCAAACCGTGCATGTGCAAGGGAATTGACATCCCCCGGTACCACGTTACTGGTAGTTCGATTCTCTGCTCCCAGTTGGAATGGCACAATCAAACCTTCATCCTTCACACCGCACCCCCCAAGTCGATTAACAACTTCTGAAGTACGGTTGGTGAGTTCCGCCATTGTGAATGTGTATGGCGGCACTGTTGAATTGACCCTATCGTTAAGTATTTGTCGGAGAACTCCAAATGCTGCTGCCTCATTGAGCCCGATTCCAGCCACCAGCTAAATAAGAAAAATAATGAAGGCAATGATTCGAGATTAGATTCAAAAGAATGAAAGGAGGAAAAAGTAGTCACCTGTCGTTGCTCGTCGCCTACGATCGAAGGTATAATTCCGGCGTAATATTGTACTGTAAATGCAGAAATAGCTTCCGCTGCCAGCACAAAGCTGGGAGTGTTGGCGTAAATATTGAATGGAGGAGACAAAGTAGAGACATTGAAACCCAGATTCACAAATCCAGCAAATACTTGTGCGCTAAGATCCAACTGTGGTCCTGATAATGGAAGATTGCTCCGGAGTACTTGCTTGATAGCCCTGCAAAAATCAATTTCATTAAAACATGTAAACTACATTAGCCACTAACTATTTGTAAGTTTTCATTTTGGTCAGTTAACTAAAAAAAGTTATAATTAGGTCACTAAACTATTTAAAAGTTTTTATTTAAGTCATTGGGCTGTAAAAATCTATGCTAATGGCTTTCTCTATATTCGCATTGCCTGCACCATCAAAAGCTCTCTTTCTGCTTCTCTTCTACAATTCAATTTTTTTTTCATGAAATAGGTTTGGATGCCATGAATCTGCAAACCGCAAACCAAAATTCAAACATTTTTTCTCCGATCTTTGACACTGACCATCAGATTGATTTGAATCTAAGTTATGTTCTGTTACTCGTTGATGGGTACTGATCCACTGTAGCGATCATCAAATCATTGCTTGGAACTCACTTGTGGAACTTTTATTTTTCTTAAAAAAAAAAACTTAACAATCTAATAACTTAAATAATTTTTTTTGAATAGTTCAGTGATTTAAATAAAAACTTATCCATCGTTTAGTGACTAATGGTATAGTTTACCCAAACATTTATTCCATTTCTTAAAGTTTAATAAAAAGCATCACGTTAAAATATACTCCAAGTCCATGTAATCTTTGTGCATTTAGAATTTAGTCTCTTTGCTTTTTTAGATTTGAAAACTCGGATCTACTTGTTAGCATCGTTAAAATTCTTTAATTAAATTTGGTTGTGTGCGAATATTTTGAAATAAGAAAAATACTCACTTAATAGCAAAGGCAAATCTAGAATTTTTTTAGGGGCAGAATTGAATAGTAAATTTTTGAGTGATCAAAATATAATTTTATCATTTATTAATTTATGATTTCATCTTTTTAAAAAGGACTAAATAGATTTTTTTTCATTTATTGAGGGCCAAAGTGTAATTTTACTATAAATTAATTTTTAATTTAATCATTCATGACGGGACTTAAAAAGCAATTTTTCCTTTTTTTAGGAGGTCACGGCCTTGCCTACCCGGTCAGATGCGCCCCTACTTGATACCATGTAACAAATAGAAAACATTGTAATGAACTTGGAAAGATAAGTAAAGGGACTACATTTCAAATGAATGAAGAGTATAGGTACTTGGAGCATATATTAACCAAATGATTATGGAAAGTATGAAAGGGTCAGAACCTGAGATGGCCAACAGTAGCTAAACCAAGTTCCTCAATAACCCTACGGGCGGAGTTAGTGATATTGGCAAGGGTGGCTCCAATGGGGACAGGACCTTGGACCAGACCTGGTGATATACGATTGATTCCAACACCAACTGATGCACGAAGAAAAAATTCTGCTTTATATATGAGCAAGTTAATAGAGAATAAGATCTTATCCCTGGAGGAAGCTGCTACTGGTCTGCATTGAGGTGTATGAATAACAGTATTGGCCATAATCATAGAGGATTGAAATGCAACAAGTAAAACAAACGCATACAATAAGCACGATCGATTAGCCATTTTGTTTGAATTACTTAACCAGACCTGCTTATACGAATTTCAGGTACTGGGGTTGATGTTCATCAGCGGTGTGTTAGTCTACTTTTATAGAGAAGAAGATGAGAGAAAATTCGATATCAATGCAAGCAATATAGGTTGCATGGACGTTGTGGCTAACTTTAATTGCTTAACTAATTCTATATGAGTGGCATGTACGTCCATATAGAGCTCTTATTTAATTATTGATTTAATGTCAAATTTAGCCTTAAATTTCAATTTGGTTTTTATTTTTTATTTTTTAAATTTGGCCCTCAATCTTTTAAAAAAGAGTCAGATTTGACCATCAACCTTTTAAAACATTTCCAAAAGAGTTGAATTATTTTTTTATCTGAAATACTAACTAAAATGCTAAAATTTTAAACATAGCAGCCCGCATGGCAATCCGTGTGTATTTCATTTTTTTAAATATTTATGAATTTTTTATATATTCTTTTCTTTTTAAAAAATCAAGCATTAGTTATTTCTTGAGTTTTTACAGTCTAACAATCACAATTTATCTAAAGTTTCCCAAAAGTATCAGTAACTAAAGTAGATCGACATCGGAGTCTCGGGTTTAATTTCCTATAGAAAATCGATTTTTCAAAAGTTTGTGGCATGATTTTTTCCAAAATAGCCCTTTCTATGACATGCATGCAAACTTCTTTAAATTTCCACAGTCTGAGTTTTGTAAATTTGTAGCTCTAATACCACCAAATGTAACCTCCTCAACCCGGCCTAGACAGACCCAAATTTAGGAGATTACATCAGTCACCGAGATGGCCTAGTATGATCGGAGTTTTTAAAATAGTCGTTTTAGAACATTTATTTATTTTTGAAAAAAGCTTAGTCTATTTTCAGAAAACTCACAGGTTATCAAAAAAACCGATTTAATTTAACTTTCTATGTAACGGTGACTACTTTTAAGAAAACTTAGTTAAATTTTTGATTTATTTACTACTCAATACTTATTTATAAATTAGAAGTGGAAAAGTGATAATAGTTTAAACTTTTAATAAAAACCGAAGTTCATGCATAATTAATTAATATTCATATTTCGATATCCTAAAATCGATTGCAAGATTCTCATTAGATAGAAATTCTTTAAAGATTCAAAATCTAAACATCGGGATTGAGGCATGCTTACCGATTCTTGGTTAGGTTTTGGAATGTTTCTAATAACAATTTCGATTCTGGTAGATAAACGAGTTAACGAAGATTGACTTTGATTCGAGAAAGTCAATAATAATTCAACAATGGATTAAAAATATGATGAAAAGAAAAGATGAAGATATAGAGAAAAGAGGGAGGAATTCTATTTTAGAATGAAAAATAAAATAAAATCTTAATGTAATTAAGAAAGGGGAGTAAATAGTTAGGATTTCAAACTTTTAAGCAGTTGTAGGGTAATTTATTTTTTTTGCCGAAAATAATTGGGAATGCAGTTGGCATGATTTAAACTTAGGGGAAAATAGTGCAAGGCTTTACCATAGATTGTTACCTAATCCACCTACTTATTTTATTCAACATTTTTTTTAGAAAAATTTATATAAAATAAAAAAATTAAAATGATTATCAAACACATTTAAAATATTAAATTTTGAAAATTTTCGTTTCCAATGAAATGAAAATTTTGAAGAGTGTATCAAACACACTGCTAATTAACTATTTTAAATTTATTATTATATTTGATTTATTCTTCTTTTTCAATTTGTTTGAAGTTATGATTTATATTATTTATTTAAATGAATTGTGTTTTAAATATTATATTTATTATTAAATTATTTTTAATAACTTAAACTCTTTTTACTGCATAACTTTATTATTTTTTAACTTTTGAAAGTTATATTTTATATCTTTTAATTTTCATACAAGTCGCATTTCTTTTATTAAAAATCATAAAATATTTATAAAAATAAAAACCTATAAAAAATATTAAAAATTCTAATAAAATTAATAAAACATATTTAAAACTTTATAAAAACCTATAAAATTTCTTAAAAACTTATAAGAAATCATAAAAATATTAAAATTGATATAAATATATAAATATTATAAAAAAAACCTTAAAAACTTAAACTGGACCAGTCATTCGGTCGCACCGATTAGATTAAAATTGACAAGGGTGCCCATCCGAAGAAAGTCCTTATGTCATGCCCCAAAATTTAGGTGTCTAGTTGAAATAATTAATTAAGAAATGAATTAGGCTTGGTGGTTAAGTAGTTAATGCCTCCCTAAAGATCTAAGTTTCAAGCTATTCCTCTTCCATTTATTTTCTTTTTAATTTCAACAAACTAGGATAAAAATCACACTAAATTATATAATGTGTAACCTCCCCAACCCGGCTTAGACATTGGGTTGGGGAGGTTACATCGACCACCAAGATGGCCTAGGAGGGTTATCAGGGTTTTGAAAACAATTAATTTAAAATATTTGTTTAATTCAGTAGAAAATTCAGTTATAAACTGTTTTATTATCCTCAAAATCTTAATTTTTTAATTTGACAACGGGAAAACAATATCTATTGGTTTTAAGGAAAACCGGGGGTTAATGTCACATCCTAAAAATAGGGTTAGAAGAAATAGGGATAAAAATTATATTTTTATTTTTATTTTTTTAAATAAAGGGTAAGAGAATTTAGTATGCCTTCAAAATTATTTTTGTTAAAAATTGACAAGAATGAGTCTGCTAATTTGATGCTAAAGCTTTAGCACTCCTTAAGTCCTAAGTTTGAAACACCTAATAAACATCTAGCTAAAATATTTTATTTTCTCATTTTTACCCATAAAAGTGTTGAATTTACAAAATATCCCAACCCAAAGCTTTTTTTTAAATTTAGTCCATGATTTAAATTAGTCATAATTCTACATGAATTTTTAAAACCTATTTCAATTAGGGAAAGAAATATTATGAATAGCCAATTTTAATCAAACTCTAGAATTTTTACCTAGCAAGTTTTCAAGAAAAACACCCTCAAACTCTTTTCTTTCCAAATCAATTTTCAATGCTAAAGGAGTCAAAGTTTCAAAATCATCCCTCTCCCTCAAGTAGATCTTCAACCTCCTCTTCCAAATTAAGGTTTTTGTGTTTTCTCAAATTAAGTGTGGGATCTAATATAAATCATTATGTATGATTATTCAATTGAGGAAGTAGGAAGTAAGGTAGTTTGTAATACGAAACCTTAATACATGTATGCGAACCTCTGAGTAAGAGGCTTGTAAGCGAACCCTCGTTATATATGAACTATTATGCGAAACACCCCATGTATGCAAACCTTAAGTATGTGTACCCTTAGGGGAACATATGTGCGATCCCTTAGTGCATAGGTGTGAACCCTATAAATTTTATTCATGCGAACTCTACATGTTACTATATGCGAACCCTTTATGTTTTAGGTATGTGAACCCTACATATTGAATTATACGAACCCTTTATGTTTTATGTGAACCTCATAAGTCTAATATATGCGAACCCTATAGGAAATATCATGCAAATCACCTATATTGTTGTGATGAGAACCCCCAGTTATGCAAATACATGCATGTAAACCACCTACATGTGTGAACCCTTACACATGAAAACCCTAAGTGCGAACCCCCTATAGGCGAGCCCTGTACGCCAACCTAGAAAAGCAAACCCTAGGTGTGTGAATCCTGTATGTACGAACCTAGGTGTCTCTCCTACCTTAATAATTACTTAAAATTCAAACTCAACAAGGTTTAACATCCTCACTAAGATTCACTCAAAGCACTCAAAGTGTTTAAAGGATAATTAATATGCACTCAATAGTTAAACGAGGAATATTATTGCCATAAGCTTGCTTAAGAATCAAATCTCAACCACTAAAAATATGAGATGACACAAAAATCAAGAGGTCTTTATAAGGGTTGCAATGGGGCTTAGGTTAAGAGTACGGAAGGGTATAATAGGTGATTACAGTCGAGAGTTGAATTGATAGGCTACCTGACCAAAAGAATAAGATGCTGAATTGCAAAGAATTAACATGAATAATAAGCAAACAATTGAAGTGAGCCTTTATACAAAATATAGTAGTGATGATTTAAGCTCAACAAACAATATAATAGGGCTATAACATGAAGAGTGATCTCACAATTAAACAAGATAGCCCAAAGTTTTTCCATGTTTTTTTTCTTTTTTTTAAACAAAGAAAAATCCAGCAATCTGAATGGTCAAACATGGTTAGACAACTTACCAAAATCTAATCTCGACTAAAAGAAAGAAATAAAAGGGTAATTCAAAGATTAATGGGGTTTTAAGGGTTAAAATGAATGAGTGATAAATGAAGAAAAAAGAATTAGGCTCAAAGAGGTTTACTAGTAGACAATAAAATGGGTGGGCTATTTAAAAGCTAAATAGGTTAAATCTTAAGTGTTTCTATCATCTCAACATATCACATCATTAATGTGGTTTTGATATCCATAACAAAAGTAAGTTCTAGAATAACAAACTTATTTAACGCACTCAAAACCAAAAAATAATGAGGACAAAAGGATAGATGTTCTAAAGGCTCAAAAGCTCACAAAATTATGATTTTGATGTCAAAACTTGTAAAGTTATAATTCATTACAAGTATTAAATTCAAGGAGAAAATCTAAAATAATTTTTTTCTAAAAATAGCTCATCATGTCTGGCTCTCTCATTTATTAAAGTATAAACGAAAAATGCATAAAAATCTAAAATTATCACAAAACGGAATCAACAAAAAATCTATATTTGGAAAAGATAACTCTCATGCAAAAATTAAGAAAATTGCTTAAGCAAATATGTAAAATTTCAAGGACTAACTCGAATGAAAGTATAAAATTCTCTCCACTCTTAATATGTACAATGCCCTCAATGTACGAACAAAGATAAACACAATATACTGAATAAAATAATAAAATGAAGAAAGAACTCAAACCGCCTTGAATTGGGATGAATGGATGGAGAGTGTCGAAACCATTTTTTTGTGGTTTGGAAAAATGGGGTCGACTTTAAAAACGAAAATGGGAGTCGCCACCAATCTTCTTAGGTGTGATTGGATCACCTTTAAAATATTTTGCTTTAAAATCATTAGTTTTGGTCTACGAAATCAGAAAACGGGTTCGGGAGTCGATTACGTACGAGGAAGGGTTAGCACCCTTGTAACGCCCAAAAATTGGTACCGAATTGATTATCAAATGTCTTTAATGTCGGAAATTTAAAAGTTTTAAAATGTAATCCTCTTTAAAAATATTTTGATTTTGAAAAATTAGGGTTCACTTGTATCAAATGAATCAAAATATTACATCCAATAAGTTAGGACGCAAAATTTTTAAGACATTCGAGGGCTAAGCTAACCATTTTGAAAATCCCTATCTTGAGATGACAAAATGTCATATCCAGTAAGTTAGGACACAACCTTTTGAAATTTCAAGATAGTTACTCGTATTTTGAAAACCTTAAAAACTTAGAAGGGTGCTTAACTATTCGAACTCGACGAGAAAAGTTGCAACCCAGTAAGTTAGGGCACTACTTTTCTCGAAATTTCCAAACGCCAAGCATTGCCTTTATTTTTGAAAACTTTGGAGTTTCCAAACACCAAACATTGCCTTTTTATTTTTTAGGAAAAAAAACTTTGAGTAATCATTCGGTAATTAAGCAAAGAGCTATTTTATTCAAAACGATATTTCGAAATGACATATCACATTAGTATATTATCAAGCATAAACATTATAACAATTCATGACACACGCTAATATATACAAAGAAATAGTAAGACATAGCTAATCTTAAAATGGGAAATATATATATTCAAATAAAGATAATTGACATGCATTTAAATAATAAATAAGTAGATCATATATATAAATAATATAAAATATAAAAAACATACAACACAACAATTTAATATACCTATAAATGAATTAGTGAACAAAAAATAAAATATATAATATAATATAGTAATATATATATATAAAAACGTATTTAAAAATAAACTATGGAAATTTATGATATTATACAATATGCAAAAGTACATAACATAATAATAATACATTAATTCAAAAACATAGTGAATAATAATATAAATAAAAAACAATATTATATAGTAGAAAACATAAGTTTAAGAAAATGTATATATATTATAAGAGTAAACAATTTGTAGCGACGTAAAATTTTTAGCTTAGGTAGCTTAGGTCGCTAATTGTGGCGATCTATTGAAAACTTGAGATCTGAGTTTTATTAAAACAAGGGAGTCGCCACCGATCCTTTTTTCTAGGTGTGATCGGACACCTAATAAAACCTCTTTTAACAAAAACTTGTTTTCGGATAAAAGAAGGCCGAGTTTAGGTCCGCGTAAAATTCAGAGAAAAATAGGGTTCGGGAGTCAGTTACGCGCGGGGAAGGTATTAGCACCCCCGCGACGCCCAAAATTGGTATCTTTTCAAACGTGCGTTGTCTTAATTTTCGAAAATACGAGTTCAATTTAAAATTTAGTTGTGGTCCGATCGAGATTCGAGCATTTTATGGTTTTTTCTTTGAAAAGGATATCCCGCTTTCAACACGAGCCAATTGTGATTCACCCAACATAGCGATGAAATCACCAGCTTAATGTTAAAATCGGTATATTGCCTTTGTTTATTAAGACACAGGTAATATTGACGATGAAATCAAAATATGGATTAACATGCTATATTAGAAGCAAATAATGATAAGAGGTGAGAAATATACGAGACGAGTAGTACATGAAAAAATTAACAATGCATATGTGATAGCAACAATAATAATGCAAATAATAATAAACAAGACATTAATAATTAAAGTATATGCGTAGGACATAAAATATATAATAAACAATAGAATGTTAAAAGTATATATACGTAAAGTATCAAAACACAGTTTCAAAAATACGTGCCTAAGATAATATATAAAGATATGTATGTAGATAATAATAATATTAAAACAAATAAACAATAATAGTGAAAATAACAAATACAATATGTTATTAAGATTTATACATAATATATGTGAATATGGCATTAAAATATGAATATATAAGATATATTAAAATATTGAAAACAACTATTTACACACTAATGTTGACATATAATATATTAATATTAAAGATATATATGATACAATATAAAACTATATAAGAAAATATTAAAATATATACGAAATAAAGAGAATACGATATCAAAATATATTCATAAGACTATGTATGAGGAAATATATGTAGATAATAACAATAATGTCAAAAATAATAGTAATAGTGAGAGCAATGAGTATAATAAATATATTAACATATATAAAGAGGGTATAAAGTACATACATATAGTATAGTACTTAGACATATATACATAAAATATATTTTAGAAAAATAATAACATATACGAAATATACATGCGTATATATTTAAACCAATAATGATACTAAGAATATATTATATATACATAAATAAAGTAAGTAAAATATAATAAAAATATAAAATATAAAATAACAACGATAACCATAGGAATAATATAAACAATATATACATACACATAACATAATAATGGAAATAAAAATAAAATAACAAGATAATAAACAAGAATCCAATTGGGAATAGAATGAAATAATCGGGCCAGATTTTAAAATAAAAAACATGCGAAAAAGGACCTATTTAAACACGGGTTAGGCCAAGGAGGTCCAAAAATGCAATTTTCCCGGATTTTTTAAAACGGAGCGTTTAAATCAGGGCCTGATTGAGAACGGGCATAAATTTTGGGGCCAATTTAAAATATTTAGAAACTTAATTGCTAGAAGCTGAAAAAGCGGAAGGGCTGATTCAGTAAATAACCCATTTGGGTTTAAAAACACGCGGATCCTATTGGGTGGGGGTCGGGTCAATCCGACCCAGGGCAAAACGACGTCGTTTTGTGCCCTGGGTTTTGACACCAAAACGGTGTCGTATTAATGGGCTATAAATAGCCTAAGTTTCCGAAAAAAATTCATTTGAGAGGGGTGAAAGAAAAAAAAAACGAGAGAGGTGGGGAGGAAAGTGACCGGGGCGATTTCCGGTGGCCCTTCCGGTCACCGTCCGTTCGCCGGACGGTCGTCGGCGCCGGTGCCGGCCACCGCACACGGTGGCCGGAAGGTAAAAAATTCTAAATTTTTTTATTTTTTATTATCTTTTTAAAATATGTATGTATTTGTATGAAAAAGAAAGAAATAAAGGGAAAGAGGGTAAAACAGATTCGACAAGAAGATTTGTTTACCTTTTCCGATTTGGGTTTTTTTGATGCGTTGATTGTCCGATTCAGGGGATATTTTCAATTACTTTGATACTATATTGCTATAAAATTCGAATATTTGCATTCATTATTTTGAGAATCCAAAGAAAAAATCCCCTTCATACCTTCTTCAATTCGGGTTTATATACCCTTTTACAAAACATATTATACCACTAACTGTCTCTTCTCATTTACTGTTTGCAGGACCTATTGCGCAAATGGATAGCACTCGATGGGACAGTGGCGGTGGCTGAGGCAGAATAGAGGCGGTGGAAGCTGCCGAGTCAGAGCAAGTGGGGTTAGGTCGGTGTGGCTAGGGTTTCGAGGTTGGGCTTGTAATTGGGCTTGACCGGGTCTTATTGTAATTGGGTTTTGGAATTTGGGTAGGATTAAATTTAGGTTTAATTTAGGTGTTTTATAATTTGGTTAAGTGTGTTAGGAGGGTATTGGGCTGTACGGGTATTTGGGTTGGGCAAAATTGGGCTTACAACACAATTAATAATAAAATAGGCATATAATACAAATTAAAATATAATTTTAAAGTAGTATTTATAATATATAATGTATAATAATAAAAATAATATATAAAATAATAATAATTAAAAATAAAAAATATAGGTTTAGAAAAAATAACATATAATAAAAAAAATATATAAAAGATTTATTAATATAATCATAACATATAAGTTAAAAACATAATTTTCGTATATAAATAATAATATAAAACAATAATAATATATATATATATAAAATAAAATATAAAATAATATAATAATATATAATAAAGTATAATATAATAATATATAAAAAAAGGATAAATAGATAGTAAATAATGTGAAAATAATAAATAATATAATATAGAACTAATATAAATATATACATGAAAATAATAAAATAATATAAAATAAATTTTTTACATATATACAATAGTATTTATAGTAAAATAAATAATAAATAAAATATTTTAAATAAATAAATTATAAAAAAATGAAAAATGTAAAAGGATTAAAACTAACATTAAATAAAACTATAGGGTAAATTTTTTAAAAAAGAAAAAATTTAGATTCGGGCCCTGATTGAGTCGGGGATTAAAAATGAAGGACTCACTGGGTAATTAAACCCTAATCCCAAAACGGCACCGTTCTACCATATAAAATTAAAGGGGCCCAAGGACCAAATTGGAGCTGAAATAAAGTTATCGAGCGAAATTAAAAAATAAATTAAACTTAGTTGAAGAGACAGAAAATACGGAAGGACTGTATACATAATTTTCCCAAAACTTGTAAAAACACGTGGATCCTTAAAACACGGGTCGGGTCAATCGGGTCAAGTGCCATACGGTGTCGTTTTGGTACTTATTAAGCTAAGTGAAAATGACGTCGTTTAATAAACATTATATAAACCTATTTTTAAAACCTAAATTCATTTTTGCCTCCCCTTTCTAAAAAACTCTCTGAAATCCTCTGTAGGTTCCAGGAACTCCGGCCAACAGCCGTCCTTGCTCCGGTGTCACACGCCAGTACACGCGCGGTCGCATACGGCGGCCGATAGTCTCAAAACTCCCATTTTCTGACCAAAACGCAGGTAATCGTTCCTTTTTTATTTTTAAAATCGTATCTTATGTACTAAAAAACTATATATATTCGAATCAGAATAAAAAAATGAAATAATAAACTAAACAACAAATCACCTTTCGTTGGAAATGAACTGTTTTTATTTCTCTTTTCGTATTTTTGTACACGAATCTCGTTGTATCTTCTCTCTGTATATGCGTATATCGTTATGTGTGTATATTGTATCCCCCCTTTTTACAGATTGAAAAGAAGGCTTTATAGTCTTGGTAAACCACTACAAGTTTCGGAAAGAAATCTCCGATTTCTTTCCATATTTGCTTCGTGTGTCTGCTGTTGCTTTCTTTCCTTTGTTTGCAGGTACGTACGAGGAATCCGGCGACCATCTGGCGTTGATTCGTGCACCATTCGTAGCGTGATTCAAGGCCAGAGTTACGGCGCTGATGAAGCGTGACGCTTGGAGTGCTCGAAGCTTCTGGAACCCCTTGCGGCGCTGATGCTTCCCAGGAACCCTAGGTGTTATAACCCAATTTTGCCCCATGCACAAATTGAACCCGGGGCCCATCAAAATAGACCCAAACACCAACTCAAACCCATTACAAATTTAACCAACTCAAATTAACCCCAAACCCATTTAAACCAAATACAAACCCAACAAACTAAACCCCAAACCCAATTGCCTAAACACTAATGACCCGGTACTAGCCCTAGGAACCCTAGCCCCGAATCCCACTTGCTCTGCCCTAGTTGCCTCTGCCTCTGACAGCACCTGCGGCCACCGCCCTTCCAGGTCACGTCTCCACCGCTTCTACCTGTAAACAATTAAAATGAGAGGACAGAAAGTAGAAAGAAAGGCAACTTGTAAAGGAAATTTAGGCTATAAAAGCCGAATGTTTCACAATGTAAGGGGTCGAATTTTTAATCCCTAAAATCAATACAAAATAGAGAGTATTCAGAGTATAACAAAACGACAGTATCTCATCAATTGCAACGAAGGGAAACCCCCGAATCCCTAAATCGAATAACCTAACAGCGAAGGTAAACCTAATTTTTTTTCCCCGATTCTTTTCCTTTTCTTTCTTCTCCACACGAATAATATATCTTAAAATACATATTTTAAAGTATAAAATAAAACAAAAAAAAGGGGAAAATTTTACCTTTTTTCGGCCATCGAAACGATGGCCGGAACGGCGGCGAATGGCAGCGGACGGCGGTCAGGTGACCGGCCGGTGACCGGACGATGACCGGCCCGGTGACCGGAGCTCCCCGGAGACTCCCCTCTCTCCCCTCTCTCTTCTTTCCCTTTCTTTTTTTTCTCTTCGGGTAACAAATGAACCAAAAAAACAAAAAAAAAAAAGCCCTTTTATACTAACCGACCTGGGTCGGGTCGACCCGACCCGACCCTACCAGGATCCGCGCGTTATGACGTCATGGGGGTATTTGCCACCTTGGTCCTTCCGCTTTTTATGTAATCTGCAATCAAGTTATATTTCCTTTGCAATCTGGCCCAGAAATTTGTCCCGAGTTTCAATTTAATCCCCTACTGATTCGCTGCGTTTTAAAAGCTTGGGAAAATTTCCATTTCGGTCCCTTATATTTTAACCCGTGCTACGTAGTGTTCTGGAAGGAAAGGGGTAATTGCTGTTTTGGCCCCTCAATGTTTCCCCGCGCATTCAGATTAGTCCGAATCTTTCATTCCTTTTTGAATTTGCCCCCGAATTTCGTCCTTCCTTCAAATTCAGCCCTTTTGGTTTGTTTTTTTTTATTTATTTCTTTAAATAATTTTGATTTTATTTACTATTATGTTTACTATTATTCACTAATATTATTGTCAAAATTAATATTATTAGTAAGAGTATATTATGTATGTATATGTATTTTATATTCGTTTTATTATTATGCTTATTATTCTATATATTTTATTATTCCTATATATAATTAATACTTGTCATTAATTTTGCTCTAATAATAATACTATTATTATTATATTTTATTATATCATTATTATTATTTTCTTTCTTTATGTATATATACAATATATTCTTAGTATTATCATTATGTATTTGTTTTCTAACACGTACATATGTATATTTTGTATACTTATAATTGATCCTAATATTATTATTTTTCATGTATATATATATATATTTATTATTATCGTTATACATTTTACTATATGTACATATTACTTCACTGCTTATTTATTTTTTTGGTATATGTATTATTTCATGTATACGTTTTTAACATTATTATATGTTTGTATATTACGTGCATATATTTCTAATGTTATATTTTACATATTACATACCCTGTATATACTTTTAACATTATTATTATTCTGTATGTTTTTATATATGTATGAATTCAAGTAGTTTTGTTAATAATTTGTTTCTAATATTGTCATTTCCCATATATGTGTTACGTATATTTCTAATATTATTATCATTACCTACTCACATATATATATATATATATATATATATCATTTTAGGCATGTGTCTTTCGTTATTGTATGTATATTCGCAATATTATATTGTTCATATTTTTATATTTTATTCTATTATACTATTACATATATTTCGTAAACCTAGTATTATATGTTTTATACATGTTTACTGCTCCTTTTTATTTGCATTATTACTGTTACTATCACGTATGCATTGTTAATACTTCATATATTGTTCATCTCGTATATTTTTTCACCTTTATTATTATCTGTCTCCAAATTTCAGTGTATTAATTCTACATCGATATTACTCATCCATAGTCTTTTCACGTTTTAAAAATAAGGCAATGTGCCGGTTTTAACATTATGCCGGTGATTTCATCGCTATGTTGGGTGAATCACGGACGGTTCGTGTTAAAAGCGGGATATCCTTTTCAAAGAAAAAACTTTAAAAATCGTACTTGATGGGATCACGACTAAAATTTTAAATTGAACTCGTGTTTTTGAAAATTTAGACAACGTGCGTTTGAAAAGATACCAATTTTTGGGCGTCGCGGGGGTGCTAATACCTTCCCTGCGCGTAACCGACTCCTGAACCCTATTTTTCTCTGAACTTTAACGTGGACCTAAATTTAGCTTTTTTTACTCAAAAAATGAATTTCTTTCGGCTAGAAAGAGGTTTTATTAGGTGCCCGATCACACCTAAGAAAAAGGGTCGGTGGCGACTCCCTTTTCGTAATAAAATCAAAATTCAGTTTTCCAGATTTTAAATCGCCACAATTAGCGATCGAGCTAAAATTTTTCGTCGCTACAGCTGGCGACTCCGCTGGGGACCAGCTTTCGAGAGTCGAATCAAATCGAACGCGTTGTCAAAATTTTTGAAATTCCTTTTTCAAATTAATGTTTAGTCGTGACCCTCAAATTTTTGAAAAATCATGCACTTGCATCGTGTTATGAAAATTTTCTAACCTATTTTCTTATTTTGAGGCTTTAAATTTTTAAGCTTTGTTTCTCTTAGTCTAGTTTTCAAACTAAAACGAAAGGTCTGTGAGTTTCTCTCCACACACCGTTCACGTGCATTGTTGCATAACATGAGCTCTATACCCGGGCTTCGTCCCTTTTAAGTGAAAGTAAACGCTACGCCTTCGTGAGTTAACTCGTCCCTCCGCACAGGCTAGTGAATACTTTCGGGTTACATATGACTTATGCTTTCGTGAGATAACTCGTCCCTCCGCACAGGCATAAGTAAATGTAATCCCTCGAATTGATCTCGTAAGCCTGTGATGGGCTATGACCGAGGTTCTGTACTAATCTTAGTAGATGACAGTACAGACAATTCGGGTACCTTTCTAGAACCTAAAACCGCATATAATGAACTGTACGAGCCATCCAACTAGAGCCATGCCGAACCTCTGTTCGTTTAGTAAATACCAAAATAGGCACACGGGAGAAACGCCTCTTACCTGTTGTACTTTCGCTTTGTATATAAGGGGATGGGATATATCCGGTAAATTGGATCGGGTAGCTTAAAATTGCTTTAATTTATTTTCGTTTATATCTGATCACTAACCGTGTTTGATTGTCTTTGTTTTATTCCTCATCATGCATCATAGGCATCATAATAGGACGGTGTTGACTAAAGATTAGCTGCCAAAAACGGGTTTCAAATGGAGGAGTCAATTGTACAAACGACCGAGACAAACATCGCGGTTCGGGATTGGTCTCTGAGGACTCAAAAAGAAAAGGGAGACAGCCTGGTAGAAGGAGCATTGTCAATCTACCCAAGCGGGTAGCTGTGAATGTCCGTCAAAACAATCTTGAGGACTTACTTTGGATCTGGAATCAGTGGGATTCAGATACTAGGGGCATTTTCACCGAAAGGTACGGGGACATAGCCCATCTGATAGCTGTCAAAGTAGACGAAAGATTGATACAAGCTATGATCAGATTTTGGGATCCGGGTTACCAATGTTTCACATTCAACCAAGAGGATATGACCCTACGATAGAGGAGTATGCTGCTTTGCTACGTGTTGAAAACATGCAAACCTACAAAATATATGTCAAAGAGCCCAAGCCGATAACATTCAAGAAAAAGTTAGTAAGGCTGACGGATATGACCGATGCATGGGCTGAAAAGCAAATAAAGAAGAAGAATGAAATCAGCTGTGTCCCATGGTTTTCACTACGAGATCTGGTTTTAAATTATCCTGACATGTTGAAAAGGATAAATTTGTTTGCTTTGGCTATCTATGGTTTGGTTGTCTTTCCAAAGATTATCGGACATATAGAAGTCGCGGTAGTGGATTTCTTTGAAAAGTTAAAGCAAGGTATCAATCCTGCACCAACCATCCTGACCAAGACCTTTAGATCTTTGAGCAGTTGTAGAAGGAGAGGGGAAGGACGGTTCATCGGATGCGCGCAGTTACTCAATGTTTGGATTCTGAGTCACTTTTGGAAGGTAAAACGCACACCGTTCCATATGTTCTCGAAGACATTTTCCCCGTTGGAAGCTCACCTTAAGAAAGAATGGCCGAAGGAGGTTACTGAACAGCATTGGGTCTCAGTGTTTCAGAACCTGCGTGCCGAGGACATAACTGGGAGAGCGCCGTAGATACGCCCTTCGCTTCTGTTGTACAAGGTCGGGAACCAAGATTGGGTACCACTACTTGGACTGTGGGGAGGAGTTGGTTATGCCCCTCTTTTGGTCCAAAGATAGTTCTCTTCATGACAGTTTATACCCGCCACCAGTGGTCTAGCACAGTTAGAGTTTACCTTTGCGGGCGAAGGTTATATGAAGAAAGTCTGAGACACTGCAAAGGCTTGGAAAAGAATTCATCTGATGGAGTTGGCTTTATACGCTGATACTATCACCCAGGACTATGACGCATGGAGGAAGCAACGGATGAGTAGTTTGCGAGTCTCATCGGCAAATCACGCCTTTCAGAATCCTTTCTCGAAAGAAATCCCATCCGAGCTAGAGATGGCGAGACAAGAATTCGAACGCGAAAAGACTAAGATGTTACGGGATCTTAGTGCCCTTCAGGAAGAAAACTATCAGCTGAAGATTGATGTTCAAATTGAAAGATCCAGGGCCGAGAAGGTGCAAAAAGAAGCTGAGGTCGTAAGAAACGACTTAAGAGATCTTCATCTGGAAAATAAAAAGTTGAGAGGCACTATAAGGAACAGCGGGCTAGGCAAATCGTCAGCAGAATGGGGAGCAGAATTGAGTAATGTCAAAGGTGGGATGGAATTTTGGAAAGGAAAAGCAAAGAAAGAAGAAAGAAAGGCTGCACGGGCTGTAATAGAGTTAAGAAAGAAGTCTGCTGAGTATGAAGCTACGTCTATTGAACTGATGACTAGTCGAGCTAAGCATTAGGAATTGAAAGAAATGATACGAAATTTAGAAGACACACTACAAGCTCGACAACAACAATTAGATGCTCTCTTGGAAGCTTTGGAAGAGAAGAAGGGTCAGTATGACAAAGATACCCGCGCCTACGAGAGAGTCCTCTGTGAAAAGGATGAGAATCTCAAATATTTGATCAACGAGATTCGTACGACAGCCATGCACATAATGTAAATAGCGGATGAAGCCGAGAGTCTTAGCTGCCAGTTCCTGCCTAGACAGAGATCGAGTATATCAGAATTTTTGGAACGGGTGAAGAATTACGGCAATGTAGCAAGTTTGTATAAAAGCTGAATCAAATGATGGAAAAACGTTTTGTAAATAGACTCTTTTGATTAATGAAATGCCTAAATAGGGGCTATCTGAAATCAACATCGATTTTACATATGCATTCATAACTAACATTTAACATACATTCATTCATTCATTCATTCATTCACTGCATATCCCACAATCATTTGCTAAAGAGTAGAATCATATAATGCGCAGTTGTGACGTTGTAAACCTGGAATCACGCCATACGTATAGAACACGTCGACAAGCCAGAACAATGGAGGCTGAGTTTAATGAAAGAATTGAAAGGATGGAGAGAATTCAGAAAGAATTACAGGAACAGTTAGCCAGGTCGCAACAGGAGACGAGAGAGTTGATGATAAGGTCTCGGGAAGAATCCATTGAACAGAAGGACCAATTGACTAAGATGATGGAGATGATGTCGGCCTTAGTCAAAGGAAAGGGACCTCTACAAAACCCTGAGGTTGTGAATCTTGATCAGGATCCGTCTTATCCTCCAGGGTTTACTCCGCCCCACGTGACGTATAAAGGATACACGAAAAGTGGACCCGCGGGCGTAGAACAACGGCCTGTAACACCCCCTCCTGTAGGACAGGGAGTATTTGTGGCAAACCCAGGAACTGCTCCAATGGATCCACCTGTCCCAGACCTAGACGATCCTGCAGAAATCGCTAGGTTGAGGATAGAGGATCACGAAGTTCAAGAAAAATATAGAAGTCTGGAGGAAAGACTTAAAGCGATAGAAGGCACTGAAGTCTTCTCGGCACTAAACGCTAAAGAACTTAGTCTGGTACCGGACTTGATCCTACCTCCAAAATTCAAAACACCGAATTTTGAAAAGTATGACGGCTCGAGATGCCCGAAGGCACATCTCGTTATGTTCTGCCGAAAAATGACAGGCTATGTTAATGAAGACAAGTTGCTTATACACTGTTTTCAGGACAGTTTGACCGGATCAGCTCTCCGCTGGTACAACCAACTTAGCAGAGAAAAGATCCGAACATGGAAAGACTTGGCCTCGGTATTTTGCGAACAGTATAAGCACGTGTCTGAGATGGTACCCGATCGTATGACATTGCAGATAATGGAGAAAAAGCCGACCGAATCTTTTAGACAGTATGCGCAGAGATAGAAGGACGTCTCGGCACAAGTAGAGCCTCCACTAACAAAAACTGAGATAGCCGTCCTTTTTATCAACACCTTAAAGACACCATTCTATGACAAACTAGTGGGAAGTGCCACAAAAGACTTTGCAGATATTGTCATATCCGGCGAGCTTATTGAAAATGCCATTAAGAGTGGAAAGATGGAAGGTCTAGAAAGTCCAAAGAGGGTAGTACCCATGAGGAGGAAAGAGCCAGAAGCCTACATGGTGGGAACTGGCAGCCGTTATACCTCTAATCCGTATCCGAACCAACCCCGACCACGAAATTATCCACCTCTGAATTTTTATTATCCTCCCCAAACCCCCTACTACCGAACACCACTTCCTTATGATTCTTACCCTGTTTACGCCACAAGTAATCGAGGACCGGTCGCCACATTCCCACAGAATACCATACCCGCCCAAAACCAACCCAGGGACGAACCACGATCGGCAAGGCCCAATCCTGAGAGACCACATTTCACTCCTATTCCTATGTCATACGGGGAACTATACCCAAAACTTCTCGAGAAACAGTTGATATCCCCACACTACATGGCACCCTTGAGGCCTCCGTACCCAAAATGGTACGATCCGAATGCTAGCTGCGTATACCACGCCGGGAACCAGGGGCACTCTACGGAGAATTGCATTGCTTTTAAAAAGCAGGTCCAAGGACTCATTGATACGGGCATTCTGCGATTTGATAATGCTAGCAATGCGACCGAGAATCCATTCCCTGACCATGCTAAAGGGAATGTGAACGCAGTGACGGAAGATTGAAATTTCCAAGCATTTGCCCTTACATACTTGGGAATATTTTGAACGGCAGGACTGTGGAAGAAACCTATATTTTAGAACTTATTTAGAGTAATGCTCAGAACATGCTTATTGTCTTAGGCCTAGGGGCAATAAGGGCCCTTTTGTGAAATAGGCATCTGTCCAGAATCTTTATTTCAATGAAATACATCTTTTGAACAAATATTCCTTTTATTCTGTTTATGTGTAGGTTCCTTTGTTCTTGGACTTTCATTCATCATACCATTTTCTTAGAATCGTTTATCCTTCAAAACTTGTCTTTGTACCTACAATAGGTGCCCAGATATCAATGTCACGAGCAACACTGTTACTAATTCCCTTTTTTAGTAAGATATGTGTTCAGAGGGATCTCAAGACTTTGAAGATGACAGAGATTGTACTTAGCTTCTGATTTGTTAAGGATAGTAGAATGAGATGAAAAGACACATCTTAGCTTACAAGGGGTTAGTCGGCATTGCGAGCTTGCGAAAGAGATCAGAACCTAGCTCGCCACAGGAATAAGGCAAGACGTATATGCCTCCTTTGTTTCTTCACGGACTCTCTATATGAGGCATGATTGTTATAAGGGGCAATGTCGCCGACATTAGATTATTATTAAGGGGGTAAGGTCACTTCATATGCCAAAGTTACAAGGTACACAGTCATCAAATTCAAATTTAAAGACAAATCCAAATTCAAATTCGAATACAGATCCAGATCCAAATCCAAGTTCAAATCCAAATCCAAGTTCAAATTTGAAATCCAAATTCAAATCTGAATCTAAAAATGGCAATTTACGGTCTATTCAAAGATCAGACACAAAATCAGTGCAACAACGGCAACCCAAAGCCATCCAAAAGGATTTTGAAAGATGACTGAGACTTGTAATGGTTGGTGTGGAGAAGTTACCATTTACCCTCTGTACTTGCCAAACGTTGGCCAGGACCTTCGCTGGGACAACACATTTCTCACGGGTCTGGCCTATTGAAGTTGAGATGTTTTCTTCCAAGTCTTATCAGAGCTGAAGCTTGATGAGGCGGAATCAATTCAAATTCCGATATGGTCAATCAAATTGAAGGAGAAAAATTAAATAGCAATCTGTCACGATCAGATAATGCAAGTTTACAACGAAAAGGCTCGCCTAAGAGAATTTCATTATGGGAGTTGATATTGAAGATGATCCTGCAAAAGGAGCTTTAAAGGAAAAAAGGCACCTTGAGACCGAAAATAAAAAAAAATCAAAAAAAAAGAAGAAAATCAATCAGAAAAGGAAAAGAAAAAGGTGAGGCCAAGGCGAAAACCCGCAAAGGGCGCTTTGAGACCAAAGAGGATTTGAGTTGAAAACCCGAAAAGGGCGGCTCAAATTTTGTTTAAAAGTGGGGCATACGGTAGTCTTGCCATGCTTGAATTGACAATGGAGAAGTATGCTACGTCTTGGGGCATCAACGAAGTAATCCGGATCCCTTAAACACATATTGAGCTCAAAAATGGTCCTCAAGAAGTTTGAACAGAGAAGCTTAGGCTGCGATATCTGGGGCATCTAGTTTCCGTCCTACCTATTTTGAATCTGTTTCTTTTGTTTATCTTATTCGTTTAAAAAAAATAAAAAACAACAAAAAATGTGTCATTCTTGATTTCATTTGCTATCGCTGTTTAACTTGTTTGTTTCGAGTTATGCTTCCAATCGATTTCCTTTTGTCCATTAGGTATGATCTTTTTCAAGCATATCATATTGAAATAACGATTAGTGGACTAATAATACTTTCATAAAAGGAGTTTCGCGTATTACTCTGAAAAGCTTTCAAATAGTACAGGAACCTGAAACAGGACTGTTGTTTAAAGGCTCACAAGTATAAAGATTGGGAAACTTGAACTTAAAATGAGTTTATCTCTTCAGATTATTTGGTCAAAGGTGTTAGTTGAACGAAAACAAGATATCGCGTTGGTGATAATCTTGATGAAAACAAGCAATGTCAACCTAAGCATAAAAGAGAATCATTCTCAGGAAAATGATACTCTGCACCCATAAACATCTGACCGGGTCACCCAAAGAGGGGTCAACTAATGGAACAAGTTACAAACCCTATACTTTTGAGTTACAATGGAAGAGATCCTGAAGTCGCAGTGGGGCAAGCTGATTGAGCAAAACATTTCCTCGAGTTTTGGGTCGAAATACCAGCCAAATAATAGGGCGTCCCAAGTTAGAAAAAAGAGAAGAAGATCAAGACGAAAACCTGAAAAGGGCATCTTGGTAAACAAAAACATTAGGATAAAAACCCGAAAGGGCGTCCTAATGAAGCAGATCTAGGCTCAAAGAGTAAGACGATTTGAGCAGTGAGTCAAACAGCAAGCGTTTGAAGCATTTTTCAGCAGTTTGAAACCTTCTACGCGAGAAGCCAAGCTCGAAAAGATTCTTAATTATGAAAAGTGGAAGAGTTCATGCGTTGAAGATTTAGGGCATTTTGAGATGACATACTCCAAACAAAAGAAATGTTGAGTATTACCTGGATGAAAAATTGAAAAGCCTCAAAGCAAAGACAAACGTTTAACCAGGGGCAAAAAAGTGATATCAGAAAAACGTAAGTTGCTCATACGGCTTGAGGACGGGTACAAGCCCTGAAGAGAACCAGGAGTAGAAATAACGAGCACAGAAGTCGTGACGAAAAGGAACATATGACAAACATGCCTAGGACGCATAGCATAATCGTGTAGGCATACAGGCATTTAGGATAAACATATGCATATCATGATAACATCATGCATGACATATACAGGTATTTCAGCAGAACAAGGGGTTGCGATGACAATTGCACCAAATCAAGGAAAGGACACCTGAACTCCACCAGATGATATGTTTTGTACTCCGAGGTACCTTTAATTTATGTTTCAAAAAATCAACTCATATTGTGAGAGGTGAGTTGAGCCTCAGGACACGCTGAGGTATTTTCAATTTCAGTTTTTAATTTATGTGTCAAAATAATCAACTCATATTGCGAGAGGTGAGTTGAGCCTCAGGACACGCTGAGGTATTTTCAATTCCTGTTTTTCAAAAATCAACTCATATTACGAGAGGTGAGTTGAGCCTCAGGACACGCTGAGGTATTTTCAATTTCATTTTTTAATTTATGTTTCAAAAAAATTAACTCATATTGCGAGAGGTGAGTTGAGCCTCAAGACACGTTGAGGTATTTTTAATTTCTGTTATGGACTCATATTGCGAAAGGTGAGTCAAATCTCAAGTCACGACGAGATGTTTTCAACATCTGTCTTTAATTTATGTTTCAAAAATCAGTTCATATTGCGAGAGGTGAGCTGAGCCTCGAGACACGTTGAGGTACTTTTAATTTCTGTAATTGACTCATATTGCGAGAGGTGAGTCAAATCTCAAGTCACGGCAAGATGTTTTCAACATCTGTCTTTAATTTATGTTTTCAAAAATCAGCTCATATTGCGAGAGGTGAGCTGAGCCTCGAGACACGTTGAGGTACTTTTAATTTCAGTTTTAGATCAACTCATATTGCGAGAGGTGAGTTGAGCTCTTTTTAGTTCTTCTTAATTTATGTTTCAAAATCAACTCATATTGCGAGAGGTGAGTTGAGCTCTTTTAATTTCAGTTTTTTAATTTATGTTTCAAAATCAACTCATATTGCGAGAGGTGAGTTGAGCTCTTTTAATTTCAGTTTTTTAATTTATGTTTCAAAATCAACTCATATTGCGAGAGGTGAGTTGAGCTCTTTTAATTTCAGTTTTCTAATTTATGTTTCAAAAGCAACTCATATTGCGAGAGGTGAGTTGAGCTCTTTTAATTTCAGTTTTTTAATTTATGTGTCAAAATCAACTCATATTACAGAGATGAGTTGAGCTTTTCAATTTCTGTCTTAATTTCTGTTTCTCAAAGGTTAACTCATATCGCGAGGGGTGAGTTAAGCCTCAGACCTCATGTCCAGATATTTTCAAACTCTATTCTTTAAAAAGTCAACTCAAATCACGAGAAGTGAGTTGAGCCTCAATTTGCACATTGAGGTACTTGCAATTTATATTTCAAAAATTTGACCTATATTGCGAGAATGCGCAGGTCGAGCAATTTTCGACTTCGTCTCAATAAAGGATGAAGATTGGAGCTGATTGAAGACATCAGATTTTGCCTCCTTGAAGCTGCAATGGAGCCAATTGAAGATACAAATTGTGCTTCTTTGAAGTTACAAGGGAGCTGATCAAAAATATAGGCCTTGCATCCCCAGTAAAGTCGCAAAGGCGCAGATTGAAGTTACAAGTTTCATCTTCCTGAAGTTGTAGCAGAGCGGACTGAAGATACCAGATTTCATTTCTGAAATTGCAGAAGATCAGATCATGACGAATTTTATACCCCTGAAGAAGAGACAGATCAAGGTTACAAGATCTCATCTCTGAAGCTGCAGTAGATTGAACCTAAAGCTACAAGAGGCGGTGGACTAGAATAAAGCAACCTAAAGAAGAGGAATGCCAAATAAGTCGAGAGTTGGCAAGACTAGGCAAAATTGGCCTTTCTCTATGTCTTTGCTCTATTACCGTTACACGACAATGAGCAAAGAGGGGTAGCTGTTATAACCCAATTTTGCCCCATGCACAAATTGAACCCGGGGCCCATCAAAATAGACCCAAACACCAACTCAAACCCATTACAAATTTAACCAACTCAAATTAACCCCAAACCCATTTAAACCAAATACAAACCCAACAAACTAAACCCCAAACCCAATTACCTAAACACTAATAACCCGGTACTAGCCCTAGGAACCCTAGCCCCGAATCCCACTTGCTCTGCCCTAGCTGCCTCTGCCTCTGACAGCACCTGCGGCCACCGCCCTTCCAGGTCACGTCTCCACCGCTTCTACCTGCAAACAATTAAAACGAGAGGACAGAAAGTAGAAAGGAAGGCAACTTGTAAAGGAAATTTAGGCTATAAAAGCCGAATGTTTCACAATGTAAGGGGTCAGATTTTTAATCCCTAAAATCAATACAAAATAGAGAGTATTCAGAGTATAACAAAACGACAGTATCTCATCAATTACAACGAAGGGAAACCCCCGAATCCCTAAATCGAATAACCTAACAGCGAAGGTAAACCTAATTTTTTTTCCCCGATTCTTTTCCTTTTCTTTCTTCTCCACACGAATAATATATCTTAAAATACATATTTTAAAGTATAAAATAAAACAAAAAAAGGGGAAAATTTGTGACCGGAGCTCCCCGGAGACTCTCCTCTCTCCCCTCTCTCTTCTTTCCCTTTCTTTTTTTTCTCTTCGGGTAACAAATGAACCAAAAAAACAAAAAAAAAAGCCCTTTTATACTAACCGACCTGGGTCGAGTAGACCCGACCCGACCCTACCAGGATCCGCGCGTTATGACATCATGGGGGGGTATTTGCCACCTTGGTCCTTCCGCTTTTTATGTAATCTGCAATCAAGTTATATTTCCTTTGCAATCTGGCCCAGAAATTTGTCCCGAGTTTCAATTTAATCCCCTACTGATTCGCTGCGTTTTAAAAGCTTGGGAAAATTTCCATTTCGGTCCCTTATATTTTAACCCGTGCTACGTAGTGTTCTGGAAGGAAAGGGGTAACTGTTGTTTTGGCCCCTCAATGTTTCCCCGCGCATTCAGATTAGTCCGAATCTTTCATTCCTTTTTGAATTTGCCCCCGAATTTCGTCCTTCCTTCAAATTCAGCCCTTTTGGTTTGTTTTTTTTAATTTATTTCTTTAAATAATTTTGATTTTATTTACTATTATGTTTACTATTATTCACTAATATTATTGTCAAAATTAATATTATTAGTAAGAGTATATTATGTATGTATATGTATTTTATATTTGTTTTATTATTATGCTTATTATTCTATATATTTTATTATTCCTATATATAATTAATACTTGTCATTAATTTTGCTCTAATAATAATACTATTATTATTATATTTTATTATATCATTATTATTATTTTCTTTCTTTATGTATATATACAATATATTCTTAGTATTATCATTATGTATTTGTTTTCTAACACGTACATATGTATATTTTGTATACTTATAATTGATCCTAATATTATTATTTTTGATGTATATATATATATATTTATTATTATCGTTATACATTTTACTATATGTACATATTACTTCACTGCTTATTTATTTTTTTGGTATATGTATTATTTCATGTATACGTTTTTAACATTATTATATGTTTGTATATTACGTGCATATATTTCTAATGTTATATTTTACATATTATATACCCTGTATATACTTTTAACATTATTATTATTCTGTATGTTTTTATATATGTATGAATTCAAGTAGTTTTGTTAATAATTTGTTTCTAATATTGTCATTTCCCATATATGTGTTACGTATATTTCTAATATTATTATCATTACCTACTCATATATATATATATATATATATATATCATTTTAGGCATGTGTCTTTCGTTATTGTATGTATATTCGCAATATTATATTGTTCATATTTTTATATTTTATTCTATTATACTATTACATATATTTCGTAAACCTAGTATTATATGTTTTATACATGTTTACTGCTCCTTTTTATTTGCATTATTACTGTTACTATCACGTATGCATTGTTAATACTTCATATATTGTTCATCTCGTATATTTTTTCACCTTTATTATTATCTGTCTCCAAATTTCGGTGTATTAATTTCTACATCGATATTACTCATCCATAGTCTTTTCACGTTTTAAAAATAAGGCAATGTGCCGGTTTTAACATTATGCCGGTGATTTCATCGCTATGTTGGGTGAATCACGAACGGTTCGTGTTAAAAGCGGGATATCCTTTTCAAAGAAAAAACTTTAAAAATCTCGTACTTGATGGGATCACGACTAAAATTTTAAATTGAACTCGTGTTTTTGAAAATTTAGACAACGTGCGTTTGAAAAGATACCAATTTTTGGGCGTCGCGGGGGTGCTAATACCTTCCCCGCGCGTAACCGACTCCCGAACCCTATTTTTCTCTGAACTTTAACGTGGACCTAAATTTAGCCTTTTTTACTCAAAAAACGAATTTCTTTCGGCTAGAAAGAGGTTTTATTAGGTGCCCGATCACACCTAAGAAAAAGGGTCGGTGGCGACTCCCTTTTCGTAATAAAATCAAAATTCGGTTTTCCAGATTTTAAATCGCCACAATTAGCGATCGAGCTAAAATTTTTCGTCGCTACACTAGGGTTCCCAAATCTGAAAACAGATTTGGGCCATCGGGCCACATGGCTTATTGGGTCTGGACTGCCTAGGCCAATCGGGTAGTGGGTTTGGGTTAAGGGTGTAACCGGGTTCACGGATAGCAAGATTTAAATTTTGGGTTGGTGGTGTTTGGGCTAGGGGTCTGCTATGTAGTGGGTGTTGATTTGTATTTTAGGTTATATTTGGGCCTGTATTATTGTAAAAGGACTAATAATATGGACATTTTTATTTTTTGGTTTTCTGTTTATTAAGCCCGGTCAAATTTGGGCTATTACAAAGAGTGTGAAATCTTGAAGCATTGGAGATTTGACGTTAAGTAAAGTTATCTTTGCAACAATAAAATTAAAAGTAAAATAAAATAAAAAGGTAAAAAGAAAGCGAAATAAAAAGAGAACGAGCAAGGATCTAGTGAAGGAAAGAAATGGTCCACAGTCTCTAATGGTCGTGTTGTTGGCTCATATGGCTCACACGGCCGTGTCTTCAACCTACATGGTTTTCGCTAAGATAAAATTATGCTCCAGTATTCACACGGTCGTGTCGTCAACTCGTGTGGGTCACATGACTGTGTTTTCAAACCGTATGCCTTTTGGGAACCTTGTAGTTCCACGTAATATCACATCCAATATTCACATGACCGTGTCTTAAACCCATGTGGTTCACATAGTCGTGTCTTCAAGCCGTGTGGTTCACATGGTTGTGTCTAACACTGTTTAAACTGAATTGACCAACTTTACACCTATTAAATATAATTTATATTTAAATCCAAACTCAATAAAATTGGACCAATAGTCCAAAATACCTACCAAACCCAAACTTAAACCCAATTTAAAATTTATTCAAAATCCAACTTAAATAATAAAAAAAACTCAAATCAAATTAAAAATTAATATAAAATAATAATTTTAATAAAATTTAATATTAATAAAAAATAAATATCAATAAATAAAACAACTTTTAAATTTTCTAATTTATATTGCTATAGATAAATTTTTTATTAAAAGATATAGGGCTTAAAATTAAATTTATTAGTAATATTATTGTATAAAAAATCATGTTTAATCATTTGTAATATGTATAACACAAGTTGTTGTATTACTAGATTAATTAATTGTATCATTATATATTTTATATTATCATTAAATTTTATTTTTATATATTTTAATAATTATATATATTATACATATATAATTATAGTATTAAAATATTTTATATTAAATTAATATTTTTAATATTTTATTTCTTTTTATAACTCAATATTAAAAAATATTATTAATTACTTTTCCTATTAATAAAATTTTAATATAAGTATGCAGTACTTATGGATAAATTTTCAAAAAATAAAAAATTATCATTTATTTATATTTTATTTCTAGTTTAACTGATATCATAAAATCAGATTAATTATTAGTGTCTATTATATTTGTTCAATTATAAATTTGGGCTTTAGGTTGGATTTACCTCGGGCTCAACCTAAACCGATCTCGAGCTTGAATTTATTACAGGCTCAGGCTTTTTTGGGCTAAGATTTTCTTCGACTTGAGATTTTTCAACTCGAATCTTACAAGTTTGAGTTTTTTCGAACTTGAATCATTACGGGGTCGAATAGACATGACCAAGCTTTCGTGTTTGGGCCTGTTTTGCCAACTTTAGCAGGATAGGATGCCAAGGGGCCACCTATGCCTAGGGTCATGGCAAAAGGTAGAGGAATCTTAGGGAGGGTAGTCCTTTTGTATTTAGAAAAATGTCCCCATTTCAAACATCTTTATACTTTCTAGTATCATTTCTTTAAAAACATTTTAACATCTTTGCAGGGGTGGATAGTAGACAATTGTTGGGTTGAGCCACCAGTTAGGGTTTATAGTAGGTCATCATTGAGGGTTGCCCTTAAGGCCCATCGATGGTGTGTAAGTCCTTTTTTAACCCTTTTTTTAATGTTTTCTGTATAATGAAATCATTTTTCCCTCTAGAGAAAGATGAGGTATACTAGTGGCATTCGTTATGCCCTGGCGGGGCATGCAATTTTGTTATAATGTGCAAAAACAAAATAGGGCTAAATCACATACATAGTGCATGCATGTGTTTCTTTATAACATGCAATGGTTTTTATTTATGATAGAACATAGTATTATCATCGTCAAAGCTTCAAAAGCTCGTAATTAGCTAAGTCGTAAGTCACGAATGCGTGGATAAAGTGTCCCAATGAAACCATCTGGATAAAGTCCACCAGGCATGGTGGCGTTACCGGTTCCAAATACCATCCTCAAGATCTCACGTTCAAACCGTACAAATGCAAGGGAATTGACATCCCCCGGCACGACGTTACTGGTAGTTCGATTCTCTGCTCCAAGTTGCAATGGAACAATCAAACCTTCAGCTTTCACACCACATCCCCCAAGCCGGTTAACCACGTCTGAAGTACGGTTGCTGAGCTCCGCCGCTGTGAATGTGTATGGCGGCACTGTTGAATTGATCACTTCGTTAAGTAGTGTTCGGAGAACTCCTAATACTGCTGCCTGGCTGAGCCCGATTCGAATCACCAGCTAAATAAGAAAAATGAAGGCAATGATTTTATATGAAGCCAATGTTAAAAATAAAGTAGAAAGGAAAAATAATTAATACAATGAAGTTATAAACAGGCAGTGAAAATTTCTTTAAATAATATAAAATCCAATACACAAATCACATACTTTTTAGGGTAGAATTTGGTAATTATTTCTATATTAGGATTTAAAATTTTTTTTGTCTAAATTAGTCCTTGAACTTGATAATTGTTCCCACACTAGGGTTTGAGTTATTTTTTATTTCAAGTTAATCCTTGAACTTGGTAATTATTTCACATTAGGGCCTAAACTTTTTTTCCCAAATTAGTTCTTAAACTTGACAGTTGTTCCCACCTTCGGGCTTATTTTTTTTTTGTCCAAGTTAGTCCCTAACATTTCCTTATAAAAAAAATTAGGAAAAAAAAGAAGTCAAGGTACTAATATGAGAACAATTATTAAGTTCAAAAATTAACTTAGATAAAAAAAAGTTAAGGCTCGACTATGGGAACAGTTGCCAATTTATGTCCCAAAAAGTGCGTTAACCCTTAAATTTTTTATACTATATGTTCTTCATGCTAAAGGGTCAAAAAAGCCCTCAATAAAAAAATAAAAAATTATAATTGATCTCTTATGAAGAAAATACATCCAATTGAGCCCTTAGTGATTAAAAAATCAATTGACTCTTTTCATTAACGAAAAATATTAGTTGATTGGTTTAACCATTAATTGTGTTGATATTGTAACGAAAGCCACTAGAAACTGCCACGTAGTAGTATGCTAATGTGGTGTGCCACGTCAACAAAAAATAAAAAAATTACAAAAAAAATAAATCTTTTTAAATTATTTAAAATGTACATATTATATGAATCTGAACAAATTTTGAAACATCATAATTAAAAAATTTAAGATAGAATTAAACAATGCATTGAAATATGTACAAAATTTTAATTTTTATATAATTTTTATATTTTATAATTTCTAAATTTGTATAGGTTTGAAGTCATTTAGAATGAATATGGATAAATAATTGTCCAAATTTAATTGAACCTAAACAACTATTTGTCTAGGTACATTCTGACAGCACATTTTTTTTTATTTTTATATGTTTTTAAATTCTTTTAATCTTTTTATATTTTATTTTATGTATATTTTAGAATTTTTAAATAATTAATTGTATATTTTTTAAAAATTTTGAGATTCTTTTAATTTTGCACTCATCTAAAACAAATCTAGACAAATATGTATATTTTAATTTTTTTTAAAAATATTTTTTTCACATCAGCATACTACTATATGATAGTTTTTGATAGTTTTAGTCAACCACGATTTTACGATCAAATCAATCCACTAATGATTTCTATTAAACATTAGCAATTCAATTGAAAGAGCTCAATTGAAATTACCTGCTGTCGATCGTTGCCCACAATCGAAGGTATAATTCCGGCGTAATATTGTTGTATAAATGCAGAAAAGCCTTTCGCTGCGGCCACAAAGCTGGGGGTGTTGGCGTAAATATTGAATGGAGGAGTCAAAGTAGTGACATTGAAAGCCACGTTCACAAATGCGGCATATGCTTCTGCGCTGACATCAATTTGTGGGCTTGTTATTGGAGCATCCAGTATTTCGGCTTCTACGAGAGCCCTGTAAAAAAAAAAAATCAAACTTTTTTCAACTTTTTAGATCATTTATTTCATTTCTTAGGGTAAAAAAGGAATACCATATAACCAAATATAATTAGTCATAGTGTTTATTTTTTCGCGTAATGACATAAGGACCGAAATTGAATTATAATTTTATGATAATAAAAAATGTAATTTCGCCGTTTGAATAGCATATATTTTTATAATTTTTAAAGAATTAAATAAAATTTTTATCATTTTTAAGAAAGGACAATGTATAATTTTACTTTCATTAATTTAAAATTCTAAAAATTTTAAAAGACTTAAATAGAATTTTTTTTATTTTAGGGGGCACCAGGACCCTGCCAACCCCCTAGGTTCGTCTCTGAAGACATGACTATATTTTAAGTCACGTGGAAATTATAAAAAAAAAAGGCCCAACTAGAAACATGGCTGCTAAATATTATACAGGTTAAACAATAAGTTGACGGCCAGATAAGCAATCTGTTAGTAACTTAATACATCTATTAATAGTTCAGTGATCATTTTATAATTTTTTAAAGTTAAGTGACTAAAATATAATATTATCAATAGATTAGTGATTATTCAATTTGGGTGCCTCTAAATAATGTGGCGGTACCAAAAAATAATTTTTTATTTCATTTTGGTGCCTCCACATGACATGGCAGCACCACAAATATTAAAAAAATATATTTTTTTGAATAACTCTAGAAATACAATTGAAAATATCTTATTTTATACCAGTGCCGCCTTGAGAAGTGGCGGCACTAAGAAAAAATTATTTTTTTTTGGTTTCTATCAATTTTTGTAATAATGATGCAATGATTTTGGGGCGGTCCCGCCATTTGAGGTGGGGAACCCATTTTACTGTAGAAACTAGGTTATTTTTTTAAATAATCTAATATTAGGGTTAGTTTCATAAATTTTTAATTTTTTTAGGTTATTTATTTAAAATATCCTAATAGTTCAGTGGTCATTTTATTATTTTTTTAAAGTTAAGTGACTAAAATGTAACCTTATCAATAAATAGTGATTATGAGTGTTGTTTACCATAATTTTTTTTAACGATGTTGATATGACATCTACGTATACTTCATGTTGACGTTAGACTATTTTGTTTTATATGTTGCCTAGACAAATACTTTATATTTTATAGAAATTAAAATTTTCAAAAAATTATAAAAAAATTAGCATGAAATAAACGCAAATAGTAATGCGAGTGACCTTGTTTAAGAATTTAATGTTTTAGTTAGTATTTTTGTTTAAAAAGAACAACAATTCAACTTTTTTTAAAAGGTTAATTGTTAAATTTGACTCTTTTTAAAAGTTGAGAGTTAATTCTTTCTCAAAAAAGAATTACAGCTAAACGGTAAAATATATAAATATTAAGGACTAAATTTATCATTATGTTTTTACATTTTTTGTCAATCTATCTTACTCTCTATTGATATAATAACAAATTTAACATTTGGTGTTTATAAATTATGTCATTTTGGTTCTAATTGTAAAAGAATTCAACAAATTTAACCCGTAGTATCAAATTGAAAAAAAGGTGTAAATGTTTAAGGGATAAATCTGGTGAAATCAGAGAGATCTTTTCACCATTTCTTAAATTCAATAAAAAGGATTATGAAACCATGAAAGAGATCGGAACCTGAGATGGCCAACAGTAACTAAACCAAGTTCCTCAAGAACCCTACGGACGCGGTTACTGAAATTAGCAGTGGTGGCACCAATGGGAGGAGGACCTTGGACCAGACCTGGTGATATATCATTGATTCCAACACCAATTGAAGCTCCGAGAAGAAACTGCGCTTGATATAAGAGCAAGTTCACAGAGAATACGATCTTTTCGTTGGAGGTAGCAGCTACTGGTCTGCACTGAGGTGTAAGAATAACAGTATTGGCATTAATCATGGTAGATTGAAATGCAACAAGTAAAAGAAACGCATACAAGAAGCATGATGGGTTAGCCATTTTCTTTGAATTGCTTAACCAAAACCTGCTTATATGAAATTCAAAATGGGGTTGATGTTCATCAGCGGCTGTGTTAGTCTGCTTTTATAGAGAAGAAGATGGGAGAAAATTTGGTATACTATAGGTTACATGCATGTTGGGGTAATCTTAATTGCTTAATTACTTCTGTACAAGTGGCATGTACGTTTGCTATAGTTGAATTATCATTTTCATTTAATTCTTGATATAATCATAAATTTAAGCATTTTGTAAATTAGATTTTTATTTCTTTTTTTAAATAAATTTCGTGGTCCATTGTTAATTTAACCATTAACCTTTAAAAAAATCGAACTAATTTTGTTAACGAAAATATTAATTAAAATGTTAAGTTTTTATACATGGCAGCCTGTATGGTATATAAGACAAATATGTTATGTCAACATGAAGTGCACATAGGTTGTCATACAAGTTGTCGCACAAACTGTCGCCATAACTTTTTTGAGCTTTCACAAAAGAAAAACGATTTTGCATCAACTTCATGCCGTTAATTATGGGCTAATATATTTTTTAAAGATAATTTAATGCATTAGGTATCTATTTATACTTTTATACCACATTCAAAGAGTTTGATTAAATTGGTGTTATCCATCAACTAGTAAAATTATCAAAAGTCTATTATTTTACCAAGCAACAAATTGTTTTGAGAGTCTTTTTATTTTTTTTATATTTTTATATAAAATCTATGAAATCAATCTATTCGATGGAATTTGAATCTAGATTGGGACCTAAAATATTAATGATTTAGGTTATTCATAGGAACAATTAACAAATGAGTCACAATTTGGGGTTCGAAAATAATATTTTTTTATTTTTATATAATATAAAATGAAATTATTTTGAAAGAGATAGTCACGAACCTAAAAAACATAGTATTTATAAACAATAAAATAAATATAAAAGATATCTTTGAAAAAAAATCTCGTTTTGAAGCGTTTAAGAATTAATAAATGCAATTAAAGTATTAAAAGTCAGAGGTAGAAACATTTAAAGTATTAAAAGTTAGAAAGTAATTCGGCCTGTCTGTTCGGAATTATCATTTGGCGCATGTGGAAGAATCAGAACTTACGCATATTTCAAGGTCTTTCGTGGAGTACTGAAGATGTTATCAAAGCCTCTTTATGTTGGGCGAAACAATATGTTTCAGTGTCTAATTCACAAAACATTAAAACTACAAGTTTGGATTTCGTTCCTCTTCCTTCGGATGGATGGGGCTATTTGAACATGGATGGTTCGGTTAGAAATGCTGATAGGCTTGCTACAGCTGGAGGGTTATTGCGAGACCATAATGGGACTTGGATCGTTGGATTCACAAGGTATTTGGGTAATTGTAAAGTTGTCAATTCAGAATTATGGGGCATACTTAATGGGTTACAAATTGTTCTTGATTGTGGTTTTCAGAAAGTCTTCATTCGAACAGATAACCTTGAAGTTGTCAATCTCATTCATAAAGGAGTTCGTGTTGGTTCTAATTCTGCTTTAGTTACGAGAATTATTCTGCTTTTGAAGGATCTGAACCACTGGAACCTTCAGCATATTCCCAGAGAAGAAAATAGTATTGCAGACAGAATAGTCAAGCTTAGAAGAGACAGAGATATAGGGTTGCGGTTGATTGACAAGAACTATGTGATGAGTTTTATTACCGATTGACAATTGAGTTGTAATTCCTTTTTTCACCAAAAAAAAAAGTTAGAAAGTAATTTGGGTATTTTGAAAAATAAAATTATTTAATTATTTTAAATTTTATTATTATATTTTAATTGTTCATCTTTTTCAATTTGTTAGAATTTACGCTTTATAATAATTACTTTCATTATTCTTTAATGTTTTGTAAAATAGCGAGAATAAAACATATTAACCATATATTTTGAAATTTTAAAAATTCATTTAAATTTATTAATTATATATTAAATATGTGATAATATAAGGACAAAATAATTCATTATTAAATAAATAAAATTTTAATAATACTAAAAATAAATATAATATGTTAATATTTAATTATTACTACAAAAAATTTAATTTTAAAATCCAACCCCATATTCGGGTATTATTATTAATTATATTACTAAACTAGGATACATTCTTGTGTGATGCATGTCTCGATTATATTTATTAACTTTGGAATAATTTAAACATTGCTTGGAATCAACCTGCTCAAGTAAAATGGTGCCTAAGATGGCAGGCACTCTTTCAAGTACCAAATGCAAAACAGAAAATACACAAGATACAAAGAGTAAAAACGAAAATGAAAAGTTGAAGGACCAAAAGTAAAACTAGCCCAATTTATCATGACATGGAATTAGCAGGCAGGGACCAAATTGAATAAATAGTGAATTATGGGGGACTAAATCACAATTTTACAAATTAAGTGCTGGTTCAAGGATTGAATTTTGAAATATTATAAAGGGTAAAATGGTCAATTAGCAAGAGAGAGAATTCTAGAAGGCAATGATGTGTTGAAGATATTTGATGATATTTTATAATTATTTAATTAGATACATATTATTTTATTAATATTTTAATTATATATTTTATTAATTTAAGGTTAGTATAAAAGGGAGAAAGATGAAGAAACTTCTTCATACTTTCTCCATGCACGTTGGCGGAAAAGAGAAAGAAAATTTTCTTTTTTTTTACAATTTGGTCTTTTATCATGAAACCCCACTTTTTCTCCCAAATTCTTTGAAAATTTTTATAGTCACCCAAAAGGAGAAGTGAAGTAAAGATACTACAGGGTTAGAATACCATCTTGGAAGCAAGAAGTTGGAGTTGGGAGTGAAGAAAGTTGAGGAGAAAGTGAAGAGATTAAAGAGACAAAGTATGTACTTCTAGAACTTTATTTAATTTTAATACAGAGAATGTTAAATAGTTAAATTAATTATGAATATGCATATATTATGTATGAAATTGATTTAGTGCATTGAAGTAGTAGAAAAAAGACTAAATTGTAAAACAAACAAAATAAGTTATGTGGAATTGAATGTTAAAAAGAGAACATAAATAAAGTGTGATGAAATAATGATTACATCAAAAGTGATGGTGTGATGAAATTACTAAGTTAACTTGTATTTATGATAATGGTGACTAAGGGCTAGTTTGGCAATGCTTTTGAGAAGTGCTGTGGAAAAGTGCTTTTGAGAAGTGCTTTTGAAAAGTGCTGTGAAAAATTTGAGTGTTTAGCATTGCTGTGAAAAAGTGCTTTTGAGAAATAAAATGTCCATTTTAGACATGTTATTATCAAGTAATAAATATGCATTTAAATAATATTTAAATTAATTAATTTATTATATTTTAGTAAAAATATAAAAAAATTATTATAACTTTTTATTAATATTTTAATATATAAAATATAAATTTCAAATATTTTTAAGCAATAAATATTAATTATTTATAAAATTTAATTAGAATATATAAACTATATTTTAAATATTTAAATATAACTATTAAATATTTGTAATTAGTATTTTAAAAAATATTTTTTATTTTTAATTAATGATTTTAATACATTTGTAATTAAGTATCAAGAAAAAAAGGAGAAAGTATTATGTTATTGGAGGGGTAAAAAAGTAATTAAGTACTAAAAGTGCTTTTGGGAGAGGAAAAGTTATGAAATGTATATAACTGAAATAAGATAAGTTATGATAAAACTATATGTTAAAAGATATGTCAGTTTTAAGGATTAAATTGAATAGTAATCAAAAGCATAATGATTGTGTATGTTAAATGAAAGTTAAAAGAAATATGAAAATTGACTCGACCTAGGTACATGTCATAATTAGAACAAAACGAAATTATCCAAACTTTGCTAAGTCGAGGATCGTCTTATGGATGCTGGATCTACTTCTTGTACTCTCGAGGATCAACCACACCTGCACATGGAGAAAATAAACCGTACTGTACACTGAGCAAAAATGCTCAATGTTATTTTCATGATTCAAGCCAATGTAAAACAAATTAAACAAATGCCTACATTCATTTCAAAATATGTTTGTCCCAGTAATTTTTATATCACTTAGGGAAATAAATTTATCTTATTTAATTTCTATTTTTTTGAACAATTAATTTTCACTTTTAATTTTTAATATCATGCTTTTAAAATTACATAATTGTTTTAATTATTATGATTTTTTAAAAAAGAACTTTTACATATTAATGAATACAAATATTTTTATAAATATAATAAATTATATTTATTTGAATATTAATAAAGTAAGTGTTTTTCACATACATTATTTCACAAAACTTATTAAAAACAATAATGGTTATCTGAATTATTTTAATCTTATAGTATCTTTTAAACTAAGTTTTAGTTGATAAATTATTTTGATATAATAAAGAAAATGTTTTTGAATAAAAATCATTTTTGAACAAAGACTTAATGAAGTTCAAAGTCAAAATTTGTCGAACACTTTGAAAATCACTTTGAACACCTGAAAATATTTTAGACAAATTTGAAACTTCTTAAAACAAGTGAAAATCTGCTTCTTAATATATATATATATATATATATATATATGTATAATTGTTTTTAAGGTTCGAAGTTCAGAAACATTGAGCAAAAATAACAAGTATCTATATTTTTCAGTAAGTATTGATACCTAGACATCTTTATCGATACCTACTACTAGTATCAACATGAAAATGTCATTTTGGAATTTTTGTTCAAAGTAAAAAATATTGATACTTATCATTAAGTATTGATACAAATCATTAAGCATCGATATTTTGATATTTGTATCGATACCTTTTTCAATATCAATATGAAATTGGCATTCTAACTTCAAGGAAAAATTGAGAAAAAGTATTAAGTATCGATACTTGTAATTAAGCATCGATACCTATAAAAAATTTATCGATACCCTCTCTTAGTATCGATACGATTTTAATGTTCGATATTTTGCAAATTATTCAAGAAATTACCCTAGTATCAATACTCATAAAAAAATTACCGATACTCTATCACTAAATTAGACATTAAATGCTCTAAGTACCAATACATGTTGTTGCAGGTGACATTAATGTTCTGGTCTTTTTACATCCCAACGTCTCTAGTCAATTTCACAACAACCACAGCAGTTGGAAATTAATTTGGGAATATAAACATCAGCTTCAAAAGGTTCAACAACAATAAGAGAGTGCAAAAAGATAAAAAAGCTATCCCTATCAACCTTTGTGCTTAAAATTCTCCACATTTTTCTTATATACACTTGTGAGCATTCATTGTTTTTCTATCAGCTCAAGTGTTTTCTTTATATTAGTGCTTCTTGTGAGGATTATTTCTTTATTTGCTCTTTTGAGAGAGTTTGTATCTTAAGATTAGGGTAGAACTCTTAAGGGCATTATAAGGTTAAACCTTGTCCTCAAAGATTCATCATTTCATACATTGCTCTTTTGCTTTTACGAATTTTAAATGTCAAAACACCTCCTCTTAGCTATTCCGATTGGTTGATCAAGTTAACCGTGTCTAAATTTTATATTTTATATAGTATTTTAATTTATTTAAACATTATTTGGTTGAAATTAAATAATTTTCTAACATATAACTTACTATTAATTTTTGGCCTAAACTTTATATAAATTTATTTATTTTGTAGGTAATACATGTTATTAGTATAAACAAGCATTTAATGCTATTTTTATCTTAGAGTCTTCAGAAATTTTACATGAAAATTAAAGAATATCATTTTTTTACAATACTTTCTTAACTTTTATTGTAAATAAAAATATGATCATATTAAATCATTTTGTTTAATACATATTTATATTTTGATTAAACCTTTAATAAAATGAAACATATTGGAATTAACAACACATGGTTATCTCATGTAAAATTAATAATATATATAATCGATGAAGGTAATAAAGTGTGTATAATAAAATAAAAATATAAAAAATATTAAAATAGAGATTTAGATAAATGATAAATTAAAAGTTATTCTAATGTAATTGGCATGAATTAGAATCCTAGGCATATATTTTATTAATTTTCTTTTAAAGTGAAACGTCTAAATACTCTTAAATAATATTATTTATTTTAATTATAAAAAAATATTTTCGTAATTTTTTAATTAAATGAATTTTTAAATTCCAATGGGAAGCAGTCAATGGATGAAACTTAGTAGGAGGTGGCGGTAGGGTTGGTTTTCTAGTTAAATGACTATTTAATACAAAAGATGTAATGCACCAAAATTCAAAATAGAAAAGACGTACGGAATCAAGCAATTTGTAAAAACATTGGCCGACTTGGTTATTCCCCATCCTTGCCTATTCAACTATAAAAACAGGGAGAATACAATCTCTGTTGCGAGTACTGACTCTTTAATTATACAGTCTGATAATTTTAAAAATGTTAATTTTATTTTGTGCCAGCAAGCTTGATGGTCCAAAAAGCTCTCTAATAAAAAGGATTCATCAAATTCTAGCCTTTGAAGAGAAGTAGTCCTTAAATTATATTCCAAGAGAGTCTAATCGAGTAGTAAATGCTTTAGCAAAAATGCTTTAACAAGGAGCGAAACTTTGCAGATTTTTGAAGAATCCTCTTTGAAACTTCAAGTGCTATTGAAGGATGAATGTATTTTTGATAACGTGACTAGAAATTAATTTTGTAGTAATCTGTTTTATTTACCAAAAAAAATAGTATACAGTAGGAAAAATATAGGAAAGTTACAATGGTAATTACTTAATTATAAGAAAATTTTTTTGGTAACTCAGCTATTTAATTTTGTCTTTTTTGTCACAAGCTTGTTAACAATATCAATTTTTAAAATTGACTTAATGGCAATTTTAACCCACAACATTTTTTAAATTTCAGTTAGTTTTAATTTTTAAAAAATTTAACCCTCAATATTTACATATTGTGTACTTTGGTCTTTTTTGTAGTTTAATTTATCTTTGTAACGTTGAAGGTTGATTTTAAATAACAACAAAATATGCTAATTATTATCTTAAAATTTTTAGTATTTCTATTTTTTTGTATATTTTCAATCCAATTTAGCTGATAAATTTATTTTTTTTAACTTTTTAAGTGAAAGGGTCAGAAAGAAAAACCAAAGTGCAAAAAAGGCCAAATTACAAAATGTGCAAATGTTAAGGATTAGATTTTTGTAAAATCAAGACTAAATTGATACAATATATAAATATTTAGGAGTAAAGTTGTTATTAAGTCAATTTTAAAAATTGCCACCGTTAGCCAATCAGTGACCAAAATAACAAAACTGAACAATTAAATGACCATTTTGTTATTTTCCATAGTTAAATGACCAAAAATTTACTAATAATTGAATTACTTTTAATGTAATTTACCCGAAAATATATTGATGATCTTGATTCCTAGATTTGGTTTTTTGTACTCAAATTAGTATCGATTAAGAAATGTAACAATTTTTTTTAGCTGATATGAGATTCCAATATTGAATTTCTCATTTGAAATTTGAAACATTTCTCTTAAATAATTTTACATTCCTCGTATAACATTATATATTTTTTACAATTTTACCTCATTTTTTTATGAAGTTAACTCATTTTATTTAAATCAAAATGAAATAATATTAAAGAAATTATTGAACCAAATTCTCCAATTCTTTGATGTATTCTTTAGGTAATATTTCAATTATATATTTATTTATTACAAGTTAAGAAAAATTGACGTTTAGTATATTATATTGCATTTTGTCTCGAAATATTACTTTTAAAATAATTGTAGTATTCTTTCTATAAATTTGATTAAATCTACCTTTTAATCATAACAAATAATATGTTTTAACAAAAAAGATTATTCTTTCTTTCTTTCCCCTCACTTTGGTTAAAAAAGAAGTGTTAAATGATTATCTCTCTTTCTTAATTTTATTTTATTTATTTGAGAAAGGAGATATAAAATAATTTAGTAGAGAAATACGTAAAATTGAATACTATAAACTTCAACCTAATGCAGTAATAAATAGTTTTTTTTTTTAAATCAAATTTTATAAGAGTAATTTTGTAAAATATGACTTTGCCACCCTAAAATGAAAATTTTCAATTTAAGTCCTTAAAATTTTATTATTAAAAGTAAAATTATACTTTAACCCCTTAAATTTATAAAAATTCAATTTAATCTTTTAAAAATTATAAAGATATAGACTATAAAAAATTAAAATTTTATTAGACCCCTAAAAATTTGTTCTGGCTCGTTAACTAAATAACAAAAATATATATTCTAATTAAATAAACCAAACAAAATAATATATTATTTCAATAACTCTATTATAAAAAAGAAAAACCCACACTCCTAATAAAGGATTTCTGTAGAAATTAGGTTTTGATTTAATGGCTTTCTTAACATTAAAATACAGTTCGAATTTCAACAACTCAAGCCTACTCTCTTATCTAAACTTAAATGCACGTACATATGATACAGCTCGAATTTGAACAACTCAATGCTACTCTCTTATCTAAACTTAAATACACATACATATGACTTTTTATTGTCACTTTGACATTTAACTTTTGGGTTTTTTTATGAAAAATTAAAACTAACATGACATCTGACTTAGGTTATGGATAATTTAAAAAGAAAAAGTTATGAACTTTTTCTTTTTCCTTTTTTCTGAATTTGTAATAAATTTTGTGTGTTTCTTAATTTCTAGACTACCCTATTTAACCTATGCTTAAATATGTCAAAAATTATATAAATTTTTAGAGTACACACACGGTGCCATTTAATCTGACCACCAACCAATGTATGCAATGATGTGGGTGCCAAACTGAACAAACTCAGATATCAAATAGTATATTAACACTTTAATTTGACAACGTTACCACCAAAATTTGCCATTAATGCATCCATAAAATCATATTATCTCCAGGAGCAAATACATAATAAACAAATTTTGATGAAAAATATTAACAATATAAATTATTTAACTTGAAATTTTAAATCGAAAAGGTAAGAAAATTTAATTAAGTTATTCTTAAATACAGAAACTGACATCATATTTGGAACCTTCATGGAAAGAAAAGGTGAACATATTTAAACATGCAACAGACAAAATCCCAAGTCCTAAAACAGCTCTGTGAAGTTTCCTGAAATTGATTTCTATTACACTTTTTGAGTATGGGAGGGAGGCAATGATACCTTACACTTAAAATAAAAAAGGTCTTTTTTTTTTGTTTGAAGTCAGAGATGCAACTCAGAGGTTAAACTTAAGCAAATTTTATTATGAAGTCAACGAGTGATGGAAATGAGATACCTCATTGCTCAATCACACGCTTCGCACCATCTAAGGTATTCCGGAGCAGCATTGCAACTGTCATCGGGCCAACGCCACCAGGAACAGGAGTTATCCATCCAGCAACCTTACATGCTGCTTCAAAATCCACGTCTCCCACTAACCTGTATCCTGATTTCTTAGTTGGGTCATCGAAGGCATTGGTTCCAACATCAATAACCGCAGCACCAGGTTTGATCCAACTGCCTTTGATCTGGAAGTCAGTTAGAATAACTTATGGCCAAACCATACGATACAAAATAACCAAAGTAAACATAAATGATGAAGCCCCAAAAGGATTTGAGGATCAATCATTTAACCCACAGCAAAGCAAACAATTATTAAGGTTCACTTTCATTATATTCCAATTTTCCAGACAAGGTTATATTATGTATATTTGGTGTCGTGGAGTGCTTCAAGTAAAGTGTTTTCTTGTACTTCACAATCATGTCATAATCTAAGAGGAGCAACACTACTACTCAACAAAATTAAGCTATAAACTAAGCCTAAATGCTAAAATTTAATGGGAGAAGCAAAGCAAGGATGAATAATTGACAATGCTAGACCAGTACAGAAAACTTCAAAATGTTTGCGCAACCAAAAATCAAATTACCATCATAGCTTGTCCTGCTGCAGCTATAACAATGTCAGCTTCACGAACTAGCCTTTCGGGATCCGGTGTACGTGAATGGACAACGCTAACAGTAGCATCAGCCTTGAGAAGCAGCAAGGAAACGGGCAATCCAACTATGTTACTTCGACCCACAACAACAGCATTTTTTCCCTTTACACTTACACCACTTCGAGATAGCAGTTCAAGACACCCCTGTAGAGAAAAGGGGAAACAATTACATACCATCTTAGCAAAAAGAACAAGGGCTAAATCATTCAAGATTTGACAGCATTGTAAGATTGCCTTGGGAGTACAAGGTTGGAAAAGGGGTTCTCGGCCTTTCATCGCAAGTTTGCCGATATTCAAAGGGTGAAAACCATCTACATCTTTTTCAAGACTGATTTCACCCAAAACTTTCTCTTCATTTATGTGCTTCGGTAAAGGAAGCTGAACCAATATGCCTATTAATTCATCAAAACAATACATAATTAAAAATATACATACACAGGAAACCTCCATATAAGCAGTTGAGCTACAAATTACAATAAAGCTAAGATACTTAAAAGTAATGGATCTATAAATAACAATAAAGCAAAACTAACGAACCATGTACATCAGGATTTGCATTTAGCTCGTGAACTTTGCCGATCAACTCGGATTCAGGTACTTCTTCAGGGAGATTCACATCAAAAGATCTAATCCCAACTTCAGCACAGGCTTTTCTCTTCATTCCCACATAGCTTAGAGAATCTTTCCTGTTCCCAACAATTACAACAGCTAGGCCTGGCACCTGATCAGGATGTTATCAACTTTACCAATCACTCCATAATAAATGAAATCAAATTAGTGGGTGCCCTTCGCCAAATCAAAGTCAATGGAAACGAGGGAAAAGAGTGAGGTGCAACCATTACCTTGCCGTATTTCTGGGAGAGATGACGGACCTCGTCGGCGATTTCAGATCTGATCGTCTGAGCGATGGCTTTGCCGTCGATAATGGTAGCTTTACGATCAGATGGCGACGCCATTTTGTGCGGTGAATGATGAGCGGTCTAAAGAGTTGGCTTCAACGACTCGTAAAAGACTTCATCACCAAAAACCACCTCACTCATACCACTTCGGTTAAGGCACGCAGCTGCTGACACCTGGCCTTTTGGATTCTGTCTATCGGGCCGAATCTCGAGGACCCGCCCGCTCGTTCTTTCATTTTCCTTTTTTATCCCTTGTAGTTCAGATTTTTATACATATATCCAAGCGTCAGGATTTGAAAAACTTAGTATTATCTTTTGATTTAATAATCTATTTTAAAAATAAAAGTATATGGACTAAATTTTAAATTTATAAAAAGTACAAGGTTAAATTGTTAATTATCCATTATCATTTATCTTATAACACAAAAATCTTGGTGGATGTACCTTGCAGGTCCCTCTACTATAAGGATATAACCAATATGTTTGCCTCCTCGAATTTCAATGACACAGATGTGATAACTCATGTAGCAGTGAACATGTACTTCATTGTTGAGTAGATAATTTTTTTTTTAAAATATCGAATATTTCTATTATATATACGAAATTACATGCAAATTACCACATTAATCATGTTAGATTTTACCTGTCTAGTCAACTTTTCCATTTAAAAACAAAAGCAATTTAATTAAAATTAAAAAGTTGAGGGCTAAAGTGATCCAAAAATTTAGAGCCGTGATAACAAAAATTGTAAATATTAAAAGCTAAATTTATCATTATGCTTAAAGTAAAAATAGTTAACTATTTGCTTTATGCGATAAACTTTCAACCATTAAATATATATTAACTAAGGTAATATTTTGGACCAATATGATAGAGACATCGAATTAATTTGATAAAATTATTTATTATTTTATTTTATTTTATATACAAAATCTCACTATAAAATAAAATCCATAAACTTAAAAATATCATTTTTTATATAATTTTCAGTATATATATTTTTTAAAATCTATATAATTAAAAATATAATAATATCCATATTTCATAAAATTTATATTTATTTTATAATTATTTTCATATATTTGTCTAAAATTGATATTTATCTTAAAAATACAATTATATTATTTTAACTAATTCTAAAATGCTAGCAATTTTATATTTGGGTCCAGCCTAACCCATTAACGCTCAAGCCCAAAGTCAAGCTGTTATACAGTATGGGCCCTTAATATAAATAATTTAATATTAGTATTGTTGGAATCGAATTAGATTAGATAGTCTGATTGGTTGGATCGGAAATAAATTGATATATTCGTTCTAAATAGAGAATTCAACTAACTTACGAGCGAACTACTTAAAACCATTAAAAATTAAAACTCGAGATAAAAATTAATAATTAGTTCAGTTTATACATTTTTTTTAAATAAATTTTAGTTAAGTTTTATTGATATCATTTCTTGTTGGGCTTGGGAAATAGGGTGAGTTGAGTTTCGTAGTTAATGGATTGGTTATGTGATTGTTGAGTTGAAATTTATGATGCGTGAATTACAAAGTAAAAATGAGTTAAGAGATATCAGAGTTTGTTTAAAGAGATACTCTTTGATACTTAAGTCAATATGATAGTAGAATAAAAGCATGTGTGAAAGAGGTTTTAACCGATAAAATATTGAAATTTAGTATTTATGGTTGATTTGTGGGTTTTTCATATGTTGCTCGTTGATTGACTAGTTCCACTATTTTAGGATCTCATTTTCATATGAGTTTATCTGCGTATTAACAAGTTTTATGAATTTTTTTATTTGTTTATTTAACTATTGTTGGATTGATGATCAAAAGAAAAATTAATAGTGTGACTGGTTCGACTACTGATCTAATTTTTAAAACATTATTTAAGATTAACTTTAATAATTCAGGACTCTTTATTGAATCTATAACGTGTATGAATAATAATGTATTGGATTGATAATGAGGCATTGACATTATTGGAAAATGTTAAAACCTTGGATCATTAAATATCCAAATTTGAGTCTTATCTTGTGCAATCATCGTATATGAGTTTTTTTTGGTGAAAATAAAAATAAATTACATCTAATTATAATTCTCAAAAGCATCACGCGTTTTGTCTTATTGTAGAGCCTCTAGAACTTCATCAAGAGCCTTATCAAAGACTTGTAAACTTGATTGACATGCTAAATTTAGCTTAGCCAATTGATCTACAAATGTGTTATCTTCTCTAGGCAGAGGCGAATCTAGAACAAATTTTTAGGGGTGCCGAATGAAATTTTAATTTTTTTTATAGTCTATATCTTTATAAATTTTAAAGGATTAAATTGAATTTTTATAATATTAGGGGGACAAAGTACAATTTTATCTTTACTACTTTAAAATTTTAAAAAAGTTTCAAGGGCCTAATATAGAAATTTTCCATTTTAGGTGTATCTGCCTTTGTCTCTAGGTATATACCTAATCTGCTGGACCCTTCCAAGCACAATGATACCTAAATCTTCCAACTTATTATCAGTCAAGGCTTGGACCACATTCAAATTGTCAATCTGAATCGTGGCCTGTCTATACCCTTTGCTGAGTAAAACGAATAGTCTATTTTAAAATACCCCAAAGTTCATCCTTAAAAAGTATATATCTACTCAGATATCGATTAGACACCAAAATTTAATTTCTAGACTCATCACGTAAAACTCCAATTTTATTATACTTCACTTCGTTCGTTGATTTATATTAATTTGATTCAATTTTTATTATTTTCTTTACATGTACTTAAATGATATTTTATTTGCCCATTGTAAACTCAAAAAAATCATTTAATGTCTAAAAAATTAATGACTAGACCGGCGCTTTCCCATTTGCTGCAATGATTCGATTGTAAAAAGTATGGAACATTAATTACAGTTCAAATTAGAATCTGTACTCAAATTTCTCACTTTCATGTTGCTCCCTTAATAATATTATGTTGTCACCCCACATATATATATATATATATATATATATATATCTATTTGATTTTTTTTAAAATTTTATAAAATAGAATAAAAGTAAAAATAAATTCAAGAGACAAATAAAGTGTAACCAGATGTTATTTCCATGTCCAATTCTAGCTTTTATGTTTCACTTTAATTTTTGTTGGCAAATGAATGATTAACCGTAAATTATTGCATGTTTCTCGGGATTGAATAAAGAATTGTTTCAACAATTACCTTAATCATTCCTCACATTATTCATTAATTAACCCATTTGGCTACTAAAAATGGGCATTGCAATGCCTACTAATATTAGTAACTTAATAAGAATGATTAATAATTAAGTTAATAAGCAAAGGAAAGACAAAACTGAAAAAGGGACTAAATTCAGTTGGTAAGAGACCCCAAACAAAACAGATGACGTGTCTGGTTTTGAACTAAGATTCCCCTCTGCACTAAAATTATTTTTCTCCATTGTTATAATGAACTGTCCTGCATATTAGCAGCTCCATTTTCCATTTTCTGGCTTTCAAATCAAAAAATTTTACAATATCTTTATCTTGTCGTAATATTACTACTACACCTACTACCCTTTCACTTCCTCTCAACTTAACCATGCATTTTGTCACTTTTTTATATAAAAATAAATGAGCTTCAATTGGATTAATTGAATGCATTTTCTCAAAACCCTAATTTCATACAACATGTAATAATACTGTTAGGGTAGTTGATGACACTATAAGTAGTTTGGTTCTTATATAGTAATAAAGTAATTATTGGTTAGAAAGAGAGATGTTAATTGCATTCAAAGGTTGGCGGAAAGTATGTGAATATTCTAACAAGCTGCAATTCATGATTATTATTTATTGCATTAATTATTAGGAGGTTTGATTTTTTAGGTATATAGGGAATCAAACAAGCTGTGTTCTTTGGACAAAAAATGAAATAAAATACAAGTGATGGAATTGAGATAATAGACAAATTAATAAGGGTGGGTTCTTGTCTAGATTTTACAAATCATTGTCCGGTAAGAGGGTCCCAAAATATCAGCATCATGCATGTTATCATTCCATCTTTGACATCTAAAAGGTGTAAATGCCAAATATTTGAATAGTTTCTATTGTACTAACTTTATTTTTTGCTTATCAGTTTGATTTCAATTTTAGGTTTGTTTTGAATGGTTTGATTTCAATTTTAGGGTCGTTTTGAATGGACGGTGTGTTTATTTGTAATTAGTGTAAAAATAGCAGGACAATGAAATTAGATACTGTAAGAATATTATAATGCGAGACAAAGAAAAAAAACTAAGCACATTGCACTGAAAATAAACACTCGTTAAAAACAACCCTAATTTCTTCAATAAAAAAGAGTGACAAAAGTGTGCAATTTGCATGAATGCGAGGAAATTGGAGTAAATTAGCAACAAAATTGTTGAAGTTTTGAGAAGTGATGTAACTCGTACACCATTGATAAGAGCAAATCACTATTGTTTAAGGGCGAGTTTGAATGGCCAGTGTGTTTACTTGCAGTTAGTGTAAAAACAGTTGTGACGGTGAGATTAGATACTGTAGCGATACTGTAGCGTGTGACAAAAAAATAAGCTAAACGTTCCATACTGCACCCAATTACCCATCCAAACCCACCATAAATATAAAGGTAAACATTCTTAAATAATAAGTCAGAATAGTGAGCAATGATGGATTGAAGTAACCAATAATTCAAACACTGAGGAATGATGAATTGAAATATGCATATTCATTGAAAGGATAAGTACGTAGGTATTGTATTATATATTCCCCAACTTTCCCTTTCAAGATATGTAAAAGGAGAGTATAATCCACCATGGAAATTCTGCTTCAAGATAAAAGGTAAGATAGTGGAATGGGGGATATCACGAAAATTCTGTTATAACCTATTGGGTTAATTGAAAGAGACAACCTTAAACTAGGGTTTAGACTTTAAATTGGTCTATGGATGTTAAAATATTTTAATTGAATCCTTAAATTATCGGTTTCATATCAATCTAATCTTCTATCTATTTAACAATTACTTTAGGCATTAAATACTAGCTTAAATTTGATTGTAAATGTTTTTGTGCCTAGTGCAAGGACTTGGCAAGTTAAATAAAAATAATATTATTAATAAAATTTAGGAGGTTATCTCATTTTTTAACACATCATATCTAAGTTGTCTATGCGCTAAATATAATCACGTTTACAATTTGATTGGTATGTTTTGAATATGCTTTCCAATATATTCAAACTACCATTTAACACGTAAATCAATGGTTAAGTTGACAGAAATGCCCCATTAATACAATACTGATTATAATTTAAGAATATTTGGTGCAATTAACCTTAAGTTACTATTGTTGGGTTTTTAAGGTTCTACCTTCCCAAACAAAGGCTTATCTCTTTGTTAAGTGAGGTACCATACATACATAATAATCCGAATCCAAACATGGTTTTTCGAGCATTTTAAGTGCCTAATTAGCTAAAGTTTAGGGTTAAAGGATTAAACAACAAAAACAAATAGACAATTTTTCAAATTAAACCTAAATTTCTTTCTTTAGGGAGAAATGGGAACCTACTAATATCCCCTTAGCGTTGAAAGCAAAAGACATACATACAATACAAGCATGTTTTAACCAAAACAATATATATATATATAATTAAAATAGCTTCCTAAAACTGTATCTTTAAGCATCTCTTATATATATATATATTGGCCCAAAGCATTTCTTAATATAATATATGTTTGGTTAAAATGTGCTTTACTCCCTATACAATTCTTATATTTAAATTTTAGTCCTATTTTTATTTTTATATTTCAAAATTTATGTTTTTAAATTTTTTCTATTAAATTTGCTAGTGTGATGTTTTAAAATAAGAGATTTTTATGGGAAAATGAGATAGAAAGAGAGAGGCAAGCAAAATTCTTCTTCTTATAAAATAACATAGAGGGGGAAGTGAGAGATATTTTTCTTCAGGCCCTACAATACCCCTTTAAAAGGGCTTTTATAGTGCTTAATAACGAAACCCCAAAAACAGTAGCAAAAATATTACAGACAGACAACATAAATAAAGACAACCTAATAACTATAAAAACCCTACAAACCCCAATAAAAAGCAAAAACAGCTTTTTATTTCTCCCTAAGCAAAAAGTACCCCATTTGATATTTTTGTTTTTTTTAAATTATTTTGCCATCTTACAAAATTAATCCCTTCCTATATCCTCCCTCTTCATTAACGCAAAATTCTTCTCTGCATGTACCCCATTTTTTCAACGTTCACATCATTGAGCAGCCACTTTCATCGTCATCGTAATAATCATCTTCACTGAATTTGTTGATTGGATCAGACGGTGTAGCTGGTGGTCCGTATGGATTTGAATGCATGGTGGGAGCATAATATGAAGAACTTGAGCTAGGGTAAATGGTGTTGTAACTTACCCCACAAAATGGAGGTCCATAGTACATAGGTGTGTAAGGATACATTGGTTGATTTGGAGGATTTAGATCGATTGAAGCATTGGGTGGTAGTGGTGGTGGTGGGGTATGGTCTGGGACTGGGACTGGGACTGGGAGTGCCACTGCCATGGCTGACTGAGTGTCACTGGGCGGTGGGGGTGTATCACCGTTGGGACCAGGGTTGCTTTTCTGGCCTTTCTTTTTCTTCTTTTTACCACCAGCAGCAGTACTTTGGGTAGGGTCAGGTTCTTCGCTTTTACCTCCCATTTGGTCCCCTTTTGGATGCTGGTTATCTTTAGCAGAACCTTTACCGCCACCAACACCGCCATTTTTGGCAGCGGCTGGTTCAGGCTTCTTCTCTGCTGAATTATTCTTTGGACCATGGTCATCATCACCAGCTTTTTCTCCGGCGTCTTTTTGCTTGTCATTTGTTTTCCCAGACTTTTTGTCTTTCTTCTCAGGCTTTAATTCCGGCCAAAGCTCAACGTATTTCCCAGACTTGGTCAGCTTCTTGATGAGTGTTTCTGCATCGACGCTGCTAGTGACTGTCACCTTGTGCTGTTGAGAATCTATTTTCGTCTCATAAACACCTGAAAAGAATAATTAAAAGTGAAACAAAAAGAGACTGAAATAAAAACAGTATCTCCATTTCTTATGAAATACGTACATACATATATCTGTTTATATGTATGTACGACGTACCATCAATGGCTTGAAGAACTTTCTTGACTTTCTTCTTGCAGCCTTCACAATGGATGAGGACTTTCAAGACCCATGTCTATAAAACAGTAAAGAAAGGGGGTGGGGTGACTAATTTAGAAAATTAACATTAAATGCATCAAATATGAGCAAAATAAGAAATACCCATTAGTATATATGTATGTATATGTCTCACCTTATATTTCAGTGCTCCAACAGGTTCTTGATCAGCAGCTTTAGTAGCCATCTCTGAGTGAGAGAGTGGAGGGATGGGGGGAGGAAAGGAAAGTGTTGAGAGAAGGGGACCAAAAACCTCTTTATAGAATAAAATGAGAAATGATTATATTTATAGGAGAAAAATAGAACTGAAAATGTGATGTACAGTGCAATATTATTCGGCGTGGAACTCTTACTCCCGGTCTTAGCTTAATCACGTGACTTTCAATTTTTTATGTTTTTTTTTTCAAATAAAAGTTTTTCTTTTTACATTTGAGTCCCTGAATTTAAGAGGGGTAAATTAATGTCAATCATACGCCCTACAATTCAAGCTCACAAACTGAGTCTTTGGGTCAATGTCTAGTGCCGCTAAACCAAATGTTGGGTTTCAATAAAACTTCATTACTAAAGCACAACGGGCAACAAATTGGGTATTTGAAAATAATAGTAACAAAGGCCATAAATCATCTTAAATCTTATAGGCTAAACAAAACAACCCTAAAGCAAATAAAAGATCAATATCCTCCAATCGAGACTCACACAAATAACACCAAACCTAATAGAGGAGGCTTCAACCATTAGATCAGAGAGATCTCAGGTTAATGCATCGGTACTGACAAAAGATTGAGTAATAAAAAGATGAGAAATGGACAATGAAACAACACTCTATAAGTGGTGACACCAAGGTAAAAAAATCGTGGAGGACACCAAACTCACTCCATCCTTAGAACTACTTCCAATAGCTGAAGCACTAAGGAAAAGGCAAGGGATAAGGAGCATACACTATCTTGAGACGGTAGTTATGTGTTCAATTTGATCTCTAGGCTATATGGCATGCACGTACAAAAAGGCTTTTAGTATATAAACTATTATTTTGAAATGAAAGTCTTATGTTAGTTGTGGTAATGGTTGATTTTGATCATACCATTTGGTATAAAACTTAATGGTACATATTTTGGTTAAGTTTGATGCTATATAAATAATGATTTTGCTTTTGAGTATTTTGGTATTTTTAAGCTATCAATTATACTAATTAGTTAAATTGGATTAAGGATTTAGGAATGGTAAGCTAAATGTTAAACATGCTTTATAGCTTAGTCAAACTCATTGAATGGTTTAGTTTCCAATAGGTAAAATGAACTTGTTTTGAGATTGTACTGAAAGCATTTTTGGCGTGGATAGGTGAAACGGATTTAAATATGTTTAAATGTTGAATTGTTGGATATGTTAAAGTTTGGTTGGATTAAATGATTAGATACTTGAATTGGTAGTCATTGAATTGGTCTAATAGCTTAATTCTTGTGTAAAGTTGAATGAAACACTTAGGAAATGGTTTGATATAATTGAATTAGGTACCAAATGTGCATTTTGCCAAAAATAGGGCAACGTCATGACGACGAGTTTTTGACGTCGCAACGTCGTCTAATAAAGAGTGACGTCGCAGCGTTCACATATTCATGATGTGATTTATGAGATGACCACACTGCAACAAGGAGATAACGAAGTCAAGACATCGATTCAAGAATTTTAAAACTTCACAATTTGGTCCTAGTTCAAGCTCTGGTTAGCATAAGAGTTTTTGTAAGTTCATGTAAGACCCATAATTGATTTTTTATCATATCATATGCATGTTTTTCTGATATTTAATGTATAAGAACATAAATTGAGTGTATTTTCGTTCATTGTTACTTTGACAACGAGTGTAGTATTCTATAGCTCAGACCCAACAATTGGGTCGAGCAAGGGGTGTTATAATGAGCATATGTAGAAGTAATTAAATGTTGAACTTCCTATTGCAATATGTATTTTTGAATGTTTTGTTGTGGTACTAATAAGAATACATTAGATGGGCAATTAGGGTGTGATTTTGGCATTTTTTTTTATATGTTTGAATGCATGTGAAAGTGATAGGAAAAAGTTCAGTTTGGTGTCCACAGGTTGTCCCATGGCCATGTGCACACAGGTTGTCCCATGGCCATGTGCCGCACAAGGCCTCTTTACACGACCGTGTGAAATCATTTTAAAAGTTACACGATTGGCCACATGGCCTGAGCTATATCACATGGCCTGGCCACACGCCATTTGCGTCAACATTGAAATTTCAAAGTTCGAAAAGTATAGGGACTTAAAATGATTCAATTGTAGAATATGGACTAAATCTACAATTGTATGCATAGTACATTACCAGTAAATGAATTTAACCAAACATGTTTAACTACTACTATTTAGGTTTGGACTCAAATTTTCAAAATTCAAAAAATACAGGGACTAAAGTGGACCAATACAAAAAGCACAAAGACTAAAAATGATCAAATTAAAGTAAAAGACTAAATCCACAACTTTAATAAAGTATAAGGACTAATACTAGAATTAAACCAAAATATTTTAAGCCTAATTTAATATTTGATATACGAACATGTCAATAAAATAAATAATAACACTATCATCTAAATTTTTTAAAATAATCCTTTAATTAAAGGCGTATTCGGTTCAGTTCAGTTCTATTTTTGGATAAAAATTGAATCAAACTGCTTTATTTAATTTTTAACTTTTGATATCGAAACCATATTGAATAAAAATCGAATATCCAAAACCGGTAATTACGGTTCGATTTGGTTTGGTGGCATTTAGCAAACTTGGGCCTTGTAAAAAAATCAATATTACCTTGTTTTGGACCCAAAAAATCAAATATTATAATTATTGAATTTTTTCATAACATAATACATGCTCTATATTCATTTATACATGTACAAAGTGAATTAAATAATTAAATTAATATCATAATGATCCATAAGACTATTTAAAAATTATTTTAAGTTAAATTATTCAAAGTTGTTAAAAAAAAAATTAATACTAAATCATTCGTATACCTATTTTGTTGTGTCATTTCTTTCAACTAATTTAATTAATTACTAGTTTCAATTAATTATAACTGGGTCATTGCATAATCGATTAAATTTTTAACAATCAAATATATATAATTGACAACTTGTGAATAATTATTTCTTTTATAAATAAAATATTATAAAATTTCATAAACTATTTTTTTTAATTTAGAATTATACATATACATATACATATGCTTATTATAATTATTATATTAAAAAAAATCCACTTACTACAATATAAAACTACACTTTCATAACCTTTTTATGATAATTTTTTGTATGATCATATCTAGCTTTTTTAATAATAATAATAACAATAATTATTCTATTATGACAATTCCTTAAAACGATTTTTTTCATTCAATTTGATTTAGATAAAACGGATTTCATGTGAAAATATTGAACCCAAACTAATTGTGCGTTTTGAGTGATAACATCAACCCATTACCGAATCAAATAATACAATACCCAAACTGAGCCAAATACATTGGTCGAATTGATTTTTTGATTTTCTCGATTTTTTTGCTCAACCTTTAACGAGACAAAACATATAATTTAAAGATGTAATATTCTATGACCGATGCTATTGGATTAAGTATTTAATTAGCACTATTTTTGAACCTTAAGGGCCTATTTAGACAGTATAAAGTAATTGAATAAAAGTGCAATTACAAGGGTGGTAATTACACTCTTTTGTAATTACAAAAAATTGTAATTCTCTAAACATCTTTGACTGATGGAGTGTAATTACATTTTAATTTCTTATATCATGTTTGGTAGTACAAATTATAATTATATAGTTATTTTAAAAAAATTATTAATTACTATAAAAAATTATTACCACGATAAAAAAACTAGAAAAGTAACAAAAAATAAAATAAAATCATTATATGTATCACGTTAATCCAGAAAAATAGTTGATAATATGATTACTAATAAAATTAACAAGAAAAATAAACATTATATACAATTTTATCTTACTCTTCTAGTGTCTCATATTTGTTGGGTTATTCACTCTTTAATATTTAAAATAAACACATTTCGTCAAATATTGGTCCTTGATCAAGTTCATCATCATTTGAATTGATATCATTAAGGTTATCAAGATCTTTTTCTTCTATGTACTTTCGAAATATGAATCATTCCAAATCCACCTATGAATAAAATTATGAAATATGCAACACGCTAGTACGATCTAATCTTATTTTTTTATGTTATACTAATGAGGTGTTAATATAAGAAAATTTTTTTTAGAACAACAAATGTCTTCTCAACCATACTTTGAATGTTTCAAATTAAAGAGTTTGCGAGTCACGTTTAATGCTTATGTCTAACTCCATTTTCTCAAATGATATCATAACTCATGATATGATGCAAGAAAACCTTTTGTTTTTGCATAATCAACTTCTACACTATATTATTTGAGTTTATAATGTAAATAGTATCTTTAATTATAAGAATTTATACAAACTTAATTTGGAAAAAAACCATGCTGAAGTAAAAAAATAATATAAAGTGTATAATATATTACTTTTATAAAACAATTATAAGTATCCAATAACTTTCATACCACTTCTTATAAATAATACAATTTTTTTTATAAATAAATATATTATAACACTTTTATACCATGTAAAGTATTTTTTTATAATAAACCTTTTGACCATAACTTTAAAAAAATTTAAAATTTAAATAATATTTTTTTGTTATAATTTTATAAAATACAAAAATTATTTTTATAATAAAATTTTCTAATATTTATAATATAATAAAATTTTGACCATAATCATCTTGAACACGTGTTGATGCTTATAATATAAAAAATTATAATTTAAACTTGTAAAAAAATATTTTTTTAAAAAATTAAATTTGAATATAATTACTTACGTAATTACTCAAATTCGTTATCCAAATATGCAACACATTACAAACTATTACAGGTAGATTTCCAAAACCTACCTAAAATCATAAAAATGAAGAGTGGCTAATAATTAATAATAAACCATTGTTGTGCCTTTGCTCTTCTTGAAGCTGCTTAAAAAGGTAAAGTGAAGACCTCGCATATAATTTACAGTTTTGTCATAAGCAGCCGGTTAGCGGGGAACATTAATATCTCCATGTCTTTGTATTGTTCAACAATCAGACACACATACTTCAGTTATTTGCAATATGCCACTAATTACGCGGACCATAAAACAGTTTAATTATGCTCTTAGTCCCTCCACCCTTCACACATTTGAAATTTAATCCCTATACTCTTTCGATTTAAATTTTGAAGTCCAATCATGACAGCAACTTTATTTATTTACATGGTTTCCACAAGGCTTCAAATTGGTCATATGATCAAATTTATTTTTTTTTACAAATGCCACCTAATATGAAGGTCTCTAATGGTGTTATTAATTGAATCTTAATTTTTAAATAATAAAAAAATAGGTACAAAGAGTAAATTGAATAAAAGCAGAATTAGACCTCATAAAATCAGACATCAAAAGAAGCAAGTGTTCCTTCCCGTCCCTTGCTTTACCCCCATTTCTACTCTGAGAATATCTTATCAGTTTTGGTTCTCATTTATGTCAAACATCTCAATGAAAAATAGTTATAAACCAACAAATGATAGCATAAGAAAAACCTAGACGTACCCGTATGAAGATAAATCTCTCGATTTGTCCAGTTCAAGCTTTCAACAGCCAGACATGAAAGTGAACAACGACCGCGAGTGCCCTTAACACAAGTAGAAATTAAAAAAGTAAACTACAAAATAAATTATAAAGCCATTGTAACCTTGCTAGCTTTGAACAACCTAATTCAGTGGTACGAGCACCTTTGAAAAAGAATTGGAAGCTTTAAAGTTAACTGGTATGTATAGATATTTACCCCAGAAAAGAGGATAAGAAACTTTAATGGACTTTGTAAAACACCACCCAATACACTTTGTCTAAGCCAATGGCTCTACCATGCTTGACTGTGACAACACTTGGCACTCACAATTCATAGGTCTTGCTTTTATGCCCTTTGTACAGAAATAGTGCAAAAGGAACAAGTTTATTATCATTAAAAGTCTTATCACCCAAATCTCAAAAGAAGAATTCAATAAAATCTGATGGCGGCAACAACCTTAATGCGGTATACAACCACACTTAAGGGGACTTGTCTCAGTGAGTAGACCACTCATTATGGTATTTGCCTTCAACTAGATCAAAAGAAGCTGTAGAATAGGCAAGGCAGTAAAGTAGGAAGCATATTATACCGGGGAAGACTAAATGAAGTACTCCCACAGGTGATGAATGCTAGGTAGGGAACAATCAAATCATAAAACAAGGCAATTCAAAAATGTAGTAGTTAAATTCAAGTATGTTATTCAAGTACTAACAGAAGAATAGGATTTAATTATGAACCCATGGAAGGATGAGGCGGGAATGGAACTTACAGAATCAATCCTAGAAAGTAATCAGCAGCCAGGAGATTTATGGAACCAAGCGAGCTGAAATACTTTTCCACTACAATCAATGAAATCTCTTCAGCCTGGTGTGAACCCAGTAAGCCTGCAGTAGCAACAAAAAGGTACCTACTTCTATGGTCCTAAAGTTAAAAAGTAAAAACAGAAACCAATTCCATAATTTCATTCTATGGCATGAAAATAATCAGAAGCAAGTTCAATTTTACATCAGGCATCTTTGGTCTCGGTAACAATATAGTCAGATTCACATCTAGATTATTAAATGATTTTTCAATTTATACCAAGTAATGTAAAGAGTTTGAAGGTAAATCTAAGTTTCGTGGTATAAAAAACTATGTATATCACAGTTAGCAATCGAAAGAAAACCGACAACATTCTACAACCTTTAGGTGAAAGGTGCAGTAGTGAATTCTTAAATATAAAATTGGCAGGAGTAAGCATAATTCATCTTATTTGCTGTCATTTATACCTACAACAACATCACCTCCTCATCAAGAATAGACTAGATTTATAACCAGTTTGAAACCACAAGTTGGTGCCTTGGTGGTGATTGCAGTAACTATAAATTACCAAAAAAATTTCTTGCCTGCAAGAACACCTATCATCACACCAAGTAAAGCTGACAAGGCTCCATCCCTTGAAAGCCAGAATTCAGTCCATGTCAAGGGCCTTTTGACCTGCGACAGTACCTCACTGAACCTTTCCTGCAAGTCTTGACGTGATCCAGTGTTATCTATCACAATATCTGCTTGGCTCTTCTTCAAATCTAGAGACATCTGAGCATTAATCCTGTTCCTGGCATCCTCCTCTGTCGAATTATCTCTTTCCATAAGTCGTTGAAGTTGTGTTTCAGGATCAACCCATACAACAACAATGGGTTTTGTCCACTTATCCATCTTGGCCTCAAACAACAACGGAATGTCAAGAATGATCACCTTATGACCTTTTATCCAAAGCTTCAAAATTTCTAAAAATATGCCAGAAGATATATAGGGAGCCAATAACCTACGAGAAGAAAATTAACCAAATTAAGGAATCAATACAATCCGCAGTTTCAAGACAAGGTAAATGACAGATGATAGTAATCAAGCCTCCGTCCAGATTACCTCCAGGGATAAAAGGACACTAAGATTTTCTGCCATTTAGCCTTGGCGAAAATTAAACATCAAAGTACTAGAATTTGACCTCCATGACTTGAAAACCACAAGGCAAATACGTAACTTCCAATAGCCTTTAAATCGTTAAAAAGGAACCTCCTAGGAGATCATGATATCAATTTGCTATAACATTGAGCAAATCATGCATACAAAACGAACTAAAGAAAGACCAAATTTTACTCTAAAAATGCTAATAAAATTTGCAATTTGGAGATAAAATTCTGACCTCCAGGACTAGTATAGACTACCGGATAAGTATAATAGTAGAGAAACAAAGCTTTAAAGCTATTCCAAACATGAATATGAGTTTAAAATATTTAAAAAGGAAGAGGATGAAATGAATGAAAAATCAACCGATTAAGGAGTTGACGTTTGGAGGCATCAGAGAAGACAATTCGTCCCAATTTCAAACGATCAACTTGGCCATCATCTTGTAAAATGTCCGGTCCGAATGCCGCCACCACTTTTTTGTATCCGCCGGAGTTCTTCTTCAAGGCATCCTGCAAAAAAAAAAAAAGCACCAGTCCGTAATTTCATCAAACAGGTGATAGGCCCCAAGAAAAAGGGGAGAGTACCCGAGCAACGATGTCAGCATCGACGACGGGAATATGGTTGTGCTTGAACATGGAAGAGACGGTACTCTTCCCTGAAGCAATCCCGCCAGTCAGCCCTACTAACCTCATTTTCGCTCCCTGTTTCAGATCTTTCCCTTTGACCAATCCCCTGTTTCCTTCGCTGCCTACTTTATTAAAAAAAATTAACAATCTCCGATTCAAACTTAATTAACAAAAACAGAAGAAAAAAATGAATTTCTTTTCTTTTTAAAGGTGATTTCAAATTTGAAAATATTTAATTTCAATTACAAATTAAATTGGATTTCTGATTCAAAAATACAAACGTGTACCGAAGATAGAGAGACAAAACTGTTGTGTCAGCGACACCCTCTGGATCCCAAAACAACCCAACAGCATTTGCCTTTATTTCTGCCCAAAATGGCTCAACTTACCACCTCATTTACACAAACCTGAAAGTGGAGCACACCATAATGCCCTAAATTTGCTACTTTTTTTTATGCTCTCTGTAACACTGTTATGTCTTACTCGTGACCTAATTGCCATATTATCACGCTGTTGAATTTTTTTTTCTTAATTTCTTTACTTCTTTATTTGAAAAATAGAATCCCAGATTTTAGTTAAATCTTGAATAAGGGAAAGTTAAATATTTAAAGTTTGGGTAAATTACATTTAATATCTAATTAATAAAAAATTTTATTATTTAAATCATTAAATTATTTAAAAAAATTTATTTAAATTACTAAATTATTAATTTTTTTAAAAGTCCAACTAACAAAAGCTCTAAGCAATGATTCGACGATTAATATAGTGAATCAATACCTGTTAATTCGTATAAAACATACTTTAAATCTAAATCGATCTATCAATTAATGTAAAAAATAAAAAAAATTTAAAATTTAATTCATAAATTTATAACATTTAAAAAACTTATAAAAGAGAAAAAAACAATTTTAACAACCCAATAACCTTTAATTATTTTTTCAAAGATAAATGGCCAAAATATAAATTCTATAAATTATGTTACTTTTAAAAGGTATTTAAATTTAATAAAATTCTTACATATTTTCATTTTCATTTTCTGACAGCTTTTTATATTTTAGATTCTTTTTGTTTAAATAAATATTGTATTCTAATCAACACTCATACCATAAAATAAAATGAAAATACTTAAGAAATCATATTCAACAGCAGGTGTGAATTATTGTAGTATATTAGTCGTAGATGAGCGATGAACCAGCCACAAGCACAAAGTCAATCGACACATAAAAGGACAAAAAACACAAGAAGGGGGCCCCAAGATTGCAGACAACACTCAAAAAAGTCTATGCGGATTAGACTTTAAACACCGAAATGAACATGCGAATGATTTATTATTCAACATTGGACTACTGATATCAGCTCGGGTGGGCTCCAAATCGCCCAAGCCTTTCACTGTTTTTGCATAGCGAGGACCTTAGACCAAGCAGGCCTAGCAGTGATCTCCTTCACCCAAGCACAAACATGGGGACGAGAATCAATCAGCTTCTTGGCAGGTGTAGCCAACAAGCATTGAATGTTGGGAAGGTGGTGCAGGTCGGCCAAGGTGAAGCAGTCACTTGCCAAGTATTTTGACTGTGTCAATCGAGCCTCGTACACGTCAAGAACTTTGGCAAGCTTACCTTCATTTTCCTCCACCACCGCAGAGTCGGTGACCATGCCGAAAAATGGCTTGAAACACACCTCCCAGGCTATTTTTGAAGATGGAGAATCGAACTGGTGGGCTTCCACTTCCTTCCATAATTGTAAGACAGCCATATCCTTGTTAGAGCCAGGGATTAAGAGTTGGGTCCCTTTGTCGCTGTATTCATGAGCGATGTAATGGGTGATTGCTCTTGACTCTGCATTGTACAAAAGTTAAGGTTAGCTAATCACGAAAAGAAATGATAAGCAACTCAATATCCGTTTAGCATGGGCATGAAAAATAAAATAAAAAATCAATTTAATCTCTTTTTGCCATTTTAAGAAAGGAAAACTTCGACCCTCTCAAATTTTAATAATTTAATTTAAACTATTTTAATACAAAAAATTTTAATTTCATCCTAGCCCCAGACTGGCTTCGCCCCTAGTCTCATACTAATGAATTAAAAAATTTTACCTTTTCCTTCAAATTTTTTAAGTTCATTCTGGCCCCCAACAAAATACCTATTCTCAAGTGAGTAGCTAAAAAAATAAAAAATAAGTGAGTTTAGATGGGCCGTGTGTGCGTTTAACTTACTTTTTGTCCTACAATACACTATCACTGCAGTATGTAAAATCCACTATTTTTACACTATATACTATTTTTACACTACATAAATTTACCGCCCATCCAAACCCACCCTAAAATTAATTTAGTACTTAACTACTAGTTGAAAAATCCATACTCGAACCAAGCCATATATAGCAATAAATCCGCAACACCGTTGCTATTTTAATAATCATCACACTTAAACGCCTATTTTTCTCCGATTCAAGAGTTTAAGGTTATGACTAAGTAAAATCGTATAAAAGAAAACAGTAGAACTGCTAAGAAAACTAAGGGTTTGGGTCATAAAAACGCACCGAAGAGCTTCAAGTCCCCGTCTTCAAAAGCTGGAACTTGACCGAATGGCTGTATCAACCGGACGAGAAATTTTAGATTCATGGAAAACACGGATTACTAGATAAAAAAGATTAAAAAACAGATCTGTGATTATCGAAAAACTTACATTGAGGGAAAGGAAGTTTTCGGATTTATGTTCACCGGTAGCCATGTTTACGGGAACAAACTGAAATTCAGTACCTTTCTCGTAAAGGCATGCAAGAACCCTCTGTGTAGCAGTGGACAGAGGGCTTCCGTGGACTTTGATGGCTGCCATAGCTGTTCGATGAGGACGACTGTAACTTTGCTCAAGATGAGATAACTTCTTTTGTTTGTGGGTGTTTGGGAGAATGGAACGTTTTATGCATTTAATTTATAAAGCGTGGCACGAGGAGACACCTTTCCGTCCTTCTTGAAGTCTCCATTATAATTAGTGGGCAAACTAAATAGTTGGTCATTCAACTTTCATAATTTTTTTATTTCAGGCACTAAAAACTAAAAATTTTCATCTTAAGCACTACTCTTACAAATCATTTTCATCTTAGGCACTACCGTCAAAAATAGTTTTCATTTTGGTCACTCCTGGTTAATTCAATGTTATTATATGTTCATTTTAGTCATCCAACTTTAATAAATTTCCATTTTAGTAACTCGTTTCTTCTTTTTAAATTATATTTTTACAAGAATTTGAGTTATTCAACTATCTCCAGACCAAATTTTTCCTCGTAAAAACTCAGATATTTCGTTGGTCTTGTTACTAAAAAAATAAGTTTATTATAAAAGGGGAAAAAAGGAAATTAAAAAGATAAAAATAATTTTTTTCTTATAAAACCCCCAAAGTTTTCCTCATAAAAACTCAAATAGTTAGTTGTAAAACTCCAAATTTTTCTCCTAAAAATAAAATGTATTTATAAAAGGAAAAATTAAATTAAACTAAAAAAGATAAAATCATTTTTTTCTATAAAAATTATGTAATTCTCTATAGAACTCAATTTTTTCCCCTTTTAATGGAAAAACTAAAATTAAATCTAAAAATAAAAAATAAAAAAGATTAAATGATTTTTTTATGTAAAAACACAAGTTTTTCTCTATAAAAATCAAGTTTTTTTATTCTTCTATAAAAACTAAAATTAATTTTAAAAAAAATTAAGTAATCAAAATAAAAATTTACTGAAATTAAGTAGTTAAAATAGATATACAATAATATTAAATTAACAATAAATGACTAAAATAAAAGCAATTTTTAAAATAGCGTCTAAAATAAAAAAAAAAATTTGTTCATTACTCAAAATAAACATTTATGAAAGTTGGATCAACAACTATATATTGTACTTTTAATTTTTTAAAAAAATCAATAACTAGTGGGATTTGCTTAAAATAATTAAAAGATTTTTTTCCAATATCATACTTAAATAAAATCAGTGTAAAATGGGTGGAATCAACAACTTGCAATTTATATTTTAGCCTCTATAAAAAAAATTGTGATAGAATATAAAAATTTAATTGTGGAGTGAATATTAGCTTGATCAGCGTGGGTATCGATAATAATATAGAAGGACGTTGATTCAAGTGTGTTGAAGCGTATTATCTTTCTATTTAATGTGGATTCAAGTGTGTTGAAACGTATTATCTTTATATTTACGAGTTGGGGAGGGGCTATAGGTAATTTTAAACACTATGTAAAAAAATAGATATGATCAGAATTTATAATAAAATTATTAAAAAAAATCTTGTTTTTCATAATTTATATTGGAAGTTATAAGAAAATTAAAATATATTATTCTTACAACACTTCTTTTATTAGAAAAATAGATATGGAAGTTTGAGTAGTTGAGTAGATTTTTTTTTATATTATCTTTTTAGGAGATTTTAATAATTTATATGATAGAGTAGTGGCGAAATTAAGGGATTGGTAGGGTCTTGACTCTTTTAAAATGATTTTTTTTTTTGTTTAGGCTATTTATAATTTATCCGATTTTAAATTAGTAATGTTAAAATTGTATTATGACCACCTAAAAAATAATAAAATTTATTTGAATTATTTAGAAATTTTAAAGATATAAACTATTAAAATAGTAAAATTATCTTTTTACAATAGTAAAAATATAATTTTATCTCTTTATTATTTTTTAAAAGGTTAAATTAAAATTTTATCATTTTTAGGACCAAAGTACAACTTTACCGATTGGTGATGGTAGGCGACGGCAAATGACAGGGGCTGGTGTCGAAGGATTGCGATAAGTAGAGGTGCTCATGGACCCGGCCAGGTTCGGGCTAAAACCTGGGCCGGGCCCGGCCCACCCGTATTAATTTTTTATATTATTTTATATAATTTTTAAATATATATAATACATCAAAAATACTAAAAAATGAAAATAAATATTTCCCAACAAATTGAAAATAAATTTAAAAAAAATATGTAGACTTAAATAACGCTAAGATAGATGCAACTTAACAAGCAAATACCTATAAAATAATAACAAAATTAACAAATGCCTTTAAAATAATAACAAAATTAACAATAAAATAAGGTTTATACAATATCCAAACAATAACAACAAAATAGTAGCAACATAATATATGATAGCAAAATAGGGAGAAAACATCAAGAAAATAACATTCAAAAAAAAAAAAAGCATATTTTTTTGTCATTTGGTGAATTCGGGCCGGGCTGGGCTGGGCCCAGGCCAAAAATACCTTACCCGAGGCCCGATCCATTTTTAAACGGGTCTTATTTTTTTGTCCAAGTCTGTTTTTCCGGCCTATATTTTTATCCAAACCCTCCCATATTTTGGGCGGCCTTCGGGCCGGGCCGGGCCGAGTAACCCGACTCATGAGCAGGTCTAGCAATAAGTGATGGTCGCTGGTGGTTGGTGGTTGAGGGTTGGGTTTTGAAATTAATGGAAATTTGTGAATATTTTGATGAATGTTCATCATTTTTAGAGAGAAAAAGAGAGAAAATAGAGAGAGGCAAAGAGAAAACAAAATGAAGAAGAAAAAGAACAGCAAAAAGTAAAAGAAAAAAGGGTTTTATTTAAGATGGAAATAATATATTATATATTAAAATATATTATACGTATGTGAAGAGATATTTTGTATTTTTAATAAAAAAATTATATTTTAATATTATTTTCAATGGTTTTCCATATTAATTTTGAACCATATAATTATTAAAAATTTATTAATATATTTTTAAACAATTTTTATAATATATAATTTATATTAAAATAAACTATTGTGATTTATGAATATATTTTTTTAGATATTTTTTCAAATTTATTTTTATAATTTAATAATAAATATATTTAAGTTTAATAAATATATTTAAGTTAAATTAATATATTTTTTATTATTTAAATAAGTATCTTTAATTTAGTTTAAGTTTAATCATATAATTTTAACATTATCCCTTATCTATTCTATAATATTACATTACTCTATCAAACAATGTAATACTTTTATTTGTTTATTTCATTCGAAACCCCAAACAACATGTCTATTATTTTTCTATTCTGCTCTTATCGAATAGTAATCTGTTTCTACTCAATTTTATTTCAGTAAACTAAACTAGACTTGATTATGGGTTGGGCCGGGTAGCCTACTCGAAATGTAGAAAGATTTGGGTAAAAATATAGGCTCGAAAAATAAGCTTGGACAAAAAAATAAGACCCGTTTAAAAAATAGGTCAGGCCTCGGGCAAGGCATTTTTGGCCCTAGCCTAGCCCGGTCAGGCCCGAACTACTAAAGGACAAAAAAAACTATTTTTTAATATTATTTTCTTGTTATTTTCTCCCTATTTTGTTACCATTTTACTATTATATTGCTACTATTTTATTATTATTATTTGGATATTGTATAAAACTTATTTTATTAGAGATTAAAACATGAGTGACTAAAATGTAACATGAGATAAAAAAGGTGACTATTTTTATAGTTTACCCATTTAAATTTGTATAATAGAGATTAGCAACACTGATCTAAAAAAGTTAAACAAAACCATATTTAAAAATGGAAGTAGTTGTGGTGTAATGATTTAGTTTTTCAAAGTCCAAACCCCCAAGAAAAATGGTAAGAGTTGTGTGAAATAGACTTTGCTTTTAGGTCAGCTAAATTACCAAACCATTTCTTTTAGTCTTATATACATAAATTATAAAAATTTTAATTTAGAATAGATAAAAAAATTATAAAAAAATTATAAAATATGATTTTTTTTTACACAATATTTAGAACTACTCATAGCCCTTCCCTACCCATAAATAGAAGGAAAATATGTTTCAACGCACTCAAATCCACGTCCTCCTACATTGTCAACAATGCCCATATTAATCAAGTTAAGACTTAATCTGCAAATTATATTAAATCAATATAGTAAAAATATCGAATTAATTTATTAAAATATTAGTCATGTATATAATAATAAAATCCTATCAAACTAAAAATCTTGCATTAGGTAAACGAATTTCTTGAGGATTTATTTCTCTTAAAAATTATTCCAGCTTAATAATTGAATGGCACTTAGGGACAGAACATCTTGCATTTTAAAAATCTGGTGACAACTTAGGATTATTCCTTCATTGGTACAATAATTGAGGAATACTTAATTGCATGTTAGTGTGTCTTTTATTAAATAAGTGATTCAACTTAATTAAATAAGCTTTCATATATTTTTTAGTATGATGAATATATTTCTCTTATTGATTTTATACACAATAAAGATTAATTTTTTTGAGATTTGATTCATAGTTGCTACTCTTAGTATTGTTATTTTTAAGATTCGAACCATAATTCTCTCTTTAAAAGTATAATGTATCTTACGAGTGCGGCAATATTCCCTAACCCTAAACTGTCGTTGGAATAGGGTTACTGTAACACCCCCTACCCGTATTCGTCGCCGGAATAGGGTACGAAGCATTACCGAAGTTTACCGAACAATAATTTTTTTTTATTAAAACTCAATATATCCCCTTTATAGACATCTAACCTTCCCTGCAAAACTTAAACCGATACCAATCCAGTTCAACATATTTTCAAAATAGATTCATTCATATTCATAAGATAATCTCATCACATACCAAACCAAGATTTGTTAGCCACACCAATGGCTAACTTTACATTCATTCCACATTAACATTTACTTTATTAACTTATACATGCCATTGATTTCCAAAATAAAGTTTCTGGATATACCAAAATATTGAGGTTGATAGTATGATGTATCTCCGACTGAATCTGACATCCGAGCTCTTAATACTACAAAATGGGGAAAAATAAAACAGGGTAAGCACATTATGCTTAGTAAGCTCATGTAACAAGAATTATACTTACCTAATATTTTTAATACAATACAATAAACATTTATACATCCATTCAATGCATTGTTATCCTAACATGCACAAACTCAACATTCAAGTTAGTCCAATAATTTCAATGTATCAATAATATATACCATGATTGATGAGCTCATCAATGCCATGATTTCCATACATTATTATTTTCTCATATTTATCCCGTTGAATTTCACGGAATTTCGATGGATTTTCAGGGGTACACTTTAGTGTACAAATCCGTGTCCGTCAATTCATATTCATGTGCACACATTTCCATTTCAGATAGCACACTCCCGCGAACCTCATCCTTACAGCGGGATTACCAGTCCAGGCTAAATCCCCTGCAACAACAATTCCTCTAATGAGTTTGGATCTGAATTACCAGTCCAGGCTAAATTCAGACCCTAATTTGGATTACCCGTCCGGGCTAAATCCATTTTCCACATATTCTTCGGGAGGGCTATATCAGGATAGGATCACCCGTCTGGGCTAGATCCTTTTTACCGTCAATTCTTTTTCAGAGATCCATCGAATTTTCCTTTCATTCAACCGGGATTTCTTCCCCTTTTTATCAAATATACCAATGTTTCATCAATTTTCATATAATGAACATTCAATTCATATTCACATCAATAACATGCATTTCAAGTATTTAAGAATATAATTCAAGTTACACGAACTTACCTCGATACTTGTTTGTATATAAAAATCTACTAATCCCAAACTTTTTCCTTTCCTCGATCTAGCTTCGTGTTTGAGTCTTCAGGATCTAAATAAATAAATTTATTCATCAAATTAACATTTCATGTTCATATGTACCATTTTCTACAATTCCACTACTATTTATAGTTCATCCAAGGCTGTCTACTTGCGTCATAGTCACTAAATTATTTTTATCTTAAGCTACAGGACTCCAAATTAAGATCCATAAATTTTTCCTGAAACTAGACTCACATATATTCTAACCATAAAATTTTCAGAATTTTTGGTTTAGCCATTTAGTACAGTTTCTTTAAAGTTACCCCTGTTCTGCTATATGACAGTTCCGACCTTTCTTCACTAAAAATTAATTATCTCCTCATACAGAACTCGGATGATGTTCCTACTTGTTTCTCTTGAAAATAGACTCATTAAGTATTTTAAACATATAAATTTAAGTCCCTAATTATTTTTATACAATTTTTGGTGATTTTCCAAAGTCAAAAAAGGGGAACCCGAAATCATTCTGACTTTGTCTCACAAAATGCATTATATCTAAAGATTTACAATTCTATTGCTTACACCGTTTCTTCTATGAGAAACTAGACTCAATAAGATTTAATTCCATATTTTTTTCACCCTCTAATTCGATTTCCACAATTTATGGTGATTTTTCAAAGTTGGACTACTGCTGCTGTCCAAAACTGTTTTAGTGCAAGAGGTTTATTACCATTTTTCCCCTAAGCTTTTAATAAGTGATAATTTCGTCCCTACTCAATTAACCTCTTAATTGAGCTGATTTTTCTCAATTAATACTTTATTCTATCATTTTAAACTACCTTATAGCCTTTGGGAATAAGAATTTCAGCACCAAACTTCAATTTCACACTCTTTTACAAATAGGTCCTAATATCTACTTTCTTTACATTTTCTTCCATAAAATCATCATATAATAAGATTAAAGCTTAAATTCCATGCTAAATATTCATATACTTAAAGCACTCAGCCATGGTGACTTTCAATTTCATCCATAAAATCAAAAACTAATGAATTTAATAGTAGGACCTAGTTGTAAAAGTCTTAAAAACACAAAAATTACAAGAAAAAGGCAAGGATTAACTCACTTGGTGCAAAAATTATGAAAAACCAGCTTAAAGAACCCCTCCTATGGCGTTTTGGCTGATTAGAATGAAGAGAAATCTCAAGAAATCTAGATATTTCCATATTAGTCCTAGTTTTATTTAGTTAATAATGCAATATTCCAATTTTACCCTTAATTCATCCATTTTTCTGCTGATTTTATGCCCTTGCCGTCCAGCCCAAATAAATTTTGGGTCTATTTGCCTTTTAAATCCTTTCTCATTAAACACTTAAGCTATTTAATCATCTTAACAACTTTTACACTTTTTCTAATTTAGTCCTTTTCATTTAATTGACTGCCCAAACGTTAAAATTTTCTAACGAAATTTTAATACAATATTACTAACATTTCAAAAATATTTATAAAAATATTTTTGACTCGGTTTTACGAGATCAAGGTCCCGATAACTTGTCTTTACCTAATTTCTTCAATAATTTCTTTTTCTTAACTAACCACTAAATTGGTAAAAAAAATTTTAATTTTCATACAAATTTTCCTATCATATCAATATTTATGCAAAAATATTAAAATAAATTTCTCTTTAAATCAGATTTGTGGTTACTAAACCACTGTTCCGATAACATTGAATTTAGGCCATTACAGTTACAGAGTATTACCGGACCTTTTAGACAAATTACGAACATCATACAAATAAAACAACGTACATATTATAAAATATTCATAGTGTCCCTTTAATGGATTCTCAAGGCTCAAAATACGTGTTAGAAGTGAATCATGACTAATTTGAGAGCTCGGGAAATTTTTCGTAAAATTTCTTCTTCTTTTTTTGTAGACTCAATATGACCCCTTTAAAAACATCTAACCAACCATGCAGACTTAAAACGTAACCAATTCAAAACCAATATCACAATCCATACAATTCCAAAGCATCATTTTACATTATTTACAACCAAAACTACCTCGACTCTTACATATGACCTAGGTACATGCCACATTTACCAAAAAGAAAGATACATCACCGAAGTTCTTCTGAGATCGGGACTGCTCTGGATGCTGAACCGGGACACTTGACTTCTACTGACCTGCGTACGAAAAATAACCGTACGCTGAGTATGAATATACTCAGTGGTATTACCATAATTCAAACTATAATATCAATAATAAAATATAGATATCAAACATGTAACAATTTAAATTTTTTAGTACTAATTCATTCTTTAACTTTCATTCCTTAACAATAGCAATACAATTTAGCTATTCATCAATTAATATCGCATATCATAAATTTGAATTTCAATCACTTCATGAACATTTATTTCATGTCTTTCATTTTCAATCTCAATTTCAATTCACAATTCAACTTTTTCATTTCTTTTCAATAACTCAATCAATCAAATTCACTCGATTTCTCATTTCATTTATTTACACTTATTAACAAGACCCGGACCTTAGCGGATACACAAATCCAACCAAACACTCCAAAATGGAAACTAGTGCCTCATCGAATAGTTCGAAGCAATAGTTGACACCTAGTGTCTCATTGGCAAAGCCGAAGAAAGTTGGTACCCAGTACCTCATCGAAACTATCTGAAGAAATATGGTGGCACCCAGTGTCTTATCGACTCAAGGTCGAAGTATCCTTGAACACTTCCAATTCTATAACATGCCAATTATATCCGACTTAGCCCGACTAGTTAATAGGGTTTTCAAATCACTTTTCAATTTCAGTTCCATTTTCACTTTCAAATTCACTTTCAATTCAATCATTCAATCACAATTCAATATCAATACATATTTATCATTCAATTCAATAATAACACTTACCTCATAATTCATTTACGAAACATGTAATTTAAAATTTGACATTTCATAATAAATAGCTTGAATTATAGTAATACAAACCTGAAATTCTCGATTTACTCCTCGATAACTTTTTTCTTTTCCCTTCTGAGCTGATGCGTCTAGTTCTTTGTTAGCTACGAAAATTAAAATAATTTACAATCATTAATACAACATTAATTCACATTAAATACTAGAATTTCTATTCAATTTCTACTTTAATTTCAATTTAGTCTTAACTAAATCCATTTATGTTTCTATCACAATTCATGCTTATTTCTACTCAATTTCCAACTAAACTTAAGCTTAACTATCTAAATTTCATCATAAAGTCTTAATTTCAAAATTATTGCAATTTAGTCCCTACTATGCAAAACTTTTAACTTACTTTACAATTTAATCCTTTAACAAATTCCAACTAGAAATTACACCAATTAAACCCCTAATTCAACAATTTATTCAACATGAATTGTGTCCAAAAATCTAAGAACTTTCAAAATTTCAAAATAAATTCAATAGTATTTTGTTCTAAGACTTCAAAAACATCAAAATTAAAAGAAAATGACTTAATTGACTTACCAAATTAAGCTTAAAACCTCAAAACCCTAATTTTTCCTTTTATTTTTCTTTCCCTTTTCTTCCTTCCTTTTTGGTTGGTATTCTATTGCTTTCTTCTTCTTTTCTTTCATTTATTTATTTTATTTCTTTTATGTTTTATTATTTAGTTAACATAATATTTTAATAATATAGATTAATAAACTATCTTTTTATTTAAATTATAAGTAAATATATATAATACAAGTGTACATATATATTATTATCATTACACATGTATAATTTTATCACCATACATTTTTCATTATTTTATTTATTTATAATATAATAATATAATAATATAATAATATAATTATTATAAATTAATATAATATAATTTATAACTAAATTACTTATTTATATAATTAAAACATACAAAAATCTTAGATTTCTATTCTTGATTTGCCGCCTCACTTATAGTAAATGGCATATTTGCCATTTTAGTCATTTTTACTTTCTTTTAATCTGCAATTAGACTTTTACCTCTATTGCAATTTAGTCCTTTTTCCTAATTACTCTTAATTAAGCTAAATTCACCTAATCAAACTTAATTAAACACACAACTAGTCTCGTAAATATTTCTAATAAATATTTATGACCCCATTTCACTATAACGAAGGCCCAATAATATACTTTCCCGATACCTATAAATTTTGAGTCATTACAAGTGCACTTAGCACTTGTTGGTAGCCCTCATACTTTTGTTACTATTACCACCTAAAATAGTTAATTGCTTTAACTATCAAAGTTGAATGGAAGTATTTGACTGCAGTGGTCATTATGACTTGGCACTATGAAATTTGTGTAAACAAAATAACAAATAACACAAGTTTGTTTACGCATTTCGGTTTCCCTATGTTTGTGGAGTCTAGCTCAATGAGTAATTCTACTATCTTTAGTCCAAAATACAACAAGTGAATCACACTCTATTACTCCCCAAGTATAGAGATATCACCTTTGTACCTAAAGGTCTGAACACTCACTTCTAAATTCTCCCACTAATAATTTAAACTATAAACTCTAATAGTTTTCAATCCAATTGGACTCTCTCAAAACAATTCTATAATGAACAAAACAAAGTGCTCTCAATAAATCTCTATTCCAAACCTAGACAAACCATATATGTTTCGACTTACTAACATAGAAATTAAATAAATACAAAGCAACCCCTTAAAAATAGCAATTTCATAATATACTAATAAAAGCATAATCTAATGAAGATATGGTCTCTTAAAATCAACGACACGATCTCGATCAAATCTCCACATAACATAGGTTGAATTGATTCACTTGAATCCAATCTAATCTTCAATAACCATAGATTTCTATAAATACACCATAGTATCTTCAACATATCAACACATTCACTAGTCCAAAGATTTTGCTTAATTAAATTGCCAACTCAATTATGAAAAGTAACTTCATTGCCTCGGTGGTAGTTTGCAGTGGGCACTATTGAGTGCCACTCAACTTATTCAAAACAACTTGCCTCAATAGTCAAACCTTTATATGTTGGAAAAAGTCAGGTTCGAAAATGACTTTTTTGTACAGCGAAAAATAAAAAATTTGAAAATCGAGCTACTTTGTGAATTTTTATAATAATAAACCCTTTATTAAAATCACACTTGTTTTTTTTGGCTAAACAGATCCTTGTCATTCTTGACTTTCAACTGAATGGCCTTCTCCACTATTTGTACCACGAACTGCTTCTAGTGTGGGCTCAAACAGTTCCAATCAAACACAAAATCAGAAATAGTTTTATTTACTTTAATGTGACAACAAAACTTCTGTCAATAGAAACCAACAAACTTGTTATTTCAAAAAATAGATTTAATACTTAGAGAATAAAATCTAACTATTTTCTAGCAGAGTAACAATAATTTAAAGTTTTGTTTTTAGCCTTACCGATACCATCTATTTATAGGGATAAAATGAGAAAACACAGTTGAATTATAAAAGTTTATTTTAAATGGAAAAACGAACTCCTAGTCTAACTAGGAGTATAGGGGGCGACAACCCTAGTTCAATAAACTAGGGTTTGCTGTCCCTTTCTTAAACATGAGGGCTCTTATATCTCTCATATCAGGTCCAATTATAAGTACTTTATAGACTTTTAACCCAATACTTTTTTAATTCGATTCGATTCGATCCAATCCCATCTTATATTTATTTTTCTATTTCCCAAAATAAGCATCTCAAATTAATTTAAATTAATTAATTTCTCAATTAAATAATTTTCTCATTCAAATTCTAATTCCGTTAAAATCATGATGACTTTACCATAAAAGAATCTATGATAAAATATATTCAATATTTTTTACACTCAACAGATTCACTATAACTAAATGATTTATTTCCATTTTTGAATTTCATTTAATTTGAAAACCATAAATTAATTTCCAAGTCATTTTCATTTTCATTTTGGAGAAAACCACATTCATTTTTTCAATGTTTCTCATTTCTCCATTTTTACCATTTCTATCCATTTCTATTCATTTGATTCAATATGCAATTCATTTCTAGTTTCAACGAGCTAGTGAAGGGACCGATTGGACATATGCAATTAGGGCTCAAATGATTTATAATTAAGTTCCAGCTTTTCACCTATTAATTATAAACTCATTAAGTCACAAAATCATTTCACTATAGTATTGTGATTGAGTTCTCCCCAACGACATACCATTATGAAAGCAATTCAATTAGTGCTTGTCCAATGACCTTGTCATAAGTGTATTACTCTGATAAGATATGCTTAATCTCTTTCGGATAAATCCGTTCTCCCAATATGATCATATTTTAGCTCATGGTAATCATTACATCTTCCTTGATGAAAAATCAATTACTATCAAATAGTAATCAAGTCTTTCATCACAAAGACGAACAACCCGTGGCCGCGTTTACCTTTTATTTACCATGTAATACAAATGAAAACATATCATTTTCTTATATCTCGGGCTATGAATTCTACTGTTGTGAATGATGCTACATAATGTAGAAACCATACGCACCAACTTTTGATTCATTATCTATTTTAATTCAGGCTTTCACTTACATCAAAGTAGATGAGTCACGCATATATAGTCTGTCATCCACTCAAGATTTAAGTATGTTACACTTTGAACGTCACAAGTGAATAGATCCAAAAACGGATTTAAGATCTATTTTTCTTGGGTCCAGTCCGATGTACTGTCAGTCCAGTCAGTCACATCTATGTCTCTATCTTTTGGGAGTCATCGCTCCGATGCCCAAGACAATGCATCTCCTCAATTGGATTTGAAAGATGACATATTAGTCCTGTAACCAGTTTGCTCATTTTTTATTAGACCAAGGACATGTTTGGGTTCATCTACTAATATAAGTTTTCTTTTCATATTACAATCTGACCACATAATACCACTTAATATTAGTTTAAACACTGACAACCAGTAAGCTAATATTTGCTTCTATTTTGCTTTGTATGCAAAAGGCACATGATGACAATATACAAAGTATATTAATGAAATCCATGAGTTACTCTATTAACCTATCTATTCAGAAAAATTACATATGCACATTACACTTAGAGCACTAGATCTGACACTATCAAGGTTGACTAAGCCTTCCATATTTAGAGCTTCAATCCATCTTCACAAGGTAAGCTTCAGTCCATCTTGATCTTCTCAAATCACATCAAATCAATTATCATTAATATAAGGATATAAAAGAACATAAAGTCAACATGTAACTCCTTCGATAACATATCTTAGCATACAAGTAGATCACATAAGAGTGCTTGAAAAATACTCTTGCTTGATATCTACTTAAGATTTACAACAACTCAATGATAAACAATTAAATCTATTATTTTAATTTTAATATCGCATCTATTTTATATATAATTATTATGAATTAATTTCAAGTCATACGTATTTTATCTATTATATATATATATAAACACATATCTTTATTTTAAATTTGTGATTTTCAGTACACATGTAATAAAATTTCTAAAATCTATAATTATTTTGGTTATTTAAATACTTTAAAAGAAAATTTCTATTAGAGTTTTATGAAATAAAATCATGTTTATAAAACATGATGATATTAAAAATTAAAAATACATATATAGGAGAAAAACATGTGGATAATAATATAAAATATAAAAAAATATATTAAAATTAATAAAAGGATAATTACACAAATAGTCACCTAATTATAAAAAAAATCTTATTTTAGGCATCTAAAATAAAATATTCACAATTTAAGCACAAACATTAAATAATTCATTCATTTTGATCAATTTAACATTGCGTATTAAATCTCTAGTCCAAACACATTCTTATATAAAAGGAATCCAATTATGAAAAGCTGAAATTTATTTACTTTTTCTTAAGAACAGTTACGAACTTTACAAAACTATGCTTAAATATATATTTACAGATTGGGAAATGCATCAAGTGAATGATGGGAAAGGAGGAAGTGGACCGTGGAAGATGCCAAATATTTGACCAAATAAAATAGAGAAACATATATTTATAAATATGTATATATAAATGTAAATCTTCAGAAAGCTGCCTCTGGCTTCAGAAAATTGTGATATTCCAGCTGAGTCATTTCCCCACCATTCACCGGATCAAATTGGCATCGGTAGAAGCTGCATTCCATTACATCAATTACCACTTTTAGACCCTTCCCCTATACATATATATATATATATATCCCATAAAAATCTTCCCCTTTAATAAAAACTAACATAAAAAATGTAATAATGTACAAGACCAAGGGAAAAGAATGCAAGTCAACCCCATGTCATGTGCATGTTAAGTACATAAAAGAATTCGTGTAACCATATCATGCGGCATTTTATCGGTTACATTTGTACTACCTTGTGATCATGTCGTTTTTAAAATTGCTAGCTAGAGGAGGAGAGAGGGAAAAGTCGATATAATATTATCAGAGGTTTTGGCAACCTCAAGGGGGAACATTTTGAAGACATCTCACCTATATGCTTCAAGGAAATTTCCTAGGAAAATTTACTCCAAGCAAATTTTACAAATTATGCTCTGACAAACAGATAACTCTAGGAGAGTGGTGGATCAACAACTTCTATGTTAAGGTCATGTTAAGTCACATGATACTTCCTACAGTTACCCCAAATGTTAGTTTATTGATTCATCAGCATATTAAAATTAGACTTAAACAGCAACCATAGAAAATTTTATACCGATTATTGATGGCTGTTTCAACCAATTTTTTTGATACCATTATTGGTCTTTCTTTTTCCCTTCTTACCTCCCATCAATGCCAAGAATTACCACTGTATTCTTTTGGTGACCGAAAGCAACAAGGAACTGAGAACCTTCAACCAGGCGGAACTGAGCCATTGACCATTCTGAACTGAAGTACTTTGGTAACACACCTGCAAGCAGAAAACATTTTTACATGATTACCATGGTACACTCCCCAAAAACAAATAAATTTCTCAAAAAACTAATCTCTAGATATGTTAAGACACAATCTTGTTAAGGTCTGCTCAAGTGCTAGTTTCTTTGCTGCCTGAAGTACTTGGTTAAGTCTCCAATATGCAGAAAACCAGTTTAGATGCTCATCATAGTTGCTCAAGAAATTTTTGAAGACAATAACCTCAAATGCCTATTTTCTAGAGCTAAAACAGCCACAACTTTCTTTCATGCTGTTAGAATGCTAACTTGCTGAGAAGATATACTTGTCATCCAACCGAAAGTTGTATTGTTTCTCATGCCACGAGTAACTAGTACCTCAGATATAAAAAAAGGGAAGACGTCAAAGCTAATTCACATGGATGTTCTTGTTCCATGGCTTCTATTAATATAATTCAGTAAAGGGAACCTTAAGCATTTGCATAATCTAATAATTCTAGGGAAAATGAAATAGTTCAATTGTCAATTTTCACAGATACCCAGTGAAGATTAAACACAAAGAGAATTACGTTGTTTAAAACAATAAGAAGAGCAAATGCATGGGGCAAAAATAGGGTATTTTACCTTTGATAAAAGAAAGAGATGAATGGGGAGATACAACAGGCTCCGATGTACTTCGTGATTGGGTAGTGCCAGGAGATCCGACATTAATTTTAAGGCTGAAAACATGGACAGTGCCTTTGTCACTTGAAACTGCTAACCATTGGGCATTTGAAGAGAATGCCAAACTGTAAATTTCAGCTCTATCTGCACCCCTCCTTACCTATGTTCAAATACAAGAGAACTTTCAGAACATCAAAACATTTTAGGAGTAATCTACGAAAGTGAGATATTATTATGTTTAATTCTTACATCAACTGCACATTAAAATTAATACAGTGCCAGATGATAGCGCAATAAAAAGCCATTGAAGAGTGGATTCTTTCAGCTGCATAGAGTGCGAGAAAAGACCCTATGATGAACTGAAAATAGAGTGGTGTTAATAGCATTGAGTAACATACCTCTTGCAGCAAGCTACCATCAATAGTATTATAAATGCGAACCAGCGTCCCTTTAGTGCTAGCGGTAGCAAGCAACTGGCCATCCTGCGCGAGCGCAAAGCACGCAATTCTCGAATCATGAGCCATGATGAACTTAGTCCTCTTCGAGGCGTAATGCTCCACCCTAACCTGCCCCTTTTGCAATCCAGGGCAAACCAAAACCAATGATCCTGCTCCCTGAGACACCGCGCAGAGTCCTTTTGGATTCGCAATGGTCTCAATCTGGTGTAGGAGCTTCAAATCCACAAAATTGTAAACGAAAATTTTCTGTTCCAAAACGACTATGATTCGGTCCCTCCGAAGCCGAACCGATCTCACTTCCGAACGAAACGAAAGCTCGCTGATGCACCGGCTTTGGTGATCGTCCCAGATCATAACCTTATTAGGCGGGTACTGCGGATCGGGTCCACCACCAACAAGAGCCAAAATATTACACCGAAAAAGCATCTCAACAACCCCGATACCGCCACCGCGATCGAAGTCTCGGCGAAAGATCTCGCGGAATGGATCACAATTGTAGATCCGGAAGCCATGGTCAGTGCCGGCGGCAAAGCAGCCATGATCCTGGTTGAAGGAGAGGTGGAGAAGAGACGACGGAGCCACGGGTGGAGCAACCGAATCGGGCGGGTTCAAAAGTGGGGAGTGAAAATTAGGGTTAGCATCGGAGTCCGGCTCGGAAGAAGGGTGATGTTGCATGGGAGGGATAGATTCCCGGTCGTGATTAGATTGATCGTTGGGGGAGAGGAAATTGGTATTAGGGTTAGTGTTAGGATAAGCTGAGAGGGTGGCCATTGGAGGGATCTAGAAAACAATTATGGAGGATTCTAGGGGCCGACGGCGGCAAAAACTAAAAACTAAAAACAAGCATAGCAAAAGGGAATAGGGAAGAGAAACAGAGCAAATTACGATGGTGTCCTACTGGAAGAAGAAGGGGAAGGACAATTGTGTCCTTTTCTGAGGGTATGGACCGGATTGGGAACGTAGAAAAAGAGTAAGGAATTTCTCTTGATGACACGTGTCCATAGAAAATAGAGAATTTTGCTTCGTCGCTACGCCAACTTCCTTGAATCTGAAAAGATAGATTTAAATCAGCGATTCGGTTAAATGTAGTGTATTTAGTTTATTTTTTCTCTTACGTTAAAATATTGTTACAGTATTTAATATTATTGTCACAATTATTTTTACATTAACTGTAAGTAAACGCACTGCATAGTTAAATTCACCCTCAATTTTCTTGGAACCCGAAAACAAAGATAAGATTAAAAAAATATTAGTTAATATATCTAAAAGTAGGAATTTGTAAATCTTTTAAATATAAGAAAATACATTTTATTATACAGAATATGTTTTTAATAATAAAATTAAGATAAATTATTTTTACAATTATATTATTAGATATTATTTTAAATTATTATCATTTAATTAATATTATAATTATATATTAATTAAAATAAAATTTATCATTATAAATAACCTTCAATAATATTTTTTTAGTATAATAGAATTTTTATTTAATGTTACACTTATATATATTTAAATTAAAATTTACCGTTATAAATAATTTTCTAACATTTAATCATTTTCAAACAATAACATCCACATTATTCATGCAACTCCACAGCCCTCCCTTAAAAAATTAGATTTTTTTAATTATTTAAATATACTTTTATTTAATTTATTTTTAAGAAGTTGATTTTTTTTATAATTTGTTTAATTTATTTCATATTATTTTTAAGATTAATATGTAGTTTACCCCTTAAACTTGTTCAAAAGTATTTAGTTGGTACTTGAATTTTTTTACCTAATTGGTACTTAAACTTATATTTCGTTACACATATTATCCCAATTTGTTAACAATTTTAATTTTTTATGAGTTAACCTGTAGTTTGCCTCCTGAATTTGTCCAAAAATACCTAGTTACTATTTGAACTTGTCCAAAAAATTATATTTTAAAAAGATTTTCATATTGAGAGACTACCACCTGTCACTATAAAATTAGTCATTAGTGCCACATCAGCATACACTAACCATGTTAGTGTATAGGTACCAACTTGGGTGACGGAATATAAATTTAAGTACCAACTAGGTACTTTTGGACAAGTTAATACAATTAGATTATTTAATCTTAATTGTTATTTCACTTACAAAAATAAACTATTATAAAATTGGAAAATATATTACGATAATCTCATCTCAATTAGACAAGGTTCATAAAGTTTAATTTGGTTATATTTGATACAATTTGAATTTATTTTTTTAATTACTAAAGTTATTATTTAGTTTTAAATAGAAAAATTATTTAAAATATAAATTGATAAAAATAGTTTTTATTATTAAAACTAAAAATTTTAAATATATTATAAATGCACTAGAGGTGGCTTGGCAAATAGTAAAACAAAGGCGTGAGAGTCAGCTTGCGATGATACAATGAGAAAGGCATCCAGTGGGTTGGTTCAAAGTCAATACAGATGATACACGCAATACCGAATGGGGACATGCTGTTGCGAGGGTGTTGTTTTGTGTTTGATACTGAGTTATAGGGGGTATACGACGGATTGAAGGTTGCATGGAAACTGGGGGCAGGAAAGGTTTTATTGGAGGTCGATATTCTCGCGGTGGTGAAGGTCCTTGGTGGCAGCGGGGATGAAACTGAACTTAATGTTGTATGCCGGTCTAAAAAGGAAATGCTCAAGCGAAATTGGGAAGTACAAGTGCACCATACCTATTAGGAAGGCAATGCATTAGCTCTTGTGATGGCGAATATCGCCTTTAGTAACCCTTTTGGGGTCCAGAATTTTTAACAAAGACCCGGTGGAAGTGTCGGATGTGGGGCGATGTGATCGGGATGGTTTGCGGAGACCAAAAATGATAATGGATTGGTGTAGTGATTGTTTCTCCTTGTTTTATACAAAAAAAAAAAAAAAAAAGAGAAAGATTACATTTAAAAATTAATAGTTAATTTGAAAAAATTATCTAAAGAAAAAATCCGCGATGGAACATGAAAACATCGATGAAGGGGATATGGCTAATCGTTCGACTAAAAAGGTTCGCATCAGGGAGGCGGAGGGTGATCTGGATGTGGTCATGGACTCAGTTCCGACTACAAGAAAACCTTTGTCATGGAAAGATTGTTTGCTGGGTACTGGATTTTGGGCTGACAAACGAACAAAAGCCATGAATAATTTTGATAGTGAAGGAGACTTTGAGCTGTCATCAGTTAATGGAATCCTATCAATTCACTTTTCTGAGCAGGTGAATCAACTCATCATCAAGGACATGACTTGCACAGTGATAATCAAACTCCTCGATCGGAAGGAGCATTGGATACTCAGCGTTTTACAATAAGGTGTGTTCCCTTTGGAAACCGTCCCGGCCTTGGCGAAATTTCAAAGCTCAGAAGATTTTGAGAAGGTCCTCTGCCAAGGACCTTGGATTGTGTATGGGTAGTACCTTACGGTGGCAATTTGCTAAGTTTGGTAATTAGTCGTCCCTCAATTGAATTATCCAAAGTCAACAGCATATCCCAATTGCTAAAATCATAGACTGTTATAATTTGAACGACAAATAGTTTAATAAAACAATAAAAAAAATTATATTATATTATCAATGATAACCAGCTCAAACCCTGAATATAAAAATTAAATTGAGTCGCGTTGTTGATACAAATACATTTTTATTTTTGGTGCTCAACTTAAATGCAACATCATTTTATCAAATGAACCATATTTTCAGCGCCAATGTTACAAACAGGGCGGTAGCAAACTTAAATGTAATCAGCAGCATTGGCATATGGATCACAACCAGCTTCGTAACTAGCGGCGGCATCAGACACTATATCCCCTAGCAAGATCCCACCAAGCAATCCCCCCACCAATGCCGCGGCTCCCAATGCCAACCCGTCACCACTCTCATTCTTTCTCTCCGGCTGAACAACCGGTGGGTACCCATTTCCCGGTCCCATTTGTGGATACCCTGCCGGTGGTGGCGTAGAATACAATCCAGGCCCTACAGGAGGATACCCAGCAGGTGGTGGTGGAGCTGGTTTGTACGCTTCTTGAACTGGTAGCCGCTGAAACCCTACAGGTGGATAACTATAACCAACGGTAGGATAAGCCGGCACAGCCGCATTATGCGGTGGAGGGTACAGTGGATTCATTGCCGTTATAACCAACGGATACGCAGGGACTGCATTAGCTGCTTTCTCCCCAAACCTATACACAAAGTTGAGCTTACCTTTTGCCTTACCCGAGGGTCTCTTAACCGGGAACGTAGTGTACTTAGCAGAGTTACCGTTACCGCCGCTGTCGAGTAGCTCCTTTATGGGAACTCGAGCTTCACCAATCTCTTTGTCACCACGAAAAGTGCGGCAACACATGAGCCTAAAAGTGATGGCCAGAGTAGTATTTGTTTAAGCAAGTGACACGTTGAAGCTAAACACCATGGGATGGTTCCACTTGGGACTGGTCCCACCGTCTTTGTGCACCGGCGTTTTCTGCTCGGTGGTCGACTCTTCTCCTGAAACTTTAACGACGACGTATACGTCCATCTTGGAGAGGTGTTTCACCTTTTTGAGACCTTCTGCGGAAACTACAGTTAACTCCAAGGGTCTCTGCTCCATTATTGTTTCTGATTGTCCCTTAATGTCAATATTTGGCGATGATGATGGTGAAAGTACTCTGTGTGTATATATATATATATATATATATATATGTATAGAAGGTACGGACAAGGGAGCTTAGTTGAGTTGGAGGATGAAATTCCAAGGGGATTGCTTCATTAGGTGATCGTGGAAAGTCAACGTGGAATTTGTTATCCCAAGAAAAGTCAATGTCTGAATAAGTCAGACAGACAGCTGCATAAGATCTAGGGTCAAGGGTCAACGCCTGTCCGGTTGAAGGCCCCAATTTTGGACGGTTAATTGGGCTTGGAGGCCCAATTTTTTGGGCCTGGGTTAAACAATAAGAAAGTTAAAAACTCAATATATTTGTCCCATTCCATCGTGTTCATCAGGGTTAGACTTGGTTTACAAGAATGATTTTATGTAAACATTTATATATTTTTATAATTAAATTTAAATATTTTTTAATTTTAAAAAAAATTTATTTAGGCAAGTTGGATTGAGCTGAGCTCGATCTTGGAACCTTTTTTGAAATTGAGTTTAAGTTTAATTAGGATCATAAACACATATATCATATATGACGTAAGAGAGAAAAAAAGTACGAAATAATTATATTATATTAGCATATTTCATGTTCATTCAAATTATGTCACGTAATCATATTTATAGAAAAAAATAATTATTATGTGTTTATGTTACATGATTTGAATGAAAATAACATAGCATAATAGTTTTATATTATTCTCTCCCTATTATTTAATTGTAACACTTATTAGTGTAGAATAATCTATATATATAGACTTTTTAAAAAAAATTATTACAATTAGCCTTCAAAATTTTTTTTCTCCAACATGTTTGCTTTTTCTCTTTTGTTTTGTCATGCAGTTATGCTAGTCCAGAGGTTGACTACCATCCGTCTTTTTTTTTCCTTCCATCAACCTTCTCTTTTTCTTTCTTCTCATTGTTCATTGTATGTGCCTTTTCTCTTTTTAGTTTGCAGATATATTTTGTGGTTATTTTTGTTGTCTTAACAAGTTGTGATGGATAGATAATTATGTTTGTTGCCACCAAAACTCCACCGGCACCGACAATTTCTCTTGAAAAGTGGGTAGCTCTTCATCAACTTCTTAATCTGTTTTTATTTTAAGAGTGTTTCAGAATAATAAATTATTTCACCAATCACTTTAGACCTGTATTGTCTTAAGTTTTATATATATTTCGTTCGTTTGTTTTCCATTGTTTACTTTCATTTTTAGAAGTTTTTGTCTGTTATTGTAGCATATTTTTTAGTCTTGTTTTTTCAAGTGGTTTTAAGGATGATTTTGTCATCATCCTCTCCAGTTTGGTGGACTCAGTTCTTTTACCAATTTTTGTCCGTTGCTTCGGACCATCCAAGGTTGATGTTCTTATTGTATTAAATGTTTACAAACACTCCAAATTTGTCGTACTTAAATTGTGACAGAGCTAATTGTCAACGCGTCAGAATATTTTATCAATGTTGAGGTTGAAACCTTTGTTCTGTTAATGAAACATGTCATTCACCACTTACGTATTTGTTGTTTGTGTCTTCAAATTATATTAGTCTCATATATGAATAACATCATAACTTTTATTTTATACCCAAATCAACAATTTTTTAACTCTAATATATGTACTCAAATAATTATTTAACATGCTCATTAAATTTAAATACTAATTTAGTCGACAAAAACGTCTATTTTAGGCAAAATACAAAGTGCATAAAATCCAACCCAAGGTGAAGTGGATGGACAAAAATGATTGGATCTTTGTTTGTACAAACATGGTTTAGAAATTTTCGTTGATAAACAAGATACACGCAGATATAACTGATCTCATTAGGGTTTCCATTTCGGATATTCCTTGATTTCCTACCATATTCTATATGCTTTTAACATGATGTCAGTCCAATTTAATTGTTTGGTTTGTTGTAATTAGGATCCTCCAATATTTGCTTATTGAAATCAAGCAATCAATTTTAGTAGAGAATTCGTTGAATAATCCAACATCATACTGACAAACTCGGTTGAGGTGATAGAAAAAAGGTTTTAGCTGAAGCAAGTGATTACGTTAGAGGTTTGAATTTTTTAAATATTGAGGGACGCTGGATTTTGTTAATTTTAAATTTAATTAAGGTTGAATGTGGGTATTGAATATTGAGAGTTTAAGACAAAAATAGAGTAACCAAGTGTATGTTGTTGAGGGAGAGTGATTTTTTTAAGATAAGTTTTTGAATTATCGTACACCTAGAGTTGATAGACTCGTCAACGTGTAGGTGTTGTCTTTGGATTAAGATGAGGTTTTGTCTTCCAACTCTGAAGGGAGTTTACATACTTGAAGAAGAAGGTCAAATCAAGTTATGCATAGGGACAAATCTAAATTTTTTTTAGGAGAGATTAGAATTAAATAATAAATTTTTAAGAGATCAAAATATAATTTTATCATATATTAGTTTATAATTTCTTCATTTTCGAAAAGACTAAGTATGAATTTGAATGAGTGGTGTGTTCACTTGCTGTTAGTGTAAAAACAGTAGTGGCGGTGAGATTAAAAACTATAATAATATTATAGCGTGAGATACAAAATAAGCTAAACATACCACACCGTACTACCCATCCAAACCCACACTAAATATATATTTTTTCATTTTTGGTGGCTAAAGTATAATGTTCCTATACATAAATTTATAATTTAACAATTTATGAAAAGATTGAATTGCAATTTTTCATTCGGGAGCCCCTTGTATTTGCCTTGGTCATGTGTGGCGCATGAGTATTTATCATGGGGATGTAAGTATCTGTACGTGATAAGGTTTGAGCCCACAAGTGCTATGCATGGATGCTCACATCCCATTGATAAGTAAACGTGTACCATGCACGATTTAATTTTACAAGGCATTCTAGTTTTATAAACTTGCATTTTAAGCAACAACATTCAAACTCTCGTCAAACTTGGAAGATGATTACGAGAATAATAAAGATGTAATAAATGGGTCAGTGATACCTTTGAAAAGAGTTGACGTTTGTGAATATAATAAGTTAGGAGATAGAGTGGTGAAAATGACGCAGAATAAGACGATGGAGATCAGGTAAAAGGGAAGTGACGAAGAACTTGAGAAAGCAATGAAATTTAGTTAATTAGTTGATCCGATGGGACTAAGGACTGACTGGGCATCGCTCATTGCCGTTTCAGTAGAAAAACCCTAAACTCCATAATCCAAAACTACACTTTCTTAAAGCCAATTCAGAATTTCCTGACTCATACTAGTACACTGCAACAGAATTCCCCCTTTTTGGGCTTCAATATATATTTTTTTATATAAATTACCTGCTTGATTATTTAAGTATTAATTTAGTTTTGGTCACTTAATTTTAAAAAAATTAATGCTGTCACTAACTTTATTAATATTGATTTAATGTTATGATACCGAACTAGGGAAAAAAAATATCACAATAGCATTCAATTAATCATTTAATGAAAAACTGATAAAATAATACTGATCAATAACAATCAATACGATCAATTAATCAACGTGCCATATCATTGGTTTCAAAAATTTATTTATATAATATATAAAAAATATCTCCTTAAATAAAAATGTTTTATACGACTACAAAAATTATAAATTATTTACTTAAATTCTTAACGAAAACACAATCTTGTAATTGAACACTGAAAGTTTTAAATAATAATATTTTATAACAATTACAAAATTCATTAACTATTTACTCAAATTCCTAATGAAAACGCAATTTTGTAATCAAATATTCAAAATATTATTAAGAAATTTTAGTTAGAAATTTAGGAAGTTTATAGAAATAATTCCAATCATTAATTTTTTAAATTTAAGTTTGGATATATTTTGTAATGATTAATTTAGATGAAAATAATTCATATATATTATTTATACTTGTAACTTTAAAAAATATAATAATTATTTCAAAATAAATTTGCATAAATCTAAATGAAAATACCAAATTTATCCTCAAATCACGTTTAAAACAAAAAAGTAAGGACAAGTTTTTGATATATTTACTATAGAAACTTTAGTTTCACATTCATGATCTTATTTATTAATTTTTTATTTCTTTAAATATCAATTAAAAACTAATTAAAAAATATTTTGTCAATAGATTAGATTTTATAAAAAATAAAAAACACTCTGATAATAATATTTATTATTTTTAAATTATTTTACAAAAAATTATATTCAATTGACGTAATTTAAATTTAAATATAATATATATATTTGAATTGGACGCATTTTCTAACTTTGTTTAAATCATGAATAGTAATTCTTCCATTCAAGAAACCTTTTAATATTTCAATAATTGTACCCTTTTTATAAAAAAAATATATATTTTCTCATGTAGGTTTTTTTTGTTGAAAGGGATTTGGGATAATTAAAATTATACCCCTAATAGTTTACTACATAATGATTGCAGTTCTTTATTACTTTTTGGGTAGTCAATGCTAGATCCATCATTACATGGCATATATAAATGAGAAAATAAAATCAACAGAAAAACTATATAGATGATGAAATATACATTTATGCCATGCTTGGTTGAAGTGTTTTTTTTTTTTTTTTTTTTTTACGTATATTTTAGTATATAAGTTAGTAATAAATTAATTTGTTGGTAATATTTATCTATCCTCGTGATTTAATTTTGTACAATAATTTTTATTTATCTTTCTAATTTTAAGTTCAAATTTGTATTAATTATTCTTTATTTTATGTCTAATTATTATAATACATATGTAGTAAATAAGTTTTTTCCTAATGTTATTCCACTAGCAGGAGTGAAACAAGAAATTTTTTTAGGGGCCAAAATTAAATTGTAATTTTTACGATAGCAAAAATTTAATTTCACCATTTTAATAGCCTATATCTTTACAATTTTTAAAGAATTAAATCAAAATTTTATATTTTCAGAGGGACTAAAGTGTAATTTTATCTTTATTAATTTAAAATTTTAAAAATTTTAAAGGGTTTAAATAATTTTTTTTTCATTTTAAGGAGAGCCGAGGTCCCTGCCAACCCTAATTTCACCCCTATCAACTAGTAACTAAACTATTAAAGTATATTGAAATTAACCTATTAAGGTTATTCCTCAACTAAATTTATCCATTTTTATGTGTTTTTTTTAAGAATTAAATTATATAATGTGTAAAATAGTACAATAATGAAAGTTCACATGGGTAGGGATGTGAAGAACTATTAGAATGAGGAATAGGACTGAAAGCTGCTAGAATAGAAGTTTAGAGGTTGTATTTTAGCAAAGTATTAGAACTATTTTTTATATATGTACTCCTCTCCTCTTATCTTATTGCTAAAGAGGGGTATTTGTAGAGAAATACTAGTTTGACGTGGGTTCGAATTATTGAGTCCTCTGTTTAGGGGTGTTCAAACGGTTAATCTACTCGAACTATTATATCAAATTAATTGACTCTTTTAAACTCTTAACCGCGTTAACCGAACCGAAACTTTTTAAAAAAAATTAACCGAACCAAATTTTTTTGATTAATTCCGTCGGTTAACCGAATTAACCGAAATTTATATATATTATTTTTGGTTAAAATAAGTATAAAACCTATAAAAAATTAATCGAATCAACCGACCAATTAATTTATATTTCCAAAAAATTAACCGAACCGATCGAATACTTATATATTATAATATTATTTATTAAATTCGATTAATTTGATTAACCGATTAATTTCGAACCGAATTAACCATAAACCGAACTTTTAAAAAATTATTTACTGACCCTCAACCAAATTAATTCAGTTAACCGACCGATAACAAAATTCGATCGGTTAACCGAATTAATTCAGTTTTATCTGAAATTTATACGCCCCTACCCCTGCTCTATAGGTTTGAGTAGTAAAGTAGTGAATGTGAACTAAGTTGAAAGGATTAGATAAGACAATTATCTGATTAGAGGCAGAATTGATCAACATGTGTTATCAGGAATTCTTTCACATGCATATTCTAATAATTATGTGGGTTCATACATTGTGATAATTAAAATGTACATAATAGATTTTATTGTATTCCTGTAATTATTGGATAATCAGACAAAAGTAATATGATTTAAAAAGTTGGTCATATTGCGACTGGCCTTCCAAAGCATCGACGTAATATAGGGATATTGGGACATCGCCACTAGTTTAACCGACGGCGACGACATATTAGGGGTTCTTTCTTTGATCTTCTAAACCCTCACTCTCATTCCTCTCATCAAATACGTACTGGTCTTACGAGCCAATGATATCGGCGATGGTAACCTACATTTTCTTCTACTTCGTACAAGCATTCACGATTTCCATTTATGGTGACCCAAAGGCGGTGAAAGCCATTAACCCAATGTACAGAGGAACAAAAAGAATGCGTGGGGTTCCCTTGGTGGCCGCGTCGTTCTTTCCATAACAGTGTACTCGCCATTGACCTTTGCTGCGTTTCTAGTGATTGTGAGAAACATTTGGAACGACATATATCGGAAAAAGTACTATTACAAACTCGACCATCATGGTTTCTGCCGAAAAGTTCGAGCAGATAACCACGAACACGAATTTCAGTACAATTCCGGGACTTGCCATCTTCAAGCATTATTCCAAAACAATAGATGATTTATTGAGTTCGAGTTGAGTATCAAACTTCGAATTTTAACTTGAACTCAAGCTTGACATTATTCGAACTCAGCTCAGCTTAGAATAATTACATCTCTAGAGTAAGAAAGCTTTATATGTTACGTTTAAGGTTGTTGAAACTAAATTGTATTGATTGATTAGATTAATAAATTAAAAATTAACTAGTACATCAATTTTTAAAAAAAAATTTAACCAATTAACTTACGAATTAATGTAAATAATTGAATTGAATTAAAAAAATTATTAAATTTTGTAAAATTTTAATACTATATTTAATTAAACCGGATAAATATTCAGTGGAGTAAACAAGCCCACTACTAATCCGATTACGAAAAGATTGGTTCCGTTGTGCGATGAGCGTGACAGTTTGGACCCGAAGTTGATGGAAAGATTGAAAGAGTTTCATCAAACAGGACACCGGGTTGAACGTTGCTGATCATCAAATTGAAGCTAATTACAATGGGGGCAAACATTGGTGATAACGCGCCTCGTTGATTATTTTTAATTGATTTTTAATTAAACAGCATCTACCTCCATTATCTCAAATAAAAATTTGTAAAATCCTTGATTTTTTTTCTTTAAATAATTGTACTTCAGCAATGTATATGTACATATCTATAAGTCACGATGGATATGTAATAAGTGTTTGATGTGTGAAAAATTATTACCCAAGTGTAGGGGTGTGTTAATTTTGGGTAAAATCGATTGAATTTGGTTAATCGAATTAATTCGATCGGGGTCGGTTAATAATTTTTGAAAGATCGGTTAACGGTTAATTCGGTTTGAAATCGATCGGTTAATTGAATTAACCGAACTTAATAAATAATATTATAATATATAAGTATTCGGTTAGGGGTCGGTCAGTTCAGTTAAGTTAAATTTTTGGAAGTATAAATTAATCGGTTGGTTAATTTGGTTAATTTTTTTATATGTTTTATACTTGTTTTAACCAAAAATTAAAAAACATATAAATTTCGGTTAATTCGGTTAACTGACAGAATTACCTGAAAAAGTTTGATTCAATTAAATTTTTTGAAAAAATTTTGGTTCGATTAACGGTTAAGAGTTTAAAAGAGTCGATTAATTCGGTTAATGGTAGTTCAAGTTGGTTAACCGATTGAACACCCCTACGCGAGTGCACGTGTCAAATCAAATAATAAAGCAATAAAAAGATATTGTTTCCACGAGAATCAAATTCTAAGTTGTTAAATATGAATTATTCAGTTTAATCTAATCCGGATCAAGAAAATAAATTCTAATTACTACTAAAGTTAAACTAAAAAAATAATGAAAATTCTATTAAACTAAAATAATGAAAATCTACAACTTTCTCAATCAATTTTAAGATCTTGGAACTCTAACTTCACTTATCCCAATTAATGAATTATCTCTCGTTCAATTGTTCAATCTATGTAATTACTAACTTATGATTCAATGACATTAAATAAACCCTTCCAATATTTAGCTAAGTTAATCCCCCTTCTCCACTAGTTGTATTCTTATGCTAGGCAAGTTGGTCGAAGTCATTACGAACAAACCTATTAGGTTGATTAGGGCATCAAGTATATTCCTATCCTAGCCCAAATTAACTTGTTTATTGGTGCTTCTAAAGTTAATCCTAATCTATTTAATTAATATCTAAATCTTAATTTTCTCTTCCCAGACAAATCAAGATTGTCGAATTAATACAACTTGGTGATAAGCAAGCAAATTAAATAAACGCAAGATAGAATAAATAATTAACAAAATTAGAAACAATTGAAGAGAAAATAATTAATTAGCAAAAAATAGGGTCCATCATCACTCTATGAAAAATAAGGTTTAGTTCGTAATTTGAGAAAATATCACAATAAGAAATTTAAAACAAATTTGCATTAAAAAAATATAAAAAAGAAATAATTTAGAGATAAAAATAATTATTAAACTGATGTGTAAAGCTTCAAATCTCTTTTTCTTCTCGTCTTTGCAAGATTGAAGCTACCTTTGGTGTGAGAGAATGATTTTTAATTTTCATATACCTAATTTATTTATAGTTTCGTCTTTTGTTAAACTTCTCTCTTAGATCTAATTTCGAAGTTTGGTTTCTCCAATAACATTATAATATTTACTGCATTTATATTTGAGCAAACGTTGTTATTTATTTTTGGTCAACGACCCTATATAAAAATTATAAGAAAAAAGCCTAAAATTATTTTAAAAATATATAAAATTCTATATAAAAGTTTTAAAAGAAATCAAAATCTCTAATGTGTTATTGTTGAAGAACTAATATGTATAGGAAATAAAAATTAAATGTATTTGATTTTTTTAGAATTATAGATATTTTTTAAATATTTTTATAATTTTTATATAAAATTAACGTCAAATTGATAAAAAAATATAAACGTTGAGTATTAAAATTATTGTTATAAAAAAACGTTAGTGGTGAAATTATAATATTCTTAATTAAGTGATAGAAAAATTAATTTACTTATAATTAAATGACTAATAGGGTAATTTATCCTTTAAAAAAGTGCCCAACTGGTGAAGAGGAAAGCAGAATTCTCCTTATTAGTAATAATATAAAACCCCATTCCCCACCCTCAGATTTGGAACTAAACTCTTCATTCTTTCACTTACCCCAACAGCCCGCCCTTTTCTGTTTTCTTTTTCCTTTTCACTTACTATGCCTACTGATGACTTCGTACAAGAAGAACCTATCGAACAAACCCACCATGACGATGATGACTCCGAGGATGTCGAATCAGCCGACACCTATCACCCCAAAACCCACCCATCATTGCACAAGCTCCACAGGTCCGATTCCATGGACTTGGAATCCGCCAAGGTCCCCAGCCATCACGTTCGTGCCTCACAGGTATGTATATATATATATATATATATATATATAAAGTCTCAGATTATACGTATATGAGTAATTTGTAATAACGTTGAACAATTTGCGAGTAGGCTGTGGAATGGTCGGTGATACTGCAACTAGCATTTCAAAGCATCGGAGTTGTTTACGGCGATATAGGGACGTCGCCGCTTTACGTTTACGCGAGTACCTTCGCCGACGGGATTAAAAACAGCGACGACATATTGGGTGTTCTTTCTTTGATCTTTTACACCATCACTCTCATCCCTTTGATCAAATACGTCTTTATCGTCTTACGAGCCAACGACAACGGTGAAGGTAATTAAAAAAAGAAAAAAAGATTTTAAAAACATTTCATTTATTACATGATTAAGTTATTGCATGGAAGCTGTTTTTTGTTTTTTTAATTACCTCGAAATTAATTTATACTTATATATTGACAAATCTAATGAATACTAAGATCTTAAACATGACATGATTCATGAACTTGTTGTGTGGTCTGAATATTCAAATTTTAATTAATTAATTAATTATATTTTTGTCAGTTTGAACATGGGTGATTAGAGAAGCTAAGAAGCAAATTGGCTGTTAATGTACTTGTCTTATAAAATAATTACATAACCATCTGGGGGAGAACTTTACTTGGGTAAAATAGTCTTGATTAAACAAAAAATCCATTGCTTATGTGGTCATAAAAAAAATATTATACTTTAGTCCTTTAAAAATTAAAAAAATTATAATTTAATTTCTAGAAAATTTATAAAATTATATATTAATACTTTAAAAAAAATTATCACTTTGAGTTGGGATAAAAAAGTTGTCAATCCCAACTTGTTGGGGGAATTGATTAATGGTAATTTCAGAAACAAGTGATCATAAAATAATATTTTTAGAAAGTTAATTTAGAAGTAATCAAAAAGCATCTTGATCCCTAAAAGATTTCTTTACATAAATTAATTGAATTTTTCTTAAAAGAAATGAGAGAGGGACTTTCCTATGAAAATAAATTAAAATAAAGGGTTAATTCATAAAAGTCTTGGTCTATGTGTTAAATTTTAGTTCAAATATGATGCACAAAACATGCAGTTTAATTTAAAGCGGTAAATATTAAAATTATACATAAATTTTTATTTTATGTATAATTTAATACATAAATTTTAATTTGGAGTAATTATATACATGAAACTTTAATTGTAGTTCTAATATATATGTGAATCTTTAATTTTTATTTAGTCGTGCAATTTAAAAAATAAAAATATCAATTTATTTTTATATTGGATAAATATAATTATTTATGTATGCAATATATAAACAAAAACTGATGTTATGTCAACAATTGTGTTAATAATTTGTGTGAAATTGGATCAAATCGAAATTTCATGTAAGAAATTACACAAAATCAAAATTCATGTATATAATTGCACATTAAACTAAAGTTCATGTATGGTGTTGAGATTTGTCTCAATACTAAATACATGTATACTTATTGTATCATAATTCAGATCTAATGTGTTAAAAAATAGGTCGTCAATAGAATCTAGAAATATTATTTCCAATTTGATTCATGTGTTTCAAAACTACTATTTAACGTTTAAATTGACAATTAAGTTTAACAAAATAACATGATTAATATGTTACCGATACTTCAAATACTTAATTAGAACCAATTTAAAATCTGGATGAAAATGAGAAATAATAGAAAGAATTAAGATTTTTAAATTTAAATCGGTAATTAAATCGATCAAACCACTAATTTTCAGTTCAAATAATTGATTTAGTTTTAATTAAATAAATTCTTAAAAAATAAATAGAAAATTCAAGTTTTGAACTGTTAGCCCAAAAATGGATTCAACTTTTTGTCCCAACCGATATTCTAATCATCTGGTCGACCAGCCGGTTCAGAACAGTTCCAACGACCTTTGAAAGAATTATGCATAATTGAATGATATTTTTCAGGTGGAACATTTGCACTATACTCACTAATATGCCGATACGCGAGGGTGGGTTTAATCCCAAGTCAACAAGCCGAGGATCGAGATGTATCCAATTTCCAGCTTGAATTACCCAGCAACCGTTTACGTAGAGCTTCAAGGCTCAAGTCCAAGCTCGAAAACAGCCAGTTCGCTAAATTTTTTCTCTTGGTCATCACCATGCTCGGCACTTCCATGGTCATCGGCGATGGCGTCCTCACCCCTTGCATTTCAGGTTACCTCCCATTGCCCCCCATATACCATATACTTTCACCATCCATTAACATAAAACGATTATCTTACCATTTTTTTTTTTAAACTCTCCATTGCAGTTTTATCAGCTGTGGGTGGCATCAAGGAAGCTACATCTGCAATGACAGAAGGTCCATATATCAACGTATACATATACTTATGTATTGGAACATTGCTAACATTTGGTTTTAATACATACAGATAGGATTGTTTGGATTTCAACAGCAATTTTGATCTGTCTCTTCATGGTTCAAAGATTTGGAACAGACAAAGTGGGGTACAGTTTTGCTCCCATAATCTGTGCCTGGTTCAGTCTCATCGGTGGCATTGGGGTTTACAATTTCATTAAATTTGACCCAACAGTGATCAAAGCCATAAACCCAAAATATATTGTGGATTACTTTAAGAGGAACAAAAAAGATGCATGGGTTTCCCTTGGTGGGGTGGTTCTTGCCATAACAGGGACCGAAGCCTTGTTTGCTGATGTTGGCCATTTCACGGTTCGTTCGATACAAATTAGCATGTGCTCGGTGACTTACCCAGCTTTAATCATGGCCTATACGGGACAAGCCTCTTTCCTTCGTAAACACCAAAGTTTAGTCTCCGATACGTTCTTTAAATCGATTCCGCACTCTTTGTATTGGCCGATGTTTGTGGTGGCGGTGGCGGCTTCGATTATAGCAAGTCAAGCAATGATTTCGGGGACATTCTCTATAATCCAACAGTCGCTGTCGTTGGGGTGTTTCCCTCGTGTTAAAATCGTTCATACATCGGCTAAATACGAAGGTCAAGTTTATATTCCGGAGGTGAATTACTTGTTGATGATAGCTTGTATAGGGGTAACTCTCGGATTTAGAACCACGGTGAAGATTGGCAATGCATATGGTAATATTTTCATTCGGTTCACATTCATGCAATGCAATGCAATGCAATTTTATTTCATTTCTTATTGAGTGTAATGTAATATTTGCAGGGATTGCAGTGGTGTTTGTAATGACTCTAACATCATCCCTGTTGGTTCTCATCATGATCATCATATGGAAAACCGATATACTTTTTGTGGTGGCCTACGTTGTGATTATCGGCTCAGTTGAGTTCGTCTACTTGAGTTCCGTCCTTTACAAATTTGACCAAGGAGGCTACTTGCCTTTGGCTTTCGCGGCGGCTTTGATGACTGTGATGTACGTATGGAACAACGTGTACCGAAAGAAATACAATTTCGAGCTGGAACACAAACTCTCCCTCGAAAGGGTAAAGGACATTGCTTCCGACACAAACTTGTGTAGAATCCCGGGACTTGCCCTGTTTTACTCAGAGCTCGTTCAAGGCATTCCACCCATATTCGAGCACTATGTGGCGAACATACAAGCATTGCATTCGGTCCTTGTTTTTGTCTCCATCAAGTCACTACCTATCAGCAAAGTTCCAGCCGAAGAACGGTTCCTATTCAGAAGGGTGGAACCAAAGGAGTTAAACATATTCCGTTGCGTCGTCAGATACGGGTACACCGACATACGCAACAAAGTAGAACCGTTGGAACAGACTTTAGTCGAGAAGTTGAAAGAGTTCATCACGGAAAACATATATTTGGCTCACATTATAGATGGAGAGAAAGGTAAGGAAGATGAAAACGGGATGATGAACGGAGAGGGAGGGGAAGAGGAATGGCAAGAGAGAGTGGTGAGCGAGACGAGCATGGTGGAGAAAGCATGGGAAGGTGGGGTGGTGCATTTGATAGGTGAGAATGAGGTGATTGCAAGCAAAGGGAGTGGGATAGGGAAAAGATTGTTAATAGATTATGCTTACAATTTCATGAAGAAAAACTTGAGACAAAGCGAAAAAATGTTTGATATCCCTCATAAGCGCATGCTTAAGGTTGGCATGACTTATGAACTGTAGATTTAATATATAAATTCTCATGTTTCGCCCATTAGTTAAGGGTTCATACTGTGAGATCCTATGATAAAAATTATTTGGTGTAGAATTAATACCTAATATTAAATTTAAATAATAATTTATCAATTCTAATTTTGTTTAATTGCGGAACTCTTCGAACATTTGAAATTTAATATTTCTGAGCGTTCAAATGATAACATGATTTATGAACTTTCATTAAATTTAAATGGGATAAATATCAAATTTATATATGAATTTTATTTTAATATGGAATCTGATACATGAGCTTTGATTTAGTGCAATTATACACTTAAAACTTGAATTATGGTTTATATGTATACATAAAACATTTTTATTTTAATTCAAATGTATACATTTAAAGAAATAAATAAATACATTTCTTTTTTATATCGAATTAATATAATATTTATACGTAATATATTAACATAAAATAGTGCTAATTTGATAATGCCATTAGTGATTTCTAAAAATTGAATCAAATCAAAATTATAAAATTGCATAAAATCAAAATTTATGTATGAAAATGCACATTATATCAAAGTTCATGTATAGTTTTGGCATTTATCCCAATTTGAATATGTGATATTTTCATTTTTAAATTTTTTATTTAAAAATTGAATTTTAATTGATAACATATATTCAAATCTAATAAAATTCAATTAATAGTGTTATTAATTAGACTTTAATTTTTTTCAATCCAATAAGTAGGGGACTAAAATATGGAAATTAAAAAGAAAAGAAAGATTAAATTTCAAATTTAGAAAAGCATAGGGACTGGAGACAGTATTAGACCTAGTTGTTTCTTTTTTGCATTAATTAGATGGCTATTGCTTATACAATTACAAACAGGATCAGGGCCGTACATTTCATGGCCCCGCGGCCTTACATGCGGTGACCCAATTAGCTTCCGATAATGACTCAGTTTTACGACGCGGGTGAAAATAAATTTAATTTGAAATTTTTATTTAAAACGAGTATATATCTCACTTTTGTGTGGAAAAATTACTTTGATATAAAATAATGGTTAAGCATGCGAATAACGGTACACAAAGTTTATTACTGTTTATAGATTCGCAAAACTTAATTCAAGGAGTTTTACATGAAAATTTGGATGTTTCTAAAAAAATTGACAGTTTAATGTAATCACCTAGAGCTGTTATTTTCTACTAAAAAAATTAAAATAAATTAGCCGAAAGCAATTTGATATAAGTAGATGCATCTCTTAAACAATATTACATGCATTCCAATTGCTTTCCCGCTCATTTAGCAATGTTTCTAGTCAAAATGAAATACATATGTTATATTACAAGTTGAAAAATGCATACATATTGCATTACTGAATTAGCACAATTATGTTAAATATAGTAAACATATGTCACAAACCGTGTAATAATTTTACACATTTCATCATATTTTGACCTTTGCATATTTTTATTTTGTTTGAAAAACTACAAACTTATTTTATGATCATCAGATTGCTCAGCAAAATGGTATATGTTGCATTATATTGTTAGTATTTTTATAATCTCACTTTTATTATATAAATGTAACACTTCGTACCTGACCCGATTAACCAGTTCGAGCTACAAGATGCCACATTCATTGTAGGAGCAATTACGATAAATTATAAACAATGAAACTATTTACACATGCAGATAAGTATATTACATATTCATAATATATTAAATAATCATTCTCGGGTCTTATACGAGCTTTCAAAAGCTCTTATACTAACCCAAGGTCGAATTATGACCAAAATGTAAAGTTACAAAATACCGAGTTGACATTGCAACTTTGGGGGTCCCTCGTCGCAATGTGAACCCTTTTCCAAATTGTCCAAAAGGTACCAATTTGTAATACCTAAACAAAACAATTCAATGTTTCCATTCACCTTTCTAGCCAAAGATACATCTCCAATAGGTTCACTTCTAAACCTTAACACATTATATACATTTGCATTACATCAATTTCATCATTTCAATTCAAACACATAATCAAATTTCATGATAACAATCATTTGGTCACTTGGTAGTATTTCACCTACATGCCACAATTGTTATATCTATTCATCCAATTCAGAACTATATATCATTCTCAAACATGAAAACTAACTATTTGGTCATATCAAATTTACTCTTTCTAGCTTTACATATCAACAAAATCTCATTCTATGTTAAATGGACTCAAACCTAGGTACATGCCATACATTAAACAAAAAAGGACTATACAAGCATTGTCGAGTCGAGAACTATGGGTTGGATGCTGAAATCACCTTCAAAAACTTTGAGTTCCACCTATACCTATGCATGGAATAAACAAATCGTACGTTGAGCGATAACACTCAATTGTACTTTCATGATTCAAGTCAATATAACACAAGTATTATTCAAAAGCATATAACCAATTCATCAATCTTTATGTAACGCCCCAAATTTTTTTTTGGCTTTTGTGAATTTTTGACACAATTGTTTGTTTGCTTTAGTGGTTATGTGTTCTGGGTGTGTGTGAGAAATCCCAAGTTCAAGCCCAACCTTTGGCAAATTTTGGAATTTTTCTGATTAAAACCTCGCATTTGTTCAGTAGGCTTAAGTTTAATTGTTGGTAAGATCATATCAGAATGGGCTTGTTGGTCTGGTGGTTAAGTTGTGTGTTGGTGTGTTGAAGGTCTGGTGTACGAATCCTTGCATGAGCAAGGGTGTTGATTTTTGCTCGGTGGACTGTAGAAGTTTTGATTTGGCCAAAATACTGGGGTAGTTGGATGATAGTGGGGTTAGTGGAGTGATTTGGGGGATTGAGCAGTTGTCAAAATATTTCCTTTTTGCGAAATTTGGTTTTCCTTTCTTCTCCAAATTCTCTGACGCCTTTTCTTCTTCTTTTTTTTCTATTTCCTCATTTTTTCTTTTCTTTTCCTCACTTGCTGCCAAAACTCTCTTTATTTTTTCCCTTAATCCATCCTTTTCTCTTGATTTTACATCGTTGTTAGCACTCGCACGAGTTCAGTAAGTTTTCTCTTTTCATTTCTATCATGAAGTTCTTAACAATTGATTAGTAATCTGTTTTTTCTGCAATTAATGGCGTAGGAGGAGCCAGTGATTTTCGTATCTCTTGTGTTAGCAATACTAAAGAGGGGTTTTCGTCGACGGTAAAGTTGAGTCCTTGTTAGTTCATAACTATCAAATTCATTATTAATCCGCTAAATCAATGCTGGGTTTAGTGATTTTAGGTCTTGGAGTGCTCGGGAGTGTTTTTGCAGTAAACTGATACTAAGTGTGTACCCGAAAACGTAAAAAAAAAAGAGATTCGACGAAAGTTGAAATTGCAAACTGTAGACGCCACACAGGCGTGTGATCATCCGTGTGGTAGGCCGTGTATAAATGGCACATCTGTGTGTTTGACGAAGGCCAGGTTGTGCGGTAGACACGACCTTGTGGTAACCTGGTTGGACGTGTGTAACACACGGGCTAGACCAAATTGGGCTGTACGGGCCACACGGGCGGGTAGATCTGTAACACCCCCTAACCCCAAACCGTCATCGGAACAGGGTTACGGAGCATTACCAGACTTATCTAACAATATATAAATTATGCGCAAATAAATGTTAATCATAATGTAAAATAATCATACAGTCCCTTATATGGACCCTCGAGGCCCAAAAATACAAGTCAAGAGTAGTTCGGGACTAATTTGAGTACTTATAAAATTTTTCGAACATTTTAAAATTTTTCTCAAGTGCAGGGCTTACACGCCCGTGTGAACTGGGGACACGTCCGTGTGACCCTATGACATGCCCGTGTTGTTGAACCGTGTAACTCAACACAGCCGTGGTAGGTTGGGACACGCCCGTGTCCTTTGCCCGTAGAGTATTCTGACTAATTTGACACGGCCATGCCACACGCCCGTGTGGTTGGGTAGTGTCTCGCCCACGGCTTAGGCACGCCCGTGCCCTTACCCGTTGGCCGAATCTGTTAAATTTTACACGGTCTGGACACACGCCCGTGTGTCCTGCCGATCAGGTCGTGTGAGGCTATCTACCAAGCCTTGGCCTCCCTAAAACACAAATACACAAATATACAACCTAACTCATTTGCATATAACACTTAATCAAATGCCATTCATTACATTTCAAAACTTCTTAAGGTTTATAAACCATATTTACATTCAAAACATAAACATTTACAAGTGACTAATACCAGACCTAGTACATGCCACATTTTCAAAGTTATTTATACATCACCAAAATGTGAGCTGAAGTCGGGGATTGATTCGGATGCTGAGCCTGACCTTAACTTTACCTAACCTGCGCACAGAAAATAACCGTACGCTGAGTATTAAAAATACTCAGTGGTATTATCATAATTCAAATTATAACAACAACAATATACCATATCATACACAAGTCAAACATATAGCTGTGTACCCAACTACCATATTTTCATATTTGGTTCACCATTTCTTCAATCACATACAAATATTCAATTCACGTTTCAAACTTGAACAATTCATGAACATTTAGTTCCCACACATATACATATTCAATAATAACCATTCAAGAACCTTGGTTCATGTGTTCAATCTCATAGCACAATTTCATTTCTTATTTCATATCACATTATCATTTTCACTCTTCATTCAATGATTCAAATAAACAAATTCAATTGGTTTTCTCATTTCACTTAATTACCCCTACTAACGTAACTCGGACTTTGACGGATACACGGATCCAACCAAACACACCATATTGGCACCCAGTGCCTCATCGGATAGTTCGAAGCAAAGTTGACACCCAGTGTCTCATCGGCCTAGCCGAAGTAAAGTGGTACCCAGTACCTCATCGAATCTATCCGAAGCAATATGAGACTCTAAGTGTCTCATCGACTCGAGGTCGAAGTAACCCTGAACACTTCCAATCCTATGGCATGCCAATTATATCCACTAAGCCCGACTAGTTAATAGGGTATCGGAAACACATATCAATTTCAATCACTTTATCGTATTTTCAATCAAATTCACATCATTTGCACTTTAGCCACATTTTTCTCACATATTTCTCATTTTAAGCACATTTTGTGCAAACTCACATTATCGTATATTTTCACTTCATTTCCATTCTCAAACGATCAAAATCATTTCAACCAATTCAATCACATTAATAACTCAAATTCATTTGTATACTAACATTGCTCAATTCAATCATATAATTCAATTTCACATACATATATAATCATCAATCATATCCAATCACATTTAAATTAAATATCACTACTTATTTCAATTCTAATTCCATGCACATATATTAAATAAATTAAACATTAAATAATAAATACTCGAATTATGATAATACAAACCGATAATTTCCCGAGCTACTCCTCGACCACTTTTTCTTTTCCCTTCGTATTCGATGTCTCGGTTTCCTTGTTTGCTACGAAAATTAGCATAATTACAATTAATTAATAATACACATATTTCATATAAATTTCTAACTTTCCATACAACTTTTTCCTTAATACCAACTTTGTCCTAACCACATTCATCTTCTTCCTTTTAACAATTCACATCATTTTCTTATTCAATTTCCATCAAAACTTCCATATAACTATCAAATTTTCATCATTTTTCCATAGTTTTCGAATTTATTCCAAATTAGTCCCTAAAACTTAAAACTTATAGCCTATTTTACAATTAAGTCCTTAAATCAATTCAAATAAATAATTTTATCAAATTAATCCCTAATTTCATCATTTGTTCAACATATACCCTATTCAAAAGTCTATCATCTTTCAATATTTCCAAAAAAACTCAAAAGTATTCAACTCTAAAGCTTCAAAAACATCAAAATCACAAGAAAATGGCTTAATTAAACTTACCAAATTAACTTGAAGCTTCAAAACCCTAAATTTTCCTTTTTCTTTCTTTCTTTCTTTTTCTTTCTTCTTTCCCTGCTTTACGGTTTCTTCTCTGTTCTATTCTTTCTTTTCTTTATTTCTTTTATCCTTTATTTATTTGTTTTATTTACTTTAATCAATTAATTATCATAAATATCTAATATAACAACTAATATATTAACTACATTTGTACACATACATATTATGACACATGCAATAATCCACACCATACACTTGTCTTTATCACAACAATTTAATAAAATATAATATTACATAATTATTAATAATTATTATTTTACTTAATTAATAAGTAAATAAATAAATATACATTTAATATACATTTGTACCAATAGTATAATTACACATGCATTTATTCTATAATACACACATGTCAATTTTATGGTTTAATTTCTAATTTAATCCTTTAATATTTTTCTATTCTATAATTAAACCTTTGCATTCTATTCAATTTAGTCTTTTCTACTAATTATTTCTAATTGAATTAAATTCTCTTAATCAAAATCTAATTCAATTCATAACCAACCTCATAAATATTTTTAATAAATATTTACGGACTTATTTTCCTAAGACGGAGGCCCTAAGACTCGTCTTTCAGGTGCCAAAAAATTTTAGGTCGTTACAAGATCCATACGGGTAGTCCATATAGGCGTGTGGGTTCCTGAGCCAGGCCATGTGATTCACATGGGCCAAGGCCAAATTGGGTTGTGGGGGCCACATAAGTGTGTGGACCTATACGGGCATGCCACACGGGTACGTGGGCCCAAAATTTTGAATTTTTTCTTAAGGTTGCACGGGTCGTCCAAATCGACTATGAGCCCACTGTAAGGTCGGTAAGGGCTAACTAGACCCTAATCTATTTAATATGAATGACTGATTGATATGCGTGATATGAAGTAATAAAATTTATAAAGAACTTGATCACACCAAAACTAACTAATATCACGACGTTGAGGCAAGCGCACCTGTCGAACAGCAGTATAGCTTAGTGGCAAGACCGAGTTATCGTACCCAAGGGAACCAAAAGTACTAGTACTTACTTTTTTTCTATTATCTAGCCTAAAAATAAAAGAGGGTTGTTTAAACTAATTCTAAAACTAACTAAGAAAGTGTAAAGAGTCAATTGGGAAAACTTTTAGGGAAAAGCTGATTGATATGGGCAATACTCTAGGGAGAATCCACCTAGACTTCACTTGTTATTATTTTCTTGAACTATATGATTTCTTTACTTGACTTGATCCGTAGAGATCCCTAACTTATGCTAAACCCTCCGTCAAGGCGTAGAGCAACTATGCCTAAGTTGTTAATTAAAGTTCCCTTATTAATTAACTCCCTAGGTTGCATTAATTTAATCTATGGCTCCCCATATTAGGTTTGACCCTAATCTGGCAGATTTATGTAGCCCTATGTCTAGGGTTGCATGTAACTCTATTTAATTATGGTAGATCTACTCTTATCACAGGGACTTTTGCTCCTCTACTCTAAGCATATCTATTTCTTGAAATAATACCTAGGATTATTAAATCAAGAATGAAGAACGCATAATTAAGAACAATTCAAGTATTTATCAAATAAATCAAGAATAAATAACAAGATCTGTCTTAGGTTTCATCCCCCTCAAGTATTTGAGAGGTTTAGTTCATAATAAAGAAAAGAAACATCACAGAAGATATAAAATAACAAAATATAAAAGAAACCAAAAACCCCTGAAGGAATTTAGGGAGATCCTCTATGTTGCTATAGAATTACAACTTCTGAGATGAATCAATCGACTTTCTCCTTTGGAATAATCCATTACTTCTATTCGTATCTATATAAGTATCTCCAAGTTGTTGCCTCATGGGGTCTTTATATAGAGCTTTTGAGGGGCCTTTCTTAGCCTCTAAGCATCCCAATTTGAGTGAAATTCCCCTTCCTCACGACTAGAACACGTCCATGTGCCACGCCCGTGTGACTTCGACAGAGGCCGTGTGATTTTATCGGTGGAGGCACGGCCATGTGGCCTGGCCATGCTTGTCGGGGGCTTGACCGTGTGATCTTTATGTGGCACACCCGTGTGGCACGACCGTGTGGCATTTCTTTGCCCGTGTTGTTCGCACATTTTGGCCCATTTTTCATCATTTTTGGCCTATTTTCCGTTCTTTCTTCTTCCCTATGCTCTCCTAAGTATAAGATATGAAAAGGAAAGGCTTAAGAACACCAATTCTCACAAAAATTGATAAGAATCCATCCAAAATATAAGTTAAACATTGAGTAAAAATATGTATAAGTTAACGTTTATCACTGATACTGTGATTTGAGCATGATAGCTATACGCATGTCTGAATACTATTCTGTATGTATGCCTGTAACTGATTAATAACATGTAAGCATGTTATATTATGTATGTTTGCATTGAGTACGTTTAGTTGCATCTACATTTGGGGTGGGTTGATTGATTATCGGAGGAAGTGTACTGAAAAGGTATTTATGCCTATTATCTGATAGCTCTGCTGCAATATTTCTGATATGTGCCGCATTTCGGTACAGCATGGGGTGTAGGGATGGGTGGGTGTTTTAAACCCCACATAGTGTGTAGGGATGGTTGAAGATAGCGTGTAGAGGCTGAGGTAGGATCTATTATTGTTCTAACTGTTTGACTACATCTGTTACTATAATGGGCTTAGGCTCAAATCTGTATCTGATTCTGGCATAGGCTAAGGCCCGACTATACATCTGTAACCAAAACTGTAAAGGGTTAAGGCCCTGATCTGCATTTGATTCTATAATGGGCTCAGGCCCTAGACTGTATCTGATTGATACTGATACTCTGTTTATGTGCTTGCATGTTCTGTAGGGATTACACACTGAGTTTACGTAAACTCACCCCTTCTATTTATTCTGTATAGGTAATCCCCAGACTTAGCCGAATCGGTGCAGCGGAGGACTCAACGGTGACCATAAGTTTGTTAAACTGCCTTATTTTTATTTATAGTTTTATTTCTTATTTGGGTATTTTGATGTAAATGGACTATTTTTTCTTTTATTTTGGATTGTAACTATTTTTATGGATTTATAACAATTAAACTGAACAAAGCATGGATTTTTACTAAAAGCTAAAGTTTTCCTAAATATAAATAGTTTTACCTAAATGAAATGGATTCTAAAGCTTCTGCTGAAAAGATATATTTTAAGACAAATCAAATAACATGTGTTTTTCTGAGTTAAATAAAAGCTAATAAACTGAAGTGGTTGTAACTTGATAACATTGTTTTCAAATCGCATTCCATGTGACATCGCTAGATTCGACCATAACGTCTAGGCCGGCTTTAGGGTGTTACATTTAGTGGTATCAAAGCTTGGTTGCAAAACTCATTTGTGGATTTTGGGTTTTAAAATTTGGTTTTTAAAGAACTGATTTTCAAATAATTTGAAATTTTATGGGTTAAGTATGTGGTACACCGAGTTCCAACGTCAATTCTATAAGTACTCTATATTTTGATAAACTGTTATGACCCTATAGATAGTGATCTCTGAAAATACTTTAGTTAGTGTACTTTGAGACTATAGTGAAACTGATAGAGACTGAATTTGCAAAAACAAACTCTAAACTATTGGTACTGTTTACATAAAACATCCGTTAATACATACTGAAACTGTAACTGATTCATAAAATTCTTAATACAGATAAATTTGAATAAACGATGAGCGCACGAGGTAATAATCATGTACTCGGCTTCAGTAGTAGATAAAGCAACTTTAGTTTGCAAAGTGGCTTTCTAACTGATTGCGCAACAACCAATAGTAAAGACATACCCTCTGAGAGATCTTTTTTTTTTATCAAGATCTTCAGCAAAATCAAAATCAACATACTCTATGACTTCATCTCTAGTTCTTTCAAACTGTAAACAAATATCAGTAGTACCTCGTAAATATCAAAATATCCACTAAACTACTTTTCAATGCTCTTTACTAGGATTTGTCATATATCTACTAACTACACTAATTGCATATGATAAATCTAGACGTGAGCAAACCATAGCATATATGAGAGAACCCACTGTACTAAAATATGGAACACATGACATGTAGTCAATCTGTAACACCCCCTAACCCCTATTCGTCACCGAAACAGGGCTACGGAGTATTACCAGACTTTTCAAATCAAATACGAACATTACATAATTATTTATTCAACCAATCTAAAACAAAATCAAATACATCTAAAACATATCCAAACAATCAACCTTATAACTTATCCAATGTACCATCATAGGTACTTCACACATATATTATCCAAAACAATCCAATAAAACACTATTCAAGCCAATTTTAAATTCATACCAATTTCAATTCAAATAACCTATATTAAGTTCACTTATACACTAACTTAAGCATACCATGTTAAACCTCAACATAACATATATAATTAAGTATATAAGTAACCAATTTCATCTTGTAACATCATTTACATTAACTTCCCAAATTGACATACATAAGACATCCTAAGTACATGCCATTACCAAAAAGAAATATACATGACCACGTTTTGAGTTCCGGATCAGCGCTGGATGCTGAATCGACGATCAACTTTTAAGTACCTAAACTGCGCATAGAAAACAAACTGCACACTGATTTTAAGTACCTAAACTGCGCATAGAAAACAAACTGCACGCTGAGTATAAACTCAGTGGTATTTCTATAATCCGAATACTTTTTAAGCACTAATTTATAATATTTATATATCTAATCACACATAACAAAGATCATTCAAACAAATAATCAATTTCATAAACACATCATTCATAACATTTTCAATTCTCATCTCTTGCTATTTCAATCTCATAATTGCTATTGAAATAGCTTTTCTCAATAGAATACACAAATCATTTTCAATATCAATATCCATTTCATGAATCCACGATTCATGCTTTTCATTTGAATAATTCAAATCCATATCTCATTCCAATTTCATATTCAAAATCATTCAAAATATTCATATTGCCAATTTGTTTATTTACCCCTATTAACTCAATTAGGACTCGGACGGATACATGGATTTAACCAAAACACACCAGTTTGGCACCCAGTGCCTCATCGGATAATTCGAAGTAACAGATTGACACCTAGTGTCTCATCGGCCATGTCGAAGTAAGTTGGTACCAAGTACCTCATCAAATTTATCTGGAGTAATAATTTGAAACTTAGTGTCTCATCGACTCGAAGTCGAAGTATCCCTGAACACTTCCAATTCTATAGCATGCCAGCTATATCCGACTCAGCCCGGTACAATTAATAGGGATTCAATTCACTTTTCAATTTCCAATCAATACATATATTTCAATTCAACTAATCACAAATAGTTATAAATTCAATTTAATTCATTTCAATACCATAACACCAATACTCACCTCTATCCACTTTCCATACACATGAAATAATAATTACAACAATTAATTATTAAATTCGGATTATAGAAATACGAATCGTAATTTTCGAGTCACTTTTCGTCGACTTTCTCTTTTCCCTTCTTAGCTGATGTTTCTGGCTCGATGTTAGCTACGAAATTAAAAAAATTTAAAATCATCAATACTCATTATTTCACATTGAATATTTCAATTTATACTCAACTTTTACCTAAATTCTAATTTAATCCCTAAACCGAGACTAACTTTATTTTTCCAAAACTAATTCCAAATCTTATTCAATTTCCACTGTAGACTAATTTCAACTTTCTAACTTCACCATAAAACCCTTATTTCGAAATTTCACAATTTAGTCCTTATTGCTCAAAACTTATAATTTATTTTACAATTCAATCCATTTGCCATTTCTAACTTAAAATTCTATCAATTTAGTCCTAAACACTTAAATTATTCAACATGAACATCATCTAAAAAATTTAATAATTTCTAAAATTTCCACATAAATCAAGTATTATTGTAACACCCCAAATTTTGGGCCTAGAAGTATTGGGCCTTGGTTAAGTTTTGGATCCTAGCTTAGTATTTTTAGGAGTTTAATTTTGGCCTTCTAGAAGGTTGGAAGTGGCATGAAGATGGACTCTAAAGAGAGTGATCAGAAGAGAAAATATAGGAAGAGGTTAGGAGAGCTTATCGTGGAGAAAAATTAGGAGATGAGATGTGGATTAAGTGGAGCCACTTGGGACTTTAGGTGTTCGGCTTTGGGTATTTATAGGGGGTGCCGAATTCTTTTTGAAGAGTTTCCCTTGCTTTGCCAAACTAAATGCTTCATTCTTCTCATTCTTTCTAGTTCTTTTTCCTCTTTTGCGAAAGCCAAATACTTGTATCCCCTTTGCCGATTTCTTTTCTTAATCTCTTAAAAGTCGAATACCCATATCCCCTTTGCCGATTTCTTTTGCTTCCTCCATCACAAATTTGTTTTTGTTATTTACAACTGTTAATCAAGATTTTAAAAGCCGATCACACTCAGCAGATATTTAGGCCGCAAGATCAGAGACGAGTTTTGATCTAGGAATATTCGAGACTATTTGCTAAGGAAAGGCTAGAAAAGCTGAAGGTTTACGATAAGGCTACGGTAAGGCTTCAGGATTTGATAAAGTTTTAGTAAGGTTTGAAGTTGATTTGGAAGTGATTTTGATTGTAGGTCAAGACTGAGGATAGTGTAGGTGCGAGTCGTCAATCAGATGTGTACATACACTACACACACGACAAATCGGCAAAAACCAAAATCCTCAAATCCCAAATGGGCCTGCCGAATTTGTGGGCCCAAATTGGCAAAATTGTGATATGAAATTTTGTGATGGATTGATATGTATGATTGTATGATTGAATTATGATCGGGCCTAATGGGCTATATAAGCATGTTTGGGGCTTAATGGGTTTTATGGGTATGATTGGACCTAATGGGCCTTATGGGACTGTAGAAATGCATGCTAGGGTTTAATGGACTTTAGGCCTAGTTAAATGGACTCTCAAATTTTCATAAAACTTAACTAAGTAATAAACATGTCTGTGGACAAGTCAATAGACTAAGGTGTGGCAACCGACATATGCATGTCTAGGATTGGATCATGGAAGAGCCTGGTACTTAAGCGGTCCGAGTGACCCACCTCCTCTTCTCTTGCATCCTACCTGGTGCATAGTATCTGTTCATCTTAGCCGCGAGGACTTGCTGATGGGCCAAAATCCATAATTAAAATCTATATCATTAGGAAAATTACGAAAATACCCTTATAGGATAAAATTACGAAAATACACTTCTAAGGTAGAATTACGAAAGTACCCTTCTAAGGTAGAATTACGGAAAAGCCTGTAAGGTAGAACTACTAAAACACCCTCGTAGGGTAGGAGTACCGAAATACCCCTGTAGGGTATATTTACGAAAATACCCCTGGGTAGTAAAATGACTAAAATACCCCTAAGTGCTTAATATGTGAAAATGTGTGAAAATGAGTATGATGTATTCATGAATTGTATGTTGCACTTGGGTGGGTTTTGATGATACGGAGGAAGTGTTTTGAGGATCGCATAGTCGCTTGACGACCATGGATCCACCGTAGGCTTTTAAGCCACTGAGTAGCTTTGCTACACCGTACTTATATAGCAGCCTTGTTGCAACGTGAGCAGTACCGCAACCGGTACTACCTTGAGAGTGTAGAGGATGAGTGGGTTGATGTAGACATCCCCACAGGTGCCTTGGACTGGTACGAGTGGTGTGTAGCTATTGGATTTGGGATGGGAACATTTGCATTCATGAAATTCTGATATGATATGAGGTCATTGTGGGTTGATGCCCAGACCACCGATATTGATTAGGGCTTAGGCCTAATGTGATATGTGCATACTGAGTTGATTTGATTGCCAAGGGTCGTATACATTGAGTTGCGAAACTCACACCCTTATTATTAATTTTTCAGGTGATCCACAATAGACGGCTCGACGCGGGAGAGGACTCGGAGATAGCCACACTACAAGTTACTTAGGAATTTTAAATATAGATTTATTAAGTGTTTTATGATAATTATTTTTTTCCACTGTGATGTAGTAGGGCTATGTAACTTCAATTTCACTATTTACTTAGGGATTTATTTAGTTACTGTTATATTTAATAAACATGGTTTTTCCTAAATATTTGTTTAATTAAATTCTTCGATTTTTAACTAAGTAAATTCTTTTCAAGCATATTTCGTTTGAACTAAGTTTTAACTAAATCATTTTAAAAGCAACTCTTCAATGTGACATCGCCAGATTCGGGCATAACTTTTAGGCCGGGTTTGGGGTGTTACAATTATTTAGTTCTAGGATTTTAAAAACATAAAAATTTCAAGAGAAAGGATTAAATTGATTTACCAATTTGAGTTTGAACCTTAAAGCCCTAATTTTTCTTTTTCTTTTTCTTTTTCTTTTTGCCCTTTCATTCTCTATTTCGTCCCCCTTTGTTCTTTCTTTTTATTCTTTTTGTTTCATTTATTTTATGTTTCATTATAATAATATAATATAATATATTTACTTAAACATTAAGGTTTATTATTATAATATTATATATTTTTTAACTTTAGATTTTTATATTAATAAACACTCATGCCGCCTCATTTAATGCATTTGGCATAATTGCTTATTTAGTCCTTTTGTGTTTCTCTTATCTATAATTCAACTTTCACCTTTTATATAATTTAGTCATTTTACTTAATTACTCTTAATTCAAGCTAATTCACCTAATCAAAACCTAATTAACCACATAACTAATTTCGTAAATATCTTTAATAAATATTTACGAATCTATTTGATAAAGATGGAGACCCGAAAAAATACTATCTGATACTCGTGACTATCGGGTCGTTACATTTCTCCCCCTTAATAAATTTCGTGCTCAAAATTTACCTGAAAAGAGGTGAGGATACTGAGATCTCGTAGTTTTTTTCTTGTTCCTAAGTCGCTTTTTCAACATTATGACTATGCCACAACACTTTTACTAACAAAACTCGCTTATTACGTAACTCATTTACCTCTTGTGCTAAAATCTCAACTGGCTCTTTTTCATATGACAAATCAAGTCAGATTTCAATATCCTCTGTCGAAATAACATGATAAGGGTCTGATCTGTATCTTCTAAGCATTGAAACGTGAAAAACATCATGAATTTTCTATAATTCTGAAGGTAAGGCTAAAGGGTAGGCAACTGGCCCAACTCTTTCCACAATTACGTACGACCCAATAAAACGAAGACTCAATTTTCCCTTTCGACCAAATCTCAAAATTTTCTTCTAAGGCGAGACTTTAAAAAATACCTTATCATCGACAGAATACTCAATATCCCGACGTTTCAAATCTGCATATGATTTTTGTCTGTCGAAAGCTGCCTTCAATCTATCTCAAATCTTCTTAACATTGTCTTTCGTTTCTTGAATTAATTCCAGCCTAATCATTTTTCTTTCATTCAATTTCATCTAACAAACAGGTGATTTACATCTACGACCATATAAAGCCTCATATGGAGCCATTTGCATACTTGATTGCAAACTATTATTATATACAAATTCGGCCAAAGGTAAATAATGTTCCCAACCTAATTCAAAGTCAATGACACAAGCACGAAGCATATCTTCCAAGATCTGAATAACTCGCTTAGATTGCCCATCAGTTTGTGGATAGAAACTTGCACTAAAGTTGAGTCGAGTACCAAGAGATTTATGCAACTGTCTCCAGAATCTTGAAGTAAACCTCGAATCCTGATCAAAGATTATCGATATAAGAATACCATACAATCTCATAATTTCCTGAATGTAAACTTCAGCAAGTTTCTAAAGTGGCCAACCAGTTCTAACTGCTATAAAATGAACTACTTTTGTAAGCCGATCAACAATCACCCAAATAGCATTTTTCTTACTTGCTACAATGGTAACCCAATTACAAAATCCATCGTGATATAATCTCATTTCTATTCAGGAATATTAATAGGCTGAAGTAGTCTAGTAGGAACTTGATGCTCTACCTTAACTCGTTGACAAGTCAAGCATTTAGCCACGTACTTAACTATATATATTTTCATTCCCGTCCACCAATACAATTCTCGTAAATTTTGATACATTTTTGTTCTCCAGGATGCAAAGCAAAAAGACTGTCATGAGCTTTGTGAAGTATCAACTCTTTTAATTTATAAACAACTGGAACACAAATTCGATTATGAAATCTCAAGCAATCATGTTCATCAATACTGAAGTTCTCTAACATGCCATTCTGAAACATTTCTCTTTTCTTCATCAACTTGTCATCTTCTAACTGTGTTGACCTGACCTGATCAAATATCACCGGTTTAATTATCAATTCAGCCAACAAACTTCCATCATCGTTGATACTGAGCTGTGCAAACATTGCACGCAACTCAATTGCTATTTTTCTACTTAATGCGTCAGCTACAACATTAGCTTTACCAGGATGATAATCAATAATACAATCATAATCTTTTAAAAGCTCTATCCAATGAAGCTGTCTCAAATTTAACCCTTTTTGAGATAGGAGATACTTGAGACTCTTATGATCAGTATAAATATAACATTTCTCACCATACATGTAATGTCTCCATATCTTTAGAGCAAAAACCACATCAACTAGCTCCAAATCATGTGCCGGATAATTGCGTTCATGAGATTTCAGTTGACGAGATGCATAAGTAATCACTTTTCCTTCTTACATTAATACACAACCCAAACCACTCAAGGAAGCATCACTATAAATGACAAAATCTTTTCCTGATTCAGGTAATGTCAAAACCAATACTTCAGTCAACATTTGCTTCAATTTCTCAGAACTTTCGTGACACTGATCATCCCAAACAAACTGAACATTCTTTTGCAACAACTTTGTCATCGGCAAAACTATCTTTGAAAATCCATTTACAAATCTTCAGTAATAACCAACTAATCCATGGAAAGTACGAACCTCTAACATATTTCTCAGCTTTCCACTAAACAATTGCTTCAATCTTTTTCGGATTAACTCTAATTCCATCTTCCGAAACAACATGTCCCAAGAATATAACCTCTGATAACCAGAATTCACATTTGCTAAGCTTCCCGTATAATTATTTCTCCCATAATGTTTGCAAAACAATTTTGAGATGTTGCTTATGTTTAGATTCAGACTTCGAATAGACCAGAATATCATCAATGAAAACTACCACAAACTAATCTAAATATGGTTGAAAACTACGATCTATAAGATCCATAAATGAGGCTGGAGCATTTGTCATCCAAAAGGCATCACTAAAAATTCATAATGTTTATACCGTGTTCGGAATGTTGTCTTTAATATATCACTTTCTTTCACCTTCAATTGATAATAACTCGATCTCAAATCAATTTTTGAAAAGATAGAAGCTCGTTTTAACCTGTTAAATAAATCGTCAATACGAGGTAGAGGGTATCAATTCTTAATCGTCACCTTATTCATTTGTCGATAATCAATACAGAGTCGCATTGAACCATCTTTCTTATTAATAAAAAGCATTGGAGCTCCCCAAGGCGAAGTACTAGGACGTATAAAACCATAATCTTGTAAATCCTATAGTTGCACATTTAATTCTTTCAACTCTGTAGGTAACATGCAATATGGGGGTATTGACACCGGAGCTGTACTAGGATATACTTCAATTACAAATTCAACCTCTTGATCTGGTGATAATCCCGGTAATTCTTTAAGAAATACATCAGAAAATTCATAAACTGTCCGGATTTTACTGCACTAACTTTCAACAGAATCTAAATTAATAACATAAGCCAAAAAAGTTGCACAACCCTGATGAAAAAGTTTATTAGCCTGAATTGCTAAAATAATACGGGTTAATCCACTAGTTCGAATACCATTCACTTTAATCTTATCTCCATTTTCACTCTGAATAATAAATTTCTTTTTACAACAATCTAAAATCACCCCGTGCTCTAAAAGCCAATCTATTCCCAGTATTATATTAAAATCACCAAACGGCATTATCAACAAATCAATAGAAATGATTCTATTTTGTATCATTAACAGACATCTTCTACATACTTGATCCACTAGCACAGTTTGCCCCAATATACTAGACACCGTTATTGATACTCTAGATATCTTAGATTCTAAACTTCCCAACTCGACCAAATTTGTATTAACATATGAATATGAAGATCCTGGGCCTATTAAAGTATAAACAGGTTTTAAATACAATAAAAATATACCTGTCACCATATTATGTGCATCACCCTATTCACGGGTCCGTACAATATATGCTCGAGCTAGTACTTTGGCTTCTGATTATTGAATAGCAACATCACTTCCTCTTCTAACACTAACTATGAAAAATGAACCATTTCTGCCTGATCCTCAACCTCTAGAAGTAGGCACAGATATCTGAGATGTAACAGGTGTAGCATTTTCATTCTTCAAGCAATCTCTAACAAAATGCTTTGTAGATCCACAACGTAAACAACTTCGAGTTAATTTCCAACACTAACCTCGATGCTTTTTCCCACAATATTCACAATTTGAAATTTTAGTATCCCGAGATGGACCTCGTACATTACTAGTAGAAACTATCATTTGCCTTCCATGATTTCTATCACCCCTGTCTGATCTAAAACTCAATCTTCAAGTACCACGAGATTCTTTTGATCTTTTAGGTTGTGGATTTGAACTAGTAGCTCCAGAATGTTTCCCAATCGGACAAGTACTTTCAAGCTTTTTATCAAGACCCAATACTTGTTCAACCATCTTTGCCCTCTCAACTAAATCTACAAATTTAGTGATTTTGTGGGATACCAGTTGCACCCGTAACTCATTACATAAACCCCGTAAAAATTACTTGCAACTGTCAGCTTTGGTTAGCACAAATTCAGCTGTATATCTACTGAGTCGCAAGAATTCCCGTTCATAGTCAACTACTAACATCTCACCTTGTTTTAACATCAAGAACTCTTGTTTTCTGTCATCAATGTACAACTCACCCACATACTTCTTCTAAAATTCTCTTTGAAGGAAATCCCAGTTTACTTATTCTACCGGTACACGTCGGGTTACTGATTCCTACCAAACATATGCTTCCCCTTTAGTAAAGAGATGACACATAATTGGAGAGTACATTCAAGTTGTTGTAAAATTCTTTTTGTAGCTTCCATCTAATTTTCAGCTGTGGAAGGATCGACTCCTTTCAAACCTAAAAATTCGGTTGCTCCATACTTACATAATTCTTTAATCGAGGCTCGACAGGCAGTAGGAGTAGCTATCGTAGTAGATGCAGTTCTTGCTACTCGTTGAAGAGCATCAGCTATAACCCTAAGTAACTGTGAGTCATCCCTTTCTCTAATATTACCTCTTTCAACATTAGGAGGTTGATTACCCACTGGGTTTACACTCGGTGTTGCTGATTCAGTTTCATCTAATTCATGAAACTCTTTATCTCCAATATACATTTCTTGATCAATATCATCAATATGTTCATCTGACATATTTAACTATAAAACAAAACAAATATATATATCAGCATCTAAATCATGACTCAATTCGACTCAATTATGGCATGTACCTTTAGACTCAATTTCGAGCTCGATTTAGTCTGAGAATCGGCTAAACCTGCACAGCTCTGATACCACTAAATGTAACACCCCCTAACTCTTATTCGTCACTAAAACAGGGTTACGGAGCATTACCGGACTTTTCAGATTAAATACGAACATTACATATCATTTATTCAACCAATCAAAAACATAATCAAATACATCTAAAACATATCAAAACAATCAACTTAATAACCTATCCAATGTACCATCATAGGTACTTCACACATATATTATCCAAAACAATCCAATAAAACACCAATCAAGAAAATTCATACCAATTTCAATTCAAATAACCTATATTAAGTTCACTTATACACTAACTTAAGCATACCATGTTAAACCTCAACATAACACATATAATTAAGTATATAAGTAACCAATTTCATCTTGTAACATCATTTACATTCACTTCCCAAATTGACATACATAAGAAATCCTATGTACATGCCATTACCAAAAAGAAATATACATCACCACATTTTGAGTTCGGGATCAATGTTGGATGATCAACTTTTAAGTACCTAATCTGCGCACTAAAAACAAACGAAACGTTGAGTATAAACTCAGTGGTATTTCTGTAATCCGAATACTTTTTAAGCAGGAATTTATAATATTTATATATCTAACCACACATAACAAAGATCATTCAAACAAATAATCAAATTCATAAACACATCATTCATAACATTTTCAATTCTTATCTCTTACTATTTCAATCTCATAATTGCTATTCAAATAGCTTTTCTCAATAAGATACACAAATCATTTTCAATATCAATATCCATTCTATGAATACATGATTCATGCTTTTCATTTGAATAATTCAAATCCATATCCCATTCCAATTTCATATTCAAAATAATTCAAAATCATTCACATTTCCAATTCATTTATTTACCCCTATTAACTCGAGTAGGACTCAGACAGATACACGGATCCAACCAAAACACACAAGTTTGGCACTGTAACAGCCTAAAATTGGGCTTAGTCGGAATATTGATTTCGAAATCACTTCCCGAGGTTTGAGAAAAATTATGTTAACATTAAATTGGGTGTTATAATAATTTTATAAGTATGCATGAAAATTTTGGTGAATTAATTTACGCGATTAAGGGATTAATCGCGAAAAATGACTAAATCACGTAAAAGCCAAAAGTTGTATTTTATTAGTTAAAGGTGTTAAATAGATTGGGAATTAAACTTTAGGGGTTTTAAAGGGCAAACAGGCATTCTCACTAAAGGTGGCTGGCCATGGGGGATGTTAGGGACAAAGAAAAGTCAAAGTTAGGTGGAGTTTAGGTGTTTATTTTGATTAAAATATGGCCTAATAGCCTAACATTCATGCATCATCATTTTTCTTCTTTTTCTTCACCGAGATATCAGCTTCCAAAAGGGTTTGAAAGCTTCAAAAATTTGCAACAACCTTTAACTCTCAAAGGTAAGTGATTTTAAGGCATTTTCTCAAAAAATTTTGTATTTTTGAGACTGTTGTAGCATGAGCTACAAAATGAGGGGACTATTTTGTATTTTAGATGGAAGTCTAAAATTTGGCCATGATTGTATGAATGATATTTTCTGGAATTTTAAGAAGGAAAATGAATGTGAGTTGCTTGATAAACAACTTTTGTAAAGGAGTGTCCATAGAAAACACCTAAAAAGGACTTAGGGGCAAAATAAAAAGTAACTTGTGTGGTAAATGCATGAAATAATAGGAATTTTGGGTTGCCATAAGAGTGAAAAGAGTTTGGTTGGGCTTGGTTATTAAGGAAATTTGGTAAAAATTAATTTCCGAGCCTAGGGGCAAAATGGTCATTTTGCTAAAGTCTAGGGGAAACATGGTCATTTTGCCAAATTATGAATCTTGGATTGCTTAGTTTTAATTGATGATTAAATTAGTAAATTTTTATTATTATAGATCAAGATTTACCAAATCCGAACCTATACAGGGAGAAGGCCAAGCAAATCGATTAAAACAAATCGTTATCTTTATTTTGTATACCAAGGTAAGTTGTAAGTAAATAATGCGACATTACTAAATTTCATGAATGAAAACATTGTTGGTCATAAAATAATGCATTATGAATTGAGCTATGTACGTGAATGTTTATTCAAGTATGAATTGTTGAATAATGACTTGTAGTCATGAATTTATGAGAACATATATAATAGAGCTCGGTTAAACATTTGGGATAGAATTGGATATTTATGTCATGACATTGGGTAATGTGTGTGCTAATGTAAGATATGTCTGGGAGATGCATCGGCCATATTACGAGAGCCAGTGTAAGACATGTTTGGGACATGCATCGGCTTTGAGACGAGAACTAATGTAAGACATGTCTGGGATATGCATCAGCCTCGAGATGTACAAGCTAGTGTAAGACCTGTCTGGGACATGGCATCAGCTTCTTGCGTACTAGTGTAAGACTTGTCTGGGACACGGCCTCGACACCGATAGATGAGAGCCAGTGTAAAACCTGTCTGGGACACGAAATCATTCTCGATACATTGAGAGTCGGTGTAAGACCATGTTTAGGACGTGGCATCGACTTGATATGTGAGCTAGTGTAAGACCATGTCTGGGACATGGCATCGGCTTGATACCCTAAGTTGAAGGCTCATTGAATATCATTTCGTATCCTAAATAGTTCAACACGAAATCTTAGTTAATGTTAAGTTTGAGAGATGTTATGATGATTTTTACGAGTGGTGCAGGTATCTAAATGAATTGTATGAATTGTGAGCTTATTATTATGTTGTATGATTAGTAAAGGTTGGAAACGAGTAAGTCTTGATATGGTTAATCTTTGTATCATACATGAGTCATGGTGTGTTAAGAATATGACTTAGAATGGTAATATTGATGTTATTTATTTGCCTATAACTTACTAAGCTTTATGCTTAGCCCCCTCCTTTCCATTTTCTTATAGTGCCGCCTAAGTAATTTGAGGATCTAAGGACGTCGGAGGCATCGTACAAACTATCAACTGAAGCTCTCGATATAGTTATGTTTTTTTGTTTTTGAGTAATGGCATATATAGGTCGTTTGGTTATTTTTATGTAAGACACTCTAGTTAGCCAATTGTGTTGGCCATTTATTTATAAAGTTCATCTTGTAAATGGCCATTGAAATTGGCCAAAATTGTTATAGTCATTTTTTTTATGAAATGAGAATGAGATCATGGCAATTGTGGATGGTTGTTTAGAGTAATTGTGCATGCACATGATGTGAATTGTGGTTGTTGGATAAAGGCATAACTGTGGTCATTTAGATGCATATCAATATGGGATCTTGATATGAAAGTGTTGGGTTGTAATTGGTCTTGTTTTAGGGTGGCAAAGAGCCTTGGTAAATAGCCTATTTTTGTCCATACGGGTAGGTACACGGGCGTGTGCCTAGGCCGTGTGTGACACATGGCCAGCCCATGGGCATGTAACTAGGTTGTGTGTCCCTTGCATCTTGCATGGATAAAATTAAATGCCCATCAGCGTTCCACACGGACATGAGACATGGCCATGTGTCTCAACTGTGTGAGGGACACGGCCGAGACACGGGCGTGTGTCATGGTCGTGTGTTCGCTGACGTCAAAAATAGAATACCCTGGTTTTAGCACACGGGATGAGACACGAGCGTGTCATGGCCGTGTAAGTGGCACGGGCTGAGCATATGGGCGTGTGCCACGGCCATGTGTCTGCTGATGTTAGAAATAGAATGTCAAGGTTTTGCACACAGGCTAAGACACAGGTGTGTCATGGCTGTGTGAGGGACACGAGCTGGGCACACGGACGTGTACCAGGCCATGTGAAAACCCCTGTAGATTCAATGCTAGAAAATAAATCTGCACGAACGAGGGGCACGGGCGTGTCCCTATATTGCTTAGGCCGTGTGAGATACACGGGCTATTAGCACAGCCATGTCTTGAGGCCGCACGGGCGTGTTGCCCTTCCACACGTGTGTGTGCCCTGTTTTTAGTGGAATTTCTTGAAAGTTTTCTAAGTTTGCGAAACGGTTCCGGATTGTTTCAAGATTATGTTGGAGGCCTCGTAGGCCCATACGAAGGACCTTAGGGCAACGTTTGAAAAAATTTTTAAATTGGGATGTATTTCAGTGATTTAAGATTGAAAAATTACACGTGTTTTAGTGAGGTAACGCATTGTACCCTGTTTCGGCGTCGAATACGGGTAAAAGGTGTTACAAGCACCCAGTGCCTCGTCGGCCATGTCGAAGTAAGTTGGTACCCAGTACCTAATCGAATTTATCTAATGTAATAATTTGATACCTAGTGTTTCATCGACTCAAAGTCGAAGTATCTCTGAACACTTCCAATCCTATGGCATGCCAACTATATCCGACTTAGCCTGATACAGTTAATAGGGTTTCAATTCACTTTTCAATTTCCAATCAATATATACATTTCAATTCAACTAATCACAAATACTCATAAATTCAATTCAATTCATTTCAATACCATAATACCAATACTCACCTCTATCCACTTTCCATACGCATGAAGTAGTAATTACAACAATTAATTATTAAATTCGGATTATAGAAATACAAACCGTAATTTCTGAGTCACTCTTCATCGACTTTCTCTTTTCTCTTCTTAGCCGATGTTTTCGGCTTGACATTAGCTATAGAACTTAAAATAATTTAAAATCATCAATACTTATTATTTCACATTGAATATTTCAATTTATACTCAACTTTTGCCTAATTTCCAATTTAATCCCTAAACCGAGACTAACTTTATTTTTCCAAAACTAATTCCATATCTTATTCAATTTCCACTTTAGACTAATTTCAACTTTCTTTTCACCATAAAACCTTAATTTTGAAATTTCACAATTTAGTCATTATTGCTCAAAACTTATAATGTATTTTACAATTCAATCCCTTTTTCATTTCTAATTTAAAATTTTATCAATCTAGTCCTAAGCACTTAAATTATTCAACATGAATATCATTTAAATATCTAATAATTTCTAAAATTTTCACATAAACCAAGTAGTATTTAGTTTTAGGATTCTAAAAACATAAAAATTTCAAGAAAATGGATTAAATTGACTTACCAATTTGAATTTGAACCTTAAAACCCTAATTTTTCTTTTCTTTTTCTTTCTCCCCTTTCCTTCTCTGTTTTGTCCCTCTTTGTTCTTTCTTTTTATTCTTTTTGTTTCATTTATTTTATGTTCATTATAAGATAATATAATATAATATAATATAATATAATATAATATATATTTACTTAAACATTAAGGTTTATTGTTATAATATAATATTTTTTTAACTTAGATTTTTATATTAATAAACACTTATGTCACCTCATTTAATGCACTTGGCATAATTGCTTATTTAGTCACTTTACTTTTTCTCTAATTTATAATTTAACTTTCACCATTTATACAATTTAGTCTTTTTACCTAATTACTCTTAATTCAAGCTAATTCACCTGATCAAAACCTAATTAACCACATAACTAACTTTGTAAATATTTTTAATAAATATTTACAAATTTGTTTTACGAAAACGAAGACCCAAAAATATGCTTTCCGATACTCGTGACTATTGGGTCATTACACAATCTCATCATCTGATTGTGGAAACAAAGTAGATCAAGTTCTAAAGTGGGCTGCTAATAGAGTACTAACAGGCTTGGCACCCTACATATTGAACGTGCAAAGAACTTTCTTAATGTACCATTTTTGACTTAGGTACAATTTACATGATTTTCTATCTTTGAGAATCTCCATCCCAAATATCTTCTTTACTACTCCCAAATTCTTCACTAAGTTATGCTTTAACCTTTCTTATCTCTCCTTTTATCTTTGGTTACTATCAACATGTCATCAACATCAAGGAGTAGTGATAAACGATAAATTATACATATTTTTACCTCATGTTTAGCCTAATTTCCGGATGGATTATCATTAATTTTGTGAGAATTGGTACTCTTAATCCTTCTTTTTCATGTCTTATACTCAGGAGAGCATAGGGAAGAGAAAAGAATGAAAAACGGACCAAAAACGAAGAAAATAGGCCAAAGTGTGAAAATGACACGGCCCAAGGAATCGTCACACGGTCGTGCCACATGAAGGCCACACGGCCCAGCCTGACAAGCACGGCCAGGCCACACGATCGTGCCACCTCAACAGGCCTGAACACGGCCCTTATCGAAACCATACGGGCGTGGCACACGGGCGTGTCCCTGTCGTGAGGAAGTGCAATTTCACTCAGATTTGGATACTTAGGGGCTAAGAAAGCCATTCTAAACTCTATATAAAGACCTCAGGAGGCAACTCTGAAAGGAGGTACTCGTTTCTCCAAAAAAGGAGCGCTATATTTCTGCCAACACAAGGAATGAAAGCAAGGAATTACTCCAAGGGAATTCGATTGATTCATCCCAGAAGCCAGAATTCTACATCAAGACAGAGGATCTCCCTATATTCCTTCAAAGGTTTGGGGTTCTTTATGTTTTGTTATCTTATTCCTTCTGAGATGTTTTCTTTATTAATTATGAACTAAACCTCTCAAATACTTGAGGGGGATGAAACCCAAGACAGATCTTGTTATTATTTATTCTTGAATTATATGATAAATACTTGAATTGTTCTTAATTATGTGTTCTTCATTCTTGATTTAATAATCCTAGGTATTACTTCAAGAAACTGATGTGCTTAGGCAAAGGAGCAAAAGTCCTTGTTTTAAGAGTAGATCTACCATAATTAAGCGGAGTTGCATGCAACCCTAGACATAGGGCGACGTAAATCTGCTGGATTAGGGTCAAACTTAATAAGGGGATCCATAGATCGAATTAATGCAACCTAGGGGTCTTAATTGATAAAGAAACTTTAATTAACCACCTAGGATTAGTTGTTCGTATCCTCGATGGAGGTATTAACATAGGTTAGGGATCTCTACGGATCAAGTTAAGTGAAGAAATCATCTAGTTCAAGAAGTTAATAACAAATGAAGTCTAGGTGGATTCTCCCTTAAGTATTGCTCATATCAATCAGCTTTTCCCTAAAGTTTTCCCCAATTTACTTTTTGTGCACTTTTAGTTAGTTTTAAAAGTAGTTTCAACCAATCCTCTTTTATTTTCAGGCTAGATAATAGAAAGTAAGTAAGTATTAGTACTTTTGGTTCTCTTGGGTACGATAACTCGGTCTTGCCACTAAACTATACTACTGTTCAATAGGTGCGTTTGCCTTTAAAATCGTGATATTAGTTAGTGTTTGGTGTGATCAGTTTTTATAAATTTTATTACTTAATATCGCGAGTATCAAGTTTTTGGCGCCGTTGCCGAGAAACTAAAATATTAAGAAAACTCGATTTCTATTACTTTAGCCATTACTATATTTATTTATTTTCAATTTTTATTTTTATTTTTATTTATTTTTATTTTTCTTTTATTTTTTATTTTTTATTTATTTTTATTTTATTCTATTTTTTTTGCTTTTTCCTTCTAGGTATTTCTAGTTTATGACTAGAAACAACCCAGTAGGACCATTACTTTTTGACGAAGATTTAGAAGTGACAGTTCGCAGAACTCGCAGAGAGATCAGACGAAGCCTACATTATCCAGAACAAGGATAAGAACAAAGGCCAGAACCTACAGAAGAGATGGAAGCAAACCAAAACATTCTACCACCTCCCGCAATAGTCGCGCCACCAGTAAATAAAGAAGAAGTTCTTCGCACTATGTATGATTATGCTAAACCTAGCTTGGCTGGTACCCAAACTAGCATTATTAGACCTACTATTATTGCTAATAATTTTGAATTAAAACCTAACACTATTCAGATGATACAAGAATTGGTGCAGTTTGATGGTTTACAGGATGAAGATCCAAATTCACACATAGCCAATTTTTTGGAACTATGTGATACTTTTAAAATTAATGGCGTTTCTGATGATGCCATTCATCTAAGGCTATTTCTATTCTCTTTGAGAAATAAAGCCAAACAGTGGTTAAACTCTTTACCACAAGGCTCAATCACTACATGGGAACAGATGATTGAAAAATTTTTACTTAAATAATTTCCTCCAGCTAAAATAGCTAAATTATGAAACGATATCTCTTCTTTTGTGTAGATAGATTTAGAAACACTTTACGATGCCTAGGAGAGATACAAGGATCTTTTGAGAAGATGCCCTCATCATGGCTTACCTTTATGGTTACAAGTTCAAACCTTCCACAACGGTTTGAACCCATCAACGAGGCAAATGATCGATGCAGCCGCAGGAGGAACAATCAACAATAAAACACCCGAAACAGCTTATGAATTTATTGAAGAGATGTCACTGAATAATTATCAGTGGCAAGTCATGAGGACAAAGCCGACAAAAGCTGCAGGAGTTTATAATTTGATGCTGTCACTATGCTTACTAACCAAGTAGAACTTTTAAATAAAAAGTTTGATAATTTTGTTGGTTCTACGCAGGCACAGCCAGTAATGCAGTGTGACACAACTCCAATAAATATGTTCAACCCAGACTACTCATCCTATGGACACAGCATGGAAACTGAGCAAGCCAACTATATGGGTAACAATTCTAGACCTCAAAATAACCCTTATAGTAATACTTACAATGCAGGTTAGAGAAATCACCCCAATTTTTCATGGGGAGGACAAGGAAATCAAAGACAATAGCCTCCTCCGGGATTTCAACAGCCACCACCACAACAAGAGAAAAAGCTGAATCTTGAAGAAATGTTCACCAAATTTATGGCCGCATCAGAAACCCGTTTTCAAAACACTGAAACGGCACTAAAAAACCAGCAAGCATCAATTCAATGGCTTGAGAATCAAATCGATCAACTTGCAAAATTAATTTCAGAGAGACCACAAGGGGGACTACCAAGTAATACTGAGCCAAATCCCAGAGAACATGTCAAAGTAATTACTCTAAGAGATGGGAAGGTACTAACTGAACCAGAAAAGAAATCTGCTCCAGAAGACAAGGCAGAGGAACCCAAAGAAAACACTCCACCAACACTCAAGGAATACAAACCGCCCATTCCATATATGGTAAAGTTGAAGAAAGACCGTATAGACGCTCAATTCGGTAAATTTCTTGAACTTTTTAAACAATTACACATTAACTTACTTTCTGTTGAAACAATTTCGCAGATGCCGAAGTACCCGAAGTTCCTTAAAGAACTTCTGACAAATAAAAGAAAGTTGGAAGAATTAGCCACAGTGGAACTCAACGAAGAATGCTAAGCTATTCTCCAAAATAAATTGCCGGTAAAACAGAAAGATCCAGGAAGTTTTACTATTCCTTGTTTAATTGGTAGTTTACTTATTAATAAAGCCTTAGCTGATTTAGGTGCTAGCATTAATCTCATGCCTTACAAAATGTTCAAGCAACTAGGTCTAGGGGAACCAAAGCCCACTAGGATGAGTATTCAACTAACTGATAAATCTATTAAATATCATAAGGGAATCATCAAAGATGTGCTAGTAAAGGTAGATAAATTTATATTCCCTGTTGATTTTATTGTGCTTGATATGGATGAGGATATTGAGGTACCTTTAATTTTGGGATGTCCATTCTTAGCCACTGCTAGAGCTGTTATTGATGTAGGGGATGGTAAATTAGTACTTAGAGTTGGTGAGGAAGAAGTCGTTTTTAAAATCTATGATGCTATGAAATTTTTTAAAGAACAAGATGATTTCTGTTATTTTGTTGATATTATTGATTACTTTGTTCAAGATAATTTTCAAGAACTTTCTATCGCAGACACGTTGGAACTGTGTCTTGTTCAAGGTGGGGGGAAAGATGAAGCTACCACTGAAATTGAGGAAGTAAGAAAGGAGTTAGATTCTAATGAAATCATCACAAGACACATAAGTTATGAAAGTATAAAGATGAATGATGAATTGAGACAGAAACCTTCTATTGATGAACCCCCTAAATTAGAGTTAAAGTAACTATCAGATCATCTAGAATATGCCTTTTTAGGGGAAGATTCAACTTTACCAGTTATTATCGCATCAGATTTGAACATTGCAGAAAAAGAGGAACTACTCTATGTGTTAAGGGAACACAATCATGCTATAGCTTAGAAAATTTCAGATATTAAGGGAATTAATCCTTCTTTATACACCCACAAAATTTTAATAGAAGATGAATTTAAACCATCGGTGCAAGCTCAGAGACGATTGAATCCCAACATGAAGAAAGTTGTAAAAGCCGAGGTAATTAAACTTCTAGATGCAGACATTATTTATCCTATTTCTGACAGTTCTTGGGTAAGTCCTGTGTAGGTTGTACCTAAAAAGAGAGGTTTGACCGTGTGTCTAATGACAAAAAAGAGTCAATACCTACAAGAACAATCACTGGATGGAGAGTTTGCATTGATTATAGAAAGTTGAATGACGCCACTCGAAAAGATCATTTTCCCTTACCTTTTATTGATCAAATGTTGGAAAGATTATCAGGTCACATGTATTATTGTTTCCTAGAGGGCCACTCTAGTTACTTCCAAATCCCGATAGCTCCAGAAGATCAGGAGAAAATGATATTCACATGTCCATATGGTACATTTGCTTATCATAGAGTGCCTTTTGGTTTATGTAACGCTCCTGCTACTTTTCAGCGATACATGGTAGCTATTTTTAGTGAATTTGTGGAAGACATCATGGAGATATTTATGGATGATTTTTCAGTTTTCGGTAATTCTTTCCAACTTTGTCTTAATAATCTAAAACGTGTTTTGATGAGATGTGAAAAGACAAATTTAGTGCTAAACTGGGAAAAATGCCACTTTATGGGTCAAGAGGGTATTGTATTAGAACATAAAATTTCTAGTAAAAGGATAGATGTAGATAAAGCAAAAATTGAAACCATTGAAAAATTACCTCCCTGTAATTCAGTTAAGGCTATAAAAAGCTTTTTAGGACATGCCGGTTTTTATCGTAGGTTTATTAAAGATTTTTCTAAAATAGCTAAGCCTTTAACAAAGTTGCTAGAAAAAGACGTACTTTTCAACTTTGACCAAGAATGTTTAGAATCTTTTAACACTCTTAAGGAAAAGTTAGTCAATGCCCCGATTATGATTTCACCTGATTGGAATTTACCTTTTGAACTAATGTGTGATGCAAGTGGTTTTGCAGTAGGTGCAGTTTTGAGACAGTGAAGAGACAAACACTTTCAACCGATCTATTATGCTAGCAGAACTCTGATAGCTGCACAAGCAAATTATACTACCACAGAAAAAGAATTGCTAGCTGTTATTTTTGCATTTGAAAAATTCAGATCTTATTTGATTTTGTCAAAAGTCATTGTTTTTATTGACCATTCTGCTCTTCGCTACCTTTTAACTAAAACTGATGCAAAACCTCGACTAATAAGATGGATTCTATTGTTACAGGAATTCGATTTAGAAATAAAGGACAAGAAGGGAGCTGAAAACTTAGTAGCAGATCACCTTTCAAGATTAGAAAACACGCAACCCAAGTACCTCGATAAAATAAACGACTTGTTTCCCGAAGAACAACTCCTAGCCTTAGCAGATGAAGCAGTTCCTTCGTTTGTTGATTTTGCAAATTATTTAGCAGCTAACATCACCTTAAAAGGGCTGACCCATCAGCAAAAGAAGCGATTCTTCGCTGATGTGAAAAAATACTTTTGGGAGGATTCTTTTCTTTTTCAAATTTGTACAGATCAGGTTATTCGAAGATGCGTTACTGAAACAGAAGCATACCAGATTTTAAATCACTGCCATTCAGGACCCATAGGAGGACATCACAGGGGAGCTAGAACTGCTCATAAGGTACTCGAATCAGGCTTTTACTGGCCTACACTTTTCAGGGATGCCAACAGGTATGTGACCTCTTGTGATAAATGTCAGCGAACAGGTAATATTTCTCAACATAATGAAATGCCTCAGAGCTATATACTTTCATGCAAAATATTTGATGTATGGGGTATTAATTTCATAGGTCCATTCCCTACTTCATTTGGGAATAAGTACATCCAAGTAACGGTAGATTATATGTCAAAATAGGTGGAAGCCCAAGCCTTACCTGCTAATGATGCTAGAATGGTAGTACGATTTTTAAAGAAACTTTTCTCCCGATTTGGAACACCCAGGATAATTATCAGTGATAAGGGTACCCATTTTTGCAATGCCCAATTTGAAAAAATTTTAAAAAGGTATGGAGCACACCATAGAACAACTACCCCTTATCATCTACAAGCCAGTGGCCAAGTTGAAGTAACAAATAGGGAACTAAAACGCATTCTAGAGAAAACAATAGAAACAAATAGAAAAGATTGGTCAAGAAAAATAGACGATGCTTTATGGGCTTATAAAACTACTTTTAAAACACCCATAGGTACATCCCCCTATAAGCTTGTCTACGGAAAAAAGTTGTCATCTGCCATTTGAACTTGAACATAAAGCATTTTGGGCTATCAAATTTTTAAACCTTGATTTCAAGCTTGCAGGTGAGAAAAGATTAATGCAGTTAAATGAACTAGATGAATGACGTTGCAATACCTACGAGAGCTCATGACTATATAAGGAAGCCATGAAGTGACGTCATGACAAACGACTGAAACAACCTAAGCAGTTTAATACAGGTGATCTTGTCTTACTCTACAACTCAAGGCTTAGACTATTTCCTAGAAAACTCAAGTCAAGGTGGTCAGGTCTATTCGCTGTTTAAACTGTCTTTTCATACGACACAATTGAGATAACTCACCCCAACCACGGTACGTTCAAGGTAAACGGCCATAGGCTTAAACATTATAGATATGAGAATTTTAAAGATAACAAGGAGGAGCTTTAGCTCCACAAAATTCCTTCATGATACATCCAGGTAGAGTCGAGCTTAGACTCTAAATAAGCGCTTTTTGGGAGGCAACCCGAGCACTAACTTAGTAATTTTTCTTTCTTTAAAATTTTAGTATTTTTCATGCATCAACTAACCCTTTTTAAATGTAGAAATTTAGGACCACACGGCCTTGCACACGGGCGTGCCTCAGGCCGTGTGAACATTTAAAGCAGAGACATGGTCGTGCACTTAGGCCGTGTATAAACAGAGTGAAAATTTTTTCCCAAAACACGGGCTGTCGATAAATCCCCACGGCCGTGCGACATGGCCGTGGCAACCCTTCAACTTAAGCACAGGCTTGCACAAATTCCTACACCCGTGTCCCCAGACCATGGCCAACACTGCCAATTTGGACACGGCCGTGTGCCCTTCTACACGGCCATGTGAAGAACGAAACCTATATCGCAAACAGCCGTGCGACCTACCCCATGCCCGTAAGAAAAGCGAACACAATCGCACACTGCCGTATGAGAAGACCAATGATAAACGATAAATTATACATATATTTACCTCATGTTTAGCCTATATTTTGGATGAATTATCATTAGATTTGTAAGAATTGGTGCTATTAATCCTTCTATTTCATCTCTTATACTCAGGAGAGCATAGGGAAGAGAAAAGAACGAGAAACGGGCCAAAAAAGGAGAAAATGGGCTAAAATGGGAAAACGACACGGCCCACGGATTCACCACACGGCCGTGCCACACAGGGTCCAACACGGCCCAGCTCCGACAAGCACGACTAGGCTACACGGCCGTGCCACCCTCAACAGGCCCACACGGCCTCTTGTCGAAACCAAACGGGCGTGGCACACGGGCGTGTCCTTATCGTGAGGAAGTTCAATTCTACTCGAAAAATGATACTTAGGGGCTAAGAAAGCCATTCTAAAACTCTATATAAAGACCCTAGGAGGCAACTTCAAGGGTGTGCTTATTTTCTCGCTAAGGGAATACTCTTTTCTCTCGAGAAGAGAGCGCCATAGTTCTGCCAACACAAGGAGTGAAAGCAAGGAATTACTCCAAGGGAAGCCGATTGATTCATCCCAGAAGCCATAATTCTACATCAAGACAGAGGATCTCCCTAAATTCCTTCAGAGGTTTTTGGGTTCTTTATGTTTTGTTATCTTAATACTTCTGAGATGTTTTCTTTCTTTATTATGAACTAAACCCCTTAAATACTTGAGGGGGATGAAACCTAAGACGAATCTTGTTATTATTTATTCTTGAGTTATATGATAAATACTTGAGTTGTTCTTAATTATGTGTGCTTAATTCTTGTGTTAATAAACCTAGGTATTAATTCAAGAAACGGATGTGCTTAAAGCAGAGGAGCAAAAGTCCCTGTGATAAGAGTAGATCTACCATAATTAAGTAGAGTTGCATGCAACCCTAGACATAGGGTGACATACATCTGTCAGATTAGGGTCAAACCTAATATGGGGAACCATAAATCGAATTAATGCAACCTAGGGTGTTAATTAATAAAAAAACTTTAGTTAACAACCTAGGCCTAGTTACTCTTCGCCTCGACAGAGGGTTTACCATAAATTAGGGATCTCTACGGATCAAGTCAAGTGAATAAATCGTCTAACTCAAGAACCAATAACAAGTGAAGTCTAGGTGGATTCTCCCTTAAGTATTGCCCATATCAATCAGCTTTTCCCTAAAGTTTTTCCCCAATTTACTTTTTGTGCACTTTTAATTAGTTTTAGAATTAATTTCAATCAAACCTCTTTTATTTTCAGGCTAGATAATATAAATGAAGTAAGTATTAGTACTTTTGGTTCCCTTGGGTACGATAACTCAGTCTTGCCGCTAAACTATACTACTGTTTGATAGGTGCGCTTGCCTTTAATATCGTGATATTAGTTAGTTTTGGTGTGATTAGTTTTATAAATTTTATTACTTAATATCACGAGCATATCAGCCAACACGGGCGTGCTTTTCAACCAGGCACGCCAGTTTCGAAACACACGGGCAAAATCCGAGTCACATGGGCATGTGACATGCCCGTGTGAACCAAAAACTATAAATAGGAAGCCATTATTCATTATCTTTTTCACTCAAACCTTAAAATCCCCTCTCCACAACTACCATAAACGCCACTGCCGACCTTAAAACCACCACCACGCTCACACACAGCCAACACACGCCCGTGCAATCTCACCTCACGACCGTTTGACCTCAACCCACGATCGTGCAACCCTATATTTGGTTTTATTTTCTTATTTTTCTCATTTTATTTATTTATATTTCATTTTTATTATCTATTTAGTTAAATTTTACTTTATTCTAGATATTAATTCAAGCATAGCATTAGTTACACTAGGATGAATAATCTAGAAAGTTAGAGAACATATTAGGATTGCATGCCATTTAAGTGCACAATTGCTTGCCATTTATCTCATGAATTTAGTTTAAATACATACCCATATTGTTTGTTTTTGCTACCACTTAGAATGGATTATATTTACTATTTTGGTTAGTCCCTATTTTATTTTTTTAGGCACATTGTCATTTTAATCTACACATTTAATTTTATTATAGTTTACAATTTAACTTCGATTTTTAGAACTAATAATTCTAACTTTATTTTAGGTAACATGCCGTCGTGCGGTAAGAAAGCTGCCATCCCCGCCTCGAAGAAACGAAAGGGACCAGGTGGTTCTTCCTCGAGACCCACCTCTGAAGTTCGCCACCCGTCCATTACATTCTCTTAAACCTCGCAAGAGGAATTATTTCAAATACTACGGGAACGCCCATTGAGCACTAGCCGATGTATAGATTGGGTAGTACTAGAACGAGTAAATCTCGCTGATTCAGTCCGAGCCCTAATCATGACAGACCCTTGGGAGCAGTTCTTCCAGATCATTGAGCCTACATACATTGAGCTCACCCTTGAGTTTTGTTCCACATTCCACCTCCAGACCGTCATGAACCGATTTGATGATCCCGGAACCGTCCAGTTCTGCTTAGGAGGTCGTACGCCACCTGAGCGTACCAGAGTTCGGTTCAGCACTCGGGCTCTACACGGAGCAATTCATGGAAGAAGAAGACTTCCCCAACCTCTCCCGTCGCATCTATCTCAGGCCAGTCGACTGTTGGCCCGAGATCGCCCCGGGGCGTTAGATATATAACCCCAGTAGTAGCAAGGCGACCGCATTCGTCCTCTGTTTGAGGTACATCTACGCCCTCTTTGCACATACTCTGCCGGGCAGACGCGAAAGCACAGGCGTCGTCAACACTCACGACGCCTATTTCCTATGGTACATCGCAAACGCACACCCCATCGACCTTCCCTACTTCATCGCGCACGCCATGTAGCACCAGACTGAGCGTCACCGCCGGGGCGTTATATCCATGGGCCCGTACATCACACGCTTGTCCCGCCACTTCGGGCTTCTCAATACCACAGCCCAGACCTCTTCGTACACACTCGTTGGTTAGATGTCCCCCCATGGCATCCAGACCATGCTATACATGAGGATGATCCAGCGCAGACCTAGAGGTGACCCCCTTCATTACAGCCTCGTTCAGGAGGGCGAGGAGCCAGAGGATATTCCTGACGATGCCCCACCACCGGAGGAGGATGCACCAACTGAGCCGCCACCACCTCGTCACCCATCTCGTGCAGTAGCCACCGATACTGACATATCTGAGTGCTTATCTAGATTCGAGCAGCAATGCTTCCAGCGCCTCGATCACATCGACACGACTTTACAGCAGATATGCCAGCATCTACATATCACACCACCACCATCGCACAATCCATCCGAGGATTAGATATTTCTATTCCTCTTTTGTTTATTTTTTATCTTAGTTTTTATTTTTCACTTTGATTTTTATTTTTCCTTTATTTCTAACTTTAGTTTCATTTTTACTTTGAATTTTATTTTTATTTTTATCCTTTTCATTTTTTCAGTATTATTTTTTTTAGAACTTAGTCTATTATTTTTCTTTTATTTATTTTTCTATCTTTCATATCGGCCAACCTCTAACGAGTAATCTCTCTTAATCCAAATTTTCCACAACTAATAAATACTTTCGCAGTTTCAAAGGAGCTTTACAGGTCAAATCTCTATGAAAATGGGAACACCCTGCCACAACTGCCAACTCTTCCAATCTCCGTCTCACTAATCCATCCAAAGCAGGGAGTTTCATACATTTCCCTATCTTATGATCTTGTGCTTTTATTGCTACTAATGTTATCTTTGTACATTGAGGGCAATGTACATCTTAATTATGAGGGGGAATCTATTTTCAGTCTTTACACTCTCTTTGAAATCCCTGAACTTTTTTTACTAACATTTTACGTTGTTCTCAAATTCTCACTTTCACTCTTTGCATTATCTTCAATCTCCTATTAGGAATATATTCTAATTGAATTATGATTTTTATTGATATGTGAGAATTAAGTCATAGGTGCTTGTACTTTGATTATTCAAACTCTAAAACACTGGGGAATCAAGCATGATAAGTTGAAATTTTTGAGAATCGTAATTTTTGCATAAGTTAATTTTTTGAATTTTAAGTATTATCTTGAGATTTGAAATTCACAGGATTGACATCAAAAGCCATAATTCTGGTGAGATTTTTAAGCCTTTTAAGCATACATTCTTTCGTGCTCACTTTTATTATTGCTTTGAGTGAGTCAATACTGATTTGTTATTCTAGAACTTGCTTTGATTATACATGTCAAAACCACATCATTGATCTGATATACCGAGATAATAAAGGCACTTAGGATTTAACCCACTTACTCCATAAAAGCCTACCTCTATAAATTAACCCCTAGTGAACCCTATTGAGCCTAACAACCTATTCTTTGACTCATCCCTGATATTAACCTATAACCCATTTTTGTTGAATTCCATTCCATTACTTTGATCCCTATTTTTATCGAGATTTGAGTTGAACTTATTATCTAGCTTTATTCTCTTTTCCATATTGTAAATATTCAATTTAATGTATTATACTTGAATTGTTCTTAAAAAAAAACGTATGTATTAATTCAGTTGTAATCTGTAATAGTTCAAATGGTTTTCGCATATTTCTATTTTAAGGCTACTAAGGCAATTAGCTCAAGAAATATGTTCCAGTGATAGAGAGTTTTCTAGCTAGATAATTTTTGAGTTCAATCTCAATTCTAACCCTCTATTGCAGCCTGTGACAACACCCCTAACCAAGCCCCGTTACAACTATTAAAAGACCTTTTGATCGATGTATCATATCAATCTATAGTGGTGGAGATCTGATTTTCTAGCAAGCCTATGGTAATAACTTTTCAGGTTGACTAGAGAGTATTAAATTCTTGAACCCTAAACACCTTGAGTGGATAGAGTGAATCTTTAGTGAGGATGTCAACTCCTGTTAATTAAGATGGAGAGATAATTACTTAGGAGAAGGGAGAAAACTTATGTTTCAATGATAAAATTCTCAACTTAGAGTGATTGAGCCTTTAATGTTCTTTTGATTGAATTATCATTATATGATTACCTATGGATTAGTTTGAAACATTATTGATAAAGATTGTAAGTTGAGAAGAATGGTTCTTAATTAGGGATTGAGATTTTGCTTGAGGACAAGCAGAGGCTTAAGTGTGGAGGTATTTGATAAACGATAAATTATACATATTTTTACCTCATGTTTAGCCTAATTTCCGGATAGATTATCATTAATTTTGTGAGAATTGGTACTTTTAATCCTTCTATTTCATGTCTTATACTCAGGAGAGCATAGGGTAGAGAAAAGAACGAAAAACGGACCGAAAATGAAGAAAATGGGCCAAAGTGTGAAAACGACACGGCCTAAGGAATCGTCACACGACCATGGCACACGGCCGTGCCACATAAAAGCCACACGGCCCAGCTCCGACAAGCACGGCCAGGTCACACGGTCGTGCCACCTCAACAGGCCTGAACACGGCCCTTATAGAAACCACACGGGCGTGGCACATGGGCGTGTCCTTGTCGTGAGGAAGTGCAATTTCACTCGGATTTAGATACTTAGGGGCTAAGAAAGCTATTCTAAACTCTATATAAAGACCTCAGGAGGCAACTCTAAAAGGAGGTACCCTTTTCTCCCAAAAAGGAGCTTCATATTTCTGCCAACACAATGAGTAAAAGCAAGGAATTACTCTAAGGGAGGCCGATTGATTCATCTCAGAAGCCAGAATTCTACATCAAGACAGAGGATCTCCCTAAATTCCCTCAGAGGTTTTTGAGTTCTTTCTGTTTTGTTATCTTATTTCTTCTGAGATGTTTTCTTTATTAATTATGAACTAAACCTCTCAAATACTTGAGGGGGATGAAACCTAAGACAGATCTTTTTATTATTTATTCTTGAATTATATGATAAATACTTGAATTGTTCTTAATTATGTGTTCTTCATTCTTGATTTAATAATCCTAGGTATTACTTCAAGAAACTGATGTGCTTAGGCAGAGTCCCTGTTTTAAGAGTAGATCTATCATAATTAAGCGGAGTTGCATGCAACCCTAGACATAGGGCGACATAAATCTGCCGGATCAGGTTCAAACCTAATAAGGGGATCCATAGATCGAATTAATGCAACCTAGAGGTCTTAATTGATAAAGAAACTTTAATTAACCACCTAGGATTAGTTGTTCTTATCCTCGACGGAGGTATTAACATAGGTTAGGGATCTCTACGGATCAAGTCAAGTGAAGAAATCATCTAGTTCAAGAAGTTAATAACAAGTGAAGTCTAGGTGGATTCTCCCTTAAGTATTGTTCATATCAATCAGCTTTTCCCTAAAGTTTTCCCCAATTTACTTTTTGTGCACTTTTAGTTAGTTTTAAAAGTAGTTTCAACCAATCCTCTTTTATTTTCAAGCTAGATAATAGAAAGGAAGTAAGTATTAGTACTTTTGGTTCTCTTAGGTACGATAACTCGGTCTTGCCACTAAACTATACTACTGTTCGATAAGTGCGCTTGCCTTTAAAATCGTGATATTAGTTAGTTTTTGGTGTGATCAGTTTTTATAAATTTTATTACTTAATATCGAAAGTATCAAGGAGATATACGAAAGAACCATCATTTTTTTCTTAAAATAAACACAACTATCAAAGTTGCTTCTTTTGAAATCATGAGTAGTCATAAATGAATCAAACCTGGTTATTTTTACATCTAACTGTTCAAGCTCCAAATCATACATGGCCATAATACCAAGCAAGGCTCGAACGGATCTATGCTTCACAACTGGGGAAAACACATTTGTGAAGTTTACACTTGGAATTTGATTACAAACTTTTATAACCAGCCTTGCTTTATATATGGGTTTTTCAACTCTTGGAGTCCCTTCTTTCTTCTTGAACATCCATTTACAACAAAAAACTTTTTTACCATTGGGAAACTTTGGGAAGCTTCACTAGGTTCCATGTTCTATTCTTATGGAGTGATTCCATCTCTTCTTGCATGGAAAACATTCACTTTCCTAAATCATCACAGCTAACTGCCTCAGAATAAGTAGATGGCTCTTGATTTGCATCTATATCTTCAGTTAAGTTCAAAGAATAAGCAACTAGATTAGCCTCGATGTACCTTTTTCGAGGTTTAATTTCTTTTCTAGGTCTATTCTTAGCAATAAAATATTGTGATGCTGTGGTGAAGAAACAACTCTACTTAGAGTTTCTATTTTAACTTGAGAAGTAGACTTTGTTGTATATCCTGAATCAATCTAAAGCTCTACCTGCTTCACATGTGTGTTTGAACTTTTCTGGTCTTTATTGGAAGAGTTTTTAAGAGGTAAGTTAGGTAGCATAGCAGTTTCATCAAAAATAACATCTCTGTTAATCACAACTTTTCTATTTTCAAGAAACCATAACTTGTACTATTTAACATCAGTCTTATAACCAAGAAAAACTCATTTAATGGATCTAGATTCTAATTTTTCATTATCAACATAAGCATATGCGAGACACCCAAAAATCTTCAAATCAGAATAATCAGCAGGAGTACCAGACCATACCACTTGTAGAGTTTTTTCTTAATGGAAATAAACGAAGATCGGTTAATAAAAAATATGTTGTAGAGGCCACTTTAGCCTAAAACAACTTCAGTAAATGAGCACTCAACAACATGCATCAAGCTTTTTCCATGATTATTCTATTCATTCGTTCTGCAACACCATTTTTTGTGGAGTATGGCAAACTATTAAGTATCTCATGATCCCTTCTGATTTGCACAATTCATTAAACTCATCATAATAGAATTCCAAGCCATTATCTGTGCGGAGATATTTTATTTGTCTTTCTGTCTGCTTTTTAATCATAGTCTTCCAAGTCTTAAGCATGGACAACATATCACTTTTCTGCTTTAAGAAAAATGCCCAAACTTTTGTTGGAAAAATAATCAATAATCGTCAGCATATAATTAGCATCACCCCTCAAAGGCACTCTAGATGGTCTCTAGAGATCAGATGAATATAATCTAGCATTCCCTTCGTATTATAGATTCTTTTAGTGAATTGAACTCTCTTTTGTTTCCCAAAAATGCAGTGCTTACAGAACTTCAGTTTGCTAATGCCTTATCCATTAAGAAATGCTCTTTTACTTAATTCTGTCATGTTGTTCTTTCTCCTTTGCCCAAGATGCATATGCCAAAGTCTAGTAACATCATCATCTGACGAGGAAGAGGAAGTGACGGTTGCATCACTAATAACAGTAGAACATTGCAAAACATATAACTTGGTAGTATTTCTCTACCCTTTCATCACAATGAGGGAACCATTACTAATCTTCAGAACCCCACTTTCAATTGTGTACTTGTGCCCTTTTGAATAAAGAGTACTCAACGAAATCAAATTCCTCTTTAATTCTTGTACATGTCGTATGCCACTAAGTGTTCTAATGACTCTATCGAACATCTTAATTTTGATCGTGCCAATACCTGCGATTTTACATAAAGCATTATTTTTCATCAAAATGACACATTCAAACACTGTTTCATATATTGTAAACCAATCCCGATTGGAACTTATATGGAAGGTGCAACCAGAATCGATGATCCACTCCTCGTTCACTTTAGAGTTGTCAGCGGAAGTAACTAGGAGTTCACCATCATTGTAGTCTTCTATAACATTAGCTTCACCGGATTGTTCTGGTTGTTTTCCCTTTTAATTCGCAACCTCCATTTTTATCTTGTTTTGCAACTTATAGCACTCAAATTTAATGTGCCATTTCATCTTGCAGAAGTTATAGGTTTTATCTTTATTTGAATATCTCGATTTACCCTTAAATTTACTACGAGGATTTCGTTCCTGTGTCCCCCCACGATTATCATCAGTATTTTGTTCTTGTCTCTCACGAACAATGAGACCCTCTCCTTGAGAGTCGGATTTAACTACAAGATGTTTCATCTTGTCATACGAGGTTAATGAAGCATAGACTTCATCAACTGTGAGAGAGTCACGACTATACATAATTGTATCTCTAAAGGTTGAATAAGATGGAGGTAACGAACAAAGTAGAATTAACCTTAAATCTTCTTTATCATACTGAACCTCTATGGCCTCTAGGTCTGAGATAATTTCTTTAAACACAGTTAAGTGTTTGTGCATAGACGCACCTTCTTCCAAACGATGGGTATAAAGACGATGCTTTTTATGCAACTTACTAGTTAGGGTTTTTGACACACAGAGTTGCTCAAGTTTCTTCCATAATGCAGCGGCGGTCTTCTCCTTCAAGACGTCTTATAGAATTTCATTCGACAGATACAGCTGTAATTGCGTTAAATACTTTCGATCTTTACGTCTTTTCTCTTTATCTGTAAATGTCGAAAGCATCTTATCTAACCCTAACAGGGCATCCTCCATATCCATCTACGCAAGAACTATATGCATCTTTACCTGTCACAATGCGAATTTGGTGTTGTGATCCAACAGCGGTAAGAACACACAAATTTTACGTGAAAACCCTTTTGAGAAAAAAACCATGGGCAGAGGAGATGAAAATTCACTAATGTTAAATTCAAATGATACAAGAGAAGTTTCAACTACATTTATTTAAAGGTTGAAAAACCTTATTCTAATCAATGTCAAATAAATGAAGTGTAGTAAGGTTGAAAAACCTTATTCTAATTAATGTAAAATAAAAGAAGTATAGTTCTATATGGATTTTACTTTTATTTTATTTTACCACTATATTTTATTTTAACGAGAATTTGAGTCACTGAACTCTAACAAAGCTCTCAAATGTAGGTCCTTCAATCCCAAGAGGAAGATAAAGCCTACAGAGGCTGCCCCAAATAACTACTGAAGAGTCCGTGGAAGGCCTTTTGTTAACACCCTTTTTAGAAATGGTGCTAGTAATTCCAACATGGAAGAGACTTAAGGATGGTATATGTCGTGCCGGAAACTAGCCAATCGAGAAATAAGCGAGAGAATTTTGATACACAAAGCTATTCCAGACAAAAAAAGAAGAATCACATCCCCCATCATATCTTCAGAAGCATTGTGTTTTTGGGTGATTACTGCTTTTGATTTTTATCATATCAAGAAAACACTTACCTTCGTTCACCGCAACTAGCTGTAGAGTCGTGATTAGACCTGCTTATGATCGAGTGACCCGTTTAGGACCTGAAAAATAGAAAGGTTTAGATAAAATATGAGACCCAAAAAATGTGCTTAGGTAAAATTTAATACCCATTTTCTATACAAGCTAGGCCTTGGGCAAAATTTTTGACCCCAAGCTTGACCCGGCCCAAATATATTATGTTATAAAAATATTATATTAATTATATATATTTATTTTAAATTGATTACCCAAAACCTTAAAAAATTACCTAATTAAATAATCCAAATCAAAATATAACATTTTAAAAATTATATTATACATTGAAATAGTTATCATATTTACTTTTTTAATCTAATAAAACATTTATTATATTTATGGTAGTATTTTTTAATATGAATACTTTTATGTATTTTTAATGTGTTAGATAACTTTTATTTTAGTCTTTTTTAGTGCAATTAATGTATTATATTTTTTAAAAAATATTTAAATAAAAATTAATCTAAAAATTCAAACATGATCAGACTAGGTTGAGCCAATTTGAATAAAATAAAAAAAGCAAATCTATTTTTCGAGTTAGATCAAATTCAAATTTAAAATTTTAATATAGATATTTTGTATAGATATTTTGTATAGAGTCGACTTAACTCATAAACATCTCTATGATTAATCACAGATGTTGAAAGTTTCATAGTTGTTGATCATACACGAATCGGATTATCCGATCCAGGAACCATTCAACAATTAAAACAGGTTCTTCTTACTGTCTTCTTGATAATTGACTTACAAAACACATTGTCCCTTAAAATCTTAGTGCCAACCTTTGATCTTAGATTTTCTTGATAAAGATGACTGTTTTTCTTTTCAGTTAATTTATCTCTTTCTAAATTCAACAAAGTTGTCCTAATGTTAAGCAAAGTGTGTTTGGTTTTATAGAAAGCATTTTTAATTCTCGGTTAAATTCTATTATTAGTTCTTGTATTTTGCAGAATTTGTGAATTTAGTCCTTATACTTTAATTTGATCATTTTTAATCTTTGTACTTTTTAAATTTATTAATTTTAACCCTTATACTTTTCAAATTTTGAAATTTTAATTTTCACCCAAACAATGGTAGCTAATTTGTTTGATTAAGGTCAATTACTAGTCCAATACTATACGTATATCTATAGCTTTGGTCTACATTCTTTAATAAGATCATTCTAAGTTCTTATACTTTTCGAAGTTTAAAATTTCAGTACTAACGCAAATGACAACCATTAATCCCTTAACTAAAATTTTAATAAATAATATATGAAAATAAACTAGACATAACATTATATATATGATAATCATATATTTTAACGGCTAATAATAGAATTTAATTGCTTTCGAAGATATGGTGAAAGAGAGAGACTAGGGAGACCATAAACAAATACAAAGAGCCATGGCCCATTTCCATTACCATTTCCCATGGATAAGACTGCTAGAGACCCCACTTTATACGGCCGGTGGTGAATGTGATTTGATGATAATGATGTTAATCATTTAATTAGGGTTTATAATTCTAAACCCCCAAAGTTATTATAATTAATTAATGATTTTTTTTAGATTTATCTTTAATGAGTCAAAAAGGTATTGGATTCCAAAAGATCTTTTGTTTTTTCTCCCTCCAATTAATCTCCAGTGATTGAGTAGAATTTGTATAAAACTTAAGTCATTGAAAATATTAAATTATAGTAAAGGGATCAAATCCATAAAAAAATCACAGTACAAGGACCTATTATATATGAGGATAATTATCATGCACACTATTAATAGAGCAAAAAACCATCACTCTACTAACGTAAGCGAGTTGAAGATGATGTAATACAATGTATTTTTGGTATAATGAAATAATTAAAAAAAAACTTGATAATTAGAGGTGAGTTTGATTTAATTTTATCGAGTTTTTTTGAGATATTAGAGATTCTGATAATATTTGTTCTTTTTAAGACAATGTTTAGAACTAATTATAGGAGAAAAGATTGTATGAAACAGGGATATTATACATTTCCAATAGTTTAATGCCTTATTTGGATTTGATTTTTTTTTTAGGATGTCACACCAATTCGTTATGTATAGATGATGAGATTCTATTAATACATAGCCAATTCAAATAGACTTATTGGAGGGTCCGGTTGGTGTGCATTCAGTAGGAATTGAACTTACGAATTCACCAATTATGAGTTGGCGCTTTAACCATTCAGCCATGGATGCTTAACGGGGATCCTCGTACTTGGTGAATAACCAAATTCCAATTGAAATGAAATTTTTAGGATAAATCAATGTAATTTAGGAGGAATCAATGAAAGAACATTAATTCAAATCTTGGATTTTCGAATTGAGAGAAGTCCGGAAATCTCACTATTTCTTAGATTCATGGACCCAGTTCAATTCAGTGGGATCTTTTATTCATATTTTTTTTCCACCAATAACGTTTTATAAAACTCTTGGACCCCCAAATTTGGAGTGGTGTCATTGTTTTCCTCTACTCATAGTCCCTTCCCAACTCATAAACAAGTGGATAATGTATTCCAGTGCATTCGAACCCACATCTTTCTACATCGGCAACAATACTCATATCAAATTAAGACTCAATCGATATTTTTTTTAAACTAATTTTAATTTTAAGTTTTCAAACATATTTGGACATATTTGGACGAAAATGGGTTTTCTTTGTAGTTGTTGGAGATTATTTAATTAACAATTTCAAAATATTTTATATTATACATTATTAAAAGAATAAAATTAATTAAAAATAACTCGATTTAGTTTTCTTACATATAAATTAAAACAAAAAAAATTCTCCAATGAAATTACTATTTATTCCTTTTTCTTCATCGTAAAAAACGCTCCCATTTCAACAAAAACAATTGAATATTCGTCAGTGTTTTTTATGTACCGCCATCAAACATCACTTTCGTGTGAAAAATAAATAAAACAAAAATACTTTAAAAAAGAAGAAGAATATAACGCCATGGTTGTCTTTCCTGTTGTTTTTTATTCATGGGAGGGTTACTTAGCTAATGTCAATATTTAGCAATAACTTGTTCAACATATTTGTTACGTTCCAACATCTTAAAATATGGTCCTTTGTGTCGTCCTTTATTTGATAAAAATAATCAATATTTCTGTCATCACATTGTTGTGCTCATATGTGTTTGCTTCATAAGTTATATCGATACTCCTTCGATGATAATTAACCTTTTCTTTTTTTTTTACTAATATAATTGGTGATGAAGATGTAGCAGATGCTTGCAGAAATGGGTTTTCTTTTAAATATTGACCTGAGTTTTATAATTCTTCTTTCTGTCTCTTTGTTGCTTCCTATTAAAACTTTATGAAAGAGAATGGCAATGAAATTGAAAAAAGAGAAAAATAGGGGCAATTATCATGTAGTTGTCCTATTCAAATTTTGACCTTGTTCATATATAAAGCCAAAGGAGACAGGCTCCAATGTTACTCCCTATGTCAGCTAGAGTTCTCTCTTCTTTCAAATTTCCCTGGTTTTCTTTTTTGTCTTCCTCTAGAGTAGAGACACCCTGATTTTTATGTTCACCAAAAACAAGCCAAGTCCCCACTTTTATTTATCACCACCCAACAATAGAATTTGTAGCCAAGGCAAATCAAACCAAACAAACAAGCTTGTTTGTATATATATATCCCCCCTCTTTCAGTTCCAAGTATGTCAAATATCTACGGTGATGATGATGATGGAAGCTTCTCTTCTGGAGATAAACAACAACAGCTGCAAATTAATAAATTTCCCGTTTCTGGTGCTTCTAATACCAATGGTTCTTCTTCTTCTTCATCTCAACAGCCACTGCAAGGAGCCAAGAGGAAAAGGAATTTACCAGGAACTCCAGGTAAATCCCATTTTTGTTTTACCCCCCATGATTTTGATCAAGTTAGATGCATGGCTTTGAGTTCTTAAAAAAGCTGATGGCTTTTTGGAAGGGAAAAAAAATATAGTTTCTTAATTTGAGAAAAGGGTTCAATTATTGCTATAAGATTACAATAATTGCTAAGAAACTGTTTGCTTGATTGCACTTTTTTCACTTCTCTATGGGGGCCATACAAACAATGCTTTTAATTTTTGTTTGAATATCAGATCCAAACGCTGAAGTTATTGCTCTATCACCAACAACGCTTATGGCCACAAATAGGTTTGTATGTGAGATATGCAAAAAAGGGTTCCAAAGGGACCAAAACCTGCAACTACATCGGAGAGGTCATAATCTTCCTTGGAAGTTAAAGCAAAGGGCGACCACCGAGGTCAAGAAACGAGTTTACGTATGTCCCGAACCCACTTGTGTCCACCACAACGCGGCTCGAGCGCTAGGTGACCTTACCGGGATCAAGAAGCATTTTAGCCGTAAGCATGGTGAGAAGAAATGGAAGTGTGACAAGTGTTCGAAGAAATATGCGGTTCAATCGGATTGGAAAGCTCATCAGAAAACCTGTGGTACTAAGGAATATAAATGTGATTGTGGAACCATCTTTGCAAGGTAAATGTTTGAGAGAAATGTTGGTTTTAAGGCAATGTTGGCTGACAATTGATGGGGTTTTCTGGTTATTGTTTATGCAGGAGAGACAGCTTCATCACACATAGAGCTTTCTGTGATGCATTAGCTGAAGAAAACAACAAGATGAACAACAACCATGGAGCATTGATGAACAATATGGGATCAACAAACTCACAAAACCAAATTGCAGAGCTCATGTCATCATCAATGTCAATGAGCAATGGCAATGTATTACCTGATTTCAAGTCCCTTCCACAAGAGCTAGTGCCTATGCAATTTAAGTCCATGAACATGGGAGGCGGAGGGGGCATCTTTTCGAGCAGCTCGGGCACTTTATTTGGTGGTCCAAGAACCATTTCCTCATCTTCCTCTAGCTTACAACTTAGTACAAATACCTCATCTGGTTTCAATTATTTACAGGATAACATAAATGGTTGTTGCCAAGTATCCGGGTCACCCCACATGTCTGCAACAGCTTTGCTACAAAAAGCAGCTCAAATGGGTTCAGCTGGTAGTAATAGTATAAACTCTACCATGATGCAAAAAAGCTTTGAAACGCCATACGATCAGTTCCCAGTATCACAAGCTGATCAGTCAAACATGGTTGGGATCAGCCATGGCAGCCCCAATGAAATGACACAACTTTTTAATGCTGCCACTGGAGCAATGAACGATATGGGAATGTTCAACACCACCACCAACATGTTCATCAACCAAGGAGGCTTGATGATGAATAACCACGTGGAACATGAAGATAGTGCTAGCCCGACAGTGCCATCGATATTTGGAGTTAGCAATGGAGGAAGTAACATGACGACCCTTGATTTCATGGGGATTAATAATGAAGGGTCAAGGACAACAGCAGCAAATTTGCATGAAGAACAGTTTGAGCAACAAAGAATGCCAATGATGAACCCTTTCCAACAACAACAGCTCTCACATGGGGATTCAGCTATCGAAAAGCCCATCTGGGATGTTTGAGAGTTACAGCTTTTCTTATTTTGTTTTGGGGTTACTTTTGGCTGACAGCTTTGGCTGGAAGATCTTGTTGCTGTTGCATGGTGACAAAGCTGATATGGCCACTTTGGGATTAGGTACCAAATAGGGTTTCTCAGGGTCCACTCCCCACTTATATATAACGTCAAGCAAAGCAATGGGCCTTCTATTTTTAATTTTCATAATGACAGTACAGTGTGCATGGTATGGGAGCCATTTATTGTCACGAAATAACCTGGAAGACTCATTTTACTTCAAAAACTGAAATCAAACTAACAAATTTGTAATGACAAAAAGTTAATTTTAATCTCAGGTTTAATATTTTAGATTTGAATAATATTTAAATTTAAAGTAAATATAGATAGATATTCAAATATATATATTATCAGAATCTACATTAATTTTTTCAGATAACAGATATAAAGTTAAATATCTGAATCTATTTATTACAAAATATGTTTACTTTTGATTTTATAGAAAGAGTTTGGGTTAATATGCAAATTATCCTTATAATTATACTTAAGTGACTATTATATTTCACTTGATATTTGTCATTATTCTTATCAATTTGAGATAAATTTATCGGTATACTTTAACTCTATATTAAATTTTGTGGCTTTACTTTTATTTGATTGAATTTTGCTACTAAAGTTATTTTTTCTTATTAAATTTTGCTATTCAATTTTTATTTTAAAATAATTTGGAAACAAATTTTAATAAAAAATATTGTTTTTATATTTTACTTTAGTATTTAACAATAACAAGGTAATCAACATAATATTAAAATTAAATAAAATAGTTGTTTTATTATAATAAATTTACAATATATGTATTTTTATTTTCCAAGTTTTATTTCATTAAATAAAATTCTAATTTAATTTCCTAATTCTTAAATATTTATAATTTAAATTATTTTTAATTATTAAAATAAAATATTTGAAAGAATTTTTCTTAACAATTTATATTTTCAAATCATTAAAATTAATACTAATGTTAAAATTTAATTAAAAAATTAAAGTTGGTGGCACATTTTAATAAAATTCAAAATTTAGTGGTAAAATTTAATCGCAAAAGAGTTAAATAACAAATGTATTCATTATTTCAAAATATAATGGAAAATATTAATGAAAACAAAGTATAGTGACAAATTTCAATATTTACCTATATTATGATGGTAAATTTGTACTTTAACCTAAAGAGTTTTAAATCCGCATTAGTCTAATTTTAAAATGTAAAGAGTTTTAAATAAGTCCTTGGGCCATTGCTCCTATTTTTGCCTTGGGTTAATTGCATGAGACTTTCTCAAATTATGATTTAGATTTTAAATTGGTTTATAAACTTTAAAATATTCTAATTTAGTATCAAAGTATTAGTATTTTTCAATCAAGTCCTTTTAATAGAGCATTGTTAGCTTTGATTTCCAAAATATTTTGTTATAACAAATTATTGAGAATTAAATTAGATTTTTAAACCCTAAATAAAATAAGTAAAAATTATTTGATAATTTTAAAATACTTTCAAATGTTACAAATACACAAAACAAGTTTACAAAATGTCTTATTATTGCAAGTATTTTTGAGTAATCTAAAGACCCTTCAAAAAAATGTTTCAAAGTGTTTTCCAAGCCATTTTAAGGTTTGGTATTGATACCTCTGACTCAAGTATCAATACATTCCTCAAACAGTCTCTAAAAGCACTTTCTAAAATATTAAAGTATCGTTACCCAGCTTGTGTTGGTACCTCTATGTTGATACCCAACCTTGAGGTATCAATACATAGGCAAGTCAGTAACCACAACAAATCTAGAATAGCAAGGTATTGATACCTTGTCTTAAAGTATCGATAACAACTTTCAGGGTATCGATACCTAGCCATTTCCAACGACTTTTTTGCTTGAGGTATCATTATCACCTTTATGGGTATTGATACCAATGCTTGCAAGGTGTCTTAAATATGCAAATTTAATGCTTCTAACTGCTAGAATGTACCCCTACGCTCGACTCAATCGCCGGATCTGAGATGTGAGATGTCACATTCGTTGTTGGAGCAACTACAATTTCATTTGCATATCTAATAATCAAGTTATATAAGTTGTAAGGTTCAAAACTTAATAAATGCATTTTTAAATCAAATATGGGTTATAAACGAGCTTATAAAAGCTCTTATGAAACATCGATGTTAATCGAAGGACTAAAACATAAAATTCTCAAAATGCAAGGGTGATGTCACAATCATGAGAGAGACCTGTCACAATACAGAAAACAGAAGAATGACGTCGCAACTTCAATCGAGATGAGTCGCATCCTTGAAGATAAGAAGCTAATGTCATGACTTCAACAGGGGAACGTCACGACTGCATGGATAAAAGCTCAATGTCACAAAACCAATAGGAGAGTCTTGTAACTCTGAGGGCAATTTTCCCAAATTTTGAATTGTTCATTTCCAATATGCCAAGTACAAATACCAAATGGTCTAAGTGACCCAAAAACTCAATAGCAATGCAATTTAGGCATTAGTTCAAATGTTATATTACCATCATTGACATATCAACCATCTATCCATATATGAATTCAAGTACATAACACATTCATTTACTTAATGAACAAGAAACATCTGAATCACAAATATAGCATGGCTTATTGGCAAGTAAACATTACTCGCTAAATGTTCATACATACTTGTCATTAAACACATATGGTCATACTCAAAATGTAACATTTTCCATCATATATACCAAATAACAAATTGAACTTAAAGCCAAACCCAACCTTAGGTACATGCCACCAACCATTAACATAACAAAAATATACAAACTTGCTAATTCGAGAAAGTCGAATTTGGATGTTACCAATCACTTTGTTACTTCAAGATCTATTATACCTGTGCACAGAAATAAACAAACTGTAGGTTGAACAATAAGGCTCAATGGTACTTACATGATTTAAAACAATAATACAAATAGAGGTAAGATTCCAAATACAATCAAAATGTGATCTAACTATCAACTAATTCAATTTGTAACTCATGTCTCATGTGTCAACCATCATGTCATATTTCATTTGGTCTATCATGGAAGAACATATAACATATATATCATCGTACCCCATTTACTTATATTTCACAGCATATCACTAGTTCATTTCATTTTCTCATTTCTATCTCGAATCTATTGATTCATTTCATATCCATATCGGCCTTCAGGCCTCATTTTAATCGGTTCGCATGATCTTTCAATTTTAGTATTTCATATCAATGTCTCATAGCATAGTATTTATTTCACGACCCCTGTTAACCAGACACAGACTCAAGACAGATACACGAATCATGTAACAACCTAGTTTTTAATGGTGTCGGAAAAGGTAGTTTTAGAACCCCATTTCCATAAATCGAGTCCGTAAATATTAAATATGAATATTTATAGAGTTTGTATAAAAATATTTTTAAGTTTGGTCTAGTTATTTTTCCAAATTAATAGCTAATTTAGGTATAGGGACTAAATAGTAAAAGTTCAATTGCTATAGGTTTTTAATTGGCCAAAGACTTAGGGACGTAAATTATAATTTTCCAAAGGTTCAAAATGATAAATAAATCATTTTGTTACATCAAATAGTGGATGATGATGTTAACTTCCACTATTTTGTTTTAATGGTGATTAAGGTTTAATTAATTAATTTAGGTTAATTAAAAACTAACCAAAGTATAAAATGCATATTATAGTAGGATATATCATATTCTTCATTTTCTCTTAGTTGGCCAAGCTTTGAAACCTAAGAAAAACTATTTTTGAATCTCTTAACATTCGGTCATTAATTGGTAAGCAATTCCAAGTCATTTTCTTGTAATTTTATATTTTTGAGGTCATGGGAGCTTGATTTAGCTAGCTCATGTACCAATTTGTAAAACTGTTAAAGTTTTTAAAAGTTTCCATTGTTGATTTCTTGAAGAAATCAGAGTGAAATTCATAGATTTTAAGCTTAGATTATGAAAATGACTAGATTGTAAAGTTTAATTGTTAGTTTTGTAAATAGAGACTAAAGTGAATAAAATGTGAAATTGTTGTAAATTTTTTGTATAAATAGAGAGTAGAGGGTCCCTACTAAACATAATTAAAGTCAGATTTTAAATTGAAGCTAAAAACTAAAAGTTATTGTTATTTCAATTTTAAACCGAAGCTAAAAACTAAAAGTTATTGTTATTTCAAATTCAGGGACTGGCTTAAATAAAATATAAAACTTTAGGGATATAAAAAAATGAGATTTTATAGGTTCAATCATGTCATGGAATAATATAAAAACGTCTAGTATTAATGGATTGTATGGAATAATTGTATAGATCAAGAATTGGATCAAACCAAAGGTAATCGAGGAAAAGCTAAAATTGTTTATTAGTCCATGAAGAATCAACTTGTTTGGTGTTTTGATCAGGTAAGTTCATATGGTATTTATTTACTTAAGTTGTTATGTATTTGAATTGTGTGTGTGTGAATTGGTACGATCAGGCTAGAATTGGATAAAATTGAAAAGTGATGTTTATATGTGTAAAAGATGCTTGTGTAAGCTTAGTAAAGGTTAGGATACGATTGACATGCTAATAGGGTCTTGTGTGCGCTTGTATGGGATTAATTACAGATGTTACCGAGGTCCAGCATTTGTTACAGATTCTCAAATATAAGTGACATAGATTTAGCTCGGACAAGTAATCTAATGTGTCGTTATAAAGGTTGAGCCTAGACGAGTAACTTGACATATATATGTTCAGCTCAAACGAGCAACTGGTGTGGTGTAGATACCTATGTATTTGAGTTTGTTTACTACAATTCATCGAGCAAAACAGTTTATATTAAATGAGAAATTAAAATGAGATTAAATGATATTCAAATGCGATTGTATTACTTTTGGATTAAATAAGTGTTTAAGATTGGTTATCTAAAATAACATGAATTGGCTTGTTACATAATTGTGGCATCATATGGTTTGATTATAAGTTAATGCACACATTGTTAATTTTTTCATTTGTCATGTCTAACCAAGCTATGCTAAGTTAAGGTAGATTATTTTATTTAGATAAAAGATAAGGTAAGTTTTGTTTAATATTTATAAACTTACTAAGCATCTTATTGTTAGATCCAGTGCCCTAAGTGTAGTATTTTCGTCAATATACACTTGTAATTTTTCAAATAGATTGGTTGATAAATCAAATTCATTTATTATGATTGATATACTTTCTATTATTGTTCTTAAATAGTTTTTGCTCGCAAAGCAAAATGGAAGCAAATGTTGCTCATTGGTTATCTAAATGTTTAACTAATACTAAGCAGTATTACGTGGTTAGATCATGGTACAGAAAAATAGCTTGTATTAGTAAACGAACCTAAACATGTCTTTAGTCTAATTGGAAATGAGCAAACCAATTAAAAGACTAATATATCGTCTATAAAGTCCAATTGGAGAGATGTCTTGTCTTGAACATCGGAGCAGATGACTCCTAGAAGATAGAGACATAGATGTGACTGAATGGACTGACAGTACATCGAACAAGACCCAAGCAGAATAGATCCTGAATCCATTTATAAATTTATTCACTTGTGACATTCATGGTTTGGCATGCCTAAATCTTGAGTGAATGGCGGACTATGTAAGTGTGACTCGTACACTTTGATGTAAGTAAAAGTCTAAGTTCAAATAGATAAGGAATGGTATACAACTCTTGTAGTATGTAGTGTCATTCATAACAGTGGAATTTATAGCCCAAAACATGGGTAAATGATATCTTCTCATTAGCATTACATGGTTGATAAAAATAAACATGGCCACGGGTCGTCCGTTTTTGTAATGGATGATTTGATCACTATTTGATAGTGATTGACTTTTTATGAAGAAAGATGTAATGGCTACCATGAGATAAAATAGGATCATATTAGGAGAACAAATACTATCCCATAGAGATCAAGGATATCCTATGAGGGTAACACACTTATGAAAAGGTTATTGGACGAGCACTGAGTAGTTTCTTTCGTAATGGTTAGTCGTTGAGGAGAGCTCGGTCACGATACTATAGTGGAATGATTTTGTGACTAAATGAGTTTATATTTAACAGGCGAAAAGTTAGAACTTCATTATAAATCATTTCAACCTCAACTACATATGTCCAATTGGTCACTCTATTAGCTTGTTAAAATTAGAAATTAATTACATGTTTGAATAGAAATGAATGGAATGAATAGAAAAAGATAAATGGGAAACGTTTAGGAATGATTATGGTTTTCTCTTAAATAGATAAATGGAATCATCTGGAAATGAATGTAGGTTTCCAAAAATGAAAATGGAAACAAAAACTTGCAATCCTATATAAGATTACTTAAAAAATGATGGAAGAATGAGTTTATATTTTTGGATTATTTTGAAGCTCGAAAATGAAAATAAATCATTCGGTCAAAATGAACATGTTGAGTTGTGACATATTGAACGAATTTCTCAAAATTTTATCAAAGGTAAATCGTCAAAATTTTATCGGAGGTAAAATTGTGGTGAGAAAATGATTTAATACGTAGATATTAAAGTTTATTCTGGAAAATAGAAACCTGAATCAAATTTGATCATATTACAAAGCACTGGGTCAAAAAGGGCCCAAGTACTCTTAATTGGACCCAACGTGAGAGAGGACAAAAAACTCCTCTTGGACATGAATGTGGGGCAACCTTAGTAGGAATACTAGGTAAAAATGTCCACATTTCCCCTAATCTAAGTAGGATGTTATTTTTCAATTTGAAATAAACCACCAACTCAACAAGGGTTCTAACTTCTTTTCTTATAAATAGATAACACCGGCAAAGCTATTTACACAACTTTTGAGAGATTGTTATTCTACCGAAAAATAGAGAGAATTTATTCTCAACTTATAAACATATTTTTCATAATAATAATTTTACCAATTTTTATTAAAAAATAGAGAATTTATGTTTTCACCCCAAAAGGAAAACTGTTTCTAGTTCTATGTTTTTATTCAATTGGTTCAAGCCCACACTCGAAGTAGTTTGTGATATGAGAATGTCGGAGAAGATCATTTGGTTGAAAGTCGAAAAACATCAAGGATCCGCTTATCTAAAAACACAAGTATGAATTCGGTTAAGGTTTATTTTATAAATATCACAAACTAGGTCGATTTTCAAAATTTTAATTTTTCGCTATACAAAAAAAGGGTTTCAAATCGGGTTTTTTTTCCAACAATTATATGCTTAGCTAGTTTGTTTTCCCTTTTCCTTGTAGATCGTCACCTTATGAAACACATCAAGCCGGATTATCTAGAAGCTTACACTATCACTGAATCAGTAATTATATGATCATTTTGAGTCTAGGGTTGTGTGGCATGTATATAAGTGACTTGATGTGTGCCTTATGTGAGTGTTTACAACTTGTCAAGTTTAACTTAACTATTTCATATAATGTGTTGATTTGGTGTTTTTATTCATATATGGTGTTGGACATATATGTACACCATGTTTAAAGATGCGATGATCTGTAGCTATGTGTGTGGCATGTGGAATGACATAAAATAAGGTAGAAATGGTAGCTTGGTTAGTAAGCAAATGAGAGAGTTATGTATTTAAAAATTGATACTTGAAATGTACTAGTATAAGGTGACTTAATCTTGATTGATGAAGTTCATGTTTAAGGTCTGTAAACTATAGATATGTTTATGTGCATAAGTGTATGTATATCAATTAAAATGGTAAGTTTCATTGTGGCAAGGCATAGGTAAAGTATGGTAATTGCTTGACTTGGTTTTTAGGTTGAAATGACATTAAATGGTTTAGGTCTAATTGATAGATAAGTTTTGATTGTTTTTATAAGAAGTAGAATTTGAATGTTTGAACTTGTTTGACATGTTTATATTATGTTTTGAACCAAATTATAGTGAAATTTGTTGAATATATTGATAGGCTTGATTGGAATCTTTGAATTTGGTACCAAATTGTTTTTCTCGATGACTAACCATCCTCGTCACAAAGTTCGTTGATAGTAAGTGACGTCGCGACGTCAAATGGCACGAGATTGTGACATGACTTATTATTTTGATGACGTCACGATGTGGAAGAGATGATGCCACGACATTGTCCCTAAACTTTTAAAACTTTGCAATTTGTCCTATTTCGTGCTCGAGTTGGCAAAAGAGCTTCCGTAAGCTTGTTTAAGACCCAAAAATGATTGTTTATTATAAACTGGACGTGATTGATGCTTAGCATATATTATTGAACAATTATTGTGTGTTTGATTGTAGTTGCTCGGGCAACGAAAGTAGAATCTTGTAACTTAGACCTAGTGATCAGGTCGAGCGAGCGGTATTACAAATCATCCAACCATCACACTAATATATATGTCCGAAGTATAAATTGCGCTCCACGTTTCATTGGTATAAACCAAAGTAATATGTGCTCTGCACCTCATCAGAACATTCGAAGTATAATATGCGCTTCACGCCTCATTGGTATAAACTGAAGTAAACCCTGGACACTAATCTTATGGCATGCCAACTATATCTGACACTACCCAAGACAGTTAATAAGGTAATCAATTATCCAAACATTTATATTCATAATCACATATCATAGTTTCGTATAATACTCATTTGCACCATGCTCATCTCAATTCAATTCACAACATTCTATATCATCACATACTAACCGAATCATGAGTCGAGTAGGATGTTTACCTCAAATAAGCTAGTTTATAACAAGACATATATATTGAATTCAAATCATGAAAGTACAAACCATAATCGTCTACGACCCTCGCATTTCCTTTCTTTTGGGATAACCAACGTCGTCTTTAACCATGTTCGATAATTCAATTACAAAAATGATATTAGTTTCCACTCAATCACATGAAAAACATATAATCAAACATTTTTACATTTTATTCATTCTAGTCCCTATACCCAAAATACTCATTTTTTTTATTTGATAGCGAAACAAAATCTAATTTCATATCATTCCATTAGGGACCTTGTACTTTTAATCTACAACATAAATTCTTAACAACTTTCAATTTATTCAATTTTGTCCCTAATGTCAAAATTAACTAAATTTTCAATTCCAAACTAATTTTACTATCTTCTAATACAATCTTAACTAAATCTAAGCTTAACAATTACATATTCATCATTTAAAAGCTTGAATTTAACCAAATTCTCTCATGGTAACATATCATACACTTGATAATTTTACAATCTAATACATGTGTCTTCTAACTTAAGTTCTAATGAAAAAAAAATACATATAATTCTTTAAGAAATCACATGCTTACCTTAATCAATTTTGGACCAAAATGCAAAAGTGAAAAAAAAAAGAGCGGAAATTTTCTTTCTTCTTAATGGTAGAGATGATTCAAATGGGAAGAAAAGATTAATATCTTTCATCTTTCCACTAACTTTTCTATTTATATCAAAATTAAGTTAATCTTAATTAACTAAGTTTAACCTTTAAAACATAATTAATCTAATAATTAATCCTTTTTAATGCAAAGTAAGTGGATGAACATCAACATCCGCTAATTCCATTAACATTAATGGTTAATTAACCATTTGATCATTTGGTTGATTTCTAATTGGGTCCTTGTGCATTTTTCAATTTAAAATTCAATAATGATTAGACTTTTACAATTTAGTCCCTAAAATTTAATTAATGCTTTTCTCAAGTTAATTTCTCGATCATTTACTAATATATTTTCATGCTAACTTTATTAATTCTTCTATTCATGATTCTACTGACCCTATTTACGGAATTGAGTTCTAAAACCATATTTCCCGACATTATCTAAAATTTGTGTCATTACATAGAAGCTCCCTCCAACAACCCCAAATGGTACAAATCAATGAGAAGATATAAACACTTGTTATATTCAAAAGCAAATATTTAAATGTTTTATATTTTTTTCTTCTTATATTCAAATTTCATTTATAAACACTTGTTGGGTTGGATTCTTATTCTTTGTTCAAATGTTTATTTGTAATTGAGGGTGCCTAATATTATAAACAAAATCAATTCCTTTGAGATATTATTTATTTTTTGTTATTTTATTTCTCTTATTTATAAGAGTAATTAAGATTTTTGGGTAGAAAATTTTAAGGGATTTTAGAGGCCATGCCTTTGCCTTCAAAACGAATATGAGATTTATGTTCATGCGGAAGTGACGATATTTTAAAAAGTGATATTAAGGTTAACAAAATAAGATGAACATGTTAAGGTTTGACTCAACCCTAAAACTACTTTTTCCATTTAAATTAGGTTTGGAGCGGGTTGGGTTTTTTTATTGAAAGCTTGAGGAATAGTTTAGATACAATTCACTTATCCAAGTCGGCCCATCAATTTCCTTTTTTATTTATTGAATTTGTCGGTTACTTTTTTTTATTGAAAGTTTTTATGTTTAAAGTTTTATGTGTATAACTACACCAAATTAAAGTTCATATACCAAATTGCACATTAAATCAAAATTCATGTATAATTTTGGTATTTATCCCTTCTTAAAATGAATCAATTAGTGAATTGAAAAAGTAGTGGAGGTTAATTGAAGCCAAACCACTATAAATTATTTTTTTAAGCTTTCATTCCATCATTTTTATACAGAATTCACCCCTATTGGTGTTTATTAATGAGCTTTACAAGCATATGTAGAACATGTAAAAATTTAAACAAATACGTATAAATTGCATAGACAATTTTATACCTAACGTGTTAAAAAAAAATACAATACCATTAAAATTTAAAATAATTATTTTTAGTAAAGCAAATTTAAGCTATCTATATTATAATAAACTAACAAATATCTAAGAATTTAAAATTTGATAAATGTATTTTAAATAGGCTTTAACTTTATTTATGACATCTAATTGGTTGATATAATCTTACAAAAATTAAAATTTCAAATAAGCTCACGGTATTTAATGGCAAAAAATATCAAATTTATGCATAAATATTGATTTAATATTTAATTTAATATATAAATTTAATTTGATATAATTATACACGTAAAACTTGAATTATGGTACATATATATATATATATCAAACTTTGATTTTAATTCAATTATAAACATTTGAATAAATGAAAACACATATTTATTTTTATATTAGATTAATATAATTATTTGTGTATGCAATATATCAACATAAAATAGTGCTAATTCAATAATGTTTTTATTAATTTAATCATAATTCCATATATAAAATCACACAAAATTAAAAATTTATGTATAACATTACACGTTACATCAGAGTTAATGTATAGTTTTGATATTTTTCCTATTTAATAATTATTAGATTATACACAAACTTTAACTCTGGCCAGGCCTGGCCCAATGAGCCCAAAGTTGCTAAAGGGAGTCCTTTCAAATGGAGGGTGGTCAAAGCTCAAAGGACTAAGCTTTTCCAATTGCCATGGATATTAAGTAATTATTTTTTAAAACAATTTCTCCCAAAAAAAGAACCTCTTTTCTTCATATAATCAATCGACTGCTTTTTTTTCAACCATTCGTCTACTACATAATTACGTCCCCCCTTTCCCCCCAATTCCCTTCTCCGATTCGATTCTTCTTTAGCGATAGGGTTAGGGTTTCTTTCATTCGACTACTTTTTCTTCATATTGCTGGTACGCTAATCCTTTTATTTTCATTTTTTTTTTTGCGTGATGGATTCATCTTTTCCAGTACTTTCAATTATTTGCGATTTATTTTAGTTTTTTAAAAATATATTTTGATTGATCGATTACTTGGCTTTGTTTTTTTTTTTTGTGGGTGTCGTGAGGTTTGAGGTGACATTGTTTAGAAATTATGTTTTTCGCTGATTTTTGGGTCTTTTTTTTTGCTTTGTTGTTAGGGTTCTTTTGTTCAATGTTTGACCTTTATATCTTGATATATGGAAGGTTGAATTGTTTATTGTCAATTTTCATGCTAGGGTTTGATTGCTTGATTTTCCTCGGTTTTTTCGTCAATGCTAGGGCTTTTACAGGTTTTAATTTGAAGAAATCTTAGCTCCTCTCTTTTTTTTACAACAATGGAGCGCAAGACTATTGAATTGGATCAGGGATGGGATTATATGCATAAGGGGATCACAAAGCTGAAGAGGATTTTGGAAGGGCTGCCGGAGCCTCCATTTAGCTCAGAAGAATATATGATGCTTTATACGTATTCCTCATTGCTTATTTTCTTCTTTTTTTCTAATATTGTTTTTTTGAGCTGCTTATTATTTTTTAATTATCTGGTATCTTTACTATAGGACTATCTACAACATGTGTACTCAGAAGCCACCTCATGATTATTCTCAACAGCTTTATGACAAGTATCGAGAGGCATTTGAAGAATATATTACTTCAACGGTAAGGAATTTGGTGTTACGTCAGTTACATATTTGGGTGCTGACTACTGGTCTGTGTTGCTCTGTAGGGAGATTAGTATTTTATGTAAAAGTAATGTAGCTGGCCCTCTCTTTCTGAAAACTTACTGGAATGCTTATTGCATAAGAGATGGATTTGACCGACATCTTTTACAGTGCCTATCCCTGCAACTGAAAGGAATGCTAGGATTCAATCACTCTATTTAAGCTTCCATGTTCAGATAATTTTGGTTGCATTTGTTTGAGACTTCATAGATTAGTTAATTGTTTTTAAGCTTTATGGTTTTATTGTTTGATATTTCTGTAAATTCTAGTTTTTCTCAAATAGATTAGTTAATCTGTCCATCTACTTTGGTGCTTTCTTTTTTTCTCTCTCAAATTTCATCTTTTTTGTCATTTCAGGTATTGCCATCTTTAAGAGAGAAGCATGATGAGTTCATGTTGAGGGAACTTGTTAAAAGATGGGCCAACCATAAAGTAATGGTCAGGTGGTTATCGCGCTTCTTCCATTACCTTGACCGTTACTTCATTGCCCGGAGGTCACTCCCTGCGCTTAATGAAGTTGGGCTGACCTGCTTCCGTGATCTGGTTTGTCATAAGTTCTTTAAGAACACCTTTATCCAATGCTGGTTCTGCTGTAATGAACTGGATTTTGAGAGTTAGTTGCCTATTATTTCCTATAAACTTTTAACTGTGTATGATCTGTTTTACTCATTTCAGGTATATCAGGAAGTGCATGAAAAAGTCAGAGATGCCGTAATTGCCCTTGTAAGTTTACATCATTGTGTCATGGTTAATTGTATATAGGTTACATTTTGAATAAAAAAACTAAGAGGAGTGGTTACTTTATCAGATTGATAAAGAACGTGAGGGAGAACAGATAGACCGAGCATTATTGAAGAATGTCTTGGGTATTTTTGTTGAGATTGGCATGGGACAAATGGATCGTTATGAGGATGATTTTGAAGAAGCCATGCTTCAGGATACTGGTGCTTACTATTCACGGAAAGCATCAAGCTGGATTGAGGAAGACTCTTGTCCGGATTACATGTTGAAGGCAAGTGCTTAAGTGTTCCTGTGTTTGTGGTTTTTATAGGTTAAAGTTTTTTACCCTGATTAACCCTAGATGGTTCTCATAGCATTTATTTTAATGATAATTGCAGTCTGAAGAATGCCTGAAGAAGGAAAGGGACAGAGTGTCTCATTACCTGCATTCAAGCAGTGAGACGAAATTGTCAGAGGTCAGTTGAATGGTTGGAAATTTATAGGTTAATAAAGAGCTTTTTCTGTGAGCTTAAGTTGGCTTGAAGGTGCACCTTCGTTTTTAGAGAAAATCTGTTTGTCTTCCATTGGAGCAGACATAAATGGCTACTTTTTGATGTGTGAAAGTTTTCATTAGCATACATGATAGAAGTTATGTGCATTCTCTTTAGGTGGCAACTATATATTTCTTTCTGTTTGCTTCCATTTACCTAGAAATTGAGATTCCACATTGTTTTTATATTTAATTACATGGAATACTGTAATAAGAATTAACATAGTTTTCCTATGAAGAAAACTCTATAATTTCTAGAGCATTCTATTTATAGCTGTTTATTCTGTATGTAGAAAGTGCAACATGAGTTGTTGGTCGTGTATGCAAATCGGCTACTTGAAAAGGAGCACTCAGGATGTAGGGCCTTGCTTAGAGATGACAAGGTATTATTCAACCTCATTTTTTGCTAGCAATACTTGGCTTCTGGCTATTTGGTTTAGCAAATATATATTAGATACTTATTTGACTTTTGTTACATCCTGCAGGTAGAGGATCTTTCTAGGATGTACAGGCTTTATTGTAAAATACTTCGAGGCTTGGATCCTGTTGCTAATATATTCAAGCAGGTGTGAATTTTCTGCTTGTTCTATTCTGTGAGATAAATGGCCATAATTCTCATGTTACTCTTATGATTTTACTGAATCTGAGTGCTTTCTTTTTGCAGCATATTACTGCTGAAGGTACGACCTTGGTTCAACAGGTTGAAGATGCTGCAAGTAACCAGGTTAATTTTGTTTTCCTTCTCTGATTGCTATTATGATTGTTGAATACATTTATTGAATTTTCTCTGTATTAAAGATAATTCATGAATTTGTTTTCTGGATACTAATTGTGTTCTTGTGAGGGGATGAAATCATATTCTTTTAGATATGAAGGGAACATTTAAGCTAGCAGTGCCAGTCAGATTTTTGTTTCTTTCTTTCTTTTTTTTTTTTTTTGGGGGGGGGGGGGTTGGAATCAACTACATCTGTAACTGTGGGGTTTGTGCAGTTCTCTTAAAGTTTGATATGCCTTTTTGACTTGTCAACTGCAAACTTTCCTTTGTTATTTCTCTTTGGGGGAAAAAGTGGGAAAAATACTAAAACTACAGACTAAGATTTCCCCATCATCGAGAAAAAAGTAGAAGATAATTTGTTTCTAATACCTAACCTGTTTCTGGTTTTAAGTGCTAATTGTTGCTCATTTCCACAGGCCTCAAGTTCTTCAGGTGTGCAGGAGCAGGTACATATCCCAACTTTTATTGCTATGGATTTTCTTGAAGCAGTATAGATATTGAGAACTTGTATGCTATTATCAGGTCCTTATCAGGAAGATAATTGAGCTTCATGATAAGTATATGGCATATGTGACTGACTGTTTTCAAAATCATACTCTCTTCCACAAGGTCAGTGTTGTAAATAATGGTACCTAAATGTCTATTATGCATCATGTTCCAACATTTCCCCTGAACCATGCTTTTTTGAATTGTTCATAGGCCTTGAAAGAGGCTTTTGAGGTATTCTGCAACAAAACTGTTACTGGCAGCTCGAGTGCGGAGCTTTTGGCTACTTTCTGTGATAATATCCTCAAGAAGGGTGGAAGTGAGAAATTAAGTGATGAAGCGATTGAAGAAACACTTGAGAAGGTAGCTTATCAATTCAATGTTAAATTTTTGGCGATCTGAAATTGATTCTGAACTATCTGTTTGGTTTCTGCAGGTAGTTAAGCTACTTGCCTATATTAGCGATAAAGATCTCTTTGCAGAATTCTACAGGTGAGGGTTTTTTTTTTTTTTTTTTTTTTTTTTTTTGTCAATGAGTTTCACATCACTTGTCAAGAAAGGGGGGAAAACCAGTAATGGTTGTAACTTCTCCTGGTACATTTTGATCCTACCTTCATGACATGCAACCATTGACAGGAAGAAGCTTGCTCGCCGACTGCTTTTTGACCGTAGTGCTAATGATGATCATGAAAGGAGTATTCTGACTAAACTAAAGCAGCAATGTGGTGGACAGTTCACCTCAAAGATGGAAGGCATGGTGAGTTGACCTGTGTTTCTCTAGTTTATTTGTCTGCATTTATTATGGTTTTAATTGTGATGGAACTTCTGTTCTACCATCCTAACAGGTCACAGATCTGACATTGGCAAGGGAAAACCAAGCTAGCTTTGAGGACTATCTTAGGAACAATCCTGCTGCACACCCGGGGATTGATTTAACAGTTACAGTTCTTACTACAGGATTTTGGCCGAGTTATAAATCTTTCGATCTCAATCTCCCTGCTGAGATGGTAATGACTTCAAACAAGTTATTGTATGATGATGGTATTAAATATGTTGCTCTGTAGTGTATTTGGAAGTTTTATTTATATTTAGGAATGTCACTGTTTCAGGTCAAGTGTGTGGAAGTTTTCAAAGGATTTTATGAAACAAAAACAAAGCACAGAAAGCTTACATGGATATACTCGCTGGGAACTTGCCACATTAATGGCAAGTTTGAACACAAAACTATTGAACTTATTGTTTCTACTTATCAGGTAAGCAGAGATTCTGTAAACTATGTACCTTTTAATCAAACATATTTATGTTTGTGTCTTGATGTGTTCTCTTCAACATTGATCATAGAATCTAACTTCCGAGTTGCCTATGTAAACAGGCTGCTGTCCTACTGCTCTTCAATACTTCTGATCGCCTGAGCTATTCAGAGATTATGGCTCAGTTGAACTTGACCCATGAAGACTTGGTTAGATTACTGCATTCGCTGTCATGTGCCAAGTATAAGATACTAAGTAAAGAGCCAAACACAAAAACCATCTCCCAGAGTGACTACTTCGAGTTCAACTCTAAGTTCACCGACAAATTGAGGAGGATTAAGGTCTCTAGCAGTTTTTACAATTCCTCTCTTTTTATATTTATTTGCATTAAGAAGATTTTAACTCTGTGTTTCATCCAATGTATAGATTCCTCTCCCTCCTGTGGATGAAAGGAAGAAAGTTGTTGAAGATGTCGATAAAGATCGCCGTTATGCTATTGATGCTGCAATCGTGCGGATAATGAAAAGCAGAAAGGTTTTGGGACACCAACAGTTAGTTTCGGAGTGTGTCGAGCAGTTGAGTCGCATGTTCAAGGTATTATTATTATTATTATTAACCCTTCGTCTGCAGTTAATAGTTTTATAAGAGAACGACATTAGATGCGCATATATATATATATATATATATATATTGGTGGTTGCCTAATAGACATAATATGTGGAAATTGCAGCCTGATATTAAAGCCATAAAGAAGAGGATGGAAGATCTCATCACAAGAGACTATCTGGAGAGAGACAAGGAGAATCCAAACGTGTTTAGGTACTTGGCCTGAATGGTACATTGGATGGATATAAATGGGGGGGGGGGGGGGACACGAAAGCTTTTCCTCTTCTTTTTTTTTTTTTTTTTCTTTTCTTTTGGTATGTAAAGATGAAGAAAGTTTTAATTTTAACTATTGAAATTTTATTTAGTGTTCACTCTAAATTTTCATTATTACATGAGTAGACCTTCGTTTTTCAAGGGAACTCTAAATGCGGAGTTTTGTTTTCTTCATGTTTTATTTAAAATTTTGATCATAAAAAAAGATTAAAATATAATTAATTAATTTACAACCAGTGTTTATATGCACAATTAAGGAATAAATTGCAAAATAATCATGTAAGGGTTAAAATACATTTAGAATTTAGTTTTTTTATCTTTTAAATTTTAAAATTTAAATTTAATAGTAAAAATGATGATATAGCTTTCTAGAGAGTAATTTTGATAAATCCTTTTTATTTCAAATGTTACACCTAGACAGAAACTTGAACCGAATTTTTAACTTTATCCAAAGTATTGTTTCATAATTGTCATGACTTAGTAGCTCTCTTGTACGATGTACACAAGCTGTTTTGTCATTAAGAATATTTTGGGTTGGACTTATATGGTTATATATCTATATTATAAAATATAAATATATTTTAAATAATTTAAAATAATATAAAATAAGTCGATTTGTTGGGTCAGTTTGATTTCGGGATTCAAAAATCGATAACTCATCAGATTAATCAATTAAACTAAGGTCTAAAACGACCAAAGCGCCCCACCTGACTAAACCGAATGGGTGGGGGAGCTTTGTTAATACCAACAATTGTTCTTCTCTTAAGTATCATAGGATTAGAACTTTCTTTTCGCTAGTAAATTGAGAATTCTTATAGAAATTTTTCAAGGCACCAAAATTAAAGCAGAAGCAACTCAAAACGAAAGAGTAACAAAAGAACAGAATGTCTCTATTTATAGTTGAACTCCCTCAATACTAACGGTACAGATTGAATTACATCGACGGTTGAGATTAGAGCTTATTTACAATTGAGATTCTTAAGGGATTGACTCAATCCTTTAATACTACAAAATCAAATCTTATCATATTACATATCTTCTAAGATTAGTTTTCCTATTTATCATGGTAACCCTAAATTTCTTTAAGTACTTCACTTGGCCACTAAGGCTTGAAGTAGATGGGCTTCTCTACATGTTCCACGAATCGGGTTAATTTAAGTGGGTTAAATGAGCCTCATTTAATCAATTAGTCTCCGTGAGATGCTTTTTGTGCAATTGTCACAATCTTTGATCTGCAACCCGTGACATAAGAATATGGTTGATGATTTTAGTGTAGCTTGTGGAGAAGAAGTCAACAATGGGAAATTGAATATCTTCTTCTTAGCCAACACCCCTTTCTCATTCCCGAAATTTAATCAAAGATTGTATTTAGGGACCTCATCATTCAGTGAATTTCATCACGACTTCAAAAATCTTGACGTCGCAATGCCACTCGCTGTTGATCAAAGTCACGACGTCTGGGACTTGTCATCGCGACATTGCCCTTGTTTTGAAAAAAATCCATTTGATACGTATTTCACACTTCTTACCAAACATATTTATACTTTCATATGATTCTTCCAATTTCAACAAAACATTATCCCATGCCAATCTATACCAATCAAAAGAAAATAAACATTTGAAATCAAGCATCCAATATGTCACAAAACACATTATTAACATCTTGGAAATCACAAAACACATTATTAACATCTAGGCATATCCCAGCCATTCTTCAACCTGGGCATACCAAATAAAATCCAACCCTGGAACGTTAAAACTTTAATGGCAATCTTCATTGTTAGTTATAGAGTCAAACTGGATTAATTACAGGCAAAGCGGGGTGTGATGGCGTTAAGCAGCAATCATCTTTTCTTAATGTACAAGAAAAAGGAATAGTTACAAATTAAATTTTAGGCTGAAAGTAGTCCCTTGAAAACTTTAATATTTTGGTGCACCAATGTCTAATTCTAATGTAAAACAAAGGAATATGTGAACCGCAAGAGAAATGGAAAATGTTGTCATTTTAACTTTGCGTATCCAACCAAGGTTGCGATTCAATATTAGAACCAAATGTGTAACACCTCTATCCTATATCTGTTGCCAGATTAGGGTTACGGAGTGTTACCGAGCAAAATAGAACATTTAACTTCTCAACAAACATAATTTTACAATTAAATGCTAGCTTTTGTCAAATAATTCAGTTCATGACATACACGCAAATATAGGCCTTAGATTGAGCCTACGAGGCCCTAAGAATAGTTTGAGAACAATCTGGGATCAAATCGAAACAAATCAAAAAATTTTAGAAAAACTTGAAAATTTAGAAAACAGGGGTCACACGGCTGTGTGACCAGGCCGTGTGACATAACCCAAATTGTGTGAACATTCGAAGTCAATACACATGACCATGTCCCAGCCCAAGTGTCCACCCGTGTAAGTATGCTAAATAGGGTTACACGGCCGTGGCGCAGGCCATGTGCCAAACCGTGTGTGTATTCGAAGTTGGGTCACACAGTCGTGTAGCAAGTCGTGTGCCAGACTGTGTTACAAACTATTTTGGGACACACGACCGTGTGACAACCCGTGTGCAGCACATGTTACCTCTAAAACAAACCAAAATAAGCCTAAATCTTGCACATCAAGACATCCCACTTCCACAAGCCTTAAGATGACCAAACCACATAGCAACATACCTGAAATATACCATTTCAAACAACCTATAAGACCTAAGCAATATGTCATTCAAAGGCACCGCAATTAATAATCATTCAAACAAATAACCAACCAAGAAGGCACTTAACATTAGTTATCTTTTCATGCTCAATCCATCAACCAATTTGGCCAAAATATAAACATACACATCAAGTTACCATTCCAAAGCATCATTACCTAATTCTTAACATTAAGGATTACTTAACCAAACCATTTAACTAGAAATATCATCATAACATAACATTTTAAATATCAACAACAAAAACTTATATACATGCCACATCCCAAAATAAAATACAAAAGCTACTAAGATGACTGGATAGTGTGAGCTCTAATTCAATCCGTCCAATCAGTCCGCAAATTGGTAACTACAAAAGAACCACAAACAAGTAAGCTAAATAGTATCTTCATAATCTAAAACACTAATTAACTTACCTTAAACAAAATATATATATTCAAGTAGCTAATTTATAATTCTTGATAGCCAAATACAAGTTCACAAACCACATTAGTATTGGTTCATATATCCAGTATATCATAATAACCCCTTCTCAAATTAATTACCATTGTCATATACCACATTTCCTCAATGTAATTATCCACACATGTAAGTAAGAGATTTATTGTAACATTTTTCACTTACAAATACCATGAATATGCAATAACAGTTAAGCACATAAATAAGTTTTAATTCGATTAACACATAGCCCGATGAACTAAGTAATTTGACTTGGATACTCGGGTAACTACACCACACCAGAGGCATCATAAATGCGTAACAGAAGCACCGAAGTGTAGACAAAGGCACAAATGTGCAATCAGAGGCACCGAAGTACAAACTCGTACAAGCACGTGTTTAAACCTTATTGGCATGCCAATCTTATCCTAAGCATTTACTACGTTCAACTGGGCATTATACGTAAATTCATTACATTTATACATATTCATCATTCAAAGGCACTTTATTAATTTTCGTAATCATACTAGGAAACTGTTAAAATTCATTCCCTGAAATCACAAGAATTTCCACCACCAATTATTCATTTTCATATGTACTTATTTGCAACATTTAATAGTAAGTAGGTAACTAATGAAATTTCACATACATACAATTATCTAGTAAACAATGATATAATTATAAAAAAACATCCATCTATATATATTACACTATGAACTTACCTATAATCCACTTCAAATTAAAGTGCAGAGACTACTACGCAATTTTCTCTTTTCTTCGGTTATTGTCTTTTTGACTCAGTTCTTGATCTATATAGTAATTAAATTAAATCTATTAAATTCACATCCATTTCACACTCAATTCAATGCATAAGACCCTTAACTTTTCATTATTCACACATTTACCCTAAACTTTTACATTTCTTACAAATTAGTCCCTAAACCCCAAAATTCTAAATTTAACAAAATTTTACAACTTCTCATGCTAACCGAATTTTAACCCATTCATTTACAGCCCACAATTATTATAAATTCTCAAAAATTCCCTATCAATTTTAATATTCAATCAATTTAATCCTTTAATCAAAAACTAACAATTTTACTTTACACATTAATAATAATCAACAACCAATATCTCAAATCCATCATTAAAATCATAAACAAAAAGAAATCATCAATGGTGAAATAAAAAACTCTTAACATTTTCAAAAACAAAGATACGGGTTAGTTGGACCTATAATACTCCCTAACCCTAAACCATCGTCAGAACAGGGTTATTAGACATTTTACAGAAATTATACTAATAATTAACATACATATTATAAAGCATTCATTAAGTCCCTTTCATGGACCCTCGAGGCCCAAAATATGTGTTAGAAGTGAATCGGGACTTGTTCGAGTGCTCCGAAAATTTTTCGTGAAATTCCAAACTTTTTCCCAAGTGCAGGGCTCACATGCCCATGTGGACTAGGGACACACCCGTGTAACCATATAACACACCCATGCAGACGAGCCGTGTAGCTCACACAACCATGTGACATACCAATGTCTTAGGCTGTGTGGTCACACACGCCCTTGTCCCTTACCCGTGTAACCCTCTGACTTCCATTCCATAAACAAATTGGATTCACACGGCTAAGTCACACGGCCATGATACACACCCATGTTCAAGGCCGTATCCTTCACACGGCTGAGACACATGCCCGTGTCCCTACCCCTGTGCTAAAACCTGGGCATTCTGTTTCAAAATTTAAAGATGCAGGGGACACACGGCTAGTTCACACGCCCGTGTGCCAAGTCGTGTGGACTCTATATGAGTCTTTTATAACGTCCTAACCAACCCTGCAATTTCAAACCAAAACCAATCGAATACAATTATCGCAACCAATACAATTCATGTTTAAATACACCTAATTCATACCTAAACATCAACTTGAGAATTGTCTCAATGAACATTCATTCATTTCTTATTCAAACTTAATATCAAATGTCATAACAAACTTTTACTATTTCATTTAGCCAAATCCAAAAACATTATAACCATTTCTTTGCAACCAAAACTCATAAGACCCTTGTATATGACCTAGGTACATGCCACATTTACCAAAAAGGAATAATACATCACCAAAGTTTCGCTGAGGTCGGGATTGCTCTGGATGCTGAACCGGAACGCTTGACTTCTACTAGCCTGCGCACGGAAAACAACCGTACTTTGAGTATGAACATACTCAGTGGTATTACCATAATTCAAATTATAATAACAAATAATAAGTTTTATATAACTAAACATCAAACATATAAGAATATCATTTATATGCACTAATTCATACTTTGTCTTTTATTCTTCAACAATAGCAATTCATCTATTGTTATCATATATCATCAAATTTGAGCTTCATACATGTCATGAACCATTGATTCATTCTTTCAATCACATAGTTCAATTTCAATTCACAATTAATTTTTCTCATTTCATTTCAATAGCTCGATCAATCAAATTCATTTGAATGACCATTTCATTTATTTTCCCCTATTAACATGACTTGGACCTTGGCGGATACACAGATCCAACCAAACACTCCAGTATGGCACTCAGTGCCTCATTGAATAATTCGAAGCAATATTTGACACCTATTGTCTCATCGGCCAAGCCGAAGAAAGTTGGTACCCAGTACCTCATCGAATCTATCCGAAGAAATATAGTGACACCTAGTGTCTCATCGACTCGAGGTCGAAGAATCCCTGAACTCTTCCAATCCTATGGCATGCCAGCTATATCTGATTCAGCCCGACTAGTTAATAGGGTATCCAAATCACTTTTCAATTTCAAATTTACTTTCAATTCAATCATAATTCAATTCAATTTCACTTTCATTTTCAATCATATTTCAATTTCAATCAATACATAGTTCAGATAATCACACTTTGATTCAATTTAATTTGATTCGCTTTTCCAATCAATATACAATTCACATATTCACACTTATAATCATCATCCAATTCAATTTTCATTCAACTCAATAACAATACTTACCTTGTATTTCACTTACCATACATATAAATTAACATTTAATAATTAATAGTTAATAACTTGAATTGTAGTAATACAAACCGGAATATTTCTCGAGTTTACTCCTCGTCCACTTTTTCCTTTTCTTTGAGTGTGATGTTAGCTACGAAAAATTAAGATAATTTCATAATCGTTAATACAATACTAATTTACATCTAATATTTGAATTTCCTATTCAATTTCTACCTTAATTTTAATTTAGTCCTAATTAAACTTATTCACTTTTCTATCTCAATTCATACTTTATTTCTACACAAATTCCAACCAAACTTAAACTTAACTATCTAATTTTCATCATAAAACCTTAATTTCAAATTTATTTCAATTTAGTCCCTACTATGCAAAACTTATAGCTTACTTTACAATTCAATCCTTAAACTAATTCCAACTAGAAATTCTATCAATTAAACCCTTAATTCATCAATTTATTCATCATGAATCATGTCTAAAATCCAATAACTTCCAAAATTTCAGAATCAATTCAATAAAACTTTGTTCTAAAGCTTCAAAAACATCAAAATTACAAAGAAAATGACTTAATCAACTTACCAATTAAAACTTAAAACCTCAAAACCCTATTTTCTCTTTTCTCTTTCTTTCTCCCTTTCTTTCTTCTATTTTCGTTCAAGCTTTCTGTTTCTTTTCTTTGCTTTGCTTTTTTTTCATTTACTGTATTTTACTTCTTTTATATATTATTATTTAATTAACATCTTATTATAATAATGTAAAATATCTTTATACTTAAATAATAAGTAAATATATATTTATTTTATAAGTGTGTAAATATATATTACACATGTATAATTTACAACCTTACATTTGTCTTTATTTAGTTTATTTCATAATATAATAATAATAATAATAACAATATAAAAATCTTAGATTTTTAAACATATGCCGCCACAAATTAAGCAATTGGCTTAATTTCTTATTTAGCCCCTTAAGTTTTTCTTTAATCTATAATTCAAATTTTACCCTTTATTCAATTTAGTCCTTTTTACTAATTACTGCTAATTAAATCAAATTCACCTAACTAAAACCTAATTAAACATACTACTAGTCTCGTAAATATTTCTAATAAATATTTATGAACCCCTTTCACTAAAACAAAGGCTTGATAATGTACTTTTCTGATGCCCGTGAATTTTGGGTCATTACAGGACCTAGATGCAACGATCTCAAAAACATAGAAATTACTAAAAATGGTAACAAACTCTTCCCATACAAGGTTACAAACTAGCCGAAACTCCAAATCCGATGTTTTAGCATTCAACTTTCGGTGGAAAAATCCACTAAGGAAGAAGATGAATGTTTTATTTGATTTATTTCTTAAGTTAAAATTATTAAATTACATACTTACCCTTTAATTAAACATATATTTTAGCTAAATTCTATCCTTAAACTGTCCATATTAAACAAGAATGGTACAATTCCCAATTAAACCATTCCACTTATAGGATTTACACCACTTAATCACTATAATTCAATTATAACTAGATTTTTACATCAATTACAATTTAACCCGTTTTCTTAAATTAACTAGGCAAATATTAAAATTTCTTCACCAAAATTTAATACGACTCTAATGTAACTCCATAAACATTAATTAAATAATAAATTACAACCTCATGTATCGAAATTATGATCCTGAAATCATTGTTTCTAACACCGCTGAAAAACAACATATTACAAAATGAGTTGGAAATCCCTCTAACCAAAGCACTATGCCTATGCCTATGTCTTTTCTGTTAGATGAGTCAAATGTTTGGGGAAATCCTGTCAGGAATATCATCCTTCTCTTTCTTTAGAGAACAAAATAATAATACTTCACTAGTTGATAAAACTACTATGGATTAGAAGTCCAATTGCATGTTGCTCTCTTTACTCAAAAGAATATAAACTAGTCTCTATATATTAAATTAAAGAATAAATTGATCATTTCTATTAAAATTTTCATCCATTTGTATTGTTAAAAACTAGAATGGTTGGCGGAATAACTAGACGGTGACATATGACGTGCCAATGTACTTTATGCTTATGTATAGGAATCAATTTTTAATAACATAAGTGGATGAAATTTTTAAGAAGATGATTAGTTTATTCTTTGATCTAATGTATAGGGACTAATTTACCCATTTTTTTGGTAGAGTAAGTAAAATGCAATTTGGCTCCTAGTATAGAGGTCTCCATGGTAGTTTTACCTTCACAAGTTTTATTTTTCTTTTGTCATAGATGGTTGATAGCAAGATAAATTCGTATCTTTAATATATTTATTTTTGGCTAATTATCAAATAAAATACTATTAAATTTAGATTTTTCTTATCAGGAATTAAGTTGGTGTATCGAATTCAAACTCTTACAAAAAGGAGCTGAATTGGAACAAAAAGCAAAGGGGGGGTTTGATTGAAAGATTGAAGATTCAAAGATGATTGGATAAAAATTGAAGAGTTGAAGATTTTTTTTTTAAAAAGTGGCTGGATAAAGATTGAAGGATTTTTTATATTGTTACAATTTTGTAATAGTTTAAATTATAGTTTAAATTTGATTTTTAAATTTTGAATTATTTAGTGATAATATTTAGTGATAATATTTAGAAAAAAATCTAGCTAAATTTTAGCACTAAAAGTGTGTATAAATACCTAGTGGCTACAGCCAATTGAACACACACTTGGCCTTTGGCATTTAATAAATTCTTTATTTTTTTCCTTACACGTGTTGCCATTTCAATTTTTTTCTTTTACTTTCAACCTTTTGGTTTAATTACCTTCCACGTCCCTTCCTCTTTCCATCCCCACAATTCCACAAATCTATTTTCAAAGCATGATTTTTTTCTATGATTAACTAAACACTTTTTAGCTTTAGCCTGAAAATTGCTCCAATAAAACAATCGTGAGATACAAGCCCACTCAAAAAAACCTCTCAACGCAATATTTTTTATCTCTCCGGTATATGGGATAGTACAAATTCATCCTTTAAATTTGATTCAGCTTTGATTCAAAAAGTGCATGTTGGGTTGGAGTTGTTTCACGTACAGTTGGGAAGACGAATCGGCCATGTTGTGTTTAAATTTCCATGAACAAAGTAGCGTGTCTAGGTGGAAAAATCTAGTTGGATTCCGTTAAGGGAGATAGAGATCAGATTTAAATGACCCACGTGGTTTTTCAGATCGTAAAGTTGTTGAAATCTTAAATTTTGAACATGTGTATCGCAATTAGAAATTTGGCAAAAGTCATTTTGCAGGTCATAACGGGATTGACTACATAAGGAAAAGTTAGCGATCGGGACATTCTTAGCCACTATAACCAGCTTATTGCTTGGAAGGGAAAATCTATTTCAATGATCAATTCAAGATTGGAGTACACCGAGACTAAGACTAAGCTTAAAAAAATATTTTATTTATCCATTTATTTTATTTTCTTAAATTTATTTAGTTTTTACATTTTTGAATCTGTTTTATTTTATTTTTCGTATTTTCTTCTTTTATTGTCTTAACAAATTTAAACTCCCCATTTTTATTTTTATTTTCAGCATTTTTACACATAGATCATGGGCACGGCTATGATTGCGACATCGATTCTAGTCACGGAAAAAGACGAAAATTAGATAGTCAGTCCCTGTGGATTCGACCCTAGTGCCCTATATTGCTAATTACTATTATTTTGTCGTAGGAATTTATATTATTTTATCGTAGAAATTTATATTTAGTGGTTTTGGTTTTGACGCCAATCAATGGTGCCTAAATTATACATGGTTACTTAAATTACTCCAAAACAATTCACACCATTAAAATAATTCTTAACCAATCATTTTGTGACACAAACATTTTTTAACTAAAAAATCTAAAAAAAAAAGTTGAATATTATTTCCTTAAACTTTTCTTTTTAAAAAAAATGCCTTAAAAACATGTTCTTTTTTTTTTTTTGTTTCCAGTGACGTAAAATTCAAGAACTCGTCAGAAAACTCATCCAAACCCAAATTTTGACAACTGAGAGCTTCTTTTTTGTTTTTAAACCTCAATTCAAAACCCATATATTATTTTTCTTAAAAATAACTTTCTTCATTTTCTAAGATATTTACAAATCAAAATTATTTAACAATTAAAACAAAATACATTAACATAAAAGAAAGAATCATGTGAGGAAGGAGAGAGTATAATAAAAATATTTGAAAAGTTCTTATTTAATATAATTTAATTTGATTTTTTAATAATTCAATTTAATTATATTTTTTAATTTATTTTTATTTTAAAAGAATCACGTGTCACAAATTTAATAATATTAACTTTTTAAATAATCTAAAAAAAAGCATAATTTAAGTACATTTTGTGTTTTTAAGCCATACATATACTATTATATAAATAGTTGATTAAGTCTAAACTTGGTTGAAAAATTATAAAAATTTAGTCTTTTATAAAAGGGATAAATATTAAATTTCCACATGAACTTTGTTAAATGCACAATTTAATACATGAACTTTAATTGGTACAATTATACACATGAAATTTGAAACGTGATTCATAGATAAACATTATTTTAACTTTGATTCAATTATACATATTTAAAAAATAAAATACATACATTTATTTTTTATATTGAATTAATATAATAATCTATGTATACGATATATAAATATAAAATGATACTAATCACCATTACTATGAATGGTTTGTAAAAATAAAAACATAAAATCAAACTTGCAGTATTTCTGTTTGAAGTTAAAAGCACCATAATTTTCAAAATCTTAACATTACTATTTCTACTAAAGTAATACATCAGTTTCTTATAAATATATTTTATATTGAATTACATTACTAAAAGCAGCTTCAAATTTCATGGATATATTGATTTCACCCTTCAATTTTATTGATCAAAAGTTGAAATAAATGTCATTGCTATGTACATACAGACAAGAAATGCAGCAAGTTCAAAAATTTTGTCACATTTTATATATATATATATATATATCAGCTCGAAATTAAGTGCCAAGATATTTTACAGTGAAATAGCAACAATAATGAAATAAAAGGTTAAAAGACTAACTAGCAATTTTGCTACAATAGTTTGATACATAACCAGCTTCGCTGCTTATGCAACTGCACATATTATTCAACCTGAAATCAAAACATATTGCATAATCAGCACTCACAATCACAAATTGATTCAAAGCTGTACATTGTACAAACATGAACTACTGATTTCAACAAAGAGATGTGTAAACCCTCATTAATATGAAGTTAGCTGCTGACCCCGAATATTTAAACATCGAACGATCATGTTTTTCAAATTTTACTTGATAAATAAATTCCTCAATGTATAAATCTGACTCTACGGATGTACACGCTAAGAATGTGAGATTTGCAAGGGCTTCTGTAGTCCACTAATGACAAGGGTTAATGAAATCCGAGCTTTTTTTTTTTTTTGGCAAGAGATTTAGCAGAGAATTGCAATTCAGTAAAAGAACAGTAGCGGCCACTGAAAGATTTGTTTTTTTACCTTTCAACATCAGAAGGCCAACTTGAATATAATAGAATGGTCTCTCTCCCACAAACAAAATCACTTGCTACCAGCCACATTCCACATAGAGAACCCTACAAAGAATATGTTTATGGTACGTAAGTATATATGGCCACAACATAAGAATGATTGGAAGAAATGGTATGCCAAAGTAAATATTAAGCAATCAAAAACAAACCTTTAAAGGGAAGAAAAGAAATAAAGAATTCCAGCAACCTTCTTTGGATCACTAGCACCACCAATTTCCTTTTTCTTCCTATGTTCTTTCAACTCATCTTGATTAATCAGAACTATATACAATGACAAGCACTACAACAGCTTACCTGCACAAATATGGATAAGGAAGGTGAAACTTAAAGAAAACATAAACAGAAAAGGAAATGGACAAGGATGAGGACAAAGGGAAAGAGAAAAGAAAAGAAAATTGACTTAATGCGTTAAACATTATTTTTTAAAGCAGGATGAGTCTCAGTGTAGCAGACCTGACTGCCAATTACGGTGCTCTGATTCATAGAACCGTCTTGGAAAGGAAATTAAAAGAGCTTGTTCCTTGTCAGAAAGCAGTTGAAGCTTGTGAAAAAATATACTGATAATCTCAGTTTTGTCTTGTATTGTACAAATGTACAGCAAGTGTTAGAAAAGAGGCACTTGCCAACTTGGAAGTGCTCAGGATTGAAGCAGGAAGGGCTGGCCAACCCTTCTTTTTCTGATCTAGAACTTCATACCCAAGGATATACCATCAAGATGAAACTTCCTCCTAGTATACAACCATCCTTTCCAACCAGATTTTTTTCCTTAATGGCTAATAGCTTCCATTGCCACTCGTACCAAATGTAGCACTCCCTCTATGTCTTGGAAGCTAAAATCAAGAGCCTTCTTCACAGAGGATAAAGCCTCCCTACTTTTAGCCCCTCCCAAACTTGAATGGGCAGCTGCAAGAGTAGCTCTTGATTTCCTTGAAGCTTCCATTGCATAATTTACATCCTGTGTCTGCAAATCATCACATTTGATTTTAGTTATGATAAGTCTACAAACTTAAACAAGCTGTACACACAATAGGGCACAAACTGACATAATACATGACAGTAGGAGATAATACACACAGTTCATGACTACAATAGTCTATGCGCTTAAAGGGGCACATGTGCAATTTCAACATACAGTAACCAGAAGCCTTTAATTGAAGGCATAGGGTGAGAAAAGGTCATGAGAACAGCATAACAGCTTTTGGCCATTAGAACAGAAAGAAAATTAGTTTCAGGGATAAAGATTTATGTTTTTTTTATTTGGGGGGGTGTTCAGTAACATTTTCACTCCAACAATTTATAAAAACACATGAATTACACTTTCAAAATGATATACAACCGAAGGTAGACTTACAAAATTGAGCAGGCGCACAAAGTTATTACGGTTTCGAGCAGAAATAACATGACTTCCAGCAACCTGGGAAGAACCAACTCCTTTTGAAACAGCAGCCTTGTCTGCTGATGTTGATTGGTTTAAATTATCAACATCAGACGCAGGAGACTCACCTGATATGAAACAACCACCAATGTCAAGAAAAGAAGTTAAAATTAACTGTAAGTTTGTCTCAATCAATGCGACATTAACAATAGTCATAAAGAATTTAATGTCCAAGACGCAAAACAACAGATAAAGGCGATTAAGGGGCTGTGGGAAACTGAGAGACTGATGAGTAGGCACACTAGAAAATATGTACTCATATGAATGCATAACAAGAAGGCCAATCCCAATGTTGCAACAACTAGTAAATGTTGCACCATCAAATGGGAACTAGAACACTGATGATTTACAGACTCGACTACTCCACCTAAAACAGAAGAACAGATATGCATCTGTGTGATTGAAAAACAACCCACAACAACACAAGTAACCGAAAGACAGTCTTTCCTTCAAAAAGAAAAACAGAAAGACATTCTGCCTGAAGATTCTCAGATTTGAAGACACTGAAGAACAAATTCGCAGTAGTTAAGCAAGTAAACTAATCATTCATGCAGTGCAATTAGTTCAGCTCTGCTTCTAGGATGCAGCCATCTTATGTGCAGAGGCCTTTAAACAAATAAAGCAACCAGAGTATATAAAATAGGCTCAAGCTCCCTGATCAGTAAGTGGTGGAAGCACCCATAAACAAAAATTACAATTATATATGCTACACAAACTAACAGGATGGATTTTAGTTAGAGCAATGATAGGGTTCTTTGGATTACCAGGATGAGCCGTTTGTAAAGCTGCCTGCAACTCAAGCCGATCTCTACTTGCATTGGCATGACAGGAATAGATAACTCTCATATATGCAACCTCCATACACTTGTATGCCAAAGAAGCAGCAGCCATGTCCTTTAATCTCTCATATTCATGGGCACAAAACCTGAATTTTGATTGGTAAACAAACAAAAATAAAGTCAAGTACCAGAAAACTGAAACCACCCCAAAATAAAATGCATAACTGAAGATTTCCATGTTGCAGGAATTTTTTTCAACTAATACAAGATCAAGCTCCAATAATGATAAAAAGCAACTTACAATTACAAAAGGAAGAGAATACCAACTAGAGCAACTGATATTTTACTTACTCGCAGAGTTTTGCGGTGCTACTATAAATTTGCACAGACTGAGCCATCTCCCCATGTTTGGTACTCTCATTGTTGCAAGATTCTAGTAGAGAAGCACTATAAAGAAATTTCAGTGCTGCCTGGAAGTAAAGTAATGTGCTCTCTGAATTTGATCCAGAATTCTGGGGGAATGTTCAAAAATTATAAATAAAATAATGCTAGAGGCAAGACAATGAGAAAATGCAAGAAATAAGTTACAAGAAAACAATAAGGCAAAACCTTGACACGATCAGCCATATGCTTCAAATCTTTAGCCTCCTTCAAAGTATTGGTAGCGGCCTGACATGAGGGATCCTTTCTCATTGGACTTGGAGCATCAACATCCCTGATACGTCCAGCTGATGTAGTATGTCTTGAACTATTTTTATGCTGAGTCCCATTTTGATGATCAGCCTTCTTTATTTGTTTTTTTACCTTCAATGCATCATCAGCTTGAGATCTGTCAGCTCCATTTCCCTTTTGGGATCCAGAAACCGTGTTGGGGTAACGAGTCAGCATCTCATTCTGACTTCCTCCAGAGGGTGGTAGTGATCGAGAGTTCCCTCTCTCAGAAGCAATTTCTGCATGATCAGAGTTGTCAGAGTGAAACCTCTTTGTATATTTTTCACCATTGCTCTCCTGCACAAGATTTTGCTTCATGGTAGACATTACATCTTGACCTCCAGTGGCATCTGGTTTAGCATCTGACCATCCATTTGACTGATTCCCCCTTTTACCAATCTCACCATACAATTTTCCCAAAGATTCTTTATTTTCCACAAATCTATTCTTACTCTCATCAGACTTGACTCCAGGCCTCTCCTGAAATTGATTTCTACCGTCCGTAGGCTTTACCTCATATGAAGGCAGATGATCTTGCTGTACATCAACAAAACCAGATTTTAAATTACAACTCCTGTCCTTTGACCATAAGGACCCTTTGCCTGACTTTCTTGGATGAGAGACTTTGCCATTGCCATGGTTGTGATTCTGATTGTCCTCATCGTGGGGTTCATTCATTGTCATTAATTTACCAGAAAATTGAGCCTCTTGGCCTAAATAATCAGTACTACCATTCATGAACTGGCCTTTTCTAGTATCAGGAGAAGATTTAATTGGTGCCTTGGCTTTACTGCCACCTAATTGACCACCATCCTTGTCCTGAACATCAAGTAAAGAGGACACAAGGGACCCATTTTGAGCTGCAGCCAAAGTTTTTTCCTTCCTTACTGTCCCTGACTTGTCACTCCCACCATTATCTTCACCATCTGAACATCTTCCTGGACTATCTAAAACAAAAAGGCCAGCTTCACAAGACTCATCTTTCCCTGCAACATTCCTCCTTGTCAATGGAAATTTATCGGGATTAGCAATTCTCATAGGAGATGAGGAAACCGATTCTACTGATGAGCCTTTTGTTTCATGGAAGCCAGGTTTTGATTTATGTGAACAAGAAAGTTTAGATGAGCTAGAGGTAGCTACTAAAGAAGGTTGGGCAGATCCAAAATCCCTTTTCAATGAATCCGTACCATCTAAGCTACCTAGATATTGCCCACTTTGTTGATTCTGTTCATGTATACCTTTTTTCTCTAGTTTCCCACTGCTTTTACTTGCAGAAGAATCCTTCCTTCCAGACTTCGATACCCTGGCCTTCTTTTCCCTATTGTTGTCATTCTCATTGAACTCTTCCTTCACAAACACTTTGCTATCCTGGAGGAGATCACTCGCACTTTGGAGAGAACCTGTACATAACTGACTGCCAACACAAGCATCAGCTTTCCTCTTTCTTGAAACTTCCACACCATCGTTCATCTGGTCCATTGGTCCATCAGTTGAGGAAACCAGAACTTTATCCTTTACTCTTTTACCAGAGACCTGCTGCCTATCCTTATCAGACTTTGAATCCTTATAAGCAAAAAGTTGACTGTGTCTAGGCTGATCCTTTCCTACTGACGTGCTAGGCAAACCATTACTTGTGCTAGGCCCACCCTTACCAGCATGGTCCAACATCCAATCTTTTTCAGCAAGATGTGAACTTTCACCCTTAATTTTCTTGGAGGCCCTTAAAGAATCTTGATCAGTGATCCTTTTGCCCTTCATCTTTGAAGTTTTTGTATCACCTATTAGCATATTTTACAAAAGCAACACATTAATAATTTAGAAACCAAGTTTTACAAGTATGACTGGTACCGGCTTAAAAAGAATACCTCCATCAGAACTGTGTTCTGGCAATTTATGCTTCTCTTTCTGATTATTTCTGTGTTTCTCAACAGGTAAATCACATTTAATTACAGGTTTCAAAGCAGGTTCACCAACCACAGGAGATTGAGTCACATCAGTCGGGCTTCCAGATCGAACTGATGACTCCACATTCTTCTTCATAGAAGTTGGCCCATCTTTATCTATTGCATTTGATATTTCCTTTAAACCGTGTTTCTTCCTTCCAGCAGGGAAAACAGAGTGTGAACCGAAACTTCGCTGGTTTTGGTCAGGTTGCAGGGTATCAGATGAGGGTGGTAAAGACATAATATTGACAGGATTACTTTGCGGATTAGCTTGACCGTCTACAGCAGGAACATGATAAAATGCAAAAACAGCTTTGGTAGTCTCATCCTCCTCGACACTGCAGCGATTCATTGCAGGCCTAAACATTTAAGGGACAAATAAATTTAAAGATTTTAACAAGGAAAAAGTGATACCTTCCCACAATCTATCACAAAAGTTAACTATCAACACCCATGGGTCTCATGTTCAATCCAATAATTTTTTTACAAAATACAAGCATGAAAAAGCTTATAAATCTCAACTACTAATTACATTCATAAAAAATTAGAAATGGTGATTATAAGGTACTTACAGCCAGTTAAGCATGCTGCATAACCACTTCTCAGGTAAGTCAGCAGGGTTTATGTTTATTGGGAGGAGACGCCACTTCTGGCACTTATCACAACAAACCCAATTTTCTTCTATCAATACAGGAGCAGCAGTTGAAAGGTAAGTTCCAGCAACATTCACATTAGCAGAGTTGAAATGTGCACCCATAGTTGCTCTGGGGCCCGATTTAGTTGCCAAGATGCCCTCAATTTGCTTACCACTCAGTCTATCACCATGTCCATTGTTAGTGGCTGATGTGTTTTTTACAATCTTATCAGCTATCTTCAGCCGATCTTCAGCAGGAATTTCCAATGAACTTGTTCGGTTCTCTTCCCGTTCTGGTTCTCCAATATCTCCAAAAACATCTCTATACATATCTTCAGCCTTTTGAAATGACCTGTCTAATTTTTTGCCTCCCATTTCCCTTTTGTTTGTATAGCTGTTTACATGGGCAGTCTGCTTATTATTCAGCATCAAAGGCGAACCAACCCTCAAGCTTTCTTTTGCTACCTCTGCATCTAGACTGCCTTTCAATTTTCGTTTTCCACCAGATGAGGTATGCTCCTTTGCAGGAGGTAACTTCATATTGTCTTGCTCATGCGCTGTTACTCTTGGGCTGATCTTCTGAATAGGAGGATCTACCGATTCACTATTTAGAACTTTGCTACCTTTGAGAGTATTAGAGTCAGCTTTGACAGAATCATAAGTTTTGTCTGCTTTATTATACCCACCTTTTCTAACAGAGCCTGAAGTATCACCCCATGAACTTGTCTTTTGTTCCTCCAAAACCTTTCCAGCTGAGCCAGCCCTTGGACTCTCCCAGCCAATCTCTTGGGTAAGTCTTGGCTCCACTGACTCCTCAGGTACATCATGGACACCTTTGTTTCTAGCTATGCCCTTATTTTTTACCTTGGCTACAGCAGAATATGAATCAGATAAAAGAGGAAGTTTCAATGTTTTTGAAACAAGCTCCTCACAAGCCAATACATCGATATCTACTTCCTTCTTTGACACTTTACTGTTGTCGTTCCTCATTTCCCTGTTGTTGCTACTCTTCCTTTCTGCTGGAAAATCCTTTTTCTCTGCTGACTTTGCTTTCTTGTCTCCCAACAATATTCCATCCCCCTTTCCAGAATCAGATCTATTCTCTTTTGGCTTTTCCTTTACAATCAAGTTAAGTAGATGATCGGGTAGAGGTGACAGTAGTGCCTCACCAGCTAGTGGGAAGGAAGTCATAAACTGCTCAAAATATTCAAAAATATATATATTCAGATCATTTCAGGTACATCAGATGTAGGAAGATAGGAGAAAAGGAACATTCTTTTAATAGGAAGATTAACAAAATAGAAGATGGAGGATTTACCCGAAGAATACTGGTTGGAGAATCAAACAATGGTTCTTGAGTCTGTCGATACATCCCATCACTTTCTGAAGGGCTCCCATCTAAGGAGGAAGATGGTGATACATCAAGGCCAAGACCACTGTAGATTGCAGCATTCTTTTGTGTTGACAAGTTGTCTGACCCCACTTTGATCCGCACCTTTAATGTTTTCTGGTCTGGTATATTGGCAGCTTTCTTGTTTGCAGATTCGCACCTAAAGGCAAGCTCATCAGCATCACCAGATGTTACGCTGACCTCTTGTTTGATTGAATCATTCGCAGACAATGCCTTCAAAGCAGGGAGGGTTCCAACATTTATAGGAGGTGGTCCAGCCCTCTGTGACTGTGAACCACTTGGCCAACATGCCGAGTTACGATGGTCATCCTATAAAAAAAAAAAAAATGAACTAAGTGCTCATATTAACTAGGACTTCTCACATAAATCAAGATAGAAAGATTCCTCCCTCACACGAAATGAACTATATATCCATTGAGGGGGTAGACAAATTAAAAAACTCTACCTCCAATGGCATATCGTTTGGAGACTTGGATGTATTGCAGCTCTTAATTGGTGGACTCTTTGGATGAGGCCAACTAGGAGAACGTGTATAAGTCGGTAAGAATGATCCATAACCACCAAACTTTGCCCCTGTGGCAATGTCAAACATCCCAAAATCATCAATTTCAATTTATGAGCTCCGATTTGTGGTGACTCTTGACCTCACAAGAACCACAATTCTCTTATTGTTTTGACTTACCGAGATTCTCAGCAGAAACTCCACCTTCAAAATCTTTTTGAAGATGTCCAAGAACATGTTGAATTTTCTCATCCTTAAAAAACATTTCAGGAGCCAAATATCACTAAAAGATCATAAAAGAATTGGTAGGAACTAAGAACAAGCATCAAAAAAGTAATAAGACATTTAGAAAGGTCTAAATTCTGCATACATTGTAGAGATAGTGGCTAATCGTCTAAATGCACTAATAGCACACAGCAACTCCATAGGCTAATGAATGTGCTTGAATCTTGCTCTCCTTACTCCCAATTACAAAATCCGCAGCATAACAGTCAAGAGTACCATAATTAATCATAACCAACCTTATATGGAAATTTATGAATAATGGCTCCTCCAATAGCTAGGAGTCCAATTCATACCAACAACTCAAAAAATTCTGAAAAACATTAATACACCACTACACGAGAAAAGCTTCATTTATGACTGCACTAGACACCTATCGAGTAAACCTCTAAATATCCCCATTATAGACCTCGCAATGTTAGAATAAAAAACTAAAATACCAGTCCATATCTTATATTTCTAAAAGCAACACAGTTAAGCAGTAAACGCGTTTAAACTGAAGTTACAATATCCAACATTGCAATTAATCAGCATAAAAATCTTAACTTTGAAACTAAAACCCAACAAAAAAAGGGTCAACACAATATAATTAAACATTAGTTAAAAGAAAAAAAAGGAAGAGTCAAAATTCCTTACTATGTAAGCGAGAGAAGATAGATCAGCTTCGGGGTCAGTGGTGGCATCATAATCGTCGTTACTGTTATTATAGGAGCAAGCCTCTCCTTCCTCAAGCTCAGCCTCTTCCATTTTTCTTCCACCAAACCCTAACCCTACCTCCTTCCTCGCATCGTTACTCCCTAAAGAAATCATTCAACAATTTAAAAAAATAAAAAAAAAGGTAAATCTCACCCCAATCACCAAGACCTCAAACGTAATTTTCTTTTATTCCAAGCCCACAAGTTTTTCCCAACCATTCTTCTACAACTCTCTAAAACCCACCAAAGGGAAACAAAGCTTTTGCCCTAATTTCAATCAAAAACCAAAATTCGATCACGAATCCCAACACCTAACCGAAATTTCAAAAAAAAAAGTTTAATTTCCAAAAAAAAGGAAAAGAAAATAGAGATTTGAAAGTAAGGATCTATCGAAATTTTATTGCTGTTTAGGGTTTATTTAGGGATTTGAATTTTTTTTTTGGGTGCGATCTCTTGAGCTGGAATTGATAGCAGAGAGAGAAAGGGAGAGAAAGAGAGGGACTCTCTCTGGTCTTTGTTGTACACAGCAGCCGCTTTTTATTATTTATTTATTTATTTCTTCCATTGTGATTTATTTTTACTTATTATATATATATGCGAATGTTTATGGGTCAACAGTTAATGGATATACATAAAAGGATAAAACCAAAAATGATAATAATAATAATAATAACATAGTATTTGTATATTTTAATTTTATATAAATCCTAATTATGAGTTAATTCAATTCCAAGATTAATTTACCTAAAAAATGTGGGAAAAAAATAATTATCAGAATAGCATTTTTTTCAAAAAATTATTAGACTAAATCGAAAAAATAAATACGGTTTCAATGAAAAATATTTTTATCTATTTTTTTAGAGTTAGGGTTTCGTTTTTTTAAAGTAAGGATAGGATTTATGATTTTTAAGGTAGGGTTTTTTTGGATTTTATGATTTAAGGTTTTGTTTTATTTTTGTTTATATTTTTAAGTTTATAATATATTATTTATTATTTTATAAATTTTTAAGATGTTATACCAACTATTGGGAGGGGAGGTAGGTATTTTTTTTTAAATTTGAATTATATAATATTAATGTAGTTTATTTGAAAATTAGTAGTATATATATAAATAAAATTTTTATTATTTTAATGTAGTTTGAATAGATGTCATATGATGATCTGGCAATTCAATAATGCATTCAGCCCGAATTTTTGGTGAATCCCAATATCTGGTACGGGAAGGTGCCATTGGTAGTGTACACTACCATGGAGATGCACGAGTCGATAGAATGTTGTGGCAATCCGGGTTCAGGCAAAGGATTTCACCAGACCAAAAAAAATCGAAGATTTGCATCAAATCGACTTACAAGGGAGAACGGATGAGAGTTGGCCTACATTCCACCTGCAATATATCAACATGTGGAACAATAGGTACGAGTTTTTACCTACTCACAAGGCCATTGTCGCTCCAGAGTTAGTCTACGATCCGAAGTACATGCCACAACCTTGGAATCCTTTTTCTTGCAGTGCACTGAAAACGCTTCCAACTTTGAGCTTTTTCTCTCTACAAATTTCAACTCCCCATACTTTTTCCCACAAACCCATCATATATCCCGAGATTCTCTTAATGTTTACATCTTTTTTCAATTTGGCCATTATTAATTTTTAGTTTAATTTGACCATTAGTATTTAAAAAATAGTCGAAATTGACAACCAACCTTTCAAAAAGAGTTGAACTACTAATTTTTTTTAACAGAAATACTAACTAAAACATTAAGGCTTCGTTTTTTAACTAGAACCCACGTCCTCTTGCGCAACTAGTAATAATGGCAATGCCAACCAAGCTAAGACTCAATCGACTAAAAACAATAGTTTTTTAACTTTAAATTAATTGACACTGGTTCAAACCTATATAAAGGAAAAAAATATTTTTTAAATATTAAATCTAGTACCATGGTTTGAATCGATATTAATGTAAAATTTATTTATTTTATTTATTGTGTTTTTTTATAGAAAAATAGTTATCAAACATGTTTTCACTATTGAAAACAAATTTTTTTTATTTTTATTTACCAAATGTGTTTTTTTTATTTTTTAAAATAAAAAATGAAAGTTGTTTTCTAGAAATGAAAATAGAAACTATTTTTAAAAACTAGACAGAGCCTAAATTTTTTAAACATGGCAGTCTATGATAATATAATTTTTTCTTTTAATTTTAAAAACTTATTTTTGAATTTTAAATTTTTATTTTTAAATATTCTATATTTTTAAATCTTTTAAATTCACGGACTTCACATGGATGCCTATTTAATAGAATTTCTAGTATATTTTAAAAATGTTGCTATTAATTTATTGTAATAATAATTTCATTATCTTTTAAAGTGAATTTTGTTAACTGAAATCATAATTTTATTAATGGTATGAAATCAGTTCAAATTTTCTAGTTCCATCATTTTTTTTTCTTTTTAACTTTTTTAAGGTTTTGCCTTCTCTTCAATTTTTTGGGTTAAGTTTTATTAATGTATAAAGATGTAACTTTTAATTTAAAAATAAAAAGATTAATTTTTAAAATTTTAACAAATATTAACTTCAAATTCCATTTTTTTAGACAATATTAATTATATGTTTTTTTATAAAAATAATATAAAAATTAATTAATTATAAAAATGGGATGGAAAAAAGTTAATTATAAGAATGGATTGTCTGTTACAGTAAGCGTTGATGTCATCTGACACATTGGCGGCACCACCTTCCTTTTTTACTAATCATCGTGCAATTATTAGGTTTTAAAAAAAATATGTTTTTTTGGTGCCGTAGTTGTGTCCAAAGGCGAATCCAGTGGGTTGGTAGGGGCGTCAGCTCCCCTAAAATGAAAATTCATTGTTTTGACCCTTTAAAAAATTTTAAAATTTTAAATTAATAAAGGTAAAATTACACTTTGGCCTCCTAAAATTATGAAAATTTAATTTAATATTTTAAAAATTATAATATATAAATTATTAAAAATTAAAATTTTATTTCGACCTTCCTTAAAAAAAAATTTTGGCTTCGGCCTTGGATGTATCAAGCGACACCGACAAATATTGTAACAAATAATATATTTTTATAAATAATTTATTCCTTGATACATTTTCGTAATTAATTTTTTTATATCATTCTAAAAAAAAAAAAAGCCTTACTTGGAAAGTGATGTCCCAATGTTCGTCCAAAACAGTGGTACAACAGCATACCATGAGAGTAATTTGAAATGCCGTCTCCCTTCGGAGTTCGGACCATCCCAAAGCTTGACACAACCCATCCTTTACTTACAACTATCTTCTTTAGAATCATGCTGTAATAACAAAGCACTTTCTTTCTTTCTTTCTTTCAATGTTAATTAAATCATGCCTTTTTTTTTGTACAACGTGTCTTAATTTGACAGTTGACCTTTTTTTCAGTTTGACCTTTCAATATATTATTTAATATTTCTTAAAGCTCTTAATATTCTTTTTTTTTTATCTTAAAAGAAAAATAAAAAAAAGCTCTTCCACGGAAAGATAATTAAAAAAAAAAAAGGCCGTAAATGTAAATGAATAATTTTAAAAATATATAATTCAACATGTGCATGATTAATGTTTTTGAATAATAAAAAAGTAAACATATACTTTTTTATGTTTGAAATAATCAGATATAGATATAACTATAAATAATTATATTTTAAGTAAATAAAACAAGCCCACAAATAATAAGATAAACAAGCTTGTTTGCTGTTTTTTATTTGAATAAATAAGATTCTCAATAAATATAAAGGAAATAAAATAAATTTTACTTGTGTTCAATTCATATAATATACAAACTTTTAAAATTATATTTATATTAATTTATTTAATTTGATAACGAATTGAAACAAAACTATTCATAAATCATTTATTGAATGTGTTGTTCATCTCTAATGTTAGTGAAAGCTATCTCAAGAGTTACATACTTAGGATATTACTATAACATTTGCAAGTAACGATATTTTTTTCTTGATTTGTAGGGGAAAACAACAATCTTAAAAAAAAAAAAAGGAAGCAGGGAAGGGCACATCATCGATAATATTGATGATTAACTATCATGACAAGTAAAAGCATAATTGATTTGATAAAGTCTCGTTTTAGACCCTAACCACGTGACAAATGAGATAACTACTACACACCTAGAACAACAATTGAGAAAGAAAGCTCAGAGACATTAGAGCAAGTCATGAGAAGGCTAAAAAAATCAATCGAGAATCAAAATCACCAACAAGTGGGACAACATTGTAGTGACAAGATGCATCAAAGGAGTTAGATCCCCCCACCCACAGTCAAAGGGGAAAGGTGCAAAATTAGCGACCAATAGGTTGATGATGAAATGTTATCATGTCAAAAAAAAAAAAAAAAGAACTTAAGGTCAAGAGAGAAAATGTGAAAACTTAACAAAACACTTGAAAGCCATCGACTCCAAGCTTTCCCCCGCAAAAGAAGGCAATGCTTCCACCAACAAAAGGCCAACAATGACCAATAAACTAGAGGAAGCCATTGAGACACCCCTCAAGCAAAGGAAAATGAAAAAAAAAAAATGCCATACAAGATAAATGATAAATAACTAATTAACACTATTAGGAAGGGAACAATGCTAAAGTTTGAACTTTGGAAGTCTTTTCTTCTCAAGACAAAATAATTAGTCTCTTCGACCAAATGTCAAATTTACTTTCTCATCATACATTTATTAGCTTTCAACTAACTTATACGCATATTTTTCCTAGAGATTCCTTTAAGGATGGGGGTAGATATTATTAAACCCGTTACTACTCCACAAATGACATGCTTTATCCCATCATCCACCCCACATCACTTCACTATGAATTTGTAATATTACAAACCACCACCACTTCTATGGAGGTTGGACGTATCCATCCCCACTTAAATTTAATTTTTGTTGATTATTTTTAATATTTTCAAATTTTTAAAAGCATATAAATATTAAACATAATTTTTCAAGAATAATATTTAAACATAAAATAGATGAATTTTTTAAAACATATTTTTACATTTTATCTTTTTAATAATTATAATATATATAGTAAAAGAATAATTTCATATAATAAAACGAGATGTGTATTTCTAAATTCAAATTTAGAAGAGTCCTTTTCAATTTAGAAGCTAAAGTTTGTTTCACTTCATGGCCAAGAGATCTCTAAGCACGACATGTGTAGGTTTAAGATTAAAAGTTAAAAAGAGGAGACATGTCACAGTCAACATTACAAAGCAGCCCAGTCCAAATTCTGTCTCCGTCAATTCCAAAGCAGAAAAATCAATTTAAAACAAAAAGTGTAGCGACGCAAAGGAGCATGGTATGGCAACAAATATTCTAAATTTTGTGAATATTTTACATTTTAAATTAAAATATTAGAGCTTTTTTTTCAAATTTTTATAAATAATTGGATAAAAAAATTATGAATATTCAATGTTTAATTTTAGGGTAAATTATCAAAATAATCATTTTTGTTTATCTTAAGTTACATTTTAGTTACTTATGTTTGAAATGTTACATTTTAGTCACTTACGTTAACGTATTGTAACATTTTAGTCACTGAGCCGTTAATTGTCATTAACGGTGTAACGGTAAGTTGATGTGACATATTAAAAATTGTCATTTCAAATAAAATTTTTTAGGTTAAATTATACAATTGGCTCTCATATTTTTTCGTTTTGAGCAATTTAATTTTTTTATGTTCTTTTAACCTTTTTTTTTTCATTCTCTTTGCTTTTTCCTTTGTTTTCTCCTTCCTCCATCTCTTTTAATATAAATTTTCTATGTTTTTCATTTGTTAAAACTAAAGGGAAAGAAGAAAAGAAAAATAGAGAAATAAAAAAATAAATTGTTCAAAAAAATAAAAATATAAATACTAGTTTTAACAAATGGAAAACATAGAAAAATTACATTAGAAAATATGGAGAATAGAGGAAAAAAAAGAAAGAAGCAAAAGAGAATGAAAAAAAGTTAAAAAACATAAAAAAATTAAATTGCTCAAAACGAAAAAAATATGGAGACCAATTGTATAATTTAACCTAAACTTATTTGATACCGTTATATCATTAACAACAATTAATGGTTCAATGACTAAATTGTAATCTAAGATAAACAAAAATAAATATTTTGATAATTTACCCTTAATTTTATTATAGTTTGCTTCCAATAGCATCAAACATTTAAATCAAGTTCTCAACTTTGTTTTTATAAATTTTCGATAGTTGTGTACATATATATATTTAAATATTAGTGTAAAAATATTTTATTTTTAAAAAAATGTTTAGAAAAATGAGTGATTTAAATTATTTAAAAAATATATTGTAAATTTTCTACCTTCAAAAATGATTTGTCATGCTAGATAGGTTTACCATGCATGTGACACATTTTATAATTTTTTTATAAAAAATGGCTAAATTATTAAGTGTTAATTTTTGAATTGTCTAATGTGGTGCTTGTACTATTTTTCAATTTATCACTTTAATATTTCGAATTAGCGGTGTTAAGTTTTGACAATAATTGACATGTGGACCGATGTTATAATGCTACGTGGCTTCGTGGGCCATAACAAAAAAATTGAACGTGTTGACCATAGGGACTTGGTAAAAATGATCTCATTTTTATTTTTAAGGTCAAAATCATTTTTAAAAAAAGAAATAAACTAAATTAACTCCCTTTTTTGCTGTAGCTATGGTTGACCACACCTCCGGTGGCTTACTCCGGTGACTGGCACCAATGGAGTATTCCTCGTTCCCTCATTTGCCTCTTTGCCTTTTTTGTTATTTCTCTTTTATTTGGATCACAATAAACCTTTTCACTCTCAACCACTCACATCCTTTAAACCCTTCAATCCTTTATCTTCACTTCCACACCATCTTCATACTATCTTCACACTAACAACATTGCAATTTTCACTACCCACTACCATTACATTAACCATCCATCCTATAACTATAACACCCCTAACCCACATCCGTTGCCGGAATAGGGTTTCAGAGCATTACCGATCAAATAAATATAATTTCAAAACATTTCATATCATATAATATTCAAGTCAAAATCAATCAAACTCATATATATTGTCCCTTATTCGAGCCATCGAGGCCCAAAATACGTGATAGAAACAAGTCGGGACTAATTTGAAAATTCAGAGAATTTTTCGCTAAATATTAAAAATTTTCAAATATTAAAAAATTTTCGTGACTCACACGGTCAGGAGACATGCCCGTATCTATACCCGTGTAACTCTCTGACTTGGGTCACATGGCCAAACCACACGCCCGTATGCCAGACCGTGTACCATTTCGAAATGGCATGGCACGCGCCATGTGCTAGCCATGTATCTCACACAGTCCAGCGTGTTGTGTCTAGCCGTGTGGACTCAAAATGAATCTTAAATAACAAGTTTACCATTCCTTGCAAGCTTGGACAATAAGCAACTAAAAAATCATTCATTTAACCAATTCAAAACACAATTGAACACATCCAAATCAAGTCAAAATAATCATCCTAACTGTTTAACCAATGTACCCTCATAGGCACCATAATTATACCAACAAAACATATCAATATACTATCATTCAAATCTAATTTGTAAACATGTCAAATTAAATCTATTTTGCCTATTTCATGTTCATTTAAACATTAACTTAAATATGCCATAATATAGCCTCAAACATGCCATAATATAGCCTCAAACATAAGTACATATTTATATGTATATAACCAACCAATATTAACTTACAATTTTACCTACAATCAATCCACAAAATAACTATTAATTAGACACTTTAGGTACATGCCGACACAAAAGGATAAACATAACCACGTTTGAGTTCGGGGCCGTTGTTGGATACTGAATCGACGATCAAAATTAAGTACCTAACCTGCGCCACGGAAAACAAAACTGTACACTGAGTAAAAACTCAATGGTATTTCTATAATCCAAATATAAAAAGATATGAAATCACAAATATACAATCTAAATATTACAATAACCATATCACATTTCATTTGTTTCACAACATCTCAATTCTCATACTTGCTATATAAATAGCTTTTCACAATATAATACACATATCATCTAGCATCAATCATAATGCAATTTTAATTAATTACCCCTATTAACACGACTTGGACTCGAATGGATACACGGATCCAACCAAACACACCAATTTGGCACTCAGTGCCTCATCGGATAATTCGAAGTAATAATTTGACACCCAGTGTCTCATCGACTCGAAGTCGAAGAAATCCTTGAATTCTTCCAATCCTATGGCATGCCATCTATATCCGACTCAGTTCGATACAGTTAATAGGGTTTCAATTCACTTTTCAAAAATAACTAATATTCAATTCAATTCAAATAATCAAATATATATTCAATATATATATATGCCAATTCAATCAATATAAATTCAATAAATTCATCGCATACCAAATCAATATATTTCAATTGTAAAACACAGTAATTCTTACCTCAACACTTACCATATATGTTAAATTGAATTATAACAATTAACAACTAAATTCAGATTATAGAAATACAAACTAGAAACTTCGAGCTATTCCTCGTCGACTTTATCTTTCTCCTTTTTTGTCGAGGGTTCTAGCACGACGTTAGCTACAGAATTAAAATAATTAAAAATCATCAAAACAACAAATTCAATTTCATATTGAATATTTCAATTTTTACTAAAATATTGCCTAATTTCCAATTTAGTCCCTAAACCAAGATTAACTTTTATTCTTCACATTTAATTCTTTATTTTCATGCAAATTCCACTTTAGACTAAATTCAACTCCCTATTTTCACATAAATTCCTAAATTTCAAAATTTTCACAATTTAGTCCCTATTACTTAAAATTTATAATTTATTCTACAATTTAATCCTTTTTTCCAATTCTAACTTAAAAATATATCAATTTAATTCCTAATACTAAAGTTATTCAACATTAACAACATTTAAAAACTCAATAATTTCTAAAATTTTGGCATGATCGGGTAGTATTTAACACCGGAATTCCAAAAACATAAAAATTACAAGAAAAATGGACTAAATTGACTAATCAATTGAACTTGAAACTTTGAAACCCCTAAGGCCCTTCGTCTTTCTCCTTTCTCCCATTTCTTTTTCTTTCTTTTCTAGTTTGTTTGGCTTTCTCTATTTTTTTTCTATTTCTATTTCTTTTATTTACTTATTATAATATATAATATATATACTTAACATTTAACTAAATCTATTATAATATATATTTTAACTTTAAATTTTTTATTCGCCTCATTTTAAAACAATGGTATAATTCCTTCTTTAGTCCCTTTAATTTTTTTAATTTATAATTCAACTTTTGCGCTATATGCAATTTAGTCCTTATATCTAATTACTCTTAATTCATGCAAATTAGAGGTGTGCATGGGCCGGGCCGGGTTCGGGCCGGGCTCAACTAAAAATTTAGGCCCATTCATCTGGCTCGAGTCAGGCCGGGCTAAAAAATGGGCCTAAAATTTTGCCCAAGCCCGACCCATATAAAAATACTAAAACCCGGGCCCAGCCTCGCCCGCCCGTTTTAATTTTTATATTATTTTATATAATTTTTAAATATATATAATACATCAAAAATATTAAAAAAAAGTCAAAATAAATATTTTCCAACAAATTGAAAATAAATTTTAAAAAAATGTAGACTTAAATAACATTAAGATAGATGCAACTTAACAAGCAAATACCTTTAAAATAATAACAAAATTATCAAATGCCTTTAAAATAATAACAAAATTAACAATAAAATAAGTTTTATATAATATCCAAATAACAACAACAAAATAGTAGCAACATAATAGTAATATGATAGCAAAACAGGGAGAAAACAACAAGAAAATAACATTCAAAAACAAAAGATAGCAGATTTTTTTTTGTCATTTAGTGAATTCGGGCCGAGCCTGGGCCCGGGCCAAAAATACCTTACTCAAGGCCCAGCTCATTTTTTAAACGGGCCTTATTATTTTTCGGGCCTATATTTTTACCCACATTTCGTTCGGGCCTTCGGGCCGGGTCGGGCCACTCGGCCCATGCACACCTCTAATGCAAATTCACCTAACCAAAACTTAATTAACCACACAACTAGATTCGTAAATACTTTACGAATCCGATTTACGAAAACGGAGTCCCGAAAATGTACTTTTTGACAATATTCTTGAGATAGATAACACTGAAGCGATCCAAGTGATTCAAGCAATTGAAGCGGATCAACAATATTCTGTTTTAAGTCGAGCTATTAAGAATTTACTCCAACTTCCTTGGATGGTTAGGATTGTACATATCTTCAGAAAGTGTAATAGGGTTGCTGATGGTTTAGCTTTAATGACGTTCTCAAGATCATTAGGTAGATATATTTTCATACAACAGCCAGATGAAATGTTCAAATTACTGCAAGATAACTACTCTAGAATGACTTAGTCTCGCTTAGTGTAGTTATGATTTATTCCTTCCTCTTGTACCAAATATATATATATATCTATATATTTGATGAGGTGGGAACAAAGTAGAAGTGCCTGTCGGTTGCCTATTTTACTTAGACTAAAGTCGGGTTTTAAACGATTCCGCGGAAATTTTATCAATTTCCCAGCACGCTTTATTTGGTGGGTAAACACGACAAAGAGGGGAATGTCATATAATAGTCTTTGTTAATTATTTTTATAAAATATATGTTTCTTTTATTAATTTATAATATCAGTAAACATTAAAAAAAAAAGTGCAATTTTATCTCCTATGTTTATTCGGTTTTTTTTTGAAAAATTTGTCTTATTTTTAAATTTGGAAATTTAATCACTTTATTAGTCCGATGTAAAATATTAAAAAATCAATTGGATTTAAATATTTAATTAAATATTTGAATTTTAAAAGGTCACCCTCGATGTTTATTAATAATGTTATAACTTGTCTTTAGTTTTGGAGTAGATTATTAAAACTAAAAACAAATAGGTTGTATATAAAAGGATTGATGTGATTTTTTTATGTAAATCTAGGTTTATTGTGGTTGGTGTAGTTGGTTTCGTATCGGTTCTCGTAGTTCTAAATTTTAATAATAAATTAGTGCAATTAATTTTCTTTTCCACATTGGTTAAATTTTTTGTCTGTATTGATTGTAATGACCTGTTTCACTCAATTTCAACCATTTTAGTCGAAACATTGTGTACTGATAGGTGTATGAATAATATTAAAAAATATAAATTTTTTATTTTTATCATTATAATAATAAATAATATAAAAATTTATAGAAGCATTGTGCATCAGTCGATACATAAATATTTTATTTTTGAAATTTATGTAATATAATTCATTTAATATTTGTAAATATTTCTATATACATATATTAAATATTTTTAAAATTATCAATAAATTCATAATGGTGCATCGAAGCAAATTGGTATAGGTACACATCAATTCTTATATAAAAAAAGTCATTCATCAGTGTGGTACTGATTAGTGATTACTTTGATTTTGCTACCTGTATTTTTTTGTCAACTTTAGTATTTAAACTTGATAACTTTTTTATATTATTTTATTTTATTTTGATCCTGAATTTGAATTTTATTAAATTGCAATCACGTGACACTGAGCTTGTAGATGAAACTTAAAAAAATATATAATTTTGTTTAAGATTTTATATAAATTTTTAAAAAATTCCAAATGATGATAAGACATGATTTTAAAGTGTCATGTCATCACATTTTTACAGAACTACATGTATTAAAATAGATCTAATTGTTAAGTTTAAGTGACAAAATTGATTAAAAAGTAATAATCACTAAAATGAATCTAATTGTCTAAGGGCAAAAAACTTACATATGTATGGAAAAAGCATAATGATAAATTTAGCTCTCAATATTTATATTTTTTTTTATCAATTTGGTTCTTATTTTTTAGTTAAATTTAGCCTTTAACCTTCCAAAAAAAAAAAAAGTCAAATAGCTTTTTTTTATTGAAAATTCTGACTAAAATATTATTTTTTAACAATATTGGCATAACAACTTGTGCAGTTGTCTACACGAACTTCATTCTAACACAACATCATTTGTTTTATATCAACAAATAATTTAAAAATTATAGAGCATTCAAAAAATAAAAAAATATAAATAGTTCATAATAATTCAAAAGATTAACATGCACAAGACAGTAAACATGTTTTTAGCGATATTTTTTTGGCCCTATAGCGACGCTTATGAGCGCCGCTAAAATAGTTTGCGGTGCTTATCAAAACGCCGTTTTAGATAGCGCCGCTAAAATTTGTAGTGTTTATGGGGTAAAATGCCGCAAGAGAGTTGAGCATGTTGTGGCATTTGTAGCTAGAAGCGCCGCTAAAGATTATGTTCTATAACGACGTTTGTGGGAAAATGCCACTAACATTAACAGATTTTACCAACCCATTTTATTTCATATAGAACCCGAATTTTCGACATATTTTCCTATAACTTCAAATCCAACAGCAAACTTCAAATCTAAATGATACTATCACGAAAGAAATATGTCTATGATCTAAATTAATAACTGAAATGACAAAATATATTCAAAATTTATATTGTTAAGATATTCTCACAATGAGAAAACAAAAGTCTAAGATGGCGGATTCTGCGATTGATTCTGCTGAAACATCTTCATTATATTTTGAAGCTGTAGCTGGAGTTTGTCATATTTTCTTATTGCCTCTACTGCTCCTTTCGCTGTTGCCTTTGCTTCTCCCGCTGTTACCTCCGCTTTAAGTTGAGTAATTTGCTCAACTGTGCTCGCTTGCATCTGAGCCATCTGGTCTCTTAACCTCTGAACTTCAGCTTGAGCCTGATTCGCAGAAGGCATGTACTACTACAAGCTGAATCCAAAATATTGGGTTGGGTTAACGAAAGATCCTTGAAATTGAACCCAACCATACCTTTCAGGACCCAAAACTTCAATAATAACTCAGTTATCAATGTCGTCCAGATTAATAGAACTATCACTTGAAGCCGTAGCTTCATACTTCACCCTTTTATCCTTTAGTTTCTCCTAATAACCAATTAAGGAGTTAGAAACGAAATATATAATCAAGTAAATGCAACATAACTTGGCATTATTTGCATTACAAATGACGAATTAAACCATTATAATTAAACATAATAAATATTTTAAAGAATGCAAATTTTATTAAGTAAATATACCATAATTTCTGCAGCTTCAGTAGTCATAAGAGATTTATATTTCTTTTTATGTGTAATGTAAAAAAGCTAAAAGAAAAATATTTGACACAAATAATTAATATTGTTTAGTAGAAAGTAATTAATATTTGACACAAATAATACATTCAAAATACCTCGTCATCAGCTACACAAGCAAAACTTTTTGACATAGCTGTGTGCGTGAATTTTTGTTTTTGCCTACTTTTAATTCCAACTCGCTCACGATCCTACATTTCTAAATTATTATTACGTATATAGTAAATACTATAAACTGAAATAATTATAAGAGTTTGGAAGTGCGTAATATTTCTCCTCTCTTTGAATTCCAAAATCTAATTGTATCTTCCCATTGGTATCTCAGCATTCCCGGCGATGCATTTCGCATTTTCTCTTCGAGGCTTATATTTTTCTTAAAATATTCATTTTTTAAAGTACTTTCATGGTCTCTCCAATTTTTTTTTCTAATGCTTTTTTCACATATAACACAATTTTAGAAAGTAAATATAAATGAAAATTAAACCAAAGTAATATAAATTACATTCACGTTATTGCCTTAATATTATCCAGAGCATGATTTTTGTTACTATCAGACATATGATATCATGACTCGTAGTTGATTGGCAACAGATTGGCATTTCGTGCTACAATGCCCAAGTATCTTGCTAAAACTCAAGCTTCTGATCCAATAGGCTGATCATGACTGTTTCTAGATACTTTGACATGTTCCATAGAATTTAGATTGTATAAATCCTTTAATAGCGTACGTCCTCGAGTTTTGCACCTCCTATCATTTTCAGCTAAAAAATTTGAATATGATAATATAAGAATTTGAAACAAAAATCAATAATAAAAGTCAACATGCATGTAAATTAAAGTTAACATTAATTTGAATTTCTACATGTTCGTCAATTGTACTCGGAACATTCAAAGATCTAATGGCAGTCTATTGATCACTATTTATTTCTTCCGAATTTGGAGGAATTTGAATAATATTTAGATCTCGCAATCTTCTTCTATGCATATTATCTGCAATACACATAAAATAGTTGAAATATAAGTAACTAATTACAACAATAATAGTAATGGATATATTTAACAAGATCAATATTTAAATTACAATATTACATATAATTAAAAAAAAGTAAAATCTTACTACATCATGATTCATAAATATCTTTATCCACATCCTGATGAACTTATTGAAATTGTGTACTAGTATTAGGGATAGTTTCATTTAAGTTTTGTTCTGAAAAAGGCAAAGTTTCTGATATTTCGTCGATGTATCTCTACTTTAATTGCCCATGTCAAACAAGTCTCTAGGGGTGTTATGGAGTACAACGTACCAACCCTAATTGGTTGGATCTTTCGAGTAAAAAACTTATTTGACTTGAGAATAAAATACATACGGCCCGTCTATCAATTGTTGTCCAGTGTGAATTAATTGAGAGAAGTTCATCATTGTAAAATTAAATTAATCTTTTTTAATTCCGCGAGTAGTATTAACATCAGCCCAATCACATTTAAATAAGACAACCTTCTGTTTGCCATAGTAATCCAACTCAATAATGTTTATAAGAAGTCCATAATACTCCATATTTCCCTCAACAGGATTACTGGCCCTAGCACTAGCATAACTTGTAATTAAAGAATTAACAACTATTCCACAATTTTGAGTCATTCTCAATCTTTCGCGAGATTTTGTATGAAATATAAATCCATTAATGAAGAAGGCATTGTATCTTTTTACTACTCTATTCGGACATTGGGAAAGACGTTTAACTTCTTCATTGACGTCATTTCCACTCCAAACCTATTGAATTGAAAGTAAACTGATTAATTATAATGTTATACGAAAACATTATTATTTGTCATTGAAAGCTTCAGTTGCATACCATCTGCCCTAACTATTCATGAAATGATTTTGTGAATAACTTATGAATCTCTTGATGTTGTAATCTTCGGGAGCATGAACGAGATCTCAAGACTTGTTTAAACTCACTATGTTAAAAAATGGATTACTTGGTTAGAAAATAAACAAATGAAAAAGATGAATATTTATCAAATTCTAAAACTTACTTGCATAATGGTTCAATTGAATCATGGTGAAAAAGAACATATCGATGTGCTTATACCCAAGATCTATCATTTAAGCATGCAATTTCAACTTTACCGATTGGTTGTCCATAACTTCGAAATAGATAAGTTTTAGCTAAGTTATGATTAATGAGCCTAGCTTTTCTATTTGGTCTATTCAGTCTTGTTTCAACATCTTCTAAATATCTAGAGCAAAAAGTCATACATTCCTCTGCTAAGTAACCTTCAGCAATTGATCTTTCTGGACAATGCTTATTACGACAATAAGACTTCAATTTGCATAGGAACTTAAACACGATATACAACGTTATCAAAAGTTGTAATTAAAGGAATATTCATGAATTAATGAAAACTTTGCAAAACATCTGCCGATAGAAAATCAGTCCACCAAGTTTTGCTTCATGAGGGAGATGGATTAACAAGTGCACCATAATTGTCAAGAACGGATGTGGAAAGATCTTCTCCAAGTTGCATAAAGTCAATGCGGCTCGATCTTATACTTTCTCAAGTTCTTTAACAATCAAAACTTTGTCACAAATAGCTTTCATTATATTGGATAGTTCAATTATACAAGACATCACCTTTTTTGACATACAACAGCGTAAAGTAACTGGCAGTAAATATTGCATCAATATGTGATAATCATGTGATTTTAGGGAATATAGTCTTCGATCTTTAAGGCTCACACATTGATATGGGGAAAACGCCACTAACGTTACTCCCATTCGATGTACCTTTACAGCGCATAGCATAAAACACCGCTAAATATGTACTATTTGTGGCGCTATTTTCATAAACGCCACTATATAACGACTTATTGCGGCTTTTTCAATCTAAAATCCATTAAAAACGCCGCTGAAAGCCTAATTTACTGTAGTCGAAGTACATGTTTATTGCTATGTAGGCTACCATGTTAAAAAATTTAACATTTTAGTCTATATTTCCATTAAAAAAAATAAGAATTAGACTTTTTTTAAAAGGTTGATTAAAAGGATGAGGATGAAATTTAACTAAAACAGAAAAGAGCTAAATTGATAAAATATGTAAATTTTAAAGCTAAATTTATAATTATGCTTATTAAAAAACCAAAATGACTAAATTTTAAAGCTCAAATTGTACAAGGGCTAGGACATAATTAAACCACAAGAAAAGAAACAAAGCTAAAAAAAGGCCCCGAACCCAGACGTACGGTACTAGAGAGAGAAAGGGGGAGAGTAGAGAGAGAAGAAAACAAAAAAAGCTCGAATACAGGGAATACCAAAGAATCTCTATCTCTCTTCTTCTTCCCTTTACTCCAAAAATTTCCACTATCGATCGACCTCTCCCCGATCATTCTAGAACCTTCCATTCTTCCTTGTAGAACCTTCCATTTTTTTCTTAATTTTTTTCTTCTGTGAACTCAGTAAGGTATTACCAAGTATCAGAACCCGCCCCCCAACAGGAAAAATAGAACCCGTTTCGATGGAGTTGTACGGTCGAAACCCGGGACGGAATGGGTCGCAATCGGTTCACCAACCCGAATGGAGCCCCGCCGGTCCCGGAACCGGCCTGGAAGGTATTTTCCGTTGTGTTTTTTCCTCGGTTTTCTACCGGCATTGTAACGATATCACTTCGGTTAAGCTTATTTTTATTTGGGGGTTTAGGGTTTTTACCATGCGGAGTGCGAATTAGGTGTTTTATTCATCTTTCTTTGGTGCACTTGCAGAATCGATGTGGCAATTGTCGTTGAGGGGGGCCGAATCGTACCCGGAACGGCCCGGGGTACCTGACTGTGTTTACTACATGCGAACCGGTTTGTGCGGATATGGTAGTAGGTGCCGTTACAATCACCCTCGCAACCGTGCTGCGGTATATTCCTTTTATCATTTGCTTCAATTAATGAGGGTTGTCCTTTTCTTTATTTGATTCCGTTTGCAATGGCTGGTTTTTTGCATTGAACTGATATTGAGTTACGGAAATGGCATGTAGAATGTACGTTGATGTTGTTGAATTTGACTGTTATTGGCGATAGATGGGGTGTAACTAAGTATACTTAATAATTTAAGATCCGACTATGAAAGTGCAAAATGCAGTAGGAGTAATGAACTTGCACTGTAGTAGTGGATAAATGAAGCAACCTTCTCTGGTTATAATCTCTATGTGCTGCAACAATGCAATAAAACTCTTATATAGTAGTTATTATCATAAGTGGTTTTTTCCCCATATACTTCCATTCATGTGTATATATCTGCTTATAACTCATAGTACTTTGATGGAGATGATATTTCTAATGTGATATTTATCACAAAATAGAAGCTAAGTACTTCGAATTACAAGTTATGGTTGACATCCTCTGCTCTAGATTTAAACAAAGTGCCTGCAACTTATGTCTGTATTTTTTCATCATCTTCCCTAACACTGGTAATATGAGCAGCCCTTTTCTTACACTGTTTCTTAATGACGTGTCTGCTGTCTAGGCTGATTGATCTTTTGTCTTGCACTCTGTTTTAAGGCTTTTGTCGGAGATATTTATTTGGTTGTGATGCCATTTAGGTTGAGGCTGCAGTAAGAGCTACAGGGGAGTACCCTGAACGACCAGGGGAACCTGCATGCCAGGTAAAAGAAAAATTGTTTATGGAAAATGCAAAACCGTTGTTAACGAATGAACCCCTTTGCTAATTAATGCTGGGAAGATCTTTTCTTTCTTTCTTTCTTTCTTCTAACTTATGCTTTTGTGGTTGTTGCAGTTTTATTTAAAAACTGGGACTTGTAAATTTGGTGCATCCTGTAAGTTTCACCATCCAAAACATGGAGGTGGATCTTTTAGCCATGTTCCACTGAATATATGTGGATACCCATTACGACCGGTTTGGATGATCTCTTCTTGTTTTCTTTTCTTTCTCAATTTATATTAATCTTTTTTGAGTCTTCGTAAAACATCCAGAGCTGGTTTGATATGCGTATATAACAGGGTGAGGAAGAATGCTCCTACTATTTGAAAATGGGGCAGTGCAAATTTGGCGTTACTTGTAAATTCCATCATCCTCAACCTGCTGGTACATCAATGCCAGTATCTGCACCTCAATTTTATCAGCCGGTGCAGTCTCCTTCAGTTCCTATGCCTGAACAGTATGGGGGAGCATCCACCAGTGTGAGAGTGGCTAGGCCTCCACTACTACCAGGTTCATATGTTCAAGGGGCTTATGGTCCTGTACTCTTTTCCCCTGGAGTGGTTCCTATTCCGGGCTGGAGTCATTACTCGGTAGGATAATCAGCATTGTTGCATTAAGGTACTGCGAAAGTATAGGGATTCCTGAAGCTGGTTTTAACTTAATTGGTGCAGGCACCTGTGAGCCCAGTACTCTCTCCTGGTGCGCAACCTGCTGTTGGAGCAACTTCTCTCTATGGACTAACGCAGCTATCTTCTTCAACACCTTCACTTGCAGGACCATATCCTTCCTTGCCCTCTTCCACTGGCCCTTCGAGCAGTAACCAGAAGGATCAAACATTTCCAGAGAGACCCGGTGAACCTGAATGCCAGTACTATTTGAGAACCGGCGACTGTAAATTTGGATCAACTTGTAGGTATCATCATCCCAGAGATAGGGTTGTGCCACGAACAAATTGCATCCTCAGTCCAATGGGACTTCCTTTACGTCCAGTATGTTAACACTCTTAATCTCTTTGTCTTAATTTGCCCTGGCACTTGGGGTTGGCTTTTATAGGGATCTTGACCTTCAAAATGTTGCACTAGATTAAATGTTTTGTTAGATTAATATATTTAAATACCTCCGACATTGACTTTGACTGCCCTAGAAGTCCAAAATTTTGTTTTTTACTTTATCTGCTATGGAGTTGGAAGTTAAGTTACTTAGGGTAAAGAAAGAAAGTGATGACCTTTTGGCCATTGCCTTATAAGAGGACATCATCAAGGTTTTTATTATTCTTATTAAATATTTTTAGTATGTTTTGGCTAGGAAAAACTAGCGTTCAAATTAGTAGCCACCTTTAACTTTATATACCGAGGTCCTTATTTGCACCCTTCCTAATCCAGTGGTGGCTTTGATAAGTTATGGTCTCAGTCAGTCTTGTCAACTTGGCCCAATTGAGAAACATGCATACATGTCTATATGAGGTGTATGCGTTTAATCTTTGTTTTTATCTTTCTTTATATTGTTTGTATTAATGTGAGTCAAGGTTAGTAAGGAGAGAATCAAGTAGATTCTTCATAGTCAAATTTGCATAGAAATATAGAATGTAATTGTCGTGATTCATTAACTTATTAGATATTTTATCACTAACATAGATCTTTCTACTTTGCTGGTAATATCTGTTATCTAGTCAATTGAGAATGTTTCCTTTTTGCTGCAAAATATTTTTGTCTCTTCTTGAGTTGTTGTATTTGCCTGATAATATACTTACTGCATGACACGCTTACTTCAAGTTGTAGTGTTTTGATGGAAACAGAGGTATAAGAATGCTGTTTTGAATCAACAGTTGCAAGTTCTCACTATAGTTTTCACATCCCCTATTTTCCGATGAACTATGACCTTAGTGATCATATGTATTGTAAACTTTATTTTAGCAATTATGTACCATCTTATGCTTTAGTAACTCGACTACATGACACAGGGAATGGGGTTTTTGGAGTGATGTCGTTTGAGTCTTAAATTGCCTTCATGTTTAGTCCATTGCAACTGCTTGATCTTATGTAACTTTTCTTTTTTACTATTATTTCATTCCTTGTTCATAACAAGGAAATAGGCATTGTCTAAAAGTTAGTTTGGTAACAATTTCATCATGACTTCACCATGTCGATTCATTTTATTTCTCAGTCTGTGTGTGTCAAGAAATGATAATTATCTATCCATGACTACTTATTGTGGGAAATAAATTCAATTCAGGCTTAACTTTGGTATTGCTATCTTGAACTGCTAGTTTATTACCTTTATGATTTCATGTTGTTGACATGCAGTGTCTATGCCAAGACATTAGACTTCAGTTTTTACATGTTGGATTTTATTCTTTCTTGTAAACAGGGGGTGCAGCCTTGTTCATTCTACTTGCAGAATGGACATTGCAAGTTTGGGTCCACGTGCAAATTCGACCACCCAGTAGGACCAATGAGATATAATCCATCAGCATCATCTTTCATTGACATGCCAGTTGCTCCTTACCAAGTTGGGTCTTTACTGGCTACATTGGCGCCTTCTTCCTCTTCTTCTGATTTACGGCCTGAGCTGATTTCGTCTAAGAAGGATTCCTATTTGAGCCGAATCCCTTCTTCTGCTAGCACATCTAGTAGTTCAGTTGGTTTGATTTTTTCGCAGACAGGTTCTGTTCCCCTTTCTGATTTGCAGCTTTCAAGTCAGAGTTCGGTTCCACTAAGCAGTAGCAGAAGCACAAGACAGGGTGGTGAGGTTCGTCGCACAAATTGATGTAAAATGCTAGAGCCATTCTTCATTATCTCTGCAGATGTGGTTTTCACCAACCATGATATGCTTTTCTGTTAATAGATCTGGGTAAATTATAGTCAATTGTGCAAAGTTACATTTCTCAGCAGCAATGCTTATCAACCAATCTGCTTTACCTCAACAGTAGGAGTGATTGTATTTAATGCCTAGCTTGTCTTTTTATTATCATCAAATATTATCTGCAATAAGCCTTTGTAGCAAACAGAGTATGAACTACTATTCCTTTCTTCCAAATAATCACAACATAAAGCGATCATATCAGGTTAGCTCTGTGACTTAGCATTTCAGCTAGATTTTTTTTTTTTTTTTTTTTACACATGATTTTGCAAGAGGTGGATTGCAAGTTGCTTAAAAGTTCTCCATGCCCCCCCCCTTCTTTTACCTGACTTTTGACTTTGCTATTGGTGTGCTTGTTTTTTAATATCAAAATAGTAAAAAGGTGTCGGTATTGCTGCTTTTCTTTATGGGTGTAGCTCTTAAAAAGCTTTGAATGGTTTGATAGAGGCATTTCATTGAAGACAAAATTTGTACCGTCTTTGAGGGGTCAACTTATTAACAATGCAATAATGGAAAATTTTTCTCTTCTTTGATTCTTTAGGTTTTACAATATGTCTCAAACATTTAGAACCCCATCTTAGGTTCATTAGGTTACAACGTACATGAAACACACACTTTTGGTATCCAATTTCAATAGGTTTTCAAAGCTTTTGGCGATGTAATTGGATTGGATCAGAAATTGGTTAGAGTATCCATTTGATGAGATATAAAATTAATGGACTTGTAAATCGATTGAACTTCCAGTAGAGGTGTGCATGGGCCAGGCGGCCAGGCTCGGCCTGAAGGTCCGCCCGAAATGTGAGAGGGTTTAGGCAAAAATATATGTTCGAAAAATAGGCTTGGACAAAAAATAAGGCCCGTTTAAAAAATGGGCCGGGCCTCGGGTAGGGTATTTTTGGTCCGGGCTCGGCCGGGCCCGAATTCACTAAATGACAAAAAAATTACTTTTTTTTTGTTTTTAAATGTTATTTTCTTGTTGTTTTCTCTCTATTTTGCTATAATATTGCTATTATGTTGTTACTATTTTGTTGTTAGTATTTGGATATTGTATAAAACTTATTTTATTGTTAATTTTGTTATTATTTTAAAGGCATTTGTTAATTTTGTATTATTTTAGAGGTATTTGCTTGTTAAGTTGCATCTATCTTAATGTTATTTAAGTCTACATATTTTTTTAAAATTTATTTTCAATTTGTTGAAAAATATTTATTTTAATTTTTTTAGTATTTTTAATGTATTATATATATTTAAAAATTAAATACGGGCGGGCTAGGCCGGGCACGGTTTTAGCATTTTTATATGGGTCGGGCTTGGACAAAATTTTAGGCCCATTTTTGGGCCAGACTCGACCCGAGCCCGATGAATGGGCCTAAATTTTTAATTGAGCCCGGCCCAAACCCGGCCCGACTTGGCCCATGCACACCTCTAACTGGCAGTTGAATCGGTTTAATTAATTTTTATATATTTTTTATTTTTTTATAGTTTATTTTAAACTGTTTGGATTGATCAGATTTTAAGATTTCGATTCTAAAACATTGAAGTAACAAAAGTTTTTTCATCTTTTATTATGAAAGTAACACTTTCAATTAGTCCACTGTTTATCCATTGTAATAAGGAGGTCAAAATTAAGCAACGGAAATGAAATAGGTGAAGTTAAAAAAAAGTTAATCATTGGGTTTTCACCAGATTCAATGAACAAAAACAACTTGGATGGGGCACACGCATACATTCATTCTTTGAATAACTCTAACCTTATTTCATCAAATCACTTACTGAAGTTGAGCATGCGCAACAATTCACTTTTAAAGTAACGGGTTTTCTTTTCTTGTAAAAAAAAGCTATAAAGAAACACCCGTGTTTTCCTTGTTCACCAATTTAACCATGAGAGTAACTGTATAGTTTCCCTTATAACCATCATTACTGCTGGTTTTTAAAAGGAGTAGCTTTTACAAAGCTTATACATGAAAATAATTTCTTCAGCAGGCTTGGATATGAAGAAAACTTAGCTGAACAAACCCACGTGCAAGAAGACACTTGGAACACTCCATAGTTCAATGATTTGAAAATAACCCATTGATTCTAACATGGCAAAGACCAGTAAGTCCAAAACAGGTTAACAAAATGATTAATAGTAGGATCATAATTAAGGAAAATATATACACACCCACCCACACGATCAAGTATCATCGACCACCCTTAATTTGATAATAGGGGAGCTAATCAGTAAAGTATATGGCTATTATGGGGAAGGAAGGGAGTAGGGTTTCAAAAGAGTGTGGGCTCACATGTTTTCTGTAACTATAATTGTAGCCACCAACTTTGCTTTGTTCATCACCTTGCTGCACTAATGATTCAAAACTGCTTTCACCTGTAAAAAGAATGTATATGAGAAAAGGAAATTCCCTTTTGGCTTTTAGTATCTATGTCTGGCACTGGGCTATACTCCCATTTTCTTGGCTGATACAGATTAAAGGGAAGCAAGATCCTCACCATTCTTTATGCTTTTTACTTTGTATATATCGGTTTTTTTAGTGATCTGCAACTGGGATTTCTGATGTAAAACTGAAGATCAACCACTTATGTATGCATATATATGTTCTGGTAATATATTTGAAGAATCATATCTATATATACAATGATAACTGTGAGTGGCTACACCAATATTTGGTATATTAAATTTATGCCACCTTCAATAATCTGTCTGATAATGTGTTCTCCTAAAAATTTCAAAACCAAGTTGTTAAGGTGTGGTTGCTCATGGACTCAAAACTTTTAAAAATATAAAGGTTTAGCTAAAAAGAAATGGAATAAAATAAAAATAAAAATAAAATCAAAAACGAAGATGTCTTTGTCACAAGAGACCTATAACATCTTCATGATGTACCTACCTAAGAGATAATATAAACAATTAACTGCAAATTATGTTCATTTACCTTAATTTTTTTTCCTCCAAAGCTTAACCAAGAAAGAAAAATAAAAGCATTTGATCAGCAAACTTTGAGGCTAAATAAATACAGCATACCACTTACTCAAACCACACACACACAAAAAAAAAGCATGAATTGATGGGGTCATTATTATCACTTGATCCATGCAATCTTTGGTCATAATTAAGCCAACAGAGTACGTATATACACTCAATTTGCCCAATAAAACTTTGGGTATATTTGTTTGATTCTGTAAAGAGGAGCTTGACACAATAAAACCAACACCATGATATTTTTGTAGTACATATCGTGTATGGTTTGTTGGTTTCGAGAGTATTTAAAAGTAAAATTCTTTCTCTCGAAGTTCGAATTTATATTTTCACTCTTATGTGACGGATAAGACTACTAACCTATCAACCAAAAGTTTCTTGAGTAAGTTTTCATATTTAATATCGAAAACAGTGCTATTCAAATGTTTTCCAAAATCAACGGAGCAAAACTATAAATGTTTCACTAAAGTTTGTGTAAAGGTAGAGGGAATGTCATCTAAAGAAACTGTAGCATGTTAAGGTAATGTCATGGTGATTGTGGCAAAGAAAATGCCTATAGTTGAAGGCCTTGGCTTCTAGCTAGGACTTAAAATAGGCTATATATATAATACTTATATATATATATCCTGCAGAACTTAAAAAGTAGTATTTGGGTGATGTAATATGGGCAAAGGAGTGTGGTACTAATTATATCATGTAATCCAACTCATCTTCTTAATACCCTTACTTTACTAAGACTTTACACATAATATAGAGTTAATTAAGCTTAATCTTTTATATAGGTAGCTTTCAATAGCCATGATTATATCCCCAAAAAGCACTGCAACCCTTCAGGATTCCTGCAATATTTTTTTTTCTTTCTTCTTCATAAACAAAAACACCATGTAAAAGAAAAAGGCCACCTTCTCACTGGCTTTCACCGAAAAGTTCATAGTTTAAACTTTAGATTAGGCATATTCTCTACATTAACACTCATTAAAAAAAGTATACTTTAAAAGCCATTACCACCCTTTAATCCTGCATGAATTCATGTGACTTTTACCTCACTCCATAATCCACCCCTTCCTCTTTCATAATACAATCTTTAAACCACCTGTCGGCAGCACAAACCATGAAGTATTGAACTGACAAAAAAGAGATATTTTTCCAAAGATTACAACTTTCTTAAGGCTAAAAATCTGAGCTTTTTCCAGGTTTTTGTGAAGATGGGTGTTGTTACAGTTGGTGAACTTAAAACAAGTATATCTGGGAAGAGATCTTTTCGTCCAAGTTCAACTATAAGGCATGCTGCCTCCGAATGGTAACCTTCTGGTTCTTATTTTGTTGCAGAGTGATTTTCACTAGAATTTAAGTTGGTGGGTTGTTTTTGCATTTAATATATTAAACTTCGAAAAAATCTTACTGTTTAATTGAGTTTAGACCATTGAGTTTTACTTGTCAGACAGTTTCAGATTTTTCATTTAATTGTGAAAATGATGTTTTCCAACTTCATTCTTCATATCTGACAAGAACAGATCAACGGATATATATCTTGCTTTGTATTATTTCCTAGGTTCATAATTTTATGCAAAGAGTGCAATCTTTTTCTTTCTGTAATAATTTTTTTTTCCAATAGTCTGAAAGAACTAACTGTTATCAGATAAGTACATGAATTTCAGCTTTTTCTTTTCTTAAAAGTTTGATTTCAGTCAATTATCATGTTCATATAAGGTCCCTCAAGTAAATTAAAATTAGACAGCACTAGTTGTTGATAAGCCCTGGAATACAGACATGTTTGACAGTGACAGATTAACCCCTTTGAGCTTAAGATCCTGGCCTCAGAATTCTTCCATACCAAGTAATGGCACCACGAGGCTCGATTGTCGGATATGGGGATGTGTTCTTATAAAATTCTCATAAGCTGCCCTATTGATATATTCTCCCATAAAACAACAAAAAACACACACATCTATCCAATAAAAACTAAGGGTCCCATTTGGTTCCTAGCAATTCATATCCATGAAAGAAAGTGAAATAGTTTACTTGTTTTCCACTTCCACAACTAAAACCAGTTCTTCAATGCTTGTTTTTTTTGAAAATTTTTACCACCACTCATGCTATAATTATTGAGTTGTTATTTTTCGCACATGGGTCCTCCTTGTCCAACCATGGAACCAAATATAGTTTTTTTTTCTATTGATTGAGATGTTCAATGGAATTTACATATTAACTGAAGCAGTGGGGAAATTAATGGGATTGCAGGACTATGCCAAACAAAACATCATGATATCTAAATTTTTGGCACTAACAAGCATGTAGAAATTCATTCATCTGTCGTTTAAATTTTTTCTTTTTGTTTTTCTTTCGTTTTATAGCTTTAGTCTCTATGCAACATGCTTTGACCTAGTTTTTTCAATTTTGCAGGCCTATTTCTGATGTTTCTAGTGATGTTACCATTGAAATAGGAGCATCAAGCTTTGCACTTCACAAGGTAATATTTAATCTATCATGGTGTCTATGTATATGGTGTTTGAAAGATGTTTACCTTTGTGACCAAGAATTTGTTGCACCATTGTGATTTGTAAATTTTGTTTTCAGTTCCCTCTAGTTTCTCGGAGTGGACGAATTCGTAGACTGTTGATCGAAGCAAAGGATGCAACGATTTCGCGTATGAATCTCTCTTTGATTCCTGGTGGACCGGAAGCATTTGAGCTAGCTGCAAAGTTCTGCTATGGAATAAATATCGAGATTACATTATCGAACGTCGCGATGTTACGATGTGCAGCGCATTTTTTGGAAATGACGGAAGAGTTTGTGCAGAAGAACTTGGAAGCTCGTACAGAAGCGTATCTGAAGGACACGGTACTCCCGAACATATCAAACTCGATATCTGTTCTTCACCGTTGCGAATGCCTGTCGCCTGTATCCGAAGAGATCAACTTGGTTAATAGGCTTATCAATGCAATTGCCAATAATGCATGCAAAGAGCAGCTTGCTTCAGGCTTACTTAAACTTGATCACAACTTTCCAATGAAAACTATGCCAAACATCGAACCGGAAACGCCATCTGACTGGTGGGGAAAGTCACTGTCGGTTCTTAATCTCGAGTTCTTCCAACGAGTTTTAACGGCCGTGAAGTCTAAGGGTCTAAAACAGGATATGATCAGCAAGATTTTGATAAATTACACCCATAATTCTCTTCAAGGCCTGGTCATTAGGGACCCTCACATTGTAAGGGGAAGCCTGTTGGACATGGAACTGCAAAAGAAACAAAGGGTCACTGTTGAAGCCATGGTTAGCTTACTGCCAACTCAATCAAGGAGGAGCTCAGTTCCCATGGCTTTCCTGTCCAGTTTACTGAAAACTGCAATAGCTTCATCAGCATCCACTTCATGCAGATCTGATCTAGAGAGGAGGATAGGCCTGCAACTAGACCAGGCAATCCTTGAAGATATCCTTATACCAGCTAATTCATATGGTAACAATCATGGAACCATGTATGATACAGAGTCGATCTTGAGGATCTTCTCCATATTTTTGAACTTGGATGAGGATGATGATGAAGATAATCGCATGAGAGATGAAAGTGAAATGGCATATGATTTTGACAGTCCTGGATCCCCAAAACAAAGTTCAATCCTCAAAGTATCCAAGTTACTTGACACTTACCTTGCAGAAATTGCACTGGACACAAACTTGTTGCCATCAAAATTCATAGCACTTGCAGAGTTACTTCCTGATCATGCTCGGATCATTAGCGATGGGCTATACCGAGCCGTCGATATCTTCCTCAAGGTGATCGTCTCACAAGAAAGTACTAAATAGCCCACAATTTCCATAGACTAAGTTTAACATTAAGCAATCTGTTTTACAGGTTCATCCGAACATAAAGGACTCAGAACGCTATAGACTATGCAAAACAATAGACTGTCAGAAATTATCACAAGAAGCTTGTAGTCATGCGGCGCAGAACGAAAGGTTACCTGTCCAAATGGCGGTCCAGGTGTTATATTTCGAGCAAATCAGGCTCCGGAACGCAATGAACGGAGGTCACAACCAATTCTTTTTTGGCACAATCAACAGCCAGTTCCCTCAACGATCGAGCAGTGGTGCAGGGAGTGGAGCCATCTCGCCTAGAGACAACTACGCGTCGGTCAGACGAGAAAACCGAGAGCTGAAACTCGAAGTGGCAAGGATGAGGATGAGGCTAACGGATTTAGAAAAAGATCATGTGTCAATGAAACAAGAGCTGGTAAGGTCACACCCTGCTAACAAGATATTCAAATCATTCACTAAGAAATTAAGCAAGCAACTCAACTCGTTATTCAGGATCAATAATTTGAAGCCGATAGGGAGTAAACCAAATGCAGAATCTCGTTTCTTGTTCCAAAGGAGAAGGCGTCACTCAATATCATAATTTTTTTTTAAAACTAGGTGTGGATAAGTTGAAATAGGGTAAATTATATGTGTATGTAGTGTGAAATTTGTGGTCTAATTGCAGGGTTGATAGTAGCTATGTATGTATGTATGTATTACATTGTTTTTTTTTTTTGGAGTGTTGGATTCTGGGGTTGCTTTGTTTGGTGAGATCATTGCCTTGACATTTTGAAAAGAGTCTTGAGAGAAGGGGCATTGCTCAGTCAAAACTGGTGTATGTTAAAATGCGTTGACTGCTGAGAATCTATGTATGAACCAAAGTAGGACAAAGGAAGCCTTTTAAGCCCTTTTTTTTTTTGTTATTCATATATTCTTGGCAGCATTGTTGTTTAAATTGGACCAAATTGGTTGGTAAGATTAGTTGAATCAAGACTAGGTAGGGTATTGGTTTGGAGAAATCATTTCAAATTGCGGATATTGTAAATTGAGAATTGGTTTTTTAAAATATTTTGGGGCAAAAATTCTTAACTCAAACAGGGATAAAAAAATCTAACTATAAATCCAACCGACCGCCTAAATTTAAAAGAAATTAATAAAAAAAATAAATGGGTAAACTATATTAGTAGTTACCCAATTATGATGTTTTTTTATCATCCAACTATGAAAAATTACAAAATGAACACCTAATTATTAGTATTTTTTTTGATCACTCAACTATGAAAAGTTATAAAATGGCCACTCAACTATTTAATTTTGTCTTTTTTAATCACCAGCTAACTAACGTATAAAATTGGAAAACAATAAAAAATCCAAGATAATTGGGTGATCAAAAAAGATAAAATTGAATAGTTAAGTGACTATTTTCTAACTTTTCATAATTAGACGACTATAAAAGGAAAAAAAAAAACCTAGTTGGGATGAAATTAAGGCTATTTTACCTATAAAGGCCTATTTCCAACTTTATTTACAGAAATGAGCTATTTTTTTAATTATTTACTGGAAATAGCCGATTTTAGCAAAACGTGTCCACGTAGACGTATTTTTTGGGTAAATTTCAACAAAACGCGTCCCTGGGGGAGCGATTTTGCCATGTTAGCACAAAACGCTCCCACGTGGACGCGCTTTGCTGACGTGACAAATCGCTCCCCCTGGGACTTTTTTAGCCTGTGTTTTTCTTAAGGTTAGGGCTTTTTGCATGTTTAGTCCCTAGGATTTTTTGGGTTAGGGTTTTTAGGGTTTTTGGTAGGTTTGCAGTTTTTTTTAAAAAATCAATTAAATTAGGTTTAGGGGGTTTAAAAAATTAATTAAATTAAGGTTTAGGGTTTTGAAGAAAATTAATTAAATTATGGATTAGTTTTTTAAAAATAAATTTGTGTTTAAGGTTTAGGGAAAAATTATATTGACAATATAATTTTTTTTTCTACAGTAGTTTTTGAAAAAATAATTTTGAGAAGACAGGTCTGAAAAGATAATGTCAAAAACGCTTCAAGCAGGATGCACTGTTAGCAAAATTACTGAAAAAAGCTCCCACGTGGACGCTCTTTTTCTACAGTAGTTCCTGAAAAAATAATTTTGAGAAGACAGTTCTGAACAAATAGTGTCAAAAATGCTTCAAGCAGGATGCACTGTTAGCAAAATTACTGAAAAAAACTCCCACGTTACGATCTTTTTCTACAGTAGTTCCTGAAAAAATAATTTTGAGAAGACAGTTCTGAAAAAATAGTGTCAAAAACGCTTCAAGCAGGATGCACTGTTAGCAAACTTACTGAAAAAAGCTCCTATGTGGACACTCTTTTTCTACAGTAGTTCCTATTTGGCCTTAAACTATAAATGAGCCAAATTTCATTCTCAGATTGCATAAGTTACAACAAGAAAAATTGAGGCTAAGTAGAATAGAAATTGAAGATGAGTGAACGTATTAGTGCTGTTATATACTATGATGGTGAGGTCTATGACACCGAAAATAACATTGTTTTTTTATCGAATAATAGAGCGCGACTGGTTTTTAACAAGGACATAGATTCGAGAGAACTTTGTTAAAGAATTAAGTGTAAAATCTTCAGAACGATGCCAATGAGAGTTTCGTGTATTAAGTATCGATTTTATGCTTCGGTTGATCCCGTGACATATGACTCATTTGATATCAAAGGTGCTCGTAGCTTGGAGGCGATGGTGCAGACTCATCTCGCTAGTGGATCACCCTATCTTGAATTATATGTACAATTTTCATCGCTAAATGAAGCATTTGTGACTTCAACATCTACTGCTGTTCAAGAGGAATATACGACCCCTGCCGGACACTCTGTTAATGGGAGGCAGAACACGGAAGCGCCCGTGTTTGGTAGCAGTATGGAATACACAACCCCTGCACGACACTCGGTTAGTGGATGTGACATGCACCTCGGTGGGTTGATGTTCGATGCTGGAAATACGTATTGGGGAATGAAATCAACTTCTAGTGGTTGGCAATCCACATCTGATTAAGGATGTTATGAAACGTCCACAAGAAGGGATGATGTATTCCCTATGACGTCTACTGGCCAGGGGACCTTGTGCATTGCAAATGATAGTCAGTTGGATGATAAGTTCGATGTGGATCCACTTTGAGAACCTAGCCTCGATGGTACAGAAATTGCATTATTTTTTGAACTGAAGCTTGTTCTAACCGAACCTTAAGATGTTGAAGGGGGTTCAGATGAAGAAGAAGAAGATCCGCGATTCAGGGCGTACTCGTTTCCAGCCTACATGCATAATGTTGATCTATCGGCAAATGATGCGTTGGAGTTTTCAGATCTACCACATAGTTTTCTTGGTGCATTGAAACAGCATAGCATCATGAACGGGGTTAACTACAACGTGGTTAAATTTAAATTTGAGAAGTTTGAGGCCAAGTGTGCAGTGCAAGACGGTACATGTTCATGGAAAATCATGGTTTCGGTTAGAAAAAAGACAGGCTTGTGGGAGATAAAAAAGTACAAAGGTCCACATACATGTGTTGCCGATATAGTATCACTGAGTGTTTAGGGTTTTTGAATAATATTGTTATTACGTAATGTTGCATTATTTAACGTACTTTGTTGATAAGTGTTTCACGAGATCATCCCAAGATGGATTCAGATATGTTAGCTAGCTTAATACTACCATCATTGAAGGTGGATCCCAGGACTTCAATCTCGGTCTTAATTGCCAATATTCATAGACAATTGAGGTACACGCCTTCTTATCGCAAGGCTTAGATAGCTAAGCAGAAGGGTTGAAAAAGATACATAGTGGGTGGGACGCTTCATATAATGAAGTATGGCAGTGGTGTCAGGTGCTGGAGAGGTATGTCCCATATTGCATAACAGACTTGAAACGACACATGCATACTACAACGACCGATTTCTCTATGGATGCCAAGTGTTCAAGTGTCTGTTCTAGAGCTTTAAACGATACCGGGACGCATTTGTGTACTGCAAGCCATTGGTACAAATTGACGGTACATTTATGTATGGTAGATATACCCATTGACTATTGCTAGCTGTGGCACAGGATAGCAATGAGAGAATCCCTCCAATTGCATTGCAATAACAACATGGGAGTCAGGTGTTGAATGACATTTCTTTCTTTCTAAGTTAAGGAGGCATGTCTGCCCCAACCTGATATCTGTGTTATATTGAATCGGGGCACTGGAATACTAACCATAATTAAGCGACAGGGAAGCCTATGGGATCGCACACACCATCGGTATTGTCTAAGACACGTTGCGTCTAACTACTACGGGCAATATCAGTCTACTACTGAACGACGACAAGTGATTAACATATTTAATCTCTATTAATATAATTTCATTTGTAATATTCAATTTATTCTGAATGAAAGAGTGGTATGTAATTTTTGCTATCAACTTATATTGGCAAGGTACGAGATCAATAAGGACTGTTTTCATGAGATGTTGGTGATTTTGCATTCAGTTAACGAATAAGGCGCAGACTACCTCTGTAACATACATTTCAAACAGTGGACACAAGTATACAATGGTAGCCTACGATATGGTCATATGACCTCAACCTGGCTGAATGCATAAATTCTATTTAAAAAGGAATACATTATTTACCGATAACCTCAGTTGTGTGAGAGACATATTTTCATTTAGCGACATTATTTCCAAAGCGAGCAGCGAGTTATAAAGGCCAAATGCAGGGAGGCCATGTTTGGTGTCGGAAGGTATTGCAAGAAATTAACAAGGCGAATGCGCGGGCAAACACTATGCACACAGTGTGTCACGATCGCGACAACTTATGGCTTCGTGTGATGGAGTCTGATAGGTCGAACCAAGGTATTGTAGGCGTGCAATATCGTGTACACCTGAGAAATAAGACTTGCCACTGTGGGACGTTTGACGCACTTTGTTATCCTTGTGCTAATGCAATTGTAGCTTGTCAGAATCTCCGTTTGGATCCCATGAGATATGTCGGCAAAGTGTACAAAATAGAATACATGTACAATGTGTGGAGACACGTATTCCTGCCGGTTCCAGATGAACGTAAATGGCCGTCTGTATCTCTTGCTCCATTTAAGTTGTTACCAGACAGAGAATTGCGTCGCAAACTAAAAGGTTGACCTTGCTTGAGTAGAATACGTAACAATATGGATATCTGGGAAAGAACAAACCAACAGAAGTTGTGCGGATAGTGTAGGAACCTAGGTCATACAACTCGATCATGTCCAAATCGAAATAGTTGATAGTTGTTTTAATAAAACTATGTTGCATTATTTCTATTTTATTAAAAATATAAAAAATTTAAAAATATTTCCTTATTCAAAAGAACTTCTATTTTATTAAAAATATAAAAATAAATTACTATTAAAATATTAAAAATAAATTTTATTTTATTAAATGAAACAATATAAAAATAGTTTGTACAAATATATTAAAAAAATTAATATTTGTGTCGGTCGAAATCAGTGCCACATGGGGGTCGTCGACGGTTACACACTGGATTCCTCATTGGTTCAGCTTTCGACGGGGGTTGCGGTTGCTCCGGTGGGGGTTGTGGTTGTGAGTATTAGGAGGATGACCCACATTGATAGAATAAAGAATGCGGAGGTGTTTGCATCACCCACGGCAGAGGTGTTTGAATCCCATAATGCGATAGTAATTGGTAATGAGAAGAGCTCCCCGATGGTGCCTCGTGCCATTCCTCATGTGACGGTGGCCTATATATTATTGGTTGAGTCAGAGTCATCGAGAAAGGAGATGCACCAGGCCATGCATTCCAACCTGGTATAGTATTGGGAAAAGAAAACATATAAGGGTTAGGATACATATAAGGGCTAGGATACGCACCTGGCATAATCTAAAGTGGCTGTGATGTGGGTGTCGTTAGTTGAGGCGTTGGGCTCGGTGATTGTGTCGGCGCTGTTGATGGGCCCTTGTTGTCATACCTTCTCCTTGGATTTAAAGGGCTCCGTCGTTCCCTTTCGACACAAATTTGCCGACGCATTTCCTCTTTCGACAGTAAATATAGCTTGCCATGGATCCTAAACCATGGCATGTAGTCCAGCGTGCACGCTAACTTTGAAATGATGACCGGTTCCCGAGTAGGTATATGATCATATCGATTTTCTCACATTTCGATATATTCCGACTAGAATACCGACCAAGTTGTATTCGATTGTCGTAAGTCGATTTTGTGCTTATCATCAAGCATCTTAGGTGCCACGAAAATCAGTTGTCGAAATCTAAATTGCCGCAATAGTCTATCTGTCTGGTACATTTCCACGATAGCATAGTTGACCAATGAGACATTTACATACCAAATGTTCAGCTTTTGAAAGAATTCATTCGAAATTACTGCCTGAATTTTTGGATCCTCGTATGGTGTCCATTGAAACTATATGAACATGACAAAAATATTAGTTATATACATAATACTAAATACTAAATACTAAATATGAAACGATTATTTTATGTATATATATTTTATTTAATACTCACTTGCGCTTCTGACCGTTGGTCTAATTGAAGCCGTATATCTTCAAGAGAGGTAGGTATTCTAACATAACTCAGCGAATAGTTCTAACTAATTAAATAAAATTTTAGCATACAATTGTATTTTAAATCTATGTAATAATTGTAAAATCTAATATAAATTTTACCTCGTTATGAGTGGGATTGCATATAGGTGGTTCACTCGAGGACATAAAAATAAAAAGCGAAATCTAGCTCATGATTGTAATAGTGATAAGCAACCTCTGATTTTAGCTTTAGTTGGTGGTGTTGCCCCGCACATCTCCCGGTACAATGTTGCCAACACGGCAGACCTCCAACTAAATTCTCCAATTGCTCTAAAATCAATGAGTTTTAGCAGTCACCGCAGATGTATGAGTTTCGTGACAAGTCTGACATCAGATAACCTTTAATCATCTCAAGAATGTATGCCCGAACATATCGTATTCTTTCTACTTTAGTCGAATCATTCCCCGGCTCTGGGAATGTGTCTCGTAACCAGCACATCTCAATCCAACCTCCGTAAATATTATCCAAAATCGCACCCAAAGAATCATAACATACGGCTCCTCAATCAGCAGATTGAACAGGCCGGTGAGTACGGACCCATCCACTGGCAATCCCAATTATAACTGTACCTCTTCCAAAGTGATGGTACACTCTCCGCATGGAAGATAGAATGTGTGAGTCTCGAGTCTCCACCTCTTTATCAACTCGTTGATGAGTTTTGGGTCCAACTTGCACCCCCTGCCTATAGTGGTCACGTGCTAAAAACCTGCTTTCCAAAGGTAATTCTCTATCAACGGTGATGAATGACTAGACATATTACAAATATAGCATTGTAACACCCGATCTATAGACTGTTATAAAAAATTATAAAATAAAAATTAATTAAAATTACATAAATGAAAAAATATTAAATAATATTGAAAAATTAAAATTAACCCTTACCATTTTCATTTGTTCGACGGAGATATGTTTATTATCGAGACGAATTAATTCTCTGATCATTACTAACACGATCAAATATTTTTAAAATTATAATAAAAATACTAATTCAGAAAAAAATTAAAGAGAGCTTTTTTGCCAAAATTAAAAAAAGCTTTGAGAAATTTGAGAGAAAATTGAAGAAATAATGTGTGAAAAAATAGGAGGGAAGGGGGTTTTATAGGGTTTTTTTGACCGTTGGATCCCCCAAGGTCAAAAAATCAAATAGCCGTTGGGGAAAAAAGCACGGGCTAAAACGTGTCCATGGGGGAGCGATTTGCCACGTCAGCAAAACACGTCCACGTGAGAGTGTTTTGTGTTGACATAGCAAAATCGCTCCCCCAGGGATACGTTTTTCTGAAATTTCCCTAAAAAACGTGCTTACGTGAACAGTTTTGCTAAAATCGGCCCTTTCCGGTAAATAATTAAAAAAATGGCCCATTTTCGTAAATAAAGTTGGAAATGGGCCTTTATAGGTAAAATGACCTGAAATTAAGATAGATATTTTTGAATAGGGGAAAAGAAAGTTGCACAATTTTACGGCTTATTTTTTCAAATCAGCATGGGATATTGTTAGGGAGTATTTTCTTGATGTTGTACAGTTTTTCGAGCAAATTTGAAGAAAATGTTAATTTAAAAAAATAGGGAAATAAGTTACTTTTTTTCAAAATTTAGGAAAATAAATCAATTTTTGATAGAAAGTGAAAACAAGTCCTATATGACGCGTCTTTTGACTTTTTTAACACATTAGTTACTTTATTCAGATAGTTGAATGTTAGTTGTTTTGTTTCAAGCTTTTTTATTATTTTTAATTAATATTTTTATTATATTAATTTTTTAGTTAGATGGTTAAATAATAATGATTTCATTATTGAGTCCTAAGTTCAATTCTTCTTCTGAGCACAATTATATTTTTTATTTCATATTGTTTCAAATTTTTTTAATTAATAATTCTTCATTTATAAAATCAAATAATAAGTATGTAATTATATATTAAAAATATATTATATATATCATTATATTAAAATATTTAAAATTAATAACCCCTTTATATATATAAATAAATTAATAATTATAATAATTATATAATAAAAATATATAATTTGATATTTATTATTATGCTAAATATATTTTATTTTTTAAAAACATCAACTAATTTTTATATATATATATAATATTTATATGTCAAATATTTATTTTCTCCACCTATATTGTGGGTATGATGATTTCTAATATTATAAAATAAAATAAATTATTTCAAATATCATTATTATTTTTATACTTAAAATATTTCAAATATTATTTTTTTTTCATTTACATTATGGGTATGATATTTTAAATATTTTTATATATGAATTAACTATTTCAAATATCATTATGTTTATATGTGAAATATTTCAAATAATTATTTCAAGTACACATACAAAAATATATAATACTAAACTTTACAAAACTTATGATATGGATTGAAAAATAAATATTACACATATAAAAAATATATTTACTAAAAATAATGATATTTGCTATAATTATTTGATTTTATAAATAAAATGGTTATTAATTAAAAAATAATTGAAAATAAAAAAACTTGAAAATAATATATTTATTAATTAAATATATTAATTAAAAATAAAAAATTGAAAAAATTGTGAAATAAAAAATACAAATGTGCTTAGAAGGTGATTAGAACTAAGTATGAAATCATTATTATTTAACCATGTAACTAGAGAAATTGATGTGATAAAAACATTAATTAAAAATAAAAAAATCTTGAAACAAAGATGAAATTAAAAATACAGATATGAGCAAAAGAGGAATCAAAGCCAAGCTCAATAACAAAACTACTAATATTTAATCATCTGATTAAAAAAACTGATATGTTAAAAAAATTAAAAAAAATTCACAATAAAAACACAGCCTATATATAGCATGCTTTTACTTTAGCTCTTCAAAATTGACTTATTTCTTGAAAAAAGTGACATATTCCCCTCCATTTTTTTTTTTAAATTGGCATTTTCTTCAAACTTGTCCCAGTTTTTCCTTGTTTCTTCAAAGCTTTTGCCTGCTTTTAATGCTAACATCATTACTCTGGTTCCTAAATGTTAGAATCCTAGGCACATCAAGGAATTTAGGCCTACTTCCTGTTGTAGTGCTGTGTATAAATGTATTTTGAAGATACTTGTTAATCGAATTACTTAGTACTTGCATGCTTTAATCCCTAAAAGCCAGAGTGCTTTCATTTAGGGTAGGAGTATTACTAATAACACTCTTTTGGTTCATGAGTTGTTGAGGGGCTATAATAGAAAGTATATTTCATCTAGGTGTGCTTTGAAGGTGGATTTACAGAAAGCCTTTGACTCTTTGAAATGGGGCTTTATTCTCTCGGTCTTGAAGTGTTCATCAAGTGGATTGCTACTTGCATCATTACTCCTCGGTTTTTCATTTCTTTTAATGGGGGGCTTTATCTTTTTTCTTTAGAGGGGAAAGAGGAATCAGACAGGGAGATCCTCTGTCGACCTATCTCTTTGTGGTTGCAATGAATGCCCTGTCCAGGATTTTAGAAGAGGCAGCTCAATGTGGTGTTTTCAAGTATCATGCTAAATGTCTCCGTGTGAAGATTTCTCATCTATCCCTTGCAGATGATCTTATATTTGCCAAGGGTTCTGTTGACTCGGTAGTTGGTATTTGGTGTTTACTGGAGGAGTTTTATAGGTATTCTGGGCTGTAGGTTAATGCTTCAAAAAGTGAGCTATTTGTTGCTGGTATTTCTGAAGAGGAGGTTGAGCTTATAAGAAGCATTACTGGGTTCAAGATTGGTCAGCTTCTTGTGAGATATTTGGGAGTGCCTCTTTTATCTAGGAAACTGACTTTTTCAGACTGTAGTGCTTTGATTGGCAAGATATTGAGTAAGGTTACGGGCTGGTCTGCTAGATATTAGAGTTATGCTAGTAGGCTTCAGCTTATTAAAGCTGTTATTTCCAGTTTGCAGTCTTATTGGTGCAGGTAATTTCTTCTTCCAAAAGTTGTTCTTAGGAAGATCACTCAAATTTGTGTTCAATTCTTCCGGAAAGGTCAGGATTGTGTAGCACATGGTGCTAGAGTTAGCTGGACTTTTATACGTTCTCCTAAATCAGAAGGTGGGCTGGGGCTGAGGGATCTTGAAGTACGGAATAAGGTTTGCATTTTGCAGCATATTCAAAGTATTCTTGCAGAGGAAGTTTCTCCTTGGATTGCTTGGATTAAAGAGTATGTTATGAAGAGGAGGAGCTTTTGGGGTGTTGTTCCTAATTTTACAAGTAGCTGGAAGCTGAAGGAGCTTGCTGTTGGTAGTGTGCAACGAATTCCTATTAGCAGTAAGATTGCTTCTTCAAGGTAGTGGGAGGATATTAGAGATAAGGGGAGGAAAGTGTGTTGGCATCGATTGTTGTGGTTCCTTTTACATATATTCCTAAACATTCTATTGTTGCTTGGATGGCAGTTTTGAATTGGTTGTCCACTAGGGATCATTTAAGTTCCTTTGGTCTCAATGTTGCTTGCTTTGTTGAAACTAGAATCCATATTTTCTTTGAAGGTTTAGGAGATGGTATTGCAGCTTTGTAATATTAACAGAGCTGTTGGAACTTGGGATCAGGAGCTGGCTTGGGCTGTTTCTAAGCTCAAAGGCAAGTCCCTTATTGTTGCTGTGCTTAGATTGGCATATATTCATTCAATTTGTGTGAAAGGGATGGGAGGTATTTTGGCAAGCCTCATTCTAATGAGTGTGTAATCTTGATGCAAATTAAACAAACTATACAGATTAGGTTGATGGGAAAGCAAATTAATAGGGTAGATGCTCTTAATATTCATATTTGTTCAATTTGGGGTTTGATATACTGTATAGGTTTCTTCTATGTTTGTATGGTTTTGTTTGTAGCAGTCAACTGTTTCTGGGTAATGAAATTCAATTCAATTATCCAAAAAAATTGTAGTTTACCCAAAATAAATTGATACAAATATGAATGGAACCCAACCTTAAACCCACTAATCAACTGGCTAAAACCCAACTCAAATCCAAAAGAAAATTAAGTGTTATTGTTGTTTAAATTGTTTATAAATTTTTTAAGTATTTTTATGAATTTTTCTGTCTTTTCTTTTGCAAAAATTTTCTATTTTCCTGATTTTTTAGAATTTTTATATTTTAATAATGAATCGATTAACCAAGAATTGATGATTTGATTAGTACGACCATCGAATTAGTTTTGAAAACCATGCTTAGTGGTGGGCACCATTTCGTTCATTATGTTTGAACAAAATGTTACATGAATTCACAATGTTTTTGGCTCAAAATTCAGGTTGATGAACCAATCATGGATGTAATGATAAATGAATTAAGTTGCTTAATTTATTGTTGACATAAATTTTCACTTAAGAGTTTGATTGAATTAGTGTTATCGGTTTTTAATTCAGTTGTAAAATTTTTAAAGATCTTTTATTTTTATTTTTTAAATATTTTTACATAAAATCTAAAAAAATATAGTATTCGAATCCAAAACATCAAAATATTTATTATCTCAACTTTATTATTTCAAATAAAATTACATTTAATTTTCATATATATTTTTTATAAATGTAATACCTAAAATTTTGTATAGTAGGCATGGATTAATCTAGAATATATTAAATTAATTAATAAAAATTGACTCAGAGAAAATCTTTTAAATATTTTATATATCTAAAGTTGAGGGCAATAAAAGATGAATAAGGAATATATTCACTTAAATTACTCTTCCTTAAATTTAGAGCTCTAAAGATTGAGTTATTTGCCTGGGCTCGAAGATCCTCCTGAAACATTGGAGGGTTTGATCAAGTAAACAAAACTCAAAAAATGAAAAAAAAAAAATATAAACCCATTTTTTAATCAGATCGAGTTTTGGACATTATTTTGAAACCTAATCAAATTATATATATGTGTATTATTAATATATATTTTATATTTTATAATTATAAGTTTTTAATATAAAAAAATTACTCGAATAATCAAAGTTAGATCTTAATTAAAATTTTTTTAATACGATGTGAAGTCATAACATTTTAGCTATAAAAAGATTTTATTCCACATATGTATTTTATCTACTTAAAAAGTTAGTTCTTATCAAAATAATTAAATAATTTTCGTATTTCAATCCTATTTCGTTTATTATTGATGCAAAGTGTGAACAAATACAATGATTCGAGTCAAACTCAAATTATTATATTTTATATAGAGTTATTCTTAAATAAAATGTTAAACTTATATTTCAGATTAGATCGAATTTGAAGAGAGAGAAATGCCCGTGAATCTCTTATTTTATAACTAAACTTAAATTATACTTTTTACCTTTCATATATTAATAAAATATTAAAAATAATTTTAATGTTTATATATTTTAAAATATATTTATTATTTAAATTGAAATCGATGTAAACCGGACAGTGGAGTCACCCGGTCCATTACAGGTCTACTCATGCTTCCAGTTCTATAGTGTCAATGGTCAGACTGTCCTTCTGGTTTGCCGGTTCTTTGATTGCGACACGAAGGCTGAGTAATCCACCTTCATTGTCTCCCTCGACCTATCGGCTTTAGAACGGTGCCGACGAGATGCGGGCTTCTCTTTCTCAATTGGGCAATATCTTGCCCATTCCCAAGCTCTTCCGGTACTACAAACTTGACCCTTTGAATTTCCTTGGTTTTAGGGTTTTCAAGATTCCAAAATCTCGAAAGGGATTGAATTTTTTTCTCGAATTTTCTTTTTTCAGGCAATTGGAGCAAGAAATGGAAACTGTTATCAAGGTGTTACAACCTGGACCTTTGGGAATCATCGAGCATAAATTCTCCGCTGAAGAAATCCGCGAAGCAAACGCCACGGTTCGTAAAGCCGTCGAGAATTGGCGGAGGAATGCAATTATAGAGCACAGAAATGGCATTTTGAAAGATTACATTCACAGGTGAACAATTATCATGCCGCTGTGTCCATTTTCAGTTGATGATTGACGAAGGAATTTTCTAGAGATACGTTAAAAAGTAAAACCTTTTTGGTTAGTGTTTATTTCGGTATGTAGACTTTGCTATCAGTTATGAATAAAGTAATTAAATTTTCCTTTCAGTGTTTTTGTTCCTGTATATTGGTCTGCCCTTTCAAATATAGGAGAAAATCCTCTAATACATTGCAAGTTAAGATCTTTGAAACAGAATGAACAAAAACCAATGTGACCCCTTGTTTAGTTTTTAACTAGTTAATAAAAATTTTCAGTATTTGTGGCAAGATGAGTTTCGTTCGGAGTGGTTATCTCGGCAGACGTTAGATGTTCATTTACCTGTTTCATTTGACAGGTTCATGTGTTTCTTAACCGGAGTCAGGGTGAATGATTGTATTAATGACCAAAAACTGGTTTTTAATCCTTGGGTAGAAATGGAACAATTCTAATATCATTATGCAGTTATCTGCTTTGAATTTAATCTCAGCAGGTATCTTTTGTCTGTATCTTAATGCTTCTTAGAATTCTTGGCCTTGAAACTTTGGGATGCTTCCAATGCCATATTTTGACATATATCTGCAAAGAGTCCGTGGACGATCTCTGTTGCGAGTTGTTGTTTCAGATAATTGATCCAGTATTGCTATCAGGTTGATTACTCGAATCCATGTTTATGCCATTAAATGTTGCATGTAATTCAAAGCATAGGCCAGGGGTGTTACATGAGGAATCTTGCTTTCCCAAGAAAGTTTACTAGGTAAGGAGTCTCTTCAGTCTCTGAAGTATCTAAAATTATCAATAGGTATCCATTTTCATCATGCCAAAATGGAAAAAGAAAAGAAAAGAAAAGAAGAGAGTCATGGTCTTTATATTGTTTTGCAACTCGGCATCAAAGCCTAGTTGAGAAAGTACATGTGTTCCATATTCATATTACTCGCTGATGATCCACATGGAGGACCATATAACCTGATGGAGACTTCCAATGAGATCTTGCCCTGTGAATACAACTGCTGTTGTGCCTTATTGATTTGCTTAGTATTCAGAATCTGGTTCAGCTGGTTTGCAGTACGGTATGCCGCCAAGTCAAATTTGAGTCTCTCTATGATATGGCATGTACAATAACTGCTAAAGGAGATAAATTTGGAAACATGTGCTATGAAGTTTGTGAAGGCTAGTGATTGAAAATCAATATGAAGTAGTTCATTAAACTGGGATTAACTTGTTTTTTGTTGATTGAAACTCTAGATGATCTCACCATTATGCAGAAGACAGACATTGTTAACACAAGTCTCAATATCATTTTTCCATTGAAACGTCATCAATGCCTACAAATGAAGAACTCATTCGATACTCCACTGTTCTTCCATTAAAAGATCGACCTTGTTAATTCAAGTAATTAATCTCACTGATTTTCAGTTCATGCTGCTATTACATTGCCCGCTCACCCTTAAGCTTATTGTCCTGTTTCTACTTCTATATTTTTATGTGCCAAGTGCTCCCAGGACTTAATGAAACTACACTGTCAAGTCAAGGTTACTAAATGCAGCAAATAATAGCATATATATATATACACCTATATTTACCATAGACATATGATGTTACATAAGCAAGTTAAAATACAAGTTCCACTTAATTAAACATTAGGACAAGGAAAATACTATGACCCTGCTCAGCCCCAAAAATGGTGTACAAGGATGGTGATAGTAGGGAAACACATAACAAAGCCATTTATAACTTTATTTTGGTTTAGCAGCTTGCATGGTGCTGAATTTTGAGTTAATGAAAGTTTACTTTTGTCTTTCAAATCCATGTTGCTCCAGCCCTTATGAGCAGTTTTACTTTTGTCTTTCAAATCCATATTGCTCCAGCCCTTATGAGCAGTGGGACAAGCTGGTTCCTGAGTTGAAGGGACATGACTTGGTTAGGACCTCCAACCAGCTGTTGCCCTATGAAAACAGCAGGTACACTGGGATTGCACCCCATCTGCTGCAGTGCCCTTTCAACTTGTTGCCCATTCAGAATTTCATCGAGCTCGTAAACCGTCAGGTTCGCCCCAAACCCACTGATGAGAGTCTTGATGGTATGGCTCACGCAACAAGTTGTCCTGCTAAAGATGACCACTGGCCTGTCAGCAACCATCCTTGTAACCACATCCATTGTTATGCAGCAGAGAAAGAGTTTTTTGGGAAATGTTTAAACTACTTAGACTTGATGAGGAACTAACCACAATGGAGACCTTATTTATACTGTCCATCAAAGGTAGATATGCTGAGAAAGAATAAAGTAATCCAAAAGATCTTCATATATTTGCCCCCTTGATGATTAAATTGATAAGGACATCCATAACATACTCAAAGTGAAACCATGCATGGGCCATGAGATATTTCTCCTTCGACACCTCTCAGAATATGGAGAACAATTGGTCACTTCTCAAGATTTTATATTTGAGATAAACTTTGATACGTTAATAATTTGCATTATATAGATTGACACATTCATGTATTCGTGTTGTGATTATTTTTTTCTCGTACTATGTTAACAAAGTCTATCTGGTATGAATAATTTTCTGCTTTCTATCATCTTTGCAGCATCTCTGCTGAAGTGGAGAAAGAAGTTGGGTTTATCCAATTTTCCCCTCAAATTCCAATGATTAGCATAAGTTCCTAGAGAAAGCAAAGGAAAAAAAATAGAAAAAATGGAACCTTGATCTTTAATAGCATTGAAGGACTAATAAGTAAAAAACAAAAAAACAAACGTAATGACCGTACAAAGAAGCAAGATGAAGATGCCTTGATGACCCACTACATTATCTAGTACTTCCTCTTTACATTAATTGCGTTCTTTACTTGCAAAAGGATGTGATGAAGCTGAGATATTCCTCCACATGTGGAACCCTATTGTTAGTGCACTCAACTATTGGAAAATGCCTTGAATTAATAGTGATCACCATGATTACAAGGGATAGCATCCTAAGGTAATTGTAGATTTGCAGTTTTTAATGAAGTTTTTTATTATTGTGGGAAGCAAATTTAGAACTTTCTTAGAAAGTGTTAACCATTGTGTTTGATACCTCCACAATGTTTATCACATGAATTAATAATGAATTACTACTGCCGGTTGAGTTTTAGTTTAATTGATTTGTTACCATTATAACAACAAAAAAGATTTCGGTTTGAACAAACTTAAGCATATATTATATCATGCATGACTTGTTTAAAGGTTCAGGAGAGTTATGGACGTAATAATAATAATAATAATAATAATAATAATAATAATAATAATAATAATAATGGGTTACTACTTTTGTTAGGTCCTTTGACTTCTCCCATACACATTTTTGTCATCATTTATTTAGGAATTGGCAAAATTTGAGTCACTTCACGAATTTTGCTTTGATTCATTTCAAATGAGAAATTTTTTTTTTAAAAAGGTGAATGTATGTGATGAAATGGGACAATTGTAGTAAATGTTTATTTCGCTTTACCTTGTTCTAATTTGTAAATCATTATTTTACCTTTGTATGTTATATATATACTAAAATAATAGAAATATGAATATATGATTTCTATTTGATATGCTAAAAATGATATATAACTTGAATGAAAAAATTATGTATAATTTAAATTGAAAATTAAGTAATAAATATAGTAAGGTGCTTCATGGAAACGTAAAGCAATCCTCACTTCAACACTCCTTCATTGCCATCTTTATATTCATTCACTATAGCAAAATAAATTTTAGCAGCGTTTTTTGAGATAGATATCTATCTCAAGTGAGCTAGCTTATATTATCATAATCTCTGCACAGTTTTTTGGTATTAATTTATCAAGTCAGAATATGTGGCCATGCTAGAACAACATTCAATCCACAAGTTGAATCTGCTTTTCTTCTTTGTCTGTTGATAGCATCAACAAATTTACTTTGTTTTACAACATTAAAGGGTCATCGATGCCTACAAATGAAGAGCTTATTTGATACTTGATTATTTTTTCCATTAAAAGATCAACCTAGTTAAAACAAGTAATTAACCTCACTAATTGATTTTCAGCTCATGCTGCGTTGCATGCCAAGTCAAGGTTCAAGCCACTAATAGCAGATATACCTTTATTTAGAATAGACAAGGGATATTACATAAGCAAGTTAAATTACAAGTTTTACCTAGTTAAAATTTAGTAAAAGGAAAATGCTATGACCCTGCTCAGCCCCAAAAATGGTGTACAACTATGCTCGGCAAATTTATGTGGACACAGACAACAAAACCATTTCTGACTTTATTTTTGCTTAATAGCATGCATGGTATTGAACTTTTAAGTTAATGAAAGTCTACTTTATGTTTCAAATCCATATAGCTCCAGCCCTTTTGAGCAATGGGACAAGCTGGTTCCTGAGTTGGAGGGACATGACTTGGTTAGCACCTCCAACCAGCCGCTGCCCTATGAAAACAGCTGGTACACTGGGATTGCACCCCATCTGCTGCAGTTCCCTTTCAACTTCTTGCCCATTCTGAATTTCATCGAGCTCGTAAACCGTGGGGTTCGCCCCGAACCCATTGATGAGAGTCTTGATGGTATGGCTCATGCAACAGGTGGTCCTGCTAAAAATGACCACTGGCCTGTCAGCAACCATACTTGTGACCACATCCATTGTTATATATGCAGCAGAGAAAAGAGTTCCTGGTAATGTGAGACCTAAATGAAGCTTACTGGGAATATGTTTAAACTGCTTAAGCCTTGATGAGGAACTAGCCACCCCTGGAGACCATATTTATAATGTCCATGAACAGTAGATGCTGAGAATTGGAATAAAATAATCCAAAAGATCTTCATGATTAAACTGAAAAGGACATCCATATCTCCTAGTCCTTGCATTCAGTACTAACAAGTTGCACAGCAGTTACAGTATGATAAATGTACAGCATATATATATTTAAAACGGCTACACTATCCTTAACATTTAGAGACAGGGAGGGAAAAGTGTTCCATGCATGAGCCATGAGATATTATTTCTCCTTTTGAGTACATCAACTTGGTTGCTTATCAAGATTTTTTTCGAGACATTCTATCTTTATATAAATTTTGATACATTTGTGTTCTAATTATTTTTCACATGTAAATGTAAACGGGAAAAAGAAGGTGGGTCTGTCCAATATACGAGATAGCACTTTTGTTATCGTTTTTAGGTTCCTTCATATCCCAATGATTCGCATAAGTTCCAGTTCAGGAAAACCGAAAGGTAACAGTGAAAGCGAAGGTATTGACCGTACAAAGAAGCATGAAGAAGATGCCTTGAGGACCCACAACGTTATCAATTACTTGCACGTGGAAAAGAATGTAATGAAGCTGAGATATTCCACCACATTGGAACCGCCATTGTTAGTGCACTCTACTGTTGAGAAATGCCTTGAATTAATGGTAATCGCCCTATATATGATTTAGTTGAAATATGCACCCAATGGTTGGTTAATTAGTATAGCATATTACATCAACACCGACTTAGTCTAAAGCATAGTTTTTCATGCAATTTGAAATAATTTTAACGGGTTTGATTTCAAAACATTAAATTATCAACAGAAAAAGGGGGTTGGCTAATCGCCAGCTTAGGATTCTTAACATATCTTTGCCCCTTATCTTCATTTTGACTAAAGTTGATGAGAAAACTTGTCAAAAAAAATCAAAAAGAAATGAGAAGAGTCAGTCCATTCATTAATTCTATGTTCACATTTATTAAAAAAATGACGTCGAACACAAATTTTAAAGTTGTTTCATACTTAAGACTAAATTAAACATTACTATGATAATTTCTCTCTTTTTTTGCTCTTTCTAGTTCAATTTAGTGGATTGCATGTGAAGCTAATGATCCATTAGCAGGTTTTATAAAGTTTTAAACTGCGGGGATCAGTCATTGTGTTGATAACACTCCACAATGGGGGTATTTGGTCCTTTGACTTCCCATTCAAGAATGTGGGTTCGACTTGGAGCTAGCTAATATTAGCATCATCTCTGCATATATATATATTGGTGTTAATTTAATAAGTACTCAGAATATATTCTCATCATGTTACAACAACTGGATCCATATCATGATCTATTGCTTTATCCATCAACTATATCAATCCCACCAAAGTGAATCACAGTTATGGTGCATCTGCTTTTCTTCTTTGTCTTTTGATAACAGCATCAACAAAACCGTGACTTTTGTTTTTCTGAGTGTAAAACGCGTTGTACGTATCTATATATACAACCTTTGAGTACGTACCAGATATCACCACGTAATATTATCACCAGCCAGCCTGGCGCATATATATATATATATATATATATCTGCCCCGTTGCCCTGGCTCATGATAAAGCCAAAGGCCAGGGTCACTTTAACCCATTTCACTTAGATTTTTTCTTTTAAAAAAAAACCCTGGATTCACTGTAATATTTTTAATGGACATATTCAGTTAACAGATACATGTGTGAATTCATATCAATTTACTTCAGCACCTGCATGAATTGATCTATATGCTACTAATAATATTTATCAAGGAATATAAAAATGTGAAAGATATAGATTTTTTCATTTTTTGTTTTCTGTTATCTTTTTTGCAGAACCATTCATTTTAAGCACACTAGAAAAAATTTCCATCATACATAAATATAAACATGTATTTATATATAAAAGATATATTCTTTGATTTGAATGAAAGAGATAATAGAGAGTGATAATGAAGACAACAAGTACATATGGATATGGTGAAGAAACCGACAGTTCGAGAATGTCAACTTTGGTGGATTCATCTGAAGTAGTACTTGATTGAACCACTAAAACAAAGCAGTAAGAGAAAGAAGAATACGAAGGCGGCTCCTGGCATCACAGCAACATGGATTTTTATTAACGTTCTTTGAATCAGTACTGCATGTTAGGAAGATTTATTTATGAAGATTTCCCATATCAAGGTACAAAAAAAAACCATCATTTTACTGTTTTGATGAAAATCTAAAGTATTATTCTGCAAATATTGATAATCGTCTTGAACTGGAAGCTGAATATCTTTTACAGTGTCACAAAAATTCCCAATGACAGCAACAGCTGCATGGGGGTGATGGCATATATATTTATACACATATATATATATATATATGTATGTATCTTTCATGTTTGATGGATCAGTTGTTGTTTTCTTCTTTAGGTTGAACCACTTGCCTCGCTATTCCATGTTTCTTATCATCATGCCTCGACGTGAAAGTTGATGGTGACTCCATGGAGATCAACTGGTATCACTTTCTACACCCATTGGATTGGTTAACTTAATTAAAATAAAGATAAGTATCTCAGGCTTTATTTTAAAATAAGGAGTTATCACCGATATTTATTAGGTGTGATTAAATATTTATAAAATTAATTTTAAAAAATGAAAACTTTAAAAATTCTTTTAAAAGATAATTTTGGGTTTATATTGATTATGTACGAGAAAGATTTTCTCCGATACATTATTAATTATGTATTATCAAAAAATTAAAATAATAAATTTATTAAGGGAGTTAATCGATATCATTAGAGTCAAACTTAAAAATCATTAATTTGTACTATTCAAGTGAATCACTGAGATACGATAAAGATATTTTTTCGTTAATGATGATCGATAAAACCTCTCTCGCATTTTACGGCTGAAGGCTTTACTTTTCATCATAATTTAAAAATATTCCTTTATTTACTTATTTTAAAATGTTTCCTTTTTCTGCTTCTTTTGCTTTTTCGGATTGGGCTTCCTTGTTTACTGGGTTGCCTTCATGGCTCAGACTTAATTTTTTTATTTGTTTCTTTTATTAATCCAGCCCGGTTATTTATCAGAAAAAAAAATTGTTTAAAAGCAATTTTTTTTTTAATTTTCCAATATGAGTAACGTCAATCCAACCCAAATGCAATATTGAATAGTAAATACACATTTTAAAAACTATATCAAAATCGGCAAAATAAGGCCTATAGGGGCTTTCCAGCTAACAGTCGGATCCCAGCGGAATAAACCCTAACAACGGTAACTTTTTTTTTTATTCTATACATACCTCTCAAATTTTATTTTTTTATTTATATCCTTCTCTCAATTCTCTCAAACCCTTTCAAGCCTGTCAAGTCTCTCATTTTTTTAATAATTTTTGATATTTTTATTTAAAAATATATTTTTTAAAAATTATCTCGTTTTTATTCTTTTAAATTGATTTCTCATGAGTTGCCTCCCTAATCTGCTTTGACGATAAATATATTTTCGCCGCCCAATTAGTAATGGTAAGACCGGAGTTTAAATTAATCGAACCGAATTTTTTCAATTAATTCGATCGGTTAACCGAATTAACGGGAATTTATATTTTTTTTATTTTTGGTTAAAACAATTATAAAACATATAAAAAATTAACCGACTTAACCGACCGATTAATTTATATTTCCAAAAAATTAACCGAACCGACCGAATACTTGTACATTATAATATTATTTATTAAATTCGGTTAATTCAGTTAACCGACCGATTTCGAACTGAACTAAACGTTAACTGAATTTTTAAAAAATTATTAACTGACCCCTGATCAAATTAATTCGGTTAACCGATTGATTAACCGAATCCGGTCAGTTAACCGAATTAATTCGGTTTTACCCGAAATTTGCACACCCCTACCACCCATTCTCTTCTCCATTCAAACTTGAAACTCCCGATCCTCAAATACCAATTTTTTTCTTAAAAAAACCCCTAAATTAAATCCCAAATCGAGTTTTCTCTTCTTTTTTTTCTCAAAAACTCTAAATTAAACCCTTTGTTATTCTTTTTATTCATCAGTTCATTCAACCCCCTCAAATTAAAGTCCCTATAATGGCAAATTCAGGAAGAAAATTTTAAAGAAAAAAATATATTTTTTTAAAAAACATAAAAATAAACAACACCAAAGTCATTTTTTAAATTTAACTCGAACAAATATATTCGATTTGATTCAAATTTCATCCCACTCGACTTGATTTGTAAAAATTTTAAATTGAGTTAAGATGATGAAATAATTTTCAAAAACTCGATTAACTAAAAATTTTTTCATTTAATTTAATCGAATGCTGACTCCAACATTTAGCTCATCCAATACCACCATTTAACCGACATAAAACGCTGCGCTTTTTGCTTCATCGAATCATTCCTCAAATGCACCGTTTACTTCACCTAGTTTTGCTTTTTGAATTCCTTAAACCCCGTAACAAATACTGCTCTCCAAAAAGGATCCTTGTCCTCAAGGATCAAAATGAGGAAAAGTGGCCTGTAGTTGCTGCAATGGTTCCTATGTGGTATCTTTAGGAAATGTGTTTGCCCATTCTACAAGGAACTCGATGATCGCTTGGTTGCTTATCTTCACCATTTAATTTCCTCTTCAAAACTCTAATTGGATCCTTAAGCAAGGCCTTAGAGGAAATTGAGCTTGGACTGTTGCTGCTCCCACATACTTCTTCAATTGAGATACATGAAAAGTAGAATGAATGCGTGAGCCTGAAGGTAACTACAATCTATAGGCTACCGTCCCACCTTGTCCATTATAGGAAATGGACCAAAATACTTAGGAGACAACTTCTGATTTTAATCTTGATGTGTCACAAACGTAATTAATTTTATTATTATTGTTGTTTTCAATAATCTCGGAATCAATTTCACCATCCATCTAAATGGACACTAAAATATATTTTTTTTAAGATAGTTCAAGAGATTTTACAATACAGTGAATTGAGACAATGTCAATTTGATAGTAGGTGACCAACTTTCTTCAGTCATATTATGAATTTATCATAATTCTCACGCTACGTAAAATGTTTATAGATAAACATTTAGATGAATATAAAGCAACTTATTACGTGATAAGGTCAATATATATATATAGATATCATATTCAACATTTAACTTAAAATTATTTAAAAAAGAGTCCCTAAAGTGTAATTATTCTTATCTTCCTTGTTGCATTTAAATCTAAGTTTGTAATAATCTTTCATTTTTATTTGTGATTCTATAAGCTGAAGCTGGAATTTTTCTATATAATAGATTCTCTCTCTTCCTAGGCCTTATAAATAAGAGATTATGAAATCTCCTAGTTTACCACAGCCAAGCCTTGGCACATATAAGCTTCCTACACTAAAAGCCCTTCTCCCTGGTCTGCCTATTCACCTTTTCTTTTTCAAGCTTACTTCAGTTACACCTTCTTTTCAGCTTCTTTTACCACTTATCTGCATTGTTAGTAACTTCTTATAATTCTTCAGACTGAATTTATGTCCAACAAAATCAATGAGAGCAATGGAAGACATGATATGTGATATTCACTAAGACATCATGATGTTGCGTGAGCCATACCATCAACACACTTCCTTATGAGTTTGGTGCTAGCCCTGTAGTTGATGAGCTGGACCATGACCCTAGTGGGAGAGATGCAGAGTTGGCTTAAAAGGGCTGGGGTATGACCTGGTGTCTCGATCCCGGTTGAGGGGTCCGTCAGCCCTCGGCGAATGGTACTATCTTACCCCTAAATTACATATAAGGGCATACGTTCAAATCCCACCAAGCAGATGTTGACATTTTTTTTAGTGGGTAGAGACGCTCTCATTCCGTAAACCCCTCGATATTCTCTGAAATCCGAGAATAAAACTAAGCACAAACACCTGGACCAATACCGGACCTCTTTAGGGTTTGTTAGCCAGACAACACTTGGCAGACTTCTCCCCAAGTAAATCTGACCTCCTCTCAATAATCTGCAGAAGGGTTGTAATATCCCTCCACGTTGAAAGGGAAATGTTGTATATAGGGCTTTGCTTTGTGTTCAGTTCCTTGAATAAAATTGTGTATAAAAATGACACTTAGTAGATATGTAGTATCTTAAATGCTCACTGTTTAATGGATAATGTTTCCATTTCCACGGATATGATAATATAATAATGCATTTAACTATGTAGGATTATATGTACTATCAGAAACAGACATAAATTCCTGGTTTTTTTAAATCAAATTTAGGTTCACACAGTGGTTCATGGAGCTCTCACTGAAGAATATTTTTAAACTAATATATGGAATAAAGGTTCCCACATCCAAAATGCATGGCTCCTCTTTCTGGTACTCAAATATGTTCCCAATAGAAAACTCACCCACTTACAAAAGGTAATCACATGTATTATGAGTAAACTATTGCACAAGCAACATCAAGCTGATGAAATTTCTTAAGGATATTGCAGGTTTTCAGTGCCTTTTTTTTCATTTTTTAAGGTGTTAATTAGTACTAAAAGTGATATCAAATTAGTTGGTTCTTGACTTTTCTGGCCATGTCACCTCCATTGAACAAACACTTGGCATGACAGTATCCATTAACAAGTTTAGTTAATGATTTCTTTATCATGGACTTATCTGAGAGACAAAAAGGTGATGTTGGAACTTTTTTATGCTTCCATTCTATTCCACCCCATCTAAAACCTTAAAGGATAGAAAACTTATTTTAACATGCTTGGAAGTTCCTAGATGGCATATGGATACTTATATATATCATTTGTTAATTATTTATTCAGGGGTTTTTCCCAAACGTGTAACCTTTAACTGTACCTACCTCATGGATGATACTCTTATACAATGAGCACTTCTTGTAAAGCTAATTACTTTATTCTTTGCAGTAAGATAGCTGAGAATGGGGAATCCTGCCCCCACCATTGATGAAGGAAGAGTTGTTGTCATTTGCACGTATGACCATTCGTCATTCGCAGGCTTCACTCGAGCATGTCAAAGCGTTGCTATATGTTTAAGAGCAGCAGAGCTATGCATGAAGTGAAGTGAGCCTATATGTATGCTCACATGTGTGAAGAATCGTTGCAAGTTGTAGTGCACAAAAAAGGACATCACCATTCGCGATCTCATTCGTAATCTTTTCTGCAGAAGGATTCAAAGGGAAGTAATTTTGTGAATCTGGTGTAAATTGACTTGCCAGCCTCAGAATTTTGCACTTTTGTTGTTACATTTTGATAGGAATTAGAAAGTATAAATTCCATAAAATCTACCAAAAAGGTTGGAAGACATATGGTTAGTAGGCTAAACACGTAGGTCGCCGAATCGAGCTAACATGAATCTTGCTACTTGTGTTGTTTTTCTTTTTATTTCTTTTGAACCATCTATTTAAAGAAGTGATTATATCAGAACATGGTTTGAGTAATACATAGCAGAAACTTGAATTAGCCAACTTGTTAAGCCCATGGAAACACAGTAGTCCCCCATCCCAAAAAGTAGCATCTATAAGTCCCTATAAATACTCTAGCATGGAAGCTTAAGTTCCAACAACCTTAACCTTTGAACCCTTCTTTAATTTCTTTCTTAATTCACCTTCTAAAAATCCAACCTTCAATTACAATCGAATTCGAATGCTGTGCTTTTAACATTTAAGTGAAATATCTACAGGTAATCAAGGGAGTTTCTCCTGTTACTAACAGTGTTCAATACAGAGAACATTGTGAACCAGGATTTTCAGCATGGAAAAGGTGACAAGTTTGGCCTCAGAGAAAGGGGTAGTGCTATTCAGCAAGAGCTCATGTTGCATGTGTTATGCAGTCAAAATCCTATTCCGAGAGCTTGGGGTAGCCCCTACGGTTCATGAGATAGACCAAGACCCTGAAGGCTGGGAAATGGAGAAAGCACTCAAGAGGTTAGGGTGTAATGGTCCTGTTCCAGCCATCTTCATCGGTGGGAAGCTAGTGGGTTCCACCAATGAAGTTATGTCCCTCCATCTAAGTGGAGGGCTCTTACCTATGCTTAAACCTTATCAGACTATGTGTTAAATAAAAAAGTAAAACTTCAAAAATATCACATTGTAAGAATAAAATTGGCTCAATACTAGTCTCTCTAGTCATGAGCTGTGATTGTATTACTCTGTATGTAATCATCTATGTTCTATGCGTACCTGTAACAGCTTTGGATTAGCTGCCTAGTCTCTACCATGTAATCACTTCCTATTTCTTAATGAAGTTAACTTAATATAATTTGTGATTGTGAGTGTGTGTGTTTCAATTATGAACCCCATAAAACTTTTTGAATAAACTTTGATGTATGGTTTCTGCAAAAGCAATATGCCATGCAAAAAGTCATCTTTTTTTTTTATTTTAATGGTCCATCCACCAAATTGTACCACCTCAATGATTGGCTTTTTACATAAATTCCCCCCCCCCTCATGATATATATCAATCTTTCCATAGTCACATCCTATGAACAATTGACAAGGAGTTACATAAAGTTCTGAATGTATAAAAACAAAACACTAATAGTTGTCCGAAAATAGACAAAAAAAGAAGACTCCCAAAATACCAGAAGTTTCTCATTGAGTTCCTCAACTTTGGAAACCCCTATTACATTCCTCCACACATGCAAAAAGAAATTCTGAAAACTTTATCTCATATAAAGAAAGGTATTACATTCCTTTGCCTTTTTATTCTTTAGTTTAGTTTACTTTGATTTTACATCCACTGGTAAAAGATTGGACTGTGATTATATATGGTAAGGGCCATTTTTCTTTACGAGGCAACTTTTTCGAAACAACAAAACTGTAAAGATGGTTTTCACTTCCGAATTTTTTGGACTTAGGCATTAACAAGTAAAATGTGTATATATATATATATATATATTCTTTACCTTTAGCACATTGAATAGCAGAGCTCAATTTAGCTCCAATGAGACAAGTCTTACTGGTGAGCAAATTTTGATTCAATTTTAAAAAAATTAAAAGAAAATTTAAATTTCGAATTAATCGATTCGAGTTATTCGAGTCAACTAAAATAAGTAATTCGAGTTCTAATCGAGTTAAATTTTACAGTTCGAATAACTCAAATAATTTGAATAATAGATTGGTGTAAATGCCCCTTTGGTCCCTATCAATTTTGAAAATAAGTAAATTGGTCTCTCTCTCAACGAAAAATACAAAAAAAAAATTAAAATAATTTTTAAAAATTCTAAAACTTATATTTTTAAAAAATTATAATAAAAATTCTAAAGAATATGTAAAATGGTTCACCAAATTATGTATCTTTTTAGACTTAGGGGATCAAATGGAGATAACACTGACGAAAGCCCTTTAAAGATTGCAAGGAGGAGATTAATGGAAAATGGTTCACCAAGCAAGGCGGTAGCTGGCGATCAGCCCCGCCAAGAGCAATAAAAATATTATGCTAGAACTATCATGGGATTGGGAACCCTGCGACAGTTAGTGAACTTAGGCAACTTCTTGTTGCTAATGACCCTGACATTATCTTTCTTTGTGAAATAAAAACTCATACTAATAGGTTGGCTTCTATTCACAGCAAATGCAGGATGGAGGGGTGCCTGGCTGTTAATGCTATTGGTAAGAGTGGTGACCTTGCTTTGATGTAGAACGAAGGCATAAAGTTTGAAATAAAAAAACTATTCAAACAACCATATCGACTCTTGTGTTCAGCGGGAAAACGATAATTCCTTTCACTTCATGGGCTTCTATGAGAATGCTGACCCTAATAAAAGACAAAGCTCTTGGGATATTTTAAGGAAGGTGGGAGATACGGTTAGAGAAAAATGGATCATTGGAGGAGACTTTAATGCGATTCTGGACAATGTAGAAAAAGAGGGGGGAAGGAGGAAACTTAAAGCTTTAATTGATAACTTCCGTGCAGTCGTGGACAAGTTGTCATTGGTTGATCTGAAAACTGACAGTGGATGGTTTACCTAGGTCAACAATAGGGAGGGTGATGCTTTTGTGAAGGAGAGACTTGACCGGTTTCTTATCTCTTCAAGTGCTGTGGCATGCTTTCTATTCATGGAGACCAAGGTGATTCGCCAGTCTGCCTTTGACCATGATGTTATTTTGTTGGATACAAAGGGACGCAAGTCGAAAGAGCGGATAACAGACTCTAGGCTCAAATTTAGATATGATGTGTGCCAGGCCAAAGATAACGAAGCTAAGAATATTATTAAGAATGCTTGGCAAAATGGTGTTGTTGATATCATGAGAAAAATTATGAAGGTGGGCCACGACCTTGGCAATTGGCAGTATAAAAAATACAAAAGAATGTGCAAGCAAATTGGTGCTCTTCAAATGAATATTAATAGCATCATTGACGAACAGTGTAGCAAGTACGATGGGTGTAACACCCCTAACCCGTATCCGTTGCCGGAATAAGGTTACGAGGTATTACCGATCGAATCACAATATTAAACTAACATTTCATATTCAATAATAAAACATAATCCAATCTCATTCAATCACATTCAACTTGTCCCTTAAGAAGGTCTACGAGACCTTAAACATGCTTTAGAGAAGGTTCGGAACTTAGAAAATTTCAGAAACTTAGAAAATTTTCAAACATACAGGGGTCACATGCCCATGTGAATAGCTCGTGTACCTTACACGGCTATAGACACGCTCGTGTCATAGGCCGTGTGAAAACAGGGCATACATACTAACTTACACCATACGACTGACCGCACACCCGTGTGCTTGGCCGTGTGAAAACTAGAAGGTATACTGACTTAGGTCATACGGCCAGTCACACGCCTGCGTGCCTATTCGAAATGGCCTCACACGTCCATGTCAAGGCCGTGTGCTCAGCCGTGCCAAACCTGTAAGGTATACTGACTTGTGCCACATGGTCAGTCACACGCCTGTGTGTGAGGCCGTGTAGAGCATCCTGACTTAATTTAAATTGCCACACCAGAGGACACATGGTCGTGTACCATGACCGTGTGTCACATACGACTGAGACACACGGCCGTGTCTCTACCCGTGTGGACAAAAATAGGTCATTTGTAAGGCCAATTTGCCACCCTTTTCTCATACCCTACAAGGATAGCAAAATGCAACTAAACCAAACACAATTGGCAGCTAATTCATTTCCAAAATATGCACATTTCATATCATAACAACATCAAACATTTCTATACACATTTGCCTAACCAAAGCATACCAAATCAACATGTCATAATCATCAATTCAACCTAATCCCAATATGCATTCTCTCAACATTCAAACAACTAAATCAAGCCTCAAAATCTTACCAAATTCAACATCTCAATTGCATACCAAAATATACCATTTCTCAACCATAATATATATCATTTATAATTAACCAAACAAACAACTACAAAGCCATCAAAATTACCATATTAAACTTGCCAAAACACAAGGCAAAATTTATATATCACATACCATATATCAACACATATCATAAACCAAATTCACAACCATCAACAACACCATTTACAAGCCAACTCACATGGCTTAATTCACCACTCAAAGCATACCAAAATGACACTAGCCTATACATGCCATATACTATATTTATAAGCATCAAAAGTACCAAATAGATGATTGATAGCGTGATGACATTTCCTGACGATCCCCAAGTCCGAGCTAACTTTGATTCTCTATAAAACAAGGAAAGATAAATAAAGTAAGCTTTAAAAGCTTAGTAAGCTCATATACAAATAAAGTTATCACATGAAACAATATCATTTCAATCAGATGAGCAATTTATGGATAAACACATATAAACTCACAAACCTTCCTCATTATATATTCATGATCACATATAAATTTATCATATACGTCCCTTTTCAAAACTCGTATGAATTTCGTACTTACCTATATCGCTTAATTCATTTACATATTCTTTTTCATTTTGACTTTGCCCGTTGAACCATTCGGAATCACTAAGGATACTCGGGAATCACGCATAGGTCGTACAATACCATATCCCAAAATCTCGTATCGATACCATATCCCAGACATGGTCTTACACGTATTATCATACCAATGCCATATCCCAGATATGATCTTACACGTAATATCATCTCGGTACCCTAATGTCATGACATTTGTATCCTATACTATTCCTAAGATTCGTACGAGACTTTCGAAAGTCGTAACTCTGTCGATTCTTGCTCGCATTCAACAAGTCAACATTCAATACAATTCATAGGTAAATAAACATTTATAAATCAATTTAAGAACATTTATTTTCATATGAACTTACCTCGTATTCGAGATTAACGAATCGGATCAACTACTTAATAACCTTGGTTTTCCCTCGATCTAAATCTGAATTCTTTCTTTCTTGATCTATATGAATTCAAAATTAGCTCATTTAATCACTTATTCATTCAATTTCATCCAAATCACACTTTAAAACACATTTACACTTTTGCCCCACATATTTCACATTTTTCACAATTTAGTCCTTATTTCATAAAATCACAAATTAATGAAATTCACCATAGACCCATGCTAGCCGAATTACTATTATGCCCTTAGTAGCCCATAATTTTTATTTATTTCACATTTAACCACTAACTTTACACATTTCTCAATTTAATCCCTAACGTGCATTTTTATAAAAAATCACTTTAACAAACATAAAAATCTAGTATCAAAGTTTCATATTTCATCAAAAATCATCAAAGAACTCATGCTATCGTCAATGACAACTTTTAAATCTTGAACAGTTTTATAAAATAGTCCCTGGGCTAACTAGTACTAGATGCAACGATTACAAAAACATAAAAATTACTAAAAACCAAACTTAAAATCATTTACAATCAAGCTTGTATATTGCCGAACCCTAAAATGTTCCAAAACTTCTTTTGCTTTCTTATTTTCGGTTATCTCATGAAGAAGATGACAGAAATTTTTAGTTTTTGTTTTTTTAATTAACCATTGTTTCATAATTTACTAAAATAACCTTTAATAAAGCGTTATAAATTACTTAATGAATAACCATTTATGTCAAATTCCATTATCCATGGTCTATTCACATAATAAGGACCTTACATTTAATAAATCATAGCAATTAATTACTTAAACAAATAGAATGCAACTTTTGCATTTTACACGATTTAGTTCTTTTATCAAATTAACCACTCAAACGATAAAATTATTTCACAAAACTTTCACACATATATAATCACATGCTATAAACACCCAAAATAATATTAAAATAATTTTCTTTCCTCGAATTTATGGTTTCAAAATCATTGTTCTGAATTAACTAAAATTGGGCTGTTGCAATAGGAATAGGTTGAAAGCTATGAGATTAAAGCTGGGAAAATTGTTGGACAAAGAAGAGAAGTACTGGGCCCAACGTTTGAGAATTAATTGGTTAAAGGAGGGTGATAGAAATACTCAGTTTTTCGATGTTAGAGCCACGAATAGGAGAAAAAATAGCATTGAAAGATTGAAAGACATGTAGGACAATTGGAAGGATACAACTAAAGATATCAGCAAGGCAGTCAGGGAGTATTTCCAAAATTTATTTGAGTCAAATTTACAAAATAATGAGGTGTTAAACCTTGACTACATTGAAAATTACATTTCAGGGGAGATCAATGGAAAATTGCTGAAGGACTTCACAGATAATGAGATTATGGAAGATTTCAAACAAATGGACCTAAGAAAAGCCCCGGGAATTGACGGACTATCAGGAAATTTTTACAAAGAAAATTGGGACATTGTGGGAAAGGATATTATTAATTTGTGTGAAGAGATTCTTAAGGGTGATAGAAATGTGGATTGCCTTAACGAAACGATTATTGTCTTAATTCCTAAAGTTAAAGAGCCTATGGATATACCTAACTTCCATCTGATTAGTCTTTACAGGGTGATATATAAAATCGTAGCTAAGGTGCTTGCAAACCGTTTAAAAGATACTCTCCTGAATTGCATTAGCCAAAATCAAAGCACCTTTGTCTTTGGAAGAATGATTTACAACAACATCTTGATAGCCCATGAGCTTGTCAACTACCTCCACAATACAAAGAACGGGCTTAATAAAGGATTTGTGATCAAGCTCGATATGAGCAAAGCTTACGATAGGGTTGAGTGGAATTTCATTGAAGAGGATATGTGCAAAATAGGATATGCCAATGAGTGGGTGCAAAAGATTATGAGTTGCGTTCGTTCGGTTCGCTACGTAGTCAAATGCAATACAACACTATCAGAGACTATTGTGTCGGGAAGGGGTTTAAGACAAGGGAACCCTCTTTCTCCCTATCTTTTTCTTTTCTGCATGGAAGCTTTCTCTACATTGTTAATTTGTGCACAAAATGAAAATATTATTAAAGGCATTAGAGCTAGCAAAAATGGGCCTCGTATTAATCACATTTTTTTGCTGACGACGCTCTCCTCTTTATTCGTAATAAAAAAAAGGATGTTAAGGAAATTGTCAATATTTTAAATATGTTTTCTAGTGTTTCAGGTCAAAAGATCAATTATGATAAGTCTATGATTATGTTTAACCCTAAAACCCCCTTAGCCCAAAGACAAATTTTTTACTATATGCTTGGTATGCGTATGGTTGACACTCTTGATAGTTACCTAGGATTACCTTTACCTGTTACTAAAAAAAAGTCAACAGCTTTCACTAATATTACTAATCGCTACTCTTGCAAGGTTAATAGCTGGTCAAAACGTTTATTATCCTATGATGGGAATGAGGTGTTTATCAAAGCCATTCTCTAGTACATTCCTACTTATGCCTTTTCTGTTTTTCTCACCCCCGAAAGGAACTATTAAAGATCTTCTGTCAAAGATGTGCCGGATATGGTGGGCAAATAATGGGAAAAACCGCGGTTGGAACATGATGGCCTAGGATCATCTATGTCATCCTAAAGTAATGGGGGGCATGGGCTTTAGGGATTTGCACTTATTCAACTTAGCTTTTTTAGGAAGACAAGTTTGGAGGCTTTGAAACTTCAAGGACACCTTATGTTTCAAGGTTTTGAGCGCTAAATATTTTCCTGATGGAGATGTGTTTCGGCCAAAAAGATGTAATAGATTGTCGTTTACCTGGACTAGTATTGTAAAAGCTACATTTACGTTAAAGGATGGGTTTATTTGGCAAATTGGGAATAGCAACCTGATTGATATTTAGTGAGACCATTGAGGTATGAAAGGGCTTAATGGGGACTCTGTGTGTCAGTCTCTTTTGGCTAATAATGAAAAAAGAGTTAATGATTTGTAGAACCAGGGCAAAAAACAGTGGAAAAGGGATAGGATTATTAAGCTTTATGGCACTGAGATGGAGGAGCATATTTGCAATTTACCCATTCCTCTATATAATGTTAATGATAGTAGAACGTGGTTACACAACCCACACAGTGTCTACACGTCGAAGTCTACCTATTCTTTGCTTTCTCTGAAAAGGATTGGATATGACCCTCAATATCTTTTTTGGAGAGTTATTTGGAAGCTTAAAATGCTTTCTAAGATAAAAGTGTTCAGTAGGAGAATTGGCCATGATATCTTACCTACGTATGTCAATATCACTCGCATCCACCATAACTTCTATACAACTTGTCTGAGATGTAATAACAACAAGGATTCTCTTATCAATGCTTTGAAAGAGTGCCCGAAGGTTCGTGAAGCCCTTATTATCGGAGACTTAAACAATAGGTTTATTAACAGAAACAATATTCATTGTATCGACTAGCTGGAAGATATCCTTCGCGAGCTCGATTCTAAGGCTGCTGCTGACTTTTTCACGCTCCTTTCGAGTTAGTAGAACAATAGGAACAATTTGGTTTTCTAGGGTAAGGATGATCCTGCCATAATGGTTTGGGAAATAGCTCATACTCTTAATAATGATTTTAGAATCTTCAACTTGAATGAACCCCCTGTTATTCCTCTAATCTAGATGTGCAAAGGATGGAGAAAACCTCCCAAAGATTTTATTAAAATCAATGTGGATGCAACAGTATCACATAAAAATGTCGAATACGGAGTTATAGTGAGAGACGCTGATGGGTTTGTGATTGTTGAAAGTTATGTTTACGAAAATAAAGCCATCGATGTTGTGTGGGCGGAATTGAAAGCTTTGACTTTGGGGATGAAGTTGGCTTTAAGATTAAAGTTGACAAAGATTATTATCGAGTCTGACAATGCTACTTTCATCAATACATTCAAAAAATACGATAAGGATGTTACAATCTTGGGATGCTGTGTGAAACAGGAAAGCAAAGATTTTAGAAAGTTTGATACAATCCATTTTAACTGAATTGATAGAAAGAGTAATGAAGTTGCGAATATGCTTTGTAAAATTGCTATAAAGAATAGATGTAAATTGATGTTTAATATGGATTATCCTTTGGAAATCAACAATGTTATTATCCGTGATGTAATAAAATGAGGTGACCTTCGGGTCGTTTTTTTGTCAAAAAAACTAATTATGTATCTTTTCTTCTTTTTTTTTTTTTGCTTTAAAAAAGTTTTCAAATATATATGGTTTCAAATTTATGTGCTCCAATATGGAATTAATTATACTGTAACAAGATTTTAATTTGATTTAATTTTTTAATTTAACTCGAACAATTTCACCCGATTTGATTTGACTCGAATTTCACTTTACTCGATTCGATTTGAAAAAAAATTCAAATCGACTTAGAATGATAAAATATGACTTGTCAACTGATTAACTTAAAATCTTTTCACTCGATTCGATCCAACACTCACATTTACTTTATTAGATCCAATGAAATAATAGTTACAACTAGGGGTGAGTATTTGATTGAGTCGAGCCGAACCGAGTCAAAAAATTTTCGAGTCAAGTTGAGTCGAGTTAACGAATCTTATTATTTATACTCAATGTTGCATTTACATGAACCGATTATTTAACTAGTAAACAAAGTACAAAATTATTTAGCTACATAAACAATATACTTGTTTTGCCTTTTAAATTAATGAGTAAACATTTATCAAAACAACGTAGCTTTGCCTTTTAACTTAATGGTTTTGACTTTTAACTTTAGAAAAGGTAAATGTAACAGGGCATTTTTGCCCGGCCTTTTACAAAAATAAACCAAAATTAAAACCCAATAAACCCAACCCAATCCACAAACCCGAATGGCCCAATATTCGGCCCAAAACCCTAAACCCATCAGCCAAAATAGGGTTTCAGACTTTCTGAAACCCTAGCCTCCAAGCATGTGCAGCCGCCGCACCTAGGCTCTGCCCACATCACGTCCATCACCTCCCTAGCACCTGCAAACAGCGAGAAAAGAGGGCAGAGAACAGAGCAAGAACACAGTAGCAAAACAGCAGCAAATTTTTTGGTATTTGGCTATAAAGAGCCATTCATTAACAATGTAAAATGGGGGATTTCCAATATTCAAAAAACAGTGTAATCGGGGGTTAAAAAAGACACAGAAAATATTAATAAGAAACAGAAGCATTTTCGCAGAAAAAAGAGGGTTGTCCTTTTATCTTTTACTTTGAAATAATTGTATTAAGAACAAAATCATACCGCGTTGGTTCTCTCTCACTGTCGAAGCCCTCCGATGACCCGAATGTCGTGATTTCCTTCTGGATTCGGATGAGGGTAGGAGCAAACAGTGGCTCGGCTCCTCTCTTCGTGATTTCGTTGTCTTTTACTTGCATTTATACACCATTTAAGGTTAGATTTAAGAGAGTGAAAATGAAATAAGACAGGGGTAGAGGATTACCTTTCGCGTAACCTCATTCGCCCTTGCCTGCGGCGATGCAGAGTTGGCAGCGATGATGGGTAATGAACCTTAGCTGAGCGGCGCAAGGGATAATCTGGGGGGGCTTAGGGTTCTGTTTTAAAAAGAAAAAGGGACAAAACAGTGTGACTCTCGGGTGCCTTCAACGTGGTTGAAACCACTCTTTCCATGCGGTTGTAACCACCACCCATGGTAGTCTTGCGAGGGCAGCAGCTATGGAGGGTTTCAAACCCTAAAGCGGCGCCAGAGAAGAAAGAAAGGGAGGACTTTCTTTTTTTGTTTTTCGACAAAAAGAGAAATGGCAAAAGGGGTTTTAGAAAGGGGTTAAACGGCACCGTTTGGGCCTTCAGCAGTGGCTCTAAAACGGTGCCGTATAGGGGCCCCCATCCGTGCGACCCGACCCATGACCCATGGGGATCCGCGTGTTTTGCTAATTTGGGCTAATTGCGCGCGCAATCCCTTCGCGTTCTGGGTTATTTTCATTTAGTCCCTCTTGCTCTTTTCTTTGCCTTTTGATTTTACCCTTTAATTTCAATTCCGTTTCATTTAAGTCCTCTGTGCTGCGCAACGTTTTAAAGACTTGGGAAATTTGCTTTTTAAGTCCCCCTATGATTCACGCGCATTCAAGTAGGCCCTTTTTATTTATTTTTATTTCGAATTCTCCCTAAAACTTCGATTTTAATTCGTTTTAGCCTTTTTTAATTTTAACCCAATTTCAACCTAGTCCTAACCTGTTAATTAATTAATTTATTTATTTAGATTATCTTTTACTGTTTTATTTTTATTTGTTTTAAGTTTGTTTTCTTTTATTATTTATTTTAAATCGCTTTACCATTATAGATTTTAAGCTTTTTTTTTACACATTTTAAACTATTAATCGTTTCAAATTTTTTATAAATTATTTATTTTAAACTATTATACATATTGTTATTTTGAAGCTTATATATATACCCTTTTATTTTCGACTATCTTATATATATAATGTTTATTTTAAATTTCCTATATGTCACTTATTTATATTGCTTTATACGTTAATCATTTTAATTTTTTTTTATTTATTGTAAACCTTTTTATTATTATTTATTATTTCATGTATTACTTATATTAAACTGTTTTATATATATATATATATATATATATTATTTATTTTAAAAATTCTTTTCATATATTATCTCCTTAAAAGGTTTATATGTTATTTTGAAGTATGTTATGAATTATTTATTTTAAACTACTCTACATATTATCTTATGTTAGGCGACTTTAAATTGTTTTGTACTATTTACTTAAAATTATTTTATAATATCTATTTTAAATCTGTTTTTCCCACATATTATTCATTTTGATTGGCTTTATTCTTAGATTGTTATATGTGTATCTATTTTACTGTTTCTTAATTATTATTGCTAGTATTTAGGTAATAATTGTTGAGTGCATGTGCCATAATTTATTCACTTGTATCTTCATATTATTGTTGTACATTTGTGTGATGTTATTCTCGTATAATTGTCCCATTATTATATCTCCATATTCTTATGTCATTGTATCGTGAATCAAGCTCTAATGTCAATCTGGTTGTTCTATTTCATTGTCAAGTGTCGTGTTAGCTTTCATGAAAAGGAAAGTTTTTATAAATAAGGCAATATTTCGCGTTTTAGGAAGTTCGAGGAATCGTACCCTAACTTACTGGGTTTCGATTTTTCTCGTTTAAACTAAAATAATGGGATATCCTTTGAAAATTAAAATACATGAGTTTTGAAAATTAGAAGATAAGCTCATTCTCGAAATTTTGAAATGTCACGTCCTAACTTACTGGATGTGATGTTTTACTGCTTTGAGACTAGATTATCTCTAACATCCGTTTTGGTTTAATTCAGTCGTTTTAAAATTGATATTAATAAAAAGGGATCGTATTTTTAAAGTTTGTTTAAATTTTTAATTCTCGACAATAAGACATTAATTAATCAATCGGGTACCAATTTTGGGCGTATCGAGGGTGCAAATCCTTCCTCGTGCGTAGCCGACTCCCGAACCTATTTTCTTGGATTTCTTAGACCAAAATAGTTGTTTTGATAAATCAAACTGTTTATTAAAAACAACCACTTTTCGAGGTGATCCGATCACACCTCAGTAAAAAAGATCGGTGGCGACTCCCATTTTAATTTTCGCTTTCAAAACCTAGTCGAATCCCCTATCTCAAAAAAATGGTTTCAACAGTAAACATTTATCAAAACGGCATAGCTTTGCCTTTTCTTATTCAGATTTTCAGATAACTCGAATTTTGTAATTCATATTCGAGTTAAACAAAAAAAACTTAATTTTTTTATTCCAGTTGATCCAAATAACTTGATTAACTCAAATAATTCGAACTATTTAATTCAAAATCTGAAAAATTTATCGAATTTTTCAAATCGAATCAGATTTTGCTCACCCATAATTACAGCATTGGTTCAATTATTTCAGAAATGTTTCGTAAACAAATTCTTGACAAGTGTAAACACCCTTCTTTCTAAAGGAGAAAAAGATGGACAAATATACATACCTTTCTTTTTTTGATATATTTTACAGGGAGGGCTTATAACCATAGGCTTTGAATTGTGACCTTTTGAAGTGTTAATAAGAGAACTTGATGATTGTTGTTTTATATTGTCAACACACACACACACATATATATATATATTAGTTTAAACCAGCTATGGTCCCCCCCCCCCCCACACACATATATATAGATATTAGTTTAAACCAGCTATGGTCCCCCCCCCCCCCCCCACACACACAGAGTCTAAACAAGCTATGGTTTATGAAGACTATAAGATTAGGACAATATCAGCTCAAAGTCCCTCAGTCATTGAAATTAGGGTGTTTAAATAGTTGATTTGAGCTATCATTAATTGAATTAATCAAAAATTTAAAATATTTAATCGTTAATTGAATTATGCTTTTTATGAAATTAATTAATTGAATTTAGTTCTATCAATTTTCGAATTAAACGAAATTTCTAACAATTTTTTGAGTTATGGCTTTTTTTTTTGTCATATTTTAATTTTATTTTGCTTTTACTCCATAACATGTTACCATTTGCTTTTTGGATCTATTTTATTAGGCTTATATATATATATATATATATAATATTTATTTATAATTAATTCCGGTTAATTAATTGTTTTTAAATTAAATTAATCGATAAATTTTTAATCAAATTAATTTTAATGACTAATTAATTAATAGAATTAATTCGATTTAATCGATTAGTACAATTTTAACCTTGTTGTATACAACCTTAGCTGAAATTAGGTTTATAGGAACTGGTCCCTCCGTTCTCCCACTTTGCATAACATATAAAAAAGGTATCTTCTTGAGTGAACAGATAGATCATTTACGCGTTCATAAAATGTTTTAATTATTGCATATTATAAAATGGATCCAAAAGACAAAAGAAAATGAAAGAAAAAATAATAATAAATTATGCTGTCAATATTGTCGTCAACAGATTCCTCCATTGTCAATGGAAACAAAGCATTGGGAACGCATCAACTTTCTAATACTCCACCTTGTTAGTCTTAATCATGCTGTGTGGGGGACTCTCAAACCTTTCCACTGTTTTTGAATCTTTTTTTCTACATCGTTAGATATGTTGTACCAGCTTATAAGCCCAACTTTGAAACTAGTTGCCGTCCAAAAGAAACAAATCTAATCTTATACAGCCCCAGCCCTTAGTTTAGAGAGCTTGTCTTCTATGTAATGTTTTCAGAATCGGATTAGTAGTCAAACCAACTAGATCACTAATTATCGATTCAATTGGTTTGATCGCTGGTCCGATTTTAATTAAATAATTTATTAAAAATTATAACAAAACACGTCTAATTATCAGTTCAATCAATTTTTATCTCATTTCAATTGGTTCATACAAGTTCACAGGTCAACATGTCTTTTCCCTTACTCTGGACCGGTGTTCTCGATCGTTTATGATCTTATCATTCCAACCGTACTAATTTGATATAGTTTCAACGACCTTGTTTCTAAGACGGATTAGCAAATTTGTTAAAAAGCTTGGAGTAACTAGTGACTAAACAAAGCAACATGCAAACATGGCTAGACGACCAACTAATGAATAGTGAGGTCTCCTTTTTCGACATCTACACTCTCAACTTTACTATACTAGCTTAAGCTTTCTTGTTTCTTTACTCTGATTACACATGTTATTAACTAAGTATTAGGATACGTTTTGGAACACATGTAAGACGCCCCTTAACCCATGTTCATCTTGTTCTAACTTTGAACTTCCAAATCTAGTCCATTTACCTCAAAAGTTGCCTTCAAGTCTAATTTTTCATTGAGAATAAATTAAGCAGTCGATTAATATTTTAGTAACTGAAGGTATTATTTTCAAGTAGGGAATTTTGTCTCTCGTACTCTGTTGAAAGCTATCATACAAAGAGTGGTTGTCCAGTTGGCTTGGTTCACAGAGCTGAGAGTACCTCAGTTGGTGGATTTACAAGAATCAATGAGAAAGATTTCAGTATCAGATGTGTAGTAATTATGAGATTCATTTGGACATGCAGGAGCTCAAACCATTAATTTGAGACATATATGTCATTTACTTACAATCATGATACCACTTGACCTATGTTGCCCTATGATAGAGTACAAGACACAGGACCCTCATCAAGGAATACTAACTTCAACAATACTAATCGATTGTCAAATAAATAACATTTTACAAACTTCTTCTAAAAAGGTTAACCCTTCAATAATGCTATACTCGAGTTCGACTCTCAACCAATGATGGACATCTCCACTTCACCCTCTTTGATCTGCCCACCCACTTTCACTTGCCTTGGTGGGGTTACAACTACCAATAGCATCATGGTTGTCACAGTCACCATCTTCTCAATTATATTTCTCTCTTTTTTCTTAGCTTTACAGGAATGGCCAAGCTGTACTAATGGACCAAACATTTCAATTACTACATATATAAGGAAAAAGCTATATGTATATAATTGGCTGCACAGCCCATTTGTTTTGCTATAAAAATATGTTTTTTTCTAATAAACGAAATTTTAAGAAGTTGAATGAATTTTAAAGTTTTCAGGTCTTCAGGCAAAATAACTAACAGTAACGGCCACCTCTTTTTCTCTAAGGATAATTATCCCCCTTAATTATACAAGAAGCCAATTGTTAAATGCCACGTGTAAAGTTAGGTTAAATTAGTCATTCCGAGAAATCTATGAGCCCACGTGGCAAACAGAGAATGGAAAAATTTTGAGCTTTAACATATTGTCTCCTCAGGATAAAAAAGGTTCCTTCTTTTTAAAAACAATTATTTTGGTTGATTAAATTCAAATTTTGAGAGATAAATTTGAGCTAATTTTAAAATAGATTAAAATTATTTTTTTTATTTTTAAAATTTAATTCCGAAATATTACTTAGAAAAAAGATAATGATTTAAAGAAGGGGTAATAGTATAAATTTGGGGATTGGATCCACCATGCTATCTTATATCGATTTTCGACATCTTATCACAGAGATTTTGGGGAAATTAATTAAAATGGATTTTCTTTTTTAATTTACCAAAGAAAGGAACGGAAACTTCTACTTCTCACCCTTCTTTTTCTCGATCAAACACCGACAGTGTGGCCAGAAAAAGTCTTTTGCTCGATTCGATTCTTTCTCTATCTCGCCGATCTTTCATCAATGGCTTCTTGCTCAGGTATTTTTTTTTCCCTATTTCCTCTCTTGATTACTTTTTTTTCTATTTTTTTGTACTATTTCCTATTAATTTCCTTGATTCTATCATATTTTTTGGTAAGTGACAAATTTTGAAAAAATAAAAATAAAGCGGAAACAATTAGAGAGGAAAAAAAAAAGGAAAAGTGATGTTAGTCGTGATTTCAGTTTTGTGAATTGATAAAACGAAAAAGATAAGGAAACCTTACCCGAATTAATTTCTATTAGGTTTTAATTACTCTTTTCTTGTTAGTTAATTAGATATTTAATAGAAGCCTTGTTGTTGATTTCGATCTTCTTTTCCAATCAGAATATTTAGATTTTATTAATATTTTTGTTCTCTTTTTGAGGTTGAGTTCTGCATTTTTGTTCAAGGAACATTGGTTGAGAGATACTGACCGGGAACCTTGTCAGTTACCAGAACATATGAAGTGCTCACTCTGTTTGAGATGTTGTCTTGAAGTTGATTCACTTGCACTCTTACTGAACAAACTTCGCCGAGGATTAATTGAGGTTAGTTTAATATTTTGCAATTTGAATTAGATTTATGCATGACTCCACTTGAGTACGAGAGCAATCTTAGAAAAAAAAGGTAACAAAAAGTTCTGCATTTTCCGCTTTCTAGTTGATACCATTGATAACGTATAATTCTTTGTGCGTCTGCCTAAGTAAACTAGGATAGGTAATTGAGCTGATATGAAATATTGCAAGTTTAAATTTTAAGCGATGTGACGAGGGAATTATTGTGCAGGTGGGTGAAGGGAGACTGAATTCTGAGACTAAAACTGTTTGTTTGCTATCACATTCGACCTGTGTGCTGGGAAATAGAGAACAAAGACTACTATGGCTGAGGGCAAGGAGCTTATTGAGCTTAAGTTCCGCATTTATGATGGAACAGATATAGCACATAGTACTTACGCATCATCTATGACTGTTGCAACCCTTAAACAAAAGATTGTTGCTGAGTGGCCACAAGGTTATTAATATGCTTCTGCTTACATATTTCCTCCTCTTAATTTACTCCTTTCCGAAATCTACATAATTGGATTAAACATCATTGGTGCTCAGTTTCATTGTCTTTGTTCATGTTTCTTTCTATCTTTCATCTGATCACCTTTGAACTAAGCATGTTTGAGGATCACTTGCTCCCTACTTTAGCAAGTTTCTTTTCTTTGTTTCCTGTTGCTGGCATTATCATTCATTAGTCTCAGTATAGTGATAACATTGCTTCATGGTATGTTTAAAAACAAATTACTGTAATAGCTTATATTCATTTGAATGAAAATAGTTTAGCCACAGTGTTCATGCATGTGAACAGAATTGGCCTCTATTTTCATTTGATGATGCCGTTCTGCTTGAAGAAAAGGTGTGATGTTGGCCATGTCTACAAACTCATATATGGGGCATGTCTCGTAAGGAGCAAATTTGAATCTAAAATGTCTTTGATGATGATGCTCCTGTGCAACAGCTGTCTGAGTTAATGGATTCTTTTGTGTATTTTCAGACAAAACCGTCATACCAAAGTCAATAAATGATTTGAAGCTCATACATGCTGGTAGAGTTCTGGAAAACAACAAATCACTCGCTGATTCCAGGATAACCTTTGGTGACCTTCCTGTTGGTGTTATCACCATGCACGTGGTGGTGCAGCCCACTATAGCAAAAAATAAAACAGGTTTGTTAAGTTCACTTTCTTATAAAAGAAAAATGTTTGGGAGAATGTATCTCATGAAATCTCGTTGGTATTTAAGATTACCGAGAATCAGCAGGTCTATATTTTCTTCATAACATGTAGTCTATAGCACATATATTGGTCATTTAAACACCCCCCCAATCCCTTTATTGTTACATATTTCTCAAGGAAAATTAATAAACAAAAGGGGAACAAAATGAAGAATCTCTTTAATTTATCTATTTTAAGTAAGGAATCTATAAAAAAGCAATCCCTTTAATGAACTTCATGAAGTAGTTGTGAGGCAACTGGAGAAGCAAGAAACTGAGTTAGGCTGAAGTTTTGTTTTCTTGCCCACCTAAGTAACAAGGCCTCAAAGGCCTATTTTGCCTTTTGCCTTTTTCCCTCACCACATCTATGTTGTCGTTTTTTTTCCTAAAGGCGAGTGGAGGTTAAGGGATTCTAACTTTGAATTGTCTTTAAGGATGCATTATTGATCTTAATCTTTTAGTTGCTGTGTTCATAATTAAAAATTGAAAACAATTCCTGGTTAATATTAACTTTTATCATCATCAGATTGTCATCAATGGAATTTCATCTAACCATGTTGGATACTTTTTGCTTTCTAATTAAATTCCTTTGTTCCATTATCAAAATTTGGTAAGAAAAAAAGTCGTGAGTTCTAAACTTCCTCTAATTTCACTTGGTTTTGCCCTTTTATTTTGGTGCTTTGCATGCAGAAAAGAGCAAGGAGGATATGCAGAAGCTGAATTCATGCCGGTGTGTTATCCTTTAATTAATCCATAAACATGTTTCCCACTAGTTTTTCAACTTATCATCTGTATAGTGGCTGCTTTGTTACTGTGATTACTCAGGTTACGGAGTTCTGTAACCATCCTCTTATCAGTAAAATTACTCTATTCAGAAGTACATTTTGTAAAAGCTACGATTGTACAGATGAATCAAATGCATTTTCAGACAGAGACAGATAGAGATGGTCATGTCAAGGTTTGAGCAAATTACCTTTTGGCATTTTTTATGTATCCATATCTAATTGCTCCATTATTGAGTAGCTAGCATGTTAAGGTTTGGAATTCTACAAGTGATGGAATGGTTAATCATGCAATCAGCCTAGTATATATTAATTGAGCAAGTCGGGTTATCAGATCAATTCGGGCTTTACGAATTTTGGGTGTTTGGGATGTTTAAAATTTGAGTTATTTTGATTTTTTTTTTCTAGTCATTCAGGTATGAGACTTGGATTTTTCTGATCAGGTCATTATAAGTTTAGATTATTTTAAGTTTAAATCATTTCGAATTTTGATCATTTTCTTTTTCGGATTATTTCAAGTTTTGATCATTTTTAATTGAAGTCATCTTTAAGTTTAGGTTGTTAATTTTCTATAATAGCATTGAATTAGGTCATATTTGAATTCAAGAATTCGGATTAATTGAGTTAAATTTTTAGATTCAAGTTAGAATTGAGATGAAGGTGTCATTACCTCCTTTTATATGACAAAAAATTGAATCGGATTTGGATACGGAAAATTTGAGTTCGGTTTTCAAATTCAACAGACTTGACATGTCGGGTTGGTTGTTGTTAGCACATAAATCCCCATCATTAATGTTGATGTTGGACCTACTATTGAGTATGAGTCACGAGTTGTACATTAGAATTATGGGAGGTTTTTCCTTTTTTAAACTCAAAACTTTCTAGCATGAAGTATGCCATTGAAACGACTGATCGACCTAAGCCTTATCCAATATTAACTATTCTCAAATTGATCAGTCAACAAACTTCACAGCAATTTCTCGTGATCAATCGTGAAATTCGTTGTGCGAATCTTATCATAAACCATTCATTGAATCTGACTTCCATTAATTTATTAGGCTTAAATATATAAATTGGTGCTTAAATTTGACACTCTTTTTTTATTTAGTATGATATTTATATTTGACAAAATTTATATATTTTGATATATAAAGGTATTAATGTTAATTTTTTTAATGTTTAATTTAAATTTTAGAGTTGATTTGATAAAAAAATTTATCATATCCATGATCAGAATGTATTAATATTGTCATTTTTTAATATCAAAATATTTAACATTTGTTAAAAATAAGTATCAAATTAGATCAGTAAATAACACAAATGCCATGTTAAAAAATTAAACTTATATTAAATGCTATATTAATCCTATTATTTATTTCTTTTCTTTTGTAAATAGAAATTAGCTTTAGCATAATATTATAATAAAACAAGAAGTTAAAGAAGTTTACTCTGATTATAGAATTTCGACATTTGTTGTAATTTTGGACCTCTTAATTAGCTTTTATGTTAGAAAAATGCATTTATAATCTATACAACTATATATATATATCTATATATATATAATGAAAGCCCTAAGGCCTTCCACAATGAATATCTGGTCATATTTTTCCTTTTCTTTTTACTTGAAAACATTATGAATCTGTTTTTTTTAGATTATAAGTATGGTTAAATTTCAATTTGATTTTTACATTTCGTTTAAATTTGAGATTTTAATTTATATATTTTAAATTTGATATAATTTGGTACATCAATTTTTATAATGCCATTAGTTAATCTAAATCTAATTAAAATGATGATTTGAAATTTTAAGAATTGGTATCACCGTTAAAATTTTTTATTTAATTCAGATTCCTTATAGTGGGTTTTTTTTTTATGCTGATACCAATTTTTTTTCAAAATGTCACACAAACAGCAAAGAATTTTAACAATGTTAACAAATAAACTGAAATTTTTAAATTTAAAAAATAGAGAAACTAAACTTCTAAAAATAAAAATAAAAATATTAAATTCCAAATAGATGGAAAATACAAAAATATTGAACAAATTATAATTTTTTTAAAAAATTTCACTATAATTTAATTAAGAAATAAATAAAAATCCCGGATGAGTATAAATGATACTAATTTCATAGATCGAATAGGAAAAAAGGCTGAGGTAATGGTTCTACTGTATGTATATAAAAGGCATATGGAGTTGTTCCTTAATTCAATATCTTCTTTATAAGGAACTTTTTTCCTCCAACTTCATGAATGCTTTGATTTTACAAAATTTTCCATATTTTTCATTTTTCATTTGTAAGTAGTGTAGAATTTCCCAAATTTGGTATTTTTTTTATTTTTTTTGGTGAAATGGTAATTTTTTTAAAATTTGATACTAAGCAAATTAATTCATTTCAACAAAGGTATTAAATTCAGTTCAAATTTGACATGTAACATATTTAAAATATATTGATCATGTTGTAAACATGTGTATATATACTCCATTGACAGTTTGAATCTAATATGCTGAAAAAAAAAATTCATTAAGTTTTAGGAAAATTATTTTTTTTAAATGTCAAATCCAAATTGTTAATATGACATATACATATATATTTAAATTTCAATTCACATGTTTTAAATATGTATCACATCAAATCTGAACTAATATGATAACTTCAACATGTGTTTCGATTGATCATATATTTATTCTTTTATGTATAATATTTTTTTGATAAACTACACCCAAAGTTATTAAATTAATAGTAAATTTAAGTTTTAATCACTCAACTTTAGAATGTTACAAAATACTCGTTGAATTATTTGAAAATTTATATTTAAATAATTAAACTATTTAAAAATCTTTATTTAAATCACTAAACTATTAATATTTTCAAAAAAATCTGATTAATTAATTTTAAATGATAATTTAACAATAGTTGAATAATTTAATAATTATTTTATAATTTATAAAAATTAAATGTGTAAAATATAAATCTACTAATAATTCAATAATAATGTCTTTTACGTGAATAATTGATAATAATATAATAAAACCTTTGCTGTCAGCCCGTCACTTCCAAACCAAATAATAATTATGGGTGGACATGTCTACAATATATGGATAAATATGACTTTCTCCCGTTAAAAAGGAGCAAGGAAAAAAATTTCAACCAACACATTGAACGACAACTTGCGCACCAAGAAAAGCCTTAACTTACTAGACTCTATACCCTCTCTCCATTTCCACCATTTTTATTCAGCCAAAGCACCCAAAACTTGGCGCCATTCAAATGCTATATATTCTTCTCTTTTCTTCTTAACCAATCCTTCCTAAAAAAACTCAACCTATATCAATTACACATGACTGATCAGAGAAGAAGTAACCAAAAACAGGGGAGACTCTGTGATTATTGCAACCAATCCAAAGCTCTTTTATATTGCAGAGCTGACTCCGCCAAGCTATGTTTTTCGTGTGACAGGGAAGTTCACTCGGCTAACCAACTATTCTCTAAGCACTCTCGGTCACAGCTCTGTGACGCTTGTGATGGTTCCCCTGCTTCCATCTTTTGCGAAACAGAGCAATCGGTGTTTTGCTCCAACTGTGATTGGGAAAGCCACAAGTTTTCGTCGTCTTCGTTGCATAATAGGAGGCCAACTGAAGGGTTTACTGGGTGTCCTTCGGTGAATGAGTTGGTGAGTTTTGTTGGGATAGAGGATTTGGGTGAAAAGAAAGGTGGTGATGATTGTGGATATGATGATGGGTGGTTGGATTTGTTGAGCTGGGAAAATCCGGTGATTTCTAGCTTTGATGATTTGCTTGTTTCGAGTGATTCTGATCATGGGTTTAAGCCAACTGATGTTCTTCCTTTGCCCAAGGTAGGTTTCGAGCTGAACCTTTTCCACCTTTTTTGCATTTATTTTGGGTTTATGTTGGTTGGCTAGGACATGTAAAGAAGCTAAAAAGGTTGTTCCTTTTTATAAATGCTACTGCTATGCTTGTGAAAAGGTCTTGAATTAGTTGTTTGACATTGATGCCCGTGAGGGTTCTGCTTATTGAGGCTTCCAAGTTCATAATAACATGGATCACTGTACCCTTGTTTTTTTCTGATTCAGAATCGTAATGCTAATTGTGGACAACATAAAGAGGAAGTACTTCATCAACTACGTGAACTAGCAAAATCTGAACCTACCCTCAGCTTTGATAATACTGATGATTTGCAGACAGGAACTGTGCATACAAGTTGCACAAATGATACAGATCCAATTTCATTTCCTGCTTATGAGGTGTGAGCATGTCCTTTTCTTGTTTTCTCCAAGAGATTTTGTATAATCCTTTTTGAAATATAGAACATTGAGTTTTGTATGGGATGTTGATTGATAAATATACCACTTTTAGATGCTATTTTGGAAACCGAAGCACCTGCAAATTAGCCATGGATATGTAGCACAATTGAGAGGCTTGTTTATTGGCCTTCGTTGTAATTTGGGTGAGGTTAAATTGACAATTAGGTCAGTAAAGAGGCATATTGTTGTTTGGCTGTAAAGTCTGATATGGCTTACAGTTTATGTTGATGATGGATTACAGCCTTTGATATGCTTTGAATGGCTTCCAATAGATTTCTTTGGTGTTTATGGAGCATCTAAAAGTTTTGGCTTGTTTACCAGAAATAGAGGGTTAATCTTTTTTCTCTTCATGCAGTCAAGTGCACTACGGTTCTTCGGCGACAACGTTGAGATGACCGACCAAGTTTTTGTGCCTTTCTCGGAATTAAGAGGTCATACTGAGGAATGTGCTGTGGTTCCTGATAAACATCTAGGTTCAAGTAGGACTATACCTGTGAGTGATAGTCTTGGGAACCAACAACATCGAATTGATGCTGGAACCGTGTCAGCACTTCCAAAGGTCGCTGTCCCCGAGTTAAATAGCCAGGAGAGAGACTCTGCGATCTCGCGCTACAAGGAGAAAAGGAAAACAAGGAGGTATTGCTTGACTTTGTTTTGTACATATTAAACATTACAGATCAGGAAGTTCTTTTAAAACATTAAACATTCCTTTCTGCATTTTGCTGAGCAATGTTTCATTGAATCATGACAGATTCGATAAGCACATCAGGTACGAATCAAGAAAGGTTAGAGCCGAAAGCAGGACGAGAATTAAAGGACGTTTTGCGAAGGTGGAGCATTGAGATTACTGTTAAACTACTTTTGAGACTGGAATTGCTATGAACATGGATCATTTTTGTAACTAGATAATGTTTTCCTTTGTTCATTCTTTGTTCCTTTGAAGCTAAAATCTTAGTAAGATGCAAGGTTTCTTGTAAACTATTGAATTGTAATACCTATAATTACATCATGTAGGCTATTTTTTAACCTTTAAGCTGATGGTTTGTGCACTGAACTGCTGATTATTGGCTACAGCAGTGAAAGCCCTTATTTGGAATTTTGGACTTTTTACAATCATGTCATGCAAAATAAAACGATGGTTAGTGAAATTTGAGTTCCATGTTGAGAATATTCCATTTTTTACTGTAATGAGATTCCACAACCAGCTTGGCTACAAATTTATCACCATTGGGAAATTCATTAAATACTCATGTACGACACCAAACCTACTTTTTGCTATTTCACCAATACTAGATACTACCATTAATAGCCCCCTAATGACTCGCCATCAACCTTCTTAACTGCTCATCTACCTCGATTTGTTGTGAAGGTTGAATGTGGCGTGTGCTATGAGCCAAAAGAAAAACCAAAGAACCCAACAACCATATAAAACAAATTTCGGTCTTTCTTCGATTGGACATGCGAGTTACCATCTTGGCCTAAGATCCTGACAACGATTGCTGCCCTGTGGTGACGCCTAGGATGACGAGAAATATTGCGGTCTTCGTTTCTGGAAGTTTTGACCGACAATGGTACTACTAGTCATGCTGCTGTGTTATTAAAATGCCATGGAAGCACCTTTATTTCGAGGATTCCATTTTACTCTCTGTTAAAAATAGAAAATTTAATAAATTGGTTTTATATGTAAACATTAGATATATGTGCAATGTCATATGTCACTATTTGATTATTTCGTCAATTATATAATTTTTAATAATGTTTTTAAAACCGGATTGGTTATCGAATTGATTAGATCACCAGTTTATTAGTCTGATTGGTTCAATTGATCCAATTCATTCGATAAAAAATAATAAAAATCCCGTTACACCTAATCAACTTTCAGTTCATATCGATTTATGATTCAATTGGTTCAATACTTTTCTCCAAATCGGTACCCTATCTAATTTTCAGTCCAACCAGTAAGTTCAACTCGATTTAAACAATAATGTTTTTTAATCATATAAATAAATAAAATTTTTAATAAAAAAATTCATTTACTATTTTATCTAACGAACGAAAATAAATTTATTTATTTTTTAAATAAAACTAAAATACATTCTAACTTTTCATACAATTGCAATTGCATTTGAAATGAATCACCTATGTTTTTCATCATAGTGAAACTAGAATGGTACAAAAGATGTGCACTTGCATAAAATTCCTGATTCTGTCACTTGAAAATTATCAGAATGTCTTCATTGCCATTAAGTCAAACTCATCGGCAATTAACATTTAAGCTAAATAGGATGTAGGACGAGTTAACTCTAATTAGAGAGCATTTCAAGAGTGAAACTAAAACATGACGTCATGTCATTTGTCATTGTTTTTGTCTACATCTACAGACACAAAATATCTCTGGTACTGTTAACCTCTTAATTGACAGATAGATCCAAGGTTTAACTTGCTTACTATACGTGTAAAAGAGGGTGGGAGCCAACCATGCAGACCAAGCCATTTATTGCAATGGTCATTAATTAACATTATCTATGTGCAAAAGCAAAACAAGAAAGTACTAGTAAATTGTAATGTTGAACATAAACCATGAACAGCGGAACTTAGAGATAAGAACACATACACCATGGCAAAGACATGTAGTGCCACTTAGCAGTAACAGGGCCATGCAAAGAGAGCATGGTTTTCGAAAAAACCAACAGAAACAGTCTTTGTCTCTTTGTCGACAGCCGTCAGAGTCTGGTGCTACCAACGTAAGGAGCAGCCCCATGAACCTTAACACCCCCTTCACAAGTATTTAACTCTCCATGATAGATGGTTAATTAATCCTATATCACTATCATTATATAACATACATCAACATTAAAGTGAACAACTGAACATAACTTACGTAAAGCTTTTCTAGGAAGCAAGTAATGAACAAAGACCTTCTTAGGCTATACGCGGTGCGACCACCATAGCTCGCCGAGGAGGTGGTGGGATGCATATGAACCGTTGCCTTGGTATTTGTTTAGTTTGTAGCAAATAACTTTTCCCATCTCTGGTAAGAAGAGTTGGAGGAAAGGGATGCAAACTCCATAGACGTTAATGGTTCTTAGAAAGAAAACTTTTAATTCTAAGTGCAGTGTCATTGGGTTGGAAAGAAGCTTCAAAGTATAGGTTAGATGTGAAATGTGGAATTTCCATAACTACAGTCTACAGGGTAGTGAATAGAAAAGAAACCAATGGCTTCAATGGGGGTGGCTATGGAAAAGTAATACATTGAAAGTGTCAACCTATAAGCAAATACTCAAATAACATAGCACCTTTATTGGCTTGGAACTTACTACCATTAAATTTAGCTCCTTTTTGTCAAAATTATCAGTTACATATCTAACATCCTAAAACTTGTGGCTTAAATAAATTTTGTTAGTCCCTAGCGTTTAACCTTTTTATGGTTCTAATTTTTCCCTAGCGTTTAACCTTTTTATGGTTCTAATTTTTCTTTTTTAATCATTTCAATTTCAACTTCTAAATTTTAGAAATTTTTTAGACGAAAAAATTAACTAAACCATTAAAATTTTAATAAGTCTAACATAATAACTTATAAAAATTCAAACAAATTATTAAAAAATTCAACAAATTATAAAGAAAAAGTTCATAATTATTTTCAAAAATAATTCATGCCATGCAGGCTGCAATTCAGTGCACAGTTCAGTTAACATTTTTGTCCAAAAATAAAAAAATAAAATAAAATTTTAAAATTTTAAAGTCAAAATTATTAAAAAATAAAAATAAAAAAGATAACATATATGGCTGAATCTTTTGAAAAAGATTGCATTAGACCTGATCATGAGTCGGGTTGGACCAATGTTAAATTTAGGCCTACTTTCTAGGCTTGAATTTAGCTTAAAAAATAGACCTAAAATTTTGTTTAAGCTCAGTCCAGATAAAAAAATGTTAAATTTGAGCCCGACTCAGCCCGCCTATATTAAATTTTTTTATATAAAAACAAATTTAAAAAATATAATACATCAATTACACTAAGAACATTTAAATAAATGTTTCCCAACAAATTGAAAATAAATTTAAAAAATTTCTTTACTTAAATAACACTAAAATAGTTGTAACTTATCAAGCAAATGTCTCTAAAATAGTGGCAAAATTAACAATAAAACAAGAGTTATACAATATCTAAACAATAACAACAAAATAGTAGCAATATAATAACAAAATGACATCAAAACAACAGCAACAGGTAAAAAAAATTTAGGCAGATTCGGGTCGGGCTGGACCCGAGATAAAAAAATCTTATTCGAGGCTTGGCTCGTTCAAAAAACAAGCCTTATTTTTTGTTCAAGTCCATTTTTCAAACTCTCCCCTTTTTTGGATGGGCTTTCAAACCTAAACGGGTGGCCAACCATTAATTTAAATTTTAGAATTGTTAGATAATTTTTTTTTTAAAGCGGGTTATATAAACAATAAATATTTCAAAATTTAGTTGATTGTCTTGGATTTTGACCCAGAAGCAGTCATCCACCTCTGTTGGGAGAACTGAAATTGAGGCATTTTGTAAGTATTGAAAGTATATGTCTATTGGAAATTTGGTTGATTTTTGTTACATATGTTTGACATCAAATAATTTTATTTACTACAAATTTGCTTGTACTGTATTGCCTCTTTTATCTGTGTCTTACATTGCATCAACAAACACTCACTTTAATATGAGAATACGATAACATTAAAGGAGTTTGCAAACTCCATTACAAAATTTAGATTAACTTTTTAAACCCTTTTATCAGTTCATTGGCACAATCCCAATTCTCAAAAACATGAAAAACTATCCCATGAAACTTGAAAAATAAAGAAAAAAACAAACTCCAAAAGAAACAAGCCTATCGATCTGATGATGATGATGATGAAGAGCCCTTGCTTGAGCCCTTACCAAGCTATACGATGAGTGACAACCATAGCTGGGCGGGGGCGTGGGCGTGGAGGTTGGTTGACACAGGTGAGCATGAGGGCGATGGCAATAACAAGTGCAAGGACAAGTCCCATGATATCCACGTCTAGGTTTATGCAGAACTGCCCCATCTCCAACGCTATGAAGAAAAAAACCAGTTGATGCCCCAGTGGAGAAGAAGAAGAAGAAGGAAGGAAGGAATTACTTCAAAATAGAATGCATTTGTTTAAAGTCAAGTCGGGTGTGGAAATTTTTATGGTAAAAGGAGGTCGTCAGCATCAAAATCTTGACTAACCTTATTGGAAACAACTAACAATATTTAATTTTCCAAAAGCTATACGATTTTGGATTAAAAATAATATTTAATTAATCACGAGAGTTAAGTAAGACGGTAAGTGTATCTACTTCCTTTAATTACCTCTTTCTTTCACTTTAATTTATGCCTAATTGTATTGGTTAACCTTTTCCATGGAAAAATAGTAACTACTTGCTTATATTGACTGGTAGGTTTCTTCCTTAATAAACTAGTACAATTTAAACCTTGTCCCTCAAGTAAACTCCCATGTTTCTGCATAATACAACCTATAGATTAGCGAATATCTTATCAAGACTACAACTTACCAGTTTGGCATCGTCTTGCTAGTGGTGGTAAGTGGTGAAGATTGAAGATGGAAGATGGAATAAGTGAATTTGGTCCGGGGCCCCATACACATGCCTTTCAAGCAGTTTATAGACAAAGAGTTGTGAGCTAAATTGGGTTCTAATTAAATCTAAAGTCGAGTCGAGTTATATTCTTAAATATTGAAAAGGTAAAATTCTGATCTAAATCCAAAGCTTCGCTTGATAAATATTAAGCTGTTTAGTACTTAACTTTAACAGGTGTTGGGAAAGAGCTCTAAAGTTCACATTTTAGAAGCACAAATAGATGGATTATGGAGAGGTTATGAAAGACAATTGCATGTTCTTAGGTTGATCACTAGACTAGAGTTCAAATTTATCATAACAAGACATCTATACTAAATCATAAGTATTATTATTATTTAAACAAACTCCAGATCTCTACCCTTTAACCAACCAACATCCATAAGACCTTAAAATCAACACAGCAAAGCAAATGCAAGAACATCCTGGGTCAACATGGAATGGGATTTCGGGTCATAGAGTCAACCCACTTTTTGGGATTAGATTATATTTAAGGCCATGATTATTTGAACTAGATCAGATTGAGAATTGAAAAAAATCACGATTGAATCGTAAATAAAAGAACCAGTTGGATCCCTTTATATAAAAATAGGCTAGTTTAGATTAGTCTAAGTTGAAAAAACTCAATGGACTCAATTGCCAAAAGTCCACAAGTTTATAAGCTCAACCCAAGAAGGAAAATAAAAAGAAAAGGGCTATTTAGTGACATGATAAATGACTTGGTAGGTTGGTCGAAGTTGATCCACATTGACTAGTTTAAAAATAATTAAAAATATTAAAAAATTGCAAAATGATATAAAAATTTTAAAAAATTAATGTACTTCATAGCCAACACTAAGGTTTTAGCCCATAGCCCAAAAGGGGAAATCCTTTTTAATAGCAACTCAATATATCATACCACAATTTCAAGAATAATACGATGACATGAAATTCAACTCCTTACTAGATGGGAGATTAGGTGCTACAGATCCTATTGCACCAACTAATGGCGAAATTAGGGGGCTGGAAGAGGCCCCGACTCCCCCTTAAAATAGAAAATTTTCTATTTAAGCTTCTTTATAATTTATAAAATTTTAAATTGGCAATGATAAAATTACACTTTAACCCCCAAAATGATAAAATTTTGATTTAATCCTTTAAAAATCATAAAGATATAGGTTATTAAAATGGTGAAAAATTATATTTTTACTATCGTAAAAATATACAATTTAATTTCAACCCCTTCAAAAATAATTTCTAACTTCGCCCCTGGCCCCAACCCTTATTAAAAATACTTCATTAAGGCAAATTTCTCTACATCAAGATGTCATAATTGAATTAATATTCAATAATCCACTTAGAATGCCCTAAGACATTCTTTTGAAATAGAAAGTTCTAGTGTAGCATTTTAGATGACTAAATATAGGAGAAAAATCAAATCCTAAAACACAAAGAATAGATTTTAGGACCGTTAGAGCTTCTATCTCTTCCATGCCAACTACATTTAGAACCAATCTGAAAGGAATAGATAATTCCTCAAATATAGCCCAACCTACCTATGTTAGACTGGATGAAAGTCCTCCCAATTTCACCTAATATGTCACTAACATACTCAACAATGACGAATAATGCAAGAGTAGAAGAAAATTCAAAAATTTTTGTATTAGAAAAGTCTTTTGAGATCAATAAAGAGTGGTATAGAAAACACTTCTATTCCAACAAAAAGGTTACCTTAAAAATTACAATAATGAGAAATAGAGCATTCTTTAAGAATATTACAAATTTATGAACATTCATAAAATCCATATAAAATTCTTTGAATGGTTTGAAGAACATTATTTGAAAATTGTCAATACAATAAAAAAAATACTACTAAATGGCAAACAAATAGAGGAGAAGTTGAATCTCAACATCCCCTTTAACAGAGGTTCAATACCTTTTAAAACTATTGAAATAAAAGCAATTCTTTTAAGAACGAGATCTTATGTAAAAGGACAAATCTCATTAAAGATGTTAAAATGATAGTGGAATAGAACAACACAAATTTCAGCCTCCATACAATAAGTAAATAATTGGATTATATTGAAATTTGGTAGAAAACCAGCCAATTAGGAAAGAAGTGGTAAAAGAAATTTCTGAAAAATGTCCAGAAGAAACAATATTTATACCATATGATATACCAAAACCTTTCCACCCCAAATGATTTCTTAAATGAAATTCAAAATATTTGATGTTTTGGAAAGTTATAAGTCCAAATTAGTTACCTAGATATCTTGATGTAGGGTCAATACTCAGTCAACACATTACATCAATCCTTCTAATTTGACTCTGATCAGTCAAATGGGGAACAAATTAACAAAATGACTTGGAAAGAACCAAAACAACTATATTACCCAAAAGCATATTGCACTAGACCTTAATATAGAAGAAAAACTTATTTTTCAAAACAAATTAAATGTCAATGCCATTTATGAATGAAATAAAGACAAGATGTTTAAATATAATATTTTCAATTTATTACAATAATAACAATAGTTTCAAATGTTTATAAAAATCAAAACCAAAATGAATTAATTAGTGATCATATATATCCAATCTTTTAGCAGTTGGTTGTTGGTTTTACTAGCGAACTCAAAAGATGGTGGAACCATGCACTTACTACAACCTAATAAGAAGATATTCTAAAAGCTATAAAAAATTATAATCAAGAAAAAATATTTTAAATTAACAATAAAGAGAAATTTAAGTTGCGGTTGCAACTATTGATTTTCTCAATCTCTAAACACTTCACAAGAGATCTTTCTCATCTTAAAGATAGAAATTCTGAATTATTATCAAATTTAAAATGCAAAATATTAACATATTTTAAATGGTATAATGGTATTTTTACAGCGATAACCAACAACCGTTTTGAAAAAAAATTCTAGCAGGATTTTATATTCTACTAGGAGAAAAAGTTAGAAATCAAATTAGAAAAAACTAACTATTTATCACTCTTTGTGAAAAACTTACATATAGTAAACTAATTAGTTTCACCCGAAAAGAAACATTAAACATCTACTACAATTTAGAATTATAAAAGCAACTTAAAAATATATAATTGTAAAAAGGAACTATGGTCATTTTCCTACTAATTTGACATAAGAAGTGAGTTTTCTTACTCAAAAACTTATCGTCCCGTAAAACAAAAAAATAATAATAAAAGGAATATCTTAGAGTATTATAAAAGATCAAAATATAGGGGATACACAAAAGATAAAAAGGCAACAAAAAAAAGAGCATAAAACAATAAAATTTTATAGATGTGAAAAATTAGGACACGTCTCAAAATATTGTAAGATTAAGAGAAATATTAATAATTTAAACTTAGATGAAGAAATAGAACAAAAGATCAATGAAATTATTCTAGAAAGCTCTTCCTGTGAAAAAGATACATATACTAAATCAGATGAATTGCAAATAGATGAATTACATATAACATCCCAATCCTCTGCTAAAGTGAACATATGATAAATGTCTTAACCAAAGGCCAAGAAATTATAGCTGAAGTTAGTGATAAAATCCAACACTTAGAACTTAAGATCTTCTGAAATTAAAATATTTATTAAAAGACAAGCCAGGAAAAAATTTTATTCTTACCAATCACAAATGTATAAATATAGAAATTAATAAATATGAAAAACGAAAGGGAAAATTAGACATATATGTCACTTTAAAAAAATATTTAGGGTTTTAAGCCAAAATTTTCAAAATTTAAGGAAATAGATCATTTTTGGAGAAGTCAAATGCCACGTGACAAAAGCACGCCTTGCATAACATTTATTTAAAAAAATAAAAAAGATTATATGTTAATCGTTGGATTGCCTAAGGGACATTGATTTTCTAAACATTGGGATCAACGACTATTGAAGAAAAAGAATCTCTAACGACTAAAAGCTTTTTCCTATATATACCCTCTACACTTTCAATTTTTTTCATTCAATCCTATTCATCTATTCTCCCAACTTTTTCAACTCTTTTATTCTTAATTGTCCATCCTAATATCTTAACTTTCTCTCAAATTCTTCTTCTCTCAATTTTTTATCCTAATCGTTTTTAATTTCATGGACTTTATTCGATTTTCATCATCTTAAAGGTTTTAAAAATGTCAATGTCTCTAATTCGTTTGGACCACAAACACATTTCCAACGTCCAATTACAAATGGTAAGAAAATATAATTATATTTTTTATTTTAAGTAATATCATTATTAAGTTGTTAATATATATATATTTTTTAATTTTTATGTTTATATAATCAGAACGAAGGTCAGATTATCGAAACATATATACATAATTTAAGTACGAGAGAACCCTGTTGAACAGTTCTTGAAAGAGGCGAGATTCTTGCATGTGTCCCGTATGCTTAGCGAGACTAAATTGGAGCTCGCACTTATCAATGATTTGCTAGAAAGATGGATACCCAAAATACACACATTCTATCTTCCGTGTGGTGAGTCTACGATTACACTCGAGGATATGACTTTACAATTTGGTCTACCGGTTGATGGGTCAGTCATTATGGGGGTAGTGCGTATTGGTGATTGGAGCATAATTTGCCACCAACTATTAGGCAAGATGTCGAACAAGTTTAGTGGTAACCGAATAGATATGAAATGGTTTGAAGATAATTTCTCACATCTCAACAACTCTGCTAGTGCGGTTGAAAGACAACAATTCACTCAAGCATTCATACTAAGGTTGATTGAGGTTTTCCAATGTCAGATAAATCTCAAAATCTAGTACATTTAAGGTGGCTCCAACAACTAATCGACCTAAAAGAAGTCAGGTGACTTAGTTTGGGATCAATTGTCTTGACTACATTGTACCGAGAGATGTGTCGGGGAATTGAAGCCTAGTTTACTTCTAGGCATTAAAATTCAACTCAGCAAAATTATAGTACGGTAAAAAAAAAAGTTGTCGCTTTTTTTTGTATATTACAAAATTTGAAAGTGATTTGTTAAATAAAAAAGTTTCTTTCATGAATTGATTACATATCTTCAAAAATAGTTTTATAGAAAGATGTTCAAAATATTGCTTCAAAACATTTTTTTTTCTAGATGACAAGCAATTTTAATTATATTTGTAGCAACTTGATTTTTAGTGGTGTCGAAAACGGCGATTTCAGAACCCTATTTCCGTAAACTGAGTCCATAAATATTAAATTAGAGTATTTATAGATTTATTATAAAAGAATACTAAATTTTACTCCTTCAATTTAATTTATTAATTGTTTAAGTACGGTACAGGGACTAAATTGTAAAAGTCTTATCGCTATGAATTTTTAAATAGCTAAAGGCTCAAAATGGTAAATAAAATATTTTGTTTCATCAAATGGTGCAGGATGATATTAAAATCCACTAAATTTGACTAATTAAGATTAAGTTTTGGTTAATTAAAGTTTAATTAATTAATTTTTAATTAAGTTTAGTCAAAGTATATAAGTTAAAAATGAAAGAAAGACACCAATTTTTCTATTTATCTTCTTCTCCGTCGAACGAGAAAGAAATAAAACCATTAAAAAAGCTTCAAACATTCGAACCCTAATTGGTATGTTCAATTAAGTCAATTTCTTGTAATTTTTATGTTTTTGAGGTCATAAGAGCATAATTTAGCTAGCCCATGTACCAATTTGAAAAATTGTTAAAGTTTTTGAAAGTTTCCATTAATGATTTCTTGAAAAAATGGTGTTAAATTGATAGATTTTAAGCTTAGATGTGAAACAGGACTAGATTGTAATGTTTAAATTGTTAGTTTTGTACAAAAGTAATAAAGTGAACAAAATGTGAAATTGATGTAAAAAAATTGATAATAATAGATAGTAAAGGGTCTATAATGGATGTGATTGAGATCGATTTTGAAACCAAAGCTCAAATTTGAAATATATTGTTATTTCGATTTTGGGGACTAAATTGAATCAAATGCAATAAGGGATATTCAAAAAAATGGAATTAAATAGATTCATGCATATCATGGAATGATATAAACATGCTTGATATTGATGAATTGTCTAAAATAAGTGTTTAGATCAATAATTGAATCAAATTAGAGATAATAAGAGAAAAACCAAAATTGTTGAATAGTCCTTAAGGATTCAATTTGCTAGTTGTTTTGACCAAGTAAGTTCATATGATATTTACGTGTTTAAATAATTATGTTTTTTATTTGTATATTTTTAATTGGTGGTAAATTGGTATGAAAGGTGAGATTTGGACTAAATTGTAAAGAAATGTTAATTTGTATAATAGATGCTCTTTTGAACTTAGTAAATGTTAAAATACGATTGACATGCCAATAGAGTCTTGTGCACACTTATATGGATTAATTACAGATGATTATCGAGATCCAACATTTGTTGCGGACTTAAAGATACATGTGACATAGAGTTAGCCTGGACTGGTAACCTAATACCATTTTAAAGGTTTAGCCCGGACGGGTAACCTGACATGTATATTTTTTAGCTTGGACAAGCAATCGAATGTTTCATTATAAATATTTAGCATGGATTGGTAACTTGAAACGAGTATACTTAGATCGGACGAGCAACTGGTGTAACGAAGATACTTGTGTATCTAGACAATCATATTGTACTTCAATCTTGTTTTGTTTATTATTAGTGAAATGTTGAAAAAAATACAATTAATCTTTTGACAAGTTGGGCCAATCAGGGTTGAATTACCATATTTTATATAGGGTCGGGTTTGGAAAAAATATCAAGCTCATATTTTGAGTCAAGTCGAGCTTGGGTAGAAAGAATATCTATAAACCCCTTGTTTAGGCTTGGCCTAGCCCATGGACAACTCTATTGTCGACACATTGTTACCTCAGGCCAATACAAAAAAGGAATACAAAAAAACTTATGGCTGAAATGCTCAGCTCAATGAACTTCAATTTGGAAGACAATAATTCCTCAATATCATTAATGAAAATGATGAATTTTACAGATAATATTACAACAATGACAATCACTAAAACCAAGAAGTGAAAAAAAATGATGAATAATGAGATTCCCTAAAAAAATGATGAATAATGAGATTCCTTAAAGAGTTTTTGAAATGATTGCCTATAAGAAAAAGGGGTGAATAGTGAGGATTCCTTGCATGCCTACGAAAGTCTTCAAAAGAAAATGATGAATAATGAAGATCCTCTGCAAAAGTCTTCAAAAGAAAAGAAAATCATAATTATACACCGGTTCTACAAACTCTTCAACCATTTCACAAATCTAGAGTCTTTAACTTGTGCGGGTAATAACAACACAAACATATTGGTCATTATTTTCGTGAATGCCACCAATAGTGATGGAACAACGGAGAAGAGAAAATGGTGGTGGGCATTTTGGCTTTCCCAGTTAGAGAAGAGAAAGAAACAAAAAAGTGTTTTTGGAATAATTATAAAGAGGTTCCTAAACTTTATTCAAAAGGTAAAAAAAAAATGTCACATGTCATTATTCAATTGGCTAATGTGTTATGTCCGTTAGTGAATTAATAATGGCCGTGAGTAGTTCGAATAATAATCTTAATTAAATTAATTAAATTGAAAAAAATATAATAACCAAAATAAGACACACCCTATTTTAAAGTGGTCTCAGGTAGAATTTACCCTAAAATTAAAGTTTACAAATAAAGGTTTATATAAAAATAAAAATTAATCTAACCTGCTCTCATGACGTGCAGAAAAAATCTAGGAGCCATCAATTTGTGTGAATTTTTAAGATGGTCAAATCTCTCAAAAATATGAATTATGAAAAATGTGTAATAAATTATTTAATTTTAATAATACCTGAATAATATATTTATTTACTTATGTAAATAATTCATCTATTTTTTAAATATAATAATTCATAAGTTAGTTGTAGTTAGTAATATCAGTTACATCTTTAATTAATTGATGAAACATATTTGACTAATAGAATAAGATAATTTATTATTTTGTATTAATGCCTCATAAATTATGTTCAATATTTTCATTTAATTTCTATATTTAGACAACATGAAATTAATTAAAATGGTAAATTATGGCTAAATTAAAGGGTAAAACAAATGATAATTTATTTAAAATGTGAAATTAAATTAAAAGACAAATGAAATTAAATATAAGCAACCTATATAGTATTAAAAATAAAAAAAATAAATTATAAATATATATTAAAAATATTTAAAGAATACTAATAAACTCAAATTCATATGGAAAGACATTGATACAATATATATGTTAATACTAAAAATAAGTACTTGTACTGGTATGATATTGATAATTTTAATTAATATAATTTAAATTTAAATAAAGTCAACTAAATAAGAAGAATAAATAATATTTTTTTAAAAATTCACTAATTTAATTTTAGAAAATAAAAATATTCTTAGTGTATTATTAAAAATAAAATCATTTCGTCAATTTTGTGGGTAAAAAAAAAAAAAAAAAGCTAATTGATCCGAACATTCGATATTACCACTTTAATAAAACTATAAGCAAATAGAAAAATAAGTGAAGCAGAGGAAAGGCAAATATAACTGTCCAACGGCGCGAATTGCCACGTGGCTACCTACCAAAATAAACGGTTATTAGTAATTTCAACGATTGACACAATTCAACTTCAAATCTTTACCGACTCTTTTCTTTTGGATTTATTAGTAAATTAACCTCTAAATTATACTTTAATTTTTAAACTAGTCCCTGAATACCTAAACTATAAAATTTATTCTATTTTACCAAAAATAATAGCAGTCAATAAAAATGTGATATATGACATATTTTTATTGAAGTTCAAACGCTTTTTGAAAAAAATGTGATAAAATTAATAGTTTAAGCATCGTTTTGTAAAAATTTTAAGGATGAATCTAGAATTTGGATATAGTTCACAAGAGCCAATTAAGAATAAAACCTTTTATTTTCCTAAAATAATAATTTTCTTAACTGAATAGTGAAAGTTCGCTTAGAGTCCACACTAAGATAGTGTAACGTCCCACATAAAAAAAACCTCAGATTCTACACAATTCCATCATCAAATCATGAGGTTTGATTTCAATGATCGTACGGTTAGATATCAACGAAACACAACCGTCTCGCGTGTCTGCCACTACACGTTATAAAAGTGCCATTACACATTCATTCCCTTCGCGGTCTTCGCATTTGCAACGTTTCCTACTTACATTCGGATTCTTCACCTGATTTTCCCACTTATTTTCTGCTTCTTTTTTCTTTAAAATACACATTTTCGCATTAAATCCTAGAAAAAAAAAAAGAAAAGAAAAATAGTAATAATCTTTAGTTTCTGGTTCCTCCGAAGTTTCAGAGTAATTTCGTGGTAATTTCTTTATTATTTTATTTTGTTTTATTGTTTTGTTTGGATGCTGAGAAAAGGACCGAATGGATACTTGGTCGTTAAGTTTCGTTGATTTCTATTTCTTTCTTTTTTTAGTTTCTTCTTAAATTAAAGAATAAAGCGCAATGGGAAAAAGTAGTTTATATAAAATCAAGTTTTTTATGTTTTTACATTAAGGGATTCTTTTAGGCTTTACTTGGTGAGTAATTATAGTGTAAAATAATATTTTAAAATTTTTTAATTTATTTCATCTCAACGTGTTGTACTGTAAAATGAACTCCGTTTTAGATCAAACTTTTGAATTGACTCTTCGATTGTTTTAAGATTTCTCAAGAGTTTAAAGTTTACTGCAACAGAAGGTAACTGTATCTTTAGTTTAACGCTTAATTTATGCTAATAATTTGATAGCACATAAATGATCATTAAGGTATTATTTATCTTTACTTCTTTAATGAAGTTCTGTTTTTATGTTTGAATTTATTACTTGTGTGATATGCGATCGATTTTAATAACTGAATACCTAAGTTATATCTTTGTTTTTCGAGCAGTGGAATTATTTAGACTGAGGTAGCTAGACTGCGTTTGAGGGCTTTTTCTTTTCTTCCCAAGCATTTTGGGATGGCACTACAGCCCGACCAAACTTCGGTGGACTCTATTACCCTATTTGTGGCACTTCTCTGCTCCTGCATTGTGATTGGTCATCTTCTGGAGAAAAACCGATGGTTTAATGAGTCAATAACTGCCCTTGCCATTGTGAGTTGTTCAGTCACTCCCTAGCTAATTAACCTTGTTATGCTGTTAGGCTTCACTTGGTCTTGTTTCGATTGTTGTTTTGTAAGAGGGTAATAGTTTTTGTTTGGTGATGATTTTGGGTGTGATTAACAGGGGCTTTGTAGCGGAATTATCATTCTGTTGACCACTGAAGGAGAGAGATCACACATTTTAGTATTTAATGAAGAGCTGTTTTTTATATATCTTCTGCCTCCCATCATATTCAATGCCGGGTAAGACTGACTTATATCAAGCTATCAAATCTTTGGTTTTTATTGCCTTCAGCATTTTGATAATTGATATTATAAATGTCATTTCATTTGAATACGATGCATCATCTTCCTCAGCCCCCCACCCTTTTTTTATTTTAAATATCGTGCAGAGCGTGAAAACTAATTGCCTAGCTTGTTTATACTTTTATTTCAACCTGTATTTCTTGAAAATTGACACTACCCCTTTTTTTAATCTTTATTTTTTTTGGAATCACATGTCTTATAATCTTACATTTTTCAATTTACCAGATTCCAGGTAAAAAAGAAGCAATTTTTCCGTAACTTTGCGATGATAATTTTGTTTGGTGCTGTTGGAACTTTGATATCATTTGTCATCGTAACCATAGGTATATTCAAATTTCTTCGAACTTTCTAGTCTTTAACCGATTTTCTTTACTATTGTTCAGTTCCAGGCATACACAAAGACAACTGACATATTCAGGCTCTTCTGACAGATCGTTTTTGCTTGTTGCATTTATTGGGATATATCTGTTCCCTGTTTATACTGTTTATGCATAATGCTAGGCTGTTGTTTAAGCTTTATTCTCCAATTGTTTTACCAAACAAAGATAGTTTAAAGATAGTTTAACCTACTACAGAAAAAGTGGCGTAGAACCTTACTTTTTGATGGCTGTAATTTTTCTTTTAGTAAAAGAATAACCATCTTTAAGATTTGTTGATAACGAAAATTTTGAAGTTTTTTTTCTTCACTCTGAACACCCCAAAAGCACACAAGTATAACAAGCTTCTAAGTAAAGTTGAAGATTAAAACTTATCTGACATTTTTATGCATATTGTTAGATTGTCCTGTATTAAATTTATATTGTCAGGATTTTCATGGAATTTAACATGTCTGATGCTCTTAGTGTTCATAGATAATCTTTACTTAAATAAACTAAGGTTAACTCTTCCTCTAAAAATCCAGTTGCTTGTTTAAGTTATAATCAGCATCTTAGCATGATACACTGTTGAAAATGATGAATAGTTCAAAACAGAGATTGACTCTAGTTAATGCAAGTTCCTTTGGATTGTAGACACCACCTTTTGTTAGTAAATTTATCTATTCCCTGATCAGTACCAGGGAAGTGTTTGAGGCTAATTGTGTTGTAACCTTTTTGTTTACCTATATTTTTCAGGTACCATGCAGTTATTTAAGAAGTTAGATATTGGTTTCCTGGACATCGGAGATTATCTTGGTAAACTATGTCTCTCATTAATAGCTTGCCGATGTTTATTAATTTAAAAGCTTACTTTTAACTAATTACAGTTCTGCGTAGGAAACTAGCATTTAAAGATTGTGCCAGATCATTCATCCTTCCATTAATGAAAATCATGAACAAATTATATTTTATGCCCAATACATGCATACACACACACAAACAGCCACATACATTACACACTTACAGATGCATATGCTTTTCATGGAACTAGGTCTTATTCTTATATTATTTTCTTTTTTCCATAATGATTTGTTATACATCCATTAGAGGATCACAATTATTGTGTAGTTAAACTAGTTTCTTCAGGTTAGTTCTCTATTTCTATCTTGGCTCTTACCGTTGCTTTTTCTTTTAGCACTTGGAGCAATCTTTTCGGCCACAGATTCTGTTTGCACTTTGCAGGTAAAAATATTTATACAGTCCAGTGAAGTGAAAAGAATAGTTGAATATTATTGTATTATAAATCTTGTATTTTCTGTACAGGTGCTTAATCAGGATGAGACACCTCTTCTGTACAGTATAGTCTTCGGTGAAGGTGTGGTAAATGATGCCACGTCAATTGTACTTTTCAATGCAATTCAGAAATTTGACCTCTCTCACATCACCTCAAGAATTTTTATCGAATTCATTGGGAACTTCTTATACTTCTTTATAACAAGCACATTGCTAGGAGTAGGGGTGAGTCCTTTTTCTAATTTTTTGCAGCTTTCCTATGTGCATCTGCATTTCTTGTATGGTTGCTAAATTTGTTTCATCATTATTTGATCTTATATTCTTTGTTTGTAAAACCCACGCTATATATTCAAGTTTGCATTACATAAAATCTTCTTAATCATCTATCTAGTATTTGCACATTGTATCTTCACCTCAGCTAAAATTTTTATCATAATTAACTGAAAAAAGAAGTCCAGTGAACATCTTTATATTCCATTTATTGCCAGAAATTCAAAGCCATAGTGTCAAAGGAAAGGAAGTTCTAGTTTAAGCTTTTAGTCTCTCCAAAGGAAGACCTAAAGAGATGATTAAATCAGTGTTCAATATAATCCAGACTTGTTATAAGATAGGATTGTTCTTTTTTATAATCACTGATAGCATGTAATGCGCATAATTGGTGTTTACTCGTATAAATAAGGGCAATTACTATCAGTTGAGCACTTTATTCTTTGATTATTAATGATATAGCTGTTGGCTTTAAGTTATTTTTAGAAACTAGGCTTTTTTGCTTGATTTTGACTTGAACCATAAAGCCTCCTTGGTTTTTCTCCAACAGAACTTGCGCCTTCTTGATAATTAACTTTGCATGTTGAGCCTGCCCTTTTTCAAGGGTGTTTGGGTATCTGAGATTAAAGACATCCATTAATTTTATATATCCATATAACATCACACCAATTTCACTTGCAGGTTGGACTAATAAGTGCGTACATCATAAAAAAATTGTATATTGGCAGGTATGTTAAGGGCAAACGATTACCTTTTCTTGTTGTCTCATCTTTTATAATGCTAAATATAGTAACTTAACTATCCATGTTTATACGTTCATACTTGTTAAAAGTGCAAGCAACATTTTGTAGGCAGCATTAAAGCTCTATGTTACAGTGTTTGAATGTGTGGATTGGCGTTCTACACCTCTTTTATTTGGCATTTTCTGTTCAGAGCTTTAACAAGATCTAATAGTGTTGATTGTCAAGTGCTTATGAATTTATTGATGTTGGGAATCATCTAGAACTAGAGACTTATTCAAGTTCTTATCTTCAACCTAGATTTCACATGATAGTCACAGATCATTAACTTGAGGACAGTAAATTTAGGTTGTACTTGTTTATTATAATGTTAGGCTGAGCTCTGGATGGTTAAAAAAACTAAGAATCTTACCACAATGCTAGCTCTAACCTCTAAGGACTCTCATTAAAATTTGTTTCTCTCTAAATGGCTCACTGTTGACATCTTATCTTCCTGCATGACATGAAAATCCTACAACGCTTTACAAATAACATCTAATTTCATGTTTGACTAAGTAACTAAGCTTTTCCAAATTTCAGGCACTCTACTGATCGTGAAGTTGCTCTCATGATTCTCATGGCTTACCTCTCATATATGATGGCTGAAGTAAGTATTCTTTTTAATGACTTGCATTCCTAAAGATCTATCTTTGTAAAAATTCAGGTACTGTTTTTACATTGCTTTGTCTTATTCTTGTTTTCTCTGATAATGATTTTGTTTTTCAGTTGTTCAATTTGAGCAGCATTCTGACAGTGTTCTTTTGTGGCATTGTTATGTCACACTACACCTGGCATAATGTGACTGAAAGTTCAAGAATCACCACCAAGTATGTTAGTTTGGAATTTATTTCCTAAATGTTAGAAAATTTTTGCTGCTTGTAAACTGTCTTCTTCACCACTTCTCCCCCCTCCCTCCAATTCTATTTAGGTACTCTTTGTCAAACTGAAGTAGACATGTTTTGACATTCTTATGCTGATTATTGATCATTGCAGGCATGCTTTTGCATCATTATCGTTCATATCAGAGATTTTTATCTTTCTGTATGTTGGTATGGATGCTTTGGATATAGAGAAGTGGAAAGTTGTTAGCAAAAGGTATTTCCCATATTTTGGCCGACAATTGCGGTTTCATTAGATCTTGTCATGTTGTATAAATAATTTTTCACATCAAATCTTTCTACCATTGCCTTCAACCATCTCAAGAAATTGATTGTGTCATATGAAGTGATAGAGACAATATGGTATGTGCATCAGTTATCATTATGTGCTTCTTGTTTTCTTCAAATTGTATCTAACTTGAATATCAAAGAAATGTCTCTCAATAGCAATTGAATGACTGTTCGTTTGGATATATTGTGTGTTTCTGCAGTCCTGGAACATCTGCCGGGGTGAGCTCAATACTTCTTGGCTTAGTTCTAGTTGGAAGGGCAGCTTCTGTATTCCCTCTATCTTTTATATCCAATTTATTCAAAAGGTCTGAGAGTGACAAATTTACTTTGAAGCAACAGGTTGGTATTTAGAGTCGCATTTGAGGATTTCTTCCCTCTGACATACTTGATGTACTGAAATATTCAAGTCAAACAGGTTACAATATGGTGGGCAGGGCTCATGCGAGGTTCTGTGTCCGTGGCACTTGCTTATAATCAGGTAAATTAGGTCATAGGATTTAGATTTCAAAACCTCTGCATTTCGATGGATTTATTGCTCAAGAGGTGAACGTCTTTGACATCAGTATATGATAATAGTAGTAAGATAATTTTTTGCAGTGAATATAGTTAAAATTTTGGCATCTAAATGCCTGATCAAAAAATGATGTATGGTAAGATGAATGCTTTTTCATGCTTTTCTATAAATTGAGAAATCTGTACCAAAAAATTGTGAATTGTTGGGCAACAAACTTCCACTTACTGCAGTTATTCGGAGGTGCATTTGCTTTTGCATGTTTACTAGATTGGTTCTTGCCACCTATGTTGTAACTTATTTTATTTATTCGGCTGTATGCAGTTCACTAGATCGGGGCATACACAATTGCGTGGAAATTCAATAATGATAACCAGCACCATCACTGTTGTTCTTTTCAGTACTGTGGTAAGGACTTATCCTTAGTCGGGACTGTTTCTTAGTAATGATAAGATCGATAAAGATGTTCTCTGCATAATTTTTTTTAAAAAAAAAGCTTTTTTGTAGTGAATCATTGTAAAGTGTTTTCCTCCATAGTATATTATTTCCTTGACATCAAGTCAAGAACCATCCTTTTACTAGCATGCGTAGATATCTTGCAACTGTGTTAGGGATCTTTGTATAACATTCTACATTAGATGTTCATTTTGGAAATGCATATAGAAAAGCAAGACCTGTCATAAACACCAGAATTAAATGGTAAAGAAAGAACTTGATGAACCAAAGGGCTTAACATCTTCATGTAAGGACACATCATGGCGGAACAAGCAAGCAAAGACAGCTATTAAGGAAAAACAAAATTGTTATAAAAGCAAGAAAAAGTAGACATATAGAGCTCTGGATATAAAAGAGCAAATTAGGCCAAGAAAACTGTGAGAGAGGTCAAAGCAAAAGTTTAAAGGTATTTTTTGATTGATTGTGGTCAAAAGATGAGGAAAAAAATATCAATAGACTCAGTTTACTTTGCTATACGTTAGGAGAAAGCTCTACAAAAATGTTGCATGCATCACATGCAACTAGTAACGTTCATATCTTGCAAGTTTGATATTCTCCGTTTCAGGTGTTTGGATTAATGACAAAGCCTCTAATAAGGCTGCTGCTACCAAGCAAGCACCTTTGCGGAGATGTGTCCTCTGGATCTTTTGATTCTTTTCCCTCAAAGCTGATGACAGATCGGCCACTTATCGCCAATGGGAATGCTGAAGTGGGCGGCAATAATATTCCCCGTCCAACCAGCCTACGTATGCTCTTAGCCACACCAACTAGAACCGTCCACTACTACTGGCGGAAGTTTGATGATAGTGTCATGCGTCCCATGTTTGGTGGGAGAGGTTTTGTGCCACATGTTCCTGGTTCACCAACAGAACCACTTCTTCACTGATGACACTTACCATACACTGAATGAGTTTTCCACTGATAAAATACATCTGGGGATTTAAGGATCGGCCTTATGTGTGAATGTATATATATGGGATAAAATCAACATGGCTGGTGTAAATATTAGTATATTACTGATTAGAGACGTAAAAGAGTAGTGGAAGAGATGAGTACGGAGATGATGGTACATTTTGTACTGGTTCTGGATTCAGAATTAGGGATTAGGGTAGCTTTATGATGTTTCAACTCAAAACTTACTAGGAATATGTTCATTCTTTTTCTACCCAGACAGAACAGGAAAATGTAAACCATTCAATGTTCTGCATATAAAGTATAATAAACTACTTCCGTACTTCTAAAACATCTTTTTTCATCTTCAACTTCCTCTCTACCTCTCTTGTTTTTTTTATTTTTTGGGATTTTTGTGTTGCATTTGATTTTAGAAAAATATATTTAGCTTCACTCTGTTTTGTTGTTTTCGTGCCTTGTTCTTCTGCTCCCCGTGGAATCCAGGTAGCCTTCCTGATACCATGCACAGAGTTGGTAGCATGGAGGAATGCAGTGGGGTCAGAATTGAATTACAAAATTTTGAGAAATTAAAATATAATTTTTTTTCATTTATTAGTTTATAGTTTCATTAATTTTTATTTTTATTTTTTAGGGCTGAATTCCAAATTTTACATATATTAATTTATAATTTCTAATTTTTCCAACTTTGAGGCTTCAGGACCCCTGTCTACCTCTTAAATTCGATCCAACTTTGACGGTCCAATTAACTATTCTTATATTAATATAGTTTTATAAATTAAATTTAAATTATTAATATTATATCTTCCCGCGCAACCTATATGGATTCGACGCGTTCAAGTTTAATCAACTGGGTTGGACAAGCCTACCTCCTGTGCAGAATTGACAGATACCAAACAAATGAGAACATTGTGAACAATAAAAGCTTCTCACAAGTTGTAGAAGAAACAGGAAATCCTGTTAAAGGAGGATTCGATCAGGCACGACCACTATGTCATTTTTGAGACTCCATGTTAGTTTTGAAAGTTTCGTCTTCTTGTGTATTCCGTCACATTGTCTTTTTATGTATTTCCCCATCTGTCAAGAGTTTCTAGACACCCGTCACTTTTGTTGGAAACTCATAAGCTTTTCGTGCATAGTTTTACTTGTCTTTATATGTATTCATGTTGTAAGGCCACTATTCATGTGAATAGCCTAATTTGGTCTTTAGATTAATTGAGAGGAGTTTTTTGCATGCTCTTGAAAAAACTTTCAATAATAATATTGTAATAGCTTTCTAGTTTGAGTGTTTTATTTTCAATAAAAAAATTGTAGAAAATTGCTCCAAATATGAGTTTCTAATTCTTCGGTTGCTATATGTTCTGCAATTAGCAACTGATGGATTAAGTTTAATTTAAGCAAAGCAGACTCGAGATATAAAAGAAAAAAATTGCTCAAATTCGATTCATGTACAGATCTAATACGAAATGCTTATTCCAAGTTATTTTTGCATCAGTAAATAATGATAGAATGTATTAACCATTTAGCCGAACCATTCACCTATATTGTTTAAAAATTTTACATCAAATGCTCTCTCGAAGTTTAAATGCAGCCTAATTCTGATTTTGTGCATGCTACCATGCTATTATTCTCCCTTTAATCATTCAAGAATTCTGGAAAACTGTTACAACCAAATTCTTTTTTTTTTTTTAGAAAAATTGGATAACCCAAAGACAGGGTTAAAGGAAGGAAATTCTTTTTTTTTTTTTTTAGAAAAATGGGATAACCCAAAGTACAGGGTTAAAGGAAGATATGGCACTCTGTTATTCTGCTAAGGGCTCCATGCAAATCAGCATCATAAGCTACCCTGAGACTTTGACTTGGCAAAGGCCAACTGAAGCTGCTCGCAAAACCGACCATAATTTCCGACCGATTATTTTCTTTTATCCCCTGACCTTTTGTCGAACTGAATTCACAATTGTTAATAATTAAGCCCAAAGTAGTCCATCAAAGCCTATCTCCAAATTCGAAACGGGACTCTCCCCAAAGTCCTGCTCTATCGCTTGGTTGTCTCCAAGTGATTCAACATACGGTTCTAAAAGATCCTCAGATCTTTCAGATGGAATACCGTAATCTTTGAGAATGTGAGATGAGGCGGCCATTGCTGCTTCCCTCTCCAGAACAGCTAGATAATTGTCTTCGAATTCAAAAACCAAATACCTGTCTTGGCAACCTGACCAAGAATACAGGTTGCCATGAGAACTATTTAACAAAAGGGGGAATGATGATGATGATGACGACGACAATTGGTTGGATGTTAGGACTTACAAGCAACAAGGTGTGCCAGGTGACGAATGTTTTTTATTCGAGTTCCATTAAACTTCAAAACCTGAAACTTTTACTTTTAGCACATGCAAACAAAATTGGAAGATATAAATGGTAGGAGGATATACAAAACCGAACCTGCTGGTTGCTCATGTCCTCATATCCAATGTTCACTTCATTTGCCAATACCTATTGAAGACAAGATAAAACAAGTGAGATCCCATGCGCCGAAACACTGTTTTGAACTTTCCTTTAAAGAAAAACCATGCTTTATGATACGAGGATGAAGTCAATAGTTTCAAATAGCAGTTTGGTTACTCCCAGATTAGAAGGTTAATCTAGAAGTATGGTTATGACAAGAGATAGCCCTGTTTCAATTTGTAAATCTGAATCCCCTATTCCAAATTTGAACTAGAACCTCCAATTTCTAATCACCGAGAAAACCTTTGATCTTTATAACACAAGTAGAAGGAGAGTTTGCCTTAGCTATCAATATCAAACGAAATATTTATTACAAGCAGCATACCTGTGATAAGATTACAATCTGTTCCTCTTTGAATCTTGCGAGAGAGTATCGTGCCTTAGCTAGCAGTTTCAACTAAGAAGAATGAAAAAAAATTGAATGTCAAACCTCAAAAACACTGATATCAACATGCACTGTATTTAGTATCATGCTTCACAAGTTCCCTAACTTACTCCTATTGACTCTTCGCACTCCTCCCTGAAAATTGGACATGAAATTCACGAGCAGCATTAATATCCTTTTAAATCCAATCATCAAAAAATTGAATAAACAATCCGAGCTATTCCACACTTACTCTATTAATGGTTCTGAAAGTGGGGTAAACACCAAACCAGCAATAATTAAATATGAAGGTTGACCTCCATCAATATGATAGGGAACCTAGAATACCAAACACAAAAGGATCTAAATCATTAGCTCCAAAATGAAAGCAAATGTAACCGATATTTTGGAGCTGTACATTTCAGTTCAGAGCCAAAACTTTTATTGCATACCAAATGTACTCTTGGATTTAACGCTACTTGAACTTTCATTAATTTGCCTGCTCTAATAATACCAAGCTCTGCTACATCACCTGCAAATCTGTAAGAGAGCTTAAATTGGATACCAGACTAGCTTATATTACAGGAATATAGAATGAATGCTTAAAGAAAAGAAGGGATAAGATGATATAAGAATATTTTTTCTGCAATATATTGCTTAAACTGCTAAAATGAGTAGAAAACATGACATGCAGCTTTTTATGAGATATTTTATAGAGAACAAGGGACCATTACTTCTGACTGATGAGATAGCGGAATGCAATGCGCTCATTTGATCTGAACGGAACTGTTCCTTCAGAACCCACATGAACATCGTCAAAACTGACAATCACGTCGCCCTGGAAAGATGGATGTAAAATAATATTTATCTTCATAACATACAAGTACACACAATGTCTAAAAAAGGCCAAAGAAATCGTTAAGCTTCTGTTATATCTGTACATATTTCTATGTTGAAAATCTTTGATTTATTTGACAGCATTGAAAGGCTAATCTTTAGGGGTTATAGCTGATTTTTAGAGATTCAAATTAGAGATATTTTTTCTGATTCAATGCTTCATGTATATATATATATCTGTACATATTTCTGAGAAATATATAGTTTTTGAGTGAGTTTTTCCTCAATATATTAAAATATTCATCTCTAATTTCATCATGGCATCAGAATTTAGATTCGTTTTTTGGATTTTTTTTCAAAATTTCAAAGTTTTGTTCCAAAAACCCTAGAAACACTAAATTGGTACTTTCCACCCTAGATTTTATTTTCTCTCTCACTGCCCCTACCATTGGAGTCGGAATCCACTTGCCGGCGAAACCCAGAAGTCCGATGACCAGAAGACCCATGCATGGGCCTCACGCATTGTCACAAGGTTCTACCTCTTTGTTTCACGCGCCGTGCGTGGCCTTCACCTGCTGCAGTCGTGTTTTTCCAGCGACATCACAATGCGCTCTGCTCCCTTCCAGTCATTCTCCTCTAATTGGTGGTGTATTTCAACCAAGTCTTTTATGTGGGATCTCTTTTGTGTTTTTTTTAGAGTGGTTTTTGTTATAAATTTTCCAAGCAGATTTTTTGGGGTATTAGTTTTTTTTTTCAATATTATGTCGAAGGACGAAAAACTCGTGATTCCAACCTATAATCCCTCGTTGCAAATTAGTCTTGTGAAGCTTGATGGACATAATTACTTTGCTTGGTCAAGGTCCTACTTCTTGTTTATCAAGGCTCATGGATTGCAGGTATACATTACCGGTACCACGTCAAAACTTGAACTCACTGATTCAACTTTTAGTCAGTGGGATTCAATGAACTCTCTTGTTATGGCATAGCTTATCAATTCTATGCAACCCTATATTTCCAAAACTTATTTGCTACTTGATACTGCAAAAAAGATTTGCGAAAAAGATTTGGAATGTTGCCGCTCTTACCTACTCTCGTATTGGGAATGATGCACAAATTTTTGAGATTCGTTATAAAGTCCATGATACAAAACAAGGGAGCTAAAGATTTCTCAATATTTTGCTGAATTAAGTGGCTTGTAGAAGGAACTTGATTATTATTAAAATTTTCAGGTGACCTGTACCAGTGATGCTGGGAAATTTCAGAAGATGGAGGAGAGAGTTTTTGATTTCTTGGCCGGGTTGAATACTAAGTACGATCAAATTCGGGTTCAAGTTCTTGGCAAAACTCCACTCCCTTCTCTCTATGAGGCATACTCTTATGTACAACAGAAGAAGAGTCGACATGTTGTTATGCTCTATAATCCACCTATTGAGAAATTCTGGTCTCGTTGCTAATCAGGATGGTCCATCGGGCGATAAGTTTGATAAGGATCACTTGACGTGTGACTACTGTGGTAAGCCTTGGCACACTAAAGCTTCGTGCTAGAAAACGAAGGGGTAATTCTTGGTCTCAGGCAAATATGTCAGACTCTGTGACAACAAAGGACAAGCCCACTTTTGCTGAGAGTTATTCCTCGAACAAGATTCAACATCTCCAACGTCTCTTTTCTCAATTGGACTCTACCTCGGGTGCTAAGTCTAATCATGCAAAATCAGGTATTATTTTAAATGCTCCATCTACTTTTGAATCTTGGACTATTGATTCCGGTGCAAATAGACATCACAAGGTCAAACAAAAACTTATTTAACTATACTACTTGTCCATCTAAAGATAGTGTGCGAATAGCCGATGGCTCCCTTACCTTCGTCTCTGGAACAGGTTCTGTTGTTTGTACTCCCAATATCATTTTATCGTCTGTCCTCCATGTCCTTAAATTTCCGGTTAACCTTTTATTTGTTAGTTCTATCACTAAAGCCTTAAATTGTAAACTTGAATTTTTTCCCGATCATTGTATCTTTTAGAACCTCCAAACAGGGAAGACGATTGATAGTGGTAAATTGTGTGATGGCTTATATCTTCTGGATCGATCACCCAGTATGTCTCAAGCCTTATTTGGAGAGAATAAAAATGTCAACCGAGAGATAATTCAATGGCATAGTCGATTAGGACATCCATCTTTTACTGTTCTTGTCAAGATGTTTCCTACTTTGTTTTCAAGAACTAAGTTGGATTCTTTAGTTTGTGATGCATAAGAGTTTGCTAAGAAAACAAAAAAAAAGTTTTCATTTACGTTATAATAGAAGTATTGTTCCTTTTACGATTATTCATTCCAATCTTTGGGGCTCTACTCGCCTTACTTCTTTATCTAGTAATCGTTGGTTTGTTACATTTATTGACTGTTATACTCGGATAACATGGATTCTTTTATTAAAGTCCAAAAGTAATGTTTTCTCGTGTTTCTGTTCTTTTAATAAATTGATTACTACTCAGTTTGATGCTAAGGTTAAAATTTTGCAAACTGATAATGCAACCGAGTATAACTTTAATGATTACTTAGAATCATATGGGATTCTACATCAGACCAGTTGCCCCGATACAAGCGCTCGGAATGGTGTTGCCGAAAGTAAAAATCAACATCACTTGGAGGTTGCTAGATCACTTATGTTCACTATGATCTTCCCAAAGCCTTACTGGAGGGATGCAATTTTGGTTGCTGCTTATCTCATTAATCGGATGCCTCTTCGAGTCCTTAATTTTAAAAGTCCTATAGAAATCATTTGATACTCTCCCACACAAAAAGGTTACAAATGTTATCATCTGTCATCTAGAAAGTATTATGTAAGATGGATGTAACATTTTGTGAGGATGAACCTTATTTTTCTTCATCACAACCATCTCTTCAAGGGTAAGTTATTGAAAATGAAAAGATGACACCTTACTCTGTTACTCTTCTGAGAGAGATTTGAATTCCAACAGAGACTTTGATTCAAGAGAAGACTAGTGGACGACTGTTGGATAGGCCTGATTTAAGGACATACACTAGAAAAGGCAAGAAAAAAGATGTCATCATACAATCTACTCTGTGCCCTAACTCTTCACTGTCAAATCAATCTTCTTTACCTGAATTTGCTACTGATTAAAAATTACCAATAACCCAACGAGAAGGTGTTAGAACTTGCACTTTACATCCTATCTTTGACTTTGTCTCTTATGATTCCTTATCCCCATCCTATAGAGTTTTTGGTTTGTCTTTGTTCTCTATGTCTGTTCCATAGGATTAGAAATAAGCTATTATTGACCAAAGATGAAAGAAGACTATGATAGAAATGGGAGCTTTAGCAAAAAATGAGACATGGGAACTGGCTAATTCTTCTAAGGGGCAGAAAATGGTTGGCTGCAAATAAGCGTTTACAATCAAGTATAAGGCTAATGGTCCAATTGAAAGACTCAAAGTCAAATTAGTAGCACAATGATTCACTCAGACATATGAAGTGAATTACCAAGGAACATTTGCTCCGGTTGCTAAATTGAACACGATTAGGATCCTTTTATCATGTGCAGCAAATCTCGACCGGCACTTGCAGTAGTTTGATGTAAAGAATGCCTGGAAAAAGAAGTGTATATGAAAGTTTCTCCAGGATTTGAGGCTAAAGATACTCAATGGAAGGTGTGTAGACTGAAAAAGGCACTATATGGACTAAAGCAATCTCCCAAAACCTGGTTTGACAAATTTGGTAAGGCCATGGTGTTGTTTGACTATCGACAAAGTAATGTTAATTATACCCTATTTATAAAACATCACAAGGGTAAGATTACTCTCCTTATAGTCTATGTTGATAACATAATTATGACAAGAGGCGACAGGAAAGAAATGACCCAGCTTAAGAAACAATTGGCTCAAGAATTCGAAATCAAAGACTTGATAAAGTTACAATATTTCCTCGGAATAGAAGTGGCCAGATAGAAAGAGGAAATCTTTATTTCTCAAAGAAAGTATGTCTTAGATCTTCTGACAGAGACTAGCATGTTGGGTTGCAAACCAGCAAAATCACCTATTGAGAGTAATCACAAGTTACAAACAGGGATCGATGAAATGGTGGATAAAGGGAGATATCAAAGACTCGTCAGACGATTGATTTATCTCGCTCATACTTGACCTGATATAACCTATGCAGTTAGTTTGGTAAGTCGGTTTATACATGATCCTCGTGAAGCCCATATGCAGGTAGAATTGAGAATTTTGTGCTATTTGAAGTCTGCACCGGGCAAAGGTATTCTCTTTTCCAAAAATAGTCATCTCAAGATAGAAGTATTTACAAATGCAGATTGGGCTGGCTCTCTTGATGATAGAAGGCCTATAACGGGTTATTATACTCTTGTAGGAGGAAACTTAGTCACTAAAACAAAGTGTTGTTGCTCTATCAAGTGCAGAGGCTGAATATAAGGTCATGGCTCAAGGTGTTTGTGAGCTTTTATGGCTGCAAAAGGTATTAGAAGAGCTAAAGTTGTTGAATGAAAATGGATCAACCCTGTACTGTGACAACAAAGTGACCATCAACATAACTCAAAATCCAGTGCAGCACAATAGGACCAAGCACATCGAAATAGATCGTCATTTTATCAAGGAAAAAGTAACCAGTGGTGTCTTAATTCTATCTTATCTTTCATCTGAAAAACAGTTGGTTGATGTTTTTACTAGAAGGCTTAGCTGTAAGACTTATCATAATCTTCTTTGCAAGTTGGGCACACAAGACATCTACTCATCAACTTGAGGGGAAGTATCGAGAATCTTTGATTTATTTGACAGCATTGAATAGCTAATCTTTAGGGATTATAACTGATTTTTAGAGATTCTATTTAGAGATATTCTTTCCTTACATGATTAAATGCTTCATGTATATATATCCGTACATATTTCTGAGAAATATATAGTTTTTGAGTGAGATTTTCTTCAATATATTAGAGTATTCATCTTTAATTTCATCAATCTCTGAGGAAACCGGACTCTCATGACAACAACTTGAAACAAATAACAATCAAATTCTCACCCATTCATGGTTTGAGCATAAAAAACTGAGATGAATAATAAAATAAAACTAAAGGTGCAACATGCTTTCATACTTGTGAACGTTGTCAGCATACCTGCTTTAAAACATTATTCGCATCCGAAGTAGGTTCAACTCTTCGAACAAGCACCCCCTGTGGAAGTCAAATTCTATTTTGGAAAAACACTAGAAATATGTGTACAAGTGCATTTCTACATTATGTTTTATATGCTGAGTCAATTGTAGCATAAGTACCTCATTAGACTGTACTTGTAAGCACGCACGTAGTGCTGGATTCTCCAACTTCTGCAGCAATACACCAAGGCAAGGGAAGCCTGGAACTCAACAAATGGCTTCATTTGTTTATTTTACTTTTGAAGAAAATACCGCATAGCTTTGATATCCATCATTAATTACTAGGTGTGAATCACAAATCAGTAACAGAATGATAGTCAACGATTGAAAAATAATATTTAGCATAATGGTTTATTCAAGCAACTGGCAGGCTACAAGATATGGCTTGTTCGGAGCAAGTGGCTAGATTCATTTTAAAGCATTGCACTCTGTTAAGATATACTTCGTTCATCATGCAGTTATGTGATGAGGACATAGAACCTGTTGCAAAAATCTAATTGTAGCTCCAAGTAGTGTACTTTGGAAGGAAATAACATGAACCATTGGACTTACACTAAGAACTTTATGTATCAACTTGAAGGATATGAACAGAAATAGTGAAGCTACAGGAATGAATTTGTATCATATATTAATAACAAAAATGATGAACACTGTGCAATACTGTGAAAGAGAAGAGGGTACCTAATGCACTAGTTATCAAACTCCAAATATATTCACACAGATTTACATGCAAGCATAATACATATTTCACATACTCACAAAAGCACAGAAAGTATAAGTTAGGACCAGACGCTAACCTGTATATTTTCCATTTCTCTCATAGTCATTTAGAAAATGAGATACAACTGTAGTTGGTATGACATAGCCAATATTTTCAGCTTCCTCGGATCTGTAAACCTAAAGGAAGTCTCCCGTTAATGCAAAATTTAATAAATGGTAGCTAGGGGGGTGGAAAGATTATGAGGGACTAAACATAGCAGAAGCAAAAACATGTGAAGAAAAGAACAAAAGTTGGTAAATTAAAATAGGGCCAAACATGTCAAAAATTTAAAGGACGCAAGTATTAGAAGTACTATCACCCCCTGTCACATAATGTTATTCCTCCGACATATTTACAGTTTTAAGGAGTGCTTTTTACTTCTACATAGTATATACATTTTGTCACTAACTATTGTCAGTTACCTTAATAACTAATTCAACTAAGAGTAAAACACCATAAACAAACAGTTAATTCTTGTTCTAGTCATGAAAAACATTTTGAGACAACTCAAAAGGGAAACATGGAAGACAGTGGCATCATGAAAACAAAGATAACATAAATAGTACTAAACCAATTTTTTTTTTTTTTAAAAAAAGAAGCATTTGATGACATATTTAGGCATAATTCCAAAATTTTGAAAGTCAATCAAAATTGACACAGAAGATGTACCTGAAATGCAACCCCAATGCACTCTCCCTGCTCATTGAATGCAGGACCACCACTATTACCTAAAATCTACCAAGTATAAGCAATGACTATCACAATGATATGGATAACAACTTTCAAAAAGGGAGATGATGAAAGGCTTAGGAATATAAATTTCAATGACTTACTGACCAGGATTTATTGCTGCATCAATTTGAATGCCCAACAAATCAGATGAGCCATGGGCATATGATGTGACCTGAAGTATAAGAATTTCAGAAAGCAAATTATATACAGTAATCTATTTAACATATTGTCAAGAAAAAGGAATAAATGGATATGGGCATCAAAGTTGTTGTATGGCAAGGCAAGATCCGATGGATGCTTATCATTATCACTTTGAAGGGGTGAACCAAACCTCTATACGTGAAACAACACCCTTTGTCACTGAAATGGTGTCTCCTCCTAAGGGATATCCCACAACAGTTACTGCATCCTGCCCATAAACAAAACAAAACAGAAACACCTCAAAAAACTTGAAAAAGAAATTTGTCATAACCATCCTAGCATGAGTCATTAAAGCTTCAAACTTTTTCATCTAACTAGGATAAAGCTGAACAATGAAGGACTTTGAATGTCACGTTGAAAGAAGGACAAGTGGAGCACATTGTGTGTTTCTATTTGAAGATCAGTTTAAGCTACTAAGATTTCATGTGTCTAAGTCATAGCTCATGCCTCATACGGATCAGGCAGGTCTGTAAAATTTCTCACAAAGACATTACAGGTACACACAGCTTATTATGACCTTCCATGACCATCAAACATGGAGTAATACTTAGTCTGGCGTTAGGCTTTTCATTATTCAGCTATAATCATTTTGTATTGATAGCAGATCATATCACTGAACCCCCCAAACCCCCCCCCCAAAAAAAAAAGAAAAAAGACAAAAACCGAAGATTACTGGAATTATTTAATCATAGTTCCCCTGCTGAATCTGAAAATTGCTAATTTCATCAAGGCAATTAATCAATTGGAATATCTTTAAGATTCATGATGAAGCATGAGGTATTGCAAAATGCATTGAGAGAATAATCCATGATTAAAAAAGGTAGAAGGGCTATTCAAAACCTGAAGACGCGGCAAGTGTCCCAAGTGGAGTGGCTTAGCTCCTTTCCAGAATTCCTCACTCTCTACTGAAAGCAAGGCTATATCACAATCAACACCTCTGGCTAAAACCTGTTCAGTAAATCATGAGATGATATTAAGCTGCAAGACTTTAATAATGTTGAACAAGCAGCACAACTCATGACCTGAACATCTTGTGATTCCTTGTCATATTTTCAACTGATACCTTGCTTGCCAATGATGTGCATTACCATGCAGAAATATTCATTTGATATACCTATCCCGCTAATGGGTTTCCTAAATAAATATTAATTTGAAGTAGTATATTATTATTCAATGAGAAAACTAAATAAGTCAATTAATTTATCTCAAAATTTTATGTCTAATAAGGCACTAATAAAATTTAAGACACCGCTGTTGATCAAACATCATGAAAAAATTATTAGGAATAATACCTTAGCCACATATTTGGTATCATCTCCTCTTCTCTTTACTTTAACCTGTTGTCACAAAAGAAAAAAACAAAGAGAATGAATAATCAACTGAAGAGAACAGTAAAATGCAATCAAAGCAGGCTAGAAATAATGATAAAAACGATCCAGCTCCAAGCTATTTGAAAGAAAACTGATATGGCTAATATGCAAGTCCTAATGACTTTATGTACTTCAACTGACATCCAAGGTCAAGATGTCCATATGACACAACTTATCTGAACAAAGATAGCTTAAAAATCCCAAATTAAATGCATCTAAATCCACAGAATGAAAGCACAATGCAAATCCAACAAATTGGGAGCTAAAAATAAATGAGTTCTAAATTATTAACTCTGAACATCAATCCAGACATGATCTGCACTTTCCTTTATATGCCATTCTTCTTTCAAATTTAAAATAAGAACACAAAAGCAGAAAGGATGCCAAAGATGGTGTCTAAATGGCTTATATTCTTAGTGGTAGGGAACCAAAGCTGGCCTGTTTCTGGTTGGTAAATTCAGAACCTAAAATCTGGAATCTTTAAACAAATATCATTCTAAATATCCCTTAAAATTAAATAGTAGCCTCATTTACATGTTGAAGTTGGATAAGTGTTGAGAATCTTTTGATTATTTGATAGCATTAATCAGTATCTTTAGAGATTACAACTGATTTTTAGAGATTCTAATTAAGAGATATTCTTTCCTTAAGTTGATTCAATTTTCATGTATATATAGTTGTACATATTTCTAAGAAATACATACTTTCAGAGAGTTTTTTCCTCAATACATTAGAGTACTCATCTCTAATTTCATCAATAAGAAATGATAGATGTGGCTTTCTAGGATCACACAAACAGTAAAAACTTTGACAATTGGTAATAATATCTCCAGCAAATTCAAAAGCTATATTATTCAGCTGTGTGATGATTCAACTGCATCCCCTAAGTTTTATAGATAATTTAGCATCTATTATGTACTCCAGAACCTGAATAGAATACCTGTGTATCATGTTCCACGCAATGTGCATTAGTTAAGAGCTTCCCATCCCCAATCATGAAAGCGCTGCATGATTACAAAAAGGAAATATCTCTAAATTGAAATTTAATACCAACTATACAACACAAGATGAATGATAGACGAAAAACCACTTGATTGGAATAAGAAAAGCTTGAGAACCAGCTAAGATCTTTTTCTTAAAAGCTGTCTATATGCCTCAGAACCAGAAACAGGTTAGAATCTTGCCTTCCGGTGCTTGTATACTGTCGTTGCTTTTGCCAAGGAAGGGAATAATCAGGTGCGGTATGAGTGCAGTAAACCTAGATCAGATATGAGACTTATCATAAACAAATAGCAGATAGATTCGGTAAATAATGACTTACCAAGAAATGTTTCAAATACATCTAGAGAATAAACATGACCAGACTCTACATTAAAAAAAGGACAGACACAAATGCTGTTTAGATATGCACAGCAGGCACTCAAATATGCAACAATTAGAAATGTTAAGTATGATAGAGGCAATATAGCACTCTACTGTTTAACAAGCTAAACAGATTGAACATTCCAAACATAACATATATATATATATATATATATTTGCTTTAATCATTTCCGAACCTTCACAACAGCATTGAGAAAGTTAGCATCCTGAAGACTCCCTGGTTCAACCTGAAAATGAAATGGAAACAGAGAATAACAAATAAAGTGTTGCACAAAAGCAAACTGAGTGTACACAAAAGAAACAAGAGTGAGCAAATGATGAGGCAAACTAATACAGTAGTATTTTTTATATTATGAAAAGTTCGCTAAGAATTTTAGCAAGCACACCTCTAGAAATTTTGAAAAAAAAAAATGACAACAATCCCAGATAAAGGATTAAAAAGTCCACAGAAAGTTTCATGGGCTTCCAACATTATTGAGATTAGCACATTGTTCATTGTAGATATTGGGGTGTCATGTATGAGTCAAGTGACTTTGTATACTGGCCTCATGAACAATTAAAAGTGAGAGTCATAATGAAGTCCAAGTTTCTTGAGAAGTAAGTTAAGCTAACCAATTAGACCCCAGATGTCATAAATGGTTGGAAAGGGGGTCTTTTGCATCTGCAAAAGTTTAGCTTAACCTTGTGGTTGCTGCTTTAGTAAATAGCCAAGCAATGGATGAATATAATATAACCCAATCTTGTAACTGTCAAAGGCCTTCACGTTCAACTATTAAAAGCAAAAACAAATTCCCTTCAAACTATAGGTTTTGCAAGTGTACCCGTTGCTCCCTTGAATCGAACTGAAACTCCTTCTTGTCTTTTCTTTGCGTACCAAATGATTTAAAACCTGTTGATTGAGGACGCCCCATATCCCCCTGACCACTAATTCCATCAGCATATAAACCGGACTTGTCATCTTTCAATCTTCCCGGAAGTTTCTTCTGTAAAATCATAATCTTTCTTAATATGAAACATAATACACCAGTAGATTAGTTAAAAGAGGATCAACTTGACCCGTTGTATAAATTTCCTTTGAAATCTACAGAACATACACAAAAGGTCCATACTAACACCAATTATTCCCATAATTTGAAATTGTTACCCATATATTCTCCTAAATGATAAAACTTCCCAAATCCTACTTCACAATGACATACAAAATGGTTAATTACTTTCCTTGCTGCAAGCTTTGATAAATCACTTGACTTACCTCAGCATTGGATTTACGCGGAGATGCTGACGAGGAGCTTCCTTTGAGAGCTCGTTTCTTATTATTGGTGGCTTTAAGAGAGCGGGCGTCAAAGTACGAATGGGAAGGGGAAGTGGCGAAACGTAGGTGGCAGTAACGGGATTTGAAGGTAGAGCTGAGTACGGAGAAGCAGCAGTTAGCCACTGTTATTGCCATAACAAGCTCACACTTTTTTTTGTTGTTGTTGTTTCTGGCTTTAGGCACTGCAAAAAGGGACAAGATATAACGGTGAATTCCTAAAAGCTCAACTGAGAGTTGTTCCTTATCCGGTGGGTACTTCGGAAGATTAGGTTACTGGTTTTGGCGCCTCCTTCACTGTCCACCAATGGCGATAAGGAGAATTATTTTTTATAAAGGGATTTTTGGGTTATTATAGTTTTAGTCCCGAGCTTTAATCTTTTTATTTAATTTGATATAATTAGATTTGTTTCATAAATAGAAAAATTTATTGTTTAATTATAAAATCTGTTTACTGATTATAATTTCATTGTTTGATATTAAAAATATTATATTTTGCATTTTTTATAATAATTTTTAAAACATTTTCCATTACTTTAAACAAATTCAAAGTTTTAAATAGCTTCAAAAATATATACAAAATATTATAAATCTAAAAAATTGAATATTACGGGGTGATTAGTTGAGTGGAGAAGTGGAGGGATGAGAAGAGAGAATGGAAAAGTGAAAGAAAATAAGTTTTAAGAGTGTTTGATTTGGAAGAAAAGTAAAAAAAATAAATGAGAAATATAATCATTTTTATCTTAATGCATAAAAATTAATTATTTCGAATTGAAATGATAAGAGGAACTGTTGGTTCAAAGTTATCAAACCCAGCTATAGAAAAAAAAAAAAAAAAAGAAATTATGTTCTTCATCCCTCTAGTTTTTTACCCTTCCATCTTTCAACCTTTCAATTTTTTTTCCACAGCAAAATCCATATACTATAAACCTAAACAATTTTTTTAATAAAAGAAGAGAATGGAGCATCTTTAAAAATCTTTAAAGAATAATAAAGTCTTAAATTAAATTAAATAAATAAATAAATTTAAGCGTATTTTTATTTAAAGTTTAATTAATAAATTTGTACCTAAACAATATCATTTTTCGTATCTTGATATCTAAGCATTCTTTTTGTTACAAGTGGTATTTAAATATTTTTTTTCTAAAGTTAGTATCTTCGTTAGTCAAACTATTAAATCTCTTTTTAATAAAGGTTTAACCCATAGAATGGTATCTAAATTATGCATTTTTTTCATTTTGGTGCCTAAACATTGTTTTTTTTATCACAAGTGATATCTAAACTATTCTTCTCTTACCCATTTTCCACAAAAATGCTATATCCGTTATAAAAATTCCAACCAATAATAATCTGCCATGTCATATAAACTTTAAAAAATATTTTAATTCTTTCATTTTCTCTTTTCTTTTACATTATTTCTCTCTTTATTTTTTTCTATTTTTCTATTTTTTCTGTCTTATTCTTTTATAATGTATGATAACACTAACAATGCTCAAAATTTGTCTTCTTGAAGTAAAGAAGCTAGCTATTAGTTTTATTTTCGAACTTTATAGCTTGCTTGCTCAACTTGATAAGATCAAATAAGTTTTTTCATTGGTCAGAACCAAATTGGAATGCATGGTCAAACCGATTGGAATATTGTTTGAAGATAGGGGTTGAATCAATTAACACACAAATTGATACAGGTCAGTTAAACCCAACTAAAAAAACAATTGAATTGATTTTCTCTATTTTTTAAATAGTTTTATTTTATAATTTTTTAATAATTTATTTGATTGAACTGAAAAACTGATCAAAGTAAGAATTGGTGGCCTGACTGATTCAAACATCAGTCTAGTTCTAAAGCAAGAAAAAAATAAAAAAATATATAAAAAAGAGAAAATAATATTTTTTGTCCTTTTTTTTGCCATGTGTCAATTTTAAAATAGGTATCTATTTTTAGAAAATAGATTTACACCACGCTTGGTTGGGGTGAATAAAATAAAACTACAATGGAATAGAGCTGTAATCAGTAGCTCAATTATTTGGTTCAATGGAATAAAATATAGCTGTAATAGTATTCTTGTGTTTGGTTGAATAGAATAGATATTGTAATAGTATAAGGAAAAAGGCTTAAATGACCAAAGTATCATTAGCAGAATTTTTTGTTAGGTAGATAATTATTGTTATTGTTATTAAATTTTAATAAGATTACTATTATATTATATTTTTTTCAATCTAGCCTCTCACCTCTTCTCTTACAAACAGGTCACAATCACAAATATAAAAATGAGTTTTACATACGGTATGAGAATCCTCTAATAAGATTTTATTTTAATAATCAATTTTAATAGAAGGCTAATTTTTTATATTTTATTTGATCATTTATAATAGCATGGCAACAACAAATAATTATAAGGTATACTCTTTAATAAATTAATTATTTATAGCAATCTTTGGTGAAATAATAACCTTCAAATTTTACATAAAAATTACTAAATTTTAGTAAGATTAGTTCCTTTCATATATGAAATAAAAAATCAAAACCCATAATTCTTTATGTTATTCAAAAACCATAGTACTTGATTTTATGTTATTCAAAAATTTATAATTCTTTATGTTATTCAAAAATACGAAGAAAACTCGACATAAATACATAATGAGCTGAGATCTATAATCTCTTTTTTCTCAAAAGTCATTCATCATTTCCTGCTAAAGAATGCAACTTGATATTCTATCAATTGTATTATTGCCCTTCTATGATCCCAATACCTTTAACTAAATAGGTAAAATAGGTAAAACGTTACAAGGTTTATTCATCATTGAAAAAACCAAATATGAGGTTGAACCATTTGGACCATCTATTTTTTATTTTTTCTAGTTTAGTCTCTAAAATTTTCCAATTCAACTTATAAAGTTGAACTGCCAAACCAATAGATTCCTAGTTCAACCTATTGAAATAGCCAGTCTGATTTTTAAAGCCATGGTTTTTTCTAAAAAACTAAAATATTTTAAGGGTCAATGATACAACATTAACCCGGATAACAAACTTCATTACTAACTCACAAATAAGCACGCAAATATAAAAAGACAAAATGAGTGAATCTACATTGGTACAACCTTTATGCTTGTCTATCGAACCAATAAAGACAACACCAAGTTCTAAACCACAAAACATAATGCATTTTCAAACATCTATTCCACATACCGTTGGATAGTCCTAGGACAAACCTGTACAAACAATATGAAGATTTACAACAAAATGAACTTGCCTTGTAACCAAACCCCAAAGTACTCTCAGGATTAGGACCGGATTCTTTTTGTTATTCTCGTATAAGAAACAGTGAATTCTCTCCATAGCATTTGCTTTTCTTAGAAAGTCAAACTCATATCCGATCTCTACAACACAAAGGATAAATAATTAACGACAAGTAGAATAACAAAAAAATCCAAATCCGAGTGGAACGATACTCTCAATTTACATAATCTGAACAGTACATAAAAGAAGGATAGATGTGTTTTGCAAGGAACACCAGTGTAAATATAAATACATGTTTTTCCATTTCATTGTTAACGGAAAACAGATCAAAATTGATATTAGTCTTTTGAATGTATAGTGCAAATGCTTGCAAGTTACGGATCTAGACCTCATGTATCAAGTATATAAGTCAAAAATGCCTCACAACCTTTACGAATAAGTTTCTATGTCGAAATAACTAAAATAACTCTGGTAGTACTGTTTGATCTATCTGACTCAGCTGATATTATCTCACCCATTTAACATCTCAAATTAATCTGTTTTAATCTACTATTTACCACAGCTTCATGTAATGTTAACCAATCCATCCCCAAAATAATATCGAATTCCCAAAAGAGTAACAACATTAGATCAACAGGAAATTCACAACCCTAAATTTTCAATAGACATTTACGACATATTAAATTAACCATCATTCTCTGACCAAATGGGTTTGTAATTTGAACATCAAACTTCGTTGACTCAACAGGTAAATTCGTATTCGTTACTAATGCAGTGCAAATATATGAATGAGTTGACCCAAGGTCAATCAGTGCATATACAGTAACATAAAATAGATCAGGCAGCTATATATTTGGTCCCACTGTGATTTGCTCCAGTGTTACTGCTCTGACCAGGATGTCTACCTTTCTGATGTGTTGGCATCTGTTTATCACTTCTTTCATCATTATCTCTCGCTATTCTTGGGCAATTCCGCACAAAATGATCCGTCGAGTGACATCTATAACACGTACCCAGTTTGGTTCTACATTCACCAATGTGAAGTTTTCCACAATGTTTACAAATAGGCTTCGGAGCATTCCATACTTCCCACACTATTAGTAGGCTTAATTGGATTTTTAAAATCATGCTGAATCGATTTGTTTCTACCTAGAAACCTAGATACTGAAGTGTCATTAAATTCTTCTTTTGTTTTCTTTGATAGCGATGCGAAAAATGACTTAAAAAGCTTTTTTTACCAAGTTCTTGATCATTTCTTTCTCTTTGCTTCTTATTATTATAAACTTCCTTCATCTTTCAAGCTCGATCAACTAGAACCATAAATTTTCGTATTTCTGTCCCTCCAATCATCATTTTAATTTTGTCCTTTAATCCATCTTCGAAACAGATGTACATTTCTTTCTTATTTGGCAAAATTTTATGAGCATACTTGTTGAGATATACAAATTATCTTTCGTATTCAGCTATAGATTTATTTCCTTTCTTTAATTCAAGAAATTCTTTATTTTTTGGGTCCAGGTATCATTTGCTGACATACTTCTTTTTAAATTCAGATTTGAAGAAGTCTCAGTTAATATTGTTTCTCGGTACCACTGTTCTTAACGTCGACCATTAGCTATAAGCTTCGTCCTTAAGAAAAGACACAACATATTAGAGATAATCACTAGGAAAGCAGGCCATTTCATCAAAAATTCGTTGAATATTTTCGAGCCAATACTCAGCTTTAGCCGGATCATCTTTCATTCTACCCTAAAACTCTTCAGCACCACATTTTCTAACTTTGCCAATAAGAATCCATCGACTCGTTTTAGTTGTTTGAGGAAGTGGAGATATCATAAAAGGTACAACAAAGAGGTGGAGATTGTTGAGCCACTGGTTGGTTCGCATAAATTTCATGAACCATTGACCCATTAAATCGAAGAAAACATTTTTAACCTTATTTTCAGGCATTTATGGAAATGGTAAGCTTCGACTTGTTTCTTATACATTACTATTCACTTCATCAGTGTCAGTAATACTCGACATCTTTAAAATCTAAAAGAAAAATAGGGTTTAGATCAGAACAATTAATATCACACTATCACAGGTTTATGTTGTCTGTAATTTCTAAACTTCAAACATGCTAGTTAAACCATAGCTCTAATACCACTAAATGTAACACCTCTAACCTATCTCCATTACCAGATTAGGGTTACGGGGTATTACAATACAATTCAGAACATTTAAATTCAAATAGAAACAATTATGAAAATTATCTAATAACATTCAATAACTCATTTTAATCAAGAATGAAATACATTTATAGGTATTAGGCTGAGCCTACGGGACCCTAAAAATAGTTTGAAAACATTTAGGGATCATTTTGAAACAAAACAGAAAAATTTGAAAACATGGGTCACACAGTTGTGTGGCCAAGTCGTGAGACATAGTCCATACCGTGTAAGCATTCGAAGTATGGACACATGGCCATGTGACCCTATTTTCAAATTTTTCCTAATTTTTTTGTTTTGTTTCAAAATGGTCTCTAAATATTTTCAAACTATTTTAGAGTCTGTAGGCTCAGTTTAAATAAGTGTGTTTCTTTCTTGATTAAAATAAGTTATTGAATGTTATTAGATAATTTGCATAATTGTTTTTATTTGAATTTAAATATTCTAAATTGTACTATAATATTCCGTAACCCTAATCTGATGATGGAAACGGATTAGCGTGTTACAAAAAGTACTATATAATTAACAAAAAAAGGGTAAAGTCTAATTATCAATCACTATTTAGGAGTGGTCATACCAGCGGTTAGTGGCTTACTGATGCCAAAAATAGCATCCAATATAATGCCTACAACTACAACAGAAAGCAACAACCGCCCATGTTCTTCATAGATGGTTTTGTCGCTCGATAAAGTTCGTGGTATAAGCATGCCAATATTGTAGAGCCTCAACTATAATTCCTGGCTTGGTCCAAATTTTCTAATAATGAGAGATACGTGATGTGGACTTTATTCAGATTGACATATGACAACAATACCCCACTAATCAGTTGCAAAATATACGCTCTTACATCATAAATAATGTCTATCTACGTTGGACGGCTCAATAGATGTTTGAAATTATTTCTTAACCATGTAAATTTCAACTGAGTTAATTTTCCTTTATCATTATTGAGGGCACTCTTCCAAGTAATTGTTGGCAAGTGCCCCACAGATCGAGAACTTTTCTTGGACTGGTCACAGCTTGTCCATCAATAAACAACCCTAGTTGCACTGCTACATTTTGTAGTGTTATGGTTTCTTCCCTACACGGAAGATGGAATGTGTGGGTCTCCAAGCGCTACCATTCTACTAGGGCTAATACTAAATTGACCCATAAGTCAAAAATATGAATGAATACGGCTACCCCAAACCCTGCGGCATTCAAAAATGGTAGAACCCTCTGATTAGGGAAATATCTCGGATCATGGAGTCAAGGCCTCACAACCCAGTACTGTTCCTGTAGAAATCGTAAACAAAATATTTTTTATTTCTTGTAAAAATACAAATTATATGGATTTTGTTTAAATATAAATTGGTCAAAAATTTACCATATCGTGTACGAACTTTGCAATTTGGTTTTCATTATTTAGAAGAGATTAAGGATCAATTCTGATATCTGCTTAAAAATCAAATAGTTTATCAAAACGATATAAAAGATGAAGAAATTATTGAAGAAACATTTATATTAAAACCATGTTACATTAACTTACATTTTTTAAGTAGTGGAGTAAAGATGAGAAAATAAAATTTTTCGGTGAATGGCGATGGTATTTACAGTGGTGGAAGGGTGGGGGACCAATTGGGGGTTTTATAGTGGGGGACCATTGAGGGTGTTAGGAGAAAGAAAGAAAGAAAAAAGGAAAGAAAAAATTACCTAAAGCACCGTGACTAGAGGTGATCATGGGTCAGGCCGGGCCGGGTTCGGGCAAAGCCCATAAAAAAATTTCTGCCCGTTTTCTAGGCCCGGGCCCAGCCCTGCCCGAAATATGGGCCTGAAAATTTGTCTAGGCCCGGCCCGAAATAAAAATGCTAGGCCCGAGTCCGGCCCGGCCTGGCCCATATTAACTTTTTTCTTATTTTATTAAAAAATTAAAAATATAATAAATTAAATACATTTAAAAACATAAAAACAAATATTAAAACAAGAAACAAAATAAAAATGAGACAAACAATTCTTAAAACAATACACAAATTAAAAATATAATAAAAAGTGGTTATATTAAAATTGAAACAAGTTAGAACTAAAAATATGGTTAAACATATATATTTATATAATTCAGGCCGGGCCGGGCCGGGCCCGGGCCAAAAAAGTTTTGCCCGAGGCCCGGCCTGTTTTTTAAACGGGCCTCGTATTTTTGCCTAAACCTATATTTCGAGCCTATACTTTTACCCGAACCCTCTCATTTTTCGGGCGGGCCTTCGGGCCGGGCTGGGACGCCCAACCCATGATCACCTCTAATCGTGACCCGTGACCATTGGATTATATTGATGTAAGCAATGCCGACCATCAGAAGGCTACGGATCCACTGACATGGGTCAGACGCCGGCCATCAAAGGCCCACACACCCTTGCTGACATGGGTCAACGTGTCAGGTGCTGGCTATTCCCTTCCTAAGCCTACTGACGTGTTAGGGGCTGGCCATTAATAGGTCGTGGCCCACAGACGTAACCTATCACTTTTTAATTTTTTTAAAACTATAATTAATTTATTTCTTTAATAATTATTTTTAATTAAATTTGTTTTAAACTTTAAGTAATTTACCTTTTTAATTAATTTCGATTGTTTTAAATTAAATTCTATTTTTAAATTAAACTTTAATTTATTTATTTCTTTAATTAATTTTAATTTTTTAAATTATATTTTATTTTTTAAAATTAAATGTATTTTAAACTTTAATTAATTTATTTCTTTAATTAATTCTGATTGTTTTAAATTAAATTTTATTTTTAAAATTAAATTTATTTTAAACTTTAATTAATTTGTTTCTTTAATTATTTCTTTTTTAATTAAATTATATTTTTAAAATTAAATTCAATTTTAATCCAAATGGGGTTTTGTTATTATTTTTTATACTACTTGGGGTTATTAATTTATATAATTTTTCAACCATATTTTAAACTTTTTTTTATCATTAGATACAAAATTGATTTGCAAATACAATATTGATCTACAAAGGTAAATTATAGTAATCATGAAAAAAATAAAAAATCACTCATCATCTTCCAATCCAACATCACGAGAAGATTGACCGGCACAATAGACACGATGTGCGCAAGTAGATCGATTGTGACCGGATGTTCGACATACTCTGGACTATTTGGGTTCCCCTGTCTCCCTAAGATCCTTGTCATTTCGAATCCTCGTCAAAGGTGATCGACCTTTAAGATGTCTATGAAGACTGCGGTCTGGTAGCATCTCGAAAGCAAGCGGTGGTACTTCCCAGTTTGAGACATCCAGCAATATGGGAAACTCATTTCCCCAGATACGCAATGTCTATTGTAGCGTGTAAGCATCGTCTATGAATTGTTCGACATTTAGGTTGGCGTTCGCACATGTTATATGAACATGTACACACAAATATCAAAGACTCTGGAACTTCTTGCACTTACAATGCCTGTTTCGTAGATCAACTGCGTACGACCTGAGCAGAAGACTCGAGCGACAACCGACGTATTCTTGAACCCGAAAAGTCTTAAAGTCGTGAGAATATAGTTTTGCATTCATCATCTGCGCCCTCCGAGCATTTACTGCAATGGCATTTTCGAACTGCCTCAACGTACACGTACCTGGCCTTTATCTACTTTACTTGTCTGGGCCCCATTTTTGGCATCAATATGGCAAGCTTATACAATATTGCTGAGAAAACTGTAGAAATTGGAAAATGCCATGTATGCCTCAAAACGGAGTTAATCGCCTTGACGAGGTTGGTCGTCATCTGACCATAACGAAACCCATTATCGTAACTTTGAGTCCACGACCAGTGCTCTATTCTACCCAACCACTATCAAAGATTTTGGGGTAACGATGTCATCTGAGCTTCAAGTCTCGTGAATTGTTGCATGAATCTTCGTGGTTCTAGCTTGTACCCTACTTATGCAACATATTCAAAATGTTAATTATCAAGTTGGAACAAATAATTTCTGTAAAAATTTATGGGAAAAATGATAAATTTTGTAAAAAAATATATATAAAAAATGACTACAAATTTTCAAAGACAAATTTATAAAAATACAAACTGATAAACCTTGAAAAAAGATTATAAAAAATTTACGAACCGATGATTTTTTAAAACATATTTTAAAAATTATGCACTAACAAATTTTCCAAAGAGATTAAAATTAAAATATGAACAAATCAATTTTGGAACAATATTTTTTCCCCATGTTCACGATTTCTTTGCGCCATTCTTTTTTCTTATAATCCTTATGGAAGTTTGTCTCGATATGTCGGATGCATTAAATGAACCTTTATAAAGCTCTCGAACGCCTTATCACAGCCAATAGTCCATTCGATCCATTCGATATAAGGTAGATGTTGTCTTTCCTGACAACATGCCTCCACATATTTCTCAATAAAAGTTTCTAAGACTCCAATGATTCACCCTCCACGATGGAGAAAGTGATAAAAGTACATTTCGGTTGTCGTCTTGTACAATCGCAATCATGAGTATTTACATGTATTTTCCGTAGAGTCAGGTACCATCCATCTGCACCAACGACTTGTAGTGAGGGCACATGGCTCGAACGTCCAAAACAATCGGTCGAAAACTCGTTTCCTAGGTTGTATCTCGCCGTTCGGACCTCTACATGTCTTTGTTTGCAAATCAGTCATCGTTCCTAGTACATACTCATGCATCACAGCCATCCACCCTTGAAGCTCGTTGTATGACGCATCCCAATTACCATATAATTGCTGCATCACTATTTACTTCACTCACCATGCCTTCTTGTAAGAAACTTGGTACTTGAATTGAGCTTGCATGTCCGGAATAAGGACCGATATAGGGATGGTGGGCATATCTTTCACCAACAGCATGATGTAGTTGCATATGGTTCTTACATCAAATTTTTGATGGTCTTGCGACATACGAGCGACCGTGCATGTGTTAGGAATTTGTATTTTCCTAATTGTCCACATTTGAGTCTGATACATTAATATAGCCCGAACACGCCAGTTACAGCCATTTGAAACTTTCCAACATTCTCCAACATATAAAGATTTTGTTTACTTCATGACTTTGTAGTTGACAAACAACTTCAAGTTGTACTACTTTATTGCATGTAAACGATCTTTCTTGTTATCAAAATTTTGTCCTATGAATAACTCTTCAGTATTTGAATCTCTATCTAGTAGGTGGGCCGACACTATATTTGGATATTCGGGGAACTTGTGTGCATACACTACATCAAGATCTACGTCAGTCATGAAGGCCACTGGATTATTATGGATAACTATACAGGGTCCCGCATTCCTGGCTGAATGGCGGTGTACATATTCACCCTCCACCATGCCTTCAACGTCTATGTCTTTAGGGATGTCATCCAAATTGGGGTTACTGAATTCTTCATTATCATGGTAGGATTGATCTTTATTGTCGGACCCTTCATTACCATCTTTTATGGTGCCCATGAATCTCTAGTCGAGGACAGGGATTGGGATGTTATATGAACATCCAATGTAGTTTAGATTTTCAGGAGTTTGTAGTGACCTTCCACAACTCGGCTAGTCTTCCCAGTAGACATTAAGATCAAAATCAATTCTAGAACACTAGCTTACTGGAATTACAACTTGAATGAGTTCCAGATCAGCTATCTTCGCGAACAACTCATCCGGGATGGAATTATCCATATCATGGGGCAATAAATTGCTATCATTGTCCCTAAATCATCATCATCTTTAAGCTTCGTTTTTGAGAATTTGAGCAGATCTGTTGAAATAGAAAATTTGTAAAACAGTCTCAACATTTGCTTCCCGTAATAAGTAGCTATTTTTGTACTAATCTTCTGTTTCAATTCCACCAGCAAAACATGCTTGTTGAATCTCATTCTAATTTTTTGCCGACTTTGAAAGATACAACATTATTCAATTGTATTTATTATTTCTCCATCGAGAAGAACATAAACTAACAAAATTTAGAAACTCATCTTCAACAATTTATGCTTCCTCTTCAACAAAGAAAATACTTATATGCTTAATTTTTGTTTTCAACTGATAAAGCAAACAAAAATCTTAAATGGAAAACAAAACACCTATATATATACACCTAGCTTCAGTGCTAAGTATTAAAAGTCCGGCACTAAATTATTTTTTAAAATTTATCAAAGGGATGTCGACCATTAGTGTTCCAGCACCCAAATTTTTTTAAAATCCGATATTGGAGTGCTGGCCATCAGTGTCTCAGCACCCCAAAAAAATTTAGTACTGGGGTGCCGGTCATCAATGCGCTAGCACCCAAAAAAAATTATATTTTTATCTAATAAAAGGGTGTTGGCTATTAGTATGTCAGCACCACAATTTTTTTTAAATACTGGTATAAATGTATACCAATATAATACGATCTAGAAAAAAAATACATGAGTGTCGACCATTTAGTGTCCAAAACCTCAGAAATTATTATCATTAATTCCTGACACAATCATCAACCAATGATTGTGTTAGAAAACCAATTGGTGCTAGCCATCTACTACTCATAACCCAATTTTATTGTTCATTTCAGGTCATTTAGGTGGTTGTTTTTTAACCAGGGTCATTTGCATAAATAACTATTTTTGGGGGTCATTGCAGTAAAATATTTTTTTAAAAATGAAATTTTTTGAAAGATAAAAAAAATTAATTAAACAACTTACTTGATAAACGATTGGAAAAATTAAATAAATTAAAAATTAATATTTTTAATAATTTATTTTTAAAAATAAGTTTCATAATCAAAAATAAAAATAACTCGATAGAATTTTTATATAAAAATTTCAAAAAAAAAAAGTAGATAAGAATTAATATCAAAATATTTTCAATTAATTCTATTTTATTTTATTATAATATTATCCCTTAAATTTTCAATTTTCAAATTTGATTTTGTTCAGAATAGGGTGAAATATTTAAAATTTAAAGACAAAATATAAATTTTTTTTTTATAATTTAAAATCTATCTTTATTAAACAATCTAATTATATTTCATAATTAATTTTTAGTAACATATTAAATAGATTTTATAACTTAAATTTAATATTCTAATTTTTCAGTATTTAAAATTTCAATTTATCAAACAATTTCTTAATATTTTTACTTTTATAATAGACATCTATAATAAGTCCAAACTGATAACCTCTAATTGCAGGTGAACTGATGAATTTTAATTGAATTAATTTTCACGTAACCTAGATCACCTAATCAAATTCTACATCATTGTTATAATGGCAACATCTAATAAGAGTTATTAATTTGTACATAATAACTTTATAAAAATAACATCAATACATCCTATTTAATTCTGTATTCATTTTCAAACAATTACTCGATTCAATATTTCTATTTAGCATTTAATATAAATATTAGTATCTAAATAAAAAAAAATTAAATTTAAATGACCAAAACAAAAACATAAACATTGTTGTGTGATCATTTGTATAATTGATCCTAAATTTTATAATTTAAATATAATTCTCAAAATTTTCAATACTTGGTATGCAATGAATTCCAACTGGAAGCATGCATGCATGCATGCATAGACCATTCTCGATTTAAGGAGCTTTGAAACAGAGTTTGTAAAATAACTTAAAAAAGTAAGCAAAAAGAGTTGAATAAAAATGGGAAAGAAATTTTATACAGATTCTAGCAGTATGCAGCTAGATATTATTCTTATCAACTAGACCTAGCATTGTGAAAGAAAAAAAAAACTAAAAATTTGAGCCCAAAAAAGAGCAGTGCTGCAAATCAAATTCACCCCAGAAAGTGATCACCAACTTAACATTTTGTCAATTTGATGGAAACGAGGTTGAAACCATACCCCTTTGGGGCGACGAGTTTCACCTCCTTTAGCATTCGCTGTATTTTCGTAAGGTACCATCTTATCAACATTGAGACAAGAAACTGTTGTCCCACAGGTAGAAATAGCTCCCAGTTCTAAATCCAATCGTTTCTTCATTTCTTCTTTCTCGACATTCGAAATGAATCTTAATGGGATACATCTTTCGTTCGGTGATTTCACGTAACGTACCTTCCCCAAGCTTATGCTTCGATCCTTGATCGAGAAGCAAACCATTAAATCGGTGTTGTCGAAGTAGTAGAACACGCCGTTGTGGTATGCGGCGCATTCGATTTTGTTCGGGAATGAATTGAGTTTGTGCTTTGTCCATGAAGTGGCTCCGCGGTGGATCACGTACAGTTCTAAGTCATCCGATTTGTTGGTCCTGCAAATGATGCATACGACACAGTCTTGTGATGTTGGAGGAGTTGAAAACACGGCTACATGGTCGGATATTCCCATAGGAGGGAACTTGGTTGGGACCGGAAGATCAATTTGAGCACGAGAGAAAGGACAGAAGAAAAATATCAAGCCTTCGCGGTATAAGAGGAGCCATCCTTGGCTTGATGCGAGGCAGGTTGCTCCATCCATTTCGGGGATAGTAATGGAGTATTGTTGGCCTGATTCAGTCACCAACGTGCATTGTGAATTGTTGTTTTCTCCGTAGAGTAGGAACCAAGGATCACGATTTGGTAAGGCTTCGATCTCGGCCGAAGCGGTCGAAGAAGCGAAATTCCAATCCTTGCAGACACCACGGAACCGGAGTAGCTCGATTATACCTAAACGATCAGCAATGGATGGTAAAAGTTCTGAAGGGAGATCATTCCATTCCCTTGTTGTCACTTGATCACGCGTGCTCGACCTGGTAGAAATTACCACATTTTCATCTGGCTAGTTAACATAAATATTTAACCACATTTAACAGTTATTAGCATTGTAATTGTGCTTCAAGTACCATTCTTGGAAAATGATAATTGGGTCGAGTGATAAGAAATTCGACCCCCAAGTAAAGTATTAAAATTGATTCTTGTGTATAATTTTTTTTTTAGAAAAGGTTACATTTCATTTAGAGTTTTGATTCAACTCAAACTTCATATATAATCGGTGCCTAATATGACAACCAGACACTAAAATATTTAATTAAAAAACCCTAACACTCAATCAAACCATGGACTGAAAAAAGTTGGTAAAAAATGGATGATTGATAAATTCTTACTTTTTTTTATTATCTCAAATCAGGAAAATATATCAATAGAATTAGTATTGGTTGAATCCGAAATTATTCATTTAAAAACAAATGAAACCAATGAATCATTGTTGATGATCAGTCAAAAAAAATGGAGATTTTATGGCATTACCTTTGACTATGAACCACAGGTGAAGAATCCATGCTCCCCATGGAACAAGAACTGGGATGACTGAAGAAACTATATACTCTTTTAAGCAATTTTACACACACAAGAGTGTCTTTCGAATAAGGTCATCATTTATATATATTTTAACTATAAAATTAACTCTCTCTTTTTTCTCTCTCTCTTTATTTAGAGCAAGGAAAAAGAAGAGAGCCCATTGAACTTCAAATTACCTAATCAGAGATAATCAAGTTATCAGTTTTAAAATGACTTCTTCAACATAACAATGGGATAATTCTATACTGTTTTATCTTAACATAAATTTTAATTACATTAAATGAGTTTAAATCTCATTTAAGATATGGAAAATTGGAAATGACAGAAAAAGATCTCCTTGTTATTATGTTAAATAATAACAAATTATATTCATGCTTTCCAAGACCCATTAAAACTGGCAAGACTTTTTATCATTGATTGATATGATATTTTTTGTTTGTGGGTTTGGTTTGTGAAGCTAAATTTGGTATTGATGTTGTGCTTTCTTATAAATAAATAAAAGCAAGGGTTTAATGTTTGCAAACCCAAAATTTATATTTTTGAGGGTCAAGATTTTTGTCTATTTTGATGTCATTTTTGAGGGTATTGATAATATTTTTATGAACTTAATTGGTTATCATTTAAATGTGAAATGTAGGCTTGGGCTCTGTTAGAGTAAGGACCAAGCAAGAAACCAGATATGTTGGAACTCCTTTGAAATTGAATAAAAAAGGCTTTTTTTTTTTTGAGAAATTAACTCTTATTTTTTTAACTTTTGAGAGTTTTTTTTTTTCTTAAGCTATTTCATTATAGTGTTCTTTCTAAACATTTATATATATATATATATATATATGAATTGTTGATACACTTGAAGATAGGTTGTTCCTACGACTATAGGGTGAAATAAGAGTTAGTTTAGCAATAATGGTGGAGTTAGAAAAATTTTTGAGGGGTCAGAATTAAATTGTATATTTTTACGATAGTAAAAATGTAATTTCACTATTTTAATAGTCTATATCTTTATAAATTTAAAAGGATTAAATCAAATTTTTATCATTTTAGGGAGCCAAAGTGCAATCTTACCATTACTAATTTAAAATTTTATAAATTATAAAGGGCCTAAATGAAAAAATTTTCATTTTAGAGGAGTCAGAGCCCGTGCCTGCTCTCCTTGACTCTGCCACTGTTTAGCAATGCTTCTAAAGAACACTTTTGAGATAAAGCTTAAATTTTCGCTTCAAAAGCGTCTTGTTTAATAATGTTTTTATCTTAAAAGTGTTTTTTTTGTCCCAAATGTGCTTATTAAAAATATTACTAAACTAGCCCTAAATTGTAGAGCAAATTTGGTACTAAAATTGAGGAGGTCATGAAAATTGATATTTCAGAATGGGCTTCACTAATTAAATGAGTAAAAGGTGGAGAGAATTAGAGTAAGGAAGGAGATGATGTAACATGAGTTTTAAACAGAGGCAAAATTGGAGAAAAAAATTCCAGTTGTATAATTTTATGAGAATTAAAATGTAATTTTATTATTTTAATAGTTTATATCTTTATAATTTTTTAAATGATTAAATTAAAATTTTATCATTTTGAGAAGTTAAAATATAATTTTATCATTTACTAATTTACAAAAGTGAAATTTTTTCATTTTAAAGGGCTAAAATGCCTTACCAACCCCCTAGCACCACCCCTGATTTTAAGAAGACATTTTTTTTTTTTTTGTTCACGGAATGTAACATTACTTCTATTAATAGAATTATCGAAATATAAAATTACTTATATTATCATGTTTGATTTATTTAATTGAAATGTGTTATTTGGTTGACTAAATGTAAATTTATCTAGAAGCACATTTTATTAATTTGTCCTTATTATAGAATTTGTTTTCATTTTACTATGTTTGGTACTTTCAACATTAGTTGAAAGATATTGATATGAAAGTTTAGGGAGTTCTTTCATCAAATATACGATCAACCCTCAATGTAACAATTCATTTGTCTACAAAAATTTTAAGGTACACTTGGTTTACCAAATCTTAAATTACGTTTCATAATAGGATTACAAGAATGTAAGATTATAGGTGTTTGGTTCATTTGGCTAGAATGTAACGTTCAGGTATTTGGTTAATGAAATGTAAGACTACCCAAAAACATATTTTATTCAATGGTCCTTATTATAATTTTTTTTAACAACGTTAGTTCCTTTAATATTTTTTATTTTTAATTTTCATAAAATTATGATAAATTATGATAATTCTTACTTTTTATTACAATTTATATATTATAAGTAAATATATGATGCTGAAATAAGTTTGTAAACCATAATTATAATAATCAATGAAAAGTGATTGTAATATCAATCGTAATTATAATTATAATTATAATTATAACCATAATTAATATATTAATAAATAAAATATAATCATTATAATTATAATGTATGACATATATTGATTCACTATTAAGAATAAATATATATATATTTTTTAATTAATATTAAATTTTATTTAAGAAAAAACCTTAAATTAGATGAATAATATTTTAAAAAATTAACCAGATAAATTAAAAGATTTAACTTAAATAGATTAAATTGGATTAGATTAGATGGAATAAATTTTTTTTAAAATAAACTAGATAAATATTTAATTAGATAACAAAAAAATTTAAATTTTAGATAAATATCTAATTAAAAAATTAATTTAATAATTTATCTATTTTATTTAACTTAAATATTTATTGAATTGATTATATGTTATCTATATTTTCATTTTAAAATTTTATTTTAGCATAGAAAATTTTAAAAACCAATAAAAGAAGTATATATTTGTTAAATTACCTAATTTAGCTACTATTTATTAGATTTTATCATTATTTACAAATCACTTTAAACATAACTATTATATATTTATGTTATCTTAAATAATATTATCCAAAGAATAAAATTAAATATTTTTTATTATTTTATTATCATTAAATTGATTTTGTTTCAAATTATTTTAAACCCATTTAAAAGTGTACCTATTTTTTCAAATTTAAATTGAATAATAATACCTTTTTTTTATTAAAGTTGAGGAATAAATTTTAAAATTATACATGAACATTGTTCTAATGTGTAATTTTATATACGAACTTTGGTTTTCTGCAATTTTATACAAGAAAATTTGATTTGATCTAATTCTCACAAAACTATTAACACAATCATCGATATATCATCATTTTATGTTTATATATTATATACACAAATAATTATATTTATTCAACATGAAAATAAATTCATGTATTTATTTCTCTAAATGTATACAACTGAATCAAAATTAAAGTTTCATGTATATATTTGAACCACAATCAAAATTTCATATGTATACTTGCATCAAAATAAAGTCCATATATCAAATTGCACATTAAATCAAAATTAATATATAATTTTGAGACTTGTTTATAAAAACACATTTTTATTAGTCCAACTGTGGTTTTTAATTATTTATTAATTTTTAAATTATTTTAAACTTGTATATATATTCCTTTTATTTAGTTTTTTAATATTATTTATACGTTGTTTTATTGTATTTTTAACATATACTCATAGTTTAAATATTTTATTATGTTTAGATATGTATTATAATTTAATATATAATGTATTATTGAAATTGGCATAATGCCTAAAATAGCCCCTAACGTTTGATTGTTTGGTCACTTTGGCCCTTTATCTTTTTTTTTTGGAGCACTTTAACCCCTAACGTTTATTTATTTTTTTGTCAAATTGGTCTATTTTTAATGGACATGCTGATGTGGCCTTTAGTTGACTAACAGTCAACATTAACCGCTAACGTGGCGGGTAATTAAATACTGACATTGCACTATTTTGTCTTATATATCATATCAATAAATAATTTTAAAATTATTAAAAATAATAATATAAAAAACCCTTAAACACACACACAAACAAAGATAAAACAATCTAAGTGTAAAACTCCCAAAATATAAGGGATTAGATGAAATAAATAATCAAGAAATAAGTCTTAGTCTTGATGGTTAAAAGCTTAGGATATTCAAAGAATTAAGGATCAAGCCCCATTTGTCTAATTTTCTTCTAGTTTTTCAACAACTAGGGAACAGAAATCAAGCTTAGTTATATATTAATTGTGGTAGAAATTGATTAAGAAATGGGTAATAGCCTAATGGTCAAATACCTTTTCTTTCTCTTTGGTGTACTAAGTTCCATCCACGCCAATTTCATTCCATTTGTTTTAAATTTCAATATGTTTTTTGTGTCAATTTAGCGTAACGTTGTCAATTCTGTTTCTAACGTGCCAAGATCAGTAAGCATTCTTGTTTCTAATTCCGTAGAACCCTAGAAGTCTGGAATAACATCATTCTTGACAGTCTTTCAAATAGATTTTGAATCTTTTATAAATTTTCTCGAAAATCTTGATAAATTCAATAAATCTTGAAGACAATGAAACAGCCACTGAACCCAGCATAAAAGCATAACCCGAAGTACTCTTTCTATAATCAAGATCACCAGCATAATCACTGTTTGTAAAGCGAAAAAAATCTGACTTTTCACCCTTTTTATATAACAATCTGTAACTAGCAATACCTTTCCAATACAAAAGTATTCTTTCTGCAGCTAAAAGATGAATCTCCTTTGGGCACTCTATGAACCTGCTAATGAAACTTACAACATACATAATGTCTGATCTTTTTGCAGTCAGATACATCAAGCTTCCCGCCATTTGCTTGTAAGAGGTGTTGTTAATTTTTTTCCTTCAGGATTTTGAACAAGCTTTAGACCAACTTCAATTGGTGTGCCAACAGAATTGCAATTCTTCATACCAGACCTATGCAAAATTTCTTGCACATATTTTTTTTTGAAAAATAAAAATTCCAGTAGCATTGTATCATTTCAATGCCCAAAAAATAATGCAACATGCCAAGATCAGTCATATCAAACTCAACCATCATGGACTTCTTAAATTTGTCAAACATGACAACATCACTCATAGTAAAAATACGATCATCTACATACAAGAAAACAATAATCATCTTACCTCATCCACCAACCTTGGTAAAAAGTGTATGCTCATAGGGACACTTTTGAAAGCCTTCTTTTAGAAAGAAAGCTTCGATGCAATTATACCAAGCATTTGGGGCTTGTTTCAATCTGTACAAGGCTTTATTTAACTTGTACACTTTGTTCTCATTTCCATGCTTCACATATCCAGGAGGTTAATTAACAAATACCTGTTCTTTATATCACCACGTAGAAATGCCGATTTCACATCTCATTGAAAAATAGGCCATAAATTTTGAGCTGCAATAGCACTTACTAACCTGATTGTATCATAACGAGCAACAGGAGCAAACACCTCTTTGTAATCAACACCAAATTCCTACTTATAGCTCTTAGCTACTAAGCGTGCCTTGTATTTGTCAACCTCACCATTTTCCTTTAATTTTGTTTTGTAAACCCCTTTCACACCAAAAGTTTTGTGCTATTTTCAGTCAACTCCCAAGTGTTGTTGTGTTCAATGGTTACCATTTCTTCACTCATTGTCTTTCTTTATTTGGACTCTTTAACAGCTTTTTCAAAAGCTACAGGATCACAATTTAAGAAAGAGAAAATTGAGTGACTTCCTCTTCATTGATTTTATCTACCACAAAATTCTCCATCCATGCAGGTCTCCTCTTGTTACGTTAAGGACGTCCATTTGCTAATCTATCTACTTGTTGCTCATTTTGCACTTGCTCTATTAGCTGCTACCTTTCATCTTTATTTTTACCATTAAAGTTAGTTTGCATTTGCCGTTCACCTTTGCCTGCAACCTAATTCCAGAACTGATCCTCATCAAACACCACATCATGACTATAACAATTTTCTTGGTAATAGGATTATATAATTTCTACACCTTTGATTGCTCACCAACACAAAGGAAAATGTATTTTTCTCCTTTGTCATCAAGCTTTTTCCTCTTTTGATCAAGAACATGGACATAGGCAACACACCCAAAAATTCTGAAGTAATCTACAACTGGTCTATGTTTACTCCAAGCTTCTTGTGGTGTGATATTTTGAACAGTTATGATAGGACTTATGTTCAAAATATGAACGCTCCAATGGACAGCTTTAGGCTAGAAAGCTTTTGGAATTTCACTCCTTGTCAAAAGACTTCGCACCATGTTCAGAATTATACGATTCTTCCTTTTGCAAATATCATTTTGTTGAGGCGTGCACGCTATAGTTAGTTGTTTCTTTATTTTTTACTCATCACAGAAAACAACAAATTCATCCAAATTGTATTCTCTACCACGATCACTACGCAACACATTTATTAGAGTACTTGCTTCTTTTTCAATTAGAGCTTTGAAACTGTTTAAAGTTGTGAGAGCTTCAGATTTTTCATGTAAAAAATAAACCCAAGTTTTCCACTGAACTCATCAATGAACGATATAAATTATCATTTACCTCTATTTGAAATCGGATTAATGGATCCATACAAGTCTGAATGCACTAGTTCTAACGCTTTCCTCGCTCTCCATGATTTTCTTTTTTGAAATGGTTCCCGATGTTGTTTACCGATGACACATTCTTCACATACTTAAGAAGGAATCTGGATTTGTAGGAGGCCTATCACCATATTCTTTTGCTGTAATATTTTTAAACCTCCAAAAATTAAAAGCCCATACTGAAAATGCCAAAGCCAACTTTCATCTTTTAACTTTGCAAAGAAGCATGAGTTGGTGACGATGTGGAAACATCCTATTAGGTGTCATATCAACTTGGGCAATTAACCCTAATTTACCATCTTGAATTTTGCAAACTCCATCTTTAACGGAAATTTCAGATCCCTTTTCTTGCAGCTAGCCAATACTCAACAAATTTGTCCTCAAGTCTAGAACAAAAAGAACATTTGTAACGCCTCAAAATTTTGAATGTTTGATCATTAAATTTGTCATTTTTAAGTGTTTGTTTCTATGGCTAAGTACTCTATTTATATGTTTGAGATCGGGGGTTCAAGTCTCACTTTTGGTAGATTTTTGTTATTTTATTTTAACTTAAACCCTACACTTGAACTTTCAGCTTAAGTTTATTTTTGCATTAACTTGCGCCAATAATAAGCCTAATGGTTTAATGGTTAAGTCTTTATGCTCTCTTTGATCTGGTATTCAAGTCTTTACGTTACCAATTTGGAAATATATTTTATGCTATTTTTGTATGATTTATTTATTTAAAAAAATAATTAAATTGTTTCCATTCGCTCTTCTCTCTTTGACTTTTTTTCTCTTTATTTTCTTTTGGCTTTTCTACTATTTTTCTACTCCTCTGTTGTCTTTATTTCTCTTTGATTCATTTTGTTAATTTTTGCTACTGTTCTGTTGAGGATTGCTTAATTCGTTGTGTTTGTCTGAAAGATTATCGGTGTTAGTTGTATTATCGAATTCTTGTTTATGTTGCTCTCATTGTTATTTGCCAAATTGGGTTTGTTGTAGCCCAATTTTGCACCCGTTTTAAACCAAATAGAAACAAACCGAAAGACCAACCAAAAATACAAACCTAAAATTAAAAGCCTAAATTACAAACAAATATTATAAACAGTCCATTTACAATAAATTAAAGCCCAACAGAAACCTACCATATAGACCTAGCCCAGTACAAATTAAACTAAGACCCAAACCCCAAGCCCAATAACTAAACCCTAACCCAACCCAAATCTGAAACAGACAGACTCAAACCCTAGCCCCATGCGCCATTGCCTCTGTGCCTCCATGTGATCTACAGCGCACTCGACGCCCTAGGTTCGGCATTGCTAGCACCAAAATGGTAAGGGTCTGCCTCCATTGACCCTCCGTAAACCTGTAAACAAATGGAAACAGAGACAAAAAAGCAGCGAATATGGAAGGCAAATAGCAACAGAGAATAGATGAACTGAAAACAGAAAACAAATAATAAAAATATTTGTACATTTTGGCTATAAAGACCGAAAACAAGATAGTGTAAAGGATCTTTTTTTTTTCGAATACACAATAGAATCAAGAATTTTTAAGGTGAATATTTTTCCTTTTAACATTCTCGCATTACCTCTAGTGGTTTATCTTTCTTTTGATTTTCATTTTTCTCTTTGGATTGTTTAAAAAAAAAAAGAAAAGGATAAAAGAAAGGTCTTACCCGAACATTAAGCCGTCGGGGTACACTGGAGTTTCTTCTCCGTTTAAAGTCAGACCCGACCAAGGGGAGGGTGCTTTCCCTTTGATTCTTCTGTGGTCAGGCATTAGGCCTTTGGACGTGACTCCAAACGGAGCTTAAAAAACGAATGGACCACCCTCCATCAGTCACCGTTCGCGGTGGCTCCATAACGGCTAGGGTTTGGTCCCTTAGAGGCTCGAACATAAGAGGGATTAGGGCAAGAAAAAATGGCCATGCATCTCTTTTTACTTCTATTTGCATTTATCCACGTCACAAAACGACGTCGTTTTAAGCCTGATCCAATGGCCTTAAAACGGCGTCATATGGAGATGACCCGACGACCCAACCCATATGCGGCTAGATCCGCGCGTTTTGGTCAACGAGGGTCTATTTGCGCAATAAATCCCTCCGTTTTGTGGCGCGTTTCATTGAAGTCCCGTGTTTTTTTTATATTTGGCCCCGTAGTTTGCTTAGTGTTTCAATTAGCCCTCGCGCTGATGAACGATCAGCATGCGAATGACCCCGTTTTGAACGGGTGGGGGTATTTTCCCTTTTAATCCCTGTTCTTCACACGCGCGTTCAAGTAGGTCCTTTTAGTTTGTTTTCATTTTAAAATTAATCCCAAGAACTCTATTCTGTTTCTAATTTCGTCCTTTTTTTATTTATTTTTTAAGCATCATTTATAACTAGTATATTTTTATTATTATCATATTATACTTTATACGTATATGTATATATATTCTTTTAGTATTTACCTTCGTCCTTTTATCATTTTAACTGTTCTATCTACTAGTATATATATATTTAATATTATTTTTACATCATATTTACTTTTGTGTTCTATCATCATTATTATTAATATTATTATTATTTACATATATTTACATAGTTATTAATAGCGTTTTTGACATTATTCCTATTTTTAACATGTATATATTATGTATATATATTTAAATACTTTACTATGCATGTAAACCTTTCTATGTATGTATTTTCAACACTATTAAGTATATCTTTTCATATATTATGCATATATCTTTTAAACATTTTTTTTGTATATTCCGTATATTATCCTTATACGCTATACTGTATATATTCTTTGTCGAAAAAATTTTTTTATGAAGTTTGGAAAAACGGGGTTGACTTTAAAAACTAAAACGGGAGTCACCACCAATCTATTTAGGTGTGATTGGATCACCTTTAAAATATTTTGTTTTAAAATCATTAGTTTTGGTCTACGAAATCAAAAAAGGGTTCGGAAGCCGGTTACGTACGAGGAAGGGTTAGCACCCTCGTAACGCCCAAAAAATTGGTACCTAATTGATTATCAAAATGTCTCTAATGTCGAAAATTTAAAAATTTCAAGATGCAATCCTCTTTAAAATATTTTGATTTTGAAAATTAGGGTTCACTTGTATCAAATGAATCAAAATATTACATCTAATAAGTTAGGACGCAACATTTTTAAGACATTCGAGGCTAAGCTAACCATTTTTTGAAAAATCCCTATCTTGAGATGACAAAACGTCATATCCAGTAAGTTAGGACACAACGCCTTGAAATTACAAGACAATTACTCGTATTTTGAAAACCTAAAAAACTTAGAAGGGTGCTTGACTATTCGAACTCAACGAGAAAAGTTGCAACCCAGTAAGTTAGGGCACTACTTTTCTTGAAGCTTCCAAACACCAAGCCTTGCCTTTATTTTTGAAAACTTTGGAACCTTGTTTTAAATTGATGTATGATGAATCATATTAACATTATACAACATAACATTCGAGATAACATATTATAATAATGGGAAAGTAAAAGCATAATATCAATAACATAAACGTCATATATTAATTAACATAAGAAATAAAAAGCATGGCAAATTTTAAATAAGTAAAATATATATACAAAGGAACAACATGTGTTAAAGAAGAATAAGTGAAACATATAAACATGTAATTCAACATATATTTAAACATATTAATAGACAAAAAATGATGTATGATATACAATTTGAAAAAAATAATACAATATAAAAAAGTAATAATATACAATAAAATATAACATGATATGGCACTATATAGAAATATTTAATAATATATAAAGATACAATACTTAATAATGAATTTTAAAATAGTATATAATAGTAAAAAAAATAATTTTATAGCATAGGATATGAAAGTATATAGGTTTTTTAAAAAAATATATAAATATAACTAATAAAATATTTAATACTGATTGAATATATAAATAATAATATGATTAATAATAATATATACAAAAATATATAATAAGTAATAATAATATGAAATAATATATGTTAAAATATATACTAATATGGTAATATAAAAAAATATGAAGTAATAAAATAAATATTAAAATATAATAAAAATATATGTAAATAATAATATAAAATATACAATATATGTTTATGTTAAAATAAAATAATATATATACAATTTAAAATAAATGAGTTATAAATAATTTAAAAGGGATAAAGGGACTAAAATTAAATACAAAAAAAAAACCAATGGTTAATTTAATAATAAAAGAAACGGATTGGGACTTAATTGAAATGCCCATTAAAATCCTAGTGACTCATTGGGAAAATTTCCCTTGTCCCAAAACGGTACCGTTTTAACCTAAGCCTTAAAGTGGCCACTATTAGGATTAAATTAAAACCGAAATAAAACCTTAGGGATAATTTATAAATAATCAAAAATGAATTTAAAAAAATAGAAATTCGGAAGGACCATTAGGGCAATTAGCCCTTTATTTAAAAACACGCAGATCCTTCTCGGGTCACGGGTCAACGCGCGGATCCTGGGGCCCTGAAACGGTGTCGTTTTTGGCTTATGGGACCAGGCCAAAACGGCACCGTTTTAATAAGGCTATATAAGCCAATCTTAAGCCTAAGAAATCATTTAGAGCCCCGATTTTTTAAAAAAAAAACCTCAGCAACACTCTGAAATCTCTCCTAGCCCTTGGAGCTCCGGCCTGAAGGCCGTCCTGGCTCGTCCCCGGGCTCCGACGCACGTGGTTCTAACGCGCTAACGCACCGCCATCAGGGCCACCGTATACGGTGGCTAGGGTGTCTTTTTTTTAAAAAACCTTTCTTCTCCTCCACCGATTCCCAGGTAATCCCTTTCATTTCTGTTTTTAGTCTTTTATTTCTCGAATCTGTGTATGCATGTCAGTAAATGAACGGATAAGTAAAAAAACCGATTTGATTACCTTCGAAAAATCAGAAACTACTTTTTATTTCTTTGTTTCAAAAAGAATACAACTGTGGGTATTTTCTGGATGCTTTTCTGGATGCTTTTTTTTGGTTATCAGATCCCTCTGTCTCTTCTCTATGTATTGTGTAAGTGTGTATTTTTTCTGCTACTGGGTATCTCCCCTATTTTACAGATTCGAAAAGGCTTTATAGCCTCAAACTATAGCCTTCTTTGGAAAGAAATCGAGAGATATCTTTTCATATCCTGGTCTATCATATCTCTTGCTATCTCTTTCGATTTTCTTGCAATTTTTGTCCATTTAGTTTTCCTTCTTTTTTTACTCTGCTTTTTCCACATCTACTATTTCATTTTTCATTTTACAGGTATCCAGGAAATCCGGTAGTGATCGTGCTGGTGCCAATTTGGGCGCTGATGGAGATTCGACTGCTTGCCGACGAGGGCACTACCAGTGGCTGAAACGGTGCGTTGAAAGACCCCCAAACATGGCATTAATGAGGCCTGGCCTGGAGTGACGTGATAGCTCTAGACAGGATTGATGGCCCTTGCTTCGGGAGCTGGAAAAGCTTCTGACGTGGCAATGCTTTTGGAACTATTCCTGCGGCGCTGAAGTTCCAAGGAAACCCTTAGGGTTTCCGGTTGTATGTTTAAGTCACTGGGCCTTTTGGGCCTAAGTGACCTGGGTCTGTTGTAAGGTTATTAGTAAATGGGTCTGACGGGTAGTACTTTGGGTCAATGGTGTAACCGGGTACACGGGTAGTGCTTCAGTATTGGGCCACACGCACTTGGGCTTTGTAATTGGACTTTTAAATAGACATTTCAAATAAATAAATACTTATTTATTTAATTCTCTTATTCTGTTTTTAGCCTGGTCAAATTTGGGCTACTACAGCTGCCCATCTTTGCTCATTGTTGTGTAACAGGAATCGAGCAAAGACTTATAGAAAGACCAAATTTGACCGGTCTTATCAAATCATAGTCCTCAATATGCTCCTTGCAAACTTATGACTGTCGTGTTGATATCTTCGATCTGCTCTCTACTGAACACAGAGACGCCAAATCTGATTTTTTGTTCTCTGACATCAACGTAAGCACGTGAAAGCCAAATCAGCTATGTCTTTGATTTGTTCCTTGTAAGCACAAGGATGCCAAACCATCTTAGATCTGCTTCAGTATAAACATCTGAATGCCAGATCTGCTATGTGTCTGCCCTCCGTCGAATATAGAGACGCCAAACTTCGATTTATTCTCTGACAATACAGAGATGCCAAATCATCTTAGATTAACTTCAGCGTAAGCACGTGAAAGCCAAATCAGCTATGTATTCGATTTGTTCCTTGTAAGCACAAGAATGCCAAACCATCTTGGTTCTGCTTCAGTATAAACATCTGAATGCCAGATCTGTTATGTGTCTGCCCTCCGTCAAATATGGAGACGACAAACATCGATTTGTTCCCTGACAATACAAAGATGCCAAATTATCTTAAATTTGCTTCAGCGTAAACACATGAAAGCCAAATCAACTATGTCTTTAATTTGCTCCTTGTGAGCACAAGGATGCCAAACCATCTTGGATCTGCTTCAGTATAAACATCTGAATGCCAAATCTGCTATGTGTCTGCCCTCCGTCGAATATGGAGACGCCAAACTTCAATTTGTTCCTTGACAATACAGAGATGCCAAATCATCTTAGATTTGTTTCAGTATAAACACGTGAAAGCCAAATCAGCTATGTCTTTGATTTGCTCCTTGTGAGCACAAGGATGCCAAACCATCTTGGATCTTACTTCAGTAAAAATATCTGAAGATGAGATCGGCTATGCTGCAACCTGTTACCCTATTACTTAGGGGGTTAAGGCGCGTCGTCTTTAATAACCTGTAGAATATGTATGTGATTATGCCGATGATTAGGATGTCATGATTGAAGTGAGTCAAATGTTCCTAATTAGACATGTTATGATGCAAAATGTTATGAATACAAACCCCTATCCTAGACATCACCACTCATTCCTTCATTTATCTGCCCCTTTCTCAAAGTATTATTCCTGCTCAACCTATAGGCCTATACTATTTTCAAATGCTACGATCCACTGAGGATGTCTATAGGATAATCTTTCCTTAGAATTGAATCGTTGGTTTTGTCTATTTATCCTTTTGGACTGGAAGAAAGAAATTCCTCGAGTTCTTTCATCCATTACTTATGTGAATTCTTCGAACAATTGTCCTGTTTTAGTTTCTTGTATTATCTAGAAATTCCAGAGTGATGCGCAAAACTTCATTTGTAAAAATATTTAGTTCATCTATCATTATTTCAATGCAACATGCTTAAAGAATAATGGAAGATGAATAAATCTTTAAGAATAATTGGATTTGAATGAATTATCAAAGAAATATACAAATGAAATTTATCTGATAGCCTATCTTTGAGAAGAAAAAGAACTTTAAAGATAGCAAACAGGCCAAAAGTTTGATGCCCTAGATATCGCTGCTTGAGCGCTTATACGTCAAATTCATAAAGACATGTGTTTAGGAGATTCAAAGTACTTCATTGATGCCCCAATATACAACGCACTTCGTTCTTTGTTAAGCAAGATTACCAGATACTTCAAAATTTGAGTCGCCCTTTCGGGTTTTCAACTCAAAACCTCTTTGGTCACAAGGTGCCCTTTGCGAGTTTTCACCTTGGCCTCTCCATTTTTTTCTCTTTTTTTTCTTCTTTTTTCGAAACCTTAAGGCGCCCTTTACGGGTTTTCACCTTGGATTCTCTTCTCCTTTAGACAAAGTATTTTTTAACTGAGTCTGAGTTCACTGGATTGGGTAAACTTTTCCCATCCATCTCCGCTAATATCAATGCACTGCCAGAGAAAACTTTCTTCACGACATACGGCCCCTCCCAATTCGGCATCCATTTACCCCTAAAGTCTTTTTGAATAGGAAGGATCTTTTTCAACACAAGGTCTCCTTCGTGAAACTCTCTTGGTCGAACTTTCTTGTCACAAGCTCGCATCATTCGCTTCTGATACATCTGACCATGTCGAATGGCTCTTAGCCTCTTTTCCTCGATCAAGTTCAAATGGTCATATCAGGATTGAACCCATTCAGCTTCATCTAACTTTACCTCCATCAAGATTCGAAGAGAAGGTATTTCCACTTCAATAGGTAACACTGCTTCCATCCCATAAACTAATGAGAATGGGGTTGCCCCAGTAGAGGTTCGGATAGATGTTCGATAGGCCAGGAGCGCAAACGGTAATTTCTCGTGCCAATCTCTGTAAGTCTCAGTCATTTTCCCCACTATATTCTTAATGTTCTTATTGGCGGCTTCCACTGCCCCATTCATTTTTTTTCGATAGGGAGAAGAATTGTGATGCTTGATCTTAAACTGGTCACAAACCTCTGCTATTATTTTGTTGTTCAAGTTCAATGCATTGTCGGATATGATCCTCTCAGGTATTCCATACCGACAAATAATCTCCTTTTTTAAGAATCGACTCACAGCTGACTTAGTAACATTCGCATAAGAAGCGGCCTCTACCCATTTCGTAAAGTAGTCAATGACCACGAAGATAAACTGATGTCCATTCGAAGCTTTCGGTGATATTGGCCCAATGACATCCATGCCCCACATGGAAAAGGGCCATGGAGAAGTCATAACATGCAAAGGTGAATGTGGTACATGAATTTTATCCCCATAAATCTGACACTTATGGCATTTCTTGGCATAATTGAAACAGTCCCCTTTCATAGTGGCCCAATAATAGCCAAACCTCATAATTTGCCTTGCCATCATGAACCCATTTGCATGCGTCCCACAAACACCTTCATGCACTTCTTCCAAGATTAGCTTAGCTTCCACAGCATCGACACATCTCAAAAGTACTTGGTTTTTCCTTCTCTTGTACAAAACATCACCGTCCAAAACGTCGTCGCAAGCTAACCTCCTCAATGTTCGTTTATCATTTTCATTGGCCTGTTCAGGGTATTTACGATCTCTCACATATCGTAATATATCTTGATACCATGGGTTATCATCCTTTTCCTCTTTCTCAATGTTACAACACTGAGTTGGAGCTTCATAGACACTCATTTGGATTGGTCTCCTTTCCTCCTCTTTATTCATCTTAATCACTGAAGCTAAGGTGGCTAAAGCATCTGCCATTTGGTTATCGTCTCGTGGAAGATAATTAAAAGTGATATCCTCAAACTCCTCAAGCAATCCCAAAACTATCTTCCGATAATTGACTAATTTAAGGTCCATTGTCTCCCATTCACCCCTAAGTTGGTAAATTACCAATGCAGAGCCTCCATATACTTCGAGGGTTCTTATTCCCCGCTCTATAGTTGCTCGAAGTCCCATGATGCATGCTTCATATTCAGCCATATTGTTTGTGCAATCAAAATCCAACTTGCATGTGAACGGATAATGATCGCCATTTGAGGATACCAAGATTGCTCAAATTCCATTTCCAACAGCATTAGATGCCCCATCAAAATTTAGCTTCCAAGGAGAATCTTCAGTCGCTGCTATACACATCAACTCCTTATTTGGAAAATCAAAGTTCAACGGCTCATAAACCTCTAGAGCTCTACTAGCCAAAAAGTCTGCTACTGCACTTCTTTTTATAGCCTTCTAACTCACATAGACTATATCAAACTCTGAAAGTAATATTTGCCATCTCGCCATTCTCCCATTTAGAGCAGTCGACTCCATCATGTATTTCAATGGATCGAGCTTTGAAATGAGCCAAGTGGTATGGTATAGCATATATTGTCTTAACCTCCGGGTCTTCCAAATCAGCCCACAACACAACTTTTCAATTGGCGAATATCTCATCTCACAGTCAGTGAATTTCTTACTAAAATAATAAATTTCCTTTTCCTTTCTTCCTGACTCGTCATGCTGACCCAGCACACACCTAATAGAATTACTGAATACTGACAAGTACAGTATTAACGGTCTATCTGGGCTAGGTGGAGATAATACTGGTGCGTCCAGCAAGTATTGCTTGACTTTTTCGAAAGCATTCTGGCATTCTTCATCCCATGTACCTTGATTATGCTTTCTAATGAGGTGAAAGATTGGATCACATTTTTCGGTTAGCTGTGAAATAAATCGAGCAATGTAATTTAACCTTTCTAGGAATCCTCGAACTTCTTTCTGAGTTTGTGGGGAGACAATTCTCGTATTGCTCTGAATTTGTCCGAGTCAACCTCTATTCCTTTTTCACTGACCATGAAACCTAATAACTTTCCTGATCTAGCTCCGAAGGTGCACTTTACCGGACTGAGCTTCAACTGAAACTTTCTCAACCTCAATAATAGTCTCCTTAAAACTTCAATATGCTCTTTCTCCGTTCGGGACTTAGCAATCATGTCATTAACATACACTTCGATGTCCCTATGCATCATGTCGTGGAACAAGTTCACCATGGCTCGCTAGTATGTTGCCCCCGCATTCTTCAGTCCAAACGGCATTACTTTGTAGCAAAAGGTACCCCATAAGGTTATGAAGGTGGTTTTATCCATGTTCTCTGGATGCATCTTTATCTGATTATACCCCAAGAAACTATCCATGAAGGAAAACAATAAATATCCCGCCGTGTTGTCTACTAAAGTATCAATGTGTGGCAAATGAAAGTTGTCTTTTGGGCTAGCTTTGTTCAGATCTCTGTAATCAACACACATTCGTACTTTCCCATCTTTCTTAGGTACTGGTACAATATTTACTACCCATTCAGAATACTTGACCTCTTGTAAGAATCCTGCATCGAGTTGCTTCTTAACCTCATCTTTTATTTTCAGAACAATATCTGGCCGCATTCTCCGCAACTTCTGTTGGACTGGTTTGCAATCCTGTCTTATCGGAAGATGATGTACTACAATGTCGGTACTCAATCCGGGCATATCCTGATATGACCATGCGAAGATATCCTTGAACTCTCGAAGCAACTCAACCAGACCATGCCTTGTGTCATCGGTAATCAGTGTTCTAATTTTCAACTCATTCTCTTCTTCTAAGGCTACATTCTCTAGTGCTTCTTTCTCATGAGGCATAATTTGTTTTTCCTCCTGTTTTACCATTCTTAACAGATGTGGAGACACATCATAATCTTGGTCATCTTCAAAATCCTAAGATTCCTCTAAATACATGTCTTGCTCGCAAGAGAAATCAGGATTTGCGGTATCAGTGCTCATATCATTAATATCTAGAGACCTGTGGGGATATAGAAGAATATACAAAGAATGAATTAATCTAAGAATGATTATTTATGTGCTATGAAAGAATAAGAATTGCAAAGGTTTAACGAAATATTGGTTGATAAAAATGAAGCACTACTTGTCCAAAAAGCTATCTTTTATTGAAAGAATAATAGATAATCATAATCCTATTTCACAAATATACTCTCATTATTCCTAGGCTCTAGAATAACAAGAATGTTTTGAGAATTACTCTGAGAAATTCCTAAATACTACAGGAAGTTCCTCCGCAGTCCAATTATTCAGAGAGCTTCCCGGTTCGTAAGGGTGAATACCCTCGAGGTTTCCTTGCTCCAATCATTTATTGTGTACAGCATTAATTTGATGACTTCCTTCTACCAATAACCCTCCTGATTTAAAGGATTTGGATATAGGTGGGAATGTCATTGGTTCCTACTCCACTTCTTCTCCGTTTAAACGCGCTTTTCTTCTCTCTTGACGCTTCTCAATCTCTTTCTTCTTTTGCTTATGACTTGGCTTGAAACCTAAACCAAAGCGGTCTTTCTTCTCAATCAACTTTGGGATTTGAATCCCTCCTTGCAAATGTCTTCCTAATCCTCTTCCTGGCAATGCTCCCTTCCCCATCATCATTTGCAAGGCCATCCTTGTGGCTTTAGACATCTTGGGCACCGGCACCTCATTTCATTCTGAAATGAAGGTTGCATTGATGATTTTTAAAGAGCGAAATGAACATTTAATAGCCTCTTCATTTGCCTCAACATAAGAGGCATTGCTAGTGACTGCTGCTATAATGTCCTCCTCAGCATTGATGGTTATTAACCCTCCATCTGTCACTAACTTTAATTTTTGGTGCAATGATGAGGGCACCGCTCCTGCTGAGTGTATCAATGGTCTCCCCAATAAACAATTGTAGGAAGGCTTAATATCCATTACCAAGAAATCAACTTCATACGTATTCGGGCCAATTTCTAAAGGAACGTCAATTCTTTCTATTACGTTCCTTTCTGTTCCATCAAAGGCTCTCACCATATTGTGACATTTCTTCATGTGCGAACTGTCAATGGGCAATCTATTCAGTGTGGATAATGGAAGGACGTTCAAAGCCGATCCGTTATCAATGAGTACGCTTGGAAGCATGTATCCCTTGCACCGATTAGTAATGTGCAAGGCCCTAGTCGACCCCATACCTCCTTACGGGATTTCATCATTATTAAAGTAGATGAAGTTATCTGCACTTATATTGTTCACCAATCGGTCTAACTTGTTAACGGATATGTCATGGGTGACATATGTTTCGTTAAGCACCTTCAACAATGCATCTCGATGCACCTCAAAACTCAGAAGTAGGGCCAATACCGATATACGACTGGCTGCCTACATAACTGCTCGACCACACTATACTCGCTATGCTTAAGGAACTTTAAAAATTCCTTAACCTCTTCCTCATTTACCGGCTCTTTGACGGGCCCTTCAACCTCTTTCCTCTTCTCGACATCGACATCTTTTGTTTTTGTGGGCTCCACTCTGACGCCCCCCGTATCATAACGTTTCCCACTCCATGTGTGGGAACTTTCATTTTGTACACCTTTAGACGCACTGGCTATACTCTCCTCCTCTGGCACTGTCACACTGCAGTCGTAACTCTATAGCACCCTCTTACTATCCTTGTAAGGGAAATGAGTGGGCTTGTGGATCACTACTTTGGGTATCGTTTGTGCCCCCACTTCATTAGTCCCTGGCAGGGAAATAATAATCCTCGGCCGGCTGGTTTATTTTTGCTCATCTTACAGCGCACAGACTTGTCTTTTGCAATAACTACCCTAAAAAATCTGTAGCTCTTTGTTATCTATAAAGCCCTGCACCGAAGCCTTGAATTCTTCACAATTTTGGATCTCATGACCCACCCCTCCATGGAACTCACAATAGTTCCCCGTTCTTTCTCTACCTTTTCCAGAGGTCAACATACCTCTCTTCACCATCTCCTCCCATATTACCTTCATAGGCATCCTTACCTTAGTAACATCCTCCTTTATTTCTTCTTCACTAGCTTTACCAATGGCATTCACTCATTGATTGCCATGATCTGGTAACGGATTTTCAGCATTAGGGGCACTATCAAATTTCACCACCCCCATTTTAATAAGCCTCTTTACTGCCTTTTTGAATCCGGTGCAGTTTTCAATTGAATGCCCCGGTATTCTTGCATGGTATTCACATTTAGCGTTTGCGTCATACCATTTGGGATATAGGGGTTGCAGTGGTTTTAAGTAGAAAGGAGTAATGGTATGTGCATCATATAAACTTTGGTAAAGCTCACGGTACATTACAGGTATAGGTGTAAACTGCATCCTCTCTGGATTTTGTCTTGCACCAGATTCCTGCCCTTGAGAATTCTGTTGTCCAACCACAGCCGTTTTAGGTTGGCTAACTGTAATTGCCTTCGAGTTGAAACTATTTGTGTTGTTCACCTCGTTGTATTTTCTCTTTGGGGCCGATCTTTTAGCCGTTTCCCCCTCAATTTTGCCACCTCTTATGGCGTTCTCAATCATCTCTCCCATCATAACTATATCTGTAAAACTTTTTGTGGTACTTCCAATCATGTGAGTAATGAACGGAGCCTTCAGAGTGTTGATAAACAACATGATGGTCTCTTTCTCCAACAGTGGCGGCTGTACTTGCATTGCCACCTCTCTCCATCTTTGTGCGTATTGTCTAAAGTTCTCATTAGGCTTTTTCTCCATGTTTTGTAATGTGATCCTATCCGGCGTCATGTCAGTCACATGGTTGTACTGTTACATGAAGGCTTGTGCAAGATCTCTCCATGAACTGATTTTGGCACGACTCAACTGATTGTACCACTTGGCTGCCGCTCCCACTAAACTGTCTTGGAAACAATAGATCAACAGCTGAACATTGTTTACATATCCGGTCATTCTCCTACAGAACATCGTAATGTGTGCCTCTGGGCAAGTAGTCCCGTTGTATTCTCAAACTCCGACATATTAAATTTGTGAGGAAGCACCAAGTCTGGGACCAAACTTAAGTCTTTGGCATCAATCCCATGATGACTGCCAGCACCTTCCAAAACCCTGAACTTCTCCTCCAACCATTTGTAACGATCCTCCAACTGTTTTGAGGATTCGATTGCCATTCTTTCTTTCTCAACCATATCCAGATCAGGAGTGATAGCGTTAATCGGGTTATCACCTAAATTAAATACTGACCCAGATAGGAAATTCATAGGGATTCCAGCATCAACCGGCCCATGTTGAGGCCTTGCAGTAACAGACGGCCTTCTAGGAGGTGCCTCGGTTTATATTGGCACATGAGGTGGAGTAAAACTCGGAGGATGATCCTCACCCTCTTCACCAGTGATAGCCATGGGAGTCTTTCCTTTATCAGTGGCCCTTAGTAGCTCAGCCATTTCAGCCATCATATTCCTTTGAGCCTCTAGCATCTGCTCCCTCATGTCATTTTGTATCTTGGCCAACTGCTCTTACAATTGGTCATGCATGTCCTTCTGTAGCTGTTCAAACCTTTGATCCATGTTTTTGCTTTTTGCTCGAGTTCCGTACGGATGTGTGATTTCCAGATTTTCTTCCCTAACCTATGTAGTAACTTTAACTAATTAGGGTCTTCCTATAATTTTGAATGCAAATTGATGGCTGTCGATTCCACCAATATAACCTACGCCTAATTCCACAAATTTAAGCCGTATAGGGAGTAGGGTCGATCCCACAGAGACTGGAATTACTGGAAATTGTTTGTTTCTTGACCAGATTAGTGTCTGGGCAGTTGTTGTGCCCGCGACGTTTAGGGGGGATGAAATACGAAACCTAAAATTAAAACAAGAAAATGTAAAAAGTCTAAAGCAAAAGATTAAATGAAAATAGACAACGAAATAATTCAAGAAAAAAAATCAATAAAATTTAGCTCAGCCTTAAGCACGGGTTTTTCCATCTTTGACCCGATCCTCGAAACTGGATGAACTCCTCCTTTTCAATAAGCTAGTTATAGCTACCAAGGACGCCTCGGACACCAACTCTTCCTTGTGTAAATTAGTTATGGAACGTCCTATAACTAACCCTTGCCGATCGAACAACCTACGAAACGTTCGTGATTTAGAACTCCGGCAGCTTTGCGTTCTAGAAGAGCCTAGCTCGAACCAATGTCCTCAAACGTTTGGGACATTTAAATCCAGTTATTACTTCCCTTGACGGAACCAAACAGCAGTCCCCACTTGGCACGCCAATGTGTTCACGGAAAACCAATTAGACAATCGATCCTCTCGGAATTCCAACTGTACGTCTAGCCACGCTAACTCAAACGACGTCTTTTTTTGACTTAGTATCGGCTTGACTTTGTGAGTTGACGAAGTCATACTCTTAATCCGGAGAAGTAATAAGTATCGAAAATTGGGAGTTAGATAGCTCGGGTTCGTAACTCACGGGTTTTTGACGGGGTTAACACCGGCTTAAAGCTGAAAAGGATTTTAGTGATGCATGAATTTAATCATGCTTGAAGTTTATGGGAAATGATAGAAATTATATGAAAAAAAAGTGGTGGAAATGGATGGGAAAAATATTTGAAAAGGGAATTAGACAAATTTTGTAAAAAGTAGACAAAATAATCCAACTCTCAATTTGAATTAGGAAAAGAAAGACAAAGAGGATAATTGTATTTCCAAATAGGAGTAGGAATACAAAATGAGGGATGATTTCCTAAGAACTAAAACCCCCTATTTATATAGATAGGGTTTACTAAAAATAGCATAATTAATAAAATAAAATAAAAATAAAAATAAAATAAAAATAATTAAAATAAAAATAAAATAACAAAATATCTTCCTATTAACAGTATTTTTACAAAGTCAAAATTGCAACTAGTCCTTGGCTTGCTCCATCTTTCTGCTTTGGCCCCATTTCTATAATTTGTTTTCCAATTCGGCCACTTTTTCCTTGTTTCCGTCCAATTATGTCCCTGGATATTATTGAATCATAAAAACACTTAATTAGCGGGGTTCAATTCATCAATAAACCAAATTAAGCACAGAAAAATATGCAATTTTACATGTTTATCAAATCCCCCCTACTTAGCTCATGCTTGCCCTTAAGCATGTTGTTCTTTCAAACATTAGAATTAGTTCTACAATTTATTAAAAATCGAGCCCCTTTTCCAAGTCCTTAATTGATGCAAACAATATAGACAAACCTAAATAAATGTTCAAAGTATATATCTTAATCAACAAGCGTCATAAAATTGAAATATGTCAACCAAACAATTTCGCTAAATTGAGTTTGAATCAAATAATTTGCATTACATTCTTAATTAACTACGCATCAGAAAATTAATAGACAAGATCGAACCTTTTTACGCGAACTAGGATGACAACCCAAGCACCCTATCCCGGTTACTCAGTTCAAACAGTCTTTATTTTTATTTTTCTTTTCTTTTCTTTTTTTTTTTTAATTTTGAGAAGTTCAGCTAGCGGAATGTTTGTAAGTTATCGACTTGTCACTCGAATCTTTTTACGCGAGACAAGATGACAACCCAAGCACCTTGCCCCGGTTACTCAATGCGGTCACGTTTTCGAAACTTCATTCATAGCTTGAACATTTATTTATTTAATTTATTTATGCATAAGCAAATATATTTATTCAACCAATCAATTCATACGAAAAAAAAAATCTAGCTACATATATCAATTTTAAATCCTAAATGTCGACCAATTTATATACTTGAACATTTAATTCAAAATTTGCCTAAATACTTAAATAGACTAAGGATGAGGTTTTAAGGCTCAATGTTGGATAAATTGTCGAAAGAATTCAATGTAAGACTGAATACATGCAAAGGAAAAAGACATGCAGCAAAAATTAACATATTAACCCAACCCCCCCACTTAAACTATGCTTGTCCTCAAGCATGTAAAACAAAGTCAGCAGCTCAAAGTAATTGAAAATGAAAAAGTTTAGAAAACTCCCCGTGTATCATTGTTGTTGAAAGTCGCGACTTTGCAGGATAGTGAGGATGGTGGCGATATTTGTTTCTATCGTCTCAAGTCTAGCCTCTACTCGGCTTAAACGGGCCTCCACAGTCAAAGGTTGCTCCTCTTGCTCGCTTGTAGCGATGCGTGGATGTTTACGAAAAACTCTATTTTCCCGAGTAGTCCGTGTACCTGGAGGAACAAAATAACACGAAGTAGGGGTACCGGCAAGCAATCCCATAGAATCCAAACAATGTTTATCTAGGTGGTCCATACGATATGCACATGTGAAGGTTGCGAAATCAATTTCAGATTCAAAAAGTCGAGAGGCTAAATTTGAAATAAATGATCCAAGTATAAGTGGACGGTTGTAACTCAAAACGGCATGAAAATTTCGTGCAAACCAATATCCTAAATTAACTTTAAAACCCGAATGCATGCACCACAAAAAGAATAGTTCAGTTTTAGTCAAAGCAGCGGATGCGTCATTTCTACCCGAAAAACAAAATGCTAAAAATCGGTGTATGTATCTCAAAGCAGGCTCATGCACCCATAAATCTTTTGTGGTCTTTGGATTATAAAGTTGGTCAGAATTAGTTAAAACACGATAAACATGCTGAGCATCGAAATCATTTGGAACATCTAAAAGAGCAGAATGATAGGCATCGGATTGAATGTCATCAACGTCAATGAAACCCATGGCAATATTAAATTCAGAAACGGACATCCGAAAGTCCTTCACAAGCAAACGAAAGCATACTATATTTTGTGTTTCAACAGTTTGCAAAGCATTTATATCGAAGCTAAATGTGGTATAAAACTCATATACTAATTCATAATATGCATCACAAGTAATATGAGCAAATAAAGTCCAACCAATAGCATCGAAATAATGGAGCACAGCATCATGGATATCTAAAAACTCAAGAGTGGGAAAATCGATTTGCTTACAGACCGGAAGCGGGCGTTGTCGGATGGCATCGTATCGTGTCTGCTGTTCGGATGTCGAGAAGTCTAGAAATCCTCGCAAACGACTATCGGTAGGAATAGCATTGGCTCGACTACGTCTGTTGCGTTGATTTGCTCGGGGTGGTCGAACACGCTCGTTAGGTAAGTCGGGTGGGGGATGTCGTTCAACAGCTTCAGTACTATTGTGCGGGGGTGTCGATGGCTCACGTGTCGACCGTCGTCGACTTCGGGTTTGGCGTAGAGAGACTTGTTCGACAATGGCGGATGTAGGCTCGACATTGACGTTAGAAGTTTCGACTTCTTTTGAGCTGCCCGAAGTGCTTATGTCGGCCGGGGTAGGACTTCGTCGTCGGCGGGCTCTTGGTTGCGCGGCCGTTCGTCGTGGGGGAGGTGAAGGAGAGTCGCCGTCGGCTAACTCGACGAGGGGAGGTGCGGAGAACCGGTGTCGATTTCTGTTAAGAGAAACCGAGATGTTATCGGCCGTTTGGTTTCGAGTACGAACCATCGTACTGTTTCGGCGTCACGAAGGAGCGGCTTGGGACGTGTTCGTCGACGGCGGGTACGGTGGCGCACGGCGGCGGGTACGGCGGCGGTCGGCGAAAAAGTGGGTTTTTGGGCCGATTTTTGAAAAAGTGATGTGGGGTTTTTGATTTTGTGGTCGGTTAAGGTGGTGGAAGGGTGGTTGTGGTTGTTTTGTGATAGAGAAAAGAAAAGAAAAGAAAATGGGTGTTGAAGAGTGGAGGAGCGGCGGCGCACGTCGGTAGACGGTGGTTGGTAGCGAGAAAGGTCGATGCCAGTGGTGGAGGAAGGTGTTCGGCAGTAATAGCGGTAGAGGGGCCGACGAATGGTGGTTTTGGGGAGGTAAAGAAAGAAAATAAAAAAAATAAAGAAGAAAAAAAAAGAAAAAGAGAGTAGGTACGGTAGTGGCCGATCAGCGACGGTAATGGTGGCGGGTCGGGGCAGCGTTGGCCCAAGGTCGGTCGGCAGTGGAGGCGTCGGCGTCGGCGGCGGCGGCGGCGGCTTGGGTTGGGGTGTTTTTGTTTTTGGAGAAGATGAAGAAGATGAAGATGTGGGGGTTGTAGGATTTTGGGTGTTTTAATTTTTTTATTTTTTTATTTGGTTTATTTTAATTTGGTTTTGGGTTTTAGGGAAATGGGTTTGGTTATTGGTTTTGTGTAGTTGGGTTTATGGGTAATGGGTTATTATGTTTGGGTTATATGGGTAGGAAAAATGGGTTAAATGATTGGGTTGGTTAAATTTTTTTTTTCTTTTGGGTTATTTTGTATGGGAATGGGTTTGTGTTTATTGGGTTTGGGTTTGGGTAATTTTATGGGTAGATGGGTTAAATGGGTAAATGGTGTTATTTTGGGTATGGTAATTTGGGTATAGAAATTCCATCAAGGTAGAAATTTTTGGGATTTTTATTTGACGCATGTCGTACCCACGTCACCATCACTACCCGTACTCACGAAAATTTATGACCTTATTGCCCCTGAAAATACAAAATTGACTAAGTAAAAATAGGAATTTATTTATTTACAACCTAAACTCTAAAAATTAAATAGATAAAAATAGACAGAAATAAATTTGGGATGCCTCCCAAAGGCACTTTTGTTTAACGTCGTTAGCTCGACGACCTGTTATTCAAATTCTGAGCTCATCGAGAACAATCTCCTCAATTGTGTGGTTTGAAAATTCTCGAAAAAGGGCTTTAGTCGTTGCCATTCACCTTAAAGCGCTTCCGTGTCTCTGCACTTTGAATTTCCACTGCACCATTCGCAAATAAATTAGTAGTAACAAATGGTCCTATCCATTTGGATCGAAGCTTACCAGCAAAGATTTTTAAGGTAGAGTCGTATAGGAGAACTTTTTGTCCAATTGAAAATTGCTTCCTTGCGATGAACTTGTCATGGAAAGCCTTCGTCTTTTCTTTATAAACTCGAGCATTTTCATATGCATCATTTCTGATTTCTTCGAGTTCCTGGATGTCTAATTTCTGAGATTTTCCTGCAGACTCCATCTCCATATTACATTGCTTAACTGCCCAAAAAGCCTTATGCTCTAATTCGACTGGTAGATGGCACGGTTTACCAAAAACGAGTCGGTAAGGCGACATGCCTATTGGTCCCTTGTAAGCTGTCTTATAAGCCCAAAGTGCGTCATTCAGTCTCAAACTCCAATCCTTCATGTTCGGTTTAACCGTCTTTTCCAGAATAGATTTGATCTCTCGATTTGACACTTCGGCTTGCCCGTTTGTTTGTGGATGGTAGGCAGTGGCAATTCGTTGAGTTACTCCATATTTCTCCATAAGTGCACTTACGAGCTTATTGCAAAAATGCGTCCCTCTGTCACTGATTAACGCTCGTGGAGTGCCATACCTGGAAAAAATAAAATTTTTAAGAAAATCAACGACGGTCTTAGCATTATCATTGCGAGTGGCTTTCGCCTCTATCCACTTAGAGACATAATCAACAGCTAGGAGTATGTAAAAATTACCGAAAGAAGAGATGAATGGACCCATAAAGTCGATGCCCCAAACATCGAATATTTCACAAATATGAATAGGAGTAAGAGGCATCTCATTTCGACGACTAAGGTTGCCAACTCTTTGGCACTTTTCACAAGTTTTACAGAATAAAAAGGCATCGCGAAATATGTGTGGCCAAAATAACCTACATTCGAGAATTTTATGTGCGGTGCGTTTAGGTCCAAAGTGCCCTCCGCATGCATAAGTATGACAAAAAGTTAGGATAGATTGTACCTCTGTTTCTGCTACACACCGTCGTATTACCTGATCTGAGCAATGCTTCCAAAGGTAAAGATCGTCCCAAATGTAATATCGCGCATCCTTTTTTATCTTTTTTTTTAGACCTCGGTAATTCTGAAGGAATAGTACCTGTGACGAGATAATTTACTATGTCTGCGTACCAAGGATGGACCACATTTGCTGAAAATAGGTTTTCATCGGGAAAGCTGTCCTTCAATGGTGTGTCGTCTACTGAAATCGGTAATCGACTCAGATGGTCTGCTACTAGATTTTCGCATCCCTTTTTATCTCGAATTTCAAAGTCGAACTCTTGTAGGAGTAGGATCCACCTGATCAGTCGGGGTTTTGCCTCCTTTTTACCTATTAAATATTTCAAGGCTGCATGATCAGAAAAAATAATTATCTTAGTTCCCAATAGGTAAGATCGAAACTTTTCTAAAGCAAACACAACAGCTAATAGTTCTTTCTCAGTGGTTGTGTAATTGCTTTGGGCAGCATCTAAAGTCTTCGAGGCATAGTAGATGACATGAGGCTCTTTCCCTATTCTTTGGCCAAGAACAGCTCCCACACTTTGGTCGCTCGCATCACACATGATTTCGAATGGGAAGTTCCAATTCGGTGGCTGCACTATGGGAGCGGAGACCAATTTCTGCTTCAGCACATCGAATGCGTCTTTACAAGTCTGGTCAAATTCGAATTCTTTATCTTTTTGCAACAGACTGCAAAGTGGTCACGCGATTTTTGAAAAGTCTTTCATGAATCGTCTGTAAAATCCTGCATGACCAAGAAACGAACGAACTTCCCTCACTGATGAGGGGTAAGGTAACGAGTTAATAATGTCTGTTTTTGCCTTATCGACTTCGATTCCTTTCGAGGAAACTATATGACCCAAAATTAATCCTCTGTCAACCATGAAATGACATTTCTCATAATTTAAAACAAGATTAAATTCTAGGCATCTTTGTAGTATTTTAGCAAGATTATTGAGACATTCGTTAAAAGAGTTACCGTAAACCGTGAAGTCGTCCATAAAGACTTTGATGATTTTCTCGACATAATCGGAGAATATGCTCACCATGCATCTTTGGAAGGTGGCCGGAGCATTACAGAGTCCAAACGGCATCCGTCGATATGCAAACGTTCCGAAGGGACACGTGAAGGTTGTTTTGTCTTGGTCCTCCGGAGTCACTGGAATCTGGAAGAATCCTGAATACCCATCGAGACAACAATAATGAGTCTTACCGGCTAATCGTTCGAGCATTTGGTCGATGAAAGGGAGCGAAAAATGGTCTTTTCGGGTGGCTGCATTCAATTTTCGGTAATCGATGCAAACCCTCCATCCGTTCTGGACTCGTATAGGAACCAACTCTCTTAATGGGTTTTTCACCACTGTCACGCCAGTTTTCTTAGGCACGACATGAACCGGGCTAACCCAATTACTGTCAGAAATCGGGTATATCATTCCAGCATCTAACAGTTTTTGAATCTCCTTCTTTACTACCTCCATCATGGGTGGATTGAGGCGCCTTTGAGCATCTCTCTTTGGTTTCGCGTCGCCTTCGATGGAAATTCTGTGCATACAAGTAGATGGACTTAGCCCTTTTGTGTCGGCTATCGTCTAACCAATAACTTCCTTATAACTTTTCAGCACTCGAACTAGATTTTCCTCCTCGTCTTCGGTTAACTTGTTCGATACTATCACCGGTAATGTGTCTTTCTCTCCTAAAAAGACGTATTTAAGATGGTTCGGTAGTGCTTTAAGCTCCAAGGTCGGTGGCTGCAAAATCGAAGGCAACATTTTGGTTTGGGAAGGTAATAATTCAAATTGGTTACCTCGGTTTGTCAACGAAGGTTGCGTTTCCAAGTGATTGACAACTTCTCGCAACGGATCTTTAATGATTGTGAATTCCTCTAGATGTCGTAAAACATCCATGTCAATACTCCTACAAATGACAATGTCCAACTCATCAAAGTCATGATATTCAGAATAAGATTGAGTTAAACAGTCTAAAATATCGATGCTAGAAATATTTAATGCTGAGTTGGGATGACTCATGGCCTCGTAGACGTTGAATTTCACGATTTCTCCATCAAATTCCAAAGTCAGCATCCCGCTTCGAACATCGATTTTCGCGCTTGCGGTACTTAGGAACGGCCTTCCGAGCAAAATGTCAAACGAATTAGTTAAATTATCATCTTCCATGTTAATAATGTAGAAATCTGCAGGGAAAACTAATTCGTTAACTTTAACAAGGACGTCCTCAAGTAGCCCTTCGGGATGGATAACTGACCTGTCCGCCAACAGGATTATTACTCCTGTCTCTTTTAAAGGACCCGCGTTAATCAACTTATAAATAGAATAAGGCATAACATTAATGGAAGCCCCTAAGTCACACATGGCTTTCTTAATGCCTACATTACCTATCTCATAAGAAATAGCAAACATACCTTGGTCCTTGTATTTGGGCGGAACTTTCTTTTGCAGCACTGCGGAGACATTCTCTCCTACATTTACTCTTTCATTACCGACTAACCTCCTTTTGCTAGTACACAACTCCTTGAGGAATTTTTCATAACGAGGTATTTGTTTGATAGCGTTAAGTAAAGGAATGTTTACCTCCACCTTCCTGAAAGTCTCGAGGATTTCTTTTTCCTCCTTCTCCTTCTTATCCCTCGCAAGCCTCCCTAGAAAAGGTGGTGGCATCACTACTGGTCTTTGAATTTCTGATTCTGGCCTTGCTGTTGGATCGGAGCTTTACTTTTCAAGTTCCTTGTCTTGCCCACGACCTTTGGCTGGAACTGTTTCCAGAACCTTTCTGCTACGAAGAGTTATTGCGCTAGCATTCTGCCGAGGGTTCGGCTCTGTCTGGAAAGGTAATTTCCATTGAGACTCCAAACGATTAACTGCCATTGAAAGTTTACTAACCTGATTAGTTAATTCTTGTATTGATACGTCTGTCCTCTGTTGATATTTTGCACCATCAGCAGCAAGTCTCTCTACGATAGCTTCTAGGGATGTGCTCGGCTTGTGTTGTTGTTGAGGTGGTTGTAGAGGTCTTGGTTGGTATGGTGGATTATATCGGGGGTTAGGTCCGTAATTCAGGTTGGGATGATCCTTCCACCCGGGGTTGTAAGTGTTGGAAAAAGGATCATAGCGTCTTTGCGGAGGTCCTAGAAAACCTCCGACAGCATCAACATGTGCCGTTGAATTATCGTTAAGGATTGGGCACAAATCCGTCGGGTGTTCAGCCGTAGTGCAAATTCCACATAGTGGGGTCAAGCTCTTCTTTTCTGTAAGCAAAGATTGAACAACATTCGTGAGCTTATCCAATTTATCTTCTAAAGTTGAAACGTTTACTCCATGAACTCGTCTTGTTGGTTCCGAATTTGGCCGATATTGTTGAGAATTTGCCGCCATGGTGGATATTAGTTCTCTTGCCCTTTGAGGGGTCATATTGACAAGCACCCCTCCGCTAGCAGCATCGATCATCTTCATTTCCATAGGGAGCAAACCCTCGTAGAAATATTGAAGGAGTGATTGTTCGGTCAACCCATGTTGGGGATAACTTGCACACAGTTTCTTATACCGCTCCCAGTAGTCGTAGAACGATTCACTCTCCAATTGGCGAATTCCCACTATGTCCCTCCTAAGCTCGGCTGCTCGTGACGCTGGGAAGAACCTGTCAAGAAATACACGAGATAAGTCATCCCACGTTGTGATAGAACCGGGAGGTAGGTAAAATAACCATTCTTTTGCAGTATCAACTAAAGAAAAAGGAAAAGCCCGAAGTTTGATTTCATCTTCGGGTACTCCCTGAGGTTTCATGTTTAAGCAGACCATGTGGAATTCTCTCAAGTGAGTGTGTGGATTTTCGTTCTTCAAGCCTCGAAAAGTGGGCAAAAGGTGAATCAAGCCCGACTTCAATTCGAAAGGAGTTCCTCCGGTTGGATAATTGATGCATAACGGTGTTTGCTCGTTGGGAGCAGCGGCTAGTTGACGAATGGTTCGGTTCGCCATCCTTTCTTGTTCACCGAGGTTGCCTTTTGTTTCAAAAAGTTGTTCGGTCTCAGGTTCAACCTCTTCGACTTGTTTCCCACGTCGAATTGCTTCCGCACGAATTACTTCGCTCAACTTTTCAACGTCGGATTCTAGGATCCCTTGTCCTAGCTCAATTCCTGATTTGCTTGCACGTTTAAGAGCTTCTATCTCTTTTCGTCGTGCTCGCGCTGATTTCTCGATCTCTGGGTCGTATTCGAGATCTCCGGATGAAGACCTGGTCATGAAGACAATTTAAACAATTGAAAGTGTTGCCAGTCCCCGGCAACGGCGCCAAAACTGATGGCTGTCGATTCCACCAATATAACCTACGCCTAATTCCACAAATTTAAGCAGTATAGGGAGTAGGGTCGATCCCACAGAGACTGGAATTACTGGAAATTGTTTGTTTCTTGACCAGATTAGTGTCTGGGCAATTGTTGTGCTCGCGACGTTTAGGGGGGATGAAATACGAAACCTGAAATTAAAACAAGAAAATGTAAAAAGTCTAAAGCAAAAGATTAAATGAAAATAGACAACGAAATAATTCAAGAAAAAAAATCAATAAAACTTAGCTCAGCCTTAAGCACGGGTTTTTCCGTCTTTGACCCGATCCTCGAAACTGGATGAACTCCTCCTTTTCAATAAGCTAGTTATAGCTACCAAGGACGCCTCGGACACCAACTCTTCCTTGTGTAAATTAGTTATGGAACGTCCTATAACTAACCCTTGCCGATCGAACAACCTACGAAACGTTCGTGATTTAGAACTCCGGCAGCTTTGCGTTCTAGAAGAGCTTAGCTCTAACCAATGTCCTCAAACGTTTGGGACATTTAAATCCGGTTATTACTTCCCTTGACGGAACCGAACAGCAGTCCCCACTTGGCACGCCAATGTGTTCACGGAAAACCAATTAGACAATCGATCCTCTCGGAATTCCAACTGTACGTCTAGCCACGCTAACTCAAACGACGTCTTTTTTTGACTTAGTATCGGCTTGACTTTGTGAGTTGACGAAGTCATACTCTTAATCCGGAGAAGTAATAAGTATCGAAAATTGGGAGTTAGATAGCTTGGGTTCGTAACTCACGGGTTTTTGACGGGGTTAACACCGGCTTAAAGCTGAAAGGGATTTTAGTGATGCATGAATTTAATCATGCTTGAAGTTTATGGGAAATGATAGAAATTATATGAAAAAAAAGTGGTGGAAATGGATGGGAAAAATATTTGAAAAGGGAATTAGACAAATTTTGTAAAAAGTAGACAAAATAATCCAACTCTCAATTTGAATTAGGAAAAGAAAGACAAAGAGGATAATTGTATTTCCAAATAGGAGTAGAAATACAAAATGAAGGATGATTTCCTAAGAACTAAAACCCCCTATTTATATAGATAGGGTTTACTAAAAATAGCATAATTAATAAAATAAAATAAAAATAAAAATAAAATAAAAATAATTAAAATAAAAATAAAATAACAAAATATCTTCCTATTAATAGTATTTTTACAAAGTCAAAATTGCAACTAGTCCTTGGCTTGCTCCATCTTTCTGCTTTGGCCCCATTTCCATAATTTGTTTTCCAATTCGGCCACTTTTTCCTTGTTTCCGTCCAATTATGTCCCTGGATATTATTGAATCATAAAAACACTTAATTAGCGGGGTTCAATTCATCAATAAACCAAATTAAGCACAGAAAAATATGCAATTTTACATGTTTATCACAAATAATGCAATAAAATGCTATGAGATGCAAATGCATGAATGCAAAAAGGCATCGATCTCGATTCAATCTCGTTTAGAAAACATTATTTAGAAAAAAAAACATCTTTACATATAAATGGATTACATATACGCCTTTGCCCTAATGCCCAAAGTTCTAACTCTACCTAATAAAAGGGCTAACTCTCGACCTTTATCAGACTCTGACTGATAACATGATTATTTTACATCATTTCTTGTGTTTAATTCGGTTTATTTCTGAATTAGTCCCTACTAAATTAGTATTTTTGTGATTCAATTCTTGTCAGGGGTGCAATTGACCAAAAGCAAGCTGAAAAGGGCTAAATTGGAAGAAAATCATGGAAATGGGGCCAAAGCAGAAAGATGGAGCAAGCCAAGGACTAATTGCAATTTTGACTTTGTAAAAATACTAAAAATAGGAAGATATTTTGTTATATTATTTTTATTTTTAATTATTTTTATTTTATTTTTATTTTATTAATTAGGTTATTTTTAGTAAACCCTATCTATAAAAATAAGGGGTTTTAGTTCTTAGGAAATCATCTATTGTCTTTACATTCCTATTTCATTTTGGAATTCTATTATCCACTTTGTCTTTTTCTTTTTTCCAATTCAATTGAGCATTGGATTATTTTGTCTTTTTTTTTTTTTACAAAATTTGTCCAATTCTCTTTTTAAATATTTTTCCTATCCATTTCCACCACATTTTTCATACAATTTCTTTCATTTCCCATAACCTTCAAGCATGATCAAAATCATGTCACACTAAGCCCATTTCAGCCTTAAGCCGGTGTTAACCCCGTTAAAAACCCGAGAGATACGAACCCGAGCCGTTAACTCTCAATTTTTGGTATTTATTAGTTCTCCAGATTAAGAGTATGCCTTCGTCGACTCACAAAGTTAAGCCATTACTAAGTCAAAAAGGACGTCGTTTGAGTTAGCGTAGCTAGACGTACCGGGGAATTCTGAGAGGATCGATTGTCTAATTGGTTTTCTGAGAACACATTGGCGTGCCAAGTGGGGATTGCTGTTTGGTTCCGTCAAGGGAAGTAGTAACCGGATTTAAATGTCCCAAACATTTGAGGATATTGGTTCGAGCTAGACTCTTCTAGAATGTAAGGCTGCCGGAGTTCTAAATCACGAACGTTTCGTAGGTTGTTCGTTCGGCAAGAATTAGTTATAGGACGTTCCATAACTAATTTACACAAGGAATAGTTGGTGTCCGAGGCGTCCTTGGTAGCTATAACTAGCTTATTGGAAAAGAGGAGTTCACTTAATTTCGAGGACCGAGTCAAAGACGGAAGAACCCGTGCTTAAGGCTGAGCTAAGTTTTATTGATTTTCCTTTAAATTATTTTGTTATTTATTTTTATATCATCTTTTTCTTTTTACTTTTTACGTTTTCTTCTGTTTATTTCAGGTTTCATATTTTATTCCCCCCAAACGTCGCGAGCACGACAACTGCCCAGACAAAAATCTGGTCGAGAGATAAACAATTTTCAGTAAACCCAGTCTCTGTGGGATAGACCCTACTCGCTATACTGTTTTAATTTACGAATTAGGCGTAGGTTTATATTGGTGGAATCGACAGCCATCACTGACTCATACATCATACTCAACGCATCAGCTCGTACTACTAAGTCTTGTACGTATTCAGCAATCTCTCGGATCTGGGTTATAGCTTCCCCACTAATGTAATCCCTATCTCTGACTTGTCCTTTAACCTGATGAAGCTCTCCCTTTAAACAATCTTCTCGCGCCTCGAGCTGCTCAATTCGGAATTCGCCATCATGTAATGCCAATTCCAACTCTTCAACCTTACTTTTTAGCTCCTTTACCTCAACCGTAGAATCACGATTTTGGTGCAAACGAAATGATCTTCCAAGCTCAGTTACCTTAGTCTTCAATCCTTGATTATCTTTCTCCAAGGTCAAATTCTACGACCACATCTCTTGGAAACTCCTCTCCCAATACTTAGCTTTAGCTTTTTCTTCTTGAACTTCTTTCTACCATTGTTCTGAAGACCTTCCTAATCCAGCTCACTTTAAAGATACTTGTGCCCTCTTATACTCCTCTTTCAAGTCATCTCGGTCTTCCTCCACCTTTTTCTTTTCTTTCCTCACCTTCTCGACCTCCTTCTTTTACACGTCAACATCTAGACTCAGGTGTAACTTATCATCTTCAAGTTTTTCTATCTTCTTTTCAAGTTCCAAATTCTCTCTCTTAAATTCCTGTTTCATGATCTCAAGCTTCGAGGGTATCTCTCGTAAATATTCCTCCATTGGTCGAGCTTCATCCATTTTTGACTTAGGGACATTATCGTTATTCCTTCTACTCCTCCACTTGACATACTTCGGGGTCGTGGCAGGATTAATGGCCCCTCCCTTCAACCGGCAAGTCTTGTTCCAAGCACTAGAAACCTCACTAACCTTTCTCTTGTAATCGGCTCCTCTGTATACAAACTCACTCTGGGCCAGCCCATGAGTCGCTAGTACTAACTGCCTTAATCCATACTGTCTCAACACAAGCAAAGGGGCATATCCAATGTCACCCCAAATTCCCAACAGGGGAACCCAATCAAAGCTGCCGCATTGATAAAATATCTCACCAGGAACCATCCATGAAGTCCTCCACTCAACATCTTTTGACTGAAGATTCTGAAGTAACGCTATCCAATTCTCTTCCGGTACATTCACTCTCCTAGACGAAGCTACTATGTCTTTTAACGGGGAATAGTTCTCAAAGAAAACCCGACATACGATACCGTCGATCAATCGGAAGTGACTGTAGAACCAAGCCAAAAGTAACTGAGCACAACCTATAAACCTGCCTACACTAGCCCTCCTACATGCACCTAAGGATCTGAATGTCTCCGCCAAAATTGCAGGAACTGAAGTGACCCTTTTGCTGAGTCGATGGAAAAGATTCGTGATCGGGCTGGTGCAGGCAGGTTTACAGGTTGTGCTCAATTACTTTTGGCTTGGTTCTACAGTCACTTTCGGTTAATCGACGGTATTGTATGTCGAGTTTTCTTTGAGAACTATTCTCCATTAAAAGCATAGTAGCTTCGTCTAGGAGAGTGAATGTACCGGAAGAGAATTAGATAGCGTTACTTCAGAATCTTCAGTCAAAGGATGTTGAGTGGAGGGCTCCATGGATGGTTCCTGGTGAGATACTTTATCAATACGGCAGCTTTGATTGGGTTCCCCTATTGGGAATTTGGGGTGCCATTGGATATGCCCCTTTGCTTGTGTTGAGACAGTATGGATTAAGGCAGTTCGTACCAGCGACTTATGGGCTGGCTCAGAGTGAGTTTGTATACAGAGGAGCCGATTACAAGAGGAAGGTTAGTGAGGTTTCTAGTGCTTGGAACAAGACTTGCCAATTGAAGTGAGGGGCCATTAATCCTGCTATGACCCTAGAGTATGTCGAGTGGAGGAGTAGAAGGAATAACGATAATGTCCCTAAGTTAAAAATGGAGGAGCTCGACCAATGGAGGAATATTTGCGAGAGATACCCTCGGAGCTTGAGATCATGAAGCAGGAATTCAAGAGAGAGAATTTGGAACTTGAAAAGAAGATATAAAAGCTTGAGGATGAGAAGTTATACCTGAGTCTAGATGTTGACGTCCAAAAGAAGGAGGTCGAGAAGGTGAGGAAAGAAAAGAGAAATGTGGAGGAAGACCGAGATGACTTGAAAGAGGAGTATAAGAAGGCACAAGTATCTTTAAAGCGAGCTGGATTAGGAAGGTCTTCAAAACAATGGCAGAAAGAAGTTCAAAAAGAAAAAGCTAGAGCTGAGTATTGGGAGAGGAGGTTCCAAGAGATGCGGTCGCAGAATTTGGCCTTGGAGAAAGATAATCAAGGATTGAAAACTAAGGTAACTGAGCTTGGAAGATCACTTCGTTTGCACCAAAATCGTGATTCTACGGTTGAGGTAAATGAGCTAAAAAGTAAGGTTGAAGAGTTGGAATTGGTGTTACATGATGGCAAATTCCGAATTGAGCAGCTCGAGGCGCGAGAAGATTGTTTAAAGGGAGAGCTTCATCAGGTTAAAGGATAAGTCAGAGATAGGGATTACATTATTGGGGAAGCTATAACCCAGATCCGAGAGATTGCTGAATACGTACAAGACTTAGCAGTACGAGCTGATGCGTTGAGTATGATGTATGAGTCTATGAAATCAGAAAACGGGTTCGAAAGCTGGTTACGTACGAGGAATAGCACCCTCGTAACGCCAAAAAAATTAGTACCTAATTGATTATCAAAATGTCTCTAATGTCAGAAATTTAAAAATTTCAAGATGCAATCCTCTTTAAAATATTTTGATTTTGAAAATTAGGGTTCACTTGTATCAAATAAATCAAAATATTGCATCCAATAAGTTAGGACGCAACATTTTTAAGACATTCGAGGCTAAGCTAACCATTTTTTTCGAAAATCCGTATCTTGAGATGACAAAACTTCATATCCAGTAAGTTAGGACACAACGCCTTGAAATTACAAGACAATTACTCGTATTTTGAAAACCTAAAAAACTTAGAAGGGTGCTTGACTATTCGAACTCAACGAGAAAAGTTGCAACCCAGTAAGTTAGGGCACTACTTTTCTTGAAGCTTCCAAACACCAAGCCTTGCCTTTATTTTTGAAAACTTTGGAACCTTGTTTTAAATTGATGTATGATGAATCATATTAACATTATACAACATAACATTTGAGATAACATATTATAATAATGAGAAAGTAAAAGCATAATATCAATAACATAAACGTCATATATTAATTAACATAAGAAATAAAAAGCATGGCAAATTTTAAATAAGTAAAATATATATACAAGGGAACAACATGTGTTAAAGAAGAATAAGTGAAACATATAAACATGTAATTCAACATATATTAAAACATATTAATAGACAAAAAATGATGTATGATATACAATTTGAAAAAAATAATACAATATAAAAAAGTAATAATATACAATAAAATATAACATGATATGGCACTATATAGAAATATTTAATAATATATAAAGATACAATACTTAATAATGAATTTTAAAATAGTATATAATAGTAAAAAAATAATTTTATAGCATAGGATATGAAAGTATATAGGTTTTTTTTTTTTAAATATAAATATAACTAATAAAATATTTAATACCGATTGAATATATAAATAATAATATGATTAATAATAATATATACAAAAATATATAATAAGTAATAATAATATGAAATAATATATGTTAAAATATATATTAATATGGTAATATAAAAAAAATATGAAGTAATATAATAAATATTAAAATATAATAAAAATATAAGTAAATAAAAATATAAAATATACAATATATGTTTATGTTAAAATAAAATAATATATATACAATTTAAAATAAATGAGTTATAAATAATTTAAAAGGGATAAAGGGACTAAAATTAAATACAAATAAAAAAATCAGTGGTTAATTTAATAATAAAAGAAACGGATTGGGACTTAATTGAAATGCCCATTAAAATCCTATGGACTCATTGGGAAAATTTCCCTTGTCCCAAAACGGTACCGTTTTAACCTAAGCCTTAAAGTGGCCACTATTAGGATTAAATTAAAACTAAAATAAAACCTTAGGGATAATTTATAAATAATCAAAAAAGAATTAAAAAAAATAGAAATTCGGAAGGACCATTAGGGCAATTAGCCCTTTATTTAAAAACACGCAGATCCTTTCAGGGTCACGGGTCAACGCGCGGATCCTAGGGCCCTGAAACGGTGTCGTTTTTGGTTTATGGGACCAGGCCAAAACGGCACCGTTTTAATAAGGCTATATAAGCCAATCTTAAGCCTAAGAAATCATTTGGAGCCCCGATTTTTAAAAAAAAAATCCTCAGCAACCCTTTGAAATCTCTCCTAGCCCTTGGAGCTCCGGCCTGAGGGCCGTCCTGGCTCGTCCCCGGGTTCCGACGCACGTGGTTCTCATGCGCTAACGCGCCGCCATTAGGGCCACCGTATACGGTGGCTAGGTTTTTTTAAAAAAACATTTCTTCTCCTCCACCGATTCTCAGGTAATCCTTTTCCTTTCTGTTTTTAGTCTTTTATTTCTCGAATCTGTGTATGCATGTCAGTAAATGAACGGATAAGTAAAAAAACGATTTGATTACCTTCGAAAAATAAGAAACTGCTTTTTATTTCTTTGTTTCAAAAAGAATACAACTGTGGGTATTTTCTGGATGCTTTTCTCTGCTTTTTTTTTTTGTTATCAGATCCCTCTGTCTCTTCTCTATGTATTGTGTAAGTGTGTATTTTTTCTGCTACTGGGTATCTCCCCTATTTTACAGATTTGAAAAAGCTTTATAGCCTCAAACTATGGCCTTCTTTGGAAAGAAATCGAGAGATATCTTTCCATATCCTGGTCTATCATATCTGTTGCTATCTCTTTCGATTTTCTTGCCATTTTTGTCCATTTAGTTTTCCTTCTTTTTTACTCTGCTTTTTCCATATCTACTATTTCCTTTTTCATTTTGCAGGTATCCAGGAAATCCGGAGTTGATCGTGCTGGCACCAAATTGGGCGCTGATTGAGATTCGACTGCTTGCCGATGAGGGTACCACCAGTGGCTGAAACGGTGCGTTGAAAGACCCCCAGACATGGCATTAATGAGGCCTGGCCTGGAGTGACGTGATAGCTCTGGACAGCATTGATGGCCCTTGCTTCGGGAGCTGGAAAAGCTTATGACGTGGCAATGCTTTTGGAACTATTCTTGCGGCGCTGAAGTTCCAAGGAAACCCTTAGGGTTTCTGGTTGTATGTTTAAGTCACTGGGCCTTTTGGGCCTAAGTGACCTGGGTCTGTTGTAAGGTTATTAGTAAATGGGTTTGACGGGTAGTACTTTGGGTCAAGGGTGTAACCGGGTACACGGGTAGTGCTTCAGTATTGGGCCACACGCACTTGGGCTTTGTAATTGGACTTTTAAATGGACATTTTAAATAAATAAATACTTATTTATTTAATTCTCTTATTCTGTTTTTAGCCTGGTCAAATTTGGGCTACTACATTCTTAACACCTTTGTATACTTTTACATATTATCGTTTTATATATATTTTTAATGTATAAGTATATATTTGTGCAATATATCAATAGTTTTTTCAATGTTACTTTTTTAATACATATATATAGATTGTGTATATATTTGAATACTTTACTATGTATATATGTTTTCTCTTTCTTTCATATATATTATGCATGTATTTTTAACTTTATTAAGTATATATAATCCTTTTAACCCTATATCTTTTTATATCATGTATATATTTTTGATATTATTATATATATATTTTTTGAATAATATCACTATGTATATATCTTTATACGTATAGCATGTATGTAGGAGACATTATTTGCGTTTTTTTTAAATGTTGTGTTTCTGTCATTTTGTGTTCTACTATTCTATGTTTATATGTGCATATGAGTATATTCATGGTTTTTATTTCCCATTTAATTTTCATTACATTAATGTCGCGTATATCGTTATTGTTTTTGATATTATTGTCATATTTATTCACTTTGATGTGGTCATAACTCTTCCTTTTATTTATTTTTACATCAAATTGCTTTTCATTACAATAAAAATCCTATTTTTAATTAATTTCAAAGCATAAGGCAACGTACCAAGTTAACACTAAGTCACCGATTTCATCGCTATGTTGGGTGAATCACGTCGGCTCGTGTTGAAACCGGGACGTCCTTCTAAAGAATCAAAAATTTGAAAATTCTTGTCTTTAAATCGGATCATGATTAAATGTTACATTGAACTCGTATTTTTTGAAAATCAAGACAATGCATATCTAATAAGATACCAATTTTGGGCGTCACGAGGGTGCTAATACCTTCCTCGTGCATAACTGACTCCAGAACCCTATTTTTCTCTGAATTTTGATGTAGACCTAAACTCGGCCTTGTTTTTATCCAAAAATAAATTTTTCTGTTAAAAAAAGACGATTCATTAGGTGTTCGATCACACCTAGAAAAAAAGATCGGTGGTGACTCCCTTCTTTAGTAAAATCGAAATTCGGTTTTCAAAATTTCAATAAATAACCTCAATTAGCGACCAAACGAAGCTAAAATTTTTACATCGCTACAGGTTTTCTACTTGTTTTGTTCAATTGGCCTTATTGAGTGTTCAATTGGTCATCTTTTATAGGTGAAAAGGTTGCTTGTCATGATCCTCCATCGATTTAGGCTCTTATGTTGCTGCGTTTGTACGAGGGTAAGCGCGTTTAGAGTTTGGGGGTTTTGCATCGAAACTTTTCGATGTAACCTTGGTTTTGTGCGCTAATTCTAGCGGTTAGTTGGGGAATAATTGTCTAATTGATCATAGTAATAATGTTTTTAGGTTTCAGGATCATCTTTAGTGCTTCTACGTCAAATCTATCCCAGGTGTGTAACAAAAATCCAAATTTCTGCGAACGGCGAAAGCCGAAAATCATTGATGTCAACGTCACACAGTTGTGTACCTAGGCTGTGTAAGCCACACGGTTGTGTGCCACGGCTGTGTGAGCCACACGGCTGGGTGGTATGCTGTGTAGCTCTCTAACTTGGGCCACACGGAGGTGCGACATAAGCATGTGCCCAAGCTATGTGAGGGGATGTTTTAGTGGTGAGTCACACTAGTGAATGACACGGGCGTGTGTCTAGACCGTATAACTCTCTGACTTGAGTCACATGGGCATGTGTTAGGTCGTGTGTCAGACCGTGTAACTCTCTAACTTTGGTCACACAGCCGTCTGTCAGAGCGTGTGACAGTTCATGTGAGGCACTGTGATAAGCTATATGGGTGTGTGTTAGGCCGTGTAGACCATACAAGCCAACCATCCAGATCGTGTGAACCCACACGGACATGTAGGCCAAAAAACGAAATTTTTCCCTAAGGCCATAAAGTTATTCGAATCGAACGTAGGCCTACCGTTGGGTCCATATGATCTGAATTAAGGAATGAAATTCGTTATCTGATGATCTGTTACTAAATAATATGTCATTTACACATATATATATTTGAGATGAAATCTGATAAGTAAGTGCGACAATATTACATGAGTTTGATTTGAATTTGCATCATTGCATACGCATATCAAATATATATTAAATTAGCATATGGATTGGGTTGGGATTGTGTAGAGGAAAAAGTGTGGGCAATTTAATAATCTACAGATTTTGGTAGCTATGCCACAAGTATATATCTGATTTTTGCGATTTATCACATTCTGATCTGGTAGCTAGACTGCAATTATTTTGGAACGTGACATATAGTCACAATGAGCTGTGTAGAGATAGATGGGTACTTGATGCCCTATATAGTGTGTAGGAATGGACAAAAATGGTGTGTAGCGAATAGAGATAGGAATCTACATCTATATTTAGTCTGTAATAATTAATAACGATCGACGACGAATCAAAAGTATTTTTTAATTTAAATTTAATATTTTTATTTTAAATAAATTTATTATTACTTAGCATATTCGAATTCGCATAACGTAACAACCAATTTTTTTAACATTGTTATAAAAAAAAAAAGAAGGTTAAACTCAACAACAAAACCAAAATGAAATTCAGTATTACATTTATTTAATATATTGGTGTTAAACATATTTGTATACAGTAGTGCTCCACAAAATCCTAATAAAATAAAACTTATGAATGTAATACACTTTTCTTTATTATTCCTATATTTTATTTCTTTTTCGTTTCAGTTTCTTGCTTTTCACATTCACACTCTTTTTTATTCTTTCTGAGTTTGCTGGAAATCAACTGCTTCAGCAGCAAACCATCTTATTCATTTTCTTTTCCAAATTTTCAAAAATATTTATAATATTTAATTAACTCAAAAAAATGGGTTTTCCATTGGCTGTTTTCTCCTCTAAATTTTAAAAATATGCCAGCTCTCACTTCTTTTAAATATAAATTATTTTAATATTTTAGTTTTGACTAAATCCCCTCCCATGTGCACCGTTTTTTACTTTCTATTAAAAATAATCCCCCCCCCCCCCTTTTTTGAAAATTAGTTAGTCTTTCAGAATTTTTAAAAATTTTAAATTAGAATTATTTCGTAAATTCTCGTTGAGCCTATTTTTATAGAGTTTTAATTAGATTTATCAACTTTTTAAGGGTAAATTATTTTTAATGTATTAAATTATTAGTAAGTTTATATATTGGTAATTTAATTTAAAAAGTTACAAAATAATTATTAAACTATTTGAAAGTTTTTATTTAAGTCATTGAATTGTTCAAAGGTTTTTATTTAAGTCATTAGGCTATTAAAGTTTTTTTTTTGTTAAAATCTAGCTAGCGAGCTCTCGCAGACAATTTGACAATCAGTACAGTGAACAATACTCATTAGCAAGTAAAAGAACATTTTGTAAATACAAATTGATCTGACGACTAGTATTAAAAATCAGAAAATAAAGTTGTTTAGATTTTTGTTCGTAAATTCATGACATTCAAAATTGTTTTATTAAAAAAATGAAGTTAAAGAAGAGAGAAGGAGAGATTTTTATTGATGCAGGCGAAACGAACAGAGAATGTCATATAACAACGATTTTAACAACCCAATAACTTAAATAAAAACTTTTAAATAATTCAGTAACTATTTTATAACTTTTTAAAATTAAATGATTAAAACGTAAAATTACTAATAATTTAATGAGATTAGGAATAATTTACCCTTTTTTTAAAAGAGTCTCATTAAATCCCTTGAAATTTTTAATTAAGCCCCAAACTTAATGTCAACTTAACGTGAAGAAACATTCCTAATTAACCGAATTCTGATTTTCACCCACCACATGACTTAAACCCGAAAGTCTGCATAACATCAAACTGTTTGATCTCATAAACGTGTTTAAGGTAAGGCTAAAATTACGTTTAATCCATAAATTCAGATTGGACAGTACTCCAACATGGGATGCCATGACAGGTCCCATTAATATGGTTTTTTCAAATTTTTAGCACAAAGTACTAGAAATAAATTAAATATTATTATATTTATATTATATTTGACTGTAAATTCAAGATAAAATATAATCCTACAAAATTCAGCAAGACTAAAGGGAAAAAAAATTAACCAAGATTCGATTTGGATAAAGTGTACTTTCAAAGTAAAATTTTAAATATATTAAATTGACGTGAAACTAAACCTATATAAGCACCAATCACATGGTCATTTATTCAGTCTTTGCTTCTTGTTGACAATAATGTTTTTATTGAGTGATGGTAGGTTTGATATAAGTGGAGCTGGATTCATACCTAGCTTGCGACTTTATATTATTATTAAAGATTTAATTAAGACTGTGTCTTGAATAATTAAAAAAAATATTATTTTTACAAATTAACAAATATTATTTTGAAAGTATTTTTATATAAAATTTAATATATATATAATAAGATTTGAACCTAAAGTAATATAATATATATATTCTCTCAATTTTATCATTTTAATTAAAATTATATTTTATTTTTATTTAAAATTTGATAAATTTATTACATAATAATGTAGTTAATATTATATATGTGTTCAAATTTAAATTGACTCAATCATCCATGTCTCACAGTTTATTTATATATATGTTTTGAATAATAATTTATTTATATTTTTAAAAGATAAAATATAGATTTGATTGAATTACTTTAATTGTACTAGACATCTTCAAAATATGATTTAGATTTTAAATTCATCCTCAAATTTTAAAAGGTTCTCATTGAGAATTCAAATTGTCGGTGCAATATCAATCAAGTCCTCTTATCACAGGTCAGGGTGTAAAGCCCGTGACCATCGCACAAAATGCATCCCATAGAAGTTTATTGATTAGATGGGGATCATTTGACTAATGAGAACTGACCCGATTCAAAAAAAACTAATGGAAAAGCCTATCTATTTGAAGCTTGGGTGGCCTAATGAAGCATATATGGAAAGTTAGGCTACTTTGGTAAATAGGGAAACTAATCTTAGAAGATTGAGGAGAATAATAAATGATAAGATTTGATTTGATTTGATTTGATTATGTAATATTCTAAATCCCTTAATTGTAGGGATAGGCTTCATCTCTGTCGATGTAAATTTAGCTAGATCGTTAGATTTGGGGGAACTCAACTATAAATAGTGAGCCTCCCCCTCAGTTGTAAATCATCCATTGTTTTGTATTCTTTGAGAGTGAATACTAAATTGAGAGCATTTACTCAAACACCTCTCATGCATTATTTTTTTATGGCTATTCTATTTATTTGAGCATTTTTTTTTTTTGCTTGAGTTGCTTCTGCTATATAAACTAGTGTCTTGGAGAAATTTTGTGGGAATCCTCACTTGTGAAGTTAAGCTGACTTAGGCGCATTTGAAACGATAGAATCGTTTAAGGCCGCACGGATTGTGAGACTGAAAGTCTAGCCCCGTGACACTTTCATTGACTTAGCTATTAGTTTAGATATTAATTGTTAGCTTAAATATAATATGGAACACATTCTAAAACCACCCATGCACCAATTGAAATGACCTAATTAATGTCTTAATAATTTAATGACTCGATTAGAATATTTTAAAGTTTATAAACCAATTTAAAATACGGGTGATAGTTTCAGGATATTTGTAATTAATTATTTTAAAATAATAACATTATTTTAGGGTTAATTAACAAATTCCTCAAATTATCTCCCAAGTTTAAGTTTCAATATGTTCTAATTGCATCCTTAAAGTATCTATGTATATATCATGTCCTTATGTAACCTACCTATTTGTTTAGAGATTAAATATTAGTTTGGATTTCAAGTGGATCATTTTTAAACCATATGAATAAAATTATAAACCCATGTATCTATGGATGGCAAGGAGTTAGATATATGTAATTGCTGTGAAATCCAAATCCACAAACATACTTTAGAATCCAAATCTACTTATTATCATGAATATTATTATCTAAATCTAAAATCAAATTAATTAAATTATTTTCCGAATATTAAAATCCGTTAAACATCCAAATTTAATAAGTAATTAAAGATAAAATAAGTAACACGATAATAGATTTAGATATTCAAATTCAAGTTCATTATCCACAAAAAATGGAGTAGGTTTAAATAATGGATACATGAATTAAAATTTGTTGTTTGCAAAAGTAAAATGAATTCGAATCAAACATGCCCAAAGGTTAATATATGCATCTGTTGCGGATAGTAATTAAAATATCTAAATTCAAATATTGTTTGAATCTGAAAAAGTAATGTTAGAATTTGCACTATCCATGGCCATCCTTATCAATGAATCTATTGTATGGATAATTTTGACTAAACAGGATAAAAGAGAAGACGATAATACCATTAATATTTAGGAGGCTATTTTTCTTAACACATCAAATCTAAATCGTTTATGTAGTAAACATATATATGTACAATTTGACACATTTATTTTAAATATACTCTAGCTAATATTTAGGATGTGTTTAGTTAAGTGGAAAAGTGGATAAATAAAAATGAGTGGAAATTAAATAAAGTTGCTAATGTGGCTTGGTACCTAACTGATATGGCATTACACATAATTAATTACGTGGCATTTTAAAGTTAAAATTTATTAAAATTTTAAAAAACTTAAAATTATAAAAATAAATTGAAACATTTCTTTCTTCTCTCCATTAATAAACTCAGAACTTTCTCTTCACCTTTTTGTCGTGGCTATTAAGACCACACCATTGACGTTTGAACTCCGATCGGTATCCTCTTTACACCAAAACAAAACCCTCCATTCTTTTATGTTTCACAAACTAGTTTTCTAAAAAGATCCAAACATCCCCTAAAATTCTCCTAAACTTTGGACTTTTTGAATTACGATCTAACAATCTAGTCGTCGATTCAATGCTGAAATAAAGATGCTGTCTCTCCTTACCAGCACCCTTCTTTTGACCGTTGGATTCGCGAACAAAATAACAAAAGCTAGAAATCAATGAAACCTCAAGTCTCTTTTTAAGGTAATTCCAAAATTGTCTCATTTCAAAGGTATTTTGATGATTTAAGCCCAAAAAGATTAAAAAAATTTTGAAACCAAATGATAAACTGTAACAGCCTGTTTTTCAGTGGTGACGGGATAATGGTTTTGGGATAACAAACTTCTATCATGTTGGCTCGTAAATGTTATTTATAGAATATTTATGGAGTCATTAGAGTCGTACTAATTTTTGGTTAAGAAATTTTAATGTTTAGATAGATAATTAAAGAAAAAGGACTAGATTGAAAAAAGTGCAAAACTTAATAATGATTGCATTTGAATGATTTAATAGCTTAATTACTAAATGAGGAAGGTCCTATGTACCAATTAGTCCTAGTTAATAGTGTAGGACGACAATTAGAATGGAAATGATAAAATAATATACGTTTAATGGTAAATTGTAAATAAATCAAAATTAAATAAAACAAACCGAAGGAAATAGACATTTCTTCTCTATTTTTTGTCGAAACACCATGAAAGCATAGGTTGGAGGTTCGGCTAGTTCATTTTCCTTGCATGAGTAAGTTTTTGAGCCCCGTTTTTAATGAATTTTATATTTTTGAAATTGTTACAACTAGGTCCAACTAGCCCGTACCTTAGTTTTCGAATCTGTTAAAAACTTTAGAAGTTTTTATTGATGAATCTTAATTTTTTTATGGTAATTATTGTTTGAAGCTTTGATTGTGATTTTTGGTTGTTTTGTGAAATGATTTTGGTTGGTTTTTAATTAAATGATTAAATTGTCAAAAATCACATGCTTTAATGGTGAATAAGAGATGTTTTGTGGAATTTTTAGAAGCCTTGAATATTTGGCTATAAATTTTGACTTGAGAAAATAGTTAATTTGATGATTTTCGGGTTAAGAGACTAAATTGCAAAAGTTGTAAAAGTTAGAGGTAATTGTGTAATTTTGAAAAATAAAAGTGTATAAATATAGAATAAACTGAAATGTGAAATGAAAGCTAATAATTGGGAAATTTTATATTTTAAATCAAGATCTTGTTGATTTACGTGGAAAAGGGAAATTTGCGGAATAGTCTTTAATCTTCTACAACTATTACAACTCAGTCTAGGTAAGTTCGTACTGAGTTTACTTTAATATCTATATGAATTGTATGATTATATGATATGAAATAGCGGATATAAATCATTCTATTGATGATATAAGTTATTTGGGAAAATGTTTTTGAATACCGATATTTGGGCCGGATGAACGCGAGATATAGTACAATTCAATGATGGCGTGTTATGCAAGATTGGAGTGGATATTGATGTGGAGTGTTTTGTATATTTTCCTGAGTATATCAAGATTCAGCATTTGTTGCAAACTCTCATGTTATATTACCCTAATCTGGCGTGTTATGGGGGTGAATGTATCGCTTGCAGGCTAGGCACTTAGTGCCGTGGCGTGTTATTAGTTGGATTAGCTCTTTAGAGCATTTGGCGTGCTATCGGTTGGATCAGCTTTTATAAGCATTTGGCATGTTTCGGTTGGATTACTTGTAATCCAATATATGCCATATCAAATCTAATCTAATCTTTATAAGATATGATTCCTATCAATCTTCTAAGATTAGTTACCCAAAATAGCTTAAGTTGCCATATCTTCATTATCGGGCCAACCAGGCTTCAATCTGACAGGCTTCTCCAATAGTTCCTTGAATCGAGCCAGTTCTCGTGGGCTAAATGATCCCCATCTTATTGACAAACCTCCATAGGGGCATCTTGTGCCATAGTCATGGGCTTTGCACTTTGACCCGTGACATTAAATCATGGAAGCCACACAATCTACTGAGTATTTAGCCTTATCAGGACAAGTGCCTTGTACCTTGATGGTGACCTCCAACAAGCAAGTAACCCTGTCAACATATATTGAGTTCTTCAATGAAGATGTGCAGTCATCATTGGTTGAATATGCTGATGTGTTTCAAATTCGACAAGGATTTCCCCCTTTAAGGCTACAGGATCAAAAATTTCTCTCAAAGATGAAGGAGTAGTTATAAGGATTCAACCATACCATTACCTTGTAATATAGAAGTCTGAAATGGAAAAGTTAATTCAAAAGATGCTTCAATTTGGCATTATTCAAGACAACAACAATTACTTTACCTCTCCCATTGTGATGGTTGAGAAGAATGATGGGAGCTAAAGGTTGTGTGTGGACTACATGTAGCTTAATAAGTTAATTGCCAAAGACAAGTTCCCAATTCCACTGATTGATGATTTGCTTGAAAAAGTTTGGCACTTATTTGAGCATGTTTGAAAAAGTTTGGTTCTTATTTGACCATTTTGAAAAGTCTGACTTTTATGTGAGCATCCCCTAAAACGTTGAGCCAATTTGAGCATTTAGCTTTTATTTTTATACAAATATCATTATAAATAGGCTTCATCTGCAATTTGGCCTCTGAAGTATACTCATTTTTCACTTTGGTACCTAAACTATTTTTTGTCCCAATTTGGTACTTAAAGTATCAATCACTTCTCAATTTGATACCTAAAGTATGCATTTGTATAATTTTTAGTCTATTTCTTGACGGACATTAAAAAAAATTTGATAGTTAATCACAAAGCGCCATATGACACTTTTATGTTAAAAAATAAATATTTTATTTTATTAAATGTATATACACATTAAAAATATAAAAAATTAAAAAATACAATAACTGCAAAGAAATTAGTTGAAATTAATAATATTATTACAAAAAAAATAAAAAGTGTAAAAAGTGTAAAAAATGTAAAAAATATTATAAAAGTTTTTAAATTTTTTTTATAAAATTCTAAAAAGTATTTAAATTTCAAGGTTTTTTTTTTTGCAAATACTTGAAATTGAAATATTATTTTAATTTTTATAAAAATTTTCAATTTTATATATTAATTTGATTTTAAAAAAAATTATAATTATATATTTTAGAATTTTATAAGAAAAATTTATATATATTACATATGAACTTTTAGTATTAAATCACACTTCGGAGTTTAAACTTGATAATATTTTCACATTGGAATTTGAACTTTTTTTATCCAAATTAAATCCTGAACTTAGTAATTTTTTTCACATTGAGGCATGAACTTTTTCTTTAATTAAATTAGACTCTAAACTTGACAATTATTCTCACATTAAGACTTGAATTTTTTTTTATATGTTAAGTCCTAAGTTTTATGTAGATAGAATTACCTTGATCCAAAAATCATTAGTTTACCAATGATTTTGGATCTTTCTTTTACGAGATTTAAATTCAATAGTACAACAGATGTGTAATAAAAACTCTTTTTACACTTCTACTAGGGCGGTTAAAAATTTTTACTCTCATTTTTTAATGACTGTCAGTGTAGTATAAAAAGAATTTGAAAGTATTTGGTAACTCCAATGCTTTATTAATTTAATTCTTTTATTATTAAACAAATTAATTTAAATTTTGATTTATTGAAATAAATAAAATAAAATATGTAATATTTGATATAAAAAATGAAATTTATTTATTTAATAAAGAGTTAATTGTACCAGATATTCTCAAATTATCGATGTCATTTCAATTAAGTCTTTCTATTATTGAAATCATTAAATGAAATATAAAATCTTATATGATATAATTTAAAATGAAAATAAAAAAAGTAAGCTATAGTTTTTGTAAAAACTTTGAAAATCTCAAAATTAATATTTTTACCATATTTATTTTTCTTTGAATTTTTATTTTAAATTATGTAACATAAAATTTGAGGGTTCATTTAACGGTTAAATTAATGATTTTAGCAACGAGATGACCTTATTAATATAACATTGATATTTTGAGGATGTAATTAAAATATTTTAAATTTTGAGGATCAATTTAAAATGGGGATAATAGTTTGAGGACATTTGTTGCAATTAACTTTTTAATAATTTTAAAATTTTTATAATTATATAAATATTTTTTTAACTTGAAGAATTTTCTTAAATAACAAATATTTAATTTATTTAATTTTTTAGAACAACAGCTTTATTTAATTCTTAGATGAGTTAAATTTATTCATCTAATAATTAAAAAAATTAATCGGAAAAAAAAAAGGAAATGAACCAGAAAATAGCCTTTGGAAAGGGGAGGGGGTGGCGTTGGCGGGGACAGTCTGGCGTACTTATCTTTTGCACCTCGGATTTCACGCTAATCTACGATTGTACCCTTTTCCCTTCGCTTTTTTTACTTCCTTACCCTGCTGTTTCCATATCCCCTTCTACGAAACTTACTCTAACGGTATCCGTACTCCTTTTCTGCCAAAAATGGACCCTGCAGCACACGATTGGGTTTGGTCAGCCCCTTCCTTTTCCAGTTTTGCTTTCTGTTCATCTTTTCTTTGGGTGCTTTAATTAATTAATTTATTGATTTCATTTTTTTTTTCACCATCAAAATGTGGGTTTTATTCTTAAAATAGATAATAAAGTTAAGAGTAGAGGAGTTTAAAAGGATGGATTAAAAAAGGAAATTTTGAAAATAATGAAAAAAAAATCAATGATTGTTTCAAGTTGGATAGCAATGGATTTTTAAGGTGATTTGACATTTTAATTATTTTTAGTTTAATTAGATTTGAAAAAAAATTTGGGTTTAATATGTTATTTAATACCTAAGTTTGGTTTAAATGTTCAAATTTGATAACTGAATTTGGTTTTGATGTCCATTTCGTTATTTAAGGTTTTTTAAAATTTGATACTTGAACTCTTTTTGTGCCAGTTAATTATCCGACTTTAATGTTTAATTAGAACAAAAAAGTTCAAACACCCAATTGAATATTAAAACTAATTTAAATACCAAATGATATATTAATCCTTGAAATTAGAATGAAATTTTTTTAGGGCAAACTACAAAAATAGTCACTTTTATTTGCCTTAGATTATATTTTAGTTACTTACGTAATCCTTTTGTTACGAAATGGTCACTCTACCGTTAAACTCCGTTACCTTCCTAATGACAGTCCTACGTGGCAGTCCAAATAGATTTTAAATACCAACTTGGATGTCTAATTGCTATGATGAAAAAATGTTTTTAATTAAAAAAATTTAATTTGGATTGCCACGTAGGACATCCAAGTTGGTATTTAAAATCGATTTGGACTGCCACGTAGGACTACCGTTAGGGAGATAACGGAGGTTAATGGTAGAGTGACCACTTCGTAACAAAACGATAACATAAGTGATTAAAACATTACATTTCAAACATAAGTGACCAAAATGTAATATGACACAAACACAAATGAATGTTTTTATAATATACCCAATCTTTTATACCTTTAAATATTTTACAAAATTTCAAGTGAAATGAGGCTATTATTCTAAGTCATATTATTACAGGCTATACCAGAAGTTTACATTATACCAGATATTGCACATGGCTGAAAATAAAAATAAAAAGTTTAAATTTATTTTAAGACAATAATCCATTCTATAATATGTAGTAGCTTTTTTAAGGAAGTTTTTTAAAATGTTAATAGATGACAATTACAGAGGGAATTTATTGGATAAATATTTTTAACTTAATTTTTAAAAGATTACTTTGAATTATATAAATATATCAGTATATACACAAGTTTTGAGTCGAAAGTTGACTTAAAAAAGTTAAATTTGTGGATGATATGAAAAAAAAAAGTTAGAATCTTTGAAAATTTTTTGAATACAAAAAAAATATCATTTGATTCTTCTCTTTGGTTTGACTTTGATCCAAAAATTGTCTGGCTTGATCTTGAATGGATGTTGATTGCTTCAAGGGTCGTGTTGACTTGCTCTTGAAACGGATTTAGACATTTTTTCTTAAGTTGAAATGGATTGAAAGGCAACCTTCTTCAAAAACGGCTTTTGATTTGTTCTCCATGATTGAATTGGATCAAAAAGTGACTTTTCTTCGGAATTGATAGGGCGTTCTTCAAAATTTCTTCAAAGTCTTTAGCTTCTTCAAAGAATTCTGCAAAGATTTTCCAGGATTCTTGAACTTGAGTTTGTGTAGAATGCTTGGGGTGATCCCTTTTTATAGTGTTAATTACTCGAATAAAAGAGAGTTCTTGTAGAATTTAACTGCTCCATTTGATTCATCACATTAATAAAATAGAGTTACTGCAAAATTTAATTACTCCATTTAATTTAATTGTTCTACAAGAATTTAAATTATTTTTATTTATTATTTATCTTTTATTAAATTGTTCTACAAGAATTTAAATTATTTTTATTTATTATTTATCTTTTATTAATTTAATTAATTAGAGATAAAATAATAATTTGATATTATCACTTAATTATTTTATTTTTAATTAGTGATAATATAGAATTTTAATATTTATCTCTTAATTAAATTAAATTAATCAAATAAAATTAATTATGACATAAGTATAATATCATCCATTTTTATCATGGTAATTCTGACTTTAATGTACAATAATTTTAGCTTGACACGTGTTGTTTTTTAATTGGTCCAAGATTTCGTTGTTTACAAATACGCTCTCAAGACTTGATCACGAATACAAATTTAAAGTGCAACAAGTGAGCCATGAAATTTGATTTGATATGTATCATCGCTGGGATTTTTGATTGAGCATATATTTTTAATCTAAATTAACTGCATATTTTTTATACATATTTGTGTGTCACGGGTCGCAAATCAAAATTCGTCACGAATGCACACAAAACATTTCATGGAGGTCAACTGATTAAATAGGGTTCATTTGACCCACTTGAACTGGCCCGATTCAAGAAACACATAGAGAAGCTCATCAACTTGAAGCTTTGGTAACACTCCAATAAAACTAGAGTTACCAGGATACTTACTGTAAATCCTAATGGAAAAGATTGTCTAGACTTTAAATCCCTTAGGATTCTCATTTTATAAATAGGCACTAATCTCAACCGTTAATGTAATTCAATCAGCATCGTCAGATTTGGGAGCTCAACTATAAATAGAGGCCTTCTTCCTCATTTGTAATCATCCCATTGTATTCCATATTGATTTAAAGAATATATTTGAGAACATTTACTCAAACATTTTATGTGCATTGCTTTTTTGTGGCTTTCCAAGCTTTTACTGTATAAAACTTGGTTTCCAGTGGTGTCAAAAAATTACAGTTTTGGGACTCTATTTCCATAAACTGAGTCCGTAAATATTTAATACGAATATTTATGGAGATAGTGTATTGATGAATTTAATTTTGGTTAAATAGTTTAGCCGAAATTGTGATTAATTAAGGCCTAGGAACTAAATTGTAAAAGTCCAATCGCTATAGATTTTTAATTAGAAAAATGTTTGGGAACTTTAGTCGTTGAGACAAGGCTTGATAGTATGTTGCACCATGCCATGGCATTCAGATCTCATTGTGACGACATTCGAATAATGTCGCAACATCACATATTATTTCTACAATCTCAAATGAATTTTAACCTGTATTTTTTCCAATCAAACTCTAAGCACATTCAATTCATATTTCAACTAACAAATGCAATCCTTTAACATCAATTCATATAATTTAATACTTTATTCAACAATACAAAAATGCTTGATTACCAATAAGCTAACCATCTAATGTAATACTTTCAAGTCATATGCATTCATATCAATTTAATCAAGGCCATTAATATTGCAGCATATCACACCATTTCAAACCAAATTTAATTCTCTTTACAAGCCATATTCAATTAACCAAGCTTATACATTAACATCTAAAAACAAATGTGCATATAAACATAGTTATGTATCAAATACAACTCAACTTAGGTACATGCTGTATAACTAACGAAAAAAATACACAAACATTATTGAGTTAGGGACATTTGATTGGATGTTGAAGTTGATTATTAGAACCTCGAATTGAACCTAACCTGCTCACGAAAAACAAACTGTACGTTGAACGATAAAACTCAATGGTATTTTTATAATTCAAGCAATAAAATGCAAGTTAAGTCAATTATAAACATTCAACTAATATCCCATTTCATTCAACTAATGTGACATTCATACCAATTACAAATCAACATGCTAATTCTCTTTTTCACTAAGTATACCATTTATGCCATATGATTCCACCTATAAATGTTCAATTAACTAATCGAGTTGCTTTCGTAATGGTATGTCGTAAAGGAGAGCTCAGTCACCATACTATAGTGGAATGACTTCATGACTAAATAAGTTTATAATTAATAGGAAAAAAGCTGAAACTTAATTATAAATCAGTTAAGCCTCAATTTCATATGTTCAATTAATCCTTCCGCTAGCTCATTGAAACCAGAAATGAATTGCATGATGAATCAAATTAACAAAAATGAATAGAAATTGTGAAATAAGAGAAATAGAAAACATTCAGAAATGATTATGGTTTTCTCCGAAATGAGGAAATGGAGTCATTTGGAAATGAATATGGTTTTCTCAAAATGGAAATGGAAATAGAAATGAAAATGAAAATGAAAAATAATTCATTTGCAAATGAACATGGATTACTAAAAAATGATCAGAAGAGCGAACTTATGTTTTTGAGCTATTCTAAAGATCGAAAATGAAAATAAACCATTCGATCATAGTAAACAAATTGAATGGTGAAATATTAAATATATTTTCTTAGAAATTTTACCAGGGGTAAAATCATCATAATTTTATTTGGTGTAAAATTGAGATGAGAAAATTATTTATTTGAATATAGATATTGAAGTTTATTTGGAAAATAGAAAAACAGAATTGAGTTTGATCAAATTATGAAGCACTGGGTCGAAAACCCAAGAAGTACTTGTAATTTGACATGATATGAAATGGCCCCAAAATCCCCTAATGAAATATGAATGGGAGACAAACCTAGTAGGAATATTAAGGGATGTCGGTCACCCTACTCCTATTCTAAGTAGGAAGTTGTTTTTCTAGTTGAAATAAACTTTTGCAATTCAACAAGGGTTTTACTTTCTCTTCCTATAAATAGAAGATATCGGAAAGGCTATTTATAAAATTTAAGATATTGTTACTCTATAAAAAAGTAGATAGAATTTATTCTCAACTATTAAATATATTTTTCCATAATAACAACTCTGTCAGTTTCTATTTTGAGAAAAAAATTTTCATTTTCACCCCAAAAGAAAAGAAAATGGTTTCTATTTTCTATGTTTGATTCGATTTGATCGAGCTCACACTCGAGGCAATTCGTAGTACGAGAATAATGAAGAAGATCGTTTGGTTGAAAGTCGATAACAAGAAGGATCCGTCTATCTAAAAACACAGGTACAAATTCAGTCTAGGGTTTATTGCTATACATATCATAAATTGGATCAATTTTCAAAATCTTTATTTTCTGCTATGCAAGAAAATCATTTTCAAACCAGATATTTTCCAATAGTGCCAATTTCACCATCAATTGTTGCTTGTAACCAGCATTGGCAAAGAGTTTATATGCACTGGGATCAAAATCTTTGTCTCGATGAGAAGGAAAACTTTCATGCTCATAAAGGGATCTTACAGGCCTAACATATCTTTTCAATGATGGTTAAAAAACTTTTGATTCTTCCATGTTATTGAGGGGAAGAGTCAAAGCCTTTAAACCTTGAGTTATTTCATCATCTACGCTAGGAATAAGAGGTATGGTCTTTCGTTTTTGCTTGATGTATTTGATTAGGCTAACCACAATTTCTTTCGCAACTGAACTTTCTAGATAAAACTTAGCATCGACAAAGTGAGCTTTTGCTGTAGAAAACGACTTTGTATCTGCAACAACTATTTTGGCTTGACCGTTGTTATTATACTTGAAGCACTGGTGAAGAGTTGAGGAAACCACACCATTTTGATGGATCTATGGTCATCCCAACAACATGTTATATGTTGTCTTAGCATCAATCACATAGAAAAGTGGGTTTGATTCTATATCTCTAATGAAAAGTTAAAGCTTAAGTTTACCGAGAGCCTTTTGCCCCCATAGGCTGAATCATTGAATCATCAAGTGATTTTGCATCAACTTATTGAGAGGGAATTTCAAACATTTAATCGTCTTCAAATGAAGTATGTTAATAATTAAGCCATCGTCTACTAAGATCTGATTCACTTTTTGCTTACAGACGCATCTAGCAACGAACAAAGGCTTATTGTGAGGAGTGGATCTTAACAACAAGTCTCCAACAATTGTCATACTCAACTCCATATAATGAGCTTGAGTTGCTAACTCTTTAAAGTTCTTGGGCTTGATGCCTTGAAAAATATAAGTCAATCCCTAATTCATTCATTGGATTCACATGTCGAGATTGAAGATTCTGAAATTATTTCCTTACAATTCAGACTTAGATTCTTTCGGCGATGGTTGTAGTCAATGACTGGTTCATCTTTCCACTTTTGTACACCAATAAGCTTAATCATATTAACAATGCAACTGGTTGTGAAATTTGTTGAGAAATTCATGTCCAAGTTGGTTCCAAATACCAATTATTCCAAGCTTAAGGTCAGTGTACCAATCAAAGGCATTTACTTTTAGAGATCGGATAAATTGCTTCACTATGAGATCACCATCAATTCCAGCATTATTGCAAGTCTCCATAGAATGATCAACATGCTAGCCTGGATTACCTTTTCCGTCAAACTGTTGGAATTTGGGAGGTTGATAGCTCGTTGGCATTTTGAGGTAATCAATCTTGTAGGAATATGGCTTGGCATAGGTGTATAAAGGTTGAGTTACACAATCAACTTCATATTTGACAACTTTTTTTTATGAGCTCCTTAAGTTGATCGATAGTGACAACTTCACTGATGGTTGGTTGAGGATATTTGGCAACTTGCACATTGGATTGTTCACTAAGCTTTACTAGTAGATTTTCATGTTGAACTTCATTAATTGGCCTTTGATCAGTAAGATTAAGAAGCCATTTCATTATGAAGTCCATCTGTTTGTCCTTTTGTTTGAGGCTTACAGTAATACTCTCAATTGTCTTTGTTAGAGATGCCACTTGTTCTTCCAAGGATGTGGTGTTAGTTGTTATGACATTCATCACTCCAGAATCTGGCTTTGAAGGAGATGTTGGAATAGCATGGTCACTTGATTAGATGTCTTTTTCCATTGAATGATAAGCAGCGGGCTACATTCGATCCACGAGGAAAAGCTTCTTCTAGATTATGAGTTGGTGAAGAAGAATAGAATGGATTGTCACTAAGCATTGAAGAGGTTTGACCGAACAACTCCAAAAGAGTATTCGTCTTTCGCCTACTGCCATAAGGATGGGTAGGAACATTGATGTTTGATGATGAAGTCGAATGGGTTGTAGGATTGGCTTGAGCGGCCTTGCTGATGATGATCCTCTTTGAGGCCATCGCTACTATAAACTTTGATTTTTCGAGAGAAAAGATGAAAGGCAAAGATTGTCCCACTAAGCGTGCCAAAAATTTGTACACAAAAATTTTGAGTCGAAAGTTAACTTGAAAATTTTGAATGAAATTTATCGATAACTTTGAAAGAAATTTACAATCTCTAGAAATTTCTTGAATACAAAGAAAAATATCCATTGATTATTCTCACTAGTTTGACTTTAAAATTAAGTGACCAATACGTAAATTTACTAATGATTTAGTGACATTGAATATAGTTTACCCAATTATTATTAGCATTTCGACCGTAACTTGTCCTCCTACATCAGCTTTGTCAAAATCTCTTCAAAAGTACCAAATTTGGGTGACAACTGTCATAGGCCAATTTTGGCCATTACAAAATTAAAACCCATTGTCCATTTACAAATTAAGTCCAATTTTTAATTACAATCTCACTAGCCCAATATCCCTCATTAAACCCAATAAGGCCCAACCTAAAACACCCTACCCGTGACCCATTACAGAGACCCGATTTCACTAAACCTAACCCGATTGTCCCCCCACTTGTCTTTGCCGCCTCTGACTCAGCAGCTGCTCCACCGCCAAGGTCAAATCCACCGCCCATGTACCTGCAAAACATTTACACGGACAAGACAGAGAAATGATGGAAAAAATAACAAGTTGTAAAATAATAGTGATGGCTATAAAAGCCGATTTAAAATTCGATGTAAGGGGCTCGGCATTTTCATTATACAAAAAACGATAGATTTTTCAGAGAAAGCACAATCCCAGCGAGATTGAAGCAGAAAGCCTACCAAAACAGAGAACCAAAACACTAAGAGCAAAAACCTAAACATCTAAGGTAAACCCTCTGTTTTTACGACTCGATTTCTTCATTTTATGCAAAAATAGTTCTTATCTCATCACATAGATTTAATATTTTAATAAAATAGTAAAAAAAATAAAAAAAAAAAAAGATTTTTTACCTTTCCGGCCACCGCACGCGGTGGCCGGCGACGGCGGCGACGGCGGCGGCCGGTGACCGGCCGGCAACCGGACGGCGACCGGTCCGGTGACCGGGAATCGCTCCGGTCCTTCCCTCTCTCCCCTCTCTCTCTTCTTTTTTTTCTTTCCCTCCCCTCAAATGATTTTTTTTTCATTAATTCGGGCCTTTTATAGCCTTCTAAAACGACACCGTTTTGGGGGCTATACTCAGGCCTCAAAACGGTGTCGTTTTGAGGGACCCGACCCGAGCTCCGACCCTTACCCGCTAGGATCCGCGCGTTATTACGTCATAGGGGATATTTGCTATCTCGGTCCTGCCGCATTTTCTTTAATTTGCAATCAAGACCTATGTGCTTTGCAATCGGGCCCAGAAATTTGTCCCGAATTCTATTTTGATCCTCCGTGCTGCGCAGCGTTTTGGGACTTCGGGGAAATTGCTGTTTTGGCCCTCCCAGGTTTCACCCGTGTTCTAATAGGTCCTCTTACCTATCTGTATTTTAAAATTTGGCCCCAAAGTTTATGCCCGTTTTCAATCAGGTCCTTATTTAAACGCTGCGTTTTAAGCAGCTCGGAAAATTGCTGTTTGGGCCCTCCTAAGTCTCACGCGCGTTCAAATAAGTCCCTTTCGTTTATTTATATTCTGAAATTCGCCTCAAACACTTCCTCTTGAATTCAATTTCGCCCTTTTTTTTCTTTTTATTGTCATTTTTTTTTAAAAATTTTGATAGTATTATTATTATATTAATTATTATTTTATCTTATTATATGTGCATGTAATACCATTATTCTATCATATTATTATTATTATTATTATTATTATTATTATTATTATGCCTATTTCTATTATTAATAATATTAGTATATATTACATGTGTATATATATATACCTCATACATATAGTATTATTTTTATATATTATTATAGCTATTATTGTCCTTATACTTATTATTTTCACTATTGTTATTTATTATTTTATTTAGTATTATTATACACATATCTTTTCATACATGTCATTTTATATATTCTTATGGTATTAATGCATATTTATCCTTCTCTTTTATTTTAAATATTATCTGTTATTTCTCCTAATATCTTAATTTTACATTTTAATGTACCTTTCCATTAATCATTATTTCCAATATTTCACAATAATCGTATTAATTTTCTACATCATTTTTGAAAGATTTTAATACAAAGGCAATGTTTCGGTGTTTAGAAATTCGATAAATCGTACCCTAACGTATTGGGTTTCGATTTTTTCGTCTAAATCTAAATACTCGAACATCCTTCTTAAAATACAAGTTTAAACAAAAACCCTATATACGCCTAATTCCTATTTTGAATGCCATCACCACTCTCGTTTGCATCATCCTTTGTTGTCACATTCCCTCCTATTTTTATTGTCATTTCACCGTGAGTTTTACAAATTACCTTCTTCTACACAAAAAACGTTCTTTATAAAGGCAATATTCTGTATTTAGATACTCGGGAATCGTACCCTAACGTATTGGGCCGCGATTTCTCGTTTAAATCTAAATAACCGAATAGCCTATTAAAATAACTATATAATTTTCCAAAACTTGTTCTCGAGAGTCCGAGATATTGCGCCCTAAGGCATTGGGCGTGATATTTCGTGATCTCGATATAAGACTTTCCAAATCAAGGCAATGTTCGGTACTTAAGAATTCGAGAAATCATTCCCTAACGCACTGGGTTCCGATTTTCTTCGTTTATTCCAAGTATTCGAATATCCTTTCAAAATAAATACCCAAATTCTAAATAAGAGGCGATTTTAGCCTTAATGGTCGAAATGTCGTATCCTAACGTATTGGACGCGACATTTTACCTTAAGGCAAGCTAGCCTTTGACTTACACTTTCAATTTATCCCAAAAGATTTTCAAACAAACAAGGATCGTATTTTGAAAGTTTTCCAAGTTTTCGAATTATTGACTTCAAAGATTTCAATTAATCAACGAGGTACCGGTTTCCGGGCGTATCGGGGGTGCTAATCCTTCCCCGTGCGTAACTGACTCCCGAACCTATTTTTCTGGTATGCGGACCAAAATTGTTGTTTTAATAAATCAAACAGTTTATCAAAAACAACCCCCTTTTGAGGTGACCGATCGCACCCTAAAAAAGATCGGTGGCGATTCCAGTCCTTGAAACACCTTTTAAGTCGACGTCCGTTTTGTTTTCACAAAAATGGTATCGACAGCTTGGCGACTCCACTGGGGACCTAAAATGAGAGTCGAACTTCAAGTTGATTAGTTTTTGTCTTTCGGTCAAAATTCTAAAATTTGTTTCTAATATACGATCCATTCACTACACTCATCGCTTTTACGACATGGTTTTCATTATTTTACTGCCGGCTTTTATATCTCTGCACATTCCATTTGCATGACCATCGGGGTCACACCCTTTAAGTGGGAGTGAGAAACTATGCCTTCGTGAGGTTTTCACCTCTGCATGGGCTAGTGGACTGCTTCCGGGATACATCCGTACCTATGTCTTCGTGAGGTTTTCACCTCCGCATGGCCATAGGGAAATGTGTCCCCCTGAACCGAACTCGATCCATATGAGCCTATAATGGGTGAGGATTGAGGAATCTGCTGGTTCAGGTACCTTTACTCTAGAACCGAGCTACATCTACTGAGCCTTAGAAGCCCACCCTAGGTGAAGTCAGGCCAAACCCTAGAAAAATTACCCTAATATGCTCTATTTATTATTGTGGTACTGACATGGTTCTGTTTTGTTTTGTTCATGATTCCATTGCATCGCATAGTCATAGAAAAGAGGCGTCAATTCAGGTTCGGTTGCTAAATAGAGCGCTGATCATGGAAAAGGGGTTTCTTGATAGAGTGGAAGAAAATGCGACCGTCCGAAAGTGGTCCGAGGAAACATGGCAAGAGAAAGGAAATAGTTTGGTAGAGGGATATACTTCAGAGTTATGGGACTTTACCAGCATCAGTGTAACACAAAATGATCTCCGAGAGCTGAGAGAGATATGGGTCAGCTGGGGCGACGAGGCCAAGCAGCTGTTTTACTATAATTATGGTGATCTGCCTTACTTACTCGATATTAAGGTAGATAAGCACCTATTTCGAGCCCTGACTCAATTTTGGAACTCAGCATACAGTTGTTTTACTTTCGAGAATGTGGACCTGGTACCCACGGTGGAAGAATACACCACCTTACTTCGTTGTCCGAAGATACAGACAGATAAAGCCTATGTCAGGGTGGTCAACGTCCCAAGCTTTGTGAAGAAATTAATAAATATCACAGGCATGAGTGAGCAGTGGGTCGTAGCCCGAATTCAACAGAAAGGCGAAGGTAAGTGTATTCCGTGGAAGAGTTTGAAGGATCTGGCCCTAACGCATCCTGACATGAAAATAAGAGTTGATGTGTTCGCCTTAGGCATCTACGGGTTAGTGATCTTCCCTAAAGCCCTAAGGCATATAGATGAAGCAGTTACTGATTTATTCGATCGACTAAGCAAAAGAGTCGATCCAGTCCCTGCAATCTTGGCAGAAACCTTCAGATCATTGAACGCATGCCGAAGAGCCGGCGAGGGAAGATTTATAGGGTGTACACAGCTTCTGCTAGCTTGGTTCCATAGTCACTTCTGGAAATTAGAGAAGCCGTCCTATCGAGCTTGCTATGTGGATTATTCTCCGTTAAAAGATATAGCATCCACACCAAGACGGGACGATATTTCAGAAGAAAAATGGATGGAAATCCTTCAGAATTTGCAAGTCGAAGATATCAAATGGAAAGCTCCATGGCTGACTCCTGATCAAATTCTATATCGTTGTGGTGACTTCGACTGGGTTCCTCTTCTGGGGATATGGGGAGCTATTGGATACGCTCCACTGCTCGTATTGAGACAATATCAGTCAAGACAGTCTGTGCCAGCTACGCAAGGTTTAGCCCAAAGTGAGTTTGTGTACAGAGGCGAAAATTATAAACAGAAAATTCGTGAGATAGCGAAAGCTTGGAGCAAAACTTGCAGGATGAAGAGATTTGCTGCAAAACCAATGTCAACCTCTGAGTACGATTACTGGAGAAGTCAAAGAGTCAATGATAATGTCCTCTTGCCAAGTCAAGAAAATGCTCGGCCTTTAGAAGAGCATCTGCGAGTGATCCCATCAGAATTGGACGTTATCAAACAAGACTTTGAAGAAAAGAGTCGAGAATTAGGAAAAAAGATAGAGAAGCTCGAAGAGGAAAAGATGCAATTGGGATTAGACGTTGATATCCACAAGCAGGAGGCTGAGAAGCTAAGAAAGGGGAAGAGTAGGGTCGAAGAAGACTTAGACGATTTGAAAACGCGATACAAGAAAATTTGTAGGGCCAGAAGGACTGCTGGTTTGGGTAAGACGTCAGAACAGTGGAGACAAGAAGTCAAAGAGGAACAAACTAAGGCTAGTCGTTGGGAAAGGCAATTTCAGGAAACCCAAGCACGAGAGGATACACTAAAAAGAAGTTTGCTAGAGAGCCAGAGTGAAAAAGACAGGTTGCGAGCTCGGGTAGCTGACTTGGAAAAGTCCCTGTATCATCATCGCAATCGTAATTCCGTGATCGAGCTGAAAGCTAGTTTAAGCAAAATCGATGAGTTAAAAGTGAAAATAGAGGAGTCAGAGAGGGCACTGCAAAATGCTGAATTACGAATTGAACTCCTTGAAGCGAATAATGAACATTGGAAGGAACAGCTCCACTACTCACAGAGTCAGGTTAGAGATCGCGATCACGTCATGGGGGAAGCCTTGATTCAAATTCGAGAAGTCGCCGAGCATCTGCAAATCCTAGCAGCAGAAGCTGACATATTAAGCTTAAAGTTTGAGTCAGTATCAGATCGTGGCCGAGACTTAGCTTGGCTTCTCAAAAAAGTTAAAACCCTAGGAAATAGGGCCAAGTCGTATATGTAATCATCTACCTTATGTAAAGAAGTTCGTTTTCTAGAAAAGTGATCTAATAGAATCGAATCAAGAATTAACGCCTCTTTCTTTTCATTCATACGCAGTGCATCACATTAACCTGCATATGCATCCATAACTAATATTCATATGGCATCTTTCGCATTCATAAGGCATTCGTACATTCATTTCATGTAAATATATCATTATCATTCACTAAGGCCCAAAATCACACGATTCGCAGTTACGACAATATAAAGGCTGGAACTACATCATTCGTATAGAACACGTCGGCGAGTTAGAACAATGGAAGCTGCATTTAATGAAAGAATCGAAAGAATGGAAAGAATTCAAAAAGAACTACAAGAGCAACTAGCCAAATCACAGCAAGAGACGAGGGATCTGATGGTGAGATCGCGGGAGGAGTCACTAGAACAAAAGGACCAAATGACTAAGATAATGGAGATGATGTCGGCCTTAGTCAAAGGGAAGGGACCTATACAAAACCCTGAGGTTGTGAATCTTGATCAGGATCCCCCCTACCCTCCTGGGTTTACTCCGCCTTACGCGATACATAGAGGATACACGCAAGGGGGACCCGCGGGCCTGGAACAACGGCCTGTAACACCTCCTCCTGTAGGACAGGGGGTATTCGTGGCAAACCCAGGAACTGCTCCGATGGATCCACCTGTCCCAGACCTAGACGATCCTGCAGAAATCGCTAGGCTAAGGATAGAGGATCATGAAGTCCAAGAAAAATATAGAAGTCTGGAGGAAAGACTTAGAGCGATAGAAGGCATTGAAGTCTTCTCGGCACTAAACGCTAAAGAACTTAGTCTGGTACCTGATTTGGTCATCCCTCCAAAATTTAAAGCACCGGATTTTGAAAAGTATGATGGCTCGAGATGCCCGAAGGCACATCTCATTATGTTCTGCCGAAAAATGACAGGCTATGTTAATGAAGACAAGCTGCTTATACACTGTTTTCAGGACAGTTTGACCGGATCAGCTCTCCGCTGGTACAACCAACTCAGTAGAGAAAAGATTCGAACCTGGAAAGATTTGGCAGCGGCATTTTGCGAGCAGTACAAACATGTCTCCGATATGGTACCCGACCGCATGACACTACAAATGATGGAGAAAAAACCATCAGAAACTTTTAGACAATATGCGCAGAGGTGGAGAGACATCTCGGCTCAGGTAGAACCTCCATTGACCAAGACCGAGATAGCAGTCCTGTTCATCAATACCCTGAAGGCGCCATTCTATGATAAATTAGTCGGAAGCGCCACAAAGGACTTCTCGGATATTGTCATATCCGGTGAACTAATAGAAAATGCGGTTAAAAGTAGAAGAATGGAAGGAGAAGGTTCGAAGAAGGCAGTGCCTATGAGAAAAAAGGAGCAGGAAGCCCACATGGTGGGAACCGGAAACTGTTATGCTCCTAGTCCATATCCTAATCAATTTCGACCTCGAAATTACCCACCACCAAATTTCTATCATCCACAAACCCCCTACTACCAAACACCATCCCCCTACCCTTCTTACCCTGTCTATGCAACCAACAACCCGAGGCCAGCCGCCGTGTTTCCTCAAAATGCCGGCCCCACCCAAAGTCAACCCAGAAACGAACCAAGGCCAGCAAGGCCAAACCCCGAGAGACCCCAATTCACCCCCATTCCGATATCTTATGGGGAACTATACCCCAAGCTTTTGGAAAAACAATTGATATCTCCCCATTACATGGCACCGTTGAAGCCCCCGTACCCAAAGTGGTACGACCCAAATGCTAGCTGTGCATACCACCCGGGGAACCAGGGGCACTCTACAGAAAATTGCATCGCCTTTAAACGAAGAGTCCAAGGACTAATTGATGCCGGTGTTTTGCGCTTCGACGGTACCGGTGGTGAAACCGGGAACCCGTTCCCAAATCATACTGAAAGAAATGTAAGCGCAGTGGAGGAGATAAACGATTTGCAAACTAGAAGAGTTGTTTCAGAAATAAGTTCACCTTTGCAGAGAATCTGGGAGGTGCTGCTTGAAAAAAGATTACTCTGTCGTCTTAAGGGGGTAACCGAGAAAAGAAATGCGAAAAGTCAAACTTTTTGTGACTTTCATGAAGTCGAAGGACATAACATCCAGTCTTGTGAGCAATTTAAGGAACTACTCTAAGACATGATGAACAACAAAGAGATTGAAATCTTCAACGGAAGAAGAGAGGCCAGTGAAAGAGAAATTTATGCCTCCGATGGTCAATCATCGGATCTCCCTTACACCGCTGAACGACCACTAATAATCTACTATGATGCAAGGAGAGAACCGGTAAAACCGAAAATGATAATTGATGCGCCATCACCTTTCCCGTATAAGGATAGTAAGGCGGTACCTTGGAAGTACGATGTCAATTTTGTCACTCCTGAAAGTGAAAAATTCCAAGGCACGGCTGAAAATATCGGAGAAGTTGGTCATTTTACCCGGAGTGGAAGATGCTACTCCAAAGAAGTTGAACCAGCAAAAAGGAATAATGATTTGAAACAAAAAGGAAAGGCACCCATGCTTGAGGCTGAACCTGAATCTGAAAGTCCGCCTGAACGGCAAGAGACCAAAAAACCTGTGAATGAAGAAGAAGCACAGGAATTTTTGAAATTCATTAAACATAGCGAGTACAACGTGGTCGAACAACTAAGTAAACAGCCTGCACGTATTTCGGTAATATCCCTGTTATTGAACTCAGAGCCACATCGAAATGCCTTGTTAAAGGTATTGAATCAAGCCTATGTAGCAAACAATATATCGGTCGAAAAGCTTGATAGATGGATTAATAACTTGAACGCAGATAATTTCATCTCCTTTAGTGATGATGAAATACCACCGAACGGTAGAGGCTCCGTGAAGGCACTGCACATAACAACCCGCTGCAAGGGATATATAATACCAAACGTGCTTATTGATAATGGGTCAGCACTTAATGTTATGCCCCTGGCCACACTTTCTAGAATTCCGATAGATTTGTCCTATTTGAGGCCGTGTCATTCAACGGTAAGGGCATTTGACGGAACGAGACGAGAAGTTGTAGGAAAAATTGAGATCCCTCTAGAAGTGGGTCCTTATGTCTATGACGTCGAGTTCCAAGTTATGGACATCACCCCTTCGTATAATTGCCACCTGGGGAGGCCATGGATCCATTCGGCTGGGGCAGTTCCATCATCCCTTCATCAGAAAATAAAGTTTATTATGGATGGTTGCTTGGTTACCGTTGAGGGTGAAGAGGATATTGTTGCGTCTATCTCTGCAGACACACCTTATCTCGAAGCGAACAAAGACGCCGTGGAATGTTCCTTTAGATCCTTTGAGTTCGTCAACGCCACATTTGTGGCTGAAGGAAACAGAATTCCCGTGCCTAGGCTGTCGAAGAATACTAAAATGGGAATCAAGCTGACGGTAGGGAGAGGGGCCCGAGCCAGGAAAGGTTTGGGAAGACATCATCAAGGGATCGTCAGGGCCTTAAAACCAATACCTCATAAAGCCCGATTTGGTCTAGGATTCCAACCAAAGGCACATCATTTGAAGAAACAGTGGAAGAAGGAGCAAGAAAGAAGGGTTGCGAGAAATCTAGGACGAGAGCCGGAATGGGAACCCATCGAGTACCCCCATCTGTCAAGCATATTCACATCCGCTGGGATCATATATCCAGGGCAAGAGAATGAACACAGCCCACTGCTACTCGCTGAGAAGGCTTTTCAGAACATTTGTATAAATGTCGTTGATGAAGAAGTTGGTACAAGTAAAAGTGTTTCGAGGATACGCCCTTGTCCCCCAGGTTACATGTTGAACAATTGGACCGCTGAGGATCTTCTTGTGGTCTATAAGTCTTCCTCAGAGTAATGTCCGATATTCACTTTTTGTGTCCCTAAATATAATGGGATTCTTTTGTAAGAGCTGTCGTCTGCTCTTTATCTATTAAATGAATGTTAATGAAGAAGCATTTTGTCATAACCTTTCGCATTTGCATTTACTCCATAATTATTCTTCCATTTCACGACTTGTTCTTACACTTACCTCACACCATACCATAACATTTTGTTTGTTGTTGCCAATGCTTGGATGTCTCTCTATAGTTTTTCTTTTTATCCAATTTTCAGGTGTTCAGATACCAATGACATGAACGAGCCCGTTACCAATCTTGAAATTGATTTTGAGAGGACTATTTGTTTAGGAGAATTCGAGGATGGGGGAAATGCCGAAGACTATGTCTCGTCTCCTGACTTGCTAAGGTTGGTGGAACAAGAGGACAAACAGATTCTACCTCATCAAGAATCTGTTGAAACAATAAACCTGGGCACTGATGAAAATAAGCAAGAAGTGAAGATTGGGACCTCACTCTCAGAGGACACCAGGCATCATTTGATTGATTTGCTTCATGAGTACAAAGACGTGTTCGCATGGTCCTATCAGGATATGCCGGGATTGGACGGGGATATAATAGTTCATAAGCTCCCGTTGAGACCCGAATGTAAACCCATTCAACAAAAATTAAGGCGGATGAGGCCTGAAATGCTGCTGAAAATAAAAGAGGAAGTCAAGAGGCAATTTAATGCAGGCTTCCTACAAGCTTCCAGATATCCCGAATGGGTGGCTAATATTGTCCCAGTGCCAAAGAAGGATGGTAAAGTGCGAATGTGCGTGGATTATCGTGACCTGAACCGCGCAAGTCCTAAGGATAATTTTCCCTTACCACATATCGACACATTGGTGGACAATACGGCGAAGCATTCATTATTTTCTTTCATGGATGGATTTTCGGGGTATAATCAGATCAAAATGGCTCCCGAGGATATGGAGAAAACCACCTTTATAACGATGTGGGGAACGTTCTGTTACAAGGTGATGCCATTCGGGCTCAAGAATGCCGGGGCCACGTATCAGAGGGCCATGGTGACATTGTTCCATGATATGATGCATAAGGAGATAGAAGTCTATGTTGACGACATGATTGCTAAATCCCGAGGAGAAAAGAAACATATTGTGAACCTCAAAAAGTTATTTGAAAGACTGAGAAAGTTTCAGCTGAGGCTTAATCCAGTTAAATGTACATTCGGGGTTACCTCGGGAAAGTTGCTGGGCTTCATCGTCAGTGAAAGAGTCATCGAAGTGGATCCGGAAAAGATAAAAGCCATTCAAGAATTACCACCTCCGCGCACACAGAAAGAGGTCAGAGGATTTCTGGGAAGGCTAAACTACATTGCCCGATTCATTTCTCAACTCACCAATCAGTGTGACCCCATCTTCCGACTCCTTCGAAAGCACAACCCTGGAGAGTGGGACAAAGAATGCCAGGAGGCCTTCGACAAAGTAAAACAATATTTGTCTAGCCCCCCTGTGCTAGTGCCACCGACTCCAGGGAGGCCCTTAATTTTGTATCTAACTGTGTTTGAAAACTCAATGGGTTGCGTATTGGGGCAACATGATGAGTCGGGAAAGAAAGAGAAGGCGATATACTACCTCAGCAAAAAGTTCACAGAATACGAGGCAAGGTATTCGTCGATTGAAAAATCCTGTTGTGCTTTGGTTTGGGTAGCTCGGAGGCTCAGGCAATACATGTTGTATCACGCGACATGGTTAATCTCAAAGCTGGACCCGATAAAATATATGATGGAATCACCCGCACTCTCGGGGAGAATGGCCCGATGGCAAATCCTCTTATCAGAATACGATATCGTCTATGTGAACCAAAAGTCGGTAAAAGGGAGTGCAATAGCTGATTTCTTGGCGGCTCGAACAACAGAAGAATATGAGCCCCTGAAATTTGATTTCCCGGATGAAGACTTAATATGTATCACAGAAAAAGAGTGTGAGTCATCAAAAGGGACACCTTGGAAAATGAGCTTTGATGGTGCATCGAATGCCCTGGGACACGGAATTGGAGCAGTCTTAATATCACCGGAAGGAGATCATTACCCTTTCACTGCTAGGCTTAATTTCTTCTGCACCAACAACATAGTAGAATATGAGGCTTGTATCATGGGACTTCGGGCAGCCATTGAACGAAATATCAAGATCCTAGAGGTATATGGGGATTCAGCCTTGGTGATCTACCAAATCCGCGGAGATTGGGAAGTAAGAGATCCAAAGTTGATTAAGTACAGCTATCTGGTGGCTGAATTGATCAAAGATTTCAAAGAAATAACTTTTAATTACTTCCCACGAGAAGATAACCAACTGGCTGATGCCTTGGCCACTTTGGCTTCCATGTTTAAAACAAATAGAGAAGCGGAAATAATGCCCCTCAGGATGAGCATATACGAAGTCCCTGCACATTGTTATAGCATTGAGAAAGAGGCCGATGGACGACCTTGGTACCATGATATCTTAGAGTACATCAAGAATCAAACGTATCCTGAACAGGCAAACGAGAATGACAAAAGAACAATCAGAAGAATGTCAGTGGGATTCGTTCTTGATGGAGACACCTTGTACAAGAGAGGTAAAGATCAGGTGCTTCTGAGATGTGTAGACACTACTGAGGCTAAGAAAATACTTGAAGAAGTTCATGAAGGAATATGTGGGACCCATTCCAACGGTTTCACTACGGCCCGGAAAATCATGAGACTCGAGTACTACTGGTCGACGATGGAGAGCGATTGCATTAGCTACGCAAGAAAGTGCCACAAATGTCAAGTTTATGGCGACAAAATTCACGTAGCTCCCTCGCCCCTTCATGTTATGACGTCTCCATGGCCCTTTTCAATGTGGGGCATGGACGTTATAGGGCCGATTTCTCCCAAAGCTTCTAATGGGCACCGATTCATTTTCGTGGTCATCGATTATTTTCGCCAATGTGACAAAGACCGCTGTCTGTAGATTCTTGAAAAAGGAAATCATTTGTCGATATGGTTTACCTGAAAGAATCATCTCAGATAACGCCTTGAATTTGAACAACAAAATGATGACAGAAGTGTGCAAGCAATTTCGAATAAAGCATCATAATTCCTCGCCATATCGACCAAAGATGAACGGAGCTGTTGAAGCGGCTAACAAGAATATAAAGAAGATTATCAGCAAAATGACAGAGACCTACAAGGACTGGCATGAAAAGCTGCCATTCGCTCTGTTTGCATACCGCACATCTGTGAGAACATCTACAGGGGCAACCCCTTTCTCTCTAGTCTATGGGATGGAAGCCGTGCTACCTATTGAAGTTGAGATACCGTCCCTACGAGTCTTAATGGAATCGAAACTCGAGGAGGCAGAATGGGTCCAAGCTCGATACGATCAGCTGAATCTCATCGAAGAAAAACGTTTGAAGGCAATCTGCCATGGACAGATGTACCAGAAACGGATGATCGCTGCCCATGACAAGAAAGTAAGGCCAAGAGAATTCCATGAAGGAGAACTCGTGTTGAGAAAGATCCTCCCAATACAAAAAGATTCGCGAGGAAAATGGGCACCTAATTGGGAAGGACCATACGTCGTGAAGAAAGCATTCTCTGGTGGGGCCTTGATCCTTGCAGAAATGGATGGGAAGGAGTTACCAAATCCAGTAAACTCCGATGTTGTGAAGAAATACTACACTTAAAAAAAAAAAAAAGAGGAAGAATGATCAAGGTGAAAACCCGAAAAGGGCGCCTTGATCAAACACAAAAAGAATACGTTAGGATGAAAACCCGAAAGGGCGTCCTAATGAAGCAAATCTGGGTCCAAGGAGCAAAAGCAATTTGAGCAGTAGGTCAAGTGACAAGGTTATAGTATGAAGCACTTCCAAACACTCGAGATCTTCTACACAAGAAGTCCTGCTCGGAAAGATTCTTGACTGAGAAACGTGGCAGAGTTCATGCATTGAATATCTAGAACATTTGTATCCACCAATATGGTTCCTTTTCTTTTATAACACTTTTATCTTTGGCGAACTTTCTTTGTTTGTTACCTTTGAAATTAATGTGAAGTCTCTTTCTTGTACCTACTTGACCATTTGCATGCATCTCATTATATTGTTTAATTGATAAAAAGTAATATGACATGCTCTGAACGAAAGAAATGTTGAGCATTACTCGGATAGAAAGCTTGATAGGCACAAGAGTCTCAAAGCAGGAACAAGAGTTCAACGTATACCGGGCAAGTGATATCTGGGAAACGCAGATTACTTGTAAAGCTTAAAAGATGGATGCAAAAACTGGGAAGGAACTTAAGAATCCTAGCGTTGAAAGTAGATCATCATGATAAGCAAAATAGGAGCTCGGAAGCAAGAACGAAAGCTCAGATGGGGCAAAAGAATGCTATCCAAGAAACAAAGGTTACTCGTGGAATTGGGAAACGAATACGAAGTTTAAAGGAAAGGGTCAAGAAATAATGAGATCAGATCGCTACAAGAGTCGTGATGAAAAGAGATCATGACAAACAAAATGCAAGGCACATAACATGTTCATATAGGCATAAATGCATTTAAGGCAAATAGGTGCATATCATGATAACATTATGCATAACATATATAGATATTTCAGCAGAACAAGGGGTTGCGATGACAATTGCATCCAAATTAAAGAAGAAGACACTTGAATTCCACCATGTGAGAAATTTTGGGTGATTTTAATTTATGTTTCAAAAATCAGCTCATATTGCGAGAAGTGAGCTGAGCCTCAAGACACGTTGAGGTACTTTTAATTTTTGATATTGACTCATATTGCGAGAGGTGAGTCAAATCTCAAGTCACGACGAGATGTTTTCAACATCTGTCTTTTAATTTATGTTTCAAAAATCAGCTCATATTGCGAGAGGTGAGTTGAGCCTCAAGAACACGTTGAGGTACTTTTAATTTCTGTTCATTCAACTCATATTGCGAGAAGTGAGTTGAGCCTCAAGACACGTTGAGGTACTTTTTCTTTTTTCAAAATCAACTCATATTGCGAGAGGTGAGTTGAGCTCGTTTAATTTCTGTTTTTAATTTATGTTTCTTAAAGTCAGCTCATATTGCGAGAGGTGAGTTGATCTTTTTCAAATTCTGCTTTTTAATATCTGTTTATTCAACTCATATTGCGAGAGGTGAGTTGATCTTTTTCAATTTCTGCTTTTTAAATTTCTGTTCATTCAACTCATATTACAGAGATGAGTTGAGTTTTCAATTTCTGTCTTAATCTCTGTTTCTCAAAGGTTAACTCACATCGCGAGGGATGAGTTAAGCCTCAGACCTCATGTCCAGATATTTTCAAACTTTATTCTTTAAAGAGTCAACTCATATCGCGAGAAGTGAGTTGAGCCTCAGTTTGCACACTGAGGTACTTGCAATTTATGTTTCAAAAATTGACCCATATTACGAGAATGCGCGGGTCGATCAATTTTTGATTTCGTCTCAATGAAGGATAAAGTTGCAAGAGAGCCAATTGAAGATGCAAAATTTGCCTCTTTGAAGTTACAAGGGACCCAATCAAGGATGTAGACCTTGCATCCCCAGTAAAGTCGCAAATGCGCAGATTGAAATCACAAGTTCCCTCCTCCTGAAGTTGCAGCAGAACAATTTGAAGATGTCAAGATCTCGTCTCTGAAATTGCAGAAGAGTAGCTCACGAGGTTCCCATATCCCCGAAAAGAGATAGATCAAGGCTACAAGGCATATCTCTCAAGTTGCAGTGAATGGAACCTAAGCTACAACATGCGAGGGACTGGAAGGAGACTACCGAACTGGAGTACCGGAGAAGTCAAGATTTGGCAAGGCGGGGCAAAATTGGCCTTTCTTTATGTCTTTGCTCTATTACCGTTGCACGACAATGAGCAAAGAGGGGCAGCTGTCATAGGCCAATTTTGGCCATTACAAAATTAAAACCCATTGTCCATTTACAAATTAAGTCCAATTTTTAATTACAATCTCACTAGCCCAATATCCCTCATTAAACCCAATAAGGCCCAACCTAAAACACCCTACCCGTGACCCATTACAGAGACCCGATTTCACTAAACCTAACCCGATTGTCCCCCCACTTGTCTTTGCCGCCTCTGACTCAGCAGCTGCTCCACCGCCAAGGTCAAATCCACCGCCCATGTACCTGCAAAACATTTACACGGACAAGACAGAGAAATGATGGAAAAAATAACAAGTTGTAAAATAATAGTGATGGCTATAAAAGCCGATTTAAAATTCGATGTAAGGGGCTCGGCATTTTCATTATACAAAAAACGATAGATTTTTCAGAGAAAGCACAATCCCAGCGAGATTGAAGCAGAAAGCCTACCAAAACAGAGAACCAAAACACTAAGAGCAAAAACCTAAACATCTAAGGTAAACCCTCTGTTTTTACGACTCGATTTCTTCATTTTATGCAAAAATAGTTCTTATCTCATCACATAGATTTAATATTTTAATAAAATAGTAAAAAAAATAAGAAAAAAAAAAGAGATTTTTTACCTTTTCGGCCACCGCGTGCGGTGGCCGGCGACGGCGGCGACGGCGGCGGCCGGTGACCGGCCGGCAACCGGACGGCGACCGGTCCGGTGACCGGGAATCGTTCCGGTCCTTCCCTCTCTCCCCTCTCTCTCTTCTTTTTTTTCTTTCCCTCCCCTCAAATGATTTTTTTTTCATTAATTCGGGCCTTTTATAGCCTTCTAAAACGACACCGTTTTGGGGGCTATACTCAGGCCTCAAAACGGTGTCGTTTTGAGGGACCCGACCCGAGCTCCGACCCTTACCCGCTAGGATCCGCGCGTTATTACGTCATAGGGGATATTTGCTATCTCGGTCCTGCCGCATTTTCTTTAATTTGCAATCAAGACCTATGTGCTTTGCAATCGGGCCCAGAAATTTGTCCCGAATTCTATTTTGATCCTCCGTGCTGCGCAGCGTTTTGGGACTTCGGGGAAATTGCTGTTTTGGCCCTCCCAGGTTTCACCCGTGTTCTAATAGGTCCTCTTACCTATCTGTATTTTAAAATTTGGCCCCAAAGTTTATGCCCGTTTTCAATCAGGTCCTTATTTAAACGCTGCGTTTTAAGCAGCTCGGAAAATTGCTGTTTGGGCCCTCCTAAGTCTCACGCGCGTTCAAATAAGTCCCTTTCGTTTATTTATATTCTGAAATTCGCCTCAAACACTTCCTCTTGAATTCAATTTCGCCCTTTTTTTTCTTTTTATTGTCATTTTTTTTTAAAAATTTTGATAGTATTATTATTATATTAATTATTATTTTATCTTATTATATGTGCATGTAATACCATTATTCTATCATATTATTATTATTATTATTATTATTATTATTATTATTATGCCTATTTCTATTATTAATAATATTAGTATATATTACATGTGTATATATATATACCTCATACATATAGTATTATTTTTATATATTATTATAGCTATTATTGTCCTTATACTTATTATTTTCACTATTGTTATTTATTATTTTATTTAGTATTATTATACACATATCTTTTCATACATGTCATTTTATATATTCTTATGGTATTAATGCATATTTATCCTTCTCTTTTATTTTAAATATTATCTGTTATTTCTCCTAATATCTTAATTTTACATTTTAATGTACCTTTCCATTAATCATTATTTCCAATATTTCACAATAATCGTATTAATTTTCTACATCATTTTTGAAAGATTTTAATACAAAGGCAATGTTTCGGTGTTTAGAAATTCGATAAATCGTACCCTAACGTATTGGGTTTCGATTTTTTCGTCTAAATCTAAATACTCGAACATCCTTCTTAAAATACAAGTTTAAACAAAAACCCTATATACGCCTAATTCCTATTTTGAATGCCATCACCACTCTCGTTTGCATCATCCTTTGTTGTCACATTCCCTCCTATTTTTATTGTCATTTCACCGTGAGTTTTACAAATTACCTTCTTCTACACAAAAAACGTTCTTTATAAAGGCAATATTCTGTATTTAGATACTCGGGAATCGTACCCTAACGTATTGGGCCGCGATTTCTCGTTTAAATCTAAATAACCGAATAGCCTATTAAAATAACTATATAATTTTCCAAAACTTGTTCTCGAGAGTCCGAGATATTGCGCCCTAAGGCATTGGGCGTGATATTTCGTGATCTCGAGATAAGACTTTCCAAATCAAGGCAATGTTCGGTACTTAAGAATTCGAGAAATCATTCCCTAACGCACTGGGTTCCGATTTTCTTCGTTTATTCCAAGTATTCGAATATCCTTTCAAAATAAATACCCAAATTCTAAATAAGAGGCGATTTTAGCCTTAATGGTCGAAATGTCGTATCCTAACGTATTGGACGCGACATTTTACCTTAAGGCAAGCTAGCCTTTGACTTACACTTTCAATTTATCCCAAAAGATTTTCAAACAAACAAGGATCGTATTTTGAAAGTTTTCCAAGTTTTCGAATTATTGACTTCAAAGATTTCAATTAATCAACGAGGTACCGGTTTCCGGGCGTATCGGGGGTGCTAATCCTTCCCCGTGCGTAACTGACTCCCGAACCTATTTTTCTGGTATGCGGACCAAAATTGTTGTTTTAATAAATCAAACAGTTTATCAAAAACAACCCCCTTTTGAGGTGACCGATCGCACCCTAAAAAAGATCGGTGGCGATTCCAGTCCTTGAAACACCTTTTAAGTCGACGTCCGTTTTGTTTTCACAAAAATGGTATCGACAACAACCACAGTGTGAACTTTAGTGGTGCGATCCCAATACGATCTAAAATGATCTCACCCTTTGAATTGATGAAAATAAATTTAAGCCATTCAATATATCAACTCAATACTTACTACTTATTAACGAGTGACTCATTATCCTTTTACATTGGAAAGTGAGTTTTTGACTTAAATCATTAAAATGTATATTATGTGCAACTATGACAGGAACTGAACAAAGTTAAAAACCTAAATTTTCAAATGATTTATCTTTTCCTTTTTTTCCATTTAGGGACCTCTTTTTCTTTTATTTATTTCTTCTTTTAATTGTTATTTTTCTTTATCTCAATTCTTAGCTTCTTTTATTCTTTTCTCAAACTTTTAAAAATAAAGTGTATCTATTTAATTATTTTAAAAAATCAACATAATTAATTTGTAATATGTTATATTTTTATAATAAAATTATTTAACACGTTTTCTTTTTTATAATAATTTTTTATAATTTTTATACTAACAAGTAACAATAACAAATATTAATTTTAAAGAAACTATAATTAAAATATTTGGTTATAATAAAAAATTATTTAATATATAATAAACTAAAAAAATTATTTGCGCTCCGAAGGTCGAGAGGCTAGCGATTAATTCTATTTTTGAAGATCACCGCCTGCTTGCTCTACCTAACGAGAGCGAAAAAGTTATTTCATCAATCAAAATCAATCTTTTCAAAATTAGACTTGTAATTGGTTAGGGTACTAGTTCAAAGATAAGGGTTGAACAGATTAACCTGCAAATCGATACAAACCGGTTGAACAAGATTAAAAGAACCAATTGAACTATTTTTTGTTCTCTATTTTGATTTTTTTTAAATTTTTAATAATTTATTTTAACGAACTGGACTAACTGATCAAACCGAGAATTGGTGGTTTGACTGGTTTGACCACTGGTCTAGTTTTGAATAATGAAAAAAGAAAAAGAAAATATATAAGAGAAAATATACTTTTATTTTTTTATCTTTTTTCTAGGTCAAATTTTAAATAGTGTTTTTAAATAGAATTAATGGTTCAGCTAACGGTTAAACTATTAAAGGTATCAGTACCAAAATGGAAAAATGCATAGTTTAAGTACCAATTTGTGAGTTAATCCTCTTTTAAAATATACTTAATGATTTGACTAACGAGGGATCACTTGTGACAAAAAAAAAATTCAAATATCAAAAAGAAAAAAATAGTAGTTTAAGTACTGGTTTATAGTTTCAATCTATAATAAAAATACAACATTAAAAATGATTTTGCTCCTTAAAAGACCACTAACATGTGGCAGAGTTTTAGAGGTTTTTAAAAATAATTTTAAATTCTAAAAAGTAAAAAAAATATATATATAAAATTGATTTTTTTTAATTTTGAAATAAAAAAATAAATGAAAAAAATAGAATGGTCCTCACACATTAAGAAAATTTGAATTTGACCATTTTGACAAAGATTCTTTGATAGTTTCAATAGCTTCCTTATTACCTGTCGGCGCCAATACTCTATCATATTGTCTTCCTTATACCAATGACACACAATAAAAGATGTCCCGCTTCAAATATTAAATTATTACAAACATTAATTCAAGTAATTAGTTTAATAAACTAACTCACCTGAATACATACAAATCAAACTCACACTGCCTTATAATTGATATGCTTTGGCTAAGACATAACATTGTGCATAATTTGAGTACTATTAGTTGACACAATCCTAAAATAATAAAAAATTTAGTAACGTTGCGCCTTATGATCATTCATTAGAATGCGGGAATTATTATTTACATAAAAACACAATCCTAAATAATAAATAAAATCATAATTATTATGTTTAATGAAAAATAGGTATAATATCAAATCTAGTCCTTAACGTTTATATCTTTTATTAAATTAATTCTTATTCTTTTTTTAATTGAATTTGCTCCAATTCTCTTAAAAAGAGTCAAAATTGTCAAATTTGACCATCAACCTTTTTGAAAATAGATCGAAAAATATTTTTTAAAGAGAATATTAGCTAAAATGTTAAAATTTTAAACACGACAACTTACATAACAATCCATGTGCACTCCGTACTTATTCTTTTATATATTTTTGTTTTTATTTTGATTTATTATAAATTTGTATTTAAATAATTTTAAATTATTTACTGACATGATATATAAGACAAATTATATTATGTTAGCATAACATGCATATAAATTATCATGCGAGTTGTCAAGCTAGCAATATTAAAAAATAATATTTTAACAGAATTTCAAATGGCGTAGACTAGTTAAAATTTCAAATATAATAATTTTGGAGTTAACAAAAAATACAATATATTTAATAAAGGATGGAAATAAAGTATTTTTATTAATATAAAAAAATTGAATGCAGTGTTTTTTTGCGGATAAAATAAAAGAAAATGAAAAGAAAAATATTAAACATATTGAACTGCAGTAGTTTGTGTATGTGTCCCTTTTCAATGCAAGGCAGCCGCGGGAATCACTAAAAATGGCCAAATGAGACAAAAGGGGTAAATACGTCATTCAACGACGCCCTCCCTTTAAAGTACAAATCCTCGTTACAGCTCACAACTGTAACAAAATACATCCACCTCAAAGCTCAGGAGTTGCACAGCTGTAAGGGTATTTTCGTAAATAAACCAAAACGGTAGCCCCACTTTGCAGCGAATTTTAATTGCATTAAAAAAAAATCCATTGAAGATCCAACTTTGCCCATCCAGAAACCCCCCATTTTTTTCCACTCCGACGACTTAAAAAAAAAAAAAAAAAAAAAAAAAAAACCTCTTTTAGCTAGAGAAAGAAAATCAAATAAAAGAGAAAAGAGAGAGAGAGGGGGAGGGAGAAGAAGAGTAGCAGGCATTAATGGCGGAAGGAAAAAAGGAGAAGAAAGCGACGAACGAAGAGAGCGTGAAGCTGTTTGTTGGTCAAGTGCCGAAGCACATGACGGAAGCTCAAGTTCTAGCAATGTTCGAAGAGTTTGCTTTGGTAGACGAAGTCAACATCATCAAAGACAAGGCTACTCGTGCCTCTAGAGGTTCAACTTTCTTTTTTCTTTTGTTTTAAGTTTATTACTATTATTTTTAAAAGTTTTAAATCTCTCACATTGTTCGTTCTTCTTTTAGCGGTTGTCTTTTTTAGTGATTTGTTTGATTCGTGTAGTTTGGAGTGAGATTTGTCGTGTTTTAGTGTGGTTTGTGGTGTTTGGAACCCTAATTTTGAGGTATTTTCTCGTTGCTTTTCTTTTATGTTGATTAAGGGTGTTGCTTTGTTATATGCCCGTCAAGAGAAGAGGCTGATAAGGCGGTCAATGCTTGTCATAATAAGAAGACATTACCTGGGGTTAGTTCAACTTTTGAATTTCTTTTCCTTTCATCTTGATGAATTTATTGCCACATTGTTAGTTATTATTGTCAAAATCTAGCTGGTACCGTCCAAAGTTTTTCTCCGCTGATCTTAAATTCTTAATGTATCGTACGTTCACAATTAATTTCACACTTTTAGCTTATTCAGCGTCTGACCGCAAAAGTAGCACCTAACCGCTATATCTGTCCACTCTATTTCACTATTGATCTGAGGCAGTCAAAATTGTTACTGCATTTTAAACATTGTGGTAGTGGCATAATCTCAATATTTACTGTTTTTGATGCTGAAAGCTTGCATTGTATGACATTATTTCTTAAGCTTCCATTAAAACTACCTTGCAATTGTGTTCCCTCGCATTTTGTAAGGAACTTGGTAGAAGTTCTTTTCTGCTTCATTGTGCTGATTAAGGTACATGCAAATAGTGCAATTGTAGAATATACGAGCATATAAATTTGATAATTATTTGTACTTGCTCATTGAAGTAAATCAATGTCTTGAGTTTTAGAGACAACGGAAAACGAGAAGATCACAGCATCAAAGTCCAGCATGCTGTAAGCTTATTTTTTTAACACCTGGTTGTTTTCTGATGAAATGAAGTTTTGAGAAATTTTACTAGTATGTATAAGGTTAAGGCTAGGGGTTTCTATGCTAGGTATCATTTTAGCAGAACATTATTTCAGCGAGAAACAAGGTGTTTAATGATTTCAACCATCAAATATTAAGAAATTCAAATAATTAAGCAAACAATAGGTATTGAAGTTATAGTGATAGGGCGTCACATAAGGCTGACTATTCCCCAGTTCCCCCCCCCCCCACAAGTAATCTCCAGCTATTTTGCATGTAATCACATTATGTCAATCGACACCTATCATAACTGATTGACCTGCTTACCATCTTCGAGTGAATAAATGCATGACTTATCATAAGAATTATTTTGTAATCGAAAACAATGAGATAGCTGATCAAATGAATTGGTCTGGTTAGTAATTTCAATGTAATGGGTAAAAAGTGTATGACTTGAGTGAAATGAATGAGGAGATACTGTGGTTTCGGAAATAAGGGGAAGTATTTGTGCATATTAATGTAAATAAGAAAGTGCTTATCAACAGAAAAACCTTTCAACGCTTATAAGGTAACATCAAAATGAGCTTCTCCCAGTCAGACTTACGCCCCTTAGTTCCGTTATGTGCCTTTTTTGCTGATCATTGATCGTTTTAAACTATGGTTGAAGCACCTTTCTGCCCTTCTCTTCATGCAATGGTTGTTTATTTTTACAATACAAATGAGCTGCTGTAGCAAATTGGAAATGTTATAATGTCTAATCTGGAAGTAGATCAGGACTTTATTCTCCACAGTTAATAAAAGAGATGAATTTCTTTATGTAGCTTGACAAATCAACGAGTCTGAAAAGAATTCATGATTTCATTGTAATACTGCAATTCAAAGTATGTAAGCATAGTTGATAGTGCAGCAATTGGAATCCTCTTTATATCATCTCTTGTACAAGTTATATTAGATTTGATAAATTTTAAACAAGAGCAGGAGAATCGCATAGTTATGCTTGAGCATAGATCTAGCGATCTAATCCAAAGAAAACCAGTGTTCCTTCTGGGAACAGGTGTTAGTAGAATTTGATTGACTAAAATAAATTGTATTTTTACATCAGTTTATCCTAAGATGGTACTAGTGTGACTGGATAAACTTATGCCACAAGTTTTGCATACATTGTCAGTCATATTTGCATTTTATTTTCATGATTGATCATTGTGCATTCTGTTATGGTGGTGTAAGATATGCATCTTTATACAACATAGTGTATCCTTGAGCTTGGGCTTAGAGTGGTTAATCACTCGATTCTTTTCCTTCAAGCCTTTAACTAAAAATTTGGTGACAATTAATCCAAAGTACTTCATTGCAATCTCCTATGTCTGCTATTGTATATTTTGTCCATAGTATTACTTTTACCATGCCAGTGTTATTACCTCCCTGATTAGGACTCATCTTTCTGTTGTTTTGTCTGATTCAGGCATCTAGTCCATTGCAAGTGAAGTATGCAGATGGCGAGCTGGAAAGATTAGGTATGCGTAACTTCTGTACATTAATTGCTTATTATTCTGCCTCCTATGAGGTTGGAAGAACTTATTCTCATTCATCTTTTGGTAATGCTCTTTCTATCAAATCCTTGGATAAAATGAATAATCATCTTTTTTTTACTGCCTGCTGGATTAAGAGCACAAGCTCTTTGTTGGCATGTTGCCAAAGAATGTCTCTGAAGATGAAGTTTCTGCTTTATTTTCTAAATATGGAACCCTAAAGGACCTACAGATTCTAAGAGGTTCTCAACAAACAAGTAAAGGTACTTATTCTTCGATCTTGTTTCTTTTTGGTTTATTATTATTATTATTATGTAGAAAATATGAGAACCACTAAATTGCATTAACAATAAAACCTAAACCACAAGCTGATTTCAATATGTGAATTGTAGTTTTGTTGGTTTCTTTATTGCAGGCTGTGCCTTTTTGAAGTATGAGACAAAAGAACAAGCCCTTGCTGCCCTGGAGGCCATTAATGGAAAGCATAAAATGGAGGTTGGTATATTTTTAGATGTTTCTGCTGTTGAAAATCAACACATTACCATGAAGCATGTTCTGGGTATCTATTCCTGTTTTATATGGTATGCAACGGTTATATGCTGACCAGCTATCTTACATAGTCATTGCTCATTCATAGGGATGAATGTCATCAAAATTTCACTTATTTCATGATATTACGTTGGGAGAAGTCTAGTTTCTAAAGGTTCGGATACCAACCTGGAAATTTTTGCATTTGCATCAAAGGCTGATGTCTATAGCTTGATATCCCTATTATGTATTGTAAGCCACAAAACAGACCTCACTGTTATAGATAATAGCATGCTGCATCTAGAATCAACATTGTCAAGCTAGTGGGCTCTCTTTGGAAGTCAATAATCTTTTATCTTCATCAAGATACACTTGGATTATGTCTGGAATTTTGTTCTAGACCCTAGTGGTTTGGAAAATGCATATATACAACTTGAAGTCATTGTCTTCATTAGACTTTGTTCTTGTACCAGATAATCAGTTTTTATCTGGCATCTCTTTAGCTTTGGCACCGAAATCTTAGTTAAGGATGCCGTGGTCATTTGCCTGAAATAGCATCTTATTGTTATCATGTATGATAGTGAGTTAGACAGTTAGTTATTCTATTAAAACTGGGGTACTATCTTCTGGTCTTTATCTTCTGCTGTTTTAGGGTTCAAGTGTCCCTCTCGTTGTCAAATGGGCAGATACAGAAAAGGAAAGACAAGCTCGAAGGGCCCAGAAAGCCCAATCCCAAGCTTCGAACATGCCAAATGCTGATTCACCACATCCTTCATTGTTTGGAGCCTTGCCAATGGGATATGTTCCTCCATATAATGGATATGGATATCAGGTTGGTTTTCCTTTTCTTTTTCTGGATTTTTAAATTTCTGAACAAACTCATTAGTGATTCTGTCTCCTATTAACTGAGCTATGGGGACTGTCCATTTTTTGTGTCATGATGCTTAGCTGAGCATCTAATATCTAAATATGATATATCATCTCATTATTTATTTAGGCTCCAGGAAGTTATGGACTTATGCAGTACCGCTTGCCACCAATGCAGAACCAACCTGCGTTCAACAATATGATTCCTCCTGTGAATCAAGGAAGTTCGTTGCGAGGAATCACCCCTGATCTTGCTCCCAATATTGCTCCTAGAAATTATGCTGTGCCTCCTACAAGTTATGTGGGCTCAGCTTACCCAGCTGTACCAGGTCTTCAGTACCCCATGGCATATGCTGGGGGGATCATGAACCACCGTCTGTTGACTGGTTCACCTGGTTCAGTGCCACAAGCAAACATAAACAGTAATTCTTCATCATCTTCCCCTGTTAGTACAAATTCAGGAGGGCAGATTGAAGGTTTGCTATCTCTGGTCATCTTGGTTTTTGTTGTTCTTCCAAAAATAGATTCTTCGTTGTAGTATGTTATTAAATAGTGTATCCTCTGACCTAGGTCCACCTGGTGCAAATCTATTTATTTATCACATACCTCAAGAATTCGGTGATCAAGAGTTGGCTAATGCTTTTCAAGGATTTGGCAGGGTCTTAAGCGCAAAGGTTTTTGTTGACAAAGCAACAGGAGTTAGTAAATGTTTCGGTAAATGTGTTCTCTTTTACCTGTTAATCTGATATGATTGTTAAGGAGTTTTATCTCTCAACAATCTCTTTTTGCAGGATTTGTTAGTTACGACTCTCCAGCAGCGGCTCAAAATGCAATAAACATGATGAATGGCTGCCAATTAGGTGGTAAGAAACTCAAGGTTCAGCTTAAGAGAGACAACAAACAAAACAAACCTTATTGATTGGGAGGTGGCAGAAAATCTTTGTAACATTTGGTCAGACGGAACTTGGATATATTGACTGACTGGTATCAGCCTTTCGGGTGGATTGAGGATAAGCTGTGGTCATATGTTTCACTCCATCCTCCTTATAATTGCTTCATGGGATCAAATTCCCAGAAACTTGTAATCTATGGCACATTCCATGCCTATGCAATTTGTATTCTGTGTATCATTGAATTCCATTTAGATACTAAACATTAATTTATTGATTTTTCCTCTAGAACATCTGTTTGTAGTATAATTTTGCAGGGACAACCAGGATACAACATTCCTTTAATGTATTTGTTTCCACTTTCAAATAACTTGTTCTCAACAGTTTTGAATTTTTTTTCCTCAGCAAGATGCATTCTGAGAGTTTATTCAATATCTCTGCACTTCTCTTTTGTTCCTTGGTGAAACTTCTTTTTGCTGATATTTTTAATGATTCCTTCAAGCTATCTGAAGTGACCTGACATTCAGGTATTATGAAATCATTTATGCATAGCGGTCTATCTTTATGATTTTTGCATTAGAACTTTTTTCAGTTCTCCTTCCATATGTTATCTGCATTGCTGTCCCTTGCATATTTTTACTGGAATTATGATTTATCATTTAGCTACTTATTTCCCCTTCATTGAATTTAGTTTCTACATATTTTACTAGTAATTGAGATTTGTAAGATTTTAGTTGTACAACTAACATCTACCGTACCTATCTTTATCTTCAGTAGCTTAGTTCAAGATGATGGAGATACATTATCTAGATAGTTACTATCCAGTTTTCTTCGTTGAAATTTGGAGGTATTTCTCATGCTCCGCTGTTTCAGTTGAGCTTTTACCTGCTTGGTTATATATCTGTTTGTTGCAGGGTAACCAGGGACCGAACATCTTCGGTATCACTTGTTGCTTCCATGTTGACTATTGTTTGTACTGGGATCGTGAAGCATTACTGAAAATTAAGGTATCATCCATCTCATTTTTGAGAATCATTAATTTATCATTGTGACATCACTAGGATTAAATTTTACGTTCTGAGGAGCAGTCACTTTAGTTTGACAAGCCTCATTCAATAACTATTCCTGACGTGATGAACCTTCTTCCTCGCATTTTATATCTCCTTTGATACTTGCTTATTTTCATTAGTTCATGACTGCGTTAAAATGATTTTTATTTAACCATCATTGTGTGGTTAATGGTTTCTTGTAATACTGCTAGTTGTTGATCAAGTTGATATAAAGGACTAAATCTTGAAGTGCGCAATTGGTCATGTTCTTGACATGCGCTATTGCACTGTTCCTTTCATTTTCCGTTCCTTCCATACGTGTCTCTCTTCTTTGTCATGCATGCCACATTGTCCATGTTCCTGTGGGTGCTGGTTGCAACCCGCTGCATCGTTGGTTTTTTGTTAAGTAGGGACTTTCTAGAAGCAAAAAAGGCAACGAAACGTCATTTGTTTTATTCAGATTTGAGTACTAGTGATATAAATCTGTTGGCTGCTTGTGACGCCCGGACCCTTCTTTCATAATTCTTTTCCCCTTTCGTGCTGGTTCGGTCCTGTGATTGTATCAAAGTTTAAATCTTTCGGTGGGTCTTCATCATTATTAACCTTATCTATACTTTTCCAGATTCTCATATCTCATTGAAATAACAGAAATATTAAATTATTAAATAGCCCATGCTTGGTGAAGTAATGATCCATCTCTACCACTCTACCACGTTTTCTATTATTTGATTTGTTGGGAGGTCAGCTGGTTCGATTTCCAACTGGTTACAAATTGAACCAATATTCTACGCCAAACTCATCTGTTCTCAGCAGTTCCATTTCCTTTTCTTGTTTACCTACTAAATTATTAATTCTAATCTTAGTTCTTAGTTATTCAGATGGGTATTTTTTGTGCTTGATTGTATTTGTAATTTAAAAAGTTTATTTTATTTTCTTCCGTTTTGGCATTATTAGTCATGAAAAAGGAATTTAAAAATGGATTGACAGGTTTCACTCAGGGAATAAATTAATTCCATTTATAAAAGAAAGAAAGAAAGGTGGCGCAAGAAATCCCAGAATAAATAAAAAAAAACCCCCCCGAAACTCGCTTAGTCAATTGTTGAATACCATCAAGCAGCTTTGCCGGTTTAACACGTGGTTGATTTCAGACGAAATCATAAACTGCCATAAAATAAATTCCAATAGTTTTTTTGGGTAAACTACTCAAATAGTCCCAGTATATCTATATTCCTAATTGGTCACTCATTTAAAATAATTGTTAGTTTAGTCACTTTTGTTAGTTAAATTTCTTGTTTTAGCTACTCCCACATGATATTATTTTGGTTGATATAATAATAGTGTTAGCCTTTTAAAATCTTACACAATATGTAAATTTGATTTTAATCCTAAAAGTCCAAAAAAATATAATTATAAAATTTTCAAAATAAAAAGTAAATAAAATTTCAAAAAAAATATTAATTTTCATCAATTGTTTTGATTTTTAGATTTTTGTCTGAAAAATATATTTTGTATAATATTTTAAATATCAAATATTTATTTTATATTATAAAAATTTAAAATTCATTTCAATTCACACCATTGTACTTTTTATTGTGAGATTAAAATTAAACCAAACAAATTTAAGTACGAACTGAACTATAATGAAATCAAATTTAATTTATCTTAACTTTTCAATCGGGATCAAATAAAAAATTATTATTTGAAGTGGATTAAACAATTTTTTTTGTTCAACCTTAGGAGTGAGTTGGTCTTGCAATTCAGAGTTGAAATCTATCTATCTATATATACTAATTTTTGGATTTTTAACCAAAAAAGAAAAAAGAAAAAGGACTTTGGTTTTATTAATGCCGGATTAAGTGTTGAAAACACATACAGAGAACATGATTTAACTATAAATAACAAAATACTAGATAAGTATAGGGGGTCTAGTTGAAGTAATCTCATGCCATTAAATTTGCTTAGGATTGAATCTCCTTGTTACTCTTGCCATTGCCTTGATTACATACTTAAAATTCACAACTTGGCAGAAGAGCACTTTTTATTTTTTTTGTTAATTTTGAATTTTATGTACTTTTTATTTGAAATCTTTATAATTATAATTTTTTTAATTTTTTAGGCTTAGGACCAAATTGATACAAAATGTAAACATTAAGAGAGAAATTGTTATTTTTTTTTAGAATTAGGATCAAATTGACATAGTGTATTAATATCAAGGGTTAAAACTATTATTATACCAATCAAAATAAATCCACATCAACATTCTATTTGTATGCGAGTAAACTCGAGTGACTATTTATCATAGTTTACTTTTATTTTTTATTGATGAACCCATGTGATTTTTTAGTATACATTCAGTGCACGTTATGCACTAAAACATCTCCATCCATCCCTTTTAGTTTCCCACTCTTTCATTGTATGCTCCATTTCCCTATATTATAAAATCATAATCCTCTTCATTTGGGTTAACCTCTTCTCTAAGTTTATTCGTCTTTATAATTTTTTTAATGGTATTTAAGCTTGTTAAAGTTTGATTTTTATTATTGATTTTTTTTTTATAAAAGGACAAGTGTTTTGACAAAAAGGGAAGAAAATTGTTGGATGAGTGATTGGGTAATGGTAAAACACTTCTTCGTTTGCATAGGGTCAAATATAGCAGTAACCAGTAGTTTGCTCTTTTTTATTTTTTATTTTTCTTTTGTGATCAAAATAGACCCCAAACATTGGTCATTGTTGGATTGATTTTTTTGTGTGTGTGTGAATTAAAAATTAAAATATGCTTTTTATATTTGTAATTTAGTTTTATTTATTTATTTTTAATTTAATTTTTTTATTTAGGATTTAAAATTTTAAGTTTAGTTGTTACCACCAATAAATTTCTTTTATTAAATTTTATAGGGTGATGTTTTGAAATTAAAAAAAAAAAATACACTTGAAAGCCATATAATAATAAAAAATAACGTTGAAAATATTAATGATGAACTTTTTTTTTTCCTTAAAAATGCCTATTTAAACTCATGATAAAATAAAGTTTTTTTTTTGAATAGTGTTCTTAAGAAAAATTGTTGTTAGCTAGAACTATTAACTATTTAGACTAACTAATGACGTTATAAAAGTAGGGAGATAAAATCATGTTAAAAATTAAAAACAATAGATTTAATCTTACGTTTTAGCATCGTCTAGGGATTAAATTGAAATTTGACCATTATCTTATAATGTTGATTAAAGCAACACAAACCTAATAGAAATGAGAAGCTACATACATGCCAACTTCTAAGACTCGAAGTACTAAATAATAACATTATAAAAATATATGAGACTAAATTATATTAAAATTAAAGTAGAAAGATTAAATCTTATCTTTAAGCATAGTAGAGGAACTAAAGCTAAAAATTAATCATTATTTTAAAATGTGAGGGGTGGAGATGGGTGCCCTCGTGTCAATTAGGGAAGGACCTTTCGATTAATTTTTCAAAAAGGAGAGAAAATCTCTCCCATGGCATTTTTTTTTTTTCATAAAATTCAAAATTTAAACTTTTCACACGAGAGATGGTAAAATAATTTAGGCTCGATCCTCATAGTTTTTTTTTATCACACAAGGGACGGTAAACTTTTCACAAATATAAAATCCGAGTTTGTGTCAGGGCTAGGTTTTGACCAAAGTCTCACCACTTGCCCTAAAAATTATGATTTTGTAACTAATTATATATATTAGAACATTTACAATATTTTAATTATTTTTATGTCTTTAATTAAATATTTTAAAATTTTATAATATGTATTTTTATTTATTTTTTTAGAAATTAATATAATATAAAAATTAATTAATATTTCAAAATGGCTAGGCATGAGTAGGGAATTTTATTTTTTAAGGGTTGGAATTGGATATTAAAATTTTAAATAAAATCGAGTTAAAGGCAACATCGAGTTGGATTTGGGAGGAGTAAAAAAACCACCTTACCTAATCTCACTCCGATACCATCTCTCAGACTTTACTTGGTAGAATAAAAAAAAAAATTAAATAGTTAAAAAATTAAAAGAGTAGAAAAATAGAAAGATAGAAAATATAATTTTTTCAGTGGTGTGCTTGATAGGATGGCTTGGAAAATAGTTTGTTAGTTGAAATAATAAAATTGAGTTATTAAAATCTATAATATTTTAAGTTTGAATCCCATCATGTACAAATATTTTTTTTAAAATTTTATATATAGATACAAAATTTCCAGGATAATATCTATTACTTCGTCGAAGTAAGTGATTTTTAGTAAATTTTCCACTAAATTGGGACACAATTAAAATGTGACATTAACTCCATAAAAATTTTAAATATTAATATAGATACATCTCTCTCTCATATTTTTTCTTCTCATGATTTGTTTTTATACAATAAGATAAAAAAAAATTTAAGGGTGCAATTGGTCACCTAACTATGCTCGCATCACTAACGTTTGAATTCGTTTCTATTACTCGCCGTTAAATTGATAACGGAAAAAACTTTTTCTAATTGGTATAATAACACATTAGTCCTCAATACTTACATATCTAGCAATTTGATCCTAATTCTAAATAATTCAATAAATTTAACCTTTTAGTAAATTTACAAATTCTATCAATTACAACTTTTAAAAAAAAGGCGTTGTAACATATTTATAGCTGTGGAACGCCTATGTTTTAAAAGCTGAAAGTTTCAGTTAGGAAATTTGAGGATCAAATTGATAGAATTTGTGAATGTACATGGTTGAATTTTATTAAATTATTTAGAATTAGAATCAAAGTGATAAAATATGAAAGTATTGAGGACTAAATATGTTATTATACAAGTTATAAAGAAAACTTTATGTTTTTAATTTAACGGCTAGTGACTAAAATAAGAATGAATTCAAATGTTAGTGTCAAAATTGAAAATTTTTAAAATTGAGTGACCAAAACATGAATGCAAGCAAAATTAGAGGACCATTTGTATAGTTTACCCAAAAAAAATCATCCCTCCTATACCATTTTCTGTCATTTTCCTTCTATACAAAGCTTTCCATTTTCTTTATTCAACCAAACACAAACTGTTTTTATAGGCTAATTGTATTTCATATTCACTTGTTTTACCTTTAAAACAGGAACAAGTAAAATGTGGGGCGTCGCCACTTTGCTTCTGGAAGATTTGGTTTAATTTTTTTTATTTAACACATTTTCTTCCTTCTAGAAAAGTAAAAGGCAGGCAGATTGGTTCTGAATTAAATAAGGTTTCAAATTTAGCATGCCAACAATGCCCACAGCCACACTCTCTTTTTCTTCTTTATTTTAATATTTTAATATTTTAATCCATCAATCCATCAGCTATTGTATACAAAAGTCCTCTCATGTTATAAAAAGAGAGACTTGAAAACAAAACAAAAGTCAGTATTGTGCTTTTTTGTTCATGTTTGTTCTTTAGTGCTGTTATTATATTATATAATGAGTAAAGTTATTGATATCTCTTCTTACTTGCTGTTTGAAGCTACTGGTGATTCGGAATCTGGGTGTTGTTTTGATCCTGCCATGTCTGTTATTAACCATGATGATGATGATGGTGGTGGTGGTGGTGGTGGTGGTGATGACGATGATGATGCAGAGTCATGTAGCTGTGATACTACTACATCTGATGTTGTTCACGGTGTTAGAGAGGTTAATAGGTTTGAACAGAAAACAAATGACGACGACGACGACGACGACGACGACGACGATGATGATGATGGGGAGGTGGTGGAGATGCGAAAGGAGGTTCGTTTGCATAAAAAATGCAGGGATGATAGGCGGTTCAATGGAGGAGCGGCCAAAGACAAGAAATCATTTACTGTTGATTCAACCAAAACCCCGAAAGAAAAGAACAGGTTATTTTGGGAAGCTTGCCTAGCATCTTGAAATGATTCTTAAGCTGTTTCATATTTATTATATCTGCAATTACCATTAAGTGTGTTATAATTGAAAATATATAAATAACTATTCTTTTTTAACTCACTTTCTCCTTGCAACTATACAAATTATCGGAGTTTGAGTGTATTTAAATATATTTTTATTAATTAAATTATAATTAAGAAATCGGTTTAATATTTTAGATAAATTTTTTCGATTTGTCGTATAGAATTTAGTGTAATTGGACTCCAATTCTTAGAGAAAGGTGAGAAGTATAATCGCATTGGTAATTATAAATAATTATACTCAAATTTAATTACTCAAAATTATTTTTATCCAATAATAATATATTTTAATTTTAATATATATTATTTTTTAAAAATATAATTATATGTTATTTTACTAATTTCGTTTAAATAATTTGAAAATTTTATTGATGAGAGATAATTTCTTATACATTTTGACCTAATAAATAGTTGACTAAATTAAATTATATTTATTATTAATTATTTATATTGTGCCAATGATCCACCGATGATAACAATGTGTATATGTTTATTGTTACAAAGAGATTAACTCAACAAATATGGTAAGCTAAAGTAATTAGATAACATTGTTTAGGATGTTTATTTTTCTTATTAATTTTATCAGTAATCGTATTTTTAAATATTTTTTTTAGATTGACGTATTATATACAATAAACTGATTTTAAGTTTTGTTACTTGTTTAAAGAATTTTTTCTAAAGCTCTATCAATAATTTTTATAATAATTAATATTTTTCAAAATTTAAATTTATATAGCATAATTACAATGTAATTAGAAAATTATAAATTTTCATAATTATAAGAGAGCGTGTAATTATTACTCACATATTTATTAATTACTCTATGATGTTTAAACACCGTTAATAATCTTTGAGTTTTGTTTTGTTTTTTTTTTTTTTTTTCTTTTTCTACGAATATGATTTATTTGATTATTCAAAACTTATTCTTAGAAATAGATTCCCTAATTTTTGTGGTCTAAGATTTATTTATTAGTTAGTCTTTTTTATTTATGCGATGCATGAATATTTGTAATAATATTTAAATTTTCAATAGAATCTAATATTGTAAATTTTATTTTATATACATTAGCTCAAATAGTAAGTTGATTCTTCTGTCAAAATTTTCATTTATTTCTGCTGTTAAGTGGTTACATATTACTGTTTGGTTGCTTGAATTAGTCCATCCACGTAAAAAAAATATTCATTTGGCTTGAATTAATCCCTCTATATTAATATGAGGTATACATAACACACTAAGTGTCGCTGTCTGGTTTCTTCATCAAACATATTAGCACTTAATAGTAAAAATAGATGGAATTTTTAATAGAAAAATTAATTTACTTTTTAATCTAACGTAGAAGGACTAATTTGCTCTTTTTTCGAATAGAAGGAGCAAAATGCAATCTAACTTTTAGTACAAAGACTTCCATTATACATTTACCAAATTTTAAATAAATAAAAAAATGTTCTAACCATTTATCTGATTGTAGCTTGTTAGCATAGGTATTCATCGTCGTGTCATTAGCCAGATTCAAGTATAATATTGATATTAATATAATTATTCAGGTTTGATTCGATAAAAAATACGATCTTAAATTTTAATTTTTTTTCAATTTTTTAAATAGTTAAACAAACTCGTTTAGGTCTTACTCATATTATTATTATTATTATTATTATTATTTATCTTTGATCTTTTATCTTTTATAAAAAATAATATTTTTATTTAATATTACTATCTTTATATACTTTTTAATTAAAATTTGAAATATAAACAGCTTAAATATTTTTAACATTATTAGTATATATTTAATTTCCATATGATATAAATTTTATAATTATATAAAAATAAATAAATGATGTATATAATATAAAATTGAGAAATGAATTAAGTTGGACTCAAACTTTAAATATTAAAATTAATTCGATCTGTATTATAAATAAATTTAATTTTTTATTTAAATTTATTTTTCACATTTAATATTTTTATCTAAACCCTTTTAAATACCAATCTATTTTTCAAACTTAAATGCTTAACCTAAATTTAGAACAAAAATCTTTTCAAGCTGATTATAATTTGAGCCAAAGTTTAATCAAATTATTTCATATTATTAATTTTTAAGAAGAGATACCCAATAAATTTAATGCTTAAATATCAAATCAACCTCTTCTAATGATTATTACTCAGCACGAAGAATGCACCAAACTACAGTTTGATGAACCCAAGGATCGGATAGTTGAGCTATGTTATGTACATCCCTCAAATTCGATTGAGTTTAAATATAATATTAATATTATACATAATTGTTTAAATTTAATTTAGTTTGAAATATAAAATTTAAATTTTATCTAACCATGTTTATATTTATAAATGACTAATTTAAGTTTATTTAAGTCTGTTTATATTAAAAATTTTTAAATATAATTATTTTTATTTAATATTTCATAATTATATATATTGGTGAATCTTGGGACAAAATTTTGAAAGCTTAGAAAAATTTTTAAATATTTTAAGAGTTTACCAAATTTTTTTAAAAAAATTTGAGGTTTAATTAAATTTTTTTTATTTTTTGTGAGATTAATGATAACTTTTAAAATCTTTTGAAGAGAGTTTAATTAAAATTTTTAAAAAGAAAAAAAAAAGGTGTATTGAGAATTTTCAAAAACTTGAGAAATCTAGTTAAAAATTTCTAAAAGTTTTAAAGAAAAAATCAAAATTTTCCAAAATTTAGGGGAGAAAAACCACCATAATGTTCTGCCTTTATATATATATATATCTTAATATCATTTTATATTTCTTTTATTAAATTTTTAACAAAATAACTTATTATATGTTTAGCGTTTACATTAGAGTAATTTATTTAATTTTTTGTAGGGTGCGAATTATATAACACACGAAATAAATGAAAATTTATGTGTGCGACACTATTTTATTTTTCTAAAATAACCTCAGCTCATTATTAACTTTCGCACAGAATTATCTAAATACTAAGTGTAAGTTTAAGGGATTGACATTTACATTATACATATCTCTTTACCTTCGCTTAGAAAAAAATTAATATTTGATTTTTTTAAAAATAAGTGGTGTCACATCTCAAAAATGGGGTTAGAAGAATTGAGTTTGTAAAAATCAAGAGTAGTCATGCATCGATTTATAAGGTTATCTTTGTGCATTTGTAAATAATTCGAGGGTTTGAAACGAATATCAAAATTAGGGTCATAAATAATTAATTAAAGTATCAAAATAATATAATCAAGTTTTATTTTATTAATTAATCTAAAACAAAACTTGATTACAATGTTTAATTTGAAAATAGTGTGCTTTAATTGAGTTAGGCCCTAATTGAAACATGGGAGAAACATGGAGTGACCAAAAGGAAAATTGCCCAATTTTTGGGAAATTAGTCTTCCACTAGGAATTTCTAGTGTCTTCTTCCCTCTCCTAACATAAACCCCCATCCTAAGTTTTGAGAGTAAGTACTTCAAGAATTTAATTATGTTTAAGTTATGTTAATTAGAAATTATGTCAATTAAGTAGCTTATTTACTACTTTAATAATGTTATGTATAGTATTATAAGAGGAAATTAGTGTTAATGATACAAATTTTAGTTTATGAAATTATGGTAATTTACAATAATGGTGGAAAAAAGACTAAATTGTAAAGTTAATAAAGTATGTTATGACATTGTATAAAGTGGAAAGAAGGCTTAAGTGAAGAAGTGTTAAAAGTTATGGTGTTATATTTCTCACCTAATAAAAAATATGTAAGTTGAGTCCTTTCCTCCCATTTTGTTATTTTCAACAAACTAGAGAAAAGTCACACCTTGGGATAAATATATATAGTTAAGAAATAAGATTAAGCAAGAAATAGACCTTAGACCTAATGGTTAAGAGTTAGCTTTCCTCTTTTGTGATCCTAGGTTTGGACCCTTTCTTCCCATTTTATTTTGGGAATTTGGCAAGACTCCAAAAAGAAAGTAATATATACAATTAAGTGTCTAAATTAGGTAAGAAATGAGTTATAGGCTCAATGGTTAAAATGCTAAAGATCCAAGGTCCTCTTTTCCTTTTTATTTCATAATTTCGCCAAAAACACCCTAATGCACATCTATATGATTAAGCATAAAAAATAAATAATGATTGAGCAATAGGCTCAATGGTTAAGGTGTTAGGCTTCCTTGAAGCCAAGGTTTGAGTTGTTGCCTCCTCTTCATGTTAAATTCAATTTTAAATTGCAGGTGACGCCTCTAGGATTTACAAACACTACGAATTTAACCAATTCTTTCCTAATTAGAATTCACAACTTACTCATTCCTAAAAATTCCAACAGAACTAGAATTTCACCATCTTCTTCTATTCTTTTCCTAATTAGTTTTTCATATTTCCCATTTTCAAATCCTAATAGAATTTGCTCTTCATCTTTCTATTTATTCTCTTTTTATTTTCTCCTGCAATGCCTTAAACCCGGCCTAAAAGTTTAGACCGAATTTCGAAAGTCACATTGATCACCGAAATGATCGAAGGTAAGTTTAAGTTTAACAATCAGAAAAACATTGCAATATTATAGTAATGTAAAATTCTCAGTTATATAAATATTCCTGTATTTTTTTCATAAGAAGCCTAGTCCCAATGACATTTAAGTGCGTAAAACATAAAACTTCATACCACTGTTTTCAAAACAGTACTTACAGTCCAAGGGGTTTAATTATAAACTCAAAAATTGTAAAAACTATTAAAGCCTGTTTCCGACACCACAGAAAAACAGATTGTTACACTAGGAATTAATATTCTGTATGATTTGTCTATTGTTTGTACTGGTTTTCTTGTGATTGGACTCACACTGAGCTTCATAGGTCACTCCCCCTCGTATTTCCATCTTTACAAATAATCCACCAGGTTAGAACACGGACTCAACATACGGAGGGCTTGGTTCAGATTGATCTTTTTATTAGAAAGTATTTTAAATTTACTATTTAAAAATTTGGTTATTTTGGGAACTTTATTATTTTATTTGAATTGTGGCATAAGACTTTGATTTTGGGTTTGTTTAGCATGCATGGTAGTTATTTTGGATTTAAGATATTGAAACATGAATTTATAATTTATTATGCATAAAATTATCCTAATTTTATTTAATTAAAATTAAGTTGAATTTCACCTTTCTGCTACTAGATTATAAGTAAATTTTGAATAACAAATAACTTGGAAATTAACTAAGTTTTCGGAAGTTGTTACCATTACAAGGAAAAAATTAAACTAAATCGGTTTTTGGTAATTCGTTAATTTTTTCTGTAAATAAGCTAAAATTTTTTTAAGATAAACAAATATTTTAATATGACTATTTTTTAAAAAAGAAAATTCGATGGCTTACTAGGTCATTTCAATGACCAATGTAATTTTCTAAATCCGAACTAATGTTTAAACCGAGTTGAAGAGGTTACAAATGGGCAATTAGAGAAAACAGTGTAAATTTTTTTAGAGCTTCTACCTTCTGATCTGTATAAGTTAATAAGATGTATAGTGGGCAATTGGACTGAATTATATCTTAGGAGATGGTGTACTATACAACCTTGTTGCACCGGACCTTATAACGAAGAGGGTGTATATTATCTCAAAAGATTGATTTAGTTTCCGGCTTTAAGTTTGAAGATTTATTTGAAATTTGAGAGGTTTGGACAAAAATACTAAGTTTGAAAATTAAGTTTAAGTAAAAGAATATGTCCGTTTAAGATATGAGTTGGGTTTAGACTCAGAACATTTAAGGTTTAAACTCAACTTATTTTCTGTGTTTATAATATAATATATTATGCTGGGTGAGTATTTGGTACATTGAGAGTGTACTTTTTTTTTATTCGACAAGCAACCTTCAAAAACTCTTTTTTTAAATATTTATATTTTAAATATTTTATTATATTGTCAACTATCTTACATTATTTGTGAAGTTTAAAAACTCTACTGACAGTATACCAAATAATTTTCTTATTATATTATATAAATATAATATAATTTAGAACAGAAAGAAACTAAATTTGTAGTAATTTATAATATAATAATATAAATTTTTTAAAAGAATTCAAAAAAATACAATGAATGGCTTAAAATGGATTTGGGTTAGCCATTTACAAATATGAAAATGTTTGGGCAAAATTTTAAGCTCATAATTTAGATTAAATTAGACTTTTATAAAATGTATTAATATCATACTTAAATTGACCGGAACCCGAATTACCCAACACGCAAGTCTCAATCATGGTGACCCTATTTTACCTACTAAAATTGAGATAAACTAATAATTCAACAACAACAAATTTGTTTCTATAATCCTACTTGAAGAAAATTGATTGTATAATATTTCTATTTTACCTAAGAGGTGTTGATACGCTCTTTTCAAAGTTCGTTCTATGTTTCTTTACGTTGACATTTTAATTTTTAATTTTGGGATAAATCTGTAAATATTATTTAGGTAGAAGTAAAAAAATCTGCTACAACAAAACAACATGGGAAGTTCCAATGTAAACAAAAGGTGTATAGTCAAGTTATACAAAGGCCATTATTTACAATATCATCAGATTACCATATAAGCTCATACGAACTGCGTCTTTCTCAAACAAACGAGTGTTATACGGAAAAAGAAAGCTCCCCATACCAACCACAATATAATGGAAATCAAAGCTTTTCCTCTTTAACTTCAGTGCCCTCCATTGTACTATTCAAGGAATTTTTATAATGAGTAAAGACTTAACACCTCTTTCCAAACAGTGTTGGAATAATGGAATTAAAAAAAAAAAAAAAAACAAATGGTTTCTAGTCTCCATTTCCATCTCAGTTTGACAAAATCAACAGCTAACATTTTAAAATCTTTCATAAGTTGTTGGGTTGCTGAAAGTATTTAAACTGGATTGGCGAAGGAGAAAAACCCAACAAACAAATAAGAAATGATCAATTTCCAGTTTGAAGCCCTACATTTTCGGGTCAACTGCAAGTATAATATGTGGGATTCTTCAAGTATTAGAGTTAAAAATGGCCGTTCTTGGGGGGATAAACTACCCATTAACTTTACAATGATTTGTTTATAAGCTTATGTAGTTATGTTCATCCAAGGAAACAGCAAGACAAAGCTTATAAATCGTTTGTTTATAAATTAAATGTTTGACTTTGGAAAAAATAATTGTACCAGAACATAGATAATATAATAATGATTTGAATTTATACATTGCCTAACTGGATTACAAAGATTCCAAATGAACAAGTATAAAATGGCAGAGCTGGTTTTGCCAATGCCATTCCCACTTTTCAATTAGCAAGATATCAAAGATGAGAAACCAGTCTCTCATTTTGCTTTGCATCGTAGTTTTTGGTGTTATTGGGACCTGCCATGGAGGTAGCCTTAGGAAGAAATACTACAAGAAAACATGTCCTAATGCAGAAGAGATAATCAAGAAAGCTACTGAGAAACATGTTGCCAATGATCCCACATTGCCTGCAAGGTTCCTCAGAATGCATTTTCATGACTGTTTTGTTAGGGTAAGGCTTTCTAAATATTGTACACCACATTTATAATGTGTTGGAATCATGTATGCTTATTGGGAAATCTTTTCAGGGTTGTGATGGTTCGGTCCTATTGAACTCGACAACTAATAACTCGGCCGAAAAAGATGCGATTCCGAACCTAAATCTTGCTGGTTTCGATGTCATTGACGATATAAAAGCAGAAGTCGAGAAGAAATGTCCCAATGTGGTATCGTGTGCTGATGTTCTAGCCTTGGCAGCTAGGGATGCTGTTTCTTTCAAAGTAAACCAAAACTCTTTACAATATGTTAATTTTGGTATTGAAAGCATTTGATTTAACTATGTAATTATTTGCAGTTCCAAAGACCCTTGTGGGAAGTTCTTACTGGTCGAAGAGACGGCAGGGTGTCACGAGTTTCCGAAGCATTGGCTAATCTTCCTTCCCCTTTCTCTAACTTCACCACCCTTGTCCGGAATTTCGCTAACCAAGGCCTCAATGTACATGATCTGGTGGTCTTATCAGGTACAATATCAATGCAGAACATAACTAAAAAGAGTTGGTCATTCGATGTCGACAAAGATTTCCGAAGAAGTGCTAACATAAAAGTTGAATGCAGGCGGGCATACGATCGGAGTAGGCCATTGCAACGCCTTCAGCAACAGGCTATACAACTTTACTGGAAGAGGTGATCAAGATCCTTCCTTGAACCCAACCTATGCAGCTTTCTTGAAGACGCAATGCCGAAACCTTACTGACAACACGACATTCGTGCCGATGGATCCTGGTAGTGGATTCACATTCGATAATAAATATTACGTCACCGTTAAGCAAAACAAGGGTCTGTTTCAGTCGGATGCAGCCCTCTTAACAAACAAAGGCTCCCGCAACATCGTCAACGAGTTGGTCGACCCGAAGAAATTCTTCACAGAGTTTGCACAGTCAATGAAAAGGATGGGAGCCATTAATGTTCTCACAGGGAATGAAGGAGAGATTAGGAAGAAATGTTTCGTGGTTAACTAATTCTCGAAAGAAATTGCTCATTCATTTCATATTAAAATTGTTTATTAAAATTTGGAGAAGAGAGTACTTGTTGCGCTACCATTTATGTTTGATTTCGAAATGCTCTGCTTATGTATTAATGTTTGTAAGCTACTCTGTATAATAAAGTCGTTTTTATTTTTTGGGTGTTATAAGGGTAATTACGTCATTTTGTCAAAATGGATGATATATTAAAAATCCCATAAATTATAATAAGTCCTAAAAAAAAGTCATTATGATCTTTCTTTTTTATTTGTACTAGGAATACAATGTGGCGATGCAGCTTTTTAATTTGATATTATACAAATATATAAATTTTTATTTTTAATTAATTAATTAATTAATGGGTGTTTAATGAGAACAATAAATAAAAATAAAAATAAAAATAAAAATAAAAATTTTAATTTGTGTTTAATGATAATAATAAAATATTATGATTTAAATAATAATGTAAAAGGAAAAGTCAATTTTAACTCTATTTATTCCATAAAATTCATTTGAGAGTTGGTCTCACGTTGCAGGATGGATTTTATAATATTTAAAAAATATATTTTTTTATTTTTAATAAGGTAGATAACTTTAATTTTTAAAAATTTAATGAAAATTATTTAAATATTTTCATTATTTAAATGATTATAAAATATGCTATAATTAAAAGTGTTTACTTTTGTGTAACGTAAAGGTAAATTAATTTTTGGTGAAAAATTTTATTTTTTTTTAGATTTAACTTAATTTCACATGTTAATGTCCTAAAAAATTATAGATACAGTTCTGATTAGTGGTCCATATTTATAAATTTTAGAGTGTCACATAATTATAGAAATTAAAATTTTAAAAAAATTGTTAAATTTCAAGACTAGCGTGGATACAAAAATCTACAGATCAAATTAGGAAAAAGTTACCAAATATAGATACTAGTGTTGCCTTATCCTTTTTATTTAAGTAACAATAATTTTAGTTACGTAGTTAACTATTTTTAAATATTTTGATTTGTTTTAAATTTATTACCTAATATATCGAGTTAAATATATATATATATATATATATATTTAAAATCCCATTAATTAATTAAAATGGAAATGTTAAGTAATATTTAGTGAAAGTGTTTATGAAACACAAAAGGATTGAAGAAAAAGACTTACAAAGCTTATTGAAATTCATACTGAATCATTTTAAGTTATAATTCTTCATTGCAAATTTAAATTAACCTTAAAAACAGTTCCACAAAAGATGCATTGGCTAGTAATTTTGTACATTTCACTCAACTCAAGGCTAATATAATACAACTTTCAAGAACTTGGGAAAAAAAAACTATAACCTTAACCCCCCTTTTTTTTGGGAAAATCTCCTAAAAGAATCCATACATATAAAATTACATTGGAATCTAAGTTTTACATTGAAATCTCAAAAAAAAAAAAATCTCTTAAATACTTTTATATAAAAACAATTCGAGCCGAGCCGGCATCCTAATTTGGTGAGTTATCTGTAAAGATAGAAAAAAAAAAAGAGAGAGTGAACTATGAAGCTTAGTGTGAGTTCTGTCACAATAAAATCAGTGCAAAAAGTAGACAAATTGTATAGAATATTAACTCATAGAATGATCAGAGAATATCGACACTTCAAATCAACTCTTCACTATAATATCTCAATATTCACAACTATGCAAATGCTTATGAATGTAATTGAATTTCAATTTATCAGATAAGGTCATACCCCACCGCTTCACTCTATAGTTGGAGTTCTCTAGAACTCCTTTACCTTTACACCACGTTATAGATAAACCACTTATCGTTGTGGATGAACCATTCATTGTGGATAAACCACTAGTAATAAAAAAGGTGGATGAATCACCCAAGCTTTTTTTTTTTATAGAAAGTTTTTGCAGACAAGCTACCAATAGGTTGTGGATGCACAACATATTTGCAGATTAAAGTTGCTAGTACGGTGTGGATAGACCACTCATTGTTGCAAATAAAAACTGCTAATACGTTGTGGATAAACCACTCATTATTGCAAATAAAAGTTACTAATACAGTGTAGATAAACCACTCAATGGTTTAGATAAACTGCTCACACTTCCTCCTTTCATAGTGCCAGATAGAAAAATTACAAAAATTTAGATCTAAACTCCAAAACCATTTCTTGGCAAGTATTGTAATGCGATTGTTGTCAATTACAAAATCAGTAGAAGAATAATTAAACAAGAATGATTTAATTCGAGAAAGCGAAAATGTTTAGTAGCAAAAAGATGTAAAATTTGATTCAAAAAGGAGGAAAGAAAAGAAAGATGAGAAGAACTAGGGAGAGAGAAGAAGAAATTCTAACTGGGGTTAGAAGAGAAAACAAAATCCATGTTTAAATGGGAAAAATTGGAGTAAATAGTTACAATTTGGGAACTCTAGGGGGTGGCATGGTAATTTACCTTTTTTTGTGAAAATAAAAGGAAATGGAGAGGTATTCGAGTGGCTCAAACTCAGGACATTATTTGTTTTAGTGTGGTTTTCATCCTAGTTTGCTGAAAATAAAAGGAAAAGAAATGAAAAAGAAAAAACTTAAACATAAGACCACTAAGGAATGCACTAACTATTTAACCATCAAGCATAATTCATTTTTTAGTTAATTATTTCAATTATACCCCTATATTTTGGGGCATGACAAATATACCGATGGATCACATCACCTAATCCGAGCTGGCCATACTTGTTCCATCTTCAGCAAAATACTTTTCCATCCTTTGCAATAAGGAAAAATAATATTTAATTGACAATAGAAATATGCGACGATTAAAATGAGTTAAGTTATAGAAATATAAACCGAAAGCTCACATCACTCGTTGTCAACTTTTGCATTTCCTTTCCCTTTCGATGACCCTGCGTTGTTTTTAGCTACAGATGATAATTCAGTAATGGTATAAAATAAAATTCTATACAAATCAAATTAAATTACAAGGTCCTACATATTTTACGACTTATTAGATTTAATCCTATACCTCGATAATCAATCAAATTCATACCAATACTATTCGATCAGTCATAATTAAATATTAATTCATTAAATATCTCAAATTTTAATTCATTATATTCAATTTATTAGTCAATTTATCATCTCTTTACGTTTTAGTCCCTATGACACATTATTGTACCAAATTGCTGTAAACAGTTCAAATTAGCAAATTCAAAATTCAAGAATATATTGCAAATAAATATAACCATACCCTATAAACATACCAGGTTAAATCAACAGACAAATTGAAACTTTAAGGACTATCCAACAATTTTGGCTTTTCCCCAATTATTTTCGATTTGGTCCAATTTTTGATTTATACAATTATTCAATTCAATTTATCAATTTCAACGCTCTTATTTCACCCAATTATAAACATGTATCAACTCAATTTCATTATTTAGATACCCCTAAAATTTTATATTTTATTGAATTTAGTCCCTAAAACCGAAATAGTTATAACTTTTAAATTTGAGCCCTTGAAACGATCTCAATTTCATTAATATTCAATTTCAATTTAGTCTCAATGCATATAAATTTCTCACCAATTATGGATATAAACAACATGAGATTGTGAAATTGGTAGATGAAATGAATGAGCCACGTAAGAAAACTCTGGATAGTTTTATCAAGATTCATCAAGAGTGCTAAAAGAAACTAGATCGCGTCAGAACTTCTAAAGTAGGAATTGAATTTTTTATGAGTTAATATTTGTTACATATTTCAGGCCTTAATTCGCTCACATTTATATTGTTCATGAATGATTTTTAGTTAATTTTGAGCCATTATATCCATTTTACAACTAGTTGTTTTAAAATGAGTTTTAGATTAACTTTAAGATTTTATGTAGCCATTAGATTAAGTTCAAGGAAGGACAAATGGATTCAAAAGAAAGAAGTGGAATTGGAAAAGGCTAGAAAAAAAAATGAAGAAACTCGAATTTGCCTTCCAAGGCCGCGGTGTGGATCTTGGATACCGTGACCTTGGCTTGATAAGTTCTATTTTAGTTTTATTTCGTTTTAATTGGGTTTTTTGGTTTCTTTTCATCGATTCTCGATTCAATCGATTAAACCGTCAAATGAATCATGAAAATTTTTTAAATAATTCAAAAAAAATCATAAAATAAAAAAATAAAAAATATATATTAAAAACGAAAATAAATAATAAAAGCTACAAAATTAAATATTTAAATCAGGTTATATACAATTAAAATGATACAAACTGACATTACTTCATCTAGTCGAAGACTAAAAGATATAGGTTTTGGAAGAGCTCCAATTTAAACTTTGTGCAATTAAACATCAGAATGAGCTAATTGTTAATGATGTTGTAAAACTTCATGAGCTGTGTCGTTGGAGAAAGTATAAAATGAAAACGACTGGTAAACGAGAAACCCCCGAACATGTAAGAAATGATTACATTGGGTTGTAAGATGATGCCCTCACCAGTCCATTTCCAGTTTCATGCCTTGCATCTTAGGGTCAATTTATGAAATAAATTAATATAAACACAGTTATTTGTTGATGATAGTTACATATGTAAGAGCATTAGGAACTTTGAAGTAACATCTTTCCACGTCCTAGCAGCCGAAACAAAATAAGAAAAAACTAATCAAGTTGATGAACTAGTGGAGAGCCAATTCTTGGCTGAAAGACTAGTCAATTATCATTAGGAACTTTGAAGTAACATCTTTCCACGTCCTAGCAGCTGAAACAAATTAAGAAAAATACTAATCAGGTTGATGAACTAGTGGAGAGCCAATCATTGGCTGAAAGACAAGTCAATTATGCTTTACTCTCAATTCTAACTTCCTATTTTTGTTTATACAGCTGAATTCTGCTCTAATATTAATTAAAAGAACATATTGTTTACATACGAAATTGTAATCACTTTTAATCTCACCACTGGCTTAGTATTTCATTGTGCTCGCAAACATACTACTGTTTGACTCGGAAAATTCAAAAACAAAAAACATTTGGATTATTGTACCGGAAACGTAAAAACATGGTACTTGAAAGAATCTATTAAATATATACATTGCTTAACTGGGTCTTCGGAAATACACCGAGCTACAAGTATAAAAAGGTAGACCTGGTTTTGCCTATGGCATTGCCACATTCAACTAGATTTACATTGACTTGCTCATAGCAGAGGAAACAGTTCAAAGATGAGGAAGCAGGCTCTCATTTTGGTTTGCATAGTAGTATTTGGAGTTGTTGGGAGCTGCCATGGAGGTAGCCTTAAGAAGGGTTACTACGATAATACATGTCCTGATGCGGAAGCAATAATCAAGAATGCTACTGAGAAACGTGTTGCCGATGATCCCACGTTGCCTGCAAGGTTCCTCAGAATGCATTTTCATGACTGTTTTGTCAGGGTAAGGCTTTCTAAATATTGTAGCATATTTACAAAAACCTGCAAAATGTCCCTAATCATAAATGCTTAAATTACATGTTATTGGAAAATTTTCAGGGTTGTGATGGTTCGGTCCTATTGAACTCGACAACTAACAACACAGCCGAGAAAGATGCTATTCCGAACCTAACCCTTGCTGGTTTCGATGTCATTGACGATATAAAAGCAAAAGTCGAGAAAGAATGTCCGAACGTAGTATCATGTGCCGATGTTCTGGCCTTGGCTGCTAGGGATGCTGTTTCTTTCAAAGTAAGCTAAACCAAAACCCTTACAAGATGATGTTGATAACTAAATGCATTTAACTATGTAATTACTTGCAGTTCCAAAAACCATTGTGGAATGTTCTTACCGGTAGAAGAGACGGTACGGTTTCACAAGCTTCCGAGGCATTGGCTAATCTTCCTTCCCCTTTCTCTAACTTCTCGACCCTCGTCCAGAAATTCGCTAACAAAGGCCTTAATGTGCGAGACTTGGTGGTCTTATCAGGTACAATATCAATGCACAACATTTAGACGATAAAAGATGAAACTTTTCAACTTAATTCATAATAAGAAAACATAACTAGAAGAAGTTGATCATTCAATTTTCCAAAAGTTCTAACAGAATGTTGAATGCAGGTGGGCATACCATCGGAGTAGGCCACTGCAATACCTTCAGCAACAGGCTATACAACTTTACTGGAAATGGAGATCAGGACCCTTCCTTGAATGCAACCTATGCAACTTTCTTGAAGACACAATGCCAAAGCCTCAGTGACAGCACGACCTTCGTGGCGATGGATCCTGGTAGTGGGCTAACATTTGATAATAACTATTATGTCGTACTTAAGCAAAACAAGGGTCTGTTTCAGTCCGATGCGGCCCTTATAACGAATGAAATCTCGCGCATCATTGTTGATGAGTTGCTTGTCTCAGAAGTATTCTTCAGAGAGTTTGCACTGTCAATGGCGAAGATGGGAGCCATTAGAGCTCTCACAGGGAATGAAGGAGAGATTAGGAAGAAATGTTCCGTTGTTAACTAATTCCTGAAAGATTTTGCTCATGTACCTCAGTGGACCATATATGGTTTATTTCGTTGCAATAATGTGTTAAATTGTTACTATAATTTGGAGAAGAAAGAAATGGAATCTACTCGTTGAGCAACTATTATCGTTGATTTTACTTCTCAAATCCACGTTAAGTTGTAACTAGACTTACCAACTACTCCTCCAAATTTTCACTGGTAGTTTCACCTTTTGTGCATCTTCAAATTCTATATTCTTCTCACTCTTTCTTATCTTATCAACATTTATCTCAAAGGTCTGCAATCAACCAATGATCTCATCAATCTTCATATTATAAATGTCTTTTGTCTTCTTTATGAAAATTACTCTGATAGCAAAATATTCAAGTAAAAATCTCGGGATCTTCTTTATTAGCTTAGAATTGGAACTCTTCACCAAAAGCAAATACCTAATTTGTCATATCACACAGCTTTACATATAATTCAGACGAGGTCTCATTGTCTTACATCCTGAAGGTCTCAAATTTTATTGTCAAAATCTGAAGCTTGGACTGCTTGAGTGTTGGTTCTTCTATGAGCATTCTTGAAGATGGTCTAAGCTTCTTTGGCAGAGGCGAATACCGGGGGGGAGGGGGGGGGGGGGTGGGGGGAGTGGCCCTGGCCCCCCCTAAATTGGAAAATTTATATTTAGGCCCTTCAAATTTTTTTTAAAATTTTAAATTAGTAAAAGTAAAATTATACTTTGGCCTCCCCTAAAATTATAAAAATTCTATTTAATCCTTTAAAAATTATAAATATATAGACTACAAAAAATTAAATTTTCATTCGGCCCCCTAAAAATATGTTCTGGCTTCGCCCCTGTTCTTTAGCAATAGTAAACTTTGAGATACGTTTGAACCCTTGAGTGTCATTGACGTTTAATTGTAACTGAACTTATTAAACAATAGTATAACAATAAGAGATGGACACAGGTTATAAAATTCGAAAACTTCTCAGGTTTATAAAGCTTTAACTCTTTATATAAGATATTATTTAAGTTTAACTCACTTACCAAATTGTAACTTCACTCCTATATATAATCTAAATCACTCCCCACTAGAAATTTCCGCCTTGAAAACTTAGTTGCAAATCGAACAACAATAACAATTTGCTTACAACAATTTTACACTAAAATAAGTTCCTAATATGAATAAGTTATGGGCTCTCTCAATCTCACATGTAAAAATAATAATAAACCTTCTCTTAAATAATTGTATGATCGCTAAAAAAAATACAAAAAATGTAAATTTTTAACTCATTAAATTCAGCTCAATAAAGTCTTTAATATGGAATGAATCAACAAAGATCTTCTCGATGTAATTGATCAGTAGCAAACAACATATAAAAATTCAATTAAAAAATAATATTAGTTAAAGCCTGAAAAATATTGCCTATTGCTCGCCCAATAACAGTAAGTACATAGTATCGTTCTCAAGTAATAATTACAATGGAATAAATCCATTAACAAGTATTACAAGAATTGAACCCAAAAATATATATAAATGACTTCAATTAATTTACTCAACTCTCTAATTAATTAATATAAGTCAATCGTTAATAAAGTAAATAAATATAAAGAGTACACGAAATTACTTATTCAACCTAAATTCATAAATACTGGTTAGCAACCAATAAATTGTGTCGAATTAATCTAAATTTAGAATCAATGACATATATGCATCGCTAGAGCTAAGTTAAGTGTTTGGAAAGCACAAGCCAACACCTTCAAATGATATACTAAAATTACTAGCTTTGCCCTTGGCTATCGGGATCTTCAACTAGAAGTTGTTACCAATAATCAATCTTGAGTAATCTCTTGACTACATTACTACAGCAAAAGAAAGGGGGTTTTCGACTTAATTCCCATTAGAATTCACGTTTGTTGAATCATATAAATCTGAACATGCAAATTTGCCTAAAAATCTAAATTCATTAATTATTTACAAATTATTTGAGCATTACTATCCAAATATGAATCCACAAGAAAATTATTTTCAAAATTCCAATCATTTTTGAAATTTTCAAATTTAAAAAAAAAAATGAATTTAAATACACTAAAATTCTTTTATTTATGTATAACCAAAATTACAAGGATTCTATAACCAATAGATTCAGTTATCCGAATTCGCATATGTTATCTGAATAAGCAATGTAGATTTAGATAATGGATATTCGAGTATCTACTTGCATACTCTCAATTTAGATAGCAGTTTTAAAATTTGAATTTGAATATTATCTCGCAATATCCAAATCCACAAAAAGCAAATTAAATATCTATGAATATCTAAATTCACAATCCAAATTGTCATCCCTAATTAACATATACAGTCAACTATGTCTCACTTGCTATAACAACATTTTGCTATTACAACCAAATTCATAGAAGAAATGATTTTTTTTTATGTTCTATTTTAACCCTCTATAACAACTTTTTGCTTATAACAGCGACATCCATAGTTATGAAGTACGTTCTTTATTAAATTAGTTCTCTATAATTACATATGGTCTAAATTTTTAAGTGAATTTATAGCTATTTCATGTAAGCAAGCCTATTAATTATAATTTATTAAATAAAAATGACATTATTCAAAAATATTATTTCATTAAAATGATTATATTTCACGTAAAGAAATCTATTAATCATATTTTATTAAATAATATTCAATGAGTGGAATTAAATATAGGCATAATGACTTATTTGGCCATTTAACTTTACAAAAAAAAAAATTATAACCCTCCATTTAGTTTTTCGCCTATTTTAACCCTTGAACTTGCATTGTTTGTCTAATCTAGGGGTAAGCAAAATCCGATTAAATTAAAAAAAATCGATAAAAATTTTAAAATTTGAATTAAATAGTTCGAGTTATTTGAGTTATTTGAGTTATTCGGGTCAACTCGAATAAAAAATCAAAATTTTCGGTTTAACTCGAATATAAATTACACAATTTGAGTTATCCGAAAATTCGAATAAGAAAAGACAAAACTATGTCATTTTGATAAATGTTTACCATTTCTAAAGTTAAAAGTCAACCATTAAGTTAAAAGGTAAAAATATATCGTTTTGATAAATGTTTACCCATTAAGTTAAAAGACAAAATCATTATATTGTTTATGTAATTAAATAATATTGTACTTCATCTACTAGTTAAATAATCAGTCCATGTAAACTCAACAATACTGAGTATAAATAATATGATTCGTTAACTGGACTCAATTTGACTCAAAATTTTTTGACTCAATTTGATTTGATTCAAAAAAAATTCAAATTGAGTTCGGTTGCTAGAATAGGATCCGTTAACTCGACTAACTCGAAATTTATTTACTCGATTCGACTTGACGCAATTGAATACTCACCCCTAGTCAAATTACCTCAAAATGGATAGAAGTTAACGTTTGTTAACTTTGCTGATGTGATATACACGTGAATGTTATGTCAACAATTAATTAATGTTTTAAAACTTTAAGAATTTTAAAAAAATTGATAAAAAATATTTTTTTAAATTTAAAAAATTAATTCATTGCTTATGTGGCATATATGTGAACTGCCACATGGATACCACGTTAGCAAAGTAAACAATCATTAACTTTGTCATTCATTTTGAGGTGATTTGACAAATAATACAAGTTCAAATGCTGGAAGAGGCAAAAAAAAAAAAAACAAAATGAATGGTTAAAATGACAATTTTGTAAAGTTAGAGAACCAAATAAATCATTATGCCTTAAAGATATCAATTTAATAAACTATTAAGTTTCCTAATTAAATATTCTACTATGAATTTAAAACATCATAAACTTCTAAATTGATTACTCGAATTTAGTAACTCATAATAAATTAATTAATTTAATTTGATAACTCATTAATTAATTGAACTTGTTAGATTTATGAACTTTATAATTAATCATGTGAAAGAATGTAAAATAAAATACACATAAAAGGAATAATATATGCACATATTATACGTCTTTTAATTTTGTTGACTTGATTTTCACTTTCTTTTATTTTTGAACATAATTCTGACTTTTTTTATTTAATAGAAATTCACGATATAAATTATATGGTGAGTTTACAACGATTCCCTCTCTATAACATGTTATTATAGATATATAATACCCACATCTCTATAACAGGCAAAACTTAAGCAAACAAATGGTACTGTTGTAGAGAGAGTTAACTATATATCAGAAAGGATCCACTTATTAATATAAAATTTAGTTTTACACATTTTTCATATCTTTACATACAATTCATCAAAATATTTGTATTTATTATGCATGTAAATTTTTAATCAAACTGATAGCTTTATCATATTGATATAAAATACTATCTATATTAATATATATTTAATATTTGGAATTTTTTTATATAAAACGAATAGTTAAAAAAATTTAATTTATGTTAAACTTGATTTGCATGAACTACATGAATGGAACATGAAATATGATAGATATGTTGTTAAAATATTAATGGAATAAAATATTATGGAATGGTGTAAAACCACTTTAATTTTACACTAGTGTTAGTGGATTCATCCTTATTAATTTATTCAGCTAATTGCCTCAAACATCCTAAACTATGACCCTCATTTTAAATTGGTCCCTAAATTTTAAATCATTCTATTAGATCCTTAAACTATCAAGTTTATATAAATTAGATCATTTGTTACTAAAATCATTAATTTAACTATTAAATGAAATATTAAATCTTATGTGATATAACTTAAAATGAAAAATTTATATGAATGTTGTAAAAATAAATGTTTTAAAGATCTTTGTTTTGAGTTTTCGAAACTTTTATAATTTTTTATCGTTCACTCATTTTTTTAGTTTTATTTTATAAAAGTTATGCGGCTAAATTAGCAAGCTAGACGCACTTTTCATTTCTCTCTCCAATGGTCTATTTCCCTAATTTTTTTAAAAAAAAAAGACTTATTAGCCTAATTAAAAAAAACTGACATAATTGGATAAGTTAACCAAGTTATGCGATAACATTATATTTCCTTTAAATTTTTATTTTAAATTTAACTATAAAAAAATTGACAATTAACCGTTTAATAATGAAAAAAATTAATTAATATAACATCAATATTTAAAAATGTAAGTAAGACTGGTTTATTTATTTGTTAGATGATTGTTTTAATAAATACAATCGGAACGGAAACATCCTCCCACCTCCTACCACCCGAAAAGAAAGAAAAAAACTAATCAGGTTGATGAGCATGTGAAGTGTCGGTCATTGGCTGAAAAGAGGAGTCAATTATGTTTTACTCTCATATCTAACTTCTCATATATGTTTATTAAGCTAACTTCTTCTATATATACATATTTTTAAGTTTGTGCTTGTCATGAAAAAACATATTAATTGTTTATATACGTAATTGTCATTAATCAGGTTGATGGCTTAGTATTTCACTTTTGTCCTAGTTTTGAATTTCAACGCTAACGATGTTATGTTCTTGGATTATTGTACCAAAAATATTAAAACGTAGTATTTTGAAGGAATCTCTTTAAATTATGCATTGCTTACCCCAACCACAAGTATAAAATGGCACACCTGGTTTTGCCAATGCCATTACCATATTCAACTAGCACGATATCAAGATGAGGAGCCAGGCTTTCATTTTGGTTTGCATGGTAGTATTTGGAGTTGTTAGGACCTGCCATGGCGGTAGCCTTAAGAAGGATTTCTACAATAATACATGTCCTAATGCAGAAGCCATAATCAAGAATGCTACTGAGAAACGTATTGCCAGTGATCCCATATTGCCTGCAAGGTTCCTTAGAATGCATTTTCATGATTGTTTTGTTAGGGTAAGGCTTCTAAATATTTGTACCACATTTAAAAGAACCTGCAAGTTGTCTCAAATCGTTACATGATATTGGGAAGTTTTCACTTTTCAGGGTTGTGATGCTTCGGTCCTATTGAACTCGACAACTAACAATACTGCCGAGAAAGATGCGATTCCGAACCTAACCCTTGCTGGTTTCGATGTCATAGACGATATAAAAGCAGAAGTCGAGAAGGAATGTCCCAACGTAGTATCGTGTGCTGATGTTCTGGCCTTGGCTGCTAGGGATGCTGTTTCTTTCAAAGTAAGTCAAACCCCATTGTGGGAAGTTCTCACCGGTAGAAGAGACAGTAGGGTGTGGCGAATTTCCGAGGCATTGGCTAATCTTCCTTCCCCTTTCTCTAACTTCACCACCCTTGTCCAAAAACTTTGCTAACAAAGGCCTTAATGTGCAAGACTTGGTGGTCTTATCAGGTACAATATCAATGCACAACATTTTTAGATGATAAAAGATGAACCTTTTCAACTTAAATCATTCAAACGCAGGGGGGCATACGATCGGAGTAGGCCACTGCAGTGCCTTCAGCAATAGGCTATACAACTTTACTGGGAATGGAGATCAGGACCCTTCCTTGAATGCAACCTATGCAACTTTCTTGAAGACACAATGTCAAAGCCTCAGTGACAATACGACCTTCGTGGTGATGGATCCTGGTAGCGGGCTAACATTCGATAATAACTATTATGTCACGCTTAAGCAAAACAAGGGTCTGTTTCAGTCCGATGCCGCCCTCCTGACGAACAAAAGCTCGCGCGATGTTGTTGACAAGTTGCTTGACTTGAAGGAATTCTTCAAAGAGTTTGCAAAGTCAATGGAGAAGATGGGAGCCATTGGAGTTCTCACGGGGAATGCAGGAGAGATTAGGAAGAAATGTTACGTTGTTAACTAATTGTTGAAAGACTTTGCTTATGTACCTCAATAGACACCATTAATGTTTGATTTCCAAATGCTTTGCTATGTATTACATTTTTTTAAAGCTAAGCTACTCTTCATTAAAGTCTACTTGGCAATATGGAAATTTTTAAAAATAGATATTAGTCCTTTTAATTTTGTATTTTGGGATGAATCGAAATTAATTTAAAAAAAAGTGGAGTGTTTAATTAAAATTTTTAAAAATTTTGGAAGATTAATTAGAATTTCTAAAAATTTTAAGACATCTCACTTAGAATTTTCAAAAATATAAAACAGCACAATGAGAATTTAAAAAAAAAAATAGAGACCTAATTAAAATCTAAAAAAAATATTGAAATTTTTCAAAAATTTTGAGAGGCGAAGAGTTACTTTAATAGATTAAACTTATTGATAGACAACTCAGGTAACTTGATTAAGTATAAACCTATCAAGTTGACTAGGGTTTCTAGGTGTATTCCCTTAGTCTCAACTCAATTGACCCTCATGAATCAATTCTAAGATATTCAGTCTAGCTCTCAATTATAACTTTGGCTGCTCGGGCAAACGTAATTAATCATAACTAAAGGCAATTGAAAAGAAATTAAGGAATAGAATCCATAATCCTTGCAAGCAAAATAGAGTTCAGTTCATGAGAAATCACAGCAAAAAAGACTACAAAGCAATCTTGCATGATAAGTAAGTAAAGGGGAAGAAACGAGCTTTGAGATGAGCTCTCTCTGAATATCTTCTTCTTCTTGTCTCTACATTTCCAAAGTCTCTAAAAAGCTCTTCTCCCAATCATCATTTTCAATAGCTTTATCTAATCGTCTTTTCAAAAGATAAAGCCAAAGTCAGTCAAATAGTTATCAAGCATAAACTCTCTTTGAAATCTCCTGGTAGAATCCAAGCATCATTAATAATGATCAGTCTCACAAATTCTTCCGCTTTTGCTAAGAAGTCATTTGGATAAGTGGGGCAATAAACTCTTATGTGAACAAGTATGGGTGTTTATAGACAACTTCCACCCAACCGATGTAGATATCACCTGAGAAACCCCTGGGCTCTACACAATAGGAGTACAGAAACCCAATTCTTGAAATTATTATGCTATCAGTTTTATGCTCTTTCACTTGCGCAAAACCAGCATATCAGGAGAATGATCATGAAATAGACTCGCATATTATTCATGGAAATCTATCATTACCTCTCCTTAATAATTTCAAATCATAGTAAAGAATTTGTTTTAGCAAATTTCTTTTTTTTTTTAGTCCATTGTTGTTGTTTACTAGAAGATTAGGCAATTAATTCTTTTAGAAAATTTCAAAGTATGTATTTTACATAAATAATTAATTGATAACTCTTATATTTAGAGTTATGCTAGTATAGTTTTTATAGTATTTTAGGAGGTAAATTTAACATTTAGGTTAGATTTTACAATATTTTATTGTTTTTTAAATTAATTATATTTTATTTAATTTTTATCAATTTTAAAGTTAGTTTGGATTTATATTTTCCTCTCTCTATATTGTAGGTCTCAGATAAAGAATGGAAGGCTTGGAACATAAAGTAAAAAGTAATGAAAAGAAGCCATTCGCTCCACTGGATTTCATTGTGGTGGAGCACAATCTTCAATTCAAAATTTCAAATAGCAAGTAGTCTGCTCCACCACGATTCTACATCTAATGGAATGAAATGATTAAAATCCTAAAAATAATGGTGACGTGATTTAAGGAAAAAAAGGGTAAAAGAGTGAAAAAATCAACTTGGAGGCTAAGAAACAAGTCTCTCGGACCAAGGGGAACTTTAAGCTTGCAAAGACGAGAAGAAAAAAAGATTTGGAGAGTTCAACATTAGTTTGATAATTATTATTATCTCTAGATTATTTCTTTTTACTTTTTCTCAATGTAAGTTTGTTTTGAATTTCTTCTTATGATGTTTTCTCAAATCAACATGAACTAAACTCTATTTTCTTAAAATGATAATGTATCTTATTTTTAGTTAATTAAATTATTCTCTCTTAAATTTTTCCATCTTTGTTAATTATTTATTCAATCTAGTGCTTATTTAATCTGCTTGTTTGGCCACCAAGTTTTGTTAATCTAATAATCTTGGAAGAGAAAATTAATATTTAGATCTCGACTAAATAGATTAGGATTAACTTTAGTAGCATTGGCAAACGAGTTAATTTGTGACTAGGATAAAAATATACCTAATACCCTAATCAACTCAATAGGTCTGTTCATAATGACTTCGCACAACTTGTCTAGAATAGGAATATAGCTAGTGGAAAAGGGAGATTAACTTAGCCAAATACTGGAAAGGTCTAGTTAATGCCATTGAATCCTGGGTTAGTAATTACATAGGTTGCACAATTGAACTACAGATAATTGATTAATTGGATTAGGTGAAGTTAGAGTTCTAAGATCTTAAAATTGATTGAGAAACTTATAGATTTTCATTATTTTAGCTTAATAGAATTTTCATAATTTTCTTAGTTTAATTTTAGTAGTAATTAAGATTGAATTTCTTGATCTAGAGTAGATAAAATTGAATAGTTGGTAAATACTAGTTTCAAATTTGGTGCTAGTGGGAATGATATCTTCTTATCATTGTATTACTTGATTCGACATGTGCACTTGCAAATGAATTTTCACACATCAAGTTTTTGGTGCCATTATCAAGGACCAAAATTTTAAGTTATATTTTTCTAATATGAACTTTATTCATTAGTAATCTAAATCGGATCTTTTTTATTTTGTTTTGTTTTGTTTTGTTTTTCAGGTACTCTAGAATTGCATGCGCAAATTTGGGTAAGATTTTTTAATATTGTTTAATCCAGAAACTGAAAGGACTCGTCATCAAAATTGAAGCGCAACTAGACAAGCTAGGGTACAACTAATTGAGACGGATTCTATTAATCTAGAGAATCTTGAGAATCATGAAACTGACCCACCTAGGGTTGGTGATCAACCATTGATGATTTGAGCATCTCAACAATAGTGGACAAGGTGTATTGATTAAAGCATGCCTTTACATGAGGGATATCACTAGAGTATCACTAGGCCTACTATTGAGGCGAATAGTTTTAAGATCGATGTTAAGGCTATGCAGCTGATTTAGAACAACAAGTTCTTTGGATTACTGAGTGAAGACCCCAATTCTCATCTAAGAACCTTTTTAGAGATATGTGACACTATGAAGTATAATAGGGTATCCGACGAGGCAATTAGACTTTGACTGTTTAACTTTTCTTTAAATGGGAGAGCTAAGGGTTGGCTCAACTCTCTTCCCTATGCATTTATCACCTCATGGGACCAATTGATGGAGAAATTTCTAGCTAGGTATTTCCCTCTTTTTAAGACGACTAGACTTTTGAAGGATATTCACACTTTCACTCAGTACGATAGAGAAACCTTGTACGATGCATGAGAAAGGTACAAGGAACTTCTTAGAAAGTTCCCACACTGTAGTTTGGAAAGTGCTCAACAAATTTTGATCTTTTATAATGGGCTTGACATTGCAACGAAAATTCAAGTTGATGGTGTATCTAAAGGTTTATTGGTAAGAAAGTTTTCGAAAGATGCCTACACAATTTTGGAAGAATAAACCTTCCAAAATTATGAGATTTCTGAGCGTACTGCACCTAAAAAACTAGTGGGCATTAATGAATTGGGTCAAGCTTCCAACCTTTCGACATAGTTGATGACATTGTTGAAAGCGATCAATAAAAGGTTAGATGCTTTGTCTCTACAACAAAGTTGATTGAGTCAATCAGTGAATAGTGCAGTATTAGGATGTGATTATTATGGAGGTTCCCATCTTATCGAGTATTGATATGGATATATTGAAGAGGTAAATTACATGGGTAATCAAAATCAACAAAACAATGCCTTTATGAACTCTTATAATCTTGAATGGAGGAATCACCCAAACTTCTCATGGAAAATAATCAGTAATAAATTAAAGTATCGTTCAGACATAATGCTCCATTGGGATTTCAGCAGATACAACCATAAGGTCAAAAAATTCCACCTAAAAAAACAATCGATGAGCTATTGTTGGAATCCATGCAGAAAAAACGATGTAAGAGCCTTAAGTCAAGAAGCAACCCTTCGATCATTAGAAGTGCAAATAGGCCAACTGGAAACTGTTTTGAGTAGTCAACCATAAGGAACTTTACCATCTAACACACAACTGAACCGTAAGATAGACAATCAAAATGAGAATTGTAAGTCAATCCTTCTTAGAAGTGGTAAAGAGATTCCTAGTCGTAATGGGTTGAACAAAGAGCTAGTTTAATTTGACAAAAAAAATGTTTGTTAATAAATAAGAAGAAAGTGGAATATCATTTCAGTCAGAATTCTGAGAAAGGGAAAGATGAAGTTGAAAAAATTGAAGTTAGAACTTGTTGAGAGTAACGCTCCGGTGTATCCACCTTTTTCATTCCCACGGCGGTTGCAAAAGAGCAAATTGGACAAGTAATTATAACAATTTCTAGAGATGTTCAAGAAATTGACTATGAATATTCCATTTGTCAAGGCCTTAGAACAAATGTCGAGCAATGTCAAGTTCATGAAGGATATCTTGTCGAAGGAAAAAACATCTTGGAGGCTTTAACTAAGGAGCTTAGTGTTATTTTAAGCATAAGTTGCCTCCAAAGCTTAAGGATCTAGGTAGTTTCAATATCCCTTATTCCATTAGAGTTAATTTTTCCACTAAGCTCAGACTAGGGGAGGTAATGCCTACATTAGTTACATTGCAGTTAGCTGATAGAATTTTAGCATGTCCTAAAGATGTTGTGGAGAATATAATTGTGAAGGTTGAAAATTTATATTATTTTGGCAATTTTATTATTTTAGACATGGAGGAAGATAATGATATTTCATTAATCCTTAAAAGACCTTTCTTAATGATAGGACGAGCACTTATCGATGTTGAGAAGGGCGAACTTGCTATAAGTGTAGAAAATAAACATGTAACCTTTAAGGTTTTCTCTACTTTAAATTTGATACAAGTTCAAGAAGAATGTTGTTCAATTTAAGTTCTTAACAATATTACAAAAAAAAAGAGGATAATTTTAGAACATCTCCCTGATGACGTGAAAAAAGGAGTAACCGATTCAAAGGTTTTTAAGCCCTCGGTTGTTAAGCCATCAATTTTAGAGATCAACTTGACACCTCATACTAGTGCACATGGAGGCTTATCACTATGACAATTTATCGACAACAAACTGTGTCATGTGCCGATGAAGAGATGGAATGGTAAGAATTTTGTAAAAGAACAATTCAAGCCTAAACAATATGCGTTGTTATTAAACTTATGATGCAAGATACTTTCAAGAAAACTAAAATTTGGTTGGTCAAGTGTTGGATCTAGTGCCCTAAGTTTAGTATGTTCATGTTGTATTCTTGTATTTTTTGAACAAATTGGTTTAATAAAATATCCATTAATTACATTAATACCCTTTGTATATTGTTCTCAATGTTTTTGCATGCAAAGCAAAATGGAAGCAAATATTGGCTCACTGGTTATCTAACATTTAACTAATAGAAAGGAGTATTACGTGCTCGGGTCGTAATACGAAAAAATAGCTTGTATTAGTAGAAAGACCTAAACATGTACTTAGTCTAATCAGAAATGAGTAAACCGATTGAAAGACTAATATGTCATCTATTAAGTTCAATTGGGGAGATACTTTCTCTAGAGTATCGAAAATAGAAATATAGATGTGACTGAATGGACTGACAATACATTAGATAGAACCCAAGTAGAATAGGTCATAGATCTGTTTTTGGATTTATTCACTTGTGACATTCATAGTGTGTTATACATTAATCTTAAGTGGATGATGGACTATGTATGCATGACTCGTATACTTTTTATGTAAGTAAAAGTCTGACTTCAAAAAGACAAGGAACCGAAAGCTAGTGTGTTGGTTATACGACTTTTGTAGTATGTAACATCATCCATAATAGTAAAACTCATAGCCCAACTAATGGGTAAATAATATCCTCTCGTCGGTATTACATAATAGATGAAAAATAAACGTGGTCATAGGTCGTCTGTCTTTGTGATAAATGACTTTAGTATTTTAATATTGAAAATTAGTTTTGCATGATTTGGATTTTATATTATTTTTCTATAATTAATTACCTTAAAAATTGAGCACTGGCTTTGATCTTGTAGTTACTTTGGAGATTGATCCCATGTGTGTGTAAATTGAATTGAATTTTAGCCTAAAGTTTGTTTGATGTCTTCTCAAGGCAAATGATTTAGGCCATTTTTGGATCGTTTGAGCCTATAAAACCAACCTTGTGAATAAATAACCCTAATACCCATAGTTTAAGCCTTTTTATACCTTTTCTCAGTCCATGTACTTAATTGTTTAATATGCAGCCTAAACTCTAACCCTGTTAATCATGCTTTGTTTTTATAAGGAGGTGACCTGAAAATGGTGGAGTCGAAAATGAGTTGAGCTCCTTATTTGGAGAAGTGGGGGATAATACTTTTTTGCTACTCATCGATCCATAAGAAACTAATGCTTAGGGTTTGAGCCAAAACCTTAATCCGAGCCTATGTTACAAGTCGAATAAAGTTATATTGACATTTGACTAAGTTTTATTTTACATTATTAAAGATATAGATAGATAGATAGATAGATAAACTTAAGAGAAATTTTCGATGATTTTTACCTCATTGTAATCTTATTTGTTTTAACTGCTAGATTCAAAATGTTCACATACACAACATTGAGTGTAGGGAATGACTTAGAATTTAGAGATTGTTTTAACTGGATTTTGATCTAATATACCGAGGAAATTTTTAGACATTCAGAATTAGTGGATTTAAATTTTAAGTTGGTTGGATTTTTATTTTATTTTTTCTTTGTCTTTTCTAGGGATTAGCAAAAATCTAAGTTTGGGGGTTTGATAACTCTCATATTTAGAATTATGCTAGTATAGTTTTTAAAGTATTTTAGAAGCTAAACTTAGCATTTTGGTTATATTTTACTATATTTTATTGTTTTTAGATTAATTATATTTATTTGAATTTTATTATTTTTAGAGTTAGTTCGGATTTACTTGCTATTTGTAGGTCTCGGATAAAGAATGAAAGGCTTAGAGCATAAAGTAAAAAGTAGTGAAAATAAGTCTTTCGCTCCATCGGCTTTTAGTGCGATACAATCTTCAATTCAAAATTTCAAACAACAAATAGTCTGCTCCACCACAATTCTACGTCTGATGGAACGAAACGACTAAAACACTAAAAATAAGACGTGACGTAATTTAAGGGGAAAAAGGGGTGAAAAGAGTGAAAAAAAATCAACTTGGAAACTAAGAAACAATTCTCTCACACTAGAGGAACTTTAAGCTTGCAAAGACGAAAAGAAAAAAAGATTTGAAGCATTCGACATCAATTTGAATTATTTTTATCTCTAGATTATTTCTTTTTAACTTTTTCTCAATGCAAGTTTGTTCTAAATTTCTTCTTGTGATGTTTTCTTAAGTCAACATAAACTAAACTCTATTTTCTTAGAACGATGATGGATCCTATTTTTAGTTAATTAATTCATTCTTCTCTCTTCAATTGTTTCAATTTTTGTTAATTATTTATTCAATCTGGTGTTTATTTAATCTGCTTGTTTGGCCACCAAGTTGTATTAATTTGATAATCTTGATTTGTTTTGGAAGAGAAAATTAAGATTTAGACCTCAACTGAATAGATTACGATTAACTTTAGTACCATCAATGAACAAGTTAATTTGCGATTAGGATAAGAATATACCCGATGGTGAAATCAACTTAAAGGTTTGTTGATAATGACTTCACCCAACTTGTCTAGCATATAGAAATATAGCTAGTGGGGTACAGAGATTAACTTAGCTAGATACTGGAAGGGTTTAGTTAATGCCATTGAATCTTAAGTTAGTAATTGCATATGTTGAACAATTGAACTAGAGATAATTGATTATCTGGATTAGATGAAGTTAGAATTCCAAGATCTTAAAATTGATTGAAAAACTTATAGATTTTCATTATTTTAATTTAATAGCATTTTCATAATTTCTTAATTTAATTTTAGTAGTAATTAAAATTGATTTTCTTGATCTAGATTAGATAAATTTGAATAGTTGATAATTAGCAGCTTAGAATTTGGTCTTTGTGGGAACAATATCTTCTAATCATTGTATTACTTGATTCGACACTTGTACTTGCATAATAAATTTTCACACATCATTTGTTTTCATTAAAGATTTTATATTTAATTAATTTATTTATTTTGATTATATTAAATAATTTTTTATACAAACGCATTTCAGCGTACTCGAACCCTCATCCACTTGTCAATAATGTTGATTCGAAGACTAACTTATATTAAATAATTTTTCTAAAACTTCTATTTGATGTTTTGAAATTTGTATTTTTTTTAAAAAAAAATTGGAATGTATAAAATATAGACAACGCGTATTAATTTATTTATTTGTTGAAAATAGTATAGTAAGTAAGGACACTCGTAACATTAACATCTTTCCGCCTCCTACCAGCCTAAACCAAGAAAAAACTATTCAGGTTGATACTTGATAGGCATGTGGGGAGCCAATCATTGGCTGAAACACTAGTCAAATATGCTCTACTCTCAAATCTATCTTCCTATATATGTTTATAGAGCTGACTTCTGCTGTATTCTTTTTTAAGTTTGTAATGTTAATCATTCCCACCAAATCTGCTATAAAGTATAGTAATGGAAGATACAGGGAAGAAGTCTCCTTAAAACTATACATTGCTTAACTGGATCTTAGGAATATATTCCCAACGACTACTATAAAATGGCAGAGCTGGTTTTGCCATTTGCCACATTCAACTAGCAAGATATCAAGATGCCAAACCAGGCTTTCATTTTGCTTTGCATAGTAGTATTTGGAGTTGTTGGGACCTGCCATGGAGGTAGCCTTAGGAAGGGTTACTACAAGGATACATGTCCTGATGCAGAGGAGATAATCAAGAAAGCTACTGAAAAACATGTTGCCAATGATCCCACATTGCCTGCAAGGTTCTTGAGAATGCATTTTCATGACTGTTTTGTTAGGGTAAGGCTTTCTAACTATTGTTCCACATTTATAATGTCTTGAATCATATATGCTTATTGGAAAATCTTTTCAGGGGTGTGATGGTTCAGTCCTATTGAACTCGACAACTACCAATACTGCCGAGAAAGATGCGATTCCGAACCTAACCCTTGCTGGATTCGATGTCATCGACGATATAAAAGCAGAAGTCGAGAAGAAATGTCCGAATGTAGTATCGTGTGCTGATGTTCTGGCCTTGGCTGCTAGGGATGCTGTTTCTTTCAAAGTAAGCTAAACCAAAATCCTTGCAAGATGTTTAACTTTGGTAACTAAAAGCATTTTAACTAAGCAATTACTTTGTAGTTCCAAACACCACTGTGGGAAGTTCTTACCGGTAGAAGAGACGGCCGGATATCACGAATTTCCGAGGCGTTGGCTAATATTCCTTCCCCTCTCTCCAACTTCAACGCCCTCGTACGAATTTTCACTAGCAAAGGCCTCAACGTCCATGAACTTGTGGTCTTATCAGGTAAGATCTCAATGCACAACATAACCAAAAAGAGTTGATCATTCAATGTCGATAAAGATTTCCGAAAAGTGCTAACATAAAAGTTGAATGCAGGCGGGCATACGATCGGAGTAGGCCATTGCAATACCTTCAGCAACAGGCTATACAACTTTACTGGAAGAAGTGATCAAGATCCTTCCTTGAACCCAACCTATGCATCTTTCTTGAAGACGCAATGCGAAAACCTTAGTGCCAACACGACATTCGTGCCGATGGATCCTGGTAGTGCGTTGACGTTCGATAATAACTACTACGTCACTGTTAAGCAAAACAAGGGTCTGTTTCAGTCTGATGCAGCCTTACTGACGAACAAAGGCTCACGCAAAATCGTGGACCAGTTGCTTGACTCGAAGAAATTCTTCACGGAGTTTGCGCAGGCAATGAAGAGGATGGGAGCCATTGGAGTTGTCACAGGGAATGGAGGAGAGATTAGGAAGAAATGTTTTGTCGTTAACTAATTCCTGAAAGACTCTGCTTATGTATCTCAATGGACCATTCCATGGTAATAACATGCTAAATTGTTATTAAAATTTGATGAAAAGAAGATTGGAATTTACTCCAGCAACCACTAAATGCTCTGCTCATGCATTCATGTTTTTAAGCTAAGTCTATTTGTTTCTATTTGACCTTTTTTTCTTAATATAAAACTATTTGGCTTCTTGTTTAACATTGCTATTTTCTTAAACTTAGGTTTTGGGACTGAACCATGATCAAAGTTAACCTCAATTTCCAATTTTATTTCTACAGTAATACCTTATTCACCGAACCGAACACAATAATTAGAGAGTTAAACTACCCAATCAGTTAAAAAAGATTTAAAATTCTGTTTACCAAACATCACATTTATATTTTTTTCATTTTTAAACTGATAATTTAACTAGTTTCACTAGTTCGATCACCCGTTCAATTCCAAAAACATTACTGTTACTTGTTCAATTGATAATATTGTTAATAAATTTTTATTAAATTTAACTTACATTTTAACATTCAAAGAATGATTTTAAAATAAAATTCCAATTGATATTACATATTCATATTAAATCAACTTTTTATTTTTTTTAATCAAACAAATATAAGAACTAATTTTTTAAAATTAAAATAAAGAGACTAAATTTAAAAATGGAGGAATATAGGGGCCAAAGGCAAAATTAGACCTCTAACTTATTATGAAAATTTGAGCTCTTACAATTAGCGAAGGCAAAACTTATATCACTCGATAGATTTTGAATTATTCTGTTTTGAATGGACCTGATTTTTTTTTTTTTCTTTTGAAAGATGGATGCGGGGCAAGGCAGGATGGGGCAAGGTAGGATGGATTTTTTCTTTTGAATTGTTTGCGCCACCCGATCAGTTCCATCCTTGTATATATAAACTATTAAAAGGATAAAAATGTAATAATGTAATGTGAAAAAATTCATATATTTTATATTTAAATATTAAATTGAAGCAGAGCGGGTGGAAGATAAATGTATCCGATATCTATGAAGTTGATAACAATTTTCAAAATTATGCCAGTGATAAAGTAAAATATACCAAATATAAAACAATGGTAAATATTTGCTGTCAGCCCCACTCAATTTACATTCCTACCCCAATCATTACAAAGCAATTGTAAGAAGGTTACAAGTGACAAACGGTACCGTTTAGTGTTCAAGAAATTTCTCGACTTCTTTTTTTACAAGTGAAATACGGTATCGTTTTGCAGTTCAGAAGCAATAAAAACCTCAGTATTATTCTCTTTCGTGTTCCATTCGTCTTCTTCCACGGCAAGCGAAGCGCAGTAAAAGAGTTTTCTTTCAACTCAAAACGCTTCTAATCACACAAAACGTTACCGTTTTTGTTCAAAGATGATGCTCAGAATCCGCAGCCGAGATGGCCTGGAACGGATCCAAGTCGACGGACCTCAAATTACAATTTTTCAATTAAAAACCCTAATTGAGTCCCAACTCCAAATCCCCATCCAAAACCAAACCATTTCCACCGATCAAAATCTACTTTTAGCTAAAGCCCCCGCCGACCTCCTCCGCTTTTCCGACATGACCGACCCTTCCACCCCACTCTCCGCCCTTAACCTCTCTCACGGTTCCATTATATTCCTCTACTACCACGGCGAACGCACCGTCCGCGGTGGCCCCACCGTTTCACCCGCCGGATCATTCGGCCGTAAGATGACCATGGACGACCTCATCGCTAAACAAACACGGATCAACCGCCAGGAATCCCCTCACTGTGACTCTGTTTCCTTTGACCGCGATTCGGCCAACGCTTTCCAACGTTTCGTCAACGAAACGCTGGCGTTTGCTTCGAAACGCGGCGGGTTCATGTACGGCACCGTCACGGATGAAGGTAGAGTGGAAGTTGATTTTATTTACGAGCCGCCTCAGCAAGGCTTGGAAGATGATTTGGTCCTTTTGAGGGATCCTGAAGAAGAGAAATTGGTTGACGCCATTGCAGCAGGGTTAGGGAGGAAAAGGGTAGGGTTTATTTTTACTCAAACGATAATGCAAGAAAAAAAAGACTATAATTTTTCGAACAAGGAGATTTTACAGGCGGCTGAGCTTCACGCTGAGAGTGAGCTTAACGAGTGGGTGACTGTCGTGGTTAAGCTGGAAGCCAATGAAGATGGGGCTGCGGATGTTCATTTTGAGGCTTTTCAAATGAGTGATATATGTGTTAAGCTATTTAAGGACGGGTGGTTTGTTACTGAGTTTGGAGAGAATGATGATCCAAAGCTTTCGAAAATGAAAAAAGATGTCGTCGTCGGCGGGAAAGATGTTAAGGAGGTTGATAATGATTTCTTCTTAGTGGTTGTTAAGATTTTCGACCATCAGGTGCGTAATTTTTCTTGCGCATTTTCTGATTTAATCAATGCGTGTTATGAAAATGGGTGCTTTTTAATCAAATTGCTTTCTCAATTTGTCATATCAATGATGCTTTCAATTGGTTTGTATTGAGGGTTTTTATTGATTCAGCAAAGGCAAAGAATTGTGGGTGTGGGTAGTTTACATTGTAGAAGAAAGGCATATGTGTGTTTTTGGAGAAGAAACCTTTAAGGTAATAAGTGCTAGCAAGAGAGTTGATTGTTAAGTGATCCCGGAATGAAGGGGGGAGTTGCAAATGTGCACTCATCTCATCGGTGAGAAGTTTCAGCGTGTAAAGAAGTTGTTCGTTGTGTCTTTCTTTCATTTTTCGAATTTCTTGATCCAAATTTATATAGATGATTATAGCTTACTGGTTGGTTTTGTCAAACCAAGAAAGAAGCAAAGAGATAATCCAAAACAGGGGTCACTTCCCATAAGATAATAGATTGTTTACTGACCAGTCACAAATAGAAATCCTTGCAACTCCTACTGCTAGTAAACCTTGAAATTTTTGGGTTGATTTATATTTAGGTGATGAAAGTAATAGAGAAAGCATGAATATGGTTAATCGGTTATTGCAAACAGCGTTTTCACTTATCTTGTCAGGTTGAGTTTATAAACTTATGCTGTCAGTGTAAGGTTGTGTAATATTGAAAGTAGTCGTTGGCTTTGGGAGTAAGGTTGTATTTATGTAATTACACATCTTCTAGTTGAGCTTGTGATATATGCTACAGATAGTTTCTACAGTTCTAGAGTTTATATCTGAATAATTGAACTCCTAGATGCTATTCGGTTTTTGGTCTAATGTTAACATTGGTTTGATACCCCCATCAATTACTAGCTCATGATAACTTTATGGATTGCATTCTGTTGATTATGGATATAATTCTTGAGAAACGACAACGACTTCAAGGTTTTTAACATTTCTTAAGATATCTCCATTCAAGTTTTCCTTGTAAAGATCACAAAGCTTGTCTCTTTGTAGCCACTCCAAACATTATCTTTCATGCCATGCGTCCTATAATTGGTTTTAATATATCATCAGTGACTTTTTTTCTGTTTCACTTCAACTTGCTTTGGAATCATGTGAACTCTCATTTTAATGCAGGGGCCTCTTTCAACAAGCTTTCCAATCGAGAATCGGAAAAACCTTGTGATGCTGAGGGCACTGAAGAGTCATCTAGATAGAACAAAGAGTCTTCCTTTTGTGAAGAGAATATCGGATTTTCATTTGCTGTTGTTTCTGGCCAAGTCTCAAGGCCTTGGTTCCGACGTTCCTGCACTCGCAGAGTGTGTTAACACACAGACAGCGGTGCCAGAAGGTTATCAACTCCTAATTGAGTCCATGGCCAATGCAGCTTGATGTTATTTACATGTATATTTATGATTTTACAGTTACGTTTACCTCATAATTTACCATGCTTATTAGTAATCTGGGTTGATTTCCAATTTCTCAACAGGTATAAAGGCCACAGGGTCTCCTGATAGTTTTACAAGTAACAAAGAATTTTACTGTTTCCCAGCAGACCCAACATTGTGGTTTTAGGTTCAAAGATGGTTAGAAATTTTCTTTTATTCCAAAAAGCGAGTAAAGATTCGATGACCCTCCCCCCCTTTCATCATCTTAGCCTTAAGTTCGTGTTTTTGCTGAGACAAAAAATTAGGACTTGATTTTATGGTTAAAGACCCCTTTCACAATTATGCTCTTTTGGACATCAAATTGTGCTTAAAAAAATACAATATATATTATAAAAATAGCAAAATTGGTAATAATCTTTTTAACTCTTGCAAGTTATGTTAATTGGACTTGGGTGTGAGTGTCCAATGTATCTGGTTAGATGTTATATATTTGGATGGTCTTTAGATGTTATATTTTCAATCAATCAGTGGAACACGATTATGGATACTACGAAGTAATGATACTGACACCCCGAAGATCGGGTTTAAACTCTATTGTTGTCATCTTTCTCTCTTAATATGTACTAAAATAAAGAATCTTTGCAATGCCATGACTGACCTACCCACGAATGACATAAATGTTTGGAAATTCATAGAGTCAAATGATAACATGGGGATATAAAGACGACTCAAAAAGAAATTCAAGGCATGAAAAAAGCTAGGGAATTGGGGGGAAGAGACGTGAATGAGGAGAAATAACTGAGTGTCGAACATACTTGTTGGAATTATTAGGATCAGGAACCCATTTAATCTCGCTCAAATTAGGTGTCTCCACAAACTCCATAGTGAAGTCTCCCACTTTCTCTACCTTCCCTCTCCTGCCTGCTCTCAACACCAAATTGTTCTTGTTGTAAGAGAAAATCCCATTCTCCATCCTAATAATATCACCTGCTTCAAATGCCTCACACTCCTCACCCCAAAGTTGTAAGTGAACCGCCGCTGTCTTGTCCGCCACAAGCCCCAAACACATCTTGTTTTGACCATCCCATGTTATCTTCCCTTTCTCCAATAAAATGAATTGCGTGTTTATATTGTTTTGAGCTGCCGGCACAATCGCTTCTAAGGGCACCATCCTTTCGTTTAGACCTGTAAGCAACCCAAGTCCAAAACAATAATAATAAAGCCCAAGTGCATACATGTACAAACTCTCTTAATCATTTTTTCAAACATTTGGTGCGCATTTCTTACCTCTCTTCGGACGATAGACTTCCCCAACTCGAACAAGTAGCCAAAAAGTTGATGGATAAATCTTCCTATCAGTGTATAGTAGCCAGTAACACCTGTCTTCTGCTGAAATAATTATAATATAAAATTAAAGCGAAAAAGAAAGAAACAATAAAGCCATGGATTCGTTCTTATCATTTTGACTTAAGCAATTGCATCAGCAAAGGCTGTGTAAGGTCGTAAACAATAGCATTTTTGATATTTTACTTTCTTATATATTTAAACTGAGTTAATTACACAATAGGTCCCCAAACTATGACCATCATTTTAAATTAGTCTCCAAACTTTAAAATGTTCTAATGATACCCGAACCGTCGATATTATATCAATTAAGTCCTTCCATTTTTGAAAAATCCATTTAGCCATTAAATGACATGCAAAATCTTATATGACATAATTTTAAAGAAAAATAAAATTATGTCGCATAACTTTTAAAATTAAAACCTAAAAACAGAAAGAATGAATTATAATTTCTATAGACTTCGAAAACCTTTAAACCAAGATTTTTACATTTTTTTTTAATTTTTCATTTTAAATTATGTCACATAAAGATTTAACGTTTCATTCAACGATAAAATTAACAATTTTAGTAACATTATTGACATAACATCAATAGTTTGAGGATAAATTTATTATCAAATTCACATTATTGAATTTACTTTTTTTATGGATGATGAATTTATTATTTATACAAATAAAATAAACAGTATAATATAAAAAGAAAAGGGTAAACTACAAAAATAGTCACTTTTGTTTGCTTCAAATTACATTTTAGTTACTTATGTTTGAAATGTTATGTTTAGTCACGTTATCGTTTTGTTACGAAGTCGCCACTCTACCGTTACCTTCTTAACGGTGGTCCTATGTGGTAATCCAACTGAGTTTTAAATGACAACTTAGATGTCCCATATAGCAGTCCAAATTAAATTTATTTAATTAAGAACTTATTTTCATCCCAATAACTAAACATTCAAGTTAGCATTTAAAACTCATTTGAACTGCCACATAGGGAGGTAATCGAGTTTAATAGTAGAGTTACCATTCTGTAACAAAACAACAGCATAAGTGACTAAAATGTAATCTGAGTCAAACAAAGGTGATTATTTTTAGAATTTACCCAAAAGAAAATATTAAATTTAATATTAAAATTTAGCATTGCTATTGAAACACGTAAGCTAAGCATGGGATTTGAATTTTCTCGCCCACCATTTTGAAGACTTTATGCGAAACGATAAAAACATAATTGCATGACTTGGCCTCATCCATTGGTTAGCTTCATTTATTTAACGACAAAAAACAACAAAGGTTTCCGACTGTCCTTTCACACACCTAACTTTAATAAGAACCCCTCTTATAAACTACCCTATCATAAGTTTTAGGGTAAACTACATCTTCATTCACTAAACTTTGAATAAGTTTTCGTTTTGATCACTTGACTAAAAAGTTACAATTTAGTCATTCAATTATTCAAAATTTTTCAATTAAGTCACTGGGTTGTTAAAATCGATGCTATATAGCTTTTTTTGTTCACACTATCTACACCAATTAAAAGCTTTCTTTCTCTCGTTCTCTTTTATAGTTCAAATTTTTTTTTAATAAAATAACTTTAGACGTCATAAATCTGCGATTACAAACAAAAATTCAAATAGTTTTTTTCTCCATAATCTTCGACATTGATGACCGTCGGATAAAAACTTAATAACCCAATGTGTTAAATAAAAATTTCTAAGTAATTAATAACTTAAATAAAAACTTTTGAATAGTTTAGCCATCAAAATGTTGAGTTTACCCTAAATTTTATGATTGATGGTCAAGATAAAATTAAAAATTTTATAATAAAATTAATTTTAAAAAATATAATATAAAAAAAATTCCCTTAAATAAAGGGTTAAAAGAGGTATAAGTATGTGGTTGACTCCTTCCACCCAACCCACCCACATTACAATCCCATCCCTTTTTCAAAACATGCTCACTTTATTCACCAATGTCGAGAATAATATTTTATTTATTTAAAATTATTCTTATGGGTAAATATATCTTATCAATTAAATGCCATTTCAAACCTTGACCTATGAAAATTTTATTCCATAAATTTATAAATTAATAAGAAAATTTATTCAATAAATTTTATTCATGCCATTACAATATCATCTTTTGAGATTTGGGTCTTGAGTAGGGGTATTCAAATTTCATTATGTGTGATTATTATATACGTGTTTAATCCTGTTCGTTTGCTTTAGTCTAGATTACTTAGATAATTCATTTGTTTCATAATAATTTGATACTTTTACTTAAATATTATAAAAATAAATTATTACAATTATTTACCAGAATAATATGAAATGAACAGAATCTCAAATCTCAAATCACCACCGTTATCTCGAGGTGACAAGCTAGACATCAATTTGACAAGACATAAAATCTCTGTCACCTCGAGATCCCAAATTATCATCAATAGATATAAAAATATATAAAAATCAAGGTACTATTCAAAACATATTATATTGATATATCAAACATGTTAAAACTTACTCCAACATATATCTACATGTAACGCTTAAAAAAAACACACAATTATAACGATGTTGCGATTACATACATGATATTTACAATTACAAGTACAGATACAAATATTCTATTCAAATAACTATAATCAGAATCAACATTATAAAAATACAGAATATATTCAAACCTAAAATAAAATAAAATAACTTGCACATAAAAATTAATAAAACCCAAACATAAAATAATATTTATATAAATTTAAAATTTGAATTCAAACATTCATAATTCCTTTTATATTGTATTTATTCTTTTATTCCAAGTTACGTCCTTTTAATTTAAAAAAAAAAAAAAAAAAAAAAAAAAAAAAAAGGGCACGAGGCATGTGATTTGCTAAGCTTTTCTTTGTTTTTATTCAAAAAAGGAGAATAACCTAATCACTGTAAAGACCAAACACATACAATGTACACATACTAAGAAAATAATAATAAAAGAGTGAGTTAGGTAGTGATTTTTTCGTTGTTTTTTTCTTTTAATTTTGATACCCTCCTTTTTATTTTCCACATGGAAGTTGCTTAGCCCTTATCTAGTGAAGGTAATATATGATGCCAAATCAACACAATTTTCTTATTCTTTTTTAACATTATTAATATTTATCGATTGTGTTTTAATTCGATTGATATAAGTATTATTGTCAACACAAAAAAATACGGGTTTCGAATACAATGAGTTGAGAAAGGAATATGAACAATTCTAAATATTTTTGTTGTGATAAAATACAATTACCATTTTACTTTTATGTAAATAATTTTTTTTAGAGAAGTTAGCATATGATGAGTGTGACAATTGGAAGTTTTTACAATTTAGTCATAATTCTACCAATAGTTTGAAGAGGAGGAGAAAAAAGACAAATTTGTTTTAAATATTTAAAGAGTCATTGTATTGAGAGAAAATATTAGTAGGTTTAATAGGTGCTGATTGCACATGATTGTTCTTTCTTCTTATCTTCCTAATAATTTCATCAACCTTTTTTGGGGCACTTTTTCTTGGATTTCAATGGGCGTAAGATGGTTTCCATTTTCGTAGAGAATCACAAGTTTGAAGAAAAATAAGAATCAATGAATAGTATTTTTGAATTTCTTAAAATCTCTATCTATGGGTTCTATCTAATATTTATTGTAGTAAGATTAAGTCTCAGTTCGATTGATATGGCTATTGTTATTGGTATAAGAGGATATAAGTTTGAGTGCACTGAAATGTATTACACATCGAAAGATCGCACTTTAAATCATTAATGATAATTGTTTTTGCTAATCTCGAATTATTATTTAACATTGGTAAATTTAAAGTATTTATTTTAAAGGAAAAAAAAAGAGTGGTAATAAAAATAATAGTTATGTGTACTAATAAATACCAAATGTTTTTAGATGTGTAGCAAAGCTAGTTGGTTTGTCTTCGGTCGGTCCATAGACCAACATAATTATTCTTATTTATTTGACATTAATTGTTTAATAAATATTATAGGAGCTAAGTTAACAAACATATGCTTGTAAGATTTTTACATTAAACAAAAAAGAAGGACAATTAAATTTAAATAAATGAATAATAAATAAGCAAAGAAAGATAGGAAGCGGTTACAGCGGTACACGACCATAATAACATGTTTGGTAATGGGGTGTGCGTGGCACATGCTTAGCCACCTTCCGCTACGACCACCACTTTTTTTTTTTTTTTTATAGAAGTTATTATATAGGCAATAAAAATATTATAAATTAAATCACCTAAAAATAAATGAAATAATTATTATGACATCTCGTAATAGTATTTTTATTTTATTTTTTAAATAAAATTTAAGTGAATTAATTGTTAATTATGTTATGACATCAGCTCAATTAATAAGAAAATAATTAGATAAACTTAATTTATAAATAGATGTAAAAGAAAGAGTGAATAAATAAAATTAGAGTTTTTAGAGAAAGGAACAAGAAAAATCTCAAGTTTAATATAAAATAACTAACAACCCAAAAGCAATGAATTTGAAGAAGACATTTGGCTTTTAGTGTTTGGATTATTCTTTACTTATTTTTCAAGTTTGGTCAAGGACCAATTTGAACAAGATAAAACTACATGAAACATGTGTCTATAAAAGCAATGAATTTGAATAAGACATTTGGCTTTTAGTGGTTCAATTATTCATTTCTTTATTTCCACGCGAATTTAAATAATAGAAAAACGAAATTAAAAGTGAAAAGATTTATAGGGACTAAAACATAATAAACTAAAGGTGGATTTGGATAGAGTGGGGTGTGTTTAACTTACTTTTTGTCTCATATAAATTTACTGTTGTTTTTACACTAACCATAAGTAAACGCACATTCCATCTAAACTCACCCCAAATAGAACATATGTCTGTATGTCCATCAATGTTTGGATTATCTGGTATGCATTATCTAATTTTTATTTTAATTCTCATTATTTAAAAGAATATTAAATAGTGGGGATTTTTGAATATTTTTTTTCATTGTTTTTGTCATCCCATCATCACTAAGAATATTTTAAATAAAATGTTGTTACTGATAATAAAAAACTTGGATGTTTTTGGCTAGACAAGGTCAATGCAAGAAAGAAAAGAATAACAAAAAAAGGATGAAAGAATAAAATAGAAAAAATTCTATGGGCAATTATGCAAAGAATCTTTGGAATATATTATATTTGTTAGACTTTTCCCATCAATGGAAAAACAAAATGATCAAGTTTTGGCACTAAGACTAAGAGAGTAGGTAGGGGTTTTGGGTTTCTTTTCATTTGGTAAAATTGTCTTTTAAACCCTAATAAAATTATTAAGTTGTAACTAGTAAAAATGTTATAAAATTTATCATTTCAACCTATCAGTTGCTACAAATAAGCATGTCTCAAGTTTTGTCTGCGTTTGAGGATTGATGGGTGTCATATTGTTCATGATTTTGTCATTTTGTGTCATAATTGGATACTTAATAATATTAACATTGTTAATTAAGACAAATTTCCATTTATAGTTTCATCTAATCGAATTCCTATACGTGACAAATAGTCAAAATTTATATCCTATTAATAATTAATATTTTTTAAATATTTTTTATAAATTATAATTTTTTAAAAATAATTTATAAAAATTAATTAACAATAAAATATTTTTTTTATTTTGAAAAAGGAAAATAGTTCCAAACAATATAATATATCCCCTCTCTCCGATCTAACTATTTTAAGCTGAATCTGGTCATCAGGTGCCTATGGCTTGCTTGGATCTTTTCATTAAAGAAAACCAACGGCAGAGATTCAATTTTAGTTGGGCCCCACATAGGTATGTTCACAGGAAAAATCTATCAATCAACCGCCAAAAAGCAAGCTGAGACGAGATCACGTGGCGATCCCACAGGGCTTCTAGGTTCTGGAACCGCAGGGGGTCCCAATACATTTTTAAAGCTTTTACTTTTTTTTTAAAATAATTTTTTAATAATTTCCAAATTGAAGACATTGTATTTCTATGAGTGAGATCTTCGAAGGGAGTGTGTTCACATGGGGCCCATCTAATAATAGGACTTTTCAGAGAATGCCACGTGTCCAAATCCCACGATTGATAGATATACATGCTTCCATAGAATACGACAAAATCCAAAGCCCACATTAGATGACCCTAGAAAAAATTATATTAAATAATTAAAAATAAAAAAGAGAAGGAAAAAAAAAAATGAAAAGGCAAAAGCCTTGTTAGTCTCCCAGGCTTTGACAAAAAACATGCCGTCATGCGCTTTGCACTACCGGACAAAAAACATGTCGTTCTCAGTGGCTGTTTCGTGGTTTCCGTGGGGGAAACGAGGGTAACTTAGGTATTTCCGACGGTGGTTTTCGGACAAAGGACTAAAAGAGTCGAGGCGGAACCCTTTGTCGCTACGTGCCTTGGCATCGGCCGCACGCAGCAAACTCTTGTCTCCTTTCTTTGCTTTTTCTTCTTTTTTTATTATTTTGTTTTTTAGCGAAAAAATTTGCTGTTTAGTACAGCTATTGCCACGGCTAGGTTTTGGCTATTTCCAGAAACTGTCTTTTATTTTAAAAAATAAATTTTCAGAACCTGTCTGAAGTTATCTTTGAAGTAGTACTTTCCCTTTTGCATTTTTTTTTTCCTGGAAAAAGAATTAATATCGATTCTGTTCAAATACGTATTCTATCGTCCAAACCTCAAGTACAGATTTTTGTGGAATAAAGAATATAAGAAGGGTTGTGCAATTATCCCTTCATATAAATTTTAACTCTTTTAATGAATGATAACACTTTTGACTGGTTGAATTATATGTAATATATAATTTTTTGGATTAATATATATCGAGGTATTTAAATTTAGTAACTCGTACATAAAATTTTTTGAGCTTAATTGGTATAGAAAGTTAGAAATAGTAAGTTTACTTGATTTTTTTATGTATTTTAAAATATGATAATGCAATACTGACAACTAATAACACCGTGACATGTGATAGTATCACATTTTGAAGTGTGACAAAAAAATATATCACATGTCAAAATACAAGACTGTCACATGTCAATATACTTTTGGTTGTCGGTGTCACGTTAGCAGACATGCCTAGCCTTAGTAGTCGTCTGGCGGTGTGATCGCCTAGGACCTAAAGGCTGTAAAGGGTAAAAATATTGTTTTCCAATTTTAAGGTGCCCAATTTATTTTTTTTAGCTTTTAAGGGTTCAGAAAAATTTTTATCAACTTCTAAAGGACCTAGAAAAAAATTTTCTCCAACTTTTAAGGAATTTAAAACTCATTTTATTGTTTTGCCTAGAGCCTCAAAAATGTCAAGAGCAGGCCTATTAGCATATTTTAACAATGTTAGTGAGGTACCTAAAAAAAAGACCAATTGGAGAAAATTGACTAAATTTACAACTATATGAATAGTACAAGACTAGTAATTAAATTTAACCAAACGAATTTAATTAATACTGTTTGGGTCAAGACTAAAATTTCAAATTCTGTACAGTACAAAGATTAAAATTGACCAATTTGAAAAGTACAAAAACTAAAAATGATCAAATAAAAATATAGGGACTAAATCTAAAACTTCCCTAAAGTACAAGGACTAATAACAAAATTTAACCTTTATAAAACCTCAACTTTACTATTTGAACGAAGTTTTATTTTGATTTTGATATATTTATTTTAAATTTTTTTACACCTTTTCGCCCACATTATTATATCTTTATTAATTTCAAGTTAACGATTGACTTAAATGTTATTTTACATACATATTTGTATTCTAAATACGTGATTTTTATATGTATATGAATATGCTGTGAAAATCATGTGTTATTTTTTTCTCAACTTATAACTTCAAAATATACAATAATAAATTGTTGATTGAACCACACGTGAAGTGACAAAAAATTTGTGCGCAAATTTCCGATAGAAAATAATATTTTAACATAGTTTTTCTAATATTTTTTTACTCATTATTATTAAAGATGATTGGTTAAATATGAATAAAATATAATTAAAATTAAATAAATATAATTTAAAATAAAAAAAATGAAATATATCAAAACAAAACTCATATAGATAGGACTTAGAGCAAAATAAAATTCCAAAAAGGACCCACTTGGAAAATAAAAATATCTCATTTTCAAAGAATGAATAGGAAAGAAACAAATAGATGAAAAAAAAATTGAACTAGGGGAGTGGCAATAGCCATAGTTTGAAGATTCAAATGAACACTAGCATAAAGGTTAATTACATCATATATCCCAAAGTTATGATCTATGTTTTAAATTAGTCCCGATATTTCAACGACGCAGTCGAATCTTTAAAGTATTAATAGCATTATGTTGATCAGATCCTTCTATTAGTCTAATCATAAATCGAATTAATGTGAAGCATGTGTAAAACATATAAATCCAATTTTAAATATTAAGTCTTCAATGCTTAAATATTATATTAATTTCGTCTTATTTAAAAAAATCTAATTATATTTACATATATCAACTTTAGCTTAAAATATATAAAAGAATAAATATACGTAAGTTTTATAAGTTAAATTTGTTATTATACTAAATAAATTTATATACAATTGGCGAAAAATAATAACGATATAATTTAATTGCTCTGATTTCTTTTAGAGGAATCAGTTTCCTTGATATCAAAATTTAGAGGCTGAATAACACTTTTTACCAATTAAAAAAATAAGTTTATTTATAGAATAAAATAAATATAGATAATGTATTAACTCAGTTGATTTTACGATTTTCAAAATTGGACTAGTCTGGTTCGCTAGTCCAATTAATTCATTCGGTTCAATTAAAAAAAATTATTTAAAAATTAAAAAATAAATTTATTTCAATTGCTTAATTCAACTAATTTAAACTAATTTTCAGATCAACCAATTTAATAATTTTTTTTGGAACGAATACTAATTCAATTCTCAATCCGAGTATTTTTTTGTGGTAAATAAAAACCTTACAAAATTAGAAAAAATCGCTATTGAGTGATTGAAATACTCGTATTCTTACCCCTATTAATAAGGCTACGAACCCTCTCAGGAAAAAATCAAACACTTGTATGTTAGCTTTTTCTATTAAAGCTTGTTTAGTTAAATAATTGGCAATTTAATTTTGTTCCTTAAAAATAAAACTTAAAAAAAAAATCGAGAAGAATGTAGGACCCACAATGAACAGTATAATTCAGCCGCCCCGCTTTGTCGTCTCTATCGTCTCCGTTCTCCTCCGTGATTTATCTTCCCTCTCCTTTGACTCTTTTTTTTTATAAAAAAAAAAAAAAAAACTTCCTTTACCTCTCTCTCTGTCTCTTTTGTATATTTTATATACTTCCTTTCTTTAAACATTATATAGGTAGACACACATACACACATATCTTTGCGTCCTCTCTCTATTATTTTCCTCTCTTTCTCCCTTCCATAACTCTCTCTCTATTTAGTGGTGTTGGGTTCTTTTTTTCTTCAGAAAGGAAGTGTCTCTTCTTGTTCAGAACAAAAAAGAAAAGAGGGATAGTATAGAGACTCTAGTACAAAAGAGCGAAAAAAAAAAAAACCCAAGAAACCAAATAAATAAAAGGAGGGGTGGGGGCAAATATACAACGCTCAAACACTCTTTACTTCTAGTGTTTTTTTCTTTCTTTCTTGTTGTTATGAGGCTTTCTTTGGGAAGATAAGTTTCATTTCCTTTCTTGGAGGTTTTCTTTAAAACCTTTTGTTTTTGCTTTTCCTTCTTGGAGTTATTTTCCAGTCCGGTTTGTTCGGCCATGGCCGGTAGCAATGAAGTCAACCTCAATGAATCCAAGGTATATATTTTTTCTGGAAGATTGAATTGATCTGATGACTTGTTTTTTTTAATTAATTTCTAGCAAAGTTGGTGTCATGGGGTGTTTGACTTTCGTTTCAACTTGGGTTTCCAAAGATTTGACCTTTTTTTTTTTCCTTCTGGGAGGGGGGGGTTTGATTGTTGGGTTTAACCGAATTTTTGTCTAATTATGAGCTTTTCTTGACTGAATAATTTGTGGGATTGTGTTAAATTATATCCTAGTCTGATATGTTGAACAACAAGGTTTGAAATTTGAAATTTAAGTTTGATTTGGAGATTTTTGAATTTCATTGCTTGCTTGTTTATTGGGGGGGGGGTGATGTTATCATTGATGATCAAAGCTCCTAATTGTTTGGATTTGATTTGTTTAGAGGGTTGTTCCATTGAATACATGGGTCCTCATTTCCAATTTCAAGCTAGCTTACAATCTACAACGCCGTCCTGATGGAACCTTCAACCGAGATTTATCTGAGTTCCTTGACCGTAGAGTCCCTGCCAATATAAACCCTGTCGATGGAGTTTTCTCCTTCGACCATGTCGACGGTGCCACCGGTCTTCTAAACCGGGTTTATCAGCCTTCTTCCTTGAATGAGGCTCAATGGGGCATGGTAGACCTTGAGAAACCTTTGAGCACAACTGAGATTGTTCCTGTTATAGTGTTCTTCCATGGTGGAAGCTTCACTCATTCCTCCGCTAATAGTGCTATCTATGACACCTTTTGTAGACGCCTCGTTAGCCTTTGTAAGGCCGTTGTGGTGTCTGTAAATTATCGCAGATCGCCTGAACATAGATACCCTTGCGCGTACGATGATGGTTGGGCGGCTCTTAAGTGGGTTAAGTCAAGAACTTGGCTTCAAAGTGGGAAGGATTCTAATGTCCATGTCTACTTGGCTGGTGATAGTTCTGGTGGAAATATAGCTCACCATGTAGCCGTGAGAGCGGCCGAAGCTGATGTCGAGGTCTTAGGTAACATTCTTCTTCATCCGATGTTTGGTGGGCAGAAAAGAACAGAATCCGAAAAACGATTGGATGGGAAGTATTTTGTCACGCTGCACGACCGCGACTGGTATTGGAGAGCATATCTACCAGAAGGGGAAGATAGAGACCATCCAGCTTGTAATCCATTTGGTCCCCGGGGTCGAAGCCTCGAAGGGCTTAAGTTCCCCAAAAGTCTTGTTGTCGTGGCCGGTTTGGACCTCATTCAAGATTGGCAGTTGGCATATGTTGAAGGGCTTAAAAATTCCGGCCAAGAGGTGAAACTTCTCTTCCTAGAGAAGGCCACGATCGGGTTCTACTTCTTGCCGAACAACAATCACTTCTATTGCCTCATGGAGGAGATAAAGAACTTCGTCAACCCTAACTGTTAATAGTCTCCACTTAACCGTAACTACAGTCAGCGTATACATAAATCCTAAATATAAAGATTTTGTTCCATGTCCCAACATTGTTTCTGGGTTTCAGACAAGCAAATCCTTTTGTCTGTTAGGCATGGCAATGGTGAAGTACTTGGAACTATAGTGTTGTAAGGACAGTGATTCTTTAATGTTTCTTCATATTATAACCATAAATGACCTAATAAGTGTATACTTGTTTACCAAGTTAAAATGTTGAGTGGCCAACTCTGCAACCCTCCCTATTAGAAAATGAAATGAAATTTTGGCATCACATGAGAGAGGCATCTTAATTATGTGTGTGCCATCATCAAATAAAAAACAAATTTGAGATCAACATTTCAACTAATCATTTCCACTCTAATAAATACTTGTCAGCTAAGTAGAAATTTCATCTACTTTCAATATATGATATCATGATCAATGGCAGCAACTTGATTCCAATTTCTTAGCTGTTTCCCCTAAACAAATTAAAACCCTCTCTTGTTTATTTCCAAACCAAGTTTCTTGATTAAAAAAAGAAAACTACACTCATCAAACAGTGGTTAGGAATTTTGGAAATAAGGGACCACAAGAGATAAATATGAAGGGTATTGGCTTTGGATGGTTTAACGGGCACTAAGTGGTAGGAGAAAGAGCAAGTAAGGATAAAGACAAGGAACCTTGTCTGTGTTTTAATTGACTTTCTAGGCTTTTGCTTAGAATATATGCTTTGTGTTAATTTATAAATTTAATTAGTGTTTAGATTTCCAATGGCCAATTTGATTTATTTTTTTATTTTTATTTTGTCTTATTATGAAGCAGTGGGCAGTGGGCATTGTAAATTAGCTGTTTATGTCTTTTGAAAATTATTCCCTAATACGACAAAATAAAGAATCATTATCAACAAATTTGCCTTTTTGCTTAAATCATAATCTGGGGACAAAATCCTTAATTTACTTTGCCTCATAATATTCTACTTTATTTTCTTGTTTTAGTCTTTGCTTGCCGACTTCAAACTTTGCCCCTTTCACACACATATGTGTTTAGGGACCATTCATTTTCTTTTACATTTATTATTATTGCTCAAAATTTTACATCAGTCCTTGTATTTTAGTAAACTTTGAGATTTAATCCTTATATATATATATTTTTTTTAATTTTAAGAAAAAATATTAATCCAACCATCAATACCGTTAAAATTTATTAACATTTTAGTTAAATCATTATTACCGTTGATAATTTCGTCAAAATATAAGGATTAACATCGTTTTTAACCTTAACAAAATTTTAGAGTGAAAATGAAGTAAAAAATAATTATAAGATTAAAAAAAAACGTTGTTGATATGAAAATTTAACCTTGAAATTGTAAAAGGGATATTTGGAAATGTGATGAAAATTTATATGTCAATTAATTTATAAGGTTTTTAAATTTTAAACACATTTTAATTGTTTTTTTTTTCTAATGGTAACCTATCAAACACATCAAGTGATAGATAAAAATAAAAATAAAAAGCATGAGAAAATACAAGAAAAAGGTTTGATGTTATAGATATAACTCCAGAAAAGGAAAATGGAAAAGATTGATTGCTCAGAATTTTCTTTTTTCCTTTTTGTTATAGTTAAATTTTATAAAAGGTCCCTTTATTATATATTTTTATTGAATTTAGTCTATTTGCTATATATTTTTTGTTTTTTTTAAATGTATATTTTTAATATTGAGTTTTATTTTTTTATTAATTCGATCAAATAATTTAAAATGGTTCTATTTTTCTTAAACATGTGATATTGTGATATATACAAGAATATTTTTTACAATTTGATGACATTTTACACATTTAAAAAAGACAAAAAGAAAGGCAGAGTATTTGTTTTTATCATCTTGCAAAACCCTAAAAATTTTTTTTTTCCTCCAAGTCATTTGCGACTTCTCTTTTGTTTGCCCACTAGTTTCTCGGCTGGTTACCGCCCATCTTTTTTCTCCCTCCAATTAATCTCTTTTTTTTTCTCATTCATTCTATGTGTCTTCTTCTTTCTTTTCTTTTTTTTTTAATTTACAAATCTATTTTGTGGGTACATTTGTTGACTTCACAAGTTGCCATAGACAGATGATGGTGCTTGTCATTACTAAAACTCCACCGACCACTAACAATTTTTCTTAGAAAGTGGGCGGCTCTTTGTCAACTTCTTAATATGTTTCTGTTTTAAGAGTGTATCAGAATAATAAATGATTTCACGAGTCAATTTGGACTCGTCTTGTCTTAAGTTTTATATGGTTTTTTGGTTTGTTTTCCATTATTTAACAAGTCTTTACTTTTAAAAGTTTTTTTTTTATCTTATAGCACGTTTTTTAGTCTTGCTTATACATGTTGTCTTACTTTTTTAAGTGATTTTAGGTATAGTTTTGTTGTTGTCCTCTCTAATTTGGTAGATACTTAATTTTTTTTACTAATTTTTGCCTATTGCTTTGGACCATCTGAGATTGATTTTCTTATCATACTAAGTGCTTACAATCACTCCAGATATGTTGTGCTTGAGTTATGATAGAGTCAATTGTCAACGTGTTAAAATTTTCTATTTATGCCAAAGCTGGAGCCTTTATTGTGCTAACGAAACGTATCATTCACCACCTACAATAAATTTTTTATTTTTCTCCAAATTGTATCGTCTCATTCACGAAATGAATTAATGAATTTCTCTTGAAAAAATATATAATATTTTTTCATTTGTATAAAAAATTGCTAAGGTATACATGTCATATGATTATATTGAAATAATTAATATATATATATTTGAAAGTGAAAGGTTAGCAGCCACTTGGCAATAAAAAAGAAAAGTAGAGAAAATCTTGAACTTGAAGTTTTCACTAGGCCAAAAGTCTTCTTTTTTTTAAATGTAAGTTCTACTTTCTTTAAGCATTTTTTATTCATTATAAAAAAACAAATTGTTTTTTTTTTTTACATTCTAAATTTATAAGATAAAGAATATCCCACTAAAAAGCTCCAAAAAAAAAAAAAAAAGAAGAAAGAAAATTGGAGAGTCTTAAAGGATTTCTCTTTTTGTTCCTTTTTCATGAATTGGAATAGTTGGGTTCACATGAGAATAATGAAAATTTCCACACAAAAGTTTATTTACTTATTTATTCATTTAATTTTCATGAAAACAAAGAGACAATAATAAAGGATGGGAAAACACTACATCTATCCTACAAACATCAACATTTAACTATGATGTTTGTTTTTATGTATTTGGTTAAGCAAGCAAATCTGGGTTCTCATTTTTCTCACTTTTTATGTATTTGAGTTTAGTTTTGATATACAATTTGGTATGTAAATTTTTTTTATCTTAATTTAATACTGGAGTTTGACTTCCGTGTTTATTTTGGTACCTAAGTTTTTTTTTTTTTATCTATTTGATACTTGATTTTTTTTTTTTTTTTGTCATAGTTAAATACATACATTTGACTTTAATGTTTATGATACTTGAGTTTTATGTTTTTTCACTAGAACACATGCGCCAAATATTCATTCAGCTACATGATGCTATTTGGTCTAAATATCAAATTGGACATTGAAATAAAATTTAATGTACTAAATTGAGACAAAAAAATTGATTGTTAAATTGAACTCATGTACCAAATAATATATTAATCCTTATATTTATTTAAAATAATCACTCTGAAAATCACATTAGGTAATATTAATAAAGGCAAAAATTAAGAAATAGGTTAAAAGAAAAGCCATGTTGCTCCTAGTCAAACATGTTTCCGCATGTTTCCTGCAATATTTAGAGTACAAATATTAGAGATAGCTCCGACATAGACATAGTTCAATCTTCAACCGAATTTCGAGGGTGTCAAAATCTGGGAAGCAAAATGGTAATGGGGTTATTACCAATGGCTTCCTTGCAGTGTTGTAGGATAACATGTTAATTGTTAAATAATATTACTTTTTTTTTTTTTACAGCTGCTGCAACACAGCCAGCTCTCGTCTGAATGTGTTTTTAAGTTTTGAGCTGCTGTTTTTTTTTTTTTTTTTTTTGCCACGAGTAGACAGTCATTGGACATTGACAGCAACACTTGATCCCATCGTACTGACAATCTTTCTCCATCTCAAGAAGAAGAACCAATGAAGAGCCCTTTTCTTTTTTTCCTTTTTCTTTTTGCTGCTAAATTGAAATTATTGATGCATGGAATTTACATACATACATAAGCCAAGGGAAAAACCCTAGCTTTTCTTTTGCAGCTTGAATTATGGTTGAGACTCGAAATTCTTCCCTAGCTTTAAAATGTTTCAATTGAAACTTAAATTTGATGTTGAACACACGTATATTTATTGCACAGACAACTTAGACCTAATGTTAAAGAAATATTCTTCTAATTTTATTAACATTGTCTTTTTTTTATTATTAAAAATATTATATTTAAGTTGTTCATGCAACAAACGCACACTTATTTACAATTTGATCAACATCAAATCCGAACTAGTATTTAACAACAAAATTGACAATTAGGATAAGGCAAGGACCTAATTGATACAATGATAACACTTTAAGGACTCAATTAATGCTTTGAAATTTAGGGACTAATTTAAAATATTGATAATAGTTTAAGGGTGTTGTGTAGAATTAACCTATATATATTATTTAGTTAAATAAATAAAAATATGCGATAATAATAATGTTTGTAATTTCTAAAATGAACCACGTCCTATATATATTATTTAGTAGTGTGAGTTGTATTTAAATGATATAAAAATGCATAAATATATTTTTATGTATAAAAAATATTAAATATAATATTTAAATAAAATAATTATGACAATAAAAAATAATACAACTATGAGGTGGGAATGATATTTGTAATAACTAGGAAAATAGAAAACACAAAATCCCTTCAAAACATGGGCAGGCCTTAAACGTGTTGCATCAAGCCTTGTCCATAAAGGCTGAACAGGCAAAAAGTTGGACCCTAGCCAAAAAATAATAGGCATAATTGTAAATTTAGCCTTCAATGTCTATATTTTCTATCAATTTAGTCATTATTCTTTTTTTTTTAAGTTAAATTTAGTTATGAATCTATCAAAAAATATCAAGTTATTTTTTAACGAAAATATTAACTAAAAAATTAATTTTTTAATGAAATTGGCATGATAACCCACTTGCTAATTATAATGAATTTCATACTAACATAACAATATTTGACTTATATGCCACATTAACAAAAAATTTAAAATTTATAAAAACAAAAAATAAATCCAAAAATAAATATAAAAAGTTGATTAAAATTCAAAAAAAGTAGGATGAAATACACATGGATTGCCTTGCAGAACATTTTAGCCAATATTTTTATTTAAAAGAATCAATTTGACTCTTCCTCAAAAGGCTAATAGTCAAATTTAACTCTTTTCAAAAGCTTGAGGGCCAGATTTAAAAGACTGTATTGACAAAAGATATAAACGTTAAGGACTAAATTTGATATTATGCAAAAATAATAAATAAATAAGATTATTGCTTAAACTAACTAAGCCTAATGTCCTTCACTATAGAGACTAAGGGATTAATTTAAAGCATAAATATTAAATGAATTTAAACACATACTGGACTTGTAGCCCAAAAATCAGCCCTTATGCTGATAGTCAAAAGAAAATAGAAAATATATCAAGATGAGTCATAATCTCCAAGTACATTTACGCAAACATGGATTGATTCTAAAAGGGTTTGAATATTTGATCACAGAGGCAACTTCCAGTGAACTTTCTATTTTTTGAGTAATTTGTTCTATCGCCGAGTTGTTGTCATGGAAGTTGCTTGATCTATACCTAATCTCTGTAGATGCAGTAAAGCTTGGCGTAGGAACAACTTGCATTGCAATCTGGAACCTGCTGAAGTTCTTTGTCTGATGATATTGGGGTTGATCGTTTGCCTGACCTGTTTCTGTTTGCGGCAACGCTAACGCTAAGAGGTGACTCACAGGTGTATTTGAGGGGAGCAGTGATTGGTTTGTAGATATAAAGGATTCCTGGTTGACTCTGGTGTTAGCGTTGGTTTCCTCGGTTTGATATACTGAACAAAGGTACTCGCAATATCCTGAAATTGCATGAACAGTCTGTAAAGGGTTAGCGGTGTTGCTCGAAAAGCAGACGGATTTGCTTTGGATCCAGATTTGCCAAAGAGTAATAATGAATTTTCTGTATTTAAAGTGGCGGTCATACTCATACCTATCAAATTTTAAATCCCCCACCCAACTTGCAATCCATTCCTGTATATCAGACGCCTGTAGCTTTTGGGTATGAACTAGACCGCTCGTGCAAAAGATGGTCTAGTGTTTTATCTTCCGTGAAACACAGTGGGCAACGAAAATCGATACCAGGTATATCTTTATCAAGTTCTGCTCGAATTGGCATAGTTTTATACGCCATTTGTTAGCCTCTTTGACCGTGATAAGGAATAGAATAATTAGCAGCTGTTAGTAATAGTTAACTGTTAACTGTTGGGTGGTTAGTAACTAGCAGTTAGTAGGTATTATCAGTTTATAATTAGTTAGTTTGTTGATACTAGCTGTATATAAAAGTCATAGTTGGGACTCTGTGAATAGATGAAGAAATACAGTTTTATTTGCATGGATATATCGTTTCTCATTATGGTATCACAGCCATAAATTTTTTTTTTTCTCTTTCTTTTCTCCATGGCGACTGAAGCTGTATCTGGTAATGATTTTGAGAATCGTCAGTCATTCAATACGGGGGTTCCAGCAGCTGGCTCATCTCCTGATCCTGTTTTTGGCTTCTTGCGCACAATTCAACAATTTCCTAAGCATGATACTGTTAAGCTTAGTGGTCGTAATTTTCTTTTGTGGAAGCAGCAGGTTCTGCTTATTCTTGAAGGTTATGGTCTGCATGGGTTTGTTCTTGGCACTGTTGCCGTTCCTCCGCAGAATGTTGTTGATGACAGTGGTGTTCTTGTTTCTAATCCTGAGTTCTTGTGTCACAGACAGCAAGACAAGCTACTCGCTTCGTGGCTCTTATCTACTATTTCCGATGATGTGCTTGTTCATCTCAGTAGTGCCAAGACAAGTAGTGAGGTATGGAACACTGTTTTGCGTGGATATATCGTTTCTCATTAGACCGTGAGATTACCTGAGTAGTTGAACTTTCAAACAAATCTGTCACCCTGTTGGAACAAGGAGAATGATCTGGACCATAATTCGGTCTTCCAGTGATGGTCCCATGAGCGTAGATTCGATGTTGGTATTCCTAGATTAAGGATAATCCATTGTCCACAATTGATACGTTTCCACCATCCCAAATTTGAATGTCAATTCCCTACAAACAAATGTCGCCTCCTTTTAAGTTACTTTTCCAAATGTCGGGGGCAATATTTCGCCAGTAGTATTCTTGAAATAAAGGATTGAGGTTCCGCCATAATAGATATGCTTCCCAAAAAAAATCCATTCCTATAGCAATATTTGCACATCAATCCCACTACTTAACCTTATATATGTCTGTAACGAGACACTCATATATATGTCTTGTATATATAACATCCGATTTTAGACCGAATTTAATAACACAAACTGTTTGGAAAGTTATAACAAAAAAGTTACGAGACAAATATGGGTTAAGAAATAGAAATAATAAGTAATTAAACTGATTAAGTCATTAAATTAAATAGTACAAAGACTAAATTACAAAATGACTAAAATAAATTGAAGTTTAGAACAAGTCCTTAGTATGAAATTGATCCATGGTTTAGTAAATAGTTTTACCATTAATAATATGAGTTAGAGGAGATTGCATAGCCATTGATTTTTATTTTTTTTAATTCAATTGGGTAAATAATGAGGTACAACCGTTTCAAGCATTAGGAATTCAAATGACTAAATTGTAATAAATGTATTCATGTTTAAATTATTGTAGATTATGTTCGAATTATGTGATTAATGAGTTTCTGTATTCGAGTTTAATTTCATAGCTAAAGATAACGTAGGACCGGCTCGAGACAAACGGAAAGCCAAAGTCGTTGACAAATAGTCATTTCTAGTTTGTGCTTCTATAATTCTTTTTCAATAACTCGTTCATAGTCTAGTAAGACGTTATAAACGAATATGAAATAAATGTCTAGGTAATCGTATCTTTCCCCAAAAAATAAGAGATGATGAATTTGATGTTGTGATTGTCGAAATTTAACTATGAATGATTAAATTGTGATTTATATATATGCGTGCATGCATATACATATATGTTTGATATAAATGTATATATGTTATTGAGATCTTGATATCATGCTGAATTATGTTATAATTGTGATAATATTGATCATGCTCATTAAACGATGTTAGACGTAATTTGGGTATAGTTGGCATGTCATAGGGTCACCAATATCAGTGATTTATTAGCCCTAATTTCCAGATAGTCGTGGGCAATCCCAATTCCCGGAGATTCGTGGACACATATTAACATTCAAATTGAGTAGTCTCAATTCCAAGAGGGTCATGGACTTACTCGTTATATAGATACAGGTATTCGTTCTAATGTCTATCGTCGATTTATAGGGGCCGAAATGAGTAAGTATAGGAAATGATAATGTATGACATGTTGAAATATTGAACACATTACGATATGAAATTATGAGATATTGAAATAAGTATCAAACGAAAAAGTTTGGGAATTATATGTTTATTGATATTGTGATAAAGTAAAGTAATATAGTTGATGTCATATTCATATATTTGCTTTAATTTAATATTAATATATTGGTTTTGAATTATATTAGCACTACTGAGTATTTAATATTCAACATCCTGTATTGTTTGTTTCCGTGTACAGGTTTCGGATGAGAGTTGACGTAGATTAGAAGTAGTCAAGCATCCAACTCAACAACTCAGCTCGGGAAACATCTTATTACCTCTTTTGCATGTATTTATATGTTTTGGTTATATGACATGTACTTAGGTTATTTGAGATTGTTGCTTAAGTTAACATTTTGGCATATTTGGTACTTGACCTATAAGGTTTTTGAAGTTGAATTTCATCCTTTAATTAGTAGTCATTCGTGTTTGATTATATAGGTGTGAATTATGCAAATTAGTTGGTTATGCTTTGATGCATGAAATTGTTATGGTTTGATGATGTTTAAATGTATTTTGCATGTGCCAATTGGTTTATTTGAGTTTATGTAATGTTTAGGTATGTTTGAAGAAGTTTTGGTTATGATTTAGTCACTTTGAAACATTCAATCTAGGCTAATTTATCATAAAGTTTCGATACAGAAAGAACATGTCTCGAGACTCTAAGAATAAATGTAACACCCCCTAACCCCAAATCGTTGCCGGAACAGGGTTACAGGGTATTACCAGACTTATACACTAACTTACGAATAAAAACGAGATATAAATTTGAGTTTCAATCTAAAATCACCCAATTTACATCAAATAGTTCTTAATATAGGCCTACGGGGCCCAAAATAGGTCTAGAAACTGATTCGGGATTAAACCGGAAACTTTTAAAATTTTTCTTGAAAAACAGGGGCACTTGGCCGTGTGGTTTGGGACATGCCCGTGTGGCTTGCCTGTGGGGCTTCCCATGGCCGTGGGGCCAGGCCGTGGGCAGTTCTGACTTGCCACACACGGCCGTGCAACTAGCCCGTGGGCGACACTGACTTCCCCACACGGCCTGGGTACACGCCCATGTGTTTTGGCCGTGTGAAAACTGCATGTTTCACCATTCTAAAGCTATTTTTACCTATTAAACATACCTAATACATGCCCAAATCATTGGCTTATAAATATTGATCAAATGACATTCTTTTCATCTAACAAACTTAATAAATATTCATTTATTCATTTCAAACACTTCATAAGTGTCACATATCACATTATATCCAAAACACAACATTTATACCAATATAAGTGATTTGAATAAAACCTAATATATATATCACCTTTATAATGGTAATTTAATCTTTTAAGCAACAACTAAGTTCCATACACATATGCGTTCCATCATTCTTAACATAACATATCCATCATTAATTTTGTCTAACCAATCAATTTATACATGCCATATAAACCAAAAAATAATAACCCAAAAACTACCGGAATAAATCAGGATAGTGTGATTCCTCGTGATGATCCGATCCTCCGAACTCACGTTAATCTACAAAACATGATAAACACATTCAAGTAAGCTTATGAAAGCTTAGTAAGTTCATAGGCTTGAAAAGTAAACTTACCAAATTAACAAATCATTCACATAGTATACATTTCATTACTATCTCCTATCATTCACAAACCAAATCAATTTTACTTAGTATTCTTCAATAATATCCATACTCGAAATTCATCCTTTTGGGCCCATTTACCATTTATCATTTCTTCACACATTAGGAACTATACGGAATTGAGTACATTACCTTCTTTATACCATAGTAAAACTATGGATTTACACATAATCACATTTCCTTTTCCAAAGCCATAGCCCAGCCATGGTCTTACACGGATCACATATCATACCGAGGCCATATCCCGGATATGGTCTTACACGGGCCACATATCACTTTTCTCCGATGCCATAGCCCAATTATGGTCTGATACGGAAATCACTTGGCACACTTCACCGATGCCATAGCCCAGTTATGGTCTTATACGGGAATCACTTATCATTTGTTTCCGATGCCATAGCCCAGCTATGGTCTTGTACGGAAATCACTTATCATTTGTTGCCATGGTCCAACCATGGTCTTTTTCCATCAATTCGTCACTTATCATGAGACAAAGGTACTCAATCCGATAGTTTCCTACAATTTCATACTTTTACATTGTTTACAATTTTATCACATAATTTTGTCACATACACATCATATAACACATTACAAAATTTATAATATTAGCAATGATCATTAAAATTTAGCCACATGAACTTACCTGGGCTAATTCACAAAAGTTGTAGAAGTTTGGGAATTATTCAATTATTTTCTCCTTTCCTCGATTTGCTTCGATTTCTTGGTCTATAAATGCAAAATCATTCATTCATTAGTATTTATTTCAATTTTACCATTTTCCACAATTTATGTACTATAATTCCCGAAATTACACTTTTACCCCAAACTTTGCTATTTTTTCAAATTAATCCCTAATAACTTTACCCACCAATTGGGCTATTTCTTCTCAATTAAAACCTTATCTTATCATTTTGAACTATTTCACAACCATTTATGCACAAAATTCCCATATAAAGCCCTAACTTCAAACCCTTTCACAAATAGGTCCCTAAACATTCATTTCTAATCAATTCTTTCAATAAAATCAACATATAAACAAATTAAAGCTTTAATTCCATGCTAAATCATCACATACTTCGAGCACATATTCATAGCAACTTGCAATATCCACCATAAAATCAAAAACTATTAACTTAGACAAGAGGACCTAGTTGTAAAAGTTATGAAAATACAAAAATTTCAAGAAATAATCAAGATATGAACTTACTTGTAGTAAAAATAAGAAAAACCAGATCTTAGAAACCCCTCTATGGTGTTTTTGTTGGAGAAGATGAAAGAAAATGAAAAATCTAGATATTTCTTCTAATTTAATCCATAAAATACTATTAAATTTCTACTTATTTACAAAATTGCCATTAGTTCACACTACATTTCAGCCAATTTTTAACCCATCCATTCAGCCCATTTAACTTTGGGCTTAATTACTCTTTAAGTCCCTCTTTATTTAGCCTTCATGCTATTTAATCATTTCTCACAGTTTTACACTTGTTACAATTCAGTCCTTTTTACTCAATTGACCATCAAAACCTTAAAATTTCTTGACGAAACTTTAATACTAACATACTAACACTCCATAAATATTTATAAAAATATTTATGGCTCAGTTTAATATCCTGAGGTCTCGATACCTCGTTTTCACTTCTTAATTATTTAATATTTATTTCTAAAACACTATTCACTATTTCAATTATTTTCTTAACTTCACATTTAACTTATACTCATTAAATTAATAATATTTTCCAATAATTTGTCGGATTTAGTGATCTCGAATCACTGTTCCGACACCACTGAAATTTGGGCCGTTACAATAAATTTTACTATATGGGATGTTACATTAAACTTGGTCTAGATACCAGCCTTATAGGTCTAGATACCAACCTTATAGGTCTTGAGACAACTTGACTTATGCCTCAAAACAAAGTGGTCTCTGTCTCGAGACAAGGGCACATCGAAGCTAAATTAGTTTTGTCTTGGTCCAAGTCTCGAGACAAGAACCCATTGTCTCGAGACATTCAAACATTGAAGCTAAAATAAGAAAACAAGGGAGGTTTAGGTGCAGAGGGAACAGAGGGTGGAGGGGGAATAAAAAAACTGATTTAATGTTTGGAAAAAATGCCTTTTGCGTTGGCCTTCCTTCCCTACCAAACACTTGCTTCGGTTCAACTCTTTATTCTTTTTCAGGTTCTTGTATATGTTCATGTCCACCTTCTTTAGGAGGCCTTAGATTTGCAGGTCCTTTCGACTTGCTATGGGCCAAAGGTGAAAATTGTAACACCCCACACTCGACCCAACCGCCAAATTCAAATGTGTGATGTCACATTACGTCGCTAAAGCAACTCAAATTACTAAAACACAAATACATTCAACTTCAATCATCAAATAATTCATATGCTTGTATTTATGCACTCAGTGAATTTATTTCATCAATTTACAAGGTTATACGAGTTGATTTTAGATTTAAGACTTGAATTCAAACTCAAATGTGGAAATTCAAAGTTATGTCTCGAGACAGGTCATAAATTATTTTAGAATTTTTGGCTTCAAAGTCAACATGTCTCGAGACATTACATGTTATGTCTCGAGGCAAGGTCTTTTCTGTCTCAAGACTAGGTCTTGAGACCAACCTTCATATTGTCCTATTTTTGCTTTGATGTTTGAATGTCTCGAGACAAGTGGTTCCTGTCTCAAGACCTAAAGTAGGGTAAAATCTATTTAGTTTCAATATTCTTTTGTCTCGAGACAAAGGTCATCTGTCTCAAGACTATACAAGTATGTCTCGAGACCTCAGACTATAGAATAAAAACTTTAAGTGAAATTTGTTCTTCCTATCTCGAGACTTAAATGACCAAATGGTCAAAATCCTACATTTTTAAGTGTTCAAAGCCTTAAACAATTGAACTCAAACACACCTAAAATGTACCACAAATCATATTCATCCAATTGACCTATCTAAACACATTCAAGCAATACCAAATTTTAACCTTCAATACATCATAACTAAACCAATCAATTAATGCATTCAAACTCACATAATTAAACCTAAGTAACTATTGATCAAAAGATGAAATTCAATTAAACTAATATTGTAGGTCAATTACCAAAAGTGCCATAACTAAGTTAAGTTATAAGTCTACCAACCTAGGTACATGTCATATGACTTTAAAACATATAAATACATACAAAATAAGATTGTAATAACTTCCGAGTTGAGCTTGAGGCTTGGATGTTTGACCGCAAGATTTCTTAAGCTTTATCCAGGATCTGTACATGAAAACAAACAAATTCGTATGCTAAGTAAAGTATACTCATTGGTGCTAACATAACTCGACTTCAATTATAAACATAACTAAATTTAAATAACATAAATAACATATTAACTCAAGCTAACCAACTAGCCATTTCACGCTAATATCAAAGATATGCATATATTAATAATTCATTTATCATTTCAACTGGTTCTCATCTATGCTTTACTAGACAATTCGATATAATTTTGGATGCACCTCGAGGTATTTGCATCTGATTTAACATAACAAGATCATGCCTCACTAAAATCAATGTCTAGTATCAATTCGATACATATTCAATATATCATCTTTACATTTTAATCCCTGTTAATCAAATTGGATATAATAATGAATACTTGGATTAATCTACTATTATACCAAATATGCACTAAAGTGCTAATCGGGCATAAATACACTGATCCCATCAACCATACTAGAATATGTTCATACCCTAAGGTATTTGAGTTGGTGATATATTCTCGACCCCTAGAGTATTAGAAAACTATCACAATATATATGTGCATAGCGCTAAATCTCCCATCTATCAGTATAGACCTTATGACATGCCAACTATACTTGTTACTCTATTTGACAATGTTAATAGGGCAAATATCATCATTATTAATCGTATTGTATCATCAAATATACATATATATACCAAGTATATACGTTAATATTGAACACATTTATTTTGATAATTAATCATTCTTGAACATATTTCGGATCAAACATATATATTTAATTAATTATTGAGGTCTAGTTATGGTAGCACAAACCAGAATATTTATTTGTTGCGGCTTTGGATTTCCCTTTGTCCCAAGATGATCTTGTGTCATCTTCAACTACGAAATTGAATTTGAATACAGAAAATTCATTAATCATACAACTCTATTACAATTCAATACATTATACATATGAATGCATTTTATTCAATTTAATCTTTAAATTTAATATCTAGAACATTTTTTTTCTCACAATGTGCCCTGTAACACCGCTTACCCGAACCAATCGCCAAGTTCGAGCTACAAAATACTATAGTCGTTTCCAGAGCAACTACTATCAAATATAGAGTAAATAATTCATTCAATCATGCATTCATGTCATAAACACATTTATATTACGATAAAATTTGTTCCGAGTCTCAATCGAGCTTACGAAAGCTCTCTTGTTGACTTGAGCACAAAATAGGACCAAATTGTAAAGTTTCAAAATTTCTGGTCGACATCATGACGTCACATCCTCCATGATGTGACATCGTCAAACAGTTTGTCATGTTGTGACCTCAGGTCACTTTACATCGTGATGTGACTCACTGTCTGCCAACGTTGCAATGAGGAAGATTACTCGTCAGGACGTAAACTGTGTTTTTAGTAAATTTTGAGTCATTTGTACCCATTTCAAGGCTACCATATAACCTTCACATTTTGAGCACAATTGATTTGAGCACAATTGACTGGTTTTCCTAAATTAAAACATTCCATACACATAACTAAACAAGTACAGATAACCATATTCATCCTCAGATCAACTATTAACATCTAAACAACCTTTAGACATATCATTCATTTATCAAGGTATATATGTCAAACCATTAACTGAATATCATCTTTATCACTATCAATTCACATCCAAAAATACCATGTCAAATGCCATATATACAACTCATACCACTTACCGAAAGCATACCATTTCGACAAGCATTACCATTATGCAAAGTTATGCATAAAATAGATTTCAAGCTATGTCATCATTCAAGGTTAACAAATACATAACACCTATATACATGCCACAAAACTGAACTTTTAAATGATTGAGAAACTACCGAATTAGAAATGAGATAGTGTGAGCTTCTTGCTAATCTGCTTGACACGCTCAACAAATTGACAATCTACAAGAAAAGGGAGGTAGCAAAGTAAGCATATTAAATGCTTAGTAAGTCCATATGAAATTTACTTAACTTACCTTGACATTTCAACAAACTAACATTTAAAACACATTGGTATTTAACATGACATCATTTGACATATTTTGTAACATTATATGCAAACCATCATATACAACCAATGGTTAGTCAATTTACATATCAAGAACTTATAACATAAATCATATATAACCATTCAATTTGGTAATACGTACCAACCAATTAATAATCTATTAGAAAGCATATATAGTTTAATTCATATTCAATCCATTTCAATAATTCTAATTCCACTAAGTTACATTTTCACCCGAAAGAACCTTAGTAAATTAAACTCGGATACACGGGACAATAGTGCTCACACAAGCTAACAATGATCAACGTTGCTCATATAAGCTGACATTTATAAATTTGCTCACACAAGCTAACATTGTATCAAGGTTATCAATCCAGACTAAATCAATGATACATATAAGCTGAGAATCCGCAACAACAGTTAGGTTTCATATAACCATGTAAATTCTTGATCGATTTTATATTAGACCCTAATGGCATGTCATATTTAAAACTCACTTGTAAAATAAATTGCAGCAGCCACGTAGAAAAACCAAAGCAAATCAGCAGGGATTGCAGCAGCAATGCAGTTGCTGAAAAAAATAACAACAGGGCAGAGACGTGAAGCAGCAAAGCAGTTGCTGGAAAAAAAGCAACAGGGCAGAGACGTGGTGAAGATATAACTTTTATTAGGGCTGAGTAATTTGCAATTGGGATTTTAGGGATTTATGATTAAAAAAATCTAATTAAATGATGTGTAAATGAGATGTAAAAATTAATTGACATGTCATTAAATGATTAAAAATCTAATTAAATGAGGTGTAAATGACATGTAACAAATAGCTAACATGTCATTAATTAATTGGGAAAGGACATGGATGACGTGGCGTAACCGTTTCATCCAATCCTTTCTCAATCCTTTACTAAGTTCACATGAGCATTATTACTCTAATCATACCATTTCAATCCCTATAACAGCATATACATGTCATACCAATTTTATAAAAATTCTATTTCCATTTGGTACCTTGTACCTATTCATAAATATCACATTTTTCATATTTTATAATATAGTCAAATTGATGCCAAAATCACCAAATTCACATTTATATAAACTAATAAGCAAAATAATTAAAATTCAATTATAACATGAAACAAAAAATTAAGTTTCATACAAAACAACAACGAACAAGTCTTTAAGGACTAATAAGCAATTTTGTTTTTGCCCCGATTATCTTCGGTTTTGGTTCAATTCCCGATCTATATAATAATTTGGTTCAATTTATCAATTCCAAACATTTTATAACATCGTATTATAAATCACTCCAATTTTATTTTTTGAATGCCCTTAAAATTTTACATTTTATTCAATTTAGTCCCTAAAAACGAAATAACAATAATTTTCAATTTTGAGCTTTGATTTCGAAAGCAATCTCAATCACATCTTTTTATGGCCCTCTATTATCAATAGTTACAGAAATTTCACATCAATTTCAAAACTTATACACTTTAACCCTTTTGGACTAGAAGTGCTCATGGGTCGAGTCGGGCCAGGCCCAATCAAAATTTTAGACTTGTTTTTCCAAGATTAACCCAGATAAAAATGCTAAAACTCAGGCCGGGGTTGGCCCACTCTTATTAATTTTTTATATAATTTATTTTAAAAAATATAATACATTAAAAATACTGAAAACTATAAAATAAATGTCTCTCAAAAATTGAAAATCAATGAAAAAATATGTATACTAAAATAACACTAGGATATGCGTAACTTAACAAGAAAATACCTCTAAAATAGTAACAAAATTAACAATAAAATAAGAATTATACAATAACAACAAAATAGTAGCAACATAATAGTGAAATGGTAGCAAAATAGTGAAAAAAAAAAGAAGAAAATAGCAATAAAATAGTAAAAAATAATTTTTTTTTGCATATTCAGGTCGGGTCAGGTCGGGCTAGGCTTGAGCTAAAAAAGCCTTGCTCAAAGCCCACCTATTTTCTGAATTGGCCTTATTTTTTCCCAAGCCCATTTTTCGGACCTATATTTTTACCCAAACCCTCCTACTTTTCGAGCGGACTGGCCCATGAGCAGGTCTATTTTGGACAAAACTAACAACTTAAACTTTACGATTTAGTCCTTTTTCACATCTAAGTTTAAAACTATCAATTCAACACCAATTTCTTTAAGAAATAATCAATGGAAACTTTCAAAAACTTTAATAGTTTTACGACTTGGTACATAGACTAATTAAATCAAACTCTCACAATCTCAAAAACATAAAATTTATAAGAAAATGACTTAAAAACTTACCAATTTGTGGGACCGAATGTTTAAAGCTCACAAACGGTGGAGAAGATGAACTTATGACAATTCTCTGCCATTTTATCATTTATACCATAATTAATACCTTAGTTACCTAGTTAAATTAACTTAATCTTAATTATATTAACTTAATCTTTCATTAACAATTATAAGTGGATTCTATCATCATATTCCACTATCTATTAATAAGAATTGGTTTAATTACCAATTTGGTCCTTCATCCAATTAAAAATCTATAATGATAAAACTTTTACAATTTAGTCTATATACCTTAATTAACTAATGATTTGACAAAATTTCTAGACCAAACTTTAATAAACTTTTATACTAGCATTCTGTAATGGCCTAAATTCAAGGTTATCGGAACAGTGGTTTCGTAACCACAAATCCAATTTAAAGAGGAATTTATTTTAATATTTTTACATAAATATTGATATTATAGGAAAATTGTATGAAAATATCGAAAAAAAATTTATCGATTTAGTGGTTAGTTACGAAAAAGAAATTATTGAAGAAATTAGGCAAAGACAAGTTATCGAGACCTCGATCTCGTAAAACAGAGTCGAAAATATTTTTATAAATATTTGTGAAATGTTAGTAATATTTTATTAAAATTTCGTTAGAAAATTTTAACGTTTGGGTAGTCAATTAAATGAAAAGGACTAAATTGGAAAAAAGTGTAAAAGTTGTTAGGATGATTAAATAGTTTAAGTGTTTAATGTGAAAGGATTTAAAAGGAAAATAGACCCAAAATTTATTTGGGCTGGATGGAAAGGGCATAAAATCAGCAGAAAAATGGATGAATTAAGGGTAAAATTGGAATATTGCATTATTAACTAAATAAAACTAGGACTAATATGGAAATATCTAGATTTCTTGAGATTTCTCTTCATTCTAATCAGCAAAAACGCCATAGGAGGGGTTCTTTAAGCTGGTTTTTCATAATTTTTGCACCAAGTGAGTTAATCCTTGCCTTTTTCTTGTATTTTTTGTGTTTTTAAGACTTTTACAACTAGGTCCTACTATTAAATTCATTAGTTTTTGATTTTATGGATGAAATTGAAAGTCACCATGGTTGAGTGCTGTAAGTATATGAATATTTAGCATGGAATTTAAGCTTTAATATTATTATATGATGATTTTATGGAATGAAATGTAAAGGAAGTGGATATTTAGGACCTATTTGTAAAAGAGTGTGAAATTGAAGTTTGGTGCTGAAATTCTTATTCCCAAAGGTTATAAGGTAGTTTAAAATGATAGAATAAAGTATTAATTGAGAAAAATCATCTCAATTGAGAGGTTAATTGAGTAGGGACGGAATTATCACTTATTAAAAGCTTAGGGGAAAAATGGTAATAAACCTCTTGCACTAAAACAGTTTTGGACAGTAGCAGAAGTCCAACTTTGAAAAATCACCATAAATTGTAGAAATTGAATTAGAGAGTGAAAAAAATATGGAATTAAAGATTATTGAGTCTAGTTTCTCATAGAAGAAACGGTGTAAGTAATAGAATTGTAAATCTTGAGATATAATGCATTTGTGAGACAAGGTCAGAATGATTTTGGGTTCCCCTGTTTTGACTTTGGAAAATCACAAAAAATTGTATAAAAATAATTAGGGACTTAAGTTTATATTTTTGAAGTCCTTAATGAGTCTATTTTCAAGAGAAACAAGCGAGAACATCATCCGAGTTTCTTACGAGGAGATAATTAATTTTTAGTGAAGAAAGGTCGGAACTATCATATAGCAGAACAGGGGTGACTTTAAAGAATAAACTGTACTTATTGGCTAAGCCAAAAATTCTGAAAATTTTATGGTAAGAAGATATGTGAGTCTAGTTTTAGGGAAAATTTACGGATCTTAATTTGGAGTCCCGTAGCTCAAGATAAAAATAATTTAGTGACTACGACTCAAGTAGACAGCTTTGAATGAACTATAAATAATATTGGAATTGTGGAGAATGGTACATATGAACATGAAATGTTAAATTGATGAATAAATTTATTTATTTAGATCCCGAAGACTCAAATACGAAGCTAGATCGAGGAAAGAAAAAAGTTCAGGATTAGTAGATTTTTGTATACAAACAAGTAACGAGGTAAGTTCGTGTAACTTGAATTATATTCTTAAATGCTTGAAATGTATGTTATTGATGTGAATATGAATTGAATGTTCATTATGTAAAAATTGATGAAATATTGATATATTTGATAAGAAGGGGAAGAAATCTCGATTGAATGAAAGGAAAATTCGATAGATCTCTGAAAGGAATTGACGGTAAAAAGGATCTAGCCCAGACGGGTGATCCTATCCTGATATAGCCCTCCCGAAGAATATGTGGAAAATGGATTTAGTCCGGACGGGTAATCCAAATTAGGGTCTGGATTTAGCCTGGACTGGTAATTCAGATCCAAGCTCATTAGAGTAATTGTCGTTGCAGGGGATTTAGCCTAGACTGGTAATCCCGACAATACTCTATGAGTTTATATTACAAGGGATTTAGCCTGGACTGGTAATCCCACTGTAAAGATTAGGTTCGCGGGAGTGTGCTATCTGAAATGGAAATGTGCGCACATGAATATGAATTGACGGACCCGGATTTGTACACTAAAGTGTACCTCTGAAAATCCATCGAAATTCCAAGAAATTCAACGGGATAAATATGGGAAAATAATAATGTATGAAAATCATGGCATTGATGAGCTCATCAATCATGGTATATATTATTGATACATTGAAATTATTGGACTAACTTGAATGTTGAGTTTGTGCATGTTAGGATAACAATGCATTGAATGGATGTATAAATGTTTATTGTATTGTATTGAAAAGATTAGGTAAGTATAATTCTTGTTACAAGAGCTTACTAAGCACAATGTGCTTACCCTGTTTTCTTTTTCCATGTTTTATAGTATTAAGAGCTCGAAGGTCGGATTCGGTCGGAGATACATCATACTATCAACCTCAATATTTTGGTATATCTAGAAACTTTATTTTGGAAATCAATGGCATGTATAAGTTAATAAAGTAAATGTTAATGTGAAATGAATGTAAAGTTAGCCATTGGTGTGGCTAACAAATTTTGGTTTGGTATGTGATGAGATTATCTTATGAATATACATGAATCTATTTTGAAAATATGATGAATTCGATTGGTTGATTTGGATTGGTCTCGGTTTAAGTTTTGCAGGGAAGGTTAGATGTCTGTAAAGGGGATATATTGAGTTTAAAAAAAAAATTCGGTAAACTTCGGTAATGCTTCGTACCCTATTCCGGCGACGAATACGGGTAGGGAGTGTTACACATTCGTAAAGATTAAATCTCGAATTACGGAAAAAAGGTTCCAAAACCACTGTTTTCGACACCACTGAAAATTGGGTTGTTACATACCTGATTGAATTTAAATCCAACTTAATAAATATAGTACAAGAACCTCCTACAATCATTATTTATTCTTAAGCCTTATAATTTTTATCATTTACAATTTAGTCCTTAACAATCAAATGATTCAAACTAAATTCTTTAATTCTTATTACATTTCTGACATATTTTTCCATTCCTTAACTAAACAATATTGATGCATGAATTCAAGCTATTTATATCAAGATATGAAAAATTGTAACAATGAAAACCTAACTCAAACTCATTAATTTCATAGATTTATGGCATGGGCTTCTAAAATTAATCAACAATTTTACAAAAATTAAAGAAAATAACTCACCTTTTCTCCTAATTGAAGCTACGGTAATGGAGGAATGAAAACCATCTATTTCAAATGGTTTAATTGCTAATATAACCTTAACTTATTTGCAGTTTAAGGCACTTGCCACATTAACATTCAATTTCCTTTCATTTAAGTCACTAATCAATTTAGCCCGTGTACTATTTTTATTAATTATTTTAATTCAATCACACTTACTAATTCAACTTTTCTATATCGTATTTGACATTTAATTATTCTATTTTTAACTATTTATTAGTTCAACTCAATTAGTTTGGTCCAAAATTGAATTTTACAACACCATTGAAAATCGAGTCGTTATAAAGAACTCATTATTTTTACAAAGTAACAAATATTAATACAATGATTTTTTCTATATTTTCAATTTTTTTTTTAAAATAAAATAACACAACCATTTCGGCTAAATCCTCACTTGGTTTTAATATAAAAGCTTTATAAATATATTGTAGCCGGTGAAATTTTTGGATCAATTAAAAAGCATCACATGTCAAGTCGAGATTATTGTGGATAATGTAACACCCCCTACCCGTATTGGTCGCCGGAATAGGGTACGAGGCATTACCAGAGTTTACCGAATAAATTTTCCATTATTACGAGTTAAATACTATTCATTCATTGAAACATATCATAATGTCCCTTAGATGAGCCTCCAAAGTCCAAAACATGCATCGGGGTCAAACCTAGGTTAAATCAAAACCATATGGAATTTTTCGTAAAATCCCAAATTTTTTTTATGAACTCAATATAACCCCTTTATAGATATCCAACCTTCCTTGCAAATTTTAAAACCGAGACCAGTCCAAACCAACCAATCAATTTCAACCAATTTGATACCAAATCATACTTTTATTATAATTATACTATTTAACGTATTTATCACTCTTTACTTTAATGCACATACATTAAACAAGTCTTAGTATTTATATAATCATCAAACCATATACATGCCATATAAATCAAAAGGAAATTTACAAAAGATACCGGAGATAATCTGGATAGTATGATCTTCAGTGTTGATTCGATCCTCCGTATATTTACACGTCAATCTACAAGAGACATTGAATACACTCAAGTAAGCTTATAGAAGCTTAGTAAGTTCATAGGCATAAAACATAAATCTTACCAAGCATTCATACACTTATACAATATACACAATTACTAAGTTCACCTGTCAACCACAATCATTGGTGAGTTCCTTTGTATAAACTCACTACCATTTATCCGTTTACTTTAATTCTTTTGGGCCCATTTGTCACTTACCATCCTTAATCAAATTAGGGAACAGTTACGGAAAGTTGAGTACTTCACTTTCACTTTGCCATAGTATAACTGTGGTCTTGCATATAATCACTTATCACTTTCCGAAGCCTTAGCCTTGCCACGGTATTATACGGATCACATTTATCACTTGTCACTGATCAGATAAGTATAGCTAAAGCTACCACTTATCATTTGTTACATGTCACTGATCAGATAAGTGTAGCCAATGCTACCATGTATCACTTGTCACTGATCAGATAATTGTAGTCGAGGCTACCACTTATCATTTGTCACTTATCACTGATCAGATAAGTGTAGCTGAAGCTACCACTTATCACTTGTCACTAATCAGAAGTACTCAAATCCGACGTTCCGCTCAATTTGATCATTTATTCGGTTTTCGCAATATTATTTTATTCTCAAATCATCAACAAATATATCTCATCATACACTATATAATTCATGAAATTAACATTTAATCATTAGATTTCAGCCATATGAACTTACCTGGGTTGATTTGCCAAATTCGTGAAAGTTCAGGGACTAATTAGCTACTTTTTCTTTTCCTCGACTTGCTTCGGGTTCTCGATTTGTAGTAAAAATATGAAAAACTAGCTTAAAGAAACCCTTCTATGGTGTTGTTACTGATGAGAATGAAGAAAAATAAGGAGAAATCTAGATAATTCCACTTTAGTCCTAGCTTTATTAAGTAAATTTTGCAATATTCCAATTTTACCCTTAATTCCCCTTATTTTCTTACTGATTTCTTACCCTTGTCGTCCAGCCCAAATAGACCTTGGGTCTATTTTCCTTTTAAGCCCTCTTTCTTTTATCATTTAAGCTATTTAATCATTTTCCATACTTTTGCATTTATTACAATTTAGTCCTTTTTTGTTCAATTAACTATCATAACTTTAAAATTTCTTGACGAAACCTTACTACTAGCTTATCAACACTCCATAAATATTTATGAAAATATTTATGACTTGGTTTAAAATTTCCAAGGTCTCAATACCTCGTTTTTTATTCTAATTATTTTAGTATTTATTTCTAGTATACTATTCACTATTTCAAAATTTCTTCTAACTTCATGTTTAACTTATACTCACTAAATTAATAATATTTTCTAATTTATTTGTCAGATTTAGTGATCTCAAATCACTGTTCCGACTCTACTGAAAATTCAGGCCATTACAACTCTCCCTCCTTTTTGGAAATTTCGTCCTCGAAATTTCGTACCTGTAAATAAATTTGGATACTGAGATCTCATCAAATCAGTGGGGAATTCATAGCCTTTCACTTTCAGTGGAAAATTACGACATATCAAATTAACTATTACACTTTGACCTAATGGATTAGTGACTTATATATCAAAATCAGTGGACTCAACAGATAATTGCTTTTCAGATGCTAGCATAGTGCAAATATATGAATGAGTAGACCCAGGATCAATCAATGCATAAACAATAACATCATAAAGATAGAAAGTACCAGCAATTACATCAGGAGCTGTAGCCTCTTCCCTTGCTCGAATGGCATAGGTACGTGCTGGTGCTCTATTCTCTGATCAACTAATTGATTTTTTTCATGCCTAAACGGGTAGCCCCTGTAGTTCTGCTCTGGTCCGAACGTCTATTTCTTTGGGGAGTGGTTCTCTGTATCCCTTTTTGTTCCACTTTATTTTTTTTGCAGCTGAAGATAATCTCGAATAAGATGCTCAGTAGCCCCACATTTATAACAAGCCCCCATCTTAGTCCTGCATTCACCGAAATGATGTCTTCCACAATATTGACACTTAGGCCGGGGAGTATTCTGAACACTGCTTACACTTGCTGTAGGTCTATCGAATACCCTGAAATCAGATTGTCTTGATCTACCTCTATCCGATCTTCCTGGCACGGATGTCGTTCGACTAATTTCTTCTCTAGATTTCTTCACCGACAAATCTGAAATTGTTTTAGAAGCACCTCTTTTGAATGACTCTTTACCTTTCCGATCCCGCTGCATTTTCCTGTTGTATACTTCTTCGAGCTTTTGAGCACGATCTGACAGAACAACGAACTCTCGTATTTCATTACACCCAATCATCATTCTAATCTCATCGTTTAACCTTTCTTCAAATCAGATACATATCTCTTCTTCAGTAGGTACAATATCTCGAGCATATTTGCTAAGGTAGACAAATTCTCTTTCGTATTCAGCCACGGACGTATTTTCTTGTCGTAGATCGAGGAATTCCCTTTTCTTCTTATTTAGATACCGTTTACCCACATACTTTTTCTTAAACTCGTTCTGAAAAAATTCCCATGTGATTCTTTCCGCCGATACCACGGCCTCAATCGTTTCCGACCAGTGATACGCTTCTTCTTTTAGCAATAACACAACACATTTCAAATAATCATCTGGTGAACATGTCATATCTTTAAAAATCCTCATCAAACTCTATAACCAACATTCAGCTTTAACCGGATCATCATCTGTTCTTCCCCAGAATTCTTCAGTTTTGAGTTTTCTGAGCTTTTCCAACGGAGTACGTTTACTAGATTCAGTTGTCGGAGGAGCAGGAGGAGCAACCGGAGGCACTACAGATGGTGCAGTAGAAGGAGGAGGTTATCGAGCCTGATTTCCTTCTTGCATCTTTTCACTGTACCATTGATTCATAATCCCATAAATCATATCTTTAAGTTCTTGATGTCGCATTAGAGAAATTGGAACATTACTGCTTGTTCCATGTTCAGAAGCCTGCACCCTGCTATTAACTTCTTCTTGCTCATTATGTTCTTGTCCGTCTGACATCTTTGCAATCAGAAAATATCTATAAAATAAAAAGGAATTAGATCAGATCATACACATCACACTATCTCAGATTTATATGGCATGTATTCTAAACACTTTACACATACACATGTTTCGAGAATCGGCTAAACTGGGCTCTGATACCACTAAATGTGACACCCCCTACCTGTATTCGTCGCCGGAATAGGGTACGAGGCATTACCAGAGTTTACCGAATAAATTTTTCATTATTACGAGTTAAATACTATTCATTCATTGAAACATATCATGACGTCCCTTAGATGGGCCTCTAAAGTCCAAAACATGCATCGGGGTCAAACCGAGGTTAAATCAAAACCATATGAAATTTTTCATAAAATCCCAAATTTTTTTTATGAACTTAATATAACCCCTTTATAGATATCCAATCTTTCCTGTAAATTTTAAAATCGAGACCAATCCAAACCAACCAATCAATTTTAACCAATTTGATACCAAATCATACTTTTATTATAATTATACTATTTAACGTATTCATCACTCTTTACTTTAATACACAGACATTAAACAAGTTTTAGTACTTTTATAATCATCAAACCATATACATGCCATACAAATCAAAAGGAAATTTACAAAAGATACCGGAGATAATCTGGATAGTGTGATCTTCAGTGTTGATCCGATCCTCCGTATATTTACACGTCAATCTACAAGAGACATTGAATACACTCAAGTAAGCTTATAGAAGCTTAGTAAGTTCATAGGCATAAAACATAAATCTTACCAAGCATTCATACACTTATACAATATACACAATTACAAAGTTCACCTGTCAACCACAATCATTGGTGAGTTCCTTTATATAAACTCACTACCATTTATCCGTTTACTTTAATTCTTTTAGACCCATTGGTCACTTACCATCCTTAATCAAAGTAGGGAACGGTTATGGAAAGTTGAGTACTTCACTTTCACTTTGCCATAGTATAACTGTGGTCTTGCATATAATCACTTATCACTTTCCGAAGCCTTAGCCCTGCCACGGTCTTATACGGGTCACATTTATCACTTGTCACTGATCAGATACGTATAGCTAAAGCTACCACTTATCATTTGTCACATGTCACTGATCAGATAAGTGTAGCCGATGCTACCACTTATCACTTGTCACTGATCAGATAAGTGTAGTCGAGGCTACCACTTATCATTTGTCACTTATCACTGATCAGATAAGTGTAGTTGAAGTTACCACTTATCACTTGTCACTAATCAGAAGTACTCAAATCCGACGTTCTGCTCAATTTGATCATTTATTTGGTTTTCGCAATATTATTTTATTCTCAAATCATCAACAAATATATCTCATCATACACATGAAATTAACTTTTAATCATTAAATTTCATCCATATGAACTTACCTGGGTTGATTTGCAAAATTCGTGAAAGTTCAGGGACTAATTAGCTACTTTTTCTTTTCCTCGACTTGCTTCTGGTTCTCGATTTGTAGTAAAAATATGAAATTCCAGCTTAAAGAAACCCTTCTATGGTGTTTTTGCTGATAAGAATGAAGAAAAATAAGGAGAAATCTAGATAATTCCACTTTAGTCCTAGCTTTATTAAGTAAATTTTGCAATATTCCAATTTTACCCTTAATTCCCCTTATTTTCTTACTGATTTCTTACCCTTGCCGTCCAGCCCAAATAGACCTTGGGTCTATTTGCCTTTTAAGTCCTCTTTCTTTTATCATTTAAGCTATTTAATCATTTTCCATAATTTTGCATTTATTACAATTTAGTCCTTTTTGTTCAATTAACTATCGTAACTTTAAAATTTCTTGACTAAACCTTAATACTAGCTTATTAACACTCCATAAATATTTATGAAAATATTTATGGCTCGGTTTAAAATTTCCAAGGTCTCAATACCTCATTTTCGATTCTAATTATTTTAATATTTATTTCTAATATACTATTCACTATTTCAAAATTTCTTCTAACTTCACGTTTAACTTATACTTACTAAATTAATAATATTTTCTAACTTATTTGTCAGATTTAGTGATATCAAATCACTGTTCCGACTCTACTGATAATTCAGGCCATTACAGATAAAGTCGAAGTTATGGGTAAAATTGATAACATCATATCAATATCATAACTATATTTTTAATTAATTTAAAATAATTAAGAGATAAATAATTAAAAGTTATATTAATACTAATTAAAAATAAAATAATTAAATGATTATTTTATCTCTAATGAATTGAATTAATAAGAGACAAATAATAAATAAAACAGCTTAAATTCTTGTAGAACAATGAAGTGAAACAATAAAATTCTACTAAAACTTTCTTTTATTCAAGTAATTGATACTATAAAACAGGAGTCACCCCAAGCTATTCTACTCATAAAAAAGTTCAAGAATTTGAAGGATCTCTACAGAAATCTCTGAAGAAACTAAAGAACTTAAATAAATTCTAACGAACACCATACGCGTTCTGAATAAAAGCCGCATTCCAATCCAATTCAATCAAAGAGAGGAAGGCAAAAGATGTTTATGAAGGAAATTGTTTTTCGATCCAATTCAATTGAAGAAAGGAGATCCAAACCTGTTTGAAGAACAAATCACCACGACATTTGAAGCAATACACATTCGTTCAAAAATATATATATATATATAACCTTTAGATTAAAATTCAACGGAAAAAAAGAATCAAATGTGAAACTTTTAAATATTTTATGATATTTTTGGGATTTTTTATATTTCTAAGGAATTATGAGTTTTTTTAGTAAAAAAATGCCATAAGATTCTTTAAAATGGGTGTTCTAAGTTGATAATTTTTTTTTTATATTTTTAAGGAATTATGAGTTTTTTTAATAAAAAAATGCCATAAAATTCTTTTAAAAAGTTGGGGTAAGATTTTTTTTTAATTTTAATGTTTTTTTAACATTTTCTGATATTTTTTTAAAAAAATAAGTTTTTTTTAACTTTAATTAACACGTGACAACATATTATTGACCAATTTATTTTTTATAGAAAAATATATAAATAACATATATACAAAATTGAAAAAAAATAATACATGTACCAAAATGATAATTTAACAAAATTACATAGATAAAAAAATATTAAATCAATTATTAGAATACATACATGAAGATGTATTAGGCCAAAAGTCCGGCTCTCTACTCAAATCATCCATACTTGAAAAATACATTACTTGCTTCATAAAATGTATGGTATAAATAAGTGGGTAAGATGCAGATTTCGAAGGTCTAAATTAAAGGATTGGGCAGTTATTTTCACCCAAAATTTATACCATTCAACTAAAGTCAACTCTTACTAATTACCGTTGAGATGAAGAGGGGAATGACGTACATAAGTACAAGTTTAAGTTCAACATGTTAAAAGGACACGTGGCAGAAACTGAATCAATCAGGTCCATCTTATTGCACCCACTCCAATCATCAACAATCCCCATACTCAGTTCATACCCCCAGAAAAAACAAAATTAATAAATTTCCCCAAAATCAATTGTTGGCAAAGGGAAACTCCTTATCTGTCTGAATCTCAGCAGCAGCATCTAAAGAACCAAAATAGGTAAAGCTTCATTTGTGTCTTTATCCACTTTTAAGCTCTTTAAGCCTTTTTTTCTTTTTAATCAGTATTCAGTTGTCTTGTTTGTTGTTATGTTCAAGTAGGTTTGGGTTTTGTTTTTGTTTGATGATCGAATCTTTGTTTTTATAAATCTTGTGTCATGTGCAAACTGTTCGACTTTGTGGTAAAACTTCACACTTTGCCTTGTTTCAAGAGCTGGGTTTGGTTTAAATTTCATGGTGATAGGCAATACAAGCATGTGAATTTTAGTTAATTAAAGAGCAAAAAAATTTGTCATTTTTTTGGGTTTTCTTACACCTTTTCTGGGTATGGATGGAAATGACCTTAAATTTGGTCAAACTCTGACAAAAGTTCATTCTCTTGACCGTTGATCATGTGAATGTTTGTCTATTACAAATCCATGTTTTATCTTTTTAAAACTCTTCATATACCCAATTTGTATTTGGTTTTTTTTTTTCAGGTTTGACCTGTTAAGAACCCAAAAAATTGTACTTTGGCATGAAGGGTTAGCAAATATGTGTTTGCATTAGTGATAAGAACATATTGGCAGTTGCTTTTATATTGAAAGAATGTTTGTTACAGCCAGTGGGGTTGACATTGATGAAATGGGGTACGCCATGAGTAGGCTAGAGATAGAACCCGAGATGTTTGATGGCGGTAATACCATCCATGAAGCCGGTAGCAGTACTAGGCCCGGCAAACCCTTTCCTAAAGTAGATGACGAGATTTCCCAGCTTACAAACCTTAGATCAGGGCCTAATGATCGACTGCATCAACTTGTGCCCGGAAAGCAGCAATTACCAGTTTCCCCGGTGAGGATGTTGGCAGGTCGAGAAGGTAATTATTCAGGAAAGGGAAGGTTCTCGTCAGCGGATCGTTGTCACATGCTTAGCAGGTATTTGCCTGTAAATGGTCCTTGGCTTGTGGACCAAACAACCAGTCGGGCCTATGTTTCACAATTTTCAGCCGATGGTTCTCTATTTGTTGCCGGGTTTCAGGTATTTTTGCTCGGTGTCTTATTTCCAAATGAAACTGACTTGATATTGAATTGATTGGATTATAGTAAGTAATGTGTTTCGATTTAATTTGATTGTAAATGTTTGGTTTCAGGGAAGCAATATTAGGATATACAATGTGGATAGAGGTTGGAAAGTTCAAAAGAACATCCTTGCTAAAAGTTTGCGTTGGACAGTTACCGACACGTCCCTTTCTCCGGATCGGCGCTACCTTGTGAGTTTGCACTGGATACTGTTACATTGAAATGCAACCATCATTATTCGAGCAAATCATTTTGTAACAATTTATAAGATATGAAACTAATGTAACAATTTATAAGATATGAAACTAAGGCATTAACTCGGATTAGTTTCTTTCCAACTCTAAATACAGAATGAATGTCTTAATACATGTTGGTTTTTCATTTTCTCATCACACTATATCGTTTCCATTTGATGAGTCGAAGGTTTGTTTTTCGATGGCTTTAAATGTTTTTTCTTTTTCCTTTTTTTGCAGATATCTTAATGAAATTTCTATTCCTTTATTTCAGGTTTATACCAGCATGTCGCCTGTAGTTCACATTGTTAACGTTGGGTCTTCTACCACGGAATCCTTTGCAAATGTCACGGTAGAATGCTCGTAATTTTGGGGTAGCATTTGTGGTTTAAAGTTGAACAACATGAAATATTTTGATTCGGGGATGTCTTTTTGTAGTCATCGGAGCATTGTTTATGTTGACAAAAACCTTTTCAGTTACACATTTGGAGTTCTAATGTTTTTCAGGAGATCCACGAAGGATTGGACTTCTCTTCTAATGATCGAAGGTATTCTTTTGGAATATTCTCTGTGAAATTTTCAACTGATGGACGAGAACTTGTGGCTGGAAGCAGTGATGACTCGATATATGTTTATGATCTGGAAGCAAACAAGCTTTCCCTTCGAATTATGGCACACACGGTTGGTTCACTGCCCCTGTATTCTCGATATGATAAACTTGTTGTTTTATGATCATTTTATTGCTTGGATATTGTTGATTTATCATAACTATCATTTTATCCCCTATCAGTTTTAAAGATTATGGTTGCTGCTATGCTTATACTTTGTCTTTGTGACTGACAAACTCGAATGTGTGACTAGTAATAAAATGTGTGGAAGTTGCCTCTGCTGACTTGTGATTGTATTTAAGTTTATATGGACATGACTTAAGAGTCTTAACTCTTGCCTTTGTAATGTATCGGCTTTGAAGCGCACAAGTGTTGCATGAACAAGAGAATTAAGGGAATGAATATCCTCAGAACATATGTATTTTTTCAAGATCCATTCAATAAGTATGATGCTTTATTTTGGATTGTTTTTGTTTAATTTGCATTGGCGTACTTCCCACTCTAATGTCAGAAGATTACATGTAATGCGGTGACCATTTTCCCTATTTGGATCTATAATTTCTGGGGACCTAACAGTTGATTTGCGTTTTGTCTTGCAGGCTGATGTTAACACAGTAACCTTTGCCGATGAAAGCGGCAATTTGATGTATTCCGGGAGTGATGATAATCTCTGCAAGGTAATTCAAGTCTTCCAATGCATGGAACGCATAGATATTATTATCCTTTTCTCTTACGTACCAAAATTATATTCCGTTTATTATGTACAATATTTTTCCAAGGCCACTGCTAATCTTTCATTAACACTAATATTTTGATTTTGTTTAGGTGTGGGATAGGCGTTGCTTTGTAGCAAAAGATAAGCCGGCAGGAGTCTTGGTGGGACACTTGGAAGGCATTACATTCCTCGATAGTCGTGGGGATGGTCGTTATTTCATATCGAACGGTAAAGATCAGAGTATCAAGCTTTGGGATATCCGGAAAATGTCCTCCGATACCTCTTGGTATGCTTTTTTTTGGCATCCAATATGCATGGTTTAGATTTTCTCCACATGAGTATGTCCTGTTCATGCTCTACTAAAGAGAATTTATTTATTTTTATCGATTTGAATTCCAGCGATAGTTTGATCATAAAAATAGTTCGAATTTTGAATTCAATTTACCAGATTACTTTCAGTTAAAGCAACATCCAGTTTACATGCAACGGATTGAGTTTACGGGAGTCGACATTTTTATATGTTATTGCAGCAATTTAGGGTATCGGAATTTTGAATGGGATTACAGATGGATGGACTACCCTCCACAGGCTAGAGATTTGAAACACCCAAGTGACGGATCAGTGGCTACTTATAAAGGTCACTCAGTGTTGCGTACTCTTATTCGCTGTTATTTTTCACCCGAATACAGGTGAGTTCTCTTATTCTCCGTTTGCTCGATATTAGTGAAATTAACAATATAGTTTTCTTTATCTAACCGTTGGTTCCAGATTACAGTATTGATTAACATTTCATCAATTTCTCGAAATGTTTTATCGCAGCACGGGCCAAAAGTACATTTACACCGGATCTCATGATTCTCGGGTTTATATTTATGATGTGGTAAGTAACTAAATGTGATATGCTTTTCCTATAGGGTGCCTTCAGAGTCGTCACTGTTGCATACAGCATTGACAGATTCTCTAGATATTAAGACTACAATGCTCTTTGTCGGATTCGATTTGTTATCGGTTTCATATATTACGAAAAATGTCTATTGCCATCTGATATTAGATGCCATGCATGAGTGATTATGCTGACAAAATGACGGCAACATAATGTTACTATCCATTGCATGAATACCAAATACGAGAGAGTAATAACATGGTTATACTGTACAGGTCACCGGAGCCCAAGTTGCAGTATTGAAGCACCATACATCACCAGTAAGAGACTGTAGTTGGCACCCGCATTACCCTGTGTTGGTCAGCTCCTCTTGGAACGGGGACGTGGTTAAGTGGGAATTCCCTGGTAACGGAGAAGCGCCGGTCCTTACGAACGAGAGGAGAGTCAGGAGGCAATATTACAATTGAAGGCGGATATCCGTAAGCTATAATCATACTACGTATACAGTATTTGTTAACTGTATCTACATGTTTTTTTAAGTAGCAGCTCCGGTATATCTTACATTATTTCATCCAATAAGGTGTAATCATCTAACGAAATGATTACACATCTATGTATAAAAAAATTTAGCTGCATTGTGCATATAAATAAACCATACAACTCCCTTGTTTTGCTAAAGAATTTTATAATATTTAAATTATCTTCATGGATAAATTATAAATATTATATGGTTTTATAATACTAAATTGAAAAAACATTGGTATTAGAATAATTAGTAAAATAGCCAAAGAAATAAGGTGGAGTGACAAATATTCCCTTACTAAAATTTGGGTTTAAATTTCTTTATAATTATTTGATTTTTTGGATTTTATATAAAAAATAAAAATATCTTTAAATTAATATTTATTGTTTTGTTAAAATAATGGTCTTTTTGATAATTTAACAACCAAATGAGTTAGACCTGATTATGATCTCTTATTCTACCTAGCTCTATTATCATTCTTACATCAAAATAGAGATGGCAACGGGTGGTGCGTTTTTTTGCCCGCTCTGATCCTAATTTGATATACCTCTAACATAAATTGATCTCAACTCGACTCAATTGAATATAATTTATCTACCCTGATTCAGCTCAATATGTCATAATTTTTAATTTTTAATGATACTATTAATTATTCTCTTAATATAATTATGCTAGGAAAAAATACTAATATAAATTTTATTATCATACATTTTAAACAAATATTTAATAATTACCTTGAGACAGAGTGGATTTTCACTTAATTCGACCCAATCAAATCTGACTAATGAAGAATTAGACATACCTGGCCTGTTCGAATCTAAACTCGTTGGGTCCGGACCATACCATGCACCCAACCCCTAAGAATTTATTCCAGCTTTTAAGCCCATTTAAGTTTTGGATCATTCATCGTTTTTTTTCACAGGTTTAATATATAGTTTGTCCTCTAAATTTATCCAAAAGTATTTAATTAGTACTTAAAATTTTTTGGACCTAATTGGTATTCGAATTTATATTTTGTCACCTAGTTTGGTATCTTTGCATTAACACCGTAATTTATGTTAACATGACATTGATAACTGATCTGTTGGTGACATATAGCAACCTCTTGATATGTCATGTAGCATATATAAATTCCAAAAAGAAACTTTAAAAATATATGAATTAATAAAAAAAAAGTATAATTTTTCACATCAAGAATGAATTTAGACAAAAAAAAATTATACTCTTTATTAATTAATTTATTTTTAAATATATTTTTTAATTTTTTAATTTATGCTTGTCACATGGAATACTAAGAAGATGCCATGTGTCATCACTAGATTGGCTATCAGTGCCACATCATCACAAACTAATGATGGTAGTATGAAAATACCAACTTGGGTGATAGAGTACATATTCAGGTACCAACTAGGTACTTGTGGACAGGTTTAGGGGATAAACTACATATTAACCTTTTTTCAAATGATAAATCAGATCAGCAAATACATATTTTTAGAAAAATACTTTTATAAATAAATAAAAGGCTTATATGTTAAAAAAGCCCTTGAGAAAATGCAAAAAATCAATTAAGCCCCCTTTTATTAAATTCGAACCCAATTGAGCCCTTGTAGTTAACAAAAATATCAATTAAGCCCTTCAATTAATGGAATTCATGGCTGAAGATATTGATCATTAAAATAAAGTGACGGACCAATCAGATTGTAACATGTGGCAGCTTCTAGTTTAATTTAATATTTTTCCCATAAAATGATTAAAAATAAAAAATCATTAAAATATAAAAAATATAAAATTTTAAAACTATTAAAATTGATGTAAACTTATAAAAATTGTAATAAAATAATAAAAACATATAAATATTATAACAAATTCTAATAAATTATAAAAAAAATCATAAAAAAATATTTAAAAAGTCATCTAAACCCCTAAAATCATAATGAGCACATGGCATGTAACCCCCCTATCCCGTAACCGTCGCCGGAATATGTAAGGGGTATTGCCGGACTTGTAACTCAGATTAGATCAGTAAAATTTTCAACTAAACATTCAACAATATAGTTCTATAATCATTTATCAAAACATGCTTTGAAAACTCATATAACGATACATACATTCATTAGGGATCAAATTGAAAACATGTAAAAGATCTAACAAACTTTGAGAAAATTTTCAAGTTAGGGACACACGGCCGTGTCCCTAGCCCGTGCACCTCACACGGTCATGCCCCAAACTTAGCTTAGCCGTGGGCAACACTGCCAAACATCACACGGTTACCAGACACACCCGTATGTCTAAACCGTGGGCAAAACTGCCATATACCACACGGCTGCCAGACACGCCCGTGTATCTTGGCCCTGTGCAAGACTGCCCAAAATATTCTAGATGCAGGGTTTACACAGTTGAGTAACACGCATGTGTGCTCTGACCGTGTGGCACCATGTAAGCTTTGTTTAAGCCATTTTGCCACCCAAATGGGTCACCCTTACAAGCATCACATAACCACAACATTTCATAGACAATTTAGCAACCAATTCAAGCATTACAAACATATAATGAACCATTTCATAGTTAACCAATTTAAACATAATACTTACCGTTCCTATCAACACCATTCATACTAATTCATATAAATGCCCACACATTCATCACAAACTTTACTATATAAAAACACATCATATAAGGCATTCAAAATAAGTTAATCATTTACAAAACAAGCCATATCTCATAGCTTGAATAAGTGTTTAAAAACATACCACATTTACTAACAAAACTAACCATAAGCATTAACTTAGAAACAGCCTATACATGCCATGACCATTTCATTTACAAATATTCAAAAGTACTAAAAGCTTGATGGATAGTGTGATAGCAAGTCTCCGACTCGTTCGAAAATCGAGCTAGCTTCCGAATCTATAAAACAGGGGAAAGTAAACAGAGTAAGCTTTAAAAGCTTAGTAAGCTCATATAACGTAGAAATTAACTTACCAAATCAATAGAAATAAGCATGTCATAATTGCCAACCCAAGTCACATACTCACATTGCCTATTTAACAAGTCCACAAATGTTAGTCTTTGAAACCTCATGAATCCTTCATTCTCCAAGTAAACATTCACATATCACAAGTATAAATCAAATACCTAGGACATATAATTCATGTAGTTCATATCATATAGTTCATATAATTCTTATAAATCATGTAACTTATAGTTCATATACTCATTGATCATCATGTAACATTTATCGATAATTGCCCGTTGAACCTTTAAGAACATCGAGGGATACTCGAGTGATACACACACAGTGTATATACGTATAACCTGTAATCCGTCAATGCATCATATATGCACTTTCGAGCCTGAAACGGTAAGCTCAAAGGCTGAACATGTGATCCCGAAGGATGAACGGTAAGCCCGTAGGCTGAACGGTAAGTCCAAAGACTGAACATGTAATCCCGAAGGATGAACATGTAGCTCATGAGCTGTGGTGAGTCCGCAACAAATGTAGGAGCTCAAACCACCCTGTAGCCCTAGTGACATGTCACTTGTATCCTACGACTTCTATGGTTCGAATGGGACTCAGTAATCAAATCATTCTTATAACCTTTATACAATTCCATACCAATTCACATTTATCCAATAGGCAATCTCATTCCATAATAATTTACACATTCATATAGCATTAATACAACTATTATAAACGTAATACGAATTGAACTCTAATTATACGAACTTACCTCGACTTCCCGATATCTACTCGTCTACCTTTTGTTTTCCCTGATCAAGTTTCGGGATTCGATTGTCTTTATCTATATTAATACAAATTCAGCTATTTAATCACTAACATGTTCAATTTAATCCAAAAACATGTATTTTGGCCTATTTACAAATTAGCCCTTAACTTTTCATACTTTAACACTTTAGTCCTAAATTCACAAAATAGCAAATTACACCATAGGACCCTCAATTCATCATAGCCGAATATTCAAGTACCTCATACCAGCACATATAATTCATTTATTTCCACTTCTAACCACAAAATTTCTATCTTTTTCAATTTAATCATTAAAACTCATTTTCATTGAAAATTACTTTGTAAAACTTGTATATTTTCAAACAACCATCAATAATTCACCATTATTCATCAAAATAAACATATATTCATCAATGGCATATTTCAAAGACACAATCAATTTCAGAAATTGAGGCATGGGTCAGCTAGACCGAGCTGCAACGAGCTCAAAAACATAGAAATTATCAAAAACCGAAGTTAAAACATACCTCAATTGATGAATTTAAGCTTGCCGAATAAAAAAGCTTTCCCAACCCTTTTGTTTTATTTATAAAATTGGTGGAAGAAGGAATAATGAAGCAAATTTCATGTTTTTACTAATTAAAACATATGATAAATCTAAATGACCATTTTAACCTTTAATGAAACCATTTAAAATCATAATAATATGGGCATAGATGTCCACTATCCTTTAAAATGGTAAAAATAACCATTTAAGGACTTCCATAAATAAAACCAAAGCCATATAAGCCCTTTATGCAATAGAACTCAAGTTTATCGCTTTATGCGATTTAGTCTTTTTTACCGAATTAATTAACCAAACTGTAAAATTCCTATACGAAACTTTCACATAATGAATCTATCATGCTGTAAAACATATTAAAATAATAAAAATAATATTTCCACTCGGTTAAATGGTCCCGAAACCACTCGTTCCGACTAGGGTCTAAAATGGGCTGTTACATGGCATCATACCAATTGTTGGATAATGAAAATAGTCATTAGATCGTTAAGGTCATTTTTATATTGAATAAAATGTTCTTGATATTCCATAAATGAACCAATAATTGTTGGACCCTCTAATTTTTATTGATAAATTATTATTTTATTTTAAAAATTTTATCTCTAATTTTTAAGTACAATACAATAATTTAGATATTGAAAAGTTAAAAATTGTTTGCTAAGTATTGTACAATATAAAATATTTTTGGTATAGTTAGATACTATCAAACCAAAATTTTATTTTTAACTATTAGCATATGTCATAATGAAATTTTTTGATAAAGGTTTTCAAAACTGGATTGGTGGTCGAACTGGTTTACCAGTTTGATCGGTCCATCTAATTTATTTTAATAAAATATTAAAAATATAAAAAAAAATAGGTTCAACTACTTCTCAGGAGAACTGATCTAATGACTTTTTTTGGACCAGTATACCCTTGTCGATCTTGGTCTAACCAATTTGACCGGCTAATTTGGTCCAGTTCTAATTTTTATAAGTTTGTATTTATTCTAATATTTTCAATAATTTTTATAAATTTTAATAATTTTAAGGAATTTAATACATTTTTATAAAATTTAAAATATTTAAAATATGTTTTATTAATTTCATAATTTTTTTTATAATTTATTATAGTTTATTAGATTTTCATATGTTATAGTATTTATAAGTTTATTATTTTTATAATTTTATAATTTTTTATCAATTTCAATATATTCTAATATTTTTGTTTTTATTTTTATTTTTAATCACTTTTATGAGAAAATATTATGTTAAATCATAAATGGTCATGTGCCACTATCTGATTGGCCTGTCAATTTATTTTAATGATCGACATTGTCAATGATAGAAACCATTAATGGAGTGGCTTAATTTTTTTTTTTTTTTTGTTAATGACAAGGGCTTGAGTGCGAATTTAATACATGGACTTAATTGATTCTTTCGCATTTTCTGAAGGGCTTTTTGACATGTAATCCTAAATAAAATATCTTTATTTTTCCTTTTTGATATGGGTAAAAGTGCCACATAACCCCTGTACTATACCTTAGATTGCATTTTGGCCCCTGTACTAAAAAAAAGGATAAATTAGGCCTTGTATAGACAAATTTTGTGTTTATATATAAGATATAATAATAAATTTAGCCCTCAATCTTTACAAATTTATTCAATTTAACCCCTACTCTTTTATTGGAAGTAAATTAGAAAATTTTAAAACTAATAAAGCTAAAGGGTCAAAAAAAATCTTAGTAACAAATTAAAAAATAATTAAGCCATTTTAAAATTTAAAAGTAATAAAAAAAGTTATAAAATTTTTTATTAAAAATAACAATAGCAACCTAAGAAAAGAGTAAGGATTAATTTACTTTTTATCTTTAAATTTTAAAAGGGATTAATTGGTTGTTTTTTTAAATTGCTACTAAGGCCTTTTTTATCCTTACTAGTTTTAAAAATTTTTAATTTACTTCCAATAAAAGAATAGGGGTCAATTTGAATAAATTTATAAAAGTTGAGAGCTAAATTTACTATCTTCTATATAAACACTAAATTTTAACGGAAATATTATTTTACTCACTCATCTAATGTGCAGAAATCAATTTGTTTATCTTTTCAATAGAGAAACTAAAATACAAAGAAATTTTATCTTACTTTTACATATGATATGAAAGAATGAAAGTCATTCATTTGCAAATATGTACTTTTTACCATCAAAGAAATTGGTATCTACACTCTTCTTTTACAGAGTTTAGTTGCAGACAGAATATAGAAGAGTTTTACACAAATAAAGACACACTAACATTGTACCCAAAGAACACACAAAAGAAAAAGGCATGCTAAAGTTGATACCAAATCTTTATTCTCTGCTACTTTGCTATACCATGCAGTACATTTTTGGGTGCCATAAAAATTGAAAGTAAATAAAATGAGGGTTAATCTTGTTTGCAAGAATCCAGAATTAGGTGTGCGTATAGGAAACGCAATAAAAACCTAACCTTGGACGGTGGAGCAAACCAAGTGCCATTGTTTTAACCTACAATTCAAACTAAAACTATTGACCTAGGTCATCTTCGGGTCTTTTTATATTCTGATTATATCCGTTTTTTTTACGTAATAAGACATACTATACTAGAATAAAGCAATACTCACTATGCATCATGTAAGTCAAACTTGGGGATTGAAACTTGAAAATCAGTGGGGGAACATGTAAGAGATAAGGGCCCCTACTTAGGCAAATTGATGGATAATAACATAATAAATGACCTTTTTTTCTTTCTCTTAATAACCAAAGACTTAAACTTGATAATTGCACCAAAAACAACATGATTGTATGTTTTTAAAAGGGTAAATGTACTTGATACGTCTTTTTATTATAAGAATTTAATTAAATTATACTTTTTATTATTAAATCGATCAATTTAATCCCTGCATTTAAAAATATCAAATAAGACTGAACATTTATTGTTTGAAAAATATCATTTATAATTTAACGGAGTTAATATTTATAAAATTTTTATACTCTTATAAATGAAATATTTTAAAAGAAAAAGAGGGCTTAATCACAATTGACAATACCAACAACTCCCACAGTCCATACCCAAAAATTTCAGGCACTTTGCATAATATGTCATTTTCTATGATTTTTTTTTTTATCAGATTTGTTTCATGGGTAAATGTGATGGTCCATCATCTACCTAATACTGTAATCTTTTACAGTGTTATTTCCATGTCTCTTTATTTTTGTTCATATCACTGTGCATATATTATAACACCTAAGAGGCAAATTTACAGCCATTTTATTAGGTCTTGTTTAGCCAAAGCACAAAAACAATATTTATATAATTTATGAGAAATTCAATAACAGAAAAGTATGCAGTCCAAACGGGAAAATTTTGACAAGAAAACGATAAGATTTGGTGGTATAGTATATGCACTATGAAATATGTGTCACAAAATACATTAATTAATTACATATATAAAAATATAAATATTAAAATTTTATACTGATTGGTATAGGTCGATATATATTAATATAAGTCGTCATTGATTAATTATTTTATATTAAATTAATATTGAAATGATACATACTGATCGGGACGATATCTATCACCATGGATAGTATTTTCCATGTGCTTAGGAACTGATATATATTATTATAATGTTATCTTCAGTCTCCATCAAACCTAATCCTAGTGGTTTATTCATTTGGTCCATTGCCAAAGGAGACTAAGCGAATAAAAATGGTGAGAAAGAGCTACTGTTTTGGTTTTTTGGTTCTCGTTATGAAGAGGACAAATGTGTAGGTAACGTATTAGGACCACTTCTATTAATATATTAATAAAATATTATTTTAGTCAAAATACATTTGAATATTCGTAAATCACAAATTTTATTTAAGGAATATCGAACTTTTTATCGGATGTAAAAATATAAGGAATTATGAGGTGTTGAGAAAAGGAGAGGTGCAAAAAAATCATAGAAGTAAGCTGATTGGTGAAGCTAAGCTGGCCCCAACTTCATTGTCGATGCCAATGATGAATTTATATTTCATCTATGTTTGGGTATGATTTAGATGATTGTTCCATTTTCTTTTTTGCCCAACCTCGTGCATTTGGAAAGCTGCTCAACTCTCAAACAAGCCCCAAGTTTTACTTTATTTTACCCCCCACTCACGTCCCTTCAAAACAAGAATACAAATATAAGAAATGCTTCTTCTTTTTTAATCCATATGGGTGTCGTTCAAAAAAATAAATGATATTAAGAAATATTTTTATGAGTGAGAATTAAATCTAAAAATATTTTATATATAATATTATTCCATATTCAATAATTATATTAAATTTCAACTAAATTTAAATTTGAGCTAATCAAGATTTTTTTAAAATTATATTCCAAGTCCACAAAACTCAAAACTTTACTTACAAAACACTTATTTTTGAGGTCCACAAAACTCAAAACTTGGTACTTACTGGCAGCGACGATACTAGCAGGGCTAGCAGTGGACCCGACCCTTCTAAAATAAAATTTTTTTTATATGGCCTCTTTAAAATTTTTAAAATTTTAAATTAGTAAAAGTAAAATTACATTTTAGCTCTCTTAAAAATATAAAAAAATTTAATTTAATCCTTTAAATATTATAAAAATATAATTTATTAAAAAAATAAAATTATATTTTTTATGTAAAAATTATAATTTAATTTTAACTCCCTCTAAAAGAATTTTCTGGTGGTACTCAAAAACATGTTAACTAACAATGATAGAAGGGAATGTGGCCTAACCAATAATATTAACATGAAACAGACACAAGACTTGTCCCCAAAATTCATACTAGTATTAATGTAGTTTAGTTTAATATAAAGAAGGGTGATTAAGTACATAATAAACTACTAAATATTGCATATCACAAAATTATATGTATCAACCTCACTTATTGTCACCTTTTACCCACAAAATCAATAAAATTCTATCCTAATTGTTTCTTTTTTTTCCGAAAGTACCCTCCACAGGATTGTTCAAATGACCAATTCTATCCTTTACACTGGGAAGTGGGCCTAGTCTTCATTTTACCGGCTTTCAACGGGCACGCTGTCTGGACCGGCGGCACCATGCAATTATACTGTAAACATAGCGAGCTCCTCAGAGGAATCTCCGCCGTCGGACTGATCTCGATTCCGGTCAAATAGTTATGCTGCAAATAGAGTATTCTTATGCTGGCGGATAATAACCGGTCCACGAAGCTGGCCGGGACTTGACCGGTGAAGTAGTTGTTGTTCAAGTAGAGATTCTGTACGGTCGAGAACATTGGTGATATGTGACCCGACAATCTGTTGTGGCTCAGATCGACGGTCGGTATCGTCACTTGTTCAGTTGGTTGGACTGGGCCGGAAAACGAGTTTCTTTCCAGCTGAAGGTTGGTGATTGGGAATGAGAACAAACGGCCCGGGATGGGACCGGTGAATTGGTTCAAGCTTAAGTCTAGGTAGTTCAAGTGGTTGAGCCGTGATAGAAGCTTATCGACCGGTCCGGTAAGCCGGTTCCAGGAGAGGGAGAGGGACTGCAAAGAAGGGGGGAGGGAGTAGGGAGCGAGCGAACCGGAGAGAGCATTGTGTTTGAGGTCCAACCGGGTTAGGACATGAGAGAGAAACGGAGGAACCGAACCGGAGAGATGGTTATGACAAAGAATAACATTGGTGAGCTCCGGCAAGGTTCCGATGGAACGCGGGATTCCACCGTTGAGTTGATTATAACTGAGATCAAGCGTTTTAAGCCTCCTCAGTCGACCGAGAGTCAGTGGAATATTCCCGGAGATAAAATTCCGGCTGATCGCAAGAAAACGGAGGCCCTTCAATTGCGAGATTGACTCCGGCAACGACCCATAGATCCGACCCGGAACAATAGACAGCTCAGCGAGAGCAGATAGTTTACCAATAGCCGAGTCTATCCTTCCGGTTAAACCCGGCGAACCAGCACGAGGATCACCAAGATTAAGAGCTACTACTTTATCGGACGCACAGAAAACGCCGGCGAAGTTACAAGGATCGGAAGTAAAATCCCAGGAAGCCAAAAAATTAGAGCCAGGCAAATCATGGAGAGACTTTCTAATAGATTGTAAAGCCAAAAAATCAATTGGGTCTAAAATTGCAAAAGCGAAGAATCTACATTGAAACAGAGCAACTAAAAACAGAGCATAAGAAACCACATGCATCCTCCTCCTTCGTTTAAGAAGACCCGAGTTTATCTGAGTGAAGCAAAGAGGTGAGGGAATTGAAATGTGGTTTATATAAGAAGAAAAAGCCAAAAGGGAAGGCTTTCGGGTTGGCAAATGTAGGTTTTACGTGAGAGAAGAGTACCGGTTTCTCGTTGGGGATACAAACGTGAAAGCTTTTAATGGCGAAAAACTATCAGCATCAAAAAGATTATATATAACTTAATGAAGTAAAACAAAGATTGGCTTCAAACAGAAGCAAAAGACCAAAACTTTTATCTTATTCTTTAGTTTTTTTTAGTGGCTTCTTAGACAAGATGCATAGCACAACGGTGACGGCGTATTTTCTAACACCGATGAAGGAACCTGCAAATGTTTGTTTTACTTTTCTTTATTGTTGTTTAATATTTTGTTGTTGCTCTTCCTGGTTATTAAGGGATAAAGGGTTTGTTAAAGCCTACATGGAAGGCAGAGGGATAGGTTCGGGAGACAAGTCAGCAGGTAGGGTCGGTTGACGGTGGTTGATCCAGGGACTCAGGGATCACGTGACTAATGAGAGTGGACTGGACACAGGGTGGCAATGTCCAGCTAGGATAGTAACGTAGTCAATAAGTGAAGCGGTACCATTGAAACCTATCATAACTATATATATAACATGTATATAAAATTGTGAATTAGTTTTTTATTGAGTTATCGGATTGAAATAAGGAGTTAGATTGATGGACTCGTAAATTAGTTCAATTAATTTTTTCTATTTTAAATTCTTTAATTAATTAAATCAAACAAACTGTTCAAATTAAAAATGAGTGATCTGATTAATTTAAATATCAATCAAATTCCGAAAAATGTTTTGAAGAAAAAAACACAGAGCTCCCACAGACAAGAGCAGAGCCCAAAATTCATGTTTCTTTGTCTGCTTAATGCACCAAAAAGACGTAGGACATTGATGTTAATTGTGCGTTCCATTTTCCATTAATGGAGGAGTTATATAATAAACGTGTAAACAAGAAAAAGGATGTTTGCATTTGGACAGCATGCAGATGCAGGCAAAGGGCTATGCCTTAGCCACTGTTTGCAGCAGTTGCAGTCTTCCCGCATTAACTCCCACTGTCGTTTCTCTCAACCCAGGCCCGGCTATTCACTTTTCACTACTTTGCTATCCCATTTTGGTTTGGGTAAAAACATAATTATTTGAATCAATTTTAATTAAAAACAATCTTTTTATTAAATCAAATACCAAATTATTTTTTTAGGTCAAATTATGATTATGACCTTCTTCTATGTTTAAAGCTTAAAAGATTGGACTGATGACATGACAAAAAATTATAATAACAGTTTGATTTTGTCAAGTATGAGAAAAAACACCAGCGCCTCTTGACCTTGACCTTCCAGCTGAATGTAATAAATGTTCTAATAACAGATTCAGACCCACACAATTTATTTTTGTCTTTGATTTTCAAAAAACATGTTTGATGATGTCCCTCTCAGCTTTTCTTTTCTTTTTCCAGAGACAAAAATCGTAGGAAACCTTTGCTTAAAGCAAAAGTAATAGTTTTTGATGTATCAATCTATAGATACATAAGTCAAATGCTAGTGTGAAAACAACTCTGATGTTGTTTAGCTTTTGATGCATCAGTCTATCGATAGATAAGTCAAATGTTAGTGTGTGAACAACTCTGATGTTTTAACCAGAGGTTTAATCAGTTTTATCGATACGATGACCCGATTTCAAATCGAATTTAACACGAAAAAGTTTGATGAAATTCTCAAACATTGAACAACTTATGCAGGAAAATGCTAGAAATGTTTTATTCACAACTCTATGCAATGTTTCTCCCTTTTATTCTATCAAGCAGACGATACGAAATGTGATTTAATGCACTCTTGGAATCGATCCACCAGCTGCAACTATTTGTTGCTCCAGCTGAAACACCAAAACAGCAGAGAACGGTTCCGCATGCTCATTTTCCCGGCAAACTATCAATAGGCATACATACAAGTAACGGGAAGCAACCCTTACCCGGAAGAAGGTTTGAAGCTTGTTCTTCAGTAGGGAGTATTCATGAGAGAGCTGTTGCAGACATCTCAAACACCTGTTCCATTCATCATCAATCAATTAGGTGCATAAAAAAGCATTGCATACAGGTAAAGCAAGACTCACCCTTCGCGGTTTTGAGCGTCGCTGAAACTCTGAAAGGCGATACATGCATTTTTAACCCTCATTGCACCTATGCTATTACCATAGAGACAAAACACTTGATTTTCAAAGGCATCCATACAATATGATCAAATTAGGTCGTTGAAAATGCTTGTGAGATTGAATTACCTGGAACTGCTACCCTTTAGTTGATGGATACATTCATCTATATGCTTGAAATCAACACCTTGTTTTTGTTCACTTTAAAAGAGAAAAATGACACAGGAATCAGAAAGGCGAAGAAAGAAACAAGACAAATGATTAAGACAAAAGCAGGACTTACAGTGCTATGGCCATATTGTTAATAAGTTTCTCACAATCTTCAAAGAAAAGTGAGGCAACCTCCATGACAAAATGTGGGCTGTTTTCATCTTCCAGTTTTCGGAGCTGAGTGAATTGATCATCCACAATTCCCTGTTCATAACCAATAACAGCCCATCATCAAAACACAGGCAAATAATGGGACAAAAAATAAGATTTGGTATGATATCCAACCCGAAACAGTGTTCGCAAGCACAGGATATGAAGCCAAAGGAGTAAACTAGCGAACACATATTAATTCCATATACAGTAACCATGACACATAAATACTCTATTCTCCCCGCCAAGAGGACACACCACAAAAACACTCCACCAATAAAAATCCAACTTTTCCTTTTAAGTGAAAGGATTTTTGCGAATCTGTAAGACCCCACAAGATTTGGTTTTTATAACAAATGCACTTACTTAAAAACAAACGATTTCCCATAAATATTTCATTGGAAAAAAATCAAATCTTTTAGAGTAAAATCTAATGAAGGAAGCACAAATAAAACCTAAAGGAAACATGCATTTTTACCTCACGATGGAGTGATGAAGAGTAGTCAATGAACTTTCTTTGCAACTGATTGACAAAATCCATGGTCGCCTCTTGTTTTTGTTTTTGAAAAAGGAAAAGCAGTTAAAAACAGATAGTTGAAAAACTTTTTTTTGGAGGAGATTAAGGAAAGTAATTATTTGACTTATCAATTATAACTAATTTATTTCTTTTTATTATTTTTTACTTTCACCTTTAACTACATTAATTATTTAAATTTTGAATATTAATTATATTTTTATTTAAAATTGAAAAATGAAATGATACTTAAAAATGTATTATATATTTGATTTATATAGAAAAATATTTTTAATTAATTAAATTATAACTTTTAACATTAATTTAAACTTAAAAGATTAAAGTTTAAATACAATTGTCAAAGACTGTAAAGTGCTATATAATAAATTTAAATATTTAAACTAAATATAAAAAATTCAATATTTTTAAAATAATTTAATTATTTTTAAGGTGGAATAGTTTTTTTTAAAATTAAATAAATTTTAATAGTTAATTATCATCTTAAAAAATGGTTTTGAATCAAGTTGTTATTTATAAGAGTATTTTTATTGTTTTTAAAATACAAATCTTTGTTAATAGATTTTTAAATTTAAATTTCTCAAAACATGCTATTATCGAAATAAATTTTTCAAAAATAAACTTGGTCTGACCCGAGACATGAAGAGCACGTCTCGATAATGTTAAAATCTAAAAATTAGTTTAAATTCGAACCCAAAGTTTCAAATTGATTTAGTATCTTCTCATAACTCGATGAATTAGATAAATACACTTTATAAATATATGATTGTGCATGAAATGGATGATCATTTTAAAATAAATGGTTAAAGAAATAAACTAGCCTAAGTTGCATCACATACTCGAATTCGGTGATTGAATATGGTGTGAGATGTTACAATTTGAACAAAATATAATTTAATATTGGATGTGGTTGCATTTTATCACCTATATAGTGTTTACAAATACCAGGGTTTTTTACCAAAAAAATTAAAAAAGTAGCAAAAAGGTACAGCCAAAAAATTATATACCAAAATGATACAAATGGGATGGTGCCGCCTCTACCACTGGCACCTTTGGTGCCACCTCTACCACTGGCACCTTTGGTGCCACCTGTGGCATACTCACAACCACCTATTTTTATTTTTTTTCCAGCAAATTTTTTGAGAGACCTATTATGCAATTTTTCCAGTTTTGAGAAAAGGAAGGAAAAGGGTGCGCCTGACACACCAAACCTATAAATTTGAATAATTTCCTTCTAAGCCCTCCCTCCCTATTTATTATTTTCTTTTTATTCCCCTTTAACTCACTATATTGTGTTTAAACAAACCATTAATTTATTTTCATAGTTAAATAAGCCATTTACTTATGGTTTTTACTCATAAAATTTAAAAACTTGTTGATTAAATTAAATATATATTTTTTTATTTAATAAATTATTCTCATCAAATTTACATCAATATAAGATGTGAATAAGTTTATATTTTTTAAATAGCTTTACTTTAATGTTAAAATAGCTTTACTTTAGCTTTACTTTACACAATTAACAATGCTTCACTCTTAGGGCACATGTTTGGAAATTGTAAACATTATGATATACATTTTTAGACTCTTCAAATTTCATATATGCATAGATTTAATAGTTATTATTATATTACTAAGAGTAATTGATATTATATTATTACTAATATCTATTTATATATTTAAATTAAATATTATTAATAATTTAGATCTTTAAAATTTATATGTCATATATTATTATATTAGATTATTTAAATTAATTTTTTACTACTTTCTATCATTATTCAAAATGATACTTATCATTTTGAAAAAGTGTTATAAAGAAGTGAAATATGTTGATTTCAAGTGTTTAATATTATTATCGTAAAATTATAGTTGAAAGTTAAAATATCTATTTTAATGATGGAAAGTATTAAAAAGAATTTTAATGGGTAAAATTTTAAGCCCACTTTAATCCCGGCCCAACTTAAACCTGATGAATGAGCTTAAATTTTTAGTTAAGCCTATCCCGAACCCGGCGCGACCCATGATCACCTCTAGTTACGACACAACAGTTAATGACTGTAAAAAGAAGAAAAAACTTCCAAAGAGAAAAGGAAAACCAAACTTTTTAAAGTACATACACTCCCTATATATATTTATTTTAATAAATATTTAATATACTGACAAAATATAGATTTTTTAACTCCACAAGTTATGCATTTACCATGTACCCATCAAGGGATGAAGTGAAGAATCGCGATACCTTATGATTCAGCATTTCCTTTTTCTTCTTACCGAAGTACTCCTAATTCCTATCTGTCAAAGAAATGAATTCAGATCGAATTTGATTTTCTTTTTCACTTTTTATTTTTTTGTTCAGCGTGAAAAAAAAATATGTACGAATATATTTATAAAATTTAGGTAGAAAACAAATAAACAAGATTAAAACTTTAAAAATCGTAACTACTTTTCTCAATTTTTTCGTGTTTAAATTCTTTTTCAAAAATTTTATATAAAAACATAAAAAGATAAAAAAAAAAATATTATTGATGAATTTTTAATCATTTCTCTTACTAATGTATAAAAAATATATAAACAAAAAACAAAAACATCTCCAGAGAATGAGAGAGTGAAGAATTTATGAATACATCACAGTCATTTCGTTTGCTTTTCCTCCTCCTTTCATCACCAGAAAAACAATATTGTTAATACAGATTGAGACCAACAACTTCACACAGTTTTCTGTACATACAAACAAATTCAATATCATCAACACAAAGGAACTTCAACCCAAATCTAAGTACCAGAATGAGTTTTGATTCGAGTTAAACCCCCTTCTCCTAAGCTCAATACTCTCATCCATTTTTACGTATTGCCAGCTAAATAACATGTACAAAAGAGAGGAGGGGAATGATGAAGCGTCATTCTTGCTACACTTTAAGCATACAACACAACCAACATTGCCCTCCCCCACCCTTTATTCACAGGGTGCAATGCATTTTGAATCCAAAAACATACCTTTGCTAAGCTTTCCACAGTGGTCAAACTAAAACCGTGACTGATGAATCCGGTTCAACCTGTTAAAAGAAACCCGACCGTGAAAGGCCAAGTCAATTTAATTTTAGACAAAGGTGGATAAACAACATTATTAACGAGGAAAGCAAATGGTGTTTGAGGAAATGCTGCCCCATTACTTGAAGTTTTCTACCTTCTTCAGAGAACAGAAATATGCCACCTAGCATTTCATCATTTTCCCCATCTTCTTCCAGTTTTTCCTTTCCGCAGTGGTTGCTGCTGATGCTGTCGATATCATCATTTGCATGTACAGACAACTTGCCACTTCCATTCTGCTGTATGATTTCATAGTGCCCTTCCCGGAAATGCACAAAATCAACCGCAATCTGTTGTGCAGAAAATGATGACTCATCTGCCAGAATGTTTTTAGGTGCATCATAGTGGTCTACATGCAACATTGAGGCAGCACCGATCCCTACAGCATTGAAAGAAGGCATTCCTTCAGCCTTACTTCCTGATGGAGGCAACTCCCTGTCCAGAGAGGAAGAATCACTTCTCTCAGAATGACCGGTATCATTATATATATTCTCTGAGTGCTGAAATGGAGAAGATTTGACAGTCAGAGACTCCGGATTCAACACCAATGGCTCAACGAAGCCATTCCCCATTTTTCCATGGCAAGTTTCATTCAGACCCTGGTAAATGGGTGGATAAGGCTTTTCGCTGTTAATCTGATCGAAATCAAGTATATTATCCAGTCGCCTTGATGAACCTGACAGGAATTGCAATCATCAAATAATGCAATTTTAGAGGCAAGGACATTTCAATAGCAAAACCAAAATTCCTCTCGAGCAATCACATAGGCTTACCTCCTTCAGAACTTTCAGTGGAGCTAAGTGACGCTGGTTTTGAATGACAAATAATAATCTCTTGTGAGGCTTTATATTCACCTTGATGAAGATCAGGAGACAAGGACAGAGGATATTTCCCAACAGAAAAACACCTATATGGAACAACCAATATAGCTACTTTATAGACTTTAAACACAAACCATAGTCAACAAACATGCACATGAACACACATTTGCATTGCATGAACTTGCTGCATCTAAAGCATGTGGGAAGCATTGAATTCCCAAAAGTATGGAACTTCAATACTTAAAAATGAAGGAAAATTTTACCAGAAATCCTTTTTTTGGCAATCAAATACATATTTATGTCCAAAACTTTGTAGAAGAAAATATTCCATAATATTAGTACATCCCATATTCATCTAACAAACTACCCTTCTTCAACCAAAGCCAAACACTCTTTCCCTCCTGAGTATCTTATGCCAGCACATTATAACTGAGGGTGAAAGAGGTCATATTATCTTGCATCTTCTGTATACTAGAGGAAATAGTAAAAATCAAGACCAAACAATAATTACAGAACTCTGCTGTATGTTTAAAGACCTCAGGCACACATGGAAACACTAACTTAAATTTGTGGCAAAATGCTAAAAGACAATCTTATGATATCCTTGGTTATACTTTAAGGCTACACTATAAACAACATCAGCAATAATACAGACAATAGATGTTAGATGTAAACACATTCTTAGTGCAAACTAAGTATGAGAAACTTCCAGATAAATTCAGCAACATCAACCCATTTCAGTGAGATTTTCCTTGAATCATCGGCCAGAATAAAACATTTCACTAGATTGGAATCAATAATAACCAGAAACTTCAGGCAAAGACGGATATCAACATTAAATTCAGAGTTCAAAATATGGCTAGAGCAGCCAAAAAGAATATGCATGAAAGCGTGCTCACCTGTCATTCCAGCTTGATTTGATACGATGGAAGCGATCAAAAACGGGTAATAATTCCTTGCTTTTAATTTCAACTTCATGAACTGGGACCTCCTCAATTTCAAACTCACCACCATTATGACTATTGACTCTTGAAGAATCCATCATATAGAAAGAAACCTGTAATAATGAAAAAACTAAATCAACCAAGTTATTGCACCTATTATGAGTAATAGAAAATTAAGAACATGAACTACCTTAGACTTTTGCCATGTTGGTAACCTCCAGGAGTTTACTTGCACCTCTGCATTAGAGAGGTACCAGTGGAAGCTCTCATGGGACTTTGTGGGAAAAGGTGTTGAAGTCTTCTCTCCACGGACATTATCATTAATTTCCAGAGAATTAATGCTGTATTCCTCACAAACTGATTTACTTTGAACAACTTCAACTAAATCTTGTTTCTCAAGGGTAGCCTTAGAAATACTTTCCTCTCTTTCTGGCCAATCTGACCTCCTACAAACATCCCACCACTGAACAGGTTCAACCTTCACCCTCAAGTCATCCTCTTGTACGTGTGTATATGAAGCTGTCTGGAATCTTAAATTACTTGCACCTGAATCTGCCCCAATTGACGGGAGAAGCTCATGTTGAACTACATGACCTGATGGAGTATAAACTAAAAGATGTTCCAAGGAATTAGTTCTTGAAACAACATGCTGAGGAGCGAGCGATATAGAATTATGAAAAACAGCAGCAACAGCACCAGATGGCACAAAAACCTTTCCTGTCGCAGAATTCGCAGCATTGCTTACTGTATTAAGCCATCCAAAACTACTATATTTTATCCTGCTGACAACAGAAAGGGCAACAGGTAGTGGGGGTGGGAAAGATTGCTGATTAGTGACACAAGATGAGGTAGACCACCATGGTAGGGATATAACTGGAAAAAGGGCGGGTTCTTCACCCTGAGAACTAAGCGTTTGAAATCCTGTATCACCTCCAAATGGGGACAAGACAAAAATATGGCAAGTTCCCTTAGATGAAACAATCGCAACCCACTGACTATAGTGACTAAAGCAAATATCTTGAATCATCTGTTAAATTATAACATAAAAAAAGGAACAAAAACAAAAAATATATATTAAAATGCAATCTGCAAGGGGAAGGTAGAAAAGGGAAGGTAGAAAAGTAAGATATATCTTGAAACTAAAATTATACTAACAGCTGATGTCATTCCCCGATGTAGCTTGTAAAGATGCACATGAGAAGAGCTCCAGTCAGAACTTTGAACACCGGATCCAGAGCGCACAAACAATGGCATGATCCTGAATATGTTTATATTATTTCCATATACTGATGCAGTAACCAGAAGGGTCCCACTAGGGTCAAAACTTAGTGCAGAGATTGGGCTTGTATGAGCTTTAAATTGAGATATAACATCTCGAGAAACAAAATCCTTTATGACAACCTACAAAATCAACCATTTGAATCATAAGAAGTGTCAGTAATTGGATGTTCTATATCTCATCTATCATGTAAAATATACTCTCTTAATAGAAAATAAATAAGATGGCACTGTCACTAATGCATCCTCCCAAAGCTATTTATGATATAACTGCGTTCATTTTGTTCTTCCCATTTAGCCTTGCAACTTCCATTGACAAAAGGAAACATGAGGCCCAATTTGTTCCATTTGGAGATTAAATTGGAAAAACGAAAACGATCATCTCATTCTCTTTGCGGATTTCATACCTTTAATAAAGTAAATTAAATTCTATTTTTTCAGAGATAATAATATTCTTTATGATTGAAATGATATTATGTATCCTGCTAGACTTCTTATAAGTAGAAGCATAGCGAGACATCCTAGAGGAATCCAACTGGAATATTTAAATTAGTTTTGGAGTCATCAGGCAGTAACCTCAATGCATTTTTTGCTGCAAACATGAACATTCAGAAATGCCATCCAAAAATAACAGGTTTAACCTCAAATTTTAAAGCATGCGTACTTTCATCCTGAAATATAGAGAAAAGAAAGATCTTATTAAAATAGAAATGTAACCTATGTAAAAGCATAAGACTAACCATTCCTGCATTGTCCATATCAGTTCCTGCAAGTCTTCCAACTTTCCAAACTGAATTCTGTGACACGGGGGAATGTGAGCCATCAGGAAGTAGCTCTTGACAACACTTGGATAAAGTCCTGTATCCCATATCCCCCAGGTTGATTAGCCCAGTTGCCAAATGCTTACTAGATTCCATTGCATAACGAGCAACCAAACTACTGCCACCAGGGGATGTTGATGGACTGACACCAGGAGAAGGGGTAAGGTTTTGTGGGCTTAACCGTCCAGTGTTAGACAACACTGGATTATTGGAAGCATATGCTAACCACCTTGGACCCACAGCCATTGGACCCAAGCCGACATTAACCCCAACAGCCCCTTGTCCTGCCAACTGGGGAACAGGATAGGTGAGGACACTAAACTTATTCTCGAGAGTGAGGGCATCAAAACAATATATCTGCAACCATACAAGAAGAGTTGATTATGATATCTGCAGCACCAGAAATAAACTAGAAAAAGAGGAGTGCATAATCTTCATAAAATTGCTTTGCCTTTGATTGGTATATATATCTCAGCTTACTGCCTTTGAACTGACCAATCACTTGCAGCACTAGTTAAAGCAATACAAGAAACTAAGACAACCTACAGACTGAGATCACTAATAACCATGACTACAACAAAACTTAGAACGAAAGGAGATACAGGTTTTAAGGAAAAAACTATGCTGCTGATAAATTTTTATCATTGAATAAAGCAGCAACAATGCCGAGTAATTTAATCTGCACTTCAAAACCCAAAACATGCAAAATGAATTTTCAAACCCTCTTAAATAAATATACCATTTATATCAGCCAGCACTTACCTGTGTTGCAAGACCTACCGCTACAATCCGGGAACTGCATCTAATCATGCAAACAGATGATCGAAATCTCAGCACATGCACATAAGAGTGAGACTGGAGAGAGTAAAATCGAACTGTTGTAGGTGAGTTTACAGTGTTTCCTGACTGTGACTCCATACGGCAATCTTGGGCCACCCCAACTGAATGGCCAGTGTTCTGAGCCAATCTTGAACTATTGGTGTCATAACCAGCAACGACCAATAGCATAGGATGCGATGACTTGAATCCTTCTTGTCCATCTGAACTCAGGGGGCAAGGCTGCATCTGTAAGAAGGAAACTGGACCATCACGCTTTGAAACTAGTTCACTATAGTTAGAGGCATCCTCCACATCAAGGACTTGAAATCCATTCTGGTAACCAAGTAAGAGGACACGCTTAAAGTGAGACGGACCAAGTTCCAACCTGTCAAAGCCAGCCCATGTTACCTGTTCATGGAACAAATAATGGAAACACACCTAAGAAAACGTAGATTTCAAAATAGGAAGAAAGGAGAAGCATTCTGAGACAGCCCAAAAAAATCCAACAGGATTATGAAATTTAATTTGAATGTGCCAAATTCACACCAAGGCAGGGAGAGCAGATAAAACAATCATTGTGTAAAAATTTGTTTGTTGATAATTTAAAGCTAAGCCTCGCTATTCCATGAGAAACCACATTCCAAGTCTACTGCAGCTTAAAAAGAGATTCTTAACAAATATTAATGCTTCACAAAGCACAACAGTCCAGATATGAGACATTAAGAAAGACACATTCATGCACACAGTAGTTCTACTATATCAATTCTCCACTGTAAAAAATCATAACAATCTAAATAAATTTAATTCACAAGATAGTGCATCGGTGACTCAACTCTTTAAGATTTTCCAAACAAACACCCCATGAAAATTGTGCAGACTTGCAGCATGAAATAATCCATGCTTTAAAGGATATCAAAGATATAAAGTTTGAGTTAACATAGTTAGAGCAGGTTAGCTAGACTCCATATCCAAATTGTTTAATATTAGCTGAGCCAAAACTAGTTTTGTTAAGGTGTGCGTTTAGGAACTGTGCCTGCATAGGTGTTGTTAGACAAGGTGCTTTTCATGAGGCAAGCACACTTTTGTAAGGAGGCAGACACCAGAAATATATATATTTGAAGTTCTCTTTAATTTCTTTCATTTTTTTCATTAATTGCATCTTTAGTAGTTTTTATAAAGGACAAATTCAAGCTCTCTGCTTCTAATGTTTGAGTATTCAACAATCTAGAGACCATAAAAAGATCATGCATATTGGCCAACAAAAGAAAAGGAAAATTGTGCATGTTTTATAAGATGGACCGCTCTTTAGAGTTTATAATCAAAATTATATATCTTAAGTGTGTGCATATATGCATACACGTACACAAATACACATACTGCGCCTTACTTAAGTAAGCGACTTCTTGGGCAATATAATAGCTGAAGCACCTAAAGCTCATAGTGCGCCCTAGAAGTAGACAACACTGAGCCAAATGGTTCTCGACAAGTAATACCGAGTAGTGAGAGCAATTAAGCTTTAAATCACCATTAACTCAATGCAAACAGTAGACAACTCTACTAAGTAAGCTAAAAGCTTTCAAGTACCAAGCAAGCTAAGCGTTCAAAAGCTAAAAAGAAAGAAACCAGAAAAACAAATGTAAACGATTGAGCCTAAAATGGAAAGTAAACCTGATCTTTATGATCTTCAGAAGAAGTAGAAATGGAAGCAGCGACGGAAGCACCAGCGGAGCGAACCGTGGATGCGACGTTACTAGCATTCGAGGAAACAGTCTTCAAACAAGACGATATTATCCTCAAAGAATTCGGCAACAAGCCATTGTTCCTTCCTTTCCCTTTCCTCATCCTCCAACTATAAAAACACTCCTACTCGTACTACTACTCTCGAGCAAAACCGCCACCGACTCTTCTCCTTCTTCTCCTCCTCCTCTGTCACTGTCACCACCAGCATCACAACGGCCTAACTCCGCCTTCACCACCGTGACCACCGGCGAGTAGCATCTCCGATCGCCGACGATCGGATTTAACATCCGATTCTCCTGATCGCCACTCGAAAATCCTCACAACAAACAAACCAACAAACAAACAAAAACAACTTTTTCTTTTTTGCAACTTAGCCTGAGATTACTTTAAGGCTTGCTTAATGTTTGACTTCAAAGGAAATATTATCAGCTGTATCCTCTTTATACTTATCCAAAATCCAAATTTACTCTTCTACATAAGGTTTTTTTTTTTTAATTTCAAATTTTGTCTCTCAGAAGTTCCTCTTTTTCTTTCGCTTTCTCTCTCAAATCAATCCACCTGTGTTTTGGGATGTAAGCAAAAGAAAAGGGAGCATTACCCTCTATTATTAATTTATTTTTGAAAGAATTTTTATTTATAAAAATTAAATAATTTATTAAAAACTATAAAACTCGAAATAAATTTTAGTTAAGATAATAAATTTAAATGTTTAAAAATCATATCTGTGAAATTTTATTAATTTTATATAAAAATATTTTTTTGTATAATTTTAATTCAAATAAAGATTATTTTCGGATTTGATTTTTTTATACAAAAATATCTTTACAAAAAATAAAAATATTATCATAATAATATAATTTTATAATTTTTTACTGATTTTTAATTGAATTTAATAAAAATATTATTTATAAATATCTTTGTTTGTATTTTTAATGTTATAGAATGGCTGAGATTGAAGGGATGAAATAAGAGGTGAAATTTTGGCTTGTGGGGGAGATGTGGACCGAGCGGCGTGGCTTGGACTTTGGATCACAACACGCAAAAGCCTGAAAAAGATGTTTACGATTTTTCTTAAAAAAATATATTAAATAAGAGAAAAATTTTAATAATAATAATAAAGAATTATTACTAACAGTGTGACTTTTGTCTCGTGCTGTGTGATGTCAGTTGTCAGGCTGTTATTAATTTTTCTGTTCATTCATTAGTAAATTTTGTCTTCGCATTGGGCTTCTTGCGGTAGTTTGGCATGGGCTGGCCAACTTAAGACTTGTTTGGTTTGGATTGGACATGAATTTTATTAGTCACTATCCTAAATATTTATTTTATTTTAATTTCACAACCTTTTTATTTTTCTATATTATTTAATTTAAATTAATAACATGATTAACATAATGGCAGAGTTTTTTTTTAATATTTTTTAGAATTCGGATAAAATAATTCACATATCATCTATTTTTATCAAATTAGACTTACTAATAATATTATAAAAAAAATTAAAATATTATATCCAATAAAATTAGAGGGACATTAACTAGGAGGAGTTCGAACATGTTTTAATGTATTTTTCTTTTAGTTTAATTGGTGGAGGGAGGTTATAGGTAGAAGTATTGTATTAAAAAAAGGTTTAATGATAAATTTCGTCATTAATGTTTACATGTTTTGTCAAAATAGTCCTATTTGTATTTTTTTAACTTTTTTTAGCCATCAACCTTTGTTCTTTTTTTTTCGAATTGTTTTTTTTAACCGATTTGATGAAAATACTATTAAAAAAAGTTAACGGGATAATGTGAAATTTCATACGTGGAATATTTTTAATAAGGTGTAATTTATTACTTAAGTAACCTAATAAGATAATTACATGTGAAAAAATCTCGTTAATTTTTTTAATGGTACTTTTATCAAATCTGTTAAGAAAAGTAATTTGAAGAAAAAGAATATAGTTTTATGGTAAAAAGGAAAATTGAAAAACATAGATTTTTTATGGAAAAAGAAGTTAATAATAAATGGAAAAACTAAAGAAAAAAGTTAGGGTGAAATGATAAGATGATGAGAAGATAAGAAAGAAGGTAGGCGGATTACGGTGGGTGTAATGGAGTTACGTGCCGCCTAGGTTGGGTCAATTATAAATAAACAAAGCATCATCATCATAATTCAATTGGCTAAACACCTTGAGAAAAAAAAAAGCCCATCAATTGGCTCACGATAGAAATATATAATTAATTTATATTTTTTATTTATTTTAGTTTTAGATTTTATATATTATTTAAAAAATTTAGATGAAGATATAGTATAATATCAAAATGTCACGTCATTATATTATGACAAAAATAAGATTTAGATATTAAATTAAAAAACTGTCAAATTTGAAGACTAATATGAAAAAAAAATTGATTAAGTTGAGAAAAATATAAATTCTAACCTACTAATTTTTTTAAATATATATATTTTGATTCCTCAATATATCTACCGGAACGAATCCAGTAATTAATCTTTCGCATTCTGTAAACTCATTAAGAAGTAGATATTTTTAAAACATATTTAATTAAGTGTATAATCATTCTATAATCAATAGATTTAAATGTCTAAAACTGTATTTGCTATTCAAATAAGTAACATACATTCATATCACGAATATGTAGAATATCTATTTGCATCTACTTCAAATTTGCAGCGGATAGTAATTTTAAAATCCGAATATTGAATTCTCAAAACCTAACACTAATTTTGAAGAGGATTATTTTGTACAAAAATTTTACTCATCATTTTAATTTTAATTTTAAATTTGTACTAATTATTTTTATTTTATGTCTCGCTATTTAGTGTTTATCATCTTTTATTCTATATTATCGTTTTTCAGGAATATACAAAAGTTTAATTTAATAATATTTAATGAAAATTTCAATGAATATGTTAGATGTAACAATATGACATAGAATTGAAGAGAGAGAAAACAGTATTAAAGAATAAATCAAAGATGACGTGGAATAATAACATAGCAAATAAATATCTTATTTTAAAAATAAAAACAAAAGAGCCTTCTTTTGGGAATTAAAAAACAACTCCTTTTATCATAGTTTGCTTTAAAGTTAAAATAAATTAGAAAAAAAAGAAAGACAATGGCTGGTTCTCCTCTTTAATCTATTTCTCCGACAAAAATTGACTGAACCATAGGATATTCTCTCTACTTCTGTTCCCCTATGATTCTCTTATGTACATGTCTTCTATGTCCCAAACACACTGCCATTCTTCACTTTCCTTTTTGCCCTCCTCGGAACTCTACCCAAACCCTAATCCTGTTCTGTTCCTTTTTAAAAATCCCATTTTTTTAATGTGCGTGAAACAACGTCAATCTTTTCAAGTTGGTCCCCCCTTTCAACTTCATCTTCATCTCTGTGCATGCACCATTTCAAATCTCCTCATTGAAAGCCTTTTTGAAAAAAGGGGACCCGACATTTCTTAATGCTCTTTAAGCTGTTGGGATTGCCATTAAGTAGCTGCACTACCTGCATGACATTTTAACAACCAACTGTTAACATATATATACGTATATGTATATGTAATATGTATGTATGCATGAAAGTTATCAAAGCTTTGATGTGGAACTTGTCGACGTGCCTGACTCATTCGCGGGCGCCGTATCGACGACTGGTGGATGCACAGCGAAGAGGCTAGCAGGACAAGGCTCATTTCTCGAGCACTGTAATCGTTGCCGAGATTGGGATCGATCAGCTCTCGGATTTCGTTCTTCTTTAGCAAAGGTTTAGCCTAGGTGGGGAGGAAAACAAATTTAAGGCATAAATAAAATACATGTGCATATGCATATAAGCGAGTACTTGAGTATATGGTGATGTTGTGTGTGTGTTTTAGTGGCGTTACGTACCCACAATACAAGGCTTTGCTGAGAGTAATCCAGAGCTCTACGGCCGGTAACGAGTTCCAACAACAGTACACCAAAGGCAAACACATCGGTTTTTTCGTCGACTATGCCGTGCATCAAGTACTCAGGAGCTAGGTAGCTGCAAAAAGAATGCAATAAAGGAGATCGATTTAATTATTGGAATCGATAACCGATAACTGCAATGAAAAGTTTAGTGTTTAGGTATACGAACCCGAAAGTGCCTTCGAACTTGGAAACGGTGTGGTGAGTCCAGTTTTCGGGTAGCCATTTCGCGAGTCCGAAGTCACAAATCTGTTGCTTTCTTATGTTACTATATATAACAATGTAAAAAATGGAACGTTTAAGGATTTGGTTTTGGAGGGTACCTGAGGATCAAAGTCCTTTGTAAGCAAAATATTTGCAGCCTTTATATCTCTATGTATGATTCTCCTCTTACAACCTTCATGAAGATACCTTAAACCTTCAGCTGTTCCTAAAGCAATCTTAAACCTAATACCCCATGTCAGTTTTTCCTTTGAACCTGTAAGAAAAAACAATACATAAAGAAATTGTCAATTCAGACCGGGATCCATCCCTTCAATGTTCATAATTTCATGAAAAATGAAACTAACCATAAAGAAGAGAAGCTAAGCTCCCATTTGGAGACAACTCAAGGACAAGATGCATTCCACCTTCAATTCCATAACCAATTAACTTAGCAGTGTTGGGATGGTTCACATGAGCCATAATCCCAAGCTCAGACAAGAAATCCCCTATAATCTCATCGGCTGTGCCTTTTGTTAGTCGTTTTATTGCAACAAGCTGTCCGTTTCGTAAACACCCTTTATAGACTTCAGCATAACCACCTTTTCCGACAAGATTCTCTGCACACACACACCAAAAAAATAAAATAAAATAAAAAATCATCCCATAATCAAATTCCAAGCAGACTACAAAGTATACTAACCAGTGCTGAAGTTTTTTGTGGCAGCTTGAAGTTCTGAAAGAGTAAAAATTTTCCTATGATTATATGAACCGGAAAGAAAATCCGGTGCAACAGAAAAGTTTTCTTTCATACTATTACTCCTTAACGACAGCCTAAATGACCCGAAATTCTGCAAATTGGCTAAAGATTTCTTCGATTTACTTCGGAATAATTGTGCCAATCCTCGCCATTTAGAACCACCTTGCTTTGAGCTTTGATCATTTGTTGGTTCTTTACAAGAATTAGTCCTTTCGAATTCTTCACTCCTAAAGAAATCCTCCAGAACACCAGTTGGAGAACATGTATCCACCTTCTTCTCCATTTTTTTAAACTTTCATGTTGCAGACGATAAGAGGCAAAACAGGGGAGACACAGAAACAGAGTACTCTGTTTTCTTTTTCTTGTCTTTCCCCACCAGTTTAACTTGCAAAATTGTTTTGATTTCCCTGCAAATATAATGGATAAGCAACACAACAAAGAGAAATAAAAACCCAGAAAAAAAAAAAAAGAAGAAGCAAAAAGAATGAGTGAATACCATTTGAGGATGAAGGTTTTAAGTTGTTCAGAAATATACAGATATTGTAGTTGTGAGACAAAGAAGCAAACAACATAAAAAACAACAGAAGATATGGAAGATATTAAACAAAAACAAAGGAGGACACGATCAAAGAAGAGGTGCACATAAATTTGCGGTTACTCTAAGCTTTTTATCATCACTTGCTTCTCCATCAATATTGTTTTCAATGATTTCTTTCGTTCTTTCTTTAAAAAAAAATGTTATTATTTATTTCTGAAGTAAATATTACTTCTTCTGCTTAACTAATTTATTTATTTTAAATTAATATTATTAAATAAAAAAATGGAAAATATATATATAGCTTCGGTTGGTCAAAGACGGCTTCAGTCCATTGAGTTGCGGCACGTGACTTAGTTAGACACGTGGGTTTTTGTTGTTGTCTCTGCCCTAACATGTAAGAACTTTCCGGCTTAGTTCAATGACGGGACGTAAATATGGATCACACAAATATATATATATATATTTAATAAGTAAAGTAAATCAAATGGAATTAAATATAAATAAATATTCAATATATTAACGTTTTATTTAAGGTAAAAAAAATCTCTATTATTATCTCTATCTAGAGAAAAAAAGAGAGGACAAAGTGGGAATATTTTATAAAAATTGTAAGCAATTTTTTGACTTTTTCTACTAAAATCTAGACAAGTAAATCATAATCTAAACAAGAACTAGTTTAGTTTCGGATTTTGAGACAAATGTACAATGTTTTACGAACATGTCATGTTTTTAATTTGGTCAAAATATTTAAAATCTTAAATTACTCGAATTTAATTAATGGAAAAAAAACCATTTAAAAAATTAAATATAAAAATAAATAAAAAGTTGAATGGAAAAGAAAAATGGCAGGGAAGATATGATGATCATAAATATAAGTCTTTAATTATTATTACTTCATTGATTACCTTGTATACAAGTTTCACTTTATAAATCATGTCTTGTACCACATCACCCCTTTAAGTTAGTTAAACCAAATCAATGCTACTTCCAATAAATTAAGTGGAGTGATAATAAATAATGAAAAGAAAATAATTGGGATCGGATTTGAAATTATAGATTTAATATTTTTATTTGGTTATTTATAATTAAATTTAAACAAATAAATATGAATATCTGGGTCAAGATTAAAATTTTAAAATTTAGAAATTATAGGGATTAAAATTAAATAAATTAAAATATAGATACTAAATTTACAACTTTCGCAAAGTGCAAGAACTAATGGTATAATTACCTAAGAAATATATGTACATATATATAAACTTTGATGTGAAGTATAATCAGCCGCGTAGTAAAAGGTTAGGTAGACAATAGACACCATGATCACCATGATGAAATGGAAAATTTATTTTATAGTCCCTATCAAATACTAGTAATTCAATTTAATTTTGTTTAGCTTTTGTAGTTAAATGAAAATTTTTATTTTTGGCTCTTCCAAGAATAAAAAATCAATTGAGGTTTTTTTAGCCACTGATCAAATGGGAAAACTCTTTTTTCCCCTCTCAAAAATCAATAATTTAAATTAAACTCCTTCAAAACAAAAATTTTAATTTGTGTTTTCGAAATTTTATAATTTTATCTTAGTTCCCTTAACACAATTTCTTCAATTCACCCTCGAGACATATATAAACTTTGATTTGGTGTGCTTTTATATATATATATATATATATATATGAAATATTGATTTTAATAATTACAAATTGCTAACATCATATTGACTTAATATTATTTTATGTTTATTTATTTCAGAAATAGGATTGACTACGAATTCGAGCTATATACGCATGGTTTCATAAAATCTACGATTCTTCCAATCTAAATTAAGCAGATTTTACATGAAGAAGAAGATTTGCCTCGGCATGTTCTATTTAATACGAGTATGAGAAGTGGTATTCTTAAAAAAATAGAGAAATCAGAACTAAGTCAATATGATACAGGCCAACCCCTTCTTCTAGAGTTACATCTCTTTTCCAGTTCCATTCAAGAGTTCTTATATGTTTCCACGGCCCTTTAAGACCCCGAAATTTTGACAAAATTCTTTCCTTTTCTTAAAAACACATACATAAACAACCATATTTATTTATTATGAAAATAACCGAATTTATTTATTTTAAAAATATTCAATTGAGTTAAAATATAAACTTTTATATGTAAAATTATAATAAATTAAAACTAAATTCCTAAGCAGGTATGATATATTTATATAATGGATTTTGGTTGGTGGCTCTCAGACCTCGATTCTCATTTGGGTCTTACGTTATTCAGCTGATTTATTCAGATTTTGTATTGTCAACTACTAAGTCTTATTATTATTGGATTTGAGTTAATTTGTGTTGACACGTAATCCGACTCTATTTGGATAATCTAAAAATTGACCCAAGCTTAAAATTTTGATTTCCAATATCCTAAGAAAAAAAACATGCTAATGTTGTGATTGAATTATCTCAAATTCAGCAGCATAAGTTTGACAGTTTTGAGTGATTAGCTATAGTATATTGCACTAGTAATAAAATAAAAAGAAAACTAATGAATAATATAAAAGATGTTGAATCTTGTTAATTGCTTAGAAAAATAAAGCATTGAATGGAAGTGTTTTAGCTAGTTATTGCGGTCAACAAATTAAAAATTTGACATAAATGATTGTTTATGTAATTTAGTTTTTTCATGTCTTCAGTGGATAAATTTACTATTTTTAATCCCCAATGCAACAAGTAATTCAAGGTATATCACTCTGCTAGTATAGCAACCTCACGTTTGTATTTAAAGACTTAGATCATTTACCTGTAAGTTCTCTTATTTAGAACTTAGGCAATAAACAAAACATGTTTACTCTCTTAAATAACTCAATAAAGAGTTCTATAATGAACAAATTAGTATTCTCAATACACAATATAAAACTTATACAAGCCTCTCAATATATAAGAGTTTTCAAGATTTGCTAACATACTAGAGATCAATTACATTCCTATCCTTATAAAATAACAATTACAAAATAGAAAAATACAATATACTAATAAAGACTAATATAAAGTGGACTATTGGAGATTTTTTTCTTCAATGTTATCCCGATCTGTTCTCCACAATCTTAGGATCTGATTGCTTGATCCAATCCAACCTTTAAGATATGTTGCTTCATATGGATAGGTTTTCAAAGTCGTCTTGCATACATCCACAATATCATCATCATTCAAAGCCTAAAGATTTTGTTTCAAAAATTGTTAACTTCAAATATGGCAGGTAACATCATGCCACAATGATTGTAGGAGTGACTACTTCCGTTTGCACTTAGCCAACCACTTCAAAAACTTGCATCAACAATTTCTCTCTTGGGCAATCTTTTAACAAAAACCAACTGAGTAAGGAAGTTAATAAACAATATACCTATAGCTCCCCTTCAGCACAACCCCTTTATTCCATCACACTTATCTCAAAACATAATCAAGCAAATTAACCATCAATGCCTTTGAGTAGTTATGACGGAGTCACTAAACTAACTATGACTTCAACAAAGGCAAGCGCACCTATCAAATAGTAGTATAACTATGGTGAGTCCGGAATATCGTATCCATAAGGACTAAAAGTACTGGTAATAACTACCCTTCTATTATTTAGCCTAATAATTAAGGGGACTGTTTTTACCTAAAATTTAACTAATTAACTAGGAACGTGACAGAGAGTGAAGAAAGTAATTGAAATAACCAATAATAAAGATAATACCCAGGAAAGAATCCACCTAAACTTTACTCATTATTCTAAATCTAAATCAAACTATTTATTTACTTGCTTGGATCCATAGAAATCCTTAAATTATGTTAATATCTCTTTTGAGACTAAGAACAACTAACTCTAGGTTGATTAATTGAAATCTTTTTCTAATTAATACCCCTATCGTCGCATTAACTCGATCTATGAATTCCCTTATTAGATTTGACTCTAATCTCGTAGATTTATGTCGTCTTATTTCTAAGATTGCAATCAACTCCGCTCAATTATCTTAGATCTACTCTTAAACAGGGACTTTTGCTCCACTGAGTAAGCATATTAAACTTGAATTAATATCCTGAAAATATTAAAGTAAGGATTAAGAACACATAATTAAGAACAAGAACAGATATTTATCATGTAATTCAGAAAAGCAAATAATAAGATCTGTCATAGTTTCATCTTCCCTAGGTATCTAGGGAATTTAGTTCATTATTTGGAATAACATCATCATAAAGTTAGAAACACAATCAGACATAAAGAACCCAAATAAAATTCTAAAGAAATTAATTGGAGATCTTCAATCTTGTAGTAGATCTGCTTCTGAGACGATTCCAACATCGTTTTTCGAGTAATTCTTTCGTTCTACTTTGCGAGTGTCTAGGTCCTTTTCTAGTGTGTTTAAATAGACTTTTGGACGCTCAAAAACCCTAAAAATTAGCCTTTTCCTTGTCAAATTAAAGCAGGGTTCAAAATCAACACGGGCTATCACATAGGCATGTGTCCAGCTCGTGTGTATCACATGGGCGTGTGGCCAGCCCGTGTGAATATGCCCAGGCCATGTGGCTCTTGAAAACAACCCGTTTTGTCTGATTTTGGCCTGTTTTTCACTCATTTTGCTTCCCTATGCTCTCCTAAGTATAGAATCATGAAATTAAAGGATTAGGAGCATCAAATTCACTAAATTGTATAATAAATCATCCAAAAACATGCTAAGTATGGGATTAAAATATGTTACTTTTATGGTTTATCAAGTTACATCAATATTTAATATATTAGAATTATAACTAAAATTTAACATATACTTCAGGAGTATGTAAAAATTCTCTTAAAACAGTGATTTGGCAGAAGATGTAAATTATTACAAAAGTTGGTTACAAAACAGATCTACACTCCACCCGCCCAAACGATCATGCATGATACAAATTTAATCAAGTGGCTCACTATCAATAGTAACTCTAGCTTAGTCTTATTCTACAGAATCTCTTTCTACTATCTATATGCCTGAGAAGGAAAAGATAACAGAGTAAGTTCAAAAGAACTTAGTGAGTTCCATAAAAAAAATAAAAAAAAAAGTATACCACTGGTGAACAAGCATTAATTCTCATAAAGAGCATCAGACTTTTCGGTGAAACCATGAGGTACTGTAACAACCCGTTTTCAGTGGTGAACAAGCATTAATTCAAATATACATCTAATGGTTGTTGTCAAGATGATTCCATCGAAATAAACGCATACGAAAAACTGATTATCCATCTTCAATACTCAATCTGTTAAAAAATAAACAAAATTTCTCAAAACAATTTCGAACAGCAAAAAAATACTTAACTAAAAAAATTAATTAATAAAAATAGACAAAAATTATATCAATATGCAATTTTTTTCATTCATAAGCTCAGACTTTTTCAGTTATCATTTTGTATATGAACAATATATATCTTTACATTTAACCACTTAAATTTAGTTCTACGTTTTCTTCCATCTTCGATCCTGTATTTTCCTCTGGGAAATTCTCTATATTAAATTCTGAATTCTCTTCAAATTCACCTTCTACAATCCAATTTGGAAATTCCTCGGGATCTTCTTCCTCTTCAATTTTTATAACGGGTATTGAATATAGAATTCTCTTGGTAATTTCCTAACAACTAATTTATCCATCCATGGTATGTCAAACACATTTTGCTTCCCAGTCAACTTTCGTGAACCTACACTTTGTCTCACTATTTTCCTTGCTCCATAAAAGATTATAAACTTCACGAAGTATATAATTAGATCCAATAGGTTCGTGGTACCAATGTCTTCCAAAGTTGGTCTAAAATGATTTGATGCTCTCATTCTATTAATGTCCCTCTAAGAGTTAAGTATTACATTTTATTCTTTCTAATCATTTCATGACCCTTCCATAACACGTCTTGCATCTTTCAATTTACGGTAATAATGTGTTGAACAATATCTTCTTCTGGTTTCATTCTGTAATCTTGCAATTCTCTCATCATATTATCAACTTTCTCCATTTATGCTGAAGTTATTATCTCATCAGACAATATCAAATTTATTGCCATTTCTAACAATATCTATAACAGAAATATTTTCAGTTGTTATCACTAATTAACAATTACTTTATAATAGTTACTAACATAAAAACTTGCAAATATATTAAAAAAGTTTAAAACATAACATTCACAATAAGCACATAATTAATCTAAACACAAAACTTACTAACAAGTCACAATAAACAAAATAACTTTCAAACAAAACATAAAAATAACACTAAACAAACTATATAATACTAACAAAATAATTTTTTCTTATTGTAATAGGTAATTTTTCCCGGCCTATTAAAACAAAAACAAAGAAAACCATAAAATAAACCAAAAATTAAAGTCCATCAGTCCAATACAACACAAAGCCCAAATTTCCTACCCAAAAACACTAACCCAATTACAGCCCAAAAATTCAAGGCTCGAATGGCCCAATAGCCTGAACCAGGCAGCAAACCCTAGCCTCAGGCGCACCTCAGCAGCTCACGCAGCCTCCGTACGGCCGCCAGCTGCCCTCATCCACGTGCCCGTACTACCACCTTGTCTCTATGCTCCCGTACCTGTCAAGAACACGGCCACACAAGCAGACAACGAAGGATAGCAGAGAAAAACGAGCATTTTGTAACATTTTTCTTTCTTTTCTTATTCGGCTATAAAGCCCAAACAACACAAATAGTGTTGGATGATCAGCAAAAAACGCATGTAAACACACAAAATCAATCAAAAACATTAGCTTTTTGAAAAGGTGATTTTATATTCGATTCGTTTCATTTTTTACATTTTCATTGTTCATTGCATGTAAAAATCAAATAAAGGAAGGGATAAGGGGCTTACCTTCACGAGCGGACCATCGAAATCCTCATTCTCCCCGTCGAGATCGGGGTTGGATGTGGGTTTTGGACTCGAAACAACAAAACCCTTCGAATGACCGCCCCGAATAGAGCCAGATCAGCCTTCCGTGGAGAACCCATCGCCGATCTAGGGCTTAGGGTGGACGGATGGCCATTGATTTTGGTCTTTTTGCGGCAGTTTAGAGAGAATAGGAGTTAGGTTATTTTATTTTTCTTGTTTTGATTTAGGGAGCGGCTGAAAGCTTTGATTTTTAGGGTTGTTTAAGCTTTTAAACGATGCACGAAATAGCACCGTTTAGGGCCTATTTCAGTGACTCTAAAACGGTACTGTATAGGCCTCGATCTGATGACCCAACCCGTGCACGGCTGAGATCAGCGCGTTTGGGTCTTTAAGGGTTATTTGCGCGTCTGATCCCTCTCTTTCCCGTTAGTACCAGATTGGGCCCTCTGTGCGTTTTTTTGTTTTTTTAATTTTCCCTTTTGATTTGCGCGTTATTGCAATTTAATCCGCGCCTAAACACAGTGTTTTGGGAGCTGGTATATTTCCAGCTTCAGCTCCTGTTCTTTGCGCGCGCATTTCATCTGGGTCCTCTTGCTGTTTTTAATGTTTAGTTTTTAGATTCCAAATATTGTTTTAATTTCAATTTAGTCCTCAACTTGTTTTAGTTTATTTATTTACTTACTTCTCTATTATTATTATTATTATTATTATTATTATTATTTTTAACCTTTTTCTTGTTTTATCTATTTTAACCTTTTATTTTCTATTTATTTAAACTTTATATATGTATCATTTATATTGTATTTACATATTATATATTTTAAATACCTTTTATATTGTTTACCTTAAAAAACTTTTACATGTTACTCATTTCAAATGTATATATATATTTCAAATTTCACATATTTTCATTTAGATACTTTGTTTTAAAATATATTTGGCCCATTTTAACATTTTCTAATAATTATTTGTATATATACACATTTTACATAAAAATTATTTTATATAAATATTTAGCTTTTACATCATTTCATGTAGGTATTTTATTTTAAACTTATCTATGTATGTATATTTCCTCGTAAATATAGTTATATATATATAGCTTGCTTTAAAAAATTTATTATATTTTTAGCTAATTCCAAACTTTTGTATATTATTTATTTTAATTTCCAATTGCAAAATATTTGTTTCAAACTCGTTTATGTGGTATTATGTTCTTTTATTTGTTTGGAACTTCGTTTGAAATTGTTTTCAATTCATAAAACTTTGAATATCGTTGTTAACATTTGCATAATGTGGATGTGAGACTATCACTATGGTGTATTCCTTAATTTGTTCTTTTGTATGAACTTATTTGTTTGTATGCCATCATTACTATTTCATGCTTGCAATCATACTTTATTTTCATCATTGCATTGTGATTGAGATTTCCAACTTACTTGTCCAAATGTTTTATCCAAACAAATCAAATAAATACCTTATAAATCGACTTTATAATCACTTATTTGGCAAAATTCTCAAAAAGAAGGCAATATTTCGTGTTTGAAAATTTGAGGAATCGTGCCCTAACGTGTTGGGTTTCGGTTTCTTTTTCGTTTGACCAAATTACCAAATATCCTTTTAAGATTTCATTCGTGTTCTCTAATTCTTAAAATAAGGCAATATTCTCTGTTCGAAAATCCAGGAAATCGTGCCCTAACGTGTTGGGTTTCCTTTTTGGTTGGACCGAATAAGTGAACACCCTTTTTGTAATTTTCAAATATATGCGTTCTTTTTGGGGACAAGATTTGATCATGGTTTTGAGGGTTTAAAGAATCGTGTCCTAATGTGCTGGATGTGATACCGTATTCCTTTGAAACGAGAGAATCTTGCCGTACAATTTAAGCCGTTTAAATGCTTTAAAAGAAATCGTATTTCAAAACTTTATGACATAAGGACATTTTTATTCAATTTGGTACCAATTTTGGGCGTTGCGAGGGTGCTAACCCTTTCTCGTACATAATCGAATCCCGAACCCGTTTTCTCAAGTTTCGAAGACCAAATTAATTGTTTTAATAAATCAAAATGTTTTATTAAAATAATTTAAGGTGATTCGATCACATCTCGAAAAAGGTTGGTGGCGACTCTATTTTTGAATTTTAAAGTCGATCCTCGTTTGTTTTTCAAAACAAAAAGAATGGTTTCGACACTTATCATAATCTATTCTATTTAAAAATAAATAAATAAAAACCTTTTCTTTTTTTCTCTTTTCTTCCTTCTCTTCTCCCTCTCTTCTTCTATATTTTTTTTACTGATGCCTTCTTCTCTTCTCGCTCTCTTCTTCTGTAATTTTTTTTTACTGATGCCTTAAATAGAGCCGGATAGAGTTTGAGGGAGGGGGTGTCGCCTATGGCATAACCTTCACTAGTGTCGCTTTTACCACAGGCTTCACTAGTGCCGCCTCTAGCGTGTCCTCCACCCCTGTCCTACTGTCAACAGTTTTTTTGTTTTTTTTTAAATAATATTTATTTTTTTAATAGGTGGTGTCAGAGGAGTAGGGTGGTGCCACCTATGCACCAGGCATGACCATATTAAATGTACCATTTTGGTACATAATTTTTTAAAGATATTAATTTGGTATTTTATTGTTTTATAATATTTTAGTAAAAAAACCCTATAACTGGACACCACACCTTAACTTATTAGGAGCAGGAATACTTACCTTACACAGTTTATATTACTTGAGGGTTTATAATACAAAAGGAGTAAGAAGGGACTCACTAGAAACTCTAAAAAAGGATTCTACTTTATTGGTCTTTTGCCTTTATTGCTCTGACATTCGCTAGCTTCTTAAGTTAGATAAGAAAGAAATATAAGTATCATATTGTTAAACTATTGAAATTTAACATGCATACACGAATCAGTAGCATGCAACCCAGAACCAGGAATTTTCCTTCCTTACAACAAGTTCTAAAAACCCATGCATGCATAATTGTAAATATGTAAACTCCTTTGACAATAACCTAAAGGTTTACTAGAAATTACCAGTAAGCTGGTACTAACAATAATGTCGACTAATTACTGAGAACCTTCTTAATCTGAAGCTTTCTACCGTAAGGTTTTTCAGAAGCTTAGAGGATAATTTAGGGAAAAAGATGTAAAAGTAACACATGCAGACAATCAACATCCTTATATACCCAGACACAGAGACAATGTTTAGTTGAAGGATTAGAAAAATCCCACTGTCGCCCTTTATTCTTGTTAATAAAATCCCTTAATATTTTAAAGTCTAATCATCTACAATACTTTAGTTTAGTTCTAACTCGGTCAGAACCAAACTCCAACATTACTTACTGAGCCATCGTATTCATATTAAAACACGGAAACAAATCTATCGAGCTGAAAAATAGTGAGTTCACCCAAAACATCTGAGGTTGGAGGATTGCTTAATAGAAGAGTCAGCCAAATGCCAAACCCATAGAATATGCTGCCCAACCAAAAAAGAATATTTCACTACCTTACTCATTTTTTACCCTTACCATAAATGACTTAAACGCAAAACGATGATTCGATATAGTATTCGTCGGGCGGGCTATTACAATCAACATGATTCAAAGCCCAAAGATTTTGTTTCAAAAATTGCCAATTTCAAAAATGGCAAGCAACATCATGTTGCAGACCACTTCTGTTGGCACTTACCTAAAACTTGCCTTAAGAGATTGCTGAAATTCATCATCAACCACCGTCGGATATTAGTACACCAGTGATGAACACAGAGGAAACAACAGTGAAGTTCCGTCAAAAGTTAGGGCAGAGAAAAAAAGGAAAAAGAACTCTGGAAAAAAACTTCTTATTAAAAGATAAAAGAGTCCAAACTTTAAATTACACCCTCAACTTATTTATACATCAACATTTAATCCCTAACTACTTAACTAAGTAACGAATTTTAGTTAAAATTATAAACTAACCAATAACTCCCAATCAGCCTTTAAACACTCCCCCTCAAGTTGGAGGGTGATAAAGATCTTTAACCCCCAACTTGGTAACCAAATACTCATGTTGCTGGACTCCAAGTGCCTTTGTCATCACATCTGCGAGTTGCTCATCTGTTCGCACATGTTGCGTTTGAATTAGCCCTTCTCATATTTTTTCTCTAACAAAATGGCAATTTATCTCAATGTGTTTAGTTCGCTCATGGAATATTGGATTCGCCGCGATCTGAAGTGCTACTTGACTGTTAGAAAACAACAGGGCTGGACCAATTTAATCAAAGCATATATCTTTTAATAGACCATTTAACCATACTATTTCGGCAGCTGTTGATGCCATACTTCTATACTCAGCTTCAGCTGATGAACGCGAAACTGTGCTTTGCTTCTTTGATTTCCAAGACACGAGTGAATTTTCAAGTTTGATACAAAAACCTGTTATTGATCTTCTAGTCATAGGACATGCTGCCCAATCAGATTCACAATAAGAAATGAGTTGCGCCTTGTTCTCAGCAGCCAAAAAAATCCCCTACCTTGGATTTTTTTTAATGTACCGAACAATTCGAAGTGTCGTTTCATAGTGAGATTTCTTCGGTTTTTACATAAATTGGCTCAAATGCTGAACTGCATATGAAATATCTGGCCGAGTATTTGTCAAGTACAACAACCGACCCATAAGCCTTTGATACATTGACACATCCTGCATTAACTCATCATTACAATCTCTTAAATCTACAAGATCATCATACTCAGCTGTGGTAAACCTCTTATTCTGCTCAAGAGGTGTGCTAGCCGGCTTGGCTTCTCCGAATCCAGCATCCTCAATCAACTCCAACGCATACTTCATCTGGCTTAAAATGATGCCTCTGTTTGATCGCGCTATCTCAATACCAAGAAAGAATTTCAGCTTTCCCAAATCTTTTATTTTGAAACTGCTATGAAGAACCCTTTTTAACTCATCAACCATCTCAATATCATTTTCAATAATTAACAAATCATCTACATAAACAAGCAGCACAACAATCTTATCACCTTATTTTTTTGTGAATAAAGAATAATCATGCTTGCTCTAAACATATCCACCACGCAAGAGCGCTTCAGTAAGCTTCAAATTCCATTGTCGTGAAGCATGTTTCAAACCATAAAGAAACTTGAGTAAACGACACACTTTATGCTCCCCCTGTTTACGAAACCCCTTTAGAAGGTCCATATAAACCTCTTCATACAAATCTCATTGAAGAAACGCATTATACACATCCATTTGAAAGAGCGGCCAATTATTCATAGCAGCAACACTAATAACAGTACGAACAGTGACCTACTTTGCAATTGGAGAATAGATCTCCTGAAAATCTAATCCTGCTCGCTGCCGATAACCCTTACTAACAAGCCGGGCTTTAAAACACTCAATAGAACCATCGGATTGATATTTTACTTTATAAACCCATTTGCAACCAATGGGAACCTTGCCTTGAGGCAAAGACACTACCTCCCACGTACTATTTTCTTCTAAAGCCCGAATTTCCTGTTTCATAGCATCAACCCATCTCGAATCCAGAACAGCCTCGTGATAGGTTTGAGGTTCAGTAATAGCAAAAATATTAGCAACAAAACAACGAGAATGATATGGTAAATGAGAAGAAGAATAAACCTGAGAAATGGAATATGGACTTGTCTCAATAGAAGAAGCAGAAGATTGGTTAGAACAAACATAATCTTGCATCCACTGTGGTTGTTTAGGTAAACGCGAAGTACGACGTAAGGGTTGTGTAACGGAAGGAGAAATAACATGGGAATCGGAGATGAGGAAGGAGAAATAACAGGGGAATCGAGAGATGAGGAATTTGGTAATGGAACAATGGGAACAGAATTATCAAGGTCAAGAAACATGGTATTATTAGATGTGGGAAAGAAAAAAGGTGTCTGAACCAGAAATTTAAAAGGAAAAATATCTTCATGAAAAATGACATCCCGTTTAACAAAAAAAGTTTTTGTGTGGAGGTTGAATAAAACGTAGCCTTTTTGGACGGTAGAGTACCCCATGAACACAGAAGGTATTGCTTTTGGAGAAAATTTATCACGATAATGAGGTGTAGTAGCATAGCAGAGACAACCAAAAACCCTTAAACAAGAAAGATCTGGTAGTATTTTGTAAAAAACCTCAAAATGACTTTTCCAATCTAAAAGAGGAGTTGGTAAGCGATTAATAACAAAACAAGCTGCTAACACACACTCACCCCAAAATTTGCTAGGCATATTAGATTGGAATTTTAAAGAACGAGCTACCTCAAGTAAATGTCTATGTTTACGCTCAGCCACCCCGTTTTGTTGTGGAGTATGAGTACAAAAACTTTGGTGTATAATTCCCATGGTATGGAAAAATGCAGTACATGCAGTGTTGAAAAATTCACTTCCATTATCACTCCGTACAGTTTGAACCGTAGCAGAAAATTGATTTTTTATCATAAGAAAAAATTGTTTGAGCTGTATCAGAATATCACTCTTTAAACGCAAAAGATACACCCAAGTCAATCGAGAAAAATCATCAATAATAGTTAATAAATATCTATGTCCACTACGAGTTGAAACTCTATACGGACCCCACAAATCTAAATGAATAAGAGAAAATCTTGTCTCAGCTCTAGTTTTACTTATAGGAAATGGCAGCCTATTTTGTTTTACTAAAGGACATACAGGACATTGTTGGATAGAAGTACTTTAAAAAAAATACATGGTTGCAAAGGCATTTTATTCAACCTCGAAATAGAAGCATGACCAAGTCGGGAATGCCAGAGTAAAGATGAATCAGTAGTTGTAGAGAACGAGTTGTTACCCAAGGTTGATACAGACTTTGACGATAGAATAGTTTGAGAAGGCTGAAAGATATACAGACCATCTTGTTCTCTACCAATCCTCTTCATCTTTCCACTTGAGAGATCCTGAAAAATACAAAAATAGGGATAAAACGAAACGAAACAATATAGGTCTTTGGTAAGCTTAGAAATGGAAAGTAAATTATAGCGAAAATTCGGTATGTACAACACATTAGCTAATATAATATCAGGAGAAATGGTACAAGAACCAGTGTGTGTGATGGGCGATAATGAACCAGTAGGTAACCGAACGCAAGACGAAGATGATGCACATGAAACAGCAGATTCTAAACAATGAAAATCAGACAACATATGGTTAGTAGCACCAGTGTCTAATATCCATTCACAAGGTGACACCATACCTGCCAAACTAGTCTCGGCCAAACTTGCAGCAGGCGCGACAGAGGGCTCTTTATTCAACAAGCTTAATATTTGTTGATATTAAGCTTGTGTGAAGACAAGAGCTTGCAGTGTGTGTGACGAGTCTACATTAGCCATTTTGTCCACCGTCTCAGCTGCAGTCACATTAGTCACCACTGAGTTACTAGAATCAATAGTCCTCCTTTTGGTGAACTTAAATTAGGAGGATATCCGATTAGCCGAAAACAGTTCTCTCTTTTGTGTCCCTTGACTTTGCAATGATCATAAATACCATTAAAGCATTTTTTCTGAGCAGCATTAGCCGAAAACACCGACGTTGGTTCAAAAGCAACTGGTCCTGAAGCATGAACTTGCTGAACCTCCTCTTGCATCAACATAGAAAAGCCTGACTAACAGTAGGCAACGGAATCATCAATAAGATCTGACTACGAACAACACTATAAGTCCCATTCAGCCCCATTAAAAACTGGAACAACCGTTGCTGAGCAATGTGTTCAGTATTCTGCCTTGAATGTTCACAGTAACCACAAGAGGAAAAGGCCACAAGTGCATCATACTCATCCCACAACAAACGCATTTTAGTAAAATACAAAGACACCAATGTAGTCCCTTGACTATGAGAAGTAATTTCTCGATGCAAAAAGAAAATTCGAGAACCATCTACTTTGTTGAAACGTTCATGAAGATCAGTCCAGACTGAGGCAGCACTGGAAGCAAATACTATTCCAGCCGAAAGTTCATTGCTAACAGTGTTTAAAATCCATGACAACACTAAAGCATTGCATCTATCCCATTGCAGGTGCAAATCGACTGTCACCGATTCTTTAGAACAAGAACCATCAATAAAACCTAACTTATTCTTTGCTAACAATGCAATTCGCATTGCCCGACTCCAAACAGTAAAATTCTCGGTTCCAAGAAGTTGATAAGAAACCAATTTGCGTACCTGGAGTATCTGATGGATGCAAGTATAACGGATGATTAAAATCAACACAATTTGCAGAAGGCACCATCGACAAACAATCAATCAACCAGGAGCTAGCACCCAAGCGACCAACAAAAAACAAATGTAGAAAAAATAGAAAAAACACGTCTGTAAATAATAAAGACAGACGGAGAATGAACTCACGACGACCGGAGAAGGAGCGCCACCGTTAGCTCTGATACCATGCTGAAATTCATCATCAACCACCGTCGGATGTTGGTACACCGGTGATGAACACAGAGGAAACAACAGTGAAGTTCCGTCAAAAGTTAGGGCAGAAAAAAAAAAGAGAAAAAGAACTCTGGAAGAAAACTTCTTATTAAAAGATAAAAGGGTCCAAACTTTAAATTACACCCTCAACTTATTTATACATAAACACTTTAGTCCCTAACTACTTAACTAAGTAACGAATTTTAGTTAAAATTACAAACTAACCAATAACTCCCAATCAGCCTTTCAACAGAGATGTTAATGTCTTTGTTGGTAGGTGGGTTGGAAATAGTTAATGAGCTTGAGAGATTGATAGGCTTGTAAGACAAAGGGAAATATATATGGGCATCAAATCTAGTACTTTTAAAATATTCTTCAATGCTTAAATCAAAAGAATAGAATAATGCTTAATGAAGGATTTTGATGAAGTAGTTGTTAGATTCAAAAGAAAATACATGAGCATAAAACATACTTGACTATTAATATGAAAGCCTTTAACGGCCTCTAAAGTTGTTGTTCGCATGAGAGTATATAAAGACCAAGCTATCCCTTGCATGTGATCAGTTGGGACATATGTCTTTGGTCTGATAAGATTATGGCTTTAATCCTTTTGTTGATCTTAACTTTTATTAGGTGATGATGTTGGGAGTTGATAGCTATTTGTGATCCTTTGGATTTCAGGCTGTGTGTGTGTGTAAATGTACTCAGTAGGTCTTTCTATTATATGAGCTTTATCGAATTAGTCCATCTACCTATTAAATAGATCAATTTAGTTTCTGCGACTGTACTGTTAAAAAGAGTCATATAAGGCCAGTTTTTAATAGAGTTTGCATTGATTATTTAAAAATTTCATTTACTATTTAACAAAATTAATATTTTTAAAATATGTATGGTTCTGCAAGTAAAATATTTTATTTGAAACTGAACTACAAATAAATAAAATTTTTCCATATCATTTTTTAAACCGTAAATATTAATTCTATTAAAATTTGACGTTATTTATTTGTTAATATTATAAAGTATAATTTCATCCATTCAATAATAATACTAAATTAATTCAAGTTTGAATAACAAAAGGTATTCCGTTTCAGAACGAAATTCGACTTTCATATATGTGTTGAGTTTGTTTATTAAGTTTGTTGGGAATATAATATTTATAATATTATGATAGATAAACCTCCCTACCCTTTGTATTATTATTTGATGAATAAAAAGTTTGGAAAATAATATTAATACATGATTGATAGCTCCTAACTTGTGGGGATGGCTTTGCATTGTCCAATTATTACAAAGTTGCACTTCATTTATAATTAATAGTTTTAAAAAAAATGGTTACATTTAGTAGCAGCTCTCTTAAAATATAAAATTATTATTTAAGTTTTTAAAATTTTTTAAAAATTTTAAATTAATAAAAATAAAATTATACTTTAGCGCCTCCAAAATTATAAAAATTCTATTTAATCCTTTAAAAGTTATAAAAAATTAAAATTTTATCCGGTCCCTAAAAAATTATTCTAACTTTACCCTGACTACAGTGAATACCTTAAAAAAGAAAGAAGAGATTACGGTAGTTGCACCTTATTCATGATATGCAGCATTATAGGAATAACAAGATTGATTATTATTATTATAGATTTGCAAGTTGAAATATTTATATATAGGCAACAGCTTCCTATTACTTTACCATTACCCTTTTTTATATTCCTTTCCAAAATCCATTTTATATATTATTACGAAGTGTTTAAAACGTGGAATTTATTTTGAAAAATTAAGCAGACATTGAATCAGATGAATTTGATGTCATCAAGTCATAATTATAGACATAAGATGATGTCTTGTAATGTTAAAGGATTAAGTTGTCGCCTTCATTTGGAGCTACAACAAGAAGCCAAGTCTCTAACACATAAATATATATATAACTATATATATAAAATTTCTTATAACAAAATAAAAACTTTAAATTTTTCACATTTATGTTGTATATTAAAAAAAGAATACAAATTTCAAAGTCAAAAAATTATCATTCTAATTAAAATATTTAAAATGTGCATAACATTATTAAAAAAAAATACATGTTAGGAAAATAAAATCATGTTAATATATAATTTGATTAAATATTTCAGTTATTTTTTTATGAGTATAAGAATAAGAATAAGAATACTAATTTAATAACATAATTCAAATTTATATTTTTGTCCTTATTCGACCTCGAGTTATTAAAAGAGCTTTCGTAAGCTCATTTTAACCCTGGAAATGAATGTATATTGTAATGACTCGAAAATCAGTTGTGTCAGAAAATGTGGTTTTGGAATCCCGATTTCGTAAACCGGGTACGTAAATATTTTTATGTTAGTAGTGAATTGAATTTTAGTCGGTTAATTTTATCAAATCAGTGCTTAGTTTTAGTACAGGGACTAAATTGTGTAAATAATAAAAGTAAGAATTATTAAAGAATTACAATTGGAAATATATTAGATTTATAAAGAAAATAAACCCTTAGATACATGATTAGGTGGCCGGTTACAACTTAATAATATGTATGCTATATATTATAAATTTTAATTAAAGTAAAATATAAAATAAAACTAAACTAAAATAAAATAAAATAAAAAAGATGATATTTAGTGGATTGAAAAAGAAAGTGTTCATTCTCTTTTCAATCTAAACATTTCGAAAACAAAAAGAAAAGTGCCAAGGTTTTCATAGATTTCAAGTTTCAATTTGGTTAGTTCAATTTAATTTTTTTCTGTAATTTTTGTGTTTTCTGAATCTTGGTATTATAAGCTAGTCGACCATGTTGTTTTTAGTATTGTTAAAGAATTAAGAAGTTGTCTTTGTTAGATAGTTGAAGCTTTTGGTAATATTTGGTAGATTTTAAGTTTAGGATAAAGGACTAAATTGTAAAGTCAATTGATGATTTTGTGCAATAGGTACCAAATTACAAAGATTTCAAAATTTTGGGATAAAATGAGAAATAGGGAGTTAAATTAGGCTTAGAGTGAAATCGTTATAAAACTTTGGGGTTAAATTTAGAAGTTATGTTAGTCTTGGGTTTAAGGGCTAAATTGAATAAAATAAAAAGGTTGCATAATTTAGCAATTGAATGTGAAAATCAATGTAAATTGATAATTTTATGTGTTGTTTTTAATCCGTGCCTAACATCGACCTGGATTCCTCGAAAAAGAAAGAAAAAGATATAGTCGTAAACGAATAGCTTGGAGTTTATGGTTTGTGTTTCTATAATCCGAACTCTTGTAAATTGCTGCATTTTGAACTGTTTGTGATGGTAAAAATACGAGGTGAGTTGATTGTGATAATGAAATGATTTTGGCTCAATTGAGTTGATTGATATACTTAAGGATTAAATTGAATGTATATGAAAAATGTATATTGTTTAAAATGTGGAATTGAGTATGAAATGTGAAAATATAATGTTGATATATGTAAGTTTATATGTTTATGACGAAATTAAAGGTGAAATGAGGTATTTGATGTTATTGAATTATGAAATGAAATCTTCATTAACTATTCGGGCAAGTCGGATATAGTTGGCATGCCATAGGATAGGAAGAGTTTAGGGTTACTTTGACTACCAGTCGATGAGGCACTAGGTGCCAATTTGCTTCGGTTTAACAGACAAGACACTTGGTGTCAAATTTATTTATAGTGCTGGGTGCAACCACTTGCTTTGAATTTATCCGATGAGGCATTGGATGCCAATCTGGTGTGTTGGTTGGGTCCATGTATCCGTCAAAGTCCGAGTTGTGTTAATAGGGGAAGTAAACGGTAAACTTGAGATAATGACTTTGAAATGGAAAATAATGTTGAAATGGCAATGCTAGAATGAAATGTGAACAGGAAACCAAAATAGTGAATGGATATGTGAATAAGAAATGGTGTTGATTTATATATGAAATGAATTGAACTATGATTGATATGATCATTGTATACATGAAATTGGATTTCGGTACCATATGATATGTAAATTGAATTTGCCATGTATTAGTAAAATGTGTTTGATAAAAGAATGCATATATGAACATGCACATTTGATATGATATTTGCATAGCATTATCTAGTTTCAACTTAAGCATTTAAATGTATTATATTTTACTTTTAATATTCGGATTGTAGAAATACCTCTTAGTTATACTCAGTATACAGTTTTGTTTTCTGTTTGCAGGTTAGGTACTTATCAGTTTGATTGTCAATTCAACATCTAGCAACAATCTCGAACTCAAGTGTTAGTGATGTGTTTCATTTTGGGTCTTGGCATGTACCTAATAAGTCTAATAGTTAGATGATGTCCATTTTGGGTTACATTGCCATTTTGTGAATCATATGTAAATATTATGTGTGATGGCAAAAATCATTATAATCATAACTTGTTAAGTAATTGATGGGCATGTTATTTGATTAATAGTAATTTAGGTGATATACTCAGATATAGGTATGGAAAGATGATACTTATGCTATGCCATGCTTGAAATGATTTGATATTTCTTACACCTAAGTTATAAGGCTAATATGGAATCAATTGAAAGATGGTTTGAATGGTTAGATGATTACATGTTAAGTTCAATATTTTGGAGGTGCCATTAAAAGCTTATTGATTTAGTTGAATGTGGTCTTTTGTTTGGTTTTGATTTGTTAATTGATGTGTCAATTGTTGCATATTGGTTAGACAATTAGGTTGACTGTTAAAGTGATGTTTTTGACATACTGGAAATGGATAGAAAGGTAATTTGTTGATGATTTTTATGTTATAGTTGTGCTTATAAGGTACCATTTAAGTTTAGGTGAATCTGGGCATGAAATGGACCATTTTACGATAGATTTTTACCATTTCTCAACTCAAGTATCGATATTTTGGCACTTGGTATCAATACTTGACCATAGGAATAATTTTTAAACAAACATAATGTCAAAATGGTATCCATATTTATATAAGTATCATACCTTTTCATAAACTATCAGAACCAATTGATAAATATCGATACCTTTGATTTGCAAAGAAGACAAAATTTTAAATTGGTATCAATTTTTAAAAATGTATCAATACAGTATTAATACCAACTATGAACTTTTAGTATTTACTTAAAAACTTTGAAATTTTATAGTCTAATCTCATTTCATGTCTAGATTTTCATAATTAATTCTTTACTTATCTCAAATTACGGATGTATGGTATGTGATTTGTAATAATATAAATTGTATTTTAAATATGAATGTTTTTTTATGTGGATTGCTTTTGCAACGAATGTGACGTTCAGTTATTTGGATCTGACGACCGGGTCGAGTAAAAGGTGTTACATTTATTATATGTTAAAGATGATTAAACTAAATAGTATGTATATATATAAATTGTGATATTGAATTATAATTGATCATAGTTGTTCTGGCAATGAATGTAGCATCTTGTAGCTCAAATCCAGCGATCGGTCGAGTATGAGGTGTTATAATATTATTATATATTTAATATTTATGCGCCATAAATTACATTATATTTAAAATAATATAATATTTTCAAACTTAAAAAATAGATTGAGCCGAGTTCAGGCCTTAAATGTTTGAATCGAAGCGCGACCTATATTTTAAACTAATCTACTTGTTTGTAATTAAATACGTGCTAGTAACTATTGTAATAAATAGGTCTCACTAATTTAAATTTAATTGGAGCACCTCAATTACTTGCTCTAATGTGTATTTAATTTTTTTTATATTTCATTCACTTTCAATTATTTTATTGTCTTATTACAACCTATACTATTGAATATGACCATAGAAAATTAAGATTTAATTACACTTTACTACATAAACATGTCTAGACAATTTAAAGTTTTTGTAATTACAAGATAGTGTAATACGGTGATTACACTTTTTTGCAATTATCCTCTAATGTTTAGATTCCAAACTTATTCAAGGCTTAAGCTATTTATTTGAAATAGCAAAGTATAGAATCCTACAAATGAACCCAACTCGAACTGGCTCATTCTTAATATTATAATATTTTATTTTACATATTATATAAATTAAATATATCATAAAAATATTACAATTTAAAAACATAGAAATATTAAAGTAAAACTAGTATAAATTATTGAAAAATGTAAAAACAAACTAATGTTGAGTTTGGATGGGCAGTGCATTTAGCTGCAGTTAGTATAAAAACAGCGGTGGCAATGAGATTAGATACTATAGCAATACTGTAACGTGAGACAAAAAAATATATTAAACGCACTACACCACACTTAACCGCCTGTCCAAACTTACCCTAAGTTAGGTTAGGTTTTAGTAAATATGAAAAACTTGAAGCATATCTAAAATAGTATCCAACTTAAATAAATATAAATCTATAACAAATGTTGCAAAAATGTAAACCCCTTGGTATTTATTAAAAACAAAACCCCAAGTGGGAGCACATAAAAACAAAACCAACCACATCATCAATAAAAAAAAATTATTACACGACACAATGCATCCTCAACTTCCAGCCTCCTGGTACACTTTTGCCAGCTCCTTTCTTCTGTCTCTATTTCTCTTCGATCCGCACTTCACTGTTCTGTTTTTTTTTTTTAACATTATACTATTTTTACGCTTAGCAGCTCATCTCTCCCTCGATTCTCGTTAACTACTATTTCGAGAAATAGTCAAAAAGGCTGCTTTGATGCTTTTCCCATCTCATCTTTTTTAAGTCAAATCTCTCAACTAAATCACAAATCCCCCCCCCCCTTTCTCTCTTCTTCGGCAACTCCCATTTCCTTCTTTCCATTTCCATCTCCCTTTCCATGTATTGTAGGCTATAACAGTTACCTTTCCTTCCTCAAATGTCCCTTCTTTTTTTCTTCATTATCTTCACTTTTTCCCCACTATGTTTTGCTCAAAGCAATACCCAACAACAACCATGTCCTTTAAACTTCACTATCCTCCGTCCCATCCTCCCTAACCCCAGGCCTCGTCTCAACACCTCCATGGAATGCCACTATGTTCGTCAGGGTCTCCGCCTTGTCCTATCCGACTACCTCAAACGCACCGATTTCTTCTACCCTCCTTTAGACACCGCCGAGTCCTGTTGGCAATCTTACCAATCCCTCGACCCCACCTTCGACATGCGTTCCAGTTGTGGTTTCCAGACCGACTGGATCTCTCAAGGTTGCTTGAACTTAACCACCAGGGCTGATTTTGAAGCTTTGATCCCCAACGCCACGTTATCCGATGTCGTTTTGAATTGTAACCAGTCGTTGCAGGGCTCGGCTTGTGCTTCTTGTACTCGAAGCTTGGCCAATGTGCAAGCTTTGTACTTGAACGACAATTCAGTAGCAAACGTCTCCGACTGCACCGCTTACCCGTCTATTTACGCAGCTGCTTTCGCTAATTACCCTGGACCGACCGATGAAGCCACCGCCTCTTGTTTATTCTCGGTTGATTTTAGCACCAATAACGATCGTAAAAGTAACAGACTTGGTCTGATTTTGGGTGTTTTGATTGGTGTTAGCGTTGGTTTAACTGTTCTGATTGGTGGGTCTTGGTTTGCTTATAGAAAATACCAGGATTCAAAGAGAAAGAAAGGGAAAGACAGAATCAGGAGCCTCGAGATGGGTGGTGCTGGTGGTTCTTCTTTGTCTTCCATTACTGAAAGTACTACTTTGCTTCGCTTTACCTTCGATGACATCAAGGAAGCCACTAGGAATTTCTCGAGAGACAACATTATTGGCAAAGGAGGGTATGGTAATGTGTACAAAGGTTACTTACCTGATGGCTCTGAGGTTGCTTTCAAAAGGTTCAAGAACTGTTCTGCCGCTGGTGATGCCAATTTCACACATGAAGTTGAGGTAATCGCCAGTGTTAGGCATGTGAACCTTGTTGCTTTGAGGGGATATTGTACAACCACCACCACGTTAGAAGGTCACCAAAGGATAATCGTTTGTGATTTAATGAAGAACGGTAGCTTGTATGATCATCTGTTTGGTTCCATGGAAAGGAAACTCAGTTGGCCAATGCGTCAAAAGATTGCACTAGGAACAGCTAGGGGATTGGCTTATTTACATTACGGAGCACAGCCAGCAATCATTCATAGGGATATCAAAGCGAGTAACATACTTTTGGATGATAAGTTTGAGGCCAAGGTAGCTGATTTTGGACTAGCAAAGTTCACACCAGAAGGAATGACACATTTGAGCACCAGAGTAGCTGGAACAATGGGGTATGTTGCCCCTGAATATGCATTGTATGGTCAATTGACCGAGAGAAGCGATGTGTATAGCTTCGGCGTAGTGCTTCTCGAGTTGTTGAGTGGAAAAAAGGCACTCACGATGACTGATGATAACCAGCCTTCTCTAGTGGCTGATTGGGCATGGTCATTGGTTAAGTCTGAGAGAGCTTTGGATGTTATTGAAGATGGCATGCCGGAGTTAGGGCCACCGGAGGTTCTTGAGAAGTACGTGTTGGTCGCGGTCCTTTGCTCGCATCCGGAGTTACAATGCCGACCAACCATGGATCAAGTAGTAAAAATGTTGGAAACAGATGTTTCAGTTCCCTCAATCCCTGAACGACCAATTCCTCTGGTGGCTCATATCGATGACATTGAGAGATCGATAAGCAGTAATGGCTCGGGTCATCTCTCTGGTTTGGCTGGCTATCAAATATTTACTTGTGAAAGCAGTCATCATTCAGGTAGTAAGGAGGAAGGGACAAGTTTAGGCGCTATTGAATAGAGAAAGCTTCCCTGATTGGTATGCTCACCTTGATTTTGAATGGTTTAGATTTTGTGCTTCACCAGTTTTAGAATTGCATATGATGTTGTAAAGATTCATTAATAGTTTCACAGTCACGTTAGGTTCATTTGAATTCAAATGATATATAGGGCACATAAAGTGCTTGCTACATTTCTATGTACAGCAACTTCCTCTAGAACATCAAATTGATTTGTTCACCAAATGATGCTTCATTGTTTTTTCATTTTCTGGAAATTCCTGTATATACATGTATGTCATGTTTTTGCCAACTTGTGGCATGGAGTTTTGGTCTTATGAAGAAAGAATTTGATTGTTATGTAATGCAAGAATTTGATTTCTAGACCTTGTTGCCTAATATGTAGCTCTTTGCAAGTTCTAATAGTTCTGCTTAATTAATTTCCATATATATATATATATATATATATATGTATATATGTACGTATGTAAGTCTTCATTCAAAGATTGTTACATGACCACAAATCAATGGAGAGAGAGAGAAGGCCGGCCTAGCGAAGAGGGCCACAAACGGCATAGCGAGAAAGGCCATAGACAGCCAAGTGGAAAAGACCACAGATGGTCTGGCAAACAATGCTTAGCCAGCCAGCGTCCTTAACACCACGAGCTTCTTTCCCAAACACACCGGAGAGGAAGTCACTCCAACAGAAAGGAGAAGACAGCCGCTGGAGAAGAAGCCAAGTGTGGTGACAGCAACCTCAGAGGTCCTTTAGGCCGACAGCAGAGGCAGGGAGAACGGAGAATAGAAACACGAGATGGCCGAAAGCAAGAATAGAAGACCTTTTTGATGGCTTCTTTTATATAAAGGCAAAACGGTTAGGTTGATATATTCTTTTACCTATTTTGATCTTTTGGAACTATAGAAAGTTGGCAAATTTGCAAAAGAAATCATCCCAGACATGCTTGTTAGAAACTGTTGCAGCTCGTGCTGGTCTAAAGCTTGGACAAGAAATGGGTGATGTTGCACCTTTCACATATCGGATGTGGCGATGTCCCTTGGACTTAGCATGTGTTTGACGCAGGTAATATCGTATTCCCGTATGACGCTTCGAATGCGACTATCGAACATGAGAGATTGAGCAACATAGCAGCGGAGAAGAGTGATATTTTACAGATTTGGCTTTAGCAATGCCGCATCTGGTGTGAACCAAGGAAGCATCATTGTAGTTGAGGAGTCATGGTTTAAGAATTTACAGAAGATGGTTGACTGAATATATTATGAATATGAAGAATCAGATAAGACGGCCTGAGGTGGGTTTTTTCTCGTGTCTGATCTTAGACTTGACCAACCACGATTGTAAGCGTGAATTCAAACGTCTTAAAGTTGACTAGTCAAAGCAAAAAAGGTGGTTGCTAATAATAATTGAAGAATGATGACTGATATTATTGTGTTAATTTCTGACCTCAAGCTATATATATAAAGCTTAAGCCAATGGTAAGTTAGGGGCCCAGAAACTGGACTACCCAATGTACTCTTGCTAGAATAGAACCCTCCCGCTTGCATCATGCTTCATGGGAAACTTACAAGCATCACAAAAACTGAATCGGATCGGTCAAATCGAGAATTAATTGAAATATTAATTTGAAATAAATAGTTGAACAGTTAATTTATAAATTGATATGAATCAATTAAATATATTAAAAATCAGTTCAATTATTTTTTATTTTTTAATATTTTCTTAAAATTTTATAATCTATTTAATTAAACCGGATAAATTAATCAAATCAAACACATGTCCATAGCGCATCATGGGCAACTTTGAATTTTAGGATTTTTTTTTTGTCAAATTCCTTTTTTTTTGTCCCTATACTATGCTTGTGGTATAAATTTATTTGATAATTTTTTGTTTTTATATCTTTTTAATTTTGGAAATCTTAATTCATATATGACTATATGATAAATTTATTAAGTTAAATTTTACTATTTTTAAAATCTTATGGAACAAATATATTATTATATGTGTAATATGATGTCAATTTGATATTTTCACGTAATACTCGAAAAGTATAAGAACTAAAAAATAATCAAATTGGAAAATAATGACTAAATTCACAATTTACGCATAGTTTAAAAACAATGTCAGAATTTGACCTAATGGATTAAACTGTTAATGTTTGAATCATAATTGAAATTTTAAAATTCAAAAAGTATAGAGACTAAAATTAGGGATGGCAATGGGGTGAGGCCGTTTTTTGCTCACCTTGACTCCGACCCTATCTCAAACTCGTTTTTATTTTTTTATTTACTTCCTTTCATATGAGTGTAGCATCACAATTCCTAATCTTTATTTTTTGATACAATGTTTAGAACTACCCATAGCTCCTCCTCAACCCTTAAATAAGAGGATAATGTGCTTTAGCGCACTTGAACCCATGTCCTCTTGTACTGGCAACAATATCGATGCCAACTAAGCTAAGACTTAATCGGCCAAACTCGTTTTTAATTAAAAATTGGGTAAACTACACCATTAATCACTAAACTGTGGTAAGTTTTCATTTTGGTCATTTAACTAAAAAAAGTTATAATTTGGTCACTGAATTATTTGAAAGTTTTCATTGGAGTTATTGAACTATTCAAAAAAAATTACTTAAGTCATTGGGTTGTTAAGTTTTTCAAAAAACAAACTCCAACAATGAGCTCTAAGTGATGATTCGTTCAGTTGAAAGCCAAGATCGGCTCGAATTTGTCTTGCACAAAGCACAAGTACTTTCCAGTAAAAAGTTTATTGCTATAAATATCATATAATGGCTCGGTTTTAAAAAGTTTTTAACTTCTGCTATAACTGTAAACCGTTTTCTTACTTGGATTTTTCCAACGCAGTACCTATCGATGAGTAAAAGAATATACCTTAAATCCAAGCCGACTGGACGGTTAGTGTCCGAGATTGAAGGAAAAATTCATTTGAATTTTGTTTCTTAGATTTGTGACGTCCAAAATTATTTTATGAAAAAAAAACCTGAATTACAGAAGAGAATGATAAAGAAAGTTTTTTATTGGTGCAAACGGTGCGAACAAAGAAAACCATATAACATCGATGTTAACAACCCAATAATTTAAATGAAAAATTTTAAATAATTTAATGACTATATTATAACTTTTTTAATTAAATGACTAAAATGAAAATTTAATCAGAATAGAGTGACCAATAATATAGTTTACCCTTAAAAATTTTGTCCCAAACTTGGAAATAACTTCACGATCCCATTTCACCCTAATATAAAAATATAATATATTTATTTCATCAGTCCCCAAATCAGAACTTGACAACCTAACCCTAAAAAAAACACCATATATAATTATTTTCTTATCCTAAGAGGATTGTTTATAGCTCAAAACAACAATGGACCCTGTCTCTGTTAAACCCTAAAGTTCCTTGTCAAACCATGATGTTGAACTTTGAAAACACAGCCAGTGTTTTAATTGAACACAACTACTTCTAAACAAATCCATTTCCTATTCTCAACTGCAACTGCAACTGCAACTTTTTCCTTTCATTTATACTTTCATGCTTCTCTATTTTGATATTCAAATTTATTCGTTAACATTATTAAAATTATTTTGTTAAATTTATGTTTATAGCAATGTTATATTTTAATTACATTGTTACCAAATGAGTATTTTTTTTATTTCAAAATGTCGCACCATCCAATTTAATATTGTTAACAACTGGATCTGAATTTTGAAATCTGGAAAGTAGAATGACTAAATTTTAAGAAATAAAAGAATAGAGACTAAATTTCAAATTTGTGAAGAGTAAAGGGGCCTATTGCAAATTTTAACCCTTCTTTTTTTTGTTGTTGTTTGTAGGGGTGAGTATTTGATCGAGTCGAGTCGAGTCGAGTTGAATCGAGTAAAAAAAAATTGAGTTAGTCGAGTTGATGAATCATATTTTAGCAACCAAACTCAATTTGAATTTTTTTCGAATCGAATTGAATCGAGTGAAAAAATTTAGAGTTAAGTCGAGTCGAGTTAACGAAGCATATTATTTATACTCAATATTGCGTTTACATGAATCGATTATTTAACTAATAGACGAAGTACAAGATTATTTAACTACATAAACAATATAATTATTTTACATTTTAACTTAATGAGTAAATATTTATCAAAACAACGCAATTTTACTTTTTAACTTTAGAAAATGTAAACATTTATCAAAACGACGTAGTTTTACCTTTTCTTATTTGAATTTTCGAATAACTCGAATTGTGTAATTCATGGTCGAGTTAAACAAAAAAACTTAATTTTTTATTCGAGTTTATTTGAATAACTTAATTAACTTAAATAATTCGAACTATTTAATTCAAAATTTGAATTTTTTATCAAATTTTTCGAATCGAATCGGATTTTACTCACCCCTAATTGTTTGAGTACTTGACAAGTACTCATCAACACTTTCAACAATGGTACTGCATCTAAGGAAAAAGGACTAATTGGACACCCATGAAGCATGTGATTTTCCCAGAAAGGCTGAAACTTTTTCAATCCTCACATCAGATCCAATTCCAAGAACTAATTTGTTGCGTTTGGAACTTCCTTTGGGGTTTAATTCTGGTTTTAGTCCCTCTACTGTGTATACCAAAATTTGTAATTTAATCCTCATATTTTAATTGAATTTAATTTGGTCTGTTTGTTTTTATAATGTTGTTTGTATGTTCACATTGATAACATTATGAAAATAAAAGACAATGTGTTCAGAATCAACCGATAATCGAACTGATCAAATCATCAACTTTTAATTCAACCAATTCGATCGGTTAAAAAATAAATCTAAAAAGTATAAAAAAAGGGGGTAAATATCAAATAAAAATGGAATTATTGCAAATAAGGTCAATCACAAGCCTTTCGATAAACAAGAGTGTACCTACCAAATATACTCACACAATTCCCTTAAAAGTTGACAGCGATTTGTGTCATTTATCAATCCCCATTCTTGGCTTGCTCCATTAATCTCGATTTTTGTTCTTTGTTTGGACTAACTCCTTCTTTATCACCTCCACGGCGGTGCTGCAGCTTCAGACAATGATGTTGGCAGTAAGGAAGTGAGTTTTTTTTTGTCTAATAATAAATTTAATCCTCTAATGTTATTAATTCTATCAATTTGATCTTAAATTTTAAAAAAAATTAATAAATTTAACCTTCAACATTTACAAAATGATAATTTTTAATTTTTAAAATTTTTGTAATTTTGTAATATTTAGGATCTAATTAATAGAATATATAAACATTAGAAGACTAAATTTATTATTAGACCAATAATAAAAGATTCACATCAGTAATTTCGTCAAATTTTAAATGGTTGTTAACGTTTAGTGACAAAAAAATTTAATTTCATATAGTTTAGTGATCAAAATAGTAAAAAATAAAAATTCAATTTATTATTAGATTTTTTCGGTTCGGCCTAAACTATTCAACCGGTTTTTTACCAATTCTTATGGATTTGTGGTTTGAAAGGTTTTCTAAGATTATATAGATTGGTGTTAAATCATATCAAATTAAATATATAGATTAAATTTTAGTAAAATCGTAATTAGATCTAGGGGTGAGTGTGTGATTGAATCAAGTAAAAAAATTTCGAGTTAATCGAATTGATGAGTCCTATTTATCATCCTAACTTGAACAATTGTATTTGATTTGACTCGACTTGATTTGAAATTTATCATCCTAACTTGATTTAAAAAAAATTCAAATCAAGTCGAGTCAAATCAAATACAATTGTTCAAGTTAAATTAAAAAATTAAACATGTCAAATTAAAATCTTGTTATAGTATAATGTTAGAGTACATAAATTCGAAACCATATATATTTGATAACTTTGCAAAATAATTAAAAAATAAGATATTTTAGTATAATAAAATAATTAATTAACTTATTTAAGTTTTCAAAATTAATTATTTTAAAATTTTTAACTTTCTTTATATATTCTTTAATTTTTTTAAAATTTTTATAATTTTTTAAAAATATAAATTTTAGAATTTTTATAAATATTTAAAATTTTGAAAATTATTTTGAATTATTTTGTAATTTTTGTTGAAAGAGACCAATTTACTCATTTTAAAAATATTTGAAAGGAGAGAGGAATTTATTGTAATGAAATAAAAGGAATTTGAAAAATAATAATAAGGTTGCTGGAATTGGGCTAGAATGTTTGGATAAAAATTTAATTGATATATTGATTAGAATAAAGAGATCGAATCAATTTTTGAACTAACTATTTGAGTCCGATAAAAATCCAAAAATCAAAATAAAAAATTAAATTTAAAACCGATTTATATATTTTTAACGGGTCGAATCAAGAATCGATTTATATATTTTTAACAGGTTGAATCAAGAATCAGTAAGGTGACCAATTCAATTAACTTTCAGAGTTTTAAAACATTGATAACATACCTGTCTTGGTAGGTCAGTTATCATCAAGAAACAAGTTGCAAAGCATGCTATTGCTATAGCCACAAACAAATAGTTGAAAAGACCATATTGTCTATAGAATGAGACTTACCAGCCATGGACCACAAACAGCTGCTAGTCATTGTCAATATTTAGTAATTTTAACAGCAACGGTGTTTTTTGGTCTGAAACAAAATCATGGTGTATTGTTTTCAATCTTTTCCTGTTGCATTTCTATGTTCAAATTCCTTTCTTTTTTATCTATTCCACATTTTCATGAATGCCAACAAAGCTTTGTCCACTTGTATCAAAAGTAAAGTAATCGAATGAAGGGAAAAAAAAAACAGCTAGCAATAGCATGTGTCTATGTGACTTCAGTACATACAAGAAACCAACCTGGTAATTTTCACAAGACAGGGAATTCATTCTCACCTGGAATTGGAAGTCCCTGGATTCCCATTTGTTTTTCATCATCTTGCTTCAAGCTTTTTCTCTTTTCCATTTGTATCAATATACAGAAACTTAAATACAAGAATTGAAGGAGAATATGGCCATTAAAGAGGACATAGAGAGAGGTAACGACAGTGTTCTTGAAAGCGCAGCTGTATCTCTCTTGCAAGAAGAGAATGATATGGCCGATAAGGAAGATGGATACACTGATCAAACGATCAGCAAAGCAAGTCTGTGGATGGTTTACTTCAGTACCTTTGTTGCTGTGTGTGGTTCATTTGAGTTTGGATCTTGTGTACGTGTTCCCCCCTTTTCTAAAAAAATGTCCTGGAATGAGTTCAATTTGCTTGTAATACTGCTTCTTTAAGTTGTAATGCTAAAATTCAAGTCATTTTTCAGGCAGGCTATTCGTCCCCGACTCAGACCGCCATCAGGACGGATCTCTCTCTGTCTCTAGCAGAGGTATTTTTTGCTTGTAATAACTCAATTGGTATGTTCACTAACAGAAGCAACTTCACACTGATGCAGTTGATATTTGAACGTGCAGTATTCAATGTTTGGTTCTATATTGACTTTTGGTGCAATGATTGGTGCGATCACAAGTGGACGGATTGCTGATTTTATCGGTCGGAAAGGGGTAAGTTGAGAAATCATTGATTAATATGCATGCTAAGACTGCTGTAGATGATGACCCTGAAGTAACGTCATGTGCATGCAGGCAATGAGAACAGCTACTGGATTTTGTGTTGGAGGGTGGCTTGCCATTTACTTCGCTAAGGTTTTAGTTTGCCCCCACCTATAAAATTAAACCAGAAATGCAGAAATATGACTTTATAATCTTTTTATCTGTCTTGATTGGAAACAAAAGGGAGCTTTGTTGTTGGACGTTGGAAGACTGGCAACAGGTTATGGTATGGGAGTCTTCTCGTATGTGGTGAGTTTCTATCTCTTCTAGCAATTCACTTCTGAATCCCTTGTTCAATGAACGGTACTCGTACACTTTCTCTTCTTAATGACTGTGATGCCTTTGTTGAATGCGTGACAAGGTACCAGTATTCATTGCTGAAATCGCACCAAAGAATCTTCGAGGAGCACTAACAACTATAAATCAGGTAACAAGAGCCTATTAAGTAGCAGTATTCGTTTATGATCATCACAATTTACTGAAGTTGTGAATGTAAATATCTAACCACTCGTCAGTTTTATCTGACTATTTCTTATCTTATTATGCAGCTTATGATCTGCACTGGAGTATCTGTTGCCTTCATAATAGGGACAGTTCTAACATGGAGAACTTTAGCACTAACAGGTAAAAAAAATGTTTTAGCAGTCAATTCAAAGCACGGTGATGCCGAACATTATTCTGCCAAAACCATGTCTATATGTGGGACTCACAAGTAGGGTGATTGCAGGACTTATTCCTTGTGCAGTTCTACTCTTTGGACTCTTTTTCATTCCAGAGTCTCCTAGATGGCTGGTAAGAAATAGCAATGAAAAGATGATGAAATCCTTTGTGTTTTTTTTACCCTGACATATAGAATTACATGGGAAACTGGGAATGGCATAAAAATCTTAGATATAATGCAGGCAAAGATCGGACGTGAAAAGGAATTCGAAGCTGCACTACAAGATCTTCGTGGCAAGGATACTAATATATCAGAGGAGGCAGATGAGATTCGGGTTCTTGATCTAAACCTATCATCCTAACCAACAATGCAGATGAGTTAGAACATTATAGAGAAGATGGTTAATAAAACAGAACTTTATGTCATTGTTTGACAGGACTATATAGAGACCCTCGAACGGCTTCCGAAAGCCAAAATGCTGGATCTGTTTCAACGAAGATACTTGAGCTCAGTCACTGTAACTACAACTCTTTCTAAACCCAGTTTGTACAATTATATCAATCTTCATATAACAATTAGCAACCACAACATTGCACTCTTATATCTTAACTAAATGTTTCTTTACCATGCATTTATGTTTGATCAGATAGGAGTTGGACTAATGGTCTTTCAACAATTTGGAGGGATCAATGGTATCTGCTTTTATGTCAGCAATATTTTCGAGACGGCAGGTAACGAAACCTTCAAGTTGCACCCTGATGCACCGAGGAATCCGAGTTGAAAGAGCCTGTAGGGACTTATCTTTTACTAACATTGCTGCTTTTGTGTTTCAAATGTCTCAGGATTTTCTGCAGCTGTTGGGACAATAATCTATGCTATTCTTCAGGTTTCATCTCTCCCTTTCCTTGTAATCCATGTACTTCCTTTCTAGCAAACAAGATCTTAAAAGCACCATTTGTGCAGGTTGTCATCACTGGCCTTAACACAACCGTTATCGATAAAGCTGGAAGAAAGCCTCTATTACTGGTATGTAGACAAAAATTTTACAATCACGAGGTCCTCGAAATTGCTTTCGGTTTCATGGATAAGAAGATGAATCTCGTATATGTTCCTTTCATTGTAGGTTTCTTCAACAGGACTGGTCCTTGGTTGTATACTATCTGGGGTTTCATTCTATCTTAAGGTTAAAATGTCAAACTATATCATCTCTAACCATATATATATACTTCCCTCTGTTGTAAACTACTAACATTTCAATAATCTTTGCCAACCAGGATCATAATTTGGCACTCGATGCAGTTCCCATTCTTGCTGTAACAGGCATATTGGTAATTTCATCAAATAATATACTCATTCAATTTGTTCATTGGCAAACTATGACTTACCATTGCTTCTGACATAAATCTTAATTGATATCAGATATACATAAGTGCCTTTTCAGCTGGGATGGGTGCAGTTCCTTGGGTTATAATGTCTGAGGTAACAAAAAGAAGTGCCTGCAAGATTTACCATTATGCTACTTGATGTACTAATCATTCAACTCTTCTTAACCATGCCATTTGGTTGCAGATATTCCCTATAAATATCAAAGGAGCGGCCGGAAGCCTCGCAACACTGGTGAACTGGTTTGGTGCATGGGCAGTTTCTTACAGTTTCAACTTCCTTATGAGCTGGAGCTCCTATGGTAAATAGAATGCAATTTTTAGCAGCTTCAAGTTAAAAAAAAAAAAAAGAATCTGTGAGTTTAACAGCAACTCTTGTGGATTCATTGCAGGTACCTTCATTCTTTATGCCGCAATTAATGCGGGGGCTATATTTTTTGTGGTCACATTGGTACCTGAAACAAAAGGGAAAACCTTGGAACAAATTCAAGCAGCCATTAATGCATGAAAGCGGATTAACTTTGAGAGAATGAAGAGCATTTACAGATGCTTTACAAAATCAAACAAAAATGGATGCTACATTTTGGGTGATACAGTTATATTTTATGATGGGAATGATTTATATCAAAAACTGGAGGAGAAATAAATACAAAGGCAACATCTCTTCACACAAAATAAAGCTAATGAGAAATAGACTTCTTCTAGCTTTTTCTATAAGATGAATTCTCAAATGAGAGGTTGACATTCAAAATGTTATAAATTCTTAATATTTTCTTTCTACTTGTTTTTGGTGTTTCATTTTAATGGTATCATAATTGATTATTTTTCAACTGGAGGTGAAAATCTAAATGATTACACTGAAATACTATTGTATGGCTTTCAAGATGTTAGTGCCAAGACTCAAACTCTAAACTTCAAAGTGTCTAAGTCAGAACTTTAATCACTTGAGTTGTAATCCGAATTAGGTAAAAACTATGTTACTCGAATTCGACTGTAGATATTAGATATATGTATGTATTTGACACAAGCTGAATTTTTTCATGTATTTGAAAGATCTTTAGAAGTCATATTTCTGATCACAAGTGTCGGATAAAAATACATGATGGGTTAAAAAGAGACTGATGAATTCAGTAGGCCCTCCATTTGTTGACGCTAACCCTCGTTTTCTTTTTTCTTTTTTTTTCACCTTTCAATACAAAATCTCCCGTTATGGTAATTAATTGGTTACCTAACCGAAAAGAATCTACTCAAACAAATAGATCATGTTCAAGCCTTGGAGGTTAAAAATTAAGCAACACTTGATGGTAAAACGTAGATGTAGATCTAAATCATATATTATATCATTATATGGAAAAGAAACAACCTTTATTATATGGTTGTGAGCTATAAAAACTCTCTTCTATTTTTATCTTTTTCATACTTTTAAACTACTTGTATAAACTATTCCAAAGACCCCAAAACAAAAACAAATGGCACATGAGGTTTGAAGGGACTTCTCAGAGCTCCTTTTTCACCTATCTACCATTAACTCACTGGTCTTAGTCGAGCAAAATGGTTCAGCGAGCTATAGCAAGTGGCTTAGCAAAACGTGCACATATGCGGTTACTGATCACGGTCCTACAAGCAGGACAGTCCTTCATCCGTTGTTTCTCATGGAGCTCATTGCATTTAACACATAGCACCTGATGAGCACATGGAAGAAATACCACTATCTTCTCTTCCGATAAGCACATGACGCACTCCCGCTCCTGTTTCAGACCTCTGCTCCCTGAATAATCATCAATGTCAACCACCCTTTTAGAGAAACTTGGACTATGATACCCCTCATTGACAGAAGAGCACTGGCCATTTCCACCATCGATGCAACCCCGAAGTGCGGCTATTTTTGAAGAATCCAACTTCATCTTCAACTCGGATAACTTGTTCTCAAGCATTTTTATCTCCTCTCCATATTTCTTCATATCTTTTTCAGCTTTCAGCTTAATCTTATCCTCCTCCACTTTTGCTACAGCTTCAAGATGTTCTCTTTCCTTCCTTATGGAAGCAGCCTGAGCAAGGAACTTCTCCTTTGCCATCCTCTCCTCTTTCCATGTCATCTGCAACTTTCAGCGTTTCTCATGAGAAAAATATAAGTAAATAGAATTAATCTATTTAAGGGCATAAACAGCTAAGCCCACTTCTCTAAGCACCTTCATGAAACTTGCCATAAAATGAAGACGGAAAATTTTGAATGAGAAAGTTGCCAAGAATAAGACGTTTGACTATTCTTGGTATCAGCTCGTATAATTATGAATCCAATCTGCGGTTTAGCATAATCAATAATTGTCTTTGCTGGCTTATAGATCTAGATGGTAGACAACATGTCAGGGGTTTGCAAAGTCTTGCCATCCTTTTGACTAATTTCATGATAATTTGCAAAGAAGACAGATTGGCACCTGTACACATTTTTGCAAATTCTAATGGTCTCTTAAAGTTTTATACTTTATTGTTTTCTCTTGGGGGCATTTTATTCGATAATCTGTCTTCTCCTCATCTTGCCATTCTATAGCCTCCCTAATCTATTTAGTTACGGAAGATTAACAGCCATATATTAACTTAACAAGGCAGAAGTAAAATATACGTTGATTAAGGTTTATTTAGCAAGTCAATGAGCATTATGACGATGAACCATACCTCAATTTGGCTGTAGATATTTTTAGCCTTGCCTACTTTCCTTTGCAGCTCTGTTGCCTTCTGCTTCTCCGATGCAAGCTCCTCCTGAAGCAAGCTCCTCTGTCCTTCCCATGACTGAATATCCTTAAGTGCTTTTTGTTCTCTCTCCAATGCCTCTCGACAACTTACAGCTGAAGCAATAGCTTGTGATTTAGCAACCTCCATCTCCATCTTCAGCATAGAATGCTCCACCTCAAGCTTCTGAACAGTATTGTTAGCATCCTCAACCTGACTAGTTGCGTTATTCAACGCAAACTCCATTTCAGACAGCCTCTTCATGGTATTCTCCTCCATGATATCCTTTTCCCTTTTGAGCTGTTCTACTTCTTCCTTCTCTTGCCTCAGTGATTTAAGTTCAGCTTGGTCCTTGCTAAGCCTTCGAGCAGCCTGCATGACCTTCTGATTGGTCCATTGAGTCCAACTATCTAGTTCATTCTGCAGTTCCTCTATCCTTGGAACAAGCTTCAAAATCATTTCATCCTTCTCATTTTGTGGGATGTATTTTCCTAGAGATTCATCATATGGAATTCCAGCACAGTAATCGATTGACTTGGAAGACATAGAAGTGCTGCCTTTGGCCTTTGGAGCGGGTTTCTTTCCTGCATCTTGTTCAGGTGTCTTAGAAGATTTTGCGGTTCCTCCTTTAGATTTTGGAACAGGTTTATTTTCCAAAGACAATGAAGGTGCAAGCCCAGTATTTGCAGTTGGAACTGTAGATTTAGTACCCTTCAATGTTGAAGAATCATCTGCCACATGATGACTTTCATCAGCTAAAGCTCCAGCTTCCATAACCACATTTGGTGAAGAATCTTTCATATGCACAGCTGGTAATTCAGATGGAGACTTCATTCTCTTTTCAACAACAGAACTGCCAGAGGCAGCTAGTTTCACAGCTCTAAAACTTTTCCAATAAGCCGCCCTGTTAATTTCCATATTGAAGGATTTTTTCCGGATTGCAGCTAGTTCCTTTTTGGAGCGCCCCTTTCTACCAGTCCCTGTTTTTTCTTCAGAGATAGATGCAACCGGGACATAATCTCCAGAAACACTCCTAGAGACCAAAAATTCTTTCTCTCGTGTCATCCCTTCATAAGGAAGAGGACTTTTGGGTTTAGGTAAATTAGGGAAGCTTCCAAATTTGAGTGCTTCAGAGGACAATGAAGGTTTTGAACCATTGGACTCATTCGAGATTGAAAGTTTAGTTTCGGGATTTTGAGTTCCCGCTCTCGACTTGGGGTTAGAATCAGAGGAGCTCTCTCCAGAGACTTCCACACAACCTAAATTATGCAAAATATCCCCTTCCACTTCACATGCCACGGAAATGTTTAGGTCAAACATTAACAACCACCACATTGCTTCTGCAATAGATAGACATGGTTTAACCTCTCTAAGCACACTAATCATCTCCAGCATTGTATACACCACTAGCTGCTGCAAATCCTCGAACAAATGAATCGAAATATCACCTTCTATCCCTTTCTTCAAGGAAGCAATAGCATCATTCACAACATTCGACACAAGATCTTTACCCCCTTGATAGAGACCATGCCTCGAAATGGCCTTTTCCGCGACATCTTCCTTAAATCCACACTCAACAATCTTTTTAATAGCGTTCTGGAAAATCATTTGTAAATTAGATAACAGTAATTCCTCAAGTTGACAAGCAATTGGATCATCCCAATCAGCAGGTTCAAAAACTTCACTAAGAGATCCCATAGAGGATTCTACCTCCAATGGTCCAAGTACAGGGCCTCTGAATATCTCCAGAGGTAATGCGTAAGAAGCAAATTCACTCATGGACAAAGGAACAATAACCGGATTCTCTAAAGAAGGATCATCTAATTTTCTCTTGTTCTTACTTCCTTTATCCTGATGTAAGATAGAAGTCCCTAGTTTGCAAGCAATACTACCACCACCACTATCATTCTTTTCACCCATCTTATGAACAACAATAAAAAATATCTCACAATTTCCAAATAAATTCTCTCTCCCTCTCAACAAACCCTGTATGAAGAAGAAAACAAGCAGGAAATAAACATGTGAAAATTCAATAAAAATTATGAATTTGGAAAAAAACCAGTTGCTAATAGAAATGAACAGCAGAGTGACATACTGATATACAGTGTAACTATAATGCAAATTAAAGCATACAATGCTCCTATAAACAGACACTAATAATACACTAATGAAAAACCATCAACAACAAGTTAACTACAGCTTACAATAAGATTCAAATTATAAAAAAATCCAACTTTATCCTCGGAACAGATAAATACATGATACACACACACACAAAATAAATAAATAAATAAACACGAGAAGAAGTTGAAAATAAAAAAAAAAAAAACCGAAAATCTATTTCAAGCAAGAAGTAGAGAGGGAGAGCAAGGGACAAAAAAAACGACATACCAGGAGTGGATTTCGATTGGACCGGAGGAAATAGATCCTTTTTGGGAGGTGGAAGCCGCGACTTGGGCCGTAGATCTAGCCTTTTTAAAGATTTATTTGAAAACCCTATCTGGTAGCGTAAAAAAAGAGGGCAATGAGAGTTCGGAGATGGAATTTCGGAGTAAAAAGATACCGGCGGGCGGCGGGCGGTGGCAGCAAACAATGAGTTTGAGTAGAGGAGGATGAATTAGAGAAACTGAAGAAATATAATAAAATAAGATTTTACGGAGTTTATTCAAAGCGTTAAACGGCACCGTTTAGAAGGGGTAGAAGACAAGACAATTAAAAAACATTAAAAAAGAGAAAAGGAAAAAATGGAGTAACAAAATTTTAGCCTCTAATTTTCTTACATGTATTATATATTTTATTTCAATGTTATTAGATATTTATATTTAAGGTTTACCACATTTAAAATTAATTTTTCTACTTTAATTTCTATAAATTTTGTCTTTACGAAAAATTAAAAAAAAATCCTACTTCAATTTTTACAATTTTTGTCTTTGTGCTTACAAAAATTAAAAACTTAATAATACAATTAAATTTGATCCTTAAATCGTAAAGTTAAAAATCTAATTTATAAATAAAGTAAATTAAAAAGATAGAAGCATCAAACATAAACATAATTAAAAAATTAATTGGAAAAAATCAGCATTAACATGCACTAAAAACCATAATTTTTTCTTGGAAAATTTGAAGAACCAAAAAAAGAAAATGAAAAATGAGACAGTCTGTTTCTCATACCTAGAAAAGAAGAGGAGTAGAGCAATGGAGAAGGAGAAGAAGAAGAAGGAGAGCACCATTTTTCTGGTTTTTGGTGCGTTACGTATTACATTGAAGGCAAAGTTAAATTTGTAGTGGTTTAGTGTATAATCTATAAATGGCACCCTTTTAAATTTTCTGATTTTATTGCCATTAATGGCTTTTTTTTTTACAGAGAAAAATAGTGAATTTTTGGAAATATTTATTACCAACATTAGCTTTATATACTTAAAAAAGGACTGATAGAATCTATTATTCTTTTTATTATCTCACTTGTTGATACATTATTATGTAGCTTAAAGATATATTTGAATATTTTATTTTGATTCGATTTTATTAATTTATTTATATATTAGATAAATATAATTATTTGGGTATAAAATATGCAATCGTAAAATAGTTTTATATTGATGATTGTGTTCGTACTTTATGAAAATTGAATCAAATGAAATATTCGTGTATTGAATTACATAAAATTAAAGTTTATGTATAACATTGTATATTTTATCGATATTTATGTGTCCCAAATCTATACAGTAAATTGATCATTCCTCCATTTCCTCCCTGAAATTTCATATCATTAATTAATTTCCACATTTTCCCTTAGTCTACACTTTTTTTTTACCGTAACCCATCATCTCTCCTGTTACCGCCGCAACTTCATCGGAATCAATCACCAAGCCCTTAAACCAAAACACCCTTTCATTTAAAAAAATATTATTTTTTTATAACTTTCTTTTAAATTTTTAGAATTAAGATTTAATTAAGATCATTTGTAAATTTTAAGGGTTAATTTTTTAAAATTATGACTAAATTAATATAATATACAAAAAATTGAGGGTTAAATTTGTTATTATACTAATCTTTTTAAATGCCACGTCAATTTGCTAATTGTAATTTTGATGGGAGTAACCAAAATAATTGAATTATGTCAAATGAAAACTTAAATTACAACTTTTTTTATTTTAGGTGCTTAATTTTTTTTAATAATGAGTGATTATATATACAATTTACCGCTTACACAAAAATTCGAGGTTGAGTTTATAAAAATATATTAAGAAAATATTAAACTTGTTTAAATGGTTATTTACATAAAATGTTACTAAAACCAGATAACTAAGGTTAACAAAATTGAATCAAAGATTTTTTAAATTGTAAGGTTGAATTTAATTTATTTTTATTTTTTAAAATTTAAAATATAAATTAAATTGTTAATATTGTTAATTTTTTATTAAATTTATTGGTGCGATATTTTAAAATAAAAAAATATTTATTTGATAGTCATGCAATAAAAAAAAGTTTCGAATCTGAATACAATGTTAACAATTGAACTTGAATCCTTAAATCCGAAAAGTCAAAAGACTAAATTATTTAAAATAAAAGTTGAGAGACTAAATTCTAAATCTACAAAGAATACAGGGTCAAAATAAAATTTAACCATTTTGTTTTCTTGTAGAACTTTCTGACGTGGCAGTTATGATGACATGGCAAAAACCAGAATGGGCCTATTCGGACACTCTTTGGGCTTTAGGCCCATATATTTTTTTTAATTGAAAAAAAAGGAGAAATAAAAGACCAATTTCAGCCTATTCCGGGAAGTAACGAGAGAAAGATGACTGGACCTTGCTTCATTTTCTTCTTCCCTCTCTTAAACTTGCTTCCATTCTTTCAAACTCTCGAAGCTTCTCACTGCTCCATCAAAGGTAACCCTCTTTTCATTCCTTATCCTTTCTGGGTTTGCTTTAAAATTTCAATCTTTCACCAATTCTCCCTCGTTTTAGAATCGGCTCGTTTTAGTTTCCACCATAGTTGCTTCATATTGACCTGGAGAAAAAAACATTGGAGGTAGCAGCAGTTCTTTGATCATGGATTTATGTGGAGTTTACTTTATTTGTTTGTTCAATCAATACGGGTCAAGTTCATTAAGAAGATTACTAGGATTTCTTCAGTTTTTTAATGGCTTATTTTGTGTGAAATAATATATATTTTGGTGTTTTTTGATACAGGGTTACCTCTGGTGAGGAACATTGCTGATCTTCCACAGGATAATTATGGAAGAGGAGGTTTATCCCACATAACTGTTGCCGGTTCTCTCTTGCATGGGTTGAAAGAAGTATGCAGTTTATTTAGATATATAATACTATTTCCTTTTGTAAATTGGCTTACTTTTCCGAATTTTCACAAATAATTGTATTTTTATGTAAATTTGAATAGAAGATGTTGAATATTCTCCATAGACTAACTGTTTTTGGGTTTTGCTTAGGTTGAGGTTTGGCTTCAAACATTTGCACCAGGATCGCGCACTCCGATCCATAGGCACTCTTGTGAAGAAGTTTTTGTTGTTCTTAAGGGCAGTGGCACTCTCTATCTCGCCTCGAGTTCTAATAAGTACCCTGGAAAACCGGAGGAGCACTTTATATTTTCGAATAGCACGTTTCATATCCCTGTCAATGATGTTCACCAGGTAAAATATTTTCACTATTATGAATGTGATTGATGTGAAGAACCATAGGAATCTCGAAACAGAGACAGTTTCGTCGTAGGGTTCGCATTTAGTAAGATGACGTGGTTATTTATCACCTTTGAAAAATAGTAGGAATCATGAAGCAAGAAAATCCACAGAGGATTGAGAAACTTTGATCATTTCCCTAGCCAATGCTATGCATATCGATCGTATTAATCTTTACTTTATAAGGTTATGGAAAATACATTGCCCCTTTCTTCACTTCAATGGTATCAAAGATGCTAATATCCTTCTATTTTTGTTTAAGTTTAACCTCCTTCTTAACTTTGGAAAACGTTCTCTTTGTTGGTGCAATCTAATCTTGCTTGGTAGTTGCCACTGATTTGGAGGATTGTTAATGTTTTCGGTTTAATTAGGTATCTCCACTAGATGCAAGTTTGGAGTGTGAATGTGCATTTCAGTTTAAGCACTAACATATGCTATAGTCTTTAGGTTAAAGATTTGATGACTGTAAGAATTACTATGATATTAGGTGAAAAGGAGGGAAGGACCCGATGAGCAATGATGTCACTATGATATATTTCACAGACGTTCCTTGTTTTTCAATTATTCATGATTGCCTATTGCAGGTCTGGAATACAAATGAACATGAGGATTTGCAAATGCTTGTGATAATATCTCGGCCTCCTATCAAAGTGTATGTAATTTTTCTTCTGTCTCGTTTTGCATCAACATTTGTGCCATTAGTTGATGGATGTCCTTTTATATTTCCATTGTCCAGTTGAAAACCATGGTTGCTATCTTTGGCTTTCACCCTTCCAAATGTTTGCTGGTTGACACATTTTAGTGCTTGCTAGTTTCAAATGACATCTTCCTAACATTTAAAATAAACGAACTGAAAGCACCCATTCTCAAAGCACTTTGCCTTGGTCTTTATAGTCCTTTAAGTTGCTATATTTGAGTACATCAAGATGGAATTTACTTACCTCGAAACTTTAGCTATCCTTTACTCAATTAAGAGAAAGAAAAGTGGGAGCAGTTGTTTGGAAGCTTAAAGCAAAGGCTGTCCATGTATCTTTTAAAACGTGACCCACATTTTCTTTCTCTAAACATGTTCCATTGCCATTGTTACTTGTTTAAGAACTCAAGAATGAATGACTGTTTTAGCATGCATGCATCATGATTGCAATCCCACCTGTTGATGTTTCCTGCATGATTGAAGATGTTGCTCAAGTTACTATACCCTAAATAGAATTTAAAGAACATTATTGGGTGCGATTGTTCATTCTTTTAACCTGAAACTGTATATTTTCAACAAATTTTCTTGTATGAAACTGAAAATGCATCCCTTGTATTGCTGGTTCCTTGTGATACTTTTCCTTGATTCTCTCATTCATGAATGCTGAGGATGATTACTTTTTCTTTTTCAATTGAAATTTGCATTTAGGTTCATATATGAAGATTGGTCGATGCCTCACACTGCAGCTAAGTTGAAGTTTCCCTACTATTGGGATGAGCAGTGCTTTCAAGTAGCTCAGAAAGATGAGCTTTAATTTTTGAAGACACGCCCTTTCACATGCTACTATATGAACACTGTAATGGGGCCATTCCCATTTTACTGCTCAGATTACTTCACAAATTACTACATAAAGATCACAACATCTTAGCTTAGTTTGTATATTTTCCCACTCATTTGAAGTCTGAATCCATTTTCTATTTTCATTTCATTTGACACTTTCATAATCAATTGATGGTTTCCCTTGAAACTTCTCATCCCTCTGTTCCCAATGAATAGTTAAAATATGGCAAAATTAAAATATAAGGATTAAATTTAAAAATTAACATAGTAGAGGGATTCAAATCAAAATTAGACCTTTATTTATAAGCAAACAAGTGGACAACAGTGTCTAGAAGCTGAACCGGTCTGGTTCACCGTCAAAAACCAACAAGAAATAAACCCTCCACCCTTTTTTGATGCGCTCTTCACACCCATAGTTTCGCTATTATTTCACTATTCAGAAAACACAAACTTAACCCCAAAATTTTATCCATAATTTTCATTTCCCTTTCACTTTCAATTCTTTAACCCAGGAAACCCTAATTTTTCTTCATGAATTTCTTCAAATCAGTTTTTGCGGATGATCTGGATCCTCCTAAACCTCAACCCGAATCCGATTCCCCCAAAGCCGATTACTCCACTCCCGATTCTTCTCCCAGAGTGCCCGATCCCAACCCTAACCCTAGCGGATGGAGCTTCGGAGGCCTGATCCAAACGATAGCAACCAGATCCGAATCCGTCATCGAGACTTACCGTCGCGATCTCGAAGAATTCGGGTTGGGTCTGAAAAAAGAAATCGAGGTAGCTCAGGGTTCATTAGGGAACGTAGGGCAAGTCATTGATGAGTTCGGGAACACGGTTATAAAGGGAACGACTCAGATCATCAATCAAGGCAAGGATGCAATACTAGCTGCCGATAACGAATCCGATTCCTCTTCCTCCGAGAGTAAGATCACCCAACGGAGCTTGAACTCGAAACGGTACAGTCGATTCGATGCTCAAGTGAGGGCAATTCAAGGGGATATTAATACTTACATCGAAGAGCCAGAGGATTTGGAGGATTACAAGAAGTGGAAATCAGGGTTCGGTTTGGAAGAGAAAAAGGAAGAGATTGAGAGGTTGATGGAAGAGAATGGGGAAATGGGGAGTATTTATAAAAGGGTTGTTGGTGTTTCAAATGGGGTTGATCATGAGACGTTTTGGTGTAGGTACTTTTATAAGGTTTTTAAGCTTAAGCAAGCTGAGGATATGAGGGTTAAGCTTGTTAATAGAGCGATTTCTAGGGAAGAAGAGGAGGAACTGAGTTGGGATGTTGATGAAGATGAGGAAGAGGAAGAGGAAGAGGTGGATGAGAGAAATACGGTGCCGAAGGCGAGTTTGAAGAAGCAAGATGTGGATAAGAAAGAAAAAGAGGAAACTGTGAAAGATAAGGCAGAAAAAAGTGATCTTTTGGAGGAAGAAACTGTGGGAGAGAAGGGTGAAAAAGGTGTTCTTTTGGAGAATAAGGATCAAGTTGTTGTTGAGAAGGTAAATGAAAAGAATCCTGTTGAGAACGTAAAGGGTAATGTTGATGAATCAAGTAGTGGCAATATGGTAACTGAAAAAGTTAATTTGGAGAAGAATGAGGAGGTATGCAAGGATGATTCAATGGCGAAATCTGTTGAGAAAGTAGCTTCGGAAGCTAAAGACGGAGAGAATAAAGTGTCTAGTAATGGCAAAGGTAAAGACAGTGACATTTCAGTGGCGTCAAGCCATCCATCAATGGCTGAGGAGGAGGAAGAGGAGGATCTTGGGTGGGATGAAATTGAGGATCTCAGCAGCATTGATGATAAGAAAGAAACTCATGGTGGGAGCCCGAGCTCCAATAGGGATGAGCTGAGGAAGAGACTAAGTACAGCTGAAGAAGAGGAGGATTTAAGCTGGGATATTGAAGACGATGACGAACCGATTAAAGCTTGATGAAAAGCGTTAGGTTTCATCTGAAATTGTTGATGTTTATTGCTCATAATTTACTGCATTGTTTCCTTTTTTTTCCCTTGTGCTCCTCATATTTGTCCTCTGGATTCATTTCTCGTTTGAAATGCAAACATCTATTAGTGTGTACCTTACACTTGAAATGAAATTGAAGCATCTGTGTACATATTAAAACTGCTTTTACACGTATCCATTTTTACTAACCATGATATTGCTTCTTCATTATGGCCAACAAAAAAAAAAAGAAGCTTGGGTTTTAATGGACTGAGATTAACACATTGATATGATCTTGAACATGAGGCTTTAAGTTTATTAACTGCATCTGCTAGGCATTTGAGAAGTTGTTTGATGTTTGCATTTTAACCGGTGCTAATGAAAGTTTAGATGCTATAATTTGGTGTTATCCTCCTAATCAAGGGTTTCATTTAGGAGAGCATTTGCATTAACCCTGTTAGGAAAATTGCCAAAAAAAGTAATGACATCTAAATAGATTCAAGTAAACAAAAAGTAGTGACATTTAATAGAGAGTTTCGGCCTTTGCAGCATCATAAAACCTATTTGGAGTCATATAAGCGTTCCTGCCGCTATGCTTCCAAGTTTTATTTTACCCTTCAAGGATTGGCTAAGGCCTAGACACCCCTGGAATCTCGTCTAAGCTTACTGCCATCGTCTCAACCACACTGCCATCTGCTGCTGAAGTCTTTTCTATTACTAGTAAGCCTCTGCACACTGGTCATGTCTTTCAAATGGAATCTGCCTAACCCTGGTTGGTTGAAACTCAACTGTGATGGATCATCCATCGGTAATCCAGGTTCAGTGGGAGCTGGTGTTATCATACACAACCATGAGGGAAGTTGGATTGCAGGTTCACATCGTTTTCTTGGTTATACTACCAACATCGTTTTCTTGGTTATACTACCAACATGGTGGCCGAACTTCTTGCTAGAGACCTTAATATTACTCATTCAATCATTGAAGTTGATGCTACATTGGTCATTAGTCTTCTTAAGAACACGTTATCAAAGAATTTATTGCTTGATCTGTTAATTGATAACTGCAGGACTATCTTGAGAACTTTTTAGAGTAGCCAAATCCTTCATGTTTTCCAATAGAGCAATTGATGTGCGGAAAGGGTAGTGACTTATTATATCTAATTCACACTAAAGCTCAACTACCTGCAAAGCCCTACCATGGCTTTCAACAAGTATTGTGAAAATTGCTAGAACATAACCTTGCTGAGGAAAATTAGAGAAAAAGCGAAGGAGGAAACACAAGAAACTCTTACAGCACTTGAACCGCATTTGTACAGTAAGTTAATACTCTTTTTAGAGCTAAGAAGTGTGTACGAGCAATGCCCTTGACAATTCATATTGCTATGGCCCTAGGGCTGGCTTTGAGCTTGACTCATACTGGTTTATGTTTAATATTTGATGCCTGGTTCAGAAGTAGACTCAGCAACATGTGTCTCAACAAGTGAAGGTAATGCAAGCATTCTTCTTTTTAGGGGCACGTGGTGGAAGGTGTTTAGTAGGTTTCCTTGCTCCCATTGTCCATGGCAAGAACACCCTGTACTGCCACGAGGAAGTTTTCAAGGGCCTGCTATAATCGGATGCCCAGGAGCAAGCATGACAATAGGACCGCACAGGATTCCCGATTTTGGCATCATCATATTCAGTGCCTCATTGACATTGCATGCGGAGTTGTGGACCTTGAACACCAGGCTGCCTCAGAGTCATGGCACCGGCCTGGGGAGGAATTGGAGACTGAACTTGATTGTTACGAGGCTAAACTCGGAAGAATGTAATGCTGATTGCTGACCCTTTTGCTCGGAGATGGGCACATTACATGCCTTGCTTTCCCCCTCATAACTACAAGGGACCTGAGAATAGTAGTAATATGTTACGAAGTTGCTTCTCATGTAAGAGGATTATCTTCTCATTCTTATATTCGAATACGGGTTAGACACAACCACTTAAAGAAAATTGAAATTTTAGAAAGTTGAAAATTTGAGTACCATGGCAGAACATTACCCTTGAAAGTTGGTGTGTTCCCCTATAGTTCCCTTCACAATTACTCACAATAGTGCGGCCAGAAGCCATTGTTGATTCAGAGAGAAGGGTGGAGATAGGTTGATCCAAATGTGGGGGCTTAATAAAATGGCTTTGAATATTCTCCCTTCAACTCCGTCGGTCTTCTTGGCAGCCACCTTATTCAGCTCCACCTTTCTGGCTTTCTCAGTCTCATTCTCCTTTTGAATATTTTCCTTTTTCCTGGAAGAGAATCGAAGTCTTCTCGAATGATAAAATTTTGTATATGCAGTTTTTACATTAAAGTTTTTTAAGGTAAAAAGAACATTCTGGTCCCTCTCAATTTCGATATTAAGCAAATTAGTCCATCTAAAAAAATCAAAGCAATTTGACCCTATCAATTTCAAAAGTGAGCAACTAAGGAAAATTAATCACAATCATACAGATTTTTTTATTTGTATAATAATAGATTTAGCGCTTAAAGCTTACATATTTTGTTAATTTGGTCTTGATTTAATAAATTTAGCCAACAATATTTATACATTCTATCAATTTAGTCTCAATTTAACAAATTTAACCTACAAATTTACACATTTTGTTAACATTTACATAAATATATAAACATTAAATGTTAAATTTGTTATTATACCAATTAAAATTAGGTATAATTGACAAAAAAAACATTAATATTGTGATTAATTGTCCTTCTTTGCTCACTTTCAAAATTGATAGAAATTAAGTTATTTCAAATTTTTTAGAGTAACCAATTTACTCAATTTCAAAATTAAAAGTGACTAGAAATGTAATAGCCCAAATTTCAGTAATGTCAGAAATTGTGGTTCAAGACCACCAAATTCGACACATGAACTCGTAGATAATATTATTTAATATTTACAAGCCAAATGTGGTTTTTAAAAGATTTTTGAAATAGTAAAATTATGTTTGTAAAGATTTATTTGGTCAAGATATCGAGAAAAAGAGGTATCGAGATCTCGGTGTTATAAACCGAGCTATAAATATTTTTATGAATATTAAAGGATTGTCACTAAGGTAATATTAAAGTTTCGTTAAGAAATTTTAAGGTTTTGGTGGTCAATTGAGTAAAAAGGACTAAATTGAATAAAGTGCAAAATTGTGAAAAGTAATGAAATAGCTCAATTGTCAAAAGAGGAAGGACCTAAAGTGAAAATAAGCCCAAAGGAGATATTTTGGGCGGCAATAGCTGAGAAAAATAAGAAAATGGATGAAATAAGGGCAAAATGGGAAAATTGCCAAAATTAATTAAATAAAAATGGGACCAAATTGGGAATATCTAGAATTCTCTTCATTTTTCTTCATTCTTTTCAGCTGAGAAACAGCCATGGAAGAGGTTTCAAGCTGGTTTTTCATACTCTAGCTTCATGTAAGTTTAATTCTTGCTCTCTCCTTGAAATTTCTATGTTTTTGGACTTTTACAAATGGGTCCAACTTATTAATTCATTAGTTTTTGATTCCATGGCTAATTTTTAAAGTTGATGTGGATTACTTTTGAAAGCATGTGATGAATAAATATTGGATTGAAGCTTTAATTCTGTTATATGATGGTTTTATCAAGTAAAATTGATGGAAATTTGATTTTAGGACTTACTTGTGAAATAGTTGAAATAAGGGCCTATTGTTAGAATTCTGATTTTTAAAAGTTATGAAGTAGTTCAAAATGATATAGAAAAGTATTAAATGAGAAAATTAGCTCAATGGAGGGGTTAATTAAGCAAGGACTGAATTGTAAGAATTGTGGAAATTGGGACGAATTGGAAATCAAGATGTCACACTAAAGCAGTATTGGACAGCAGCAATTGTCTAACTTTGAAAAATCACCATAAATGGTAGAAATTGAATTAGAAGTTGAATAAGATATGTAATTAAAGCTTGTTGAGTCTATTTTCATATAAAAGAAACAAAGAAAGCAAAGGAATCTGGTATCTTGAGATATTTACATTTTTGTGAGACTGGTTCAGATTGATTTCGAGATCCCCTGTTCTGAATTGTAAAAATTATTAAAAATTGTAAAAAAATATTTATAGAACATAATTTATATGGGTGGATTCCTTATTGAGTCTATTTTTACTAGAAACAAACGTGGATATCTTTTGAAATCTGTATAAAGAGAAATTGGAATTTTAGTGAAGAGTGGTCAGGGTTGTCGAGTAGCGAAACAGGGGAAACTTTAACTAATAAACTGTATTAATTGGCCGCACCAAAAATTCTGGAAAATTTATGGTAAGAAGATATATGAGTCTAGTTTCAAGGAAAATTTATGGATCTGAATTTGGAGCTCTGTAGCTCAAGATATAAATAATTTAGTGACTATGACGCAGGTGGACAGCTTGAATGTTCACATATAAGTAAATAGTGAAATTATTGAAAATGTTACTTATAAGCATATTATATAAATTAAGGATGTGGAATGGAGAGGAGGAGGAGGAAAATATGTATGAATATTCAGCTAGCATGGGTAATTTGCATGTTTTAGGCTCAGGGACTAAATTGAATAAAAGTAAAACTTTATGGGCAATTTTGTAAAAATGCTAGAAATGATCAAATTACATGAAAAGGATTATTTCATTATTTAAATTGCAAAATTTAAATGAAATTATTATTTTAGTTCAAGATCGGGGAAAAACATGTTTTACGGATTAAATTGAAAAGTGTTGAAATTAGGGAAAATTCTGATGTTTTATAGAATTGACGGGTTGTTATCAATTTGTATGAGAATGACAGCTGGAAATAAGGATTAGATTGCAAGAAATTTATTTATTTGAGCCTAAGGATGAAATTGTCATTAATTAAAAGTTTAGGGGTAAAATGGTAATTTTGTTTAAGAACATTAATTGTACGTATTAGAACATGAAATAAATGAAAATGATGATCAAATTTATTTATAAAGGTCCGGATGACTCAAATACAAGACTTGAACGTGGAAAAAGAAATGATATTAATTATGATGTGTAAGTATGTGATTATCTTTGACACACTGATACAAGTAAATTAAGTATGTTGAGACGAATAATAAATCCAAGTAAAACATGTCGAGAATAAGAATAAATACATTTGAGGGATAATATGTTTAATTTTAATTGGTTTCAAATATAAATGTTAGATGAAATAAAATATTTGATAAATAAATCGGTAACTCCGGTAATGCTCCGTAACTCTATTCCGGTAACGGATTGGGGTTAGGGGCGTTACAAGAAAAGTGTTTTTACCTATATTTAGTGGAATTAGCCTAAGTGGTTAATTTTTTAATAATAAAAGTTCAATGATATAATCCATTTAAATTAATCTTTTGTGACCTGTATGAAAATTGATGTTAAATTGGTGACCTAAAATGTAAATTACCTTCAGGTTTGTAAGGTTTCCTCTATATATGCCATGCCTGGTTTATATATTTAAATTAAATTTTACAAAAGTTTATATTAATTATTTAAAAACAATTATAATTTATTAGAATATAGAGATATATTTGAAAATATCATATAATAAATTAACGTATGTTTTGAAACTAATTAATAATAACACATAAAAACGTATTGAGTATATTAAAATAAAAACATACATAAAAATTTTAAAACAAAGTTTTAGTTGTGTGGTAAATTTAAAGTTTTACTAATCTAATTAAATGTAGGTTCAAATTCCACCTTATGCATATTTTATTGGTTTTTGTTGAAATAAAAAAATTAAAGGACCTCAAATAATATAATTTATTTTAATTACAGAATGAAATTTTCGTAATTTCCCTAACGAGTTGGTGCCCGGTTGACTCGTGACACCAACTCAGTAACGAGTTTTATAAATAGTATAGATATATCATGCATCAATATCATTTTAAATAATTTGAACTTTTAAACTTTTTAATATCATATCTAAAAGGGATATTTTGATTTTTTTTCATGACACTTCTTTTATAACAATGATAAACAATTAAAATAAAATAAAAACATATTTTTCATATCACTTTTTAAAAACACTTTTCTAAATTAAAAATTTCAAAATAATACGAGTTTTAAGGCTCAATTTCATATCCATAGATGTGATGGGTTTATACTACCTTAAGGCCCAACAAGAAGGTCAAAAGTCAAGCAAATCAAACCAAAATTCAATCAAAACTAGTATGTGAGGATGAATGTTTTTGAGGAAATGAGGAATAATACATGCATGGAGTAGGTGAAATTTATTCAAGTCAATTCAACCAAAATGCAAATTTTCAAGTTGAAAAGATTAGTCAACTTACAACGACTTTTTAGATGGGATCTAGGCATTTCTTGGTTAAGATGTATTTATGGCATTCGAAGATCTATCTCTTAGCTTCGAAACTCACTTTGAATCACTCAATTTTGAGTTCGGGAGCTCAAGTTATGACTATTTTAGTGAAGATTGTATGAGTAGAATTTTTGAACAAGATTATAACGGGAATTGCAAGTTTCGAGCTTTTAATTCGAGTTTAAATCATATTGGGATCGGGTTTTAGGCTTAATTATTATTATATATGAGCCCAATATTATATTAGCAGCTCTTATTATTTTATTTTTTTTCCAATTTTTTTATAATTATGAAGTATTTTAAGTTATTTAGGAGTTTTATGTTAATAAGAAAGTTTAGTTTAAAACTACTTATTGTTTAAGTTAATTAGAGTTCTAGTATGCTCAAGAGTTTTATTTATTTAGATTTATTTAACTAGTCTATATAAAGGTCTTTACATTGTACACAAGTTAAATTTAAAAAAATTTCTGAGTGTTCTTTTAAAAGAGTTTGAACAATTTTTTCAGATTGGGTGATCATTTTCAAACATTTTATTGTTAAGTTTTCTTTTTTAAAGGGAAAATAGAATCATTTATGATCTATCTTATTTATTTTCTTTTTTTTTTATTATTCTAATATTTAATTTATCTTAATTATTTATTTTAATTGTTTTTTTTTTGTTTTTTTATCTGACTTGAATTCATTTGCGTTTTAAATTGTATGAAAATTTAAATTTCTTTCCTAACATTTAAAACCCTAAGTCAAACCTACGAGTTGGACAAACTTATGATATTGTTTTTGCTATCATGTAATTTTTGGTTCCTAAACTAGATCCATTTGAATTCTGTAAAAGCATAATTATATGCAAGGGCAGAAGGCTTGATCTTTACCCCTTAAAATGAGAAAATTATCCTTTAAACCCTCTAAAAATTTTAAAGTTATAAATTAATACATAATGAAGCATTTTGATCCTTGAAGAATGATAAAATTATGATTTAGTCAATCAAAGTTGATCCAATTACATGCTGAAATAACAAGAATGCCGAAGAAGCCCTAAATAGATGAGAGTAAAGGAAGGAGTAAATGGTATTGGGCCGGTCAACGACATATTGATCTGAGAGAATTGGGCTAGTAATCAACATCACGGAGCCCTTTTTCTCTTCTTTCGCCCTAAAACCCTCGAATCGGAATAAAAAGCTAAAACCCTTCCCCCAAAGGCCAACAGCAGCAGCAACAACTACCCCCCGCCCCTATCTCTACCAGCGCCACTCTCTCTGTACATAAATTGCTTTGCTCTTTTTTTCTAACTACAGATCAAGAACCAAAAAGGATAAAACTATGGCTGCGGCTGTCCTCCGGAACCCCAATTCGAGGCGCCTTTTGTCATTCTCTTCCCCGATTTACTGTTCCTCTCGTGGCTTTATCTCTGTTTCCAACTTCTCAGTTTCCGATCTTCTCTCTGGAAATGAGGCGGCAGTTCCCGCTAACGCTAACCCTTGGTGGAGATCCATGGCTACTTTCACTCGCACGTCAGTTTTCTTCCCTTTCCTCTTTTTGCTAAATAGATTGGATCTCATTCTGTTTGTTACTTTCAACTCTCATATGTAAGTTCTTTTTGGGGGTTTAGTTGGTAAAATTTGTGACTTTAAAAGTAGAAATAGGCATTTCCTTTCTGTTTTGGGATTTTGGTGTGGCTTAATGGCGGGTATCTGTTGAAACATGATATGAGAAATGGGTTTTCATCTGTAACATTTGAAAATCGTTTTCTTTTTTTCAGAAAGCCTCATGTTAATGTAGGAACAATTGGGCATGTTGATCATGGAAAGACCACACTGACTGCAGCAATCACAAAGGTTGGCTTATGGATATGTTTAATAGTTTCTTTCCGCAAATCATGTCACTTTGGAACAGTTCTGAATTAGTTATTAGTGTTAGAATAGTGATCTGAAGGCAAGTTCGGAGTTTTGTGAACAGGTTCTGGCTGAAGAAGGAAAAGCCAAGGCTATTGCCTTTGATGAAATTGACAAGGCTCCTGAGGAGAAGAAGAGAGGAATTACAATTGCCACGGTAGGTAACTTTTAATGCTATTGCTCTCTTGAATTGTTTCCCCCCTGCAAGGTTATCACGCTGGACATGAAACTTTTGGTTTTGCAGGCTCACGTGGAGTATGAGACAATGAAACGTCACTATGCACACGTAGACTGTCCTGGACATGCTGATTATGTTAAAGTAAGCTGTTAACTTAATATGGTAAATCATGTTTCCAGAATCTTTTCCTGCATAACCTGGCTGGATATGTTACAGAAATGTTGTACCTTTCATGTTAAGAAGCATGCTATTTTATGTAAATGAAACTATAACTGTTTTCTTTAGGGGGATAGGATACTAGTTTTTGGACTTTCTATTGTTCTCTCATTACTACTTCAGTATTACTTCCGCTGGTAGTTTTATCTAATTTCACAAACTTAACCATCTTGAATTGTTGATAAGTTATGTTTATTAATGCATACCACAAACTCTTCAAACATCTTATGAACAGTGGCCTAATTATAATCTGTTCTGCAGAATATGATCACTGGTGCCGCCCAAATGGATGGTGGTATTCTGGTTGTGTCTGCTCCAGATGGGCCCATGCCACAGACTAAAGAACACATTCTACTTGCCCGACAGGTGGACACAGCTAGTTATAGCTGTTTAGAACTTATTTACCATGGATGTTTGTCCGTGGCTTTTATAAGAAAGCTATTTACATATAAAAAAGTTTTTCTTCTGCAGGTTGGTGTGCCATCTCTCGTGTGTTTTCTAAATAAAGTTGATGCCGTTGATGATCCAGAGCTGTTGGAGCTTGTGGAAATGGAGCTTCGTGGTAAGTAGCCTTTTGAATTATTCTTGTTTGTTCGATGTTTTGGATTCTTGTAAGTAATTCACCTAAGTTTTTCTTTGCAACAGAGCTTCTTAGCTTCTACAAGTTTCCTGGGGATGAAATACCTATCATTAGGGGGTCAGCACTGTCTGCTTTACAGGGTACAAATGAGGAAATAGGGAAAAAAGCAATTTTGAAACTAATGGATGCTGTAGACGAATACATTCCTGATCCCGTGCGCCAGCTTGACAAGGCTTTCCTGATGCCAATTGAGGATGTTTTCTCAATTCAGGTAGAGGGCCATGCATTTTTTTGGGCACTCAGCTGAATCCATTGTTTTAGAAGCACTTCTTATGGCTTTGGTTATCATCAGTCTTGGTCATTCTTCCCTTTTTTATCCATTCAAATTCCTTTAGGATTGTGTTAAATGTCAAGTAATTGAGTTGTGACTAGAGGTGCTCATGGGCTGGGTCGGGTTTGGGCTGGGTCTAAGCATGATATTAACCTACTTTATGCTTGCCCAAGCCCGGCTTGGCCTGAAATTTGGGCATAAAATTTTGCCTAAATCTGCCCATATTTACAAAAGACTAGCCCAAGCCCATTTAGGCCTGCCCATATTATTTTTTAAATTTAAAAAATATATATTATATTATATTATTTTAATATTTAATAATTTTATATATTTTTTATTTATTGAAATTTTTTATATAGTATCTTAGCATTATTTAATGTTTACATTAGAGTAATATTATATATTTAGTATAGATTTATTTTTTTAGTGTGTTCTAAATTACATAATATAAAGTATTATAAACTTAAAACGGGTTGGGCCGGGTTTGGCTTAGGCCTTGAATGTTCAAGCCTGAGCTCAACCCATATTTTAATCAGGCCTATTTTTTTTGCTCGAGCCCTCCCAAATTTTGGGTGGGCCTTTGGGCCCGGGTGGGTAGCCCGGCTGGGTAGCCTGGCCCATGAACAAGTCTAGTTGTGACTACAATATTGTTGTCATTTGCCCTTTTTCTGTTTCATTTAGTATGTTGACGTGGGGCTTAATGCTTGGAAATGGGAGTTTTTTTCACATAAATTTGCATTTTCTTTTGTTGGAATTGCAATCATATTCTGGTCCCCTTCTGTATTTGAATAAACCCTTTCTAATGCATGTGTGAGCATATTTTGTGAGTAAAAGTCATAGAACTTTGTTACTATTACATGCTGGAAGTGGAATTTTTGGAGTTAAAATTCTTAATTTAGGTCTGATGGTTTTGGTTTTGTCCTTAAGGGGCGTGGAACTGTTGCAACTGGCCGTGTCGAACAAGGAACCATTAAAGTTGGTGAAGAAGTTGAAATTTTGGGGTTAACGCAGGTATATGTATATTTATATTGTCATTTTCTATGAAATCCAGATGCGTTTTCTTGAGACACATTAGCTGTGACTGATTCTGGAACTCTTATTCTGATTCAGTCAGCTTGATAAGGGTTGTTGATGAATGGTTCTGTTGGTTTGTTTTAATAAAATGTCTTCAGGGCGCACCTCTAAAAACCACAGTTACTGGGGTTGAGATGTTCAAGAAAATCTTGGATCAAGGACAGGTAAATGAACTGTTATAGAGACCTTGCCGTGCTATGGCTCTTCTGCATTTGTTATCCTGTATTTATGCTCATGTGTTTTCTACTAGGCTGGTGACAATGTGGGACTTCTTCTGCGTGGTCTGAAAAGAGATGATGTGCAGCGTGGAATGGTAAATGGCACCAATTAAGCTTCTTTATGTCCACTTAGTTCTGTAGCAACAAATAGAACATTTTGTAGTAACTGTAATCTGATTTCTTCCTACTGCTTAGGTCATTGCTAAACCTGGAAGCTTGAAGACATACAAAAGGTTTGAGGCAGAGATATATGTCCTCACAAAAGATGAAGGTGGACGTCATACTGCCTTTGAATCAAATTACAGGCCCCAGTTTTATCTGAGGACAGCAGATGTGACTGGAAAAGTGGAATTACCTGAAAGTGTTAAGATGGTTCTGCCAGGGGACAACGTTACTGCAACTTTTGAGCTCATCTCACCTGTGCCTCTTGAAGCAGGTAAGCTATACAGAAATTCGTTTTCACAAGTTATTGTACCAAGAAGAGGTTTGTTCACATGTTATTAATGTCTCAAAGCTTAGAAAACAAGTCTTATCATGTTGCTTGCCATGAATGTAACAGGACAAAGATTTGCCTTGAGGGAAGGAGGTAGAACCGTCGGTGCTGGTGTAGTCTCAAAAGTACTGAGCTAAGAAGTTACCATTCCCATATTAATGCCTGGTTTTCTCCATCTTGTTGATCGCAGAAATGGAGAAATTGATGGAACAATCAGTTGGTGCTATTTTCTGTTCTAGAATTACTAAAGAGATTGTTAGTGATATGAAAAATGAGGGCTGTTATTGAAATTATTTTGATTCAATTTCGCTGGTGGTTGGTAAAGCAGTCAGCAGGTTTTTCACTATTTCCAACCAAAAAATCACAATTGAACAGCTTTTTAATGTCATTGAAAATAATAGTCCTGTTGAACAGTGCTATAGTGCCATGTAAACTTGGTATTTTGCACGTCTTAATCAATCATTTTTCCTTGAAGTTGTTTCTTGTATTGTAGATACTTATCTGTAAGGAAAAAAGTAATCCCTTTACCGTCAAGAAAAGGGTATTTAAGCGACCGCCTAATGGCAATGACACAGTAAACCAATCAAGAAAAAGATAGATTGTTGTTCTTTTGTTCCAAATCTCTGAAATAGTTTATGTTACCTGCATCTTATAATCACCTACACCATTTATGTTGCATTTAAGGAATTCTGTGGAGAAGCAACTCCTAGTTTATTCACAGAGGTGACAATATTTTTAGAATATTTATTTTGTTTTATTGATTTTATTACCTGTCTTTTTTCTTCTTAGAAATTTTATTGCGTATTTTTATCGGACTCTCAAACTTTGTTCGGAATTGTAGTATTAAGTTTTAAAGAACCTAAATAAAAATTTCAAAACTTTGATGAGGTTTAATTAATTTTACAAAAAAGTATGGAGATTAATTAAATATTTCTGTTTTCAATTTTTAGGGCTTAATAAGAAAATTTAAGAAGTTATTTTTCGGAGTCTAGAGGGAAAACCCATACTCAAATAACAATCCACCTGTGTCATACATTTATCATAATATTATTATGATTAATATATTAATTTTTACAAACCTTATCTTATTATTTCAATACACCAGTCTCGATTTCTTTTATTTTACCACTAACTTCTTATTATTTCAATTAAAATGTATTTTACATAATTTTTGCAGTTGGTTAATATACTATTATATTAAATATGATAACTTTTTTCTTTTTATTAATATATTAAGTTTTTTTGAAAGCTAATATGTTTAGTTAAAATATTACATTATGGTAATTTGGATTAAAAAATATAAAAAATTCATAAAATGAAAGATAAAAATATGATAAAATCAAAGATAGTTTTACATTATTTCATATTGTTTAAGAAAAAAAATGATAAATCTTTGCGAACCAAAGTGAGAACATTATAACGAATGTGCAACCTTTACCTTACATATATTTCAAAACCTTGAAAAATCTTCACAAACTAAATGTGAAAAGGTTATATTAGAATATAAAATTACCGTTAAGAAATGCACTAAATTACGCTCCCCTAGTTCATACAGGGAACAGACAGTTGCCCCATTTTACAGTCAATTTGTTATTTTATCCACTGTACTGTCTTGTGCACACTATTAGTTTCTGCAAAACAAATACCAATTTTAATAGTTAAGAATAGCTTGAAATGCAATGCCAAAATTGTAGTTATATATATATATATGAAAGGTTTGTTCCTTTTGGCCCTAAGGCAGTAGTAACCCCTCTTTGACTCTGACCCTCTCCATTTACATGTTTACGATTGTTATACATACAGAAGCACCAGAGTATTAGATCTCATATGTGCTCTCAAGCCCATCATAGGACCCCCCATGGATATAGCATAGAAGTCAGAGTACCATTGTTGCCCTCAGAACCCCTCTCTGTTCTTCAGATATTGACATCCCAGATCAATATAATTGAGTCTAACTTTCTGACTGTCACGATCTTCAGAGTTCATGCGAATCTCAGCACTGCTATAGCCATCAATGTCGTGGCTCTGAAATAGATCTGATTAACACTTTTCTCCACTCTCTCAACCATCTCCTCTTCCTTCAGACCGGACTTGCTAGTATTTTTGCTGATATGTACAACTGTGTCCCTCAATTGGTTTACTGCCCATGAGAGCCAAACTAGCCCAAAACCGATGCCGGTGCTAAAGAGTTTAGGTGTACAAAATGGAACTCTCCAACAAGCTACCTTCCAAATAACAGAGAAAAGAACAGCAAGACCGGTCCCAGCAATGCCAGCGGAGAATTGGGACAAGAGCTGAGGAAGTTCAGGGCCGGATTTCTTAAGGGAAAGAATTGCTGTTCTGCTATGCCGTCTCTTATCAACCATCAAGGAAAGAAGACACTCACATGCATGGAAATAATTCTTTTTGTAGAGATCTCTCTCACTGGCTAACTTCCTAGATGCATTCTTCTTTGGAGATGGCCTCTGCTTGATTTTCTCGGGACTGTCAAAAAAGAACAAACCATTTTTTAGGTTCCATAACCAGTCAACAATAGCCAAGTTTCTGTGATCTTATTTTTGTTTAGCACACTGTTACAATTTTTATTTCTGTTTATACATATTTTCCAGTGTTCATCCTAGTGCTATGGTCTGATTACAATTAACATAAATGAAGTTGGTAACTCACAAGTCATTATCCCATCAAGAAATTCTATGCATAGATTTCAATATCACAACCAAGATAAATTTCAGTTACTTCAACTAGACGGTTTCCACTACATTACATAGACAAATTACGGCAAGATAAACATTCTTGAAAAAGACGATCAATCACGTACCTTTCCATAGGTGCAATACTCGCAACTTCAGACTGTGGAGAAGATAGGTTAGTACCGGTACGTGCTTTGGTAATCCGCTTCCTGTTTAGTTAGAGTTTAGCATCAGAAGCCTTTCAAACATTCAAATCAACTTATCCTTTTTCATTACAATAAGGTTAAACCAGACCAGAAATTTAGTTAATCTCAAACCGGTAGCTCAAATTAAATGAACATGCCACAATATAATTGAAATGAAGCAGGTGTTAGTTGCCATACCTATCAAAGTATGGGACCAGTGAAAACTGATTTCTAGACTTAGTCGAGTGGCTTGATAAGTAAAACTCAGCTACGATCGAAAGGATGTCTTTCATCTCAGTCCCGGTAGCTGTAAGTACAACTTGACCATCTGGGTTAACTGTAATTTTCGAATAGTGGATCATCTCTCCTAAAAAGTCTGGGAGAGGCACCTGGTAATCGATTTTGCTACTTGGATATATTAGAGAAGACGCATAAGGCTGTTGATGCACACCAAACATCAGTGGTTGAAGTCCCATCAAATCAGATAGCAAAGATAAATCAAGTTCCCCATTCTCTAATTCATTCGATCCAGACATAAGAAACTTCAAGACTTTTTCATGTCTAGTGCACTTTTCAGCTATCCTGAAGCTAAACCGTGCTGTGTCTAGATAAGCATCTGCAATCAAAACAAGGCACGTATAAGCATTGAGACTACTGGAGAGGTGTCGATTATCTCTCAACTCTTTTTTTCCCTTAAGAAAATCAACATCTACAATTATGAGACATAGCAAAGTTCTAAGTTCCAACTATACAAACCCTCATCAAGACGAAACAAAATCTAATTAGCATGTTAACTAAACTTCATACATAAACACAAATTCTTTATCATGTTTCTAAGAACAACAAGTACATAGAAAAAGCAACAATTAGTCCAATACAAGGAACTAGGCAACAAGTTGCAGACCTGGTTTATCTATAACCACGGGGTTTTGTGCCTTTGGATCGGCATCAATAATCAGTTTGGTCTCACACAGTGCAGTAACTGGCTTTGGCTGCTCCTGGAAATGGAATTGGTTGCACCTCAGATCAAAGGAGCCTATCTGTACCATGTCTTGTTTCACTAGCTGACCTGGGAAGCCGGAACCAAACTCCTGCTTTGGTCCAAACAAGAAAGTATTCATTAAGAAACAACTACAAATCTCAGTAACTTCTCAATAAAGGCACGAATTTTGATAAAAACTCCATTAAACAAAACCATTAAAATCCAATAACACGAAATTAATTAAACAAAGAAGAATTGACACAATTTAACAAGCTCATAACAGAAAACATTAACCCAACAAAAAAAAAAGAAGAGAAACCCAATTGAAATAACAACGAATCTCGAAAACCCAAATCATCAAAAACCATAGAAAAACAACAAAAAAGAACAAACCTTGACCATCCTGCTAAAGCCTCGCTCTTGGTGTAAAACAGGCCCCAGACCACGAGGGTAGCCATGAGAAACCATTAAGCAAAGCTTCAACATATTGATTTACGGAGAGAAAGCCGGTTCTAAAAATTCTCAGAAATTTAGACCTCCCTGTTTACGTGACCCTTTTAGTCACGGAAGCTAAAAAATCCTGGATTTCCTCGCAATTATCATTGGTATTAATGGTTATAAGAGGGAAGATGGGGAAATGTAGAATTATGTGAACCAATTGATAGGATTTGAGAAATTTGGGTGGGTTGGGTATTTGTGGCAATCCCTGGCTTAGAGAATCAAAGATCTAAAACCCGGGAAAACAAAACAAAGAGGGTCGCTGTTTTCAATCTTATTCTTCTTCCCAGATTTGTCGACTAAGTGAAGTCTTTTCAATTGAGTGGTGGTCTGCTGTGTTGGTGGATTTGATAATTTCAACCATATCAATAATTGAGTGGCGGAGTAAAATTAGAGATGCCAAGCGGGCGGGGTGGGCTTTTTCCCCGCCCGACCATACTCGATAAACCTTCAATGTCATAATTTTTTTTAATTAAAATAGAATAACAATTTTTATTATTATGTAGAATTTATACATTCTTTTAATATGTAGAATTTATTATGTTAATTAGTTCTATCGATTGTTTTATTTAGATTTTTTTACATATTTTTTTATATGCATAATTTATTATCTCTATCGGTCAAATTTATACTATATTATTAATAAAACTTTTGACTGAGTTGGTGTTATGAGTTAACAGGATACCAACCTGATTAGGAAATGACTAATATACCCTTTCATTAAATTATTACTATTATTATTTTGATATTCTTTTTTGTCTTTTCATACTTTTACATGGTTTTAAAATAAAAGAATTAAAATTAACATGGGATTAAACTAGTGTTTAATAAATTTATAAACAAATTCTTTACCACCACACCATTAATAATTCTTAAATAAACTTTAAAAAGAATTAACTTTTAACATAAAATATTTTCTCCCATCATATTTGTGTATTTATATTTTTATTTAAACTCCTTATTAAATTAGTGGCACCCTCAACCAGGTCACCAACTCAGCTAAGAGAATTACAAAAATGTAATTCTGTAATTAAAATAAGTTATATTATTTGAGGATACCTTAATCTTTTTATTTTAAAAAACCAATAAAATTGTCTGTCGTTTGACACGATTTTTGTCTGTCGTTTGACACGGTTCTTCGCTCTTTCTTTGGTTTTCCTGGCTATCGTTTTTATTTTTCGATTATCAATATTTTGGCTTGGTTTCGGGTCCGATTTGTGTTTTTATGGAAAATGAGTTAGCCAATCTGAGTTTGCTAGAAGAGGAAGAGGAGGCTATTCATGAGGAAGGTGTAGTGTTGGAGAACAATCTTCAGTTCTGTCTGGTTGGAAGGGCCTTAACAGATAGCGTTGTTCATTTTCTATCTCTCCGTAATACAATGGTGGACCTTTGGCATCCTATTGGGGGAATCTGTATAACGGATCTGGGCAATAAGCAGTATCTCTTTCAGTTTTTTCATGAGGTTGATGTTCAAAGGGTGATTTCGTGCACCCCGTGGTTTTTCAATAATCACCTGCTTACACTGAAAAAAATCCAGATGGGGGAAAACCCATCGTTGGTGTTGTTGGACCTAATATTTTTCCTGGCCCAAAACTTATTAAAACACAACACAAGACCCAAAACAAAATTAAACCAACCCTAACCTAACTAGACCTGTAACGCCCCCAACCCGAATCCGTCACCGGAATAGAGTTACGGAGCATTACCGGAGTTACTAATTTATTTATCAGATATTTTATTTCAACTAGCATTTATATTTAGAACCAATTAAAATCAAACATATTGTCCCCTAAACGTACTTATTTTTCCCGACATGTTTTACTTGAATTTTATTACTTATCTCAGTGTGCTTAATTTTTTTTTCTTGTATCATCGTATAAAAATAATCACATGTTTACATGTCAAGATGAATATCATTTTCTTGCCATTTTTTTTATAAACTTAAATCAAGTAATTCATTATATCAAGATTTCATGTATTTAAAAATACAATTCAAGCTACACTAATTTACCTCGTTGCTTGTTTATGTTTATAATTTCACTAATCCGATATTTTTTTTCCACGTTTAAGTCTCGTATTTTAGTTGCACGGATCTTTATAAATAAATTTAATCATCATTTTCATTCATTTCATATTCTAATACATTTAATTATTGCTCTAGGCAAAATTTCTATTTTACCCTTAAATCTTTTAATTAATTACAATTTCATCCTTGATTCAGAAAAATAAAATTATTGTCATTTAATCCTTGTTTACAACCATTATTCTTATACATATTGATAAGAGCCCATGAATTTTATGAAATATCAGAATCTTCCATAATTTCAACACTTTTCAATTTAATCCCTAAAATATGTTTTCGTCTGATCTTGATCTAAATTAATATTCTCATTCAATTTTGTAATTTAAATAATAAAATAATCCATTACATGCAATTTGATCATTTTTGACATTTTTACAAAATCACCCATAAAGTTCTACTTTTATTCAATTTAGTCCCTGAACTTAAAACATGCAAATTAGCCATGCTAGTTGAATATTCATACATATTTTCCTCCTCCTCCACTCCATTCCACATCCTTAGTATAAATAATACACTTGTAAGTAACATTATCTATAATTTTTACTATTTACTTATGTGCATATTCAAGCTGTCCATCCGTGTCATAGTCACTAAATTATTTTTATCTTGAGCTACAGAACTCCAAATTAAGATCCATGAATTTTCCTTGAAACTAGACTCATGTATCTTCTTACCATAATTTTTTCAGAATTTTTGGTGTGGCCAATTAGTACAGTTTATTAGTTAAAGCTTCCTCTGTTTCGCTACTTGACAACCCTGACCACTCTTCACTAAAATTTCAATTTCTCTTTATACCGAATTCAAAAGATGTTCATGTTTATTTATTATAAAAATAGACTCAATAAGGATTCCAACCATACAAATTATGTTTCATAAATATTTTTATACAATTTTTAATGATTTTTACAATCAGAACAGGGGATCACGAAATCAATCTGAACTAGTCTCACAAAAATGTAAATATCTCAAGATACAAAATTCCTTTGCTTTCTCTGTTTCTTTCAAATGAAAATAGACTCAACAAGCTTTAATTCTATACCTCACTCAACTTATAATTCAATTTCTACTATTTTTGGTGATTTTTCAAGTTTAGACAACTGTTGCTGTCCAAAACTGCTTTAGTGTAACATGTTGATTTCTATTTTGTCCCAAATTCCACAATTCATACAATTCAGTCCTTGCTCAATTAACCCCTCAATTGAGAATTTTCTCATTTAATACCTTTCTATATCATTTTAAACTGCTTCATAACCTTTGAAAATCAGAATTTTAACACTAAGCCTTAATTTCACCTATTTCACAATTAGGTCCTAAAACCAATTTCCATTAATTTTTCCTTGATAAAATCATCATATAACAAAATTAAAGCTTCAATTCAATATTTATTCATCACATTCTTCCAACACTAATCCACATCAACTTTAAAAATTAGCCATGGAATCAAAAACTAATGAATTAATAAGTTGGACCCAATTGTAAAAGTCCAAAAACATAGAAATTTCAAGGAGAGAGCAAGAATTAAACTTACATGAAGCTAGAGTATGAAAAACCAGCTTGAACCCTCTTCCATGGCTGTTTCTCAGCTGATGAGAATGAAGAAAATGAAGAGAATTCTAGATATTCCAAATTGGTCCCATTTTTATTTAACTACTTTTGGCAATTTTCCAATTTTGCCCTTATTTCACCCATTTCCTGATTTTTCTCAGTTATTGCCGCCCAAAATATCTCCTTTGGGCTTATTTGCACTTCAGGTCCTTCCTCTTTTGACAATTGAGCTATTTAATCCTTCTAGCAACTTTAACACATTTTTCAATTTAGTCCTTTTTATTTAATTAACCACCCAAACGTCAAAATTTTCTAACGAAATTTTAATGTTATCTTATTGACACTCCGTAAATATTCACAAAAATATTTATAGCTCAGTCTATAACACCGAGATCTCGATACCTCTTTTTCTCGATATTTTGACCAAATAATTTTTATAAAACACAATTTACTATTTCAAAAATCTTTTAAAAACTACATTTGGCTCGTAAATATTAAATAATATTATATACGAGTTCATTTATCGAATTCGGTGGTCTCGAACCACAATTCCCGATATTACTGAAATTTGGGCTATTACAAGACCTAGCCCAATACCCAAAATAACCTAGCCCAAAACAACCAAAAAGATTTGAAACCCTAAAACCTAAACATGCTTGGCTGCCGCCCCAAGAGACCCCCAAAGCCGCACGCCACGCTCCACCACGGCCACCTTAGCATCCCACTCCATCACGCCACCGCGATCTTTGGCCGGACCTACAAACGTGTAGCAAGAAACAGTTGTAAACTAGGCTATAAAAGCCTCAAACAAACATGTAAATGGGATCCTTTTTTTTGAATATAGAATACAAATTAAAGGAAACAAAATAGAGTATAGAAACAGCAAATTTGCAAGTGAGATCTAAGGGAGAAAATTGATTTTAGAAGCAAACAAAAGGGTATTGTTTTAGTTTCGTTTTATTTTTTTATATTATTTATTTCTCATTTTTTTATTGTTTTTCTTTTTTTTTTTTCGATTTCAAAACTTATAATATACATATATTTTAAAAAGAAACATCTTATACCTTTTAAATTTTCTGGCCACCGTGCATGGTGGCCGGTGGCGGCGCGTGAGGCCTACGCGGTGGCCGGCCGGCGATCGAACCCTCGCCGGAGTCCTTGCTTGCAGAGAGAAAACAAAGGGGGAGGGGGTGTTTTGAAAGAAAGAAAGAAAAATGAAGTTTTTTTAAAAAATTTTGCTTTATATAGTATACCCAAAACGACGTAGTTTTGGCTTATGGCCCTAAGCACCAAAACGGAGCCGTTTTGCCTCCGACCCGGTTTTGACCCGACCCATGGCCTAGGATCCGCATGTTTTTAGACTGAGGGTCTATTTGCGCCCTCAGTCCTTCCGCTTTTGAGGCCATTTGCAATTGGGTCCTCTTCTATCTTTTCGTTATTTATAATTAGGCCCAAACTTTTTTAATTTCGTTGCACTTTAGTCCCGCATTAAACGCTGCACACTGGGCAAGGGGGATTTTTGCTATTTTGGTCCCCCTAGTTTGCATGCGCGCCCATTTGGGTCCTCCCTTGTCTCTTTTATTTTGATTTGCCCCCGAATTTTACTTTTTAATTCAATTAGGCCCTATTTCGATTATTTTAGAGACTTTTTTTTCCATAAAATTAATTATTTTTTTTAGTATTATTTTTTTATTTTATTATTACTATTTTATTATATTCTACTATTAATTTTAGTATTATTTTTTTTATCCTATTATTTGTTATACTATTTTTATTATACTACTATTTATTATTTCATTATATTATGTGTATATTACGTTTGTTTTACTATTTTTTTATATACTACTTATTTTAAATCATTATATTATTATTATTAATCTTTTTATATATTTTATTAAAAGTTCACTATTTTAAATATAGTTTATTATACCTATTATTTTTTTTTGTATTATTCTTACCGTTTACTATTACCTTTTTTTTTTACTATTATTTATACTTTTATATATATTTTTTGTTTCCCATTTAAATATAATTATTAATAGTCTTATCATGTTATTATATTATTTCTATTGTTTATAAAAATTACCACCGTTATTATTACCATTTTTTTACTATATTATTATTGTCATTTGTCTTAGTTTAGTATAGTTATTTTTTTATTTTCCTTTTATCACTGTGTTTAACATCATCATTGACATATTATTTTCATCTTCATTTATGTATTTTTTATATCGTTAATATCATTCTTGCTATGTTTATATGTTATTATATTTATTACTATTGTTATAATTATTATTAGTTTTCCTTATGTTTACTGCATTTTAGGTATTAATATATACACTGTCAAGTTTATTATATTATGATTTTTATATCGCATACTATCATTTTTCTCAAATTTTTAAATTTCTCAAATTCGTTTATCCAACGGTTTATTCTCAATTGTTTTCTAAAATAAAGGTAATGTTCGGTATTTAAAGAATTCAAAGGATCGCGCCCTAACGTACTGGGTGTCGCTTTCTTTGTTTATTTTGAATATCTGAATATCCTTTTATCGGTTCACTCTCAAGATTTTTAAAATAAAGGCAATGTCTGGTATTCATAGAACTCAAAGGATCGTGCCCTAACGTACTGGGTTTCACTTTCTTTGTTCGTTTGAATATTCGAATATCCTCTTAAAACTAAAGCATACGTTTTAAAAGCCAAAAAAGGAGGATCGTATGTTGAACTCTGTTCAAATCTTTAATTTTTGACATTTAAGATACCAATTAATCAATTAAGTACCGATTTTGGGCGTATCGAGGGTGCTAATCCTTCCTCGTACGTAATTGACTCCCGAGCCCATTTTCTTAAAATTCGTGGACCAAAATGTTTTATAAGGTGGCCCAATTACACCTCAAAAAGGATTGGTGGCGACTCCCAACTTTCGTTTTTAAAAGTCGATTCCCGTTTTCAAATTAAAAATGACTTTGACAGCTTGGCGACTCCGCTGGGGACTAATAAGAGAGTCGAGCTGTAAATTGATTATTTTCTGTCTTCTTGTCGACATTTGGAAATTTGGTTTTTTAAAAATACACGATCCTCGCATTACATTTTCCGTGGCTTTGTTGAATTTGCTCTATTTTGTTGAATGTTTTGATATGCTCTCGCATCATATTGCATGACCGTCATGGTCACACCTCTTAAGTGGGAGTGAGAAACTATGCTTTCGTGAGGTTTTCACCTTCGCATGGGCTAGGGGATCACTTCCGGGGTACATTCGTACTTATGTTTTCGTGAGGTTTTCACCTCCGCATGGGCATAAGGAAATGTATCCCCCTGAACTGAACTTGATCCATATGAACCTATAATGGGTGAGGATCGAGGAATCTGTTGGTTCATGTACCGTTACTCTAGAACTAAACCACATATAGTGAGCTGTAGGAACCCACCTTAGGTAGAATCACACCTAGCCCTAGTGGTTGCCCAAATAGGTGTTTGATAATTTCATAATTGCCTTGATTTCTATTCTTATGCATGATTCTGACTTGTTTTTTTCCTTTTTTTGTAATAGTAATTGCATAACATTTGCATCATAAAAAGAGGTGTCGATATACGGTTTGATTACTAGGAGAAAGTTTTACCATGAAAAATGAATTCCTTGATAAAGTGAAAGACAATGTGGTTGTCCAGAGATGGTCAGATGATGCACAGTTAGAGAAAGGTGACAGTTTGACAGAGGGGTACACGTCAAAATTATGGGACTTTACCCGTATTAGTGTGGTTCAGAATGATCTTCAGGAGCTGAAAGAGTTGTGGAGTCGCTGGGATGATGAGATGAAGCAGCTACTCTACTGTAATTATGGTGATATTTCTTATCTCCTCGATATTAAGGTAGATAGGCATTTGTTCTGAGCCATGGCTCAATTTTGGAATTTCGCCTACAATTGTTTTACTTTCGGAAAGGTGGATCCAGCGCCTACTGTCGAGGAATATACGACTTTGCTCCATTGTCCGAGGTTTCAAACTGATAAGATTTATTCTAGAGCTGTCAATATCCCAACCTTTGTTAAGAGGTTAATGAACATCACTGGGATGAGTGAGCAGTAGGTTGCAGCTCGAGTCCAGCAGAAAGGCAATGGAAAGTGCATCCCTTGGGAAAATCTAAGAGATCTGATCCTGACACACCCTGATATGAAGAAAAAAGTCGATGTCTTTGCCTTGAGCGTTTATGGTTTAGTGATCTTCCCTAAGGCTTTAAGGCATGTAGATGAAGCGGTCGCCGATCTATTTGACCGACTCGGTAAGGGAGTCACTCATGTTCCTGCAATCTTAGCTGAGACTTTCAGATCTTTGAGTGCATGTCGGAGAGCAAGTGAAGGCAGGTTTATTGGATGTGCACAGCTTTTGTTAGTATGGTTTCATAGCCACTTCTGGAAGATGGAAAAGCCCTCTTACCGACCTTTTCTCGGAGACTACTCGCCTTTGAATGAGATAGTGGCTACATCAAGGAGAGATGACATAACAGAGGAAAAATGGATGGCGATACTTCAAAATCTCCAAGTGGAGGATATCGAATGGAAAGCCCCTTGGATGGTTTCCGATGAGATTCTTTATCGATGTGGGAGTTATGATTGGGTCCCTTTGCTGGGGATCTGGGGAGCTGTTGGGTACGCCCCTCTTCTTGTATTGAGGCAATATAGATCGAGACAGTTTATACCGATGACACATGGGCTAGCTCAGAGTGGGTTCTCGTATGGGGAGAAGGACTCCAAGAAGAAGAGTCGCGAAATTTATAATGCTTGGAACCAAACCTGTCGGATAAAAAGAGTTGCTGTAAATCTAATGATGACACCTGAGTATAATGAATGGTAGAGTAGAAGGGTTAACGACAATATCCCGAGGCCGAATTTAGAAGAGGCTCGACCAATAGAGGAATATTTATGAGTGGTCCCCCCCGAGCTGGAAATCATAAAGTAAGACTTTGAAAAGAAAACCTCGGAGTTAGAAAAGAAAATAGAACAGTTGAAGGAAGAAAAATGTACTTGAAGCTAGACGTGGATCTTCAAAAATCTGAGGCTAAGAATTTGAGAAAGAGAAAGAGAAAGGTTGAAGAGGACCTGGACAGTCTGAAGATTGATTACACGCAGCTACATAAGTCAGTGAGGAATTCTGGCCTGGGTAAAATGTCTGAACAGTGGAAGCAAGAAGTCCAAGAGGAAAAGGCTAGGGTGATTGGTGGGAAAGAAAGTTCCATGCCGCCCAGGCTCGAGAAGTTACTTTTAAAGAGAGTTTGGATGATAGCCAAAATGAAAAGGAGATGTTAAGAGCTCGAGTGGCGGAGTTAGAGATGGCACTTCAGCAGCATCGGAGTCATAACTCAGTGATGGAATTAAGAGTTAGCCTAAGTAAGATCAAGGATCTGAAGGGAAAAGTAGAAGAACTTGAAACTGTACTTCAGAATTGTGAGCATCAAATTGAAGCACTAGATGCAAATAATGAGCAGCTAGGGGAGCAACTTCACCGATCACAGGATTAGGTCCGAGATAGGGATTACCTCATGGACGAAACTATAGCTCAGATACGAGAGGTAGCTGAACATTTACAGACTTTAGCAGTTCAAGCAGATGTACTAAGTGTCAAATATGAGTCAGAGTCAGCTCGGGGGCGAGAGTTGGCCTCCCTTCTTAGGAGAGTGAAAGCTTTAGATGTTAGAGCAAGACCGTATATGTAATTCATTTTATGTAAAAGATTTTATTTTTCAGTAAAATTTTCTAGATGGAATTGAATTTGAATCGACGTTTGCTTTTGCATTCATGTCATGCATTTGTATTGCATAGCATCATATACATTAAATTTCACGAAGGAACCTTATTAATTAGTGGAAGTTCTATCTAGTTACCTTGGAACATCACTACTATACTCGAAGAAAAATGAAGGCAATGGATTAAAGGTTGGAAAAGTTAGAGCAGATGCAAAAGGACATGCAGGATCAGCTGCAAGCTCAGATGCAAGAACAGTTGGCAAAGATCCAACAAGATATGATGGACCAAATGCTGGAGTCCCAGAGAAGCATGATGAGCCAGTTAACACAACTGTTAACTGGAGGGCCTGATAAAGGGAAAGACTCTATGGGTGATACTGGTGACAATAATGAAGACTCTACATATCCTCCTGGCTTTGCCCCGACAAGTGTCCAATTGCCAAAGGTGTTTGTTAATATTAGACCTCAGTATCAATCTGGTACTTCGGCACCAATAAATTTTCCAACAGGTTCAAGCTCCAATCTTGGAGACAATCAGGCAAACCCCCATGTCCCTTATTTTGATGATGCAGCAGAGGTGGAAAAGGCAAAGGCTGAACTCCCAAAATAATTTGAGGATCAATGCAAATGGTTAGAGGAAAAATTCAAGGAGTTAGAGAATGCTGATCACTACTGCGGAGTCGATGCAAAAGAACTGAGTTTGGTCCCAGACTTAATACTTCCCCCGAAGTTTAAAATGCCAGAATTTGAAAGATATAACGGAACTAGTTGCCCTGAGGCTCACATTACGATGTTTTGTCGAAGGATGACGGGGTATGTCAACAACGATCAACTGTTGATCCACTGTTTTCAAGACAGTTTGAGTGGGGCTGCAGCGAAATGGTATAATCAATTGAGTAGGACCTAGGTCAAGTCATGGAAAGACCTAGCTCAGGCTTTCATGAAGCAGTACGGCCATATAACGGATATAGTACCTGACCGGATCACGCTCTAGAATATGGAGAAGAAGTCAAGCGAAAGCTTCCGGCAGTATGCTCAGAGGTGGAGAGAAGTCGCTACACAGGTCCAACAATCGCTGTTAGAAAAAGAAACAACTATGCTCTTCATCAATACATTGAAGGCGTCTTTCATTACTCACATGTTAGGTAACGCAACCAAGAGTTTTGCGGATATAGTAATGTCTGGCGAAATGATAGAAAATGCCATAAGGTCTGGTAAGATAGAAGTGGGGGAAAGTACGAGAAGGTCGGCCCCGAAGAAAAGAGAGAATGAAGTTGGTAATGTGAGCTCAGGCTACTCAAAGCATGTCACGGTTAGTCAGTCAAGAACGGTAGTTACAGGCTAGCAGGCCTTACCAAGGCGAGAGCCAAACACGAGGCAGAATACAGAAAAATTCCAGTTTACTCCCATACCAGTGACGTATGGAGAGTTGTACAAAAGTCTATTCAATACGCACGTAGTGACCCCTTTCCACTTGGAACCATTGCGGCCCCCATACCCTAAGTGGTACGACGCGAATGCTCAGTGTGAATACCACACATGGATTACAGGGCACTCAATAGAAAATTATACCTTATTCAAAAGATGCGTCGAAAGGCTTATTAAGGCAGGTGTTGTGAAATTCGATGATACACCTGGTACAGAAAATCCATTGCCCAGTCATACCGATAAAGGGGTAAACGCGATAATTAAAAACTTGGGGAGGAAAGTCAAGCTGGATATCGCGGAGGTGAGAACCCCATTAAAGCTAGTTTGGAAGGAAATGCAAAAAAGAGGTTTAGTCCCTCAAGGGTTGGGGGATAAAGTCCAAGATACACGGAACTACTGTGAGTTCCATCATTAGAAGGATCACGAGATCTAGAATTGTACTGAATTCAGGGCCCTAGTACAGGGTCTAATGGATAATAGGGAGTTAGAGTTCTTCGAGCTTGTCAAAGAGGATAATGTATGCTCTCTAAGAGGAGAGTCAAGCGAAGAAAGCTGTAGAGACAATTGTCCAGTGATAATTATCTCAAAGCCCAGAATCAGTGAAATAGAAGCAAGGGCTACACCAAGAGTTATAATCCAAAAACTAGTAGCTTTCCCTTATAAGGATAGCCATAGGGTGCCTTAGAATTATAACTGTAGTATAACAGTACCAGAGGAGGAGGGTTCGGTTAACACGCCAAACACAGAAGCCGAACCAGCAAAAGGGAAACCTGTCGTGCTCAAACAAGAAGGAGGGAAATCAGAACCACTGGTTAATAAGCCAGTAAGGGAAAATGAAGCCAAGGAGTTCTTGAAGTTCCTAAGACACAGCGAATATAGTGTCGTGGAACAACTACACTAACAACTGGATCGCATATCTGTATTGGCTCTACTGTTAAATTTGGAGGTCCATCACAACGCGCTGATGAAGGTGTTGAATGAAACTTATGTCGCGAATGAAATTTCTATTAACAAATTGGACCGCCTCGTCAGTAACATAAGTACTGACAACTTCATCTCCTTCAGCGATGATGAGATACCACCAGGGGGCATGGGTTCTACTAAGGCTCTGCACGTCACTACCCGTTGCAAGGGGTATACGTTACCCGGGGTACTGATTGATAATGGATCCGCACTGAATGTCATGCCTTGGTCTACCTTAAATCGTTTGCCTATAGACAGCTCTCACATGAAGACATGTCAAAACATAGTGAGAGCGTTTGACGGCACAGAAAGGAAAGTGATGGGAAGGATAGAGATACCTCTCCAGATTGGCCCAAACACGTACGAGGTAGATTTTCTCGTGATGGATATTAAGCCTTCCTATAACTGTCTATTAGGAAGACCTTGGAAACACTTAGCTAGGGCAGTACCATCCTCGTTGCATCAGAAGCTGAAGTTGGTTACGGAGGGCCGGCTAGTAACGATAAATGCAGAGGAGGACATTATTATGTTGGTTACCAGTGATGCGCCCTACGTGGAGAATGATACTGAAGCAGTTGAATATTCATTTCAATCGCTAAAGTTTGTGAATGCAACATTTATAACTGAGGGAAGCAGGATTCCAATGCCTAAGCTATCAGGGGCTACGAAGATGAGCTTGCAGCTGACAGTTGGGAAAGGAGCATTACTCGGAAGAGGACTCGGGAAGTACCTTTATGGACAAGTTAAAGTGCCAGTCGTGGTTGGCAAGTGGGATCGCTTCGGTTTGGGATTTAGGCCAGATGCAAGCCAAATAAAGAAGGAGTTTGAAAGGAAACAAGAACAGCGGAGAGCAAGATTAAGTGGGGCAGAAGTCAAGTGGGAACCCATGAACTTCCCCCACATTTCCCGAACGTTTGTATCGGGAGGGTTTATTCATTCCATACAGAAGAAGGTGAAAGAAGCAATGGCTGAAGATGCGATGGGAATCTGGAGCATCAACGCCACGTTAGAAGATGAATCAAATGAAGGAAATTTATCGGGCATTCGCCCGTATGAGCCTGGGAGTGTTTTGGATAACTAGACTATGGAAGAAATTCCTGTAATCTTTAGAGCTCACACAGAATAATATTCAAAACCCATTTGTTGTCCTCTAGCCTAGGGACAATAAGAATCTTTTGTGAAATAGGCTCATGTTCAAACATCGTTATTTTCAATAAAATACATTTTCATATATCAGCTCCAGCAATCATTATTATTTTTTTCCTTTTCATTTCATACACAATCATACCACACAAAGGAATTATTCATTTTTGTTTTCTTTGGGTATCCTCTTATACTCATAATAGGCCCCCGGATGTCAACGGTATGAGTAATGCTGACACTAGCCCAGAATCTCCTTTTGAGCGAAACATGTGCTTTGAGGGATCTCAGGATTTTAAAGATGACGAGGATTGTGGTTTATCTCCAGACTTGTTAAGGATGGTAGAGCAGGAAGAGATGCAGATTTTGCCACACAAGGAGACCATTGAAATTTTAACCCTAGAAGAAAGGAAATAAGTGAAAATTGGCACTTACGTTAACGAGAGAACAAGGCAGGACCTCGTTGAGCTATTACAGGAATTCAATGACGTTTTTGCATGGTCATACCAGGATATGCCTAGTCTAAGTACCGATATCGTAGTGCACCGTGTCTCTACGAAAGAAGAGTACAGGCCAGTTCAGTAGAAGTTCCGAAGAATGAGACCCGATGTAACAATGAAAATAAAGAAAGAGGTCTAGAAGCAGTTTGATGCCGGTTTCTTACAGGTGGTTAAATACTCGAAATGGGTGGCTAACGTCGTCCCTGTCCCTAAGAAAGATGGGAAAGTGCGGATGTGTGTAGATTACAGAGATCTAAACAAGGCCAGCCCAAAAGATAACTTTCCATTGCCTCACATTGATGCCCTAGTGGATAATACGGCAGGCTTCTCACTGTTCTCCTTTATGGATGGTTTCTCCGGGTACAATCAGATTAAGATGCATCCTGAAGATATGGAAAAAACTACGTTCATAACTTTATGGGGGACATTTTGCTACAATGTGATGCTATTCGGGTTGAAGAATGCGGGGGCAACGTACCAAAGAGCCATGGTAACCTTGTTTCATGACATAATGCACAAAGAGATCGAGGTTTACATTGACGACATGATCGCAAAATCCTGAACTGAGGAAGAACATGTGCGAGTTTTGAGAAAATTGTTCCTGAAGTTGAGAAAATTCCAATTAAAGCTCAATCCGTCAAAATACACCTTTGGAGCTAGGTCAGGAAAGTTACTCGGCTTCGTAGTCAGCGAGAAGAGAATAGAAGTCGACCCTGATAAAGTCAAGGCTATACAGCAGCTGCTTCCACCACGAACTCAGAAAGAAGTCCAAGGTTTCCTGGGGAGACTAAACTACATCGCTCAGTTTATCTCGTAGCTGACTGAGAGGTGTGACCCCATATTCCTCTTTCTTAAAAAGCACAATCCTGGGGTATGAGATGATGAATGCCAGAAAACTTTTGAAAAGGTTAAGCAATATTTGTCCAGTCCTCCAATGCTAACACCACCTAGCCCTGGTAGACCATTGATACTGTATTTAACAGTATTCGATAATTCAATGGGATGTATACTTGGCCAACACGATGAGACCGGGAGAAAAAAAACGATATATTACCTCAGTAAAAAATTCACTGAGTGTGAAATAAGGTACCCGCCAATTGAGAAGCTATGCTGTGCTTTGGTTTGGACAACACGAAAGTTGAGGCAATATATGTTATACCATACGACCTGGTTAATCTCGAAGTTAGACCCTCTCAAATACATGATGGAGTCAACTGCTTTAAATGGAAGAATGACCCGATGACAGATTCTGCTCTCAGAATTTGACATAGTCTATGTAAACCAAAAAGCTGTGAAGGGGAGTGCAATAGCAGACTTCCTAGCCAGTAGAGCTTTGGAGGACGATGAACCCTTGAATTTCAATTTCCTAATGAAGATCTAATGTATGTAACAATCGCTGAAGGAGACATGCTGAAGATCATTTATGGAAATTAAATTTTGACGGAGCATCAAATGCCGTTAGAAATGGAGTTGGGGCAGTACTGATATCCCCAAATGAAGATTATTATCCATTCACTTGCAAGCTAGACTTTGACTACACAAATAACATGACAGAATACGAAGCATGTATCATGGGAATTCGGGCAGATATAGATCGCGAAATCAAGGTACTAGAAGTATACGGGGACTCTGCATTGGTAATCTATCAGCTAAAATGCGAGTGAGAAACGAGAGATCCCAAATTGATTAGTTATCGAAAGTTAATTCTAGGGTTAATTGATGAGTTTGATGATATCACTTTCCATTACCTCTCGTGAGACGAAAATCAGATGGCTGACGCCTTAGCTACACTAGCTTCCATGATCAAAGTAAATGAACAGGAGGGTATGAAGCCAATTCAGATGAGTATTTGTGAGGCTCCAGCTCACTGCTGTAATATCGATGAAGAGGAAGAGAGAGATTATCATCATTGGTATCATGATATCCTACAATATATGAAGAGTCGTGCGTACCCAGATCAAGTAACCGAAAATGATAAAAGAACATTGAGGAGGTTAGCCAGTGACTATGCCTTAGACGGTGAGGTCCTATATAAGAAGAGAAAGGATCAGATGTTGCTAAGATGTGTTGATGATGTTAAGACAAAGAGAATTCTGGAGGAAGTCCATGATGGTGTCTGTGAGACACATGCCAATGGTTTCACAATGGCTCGACAAATAATGAGATTCGGATATTACTGGTCCACGATGGAAGGAGATTGCATCAGTTACGCCAAGAAGTGCCATAAGTGCCAAATCTATGGAGACAAAATCCATGTACCTCCTTCACCCCTTCATGTCATGACTTCCCCATGGCCTTTCTCAATGTGGGGCATGGGCGGCATTGGGCCGATTTCACCAAAGGCTTCTAATGGGCATCGATTCATTTCCGTGATCATTGATTACTTTACCAAATGGGTAGAGGCTGCTTCGTACGCCAATGTCACAAAGTCAGCAGTCAGTAAGTTCCTGAAGAAGAAAATCATATGTCGTTATGGTATGCCGGAAAGGATCGTATCTGACAACGCGTTGATCTGAACAATAGCGCGATAGCGAAAGTCTGCAGTCAGTTCAACATTAAGCATCACAATTCGTCATCATACCGCCCGAAAATGAATAGGGTAGTGGAGGCAGCTAATAAGAATATCAAGAAGATTGTGGGGAAGATGGTTGAGACTTACAAAGATTGGCATGAAAAGCTCCCATTGGCCCTTTATGCTTATCGGACATCTGTCAGAACTTCTATTGGGGCATCACATTTCTCATTGGTTTATGGGATGGAGGCAGTTCTACCCATTGAAGTCGAAATCCCTTCTCTCCGGGTTTTATCAGAGCTGAAGTTGGACGAAGCAGAATGGATCCAATCTCGTTACGATCAACTAAACTTGATTGAAGAAAAGAGACTGAAAGCTATTCGTCATGGTCAAATGTACCAGAAGAGAATGATGCGAGCTTACAATAAGAAAGTTCGCCCCAGGGTATTCTATGAGGGAGACTTAGTATTGAAAATGATTCTTCCTATGCAAAAGGATTTCAGGGGGAAATGGATACCAAATTGAGAGGGACCCTATGTGGTAAAAAAGACTTTCTCTGGAGGGGCATTGATACTAACAGAGAGGGATGGCAAGAGCCTGCCTAACCCGGTAAATTCTGATTCAGTCAAAAGATACTTTGCTTGAAGCAGTTGAGGTGAAAACCCGTAGAGGGCGCCTAAAAAAAAAAGGAGAGGCCAAGGTGAAAACCCGTAAAGGGCGCATTGAGACCAAAGGGGTTTTGAATTGAAAACCCGCAAAGGACAATTCAAATTTTGATCCAGACTGGGGCAAGTGATAGTCTCGCTATACTTGAGCCGACAAAGAAGGGATGGGCTACATCTTAGGGTATCGACAAAATACTATAGATCCCTTAAGCACATGCCAAGCTTAAAATGGTCATCGAGAAGTTTGTGCAGAGAAACTCAAACTGCAAAATCTGGGGCACCTATTTGTTCCTTTTATCCATTTTTTGTAGTTCAAATAATTAATGATTTCCTTGTTTAGTACATCTTTCGTGAGTTTTGACTCAAATAAATTTCAGTTATACCTACCCATATATTTTCTTTCGAAGCATTTTATATTGAAATAATGATTAATGAACTAACAATGCTCACAGAAAAAGTTTTACGTATTACTCTGAATGGGTTCTAAATAAAATAAGAACCTGAAACAGGACAATTATTTAGAACTCACCGAGCTTAAAATGGCTAGGAACGTGTGAGGGATAAGGAATTAACCGCATCTTCAGGTCTCCTGTTATCAAGCTGAACAAGAAGACACACGTTATGGATGTTACCTTTAGTAAACAGCGAGTGATAACAACCCAAAATGGATCATTCTCATGACATTTTGCATTTTGTGCATTTAACATCCATAATACATGTAGTTAGGAGCATTTGACTCATATTAATCATAGCATCCTAATCATCTGGCATAAGTATATCACTCTTCTACAGATGAATTCCCTAGTGGACAATATAACAAGATTGATCAGGATTACAGATATCATCAGCCTTATCTTCACCGAGCAAGAGTGAATCAGGCTAAATACCAGATCTTATCTTCGCTGAGCAGGAGCGGAGCAGATTAAATTTTAGTGAATATTATCTCCACGTACCGGCGATGGAGTAGATTCCAATTATCAGCCTTATCTTTACTGAGCAGGAGTGAATCAGGCTAAATACCAGATCTTATCTTCGCTGAACAGGAGCGGAGCAGATCGAATTTTGGTGAATCTTATCTCCACATACCGAAGATGGAACAGATTCCAATCATCCGCCTTATCTTTACTGAGCAAGAGTGAATCAGGCTAAATACCAGATCTTATCTTCGCTGAGCAGAAGTGAAGCAGATCAAATTTTGGTGAATCTTATCTCCATGTATCGGCAATGGAGCAGATTTCAACCATCAGCCTTATCTTCACTGAGCAGGAGTGAATCAGGCTAAATACCAGATCTTATCTTCACTGAGCAGGAGTGAAGCAGATCAAATTTTGGTGAATCTTATCTCCACGTACCGGCGATGGAGTAGATTCCAATCATCAACCTTATCTTCACTGAGCAGGAGTGGAGCAGGCTAAACATACCAGATCTTATCTTCACTGAGCAGGAGTGAAGCAGATCAAATTTTGGTGAATCTTATCTCCATGTATCGGCAATGGAGCAGATTTCAACCATCAGCTTTATCTTCACTGAGCAGGAGTGGAGCAGGCTAAACATACCAGATCTTATCTTCACTGAGTAAGAGTGAAGCAGATCAAATTTTGGTAAATCTTATCTCCATGTATCGGCAATGGAGCAGATTTTAGCCACCAGCCTTATCTTCACTGAGCAGGAGTGGAACAGGCTAAATATAGCAGATCTTATCTTCACTGAGCAGGAGTGAACTAGATCAAATTTTGGTGAATCTTATCTCCATGTATCGGCAATGGAGTAGATTTTAGCCACCAGCCTTATCTTCCCTGAGCAGGAGTGGAGCAGGCTAAACATACAGATCTTATCTTCACTGAGCAGGAGTGAAACAGATCAAATTTTGGTGAATCTTATCTCTATGTATCGGCAATAGAGCAGATTTTAGCCACCGGCCTTATCTTCACTGAGTAGGAGTGGAGCAGGCTAAACATACAGATCTTATCTTCACTGAGCAAGAGTGAAACAGATCAAATTTTGGCGAATCTTATTTCCATGTATCGGCAATAGACCAGATTTTAGCCACTAACCTTATCTTCACTGAGTAGAAGTGAAGTAGGCTAAACATACTAGATCTTATCTTTACTGAGTAGGAGTACCACAGATCAAATTACAGCAGATCTTATCTTTGCTGAGCAGGAGCGGAGCAAATCAAATTTCAGCGAATCCCACCCCACTGAACAGGAGTGGAATGGATCAAGTCTCAATAAATCGTATATCTACAAAGTAGCAATGGAGCATCTGGAAGCAATAAGATGCAGTGGGTTAGAACGAGGCTACTTGAAGAAAAGAGGCAATCAAGAAGTCAAGACATGACGGGGCCAGGCAAAATTGGCCCTTCTAGGTCTTTGCTCTATTTTCGTTGCACGATAATGAGCAAAAAGGGGCAGCTGTTGGACCAAATATTTTTCCTGGCCCAAAACTTATTAAAACACAACACAAGACCCAAAACAAAATTAAACCAACCCTAACCTAACTAGACCTAGCCCAATACCCAAAATAACCTAGCCCAAAACAACCAAAAAGATTTGAAACCCTAAAACCCAAACATGCTTGGCTGCCGCCCCTAGAGAACCCCAAAGCCGCACGCTACGCTCCACCACGGCCACCTTAGCATCCCACTCCATCACGCCACCTCAATCTTCAGTCGGACCTACAAACGTGTAGCAAGAAACAGTTGTAAACTAGGCTATAAAAGCCTCAAACAAACATGTAAAGGGGATCTTTTTTTTTTAATATAGAATACAAATTAAAGGAAACAAAATAGAGTATAGAAACAGCAAAATTGCAAGTGAGATTTAAGGGAGAAAATCGATTTTAGAAGCAAACAAAATGGTATTGTTTTAGTTTCGTTTTATATTTTTTATATTATTTATTTCTCATTTTTTTATTGTTTTTCTTTTTTTTTTTTCGATTTCAAAACTTATAATATACATATATTTTAAAAAGAAACATCTTATAAAAAAAATTTACCTTTTAAATTTTTCGGCCACCGTGCACGGTGGCCGGTGACGGCGCATGAGGCCCACGTGGTGGCCAGTCGGCGATCGGACCCTCGCCGGAGTCCCTGCTTGCAGAGAGAAAACAAAGGGGGAGGGGGTGTTTCGAAAGAAAGAAAGAAAAATGAAGTTTTTTTAAAAAATTTTGCTTTATATAGTATACCCAAAACGACGTAGTTTTGGCTTATGGCCCTAAGCACCAAAACGGCGCCGTTTTGCCTCCGACCTGATTTTGACCCGACCCATGGCCTAGGATCCGCGTGTTTTTGGACTGAGGGTCTATTTGTGCCCTCAGTCCTTCCGCTTTTGAGGCCATTTGCAATTGGGTCCTCTTCTATCTTTTCGTTATTTATAATTGGGCCCAATTTTTTTAATTTCTTGCACTTTAGTCCCGCATTAAACGCTGCACACTGGGCAAGGGGGATTTTTTCTATTTTGGTCCTCCTAGTTTGCATGCGCGCCCATTTGGGTCCTCCCTTGTCTCTTTTATTTCGATTTCGCCCTCAAATTTTGCTTTTTAATTCAATTAAGCCCTATTTCGATTATTTTAGAGACTTTTTTTTTTCCATAAAATTAATTATTTTTTTAGTATTATTATTTTTTATTTTATTATCAGTATTTTATTATATTCTACTATTAATTTTAGTATTATTTTTTTATCCTATTATTTGTTATACTATTTTTATTATACTACTATTTATTATTTCATTATATTATGTGTATATTACGTTTGTTTTACTATTTTTTTTATATACTACTTATTTTAAATCATTATATTATTATTATTAATCTTTTTATATATTTTATTAAAAGTTCACTATTTTAAATATAGTTTATTATACCTATTATTTTTTTTTGTATTATTCTTACCATTTACTATTACCTTTTTTTTACTATTATTTATACTTTTATATATTTTTTTTTGTTTCCCCTTTAAATATAATTATTAATAGTCTTATCATGTTATTATATTATTTCTATTGTTTTTAAAAATTACCACCGTTATTATTACCATTTTTTTACTATATTATTAATGTCATTTGTCTTAGTTTAGTATAGTTATTTTTTTATTTTCCTTTTATCACTGTGTTTAACATCTTCATTGACATATTATTTTCATCTCCATTTATGTATTTTTTATATCGTTAATATCATTCTTGCTATGTTTATATGTTATTATATTTATTACTATTGTTATAATTATTATTAGTTTTCCTTATGTTTACTGCATTTTAGGTATTAATATATACACTGTCAAGTTTATTATAATGTGATTTTTATATCGCATACTATCATTTTTCTCAAATTTTTAAATTTCCCAAATTCGTTTATCCAACGGTTTATTCTCAATTGTTTTCTAAAATAAAGGCAATGTTCGGTATTTAAAGAATTCAAAGGATCGCGCCCCAACGTACTGGGTGTCGCTTTCTTTGTTTATTTTGAATATCTGAATATCCTTTTATCGGTTCGCTCTCAAGATTTTTAAAATAAAGGCAATGTCCGGTATTCATAGAACTCAAAGGATCGTGCCCTAACGTACTGGGTTTCACTTTCTTTGTTCGTTTGAATATTCAAATATCCTCTTAAAACTAAAGCATAGGTTTTAAAAGTCAAAAAAGGAGGATCGTATTTTGAACTCTGTCCAAATCTTTAATTTTCGACATTTAAGATACCAATTAATCAATTAAGTACCGATTTTGGGCGTGTCGAGGGTGCTAATCCTTCCTCGTACGTAACTGACTCCTGAACCCGTTTTCTTAAAATTCATAGACCAAAATGTTTTATAAGGTGGCCCAATTACACCTCAAAAAGGATTGGTGGCGACTCTCAACTTTCATTTTTAAAAGTCAATTCCCGTTTTCAAATTAAAAATGGCTTCGACAGGTGTCATTAAATCATACGAAGTTTTCGGTGCAAGTCTATGATTTACCAATTGGACTGATGTCTGCATCACTGGTGAAGCAATTTGGGGATTTTTTGGGGAGATTTATGGATTATGATACTAATCAGTCATTTTCCGGTCATCGTTCCTATATGAGGATTCGGGTTTGTTTGGATGTAACGACACTATTGAAGCGTAAGAAGAAGATTCAGATAGGGGCTTCCACGGCTTATGCCCGGTTTAAATATGAAAAGCTAAGTTTATTTTGCTTTATATGTGGTAAACTGGGGCATGGGGAAAGTTACTGTCCTTTTCGATTAAAGATAGAACCTTCGAAAATTGTGTATGGTTGGGATTTGTCGTTAAGAGCTACACCAGGGCGGCGTAACACGGTGGCCAGTAGGTGGTTGCACGAAGCTGATGGCTCCCAATGTTTGATTTCGAGTACGGAAAGTGCTAATTGGAATAATATTAGTAATGGTGGATTTGATTCTGTACGAAGATTAGGGAAGAATTTAGGGGATCAGGCGTTAAATTCTAATGTTCCTTTTTTGGGATCAAATCTGCAGGTTTTAATGAATGAGGAAAATAGTGGTCGTGTAATGGGTAAGAGTCCAGTGATTGTTGATGGGTTGGTTAATGGGCCTATGGATAAGGTATTAGAAGAGGAAAATAATACAATGGCAGCATCAGAAGGAAAAAAAAAGACAGAGAATTGTGACAAGTCAGTTTGCTCTTTTGGATAGCAACATGGATAGTGACCATTTTGATTTAAGGCTAGCTCTGGTATGCAGAGCAGCCGAGAGCCATGAAAATACTAAGTTGGAACGTTTGTGGTTTGGGGAGGCCTCGAACGGTTGGAAGGCTCAAGAATAAGTTGAGAGCTATTAATCCCCGCATTCTATTTCTTATAGAAATAAAATTTTGTACAAAACGAATGGAAGCGGTCAGGTTGAAGTGTGGTTTTGAGAATGGGATTGATGTAGGGGCGGTGGGATCAAAAGGTGGGCTGTCATTGGGATGGAAAGGGAATTCTTTGGTGAGCCTTAGAAGTTTTTCCTCTTTTCATATTGACGTGGATATTCATGACTCTGAGAGTGGTGAGGACTGGTGGTTCACGGGTTTTTACGGGAATCCAGAAGAGAGACTTAGGGGTGCTTCTTGAGATCTTTTAAAACAATTAAGTTGGGACCATTTGATTCATTGGGTGCTGTTGGGTGATTTCAATGAAATTACATATTCTTTTGAGAAGAAAGGTGGTAGGCTTAGATCGGAACGTCAGATGAATGCTTTCCGATCAATTCTGGAAGATTGCAATCTCCATGATCTTGGTTTTGTTGGTAGATGGTTTACTTGGGAAAGGGAAAAATTTTTGGATACAAATATTCGAGAACGTCTGGATCGGGGTATGGCAACGTTAGATTGGATTAATTTTTTCCCTGGTTATCAGGTTCAACATTTGAATCATTCATTCTCTGATCATTGTCCGGTTCTCCTTGATACTATGAAGAATGGAGGGTGCGATCGTGGTAACAAAGAATAGATATTTCAGTTTGAAGCACAATGGTGTCTAGATGGTTCTTTTGAAGAGCTAGTTAAAAAATAGTGGGTTGACATTCCTGATAGTTTTTCGCAAAAGCTTGAGAAGTTGGGTTCTCGGATTCAGCACTGGAGTAAATCCCGAGCTAAGGAGGAAAGAAAGAATCGGGTGAATTTGGAAGACAGGCTACAATTTCTTTTCAATCAAGATCCGACGGATGAGAATCTTGCTGAAATCACTGATGTTGAAATGGGGCTTAATTTTGAAGCCGATAAAGAGGAGCTTCTATAGGAGCAGCGAGCTCGAATCAATTGGTTAAAACATGGTGTAGAAATACTAGCTATTTTCATAAAATGGCTGTTCATAGACAATTACGTAGCCGTATCACTGAGTTGGAGGATTGGAGTGGTAGGTGCTTCTCCTCGACAGAGGATTGTCTAAAACTAGCGACTGATTATTTTATTAGTCTATTTTCTGCATCTGAGGTGGGTTCTGATGATCATGTGTTGGGTTTAGTGGAGAAGAAAGTTACAGAGAGCATGAATAAATCTCTTCTTAAGAACTTTTCGGAAGTGGAATTTGTTTCGGCGGTAAAGATGATGGCACCATTAAAAACACCTAGAGTTGACGGATTTCCAGTTATGTTCTTCCAGAGATATTGGCATATTATTGGTCCGGAGATCTCCTCTTACTGTTTGTCTATTCTTAGGGGGGAATCTCAATTACAACATATCAACAGAACTCGTATTGTTTTGCTACCGAAAGTTGAGAAACCAAGATTTTTGTCACAATTTCGGCCTATAAGCCTCTGTAATGTTGTGTATAAAATCGTTGCAAAAGTAGTGGTGAATCGAATGAGTACTATTCTGGGGGATGTTATTGACGAAGCTCAAGAGGCTTTTATTCCAGGAAGGCTTATTTCGGATAACGTGTTAATCGCTTATGAGATTCTTCACACTTTAAAACGGAAGAAAAGGGGCAAGGCAGGGAATTTTGCACTTAAACTAGATATGAGTAAGGCGTATGATCATGTTGAGTGGGATTTCCTGGCTGGTATGATGACTAAACTGGGTTTTCATACGGATTGGATTGTTTTGGTTATGCGTTGTGTTTGCTCAGTATCCTATTCGGTGAGTCTCAATGGGGATTGTGGTGAGTGGTTTTCTCTATCGAGAGGACTTGGGCAGGAGGATCCTCTTAGTCCTTACCTGTTTCTCATTTGCGCTGAGGGTTTCTCTACTCTCATCAAGGAAGCAAAGCAAAAATGCCTTATGAAAGGTGCACCGATTGGTAGAGAGAGGTTGACAATCAATCATTTATTTTTTGCAGATGATTGCATCCTTTTTGGGGATGCTTCGTTCGAGGACGCGTATGTGGTTCGTGATGTTATTCGTGAATATGAGACGATTTCGGGACAACAGGTGAATTTTGATAAATCTCTTATTTATTTCGGAGCTAATGTGCAGTCATCGTGTAAGGAAAATATTGCTAACTTGTTGGGGGTTCGGATGGCTATAAGCCTAGAGAAATATTTGGGATTGCCCATGATGGCGGGTCGTAGGAAAACATGGGCTTTCTCTCTTTTTATTGATCGATTCAGAAAACGTGTTAAACGTTGGAGCTGTCGATTTTTATCAATAGGGAGGAATGAGGTTTTCATTAAGTCAGTTTTACAAGCCATCCCGCTTTATGTTATGCAGTGTTTTCTTCTTCCGAAATCGTTATATCGTAAACTTGAAGGAATTATGAATAAATTCTGGTGGACGAATAACAAAACTGCGAGGGGCATTCATTAGAGTACGTGAGACTTTCTCTGTCGCCCAAAATGCATGGGTGGAATGGGGTTTAAAAACTTGGTTTTGTTTAATCAGGCACTGTTAGCAAAGCAGGTTTGGCGCATTTTTTCAAAGCCTGATTGCCTCCTAGCTAAAGTACTTAAAGCCCGCTATTATCCAGGTACAGATATTTTTTTAGCAAGATTAGGTTCTTATCCTTCGTTTACCTGGAGAAGCATTTGCGGTGTCCGGGAGCTGATTAATGAAGGTTTGGTGTGGCGTGTAGGTAATGGTGAACAGATTAACATCTGGAATGATCCTTGGCTACCTGGAAGAGAGAACAACAGTATTTCAGTTGAGAAAATACTACCAAACTGGATAACAGTGAATCAGTTAATTTTACCTAAAACGCATACCTGGAACAAGGAACTTGTTCACAAAATTGTTGATCATGATACAACAGATCGCATTTTCTCTATACCTCTTTCTACTGCTAATTCGAAAGATACGATGGTTTGGAAACATGAGGGGTCTGGAGAATACACAGTCAAAAGTGGGTATAAGGCATTAACTAACGAGCCGTTGAAGGATTCTACATTGTCCGGTACTTCTAATGACTATGGGGATTTTTTCAAAACTCTATGGGGCTTGTACATTCCAGCAAAAATCAAAATACATGTTTGGAGAGCGATGAATGATCTGTTGCCTCATTTCTCTAATCTGATGCGGAGATCTTTAAGGAGTGAAGCTGTTTGTCCTTTGTGCAAAGCTGGTTTAGAGGATTCAGAGCATTTGTTGTGGTCGTGCAGTATTTTGCAATCTATGTGGGTCTCTCTATAAATTAAATCTCTGGTCTTTGAAGAGCAGTTGTATGGTAAGCAACATTTTGTTTCTACTTTTTTCTCTGCAAACGATCAACAGAAAGATGTTATGATAATTTCTATATAGAGTCTCTGGTATCGAAGGAATAAGTTAATACATGAAGGGGCTAAGCTGTCGTTTCAGGAGCTCTTGGGATTTATTAAAGGTTATGGTCGAGAGCTTTCCCTGAGCCAAGAAAGGTTAGGTCTGTCACAAAGAAGCATGGCTAATGAGCTTTGGAGGCCTCCGGAGGTAGGGGTTATTAAGTTAAATTTTGACACAGCTTTTCAGAAAGATCAGCGTATTTCCGTGACAGCAGTTATCGCAAGAGATTCGACAGGAGAAATTATAGGGATGGAGACTTATCTGTTTACAGATGTGTGCGATGCATGTGTAGCTGAAGCTCGGGCTTGTGAAAGAGCGCTGCGATTTGCGTCTGAGAAAGGTTATCAGCGTATAGCTGTTGAAGGAGACTCTTTAACAGTTATTAAACACATTAAGAACAAAGACAATGACAGATCTATTCTTAGAGCATTAATCTATCAGATTAGATCTTTGGAAGAAAGGTTTGTTCATGTTTCTTACTCTTTTGTGCCTAGTTCTATTAATACAGTAGCTCACACGCTCTCGATGGAAGGTTGACGGAAGTAACTTTTTGGGGATTGGTCTGGTAGTATACTGGAATCTGTGAGGATTTTGGCAATGAATGACCGACTGGACTGGTTTCATCGGAACGATTTGTTTTTGTCTCCGCTTTGAACTTGGCGACGATTCGCTACATGTCCGTTTTGGATTTCAAAGCTTCGTTTCTTCTCTTATCTTCTCGAGCTTCATCAAAAATGAGAGGGGGAACGTTTTGATGGCTGATATCTGAGGTTTTCTTTGATGCTGTTTTGGTTCAAGGTTTATTTTTTTTTTTTGGGGTTTGATGTTTCCAGTTTCTCTTTTGCTTTATAGCTGGGTTTTGTTGGTTTTTTAACTTTTTAGTTTCTTTTGATTGTGACGTTTAATTTGTTTTGGCCTTGAGCATTGGGAATAATAATATCAGTCAGTATTATACGCTAAAAAAAACCAATAAAATTATGCTATAAGGGGATTTGAACTCAAACCAATTACATTAGTAAAACCTTCATTTTCGTTTTAAAAATTCATTGACAACCTATTGGTTTGGAACTTGATAGAAGATAAACTAAAATCTAAGTTTGATTTCCCATTTTTAAATCCATCTCATCATTTATTGCTTCTTTCCAAAAAATAGAGTATTGAGATTTCATTACCTCTTCAAATGTAATAGAACCAGATTTCGTATTATAACAATAGTGTAATTTTACATTTACCTTCTACAATGAACTTAATGAAATCTGGTCCAAAATTTTTAATCTTTTTAATCATTTTACTTCTTCTTAATTCTTAACAAGATTCATCTTAACAAGATTCATCGTTATTATCAACTTGTTCCAATGGAATCTCATTCTCATTTGAAGAATGAATTTATTGTTGTGGTTGTAATTATCTTGAAATAGAATTAAATCTATTTTCATCAAAAATAGCATCTCTTGGTTCAATAACAATATTAATTGAAATTGAATCATTTGGTTCAATTATCATGAACCTATATGCCTTGCTTTTATGTGCATATTCTATAAATATGCATTCAATTTTTCTTTCACTTAATTTTTTACGTTTAGGTGTTGAAACTTTGATAATAACTCTACATTCCCAACCTTTCAAAAAATTTAAGGTTTTGTTTCTTTTTCTTCTATTATTCATAAGGGGTTATTTTAGTTTCCTTATTAGGAACTCTATTTAACATGTGACAAGTTGTTAGAACAACTTCTTCCCTAAAAACCTTATCCAAGACTTAAATATGACCAATTCAGCACTTCTCCACTTCTAACCGATTTTAAGCACTTGATAAATGATTCACACTGAAGTTCAACTTTAAAATTATAAAATTTAAATTTATAAAGTGCTTCATCTTTTAAGTGCAATAAATATACATAGCAATATCTAGAATAATCATCAATAAAAGTAACAAAATATTTCTTTCCACCTAATGAAGGAGTATTATGCATGTCACATAAATCACTATGTATTAAATCAAACATTTTTATTTTCCTTTTAATTTTAGGGAAAGAATTTCTAGTAATTTTGGTAAACATACATGTATTGCATTTTTCAATATTATTATTAAAAATAGGAATTAAATTTAACTTATGCATATTATTCAATTTTCTATAATTCAAATGACCTAATTTATAATGCCATAAACAAGAAGATTCAATCATATAAGCAACAACACTATTTTTATTCTTATTAATAATATTGAGTTTGAATAAATCCTCATAAATATACACTTTCCCCACAAAAATTCCTCCCTTAGACAAAATATACTTATCTACCTCAAAAATAAATTTGAAACCAAACTTATTCAACAAACTTCTAGACACTAAATTCTTCCTAACTTCTAGTACATAATATACATCATTTAAGGTTAAAACCTTTCCAGAAGTGAATTGTAGTTCAATAGACCATTTGCCTCTGATTGCTACGGTGGAAGAATTTCCCATGTATAGGTCATTGTCATATTTGCATTGTGTGAACTTTGTGAACATGCTTTTATTTTTGCACACATGTTTGGTTGCTCCAGTATCAATCCACCATACATTATCATCTTGTACCATATTAAGTTTAGAAATAATGGCAACAAATTTTTCATTATTATCAGCCTTAAAAGAAGATTTCTTCTTTAACAATCGAAATTCATTCTTGAAATGTCCCGACTTGCCACAATGGTAACAAGAGCCTTTTTGTTTCTTTTTGAACTTAGGTACTCTAACAGTCTGTATGAACTTTCTCTTGGATGGTTTAGTAGTTTGTATTTTCTTCTTAACATGTACTTTGGTATTTTCAGAATTTAGGTTTTGATCTTGTTTTTGATATTTTTCTTTAGTATGAAGGTGATTTGTCAAAGCCTTAAAGTCTTTCCAAGATGGATGAAGTTTATCTATTATGAAGGATACAACAATCATTTCATTCATTTTCATATTATATTGCTTAAACTGATTCAACATTTTTTTCAATATCACGAAATTGTTCCATAATAGAACGACCATCAATCATTTGATAATTATTAAAACGACTTATACAAAATTTCTTACTTGTAGTATCTTCATTCATGTATTTTGTCTCTAATTTGTCCCGTAATTCTTTAGCGGTGACCTCGTTTTAGTAGGTGTTGAACAAACAATTGGATAAACCATTCAATATGTGGCCTATGCACATGTAATCAGCATTGTCCCCTTTTTGTCTTTCTTAGGTTGCAGTAATAAATTCATTTTCATTCTTAGAGTACTCAAAACACAGGCAATCTTCAAAGTTAATAATAAGAAGTACATCTTTTTCTGCCATCATTAGAAATTGTCACCATCAAACCGACCAAGCTTGACAAATTTAGAAGCCAACTCCTTTAATGTTCCACTTTCATAGAGACATCTTTTAACATGTGTCTTTTCTAAATAATATCTTTAAAAGAGATATAATTATTCATCTAATATCATAACTATTTTCATTTATAGTTATTGAAACACTACAAATATTGTTGAAAATGTTCCAACAACATAACTTTTATATTTTAACTTACTCCTCCAAAAATTAAATCCTTTTTTAGTGATTTCATTTTTTTTATGCATATTTGATAATCTAAAATTAAAATAATTTGATAGAATCTTTTTAAAAAAAAATATAAAAAAAAGTAGTTAAACAACCACTTATCACTTAATAGATAATATTTTTTATTATTTCAGTTTTACTTTATTTATTTTAATATTATATTATCATATAAAAAATTTACATTTAAAATTTGATTTTTTTATTTAAAATAATGTGAAATATTTAAAAAATAAGGATAAGTGTATAATATATATATATTTTTTATAATTTAAAATATATATTTATCAAATAATATAATTATATTCTATAATTAATTTTAAGTAATATATCAAACAAATCTTATATCTTAAATTCAATACTTAATTTTTCAACACTTATCTTTTCAACGCTTAATTTTTTAATTTATCAAACAATACATTAATTTTAATGCTTTTGTTTTAACTATTTTTAATTATAATTAAAAATAAAATATAATCATTTAAATAAATTTATATTTTTAAAATTTATATTTTTATATAAATATATTTTATGAACATGTAATTGATATACATATAGATGCATATTATATGTGTTTTAACAAATTTTAAAAATATAAATCCTTTATCATTTCACTTACATTTGCATATTTAAAAATCTTACTTTTCTCTAAAAAAAAAAAAAAATCTATATTTATGCTTCAAATGATTGCACATTCAAGGCAATTAAACCTTGGTTTAAAAAAAAATTTTCCCTTTCGAATGGGATGTCAGTTACGTTATCTTCCCAATCCCAATTACATTTTGAAAACGTAAAATCTACACCGTTAAGAGGAAATCACAATCTTCTCAATACAATAACAAGGCTTTTAAGGCTTAATTATTTTCTATTTCGAGAAGAGTAAAGATTCCAGATTTTCTTGCCAGGAAAAACAAAGGAAAATTCATTCAAAATTTTTATTTAAAAATAGCCACTCTAACTATATTGCCCTTCTCCTTACTGTCTTAGGTTCTCAAAGTTCCAATGGGAGATGATCTCAATGTCCCGGTATTCATCTTTTTCTTTGTATGTATGTATGTATGTATGTATGTATGTGTTTAATACCCGTGATATCTTTTTCATGGTTTTACTTATTTTTCAATTACTTTTCAGACTTGTGTTCTTAAAGTGAATATCCAATGTTGTGCAACATGTCCCAAGAAAGTGAAGAAAAAGTTGCAGAAAATCAATGGTATGCTTCCTCCGTGAAAGACTCGTTATTTCATCTTTTGAATCCTGTCTAGAAATTGAATGAGGAACTGGTGTCAATTGAAGACTTAAACACAAGTTCATCGTCATGGTTCAATCGAACCACAAGACCAACATCTTTAGAAATACTTTCTGATCTTTGTTTACTTGATTTTTGTCATGTAGAGGTGTATGATATTGACATGGACACCAAAAATGGGCTTGTTTCGGTTCGGGGCATCATCGAACCCTCTATTCTCATTCAGACAATAGCAGAAAAGGTTGGCAAAAAAGCAGAGGTTTGCTCCTACGAGAGGAACCCCAAGATTCAAAGCGACTTGCTAGACCAAGACATTCGTCGGACCGGTCGTAAATACGAGGAAAAGAACCAAACAAGTTCTTTTACTGATGAATGTAATGTTCGTAATAAAGCTAAGGACCCTATTTCAGAAGTTTCCAAAGGCTCACATTCTAGGCACCACCCACAACATGACGTGAGAAAGAAGAAACGAGGCTTTGCTAGTTGGCTTGGCAAGAAGAGTAATGGAGGAGGCGCGAGGCTGCTGACGCCATCGTCAGCACCGTCGCTACCACCGTCATCATAAGCAGCTGACATGTCCTTATGATTACTATGATGATATAATGTTAATGCTTGCAGTATAAAATGAGATGATGTTGAATTGATTTATGATCGACAGATGCATGGGTGCATTCACAAAGTAACATAGTTGCATGTTCTTCATCCAAATATATCCAATATATACTATATATCTATGGATGAACAATATGAATATCAAACAGAGCCTCTAAAATAATTACATGATGCATGATGAACAATACTTGAGGAGTTCCCTAATCATGTCTGCTGCATGATACATGCATATATATATATATATACATCCAAAGTTGATTCTCCTTAATTTTATTCTCAAAAAGTAAAGTTGTCTTTTAAGTTCCACTACAAGAAATAGAACACCCAAGATTTAATTCTCATCGTGTGGTTGATTGTACGAGAAGGAAGCTAGCTTTATTTGATTTTGAAAAGCAGAATAAAAAATTAAGCCTCAAAAAATTACAGAAAGTAAGCAACACCCCAAAACCAGATGAAAAAATAATAAGTAGCCCCAGAATTTGTATAATCTAGTCAAAAGCAAAGCACAAATCCTTTCACACATATTCCTCGAATCTAAAAAGAAAAAGGTAGAAACCCAAAGATATTTTTGTTCCCCATTTTTTGTATTGTGTTTCAATCAGGTTTCCTTACTGACTTCACTGTAAATACTTGGTAAAATCATACTCCATTGCACCACGACCTTCTGGTTGCAGTTTGCAGTGGCTGTCAGGCGGCATGGCGGTGTCTATACAGGCGAAGGGTACTACTGTTTGGGACTGGGTACTGGAGTACACTAAGTCTGCTCAGGAAAAGAACAGTGACCCACTTCTATGGGCGGTTCAACTCGGTTCTAGCCTTAACTCGGCTGGGGTTTCTTTGCCTTCAATCGACCTAGCTCACCTCCTTGTCTCCTACATATGCTGGGATAATCACTTGCCTATAGCGTGGAAGTTCCTAGAGAAGGCCCTGACTGTCAAAATCGTTCCTCCTATGCTCGTTCTCGCCCTGCTCTCTTCCAGGTCCACTTCCCTGATTTTGTTTTAATGTTATATATATATATATATATATATAGACAGGGTAGGTGATATTTATGACCATATTGAAGTTGATAGTATAGCGTATAGTGCAGTTGTAGAAATAAGATAAGTGTTGTTGTGTATTGACAGAGCTAATGGGTGGCCAAGGTAAGTTGTTATGATGATATCATACATTCAAAGGACCTATGTGTAAAAACTGTATTTCATTCATAGTCTTTCTTTGAATTGATTGCCTTATTTAATCCATGTAAAAGAAATGCTAATGCCAAAAACTCATAATCCTGTTTCGTCATCTGAGGTTAAAAATTTACATATAGTATTTGGTTCTGTTTTGTTTCCTTGTCCAGTGTCCTTATACCTGTAAGTGTTCCAAAAGGTTGTTTCTTTGATGCCCTTTGCTAGTGATTGACATAAACTTTGAGGATATATGACATTGTGATATGGACTTGTGTTTGAGCATCGGATATGAGGATATAAGTATGTATATGGTTAGAATTTTCTAAGTTTTTCCTTGTACTTAGAGAATCCTTGAAGGTCATATCCCTATATCCACGTGTCAGACACAAGTACTTCAAGAAAAATAAAGAGTCCGAGCAACACAAGATGTGTGTTTGTCACTTCTGGTTTTGAAAGAAATTTTCTGCTTGATGGGTATTTTATGTTAGATTCTGACCATTAAATGGCTATCTTTTCTGTTTTTCTCGCATACATTTAAGTCCTCCACCGGGATATGTTATCTGATAATGGGTGGGCTGTGAAATCATGACTTCACTTGGATGGTGCCTACTATGTTATATTTCTTTTACTTAAACTGACTATAGTTGTTGTCTATGATAGGGTCATTCCAAATCGTAAGTTTCACCCAGCAGCATATCGGCTTTACATGGAACTGGTTAGGAGACATGCCTCTGCACTTAAATGTCAAATCAGTGGACCAAATTATCTAAAGTAAGCTTCAATTTCACCTACCCCATTTCTTCATAGAAGTAGAATTTGTTTATATCTTTATGATTACCATCATGTTGACATATTTTACTGCCTATTATAAAATCCATGATTCATCAGTGTCTTTTTTCATTTTATTTTCTCTTTTACGACATTTTATGATTACCCCATTTCATTTTCGCTTCATATATTTCAGGGACACTTGGTTAAGCAACTGCAATAGTATTAAACTTAATGCTAGTTCCTGGTGAACTTGCAGGATTATGAAATCAATAGATGATGTTCTTCACCTTTCCAAGATATTTGGTGTTCAAGCATCCGAACCTGGTCTGCTTCTAGTTGAATTTGTATTTTCAATTGTATGGCAACTACTTGATGCATCATTGGATGATGAAGGGTTACTGGAACTTACTCCAGAAAAGAGATCAATATGGCCTATTGTAACTCAAGACATGGAAATCGATAATGCTGATAACTTTCATGAAAAGAGAAATGACCACCATGATGTTCTATATAAAAGAAATACTATGATGGCTATTGAGATTATTGGGGAGTTTCTGCAAAATAAAGTAACTTCAAGGATTCTTTTATTGGCACAAAGAAATATGTAAGAACTTATATCTGTTATTCTTCTTTTTGAGGCATTATGGTGCTATCATTTGATTTATAGTACAGGGTGGAATCCTGGTAATACTCTTGAGTTAATTAAGATTTGACTAACACATATTCTAATACCCTTTTTAGTCCATCACATTGGGAAGCTTTCATTCAGCAATTAAGAGCTCTTTCCGCGAAGTCAGTGATATTGAGGAATTCAAAACATACAACTCCAGAGGCCCTTTTTCAGTTGACATCTGATACACATAAAGTTCTATCTAGGAAACGTAAAACACCTTCTCAACAAGAGTTTCATCTTCTCATAGGCTCTAGGTCTCTAACATCTGCATCTGGTCGGTGTCACGGGACTAGTCCTTCTGCACATTGGCTTCCTATTGACCTGTTTCTTGAGGATGCTATGGACAGATCGGAGGTGGCAGCAACCGGTGCTACTGAAAGACTTACTGGTACTTGTTAATGGTCACCATATGCTCAATTTATTGCTTTACTCAAAGCAGAAAAGGCTCTAGTTCCTTGATCGCTTTTACCTAGAGTTATTCTTGCAGGTTTAGTGAAAGCTTTACAGGCTGTCAACAGTACAACATGGCACGATACATTTCTAGGTCTATGGATTGCAGCTTTGAGGCTTGTTCAAAGGGTAAGAATTTCTGCAAACTTGATTGAGCTCTTGCTTGCCTATGGCCATCGTTTTCTTTTGTACTGATTAGAAAGTTTTTGAGTATACATAAATAAGTACATATACATATGTATAACATAGCATTTATGTTCGAATGTATCTAGATAGATGGATGTATGTGATGATACCGAAAAAGATTAGTTCATCATAGGTGCGGTTTGGTTTGTCAAAGACCTAGTTCTGTTTAAGATAAGCCCATAAATGATAATATAAAACACATTACACTTCAATAACCTTTTTCCTACTTTTTCATGTATCTGAATGGATCTTCCCTTTCTATTTTATTGCTTCATAGGAAAGGGACATTAGTGAGGGTCCTATGCCTCGCCTTGACACCTGCCTGTGCTTGTTATTGTCTATTTCTCCTCTTGCGGTGACTAATATTGTGGAGGAAGAGAAATCTGAATTGATCGATGAAATTGATTGCAGCCAAACCACTCAAACAAAAGAAAAACAAGCCCCTGGGAGATGCCATAAGGGCTTAATATCCAGCTTACAGATGTTGAATGATTACCAGGCTTTACTGACTCCTCCTCAGTCAGTTCGTTCAGTAGCCAATCAGGCTGCTGCCAAAGCAATCATGGTTATTTCAGGTCTCACTGTTGGTAATGGATACTATGAGTGCATGAGCAGTAATGACATGCCTATTAATTGCTGTAAGTACTGTTATCTTCATCTTTGATATGTGAAAGGTAACCGATCTTTTATGGCTGTTTTGAGATATGTTCCTGCATAAGTCGACTTTAGTGCAGTCTCCTAGTGAGCGGTGCAAGAGGCATAATGCTAGCTACATTTTTATCTTTTTGAAATTTTGTGAAATGTCCCCTCAAGTATGCCCTTAATAAAATTCAACCATAGAACTAAATATAGAGTTTTGATTATTTGTTCTTTAATATTCTGATTTCCTTGCAGCTGGAAATATGTGGCATTTGATTGTCGAGGCTTGTATTTCTAGAAATCTATTGGACACATCTGCATATGTCTGGCCTGGTTATGTAAATGCACGTCCAAATATACCCAGTAGTGTTCCTAGTCAAGTCCCTGGTTGGTCATCACTGATGAAAGGATCCCCACCAACTCCAACACTGGTAAATGCTTTGATTGCAACTCCAGCTTCCAGGTATGCTGCAACATATATCCCTTCAAAATTATTTTCCTAATTATTGGCCACATTATTATCATCGTCATCATTTGAAGTTAACTAGTTCCGGTTACAATTAATGTTAGTTGTAAGTTGCCTTGGGGGATAATTTGTTTCATCTTCATAGTATCATCTTTCTTCTATCTGCTAAGGCAACTGAAGTTGAGCTCATGGATTTGATTGAAGCTTAGCAGAGATAGAGAAAATATATGAAATTGCAACCAAAGGTTCAAATGATGAGAAGATATATGCAGCTAGCATTCTTTGTGGAGCATCTCTAATTCGTGGTTGGAATATACAGGTAATTTAATGGAAGGTTACTTCCTACAGGGTGCATTGCAGTCACATTGTCACTACAATTCGTACAAATTTCGGCTTTATTTTGGTCTTGCTTGTTTGTAGGAACATGTCATTCTCTTCATTACAAGTTTGTTATCGCCACCAGTTCCTTCAGATTATTCTGAGAGTGAGAGCTATTTGATCAGTTATGCTCCACTTTTGAATGTTCTTCTTCTTGGAATATCATCAGCAGATTGTGTCCAGATCTTATCTTTACACGGCATGGTAGGTTTTATTTGTAATGGTTCATGCTTTCTACTGTCTTATATGCAAATATTCTTGTGTGACATTTGATGAAAGATCCTCCATGCATTGATGTTATTTTATGTTTTTTTCAGGTTCCAATACTTGCTGGTATGTTGATGCCCCTTTGCGAGGTTTTCGGGTCAACTGCTCCTGATGTTTCATGGACTCTTCCAACAGGGGAAGAACTAACTAGTCATGCGGTATTCACCAATGCATTTACACTTTTACTGAGATTATGGAGGTTTGATCATCCACCTGTTGAACATGTGATGATGGGAGATGCAACACCGGTGGGATCCCAACTAAGCCCTGAATATCTGTTGTTGGTTCGAAACTCGAAAGTATCGGATTTCGGAAAATCACCCAAGGATCGTTTGAAAATGAAAAGGCTGTCGAAAAATTTAAACCTCACCTTGGAACTCATATTTATGGATTCCTTTCCCAAGTTGAAAGGCTGGTATCGTCAGCATAACAAATGTATTGCTTCCACCCTGTCAGGACTTGTTCAAGGGACCACTGTTCATCAAATTGTTGATGCACTCCTCAATATGATGTTCAGGAAGATAAGCAGGAGTGGTCAGTCTTCTGGAAGCAGTAGCCCTTCTACATCTGGAGCTGACGAGGTGTCCTTAACACTAAATGTGCCCGCATGGGATATCTTGGAAGCCACTCCATATGTGCTTGATGCAGCTCTGACTGCCTGTGCTCATGGAAGACTCTCACCCCGTGAACTGGCAACAGGTATGTACATGGAATATATCGGTGTACCATGAACTACAGGTAATAGTACTCAACACTCTATCTAATGTAATGTTTTCTAATTGACCCTCTATCTCTCAGGACTCAAAGATCTTGCTGATTTCCTTCCAGCAACGTTGGCGACCATTGTTAGCTACTTTTCTGCTGAAGTAACACGAGGTATATGGAAGCCAGTTTTTATGAATGGATCAGATTGGCCAAGTCCAGCTGCAAATTTATCCATCATCGAGCAGCAAATTAAAAAAATTATAGCTGCCACTGGTGTTGATGTCCCAAGCCTTACCACAGGTATGATCTTGTACCATTATATGTGTTTGTGGCTAAAATGATAATTGTCTATTTAGTTGCATCTCCAGATCATGAAGTAACTTTTTGAACTAAATGTTGCAGGGAGGAGCTCTCCAGCTATGCTTCCTCTTCCCTTGGCTGCCCTTGTTAGTCTAACGATAACATATAAACTCGATAAAGCCTCGGAACGTTTCCTTGTATTAATCGGCCCAGCATTGAGTTCCCTCGCTGAAGGTTGTCCCTGGCCTTGTATGCCAATTATAGCCTCACTATGGGCTCAGAAGGTTAAGCGTTGGAACGATTTCCTTGTGTTTTCTGCTTCTCGTACAGTCTTCCACCACAGTAGCGATGTTGTGGTTCAGCTTCTTAGGAGTTGCTTCACCTCTACTCTTGGATTAAGCCCCTCCACCATTTACGGCAACGGTGGAGTGGGTGCACTCCTTGGCCATGGATTTGGCTCTCATTTCTCCGGGGGAATGTCTCCGGTTTCCCCAGGGATTCTTTACTTACGAGTGCATCGATCAGTCAGAGATATCATGTTTATGACCGAAGAAATTGTTTCTCTTTTAATGTCTTCGGTAAGAGATATTGCGGGTAGCAGGGAGAAACCAAAAAACACAAAGTTTGGCCTTAGATATGGACAAGTTTCTCTTGGTGCTGCAATGGCTCGTGTCAAACTCGCTGCATCACTTGGGGCTTCATTGGTTTGGCTCTCTGGTGGATTAAGCTTAGTCCAATCGCTGATCAAAGAAACACTACCATCTTGGTTTATATCAGCCCATTCAGCTGACCAGGATGCAGGGGAACCTGCAGGTATAGTTGCCATGCTAGGGGGTTATGCACTTGCATATTTTGTAGTGCTTTGTGGTTCCTTTGCATGGGGCGTGGACTCGGCCTCACCAGCATCGAAACGGAGACCTAAAGTTCTTGGATCACACTTGGAGTTTCTTGCAAGTGCAGTAGACGGTAAAATATCACTCGGATGCGATTATGCGACTTGGCGAGCATACGTAGTACGGTTCGTGAGCCTGATGGTAGGTTGCACCCAGAAGTGGATTTTGGACGTCAATATTGACGTCTTGAAAAGGTTGAGCTACGGGTTGATACGGTGGAATGAGGAAGAACTAGCTATGGCTTTGCTTGGACTCGGTGGTGTCCGAGCTACGACTGCAGCTGCCGAATTGATTATCGAAATTGGGGCTTGAATTCTTGTCTGAATATTCCTTACTGCTGGTAAGAAAATTTGGTTTCCTACTATTTAATCCACTACAAGTATTTATGCACTGCAGATGTAGAGTTCTGAGGTAATTTATATTTGTGCAAACTACCAATTTAGTTATCCAACTTTAATAAATTTTATTTTAGGCACTAAAAATAAAAAAATTACAAACTGTACATCATCATTAACAATCGTTTCTATTTTAGTCACCGTCATTAATTCAATGTTATCTTACACTCATTTTTATCACTCAACTATAATAAAATTTTATTTTGGTCACTTATTTTATCTTTTTTTTTATTTATATATTTTATTTTTTCAAAAATATTCAATTTTTACAGAAAATTAAATTATTCAGCTGTGGAAATGATATCCAATATTTTTTTTTGTACTCAATTCTTTATAAAAATTCAAAATTTTCCGTTAAAATTTAAAAACACAACTAATTTTCTGCAAACCCTACCAAAAGCTAAAATTAATTTTGAAAAAGGAAAAAAATAAAGGAAATTTAAAAAATTAATTGGGTTTTCCTTATAAAACCCAGATAATTCTCGGTAAAATCTCATACTTTTCCTTTTTGTTGGAAAAAATTAAAATTGATTTTAAAAATGAAAAAAAATAAAGGAAATTAAAGGTAAATGGTTTTTCTTCGTAAAAATCCAAGATATTCCTATAAAAATCGTCGTAATTTTCTACTTAAAATTTCAGATTTTTCACTTTTACTAAAAAAATAAAATTAATTTTTGAAAAACTTAACGGATGACAAAAATGAAAATATATTAAAATTGAGGAAAATAAACTATTAATAGCAAAGCCCAACTTACAAGTTGGGTGATAAACTTTATAATTTAGCGTATTTTAATAATTGAACTTCATATAAATTCAGTTAATAAATTAGGTTTTATGCCAACTTTGTTGAATTATCTTTTATAAAAGTTGCTTTACCATGCATACGCGATTTAAGGTGAGTTTAAATAGACGATATGTCTAGCTACGGTTAGTGTAAAAATAACGGTAGTGGTGAGATTAAATACTGTAACGACACTGTAACGTAAAACAAAAAATAAATTAAGTGTAAAAATAATGGTAGCGGTAAGATTAACTATTGTAACAATACAGTAGCGTGAAACAAAAAATAAACTAAACGCACCGCACTGTACCCAATCGTCTATCCAAACCCATCATTAGTGCCAATTTTTTTGAAGTTTGCATGATTGTCTTATTCATTAATAATAGACCTTGAATGATATAATTTGATGAAATTAAAAAAAATAGTACAATAACTTATTTATTTGATTTATTTCCATGGCTCAAAATTCCAACTCATTAAAAAGAGCATACAGAAAAGGCCGGAAAGGAGGACAATTATGAACCAATTGGCTGCTTCCGTTCCAATTAAACTCCATATGATAATCCACGTCATTATTTTTCAATCCCAAGAAAATCAGTTTCTAATATGAGGCCAAAAGAGCATAGCCATGCGACCCAATCCATACTCGACACGTCATATTTTAATTACAAAAAAAGAAAAATCATAGACAGAACCAATCTGGTCCGCTAATCTGTCTCTTTCTTATAATACGCGCAAAAATTTTACCATTACTTACAAGTTCAGCAATAAATCGATGGGCCCACCTCCTAAAACATCTTCCCCTAACGAGCTCGTGCTTCCATTTGTCACCGTCTGATGGCTACACGCGTCCCCATCGACCTCATCATAGCCGCCATGATTTTCATTCACATCATCATCGTCGCCGTCGACGTCTTCCTCCCCACCGTCACATACTTCTTCATCGGACGACAGAGGTACGAGCCAGCAAGCCCCGTGCAAGTGCCCGTTCACACAAACGAAATACTCCAGCCTTCGGTCACCCGACCCGAGCCGCCTAGCCGCGCTCTTGGGGACGAGCCGAGCCGCCGTCATGCTCCAGACTCGGGTCCCACAATAAGGGCACCTCACTCTCTCGTCGAACGGTACTTGCCGTCTGATCAAACAGGCTCTTGTCTTAGATCTCATGAATCCCCGAAATACCCCTCGGAATATCCCCAAATCGTCTTCTTTATCCCCCATTGGATGCTCGCACGGGTCACTCACGAACAACAAATCGCCCCGACACTTCTTGGCCAAGAAACTCCGACCCGAAGTCTTCGAAAACCGAGAAGCTCGGGTGAAATGACCCGGAATAGCCCGACTGACCATGAAATGACGAGTCGACTCACAACCGCTGCAGAAAAACATGAGCTTCGCGAGCGCATCCCATCCACCACCAATTCTTCCATTAGGTGCCCCGTTGGCCAATGCTGCAACCATGAACGGCGCTCGAAACACGCAGAGCTTTCGCCACAACAACCGTTTCGCTATAGCTCGAAGCTTGCGATTCACCGAAGCAGTCAAGCAAAGGACATGTAAGTCCCATTTTATGGACTCAAAGACGAGTAAGAGAATACCCTCGTTCAATATCCCCGAGTCATCCGACTCAGGCTTATCACACGGATGAACATTCACTCTCCGTCTCTGGGTTTCACTCATTTTTTTTTTCTGAACATTGAGATAGCAATGGTCAATGCAAACTATCCTAAAATACCAGTGTCCCAAAAAAAAAAAAATTCAACACACGTGTCGTATGAGAAATGGATATTTTACTGCTGCCGAACCCATAACACGTGGTGGTTTTCCATTGGAAAGAATAAGACACGTGTTGATCACACATTGCTGAAATGCCGTGATGGAGAATCGAAAGGATAGGGGGAGTACGTGTCGATGAGATCACCAAATCCGAAATATCTTTTTCGTGGCTCGAAAATATCAAGGGGATTCCACGTGTTGGATGGGAAGCGAGTAGGGAGACGCGAGTGCGCCTTAACTTTAAGGAATAAGAAAATCTGAAACTGAACGCAGCTAGCACGAGCACTGCCGGTACACGTGGAAGGATGTAGAGAAAACAGGTGTTGTGCTTAAAAAGAGGTTGCTTTTGACGTATGAGCACGTGGGTCCCGGTACGGACCATGAAGCAGATGACAACCAAACCCCAATATTGTTTAAACCGGTGCACCGGTCCGTGAATTGTTTTGAACCGTTATTAGTCAATTACGAACTGGACAAATGGATAAAAGATGGGTTCAATTTTTGGTTCATTTTCATCTAATCCAAACCGGAAAAAAATCAACCAACACTCAATCTTTATCTATCTCAAAACCAATATAAAAAAGCCTTAATTTAAGCAGTGTGAAATCGATAAACTGAGCAAGCAGAAGCTGAATGATTTAGAAGAAATAAGAAGACCAGAAAGATGAACTGAGAAACTGCAACAATCGTTTGTGTTTTTATATTTTGAAAACCATTGGTAAAGAAAATGGGTGAAAGAAAAAGAAGAAGATGATGATGAATGAACACAAAAGAAAGAATATGCAGAAAAGGAGAATGAAGAAGAGTTGAAACGTGAAAGACTTGAAAGTACCAAGAACTAAAGATAGAGATACTTTTTAAGTAATAAAATTTGATAGTCTTAAATTGGATTGAAAATTAAAGTGAAATCATTAATTTGAAAATTGAAATTAAATTAGGTTGCACGGAAAACAAATAAAATATTATAATAATGGACAATGAAAAATATAACATTTAAGTTATTATATATAATTATTGCCCAAACCATGCTTAATCTAATTCCATCAACCCATTATATTTGCTTAATTCATTTAATGAATTGAATTATATAATTCAAAAAATATATAGTGAACATTCGTTGTAGATGGTGAAGAACAAGCTTAATCAACACAGCAAAACTTTTAATCTCGGCATCAATAGAACATTATGATACGTTGATACGTTGATAGTTAGAAACCTTTAAACAATGTATTAATGAAGCATATATGCATGAACATTAATTGATTTGTATAACCATATAAAAGATAAACATATGTAAAACCTATGCACATACAAATTTCATCCCCTTTTGATATATTAAAAAGCAATAAAAACATAGAAAAAATACACCAATTTTAAAGTTTTTTTTTTTTTTTTAACATTTGAGGCTTACAAATAAACACAAAATATGTCATGTGACCACCTCCGGACATACCAATGTCTAAAGTGTAATACTGCAATTAAATAAACGGAATTGAGGTAGTGTCCACAAGTATACGGGTTAGGCTTTAATATGGTTACAACGAAATAAGTAAGTACTTCGAGGATCGTATCTATGGAAGACGAATTCTTAAGTAACTTTAACCTAAACACAAATAAATCTGATTAGTACTTCAAATAAATTATATTACAAATAAACATAAATAACAATTTTTGGTTTTGATAAATAAAGAAATAAAAATAGCAAAAATAAAGGAAACTTCAGGTAAATGAATTCTAACTTAATCAAATCTAAACATGGGTAATTAGCTCGTTTCGGTGTTCATAACTAATTTCTATTTTGAGTGTCTACTCAATCACCTAGTTGTTGCCCTAGCAAGCACTCTCCATCTTCCACTAAACTAACGAGTCAGCAAGAACTACTTATCTCTCGACCTTATAGTCTAGACCGGTTCAGGGCTAAGGTGTTTACGGATATGTCATACCAATTTTGGGTTAATTCCCACCTAAATGACTTTCTAGGGTTATACATAACTAGGCATTTTCATGTTGACACATAATCTTGGCATGATATATAAACAACTTACCACTTTTAATATCAAACACCTAAGTTCAATATATTACAAAGTATACAAGCATTAAGGTTTTCAAATATATGCATCCATCAACAAATCATACACGTAATTTGATTATCTTAGTAGAATACAAATATTTGTAAATGTAATTACTTAATATGATGTCAATTCATGAATAAGTCTACCTAAATCACATAGGGCTTTTCGGTTTGTAACGTTTGAGGCTTAGGACAGGTATGAAATTCAAGAACAGGAAGCATCAAAATGGTTTCAAGCACGAAAATAATTTGACACATCGTATTGTTCCTTATTCTTCCCTTTAGTAACCTTTGCCCACTCACTTATTTCTCTTTTTCTCGCCTTCATTATTTCTCTACATAGGAAGTCACAACATAATATAGCAATTACGGCTAGCTCACGAGTTTTTGTTCATTAATGACTAAGTTTTTCCACTTTTGTGACTTTATCACTTTTTGATCTTTTTCATACATCTCACTCACAACGCTTTTGTTTTTCACGTACTTTTTCTACTCGTTTTGATTTTTTTTTAAATTTTCTTTTGTTGCACATATTAGCTAACCTATAATCACTATATCTCATTAATTCTTCTTATAAATGCATTTATTTTTTTAACAAGCGACAGAATTCGAGTCACACAATTTCTAACAATATGATCTAAACCAGAATAAATTTGAATAGTTTACATGGAATGTGGGATCAAATTTAGACACTTAAAAGACTCAAATCCTCAACTTTGCACACGTAATTGTAAAACATGATTATTAAATACATTTTTATACAATTTTCATTATTACTCGTAATCTCACAAACCCTTAAATTAAAAGATGATATACATTTATTCAAACTTACATTCTCTTCAATATTTCAACAAAATGAATATTGTTAAAATGCATTATTTACTTAATAAACTGTTTTTAAATGTTTGGCCTACACGAGTCAACTTCACATTACAAAGAAGATTAAGACAACAAATTGACAAATAATTAGACACTGAAACCGTTATAATATAATATTCACAGATATTTTGTGTTTGGACTTTGAATTGATCAACTGCTCCCCTACTTGTTTCTATTATATTGCACAAGAATCAATGATTGACGCGTAACCAGAACTAGAGGCAGTCATGTGGGACGAAGACAATATCTGGTGCGCGTAAACGCAATTTCCTGTCGGGACAGGTGGCAAGTGGAAAATCGAATATGGACTCCACCATCATCGTAACATGTCTAAATGCGACCCACCACCACCCTATAGAATACGGGTCCACTGATACCTAGTTAACCGGTTTAGCATTGTTCGGGTGTTGAAAACCGGACTTTGTTGGGCCGGTCCATGCTGCATTTCAATAGAGGGCAGCAGGGCTACTGAGTTCATGCTCGATAGGAACTTTAGCAAAATTTATATTGGACAGTTGGTCCATTACGTATTCTTCTGGTTTAATTCCACATCTGGTCCATATACTTTGAACTTTTGAAATGTAGTTCTTATACTTTTAATTTCATGAATTTAGTTACTCTATTTGTCGAATTTGAAAATTAAAATCCAATTGATAACCCTATTAATGAATTTCAGTTAAATTTGAATATACAGTAATTTAATATTCACTTGTCTAATTTAAAAATTAAAATCCCATTCACTCAAATTTAACAAAAGTCAATTAATAATTTTATCGATTGCATTTTAATTTTTGAATAAAAGTAAAATAATTAAATTTCTAAAATCTAAAGAGTATAGGGACTGAAGGAAAAGTTAGACCTTTTTTCTCTTAGAACCCCTCATCCTTATTTTTGTGAGTGTTCATTTTGCCACCCATTTCAGCTGTAAACAATCCACTATAATATATATCTATTATATTTTGTTTATGCAATGACAAAATTTCAGTGAGTTAGTGTGTGACGAGGTTAGATTTTTAGTTTAACAAATTGTGTAACTTTAGGCGATTTCTTGAGTTCAAATCTTGTTTAAGTCAGCCTACTCTCGGAAAATAAGAATTCTTGCTAGAATTCTTTAAGGTACTGAAGCAAAGCGAAAGCAAAATCGAAGGATAAAAAAAAACTACGAAGAAACAAAAAGCCATAGAAAAATATCGCACATCAAGTGTTTGAGTAAATGTTCTCAGTAATATTCAATTACTAAAAATGATTACGACTGAGTGAATACAAATAACAAGGAAGTCCTCTATTTATAGTTGAACTCTCCCAAAACTAACAGTACTGTTTGAGTTACATCAACGATGAATATAGAGCCTATCTGCAATTAAGAGTCCTAAGTGATTTAAACTCTATACAATCTTATTCATTTAGGATTTATACTATTTACTTTGACAACTCTAGTTTTACTGGGATGTTTCGCTGGGCTACCAAAGCTTCAAATAAATAGGCTTCTTCATGGATTCCATGAGTCAAACTAGTTAATGTGGGTCAAATGAGCCTCATTTAATAAGCTGACTTTTATGGGACATTCTGTGCGCAATTACCACAAGCTTTGATCTGCGATCCATGACAAGTTGAATCTTTTGTGCATAATAGAATAGTTTGAAGCCTTTTGTACCCCTTTTATTAAGCTTACATGTAATCTAATTGTAGAGTTCTCCATTGATATTACATGAAGCAAAACTGGTGTAAAAGAATAATTTTGTTGGTTACAAATCCAATGGGGGAAAACATGTGAGGTCCATACCTGTAATATAGTGAAGATAGAATCTGTCCTACAACATGGATAAATATTTCAAGGCCATTTTCATCACATGATAAATTAATAATACCCTACTTAATTTCTTTGTTGATTTGTCACCTCCGGTGGACCCCCGGCATACGGAATGCTATCAATCATCTCCCTTTCGAAGACGACGGTCGCAAAATGTAAAGTGTAAAACCACAAACGTGGCATGCTTCAGCCCACTAGCTGGATCAAGGCTTCGTGTGCATGCAGTTCATGGTGTATCGTGTACGTAGACACTGAGACTGAACTGGTTTGTCACGGCCGGCAATGATAGGTGCCCGGCCAGCATGTCGATTTGACCTCACTCACGACAAGGCACGCTACACCTGACCGCGGAGACTATTTGGCCCTTTATTTTTATTTTTATTTTTTAAAGGTGCTATTTACATTTACATATATAATGCAATAAATTAAATTTCAGATTTTATTCGATAAAAATTTCATTTAATCAAAGCATAATGTAAAATTTAGCTATCAATGTTTATATCTTTTGTTAATTTACGTTTTATTTTTTTCAGTTAAATTTGGTCATTAACTTTTTAAGAAGTGTCTAATCACTTTTTTTTAATAGAAATGTTGACTAAAACATTAATTTTTTAATAATATTGGCATGACAGTTCACTTGTACTTCATGCTGATTAGGCACTATTTGTTTTGTATGTCATGTTAATAGATAATTTAAAAATTATAAAAATATTCAAAATTAATATTCAAAATTTAAAAAAATATAAAAAACTAATGAAAAAGTTAGCATGAAGCACATATCGATGATCATGGAAACTTTCATATTTAAAAATTTAACGTTTAAGTTAATATTTCTATTAAAAAAGTAATTCAACTTTTTTTAAAAAGTTCATCATCAAATTTAATTAATATTAATATTAATATTGTCTCATATTTATTAAAAAATTTATATATCGGATATAAAAGTTTAATGTTATAACTATATGTTAGAAAATTTTAAAAAATTTAATTACAAAAAGATTTTAACACCAGTGACATTTTCGAAATGTCACAAAAAATTCAAAAGCGTCACAAAAGCTCACTTAACACGTCACTGAAAGTTCATTTTCTGTGACATTTATCTTTATTTTACATTTTTCTACAAAGCGCCGTTGAAATATGGTTTTGAATTCGTGACGTTTCTCGAATTTCTTGTAGAATAAGGGTTAAATTGAAATAAGATTTAAATGTTGATAGTTAAATTTGACATTATGCCTTTAAACAATGGGTATTTTAACATCACAAGGATGTCATTTTTTTCCCTCTTCTTTCATTTTAAATTATTGGTCAAATTACATTGTAATTTTATAGAAGTTGAGATTTAGTCCATGTATATTAAAAGTTAAATATAAATGTAATTATAAATATTAAAATTGTAAATTAAGCTATTTTTCTGTTAAATTTATTGGTTTGACAGTTTGAAATAAATGAATATTCATTTTGGTAGCCATGCGACAAAAAAAATAAGGTTGTAATGAACTTGAATTTAATAGAAAAATTCTAACTGTGCTAATAATTGGACTTGTATTTTTTAAATCTTAAAAATAAAGAGACTAAATTTTTTAAAATAAATGTATTTCAAATTATTGAAGAATATAGGGGCCTGTAGCCTATTTTAACCAATTAAAAAAGAAACGGTGACTTGATCCAACACATGAATAGATATAATAGGTGATTCCTTTGCCCATGAAATTCATGGCATATTGGCCCGTGGGATCAACAACAAATCTTGAACCAGCACCACCCATGATGGGCTGACTCATGCTATGTTCTGAGCTTTTCCACTCATTTTGTCACTTCTATGTAGAATTTGATACGGTAAAAGTACCGTTACAATCTTTATATTAAGAGTCAGATTGTATTTTATTTCTTTTTATATAAAAAAAAGTTGGTAAATTAGTCTTTATATATTATATTAAAGAGCAAATTGGTCCTTTCTAGTAAAAATTTCATCAATTTCTACTGTTAAAAACTAGCAATTTGATGCTATAAAGACTAATATAACAGTAGAAATGGTTAAAATTTTAAAAGAAGGACCAATTTATTTTTTAACCTAATGTTTAGAGACTAATTTGCCCATTTTTTGAATGGAGAGGGTAAAATGCAATGCGACTCCTAGTACAAGGGTTTCCATAATACTTTTACCAATTTGATACTAGAATGAGAAATAATTCTATATAATATATATAAAAGTAAGATTTTATATTTGTCCGCTTTTGTAGCACGTTTTTTAGTTTTGCTTATGCATGTAATCTTAGTTTTACAAATGATTTTAGGGATGATTTTGTTGTCATCCTCTCTAGTTTGGTGAATGCTCGATTCTTTTGTCGATTTTTGCTCGCCGCTTTGGACCATTCAAAGTTGATTTCTTTATCGTATTAAGTGCTTGCAATCACTCCAGATATGTCATGTTGGAGTTGTGACAAAGTCAATTGTCAACATGTCATAATTTTCTATTGATGTTGAGTCTAAAACCTTTGTCGTGTTGATGGCGCTTGCCATTCACCATCTACGACGAGCGTTTGCTATTATTTTCTCTTTGAATTGTATAGTTTTATTCATTGTATTTTTTTTATTTCACAAGCATTATTAAAAAATTGATATGTCTCTCTTTTTTAAAATTTTTACTATACTCTTATAGGACACTTGCTTATAGAATCTAAAAATTTCAACGTTGAAGTACCAAATATTTTCCCATAATTTATTATGTAATTAAACTTTGTATCCATATTAAACTCCACTTATTATTTTAAATTGATTATCTCTTAATTAATTTTATAGTTATTAAGATTAATTTAAAAAATATTAAAAATTACTTTAAATATAATTCCTACAAAGCAAAAATATTATTGTTCACTTATGAGATTAAAATAAATAAATAAAAATCATTCAACACTTACAACATACTATTTATTTATTTTAGAACTCAAAATAACATTAGTATTTAATGCATTTATAATATAAATAATTTTTTTAGGGATCAAAAGAATAAAAATTGAAGTGCAGAAGGTATGAATGTGCAACATTATAGAAAGATAATTATTCTTAATATATTTTACTTATTTGACTTACATTAATTTTATAAATTTAAAATAATTAAATGCATATATGAGATATATATGGGATAAGCCCAATTTAAGTATAAAATAATACATAATCTCAAGATAATATTAATTAACACCTTTGCAAAGGAATAATATGAACTTAGACTTGGTACTGGCATTGACTCATCAGGCACCTGCCTTTTTGAACAACAAAAAAAAAAAAAAAAACCCATTAAATAATATATTCATTTACAAATTTTATTAATGTATTCATATAATTTTATGTATTATAATTGTATTTAAGATATTATAATTCATATTATACAAATATGGCAAAAAGTATTACGGAGACCCTTGTATTAAAAGTTAGATTGCAGTTTAGTTTTCATAGTAAAAAAATAAATAAATTAGTTTTTATACATTAGATTAAAGAGTAAACTAATCTTTTATTAAAAATTCCATCCATCTTTGCCGTTAAAAAAAATCCTTGTATGTACCTCTCTGATTTTTTGGTCAGTTTTTAACAGTTCAAAGAGATGAAATTTTTAAAAAGAAATTATCCATTTGCTCTTTGTTCTAACGCAGAGAGATTAAATTGTCTATTTTTTTGAATAAAATACAAAATATGATTTAACTTTTAATATAAGGACTTTCATAATACTTTTACGTATAAATATGTTGGTGTACTAGTATCATATATATATATATATATAATATACATATTTTTGTGTATCAAGTTGAAATTTATAAATATTGTAGAGTTAGGTATATTATTTTAAAAAGTTTTTGTTTTAATATTCCTTGAATGATGCTGATTCTGTTTACAAATATTTATTTCTGTGATATGACCTCTGAATCATGTTTAGGACAGTTGTTAATTAGCTCACTCCCAAAAATAAAATTAATAACCAACAAATTATTGAATATAATTTGGTTATATTAAAAATACACCTAATCCTCTTGATTCAATATTAATTCGATTGATGTCGATACTATTGTCAGTATAAGATGACGTAGTTTCGACTGTGTTGATACGTATTATCCTTCTATTGAAAAGTTAAAGAAGAACTATAAATATTTTTAGGTATTGTATAAATAAAAAATCTAACCCTTCTGTTTTTTTTCATTAAAAAAAATAGAAAAAAAACATTACAATTTAGTTGACAATAACAATTTTTTTAAATTTCAAAATTTTCACATTAAACTTTTTATTTTGAATGTTAGGATTAAAATTAGGTTTATTGTATACTTTTTAGACATTATTTAGTAAAGTTTTAAAATATTTTATAAGTATTTTTAAAAAATTTATTTTTTGAAGTATTTTTTTAATTTTATATAAAAATTTTAATTTATTTTTATTATTTTAAATGTAAAAAATTTATGGTAAAAAAACTCTTTAGTCTCTTTCAATTTAATACCTGACAGTTTTGAAATTTATTATTTGTGTAATTGAAGTAATTTAATATTTGACAGTTTTGAAAGTGAGCAACTAAAGACAATTAATCATGACATTAATGTCTTTCGTCAATTGTGCATATTTTCTGTTAGCAGTATAATAAATTTAGCTCTCGATATTTACATTTTTTGTTAATTTAGCCTTGATACTAAAAAATTCAACAAATCTAGCCTCATTATTTACAAGTTTAAAAAAAATTACAGGTTAAAATTGTTAAACCATGACCAAATTGATAGAATATATAAATTATGAAATCTAAATTTGTTATTATACTAATCAATTTATGTAAAATTGACTAAAAATAGTAACACTGTAATTAATTGTCCTTAGTAGTTCACTTTCAAAATAATTAGGAATTGAATTACTCCGTTTTTTTAAGAGACTGATTTGCTCGAAATTGAGAGATAAAAGAAAGATCTTTTTACCAATATTTATTTTTACATAAAAATAAAAATAAAAATAGCATTATCTAATATCTCTGTTGGAATCGGTTTTTACCATGTTTGTTTTCTTAAACAATGGTAAAAACAACCAAAACTAGGTCCATACAAGAACTGGCTTGAGCAAATAAACAAGCAAAAAGCAACTAGAAACTTTGTACACTGGTAACACAGGATTGTTAATATGTGCATGAATGGAGGGCAAAGCATGGGAGACACAGATAAATATGAGATGACCCTTCTTCCTTCAGACAAGAAGCTGATAGGGCAATGGCAAGTCATTATCAAAGATTAGTTTGGCAAACAGACAAAGCTTAAATCAGCTCTGCTTTGGCTTTTCTTCTTTTACTCAAAAACCAGTGGGTGCCAACGTCAATGGCACAACCAAAAGGGGGCCAACATTTGTCATCCACCACATAATCGATTAAATATTCTCACCATGTATCTTCCTATAAAAACTTGAACCTACCTACAATTATTACCAAACAAGGAAGTTTTCAGGTTTTTTTTTTCAGTTCTGGTTGTGAAAATATGGGAGGAAGCTCAATTTCAATGAGGAATATGAAGGTACGGACATGGGAAAGGTGTTCGAAGCAAATAAGAGAGCAGAGGGGAAGGCTTTATATTATATGGAGATGTACTGTGTTACTCCTTTGTTGGCATGAATGAGAGAGTTAATGGATGATTATGATGTATAGTTTAGAAACAGAGATCACCCTTCAAGTAGGAGGTGGGGATTCTTCTTCTTCTTCTCTTTATCTTTGAGGAGGTAGAAAAATTAGATTCAAGACAGGATTGTTAGGCTGAAGAACAGTGCCTAAACATGAATTTCAGAAGAACAAAGCTGATAAATTTACATGTTGGGTTCCCTTTTTTTTTTTTTTTTTTTTTTTTTTGTGTGTGTTGTAAAAGATTCCTTTAATATGCCACTGCAAGAGCAGAGCAGTTCCACAAGTTAATGCAAATTTGCTTTCATCAAAAACATGAAGGCCCCAAATTTTAATCGCAAACGAGGGTAAAAACAACCTTTTTAGTCCATCTTAATTTTGATATTGAGTAAATTGATCCTTTTAAAAGAATAAACAATTTAATCGTTATCAAGATGAGTACTTAAATACAACTAATCATAGGGTTTACTTTTTTCAATCAATTTATCCTATTTTTTTATTGGTTTAATAACAAATATAACTTTTAATGTTTACAAATTATGTCATTTTGGTCATGATTTTAAAAAATTCAATAAATTTAGCCCTCATCAGATATCAACAAATTTAGAATTGAGACAAAATTAATAGAATGTATAAAACGCTTAGTTAAAATTAAAACCAAATCTACAGAATTAGTAAACATTCAGAACTATTATACCAATAAAAAATACCAATAAAAATAAGATAAATTGATAAGAGAAATGAATACCACAATTAATTCTCTTGCTTAATATTTTTTTAGAAAAAATCAATTTGCTCAGAGGTCCTTATGGAAAAGCAAAAAAAAAGAGTTGGTTATCCACTTTATCAAATTTGGGTTGTGTTTTGGTTAAGGTAAAACCTAATCTAACAGGCTTTCAATACAACCTGAAGCAACAGAGAATAAGTTGCATGATACATGCAAGCAACGCACTAACACAAGTTTACTAGGGCTAAAGATTAGCAAGAATATTAAAAGAATTAACGAGCATCATCATTCAATAAAGCGAGCATCTGCATGATCCATCCACTTATTCAATAATTAATGCTGTACAAAAGTTGTGCATTAGTATTTTGCACTAACATATAGTAGTATAAGGTTCAAAAGGAACTGCCTAGAGGCTATATATATGCTAGAGGAAAATACCTAGTCACTCAAATAGTACTGGATTGTAGTATTTAACAAATTGTTATTAAGACTGGTAACAGCCATTTATGAGCGAGGAAAGGGTCCCATTAATGTTCTATATAGCTTTTTGTCAAAAAAAGAAGATACATATAGCTTCACTGTACTATATCTTTGATTTCAGCATCATCAAAAAATTCCCACCCCTCATCCAATAACTCCTTGTCATCAGCTTTGTATTGTTCTTCAGATGATCTACTTTTTGGTGACTGCATATCAACGGATGGTGTTGGGCTTTTCTTCTCCAGGATTTTAGCCGCCTCTCCCTGCTCGGGACCAAGATCGGATGCCATGCTTTTCAGAGATGAGCTGGAAGAGGCCAGGATGCAGCTGGTTTGGCTTGAGGAAATGGATTTGCTCAATGGGATACGCTCATCGAACTTCTCTTTAAGTAATCTCACATCCTGGCAAATAACAGATATTTCTCCCCTGGAAAAAAAGGATGAACAGTAAAATGTTAACACTCCTCCATTGCTATTCAGTTCCTCTTGCAAACATCAAATCAGAGCTAATATATTTAAAACAAGAAGATGGTTTGGAATATATCACATATGATAATATTATTCATGAATTGATCCATTCTATCACATGGAGTTGAATATCCTTGGTGCTGATCAATCCTAAATAACAAATGCATAACCATCATATATATGGTGATTCATCAAAAATTAGACTTATAATATGAAGAAAAAATGTTTGATGCAAATTGATAAAAATAAATAGCCAGGCAATAAAACTTACTGTAATGAGTCAACAATCTGACCACAGTCCATAAGAAACTCACGTAACTGCAGTTGAGCATAAACATAGAATATAGTAAGTCCAAATAAGTAATCTATTTCAAAATTTTGTTAAGACTAGCAAGTACTATTACAGGGTGCACAGAAATGAAAGCAACCTTGGAATTTTCTTCTGCCTCCTGCTGTAAGGTCTCTGACTCTTGGACCACTTTCAACATAATGGCTTCTTGCTCAGCAAGAGCATTAAGGGCAGATTCTTCTTTTTCCAGCTTTTCCTGCTCTGCAGCTTTCATCAACTCTTTTGCAGCAGCTTGTCGAGCTTCAAGGGTTTGATGCATCTGTGGATAAATGCATACAGGTAAAAATAATGAGTATAACAAAGTCTTTCAAGGAAACATCATGTTCCTTGTTAAATACACCATAATTGATTAATTTAAAGGATGATCAAGTACAAATCTCTAGAAAACTTACTCAGTGATGAATCTGTTTCAAGAAATGGCTGATTTATCTCAAAATAGATGAAGTCAACCAAAAATTGGTTTATTGCACAACATGGATAAACATATTGAACAACCAAGATCAAGATAATTTATCACATACAGATAACTAAACAGACAAATGAGCCATACCAAAGCGAATTATATCAAGACAAGATTTTCTACTAATTATCTACTAGATGGCGAATTAATTTGTTCCTAAAATACCTCATCAAGAACGGAAAGAGATCTATCTCTTTCTTCTGACAAGCTGTGCAAGCGACTTTGAAGCTCTCTCACTTCAGTGGCTAGAATTGCCTTCTCCCCATATACTTCTCCAGCATGCTGCAAAAGAGATGCCAATGGCTGAGCTTTCATACTCTTTAAATAAAAATAAAACTACAATATGTTCTATGACTTAAAAAAGTGGGCTATTAACAAACAAGCACACAACCATGTCATTTGCTTCCTTTGCATGTGGCAGCATCTGTTTAAGTTCCTCCACCTTGACGAGAATATCTGAACCACCCCTGGCGCATTCCTCTTTTGCTTGTTCTGCAGCTTCCTCTTGAAGTTCAACTTCTCTCATCAAGTTCATGATTGACTGCATAGCCTGAAACAAAGTTTTCTACACCAAAACATGGTAAGGGTATGCCATCCCAAACTAGAACAAAGGAAATAATGACCTAACTTTTCACATTGAAAAGCTTCTTAAATAAGCAATAACATCAGAGTTAAGAACTTCATGCCACAACTGAATGACACAGCAGAATAGTAGCATTGTCATCATTGTAAATAATCCATTCTCATACCCAATTAGCCTCCAAATTTTACAAGAGTAAAAGGTTTAGAGAAAAGAGTACCTTGTTACTTTTAGCATCTTCAATGACCTCTTCAAGTAGATCAATTCTGCATGTTTGACTAGACCTACTAACCACAGGATTGAAGGTATCATCCTCAATATTACCCAATGCACCGCTTTCTTGTTTCTCAGAATCACTAGAGTGACTACTTTCAGAATGAAGACCAGCTCTCAGGGCTTCTTGCATTTGTTCTTGAGAAGATGAAGGAACCAGAGCAGCCACAGCATTTTCTTCCCCTACCAAGGTTGCATTTAATGAACTGTTTCTGCATGAAACTGCATGCAAGTCCACAGACCCATCAAAAATTAAATGACCACTAGAGCTGCCACTAGTACCAGTATTTTCCAGAACTGAGGTAGAATTATCAGCAGTATCTGATGAAGCATGAGGAGCCCTTACAAACCCATCTTCAATGTCTATGGTTCGGTCTTTACCCGATGAACCAGACTCCCTAATTTCATGATTCACATATAGAAGAGAACTCTCGATCCCTGAAGTATTCAAGATGACACCAGATCTATCTTTCCCACTTTCACCACTTTTTTCTGAGCTCCCCAACAAAATCAATTCATCAGTTTCAATATCAGCAGGCTCATTATTTTTGTTCTCATGAAATTTTGAAGTACTCGCTGCATTTGGTGCCTCAACAGAATCTACATTGGTGGCAGCACCTGGAAGACCAATGTCTCTGGCAACTTTATTAGGTTCGAACAATGGTTCTGCAGAAGAGCATGCTGTTTTCCCCAACAACACATTATTCGGCCTTGATTGATTGCTTTCTTCCTCGTCGACAGCTGCAAGTTCAGCAAACAATATATGCATGATATTAAACAGGTGAATAGATCAATGCATAAGCTCCAATATGCAAAGGCAGTTACCCTCCAAACCACAATACAGAACATACAGAGATAACAACTAATGATTCCACAAACTTGCAAAACTACAAAAGCACAATGCAGAAAAAAACAAATCTACAACTAAATCATAAAAAAAGCTACCTTCATTTGCTTGCACAGGAGGGCTCCAATTCTGCGAGGAAGAACTACCAGCCACGGTTTGTTTAGATAGGTAAGGCAGAATCTCAGACAGAACAATCTCTGCAGCTGCGTCCACATCCTTAGAGTTCTCGATAGCAACAGCTTTTAGAATTCGTGAATCAACCTGTGCAGTAGGTGTAAGAAAAAAAAAATACTTTCACTGCATGTTTGTTACATTTCTTTTCCAAATCACTACGTTTTATGTTATACACAAACATAAATCAATTACAGCATGGGATTAAAAATGAGCAAAAAGAAATACCTGCGGGAAAATATCCATCAAGCATTTATAAACCTTTTTAAACCCCATAGTGGAAAGCTATTAACCTGCAAATAAAGTAACAAAAATTTACATGAAATTTGTAATCAAAGTAAAAAACGATGAAGGAAGTATTCACGATGAGAACCATAATTTTAATCACGTTAATCAAACGTAAAACTATAAAAGCTTAATTTTAACAACAGAATTCAGGAATAAATTAAACAAAAATATTACATGCAACATGACCGATCAATTGATAGAATTTCTTCCAATTAGTAATGGAGAAAAACAAAGGAGGGAGATATGATTAATATAAAATAGTGTATCATAGAATCAGATGAACCGAAACTAGAAACCCTAACGCCAAGTCTGGATATTAAAAAGACAACAAAAGCTAATTTTGTATTAAAGAAAAAAAAAAGAACTTTCTTATTTGATTCTTTTTCATTAAAAATAGAATAACAATAATCAGAAAGGAATCCTAACATGAAACGAAGGAAAACGAGTTACGAAACAATGCTCTGTTTGGCTGAAGACACAAGAAAAAAGAGAGAATTTAACTGTTTTTAAAAAGAAAAAAGAAAATAATTTTACCCAGGAAAAGGGAAAAAAAATCAAATAAAGAACCAAAAGTAAAAAGGGAAAAAGAAGTGACCTTTTTGCAAGCGATAAACAGCGAGTGATCGGAGAAAAGAAATGGAGAGAAGATGATAGACTTTTGGAGAAGAAGAATGGATAGTATTTTGTAGTTGTTTTAATTTAATAATTTTTGGTTAGCGTATTTATAAAAAAAAGAGTAAAATTCTTCTATTAGTCCTTGTATTTGAGTAAGTTGTAGCTTTAGTCCCTGTATTTTAATTTGATCAAATTTAGTCTCCTTATTTTTCAAATTGCTCAATTTTAGTCCCTATGCTTTTTTGAATTTCGAAAGTTTAGTCTAGACTTAAATTTAGTGCATGTTGTTTAATTTGATCATTCTTAATTCCTATATTTTTCAAATTTTGAAATTTAAGTCTTAATACAAATGGCAATAGTTAAATCTATTAACTAGCTTTTTCATGAGTAATACGTGGAATTAATACGTTGACATGGCATTACAAGTGTGATAATATATTTGTCACTTCAAATTTTGGAATTAGAAAAACTTAAAATAATGAATTTAACAACTATCATTTGATCAGGACTTTAATTTTAATATTAGAAAAGCATAAGGACTAAAAATAACCAAATTACAAGGATAAAGTCCAATATTTTTTAAACTGGACCAATGGTCGAACAATTCAGACAACTAATTCCATCTGTCTAGTTAAAATTAAATAATTTATTGAAAATTTCATAAAATAAAATAAAATTATAATTATAAAATTTAATTTAACCAAAAATTCAATCATTTTTTTAGCTCAATTCAACAAGTATGCGTTAGTCAAATGATTAGTCAATTTTTGTCTTGCTCTAGACTAATGTACTAATTAATTCCCAATCCGACTAATCAACAACTTTAACTAAATCCATAACTTAAACATAATACGGAGACTAATACCATTTTTTTTTTCAAAATAACGTAACCAGCTCAGCGAATTAAAATAATAAATGAGCATTAGATTGAAGACATAATATTTTTTTATAAAATATTTGAAGTACAAGCTTAAGTTTATAATAAATAGAATAATTTAAGGAAAATTAAGTTTTAAAAAATTAAACCCATTTAGAAATTTTATTAATCGGATCGAAACTTTATATTGGTTTCACTTAAGGACCATCAATGGAGGTCGAAGGTCTTGTTCAAGGACCTTCTCCCACTCAATATTTTAAAATAGAAATTTTATTAATCGGCTCGAAACTTTATATTGGTATCACTTAGGAACCATCAATGGAGGTTGAAGGTCTTGTTCAAGGACCTTCTCCCACTCAATATTTTAAAATAACATGTAAGATTTTTTTTATCTCATATTTCAAGAATGATCATATAATAGGCCTAGTGTCATTCTTACCTAATCTATATGACATACGATGACAATATATACATGGCATGCAATGATAATTTTATAATATTCATAAGAATCAACCAATCATAAAACAAACAAATTTGATTCTTCATAATTTTTCTTTTGAGGGAAAAATTGAAGAAGTGAACGTGAACCGTGCACCATGCACCAGGTAAGGTCTTAGGTAATGGAGGTGAGTCAAATTTAACCACTTAAAAATCAAGCATTTTTTAGCTAGAGTCAGTCCTAGACTTGCAGCTTCTCATTACCACACTTCTTATTTTTTTAATCGATCAACTGAAGATCATCTCATATATATATATCACAATTATAACATTACATAATATACATATTATAAACAATTATAAAATATATATAAAGAGATATGCAATAAAAATAAAATTACACAGTTTTTCGCCACAAGGCATTCCTTGAGTCTTTAACTGCCATCGCTCCATCTTCTCCTTGTCATGGACTTCTTTTGGAAAAATTACATTTAAATCTTATGCACGTTTCCGGCTCACAAGAATTCTATGAATTAAAAAAAATAGTCCTACATGGAGATAATAGTCTACATTCTATTTCCTAAGAACCACAACCTTCGGAAAAAAAATAATTATATAACAAGTATATAATATTGCATTTATTCTCATATATAACTCAAAACATGTATAAGATCTAAATATTGTCAGTTTCTATGTAATTAAATCATTCAAGAAGAAGAAAATTTTATATTGTTTATTTATTTATACTTATAAAAAGAGTACAACTTGACTCTGATACCAATTGTTAAAAAATCGAGTTTGGAAAACGTAGGGAAAAATAAATTTAGGGAACAACTAGGGATTTAAAAAAAACCCAAAATAAGAATTTGGTTAATATCTAAAGTAATAAACACTTAATCAAAATTGTACCTTTTCGATCCGTCTAGGATGAACGATTCGACCGAGTAGTCTTCTTCGGTATCCTCAAACTCACGTTTGTCGAGTGTGGACTCACTTCGAATCAGAAAATTTTTCACAAAAATTGTCAATGGGGTAATTTCGTAATTTCTCTAAACTTTTAAGTCAAATTGTAAATAAGAAAAATATCTCTAGAAATTTTCTGAAATAATTTCTTATTATTAAACTTAATCACTAAATATTAGATAAATTTAATATTAAATCTTATTAAATTAATAAAATATTTATCTACAAGATAAAAATTAAATTAAATTAAATATTAAATCTATTAAAATAATATTATTTTTGGAATAGTTAATTTGAAATCAAATTCTCTGACAAAGTCTCAGCGGGAATGTAATTCTTCCACTACTCAACCACCGAAGAACCACCGTCGCCAACTATTTGTCAGCAATCGAAACGCTGCCGTCGCAACCATCAGCACACTGAGCTAGTTCGGTTTCTACTGGTTTGGTTCAAACCAGTGACGACCAGACCAGTCCGGTACAGCCATCAATTGGATTGTTAATATGTTTCACATACCGAGTCTGGTTTGACTATTTTTTGGGTCTTAGTCTCAGTTTTGGGCTCCTAGGCCCAATTTACGATCTCAGGTTCAATTTTCAAGTTCAATTACTTATTGGGCTAATCGTCCAATTTGAAAATTAATTTCTAAAAATATCATATTAACTTTAATTAATTTTATTAATTTAATTTTACTTCATCAAAATTAATTTTCCCAAAAATCACTTAGATTTTCCAAATTAATTTTTCAAGAAAATTTTTTGATCAAATTCTCTAGTTGAACAATTCTTATGGCCGCCTAATTTAATTCCACATCAAATAAATAAACTAAATTAAATTATTTCCAAAGTCGTAGAATTTTCTTCTAATTTAAATGTAGTCTGATCGAGTTTTTATTGAGCTAGCGGAGGGACCAATCGGACTTATACAATCAGGCTCTAGTAATTGTAATTATGTCCAAAAGTATCGTTTCGATAATTTGCATCATGGAGTTAGTCCACAATGAGTACCTCCACAATGAGTACCTTGATTGCAAACTCATTATATGCTCTTTATGAAAGCAATTCACCCAACTGCTTTGTCCAATGACCTCGTCATGTGAGTGTTACCCTCATATGATATCTTTGATTCATTTGAGTTAAATCCATTCACTCAATACAATTCTATTTTATCTCATTGTTACAATTGTGTCTTCTTAATGATTAATATGATCACTATCAACAAATGACTGTAATAAATTGCTCGTTTGAGAAAAAGCATCCCATAGTCACGTTTTATATTTATCAATCCACGTAATACCAATGAGAGGATATCATTAACTCTTTAATTGAACTATGAATTCCATTGTTTCTAGTAAAATCATGTTATACAAAGTCATGTACCCAACATATCGGCGATTGACTCGATCATCTTTAGAGCATAAACCTCCACTTATATCAAAGCACATGAGTTACGTACGCATGGTCAGTGACTAACTTAGGATTTAGGTAAATCACACCATAAATGTCACAAGTGAATTAATTCATAAACAAATTCAAAATTAATTCATCTTGGGTCTAGTCTAATGTATCATTCTGCCAATGAATGCATCTATGTCTCTACCTGTAAAGTCAACTGCTCCGATAACCAAGACTAGCCATCTCGTCAATTGGAATTGTTGGCGACATAATAATCTTTCTCAATATTTGAATCAAATGCTCACTTTGATTCTTTTATGAGATTACGGACTTGTTCAGTTTATCTATTGAAGTAAGTTGTCTTGCTCGCAATGTAAACATTTTTACAATACCACTTATCATCAGTTTGAACTTAGACTATCAATGAGCTAATATTTGTTTGTCACAATTTTGCTATGCATGAAAGATAAAAATATAAAAGACATAACAGTGAAATGTGAAATTTATTTATTCATCTTTTAAATACATAGAAAACAATTACATGTTTAGTACAATATGGGCACATTTCCCAACAATTTACAAATTGAGCACAGTCAATAGTATATGTTATAATATGAAATGGTTATATATGTACATGATTTTGGTATTATGGTTTGATATGCAAATGAACTAACATAGTGATTGTGTGATTAAATTGTGCATGAAAGTATAAGGTTGTTAAAAAATCCGATGTTCATATTAATATGTTTCAATTGATAAATTGTTATAAATGTTAAGGTAAGTAAATTTCATATAGACTTACTAAGCGTTCGTTATGTTTACCCGTTTCTTTTCCTTTTTCCTTGTAGATCGTTAATTTACGAAACCTGTCGATTGAATCAGCTTGAAGACCACACTATCTTATCATCTATTCGGTAGTCTTTTGATCGTTTTAGACTTGATTTTGTGGGATGTGCATAGGTGCTATAAAAGTGTTAACTTTGAACTATTAACTTAGTTTGAGTATGGCTAATATATGAATTATGAGATGTTAATGCTTATATATGTATTATGGTATGATTTAGTCACGTGTCAAGACCATATGGATAGTGTTTAAAGGGCTCATTTGAATATGCAATGGTATGATTTGAGCATGAAAAATGGCATGGTTAATTGTTATTTTGGAATGGCTTGAAAGCATGGAAGATTAGTTTGTGTTTTGGTAAGGTGTTCTGATGTGTTTTGATGCCAAATTAAGGCATGTTGAATTGGTTGATTACGGTAAAGATTAAATGATGATATGGTATGCCATTGGTTGGTTTTTTTCTTTTTTTGCAGGAACACATGTGCAATTATGCACCAAAGGAATTAATGGTATAGTTGGCTTGGGTTAGGTACAAAAAGCATAGTTCACATCAGTACGTCGTTTTCTGAAATTTTAAAAATGTTGCAATTTGGTTCTAATGCGATTTTGGGTTAATTTTAGAGTTTTCGTATGCTCGTATAAGACCCAAAAAAGATTATATAGTGAATTTATGGATTGTAATGGTTGTGTTTGCATGAATTATGTTTTTAATGTGATTGTTAATTGCCTGTAGTTGTTCCGGCAACCACTGTAGCATTCTGTAGCTCAGATCCGACGATTAAGTCGAGTCAGGAGTGTTACACAGGTGATGGATGGTTTACACCTGTCCGGATGGTCGTCTCCGAGAAGGGTGGCTTGTGGGTGGCTTCCCTATTTGTTGTTAGCTGACATACTATTTGGGTGTTGTTCTGACTTGCCATTTGTCCTCAAACGAAAAGGGGTATAACAATTTTGTAAGTTAATTTCTTGATACATCTTCTAATTTATCTTTAACTATCCTAAAGTTTTAACGAATAATACATTTGTCTAAATACAACCTTTAAAAATTTTTAATAATTTCAATGTCAACTAAATTAATAGTCGATAAGCTAAATGAGTTAAATTTAATCATGATGATTAATAATCGAATATACAATATCTAAAAATTTTTAATAATATTGATACCAATTAAACTAGTAGGAGAGTTAAATTTAAGGGTCATGATTAGTACATGAGTTACCAACCATGATGCGTAGAGAAGCAAGCCATCTTTCTACTCTGTTGTCAACAATTCGATCAGCTTTCAATGTTCCAAAAAAGTGAAAACAAGACTAAAGCAGATATGTTTTTTTATTGTCTTTTTATAACATTGCAGATGTGTTAGTGTGTGTATACTATATATATTACCAATTCAATTGGATTTAGCCATGGTAGCATGCAGTTGCAGTTTATTTTCAGAGTCACACTGTTTCCAAATTTCAGACTGGTAATTGTCTTGAAGGAATGGTTTTAGACATATATGTAATCAACAATTTGGCACCTAACAAGGTCTTCATGCTAAAAGAATGGAAAATAAATGAATGAATAAATTACAAACAACCGAGAAAACCTGAACTCTTCCCAAAACATCAACAAACCATCACCTCATTCTCTTGGTCATCCCGTGTTTTTTTAATTGTCTCATACGAGAAGTTTATGGATGAACACAGTATAAATTGAAATGAACACCCATGGTTAGACATCAAAATCCCCTCTTTTTTAGGTCCTTTATCACCTCAACCTCTATATGTTGAGAGATAAGATCAATAATGGCAAATTTTGGGGTCCTTATGTTATTCATCTTCTCGGCCATGTTCTACGTTGCAATGCCTAATAACCTGACCTTAATCCCAGAACAAATAACATTTCCACATCCACTTTGCAGGTCCCAAATCGCGCTGGTGAACTTTGCATGTGCGATGGTGCCTGTACTCCCGATGCCACAGCACCCTCCTCCGCCGGCAGATGGGAATGGGCATAGACACCGGCACCGGCGTCGACACAGGCACAGGCATAGACATGGGAGTCATGAGACACCCGAACAGCGTTACTGTTGCGAATGGCTGAGGCAAATGGACACGTTGTGTGTGTGCGAAATACTGTATCACTTGCCGCCTTTCCTTTGGAAGCCTAATCATAAGTATACCGTCGTCGTCGACGATGAATGCAGCGTCACCTTCTTGTGTGAAGGTCGGCAACGGCTTTGATGCTGCGGCGCGGCGAACTCACCCTTTTTTTTTTTTAATTTGCTTTTTCAAGTTTGATGCAAAAAAATATTTATATGTTGGTATGGAGTTATATTATATAGAAAGGTTTTTATTCAGTATTTTATTTCTCATAACATCTTTTAAAAAATACAAATTAGTTAATATTGTTGGATAATATATGAGGCTACAAGTTAGGGTTGTCTATTTACCATTTTGTATAATTTAAATTCAAAATTTATTTTAAAATATTATTTACTTCCAATTTCAATTAGAATAAATTAAATTATTATGCTAAATATTCACATTTACTAAATACAATAATATTTTTTTAAAATAATAAATTATCGCATAAAATAACAAGTTAAAATGATATTACACAAGTAATAATATTTTTACCTTATAAAAATTTAAAACTAACAAATTTTAACTTGATGAATTTAACAACCACTATTTAATTACGATTGGTATTTCAAATTTTAAAAATAAAAAAATAAAAATACTTAAATTAAATTAAAGTATAAAAAACTAAATCCATAATTTGACTCAGATTAGCCACCAAATTAAGCGTGTAAGTCTAAATAATACTTTGTTTATCGAAAAGTTTATTTTTTTAGAATATTTATCGAAAGGTGATGGACCATTTCTAATTGAAATAGTTCGGTTTAGACTTCAATTTTAATTAAAAGAAATCAATTTTCTTAATAAATATTCATTTGTATTATCAATTATCCTTACTTTTTTTTTTTATCTTATTATAAGTTTGGATCATATCTGCTCTTCTTAACACAATGCCTATAATTACCTATAGCTTCTCCCAACCCATAATTAGGAGGATAATGCGCTTCAGTGCACTCAAACCCACGTCCTCCTGCATTAGCAACAATGTCCATACCAATCAAGCTAAGACTCAATCGACCCATACTTTCAATTTTTTGTTTTCTTGTTTTGTGGCGAGTGTTGAATTTTATGCATGAAATACTTCTATTGTTAAAATAATAGATAAATTACTCCAACAGTCACTCAACTTTTAAAAAATAATAAATTGGTCACTAACGTTATCGAAAAGTGACAAATCAGTCACTTATTAATATTTTCCGTTACAAGCCTAACGGGACAATTGATGTAACAGCCTAAAATTTCAGTGGTGTCGGAACAGTGATTCGAGATCACTAAATTCGACAAGTATGATTAGGAAATTAAAATAAAATAGTATTTAGAAGTGAATAAAATATTAGAAATATTTTATTAGGTTAAATTAAAATTTAAAAGAGAAATTATTAAATAAATTAAGTCAAAAATGAGGTATCGAGGCCCGATATAGTGAAATCGAGCCGAAAATATTTTTATAAATATTTATGGAGTATTAGTAATGTGGTGTTAAAATTTCGTTAAAAAATTTTATCGTTTGGACGGTTAATTAAATAAAAAGGACTAAACTGTAACAAATGCAAAATTTGCTAGAAGGATTAAATAGCTCAAGTGTTAGAATCAAGGGGGTTTAAAGGGCAATTAAGCCTAAAAGTGAATTGGTTGGACGGCAAGGTCAAGAAAATCAGCAGAAAAATAAGGGAAATAAGGGCAAAATTGGAAATTTCATAATTTTAACATATAAAATAAGGACAAAAGTGAGAAATCTAGAGATCTCTTCATATTTTCTCAGAAAAAACGCCATAGGAGGTCTGGAGAAGGCTGGTTATTCATATTTTTACATCATGTGAGTTTAATTCTTGCTTTTTCTTGATAATTTTTATGTTTTTATGACTTTTACAACTAGGTCCACTTATAGAATTCATTAGTTTTTGATTTGGTGGGTGAAATTGGAAGTTACCCTAGCTGATTAAGGGAAGTTTATGATGAACTATTATGAAATTTAAGTTCTAATTTCATATTAAGGTGGTTTTATTAAGTGAATTTGATAGAAAATGGTATTTAGGACCTAATTGTGAAAAAGTTGTGAATTAGAGGTTGGTGTTGAAATTCAGAATATGAAAGGTTGTGGAATAGTTTATAATGATAAAATAAAGTGTTAATTGAGAAAAATTAGTTCAATTGATGGGTGAATTGAGCAGGGACTAAATTGTAAAAACTGTAAATTTTGGGGTAAAAGTGCAATTTCGAAAGTTGAACAGCATAAATTGTGAAGTGAAATAGAAACCAAATAAATGCTAATGAGTGAAAATATTTTACATTATAGATCAAGAATCCAAAGAAGAACGAGGAAAAGAAAAAGTTGCGGAATAGTCCCTGAATTTCAATATCTTCTACAAATCAACCGGGTAAGTTCATATGGTTAAATTTTCATGCTTAATTGTGAATAATTGAATGCTGTAATGTGTTATTAAATATGAATTTGTCATGGAATTGTGGAAATTGTGATAAAATGGAATAATAGAGGCGATAATTCAAATTGGGAAAAACGCAGAATTGAGTACGTTCATATCGTGTCATGAGATGAATTGAAGGATAAGACCATGATTGTTCCATGGAAAAGTGTGAAATGTAGGCATGGTATCATCCATACTGAGTTGCGAAATGTAGGTATGGTATTATCAAATCCATACTGAGTTAAGAAATGTAGGTATGGCATTTCCCATACCGAGTTGTAAAATGTAGGTATGGTATTTCAATGAGGAAAACCATACTGAGATATGAATCGTGGCACTGAACAACGACGTACTCAATTTCATAAGCCGTTTCCTAATTTGATATTAAGAAATACAAGAGAAGTGAACCAAATGAAAGAGATTAAGTAGTTGTTAATGTTGAGCTCAACTATGTAAAGTATTGTAACAGTGGTTGTGAATGGCAGGAAACTTTAGTAAATGTTTGGTATTATTTGGAATTATTATATTTGGTAAGCATTACTTTTAAACATATGAACTTACTAAGCTTCAATAAGCTTACTTGTGTGTGGTTGACATTGTTATGTAGATTGAACTGAAGTGAAGTTGGTAGATCGGATCAACACAACAAGGCACACTATCCAGATCAATTCCGGTAGCTTTTGTTTTATGGTTATAGATTTATATGGCATGTATAGAGTTTAAATGAAGTGAAGTAAGGATGTTATAACCTAGTTAACAATATTTTGTACTAAAACAGTTTTTAGTTAATAGCAGTAGTTCAACTTTGGAAATTCACTATAAATCATGGAAATTGAATTAGAGGTTGGATAAGATATGGAATTAAATCCATTGAATCTAGTTTCACATAGATGAAACGGTGTAAGCAAAAGACTTTTATATTAGGAGATATTTGAATTTATGTGGGACAAGGTCAGAGTGATTTCGAGCTCCCCTGTTATGACTTTAGAAATTCACTAAAAATTGTACAAAAATAATTAAGAGCCTTGCTATATATGTCCAGATTCCTTATTGAGTCTAGTTTTAAGGAAAATAAACGGCATAGTCATTTGAACTCTGTACAGAGAGAAAACTGATTCGTAATGGACAGAGGTCAAAACAGTTGAGCACTGAAACAGGGGAGACTTTAACTAATAAACTGTACTAATTGGCCCAATCAAAAATTCTGGAAAAAAAATTAGTAGATAGATATATGAGTCTATTTTCTGGGAAAATTTACGGATTTCAATTTCGAGTTTTATAACTCGAGATATGATTTTTTTAGCGGCTATGATGCAGATAAACAGCTTATTCCGAAAGGTAAAGTAAATGGTTTGAAAATTGTTTAAGTGATTAATTAAGTTTATTAACACCTCAAACTCGACTCCGGCAACGGTCTCGGGTATGGGGGCGTTACAATTGACATGCTAGTTAACTAGCTGACGTGGCCAGTTAACTTGCCACATTGGACATTTTCCTATCATCCCTCTCACACGCCACCATTAAACAACAAAAACAAAAAGAGAAATAGGGAACACTTTTTCACCATTTTTCTTCATCCCTCTTGGCTCCTTCACCACCACCCTCGACGTTGGCCACCTCCACAAGCCCACTATCATTTAATCACGAACCAGCATCACTCACGGTCACTCCTTTGCCAATTATAACCACCAAATCCCAACCCCTAAACATTCTAAACCCGTGAAATCCCAATAAAAGACAAAAATACCAAATAGCAAGCATCCAAAATCAAACTAGCAAAAAAAAAAAGAATCAAAAGAGAAGAAACCCACACCCATTTTGAGTTTTACGGGTTGGAGAACCCGAGCCACCAGTTCAATGATCCAAATATCAAGAGTCATGGTTGGTCAAAGAAGAGCTGTGGTCGAAATATGGTGGTGATCCAGCAGTAGATGGCAGAGATCCGTTGAAGCCTATTTCAAAGCTTTAAAGTCTTAATCTCGAGATTTTGAAGGCCTATTAGGAAATCTGAAGTGAGATTTGAAAAGAGGAAAAGAGGAGTCATTTGGTGATGACGATTGGTTGGAGAAGACAATGATCGGCAATGACTAGAGTTAAGAAAAAAAAGGAAAAAGATAAGAGAATAAGAGAAGGCAAAAAGGGACAGAGATTCAACGGAGTCGCCTGGGGCACAGAGATTTAAAGGGACAGCAGCGAACTGGGTGGTGGCTCCACCTTGAAGGAACAAAACGGTCGTAGCTAGGGTATCTCCATTTCTTCTTCTTCTTCTTCTTCTTCTTCTTCTTCTTCTTTTTCTCTCCAACTGGCAGGTTAATGATGGAAATGAGTTGTTTAAATGCCTTGTCAGTTTTTCGTTATATCTGTAACAGAAAATGATTAGTAAGACCGATTTGTTATTTTTTGAAAATTGAATGACTGAATTGAAAGTTAAGTGACTGTTTTGTTATTGAGTTTAAAATTGAGTGATTGTTAATGTAATTTTCCTAAAATAAGTTATGTCAGTATCAATTGTGCCAAACATATTTTTGTGATTGAGACGGATGTTTTAGATGACTTTTTTTTTTTTTTTCCTTCATTTCTTTTTATTTGACTTTGGTGACATTTATGAATATAATGCTCATTTGATAAAAAAAGATTATATATAAATCAATTAAATTATTTCTTTTATCATATAAATCAAAAATTTAATTTTGTTGCTACGTTAATAAATTATTAGTTGATATTATTATAGATAAGTTGAGAAGAATGGCACTTTGAAAAAGCATATTCTTTATTCGCTAAAATAAAAACTTGAGGCAACCAAGTTGTTACTTCCACCTAAAAAAACTAAGATAAAACAAAATATATTTTATAATAAAAACTTGAATAATAATCTCATAATCATATATATTTATAATCAAATATATTTTCAATGCAAATAGATATGGTCAAAGTCAAAAGTTGTATACCATACCGCCACGTCCACAGCGTGGGGCTGGCAGCAGGCTTTGCTTCTTCAAGCAGCCGGCTTTGACCTTTAAGCTTTTGGCGGTGGCAGGCGCTTTTAGCTATAAATATAGCTGGATTTGTACGTTGTCTCAATACCCATTTCCCTTTCATCATATTACATATCCATGGCTTCCCTTCACTGTTTTCTCTTCACTTGTCTGCTATTTTTCTTTTCTTCACCATCTTTAGCTCAACAGTCTTTTCGCCCCAAGGCACTTGTAATCCCCGTCGCTAAAGATGCTTCTACGCTTCAATACCTCACCACTATTAGCCAAAGGACACCATTAATGCCTATAGATCTCGTGGTTGATCTCGGTGGCCGACATATGTGGGTTGATTGCGATCGGGATTACGTTTCTTCGACATACCGTCCAGCTAGGTGTCGTTCGGCACAATGCTCATTGGCCGGAGCCAATGGCTGCGGCGATTGCTTCTCGGCACCAAGGCCAGGGTGTAACAACAACACGTGTGGCGTCACACCTGATAATTCCGTCACCCACATCGCCACTTCCGGTGAGGTTGCTCAAGATGTTGTGTCTATCCAATCGACTGACGGGAAAAATCCCGGCAGAGTGGTTAGTGTCCCTAGGTTCCTTTTCGCATGTGCGCCGAGTTTCTTGCTTCAAGGTCTGGCTACGGGCGTTGTGGGCATGGCTGGACTCGGTCGGACTCGAATTGGGCTTCCTTCACAATTCGCTGCAGCTTTCAGTTTCCCTAGGAAATTCGCCGTTTGCCTCTCGTCTTCAACCTCGGCAAATGGTGTTATTTTCTTCGGCGATGGTCCTTACGTGTTCCTCCCTGGTGTTGATGCATCACAGTCGCTTACTTACACGCCACTCTTCATAAACCCCGTCAGCACAGCCTCTGCTTTCCCTATGGGCGAAGCTTCCGCCGAATATTTCATCGGCGTAAAGTCCATCAAGGTAAACGAAAACCCCATCTCATTGAATACAACGTTATTATCCATCAACAACGAAGGTGTTGGTGGCACAAAAATCAGCACCGTGGATCCCTACACTGTTCTCGAATCTTCAATCTTCAAAGCCGTCACCGAAGCCATCATTAACGAAGCTGCTGCCATGAACATCAGTAGAGTTGCCGGTGTGGCTCCATTTGAGGTGTGTTTCAGCTCGAGTAACATAGCAAGCACGAGATTAGGACCAGCCGTGCCATCGATAGACCTTGTGCTGCAGAACCAGAACGTGTTTTGGAGGATGTTTGGTTCGAACTCGATGGTCGAGGTTAACAGGGACGTGTTGTGTCTTGGATTCGTAAATGGTGGATCGAACCCGACTACTTCCATTGTTATTGGAGGGCACCAACTGGAGAACACGCTGCTTCAGTTTGATTTGGCAACTTCAAGGCTGGGATTCAGCGCTACGCTATTGGGCAGACAAACAACTTGCGCCAACTTCAACTTCACATCCAACGCTTAGATTTAATGGCATAGCCCTGGTTCATATAAACTGGGTTTTAAACAACTTCTTTTTTTCAGAATTCAATTCCATAAATCATAATTAGTGAGCAACTGGCCATGAAAGAATAATAATCTGCGTTCTGCAGTATGGTGTGTATATATATTTGTATGGATATATATATATATATATATATGAGATTGATTATTGTGTAAGAAATTTAGATCATAACATTCTCAAATTAATAAACAGAAACGTGTTGAAGATTTTTATACGATTAATAAATCGGTAAAAGTATCGGCAGATGTATTTAAGGGTTGTATTTCCGTCCCCCTACTAAAAAAAATGAGAAACTAACGTGCAAATTTCCATTAAAATTTTGTGTGGAATAATTAGGAAATTATTTTTTATGGGTAAATAATAAAAACGGTGATGCAACTATGTCTTTTATTTTATTTTTTTCACCCAACTATTAATTTTTTCAATTTAATCACTAGACTTTTTGAAATTAAATATTTTAATTTCTAAGCTGATGTGAATTTTTTTATTGGTCTAGTATCAAAATTAGCTCTTTAATATTTACATATTCTATCAATTTGATCGTAAATATAAAAAAATCAACAAATTTAACCCTCAATATTTACAAAATTTATCATTTTAGTTCTAATTCTAAAAAAATTAATAAATTTGACCATCGATATTTAAAAAATCTATCAATTTAATCCTAACTTCAAAATTTTTAAAAATTTATTTTTTTAAAAATTATATTTAGTTGATATATTATCAATTTCAATTCAGTAAACCCTATTTTTAAAGACTTTAGACGTATCGAATATAATGTCTTAGCATCATTTGACATAATAGAAGTCAATATATGGGGTTAACAATTTCAACTAATGGTTTTCTTTTGGTACGAAAACCTTTTATGTATATTTAATAGTAACAGTACGTTTCACTTAAATCTACAATTAAGCTGAACAAGAGTACACCATTTTTTCCACGACTCCAATCGAAATCTTATTTAAAAGTATGTGGATATATTTTCTATGGATAATTATGGGTAAATTGCTTATTTAATCACCCGGGTTTACTTATGTTCTTATTTTTGCGACTCATTTAAAAACTTGTTATTTTAGTTATTTCTGTTAGATAAGTTGTCAATTTTGGCCACGATTAAATGCCTTTGGTCACCAAACAAAATACTGATGTGGCAGTCTTTTGATTGGTATAATAATAAATTTAGCCCTTAACAACTTGCATATTTTGTCAATTTAGTCCAAATTCTAAAAATTGAAAAAAAATTATAATTTTCAAAACTTGAAAGAATATATTATTTATTATAAAAAGACATTAAAATATAAAATATTAAAAATATATTTACATAAATATTATAATTTTAGGCCTATAAGATTCAACACATGTTAAATTTATGTAAATATATATTTAATATTTACTATTTTTATGTCCTTTTATAATAAATAATTTATATATTCAAGTTTTTAAAATTATATTTTTTTTGAATTTTTAGAATTTGGATTAACTTGAAAAGAATTGCAAACATTGAGGGTTAAATTTCTTGAATTTTTAGAATTAGGACTAAATTGACATTATGTACAAAGTGTTAAGAGCTAACTTTATAATACCAATCAAAAGACTGCCACATCAGCATTCTATCTAGTGACCAAAGGCATTTAACAATAGAATGACTAAAATGGATAATTTATCTAATGGGAGTGAATAACAAATTTTATAAATGAGTGATCAAAATAGGAATGTGAATAAACTTGGGTGACTAAATAAACAGTATACCCACAATTATTTAATAAATAGGTGATGTAAAATTTGAACTCCACAAATGGATTAAAATTTTACTATATATTCTTAAATTAAATTTAAAATATTTAAAATAAATAAATAAAACATGTAGTAAAACCTAAAGCCGCAATGTAAGAATATTGGGCCGATACATGATACAAGTTTGGCCCAAGAGTACATAAACTATCCTTGCTACGGCGTCGCTTCATTTCAAATAAACCCAAAAAGTCGAAAGGCCTTGTAGGAGTGCACCGAGTCATAAATTCATCGCTCGCTGCACATCTGGTCTGGTAGTGATAAATTCCCGCTAACTCACTGAGTTCCATAGGCTCTCGCCTTGGCTTCAACCTCTAACTCTCCTCAGCATGAAGCTAGTGAGGTAATTCTTTAATTCTTCTGATTCATTACACCATTTATTTTTCTTGTATTTTCTTTCTTTATTCGAAGTGATGTGGAAAATATCTTTTTTGGTATTTAATAATAATGGCGTCGATTTGAATTAAACGATGAGCAGGTTTTTGATGAAGTTGAACAATGAAACGGTGTCGATTGAGCTCAAGAATGGAACCGTTGTTCACGGCACCATCACAGGTTCCTCTCTTTCCCTTGCCCTTTTTGGCTTTTCCCCCTTGCATTAGGGTTTAGCTAAACCCTAACACTCCCTTTTAGCGAAGTTGTAAAAACTTAAGATTATTTGCTAAGTTTCTTGTCAATCCACTGTAGTTATTGAGAGTTTATTGTTTTCTCAGTTTTTTCCCCCATTTTTCCTAAAATGAGTAATGGCAACTGTAGTAATAACTCCCATTTCAGTCGTGTATTCTGTTGCTTCCCTTTTGGTTAAATTACTAACCTTAAAATTAGGGACAGATTTAGGTATTCATGCACGATATAACTTGTTATCACCTTTTAAGATGAACTGGTTTTGGAGGCTTAGTATGCTTTTTGTCTATGAAACATTTTTGAGAGGTGGCTTATATTTGATAAATATTTAGCTTTTAGATAAATTTACACGTATGATATCTTGTTAGTAGTTGGTTACTCATCGTATTAGATGGAACCATCTCATTTGCAGACTTTTGTTTATGTTACCAACATATTACCGTATTGGATGCCTTTCTGTAACATGATTATTTTCTTTTAATTGTTATTTTCCAATCTCTGGCACAAAGTTTGTGAATGAGTGATTGTTTGATAATGATTAATGAGCAGAGAATATCTGCCTTTCTGCTAAACAGGATGTATTGAACTCATAATTCTTTAGATACTTTTTATGAATGTCAACTAAGTTACCGAATAGTGGGTGTTTATTTGAAACTGGTGATTATGTTTCTAATTTGGACAGCATCTGTTTTAACCATGAGTTTAAAGATGGGTAAATATACCTTAGTTTTTTCCTTGTTGAACATAAACTTTTATTTGCATGCAAATTCAATGACAGTTTGAATTGGTGTGTTTGTTTTAGGTGTGGATATCAGTATGAACACCCATCTGAAAACGGTTAAACTTACATTGAAGGGGAAAAATCCAGTGAGTTTAGATCACCTTAGTGTGAGGGGCAACAATATTCGCTACTATATTCTACCTGACAGCTTAAATCTCGAGACATTGCTGGTTGAAGAGACACCTAGGGTGAAACCCAAGAAGCCAACAGCTGGTATTTCCATTTCTCTCTGGCTCCATTTTCTCCTGTTTCAGAGTGTACTACTTGTATAAGCTTTGTTTTCTTCAATCATTGTTGGTTTGGTCCTTCTAATGCTTTTTCAAATTCAGGGAAACCTTTAGGACGTGGTCGGGGTCGTGGACGTGGAAGGGGACGCGGTCGAGGTCGTTAACTCGGCTGCCTTGCATCAAATTTTTTGTGACAATCAGATGCGTAGACAGATTTGCTGTAGGGAGAATTTTGTGGGTGATTATACGAATATTAAAGGAACCCTATTGGCATATTACCATCATGTATGGTTATTAGCCTGGATTTGGATAGCTTAATCATGAATCCTGAGATTACCAGGCTCAGATGATATGACCTAGTGCTAATAGGTGAGCAGGTAATCTATTTCTATTCCGATTTGTTTCTCTTAGAACGAGAAAAGCTAAAAATAGGAAGCAACAATCTTGGATTGTCACTCATGCAGACCATGTTTAGTGTTGATGTTGAACCTTTTACTGAAGTTGATTGTTTTTTTTTTTTTTTAACACTAGTTACTAGGGTTATCAAATAGCCTTATGATGGATTATATGAGAACATTAGTTAAGCTTGTTTTCTTCTTCTTCTTCTTCTTCTTCTTCTTCTTCTTCTTCTTCTTCTTCTTCTTCTTCTTCTTTTCTGAGTACAACCCGAAAACAAACTCCATCTTTGAGTTTCAGTCTCCAAAAGCATCGTGAATGGGTTGTTTCTGTTGTCAATTTCTAGAATTTTTCCGGTGGATCTTGGCATAGCCTCTTTGAGGAGAAAGTAAGGACGGCAAAGGCAGAGGTTGAAGGAAAGGGAGGGAGCGATTGCTTTGCTTCCCCTTTTTCTTTTTCTTTTTTCCTATGGGTTAAAGTTACAAGCAAGGAAATTTTGAATAATGAGAAGGGTAACTGTATTTGGATTTTGGGCACTTTGATGTCTAAATCAGTCAATATTCAAGGGTACGAGAAATAAATACTCAAGAAAGACTCTTTAAGGGTGGATTTTGAGAAATAAATACTCAAGAAAGACTCAACAAATTAATATCAATTTGCACACCACAAACAAGGTTGCTTTTATATTTAGAATCTACGCTATGAATTTTTAGGATGAACACTCGGTGATTAAATCAAAAGCAAAATGATGGGTCACTTCTGAAACGACAAATGAAGATAGCATTGAACTGAAACCCAGATGCTAATATAAAATTTAGTGAATGGTGGTCATTCAATCATACTAACAGAGTAGTATGAAGCTGGTGGGGCTGCCATTAATAACATGACAATATTTTATGTCATGGGGTCGTACATTTCATAATTGCAAGCATATATCTTAAAATTATTACAGATCTTGAAACTGCCCTACCTTCAAAATATCATGACACTATTGTGTCGGCTCGGGGGGTCACGGCCACAGCCACCATCACTATGAGGTCCAAAAATTGCCGCAAATTATAGGCTTCTTCACCCTGGTATTTAACTTTCTTGTCTAAATTAAAACATGTCTTTTTTCCTTAAAACTAAACTCCACACTTGGTTTCTCTCCTTTCCTTTTTATTGTTGTTGTTGGTGTTTTTTTAGAGTTGATAAGAGATGAAGAATACAACAACTAAACAAGACGTAAACACAATACGCCGTTTAGATTATTTCAATCAATTCAACCTTGTCGAGCCCTTCCTTGCTTTTACTGGCTTCACTTTGTTTGCTTGTCTCTTCCTTGCTTGCTTCTTTTACTTAAACTACTACTACCAGGTGCTCGTCTTCCATGGTTTCACTTGGTTTGGAGCAACAAATGAAGGCCTTGGGTTATTGGATGAAGGTGGTGATCACTGTGATATTTATGATGGGAAATGGGTTTGGGACGATAACTATCCATTGTATGAGAGCCCAGATTGTCCTTTTATAGATGGTGGTTTCCGGTGTTTAGAGAATGGGAGACCTGATAGTTTCTACACTAAGTGGCGGTGGCAGCCTAAAGCTTGCAATTTACCCAGGTCTTTTCCTCTTCATTTTATTACCCTTCTTTTAGCAGTCAAAAGAGAAAAAAAAATGAAAAATCCATTGTAGGTTTTTTTTTCAGTAACTCCATTGTAGTTGAATAGGGTTTACTTCTAGCCTTAGTCCTCCTACTACATTGAAATTTAGAATTTAATCCCTTATTTTAATTTAACATAATTTGGCGTTTGTATCTATTTATCTATAATATGAATAAAATATATTATTAAGTTGGTGTCACGAATTTACTGAACACCATCTCGGTTGAAAATTTAAGTATTTTTCTTTTATTTTTTTATATAAAATCTATAAAATTTGATTTGAACTCAGAATAAAATTTGGGACTTTACCTAAGACATCTTGATTCCTTCTTACCGTTTTCAGCAAAAGTAAACTCTTTTAAAAATATATTTTTTATTTAATCTTTTTCACCTGTGTTATAATCTAATATTTATAATGTTATCAGTAGCTTGAAACTAATAACAGTGTTACTTGTTACCATGAATAGTGGTATTAATTGAACCTACTAAAAACTTTATAAAAGTAGAGCATCAAATTAAATCAGAGGGATAAATTCTCAGATCCCAATATTGTAGAAGGACTATAACACAATTATACCTAATTGAATATAATGTTGGTCGCCAATAATGAATTGCCATTTTTTGTGTGTGTACTTGATCGATCATACGAAAAATTCATGTTTGTTGCAGATTTAATGCAACGAAGATGTTGGAAAAGCTAAGGAACCGTCGCATTGCTTTTATCGGTGACTCAATAGGGAGGAACCAATGGGAGTCACTACTGTGCATGCTTAGCTCTGCAATTCCCAATAAGGATTCAATATACGAGGTGAATGGAAACCCCATCACGAAGCACAAAGGGTTCTTGGTTTTCAGGTTTGCTCATTATAACTGCACGGTGGAGTATTACAGAGCACCGTTTCTGGTGGCTCTGGGAAGTGCTCCAAGTGGAGCTCCGAAGGGTGTTAAGATGGCTCTGAGATTGGACCGTATGGACCGGACTCAGCAGCAGTGGGTTGGTGCTGATGTGATGGTTTTCAACACTGGTCACTGGTGGAGCCATGACAAGACCACCAAGCGGTAATTATCATCTATGATCTTAGCTTGTACACAATTTTTATGTAGTTTAGGTTTAATTGCACTTCTAGTCCTTCTCTTTGCATATTTGTAATTTAGTGTATTCTTTTAATTGTAGGAATTTCCGTCACTTTTACTCTTTTAATTTAATAACTGAAATTTAATTGATAAGAGCGTTAAAAGATTTCCGTTCAATTGAATTATGTAGAATTTTTAAAATAAAAAAAATACTCATATGATCAATTTAAAGCTACATATAAGCTATGTAAGCACAAAAAAAAAAAAGTAGTCTTTCCTTCTACTTTCTCTGAATCAATGCCGAAGAATCTTACAACTCCATATTCAATTTTGGAAAAAATATCAACCTCGGGGTTCAGTAATTTTATTTGTTTATTTATGTGAGTAAACTTTTTTTTTAGTTTAAAAAGAAGCATATAATCCAATTTAACAAAGTCTTTTAATAGTGTTATTAATTGGACTTCAATTATTAAATAAAAAACACTAGAGTACTAAATTCTTGAGATTAAAAGGACTAAATTTTAAATGTGCAAAGAGTATAGGAACTAAGAGCAGAATTAGACCTATAGTTTATTGTCTATCGGTATAGCTGTTAATGAATGATACCCCTCATCTTTCAATTTATATTGCAGTGGCTGCTTTTTCCAAGAGGGAACACAGGTGAACTTAAAAATGGACATTGGGACAGCATTTCGGAAATCAATTGAAACATTACTTGACTTTGTTCATAGTAAAGTAAATACTAGCAAGACCCAAGTTTATTTTCGAACCTATGCTCCTCAACATTTCAGGTTTTTTTTTTTTATCAGTTGTTTGTTGTCTTCCTGTCATTGATTTAGAGTTCATTTTGATAGTTTCTTCGAAGGATACACTTCACCGTTGATATATTGGCTTTGATGTAATCAGAGGTGGTACCTGGAGCAATGGTGGACATTGTCACCATATAAAACTGCCAGACTTTGGTCCATTTCCTGATAAAACTGAAGAACACGTCGAGATGGTACGAGATGTGTTATCGAAGCATCCAGGAAGGGTACAAGTGATTGAAACAATGAATGTGACTCCCATGACCTATCAAAGACAAGATGGCCATACATCTTTGTATCATTTCGGACGAGGAAATGAAACGGAACCTCCCGGCGAAGATTGTAGCCACTGGTGCTTGCCGGGGGTACCCGATTCGTGGAATGAACTTCTCTATGCACTATTTCTCAAGTGGGTATCTCATCAATCCTCCACTCCAACTTGATTTTCTTCTCATTCTTGTACATAGAAATTCATATGAAGTATTGAGCGTGTTGCATGCAGTTTGAATCAAGAGACTACGGTGGCTTGTTAATCCATTCATTTATTATGGCCAGAATTTACTTTCAGCAAGGATGAAATGACACCCAAAAAATAGTAAAGAAAAACTGTTGGAGACTTAAACATGCATAGGTCAGGCCATATGAATGCATAGTTCATATTACAGTTCATACACTTACAAGACAAGCTGCAATAACTAGTCTTGTGCGTTTCAGACATTAGACGGATAAATTAAATAAAAAATTGAATCCATTGTGTTGGTCTCTCGATCAAATTTTACATCAAATTGCCTTAATCTACGGAAACCGGGTCCCTCTGTATCTTCCTGCGGAAAGATGGGTCATGGGTCACCTGATGTTCTAAATCCAGACTCTCAGACTAGAGAAGTAAAAGCCATATCCTCACATAATACACTATAGTAGAGAAGCCATGTTCAAATCCAGAAAAGGAGGAATTAGAAGAATCGGAGCCTGCTTCCTGAGTTGATCAACTAATAATCGAGTTCAGCCTTTTTATCTTTTACTTGGCTCAACTAAACTGTATGAACAAAATTGGTATCACGTGTGAATGATATCTGCACCATGGGAATATATTTCCTAATCATTTGCCAGTATGAAGCATGAAGTACAATTTAGGGTTATATAAAATGTAAGGCTGTGAAGTACCTCTTGTAATGTTACACCCCATATCGCCTCAATGCTTTGCTTAAACTTGGCATGACATTATATGCTTGATACGATCTTCTTAGCTCAATTATGGAACCCACCTAATCAAAATGGAAGAATGCATTAGATAAAATGCAGAACAGAATGCTAACTGTAATGATTTGATCTCCTATCAAGTGCTCTAAGCATTTTTTATAAAACTGAGCATCAGCACAAACAAGACTCTAGAATTGTACTTACAATTATTAAAATTGATGTAAAACCAATTGCAAATCCTTCATTGATATGTCGCAAGTAATGATCAAGTATGGTTGATGTAGTTGCCAAAATACTTAACAGTAGCCCTCCTGCAGATGTGATGACAAGAAACAGCCAAAATCCCACAAGAAATGAGAAGCAGGTTCAACATATTGCCCAGACAAAGGCATAAGCTTCCAACTACGTACTGCAATTATTTTACAGACAGAAACATACCCCAGAAACGCGTTGATGCCTGAATCTTTGTGAGATATTCAATAGTAGCCTTCCCAGGCTTTATATTTGGTATCCTGGCACCCATCTTATTCAGGTAATCTGCTATTTCCTTTGGTAAGTTGGCCTGCATAGGAGTTTCCACATAAATAACAGAAAGAAGCAATGAGTACTAGAATAAACTAATAGGAGCCAAGATTGCATGATAACAAGCATAGCATACTAACAAATTCAAAAATTGATTAATAGATTAGAATGTTTAGCCCAATGTATACAAATAAAAATATAAATAAGACAGTGGATCAAAGCATAAAGTTTAATCCCTGCTCCAGTACCCAATGTCTCTCATTGAAAGCTCAGCAGTCCATCTTTATGATTTAAAAAAATAATAAAAGCAAAATTAAGGATAATAGTAAAAAAAGAATCATACACTACTTTCTATTGGCATAGATACCCCAGGAAGTAATGGCCAGAAGAAATAAATCATGGCAACAGAAGCAATTTAGACTGCAATAGCAGGCAATAAGCAGGTTATCATCAGAAACTTAGAATCACCAAGGTTCAAAAGTACTTACAATATCAAATATATTGAACAGAAAAACAAAAAACGCATATATTGAATAGTAGACCCATGGCTCTGCACCGACAGATGTTGCAGGGTTCAATATCTCCTTAACATGCTCCCAAAAAGGTGAACCAAGGATACTGCAAAGAACGCAGTGTGTTAGATAATTGCTGGAATTTGACAAAAGGTAGCCTTAAGGTAAGTGCATAGGATAAGACAACAACAAAGCCAGGCTATGTAATGCATCAAAAGCATATTACCCCAAAATGCAAATAGAACAGAGGATTCAAAATAAGTACTTAAATCACTTCAGGTCACAATTACCTTGCAACAATACTTGGAAACGCCAATAGATAAGTGGTGGTGAGAACAGGCTGCATTCCTGACGGATTAATATTAAAAGGAATATAGGGTTCTACTTCAGTAATTGGGGAATCTTCCCTGTCCAAGACACAAAATTAAGAAAAAGTGACATTGAGAAAGATCCTATGACCATTTATCATAAGTTAATATACAAACAGAGAAAGTTACAATATCCTTAAATGAGTTATTGCCCGCTGCTCAGAATAGCCAGAAAATATAATATCAATGCTGCAACGAGAACGATTGAAACCAAAGCCTATTCTCTCCACAGAATGCATCTAATGTCTAGGCAAGTAGCACTGACTTTACCTTGCGGCAGATGCCAGTTTAAATCCATAGTACTGCAGCTTTATTTTCCTGCAACCCTCAGTAACAACAACAGCCCACATTGTGACTACAGTGAAAACACCCAGTACAGCAAGCATGTAAGGCCACCAACCCACAGCACTTCCTGGGGAAACAAGTAACCAATAGTGATGCAGACTTAGAAAAGTACAGAAAACACAGAATAGTTTCAAGATATTCTCAATGTACATGCTCTGTTGATATCCACATCTACAGAAAAACAAATATCGTTGCAGTTTCTACATTGGACTAGAGCAATAATCACTAAAAGATTGATGTACAGGCACTATTTTTGCACCACTTTCCTTACCTTCGTCTAATCCACATATATGATTACTTTCATGAAAATAGCTACAGAATTACTCTTTACACTGAAATCAAATTTTGGAATGGGCTCATTTTTGTTAATAAATAATCGCTTGGTGTTTTTAGTTAATACTACTAAGAATTTTGCATGGAAAAGAGAAATCCTGTAATCATTTCTTACTTTTAAAACTTGACAGTTTTTGGTACTGAATAATTATAATTCTGACAAAATCTCCACCCAACCTAAACAGCACTAAGACCTCAGTCAGCGGATAAGACATACCTGAGAGCTGAGTCAACATCTTGTACAGTGTATCAGTGTATCCGGTTAATATTCCAACACATATAATTAGAGATGAACCTTGACCTGAAACACACAACAATGGATTAAGAAGGCTACCAATACTCGCACGTCACAGAAATTATGCAATTTCCTCACTTTCAAAATGTAAGAAAACAGGGTATATATAGGCACACCAATTTTCTATAATTTTCCTCAACTTTGGACAAGCCAAAAGGCTGAATTCAAGACCATAAGAAGCTAAAACTTTTAATGAATTTCTTGTATTCTACAACTCCTAAAACTCATTTTTCTAAAAACGTCTATAATCTTGGATAGCAGCATATTTCCCTATCTCAAGGTGAACACATGAGAAGATTATCACCATTTCCAATCAATTCCTCCAATCCCAGATAAGGGTCTCCTACATCGATTAAATGTTTTTGCTTCAAGCTCTATTTCCAGAGTTACTATAAATTCTAGAGAAAAAAAATACTAGCAGTATATTTATTTGGTCAGTTGTTCTTATTATCATAAAAATAAAAAACTTGTCTGTAACAATTGGAATGAATAACAAATAAGGACTAAATGTGATAAGAAAGATACCAAATCCAGATTCTGATATTGTATCACAGATCCATGTCATAGTCATTGCACCACAAACCAAAAGAAAAGCAGTCACCATCACATGCTTGACCCTACAAAAACCATAGACTTTAGTTTACAGATAAAAGCTCAAATATAGCATATAGAAGGAGGAAATGGATGGACACCGGAGAAAAAATGATTTGTTATTTCATTCCAGGAAAAGACTGAATATGTTTCATATCATACCAATTTCTTAGCATCAGAAATTGTTGCTTTCATGTTTACATTACTAAAGTACCTGTAACTGGCTGCATAAATTGAATATTGAAGAGAATAACAAGAAACTATAACAGCTTCTACTATTGCAAAGCCAAGTGAAATCCACCATCTGCAATAGAAAGAAAAAATAACATGCTTTGTAAACGTCCAATTAATATTATCAAGAACTATACATGTAGCAAGGGCTCTTCTCACTGCTTGAGATGAAAAACTAGACACACATATAACTCTTAATCTTCTCGTGACCATCCAACCCCTCCTTCCTCAACTTCACTAAGGATGGAACAACATGACAGAGTACCTGTTTTCAACCAGTGCAAGAGAATGCACATGAGAAAGCAACAAACAAAAGAACCCATAAAAATAAAAGAAACTTAGGCCATAGCAGGATTCTATGGGGTATCTTTCTCTTGGCAAGGAAAAGCATGCCCTTTTTTTCCCCTTTTTGATGATAAGCTAACAAATATGTCTATTGAGATCATAGAAGATCGTTACCAGGACTAACAAACAAGAAAAATTTACAACCATTCCTAAATAGATCATAGAGCAACACTGCATAATTTGAAGGAATTCCTAGTCCCATCATTTATCTGATCACAAATTAGTAATTTTCCAACTCAAAAAAAAGCAATTCCAGAATACTAATGTACAATTAACTCTAGAACACAGGCCAAAGAAAACTAGGCTTGTCATAAGAGCTTCATACTAAAGGAAATAGCTTTTGGTCATTTGTATAATAATTCCGCCTTGCAAGAACATAGCAAGCATCCTCAACATCTATCCATCTCCACTTTGACAAATAGAAATGAGGGTGGCAAATAGATGTCATAGCATGAAATTAAAAGAGAAAAAAAAAAAGGAATTTAAGTATACACAATCATGCAAGAAAAGAAATCATATATGGCCAAAAGAAAAGTTACAAACCTGCATAATTATAGATGCAATTATCTGAGGGCTGATACCAAGCTGAAAAAAGGACAGTTTAAGCTCCGCAGAAAAATCACCCAGGTCATCTACCAAAAGAAAAATAAAAGGCCAGGCATTTGTTATAGACAAATTAATTAACAACACTGACCAAAAATGCAGATAAAACTCCATATAGCTTAAAAGGAAAGGAAAAGGGAGCAAGTTTTTCTTCTAGATTACAGAACTTACCAACAGACCCAGAGGCAAAGCTAAGATAGTCTTGCGGTATCAACCTTCTATCAAATCCAGGTAGAGGGATGAAATATCCAATACGACTAATTACAAGAAGTACAGCTGTCACAAACAGCCTCCTCCGAATCTCACTCTTAAAGAATGATTCCGCAGCATTATTCAGGACAGAACTCAACCGTACAAAATTTAGAAACCTATTTCTAAAATATTTTGGTCTAACATGTGAAGTCTCAATGTTATTAACAACATTGTAATCGGAAATATCAGCCCCATCATCCGAACTTGAAGGAACCACTTCCAGGTTTAGAGACTCTGAAGATGATGATTTGACATTTACACAGTCGCTTCGAAGCTGATCAGACGAATTGCTTGACCATTCGCGTCTTGTTCTTGACCAGAACCATCGATTTGGCAGCACGAAATGACTTCTACTTGAGTTCACCAATTTCATCTTGAGAGTCCGGTGGGCTTTGGCACAAAGTGGATGATAAAACCGGAGGTCACGAGCCACATGTCCATCTGCATACCAAGTCATAGTAAAATATTCAGTAAACATCATTATTCCATCATAGAAGTCAACATTGTATCTTTTCCAATAGCTCATTTCAGCTAGAGAGAAGTATAACCGATTTAAAGCTAGAAAATTTTAAGTAAAATGTCCGAGTGTGCCTGACAAGTTTCTATCCTTTCCACCAAACTTGTATTGTAGCTTTTACTAATTCAGCTTCTAACATCACCTATTTCTCCCCATGTTTGAAATATTCCAAGCTAAATTAAGTTCCGAAAATGAAACATGGTTAAATTACGAATTCAAAGCATTTCCAATCAAAACCGCAATTACGAATTAAATTCATAGCCACGAATAACTAGCTCCAATTAACCAAAACCGCATGTTTAACTAAGTCTTTTCGAAGTAAAGCCCAATTTTCAATAACCTGTAAATAAAATCACTTCAAAAATCAGACGCATATGCTGAAAACTGATGTAAACTCTCAAAAAATTGAACCGGTGCTCAACGCTTCTTTATTAAACATACACTCCTTTTACTTCTAGATTTTCTAAGGAACCAAACAGGGGGAAGAATAACCTGGAATTTTAAGCGGTTTCGTTGATAAGAGGCTAGGGTTTAACCGATGAGAGCCAAGAAGATTTGCTTCCATTGTCCACTGAAAGAGGGAGGCAAAAAAAATATGACCGTATTTTCCAGTATCGAGAAAATATTCATACTACAAATCATTAATCCTTAAGGGAGGAAATCTCCTGCTTTGTTGCTTATTTTATAACCTAAAAATATCTCTTTTGACTTTCTTTGACTTTTTATTGGGTTAATTGCATTAGACTTCCTCAAACTATAGCTTTAATTTCAAAACCAGTCCTTAACTTCAAAAACATTTAATTGATTCCCCATAGTGTATCAATAAGTTTCTTCCACCAGTTTATATTTGGATTTAACCCTAAACAGATTTAAGCACATAGATAAAAATCTTAGTTATACTTATTGTACGACTAACATATTAACAAAAAAAAAATCACACAAAATTTAATAAATATGTTTTTTTAACACATCATATCTAAACTGATCAAAATAAAATTCAATTTAAAAAAAAATCAAATTACCAAATCTGTTCTATCAAATAGCTGAGTTTGAATCCATATTGAAAATTTGAACTATCAATTTTTCCATAAAATTATCGTAGTAAACTATAATTACAAAAACCAATTTCGTGGGTTCAAATCACAAGGCAACCCTACTTATGGTAGGAAGTAAATGTAGGTAACAAGTATTGGTTGTAATGATAAAGTCCATTCTACTCCCAAACGTTGAATGCAAAATTAAATTTTAGAGACGATATTGTTAGAAAGTGTAACCCGAGCATTAACAGTAAAACGGACATAAAAATAGAAAATAAATCGCAAAATAAATTATCTATCTGCCCGATAACACTCGTCAAAAACTGCTTGAAACTTCACAGGCGCATTTTGGTTGTTAATCTTAATAGTTCATGCGTTTCCTCATCCATTGGCACATTATCTTTCTCCATTCGTTCAGCAACTACAAGCGGCATTTTACCAGCATTTGCATATCCTCGAAGAAGCGAATTATATACCATAGTACTCACACGCCCAGCATTTCGAAGAATCACCAACAATTTCTCCAACCCTTCGGTATCACCGAGCTCTTCAAGCTGCTTTAACACTTCGCCGACCAATTTGTCAGTAGGATTCCATTTTTTCACACTGCTAACACCTTGCTTAAAACAATCCAATACCTTCTCCATTTCTTGTTTCCTTAAATAGCCCCGAGTAAGAAGTTCCCAAGCAGTATAACACAGAGAACTACCCTTCTGTGCAATCCGTCGATAAAAGTTTTCAGCCATTTCAATTCGGTCTCCGTTTATGTAAGCTGCGAGGAGTATGTTTGGAACTCTAGCATCGCCGCTTCCGGAAATAGACTCCCATTCGTTATACAGTTTCTCAGCTTCTCCAAATTCCCCGAGTTTCGCAAGTGACGATATTGCACACGTGTATTCCGCGTCGCTCATTTTACGGAAACATGATTTCATCTTCTTCCAGATTCGATGAACCCCATCTTTATCCCCCATGTTTGTGTACAAACTGATAAGGGAGGGATAAACAACTCGATTTTCCCGAGTTGCCATCTTCTCCATTTCCTTCAAAGTACACATTGCCTTGTCAAATTGCTTTCCTCTGATATACAGATTGGTCAATGCACTAAATGTTACCCAGTCAGGCTTGATTTTGGCCTCCTTTAGCTCGACAAAGATTTTCCCGGCAGCTTTGATGTCATTTTGGGACGCACAAACAGATAACAATAAATTATAAGTAAAGATATCTGGTGAAGCATTTTCCTTTAGTTCCTTCACTATTTCAGGGACCTTTTCTAGTTTTCCTTCTGAGATGTATAAAGAGAGCATGTGGTTGTACGGAAGCGGATACTTTGCGAAACCACGATCAGACATTTTCTTCATTAAAGCTTCGGCTTTACCCGATAACTTGTTCTGGACATACGTGTGGAGCAGAGCTGTATATGTGGCTTGGTCTCTCATGTTGTCTGGAAGATCCTCGAAGAATTTCTCCGCGCTATCTAAACCACGAATTTTCGCAATTAAGTCCAAGTGAATAGCGTAGTCACCTGGTAAGAGCTTGATATTTTTCTGCAATCTCATCCATTCACATATCTACAATAAAATAAACTATGGTGATATAAGGCCAAGCAATTTGAAAACCCAGCTATAACATGCAGTAATAATTGTATAAATGGTTTCTCATCTCAAACCGGAGTTTAATTATGAATTTTCCCTCTATGAAAACTGAAAACTTAGTCCTTCTTAGTTGCTATGAAATTCAGATTTATATGCAAAGAATTAGTAAAAATCATTAGTTCAAGGAGATCGCGCGTTTATGGGTAGCTAAACTAATTCTACAGTATTGGGGATCAAATTCTGAAAAATTAAAATAGATGGATTAAATTCAGGAATTCATAATTAGAACGAAACATTTACTTCAGATTACTCAAATAAGAGCAACATAGGACATTTTAGAAAAAGGGATAGTTCTCAACTGAAAATGAAAATTAAGTTCAAAGTTAAAGTAAGCATATACCTCGAGGGCGTGCTTATAGCGCTTGAGCTTACGAAGCTCTCGAACGACTCTATTGAGCTCGTACTTTCTGACCGTACGACCTTCCTCTTTCCATTTCTGCATTGTAGCAACAGCGCTGTGTTTCGGATACACAAGGCCGATAAGCCTCCGTCCCAACGTGTTTCGTCGACCTCCACCGCCGCTTTTCGGAGCGACTTCGTTAGTCGCTACTGCTTTCTCTACCGACGCTGCCGTCGAGAAAAAACGCGACGCGATGAAGGACGAACGAACGTAGCGCATCAACATTGTGTTTTTGTTGAATCCGTAAGGCATTTGATCAGGGTTTTAGCATTAGGGGAGAAGAAATAGGGAAGGCAGATCAAACGGCACCGTTTATTTCGCGCTATCCTGCTATCCTGCATGGATTTAAAATCCAGCAATATCAGGGGATTAATTTCATATTTTTGAGCTCCAAAAGGCCCAATGGACTGAAACATACCCGAGGACCGTTAATGAAGGGTAGTACAATTTATTTTTGGTTAAAATGTGCTATTCATCCTTGTTTTTGTATATAATTTGAGCTTTACTCCTTATACTTTAAAAGTTAAAATTTTAATCCTACCTTATCTATTTAAAAACCCTAGTCCATAATTATCGTCATTGGTAGTTTCTACCAAATTTTGTCACCTTATCATTTTTATCTCTTGTTAATCATGTATTACTTGTTATACAAGGAAAAGGTTGTGGCAGTTAATGATAATTCACTCAAATGGCAAAGAATCGTTGGAGAATTAAGGTAATCAAAATGTGGTTGCAAAAGAGGAGATGAGAGAAAGAGCCGAGCAAATTAGAGGAGAGAGACTGTATAGGCTTTCTATCTTGATATTTGTAGGCTTTTAATGGGCCATCTCTAATCATTTCCTAAGATGCCACATGTTTTCTATGTATTGATTCCGATCTCTTTGAAATTTAGTCGACCTACTAATACTTTATCATCATAAGCATGAATTATTATACCAAGATAACAAATATATATGATGTGTGAATGATAGATACTCTATCTATATCAAGGTTGTGATCTCGACAGTATAAAGCCACAAAACCTTAAACTCACAAAATGATCACTCTTAATGAAAAATATAGACTCATGATGTTTGAATAACACGAAAATGAGCTCAAGAGATACAAGATAACAATACGACTCCATTATGGGTTCAAGATTTGTGGGTTGATAATTAAAAATGGATTTGGTCCTCAATTAGCACATATTGGCTTTACTCATTTGTCTCAAAATTAAAGACCCGGTTGAGCAATTCTCATTTATGTTGGCACAATGGGCTTCAATAGTTTATGCAAGATTCAAAGAGAAACTTAAGAAGCTTCACAGCTACCACTACAATCCACACCACCTTAGCAATCACATAACCACCACCCAACTTTGGGTGGTCTGAGTGAAATGATTCATATCAACCTATAAGGTATTATTATCCACTTCCACAGCTCATTGAGTTTCACAGCTGTGTCACTAAAATACACAGCATGTTAATAGTGATGTTAACACTTCTATTAAATATCCAACCCCAACTCAAAACCTTTTCTGCTTTACATCTTAATCACAATGAAAACATTGTTTTTCTTTTATGGTCCATTTTATGGTATATATTTAAAGTTCGTGATTATCACTTTTAATAATATTATTGTCTTCAAGGTTCAAACGGATTAAATCGAATAAAAAAATGGATTAGGTTGATGACATGATGTCTACGTAACATTATTATTACATAACATGACAAATGAATTTGAACGCGTAGGGAAAAGTGGGTAAAATGAGAGCAAGACCACAAGAACTGGTGGGGAATATACGTAGACAAATAGTCTTGATGTTGGCACGATGAGGCCTAGCCCACCACTGGAATAAAAAAAATATCCTTTTTTTTAAAAAAAATTTATAGGTAGAATAATAAATTTAGTTATCAAGGATTATATTTTTATCAAATTTATCTTTATTTTTCATTAAATTTGATTATTAAATTAAAAAAAGTTAATTTCGATCAAATTTTTTGAAAAAAGAATTAAATTGTTGTTTTTTTAATAAAATAATACATAACAATTCACATGTTAATCCACGTAAACTTTATATTTTTTAAAAAAATTGAATTTCTTTATAATTTACAAATTATTTATAAATGTAACATATAAAATAAATAATGTTATATTAATATAAAATACAAATAAATTACCAGGTGAATTGCATGCTAATATTAAGTGGTTTGAATATTTTTAAAAAATTAATGATGAAATTTAACTAAAAAAGAATGAAAATTAAATTTAAAAAAAAAAGTAAATTTTGAGAAATTTTTGATAATTAGAGATTAGAGGTGGGGTTAGAACAGAACCAAGACATTGTCGGCATATGCCTTTAAGACAGGTTGTTGCAGTATTTTTAAGGTTTTTGATTGGCCCTCCTTAATGCGTGACATTGTCGTGTGTTAATTACGAGGTTGCAACTTTACCAGGCATACTTGTTGCCTTGTCATCTGCACAGAGACAAAGACAACCTAATCTTTGCTGCAGGTTTTTTTCTTTTTATGGGTACGTCGTCATATTCGTGAGCGGCCATGGGCTTTGTAGTGTCGTTCATAAGGTAATGAACTAAAGTTTAAATCCTTTCCTCGTGGATGCTGACGAGGAGAGATTATAAACCCTAAATTTTAAATTTTTTAATTTATTTAATTGATATTTAAATTTTTATTTCGTCAAGTTAATATTTTTATATTAATAATAACTTGTATTGACATGACATTGATGGTTAATCTCATAAAGATAGGTAACAATCATGGATTAAAAAATTTAAAAGTCTTTAAAAATATATAAATTAATAAAAAAATGTATTTTTTTCACATTAAGAATGAATATAGACAACTAGTTGTATATATACATTTGAACTTGGACAGTCATTTGTTCAGATTCATTTCAGATATTTTTTAGTAAGTTTATATGTTTTTACTTTTTTTACTATAAAATAATTATTATTTTGAAATTTAAGAATATAAATTATAAAAGAAATTTACATCAAAATAAACATAACAAATAGTTCTCAAATTCAAATGCATCTGGATAACCATTTGTCTAGATTCATTGTAGATGTGATTTAATTCTTTTATCTATTTAACTATATTTATAAATTTAAAAGTTTTTTATTTATATATTATATATTGTAATTTTTTATATATTTTTCAATATATTATATACTTTTTATTTATCTTTAATTGAATATAAATTTATATACTTTTAAAATAACAATAACTTAAAAACTGGTATTTTATGAAAAAGAAATAAAAAATCTATGGACAAATGAATGTTGAAGTTCAAATATATTTTGACAACTTTGCTTAAAATGTATTAAACTCTTACTGCTTGACCCACAAATTTGGTTATTTATTTCTTATTAAAAGAAATTATTGGATAATACTATTTGACATGTTTTATTCATGTTACTATAATGTTTTGATGAATAATTTGGGGATAATTCCACCAAATGTCCTTGAACTATTATTCAGATTTTAAATTGATTCTTATATCTCAAAGCATTTAAACTGAACTCGAAATATTAATATTGTATCAATTAATTTTTTCTATCAACCTAACTATTAGTTTACACATTAAATACCAGCTCAAATGTATATTTAAAACTTGTGGATTAAATTGTAAACACGTCGTATGTATCTATTGTATAGACAATTTGAATATAACGTGTTAAAAAATAACTCTCCTAGAATTTATCAGTAATATTTGAGGTTTTAACACATCAAATCTAAATTATTCATTAGATGGATATAAAAATAGTACTACTTAATCCATATATTTCAAATATACTCCGAACAAGATATGATACTGATACATTAGGGACTCAGGTTACAATTTATAGAAGTTGGAGCATCAGACCAAATTTGCTATGCCAGACATCCCACCCCCAATGAGCCTCACTCACATATTCAACTCAAGCAGCTAAAGGACTTGACTTATTCTACTGTTAGAAACTTTTGCTAAAAACTCCCTGGACTAAGATATATTGACATTTGTTTTATCTAATTTATGGAACCTGAAATGGGACAGGATTGAATTTTAATAGTAAAAATAGATATTAGACTCTTCAGTCATCTCATGCAATATATACATATATATATATATATATATATATAGGTTTTCTGCAAGGTCTTAACCTGTTAAGTCCTTCAATGAAGAATGACAATAGTAACAATGAAAAGGATACCTTCCCATTGCTTTCAGTCACATGGCTTCTCCCAGCCAACAAAACCACAACAATATTTGATGTTGTTTTGATAATAAAAAGGAGAAATTCCTGGGAATTGGGTTTTGATAATAAATTTTCAAACTTTATGTACTCTGTGAATTTATAATTTGATTATTCTTAGTCTCGTAATTATTTAAAATGTGTATTTATCTTGACTTAATTATGAAGTGATTGTTAAAACTTTCGTCAAACACTTGCTTGAAACGGGTTCAAACCGTGTACTTATTCCCTACCCATTATATATATATATATATATATATATAAAAGATGTATTTTAGTTTTGGAGTCAACTTTTTGGTTAGAACTCGATTTAGAGAGCATAATTCAATTATAAATTTTTAAGGGTTTAAAATGTAAGTTTATAATTATATTAAGGTTAAAATATGGTATAAGTTTTTATATTCTTCGAAATTTTAAAATTTTATCTTTGTACTTTTAGTTTCAAGAATTTAGTCCATTTACTTTTCTTCAGGTCCAACTGTTAAAATTATTAAATTTTTTGTAAAATTTAAATTCATTACAACATATTTTTTTAGCTACATGGTTATAAAGTGAATATTTTTTATATTTCAAAATGCCACACCAATAAACTTAACAAAAAAATGTTAGCATCGTTAATAGCTAGACTTAGATTCTAAAAATTAGACAGGCTAAATTCTTGAAAATAAAAATACGAGGATTAAATTTTAATTTTTTAAAGAGTACAAAAATTTACGACATATTTTAACCTTATATTAACTTTATAATTTCAAGAGGATTTAAATTATAATTTTACTATTTTTGGAGGAGCCAATGCTCGTACCAATCCCTAAAACATATGCCATAAGTCCTTGTACAAAAATAAGCTACCAAAAACTGTTAAGGGATTTATCGGGAAAAAAATTTGGTCTCATCATTCAAAATATACATTTAAAAAAATAGAAATACTAAAAATTATCAAATTAGAGTAAATGAACTAAAAATATCAAAAAAATATTTACATAGTACAAGGACCTTTCATAAAATTTGACCTAAAAGTTAGGAGATTTTTTGCTCACATGTGGGTGCAGGGGCATGAAAGGTTTTACAGGCACACAACGCTAAAAAGAGAAGGGATAAAAGCAAGGTTTAGTAATTAAAATTGGTATTTTTTCTTATTTTATTTTTAAAATTTTATTTTGTTCATATTAGTTTTAGATTTTTGATAACTTTTCTCATTTTAGTCCCTAATTTTGGGTACTACTAAATTATGATGATATGATATTTAGAGATTATATCATATCATTATTTGATTTTTTTTTTAAAGCAGTGTAATAATTTTTTTGGTTTGTGTATACCAGGGGTAAAGGTAGAAAATCTTTTATGGGAGGCTGAAATTAAATTTTAATTTTTACGATAGTAAAAATGTAATTTTATCATTTGAATAGTCTATATCTTTATAATTTTTAAAGTATTAAATCAAATTTTTATCAATTTTAGCGGGTCAAAGTATAATTTTACATTTACTAATTTAAATTTTTAAAGGGCCTAAATGAAAAATTTTACATCTTAAAGAGACCGAAACCTCTACCAACCCTTGGCTACGTCCTGGTGTATACTTTAGCCCATGTACTTAGTAATTTATATTTAATTTGTATTTTTTTTAGACCTAAATAATATCTAAATTTGAAATTTGCTAACTAAATTGGTACATTTTTTAAGTAGCCTGTTGGTGCTGTTAAATTTTATGCTAACAATCAAAAGAATATTCACATGTGTCTTAAAAAATTAAAAAAAAAAAGAATGTTTAAGATTTTTTTTATTTCACGTGTATAATAAATTAAATAAATAGTTGTTTAAATTCATTTAAATATAAAAAAAATTATTTGTAAGCGTATATTTTTAATAATTTATATTTTTATAGTTTCAAAAAATAATAATAAAATAATTATTTTTAAAATAAATTCTAGTTATTTTATAATTTTTTTTCATTCTAATGTTTTAGATTTTTCTTAAATTTTACAATTTTTATTTTTTCATTTCATGTATATAATGAACTTAGACATATGGTTGTCCAAATTTATTAATATTCTTTTTTAACATTTATTTCTAGTAATTATATATAAATTTCAATGTTTTTAAATAAATTGGAGTGGAAGCAAAAAGAAAAAGGATGCTAGCACAATATAAAGTGCTCTTAAATGGATCTTTATAATTAAATAAAATTTTCTCAAGCTTAATTAAAAAAAAATTGGACATCAGTTTATTTACATATAAAAGGTTTATGGAAAATATTTTCTGTATTTTTTTATGTTTGTTTCACAAGAAACAGCTTGGTCAGTGGAAAACGACTTACAAATAAACATAAAATAAGCAATTTTCCTGTAAAACGATTTACCATTTTGAGAAGCTTAAATTATTTTTCTGGAAAAGAGCTTATCAATAAGTAATTTTATTTTTATATAAAAATTAACTTAAATCAAGCTTAATATTATTATATTGATAATGAATTTTATTTTTATTTTTATTTTAAAATATATTTAAAATTATTAAAATATTAATATAAAATATTATAATTTTCAATATTATTAAATATACATATTTAATCATTTCTATTTTTCATATAATAAATTATTAATATAATTTATTATTTTAATAAATTATTTAATATTTCAATTTTATTTTAATAATAAATATTTATTACAATTATAAATATATTAATGATAAATGTTTTGTAGTATAAAGGTTAAAATATGTCAAAAGTCTATATACTCTTCACAATTTTGCAATTTAGTCTTTGTACTTTTATTTTCAAAAAGTTTGTCCTTCTACTTTTCATATTTGAAAATCAAGTCCAATTGTTAAATTTTTTGTCAATTTTGTTGATGTCACATTTTTAAATAAAAACTAAAAGTGGCATTGTAATGAACTTGAATTTAACAACATATTTTTAATATATGAAAAAATAATGTAAAATATAAAATAAACTCAATTAAACGATGAAAAGATAAGAAAATCTCAAATGTATGTTTGTTTCATTGAAAACAACTTTATGAAATATTTTTAAGAAATCTATCAAACAACAGAAAATATTTTACATAGATTCATACAAACACCAGAAAATATCAACTTTTTTAAGAAAGTAAGTCATTTTCCATAAATCATTTTTCGGAAGTCATTTTCAGTAAAACAAACAGACCCTGAGTATAAATTATTTGGTTAAATATATACAATTTGATTTAAAACTTTTATATTGTTAAATATTTGAATATTTAAAATGATTATAAATGATTTAATTAAAGAAAATTAAGATTTATTTTAAAACCTGAAATTTATTTTTAAAAAGTAATTTTTATATTATTATTTTTTGAAATTATAAAAAATTTATTAAAAATATGCATCTAAATGAATCTGAATAACTATAGTGAAATAAAAATATAAAATTCTTAAAGTTCAAGAAAAATATGAAACAAAAACTAAAATTTTCTAAAATACCTGTAATTTATTTTGTAAAAAAAAAACTATAAATCTACTAAAAGTACACATTCAAAATTAACCTTCACAATTAACAAAATAAATTTTATAAAATTTCCTATTTTTATAATTTTTCAAAAAGATAGTTTTAAGACACATGTCAATATTCTATTAACTAACAATGCGTAAATCAAATCAAATCGTGACCTAACAAAATATCATAATTTAAATTTACGGAACAAATTAAAAAAATCAAAATTTAAAACTAATGTGAACGAATGTAAAATTTTATTAAATTTAGTACCGAATGTGAACTTATCCCAAGAGAAAATGATAGCATATGCCTATGTTTGACAATGTCTACATCGTCCCCCATCTAAAGCCAACCAAAACAATTATAAAAAGTACCTCAATGTATGGATACCCAAACTCCACGGTAGGACACTATCCTCCTCTCCTAAGGGATATATTATCCCTAATCTCAACTGGACCCGACTCGATTTGACTCAACAACCAATCAGATTCTCAAATCTTTACGACACTTTCTCAAAAGTTACCTTTTGGACATCCCAATTTTTGTAGTAAAGGCTAAAGTGTTTTGCTTTTGCACAGATGATAAATTTTCTGTTTACCAATATCTGGCTTTGATTCGTTCCATGATCTTTCATCTTCAGTACACATGGATTTTCAGACAGACATAATAAAGTAGAGGTAAGAATTGTGAGGATATGTTTGAATGTGAAATGGAAATTGTCTGTTACATGACATGAAATACAGAGAGAGGAGAACAGAGATCTCACCATATCAGATCAGCATCTTTTTTTAACTGACTGGGAATTTTTTTTTTTTTATAAATCAGTGAAATAAGGGAAGCAGCAGCTACCTAATCACATGGAAGATCATGTTGTAATGAGGTCAATTTGCATGCTGGTCCCTTTGTGGGTCCAATTATTATGGCTGTGCCCACGCATTTGTACTCCCTTCGTACAAAATACCCCCAACAACTTGCCTTTCATCTTCCACAGTGTAATTTAACTACCATAAATCCCTAACCCCATATGTTTTCGTTTCGATATTCAAGTTTTATGGATTTTTGTTATTAAAAAAAATTATTTATATTATATTTAAGGGTAAATTATTAAAATAGTTTCTTTTGGTTCCCTCAGGTTACATTTTAATCACTTATGTTTTAAATATTACGTTTTAGTCACTTACGTTATCGTATTGTATTATTTTAGTCACTGAACGTTAATTACTATTAATAGTGTAACGATAAGCTGATGTAGCACGTTAATTGCCCTATATTTTTTTTTGAGTAATTTATTTTTTTCTTTTACTTTAAAAGAGATGGAGGGGGGAGGAAAATAAAGGGAGAAGCAAAAGAGAAAGGAAAATAAAGAAAAAAAAGAAAGTTAAAAAGAACATAAAAGAAAAAAATTATTCAAAACGAAAAAATATGAGGACCAATTATATAATTACGTTTATGTTTAAATATTTTTTGAAGAATTATGTTTACATATTTACTTGACTTTAAAAATTTTAAAAATATTTAAAATAATTAGCAAAAATTAAATTGAAGTAACGCAGGATAGGGTGGAGTAAAGCAAGGATGGAGTATATAACATCCATAGAGGTTAAAGGACTGATGGATTTAGCAATATTCACCCCGTCCCATTTCATTACCATCTCTAACCTTGAACATGTTCAACCGATTATCGAAAAAAAGAGAAGACGTGTATTCTCTTCCACAACCACAATTGATCTCTCTTTCCTTATTTGATTTTAAAACTTATTTTTTATATAATTATTTAAATAAAACCTTAAATGACATGATCAACTGTTACTTTTTAGCCTTTTAATTTCAACCATGAATTTAAAATGAATCATTTTATAAGTTTTCTGTAACATAGTACAGGGACTTCCATACATTGCATTTACCGCTAACCTTAAATTAGACAATATATTGGGACGCAGTGCAGCAGCTTGGACCGTTGCAGACAACCCCAACCATCCATAATAAAAATAGGAACACAAGGACTCTGAAGTATTTGAAAAATCTGACGGTGTACGCTTTACAATCAATGATTACATACGACTCCCTGAATTTATACCGGAATTTCCAATTAAAATCTGGGGGCAACTTTTTCAAACTTTGCTTTCATGGGTAAAATTATTATATTCTCTTTATTTTAAAAATTATTAAATTCATCCTTAGTTCGTTAATTTAAAAAAAGTAAATTATTCGTTTTTATTTAAAATTTCATCTCTTTATATTGTTAAAAATTGACTTGATTTATAGAATAACCGTATAGTGACGCTTGGCATGCTATGTGTATCTCATATTGATTTATAGAGATCAATTTTTAACAATAGAAATAGATAAAGTTTTTAACAGAATGACTAATTTTCTTTTTAATCTAACATATAGAGATTAATTTATTCATTTTTAATAGAAAAATCAAAATGAAATATACACTCCTAATATAAAAGCACCGATGATTCTTTTATCGCTTGCTTGTGGTAATTTTGAGAGATAAACGAAGGCCTTATCCAATTTAAAATGATATATAATTTCTTTAAAAATTATAATATTATAAGTTAATATAATAAAATTACACTTTAACTTATAATTCAATTATAGCACCTCAACAAAAAATTAAGCGTCAAACTTGATGTAATTGATGTATATTTGCATATATATATTTTATTTTAAAAAATTAGAAATTATGTTATAAATATATATAAATATTAATAAATCTGAAATAATACATTAATAGTTTAAAACACACCAATACTCATATATATCTATATTTTTATACTATATTTAAGATTCTTACGGAGTTCGCGTCACCTGGGTACTAACTCAGTAGAGAATTTACCAAAGCCTCCTTATATTTATAAAGGCATAGATATAAATTATTTTGAGGGCAATCTTATCTTTTCGTATAAAATTTTAAAAAAAAAAAATGCTTACATGTGACAGAATTCGAACCCAAAAAATCATTAATTTTAACCTTTCAACTTTACCATATCAACCAAAACCACATTTGGTTTTTATATGATTTTTTAAATTTGTTAAATAAATTTTTCATCCCCACTAATACATAAAAAAAACCACTGATATATATTCTTTTTTATATAAAATAATAAATAATTATCATTACAGTTTATCTTTCACTTAAAATAATTAATTTATTTTAAAATTAATTTTCTTTCAAAATAATATTATTATAATGAAAACTAGTATTTAAGAAAAAATATTGTCTCACCCACACATTGGGTGATAACGATTCTATCATATATCAACAATAACGTCGTAAGTGAGATCTTATTATAGTGAGATCCCATGAAATCTTTTTAAAATTAGCAACTATGGTTAAAAGATAAATATGAGGAGACTGTAGCCATTTGATCAAGTCACGTCAGAAACAAGATATTGTCCTAGCGATTTGGAACACGGTAAATCGATTATAGAATACGTTGCTTTTATTTGGAAATCAGTTTCTCTTATTCTTTAGTGTTGAAACGGGTTAAATTAATTAAAAGGTAAAATCACATTTCTTAATGCAAATCTTACATGACATGATCAATGATGGATTAATGTTTCTTCTTCTCAGATCTCGTTATAACGAGATCTTTAAACAGATCATTCATATCTAAACAATAAAAGAAAAAGACGAATAACACCTTGGTTTTAACCTTTAAAATATCTCATATAACCAAAATGATAGAAACATTTTGCAAGGCAAAAAGAGGTTGTTGATACCAAAGATGTAAAAAGGTTGAGAGTAAGGTGGTAAAATTTCAATTTTGGACCGTACCATACATGTGGTAGTGACCTTTATATTTCCCATCATCTCTGGTATTGCCTTTTTCTTAAATGATACATGGTCCAACAAAATATGCCCCCCATTGAAAGCGATGAGAAACATAAATTAGAGGAACCCCATTAATTGATCGGGACCATCCATTTCATCTATTCTTGGTGGTTGGAAATTTAAGCCTACATTTCTACTTCATTGCTGTCGCTATGTCTTGTTTATTTCATAATGATGTTGTTACGTTTGTGCATAATCTTGCTTATGGTCATGTAATTAATCTATGCCATGTGAAAGATAAAACTATATATATGAATTAGGGTTTTTTTTAGATGATGATAATTCTGGGTTTGAGTCAATAAAGATTGTTATTTAGGTATTTTTAATTGGGTTATTTTGAATTATTTGTTGAAGTCATTTATTTTTAGAGTCTTGGTTAGACGTGCTTAAATCATTGACTTTTTATAATTAAATTGGGTTAAGTTGAATTTGGGTCGGAATTAATTAGATTAGGTTTTTTGGTTCTAGCTAAAATTGGTACTCTTAATTATGAATTTCATCTCTTTGAAAAATTAGTCTATCTATTTTAATTTGTCAGAATTCGGTCCTCGTATTTTATGAAATTTAATAAGTTAGTCCTATTGTTGGTAAACATAATAATTTAAACCGTTATTTTTTAAAATTTATTAAATATAAATTGTTAAACTATTGATTTTTGATAATTTATCGCACCAAATTTCTTTGAAAAAATTAGGAAAAGGAGAAAGAGAGTAGTGCATGGAAGAAAATGGAGGGAAGATTATTGGTAATCTCAAACTTTTTAACAGCTAAAAATTAGAAAAATGGAAAAAAAAATTAGTGACATTCAATGCTAGTAATTCTCTTCGTTAGGGTTGAGAAATATTTTAAGTAGCCACCAAGTATGGCTCCCAATCAAGTAACCCTTTGTGCCCACACCCATTTCCTTTGCAGCTTATTAGCCTTGCCAATTTCCCATTTCCAATTTGATCCCCAAGATTCCCATTCTTTTCATCCAAGTCCTCGCCTCCCCAATAACACTTTTCTTCTTCAACTTCATCTTCTACAACACCATTTTCTTCATAATCTATATCTTCTAAAATATCATTTTCTTCACAAAGTACTTCATCTTCTACAACATCATTTCCATCCTGTACAACACCATTTTCTCCATAAATTACTTCATCTTCTTTTACAACATCATTTTCTTCATAAAGTACTTCACCTTCTTCTACAACTTCATCTTCTTCGGCTACCTCTTCTCGTTCTTCTTCTTCTTCTTTGTCATCGAAAATTGGGGTATTAGCGGTTGTTTCTTTCAAAAGGCAAAGCCTAAGCCTGCCCTCACTTCGTTCTACATGGAAGTACGTTTGACAAGAAGGGACATTAACGGCTTGAAGTACTAACCGGCCGCCTTCGCGGTGAGACGTGACTTGGACGCCATTCGAACCGCTAATGGACGTCAAAGGAGGCGGAAAGCTGCTGCTGCTGCTGCTACGATTCATCCTTTTCATCACCAAATTTTCCCTTGTTTTTAACGGATTACAACTCATATTTGAACCGCTAATGGATGTCAAAGGTGGTGGAAAGCTCCTACTATAACTCATTCGTCTCGTCACCAAATTTTCCCTATGTTTCGATGGACTGCAGCACCCAAAGGTAATGTCGTCGCTGATATCGCTTCCGGTCTCACTGCCTAAGCTTTCGGTGCACATTTCAAGGCTTTTTTTACTTAGGGCAGAAGCTGAACTTTTAACGAGAGGGTGTACGTAAACTTCGTTATTCTCCGTAGAATCTTTGGGACCGGCGAGGGATTGAAGGAAACTCCAGACACCCATATCAGCATTTTGCTTGCTTATATTGTCGCTGTTGTTGTTACCGTCGGCAATGTTAATGTCGGTGTCATCATAATCATTGTGGCATGAAATGGGTTCGGATTCGGAAGGGTTAGTGAAACAGGGCGTGGGAGTTTCAATGGAGTCTTGAAAACCCGTTGGTGGAGCCAGTTTCAGCCTCAAAAAATCTGATTCAATGATCCTTGGCTCAAGGCATAATTGCAAACCTTGACATACACTTGAGAACATGTTTTTTTACCCACCAGAAGAAAAAAAAACAGAGGAAAAACAGGGGAGCTAAAATGAAAAAAAAGGCGAGGAAAAAAAACTCCTTTTCCTTTTGGAGAATTTTCTGAGATCAAATAGGGATGTGGGGGATGTAAATGAAAGAGAAAGCTTACATGAACAACAGAAAGAAAGCAATATATTTGGTATTGGAGGAGAGGAAAATGTAAGCAAAAAAATGAATATGAAAGAGAATGGAATGAGTTGTAGGATGATTTATAGTTGAAGAAACAGAGGAGAGGTGATGACCTTTTAAAGCCCACTAAAAACTTTGTACTCTTACCACACATTCATTACCAAAAGGAAATAACACAATTTTGTAGTGAAATTTTTTGGTAAAAGACATATTTTGCTGTTAAAAAATAAATTAAGGTTTAAGTTTTAACTTCTTTCCCATTTTGAGATTAAAAAATCACTTAACAAAGTTAAACCAAACCCAAATTCCTTTTTGTTTTTAACCAAAATAAGTTAATTTGGAGGTGTGGGTTATTAAAAAGAAACAACCATGGTTAAAAAGGCTGGATTTCTTCTTTAACTGTTTTGGCCATTGCTTCAGTTTTTGTCTTAGCTTTTTGCCTTTCCATTTTTTGGTTAAACAAACTTGGTTTTGCATTCAAGTGAAAGTATACCAAAACCCTCTAATTCTTTGCTATTCAATAACTGATTGCGGTATTATAGAGTTTTTTGTACTAAGAGTCAGATTGTATTTTATCCTCTTTACTTTAAAACGGGTAAATTAGTCCCTTTACATTAGATCAAAGAGCAAATTGATTATTTCTGTTAAAAATTTCATCCATTTGTACTGTTAAAAACTGGTGTAATTGACCCAAAAAACCAAACATTGACATACGGCATGCCACATATACCTCATGTTGACGTATAGAGATCAGTTTTTAATCGTAGAAATAGATAGAATTTTTAATAAAAAAACCAGTTTACTCTTTGATGTACTGTATAAAGACTAATTTACTTATTTTTTAGGACCTTCCTTTACATGACACCTGTCCATTCAATTTTTTCTCTTTTTTTTTTTACATGAGAATATATAATTGCTAAATTTTAGTTCTAATCTTTTTACATTTTTGAGATTATATAAGAATGGTTAAATTTTAGTTTTAATCCTTATATTTCATTCAAATATGAGATTTAATCTATATACTTTAATTTTTACATTATTTGGTACCTCAACTTTTATAATGTCATTAGTTACTCTAAATACTTTATTCTGATTAAAATGTTGATGGGAACTTTTAAAGTTTTATATCAAATTCAAGTCCATTAAAAAGTCATTTTCTTGTTACATGGATACCAAGTGAGTACTGTTGTTTTTAATTTTAAACACCAACAAATTTAATAGAAGCATTTTAGCGGTGTTAACAAATAAACCTAAATTTTTAAGTTTGAAAAATAGAAGAACTAAATTCTTAAAAATAAGAATATGAAAATTAAATTCCAAATATGTGAAGAGTACAAGAACTTTAAACATATTATAATTTTTAAATTTTTTGTTTTATAATTTAACCAAAATAAATAAATAATTAACCCAACGCATCATGACCAAAAGTATACTAGTTCATAGTAATTATGTGGCCATAAATTTTGGACTCACATACATGGTTTAATTTAGCCTTAAGTCTCTTTATTCTTAAAACTTCTGTGAAATTTGAATCTATGCTATTAATTGGGCTTTTATTTTTAATTTGGAACGTTGATTATTAAAATGTCATATATTCAATTTTAACGAAAACTCATAATCAGGGTTACCAATTGAACGTTAAATTCAAATCGAATAAGTAAAGGGAATAAATTTCTGAAAATAAAACAGAGAGATAAAATTTTCAAAATTCCAGAAAAAAGGTACAAGGACTAAGAGCCTAATTAACCCCACATCCATTCTCAAGTTTTGCCACTGTTTTCAATTTAGTCTCCTTAATTTTATTTTTAGAAATTTAGATACTTTACTTTTAGATTTCAAATTACAGATCCAACTATTAACACTGTTGGAATTCTTCTTACATTCTAAAATATAAAAAAATTACTCACCAGATAGCTATGTAACAAAGAAAACAACATTGTAATGAACAATAATTTAACAGTATTAACAATTGGGCTCGCTTTTTTTTTTTTAATCCAAAAGGTAAGACTAAGTTCCTTCAAATAAAAATTAAAGGATTAAATTCTAAACTTGTGAAAATACAGGGACTTGAAGCATAAAAATCATTTAATAAAGGGTTAAGTGATGTGTGCAAAATGGTATTTTAATTGGATGGTAAAGAAAGCAACAAGAACCAATAATCTTGTTTGTAAGTGTAAGATGATCAAACTGATTTTATTATGCCATTTGCCAGATGCTAAAATCTCATTGGCAGCCATTTTCATTGATAATTTAACCCATAGATTTTAATGTCTTGTTTTCAGATATCAATCATATAAAGCTTACAAATCATACCTTAAATCTCACTTCAATTTAATACTAAGAATATTTATTTTTTATTTATAAAGTGCATGCTAAAAAAATAGAAATAAAATTAACCATAAGTGGTAGATAGGTAGATTACACTCTCGAAAATTTTCGGAAAGATTATTCTCTTTATGAATCATAAAATGAACATGGAAGATATTTTTGTTCTTAAAAAAAACAACCCAAAAGCTATATGTTAACTGTTTTACTAAAATTGGTATCACGGGTCAACTAGACATCGCCTCAGTTATAAAATTACTAAAATATTTTCTTGTATACAAATCAAGTTATATTTGAACTCAAAACGACATGCATATGATAAATAATTAATTTTACCTCTGTAATCAAGACATTAATTAATTAATATGTAAAATTTTTAATCAATATATTTATTACATAATTATTTTACTCGTGTGCGATAATTATTCTAGTAGTTTATTATGGATCTTATAATTTTTATATTCATGTTGTTTCATGTTGGTGTATTTTTTTATTACAATTGTATTTAAGATATTTTATATGTAGACAATTTAGAAAAGATTAGTAATTAAGAAAAAATATTTTATCAAATTTAACTCCATACTAAATTAAAAAGATAGTGAAAAGCTCAAAGAGAAGGCAAAGATCATGCATGTATGAATGAAAAAAAAAATAAATTGTTAAGTATTTTTGTGTGTATATCCCCTTCAAAAGGGTTAAATTTTCTATTTATATGATACGGTTATTATTTATAGATGTACATGCCAACGCGTACTCTACTTTAAAATTAACATGTATTTTTTATGTGAGCGTTTGTCTACATGGTGGTGCGAACCCACACCGTACGAGTTCATTGAAAGACGTGAACACCTCACGTGCAAACTCAAGACGCCAACAATATAGGCTACGAAACCAAAAACCGACATGATTACCGAATAACGGATCAATAATAACAAATACATAACATTTATAATCATATTTTACTAAAGTTTCTCAAGCATTAGCAGACATGGAAGGCCACAAAGTTCTAAACACAAACAAGCAATCCAAAACCTTATAATATTTTATATATATATATATATATATATATTTGCATGCATGTATATGTATATGTATATAAATGTTGCGTTCATGCATGCAGTTAGAAAAATATTGATATTTAGTAAGTGGTGTTTATTGACTAGAAATATCATTATACATGTGTACAATTTTTTATATTATATTAATTTTACAAAATTCAATCCTATAAAAATACGAAAAATAGTTAAACTCTCATAAAATTTTATATGAAACAAAAGTCGAGTTATTTTGATAATATTTTTTGAGACGGAATTGACTAAAACTAACTTTGACCTAAACCCAAAAAATTTAATAAAAAATAGTCTGATTAATTTCGAGTTATTTTGTCATCCCTACTAGTTTTAATATATGGTATGGGTTGGAAAACTGGCAAAGAATATGTACCTATTGAAGATACTCTTTGCCCTAACCATCGAATTTGCTTCCAAAATCTTGCCTTTGTTTTTTAAGCTATGGCTTCATTTCTTTTTATGTTAGGCAACCAAAGGAATAAGAGAGACTGTTGAAACCTAAGGAAAAAGGGGCCTCTTTTGCACCCCTCCCATCGCCATTGGCCATTGGCCATTGGTCAAAATTTAAACCCTAAATCCCACATTGAAATTGAAGTCATGTTTGTATAGGTGTCTCTCCTTTCGGCTTTAAAATATGATTAAACCAAAAGAAAGATGATGGAATCAAATTCTTGGCTACTCCATAGCTTTTGTTTTTGACTATTTTAGCTCCCTTTCTTAAAAGTATACTTTTCTACCTTTAAATTTTATTAAATTTGACCGTCAATCTTATAAATTAAGTTTAATTATCTATTTTTCAAAAAGTGTTAAATTATTATTTTTAATAAAAATACTAATTAAAATATTTAAATTTTAAACACAGCTATCTATATGAATGGTAATCAACATGTACCATTTTTAGATTTTATTTTTATTTTTTGAATATTCTTATAATTTTAAAATTATTTGTTGACAAAAATAAATAATGTCATGTCAATATGAAGTACACGTAGATTGCCATCATAATATCATAAAAAAATGAATGTCTTTTAAGTGTTGGAAGTTATTTAATTAATATAACAAAGGCGTTGACATAAATAGGACCTTAATGGAGGGTATAAAAGAAAAATAATAAGATAGCATTGTTGAACTCCACTCTCTAAAGCTTGTAGCTAACCCACATAGCAATTCCCAATATTTAATACTTTGATTATATTTCAAAGTCAAAATACCCATTATTTAATACTTGATTGGAACTACTATTTATTTTTAGTAGTTCATGTAAATAAAATAATATTATGCTACAATAGGATTTCAAACTCTCAATAAACTTAATTTAAGGATTAAGTTATTTATTAAAATTTAAAAATTTATTTGAAATTTAAGAAACAATCGAATAAAATTGTTAAATTTTGTTGTATATACTCAACAAGAGATACCTCCACCTCATTACTCAATTACACATGTTACACCATGGTCACACCCATTAGCAATCTCTTCTACCACAAGAGCTACTCAACTAAGGTACCTAAGTCAACTATCCCTAACAACCTAACCACTTTAATGAGGCAACTAACACTTGTCATTTACATATCTTAAAACTTTGGATCAATAAAAAAACACAAATCAACCTATTAAAAATCAACACGTGGCATGAAAAGGTCAGCATTATATACGCTTCTCTCTCTTTCCCCCCTCCCTCCCTTTAACCAAGCATCCAGCCCTTTAAGTGGCAGACATTACAGGTTCATTATTTAAGAGAGTTTTGGGTTTTAAAAAAATTCGCCATAGTTGTGTCACGGGCTGAAATTACAAAACGATGTGTTTTGGAGGAAAAAATTAATGAAACGATGTGCAAAAAGGTTTAGTTAAAATGGGCATTTAGCTTCATTAATTTATGTTTAATTTACCGTTTGTTTTAACCAACTTTTAAAGTTGTATTGCCATTTGGATTTTCTTTCCTTTATATTCGGTGACAGGACCAAAGATAGTTATGCAAAAATGAATGCTATTGAGCCAGATTTCTCTCAATTATCTCTATCTTTTCTCTCTATCATCTCTTCTTTCTCTCTTCTGTCAACAATCGTACCAAAGGTATCAAAGCTAACGATTAGGGATGGCCAGTGACAGGGTGACCACGAGGCTACAAAAGGATATTGTAGTGCTTCAACAAGAAATGGTGAAAGTCCAGAATGGACTTTCTTAGTTGGATTCTTAGTGGGACACCAAAATGGAGGTTCAGTTTCAAGGATTTAAAGAGGAGTTTCAACTGGAGATGCACTCGTTGTTTGAAAAGTACCTGGGTAATGCGACTGCTTCAAACACCACAACCATTGCTCAAGCCAAAGGAAAGAGGGTCATTGGAAGACCACCTATTGGGTTCCCAACCAAGGACAGTTTGGACCTTCCTCACAGAATACAGGGCAGTCAAATCCCAACCAACCAAGGACCCAGGTCCTTTAGGAGTATATTTATAGGTTGGAGTGCCCTCGTTTCGATGGCACTAATTTTCGGAGTTGGTGGTCAAAACTAGAATAGTATTTCACTGCGGAGAAAGCATTTGATGGTGACAATGTGTGAACAGTGAAGCTTCATCTTGAGGGTCAAGCCCTGGACTGGCACCACTTCTATGCCCAAAAGTATGAGGGTTTCCTTTATTGGACTAGGTCTGTTATGCCCACTCTTTGAGAGAGCATTTTGGAACAAGTATTTTCAAGGATTCAATAGTCGAGTTAGTGACCTTGAAGCAGCAGGGCTCAGTGGAGCAGTATCATGACCAATTTGTAAGGTTGCTAAACCAGTTGCAACTGCCTCAATCGTATGCTCTTAGCAATACGTTAGTAACCTGAAAATAGACATAAGGCAATATTTACAATCATTACCTCAATCCTTGGTAGAGAGATTCCATATTGCTCAACTGGTGCAAAGCATCCTAGGGGCTCATTCTAGAAAAGGATTTTTAGCTGGAACTAACACTGTCACAAGGTTCAATCCAAATCAATCCACTGTAGTCTCCTCACAAGATCTTGTCTCCAACCAGTCGAGTCTTTCAGTTCACCCACCCTCAAGAAGACCAATGACCTCTAAAGCACCCTCTAAGAGGGTAAGCCCTGCATTAATGGCAGAAAGGAAACAAAAAGGCCTTTGTTTTTTGTGTGGGGCCAAGTATCACACTAGCCACAAATGTGTTAAAACCCAACTCTATCAGATGTTACTGGATTCACTTAGTGAAGAGGATGTTGATGTAATGCTCCGAAATTTTCTACAGTAAGAAAGTAAGATAGTATCTTAATATAGTAAAATAAAGAAATAAAGTGACAATAACGGAAATTTTGAGTTATGTCAATACTGGGAAGTATATTATGACATATTAATTCAAGAAAAGATTAAATCGTAAAAGTGAGAAAAGTTTTGTTACCTAAAAATAAATACTCAAAAATTGAGGGGTTAAAGTGTAAATATGAAAAAGTTGAAGGACCAATAGTGAAAATATTTTATGGGTGGAATGATCTAGAAACTAAAGAAAATGGATAAATTAGGACCAAATTGAATAGGTGAAGAATTATGAGGGACTAAATCGCAATTTTACCAAATTAAGTGATGACTCAATGATGGAATTTTAAAAGATCATAAAGGACAAAATGGTCAATTAGTAAGAGAGAGAATTTTAGAATATAATAATTATGTTGGTGATATTTTAAATTAATTAATTAGATCAATATTATTTTATTAATATTTTAATAAGATATTTATTTTTTTATTATTTATTTAGTATATAAGGAAGGAAAGATGAAGAATTCTCTTCATCTTTCCATGTATGCACCCACGTTAGAAGAGAAGAAAAGAAAGAAAGTTTTATTTTCTTTACAATTTGGTCCTTTCACCAAAAATTCACCATTTTTATTCAGAAATCCAAAGAATTTCCATAGCTACCAAGAGAGTAAAATAATAAGAAGACAATGGAGAGCTAGAATATCAAGTTAGATTCAAGAAATAGAAGCCGAAGGAGAGAGAAAATCAAGTTAAAGATTGAAATCAATAGGACAAGGTAAGAACTTTAAGATTTCAATATATTTTAAGTAGAGTTTCTTATATAAGGTAATATTAAAAGCATGAAAATGATGTTAAAGTAGAGTTTTCTTATATATGGTTCTATGTTCTTAATATGTCAATGAAGGGAAATAAGAGAAAGTGATGGGAAATATTGTAGAAAAAGGAAATAAGGGTGTTATAAAGTTGGTAATTAATATATTGCACTAAAATAGTTTTGGACAGCAGCTGTTGTTTAACTTTGAAAAATCACCAAAAATTGTGAAAATTGAATTAGAGGTTGAATAAAATATAAAATTAAATTTTATTGGAACTAGTTTTTCATGGAAGAAACAGTGAAAGCAATGGAATTGTAAATTATGAGATATAGTAAATTTTGTGAGACAATGTCAGAATGATTTCAGGTTCCCTTGTTCTGAATTTGGAAAATCATCAAAAATTGTAAAAAAAAATTAGGGACTTAAATTTATAGGTTTAAATCCTTAATGAGTCTATTTTCTAGAGAAACAAACAAAAACATCATTCAAACCCCGTACTAAGAGATAATTAATTTTTAGTAAAGAAATGTTTAAACTATCAAATAGCAGAACAAGGATAAATTTGAAGATTTTACTGTACTTATTGGCTGAATTATAATTTTTGAAAATTTTATGGTAGAAAGATATTTTAGTCTAGTTTCAAAAACATCAAGTGGATCTTGATTTAGAATTCTGTAGCTCAAGATATAAATAATTTAGTTACAATGACTCAAGTAGACAGCTTTGAATGAACATATAAGTAAATAGTGAAATTATATATATTAAGGATGTAGAATAGATAGGGGGAGGAGGAAAATATCTATGAATATTTAGCTAGATGTGTTACATTAAAAATGGCTAGTTTTCAAGTTTTAAGCTTAGGGACTAAATTGAATAAAAGTAAAACTTTAAGGGTGATTTTATAAAAATGTCAAAAATGATCAAATTGCATGAAATAAATTGTTTTATTGTCTAAATTAATATATTGAAAGAGATGATTAATATCAAGTGGGTTTAGAGCTTTAATTTTGTTGTAAGTTAATATTACAAAGTAATATTAATGTGACTATCAAATTGTGAAAATAGTTAAAATATTAGGGTTTGGTATTAAATTTCTGTCTTATTAAGGGTTGTATGATAGCTTAGAATATTTGGATAAAGTGTTAATTGAGAAAAATTAGTTGATTTGATTAACTAGTTAAGAGACTAAATTGTAAAAGTTGTAAAAACTGGGGTAATTGTGAAAATTTTAAAATTTATGGATTTAAGTGAAATTAGGGAATTAAATTTAGTTTAAAGTAGAATTTGTATGAAAATATAAGATTAATTGTGAAGAAAGAAAGTTAGTCTTTGTTTAGAGACTAAATTAGAAATTAGGCAAAAGTTGAATAAAAATTGAAATATTCAATGTGAAATTGTGTTGTATTAATGATTTTTAATTGTTTAATTTCCATAACTAACGTGGTGCCGGAGACCTCGGCTAAGAAAGGAAAAGATAAAGTTAACCAGGGGTAGTTCGGAAATTACGGTTTGTTTTTCTATAATTCGAATCTAGTTATTAATTGTTATAATTTTTTTTTAATGTATATGGTAAGTGTTGAGGTGAGTAATTGATATTTGATAATTGATAGAAATGGATTGAATTGGTAGATATATATATATATATATATATATATTAATTGGAAATTGAAAGTGATTATATTGAATTAAATGAGTTATTGTGATATTCAATTGAAAATATGAGAATTTGTGATTGGTATGAATTTGATTGAAATTGAATTGAGAAAGTGAATTGGAAACCCTATTAACTAGTCGGGCTAATCGGATATAGTTGGCATGCCATCAGATTAGAAGTGTTTAGGGATACTTGAACCTTGAGTCGATGAGACACTAGGTGTCACTATTACTTCGGATAGATTCAATGAGGTACTAGGTACCAACTTACTTCGGCTTGGTCAATGAGACGCTGGGTGTACTATTGCTTTGAGCTATCCGTTGAGGCACTGGGTACCGTACTGGTGTGTTTGGTTGGATCCGTGTATCCGTCTAAGTCCGGGTCATGTTAATAAAGGTAAATAAATGAATTGGCAAATTAAATGATTTTGAATGATTGTGAATATGAAATAGAATGAGATATTGAATTGAGATATGAAAATGAAAAATATGAAACAATGGTTGCATGAAATAAATATTGATGCAAAGATTGAAATGGATATTAATATAGTGAAATGATATGTAAATCAAAATAAAGAATATGAAAAATGAAATTGATATAGTGAATTGAAAATAAAATGTAAAATGTGTTGTAAATACATGGAATACATGAGTTAAATACTCATGAATTGAATATGGAATAGATAGTGTCATTGTTCAACCGATTTGTGCTCATATTGTGAAAAGTTATCTGGGATAACAAATGATAAAGATTGAATATGTTATAAATGAATGTATGTGAAATTATGATTTATGTGATAATTGAGTATGGTATATAATGATGTATTTATGAATTGAGTATTGTATGACTAATGCTATTATACGAATAAATATGGTTTGATATGTGAATGACCATTTATATAGTAATTGTGTGAATTAGGATATTATTTAATAAATGAAAAATGATAGTTATGATACTAGACATAAATATGTCTTTATAATTTAATTTTGCCTATTATATTATATTATATTATATTATATTATTTTTAAATATTCGGATTATAGAAATACCACTGATTTTTACTCAGCGTACGGTTTTATTTTCTGTACGCAGATTAGGTACAGTGATTTTGAAGAGCTGTCATTGAGGTTGTGGGCATCCATCTCATCACATCTCCAAGTGCCAAGAGGGTATGTTTCAAAATTTTGGAATAGAATGTCACGTACTTAGGAAGGTCAAGTGTGTTTCAAGTAGTAAGGACTAAAATATAAATTATCTAAAGTTATTTTTAATGTTCAAATATATTAGTGATTAGCCAAAATCACTTTGGCAACAAATGTAATATTCCTATATCAGGTTCTTGGGTCGAACCGGTATAAGGGTTTATAGTTGAGGAGTTCCAAAAATGCTCAGATCAACTGGAAGATCTTCCTACTGAAATGGAGCAAGCATAAAGTACTATGTTGTCTTTACATGCAATAAAAGGGTCTCAAGGTCCCCATACCATAAGATTTGAAGTAAAAATTGGGGTGACCACTATTATTTTCTTGGTAGATTGGGGAGTAAACACAACTTCCTAAACTCCAAGTTAGTGTCCAGGTTGTCTTTACCTGTAGGGCAACAACAACAAATGAGGGTCACTATAGCTCATGGAAGACATCTGTTTACTACTAGTGTTTGTAGAAGGGTAGGATGGGAGGTTCAAGAGGTCAATTTCACTGCTGACTTTATCATTTTACCTATTAACAAATGTGATGTGGTTTTCGCGATACAATGGTTACTTTCCCTAGGGTCCATAAACTAAAACTTCAACTCTATGACCATGCAATTCACATTAAAAGGAGCCCCTTATACTGTCAAGGGCATCATACCTAATAACATTGAAATGTTGAGTCAATGACAGTCAACAAAGTGTTTTTCCTTTGTGGAAAGTGATTTAGACCCTTGTACCTTAGTTCTGACCAGTGAGGAACAGGTGACACTGTCAACAGTCTCAATTCAGCCAGTACTAGAGGAACTATAGCTGCTCCTTGGTGAGTTCAAGTATATTTTTCAGACTATCTCTGGCCTACCTCCTGCAAGGCTTTGAGACCATAGGATACCTCTTAAAGATGAAAAGGCAGTTGTCAAAGTAAAGCCCTATAAGTGCCCTATGATTCAGGAATTTTAGCTTGAAAAGTTGGTTAGAGAGATCCTCAATGTTGGGATAATAAGTGACAAATCTAGCCCTTTTGCTTCCTCTGTAGCTATAGTAAAGAAAAATTTTGGATCATGGAAGCTCTTTGTTGATTACAGACATCTTAACCAATTAACAACCAAAGACCGCTTTCCTATTCCTATCATCGAGAAGCTGCTAGATGAGCTTGAACAATCTAGAATCCTCTTTAAACTGGATTTGAAATTGGGATATCACCATATTAGAATGCATAAAGCTGACATTCCAAAGATTTCTTGCAAAACACATGAGGGCCACTATAAGTTCTTAGTAATGCCCTTTAGGCTCATTAATGCTCCATCTACCTTTCAAGAGTTAATGAACAACATTTTTAAACCACTGTTGAGGAAGACAATATTAATGTTCTTTGATGATATTATTGTATATTATCCTACTTGGTTAGAACACTTGAGTCACTTAAGAGAAGTTTTTGAGCCGTTAAAACAATATCAGCTCTTTGTTAAGAAAAGCAAATGCTCATTTAGGACTGAGCAAGTGGAGTATTTGGGGCACATCATCACCAAAGATATTGCTTCTGTGGACAAGAAAAAGGTAGAGAGTGTAGCAACTTGGCTTATTCCTACTTTCATCAAAGAGGTAAGGGGCTTCTTGGGACTTTCAGGGTACTACAGATGGTTTATCAAAAATTATGGTGTCATTGTAAGGCCCCTCACCAACTTATTTAAGAAAGATGCTTGGGGATGGTGTCAGCAAGCCACTGTTGCTTTTGAATAATTGAAACAGGTCCTATGCTCAACACCTATCTTGACTCTTCCTAACTTTGGCCTGGAATTCTATGTGGACATTGATGCTTCAAAATATGGGGTGGGGGTAGTCCTTCAACAATAAAGAAGATTTGTAGCCTATTTTAGCAAAGGATTGGGAATAAGGCATTAAGCCCTTTCCATATATGAAAAAGAAAATGGTTGTTGTACTTTTGGCTATGAGGAAATGACATTCACGCCAATTGAGAAGGCACTTTAAAATCAGGATTAACCGTCAAAGCTTAAGGTTTTTGGCTGACAAATGGCAGTCACTTTTTTTAGCAAAAGTGGGTAGCAAAAATGCTCAGGTATGACTATGATGTGGTCTACAAAAAAGGGTCTAGTAATCTAGCAGCAGATGCTTTATCAAGGAAGCAAGACTTGAAGGAAAGGCAATATCTATAGCTCACTAGAAGTATCATCAACTTTGATCTCCTAGCCAGGGTGCAAGTATCTTACTTAATGGATCTTAATGTTCACAAACTCTGTTTAAAAGTTCAGCAGCAAGGCTCTAACCACCCCAAGTACTCGTAGGATTGTAGATTTCTTAAAAGAAGGAAAAGTTTGTGGTGGGGAATGTTGTTGGTCTCAAACAAGAATTGTTTCAACTCTTCCATGCAAATACCTCACGATAACGTTCAAGAGGACATGCTACTAGAAAGAAGCTGACAAGCCTTTTGTATTGGAAAGGCGTAACCATTGATGTTAAGAAATGGGTGAGGGAGTGTCCTACATGCTAAAAATGCAAGTTAGAAACAGTAACATCTCCTAGCCTTTTATAACCACTTCCAATCTCAGATCAAGCTTGGTCTTCCATCTCCATGGACTTCATTGAAGGGCTCCCAAACTCAAAAGGTATAACTGTTATTTTTGTAATGGTTGATTGTCTCACCAAGTATGTTCATTTTGTAGCAATGGCACACCCTTTTACTGTTGTGGTAGTAGCTCAAGAGTTCATATCTCCTAGCCTTTTACAACCACTTCCAATCTCAGATCAAGCTTGGTCTTCCATCTCCATGGACTTCATTGAAGGGCTCCCAAACTCAAAAGGTATAACTGTTATTTTTGTAGTGGTTGATTGTCTCACCAAGTATGTTCATTTTGTAGCAATGGCACACCCTTTTACTGTTGTGGTAGTAGCTCAAGAGTTCATGGATAATGTGTATAAGTTGCATAGGATGCCAAATTCAATAATTTATGATAGGGATAAAGTCTTTGTTAGTAACTTTTGGCAAGATCTCTCCAAACGGGTAAGAATCAAGGTACATTTATCCACTACTTATTACCCAGAGACAAATGGACAAACTGAGGTGGTGAACAAATGCCTTGAAGGATACTTGAGGTGCATGACAAGAAAGAGGCCACAAGACTGGCAAAGGTGGCTCCCTTTGGCCTAGTGGTGGTACAACACCACCTTGAAGAGATGGGCAAAACTCTCCCCTCCATTTACCATACTTGGCTAGAACATCCCTAGTAGCTATTGTGGATATGGAACTACAACAAAGAGAAGCTATTAGAAAGTTGTTATAATTTCACTTGAAGAGTTTAGTTAAATAGGGCATTTAGCTTCATTAATTGTTATTTAATTTACCACTTATTTTAACCAACTTTTAAAGTTGTATTTCCATTTGGATTTTCTTTCCTTCATATTCGATGACAAGGACAGTTATGCAAAAAAGAATGCTATGAACTAAATTTCTCCCTTCGATTTCTCTCAATCTTTTCTCTATCGTCTCTTCTCTCTCTTCTGTCAACAATCGTACCAATTTGATGCCCAAAAGCTCACGTATTCATCGTTTTAGTCATTCATGGTCAATTACTGCCGGCTCGGTCTAGAGATTTGAATGCCATAACAATTACACTGCTGGAATGGAGGCAAGTAAAAGGAACTGTGGAGCTTGAATGATTATATTGGTCTAATCATTTCATTATGTTAAAAAATCAAAGTATGAAAATATAAAAATTTGGGCCTACTAGTAAATTATAAAAAATATTAAAACAACCAAATCATGTACAATACCTAATAACAAACTATTGGTGTTAACCTAATTCCTACCAATTCCTAAGCTATCTGTACAATACCTAATAACAAGATGATGGTGTAACCTAATCCAACGGCCATAAAGGCGAGCTTACATTAGAATCATAACACTTTACAAGTGCACTCACGAAGAAATTCCTTAAATCTGGAATGACGCGTTGAATCAAACGGCCACACCTGCAAGTTTTACACACCATGGAGATCATCAGATTCAATTCGCATAAATTTCACCCTTCATGACAAGACTTTTCAACAATCAAAACACAGTCTAGGAATTACATACCATGGTTTGGTACTTATTCTTTCAAATTGTTCTAATATGAAGAGTAAGCATGTTTCTCGGAGTGTGGTGGCATTGAAGGCCTCGGCTAGTTCGTACATTAGCATAACATCCTCCACAGAAATATCCTTAAAGACAATTAGGACAAATAAGCATGTGTATCTGTCGTGTAATTAAAAGCTATGGTGTACTCCAGATTCGGGTTTGAGTGACTCAAGTATCATTTATCTTTTCTAAAGTTTTTTCGCGTATCATTATATCAGTAAAACATACACACCTGTGCTATGGCATATTCACAAAGACGCTTAAGGCCTTCAAGAAGATATTGGTCGGCAGCTCTAAGAAGTTCTTGAGCATGATCAATCTCGACAGTTACTGATCCTGTGTATATATACCTAGCAGCATGGACCAGGACAGCATACATGTAAGAGTTTTTTCGAAAACACTTGGTGTATTTACATGCAAAGGCAAATTCAGGTTTGTCGTTTGTACCTCATCATTAACACAAAAACATCCCATCTGATATTTGGAATCTCTACATCTTTGGCATCCCTCTCCTGCAAATCAATTTTCATATTAGTCATCGTTCTATCAACTCCCCTCGGATCTATGGTATTAAATCATTCTGTTTTATTATCTAGCAATGTGCTCCTCAATTTTATGATAATTGAAGAAGTCCACGGGATGGTCATGACAAAGTAACATAAGAAAAACAGATGACAGGAGTGAAATACTTGAACTGTCTGACTCACCCGGTAACCACCATCAAACATGGCCCGGAATGCATCCGAAGAAGCAAGAAGACAAATTCTGTGAGCATAGAATCGTTTACCTGAAAGAATGTGGAAATTGAAAGTTAGTACATTACTGAACTTGTGGAAAAGTCCGTGGCACATAGGTAAGGATGTTTCAACTAGCACATGGGTAAGTAGCACAATCATTCCAAAGAAAAGATCCGTACCTTCAACCAAAAATGTAACATCAGAAAGTGTAGGATTATTTACATACTGCTCGCCCAAATACACCTACAATTGTGGATGGGAAAAGAACATCCAAAGACCACAAAATTTATCAATCTCAAAAGACATTTTGCTAGATATATAAATAAGAAATTGGTAAAATATGCCTATGCAACCAGCACTCCTATCATCCTATGTTACTAAAGGATTTCCAAAGCAAATGTAAGAACCTTCTCCCTGTAAACCAGCAGATATAAACAGACCTGTGGGGTTGGAGATACCGGGGCAGCATCCACAGATGAGAGTGAAGTACCCTTTGTAGCCAGCTTATACAAGGCCTCTGAACCATCTTTTTGCTGCTTGAAACTTTTAGACTCAAGAAGGCCCAGTAGCAGCTCCAGCCCTGGAATAATTTGACAAGAACCCAGAGAGCAGTTAGAAATTGCAACCAGGAGAGGGAGAAAAAACAGAAAGAACTGCTCACGGTAATAAATGTGCAAGAATAAAAAGTAATGATGACAGTTGAAATAGAAAACTGCTATACCATTGTTGTCAACAAAAATAGTTTTCCGATCATTAGGAGCACAAAGATGAGCAAGAGCCAAAGCAACTCGTTTTTGAACAGCCTTGGCTGCTGTCCGCATAAGGTACAACAGATGATTCAATGCCTGTTAAGAGGACGTATCAAATGAATGCCACTTTCTAACTCTAAAAGCTACTGGCTTAACCTTACTGTAAAAGCAAGTAGGAAAGGGTCTAAAGTTAGGAAAAAATAAACTCACTCGTCCATGAATTTTTTCCTCCAATCTCTTCAATGTCTTTGCTACACAATCTTTTGTTGGCTGCAGTTTTACAAGATAAATTCATGAATAACAAACTGGAAAAATTCGCACAAGTCTTCTGACAATATATTCTAAGGGTATATAAAAAAAAATTAACTTGAAACGGTAGCATCCAAAAAGCAGAAGAATTCTAAAGCACACCTGAGCAATGAACTCCCCTTCCAGGAGTTTCTGAACACCTCCAGTCTTGATAAGATCCACAACATTGTCCTATAGAACAGACTAATTAATCGTCAATAGGCTCACCATGTAAAAACTGCAGTTCAAGTTGAAAATATTACGGTAAACCGGTGCCCTTTACCTCATTCTCAGCAAGGCCGTATAGGGCAAATGCAGAATTATGCTGCAATGGTCCACCTTTTGAGTCAAGAAGACTAAGCAACGGTACTATTCCACCACTCTGTACAATTCCAACTTGATTGTGTGTGTCCTGCAAGAAGAAAATCGTTAATTGACAAAGAAAGTAAGATTTCAAAAAATAAAAAAATAAAAACTGTTAAGCATTTGGGACAATTTAAAGCGAGAATTTAGCATGAATTCATATAGTATAAGCTATCAAATAACTGATGTTATTCTTCAAGTCCTACCAGAGAAATGATGCTGGCAGTTCCAAATACAATCTAGACAAGCAATTTTAACCCAGAAAGGCAGCAAATAAATACAAACCTGGGCTAACCGCCCAAGCGCAAATGCAGACATTTCCTTGAGCTGTACATCTGAAGATGTGAGCATTTCTATTAAGGGTGGAACAGCACCTCTTTGGACAATGTGTACCTGTAGAATCCCCAACTTCGTAACTTTTAACAGAGACGCATTTGCATAAACACAGAATCATATGCAGAATTATACCTAAAATCTAAGCGTCTAAAACAGTATTTTGTTTCAGATACTTTGAGTATTGATCACAACATCACAATGTAAGTGCCAAATTAGAATTAAGATGTCACCCTACCTTGCAATCTGAATCAGCAGCAGCAAATTGACCTATGAGTAAAGCCGCTTCCCTCTGGCTCTCCAAACAACTAGAACTGTTGGCAAAATCATAAACATGGACATCATATGATTAAAACTGAAATCATCCCGAGCAAAAGTGAAAACCTAATGTATAACTCGGCATTACCTAAGTAACCTAATCACAGGCTGCAGTGCTCCAGCAAGAAGAACGTCTTTCTTTATGTTTGGAGAGGAGTGGACAAGGTTCCCAATCACGCCAACCTGAACATCCTTTGATGTCAGCATATAAAAGAACGGTAACTCTCCAGAATGTGTATTAAGATGACCAAACAGAGAAGATAAAAGTTAAGAAGAGAACTAACTGCTTCATAATGTACGGTAACGTCCTCAGAGGAAAGCATTAGTACGAGGGTTGGCAGAGCATTGCATTCAACAATCTGCAAATACAGAAACTATATTAAAATCCGCAAAAGAGCACCAGGTAATGCTACCGCAAAGCGCAAAAACAACCTTACCTGATTTTTGTTCTCGTCATTCTTAAACGCTAGGGTCCTTAAGGCCCCAGCAGCTGACCTCTGCACCTTTATGTCGTGATACTCCAGCAACTGAACGAGAGGAGGAATTCCACCCTCAGTCCTAATATTTGTAGATCCAAAAACAACCTATAAGGGTGTGAAAAATAATGCTAACAAAATAAAAAATAGATATCCAAAAAAGCCAACCTGATACGGGTTTTAATGCGGGCATTTTCGTGAGCAAGATTAGTTATAGCATCAGCAGCTTTCCTTATAACACCATTCATTTCCCGAGAATTACAACCATCCTTGTGCATTTTCAACAAATTCACTAGACAGGGCAGAGCCCCGGCGTCAACCACTAGTTGTTGATGCTCTGCCTATTTTGACATAAATACAACATATTACCTACAAAATTTTAAGTAATCTAAAACCAAGTAAATGAAAGTCTACACAATTACCTTGACCGCGATTAGTCCAAGCGCAAACGCGCATGCTTTCTGTACTTCATACTCGAATGGTATCGGATCGGATTCTGCCAAAAGAGGCGGCGTTTGAATTTGCTTTACCAGAGCAGGAACGGCCCCGCACTCCACGATCAAATCCACGATATCCTCTAAAAATAGCCAAATAATAAACAAAAAACAAATAAACACCGAAATCCATACCGCTATAAATAATCGAAAATTTAAAGATCCGAAACGTACCGTTCATGGCGATTTCCGAAAGTAACTGAGCGGAACATTTGGCAGCGGCACGATGCGCTTCTGTAAAAGAGATGCAGGTATTGAGAACGTCGACGTGAATTCGAACATCGCGGATGATATCTTGGTGAGTACGGCGGGACTCGACGACGGCCGCCTTGCACGGACCTGATTTATCTTCTTCGAATTCTTGCTCCAGTTTCCGCTTCAAGCTTCTCCTTGTTTGGGGCTTGTTCTGATGATCCATTGGAGGAATGAGGGGAAATGGAATTTATGAGAGAGAGAGATCTTTATTTTGCTCTGAAATAAATTCAAGGTATTTTAGTTTGTAGCTTTTGGTTTTTATATCGGAGGGTTTCATTTGCTTAGTCTGAGCGGAAAGAAAACGCGCCAATTTAATTTCGAATTTAATTTACTTCAATGAATGCTTCCCTCCGCTCGCGCCTTTTTTTGGCCTTTGCTATTTATATCCTTAAGAGTGCGGGAGTGAATATATTTTTAAAGGTATAATATCAAAATTTAGTCCTTAATATTTATACTTTTTATTAATTTTACCTATATTTCTTAAAAGGTAAATTTCACTTCAACCTTTTAAAAAAATTAAATCTAATTTGATTTTTAACATTTCAAAAGATTTTAATAGAAATGCTTATTATTTAAATATGATTGTCCGCATGACAATTTACATGCATTTCATGCTATTTTAAAAAAAATTATGAAATTTATATTTTTATTTTAATTTTTAAATTACTTGTTAATGTGACGCCCTATAAAATAAATAGTGCAATGTCAACATGAAGTACGTGCGGACTGCCACATGGGTTATCACACTAATATCGTTAAAAAAATATTAATGTTTTAGTTAAAATTTCATATAAAAAAATGATTTGACTCTTTTTAAAAGATTAATAATCAAATTGACCAAAAAATTAAAACATCAGAAGTTAAATTTGATATTATGCCTTTTAAAATAAAATTTAAAGGGGTAATAATTTGGATATCTCAAGTTGTTATCCAATAAATTAAAGCTAATGTTTTCAGAGCTGAACTTATGGCAAAACTTATCAAATCATTGGTTCTTGGGTTGTTTAGTTTAATTAAACAAATTCTTAAAAATATTGAAAATTAGAGAAAACTAATTGAACCGGTTCTCTAACACAGATCAATAGGTTTCAAGCAATTCGCTAGTCATTTTTTCTAACCCTTCTTTTATGACCAATGTCCCGATCGATTCCAAATCCAACCAATTGATCTATCCCAGTTTAAAACAACATTAAATGATGCTGAAAATTAAAAAGGAAGCGATGAGTTCTGTATGGGGTGGTATTGCTATCAGAGAATTGGGCCTTTTAGACTAAACCAGAGCGAAATCCAACTCGTGTTGAAGCAACCAGCCCAGGCCCAATATAAAGTTCCATAAAACCTTTATTTATTTATGTGTATATACTTTTTATAAAACAAAATCAATTTTGGATGGAAATGTAGGTGGAAAGGATTTTTTTTTTCAAAAAATATAATAAGCTGTTGGTGCTCTAATTTTTTTTGTAATAATAAATTTATTTTAGTCCTTCATTTTTTTATTTTTTATTTTACATTATTTATCAAATCATCTCAAAATAGATAAAAAAATTAATATCTGTTTATTTTAGAAATAAGTTTTTTTTTTTTTTGGTTTTCTCTTTAAGGTCGTGGAAGAAATTTTCGCTCTCCAATTTATTAGGGTTCGACCTTAGGGGATTGGTTAGAGTCATTTGTGGAGTTTGTCGTGAATTATTCTTTAAATGATTTCATAGGATATCGTCTTTTTCGCCACTTTTCACCTTTCTCGAATCTTTGTCTATATTGATTTTGTTTAAATTAATTCTTTTTCAAACGCTCGATATTGTTTTGAATTTTCAAGTTTCAAGATCAAAGGATTTCCTTGCAAGAAATGCAATTTAAACATCAAAGAGTATGATATTTCTCAATCGGTTTGGAATTTTTTTTTCATTTTATTTTTCTTTAATTTTGTTTTTGTTTCTTTATTCTTTTAAATCTGTTTTGTTTCTTCTTTTCAGGCTAGATCTGAATTCTCTCTTGTCGAACAACTTGAATATGATCTTGGTTTGCTATCCCTTATCACATAGATTTTCACGTTAAATTTTTAAATGTAAATTTACAAAAAAAAATAAAAAAGTGTAAATTTTATTAAAAAATAAAAAATATATATAGAAATTATTAAAAATATTTGTTCATGTTTTTTTTAATTAATTAATTGCAAGAAAGTTAACTGACATTAACTTTTTCTCAATTTTGAAGTGATTTAATAAATAACGCAAGTTCAACGGCTAAAAGAGGCGAGAAATTAAATCGATGGCTAAAATAACTTTTTTTTGTAAAATTGGAAAGTCAAACAAGTCATTACACATTTTCAAAAATAATAGGTATAAATTGATCGATAGTTTTCCGACTATGTAATCCAGTTTACGGGTATCATGAAAAATATACATCTTCCCCAAAAAATGAAAATGAATAAAAGTGGGTAATTCTTAAGTCATATTAGTTTAATTAATCAAAAAATTTATCATTTGATTAGTTTGACCACTGATTTAGTTATTAAAACTTTGTGTTAGCCTTAACCACAACACATGGTAAAAGTACTATAGAAGCCTTTGTACTAAGAGTTAAATTAGGGATGGCAAAATATGAACCACCTGATGGATTATAAATCAATTAACTCCAAATGAAGATTTGGTTTAGTGGTAATTTCAAGGTTTGACCATTTCATTTGGTGTGGGTTCAAATCTCATCATATGTTTATTTTTTATTGGTTTTTATTAAAATAAAAATATAAAAGTGCTCTAAGTTAAAATACCTTATTTTAAATATGAAAGAACTTTTTTTTAATAATTTTCTTAATTTAATTAGTATCTAATTGACTCGTGACATTAACCCTATCAAAGTATTGATACAACATTCGAATAAATCATTTCATAACCAATGATGAAATATTATATAAAAATTAAAACGTAAACCTAATTGATTCATTTCAATTACGTAAATTAATAATTCAAACTGCACTTAAAGGTAGGGTATTTTCCATTTTTATAGGAATTTATGTACCAAAACAATAGTATCTTCAATTATAACCCCTCTGGGATGTAAAATTTATCTCTTCTCACCATCCCCACAGTGTATGAGACAAATGTATGCATTTTGATTAGAGTTGTATTCTATAGTTACGACTCACTCATTTTTCATTGCTACTTGTTAGGTCATTATCAATTGATTGGACTGTGAATCAGTTAAAGTATTGGTTTGAAGTAAATGGTTAGAGTAATTGACTTATAAATTAGTTGAATTGGTCTGAAAATTTGATTGAATCAAATTTCTTATTTTTAATATATATAAATATTTGTTATTTTTAATAATTCATTTAATTAAACAAAATGGATTAATTAAATTAAAAATTTATAGTTTGATCGGTTCGACCACTGATTTACTTATAAAAACTACCATGGAAGCTCCTATACTGATAGTTAAATTACATTTTATCATCTGTACTAAAAAAATGAACGAATCAATCATCGTACATCAAATCAAATATCAAACTAATCATTTCAGTTAAATAATTCATTCATTTATATTTTTAAGAATTGACATGATGAATAAAATAATAAAATTATTATATATAACGTGTCATGTATACATTATTTTAATAATAATAAAAATTAATACGATTTCAATAGAGTAACTAAATTATACCTTGATCTAACTTATTTTTAAATAAAAAATAAAATATATTCCTATTTTTAATACAAATTATTTTGTCTGGAAGAGGCTTCGGCATGGGTGTCGGCGAGGAAAAGTAAAGAAATAAATTGTGGAATACAAAGAAAATACGCATAACAATTAAGAAGCTTCCACGTCCCCTAGTGTTTGGTCGGCTCCAATTCTGTTTTCTTTTCATGCCCAAAACCGACAACAAAAAAAGTCAAATCAATATTGCCAGGTGCTTTTCTCTTGGAAATCATGAAAATGACCCTTCCCCACTCATCTACTGTTTGCCACGTGACTCTCCTACTGTCTACTGTCATCTGCCCACTACTATAACTACTGTTGTGCTTATGATTAAATCATCTAGATGCATAACACGTTTATTTATGGTTAGAATAAAAATAATGATAATAGTAAAATTAAATATTATAATAATACTATAATATGAGAGAAAAGAAAAAGAAAAAACCTAAATACATTGTATTAAAGGAAAACTCCCAGATTTGATTATTATAATCATGGGGTTGGTTCTGCTCTATGATGCATTAATTGCTTTTGTTTTAACAACCAATATCATTTTGAATCATGTTTGACTTAATGCCATTTGAGAGTTGACTTGTTAGACCCAATAAAGTATTATTAATAATTTTAATAATTTATAAAAAATAATTACATCACCAAAAACATAATTAATATACTAATAAATAAGTTATAATATAAATCATTAAAGAAAATATAATAAATTTAATTTAAAACCAGTTAAGAAAAAACATATTTTTGTTTTCAATTAATCTTAAAATTTATGCGAGAAAAAAACGTAAATTGATTAAATTAGTACAAATAAAAAGATATATTGGACCATATTACACATACAATCTGATAAATAGATCGTAATGAAATTATACTATCATATGAGGACATTTTAACACAACTGAAAAATATAGGATTACAAAATAGTCGAAATGTTGAAAATTTAAACAACATTATTTTGTCTACAATGTAACATTACAAGTCATAATGTAAGATTTGACCAACATTGTATGTGATTGCACAGGAGGTCTATGGAGCCACGATCCGATGCTCCCGTATGGTTGCCAAGTGTTTTCCCGTGTGGTGAACTTGGGAGACTGTGAGGGCCATAAACTAAGGATCAAATACATGTTATTCACCACACATCTGTTCCTTCTTCGAAGATTCTCACACTATTCTGCAAATTGTTTTTAAGCAATCTCAAGATTCCATGGAGGAATTAACATGTTTGGCATTGTAGTTATGACCTGATTTATTAACATAACATGTTTGGCATGCGGGAAGCCTAAAAGGAAATAAGGAAGTAGCCGTCTCTAGGAAAGTGAGATGCGTTGTCATTCCATAAGCTCTTGTTGGCATAAGCCATGTGGTGTAGTTGGCACCTGTGTTAGGATTTCCTGAGCCGAATGTCATCTTTAGTTTGCATGATGATGCGTGGGAATACGAGCTGATGTATGGCAGGATTCCAGTCACGAATTAAGTGATAAGTATAAATGGAGTGGACATCTAAGTAGAAACATGATATCTGTTGAGTGTTTTTCTCTGTTTTTTCAAGTAATGGCATCTATGTGTTTATATGATATGAGTACTGTTCATTAACATGACATACTAACTAGGTAAACTTCATACATATATATATGTATTATATTCTAGACTTAATACGTGTTTATAGTTATATAAATCTAGCCTGTATGCATAACCTCACGGGAAAGCAAGCTCAACCTGCAAGTCGATACTATGAGCTTATTACAATTAGATCCAAATCTATTCAGACTTTAGGCTGGTGATGATAATTATCTTAAAATTTTAGTTATAGCTTTATTTCTAGACCCACAAACACTAGTTCACGTGCTTTTCTTTTTGCACCTTGAGAAATTAAGGTGATTGAAAGAAGTGGGAAAAGGGGTAATAAAAGAAGTGATTTTAAGTGGTTATTGTATTACATTTTGTAATACATCTCAAAGGTTTTGTTTTTTTTGGGTGGAATCTCGTGACAGTCCCAACAAATACAGTAAATGAATCCCCATATCTAACTAGCTTTTTACATAACTTTGGTTCCCACTTTCCACCCTTAACCCATCGACAAGAATCAAAAGATTTCCAGCATCTAATCTTTATACTCACTATTGATTTTCATTTGGTGACAAGTCACTTTCTCCTCTTTATAGTTTTAGGGTTTCCCTTTACTTCGAGTCTTCAAACAGTTAACTCCAAAATTTTCCATTAATTGGTGAGAAGCCAAAATGGGTTAGTAAAAGATCCAAGAGCATACTTTGCTTATGAAATGAATCCCACCATCAGAAATTAATGCCATCCATCATTGCATAGGAAGAAAATGGAAGTATCTCGGGGAAACTAAAAGGAATAATCAGCATTTGGTTGTATTAACTTAAAAAAAAATCATTTTAATCCTCTATTTAATTTTTATCTTCTTTTAATTATTGAATTTATATTGTTTATCAAATCACTCTAAAATAGATAAAAAAATTAATGTCGGTTAACTTTATTGACGTGGCATTAACGTGACAATCCACTTATATCTCACATCAACCATTAATTAATTTTAAAAATTTAAAAATAATTTTTAATTTTTTATATTTTAAAAAATTAATTACTTGCTGGCATGGCATCTATGTGGTAACCCACGTATATTCCATGTCAGCAAAATTAACCGACATTAATTTTTCTATCTATTTTAAGGTGATTTGTCAAATAATACAAGTTTAATGACTAAAAGAGATGAAAAATTAAATGGAAGACTAAAATAATTTTTTTATAAAGTTAGAGTCAAATAAATCATTATACTAAAATAAAAGGACATGCATTTAATGTATGAACAGTAATTCAATTCAGTTAAAATATGCTATTCATTTATGCATTTTGATTGTAGCGACGTGAGATTGGCTTCGGAGCTTCGGTCGCTAATTGTGGCGATTTGTTGGAAACTTTGAAAAATATCGAATTTTGATTTTATTATGAAAAGGGAGTCGCCACCGATCCTTTTTCCTAGGTGTGATCGGACACCTATAAAATTCATTTTAAAAAGGAAAATCAGGCTTAGGTCTACATTTGAAATCTAGAGAAAAATAGTAGGGTTCGGGAGTCGGTTACGCGCAGGGAAGGTATTAGCACCCCTGCGACGCCCAAAATTGGTATCTTAATAAACACGTGTTATCTTAATTTTCACAAATACGAGTTCAATTTAAATTTTAATCATAATTCGTTCAAAACACGAGAGTCTTAAAAATTTCAGTTCTTGAGAAGGATATTCCGTTTTTAACACGAGCCAACGAATTTCATCCAACATAGCGATGAAATTGATGACTTAATGTTAAATCGGTACATTGCCTCATTTTGAAAATTAATCGAGAATATGAAAAAAACGTTTTAAAACGATAAAAAATGCGTGGCAAAATTGTAATCAAAAGCAATTCACATACGTATTCAATTTAGAAGCATGCCAACAATAAAAACGCGAATATACAAAAATATAAACATGGTAATACACAACATTAACAAATACGAACGATATTAAATAATACTATAAGGGTATCAAGAAAACATATAATAATATGAAATGAATGCAGATAATACATAGTACAAAAATATACATAAGGTACAAGAACAATAATATTAAAATATATACATGATGCACTAAAATATTTACATGAATAAAATCAAAATATATACATGATATGATATTGAGATACACAAGATAATATAAAAATATATATATGTACGTAAATAACATAAAAAGCATCGATACAACATAGCATAAATATAGCATGAAAAAGACAGACATAATACATGCGTATAATAATAAAACAACCACTAATAATATTACATATAAAAATATATACATATAATATATGAAAATGTGGCACTCAAATACACGTATGTAATGTATGAAAATGGAAATACATGATATTAAATATATATATAAATTAAAAATATAATACTAAAAATACATACATGTAATATATGAATACATATGTATAGTAGTTTATAAAAATATATACAATGGTATAAAAAGAAAACGACTAATAATATTAATATATTGACAATATGCATAATAGGAATATAAAAGTATTTATATATATTATGTAAATAATCATGCGAAATATGTGATGGAAGCAACAAGTAAAATCAGTATAATGTATTAGTAATATAGTAAGAATGGTAAAATGATAGTAATAATGTGCATAAATAATGATAGTAATAATAATAATAATAATAATAATAATAATAATAATAATAATAAAAGAACCCAAAATAATGGAAAAGGGACCAATTTAAACATGAAACAAAAAACCTAGGCCGAAGTTGAAAATTAAAAGTGGTCAATGGACCTAAGCGAAACACAGGCGCGAAGTTTGAGGACCAAAACGGGAAATAGACCAGCGCTTTAAGTGCTGCGTTTAGGTGCGGACCATACTGCAACATTACTCAAATCTTAGGGGCAATTTTAATAAAAGCATAAAACGTATAAGGGGCTCGATTAAAAGCCCTCATGAACACGAGGGACCAAACACCGAAATATCCCCTCAGCGCATAAACGCGCGGGTCCTAGGGGTACCCGGATCGGGTCAAAGCGGGTCAAAGGATTAGGTGCTTCAAACGGCACCGTTTGCTGTTGTTTAAGAAAAACTCTTCCTATTTCCTTTTGTTTTCGGGTAAGAAAAGAATCAGAGAGACCCCCCCTTTTCCCCGATTTTCGCTCTCTGCTAGGGTTCTCTAACCCATCACTGCAGCCACCGCAAAGACCATCGGAGGCCCATCGCGCGGCCATCCTGGCCAACACCCGTTGCTATGCGAAAGGGGATCCTTTTAGCCCCATTTTCTGTGGGCTTAAAGGCCAATCGACGACGGAACGAAAGGCTCCGACAACCGTGGCCAAAGGTAAACGATTTCCCTTTCCCTTTTCTTCTTCTTTTATTGCTTAGTACTCAAAATAAATTTGCAAATAAGGATAATGAAAATGGAAACAGAAAAAAAAAGAAGAGAAAAGAAAATCAAATCAACCTTCTTATGCTTTTTCTTTGATTTCTTAATCGTTTCTGTACAAGATGGGATTTCCTTTTTACAAATGCTTTAGCTTCTGTTTCCAACCAAAATCGGTAGGAAAATCTGAAAATCCCCCCTTACAAAAATTTCCCATTCTGCTTTATAGCCGATTACAAAAATGGTTCTCTGTTCTTTTGCGTGTTTCTTTATCCTTGCAGGGCATGGATGGTGCTGAGCAGAGATGTGACACTGGCAATGGAGCAGGTAACCATTCGGTGGTGTTAGAGGCCAGGGGGTGGTTAGAGGCCAGGGATGATTGCGGCGCAAGTGGAAAAGGGGGACTAGGGTTTCAGAAATTCTGAAACCCTAATTCGGGCTAGGTCACTATTCGGGCTTGGGGTGTAACTGGGTCTTGGTTTGGGTAGTGGTTTTGGGTCTGGTTAATGGGCCTTTCGGGTTTTAGTTTGGGGTTGATGTAATTTGAATGTAAAATTTGTAAAGAGGGACTGTAAATGGACTAATAATTTTGGGGTTTTAAGATGGGCCAAAATTGGCCTATAACATTGATAACATTTTTATTCTTTAAAAGTTAAAAGTTAAATCTTTGTGCAATCATTAACATTGTTAGTGTTTACTCTAAAAATTATCTAACTTAGTATATCTATTTTCTATTAATCATATGCCACCAATTTTATAAAAACTGGATGAAAGTCGAACCCATTCAACCTTATGTGTTAATCACTTAAAAAATAAAAAAATAATTATAAAAATTGTTCAATTGATTACCAAAAGAGAGAAAATATGTGTTCTTTTCTACAATTGCAACCGGTTTCTCTCTCTCTCTCTCTGATCAATGGTGGCTTGGTGTTGCTTTTTCACGTTCTTAATTTGAACTGTAGGTTTATAATAGAGGTGTACATGGGCCGGGCGGCCCGGCCCGGCCCGAAGGCCCGCCCGAAATGTGGGAGGGTTTGGGCAAAAATATAGGCCCGAAAAATGGGCTTGGACAAAAAATTAAGGCCCGTTTAAAAAATGGGCCTGGCTCGGGTAAGAAATTTTTGGCCCGAGCCCGGCCCGGCCCGAATTCACTAAGGACAAAAAATTTTATTTTTTTAAATATTGTTTTCTTATTGTTTTTCTCCCAATTTTGCTACCATTTTACTATTATGTTGCTATTATTTTGTTGTTATTGTTTAGATATTGTATAAAATTTATTTTATTGTTAATTTTGTTATTATTTTAAAGACATTGGTTAATTTTGTTATTATTTTAGAGGCATTTGCTTGTTAAGTTACATCTATTTTAGTGTTATTTAAGTCTACATATTTTTTAAAATTTATTTTCAATTTCTTGAAAAATATTTATTTTAATTTTTTTTAGTATTTTTGATATATTATATATATTTAAAATTTATATAAAATAATATAAAAATAATACGGGCGGGCCGGGCTGGGCCCGGGTTTTAGCATTTTTATATGGGCCGGGCTTGGACAAAATTTTAGGCCCATTTTTTGGGCCCGGCCCGGCCCGAGCCCAATGAATGGGCCTAAAATTTTAGTTGGACCCGGCCCGAACCCGGCCCGGCCCGGCACATGTACACCTCTAGTTTATAATGGATTCCACAGGAATCCACTATAATAGATCTTTGTCTATATTTCACCCAAAATATAATAAAATAAAATAAAACCCATAAATCAAAATTTAGTTTTAGAAATCATGTGATTCAAAAATATTGTTTTTGACAATATTCTTACATATTATTTATTTTATGAAAAGAACTTAATTTGGTAATTAATTTTATAGTAGAAATTTCGGAGTTGATATTTGAAACTCGTGATCTCGATTAAGTAAAAGCATATAATTCTATCGAATGTGCATAGTCTCAAACTTATGTAATTTAACTTTCGTAAACCTATTTTATATTTGCAATGGAAAAACCTTAATTTGTTTAATTTTAGAAATTAAACATTTATATTTAATTGGCAGATCATGTGAAAATTTGAAAGGAAATAACAAAAACCATCAAAAAACCCAAAACCAAAAATGAAATCCAAAAATTAGTTCAAAATCAAAAGTCTAGAAAATTCAATTATTAAAAAAACAAATTATTTTATGCGAGAAGCCAACCCGAGTTCCCAGACGCAGCTCAATATTAATTTTGTCAATTGCTTGAAATGGTGAAATGAAAAGGCGTGAGCTATAAAGTTTAGTGTGTAACTAAACTCAATTTGAGACACAAATAACATAATAACAAAGCAAAACATTATAGAGAATTTCATCGACACAAATAACATAATAACAAAGCAATAAATTTTCAAAAAAAAAAACGACCGCAGATTTTTTTAGAAAATTTCCTACTCAACTCTACTACACACCAATTAAGAGTTCCCTAGAACTCATCCATCAAAAAACACACCAATTAAGTCATCATGGGTTGCCCAACAACGATGACCTATCAATTTGCAATTAAACTCTGGATCAGATATATGTGGTCAAGCCACTATATTGCAGTCAAGCTGCCAGAAAGGAAATGTGGTTATACTACCAGATTGTGCAGATTATTAAACTGTTAGATCTTCCTCCTTACCATATTAATCCAACCCCACGCAATGTGACATGTCATACAAACACAGAATCAAACAATAAGCATGTTGAACATACAATCGTATATTTATAAAAAATCAGTAGGCATGAGGTTTCATGCTTTGCAAAACAAATATGTCAGATTTCAGTATTTACAAATTACTTAAATAAGAAAAACCACAATGTCACATGTAATGAGAATTGAACAAAAACATACCTTATCAGTACTTGTATATACTCAACTAATCAAAATATAAAATCATGCATTTAAAGATTGTATAAATAGTAGTAGGTTATTAGTTTTCATACTCATATCACAAATATATCGCATTATAGAACCTACAAGGTGACTAATCTCGAATTGCACTTCAAATACGACCCTAACCGAAATATGAGGAAAACGGGCCCACAAGTCCGAATTGGCCCGGCCTGTGTGGCCCATACATTGTGGCACATGACGTAACACATACATGTGTGACCTACACGACCCAAATAACTCAACCCGTGTGGCCCACACGGTTTGGGACACGGCCGTGTGGCTCAGACGGTTTGGCACATGGTTGTTTGACGTTGACAATGGATTTTTTGACTTTTTACCGTTTGTTGTATTTACGAGATCGAGTCACACACCTAATCATTTTCTCATGCAATCACAATAGAGAGGATTCCCACACTAAATCAACAATCAAAACAAGCAATTTCAGCAACAGAACACTAAATCTAAGCTGCTATTTTGACCCGAAACACTAAAAGTTAGGCCTCGACGACACTAAACAACCACTAACACAACATATTAATTCACTTACCCAATTGAAATAGCAACCTTACGAGTCCCTTAATTCATCGTTGATAATTCGCATTTCTTACAAACTTCCCCTAACAGAACCAAATCAATTAGATTAAAGCCTACATTATTGCAACAAAATAATGGCATACTAACAAGGAAATATACAAGCCTTACCGAACCTTTACAATACGCACCACCAACACCAAAGATAGAACCACAACAAGACAAAATCACAAAAATGGAAAAAGAAAGTCTTTAGGTGAAATAAAGAAAATGAGCATAGTTGCTAATTTATTGTAACCACAAGGAAGAAACAAAGGAAGAAAATTGAACAAGAAAGTAACCATACAGTTTGACACACGGCCGTGTGATGCAGATAGTGGGTTTTTCGACTTTTTACTATTCGTCGTTTTTACGAGATCGAGTCACTGGTCATTTTCTGATGCAATCACAACAACGATGATTCTCACACCTAAATCAACAATCAAAACAAACAATTTCAACAATGGAACACTAAATTTAAGCCACTAATTAATTCGACCCCAAACACTAAACATTAAGCCTCAATGACACTAAAAAACCACTAACATAATTCACTTATCCAATCAGAACAGCAGCTTTACGAGTCCCCTAATATTCTCATTTACACGCATAGGGATTCAAACACAGGACCAAAGGGTAAGCTAAAGTCTTACCACTAAAACAACGAACTCATTTTGTTATCAATTGAGTGAAAATAATATATAAGCTATAAGTTCGAATAAAGGGAAAAGATTCAAACCCAAAACCTCTCACATATAAGCAACACTTAACCACTAAACCAGATTAAATTTTTTGACAAAATTTTCACAACTTTAATGCAAAAACAAGATGTGACCACTCCTGATTATACTAACTCAATTTCTACTAACCTAGTTTTTGGGATGTGACACAAAATTTGGCTAATAATAGCAAAATATTTTTTAATGGGTTTTTCTTGTTTTCAATTTTTGATTTTTTACCAACTTAAAAAGGTTAAGCTAATTCCAGTTTATATGTCACTAGTTGAACTTTTAATTTTCGGTTCAATCGACTGATTTAGTTCTATTTTGACAATTTTGTAAGCCACATTATATATGAACAACTTAATTAATATGTTAACTTGATAAATTTTAACAAAAAATACTAACAACATTAACGATTGAACTGATAAAAAATTACAGATATTTTTAATATTTCTTTCTAAGTACAAAGTATAAATATTAGTTTCATGTGTTAACCAAATTAATTTTGTCGTTATTGTGTAGGAAGAAGAAGACAAAAATGAGAAGTAAAGCCAAGAAGACAAGATCTTATCATGATCTATATGTATAATCTTTTATTACAAAGTACATTAAGACTCACACATCTCATGGAGTAACACACGTGTGCTTAAGAGATGTGGGTGCAATAGGGGCATTGTGTTTCCCCTTTGTTTATCGCCTTCAAAAGAGTGTTAACAAAAAACTTGGCTTCTTATTTTACTTTAGTTTTGTTTGCTTATGTCGACTATTCAACAATAGCCAGCTACCGAGCTGATCGTTCTTTTTGTCATCATCTCCCAAGTGTGCCCATTGCGTTCAAGTCTCAACATGTTGCCTTGTCTCCCTCACTCACTCATCCTAGTTGTTGCACCTGATATGAATAGAGAATCTGTGTGCTATCTGCTAAAACACTGTGAGATGATGTTTTGGGAGTAATGCAGGCAGTGGGCAAAGATGTTGCCCATTCTAGAATCTGAATCCAATTTTATTCGGGTTAAGAATGATATTTAGGTAAAGCTCTCATTCGATTGAAGTTTGCTTGCAGACTGAAACTGATATGAAACTGCAAAGCATTTCAGACATTGATATTTAAATGCATTGCACTGTCATTTCAGAAAACATATAATTCACTCTGTTAATTGTCATCTTACTTTTGTACTAAATTATTTAATGGAAGGTGTTATATTTATTCTTGCAAGGCTGCAACACAGTAACTACAAACAAACTTTATATTAATGTAGAGCTGGTGTACCATAATTGTATAGCAATAATCAAAAGATGAAACAAAGGCGAGCTAGTAGAAATGAGAAATTAATTTAGTGCATTTATTTGTGGACCGCAGTGATTGTGGGAGCCCTTCGCATCTATCACCTTCTCTCTCTTTGTTTTTTTTTTTTTTGGGGGGGGGGGGGCAGTGATGGTTGTTGAATATGTTGAAGTGAATGTTGGTCGTGGAATTTATTACCTTGATTAAATTGGATTATACTTACTATGTGGTGTTAAGCAAAGAGTTCACTTCTAATTGTTTGTTTAAGTTAAACTAAACTCTCTAAAAGTGTAATGCGTTTTACTTTGAGTAAACTTTATGATTTTAAGCCAATAATTTGCTTCAAATTGTCTATCTAAATCAAGCTTTTAATTATAGCAAGCAGTGTGGTCTTAAAATGCTTTAAATTATTTATTTAAGTTAATTTAGACTCTCGAAATTAAAAATTTCAAAGAAATGTAATGTGTCTTATCACAAAAAATATTCAAAGAATTTAGTCAATATTAATGTAAGCTAAATTTACTCAAATAATCTTAATTAGATTTTATCTTATTTTCGTTATTTTTTGTGGAGAATAACCCTCTCAACATGAAATCAACCAGAGTGTAAGGGTGTGTAGGTACCCATAACTTATCATTTATACCTACTGTCAAAATTTTGTTTTATATGGGCAGCCGTGCAGTGAGTAGAATCTTACATTGCGAATCCAGTAATTAATCCATCGCATTTTATATGTTCATTAAGAGATAAATATTGATATAATGTATAAGTTTTTCATCCATCATTTTTATCATTATTTGGAGCCTAAATTTAATTTTTTTTTTTTTTATATTGGAGTTGAACTTTTTCTTTTGTTTAAGTCAAGCAATGAACTTTGCATTTGTTGCCACATTGGGATTTGGGCTAGGCAATTATTCGGCTTGAATTTTTTTTTTTGTTTATGTTAGTCTTTGAATTTAGTGATTGTTCTCATATTAAGACCTAAACTTTAGGGTTTTCAATAACTAAATTAGAGAAGAAAAGTTCAAACCCCAATTTGAGAATAGTCGTCAAGTTCAATGCTTAATTTTGATAAAAAAAATTCAGACCCCAATATAATAAAAATCGCTAAATTCAAACAAAAAAATGATTTAACCATTTTTTATTATGTTGATGAGTTTTTGACATCTGGTAATAAAATTTCTGGTTTTAAATCTTATAAAAAATGATTGAGAAAATTTCTCTATGAATGAACTTATAATAATATTTAGAATTTGATGATGTGAAAAATTCTGACTAAAATTATTCCCTTTTAAACAAGATAAAGTTGAAACCGACTTATGTATTGGTAAGCAGCATTTGATGAACAATAAAAGGTTTATTTAACAATTGAATCATAAGTTGAGTAGTAACTTATAGTAAAACTTTCATCAATCCTTGGTTGGTATTGAGTTGAAGTTTTTTTTATGTAAAAATATTGAAATTAATAAGGAAAAAAGATCAAATTAAAGTCTTTGTTAAAGTGATAAAATTGAGATTTTAAGGAAGTTAATGTCACAGGTTTAAATATTATCTTATGTGAGTTTTTTTATCTAATATATTAGAAAAAAAAGTTAAAAACTATCTATAATTTATTTTGTGCATAAAAATATTTTTAATGATTTCTTCAATTTAATTAATGCTTAATTAAATCATGATATCAATTCAGTCAATTTAATCAAAATTCAATCCATTTCTATAAATAAATAAATAAAATAGTGTCTAGAAAGCGATATCTGTAAAGAGGCATGGCATTAAAAAAATTAAATAGTTAAAAAAATATTGATTTTTTTAACAATTTCGTTATTGGTTTTGATCATATCTGTTCTTTTTGACATAATGCTTAAAACTACCCATAACTTCTCCCTAATACATAAATAAGAGGATAATATGCTTCAGCACACTCGAACTCACGTCCTCCTATATTAACAACAGTACTCATACTAATCGAATTAAGACTCAATCGATTATATAAAGTAATCTTAAAAAGTGTTTCGTGAACAAAATCCTAATATTTACGCATAATTAATTGACATGATAATGACAAAATGGCATGCGGATTCCAACAAACAATCGTTTAAATACATCGAGTTAAGTTAAAGTGATGGAGATGGAGTGATTACCAAACTTCACAACCAATAAAAAGTAGAACCAATAAATTTAATTTTTGTTTATACTATTAGCATTATTTTCATTGAACTCCATTACCTTTTTTGGTTAACAATGAGGTAAAAATACATTTTGTCATTCATTATCCACCTAACTACAGGTGAAGTGCAATGGTGAAATTTAAAAAAGAAAAAGAGAGATGGGCATGTATGGTCCCTCACTTTTTGGGTGTGTACCCTACCTAGGCAAATGAATGGTATTCAAAAGCTTTTAGTAACAATTATGATTGAATCAATACTTTCATAGGCAAATTCCCTAAATAAAGGGATAAGAATGTATGTATGATATCAACTAATTATAAGCCAATTAGGGTAGTTAGCTTGAAGCATTTTGCAAGCATTTTTTTTAATATCATTATCTTTCAATAACCTTTTTGGCTTCGTCTACTATTGGGTGCTTGGGAGTGGCACTAATTAAAATGCTCTTTTTATTGCTTTGGTCATTATATAGCAAAAGTGTGTACATGAAAGAAACATTTCTTGTTTTGAGTTGGAAATGGACAAATATTCTTAATGAAGACTATATAATTTGAGTCTTAATGTGGGGTGGTCTTTGATTGTCTCCCCACACACACAAAAAAAAAAAAAAAATGTATCACTTGAACCTTACACCACTCTTCCCCTCTTTTATATTCTACACTTGGAAAATAACTATGCTCTTAATCATATTGGAATTTCTTTTTTTATGTGGTTTTCATCACTTGAATAGGATTGCTCACCAACTATTTTCTCTTAAAGATGTCACAGATAAAAAAATCAGCATTGTAGGTATTACGGTTTAAACCCAAACTTACAAAATATCGTATTTTATAAATAATTGTATAATTAATCAGTGTTAGACACAATAATAAGTTACGTTACATTCTTTTTTTGAAAGTAACATTATCGGAAAAAATAATTATAAATATTGAAATGATTCTATAAAATAAAAAAATATATACTCCAATCATTATTTCTTTGTTTTTTTTATAAGGTGGTCGACCTAGGAATTATTATATAATTAATTTTTGCTTAGCAAGCCAAGGCTAGAAACCTAACACCCTTGATTCCCTTATCCTTTTTCATGATTTTATGTACCTTCCACTAAATCTCTTTTGGTAGAAGAAAACTAGTTTATTAAGCTTATCTTTATAGAGAAATACAAAGGGTGGTGGAATCTTGCTTTACTAAAAGAATAAAACAAACTCTTAAGTGCCCCTTAAAATAAGCACCCCATGCCCATTGGATAAACCAAATAATTAAGTGGTGATGAAAAAGCCTACTAACAATAAGAGAGATGCTAGCTACTCAAAAGCTTTTTCAACCTTAATTTATAGCCATAACCATGTTATTAACAATTGTCCAAGAAGTCAACAAGATTAATACATTTCAATCTTAAGTGGAGCTTCCCTAGGGTGGAATCTACTCTTTCTTTTCACATGGTTCTTAGTGGCCTCTTGTATATTTTGGTTTTCATTTTTAAATTGAGTTAGTTTGGAGGTTTTCTTGTATATATAAAAAGTTAAAAGAAAACACTTTCATCTGTGTTTTACTAGATATTTTTCATTACTTAAATCCTAATCATTAGCATTTCACATGCACTAATGGTAATGCTTAGGAATTCTTTCTTTCCTTTTTTCTTTTAAGAACTTTTCAATATTGAATTAAGAGTTTTTAAAGAAGATTTAACTTAATGATAAGTTGAGATTTCGAGAATTTTGGTATCCTTGAGTTTCACGTTACGTAATTCAAGTTTGGTATTACAACAAATTTGTCAACTAGTGACGAATTTTTAGTATAACGCTTAAAATAATGTCATAAAATATACTACAAATGTGACGAAAATAAATAATCTTCACGTTTAATGATTGATTGTATATGTTAGATGAAAATTTCAAAAAAGGTCTTAAGTTTTTGTCACTATATGTTTGGAGCCGAAATTTAACTCAAAAACTTTGGTGGGAAATGTTTTTGTGACGTCTCGACAAAATTGTGATGATTTTTTTATCATCACCGATGTAAATTCTTATTAATGATGACGAATTTATATTATTTTATATTTTAAGAATTTTTTTCCTTCTTTATGTCATTATTATTAGTAGGTTTTGTTTGTGATAATTTAATTTGTTGTATTTATAATACATAAAAAGTGACGCATTACTTTTGTTACGAAAAGAATTAGGTTTAACATGACAAACACAATAAATTGTCACTCTTTGTTATTTTTTTATATTTTATATAACGATTTCATGAAACATCACAGAATTGTGTCACTTTGTCACATCCCAAAAATCGGATTAGTAGAAATTAAGTTGGTGAAACCAAAAGAGGGCACGTCTTGTTTATGATTTAAGGATTGTGAAAATTTTGTAAAGTGAATTGATCTGGTTCAATAATGAAGTGAAAATTCTGCATTATGTTTTTTGAAAAATACTGCATCGGCATAAGAATGCAATCTTAATTTTGCTCAGTTGATCGATATGAAATTCTCTGCGATTCTATGATTTAATTGTTGTGTTATATGTGTTTTCTATTTGAGTTTAGTTATACATCGAGCTTTATAGCTCACCCTTATGTGTTTGATTTTTTAGGTAATCAACAATCTTAGGATCAGACGGCATGTGGGAGCTCGGATTTGTTTTCTCATTTATGTTGGTTTGATTTACTATTAATTAAGTTTCTAGACATTTCGTTTTTGGACTAAGTTTTCTTATTTAAATTTTGGGTTTAAGGTATTGTTATTTAATTAAACAAACTAATAATTTTCCGCTTCTTTTCTAAATAAATGATTAAGAGATTATGTTGTGAAATAAGTGATTTTGAAACTTGAGATTTTTCTAAAACTCGTACAAGGTTAGCTAAAATTTAAAATTTTTAAATTTTAAATTGGGTTTTCAAACATGTTGAAATAATTTTTCCAGGTTCGGCTATAACGTTTAGATCACATTTAAGTTGTTACGTAATTAATGTTAGTGCAAGAATTATCACAAAAAAGATAAAAAAAAAAATTGTTTGTGTTGCTAATTCAAAAATTTATTAGTAACGAATGTTGAAATGTGTTGTTTGACTAATAATTTTTTAATCTCATTCTCATTATCGTAAATACATTTAGTGGGTGGCAGTTTAAGTTCGAAATTACTTTGATGCAAATATAATGACACACATTTATGTCAAAAAAAAAATTGTAGCTCATGACAATAAAATTATCAACTAAATGTTTAAATTTATATGACATTATAAGTACGTATCATTGTGACATAAATGGAAACATAATAAAAATGAGGTGTTCATTATTTCCATCTTTAATTTTTGCGTAATCAAACTCTAAAAAAATCCTAAAAAACGAGATAAATCGATAAAGATAATCTTTTTCAATTCATTTAATAAGCATGAAATACAGATAAAACGATTTTAAATAATATATAATTCTCCGTAATTAAATAATATATATTACTAATATATATATAATTAATTTCCATATATGTAAACAAATCAGATAACCTTTAATAAGAAATTATGAACTATATAAGATTTTAAACATAAGAAATAAAAATACCAAATGAAATAGAAAAGGATTTATGATTCAATAAAAATTAAGTTTATTTATTTAAAAATAGAGACAACCCAATGAATTTTGCATTCATGTGGATGGTCAAAATGCCTAAGATTTCAATCGAATTTATAAATTTGATCTTATTGTTCGATAAAATGTCTGAGAGAGTTAGTGGTTTTGACATTGCAAAGTGTTTATTTATCTATTTATCTTTTTTAATTGAAGAGCTTTGCAGTAGGTACCAAGATTAAAGGTGGATGGACGGTGCATTTATCTGTGGTTAGTGTAAAAATAGCGGTAACAGTGAAATTATATCTTTTAGTGATACTGTAACGTGAAACAAAACGTAATCTAAACGCACATCAATGCACCCCACCGCCCATCCAAACTCACCCTAACTAAAGTACTTTGTAACCTTCTCAAAATAATGAAAACGAATATTACAAGAAGCAATTTAATGAGTATGTACAAGAGTTTCGAAAGAAGTGTCTATTTTTAAACCCTTGTTTGATTAATTAAAAGTTAAACTATCAAAATAATCACTTTTATTTACTTGTGATTATATTTTAATCACTTATATTTGAAATGTTACGTTTTAGTTACTTATGTTAACATGTTGTAACATTTTAGTTATTGAGCCGTTAATTGTCGTTAACGGTGTAACAATAAGCTGATGTGGCACGTTAAATCATCATTTCAAACAAAATTTCTAGGTTAAATCATACAATTGGTCCCCATAATTTTTCATGTTGAGCAAATTAATTTTTTTCTTTTATGTTCTTTTAACTTTTTTTTTCATTCTCTGCTGCTTCCTCCTCTGTTTTCCTCCCTTCTCCATCTCTTTTAATGTAGTTTTTCTATGTTTTCCATTTGTTAAAACTAAAGGGGAAGAAGAAAAGGGGGAAAAAGAAATAAAAATAACAAATTAAATAGTTTAAAAAAATAAAAGCATATGGACTAATTTTAACAAATGAAAAATATAGAAAAACTACGTTAAAATAGATGGAGAAGGGAAGAAAGCAAAGGGATACGTAGGAGAGAATGGAAAATAAAGAAAAAAATTAAAATAACATAAAAGAAAAAAATAATTGCTCAAAATAAAAAAAATATAGGGACCAGTTGTATAATTTAACCTAAAATTTTTATTTAAAATGATTATTTAACGTAACATGTCAGCTTATCGTTACACCATTAATGGTCCAATGACTAAAATGTTATAACACATTAACGTAAGTGACTAAAACATAAAATTTCAAACATAAGTGACTAAAATATAATCAGAGGTAAATAAAAATAACTATTTTAATAGTTTACCCTTAACTAAAAGAATAAGCTTGCTAATGATTATATTTTTCTTTTATAAGAATCATTTCATACCATTGATTCATTATTGACATGACATCTATGTGGCGATCCTCGTATATGTCACATTAACAATTAATTACTTAAAATATATATTTTTAAAATTATACTTTTAAAATAATGTTAATAATTTTTAAAATAATTTTTTTGAATTTTTAAATTTTAAAATAATTTTTTGAATTTTTTAATTTTTAAAAGTTAATTAATTATTTATGTGACATTCATGTGCATGTCATGTTAGTAAAGTTAACAAAGGTTAATTTATTCATTTATTTTTGTAGTGATTTGACAAAGACCATAAATTTAAGGGCTAAAAGAGTCAAAATTTTTAAATGGATAGTTAAAAATATTTTTTTTTTTTAAGTTGAAGAATCAACTAAATCATTACGTTACATTTGTGATCAAGCGCCATAACAATACAAAAAAAAAATACAAAATAATCAATCAGCATTTAAAAAAGAGTAATCAATCAAAGGTTTTCAAGATTTTAATTTTTGTATATAAATCAATTTATTTTATATAAATTATTTTTTCAAATTTTATGTGATCAATTCACCTCTCAATCATGCATTAATTTTTGTGAATGTATGCAAATATATTGTGTATTAGATGTTGAATATTAAATGTGTTACTGATAACACACATATTTAGAGTTATTTTAGTATAATTTTTATAGTGTTTCAGGAGGTAATTTTAGCATTTAGTTTAGTTTTTAGTTTTTCAGATTAATTATGTTTTGTTTGATTTTTATGAATTTTAGAGTTTATTTGGATTTATTTGCTATTTTCCTCTCTACATTGTAAGTTTCGCATAAAGAATGAAATCTTGGAGCATAGAGTAAAACGTAATTAAGAGAAGTCTTCCGCTCCAATGGATTTCAATGAGGTGGAGCACAATCTTCAATTTAAAATTTTCAAACAGCAAGCAATTTGCTCCACTGCAATTATGTATCCGGTGGAGTGGAAGGATAAAAACCTTAAAAATAAGGGGTGATGTGATTTAAGAAGAAAAGAGAAGAAAAAAAAAAAAAGAGAAATCAACCTGGAGGCTACAAAACAATTCTCACACACCAAAAGGAACTTCAAGCTTGCAAAGATGAAAAAGAAAAGAAATTTGAAGCGCTCGACATTAATTGGATAACTATTTTTCTTTCTAGATTATTTTTTTTTACTATTTATCAATGTAAGTTTAATTTGAGTTCCTTCTTGTGATGTTTTCTCAACTCAACATGGACTAAACTCTATTTTATTGAAGCAATGATGGATCATACTTTTAGTTAATTAATTTATCTTCTCTTCAATTGTTTCGATTCTTGTCAATTATTTATTTAGTCTCGTGCTTATTTAATATGCTTGTTTGACCACCAAGTTGCATTAATTTGATAATCTTGATTTATCTTCGAAGAGAAAATTAAGGTTTAAATTTAGACTGAATAGATTAAGATTAACTTTAGTAGTGCTGGCGAACAAGTTAATTTGCCGTGTGTATAGGAATATGCTTAATGTCCTAATCAACCCAATAGGTTTGATCGTAGTAACTTTGCCCAACTTGTCTAAGATAAGAATATAGCTAGTGGAGAAGGGGGATTAACTTAACTAGATACAGGAAGAGTTTAGTTAATGCCACTGAATCCGAAGTTAATAATTATATAGATTGAACAATTGAATGAGAGATAATTGATTAACTAGATTAGGTGAAATTAGAGTTCCAGATTTTAAAATCGAATAATAAACTTATAGATTTTCATTGTTTTAGTTTAATAGAATTTTCATAATTTCCTTAGTTTAATTTTAGCAGTAATTAAAATTTATTTTCTAAATTCAGATTATATAAAATTGAATAATTGATATTTAATAACTTAATCAAATTTTATTTTCATTGTATCTCGAAAAATATATATAATTGCACATAAAATCAAAACAAGACCTTAAATAAAATGATACTCGTAAATATAACAATTAAATTTATAATTATACTTATCCAATCCAATCAAACTATCTATTCTTACTAATATAAGTGAGTGAATAGTGGGATTGTCTCATCTCACCTAATGCCAACGCATGCAACGCAAGTGGGGGAGAAGGGAGAGAGAGAGAGAGAGAGAGAGAGAGAGTAGATGCCTGCAAATCATCACCCACCAAACTTACCTACCAAAAGTAGAACAAAAAAAATTTCAGACGAACATGCTATAAATGAAATGATTCAGTGTAAAAATTGCCCCCTTTTTGTTAATGATTTTACAGTGTATGAAAGATATTATGTAACAGTAAGAGGATTTGATTCCTTTTCAAGGTCTATTCTTGTGTTTGCATCCACAACTACAGAGAAGAAAAGGGTTGAGATTTGGGAAATAATGGATTGGTTAAAAGGGAAAACAAAAGTTTTTGTATTTAATGCTGGACCCATTTGGCATCCCAATTGGGTTTTGTTTGCCAGTTCGTCCTCGTCCTTTCTGCTTCAACTTCCAACCTATTTTTCCATAGTTGTGATGAAATTTGGTAGCTCAGCTGTATGCATCTGGATTCTAGCTAAAATTTTCAATTCCTTTATTTACTTATTTCAACCTTTTAGCTAAATTGCTGAAGTTTTAGTAGACCACTTGCTCTAGCCAATTGTATGTATATGTTGGTCAAGGCATGTCATTAATATCATAGAGGGCCATACATTTCCTACTTACAAGTCAATCACTCAACAATATTATTCATCTTTTACTAGTTTTCGTTTAAAATCAGAATGAAGTTTTTTCATACAAGGAGTTGCTCAATAAGTTCTTTATTTGTCTTCGACACTTCGTTCTCTATGTTACCATCATCCTTACTTAGAGGTAAAGTCTGAAATTAGAAATTTATTTTAACGCGTCAAGATTAAATTATAAACTTTTAAATTATAATATTTTGTGAAATTACACAAAAGGAAAATTCTGTTTAAAAGAGTAGGTTTTAAGCGAAATCATTTGCGATCCTTCTAATCTTTCCTGGAAATTGAATTTAGTGTGGTTTCGTTAGTTTTCTTCCTGTTCATTTTCTGATCAAATTTCTGATCAATTGTTTTTGTTGTTCGATTTCCATTCATTTTGAGAAGAGCAATGCCAATTATGTTCCACATTCTTTATTTGGTTGTATGAATATTGAAGTACTATGTTAACTTTGGGGGCGATGTCCATTATATGATTACACCGATTATGACAAATTTGCTTCTAAGGAGTGATTCTTCCACGACACAATGATTGCTATTTTATTTACACTTAAGTTGTTGTTTGTCAGCGCTAACAATTTTGTTTTGCAGTAGTATATTTCCAATATTTTTACTATTAAACTAACTTATAATTTTAAAAATATCCCTTGGCACTGTCCTTTTTCAAAGGTTTACTCTCAATTCATATTCCTAACAAAATCATTTCTTGATTTATCATAATATTAGTGAATACTCAATAAACCGAATCAACCCGTATTGAGATATATAAAAAATTCCGGATAGACTTATTAATATTATTATTAATTCATAAATTGTTGTTTAGCCATTAGAAAAAGATATGGGGTGGTCCTTAATTTGGAACTTGTTTATAACTTGAATGTAGGGATGTGATGGAATAACACTCATTTTTAACTTCTTATGGACTCCCTTCCTAAACTAATAACTATGAATCCATCTTGCCTAGAGGACCACTTCATAATTCTCATCATTTGCACTTCACATTTGGTTCATTTTTAAATGGCAATTTGGCAACATGAAAACTATCTTATAGTGACTATTTTTATATATAATTTATATTATTATATTGTGAATGAGATATTTTTGTTTAAAACACATAAATTCTTCAACAAAGTGTGAGTGTTTTTTTTTTTTTTAAGAAAATAACGTAAATGCACATTAATAAACAAAATATAAATGACACCAACTAATAGTAATAATTTTAATACATACGTAATAAATAAGTTTTTTCATTATTATACTACACGAGTGACGATTAAAATTAATTATATATAATGTTTTTGAAATTGAATTGGTAATCGAACTAATTAGACCATCAATTTTCAATTCGATCACTTCAAAGAAAATAGATAAATATTAAATAAAATTATAAAATTTAATTCAACTAATTAATCTATTGATTTTATGGATTTACAATATCAATTGATTTTTGTCACCCTTCGAACCAATACCTCAAATATTTTAGGTGAGAGTAAGTGAAATGAATTAATTTGTATTTATAATGATATATTTTGAAATTTGGAGTATTTAAAGGAAAGAAACTTTAATTTGGTAATATAGTGACGTGTCATTCATTTAAATCATCATTAACTCAATACTTCAGTACATTTGACTAAGTAGAAGCTATTTTTTCTCCAAAGAAGGGCAGTTAAAAAGTAGATCTTGAGGAGGTTTGTTCCATATTACAACTTACAAAAGGAGGGTTAAAAGAGGAAAACCAAAAGGAGTGGGTAAAAAGAAGAAAACAGAGGAGAACAAATATTTAAAATGAGTAGCTAACGGCCGTTTGCTAGTGGGCTGACGGCTGATTCCTTGCAGGGACTTGGGGGGAGGCTGGTTTTTCCGGAAGCAACAAGGCGTTGCACAAAGCTTTCAATTCTATTTCCGTTAGTCTCCGTCAGTAACCTCTTCCCGCCAAACGGTAACGACTCGACCCCTCTTTCCTTCAGTACCTCCTCCATTCTCATCCTTCCACTCCCCAGTCCGTTTGCCTGCACGTTACAAACCGTCAAATGTGGTGTGGTGGGTCAAATATTAAATCCAAAATTAAAAAATAAAATCGTTAAATCTGTTTGGCTACCGAGAAACCTGAGGAAAATTAACGTTGTTTAAACAATGGATTAAAAAGTTTCTTTAAGAACCAAACAGAGCATCGAAGGGAGTAGAAGAAGAAAAGGTTGATGATATGTATACCTGAATTCGAACATAGTCAGTACGGTTCCAACAGAAAGCGTTCCCCAACATCTGGTCCACCGTCTCCGAGACACCGTCAAGCACAATGTCAACGACGGAAGAAGTGGAGCATTCGCCGTTACTACCGACCTTCGACCTTCCGCACAATGAACCGTTGCCTAAAGACAAAACCATTAAATCCTCAACGCCGTTAACGGAAGGGAAATCTCTCTTGTTATGGAGCACGTGCGTTACCGCGGCGGCGGTAGGGTTGTTCATGACCAGACCGCCGTCCACGGCATAGCACGATGTCTTGCCGTCGATGGATGACAATCGGAAAGGTTTGAAGAGGCTTGGAGTGGCTGACGTGGCGCGGCACACTTTCCAAAGCTCGAAGTTGAAGCTAGGTGATTCGGAAGCGTCGGCGCGAGAGAAAACAAAGGGTGCTGAACTGTTGAGGTCAAAGCAAGGAACCAGGAGAGGCTTACACGTGTCCTTCAGTGTCAAAAACGTTCCGTCTTCTCTCCTAAACATTTCCTTCAGCACCTTATCCATGCTCTTACCGGAGAATTTTTTCCGACGGTGAAGAACTCCAGCGAGCTTATTGACTCTAAAGAGCCGAGAGTTGTTCAGCGTGATCAACTTAACAGCTTCTCTAGCAGTGAAAAGTGGATGGCCAGTTCCATCGTCGGCAGAAAGCATGGCAGCAAGGATAGCACCGACGCCAGTGCCGGCGATCATATCGAAGAAATCAGCAATTTGAGCATACGGATCACCGGTTTTGAGTCGGATCTGGTCTTCAAGGTGGATAAGAGCAGCAGCAGCGACAATGCCAGTCGTTCCACCACCATCGATACTAAGGATTCTAATCTTCTTAGTAGGGTCACAGTGAGATAGCCATTTCTGCTCCAGTTTCGTGAAGATCTCGAAAGTTGCCTTACTTTGCTCCATTTTAGAACAAATTAGTTTTCCTTTCGCTCACCAATTAGCATTAATGGTGAGGATAAGCAAGAAATACAATGTTTCACTATCTCTCTGACTCCAAACAGTGATTTATCAGTTTTGTGTGTGAGCACGGAGTTGAGTTAGAAACGGGGGTGAGCGAAGGGACGAGTGAGGATGATATATGAATAGGGGAAATAGGACTGTTTGTTTGGGCTTTAGCTCTGTGCTGCTGGTTCTCTTTATATATGCCGAGTGCTACACTGCTTCTTCGATTGTTCTTTCCATTTTTGTCGTTTTATTTATTTATTTAATTATTTGTGTATGTTTTACGGAGAGTTTACTTTCTCAGTGGTGGTGAGAGAAGTCGTACGTGTATGGACTGTCCTCGCACGTGTTCTTATCGGGTTAAGCGAAGCGCCAACTTCGGCTCGGCTTCCGCTTCCCTCCTTTCTTTAATGCTTTTGTCAAATCTCTTTTACCTTTATTATTATTTTTATTTTACATAACAAATATATTTAATTATTTTTTATTAATTTATTAAAAATCTTATCACACGCGCATAAATATAGAAATAACAAATATGGAAGATAAATGTGTATTTATAAATAATAAAACATATAATATATATGATATTAATAATAATTTTATTATAATTAAATTTATTAATTTATTATATTTGAAACTCTGCAAGATGAGACTAAAATTTAGATATTCAAAGATCGAACACCTTAGCTTTTGACAATTACAAAATATTAACTATTGATTTATAAAAAAGAGTTAATTATTATTAGTAGAAGTTATTAGAATGAACTATAAACTCTATCGCATGTGTATGTGCGGTGGAAATCTCGTATTTAGAATATAAGTATGCATATAAAATTAATATACAATAAAAAAATAAACCGTACGATTTGAAACTAATAACAACATACAAAAATTGTATAATAACATTGGAACGCATCAAGATATCGGAATAAAGTTTTGTTAAAGTGGTAAAAAAATTTATATAGATGCTAATGACTTGGGTTTAAATATCAATATTTGTAATTTTTTTCATTAGTTTCTTTTAATAAGAAGAAAAAGACAAAAATACCATCATAATTATATAACTTATTTAAAACATGTAACGATGCTTTAGTAATTTCGTTGATTGAGCTGATGTGGAATGAGTTTATTAATATCGAGTTGATTGAATCATAGGACTATTTACCTTTGATATTATCCCATGTGAAACAAACAGAATTTTCTTAATTTTTAATTTTAAAACCGAATCAATGTAGAAACACAGTTGAAGCAGCTCATTAATTTTCCTTTTTTATTAAAGAGTTTAATGCTATCGATGTCATCGCCATTTCAATTTCAAATTTTGTTGTTTCGAATTTTCAAATTTTTAATTTTAGATTATTATTTAAGGACACTCTTAATCATTTTTTTTAAAAAATTTAGTATTGTATTAAAAATTAATTATTTATATTGATATTTTTTATTAACTAGTGAGATGTCTATATTCGATTTTAACTCTGAATTTTTATCTCTTTACTAGGAAAGTTTAAAGGAGTTTATAAAGTAAAGAGAAAAAACTCGACTCTAGACACCCTTAATAGAATACTTTCATTGTTTGAAGATCCAATCGATTACTCAATAAATCATACTTCAAAATTTTTTTCTAAAAAAAACCAACTCAATAAGTTGAAATTTTGTCTCTCAAGATTGGATTGAAGTTAAACTATGCTAATCAAACCATTTATAATAATAATTACCTAAAATGAGGAAATAGACAAAATTACATGTAAGTAACCTATTTTTTTCACTCTCCTTTGTAGTCCTAATTCCTAAATCATGCATGTTATGGAAAAAGCCTTTCATATAACCCAAGGGTTATTTGGTTTAGTTAAATGCTTTACTAACTTCTAATAGAATTAATCACAAAACTGTTTGAAGTTGCAATATTTTTAATAGGGCTAATTATTATAAGCATTAGATTTAATAGTTAATTCAGTTCTAACTAATTAATTATTAAGGGGAGGTTGACTTTTTCGATCAAGTTTGTTCTCTCAAATTTGACCAGAACTCAAATGTTTGAAATTCTTACAAGCGATAGTGAGTTTATCAAAGTAGAAGCATATCGTCGAGATAAATTATGCGTGGCACATGATCATCTACCAATAAAATGTAAGCATTTGTGTTTGGCAGAGTCAATCTAGACAAACCGTTGCCTTAGCCAATCTCTCAAAGCACTTTGGGTCCTCCAAAGAATAAGGAGACAAAACTTCAATCGAGGATAATATTAACAGGTTTAAGTATTCGTCGGCTTCAAGCGTACGGCAATTCGAAGACTTGTTCCGAAAAATTCTCTCTCTTCAACCTCTGGTTATAATTGTATGTATAAATGAAAAGCAGAGATTTGGGCAGTGCATTGATGTGGAGTCTATATTAACAAACAAACATATTTATGTAGCAAGTAGTTATTATAAGGAAAGGAGGTTTCCAGCCTGCAAATTTTAGAATATGCAATTGCAAATGGGCCATCAATACAATATCAGTGAATTGTTTCATGCTTTGTACGGGAAGAATCTGCAATGATTTTGTTGGTAACATTGGGCCAAAACATAAAAGGGTTTAGGGTTTAACCCCCCTTTTTCAATTGTCATGATTAAATCATGAAATCATTCCATATATATACTAATCTTCATGTAGGCCTGAAATGTAAGTTTTAAATTTTAACCAAATTTGTTTATATTTATAAATAGCTGATTTAAATCCATTTAAATTAGGCAATTATTTTTATATTAAGGTTTCAACTTTTTTTGGTTCAAGTTAGACCCTAAATTTGATAATTGTTCCCACATTGGAGTTAAACTTTAGGATATTCAAGAACTCGGATAAAAAATAAAGTTCAAGTCCCAATATAGGAACATTTGTCAATTTTAAGGCTTAACTTGGACCAAAAAAAAAAAATTCAAACCCCAATTTTGAAGTTAAGTGACCAAAACAAAAACATGTTAATAATTGGGGTGATATTGGTTAAATTTACCCAGAATAAATGAATATTTAACCTTTTTTTTAAATGTGCCATAAGTCCCTGTACTCTTCACAAATTTGGAGTTTAGTTATTGTATTCTTATTTTCAAGAATCTAATCCCTTTACTTTTAAGGTTTCAAAACTCAAGTTCAATAGTTAATACTATTAAAATTTTTTTTATTAAATTCGTTGGTATGATGTTTTGAAATTTAAGAAAAGTAAGCACTTTTTAGCCATATAAATAAAAAAATAGTGTTATAATGAACCTAAATTTAATAAAATAATTTTAACAGTGTTAACAATTAACTTAAATTTATTTTTAAAAATGAAAATATAAAAACTCAATTCCTAATTTACGAAGAGTACAACAACTTATATCGAAAAAAAAAAAGAAAATATTAAAGGGGATTATCAAAATCAAGAAAGGATGGAATCCTTGTGGGTTAAGAGAGCTGGACCCAACTCGCTCCAACAGTCAATATTAATTAGTCGTTGCCCACGGGCTACCCATTTGGATTCTAAACTTCAGCCCTTTGGTAATACCTCTCAACAAAACTCATTTTCAATTTAATCCCTATACTATTAAAAAGAATTAATCAAGTCCAAATTGTAATAGAATTAAATATTTATTGTATAAAAAATAATTTGAAATTTTTATTTATCAACTATAATTTAATTTCAAACAAAATATTTCATTTAGAAAATCACAAAAACTTTTAAAATATTAAATCTAAGTAATTTCTAATTTTTTAAACATTAATGTCTCATCTGATTATTAATGTAAAAATAAGAAGAAAATGTTTATTTATTATATATGTAATAAAATGATTAGTCTTAAAATAAAGAATAACTAATACAATTATAAATTTAAAATTAAAAAGACGAGTAAAATAAAAAGATGTTTATTGTAATGACAATATTTATTAATACTCAGGATTGGAAGTATTTATATTTTTTATATATACTAAATCATGGCACAACCACGATATGGTGAAAATAAAATTATATAATAATTATATTTATTAAACATTTATATAAAAATTAATAAAATTTTAGTTTAAATGTTAAAATTAAGCGTTTAAAATTTATTGTGTCATGCATTTAAATATTACTATATTTAATTTTTTATTAATATTATATTTAAAATGTATAGTTAATAATACTTTTATAGTAATATAATTTACTTATATATAAATTTTAATTTTTTTCCTTAAAAAAATGATTCGTGGATGATCAAATTCATTGTGCCACGTATTTCCTTTAACGGGAAACCCCTAGTTTTTCAAAAATCAGAAATTTCATTTTTTCCCTCAGTCGTTGAGCTATTTTTATTGAATGGCTTAATTCTTAATTTAGTACATAAATTATCATTTTTTTTGTCTATTTTGTAACAAATTTAAAAAAATTATTAAATAACTTTGGCCGATAAAAAATTACCATGTGACAGTTTTGGCCAGTGAAAAAAAGCCACATGGCAATTAAGTTTATTTAAAATAAAACATTGAATTTAAATTTAAAAAATAGAAAATTATAATATTAAATATTTAAATATTAAAAAACACTTTCGACTTTGATCAACTGTTGACCGACATTAATCATCCTCATGGTGCTATTAGAACATATCATGTGTCTTTTTTAAAATATTATATATATTATATTGTTTTAAAATGTAAAGGAAATCATATATAATATATAAATTTTAAAAAAAAGTTTTAAAAATATTTTTTGTAAAAATTATAAAATATATAATTATAAATTTTAAAAAGTCAAAATAATATATAAAAATTAAAAAAATTTAAATTTCAAGTATTTTAAAAAAACTTAAAATTTAAATACCTTTTTAGAATTTTATAAAAAATATTTTTAAACCTTTTTATTTTTTTACATTTTTGTAATAATATTATTAATTTCAACTAATTCTTTTCAATTATCATATTTTTAAAAAAATTATTTTTTAAATTTTTTTATAATTTATATGTTTTTAGATTTTATATATTTATTTTCATATTTATATTTTTTATTATGCATATACATTTACTATAAAATAAAATATTTTTTTTTACCATAAAACATCACGTGACATTTTGTGATTGGGTATAAGAATAATTGTTAACGTCTATAAAAAAATAGATTAAAAAATATATCAAAACATACTTTAGGTGCCAAATTTGGAATTTAAGTATACTTTAGGTACCAAATTTGGACTAATAAAAATTTAGGTGTCACAGTGAGAAAACTCAGTATATTTTAGAAATCAAATCATGAATTAAGCCTAATTGAAAATATAGTACAACATTTTTTAAATATAATTATCTATTTAATATTTATTAATTATATATTTTTTGTATTAAATTTATAAACATAAATATTTTAATATATTCTTTTAATATTTATATTATAATATTATATATTTAATTTTCATATGATGTAAATTACATAATGTATAAAAGAAAATAATAATATATTATAAACTTAATGTTGGGCCAGGAACGAAGACAAATGGGACCCCAAAAATGGTAAAATTTCCATTTAGTTCCTTAACTTTTTTGAAATTATATGTTGATATAATGATAAAATTATAATTTAATCCCTAATAATTTATGATTCATCTCTAACTCTTTAAAGCAATTTTTTAAACTCATCCTTGAGTTGGGCCAAGTCCAATCGGTAACGCCTGATCTCTATCTATATTTTGGAAGCCGAAAGCAATGACCCAAATTACAACAAATATATTAGCAAGGAAAAGCTTGGAGATAGTGGTTCCAGTCCAGTCTGAACTGGGCCTCATACCAACATTTCTGAAGGTGGGATGGATTGGGACATGTTGGTTGAAAACATAGAATTAACTATAACATTTTTACAATCTATAAATAGTAGGATAATGCGTTTTAGTATACTTAATACTCATGTCAATCGAGTTAAAGATTTATTCGGCCAAAACTTGGGTGTGTGGTTAAAAACAAAGAAACATAGATCCTGCAATAAAAGCCACAGAAATGAGAAAACCTCATCACAAACGACTCTGTGGGATGTGGTGTAAAACTAGCCAACTATTCCACACCTTTGATCTGCGTTTGACGTGTAAAGGGGGGAAATATGTGGACCATCCTCCATAACCCAGTTTGACAATGCTACATGTTGCTTCATAAAATAACTCAGATGTCATATAGATAGAACTGCAGCCCTAATTGACTTTCCTTCTCCAAGAGAGCGATGGTGCATTTCCCCTACTCACTTTTCTTCTTCTATCACCACCTGGTCTTATACCATATTAAAAAGCCACCTAATTTCCTTTTTAATTAATATTAATATTTTAAAATGTCCATATCGTATCAATTATATTCTTCTATCAATCTAATTACGATTCATCAAATATTTTCGCATATTGCATATCATAAGGATCGCTAAAGGGTTTTTGTCCCTAGCATGTTCTATCAATCAAAGTTGAAGCAGCTACTTAGATGAGCACTTTCATGGAAACTTCCGACGAGTAGAGAAGATGGGAACTTTTTCTCTTTAAAAAATAAACCAGTAAGTATTAGTATCTATCCCATTGCATGGACCCACTAGCATAGGTTCCTTTTAATCCAAGATGGTTTCTTTCTTTATTTCTTTATTCATTTCATGGTCCAACTAGATCGGATTCCCTTCCCCCGCCCCCCCCCCCCCCCAAAACCCCTAAAAAGAAGATTACTTGCTTTTCTTTACTTCATATACCCTTTTCCTCTTTTCTTGTTTTAAATCATCCAATATCAAAGTATTCATATTGGGTATTTATCAAATTCGCAATTTAAATTTATTCACATGTAAAACTTCAATCATCGATTGAGTCTTAATTCAATTAACATGAGCATTGGTATGAATTCAGAAGGACGTTAGTTCGAGTGTGCTAAAGTACATTATCTTCCTATTTATAAATTGGGAAGAAATTATAAGTAACCTATAATAAAATTATTTATTTTAAATACATATACTTTTGATGTTGTATCCAACAAATTTGTGCTTTATTTTTCTTTTTCTTAAAAAGAAAAAGAAAAAGAAAAAGAGATGTTTTAAATGGCACCATCACTCGTTGCTTTTAAGTGATGTTCATATAGAAAGTGGACTTAGACTTAATAAGGTCCCTGGGGCTGGTCGGCTGATCCTATGGCCTACCATCCAACGGTTTACACCTACCCAATGTATAAATGATTTCTTAAGTTAAAACCAAATCATTTCTTTCAAAACTTATAAAGCAATTTTTAAGGTTTCCCAATAATTAATACTCGGTTGCCAATTCTTATTTTCTAATCCCATCTTAATGGGTTAATTTCATTAAACGTAGTCAACTATTAGAGGTGAATAAAATTTGATTTGATTCGAAAAAAAAGTCAACTCAAATAAGTAATTCGAGTTTTAAGTTCAAGTCGAGTTGAATTTTACAATTCAAATAACAGATTAGTGTAAATATCCCTTTGGTCCTTCTCAGTTTTGAAATTGAACAAATTAGTCTCTCTCCCAACAAAAATTATAAAATTTATAATTTAAAAAATTAATTTTTTTAAAATAGTTATTTTGGAGACTTGAATACGTTAATTAATTATTTAAGTTTATCATATTAAAGTATCTTAGTTTTTATTATTATTATTTTGCTTTGAAATTTTTTTCAAATATATATGGTTTCAAATTCATGTGATCCAACATTGAATTGGTTATACTATGACAAAATATTAATTTGACATGTTTAATTTTTTAATTTCATTCGATTCGATTCGACTCAACTCAATCAAACGCTCACCTTTACTCAAACTATGACTTGAATCCTAAATCAATCCTTAAACTTTATAACATTCTGATTGAATTCTCAAAATATCAGTATCATATCAATCAAATCATTTTGTTTTTAGGTGTTAAATACTAGTTCAGAAATGATGTATAGTATCTTTAAAATATGTGTGTACTTACTATATGGGTAATTTGAATCATAGTGTGTTAAGAACAAGTAGTGTCATTAAATTTTAGAAGGGTTGCTTCTTTTTTTTACATGTTAGATTCAAAAAGTTTGCATGATAAGTACACACATGTTTCGTATATAATACATGGCGCGAAACGATTTGATTAACAGATTGATGTGCTGATACTTTGAGGGCATAATTAGAATGTTTTGAAGTTTGAAAATTACTTTAGAATCAAAAGAGCTTATATGCTACCTGGTACCTATATTTGGCTGGAATGTTCAATTTAATACACAATTTTTTTTCAAATTTGTTTGTTCCATGCAAGTAATATTCGATTTGGTACTTGAATTTTTCTTGTCCAGATTAAGTATCTGAATAATATATATTAGATACACTAATTTATTAAGAGTTGTGTAAAATACATATTGATTGAATATAAAAGACATTGTTGTAAATAATAAAATAGAAAAATGGTCATTGGAATCAGTATATATATATTTTAATAAGGGTTGGGACCCAAATTGAAAAAAAAAAGAAACATAGAAAACGACATTGACTTGTTTACTTTGCCAAAACCATTAGGTCATGTTTGCCGGTCCAAACATCGTTTCTCAATTCCCACAATTAAATTAAACATTCTAATCTTCTCACAAAATATTTCCCTTTTAATTCAAATATAATATTCGATTCGATTTTATTTAACTCGACTTAAATCTAATTGATTCAATTCGATTTTCGTTTAATAATACTTAAAATAAATATAAAGTTAAATAATACGAATTGAAATACGAGATTAAAACCCAAAACCTTAACTCATAATTTTCTTTTATTTAAAGTAGTAATCCAAAAAGAAAAGAATAAAAAATATATATGATTAAAGGGTAGGGTTTAATAATAATAAACTAACGTAAGATGATTATTTTAGAAATTGGTTGTTTGACCATGTTATGTACCTTCCCGAAACCTCCCTTTGAGGGCCACTTGATTATGGAACACCGTATTAACAAAATAAAATTTGTGTTTTCCACTTTTGTCTGTTTAGCCCACTTTCAATATTTTATTCTTTTTTTTTTAAATCATGAGTTTTATATTTAAACAAATCTAGTTTTTAATTTAATAAATAATTGTAAAAAAAATGTGAGGAAATTTTCACCCGTCGTTCAGGTAAGGTTATTGAAATTTAATTGAATCGGTCGATTAGATTAGTTAGACTGGGAATTAATTAGTACGTTAATTTAGAATAACAGAAAAAATAAGTTAACCAATCAAATTAAATCGAAAATCAGTGATCTGATCAGTTTAACTAATTTTAATCGGGATATATAAAAAAATAATAACTGAATTTTAAAATGGATTCAAAAGCACTTGTCTCTATCAAGCAATGTTTATTATATTTAGTTGTGCATGTGAATAAAATATGAGAAAAAGCAAGGTTTAAGTCAAAATTAGAATAATAAAAAAAAAAAAAAAAAAGAGGTGGAAATGCGCGTATAGTAATCACATGGATTAGAGGTTAATTAAGGATGAGACATAAACTTGGTTTAATTAATGTTGGGATAGTGGAAAGAAGATGGATATCTTTATCTAGGGTTTAGTGTTAGTTTTAGGAACACAAAGTATTGAAAAAGCCAAAGAAACATGCTTTTATTGTTTTTTTATTACTGATAAAATAAACTTAAATTAAAAGGTGGGAATAGTTTAAACCAGGCTAGCGTGCAAACCCATATAGAATAAAGGATTCTGGTGTACTAAGATTTCTTTTTTATTTTATTGTTATATCATGCTTTCATTTTTTCTCATATTTCTTTTTTTTTTTTGTTTAATAAACAAACAAAGCTGCATTATGTCTCATCCTTTTTATTTATCAACCTACTTCTCTACCTTTATTTTTTTACATTTTGGTCCTTGTATTTTCTGGAACTTAGTCTAGAAAATCGGTTGGACAAGTCATTGACAACCTCTGAGCAACCCAGTTGAATCCACTAGAAAATCGAAATTTATAAATGAGCTTTCTTTTTTGTCTAAACCCAAACATTCCAGTCGGGTATCTATAAGCAAGTCTAGTTTGAAAGAATAAAATAGGTATAAAGTAGAATGGAGTATTTATTTTTTAAAATTTATTGATGAGGAAGCCTATAACTTTTATATTTTATTTCTTTAAATATTCCATATGCAAGTTGGTAAGTGTTGGTGACATTAAAATTATAAAAAAATGCATAACTTTTTTTTAAATATTTTAAATATGAGTTAATATTTAATAAATTATAATTTTTATAATAAATATAAATAATATAATCTTCAAAATTCAAACTCACAACAAATAGTTGTCTTAAACATTAACTAAAAAGCCTAAAAGGTTTATATTATTTAAAGCTGACATGGCAATAACGAGATCCGAGGCCAGTAGCGGTTTGGAACCAAAGAACAACGAGGCAATCACAGCCCCCACGCTCGCTGTCGTGATTGCTTTTTTCGGATCCTGCCCTATTTACACGTGTAACTTTCCCATCTACTTGTCTCCCACTCGCTTCCTTTTTATACTCGCCATGCTACACACACACTTCTTACCGCCTTAACAATCCTCCCTGTCACAACGCGAGTACAGTACACATCACTTTCGACATTAATTGGATTCGCTAGATTCATTTGAACACATGGCGAAGAGTGACATGCAGGTAATTGTTATTTATTTACAAAATTTGAACTCAAATTAACTGTAGACAAAGAAATTTCTTGGATGAATTATAGTATAAGTCAAAATTACCGCGGGTTAAAGTTGAAATTATCATGATAAAAAAAAGGATAAATATCAAAATTATATATGAATTATAATTTAATATGTAATTGTATACATAAAATTTTGATTTAATTTATTCTTTTAGTAAATTGTTTACATAATTATTAATATAACATCATTTTATGTTTATACATTTCATACATAAATAATTATATTTATTCAATATAAAAATAAATCGATGTGTTTATTTTTTTAAATGTGTATGATTAAATCAAAATTAAAGTTTTAAGTATATATTTGAACCACAATTAGAGTTTCACGTGTATAATTACATCAAATTAAAATTTATGTATACAATTGCACATTAAATCAAAGTGCATGTATAATTTTGAGATTTATCCCTGATAAAAATGATGATATTTTATTTGTGTTATATTTTTTTCTCTAATTAATTTTAATTAATTAAGAGATAAATAATAAAAATATATTATCTATAATTAAATAATAATATGAAAGGATTATTTAATGTTTAACTAATTAAGTTAATAAGAGATAAATAATAAATAAATTAATTTGATTCATAGTAAAACAATCAAATGAAGCAATTAAATTTTACAATAATTTTCTTTTATTCATGTATTTTGCACTATAAAAAGAGGTTTTCAAGTCATTCTACACATTCACAAGTTCAATAACAAAATACAAGTTCTAAAGAAAAGGCGCATTTTGATCCAGTTCAATCATAAAAAAGAAGACAAAATTTGTTTTTGAAGAAAATCACTTATCAATCCGTTTCAACTAAAGAAAGGAGATCTAAACCCATTTTCAATAGCAAGTTAACGTGACATTTGAAATAATTCATATCCATTCAAAATCAAGTTATACGAACCTTGGATCAAAATAACGAGAGAGAAGAATCAAACGATATTTTTCTTTGCATTCAATAAAATTCCAATCACCAATAAAATTTAACTCCAAATTTTCAAGTCAAATTTTGACTTGAAATTTGTGTGTACATTAATAATTTTGTTTTAAAATCTTAAACAATTTATTATGATCAGTAATTTTGGTATTTGGTTTACGCTATCTTAGATGATTGTTTGTTATCTCACATTTCAAATTAAGATTTTATTTGTTCGGGTTCTCAATATTTTGACAATTTTGTAATGTCAGTCATGACATTGTAATATATGCTATAATCTCAATAAATATCACCAATTCTTTGAGTAATCTTAAATTACAAGCAGAAATATGAAATTTTGAATCAATTTACTACTTATTTTTATTATTTTAATTAAATTTATCATTTTTATAAAGCCTAGTTAAAAACAAAAAATAAATGTTAATAATGAAACAATATATGCTATAATTTAAATTTATAATTATCATATATACTATAAAGAGTTATTTATTAGTATTTTAATATTATGATTTATAAATTAATTTTTATATTACTTATTAATATGTAGATTGTAATAAAATAAAAGATATATCATAATTTATGTAATTTAAGTTTAAAAATATGAAAGAAGCTAAATTTATTAAAAAAAAATTTACACAACAAGAACAATTTAATAAAAATGTGTTTTTAAGTAATTTTACATTTATTCAACGAAGCACTAAAATCTTATATTTTCGTCAAGTGAATTAAACATGATACCAATACTCCACCCATAATTTTACATTCCACATTTATTACCAAAAAGATAATTTCATTAAATTAGAAAGGAATAAATGAATAGTCAAACATTTAAAAGGTTAAACACCCACATTTAAAAGTATAAAATTAATTTTATTTTTTACAAATAAAATAAATTGTTGATTCAACCGAGTCTCAACTCAATTGTTAAATTATTAAAAGATCATTATTTTAATAAAACAATAAACATTATTCAAGGATATTTTTATCTTTTACATAAAATCTAAAAAAATAAATGCATATGATAGGGGCGGATACAAGGGGCAAGTAGGGGACCTAGCCTCCAAAACTGAAAAATTGTAATTCTATAACAGACTCATATATATTAATTTCCATATTTACCATTTCTTTTATATATTAATTTTTGAATATTTTACTATATCTATAACAGACTTGGGCACCGTCTTAACTTTATTTATAGACTTTAAAAACTTACTAACAATTTATCAAATATTATCCTTCAATTAAATACATATTTACTATATATTAATTACTATAAAACATATTTATTAAATAATTATATTTTTCACCTCTACCATAAATGTAATAGAATTTAGGGATAATATATAATTTATCTCATAAACTTGTCCATTTGTACTTAATTGATCTTTAAATTTTTTTGGACTTTGTTGATCTATTAACTTGTATTTCATCAACCAACTTGGTCTCCCCATGCTAGCACCATTAGCTTGTATTGTCATAGCATTTCTAGTCAATCTGGTGGTGCTATGTAGTAGTTTCTTAAAATGTCACGTCGCAAGCATAATTTATATATTTATATTTATCAGGTAGTATATTGAGAGACTGCCATGTGATACCATCGAATTGGTTAATAGTACCACATCAGCACAATTAACGGTGCTAGTGTGAAGATATCAACTTTGTTGGAGAAATACAAGCTTAGAGACCAACTAAATCCAAAAAAAAAAATTTAAAGACTTACTAGGTACAAATGCACAAGTTGGAGGGCCAAATTATATATTAAACCACAATACTTCCATCCGAAAAAGCATATCAAATATATGTAAATATCTAAACTCCTGGTATCTGTTATTACCGCTTTATTTTTGGTAACGTCATGCATAGACGCCACGTCAGTAAAAAGCCCCACAGGGACCCTCCATTTTCGCACGATTTCTGCACTCTCTGCTGCCAAAACATTATTGACCGTCGGATTCGACGGTGGTTGTTGAATCTCGGTTCCATGTCTGACTCGCTTTATTTTCTAATAATAAATCTAGTTCGTGACAACCAAGTTAAAGCCACGTCGGATTCCGATCCAATGGATGACATTTCCCTATCGGCGTCGGACAATAAATCTCTATCCTCAATTTCCTTGTGGGTCCCATTAGAAAAAGAATTTGTCCGACCGAGCGGTCATTTCGGACCCCACCAATTACCACGTGACTGATCTGCTCCTTTTTTTTTTCTCCACTGTACGGTAGGGGAAAAAGAACGATATTTCGTTTTAAGTGGATCAGCGAATGGGAAGTCGACAAGTGTACTTTCTGAAGTGGGATCCACCTGGTTAAAATGCGAATCCTTTTTTTCCTTCACATGTGTTTACTCACGCGCCAAACAAACGCGTGGGGTAGAGAGTGATTGAGAAATTGAAGGAGGTGAAGGTGACTAGGTGAGCCCCCCCGCTTGTTCCGGCCCCACAAAAAGATAAAAAAGAGAGATAGATTGGTTACGTAGAAACGCCAAACTAAATTAATGATTATTTGCTTATTAACAACATTATTTTTTATATTTTATTGATACACATAGGTGTAAAATGAAAAATTTTCGAGAGCCGAAATTAAATCATAAAAATATAATTTTATTATTTTAATAATTTATATTTTAATAATTTTAAAAGATTAAGTTAAATTTTTATTATTTTTGAATGATAAAATATTAATTTTATTATTATTAATTTAAAATTTATAAATTATAAAAAATATAAATAAAAATTTTTTATTTTAAGAGGACCAAGACCCCTGCTAAAGCCCGTATCTAAAGCTCACACGGATAATTGTGTATAACTGTGCATGAATAATCTCGTGAAATATTAACGAATAGGTTTTTTAAAATAAAAATAAAAATAGTAGATGAAATTGGTGTTGATATTTTGTGGAATATAATTTGAATATATAACGCCTGAAACGTGGCAAGTTGGTGGTCATTTACCATATTCCATCAGGAAAGTGACGTATCTGTCACGTAGGCATCTAGAATGCCACATCTGTCCAAATATCGAACGGTGAAGATCAAGCGATTTCTCAGAAGGAAAAATCTGGAGCGTCAGAATTCAATACCGGCTCCTGAAGTAGGTTTCCACTTTCACGCGAGTGAAATGACCAACAACATTAAAAAAGGGATACAAATTGGTTCACAGCTGGCCGTTTAAAGTTAGTTAATAATATTTTTCATAAAGTTTCAAATTTAATAAATAATATTTAACTTTTTAAAAATTAAAATATCAGTGTCTGGTTGATATTTCGCATTAAAAAAAGAGAGATAAGTTCAAAGGGAAAGAGAGAGATATTTTTTAAGCTATCGCAGAGGGGAAATAAAGACGAAAAGAGAAAACGGTGAACTCTTTTTTATGTATTCATTTCTTTTTACTTTAAAAGAAGTTTGAAGCTTGAAGCTTGAGGTTTTGAAACAGTTGTTTTTCGACAGAAATTATGGCGGATTGTTTAACGGCGGGGTATTGTCGTCGGAATATTGTTTGTTTTTGAGGTTTAATTGAAATAGAAGTTCTATTATGGAGAGAAATAGAGAAGGAAGAAGATCGAACATAGCTCAGTCAAACGGGTTGCATAAACGTCGTCAACGGAATAACAATATCCGTCAGTCACTTGATTTCAGACTTTTTTATTTTATTTTATCTCTGTGTGAAGTTTTTTTTTTTTTTGAGTTTGATTGATTGATATATGTTTTTTGGTTGGGTTTTGCAGAAGATGGAGAGATGGAGATGCAAGAAACGGCGAGGTTAAGAGAGAGAACGAGTAAGAGAGATAGAGAGCGAGATTTGTCGAATCGGAACAAGCGTAGGCGGTCGAATGAGGTGGTTTTACGTGAAAGCGATAAGAGAGAAGACGGAGAAGAAAGTACGGAGGAGAGTTCAGGTGGTGAAGAAGAAGAAGAAGAAGAAAACGAAACCGAGCAGCAGCAGAAGCAGCTCAGTAGCCGTAAAATCTCACCTTCTGCTAGAATTTCTGGGCAGGCGACTCATTTGAAGGCCACCGATGAAATGATGATGAGTTTTCCGGTTCCCAGAAAAGCTCGCTCAGGTATCAAAATTGTTGGTTATTTAATTATTTATGTTTTTATATATAAAAGATGGAGTTGATTTCCTTTTTTTCTTTTTTTTGGTATTCTTTTTCTTGTTCAGCTTCAGTGAAAAGGTCACATGAGAATTGGGTGGCTGGAAATGGTGGTTTCGTCGATGAACAAAACCATCTGCGAGGTTCGGTGTCACCGGCTCGTCGGAGCGTTGAGTCTGACCGTGTTTCACCGTCTTCATCAAATGGTTCAGTCAGGAAGAAGATGGTCAGCTTATTGGCCTTTTCTACCCTCTTTTCTCCTTTTTTTAATGTTTGACGAAATTGAGACGATTTAGCTGTTTTTGGGTCTTTTGTTTTTCCCACGAAATGTTGCAGAAGACGAATCGATCCAAGACTCGGCTTCCAAAGGCGACCAAGTCTTCGAGCTCAGCTCAAGAGGATATTGAGATTGAAATTGCAGAGGTTCTTTACGGATTGATGAAGCAATCGCATAGCACCAAGAAGGAAGATAGCGCTGGAAACCCTTCGTCAAAGCTTGAATCTGAAGATGCGAATGTTTTCTCTACGGATATTAAGACCTCTTCTTCTCCTCAAATTGCAAGCTCTGCACTCAGCCAATCCCAGACAACAGTTTTAAAGGATCCATTAACTGGCCTTGGTAACTACTTTTATCATTAAATCCTTCTGCTATGCGGTGTACTTTTTCTTTATTTATTTTTATTATTGGCATTTGTAGCCTCAAACAAGAGCAAAGTTGAAGTTGTGGATTCTCCAACTCCACTGAAAGTTGAGAATGAACAGCGGGCAGAAATGGGAATTTGTTCACCAAAAAAGGGTCAAATTTTGGGACTTAATGCTGCAATTTCTGATAATGGCGTTGCAAAAACTGCACCAGTGGTAATGGAGTCATGGGAGAATGCAATGTTGATTAAGCAAGGAGATCCGAAACCATCTGCTGTAGAAGAACCGAATTCCGTAGATAGAGCTGTGACCAAGGAAAAATCAGTTACTACCAAAAAGGAATCCGCTAATTTGGGTGTTGATTATCAGAATCCCACCGCGACCGAACCGTAAGTATCAAAGAATCTTGCTTTCTTTCTATCTCCTTTAATTAATGCTCTCTAAGATATCTGATTTCCTTTAAATGGTGGGGACATCAGTAGAGTATCGGCAATGAGAATTGTGGAAAGCCAGCTTGAAGAGAAGTTCAAGATCGATTTGATGGTGAGAATCTCCTTCTGTCAAAATTAGATTACTTGGGTTGGTATTTTGCTGTCCAAATTGCTGAAGAAGGAATAATGAGTAGTGCCACCTTTTCCAGCAGGCTCCTCCTATGGCATCATCTCCAGTAAAGGATGGCTGTGTGGATATAATGTCCGATCCTAATTACAAGTTTCGGGATGCAGAATCGGTGAGTGCGTTTCGGCCCTACTGACTTCTCCTCCTGATTTTTGTTCATGGATTAAACATATTATTTTCTCATTTTTATGCAGAAGGTGGAGACCTTGGTCCAGGATGAAGCAAAGGTTGTGGAGAAAGAAATGAAAGCAGAAGATAGTAAAGGCAAGAAGATGGATACAATTAACGAGAAACGAGAGTCGTTGAACCTTAATTTGGAGAAGCCGGATCAAGCTGCTAGTGATTGTTGTACATTTGAGCTAGGTCAAAAGCCACAGCTATCTAAAGTTGGCATTTCTAAAGTGATGCAAACAGGTAAATTTTTAGTATGTTTCAGCTTTTGACTCTCTGTGCTGCTCAATGAGTTTTATTTGTTAACTTTAGCTCTCTCGGTTTGCTTGAACTATGAGTTGATGAAGTTTACTAACTGATTCTCTTCTTTTAATTCAGCTTCATCTGGTTCAGTGCCTGTGCCAAATGGTCTGCCAACACTGGGGTAAGCTACCAAGACTTTGTTCCGGACCTGCATTTTGTTTTTGTTAAATGGAGTTGCGGAATTATATCATATTGTTTCTAAGGAGTTTGACTCTACTTTTTATAACAGGTATATGCCTCCCTTCCAGACATTTTTGCCCATGGATGCAAGCGTCGGATCATCCATGGCATTGCAGGTATGAAGTACTGATTTCCTTTCTAGGTCTAAGGTTCTAATGGCTCTGGATTTTTCTTAGCTTTTAATTAACTATTGAGTTTCTATTGAAAATATGCAGCCCTTTCATTTCTTGCTTTCCCAACCTCGGCCTAAAAGATGTGTCATGCATCACTACATTGCTCAAAACATACAATCACACCAGCAGTATGCAAAAATGAACCATTTTTTGCCACCACAGACTGGTTCTGTTTCTCTATCTGGGGGCAAGCCCAGCAATCTCAATGTGGCACCGCCTGCAGAAACTTTGATTCTTGGAAATCCATTAGTGAGTCTAAGCCCTACCTTGGAGAAAAGTAAGGTTGCAGCGAGCTTTCCTGGTCTTACCAGGAAAGATAAAATCTCTGAATGCTCGAAGGACGCGACAAAGAAGAAGCAGGTTGTTCAACAGGCTTCCCAACCGGTATCTACTGGTACCTTGAAGGTATGTTTATGCTTTTTAAAGTTAATGAAGCTTTCTTGCTACTACTTCATTTTCATTTTTGTTTCTTTTATTCATTCTCAATCATTATGTTTCAGAAGTTTTTATTTTCTAAGTCTTGTTTTCTGTGATGTTGCAGCATGGCCCTGCTTTCATATTCCCTTTGAGTCAGTATCAAACAACTGCAAATCCATCTGGTCCTTCTAAATCTGCTACCTCAACTGGCAAAGCATCCTTGACTGATAATTCAACACTTGGAATTTCGACTAGCTCTACGGTGTTACCAGGAGTAGCAGGAGCTGTGAGCTTTAATTACCCAAATTTGGCTGCTAACCAGGCTCCGTACTTGACTATATTACAGAACAATGGTTATCCTTTTTCTATCCCTGCACCAGTCGGAAACCCATCAGCAATTAGAGGAGGAACCCCCAGTCAGTCATTGCCTTTCTTTAATGGGCCTTTCCATTCTTCTCAGATGTTCCATCCTCAACTTCAACAGCAGCAAGCTCGCTCTCAGCCTCTGGTTCAACCAGCTTATCAAAATACAGTCCCGTCAAGTGGTTCATCGTCATCCCACAAGCAACCAGAAAGTCAGCAACCACGGGGTGGACAAGTTTGTGGCAACAATTTTTTGAGCTCAACAAGCATGCATTCGCAGCAGCTTCAGGAGCATAATGTTCTTTCATCCAATCAATCTCGTAAAATGGAACAGGAGATGAGTGGAGAGCGTCCAATTGCAAATGCCCAGAAAAAAGTTCATTCCCAGAACCCACCTCTTCCTCATCAGCCGCTCAACTTTGCCTTTGTACCCTCTGCATCAGTTGGTGGAGGCGGAGTTGATCTTGTCCCTACTCAAGCATTTGCCATGTCATTTGCCTCCACTGGAAACAACAAAGCTTCAAATCTTAACTTCTCATCTATGGCACAAAACCCTGCAATTTTGCATAGCCTACCTGAGTTGGCTCGGCAAGGATACCAAGTTGCACCTGCACCACAAGTTGCACAGCAGAAGAATCACCAAATATCTGATGGGAAGAGTGGATCTAGTTCAACCAGTAAGGATGATGGAAAAAAGGCAAGTTCGGGGAAGTCGCATACAACAAATGGTCAGACTTATTTTTTTGACAATTCAGCTAGATCTTTGAATTTTGTATCCTCTACCGTCGCTGGAAATTGGACTCCGTGCTCCATTACCTCCACTACAGTAGCCATAAGTCCTCCCATTGTTGCTAATTCATCAAATTCCCATCAACAGCTGCTTCAACTTCAGAAGCAGCACATGGTGCAACAACATCATCAGCAACCTGCTACAGCTTCTCGAAGCAAAATTCAGACAACCAACACCATGCCTGCATCTTCCATTGCTGCTAAATTTTCTAGCAATGCTGCTATATACACACAAACTGTGCCCCAAAGCAACCCTGCTGCACAATCAACCCCATGGAAAAACTCAGCTAGAACCCCAGCTTCCCCTGCTACCAATGTTAAAACTTTTCCCCAGCAACCATTGAGGCCTCCACAAGGCCAAACACAAATATCGTTTGGGGTAAATACCAAGTCCGTGTTATCGCCACAGGCACAAGAAATACCTACAGCAGCCAGTCTGCATCGCCTATGATTGTTTGGTTTCACGGAGCAGTGGCAACTCGAGAACAAGCTCAACAAGCAGCATAGTTGGTTTCGTCAGTTCCTACACTGCCATCACAACGGGACACAGAATTCTTCTGCTCGTAATGGCCAAAAATCATCTCTGGTTTGTGGAGAAACGTGCCTTCAATCTTTGAGCACATTCACCAGCCACCTTTTCTACAGCAGATGCCTTGTTATTACAGGAGAACCCCATAGAATTTTCAAGGGACAAGTTTTTTGAGGGGACCAAAGCTCTTCATGTATGCCTGAGGAACTAAAGATATTAATTGTCTGACAGGTTCAGCAGAGGTGTAAAACCAAAGGAGCTTATGAATTGAATAAAGATTAGAAGATAAGATTTGGGTACAACTCCTGCTGGCACCAAGCATCACAATCACATTGGCTTAAAGGCGAGGGGGGTCATAGCTCTTGAAGAAGAGAGGATACTATTAGAAAAGGGCTGTTATTAAACCATGTCGTTTTGAAGTAAGAACCAAAGTAGGGGACCAACCAATACCATGTTTTGGATTTTTTTTTGCTTTGGGTTGCCCTATTAAAAGTATGTTTTGTGGGGGTGTTAAAATGGGGTCAAATTTATTTGATTGGTTAAAGGTGATGCTGACAGTGTAAATAGCTTAATCATTTGCTGAGAAAAACGATGTTCTTAATTTGGTTACTATTTTATTTGAAAAACATTAACCTTATGCTTTGTTCAATTTGCCATTGATTTTGTTGTTATTGATTGTGGGTGGAGTTGTGGAGGTATGCCATTAGAGATATTTGAAGTTAAAAAAAAAGCAGAACCAAAAAATTCTCAAAGGTAAGAGGTGGAAGCAACTGAATACTATTTGGCCCGGTTTTTTTTTTTTTTTTTTTTGGTATTCTTTTGTTGCTTTTCAATTACACTACCTCTTTAGAATTATTTGGACATGATAGTTCATTTTCAGGCAAGGTTCCTTAAATAATTGGGAAAAGCAGGGTATACTGTCATATGGGGTTAGTTTGTTGTAGTATCTGCCAATAGTTCATTGTTAAGGACAGAAAAAGAAAGGAGGAAGGTATCCAATAATTAAAGGTTCCCACAGTGTGTACCATTTTTTGGACACTGAGGAAGATGATCCTGCCAAATGTTTCAGTCTCTTTTAAGAATATTGATAAAATTAAGCCTTAATATGGAAATAATTACCTTGTTCAGATCGAGAATAATTATCAAGTTCAAGACTCATTTGGACAAAAGTTCATACCACAATGTGAGAACAATTTCTAGTTTAGGCCCTAATATGGGAACAAATAGTAAGTTTATGGGCTAATGTGGACAAAACAAAGTTGAGATTCTAATGCGGGAACAATTGTAAGTTTAAGAACTAACTTGGATAAAAGAGTTTAGACCTTAATGTGTGAATAATCGCCAAGTTCAAGGATTAACTTGGACAAAAATAAATTTCAAGTCCCAAGGTGAGAGTAAGTTGCCAAATTTATACCCAATAAGTAATTTAACCCTGAGAATAAATTTTAGTTGGAAGATGTGGAAAATTGCAATAAAAAGAAAAATAAATCCTACTATTATATATATATTTTGAATTTTAAAATATTAGTTTTAGTCAAATAGTACAAATTGAATTTGATATGTCGATTTTTGCTATCAATCATATAATAGAGAAATTAATTTATAGACCATTCTCACCACATCATCTATGGTCCCTTTCTAATTATCTAATGACATTTCAACAATTGTTTTCCATGTCGTTGATATATAATTTTGATAATTTTTTTACTCTAAACATTAAACCTTGAACCTCTAACCCAAACCCGTTGAATTCAGGGTTCAAGGTTCAAGTTTTGTGTTCAGATTCGATTCGAGTTTAGGATTACGAGGTTGGGGTTCTAAACTCTAACATAAAACCCTAGACCCAAAACTTAGAATCTCGAACATCAAACCCTAAACCTCGAACATGAACCCGTCGGGTTCGGGATTCAGAGTTTAGTTCGGATTTGAATTTTAGGGTCTAGGGTTCGAGTTTGAGATTTGAGATTTTGGGTTTTGGGTTCTAAGTTTGAGGTAAAAAAAAATTGACAAAATTATGTATCAATGACATGGAAAAAATTGCTAAAATGTTATTAAATAATTGGAAAGAAAAGGACCATGGATGATGTGGTGGGAAGGGTCTATAAAGTAATTTCTTCATGTATTCTGCATAAATTGTGGATTTAATTTTTGCTCTCCAATTTAATCAATATTAGTTTATACATTTTTGAAATTTAAAATTAAATTCATTTACCAAAATTATCTAACTTTTTTGTGAGTATTATATGAAAATAGTTGGTTAATGTGACATTACAAAATAATTATATATTTGTAACATACTTAACCAGTATCCGTCGCCAGAATAAGGTTACGGAGCATTACTAGAATATACAGATCAAATTAAGACAATTCATATTATATAGCATCCATATAAGAAATCATTTATATAGTCCCTTATATGAGCCCTCAAGGCCCAAAATATGTATTAGAAACTAGTCGGGACTAAACTGGGAACTCAAAAAATTTTTCGCAAAATTCCAAAATTTACACCTAAGTGCAGGGTACACACGCTCGTGTGGTCAGGCCATGTGGCTCACACGGCTGTGTTCTAGCCCGTGTTAATACTTGTGTAACTCTTTGACTTATGTCACACGGTCAAGTCACACGCTCGTGTGTTAGGACGTGTGTAGGTGCAAAGGTCACACGACCAAGCCACAAGCCCGTGTGCCAGGATATATGCAAATACCCGAACATTCTATTTTAAATTTTTAAAATGTAGGGGATACACAACCAAAACACACGCCCATGTACTAGGCCGTGTGTCACACATGATTGAGACACATGCAAATGTGGACAAAATAAAACCATTCTTAAGCCTTATTCCTCACCCAATGTAACACCACTAACCCATACTCATCGCCGGAATAAGGTTACGAGGTATTACCGGAGTTTATAGAATATTTTCAGGTAAATCGAAGCAATTACTATTCACTTTTCGAGTTTAATCATAACGTCCCTTAAATGGACCCTCGAGGCCCAAACCATGCATTAAAAATGATTCGGGACTAAATTGGAATCTCAGGGAATTTTTCACAAAAATTTCAAAATCTTTCTTATTATAGAAGTCATACGCCCGTGTGGTAAGGGACATGCCTGTGTGATTAGGCCGTGTGAATTCACATGCCCATGTCCCTAACGCGTGTAACTCTTTGACTTGCAACCCATGAAGAAAATAGGTTTACACGACCAAGGCACACGCCCGTGTTGCTAGGCCGCGTGGTTAATTTAATTTTCGAAAATAGGTGCAGGTTTTACACGGCCGTATCACACGCCTGTGCTTCCAGGTCGTGTACCTTACACGGTTGTGACACATGCCCATGTGTCTAACTGTGTGGACGTAAATAGGCCATTTGAGGCAATTTTTCTCACCCATACACCATCAACCTGCACATAAACACATTTGTGTACCAATACAGCCATACCAATCAACCAAATCAAGCCAAATATGCATTATACATGATATAACATTACTATATCTAATATATACTTATTCACTAAGTTTCACAACCTCAATTCAAACTATTACTATATCAAACCATCCTATACATGCCATATAAACCAAAAGATGTTTAGCAAAAACTACGGGAGAAAATCTAGATAGTGTGACCTAATGAGTTGATCTAATCCTTCGAATTCACATCAATCTACAAAGAATATGAAGAATACAAAAGTAAGCTTACAGAAGCATAGTAAGTTCATAGGCATTTAACATAAATCTTACCAAATTTGCATAACAAATTCACAAACAAATAATTCAATAACACTTCCTGCCATTCACAATATCCAAATGGTGAGATCACTTGTTTGAGCTCAATTTCATTGATCATTAAAATATATCATATAAATTCAATTGATTATTAACTTTGTCAAATTAGAGAACGTTTCACGGAATTGAGTACTTCATTTTCACGATGCCATAGTCCACTATGGTCTTACACATAATCAATTAATCATATACCAATGGCATAGCCCATGTATGATCTTACATGGAATCACATAAGCACAGACCGATGCCATAGTACAACTATGGTCTTACATGGAATCATATAATCACATACTGATGCTATAGCCCAGCTATGGTCTTATACGGGATCACATAGTCACATATTCACTATTACCATGGTCCAACCATGTTCTTTTCTGTCAACTCATCTTTTAACACTGAACGAAAGTATTCAACCCTGCATTCTACTCAATTTGAACATTTATTTCAATTTATCATCCTTTCACAACAATTATAATTTAATAATGAATTTATTACAATAATACATTATATTATTCAATAAACTAACAAATATTCATTTAAATTTAGCCATATGAACTTACCTGAGTTGATTTGTAAAGATTGCAATAGTTTAGAGACTAATCGGCTATTTTCTTTTTTCCCCGTTTGTCTTCGGGCTCTTGATCTATAATTATAAAATCATTCATTCATTAGCATTCATTTCAATTTTACTATAATTCACAATTTATACCCTTTAATTTTTGAAATTACACTTTTACCCCAACTTTACATTTTTTACAATTTAGTACCTTACGAATTAACCCATTAATTGAGCTAATTTTTCTCAATTAACATTTTACCTAAACATTATAAACTATTTCACAGACCTTGATATTCAGAATTTCATACCAAACCTTAACATGTAAACTTTTTCACAATTAAGACCTAAAAATCAATTTCTATTCAAATCATTCAATAAAATCATCACATAACAAAATTAAAGCTTTGATTTCATGCTAATTCATCATAAAATTCCAGCACTTATCTATGAAAACTTTCAAAACTACCCATGAAATCAAAACTAATGAATTAAACAAGTAGGCTTAATTGTAAAAGTCTCAAAAACACAAAAATTACAAGAAAATGACAAGAATTTAACTCACTTAATGCAAAAATTATGAAAAACCAGCTTAGAGAACCCTCCTATGGCTTTTTTGGATAAAGAGGATGAAGAGAATTGAAGAAATATCTAGATTTTCAATTTGGTCACTAGTTTTTATTTTTAATTTTTAACCAAATTACCATTTTGCCCCTATTTCACACCTAATCCTTGATTTTTCTCTGCTTATGCCGCCTCATGCCTCTAATAAGGGTCTATTTACCCTTTTGGTCCTCCTTTATTCACTACTTAAGCTATTTAATTACTTTCACAAGTTTTGTACTTTATTCAATTTAGTCCTTTTCATTCAATTAATTATCAAAATGTTAAAATTTTCTAACGAAACTTTAATACTAACTTATTAACACTCCGTAAATATTTACAATTCGGTTTATGATATCGACGTCTCGATACCTCTTTTTCGACCCAATTTATCTAATAATTTCTTTTAAATCACGAAATTCACTAATTAAAAAATATTTCTAAAATCACACTCGACTCACAAATATTAATTCATTTAATTTTCTAAACTCACTCGTCGGATTTAGTGATCTCGAATCACCGTTCCCAACACCACTAAAAATTAGGCTGTTACATCCAATCTTGTTTTTCACCTATAATAACACTTAAATACAATGCCAAACCAATATAAAACATTTAAATCAAGACTTATGCATGACATATCATCACCTTGATTCAAGTATCCAACATGCTTATACGATTTTCATCATTCATCCATTTCAAACACATATCGAGCATTTTAAGACTATTTTACATACCAAAACATACCAAACATAAGCCATTTAAATGACTATTATCAACCAAACATATACATGTTATCATTGGCCAAATATATATATATATATATCCTAAACATGTCATTATAACCAAAATTAGTTTCATATTTGTACCAAAATAGACTGATGGATAGCATGAGTGATCTCCGCCAAGATTCTAACCCAACGAGTTTCTAAGTACTATAAGATAGAGTAAGCATGTGCTTAGTAAGTTCGTATAACAGGAAAAGTAACTTACCATATATTTTCACTTAAGGTAAGTATACAAAAATACATCAAAAGTAATTTGACAATTAGCCTAATATACATAATCTCATCAAACATGTTAGTCATGTATTTTATGTGAATAACGAGAACAAGGATGAGCTCATCAAGTATCATGTTTCCGTATGTTTTCAAGTATATATGGGTTACAATTCATTCAGAGTTCATCTCATCTTATATTAAAATTTTACTCGTTGAATCATTTGAAATCTCGGTGGATACATAGGTAGTATACACAAAGTGTACAATACTGTAGATTCGTCAATTCATATTCAGGAATGCTCTTACAAGTACATAAACAGAAAGCTCTCTCTCTCTCAAGCCATATAACGGGAAGCTTATGTGAGCCATGAAATGTGAAGCTTATCCGGGCAATATAATGGGAAGCTCACAAAGAGCCAATAACAGATAGCTTCGAAGAGCAATTAACGGGCAATATCAAATAGCCATATATCAGGAAGTTTAAGCGAGCAATATCGGGAAGCTCACAGAGGGCCTTTAATCGGGAAGCTCACAAAGAGCCATATTCGGGATGCTCATAAGAGCTACGATGTGCCCACAACACATGCAAGATCACGACCGATCGGGATGCTCTGAAGAGCTATTAACAGGAAGCTCGCAAGAACCATGTAACGGGAAGCTTGAAAGGACTTATAGCGGGATGCTCTTTTGAGCTACGGTATGTCCGCAACATATGCAAGATCAATACCAATTGGGAACCCAATATCCAATCGAATTTCATTCATTCAAATGGGACTTAATATTTATCATGTATTTTTTGTACATATGATCAAATTTCATATACTTGATCATTACATAATTCACATAAAACTCATTCAATTCAAGCCTATAATTACACAATTAAGTTACACGAACTTACCTCGACAATGTTCGTGTATGCGAAATTTGCTAATCCGTCATTTTTTTCTTTTCCTTGATCTAGCTCCGTATTTGATCTATTCGAATCTATACGAGTAAATTTAACTCAATTTAATATAATTTATATTCAATTCAATCCAATTCACATCTTAGGCAAAATTACTATTTTACCCCTATACTTTTAATTAATGATGATTTTGTCCTTCGGCTTGAAAAATGAAATTCATGAAATTTAATTTTCATTACAAGCCTATTAATTTTCATACATATTAATAAAATCCATGAATTCCATAAAATTTAAAATTTTCCATGAATTCAACATCTTTTTAATTTAATTCCTAAATCATGATTTCATCAAAATTTTTTAATAAAACACTTTTAAATACCCATCAACACCTCAAGTTCATCATCTAATAACTAAAATAATATGAAAACATCAATGCTAACTTCTAAGATTTTCAATAAAATCAAAAACCAAAAGTAAAGGTTAATTGGACCTAATTGTAAAGATTACAAAAACATAAAAATTTCAAGAAACGTGTAAGGATTTGACTTACATGGAGCAAGAATTGAAAAATCAGCTTAAACCCTCTTCTATGTCTATTTTTAGAACTAAAAATATGATGAAATGCCTAGAATTCTTTAATTTCTCATTTTTTAAAATTAAATTTGGCAAAATTTCCAATTTTGCCCTTAGTTCATACCAATTTATCATCTTTTTAAGGCTTATGCTGCCCCAGCCATTTGGTTTTGGCATATTTATGCCTCAAGTCCCTCATTATTTATTGGTTAAGCTTTTTAATCACTATTTATTTTAATTAATAAATTTTTACCTTTTTCAGTTTAGTCCTTTTTAACAAATTAGAAGTGTAATCGATAAAATTTCTTAGCGAAATTTTCATACGACATTATTATCATACCATAGACTATAAAATAATATTAAAATAAATTTTCTTCTAACCTCGAATTTGTGGTCCCGAAACCACTGTTCTAATCTCATTGAAAACGGGCTGTTACAATATTTACCACATAAGAATTTTGAAATGATAAAATTTAACTAACGGATTTAACAATTACTATTTGGGTCAAAATTGAATCCATATTAAAATATAAAGATTAAATCTATAACTTACATATAATACAATAACTAATAGCAAAATCTCAAGTGATTTCCATGGATGCTAATGCCAAGGCTCACACTGCCCCTAAACAAATTTGCCCATAACTGCAAAATGGAGCATTAGATTAAGTTGGGTATTGGTAAATGCATGGATGTTTAGCTTGGCAAATGGTAACTTATGGGTAACTCCCTAGGTTCAATGCATGTTCCAAAAGAGACCTTGTTAATGTTTTGCCTATAAAATGTGTTGTATTTAGGAATTCCTTTAGAAGAGTATGAGATATCCAAATAAATGTAGAGGATATTAGGAGAAGAGAGAACTAGGCTTCGGTAAGAGCAAGCATCAAAATCAATCATCCTATTGGTCCAAGTAAATATCATCTTATCCAAACACCACCCACCCATCAAAATTCATTTTCTTTTTTATCACTCATCACATAAATCTCTAATCCCCCCCCCCATCATAAAATCAACAAAAAGAACTCATCAACTGCAGCTCTAACATCCATCATCTACATGGCCATGGCAACCCAAGCAGGTCTCTTCACCCCCACAATCACCACCCCAAAATCTTTGGTCCCATGGAAACCAGCCTCATCATTTTCCTTTGCTACCTCTTCCAAGTCCCTCAACTTCTCCATGGCTCAAAGAACTATTAGAGCTGCAGCTGCTGATGAGGAAGCATCATCTGCCGCTGCCACAAAGGAAGCTCCGGTTGGTTTCACCCCTCCGGAATTGGACCCCAACACCCCATCACCCATCTTCGGAGGAAGCACTGGAGGACTGCTTAGAAAGGCTCAAGTCGAAGAATTCTACGTTATCACGTGGGATTCACCCAAAGAACAAATCTTCGAGATGCCGACTGGTGGGGCGGCTATCATGAGGCAAGGACCTAACTTGCTCAAGTTGGCGAGGAAAGAGCAGTGTTTGGCTCTGGGTACTAGGCTGAGGTCTAAGTACAAGATCAAGTACCAATTTTACAGGGTTTTCCCTAACGGTGAGGTTCAATACCTTCACCCAAAAGATGGGGTTTACCCTGAGAAAGTGAACCCAGGTCGTCAAGGAGTGGGCCAGAATTTCAGGTCTATTGGGAAGAATGTCAGTCCAATTGAAGTTAAGTTCACTGGGAAACAAGTTTATGATTTGTAAAATGGAAGATGAAATGATGTAACCATGATTTTATGTGATTATATCTACTTTTCTACCTCCTGCATTTTTTGCACTGCATTTACGTAAACCGTTCATCAACTTTTTAGGTAACAAGTGAATTACGTAAGACATAGATGCCTAACAACTGAACGAAGAGACCCAAGCAAAACAGATGCAGACCAAATAGAAAAAAAAAGAGAGAGGCTTTTAAGTACATTTTCTACTCAAATGATTTCTTTAATAATCGTATTGACATCATATTTTGCAATAAAAGTTGTTCACAAAAACATGCAAATAACAGTCTAGTTTTCACTGTTGGTGCCTGCTATGCTATTCATCAGCTACATGCATACAATACATAGATTCAAACATCCAGGACGGATGGCTGGATGAACTTGTCCATTGATCCGTGTACGGTCACAATCTCCATTATTGACTCCAAAGCCTCAGATGACGCGGTTTGGCCAAATTCAGATGGCAAGCTTAAGAATCTGCATGAGCAAGTAATATGTTTAACGTCAAGTCTCCCTTTTCAATAGAACATAAACTAATAATCTTAGAAACTCCTTTCAAATGCTATCAGAACCATTTCCTTTTATGTAGAGCATGTTCTACTGTAGTTCGAAGTCCCTTCATTAAAAAAAAAAAACTCCCTAAACAGGCTGAAGATCATGCTACAAGCTCTCGTTCTTCTTGTTATCTCTAAAAACATTCCTAAAAATTATTCACAAGGTTATTGCACTCAATCTTTCTCCAATGTTCAACAAGTTCAGCAGAAACCACAAACCATATTAACAACAACCAGAGCTGGGATTCCATAAACACTATATGAATGTATCAATAAGGGTGAAAAAAGAGAACACATTCTAGACATCCTATAGACATGACGAGCAGAAGCAAGATGCCTATTCTGCTTCCAAAACTACCACAATGCACATCATTAATCATCAACCATAACTTAATCACTGGGTCAGATCTAAAGTATGAAATCTTTAAAATAAACTAGATATAGAATGTAACCAAGCTATTGGATTAAGAGGAGAGTTAACCTAATTAACCTGGTAAAAATCTCAAAAGCCAACTCAACCAAGCCTATCCATCCATTAACATTGAAAAAGTTGATATGCTCCAATGAGTTCCAAGACATGGCAAACAATTTAAGTTTCCATAACAAAATCCAAGCTTTTATCCCCTAAAGGTTAGACACTTGAAAGATGTTCAGCATTTGGACCTGAAGTTGAATCTATGACAAACTTCTATCAAAACTTTAAATATACAACCAAGAACCTTTTTCCAGCTTCTGCAAATGTCGGGATAAGAGGTAATTTGGGATTTTGTTGTCCATGTATATTATTATCATAAACTGAACAGTCAATCACCATGAAGTCCAGGATACCATAAATCTATCCATTAAATGTTTCTCTTTGTCACCTTTGGCCTCCACCGAGACCAACTTACAATAATATTCTCAATTTATGTACCGCTAATTAACACCAAATAAGGGAAAGGAAGTTGATAACAATGCAAATTGTGCCAACATACCACAATTTTTCTTCTATTCCATATTCTAAAGACAATATAAAAAATGCTGCCCTTTTAACACATACACCCAAAATCAAGATAATGCTTTCATTGCAGATACACAAACAAATTAGCAATAAATTACTAGAGCAAACAACATATAAATAATTGAACATACATGAGATTCAAGCATCAGCCCCATCCTTTCCAGCAAAAGGGTTGTGAGTAGGACCAACATCCTGCCCAATATGACGCTGCACCAGCCGTTGCAAATCAGCCATAACCTTGTGCTCACGTTTTGCTTTCTCTTCATAGTTAAACATAGCCAATGCCCTCTTGTCCTCTGCACTGTAAACCTGGTTTTCTTTCCTAATACGAATGGCATTCATTCTCTGATGTCTGCTACCACTCATCACAAACCCAAGGCTCTCAAACTTCTGAATCTCCTCAGCAGAAAGACCGACTTCACCTCTTCGTGGGATACGCTTGCCCTGTTGCACATATTGTGCAATGGCATCACCTTCACCAGGCCTCAGAGCACCACCATAACTTATATGGCCCTCAGCCCTTGGCATTGGTGCTGGGCCAACCATAGGCTCATTATCCAATGCAGGTTTCTTCTGAGCCTCTATCATTTCTTTAAACATAAGAGCCTCAGCAGCATTAATTTCAGCCAGCTTAGGCTCATCTACCATTGTTTTACTCTTGGCATCAACTCCAGAATCCGAGCTCTTATCAGAATCTGAAGCTTGGCTATCAGTTTCTGATCCTCTCCTTTTCTTACTCCTCCTAGACCTCGAATTTGAAGAGCTTTTCCGCTTCTTTGACTTGACACGATCATCAGAAGATTTACTCACATCAGATTCATCAGTTTCCCTTTCACTTGTGCTCTCATTGGAATCACTATACCTACTCTTCTTCCTGCTTCTTTTCCTTGTACTGCTTTTCTTGCTATTCCTATTTCGCCTACTCCCCTTTCTCCTAGACTTCCTTCTCTGCTTGCTATCTTCCTCATCATCGGATTCACACTCGCTCTCATCAGATTCGCTATCACTGTACGACGATGTTTTCCTACTCCTACGTTTGCTTTTCCTACTTTTACTTTTAGAACTCGACCCCTTCTTCCTCCTCCGAGACCTTGAATCATCTGATTCAGTTTCTGACTCGCTCTCTGATTCGCTACTTCCAGAATTTTCAGACTCAGACTTGGATTTGACTCTCTTATTGCTTGTCTTCTCCCTTTCTTTATCTGAGTCGCTCTTCCCATCCCCGTTATCCTCACCGTACTTCTCCGAAATTTCATCACCTTTATCCTCCAAATCATCGCCATCATTCCTCGGCGGACTCGGCGTATTCTCCCAAATACAGAATCTCAAGGCCTTTCTCATCTTCTGTCTCTTCAACCTCCTATACTCTTCAAAGTTCAATCCTTTCAACTCCTCGTCCGATTCGGACTCTGAATGTTTTCCGTTCCGGTAATCCCGGTCCAGGTAGCTGCGATTCTTGCCGAATTTCTTGGGCAGAGAGTTTAGGGTTCCGTCATGTGCAGGGTTCCGCCTTCTAGGATTTTCGTCTCCAGGCGACTCCGAACGGTGGCGGTTTCGAGGTTGGTCCCGGTCGTAGACGTCGTAACTGGGACTGCGGCGACGACGGCGGTAATCAACAGAATCATCCGACTCGGATGCGTAGCGACCATTTTCGCGGTCAAAACGCCGTCTTCTTTCAGGACTTTCGACAGGGCTTCGTCTTCTAGGGTTCCTGTATTCAGATGAACCAGAAGGGTTACGCTGTTGGTTACCTTTGCGGCTCTGGTGGTCGCGTTCATAGGCTTCGTAGCTAGGGCTACGGCTACGGCGGCGGTAATCGGGGGAACCATCGGATTCAGATGCGTACCGGCCGTTTTCCCGATCAGATTGGCGTCTCCGTTCCGGAATTTCGACGGTAGATGTCAGGCGGCCCATCAGAATTCGTTTTTCGCAAATTTTTCGAAGGATATCAGATCATCGCATTATAATGTTCATTAAAAAATTTATAATTAACCTAAAAAAAAAAGAATATATAATAGTAGGCCAAGCCTAACCGACCTTGTAAATGAGCCGAACATCTGAACTGGCAGCAGCCCAAAGATAACAGACTAGCCCAATTCTTATATAAGCCGGCATGATATGGGCCCATAGCCCCATTAATGAACCCTAACCAGGATTACCACATATTTTAAATGAAATGATAAACTACTAAAATAGTCACTTTTGTTTGTTTCAAGTTATATTTTAGTCACTTATGTTTGAAATGTTATGTTATCTTGTTGTAACATTTTAGTTATTGAGCCGTTAATTACAGTTAACGTTGTAACGGTAAGCTGGCGTGGCACGTTAAATCATCATTTTAAATGAAAATTTTAGGTTAAATTCTACAATTGGTCCCTATACATTTTTCATTTTGAGCAATTTAATTGTTTTCTTTATATTCTTTTAACTTTCTTTTTTTTTTCTCTTTATTTTTCATTCTCTTTTGTTTCTCTCTCTGTTTTCCTCCCTTCTTCATTTTTTTAGTGTAGTTTTTTCTATATTTTCCATTTGTTAAAGCTAATCTACAAGTTTGCATCACTCGAAAAAATTAAATTGTTCAAAAAAATAAACTATAGGGAATAGTTTTAACAAATGATAAATATAGAAAAACTACTTTAAAAAGATGGAGAAGAGAGGAAAACGGAGGAAGAAGCATAAGAGAATAGAAAATAAAGAAAAAAAAAAGGAAAGTTAAAAGAATATAAAAGAAAAAAATTAAATTTCTCAAAACGAAAAAAATTTGGAGACTGATTGTAAAATTAACCTAAAATTTTTGTTTGAAATGGTGATTTAACTTGCCACTCCAGTTTATTGTTACATCATTAACGACAATTAACAGCTCATTGACTAAAATATTACAACGCGATAATGAAAGTGACTAAAACATAACATTTCAAACATAAATGGCTAAAATATAACCTGAGATAAATAAAAGTGATTATTTTAATAGTTTACCTTATACGAAAAGCACAAATTTTTTTTTATGTCTTTCTAGATTACGGTTTCTTTGGAGCAATGTAATGTTTAGAGTGATGAAATACAATGATGCTTGAATCGAATTGGATTGGTTAATTATGATATTTGCTTGGAGATAGACATCAAACTAGTTGAATCAATTTAAAAATTTTGTTGAATTGGTTGAATCATATATATGTTTTTTAAATTTTATTATTTTATAATAATTTATTTAATCGAATTAGATGAACTGATTAAACTAATGAATCAGTAACTTAATCAGTTTGACTACCAATCTGGTTCTTAAAAACCTTTGTGCAATAGATTCTTTTGTTATCGATTTTCTTTTTCACTTGTATTTAAGCTTTATAAATTTGTTACTTATGAGTTAAAATACATATTTGTTTTGATTCAACTAAATTGATAATCTTTAGCCTCTCTATTATTTGATTATTGTAATTTCGACCCTTGTTATAATTCGAGTGATTAACGTCATCTTGTATGAATTAGTTAAGTTAAATTATGAATTTAAGTATCTTTTTAGGGACAAGATATATAGGAAAAGAAAGTTACTTTCTCTAAATTTAGTTCATTAATATAATATTAGAGACAGTTTTAGTTCTTTTCGGAATGAAGTCAGACATTGTTTTTTAGTGTTAAAATTAAATTATATATTTTGATAAGGGTTAAAATATAATTTTATCATATATTAATTAATATTTTTATAAATTTTTTAAAATTTAAATAAACATTTTATTTTAATTTTATACATTTTAAAAACATAAATGTGATTTTCCCATTTTAAAGGGGATAGCTCTCTTGTTGCTGCTGAGTTTGGATGGATAGTATGTTTATTTGTAGTTAGTATAAAAATAACGGTAATAGTAAAGAAACAAAAAATAAACTAAATACATAACCGCGCCTATCTAAACTCGAAAAAAATCTCTTCAAAGTTTTTTTTTTTCAGTCTAGAAATTTCAAATTATGGGATTTTTTTTAATAATTAAATAAATTTCATTCATATTTATGAAGAATGATAAAGAAAAAAGAGCGATAAAAGGCAAGATTTTCAATCATTTCTCATCAAAAAAATTAATATTTAATTAAGTCTACATTATCTCATCCTCTCTTATCTCTCTATCTGCAGGGCTGAGAGGATTAAAAACAAAACCCTGAAAACTACAAAGAAAACAAGAACAGGGCAATGTTTGGTTTATGAAGTTCAATCATTTTTGTAATTGAAAAATAATTTATCAAATGAAAATCCTCAATTCTCTTCTCCATCTAAAACCATTTCTTGGTATCGACACTCTTGACTGCAAAATGCTTTGTCACCTCTGCATTAACAAAGTAGATACAACAATGACCAAATTATTTATGCATTTAATCAAAGTTGGATTTCAAGGAAAACGAACCTGTAAATATAAATGTCGATTTTCTGTTGAAGATTCTTCATACATGTGAGACAAAAGCTGAGGAAATTATTACTCTCTGATAGTGCAGACTTGGGCCGAGTATTCGATATACTACGACAGCACTCCACGACGCAGTCATGGAAAATACGGGTGGTCTTGGGGTTAGGACCGTGAGATATCACGCATGTATAATCCTCTGATAGCTCCATAATTTCTTTAACTGGAAAACACCCGTTGAAGACCATAGGAGGATCCTTCATATGAACACTAGTATTGGGAGAGGTAAATGGTGGAGATGGTGTATGAAGATTCTTGGTTTTGGTCCCAAAATCTGGTGGGATTATTGGAATCTGAACCCTGAGTTCTGTCCCAAACAAAACCTTACAACTCTTGTGTGTGTCGATGATGGCAAGGCCGATACCTTTTGGTTCTATATTTTTTACAGGTGAGGAAAGTTTTGGGGATTTTGGATGGTTTATATCGTAGTGGAAGGATGATTTGTTATCGAGGATTGAACTGGGGCTGTTGAGAGCTTCGGTTTCATTGAGCTTTTTTGCAGTGAAAGATGGGATTTGGGCAATGAAATTCTTTTGGGAAGGTGATGTTGCCATTAAAGCTTGCTTGCTGGTCACTGATTTGGACCTATTCCTCAGCATAACTATCACTTATAAGGGAAAAGTCAAGAAAAAAATTTACCTGGAAATGATGAATGACACACACACCCCACCATGAGTTGCAAATTCCTCTGGCATTTTTTTTTTCTGGTGAAAACTTTACTGCAAATCCCTTTCAAGCCTTACACACAAATCTATGCAAGTTTTTTTAAAGTTTCAAATTATGGGAAATTGAAATGCTTCCTAAATGTTTGTAGCCTCCATGACAGAACTGTAAGAAAAGAAAGCACTTGGTTTTCCTATTTTTATTTTTTCCTCAGTTTCTTCGATCAAACTGCCTTCAACAATGACAAGAATCAATACCATCATAATAATACCCCAACGTGCAAAGCACATGGTTAAGAACAGGCACGATCAACTGTTCACTGCTCTGCAATTTTACTCTATATATCTATATCATGAAACCAAAAGTGCTTTTACCTTATTTATAATCTAATATTTATATTAAATCATTTAAAATTTATTTCAAATGCAATAATTATTATATTTAAATGAGAAACTTTTTGCAATTCCTATGAAATGGAAGCCATCACCAAGTAAATGGAAAGATTATTATAAGCTTCTCTCTCTTTCTCTCCCTTATTTCTGAACCTTTAGTTTCAGTTAGTGGCAGTGGGGCTGTCTCTCATTCTTGACATGGATTTAACCCTGCAAAACCGGCACGAAAATATTCAGAACTTTGCAAAAGAGATAGAAAAGGTAAGAAAGGAGGAGGAAAAAGCTTTTAGCTTAAAAGGGTAAGGGTTTTGTCATTGCGTGGAGCCTTTTTGAAAGAGCAAGAAGGAGAGGTGAATGCAACTATGCATGATAATTAATGGCCTTTTTTGCAGTAAAAGCCTGCAACAATTTCCTTCTTCTTTCGTCTCTCTGTGTTGTATATAAAATGAACTGCAGTGATTTTTGTCGTTTCCTGATTCAAATTGTAAGTGCAGGTTTTTAAGGATTAATTACATCAAATGCGTCTCTAAATTCTAATTTAATTTTCAAAGTATAGTATTATATCATTTAGGTCCTCACTTGGTCAGCTTAGATTTTCTAAATGCTAATTTGAGTACCACGTGGAACATATTTGTAAATACATGCATGTTTATTGTATGGGCAACTTCCATCTAACATGTTAAGTGTGAAACAATAAGTAAAAACGTGTTTATAATTTAATCAATAAATTTTAAAAATACTCCATGTCAAATTTGAACTTATATTTACTGTTCAATCTTAATTTATACTAGAAATCTTATCATACGTGTACGTGTATAGAAACTACAGATTTAGAACATAAATATGTGTTTAAAAATAATAAACAATCAAATGTATGATTTGAAACTAATTAATCATAATAATACATGAAATATATACGATATTAAAACAAAAATAGATTAAATTATGAGTAAAACAAAATTTAAACACATAAATACATCAGATAAACAATGCTAAATACACTACAATTATTTATTATGGTTTTGTCATCAATTGCGAGTTAGTGTCGAGTTAATTTGTGACACCAACTTAATTAACAATATTATTAAGATATACAACTGGTGGAGATAATAACTTGTTTATATTAAAAATATAATGTATAAAAAAGATAAAATAAAATTTTGATTGAGTGGTAAATTTAAAATTATACTAATTCAATTGACGAGAGTTCAAATATCACTATAGACATATTTTTATTGGTTTTTGTTAATAATCATTTAATTACATAAGGATATTTTTGTAATTTTTTAATCGAGTTGGTATTTAGTTAACCCGTGACACTAACTTAATTAATAATTTTATTAATAGTATAGAAGTTAAAGATTCACTTAAATAGTGGTTGGAAACTTGGGATTCTAGAATTTAGATTTGGATTTCTAAAATATAAAGTAGTGTAAGTTGAGTAGTAAATTATTTAGAAATGTAATGTCGATAATTTCTCAAATATATATTATATTGAATTCCAATTAACTTATCCATTTAGAGATGAACCCAAGGGGGGTTGGCAGGCCCGACTCTCTATAAAATGGAAAATTGTTATTTTGGTCTTTTAAAAATTTTTAAAATTTTAAATTAGTAAAGATAAATTTATACTTTGACCTCCTAAAAATTATGAAAATTTAATTTAATCATTTAAAAATTATAAGATATATACTATTAAAAATTAAAATTTCATTTCGGCCCCCTAAAAAAATTTTCTCACTTCGCCCTTATATCCATAATATATACATTTCATTCTAACCCTTTATGTCATAATGAAATCCAAATTGTCAAAACCAAAATCCCAAACGGAGCACTGAAAAGTTTTGAAATTTAAAGATCAATTTAAAATTTAATCCATAAATTGAGGGCTTATAATAAAATTAAACCCGGATATTAATGATATTTTTGATTAAAAATGCCTTTTAAATAAAATTTTTATTTCAATTTCATGAGAAAAAAAATAAAAATAATATCGGAAAAAATTTTATCCCATCTAATTTAATTCGAATGAATTTTAAATTTAATCGAAATGCGATGTAACGTAAAAGGAAGGGGTTTTTAGAGTACCATGTGTGTTTGTGTTGAAAGCATTCATTTGATTGGTGATCCAAGAAATGTTGGATAGGAGTGTAACTAATTTATTATATACCTTTGTTTTTGCCTATGTTTATGCTTCTTAAATCTTAATCCCGGGATATAAATGCGATTATTATTCAAAATTATTTATTTTGGATTCTTGTATATGTTTTTTTACAATGTAAGTTACTAATAAATGCAGTTTTGGAAATTGGTGACACGTGTCAAGTTTCGCTATAAGAATATGAGTTTTACATTTATATTGATGTGAGTTTTATAAGAAAAGGAGGAGTTATTTGAAAACAACATTGTTAATTTGTTTTGATCTTTATTGTTGAGTTGAAGCTAAGGTTCGGAGTTCATGCAGAAGATTGTTTCATATTTTAGATAAATATTATGGACTTACATGTTGATTTCTGAAAGAGTAAGTTTATTTTATGTGCGTAAATAATAAGACGAGAAAGTAAGGTGTTGTATACATATTTTGATATATTCAAATATTTATATTATTTAAGGTTTTTTATTATTATTTTATATTATCAGTCCCCAAATTCCACATCAAAGCACACAAAATGAAAAGCACAAGTATGAAATGTGCAGAGAACAAGACAAGCAGAGGCCCAAAATCTTATCAAACATCATCCAAGAAAATAATTCAGTCTTTTGTCTAATGGGGCCCATTTCTGTAGGAGGTGGGCCCTCTGAAAATTATCGTTAGGAATCCCTATTATTTATAAGCTGGGGTTTTATGTAATTTTCTGTAAAATTAACTTTAGGGATAGACGTTAGATCGAATCGAGTAAATTTTTTGAAAAAATCAAGTTGAAGAGTCTTATTTTATTATAGTAATTTGATTTTATAAAATAAAATTTGAGTTGAATCGAATCGAGTGAAATTGTTCAAGTTAACTTTAAAAAAAATATCAAATTAAAATTTGTTACAATATAACTAATTATATATTAGAGTACATAAATTTGAAACCATATTTATTTGAAATTTTTTTAAAGCAAAATAAAAAAAAGATACTTTAGTATGATAAACTTGAATAATTAATTAACTTATTTAAGTCTCGAAAATTATTTATTTTAAATTTTTTTAAAAAATTAACCTTCTTTATATATTCTTTAAGATTTTTTTTTTAAAATTGTAATTTTTTAAAAATATAAATTTTGGATTTTTTATAAATATATTTTAATAATATCGTTGGAATGAATGATGAGTAAATTTAGAATCAATAAACCCAAGTAGTGGGCGAAGCAATGATTTAAGTCAAGCAGGAACCTTTTGCCACTGTCCCTTTGCTAACCCTCTTCCCCTGATCTGATTCTTTCCCTCTCTCCCACCATCCCTCCCCTACTCCAAGTCTCTCTTTCTCTTCCTCTCGAAAATCATTAAGTTTGCTGCTTTGGCCATCAATAAGTGATCGAATTTATTAATTCAAATTCTCTTCTTAATTCCAGGGCTGGGGTTTCTCAATGAGGAATCATTGTCTCTATGCTTTAAAAAATCCCAGATTTCGTGGAATTTTCAATGGATTATTTTCTTTGATTCTGATTTTCCTATTCTATACCTGGGTTAATTTCTTAAGAAACCCTCAATTCGCAAGTCGTCTCTGCTTATTAACTTTGTGACTCAAGGACCTGGTTTCACTAATGGGTATGATCATTGTAGTGTTATTCGTAGAAAAATTAGTGAACTTGATGCAGATTCATCAAATTTAGCTGATAAGAATGCTCAAGAGAATGATTTGAGCGTAAGCTCGAGCAACCCTGCTTTGTTTATGGATTGTTTGATCATAAAGGTTTTGCTAATCCATTTGAGTTCTTGAAAGCTCATCCCCAATGTTCTTCAGATGGATTCTTGGATTACATTAAGTTTTTCTATTGTGGTTGCAAAGGATTTAGGATAGTAGGGTATGTGGTATTAGGTGTTTGGCTTGCTGCTTTGTTTTATCTGTTAGGCAACACGGTAGTGAATTACTTTTGTTGTTCATTGGAGAAGCTTTCACATCTGCTTAGGTTGCCTCCAACTATTGTTGGGGTTTCACTCCTTCCACTCGGAAATGGGGCACCAGATGTGTTTGCCAATATAGCTGCATTTTTTGGGGACAAATACAGGTGAAGTGGGTCGTAATGGTGTGTTGGGTGGTGCAGTTTTTGTTAGTTGTGTTGTTGTAGGGACTGTCTCCCTCTGTGTAGTAGAGAAGAGGATCCAGATTGATAAACGACGCTTTATTAGAGAATCAAAGTAGGGGGAGGGATGGTAAGAGAGGGGGTAAGAATCAGAGTAGGGGAAGAGGGTTAGCAAAGGGACGATGTGGGTGGGCGGGGGGAGGAAAAGCATAAGAGTAGGAGGGATGGTAGGGAAAAGGGAGAGGGATGGGAAAAAGAGATGGAAAATGGAAGTCTGTAACGGAAAATGGTAACTCCGTTACAAACATAACGAAAAATAATTAGTTGTGACTATTTTGTTATTTTTTAAAAGTTGAATGATCGAATTGAAACTTGAGTAACTATTTTGTCAACTATTTCAAAGTTGAGTGACTATTAGTATAATTTATCCTTTAATTAAAAATAAATGTCACATTCGATCGAAAGAAACTGGTGAATGTAAAAAACACATCAATTTTGCATTTAAGCCATAAAATAAGTATATGTCCCTACTTATTACTAGAATGTATATTTGTTAGATTAGACATCCATCAACCAAAAAAGGCTATAATGGAAAGCTTTTGCAATGCCTTAAATAGAATGGGAGATTCCCATATAACTAATGTTACATGTACCAACATTTTACACTGAATCACTGCTTGCTTTTCCTATCATTTCTTGTTCGCTTTCTGAACTCTCGTTTCTCATCAGAATATTGCTTCTTAATTAACAAATTGCACATTGCTGTTTTTACAGCATCTGCTGCCGCCAAGAACACCTTTTCATCAACTGAAATGCTTCCTTGCAACTTCTCTAGCAGTTTAGCTCCACCGGGTATTTCACTATCCACCAACACAGCTGGTTCCTGCTCTGAAGCGTCGGGACTCTTTTCCTCAAAACCAGAGATGACTTTCACTCGAGACAAAGATGAAACGTCGGAACCTCGCAACTTAGAGGCACCTGTTACCATCCATAATAATCCTCCAGATATACTACTACCAAGGCTTGTAGGAACGAAATTCTCCCCAATGATCGAGACCACCTGCCAAAATTGGAAGTAATCCAGGAAATAATTGTTAGCTGTGCATTTCACTAAACCAGGAAGTTCGGATACATTCAGAGAATATCCATATCATATTATAACAAAGCTGAGATGGATATGCAAAATGCATGCTAGTATGATGTCAAGCAAAAGTAATGGAACTGGTAACTGGTCTTCCGAGGCATGCAAGTTAAGTATTCTGTTGTGTATATTGTTGTTAAAGTTGCACTCTTACCTTCATTACAGAAAGAGTCCGAGATGACAGGTCGCAGCTCAACAACATTATTCCTCGCAGACTACAAAGAACAGAATTACTGTTATGATAATTAACTGAATGTTTGGACCATTGAAGGAGAAGAGTAACAAGCATATAGGATACTCAGAATCTGACCTTTGAATGGCTACTGCAATAAGGGTACAACCCGGAATTGTGCATATGTCAGTAACAGTTGAACAGTTTCCTTCTGTAGTATCAGACTCAAACTGAGCCTTCAGTAAAGAAGTAAAAGTAAAACAAAGATAAAGGGGTTAACAGCAAAACTAAAATTAGAAACAGTATTCTCAAACTTTCAAAAAACCATTTTTCCTTCTAATGAATGGCACCCCAAAACTGTGAAACCAGACCATTTTTGATATATTTTGGAAGATGGAAAAGAATTAAGTTAATGCAAACATTAAATGTTATTTTTCGTGCGAGGGAAAAGGAAAGAGAGGCCAAGGATCTATGGACAACAGAGGTGAATGATATTTTCCTTCCCCGAAACATCATCAGTCATGAGAGATACCTTTGCACCAACTGCACAAGTATCAAGGAGGGATCCAGATATAATATCCCACATGCGAACCTGAAGAAGAATACAAGTTGATTGTTTGCCGAAATTTCAACTCGAAAACTTAGAAGAAGACAAAGAAAAAACAACTTCACAGATTACTCAAACAGCATTCTTAATACTCACAGTGGAATCACCGCCACCAGACACAAGAATACCCTGCGGAGAATCTGGAGTGCAAATGAAGGCAAGGCAGGAAACAAATCTGTACGCAATGAAGTTAAATGAGCACCTACCTTTGATTATGGAAATAGAGATTTATATATTCTCAGATAAAAAAATGGACATTTAAGTAAATCGTGATTACTCAAAAGAGTCAACAGGTAGAAAATCAACCTACGAGTCCTTGACTAGGAATCAAGTAAATTCAAGCATCTATTGCTTCTTAATTCAGCACAAGTTTCAAGCATACTATTGCTTCTTAATTCAGCACAAGTTTTTCTTCAAAGGTAGTGTTTTAAACCAAGTAATGGTATATAGTACCCTTTAATATGGACAATATCAAAGCAATGCAACAGAAACATGTAATCGTAAAAACTCACTCACTCCGTATGACCAAGACAAAAGCTTTGAACCTCATGAGCTCCATCTAATGGCTTCTTGGGAAACACTGTAACCTGCCGATAACAAAGTAAACATGTAACATTGGTGCTTATCAAGCGAACAACTATCATGGTTATAGAAACTAGAAAGGTTAAGGCATGATGGCTTACACGAATTTTAAAATCTCTGTCGGCACTGACAATAAAATGTCCATCAGGTGAAAACTCCTGCAAATAAGACAGGATAATAATTTGGAAACTAGCAAGCAAACCATGCTAAAGCCAGTTAAAGGGGAAAGAACGAAAAACGGTGGATATCAAGAATAAGATTGCTAATCAATTACCAGGCTAGTAATGATACTACAATAATGAGCAAGCAATGGCACTGCCTTCTTGTTAAGAGGAGCTTGAGTTTCATCAACCCCTGGAAGATCCACTACCCAAACCACTCCAAATTTGTCAGCAAAACAAACATGAAGACCATCATTGCTTATAGCAACTGCACTCACTCTCTTCTCAGAACACCTGTCATACATCATATTCATAGTGCCTCACTAAACTGAAGCAAAAATTTCCCCCCAAAAAGGAAAGTTAAGTGTTTATGAACTTACACAGTAGCAATACAGCGCCAAGACTCGGTAGACCAAACCTTGACAAGCTTGTCATCTCCAGCAGATACAAAGAGTTTCCCATTTGCTCCATATTTAATACCTCTAATTGAATCATTATGTGAAGCCCCGCCTGCCTCATCCACCAAAATCACAGCACAATCTTCTCTGCCAACGCCCAATATTTTCTTTTAAAACTACAATATTCATTTCTTTATGTTCCTTTTGGAAACATAGGTTTTAAAATTTGGATTTGGATTTCATTTTATTATAGAAATAGCAAGAGTGTAATGCATATATTATAGAGAAATTAGTTGAGATTCAATATATTATATATTTGAGAAATTATGGTGAATATTACATTGCTAACTATTCTGCCGCTCAATTTACACTATTTTGAAATTAAATTCTAAATTCTAAAATTCAACTTTTCGAGCGCTACCTATTTGAGTGAGCAAAAAATCAACTGAATATGACAGCAGGAAGAGAAGAGAAGGGAAGATGAAAGGCTTACAGGAGATTGAAGAGACGAAGATCCGACCCAACAGCGACTGCAACTGAGTTCCGGGTCGGGTGGACGGAAATAAGGGCGGGTGCGACCTCCATGTGTTTATTGTTTTGCTCAGATTCTTCCATTTGAGAATCTTCGTGTGTATTGTTGTCATTTTCACACTCTTCGATCCGAAAATCCTCCATTTGTGCTCCTTCCATTGAAAGGTTTCTTGTTATTTTTTTTAGGGTTTTAGTTAATGCCGGCTAAACGGTTTAAGGTTCCCAGTGGAATTTCAAGTTATTGGGCTTTTTGGTTCTTCTTGGGGCCGACTGTGACCAAAGTACCAATTTTTTTTTTAAATGCAAAACGTGTTATCATATTGGTTTTTTTTTTTAAATATTAGGTCAGTTTGGTTTATGATTTTAATAGAAATGACTAAAATGATAGAATTATATAACGTGGAGTTTAAATTGAAAAGTTTTTTTATTTTAGGTGCTTAAATTAAATTTTTTTTATAGTTGGATGACTATCTGTGTAATTTACCTAAACTTAAAACAAATGAATAAATACATAAAAAATTAATATTTAAACTAGTAATAAATACAATTATTTATTATAGTGTTGTCATCAATCCAAAGTTAGTGTTGAGTTAATTTGTATCATTATCTTAATTAATAATATTATTAATATATACAATTGATGGATGTAATAAAGTGTGCATAATAAAATTAAAATGTATAAAAATATAAAAATAAAATTTTAATTAAGTGATATATAAGGTTTTGTCAACCTAATTAGCATAGGTTCAAATATCATTATATGTATATTTTTATTGCTTTAAATAAAAAGAATTAAAAGTAACCTAAAATAATATATTTTATAATAAAAAGCATTAATAAACATAAAACAATAAAAGAATTACAAAAGGTACAAAATTTTTTATTGAAAACTGAATTGATGGAAACAGGTGGAAGGCTACAAGTTTCAGAATCCATAAATCGGTTGTGAATGTGATGTTGTCATGTTGATTAGGGTTGGGTTTCATTTTATATCATTCATGAATTATTTCTTTTAGTGAATGGGAACAAAAACTGTAGTCATATAGCAATGGAGTCTCATATTTCCATTAAGCATACATCACAAAGCAGGAATACCAATGGCTACTGTCTACTAGTAGGTAAAGAAGCTCCTGGTTCACATAAAATGCTTAATATAAGGCGATAATCGATACGTATGAAGCAATGAGCAGAGTGAAGAGAGCAAGAGCAAGCGGCTTTTCCATGATACTTCCATTTGATATGCTGCCTTCTTTTGTAGGGACTGTTTTAGACCCAGTTCCTGCATATTTTTTCATGTGTTCATAGGATACCATTACCACCAAAGCATAGAGATTAAGCAGATAAATATAATGTGACAAGCTTTAAGTTCTGTCTACCTGAAGGAATGCTTGGGATCGATGATGTAACCGATGTGTCAGGCGTCTCATCGGAACTATCAGCTGAAGAAGGACTTACTGCAGAGCTCACAGGGGGAGATGCTGGACCGTTGCCAGCTGCTAAACAATCAAAATTTACTTATGTCAAAGATATTTTATGTTATCTTTCTTCGGGAATACTTTATGTTAAACTTGACCTTACCGTTACACCTGCTAACAGGTGGTGTTTGCACATTGCAAGCACCAGGGAGTGACAGAGCTCGAGTCTGGTTGATGGTAACACCAAACGATGAGCCCCCACCATTGAGCACCGAGCAAAGACACTGAGGCTGAGATTGAACTACGCTCGAAAGCTGAGAGCAGCAAGTCGATGATGGGGTCATTGTCGAGTTCGACGTAATGTAGTTTAAACACGGGGCTAAACCCAAGAGCACGCTGGTACAACCTGACTGAGCCATGGCTTTGTAACCACAAAGCATGGTCACAAAAACCAGGGCAAGGCCCAACTTGACATTTTCTAAAGCCATTTGGAGGTTCAGTATGTAGCAAGGAGATGTTTGTGTCTTCCCAAAAGGGAATTGTAGCACATATATAGCACCTTTCATGGCAAAAGATCATCCTATTAGTTGCATTTCGGTTGGCCAACTTTTTCTAAATAGGGGTGATTTGGTTTAACAGTTTTAAGAACCTCAACCATACTTCCATGGCAAGTCTTTAGAATAATAACATATTTACACTGCTACTTAAAACAGCTAAGCTTTAGTTTCTTAAACGAAAGGGGAAATAATGGTAGCCCAAGTCTAGAATCCGTTGGCCAGAATGGTTGACGTTAAAAAATTTTCCACTTTCCAGCGAAAAGTGATGTCTTCAGAACCATATCACTTTTAAAGGAAATGTCAAGAAGAGTGCCAATTGACACCTTGTTAAGATCATCCCTTAATCCTCAATCCCATTTCCCAGTTATCAAATAGAAGAAAAAACTCATGGTTTTTATGTGACTCATATTTAAAAGCTTCTTCTTAGATGAATGTAAATTTTACACTTTTGAAAAATTTAAATAAAAAAGGAGTTACAATAATTTTTCAACCTCATAAGATTGATTAATCCAATTGATTAAATCGATCCAGTAGATAACTTGAAATCAAATTAAAAAAATTCAATTGAATTTATTTTTTAAAATTTTTTTAAGTTTGATCATTTAAAATTAAAATAATTTGATAAAAAACTAAATAAAAAAAATATGGAAAATAATAAGTAGACAAGAGTTACTTATCACTTAATGAAGAATAGTTTTAATTTTATTTATTTATTTTAATATTATATTATCTTATAAAAATTTTACATTTAAAATTTAATTTTTTTTGTTTAAAATAAAGTGAAATATTTAAAAATTAAGAGTAGAATATATTTTTTTATAATTTAAAATCTATATTTATCATACATTCTAATTAATTTTAAATAATATATCAAACAAATTTTAAAACTTAAATTCATTACTTAAATTTTCAATACTTAATTTTAACATTTATTTTTTCAGTTTATCAAATAGCACCTAAATATTTGCATTTGTTTTTTTATTTAAAATTTTCAAATAAACTTATTAATTTAATACATTATCATATTATCAAATTCAATATGTATTTTATTTTTACAACTGAAATTTTTAATTATTTTAATTTTTAATATTTTGAATAAATTTTTTTAATATTTTTATTTCCTTTAATATAATAAAAATTTTATATAATTATATATTAATTAATCAACATATTTAAATAAATATATGAATTTGTACATATATTTTAGTAATTTTAATATTTTTAATTATTTGTTAAATTTTCAAATACGTTATAAATTTCATTACATACAAATATTATTCTAAGAAAGAAAATTTAGTAAGAAAAAAAATTGAAAATGATCTCTATAATCTGAAAAGATTGTTAAAACTCTTTTAAAAGAAATTTAACAGAGATTCTTGAAAAGAAAACTCAAAAATAATTTATTAACTCAAAAGAGAAGTTAAACAATAATGATTTGTGTGATTTGTGTACAATACAAATGCCTGTATATATGCTAGCTAAATAAAATTCTTAAGTATACTAAAACTCTAATTAATCTAAAGAATAAATAGTTTTAAACTAAACTTTTTTGTTGACATAAAACTCCTAAATAATTTAAACTACTTAATAATTATTAAAAATTTGGAATAATTAAATAATAAATACAATATATATTGAATTCCTATGTAATAAAATAATAAAAATTTCCGTCATAATCATTTCCAGAAATTTTGTTCGCGCACTCTTTATTAAAATGATTATAACTTGAGCTCCCGAACTTGAAATCGAGTGATTTAAAGTGCGTTTCAAAGCAAAGAGATAGATCTTCGAATGCCATGAGACATTTCAACCCAGAAATGTTTGGATCCCATCCAAAAAGTCATCGAAATTTTGCTAATTTTTCAAACGTGAAAATTGACAGTTTCGATGAATGAAATTTAATAAATTTCACTCCATTCGTGTATTTATCAACAACGGCCATGATTCGGTTAGAATATTGTTTGACAGTTTCAGACTCCTCCATTTTTAGGTTCTCAAAATCCTTCCTCAAGTTGATAATTTGTTGCTGACTTATCTTGTCTATACCTTAAAACTATTCCTTTAGTTTATCCGAAACTTGCTTTGGAGTCTCACATGTTATAATTCTAGTGAAAATTACATCAAAAACATCATTTTGAAGACATGACATTGCCTTGAATTTTTTAGCATGATCATCACTATACTGTCTAATTTGTGCTATCGTTGGATTAGTTCTTAACGGTGATGACTCTACATCCCCATTCACAATCTCTCATAAATCATAAGCTTGTAGGTAAATCTTCATTTTGACTACCCAAATATGATAGTTTTCATCGTTAAAAGATGGTGGTGGAGGAGGTGTACAGCTAGTTGAAGACATTTTTACCAAAAAAAAAGTAAATAGAGGTTGTTTTTTTTTTTTTTTAAAAGGCCCTCAAAGATGATTGATTCTAGATATCAATTGTTGGGTTTTTTTTTATTTTTTTATTTTTTATTTATAGAGGAAGAAAAGAAAACAAGGAATAAATTTAACAATAAAATGTGACTTGCTATTTCGTTTGTCTACTTCTTTTTGCTTACAAAGTACAACTTTAAATAAGAAAATTATCAACTACAAGTTGACAAGTCTAAATACATGAATTCACTCATTGGATTATTTCTGTTTAATTAGCATCGATTACATTAACCTATCAAATTAAAAATAAATAAAATAATCTAACAACTTTTCTGAACAAGTTGACAACTTGTTAGCTTGTATTAAAAGTTTTAAGACTGTTCGCAGCATTGTAGTTCACATGTCAAGATAACTCGCATCTTGTGTGTTCGCGAATCTATTCATATTTGGACATTTTGCCAAATAGTTTGATAGCTAATAGTTCACCTTCTTAGCTTACACTTTGACTATTCATCATTTTGGCTTGCACTTAGACTGATTGCCATTTTGGCTTACACTTTGGATAATCTAGCACTTTGGCTTACACTTTGGACTATTCGTAGTCAGGGGCGAAGCTAGGGGGGCTGGCATGAGCCCCAGCCCCCCCTAAAAGGTGAAATTTTTATTTGTCCCTTAAAATTTTTTAAAAATTTTAAATTAATAAAGGTAAAATTGTACTTTGGTCCCGTTAAAATTATAAAAATTCGATTTAATCCTTTACAAATTATAAAGATATAAATTATAAAAATTTAAAATTTCATCCGGCCCCCTTAAAAAACTATTATGGCTTCGCCCCTGTCCGTAGTGCTGCATGGTTGGCCAACTTTCAACAAATGTCCTTACACCTGCTCCATTAACATTGTCATTGTATGGTTTAACTAAAGTAATTATTTTTGTTTTGGCTGTTGAGTTAGATGAGAGCTTTTCTTCTTCCATACTTGATTTGGATTAGTTAAGCTAATATTTTGCAAGAAACAATTAAGGAAACTGAGACTGGGAGAGTCCTTCCATTGATTCTTATTGATTAAACAAATTCAAGCAATGTAGTACAGCAACACTCTTCTTATTGGAAAACAATAATCATACCCCCAAAAAGAACATCAGTCATCAATCAACTCTATAACTCAGAATTTGGCCACGGTTGCAATGAAGATAAGGTAGATAACTGAATGAAGGGAGGCTCTTGCGATGCTTGCATCGGACAATCCAGCGTTGATCGATGGGACCGACTTAGATCCTGTTCCTACATATTTATGAATCAATAACATGAAAACATGTCCCTTAATCATGTCATAATATATGAACTTCTGTTTTCTTGGTATAGTTTGATGACCAGAACAGTACAAATTATGTGTGTACCTGAAGGAATGTCTGATGCTGATGGTGTAATGGCACTGGCACCCTCAGATGGTGAACCAGAAGGAGATGCTGCTGGTGCAGTTGAAGGTGTTCCAGATTTTCCACCTGGGAAAATTTATATAGTTGGTATTGTAATCATATAAGCATAAACCAAAAGTTAATGAAGAGCTCACCATTACACTGGCTAAGTGATGGAGTTTGAACCTGACAAGAACCAGGGAGATTTAGAGCAAGGGTTTGGTTTATAGTAATCCCCAATGAAGCCCCGATGCTGAGCATGGAGCAAACACATTGCGGAGATGATTGAACGACCGTCTTCAGCTGCGAGCAGCAAGCAGATGATGGGGTGGACGTATTTCCAGTAATGTAGTTAAGGCATGGGGTTAAGTTGGTGAGTGCCGGAGTGCAGCTTTGAGCATTGGCTCCTGCCCATAGCATTTCCATCAGGGCTAGAGTTAGACATATTTGAAGTCCTATTGAAGCCATTGCTTGGTGTTTCAACTTTTGTCTGCGTATAGGCACTGGCGAAAGTCAAATTGTTTGATTGGATTTGGAGACTTGGGGTTTACTTCTTGAGTGAACAAAAAAGAAACAAACCACTGAGGTTATATAATAAAGTGAGGAAAATAACAAATGGATTTGGTATATTCAGATGACCAACTCTTACTAATTATTCAGAAGCATAACCAATTAACCAATCTATTTTTCCTATTTTCTTTCTAGAACCTTCTATAGCTACAATGAACTCAACTAAAATGGAATTAAACTAGGATGGAATCCTTTTTTACTAAAATAAAGATTATCATAAATTAAAATATGGTTCGGTATAAAGCAGGATTACATTATTTTCCTCCCGGTAGATATCAAAAGCGGATTGAACTGTTTCTTTTCCATTCATAAGACTTGAACTAGATAAGCTCCTTAACCTGCAAACTTTGGTAACCAATTTGTTGATTCAAAAAATAAACCATAACCATGGTTATAATTCATAGGTTAAAAAGTGTTTTAAATTCCTGTACTTTTCGTACATTTATAATTTTAAAAAAATATGAGTTCAATTGTTAATCCTGATAATTTTTTTTTAAATTGAAGTTTATTATAATTTTATTATTTTTGTTGCATGTATTTTTTTTAATTTTAAAATATCACACTAACGAATTTGATAGAATAATTTTAAAGTAAAATTAATAATTCAACCTAAATTTTAAAATTTTAAAAATATATAAACTAAAATTTAAATTTACGACCTGTCTCATATTTAAAATTAATTCATGAAACCTTGGTAAGATTGTGGGAGATAGTTATGGTTTACTTGTATACTACTAACCATTAAAACAAAAAGCATTTCAAATGGACCATGTACTGCTTGACCATTGGTGACGATAACATGCCTACCCTTGTTTTATGTGATAGTAGGAAGAAAGGGCTGCTATGGCAGCCAAAATGAACCGAGTTGTTGATGAATATAATTAAAAAATAATAAAAAGAGGAAAAATATAATGGCAAAAATCCAAGAGTTACAACTAACACGTAAAACTACCTACCATGAGCTGCCTTTGGTTTCATCATATCATAAAAAAAATTTACTTCATTGATGAAATTAGTTTAAAGTAGTTGAACTCCAAAACCCACTTCAAAGCTGCCTGTTTTCTGCTTGAACCTTCTCAAAGGTTCAAACTATAAATCTTTCCTAATTCCATGGCTTTACCATTACTCCAAGCTCTTTCAAAATCACTGAGAAAGTCATGGAAGGTTTCAAGGTTCTTCACCTCATTGCAATACTATCAACCCTTTCGATGGTTTCGGTTAATGGACAGATTTCTACAGCCTGCACTGCCTCAATGATCTCCAACTTCACCCCATGCTTAAATTTTATTACTGGGAGCAGTGGGAATGGCTCATCATCACCAACACAAGGCTGTTGTGGTTCATTGAAGTCGCTTATGAGCACTAGCATGGATTGTGCTTGTCTTATTATTACTGCTAGTGTACCTTTTCAATTGCCCATAAATAGAACCCTGGCACTTAGTCTGCCTCGAGCTTGTAACATGGGTGGTGTACCAGTGCAGTGTAAAGGTGCAGAGCTTGATTTCTCTTGGTTTTATATTATAACTTCGACTAATTAGTCTGCCTCATATAAAATCCTTCAGTTTTCAATGAGATCAGTTACTCATTTCTTGCATTTTGCAGCTTCTGGCACTCCTCTACCAGCTCCAGGTGACGTTTTTGAAGTTTTCTTCTACATATTTACAGGATCATGTTCTAATTCCCCTTTTTAAATATGCATCAAACGATGATGTTGATAGGTGGCTAAGATGAGTGGTTCACCCTGTGTAGGACAGGGCGGAGAGCTGTTTAGTAGGGTGGTCAGAGTAAGAGATAGGGAGGGGAAGATAGTGCTTGGAGTTCGGTAGTAAGAAAGGAGATGTAGGTTGCTTGGCTTTGATCTTAGGCCCTGAGTCTTATATACATGTCGTCTCTTGTCTTTAGATGTCACATGTCGGGTCACTATTGGTGAGTCAAGGGCAAGCAATCAAATGGTCTAGTGTCATAGGCTTAAGTAAAGTGATGCTACGACATGTCATATGTTATCTCAAATAGAACATTGTAATAGTTGAAATTTAATGTGACGGTTAATAAATGGGCTCCGCTTGTTAAGCAAATTATAAGGCAAATGATTCTTATGAAGAGTTCCTCTAAGGATTTGCATGTACTACTCATGGGCATTTTTTTTAAATAAATGCTTGGTGGTCTATTCGTACTGCTTGGGGACTTAGCCACCCGGAGGAGTGTAACACATAAGGTTAAACAATATTGTGAAGTGTATCAACAAGGAACGCTTTCACCTATAATCATGTATTCATTGGTTACATTAACATAAACTAATCCGAACAACATTTTTGGCAGGCCCAGTTCCCTTTCTACTTCCACCAACTTTGGCACCAACAGCCGCGTCTCCCTTAAGTCCAGGAGGTGAATCTCTAATCACAGTATTTTCATTACCATAATCCCACATTTTATGAAACAAGGAATTTATTTTTCTTAAAGGAAAATATTGTTGTTTCATTACAGCTTCCAAAGCTTCAACACCAGAATCTGATACTCCCCTGGACCTAGCACCTGCATCGCCACCAGAAGCTCCCTCGGCCACAATGAATCCTGGGATTAGACCAGTTTTACAGCCATCGGCATCTACTCCATCTTACGTTTCCCTTCCATTGGTACTCACACTATTGATTGGTACCACAATTTTCAAGTTCAATTAAAGTCCAAATTGTGTTCTGCATTATTTGTTGTTTTAAAGTCCCTTTCTCTGTATGTGAGTTTATTTGACATTCATTTGAATTGTATCTTCAACATTAAATAAATATATTTAGCATTAAGGAACATGAACGCCTAGTCAAATTAAACAATATTACTTGGGAAACAATCCATGCACAATGGCACAACCTAAGTACTTATCCAATGGTGATGGTGAGTTCTCACATTATCCAACAATCCCCTTAGAAAAAAGAAAAATATTTTAAAACGATAGAGACATAATTCTCCATGATGCATTTATCAAACAAATAATATGGTTTCTTCTATCGATAATCAAGAGACAAATATTTAATCCACAACCAAATGCACCTCACCCTCATCTATCTTGTGAAGATTGGTGATGCATGTAATCAGTGTAATAGGGGCTTGCCATAGCCTGCCAAAAGGATGTGGACAAAGTAATAAATGAGGGAAAATTTTATTTTTTTTACTATAAATTTGTGTAGATTAAAATATTAAGTGATTATACTTAATTTTTTATTTCTTTGAGGTTTAGTTTGTTTTTTTAATCTTATATAATGTTTAAATTTGAGATTCAATTTACATATTTTATTTTTTATATAATTTGATTTTTATTTTTATTTTTATTTTTATAATGTTATTAGTTAGTTTAAATATATAATATTGTTAACTATTTCAATCAAAATGTTTGTCTATTTTTCTTAAGAACAATATTTTAACTAAAGAATTATTTTATCACGAAGAGTTTAAATAAATGGTTTTTTTTAATCCACATAAACATTTTTAATGTTATTTTTATTATTACATTAGACCTAAATATTTCAAAAACTAAAAGTAAAATTAAAGTATAATTTAAACTTTGAACTTGTGTTTCATAATTTGACACAAATAAATAATCAATTAAATACGAAACGAGAAAATCATATTAACTAATCAATTAAATATTTGTTTTCACACCCTTAAATATAACCCAAAATAACTCAAATCCCAATTGACACAATGAATCACCAACAAATAAAAATACAGTGAACATGGATCAAACATGTGACCTTTAGATCTTGAGTCTAACGCTCTCCCAATTGAGCTATCTCCACACATGTATGATCAACATTTTTGCACATGTAAGTTAGTTTTTTAAAATTAATAATAAAAATAAATAAAAATATATTTAATATTTAAAAAATAAATTAAAAATTTAAAACTTAAAATATACATTAAAAATATTATAAAACTAATAATAAATTTGAAAGGTCATATTTTTAAAATATTTAAATGTTTTATATTATTAAAAAAATATATTTAAAATTAAGAATAAAAAATAAAATAAATAAATAAATAAAATAAATAAGGATTAAGACAATATTTAAAATTAATAATAAATAAAATAAATTAAAAAATTAAAAAAAGACAAAAGAAAAATAAATAAGCAAAATAAAATAAGAAAAAAATAAAAAACTTAAAAAAATAAAAAAGAATTAAAGAAAAAGACAAAAGTTAAAAAAAACTTAGAAAAAAAAAACAAAGTAAAAAAAAAGCGCAAGGTTGTCAGGTATAGTCGCGTCATTTAAAATGATTCCACCAGAAAATAAGAAATTGTTTTTAAAGGCCTCCAATTTTTCAGATTTCGCAGTGTTTTTCTTGTATTTTATATAGGTAGAGCTATTGTACATGGCTTCACCAAAAAATTAATTTTTTTATACTCTTTGTTGACGTGGTAAGTTGGTGGCGCCATATAATTTGACTCCACCAACTTTTATTGTAAATTTCGAGTCATTTTCGTATTTTATTTAAAATGTGAGTCATTTTAATACTTAATTAATTTATTAAGGTCATTTTAATAAAAAAGGCAATTTTTTTAAACTTCGTCTCTGTTGGCAGAGCTATTGGTGACTGAAGCTCAAAGAGAGGTTTGTTTTTGGGCTGTTTGTGATTTACCAATGTTTTTTAGTTGTAGTAACTTTTTTGGATCAAGTGTTTCTTGGTATGTTTCGATCTTCAATCAGGTGGTCATACCATTCTCTCCGATGCTGGTTCGCGGCAACTCTCTCTCAGTTTATATTCGGGCTGCTTCTAGGCTTAGGGTTCTTTATTTAGACTTTGGGCTTCTATCTTCTGGGCTTGGTCCTTACCCTTTGTGCTTTTATGTGGAATCCCCATTATCGAACCTCCCCAAACAAACAGAGTGGACTCTTTTGAAAAGCCCAAATCTGAAACCAAACGGGTTGTCAAAGAGTTTTAGTTCCCAACCCGTCGGAAACCCGATAATCCAAGGGGATAACCTTAAAACCCTAAAACCTGATATAGCAGGAGCACGATCCAGATCTTCCGAATCATTGGCGAAAACTCCGCGCTTTGGTTCTCTAAAGTACTCTCTACCCTTCCTTTTTGTGTTTTTGATTTTTCAGTTATCTGTTTTTGTTCTGAATTTCTGAAGCTTTGGGGGTAAAGATTAAAATGGGTTGGAAAGCAGCTGAGAAGCTTATTAGGCACTGGAAAATTCTTAGGGGTGACAATGTAAGCATCTGATTTTGAATTCCCATTTTGTTTTTAAATTCAAGATAAATTCGAAACCAATTATATATATATAATTGTAATGGATTGAACAGGTAATGATAATCAGGGGCAAAGATAAAGGTGAAACTGGCATTATCAAACGCGTTATTCGCTCTCAGAATCGTGTAATTGTTGAAGGAAAAAATCTGGTCAGATTCTCTTCAAATTTTAAGATACGCGTCTTTCTCTTTTACTAGGAAGTATTAAAAAAAGAGTTTTTTTTTTTCCCTATTTTACAGGTAAAAAAGCACATTAAGCAAGGTCCAGGTCATGAAGGTGGTATATTTACTGTTGAGGCTCCACTTCATGCCTCAAATGTTCAAGTTGTTGATCCTGTTACTGGGTATTGGCTTTAATTCTGATTGTATATTTTAATTTTTTATTTTTTAACAAATGAAAGCTTTTTTGATGGATTACTATTGTTGTAGGAAGCCTTGTAAGGTTGGAGTTAAATATCTAGAAGATGGAACTAAGGTGAGAGTATCTAGAGGTATAGGAGCTTCTGGGTCGATAATTCCTCGCCCTGAGATCTTGAAGATAAGGACTACACCAAGACCTACAGTTGGTACTTCACTATGCTTTTGTTCTTCCCCAATTTAAGTGGAATTTTGCCCCTTTTTTCATATATATCTACCTTATTTTTGGAATTGCACTAGGAAGAGCTCATTGCCTATATGAATTGGAAATTCAGCTCATTGTCTATAATAATAAGATGGTCATAGGATAGTCAAGCTAGTTGTTGTATCACAAGGATGGAAATTGTAAACATCGTGAGTTGGTTTTCAGTTCAGTGATATTGATGAAGTGGTATCATAAGTGGTTACCTAGAAGGCTATCAATGGAAGTTGAGATTTAGAAAACTGGTCAAAGACTCTAAATAGAACACAGTAAACTATACCCTAAAATGTAAATTTTCAAGGACCTAGAACTTAGCGTTTTTGCTATTTGCAACAGTACATGGTATGCTTTAACAATGACTACAACTAGCTTGCCTACATAGTTGCAATTCTAGAGAAGGCTATAAATTGGAATTGAAACTAGGAACTTTGATATATATGATTCTATGTTTGTAAATATTTACCTTAAATGTTTGATGTAAATACTCTAACAATGGCACTATGTAAATATTCCAAATTTCCTTTACATGCATACTTGGTTACCTCATATCTTTTGTATGCTCATTGCCTATTGCTGTTATCATTGTATACTCATTTCAGTTCTTTAAATCCAATTCTTTAAAAGCGTGGATGTAGTTAATGGTTGAGGGAGAAATTCCGTCAATCACTTTGGGGGGGGGGGGTTAGTCTTGTGTGATTTGAGTTTAATTCCCTCGTTTTAAGGAATACCTGAAGGGATAGTGCATGTGTCCTAATCAGTGGGTAACACATATATATATATATATATATATATCAATCAGAGACTGTGAAGAGTTGAAATTGAAAATTTCTGTTTCTCTTCTGTGACACCACTGCTTGTCAGGCTGTCATGGGTTCTAAATTTTCAGGTGCAAATGAAGAATACGACATGGCTTTTGGTATTGTGTGCATATATTTCATTAAAATCCAGAAAGATGATACTTTCTTTCGCAGTTTTCCTTTTCAAAAATAGTTGTTATTACTTGTCTGTTATTTCTGCTGTGTTTAGTTGGGTCATGCTACCTTCCTGTAAGGTATCAGGTCCATTTGCACTTCTTAACCATCATTAAGAAACAGGCTTTTGTTCATAAGCATGTCATAGATAGTTATGTAGGAAGTGGAAACCAGTGCAGCACAGTGATGTAAATTTGTTATATAAAATATTTCCCCAGTGCTCAAGTTCTGCCTATAACTTATTCCGGTTATTCTGTGTTGCAGCTGGTCCCAAGGATACTCCAATGGATCTTGTGTTGCAGAAGACATACGATCCTAAAACCGGGGTGGGCATGCCTGACCTTTAAAGAACCTTCTTCAATCTCATTCGAGGCACCAAACATATGGGGCAAAGAGGCTATAGAGATATGGTCCATGGTTCAGGGGCATTTGCCTATCATCAATAATACTCTTGATCAAGGTCTGCATCTAGCGTTTAATTTGGTTATCTTGCAATTAAATATTTTGGATTGTATTTAAACGTCCGAGGTTAAACAGTTTACTAGAGTATAGCTATTTATGGTGCCTTATTTTCTTGCATGAACCATTCACCACTTTCTTCCTTGTGCGTTATAATGCATTTGTTAAATTTTTCACGGATGAAAAATGGTTATCTATGCATCTTGAATCGGCAAAATTTGACCCTAAACTCGATTTAACTGGATTTGATAATAAAAAGATAAATCTAAATTCGAATTGATCTAAATCCAAAATTGATTTGAATTTGAAATAGTTCGAACTCGAAAAAATTAGTACTTGTAATAGAGGTGATCATGGGTTGGGCGGTCTGACCCGACCTGAAGGCCCGCTTGAAAAATGTGAGGGTTTGGGTAAAAATATAGGCTTGAAATATGAGTTTTGGCAAAAATATAAGGCCCGTTTGGAAAACGGGCTAGGCCTTGGGCTAACCTTATTTGGCTCGGGCTTAGCTCGGCCCGGCTTGAATTATATAAATATATATTTTTTAACAATATTTTTAGTTCTAGCTTGTTTCAATTTTAATATAACCACTTTTTATTATATTTTTAATTTGTGTATTGTTTTAAGAATTGTTTGTCTTATTTTTATTTTGTTTCTTGTTTTAATATTTGTTTTTATGTTTTTAAATGCATTTAATTTATTATATTTTTAAATTTTTTTAATGGAATAAGAAAAAGAAATTAATATGTGCCGAGCCGGACTTGGGCCTAGCATTTTTATTCTGGACCGAGCTTGGACAAATTTTCAGGCTTATATTTTGGGTCGGGCCTGGGCCTAAAAATGGGCTAAAACTTTTTGAGGCCTGGCCCGGCCCAACCCATGATCACCTCTAACTTGTAATGGTCTGCTTGTAAAACTCAAGCGTATTGAACTAAAATAACTTAAACTCTAAATTAACTTGGAAACATCAAAATAAATTTACCATAACCCTACTTTGCATCTTGCCGATTTTCGAGGTTAATACTCTAGATTAAAAAAGATCATTTTGTGAGCCAAGGTTATCAACGAGGCCAAAACCATGCGAGCTTATGATCTCACGAGCATGATCCATGAGGCCCTTGACATAAATAGAATACCTGCTACTTATATATAAAATATATTTGTTGTATTGACACGACTAACACATACTTATCAAGATAAGATAACAGTAGGTCAATTAAGTTTACGGAACCACGACATTAAAATAGAAGAAGACTTTCATTCTCTCCTCTGATACTTTTCTCAATTTTCTTTACCAACCGATACTCCCATCACTGTTATTTTTCTGTAACTCTCCGCCTTTGGTGTGATCCATCGTGAATCACCAATTCGATCTTGCATCGACAAAATTATAATCCATAAAACGACAACATCAAAGTCCAGATATGCGGCCTCCTACCATGTCCAACGTGGTAGTACTTTGCCATAACCGTGCGCCCACGTGAAGGCTCCGTTCTCGAGACATTATGATGCCACGCGAACGCGATCTCTCGCTCCATTACGAACTCAAAGCGTCATCAAACAAAATGGTCCCTTCATTTTTTTCATCCCATGCAAGCCAACACCACGCGGCCTTTCAGCATTTACTAGCCTTGACACGTACACTGGACACCCGTCTCCATGCATGCACGCATTTTGCCACTCTTTCCCATCCATGCACCATATATAATCCCAATCTCCATCTCTGAAATCTCTGCACCAAGTTACACTTTTTAAAATGTCTGCCAAATCAAAGCTTTCTACACTTATTTTAATCCTGTCTCTTGTGTTTCTCTATGCCGGCCGCTTAGCCTTTGCTAAGCAAGACCCTGAGCTAAAACAATGCACCCACCAATGCAGAGTCCAGCAACAATACGATGAAAAACAAAAGGAAGAGTGTGTGAGGAGATGTGAAGAGTACCACCGTGAGAAAAAGGATAGAGAGTCTCTTAAAGAAGTTGGGCAAGACCCTGATGTCGAATTTCACCCTGGCGAGGGATTGAGTGAGTGCCAGAGCCGGTGCGTGGGACAAGCGGGAGAGGTGCGGCAGCTGTGCCTCTTCCGGTGCCAACAGAAATGGCGGAGAGATTATGCGAGCCGGTGGGAGGAAGAAGGCAAGAAACAGAGTAAAAAAGACGCAGAAGACGAAGGAGAAGAGGAAAAGCACAATCCTTACGTATTTGAAGATAAACATTTCTTTACTGCAATCAAGACAGGGAAAGGAAGAGTTGATCTTCTCACCAAATTCACACACAACTCGGATATTCTTCGTGGCATTGAGAATTATCGACTGGCCCTCCTTGTTGCCAGTCCAAAGTCATTCGTAGTCCCAAATCATTTCGATGCTAATGCCATATTTGTTGTCACTCAAGGTTATATGATCTTAATTTCTCTCAAATATTAATGTCATATATTAAAAGAAAAAAAATTGAAATTTTGACTGAGTACTGCATTTTGTGCATAACAGGACGTGGAACAATCACGCTGATCCATGAAGATAAGAGAGAGAGCTTTAACATTGAAACTGGAGACATCATCCATGTTCGTGCTGGGACTCCTCTATATTTGATCAACAGAGATGACAACGAGAAACTATTTATCGTCAAGTTATTGCAACCCATCAATCAACCAGATCATTACGAGGTGAAAAATCCACTCTTTCCCACAATTATAGAACATAAATCATAGTCCCTAAGCTTTACTTTCCTTTCTGTAGGTATTTTATGGTGCTAGTGGTGCAAAACCAGAATCATTCTACGAAACATTTAGCACTGAAATCCTTGAAGCTGCTCTCAAGGTAAAAGTACTGTATTTAACGTTATGTATTGAGTTTGAATGTGATCAAGTTTTGCTTATTTCTTAAAATTGTTAAAAACCATAATTAACCAGACTTCAAGAGATAAGTTGGAGAGGTTTTTCGATAAACAAGGCAAAGGACCCTTCCTCGAAGCTTCCAAAGAACAAATCGAGGCCATGAGTAGCCATGAGGAAGGCAGCAAAGGCGGTGGTTTGTGGCCATTTGGAAGTGAGTCAAAATCAAAGAGTGCATTCAACCTCTTCAGAAAGCGTCAGCCTTCACATTGTAACAGATATGGTCAGCTCTTTGAAGTTGAAGAAGATGAATTCAAGCGCCTTAAAGACTTCGATCTCAGGGTCTCCTATGCCAACATCACCAAGGTTATTTATAATTATTCCCCCCTTTTTTACCTATCCATAACTGGTAATGGATAGCCCAACCATGATGTTATTTTATGTTCAGGGATGTATGTCAGCCCCATTCTACAACTCAAGGGCAATAAAGATAGCAATTGTTGTGAAAGGTGAAGGATACTTTGAAATGGTATCACCTCCTGTTTCCCCCAAGTCCAGTCAGGAGGATTCAGGAGGAAGAAAGAGTGGGTCTCGTTATCAAAAGATAAGCTCACGTTTGAGATCCGACACGGTGTTCGTTGTTCCAGCAGGGCATCCTTTCGTTACAGTTGCTTCAAGAAACAATAATCTAGAGATTCTATGCTTTGAGGTCAACATAGAAAACAACGTTAGGTACCTTCTTGCAGGTAAAACAAATACACATGATCCCCAACAGTCTTCCTTTAGTTTGTCTTTTCATCTAATTGTAGTATTTCTTTCTATAGGGGAGGGAAATTATGTTCAGCAATTCGAGAAGGAAGCAAAGGAGCTGGCATTCAAGAGCAAGGAAGAAGAGGTGGATAGGATCTTTGGTAACCAAGAAGATGAGTTCTTTTTCCCTGGACCAAGGCAACAAAGAGGCCGAGATTATGAATAAAGATTGGGAATTGTGGGGTTTAAGCTTTGAGGGGTAATGTGTGTGTGTTAAGATGAGGAGCTCCATGGCTGAGAGCTTAGCCGAGTAGTTTTTGTAAATGCTGAAGTTGTGAATGTTCTGAAATGGGAAAAAACTGATGCGAGAACGATGTAATTAGAGATGTTTGTAAGTTTTTGAGGTAAGATGAAACCCGAATAAGAAGAAACCTCCTCCTCCTAGCTAATATGTAAATTATCTTTGGTTTTACGAGTTTGGGCCCATGTTTAAATAAAAACTCCAGCCTTCCAACGAGCCCAGCTCTTCTAAGCTGATTTTAAATAAACACTGCACTACACTGCATACGGGCCAAGGATGTTAGGTTCAATTTAACTTAGATTCTCACCGTAAGGTCCATAGAAACCCAAATAGACATCACATCACATCAAATAGGAACATGTATTCAATCGATGATGTAGACTGCCCCTCTCAACAACCAGATGTTACCCAATGAAAAAAATTACTCCCTCAGATGTGATTGGAGTAGGCCATCGTTAGACCCCAAGAAGACCAGGCCTGCTCACATTTCTGAAAAGATGCCCTTTCCCTTTCTTCCATAGGCCGAGTGAAAATCCCAGATGCCACCTAAAACCCAGAGTCGAGTATGTTAAGGACATTGTGGACAACGAGGGTTGGTTTGACTATACCCTCAAAACAGAAACCCCAAATTGTTATTATTGACAGCCAAAAACAAGGTTAGTGTAAGAGATCTGCAAGTGGACATTATATATATAAACGAAGCATGACACCAGGTGTACGCCCCAAGCATCATCACTGCTCACTGGTAACACTGACACTACTTGTTTAACAAGCAACAAATACAAGCTTAATATGACATCACCTCATTCTAATCTGTTTTTTTTGGTACTTTAAATTTGTGGGATTGCATCAATTGAGTAATGGAAGGGGTTGGTTTGCTGCATTAGAATGGCGTCTCCCTAGGACAATAATAAAAGACCGAGTCACAAGGTGTTATGTTGTTGTCAAGCGTGGGGGAATGCAGTTTTGTCAGGTCTCAAAAGAACCTCCATTGCAGTTTTCACTTTGGGTTCGATCTTTCAGGTAAAAAAATATATACATATAACATTCCCCTTGCTGCAATCTCAATTGCAGCATGCACTTGGGTTATGCTCTATCATCAAAAGTAGCTTTTGCACATTGATAGTTTGGGACCATTGAACCATGTTGGTCGTGCACTCATGCACTGGTGGCCCTATTGCTCGGACATAGACGGACTTTTTTACTTAGTTAAACGACCATTAAGTTGGCCTGTTTGCTGCATTTTAGTGAAGGGCAATTTTCCCCATGCACACAAGCTTTCACGCATAGCATGATTATGCGTATCCCACATGCAGCATCTGCCCCCACGTTAATTTTCATGCCCCCCAAAAAAAAAAAAATCAATTTTGCATCATTCAATAATTCAATATCGAAAAACACCCAAATTGTACGGTCCCTCTCAGTGGATGACGTCAAGTGTGGATCACGCGGCAGAGGGGAACCCATCCCACCTCCCCTGGCGGCCTCAGAGATATATGAAGAAAGCCAAGTTAGCATGCTTAAGCAACGGGTGCGGTACGAGTCAGAGGCAGAGGCGTGCTTTTTTGGCCTTTGCATTTTGCTTTGTGTTCCTCCAAGTATGACGATATCAATGGCATTCTGAAACGTGGGGTACCCCCTCAAAGGGTGTCAGGCTTTGAGGGCTGCCATGATCCCTGGGCCTTAATATGTTCCACAGTCTATCAAAATTTACCCAAAGAAGGTTATGATATTTGGTATTTAAAGAAAATAAATTCGTTGAGTTTGCTTTTGAGATGTTTGTGTAGTTGTAATAGGATGAAAAATAGAAATCAACCTAAAAGATTGATTATGCAATTCTAAAAGCTTTCTCAGAATTGTTTAGTGAGTAATTTTTCACAAATCAACAAGTAAAAGTCGTGATTTAATTTAATTTAGCCATTAATTTATATAATTTTATTTCTATATTGCAACCTTACTAATATACTGTGATCCAAATCACCCTACTAATAAACCTTTCTCCTTAAATCTTAATTGTAAATTTGCTGATGGTGAACACTTAAAAGCATAAATTTGGGAAATTGTGAAGTGCATGTGCACTAAATCTTGGTGTTTTGTTAGGGTGTTTGAAGAATGGTAACCCAAAGCTATTTATCTTTCGTACCAGAAAGCTGGTAGACAAAGCAGCAATGGCACATCTAACCATCAATATTTCTTAAATAAGGTTTTGAATTCGAATTTTGTAAATAAGAAAAAAAATTGAAAGAGTTCTTCACCGTTTAGGAGTGTGACCCCTATCAATTTCAAATTTAGTGACCAAATGTTGAAAGGGAAAGCCAAATGTTGGGAAAATGAAATGATGGTAACTATATAGCTTTTATATAAAGCCTACGGTGTGTTGAAGGATATTGACAAAGAAAGAGCTCTCTTTGGCGCTTACTTTCAGTAACTGTCCTCTGCCTTAGATAGCTACTTCACATAACACATTAATTCAGATATGTTGGTGAATTAAAGTGATATAGTAATATACATACATAGATTGATAAATCATCGTCAAAATCAAAGCATATAGTAGCAGTAAGACGCTTTCATGCTGGAAATTAAGGAACAAAAAAGGATACTAAAACAAGAAAAAGAAAAAGAAAGAGGGGCCCCGTTCCCCATGCATAAAAACGGGGTACTTCATATGTATTGTTGTTTGTCTCTCTGGGTTGAATGAATTGACCAGGCTTTATGGGATTCTCTTTCAAGTTTCAATTGTAAAAAACGTCCAAACATGTGGTTTTAAATCTTATAATATCACCCAAATTTGAAGCCTGAAAATTCCCACAGCTGAAAGAGAAAGTGTAATGTTGTGTTGGTATCAGATCAAAAATCCAGGTTTGGAAATCTGTAAAAATCCTCAGATTCTGGGCAATGGAAAGCTATTTTTCCTCAGAACTTGAACCCCACACCCTATCCGAAATGGGCCCTCTTTATCATATCTTGGAAATGATTTTATTCATAAAGAATCTTCTGTTTCATGTCTTCTCCTCATTGTCTATATAACTTTCAAGATTATTTATTATTCACCGTGTGAAAAAATACAAATTGTATTAATATCAGTAAGAATATAAATCTTTTAACCAGTTGACTCTTTATTGTAACCTTGATGGGTTAAAAAAAAAAATAGACCTTCAGTTTCATAAATTTGTTGGTTCTGATCTCTGACAGCTGCCAAAGGGTTGGTTTAGTCCAAGCCAAATACAGCACAAAATAGCAGCAAACAGGTTGAGACCAATAGCAGAGAGAATCACCATTTCAACTGCAGGCGTTAAGGGTTTTTTTTTTTTGTTTTTTGTTTGTAAATATCATAGCTAAAATTTGCATTCACAAATTCTTATACCTCTATCTTATGAGTTTACCAACTTTGCAGAGTACCTTACGAACTAAAGAACTGCGAAAATCAAATCATACCGATCAAGATTCAAAAACCCTCCCAGACTCTTAATAAGACGAGCACTCATTGTAGGGACTACACCTCTAACAAAGGTGACATATCCACATACCATATTAACTATTTGTTCTGATAGAACAACCCATACATAAGAAGAAGATTGATGTCAATAGATTTGCTGAACTCTAAAGACTATGAAACTAATTAAAGACCAACACGTTGTTGTAAAATTGCCATTGATAAGTGATTTTTATGATGGTTAAAACTGTAAAACTAAACTATTATCATGATAAAGGCAAGCGCACTTATCAAACAGTATGTCGAACCTACAAGGATTAAAAGTGGGGATTTGTTTTAAGATAATTAAACTAAACTAATTAACAAAGAACGCGACAAAGAGTAAATTGGAGAAAATACTTTTTGGAAAAATGATTGATTAAGACAATACTTAACAAAAAATCTACCTAGACTTCACTTGTTATTAGACTCTGAACTAGACGATTTATTCACTTGACTTGATCCGTAGAAATCTTTAAATTATATTAATATCTCTTTCAAAACTAAGAACAATTAACCCTAGGTTGATTAATTGAAATTTCTTTCTAATTAAAACCCCTAGTGTTGCATTAACTCGATCTATGGATTCCCTTATTAGATTTAACTCTAATCTGGCAGATTTTCGTTGTCCTATATCTAGGATTCCGATCAACTCCGCTTAATTGTGTTGAATCTACTCTTAAACAGGGACTTTTGCTCCACTGAATAAACGCATTCGACTTAAATTAATATCCTGAAATATTAACATAAGAATTAATAGCACAATTAAGAACAAATTCAAGTATTTATCATATAATTCAGATAATAATAACAAGATCCGTCTTAGATTTCATCCTCCTCAGGTATTTAGGGGATTTAGTTCATAATTGAAAGGAGAGAAATTGAACAGTAATTGAAAGGAGATCTTCAGTCTTGATGTAAATCCTTGCTTCCGAGATGAATCAATCGGCATTCTTCAAGTAATTTGATATCTGTGATATGAAGTAATAAAATTTATAATAATGATCACACCAGAAACTAACTATTATCACGATTTTAAAGAAAGCGCACCTATCGAACAGTAGTATAGCTTAGTGGCAAGACAGAGATATCGTACCCAAGGGAATCAAAAGTACTAGTACTAACTTTCTTTCTATTATTTAACCTAAAAATAAAAGGGGAATGAAACTAAACTAATTCTAAAACTAAACTAAGAATGCACAAAAAGTGAATTGGGGAAAAACTCTTAGGAAAAACTAATTGATTTGGACAATACTCAAGGGAGAATCCACCTAGACTTCACTTGTTATCAACTCTTGAACTAGACGATTTATTCAGTCGACTTAATCCGTAGAAATCCCTAACTTATGTTAAAATCTCTCTCGTGACTAAAAACAACTAAACCTAGGTTGATTAATTGAAATCTCTTTCTAATTAAAACCCCTAGCGTTGCATTAACTTGATCTATGAATTTCCTTATTAGGTTTGACCCTAATCCGGCAAATTTATGTCGCCCTATGTCTAGATTTGTATGCAAATCCGCTTAATTATGCTAGATCTACTCTTAAACAGGGACTTTTGCTCCTTTAAATAAGCACATCAATACTTGAATTAATACCTAGGAATATTAAAACAAGAATTAAGAATACATAATTAAGAACAAATCAAGTATTTATCATATAATTCAAGATAAAATAATAACAAGATCCATCTTAGGTTTCATCCTCCTCAAGTATTTGGGGGATTTAGTTAATAACTATAAAAGAAAATATCTCAGAAGAATAAAGATAACAAAACATAAAGAACCCAAAAACCCCTGTAGGAAGTTGAAGGGAGATCTTCAGTCTTGAAAGAGAATCTGGCTTCTGAGATGAATCAATCGGCTTCTTTTGGAGTAATTCCTTACTTCTATCCTCCTTTTCGAGAGAGAGAAGCACTTTTTTGAGGAGAGAAAAGTATCTCTTTATAGTTGCCTAGAGCTTTGGAGTGCATTTCTTAGCCCCTAAATAGCCTTTTTCGAGTGAAATTGCACTTCCTCACGACAAGGACATGCCCGTGTGCCACGGCCGTGTGACTTCGACAATGGGCCGTGTTCGGGTCTGTTTGATGTGGCACGGCCATGTGAGTCAGAGTTGGGCCGTGTTCGAGATTTTAGGATGGCACGGCCGTGTCACACGACCGTGTGGCGAACTCTCAGGTCGTGTTGTTTTCATACTTCGGCCCATTTTCTTCAATTTTAGCCTGTTTCTCGTTCTTTTCACTTCCCTATGCTCTCTTGAGTATAAAACATGAAATAGAAGGATTAAGAGCACCAATTTCCACAAATTCAATGATAATTTATCCAGAATTTAGGCTAAGCATGAGGTAAAAACATGTATAATTTATCGTTTATCATAATTCCTTGCTTTCTACTCTGTGTGTCTTTTTGCTCCTCCCTTTGGGTCTTTTTATAAGCTTTGGAACACCTTTCTTAACCCAAAATATCTAAAAATTAGCATTTTCCGCGTGAAACTAAAATAGGTATTGATAGGGACACGCCCATTGACAAGCCCGTGTACGGTTGCTCAGGCCGTGTTTGATACTGTGTATCACACACGGGCGTGTGGTTTACCCGTGTGCGGAGGTCTAGGTCATGTTGATTATTGAATTCGGCCTATTTTATCCGTTTTTGGCCCGTTCCTTGCTCTTTTCTTTTCCTTATGCTCACCTAAGTATTAAACATGAAATTAAAGGATTAGAAGCATCATATTCCATAATTCTAATGATAATTTATCCATAAATGTGCCAAGCATGGGGTAAAAATATGTATATATTATGGTTTATCAGTCATCCATGCAAACCTAGACATCAACACTGTGAGCCCACCATATCTGTGAGCTCATCAGCACTTCGAGACTACGAGCTCTTTATCCTGCAAGTTGTCAACTTGCATAGAAACAATGATGATTTTTTATTGATCATTTTGCTTGCTGATTAGACTGAAATCAGCCAATAAGGAAGCAAATGTTAACTGAATCTATTTGCAAGACTAAGTCAAGTTAATACTAGTACTTTTAGTCCCTGTGGGTTTGACATTCCGGTCTTGCCATAAGCTATACTACTGTTCGATAGGTGCACTTGCCTTTATCGTGATAATAGTTTAGTTTTACAGGTACGATCTCATAAATATCACATCATCGACATTTGGATGTTGAATTGGCAATCTGACTTTATCTAACCTGCGCACAGAAACAAACCGTACGTTGAGTACGAACTCAGTGGTATTTCTATAATCCGAATACTTTAAAGTAAAATAAATAAACATATACATTAAATCATACAAAACTTTAATCATACGACTAATTAATTTATAGACAAAACATTTATAATTCATTCAATTCTTATCAATTGCTATCCTAGATAACTTTTCACAATATGAACACATATTACTTGAACCATAACATTAATCATTCATATTCAATACATAAATACTCGATTCATGTGTTTCTATCCATATCTCATTTCACCATTTAATATCAATCATAACACTGTTTATTTCAATAATCCCTATTAACATTACTCGAACTCGGATGGATACACGAATCCAACGAAAACACACTAGTTTGGCACCCAGTGCCTCATCGGATAATTCAAAGTAATAAGTTGACACCCAATATCTCATTAGCTATGCTGAAGTAAATTGGTACCCAGTACCTCATCAAATTTATTCGAAGTAATAATTTGACACCCAGTGTCTCATCGACTCGAAGTCGAAGTATCCCTAAACTCTTCCAATCCTATGGCATGCCATTTATATCCGACTTAGCCCGATACAGTTAATAGTGTTTCAATTCACTTTTCCAATGCCATAATTATCCTATACCAATTATCACATAAATCACAATCTCACATACATTCAATTCAATATAAAAAATGCTAACGCTTACCTTATTTACTTACCATAAACATTTAAATCAAAATACAATAATTAATAATTAAATTCAGATTATAGAAATACAAACTAGAATTTTTCGAATTACTCCTCGTCGACTTTATCTTTTCCTTTCTTAGTCGAAATTTCTGGTACAACGTTAGCTACGGAAATTAAAACAATTAAAATTCATTAATACAATACAATTCAATTTCATATTGCATATTTTAATTTTTACTCAACATTTGTCTAAATTCTAATTTAGTCCCTAAACTGAGACTAATTTTATTTCTTCACAATCAATTCTATATTTTCATTCAATTTCCACTTTAAACTAGACTTAACTCTCTAATTTCACTTAAGTCCTTAAATTTTGAATTTTTCACAATTTAGTCCCTATTACTCAAAATTTACAATTTATTCTACAATTCAATCCTTTTTCACTTCTATCTTAAAAATCTATCAATTTAATCCCTAATACTAAAATTATTCAACATTAACAACATCTAAAAATTCAATATTTTCTAAAATTTCAACATAGGTTAAGTAGTATTTGATACTAGGATTCTAAAAGCATAAAAATTTTAAGAAAATGAACTAAATTGACTTATCAATTAAACTTTGAACCCTTAAAACCCCTAACTTTCTCCTTTTTCTTTCTCTATTTTTCCTTCTTTATTTCGTTTCTATTGTTTGTTTCTTTTATATTTCATTTATTTTATTTGTTTTATTCTTTAATTATTATTATAATAATATAATATAATAAAATATTTATACTTAAATATTAAGTATTTCATATATTATTATATATATGTATATTATTTTTACACTTGTTATTCACCAACACCACACACTTGTTAATTTGAGGTTTAATTCTTATTTAGTCCCTTCACTTTTCTCTAATCTATAATTTAACTTTCTCCCTATATACAATCTGGTCCTTACACCTAATTACTCTTAAATTAAACAAATTCACTTAATCAAAACCTAATTAACTACACAACTAACTTCGTAAATATTTTTAATAAATATTTATGAATTCGTTTTACGAAAACGGAGACCCGAAAATAAACTGTCCTATACTCGTGACTATCAAGTCGTTACAGCAACAGAGGAAGAGATGTGTGAACAAGGGGGTTCAAAACCTGACCTGCGAGCCACTGGCTACCAAACTGAAAATGATGCAGTTGATGAACAACCAGTATGAGGAACTAGATCCATAATAGAAATCTATCAACAGTGTAATTTAGCAAAGCTAAAACCAATCACTTTTGAAGAAGCTGCTCAAGAAATTGAAAGGCGAACAACTATGAAAAATGAAATCACCATGATAAATAAAAATGAAACATGAAAGCTTGTGGATAGTGTTCGAAAAAACGGATTTGAAAAATGCAGCAGAAAATAAATTTAGGAAAAAACCAGAGTTTTAAAAAAACTTTCAAAAACAAGATCTTAGCAATAAACACTTAATCAAAATTATACCTTTTCGATTCGTTTAGGATGAGCGCTTCAACCGAGTAGTTTTCTCCATTATCCTCAAGCTTACGTCTGTCGAGTGTAGGCTTGCTTCGAATAAAAAAAAATTTCACAAAAATTACCAGTAGGGTAATTTCATAATTTCTCTAAACTTTTGGGTCAAGTTGTAAATCAAAAAAATATCTCTAAAAATTTTCTGAAATAATCTCTTCAAAGAATTTTTTTTCTACAACTTTCTCTGAATTCAAGTGTATGTAAAAATAATGACCTAAGGCTCTCTTTATATAGGGAGAGTTTGACAGTTCAACTATAATTAAACTTAATCACGTTAATATTAAATTAATATAATATTTATAAATATTAGATTAAATTTAATATTAAATTTTATTAAAATAATAAAATGTTTATCTTGATAAACATTAAATTAAATTTAATATTAAGATAATCACTTTAATATTAAATTAATAAAATACTATGAAGATAAATATTAAATTAAATTAAATATTAAATTATTAAAATAATATTGTTTTTTAATAGTAAATCTGAAATCAAATTCTCTAGGAGAGTCCCAGTAGGAGTGTAACTCTTCCATTGCTCAACCACCGAAGACCAAACATTGTCGGCCACTGGAATGCCGTAGTCGCAGTCGCTGGCACTGCCGTGTCCAATGATGCAGGTGCGACACCTTTACGGCACCTCGAGCCAGTTCGGTTACTGCTGATTCGATCTGAGTCAGTGACGACCCAACCGGTCTGGTCTAGCCACCAGTTGGACCGTCGGCCTGGTTTCACATACCGGGCCCGACTAGACCAGTTTTTTGGGTCTTGGTATCGGTTCTGGACTCTTTGGCCCAATTTACGATCTTAGGTCCAATTTTCAAGTTTAATTACCTATTGGGCTAATTATCTAACTTGAACATTAATTTTCAAAAATATCATAGTAATTTTAATTAATTTGATTAATTTAATTTTAGTTGATCAAAATTAATTTTTTCAAAAATCGTTTGAAAATTAATTTTTCAAGAAAATTTTTTAATTAAATTCTCTAGTTGAACAATTTTCACAACTACCAAATTTAATTCCACATAAAATAAATCGACTTAATTAAATTATTTCCAAAGTCGTAAAATTTTCTTCTTATTCAAATACAGTTCGATTGAGCTTTTGTTGAGCTAGCAGAGGGACTAATTGGACATATACAATTAGGCTCTAGTAATAGCAATTATGTCCAAAATTATCGTTCCGATAATTCGCAGTTACTTAATAATGGAGTCAGTCCATAAGAAGTACCATAATTGAAAACTACTTATTGTATATTCTTTACGAAAATAATTCATCCAACTATTTTGGCTAATGACCTCGTCATGTGTGTGTTACCCTCATATGATATCATTGATTCCTTTGAGTTAAATTTGTTCATTCAATACAATCCTATTTTATTTCATTATCACCATTGTGTATTCTTAATGAGTAATATGATCACTGTCAACAAATAATTGTGATAAATTGCTCGTTCAAGAATAAGCAACCCATGACCACGTTCCATATTTATCAATCGACACAATGCCAATGAGAGGATATCATTAACTCTTTAATTGAGCTATGAATTCCACTGTTGCTAGTAAAGCTATGCCATACACAAGTCATGTACCCAACATACCGGCTATGGGCTCGATCATTTTTAGAGCATATGAGTTACATATACATGGTCAGTGACTAACTTAAGATTTAGGTAAATCACACCATAAACGTCACAAGTGAATTAATTCACAAATAGATTCAAAATTAATTCATCTTGGGTCATGTCCAATGTATCATTCTACCAATGAATACATCTATGCTTCTACATGTGGAGTCAACTGCTCCGAAAGCCAAGACTGGTCATATCCCCAATTGAAGTTGTAGACGACATAATAATCCTTCTAAGTGTTTGAATCAAATGCTCACTTTGATTCTTTTACGGGATTAAAGACTCATTTAGATTATCTACTGAAGTAAATTATCTTTCTCACAACGTAAACATTCTTACAATGCCACTTATCTTCAGTTTGAACTTAGACAATCAACGAGTTAATATTTACTTGTCACAATTTCGCTATGCATACAAAATATAAAAGAAAGAAAAACAAAAGACATAATAATGAAATGTGAAATTAACTTTATTTATTTATCGTTCAAATAAATAGAAAACAGTTACATGTTTACTACAATATGTGCACATTTCCCAATAGATAGACCAGTTCACAAGAAAGTAATTGGTGTTAAATAAGTGTTTAGAACCAATATGAATCCTAATAGGTGAGTCAACAGATATAAAGTAAGGTTGGTTACAAAAGGGTTTAGTTGGACTTCACTGAAACTTTTGCCCCTGTTGCAAGGTTAGACACCATAAGATTACTAATAACTCTTACAGCTCAAAATAGCTGGAAGATACATCAAATGAATGTAAAGCCAGCCTTCCTAAATGTCTTTCTGAAGGAAGAAATTTACGTCGAGCAACCACATTGATGCACAATACCTGGATACGAGGCCAAAGTATACAAACTGCACAGAGATTTTATGACTTGAAGCAAGCACCAATGGCATAATATGAAAGAATTGACAATTATCTAACAAAAATGAGTTTTGAAAGAAGCATCAGTGAACCCATTTTATATGTAAAGAAAACTGGTAATGAAATACTTCACATTATTTCATTATATATTAATGATTTACTTGAGATTAGCAGCAACAACAAACTGGTGATTGTATTAAAGGATCAAATACAAGACAAGTTTGAAATGTCAGACTTAGGTGAAATGACATACTTCCTCGGTCTGGAGGTAAATCAAGCTAGAGATGCAATCTTCATAAACTAGAAGGGGTTCGCGATAAAAATCCTGCGAAGATATAGCATAGAAGATTGTAAACCTGCGAGCACTCCTATTGCTCAAGGTGAGAAGAGCACCAACAATGAAGATGTTGAGAAGGTTGATGAAACAAGTTACAGAAGCCTGGCAGGATGTCTGCTTTACTTAACAGCATCCAGACCTAATATATTGTTCACTGTAAGTTTGTTATCCAAATACATGCATTGTTGTAATGTAAATCATTTTAAGGCAGCCAAAAGAGTCCTGCGATATGTGAAAGGAACTCTAAGTTATGGAGTGAAGTTTATGAAGAAAAAGAAAGCTCAAGTTACTTGGTTATTCAGACAGTGATTGAGTTGGATCTACCAAAGACATGAAGAGTACTTCATGCTATTTCTTTACTCTACGATCAAGTGTGTTTTCTTGGAGCTCAAAAAAGCAAGAAACAGTAGCTCAGTCAACTAGTGAAGTTGAGTATGTTGCAGCTGCAGCTCACCATATTTGGGAGCTCATCAACACTGCACGCTCCTTACCCTGCAAGTTGCCAACTTACTAATTTGCACTGAAACAATGATGATTTTTTATTAGACGTTTTGGTTAATGATTAGGCTAAAATCAACCAATAAGAAAGCAAGTTAATTGAATCTATTTGCAAGACTAAGCCAAGTTGTAATTATTTTATTATTATTTTCACCTTATTTAATCTTTCTTGTTCCTGTAGACATTGTAATCAGTTTTTTAATGAAACATTTGATCACAAGTTGATCTTTCATCAATTTTTTTTTTCTTTTTGCTTCTGTTTTAATCCTTCATAAAAAAAATCCAACACACGAGAGACTTTGAGAAGGGCCAGCAGCGCCCTTTGTAAGACTCCTAAAATCAAGATTTGTGGTCTTCTCTCTTTCTAACCACCTTTCTTCCGCCTAAATACACGTAACATTTCGTACAGCTCCCCATTCACAGAGTGAACCATTACCAACCATCATGATCCTTATTGGGTATCAATAGAGTTGAAAAAAGCTAGCTGAAGCAGGGCCAATAGGTGGGGCTATTGAAATCTGAAACAACAGAGGCATTATAAACTTGCCTCTTTTTCTTTTCTTTTTCAATTTTTTATTTTCTGTTTCCTTGAATGAAGTAGATTTCAGGCTTTGTTGGGATTCATTTGTCTTTTGCAAAAGTCAAGGTCTTTCATGCATTAAATAAATAAACCAAATGAACCAAAAGTTTAATCTAATTTATTCAATATATCTCAAAGTTATTTATCTCAGCAAAGTATTATCTTTTTCCTTTCTTCCTGGCTTTTTTTTCCCTTTTACTTTTTGAGTTCAGCTCACAGTTTGTAAACTAAAAGAAAATAAAAAGTAATGATAGAAATAATCAAATTCAAAGTTGAAACAAAACTAGTTTCTCTTTTTATATCAGTAAAATGATTAGCAGCAACAGTAAAAGAAGGTTTACATAAATCAAAACTTGTTCTTTTTTATCCACTAGTAATGAGCATCCATCATGTCTTCAGCTTCCAGACATTTTTATCTTCCATCACTAGTGCAAAAAGTAAGTGCCAATTCATTACATTATTTCTCTCCTTTGTTGTTTTTTGTTTTTTGTTTTTCCATTGAAAAGAATCTTTAAAAAGAAAAGTCATGTGTTAAATCAGTTTCCAATGGTAGTGAATCAATGACATGCCACGATCTTCTGGAGTTCGGGAATTTATTGACAATATACAGATTAGAACCTGTTGCAATGTAGTGAATTAGACAAATGAATTTAGGATATGAAGTCACATCGAAACTGTTAAAAGTAAAGACCAACCTTCTTTGAGATTGCTGTCGATGGTACGTGTTCATCGCCACCATGGTATAGTTTCCACAAGGCATTTACTCACCTGTAAGATGGGACCATTTAAGAACAAGCAATAGATTTTTTTAGTCCAAGTATTTATTTAGTTATTTTGTACGGATGGATTACCTTGTACAACCATGCAGTTAATACTGAGTCAAGTCTTCCGGGAAGTGTAGCATGGAATGAGGACTGTCAAAAAACTCTCAAAAGAAACTGAGTTCTGTATATCCATGTGACACTGGCAACAGCTCTTCAACCTCAACCCTGGCACTGGAACAACTCATGCTTTTCCTGATTCGATTACAGCTAGTAGACTCGACCTCTGCTGAAAATACACTATAAACGGGCCTATGGTCCGAGAACTTGGACTCTCCACGAACGTAAGATATCTGATAGAGGCCTCTTCCATACCACAGTATACGATCACACCTTCACAGATATCAGGTTGATTACTTGCTTGTTTTATGATTATTATAAGATCAAATAGTTCATTATGAAAGCAAAATCATGTCACAATTTCCTATATTAACATATAGTATTTTAGAATATTGAACATAAATTACATGATTCTGATTACCATGCCGGAGTTCTTCGCTTCTTCTTTGGACGCCTATCCTCCCCGGCATATCTGTCTGAATTATTCGAGAACTTGTATGTAGGAGGGAAATGTATTTTGCCTTCATTCCATCCCTCGAATACACGGCCATGCCTCTGCTCTATTCGAAGCTGGAATACAACAGTTTTTCAGATTCCGCAATTGAATTCTCATAGGAAATAAGAACAGTGCAAAGCTCCATGAAAAATGAACATGAATATATAGGATCAATTAAAAAGGATAAGGACATGCCTGGTCATTCTCTAATAGTGATTTCCAATTGCGCATCTCAACTAGAGCCTTTGCACAACGGTAGGACAAAGCGATCCGATAATTCAAATCCCCAAGCCATATAATACGACTGTGCCAAGATATTCAAAACATAAAGTTTATAACAAAGTTATGACATTAATTTGACAAGCATTAATATGGTCCAAATTTAACATATAAAGGCTTACTCGTGCTCTAGAATCGTTTGGGGAGAATTATCATATCCCATTCCATGAACCCTAGGAAACCTTGTCTTTCTGAGGATCTCCATAACATCAGAGTTTCTTCGCAGCTCGTCACCCTCCTTTTGCCCTGAGGTTAAATGACTACAGACGAAGCAAAAGCTGGTTCGATGCAAAAACATGCTAATAGAAATAGAACCCTGCAAAACCAAAGAAATGAGCATGCTTCCTTATTCCTAGTTTAACAAAATCTCCCAAATCAAAAAGTTTTTAACAAGCATAGGTGTACCTTGTTTCCAAGATAACCCATCAATCCTCTGCCGACACAGGACACTTTCAAGTTGCGAACATAGTCTCTAAGATCACTCTTCACCCATACCGTTAGAAATATCCCTACCATTTGCTTGCTGGCAACCAGACAGTACCTTGAATGCGCCATGTGTCTATTGCTTCCCTCTAAGGCAAAAGATCCACCATAGGACATTGGAGAATATTCGGTATACTGAGCGTTGCTTGGTGAATCTCCAGGTCCATTCTCATCATCAGAGGAACCCCATCTGAAGTTAGGGTCATAATCACTCGGTCTATGACCAAAAATAACCCGATCACAAACACTGAAGCGACGGTCAAGCCTCGGTTGAGGCATTGCCATGTCATTATCCATTCTCATGCTATGACTCAAGGATTGAAATGATCGGCGGTGAAAGAAAGATGAAGCTTCCTGTCTTGTTGATCCTTCAAAGTCCGCATCCAGTTCAACAAGTGGATCAGGGATTGGTGAAGGTGTGTGGAAGCCACCACTGGTACCAGGAAGGCTATTCAGAGTCTTCCTAATGAGAGCTAACCATTTCCTGGCCGGTTCATTGTCTTCAGTGCCCAAAACATTACCAGCATTTAAAGGAACAATCTCTTGAAATCTAGAAGGCCAAATAAAGGGATCAAAAAAAGGCTTTTGTCAATTCCATAAACCTTGTTTGTTCATAAGAATAGACACATTCAGATGTAAGAATAAATCCAGACTGGTTTCGCATACCCGAGAACATAAATGTCAGCAGGAGGAGAGGTAGGAAGCCAATCTTCAAGATTCAAATAACTAGGAGGAGACTTTCCAGCCACATTCCATGTAGCTACAAAAATCCTATGCCAATATGGAAACAAAGAAACACACTGTAAACCAAATCCTATTGAGAAACAACTCAACACCAGAAAGCAATTAAGATTTAAGAATGCAACAACATACTTATAATTATGCACATCCGTAAACTGAGAGACGTCAGGATCAATTTTACTTCGTCGAACTCGGTCCGAATACCTCTTGCTCAATCTCTCTGGCATCCATGTAAAACATAAAATTTGGTAATGATTGAAACAATATTAGCATTTTAGTATTGGTTAATTGAACATTAGATAAAATGGGAAAGATGTGGTCCAAAAACAATGACTATAGTGGAGTCTGATTTCCAAATCCAAACCTGTTATGCTTTTCTTGATAGTGCATGCCTCCCTATCTGAGAAGTTTTGCCCCCAATCTTCATCAACACCTGAAAAAGATGAACTACAAAGCTGTTAAAGCTGCTATCTGTCTCTCTCTCTCTTCTCTACTGTCCTAGTAGAGTATCAATTTCTAATATTCAAACACCATAAAAAACAAATAATATGAATTTTAGAAACATGAAGAAAACAACGACTGGATCTTGAACTGCAAATGGCAAGCATCAAACCCCTCACTGAAATTCAAAACCAAACTTCAATTTTTTTTTGTATAAAACCAAGGGTAAAAATCATAGGTTAGAATAATGCAAAAAGTTATCTTTGTTCTTGGTATATAAATTATAAAAGGCTAAAGATTCCAAATCCAAGATCCAAATGTATAATCTTAAATACTAAAAAGGCTTAAAATCCAATCAAATCACCTCCATAATCAACTTCATCCGCATGAAAGTCCTCAGCTTTATTCTTGATATTGAACCACTTCTTGACCAATATCTTGGGCCATGAAAGCTTCATCAGGGAAATATACAATCAACATCAATCTTGTACTTTAACATAAAATGAAATCAAATGAGTTTCTGGCTTGTCTCAGACAAAAAAGAAGAAACAAAACCTTGCTCTTCTTGGAGTTTCCATCTCTCATTGTTTCACAGCTTTCATATAGCCTATCCAAATTTGTCAGCAATGAATGTGGTTTTATGAAGTTGCTTCTATTGGTTCAACTATTTACTTGATATTCTCAGCTAAAACCAACAGACTAATACAAAAGATGGAAAAAAAAAAAGAAACAACCTTGAAAACAGGTCTTTTCAGGAATATAATGGGAAGAAAAGTGGGCTAATTTTGAATGACAGCTAGGAGAAAACAAGGGTAAACCTCTGTTCCCTCAGGAAATGAAGAGAAAACAAGTTCTTAAATAATCAGCATTACTATTTCATTTTTCAACAAGGTGAAAAACCAAAAGTACACTGAAATTCACTTGCAAGTCTTTTCAGCTCAGCTGGAGAAGACTAAGACAGAAACAGAGAGGGAAAAAGAAAGAAGAAGAAGAAGAAAACTGAAGGAGAATTGAAAGTGAAACGAACAGAGAGGGACAACAACTGAAGCTAGCAAATGAAAATAAGAGATTCTGAACTTAGAACAAGACAATGTAGGAACATATAAAAGGAGAGATAAAGAAGAAATAGAAAAGATGGTTCTTTTTGGGCTTAATATATTAGATTAACCCCTAAATTTAGAAATTTTTCTCAAATTAGCCCCTAAATCATCTGTTATACAAATTGGCCCCTATTGTGAACACCATTAGTTTTTTTAATGCTTAATATATAGATGATTGGCCCTATTTTTTTTATCATATTGGTCTTAAGGTTGGCATTTGTTACATCAATTAATCCCTACACTAACATAATTTATTTTTGAAGAATTTGTTGATGCAGATAAGTATGGGGGAAACATGAGGAAAAATAAGGGGATAACACGTAGATTTATATTTAATCATTCTTGAAAAAAATAGAAAATATTTTTTAAAATTTTGAAAAAAAATCAATTTTCTTTTAATTTTTAAGATATATTATAAATTATAAAAATATAAAAACTTGAATATATATAAAAAAAAGTTAAGTTAAAATTTAACATTTTAAAGCTTACTCTTTAAATATTTAACTTTAAAAAATAAAAAGAATTTAAAATCTAAAAATAATAATAAATAAAATTACAAAAATACAGAAAAGTCAATTTTCTTTAGAAATTTACAAAAAATTAATAAAAATTGTTTGGACGTTGATTAAAATTAACCGGGCTTGAACAACATTGACTGACACTAAGAAGGAGTTCATCACCGTCAACCGGTCAAATTTTATTTCTTTAATGTTTACAATATATTTTAAAATTTTTTAAATTTTATATTTTTACAATTTCTTGAAATTTTCTAAAAAATTAACTAAATTTATTTATTTTTTAAACATATTTATTTTTTTATTTTCAATTTATATATATTTGAAGTTTTATAATTTATAAATTTTTTTAATTTTTTTTAAAATTTAAAGATTTTTTTAAAACTTTTATTTAAAGAATGATTAAAGATGAATCTACGGGTCGCCCTCTTATTTCTTCACATGTCAATGCTATGCTTGTCCATATCAACAAAATTTGTAAGAATCAATCTATGTATCACATGTCAATTTTAGGGATAATATGATAAAATAATTTAAGAGCTAATGTGAAAATAATTGTTAAATTCAAGGACCAATCTATATATTAAACTTTTTTATGGTTTCCTGTGAGTTAGCTTGTCTATCTATTAGAACAAAAACCTCGATCAGGTAACAGGAAAAGTATCGAATTTGAAGAGAATAAAGTGCAAGAGAGCATGGGTTTCCTCTGCTCTCTCCCTCTTTCTCTCTCTTTTTTTTCACCCAAAATCCAAGGCCTACTACCTAACACAAAGGCATTAAGGCAAAAGCTTTTAAGGGGAAATGGGCAGTGGGTATAGATATCAGCCACCCATCCACCATCAACCTTGATTGAAATTTTTATCAGATACTTTTAACCATTTGTAGTTGTAAACACAGTTTAAATGAATTAGTCATTGTTGTTGTTTACCACTGCCGAGGGTCAGCAAAGTTAGGCTTGATCTTAGTCTAACACCCCCGAGCTGTGCCCATTCACCCCGTAAGGGCCGAAAAAGAGGTTAAAGAAACCCCCCCCCCTTTTAGTAGTGCTGATGAAAACCTGTCAAATTCGGGTTTTTTCACCATTCCTAGTTGAAACGGGTATTTTAAAAAAAAAAATCATATCAATATTTTAATTAAAATAATTAATAATATAAAACATAGAGATTAAATTATTTATACCAACCACGAAACATTATAAAAATAAATGAATGATATTAAATTATAGAAACTAGAGACCAAAATTCTAATTCGAGCTTAACATAACATGGTTTCTTAAGAACCACGAGCCATATGGGGGAAGTTTAAAGGGGGAAATTAGGGAGGGACTCAAGACGCAAAGAGAGGGTAGGGGAAGCGTGGGTTTTTGGGCTCTCAAACATCTATAGGATTAGGGGGTTTCGATAGGACAGAATATTTGTGCCAAAGCAATGGCTGCGTCTCCAATGTGGTGTGGGACTGGGGGGATGCTTTGCTTTGCCTTTGAACTCTACAAAACCCCATATTCAATCTCCTCGAAACCTTCAGCTTTGTTGCTTTTTAGCAGCCACACTGTGTTAAGCCTGCTATCCATTTTGGAGGCTCTTTTTGACTCCTTCTAGACTCCTGTCCATCTTAAACTAAGCAGTTCTCATATTTGGGTGCTCATTTTTTAGCTGCTTTGTTATTTTCATTCTGCCATAAAAACATAAACTCAGGTTTCAAGCATTAGATGAATTCTTGGTGCTTGGAAAGCTCCTCTTCCCAAAAATATATACATATATATATAACTTCAACTATATGTAAATAGGCTCCTTGTTTAAGTGGTTCCTAAAACCTAATTCAATTTGCTCGATGATTAGTGACAAAAAGCTCGATATCTCTTACGTAAAGTTTCGGGTTTGAGTTTTGTGCATGAAAAAAACAACACTAAAAGACCTTATCTCTTTTGTTTATAGGTCCGATCCAACTTAACTCTGAATTTAGTTAAGACCTAAAGGTGACTAGTTTGAACTATTTTTGTTTCATTTCATCCGTAAAAATTATTAGTATCCAATAAAAATACATTACATATCACGTTATTCTTGCTAGCTTTTTTTATTTTTTTATAAGTAGGGATGAAAGTGTAACGTTTTTTATTGTCAACTTTTTCTTTTATTTTTCGGTAAACTACAACAAACACAATAATTTAGAAAAAATTTAAGTACTAAAATAAAAGAAAAAATAAATTAAAGGTATAAATGATAGCTTAAGTGATATAGAATGAGAGTGACCAGCCATGCGATCTTTTAGGACTTTTTTAATGTAAATAAATTTGTTTCTTTCTGGTATTTATTCTTTCATAAATAAAACCACGTTTTGTTAAACTTTGTTCTTATTCAAGTGTCCTTTTTATCTTTTCCCAACACTAATATCAAAGTAATCCTTAAACAAAGAGTAATATTGATGGTCCAAGGCTTCTTCCCCGTGCATGCTTTCTTTAATTTTGAATAAATCTTAAAAAAGACATGCTGTGTACATGTAGGAAACTGTGTCTGGTTCCTTAAGCAAAAGCCCCCTACATCTTCCATTTTTCAAGGCTCACAGCAAATCTCCTTGTTTTCTTTTTTTATGTTTTCTTTTTTACTTAATAAAGTAATAGCAAAAGGTTTAAGACGGCAAAAGACTCCAACCAAAAACCACTTACCTTACTCTCTCAAAATGGGAATCCTTAACAGACACCATACCAAAAAAAACAACACAAAAACCCCACTATTACTGAAGTTTCCACCATAGACAAGGTTGAAGCCATTTGGTCTCAATTATAAGTTGTCGAGAAACTTGTCCATGTCATAGTTGTCGAGCCTTAAGGCTTTTGTCTCGACGTGGCACCCATTTTAGCAATAGGGTGTGAGTTTTTTATTTTTATTTTTGTTATTCATGATTGACATGTAATCAAAGCCAAGTGTATATATGATCCATTTTGTTTGCCTCTCTTTTGAATCTTTCGTAAGAAACCAACTACCATGTCTTCCAAATAATAATGTTAAACCCTCGAATTAAAATTATTTTGTTGAATGAAAAAAATTAATGGAGTTTTATGGACAGTTGGCTGGTCCCTTTCGATTTTATTTAACTTTGTACAAGTTTCCCTATAACAATATCAATTATTTTTATAAAGAAATTATTTAAGATCGAACTCGAAAGTGATATAAATTAGAAATTTTTTAAAAGAGATAAAGTGAATAGGGGTAGATTTAGGAGGGTTGTTGAGGCCTAATATGCAAAGATATACAAGACATAGAGTTTGGTTTCGGAATATGCAAGAGCAAAGTCAGAACAATTTTGTAGGGGGCCGGATGAAATTTTAATTTTTTATAGTCTATATCTTTATAATTTTTAAAGGATTAAATTGAATTTTTATAATTTTAAGGGGGCTAAAGTACAAATTTACCTTTACTAATTTAAAATTTTTAAAAAATCTCAAAGACTTAAATAATAATTTTACATTTTAAGGGGACCGAGTCTTTGCCAGCCCCATGAATTCACCCCTGGGAATATGCCTTGATACTAAAATTTTAGTGCTAAGAATATATTATCAAAAAATAAAACAAAATTATTTGTATTTTCTTTTCTTATTTCAATCTTTACTTTACGTATTTATAATATTTGATTATTGGATAAATTTTTTATGAGGTAAACTGTTTCATTTGAAATAATTTCCCAAAATTGATTTCTGAAAAAATAAATTGATGTTTTGGTTTTTGTATTATTATTTTGTTATTTGGTAATTTTTTCTGAAATTATTTTTTAAAAGTTGTTTTTAGTGAAATGAACCCAACATAAATATCTTTGTTACAAAATATTATAGTACAATTTTCTTTTGATAATCGAAATTTATTTTATAATAAGATAATATTTTGTAATATTCAATATCATATATACACTTAATAATAAATAATGCTTCATTAAAACTTAATTTAAATTACATATATTACTTATTTGAAATGCATATTGATAAATTAGGGTTGTAAGGGATAAATGAAGCTAAGCAATATATTTAAACAAATATTCATTTTTATACTATGTTAAAATATGTCATAGGTCCTTGTACTCTTTGTAAATTTTGAATTTAGTCCATGTACTTTTATTTTTGGGAATTTAGTCTTTTTACTTTTTAGATTTTGAAATTTAGGTCCAACTGTTAACACTATTAAAAATATTTTGTTGAACTCATGAGTATTTTTTAATTACATGGCTATCAAGTGAGTTTTTTTTATTTAAAAATGCCACATCAACAAAATTGGAAAAAAAAATTAACAGTGTTAACAATTGGACCTACATTTTCAAATCTGAAATATAGAGGGACTAAATTCCTGAAAATAAAAGTACAAAGATTAAATTCTAAATTTGTGAAGAGTACATGGACTTATGAAATTTTTTAACCTTTACATTATAAAACTTTTATTATTAATATATTTATAAAATATATTTATTATTAAATTATTAACATAAATATTTTTCAATAATATATGAAGAATATTGTTTAAAATTTTAAATTATTATTTTTAAAATTTATTATTTAAATAAAACTTTAATATTAAATAATTTGTTAAAATAATAAATTATATTAATTATTTGTTATATTATTAAATATGTATATTCAATAATATTGAAATGATCATATTTGATCTTAATATTCTAAAAATTTTTATTAATATAATAATATTAGGCTTGATTTAAGTTAATTTTTATATAAAAATAAATTTAACTATTTTTTGGAAAATGAGCTTATTTTCAGCTGACCTGTAAGTTATTTTTTATGGACTAAATTATTTTTCATGAAACAAGCACAAAAAAATATAAAAAATATTTTTTGTAAATTATTTTTCATGAAATAAAACCAACGTGTGAAAGTCTAAGTTGAACAAGCAATATCATTATGGTTAATTGGTGTACTATGATATGTTTGGGATACCTCAAACGAACAGCTTAAATAAATTAAGGGGAAAAAATCAAAGGAAATTTTTTGGGTAATCGAATATTATATATGTTATAATATGTACTAGCTTAATAAGAATAGTTTTAGGGTAATCCTTTTCTTCATTTGGGGGTGGGAATGCCATCACGCTGGGCTCGAAGGAACTTATTTTGAGCTTGTTGATTAGCAAGTGCAAAAGCACCTTCTACGATCGAATCTTGGTGATAATCTCCCAAGAGATAGCTAGAGGTTGTTGCGAAAAGACATGCCGGGAATCTTGGTGCTAGAGTTGAAAGTGAGCCATATTGGTTCATTGTGGTTACGGTTGAAGAGTACTGATAAATTTTTTTTTTTTTGAAAAACGTGGTAGAAAAATGTTGTGAAAAGTCTTTTTTACTTTGGGAGACTTATATAGAAGAAGAATTTGAGGCAAATTTACAAAACGATTGTCTTATCACATAAATTTTTTTGGATAGAGTGATAGATAGTCAAGTTTAAGATATGTATGAGTTACTAGATATAATTGAGTTAGAAATTGATATTAAAAAAGTGGTGGAAAAAATAGATATTTTTATTCCCAAAAGATTTCTTTAGGATTTGGTGGGTATGGGTTTGAAGATCCTCAATGTAGGTGACCCTTTGATTGGCCTTGGCGAAGTTGTCTTACGGATGGGATCATAGCTGGAGCCACAACCATCTAAGTAGGACGAAGGCGAAATGGAATCTTTTTAGGGCAAGTTCCTCCATAAATGTTTATGCAGGTGTAATAACATAGATATATTTTAATTTATTCAATGGGGCAAAAGCTTCTTTCGTACAAGCCTTAGATTTTTTTTTCTTCTGTATCTTTAGCTTTTTTTTTTTTTTTTTTTTTTTTTGAAGCTTTTAAAAACTGGGCAATCGATCTCTTAAGTCATCTCTCTTTCACACGACACGGTTTTTGGTAATCAAACCGTTTTTATTACAATGGCCAATTCTGTACGAACTTGCTTTTACATCTTTGAAGGTTGAAAACTTTGCTTCTTTTTGCCATTTTCTTTTAATTTCTTTTACCATTTCCCCAAAGAAAAGAAACTTCGTGCGTACATCTCTCTCAGTCTCACCTTCATTTTATTTAACTTATTCTGTGTACTTTGTCTCTGATTTCTCCTGCATGGCTTTGCATGCATCATTATACGTATATGATACGTAGATTTAATCATGTATATGTCATCATGCTTTTATTATCATCACCATCATATACGACATGTAAGAACAATATGCTGGTGTTTTAAAAAGGTAAATTGAACCTGTATGTTCTACGTTGTATACATATTATCATTGCAATTTTGGTTTGTTTCTTTTTGAAGATTTTCTCAATTTACTAGGAGATTATATCAAGAATGATTTACTTGAGCTTTTGATCTCAAAAGTCGTGTGAATCATAATTGTTTAATGCCTTAGATCCTTTGAGGGGAATGAATATTTGGCATGGAGCCCATTTTGATAATGTGATTTACAAAGATCCCTTTGATTACTATTAAATAAAGTTTTGAGATGAAATGTTGTGAATAAATAAAAATTATATTTTTATTTAAAGTTTTAGATTTAACTTCAGATTTATTCAAAATTTTATATGAGTATCAAACTATAGAAAATCTCTAAAATAAAAACTAAAATCATTAACATAATTAATAACGCAGATGAAACTGAGCCAATTAATATTCTTTCTTTATATATATATATATATATATACATACAGTTAATCTTCTTTATAGCAGTTTCATTTATCTACTTAGGTTTCACTTATTATAGAATTTATATCATGCTATTATAGAGAGATAACCGTTGTAAGCTTACTATAGAATTTATATAATGAGTTTCAATCAAATAAAGAAAGTGAAATTATGTTCAAAACAAAAAGAAAGTTAGAACCAAATCAATAAAAAAAAAAACATATAACAGGTGCATGTATTATTGTTTTTATGCATATTTTATTTTACATTCTTTCAGATTAATTATAAAGCTCATAAATCTAACAAGTTCAAGTAATCAATGAGTTATTAAATTAAATTAATTTATCACGAGTTACTAAATTCAAGTAATCAATTTACAAGTTTATGATTTTTCAAATTTACAATGGAATATTTGATAGGGAACTTAATAGTTTATTGAATTAATATATTTAATTCTACTCATTGAAGATTATTTTCATTTAATAAAATATGATTAGTAATTTTTTCATGTGAAAATTAATCATTTTATCGAAATAATGTTTTAATTAAATAAATGATAATTAATAGGCTTGCTTATATAAAATGGCTATGATTTCACTTAAAAGTTTTAAATCATATGTTGATATAGAGAACTAATTTAATAAAGAACATTCTTCAGAATTATTACTTCATAAATATGATGTTAGAACCGTAAAATTCGTATACAAAACTTAATAAATCAGAATTTGTCATGTAAAATCATCAAGAAAAAAAACTAAATGCGGAAGCGTACCTGAATCCATTGATTTCCTGAAATCTTCGGTGGTTTTGATCTTCCAAATTAGCACACAAGTAATTCAGATAAAGTGGCTCTTTTTTTTTTTTTTTTTCTAAAGATGAGATATTAGTAAAGTTACATATGTGTAATTTGTATACCATAACCCTAATATATAATTTTTGCACATTAACTTTGATTTCTAATCAACCCGCCATTAATTAGAAATTAGTTACTAGAGTATCTATACATATTTGACTCATACTTTATTTAATATCTAAAGCCCAACAAGTCTTAACCAATCAAAAGACTTCATTTATTTACAAAAAAAAATAGAGGTGCTAATCTAGATCCCTATCTATGAGTGCTTCATGTCAAGTGGTTGTTGTTGATCTTCCAAAGGAAGTTTAGATCTGAAGCTTTGGAACTAATAAAGATAAAAGCTAGGTAAGTCATTAAACTGATTCATGCATGCAAAATACGTCTTCTGAGAACTTCTATGCTAAGTGGCCAAAGCATGAGACTAAAATTTGTAAAGTATAATGTGACGAATCCAATTAGAAAAGTAAGACTTATAAATCTGAATGACAACGGTGTGCTTATGTCTAAAAATAAGAACGAGTCTGATAAGAAGTACATGTGTGTCTGAAAGCATGAATATGTTTGTCAAGAACAAGTCATTGTATGATAAGTTGATGCATAATGAATCTATATTTGTCTCTGAAGTTGTCAAAGGAGTCCGTTGGGACTAAAAACACTAATCTCTGAAAGGACAAGTCCATGGACATGGCACTAAAAGAAGACCATATCATGTAAGACCATAACTAGTGCGTTATGGCATCATATAAAAAAATTTTAAGGAAGGTTATTACCTAATGTGGTTCTTTGTGTGTCCTAGGACGATGAGGGGCAAAACTCAATAACTGTGAGTTTAAGCAAATCCTTATCATTTAAAACGGATTATAGGGCATTCCGAGAGTACAATAGTTATGCCGAATTCTGAATGAATGAAACTTATGACGAATTCTGATAAAATGACTTATAGGGCATTCCGAGAGTACAATAGTTATGACACACTCTATAGGAAACCATGTGTACGACAAACTCCGAAAGAAAAGTTTTGTATGAAGTGTTAAGGCGAGCCTCATATAGTATTACTTAAACTCTACTAGTTAGGAATTTTGAGAAGCATGTGGAGAAATGAGAATACGAAATACAACTCATCTACTTCACTAGGACAAATGGGTGACTGTTGGATCTGGTGCCCTAAATGTAGTATATTTTTTTTTAAACTTGTAATTTTTTCAAACAAATATGTTAATAAAACAAATTCATTTATGTATTTTTTATAATTGTCCTCGTATGGGTTTTACATGCAAAACAAAATGGAAGTAAATGTTGCTCATTGGTTGTCTAATGTTTAACTGATACTAAACGATATTACGTGGTTGGATCATAATTCGAAAAGATATCGTATATTAGTAGACAAACCTAAACATGTAATGAGCAAACCGGTTGAAAGACTAATATGTCGTCTATCAAATTCCAATTGGGGAGATGCTTTGTCTTAGGCATCGGAGCGAATGATTCCTAAAAGATAGAGACATAGATGTGATTGACTGGACTAACAGTACATCAGACTAGACCCAAGAAGAATAGATCCTGAATCTATTTATGGGTTTATTCACTTGTGACGTTCATACTGTGGCATACCTAAATCCTGAATGGATGACGGGTTATATATGTGTGACTTGTACACTTTGATTTACGTAAAAGTCTGAGTTTGAATATATAAGGAACCGAAAGTTGGTTTGTTGGGTGTACGACTTTTGCAATATGTAACGTCATTCACAACAATGGAATTCATAGCCCGAGACATGGGTAAATGATATCCTCTCATTAACATTACATGGTTGATGAAAAGTAATGTGTGCACAAGTCGTTCGTCTTTGTGATGGATGACTTGATTACTATTTGATGGTAATTGAATTTCCATTAAGGATGATGTAATGATTACCATGAGATAAAATAGGATTATATTGGGAGAATAGATATTATCACAAAAGAGCTTGAAGATATCCCATGAGAGTAACACACTTGTGACGAGGTCATTGGACAAACACTAGTCAAGTTACTTTCGTAATGGTATGTTGTTGCGGAAAGCTCAGTCACGATACTATAGTGAAGTGAATTCGTGACTAAATGAGTTTATAATTAATAGGCAAAAAGTTAGAACTTAATTATAAATCATTTGAGCCTCAATTGCATATGTCTAATCGATCCCTCCAGTAGCTCGTTAAAACCAGAAATAAATTGTAGGATGGATCAAATGAATAGAAATGATAAAGTTAGAGAAATGAGTTACATTTGGAAATGAATGTGGTTTTCTCACTAGGTATCGAAATGACCTGAGAATTAATTTATGGTTTTTCGAATTATTAATTAATTAATCAATTGAAGTTCGAAAATAGATTTATATTAATTGGTCACTATGAATCTAATTGAATGTAGAAAAATTAAATATATTTCCTCATAGATTCTTTTACAGTAAAGTTGTTATGATTTAACGAAATTAGAATTTGGTCAAGAAAATTATTTATTTGAGAAATTAATTCATTTAAATTAATTGATAAAATAATATTTAATTTGGGAAATGGAAAAAAAAAACATGTACTAGGTTGGAAAAAAAATTATAAAATGTTGGGTTAAATTCCATGAAGCACGTATAATTTGACCAAGTACAGGAGAGGCCTAACTCTCCTTATATGGAATACATGGGATGACAAACCCTATTCCCATCTAGGATTGCCACCCCTCTCCCTAAATAATAGGGAGTTGGAGATTTTTTCTATCAAAATAATATTATTTGTATTTTACCACTTCAACCAAGATTCCACCAACTTTCCCTATAAATAGATGGCACTGGTAGTCTTCAAAACACACCAACCAAAAGAGAAAAACATAAGTTTCTCCAAAGTTTTCAATATTGCTATTTTGGCAGAAAGTAATGAGAATTTATTTTAAGAATAAATTCTATTTTCTGTGAATTGTAATTCTACCAATTTCTATTTAAGAAAGATTTACTTTCTCACTTAAAGTAAAGAAAATACTTTTATCTCTGTGTTTGATTTAATTTGTTCGAGCTCACACTCGAAGTAATTCATATTATAAGAATAGATGAGAAGATTGTTTGGTAAAAAGTCGAGGATGACAAGGATTCGCCTACCCGAAAACACAAATACGAATTTGGTCCAAAGTTTATTGTTATTAATATTACAAACTGGGTCGGTTTTAAAAATTTTTATTTTTCGCAGTGCAAGAAAACTATTTTTCAACTGAATTTTTTCCAAGATTTAACACATGAGAGGGGTCGGATCTATATCTTCTTAGCATCAATACATGAAAAATATTATGAATCTTATTAAGTTCTAAAGGTAGGGCTAGCCGGTAAGCTACAAGCCCAATTCTTTCGAGAATTTCATACGGCCCAATAAACCTCGAACTGAGTTTCCCTTTCCTACTGAAACGCAAAACCTTTTTTAAGGGTAAAACTTTCAGGAAGACTTTATCGCAAATCTCAAATTCAATGTCTTTTCTTTTCAAATCAGCATAAGATTTCTAATGGTCGGAAGCAACTTTCAAGTAATATTGAATAACCTAGACTTTCCCTTCTGTTTCACGTATCAAATCGGTTCCTGCTAACTTTCTTTCACTCAGCTCTGACCGACATAGAGGAGTTCGACATTTACAATCATACAAAACTTCGTAAAGTGTTGTTTTGATGCTCAGATGATAGTTATTATTGTAAGCAAATTTAGGTAACGGTAGGAATCTTTCCCAGCTAGCTTCAAACTCAATCACACAACAACGCAACATACCTTCGAGTATTTAAATCACTCGTTCTGATTTCCCATCAGTTTGAAGGGGAACACTGTGCTAAAATTTAACTCAGTGTCCAAGGATTTGTGCAACTTACCCTAAAATTTAGAGGTAAATCTCGTATCCCAATCTGAAATGATAGATAAAGGCACGCCATGCAATCTCACAATGTTAGATATATAAATTTTAGTCAATTTCTCGAGTGAATAGTCGGTTCTCATAGGAATGAAATAAGTCGATTTAGTCAACCTGTCAACTATCACCCAAACTGCATCTTTATTTCTCAGTATTAATGGCAAACCCGATACAAAATCCATGGTGATTCGTTCCCATTTCCACTCAGAAATCATTTTAGGTTGCAAAAAACCTAGCGAGACCTGATGTTCTACTTAACCTACTGATATACTAAACATTTTGCCACGTACTTAGAGATCTCTCTTTTCATTCCTGGCTACCAGTACAACGATTTCAAGTCATTATACATCTTATTATTGTCTAGATGTATCGTGTAAGCACTACTGCTAGCTTCATGAAGAATGTCTTGTTTCAATTCTGAATTCTTTGGTAAACACAAATGGTTCCGAAAGTATAGACTCATGTTATCATCAATACTAAACTCAGTGGTCTGATTGTCTTCAACAAGTTTCCATTTCACTTGCAACTCGGTGTTATCTTTTTGCAACTCTTGGATCTTTTACAGGAATACAAGTTTAGCTCTCAACTCGGTTAAAATAGAGCCATCTCGCTCCAAAGTCGGACAAGTATTCATTATTTTTAAAACAAATAAAGATTTCTAACTTAAAGCATCCACCACAACATTAGTTTTTCCCGAATGATAGTCAATGATCAAATCATAATCTTTAAGTAATTCGAGCCACCTACAATGTCTCAAATTTAATTCTTTATACATCAGCAAGTATTTTAGAATTTTATGATCTATGAAAATGTGTCATTTTTTTTCCGTACAAGTAATGTCTCCAAATCTTTAGAGCGAAAATAATTGTTGCAAATTCCAGGTCATAGGTAGGATAATTCTTCTCGTGTGGTTTAAGTTGTCGAGAAGTATAAGCAAACACTTTTCCCTTTTATTTAGTACACAACCTAATTCGATGAGTGACGTGTCACTGATCACAACAAATTCTTTTCCAGATTTAGACTGAGTTAAAATTGAAGCTTCAATCAACATTGTTTTCCACTGTTTGAAACTCCGCTGGCATTTTTTCAGACCAAACAAAACTAACATTCTTTTGTAGCAACTTTGTTAACGAGAGGGCTGTCATCGATAATCCTTTTACGAATCACTAATAGTATCTTGCCAATCCTAAAAAACTTCTTACTTCCCATCGAATGCTTATATATATATATATATATATATAATGTAATTAGTTTAGTCAATTAGGTAATTAACCTTAATTTAATATATAAATATATATATATATATATATATATATAATACCTAGTTTAATTAATTGAATGATAACATGCTTATGACATACACTTCCTAATGTTAAACATGGTATATTTGATATTTTGAACCTTAGATTAATTACAATTTAAGTCTTTTAATTATTTTCTAATTAAAAATTTATAGTGATTGGACTTTACGATTTAGTCATTGAACCTTAATTAATCAGTAATTCAACAAAATTACCTATCAGAAATTTAATTCACTTATATAATAACTCTGTAAATATTTAATACAAGCTCAATTTACAAAAACGGGGTCCTAAAACCACCTTTTTCGACACCACTGGAAACCAGGTCGTTACACCATTAACAGTTGCAACATCAACAATCGATCCATCATTTTGTATTTGTACATAATAACAACACCAAAAAAAAAAAAAAAAAGAAACAATATCCCATTATAAAAAAAACGCAATAGTTGCCACTATTTGTCCAAAAATAAAAAACGAAACAATTCCCATAAAGCATAAATAACCAAAGCGCAACCTATATCTATTTAAAGAAGGCCCAATTTCTAGATACCTACAATAGCCATTGGTTGGAGCTTAAATGAAATGGTGTGCTTAATAAACAAACTTCTGAACATCTCTCACTTCTCTCTTTCATCCGTCGTAAATTTTTCTTCATATTTTTCTTCTTCGTTGGCAATCATACAGCTTCACGTTCATTTCATTGTCACCCACTATTTGCTCATAGTCATCCCTAACCCTTGACTCAAACCCGTGGGAACCAACATCTTTCGCATAATATGCAACATTTATCCTTCTAAGATTGTCATTATATCTAAAACGGTTTCTTATATCTAATTTCACTTTGTAGTTTTCCTCACATTGTCGTCTTTTTTTCATTTCAATTAATAGAATGCTTCAAAACCATAAATTCCAAGAACTCCACCGTCTGCCCGCAACATCCTTCCTAGCAATTATGGAAATTTTGGCTAACAGATGCACTTTTTTTTTCAAATAAGACAAATATTCTCTTTTCATTAACTAGATTAACTAGTTCCAATTCATCAACATATTTTTCACTTATCCAAAGGAGAAAATATTCCCTTTTCTATCTTGCAATAACAACCGTTGATTTAAAATAGATCTCACTAAAAAAAACTCACTTTAGTTGACACCCTAAACAAGCTAACAAAGGGAGGCAAAATATATCAAATTATTGAAAAATGATAGTATATTTTTTATTTAAATATTTGAATCAATTTTAAATTCTAAAATCCCTATTGTTATAAAAAAAATTTTACCTCAATATCATCCTAATCGAACAAAATTAATCTCATCACATAAAACGAGTAAAAACACTTTTGGTTATACTAAAAAAATACAAAATATAAATATTGTGTTTTCAATTAGAGGTATGCATGGGTCGGGCCAGGTTCGGGTCGAGCCCAACTAAAAATTTAGGCCCGTTTGTCGGGTTTGGGCCGGGCCGGGCCAAAAAATGGGCCTAAAATTTTACCCAAGCCCGACCCGAATAAAAATATTAAAACCCGGGCCCGGCTCGGCCCACCCATATTATTTTTTATATTATTTTATATAATTTTAAAAAATATATAAACCATCAAAAATACTAAAAACATCAAAATAAATATTTCTCAACAAATAAAAAATAAATTTTAAAAAATATGTATATTTAAATAACAATAAAATATATGCAACTCAACAAGTAAATGCCTCTAAAATAATAACAAAATTAACAAACGTCTTTAAATAACAAAATTAACAATAAAATAAGTTTTATACAATATCTAAACAATAACAACAAAATAGTAGCAACATAATAATAAAATAGAAAGAAAATAATAAGAAAATAATATTAAAAAATAGATTTTTTTTTTTGTCTTTAGTGAATTCGGGCCTTATTTTTGCCCAAATCCTCACACATTTTTCGGGTCTTATTTTTTTTTCCAACTCCATTTTTCGGACCTATATTTTTATCCAAACTCTCTCACATTTTAGGCAAGCCTTCGAGTCGAGCAGGGCCACCGGTCATGCACACCTCTATTTTCAATTGAAATAAGACTAGTTTGGTATAGATGTGAAACTTTTCACTTGAAGGTAATAATAAAAAGAAGTGGTTTCCGTTCACCAAATAATTTAGGAGCTCATCAACCTTCATTGACCTAAGGCAAAAAAATCTTGTCACTGTCTTTTCATTATTTTTACATAGCCTTCCCCAACCCTGAATTTGATGTTGCACCCATCACATCATAAAGGGGCCACCTCCATTTCATCACCTGTGAACCAAAAACCCTTCCACCTGGCATTCTTACACGTTCATATGTCCAGCTTTTAAATTATTATTATTATTTTTCCACGTTATTCTCAAGCCTGTCTTCTTCTTCTTCTTCTTCTTTAAGTTCTCAATTAATCATGTAATTATATAGTTTTAAAAGTATGTTGAATATGGGTGTTATCTTTGCGTTGAGAGTAAGATAAAATTAGACGAATTTTGATGGTCCAAATAAAAATATTGCATTCAAATTATTTATATTGAATTGCAAGTTTTGGAAGGGTTCAAAAATATTTTAAGGGATCAAATTGAATTATTAATTTTAAAATGATTAAAAATATATATATTTTAATCAATAGGGTCAAATGCTCTGCCTACCCACACATCTTCAAGCCTCAAAGATTATTTAATGAAACAATTAGCTCATTAAAATGATCAGTTGGTTCTTGTTTTTATTTTTTGTTTATGAAATGAACAATAATTAGTGCAACTCCAACTAACAGGCGAATCCATACATTTATACCGGATTGAACTTAAATATGAGGTTCATGTGGATAGCTTGGCAACGTTAGCGTTGAATAGGCAACTTGGTCTGAGTACGTTAATTAATCCTCCTCAAAATGTTGTTTGTCTGCTGTTACAGGACGCTAATGGTGTAGGAACATTTACGGCAAGTGTTCATCTAATCTATGCTTAGAGTGAGTTTGGATGGGCAGTGCGTTTACCTGCGGTTAGTATAAAAATAGCGGTGGCGGTGAGATTAGATACTGTAGTAACACTGTAGCGTGAGACAAAAAATAGGTTAAGCGCACCGCACAATACCCAATCACCCATCCAAACTAGGCCTTATTCTTTTTGCAATAAACAAAAAAAAAAGAGAGATTTCGATGTTTTCTTGATCTCAACATTATTATTGAACTTCATTGACAATTTTATTTGAGTAATTATCCTTAAAATATAGGTTTAATTTTTCATTTGGTAATCGAGTTTGACACTTTTTTTAATATGTTGGATATGTAATTTTTTTAGTCCAATACGATACCTGTATTTAAAAAAAGTCATATACTTTTGTACTCAAAAGTAATAACGTTAGCTTAAAAGTGTTTAATTTAAGTTAATTGCTAATATTATTAAGATTGAATTTTTCATGATTTTGTTAATATAATAAATTTACTATTAATTGTAAATTGATTTAATTTTGTGTTTAATTTATTATATACAATTTAATGGATGTGATTTAACTCAAGTTTTAGGGTTAATTTGATGAAAGTTAATTGCTAATATTATTAGCTAATTATGAACTTTAATCAAATCAGTTTTAAAACCCAATTTGAACACTAAAAAGTTAACATTGTTACCTTGAAGTATCAAAATTATAACTGATATCAAATACAAGTATCGATTTAGACTAAAAAATAACACAAATACCACATTTTAGATACAAAATTATTTATTAATCCTAAAAAATAATACCTTGAAATTTGAATCCTCACACCTTAAACATTAAAAAAAGTTCATAAAAAGAAACAAAATTTTAATATCCTCAACACCAAAACAAAATCCACCAGCTGTACCTCGGATGGAAATCTTTTTATTATTATTATTTTCCTTAGTTAATTATTGGATTCTTCTGTGTAATAGGTGTCACCCTAAAATTGATGCTAGCAATGTAATGGTGATGCTAAATCTTGCTAAAAATGATCATCTGGTAACCTCTTTGACTTATGAAGCATAAACTACTTACAGAAAATATTGGTGTTCAAGACTTTAAAAATCAAAGTTAAAGCAAACTGGTCCTACCAAAATCCCCAAAAGCATTATGCTTAAGCAAAAGATTAATGGGACTTCAAAAAAAAAAAAAAAAAAAAAAAAACCCAAGAGCATAAATGAGTATTGGTATCACATAGCTTTCATGGTTTAATTGATCCTCACATTGGCCCTGCTAACAACACTCCAAGAAGCTATTTTGACATTGAAATGTCTGATTTAAACTTCAACCAAATGCTTGCCATTGTAAGTACTTGAGAGACAAAAATGGAAATCAATGCTTGCCTGTACATGTTAAAAAAGACTTTGGGCTCCTAATAGTCTAGTTCTGGAATTTTGCCTTGTACATATATCAAGGGTTCACCCCACATGTACAGTTCCTTTTGTTACAGTCAACATCGTTTAACTAACATAGCAGTACCATGTTGGTATTGGTTTTTATGGCTACTGCGAAATCTAAACCCCTTTTAGAGCTCAAGAAATGAAACCCATTTTTGTGAAAGGAATTTTCGGGTGGGTTTCACAATAGGCACTAAAATCCATAGCTGACAACAAATGGTTGGTTAAAGAGAATTTGACTAGTTTATGTCTTTGCAATGATACAGGCCAAAATATGCAGATACAATGGATGTTAAGATGTTGCTTTCGGCAGATTTCAATAAAGCAGAGATCGAAGCCTATGGTTAAGGTTTTCGCAGCTTTGAGAGTGTCACGAATGAGTTCATTTGTTATTATTCAGTGTAATATACAAGTTTGTTTTTATTTTTAAAATCAACTCAAGGTAGTTTCCACTATTTCGTAAATTGTTATACGATGACTATCTTTATAATCTAACCGTTAGATTTATCAATATATTTGTACTTGTCATGCATATAAATTTGTCAATCGACTCGATATTTCTATCTTATCAATCTAGAATATCGTTTATATTAGTCTTAAGGGTGCAAAAACCCTCAAACTTTTTCAAAAAAAGCATTTAAGCCTCTCCTTTTTTTTCACTCATTTGAGTACTTAAACTTTTAAAATATATCATAAAAGCCCTCAAACCTTTTCAAAAAAAAGCAATTAAGCCCCTACTTTTTTTTTCACTCAATTGGGTACTTAAACTTTCAAAATGCATTAAAAAGACCTCAAACTTAAAAAAAAAAAAAAGAAGCAATTAAGTCCCTACTTTTATTAAAAATTAGAAAAAAATTAAAATATATAAATAGTATTAAATTTTAAAAAAATTAAAGTATTAAAAATTAATTAACAATTAGAAAATATATAAAAATCGTAAAAAATATAAAAATTGGTAAACTTTTATAAAATTAGTAAAAATATATAAAATATATAGAAATATAAAAAAATTATAAAATTTTATAAAGTTAGTAAAAAATTATAAAAAATGTAAAGAAATATAAATTTCGTAAAAAAATTATAAAAATTATTGTGCCAAAAGAAACATTTTATAATTTTTCTATAACTTTTATTGATTTTTATTTTTTTATCATTTTTCGCCACATGTCACGTTGTGTTGCTGACATGTGATGACTTCAATTGAAAAAAAACTAGGGGTCGTTAATTTTTTATGATTTTTATAAAACTTTACAATTTTTTTATTTTTTACAATTTTTATTAAAAAATTCTAATTTTTAATAAATTTTATATTTTTATATTTTTATTAAAATTTAATAATTTTCCTAAAATTTATTATTTATCATTTATATTTTTTCTAATTTTTAATAAGAGCAAGGTCTTAATTGCTTTTTTGAAAAATTTTAAGGGTCTTTTTGATACATTTTGAAAGATCAAGTACCCAATTGAGTGGGAAAAAAATATGGGCTTAATTGCTTTTTTTGAAGAAGTTTGAAAGCCTTCTTGATGCATTTTGAAAGTTCAAGTACTGAATTGAGTGCAAAAAAAAAAAGAGGAGCGTAATTACTTTTTTAAAAAAGTTTGAGGGGTTTTTACACCCTTAAGCCTTTATATTAATATATATTTAACAGATGAAAGCTTTTTTTTCCATGGAACAAATAGTTAGAAATTTTTAACTTATATCAAACTTGGCGTACATGATCTACATGAATAGAGCATGAAATATGACAGTTGAATTATTAAAATATTAATTGTTTAAAAAGTTACGAGATAATGTAAAACCATTAAATTTTACACTAATATAAGTAAATCACTTACCATATATATTATAAGACGCATACCATACTTTTAATTTATTTGTGGAGTCTAAAAATCTCTGCAAGATAAAAAATACAATTTTTCTTAAATTACATAAGAAATTACAAATACAAAAAATTATTAGGCCACCGCAAATGGATCACATTTACAAGCAACCTAATTAAACTTTGAAAACAATGGACACCTATAATTGGATTACATCAGATAATTATAAACTATTCATAACTAGTAATTTTTAATTACTCTAATGCATTGTTTGTGAAAGAGAAAAACTATTCATTTATTTTGAAAAGGTCTTATTTTTAAAAGAGTTTTCATTCATCTTTTTAATTACATATTTTAATTTACACCAGCTATTATTTATTTTATGTCTAAGTATTATAATATATGTAATAAATAAGCTTTTTCTATATGTAATTACATAAATAACCAAATGAGTCATTATTGCTTAGCCTATGAGGTAAACAATTCAAGCCCAAGACCTACACTTTTAGAGGAAAGGAGATGGTCCAAAATGTACTAAAACCTGGTCCAGAAAAGTTTCCTTCCAAGAACATTTTTACTGTTATTTGCTGATACACACACATATACTCCAATGGCGCCCAGGTTGAAACTGAGCCAGGAAGATCCACGCTTTACAATTTAAGGTTTCAGCCTTACAACTCGGCTGACCATCAGAAATGGCAAAATGATTAGAACGACTACTTTTAATCACTTGAATGAAGTAAGTGCTAATTGGAACACAGGATTCAGAATACACCCAAGTTGAAATAAATTATGTAATTGTACACCATGATCAAGTCCAATGTTCAAAACGAGAGCATTACAATTGCAATATACAGAAACTATCACAACATAAAGACCCTAAATCATTAACCACCTTCTTCCATTGCATTAAATCAAAGTCTTTAACAGATTTTTCAAAAGGAGGCTCATCCAACCATTGTTCGCTTGCGGCCCCTTTGTCGCACTGCAGTTCATCGCCAACCAACAAGAACACAATAAATGAGATTAGGGTGGTACAAACATATGAAGTGGTAAACTTGCGAGCTAAACTTAAAAAAACAGAGATTGCAGTACCTTGAGCTAGCTTGTTCAATGTGGAAGACCACTGCTTTGATGATTTCTTGTATGCAGCAAGTATAAGATCCATCTATGCATCAAGTTAAGCACATCCGTAAGATGATGATAAAAATTCACTCAGAATGACCATTTTAGGATCTTCATTCAATTCCAAAGTTGCTTAGTTAAACTGATATGTAAAACCCAGATTTTGTTGGTATTTTAATGAACCTATTATAAACAAAAAGAAGGCTAATCTTCCAAAACACTACCATGTTTTTGCATACATAATGTTCATTAGCAAACACAAGAACATGATGTGTTTCTTACCACATTCCCACAGGAAGAATGCATTGAAATCAAGGCTCGTTCCAGTACATACAAGTCAACAGCTTTGTCTTCTGGAAGGGTTGATGTAAAGCTAAGACCAAAATCGATAAGGACCTAAACAAGGAAAAGGCCATTTAAAGATTATGCAAAAAGTAAGTAACGTTAACTAAATGCATACTCAAAGCTAATTATAGAAGTAAAGAATAACAACTGACGAGCTTATTAGTTCCATTTCTGATCAACATATTTGAAGTCGTGAGGTCACCGTGGACGAGTCCACCGTCGTGTAATTTGCCAATCGCGTCGCCAATTTGGGTGGCGATATCAGTTAAACGCTCTTGAAAGACGCCTGTTGACCCAATTCCGAGAAAAACATCTTTAACGGAAGGGCCTTCGACGTACTCGAAAGTCAGGGTATGGATCACAGGGTCGACGGCGTAAAGAACCGGAGTTAAAACGCCAAGCCGTCGAGCCTTGGTCATGCACCTAGCTTCCTTCTCCGAACAAAAAAAAAAAACACAAATTAATTCCATTGGTTTCTACGAAAAGAAAACAAGAGGAAGGGGGAGGGGGGGGAGGGAAAACGAACCGCGTTTAAACGCTTGAGAGTGAGCTTAGAATCAAGAGTAGGGTGCCTGTATTTCTTGGAGAAGCGTTCTTTGATGATGGACCTTTTTCCAGCGAATACGGACTCGAAAACTCTCTGTAAAGGGCAACAATAACAATGGAATTAAACACAAATTGCAACATTTTTTCCTTTTTTAGGTTTCTTAGAAAGAAAAAGGGAGAGTTTTTTTTTTTTCTTTACTTACAGCTTCAGCTCCTTGCTTAACGAGAACGAGGGCGGCATTTTCAGAATCAGGCTTAGGGTCAATCTCCATTGGAGCGGTTTATGATATCAAACACAACAACAGATTCTTCAGTCACCTGATAAGTTGGAGCACCACCAAGCGGCTGTAGCGAGGGATTGAGGAATTTGACCTTTTTTTAATTATTATTAGGGTTTTAGTTTTTTGGGCCCTAAAATGGATAACAAATTAATATGGGTCCGCCCTCAAAACCCAAAAGAATAATTTGATAATTCTAAAAAAATTAAAATTTTCTCCAAGTGCTTGTACTATTCGTACATTCGGAACATAGTCCTTCTAAATTTATTTTTAAAAGGTCAATTCCTCAAATTTTATGATTTAAAAATGAAAATTCAATTTTTAATATTTTAAAAAAATTGTTAAATTTAAATTTATTACAATATTTTTTTTTGTTATATGACTATCGATTTTTTTTTATTTCAAAAAATTACGCTAACAAATTTCACAAAAGGATTTATTCAAAGTAACAATTAGACCTGAATTTTAAAATCTAAAAAATAAAGGGGCTAAATTCCTGAAAATAAAAATATAAAAACTAAATTTCAAATTTGTAAAAAATATAAGGACTAAATTCCACACCATAGTCAATGTAAACAAGATGATAATAATAATAATAATAATAATAATAAAGTTTTACTGAAGAAGCACAAAAGCTCCAATAAATTGAGAATACAAACCAAAGAATTATATATAAAAAAAAGTAGTATGAATATCTAAATGAAAATTAGACTACACCGCTAATAATCTCTTGGCTTAGTGATAAAAGCATGTTATAGTTATGAGAGCTTGGGATAGCTTTAAGTTCTATCCCAAGCAATTTTATTCCTCTCTCTCAATTATAAAAAAAAAAAAAAAAAATTACACACCTAACTCAAGCTCTTCACTCTGAAAGAAATTCCAACATTAACTGGAATCATTATATTTCCCAATATTCCATTTCACCCATCTTTACCGACCAAAAGGGGTATATATATATAAAATTTTAACCTTTACATACTACTATATGGTTACATTCATGTGTAATATAGAAATCAATGACCTTATTGAAAAACCAGCTAGAGCCAAACAATGATCTGTTTCATGTTCTCTGTCAACTAAACATGTGTATATATATATATATATATGTACGACAAAATAAATGAATGACCTAAAGTTTTATCAAGGGCCACGCCGGGTGAAACAGAAACAACCAGGGGATTGGTCATCAGGTATCATGCCACCTCCCTTGCTTGTATCCACTGCTTCTAGAAACCTCACCACCTCATCCATGTCTGGACGTCTGTCGGGGTGTGCATCCCAACATTTCCGCATGATGCTTGCCAACGAACCTGGGCAACATCTTGGAATTTCGGGTCGTAAATTCTGCAACCAACAATCTCCTCTGTCAGTTAACATGTATACCGTCATACAGTAAGACCAAAAGCATCGGAGGCAATTTTAACTCGTACCTGTCGTACTACTGCTGATGAAACTTCAGCAAAACTAAGATCGGCGTAAGGCATATCGCAGCAGTATATTTCCCATAAGCATATACCGAAACTGTAGACATCGCATCTCCTATTGTAAGGTTTCCCATCAAGGACCTACACAAATGGTTGCATTATATTCTCGTTCTTTAGAGAAAAGGAAAAGGAGGGAACTTCAAGCATTTAAGTGATCCAATTGTTGTTGCGGTTGATCAGAAAAAAGTTTGCATCGTTACGATAATTACTGGATAAATAAATGATACAATTAATGGATGTCAAGGGAGTGGATACCTCTGGAGCCATGTAACCAAGAGTGCCTGTTTCCCCGGTCATATCTTTTGGATTCTGAGCTTCGACTCGAGCAACACCAAAATCAGCAATTTTCAAATTTCTACGAGCATCTAGCAACATATTTTCTGTCTTCACATCGCGGTGTACAATCTTTTTGGAGTGAAGATAGCTCAAACTGCAGAAGTTGAACAAAAAATTTCCATTACTTTTCCGTAGAGTGAACACCGGAAATCCTAGCATGCATAACAAGAAAAGTTGCTCACCCTCTAGAGAGGTCCAAAGCAAGTTGAATCACAACCTTAAAGGCAAGTTTCTTCCTCCTGTTTCTGATCAAAAAATTCTTTAATGTCCCGCCAGGAAGGTACTCTACAACAACACAACATGCTCTCGATGGAAGAGAATTATTACTCTCGCTTGTTGAATCTTTGGACGGGATCTTAAGGTTGGAAGTTCCCATTGAAGCTCCAATAAACTGAAAAACAACAGTCATAACTTGTGACATTAGAAGGAACTCATGTAAACCGGAAGAAAAGAAAAGGCAGTGCCATCCTCCCATGCTAACTGCAACCAATATAAGATGTATAATGAACCGTCTCGCCCACATAAAAGAAACAATATCATCAATATTACCTTTGTAACATTTGGGTGGTCAAGTTTATGCCAAACAGCAACCTCTTGCCGGAAAGATGCCCGAAGAGCTGCAGCTTCAGCGGCTGTAGCAATCCCATCTTCCCCCCAATCCAATACTTTCACTGCAAAATTAAAAAGTCTTTGAAATTAGAGATATCAGCAAGCCAAATGTTTGCTTAAGAACTTTATCATTGCAGCGAAACAGATGTTTTCGGATCAAATAGGGACAGAATATGGGCAGCAAGTCATATAGAGTCCATGACTTGACATTACTGATTACTGCCCCTATACACATGTTAGAATCAAGCATCAGAAAACTTAATTAGGGCACCTTTGAAAACACATATTTGCATTCAAAACAACTGGAATCAAATTGAACAAGTTTATTCCGAAATTTAAGTAAAGCCATCTAAAGAACTCGGTCAAAAGCAAGGCGATTTGGAGCCCCATGGCAACTCCAATTAAGCCCTTTAAACCAAGTAAACAGAAATGGGCATGAGGCAGTTGTCCTTTTATTGAAAGTTCCATAACCAAAGCAAGTATTCATTGAAATCAAGATCAAAATTTTGTAATTTCAAAGTGAAAAGAAAAAGAGGTGCCAAGGCAGTCTCATTTTTGTAAAATCATGCAGCTTCATTGACAGTTCTAGTAAGCATGCATCATTCGTATGCAGCATCTAGACAAATTGATACTAACTTAAGGTCAAGTAGAATTGAGATAAAAGTACCATGGAGGCCTCAGATTGCATTTTGCACCCTTTACTCAAAAAAGGGGCAAATTAATCCTTGTAGATCAAAGAGCAAACTAGTCTTTTTTGTTAAAATTTTCATCCGTTTCTACTATTAAAAATTGGTGTAGTTGATAAAATAACCAGCCACTTGCTGACTTATAAGGACCCAATTTGTAATAGTAAAAATGGATTGAAATTTTAGAAGGAGCATTTTGCACTTTAATCTAATATATAGGAACTAATTTATTCATTTATTGAGTAGAGGGGCAAAATGTAATCCACCCTGTTGCTTTTACCTAGAATTGATGCTATAATTCACTAGACATCCTGTGACTCACCTCAAGTTGCAAGCGCCACTATTCCACAAACTATTCTGTATTAGACATATGATCCTAGGCTAAAATCCAACCCTAAATATTCTTCTACTCCTAAAGAATTCACATCCCAGAGTCATGTTTGAACAACATAGAAATTGTAATTGAATCCAACACAACAAATCAAAAACAGTAACTAATAACATCTGCATAGCAGTCGATGATGAACAAGAAACCCAAGATGGATTCTGGATTTTAGCAACATATAAACACATAAAACAGGTTACCTGCAACATCCTGGCTATCATAAACACCTCGGTAGACTATGCCATAAGTTCCATGAGCTATAACATGTCTTATATCAAGCTTAGCCAAATCGATTTCCCACTCTTCCTTCTTAGTCACAAGCGAAACATCTTTGTCCCTAGACCAAGCCTTGCTCAAGTGCTTATCCAGTTGCAAATCCCAGCTCTTAAAATCTATCTTATCAGCTCTTGTAAAGACGTCCTTTTTGTCGCTGAGGTTCCCAATGGAACACCCCAAAGCCTTTTCCTCTATAGGGTTTGTCTCTGTTTTCGCTACAGCTTTAGCCCCTTCACCATTGTTTGTCGCCATAACGATAAACAAAGAAAAAAAAAAACCCCCCCCCCCCACAAAGTAAAAAAAACAAAGGAAAACTACCTAAATCAACGAAAATTGATCCAAAAAAATTCGTTCCGAAGGTGGAAAAAGTAAAGGCTGTATATATATTATAAAGGTAATCAGATGAAAGAGAAGGAGAAGAACAGGAATTTTGTTCAAAGTTAGTGACTTTCAACTATACATACCCCATTAAATTATTCTTTCTACTTTAATCTCTCAATTATTATTTTAAAAATAAAAAATTTTATTTGAAATTTAACTACAATTAGAAAAAAGTTAATATTCGTGAATGTGGTAATTTAATTTAAGAAACCTTGATTGAATTTTATTTTGTGTGGTCATACATGATGGATTCAATATTGAAATTCCATCGTTATAGCATATTCCAGCATTAAAGATTAGGAAGAGAAAAAATGATTAGAATTTTATTTAAATACGACCACAGCCAGCCTCACACCTGGATCTTCATTTTCCCATTTACAAATCAACAACGAAACACCCTTTTTTCCACAAAACAGCTTCCACCACCATGACTGACGTCAAAACCATAATAATTATTTGTACTACTCTTCTTCTTTTCTTTATTTATTAAAAAAAAAAAAGAGAGAATAAAAGTCGATCATAGTTGACTTTTTATATAATTTAATTAAAAAGGATGGAAAATTGGTAAAATACCGTGCCGTGCTTTGCCGTTGTCCTTTTTGTAGGGTCCTTTGAATTGATGTAACGCTTGACTGTTTGATTGGCGCGTTACGTTTACACTACATTAAGTTTGGCTTACGCGCGCCCACCGAATATTTAATATAGGTTTATTTCTGGTTTTAGTCCCCCTTATGTTGCTGAAATTTAGGAGTTAATGCCTTTACCTTAATTTGACCTGCTTTCATCTTTATTTTTATAGTGGTATCATTTTTTTTTTCATATCTTTTTTATGGTCTATTTTTGGGTTTTTATAGTGTTTTTTGAGATATTCTCTATGTTTGTTTTAGAATCTAAATTCGGAATTTTTTGACAACATTGTCTTCAAGGTTCGAATTTCTGTTATCTCTTTAGAAGGGTAATATGTCCTACTATTACACTCAGTAAAAAAAGGACATAAATGGCATAAATTGAAAGTTTACCATTTTAAGGGGGCCATGGCCCCTTGATCTCGTAGTGGCTCCGCCATTAACTCTATTGATCCATGATACTAACTCAGTAAAAAAATTTAAAATAAGTATATATAGATTTATAAAAAAATATTGATAAATTAAAGTAAAAAGATTAAATCTTAAACTCTAACACAGTAGGGGTGCCTACTTTTGTTTGCCTCAAATTACATTTTAGTCATTTATATTTGAAATGTTACGTTTTAGTTACTTATGTTATCATTTTGTTACGAAGCGTTCACTCTACCTTTAAGCTCCATTACCTCCCTAATAGTGGTCCTACGTGGCAGTCTAAATTAAATTTATTTAATTAAAAATCTATTTTCATCCCAGCAATTGAACATCTAAGTTGGCCTTTAAAACTCATTTGGATTGTCATGTAAGATTGCCGTTAGGGAGGTAACGGAGTTCAACGGTAGAGTGACTAAAACGTAACATTTCAAACATAAGTGACTAAAATATAATCTAAATAAAACGAAAGTGACTACTTTTACAATTTACCCTAAATTATATATACATCAAATTATAAAAACAAAATATAAATGATAATAAACATAAACAATAGTGTATAATATATTTAAATTATTTTTATATCTAATTAACATAATGTTAAAGATTAATAGTTAATTTACTTAAACTATTTCCAAAGCAAAGCACTCTCTCTGTATTTCCTACTCTTTTATTCTACAGAAGTTGACATTGTTACTCCATTGACGGAGTCGCCTTTGACCAACCTCTTTTTTTGCACTAAAATCCTTTGAAAACACAAATAAAGTTTGAAATTTGATATCCTCAAATCTGTGGCATCAATCATCAGATGAGTTTAGTTTCATATTATGCTATTCTTTATTGATAATTTGTTCATAGGAGAAAATTTTATTTATAAGTTGAATTGATTGCGCATTTAAGTTACGGTAATTAAGGAATAAATTTTAATTAATTTGTAATGATATTCATAATTATAATAGAAAATATTAGTAAATCAAAGTTTTATTAATTTATGCAGCGAATCAAACAATGTAATCTTGTTGTTTCTTTAGGCTTGTCCTAAGTATTTTTTTCTATAAAAAAATTAATGTAATTAAATATATATATACATTAGTGGAAATTATTATTATTATAAGTAGGATTTAAAATGTTATTAGATAATAGATTTTTTTTTTCAATATTTAAGAAAATAAGTCGATTTTAGAGAGTTTGTGAAAGCATGGTTAGTTGGAAGCATTCTAACTGAACATGCTTTCCCTGACATATAAGTAGAAAGCGCGCTCAACTAGACCCGCTTTTATATTCTCTTTCCATAATTGACTTATTTTCTTAAATTTAAAAAAAAAACTCCCCTGTTTAACCAATTAAAAAAATCTGACATATATTACATATTTAACCTATATTTTTATTTATCGTTTGCTTGACTTGTGAAATTTTATGAAATAAATATTCAAAACTAAAATTAAATATTAAAATAGAACACGCTTTCTCTATACGTTAAAATAATGCCTTCTTCACTTTCTTTCTTCAGAGTTGAAACTTAAAATGCGTTAAAAACCTTGAATTATATACTTTTTCCAAATATGACTCTGATTTTCAAAACATGTTTTACAATTTGACTAACCTCTTTTATTATTATTTAATTGTGTTCTCTGACCCTGTATATATATTTTTTAAAATTTTGAAATTTATGTCTATTTGCATATGATACCATAAATATGATATTTTATTTACTGATATTTGTACCATGGAGATCCTTATATTAATATTCAGATTACATATTGTCCCTTTTCATTTAAAAAAAAATTATTCACTACATGTTAGATAAAAGAACAAATAATTTCATCCATTTCTATTGTCAGTGATGTAGGATTGAAGGGTAGATAGGTAGTTTTTTTATTTTTCGAGTTTTTTTCCCCTTAATATACCACATTGGGTTTTAAGAGTTCTTTTTCCAAATAAATAATAATAATTTTATATTGAATATTATTTGTTGATTTTTAATAGAAGAATCAGTTTACTCTTTTATTTAACGTAAACAGATTAATTTACTCATTTTTTGAGTGGAGGTAACAAAATGTAATACAAGGACCTTTATGGTACTTTTACCCTACTTGTTTGATTTAAAATTTAAAGTCTAATTAATAATAAAATTGTTAATTGATTTAAATTAAGTTTGAATATGTGTTATCAGCTTGACTTTACTTTTTAAATTACTAATTTGAAGGTGAAAGATGGATCCTTTCAAATTAGTCATTATATTATTAAATAGATCAATTTAGTTATTTTACTATTAAAAAGAATTAAATTAAATTAAATTTATTCCTATTGGCTTCATAGTCAGGGTGTTCACTAGTTTGGATTCGAGTTGCGTTAGTCGTGTTATTGTTAGGGTTTTACCCTCTTCCTATAATTCACCCAAGAAAATTTTCCAATTCAACTTCAAAGAAAAAATTGAAATATAAAAATTTGAAAGTATTAATTTTATTAAACAATGAATTATTAAAATTTAATTTTTTTAATAATACAAAAATTAAATTACTCTATTAATAACAAGGAGAATAATTTGATAAGGTCCTAACCACCTACCAATTATTTTGACATTGGAATATTAGTTAAATTTCAAACAACATAATTAAAAACTTGTTTTTTTAATTTATTTTTTAAGTAAAAGGATTTTTGTGGACGTGGAAGAGCAGAGTAAATGTGACTTTGGATTAGGATCAGCCACGTGTATTGCACAACAACAACAAAAAGAACATCGTTTTGATTACTTAGTTGATTCATGATTTTACATTAGCCACGCGTATTGCACAATTTCATTAGTTTTTATTTTTATTTATCCTTCCATATGATTGAGGGAAAAAGAAAACCAGAAGATCAGCTGTTAAAAAAACAAATTTACTTTAAACAGATGGCTGTGAACCTGGCCTTGTTGGCAGCATGTGTTTGGTGCATGTCTGCACGCCTGTAAGGATGATCATTGTGGAGCATATATATATATATATATAAGGCCAAATTAGGCAGGCGATGGCTACATCAAATGACAAATGTGTTCACATCTTGATTTGGTATGTTTTCAGTTTCCCTCTCCATTTTAACTTTCTATTTCCGTTTTCTATGTCAGTGACAGTGACACTTACTTTTGTAGCATAAGATCAGAAGATTTTGTCTGCTGGTCTATCCATGGACTTATTGATGTCTTTCATGTAGTGAACCGGGTTTGTGGAGGATAATAGATTGGAGGATTAGTGTATATTTTTACTTTTTAATTAATTCGTAAATTTAAGAGATAAAAAAACTATAGAGACCAAGGCCGCTGTCTATCTCTTGGTGATACCCCTAAATTCTGGAAATTTTGGAGCTTATGCTCCATGATCCGCTTCAATTGTCAATAAAGGGTACAAGTGAAATAGGAAGCCAGGTAATTTAAAATATTAAAGAGTTTGAAAGTGTTTCTTTTTTTTTCAAATAAATCATATCATTAGAAAATGGTCAGTTGCAGCAATGGGCCAAAAAAGCTGCCACCATTAGATAGGGGGAACAAGAGGAGAGCACCAAGGGCACCAAGAGCAAGGTTGTCGCAACCAACCATCAGCATGCGTGCTTCCGGCAAAGACCTTGCCATGTGAAGCCCGCATAAAAAAAACGATGCCAAAGCAATTGAGGAGCCAATTGAAAACACCAAGAAGGAGGGAGCTAAAGCCGACACATGCGACAACAACCAGCAAAATGAGACCTAGTGCAATGACTTCAACTTGCCATCGGTGTTCAAGCTAATGGAGACGTAGAGAGATGTCGACATCACAACATCGTAGCGAAAGAGCTTCACTAAAAAATCGTCAAAAGCAAAATACCAATATTGGGATAAGAACCAGCGAACCACGAACGAAAACTCATGGGGCGAGCAAGATCCTACGCAGCCTTTCCCTGACGGCCTAAGGCTGAACGGAGTAAATGAAAAGGCGAGGTCTTGAGATTATTTCGTCGAAAAAAGGAAGAAAAATGGAAAGGGAAATGGAAAAAATGGTGAGGTGAGTGGTAACGGTCCAGAGGCCCAACGATTGCTCAAAGAAAAGCACAAAAGCTGAAACTTTGGTAGAGAGTCAATATGAAACTTCTAGAGGCCACTGTCCAACTTGTATTCAAGTTTATAATATGACATATATCTATTACTCTTCCGTATTATGTAGTTAATGTCCGTTTTTATAGTCTATGTTTAGAGAGATTTTATTACCAATGTCGCGAGGTTGTGTGGAAGACACATTTAGTTTGTGGCATCAAAGTAACTAAATGAATAAAACATAAAATCAAATAAAAGAAATCAAGGCAAATAAATGGAAATTTATTCTTGTGTTGTCTCCCATAAACATCTTTATTTAATGTCGCTAGCTTGACATGACTCATTGACTTCATTCAATTCAGATTTCTAATCCTTATTTCGTCTAAAATTTGAAGTTATAGCTTTCAATGTTCTCTTTTGCCTATGAACAGATAAATGGATAGCAATTTCGATTCCCAAGTCAGTGCCTTTTCAGAATTGGTCAACTTTTTTTTTTGTTAGTGCATAATTCCTTCAAAAACTTTTCATAGTGGGGGTACTTGTTTAATGGCGTATAGAATGGTACGCTCACCTCTACCTTGTGAAAAATTTCGAGAGTTCTTTTTCTCTTCCTGTTCTTTCTTATTTTTGGTTGCTTTTCAAAAAAGGGAGGTGAAATCACAATTAGTTTGGGAGGTGTTGGTTTTGTTTTTGCCTGCGACTTATCATCCTGCTTTTCCTTGCTCAAGTTGTGCCCACAACTTTTACTAGGAAGGGGTTCCAAAATTGTTCCACTTCTCAGGGTCATTGTACTCTCGTTTTGCCTCGAATTAGACTTTGTTTAGGACGACAACTTCCTTTGGGACTCCAATCTACCAATTGAAACAACGAGATGACTCACCTGGCTCTCCAAGTTTTGGATACTTGCCTTCACTGTTTATTAGAATTTATGAGTGTTGACAACAATAGATTTCACAAAATTCTAGAGATGTACTTGAAGGTTGCAGTTTCTACATGGGTGGACTAGGTTGATAATGTAGGTTGAATTGAGGTCTCATTCTATAGCCTAAATTGGGGTAATCTCTCCACTAAATATTGTATGTGTCGGAGAATTAATCATATCTTCGTTTAGGTGATCCAGAAAAGTTTCTCGATAGTCATCTTACAAAATAAGACATACATTTGTCGCTTGATTGGGTGTAGCATAGATACCACACATCTTAACCTATATAGTATTTCTTGCAACAATACGTTGAATAATGTTAACAATATCATTAAGTTTACTTTTCAAGAAAGATACACTTACCTCATGTACTCTCATTGTGAAATTAGGAATAAGCCCAAATAATTGAGTATTAATATCCATGGTAGAACTTAATAGGTTTATCTTTTTCAAGTTCACCTCATTTCTTTAAGGCACTTGCAGTCTTCTCGATTTCTATATTATACTCGAATATACTTGAATTTTCATATTTAGTCATCAAGAGAAAACAAAATAGTTAGTCTCAATCCTCAACAACAGAGTCAAATTTTGATGGGTGTCAAATCCACTAAAAATAAAAATCCTACGCTTAAAACAAAATTAAAATTCATAGTTGGGGAAGGAGTTGATCCCATAGAGCTCGATCTGACTAATCTGAAGATTTCTCAGAATTAAAGCATTTTGTGGGTAGTTTCACACCCACAACTTTTGTAGATGTGCAAAAAATAAAGAAGGAATTTAAATTATAATGCAATTAAATAATAAAATTTGAAATAAAATAAAATAAAATAGAACAAGAGAATTTCGAAATAAAAATAGATTTAACCAATAGATTGAAATATCTAGCCTCTGAAACGACATCAATTTCCAGTCTAAACTAATCACAAATTATGGATCCCACTCCACTCAATAATAAGTCTTTATAGAGATTAAGAAATAGTCTCAAACCTCCAATTCTTCTGCAACGGTAAATTAACTATGAAAAGAACCCGAGAGCTAATTCTTGCCAAATGAACAACCTTGAGATCAACTCCTACGGTTTAATTCTTCAACAACCTTACGAACAAGAAGAAATCGAGTCAAATCAATGACTTTAATTGCACGAGCCATTTAAACTAGATCACTAACTCCCTTGATGCCACCCAACTACACACCCAATCAAACCATGCCAATTTGTTCTTTGTAAAATAAAATGACAGCTATGAATCAAGTTATTTTTACCAACCCTAAAATCTAATAAATCTTGTATGCTAATTTTCTCCCGATGCAAATCTTCAGTGTTGTTTGAACCAGATCAGATTGATCAGTTGGGCCAAAAACTAGCCATGGTATTGATCCAAAGAGTGGCCTTGAACTGATTAGACTGGGAATAGGCACGAACTAATTGAACTAATTAAAAAACTGCTGGATCAGTTAAAAATTGGTTTGACCAGTAGTTGAACCGGCTAAAAATCAATTGAATTGGTAGTTGAACTGGATTTTTTTAATTTTTAATAATTTTTTAATCAAACCGATTAGACCGTCAAATCAGTGAATCAAAGACCTGACCAGTTCGACAATCGATCTAGTTTAAAAAACATTACAAATCTTCCTAGTAATTTCACATTTCAACTTATACTCTACCACTTTTGACATTTGATACATCTACATAAAAAAAATAGACAAACAAACACCATATTTAGTAACATCTATATCTAAAATTTATTAGAATAAATAACAAAAAATATGTAAATTAAGCTCATTTTCAATGTGCCTTACCACTACACCCAACAATTATTAGTACATATTATGTAATTTATATCATATGAAAATTAAATATATTATAATGTAAATATTAAATTATGTTAAGTTGTTTATATTTAAAAAATTAATTACATGTAATGATAGAAAATAAATGTATATATATAATTACTAAATATTAAAATAATATAATATTTAAAAAGAAACATATATAAATATGCCCGAATTAGACATTTATAAATACGAATGAATTTTGACAAAATTGAGACAAATCGAGTCAAGAATTACTATAATATTAATACTATACAAGAGTTTAACTTTAAAGGAAATCGAGTCTACTCTATAAAGAATATCAGTCTTATACCTAGCATTTGGATTTGGATTTGGATTGCTCGAAGAGCTGCAAATTGATTTACTTAATGCCTCTGGCAACTTCGATTATCCATTGCGGCCAAGCACAGAAAATAAATGTAATATATACCAATAAAATCTAAACTCGAAGAAGTATAAGTTGAACATAAATTAAGCCATTCTGATACATACTAAACTTCACGTAGTTGAAGGAAACCACTAGATGTTGCCTTTTATACCACATGGTCTCAAATAAAGCGTGAAAAGCAAAAACAAAGATATAATGGGTGCCACCACTACAGTCCCAGGCAGGTAGCTTGTGGTCTCCAATGGTCTTGTTATGATAAGTGTTTCATCCTCATCAGACAAACTCAAGCCCAGTTTCTGTCTGGAAATGATGATGCTGTGGCCCATGCCATACATGTTTGTGTTTCGTCTCATCTTTTAAGCCCACATCATAAGATTTCACACCATTTCATCACCCCATAGAAAAGTTTTTTGCAGTCTTTTTCTTTGTCCATTCATTTACAATTGATTCATATCTTCCGAACAGGACCAAATCAATACTATTCTATATATGCAATGTGTCCAACCAAATCAACCTTAATATTAAACACAATTGTCCCTAAAAAGAAAGGTAATGCTATTCTGTAAATAAAATAGTTGGACTGCTTAACATTTTTCTATATATGAAATGCAAAATTATGGTAGAAGGTTAGATAGCCCCAGTATTTTAATGAACCATGACCCCAGCCAAGTGCCTTTAAGTGCAAGCCTGTCTTTGAACTTTAAAGTGGTTTAAATGTTTTGCAGAGAAAAGCAAAGAAAGCTCATTCAATTACCCTATCAAACAGGCAAGGCAACAACAACAGTCCATCCGAAGCTGCAAAAAAGAAAAGTGGCCTTAGAACCTTAGAATTATTAATTAGTCGTTAGAGGAAATCATGTTTAATGGCCATCCACATGCCACTGTGTGATGGGAATTGAAAAAAAAAAAAAAGTGGGGACAGTGGCTTCACACTTGCTTAAACTTCAATATACTACCAGTAGCAATGATATAGAATGCCAAGCTTTTAGAATCTTTGATGTGGATGGTGGTAGGGTCAATGTCATGTGCGTTTGCCTGTTGCTTTGAAGGAGGGGACCCCCCCCCCCCAATCCATGGCCCCCCTCGTCAGGTTTCTCTTTTTTTCACTGTTTTCTATACAATTTTTATGGTTTCATTTGATTGGATCTCAAGTAAAGAGATACTAAATCGAGTGATAAACAACTTAATATCTTTTATGTTTTGTTTGGAATTCTGTAAATGATTAATGACTAAGATGATATTAAGAGAATATATTTTCTATTTAAAACTCGACACAGTTTAACTCCAAATTTATTGAGACTCAATATCTTGTACGGAAAAAAATTGTAAAAGAGAGATGGTGGATTGGTGGGAGCAACATGATGCTGTGTTGGCTGAATTTATCTTTGTAAGTCCCTCGTTGCTGGAGAGTTCAAAGCAGAAGGAAGTTCCTGGCTTGACCTCTGTCTTGTTTTTTTCCTGTTCTGCCGGTGTTTCCATATTTCATCGTAGTTTATACAAATATTTTTAATATAATTTTATTTTTAATCCAAAAACTATAGGACAAAATAAAATACATCACCTACCCACCCTTTCATTTTGTGGGGTTGAATGGTTAGAGTTAGGTTATGGTTTAATTCATCCTTTTAGTGATGGGGATAGTGGAAAAGGGGAAATTGCCACCTCTCAAGTTAAGTACTTTAATAATAAAGCTTTGCTTGCATCATTACTTTCTGTGAGGGAACAAAATTAAGAAAAACAGAAAAAGATTGGGCATTTGCCATGATGTTATCCAGAGGCAAGCATATGACCAAAACGGTCAAAAAGCTTATGAGTTTCGTGCCAATACTAAAAGGCACCGCACACATGTGCCCGTTTATTCAATTCAATCCATCATTCAGTCACTCCGCAACCTTAGGAGAAACATTGCTTTCTTCAATTTCTTATACTCTTATAAACGAGTTTTGTGTAGTTAAAAATATAAAATTAAGGGAATAATTTTTATTAGGATGATCTTAAAAATTAAAATTTTTAGGTATTAATAAATTTTTGTCATATCGTCAAATTTTAAAGACATGAAATAATTATTATATACTCGTCCATAGAGAAATTATTGTATGGACCATTTCTACCACATTATCCATGGTCTTTTTCCAATTATTTCATAACGTTTTAACAACTTTTCCATGACATTCACATAGACTTTTGGTAATTTTTTTTACCTTGAACCTAGGGGCTAAGCCAGAACAATTTTTTAGGGGGCCGAATGAAATTTTAATTTTTTTATAATCTATATCTTTAGAATTTTTAAAGGATTAAATCGAATTTTTATAATTTTAAGAGGCTAAAGTGTAATTTTATCTTTACTAATTTAAAATTTTAAAAAATCTCAATGCCTAAATAGCAATTTTATATTTTAGGGAGGGCCAGGGCCCCTACCAGTCCCCTAGATTCACCACTGCTTGAACCTCAACCTCAAAACCTTGAACCTTAAATTTAAAATCCCGAACCCTAGGCTGAAAACTTAGAACCTCAAATTTATAACTCCAAACCCTTGAACCTTAAACCTCGAATTCAAAACCCAAACTCGAACATTAAACCTTAATCTCAAAACCAAACCCTGACCTTAAGGTTTAGATTCAAGTTCAAAGTTTAGATTCAAGTTCAAGGTTCGGGATTTAAAGTAAAATAATTACCAAAATTATGTGGTAATGACATGAAAAAATGAAATAAAAATTACTATTTTTTTAAATTGGCTGCACAACAATAAAAACAATATTAACTTATAAAAAAACAAAATGATTAAAATTTATAAAAAAAGAAAAGATGTTGGTTTATAATTTAAAAAGTAAATATTTTAAGTAATTTAATTAAAATTAAATTAAGTTGAAAAATATTGAATATGGATAAATGTATAATAATATTTTATTATCTTTAAAATTTAATGACGTGGTACTATTTTACTGATGCCTAAAAACTATACTTTTTAGAATGATTATTAGAAAAGAAACTCTAAAATGTAAATGAAAAATATATATTTTTTAAAAATTCTCATTCGCCTATACAAATCATACATAAATCCAGTCACGTGAAAGAAGCTTCCCGCTGCCGTACAATTCCAACCTGTTGTTATGATTGTGCAATGCAACACTTGGCTAAAATAGAGGAAACATTTTATTTCCACTTAAAAATAAAAGCCTTACATATTCGATAGTATCACGAGTTAACTGAGTACTAATTTAGTTAAAGAAATTATCGAAACATCTTTTCGTAATTAAAATAAATTTTATTATTGGATGGTATTTTATTTTTTATTTTAATAAAAATCAATAAATATATATATATATAGTAGGATTTGAGTCCATGCCTATTGGATTTATAAAACCTTATATTTACCACTCAACTAAAGTTTCATCTTAATATTCTTTTATACATTTTTATTTTTATATGCACAATTTATTATCTCTATCAGTTGTATATCTATACTATTAATAAAGTTGTTGACTGAGTTGATATCATTAGTCAACTGGGCACCAACTTAATTAGAGAAATTAAGAAAATGTCTTTTTATAATTAAAATATATCATATATATGGTTTTAATTATTTTGTTTAAAATAATTTATTTTATATATTTGCATATTCCACCACTATATTTTTCCAATATAAATGTAAAAACTATTTTCATATTTAATTTTTTTTTATCTATTTTAGATATTTAACATTATCAAATAAATATATGTTGTTTATATTACTTCATATTAAAATTTTATTTATTAATTATTGTAATAATTTTTATACAATCTAATAATATTAATTCATTTCATTTGTGTTATAATTATTTATTTTAAATAGTTTTCAATTAAAAAAACAATTTTATATATTGACTCTTATTGTTATCACTATTTTATAAGTTTACTAAATATTATTTTTTAAAATAAAAAATACATAAAATTTAATATTTTCAATTATGTAAAAATAAATAATTATAATCACGGATTAATAAAACAAAACGGTTTAAAATTAAAATTAAAATTTATTTTAAATATAAACCATAAAAAAATTATCTTCAGTTATTTTTATCATTAAACGTTGTTTAGAAAAATTAAAAACTTATTATCATCGACTTTGAATTTTTTAAAAAAAAACATCTTCATTTAATTTTATAAATATTGATTTTTTTTATATAATTAAGGGAAAGAAAATGGGATTGCTCGACATCAAACCTAATCTTTCATATCTAAAGTAAGAGCTAATTAACTACAATTGGAGTTGGGGTTGGACATGGAGGATTGCCCATTTGGGATGGCAGAGAGTAAGAAAAGACAAAGGATGCATCTGACGAATTCAATTGTTTCTCACAAGGTTGATTCAAAGGATTTTGAAGTTTATTATAAGATATCGTCAGTTGCTGTTAAGGAAACTAGTCGCACACAATGAAATATTAAGTTGGAATGTCTACGAATTAAGGAATCCACGAGCAGTTAGGCGTCCCAAAAATAAAGTAAGACATTTTCAACCCCAATCACGGTTTCTTATAGAAGCAAAGGTTAGTGCAAGAAAGATGAAACAAATTAGGAAGAAGTGTGGTTTTTCAAATGGTATTGATGTGGACACTATGAGATCTAAAGGTGGTTTATCTTTAGGGAGGATAAGAGATTGAAATCGATACGACCCCGGAGAGCAGCTTTTGCTAAAACTCGAGCAGTTTCTTGAAAACTTGCTTCAGATATAAAACTTTGAGTGTTCAGAGATGCTCTCGTTATTCCCAATAGAACGGAAAGGAAAAAAAGGCAGACTAAACTTCTTTGAACTCACCCAATCAAAAAGCCTTCAATTCTTACAAGAGAATAGAAGAAATCATACTTTCATACAATATCTTAATTGAATTCTATGTAAATTTCCAAAAATTGAAGATACAGAGCAAGAAATTGAATTTCAATTATTTGTGGAAACATATCAATTGATGGAACCGTTGATAAAAGAAAGGGATGCTTTGACGTAGAGATTTGAGAAGAAAATTGTATGACAACATGAAGGCTTACCGAGTTTTATGGGTCACCAAAAGAATGTCATAGGGTGGAATATGGAATTTATTATGGCAGTTAAGCAGAAACAACAATCTGTCATGGTTAGTGGTAAGGAACTTTAATGAAATTTTGTACTTGATGGTTGAGCAGTTTGCCTGATACATTGGCAGCATTACTTAAAAAAAAATTATTTTCTTCTCATATGGTATTTATTTTATATTTAGGAAAAATACTCGTATGTTTTTGGATGCCGCCTGACACATTGGCGGCACCACTTAAAAAATATTTTTTTTCTTCCGATAATGATTGGTAGATGAGTGTGTAGAGTTTAGGGTGATGTCGCTTGATACATTGACGAGGCGAATTTAGAAAATTTTGTTAAGAGTTAAAATTAAAATTTAATTTTTATCATAGTAAAAATATAATTTTATTATTTTAATAGTTTATATATTTATAATTTAAAAAATTAAAAATCTAAATATAAAATTTTCCACTGGGAGAGGAACCCCTGCCAGGTCCTGATTTATGCAACACATTAAGGAAGTCTAAAATTTAGTTAATAACTTAAAAACCATCGATTCCCAAAAAGAAGCCATCCAAGTCAAAACGTAGGGAAGCACGAGGAACAACATTTGCTTAAACCATAATTAACCTCTAAAGGGTCAAACTCGTCATTTAACTTCCTCCAACTCCTTTTCTTCCTTGCTTGCTACTTGAATTTCCTCTTCTTCAAATGACTGCACCAAAATGCCATTATAAACACGATTAAATAAATGCCTAAAATGATTTTTTTCTCTATTTTCTACTTTTATTCATTTATTACTTTACTGTTTATTAATTATTTTTGTCATTTGCATTTGCTCATCTCTTTTTTATTCTCTTTTCCTCTTTTAACAGCCTTCTGAAAAAGCAACCAAAAACAGCGGAAACAGAGTAACACATAAAGAAAGTAAAGCAGAGTTGCACTTGAGAACGATTTTCAGCAATGGGTTAGACTGGCAAAAGAATACCCAAGCTGCTTCTACTCTTTTTTTTTTTTGTTCAATATCAACTTCTTATAATCAAAACCCAGAAACCATACTTTTTTTTTAGTTTATAGTAAGTTCTTCATTCTATTCTACATTTCCCTTTTTTTTTTTGTTGCTGAATTTAATGGTTCGATACATTTTAGTATATTTTTCTTTTAACTTTGTAAGTTTTTCAGGTAATTTAGTTGCTGATTTTTTTTTTGAGTTCATAAAGTTTACTAATTTTGTGATTTACATACAATGCTGTCGACAGTGAATCTGCAATTTTCTTCAAAGCATTTTTGTTTGTTTGTTTTGCTTTGTTTGATAAGATTCTACCTTACGACACATGTTTTTTTAATTGTGCTGTGTTCATTAGGTAACTTAAGGCAGTTTCGGAGACAACAGTTACCAGTTACTAGTTGCTTTGTTACATAAAGATTTGGACCGTTGGATTATCTTGACCAACCAGGTTACTTTATATGCCGTTTCTGCTTTGATCTTTTCATGTTCCCCATCATATGATCAAGTCGTGTGTTTTCCTTCAGTGTCAAAGCTGAATTGGTTGTTTTTTTGTTTGTTGATATCAGGAAGACTGAGAGATTTCAAGACTTCATGTTGTTTCTCAAAGTCTCAACGTTAAAAGTGGCTTGTTTTTAGTATTAAAAACTGGTTCCGGGCTGATACATCGCCTCATATTCTTAATTAAGAACTGTAACCGGTAGTCTGTGTCGTTGTTGGGAAGTGGTGGGGTTGGGGACTGAGGTCATGGCAACTGTGATGCATTCAGATTCTAAAGGCATGTACTCATGGTGGTGGAACAGTCACATAAGCCCCAAAAATTCAAAATGGCTCCAGGAGAATCTCACAGGTACTTCATCATTGCTGCAAAAATTGGAAATTGATCCATGTTATTGACATTCTTACAGCTATTCAGTTGTTACAGGAAGCAATGATATGACCAACTGTGAACAGTTGAGTGAAAACAGTTACATTATTAGTTAGAATGCACGTCGAACCTTGGTTTCAAAGCTCGATAATCAAACCAAGTTTGCAAGAGCTTCATTGATTAACGAAATCCAATGAGATTTTAGTTTCCTTTTGTATCATAATTTTGTGTGATTGCAGCTTTGAAATGTTTATTCCTTTTCCATAACCTGGGTTTTGATTCGTGAAAATATCTACTGCATCAACAGATATGGATACTAAAGTCAAGCAAATGATCAAGCTCATTGAAGAAGATGCTGATTCCTTTGCTAGGCGAGCAGAGATGTATTACAAGAAACGTCCAGAGTTAATGAAATTGGTAGAAGAGTTTTATCGAGCATATCGTGCAATGGCTGAAAGATATGATCATGCAACTGGGGTGCTCCGTCAGGCTCATCGGACCATGGCAGAAGCATTTCCAAACCAGGTTCCCCTGGTTTTTGGCGATGAATCACCGGGAGGTTCAGCTACAGAGGTTGGTCCCTGTTCACCTGAGATGCCACCACATTTACGTGCATTATCGGAGCCCAATGAGCTGCAGAATGATGCTGTGGGACTCTCTTCATATGCTATCAAGAGGACTGGAGAATTTTCAGAAGAACCTGAATCTGCAATGAGCAGGAAGGGTCATAAACAGTTCAATGATATGTTTGGTTCTGATGAAGCTACAAACCATGTCAAGTTCGCTGAAGGAAGAGCAAGAAAAAGCCTCAACTTTCATGATACAGAGGAGAAAAACCAAAGTCTGCAGAACAACGGGGGGCCTGATCTCAGTGTTCAAGTCCCATCTGAGTCCGAACGAGTGAGTAAAGCTGAGATGGAAATTTTAAACTTGAAGGATGCTCTTGCCAAATTAGAAGCTGAAAAAGAAGCTGGCCTACTTGAGTACCGGCAGAGTTTGGAGAGATTGTCTAATCTAGAGCAAGAAGTCTCTCGTGCACAAGAAGATTCCCAGGGGCTTAATGAACGAGCAAGTCAAGCTGAAGCTGAAGTTCTGACTTTGAAGGATGCCCTCACCAAATTAGAGGCTGAAAGGGAAGCTAATCTTGTTCGATACCAGCAGTGCCTGGAGAAGATAAATAATCTTGAGAATAGTATATCTCATGCACAAAAGAATGCTGGAGAACTGAATGAGCGAGCTAGTAAAGCAGAAATTGAAGCCCAAGCTTTGAAGCAGGACCTCACCAAAGTAGAAGCTGAAAAGAAGGACGCTCTTGCTCAATACAAGCAGTGTTTAGAGACAATAAGCAACCTGGAGCAAACATTATTGAATGCTGAAGAGAGTGCCAGAAGGATGACTGAACGAGCAGAGAAAGCAGAAACTGAACTTGAAACTCTAAAACTAGTAGTTGTTGAGCTGACCAAAGATAAGGAAGCAGCTGCTCTTCAGTACCAGCAGTGCTTAGAGACAATTTCTAGCCTGGCAAACAAACTTGATCTTGCCCAGGAGGAGGCACAAAGGCTTAACCGTGAGAAAGATGACGGGGCTGCAAAGTTAAAAGGTGCTGAAGAAAGGTGTAGTATGTTGGAGAGAACTAATCAGAATCTGCATACTGAATTTGAGTCTTTGGTGCAGAAGATGGGGGATCAAAGTCAAGAAATAACAGAGAAGCAGAAGGAAATGGGGAGACTTTGGACCTCCATACAAGAAGAACGTTTGAGATTCATGGAGGCTGAAACAGCATTTCACACTTTGCAGCGTTTGCACTCTCAATCTCAGGAAGAACTCAGATCTCTAGCCACTGAGCTTCAGAATAGGGCTCAAAATTTACAGGACACTGAAACACGCAATCAGGGTTTAGAGGCTGAACTACAGAGGGTCAAGGATGAAAACAAAGGCCTGAATGAACTAAATTTAAGTTCAGCAATGTCCATTGAGAATTTGCAAGTGGAGATCCTAAGATTAAGGGAGACTATAGCCAAACTTGAAGCAGAAGTTGAACTTAGACTGGACCAAAGAAATGCTCTTCTGCAAGAAATTTACTGTTTGAAAGAGGAGCTCAATGGCTTTAACAAGAGACACCAGGATATGACAGGGCAGCTTAAATCAGTTGGCTTAACTCCAGAAAACTTTGCATCATCTGTGAAGGAATTGCAAGATGAGAACAGAAAGCTAAAAGATGTCTGTGAAAGAGACAAAGATGAAAAGCTGGCCCTACTCGAGAAGTTGAAAATCATGGAGAAAATTATTGAGAAAAATACCCTTTTAGAGAATTCACTCTCAGATTTGAATCTCGAGCTAGAAGGTGTTCGGGGGAGAGTAAAGACATTGGAAGAATCCTGTAACTCTCTTTTAGGAGAGAAATCCACCCTTGCTGGAGAGAACAATATGCTTATTTCTCAGTTACAGGTTGCAACTGAGAATCTGGAGAAGCTTTTAAAGAAGAATAACTTTCTGGAGAATTCCCTTTTCGATGCAAATTCCAAACTTGAAGGATTGAGGGTAAAATTAAGTAACTTAGAAAATTCATGTTTGTTGCTTGGTGATGAGAAGTCAGGCCTGATAACACAGACAGAAGGTTTGATTGCTCAGTTGGATTTCAGTCAGAAAAGATTTGAAGATTTAGAAAAAAGATATCGCGGATTAGAAGAAAACTATGTGAGTCTGGCGAAAGAGCGAGAATTAACATTTTGTGAAGTAGAAGAGCTACAAAAGTCACTAGAAGCTGAAAAGCAAGAACATGCTAGCTTTGCACGGTCCCAAGCAACTGCTTTGGAAGCTCAAATCCATTTTCTACAAGTGGAAAGTCTATGCAGGAAGAAAGAATATGAAGAGGAACTGGACAAGTCCGTGACTGCTCAAGTGGAAATTTTCATCTTGCAGAAATGCGCACAGGATCTGGAAGAAAAGAATTTGTCCTTGTCACTTGAGTGCAGGAAACTCTCGGAAGCCTCCATGTTATCAGAAAAACTTATCTCTGGATTGGAGCTGGGAAATTCCGAAAAGCAGATGGACATAAAATCTTTATTTGATCAAATTACCATATTGAGGACGGGGCTTTATGAGATGTTGAGGACTCTTGAGATTGATGCTATACATGGTCATGATGATATGATCGAACAAGACCAATCAGTTCTTAACTGCGTATTTGGAAGACTCCAAGAGAAGCAGCATTCACTTCTAAAGTCTCTGGACGAAAATCAACAATTTTTTATTGAGAATTCAGTTCTTATTGCAATGCTTGGGCAACTGAAACTAGAGGCAGAAGATCTTGCTAAAGAGAAGAATTCACTGCACCAGGAGTTGAAGGTTTGGTCTGAGCAATTTTCAGAGCTTCAGAGAAGAGCTGAAAAACTTGTGGATATGAATGAAGAACTGAAATCAAAAGTGATAGAGGGAGACCAAAGAGAAGAAGTTTTGCAGACTGAAATAGGAAGTGTTCGTAGACAACTGTTAGTTTTGCAAAGGGAAAATCAGAGCTCATTTGAGGACAACCGTAAGGTGGTAGATGAGAGAAAGTCTTTGATGAAGGAAGTTTTAGACTTGGGCAAGGAGAAACATAATCTAGAAGAGGAAAACGATGCTGTCTTTGCTGAAGCAATATCTCAAAGTAACATCACTCTTATTTTCAAGGATATTATTGCTGATAATTTTGAGGAAATAAAGCATCTCACTGACAATCTAGATAAACTCAAATGTGCCAATGATGATCTTGATGGAAAACTGAGGATAATGGAGAGAAAGTTTGAAGATATGCAAATGGAAAACTCACATCTCAAAGATTCAATGAGAAACTTGGAGAATGAACTGGTTTCAGTTAGATATGTTGGTGATTGGTTAAATAATGAAGTTTCGAAGGGAAAGGATTTGTTGGGCCAGAAAGAGATTGTGCTTTTGGAAGCTGAACGAATGCTCAGTGCAAGTCAAGAGGAGAGAGCCCAATTGCATGAAGTTATAGAGGAGCTGAAGACTAAATATGAGCAGGTCAAGTTGATAGGTGAGGATCAAAAGAAGCAAATTCTGAAACTATCCGGAGAGTATGATCATCAAAGTAAGGAAACTGAAAGCATTCGTCAGGCTAATCAGAAACTCGAGGTTGAATTGTCCAGATTGAAGGAGGAACTTGAAGAGAGGAAAAACAGGGAGGATAGTTTGAGTGTTGAGCTACAAAAGGGAAGAAGTGAGGTTGAACGATGGGAATGTCAGGCTGCTGCACTGATGGGTGAGTTACAGATGTCTGCAGTCCGTGCAGCATTGCTGGAAGAGACAACTCATGAGTTCAGCAAGGAATGCGAAGCCCTTGAAAGTAGAAGTATTTCCAAAGCTATGGAGGTAGAAGAGCTGGAAAAAAGTGCTAGAATCTTGGAACGTGAGAATGGAGAACTTAAAGCTCAGTTAGCAGCATATGTTCCAGCTGTTGTTTCTCTCATGGACAGTGTGACATCGTTGGGGAGTCGAACTCGCTTATCTCCAAAATTTCCCACAGATCATAATGACGAAGTAAAGGTAATGTCAATTTGTTTGCTTATGAGTGATTTAATGTCTGCCTTTTAAATTTCAATGAACCAAATCAATGTGGTCTTCATACTATTCGGTTGAATATAGAACTTCAGTTCTAACCCAACCACATTATCTTTGACCTGTATGAGCATCTAGTGGTTTATTTTCACAAGCAATTGATATTGCTGCCTCCAACTTGCGAGTTTGCACCTGTATACATTTACTAGCCTGATAAGGGTCATATTTGCTGTTACAGTATGATGAATTTTATGTGCCCTTTCAACTTGTTTTCTTCATCTCTTTGTCTTGTTTCCCAGGATGCCAATCTGACGACTGAATTGCATGCTGAAAACTGTCAACAAACAGGTGAAGATCAAATTGCATCGGTTCCAGATGGGTTTCCTGACTTGCAAGGTATCCATAGAAGAATTAAATCTATTGAAAAAGCAGTGCTGGAAATGCAAAAGCTTGCGTCGATGGAAAACTTAAACCTCAATTCCAAACTAGAGACTGCTATGAGACAGATTGAAGAATTAAGATTTAGAAGCAACTCACGTCGAGAACGAATTAGAGCAAAGAGGCACGTAAATGCTAGACAAGATGGGGGGAAACTTGGCCATGGACTTGGTAGCAATGTCAAAATTCAGAGACCAACACCTGAAATTTCTGAAGAGGACAATGAGATGATGACAAAAGACATTATGCTTGATCAGACATCTGAGTGTTCATCCTATGGGTTAAGCAGGAGAGAAACTGCAGATCTTGATAATCAGATGCTTGAGTTGTGGGAAACAACTGACCAAGATGTTAACATCGCCTTGAAAGTTGGCAGGGCCCAGAAGATGGTCACTGCTCCAACTGGCAACCAACGAATTGGTGCCGCAAAGGCACGCAAGGGCAAAAGTCTTTCTACAGAATCTCTTGTGAAGGAGTTAGGTGTTGATAGAGAGAGCTCTAAGAGATTTACAGAGCCTTACCAAGAAGGAAGCAAGAGGAAGATTATAGAAAGACTTGATTCTGATGCACAAAAGTTGGCTAACCTTCAAATAACTGTGCAGGATCTGAAGAGGAAAGTGGATATAACCGAGGCAGGAAAAATGGTGATAGGAATCGAATATGGTACGGTAAAACAACAGCTAGAAGAAGCTGAGGAAGCCATCATGCAGCTATTTGATGTCAATCGCAAACTGATGACACACGTTGAAGATCGTTCTCGGTCTCTTGATGGGAAACCTGCATTAGAATCTGATGAGAGTGGTTCCTTTAGGAGGCGGAGAGTATCAGAACAAGTTCGAAGAGGGTCTGAAAAAATAGTGCGGTTGCAATTGGAGGTGCAGAAAATACAGTTCATGTTACTGAAACTTGACGAAAAAGAAAGCAAAGGACGAACCAGGATCATGGAGCGTAAAACAAGAGTTGTATTGCGGGACTATCTTTATGGCGGGATAAGAAAGAACCACAAGAGGAAGAAAGCAACCTTTTGTGCATGTGCTCAACCCCCAACGAAAGGAGATTGAGCCAATTACTTATCAGCGGCAAATAATCAGTGCAGTTTTCCGATAATGAGACTTTAGTTGCGTTGTCCATAAATCTGCCTTCCTAAGTTTTTGTTTCACATAATTATTTTCTTTTAGAGGTCATCTTCTTCTTTAGTTTAGACATCCTGCTGTATATTTCAGGCACCATCTAATCTAAAGAAGCTGTAACTTTGTAGCCTAAAGCTTCCCTTCTCTGTACGTTTAACTTGGCATAAATATGGATTTCAATGGAAATTATTTTATTCTTAGGTAAATGATTGCTGTTTCCCATTGCTTTAATGATCTTTTGGCATGAATATCTGCTGTATATTTCAGTTACTTGTTAACAGAGAAAAAAAAAAAAATTCCCCCTGAATTTGTGGCTCTAGTTGAATACTTGTTTACACTGTAGCATTGTTGAAAACAGTATTGAATTGAAATGCACTCTTTTTTTTTGGGGGGGGGGGGGTTAAAAATCCCTTTGCCGAGATATATATCATCGTACAATTTGCAGGTTGTTAGAACAAAGTATCTAACCTTTTAATAATTCGGGTAATTTCCTACTGATTCAGCAATGCCTAAGCAAGCTATGCATACTGATTCTCAGTTGCATAACCATACTAATTTAGCTTAAACATTGTTCCATGGCTGTGATTCCTCTGGTTTGCATGTATGAAGCTTGTAATTACAGGCTTCAACCGCTTCTCCTACCGTCAAATATATCCATTCTTGACCTATGTTTTCCAGGAACTTGGATTTGTTTAGTTTCTTCATCACTTCAGCTCCAGGGTTAGCCAATACAAGCTACAACAGCACATAAAACTCAACATCAGAATATATTTTCTAGTTTTAGAGAATTCAAAGTACTTGTAGGGTAAAAATAAAAACCTTGAGCTCCCTTCTTTCAGTAGTTTTCTTGAGCTCTTCAAGCATGCTTATCCCACTGGTGTCAATGTTACCAACAGCTGAGAAACAAGGTTTTGTAATTAATTTCCTTTTATTTTGTTGGACATAATATGCTGCATAAATCACTCACCAGTCATATCAAGTATAACATACTGTAAGCTAGTTTTCCCTGTTGCTTTCAACTTGTCTTCCTCTTCATCTATCCACCTCGATATCCTGATAAAGATCGGACATAAGTTCAATTTTTGATCGAATTTAGCTGTCTGATTTTTTTTTCTGGAATTGATTTTGGTGTTTAATGTGAAATGATAGTACCTTTCTCTTAAGTAACTTGAGTTGGCAAAGTAAATTGGAGCATCTATCTCAAGTATAAGAACACCACGAACATGGTTTGCATTTGGATATTGCTCAACGTTTCTATAGATGGTGGAATCTGGAAGGTTCCCGAGAACAGAGGTCCTTGGCCTTGCAACAAACAGCAGCAATCTCACCACTGAAATTGCAACCTGCAATTTCACACACATTTCAATTCATTAGGTGAGGGTTAAATAATGAATGTTATTTCATCTGTGCTTGGTTGATATATAAGATCCTACCGCTATGACTAAGCCGACCTCGACACTGGCGAAAACAACTCCAATATATGCACCTATACACACCAGGAAATCGAATTTATCGACGTTCCAAAGATGAATGGCAGCTTCGTAATCAATGAGGCCGAGCATTGCTGAAATTATGATTGCAGACAATACTACGAGGGGAGTGTAATAGAACAATGGTGTTAGGAACAGCAACGTAAGCATAACTGCAATGGCCATGATAACGTTGGACATTGCTGTTTTGCATCCCGCATTGAAGTTAACAGCCGATCGTGAAAATGGTCCTGAAATATATATGTACAAACAACAGCAAGTTAATTTCTATCACAGTAAGTAAATTGAATAAAATTGGTGAAATTCTATAAAAGGTCCCTATACTATACATTTTTGCTGAATTTAGTCTTCAATTCTTTTTTTGGGGGTAAACTACCAAAATAGTCATTTTTATTTACCTCAAGTTACATGTTAGTCACTTGTGTTTGAAATGTTATGTTTTAGTTACTTACGTTATCATGTTCTAACATTTTAGTCACCGAACCGTTAATTGTCGTTAACGGTGTAATAGTAAGTTGACATGGCACATTAAATAATCATTTTAAACGAAAATTTTAGGTTAAATTTTACAATTGATCCCTGTATTTTTTCGTTTTGAGTAATTTAATTTATTTCTTTTATGTTATTTTAACTTTCTTCTTTTTGTTTCCATTTTCTTCTGCTTCTCACTTTGTTTTATTCCCTTCTTCATTTCTTTTAATGTAGTTTTTTTTATATTTTTCATTTGTTAAAACTAGTCCACAAGCATGCCTCATTCGAAAAAATTAAATTGTTCAAAAAAATAAAAGTATAGGGACTAGTTTTAACAAATGAAAAATATAAAAAAAATTACGTTAAAAGAAATAGAGAAGGGAGAAAAATAGAGAGAGAAGCAGAAAAGAATAGGAATAAAGAAAAAAAACTTAAAAAACATAAAAGAAATAAATTAAATTACTCAAAACAAAAAAAATATGGGAGACCAATTGTATAAATTAACCTTAAAATTTTTGTTTGAAATGATAATTTAATATGTCATGTTAGTTTACCGTTACACAGTTAACAGGAATTAACAATTTAATAACTAAAATATTATAATACTATAATGTAAATGATTAAAATATAACATTTCAAACATAAGTGACTAAAATGTAATTTTAGGTAAATAAAAGTGACTATTTTGATAGTTTTTTTTTTAAGAAACCAAGACACCTGATGAAATTAATGAAAAAAATTTGGCCTTAATTAGTATTGAAAAATACATATCTAACTAAAAATAATCAAATTATATAAAAAAATAATAAAAATAATGAGCTCTCATAACCTAGATAAACTTTAAAAAAAAAAAAAAAAAGCTTTACCGGTTGTGAGATAGCAAGAAAAACAAGAACCAACGATATTCATGGTCCCAATGGCTACCATTTCTTTGTTGCCATCAATATGGTAGTGCTTGAACATTGCGAAGCTTCTCCCCACTGCTATTCCTTCCTGTAACGTATTCATGGATTTCCATCATTATTTCGAGTTTAATTTAACTTAATTTTTAAATAAAATAAAAGGGTTTTTAATATATATATATATATATCTAACTCTTTTAACACTGGATGAGAGCTTACAGCAAGAGCAATAATGCCGGTGATGAAGCCAGTTTTCAGACACGTTGTGATATACGGCTTCGTAAATACCAAATCACCGAAAGACAGAGGATTCAACCCTTTCTTCAGGTTTCCTATCTGCGATTGTTACAATCCTTCATGTTTCATCACCCATGACTTAATAAATAAGCAAATCATGATATGAAAATATATTGGGACCTATCCAATTGGGCCCCATTTGCGTTCTTTTTGGTAGGTAGGGGCATCCTAAACAATTATTTGGTTTGGTCAAGCCTAGACTTCTTACCTAAAAGGCCCAACATCAATGTACCATTGTATGGCAACACAATCCACATTAAATTTTAAATTTTCTATGTTTAATTTTAATGAATTATCAATTTTCTAGAGTGGTCAAAATAATTTAAATTGAATTATAATTTTTATAAGGGATTAGAAGTAAAATTTTTCCATTTTTTAAAAGAGCCCAAATTTCTATCTGCTCCTTGCCTCGCTTATAGCTACCTACAAATGATTTATTTAATCTACTAAAGCTACCCATTCATTCATTCATTATTAATTATTATTATTGATGTTGAAAGCTTAAAAGGGGCAAAAAAAAAAAAAAAAAAAGGGTTATTACATTGAATGCTTAAAATGCCAACAAATTGTATGGGGTTTGACAATGACTTATGTGGGTTTTAAGTTCTTACACATTAATTACTTCACAATTGATTTTTTTATTATAATATTTAAGGTTTAAAGTTGATTTCGAGTTTTGGATATTAAAATTTAAACTGATTCTTTATTTTAAACGAGTTTAAATTTGTTTTTTAAATTTAATATTTTTATTCAAATCTTCTTTAAGTTTGAAGCTACTCAAAGTAAATTCATTTTCAAAAAATTTTATATAAAATAATGAGGTTACCACTTGAACACCGTGTTTCTCGGCATGAGTTAGATAAACGAGAAGACTTCCGAGGATGACTGATGTCAAAGGCGCCATTGCTGATATCCAAAAGAACTTGGGTCGTCTCTTGCTCTGTTTATATATTATCAATGCAATTAAATTATTGAAAAAAGTAACCTACTTTTTCTTTTCTCAGAATATACAATGCTTAAGAAAGGAGATTCCTTTGAACTAAAATTGTCCAATTTAAGTCTTTCCAGTTTGAAAAAAATGACCCCATAATTAAATTACTTACATAAATGAAATGGGAGCAGGTTTAGAATTTAGAAACATAATCAAAACATATATTTACAATAAAAAAAATAAAAGGAGAAAATTTATCATGCTACCACATCAACAACCCAATGAGAGAAGCTTTTTGCTTCTTATTATATGTAAAAGAATAGCCGTTTTGTTGGAAAAGTTAATACATTATTTTTAATTACCATTATTACCCAGTTTTTGTCATTGATTAATACTTTAATAAAGATTAGATCTAAATATCTAAAAAAAAATAAAAGCATTAAATTAATGAGGGTAAGATCTACTTACGAAATATCTGGTGACGAGGAGAAAGAAAAGGAAACCAACACCCAAAACACCACTCTCCCATCTCCACTGTCAAATATTTACTGTCAGATTATATGAACCGAAGAAAACTATGCCATGCAATGAAGCATAAAAAGCCAAAAATTCCAATGGGGGAGAAATGATGTAGACATGCACACACATGCATATATAACTCTTTAATTTGTATTATAAATAGAAATACCCGTGAATAATAACAACAATGTAAGTACATCACATGTCACATTTTATAATTATAGAAATATTCAACGTACCTTTTATTTTCAATCATCAAGTTTACTAACCTTCAATAATCTATGGGGTTTTTTTTAAGTGAAAAAAAAAAAGAAAGTGAAATAAGATGATAACCTGATGAATTTGGGTGAAAACAGAGTGCAAGACAGAGATAATGTCTGTAGAACGAGTGAAGTGATCAAGTCCTAGAATTCCTTTTAACTGTTGTAAGATTACTACGGTGGCTGCCCCTGCCATGAACCCTACTATCGTCGCATGTGAAAGAAAATCCACGATAAACCCTAGCCTGCATCAACGACATTAACAAATTAAAATAATGGTTTTATGTTAGGTTATGAATTTTTTTTTTTAATCCAGATAAACACATATCTAGCCAGACAGGAACGAAGGACAAGAATTCCAGCAGCGACAAAACAAAGTACAACATGTTGTGTCTTTTTTTTTTTTTTTTTTAACCCAAATCACTTCATCAAGCGTTATTTTCAATCGTTTTTAACGCACGGTGGTTGCTATCCTTTAGAGAAGCTAAAATAGGAAAAAAAGAGGAACGGGACAAAGCCATCAATGAAATAGAGATGTATATATGTATATAAATGCATTAATTATATATTAAATTACCGTAAAAGGCCTAACGAAGCTTGTAAAATTCCTGCAAACAAAGTTGCAGTGAAAGCAAGGTGGAGGAAAAGCGTGGGATTCTGAGCAGCATTCACTTCCTGCCCCAACATAGAAGCTGTTAGGAGTGAGGCAACAGCTACGGTCCCCACTGCCAAATCTCTCGAGCTCCCCATCATCGCATAAACCAGTGGTGGAATAAAGCTTGAATCTACCATTTGAACAAAAAAGAAAGTTTAGTACCCTTCAACAACAACAACAAAGTTAAATCTAAAACATTTTGTAGCACTTACAAAGGCCGAGAATGGGTGGCAAGTTAGCAAGCTTGGCATAGCTTATACCCTGAGGGATAGCAAGGCTCGCGATGGTGATCCCGGAAACGAGATCAGATTTCAAGAACTGGAAGCTGTAACGAGGAGCCCATTCAAGAATGGGCAAGAAATATTGGAGGCCGAGTATGAATCTCCGGGATGGCGTTTTGTTCTTGAATTGACGAAGCGGGTCGTCGGGGAAAAACGTTTCCTTCAGAGAATTCTTGAATGACATGAAGAATGGTTGCGGCGGAGGAATCGCCACTCGATGAGTGGCGCATTGGCGATCACTGGAGGAAGGGTACACAAAATCACCGTTTCCCATTGAAATTAAGTTTTACGACTGGATTTGGAGACTAAAATGCAGGGCCAAAATCGTGGTTTGTTGGTGATGGAGAAGAGATAAAAATTTAAAAAGTTGGTGAGAGTGAATGGGATGATGAACTCGGCCTGGCTTTATAGAACGGGAAATGATGTAAAAGGACTTCCTTCACTTGGCTGAGTGGGTTAAGGGACCCGCCCCAATTTCTATTATTATCCACGAGTCAAATACGCCAAAATCAATTAAGTAGATTAAATTAAAATTATTATATTAACTGATAATTAAGGGTATTTAATATTTTTAAGTTTTAAATGAAAAAAAGAAATTTGTATTTAGAAATAACCACTTCTTAGTTTTTTTTTTTTTCAAAATAGAATTATTTTTAAATATATTTTTTTAGTTCATCTTTATTGTAAAATTTATTATCTTTTATAAAAAAAAATCATTTTTCGCTCTATAAACATTAGATAAAAAATGGTGACCAAAGTAGATGAAAGTAATTTAATTATGGATAAATTATTAAAATAATCACTTTTGTTTACTTTACCCAAATTAGTTTAGTTTCATGCTCCCTTTCTCTGTTTGGTGCATTCATGCTCGACTTCCAATCAAGTTTACTTGGGAATATCTAAGAAAGTTTAAATAAATTTTATTATTTGCTTAATTTTATTCGTCAGAAAATAAAAGAAAATTATGTTTGGATTTGATTAACGACATTATTTTTATATTGATTAGTTAGATTCAATTTAAGTCGAGATTTGGTTAAGAATGATTGATATTTGGTTTTGAGTGAAATTTAATTTAGGAATCATGTAAAAGAAAGAATGACTTAGTTTATTTGGTGGGCAAAGATTATGTTTCTACAGTGAAGAATATGAGAAGAGAGAAAAATAAAGGGGAAGAAATAAAAAGAAAAAATTAAATTGTTCAAAAAAAAGTATAGGGACTAGTTTTAATAAATGGAAAACATAAAAAAAAAAACTAGGTGAAAAGAGATGGAAAAAGGTGAAGAGAATGAAAAATAAAGGAAGAAAAAAGAAAGTTCAAATAACATAAAAGAAAAAAAATTAAATTGCTCAAAACAAAAAAAATATAGGAACCAACTGTATAATTTAACCTAAAATTTTCGTTTAAAATAATGATTTAATGTGTCACGTCAACTTACAATTACACTGTTAACGGCAATTAACGCTCAATAACTAAAATATTATAATATAATAGACTAAAATATAATATTTTAAATATAATATGAAACAAATAAAAGACACTATTTTAATAATTTACTTAAATATTGTAAATTTATTAGTTAGAACCAACATTTACTGGATTAAGTAATAAAAAATTTAATATCTTTCAAATAAAGTTAGGTTTAAATATTATAAGTCTATAATATTATTTAAAAATCTTCACTACCATTTTCATATTAATTTTTATAAAATTATTACATGAAATTTTCGAGCCACCACATAATACCAAAAGTTTGGCCGACCAGGAAAAAAAATTTCCTTGGCCGCACGCCTCGTGCAGATTTTGATGTATTAAGAGGGCTGGGGGGAAGTTCTCTTTTAATCGGTTAAAGGAGGCAAAATCCCGGAAAGTTCACGTTTATTTATGTTTACAAGGACTACTACTTCGTGTGGTTTACTATGCACGTGTTACATTCTGATTCGATGTGCGAAGGATTGAGCCTTTGATCGACACGTTACCCAGGGTAGTTAATTTCCGGTGATTTCGTTTTATCCACAACTCCCGTATTTGAACAAGCGGGAGGCCGACGGTTGGTATTGTTTCTGGTTTATTTCTAACTACGTTTACAATTTAATTAGCATTATTCTATGAAATTTAATCTTTTTTATTTTTTAAATTTAAAAATGTCAAAAAATTTTATTGAATTTAGGTTTAATATAATAAAATTTATTAGTAAAATTCAATTAGAAATAAAAATTTAATGAGAAAAACAAAAATAAAGTAGTAAAATTTCAAAATAGAGTTAAAATATAGTGCTAAATTTATTTTTAGCTCAAAAGTATAATGGAAAATATTAATCAAAATAAAGTACAGGGACAAAATTTAATTTTAACCTAAGGTATAGCGACAAATTTACACATTAATCCTTTATTTTTCTATATAATATATATATAAAATTGTAATAATACCCTCAAAATAATATTTTTTTTAAAGTCCCTCAAAATAATATATTTTAGTGTGCAAGGCAAGAATATTTTCTTTATTACTAAATTGAATTGGTGCTCAATTGGCTTGAGACAATAAACTCTGTAAAATTTTAATCTATACTTAGTTGATATGCTTTATTAAGGTGATGTTAATGGGTCAATGGGTAAAGTATTAATACTTTTGTTACAACAGTAAAAATTTAAACCGGAAATACCATTCAAAATAATTAATTAATTTTACTATTGTAAATTTTTATTAAATACATTTATTACATATTTTTCACACGAAATATAAGTGTATCATAAATTTAGAGTTAATCTATACTATTAATAAAACTTTGTCTGAGTTGGTGTCGTGGGTTAATTAGGTACCAACTCAATTAGAAAATAACTAATATATCCTTTTATTAAATGATTACTATTGGGTTTTATTTATTTATTTTTTGTCTTTTCATATATTTATATAGTTTTAAAATAAAAGAACTAAAATATTAACATGTCAAGGGATTAAACCCAAGTTTAATGTATTTATAAATAAATTCTTTTTTACCACATTATTAATAATTTTTGAATAAACGTTAAAAAGAAAATTAATTTTTAACATAAAATGTTTTCTTTTATTAAATTTATTTATATAGATAATGCCACTAATTACATATGTGTTGTTACTATTGTTAATTTTAAACATTACGTTTAATTATTTATTATATCTTATTTTAAATATACATTTATATTTTAAATATATAATTTTCACATGCATATAATTTGAAAATAATTAGTTAACAACCAAAATCTTATAGAGTAATAGAAAGCCTGTATACATTATTTCACAAGTAGAAATAATTTTGGATACGGCTTTGCCTAAATGATACAAAGATGATATAATGAACAAAACAAAACATAGAGAAATTAAAATATAAAATAATTATTATGTCTACCGCTTTTAAGTCAATTTAGAATTATTTTAGTATTGTTTCTAAGAAGTATTTTTAACATAAATATGATATTTTTTAATTTTTTAAAGGTGCTTTTAAAAAAAAATTCGAAAAGCATCTTTTTTTTTAGCTAAAGTAGGAAATTTTAGCTTTTGTTCAAAAATATTTTTTGATCCAAAAGCAGTTTTGAGAAATAATGTTAAACTAAACCTTAGTAAAATGAAAAACGTCTTTTTCAAATTATTTTAGAGTAAATTGTATTAAATATTCTCAAATTATAACCGTAAATTTTAAGTTATTCTAATTTTATTCTTAAATTATCGAAGTTTAATCAATTAGGTTATTTCATTACTAAAATTGTTAATTTAACTATTAAATGATACGCTTGATCTTATGTAACGTAATTTAAAATTAAGAAAATTGAATGCTATAAAAAATAAATTCGAGACATGGTGGTCGTGCAGTTAGCTAGGTGACAAGATCATTGTAGATGGGTTGTCCTTGTAGTATTGTTTTGACATTCTCTTAATTGAGGTAGTATGAGATTGCTATGCTTAGTGGTCTATTCTTTGGAGGTGTGTGTTCTCACTAAAAGCAGGTGGCCTAGAGGATGAAGTAATCGGATGGCTAGTCACCCAATGGCCAATCGAGTGGTAGAGGGCTTACCAAACACTTAGGTGGAGAATATGCCAAGTGTTGTACGTCGAGAGACAAGCATAGGGTAATCTACGATTGTCTTTTAAGTATCTTCTTGTGGTGCCACGTGTCCTATCCGAATAAAAGATATAATAAAATAATTGAATTGATATCTAATTAATTCGTAACAATAAATATAATACAACTTTGTAAATATTATTGGGTTGCCTTAAAGCAAAGAGGCAAAATGCATGCCAAGTTATATAAAAATAATCAGTAGTAGTAGGATTTAACTGCCATGACTCAAACCCTTAATTTTTATATAATTTAGTATAATAATAGTGTGAAAATTAGAAAAAAGGCTGTCTTCTAATGTCACATGATAAATACATTAAGATAAAGAAACAGAAAGCCTGCATTGCAAGCGAGACTATCACGGGAGTGAAAAGCATTTTCCCATAACCAAACAGACAACAAGAGAGATTGTCATAAATTTTCAAAACTAATTTCCCACTTTAATCATTCTTAATTAATCTGCAATTAAAATGATTAAATCAACATTTACTAATATAAAACCATTTTTGTCTTCCCTGCGTCTCATAATTATCGTTTTCTTTGTTTTTTACTAATATATTTTATTCTGCATGATTATGAAGGACAAAATTTAATCGAAGAATTTCGTGGATCCAATTATAAAAAAGTAAAATTAATACAAGTTGCCAATGTGAATGTTGACAATCCTTGATTAAATTGAAAAAAAATATGGATTAGGTTTAGGACATAAATTCTCATTGTCTGAATGTGGTCTTAGTAGTGGTCAACTAGTGATGTTTATTAGGTTAAACTATTCTATTAGTCCCTATACTTTCACAAGATTTGAGATTTGGTCCCTATATTTTAAATGTTTTTTAATTTAAAAATCTTAATCCGATCATTATCGTTGTTGATGATTTCCATCAAAATTTATTTTACGTTAATCATATGCTACATCATAGAAGGACGACCTGATTAATATACTAAATTAACGAATTTCAGAAAAAAAACACTAACAGTAACGATTAAACTAGAATTTCTAAATTGTAAACATAAAGGACTAAATCTCAATATTAACCTATTTATTAATATATGAGTATTACTTGTGTTTTGGAGAACAAAAATTTCAATCAATGAAGCAACTTGATCTATATTTTAGGATGTACACTGAAATAATTGGGACAAAGCCAAAACTAGATTAGCTGGCCTAAGAAATATGGATTGCGTCGAATCTTGAACTAATAAAAGAGTCAAGTACGGTAGTAGTTTACTCGGTGCTCAACATTGGTATATAATTAATCACTAACATAAAATTCTGAAAAATTACAAGAGCCTTTCGGAGTTGATTTGTTACATCAACAATGACATGCCTCCACAAAATTAAACTTTATACTGCTCGGTGCATTTTCTTTAGAGCTGTGCATGGCCGGGTCGGATCGTATTTGGGTCGAGTTTAACTAAAAATTTAGACTCATTTATCAGGTTCGGGTCCGGCTGGGCTAAAAAAATGGGCCTAAAATTTTGCCCAAGTCCGACCCATATAAAAATGCTAAAATTTGGGCCCGGCCCAGCCCGCTTGTATTAATTTTTATATTATTTTATATAATTTATAAATATATATAATACATCAAAAATACTAAAAAAATTAAAATAAATATTTTTCAAAAAATTGAAAATAAATTTTAAAAAAATATGTAGACTTAAATAACATTAAGATAGATACAACTTAACAAGCAAATACCTCTAAAATAATAACAAAATTAACAAATGCCTTTAAAATAATAACAAAATTAACAATAAAATAAGTTTTATACAATATCCAAATAATAACAACAAAATAGTAGCAACATAATAGTAATATGGTAGCAAAATAGGGAGAAAACAACAAGAAAATAACATTTTAAAAAAATAACAGATTTTTTTGTTTTTTAGTGAATTTGGGCTGGGTTGAGCCGGGCCCGAGCCAAAAATACCTTACTTGAGGCCCGACTCATTTTTAAAACGGGCCTTATTTTTTGTCCAAATCTATTTTTCGAGCCTATATTTTTATCTAAATCCTCTCATATTTCGGGCGGGCCTTTGGACCAGGCCGCCCGGCCATGCGCACTTCTAATTTTCTTACAAATTTAAACATGATGCATGTTGACGTAAGAAGCCGTAAAAGGCGACCCAACTTTCTTACATGACCTCAGATCACGCTCTCCTCTAAGTGCTACGGTCAATTGTCGCACGTGACTCTTTTTTTATATATATATATATATATATATATGATCCGGAATATGTAATACTCCGTTGGCTTTTCTTTGACTCCAATTGCCCTGTTCAGATAGAGAGACAAGGGTAGTTCCATTTCCCTTTTCCTTTTAATTTCTGGGCTCGCCTAACTTCGTACTGATAAATTGAATTAATTAAGCTTAAAAAATTTTAATAATTTTATTTATTTTTTCATATTTCTCCCCTCATTTCCACCATTGATGACTTTGTTTTTACAAAGGTGAATCGTTCCAAACCCTACTATCTTTTTCTTTCTATTTCCTACTTGTTAATTTCTAGTATCAACAATTTGGAATCGTTTTTTCTTTTAAAGTTACCAAAAAATTAAAAATTTAGCAACCAATCACCATTGTTGACCAGTGGAAATTAAGCACACATTACCAGACTTCCGATCTTATTTGTTTTGATCATAGTGGCTGCAGCTGGTGGTTCCTACCAAGCAACCCACTTAATACGTGAGGGCATCGACAAGATTCTTAGAACCTATTACATGTAAATTATTGCATTATATATTGGTGATTATATTTCAAACCTCGGAAAATATTGGTGGTGAGTTGTGGGGGAAAAGGGAGGCAGAAGATTTTACCTTGGAGGATATAAAAAGATAATCTTGAATGAAAATGAAATTATTTGTTGTTTTTTGAGGAGGAAAATTTTATATATGTAGAATCTACATTTAAGATCCCTAGGTCTCACAAGTCACACAATCATATAAGATTTTAACTGCCTTTCACCCTCGATTATCTTAGCCAATTCTGATAAATTAATCAACAATGTACTCAATCATTGAAACCAAGAATGTATATTTATTGTTTATCCATTTGCCAAGTGGGAATGTATTTTTGGTGCCACCACAAAATTCTCTCCACTTGAACCCACACCAGCTAAAAGCTTGTGCCAGTTTTAATGGTGTGTAATTATAATATAAAATATAAGGTTAACAACCCCCCCCCTTTTTTTATGTAAAAGCCACTCATGATATAACTATATAAAATGGAAAATGATTAACACATTGAAATATTCAAGTAAAACTGCAATTGGAGGTAAACGATTACCCAAATCTATATACAGCCCCTTTTAATGTTTTTATCCAACTAAAAGATAGTGATGATGAAAAAGATAGTGAAGGAGAAAAAAAAAACACTTTGCAGCTATGGTTACCATACAAGGTCACGGCCATTAATTATAATCATGAGATATTGGAATTGATCTATATCCACGAACTCCTACAATATATATATATATATATATGGTAAGGTATATTGGGAAAACTGCTGTTAATTTCATATTTTGTTGAATATTTTTAAACAATTGAAAGATTGATTTATGAAAAATTTTCTTTGATAAATATTTAGAATAATTAATGGAATAATTTCAATTTTTAAATAAGAATTTATGCTATACATCAAGAGCAGTTTTGAAAGTGTCTTTTACTGTGTTTTATTGTGATTATTTGTGACACTCTTTTATATATTATTTAGAAAGTTTATTGATTATATTATGAGGTATTTGGGTAAATGATTTGTAACACCTTTTTTGTGTAAGAGTAAATTAGATTTAAGTTAAGAGGTGATCCCGATGATTTTTGAATAAAGTCATTTACTGCATAAGGTCGTGTAGACTTAAAATAATAAATTGTATCGTCCATTTTTTATTTTTCTCGCTGATTATTTTCTGCAGATTAATTATTTTATTATATAAGATTTATGTGATGCACAAAGGTGCAATGATGTGATGATGAATCCCAAATTTGTGGTGTGGCGTAGTGGGGGAACTTGGCCTTCTTTCTCTTCAACCTCATGGCTCAGTCTCAACACTGATTTTGTTACGTTCAGCAATCAGCATCTATACCAAGTGGAAACCTATTCATTAAGATAAGATAACCCTAACAAGGATCACATGTTTTCAAATATTAAAAGTGCAAGGAAAGGTGACTCAGGGGCGAAGCTAGAATAATTTTGTAGGAGAGGTCGGATAAAATTTTAATTTTTTATAATCTATATCTTTATAATTTTTAAAGGATTAAATTAAACTTTTATAATTTTAGAGTGGCCAAAGTGTAATTTTACATTTACTAATTTAAAATTTTTAAAAAATATCAAGAGCTTAAATAACAAGTTTACATTTTAGGGGGCCAGGGCCCATGCTAGCCCTCCTTGGATTCGCCACTGAGGTCACTAAACTTTTAGATTACCCATGTCATTTTAGTTTTTAATTCCGTTATAAAAAAAATGTTAAACTTTTAATTAAATCGAATGTTAAATGGACAAGGATGAATTTGGAAATACTTTTAGCTAGGTCAAAATTTAATTCTAAATTTCTGAGAGATCAAATTATAATTCTATAATGTATTAATTTATGATTTCATCATTTTTAAAAGGATAAAACTGATTTTTTTTGTTTTTAGGGGACCAAAGTACAATTTTACTATAAATATTAATTTATAATTTTTTATTTATAAGAGAATTGAATTGAAAATTTTACATTTTTGAGGGCCAACCTCCTTGCTTGCCCCCACCCTAGATTTGCCTATGGTGATAGGCATGAATTGTTTTAGATTAAATTATGATTATAATCACACTATTATGTTTAAATTTAAGATTTAGGGTCTATTCTTCAATGCTTTAAAAAAAAGCTTCTGGCTCTAAAAGCACTCTTGGAAGAAAAGCTATGCAGAACAATTTGCTTTTTGCTAAATTTTTTAGCTTTTCCTCTTTCAAAAGTCCTTTTAGTGCTTAATTACTTTTTCACCCCTCTAATATAGTTTATATATTCTAATTAAATTTTATAAATAATTAATATTTATTACTTAAAAATATTTAAAATTTATATTTCATATATTAAAATATTAACAACAAGTTATAATATTTTTTATATTTCTACTAAAATATAATAATATTAACTAATTTAAATATTATTTAAATGCATATTTGTTATTTGATAATAACATGTCTAAAATAGACATTTTATTTCTCAAAAGCACTTTTTGACAGCAATGCTAAACACTCAAATTTTAAACTAAACTTTTCAAAAGCATTCTCAAAAGTACTTTTCTACAGCACTTTTCAAAAGCATTGCCAAACTAGCCCTTAGTATCTATATTTTAATTTGACATAATCTGGTTCATGTACTTTTATAGTATGATTAGTTAGTTCAAATAGTTGACAACCTTAATTATTTCGGTTAAAATGCTAAGGTCAAACTTTTTTTTCTTAAAAACACCTATTCCAACTTATCATTGTCGAAGTAGATTTTCTTTTATTAGAAATGTGCTTTATGAAAAAATCACGTCAAAATTTTAACGAGAACAAATAAAGATATTAACAATTTGGACTAATTAATGTTAATGTAAAAATAGAGGACCAAATTATGGTAAGTTAAAATATAAACATTAAATTTCTAATATGACTGTAATAGATGAATCAAAATTGTGTTTTTACTATTAGACCCTAAAAAAAAAAAGAGTTTGTACACATAAAAAACTAGAATTTGTACTTCTTAAAGAAATTCCACCTTAGCATTTTAATCGAAATAATAGAGGAGTATGACTATTTGGACTGATTAATGCCATTTTAAATGTAGAGAACCAAGTTTTGTCAAATAAAAATATAAAGATTAAATTTTAAGGGTTTGTTTGGACGACACATAGTAATAAAATGAAAATGTAATTACTAGGGTAGTAATTACACTCTCTTTTAATTACAAAGAATTGTAATTTTTTGGACGTGTTTAGCTGACATAATGTTATTACAATGTAATTCCTTAAGTCATGTTTGGTTGGTAGCACAAATTGTAATTACATAGTTACATAATTTATATTTTCAAAAATATTAATTACTATAAAAATTATTAGTATGGTAAAAATAATTTTTAAACAAGTAACAAAAATTAAAATCAAATCATTATATGTATTATGTTAGTCCAAAAATGTAGTTGATAATATGATTACTAATAAAAATAGCAAGAAAACTAAACATCATAGGCAATTTTATTTAATTTTTCTAGTGCATATTTGTTCCCTTTTTAATATTTAACTAATGCTCCTTATCATGTCCTTAATCGAGTTCATCATCATCTAAACTTGAATCTGTATAATTAAGATTATTAAGATCTCCTTCTTCTATGTACTATTTGAAGTATGGATCATCTCGATTCCACCAATGATTGAAGTTATGAATATGCAACATGCTAGTACAATCCAACATAGTTTTCTTACGTTATACTAAGGCGATGTTGTTAATATGGGAAATGTTTTTTTAGAACAACAAATGTCTTCTCAACCATATTTTGAAGCCTTGAATGTCTCAAATTAAAGAGTTCGCGAGCTATTTATAGTGCTTGTGTATGACACCATTTCTCAAATAGTATCATACCCCACGATATGGTGTAAAAAAACCTTTTTTATTTGCATAATTAGCATCAGCCCTTAATTATAAAAAAAACTTGTATAAAATTGATAACTAAGACTCACTGTGGGCTTATCACTCTATCTCTCAGACTTTGTTCTACAAGCTTTATCAGATTTTTTCATGCTCAATTTTTTACTCTTCACTGCCTCTCTCGGCAAAGCACGACTAGAGTGACAACCACCTCTGCCCTAAGTTTTACTAGACCGTTCGCCTCTTCTAGCCATTTTCTAGCAAAAATGTTAAAAATAAGTTTAATAGCAACAAAGAAGAACCATAAGGCGAATCCAGGCAATAAAAATTAAAATATAGAAATTGTTGTAGAAAATAGACAAAGACAAGAAACCTTTAGCAACTGTTGTAGAAATTTCAAAAAAAAAAGAGACAAAACAACTTAGAAGAAGAAAACTCATAATATATAGATTTGTCTCCTAAAACGCATCGTTTTGAAAAACAAAAAACGTCGAATGACAACTCACCACCTGTTCTAAAGGGTTGTTGTTCATCATTATCACGACTCCCTATAAATGCAATCTTTAAAGTACATTTATGATAGAATATCAAAGGTTTTGATGTAATACTTCTCCAATAAACAAGGTCACCATCCGAAACAACCTGTAAAAGAGAAAGTTAATGGATCAGAGTGTCTCGAGGAAGGCTATTTTATAACCCATCTCTCAACTCGAATTGGGGGAATATTTTTATACTCCCATCCGTGTCAAGACACATGGCAAGCCAGAAAGCACCCAAATAGTAAGCCTTCCACCAGTGAACCGGGAGGTCTCCTGCGAATTTTCCCCTCTAGGACGATCATATGGACAAGTGCAGCCCATCTGTTGCTTGGATCTCAAAGTCTTCATCAGCAACATGAAAGTGTTGGTCAGGAAATACCACATGGGCTCAACTGCTCCATACCATCAAGTCAAAATAAATGATAGGATATATCCCATCATAGATATTCTCGTCCATCGAATACGTTCCATAATGACGACTTAATGGCAAGTCCAACACGTTAACATGACCTTACACGGAACCTTTGCCTATAAATACCACCAGGAATCCCTTAGCCTTCATGCTCTCTTTATCTTCACTCTATATAACCTCTAACTCTCTACCTCGATTGGGTGAACCGACCTCCACAACAATCACCACTCTCTTCTTCATATTCCCTACTTGTTATATCACTGTATCAACACCCCTTAAGCAAAGTTTCAAGTTTAAGTCTTGTGGATAAAAAATAATGCTAAGAGAAATTTATCTCGTATGACTACAAAATATCAAAACATTTTAGATCAAAAGAAGCAAATTTATAAATAATATAAAAACAGATTAAAGAATAATATAATAATTTACCAAAGTTCCAAATTTGAAAAGAGAATTAAATTTATTTAAATTTAGTTAAATTATGGTTTTTATCTTTATACTATGTCTAAATTTAAGATTTAGTTTTTATATTCTTTATGGTCTTTATACTTTTCGTTTTGTAAAACTTCTTGATATCTCTAATTAGCCGTAATTAATTTTCACCAACATAGCCTTAATCTAATAAATTAACTACAATTAGACTATCGCATTCAACTTGAACATTTTGATATCTCCTGTCCCATTCCACGTATCGACCATCCATGATGACCTACAATTCTGCATTAAGTATATTGCAAATGCCAATGTAACAACTGAAGCCAACAATCCACTACCCTTCACAGTCTTAAAGTAAACCACTGGCCCTCCTTGACTCTCCTCATTTCTTACAACGCCATCACAATTCACTTGTACAATATTAATAGTTAGCTATTCAAACTGTTCCACTATCATTAATTATGGTTAAAATATGAAAGTAGATTTTAATGAATAGCTAAATTCTTTATTTCAGCATAATATAAGACCGAAATCAAAATTTGAGTTTTAAAATTTACTGTTAGAGATGTGATTTCAAATAACCTCTACGTACATAAATGATTATGACTTTGATGAGAATGGTTGAGCATTTGTAAGACATAATAATGTCATAGTAACTCAAAGTGGGCTGAAGGAATGGGAATCCTCAAGTTCGATGGCCCATAGAAGTCGTGTGCTTACACAGAGACCTATGGTTCTCCTTGGAAATCAACAATGTCCCAATAAAATCTTGTAGCTGAATCATGGTTACTGTTGGGAATTGGGACATTTTACACTGTTTACTCGATATGTCGACCTCATGTCTATAATTGAGTCAACGGTACATTCAATTTGAGAATAAGCCCATCATAATATATATGGGATGACTTGTTTACATCATAAGTTATAATTTAATTTAATCGAATAATAAAAATTTTAATATTTTTTAATTAGAATTTTAATTTTAAATTATTAAATTAAAAAATAATATTTAAAAAATTTTATTTTTCTTTAAAATTTAATTCGAATCAAACTCAAAATAAATACGAGAGCGTTAGCACCAATCATTCAATTATTAAGTATGGGGAAATTCTTAAAAGAGGAGATCCACAAATCGGTGAGTATCAGCGGAATGGAAGAGCATGCGGGAGAGGAGGGGCAAAGTTGGTGACCACCACTTAAATTATAATTAGAGGTACAAAGATTTAGAAGAAAATGAACGGTGTAGTTGTTTCTTTTAACAATGTTTCTCTAATATTTGAACTTGAAGTCTCTTCTTGAGCTTGAGAGTGTAATATGCTTTACTATTGCACCCAACCACTTATTAATAGAGGATGAAGATTTGATAAGTCGTACGCACACATAAAACAAACAGTTAAAGAATTTATGAAGTTCTATAAGTTGTTTACGGCTGTGTAATGTTGTATTAGCTTGCTATTTTCACATATTATTAAAAAAACAATTAAAGAATTTACCTGTTGATATTTGTATCAATACTAAAATTTTAAAAATAAAATAAAATTATAAAGACTAATAATGATCAAATTGGAGAACATGGACTAAAATCAACAACTTTATACATAGTACAAGATTAATAGGAGAATTTAAGCAATCAAATTTAACTGTTACCATTTGGATCACAATTAAAATTTCAAAATTTAAAAGTGTAAGGACTAAAATGACCAATTTAAAAAATACAAAGATTAAATGTGATAAAATTAAAGCATAAGGACTAAATCTACAACTTATGCATAGAATTTAACATTTATTTATCAACCATCATTCTTGAAATAAAAGGATCATTAGTTTCCAATAAGAATGGCTTATAAAGTCAAGGAAAAGCTGAGGCTATCATATGCGGCAAGGGATCATCAAGAATATTAATTCAGAACAAAAAGGAAAAGCAAACAGTACGTATTACGTGACAGAGCAGCAAAATGGAATTTGAAATCCAGAAAGTGAAAGAAACAAGCACTTGTTGCTTGATGCTACATCACATATCACTACATGTGTCATATCCTGCACATTTTCCATGCCATTCAACCTTTTTCTGTATCTTCTATGAATAAAAGTTTGCCATCCTCATTTTCCAACTTACCCACAATCATGAAGAATGCTAAATACTCCAGTTGAGGTCTAAAGTTTTTAATATGGTTACTCTTATAAGAGTCACACTTGTTAAAATAATCATATAATGGTTAAGTTTTTACGAAAGTGCTCGAATAAAATTTTTTTTATACATTTTTATTTGATTTGTAGTAAAAATTATTTATAGTGTATTCGAAGATATAATAATGTTGGAATATTCCTGTGGTCCAAACGTGAAAATTGGAGTGGGGATCTTCTCTGATCTCTCTGCAAAGAAGAACCCATTCCACTAACATTTTGTGCCAACTTTAGCAGCTTTTATCATAACTATCATCTTACAAATGAAATCTTTTTGACCCTACCTTAAACTATGATTATCACTTCTCGTTCAGCATATGGGCCGGTTGCATTACTTATGCATATGTCTACTTCAAATGCCACCACCAATGGTTAAGCTATTATGGATGCACCTTCAAGATGGGATTTGGCAAATGTGCCACCCACCTCTTCATCATAACATTACTGTTGTTAAGGGAAGACGAGGAACTTTATGTTTGTATAAAGGTGTTAACTCACTCAATGAGTCGGTATTGTTTGCAGTGAAGGTTGTCTCCTAATTTTAATGAGAATCTGAATACTTAAATAAACAACAAATTCAAATACTCAAGAGGTAGCATGCTAACCCAAGAATGTCATTAATGATTAAGAGTAAATGTTTGACTCATACCATGCGCAATTGTGTATGTTTCATCTTCTTTAGGCCCTTAACGAGGTACTTTCGCTTTGTAAATTCATCATCACTTTAATTTATCTCTTCATGCATTTGGACAAATTTAAAAGATAAAATTTCTATCGTAATCAATACCAACCTAATAAAGAATTTGTAAACATGAAGCTGTTGTTAAGTTGTACTTTTCCTTTGTTTAATAGACTGATATTTTCTAAAACTTATTAAGAATTTATTCTGTTAAAAGAAAACATATGAGAAAACCTTCAATCCCCTTAATTTTACAAGGGCAAGAATATTGAAAGGGAGGGTCATGTTAGGTACATCACCAAGAGTACATAACTAGAAATTTAATGAACAAATTGATAGCCTAAGGAAACCAATTTCTATAAACCTCCTGCTGGCACACAACACTTATGTCACAAGTAGTTATCACCCCCACAATTATACCTACCATAAGATTTTACTTACTACAGTGAATAGAAAATTGGAAGATGGAAAATTTAAAGGGCAGAAAATTAGAATGATGGAAAATATAATTTTTTTTATAAGTGTTCTTGGTAGGAAAGATGGAAAAATGAGAAAAAAAAATATTTTTTTTCTTTCTTTTATTGCTTGATAGAGTTGAAAAATAAAAGAAAATAAAATAAAACATCTGAAAATTCATAAATTTGAAATAACATCCACTTCTCTCTTATTTTCTCTCTTCTCATCATTCTAATTTGCTTGGTAGAGTTGAAAAATGAAAGAAAATAAAATAAAACATTTGAAAATTCATAATTTTGAACTAACATACATTTTTGTCTCATTCTACAGTATCATTACAGTATCTAATCTCACCGCCACCGCTGTTTTTACACTAACCGCAGCTAAACACACCGCCCATCCAAGCTCAAGCCTCACACACTCTATACAAAGCAGTAGCGAGAATAAAAAGTCTAGACATAAATACTTAAATAATATATACTTAAATAGGTTGCTTTTCTATTTTACAATTTTTTCTATACATCTAGCCCAAGATACAACTACCTGTCGGATAACTACAGCAAAGACAACACATAAAGTTTAAAGAAATGGTGGCATTGACTGTCCTAAGAAGAACCAATAAAACCTTGAATTTAGCAAAATTGTTTCTGGGTCTCATCTGAGCTGGAAGATTTGGTAGTTGGTACCAATAGGCATTTACTTTCAACCAATTTAAAGGTTGGGAACTCATTTTCAAGCATATCCATGTAATTGACTTCAATTACCTTATTGGGCCTACCATATCAACTTGGGGCCTTCAACTCTTTGGTTCGGGCTTTTAAAGCCGACAACAGATTTTTTTTTTAATGATATAAAAACAATATTAATTTGTAAATAATATTTATATTATTATTATTTAAGCTTTGATTAAATTAATATCAATGTCTACTCAATTATAAAATTACTAAATACTTTTAAAAAATTATTATAATGATACATATATCTCTGGATAATTTTATATTTTTCTAATTAAATAACTTAAATTACAATAAAATAGATAAATGGTTTAGTTGGGAGGTTTAAGAGAGTGAGAATCTTTGGTATTGGTATTATTATTTTTTATGTTTTTTTTTTTCTGACATATATAATTTAAATTTCAGTATTACTTTTTAAAATAAATAAATAAATAATTGAAAAAGGTTAAAGGGCCAATTGGAATCTGGAGGAGTACAAATGCAATCTTTGTAAGGTAGCAAGTCGAATCAATCTCACCGTCAAACTGCCTTCCGCGAAACCTTTTAAAACGCTGTCGTTTTTCTGACAACAATAATCATAAACTAGCCGCGGGCTGAGGATACCAACAAATCCCCGTACGGCGTCGTAGAGAATCCGAAACCCGTGTACCTCCTTTGGCTACTTTTCAAGTATATTTTGAATTTCAAACACTTGCCTTCTCTACACAAGTTCGCTCATTTGCCGCTCTCTCAGTTTCCTCCTTACCTTTCTCCCAAACTCATTAATGATAAAAATAATAAAAGATTACTGCTGCTCTAAATAAGGTGAGAATCTTTCACGTGTTTTTGAAATTCAATTTCCATGATATCAGTAAATTCAAAAGCTGATTTAGACATTTTGTTTAAGTTTTAGCGAAATGAAGAATCTAGTTCTTTAATTATTTAGTTTCAAAGGTGTTCGAAAAGGTCCCGCTTGTTCTCTTTCAGCCGCCTCTTCGTCTTCTTCTTCTTCTTCTTCTTCTTCTTCGCATAAGGTAAACTGCTTCTTTTGCTTCAATGAAACAATAGATAGAAGAAACTGCTTCTTTAACCTCTTCCTCTTTTATTATTATTATTACTTTTTCAGCTTCTTACTTTTAGTTGTTTTAAAGAAACAGAATGGAGGAGAGCGATTCATTTTACGTAGGCCTGCTGTTTAGAGTTGCTTAAATGATTTTAAAATGTTCCTTGAATATAATAATTTTGGCCTAAGATTTGTAGAAATGAAAATGTTAACTTCAACTCTCCGGTTTAACGTTCGACTCGAGTCTTAGCCAATTAATTATCTAGTTTTTTTTTTTTTTTTTTAACGAAAACAACAAAATATTGGCGTACACATAGGCGTAGTGGTTTTGTTTGTTTGTCCGTTTGTTTTGGATTTTACCTAGGCCTGTACGTAACATGATTTTAAAACGTTTCTTGAATATTAATTTTGGCTCAGGATTTGTAGAAATGATTATGAAAATGTTTCCTTCAACTTTCCGGTTTAAAGGGCGAATCGAGTCTTAACCAATTATCTTCATCTCAACGAAAACGGAAAATTATTGGCGTATTTAGAGCGGTACCGGTTTGTTTGTTTGTTCATTTTGTGGATTTTATTTTTAAGTATGTATATCGCTTTTCCGCAGTAAGTTACTTTATAACTGATTTGTGAGAGTAGTCAGCTCTGCGTTCAGTTCTCATCTTTTTCTCTCTGAGGATTCATTTTTTGATCTCTTGTTTTAATGTTAGTGTTACATTGCAGAAATATTGGAACTAATATACTTGATGAAGTAACAGGTTGAAAGCCCTTTGACTTGGAAGCAAAAGGGGGGCAAATCTTTCAATATGGAGCAATATGAAATTCTAGAGCAGATTGGGAAAGGGTCTTTTGGTTCTGCTCTTCTTGTGAGGCATAAACATGAAAAGAAGAAGTAAGTTTACTTGCAATTTCTATTTCACTCTCTGTTGTTCAAATTTCACAGCTCGCTTATGTGTGTCCATGCACTTTTTGTATGTATAGGATTGCACTATATTAGTTACATTCCTTTGTTTTGATATTATCATCATTGTCGTATTGTGTTAGTTGATATTTGCTTACATTCTTCTTTTCGTTCTAGGTATGTCTTGAAAAGAATACGCCTTGCTCGCCAGACTGATAGGGTCCGTAGATCTGCCCATCAAGAGGTGAGTTCTTTTATTGTCCTGCTTGCATTCATCTTACAACAATGTGACGCGATTTACATCTCGTTTGTCTTTATTAAAAGCTGGTTGATGTACGTGACTACATGTAAATAGTTTCTTTCAATTTGGAGATATCATCAAAATTCTGAGAAAGTTTTGAAATGAAAGATTTACTTGACTTATAGGTAATGTTGTGATTAAAAACATCAGTTCTGCAAGTTGTTTAGATCTAGTATGGCTGGTTATGAATATGTAGATACTTGATTATTTGCATATTAAATGATGTTCTTGTTCCCCCTGCTTTTTAAAAATTTCTCCACGGTTGGCATCATTTATACGCGAAATTATGTTCCAGTGTTCAAACAGTTTTGGTGTTAAAATGCTCTTTTGGTTCCTACGATGCAGATGGACCTGATTTCTAAGGTAAAGTGTCCGTTTATTGTGGAATACAAAGATTCTTGGGTAGAGAGAGTAAGTACCTTTTCTTTTTATTCTGCCTCATGTTTTTTGTTTCATAGTTTTCATGTTTTGTTTCCTCTGTTAAAGCTCTATAATCTTCACAGTTTACTATATGCATTAATAACTAATATTTCCACTGAATGTTGTTTCTTATTTTATTTTGCAGGGCTGCTATGTTTGCATAATCATAGGATACTGTGAAGGAGGAGATATGTAAGTTATGATTGCTATCTGATTGGTATTTTTAAATTGTTTTGCAAATAACAATTGCCTTTGGCATTATTTATTTGCTCTTTCATCTCACTTCTCCATGTTGCAACTGCTCGTTGCAGGGCTGAAGCTATAAAAAGAGCCAATGGCGTGCAGTTCTCCGAGGAGGTAGTTAAACTCTTGGCCTACTTTGCAAGGACTTGGCTATCTATAACACTTTAAATCGTACTTCTGTTTTTCCACTTCATAAATTACACACAGAGACTCTGCACGTGGCTGGTTCAACTCCTAATGGCACTTGATTACTTGCATGTCAACCATATTCTTCATCGTGATGTCAAGGTCAGTGATCTCTTTTGGTGAAGATTGGTCCGTTTAATGCATGCAAATTTGTTCTTAAGGCATTCAAAACTATAATTTTGTTTCAATGTACATATATATTTTTGACAAAAGATCATTTGTTTCAGTGTTCAAATATATTTTTGACAAAAAATCAAGACATACGTCTAGGTAATTGTTCTTAATGCCTAATTTTTGTGATTTACTTTGTTTACCATGTGCCACTCTCACCTCTGTGACTCTGTCTCGCGCTCTGTGTTTTAAACATAGCGTGTTTCTAAGACGTTCACCTATGCAGGTGATTTTGGTCTTGCTAAAATGTTGACTTCCGACGATCTTGCTTCATCTGTGAGTATCAGAGAGATCGTAAGGGTTTTTTGCAGTTTTAACATTTGCTTTATTTTAATACTATAGTTTTTTGCTCTACATACAGGTTGTGGGAACTCCTAGTTATATGTGCCCCGAGCTACTTGCTGACATACCATATGGTTCTAAGTCAGATATTTGGTCTTTAGGTAGCTTGCAACTATTAAAATTTTATTTTGGCCGAAAAGAAAAACTAACTAAAGTTTTAGTAAAATCTGAGTTTCATTGCTGTTCTCTTCCCCTCTTACTGTCTCTATTCAGAATATATCTAATGTAATACATGTTTCCAGGATGCTGCCTGTACGAAATGACAGCTCACAAGCCTGCATTTAAAGCTTTTGTAAGTTTCTATAACTGCCTTTGACAAAGACCCTTACTTTTTGCCACTTCTTGACGTAATCAAAATTTTGTTGGTACGGGAAAAAATCACATTCTTTTAGCAGTCTGGAAAATGAACCGATCATCACAATACTTTTATTCAATTGTTTTTGAGGACTCAAAAAATAAGCATCTTGTTATTGAGTACTATGATGTTTGAAAGTATTGTCCATTTGAATGCTGGTGATTCCGTTGTTTTAAAGTCTAACATGTCCCTGTTTAGTTTTCCTGTTCTCTTTCTCATCCTAATTAAAGTGCTTATGGTGCGACAACATGAAAATTCCCATTAAGAACTTAGGCTGGATGGAGTTTTTAAAAGTAAGCAGACTTAATTGGTGGAAAAGATTATTACCCTAGTTTTGGACTGACTTGCAATCTGTGTCTTAGATTGAAGATTGTCTGAAGGATCGTTATCCTAGCCTAGTAGGCATCTGTTTCCACATATGTTGAAGGCGGATTCACTGTAACATAGATCATCACTTTACACTCTTCATAAATTAGGACCTGATCTTGACATCCTAGTGTTAAGCTGGATTGCTAATTATAGTGTCAGATAATAGAATCACATTGGAAGATAAATGTCCATATGCTACTTGTAAGATGAGGAATGATGTCATGTCCATGGATGCTGCATATCCCTTTAATGGTCTTCCATCCTTTTGCCTTTTTTAACACATACGGCTAACTTATATTTATGTCTTCTTAAAGGATATCCGGGCTCTCATTAACAAAATAAATAAGTCTATGGTGGCTCCTTTACCAACCATGTACTCTAGTGCATTGTGAGTCTCCCATCCTCTTTCTTATGCGATATTAATGTTGCATTCTAAATACAATGTCACTTTTTTTTTAATATTTTCTGCTCTCTGTTTTTCTCTTTTTCCTTTTATCAAGGGGTTGTCAAAGGTTTGAACATAGGACTAGGGGTTAACTAAAGATTTAAATCAAAGCAAGTCTTTGGTCACTGCATGAATGACATTCTGCCTTTATTGTTGTCTTTGGTCACTGCATGAATGACATTCTGCCTTTATTGTTGTCATTGTTTTCTTGTCTAATTATTTTCCTGTGCTTCAGCCGCGGACTCATAAAAAGCATGCTACGGAAGAATCCAGAACTTAGGCCAAGTGTATGTTTCTTTTCCCTTCTCGTTTACCCTATACTGCCTTTACAGACGCAAACACAGGAGATATCTACAAGAGAAATAACATGTATCAGAAAAAGGAGATAAAAAGCAGTACTTTGACTTATTACTAGTATTTTACTTTTGGTAGTGGGTCAAGTTATCAATAATTAGATCAGGCTGACAGATATTAGCTTTCAAGAAGTTGGTGATTTAGCAATTCTACTTTGAACTTGTGGCCTCAAAGTTGATATGCAAGTAAGTTCAAATTTAGGAAAAACGGAAATAAATGCATGTAACATTTTATATATGTCAAAATATCTTTTTCGGTGCATTAGCTTTCTAGATTCGAATATAGTTGTTCCAAGCTTATACCCTTCAACTACTTTTTGTCTATAAACTAAAGCACCTCATGAATGGGAATGCCTTCAGGCTTCAGAGTTGCTCACTCACCCACATCTTCAGCCGTATGTCCTCAAAATTCATCTGAAATCAAGTAGCCCTAGGTGCAACAACTTCCCAACTCGGTGGTCCGATTCCAGCTTCATAAAGAAAACTAAATTTGTGGAGAAAGATAGTACGCATTTTAGTGACATAGGCAGAAGGCGGTCATTCAGCAATGACAGGGCTTTGAACCCTAGTGTATCTGAAACCGAACAAGACTCCTTAAGCGGTATTCGAAGAATGCAGGAAATCCCAAGTTATTTGTTTGAAAAGTTCACAGAATTTTCTGTTGGTATTGACAATGAAGATATTACAGCTGATAAGTCAACAGCCACAAAGTTTTCCACTGTTGCTAAGACCCCAAGGTTGACTCCAGCAGTGTCCGTCACTCCAAGGAAGCATATAATACCATCGAAGATATCCAAAACTGGTCAAAAACATGATTTGGTAAGTTACATATTTGTCTATATCAGGGTTAAATGATCTTAATTTCTTTGGTGCTTTGGGGGTGACGTGTACATATCATCTCTCAAGTTCCCTATTCTTAGATTTCCAAGTAATTAAGATTTGAGATTAAGACTTTCATACTCCAGTAATTGTTGTTTTCATGTTCTCTAAAATGTTTTGGTCTGACCCCTTAATTAGTAAGGCTAGCTCGAAAAAGCTATAACTTTACAGTGTTGGCCGTCTCTACTATAAACACCATGTAGAAAGCTTTCCCTTTCACCATATTATGAGGCCTACTCTAGCCTAATTTGATGACAGCTGACCTCTGCTTTTTTACTTCTGTGATTAATCCTTGAATACTACCTTATGTTTATCGTTATGTAGTAGGAATTTCTTGAGTCTTTCGAAACTGAGAAATCATGAACATTTATAAGTTGAAAATCCTGGTCATTTTCTTGTGTTGGATATGCAATATTCATGTGAACTGAGAACGATCATCTTTCAATGAAATCTGGGCGCATTTGTACTTAGCCTGTTAACATGTGCAGGTTCCAGTATCACAAACGCCATCAAGCAAATCATCCTACTCATCCCGCAGAGTATCTCTTCCATTGCCATCAAGGACTGCAGCCATTGTGACCCCCTATAGAGCCAATGTCGGTTCACTTCCCACCACGAACTCCCCAGACATCTCTGTCAACGCCCCACGAATTGACAAAATTGCAGAGTTCCCTTTAGCTTCTTCTAACGATCCGGTTTTACCCATTCGTCAAACCTCATCAACATCAGCCAAGTGCTCCTCTTCTTCTTCATCGATTGACAGTGCTGACCGTTCTATAACAAAGGACAAGTGTACAGTTCAGATTTTGGAAAAAGCTGTCGCCACATCGAATGTCAGCGATCAAAGCCTTGGAGCTGCACAAGATGGGAGTGAAGGCGGCTCTGAGCATAACCGTGTTGCGGTATCAATCCATTCATCTTCTGAGTCACGGCAACGGCGGTTCGACACTTCGTCGTACCAGCAGCGTGCAGAGGCATTGGAAGGGCTGCTTGAGTTCAGTGCAAGGCTCTTAAAACAACAAAGGTATGACGAACTTGGTGTGTTGTTGAAGCCATTTGGACCAGAGAAAGTGTCTCCCAGGGAAACTGCAATCTGGTTGGCTAAGAGCTTCAAGGAGACCCAAGTCTAAGCTTGGAAAAACTAATGCTTCGTCAGTGATGCCACTTGTACATAATTGACGTTGCCCTGCCCTTTCCCTAGTTTCAAAAGTTGTAAAATTAGGATGTCTTCCTACTCGAAGACAGCTGGTGGATTCCTGATACGGTTTTGGATCTTTTGCATTAACCCCTCTAATGGTTGCAAATATGCAATTCCTGGAAAGCGGAAATGCTCTATATAACTGAGCCCCTTGGTCACCCTGAAAAAGGAAACAAAAAATCGAAACTTATTTACTCGTGGCAATTGGATAAGGTGAAATTCAAACTTAAATACCTGCATATCTAAGACTTTCCTTTTAACTAACAAATCAAGGCCTCGTTAACATGATTATCGGAATGATATAAAAACTATAGCGAGAAAGAGAGTTGCAGATGATATAGGCAACTTTACCCCAAATTTCACACCCAATGCGACTCCCTTCGATTTTTCTAAGGTGTGAAACTTGCGGGTAAAGTCACTTGTATCGTAACTTTCATTTTTATTATATTTTTAAATATAATAATTATAAATCAACTTCATATAGACAAAAATTTACAGTTCAATTGCAAAGTGTCATGTGCCAAGGAAAAAATTATTGTGAGTCAAAGCGAAAATTACCATGATGAAAATAATACCATCATATTTATGTCATAATTATTTCATTAAAATTAATTAAGATATAAATATTAAAAAATTAATAATTTTTATTTAAAATTGATTTTAGGAACATCGAAGCTTGAAATGGTACCGACACCTTTCAAGTAGAGGTGTACATGGGCCGGGCTCGCCCAAAATGTGGGAGGTTTGAGTAAAAATATAGGCCCAAAAAATGGGCTTGGGCAAAAAATGAGGCCCGTTTAAAAAATGGGCCGGGACTCGGTATGATTTTTTGGCCCTGGCCCGGGCCCGGCCCGGCCCGAAATATTTTAATATTATGTTAATTTTTTTCTATTCATAAAATTTTAAGTTTTAACTTTACCCTTTTAGTTTTTAGTTTTTTCATGTGTTTTAAGTTGCTTGCAAAAGTTGGAATGTTACTTGATTTTTGTTACCAAATTAGGAACATGTGTTTATTTTATTTCATATTTAATTTCTTTAAAATTGAATTTTTGAGAATATGAAAAAATTATTAATAAATTAAGCTAAACAAATTAAGCATCTTTTTTTGTACAAAACTAGAACTATATACTGAATGAAGAAGGATGTAAATATATTATAAAGCAAAAGTGACCGAATCAAACTCGCCTTGCATGCTGACCCTTTTTTATGCATGCATTGCAATTTTGCATGCAACGAGGAAAATAAATTCGGTAATATTTTTTTTAATTTAATTGAATGATTAATGGATTTTTTTAGACATTAATAATTTTATTGAATTAATTAAATGAATAGATGTCGAAATTACATAATCTCTATGATCCAATATATGGTATCTAAATTTTTGTTTTATCTAATTACATATTTGAATTTTAAATATTGGTAGTGTATTTTTTTATTCCAAAAATATCTTAAAAAATTGGTATGTGTTTTTTTTCAATATTTTGCTATACCTTTTATATTTCTTTGTCAACTCCTCGACCCTATTTGTGGAGTTTAAAAATTTTATTACCAAAGTAGGAAGTACCAAATAAATTCTCATAAATTAGATCACTAATATTGTTATCATTGTAACACAAACTAGAAAATATAGAAAATAAATGAATATATGTATTTTTAAAAATATTTATAATTATATCATATTAAATTTCACATTTAAAATTAAATTAAATTAAATTTCATGTATAAATTTAAAAAATAATACGGGTCGGGTTGGGCCGGGCTCGGGTTTATCAATTCTATGTCGGGTCGGGCTTAGACAAATTTCTAGGCCCATATTTCGGGCTGGGCCGGGCCCGGGCTTACAAAACGGGTCTAGATTTTTAGTTGGGCTCGGCCCGAGCCCGACCCGACCTGGCCCGGCCTGGCCCATGTACACCTCTACTTTCAAGAGCATTGGTACCTATTACAAAGTTTTAAAATTGTACAATTTAGCCCTATTTTATATTCAAATTAGCAATCAAGTCCTCGTAAGTTTGATTGAAACTTGATAAGTCTATTTATTTTACAATGATTTTAAATTTCAAAATATTTGAAAGTTTAATGGTTTTATTTCCAGTATTTTCAACGATAGTTGCTCCGACAACAACTATGACATCTCGGAGCTTAGACTCAGTGATCGGATCGGGTGAGTGGTGTTACAAATTTGATATTTATCCCTTATTTATAAAATAATATGAATTTATACTATTTTTGAATTGATTTTTTTTGTATTATTTAAAATAAAAAAAAAAGCTATATCTGTTAAGAAAAATGAGAAATCAAAAAATGGATTTGAATTATGATTTTGATTAATTATTCGAATGGAAGTAAATGTATTTTTATTTAATTTATAATTACTTTTAATTTTTTGTAATGTATTATTGATTACTTTCTACTAGTTATAAAGAAAAACTTGAATACCCAAAATTAGTATAAAAATTTAAGATTTGATTTTCACATATAATTTAAAATTTTGGACCAACCGAACACAGTCGTATTAGAATATACAAGAAATACTAGATTTGGAAAATAAATAGGATTTTGGGCCTGGATATCTTTTGCCCTTTACATTTGTCGCTTGGAGCTTTCGTTTTTAAAACGAGGAATCAACATTTAAGTGGCGGCTCGCGGGGGGACACAGTGAATAGGAAAAGATGGAAGAAGGATCCGAAATTTTGCAGCTCTACGAAATTCAGTACTCGGATCTCTTGCTTCTATCATCTTCTTCCTCATCGTGTTCGCATTATCAAGAGAAAATGATAATGGAAAACCTGGGGCCGACGGGCCCTGGCCTCCTCGCTATTACAAACGTTCCCGACGCTTCGCTTCTCCGACGAAAGCTCCTCCCTCTTGCTCGCAAGCTGGCTCTTCTTAGCCCCGATGATCGCAAACGTATTCTCAGAGTAATTTCAACAAAAAGTTTATTCGTTGTCCTATATATAGCCATAATTAGCTTCAATTTTACTCTTACGTTCTTATGTTTGAGAGAGTTCTAGACTTAAGACTTTTAAGTTTTAAATTCTCCCCGTATTCAACCTCTCCTTGCTTCAAAAAGGGGAAAAAAATCATATTATTGATACGAACCTTAGTAGAATCAGAAGCAAAAGCTAGTTAGACTGCCGTATAGACCCACCGTGAAATCTCATACTTTTCGTGTGAACTTCAAGCCCATACCTTACAAGTAGGATAGCATCAAGTATTTATTTTCATGTCTTCGCTAAAAGTGTTAACTTATTGGATTTGAAGCTTTTAATTATATGCAACAATTTTTCATTTTTTATTTCAAAGTAGAAGTTTATTAACACCTTTATTTTTTTATATCAAAAGAAAAGAAAAGAAAAGAAAAGAAAAAGGTAACTCAATTGTTTATGTTTTTTTTTTTTTTTTTTTACCTTTAATCTTTTGTTTTAAAAAAATTGTTTGTTGTGTTATTCATTATTCTTGTTTCTTTGTTTAAGCTATGTTTAGGACCACAACTTGGGGAGTGATGTTCCATTGAAAAACCCAGATAGGAATGTCTCCTCTTTCGCGATGCAGCTCAAATATGCTCAAGGTATGGAAGCCATTGAAAGTAAACCAAGCGACGGAGTAGGTAGCCATTTGAATTTGGAAAATGAAACTATGGGCAGGATCGGTGATATTGAGGCTGATGTATTTGATAATCTTGAGAATATGTTCAAGGCACTAGGATTGTGCATGATGGAAATAGGGCTTTGTCTTGCTCGAATATGTGATACGGCCATTGGAGGCAATGAGCTTGAGCAAAGCTTATTGGAATCATGTGCTGCAAAAGGACGACTTATACATTATCATTCAATGGTTGATAGCCTTGTTCTTAGAGAAGCTGGTCCAAAGAAGGGATCGAGTAAAAGAAATGCTAATAATCATGCAAGGAGCAAGGAGAATTTATTGAAAGGTGCTAATTTGGACACAAATGGTAATGAAGTTAGGTTATGTGAAATTCATCCCAACCTATGGCAACAGTGGCATTATGACTATGGTATCTTCACTCTTTTGACTGATCCCATGTTTCTCCTGCCCTCACACCGAACAACAGTAAAAAGTGAATTTTCCAATTCTAGCGTTCAAGAATGTGCTTCACCAAGTGGACATTCATACTTGCAGGTTTTTCACCCTAACAAGAATAAAGTCCTCATGGTGAAGGCCTCTCCTGAAAGCTTCATTGTTCAGGTTGGTGAATCAGCAGATATCTTATCCAAAGGAAAGCTACGGTCTACTCTTCACTGTGTGCGTAGACCAGCAAGGTTCGAAAATTTAAGCAGAGAAACTTTCGTTGTCTTTTTGCAGCCTGCTTGGAGTAAAACTTTCTCGATCTCAGATTACCCCATGGAACATTACAACCCTAGCGTTAATCATTTGGAACAAGCTGAGGAACATTACTTTGCTGATCAACACCAAAATGCACTAACTCAGGAAATTCAAAAAATAGTTCCACCACTTTCAGCACGATTGAAGGATGGGATGACATTTGCAGAATTCTCACGTGAGACTACGAAGCAGTATTATGGTGGCAGTGGTTTACAATCTAATAAATGATTAGCTCATCTGATATCTTTCCTCTGTGGGAACATAGGATGTTCATGTTGGTAGGGCTTAGGCTTTCATCATGTAGGCATTTTTACAAGAGTTTTAGTCCTTATACTTCTCTCACATTCAGATTCACTTACTCTTATTGTTCCCTCACTAATATGTGTGCCTAATGCAGTGACTCAATTGTTTTTTTCTTTTGCATAATAGAAATGTTGTTCTATATTTTCTGTATTTAATAAATGTTCTGTTTGACTCTGGATTGTAGTCAATTAACATATGTTCCTTTTATGTAGTATTGTTTGCTATCAATTAACGTAAGGACATTGAAAATTGTGAGGTAAAAAGATGCAGGAAACAGTTAAATTGTGAACGGAATTTTTTGCTTTGACATCAATAAGTGTTGAATCTTAGCATGTATGTTCTTGGCGTTTAACATATAACCATTTATGATACTTTCAATTTGGCATCTTTCCTTCTATTTCTGTAATTTCCTTTCAATCTATTTGCTCTTTTTTTATTATTATTAAATTATAGATTGTTCGTTGGAAGCTGAAAATTTTAAAGTTTGAATCTTGAGAATGAGAAATGGTTTATGAAACGGGAAAAGAGCTACCATTGTCATGGGTACCTTAAGGTATTGAATTCTATATCTGAATATTTTGTGTCCTTTTGGTCGTAACCAAGCTATTTACCGTCGGTAATAGTGACTAATTCTCTCGTCATGAGTGCTATTTGAAGAGGTAAACTGTAATAGTCCGATTTTCAGTGGTGATGGAACAGTAGTTTTAGGATCATAAATTTCCGTTGTATCAACTCATAAATATTATTTTTAGAATATTTATAGTTATTATAGTCGTATTAAATTTTGGTTAGGAAATATTAATTTTTAGTTAGTCAATTAAAGAAAATGAACTAAATTGAAAAATGTGCAAAATTTGCTAATTATAGCAATTAGGTGATGAAATTATGTAATTAATAATTGAGGAAGGACTTAAGTGATAATTAAGCCCTAAATAATATAGTGGGACAACAAATTGATGGAAATCGACAAAATAATGAAATTATAATGGCAAACTTGTAATTTAGTTGAAATTAAAACAAAATTAAGTAACAAAAATAGGTTTTCTTCTTCATTTTCTTCTTTTGTCATTGCCGAAACACCATGAAATAGCTTGAAGAATCGGTTGAGCATAGGAGCTAACATGTGAGTTCAATTCTTACCCGTTTCTTATAATTTTTATTTTTTTGAGATCGTCGCAACTAGGTCCAACTAATTCGTACCTTCGTTTTTTATTCTATTAAAAATTTGGAAGTTTCCATTGATAAATATTAAATATTTTTTATGAATAGCATGGATTTGGAGCTTTGATTGTGTTGTGTTATGATTTTGTAAAGTGATTTTTGTTAAATATTGATTTTAAGATTAAATTGTGAAAATGTCAAAATATTAGGGTTTGATAATGAATTTTAAGTTTATTAGGAGTTGTATGAGGGCCTAGAATATTTGGATAGATTATTGATTTGAGAAAATTAGTTAATTTGATAGATTAACTAATTAAGGGATAAAATTGTAAAAATTGTAAAAGTTTGGGGTAATTGCGTAAATTTAAAAAATAAAAGGGTATTAATTGTAAGATAGATTGAAAATGAAATATATGCTAACAAATGAGTAATTTTATATTTTAGATCAAGATCCCGTTGATACTTGTGGAAAAGGAAAAAATAGCAGAATAGTCCTTAAACTTTTGTAATTACTACAATTCAGTCCAGGTAAGTTCATATGGTTAAAATTTAATATTTGTATAAATTGATTATTGGTATTATGCATATATTCTAATATTGGAAATGAATTATTGTTTGAATTATAATATTGAATTGGATATTCGGTTTGAATTGAACGCGAGATTTGAGTACATTTGTGATTTGGTGTATGACGGGGGTTTGGAGTAGAGATGGTATTGGAGGGAGATATCGGCATTTTACCCAAGTAAACCGGTGTTCAACATTTGTTGCGAACTCTCGTATTTTACTTTTTGTTTAGCTTGATTGGTGGACCAGCTCTTACGAGCTTTTTTTGGCGTATTCGGGAGGACCAGCTTTTATGAGCTTCTATTGATGATGTACTCTTACCCATAAGTCGTTCTTCGAATGGAAAAATCTCGATAAAGTGATTTATTTAATGAATTTGAAAGGCATGTTATGTATTTTTGTATTGATTTGAATATGGATGTATTTATCAATTGAAGTTGTGAATGACAGTGAGTTGTCTTGGATGATTTTTATTATTTGATTTATTATAGTTAGTTTGGTAAGATTTTTGTTTAACTCGTCGAACTTACTAAGCTTCATTAAGCTTACTTGTATTGTTTAATATCATTGTAGATTTTTGGAAGGTTGGACGATCGGATTGACAATTAAGTCACACTATCCAGTTTATCTTTGTAATTTTTGAAACGTTAAATTCAAATTATATGGCATGTATAGGCTCTTGTGCTATTTTGGTTAATGTTTGGCTTATGTAAATGTTATGAATGATATTTTGTGCAAATAATCAATTTGCAAAGGGTATGAGAATGAGGTATCGTTGTTATGTTAGTATGTGTGGCTTACATATATTTGATTTGTTGTGGTTGTGGTAACTTTGTTAGATATTTTGATTTGGTATTGCTTAAATGAGTTGATGAATTGAATTAATGTGTATTTTGAGATTAAATTGTATATAATCGTGGTACCAATGAGGGTACATAGGTTAGGCACATATTAGATTGGTTTTGATGTATTTTTTATCCGATTAATGTCATTTTGATTTTGTATTTTGGTTAGTAATTGAGTTTCTTAATTTTCAAGCAATTTGAAATGGTAAACTTGTGTTTAAAGGTTCATTTTGAGGCTACACGGCTTCAGATTCAGGCATATGTCTCAGCCATGTGTGACACACGGCCATGCGACACAGTCGTGTGTCCCCTGTAGGTTCAAGACATGCAAGTTAGGCTGCTACACGGCCTACCACACGGTCATGTGACCCTTGCAACCCAAATTTTGCAGCTTTTTTTTTCCTAAAATATCCTAATGTTTTTGATTTAGTCTCAAACTGTTTCTATAGTATTTTTAGGGTCTCGAGGGCTCGATTAAGGGACATTATGAATATATTTGAATGAAATTTGATTATGTTTGTATTAATGTATTATTTAAATGATTTACTATTATGTTGTCTTGTAATACTTCGTAACTCTGTTCCGACAATGGATACGAATTAGAGGTGTTACATAAATAGCTAGACATGAGATGATCCCTATTCTCAGTAACAGAGATCGAACCCCTGACCAAATAATTAAAGGATGAGATGAGCAATAACAAACCATACTTCATAGTTATATTTTTTTGCTTGTTGTAAACTTAAGGTGGTACTGTGCTTACTCATTTGTGTATCATTTGCAGTCAGTGGTTGTTTATTTCAGCCTATTATCTGGCTAAATAACAGGGAAACCCCCCACTGTTGGGACTATTTGGAGTGGACAAAGCATTACTCTGGTTAATGCAGCAGTGGACGAATGAAGTTCGAAATCTACAATGGTTACTATTATCTACTGGGTAAGTATCGCCACCTCAAGCAAAAATAGTAAATACACACTAGCCATAAATAGTATGTTATCTCTCTCTCATACTCTCATTCTTTGCTTTTGAAACAGTGAAAAAGCTTATTGCTTATGGGTTAAATGAATTGTTTTCAACAGCTATTTACTGATTGATTCCATTTAATAGTTCCCTTTTTTCTGACATCCAAGTGGAACAGCTTAGGCATTGTGAAACCTTGATGGAGTTAGTATTAACTATTAATGCCCAAATCAGGTGCACAGGATTATTGAACAGGAAGCTTTTTCAAGCTTTGACAGTGGCATTGGGTTTCTGTTGCTACAGTTGAGCTTATGTTTAAACCTATTGTTTACTGGTTGCTGCAGTGTTGGAGCTTTGATGTTTAAAGTAAATGGTATAGTTTGGTACTTTAGTTTGCTCTTCTTTTATCTGCAGTGTTAAAGCTTTGATGTTGTTTTTACCTCTTATAATATATATCAACTTTGGCAAAGAAAATAAAAGTAGGTGAGGACCAGCGTCCTAGTATTTTTACCATGTGTGTGCTGCATGTAAAGTTAAACTATAGTTTCCATTTAATCCTAAAGTAAACTAATGGTCGTCCCAAAAGCCAAAAGATGAGAAAACTCCATTACAGGACCGCCCTGATTCTGATCGTCCCAAAAGACACAAGATGATCCAAGGTTAAATTTGACTGTTGATCTCTCATTACTTTTATATTTTTTAATTTCAACTTTTTTTTTCTCTAAATATATTTTTTGTCTAAGACCTAGTAGCTACATTGGGTGTTAATTATATTAAGATTGAAATATGATTGCTATTTTTTTTTTAATTAGTAAAAAAGATTATAAATCGAAATTTACAATAAAAGTATGAACTTGTACTTATTGCAAGTACTTGTTGGAAAGTTAAAAAAATTACGAGAACAAACACAAAGTTAGAAGCAAGATTTTTTATGTCTTTAGATATCAAATTTATATTTACGAGACTTTGTCGAGTGAAAACTCCATTACTAAAATCTTAATACAATGAAAGATTTAAATCTATTTAAACTATCTAATTTCACAATCATGATTATGGTATAAACTCTTCTCATACAAGTTTAGTTAAAATCTATTTGTTCACCCACTCTAATGACAAATAAGTATTTTCTATTTGTTATACCTCTTTTATATAGAAAGATACGTTACAAGTAAGAAGGTTATCACCGGATAGATGAATTCCACCGGCCAATAATTTTAAAGGGAATAGGGTAACCAATTCAAGGTCAACAATTCACTCCTTCTAGCTTTTGGCTTTCTAGGATAGTGATCTTCTTAGTCAACAAATCCCAAGTTGATTTAACTGCTCCATACCATTGAAGCAGAACGAATAACAAGATTTGTCATGTCACAAATATCCTCATTCTATAGAAGACATTTACCCCCACACATTCAACAATAATGGCTAGATAACAAGTTTAACACGTTAACATCATCTCATATGAGACCCCACTTATACATGCCCCAAAAGCTACGAAGAAAGATTCAATTCATTTAACCTTATTCCCATCATTTAACCTTTACATTCTCTCTACTTTTTCTATTTGTAATTTCCATCTTTTTACCCCGATTGAGTGAATTAACTTCCACAATTGCTATCACATTCCCTATTTTACTTCTCCCTTATTGTACAATTCTATCAACAGTAACTAATACAAATTTTCTATATTTTAACAATAATGTTCCTATCACCAACAGAAGAATGATGCTTTTTTTTTTTTAATATGTAGAACATGGGTAGCTTTCAATAAGTTGATTTTTTTTTTTTTAATATCTAGATGTAGCTTCGATCCCCCTTCAACATAAAAGTCTCCTAGTAGACATTTATGTATTTCTAGTTTCTTTTTATTTTGCTACTTTAAATTTAGTATAAATCCATGTTATTTTTATATTTATTGTCTGATCATGATACAACAAGTGAAGTTACAATTTTTTACCAATTAGCATATAACTTTTATTAATTAGAATTATTGAAAAGTGACTCGGTAATTATATTATAAGGGCTCTTATATTAAGAGTTAAATTGTATTTTATTGTATATTTGATCAAAAAGTAAATTAGTTCTTTTATTAAAAATCTCATTCATTTTTGCTATTAAAAACTAATTCATGTACGTCAACATGAGGTACATGCGGCATGCCACGTATCGTTGTTTAGTTATTTTGTTAATCACGTTAAATTTTAACAGTATAAATAGATAAAATTTGAATAAGAATAACTAATTTACTCTTTAATATAATATATAAGAACAAATTTATTTTTTAAGTAAAAAAAATAAAATATAATTTGGTTGAAAAATGTGTGATGTAATAATTTGCAATGCCAAGTGGAAATAAAAGCAGATAATCATTGATAAAACTGAAGCAAAGGGAATAAAGGGTGCATCTCTTTACTCAACTCAGTGGTCTCAACATACCATAAAAAATAAAATAGTATGCTGTATGCCCTCTGTTTTTGTAAGCAAAGGAAGAAGGGTGAAGTTAAAAATAGAGATGATGATGTATCCAGGCACGCGCATTTTAGCATTAGTCTCTGTCCCTGTGTCTCCAGCACCAGCAGTCAGTTTTGGTGCCCTAAAACTGTAATAATAGTTTTTTTTTTTTTTTTTTAAAGAGAAAAACCGGGTTCCAAAGGCCAGAACTTTGTCGTTTCATTGGGACATCTGAAAACCCAAAACCCCTGTGTGTCGGCCTTGGACATTAACAACACCATAGCATAGGCAACAAGAGCCAAGGAGGGGAGGTTACCTTACCTGCTATCTCTATCAGCAGTGTCAGCACTGAATCTGGATAGCCATAGGTTGTTTTCTTGACCAAGATTTGGTGTGGATTTACTACATTAAATTAGCCAGCTTGTTTTGAAAACACTCACTAACTAAAACTCCATGTTATGCATTGTGGGGAATATACATTCTTTTATTTTATGTGGCTTTGCTGCATCTTCTTTTGTCGGTGCCACTTAATGTTGGTGAGAATTAAAAACAATCCATCCTATTTTATTTTATTTTTTTTTAAATTCAAATTTAAGCATGTAATAAGGAAGACTCAGAATCACAAACCAAAATTGAAGATGCTTGGATGAGGTTGCATTTTTGTTTTTTAAAACTTAACAAGGTAGAGTCTACTTTTCTTTTTAATGTTGAAACCAATGATGACTGACAGTAACCCAATAACGCATCCAAAGATCAATATTGCACCCTTGGATTGCCATTCCTTTCTTTTTGCCTCTGCCTCTTTGCTTTTGAGTCACTCACATGCATCCCTCCATTATGTTTCCAACTATTTCCTCCTAGCTCTTCTTTTTGGAATTAACTAGCCGTGTAGAAAAATAATTTTTTTTTTTAATTTTATGATTGCTTCTTTTATAAATATGAATTTTTACTTAAAAAAGAAATTAGTAAGCAGATGAAAATCATGGCATGTGTCAGTAGAATGGTTCATCAGTGTACGTCTTTGGCTCCAACTCACCCTAATTCATTAATTTTATAGGTTTAATCATGTTAATAGTTTTGAAGCAAGTTCAGTTTTGTTTTTTCCAATAGTAGACAACAATTTTGACGTATTTCGCCTTCCATAAAGACATTAATGTAATATTAATTATTAAATAAAGAAATTAAAGTAGGAGAGTAAAAGAAGAGTTAAACCAACCAACTTTAAAATTTGAATTTTATATTTGGTAAAGGACACTCAAAACCATGCCGAAAACGTTCCCATATCCACATATATATATGTATATATATAACACTCTCCGCCACCTCCCATAAAATATTTAAGTCCTCTGTTTTTCTCTTCTTTAAAGCTTTTAAAGAAACAAAACCAAGGCTCGGTTCAAGTACTATTTTTTGTTCAACTCAACTTCATGGAAGAGGCAAGTCCAAGGACCCGTCGTCGACCGGAGCACATTTCCCACCTTTCCCCCTCCGGTACACAGCTGCCGGAGAGCCCAAGAGGTCCAATGGAATTCCTCTCAAGGTCATGGAGCGCTTCGGCTCTCGAAGTGTCCAAAGCCCTCGCCCCTCTTCATCACCATCACCATCACCATCACCATCACCATCACCATCCAGTCAATGGTACTAGTATGGCTCCCAAGTCAGCCAGCAGCTCCTCTTGTACCGCCACTTCAATACCCGAAGACATAAACGGCGAGACCGAGGAGCTCGATAAGGCCACCGCTGATGTTTCCAATCAGTTCTCTTTCACTTCCTCTGCTACTTCACAGCTCGTCCTTGAACGCATCATGTCACAATCGGTAAAAGTGTCTTCCCTAAAACCCTTTTGCCTACTCTAGTGATTGCTTTTTTTAAAATGGTTTATTATATTTGCAGGAAGTGTCACCATTAACGTCGGGCAGGCTCTCTCACAGTAGTGGACCATTGGTTAATGACAATAGCCCACCAGTTTCCCCATCTGAGGAATTCGACGACGTCGTTAAGGTCTTTTTTTACACTTGATTAATGATAATTAGTTACATTAGAGTAGGAAAATATAATGGTTTTATTTAAGTGGTGAAGAAGGGTTAATTGGTTATTACATTGAAGACAGACAGGACAGGGAGACCAATATATCAGCTTTCTGCGTCTCTTTTCTGCTAACCGCACCATCACTTGTCTTTCTCTTAAACCCAATCTCTGAGTTGCTTTAGTGTTTCAAAGAAACAGAACATACAGAGCGGGAAAAACTTTTGTCTTCTTCCAATAAAACCTTTTTATTTCCGATCTTCTAAGCTAGCCATGTATGTTTGCTTGTCTTATCACCTAAAGCTGCTTGTTTTCAGGCCTTTAAAAAAGTACTTCCCTGCTGCAAATTATATAATATTATATCATGTGATTGCCTGCTATTGGGCTATAATGCTTTAGGTCTGTTCCTTGTTTGTTTTGGCCCAAATTTCAACTTTGGATTTAGACTTTAGGCATTGAAAAACATTGGGTTTGTGGTCAAAATTTCTTGCAGTATTTCCGTACCCACAACTCCATACAACCATTATTCAATGGCGGTCGGACGAGTGGTGGTAATGGAGTCAACACACCCAGCGGGGCCAAGACAGTGGGGAGATGGTTAAAAGACAGAAAAGAGAAAAAGAAAGAAGAAACCAGAGCTCACAATGCACAGCTGCACGCTGCTATCTCAGTCGCTGCGGTTGCCTCCGCCATAGCAGCCATTGCAGCTGCCACCGCGGCTTCTTCTTCTACCTCGGGAAAGAACGAACAGTCGACCAAAACCGACCTGGCTGTGGCATCCGCGGCTACGTTAGTCGCCGCACAATGCGTGGAGGCTGCTGAAGCCATGGGTGCCGAACGTGACCATCTTGCGTCGGTTGTGAGCTCTGCCGTTAATGTTCGCTCACATGATGATATATTGACTCTTACTGCTGCTGCTGCTACAGGTAAAAATGTCCTATAAGCCTATAACCAATCATGTTATTGTATAATAGTGTCTGGAAGAACTTGTACTCCATTGGATTAATATTGGAATGTTTTTTTCATTTCATTGCAGCTTTACGTGGGGCAGCAACCTTAAAGGCAAGAGCACTGAAGGAAGTGTGGAACATTGCGGCGGTCCTTCCGGCGGAGAAGACGGCAAGTGTTGGATTCTGTTCGAAAGGCAGCAATGGCAGCCATTCGAACCGCAACAATAGTGGAGAACTTGCCCCAGAGGATTTCCTTACTGCCTGCAGTCAAGAGCTTCTCGCCAAGGGTAGTGAACTTCTCAAAAGAACTCGGAAAGGTATCGAAGCCGGTCCTTTTCGTATAATTACACATTTGTTCTTGAGTATGAATATGAACTATGTAGTTTACATGAATCATAATTACACATTTCTGCAGGTGATCTTCACTGGAAACTTGTCTCGGTTTATATGAATAAGACAGGCCAGGTAGCTATTGCTTTAGTCCCAACCCCCAACACATCACCATTTATATCTGATTGAATTTTATCCTAAGCAATTTCACTAACATCATAATCATCTCACTTTTGAAGGTGATTTTGAAGATGAAGAGCAAGCATGTTGCTGGGACATTCACCAAAAAGAAAAAGAGTAAGTTGCAATGACATGAAGATGATGTTGTCAATGCTAATGTATAAGAAATTGTTGACTGCCTTAAGAAACTTACACATATTTGGGGTTTCAGATGTGGTTCTGGAGGTGTGCAAAGACATTCCGTCATGGCCAGGGAGACACCTATTCGCTAGCGGAGAGCAGCATCGTTATTTTGGATTGAAGACTGAAACGAGAGGGATTATTGAGTTCGAGTGCAGAAGTGAGAGAGAATATGATATGTGGACTCAAGGTGTGTCGAGGCTTCTTTTGATTGCTGCTGAAACTGAAAGGAAGCACAGAAGACAAAGTTCAACTACATGGCCTCCTGGTGGCCAGAATTTGGACTTAGATTAGCTCATCTGCCTTGCTTTTAAGCTAGATTGCTTACAGGGAGCTCAATGCAAAGCAATGGACGAACCATTCAATCCAAGGCAAATATCAGTGAACATTTTGAGCTGATGGTGCAATCAAAAGCTGTGACTGTAACTTTTTTTGTAGAGTGAGAGAGTGCAACTAGTAACTTAGGGATCTATCAAACAGTCAAATGTGTGTGTAAGATTGGGCTACATATGCTTTCTTTATAGGTTTTTTTTTTTTTTTTTGCTTTAGTGCATTGTTACCCACTTTAACTCGTTTCTATACAAAAGAATCAGTAAATTTTAAGTAGGAAGCACTGGAACAGCAACAAGGATAAACATAAGATTCAGTAAAAATCATCAGATTCTGTGTCATTACAGAAAGCAAAACACAAGCATTTATGGAACATAGAGACGGGGGATTCTCTGCAGTCTGAAGGAATCGTTTATTTTGTGATAATCTGTTCAAGAGACAAAGGACGCCATAGAGAGATTGACATCAATTCTTTCCTTCCAATTATGGCAAATTTCATTTATTTTGTCAAGCTGTTATGCAAAGCAATGTCAATTATACTTGAAGAAGATGAGCCTCTAGATTATCTGGTCTCGGTCGTTGTACTGGCTCATAACATAAATAGCTCCTTGATACGTTGCTAATGTTGTCTTTTTGTAAGTTTGAAGAATAATGAAGCTAAGGGAGAAGAAAAAGAAGAGTATTTGGGCTGTCCAGAACATGAATGAACTTCTAAATCATTATACATGTATGGTAAAGATCAAACGAGACGTTACTACTTAAGCAATTGAATCAACTCATATTAAAGAATTGCACCATAAAACCTAACCCCGAGTACCCATAACCTGCTATTCTAATGAGCTTAGCACTTAACGTTATTGATTGCACTATAATGAAATGAGTATATGGTTAAATGAGTATATGGTTTATGAAGAATTCCTTTTCTTTGCTCGTTCAAAAAAAAGGACGATAAGACCCAAATATATCTTCACCGAGACACACAAACACTTCTCCGAGGTTGGTAAATGGCTAACCGACACTTAAAGACTCATGCTCCGTCGTCGTGGCTGCACTAATCACAATCGTGGCCTTCGCTAAGTCAACCACCGTGCCTGGCGGGGTCAAGTCAGAAAATGGGGTTTTTTTTTGGTGAAAGATAAGTTGTTATATGCTTCACTTTCAATGCGTGCAGCGACTTTGCATGCCTGTCACTCTCTCTTTGGCTATTAGTACAGTTTCTGCTTTACCTTGATATGGCTTGGGTTCTCTTCAACAAGGTGCCCACACCGTAGCTACGAGGCTATTCCTCTTTAGTTTCTTACCTTTTTTTTTTCACTTTTCTTTTCCTCTTTAGTTTCTTACCCTTTTCTATTATCAGTTGAACATGTTCCTAGTGACCCACTAGTTTCGAGATAGGGACTGGACTGATATATTCATCTAAGATGTTTTCTTGTTGATAATGATGCTGTTGGAATAAATTAAAATGTATTGTTTCTGCATTTCTTTTAAAATGTTAATTTATGTGCATATATATATATATATATATATATATATATAGTAATTTCATTAATTCAAAATGGTAGTATAATATAAAAGGTAACGAGGTAATAAATAAAATTCACATCACAATTACTTAAAACATTAGGTAAGACAATGCTTACAAGATGTTTGTAGAAAACAAATGGGGGCAAAAAAGGAACTAGGGGAATTTAATCTAGAGATTTGTTATATTTATATCTTCTGAGTCTATTAACAGTATCCAGTGAGCTCGTCTCATGAATCTGCATCTTCTCAAACCTTATCAAACCCTTGCAAGTTGAGACCAATAATGAAGACTAGATCCCACTGACCAAGTCTTAGAATGTCTACTTGCGGGCCCACAATAAGGCAAGAACATGTTGAGGGACCACAACCTGATGGCAGATTGCCTAACACCTATACAGTGCACTTAGTTATTATCGTGATAGGACAGCCTGTACTTAAGAGAGAGGAACATCAATAGATCAATTCAACTCAGATAATATGGAACCAATAACAAAAAAGACATGTGTAACCTCGAGAAGAAACCAACAACACCCTTTATAAGGCTTAAGAACCAACCACAACTCTCTCTCCGACCATCTCGACCACCTACGACTCTCTGCCTACTTAGAGAACTGTCCTCAACCGCTCTTTATTTCTTTATATATTAACAATTGGTGTAGTGAGCATAAAATTACTTTTGACATTCAGAACAAGGAGAGATAGCATGTTCCAACTTTTAAACTTGACACAGTCTTTTTTTAAATGTCCATTCTTTTTACAAAAGAAACACTTTGACTCTTTCTTTATGTAAACTTGGGTTTGCATTTTAGCCTTCCCATTTTGCTTGGCTTGGACCGTCTTCTTTCCTTGAGTAATCGTCAGTGCACTCTCTCCCATCTCCGATATGAGTCTAGCCTATTCCTGATCACACATGGTCAAAAGCTCATTAATAGACCACTTATCTTTTGGTGTGTTATTGGAGACCTTAAATGGCCCGTACTGAGATGAAAGAGTGTTCAATATGAAGTGCACAACGAAAGATTCAAACATTTCAACCTCAAGTGCTCTTACTTGAGCTACTAAATCTCTCATCTCGTTGATGTGATCACGTACACCTTTCATGATAGTGAGCTTCATTGATGTGAGCTTCATGATTAAGGTGTTGACTAATGACTTTTGAGAAGTTCTGAACTGTTTTTCAATAGCCATTAATAATTTTTAGACATTCTCATAATGCTCAATTGAACCACGAACATTAGCAGGAATCTTATTTTTTATGAACATGATACTTAAGCGATTAGATCGCTCCCATTTTTCAATAAGAAAAAGATCAACCTAATTGCTGGTTTCAATAATATGTGGCTCAAATTTCCTTATGGCATAGTCAATATCCAAGCACCCTAATTGGAAAAGAATACTCTTATTCTAAAACTTAACGTTCTCACTAGTTAATTCAGGGATATTTACTCTATTGTCAGGCATATTCACAAATTGTAAAACTGCAAAATAAATGAACATACATGCTTAACAAAAATTTGAGACAAACATAAATCATAATTTACCAAAGCAAATTATGTAAATAATGAATCTAGTGACATAAAAATTGCATGTGGGCTAAATTTTTAATTCAATTAGATACATTTTATGTTAGAATTATTTACTATTCATTTGATAAAAATTATTAAATTCATTTTCATAATTCCTTTAGGTAACTATGAAAAATCATTTGATAATTTTACCTTAACAAATATGGAATGTGATTTAATACCTATACTTTTCGTATGTGATTTTTAACTTTAATAATTTTATTTAACTAAAGATGTCGTGGCTAGTTTTTAACTAAATAAAATTATGAAAATAACTTAGCTAGATATTAATCCTTCAACTTTATTCAAGATTGTTGCTAAGTCATTATGCAACATCTAATGTCTATAAACCTTATTAGATCCTTACTACAATAAATAATTTCATTTAATTATAATTGTTGTGGTTAATTCTCTAATTAAATAAAATTATTTGGACCCCTAAACACATATTCTAATATTTTGTTGCTAAATACCTTACGCAAAAAGTTTAAAAATTTTTATGCATCTAAAAAATGTATGTAACTAATAACCAGATAATTCACATACAAACATTTACTTCAGTCACAAAAAATTTCAAATAACAAATTTCTAATTTTTTTTACTAATTTATTCATAACATAATTAATTTTAGAAATTTCACTTTAATAAAATCTAACTATTTTGCACAAAAGTTTGTAATAAAAATTCTCAAAAAAATTTATTCAAAGAAATATGGCATCGTTATTTTGAGAAAATTTACAAATTTTTAAGACCAAAAAAGGCAGAGATTAACTTGATTCTGATACCAAATGTAAGCATAAATATGGTTTAAACGTTAAAATGCGGCGAAAAAATTGAACATAAATATCTCCGACCATTATCTGAACCAAATGTCAAAATTCAAATGTTGTTACACCAGTGTCAAACGTGTCAAGCAACAGATGAGAACGTTGAATTTAGCCATACGAATACACCGTAATTGTCAAAGTCTTCTTAGCACTTAAAAACTTTACTAGATGAAATTGTTCTCAGAATTTATTTATTTATTTGTTTTACTTAGGAACCTTATGCTTGGGGTATTTATATTGGTGGTTCGGCATAAAAAACCACCAAAACATGTCCCACTATCACACATACAAAATGTGGAAGTTGGGCAGCAAAAGTTGGGGGAGCATTCCTACTAACCAGATGCATGTCCAACGTAATAAAAAATAATTTTTTAAGTTTTTATAATTTTGTGAAAAATTTAATACAAAAAAGATTTAAAGGAAGTGAACATGAAAAAGATAAAATTCTTAATTTAACACTAAAAATTGTTTTAAGGTAATCTTACATTTCTTTAATAAAATACTTAAATTTTATATTCTAATCAAATAAATTAAACAAAATGATCACATATTTCAGAATTATTTTATATTCTCGTAATTTTATTATGAAACATAATATAAGATTCGAGGAGTAGTATATATTTGTTATAATTGTAGTATCATAAACATAAAATCTAATTTAGTTGTTAAAGAAAAAATGTTATATAGAAGTTTATCAACTTAATTACTTATCCATTTTAAAGATTAAAAAGATACGATCTTGGAGGTGGAAAGGGCAACTGTGCACTGTAGATATTGAAATGAAACACTGCAGGTGCGTCAACTGACAAAACAGTCTAGATGTTGTGTTTTGTCTTCTAGTGAAAAGAGGGGATATTGTTGGTCATGGCCCCCCCCCCAATTATTAAGTTGTTATTATTGGCTCTAAGTTCGAGGGGACATGATCGAGTTTACAAATGAGAAATTACAACCTATTATTAGCTGGAAAACTAGGTTGGATCAAAATGGTGAAAATGGGATTTTTTTAAGTAAAATACAAAAATAATTGGTATGGATTCCACTAATTTATAACTAAAATTAATAATGGCAATAACAAGCAACATTATTGATACTTCACGTAGGGTTGAAGGCAGAAAATCTTTTATGGGGTGAAATTAAATTATAACTTTTATAATAGTAAAAATATATTTTTATTATTTTAATAATTTACACCTCTATAATTTTTAAAAGATTAAATCGAAATTTTATAATTTTTAAGGGTAATAAAATATAAATTTATCTTTATTAATTTAAAATTTTAAAAAAATTTAAATGATTTTTTTTTATTTTAAGTTCACCGCACCGGACCCTGACGCAACGCATGCTGACAAAAATTCACATTTCATCCAATGATAAAAGATTCGGTATTTATTAAATAAAATTATAAATTCGAATTTTGTGCATAAATAAGCTATTGATTATAACGCTAGCCTTGATTTCTTTTTCTCCTCTTGTACACTTTATCTGGTTTATCAATTCATTATTATTAATTTCTTTTTTAGGATTAAAATATTTAAAATATTATTGTTTCAATAATTCAAATTTAGATTTTGAATATTATTGTTTGAATCAGATTAGACTAGTTGATCAACCGAGAATTGGTTAGGATACTGATCTGGAGAAATATATTAGATCGATTGACCTAGGAATCGGTACAAATTGATTGATTGGGTGATTGAACCAATTTTTTTTAATTTTATGAATTTTTTAATGATTTATTTAATAGAATCGGATGGATCAGTCAAATCAATTGTACTTGTCAAACCAATCGAACCAATTGAATTGATTTGTACTTAAATAAGTTGACTTACTTAAATATAAATTAAAAGTCAATGGGGTTATAAATTAAAATCGTGAAAATTACGGTATAAATAAAATTTTTAAATATTTATACTATATTAAATAAAAAAAAATGAAGCTTCGTCATTATTTTCAAAATCAAAACGAACCAGCTAGTCAGACCAATTGCACTTGGCATAAATGGACTTACTTAGGTATAAATTAAAAGTCAAGGGTTTAAATTTAAAGTTGTGAAGTTTATGGTATAAATGAAATTTTTGAATATTTATACTGTATTAAATAAAATATATGAAGTTTAGTTGTTGTTTTCAGAACTGGACCAGCTGGTTAGAACGATGGGATCGAAAACCGATCAGTATACCAATCCAAAATAAGGGGTCAATTTGGTTGACTCGTGAACCAGTTGAACTAGTTAAATTGACATTTGAACTGATTGAATCTATAATGACTCAATAGTCAAGGGTGACGGAAAGTGAGATTCGAGATTCGGGACTTTGGTTCCGTAAAACGAACTTGTATTAAATATTTTTAATAAATATTTACAGAGTTAGTTATGTAGTTAATTAAATTTTAGGTAAGAAATTTTCATAAAATTAAGAGTTATTAAGGTATAAGGACTAAATTGTATAAGAGATAAAAATTGTATTATAGATTAAAATAAATTAAAGAGACTAAAGTAACAATTACACTATTGCTCTTCTAAGAGGACGGTCATAATGTGGCATTTATGATATATAGAATATATTATGTTAATTTAATATATGTATATATGTGTGTTATAATTATAATAATAATAGTTATAATAATAACCAATAGGAAAGATAGAGAAGATTTCATTCTCTTTTACATGCAAACATTTCGAAAACTTAAGGGGGGAGAAGAGCACGCACGGCCTAGAAAATTTTGAGGGTTAAAATTTCAATTGGTTTTTCAATTTAATTTCTTTTATTTTGTAATTTTTATATTTTTAAAATTTCGGTACTTAGAGCTACCTGAATCATGTCATAATTTTTAGTATTGATTAATATTTTAAATGTTTTTATTGTTGAGTAGTTTAAATATTAGGGGTTAATTTGATAGATTTTAAAGTTAAAAATGAAAATGATTGACTAGTGAAGTTAATTGTTGATTTTGAGTAATAAGGACTAAATGGTGAACAAAATTGAAATTAAAGGGTAGAATTGAAATAGGGAGCTAAAATTAGCTTAGAGTGAAATTAGTATAAAAATTTGAGGTTAAATATGAATATTAAAATTAGTCTCGATTTAGGGACTAAATTGAGAATTAAGCAAAATATGGTGTAATATTTAAATTTTAATGAAATTTGAGTTTGTGTATTGTTAATCTATTGTAATTATTTTTATTCCGTAGTGAACATTGTTCTGGAATCCTCCAGTAAGAAAAGGAAAAGCAATGTCGACGTTAAGTAGCTCGGAATATACAGTATCTGTTTCTATAATCCGAACTAAGTTATAAATTAATGCATTTTGAATTGTTCCATATGGTAAGTAATTGAGGTGAGAACTCTTGTACTTTGGGCCAAATTGAATCAATTGATAATTACAAAAAACAATTTATGTGTATCGAAAAATATGGTATTCTTATGAATATATGTATGGAGAAGTTATAGTTGTTATCAAATTTATTATATACTTATATGTGTGATGATGTACATATGTTAAATTGGAACATTGGGTGTGTTGAAAGTGAAATGAAACCCTATTGATTGTTTTGGGTTAAGTTGGATATAAATGGCATGCCATAGGATAGAAAGAGTTAATGGATTTTTTCGACCTCTAGTCGATGAGGCATTGGGTGCCATTTTGCTTCAGTTTAACCGATGAGACACTGGGTGTCAACTTATATAGCGCTGGGCGCAGTTATTACTTTGGATTTATTCGATGAGACACTGGGTACCAAACTGGTGTATTAGTTGGATCCGTGTGTCCGTCTGAATCCGACTCGTGTTAATAGGGAAAACTAAATGATAAAACTTATGTGTGATATTGAGATGGCAATGATGAGAAATGGACGTAAAATGGAAAATGAAATATAAAATGATAAAATGGGATATGAATATTGAAATAAATTCATATATTGAACAAAAGGATGAATCATGTTATTGCATTAATTGAACTACCAAATGCTATATATGAAATACCATTGATATGTGTTTAAACATGTGGAATCTAGTGGATGTAAGTAAAGAATGAGTAATTGTATTATTGATTTGAAACGTATGTTCATAACTTTACTTGTTGCATTCTCACATTTTAATTTTTCATATCAAGTTTAAATTGTTCGGATTATAGAAATACCACTGAGTTATACTCAGCGTGCGGTTTTATTTTTCGTGTGCAGGTTAGATACCTTCAACTTATTGTCGACTCGGCATCCAACAACAATCCTGAGCTCAAGTGTGGTGATGTTTTATTTTGTAATGACATGTACCTTGAAGGTCATTTGTTTGAGGTTGTTTATAATGTGATGATATTTTGATTTTCAAGTGAAATGATGGTTATATGTATATATGGTTGTGGTTGAGATTATGTTTGGTATGAAAGCTTAGCTTAAAGTTTGGTATGTGTTTAGCTTGAGGTTTGGTAACCTAAGTAGCTAAATATTAGTCTAATTATGGCAAATTTGGTATGAATGAAGGTTTTGAATGGATGATGCTTGGTTAATATGTTTGAAAATATAAAATGTGGTACTAATGAGGATACATTGGTTAGACACTTATGATGGTTGTTTTGGCTTATTTTGAGCATGTTTAATTGAGTTTTGAATATGTTAAATGATTGATCAATTAGTTGCTTAGTGTCCAAGTAAACACAATTTGGTAAACTTGAGTTTTGAGATACATTTAGGTACATCGGTCTGGGACACAGTTTGTCAAACGGTCGTGTGCCCTGATCATGTTGTAAAACAGCATAGATGCAGATTCCACACGAGCTGACACACGACCGTGTGATACAAGTTAGTGAGTTACACGGGCAGAAACACGAGATGAGATATAGTCGTGTGTCTCAAGTTAGTGAGTTACACGGGTAGAGACATGGGCTGGGACACAGTCGTGTGTCCCAACTTCGAAAGTCACACGGTCTGGGGTGTTCCACACGACTGTGTGACCTCTGTTTTTAGGTATTTTGAAATTTTCCCTATACTTTTAAAATTATTTAAAATTAACCCCTGTTTGATTTTAGACTATTTTTAGGGTCCCATCAACTTTTATTAAGGACTGTAAGAGTATTGTTGCTCGGTTTTGGAATGAAATAGCAAACTTAAATTAGGTGAAATAAGTCATTCTACTAATATCATCAAAAATAGATAGGTAAAGTGTAGACCAATACTCTGATGCTAATAATTGGAATTGTCTTGTTATGTATCAAACTTTTAGCTTTCAAGAGGGAATAAATAGTGATAAGGGTGTAGATAGTGGAAGACCAAGTTTAGCATCACATGACATGATTCATTAATCGATTGTATAAGACACTATTATGAAAATATTAAATTAGCATGTATTGCTCCCAATATGATGTGATGTAAACTTGCAGTTTTATTTGTGATGTAATTAAACATTGTGATGTGTTAGTAACGCCCGCGACCCTAATCTGATGACCGAAAAGGGTTAAGGGTGTTACAGAATCGATTTTATCTATTTTTAAATATTTTTATTTTTAATAATTTATTCAATCAAATTAATTGGACTGAGAATCGATGGTTTGACCGGTTTGTCTACTGGTCTAATTTCGAAAACCTTGAGTTTTGTTGATGATATATTATAAAGTAAAATTAGTTGACTATTGTGAAGGGAACACAAAAGTTCGATGTTTTTTAATTAATCTTGAATTTTAAAAATTCTAAATTTAAATCTTATGAAAATGTACTTAAATTTGCATAAATTCAAATCCAAAATTATTAAATCTAATAAAAAATTGAAAATTCTAAATCCAAATTGAAATTTTTTATCCAATTTCTAAATAGATGGTTGGTGATTTGCATCCTTCATCAGTCATGACTAAGGTATCCCACTTTTTTTTTGTTTACTGTACAGGCAGGTAAAATATATCAATCTCTCGGTGTTTTATTTTGTTTGAGAAAATTATAAAATTTTAATTAATTCTAAAAAGAAGAAAAAAAAAAAAGAGAAAAGAAGATAGCAATTTAAAAGGAAAAAGAAACCCCTACTCTAGTAACTGGAATAAATTTGCATATTCTCAAGCTTTACTACTTTTACTTTGTAATTCAACCAATGCCTTATTGATAAATAAAAAAAAAAACCCCTCATTAATTTGTATACAAATAAGGATTAATCCCATTCTACATCCTCAAACTATACAAATAAGGACTTAATTTGAATGGTTTAAAGATTAAAGATAAATTGAAAAATTGAAAGATAATTTAAGGGCATTGCACGGAAATTAAGCCAAATAAAGAAAAAGGAAAGGGGGCATTAAGGAGTGGGTGTGTAGGGAGGTGTGGAATTAGGGGAGGGGAGAGAGGGAGAGAAAGAAGAAACGTGGTGATGTGATGGAGGGGATAAGTGGGCCAGCTGCCGTGGTTGGGTAGGACTGTAGCAGGGCAGCTAGTGCTACTTGCGGGGGGCTTAAAGATGTGGTCCACTCGTTAGGTTTAACAGGGAGCGGAAGACACGTGGGTTGTTTGACAAGTGGTGGTACAGGGCTGATCATCCCCGCACCTATCAATGCTTCTGGGTCCTTAACACTGTATCATCCGTACCACGATTTATGCTGCCTCCATCACGTGATTCAACTCCTCCGTCCCTTCATTTCCCGCCCTTTGCTTCTTACTCTTAGCTGCCTAGTATCCTCACCTTCCACGTCGTCTAATGCTTTTACTTAATCCAATTTTTGTAGCAACTGCCTCCACTTTATTCGTTTCATTTATTTTCTAATTAAAACCGAAGTGGGCTAATATGGTAATTTGAAGAAAACTGAGTCAATACGTGGCGTGACCCGGGGTGGGGCTTATAACAAAATAAGTAAAAAGGTCTAATTCTTCTGCCAAAAAGAGGTTTAACTCTGCCTCACATCCCTGTATTCTTTCAACTTTTAAAATTTAGTCTCTCAACTTTTGATTCCCTTCATTCAGTCAATTTGCTTGTATGATTGATAAATTAAAGTATAATTAAAGAAATAAGTTATGAATTGAATTTTCATTTTTAAGTTTCCTTTGGATCACGGATGAGAATATTTTAAATAATGTTGAAAACAACAGTGACAGTAAGATTAAAATCAATGACAAAATATATGTTTTGATCCAAACGTGGCAGTGAGATTAAATATGGTAAAAAAATTACTTTTAAAGGTATTACATAAAATGGCAATATAAATATAGAATATATAATTAAAATTATTTCTATTTTAAAAATAAAATAAAAGTAAAAAATGAATATTTTTAAAAATTGGTATCAAAATATTTTTTAAAAATAATATATTTTATTATTGAATATTTACGTGATTACTTATTTTTAATTCATATATTAGTTTTGTAATAGACTATATTTTATTTGCTTATTATGTTATGTTAAAATTATTTATTTTTAAATAAATATATATTAAAAATTAAGCAGCTCTTGTTTTTTTTCTTTTTGAAAGAAAAATTAAACAAATAGAGATTCAAAATTTCAAATTAAAAGCAGGAAGACTAAATTTTAAAAATTTAAGAGTACAGGGATTAGGGGGCAAAATTAGACCTAAATAAAGATATAAAGCGAAGAAAAAATTATAAAAAAAGAATGCATATAATGAATTGGAAAAAGGTTTAAAAGGAAGGCTAAGATGACACCATAGTGGAAACCTAAGCTTGTCTCAAATTCACGCGTTCTACTTCCTTCTCCTTTTCTCTTACTCTTTTCATAACGAAAAGTCCGAAAGACCCTGGAGCACCTTCCAATTTACGAAATTAGTAATCACTGAAATCAGTGGAGAGAGTGTAAAAAAATCCCTCACCTTACTCCCTTTCTCTCGTCCGATCGATCTCGCAGCGTTTAAGAGAAGGAACTTGAGAAATTAGTGCTCCAAAGGCAGCTGGTTCCTGTTAACCGGAAATTTGACGCCATGTCTCCGGGGGAAACGGTCTCCCGGTCACCTCTAGACAAGCCTCTTAGCCAGCTTACTGAGGATGACATTTCTCAGGTCACTCGCGAAGATTGCCGCCGTTACCTCAAAGAAAAAGGTCTCTCTCTGTGCATCTATTTTTTTCTCTTCTAATTTATGTATGTTTTGTGTTCTGAATGTGAAAGTGTGTGCATGTTCTGATTCGAATTTTTGAACTTCTATTTCTTTTCACAATTTCTTCTTTGCTTTTAGGGATGCGGAGACCGTCTTGGAACAAATCGCAGGCGATTCAGCAGGTGATCTCGTTGAAAACTCTTCTAGAAACGACGTCTGATTCCGACGCCGTTGAAGCTCGGAAGAAACTTTACCCTCCCTGCCCGGAATATCCGCCTCGCGTGCGTGTATTTCTTTTTTGGATAAATTAATCTTGTTAATGTTATTTTATTTCAGTTTCCAAGGCATGAAAAAGTATTTAGTTTAGTAGAATATTTTACAAACTTCTCTCCCTTTTTTTTTGGTCAAACTAGTCAAATTAAATAAAAATTTTCGCAGGTCGTTTCTGATTCAAACGTTCTACCGAAGGAAATGACACCGAATAACGGGATCTTGGTTCCAGTTCCCGAATCCGTTCCTTGTCCCCATTCAAATCCCTCGAAATCCGATTTTTCCGGCGACAATTCTGGCCGAACGGTCATCTCTGGAAATGATTCTGTTTCTCCAAGGTGTTCTTTTTACACTATTTTTTTGCACCCTATTTTTTCCTTTCTAGATAATTCTAGTTCAATGAGGGTGAGGTCATTTAATTATCCTTTTCTTTAGGAAATTTTATCCAACATAGAGTCAACTGTTAAGCGTTTCAATGTGAAAGGAATGTGAATTTCGCACATGTGCCCGAGTATCTGTGTGGTATCCGTAATTTTCGACGTTAAGTTTGTGCTTGCAATTACTACAAAATCCTCAAGTCAACAATGACGGCATGCTAATCAAAAGTTGTTCCTTTCCATTATTTTAGACTTGCAATCTGGAGGATCCTTTAGAGTTACCTATTTATGCTCTAAAACTCTTAACCATTTAACTTTGTGGCTTGGGATGAGTGGGAGGGTCAACATGTAGATAAATAACATGGCGCACAACTGTTGATTTATTTAGTTTTGTCAGTGTAATCTATTGGTCTTGACATCAAAATGGAATGACATTGAAGTTGGCTATACAAGAAATTTGGAGGAAGTTCCAAGCAGAGTTTTGTGCCGGTTAGAGTACTTGACTGGCATCTCCCATGCGAATAAGAGTGGTTGGTCGAGATTAAAGTTTCTTGACTTTGATTAACGCCTCATTTCTGTCTCAGGCTTTCTTGAATTGGACTGCTCCTAAATTTATGGATCCCTATTTCTTGATGAGAAAACCAAACTAGCTAGCATAAACAGATCAAGAACTCATCACAGAGAAAGTAGTTGATCGGAGTTTTGAACTAACAGGATACAAAATGGCTTTTGTAAAGGATGTTTACTTAACGATTTGATTAACTGAAATTTAATGGAAGAAAGAAAGCTACAGCTTTCATTTCAATGCATGTTATGGTATAATACAACACTGAAATGGGAGTCTAACTATTTTCCTTGTTAAATGTGTGGTTATTGACTTCTTCTTGATGTTTTTCTTTGATAAATAACAACTCTAGAGGAACTAAATGCTTCTGTCATGAATATTCAGGTAGTTGAAATCTTGTAGCTGTAGTTTCATTTCTGCCCTGCTTTAGTCCTTGGTGTATAACTTGCATGGCTACTGGTTACAGGTTCTTGTATGTATGTAGGGGCAGCTAAAACGTATGCTTTTCCTCTTCCTCTTTGATTTCATGATTTTGGCATGTAAAACTATTACTTGATCGAAGCTTTACCTACTAGATGTGCAGTTAAAAGATATGCTGGTATTGCTGGTTTTATGATCATATGTTTTGTCTTCATAAAACTTTAAAGAGTCATTTACCCCTTCCCAAGTATCAAGATACCGGTTGATTGTATGAGTTTAGACTACAGTATCACACATAAGGTTGTGGCTATGAATGTTTTCTGTCAGCTTCTGTAGTGAAATATTTTGAGGAGATTGCACCTATTGCCTTACTGGATAAACTCCATTACTTCTTTACTTTGATAACTTGCCTAATTTCATGTTAGGTTGTCTAATTAAAATATTGCATCTTATTGGTTTGGTGCATATTATTTTTCATCTTAAAAAAATACTTATGGTCATAGTTCAGCAAAGCATGACCAACTCCTGCAAGATTTAGAGTAACTTGATTTCGAGTGAAAATTTTGGGCTTGATGTAGACTTATCTTGAGCATTTCTTTTAAGGAATATATCATATTATGGGTTTGCCTTAGTTGATGTTGCCGATTGAGGTTCTAAGAGTGAAAATTTCCCAACTGCCCAGAATTGCAGGTGCAGCAAAAGAGCCAGCAGGACAGATGACAATCTTTTACTGTGGGAAAGTGAATGTCTATGATGATATGCCTGGTTGTAAGGTTATCTATAGTCTTTTCTTAATAGTTCAGATGTTATATGGGTTATCTCACTATAAATAAGTGTTGTCATATTGACTTTCAATGGTTTTGCAGGCTGAAGCAATCTTGCAGCTTGCTGCAAGCCCAGTCTCATTTCCTCAAGAAATTCTAGCTGATCAAAGGACAACACCATGGTCCATTCCATGCCATTCACAGGCTGCAAGTGTCAAAACAACCCCATGCTCACAAATGGTTATATTGCCACCTCAGCAAACAGGTAGGATTTGGGGTTGGTTTAGGTGCTTTTTTAACTTTGGCTTCATTTCTCTTCTAAGTCCATGTGGAGTTTGTGTGACTCAGAGTGGTAAAAAGGAGTAATAAGCAAATAAGCATACATCTTTTTTCTTGGATGAATCTGTTTCAGTTTATAATGAACCATGTTATATTCCAAGATAATCCTCTATTGATTATTGACGTGCCTCTTTCTTTCCTTCTTTTTTGCTGTAAATCTGGCAGAAAACTGTAAATTTCCTCGAGAAGAGAGCAATGCATCTCTTGAAGACAGCCTTGGTAAATACTTCATTCTAATTGTCTCGTAAAATTTCATAACTTTCTTCTTTACATGCTTAGCACCTCTCCTCTGATTAATGGCTATGGATGATGGTTTTGCCATGAATACACATTATCTGTATTTTGTTTTGGTGTTGGGTTAGGTTTAAACTTTTTGCTATAGAACCTGTAATTTTTGTTCCCCATTAAGGCTTCTCTTTTGAATAATGAACTTAAGTAATTGAACAACGGAGATGCAGCTGTGTTGCCAATCCTTGATTTAATGAATTATGATTAAAACTTGATCTTGTTTGTAGTTTTCATGCACATTAGGACTCTTTTGCCTTCCCTTATCATCTTCATAATGATGTTAATACAATAGAACCAGTCTCCAGGTGCCCCAAACTTCTTTCCTCCCTCTATCCCTTGTTTCCTTCCTGTGTCAAATCATTTCTGTTGGTTGTAGCCTAGAGCAACTTTCGAACTTCTTTTCCTTGTTACTCATCAGGTCAAATAAATAAGCTTCAACTGACTTTGATCATAGGCAAGAACTGGTGTTTGAATAAAACTTTTTCCTGGAATAGGCATGATAGAATACAAATTTTACAATTTATTAGAAAGCTATATTTCAGTTGCCTGTCTGCTTGAATAGAGATTTCTGGTATTTGACATACAGTTTTTGGGTCATGGCCTATGATAATTTCTTGTTTCTCGTTTAATTTGATGTGAAATAGGATATGGTATTTTTTAGATGGTGTGCCACCAGGATGAACTAATTGATTCTGGACCATGACATAACAACTGTGGTGGAACCTTGATAAATCTAAAGAGATGCGTGCCTGACCTGATAATTAATGTAGTAAACTTTTATCTGTTGGCTTAGCTGGTTAAGGTCCTTTCCAACCTGGAGTGTAGGTTTGTTACAGATTCAGCTTTTATCTTGTGCCCTCAATTTTTTGCCGCTCATGTCTGGACCTTTTTTATTCCAAAAGTGAAGTAGGACAATGAGGGGTATTTTATTTTTTGGAAGCTGGTTTTGCATCGTTTTGTGTATAAACATCAGTGTGACAAAACTGATGTACATTCATGGCAGGAATAAAAGGCTATGTTGTTATGATGGTTTTCACTCAATATAAAAGATGTTGGTATCCTTTATGCTATGATGATAACTTCATTTTCACCCCTATTGGCTTTAAATATTCATTTTTGTAACTCGCTTCCAGAAGGACCTACTAGCAGAAAAGCATTGGTGCAAAGATATCTTGAGAAGAAGAAAGACAGGTATCTTTCATGGCAAATACGTTGTACATTAGAATCAAATACTTGTACAATCTAGTTTGCTTTGCTGCTTGTTTCTCATACCCCTGTTAGATGAAGGTTTAAGAACAAGAGAAAGTTGGCAATGTCTTCATCTCCGACCTTAGACATCTACTTAAATCAAGTGGGAGATCAGTTTTCAAATGAGCAGTTGAAACAAAGTGAACCATATTATTCTCCCCAAGCAGAAGCGCACCGCATGCCTCTTGAGTGCAGCTCCATTGAAAATGTTGCAAAGATTCCCCGCCTTACTACTGATGGAAAAGGTGACCAGTAATTTTTTTCTCTTGCATGCCTGTGTTGTCTTTATGCAATAAATGGGCTTTGAACCTAGGAAATCGGGGCAAATTTGATACATATATAAACGTATTTGAGCTGATGATTTTCAGAAATGCATCATATTTGAACGGTCAGTTGGCACAATATAAATATATAATGGACTATGTGATCGCATTGTTGCAGATGCATTCAAAATATGACCAAGAATGGAGCCCTAACCATGTGGACACGGTGTAGTGTTCCTCCATATAAGGCTTTGTAATATAATATTTAACATGTTATATCCTTTGCGGCCATTATTAGCAACTAGCTAAATGAGGAATCTAGTTTAGTGTTGCTGATCTATATTTTCCTTTGTACTGTTTTTCATTTAAGCTAAATGATAATTTGGCAACTGAAAGAAAAAAGAGCCCTATGTTATCCCATGGTCATTTTAAGCATATCACAAGTCAGTAACAATCCTCGTGAAATAGAAAACAAATGAGCCGTTTTAAGTATTTTTATTTTTGGTTATTTTCATGTTTCTTTTATTGTCGGGTTCTCCTTTTTAACAATATTTTTCTAACAATATTGTCTTTAAGGTCTGAAATTGTGATTTCTTTGTGTTTTTAGTGAAATATGTTTTATCAATTTAAAAAAGTTGTTTGTTATGGGTCATCCCCATTAATATGGGTGTGCTTTTTGTACCATTTGGCTGGTTGGTTAGTGTAATAGCATGAAAAACAAACTTGAAAACAAGTTTATTTAGTACATTAGTACTAGAATAGTTGTAATAACATTGGCATTAAAATAGTTTACTGTTGTCAACTAAGTCTGATATAATGATGAAATATTTTCATTGAAATGAAGTTCTAGTTAATCTCAGGTCGGATGTTTGATAGCTAAACTTTTTCTGTATCTTTTATAAAAGAAAATTTCTTGTTTGGTAGACAAAAATGTTTAACAAGTAAAATTAAGGTATCACTTTACGAAATGTCGTTATTTTCTATTTCACTAGTATTAATATAGTAAAACAAGATCAACATTATTAAAAAATAAGGGTAAGTTATACAAATGGTTAATTATGTTTGTGTTTTTGTTTTTGTTTAGGTCACTTTAAATTCTTTTCAATTTGGTCACTAATGTTCGAATTTGTTCCTTTTTTGGCTTGAATTGATAATGGAAAGCTTTTCTTTAACTAGTATAATCACACATTCAGTTCTTAATACTTACATATTCTATTAATTTGATCTTAATTTTAAATAATTTAATAAATTTAACACTTTACATATATAATTTCTATTAATTTGAACATCATATTTCCTAACCAAAATTTTCATCTTCTATTAATTGTTTTATTTATGGTTGAAATTATCCAATTTGATACATAATTCTTGTTTATATTTTTAAGAGGTTACTGTTAGAAATTAACTAAATATCATTAAAAATAATAAAAATATATAAGTTTTTAAAAAATAATAGATGCATAAAATAATATAAAAATTTTAATATTTGTAAAAAAATAATTTTTGCTCTGACTAACATATTTTAGAAATATCTTTTAAGAAGTTGGATTTAGAACCTATTAGAGTACTAATTTGGAATAAGGGGCTGAATTGGTCAATCTAATTTGGAATAAGGGATTGAACTAGTCAATCTGTAACTCGGTTGAGTAACACTAAAAAATTCATTGAATTGACCATTGAACCGATTTTTTTATTTTTTTAAAAATTATGCTAGTCAAAGTGAAAATTATTTTTTTATAAATATTAAATTATTTATATTGTAACACCCCCAACTTGTGTCTGTCGCTGAAACAGGGTTACGAGGTATTATCAGAGTTTACAGAACATTTTTCATTAAATTAGGTCAAGTACTATTTACTTCCTGAAATTTTATTATAATGTCCCTTTAATGGGTCCTCGAGGCCCAAAATGTCCATTAAAATTGATCCGAGACCAAATTGGGGTCATAGGAAATTTTTTGCAAGATCTCAAAATTTTCTCAAAATTAAGGTCATATGCCCATGTGGAGGGTCACATGCCCATATGGCATGGCCGTGTGTCTCACATGCCTATGTCTCCTGGGCGTGTAACTCTCTAACTTGCAACCCATATACAAAATGAAGTCACACGACCTGGGCACACGCCCGTGTTGCTAGGCCATGTGGTTAAATTAAATTTTGAATTTTAGGTGCAGGATCCACATGGTCACATCACACGCCAGCGTCTGTAGGCCGTGTGCCTCACACGGGCAAGCACATGCCCGTGTCTAAGCCCGTGTGCTCAATTCGGGGCATTTTGTTTCTCAAACTTCGGATGCAGGGGACACACGGCTTGGCTACACGCCCGTATGTCTACTCGTGTTGATAAAAACAAGGCTATATCCAAGCCTCGTTTCTCATCTTTTTTCATCCAATACCTGCACCAAACGAATTCAATACCAAACAACCAATTCAAGTATAGATTTAAAACCATTTTAAACATGAAACGTCATATTCATGCATAGCCATAGTTAACCTAATAACAAATTCAAAACCAATGACTAATTGTTACATCCATTCATTCTCATGCCAACTTTGATACAAGTAGCCTATACATGCTATTTTTACCAATTCAAAACATATTCTTTTATACCAAAAAGTGAAGGTTGATAGTGTGATGCCACTCTGACTTATCTCCAACCTTCCGAGCTTCCGAGCACTATAAAACAAGGGAAAAAGAGACGAGGTAAGCACATAGTGCTTAGTAAGCTCATGTAACAAGAAATTAAACTTACCATATACATCCATTAATTCATTCAAACGCACATGTAACCATACATTTAAATATCAACCTATAATGCACAAACTCAACATTTAGGTTAGTCAAGTAATTTCATGTAAAGTTTAAGTATTGATGAGCTCGTTAATTCACATATCTAAATACTTGTCATTTTCCATGTCACATATACCATTCATGTTTCATTTCCTATTTTTATCCCGTTGAATTTCTCGGAATTTCTATAGATTTCCAGTAGTACACTTATAGTGTACAATCTCATTAACTATCAATTCGTACATATCATTTACAAGGGATTTTTAAATTTTTATTTTTTCGCTGTTACAGTTTATTGCTGTAATAGCGAAATTACAAACTAGCTCAAAGCATAGGTACTATTTTGAGAATAAGTTTATTGCTGTAAATATTACAAACTAGCTAGATTTTCAAATTATTTTTTTTTTTTTTGTGAAAAAAACTATTTTTGAATTGATTTTTTTTCCCAACATTCGGTTGCTTCTGTTAAATGCACCAACATTCGAATTGACTTTATTTCGAGGTGAGGGTTTTGTCATTGGCATAGAATGTCTCAGAGCAGAATATGCCATGTAATGAGAGGTCAGATCAACAAATTTAACAACTTTGCTTAGTTAAATGCACCAACTCAGGTTAAAGAGAGTAAAGAGTAGCCTAACTTTGCTTAGTAACAAATGATTTATGAGTCAATTGTTAGGAGATCAATCCAATAATCCAATTCTGCTGGAAATTGGTTTGGTTGAATTGATTTAATCTCCCATCAAATCCATCAATCTTTTCAAGTGACAACATTGATCTAAACAAATTGATTTCAATTGGTCAATCAATCAGGTGAAGTAGCATTTTTATAGAAACTGATTTGTTTAGTTCAATTTTACTTCTCAAGTCACGCATCTAAGTGATTCACTTTGACCAACAAGACCATTGCTTTTTTCTACTTAATAATTACAAGATTATAAATTAAAAAATAATTAAAACATTTCCTTTGAAAATTGGGAAATGCTTTGATGGGATTAGAAAATTATGAAAATCGGTTTTATGGAACTGCTTTTGACCCACAGTAAAAAATTGTTCTATTTTAGTAAATATTAAAAATATTTTACTACTTTTGTTTATATTATTATTATTTTAATAAAAAAAAGTCATGACTTGTGACAAACAATGATTGTTTCTTTTGCAAACTTCTTGATTTAGATGGTGTTGTTCCTTTAGCTAAAATTTGTAGGAGATACCATTAGTTAGTAGACACTATAGAAACACTAGCTCACAAGGAGCAAACGTACATTAGATAGACATGTACCATACAAAACCTTGTTGAAAGTATGGTTGCCTATGCTGTTGGTATATATGAAATTATTCTTTTGGTTAAATTCTAATTTTAGATAAAGATATGTGAAAATAATTGGTGTTAAATTTGTACTTGGATTATGCCTTTTTCTACAAGATCATGCTTGATCAGAGAAAATTAGTAGCAAGTGATGGTAGGTACATGTTCTGTATATTTATCTCCAAAGGACACTCGTATTTATGGATAAGATGATTCATAATGTGGGTGTTGCGCAATCATCGTCCTCAGCCCCACCTTGAGACCATATAAACGAGCCTTTCTAGTATTTTGGGGTCTGAATTTTAAAGCCCAAGCTTTCAGTCCAAGTTGAGCTCAGTTCTAGAGCCTACTAATATATCTAAGCTGTTGAAAATTTGTACCTTAAAACTGTTGACACTCACCCCCAGGAATTTGCACTTAATCCCAATCCAGAGAGATCAACAACACTTAGTATTTTGTATGCCAACAATATATCACAATAAAGGTTTACTTATCGGCTAATCAAAGCCATTTCCTATTATCCTTTTAAAAAAAAAATACACTAATTTGCTAGATATATAACACCGATTTCAGAAGATATGTTTGATGCATGTGCAACTCACTTAAGTATATGTTTACAATTTTTTTTTTCCAATCTAATGTAGGTTTAACATACCTGTCAATGTTATTGCTAGATATAGTAAACACATCAAGTTTGACTGGTCATAGCAATACTGCAATTCAGAATAGGAGAATTGGTTTAGTGTTTTTTTTTTTTTTTTTTTTTTAAATCTAACATTCTTATTTAAGTATCTCGCCCAACATACTTACATATAGCACCATGTGCCTTAAAGGTAACAATATATGAGCTTATTACATGGTCACATAAATAGCTAAAAATGGGAAACAGAATCATTGATAAGATAAAGAAGACAAAGGAGAAAATGATAAGAAAATTTCCTGTCAAGCATAGAAAAAGACACCCCCAAAAAGAAAACATTGATGCACAGAAATACTTAATTTGTGAGATTGCGGGGCAAGAGAGCCAAAACTGCATGCGAGAATCTTGTAATGGTAATAGAAGGAACCCGTGAAAAAGCGCATGGGCCCCCTTTGGCCCCTTGGACGGTTCTCTAATCCCTATTCTTTCCCCAATTCCCCCTCTCACTGCTTGCAAAACATAGCAGTAAATCAGAACAAAAATAAAAATTTGCATTCCCAGTTCAACATTATATATAGTAAGTCTACATGAATATTCGAATACGGGAAATTTATATTATATTTGGTTTCTTGGCCCATGAGTGGTGATTCGGTGCCTTTGTCTTATAATTCTTTAAAATGTTATATACATTTTGATAAATTAATAGCTAAAATCAGCATCCACCATTATTCTTTTCCTCCTCATATGGTCATGAATGCCCAAAAGAATTTGCATTCAATTAGTGTAATTGTTTGTTAACATTAATGTTTTTAGGTACTTGTTTGTAGTCAAGAATTTAAAGTTAGGTTTGGAAAAGACTAGCAATGGGAAGAGCTAATATTAGTCAGTGACCACCCTATAATTTAACTTTGTATTTTGCCACTTCAATATTTTTTAACACCATTTCTATAAAATTTACCTAAGTTTTCACCCAAAAATATCATACACGTTAAGTTTGGAGTAAAGAAAAAATATTTAACTATTTGTTTTATATAAAAAGTTTTTAATCGTTAAATATTGATATAAACAATATTTTAAATTGATATGATAGAGAATTTAGATCAATTTGAAATTTTGTATGCATGACAAGTATAATTATATTGATAGATTCAATGGTTGAATAATTAAAATATCAATAGTAAAAATTAAGAAAATTTATAAAACCCTGTTAATTTTACACTGATACAAATGGATTCCTCCCCATTCTTTTACTTTTGCTGTTTTCTTAAGAGGAACTTCTCTACGCATGATAGAAAAAACTTAATGTTAAATTCTACTAGAATTTAGTTCATGTAATTTTGAATTTTGAAATTTAAATTTTGACTTAAATAGTAATAGTTGAATTCATTAGGTGAAATTCTATTATTAGTCTCTTACTACACACAAATTGTGGATTTATTTTTTATTCTTCATTTTGATCATTTTTAGTCCCTATAATTTTGGAACTTAGAAACTTCAATCATGTCTGTCATGGTAACATTAATTCTATTAACTAAAATGATGTGACTTTTTTTTGTGAGTATTTCATGAAAATAGCAATCTAACATTGCATTATACATGTAATACGTTTCCAACGTAAGTTTTTTGAAATAGCAGAATTTAACATCTACTATTTGAATTAGGATTGAAATTTTGAAATTCAAAAAGTACAAAAACTAAAAATGATCAAATCAAAGTATGTAGACTAAATCCTCAACTTACACGTAGTACAGTGACTAATAGCATATTTCACAAGAAAAGAAATTCAAATCCACACACATATACCTTACTAATTGAACCATTTAACATTAGGGTAAAACTTGAGAAAATCATTTATATATTCTTGTTTTAATTTGGAAATATGGTTTTGAGTTATGTAATCTATACCATATTAAAATATGGTTTGGAGTAGCTTTAAACTTATGGCTAGTGTCTATCATCTTAATGGGCCTACCGGACACGAAAGGTTAGTTATTGGACTTACTTCAGATGATACCTTAGGCAAACAAAAAAAAAAACAGTAAGATCCAAGGGTTTTTCTCATGTTGACACATGGCATACACCCACCATGCTTCTTCTTTCTTATTCTTCTTTTACATTTTATAAAAGTGGTTAATTTTTAATGTTGGTCCTTCTAATATGCTTAATCTTGAGATTTAATCTTTGTACTTTAATTTCTAACATAATTTGGTCTCTATATTTTTATTATGTTATTAATTAGTTTAATATTTTTACAATGTAATTAATTAATTCAAATAGCTAATATTTTTAACTTTTCAATTAAAATGTTAGGTGGTTATATATAATTTGAAAGTAGATTTATAAATCCAAAAGGTAGAAGGATTAAATTCTAGAAAAATTAAAGTAGGTGGACTAAATTTTAAATGTACAAAGTATAGAGCCTTAAAGTTATGGTTGTTTGAACCAGTAGGGATATCAACCCAAGAGAGGCATCATATTAATTGACTCGCAAACCAATACAGACCGGTTGAACCAAGCTAAAAAATTGATTAAATTGGCTATTTTTTTAATTATTTTTTTCTTTTTTAATGATTTATTTAATTGAACCATATGAACCGGTGACCTAACCAGTTTGACCATCGGTTTAGTTCTTAAAATCTTGCTTAGAATATATTATGATTTTTAAATTTTTACTTTATAATTTGATATAGACAAATAATCAATTCAACGGTAATGTAACTTAATTTTAAGTAAAAAAAAAAAAGAAAACAGATAATTGGATTGGAGTAGATAAGATAATATTATAATGTTACATGGTGATGATAATAGCTAGAGGTGATCATGGGTTGGGCGCCCTGGCCCGCCCAAAAAATGAGAGGGTTCGGGTAAAAATATAGGCCAAAAATATGGGTTTGGGCAAAAATACGAGGCCCGTTTAGAAAACGGGCCGGGCCGGGCCAACCTTTTTTGGCTCGGGCCCAGCTCGGCCCGAATTATATAAAAATATATATATTTTTTAACCATAATTTTAGTTCTAACTTGTTTTAATTTTAATATAACCATTTTTATTATATTTTTAATTTGTGTATTGTTTTAAGAATTGTTTGTCTCATTTTTATTTTGTTTCTTGTTTTAATATTTGTTTTTATGTTTTTAAATGTATTTGATTTATTATATTTTTAAATTTATTTAATGAAATAAGAAAAAAATAATAATATGGGCCGGGCTAGGGCCTAGGCCTAGCATTTTTATTTCGGGCCGGGCCTGAACAAATTTTCAGGCCCATATTTTAAGCCGGGCCAGATCCGAGTCTAGAAAATGGGCTGAAATTTTTTCTAGGCCTGACCTGAACCCGGCCCAGCCATGATGACCACTAATAATAGCATGCACGCCAAGCAAAACACAGAAGACTTTCTGGCCTTAAAAGGTGAATCAATGAAAGCATAAATAAATCTCATCTTATCCAAAAAGGAAACGAGCATATGAATCTCACTCTAAAGTTGAATGAAACCAGCCCAGCTCAGCCCCGCCCCGACCCATATCTCATAGGATTCCTCACTACCTACCATGCAGCAAGTTCACAACACAAATAGGTCATATATATATCTCTAATAAAAAATAAAATAAAATAAAAATAATAAAGATGGATGTGCATTGTTAACTCACTCCCTTTATAGATTTACAAGCAGGTAGGAGCCTTGGCTTTCATTGATTAAATGAAATGATATCAGTTTTGGTCCCTCCTAATAATAAATTATTCAATTTTGAACTGTTTTAAGCCCTTCAAGTTCCTATAGTTTTAAAAGGTAAATCTAAATGAAGGGGGGGGGGGGATAGAATCGTCAAGTTGATGCTATATGATCCCTATGCTTTACATTTGGGTTTGGAATAAATAAAGTTATATAAAGAAGGGAGAGAAAAAGAAAAGAGAGGCCTTCCAAATTCCCGTTGGTGGGGTTTGCTTGAGCATTTTTTTTTTCACTAACACACACTAGGGGATATGGTGAGAGAATAAAAATAACAAAAGAAAGAGAGAGAGAGAAACATGCATAGTGGGATGTAAAAGATATTCATTAAGATTCCCAAAATTCAACCAAAGATTTTATCAGATTATTAGTCTAAACCTAACACAACATATGCATGTAATAACATAATTAAGCCAAAAATATCAAATATTGTTAAACAAGTAAAAGCCATATATATAAGATTGTATGAGAAGATAGGAGTTTGCTTTTACATTTTGATTCAATCAAAGGTTTTCTAATAATGTGTGGTTATGAGAGTGAGTTAATGAATTGATCAATCATGTTAGTTGTGGGGTATTATTAGAAAAAGGTTGAGAGACTTGAGAGCAGAAGGGCTATATCTCAATTCTCAAACTAGGTAGCTTAGCCCCTTGCCTTTTACTACTCCCCCAACCTTTTTTATTTATTTCTCCTAAGCTTCTCATTTTTCTAAGCTATCATCTTCTTGTGGTAAGCAAAGCTATATATCCTCCATTCAAATCAACCCCCCCCCCCTTTTAGGGTTTGGGTGTTTTATAACAGGGACAAAGGAAAAGACAGAAAGAAAGTACCAACGTCAGAGTTCAAAAGATATACACACACAGATTACCATTAAAATAAATACTAATTGACTAAAATTATTATTTTCTAAGTCAAGTGGGACTGGGGGTATTTCCTAGTCATTGCTTTGAATTGCATACTTCCTAGAACTCTTGGCTTTTTTCTTCGGCTCTCTTTTCTTATTTCAAGGGATCCTTTTTTATTTATTTTTAAGATAATTTTTTAATATATTATTTTAGGATGTATTAATAGTGTATAAATTAAATGATAATATATACGTATATTATCATATGATTTATATGATAATAAATAAAACCATACATTACATTAAATATAAATAAAAGCATACGCCACATTAAATATAACCCTTATCAATAACATTAGACATGTTTCTTTAAATTTTTTGGTCTATATTTACCAAACCTTCTCTCCTTGGTCAGTCAGTATAACCGTCACCATTGTGTACTCTATTTTATATATATATATACAGGAACCTGATACTTAAAACTGTCTCTCTTATTTTCTCTCTCCTTCTCTCACTCTCAAATCTATCTGTGAATCCTTATATACACATAAACAACATCTTATTGTCTGTATTTTCTATATGATAGCATGGAGAGAGCAATTTTCAGCTTGTTATATATCTAAGAGATACATATATAGGAAAGAGATACATATATATACATATGTATGTATGTATCTGAATTGCGTTGCAGCAGGGTTGTTCAGACAAGCAATCCATGGCTAGAAAGCGACTTGGAGAATAACCCATCATCATCATCATCATCTCTTCACGAGATATTTTGCTTTTGCCACTCACTGCCTCCTGTTTATTGACAAATCGTGTTTAGTTTATATCCAGAGCTGGGGATTCTCTATTTCTGGGCTATACCATTTGCTGCTCTTTTTTTTTTTTATTTACCCCCCCTAATCTTTCAGAGTTGCAAAGTGGTCACCCTTTGAAAGAGAGCTATAAGAATAAAGTGAAACAACATATATCAAACAAAACAACGATCAGGGATCAGTTTTCTCTTTGGTTTTTTCCTGCTTGGAGTTTTCTTCTTTCTCAGCTGTCATGTTTCCCACAGCTATGTCCAATTCCACTTCTTTGTCTGAAGAAGCTAGTACCACTGTTTCTTCTTGTACCAGAGTTGTTCAAGACTTTTGTGCCTTAATCCCTATTGTTTCAACCATTTCTCCACAGCAGCAACCACAAAATATCAAGAAGAAAAGAAGCCTCCCAGGGAATCCAGGTAAGACGTAGTTAAATTCTCTCATCACATATCCCTCCAAGGATTTCCTTCTAAGTGTTTGATGGTGTTAGTACAGACCCAGATGCTGAAGTGATTGCTTTATCTCCGAAGACACTATTGGCTACCAACAGATTTGTGTGTGAGATCTGTAACAAAGGTTTCCAACGAGATCAGAACCTTCAACTCCATAGAAGAGGCCATAACCTTCCGTGGAAACTGAAGCAAAGAAACAACAAAGAGATCAAAAAGAGAGCTTATGTTTGCCCTGAACCTACATGTGTCCACCACCATCCTTCAAGGGCTTTAGGTGATCTTACTGGCATTAAAAAGCATTATTGCAGAAAACATGGAGAGAAGAAATGGAAGTGTGAGAAATGCTCAAAGATTTACGCTGTTCAATCTGATTGGAAAGCTCATACTAAGACCTGTGGAACAAGAGAATACAGATGTGATTGTGGAACCCTTTTCTCTAGGTAACCCCTTTTTCTACTTGAAACAACAATAATATAACGTAATTGAGTTTAGGATTTTTGTGTTTTCTTTTTAAACACAAGAGTGGTAAGCTATGCGTGGAATATATCTGGAACTTAAATTAAATGCAGTGGCAGCAAGTGGACACCATTAATACAAGTGTATGTTACTGGTGACCTTTGTGAAAGCATTGCCTCTGAAAATCTGAACCAGCTGCCATGTTCATTTCTGAAAGTGAAAATGATGTTGTGAAAAAGATAAGGAAAACAGTCATCAAATCTGGAGTATATTATCATATTCTTCATGCATCATTCAATTGCTTTTAGGCTTTGGTTCATTTCTCAATATATAGCCTCATTAAACATGGTTTTATTATCATACCCAATTCATGCAAGGGTTCTTTTACATGTAATGATGGATATCCAAGAAAAAGCAAAAGAAGTTATAATTATTGCTTTTATTTTTTGGGATTTCATGGGTGATAGGCATATGGGATTGTTAACTTTCAGCGAACACTGCAAAAATATCTGCAGCTCATTATGATTTTCTTTTTGGCTGCATCGATTAGATTCATGGTTATGCATGCATGAATGGATTGGAGATAGCACTATTGACTATATCCCATCATAACTTGATAAATTCTTCAAAATTTGAGCCATCTTTGCATGTATTGTATACGCATCAATTAACTATCCGTCATGCATAAATCTTTCTATCTCTACTCACTCCTCGATCCTTTACATTTGACCAACAATGATGGCTTCTCCTTTGTTTTAAATTAAAACCTTTCCTTTTCTCCCTCGTTCACCAATATCACAAATTCACTTTCTATTACAATCCAAAACTTCTCCATCATAGAATGCATTTCTTGCATGTCTTACATATTGCCAGAATTGAATGGAGTAGTAAACTATATTATAATTTTTAAAAAATATACCCTAAGAATAATATTATTAGAAAAAAAAATTAATTTTCATACACCAATTATTAACCCAAATAAAATTTATTATTCTTTTATAATTTCTATATTCGTTTTAGCATTTATATTTGAAATTCATTTATGGTTAATTTTTACCTCAATTTATTATTATTATTTATCAAAATTGCTTGCTAATGCAATTGATTATTACTTCATAAACGTTTCTTTTTGAAATGCTGTCTTTATACAGGAAGGACAGCTTCATAACTCATAGGGCATTTTGCGATGCATTAGCTGAAGAAAGTGCAAGGCTTTCCGCCAACCAACTCGCCGCGGCCGCCGCCACGAATTCAGCTCTCCATCATTTGACATCCCAAGCCAACCCCACCACGAATGCTTCTTCACTTTTCCCCTTTGAAACCCATATCTCTCTCAACCCATGGGTCGACCCTACTCAAACATCTAACCCTAACCCTAATAACCCACTTCATGTCAAGCCCGAGTCTCACCATTTGGCGCCATTCTTCCAAGAAGCGCTGCCGCCTCAAAAGACGCTCATCACCTCACCCTTACAAAGCCTCCACGTCAGCAACAACGCCCCATCTATTGCTGCTGCTGCCACGTCGACCTCTCCTCACTTGTCGGCCACTGCGTTGCTTCAAAAGGCTGCCACCGTCGGTGCAACCGCCACGCAGATAAACAACAATAACAACGGCATGGATTTCTTTGGTTTCGCGTCCGGGAACCTGGCCACGTGGCAGAAGAGCAGCGACCGTTTCACCAGGGATTTTCTAGGTTTGACCGGAGACCATCATCAGCATCATGGTGGTGGCGGCGGCAATGGGAATGTTAGCGTTAGCATGAACGTGAAGGATGTGCTCACATACGCGGGGGAAGTGGAGTTGCAGCAGCACTTTGGGAGAGACCACTCGCTGTTGAAACCCCAAGGTTTTGGATTCGCTGAGCCTGCCTCCCAAACATGGGCTGATTGTTGAAGCCGAAAAAAGGGTAAAATATAAAATAATTTAGAGGAAAAAAGAAGGGCAATGATAGTAAACCATAGAGTCGCCTATGACCATCTCCTCTTCAGGGTCTTTTTCTTTTTTTCTTTTTGGGGTTGAATTTCCAAAAAAAAGAAAGAAAAAGTTCACTAGTTTATTTGCATTTTGGTTAAATTAATTTTGCCTTTTTTTTTTTATTAAATATCTGGACTAGTATTCAATGGTATTAAAGCTGTGTTTGTGCCTATCTTCTTTTATTTTCATCTTTCCCTCAAAAAATAATACCTTATGGTTAAATGGAAATTAATTGATTCGAAAAAAGGATATTATTGCATGTCTTACCAAATATCTTCTTTGTTTCTTCACAATTATTTGGGTTGACTCCTTGAAAGAATATATACCAAGTGGAGAAAAGGACAAAGGGTATCTGAATTCCCATCAACAACTTTGGTGTTTCTTCTTCTTACATCTTCATGCATATGATTTAGAGCACCAAAATTCTATTTTGTATTCAAGGCTTCAACATTATTAGTACATATTGGGGAAATTTTACTCCAAAATTCCATTCATATCAACTAAGAAGACCTAGAGATAGTTAAAGAGAAGTAAAGGAAATCTATTAAAAATGGAAAATAATGTAAAATAATCAAAACTGTTATAAAAATTTATATGCACATCATACATGTCACATGTTATAATCTACATAAAATTAATGTTTAAGAGTAAAAAAAAAAAACTCTCAGTAAAAAAGTAAAAATAAAATTAATTGAGCAATTGAACCCTTTGTGACTTAAATTCATTTTATAATTTTTAACATTTTTTATAATTTTTAAAGTTTTTTATCTAAAATTAATTTAGATAACTAAAAATTCATTTTATAGGCATATCTTAATTATTTAAAAAATTTTATTTTTTTTTGTTGGTGTGACATGTCAAGTCAATATATTCACATTAATATACTACCACGTGACAATTCTTGATGGCTTTCATCAATCATATCACGAGATTAATGGTCAATCTGATTAACTAACAGTTTCCATTAATAGAAGGGGTCAATTAATTTTTGGGGTCACTAAGGAATGCATTTTTTACATAAAGGCTCAATCAATTTACCCTACCATCTTTCTCAAAGAAATACATTCATTAATAATGTATGGTTACATCCGTCAATTATCACTTAAACTTAAATTTTGATTTCATTAGTTTTAAATTAACAATTCAGATTTCAATTGAATGTACTTTAACTCAAATTGAAAAAGAAATATGAACTTGAAATAATTTGGAGTTTAAAATAATTTTAAATTTAAAATTATTCAAATAAATTATTCGAAATAACCTGAATTTAAAGTGTAATACTCCTTATCCAAATTAATCTGATAACCCAAGCAATAGAATTTGGACTTTGAGTCAATTCAATTCACATTCTATTTATACACTTTATTATTATTATTATTATCTTACACTCTTTTGAGGTATCTCAAGTCATTTCCAAGCATCCCCTACGATTTGCTTGTGATCAGAGGTCATTCAAGCCCCTTGCAAGCCAGTTTGAGCAAAAATAGAGTAAAACAGGGCACTTGTATCGCTACTCACTATTCTAAGTATCAATATATCTTCCTTTGGACCTATTCATTTTTTTATCTCTGGAGTACTTGTACTGATAAAAGTTCAATAAGTACTAATACTTCAATTGCAGGGGACACTAAAACATGCCCAAAGCACTTCCATTTCATGCCAATTTCAATATCAAACATTCTCAAACATATTTCAATAATTTTAAACCATCAAACTCCTCAAAATATCATATACTTCATCATATGCTCATTGCATAATTTAAACGATTTTACTAGGCCATAAAAACATTTAAGCTTCTCTAAGTACTTTCACTTGCATTACTAGACATAGATACTCAAATTGGGCTTATGTACATGCCATAATCCATACCATGAGTTAAATTTCATACTATTTCTCCTAGCTTTGATGATGTGATAAGATGTGTTGATGACGATCTTCTTTCAAAGGCTTCAGTTTAATATTTCACCTACGTGTTAAACAACAACGCGTTAAGCTATAATATAGCTTAGTAAGCACTCATGAATTCAAACCTTACCATTAATTTAATTGATTTAATATTAATAATGTTACTATCATAATTGCATGAATGTATTAAATTATTCAAGAGGATACTCAATATTTACAAAAATTCACTAATATACTTTGATTCACTATTTTATCACTTCATAGTTAAACAAGATTTGTTATTAGAAAATCACTTACCATGACATTTTAACCTATACTAAACTTATTTGAACAAGATGGATACACAAAACATAACACGATACACAAAGTACATAAGTGCTGAAAACACGGGCACTAAAGTGCAATATCACGATTAACACGAGAGTGCTCGGGTTCCTATGGTATACTAGCTACATCCACGAAGTTCAACACTAGTTTACATGCGCACTTAAATATCACTAGATTTACATTATTTACACACGAATGTGATATTTCAACAATTTCACAATTTCACTACACTTTTGCAGTTCTTCAATTTAGTCCTCATTTTTACGATTTAAAGAATAATTATAAATTACAATTACAATAATCACAAGATTTTATTCACTAAATTCTTGGTCCATAATACATCATATATTTCATACTATCTACATCATTTTCACTTATCAAATAATAACACATAAAACTTTCACATACTTTTCAATTTAGTCATTTTACCACGAAGTTCAATGTTCACTACTTAGTCACTTTAAATAAATTTACTTCCATGTAACATTTCACTTGAATAATTCATTTCAACATTGTTAATATTTTTTTGTCATTTTTAGTATCTCACAATTTAGTCCTTAATATCATGAAAATTTAATAATTATTATAATATCATTCTAATTTCACCTTTCATTCAAATTCATACCACATAACACTTTAACTAAGTAATTCATCATAATATCTTATTTCACATGTCTAATTTTATGCACTTCACCTCTCTTATTTCAATTATAAATTTCACGAAGTTCATAATTTAGTCCCTGTTAACAAGAGAATTCAAGGGTACTTACCTATATCCAACCTCGAACCACTTTTTTTCCCCTTCTCCTTATCACGTGATTCACCTTTTCAATTTCTTTCTTTAACAACATGTCAAGAACATAAAACTTTTTATTAGAAATCTCTACTTTAAAATGACTTCCATACTTATCTAACAAAATTAAACTTCAAAACATGTCAAAACCTTAATATTCATACCTTGTTCTCTTGATTTCAAATCCTAACTTGATTTTCTCTCTCCTCCAACATGAACATAACTCGTCTCCATATGAAACTAGGCTCTCTCTATATTGTTCCTCTATTGGTTTGCTAAAAATCTCTAAGAAATTTTGAAGGTTTGAAGCTTGATTGGGTTAGAAATGGTGGAAAATGACTAGATTGTAAAGAAATAAAAATTCTTTCTCTCATGAATGTTGAGTGACATTGGTTAAAGAAGGATTTCTCCATCTTTCCATTGAAAATATATTTTAAATAAAATAATAATGATAACATAAAAAATCTAAATATAATGATTTTAATCTAATGGCCACCGTTTTATCTCACTTTTCAATTTAATCCAATGGTGGAAAAGCTTCCAACAAATATGAGATATTTATCCATAATTATCCATTTAAGAAAAAACCATTTTGCCCCTGGTAAATCTTATTCTATCCTTGATTCATACTTACTTTTGGTAAATTTGCACTTCTAGTCATTCCTCTTTTCCCTTCATTTCAATTTAATCCTCTTATACTTTTAATTTTCACACTTTTGTCCCAACATTTTTCACATTCTTACGATTTAGTCTATACCTTAGATTTAATTTTCTCAACACACAAGTTTTTTCGATTACCTCTAGTATGCATCTACATTCTCGACTAACACTGTTAATTCTTATGCTATTTACTTCAAAAAATCGACCACATGTATTCCCAAAATGACACTATTTGTGTTTTAGGGATGTTACATAAAGTAACCAAAACCCAAAATGTTGCTAACCTACAATAACCTAAATAAAAAACCAAAGTCTCTAACTTAGATAATCTAAACTTACCATATGACATATGTGCACAGCTCTCAGAAAAGGCAGGAAATAAAAACCGCGACATGACTTGAGGCCAATATCTGACCATTGTTAGGGCTTAACCAACTGTATAGTGAACGACACATCAAACACTTCTCCTTAAAAAGTCGGCCCTCCTCAACAAACCCTAAGCTCAAAATTATCTTAACAAATAACTCGAAACAACCTAAACTTATAACGGCATCGCTCAAAACTAAAGTGGAATGATTTAAATTTAAAATAATTTAAACTCTAACTCAAAATAGTAATTCAAAGGTTTGGTTGGTCATTAGAATTTCAATGGCTAAAGCATTAATCCGGCGCATCCGAAAAATAAGAAGAGCCGATTGATTCGTGGTATTAAGTGACCCATACAGATGTAGAATGTGTTTTGGAATATTAAAAAAAAAGAAAAAAAGGTTTGAAATGCAAATAATAAAGTGGAAAGCAAATATTAGTAGAATCCAATGCTAAAATCCTTTCGATGCTCATGGATTATGGATGAATATGCATTTTTCTTTTTCAACATGCAATGTATAGGATAAAATAAAGGAAAAAGAATATTCATCTGTCGTTATTCAGTTTTTGCATGTGATGCGACTATTCTTCTCTCTCTCTCTCCATCATCATGATATGACCCTACACGTTTCATGGAATGCCATGCTTATCAATTGTCATGCATGCATTACAATTACCATTGTACCCTTCGTTTTCATGTACCGTTTTATCTATTATTATAATGGCATAATAAAACAAAGAATAAATATGCCATAGCTAGAGTATCGAGAGAGGGAGGAAATGAGATGTCGGTGGAGCGACACACCTTTGTTCTGTTTGGATTGACGATCCTGCCCTTCCACTTCCTGCGGCTTACCTATTATCATTGGCCAAGAATGTGTACTTAACTTTCTTTTTGAGTTCTCGTTTTCCTCTTTTAAACACTTAATTTGATCTCATTTTATTTTAAAATACAATATCAGCCAATAAAAATATGACACATGACATTAGCGCCACACACTTATTTAATGAAATATTCTAAAAAACGATAAATAGGAATTTAATTTTTTAACACCCTAGCTAGAGTTACTTTGAGTACTTACCCTCTCAACCAATTTGTTCTCTTATCCTTGTTTTAGTCTTGATCTCTATAAGTGAACCAACTCCCATTACCTCTCCTTAACCTCGTCTTTACTCCTCTTTATTCTCCTCTCTTATTATACCTTGTATCAATTTACTCGAACATGGATCATAAGTAATAGGAAGAGTTGAACTGCCGATAAATTCGAATATGATTGCATATTCATTTAAAAAAATAATCATATCTAAGGCCGTCTATCCAAACTCAATTACCTTTTTTATTAATATACATGTGTTACCACGGATGATAGAGGAATCCTTTGTGATAATAATAAAGCTAACCGTGAAGGAATGTTGCAATAGAGTTTACTTAATATTTAGCATAGAATTTAGGGAGAAAAAGGTTCTCAACAAATTCTAAACATATATGCGTTCTTTTTCGCAAAGATACTTCATCAGCTAATGAAAGTAAAATCAAAGACTAAACAAGGCAATACTCTATGTCATCTTCTTTTCTTTTCCCTACTTTTTGTGTTTGCACATGACAAGTTATGGTTCAATTTGAAAGGATCACAAAAAGTAGATCCAAGAGGAGAGCGGCCTCCTAAGAAGAAGAAGAAAAAAAGACAACCTTAAAAAAGGGAAACAATCGCTTGACTAACCCAAACCCCAAACAGGGTTTCCTTCGTTTCCATTTGAAGCTAAATCGGATCATTTTAGGTAACATTATTAAACCACACAATACATTAAAAAATTTAAAGATACATATATCTTTTTGCTACTTATACTTTGTTTCGGTTTGCATTTTAAATCATTATTATTATTTATTTATAAAAATTAGTATCCATTTTTAGTTTCTATTACACAATATGATAATATTTGATAAAGTCATTATTGTCATGTGTCAAATGTTCTATGGATCACAAAAAAAATAAACACCCTTTGTCTCATGTATAGTTTTGTGTCAAGAAAGCGACACATAGATATCAATTTGAAAAAAGAAAAGTAGATATGGAAATTAACATTGAAACCAAAATTAATTGTCAAAAAGGTATATTTAATTATTTACCCAAAAATAAGTACAAGACATACATAAATATATTAGATTGTATATAAAAAATGAATATTTTACACACTAAAATTTATATATATAATTATAATACAAAAATCATAAACACGAATTTTCAAATCTACTTATAATCATACTCATGCCCTAACTTAAATATGCGTGATTGTAGTTTCTTTACAAATACAATCACATCACTTTCCCTTTTCCTCTTCACACTTCAAATTCCTCTTAAAGATTGATAATGCAATCAATTTCCAAGAAATTCTTTTTCCTTTTACCACTTTTTTTTCGTGGGATGGTAAGAAAGAAGTTGGATAATATAATATATATACCATACAAATATGTAGCCTTTTGTAAAGAGGGAGGGTGGGGGAGGGGGCTGTAAAACCTGTTGTAAGCGTGAGTGAAAAAAGGTTTACTAAGTCGATGGTGTTATGTGAAAATGTGCTGGTGTGCTGGTGGTCCGGGACGTAGTGGTACTAAACCAAAAGGGCAAAAAATAAGTAATAAAACAAGAAAAAAGAATAGGACTCGAAAGGAGAAGGCAAAGACAATGTCAACGGTTGTGAAAAAGATAATGGATATAACTTTGAAAGTTTGAAACAACACTTGAGTCTTTTTTTTTCGGCCTGGTGAGTGGTGATACTTTATAAATTTCTGTGCACGTCCTATATCACAGCTTTAGGTTAGCAAATCGTTTTGGGTCTAAATCTAGAGTCTCAGCAAGTTATATCTCGATCAAACTCTTTACCATTGGATACAACAGATGTTAGTAGTTTAGGTTAGTGGTTGAAGTTACATGATATTACGTTCAGATAATATTAGGCCCCCCTGCTTTGATTGTATGAGCCCATACAGTCCAATTTATTCCATTTGCTTCAGAAAGTTTGAGGCCTTAGTTTTCTGAAGAAAAAAAAAACACGGATACTATTAAGATTGAAGGGTAAGCATGAAATTAATTTGGGCAACAGAAGAGCTGTAAATAGTTAAATGCACCAACTCAGGCTAAAGAGAGTAGCCTAACTTTGCGTAGTAACAAATGGTTTAAGAGTCAATTGTTAGGAGATCAATCCAATTCATTACCACCTTACTCTTTAACAACTTTAACCAGCAAAAAAGATAAAGATTCTTGCAGACAAATCCTTGTTAGTATATTCAAGTTCAACTACATGGAGAGGAGCCTTGGGATTAATGAAAGTAGTTCAGTGCTTATGGGTGTATATCCAAGCTTTTAGAAAGTATGTGGGAGTTGCAGGATTAAGGTACAATACATGATATACATACCATTTGCCTACTAAAAAGAGATTGCTTTCTTTTCTTTTAAATCCCTCTGCAGCACAACAGACAAACCAAAAGCTTCTCTTCTATTCCCCTCCTCTCTTCCTTCCCCCTTTCCTCTCTCAACAGGAATTTGCATATGTCATCTTCCATCAGGGAATCTCATCTCAACAAACCTTACTTTTACCCTCTTTCCTTCAAATCCTAATAATTACCAAACCCTTCTTTTCCATGCATTTCTTTTCCACAACCACAGCTCAGTATTGACTTTCGCACTACATATGAATAGATATTTGCCTGGCCTTCTTCATCCTAAGTGTATCTATATATATATCAAAAGCGTCTCTCTACCGTGTTGCTTAAGCTAATAACTGTAAAAGCCCATTTTCATTAATACTTACTATTTTCATCCATAAAATCTTTAAAATTTATGAAATAGAAACTTAGCAAAAGATAGTTACAAGAAAGGGACTACAACAAAAGAGATGGATGATCCTGATCGCTAGCGTCCGCTATGAGTAGAAGGGTCCCCATTTCCTGACCACTAGTAGTCATTTATAATGAACTCGTGAAGGGAAGTCCGTAGCATCACGCCAGTCTCCATATATTTTTCAAACGTAAAATAATACATTTTGGTATTGTTGACACTGGATTTCGTCAGGCTCAACATAATGTTTCCCAATCAATCCAATTTAGCTTAATTTTAATTGTTGATTTTAAAAGCCCACCAAATTACTCATTTGTTGGACAGTTTTACATTTTGAATTAATCTGCTTCATATATTTACAAATAATGGACTTCTTAAATTTGGCTTTGATTGGACTTTTTTTTTTTGGGGTAATTTTGTGCAAATTAATTTGAACCTTTTGAATGGGAGTTGGGCTTCAACCTAAAGTAAATTTGGGCTTAAATGTTTTTTATTTTATTTTAAATAAGTTTTCTGGCATTAGCCAATTGGCTTTTAATTGGAAATTTAAAATAATAAAATGAAAAAATATAAAAAAACACGTAAACTTTTTTAATTTTTGTAATTTGGTCCTTAAGATCCTACACCGCCCATCCTACCCGTTTTCCACCATCCAATTAGCCACTCCTTACCTCTACCAGCCACCCTACCCTACCACCATAAAATATCAAAAACAGAAAGAAAAAGCGAGGGCCTTTCTCACCATTTTTCTCCATCACCTCCGATCCCTCTCTTGGGGATCATCAGTGGCCCTCCATCACCGATTATCATTCTCTCCCTCCATCGACCGAAACTGAGCCTCTAAAAATCAACCATCTCGGTACCACCATAGCATCACCCTCCATCACCTCACTAATCGAGCACCACCATCATTGCCCCACTCATTACCTTTACTCAACATCCCAAACCTAGCAAAACCAAATAACCAAAAGTAGTAACCAAAACTAAATAATCCAAAATCAGTAACAAAAAAAAGAGAAGCAAAAAATAGAAAGGAAAGTACCACATACCTGAGACTGGTGGTGATCTGACGGTGTAAAAGAGAGATTGGAGAAAGAAAGAAATCGAAGCTTTGGCATTTATTGCATCAAATTTGGGTCAAATTCTTGGAAAACTAACCTACAATTTAAAGAGAGATGGTGGAGAGGAGTTGTTATGGGCTGGAAAATTAAGTAAAGAAATGGGAGTTTAATGATTTGTTAAAACGGTTAGTAAAATGGTGAGTTTTAACCATAGGAATAATTCATCAAAACAAATAGTAGAGTTTTAGTTAAACTATGCGTTTAATTGCAACAGAAATTTTGCCACGTTCTTTTCTTGTTATTTTTCCTTTTAAGCATGAGTTGCATAAGAAAATAATTATGAAAACATTTGAGAAAAATATCAAAATTCTTCTTCTCTCCTCCATTCTTCTTCTCCTTTTAGTATTATTCTACTTTAGATTTTGAGATCGCATCAAAGGTATCAAAGCTTCTATGATCTCGACAATGGCCGGAGATGGTGTTTCGACGTGGTTGCAGAAGGAGGTGAGTGGCACGTAGCAGGAAATTTCCAAAATACAAGAGGAGATGGGTTGTTTAGAGGCAAAAATGGAAACCAAGTTTCAGGAGTTTAAAGATGAGTTCCATGAGGACTTGTAAGCTTTATTAGGTCAGTATTTTGGTCCTCCAACGAATGAACCTCCAGCAAACACGACCACGGATAAAGGAAAGGGTGTCTTAGGAGCACCACTTGGTTTTCCTCCAAAGGATATGGAGACACCCAATGCTCCAGTGGGACCAAATTTACCTGATGTAGATAGTGTGCATTTGAGGAATCAATCACCTGCGATCGGAGTGTCCGAGAAAGCCAGTAGACTTGAATGTCCCAAGTTTGATGGCAGTGATTTTTGGGGATGGTGGACTAAACTTGAACAATATTTTGAGTCTAAGAGAACATTAGAATGTAGCAAGGTTCATATAGTGATGTTGAATCTGGAGGGTAGAGCTTTAGAATGGCACCATTTTTACTCTCAGCGGAATGAGGGTCTCTAGATATTATCTTGGCCAGCTTACTTGAAGAGTTTGTAGGATCGTTTTGGATTTGGACAATTCAGGAATCCTATGAAAGAATTGGTAAATTTGAAGCAACAAGGTACGGTGGAACAATATTAAGATATGTTTGTTAGATTGTTGAATCAATTGCATCTTCCTGAATTACTCAATGAACGCCGTTGAAGTCATCTCAGAAGCGGGATCTCCAACAAGACTGAAGATCTCCCTCAATTTCCTTCAATTTTTTGGGGTTTTCTTATGTTTTGTTGTTTTCCAATGATACTCGCGATATTAAGTGATAAAATTTATAAAAACTGATCACACCAAAAACTAACTAATATCACGATTTTAAAGGCAAGCGCACCTATCGAACAGTAGTATAGTTTAGCGACAAGACCGAGTTATTGTACCCAAGGGAACCAAAAGTACTAATACTTACTTCCTTTCTATTATCTAGCCTAAAAATAAAAGAGGATTGGTTGAAACTAATTCTAAAGCTAACTAAAAGTGCACAAAAAGTAAATTGGGGAAAACTTTAGGGGAAAGCTGATTGATATGAGCAATACTTAAGGGAGAATCCACCTAGACTTCACTTGTTATTAACTTCTTGAACTAGATGATTTCTTCACTTGACTTGATCCGTAGAGATCCCTAACCTATGTTAATACCTCCGTCGAGGATAAGAATAACTAATCCTAGGTGGTTAATTAAAGTTTCTTTATTACTTAACACCCCTAGGTTGCATTAATTCGATCTATGGATCCCCTTATTAGGTTTGACCCTAATCCGGCAGATTTATGTCGCCTATGTCTAGGGTTGCATGCAACTCCGCTTAATTATGGTAGATCTACTCTTAAAACAGGGACTTTTACTCCTCTGCCTAAGCACATCAGTTTCTTGAAGTAATACCTAGGATTATTAAATTAAGAATGAAGAACAAATAATTAAGAACAATTCAAGTATTTATCATATAATTTAAGAATAAATAATAACAAGATCTGTCTTAGGTTTCATCCCCCTCAAGTATTTGAGAGGTTTAGTTCATTTAATAAAGAAAACATCTTAGAAGAAATAAGATAACAAAACATAAAGAACCTAAAACCCTTGAAGAAATTTAGGGAGATCTTCTGTCTTGATGTAGAATTCTGGCTTCTAGGATGAATCAATCGGCTTCCCTTGGAGTAATTCCTTGCTTTCACTCTTTGTGTTGGCAGAAATACCGTGCTCCTTTTTGGGAGAAAAGAGTACCCCCTAGAGTTGCCTCCTAGGGTCTTTATATAGAGCTTTGGGATGACTTTCTTAGCCTCTAAGTGTAACAACCTCAAAAGTACAGATATCGGAGAATAAGTAATCGGATATCCGCTTTTGGTAAACGGACTCGTAAATATTTATTAAAAATTATTTATGAATTTAGTCATGTGTTTAATTAGATTTTGATTAAGTAAATTTAGCTTAATTGAGAGCAATTAGGAAAAAGGACTAAATTGAATAAGGGATAAAAGTTTAATTATGGAATAGAAAAATATTAAAGGACTAAATTAGTGATTAAACCAAATGGGTGACATGTGTATGTTAGAAAATAAATACATGTGTGCTTATATTATTGGTACAAGTGTATATTAGATATATATTTACTTAATTATTAAGTAAAAGATATTTATTTATTTGTTGTTATTATTATTATTAATTTTGTAAATATTATAATTTGTTTAATAATAAGATGATGACAAGTGTATGGTATAAGATTAGTACATGTGTAAAATGTGTATATAGACACTTGTAAAATAATTATATATTTACTTGAAATTTAAGTAAAAGATATTTATTAATTAAATATTTTTTAAAGAGATTTTTGTATAATAAATAAATTAAAATAAAACAAATGGATGGTATTGATGAAATACATGTGTAATAAAATGTGTGTGTACAAGTGTAATTAAAATATTGGTTATTAAATAGATTTTTATAACAACAATTATTATTATAAATTAATATATATATATATGTGTGTGTAAAAGAAAAAGAAAAGAAACAAAACATGAAGAAAGAAACAGAGAGCAAACGTGAAACAGGGGAGAAAGAAGGAGAAAAAGAAAGGAAAGAAAGAAAAGGGAAAATTCAAGGTTTGAAGCTTTAAAGTTTAATTGGTAAGTCAATTAGGCCCTTTCCTTTTAATTTTGATGTTTTATAAGCTTTAGAATAAAGTTTTGATGAGTTTAAGTTGAGGTCTTTGAAGTTTTAAGGTTTTGAATATGGTTTATGTTAAATTAGAGAATGAATTAGGGGTTTAATTGAAAGAATTTTAAGTTAGAATTAGATAAATGATTTAGTAAGTTATAAGAAAACAGTTTTGGACAGCAACATAAGCTTAACTTTGAAAAATCACTAAAAATTGTAGGAACCAAATTAAAGGGTCAATAAGATATGAAATTAAAGATTGCTGAGTCTATTTTTAGATAAAAGAAACAGAACAAGCAAAGAAAGTCTGTAGATTGAGATATTTGTATTTTTGTAAGACTGGTTCAGGATGATTCCGAAATCCCCTGTTCTGTTTTGATAAAATCATTAAAAATTGTACAAAAATAGTTATGAGTTGTAATTTAATGTTTAGAATCCTCAGTGAGTCTAGTTTCAAGAGAAATAGACGAGAACATTATCCGAGTCCTGAGCTATGAGATAATTGAACTTTAGTACAGGAGGGTCGGAACTATCAGACAGTGAATCAGGGGTAAATTTGAGGAATAAACTGTATTAATTGGTAAAACTAAAAATTTTGGAAATTTTATGGTAGAAAGGTACATGAGTCTAGTTTCAGGAAAAATTAACGGAACTTGATTTGGAGTTTCGTATCTCCAAATATAAACAATTTAGTGACTGTTGCGCGGGTAGACAGCTTTAAAAGAATATATGAGTAAATAATAGGATTGTGTAAAAGAAAGTAGAATGAAGAGGAAGAATAGGAATTGAATAAAATTTTAATTATTTCAAATTTTAATGCTGTAATTAATAATGCAAATTATTATTATTTCCGTAGTAAATAAAGAATTCGAGACATCGAGCAAGGAAGGAAAAGAGAGAAACAAATGGGGAGTAAAAACGAGAAATCCAGGTTAGTATTACTATAATTCAAATTTGATTATTTGTTAACTTTTAAATTGATATGTATATAATAAGCAAATTGAGGTAAGTAAAAGAATAAATTGTGTGTGAATTAAATGGAAATTTCTGATAATATGGTTTGAATGAGAAGAATTAATGTGGTATTGAATTATATATGTTGGATTGAGAAATTGATATGAATGTGAACATTAGAAATTATAAATTGAATAATATTGAAATGAAGTATGAACATATATAAGCATTTGATAAAACATTGATTGGAAAGTGGAAATGTATTGAATTGAATACATGAGGAATTGTGATTGGAATGCCTTTGAATTGAATCAAATTGAATTGAATGTGATTGAGTAGAAATGTGACTTGGAAGTAAATAATGTGAATATGTGAATTTGAACTTGAATCCGAATGATTGTGATTCAGTTGAAAGTGGAAGTGAAATGAATAAGTGATTCCGATACCCTATTAACTAGTCGGGCTTAGTGGATATAGTTGGCATGCCATAGGATCGGAACAGTTCAGAGATTCTTCGACCTCGAGTCGATGAGGCACTTGGTGTGCCATAGATTTGCTTCGGATAGTTTCGATGAGGCTTTGGTAGCCACTTTGCTTCGGCTATGCCGATGAGGTACTTGGTGTGCCATAGATTTGCTTCGGATAGTTTCGATGAGGCTTTGGTAGCCACTTTGCTTCGGCTATGCCGATGAGGTACTAGGTGTGCCATAGAATTACTTCGAGCTATCCGATGAGGCTTTGGTAGCCACTTTACTTCGAACTATCCGATGAGGCGTTGGTCGCCATTCTGATATGTTTCATTAGATCCGTGTATCCGCCAGGGTCCGAGTCGAGTTAATAGGGGTAAATAAGTGAAATGATAAATTCTGAATGAATGTGATTGAGCTATTAAAAGAAATAAGAAAGTGAATTTAAGATATGAAATATAAAATGAGATTTGTGCAATGAGATTGAATGCTTAAATTAAAGATTCATGAAGTGTTCAAAGTTGGACTATGAATTGAAATATTATATGAGATTGAGAAATGAAATTAAAGTCCATAATTTGTGTGAAAATTATATAAATAAATAATAAGAGAATTTAATTGAAAAGAATCGTATAATTGGATTATATAATTGAGTGTGAATCTGGTATGTGAAAATGAAATTGTAATATGATATTTTGGATTATGAACTAAATGGGTAAGAATTGATTAAAGCAAAGTGATGATTTATGAAAACAATTAGTGAAATTGTTATAATGGAGAAAAGGCTTTGGTAAACTTAAATTGCAATAAAACTAATATTGAATAAAGTGATAAAAACTTAGTGAATTATATATGATATGAAATGAGCTAATGAATTGAGATGTGAAAAATTCGATGAAATTTGGGTAGTGATCTAATGTATAAGTTTCATGAAATACAAGTTTGAAATAAGGCTTATAATTATTAAGTAATTTGATTAAAAGTATGAAATAATTATTAAGTAATTGAAATATAAATTAATGTATCTAAGTTATTGTATAATTTGAATTATGGTAATACTACTGAGTATTCCCATACTCAGCGTACGGTTGTTTCCGTGCGCAGGTTAGGTAAAATTGAGGTTCAGTCAAGCATCCAAGTTAATCCCGATCTCAGCTCCAATTCGTGGTGATGTATCTATCTTTTGATATTGTGGCATGTACTAGGTTTAGTATGAGTCACTTGTAATTTTTATGTTTGAATACAAATATAGTTCTTATGTCTTGTATAATGTTTGTAATGAAATGAATGTCAATTGGGTTAGTGTTATATGAAAATGAGTGGGATATGAATTGTGTATTTGAGTGCAGGAGGGCCAAGGCTTGGTAGATAGCCTCACACGGCCTGAGTGGTTGGTTATACGGGCGTGTGACCAGACCGTGTAGAATTTGACAGATTCTTCCACAGGCTGAGCACACGGGCGTGCCTTAGCCGTGGGAAGCACACGGCCTGACTCCACGGGCGTGTGAAATAGCTTGTGGCCGTGTCGGGTAAGTCAGAATGTTCCACGGTTTCTAGCATGGGCGTGTGAAAGCCACACGGTTTAACAACACGGCCGTGCTAAAAGTCACACGGGCGTGTATGACTGTGACAGCCCAAATTTCAGTGGTGTCGGAACAGTGATTCGAGATCACTAAATCCGACAAATTAGTATAAAATATTATTAATTTAATGAGTATAAGTTAAATGTGAAGTTAGGGAAATAATTGAAATAGTGAATAGTATTTTAGAAATAAATATTAAATAATTGAGAAGTGAAAACGAGGTATCGAGACCTCAGGATATTAAAACGAGCCATAAATATTTTTATAAATATTTATGGAGTGTTAGTATGTTAGTATTAAAGTTTCGTTAAGAAATTTTAAGGTTTTGATGGTCAATTGAGTAAAAAGGACTGAATTGTAATAAATGCAAAATTTGCTAGAAGGATTAAATAGCTTAAGTGTTAAAAGAAAGAGGATTTAAAGGGAAATTAAGCCTAAAAGTGAATAGGTTGGACGGCAAGGGCAAGAAAATCAGCAGAAAAATAAGGGAAATAAGGGCAAAATTGGAAATTTTATAATTTTAACATATAAAATAAGGACAAAATTGAGAAATCTAGAGATCTCTTCATATTTCTCAGCCAAAACGCCATAGAAGGTCTGGAGAAAGCTGGTTTTTCATATTTTTACATCATGTGAGTTTGATTCTTGCTTTTTCTTGATAATTTTTATGTTTTTATGACTTTTACAACTAGGTCCACTTATAGAATTCATTAGTTTTTGATTTAGTGGGTGAAATTGGAAGTTACCCTAGCTGGTTAAGGGAATTTTATGATGAATTATTATGAAATTTAAGTTCTAATTTCATATTAAGGTGGCTTTATTAAGTGATTTTGATAGAAAATGGTATTTAGGACCTAATTGTGAAAAAGTTGTGAATTAGAGGTTAGTGTTGAAATTCAGAATATAAAAGGTTGTGAAATAGTTTATAATGATAAAATAAAGTGTTAATTGAGAAAAATTAGTTCAATTGATGGGTGAATTGAGCAGGGACTAAATTGTAAAAACTGTAAATTTTGGGGTAAAAGTGCAATTTCGAGAGTTGAACTGCATAAATTGTGAATTGAAATAGAAATAAAATAAATGCTAATGAGTGAAAATATTTTGCATTTATAGACCAAGAAATCGAAGCAAGTCGAGGAAAGGAGAAAATAACCGAATAATTCCCGAATTTCTACAACTTTTGTGAATCAGCCCAGGTAAGTTCATGTGGCTGAATTTTAATGATCATTGTTAATATTATGAATTTTGTAATATGTTATATGATGTGCATGTGACAAAAGTATGTGATAAGATTATAAACAATGTAAAAGTATGAAATTGTAGGAAACTATCGGATTGAGTACCTTTGTCTCATGATACGTGACGAATTGACGGAAAAAGACCATGGTTGGACCATGGCAACAAATGATAAGTGGTTTTCGTATAAGACCATAGCTGGGCTATGGCATCGGAAACAAATGATAAGAAATTCCCGTATAAGACCATAGCTGGGCTATGGCATCGGTGAAGTGTGCCAAGTGATTTTCGTATAAGACCATAGCTGGGCTATGGCATCGGAGAAAAGTGATATGTGACCCGTGTAAGACCATATCCGGGATATGGCCTCGGTATGATATGTGATCCGTGTAAGACCATGGCTGGGCTATGGCTTCGGAAAAAGGAAATGTGATTATGTGTAAATCCATAGTTCTACTATGGTATAAAGAAGGCAATGTACTCAATTCCGTATAGTTCCTAATTTGTGAAGAAGTGTTAAATAGTAAACGGGCCCAAAAAGGATGAATTTCAAGTATGGACATTATTGAATGATACTAAGTAAAATTGATTTGATTTGTGAATGACAGGAGATAGTAGTGAAATGTAAACTATGTGAATGATTTATTAATTTGGTAAGTTTACTTTCCAAGCCTATGAACTTACTAAGCTTTCATAAGCTTACTTGATTGTGTTTGACATGTGTTGTAGATTAACGTGAGTTCGGAGGATCGGATCATCACGAGGAATCACACTATCCTGACTTATTCCGGTAGTTTTTGGGTTATTATCTTTTGGTTTATATGGCATGTATAGCAATATACTCATGTTGTGTAATTAATCTTGCGATATGGTTATGGTTGGATTGAGAAAATGCCTGATAATGATTAGTCCTTGGAAGGGTTAATTTAGATCATGTATGAGACCATGTATGTTCAAAGTGATAATAGTTCATGAATTTTCATAGAAAAGTGAAAATTTGTCATAAAACAGAATGTTGTAACAGCAGTGATGTGAGTTTGAAAAATCACTAAAAATAGTAGAAAATGAATTAGGAGATGAGTTAAATATGGAATGGAAGCTTATTGTGTCTACTTTCATATGAAAGAAGCTAAACAGGTAAAGGAGCTATATGTTATGAGGTACTTGAGTTTTAGTGAAACAGGCCCAGAGTGATCTCTGGATCCCCTGTTCCAACTTTGAAAATTCATCATAAATTGAAAAAAAATAATTATGAGGTGTACTTTATATGTTTAGAATCCTTATTGAGTCTATTTTTAATAGAAATAAACATCATATTCGTGTGAATTTTGTACAGAGAGAAAAGTGGTTCGTAGTAAGTAGAGGTCAGTCCAGTCAAGATTTGAAACAGGGGTAACTTTAACTAATAAACTGTACTAATTGGCCCAGCCAAAAATTCTAGGAAAAAAATTAGTAGATAGATATATGAGTCTAGTTTCAGGGAAAATTTACGGATATTGATTTCGAGTTTCGTAACTCGAGATATGATTTTTTAAGCGACCATGACGCAGAAATACAGTTTGCTGCGAAAATGAAATTAGTTGTTATAAAATTCAAAAAGTGATGAAACAAGTTTGGTAACACCTCAAGCTCGACTCCGGAGACGGTCTCGGGTAAGAGGATGTTACAGTGACGATGCTTTTCATGAAAAATTTTCTAAGTCACGACTTGTTAGGATTCGAGTCCTAACCATCCGAGATGTATGTAAATAGTCCGAAAACAGTTAATATGAACGTTTATACAATAAATTACACAATATTTTAGATTCATTTCCGATCAAGTTCTGTAAAGTTCTGTTAAGTCCGGTAATGCTCTGTACTTGATTCCGGCGACGGTCTCGGGTATAGGGTGTTACACTAAGTATCCAAATCCGAGTGAAATTACACTTCCTCACGACAGGGACACGTCCGTGTTACACGCCCATGTGCCACGCCCGTGTGGTTTCGATAAGGGCCGTGTTCGGGCCTGTTGAGGTGGCACGACCGTGTAGCCTGGCCGTGCTTGTCGGGGCTGGGCCGTGTTGAACCTTGTGTGGCACGGCCGTGTGCCACGGCCATGTGGCGACTTCTTGGGCCGTGTCGTTTTCACATTTTGGCCCATTTTCTTCATTTTCGGTCTGTTTTTCATTCTTTTCTCTTCCCTGTTCTCCTAAGTATACAACATGAAATAGAAGGATTAAGAGCACCAATTCTCACAAAATTAATAATAATTCATCCAGAAATTAGGCTAAACATGAGGTAAAAATATGTATAATTTATCGTTTATCATCCAACTTCTAAGATGTTTTCTTAATTATATGATAAATACTTGATTTATTCTTAATTATGTTTATTAATTTTTGTGTTGATATTTTAGGATATTAATTCAAGTTGAATGTGCTTATTCAGTGGAGCAAAAATCCCTGTTTAAGAGTAGATCTAACGTAATTAAGCGGAGTTGATTGCAATCCTAGAGATAGGTCGACATAAATCTGCCGGATCAGAGTCAAATCTAATAGGGGAATCCATTGACCTAATTAATGCGATAATAGGGGTTTTAATTAGATAGAAATTTCAATTAATCAACCCAGAGTCAGTTGTTTTTAGTCTCGAGAGAGATAATTACATAAATTAGGGATTCCTACAGATCAAGTCAAGTGAATAAATCATCTAATTCAGAGTCAAGTAATAAGTGAAGTCTAGGTGGATTCTTCCTTGGGTATTGTCCTTCTCATCGATTTCTCAAAGTTATTTTCCCAATTCACTCTTGTGCATTCTTAGTTAGTTAGTTAATTTTAGTTAAAACAAATCACATTTATTTTTAGGATAGATAATAAAAAGAAAGTTAATACTAGTACTTTTAGTCCTTGTGGGTTCGACATACCGGTCTTGCCATAAGCTATACTGCTGTTCGATAGGTGTGCTTGCCTTTATCGTGATAATAGTTTAGTTTTGCGGTACAATCACATCACATCACACTCTCAGCTATGATAGTTAGTGAGTTTGAAGAACAGCTTCAAGGATTATTGGAAGATTTTGTTGATATTTTTCAAGTGCCAAAAGGGTTACCACCAAATTGACTGCAATATCATAAAATTCCTTTGAAGGATGAAGGAGTTGTGATAAAAATTTGACCCTATAGATACCCAGCCATTAAAAAAAGTGAGATGGAAAAAATTATTCAAGAGATGCTCTAAGCTAGGATAATTAGAGACAGCAATAGTTTTTTTGCTTCTTCTATAGTGATGTTAAAAAAGAAGGATGGAAACTGGAGGTTGTACGTTAACTATAACCAATTAAATCAGCATATAATCAATGATAAGTTCCCCATTCCCATAATTGAGGAATTGCTAGAAGAGTTGGGGGAAGCTTGGTGTTTCCAAACTAGATTTGAAGTCAGGATATCATCAAATTTGAATGTGGGAACCAAATATACATAAAACAGCTTTCATAGTTCATACGAACTCACCTCGACAATTAGGGTCGTAGAACTGTAATCCAAACTAGTCCGAAGCTTTAACTTTTTCCTCAATTTAAGTCCAATTGTGGTTTATCTTGATCTAAATAAATAATTTCAATCAAATAAGTACTTCTAGTATTCAATTTAATCCACGAGTTCATTTTTATGCAAAATTATAAAATTGCACTGAATACTTTAACTTCTCACAATTTAGTCATTAAACTCATAACTTAAAATCAAACTACTTTAACCTAAACCCAACTTAACCCATGTTGCAAGGGACCTTAAAGTAACTTATATTTATCAAAAATTTATAAAAAAACCCATGGATTTATACCTTTAACAATTTAATCCCTATTTGTAATTTCATCAAAAATCACTTAACAAAACATGTTTATGTTACAACAAAGATTAATAATCTATCAACTAACATCAAAACCCATTCAAAAACATCCATGGTAAGTCCATCAACCTTTAAAAATTTTGCAAATTAATCCTCAAACTAGCTAGACTAAGTTAAAACGAACTAAAAAACATAAAAAAAATAAAAATGGAACCAAAATCACTTACGATGCAAGCATCTAAGTTGGCCGAACCTTTGAACCCTAAAATGGTTATTCTTTCCTTCAATTTTCGGTGGAGAAGAATGTTAGAAAAGATGAAATTTATTTACTCAATTACAATTTGAACCTTTAAAAACTATCAACATTTTAATAAAACATTATCCGTGCACATCCACTAACACTTTAAATGGTATATTTACTATTCAAGTCATTTAGTTTAAGATTTCATGGCCATTTGACCTTTCTAACTAATAGAACCCAACTTTTACACCTTTTATGATTTAGTCCTTTTCACCTAATTAACCATTTAAATATCAAAGTTTCTTAACAAAATTTTAATAATACCTTAACATAATCACATAGACATTAAATAAATAACAAAATAATAATTCAATCTTCGAATTTGTGGTCCCGAAACCAATATTTTTGACATCACTCAAAATAAGCACTTACAATATGTAAGTTTAGAGCATGAATTTATGACATTTAGTTTGAGTTGATTTGGATGTTAACTTATGGTACCAACGAGGGTACATTGGTTAGACATTTAAATTAAGTGATATGTGTGTTTTGACATGTAATAGGGCTTGAATGTTGATTTGATAACTTGGTTTATTTTGAGTTTATGACAAGCTTATAAGTGTCTTAATATCCTTAGTTGACGAATGCAAATGAAAGTGAAAATATATGGTATGTGACATTAATATATGCTTTGAAATGATTATTTGGTATATGTGATGTATGCTTAAGGAATGAACTTAAAATGTCAAATTGAGCCAAGTTGAGGTGTTAAATTATGGTGTCAATTATAGGTATATTGGTTAGGCACCTAAGTTAGTTGATTTTAATATGGTTTTGGTGTGTTTTAAAGTGTTTTGGTCATGTGAAAATGATTGGAATGGTAAGGTTTGTCATGAAACAAAAGGTCAATGCTTTGGCTTGTTTTAAATTCATTTTGAAAAGCACATGGCTTGGGACACGGGCTGTCACACGGCTGGGAGCCACACGCGGCTACCCCACACAGTTGTGTGTCATTATTGTTTTTAGTGCAGGTTTCACACGGTCTGAGACACGGCCTGAGACACAGCTATGTGTCTCAAGTCAATATGTAACACGGTCTAGCACACAACCTAAGATACTGTCATGTCACCCAACATTGACTGCTCACACAGCCTGGGCTATGTCACACGGCCTTGTGACCCCCGTTTTAGAAGTTTTCAAGTTTTTCCTAAATTTTTTGATTTGTTTCGATTTGATCCCAGACTGTTTTTAGGGCCCGTAAACTCGAATTAAGGCCCATAAGTGTATTTTTGCCATGATTAGATTCAATTAGTATATGTTAGTATTTAATTTGTATAATTATTTCTGTTGTGAAGTTAAATGTTCTACTTTTCTCGATAATACTTTGTACGGGTTAGGGGTATTACATCATCGATGTCCTTCAACTCTGGATGCATCTCTAGATGGGGACCCGAAATAAGGTTGCTATACCCAGCCTCACCATAGTGAATATTTTCGGCCTATTTCGATGTCTCTTGATAACCTGACTATTCAACTCATCCGATATTAAGATCAAAGTCAAATGTGTATTATTGACTTATTGGAGTGATATTTTCAATGGGCTCTACATCGACTAACTCCACAAACAACTCAATTGGTTCGATGTTGACGTTCCCAATGGAGAATAAATTGTGATCATAGTGCCAAACTCATTATCATCTACAACTTTCATCTCCTTATATTTGCACGAATTCCAAGAAAATGGAAATTTTTAGATTAGTCTAGACATCTTCCTCCTTCAGCAAAAAGTTATTTTGGCACTAATATGTTTTTTTTCATTTCTTCGACCTTTATATTCTTATTAAATCTCATCCCAACTTTGTGACGAGCTTCAAATACAACACCAACTGTTGTTTGTAAAATTACTTCTTCGAATTTAACGTATAAAATTGATTATCCATCTTTAATACAATCTATCTTCTTCTACTAAACACAAATCTTTCCCTTTTTTTTTCTCTCTCTTTAACAGATTAAGAAAACTTCAACAAAAACCAAAACAAATACAAATTTAGCTGAACTGGTGGGGTATGTATATTGTGTCTAAAACCGGTGTTGCCTAACAGCGCAACAACACTCAAAACACTTTAAATTTCTCTGACTTCGATGCCTGGTAGCACAAAAAAAAAATAATTTTTTAACTATCTAACCCTGGTGTCGCCAGACAACATAATGACACAAAAAAATAACTTTTTCAACTATCTGACGCCAATGCTGCCAAACAACACGACACCACAAAAAAATTATTTTTTTACTTGTCAGCACTGGTGTCACCAGATAGCTCAATGACATAAAAAAGATTATTGATAATTTTTTAATCTGACAAAATAACTTTTTTAAAATTTCTCTAGTGCCACCTAAGAGATCGACACCACCTATTAAAATTTTTTTTTCTTTTTTTCCCCCCTAGGTACATGTATTTCAAAAAATATATACCACATCCAAAAAATTTATTATTTTAAAAATACATTAATTGAGCCATCATTAGGAGACGGAGCCATCGGTGGGTCTGACGGCACCGATGAACCCTGAAAATTTTATCATTTTACGTGTATTTTTATAAATAAAATTTTTTTAGTCATTTTCGAAAAAAAAACAAAGACACTTGATTCTACCCATATCCGAAGGTAATACTGGCTGAAACTTGACTCTGTTTCATTTTATGTTGCAGTGATGAATATAGTGTGTTAATGATGCCCAAAGTAGACGATGTTTTAGGTCCTATCTTCATCAAGCACTTGATGTACCAAAGGGTAATGGCGAAAGCCACTGGGACCGCCCTATGACATTCACACTTGTAGACCACAGTGCCCTTCTTCAGAGAGTCAGATACAGAGATGCCTATCTACTGGCTGCTGCATTTATAAATACGAAGGGCTACTATGAAGGTAACAGAAAGTTAACACTAGCTGGCAACACAACCAAGCTATTTCTTAATTGTTTTCTAGCGCTTTCACTATCTAGATACTGATTTCCCCTAACTAGTTACGTCTTTTTTGTCGTGTTCATGTCATGCTTTGCTTTTCTACCAGAAAATGGTAGTATTAAGATAAATAAAGAGTAATATATTAGCATGGTTTAAAATTCCATCCAGCCTTGTGTTTCAGCCATGGGCTTATGGTTTGTTTAATTGACCTATTTGATCATTTAAAGCAACCACTATTTCAACCTACAATTTGTTGATAATTGGTATTCGTCAATTGAGAATTAAGGAGTTAGTGGAAACTTTCTCTTCGAGTTTGTTGATATCCTCCAGGCATGGGCATCAGGAGAGAGACAACCCCAAAGAACTTGGTAGTTCATATGGAACTATTAACCAGAAAATTTGATGGTACAATACTTAGGTGTATGTAGGTCTTTGAATAAATTAATAGCATCCAGTCTCCAAAGATTGAGCATGCATTGAAAAGTCAGTGCTAAGAGAACCAAAAGCCAGGAGGCCATCCATTGTATCGTTAACACACATACCTCACTTTCCATCTCTGATCTTTGAATTCATTTCACAGTACTGTCATCATCTTCCTCTCTCTCACATGATTTCCTTATCTTCCTTTAGCTCAAACTTCTTGATAATTACGTAGCAACTGCATCATTTCATTTGTTTTTCCTGTGCTAATAAAGCTAACATCTTGTAGGAAGTGGAACTGAAAACGCTCCTTAGAGATATGAACATAAAAAACTTAATGGGTAATCTACATAGATCATCCAACTAGGGTTTATTTTTTTATTACTCAATTATATATATTTTTCTAATTTTTTACCTAATTATGAAATATTTTTTATAACCAATTATGAATTTTTTAAATTTATCATTTAACCAATGGTGATTATTTTAGTTCATCCATTTCTATTAATTGCACCCAAAAAAATGGGAGAATTGTAGAGAGGGGTTTGGTTTGGGTTGGTCTAATGACTCTAATCTTCTAAAAGTTGAATTTTCTTTTTACTAGTAAAATATGCTGCGCTATTCAGAGCTTGTCATTTTGAGACGTCTGGTGGGAGAATCCAGTGTTGAAGGAGATGATGGTGCTGTTGCTGATTGAATCGAGGATGATGTTAATGTTGTTGTTAATGATAAAGTGGACGGTGGTGATGAGGACAGATCATCATCTCCTTCCCTTAGCTTTCTATTGTTGATTCCTCTTCCTCTTGTTCTTGTTCCTTCTTTCTGAGGTTGTGTAATCTATTATGCGTTTTGATATCTGATAATTTCACTATAAAATTCTCTGCCCCTTCCTCTTAAGCATCTGTTCATCAACAATTTCCAGATCCATTATTTTCTTGAACCGAAATTTTTCAATGATTCAAGGCCATGAAAGTTGCTAAAAGAATACCTAATAATTTAATATTAAATTTATATTTTTAGAATTTTTAAAATTAAAATTAAATTGAAATTATTCATAAATTTAAGAATTAACTTTTTAAAATCGTGATTAAATTTACATAATATTTAAACATTGAAACTTTCAGGTTAGTGTAATTAAAGAAAATGAGCTAAATAAAATAGTTTAAATTAATTAGATGATGAATTAAAAAAATTCAAATGAGATAAAAAAAAGGAATAAATTCATAGTTGAATAACTCACTTTAAAAATATATATATAAATTGAGTGATGAAAAAAAAAAAGAGGTCATAATTGGATGTGTAATTTATTCAAACATTGTTGGGTTTTGGTTTTTTCTTTTTTCTCGATGGACGGGAAGCAGCATTAAAATCATCAGTAAACATGAATTGACAACTGAACTTTGAACAAAGGTTGGAAATGAAAACAAAAATTAAGAGAGGGAGAAAAAGACAGAAACAAACTTATTATGTTCTCCAAGTAGTCCAAAATAACGCATTGAAATTCTCAAAGAGAAAGGAAATGAGCTAACTAGTTACTACTAGCATAAATTATTTAATTTTTGAAATAGATCCCAATAATTGCATTGCAGTGCCCCTTCTGCCCTCTGATGAGTGATGAGCAACAGTCAATATTAGGAAATGAGGTACGAACCCTATGTTCCTCTACTACACAGTCTAGGCATACTACAGTATTGATATCCAGAGATGAGAGCTGAGAAGCCCCCACCTGCCATGCCGCCCTATCTTACCACCTGTTAGCCCCTTATGATACATCTATGTCCATAGCCTTTGTTAAGCTTTTTCTCTATTCATACTCCTCTCTCTCTCTTAGCTGTCCTCGTGATCTTGTTACTGTTCTGCGAGGTGGGTTATGTCTTTATGAACCTCTTCATTCAACGGTTCAAGCCCCATCTACTTTTTTTCCTTCTCTCGTTTGATTAACACCAACCTCCTCATTCTTCAACCCTTTATAAATATCTGTATAATCTGCAGCTGCATCACCACCATCTTTTCTTTTTGGTTTTTTTTTTTTCTACTTCCTTTTGAATAAAGAATCGGTTATTTATGTTTTCCTTCCTTAGGTATTTTTCTTCATACATTTTCTACAGCTTCAGTCTTTTTTTCTTTAAATCTTGTAGTTCACCCCATTTCCTTATAAACTTTTGAAATGCTTGTTTGCAGCTCCGTTAGCAGTCTAGCATGTACATAAAATCTTCAGTTCTTATGTTGTTTTAAGCTTTTGAGCTGTATTTCCAATCTTCAAATCATTGCCATCAAGAATAAGGAAGAATATCCAGCAAGTTTTCCATGTGTTATTAGTTCTTACGTTTATAAATACAAAGTTGGCTATTTCCTTATAGTGCAAGTTCCTAAGGAGAAGTCTACAAGGGAAAAAGTGAAGCTGCCAGCATGATCTATCTTCGGTTAGTAAGATGCGGATGCTATATTGCTAACCCTAGCTAGGTCATGCTGCGACAGCCTCACTCCTTCCTACTTGGGGCCCAATATTTTCCAAAGATCTCAACTCTATGGTCCAAAGCCAGAAAAAGAGGAGACAAGCATAAGGGTAACTCTAACGCGAAACCGTATGGAAGTATATTCCTTTTTCTTTGTCTTTTTTGTTTTGGCAAGGTTCAATCATGCGTTTCTAACTTTTTATCTTTCAGTTTTTAGCATAGCCAGCTGACAGCCATGTGTTTGGCTAGAAGCTTTGTGTTCGGTTCCTCTATTTGTATTGGATATATTTGCATTACCATTTGGGAATGTCATTATACTCATGTTCTAAGTTTCTAAGCTTCAAGCCAAATGAAGTTACTCGTTCGTCCCAGTTGAGCCTGCCACTCTCCCTCCTAAAAGGAAGAAATTCTAGGAATTGGGCAACGCTTCTTTTTATTCTGATATTTTTTTAACCATCTGTTTGGTGAAGAAGTGATTATATTATATACTGTTCCTGGATCTGAAATGTTATCATTCTGAGGATGTTAGCGTGAAGAATTTATGTTCCTACCTCTGTAATTTTTAATCGGCCATCCTTCATCTGTCGTGCATTAAATGCTTGTAAGCAAAATGTAAACTGTACCTTGGAAATTAAAGCTATGTTGATTCTCTGCGTTTTTTCGTTAGAAGATTTGTTATTTCTTATAAATGTTGTATGAAGTTTATAATGTTGATGTTTCTTTCATATTCAGGCAATGTAGGATAGAGAAGCTGGGATTTTTGGAATGATTCAGAAAATGCAGTAATCTTCTTTTAGAAAAATGAAACTCAAAATGTTTTTGTAATCTTGAATGTCCTTTTTAATTGCTTATGATAATAAAATAATGTTGAATTTGGCTGTTCAGGTTTTTTGAAGAATATTTTCTGAGAGGGTATAAATATATAGAGCTGTTCAAACGGTTGGGTTTGTTTGGTTATTAATGGAATTATTATTTCATTTAATATATAAAAATTACTTTTTTATTGTTCACTGTTTTTAATATTTCAAAATTTTTTGAATGAAGGTAAAAATAATGTATAAGAGATGAAAAAGGGTACATTAATTTTGGAATCTTATAAAATAAAAAGATGGAAAGTAAAGAAAAAAAATAAATAAATAGAAATTAAAATAAATTAAATATATTTAAATCTTGATAGATATCTATTAAATAAAATATTGTAAGAAAAAAATTATTTTGAAAGATTTTTGAAGGAAAAAAGTGAGTGTATCTATAATTTGTGTAATATTGAAGGAAAAATTATTTTATTGGTGATCTTATTAGGAAAATTTAACGGGATAATTATATAGTCTGGCTGATCACTTTTATTATTGATGTCATTATAATCTCTTTCAGAGATTTAGTAATGTTTAGGTTTTTTTTTGGTGCACTTACTCTGCTATATAATTATATATAAGAATTTTTTTTATGAGAATTTTTGCTTTTATAATTTGTAATGACTTCTGGTTTAAATTATTATCACCTAATTCTTTTTGGAGTTACTATTTTTAGCTTAATGTCGACAAAATTATCGAATTAAAATAATAATAATAAATTATATTAAAATTAATTCCTTAATATGTTTAAAACATATAATAATATAATAAAACTCAATTAAATATATTTCGAACTTAGATTTTGAACTTTTTTTGAGCATTTACTCATTTTTTGTTGTGGTGGAACAATTTGAATATATACACATATATTAAAGTTTAAAAATGAGAAATATTTAGTTTTTAATATATTAACTCGATGCGTACAATATGTAAATTAACATAATTTTATGTTGAAATAGAAAGTTTAGTACTTATAAGTAATGGTTTAGGTATTAAATAGAAACGTTAAATCAATATTTTTTCTAAATCGTTATGTGTATAAATAGCAAGTTTTTATAAAAGTTTTTCAAACTCAATTAATAAAATATTGAGATATAAGCTCATCGGCTTTAATAATGTGAATTGTCTTAATTGCATGATTTAAAATTAGTTATTTAAATAAGCAATCTTACAAATGATATGTTGCAAGTTGATAACACATACCTCATTATTTTGTATATGCATCTGCCAAAATCATAAAATATCAAAACCATTCACATGGTTGATGAATGGACCTATATTCATTTCAGAAATGCAAGACATTAAATCTCAACTTTAGCTAATGAATTTCTAAGAATTAATTTTCATTGAGAACAAGCAACAAATGTGAATTATTTAAATTAAAGAATTTTCTGATTCTTTAATGAATGTCCATATGAATTCTCAATTAATTTTCGCATAATATATGATCCAAGATGGTCTAATTGGTCACGCCAAGTAGTAAATGCATGTGTATCAGTAAACTTTTGGTTTACTTTAATATGAATTTTAATTGTACTAATAGTGTTAATATAAATTGTGACAAATTGATAATTTTACTGACATTCCTTTTACTTTGTATCCACATATAAGTACTATTGTGACATTTACTATCGAAAATATCTAAATCAATGTGAAGTTTATAGTTCCACTAAGTTAACAAAATAAATATAATTTACAAACAATTATATACAATATTCGTTTTAGGGAATATGACAAAATCTTCAAATATATATATAAAAAAAAGATTATAAAATTATTTTCCATGTCTACAATAGGTATATAACCAATGACTTTTTATACATAAGTTTCTCTCTTGCAAGTTCTCATCAGTAATATTTTTTCACGTAATTTTAATTAAGAACTTATTCTGAATACTATAGAGTTATACTCACAGTTTAAGAAAAAGATTTGCAACTTCAAGTACATCCAACCATAACAAGCTTTAGATAGAATTACCATATTCTATTGCTCATATGTAGATTTTCACAATCAAATATTTTGCTTTCAACCCGTTAATGGGGATGATGACAAAAGATCACAAAGATAATCACAATCAAATAAATTTAATAACAAAAATAATCAATAACTTAATCCTCCCTTGATTCATATGAAATATAATTTTTTCTAATTCACAATATCAATATGATATCAGTTATAATGAATATCTTTTAAAACTAATACATTAACCATAACAAATTTTGTACTTTTTAAATATTGATGTATTAACTCTTTTGGAGCTTTCGACTAATTTTGTACTATCAAATATTGGAATAATATTTGTTTGTTTCAAAGCCAAATAAGATAAATATTTTCTATATGTAATGATAGAATTCATTATGTAACACCCCCTAACCCTAAACTGTCGTCAGAACAGGGTTACGGGGCATTACCAGACATATCAGATCAATTACGAAATTTAATGACTTATCCAATGTATAATCATAAACATTTTATTCAAAATTTTCAAACCAATCCAATACTTTCTCCTTTAATCCAACACAAGTTTTCATATCAAATAAGTCATTTCATAAACTTAACATTTGTAACACCCCTAACCCGTATCCGTCGCCGGACTAAGGTTAGAAGCATTTTCGGACAATTTAGAACTTTTACAAACATTACACATTCACAACATCCTATCATAAACATATGTCATCATAAAGTCCCGTATGAAGGTCTCCGAGACCTTAAACATGCATTAGAAGAAAGTCGGGACTAAACCAAACACTTAGAAAGTCTTGGAAGATTTATGAAAATTTTCCTTTTAAAACAGGGCACACGCCCGTGTGGCTAGGCCGTGTACTTCACACGACCGTGCCACTCAATACACCTTAGCCCGTGTGCAACACTGACTAGTGTCACACGGCCACTAGACATACGCATGTGTCTAGCCCGTGTGTAAACCTGAGTTGGCCACACGGTCACCAAACACGTCCGTGTGTCCAGTTCGTGTGCGATACTAACCATTTTAACTATAAAACAGGGAACGTACGATCGAGACACACGCCCGTGTGCTCTGACCATGTGGCATAAAATAGGCCATTTGAAAAGCCAACTTTGCCACCCTATTTGGGTCATCCTTACAAGCCAAAATCAAAGCATTTTATGCAACCATTTCTCATCCGAATCACAACCAAAACATTCATCAATATAACCAATCATTTCATGCACATATTCATACTAAACCCATCCACATCACAAGCTAAAACATTTCCAAACTATATGGTTCATAACACATTCACATCACCTTTCAAATCATATCAAATCTTACCAATTCCACAACCAAGCATGAATCAAAATGACCATTTCATAATTGGGCATATATGCAACTTAACACATACCAATTTGTATAGTAAAGCATATATCAAATTAAGCACACTTCATCCATTTGTTAGCCATATCATATGGCATAATTCATTTACAACTCAAAACATATCTCATAGACTTCTAGCCTATACAGGCCATAATTTAACACATACACTTTCAAAATGTATGAAAACAAGGTTTGATTGTGTGGTGATAATCCTTGACAATTCCCGAGCTTCCGTAGCAACGATATCTATAAAAAAGTTGAAAAACACACAGAGTAAGCTACAAGAGCTTAGTAAGCCAAATACAAATAAATAAATCAAATAACATATTCATAACTCAAATTATTCAAGTATCTCATGGCAAAACACAATTATAAATCCACATTTTTCATATACTTCATATGATCGTATATCACTTGAATTTAGCACATTATGTTCTCATCTCACTTGTATATATCCATCGTAAGTTCATAAATGAACATATATCACTTTTCAATCTTACTCATAGTATGCATTTCATATGTACCAGAATCAGATGCACATTCTTATAATTAGTCATTTCCCAAAATGTCAGTTGAACGTATTCGAAATTCAATACGTTACTCGAATAACTCAGAATCTCATACAATGCCGACGTCTCAGATGTGGTCTTACATGTAGTCAATATCGATGCCACTGTCCCAAACAGAGTCTTACACGAAATAGAATACGATGTCGATGTCCCAAACATGGTCTTACACGTAATCTCTAATCAAAGCCTGTGTCCCAAACACGATCTTAACGATATCTCAAATCGAAGCCAACGTCCCAGACATGGTCTTACACGAAATCCTATTTTAGAATTCTATAATTCGTACGAGCTTTTCAGACATTATTTCACCACCGAACTTTTTCTAATTTCACAATTACAACTCAAATAATCATATATGACAATTCATTCACATATATAAAATAATAATTCAATTTAACCACATTTGTTTGTATATCGACTTACCTCGTACGGATTCAGGCGGATATAAACAACTACTCAATCACTTTCAACTTTCCCCGATCTAATTCTGTTCTTTTTGGTTATTGATCTATACACATTAAAATTTAACTCATTCAAACTCAATTTCATCCAAATCAATACAAATACACATATTTAGGGCATTTTACAAAATAACCCTCATATTTTTACATTTTTGACATTCAAGTCCTTATTTCATAAAACACAAAATTTACAAAATCTCACATTTCACATTTTAGTCCACCAAAAATTCATTTTCACAATTTAGCCCATAATAGCTAAATTTACCAAAAATTCAAAGACAAAGCATTATAATCTCACACATAACTTCTATATAACATCAAAAATCATCTCATATCTCATATTATCATCAATGACACATTCCATAATCTTCATCAAAATTAGAAATTGATGCATGGGCTTTGTACTAGACTAAGCAACGATTACAGAAACGTAGAAATTATAAAAAAAATAACTAAAATACATACCTTAATTTAGCCTTGTTAATGGCCAAATGAAAGAAAGCATGAAACCTAATTTTTCTTGTGAAATTCAGCAACCAAGATGGACATAATGGCCATATTTTATGTTTTGTTTAATTATAAAACATTTTAATTATCAAATTCCAATATTAACCTTTCATTAAAACATAAAAATTCATATAGTGGATGGCCATTGTTGTCCACTACTAATTCAAATGGCATAATCACATTACGAGGACCTCATATAAATAAAGACATAGAAATTCAATGCTTTAACAAATGGAAAGCGAATTTTGCATTTTCTGCGATTAGGTCATTTTTATCAAAATTAAGCACAGAAACAGACAAATTAATTTGCAAAAATTTCACACATGCTAAATCTCATACTGCAAACACAAAAATAGTATTAAATTATTTTTCATACTCGAATATGTGGTCCCAAAACCACTATTCTGACTAGGGTCTAAACCGGGCTGTTACATGTTCATAAATAGGATCTATGTAATTTTTCGAATTCACATCATGGAAATATTACAACCATCTTTCAAAATGACCAATACAAACATCCTAGGTACATGGTTTTTACCAAAAAGAAACTTTTATCACCAGATTTTGAGTTCGGGATCAATTTAGATGCTGGACCGAAACTTTTGACTTCAACTAACTTGCGCACAGAAAAAACTCGTACACTGAGTATATACACTCAATGGTATTACTATAATTCAAATTCATGATATTATACAATAAAATATGTATATTTAATTTATGCCTATAATTTTTCAATAACCATTTCATACATTAAATTAACTTGTTTCAATAATAATAACTATCTCAAAGCATGTATTCAATTGAATTTATACATTATTTCACTATCTCAAATTCATTTCATATGTCACATCTCATTTCAATAACTCATTCCATTTCATATATTTATTAAATTTTACCATATTAATCCTTCAAATTATCAAAATATACTTTAACATTATATATATTAACAATAGCTATCTTAGATAGCTTTTCTTTACTTATTTCATTCAACATTTCTCTATATCATAACCATTTCATGAACCCATGGTTCAAACATTTTGTTTTCAAATCTTAATGTAATATCTCATTCCAATTCATATATAAGATCATTTGGTTTATCAATTCATTCAATATCAATTCTAATTTCCAATTCGTTCATTTACCTCTATTAACTTGACTCGGACTTTGGCGGATACGCGGATCCAACCTAAACACACTAGTACGGCACCTAGTGTCTTATCGGCCAAGCCGGAGTAAATTAGTATCCAATATCCCATCAAATCTATCCGAAGTAATATAATGACACCCAGTGTCTCATCGACTAAAGGTCAAAGTATCCCTGAACACTTTCAATCCTATGGCATGCCAACTATATCCGACCTAGCCTGACTAGTTAATAGCGTTTTCAAATCACTTTTCTATTTCAAATTCACTTTCAATTCAATACACAATTCACATATTCACACATATTCATAATTTAATTCACTTTTATTCAATTCATATTTTCAATTCATTTTCCAATCAAATTCAAATCACTATTACTTTTCAATCAATTACATTTCAAATAATCACATATTTTATTCATTCAATTCAATTTGATTCAATTCAAATCACTTTTAGTTTCCAATCAATATACTTTCAAATATTCACATAATTCATAATTCAATTACTTAATTAAAATCACTTTTAATGTCCAATTTGTTTACCTTCAATTTCAATAGCCATAAACACTTTTGAATCAATTTCATTCAAATCAATATCATCATTTCAATTACTTACCTAATTTTATTTACCATGCATTTTAATTAAAATTTAACATTTAATAATAAAAAAATTTGGAATTATAGTAATACAAACCGTAGTTTTCGAGTCAATCCTCGTCCACTTTCTCTTTTCCCTTTTTGGCCGATGTCTCTGGCACAATATTAGCTATGAAAATTAATTTAAATTTACAATCATCAATAAAATATCAATTTACATCAATTACTTTAATTTTCTATTCAACTTTTGCCTTAATTCCTCGTCCACTTTCTCTTTTCCCTTTTTGGCCGATATCTCCGGCACGACATTTGCCACATTCGACACATCAAACAATATGTGTTAGCACTTATAAGATTCTTTACAAAAGTGGAGGGCAATGGGGCTAAATGGATCACAACACCTAGATTAAGATGGTGTTCAAATCTTTATCTAAGGACTTTAGGGTTGCTTATAACTTAGGAAACAAACACAACTCATGAAAGAATTTCAATCTTATGAGTTGATATTGAACCATTACAACAAATTTGCTTATTAATAGCGTCTAAAATATTGTCACTAAAAATTACATTATTGTTACTAAAAATTACATTTTTGCCACTATTAGTATTTGGTGATGTAAATTTCATCGTCACGACGTTCGTTACATTAGGTGTGCCACTAAATGTTAATGGTGACACTATATCATTATGCGTTACATATTATCAATAATATGGTGTTGATAATCATAATGTTATCGTATAATTAATATTCGATGATAGTTAATTACATTACATAATCATATAGAATTTTGCCATTAATCATTCATATCATCACCGATAATGAAATAACATTCAACATATAGGTGATGAAAGCGATAACATATTGTCACCTAATATAATAAAATAATAACACTAGTGACAATAGTTTTGTCACCAAATGGTATACATATTTGTCATTTATTAGTCGAATAGTCACCAATAATGCTATGATATACAAAATATAAGTGGCAAAAGAGATATTGTCACATTGTTAGTGATATGCTAGATCGAACTCCTACAATCAAGCACACCACCTACCACTGCACACCAATATGATGATGGCGGTGCATAAAGTTACATCATCAATCCTTATTTCTTAGCTTCTGACCCCTAATTTCCCATATACCATCTTTTAAAATTGCTAAAAAAACTCCCTATTTCCTTTATTGGCAACCTTTGTTACTCTTATGTACGTCACAAACCTAAAGTACTAGCCAAGCCTAACACACACACACACAGACGTCCTGCACCCTATTGACTCTAGTACCACAAAAACTGAGGCCATGACCCTTCACCTTTTACCACCTAAAGCACCTCACCTACCCAACCAACACAATCTCCCACCACATGAGACGTGGAGGAGAAAGTTTCAAAGATGTGTTTTAACCTTACCGATACACACAAAAATGTCATGCATAAAAGTAGGGTATATTTAAGATGAAGGTATATTAAAATTTAATCTATTTAATATTTTTCTAACATAGTTTGGAAAAAAAAGGAGAAAGGATTCATGTATTTAATATTTTGAATTAGAAAATACAATTTAAGTATTTAATAATTTTAATAAGTTTTTAAGAAAAATAATTTCATGTATGATTTTCTTTTGGTATAACTATAATTTCAACCATGCTATTTTTGAAAAAGATGAACATTCAACTAATCAATTATAAAATGAGGTTGAATTTAGTATATTATTTTATTTCCGAAATGAGTAACCAAACATGAAAAGAAAAAATGACAGTTGCAGTTGCATTACTAAAAGTCGTGGTCAGCTTTATCAAGTTACTCGAACCCAATTGGTAGCTTTAGGGGTCCAAAAATAGGACGAGCAAGTTTTAATCCAAGGCCTTGTGGTGTATCAGCATAGCCCACACTATTGCCATTGGGCCTCATTTGTGGAGGTTGCCATTTACTTAACAGAGTTTCTGGACACGGCAAAGACAAGCCAGTCGCATGTCCCCAACAAATGCAATGAAAGAAAGCAGATCAATGTCGCATGTTCTTAGTTGTTCTGGATGCTGCTAGACATTTCTCATTTCTCAAACTCAGACCTTGCTTCGCTGTCGGAAAACCACATAAAACCTTGCTTGGCGAAAGGCAAAAGACACAAGGCACAAGAATGTTCGGAGTGGTATTCCCCAACCGAAGCTTCCCAATGGACATCTCTAGCTTCACCCAAATTGATACCTTCCATTGGGTGCTCGACATGAACACTTTCGTTGGCGAATCCTACCATCAAATTGGTGATATGTGCATCTTCCTCTTGAACAACTTCACTTTGCCCCCAGATAAGGCTTTGGCTGTCTACGTCCAGTCCCCTGGTTCTCCCTTCGTTTTCTGCGGCGCCGTCACTCTTCAACGCCCCTCCGCCGTGCTTTCCCTGATTTGGCCTGAGCCTGGAGGGCAGATGCAGTTGACTGCTCCTGATTCCGCCGCGCCTTCCGCCAAGATTGGTGTGTCGGTGGAGGATCTGGTTGCGTTGCCGTCCTTAGATGTATCTGCTGAGAAGAAGATCGAACGCATGGCGTTGAAAGTTGGGGAAAACTTGTTCAACTTTATGCAGTCGTTCTGTGGGGTTGATGGGTCTAAGTTGGTAGTCCCTATGGACATTTTGGATCGATGGTTTAAGAAATTTCAGGAGAAAGCCAAGCGTGATTCTGATTTCTTGAAGGGTTTTGCCTTGTAATTGTCTTTATCTTTCTTCCTCAAGGTAGCTTTTTAATCAAGTAAACCATGCAATTAGTGTAGTTAAAAATTTTATGGCAATCTTTAAAATCGAAAAATTCAAGTTTCCTGGGTTTAGTCTCAATTCTGCCTTCGATATCGAACGTGGATTGGTGGTAGAATGATCACTTATGACTTCCCACGAGAGTTCGTCTCAGTTACTGTTGCTGAATGCTTCGATGTTACTAGTTGATTTATGGACTAAATTCTATAAAAGTGAGTATACTGATTCCAATCCAAATTCTATCCATACTTTTCTGTTTGGAATCCCTTGTGGCAAATCAATTGGGGTCTTTAACTTTTGTGTCTGCTGTGGTTATATATTTTGGCTGTACTTTTTCATTTGTTGGTAATTAGCTTTTATGCTAGTTGGCATTCAAAATTGTGCTTTACTACTAAATCCATTCTCAATGGACGTTTGAACTAATACTTATCCCTTATATAATTCCTTTATCTAACTTGAAAACGCTTCAACTTCTTTGTTAATGCTTATGATTTGTATATTCAGAGAGATAAGGTGATGTGAATTGAGCATTGTGGTGACCTTTTTGGTTTCAACCCAAGGAAGATAGAGGACTGGAATCTGTTAAGCTATCACTTAAAATGGGGTAAAGGACCACACGAGAAGGTTTTCTAATTGGATGTTCTCTTAACAGCTTGTTTGAGGACGTGAAGATTGTAATCATGGCTTAACATGAAAATTGTAATCATGACATTAGGTGTAATTTTCTTTGCGAACGGCTTATTTGAGGACCTGAGCGTTAAAGCAGTATCTCAGCAGAAGTAATTTTAGGGTCAAGTTTACATTGAACTGCCATATTTTTGCTTGCTAAGATAATCAATTCTCACTCTTACATGTGAATGGGGGGCGGGGGCATCAACAGAGTGGAGAAAACTGGAATTAAGATAGGCTAGTCTTAGATGAAGATTGTAATCATGATATTGAAGTTTGTTTGTTTTAGACTGTTGGATAAGAGGAGTCCATGGCTATGCCACAAAGACCTTTAGCTTTGATGTTTCGCTGCATCATGATGTATCCTTTTTCACCCCATCCTGTGCCTCATGAATTCTTGATAAGCCAGTAATCAATACAATCTTCAGAGGTACCGTACCCAACAGCTGTAATACCATGGTCTAGTTCAGTTCCGCACTCTCCGGTGAAAATTCCTCTCGAGTAAGAATTGGAAGGCATAACCTCTGGCATCAGTGGACACTGATACCGGTTGGTTTGCAACAGCTTTCTGTAACGCCTGTTCATTATTTGCGGGAACAATCTCATAGCCACTAATTGTAGCTGCATGGAAGCTTCGTTTTATTTTTTGCACGTACCATCATCACCCTTGTAAGGGTAAGTGGCTTCTGATGCAATGCCATGATTTCTGATTCTGAATTCAAATTCATCTTCCATTTCACCATCTTCACATCCCTGATCCACAGCTTTATCACAATCAACCAGTTCTTGCTCAGACAAGGAAATTAGTTGTCTTGTAGTTGGTTATTTCCTTCAGTTGCTGCGACAGCCGAAAATGCCCAGCAGCTACCAGTTTTTTAAATGAGTTTTTCATTATTTTGGTTTATCGAAGTAAGATTTAGGCATATGCTCTACCCGTTACATATTGCTTACCACATTGTGCTTGGTCCTTGATGGGCGTAACGGCTCCTCTTTTCCTCCAGTCTGTGCTGGCACGTACCTAAATGATGTCTGTTTTCTTGATTTCAGTCTTTGGGGCCTTCTGTATCCGTTCCTGTAAGCCTTAAACTCGTTGGTCTGATCTGCAAATTCATTTATGCTTAGCTTGTAACCACGGTTTCCTGCGGCATTGAACAACTCTTTAAACTCCACATTGCTTTTGAATATTTTGAATTGCATTTCCTTCTAATGCGTCATTCTTATAAACTCGTCCATATTCAGCCATCCATTTCTCATGCCTCAGAGACAAGCATGCTTCAGGTAGGCCATGACACAACTTGTGGGATGCAAACGGCTATTACAAGGAAGAGCAACATGCTACATTCTCTTGGATAAACCAAAGCCAGTTTCAAATTGGGGTTGGTTTGTTGATTTCAGGATATGGCTTGCTGGAGATGCATAGAATCATTCCGAACTTTTCCTTTATGTGGAGAACCCCAAGCACTACATTGAATTAGAATGTTCTGAATATTCACATCAATGTCGTGCCCTTGGATTTGCCGGTACACTGACAAGGATTCGGAATTTTTTTATTAAATGTAGTGTTCCGTGGAAGCTGTTCTGCTTTGGCTTTAGCTCTTTTATTTTGTTGGATTCTCACTTGATGACAGAATAGTGGTGATCGAAATATATACATGGACGTTTAGTTTATAGTGAAACGAGAGTTCCTTTCCCTGAGCATTAGCGAGGGTTGTGATTTTGCTTTTAAATTATCAAAATCGTAAATGAACATGAGTAACAGTAACTTAAGGGGGAATTCAGAACAACTTTGTTAAATAATTCTCGATTTATGTGATGGAGAGCATGGAGCAGTAGTAAAGTTTGAAAGTTACACCAAGCATAGAACAAAATCAAAATGGATTGGAATTTCGGGTGAAGTGTGATGAATAACTTCAGTAAAGATTCAATTAAAAATGGAGAGGTAAAAAATATTAAGCTATTACAATGTTACACAAGGCGATCTGAAGTTGTGTTCTTATTTTGGTACATCAACAGTAAGGCTAACATTCAATTTGAGATGGTGTTCAAGAGCTTATTCTAGGATTTTGCAGGTCGCATGTAACCTTGAAAAAAAGTCATTGATCCTTAGACAACTCATGGAAGAGTTACAAATTGATGTTGAATGGTGATAAACCGGTTTGAAGAGCAAAAACAAACATAATTGTCGCTTTTTCCTCAGAAAGGAAGGGAAGTAACCCCCTATTATTTTATTTGAAGGATTACTTCCTCAAACAACATGAAAAAAAATGGAAGAATTAATCACAGGGGATGGATAAGGTTATAAGGTTTTTTAAAAAAATTAACCCTACTCTTTTATTGGGTCGGTATTGTTAGTTTTTAATAAAAAAATTTATTAATTTTTTTATATATTTTGTATATAATTTATAAATTTTTTTAATTTGTTACTAAAGCCTCTTTGACCTTTTAGTCTTATTAGTTTAAAAAATTTCTAATTTACCAAGAAAAGAGTATGGGTCAAATTGTATAAATATGTAAAGGTTAAGAGTTAAATTTATTATTATACCTTATATATAAATACCAAAACAAATATTTAAGGGGTACTTTTAACAGAGAAACTATTTAACTATTTTTCAATAAAAAAATAAAATGCAATGGAATGCGTGCACATGATTTTATCTAAACTAAACACATCAATATATAATCCTGGGACGTAATTGTATTGGATTAAAAAAATGCCCTTGTATTTACCAAATATCCGCTTCTATGAATAGAATGGAATTGAACAGATTAATTATACAACTTAACAAAATCAAAACATAATAGGAAACCTTTTACTTCAAAACTATCAATTTTCCCCCTTTGGCAGCCAGTGAGGCTGTTTCACCATCGGATTAATTATCAAACCTAGCATGAATTGCTGAAATTAAATGGCTTATCTTATTATTTCCGAGCAGAGGAAACACCCCTTCTGTCATGAATTTGCTAAAACAAAGAAATGACGTACCAACAAGTTTAGAAATGCACTTCCAGCTTTCAAACACCATAGGTGCATAAAGTGGATGGTTCCATGTGTCAGACGTTCATACTTCTAATTTTTTTAGATATTTTCAAATTAGGTCCCTCGCTTTTATCAGGCTTTTAATTTAGCCATTATTTATTCTAATTTGTTTCAGTTCAGTTCTAAGTTAAGTCTAATTGTATTAAGTTTAACTTCTTATTTATTTAATTTATGATTAAAGTTAAAAGTTACACTTTTCTTTTATATGAATTTTGGATTATTATTGATATCATTAGTTTAATTTTATGAATTTTTATGAATGTGGCTGATGGAAGATTGGTCTTGGAACCTCAACAGAAGGTATTATCTTACTCGGACGTTTTGTCCACCATATGAAGCACCTCGGTTGATATAAATACGAGCTACAAGTTCATGTAAAAGGTATCAGTATTATTAGAAATATTAATTATAAAAGGTAAGTTTGTGGGGATCAAACCATCAATTAAGACTTATATGTCTTACCTTAGCATATTTGGTACCACTTAACTAGCTGTCATCAACCAAGGTATATACTAGTCAAGTGATACTAAATATGTTAAGGAATAATATACGAATAATATAAGGAAAAAAAAAGTGCCCTTGCATTTACCAAATATCTGCTTTTATATTTCAATTTTATTTATTTTAATGAAAATAAATATAATGAAATTGTCAGAATAATTATAGACCTTAACAACCCCAAAGTATAATAGGAAACTTTATATATATATATATATATATATTGGGGACAAAATTTAATATCAAATTGTCAACTTTTTCTTTCCTTGGGCAGCCAATGAAGGCTCTTCTGCATTCTGCAACATACCATAAATTGATCTCCCATAGAATGAGTCGATCTCAAGGCTGGATTAATTTATTGGAATTAGTATTGTGAAGTAAGAAGTGAAAAGCAATCTAAGTTTAGCATAAATTAATGGAATTGAAAGGCTTATCTTCAGTTTTCTAAATTTATTATTGATTCTGAGCAGATGAAAGCCCCCCCACTGATGAATTTGCTAAAACAAAGAAAGGATGAGCCATCATGTTAATATATTTAATGTAGTAGAAATGCTCTTGGATCTTTCTAACACCATAGATGCATAAAGCAGGTGGTTCCAAGTATCAGGAACACCAGGCAAACACCAATGGCTGCAATCCGCCACCATTGCAGGGGGCTTCTGCTTTCTCAAAACCAAAAACTTCCCTTGCTTCGTTGCGTAAATGGAAGAATGTGCATCGACTCGATACTGGCTGAGCCTTGTGATGTTCAAGTATTTTACCGGTGTCCTCATGGCTTGAAGCGTTTGCTCTACAATTTCTTTCAGTGATTTACCGAATGTCAACTTGTAGGACTCATCCATGATGGGCCTGGTTGATTTATAGCACCAATTTTTCCCGAAATGCGGCGGAGACATACCCCTGAAGTACACTGTTGTTTTGCTAGTGTCCACGTTTTTCTCTACCCAACGAGCCCAAGTCTTCATTGCAACCTTAAATGCTGTTTCGATTTTCATATCAGTAAACACCTTCCTCTTGTATCCAAAAAAATCCCACCTGCAAAATTTTCACTACTTATTTTTTTACATATATGTATATATTTGTACATGTGCACGTGATTCATGCATTTACCTTAGGCGGTTCGCCCACCAGTGACCAGTGTTGAACACCATAATATCTGCATCTTTCCATTTCCTAGCAGTAGGGACAAGTGAATCAAGTTTTAAAGTCTTTTTGCCATCCGTCTTGTTCACAAGTACTTCCACAAGAAATTCAGTCCAGTCAAATTGAATAACCAAGTTATAAGACTGTAAAATCAAATATGTTCTTGTCAACACCACAACAAACAAAACCAAAGCAAAGCAAGTTATTGAAAAATGTTAAGACTTAAGACCCAGTATTGAAGAATCAATGTAAAGAGGAACATGTACGTACAAACAATTGCTTCTATCTATATGGTGAAAGTACTTTTCAATTTCTTTAATTATATCCTTTACCTCAGCCCTGAACACCCGATTCCGAGCATCGAAAGAAGATAGGCCAGGTATAGCAGAATACAGCAGGCAAGCAAGAGATTCAAATTGGCTATGGTTGATGGAGTCCCCAACTATTACGACTCTCTTCCCTCTAAGCCTTTCCAACATGTCCTTGGCACTAAACCTTTAGAGGGAAACAAAACAATAAAATATGGAAACTATATCAATTATTTTAAAAACCAGAGTCAAATTTTGTCGCTTACCGTGGAATCTTACACTCATTAATTTCCCACCTCCATTTCTCATATTCCTTGTCCGGTCGTCCATTCCTTCTGCAACTCGTTGTTTCGCTTAAAAATGGACACATCGCTGAATCATATAGAGGACTTTCCTTAGGATCGTACACCCATTTTCCTTCGAAGATGTTGCATTTTCTTCCTTCCTCCATTGTCACCGGTACCTCGTCATCATTGTCCTTGGGTTGTTCTTGATTTTGCGCCTCCAACACAGAAACCAGAGAAGAATCTGCTGTTCGTGCTTCAATTTTATCACTCAATTCTGATGGTTTTGCATCTCCCAAACCTGAGGGCTGCTGGAAGGAAGTGGTTGCTTGCTTCACACTATCAGATAAGTCTGTTAAGTTTGCAGTTTGCAAACCTGGTAAGGCTGGTTTTGAGTTTTGCAAGCCTGATAAAGGAACATGAGAAGAGGATGTTTCAGTTAGAATTATGCAAGATTGAGAGCTGGACAAAGGTTCATTTGAAGATATATCTGGTTCTTCATTCTCAATGACGCTTGGGGGCGTTGGAGATTGCTTGTGCATGGGGAAGCCATTGAAAGCTTCAATCGGCATTGTTAGATTTTGAAGTACTGATATATTGTTGTTACCAGGGCTGTGGTTGAGGAACAATAGAAGAACAACTATAAAACTTGCAAAAGTTACAAACCACCATCTTTCAATGATGGTGGAATTGCCCATGGCTGATGGCACTTCTTGCTTGAACACAAGGCTATGGTTTTCTGAAGCTGTCTTGAAATCACCTTGGCTAAAATATAACATGTTTGGTTGGCTGTAATGGCTAAGCCATTACAGCTGAATTCAGTGGCCCATCTTTACTCCCTTGTTTGGTTGGCTGTAATTGGCTATTACAGTCCTATTCCACGCAGCTTTATTACAGCCAAAATTGCCGTTTACCATTCAGTAGTCTAACCTCAGAATAGCCATTCAGCGTGAAAAATTGAAGTCAAGAGTTCAACTTTACCCTTCCATTTCTTTCTCACGTCTGCACAATTCTCCTTCCATTTCTTTCTCACCTCTGGAGATTTCTTCTTTTTTTCATCCTTTCCATTTCCTTCCAACCTCTTTTTCAATCGAAACTTGAGAAGAGAAACAATCGAAACTTCCAAGTGATTTTTTGTTCTTTCGACAAAGAAAACTCATAAACCCGAGAAATACAAAACCCCCAAACCTAGAAAAAAAGCTTAAAATCAGCCATGGAAATGCTTAACAGCTAAAGCAAAAGGTACTCTCATAAAATCTCCTCTTCTTTTTGTTCTCTCAAATGCTCCTTTGAAACGTTGCGTTGCTTCGATTTATGGGTTTATTTCCGATTCGTTCAATTTGCTTTTATTTCTGACTTTAAAGGAATGTGTGTATTTGGATGACAGGGGAGGTCTACCGCTGTGGGAATCATCGGCGATCCATTTCTCGACAAAGAAAACTCATAAACTCGAGAAATAGAAAGCCCCCAAACCCAGAAAAAAGCTTAAAGTCAGCCATGGAAATGCTTAACAGCTAAAGCAAAAGGTACCCTCATAAAATCTCCTCTTATTTTTGTTCTTTCGAATGCTCCTTTGAAACGTTGCGTTGCTTCGATTTATGGGTTTATTTCCGATTCGTTCAACTTGCTTTTAGTTGAACCAGTATTGGATGATGGCGTATTATTATTCCAAGCTTTTTTACTCATTCCTAGCATCACCTCTGATCATATTTTCTCTTCAAATTTATGGGTGTTTTTTTAAATGGTCGGTGAATCAAGATCTGGTAATAGTTGATAGTATTTCAGTTTTTTTTCCTCTTTTTTATTGAAGAAATTTGGGCAAGATTAAGCTTATGGTATACATTTTTCATATTTTCTATTTTCACTTCAATCTAAAAAATGAAACTTTACTTTTAAAAACCATTTTTTTTTTTTTATCTTTTCATAGTTTCATTTTTGTTTTTAGGCAGTGTACCATATTTGTTTAGAAAGTCGAGAATTTTGTGATAAGAAATAGTTTGCATTTGAGATTTTCTGGACCAATTTTCTTTGCTTTCTTCCTTTTTATTTATAAGTTGAGTTTGGTCCAGATTTATTCTTTAATTTATTAAGTTAGTTTTTCAGTTGGATATACTATTATTGAGTTCAACAAAACCTTTTAGGATGTCTAATTTTTTTTTTTAATTTTCAAAAGAAGAATGCAGTGAGTATAATAGGAATGATTATCAAATTAATGTATTTATTAGATGCTAATTTAGTGATAGAATTTTAAATACATGTAGTTAAGCAAGGGAAGGGCAATATGCTAACGCATTGTGATTCTATGAAGTCAAATTAATTCATATTAAAAGGAACTGGTTTTATCATTTTTCTTCAATTTAATCCATCTGACTGGCAGGTCTGCAAATACATTTATATCTGAGAAATGGCTGATTCCTTAACTTATTTTTTGGACAAGGCTTTGAGTTCCTTGATCTTGGAATAATAATTAGCATATAATATCAGCTCCATCTCTTTCAATGGCAATAAAACTTCATTTGTTTTTCTTTATATGTCTGTGTTCCCAGTTTTGCTGGATTTGCTATGTCAAACAGTTTTTCTTTTTCTTTTTGTGTGTGTGTGTGTGTATGTGTATGTATTCTCTTTAGCTTTGAAGGATGGACATAATAATTGTACAAAGGGACAATCTAAACTCTCTTACTGCTGATTTTTTTGTTAGATTAGAGTGAATTAGATATTAAAGACGGGTTTGCTAACGAGTCCCCTTAAGAAACTCTTTAAACTTAGTTAATATTCTATTTATGGTCATAACATTGTATTGAATGTAGTAGTTGATAACTTATCATTTCCAATGCATTGTATGAATGTCAGTAGGGCACTTGTTAGCACAATCTGTTAAAGATTTCAGTAAGACCTTTGTTTATTTCTTAAGCCATGGGGTAAGACTAAGAAAAACCAAGCAATCAACCCTCAAACCCATCCAAAAAAGAAGAGTGAATATCTGATGCATGTAATAACACTTGTCAGTGTTATATACATTTTGATATATATATATATATATATATACACATATATGTATGTGAGATTGTACTATGTCCTTTCGGGGATTATCTAGATGTATTGGAAATGAGCAAAAAATTGGGTTAGGTTCATTGTTTGAGTGTAGCATTCTTATCCCTGGAATTATTTTACTGTCAGCTGCAGTTTGTTTTGGAAGAGTTTTTCTAAAGTGAAGTGTTTGTTTGGCCCTATTGTAGTGTTCATTTTGCCTTTGGTTTTTTGTTAAGTTTATTTTTATTTTGATTTTTTAGTTGGAACCATTATGTGTTAAATGTGTAATGGTATATTAATATTTCAACAAGGGGCATGTGGTTTAATAAGGTTGTGTTTTCTTTGACAGAATTGATTTCAAGATAAGGACCATAGAGCTTGATAGAAAAAGGATCAAGTTGCAAATACTGCTGGGCAAGAGAGGTTTCATACAATAACTATTGGGTATTGTTTTGCATAAACCTATTATTTGTATAATTATTGGGAGGAATAATGCTAGCAAATAATATCAAATAATATTGCTAGCAAAGATAGTTTGAAAGTGCTTAATAGTTTGAAAGAAGATTGATAAGCAAGATCTTTGGCATTGTATAAAATATCTGTGTTACCATTTATGAGGATTGATGTAAGTAATGAGAATCCTTAAAATATTTCATCAAGATGATGAGATAGATGTAAAGGCCAAGTGCAAATATAAAACAAATTGCAATTTGTACCTTAAAAGAAAAGGAAAGAACTATTATGGCATATATGCCTTCATATCACTTACTCATGCTGAGTTGTCTATACAAATCAATATTTTGTTTTTTCCTCAATTAACATTCCTACATTTTATCTCATGCTAAATAAATAATGGGTTAATATTTGATATATTAATAATATGTTTTATTATTATTTCACAAATAAATATTTATAACGTTTCAATGACTACATGTAAAATGTTATAAGTAATTTAACAATTACAAGTGAAGGACTATATAAGTATTGAGTTATGTTTCTTAGTTATTAAAAGTTGTGCCTCTTAAACTTTTTTGAATAATTATATCTATTGTTAAAAAATGTGAGTATCCAAATAAACATGAAATTCTTTGTAAATAAGATCGAATTTCAGTTGCAACAAACTTTGAAATTTTGAAAATGATATTATTATACATTACTAAATGTAAGTTTTTGTTAATAAATGAATATTATGGTTGGATGTGAAATATAATTCTCAAGTTATTTATTAATTTTTTAGCAATGAGTTATTTATTACTTCTAATATTTAATTTTTTTATTGTGGAATAATTAAATTATTTGTTTCAGTAATGATATTTTAGCACATTAAATATGTATTGCAGTTTAAAAATAATAAAGTAGATTATATATTTTTCATAGTACTATATATTTTGATTTTTTAATTCATATAATAATTATATTAAGAATGTTATTAAATTATATTTTTTATTAAATTATATTTAATAATAATTATGTTAAAATATGGTTAAACTATTTATTATTTTTATTAAATTATTTTCAATAATAATCTTATTAAAATTTAATAACAATAACAATAATCATCTACTTTAAACAAAATTCTGCTAAGGGCATTCTGGTCATTTTAGTTTTTTTTCCTTATGCTATTACAACATCGTTCCATTCAACCAAACAAAAGAATATTATTACAGTTCTATTCCATTCCATTCAACCAAACAGTTGAATTACTTATTACAGCTCTATTCCATTACAGCTCTATTCAATTACAGCCTTATTCTATTACAGTGAACCAAACGCACTGTAAATATATAGTTCATAGCTAAATTTTGTTTTTGTAGTAATTATTTGGAGAAATACTCAAATAAACGTTTGTCTTAAGTTAAGAGACCCTAACTCCAACTTGGCCAAATTATAGTCCTGAAGGACAGACTTGGAAAGATTGCTAAAGAGGCAAATGAGGAAACTGATGGAAACAGTTTGGATGCATATGCCGGTATTTTATGATGTGAAAGGAGAAAAAAACACAACAATGTGCCATCAACGCACATAAATCCAACAAAGCCCTCTTCATTTTGTTAAAGGACTTGGAATAAAAAAAATTACCCCTAAACTATAGCTTTTTCTTTTTCTGCACTAAGCATTTATTTTTTTAAAATATAACTAAACTTTTTTTTTTTACTACTTTTGGTTTAACCATTTGCTGATTTAAAAGGAATTTGGAGCCAATCAAATTATGAAAGGCATTTTTTAAATTTACTCCAAGTCTTTATACTTTTTGTATATTTAGAAGTTAGTCTTACTTTTATTTTAAGGAATTGATCTGTCGTAATTCGATGTAACAAATTAAACTAGTTTTCACATTTGAGGAGCTTGAATACAAGCACTTTAGTTAGATTTTGGTTAAGGTTTCATTACTTTATTTAAATTCAATAAATTGGTAATTTGAGTCTTTTATTGACCTTAGGGGCCAAATAAGGCCTAAGGATGAGCTAATATGCTATGTGAGTGTGCAGGTGATCTGTCGTAATTCGGTGAGCAGATTAAACTAGTTTTTTGCACTTTAGGAACTTGAACATAAGTATTTTAGTTGTGTTTTAATTACATTTCAGCAAGTTTAGTTAAGTGTAACAAAATGTGTAATTTGAGTCTTTTATTGACTTTAGAGGCCGAATGAGGCCTAAATATGAGCTAATATACTTTGTGAGTGTGCAGAAGACCATTAGAAGTCGCATTAACTCGATAATCATCGCTGAGTTGCAACACGGAACATTGAATGTCACAACATAAGAGTAGAACTGAAGAAGTCCAAGACTGCCTTTGATGTTGCAGCACAGCATGAGGATGTCACGACAGAGCCCTGAAGACACACTGAAGCTAAGCATACTGCCCTCGATGTCGCGACATAAGACCTTGTAATAGCCCATTTTTAGTGAAATCGGAATAGTGGTTTCAAGACCACAAATCCAAGGTCGGAAGAAAGTTTTTTTTTAATATTATTTTATGGTCTATAGTATGATAGAAATATCGTATGAAAATTTCATTAAGAAATTTTATCGTTTACGTGTCTAATTTGGTGAAAATGACCAAATTGCATAAAATGCAAAAGTTGAGTTCTAGTAGCTATAGGTATCAAATAGCTATGGAATTCAAATTTGGAGGTCCTTATATGGCAAATAGACCATTAAGAGGAGTTAGTAGATAAGTATGATTAGTCATCAATGGAAAATTAAATAAAGAAAAGGATGAAATTAGAAAGTAGAAATAATAAAAGATGATAAATGATAAAATAATGAAAATATCATCATTTTCATCATCTTTCCCAAAATTAAAACATGGAAACCCTAGCCATGGAAATCTAAGTTCAAGCCGACTTATTTTGCTTAATTAGGTATGTTTCTTTATCGCGTTTTTAGTAATTTTCATATTTCTGAGATCGTAATAACTTAATCTAGCTATCTTGGGGATTAATTTGCAAAGTTATTAAGGTACTAAAGTTTTTCCATGGATGATTATGCATAAATTATGAATTTTTATGGTAGAAAAGAAAAGGTTGTTGTTAGATAAACAACTTTTGTAAAGTGAACTTTGATGAAATTGTGATTTAGGGACTAAATTGTAAAGATGAAAAATTTATAGAAAAATTCTAATTTTTTTTAAATACATGGGCTGCTAATGTTATATGTAAAAATCAGTTAGGCTTGGAATAAGGATTAAATTGCATGAATTTCATTTTTCGAACCTAGGGATAAAATCGTAATTAATTAAAAGTATAAGGGCAAAATGGTAATTTTTCCTAAGACGTGAATTGGATTGAATTGAATGTAATTTTTATTAAATTGATGTTAAATTCATTCGTATAGATCCGGATAGATCAAATACGGAGTTAAATCGAGGAAAAGAGAAAGTAGCGAATTAGTAACTTTTGTGTGCACGAACATTATCAAGGTAAGTTCATGTAATTAAATTGTATAAGTATATGCTTGAATTGAATGTTATGTATGTGAATTGTGTAAACTGTCATGTATGAAAATCGATCACATATCCGACAATGTTCGACAATTATAAAGTCCCGATTGAACAAATGAAAATTGGATAGATACAAGGTTTCTGAATTGGTTGTGGTCCTGCATGTGTTGCGGTCACACCACAACTCGAAAGAGCGTCCCGTTATTAGCTCTCATGGGCTTCCCATTATATGGTTCTTGTGAACTTCCCGTTAATAGCTCTTCGAAGCATCCTGATTGGTTGTGATCCTGTATGTGTTGTGGACACACCGTAGCTCTTATGAACGTCCCGATATATGGCTCTTCGAAGCTTCCTGATTAAAGGCTCTTTCATGAGCTTCCTGATTAATTGGCTCTCTGGAGCTTCCCGATAGTGGCTCGCTTGAACTTCCTAATTATGGCTCGGATGAGCTTCCCATTTATGTGCTCATATAAGCATACTCGAATATGAATTGATGGATTATGGATTTGTACACTTTGTGTGTACTACACGAGTATCCATCGAAATTTTAAATGGTTCAACGGGCAAAGTTCTGACAAGAAACAACATGAAATTGAAATGAACTACGTCTGTATATACCTGAAATATAGGAGAATGATGTTACTTGATTTATTGAGAATAAATTGGTTGCTATACAAATATGGAACTTTCTTGATAACCTTGTTTATCCATGATTATGATTTATTACTTGTGATTACTTGGCTAATGTGACATGGATATGTATTTAGGCTTTTAACCAAGTTGTTTGGAATATGTTGTGTATACTTACCTTATAAGTGAAACAATGGTAAGTTAAATTCCATGTTATACAAACTTACTAAGCATTAAATGCTTACTCTGTTTTATTTCCTCTATTTTATAGTATTCGGAAGCTCGTTAAGGTTGGAAGCTGGTCGGAGCTAATCACACTATCCATTGGCCTTTTCGGTATATTTATAGTTGACTCATTTTGGTTATAATGGCATAAATAGGTTAAATTTTACCAATGATGGCATGTATGTGATTGGTTTGAGATAACATATTTAGCAAAATATGCATATATGTTTGTATAGTTATTTTGTAAGTTGGATAGTTGAACATATATTTTGATATTTTCCGAAAAATTCTTTGAGTACCTGGTTTAGTCCTGAGTTGTTTTTAATGTGCATTTTGGGCCTCAATGGCTCATATAATGGATAATATGATTGATTATGATTAATTTCTGATATGAATGTGAAATGATATGAAATGTCTGTATTTGATCTGTAAATTTCGGTAATGCTCTGTAACCCGTTCTGGCGACAGATATGAGTTAGGGGGTGTTACAGACCTGGTATGTTGCAACATCGCCTTTGTACGAGAAATTAATACGAGCCAGAGGCGTTTTGGTCAACACAATCCACCTTTAAGCTCGGGAACATTAGTTGACCTAAGGTTAAGGACGACGACTATTCTAAGTTTACAAATAAACTTAGGTAACACATGTTATGGACACCTTATTCTATTGTATAACTTTTTCTTTAATTTAGTCTTAGTTTTTCCCTTCTCTTAAGTTTTATATTTTTATTCTTGTTCTTGTTATTTACTTTTGGGGAGAAATCAAATTATGAAATTATTCTCAAACTCTGTTAGGATTTAGCACTTAAATTCAATACAATCAGACTTTTTCTAAACTCTATTTTTGAAATTGTTCTTTATGTTTATTCTTTCATTCAAGTTTATACTGTTTAATATATCCATGAGGAACTAATCCTCCTGTGGGAGATTAGTGAGTAGAGGTATGAGTAATTAACTGTTTTGTAGAGATTTTATTAATAGATCAACTGTTCAGGAAAGAAAGAACCTAAACCCTAGGCTTGACAATCCTAGGAAGTCATCAATGTGATAATTAACCTAAAATTGGTATGATCTATCCATGAGCACCTTATCCCTGAACCAGTTTGGACTGTGAGGTCGAAATATAAGTAGTTCTTGTCGACTTAGTATTTGAGTGGACATATCGGAAGATCTTGCTGGGGTACTGACTAGTTGATTGAACAAGAAAATTCGAGACGACAATTGATTACGATTACAAAAGTGAGCTAATCATCCATGTCTAGATTTGATATATATTTCCTTATTTGATATCTTGCTTTTTGTTTATTTAAATTTCTTATATTTCTTTTCTTATTATTATAATTTATCCAATAACCATTCTTTTAATTCTTCGTACTATAATTCGATTAAAGTATTCATTAGATCTATTTATGTTTAAGTTAGAATTAATTTAGTACTTGCCTCCTTTAGATACGATCCTTGGAGTATTGACCTACTTTGTTATAACTATATTACAACCTGATTCGTATACTTGCAGATACCCTTTTTTATATTTTTTGTACAGGATTTCTACTATTGACGTTGGTATGTTCGAAGGCAGTCAAGTTGTTAGCGCCGTTGCCGCGGAGGTTGACCGTCTCCGGACGTACTAACGTCCAGAGTGTGAATACTACAATAAAATATAGAGAGACAAGGCGGTTTTCTCAAGTATACAAGTCGAGTTGTAATATAGTGTTACAACGAAATCGGTGAGTACTCTGAGGATCGTACCTAAGAGAGGCGGGTGTCAGATCAATTCTAACCTAAATATTAAAATATCTAATTAATACTTTAATCGAATTATAATACAAAGAATTAAAAGAAGGAATAAATACATATGAATAATAATTTAAATTATATATATAACTACATATGAAGCATAATAAGGACTAAATTTATACCTTAATCGATATTTGAGTTTTAATATCAATGCCTCCATGTTTTTGAAAGTGTAGGAAGTCAGTAACGTAATTTGGTATTGATACTTTATCACGAGTATCGATACTCGGGGTAAAATAATCGATACTTTTTAAAAAGTACCATAATTTTTGAGACTTCAGACTTTAGACAAGAAACAAAATCTTATTTTGGTATTGATTTTCCATTTGGTATCGATACCAAATGAAGGAAATATCGATACCCATATTCTAGTAACGATACTTACGTAGTCAATTTTGAGATTTTGCTAAATTGACCTTATGTTAAACTATTGTTTTATGACTATCTGATGAATGTTTAGCATGTAAAAATGACAACTTAAGAGTAAGTTTGACTTAAAACCTATACAAATACTAAAATGGAAGACGTTTCTTTGAGAATGAACTTTTAATTGTTGTGTATGACATGTGATGGTGGTGTGGTATCCTGATATTCGAGCTCGGCGATTAGGTCGGGTATAGAGTGTTACAAATTTAACATATATTATTGTTCAAGTATGTTTAATGAAACATTTTCAAGGTTCATAGTTGCCCTTTCAAGATTTAAACTCTTTTTTATTTTGATAATGCAATATGTCTTGTCACTACACCAAACATTTATTGGTTAAAATAATTTAATTTACATATATTAACCCATGGTATAAGAAATTGACGTAATGATTTATTTTGCTTCAAATTTTATAAAAAAATTATTTTAATCTTTTATTTAACTTTTCGTCTTTTTTAATTCTTAAACTACATTATTTGTCAAATCACCTTAAATTAAATGAAAAATTAATTTCAGTTAACTTTGCTAACGTGACATCCAACATTAGCAATTAATTATTTTTTTAAACTATAAATATTAAATATATTTTTTATAATTTATAATATTTAAATTAAATATATATTGTATAATTCAAAATTATCTATTTTAGTTGATTTTGACAAATAACATATATTTTTTTAATAAAGTTTAGGGTAAAAAGCGATTATGCATAAGAAAAATTAGTACGATAGAAGGGTACATATTTTTCTTTAGCTTTCAGTGCTTCACCCTTGTGAAAAAGAAAGCTAACCAGGTCTAGGGTTTTATTTATTTTATTTTTTTTCTAAGAAATAGGGTTTTAATTTCATTTTGGTCAGGGTTTTAACTTTAATACTCTTTCTTCCTCCAGCACGTAATCTTCCTTTCTCTCTTCCGCGCCGGCGATAGTCCCTTCTTCTTCCCTTGCCGCCTGATAGTCCCTTCTTCTTCCCTTGCCGTTGTGGACTCCCTTTAGTCAGCTTCTTTTCAGGTTTTTTTTTTTCTTCTCTCATCTCTCACTTGGGCTGAACAGCAAAGCAGTTCAATATGCTTTAATTCTCTCCTTTCTTTTATCAATTTTGTGACTTTGCTTTAAAGCTTTTGCCTATTTTTTTTTCCTTATATTATCAAATTTTTACCGACTTCCCTGTCAAGCATTCCTTCAATTTTGTAGGTTTGCTTGGTTTGTCATTGTTTGATAATTTCAGTTTCAGTATGAATCTTTTTCTGCATCCTAGAGCTTCATCTTAAAAAAATAGTTACAGTTCCATGTCTTTATTGGAGAAAAGAGTTTTCTTAGAGCATTAATCGCTAAGGTAGTTGCCATTGTTTTTTTCTTTTGCTTTGGAAGTTACGTTATTAGCTTTGTAGAAACTGGTGAAAGAATAGCTTAAAATTGTTTCTCAGCCTTGAGTGATGCCAGATACTTGTGCATTATGTTGAAGTTTTGCTTTGGTGAAATACACAGTTACACTTCCATTCGTGCGTTCAACTAACCTATGCTATCAAACAATAATTTGCCCACTACTGCCCTCCCGCAAGACAATTATGGCGTCTGACAATTCATGTTTTTTTTTCCCGAGACAATATTATCCGGTTGCTGAGACTTTAATATAATTGAGTTTCGAGTTTCCAATTTTTTTATGCTGCTAGTTGTATGGTCTTTTTCTTAACATCAGTTTTGATGGAGTAAATTTAATCAGGTTCCATGTTTTTTTGAGTCTGCATTTGGTTCCTTTGCTGAGGTCTGCTATGCTTCTAACAAGTGATTCTATGTCCCAGCTTTATTGTTCTTTTTTCTATTGTCTTTTTATAATCAAGTATTCTTTATTGGCTGAGTAAAAAAGAAAAAGAAAAAAAAAATCTGGTTTCTCTTGCTGGCTTTTTGATTCAGAAGTAGGGAAGCTGATTTTTACAAGGCTTTCAGCCTTTATCTACTATGAAGGGCATTCAACTATTTCTCTTACTTTGTGCATTGTCTGGATTTAAGGGGATAGGCTATTTTAATAGCATTGTTTGTTGAAACGAGAGTGTGTTACTTTAATATAGGCTAATACCCTTTGAGTTTGTGTGAGGATTAATGTGGGGCTGTTTCTTGGGAATGTGGACTGTTTCCTCTTTTCTGTTTAGTGTCCACTTAGATGTTTTGAAGAGTATCAACAATGATGCTTAATAAATTACAAAGCTTATAAGAAACTAGGAACAAAAGGACATATGAATGTATATGCACCTAGTACATCATGTCCAAACCTTGCAATAATTTTAGCTCACTGTGGCCTTACATCATAATGCTTTATGTATACTTGCTTTAGCATCACTATTTTATTTCTTTTGAATTACTTCTTTATCATTTTTGTCAACTGTCAAGTCAAACCATGAATCTTTTAGAGTTTAGAATGTAAGAAAGTGGATAAAGTAAATCCTTTGGCTTCTCTTTGTATGGGGTATTATGTCTATAGATGGTAGGCTGGATTTTTTTATTTTTTATTTTGCTTGAATCTTTTAGCTAATTTATTCATTCTTATCGGTGGCTAATTTTCTTGATAAATCACCATTTATATCAAGCAACTTTTTTTTAGAACTTCCTTTTGCGATTCTAGGGAATCGTCAAGGTTTTTGACTCCAAGTTTGAGGACTATGAGTCATCAGGAGAGTCAGAAGTTGGGTAATGTGAACCCTTTGGAGACGAGAGTTGAGGTAACTGTTCCTTTTTTTTTCTTTTTCTATTTTGACAATACAAGCTTTTTAAAAAAGATGAAGAATACAAGTGAACCCAGAAGACATCTCTCCTGTTTCAATAATATAGAAATTTTTGCCTTCCTTTCTATGTTTCTCAGTGTGCTTGAAAACATTTTTATCTCGTTAACATGGATATTTATGTGTTAATGCATCTATTAATTAAGAGTAACAATATCAGGATGTCATTGAGAGAGGCAATAATGATTTCTTGGACGATAATCATGATCAAGACGAGCATAGTGAAAGCTCCCAATCCCATCAAGCAGTTGATGAGAGTGACTCATCTGAAGACGAGGTCAGGCATGGCTTTTAGTATTCTGGAAATCATATTTTTATTAGATTCTTATCTCTCTTTTGGCTTAAAAGGTGGCTCCTCGAAATACAATTGGTGATGTTCCATTGGAGTGGTACAAGGATGAAAAACATATTGGGTATGACATTGCCGGTAGAAAGATAACAAAGAAAGAAAGACAAGATAAACTTGATTCCTTTCTCGCAAGTGCTGATGATTCAAAGAATTGGTTAGTTTTCCTGCTACTGATTATTTAGTTTTTATGTTAGTAACAGTTGGTTTTTAGTTATTTCCTTTATCTCTTCTTTTGCTATTTTGGGAAGCTATGATATTTTCAATGCTATTTAGGCTTCTTTTATCTCTATTTCACATGACGTTCTTGCTCAGTAATGGGTCTCTGCCTTTATACACATACATTGCAGTCTCAGTTCCTTTTTGTCCAATAAGTACATGGAAGCTAAGCTACAGTTGGGAAATTATCGTCTCACACAATGAGTGTTACTGGATGCTTCTTTTACTTTAAAAAAAAAAACCATTTATTAATTAAATAATGTTTGCTAAGTACATTTTAACTCTGATGGGACATTGTATCATACATTCATTTACACTGCTGAATGTTGTTGCCATCAGGCGCAAGATTTATGATGAATATAATGATGAGGAAGTTGAGCTGACTAAGGAAGAGATCAAACATATTCGTAGATTGCTCAAAGGGAAGGCACCACATGCTGAATTTGATCCATATGCGGTATGTTACTCATGTTCATATGCATTGATGATATTTGGCCTTAGATATTGTCTTGGCTTTATTCTCAAGGTTAATTCATAGCCATTTCTTGCAGCCTTATGTTGATTGGTTTAAGTGGGATGATGCGAAACATCCTTTATCTAATGCTCCAGAACCAAAGAGGCGGTTTATTCCTTCAAAATGGGAGAGCAAAAAGGTAATTCTTTACATGTATAGGTTTCAGATGATGGGTGAGAACCTTGTCCCTCCAACTACCTTTGCAGCTGCTTTTTTCCAGCTTCATTTATATCTGTGAAGTAAAAACTTGTAATGGTCATTTGCTAGGAATAGGAAAGACAATTGTTCATAAGGGTGAATGTTGTTTTGTTTTTCTTAATAGTTGACCTGTGAGTCTACAGGTTGTTGAGTATGTTAGGGCAATTCGTAAAGGATTAATAAAGTTTGACCAGCCCAAAGAAGAACCTCGTTTTTATCTCCTCTGGGGAGATGATTCAAGCTCAGCTGATAGGACTAAGCATTTGGCTTACATTCCTCCTCCTAAACCTAAATTGCCAGGTTTGACCTTGGGCCATGTTGTTTAAACTTACATTTTGCTATGCTTTTTGAGCTATTATGAAAGCTTTGCTCTTATCAAATTTCAGGTCATGAGGAATCATATAATCCGTCTTTAGAATACATACCAACACAAGAAGAGATCAACTCTTATCAGCTGATGTACGAAGAAGATCGCCCTAAATTTATTCCTAAAAAGTAATATACTAAAGCATTATTTGTTAATTACAATTTGACTTGAAAGTATTTACTTACTTGTATGTTAGATCTAGCATACTAATCATGTTGATATGCTTAGGTTCACATCCTTTAGAAGCATCCCAGCATATGAGAATGCTATCAAGGACTCATTTGAACGATGCTTGGATCTATACTTGTGCCCTAGAGTACGGAAGAAACGTGTAAGTCTGAGTTTCTGTTTGGAGGAAATCTTAATGGTTTTCTGACATAATCGTGAATTCTCCTCTACAGTACTCTTTTCTCATATCAACCAGGTTAATCTGAATTGCCCTTATCTATGCTTCAGATTAATGTCGACCCTGAATCCCTCAAGCCCAAGTTACCTAGTCGAAAAGATCTCAGGCCTTACCCATCTACATGTTATCTTGAGTATAGAGGTCATGAGGGTGCAGTTTTGTCAATATCTGTGGAACCCTCAGGGCAATGGATTGCTTCCGGTATGAACATTTATAAACTACAATTTGTTATCAAAGTATTAAATGATTCCTTTCACAAATATAAAACCAGCACACAAGCGTTTGATAATTGCTTTTGTTTGCAAAGGTTCTAAGGATGGAACTGTGCGGATTTGGGAGGTAGAGACTGGTAGATGTCTTAGAGTTTGGGAGATTGGTGAAGCCGTTCAGCTTGTTGCATGGAATCCTTTGCCAGAGCTTCCTGTTCTTGCAGCTTCAGTGTAAGACTGATTAGACAGTAATTGCAGTATTGATTTCACTCTTATGCTTTTTGTATCTTCTTTTTCACTGTCTGTTTTTATGAAACGAAGCAGTGTTTATGCGTTCTATGCTAATACACTAATATTTGATAGGGGAGCTGATGTACTTATTTTGAACACTGGATTTGGGAATGAGGAGGAACAGAAAAGAATTAAGGAACTTCTGCATATCGGAACACCTACCTCTGATGATTCTGGTCTGTTTGAAACATATATTCTTTCCCATGCATGTAATAAAACGGATATGGTCTGACTCTGGAAAATGTCATTTTAATGCACAGATGATATGTCATCTTTCTTAAGCTGGATTCAAGATGAAAAGTATGACTGCATCAGACTAAGGCATTATAGGGTACTTGGTTCTGTCCCTTCCTCTTTAGGTGTATTCAAAATTATCTGGTAATGCTGAAATTGAGACCAGTTGGATGGTTTTATAGGAAAATGATAACAATTTGCTTGGATATGGTTTTGCAGACTGTATCTTCAATAGAATGGCATCGTAAAGGAGACTATCTTTCTACAGTGATGCCAGCAGATATCCTTTTTTTTTTTTAATCTCATCTTATTAACTTTATAATTTTGGGTCTATTTTAAGCATTAATTGATGTCATACATGTAGTAGTCATTGTGAAAAGAACAATTTGGGGGTGTTTACTGAAGTCTTCTCATTTCTTTTGCATATATTTCTTTGTTGTTGCTGATCTTTGATCAGGTCTTCTTATCTTAAGATATTGCTTCTGCACATAAGAGATTTTTGCTCCCATATGATTCTTTTGGTCATTTCATTAACTTCTTAATCACGAGAATCAAGAGCAATTCTTATACATCAGCTCTCTAAAAGGCTTACTCAGCGACTTCCTTTTAAGCTCCATGGCCTCCCAGTATCATCAGTTTTTCATCCTACTCGTTCTATCTTCTTTGTTGCAACAAAGAAGAATGTTCGTGTGTATGACTTGTTGAAGCAAAAGCTAATAAAAAAGCTTGAGACTCAACTGCGTGAAGTTTCATCAATTGCTGTTCATCCTGCTGGTATTTTTTTCTCTTTCATTTGTTGCTACTCTCTTTTCCTTCTTTCCCCCTACTATCAGCTGTCTTCTTAAAACAATATATGATGCCTGTTTCTTCTGTAGGTGATAATTTAATTGTGGGGAGCAAAGAGGGAAAATTGTGTTGGTTTGATATGGATCTGTCATCAAAACCTTACAAAACTCTCAAGTATGTGACAATGATTCTCTTGAAACTAGACACATAGCTTTTAACTGTATATAATTTCTTCTATCTTGTGAAACTGCTATAGATAGGCATTGATCAAGTTCTTTTGCCGATTGGTGAAGTCATTAAATACCATTTAACTAACTATATCATAGTTGGTAGCAGCAAGGAAAGTCAATATGCCAAGACTATTTATAGCGAGCGTGCAGTTTTAGATTTACTGTTTGAGAATTTTTAGGCTAGTCTTTTTTCTTTGTCTTATACTTCAAATTTATTTTTGGACATTTCAGGTGTCATCCTAAAGACATTACTAAAGTGGCATTCCATCGCTCATACCCGCTATTTGCATCATGCTCGGATGATTGCACGTCCTACATCTTTCATGGCATGGTTTATGCAGATCTTAACCAGAATCCACTAATTGTACCATTGGAAATTCTGAGAGGGCATACTAGTTATGATGGAAGAGGTAACTTATACTTTTACTACTGGGTTTGGATATCAAGTTAAGACAACAATCTAGGCGCATATACTTGGTTTGTTGTTTGAAGTTATGTATGGGCAGTAGGTAAGTAAATGTGGTGTTGATTGCAGGAGTAATGGACTGTAAGTTCCATCCAAGGCAGCCCTGGTTATTCACTGCTGGTGCTGATTCATTAATCAAGCTCTATTGCCACTAGGATTACATTTAAGCTGCAATGCAAATCAATGTGAAAAAGAAAGTTGAGTACACATCAGTTAATTAGAGAAGACCCCATATCATTACAATACTTATGGTAAGATCTTAATTTTGTTATAATTAGCTTTGTCTTCCGTTTGATGCAATTTTGATTGATGAGTGCTGGGCCGGCGCAAGCGTCATGTAGATTTAAGTATGATAAATGTTGACGATCTCATTTATATCGTGAGTTCATGACGTGGGATTTGACTTTGTAGTATTTACTCTTTCCATTTCAATCTCATTTATTCACTTTAATGACCAAAAATATCAATTTAGTTATTTTTTCTATACTCGGTATATAGAGGCATTCCATTCATGACAGGTGTACAATTATACAGCTTTTTGCTTTATATATATATTTTTAGATTAAACAATGGTCAAATTTTAGTTTTGGTCCGTAAGTTTTGTACTTTAATTTTTAAAATGATTTGGTATCACAATTATTATTCATTATTTTTTTGTTGCATGAGTATCATGCAGTTATTGTTACTTGTATCTTTCCTTTAGGAACGTGGAAAATAGAGTTGCCCACTATATTGCTAACATGGGCTTGGCAAAAGCTAATCCATTAATGTTTGGTGTGGATTATCCGAATGGAATTCATGACCCTGTAATGTATAATGTATGTTTAATGAATGATTAAGAAGTATATTAAAAAACTTGTTTTTGCATCTAGATTGTGTTCAAAATTTTATAATATTATATATTAACTTGTTATTCATGCGGTTTTATTTATTTAATATATAAAAATAAGTTGATTACAATATTTTTAAATAAATATAAAATATTATCTTATGAATATTATTAAGTTATAATTTAAGTAAATAAAATATTTAATATATGACTTAATAATAAAAAATAAATTTAATAATAAATTATTATTTAATCAAAATATAAGAAACAGGTACGATTGTGAAATAATTTAAAATAAATTTAATTCAAATTCAAATAATTGAAAATTTTAATGTTTTATTTATTTGAACTTTTAAAATTATATTAATTTATAAACTTTCATGTTATCTTAATGATCAAAATAATTTAAAGTTAAAAGAAAAATTAACTAAATACTGAATTCATATATCACAGAACAGTTTTTTTTTCTGTGTAAAAATATATGAAGTGTAAAAGAAAATTATTAAAAAAAATTCATAAGATATATATATTTATATTAATAAAAAATTATATATCAACAAAATTATTTTTAATTCCATGTTTGTAATTTTAAATTTTTTCACTATTTAATGATAATTAAAATTATATAAATGAGATTTTCAAAAAAGGTATAAATAATTAAAATTAAAAGCCATCTAAAATAAAACCTTAATAAAAACACAGGGTTCGAGTAATCATAAGTATCAAACTATTATAAAAAAACATATTGTCCGAATAACCACCAAATACAATTAAACTATTACAGCATAAATGGACTAAGAACTGATATAGTTCAAACTAAAACCAACTAACTTGGACTAATTAGACTAAAATTCCCATACATAATCGGACTAAGAGACCAACCTACGCATATAACTTACAGTTATTTTAAAATTTTAAATACTTATTAATTTAAAGTTTAGTATGATAATAAAATATTATATAAAAAACTAGTCATTAAAATAAGATTCTAAACCAATATTTTTCTTATTTTTAAAATTTTAAACTTTGAAACCAAGATAAAATATATCATTTGTGAAATCTAAAGTTGCTTATCCTCTCTATATATTGATGTTTTAGAATTATTTATCAATTAATTTTAGGAGAAGACTTGTCCTATTTTTATTAGGAATTGTGGCATATGACTTTTATTTTGGGTTTATTTAGCATACATGATAATTAATTTGAAATTAGTATATTGAAACATGGATTTAGGATTAAATATGCATAAAATAATTTCGATTTTTCTTAATTAAGACTAAGTTGAATATTACTTTTCTGCTACTAGATTATAAATAAATTCTAAGTAATAAATAAATTGGAAATTAATTAAGTTTTCAAAGGTAGTCACTGATATCAGGAAAATATTTTACTTAATCGATTTTGTTAACTGGCGAGTATTCTGAAAAGAGGCTAAGTCTTATCCTAAAATAAAAACGAATATTTTAAAATGTCAGTTTATAAACTCAGATAGCTTACTGGGTTATTTCGATGGCCAATGTAATCTCCCGAATTCGGGTCTAACGTCTAGGCCGGGTTGGGGAGGTTACACTTGACATCTATTAACTTCATCACCTGGCATATCAAGGTTGTGCCATAGGGCAAAATATGATAATTTCACTTAAAATAGTGTAAAACATTATAAAAAATTTCTAAAAATACAAAAAAATTATAATTTTTGAAAATATTAAAAAATTATAATTTTTAAAAATTGTACAAATTTAAAAATATGAAATTATTAAAAATAATACAAAATTATTTTAAAATAAAAAATTATAAAAATTTAGAATTTTAAGAAATATATAAAATATTAAAAATAATATAAAATTGAAAAAAATTAAAAATTACAAAAAGTATAAAAAATTATAGAAATTGCAAAAAAAATTATATAAAATTGTGAAAAAGAGTTTGCATGGGTCACTAACGTGTCACATAAAGAATTAACTGTCGATAAAAAGAACCAGAATTGGGCTAAGGTCGAAGGGGAGAGGTTTAGGTTCCCCGGTGACAACATTGTGTTCCCATGCAACATTAATGCTTATATTGATAATATCTACAAGTTGATCAATGTCAAAGATGGATCTATAAAAAATATAATTTATTATATTTTCATAATTTTTATATTGTTTTTTTATATTTTTTTGCCAATTTTGTATTTTTTTTATTTTTGAAAAATTATAAAAAAAATCAGGTGCCCTTTTTTATATTCTTAAATTCTAAAGCTTTTTTTAAAGTTTAAAAATTTATTATTAATTTTTAATAATTTTATAACTTTAGAAAATTTTTTTTAAATGTTCAAAATTCCATTTATTTATAGAATTAATTTTTTATATATATTTTAATCAATTTAAAAGAAAATTATTAAATTTCGCCATGTGGCACAATTTTAGCGTGTCATGTAACAAAGTTAATGAACATTAAAAATTTAGACGAAAATTGATTTTTCGAAAATTTAATTGATTGCTTATATTCGATAAAGGCTTAATTGAATGCTATTTTTTATTGAGGGCTCAACTGATTATTGTATTATATTTTACAAGAACTTTTTATATAATAAGCCTTTAAATATTTAATAATTTTATATACATTTTCATTTATTAAAATTTTATATAAAATCATATTAAAATTATTATAAAATGCTATTATAGATTTGATTATTATATGTTATAATTTACATAATATATAAAAATAATATAATACATTATGAACTTTAAAACCGAGTCAGGTTAGATTTAAATATCGAATGTTCAGGTTCAAATTAAATTTATATTTTAAATAAATTTAACTTTTTACTTAAATTTAATTTTTTTAATTTAATATTTTTATTCAAACCATTTCAAAATTCATATTGGACTTATAGATAGTTTTACATAAGGCTCACTTTGGATTAGATTTTACCCATAGTGAGATCAAATATCGGGTGAAAATTCCTTTTTAATGGACAAGTCTCTTGTTTGGAAGATTTGAAGAAGTGCGATGCAATTGAGCATTCTCACCACATTGCTACTCTCAATTTTCATTGGAGTCAAAGCTATTAAGCCGAGGTTAGTTTCTTTATTACTTTTTTTTTTTTGAGTTTTATAGAGAGTAAAAATATTATTAAATATTATTATATAATTTTTATGTAACAAGCTACTAAATATATAAATTTATTATCATAAATATATAAGTTTAATTATTATTTAATATAAAATAATTTAAATATATTTTACCATTTATTATAAATATAATTTAACAATATTTACATTTTATTGTATATGGTTTTAATATTTTAATTATCATTTTATAAAAAAATATTTTATGTTATATTATGTAATATAAATATTTATTTTATTATAAATACATTATAAATTAATATCTATAATAATTATTTTTTATTCTTATATTATCGCTACAAATAAGTGTAAATTTAAACACCAAGCGCATCCAAACTACAGCTAAATATTGTTAAATTATATTCATAATAAATAATAAAATATATTTAAATTATTTTATATTAAATAATATATATTTATAATAATAAATTTATATATTTAGTAGATTGTTATATAAATATTATATAAGGTACTTTGGTATTCGCAACAAAATTTATTTTTTGTGGCTCCAAATGGATCTGTGATCCATGGAAACGAGCTGGGCTGTCATGTTAGCTGCAGTACTTTGTTCGTTTGTTTGTTTTCGGCCGGAAAAGCTCTTTGAGAAATAAAAAGAAGAAGAAGAAGAAGAAGAAGAAATTGAGTGAAGAAAATTAGTCTCGTGGAGTGACAACTGAGCTGATTTGATGAGATCGTAAACAGCTGAAGGGGATGGAGGTGGAAAAAGTGAAGAGATACTTGGAGAGCTCAGCCAGCATCGATGGAGATAAGCTGCCTTTGAAATTTTTCGAACGACTAATTATGCATGGTCTCCGCGTTGAACTCATCGAAACCAATCGCGTCGTTTGCTCTTTTAAGGTCACCCCTCGTCTGTTGGTAATTCACTGATCTTATTTATGAATCATCCATTTAGGTTAAGATTTCTAGAAAGCAAATTAATAGAACCATGGATATCCCTTCCTTTCATATTCTAGATTACTGATTATAATATATTTGTGCAAAGAACGAGGGAAATTACTTGCATGGTGGAGCCGTAGCGACATTTCTAGACTTGGTTTCCTCCGCAGCAGTATACACTGCTGGAGGTACCTTTGCTGGAACTTCAGTTGAGATCAATATTTCTTTCATGGATGCTGCTTATGCTGATGTAAGTATTGCTCCTGCTTTTATTTTATAGTAACAATTTGAATGACTAACGATAATGAAAAAGAAAAAAAAAAGAAAAAGAAGAGGTACTTTCATGTTTTACTGTGAAAATAAAATTTGCTTGGGCAGTTTCTTTTATGTGCTTAGATAGGCATGAATCTTGACCAGTTTTGCAACATTTTTGAAGTCTCATACCGTTGCTAATTGCTGCTACACATGTCCATTTTGATAGGTTACTGGTTTTTGTTAACACTACGCTTGAAACTTTTTAGTTTCTGCTCCAAATTTCCCCTTAATTTGTTCAGTATTTTGCAATGTTCACCACTTGTTGGGTTTCAATCAGTTGCATGGTAGACATTCTTGGATAAACAAACTAGCTATTGGAAATAAAATATATGTGAATTTCTCTAGTATTACATCCTAATTAAAATCATTTTATGTTGTTATCATTGAGGAGTGAACTTGATATATTTAAACTTGATGTGAGAAGAGAAACTCCAGGACAAAGAAACACAAACGGGCCCTGGAGTTGTTTTAATGTGCCCTCCAATGATCTAGTTACAGGGAAAAAGTCTATTGAAGTGTTGACAGGGTTGGAGGAGAGCAACTAGATATTAGAAAAAAAAAAAAAGAAAAGAAAGAAAGCAGGGAGAATATTAGCATACGAATCACATGCTAAAATGCTAATAGTTAGGTAAATTCTGGTTAAGATAACTAATAGGTCGTTAGTAGCATAATAATGGTTGTTAGGAGCAGTTAGTTCAAGAATTTAGCTTAGTTGAGATTCATTACTCAAGCTATATAAATAGCAACTGATGTAAACAGAAAAGGAAGTCTTCTATTGAATAAAGTTCAGATCATTGCTTAATTTCTTTTAAGTTTTCAGTATTTCTAACACTAGAGGACTCTTTCCTTTAATAATAATGCTGTTATACCTTCTGCAAAGCCTTGACCATTAATTGTTGGCTGTCAAGATCGCTGCACGTTTCTTAATTGTAATGTGGCACAAAGTGCAATCTAGGAGATCAAAAGACAGCCCTTTTAGTTCCCTGGAGCGGCTCTCCTTCTGAGAAAAATGTTTTCACTAGGAAGAATTTCTTCTTAGAATCGTAATTTGTGTAGACATTTCTTTTCTTTTCTTACTATGGTGGCCAAAGTGTCTTTGAATTTCATCAGCATAAGAGTTGCATTCGTTCTTTCCAACATTACTTAGCATTTAAACTATCAGCATAAGAGTTGCATTGTTTCTTTTTCAACTTTGCTTAGCATCTAAATTATATCTCTCTCTTGAAAAATGAACTGAAATTTATTGTTGTGATCTGCTTTCTGTCCCTTGCACTTCACTGTCCAGAACACGGCAGAGAAATACCAATTTCGCCACCTTTTCTTTATGCATACACTTATTTCTAAGATGTAACCAATTTAGCTACCTTTTCTTTATGCACTCACTTATTTCTAAGATATAGCCTTTCTTTTTGGCATATCATGTCTAAATTTATTGGTTTTGCTCTCAAGTTATTAAATTGGAGATGGTGAAGGTTTATGACAATTGGCCATCAACCCTAGAACATTGTATTAGATTTGTATGATTATTATTGTTGTGGTGGTGGTGGTGTTTCTTTCCAGCAAGCTTATGTGAAATAATACATAAGCCATTTATGAATTTGCGTAATGTTATTGCTATGTAGGAGGATATTGAGATAGAAGCGAAGGCTTTACATGTTGGGAAGGCTGTTGCTGTCCTCAGTGTTGAGTTTAGGAAGAAAAGTACTGGTAAAATTATAGCTCAAGGTCGTCATACTAAGTATCTACCTCTACCAAGTAAAATGTAGATAGCATATTAATGAGTAATCGTCCTTATAAATAAAAATGTATTATTTCCTTGCTTTTATGGGAGACCTTTAGTTGAATTTCACATGAAATAACTTGTGTTTTCTACATATATTGCCACAACTTGCCTTGTTTTGTGTGGTTCTTCAAATTGTTTGCTACCATTAATAATTGACATCTTTGATCAAGTTGTTAATTGTTTTATGCATAAATATGCCAGGCTGATGAGTACTAAATAACTCTTTTTTTTTTAAAGCAGAAAGTAATAACTTTAACAATTATGAGGTGTTTGATTTACGGAATCTAAAATTACTTAGCACCTTACTCGATATGTTATATTACAATGTTTGGTTCATTTGGTTAGAATATAAAATTTTGCTGTTTGGATGACGGAACCTAAAATTACCAGAAAGTACATTTTACTAAATGATCCTTATAAAAGTTGTTATTATTATTATATACATAAAGGCTGAAACTTTTAGTATTTTATTTATTTTTGTAAATGGATGCATTTCTTTAATAAATTGATTTTATATTCCTTTTCTTAAATAAATAAATTGAAATTGGAAAGTTATAAATAGTTAGGGCTTTTCTTTTAATCAGAGTGAGGAAAAGAGAAAATACATTTTTTATTTTAACTAAAATGATATAAAAGAATGATAAATTTTATTTAAGTAATATTTTGGGCAAAATTTATATAATGGACTAAATAATAAATTTCCTCATCTTATAATAATAAATATAGAGTTAACTTAGAATTTGTACCTTAACTATACGTTTTTTTTATCTTGGTACGTAAACCTTTTTTTTTTTTTACAAGTAGTGTTAAACTATTTTTTGGTACTTCCGAATAAGAGATTTCGCAGTCTGGAAATAGAATTGAGACAAGCTTTAGAGGAGGTTTTGAAGCATGAGAAGCTCTTATGGTTTCAGAAATCCCGGTCAGTTTGGCTTTTAAATGGTGATAGAAATACCAAATACTTCCACGGGAGGACACTAGCTAGACGTCAAAGGAGCAGAATTGAGGGTCTTAAGGTGGATGGGACTGATTGATGTTTTGATCTTGTTTACTGAAACAACATATTGTGGGTTTTTATAAGAATCTGTTTGCCATGGATTATTCAGTTGATGGGTTTCTGCCTTGCAGAGGTAAAGTCCAGGTTTTATCTCTAGTTGAAAAAAGTAGTCTTGAGATAGAGATGACAGATTTAGAAATCCGTAATGCGGTTTTTGGTATGGCCCCGCTTAAAGCTCCTGCAGTTGATGGTTTTCATGCTAGATTTTATCAATCTCAGTGGGATATTGTTGGTTCTTTAGTTTGTTCGATGGTAATACAGGTGCTCAGAGGTTATCGAGTGGATCATAGGATTAATAAAACTCTCCTTGTTCTTATCCCAAAGGTTGATAGTCCAGAAAGTATCACTTAATTTTGCCAAATCAGCCTTTGTACGGTTTTATATAAGATAATTACCAAGTCGATTGTCAACAGGATGAAACTGTTAATGTCGAGACTTACTCAACAAAATCAAGCTAGTTTCATGATAATATAAGCATTTCAGATAATATTGTCATTGCTCAACAGGTGGTTCATTCTCTGAGGAATTTTAAAGGAAGAAAAACTGGGATGATCTTTAAAATTGATCTCGAGAAGGCGTACGATAGAATTCGTTGGGACTTTTTGACGGATACACTTTCAGAAGAATGACTACCACCCATGTTGATTACGGTAATTATGAATTGTGTGTTTTCGGTTACATTCCAAGTCCTCTAGAATGGTACGGTGACGGATGAATTTAGGCCTACTAGGGGGTTACGACAAGGAGATCCTCTATCTCCTTATTTATTCTATGTATGGAGAGATTGGGGCACTTAATTGATGAAGCAGTGAATAACGGGAGGTGAAGGCCTCTGGTTTTATCGAGGGTTGGTCCAGGTTTATCACCTTTATTTTTTGCAGATGACCTAATGCTATTTGGTGAAGCGGATCCGAAGCAGTCTGATGTGATAAATAATATTTTGAATACTTTCTGTCATTTCTCAGGACAAAAAGTGAATATAGAACAAATGTTGGGTTTTTTTCTCACCTAATGTTCCTGAAACAGTTGCTTCAGATATATGCAAGAATGTGGGTTTTGGACGCGTGGAGGATTTGGGGATGTATCTTGGTCTTCCGATTATGCATAAGAGAGTTGGAGTTGGCACTTTTGCGTTTTTGGTGAATAAGGTATGTAGCAGAATCAATGGCTAAGAAACTATCACTGGCTAGTAGAATTACGCTAGCTAGATCAGTATTGCTTTCTATCCCTAATTATTTTATGTCTATTGTTCGTATCCCATAACTGTGTGTGGAAAAATTGAGAAGCTGGCTTGCAATTTTGTTTGTGGATCTTCGTTTGATGTTAGGAAACCGACCCTTATAAAATGGGATGAATGCTGCCACCCGGTTGAGACTAGGGGTTTGGGTTTGGGTTTACGAAGTTTAGTTGTTCAAAACAAGTTATTCCTTTTGAAACTTGATTTCCTTTTATTGACCAAGATAGATGACTTATGGGTTAAGATTTTGAGTAGCAAGTACAAGATTTGTGGGTGCTACCGATTTCTACTGATAGGAGTAACTGCTCCTACATATGGAGGTCCTTAATGTGGGTTTGGTAGGATGTGGTGGATAATGTTTATTAGGCCATTGGAGATGGAGCCTTGACAAACTTTTGGAATGATAATTGGATTTATCAGGTGAGTCCTCTTAAGGAATTTCTACATGGGATCTGAGCAACCAGATGACACTCTACGAGATTGTGATTTATGGATGAATCTGTGAATTGTGATTGGAACCGTCTTGAAAGTTTCCTACCAGAACCAATTGTGATGCAAATTGCTTTGGCTTTACCTTCCTCTCTGGATGCGGGAAATGATCGTTTATCGTGGAGATGGGCAACTAGAAATGCCTTTTCCATGGCTGAAACTTATAGAGGTATGTACCAGTTTGATTCGAATAATAACTCTAATATCTGGAAACTGTCTTGGAAAGCCAAGGCTCCTCAGCGAGTTATTCATTTGGCTATTGTGGAAAAACAAGTTGTTAACTAATTCCAAGAGAGTTCGGAGACATATGGGTTGGGAGGGCTAATGTCCTCGATGCAATGGTACACTTGAAACAGAGTTACATGTTGTTAGAGATTGTTCGTTTCCCAGGGCAGTTTGGAATTCAGTTGTTCCAATTCATAGACAGGTAATTTTCTTCTCACTACCTTTTCATGAATGTGTTGCTTGGAACTTGCAGAATATAGAGAATTATGGTAGTCCTGAAATTGATTGGCAAACATTGTTTCCTATAGTTTGTTGGTTATTATGGAAAAACAGGAATATGTTTGTGTTTTCCAATAGTCATAGCTCTATCCAGGATGTGGTAGATACAGGTATCAGTTGGATGAGAATTTATTCACCACCCTCGATGGCTATGTTCCATTCCAATTCTATGGCTTCTGATTCAAAATGGTTAGCTCCGGAGAGTAGTTGGGTTAAGCTTAATACGGATTGTGCAGTTTTAGCTAGCGCTCACTCGGCTGCAGTTGGGGGAGTCATTAGAGATGCTGATGGTAATTGGTTATGTGGTTACTCAATGGCATTAGGGAAAGATTGAAGCGAGATCGATGCTAGAAGGGCTTCGATTAGCTTAGGACAAGGGTTATCAACAAGTTGAGCTTGAATTTGATAATGCTCTATTAGTAGAATTAATGTTAGTTGGTAACTCTATTGCTAGTCATATTGTAGAATTACGGGCTATTCATAAGCTGCTGCATAAGAATTGGAAGGTTTGTATCTGTCACGTGTCTAGAGCTTATAACAAAGTTGCAAATTTTATGGCCGAACATGCTACTATAGGATTCACAAGTATCTAGGTGTTCTCCATATCTCTTCAAGTAGTGCGGGATTTAATTCAAAACGATATTTTGGGCTTTTAATTTTATGTTTTATTGTAATCGTCTAATGTTGTTCTTGTTTACCAAAAAAAATTTACAAAAATTGGAAAAAAATTATATACTATTTTTAAAATTTTAATATATGCTTTAAAATTTGAAATATTTATTATCCACCTTAAGTTGAAATATTTCTATTTGAATCAAATTTTATTAAATTATCCACCAATTATAAAAATCACTTAAATATATACATTTAGAAAGTAAAAGTAAAATGATAATGGATTCGAATTTTGAAATTGAAATCGTAACCGCGAAGGTGAAACATATTTAGACCATGGATATCCAAATTTGTTATCTACAAAAAGAGACTTTTATAAAAATAATATTAAAAATTAATTAATTACAAAATTAAGGTGGGAAAAATTAATTACAAAAATGGAGTGTTTGTTACAGTAACTTTGAGTGACGTTTGACACATTGATAGTACTAATGAATTAAAAAAAATCTTGACGGAAAAAAAGTTAAATAAGTGGAAAAAATATATTTTTGATTGATACCGTCAATGTGTCAAATAACATGATTAAATAAAAAAACTATTGTTTTAGGAATTAAATGCATGAAAAAACATTAAATGTAGGGAAAATGCATGGAAAAGTCATTAATACATTGAATGTAAGGAAAAAGGCTATTATTTGGTGTTGGAACCACAAATCAGTGTTTTTTTTCACTTTTTCAGCTCTTTTTTTATAAATTTATTAGTGCCGTTAATGTGTCAAGCGGCACAATAAATTTTTTTTTTTACTTTTTCAACTTTTTTATTTTTCTGTCAGATTTAAAAAAAAAAAGGTTCATCAACGGCACCCAACACTACTGTAGCAGACATCCCATTTTTTAATTAATTTGTTCCCTACTCTAATTTTGTAATTCATTAATTTTTAATATTATTTTTTATAAGAAGACAACAAAAGGATGATAGTTATATTTTTCTAACAAATATTTGCAAAAGTAAAGTAGATTTAAATAATGGACATCTGAGGATCAAAATTTACATCCGCTTCGAATCCATTGTAAATAGTAGTTTGAAATATTTAAATCCAAATATTATTTGAATTCGTAGTATTTAAATTCACAAAAAGTAAACCCAACATCTATAGATATCCAAATCTATACTATCTATTGTCATTCTTACCAAAAGCTCAATGTAATGTTATCAATAAAAATATTTTTTATTTGTTATTAAAAAACTTATTTTCACTAAAAACAATAGAAATTATTTTGTTGACTTAATTTTATTGAAATATATTCTTCCTTGTATTTTAATGAAAATTTAGATTTTGCTTTTTTCAAAAAAGAAAAAGTAAAAAGAAAAAAGTGACGTTACACGTTTTTGTTGTCAATGATGTTTCACGTTCTTTATTCGAGAAAAAAGGAAAAACGGGCATGAGAAGTGCATAGAAAAAGTGCAGGCGATTTCTATGAGATTTCTATTCACATATTCGAAGAACCACAGGAGGATATTGGCAGTACGCTGTTACGAGATGTGCAAGGAATTACTATAGCAAGGCTAGCCACTTGTAACAATGCTTTAGTTTAAACTCTCGTCTTTGTACCAAAAACCAAACACCAAACACCAAACACCAAACGGTAACCCAACACCATCACTGCTGGTATCAGCCACTAAGGGTGAGTTTGAATGGAAAATGCGTTTAACTGCAGTTAGTGTAAAAACAACGGTGGCGGTGAGATTAAATATTATAACGACACTGTAACGTGAGACAAAAAGTATGTTAAACGCACCGCACCGCACCCAATCACCCATCCAAACTAGGCCTAAATCGGTATACCCCTCATCGGTGCTGCAATTTTGACAAGGATGATTTTGTGCTCTTCTAAACGAACAAATCGAACCCAAGGAAACGAGAAGTTGAGGGTCCCCAAAATAAAGGGATGAGTCAACTCCGCAAAGCTAGATCAATAACAGTGGTCACCACGTAACAGTGTTGCGAACGCAGAGAGTTTTATTTTTCCAGTGAATAAAATGAAAATCTAAGAGAAATGAGCAAAAATGGTGACGGCAGTGACAGAGACTAAATTTTTTTATGGACTTAATATGCACTTGGCTCAAGTTTCGAATGGTCAAACAAAAAGGACAAGTAAAAGCAAAGGAAATCAGGGGAAGTAAAAGCAAAAGATGTCGGCTACCTGCTATTAGAATAGCTAGCCAACGACCTGTAACCAAAATTTTTAGTGAACAATTTTCTAGTCTAAACTTCTAAAATTCTTACAAAATATCGTGGTCACACTACCAGAGTCTTTAAAATTTCTTTTTTGTTTTTTGCATTTCTTTTTGGCACTAAGAGTGGCTAGAGCAAAATGTAATAGGGCGTAAGCTCAGTTGGTTTTCTTGTCATCTTGATCGGCAATGGCAGATGTCTGAACATGCTCATCCTCACCACCAAAACCAAATTCATTTATACGTTTCTTATCCACAGGATATACCCATCTCTGGTACAGGTAGATTAAAAATATAAGATCTGCAAAAATTAAGCATCACAATCAGAATGAGAATGTGATTTACACCAGAAATATTCAAGGAAAAACAACACGCTTCATTTAATACAGAATGATCTTCAACTCAGATTACAACAATTTTTTTCTTTCCTCCTTTCCTTCCTCACAACCAAGCAAAGCATTTTTTTTTTTTCCTTTTATATTAAAAAGAAAAGAGAATTATATCTTACCATCACGGAAGACAGAAAGCCGATGAAGTGTTGGCATTTTTATGACGAATGCAAAGAGATCATCTATGATGGTGTTGAGGAACTTGTAAGTCATTTGCCTCCAGGGTAAATGAGCTACAGACTTAAGCTTATAGTTTATGAAAAGTTGAGGGCACATCATAATAAAACCTGCCAAAAACATAGGAGCGCAGATTTTTGCGGTTTAAGTTGGTCAATTGAAAATCCAGCAGCAAATAAATAAACCTCAAACTTTCTGTAACAGTTATTAGATGTAAAAGGAACCCAGCATCAATATTAGAAAGCAGGAGTTGAAGATCATTGCCCAAACCAATTTTTTTAGCCATAAGAACAAATAATCAATTTTGCCATCCCCTTTCGATCATGATATATAACTAACAAGCCTGTTAATAAAACAATTTATGTAATGATCAGATATTATGAAACAGGCAACCAAGTTGAATTTCAACAAAATGGACCCAATTTCCACGTTAATGTTAATGTAGATGGCTCCTTGCTCACCCCGTTATAAGGTATAACCTTTTGTCTTCTACCTAACAACAACACTAGGTAGCTTTTTTCTAAGCCTGGCGACACATGATTTGCCATAATTTTTTTGTTGACCAGAATTTTTATACCAGCAACAGACTTGAGAGAAACATATAAAGAGACCAAGGATCAAAGGTTACATAATGCATAGATTTTTTTTTTCCATTAAAAAAAAGCAGATTACTACACTAGAAGGCCCCTGAGGAAAGAAATTTTTTATAGGAATTGTCATGGTCTTGTTCAACTTTCAAAACATCAGACTTTCCCTATGTTAAGTTGGAGTTGACAGTGGGTAACTAACAGAAGTATCAAAGCAAGAAACATGAAAGGACAGATGGCTTACCAAACATGTATACACAGCTAGTGAGTGAAGAGAGAATCCAGGAATACCAGCTCTTATGGCGCTCATACATAAGAGAGTAAACAGAAAAACATGCAACAAGGAAGAAGAGCACATAGGATAGATATTTCATCGCTATATCATCATATTCCTTAGTTTTATTACTTGCATATGAATCGCGATCTCGAAACCTCAACATAGGTATCCTTCCACTTCTATCAATCTGAAGATGAAAAGGAATTGTTACAGATTTAGATACTCTTCAATAAATTAACTAAAAGTTTGCAGATAACCAGATTTAGCCTATACATAACACCATCAAATGCTAAAGATCAAGTTCCAAATAAAAGGTAATGACGACATAGGATCCACATAACATTTCTTGCACACTTCCAAAAATGGACAGAATAATAAGACTTCCAGAGTAGACAAACAATTAAATTGGTACTGAAGAAAAGTAAGAAGAATGATTGTTCTATTTTTACTTTTCAAGCAACAACAAAAAAGAGAAGAAGAATGAGGCATCTAAACAAGAAACATGCATGGAAAAGGCATTCATGCATAATGTGCCTCCTAAATATTTGACGGCAGATTGAAAATGGCGGTTTCTGCATTCAGTTACAGGTAGAATATGAAAGCATAATCAAAATACATTTACAATCCTCAAAATAATGGTCTTTCAACATAAAATACTTTTTAGGAGTGAACTCAGTTAACCAAGAAGAAAGCATGGTCACTTATATCCTCACAGTATCAGGAAAGTTTAACAGACAGACCCACAGAATGATCTCATTCAGTATCAGACTTACGGAATAAATGCATCTAAAAACAAGTCCTTTTTGCTTTTTCCTTCTCAGAAGGATGCTCAGAATTCAAATAATACCTAGAAAAACAAATGCAAAAATGAGCTCATACCTCTATATGCATTGCTTTCCCTATTTTCCAAAATTCGATGCAGACACCAATTCCTGAACTTGCCAGTATCATCCATGAAGTCTCATTATCAAGTAAATAGAGGAAAACAACGAGCTGACACAGAAAGCTCACTACAACGGACTTTGCAGACAGTCCTTCCATAGACTTATTTTTGTTCCAAAATTGGATATCTGCAGAGAAGAAATCCAACATCCTAAACCTTTGTTTCCAGAGTGTATGAGAAAATTATCAAAACTCATCCATGTATGGATAAAAAATCTCCAAAACTACAGAATTATTTTACCATTTTTGAAAGCCAGGAAATCAAACACGGAATGAAGCAGAGAAACAACCATGGTGATCACTAGCAAGTAAGGATTTCCTTCTAAGAAGACCCTCTACAAAAATTGATCAAGTATATAGTTAGCACTCAGAGAAATTAGACGCAAATAAAAGAATTCTTCACTTCAAGGTAGAAGTTCAAGGTTTAGGGTTAGTTGCTCTCTTATGAAAAATGAGATACTTTTTAGTTTCTAAATTCTTAAAACGTAACTTTGACATAAAAAAGTACATCATATGAACATATTTTTAACCTTTTTCGATAGTCATAAATCATACACACTTCTGAGATATCTAAATTTTCCACAATAATAAAAAATAAGAATTACCTTTAATTCATCTGCCTCGCCTTCAAGCATGCTTCCATAACTACGATGAATTTGGAATGATTGGTCAATTTGCAGGAATAGTTGCCACTTCATCATGCTTATGGGGCCAACCTCTAAATTTAATGGCAACTCTGAGACCGACTCATTAATTGCAATCAATTTATCTCTAAGTAACCAAAATTCGTTGAAAAAGATGGTCGGGTAGTAATTTCCTGTACTAGGCTCAATATTTAAGTCTGCAAATTTGAAGTCAAGAAACTCAAAGCTCTGCAGCTGCAGCTCATTTACAAAATAGGAAACACAGCAATTTCTAAAAAAAATTAGGTAAAGCCAAGACACAACAATAAATTATTTTCTATCAACAACATATACAATAAAATTAGGGCATTGGTAAGTCAAGACACAACAATAAAATTTTGATTGGATCAATAAAGAATCAATTGATCGTCATGGCACAATTTCTTTTTTTTTTAAAAATGCATAGAGCCTTAATTAGTCAGAATGAAGAGTTGACCAGAAAAAGTCATAATGGAGAAAATTCATATAGCCAAACCCAACTGAATGAGGAATTGGCATAAAGGCTTTGTTGGGTTGGATAAGTTCCATTAAGTCTTCAAGTACAGAAATGCTATTACAGCTGAGCAAAACTATAAAAGTCTATATTCTGATCAATCAACAATTGCTGAAAATACATATGATATGGCAAAGAAGCTTCAAACTATGCTTTGTAATCCTGTAAATTCCCTTTCTAGATTAGCTCCAATACGGTACTTATTTATACTAATCAATGACAAGAATGGCTGAGCTAGTCTTCAATAGTCACTATCTAGTTACAATCTATACTAGTGTCAAGAAGAGTGGCTGAGCTGAATTGTCATCCTTCAATAATCTGACTTTCCTTCCTAGATTAACTCTTATACATAACTTCACTTTCATATAGTACTGAGTCTTGACCAAATTTATATTTCCAAAAGAAAACAACGTCCCAGAATCCAAATCATACCAGGTAAAACCTAAACATTCTTTGAAGAACAAATAAAGGACTCATAAGACTACAAAAATCAACTAAGAAAGTGCAGAATTATATAGGACTCAAAAACCATAACTGAGATAAGGAATGACAAAACTGTAAGGAATGTAAGGATACAAGGAGCAATATTTGGTGGTACAGCATTGTGCCCATATCTGGAAAAGAATTAAGGAAGCAAATAGTTAATTTTCCAAACCACTGGCATAAACTCATACCAAATAATAAAAAATAAACAACATTGAAGCATATGTTTACAGAACATTTATAGAAGCAAGACATTAAGTAGAAACTTACCGTGTGAAATCTTCAACCAAGTTAATGGTGATATTTGGTTTCCAATAAGCAATCCACTCGTCAGGGCCATCATCTTTAGAGTCAGTTTCAGCATCATCAGCCACCTGAAGCAACATGATTCCGTGCTAAAACCATCATCATTATATTGTTGCATAATTCAAGGGTATAGGAAGCACATATGAGTACAAAAATGAAAGAGATGCTATCATGAAGAACATTAAACGAAATTCAAAGTTCAAACACATAAACACCAAGAAAGATTAGGTCTATTCTACTTGAACCCAAACTTCTTAAAAGAAAGAACATCCATCAATGAAATAAGTTATACTAGGAAAGAACAAACCATAGCCACAGATTCAACTGCTTCCCCTTCTTTGGTGTTTCCAAGAAGACTTTTCCTCTTATCTGATCTTGACTTGGGTAAGTATGCCACAACAGCTGAAATGAATTAAAAGGAGGTTACTTGGTTACTTGATCACCATTATCTCCAGCAATTGGAAAAAGAATCTTTCGAGAGAAAGGGAGACTCACAGTGAGTCCTGCCAAAGGTAGCTTGAGGCTGGAATTCAGGGTCATTAGGATCTGGAGGGTAACCAGAGCGTGCAAAGAAAACGTGGGCATAAAGACTGCCATTGTTTTTCAAGGCCTGAAAGATTAACGCATATTGTTCATGTTCGCTAACTGTAAGAGTGCAACAACCAATTTGCAAGGAAGTAAAAGGAAACATTCTTAAACAAGTTACCTGGGAAGGATAGTATTTCAAAGAAAGAGTACGGGTACTTTCAGGACCCCAAGTGACATAAGGAATGTTAGTTTCATGCCATACAAGAGACGCTTCGTTTCCAAAATCATTGAACTTTTCATGCTCAGAAAGATAAAGCCACATATCCTAAAAACAGAACCCAAAAAATCATTTAAAACTGTGGGTTTGGGTTAGTTTGTTTAGTGAAATTTGATGAAACCAACATACCAGGGGTTCGCCCTTCTGGAAGAGATTGGAGATGAGGTTAGAGGGATCGGTAGGCTTTTTTGGAGAAAAGAATTTGGAAGCAAAGTACCAAAACACGGCGATCCTAATAATTCCAGTTATGGTCTGTCCAAATCCATTTTGTTGCTGCTGCTGTCGCGGCTGCTGTCCTTCTCCTCCTCCTCCTCCGCCCGCTGCTGCTGGTGGCGCCATAGTTTTCCTTTTCTCTGTCTCTCGGATTAGGGTTTATGGAAGCTCCAAGATCGAAAACAAAAGAAAAAGAAGACTTTTTTTTTTTTCTGAGTTGTTCAAATTAAAACAAACATACAAATACCAGAGAGATACTCGCTTATTTTATCAAAGAAGAAGTTCGGTACCAGCGTAGATCTGTCTTGGAATCTTTGAACTTATATTTTGCACTTCTGTTTGCTGGTGGAAGTAAAGCTGGAGGGTAAACTGCACATATAGTAACCCAATTATCATAAAATTTTATTTTAGGCATCTAAATACAATTTACAATTTAAGTACTTCAGTTTCATTTTAGTCACTATGGATATATGCCTATATGGGTTGCCAGAATCCCAAGCTCACTGCCAAATCAGTTTTTTTATTTTCCACATATTATTTATGTAATATCCACCTCATTAATTTTTCTCAATGGGTAATTTCTTTTTATTTAGTCATCAACAAAATTTTAGTATAAATACCTCTAAACTAGAGGTGTCCATGGGCCAGGCCCAACCAAAATTTTAGTATAAATGGTTCGGATAAAAATGTTAAAACTCGCGCTTGGCCTGGCCCGCCCATTTTTATTTTTATATTATTCTTTTATATAATTTTAAATATATATAATACATCAAAAATACTAAAAACATTAAAATAAATATTTCTTAATAAATTAAAAAAATAATATGTACACTTAAATAACACTAAGATAGGTGTAACTTAATAAGCAAATGTCTCTAAAATAGTAACAAAATTAACAATAAGACAAAAGTTATATAATATCCAAACAATAACAATAAAATAGTATTAATATAGTAATGAAATGGTAGCAAAATAATGAAAAAATAACAAGAAAATAGCAAAAAAGTAAAAAAAAGAAAAAGAAAAAAGCAAGAACAATAAAAAAAACAAAGCAACATTCTTTTTTTATATTCGGGCCGGGCCAAGCTCAAGCCAAAAAAGTCTTACCCGAGACCCAGCCTATTTTTTAAACGGGCCTTATTTTTTTCTCAAGCTAATTTTTCGGGCTTATATTTTTACTTAAACTCTCTCACTTTTTGAGTGGGCCTCCTGACCTGGCCCATGGACAAGTCTACTTTAAACCCTAATTGTCATTATCGTCAGATCTGCCACCACTTGTCATCGGAGCATCAATCAATGACCATTGATAAGTAGCCCAGAGTACCCTCTTTTACCATATGTTTTAGATTTCACTGAAAGATGTTCTAAATTTTTGAAAACCTAAGCAATTGTTCGAAGCCAAAAACTTTGATTCGCCACTGGGAGCCATTTGAATGGCTTGGTTCCGAACTATATTTTACTCCTTTTGGTTGAAACTACTCTTTCACTGTTTAGATCGTTGAACCATTGCCTAAATCTTATTGATCGGACTTAATATGTTTCCTCTTTTTTCGCCATTTTTTTTTTCTTTAATGACTTCTCCTTTTATTCTTTTTTTCAACTTTTGGTTTGGGTTCCCAAAACAATAAGCATTTTACTTTTATTTTTCTTTTGTTGTTGGTTAGTTTAGCTTTTGGTTTGCAAGTTGTTTAGTTAGGACTGTTAGATTTTTTAGTTGGATGGTGGAGTATGGCAATGGTTGATTTTAGGTGCAGAGTATGATGATGGCTTTGAAAGAAGTTTTGAGGGAAGATCAAATGAGAAGGAAATGGTGATGGTTGAAGGTGGAGATAATGATGATTAATGGTGAAAGAATGGCATGGAGGCAATGTGGCGAGGTTGAGAGAATCAGTTAGGAGAATGGTGGAAAATTTAAAAAAGAAAAAAATTGTGTTGGTAGCTTGGAATTTCGTCAGCCCATATACTTATAGTGACCAAAATGAAAACAAAACTAAAAATAAGTACTTAAATTGTAAACTTTTTTTTGGTGACTACATGTGTAGTTTATCTAAAGCTAAAATGCTAAAATGTTAAAAACCCAGGTAAATTAGAAAAATAGTCACTTATGTTTGGTTAAATTTACATTTTGGTCACTACACTTTAATTTGTTATGAAAAAGTGACCAACTTTATCAATTTCTAACATTAACGTTATCAATATCTAACATTTTTGTCATTGTTTTGTTACCTTATGATAGTGTTTTTACCGAAATCTCGTGTGGCTTGGTAAACGTTGATGTGGCTTCCATGTCATCATCACATAATTTAAACTTTTTTTTTTTAAAAAATCAACTTTTTTTCTTTTTCTTTTATATTCTTCTTACTTCTGTTTGTCTCTCCCTTTCATCATCATCATCTTTACTACATCACATCCCTCGCCTCACCATTTGCCCCAAGCCATCTCTATCATCAAGCACCCTTTCTCACATCATCCGACCATCACCATCACCACTACTTCTTAAATTGACACAGGCATTCATCACCACCAATCCATGACCTTGACTTTGACTTCACCACCATTATACATGTAACACCCCCATGCCCGAGACCGTCGCCGGAGTCGAGCCTGAGGTGTTACCGAACATAATTTATCATTTAAACAACTTTACAAAATCTATTTTCATTTTTGGAATAAATTGTTTTCTGCATCATGGTCGCTCAAAAATTCATATCTCGAGTTACGAAACTCGAAATTAAGATCCGTAAATTTTCCCTGAAACTAGACTCATATGGATATCTACTAATTTTTTTCTAGAATTTTTGGCTTGGCCAATTAGTACAGTTTATTAGTTAAAGTCTCCCCTGTTACACCGCTCAACTGCTCTAACCTCTGTTCACTACGAACTGTACAAAATTCAAACAGGCATGCCATCTGTTTCATTAGAAACTAGACTCAATAAGGAATCTAGGCATATAAACTATAATACCTAATTATTTATGTGCAATTTATAGTGAATTTTTGAAGTCAGAACAGGGGATCACAGAGTCAGTCTCACTCAACTGAAAATTTCTCATAATATATAACTCTTTTTCCTACTCTGTTTCTTCCACATGAAAATAGACCCATTAATTTTTAATTTCATACCTTATTCACCTTTTAATTCCATTCCTACTATTTTTAGTGATTTTTCAAATTCACGTCACTGCTGCTGTTTGCATCTGTTTTCAAGCTACTTTTATACTTTTCATAGTTTTCATGTGATAGTTACCATTTAAGCACACATACCATTAAACACATGCATGGTTAGCCATTTCATTAGCTACTCACTTCCAAGCATTTATACACCATATATTGAACATATCATTCCATAAAAGACTAAGTCCCTATACATGCCATACACAAAATGAAACGTCTAGTTATACCAAAATGATTCCTTTGATAGTGTGATCTGAACTCCGACGTTTCCTTCGATCCCCGAGTAAGCTTGGCAAGAACTATAATAAGAAAGAAAATAAAGGGGTAAGCACTAGGCTTAGTAAGCTTACAAGCAAATAAATTGCAACATTTAACATATTGAGCAATTATACATAATATCATCTAGCATCATAAACTTTCTTTACTTCTCACTTACTACCTTCTTTCTTACCTGACCTTTCGTTATTCATAAACATAATCTAACTTCCCTTTGCTGATAGTTCACTGAATTTAACTTGTACAATGACCCGTTGAACCACTCGGAATACTAAGGATACTCAGGTTATTCCTGTCTGATAAAATACTGCCAATGCCATGTCCTTGACATGGTCTTACATGAAATATTCCTATCTCCAAAGCCATATATACGATATGGACTTTCATGGCTCAATACTGTCCTGTCTCCAAGGCCATATACACGATATGGGCTTACATGACGCAATACTGTCCTGTCTCCAAAGCCATATGTTTAATATGGACTTACATGGCTCATTACTGTCTGTCTGTTAACCCAAATATCCTAGCATTCCTAAGGCTCAAACGGGGCTTTCAATGCTTCTTCTCTGTCACTTCTCTTTAAATTCGACTTTGAATATTTCCATAAAATAAATATATGAATGCTGGAAATTGACAATATCAATGTAAAACAATGAAATATTGCATTTATTTACCGTAAACTTACCTCAATACAAATTGTGACTAAACTTTACAATTTAGTCCTTTACTTTTTCTTTTCCCCGATCTCCTCTTGAATTCCGTTCTTCTTGATCTATAATAGCAAATTTAGCTTATTTAATACTCACATTTATCAAAACAGCCCTTTTTCAAATTTTGGAAAAATTACATTTTTGCCCCTAAACTTTTGCATATTTACACTTTTGCCCCAAGGCTCGGAAATCAAAACTTATCACAAATTCTTGTATTTTAAGACATGCTGATCATTTATTTACCAACATCATCTTCAAATTCCTACTATAACATACACTTATGTACAATAGGTATTTTTACCAATTAAGCCCTTTTACTCGTTTTTACCTAAAACCGAGTAGCTCAAGTTGTCTAACATAATTTAAAACCTCATATTCTATCATAAAACATCAAAATACACAAATTTCACCTATGGGTATTTTTCCAAATATGAACCCTAACTTAAAATATTGCTAACATAAGCTTTATCGAGCTACCGGGATCTCAAAAACGTAAAAATCATTAAAAACGGGGATTGGAATCACTTACTATGGAGCTTGGAAGCTTGAAACAAACCCTAGCTATGGAGAACCCTTGAAATTTCGTGGTAATGAAGAAGATGATGATTTTTTTGTCATCTTTTCCCTTTTTATTCATGTTAATAACCAAATGACCAAAATGCCCCTCCTTACTAAACTTTCAAAAATTCCACCCATGTCCTATTTTGTCCATGAGCTAAGAAATTGGTAAAATTACTATTTAAACCCTCCTAATTAATATTCCAAAGCAATTTCATAATAAAACTTCTAGAATGCAAGTTTTGCAATTTATTCGATTTAGTCCCTAACTCCAAGTTAAGCACTTTACGCGTAGAATTTCTTCACGAAATTTTCACACTATCATGCAATCATAATATAAACTTCAAAATATTTATAAAATAATTATTTCTATCTCGAATTTGTGGTTACGAAACCACTATTCCGATTAGGCCCTATTTCGGGATGTTACAATACAAGTTCTTCAATTCCCCTATCAAACCCAACAACTGCTCACCTTACCATAATCGCCATTGATGTCGTAATGATCCTGTTTCTAGTGGTGTCAAAAAATGTAGTTTTAGGATTTTGTTTTCATAAATCGAGCTAGTAAACATCAAATAGGGATATTTACGGAGTACATTACCTTCACATTTTTCTTTTCGTTTTTCTTAGTTTCTAGTTTTCTTTTTCATTTGCTTGAGGACAGGTAACGACTTAAGTGTAGGGGTATTTGACCTGCCACAAATCGTAGTGGCAGAAGTATTTTTTGGCACTTAACGAGTTTGTTTTCTAGGCATTTCAATATATTTTATTGCATTTTTGCATTTTTTTAGTTTAGGATTAAAATATCATTATTTCGAGTTAGTTGACCTAATCAGGCCAATATCGACCTTAAAGTGGTTTTAATGAGCTAATTGAGTGTGTAAGATATCCCTTTGATGGCCTAAAAGCATCAGAAATTATGGTTGGATTGTAACACAAGCTTTTGGAGTTGCAACACAACAGAGCTAATTAAGGAATTCATATTCGAAGTTGTGTGTTGCGACACGCAGAATGCTGCGTCACCACATAGGTGTAACGTGGGGCTGGAAATAGGTAAGGGTATTTTCGTCCGCACAACACATCTTTTTATGTAATTAAGGCTAGTGTTTACCTTAATTAGGGCTGTTAAACTCATCTATAAATAGCTAAGTTGTGGAAAGCTTTGGGAGCTTTTTGCCACATTAGTTTTAGGGTTTATTTTAGTAGATTTAGGTTAGTTTAAGTTTTACTTTGTTTTTCTAAATAGTTTTTATTTCTTGTTCTTCAACTTGGAATCGATTTGAATCCAAGTCTTCGTAATCCAATATTTCAGTATTTTTCTTTTACTCATTGATTGCAAACGACTAGATCTCAAGCATTGTCAAAGGATTTTGCTATTTCAAGCAATCCAAGATAGGCAATTTCTATCTTTTTTCTTTTATATTACTTTGTGTTATTTGCATGGTTGATTTAATAATAGAAAAGATGGTTTTTAAGACGATGAGTGGCTAGATCTTTAGGGAAATTAACGAGCGGATGTGGGAGTGATTAACGGAAGAGTTAGGGTTTTTCCAATAGGATTAGTTGGTGTGAATGCATATGTTTTTAAACCCCAGGCTTGACGACTTTAGGAAATAATATAGGTAAACGGATCGAGAGACGAGGTTCCCGACTAAAACGTGTATTTACCCTAGTCAAGAAAGCAAGACCGAGAGGTAAGTGTATACTAGTTGATTAGTTAGGCAGTAGAGGCCAAGAGGTAATACTATCTAGATAATAACTAATCTTCTCATAAAAACCCTAGTTTTGAAATTGATTATAACCATGGAAGCAAGTTAATCTTCCGTCTTGTATTCGAGAGATTTTCTTTTGTTAATTTTGTTTTCGTAGTTTCGATTTTTAATTTTGTTTGTCGTAATATGATTTTTAATAATTATTGTTTAGACTTGTTGTTGTAGATAATAATATTTTTTATATTTAATTCAATCTTCTTTGGGTATGATTATTGGAATACTGTCCTATGTTCCGTTGTAACACTAACTAAATTATAATTTGACTTATTCACTTATAAATATCGCATTGATTTGATATATTCTTATTTATACAATTTATAGACTAAACATTCACATATTTAAAAACGATAAATATTATAACTCATATCTTATTATGGATATCCCAACTCCGAAAAGAAATGTATTGGATGATGTTAGTATCCCCAAATAAATTAATCTCAAAGGTTTTTCACGGGCAATTATAACTTCATTTATTATGTTTTTAAGTTTTGGATGTTAAATGGCCTATAAACAGTAGCATGTAAAAAGCTTATACATCGAGAAATAATACAAAAAGTTCTTTTGATAGTTTCTCGTTCTCTTGATATTTCTAGTTTATTTTTTATTTGATTATTTTATAATAAGTAAACCATTATAATTTATTTTTAAATGCTATTATTAAAAAATAAATAAATATATTCAAAATTAATTTAAATATTAAAATATTGTACCAATTAATATAAACAATATACGTCGATATAAGTGGATATTGACTTAAACGAATTGAAACGTATCGAAATTTTGACCTAAATGAAAATTAAACTACCTGGTAACAATTTAAAATCAAAACGATATATACCATAAGTTATATCGATTCAATTCAATCAAATTTTTTTTTTAGATTTTTTGAATCATCCATAATTCAATTTAGCTCGATTTTTTCATATTAATTTTTTATTTTAAAAATTTTAATTTATTTTGACAAAATAAACTTTGTTGTATGACTATTGAATATTATTTGACAAAATTTCTAAATCCTTTTCACAAATACTTCTTAAAAAATAAATTTTTCAAAAACTTTCAAATTATTTCAACTATTTTAAATATAAAATATTTATTTTTCTACCATAAAAAATAAAATTAATTATATATTAAAATTTAAAATTTAATTCAGTTTCAAGTACATTCAATAAACCATCCAAATCTTTAATTTTTCTTGCTCAGCACCAACGAGACCATATCTACCATGTTATAAACTCGTAATTTTATGAATTTCAGAACATGGCATGCTATACACTTAATTTACCTCATCTTCTAACTAATATAACATTGAAATAGAATGTCTGCCAAATAAAATCCAACAATAACAGCACGTATCTGTTGATCACTGGTAGTCAATTATATAAATTATAACTTAGCAAATAGTTTGAAATTTAGTGAAAGAATCATTACAACTCAAAATACTAACCTACACACGTTGTAATCATGGTTCTTCTATTACGACTACAGAACAATCCGGTAAAAGATACAGAAAGCTCCATCAAAGGAGCTGCCAGTCATCCTCATGACTGTTGCCATCCACGTCACCTGTAGGCAGTACACCAATGGAGCCATCCATTCCATCACCATCGGCATCAGCCATAGTGTCACCATGGTTAATAGGCTTAAAAACACCATGAGTTTGAGCAACAGTGAACAAGGGAGCACCATTCGATTCATCAGCTAGTTTGGATGCCCGGAAACAAAAATCATCAAAATCATCTGCCAAAAAGATCAAAATAGAAAGAACAAGCTCATTTCATAGTCAATAAGTAGGCCTGGTCCAAACCTATGATGTAAAATTGTAAATACCAACAAGATTAACAAGAAAACCTTTGTCTCGGCAGAAAAATCCAATTGCCAAGGATGGATCAAGTGAATCCAGAGGAATGTATCGTATAATACTGGAGCATACAAGAGAAAAAAATTAAGGGGGAAAAGAACCAATGTATGTAAAACATACAAGTTAATCAGAGAAAGGTACTTACTTGCAGTGATAAGATGATGTATCAGCCTCCAGATCATCCATACTCAGATTAACTACCTGGTAAAGAAAATTTCAGTGTCACTACAATTAACATAAACGCCTAAGTTCGATTTTAACCCAACTAAGATACAGCAAGCATACACGAAAGCACATTTGGATATAGTCAAGCAAATGGACTTGGAAAAAGCTCAAGTTCAAACAGGCAAGTTTTAGAAGAGTTGTGAGAAAGTGATTTGAAAAGTGAAAGTGTCTAAGAAGACCTGTCTTTGAAAAGTAAATTCATTTTCTTGAATTTAAGTAAATTATTGTGAAGATATTATACCAAAACAGATTATATTATGGATGTTACTCTTAAATTTTACACTAAAAATTTTTACAATGTCTTTAAAAAAAATTGTTTCAAACTATAAATTAAAACTCAATTATTAAATATGTAAATAATTAAAAGGGTAACAGAGTCATCCACAAAATATAAAATGGGTATTTCGGTAAGGGCCATAACATGTTTGGGACCGGAGATGAGCTGCCAAACTCGTTAGCCAGAAGGGCAGCAGGAGAACGTAAACCTTACTCCAAAAATAACAGATATACCTAGAGATGAGATAAAAGGACAGCAACAAGAAATGACCATTAAACTTCTCTTCAAATATTGAATAGGATTGAAATGACATTTGTTACAAGTTCACTGGAAACTGATAATAAAATATTTCTAAGGTTCCCTTTAAACACACTGCTAAATATAGATTCTGGATTCAACAAAAAAATATGAACATTATTCTTTTACTATCCTCAACCTGTATTCATGCAAACCAAGAAAAACTCAAAGTAAAATCAACGGAGAAAGCAACTATGCGTAAATGCCAGTATTGGAAAGAAATAACAAAGTGACTGCCTTCTTGTTTTGTTATTATCTCTTACGTCTAACCAAGTTGGAAAATCTTGGACTAAGTTGAGTCGTCTTTTACACTTGATACACTCTACATTACAAGCAAAATTTTGAGAATATCAATTGCTTCTAAGGATGAAAGTGTACCAAGTAGATCCAGTAACCATCATTGAAAGTTAGATGATGACATTCTAGTTTTTTTGGTAAGTGACATTATACATTGTTTATGCAAGTATAACATTTATTTTTCAGAAACCTAAGCTGTTAAAAGGAAATATGTATTTAAGGGTTGGGAGAAAACAATGTTGTAACTCCAGTATAAATAGTCTTCTAGACATAATAAGCAACCATTTACACTTGGATCTGTTAAGGTTTTACAATCTTAAAACCATTTTATTCTCCTTACTTCTATTCCAAATTCAATTTTTACCCTTGGCTGAGGTTTTTTCATTCTTTCTACTTCAGCACTGCATGAATAAAGGGCTTGAATAAGATTTAAGAAACTAAGTTTCAGTGAAGAGAGAAGATATTCATCAGCAACAAACCAAACAAGCAAAAGAACTTCCCCAGATGAGTCTATCAGCTTAAGTACTTATATCACATTTAAAAGAACAATAGAATGTAACATATGAGCAGTGATGTCAAGAAACCGAGTAATTTACCGGCTGAACATCATGTGGATCAAGGTAGAAAACATTTTCTTCTTGAACGCCAACAATGTAAGTTGAGGCACCAGGTTTCCCACCCAAAATGCCAAGGCACTGCGGAAAGGTGAATGTTGCTTGCAGCGATGGAATATACCTAATAAAAAATTTAGGAAATTCCAAGTGATTAGAAATATGGCAGTTCAAGTTCAAATTAATAATTTAATACTATAAAGCTACTTGTTTCTGTGAGGAAAAACAATGAGTACTAATTGAAGTATATACATGTTTTACCGACTCTAAATAAGCAGTAACCTTTTTTTACCAGCTCAATGCTTAAGGAAAAATGTAATGCACTCACATTGATAACAAAATGTGCCCATTTAAAACAATTACTGATTTTCTTTCTTCAAGAAGATCGAATTGGCTGCCATGTCACTCAGACTCGGAGGTGAGTATTTAGTAATATGACCATCCTTTTCCAAATTCTTAAATATATTTGGAGTATCTCAGTCCCATATTTATGTCCAAAAATATGTCAAACAAGAACAGTTCAAGGAAAATGACGAGCATGAATAACATAATGGCTGTGGTAAAGTTGGAGGTTTGATAGAAAATATCCTCAAGTATTTAAAAAAAAGAGGAAAATACTTTTAACATTTGAAAATAGAAATGAGACCAGCAATTATGGAATAAAGGAAATATAAATTTGTTTCTTATCTTGTCAGGAAATCTTTTATGGACAAAAAATGAAACAGATAATATAGATGTAAAGTAGCATACTAAAATCTCCACATCCTGAATACAGTGAATAGAATACTTTATTATCTCAACAAGCATTCCAAAAGCTGAATTCATCTTTTCAACATGTAGTAAACAGTACATGTATAAGGAAACGCAGAAATGCACACCCCTGTTTAACTGAGATCTCTTCCAAGATATGTCAAGTCAATCTAGGGGAGAGAAGGACAGGATTTAATTAGGGAATGAGAGTGAACTACCTCCCTTGGTATGGCTCAAACCAATGGATTTCCATTACAGAATAAAGAAAGACGCATGCAAAGCACTAGAAAGTGTACAGGGGACATTACTGGAAACAAAACAAAAAAGCATAAAAATCTTTTTCAAATACTAAAAGCAATTATCAGGTTCATTTATAAAAAGAGATTTAAATTGCAATCACAACCAAGTTTTTAATGACACCAAATTTATTGTGTATGTGGTCAAAAATGATAAAATAGATGTAAAATATTCTGTCAGTTCTGCATAACCTACCATTGAATGAAACAAAAAATAATTGTGCCGCTTGAAACTTATAATTATGATATCTTAAGTAATTAATTACGTAATTCTTTAACTTACATGATAAAATATATTATTCACATTGCTTAGCTATACCTTAGAAGTTAATATGCACATTTAAAAGGTCGTATAGACAAACTATGGACATAAGTGCTATAAATATATATGATTGAAAAGGTATCATATATAAAGTCAAGTTCACATTAATTTAATCGGCAAAAATAAGGGATGAACACTTTAAATAAATTTCTTTCTAGGAAGACATAAATATTGACATGGGGATTCAAGCGTGTCTTTGTAAGCAAGGATAAATGCACTTTACAATTAGGCCACATGCCCATGTGCAACACTTTAAAACTTAATTGAAAAAGAAAACATAATCATTTGCTACCTAATCTCAATCAAACACATACAATCAAGAATAAATTTAATAAAACCCTCCACTTCAGTTAGCATTTTTTTCACAGAAGGCTACACCAGATAACAAATATAAACTTCCACTGAAATTTCAAAATGTATTATACAGTAATTCAAATTAATTGTTTTCTTAAAGGAACATAAATAAACTCATAAAAAATATTAGATTATGGCACACCAAGATGTGGGTGAAAAAAATATTATGTAACAAATATAATTATCAAAAATTTATTAAGAACCAAATAAAGCATTGGATGAAAAAGTAAAGTTGAAGATTTAAAATTCATAGTGCTACTGGTTCAAACCCTACCAAAGGTAAGTTTTTATTGATTTACTAAAATACAAAAAGACAAAAACACCCTCATAATAATATAATTTTGTAAAATGAATGACCCTTTTATCACTTTCCAACTGAGTTGGTGCCTAGTTGACTCGTGACACCAACTCTATCAAAGGCTTAAATAAAAGTATAGATTCAGTCATCAACAATTGACAATTGTACCAAATTTTAATCAAAACCTCAAATTCAACTAACCATTTCTTTTCCCTCCTAAATTTTCAAAAAAGCAATGAAAAATCAAATCTCTTTTAGGAAAAATTTATTTTATGAACCCTTCTTACCACATCATCCATGGTCCCTACCAATTAAAAATAAACACATCATCTGTTTTCAACATCATATGTACAGTTGGTAAGAAGGGAACATGGATGATGTGAAAAAAAAAGATGATGTGTTTAGTTTTAGTTGGTAGGGACCCTGGATGATATGGTAAGGAGGGTTCATAAAATAATTTCTCCTCTTTTAGATGCCACAAGAAACACAAGCCTCCAAAATCCTCCAACCATAATATTTCTCTTTTGTATTCATTTTCCTAAGATCTTGTCCAGTTTTCTTCCTCATTCCATAACAGAACCACCGACGTCCAACCCATCCACTCACTCTCATACCACACCCACACCATCATGGCCTCTCTTTAGGATTTTCAACTCTCAAGTCTGATCTATCTCTCTTAAGAATCAAGACTATAGAAAATTATGCATAAGCTAAAACCCATGATCATGGAAGATACAAGATAGATCTCTCCATACCCTTCCACAATTTAAAACAGCCATTCTCATACCATCCACAATCTAAAGCCAACCACTCTCACACCTCAACCACATAGTCACAGTCACTCTGTTTCAACTCTCAAGTCTGATCTCTCTGTCAAGAATCAAGACTAGAGAAAATGACATATAATCTAAAACCCACGACCATAGAAGCTACAAGAGAGATCTCTCCATGCCATCCACAATTTAAATTCACAAAATTGTGAGAAAGGGTAGCCTATCTGAATATTGTTTCTTACCTGATTAATTCCCACTTTTATTTTGATTCTGGTTGAACTGCTTGGATTTGGATGAGTTCCCTCAGTTTTGGTATGGGTTTTCCATTTGATTTAATTAAAAAAAAGAAACTAATAATAGAGAAGTATAAGAAATCAATCATAGCTTTAGAATCCCATTATAGCTGTTAGTTTCTTTTATGCTGCTATGCATGTAGATCACATTTTACACCTCAATTGCAATGAATAGCAATGGTGAAGGGAGTCACTACCACCATTATATAGTGCAAGCTATGCCATAAGGCTGATCATCTTTAACATCATGTTCACTAGTTATATGGTTGCATCAGCTTTTTCTCACAACTAAAGATAAAAATATTCTCCATATAACTTGGTATTTACTCTTAATTTACCACAACTGGAAAGTTATATGGATCTTACAGACCAGATCATAAATGATTAAACCAATAGTTTAATCATGCAACTTCAATGGCAAAGCAAGCATACTAATAAAACATAGAGAGGCTGTTTAATGCTAAACCATATACAATCGAACCAATTTGACATAGAAGAGAAAATATTCCAATCATCTCCTTGTTGAAGAAAAGATAAACTATAATAAGAAAGTAGACACTGTTTTTTGCTCATTATTGCTTATTGATATTCTACAAAAGGCATATTTGCATATTCACTTCACTCTGAATGCATAAACATACTAATCCTTCTATATAGAATTTATCTAAGGGGAAAAATCCATCAAATCCAATTAGGTGGTGCCCATACAGCCAAAGAGGGGCAAATACTCATGATCCACTTTCTGAGCTCATACAACTTAATAAGGCTATCTTAGGATTATAATTTTAGGGATACACGTGGCCTAATTTTCTAACTAAGGGAACCAACGGTGGGATTTTACCAATAATTCCACCAAATAACAAGTACTAATTAAAGAAGTAGCCATTTGCAAGATGCCTTTCTGAAATGAAACAGATCAATTACTTTGTTAGGATCACTTCCGGCAAACATGTCTAGCATAAAAAATTGAAAACCCACTCAGACTGTTCAATCTATCTTTTGCGATAAGAAAGGGTGTTGAAAAAAATGTTCAAAAGTTTACTTAGTCTTAAACTTCTTTGCTTTGAAGAAGCTATTCTTGATTCCTTCATTAAATTTCACTAAATCAATGCACTCATCTTTAATATAATCACAGCTCAGGAATAGGAGACAACAACCATGCTATGATAAACTGACCTAGAATTTATCCAATGTTGTTACCTAAGAATTTTAGGAACGTGCCAGTTGATTATTTAGCACCAAATAGGAGTAAGAAAATCCTATCTTCTCACTATTAAGTGGACAGTCTTGCAATAATACTTAAAGAGGAAGTCTTATTTTTAGCAATCATAGGTGTCTGGAGATTGAACCAGACTGAAGAAAAATTCAGAATCAGAAAACTAATTGATACAAACATGATAAATCAATTTATGGAAAGGATAATGCCCGATGAATCTATCAAACATGAAAGAATGAAATGAAGAAACGTAATAAGCTCACAAACCTGGGATTTACTTTGTCAAGTCCAAGAACCAAGGGTACAAGCAAAAGAATAGGTGTCCAGTCAGCTTGGTGTCGTGAAAATTCAAAACAATGTCTAGAAGCATCTTCAATGCAGACAACCGGAGCTCCTCCTCTCTCACCATCTTCATCACCAGAAACAACATAAACAGCCATGGGAAGTAACTGGCATTCAAGGTCATTTTCCTCCCTCTTACTGCGAGCAAGAGATTCCCACGAGCGACACATGGCATATGGGCCTACCCATGACCCAGCAGCAAGTCCATAATTCTTTCCAGCTTCAACAAGATTATGAATGGAGAAAGCTGAGGCCTCAGAATCACCAAACTGATGCAAAATCTCAATATATGCTAGGTCAAATGGCTGCATGGGCAAAAAGGTTAGAATCTTAATCCCAGATGAGTAAGAGAAGATAAGCAAGACCAGGCCTCAAAAATAAATCAATCAAACAACCTTTTGTGAAGGTTTTCGCCAAGATCTCCCCAATCTATGAAAAAGCAATGCCTGCAAGGGAAGAGAACCACTACATGAACTAGCTAAAATAAACCCAAGATAACAGGCAATGAAAGCTAAAATAATCCCAAGATAACAGGCAATGCCAATTTTCATGGTCAAAAGTCATACCCTAGTGACTATTTGAACATTCTCGAGAGAAAAATAAAATAAAACGAAAATACACCTGTGCAACAAGCATCTGGCTACTTCTAAGCATGCAACCCCAACTGGCATCACTTGTGATTTTTGTCTCGCCAATAGCATCAAAACCTGTAATCGAACAACTTAGAAAATGTAGTATCATCACGCATATAGTAAATCACAAACTTAATGACGAATACCTTTACGATATGTCATCAATATTCGTGATGAAAAGTCTTGTTTGAATGCAGCTAATGCACTTGTGGCATCCACATCTCCAGAGGACTCCTGTGAAATTTTATAGCAGAGACCTAGAAGCCATATGTCGCTAGTTGAGCTAGATATTCCAATCTTGCTCGGCCCTAAAACACGCTCGTGAATTCTCCTCATTGAGCCACCGGAGACAACCCTCTTCACAGCTGCTGTCCACCCATTGGTTTTAGAAAACGAGTACTTCTTTTCACAAGCCGAAGATGAAGACGACTCACTGTATGTGTCAAATACTGAGAAAGCAGAAGCAAAGAAATTTGACCAGAGAGAAGTCTTTGAGAACTTAGAGTCGTTGGGACCTGGTTCTGATCCAGTTCCAGGGGTAGGTGAGCTATCAATAGAAGCTTTAGAAGAGCAATTCAGAGAATCATTCCTCTCATGAAAACCCTTCATTACCTACTCATGCAGCAGACAATAATATCAAGCCGGAATAGGCTCATATCATAGAATCCGATTTCGATACGGCACGGCAGATCCCTGGCTAAACAATACCTGAGACATGAATGAAACAAAAATTTAAACAATCATCAGGAAAAGCAGAGATGCCAGAATTATATTACCGAATTGAACCGCACGATCCCTGACGCGGATTGTTGGCGATCTAAATCGCAAAATCAAGGTATTCGCAGATTTATTTGTACAAGCAAAGAAAGAACCGAAATCAAAATTGAAACAGAAAGCAGAAAAAAAAATTGGAAAGCATCCGTCGCAAGTCCCCAAGGTGTGAGACATGTCTGAAAGAAAAGACATGGCAATGGAAGAATTGAAGACAAGAGAAGACGCCTGATTCAAAAGGAAATAGGGACATGGGATTGATAAGGATAACCGAAGCTTAAGAGCGAGAAGGAGAAGCTATGGGTACAAGAGGAAATAAGAGAAAATTGGGAAGCAAAGAAACACTTACACAACCAACCTGGAGAAGCAAAAGATTCAACCAACATTATGCAATGGTCTGACTTAGGAGCTAGCCAAAACAATAACAGAAACGCAATTACCGTGCGGTTGATAGAGGTACCCACACGTGCGAATGCTGTTGATATGGTCTTATAGCTCTTTTGGATGCCATGAACTGATGGACACCCTGGTGTAGTCCTGTTTTTTATAAAATGGATAGAATTTTATTCCTAAAAAATAACCCTATCATATCAAATTATATATAATATAATAATAATGTGTACGTTAAAATTATGTTTTTTATATAATTTTAAATTTTAAAAGAAAATTTTATAATATAATAATATATAAAAATACAAATTTGAAAATTTTTTGAATTAATAAGAATATCCTTTACTTTCTACCATATTATTAAATTTATATTTAAAAATAATTATAATATTTAATTTAAAATTATTAATAGTTGAAAAAAAATTAAAATAAAAGTTAAATAATTATACATTTAAAAATTGTTGTCACGCATTTAAAAGTAATTATAATTTAGTTTATAATTATTAATAAAAAGATATTCTAATTTTGAAATAGAGTTAATACTTGAATAAATTTTTAAGTATAAAATGTAAAAAAATTTATAATAATTATAATCATATATATTAAAAGATGTAAAATCCAATGCCAAGTTAGACATCCTATTAATTAAAAATCCTATTAATTAAAATCCAATATTATTATATACTTGAAATGTATAAAATGTGAATCTTAATATCACAAATATATATATATATATATATATATTTAAAATTTACTTGTAGATAAACATCCATTGTTCTAAAAATAAAAAATAGAAACATAAATATCAAATAAATCATTATGAGCGGAAAAGATTTATTTTAAACTTTTATTTTTATTTTATTTTACCATTTTAGTCTAAAAAGTTTTTCTTCTTACATAAAAAATTATTAGGTTATTTATCCTAAATAGTTTATAAATAAATTAATAAAATAAGAAGATAGATATTTTTAGATATATTTTAAGAAATTAAAATTTTAATTTTAATCCCAGATCAATTAGAAAACGATCATATTTTAATATATACAACCTTTTTAAAAGCGTCGAGAGAAGCGTCGCGAAACCTATACCAACTCTTTTTGTGCCGTCGTAGGCAAAAAAAAGTGTCGCGATAGGGTAGTTTTGTTGTAGTGCATTATCAATGGATAAAAAAAATTTATAAGGTTTAATTTATTTTGATGTTTTGAAATTTAAAATTTTAATATTAAAAAAAGAATTTTACAATTTTCGGCAATACAATTTGACAATTTTTGTATATTCTTTTAGTTTCTCTCTTTTTCACTTTAATCCTTAATTTTTTTTTTACCCCAATCAATACTTTAAAAAAGATATTTTTTGGGTGACAAAAATGAAAACGACCTAAAAATTAAATGATTAAAATAAAAATATAAACATGATATAAAACCGAGAGAATATAATATTACAGGCTAGATAAAAAGTTATATGTTTTGATGGTTTTTTTATAAAAGAAATAATATAGCTATCTTATTTTTTATTTTAAAGCACATGTGATGTAATCATGATCTAGAACTACACAATGAAATGTAGCTCTCATGTAGAATCTGCCACCGCTTTCTCAGGATTTAAATCTCAAGTTCTTGCAACACAAAGAAATAATTAATATGAAGATTTTTTACTTTTTATGAAAAAGAAAAAGGCAACAATGAAAACAAAATCATCATCACCATGTTCATTGTAAAATGTAAAGCCTCCTATTGCGCCAACAACAAATTCCATGGCAATTATGTTCAATTGCTACCAACAGCAACTTTGCATGCACTCTAACATGAGGAAAAGAAATCAAACTGTTAATATTTGAGGGAAGGCTGAATGCTTATGATGTTTTGCTTCAAACATGTTTGCCTTGAGATGATATAAAGCCCTCTTCCCGAAATACCATGCTTCCAGCAATGTTTGGATTTCATTTCCAGCAAGGACGGCAAACATCCATCTTCAACTTACCATAAAACATTAATCCACCAATATAAGCTCATTAGAATCATCACTGTTGGAACCTGACGTGAGGGTACAGTCCCAGAATATGCTCTGGCTGGAAGTCATGCCTTGTCAAGATTCCGACAATTGGAGGTCTCTGCATTTAGCATATATAAAATCGATTAGTTCATACAAAATTGCCTGCATTTAGCACACACAAAAATATTGAGCGCGAGAGACTTACCCCCTGACTCTTTGGTACAACACACATGTGGCGAAGACCAAGTTCACGGAAGAGAACTGCAGCTTTGGCGAGTGACATGGTCTCAACAACGGTGTATGGTGATGTATTGGCAATAGGGTGGAGATCAACATACATGTCCCACTCCTCCTCTTGAATGTCTAGGTCCTCTAGTTTGAGTCCCTTTCCTGACCCAGCCTTGGCAAAGTCTAGTTCAGAAATTTTACCTAAAACCTTGTTGCCCGCAAGTACCCTGTCCTTTGAAAAAGCCTTTCCCTTAAGCAAAACAAGCAACTGAGATCTTAGAACAAGGCCGCACAATTCAGGTGCATCTGAAAATGGTGGTTCATCAATCACAGGGAACCCATTATGTCCTGTATTTTTCAATGCAAGTAGAATGTTTCCCACCTTTTCAACACCAGAAAAGGTGATCAAAGGACCTGTAACAACATCCCGAGCTATTAAATGTTTCATGTAAGGTTCTGGATGAGCCTCCATGTATGGCAATCCTTTTAGTTTTACTATTTGGTCGTACACACCCTTGTTGAACATATCACCCATGGTTTTTGAGATAAGGAGAACCAACATTACAAGGGGAAGCATCAATAAATCATTAGTGAGCTCAAGCAGTATAACACATAGGGAAACTGTCATTCTCATAGTGCCACCAAGAAATGAAGCTGCACCAAGGAGGGAAAAGAGTCCAACATCAAGTTTAGAGATTGGTTCAAATAGTCTACCAACAAGGCGGCCATAGCAAGATCCAGCCAATATGACAGGGATGAAGAGCCCAGAGGGGATAGCTATGCCATAAGTGATAATGCCAAGGCAGTAAACAGCAACAAAGAAGATGAAAAGAGAGGAGACATGAAATTCTTTCACGGTATTGGTACTCAATAGATTGCGAATAGCATCATCATTAGTGTTTAGAAACAGTGAAGCCAGGTCATTATAATGACCAGGTGGACACTGGAAGCTCTTGTAGTTGCCAGATACATCAGTGTTGGGGCAACTTGTAGATGCATCAGTGGGGCAGGGGATGCATGTAGCCAACCACGGCAAGCCGTAAGAACAGATTGATGTTAACAGGGAGATCATAATAACAAGTAAGATCTTAACAGCAGCTCCTCTTCTGCAGAAACAGAACCATTAGGCTGTAGGACTTTTCATCAAATGAAAACAAGTGATAATTCACAAGCAAAGATTATTGACGGGGTCATGTTAATAACGTTAACAAAATTAATGAACTATTGAATACTCCAAGATCTTTGATTGAATGTGTTACATACTCATTGATGATGCTGTAGGTGCGAAGGACCTTATCCACAAGATAGTTATATAGGCTTCCAAGGATTCCTCCAATGACCCCTAGAAGTATCACAGCCAGTATATCTGGAGTGCTATATACAACTTTGGCTGCACTGATATCATACATAATCAGTCCTCCTTGCCCAAACAACCCACAAGTTCCAGTAGAGCACAATTGTATGAAACCTCTCAAAACTATAGCAACTACAGCTGTTGTGAAAAAGGTTCTCCAAAGAAGAGCACTCCTCCACCTGTAGACAAGCAACGGAAGAAATACATATCACTAAAGAATATACGTGTACTATCCATTCCAAAATGCACTCTTTTGAAACATCAACAAATCCTGATGAAATCATATATTCAAGCACCATTTAGGTCATGATTATTGCTCACACGTTCTCCAGTTTTGCACCTGCATATCAGACTTCCAAACAGTTCTCCAAATGATCACAATATCATGCTTTTTTACCTTGTTTAGTAGAAGAAGGTGTTTTGAGACTTGCCATTGAACAAGTAAAAAAAAAAAAAAGGTTACGGCCTCAATAGCATGAGGCAGTAACACATAAACCCATTTTGTTGATGAGATAGGGGGTTACCATGAAGCTGCCTCTTCAAGAGCGAAGAGGACTCCACCAACAGGAGCACGAAAGGCAGCAGCCACACCAGCAGCAGCTCCACAGGTTATTAAGTCTCTCCTGTCACGATCATTTTTGAAATATCTAAGCCATCTCCAAGTCAAATGGTATTTACGGGAACCTCCTTGCCCAATCAAAGAAGCTATGCAAGAACCTGTGTGAACCATAGGCCCTTCTTTGCCAACAACAAATCCAGCAGCCACCCCAAAAATTGAACCAAAAATCTGCCAGATATAAACATAAGAAAATTAAAAGTATATTCGCAACCGGGGAAAACAGGTTTAATCATCAGTCAAAACATCGAAGATTGCCCTGCTGTCCCAGTATTATTTTGTTTGCAATGAGATATGCATAAAGGGTAAACCAGTATATCAGGAGCACAAATAGGTAATAAATGACAGGTGAAAGAAATCTTCTTAAATATTGGCTTACAATACCAATGACATTCACCTTTACAAAAAGAGTACTTGGAGCCAATATGGAATAAGCATCCACACCATTCAGGTACGCTTTCACTTCGGGAATACCAGAACCCGCCGCTGCTGGAGCAATAAAAGCACAAAGAGCTGCAGCCGATGTTGCCAGACCTAAATTGCAGCCAGCATATGCTGCAAAAGCCTTGTAATATCTGCACTGAATCAGTAACATGTCCAAATTATCATACGGCACTGTCAAGTAAATCCAATTAAACATCTAAACCACATTAGAATTGATAGTAAAATGATAATAGTATGTTTTCAATTCAGTAACATAAGCAGAACATAGCATGAATAAATTTAAGACATTGAGAAATTGAAATGTTGCAGGCAATAGAATAGCTGGCTTACTTCTTCTTCAGCATGAGTTCTGTGGTGAGCAGCAGCTTGAACCCAGCAATATTCTCAACTGCTATATTGTTAAAGATGCCAACTAAGCCAGTGCTTAGCCCTATAATAAGTGCAAAGGCCCACTTAAGCAGAATATACTGAAATATTTGAACCGTCCTCCTTGACCTCCAATCCTCATTCACTAATTCATTTTCTGGAACCCTGTCATACACAAAAAAAGGGGGGAATTTGGGTATACTTACAGAAATTAAATGAAGAAACGCAGGGGAAAGGCTTGCTTACTCATAATCAAGGCTCTCAACGGGGCAAACATTAGCACCCACAATAGCGATCTGGGATGTGGTGTTCACTCTCTTAATCAAAAGAGGTTTACTGTAAATCCTCTCCATAACTTCGCTTTCAAAATCATCAATCTCTACTCTCTCTTCAAAGTCCATCATACTACTATCAAACTTCTGCATGATAACTTTTGCTTTCTTTTATCAACCTGCATTCCAATCCAATCCAATCATGATATTGGTAAAATTAAATTCAAAAAGTGTTCAACCAAATACAAATGAGAAAACCAGAATCAGCAAAGCAAGCCAACTCTTGTCCTCAAATTTGGCATAACTTACAGTTTAAATAAAAAGCAGCAAATTTCTTTAGTGAATCCTTGATTCAATTGGTGGTTTGCATGCAAAAAAGAGAGAATGATCTGCCCAAAATCAAAGCAAAATATAAGAATCAGAGTTCCCTTACCAAAGAAAAGGATGGAAAGACTTATGTCAGCAAAATTTTCTGTATGGTCAAAAGGAAATACAATATAGGATTCAGTTATTGTTAGCGTGTATTTGAAATTTAAGATATCTATCTTTTCTTTTTTAAGAAGTCACGATAATTCACTTCAATATATGTAAAATAATATTTATATTAGTCTAATTAAAATTCAATTCACGATTTTTATATATATTTTTAATAAATATATTTATTATATAATCATAATAGTTTGCCAGTATTAGATAAAAAAATATTTAAATATTTGAAAGCAGCATTTTTTTTTTAATTTTTAATAATATGTTGTGCGAAATATGTTTCCAAAGATATTAATATATAAAAATTGACAAGACATAAATAATTGTCTTTTATTAGTGACGTGAACGCATGCGAAAGGAGTGAGCTCTTCTAGGGAAAAAGAATAATCATCTAATGATTGAAGGGATATCGACTCAAAAAGATAAAAGAAACGACATTTAACTCTTGGACTGTGTGAAGAAGTGGAAGAGGCAGAATTACAAATATGGAACTTAAAAGTCAAAACATATAATTATTTTGAGTTTGTGTACCTTAATTCTAAGATTACTTTCCATTACTTTTGACTACTAACACCATGCCATACCACATCATTTTGTTTTTTCTTTTCATGTTTCATTTACTTCTCAGTTTTTGAGTCTAAAAGGGATAAAGCCATAAATTCTTCCAAATAATTATGCCGTTAACAAGCAGTGGCGAAAAGGCCCCGCATCCTAAAATTAAAAATATTTCCATATCAACTCCGTAAAAGTTTTAAAATTTTAAATTAGGAATGATAAAATTTTAATTTAATTTTCTTAAAAATATAAAAATTAGACTTAATCTTTTAAAAATTATAAAAATATAGTTTATTAAAATGATAAAATTATATTTTTTATTATAAAAATTACAATCTAATTTCGACCCCTAAAAGATTTTCTGATTTCACCCCTGTTAACAAGTAAAAATACTCAACAACAAATATTAGACATAATACACTAATTTCATGTATTATAAGCAACACAAAAACTTGGCTTGGTGATAAGATTTTGGTGTTGTGTAATATGAAAATTTAGATTTGATTACCAATATTCAATAAAATTAAATAATTAATGATTTTTTGGGTTGAACTTGGTAATAGTTACTACGTTAAGGTTTAAATTCTTTTTTATCTCAAGTTAATTTTTTATTTTGATAATTGTTCGCTCCTTACATTGAGGCTTAAATTTTTTTTAAATAAAATATAAAGACTAGCTTGGATAAAATAAAATTTAAGTCTCAATGTAAAAATAATTGCCAAGTTCAATTATTAAATTCAAAAATTAACTTAAACAAAAAAAAAAAAAGGAAATCCCAATTTGAGAATACTTGTCAAATTCAAACCCCAAATAGTGCATTAACCCAAAAATAAAAATCCATTCTTGTAAAGATTGAATTTAACACTATAATGTTGTGTATTTTTCATTTGTGGTATGGTGTTAGTTAAATAAAATAACGAAAAGGTTTTCGAAAATAAACTGGAAATGAAAATGCAAAAAAGATCTTACCAAATCTGGTTTGGAAAATAAATTGAAAAAAGCCTTGACCCTAAGAAATTTCAAATTTTCTTTTCCTTTGTCGACGAACATAAAAGGTTGCCTTGATCGTTGGCAACAGCCTCCCACAAGCTCTGCTTCTTTTGGGGAGGGGGTGGCGGAGGCTGTGGGCGTTTTTAATTAATTAATAATGGCGGTAGACCAAGACTCTGATAATTTGTTATCTACCGCCCGTATCTGTAATTTTCTCAAATGAAAAATGGGTCCTCGACGGCCAGCCGACTCGCCGAGTCTCGTTTATGCTCAAATGTCAAATTTAACTTTTGAAAACTTAATTAGTTGATTTCTATTTTATAGTTGAAGAAATTAGAACACCCCAAAACTAATCTAAAATTAGTTAAAAGAGTTAAATAAGGAAATCAAATTAATTTGATTCTTAATTTTTAATTATTTACTTTATTAATCAAGTGCTTATCCAAAAGTTACGTTGGTACACACATAATTTAGGTTAAATTTGACTCTCTACTTTTTATCCGTTATTCTTTTTTTGATGTTTATTTATAAAATCAACCATCATCATCTATTTTTACTATATTTAAGTATTTGTATTACTCTTTAATTGGGTTAATTTAATTGAGCAATTATCGAAAATTATTTTTTTGTAAAATAATAAATATTATTGTAGTGGTACTTTAGATTTTTTTCAAATCATAAGAAATCTAGAAAAATAGATTTGAATCTAAAATGTCTAACATTTCAAGTAAATTTCATTTAATTTTCAAATCAATTTTTATTATAAAAAAATTATAAATATACTTATTCCACTCATTAATTTAATAGAAATTATAAATATCCTATATTTCTAAATTTTTTCCATTTACTTTACTGTTTTATTAATTAAAAAAAAGTAATTGAGAGATGTCAATCTGTTGGTGATGTTGATATATATGATTGGTAAAAATATAAAAAATAATAAATTTATTTTTGAGAATTGAATTAATGAAAACATTAAAAAAGGTTAGTTGAAAATGAAACGTCAAAAGAAAACAACAGTATCTTGAAACTGACAATTTGTATTATTTTTTTTCAGGTATCTGTACGGCTTAGGTGCGTTAATTAGTTTGCATTTACATGCAACTGACAAGTGCTGAGTCAGACACTGTCTTTTTTTCTTCTCCTATATAATAGCTGAGTTAGACGGCTAATTTATAGATATATCCTGCAAATAATTTTTTTTGAGAAATTATATATTTTTTTAATTTATCAATTTATGTTATTTTTAGAGAGAAAAAAGAAAACGCGACTTACAAAGCGTGTTTTTACTACAACGCGTTTTCCTTTCAACGATAATTTTTCCAACTACTATAAAGGGTCCAACAAGTATAATTTTTTTTTATATAAACCCTTCAAACTTCATTCTTTCCAACTCAATACTCAATTCTTAATCCACAAATTTCAATTATTTTTTAAAATCTTTCTTTAAATCTTATTCTTTTCGATTTAATTTTATTTCTTATAAATTGTAAAATGGAAAATCAGCTTATTCATTTGGGTCACAAACATATTTTCGACGTTCAATTACAAATGGTAAGAAAATATAATTAAATTAAATTATTTTAAATATTTAATTATTATGTCGTCAACATTATTAATTTTTTATATTTATATACTCAAGTCGATGATCAAATTTTGGAGACGTACATAAACAATTTAAGTGAAGGTGCATCGAATGTCATTTATGGACACTTGCGAGATGCAAGATTTCTATACGTGGCTTGCATGCTCCTGGGGGGACTAAATTGGATCCTCCACTTATTAGTGCTTTAGTCAAAAGATGGAAACCGGAAACATACACATTCCATCTTTCCTACTGTGAGTGTACAATTGCACTCGAGGACGGTAGTTTACAACTTGATTTACCGGTCGATGGGGAAGTCATTATAGGGTCAGTGGTGAGTGTCGATTAGAGCGCAACATGCGAGAAACTACTAGGGAAGGTGTTAAACAAGTTTAGGGGTAACCGGATCGAGATGAGATGGTTGGACGACAATTTCAAAACTATAGAGGCTTCCATGAGTGACGTGAAGAAACATAATTCACGCACGCATTCATCTTAAGGTTGATTAGGGGTTTATTCATGTCAGATAAATCTTGAAGTCTGATACATTTAAAGTGGCTACTACTATTAGCCGACTTGAAAGAAATGAGACAACTTGGTTAGGGATTAGCTGCTGACGACATTATACTAAGAAACGTGTCGAGCAACGAAACTAGAAAAAAATTAAAATCAGAGGTTGCATGATAAAATCCTAGATGACTTTAATATAGAACCTAAGAAATTTCAAGTTTGGTAGACACTTACACCACCAAATTTCCAAATGTCCCAAGTTCCCTTTTATGGCAGATCACTAAGGCGGATTCATCAGTTGGTTACTCTGTCGAGAATTCTATCAGGAAAATGCCTCATAGGTATACCCAGATCTCACGCAAGGCAGACTAATATCTCACCACTTAATCAATATAAAATTCCCTTTATAGATTTTCTAGATAACAGCCACAAAGGCTTTCCACAATATTAGCCACAAAGGTTTTTCCAGAGAATTCACCACAAAGGTTTTTCCACAAGATTAGCCACAAAGGCTTTCCAGATATCAGGCCACAAAGGCTTTTCTAGAGAATTATTGAGTTTATAGTCTCGGGGAACTAACACAATGGATGTCATGTTCTTATACCATCTCGCCATCTTGGCTTATTACCAAATGATGCCATTAGGCCTCACTTACATGGTCTTATACATGTCGTATTTGCCTGCAAGGTCGAGCTGTGATCTACCAATCCAGTTTGCAATAAAATTTCTCTACCGAATGCATCACAAATAAAGCTTCGTTTTCATAATGATCTGTCTGTACGATCAGCAGTATACCTGCCCTCCAAGAGGCTACACAACAGATCTCTTTCTCGCCTTTTTACATAACCCAAATTTGTCAAGTACTGGAACCATATAATAGGAAAATATTAGATAGTGACTACACACCCAGTAACAACATCTTATACCATACAACATCATATCATGCCGCACATTGTTCACCTCATTTGCGTATTTGTAGATACCTTTTAGAAAACACACATGCACATAATTACATGACATACATAAGTCAGGTTTAGAGACTCACCAAATACTTACCTTAACCTTAGTTGGAGCTTTCGTTTCAAATGTTCATCCCAAACCAGCAAAAGCAACAACTTAAAAAATTATAAGATTTCTATTAGAATCCCCATTACATACATTTTACTAACATTTCAATTATATGCGACCCCCAAGTAGGGCATTCCTGCAATACTTTTCTCTCTATAATCGTAACGTGCAAAGTTGTTAGACTTACCAGAAGGCTGAATCATCTACTCAGTAAACGAGATCTTAGTTCAATCTTAACAAAGAAGAAGAAGAGAATGTTGAGGTTAGAAAGAAGAACATGAACATTACGTAGATAGAAAAACCATGTGAGATGTACCCTTCCGTAATATACTTTTAGTCCCCTTGATTTCCCTTCCAAATCCATGGTAGGTAAAATAAAATATGGTGAAGATTTAACTTACTCTTGACCAGTCATGAGGAGGGTCAAATTAATCTAATTAACCCTTGTTACAAAATGGCGAGCCATGCTACTTGTGATGATTTGTTTAATTGACTTGTTTTAGTGTACAAGCAATCTTTCATACCTCTTGCTACTCTATTCTTTACTCTAATTTCACCTTCAATAATTGTAGAATCCCAACAACTCCTAACCAAACCCGATACAATATCCAATTGAGTAGTACTCATGCTAATCAAACGTACTATATCTTGGCGGTAACTCTCATTTAGCGTGGTCTTAGAGACAATTAAGTCTCCTACAGCTTCCTCAATACATTTGACATGTTTTTAATGCTCAAACAAAACTCAGGGGCATACCGCTTCATAGGTGCGCACTTTTTTAGGTGTAATATTTGTCCTCTTGGAAACATCCTTCGACCAATTCTTTAGATACTGTCAATATGCGCAAATACTCTAACTCATCATTAGGCAAATAGGGCGGTGGATTATGTTATTACAGTGCGCCCAACAATTCACCTATCTACCTTACTCATCTTCTTGGATCCGTTGCTTTTGAGGGTGTGGCAGTACCCAATGGAAATTTTTTTAAACTAAATTACTAACCTGAATTACACAATAAACAAGTTTATATATTACTTGTGTCAAAATCATGGTACGACAATAGAGGTGATCATGGGTTGTGCGGTCCGGCTCGGCTCGAAGGCGCGCCCGAAAAATGGGAGGGTTTGGGTAAAAATATAGGTCCGAAATATGGATTTGGGCAAAAATACGAGGCCCGTTTAGAAAATAGGTCGGGCCTCGGGCCGGGCCGAATTATATAAATATATATATTTTAAGCATATGTAATTTTTAACTTTATTTTTTTTAGTTTGTGTATTGTTTTAAGAATTGTTTATCTCAATTTTATTTTATTTCTTATTTTAATATTTGTTTTTATGTTTTTAAATTTATTTAATTTATTATATTTTTAAATTTTTTAATGAAATAAGCAAAAAAAATTAATATGGGCCAGGCCGGGTTGGGCCTAGCATTTTTATTTTGGGCCGGGCTGAACAAAATTTCAAGCCCATATTTCGAGCCGAGCCGGGCTCGGGCCTAAAAAACAGGCCGAAATTTTTTTTGGGCCCGGCCCAGCCCAAGATCACCTCTAAACGATAAAATCAAAATAATTGGATTGAAAAATAAAATAACAATAAAGAAATACCAAAATCAAGAATCAATTAAATAAGAAGAATGATGAATCACTTCCATATTCATGATTAACCTAAGTCTAGGGTTTTAATTAAATAGCTAACAATTAACCTAATTAATAATTTTTAGCTTATAATTAGATTAATTGATCGACTTAGTTTACTTATCTTTTGAACTGATAAACTAAATCAAGTTAGATTAAGTTTATTCCTAGTAAATTATCCTTTCGACCTCATGTACTTGAGTAACTTCCTAGAGCCACCAATTCTAGGGTTTATTTCGCTTAATTTACTCCAACTAACTAAATGCAAAACCCTAATTCCCAATCTAATCAATCCCACTTCAGTTCATCATCCCTTCATTGGGTTTTAGTTACGGCTTATTTTAAGTGCAAGGCTGTAACATCATTTTACCCGACCCAATCGCCAGGTCCAGATGCCAAGTGTCACAATTAACCCAAGTCACAGAATCCGTATTTTGAATTGATTTTAATTATTAACTTAAACAAAAATAAATTGTGAACCCATATTTACCATACAATTTATTGTAAAACCCTGATTAACATGTTTCAAAAATTAACTTTAAATAAAATGCTATTATACAAATATTTAAAGTTTTACAAACACTTTGCCATACTTGTTAGAAAATCGAGTTTGGACAACGTAACGGAAAATAAGTTTAAGGGAAAAACAAGAGTTTTAATTTTTTTTTTCCAAAACAAAAACTTGGTTGTGATATCTAAAGTAATAAACACTTTAAAAAATTATGTTCAGAAGTATCGTTCAGATAATTCGCAATCTATTTAATCATGGAGTCAGTTCACAAGATGTACCATGATTGAAAACTCTTTATTGTATACTTTTTAAGAAAGCAATTCATCAAACTGTTTTATCCAATGACCTCGTCATGTGTGTGTTACCCTTACATGATATTCTTGATTCCTTTAAGTTAAATCCGTTCACTCAATACAATCCTAATTTATCTCATTATCACCATTGTATCTTCTTAATGATTAATATGATCAGTGTCAACAAATAACTGTGATAAATTGCTCATTCGAGAATAAGAAACCAGTGGCCATGTTCCATATTTATCAATCCAAACAATTTCAATGAGAGGATATAGTTAATTCTTTAATGGAGTTATGAGTTCCACTATTGCTTAACATTGAACGAACCATATCAAGCAAGGTTCTACTCCTCTCAGCTACGTTATTCTATTGTGGAATGTCTGGTGCAGTCAACTATGATAAAATCTCATTCTCTATGAGGTATCCTAAGAACTTATTGGACAAGTATTCCCCAACTCAACCAAATTGAAGATTCTTTATGGATAAACCTAATTGTTTTTCCACTTTCATGCGAAACTCTAAAAATTTATCGAAGGTTTTACTTTTGCGGTGCATTAGATACACATATTCATATTAAGAATAGTCATCGATGAAAGTTACGTAATAATCGTAACTTCCTCTAAAACTGATGCTCATAGAACTACATACATCAGTGTGCACAAGTTTTAAAGGTTAATTGGCCCTTATACCTTCCGCATTAAAAGACTTTTTAGTCATTTTACCTTCCAAGCAATATTCACATTGTGGAAGACTGACTTCTTTAAGTATACTTGAAGGACCATATTTCACGAGTCTAGTGATTCTTTCTTGATTAATATGGCCAACTCTTAAGTTCCATACCCCTCATTAGAGTGAGAAGTTTTAAACTTTATTCACTATTTCAGTTTGAAACATCGAGTAGTTATTTGGTTTGATGAAGTAGAGATTATTTTCCATCCATCCATTACATATTAAAGAATAATTTTTGTGAATAACAATTCCTTTATTGAATGTCACAATATAACCATCATAAATAAACATGCTACAAAAATTAAATTCCTCTTAAAATGAGGTATATAAAATAAGTTCTTTAAAACAATCTTCCTAATATTATCAAAATGTAAAATAACTTCTCCCATTACTTTGACTGAAACATAGCTCCCATCTTCGATCTGCAACGAGAGGCTCCTGTCACGCAGACTTCTCATTTTGTTGAACCCCTATAAAGAAACAGACATGGTTAGTGGCTTTAAAATCAATAACCCAGTTGTCAATTGATTCTTCCATTAAGAAAGCTTCAACCACAAAGAGTTTCATACATTTTCCCTTTTCGGCTAGGTAATCCAAATACTCACAATTTGATCTGAAATGCCCTTTTCTATTGCAAAAGAAACATTTGATCTTTTTAGGATCTTTTAACTTTTTAGCCATATTCCTATCTACACGAGGTGGAACCAAAGACTTAGTTAATTTCTTCTTTCCTTTACCTTTCTACTTTCCTTTAGAGGACGAGGGACCCACAGTTAAGTTTGCCTTAAGTTTCTCCTAAACCAACCTACCACCAGTCAGCACCAACTCATAGAGTTATATTTCTTCATGAGCTAAGTCAAGGTAAGCTCATTGTTCCCTAAGTTGTAAGCGGCCCTAAAACCAGCAAACTCCTTGGTTAAGGATTTGAACACTATTTCAATCAGAATGTTCACATCTAGTTCAGTTATATTGTCCTCCACTTCTGCAAAGAATCTCATAAGCTTAAACATATGTTCTTTGACTGAAGTGTCGGGCTTCTGCTGAGAGTTTATCAACTTTGTAATAGCAGATTGTCGAGCCAATGCAACTTGGCCTTCGAGCAAATCCTGCAATTTTTTTATGATCTCTTTAGCAGTACGAAAATTCTCGTGTTGCTTTTGCAACACACTACTCATACTCGCTAATATATAACATCGAGCAATCGAGTTAGAATCTCTCCAGCGATTTCTCACTTTGGGCTGAGTTTCAGGAAGGTATGTTTTGTCAAGAACAAATTTGTGTTTCTCACAACTGAAAACTATTAGCAAGTTTTGTTTTCATTCTCGAAAGTTATCTGCATTAAATTTATTCTCAACAAGAATACTAATAAAAGGAGTAAGAGACATTTGAATTCAAAATAAAGATTCACTAATTACTATATTTGTATTAAGCAAATATTTTTCATTTCAGCAACATATCAAAATTGCAGTATAATGCATGCATCTTGTATTAAAACCTTAAAAAAATATTTTTTCGTTGCTACGATCATTCTAACACCCATCAACCATGTCGCATTAAGGTCTCATGATAAACTAGTAAGAACATGGATTACACCCAATCAATTCATGAATCTTAATTCTCAAGACTCCACACGACTCAATGATACCACCCATCATGAACACGCTTTCATTTGTGAGTCATCTTGGGACAATCTCACCGAGAGTCAGGCATGACTAGTTGTCCTTAAAAGGAAATCTCATCCAGTGAACTCACATAATAAAATTTACCTTGGGGTGTAGTCAGGGTAGGAACCAATTCAAAACTTTATCATGCTATCACTTAGGGATCATCAAAGAAGGCCGTAGGTCTTGTTCAAGGACCTTCTTCAACTCGTTATTTTAAAATAACATGCAATGTTTCTTTTATCTCATATTTCAAGAATGATCATACAATAGTCTTAATGGCATTCTTACCTAATCTATATGACATGTTTCCAATATATGCATGACATGCTACGACAATTTTATAATATTCACGTTCATTTATTCACAAGAGTCAATTAATCATAAAAATAAACAATTTTAATTCTTCATAATTTTTCTTTTGAGGAAAAAATTGAAGAAGTGAATGTGAATCGTACACCAGGTAAGGTCCCAAGAAAAAGAACCATCATATGAATCCCCATCAACCACTGTCTTCCCAATTGTGTATCAACAATCTATAAGCAACTCAATGGACTGGATTGCTTTAAAAAGTGAATCTATTTTAACAGATTAGAAGTCTCGTATTCATGGATGGAGAAGAGTACGGAAATATAGAAATCTAGCGGTTCCAAGCTCAGACACATAAATCTCTTTTATAATATGCATACCAAATCCACATACAACTACCCAGGATTATTCAGCGCCCTTAGCCACTCAAATTTATTAGAAGGAAAACTCTTGAAATAAAATAATACTAAAAATAATGTATTTATATGGTACATAAAACCAATGACCCAACCAGTGTTGCTTTCTTACAGAATAACAGTTATTTATGTGCCTGAAAGGACCTTTGTTAGAGTGCTCTGCAGCAAAGCAACTGAATCTACGGCTGACTTAGCAAACCAACTAAGGCCCACCTTAAACCGGTGCTCCTCTGTAGGTAATCTGATCAAGTATGCTAATTTCCTTGCTGAAATTATGAGAGATTAGGTTAAACACTTGACATAGAAGCAAAAATAGACAAAGTTGGGATATTTTCAATGCATAAAAAACAACTAACCAGCATGACCAATAGGACCCTCTAAGGTGAGACCATCAACGAAACTTGGTGAAATAGCTGCATCGTTTCTACCCAGGGTCATCATCTCTCCAAGATTCTGGAATCTGATAGTCAGACATGATAGTTTTTAGACAACTTATTATAGTTCAAGAACTTACGCAATGTACCAATCTTGAGCACACACACATATATATATATATATAAAATTTGCTGACAAAACACATGCACACTCTACCAACTTCAAATAGCTATATCCCGAAGACCTTAAGTTTTCCATTTTACAAGATGGGACATGCGACATAAAGAAGGCGTAGAAGTGGTCATTTCAAGTGAAAAATTAGCAACATAACAGAGCAGTATCATCTGAATGATGAACCCAACAAAAATTGAGGGAGCTAAGAGAACCAAAGAATAAAAGCTAAACCTTAATGGCTATTAAAACTACTGTCAAAGTATGATCTACACTTAATCAAAATTGCAAACGAAGCAACTACAGCATTATTTTTTGGGGCTATATTGTCTGAGGAACCTCAGATCACATTCATCCCTTCATTAGATATTCAACTTACAAATGTGAGTAGTTTTCATATTGCAAAACATTTCAAGGAACCAATTACATCAGCAAATATGTAAAATCTTAATGGAGGAACAGATGTATGCTGGCTTTATTGATAACACGCAGCAGCAAAAAGGAACAGGACCAAAGAAAAATAATATTAAGGTACATGGCTTAGAGAAAACTAAAACTTCATTGGTGCCATAACAAGCCATGCAATTTACATTAATACTAATAAATGCCAATAATTCTAACCTAAATGGCAACAATGGACGGTGATTAATGGCTGCCCATAGATTCCAGCCAGCAAAGTCCGCTTGCTGAAAAGCAACCTGGAAAAAACAAGCAAGCAAAGTCAATCAAACAAAAATAAGCAAAGTAGAAAACATTATAGGTTTAGGAAGTTCGGTTCTGGATCCATTAAAAACCTTCAGTTCCCCTCAGAAAAAGTAAGAGCATAAAGTTTTGACAGTGCTTCATCAAGCAGTGAAACAGGCTATACCTGAGCTGTGGCTGGCAGAAGCTTTCCAGTTGAGTCCCTTAGAGAAGCTGAGTCACCAAGTGCAAATATGCGGGGATGGCCCTTAACACGAAGAGTTTCATCTGTTTCTGCTTGTCCTCTTGCATTCAGTGGAAGTTCATGGGGTTTGTCACAGGGTTCAAGTTCAGGAAGAAGTGGTTTGGACCCAACCGTCCATAACACCAAGTCTGCTTCTAGATTTTGACTTTCTAATCCCTTTTCAGCAGGTTGCAGCTCCAAAACATATTTCTCAGAGTTGTGCTTCGCAATGTCCTTGCCTTCTCTTATCACAGTTGCATCACCCGAAGCTTCCACGTCGCTGACCCTCTGTATGCAACGAACGAAATAACCCAGGAGAAGTTGAACTTTCCTAGATGAAAGAACCTACTAGTCCAATAGCAGAAACATTGTAAAACAAAAGTTAAGGCTGCTTCAACAGCTAAAATCTACATACTACAAACATATGAATTAAAAGCATAAGACTAGATAATAAGAACTTCATACGCTTACAGACACATCTAACTGCATTAATATCAAAGCTCCCATGCCTGACTCTTTGAAATAAAATTGTTAATGGGAGCATTACAAAACAACATGAAGACAATTACACTTCAACTTCAGCTTAAAAATGAAACGACAATGCACCTGCTGTGCAATAAGAAATTATCATGTTTTTACAGAATTTCAGCACCTATCTACAAATAAATTTAAGGAAAAGTGAAAAAGTAGTGTTTCAAATTAAATTACCCTAGTGCTAGAAGAATTGAAGTTTAACGTTTAACTTATTGTTAGTCAAGAACCAAAAAAGAAAAAGCCTTTTCCACCTAAAGAGGATCAGCTTACATGAATCATATTCAACCATTCTGCTTTATGATAACTCCCATTAAGTTCCATTAAAACAAAAAGTTTTCTAGTACTTCCCACAGTTTTTTACAGTCTTCTCCTTTTGACATGTTTTTTTTTCTCAAGTAAATTGCATTATCTACATTACCTGGACTCTTCATTTTCCCTGAAGTATCTGATAGATATTCAGAGATGGGTAAGGGGATACACTGGAAAAAGAACTTCAGAAAAAAATGAGCATACCCATGTCAAACACATACCTGCATCCAACACCTCGCCCTCGAGCCCAAGTAACATTTTCCTTCACCTTAAATGTCTATACCACTTTAAACACAGTCATTTTCTACTCAACTGGCACCAGAGCCATACTATTTAATACATAACTCCTGGTATAAGCCTTCTTTACATCATATACATCCGTTCCAGCATTCATGATGAAAACTTTCTCCAGAGTTCAAGCTTAAGATCAGTCTCTCCTTTGGTAGTATAAATCCAAAAATAGGTCACCAGCGGAGGGTATAATAGGTTCCTGAATACAACTTGAAAGTCCATCCACTACCAGGATCAGAATTGATGCCCAATGTAAGCCCATTACCATTTTAGAAAACCAATCACGCCTTCTTGGGCATGCAACCATCATGCAAACTGTTAGACGTCAATTAATTATTAGATTAGTTTATTATTTTATTAGAATAAGTATTAGAAGATTTTACCTATGTGTTTTATATCTTTAAGAGATCTTTTTTAATTAAAAGTAATTTAGAGAGACATTAGGAGTCTTTCTTTATTTATAGTCTTTATATTAGTTTTCTCAGCTTATATGTCTTCTATTCAAACAAGTAAACCTATGTAACCTCTATTTAAGAGGCCAATTGGTAGCAACAAAAATAAGTCTGATTAAGGCTGTGCTTGTAGAGTGGAAAGAAAATTGGAAGGATGGGAAAACATAATTTTTCTTTCCATAGGTGTGCTTGGTAGAAGAGATGGAAAAATGGAAAGAAAATTACTTTTTCTTTCCCTCCATTGCTTGGTAGAGTTGAAAAATGGAAGGAAAGAAAATAAAATATTTGACAATTGCACATCTTTCTCATTTTTTTTCTCCTCTCATCATTCCAATTTTCTTTACTCTCACTTTTCTTCCCAACCAAGCATACTCAAAATTTATTTACTTTCCACTTTTCCATTCCCTCCTCCCATCCCTCCACTTTTCCACCCAACCAAGCACACCCTAAGAAAATTTTACAAGATTTAAGATTCTCTTTAACGAATCTTAAGGTCCAGAATTCCCTTCGACGAGTTCCACTTGTTAATCATAGGTCATTCATGAGGAAGAGGTAAAAATCAGGGAAAGATTCCTGATAAAACAGACGGCTTGCCTTAAATCCTCCGGTGACAAGACCCATCAGTCGGGACCGTAACAACTTGACTTCAGAGCTAGGAACAATGGGCAATTCCATTACGAGAGAGGAGTTGGAGTCATTTAAAAGAGGTATAGAGTTGAAGATCAATCAGCTCATGCTGCAGAAGAGGGAATTGATAATTTCCAATAAAAAATTTGATAAGGGAAAAAGGGTTGGCAGCAGTAACAGCATTTTGACAAAAAATAGAGTTAGCTAGGGAAACAGGAAAACTGATTAGAGACAACGATAGGATCCGGTGTGGTTCCATGATACAGGAAAGCTTGATTTCCTGACTTCCGATGGGATAGAAAACCCTCTAATCCGGTTGCACTAATGTGAGAAGCTCTTTGCGAATAAGAAACGGCCAAAAATAGACAAAGTGGGTCCAGCTGCTTTTCACTTGATAGGAAGGGCACAATTGTGGTATCATCAAATGGAGCAGGAAGAGCCTAATCTTTCATGGAAAGCATTCAAAGAATACTGTACTCTACAATTTGGACCACCACTGTGCAAGGACCCTTTGGGGGAACTAGTGAAGTTGAATCAAACAAGATTGGTGGAAGACTACCTTTGCCAATTTTAAGAACTGTTAACCTGTGTAAATTCCATGAGACTGGATCAACAAATTAATTTGTTTACTACAATATTATCAGATTCAATCCGAATAAATGGAGATGCAGAAACCTGAACTTGGTTCAAGCCATGAATCTGACGTGAACTTTTTAGACAAAATATCAACTAATACAAGCTATCGACTTGTGTAGTTGGAAATCGACAACAGATACTAATGTTAGCAAGAAAGATCCTCCTTTTATTAAAAGGGAGACTCATGTAGAGATGGCAGAGTGAGGAGACAAGGGTTTTTGTTACAATTGTGACGAACCATACTCGTTTTGACACCAATGTAAAAATTTATTTTGGTTGGAGATTAAAGATCCAATGATGTTGCACAAGATCAAGAGTCTAAGGAAACTGAAATATCTTTACATGCAATAACGGGCTAAAAACAATGCACAAGCTATTCAATTTCAAGCTTGCGAACAAGCTCTTTTTCCAAGAGGGGAGTAATTTTAGAAGTCAAGTAATTATTAGATTAGTTTATTATTTTATTAGAAGTATTAGAAGATTTTATTTATGAGTTTTATAGGAGATCTTTTTTAATTAGTACTTTAGAGAGATATTAGGAGGCTTTCTTTACTTAAAGTCTTTATTTTAGTTTTCTTAGCTTTTAAGTCTTTTATTCAAATAAGTAAACCTATTTAACCTCTATTTAAAAGGCCAATTGATAGCAATATAATTAAGTTAGATTAAGCAAATTTTACAGAATTTATGATTGGTCTCTAACGAGTCTTAAGGTCTGGAATTCCCTTTTACGAATTCCACTTATTAATCATAGGTCATTCACGAGGAAGAGGTAAAATTCAGGGAAAGAGCCCTGATAAGACAAACAGTTTTCCTGTGAATCCTCCGGTGACAAGACCGATCAGTCAGGACTGTAACACAAGCCCTCTATAACATAAATGTAACAAATACAAACTCCTTTTCTTCTTTAAAACCAGAAAAAAAACCACTCTCTAGAGAATTTATCATTAATAGTGAAAAACCATGGTAATATAAGAAGAAAAAAGGCCAAATTTCTCATGTTTTCTAAAAGTTGGTATCTTACTTTTAAGGCTGCTTCCCTATTCCCAGTCGGGGCAGTTGGACAGATTGTGCTTTCGACATTAATAGCTTGTACTATTCCTCTATCTTGTAGTCTCTCTGAGATAGTGGCAGCTAATTCCACTCCAGAATAACCACAACCAACTACAGCCACGCGGATAAAAGAATCTTTACCAAACTTAGTTCGCTCCAGTGTTTTTAACTTCTCATCAACCCTCTGCATAAAAAGAGTAACATGTAAGGATATAAAAGATGGATTCCATCAGCAAACAACAAACTAAATTAAGACTCCATTGAGATATCAAGAGGGGTAGCTATAGGACTCTTACACATGCATCCTCTAGGGTAGAGAATGGTAATGCAAACTCTAAAGCACCCGGTACAACATCAAGTTTAGCTTCAGCTCCCAAAGCAAGAACCAACCTGGCTGCCCAAGATAAGATACAATGGCATCAGATGGGCATTCAGAAAGTACAAGCAACCCCCATAATAACATATTTGTATACGTATGCTACTCAAGAAGACCACTTATGCAAACTTCATAAATGTTGCCGGAGAGTTGAATAATAGTGTTAGAACCATACAAGACAAACAATGCATATTTTTTCTCACATCAAATATTTAAAATGTGTTCAGTGGATTAAAGTCTAGAAATATAGCACAAGAATGGATGAGGAAGCAACAAAATCAATGAGAAGTGGTCTTTAAGAAAACCTTAAAAGATATCATCATAAGCAACTAGGCCTGGTAGTCAGGGTAACAAAATTGTACCAGTCATACTCAATGAGAAGGCCACTTTCAAGCAGCACAGTGCCACCGCAACTTGACTGTTTATGGCCATTCATTCCCCAATGATCTAATGGATGTAATAGTTTTACCCTGTCCTGGAGAAACTCAACACCAGTGTTTGCAAGTAACTCTGAAAAGCGAGGCGCAATTTCCCACTCATCCACTTCTGCAGCAAAAAGTAGTTACTACAACAATCAAGCTCTTGATTTTATCTGAAAAGAATGTTCAACTATATTTTCTATAGAAACAAGAAACCATGTCCCCATAATTAGATCTAGAAAAAAATTACCTCCAGATAGAAGCTCATACAACATGGGTTTGAAAACAAATCGTTCAGACTGATCAACTAGAAGCACCTGATCCCACATTCGATAAAGTAACAAAATCAGTTGAGAAGGGGTGAAAATGATATGTCACAGTATCAGGGTTTAGATACTATCTTCTTTTTAACAGGAGAAAGGGGAATGACATCAATGAACTAAAGCGTACACATGCCATATGCATATCATGGTGAAGCAATCAAAAGATGCTAGTTTGCAAGCTTCAAAACTTATAGGATTTCTTACTTACTCAACTTATCAAATTAGAGGTAACATACTAAAACAAAACAGATAACAGACAAAAGTTAAAGAAACAGTAGTTTCCAAATATCTAGTCACATTGAACAGCATAATATTCATGCTCCGCAGACTATGATGTTTTGGAAACTACGGAAGTAAAGTAAATAATAATCAATATTCGATCTTAACATACCTGAGGTTTCTTGTCCTCAGGCCATAAAAGCGATTCTAGCCTTAAAGCAGTATATAAACCACCAAATCCACCGCCTAAAATGCACACCCTTGGCTTCTGTAAGCAGAGATCATAGAAGAATCGAGATGGTCAAATTCCTAACACTGTTTTTTCCGTTTGTGTGAAATTGAGTTGGTGCAGACTGTCCCTTTTCCATTGTTTCATGTCCAAAGGTGCCAGCGTTAAAGCTTCTAGAAACCTTTATGTAATGATGTCATATTCATGGAAGCCGTTACGTATATAATTTTACAAATATGACAGGATTTTAGCAAGTTCATAGGTCATCACAATAAATCTTCATATTAGTTAGAATGATTTTTGTCAAATTGAGTTATTAGGAATTCCCAATGGTTCGTCATCGATCAATAGTTTATAAAAGCATATGTTTGTCGGAAGGACTATGGAAGCAAACCTTTTTATGAGGCCATGTGTAAATAGGAAGCGTTTTATCAGCTTCAGATAATTGTGGTAGCGGCGGAGCTCCGCCAGCCTTTCCTGCCGCGGCCGAAGAAAAACTGGATGTTCTGGATAAAGCGGAGGGTCCAGCCCTCAACCTCGCGGAATAACCAGGAGATAGTCGATTCCATTTCTTACCCATTCCCCCGCTAAAAATTCCTAATAAAAAGAAATTTTCGATTTTTGTCAAACAGATTATGAAAAGCAAATGAGAATGAGAGTGAGAGAGAGAGCATACTGTTGAATGGCAGGAGTGCAGTAATTGAAGCAGAATAAGCAACGAACGCCATTGAACATTGAAGAAAGGGCAAGGGAAGTGATTGCTTAGTACCGGAAAAATAGCTTTCTCTTCCTATGGTTGCTTTTGGTGACACGCTGCTCCCAAATTTAGGTCCCGCTCTGAGTATAAAATTTATATAATTGCTATATATATATATCTGTAAATAGTTACTTAAGGTTATTTTAGGATGCTCATATTTTTTATTAATTTTTTAAAATATTTCTATTACTTTTTATTCAATGGTGAATAAATTTATATATTTTTCATCTATTAAAATTTATTATGTCTAATATATTATACTATTTTTCTCTATTTAAGGAAATTTTGTTTTGTTTTTAAATTGAGTCTAAGTATTAATTTATTGATTGTAATTTTTGAAATTCACAATATATAATAAAATGTATTTGATTGATTCATTAAAGTTTTTTTCTAGTAAGTCATGTTTTCTTGATTTGAGGCTCAATGCCCAATTTTAGGTCCATGAAGGTGTTGGGTTTACTATACCACAAAGTTTAATTATGAAATTGAAAGCGAAGTAAATTAAATTAAGACTGTACAAGATTATTGAAGACTTTATGATGAAGGCCTTAAACATGCATACAAGGCAAAAGGAAAATAAAAATTCACTTTTTTGTTTTCAAGAAAATCAAGAAACTGAATCTTGGTCCAATTTTGATGTTTTGGAAGATTTTAAGGACTAAGAAAATCAAGATTCTTGAAGTCAGTACATGATGGATTACACTTATGAGCTTAAATGAGTCAATTTCGAGAACGAATGGATCACAAGTCCAAATTCTTAAAAATCGGGTCATTAAGATGTTTATAAGCCCAATATGAAGTCTGGACGAGGACTCATTTGAATATCAGATTAAATTGTCGAAGTAGCCAAAATTGTAAAACTTCTAATTTTCTATCCAAGTTTTATTAAATAAATGGATCAATATATAAAAATTCGGCCCAAAGAACCCATTATGAGCCTTGGACAAATTCATCATCAAATCCAACCATAGATTCATTTTCACATATTAATTAATTAGTTATTTGACGAGTTGGCACGCTTAGTTGGCATACACATAAAATTCTATTAGGGTTAGGAGATTAGTTAGGGTTTGGGTGGCTATATATAGTGTGCCCACCTTTAATTTATAATTTCATTAATTAGTTCATCATATTTTGAATTAATAAAATTCTTTTTGAGTTTTTATTCAAAAATTTCTCTTGAGTTTTCTTTTAGAAGTCAAGCTTTTTCTTGCCAATATTTTTTTTCTTAAAGGAGAAATTAGAGTCGTTTGAAGGGGGTTGTGAATTCATCTTGTTTCCAAGAATCCTTAGGACTTCTACACGCCATCTTTATATACGTTCATATTTTTTCTTTATTTTCTTTGTTTTTCTATTATGTTCTTGTTATTTTGAATCTAATCTTTATTTTATTAAATTTTAGGTCTAATTTTTTTCAAAAAGGATGTTCTTTTTATCTTTTCTCATTAAGAAGCATCGAAAAATAGAAGTTCTTTCTTTCTTTCCTTGTGTCAGATTCATCTTGCACAAAATGGTTTGTTTTTGGCTTAATTACTTATTCTAACATTTTGTTTTATGATTTTTAATTTCAAATCTGGTTGGAGCATTTCTTAAAGTTCAAGAACAGGTTCTTTTGACTCAAGAGACCCTAATTTCATCATTCTTGGACTCTCTCCTAGTCGCCCCTATTTCTTTTCAATGTAGGTTTCTTTTTTATTCAATTTTAGTCCATTACTAATCTATTTTGTTTCTTTTGTTTAAATTTCAATTTGATAGCTTTTATTCCTTCAAGAACGGGTCAAACATCATCAATTGATTGGTTATTCATTGTTCTTAACTGACCGAGCTTGATTCTTTTTTTTCCTTCATTTCTTTTCGATTTTAGTACTTGATTTCTCAAATCTGTTTTAATCTATTTGTTAGCTTTATTTTGGCTCAATTTCATCAAGAATAAGTTTGCTTCTCTAAGTTGACTTGGACTCTCAAGAACCCTAATTTTTCAATTCGATATACTTGTTCTTTCTTACTTATGCATTAAGTTTTTATTGACTACTCTTTTATTTACTTATATCTAACTTGGATTGTTTGTGTTTTAGGTCTAATCAAACTCAAAGTTTCCACCATTTGTCTAAAGCCCTAGATCAAATCTACGACTTGAAAAAACTTGCGATATTGTTCCGCATACGTCACTATCATTTGGTATCAGTTTCTTGATTTTGAGTGTTCTTTGTGCTTTTATAAACTATTTTATAGCAAAACAGGCTCAAAATAATTTTTATCCAGGAATTTTTTTCAAATTTTTTTAGTAGGTAAATGTTTTCCAAACAATCGGAAATTTTACATACTAATTCTTGGCACTCTCTTTCATGCACCTTGCATTTCATTTCTTTTGCTATGGCATTTTTTGTAAAATAATTCTATTTTGGTTGTTCTCTTATATATTTGGTCATGCATTGAAGACAATGCATCCCTTAGGTTTAGGGCTGTGTTGTGCATTTAGATTGCATTTTATATTTAGTATGTGTGATCATTTTAGTATAATCATTTTAGTTTAGTTGAATCTGCTTTGCCACAACAATGTAACTATTATTTATTGTTTGCCTATGAGGAGTACAATCTATACTTATGATGTTCGAGGATGAGCTTAGATTCTTCAATACACTTAGAACATGTGACAGTGGATTAGGTGAATTTAGCTTAGTATTGGTTGCTTGAAAATTAATTTCTAAAAATGAGATGTTCTATACTCAGTTTTTTCGGGTTATAATGAGTATTTTCTAATGAACTTAGGGACTTTTGAAACCAAATTCAGTAATTTTGCCTTGGCATTATTAAATAAAGGATAGTAGGCACTCCAATGCTTTGAATTGCCAAGTAAGTTAGCACCACTTTGTTTGCTTCATCGTGTTGTTAACTAGAAAGATGATTTTAAGTAAAAGTTTGTAATAGAAAGTAAATAAATTAGAGGCATTCCGCTGTAGTAATAAGCTGAGTAATTAAAGAGGTAGTTATTTGCTCCACATATCTTTTTAGTCAAAATCTTAGATTCAAGAGTGATTTCTATTTAAATTGTCACATGATTGATTACTAGGTAATTCGATGTATGCTCCATTGTGATTATCAAGTCAAAAAATTTTGTGACATGATAAATCCCATAATGTACTAATATATTCTATCAAAAAAAACAAATGAATGTAAATGGTTTATACAAGTATGCTTAAAGCAAGAGTGACTTGAGTTTAGGTATTAAATGAACTGAGTAAGCTAGGTGATATTTGCTATGGCTAGAACATACATGAAACTTAGAAAATCTAGTTTTAGGTAGCAGTTTTCTGCACTACCTTTGTTAAATCAAACATTTGAAACTCGAACAGGTTTTTAACGAGAGAAAATGGTTGAGAATTGATGTATATATTGGTCTTCAAATAGATTGACAGTACAAAATAGGTACATACATTGTCAACACTGCTGCATACATGCATTCATGCATATTTTTCTTGAGGACAAGTAATAACTCATGCTTAGAGGTGTGATAACTCTCGAAAATGGATATATTTCATGCCTTTAGACCTAGCTAATTGCTTGTACTTGGATACATTTAGTGGCATTTTAGGACATTTTATTTGCATTAAGAGCTTGAATGGTGTTTACATGTTAGATACTTTTTTTTTAACAAAAAACTACCTCAAGGGTTAACTTATTTATTAAGTAACATCACAAATTACAACATTATGGATATCTAACTGATAGTCCATATAAAAAAACCAAGTTTTAGCCTCATTACACATTTTTGTACAAATGAAGTTAGCAACAACATTACAATAGCACCTGGTCCAAATTAAGTCAGCTGAATTGAAATTGTTGAAGGCTTATCTACACGCCTTAATTTGCGCGCCAATAATTGTGACGTCTATACTATGGTTCCTCATCTTGTTAACCAGGCCAGCGTGATCCATTTCAAATATGACATCTTCTTTAATATTCAGCTGACATTCCAGCTTAATGCTAATGTCAAAAGCATAGCATTCCGCTTCATGCACCGATATCCTCGTTTCTATAAAACCCTCACCCCCCAATATAAAGCCTTCATCATCCCTAACGATCGTCCCATACCCAATTCTGTTAACACCTATTGTAGCCTCGAAGTTTATTTTTACAAAACCCTTTTGAGGTTTTTCCCATTTCTTAATAACTATGTTCTGGGAAAGCAATAGTTCATTCAACATATTACAAATGCAAAATTCTTTGCTAAGGGTGCTGGCCCTCTCTCAAATGATCTACGCCTCCTCTTCTTTACCCCTGAAAATGTAATTATTTCTATTGTTCCAGCAATTCCATAATGTTGCCATAAGGTTAGCCATTGCTCTCTTATCAATGACTCTTATCATGTCTTCCAATTAGTCAATACAGTTACCATACTTCTTTGAAATAGTGCTCGCATTCCATCCACCTATAAAGAAAACCACTTGAGATGTTGGGTAGTCTTTAAAAGCATGTATAAGAGTCTTGGCATCAGCCTCTTTGGACACCATTGATCAAAGCCATGCCTAATGGAGGCAATTTTGACATTCGTATGGAGGATCTCATGCCCCACATACCATGTAAACAACCGAACCTTAGGTAAAGTGTCGAGCTTCCAAAGGGCTTTCTAAAAGAACTCATAAGGACCAAACCCCATCTCTTTCAAAAGTAACCAAGAATAAATAGATTTCAAAGTATAATAACCATGAAAGTTGTGAAACCACACGGTTCTATCGCAATAGCCCTTATCCTTTATAGGTAAGTTACAAATTTTGTCACATTAATCTTGCCCATAAAGCTTACAAACTTTATCAATGTTCCAACGTCTACTATCCCCACACCAAAGATCTCTCACACTTTTCTCATTAGGGTTGAGCATATTAACATTGTGAGCATCACCATTCAAACCTTCCACCCCCAATCGTCAACCTGAATGTTAATTCTGTCACGATTCCCAGCTTACCAATTGAAATCGTCTTTAAGAGCTTCTGTCGTCGCCACAATGCTAGACCAAATAAAGAAAGCTTTGTCAACTCTTTTGGCATGAAATATATCACTATTAGGAAAGTACTTTGAAGATAACACTTTAAAACAGAGGGTATCTTTGCTGTTAATAAGTCTCCACACTTGACACCTAAGAAAAGCCAAATTGGAAAGTCGAATATCCCTTATGCCAAGACCACCCATACCCTTAGGGTGACACAAAGTCTTCCAAGGAAGCATCGACCAGAATCTACCCTTTTCCTTACCCGACCACCACATTTTACTTAGCTTTGCTTGTATATCTTTGATTACACCTTTAGGAGATAAGAAAATTGATAGTGCATACGTTGGAATAGATTAGAAGATCGCTTTGATAAACACTTCTTTGCCACCAAATGATAGTAGCCTCTTGGTCCAACAGTTGATCCTGCAAGACAATCTATTAGTAATCTCTTAGAAAGCCAAATTGGAATAGGAAGAATGAGGTAGTTGTCTAATTTCTCCACCACCTTCATGCCAAAGAGATCGCCAAAAGTATTTCTTTAAGCCCTTGGAGTGTTGGGACTAAAAAGAACCATTGACTTTTCAAAATTAATTTATTGACCTGAGACGTTGATAAACGCTAAATTATACATATTTTTACCCATGTTTAGCCTATATTTTGGATGAATTATTATCAATTTAGTGAGAATTAGTGCTCTTAATCTTTCTTTTTTATGTCTTACACTCAGGAGAGCGTAGGGAAGAAAAAAGAACGGAAAATAGACCAAAAATCAGAGAAACTGGGCCAAAATGTGAAAACGCACGGCCCAAGAAGTCATCACACGGTCGTGGCACACGGCCATGCCACACGAAGACTACACGGTCCAGCCCCGACAAGCACGGCCATGCCACACGGCCGTGCCCCAATCGATCAAATCTCACACAGCCTCTTGTCGAAGTACACAGTCGTGGCACACGGGCGTGTTCTAGTCGTGAGGAAAAGGAATTTCACTCGAATTTGGATACTTAGGGGCTAAGAAAGCCATTCTAAACTCTATATAAAGACCCTATGAGGCAACTTGAAAGGTGTACTTATTTCCCGCTAAGGGAGTACTCTTTTCTCCCAAAAAGGAGCGCCATCTTTCAGCCAACACAAGGAGTGGAAGCAAGGAATTACTTCAAAAAAAGCTGATTGATTCATCCCAGAAGCCAGAGTTCTTTATGTTTTGTTATTTTAATTCTTCTGAGATGTTTTCTTTCTTTATTATGAACTAAACCCCTCAAATACTTGAGGGGGATGAAACCTAAGACGAATCTTGTTATTATTTATTCTTGAGCTATATGATAAATACTTGAGTTGTTCTTAATTATGTGTGCTTAATTCTTGTGTTAATAAGCCTGGGTATTAATTCGAAAAACGGATGTGCTTAAAAAAGAGGATCAAAAGTCCCTGTGATAAGAGTAGATCTACCATAATTAAGCGGAGTTACATGCAACCCTCGATATAGGGCGACATAAATTTGCCGAATTAGGGTCAAACCTAATATGGGGAACCATAGATCAAATTAATGCAACCTAGGGTGTTAATTAATAAAGGAACTTTAGTTAACAACCTAGGCCTAGTTGCTCTTTGCCTCGACAGAGGGTTTAGCATAAATTAGGGATCTCTACGGATTAAGTCAAGTGAATAAATCGTCTAGCTCAAGAACCAATAACAAGTGAAGTCTAGGTGGATTCTCCCTTAAGTATTGCTTATATCAATCAGCTTTTCCCTAAAGTTTTTCCCAATTTACTTTTTGTGCACTTTTAGTTAGTTTTAGAATTAGTTTCAACCAAACCTCTTTTATTTTTAGGCTAGATAATAGAAAGGAAGTAAGTATTAGTACTTTTAGTTCCCTTAGGTACGATAACTCGGTCTTGCCACTAAAATATACTACTGTTCGATAGGTGCGCTTGCCTTTAACATCATGATATTAGTTAGTTTTGGTGTGATCAGTTTTATAAATTTTATTACTTAATATCGTGAGTCGTTATCAAGTTTTTGGCGCCGTTGCAGAGGAACTGAAATATTAAGAAAACTCGATTTCTATTACTTTAGCCATTACTATATTTATTTATTTTTATTTTTATTTATTTTTATTTTTCTTTTTCCTTCTAGGTATCTCTAGTTTATGACTAGAAGAAACCCAGGAGGACCATTACTTTTCGACGACGATTTAGAAGTGACAGTTCGTCGAACTCGCCAAGAGATAAGAAGAAGTTTGCAAAATCCAGAAGAAGGACAAGAAGAAGAACCTGAACCTACTGAAGAGATGGAAGCAAATCAGGATAATCAGCTACTTCTTGTAGTAGCCGCAAATCCTGTTGAGCAAAATCCTGCTCCGCGTACTATGTATAATTATGCTAGACCTAATTTAGCAGGCACTGAATCTAGCGTTGTTAGGCCTACTATTGCTGCAAATAATTTTGAACTGAAACCTAACACTATTCAAATGATACAGCAATTTGTTCAGTTTGATGGTTTGCAGGATGAGGATCCTAACTCGCATCTAGCCAATTTCTTGAAAATATGCGATACATTCAAAATAAATGAATTTATGATGATGCCATTCGTCTTAGGCTATTCTCATTCTCTTTGAGAAACAAGGCTAAACAGTGGTTAAATTCTCTACCACGAGGCTCAATTACTACATGGGAACAGATGACCAAAAATTTTTTACTTAAATATTTTCCTCCAGCTAAAACAACTAAATTGCAAAACGATATCTCTTCTTTTGTGCAGATGGATCTAGAGACATTTTACGATGCCTTGGAGAGATACAAAGATCTTTTGAGAAGGTGCCCTCACCATGGGTTGCCTTTGTGGTTACAAGTTTAAACATTTCACAGTGGTTTGAATCCATTAACAAGGTAGATGACCGATGCGGCCGCCGGAGGAGCAATCAACAATAAAACACCAGAAGCAACTTATGAGTTTATAGAAAAGATGTCACTGAATAACTATCAGTGGCAAGTCATGAGGACAAAGCCGACAAAAGCTGCAAGAGTTTATAATATTGATGCTGTCACCATGCTTACTAACCAGGTAGAACTTTTAAATAAAATGTTTGATAATTTTGTTGGTTCTACGCAGGCACATCCAGTGATGCAGTGTGACGCAATCTAGGGAAATATGTTCAATCCAGATTACTCCTCTTATGGACATGGCATGGAAACTGAGCAAACCAACTATATGGGTAACAATTCTAGACCTCAAAATAACCCTTAGAGTAATACTTACAATACAGGTTGGCAGAACCACCCCAATTTTTCATGGGGAGGACAAGGAAATCAAAGACAACCACCTCTTCCGGGATTTCGACAGCCACCTCCACAACAAGAAAAAAAAGCCGAACCTTGAAGAGATGTTCACAAAATTTATGGCCTTATCAGAAACCCGTTTTCAAAATACCGAAACGGCACTGAGGAACCAGCAGGTATCCATTCAATGACTTGAAACTCAAATAGGCCAGCTCGCCAAGCTAATCTCTGAAAGACAGCAAGGTGGGTTACTAAGCAACACTGAGACTAATCCTAAAGAGTAACTCAATGCTGTGGATACGATAGATGATGAGGGGATAACCAAAACCAACCCAGAGCCATGCAAGGAGCCTGTGGTAAGTAAAGAAAAGAATGAGGGAAGTTACAAAGATGAAATTACCAAAGAATTTAAACCTAGTATCCCATACCCAACCGCGCAAAAGAAGGACCAAACAGATGAGCAATTCGGTAAGTTTCTTAAACTCTTAAAAAAATTACATATCAACTTACCATTTGTTGAAGCAATTACGCAGATGCCGGAATATGCAAAATTTTTAAAGGAACTTCTCACAAATAAAAGGAAGATGGAAGAACTGTCCACAGTGGAACTCAACGAGGAATGCTCAGCTATTTCTCCAAAATAAACTGCCAACCAAACTGAAAGATCCAGGGAGTTTTACTATTCCTTATTTACCTGGTAGCCTAGAAGCCAAAAATGCTTTAGCTGACTTAGGGGTTAGTATAAATGTCATGCCTTATAAACTAGTTACACAACTAGGTCTTGAAAAACCTAAGCAAACCAAGATGAGCATTAAATTGGCTGATAAAACTATTAGGTTTCCTAAGGGAATAATTGAATATGTGCTTGTCAAAATTGATAGATTCATATTTCCAGTTGACTTTATTGTTTTAGACATTGATGAGGATAGCAATGTACCCTTAATTTTAGGGCGTCCCTTTTTAGCAACTGCCAGAACTATAATTGATGTAGGAACAGGTGAGCTTACACTACGCATAGGTGATGACAAAGTTACTTTACAAGCTCGGAACTCGATTAAGACTGCTGATAATAATATAGTTACGAGTCCTTATAAAAACACTGAACTCACCACTCAACCTTCTGTGCAAGATACGCTCTACATAAAGGCAACCCAATCACAGACAAGTCCATCCAAGAGAGATGTACCTGAAAAGTGAATGCTTCAGATCGAGGAACTAGATGAGTGGCTGAACTATCATGAAAAGCCCAAAATATCCCACACCAACCCAGAGCATCACCAAGACGACCCTCAAGTGAAAATGAATCAAATCAAGGTAAGAGATAAGGTAATATTAGGGGAAGATGATCCTCGAACCTTGAATTCAAAAGAGCATACAAGTGATACACCTTACTTCACGGTAATGAAAATTTTTCCCTATGGTACAGTCGAGATAAAACATGAGTCACTTGGCACTTTCAAGGTGAATCGCACTAGACTCAAATCTTATGTTGATAATAAAATTGCAAGCAAGATAGAAGAGTATCAACTCTTCAAGCCACTGTGAATATACAAAGCTTGAACAGAGTCGAGCTTAGATTATAAATAAGCGCTTCTCAGGAGGCAACCCGAGCACTAACTTAGTAACTTTTCTTTTATTTTTATTTTAGTTTCTTTTAATTCATCAACTAACCCATTTTTTCAGAAATTGATGACCACACGGCCACGCTCACGGGCGTGGCCAAGGCCGTGTAAACATTTAAAGCAGAGACACGGTCGTACACCTAGGCCGTGTACAAACAGAGGAAAATTTTTCCCAAAGCATGGGCCACCGGCAAATCTCCACAGCCGTGCGACATGGCCGTGGCAACCCTTCAGTTTAGACACGGGCTGGCACAAAGCCACACGCCCGTGTCCCCAGCCCGTGGAAGATACTGCCAAATTAAACACAGCTGTATGCCCTCCCACACGACCGTGGGAGTAGCGAAGCATCATCGCATACGATCGTGGGACCATTTACACAACCGTGTGAAGAGCGAACAAGTTCACAAATGGCCGTGCAATCTGGCCAACACGGGCTAAACCCGAGACACACGGGCGTGTGCCTCTATTCTCCCTTTCAGTTCTATCTTTCTCATTTTTCATTTTTATTTTTCCTTTATTAGTCTCATTTTTATTTCGAATCTTATTTTTATTATGTTAACTCATTTTAATCATTATATTATTAGTATTTTTAAAACTTAGCTTATTATTTTTCTGTTATTTATTTTTCTATCTTTCATATCGGCTAATCCCTAACGAGCAATCTCTATTAATTCAAAAGTCCCATGACTAATTAATATTTTCGCAGTTTCAAAAAGGAGCTCTACAGCTCTTATTCAACCGAAAATGGGAACACCCTGCCACAATTGCCGACTCTTCCTCACAAGTTCATCCTAAATTCAGGAAGTTTCAATCCTCTCCCTATCTTATGATATTATACTTCTCTTGCTATCTATATCTTTGTACATTGAGGGCAATGTACATCTTAAGTATGGGGGGGAAGTTACTTTAAATCTATAATTATCTATGAAATCCCTAAAATTTTTCATGCTTTGTTCTCAAATAATTCTCAGTCTCCTATTAGGAATTAATTCTGATTGATTTATGATTTTATTGATATGTTGAGAATTAAGATATAGGTGCCTGTACTCTGATTATTCAAACTTTAAAACATTAGGGAATCAAGCATGATAAGTTGAAATTTTTGAGAACCCCAATTTTTGCATAAGTTATTTCTTTAATTCTAAGTATTATCTTGAAATTTGAAATTCACAGGATTGACATCAAAAAGCCATAATTCTGGTGAGATTTTGAGCCTTTTGAGCATACATTCTTTCGTGCTCACTTTTATTATTGCTTTGAGTGAGTCAACACTGATTTGTTATTCTAGAACTTGCTTTGATTATACGCATCAAGACCACATCATTGATTTGATATACCGAAACGATAAAGGCGCTTAGGATTTAACCTACTTACTCCACAAAAAGCCTACCTCCATAAATTAACCCCTAGTAAACCCCGTTGAGCCTAACACCCCATTCTTTGACTCACCCCCTAATTATTAACCAATAACCCATTTTTCGATGAATCTTATTCAATTACTTTGACCCCTTTTTTTGTCGAGATTTGAGTTGAAATTATCATCTAACTTTATTCTCTTTTTCAGAATATAAATATTCAAGTTATTGTATTGAATTGTTCTTAAAAAAAACAACAACAAAAAAATGTATATACAGTTAATTCAGTTGTAATCTGTAATAATTCAATAGTTTTTGCATATTTCTACAAGCTCCCAAATCCAGAACAGGGTCATCATAAGAATTAGCCCCAGAAATATGTTCCAAGTGATAGAGATTTTTCTAGCTAGATAATTTTTCAGTTCAATCTCGATTCTAACCCTCTTTTGCAGCCTGTGACAACACCCTAACCGAGCCCCATTACAACCCTTGAAAGACCTTTTGATCAATGTATCATATCAATCTACAGTGGTGGAGATCTGATTTTCTAGCAAGCCTATGGTAATAACTTTTCAGGTTGACTAGAGAGTGCTTAATTTTTGAACCCTAAACACTTCGAGTGGATAGAGTGAATCCTTAGTGAGGATGTCAACTTCTGTTAATTAAAGATGGAGAGATAACTACTCAGGCAATAGGAAGAAACTTATGTTTCAATGATAAAATTTTCAACTTAAAGTGATTGAGTCTTTAATGTTCTTTTGATTGAATCTTCATTGTATGATTACCTGTGAATTAGTTTGAAACATTGTTGATAAAAATTTTAAGTTGAGAAGAATGATTCTTATTTAGGGATTGAGATTTTGCTTGAGGACAAGCAAAGGCTTAAATGTGGGGGTATTTGATAAACGCTAAATTATACATATTTTTACCCATGTTTAGCCTATATTTTGGACGAATTATTATCAATTTAGTGAGAATTGGTGCTCTTAATCTTTCTTTTTCATGTCTTACACTTAGGAGAGCATAGGGAAGAGAAAATAACAGAAAATGAACCAAAAACCGGAGAAAATTGGCTAAAATGTGAAGACGCACAGCCCAATAAGTCACACACGGCCGTGACACACGGCCGTGCCACACGAAGACCACACGATCCAGCCCCGACAAGCACGGCCATGCCACACGACCGTGCCCCAATCGATAAAATCTCACACGGCCTCTTGTCGAAGTACACAGTCATGGCACACGAGCGTGTTCTAGTCGTGAGGAAGAGGAATTTCACTCGAATTTGGATACTTAGGGGCTAAGAAAGCCATTCTAAACTCTATATAAAGACCCTAGGAGGCAACTTGAAAGGTGTGCTTATTTCCCGCTAAGGGAGTACTCTTTTCTCCCAAAAAGGAGCGCCATCTTTCAGCCAGCACAAGGAGTGGAAGCAAGGAATTACTCCAAGGGAAGCTGATTGATTCATCCTAGAAGCCAGAGTTCTACATCAAGACTGAGGATCTCCCTAAATTCCTTTAGGGGTTTTCAGTTTCTTTATATTTTGTTATTTTAATTCATCTGAGATGTTTTCTTTCTTTATTATGAACTAAACCCCTCAAATACTTGAGGAGGATTAAACTTAAGACGAATCTTGTTATTATTTATTCTTGAGTTATATGATAAATACTTGAGTTGTTCTTAATTATATGTGCTTAATTCTTGTGTTAATAAGCCTAGGTATTAATTCAAGAAACGGATGTGCTTAAAGCAGAGGAGCAAAAGTCCTTGTGATAAGAGTAGATCTACCATAATTAAGCGGAGTTGCATGCAACCCTAGACATAGGGCGACATAAATCTAACGGATTAGGGTCAAACCTAATATGGGGAACCATAGATCGAATTAATGCAACCTAGGGTGTTAATTAATAAAGGAACTTTAGTTAACAACCTAGGCCTAGTTGCTCTTTGCCTCGACGGAGGGTTTAGCATAAATTAGGGATCTCTACGGATCAAGTCAAGTGAATAAATCGTCTAGCTCAAAAACCAATAACAAGTGAAGTCTAGGTGGATTCTCCCTTAAGTATTGCTTATATCAATCAGCTTTTCCCTAAAGTTTTCCCCAATTTACTTTTTGTGCATTTTTAGTTAGTTTTAGAATTAGTTTCAACCAAACCTCTTTTATTTTTAGGCTAGATAATAGAAAGGAAGTAAGTATTAGTACTTTTAGTTCCCTTGGGTACAATAACTCAGTCTTGCCACTAAACTATACTACTGTTCGATAGGTGCGCTTGCCTTTAACATTGTGATATTAGTTAGTTTTGGTGTGATCAGTTTTATAAATTTTATTACTTAATATCGCGAGTCGTTATCAGACGTTAGCAAAAATCTTTAGCATATTAACAAGACTCTCAACATAACTTTTTTTATTTCTCACGAAAAGAAGGACGTCGTCAGCGAAGAAAAGATAATTAATCCTAGGGTCATTTATACTAGCCCAGATTCCTCTTAAATTTTATTCCCTTAAATATGATAAGTATCCTAAAAAATGCTTCTATACAAAATAAAAACAAATAAGGGGAGAGGGGATCCCCTTAACGAATACCCCTCTCGGGAATAATAATATTTGATAAAATATTATTACATTTAACCAAATATCTAACTGACTGAATGCAACCCATTATTTTGTTCGTCCACTTCTCAACAAACCCCATTTTCTTCATAACTATCTCGATAAAATTCTACTCCATACGATTGTATGCTTTGCTTATGTCGAGCTTGATAGCAAACCCTTTATTGGGGCTGTTTTTGGAGCTTTGAAGGTAGCATGTTAGATACTTTTAATTGCATGTAGAAGGGTGCGTTTGGTGGTTTGGTAGGTACAGTATATGGAGAAATAAATAAATGAATGAAAGTTTATTGGGGTAAAAGGTTGGACAGTTTGCCACCTTGTATGCTATGGCAAACAGGAAGATGACTGAGTTAACACTCATTGCGGACCAGTTTTAGTCCAACACTATTTGTACTATAAAAATCTACCTAGAAAATAGTAAAAGATATCGTGGGTAGTTAGAGCTATTCTGGGAAGAAAAAGCCTATAAAAAGCTGAAGAAGAAAGCCCTAAGTGTAGAGATCCAGAGGCAACAATTGAGGATAGCTGCTAAGTAAAGATGAAAAGGGGAAACCAAAGGCAATCCCTTTCAGCCATCACAGGACACTACGCTATTGGATTGAGGATTGATTTGGCGATAGCCATCTTCCTAAGTTTTTCTATTATTTCTTGTTCTATTCTTTGTAAATTAATTTGATCAAAATGATATTGGATGTTATTTCGAACTTGAATTTTAAATACCAATCCATAAGCTAAATCTCATAGGGTTGGGATTACATGATGAAAACTTTTATTTTCTTTAATGGTTGAATCATATATTTTATTTAATCTGCTGTTTCATTCAATTGTTTTTATTTCCCAAGTGTATGCATACATTCCCTAGACATAGATGACTGTGCAATATGCTCATAAAATTAAATCTAATTCTAAAAAGGTTGGATTAGTTGGACCGTAATTGAATGATATGAGCAAGTACTTGATAGATACTTCTAGTAGACTTTAGGCATAGAGCAACGTTCATATGGAATAAAGACAAAATAGTGCAAGGTACCATGATAAGGCCTATAGACACAAGCCAGGTAACTTGAGACCTTGTTATTGAAAGAAGCAAGTCACTTTAGGTATCTTTTAAGCAGTAGATTAAGTATGATTTTGCTGAGGCATTACTGAAAGTAAGAGCAGATTCTCAGTAATCCCAACCTTCCAATCAACATCGTAGACCTTCAATTCGTTGTCGCAGTATCTTTTCCATAACATTCTTAGTGATTTATTTATTCGCTTACATTTTATTCATGTAATTGCCATTGCATTTTTGCTATTGCTTTGCCTTAGCATTGTCCAGTGTTAGTCAGTATTCATATTGTACACATCCTTTTTATTTTAATTTACTGCTGCGTATTTAACCTGAATTTGCCATAACATTACTCACAATTTATTATAATAACTTGATCACTCTTATACATAATCTGATCTTTGTGGAGACGATTCCACTTATCACTTTATTACTTGATTTGACGTGTATACTTGCACAATTTGCATATCATATTCACACGCGATAGACTTTTCTCATTCGAAGCGAGAATCATACCACTAGACCAAATGCCCTGCATTTGAAGATTTTGGTATTTTCTCTGAAGTAAATATTGCATATAATTATTTGGAAATTATATTTATTAACTTAGTGGCATTATAGACTTCAAATTGATATAGACATTTCTAGTAGTAAATGTCACAATAGTACTTATATGCGGATACAAAATAAAAGAAATGAAGTAAAATTATCAATTTGTTACAATTTAGTACAATTGAAATGCATGTTAAAGTAAACTAGAAGTTTACTAATACAAATACATTTACTACTTGGCGTGACCAGTTAGATCATCCTAGATCATATATGATGCAAAAATTAATTGAGAATTCATATGGACATTCATTAAAGAACTAAAAGAATATTTAATTTAAAGAATTCTCATTTGTTGCTTGTTTTCAATCAAAATTGATTGTTAGAAACTCACTAGCTAAAGTTGAGATTTAATGTCTTACATTTTTTAAATGAATATGGACCCATTCATCCACCATGTGAATGATTTTGATATTATATGATTTTGGTAGATGCATCTACAAAATAATCACATATGGGATATCAACTTGTAACCCGTCATTTGCAAGATTACTTGTTTAAATAATTAATTTCAAATCATGCAATTAATACGATTCATCTTGCTAATACTGATAAGTTTATATCTCAGTCTTTTATTGATTGAGTTTGAAAAACTTTTATAAAAGTTTGTTATTTATGCGGATAATAGTTTAGAGAAATTATTGATTGAACACCTCTGATTACTTATGAGAACTAAACTTCCTCTTTTAACATGAGATTATGTTTATTTACGTATTGTATGCATCAAACCAGTAAGTTATAAATATTTCCATTCCAATTTATTTTTGATCAAAAGTTAAATATTTCTCATCTTCATTGTATGTGCGTATATATTCCAATTACTCTACCACAACGCAAAAAAATGAGTGAATCCTTAAAAGAAAGTTGAGAATTACAAGTCTCTTTATGTTATTAAATATTTTAAATGTATTAAAAATTGAATTATGAGATGATTTTATATTTATGATTTTGATTCCATAGTTTTGTCAACATTAGGCAAAGAAAAATAATAACTTATCGCGAGTTAGTGTCAGATATTCGAAACAAGAAGAAATAGGAGAAAGCGACCCAAAAAGAGCTAGACTTTAAAGCAAAGTAAAACAAACTCTTTCCTCATCTCCCACAACCCCTCGCCACTGCCACCACGCAAGAGATGGAACGTGCGGCCAACTCGCGTCTTGGTTTATTAATGAGCAGAAACCACACCAATCCAGAGCCGTAGCAGCTAAAAACCAAAATGGGTTTTTCTTGTTTGGTACTTGTCTTTGTTGTCCAACAATTGTTTGGTCAAAGTTCTGCATATTTGTTGATTCATGGTGAGCCTACCAACTACGTTTCTGCCGTTGGGGACCCTGGAATGACGAACCCAAACGTCAGAGTTGCTTTGGAAGCTTGGAATTTCTGCAACGAAGTTGGCTTTGAAGTTCCTAACGTGGGCAGCCCCCGCTGGGCTGATTGTACTGATCTTTACTGCTCTTCTGACTCCGGTACCTCCTCCCTTTCCTTATTCTCTTACAGTACGCTGTTGATCTTTTTCTTACTTCATTTCTTTATCAATTAAAATTACTACCCTGCACACTAATACCGAAATCTGACATACCATGTGTTCAAACAAAATCTTGAAGTTATTTCTATAATATCCTAGAATAGATTGGTACTACCAATAATCAAGCGACATTGTGTAAACGTATATGCGATGGTCGTTATTCCTATCAACTGGGAGTTGGTAATGGTAAATGCATAATTGGGTAAACTTTCTTTTTCAATGCTGTTGCTGACCTGTTGAGAGGCCTGCAGAATCGTTGTTTTCAACTTTAAAAAGAATGCGATACCTGTGAATCTGTTGGCCAGGCAACACAGTTTCTCAGCATTTCTAAATGCTTTTGATGAAGATTATAGGGCGAATCAACTTCCCCAATATCATATTGTTATTAAAGCCATTTTGGCTTGGACTGATTGAATTATGTAATTAGGTTCATACTTGAATCCTAGTAATGGATATTGCTTAATCTCTAAGATCAAACGTATCCCAAAACTTCCCTACTAACTATTTTCAAATGGGGATTTCAAGATAAAAATGAAATTGATCATTGACCTTAGTTACCATTTTACCCCTTTCTTCAACTTTTTTTTGACCTGCAAAGTTGTGAGTCTCATTTCCTTCTACAACTTTGTTGGTTTTGGAATCCATACTTTCTTCTTCATCACATCTTGTGGTAGCCAACATCGCTAAGCCCAAACTTATCATTTCTTTGTATTCTTTACACATTCACTTGTATTCTACTTTCTGAAAATTGGTTGAAATCTGAATTCAGTTCGTTCACTACTTTCTCTACCATTTTTTTTATAATCTTAACCCAGGACTTTATTAAAAGTTAGTTTAAGGACAATTGATAACATTGTTAAAATTATGTAACTGAATTCAGCCTTGTGGCTTTCTTGTGGATGACATGACATCCCAACTTGAATTTTCTAGGGAGTAGGCACACATTAAAAAAACTACATTATTTCTTAAAATTTTTAAATGATATTAATTAATATTTTATCAAAATAAAAAAAAATTATATTTTTTAGATTTGTAGGTGGCACTTTGTTACGGTCCCTAGTTATGGATCAGGTCACTAGACGATTTTTAGGGAAATCGTTTGACTGTGCGGGGCTTTTCTCCTTGTTTCTTCCGTGTGTGAATGACCTATAGTGAACAAGTGGAGCTTGTTGATAGGAATTCCAGACCTTAGATTTGTTGAGAGAAAGTCTTAAATCTCTTAATTTTTTAAAATAAATTCTGACTTAATTTTACTTCTTCCAAGTTGGCTTCTTGAATAGAGGTTACATAGTTCAAATAAAATATTAAAATAAATATTCCAACTAAAGGACTAAAGCTTTTCCACAGGCTCAAGATTGAATAGCTTGCGCATTTTCTTGGCCCATTATTGCATGCAAGGATATTTCAGTTTGACTACACTCCTCTTGATTTTGTGAAACATTGTCGGGATCTTTTATCTCCAACCAAAACAATTTTTTACATTGGTGCTTGAACGAGTATGGTTTGTCACAATTCTAGGAAAGACCCTTGTCCCTTTGTTGTGCCATCTCTGTATGAGTCAACTTTTTAACAAAAGGAGGGTCTTTTTACAACCTAACTCCTATTTTAATTGACTTCTGAATGTTTGTTAGTTGAACCATTTGATGTCATGTATTGGAATTTCCTTTTGATTTTTTTTTTTTAAAGTCTAGATAAGTTTCTAACTTTCTTTTGAGATATATATTTGATTCTTTTTAAGAGTTTCTGGAAAATTTGTAATAGGTACGGTACATCTAGGTTCCTTATTCTTTTATCCAAATTACTCTGCTTTCTTCTTTTTCTCTTAATTCTTTCATTCATTAGAACCTTGCAGCAAATTGATTTCTTCGATACAAAATAGTTTCCTAAAATGTGTTTTGGTTTCTTTGATAAGACCATAATGCTGTTCAATCCGGCTGCATTGTTCCAATTATGTCCATAATCTTTCTGTAATTGATCTTAATTTTTTTTCCCACATCATAGGAAACATTTAATCCTCAAGTTAGTGATAAGATTTGAAGAAACAGTAGGGATCCTTATTTAAGTAATTATCTTCAACTAGGCTACTGCATTCGGTTTCCTTGTCATCTTATTAACCATAATAAGCAAGCGAAGAATGTGTTAAAGTCCAATATCCACATGTCTCACAAAAACTCAAAATTTATTTGTTAAGTATAAAACTGAAAAAGAATAATATCACATATCCTTTTCAAATATTGAACACTCTACTGTCCTGTTCTGTTCATCAGTTTATCTGGGTGGCGGCCTTGTTAATAATGGCAGTCAGTGCAGAGTACTTCACAAAGTGAATGAAACTGACAACAGGTTAGGAGCTGGTGATAAATTTCCTATAATGGGCTTTGAGTCTTATGCTGACCCTGACCTGTTTGCAAAGGAGAAAGAACTGTATCTCGGTTCTTTATGTGAGGTACAGGAATCCCCAAATCCCTGGCAATTTTGGATGATCATGGTTAAAAATGGGAATTTTGACAAAAACACTACCCTCTGTCCAGAAAATGGACAAAAAATAAGTAAAATAGTGACAGACAGAAATTTTCCGTGTTTTGGTGAGGGATGTATGAATCAACCAGTTGTTTACCACAAGTACTCAATGCTGGGTGGCAACCAGAAGGTTTATTTAACTGGAGAATTTAATGGAACATATGACCTTGATGCCAACTTGGGTGAAAATGTGGGCAACAACTCCTTCTTTTCAGTCTCATGGAAGAAGAATACTAGCACAGGAAGCTGGATTTTTTCTCACAGGTTGACAACATCAACTAAATATCCCTGGCTTATGTTATATCTACGAGCGGATGCAACGGAAGGATTTAATGGTGGTTATCACTATAATGGACGTGGAATGTTGAAAAAGGTTTGTTGTTTGCATGTACTTTGACAAACTGGAACTTGTATACGAGTATTTTCTTTGATTATGTGTGCTACTTAGTTTATACTGTTCATACTTGGAAATGAAATATAGGTCTGAATTTGATTTTCTTGTAAATTTGTGCATATACCCTGGAGATCTTAAGCTGCCTCTCTTCTTTAACGTTCCAAGAGATAAAAAAATTTGGTATCTCTATTTATCCTAATAGCTTCACTATGTACCCAAGGAGTTTTGTCTCCTTTTTTCTGTCGAACCTATCTGTTGATATGGCTTTAGGTTTTAGTTTCAGAAATATGATCTATTTGTCTTACTTTGATCTGTCAGTTGCCTGAATCTCCAAATTTCATGGTAAGGCTGACACTTGATATAAAACTTGGAGGAGGACCCAACAGTCAATTTTATCTCCTGGACATAGGAAGTTGTTGGAAAAACAATGGAGAACCATGTGATGGCGATGTTCTGACAGATGTGACTCGATACAGTGAGATGATTATTAATCCGGAAACTACAAGCTGGTGCCGCCCTGATAACTTGGTTTCCTGCCCACCTTACCATATTAGTCCCACTGGTGAGATAATATACAGAAATGAGACAGATCGGTTTCCATATTCTGCATATCATCTATATTGCAGCCCAGGAAATGCCAAATATCTGGAGAAGCCATATGATATATGTGATCCATATAGCAACCCACAATCACAGGAGTTAGTACAAATTCTTCCACATCCTGAATGGGCTGTGCATGGCTATCCTGAAAAGAAAGGAGATGGATGGATTGGGGACAGAAGAACTTGGGAGCTTGATGTGGGTGCTCTCTCAAGCCGTTTATACTTCTATCAGGTATTTGTTATTTTTGTGGAGCAATATAATGAAATCAGTTAAGAAACTGGTTGAATGCCTCTTTTCTGTTTAGTTATCTCTCTTTGGTTGTGGGCTTCCATCTTGGTTCATAGAATTTCTGCCTTACAGTTCTTTTAGTCTTTATGTAATTACCAAGTGATGGTTTTAATTAGTTGTTATATAATACATTGATATTTAAATTGTCACAATTACAAGGATTTTATTAAGTAGTTTTCTGGAAAGAGCTTTAGAAGTATGCCTGTAGGTGAGGCATCACATAATTGCACCAGTGTTGCGAGAAATTCCAACAACCAGGCTCCAGATATAAGGTGCTTCAACTTATAAGCCTGCATTCTTACTGGGGCACAGATAGCTGGTAGAGTGTAGCTTGCATATTTTTCATAACACTTCTTATCTCACATAACATTTCTTATCTCACACATTGCCTCTTACCACTTTCATTTTTCAATAAAATTACATATAGTAGGAGAACGAAAAGGAGATTTGGTTTTTAGGAGATCAACTAGACATAGAGAAAGGCTCAAAGACGCAAAATTTCCTGCAGAAATCTGAAAAAATAATAGTGGAGTGTAAAAAGAGATGGGAAAGGAAAAGAAAATAAAAGTAGTCAGTCATTTAGTTCTAGAAATAAGTACAAATTAGAAATGCGTTTGAAACAGAAAACTCATAGACAAGGCTCTCGAGAAGAGATTAAAGAGAAGGGGAAGGCCATTTGGATGTTACTGTTTTAGCGGGATAGACATTCTCCTTAGATTATTGTTTCTTCTTTTTATTAATCTTGTTCAGGGTAGTGTAGAATCAATAGAAGATGGAAAACTTATGAGGATCCTATTTTGTTTGTAAGGCTAGCAATTTATTCATAAGAAATCTAAAGCAATATATTTTCCTCTTTTTATGACTTAATGTTAGTAGTATATTTATTAAATATAAAATCACTAGGCTTAAACTCTAATGCTTTCGGGCTTTTCTCCTTCAGCTAAGCTAGAACATGCTGCTTCTGAACACACTAATTTGTACTTTATTCTTACCTTTTATCCAACTTTTAAAGTTGATTTTGCAACAATTGCTTCATTAGAGTAAATTGACCACTTGTTTGCTATTTTTTTAAAAAGAAGAAGAAGAAAGATACAACAGAAATCTGTAGATTTAATGCAAATAAATAGCTATTTGTTGATTGCCTAGAAACATTATGCCTGTGCATCTCTCTCTTTCTCTCTCTTGTATGTATCGATTTTGAAGTGGGAAAATGAAACTCTGATCTTTTGAAGGATGTATGAGTGACTCTGGCTTTAATTGCAATTCACATTGCACATTAAGTTGCTTTGTAGGTTTTATGATTAACTCTTTCCCTTTCGCTCATGAAGGAGATGTCATCGCACCATTTGTTTACATTAAAATCATTTTAACCTGTCAAAAATATTCCCTATTGAGCAAACTAGTTAGATTTTTGAAAAGGATTGTTAAATTTTTAATAGGCCCCAGGCTTTTGTTGAATTTTCTATATGGCTAGTTGGCTGAGAAAATCCATGCCTTTTCCGCTACTTCATGGGTTACTTATAGCACGCTGCAAGCACAAGCTCAATCTCAACAAAAAGTTAATTTGATTTTCATTCGCTAAGGTTGGGCTACGTGGATCACGTTTCGTCAGTGCAATTGTTTTATATTAAATCTTTGGAAAAATTAGTTTCCATATGATTGTTACCTTTTGCATCAAATGATATCTTTTTTGGAGTAAAGAAGAAACAAGCAGTAAAAGCACTCACCAAACAGTAACTTACTGATTCCAGCAAAGTCAGTTAAATATATGAATAATATCTTGTTTTTCTGAATCCAGATAATATATGAATAATATCTTGATTGCATTTAGGTCTCAAACATTTTTGAATTGCTACAGGTATACTTCTTTAAGTGGTTTTATTTTTCAAGATAAAAAGATAATACCTAGTTGGAAAACACTTTGTTTTTCCTCACATTTCAACATTTTCCCTAAGTTTAATTGATTCTACTGTGGAAGTTAATGAGCTTGGGACTTAAATGAAAGAGATCAGAATGAGGCCTCATTAAAACATTAGAGACCAAAAGTGCATTTAACTCTTAACACTTTCTTGCGTCCTTATCTCTTCTGCATTAAAGTTTTCTATTTTTTTTGGTTTGATTGCATTACTGTTGGCGAATATTTGTTTGTATATTAAGTAGAACCATACTTGATCATCCTTTTCACTGTGTTTTCCTGATATTGATAAAATCCTTTGACATTGATACATAAAACTTTTCAAGCCTATACATCGCATTCTATATTTGCCTCATCTTAGATGGCGTTGTATTATTTTGGATCTTACTTAAGCCAATGTTTTACACTTTGCCCTAGTAAGGTTATATATGTAACTTTCTCAACAGAGTATCTAGGATTTTAGGTGGTTTGCCGTTTGGCGTCTTGTAGTCATTATCGTACTTCTAACATAGGATTTATAGTTAAAGTTGCAGTTATCAACAGACGTTTTTTATTGCTAGAAGAATTTTACTCTAGTTGTCTTGAGTTTTGAACAATTTAGAGGAATAGTTGTTCTTATTATTCCTGATCTGAATACAGCCCTTTTAAAGAATAATAGGAGAAATAAAAAGGAAAAATAATCTCTAGAAATTAGTCTATCCCTAAAAATTAGTAATTAGATTTATCTATTAGTACAAGGAAATTCCTAGAACTAAGGTAGAAGATTTAAGGAATTCCAACACTCCCCCTCAAGCTGGAGTGTAGATGTTAATCAAACCCAGCTTGCTGATAATTTCTTCGAACATTTTTCTGCTCAAGCTTTTGGTTAACACGTCTGCTACTTGTTGTTTAGTAGGTAGATATGAAACACAAACGTCTCCTTTGTTAATTTTCTCCATTATAAAATGACGATCAATTTCCACATGCTTGGTACGATCATGATGTACAGGGTTATGCGCTATGCTAACTGCTGCCTGGTTGTCACAGTATAATATGATAGGTTTCGTATAGGATAATTTTAGTTCTCCCATCAGCTGTTGTAACCACATTCCTTCACATATACCATGGGACAAAGCTCGATATTCAGCTTCAGCATTGCTGCGTGCCACAACAGACTGCTTTTTACTCCTCCATGTCACAAGATTACCCCAAACATAACTGCAGTAACCGCTTGTGGAGCGCCTGTCATTAACAGCCCCTGCCCAGTTTGCGTCAGTGTAGACTTCTATGCTTCGATTTACATCTTTCTTAAAATGCAACCCCTTACAAGGATTCCCTTTTAGGTATCTCAATATCCTGTAGGTAGCTTCCAAATGTTTCTCCCTAGGAGCATGCATAAATTGACTAATAACACTTACTCCAAAAGCTATGTCTGGACGAGTGTGAGAAAGATGGATAAGTTTTCCCACTAACCGTTGATATCTCCCCCTGTCTACTTCTTCTCCATCCTTATCAGTTCTTAATTTAAGGTTGGGTTCCATAGGAGTCTCGGCTGGTTTGCAACCCAACATTCCGACTTCAGAAAGTAGATCAATAACATATTTTCTTTGAGAGACTGAAATACTAGCCTTTGACCTTGCTATCTCCATGCCAAGAAAATATCGAAGATTCCCCAAGTCTTTAAGTTGAAACTCAAGACTTAAAAACCTTTTTAGTCTTTCAATTTCAACAGAATCATCCCCTGTCAAAATTATGTCATCTATATAGACAATGAGAATACAGCACTTCCCATTATCTGAGTATTTGTAGAAAGCAGTATGATCAGCTTGGCCTTGAGTGTAATGTCTACTAGTCATGGCTTTGGCAAAACGATTAAACCAAGCCCTAGGAGATTGCTTTAGTCCATACAAGGACTTCTTCAACTTACATACTTGGCCCTTGCTTCCTTCGAATCCTGGTGGAAAATTCATGTAGACTTCTTCGTTTAATTCTCCATTGAGAGAAGCGTTTTTTACATCTAACTGGATCAAAGGCCATTCTAAGTTGACAGCAATTGAGAGAAGCACTCGAATAGTATTCAGTTTTGCCACTGGTGCAAACGTTTCCTCATAGTCCAACCCATATGTTTGAGTGAAACCCCTGGCCACAAGTCTAGCCTTATATCGATCAATGCTCCCATCTAGTTTAAATTTTGTGGTGAAAATCCACTTACAACCCATGGTCTTCTTCCCAGCAGGTAATTTAGATATTTCCCAAGTTTCATTATCTTCAAGGGCCTTTATTTCTTCCAATACAGCTTGCCTCCATTTGGTTGACTTAAGAGCCTCTTCTATATTCTTTGGAGTTTCTACAGAGTCAACATTAGAAACAAAAACATTGTAGGATGTAGACAAGTTTCCATAGGATACAAACCGAGAAATGGGATGTTGAGTACAGCTCCTAGTGCCCTTTCTTATTGCAATTGGAAGATAGATTGAAGGTGAAGGAGGTGAAACTTCTTCCTCAGGATAGTTCTCGGGTAAAGATGGCATTAGCACTGCTGTTCCGGTCTTGGGCAGCTGATGTCTTCGAGAGTATACACGAAGTTCCTGAGTGTTTCCTTGTTGTTTTTCAGAATGAGTGGGCTGTTTCTCTTCATTAATATGGTTAATCGCCCTTGTTTTTTGTTGCTGAACAGTAGAGATAGGAAAAACAGGGTCCAAAACAGGAGTAACAGTGGCTGTAGGATTTTCAGCAGGTTTTATAACAGGAGTAACAGTGGCTGTAGGATTTTCAGCAGGTTCTGTAGTGGTAGTATGGCTAATAGAATCTTGAGATATAATGAGAAGGTTGCTCAAGGTCTCATCTTCACTAAGTATATCCCCCTGAAGATGAGATGCTGAAAAATATGGCTCATTTTCAAAGAAAGTAACATCAAGAGACACAAACATTCGGTGTAAGGATGGAGAGTAGCACTTATACCCTTTTTGTGTAGGTGAGTAACCAATAAAGACACAAGTGTGAGCTCTAGGATCAAGTTTAGATCGATTAGGTTGATGGTTGTGGACAAAAGCTTTACAACCAAATATTTTGGTTGGGAGATTAGGAACACGAAACAAGGGAAAAGAATTTTAAAGAGTATGTAAAGGTGTTTGGAAGTTTAATACCTTTGATGGGAGTCGGTTTATAAGATAACATGCAGTGAGAACAGCTTCTCCCCATAAATACTTTGGTACACCCATAGTAAACATAAGAGCACGAGCCACGGCTACAAGATGTCTGTTTTTTCTCTCAAAAACCCCGTTTTGTTGAGGGTGTCAGGACAAGTACTTTGATGTATGATTCCTTGCTCAAAAAGATAAGGACTTAGGATAGAATTAAAGTACTCTCTTTCATTATCAGTTCTAAGGGTGTGAATATTGGAATTGAACTGGTTTCGAATCATTGAATGAAAATTTTGGAAGACTCTAGAGACTTCGGATTTTTCTTTAAGAAGATAGACCCAACAAACTCTAGTGTGATCATCAATAAAAGTTATGAACCACCTAGCTCCTGTGACATTTTTTACCCGACTGGCACACCATAAATCACTGTGGATTAAAGAGAAAGGTTGAGATTGAACATAAGGTTTCAAATGATAAGGGACACGAGTATGTTTAGATAGTTGGCAAACATCACAGTTCAAGGAACTTATTTTCTTATTTAGAAATAGCAGAGGAAACAGTTTCTTTAAGTACATGAAATTCGGGTGTCTTAGTCTACGGTGCCATAACATGATAGAATCTTCTTTTGATGTAGATAAGGCTATCCCTTCTTGGGAACTGTTTTTGTTCAAACATATAAGCCACCATCAATTGTAGCAGTGCCAATCATCTTCCCCGATTCCTGTTCCTGAACCACACAACCGAAAGCAGAAAATTCAGCAAGTACTTTTTCATCCTTGGTAAGCTTGCTAATTGAGAGTAAATTACAGGAAAGATTTGGAACATGTAAAACTTTATGGAGAGAAAAATTTCCAGTAATTCTGTCCCCATTCCAGCCACCGACGAGTAAGATCCATCAGCTATGCGAATCCGAGAGTGATTATGACAAGGTAAATAAGTATGAAACAGACTTAGATTACCTGTCATGTGGTCGGATGCACCCGAGTCTAGTATCAAGAAAGTTGTGATAGGTTCGTGTGTGGTGTTTAAAGCAGTACCTTTAATAGCTAGAGACCCACTGGCTGTAGGAGTCCCGAGAAGTTTATGAAGAGCCTCAAGTTGAGTTTTGGTTAGCCGAACATCTTGAGTATCTTCTTCAGTAGTAGATATCATTGCTGCCTTGTTTTGTTTCTGTTTCTTCCCAGGATAGCCATGGAGTTTGAAACATTTCTCCTTGGTATGTCCAACCGGTTACAATGACTACACCATGGCCTATTTGAACCAGAATCAATTCCATTTTTTGACTTTTGAGATTGTGGGCCTCTTGAAATAAGAGCAGAGTTCTCGGAAGGACGATGGCTAGTTGTGGTCAATTTATTTAGTTCTCTTGTGTCTCCCAACATAATAAGACGTTTCTCTTCCCTCCTTACTTCAGCAAATGCTTCTCCTATGGTTGGCAGTGTGGTTCTGCTTAGTATTCGTCCTCGAACCTCATTAAGATCACGATTTAGTCCTGCAAGAAACTCATAGAGACGCTCTTTGTTAAGATGGTCCATGAACTTAGTATGTTCCAAGCCCTCACCCCAATCAGCCTCATAATACATATCTAACTCCTGCCATAAGATCTTTAGGTTGTTGTAATATTGAGTGACTTCAAGTGTTTCTTGTCGAATCTCTTTTAACTTTAATTTGATCTCGAATACTTGGAAAGCATTTCCAAGATCCGAGTAATTCTCCTTGAGTGCATCCCACATTTCCTTGGCTGTTTTGAAAAAAAGATACGTTCGACTTATATGACCTTCCATCGAATTTATAAGCCAAGCCATAACCATTGAGTTGTTAAGCTCTCAAGTTGCATAACCAGGATCTGTTGATGCTGGTCGAGAAATTTGTCCATTAATGTACCCAATCTTTCCTCGACCACGAAGAACCATAAGAACAGATTGTGACCATTGTAGGAAATTTTTTCCATCTAATCTATGATTTGTGATAATAAGAGAAGAGTTAAGGTCTTCTTGAGGGATTCCTTGACTGTGATTTTGAGATATTTGATAGATCTCAGTTTGAGAGGAGTTTTCTGTGTCACCCATAGAAGTGGGGTTAACAGAAAAAAAATCAGAATAAAAAGAAAGTAGGATCAACTGAATTCCTGATGCTTTGATACCATGAACAATTTAGAAGAATAGTTGTTCTTATTATTCCTGATCTGAATACAGCCCTTTTAAAGAATAATAGGAGAAATAAAAAGGAAAAATAATCTCTAGAAATTAGTCTATCCCTAAAAATCAGTAATTAGATTTATCTATTAGTACAAGGAAATTCCTAGAACTAAGGTAGAAGATCTACTTAATTTAAGGAATTCTAACAAGTTTGTTAATTCATTCAAGAATTTCGAGTTTTTCTCTTGGGTGAGAATTAAGATGTAAAGATGGACTTGCATTCACCAGGTCGGTATCTATCTAAATTGGGGATATTCCTTGTTTGCAGTCAAAAGGCGAAAGCTCCCAGAACATGGGTAGGCATTCTTTAGAATGTAAAACTCCACAAATTAGCTAAGTAATAAATTATTGACATGTTGCTAAAAATAGGTGTCCATGTAACATTAAAAGACATACTAGCATCTGAATATACAGTTTTTTTGTTCAATATTTGATTGCTAACATGCTTCCGGCTTCGATGCTTTAATCAACGAAAAAAATTGCTATTTTGCTGCTATGTTGCACAGGATCCAGGAACAAAACCCGCAAGGCGGATCTGGTCTTCAATCAACATTGGCACGGAAATATATGTGAGCCACACAAGAGAGACTGCAGAGTGGAGTTTAAGTGATTTTGATGTGCTTCTTCCTGAATTTACACACAAAGCTGATAGCACCAGTTCCTACTAGCTTTTGACCATGTCTATAAGACATTGTGTTTGATGAGATAGAGCCAATTGAAAATACCAGTACTGAGCAGTGGGGCTTGATGGTAGACGATAATATTTACTTACATTTCAAAATATAGATTCTTCTAGAGTTTCTTTGTTCTCACTCAGATTATTATAATTTAGTCCCTGGGTTTACATATGAATGATGCAAATATATTTAGAAAGTAAATTACATGGATAGTCATCCAACTATGAGAGTGTTTTATTTTGGTTACTCATTATAAATAACTTTCAATTTAGCCATTAACATTTTTGAAATTTGATTTTTTGGTCACCTTGTTAAATAGTTAACGGAAGGTTAACATAATTTTTTTTATTGGTATAATAACAAATTTAGTCCTTTATGTTTACATAATTTATTGTTAATTTAGGGAGACAGGAAAAGGAAAAGAAAAAGAGTGGGAAAAAGGCTATTGTAGGCTATTGCCAATAAGAGGCCACTGTCATTGAAGAGAAAACTGAGAAAGAAAAGAGAGGAGAGAACAAGATAGGAGAATGTCATTTAACTTGTAGATCATATGCACCTAACTTGTTACATATATGCTTAATCTGAGGTTTCCTAACAAATTTAGTGAAAATGTCAACTAAATGATCATCAGAATTGAATTAGTAGTGATACACTTCGACTTAAATCTTTAGTTTGACAAAGTGACAGTCTATCTTTATGTATTTTGTCTTTTCATGAAACACTAAATTTGTAGCAAAATGTAGAGATGATTGATTATCATATATTAACTTCATTAGGATGTCAACCTTACATCTTAACTCTTGAAGAAGTTTCAACTAGATAAGTTCGCAAGTGACTAGGGATATAGCTCGATATTCTACTTTTGTGATTGATCTTGCAATCATGTCTTTTTTTTTTCTTTTCCATGATATTAGATTCTCTTTAATGAAAATACTATATCTTGAAGTGGACCTCCTATTTGAAGGAGATCTCACCCAATTAGCATCTGATACCCTAATTACCTATGGGTTTCCCTTATTTTCGTACAACAAGCCTTCTCCAAGAGACGTATCGAAGGATCCGTACGACTGCATCCTAATGACTACCACATAGAGCTTGAAGAAATTGATTGATCACACTCATTAGAAAAGAAATATCTAAACTTGTGACAGTAAGATAATTCAATTTCCCAAGCAAACCTTCGACATTGGCTAGGATCTTTTAGGGGCTCCCTCTTTCTTAGAATAAGTTTGACATTAGGATCCATTGGTGTACCAACAAGTTTACAACCCAACATCTCTATTTCTTTTAATATATCTAACATATACTTTTTTTGAAAGATAACAATGCTTGTGTTTGACAGTGCCACTTCAATACTTGATTGCACCTCAACGTTCGTGTATCGAGGCTGAGACTTAACATAAAAACAATCAATAATAAGACGGTAACTATAAGTGTAACAGGTTGAGTTGTAAATTTTTTAGTATTACAATAGAATACTAAAGTATTCCAAGGATTGAACCCAAGAGAGTTCGGGGATAAAGTGATCCCTAAATGACAATGTAACACACCTAATCCCTCTCTGTCGTCGGATTAAGGTCACGTGCATTACTAACAGATCAAACAATTAATCAATCATAATAAACATGTAAGCTAATCAATAACATCACAATATACAGGGGCAGGTCACGACAATCTAATACTTTCATGCTAAAATATTATACATTCGAATAATAAATTATGCTATGCATTTTTAAACTTGGTCTTCCACTGTCTACACTCTTATCACTATTTCCCTCTTGAATACTAAAAGTTGGTTACACACAAGACTATTCCAATTATAAGCATCAGAGTATAGGTTAATACTCCGACTATTTATTTTTTTTATCTTCGATGACGTTAGTAGAATGCACTAAGTATAGGTTTATTAATCCATTCCAATTTAGAGTAAAAGTTACTCTCATAGCCCCTATTTCAAGTTTACGAGACCTTAAAAATAATTTAAAAATAGTCAGTGATTAATTTCTTTGATCCAATACTTGAATTCATTTCAAGTTCCACATCTCATTTCATCATTTCACGTCACATTTCTCATCTCATATTCATTTCTCATCTTCGCCAATTCAATATTTCTCATCTTGGCCATTTCAATATCAATCATATGAATTATTATTTAATTTTTCTTTATTAACACGATTCGAACTCGGATGGATACACGGATCCAACCAACACACCAGTTTGCACCCAGTGCCTCATCAAATAAATCCAATGTAATAACTGCGCCTAGCGCTATATAAATTGACACCCAGTGTCTTATCGGTTAAATCGAAGCAAATTGGCACCCAGTGCCTCATCGACTCGAGTTTGAATTAATCCCTGAAATCTTCCTATATATCCTATGGCATGCCCTCTATATCTGACTTAGCCCGAATAGTTAATAGGGTTTCATTTTACTTTTCAATACAACTAATGTCTCAATTTCATATATATACACATTATCACATATAGTCAATTCAATAATCATATAATCCACATACTTCATAATATACAAAATCAATCTATTTTCAATCCACTTTGAATTCAATTCAAATATCAAGTACTAAATACTCAGCTCAAATGTTCACCATATGCAAACAATTGCATATGCAACAATCTATTATTTAATTCAGATTATAGAAACACGAACTGTGATTTTTGAGCTATTCGACATCGACTTTATTCTTCCACTTTTTACTCGAGGATTCCGGTACGATATTAGCTATGGAAACAAACAATTAAATCACACTAATACTACAAATTTTAATTTCACATAAAATTTCAATTTTCATACTATATTTTGCTTATTTTTTAATTTAGTCCCTAAATTGAGACTAGTTTTTAACCTTCACATTTATTTTATATTTTTATATTAATTTCACTCCAACTAATTTTAGATTCCTCCTTTCCAATTTGACCTCTTAACTTTAAAATTGTCAAAATTTAGTCCATTTTTCTCAAAATCAACAATTTATTCTAAAATTTAGTCTTTTTGCATGTCTAATTTATAAATCTATTTATTTAATCTCTAATACTTAAACTGTTCAACAATTTCAACATATAAAATCTTAAACAATACTAAAAATTATAACATGGTTCGGGTAGCATTAGGTATCAAGATTCCAAAAATATAAAAACTACAAGTATATGAACTAAATTGCATTAACTAATTTGGATTTGAACGCTTAAGGTCCTTAGCCGTGCGTTCTCCTTTTTCTTTCTTTCTTTTTCTAATTTGCATGCATTCATCTCTTTCTTCCCAGTTTTATTTCTTTTTCTTTATTATGTTTTCATTTTATTATCATTATTATTACTTAATATATATAACATATATATTTAATATACACATGTAAAACATTTAGCCATGATTGGCCACTTATTCACAACCATTTATTAAATGGTTTAATTGCTACATTATCCCTTTTAGTTTATTTCAATCTATAAGTTAATTTTTAACCTTTATGCGATTTAGTCCCTATACCTTAACAACTCATAATTTCACGAAATTTACTAATCTAAAAAAATTTCTTTTGGGGTGAAAACAAAATTCTCTCTTCTATAATAGAAACTAGTAAAATTATTATTCTAAAAAATATATTTATAAATTGAGAACAAATTCTATTTATTTTCGGTAGAATAACAATCTCTCAAAAGTTATGTCAATAGTTCTACCAATGTCATCTATTTATAGAAAGAGAATGTAGAACCCTTGTAGAGTTGTAGAGGTTTATTTGAAATAGAAAAACATCCTATTTAGAGTAAGAGGGGTGAAAGACCCACCCTTGTATTTCTATTAGGGGTGCCGCCCCCTTCATGTTATATGAAGGGTTTTAGGCCTCTCATATCGAGTTCAATTACAAGTACTTCTTAGGCCTTTTTGACTAAGTACTCTGTAATATGATCCAACCCGATTTAGATTTTTTTATTTCGTAAAATTAACTTTAATATCTGCATATTAAATAATTTTTTACCCTAGTAAAATTTCGACAATTTTACCTTCGATGACAATTTTACCTTCGTTAAATTTTGGGAAAATTTATTTAATATGTCACAACTCAACATGTTCACTATGAACGAATGATATATTTTCATTTTTGGGCTTCAAAACAGCCCAAAAATATAAACTCATTCTTCCATCATTTTTTAAGTAATCCTATATAGGATTGCAAGTTTCCATATTCATTTTCATTTCCATTTTTGGAAACCTAGATTTATTTCTAAATAATTTCATTTCTCCATGTCGGAAAAAACCATAATCATTTCTGAATGTTTCTCATTTCTTTTTTTCTATTCATTTCGTTCATTTCTATTCAAATACGCAATACATTTCTAGTTTCAATGAGCTAGCAGAGGGACTGATTGGACATATGTTGTTGAGGCTCAAATGATTTATAATTAAATTTTAAATTTTCTCCTATTAATTAAAAATTCATTTAGTCGTGAAGTCATTTCACTATAGTATCGTGACTGAGCTCTTCTCAACGACATAACATTACGAAAGTAACTACTTAGTGCTCGTTCAATGATCTTGTCATAAGTGTGTACCTTCATAGAGTATTATTGATCTTTTTGGGATAATACTCATTCTCCTAATATGATCATATTTTATCTCATGTTAATCATTACATCTTTCTTTATGAAAAGTTAATCACTATCAAATCGTGATCAAGTCATCCATCATAAAGACAGACGATACGTGACCACATTTACTTTTCATTAACCATGTAATGCCAATGAGAGGATATCGTTTACCTATGTTTTGGCTATAAGTTCCACTGTTGTGAATGACACCACGTACTACAGAAGTCGTACGCTCAATGCACCGGCTTTCGGTTCCTTGTCTATTTAAACTCGGGCTTTTACTTACATCAAAGTGTACGAGTCATGTATACGTAGTCTACAATCAACCTAGGATTTAGGTATGTCACATTGCGTATGTCACAATGAATAGATCCATAAATAGATTCAGGATCTATTTTTCTTGGGTCATATCCGATATACTATCAGTCCAGTTAGTCACATCTATATCTCTATCTTTTAATAGTCATCCGCTCTGATACCCAAGATAATGCATCTCTCTTATTGGACTTGATAGATGACATTAGTCTTTTAATCAGTTTGCTCATTTTCGATTAGACTAAGAACATATTTAGGTTTGTCTAGTAATACAAGCTATCTTTTTGTACTACGATCTGACCATGTAATATCGTTTAATATTAGTTAAACATTTAGACAACCAATGAGCAACATTTGATTCTATTTTTCTTTGCGTGCAAAAATCATATGTGGACAATAATACAACCTATATAAATTTAATTCATGAATAACTTTATTAATAAATTTATTTGGAAAAATTACTAGTTTACAAACGAATATATTACACACAGGGCACTAGATCCAACAAGTAGTCCATTGAGGAAATTTCGTCAAAAGAAAGGGAAGGATTGTGCAACATCATCTGGTATTATGGTGACCTCCATTAAAATCCCTCCTATGATTCATTCTCCACCAGTATCCTCATCTCCTCCAAGACCATTAATTGAAGATGTCTTCAAGGTGATTGTTGAACATAGTCTCTTGGGGCTCACTAAAGTTTTTGTCTACTGGTGGCAAAACCCAGATATTATTTTCCTGTTGTGACCATCTAAGTGTGTAAAATTTATTTTACTGCCCTATTGAGGTAGGTAGAAAGTGGAAAAAGTCAATGTCTCAAGAAGAAAAGGAGTATGCTTACCTTTTTGGATCGTCTACCAGTGAAGAAGCTATCATTGAAGGAACTTGTATTTTCTCTTCAAGTGGCTTTGGTTGAAGCTGGGATAATTAGTGTGGGGCCTGTTGAAGGTATTGATGAAGATGAGGTAAAAAAGATGGAGTCTACGAATGCTTACCAGTTCACCATGGGAGCCCTAAAGAGGGCTCGCGAGCTGCATAAACAGTTAGAGGATGACAATAGTAAACTGGTGGAGCAAAATAAAAGGTTAGAGATTCGTCTCACTCTTTCTAAAATAGCCAACGAGAAATTAGATAAATAGATCAGAGGCATGTGAGCTGAGAAGGTTATTTTGAATGAGACCATAAAAGCCAAGGGCGATGTAACACCCTTTACCCCGATCGTTGGGTCTGACCAACAAGATGCCACATTCGTTGCCGGAGCAACTACTGGCAAATTTATAGTAAAATCATCATTTCACATTTTCTAACTTTTTTTAAAATTCCAAATCATTTACATCATAAATAAATAATTCAAATATTCAATTCAGTCATAATCACTTAGATATTATGATACACAATTAAATTCGAGCTTTTATTGAGCTTATGAAAGCTCTGAGGATGACCTAGATACAAATAAGGACCAAACTAAATACTTTTCAAAATTTGGGAATGTGTATCGATACTCATATGAAAAAGTATTCTTTGGTATCGATACTATTTTGGCATTTTGCCAATTTGAAAATACTGTTCATTTGGTAAAGTATCGATACATCATCATTTGGTATAGATATTTTTTGTCTCATTTGGTAATAAATCATACATTTTAGTCATTTTTCATGCCCAAACCAATATAACATACAAAAGGCACTTAAAAGCACACTTATTCCTACATAAAATCAATCCAAACATGCAAAATCATGCATTTAATCATTTGAAAAATGAACCCAACCATTATGCATCAATCAGGCACTTATGCATGCTATTTTAACTTATGAAATTTACAAATCATTCAACATGGTTATCCATTCAATTCCATCACTTTAACGCTACCGTTACTCTTTTAATTTGTCATTCATGAACCACATTTATAGTTTTACTTATTACCAAACATACACTTACATAATATAAACATTTTCATTCTCATAAACAACTGTTAACCAAGATTCAACCAAACTATCATTTTTAATTAAACTCATATATAACACCTAGGTATATATCACATTATACCACACATTTATAAACATGCTATATCATTAACCATTCATCACAAATGTTTCAACCATATAAACTAAAATTATTCAACCATAACCATTCTTATGCTATTATCATTCCATAGATATATACCTTAAATATGCCATTCAAGCATTTTCATTTCAACCAAATACCACACATACCAAGTTGCCAAATGAACTTTTATACAAACATAACCATGCCAGCACATTCATCAACTTGTACAAGTTTTAACCATCTTATGCACATAACATATAATCATTCAAAACTCAAACCACAATCAAAAACCAAAGTATCGACATTCAAGATTGATAAAAAATGAATCACTTATATACATGCCACAAAATTGAGCTTAAACGATTAAAAGGTTACCAAAACAATAACATGATAATGTGAACTTCTCATTGATCCGCTTGATAGTTTCACAAGCTGGCAATCTATAGGGAAAATGAGACAAAGGGTTAAGCATTACAAATGCTTAGTAAGTTCACAGTTATTAAAACAATAGATTACCTCATTTTATGAATTTATACAAGTTATTATACTGGACAATTTTACCTATACTCAACAACCCTATATCAACAAGGTGAGTTCATTCTATAACCAAATCATATAAAAATTTGAACATTTAGCATTTTAATTAATTTTAATACCAATCATATGGAATCAACAATTCAAAACCATTCACAACATTCCAATCAACGTTACAATTTATAAATACAACTAAAAGTTTCAATGGTACACATGTATCAATGTATACAAGCTTCATTAATAAATATAAAAAGTATATCATATCATTTCATTTTGTTGTCAACATTACATCCAATTTCAATATAGTAGCCATTATTTCATTTTATTGTTTGAATTTAGCATCAAATTCATAGATTTATCACATTTCCATATTGGCCCTTTAGCTCAAGTATTCGATACGTATGAGCATTCAATACTACCGATATTCATACATATTATTAATCAATTTTGTATCATCATATTACAATTATCAATCTAACTTATCTCTCACAAATCAAATATCACATTTTATACCCTTATTAACTTGACTCGAACTCGGATAGATACACAAATCCAACCAATCACACCAATTTATCACCTAGTGCCTATCGGATAAATCTGAAAATAATAAGTTACGCTCTGCGTTGGTCGGTAAAATTGAAAAATAGAAGTGCCCAACACTGGTCGGTATAATTGAAAAATGGGGTGCCCAACAATCCCCGACACATGTCGTATAACCCTAATCTCTTCCAATCCTACGGTATGCCAACTATATCCGACTCTGCCTGAATACTTAATAAGGTACAATTTCTCAATTCCATATCATAATTTCATCAATCAATCATCAATTCACAAAAGTGACAATTTCACGCAGTCATACTATATTAAATTTAATTCAATTTAGTACCTCAATTTATCATTCCTTTGCAAATCAATCCATAACTCGCCTTTTATACCAAATTGTGAACCATTCAAATTAACATCAAACAAATACAAATTCACAATCAAATGTAAGATAATTTAAATACAATCATACTATGTGAACTTACCAGGTCAAAACAACAAACAAACAACTCTCTAAGGAGTAATCAACAAATTTTGTCATTTTTTCGGTTATCTTCAATTTGGTCTAATTTCCAATCTATTCAATAATTCAATTCAATTTATCAATTTCAAACATCTTATATCATCTTATTATAAGTATATGTCAGTTTAATTTTATTATTCAAATGCCTTAAAACTTTTACATTTTATGCCACTAAAATCAAAATTATTATAACTTTCACAATTGAACTTCGTTTTTCATTAGGATTTCAATTATGTCCTTCTATAGCCCTTTAAAACCTAAATTTAAATAAATCTTATGATAATTTCATCAACTTTTCATTTTAGTCCCTATATGCAAAACTAACAAAATTTACTTAACAAATTAGTCTTTAAACATATATTAGCTTATAATCAAACTATTAAACATTAGAAACGTCAATTTTCATCAATGAAAATTTTAGAAATATTTAACAATTTTGAAAACAGAGATACAGATTAGTTGGACCTAGTTGCAATGATCTTAAAAATATAAAATTTATTAAAAACAAAATTGGGAAAACTTACTATGAAAGGTTACCAAGATTGGACGAACCTTGGTTGGTTCAAAAATGGCTTATTGGTTATTTCTTTATTGAAGAATCGGTGGTTGATGCCAAAATTTATTATGATAATGCTTTGTTTTTCTTTTACTTTACATACTTTATTATTTTTAATTTAATTAATAATTAACAAAACAAATTAAAACATATGCACCAACCATCCATTTAAATGAATTAAGGTTTAATTTCCATGAAAGTCCTCAAAAATAATGTTATTAAAGCCTTTTAATCAATAAAAATCAATAGTGATTAACTTTTACAATTTAGTTCTTTTTCCTTGATTAACTATCAAATCATAAAAATTACCAAATCAAACTTTAATCCACTTATAAAAAACTTTTTAAATATTTAATAAAAATATTTATGAGCTCGGTTTACAGAAACGAGGTCCCGATACCTCATTTTCTAAAATCACTTAACTTTCGGTACGCACCACTTGTACCTTGACTAACTGACCAATTAATAAAATCTATTAAATCAAGATTCACTATTATACTATATTTAACTCATAAATATTAATTTAATATAAATATATACTCTCTTTTCAGAATTGTCGTCTCAAAATCATTGTTTTCGACACTATTAAAAAACAAACGTTTATAGGCAAACAACATAAACTTGCTATGGCTAATTTGGAAAAACATCATGAAGAAGCCTTGAAAAAATAGAAGGCCAATACAATGCAAAAATTTCAAGATTATCTGCTAGACTTGAAATCAAATATTCTGCTGTATACCCATGTGATTGGCGGTCCCTTCAATACTCACAAAGTAAATTTCGACGCTCTAAGTCATATCATAAGTGCCTATCTGGATTTTGATATTCGTTTCCCTTCTGAATCTACTTAAGAGGATTTTTTTGAAGAGTGGGAAAATTCCAACAAACTTTATCTTTTTGATACTCTTACTGGAACCAACGTTACTTCTGTTACTGGATGTGAAGGAAATGATAATGAAGAAATGGAAGAAGAAGAAAAGGAATTCGCTAGTCCCAAGGATACCAATGCAATATATTGATTTCTTTGTATTTGTTGTACTTGTTGCACTATATTTTGAAATGAGAGGATTACCTTTTTGTTTAATGCTTAAACCTTTTGGTAGTTCAGTCATAACTTCATTCGAATAAATTGCCTAATTAAGTTGTCATCATAAAAGACTTAAGCAGGTATAAATCTAATGATGATTGAGAACCATCAAATTGCTCAACTTAAGTGTGATTTGAAATCAATGTACCTGGATTGTGATCATGAATGAACAGGCTTTAATGACATCGATTGTGATCAATGATCTTAGGCTGTGATCGTAAACCAATAAGCTATTAGAATGGAGTTGCGATCGTAAATCAGCTAACTCAGAAGAAATTGTTCATGATCGTAAATAAATGAACTTACGTTGTGATCGTAAATTAGTGAGCCTTAATAGTATCAGTTGTAATTGTAAATCAACGAGCTGTTTGTGTAACATCCTGCTTTTCAGTGGCGTTGGAGACAGCGGTTTCAGGGCCATAAATTCGACAAGTAAGTTCGTAAATGTTATTATTTAATATTTACGAGTCAATTATAGTATTAAAATAAAATTTTAATTGACAAATTATATTATTTGAATGAATAATTAGGTTCAAGTAGTATGACCCTAAAGTCAAATGATTTTAGAAAATAAGGTATCAGGACCTCTTTTTTTTTTTTATAAATCGAGCCAAAATATTTACGGAGTGTTATTAAGGTCGAATTAAAATTTGGTTAAGAAATTTTAATGTTTAGATAGTTAATTAATTAGAAATGACTAATTTGTAAAAAGTGCGAAAGTCAATTATTATTAGTGTTTAAGTGCCTATTTGTATAAATTAAAAAAAATGGATAGTTTAATATGGCAAATTAGCCATAATTGGTAATAGTGGACGGCAATTTTATTGATTCTTAAGTTATTATTTGAAATGTTTTATTAAATTAATGTTTAAGTATTAAAATAATAAAACAAAAGTAAAAATAGACAGATATCATCTTACTTTGTTTCTTCACCAAAAAGAGAAGGAAGAAACTCCATTTGAGAAGCTTTAAGTTTCGTCCAAACAAAAGTCTATGCATATAAGTGTTATTTTTGTTGGTTTTTCATAATTTTTATATTTTTGTGATTGTTGTAACTTAATCTATCTAGCCCAGGGGTCAATTTGTTAAATTGTTAAATGTTTATAATTTTACCATGGATGAAATTGAAGTGTTCTTGAAATATTATGATAGATTATTAAGCTTTGTTGTTAAATGTAAGTATTTTGTTAAGTAAATTTTGGTGTTTTTCAAGTTTAAGGACTGATTTATGAAAAAGGTAAAATTTTATGTGTCGAAACCATTTTTTTTCTAAGCGTGTTTTGGAAAATATGAGATCGACTTTAAAATTAAAAAAGGAGTCGCCACCGACCTTTTCCGAGGTGCGATCGGGTCACCTTAAATCATTTTAATAAAACATTTCGATTTATTAAAACAATTAATTTTGGTCTACGAAATTCGAAAAACGGGCTCGGGAGTCGGTTACGCAATAGGAAGGGTTAGCACCCTCGTAAAACCCTGAATCGGTACCTAATTGATTACTTAATGTCCTAACATCGAACGATTGAAAAGATTTTTAAAATACGATCCTTTGTTTAAAAGGGCATTTAAAAATGTCGAAGTAAAAATCGAGACTCGCTTATCTCAAAGAAATAAGAATGCTGTACCCAGTAAGTTAGGATGCAACATCTCAATTTTTGAAATTAAGCTCGTCTTTTTGTTTTAAAGAGACTCATGTATTTAATTCGAAAAGGGATATTTAATTATTTTGGATCGAACAAAGAACCAAAACCCAATAAGTTAGGGCTTGATTTATCGAAGTTTCAAAACATAAAATATTACCTTGATTTTGAAATTCCTATCTTGAGACATTGAACGCCACATTCAATAAGTTAGGATGTAGCATTTCGAAGTTTTGAGAATGAGTTTTATTTGAAAATTTACATATTTTAATTTCAAAAAGGATACTCGATGATTTGGGTTTAATGAGAAAAATCGGAACCTAGTGAGTTAAGGCTCGATTTCCTCGGAGGCCCCAAACACGAGTTAGGTTTTTGAAAATACCTTTGGATGGAAGCTTTCATTAAAATGGTTCTAAACGCGACTTTCATAAAATACAAGTATAGAATAATAATATACAAAGCAAAGAAATAATTCGCAAACATCATATTGCGTTAATAAATCATAATAACCGATAAGTGCAAGCCAATGCACACGACAACATGTCACTACGCTCGAATAACAATATGAACATTCAAAAACTAAAAATAAATTTAAGAGAAATGCTAAAGTAAACTAAAATAAATAAAATTTAACAAGCTTTTAATAAATGAGAATGAATAATTAATAAAGTTTAAAAATACAAAAATAGAAGACTATAAAGTGAAAAATAAGTAAATTATATAGCAATATATATGTATATATCTTCAAAATGGATAATATTTATGAAATTTAATGTACAAAACGTGAATGGGTTAAAATGAAAAATAAATAAATCATATACCTATAAATATGTATATACATACATGATATAATATTTACATAGTATGATATAAAAGGTATGTAAAAGAATGGCTAATACATAATATGAAAAGTATAATATACGTAATATAAAAATGTTAAAATATATATATACGTAATATACGAAAATGTTTATACATCGATAATATATATAATAAATAAAAAAAATGTTAAAATATACATATGTAATACAATTAAGTATTTATACATAAATAATATACATAATGTATAAAAAAATATTAAAATATATATATAATACACTAAAATATTTATACATAAATAATATTAACTCATATACATGAGATAGTATAAAAATATATAAATAACATGCTATTAAATATATATATATTAAAAATAATAATAATATTTAGAACAACTATTAATAATATTATATAAATTTATATGTGAAAAATACAATATAACCGAACTAGATATAATATAATAATACACGAAAATAATAGTAATAATAAAATGTAAAAATTAAAGCATGATATTAATATATACATATGTCTAACATATTTAAATAAATAAAAGAGAATGATAAAATAAACTATAAAACAAGATAAGTAGAAATACAAATGAAAATAATAAATCAAAAGGATTAATCAATAAGTGAATAAATTATGAAAATTGAACTAAGGACCAAACTGAAATTAGACAGAATTCAGAGTAAAATAAAAAAAAAAATGGGTAGCCAAGGACTAAAATAGAACACGCTTAAATAAACGAGGACCAGCAGAGACAATAACCCCTGGTCTTAAAACGCGTGCGTTTAGCCTGGCACTTAAAGGACCCATTTGAAAATCACAAGGAAATTGAGGGCTAAATTAAAAGGGTAAAGATAAGGCTGAATAAATGATGCTGTGAAAGGGAAGGGATTATCTGCGCAAATATCCCCTATATGTCAAACGCGCGGATCCCTTCGGGTGCTGAAACGGGTCAAAACGGTATGGACCGGGTTGTTTTGGGTGTTTGGGCCAATCAAGTTTTAGGGATTTTTGGGCTCATTACAATTTGTAAATGAACATTGGACATTTTTTGTTTTGGTTTTATTTATTATTTTTGTTTTCCTGTTTTTGGGCCGGGCAAAATTGCCCTATTACATTATGGATATAGTGTAAATTGTGAATATATATATATATATATATATATATATGGGCTGTTATAAGATTGGGTAAATTTTGGCTAGCATGATTTAAGATTAAAAATAACGAAATTACAAATTTCGAGTTTAGGGACTAAATTGTAAAAAGGGTAAACTTTAAGGGTAATTTTGTAAAATTTCATTATCATAGGTTATAAGCTAAATTAATTATTTTAAATGCTGGAATGGGTTAATTGAATAGAAATGGTTGATTTGCATGTTTTGGGCTTAAGGATTAAATTGTATAAAAGTAAAATATTGAGGGTGATTTTGTAAATTGTCAAAAAGGATCTAATTGCATAAATGAATTGATTTTTCAGTTGGAGTTGGTTAATTGAATGAAATTATTATTTTAGAACATGAACGAGTGGAAAATTGAGGAGAAGAGAAAATTACCATATAGCCCATATACTTAGTCATTGCTGCAATTTAGTTAGGTAAGTTCGTATGAAGTATAATCCTTGTAATGTTATTTAAATTAAATGTTTAGTATGTTGTTTTTAATGTAAATGAATCAATATATATATGAATGTATCCATAATATGATGAATTGACGAATATCGAGTTCTAGTTGAACTTTAAGAATTCTTAAGATACAAATGACATGTCATTAGGAATTTCATGTTTCGTGTGCTAGTCTTGAATGTCCTAGCGATGGTTGAGGTCTTGCATTTGTTGTAGATACTCCACAGCTCGTGTAAGCAGTATCGTGTGCTTACATTTTGACCCACAGCTCGTGTGAGCAGGCCCATTTCACAGCTTGTGTGAGTAATGATGTAAAGGAAATGTTATGGTTATATGTAAAGGCACACTTCGTGTGAGCTTTCCCAAGTATCCGATATAATTCTAGATGGTTCAACAAGTAAGAGAATGAATTGAACGGTAAGTGACTTAATGGAAAGGTTCATAACTGTATGAAAATGTTGATACTTATGTATTGCATCTTATGAAATCTATTGTTGTTATAAATAAGTTCATATGATTGTCAATGAATCTACTAACATGTGATCTTGATGATGCTTGAATAGATTTATATTAAACTCATGGTATTGGTAAGTAAGTAAATGGAATGAAACATGATCGTATGGTGATGACGATGACTTGAATGTTATGTTTATATATATATGGTTGATTTAATATGTATCATGAACAAGTATGCTAATTTGTTAGTTTGATGGTGTTATATAGGCTTTTATTAAGCTTAAGGCATTGGTAAAGATTTATACTTATTCTATAAAGTTTATTATTGAAATGGTATATTATGTTTAAAGTTTATACGAGCTTACTAAACATTCATTGCTAACGTAGTTATTTTTTTCCTTTGTTTTACAGATTATCGGAAGCTCAATTGGTTGGAAGTTCATCGAAGATCTATTGCACTATCTAGTAGACAAATCAGTAGATTTGAGTATTTTGGCTAAGGTTTAAAATGGCATGTATAAGGTGATTTGTAATAGTATCATGATGCATGGGTTAATTGTGTTTTAATATGTATAAGCTTTGGTAAGTTATATTCGTTTGGTACACTTTGATGCCTTGCTAAGTTATGTGATGTTTGTTACTTCACAATGCTTGTTTATAAGGTTATTTTGGCATATTAATGATGGTTTCAAAGTGATTACTTGTGACATGTTTTAGTTCATATTTGAGCTAGGTTATCATGCACGGAAATGGAAATATTATCAGGTATAGGTCTTTAGTATTGATGGTTTATGAACATATTAAATGGTTGAATTATTATGCTTATATCTTGAAGTTTATATTTATATGATGGACTTGTATGGCTTGATAAGTAAGGTCATCTTGACCATTTTTAGTGATGGAAAATCATGATCTTATGTTATGTTTTGAATGGTTGATTAGTGGTTTAATATGGTATGTTTTAGTACCTATATGGACTAAGCATGAAATGTAGCTTTTTGACATGTTAGATAGATGATGTCTTAAAGTTTATGTTTATAAAAAGTATTGATGCGACCATATGATCCTACTCAGAGAGTTACATAGGTGAGGACACATGTTAAGACACGACTGTGTGTCCCTAATTCAAAGGTTACACGGCGTGAGACACGGGCTTTTGTCTTAGCCAGGTGAGGCACATGGCCTAGCCACACAGCTGTGTGACCCCTGTTTCGCAAATTTTGCAACTTTGTCATAATCTTTCCAAACGCTTTCAAATTGGTCTTGAATTACTTCTAAGCTATTTTGGGGCCTCGAGGACTCGATTTAGGGACAATGTGCAGGTGTATGAATGGTTTATGATGTGATTAAATTATTGAATGTTAAAATGTTTAAATGTTGTTGATTGTACGGTAATACTTCGTAACCCTAATCTGACGACGAAGACAGGTTAAGGGTGTTGTAGTTTGAATGGATTTGCAATCATAAATAAGTAAACTCAGATGAAATCATTCATTATCATAAATCAATGAACTTAGTCTATGACCATAAATCAACAAGCATTAATAATATTAGTTGTGATTGTAAGTCAGCGAGCTGTTAAAATGGAGTTGAAATCGTAAATCCACTAACTCAAGTGAAACTATTCATGATCTTAAATCAATAAACTGAGGATGTGATCGTAAATTAACGAGCCTCAATAATATCAACTACGATCGCAAATCAGCTAACTCAGAAGAAAATTTTTATGATCGTAAATCAATGAACTTAGGGGGTGACCAGAAATCAGTGAGCCTTGATAATATCAGTTGTGATCATAAATTCGTGAGTTGTTTGGATGGTGTTGCGATTGTAATAAGCTAACTCAGATGAAATCATTCATGATCATAAATCAGCAAGCCTTAATAATATTATCTATAATCGTAAGCCAGCGAGCTATTAGAATGGAGTTGCGATCATAAATCAACTAACTCAGAAAAAATTTCATGATTGTAGATTAATAAACTTAATTTGTGATTATAAATCAATTAGCCTTAATAATGTCACTTGTGATCGTAAATCAGTAAGTTGTTAGAATAGAATTGTTATTGTAAATTAGCTAACTTAGAAGATGTTAGCTTGAAATCTCAACTTGAAATCACCAATAGGGGGTGAATTGGCCTTAAGAAAATTTGTGGAAGCAACGAAAGAATGTGCAACAATGAATACAACAATTTATAGTGGTTCGACCCCAATTGCTAACTCCATTACCTTAGTTTTCCATAACTAAGGATTTTTCCAGATTCACTAATTTGACAACCTTTGAGGACAATGTTTAACCTTATAATCTCTTTTAAGATTTCTACTCAAAATCTTAATATTGCAACTCTTTTAAGGTTTCTACCCAAACCTTAAGACTCAACCCTCTCCAAGAGAATAAAAAATAGCAAACTAATAAGTAGTTCTTACAAGATTGGTGTGTCTGCCAATTAAGCACAAATACAAAGAATAACATTTGAGTTGAATGAGTACAATGAAAACTCACAAGTGTTTACAAGAAGAATATGAAAGAATTAAGCATTAAGGTTGTTTTAATTTATCTTTAAGCTTGATAATCTCTCTCCTTGTTGTTGGACCTTTGGAACAGGGTATTTATACCCTCTAATACATTTTCAATAGTTGGGGTTGTTGTGAAATTTAATAGAGCCATTAGGGATGAAAATACTAGATCATTAAATTCACATAGAACAAAAGGTATCAATACTTTTTTTTTACGAATATCAATACTATTAGCATTTAATGCCTAATTTAATGACCATTAAAGTTAGTTTACAATGACACCAAAGATAAATTATTGATACCTGGTAAAAGGTATAGAGACTTTTTGGAAAAGTATCGATACTTTTTATGTTGATTGAAAACAGATAGTCAATTTGGGATTTGTAACAGCCCGATTTAGACCCTAATCAGAACAGTGGTTTCGGGACCACGAATCCGAGTCAGAAAAATATTTTTAATTATTTTCCGTGTTTATTTTGTGTGAATTTATATTTGTGAAATTTTCGTGATTTAATTTTTTCGTTTAGGTGTCCGATTAAATAAAAGGATTTAATCGCGTAAAATGGGAATTTGGTGATTATTTCTAAAAGGAGGCTGAGTTGTTATTGGCTTTATAAGTGAAAGCCCTTAAGTTGTAAATAGCCCATTTAGTTATTAGTGGGACGGGGTAGGCATGATTACATGGTTTTATATTATCTTATTTAAGATATATATGTGTGTGAAAATGTAACCTTATTTTTATGATAAGATATATTATTTATATAAGATTTATTAAGGCATAAAAAAAATGGAAGCTATTTATGTTTATTGATTTTTCAAAGGACGGTATTAGGCTTAGTTTATAAATATTTTATACTAGTTCATTAAGGGTAACTTTGGAAACAAATAATTCAACCTTATATCATAAAAACATAATATGAAAACATTAGCTTAAAACTTTGTTCCTTCTTGCCATGAGTAGAAAAACAAGAAGAAAAAGGAAAAGAAACTTAGGGTTTGGCACTTCTAAGCTTGATTCAAGGTAAGTTCTAGCTCGGTTTTTGATAATTTTTACGTTTTTGAGATCGTTGCTTCGAGTACTACAAAACCCAAGCTTTAATTTTTTATTTTGATGAATATTTTGAGTGGTGACATTGATGAGAGCTTGTGATTTTTATTGTTTGATGATGAATTATGAAAGATATGGAGTGGGCTAACACATTAGATAAAGGAATTTTTGATGATTTTGAGTAATTAGGAATTAATTGCAAAAATAAATATGTGGAGGGACTAAATTATGAAATTGATGAAAAATATGGGCTTATTTGGACACTAGGAGTATTCGGCCTACCTTAGATGTGATTAATTTTGTATATTTTGTATTTTATGCATTAGGGACTAAATTGTAAAAATTGTAAATTTTAGTGTAATGGCCTAAATTCAAAGTTATCGGAACAGTGGTTTCGTAACCACAAATCCGATTTAAAGAGAAATTTATTTTAATATTTTTTTTACATGAATATTGTTGTGATAGGAAAATCGTATGAAAATATTGATAGAAAAATTTTACCGAATTAGTAGTTAGTTAATAAAAAGAAATTATTGAAGAAATTACGTAAAGACAAGTTATCGGGAGCTTGATCTCGTAAAACCGAGTCAAAAATATTTTTATAAATATTTGTGGAATGTTAGTAATATTGTATTAAAATTTCGTTAGAAAATTTTAACGTTTGGGCAGTCAATTAAATGAAAAGGACTAAATTGGAAAAGGAGTAAAAGTTGTTAGGATGCTTAAATAGCTTAAGTGTTTAATTAGAAAGGATTTAAAAAGAAAATAGACCCAAAATTTATTTGGACTGGACGGCAAGGGCATAAAATCAGCAGAAAAGTGGATGAATTAAGGGCAAAATTGGAATATTGCATTATTAACTAAATAAAACTAGGACTAATATGGAAATATCTAGATTTCTTGAGATTTCTCTTCATTCTCATCAGAAAAACGCCATAGGAGGGGTTCTTTAAGCTGGTTTTTCATACTTTTTGCACCAAGTGAGTTAATCCTTGCCTTTTTCTTGTAATTTTTGTGTTTTTAAGACTTTTACAACTAGGTCCTACTATTAAATTCATTAGTTTTTGATTTTATGGATGAAATTGAAAGTCACCATGGTTGAGTTCTGTAAGTATATGAATATTTAGCATGGAATTTAAGCTTTAATTTTATTATATGATGATTTTATGGAATAAAATGTAAATAAAGTGAATATTTAGGACCTATTTGTAAAAGAGTGTGAAATTGAAGTTTGCTTCTGAAATTCTTGTTCCCAAAGGTTACAAGGTAGTTTAAAATGATGGAATAAAGTATTAATTGAGAAAAATCAGCTCAATTGAGAGGTTAATTGAGTAGGGACGAAACTATCACTTATTAAAAGCTTGGGGGAAAAATGGTAATAAACCTCTTGCACTAAAACAGTTTTGGACAGCAGCAGTAGTCCAACTTTGAAAAATCACCATAAATTGTAGAAATCGAAATAGAGGGTGAACAAAATATGGAATTAAAGCTTATTGAGTCTAGTTTCTCATAGAAGAAAGAGAGTAAACAATAGAATTGTAAATCTTGAGATATAATGCATTTTGTGAGACAAGGTCAGAATGATTTCGGGTTCCCCTGTTTTGACTTTGGAAAATCACCAAAAATTGTATAAAAATAATTATGGAGTTAAATTTATATGTTTAAAATCCTTAATGAATCTATTTTCAAGAGAAACAAGCGGGAACATCATCCGAGTTCCGTATGAGGAGATAATTAATTTTTAGTGAAGAAAGGTCGGAACTGTCATATAGCAGAACAGGGGTAACTTTAAAGAATAAACTGTACTAAATGGCTAAACCAAAAATTCTGAAAATTTTATGGTTAGAATATATGTGAGTCTAGTTTCAGGGAAAATTTACGGATCTTAATTTGGAGTCCCGTAGCTCAAGATGAAAATAATTTAGTGACTATGACGCAAGTAGACAGCCTTGGATGAACTATAAATGGTAGTGGAATTGTAGAAAATGGTACATATGAACATGAAATGTTAATTTGATGAATAAATTTATTTATTTAGATCCTGAAGACTCAAACACGAAGCTAGATCGAGGAAAGGAAAAAGTTTGGGATTAGTGGATTTTTGTATACGAACAAGTATCGAGGTAAGTTCGTGTAACTTGAATTATATTCTTAAATGCTTGAAATGTATGTTATGGATGTGAACATGAATTGAATGTCATTGTATGAAAATTTATGGAAAATTGATATATTTGGTGAAAAGTGGAAGAAATCCCGGTTGAATGGAAGGAAAATTCGATGGATCTCTGAAAAGGAATTGACGGTAAAAATGGATCTAGCCCGAACGGGTGATCCTATCCTGATATAGCCCTCCCGAAGAATACGTGGAAAATGGATTTAGCCCGGACGGGTAATCCAAATTAGGGTCTGAATTTAGCCTGGACTGGTAATTCAGATCCAAGCTCATTAGAGTAATTGTCGTTGCAGGGGATTTAGCCTGGACTGGTAATCCCGACAATACTCTATGAGTTTATATTACAGGGGATTTAGCCTGGACTGGTAATCCCGCTGTAAGGATGAGGTTCGCGGGAGTGTGCTCTCTGAGATGAAAATGTGCGCACATGAATATGAATTGACGGACCCGGATTTGTACACTATAGTGTACCCCTGAAAATCCATCGAAATTCCAAGAAATTCAACGGGATAAATATGGGAAAATAATAATGGAATGGAAATCACGATATTGATGAGCTCATCAATCTCAATATATATTATTGATACATTGAAATTATTGTACTAACTTGAATGTTGAGTTTGTGCATGTTAAGGTAACAATACATTGAATGGATGTATGTATGTTTATTGTATTGTATCGAAAATATTAGGTAAGTATAATTCTTGTTACATGAGCTTACTAAGCACAATGTGCTTACCCTGTTTTCTTTTTCCCTGTTTTGTAGTATTAAGAGCTCGGAGGTCGGATTCAGTTGGAGATACATCACACTATCAACCTCAATATTTTGGTATATCTAGAACTTTATTTTAGAAATCAATGGCATGTATAAGTTAATAAAGTAAATGTTGATGTGAAATGAATGTAAAGTTAGCCATTGGTATGGCTAACAAACCTTAGTTTGGTGTTTAATGTGATTATCTTATGAATGTGCATGAATCTATTATAAAGATATGCTGAATTGGATTGGTTGATTTGGATTGGTATCGGTTTAAGTTTTGCAGGGAAGGCTACATATTTATAAAGGGGATATATTGAGTTTTAAAAAAAAAAAAATACTATTGTTCGGTAAACTTCGGTAATGCCTCGTACCCTATTTCGGTGACGAATACGGGTAGGGGGTGTTACAGTTAGGGGTAAAATGGTAATTTGCCCATTTATATGTTTTTGGACTAAATTGAATGAAAATATGTTTGAATGAGATTAATTTGAATATGTTTAGATCAAGAACCAAAGAAATCAGGTTTGGACCGGGGAAAAACGAAAGTTGCCGACTAGCAGCCCCGTCCCGTTTTACGACATCTGAGGTAAGTTTTTTTTAAGCAAATAGACGTATCTAAATTTAATTAAATGTTAAATATACATGCTGAAATGAAAAGTATGATTTGTTATGTACTATAGCCGAATATGAGTGGGTGGAATTACAACATTTTTAAAATTAATTCGACTGAGTTATGACGCCCGGAAGCCCCGTATGAACCCTAGGAATAGTTAGGATGCATATGTCATGACATAGGGTTCCAATATATGTGTGCGAGTAAGTCCATGGCATCAATTTGTGGTTCCGATACGTGTGTACGAGTAAGACCCTGTCTGAGACAGTGGCATCGATATATGATTACATGTAAGACCACGTATGGGACGTCGGCATTGTACGAAATGTGTGTGGTAATCCTAGTGTCCTACCCAATTCCGAATGATTCATCGGGCAAAGGTAAATCATGTTCGGATGTGTGAGATAGCTTAAATAACCAGGTATGAATTGGTTCGTGGGCTAATAATAATAAGGTGAGTATATATTTAGTAGATGTTACGAATTATATGTGATGAAGAAAAAAAGAGAGAGGGTATATATAATATATATATCCATGAATTTGTTAAGTACATTCGGCCTTTGAACTAATGGTAGGTAAATTAAAGAATTGATTCATAGATATATGTATATATGTGACTAAGAATATTCGGCCATTTAAGTGACATGTCTACATGACGTTGTACAATAATATTTGAGTTTGTGTTTGTGGGTTTTTATATGTGTGATGCTTTAAAACATGATAGCCTGGAAGTGAAGTGATAGTTATTTAAATTATTTTATTTGGTATTCGGTCAAGTGAATAATATATATATGAGACTACATTATGATTTATGAACTTACGTATTTTTTATTATGTGAACTTAGTATCTAATGATCATTCGGTTTTGAAGGTTAAGGAATGATTTGTTAAATTGATTATGTAAGTACTCGGGTAAGGCAATAATATCATTGAACACAAATGTATATGATTAAATGAATATAATATGAATATGTGTATAGGTGACTGGAATTAAATGTGAAATGATATAATATGACCTAGTTTAATTCAATTAAGTTGAATAAGTTATAAGTTGTTTATTTGTTTAAGACTTACTAAGCTTCGAGAGCTTACTCCCTTTATTATGTTTATTTTGTTTTATAGATTTGGAAGTCACGCTACAAGCTCAGGGATTGTCCGCTAAGCTCATCACACTATTCACAGCTTTGGTATTTTTAAACTAAACCTGAATTATGACATGTATGGGTTGGTTTTAAGGTTAAATATTTTGGAAATGAATGTATATATAAAAGCCATGCGCAGATGGCTAAACTTATTATATGAATTCGGTTATGTTAGGCATAGGTTATGTTTGTCTTAGTTTTATAGCCATGGATTATAAATATATATAATGTTTGTGATAAGTATTATATGCTTGAGAATGGCTTGCTTATACTGTTTAGATTTAGCCTTATATGTTCTTAATTATAATTTTTGGTGAGTTTGGTTTTGGTAATTCGGCAGTGGAAATTTGGTAGTGCATGTGGTCTTAGATAATATGCTTCAAATATGTTAGATAATATGTATGATATGTTTTGATATAGTAGTCCATTTGTGGAGAAATTATTAAATATGATAGTCAAAGTGATGATCTATATATATATATATATATATATTAATTGAAACATTTGGTTATAAGCTGGGTTTAGATGAATAGTAAACATGGTTTTGTACCGATCTCTCATTATGTAAGTTACTATAATATTTATAGATTACTCGAGTAGTTAAATTGTTTGAACTATTGCTATAAACATTTGTTCATGACAAGTAAACGTTATAAACAGATTAATAAGACTATTATAGACTATTTTCTTTTTGTGTAAGAAAATAATACGTGGTGGTTTGCTAATGGTATGAATGTGATGCTTGTATAATTATGAACATTTTACACATATAAAATAAAATAATAATAATATAAGCTGCATGTTTCTTTGTTTGTATTTATTTGATTATTTTAATTCTATATTTTTTTTTATATAATATTAAATTAAAGTATGATAGTTGAATAAATATTCTATTAGTCAAATTACGATAGAAATTAATTAGAGATATTTATTAGCCAGTAATACCTCGTAACCCTATTCCGGCGACGGATCCGGGTTAGGGGTGTTACAGGATTGATTTTAGAATGGTACCAATATATTGAAAAATATCGATACTTGGCCAAAAAGTATCAATACTTTTTAGTCTGAAGCAATACTGACTTCTTTAAAAATAGTTTTAACATGATTGAAAATGTTTAACTCAATTGAAACAATTTTAATTTGATTTTATCAATTTTGCCCAATTTTGTTCAACTTTAACTTTTCTTCAAAAAACACTTTAATTTGTTATATCAAAACATGTTATCAAATAAACCTTAGTTTAACAGAAGAAATTGTTCATGATCGCAAATCAATGAACTTAGGCTGTGATCGTAAATCAGCGAGCCTTAATAATATCAAATGTAATCGTAAATCAGTAAGCAATTAGAATGGAGTTGCGATTGCAAATTAGCTAAACCAGAAGAAATTGTTCGTGATCGTAAATCAATGAACTTAGGCTATGATCACAAATCAGTAAGTCTTAATAATATCAATCATGATTGTAAATTAGTGAGTTGTTAGAATGGAGTTGCGATCGTAAATCAGCTAACTCAAAAGAAATTGTTCATGATCATAAATCAATGAACTTAGGTTGTGATAGTAAATCAACGAGCTGTTAGAATGGAGTCGCGATCGTAAATCGACTCACCTAAAAAACTTATAAAGCCTATATTCTCAACAACTTTGTAGGCCCTTCCCAATTGGGAGCCTTTTTACTTTGTTGTGGTGTTGATAAATTTGTCTCGATATTTCTCAAGACTAGATCGCCCACCTAAAATTGCTTGTTTTTTACCCTAGCGTTGTAATATCGAGCTGCTTGTTGAGCTCGCGCAGTGTTCCTGAATTCTATTGCCTCTCCAATTTCATAGATAAGATCTAAATTGAGTCTGATGGCTTTCTGGTTGGCATTTTCATTAAAATGAGATGTTTTGTGGGATACAAGTCTATTTCAGCAAGGATTACTGCTTTTGCTCCATATACCAATGAGAATGTTGTTTCCTCGATTGTTGTGTGAGGAGATGTCTTTAGGGCTCATATAATTCCTAGAAGTTCTTTGAGCCAGGCACCTTTAGTATCATCAACTTTCTTCTTTAAACCTTCTAGAATTTTCTTATTCATTGCTTCCGCTTGACCATTTGTTTAGGGCGTTTTCACAGAGCTTTAGGCGAGTGATATTTGTAAGTCTGTACAGAAGCTCTTGAATTTTCCCTGGAATTGAGTTTCATTGTCTGTTATGATTAAAACTGGGATGTTGTACCTGCAAACAATGAATTTCCAAACAAAAGATTCTATTTGCCTCTTTGTTATTGTTGCCAAAGCTTCAGCTTCTACCCACTTATTAAAATAATCCATAATAACAACTTTGAACTTCTTTTGAGCTGTGGCAATTGGAAATGGACCTAAGATATCTATCACCCATGTTGCAAATAATTAAGGTCGGACATCAATTGTAGGGGTTCGAATGGTAATCGTTGTACGGGAGCATGTTTCTAACAGAAATCACAAGTGCGAACCATGTCATGAGCATATTTTTGTATGGTTGGCCAATAATACTCCTACCTGAGAACTTTCTGGGCTAACCATCTTCCTCCCAAGTGATAACCATATATTCCCTCATGTATCTCCTTCATGATATACTCAGCTTCAGCAGGAGTGTGGCATCTCAAAAGTGGCTGGGAGTAACCCTTTTTATATAGTACACCCTCTAACATGATTGTCGAAATCATTTTTTTAAGAGGTTTTCAAAAAAAAAGGGGTCGACTTAAAAAAATGAAAATGAGAGTCGCCACCAACCTTTTTAGGTATGATTGGATCACCTTATAAAAACGTTTTGGTCTACGAATTTTAAAAAACAAGTTCGGGAGTCAGTTACGTACGAGGAAGGATTAGCACCCTCGTAACGCCCAAAATTGGTACCAATTGATTAGTTTTCTGTCTTAATGTCGAAACTTTGAAAAGATTTAAAAGTATGATCCCTTTTTAAAATGTGAGCAATTTGAATTAAAACTCGAGATTCTTTTGTTCCGAAAGAATACAAACATCACATCCAGTATGTTAGGACACAATGTTTTTAAATCCTCGTAACTAAAATCATCTCGTAATTTACAAATTTTATTTAAAAGGGTATTTTTGGTATTTAGACAAACGAGAAATCGCAACCCAGCATGTTAGGGCACTATTTCCCGATTTTTTAAGTACAAAAATATTGCCTTGTTTTAAAGAATGCTTTTGGGAAACATATTTTTTTAGAAGATGATGCAAGCAAAATATGATATTAATACATTGCAAGATATCCAAACCAAATAATATAAATTACATAAAGTACATTAACATTTCAAGTAGATAAAAAAATGATAAATAACATATATGATAAAATTATTAAGCTAAAACAATGACAAGCGAAGTACATAATAAAGTGCAAAATTAAAATAAACCATAACGGAATAAAAATGCTTTATATACAAAGCATAAATAAAAAAAATGAATTTTAAAACCATATACAAAAATAATGAATGAAAATATTTGAAAGGATTTAAAAATAGAATCATTTTTTAAAACTGGAATAATTTAAGTTGAAAATCGAGATTCCTTAGCTTTGAAAGAATACGAATATCACATCCAGCATGATAGGACACGATATTCTTAAACTCTCGTAACTGAAATTATCTCGTGATTTACAAAATCTATTTAGAAGGATACTTTAGGCATTTAGACAAACGGGAAATCGCAACCCAGTATGTTAGGGCACTATTTCTCGAATTCCTAAATACGAAAAACATTGCCTCATTTTTTAAAACTCTTTTGGGTTAAATGAAATATAAGTTTTTAAAACAATGATTTGAGTAAAATTTAAAAAACAATTTACTAAGAGTAATACTAAAAAAATTATTTAAAAAATGAAATAGTTTGATATGATACTAAAATTATTAAAAAAATAAAATATATAAAACAAATTAAAAATCAGGGAGACATGGATTAAATCAAAATAAAAAAGGTTGAAAAACGAGAACAAAGAATAAAATAAGAACAAACCACAGAAAATAAGAACGTAAGAGGGAGAGAAATTTGAGTGAAAGCTCTCAAGAATGTTTATTGCTTCTCCAAAACTCAAGTGTATTTACAATGAGGGGGGAGGCCTCTATTTATAGTTGAGCCTCCCCAAATCCAACGGTACAGATCAATTACATCAATGGCTAAGATTAAAGGGTATCTTCAAATTAAATCTTTAAGATATCAAAATCATATCTTCTAAGATTGCATACCATATCTTCTAAGATTTACATATCATTTCTAAGATTACGTATCCTTGAAGATTATGTTTCCATATACGTCAAGTTTGTAGATGGACCTTCAATCTTTTCAAGTAATGGGCCATTCTGATCGGGCCAAATAATATATTCTAGACTGGACTTGGAATTTATTTATTTATTTATTTTTTATCATTTTTTGGTATGGGCCCGGGCAAAAATGGGGTATTACAGCTGCCCTTCTTTGCTTATTGCTGTGTAACAGGAATAAAGCAAAGACTATCGAAGGACCCATTTTGCCCGGGCTCGCTGAGCCTTGAGTTCTTCGATCTGCTCCCCGTTGAATACAGATACGCCAAATTATCTTCTTGGATTTTCTCCCAGTCAAATACGGAGATTGCCAAATCTGCTCCCGTCAAATACGGAGATTGCCAAAGCTACCATCTTGGATTTGCTTGAACGTAAGCATGTGAAAACCAAATCAGCTATGTCTTCGATTTGTTCCTTGTAAGTACAAGGATGCCAAACCATCTTGGATCTGCTTCAGTATAAACATCTGAATGCCAGATTTGCTATGTGTCTGCCCTTTGTCGAATATGGAGACGCCAAACTTCGATTTGTTCTCTGATAATACAGAGATGCCAAATCATCTTAGATTTGCTTCAGCGTAAGCACGTGAAAGCCAAATCAGCTATGTCTTCGATTTGTTCCTTGTCAGCACAAGGATGCCAAACCTTCTTGAATCTGCTTCAGTATAAACATCTGAATGCCAGATCTGCTATGTGTCTGCCCTCCGTCAAATATGGAGACGCCAAACTTTGATTTGTTCTCTGACAATACAGAGATGCCAAATCATTTTAGATTTGCTTCAGCGTATGCACGTGAAAGCCAAGTCAGCTATGTCTTCGATTTGTTCCTTGTAAGCACAAGGATGCCAAACCATCTTGGGTCTGCTTCAGTATAAACATCTGAATGCCAGATCTGCTATGTGTCTGCCCTCCGTCGAATATGGAGATGCCAAACTTCGATTTGTTCTCTGACAATACAGAGGTGCCAAATCATCTTAGATTTGCTTCAGCGTAAGCACGTGAAAGCCAAATCAGCTATGTCTTCAATTTGTTCCTTGTAAGCACAAGGATGCCCAACCATCTTGGATCTGCTTCAGTATAAACATCTGAATGCCAGATCTGCTATGTGTCTGCCCTCCATCGAATATAGAGATGCCAAACTTCGATTTGTTCTCTGACAATACAAAGATGCCAAATTATCTTAGATTTGCTTCAGCGTAAGCACGTGAAAGCCAAATCAGCTATGTCTTCAATTTGTTCCTTGTAAGCACAAGGATGCCAAACCATCTTGGATCTGCTTCAGTATAAACATCTGAATGCCAGATCTGCTATGTGTCTGCCCTCCGTCGAATATGGAGACGCCAAACTTTGATTTGTTCTCTGACAATACAGAGATGCCAAATCATCTTAGATTTGCTTCAGCGTAAGCACGTGAAAGCCAAATCAGCTATGTCTTCGATTTGTTCCTTATAAGCACAAGGATGCCAAACCATCTTGGATCTACTTCAGTATAAACATCTGAATGCCAGATCTGTTATATCTTAGCCTGTTACCCTATCACTTAGGGAGTTAAGGCGAGTCTTTAATCCACTCCACTCCTGCCAGTGGGATGAGATCTGCTATTTTAGCCTTTTACCCTACCACTTAGGGAGTTAAGGCGAGTGGCCGAAATCTGCTCCATGGAGATAAGATTTGTCGAAATTTGATATGTTACCTTACTGTTTAGAGGGTTAAGATCTGTAATTTTAGCCTGTTACCCTACTGCTTAGGGGATTAAGGCGAGTCATCGATCTGCTCCACTACTGCTTAGAGAGATAAGATATGCAAATTTAGCCTGTTACCTTACTGCTTAGGGGATTAAGGCGAGTCATCGATCTGCTATACTACTGCTTAGGGAGATAAGATCTGCAAATTTAGCCTGTTACCCTACTGCTTAGGGGATTAAGGCGAGTCTTCAATCTACTTCCACTACTGCTTAGGGAGATAAGATATGCAAATTTAGCCTGTTACCCTACTGCTTAGGGGGTTAAGGTACATCGTCATCGATCTGCTCCGCTACTATTTAGGGAGATAAGATCTGTAATTTTGACCCGTTACCGTACTGCTTAGGGGATTAAAGCGAGTCTTTGATCTACTCCACTACTGCTTAGGGAGATAAGATCTGTAAATTTAACCCGTTACCCTACTGCTTAGGGGATTAAGGCACATCATCATCGATCTGCTCCGCTACTGCTTAGGGAGATAATATCTGTAATTTTGCCTGTTACCCTACTGCTTAGGGGATTAAGGCGTTGAATTTTGTAATTTTCAATCAATCTTGCTACATTGTCCACTAGGGAATCCACCTGTAGAATTGATTTCCTGGAATTTATGCTTATGTCAAATAATTAAGATGCCATGATCGAAATGAGTCAAATGCTTCTTAATTAATCATACTATGATGCAAAAATGTTATGAGAATGATCCCTATTTCGGACATCATCCCTCATTCATCTATCAAGATTTCCACTTCGTTCTTCTCGACATATCAATCATACTTTGCTCGTATGCTTTTGAATCTTCTTCATCAATTTGGTCCACTGTACCATTCCCTGAATGTTACGACCCACTGAAGATGTTTATGAAATGATCCTTTCTTAGGATCAATATTGCTTAAAGCATCCAACCACCTTTTGGATTGAAGAAGAAATTCTCTTGACTATCCCCGACCCATACATACGGGAATTCCTTTAAACAATTGTCTTATTTTAGTTTCTTGTATTATCTAGAAATTTTCAGAGTAATATGCAAAATTTCATTTGTAAAAATATTTAGTTCGTCAATCATTATTTCAATGTAACACACTTTAAGAATAATGGAAGACGAATGAATTAATCTTGAGAATATTTAGAATTAAATAAATCATCAAGAATACAAAGGAAATTAATCTGATGACATATCTTTGAGAAGAAAAAGAATCCAAAGATAGCAAACAAGACAAAAATCAGATGCCCTAGATATCATCGCTTGGGCGTCTATATACAAGCTCTATGAAGACTGCTTTGAGTTTAACATGTGTTCAGAAGATCCAAAGTACTTTGTTGATGCCTCAGCATGTAACATACTTTACTTCTTGTCAAATCAGGTATAGCAAGGTTGTTGCATGCCTTTCAAATTTTGAGCTGCCCTTTCGGGTTTTCAACTCAAAACCCCTGTGGTCTCAAGGAGCCCTTTGTGGGTTTTCACCTTGGCCTCTCCATTTTTCTTTTTTGTTTTTTGTTTTTTCTTTTTTTCTCTTTTTTCCTTTTTTTCTGAATTTTGAAGTCTCAAAGCGCCCTTTGCGGGTTTTTACCTTGGCTTCCGCGAGAAATTCTTGTGGACGAACCCTCTTTATCATAAGTCTGTGTTATCCATTTGATTAGGATGAATACTTCCAAGTTAAGTTCACTAGAGGTATTCAATTTTTGACTCTATCGAAGCTTGGAGGAAAAAAAAATCTCGATTCATAAACCCATGAGAAAGGGATTGCCCCAGCAGCAGTCCTGGTTATCATTTGAAAAACACATAGCTCGATGATGTCTCTGAAGCATCCACAAACTTCATAAATTGCCCCAGTTGCAAAGCTGCCAAATGAGCGTAGCAAACAGGGGCCACAACAGATATGGCTATGGTGCTCGTATGATAGAGAATGAACAAGCTCGCAGATCATCAGCTGAAAACCCAACTTGGTCAGCATGAGCACAAAGGTAAAAATCATTGTTCTTCGGATGGCATACTTTGTTGTCAATGACAGCACCAGGTAGCACATTGTCAGGAGATCCTTGCTGGAAAACTCGGTATAATGGTTTTTGTGCAACAATAACCACAACCTTAGGGTTCCACTTCTCGTCAAGGTGCTTGCAAGCCTCAATAACTTGATCAAGTCCTTTGTTCATCATTCGACTAAACTGAGACTCGCTATCTCCATCCTTGGAGATAATGACCTGATCAGGCTTGCTCTTCCCTGAACTTGTATAAAAGTTTAAGAGAGCTTCTCTCATGATATACTTATCCACTTTGTTAGAAACTGGTTTGAAAAGGGAATCTATTATTTCAAGCTTTAGAGACTGTGTATAGTCTGATGCTCTATAGCGAGAAATTGGTAACAGTTACTTGAAGCTATCCAATGCAGCTATTGACAGCACTCAGACTTCCTAGGAGATCCATGCACTGCATTCATTCTAAAATGATAGTTGGGACCTTTGAAAGCGTTTGCCCCAGCGTAAACATAAAGAGTAAGTAGTAGCTTTTTATGCCAATTTTTACAAAGTCTCAGTCATCTTCTGTACTTTTTGTTGATTTTTCCTTTTTGGCCACCTTTGATGTACTGTGATAGGGTACCTAATCTTTGAACGGACTGCAAACCTTTGACATTGTGCAGTTGAAAATGATCTTTTCTTTTCCCTTTTTTCTTTTTTCTTTTTTCTTTTTTTCTTTTTTTTGTTTATTTTTTTTTTGTATTGATGTCTATTGACTTTGTAATATTGGCATATGAAGCTACTCTCTCCCTTTTAATGGAGCAGTCAACAGCCACAAAGATGATCTATTATCAGCTCGAAACTTTTGACGAGCACAGACCCATAACATACATGCCCTATAAGTCTTGACTCCTTAAACTCGGCAAATATAGTATAACTGATGTGATCATGTATCCTCCTTGACAACATTTTTGAATTTCTATAATAGCCTCCACGAGGTCTTGTTTTGGCTCTCCGGCTATGCGTATTCTAATTTCAACACCTTCCCTTCCTCTAAGGCTGTATTCTCTATCACCTTTTTATGGGGTAAAATCTGTTTCTCTTCTCGCTTTACCCTTTCCGACAAATTCAAAAACAGGCTACAATTTCTATCAAATCTTCAAAGTACTGAGGTTCCTTTAAACACATGTCGCGCTCAAAATGAACGCTGAATCTGTAGTATCGTTGCCCAAGTCATTGATATCTAGGGATCTATGATGGGCACAAAAGAATGTACAAGGAATAAATGAATTCAAGAATGACTATTTACATGTCATGAATGCAATGGAAATTTAAAAAAAGAAATTTAAGGGTTAAAAGAATATTTATCAGTATGAAAGAATGAAAGAATATTCGTTCAACAAAAATATGTTTTATTGAAATAAAAATGTCTGAACACGAGCCTATTTCACAAATGAAATTTTGTTACTCCTAGGCTTTAGAGTAACAAGAGTGTTCTGCAGACTACTCTGTATAATTTCTAAATACTACAGGAAGTTCTTCCGTAGTCCAGTTGTTTAAGGACTTTCCTGGTTCATAAGGACGAATGCCCTCCAGATTTCCTTAATCAGTCCCTTCTTCATGTATAGCATTGATGGAACAATTTTCATTTCTAAATGCCTCCATATCCGGGTAAGCTATCCCTCTTGATACAAAAGTCTGGGATATGTAAGGGAGCATCTTCTTTTCACTCAGCCGTGACCTTCTTCTCTCTTTCTCTTTTTCTTTCTCTTTTTAACCTTAACTAATTAGGGTCTTTTTATGGATTTAAATGCATGTGATGTGATGCAATGCAAATACATGAATGCAAAAGAAAAGGAGATGTTGATCTTGAATTCAATTCCATTAGAATAACTTTTCTAGAAAATAGATTTCTTTATATGAAAATAGATTACATATGCGGTCTTGCCCTTCATAGTCCAAGTAACCGCTGATCTTTTCTTCACGGTCAAATCCTGTAAATTCTCCAAAAGATGCCTTTGCTAGCTCATTGCTGCTTGATCTGAACCTCGATCTCTTGCTCGCTCTTCTCCATGATACTCATCAAAAAGTACCGGCTCTTGGATAATCTTCGTTGGCTTGAATTTTTGGCAATTAAATCAAGTCATGTATTCCTTCATGGACTTTCGTCTTTCTCTCGTCATGCTGTTGGATAACCTTCGTTGGCTTGAATCTCTGGCAATTAAATCATGTATTCCTCCGTGGACTACCAGCTTTCTCTCGTCGTGTTTACTTAGACTATATTCAGACGACCGCACTATAATCTACTTTATCAAGAAATTCGTTTCCTTATGACAAACTATTCTATTTATGAATCAAATTTTGAATCAACACCTTCTTTTCTTTGATGTAATGCAATGCAAATGCATGAATGCAAAAAGATATCGATTCTAATTCAGTTTCATTTTAGAAAACGTTATTTAAGGAACAAAAATCTTTTCATAAAACGGATTACAAATACGCTTTCGCCCGTCGGCCCAAAGTCTTAACCCTATCTAGTAACAAAGCTAACTCTCGACCTTTATTTGATACTAGCTCATATTTTACACTTAATACATTAGCTTGTACTGTCAATTCTTGTAGGTGATCAGCAACCTCTTGAATCTGAACTATGACTTCACCCATGAGGTAATCCCTACAGCCAAGGACATCTCTTCCAATGCTTGTGAAGTTGTTCTGATTATCTTGAAAGAAATATTGATGAACAAGTAGGCATTCCTGCTTCACAGCATGTTACCTTCAAATGATATCTAACATCCTAAATGTTTCTTGAGTGTCTTCAGATTTCTGCCCCTGTAGAGCATAGCTAATCTCCACTTTAAAGGTCTTTGAATGATACGGTCTTCTTTAACCTCTTCATTCATGCCCATTTGTCCAAATCTTGTACTTCCATTATTTCTGATAGGTACAACATTTTCAAGTATAACAGTAAACTCAAGCTTGTTATTTAATAGCGGACCTATAGTAAATAAGTTTTTATCACCATCATAGGCAAAATTCTTTCCATCCAATTCACTTTTGTAAGTCTCATGCACTCTATCAATCACTTTCCTTCTAACACCCTTGCCATCCATAGGGTGACCATCTTCATATGAAAGAGAAATGCTGAAGTGGTAGAAAGTATTCCCCATGCTCACTTTGAAATGATTGGTAAGTATAGTTATCCTCTGTCTTTTAGTTCCAACACCACGCCTTGCCATAGGGTGAAGAGCAATCCTCTTCGCATCCGATTTTGTTTTAATCGGAACAACATTAGGAGGTATAGGTGGTGAAGTAGGCAAGGATTCGAATGCTGCCCCATTTCTCTATTGCTCACACTAATCCATACCCTAAAATCTGAATAACCAAATAAGAAACCCTAAGGAACTCAACAAAATTTTACGACCCTCTTTTTCTTCTTTTTTAGCTCACTCCCTCTCTATGATGCTCATCGATTTCCTCGCAAAATTTGGAGTACAGTTAACCCCTAAGTAAACTTGAACGCAACAAAATCGAGTGTTCCTCCACCATGGGTACCATATCAGCCTTTCCAGACGTAGAACACTGTACATAGGAACCAAGTACAACAAATCCATATAGTTGTTGTAGAACAACTGATTGGCTTCGTTACTCCATTAATTCCATATTTCCTTTAACTCCCGGAGATTATTTTGCGTCATGTTGATACGAGTATAATCCTCACAACTCTGATATATGCCCCTCAATGACACTATCTCCTTTCTCTAACTGGGTTTTCTCTGACCATGCACAGACGAAAGAGTTGTCCCTCACTTTATTAAGATATTCGTCCCCCATTACAAAACTTTCTAACTCAGAAATCGAACCTTGAATCGATACCTTTTAATGATGAATGATATGCAATGACAACAAAAATAAGAAGAATATGTCAGTGCCATATATAAAAATATAATAAACAAATACTTTAAAAGGGTAAGTACTAAAAGTTATCACCCTACTACTTAAGGCAAGCACTTAAAGCTCACTACATGAAGTTCGGTTCTAAAGTAAAGGGTACCCAAACCAGCAAATTCCTTGATCCTCACCCATTATAGGCTCATATGGACCAAGTTCAATTTAAGGGGATTCATTTCCCTACGACCATACGGAGATGAAAATCTCACAAAGTCTATAGGTACAGGTGTTTCCCAGAAGCAATCCACTAACTCATACGAAGGTGAAAACCTCACGAAAGCTTAGTTTCTTACTCCCACTTAAAGGTGTGACCAACGGTCATACAAATGCAATGTGTGCAGATAAAATAACAAACATATGCAACAAACACAAGAAAAGGGATATTTATCTTTTCAAATTTTAGCATTAAGACAGAAAGTAATCAATTTTTGGCTTGACTCTCTTATATATCCCCAGTGGAGTCGCCAAGCTGTCGAAACTATTTTTTTAAGAGGTTTTCAAAAAAAACGGGGTCGACTTAAAAAAATGAAAATGGGAGTCACCACCAACCTTTTTAGGTATGATTGGATCACCTTATAAAAACGTTTTGGTCTACGAATTTTAAAAAACAAGTTCGGGAGTCGGTTACGTACGAGGAAGGATTAGCACCCTCGTAACGCCCAAAATTGGTACCAATTGATTAGTTTTCTCTCTTAATGTCGAAACTTTGAAAAGATTTAAAAGTATGATCCATTTTTAAAATGTGAGCAATTTGAATTAAAACTCGAGATTCTTTTGTTCCGAAAGAATACAAACATCACATCCAGTATGTTAGGACACAATGTTTTTAAATCCTCGTAACTAAAATCATCTCGTAATTTACAAAATTTATTTAAAAGGGTATTTTTGGTATTTAGACAAATGAGAAATCGCAACCCAGCATGTTAGGGCACTATTTTCTGATTTTTTAAATACAAAAATATTGCCTTGTTTTAAAGAATGCTTTTGGGAAACATATTTTTTTAGAAGATGATGCAAGCAAAATATGATATTAATACATTGCAAGATATCCAAACCAAATAATATAAATTACATAAAGTACATTAACATTTCAATCAGATAAAAAAATGATAAATAACATATATGATAAAATTATTAAGCTAAAACAATGACAAGCGAAGTACATAATAAAGTGCAAAATTAAAATAAATCATAACGGAATAAAAATGCTTTATATACAAAGCATAAATAAAAAAAATGAATTTTAAAACCATATACAAAAATAATGAAAGAAAAGATTTGAAAGGATTTAAAAATAGAATCATTTTTTAAAACTGGAATAATTTAAGTTGAAAATCGAGATTCCTTAGCTCTGAAAGAATACGAATATTACATCCAGCATGATAGGACACGATATTCTTAAACTCTCATAACTGAAATTATCTCATGATTTACAAAATCTATTTAGAAGGATACTTTAGGCATTTAGACAAACGGGAAATCGCAACCCAGCATGTTAGGGCACTATTTCTCGAATTCTTAAATACGAAAAACATTGCCTCATTTTTTAAAACTCTTTTGGGTTAAATGAAATATAAGTTTTTAAAACAATGATTTGAGTAAAATTTAAAAAACAATTTACTAAGAGTAATACTAAAAAAATTATTTAAAAAATGAAATAGTTTGATATGATACTAAAATTATTAAAAAAATAAAATATATAAAAAAATTAAAAATCAGGGAGACATGGAATAAATCAAAATAAAAAAGGTTGAAAAACGAGAACAAAGAATAAAATAAGAACAAACCACAGAAAATAAGAACGTAAGAGGGAGAGAAATTTGAGTGAAAGCTCTCAAGAATGTTTATTGCTTCCCCAAAACTCAAGTGTGTTTACAATGAGGGGGGAGGCCTCTATTTATAGTTGAGCCTCCCCAAATCCAACGGTATAGATCAATTACATCAACGGCTAAGATTAAAAGGTATCTTCAAATTAAATCTCTAAGATATCAAAATCATATCTTCTAAGATTGCATACCATATCTTCTAAGATTGCATATCATATCTAAGATTTACATATCATTTCTAAGATTACGTATCCTTGAAGATTATGTTTCCATATATGTCAAGTTTGTAGATGGACCTTCAATCTTTTCAAGTAATGGGCCATTCTGATCGGGCCAAATGATATATTCTAGCTGGGCTTGGAATTTATTTATTTATTTATTTTTTATCATTTTTTGGTATGGGCCCGGGCAAAAATGGGGTATTACAATGATATTACTTGTAGCTTTATGTTGTATCTTGGCTAACTCATTTTTGTTCAGTTGCTGACTTTCCCCTTGTAAGGCTTGTATTATAGAGGTCATCCATGTTTGCTCTTAAGTCAAATCAAGCACTTGTTGACCATCACTACTTAGAGTGACTCGACGTTCTAAGAAAATCTTCCCTCTTTGCTCAATAATGATAGAAGAAGCTCTTAGATAAAGTGTCAACTTTAGTGTTCTTTGTTCTGGATAACTGTTGAACTTCTATATTATCAAATTGAGCGAGCAGTTCAACAACCATGGCATGATATTTCTTTAAACTATGCTCTTTTACCTTATATTCTCCATTCATTTTCTTTGCTACTAATTGAGAATCAGTGAATATTGTTAACTCTTTTACCCTCAACTGTCGGGCTAGCTGTAGCCCAGAAATTAGTACGAATCTGTAGCATTGTTGGATACTTGGAATCCAAAGGAAAGTCTGTATTGCCATTCATTCTCATTAAAGTCAATAAGGAGGACACATGCTTTTGATCCCTTCTTTGCTGTTGAGCCATCTACATTTATTGTCTAGCATTTTGGCTTTGCAGTTGGGCTACTTTGTCCCTATGATGTGCTAACAACTAGATCTTGTATAATCAATAAAAAAGTTTAGAACCAAATGTATATTTGTAACAAAATATCACGAGGAAAAGTGAATACTTGTCAGATAAAATTTCAATAATCAATGTAACTTGCTATTATATCATCTATGTGAGTAATAGTATCTTCAAATTAACAAGTCACCTGTAAGGTCTGACAATCTATCAAAAGAACATTTTACCATAAAGTCAGCTAAGATCTAGGCTTTAATTACTTTTCTTGGGGCATACTCTATTTCGAATTCTGCTAGCTCGATCCCCCACTTTGTCATTCTTCTCGAAGTATCAACTCTAAACAATATGTCCCTAATGGGTTAGTTTGTCATGACCATCACAAGATGGGCTTGAAAATATTGTCGCAACTTGTGAGCTACCACTACTAAAGCAAAAATAAGCTTATATGTATTTAAATATCTTTGTTCACCATTCTGTAATACTTATTAACATAGTATATGGGAAACTGATGTACTCATTCTGTTCTGATCAAGACTGCTGCAACTGTTTCTTCAGATGTTACCAAATAAAGAGAAAGAGTCTCCCCCATTAGTGGAGAAATCAGAAGCGGTGGAGACATTAGATACGATTTAAGCTGTTCAAAAGTAGCTTGACATTTCTCTATAAAACTAGAGGAAGTCCTCAATTCCTTGAAGAAAGGTAAACATTTATCTACCATTCTGGACACGAACTTGTTCAGTGCGACCACCCTCCCCTTAGGCATTGAATGTCTTTAATAGTATTTAGGGGAGGCAAGTCTAAAATAGCCTGAATCTTCTCAAGGTTCGACTTTATACATCTTTTTAAAACTATAAAGCCCAAAAACTTTTCTACTCTTACTCTAAAAGCACACTTCTATAGATTTAATTTCATATTATAGGGTTACAAAATAGCAAAAGCTTTAGAAAAATCCTCAATATGCCCCCTAAAGTAGTATTCTTCACTAACATATCATCTACATAAACCTTAACGTTGCGACCAATCTGTTCTTTGAAAATCTTATTAAACAGTAATTGGTATGTTGCTCATGTGTTCTTTAACCCAAAAGGCATAACCTGATAGCAAGAAAAATCTTCCTCTATAACAAAAGTAACCTTATCCTGGTCTTCCTGAGCCATAGAAATTTGATTATACCCCGAGAATGCATCTATAAAAATCATGAACTTATGACCCGTCGAAGCATCCACTAATCTATCAATTAAGGGTAAAAGAAAACTATCATTTGGGCACATTTTTTTGAAACTGGTACAATCAATACACATTCTCCATTTTCCAATAGCTTTTTTTACCATAATAATGTTTGATACCTAGTTAGGGTATGCCACTTCCCGAATAAACCCTCCTGAAAGTAATTTTCTCAGCTCCTGTTTGATGGTTTCCACATCCTGTGGAACGAAGCTTCTTCTTTTTAGCTTAACTGCCTTAACTTTAGGAACACATTTAGTCAATGCACAATCACACGTGGATCTACACCAGGCATGTCTGTTGCTGACCATACAAAAACATCCAGATTTAGTTTCAAACATTGTACTAAGACACTCTTTTCATCTTTTGCTAATGGCGATGAAATTCTTACCAACCTTTCTGTGTCATCATAAAGTAATTGCTGAGTTTTTTTACCTCTACTGCCTCTGGCTTGCGAACTATTTCCTCTATTCTAACATCCAAACCCAAAACCTGACTAACACCTATACTTATTACGAACTCTGGCCTTGTAGTTTTTACTTTTGCAGCTCTTGCTCGCGAGTTTGTTTGACTGATAACATATGACATTGACTGGCTAATTGCTGGTCTAATTTCATAAATCTTACCCCCATTTTGGTAGGGAATTTGAATTTCATACAAAAGGTAGCAATCATTATTCTGGCCATTCGGATAATAGGATGCCCCAAAAATGGCATTGCAAGCCATAGGATGGTCTATTACAAAAAATTGAACGTATTCTACAGTAGTGTGCTCGCCATCCTTAAGGGTAACAAGTAGAGTGGTACACCTTTTTTTACCTTAGCTGGATGGTTGGCGAAGTCATATAAAGAGCTCACTTTCTTCAAAGCTTGTTCCTTCAACCCCATCTTCTGATACATGTCCCAAGTTAAAACCTCTACAACACTTCCACTATCAACCAGAATCATTTTAACCTTAAATTCAGCAATAGTTGTTGTCACAACCATAGGGTCATTTTCTTCCTCGTCACACACTAAATGCTCATTTTCTTAATTAAATTTTACCCTCCATTTCTCTTGTTGATGTAACCTCTTTGACGAACTAACTGACATTACGCTATTGATACGAGCCTTCCTTTTTGTGTTAGACTCATCCATTCTTTATATGGACCAATTATGACATGTATTGTGTCTTTGACCTTTTGTTTACTTTTATTAGCACCTCATGAACTCTACCCTGGTGGCGAAGCCTCCTAGGCTACAAAATCTTTTAGATCGTTGTTTCTGATAGCCTCCTCTATAGCATCCCTTAAAGAGAAACAATCCTCTCTCTTGTGACCCTTGTCATTACGAAAACTACATCTATCCCTTGAATTATACAATAACTGACTCAGTCGCATAGGTAGTGGACACGACAAAATTCCCAAGCTTCTCACATGATTAAGAATATAGGTACGCAAAGCATTTAAAGGAGTGTAAACTTCAAAATTTCCATGGGGAACATACCTTCTTGTGTGCTCACCCTGAAGCCTTCGGAATGCCCTTGGTGACTTATTTTTTAAATAACTCATTTGTTGTCCCACACCTTGGACTCGCAGGCTTTGAGAAAAAGGACCTTGCTGGCCATGCACACTCTGACAACTTCTAAACTGCCTATCATCCCTCTGAAAGGTACCTCGGGCTGCTCTCTTAATTTCTTCAACTTCAGCAAACTTATGCGCCCTCTCATATAAGTCCGCCAAACTCCACGGTCTATTATCAGTAAATGAGCACTAAACATGCTCATTTTGAACTCCCATAATGAAAGCATCAATAGCCTATTGATCCTCCAAGTTTTTCATGTTCAACGAGGCTGCATGAAACCGTTTCACATAATCTTGTAAAGATTATCCATCCTTCTACTTCACTGACATTAAACCTATTGGAGGTGCTCATTATCGTTCTATGAGCACAAAACCTACACAAAAAATTGACCTAACTGTGAGAAGCTTTGAATGGAACCCTGTGGCAAAGATAATTATTAATCTTTCTCGCTTCCCTTGAGAGTTGTCGAGAAAGCCTTACATTTTACTGTGTCAAAAGCACTTAACATATTCATATAGTCATTATATTGCATGAGATGTACTCTTGGGTCTCTTCTACCTTCAACCATCTCTTTTGGTACTTTTAACTCTAATGGCAGGTCCATAGCTATAATCTCTAGAGACAAAGGGTTGTTAGAACAAAATAACCAATCCATATTATGTGTGTCAAGGTGTAATGTTTGAATGTCCCTACGTAAAGCATCTATCTCATTCCACCACGACTTTACATATGCTCCAACAGCTTCCACTTAGAGAGGCGCAACATTTTCCTAGAGATTAGAATGATCAAATTACATCTTTCTCTTCAATTACTCATTGTATCTTAGTAGCTCTTGGTGAAACAATTGTTACTGCTCGAACATAGTACGCCGAGTCATCTGTTCTTTCATTAACCTTAGTTGTTCCTGTAAACCAAACAATTGTTGTAGCGATGCTCCCAAATCAAAGGGAAAAGATGGCCCCTGACTAGAGGGAACATTGAGATCAAAAGAATTGGAGGCACCTCATTGGCTTGAGTTACCTAAGTTTTTTGGTTGACCAGCGACCCATCCAGCGAAAAGGTCCATTTCTCGAGGTTGATTTTCGGTGTTAGAACCTCCAACTTGATTTAATGGGAAGTTGCTAGGGAAGTTCTCATTAGAGTGAGTCATCTTTGCTTTTTTATTTTTTTTTATGGTCAAAAGTTTGTCTACGCTCACCGCACCAAATTGTTGAGTGTTTTTGTGAGTCTGTCCCTCAATGAGGCTAATTTCTCTGTTTATATGATGAGGGTTCTTGGATGCGACGACCTAGGTAGGCCCCCATGCATGCCAACACGTACCCTATTCTAATATTAACACATGTTCCTTAAGTGTGAGTTCGCTTGTGTGATGATACGAACTCATATTAGCAAACTATGCAAGCTATCACCACTGGATTGGTCAATCTTAGTCGGATAACTGAGTAACGAGTCAATAATAACGAATACCATAATAATATAATATTTTATAAACTATAATTACTTTAAATGTATAACAACATATAATAATTAAATGTCATCTATTTGATTTAAGAGTAATAAAGTGATTATATAGTTATTTTTTATATATTGCTCAGTATCATTGTGGTTAACCAAACAAATAATACTATTATTCGTACTTATTATTTATCTATTCCATTTCTATAAAATAATTTTTCGTTATTAATTAGTTATTTTTTTTAATTCTGTTCAAACATATTTTAGTAAACCAAACATTGACTGGACATGAGTCACGATATGGTAAGATCAAGCTGGGGTCTTAGATCCCATAGGCCCTCTAGAGTGATGACGTGGCAAGATCAAGCTGGGATGTTAGCTCTCATGGGCCCTGTTCCTCTCCCATTCTTCCTTCTGACATCTAATTTCACAATGAGTTGTTTTTCTTCTTTCCTTTCCCTAAATAAATAAATAAAAACAAATTTAAAGAAGTTTCTCTTTTCTCTTCTTTCTACTAAACAAGGAGATAAGCCTGTTAAAGAGAGAAAAAGATAGAGGAAAATATGGTTCAATAAACTCAGTCCATTAACGAACAGGTGAGTTGGCTTCTGCTTAGCTTTCTTTGCCCTATTATTATTTTTAAACATTTTAAATTTAGCTTGGTTTTTACTTTTTGCGAAATTTTGCGAAATAAATTTTTGTGGAAACTGAGATGGATGAAAATGGGAAAAACCCAAAACGCAAAAAAAAAAAAAAAAAGTGTTCAAACGTGTTCCTTACACAACACGCGTTTTTAATTATATAAAGAACATAAGAAATCTAACTTCTAAGTGGTTTGTTTGTTTTTAAATTGGATTGTCCTAATAATTTTGATAGTTTTGTTTGATATAATATTTGTATGGCTGCTGCTTGTACTGTTTTCTGTTAGCAACTTAATTTTGCTATTTTCACTGGTTAATTTAGTCCCTTTTTTGACTTATTTCTTACTGGGGTTTTGTCGATGGATGAGCCTTTGATTGTTCCTTATGGTTTCTTATTTGCAGTGAGATTATCTTCAGAGGTGTTTCAAGTTTATAAGCGCCATTCTCTTAAAAGGATTTGATTGTTCCTATTTTAGCAAATTTAAAAATTATGACATCAACTCACACAAATTCTCACACTGAAGCTGCCAAAATGGAACAAGTTATCACTGAATTCTTCTATAAGAGTCTTCTAATAATACTTGAATCGAGGTCTTCTTATGTATCATCACGTAATTATAGTGGCGAACAAACTGTGTCATCTCCATCTTCATCCTCTTCATCTTCATCTAGTGTGAGGCCAAGAGATAAATGGTTCAATTTAGCTCTTAGGGAGTGCCCTTCAGCGCTAGAAAATCTTGACCTTTGTCGACAGAGTAATTTTGAGCCAGTTGTTGTCGATGTTATATTGGAGCAGAAACCACTTGATTGGGGACCTGCAAGCTTTTCCCCCACAAGTGATCTTGTTAGGAATTTGTCATCAAAAAATAAGAATTCATATTTCTGGAATTCTGATCAAGATGAATCAGGCTGTGAGATGAAATGTGAAAAAATCATAGAAAGATGGTTCGTGCAGCATGAAAGTAGAAAGGGTAGGGATTGTAATTCAGGGAATAGAAGGTCAAGTTGTAATAACTTGAGTGCATTATATAAGAAATTGATATTGATGTTGAGGTCCTTATACGTGACTGTCAGGCTTTTACCTGCATACAACATTTTTCGTGATCTGAATTCATCTGGTCTAATTCGTTCCTTTAAGCTTGTTCCTAGGGTATCTTCTTTTGTTGAACCCTTGACTCGTAAAGAAGAGGTAGATATGCAGAGATTTTGGTTTACCCCTGTGGACACTTCTTGCGGAAGGCTTTGCCTTTCAGTTTTGTACTATTCATCAATCTCAGATATGAGCTCCGAATCATCAACCTCTATGTCCCCTCAATTTATACCAGATTATGTTGGAAGCCCATTGGCAGACCCCCTGAGGAGATTTCCTTCTCTTCCTGTATCACATGGCTCTCCATCATCTTTACCATTCTCAAGAAGACATAGTTGGAGTTATGACCATTACAAGGCCTCACCACCTCTGGTTTCTTTCTCACCATCACCAACGCATTCAGAATCAAATGCTTTGGTTTCTAATCCAAGCTCTCATGGTTTGCCACCTATGAGCTTACCTCCTCATCCTCCTGAAACATCACTAGCTCATAAGAGGAATACAAACTTTGATGAGTATTGTCCTTCCCCCAATTTCTCTGCTTCCCCTTCCCCCTCTCCCTCACCATCACTCCCCATCTACATTCCTAGGGCTCATTTGTCAAAAGCTCTTTTACGCTCTGAAAGTGCTCCTGTTAACATAGCGGCTCCCAAGCTTGCTAATTCCCCTGCATTCTCTGGCAAGCAGAATTTGCCACCGTCACCTCCCCTTAAAATTACAAGAGCTGGTACTTCTAGGACTGATAATATTAGGGTTCCTGCTGAAACTGATGCTACTATTGGGAAGGTATTCATATACGCATCATTTGAATGTTGTGAGTTCTAGTATCTTGTTTTGCAACTTGGAATTTATTCATCTTTTGTCTCTTGTAGATATTTTCTTTCGGGAAAGAAGACTGTTGGAAATACTCTGGAGTGAAAGCTTTTTCCAACAGCTCACCACGAATTTCATGTTCTAGAAGTTCCAGTAGGTCTTTACAGGATGATTTTGACTACTCTGAGTTTCCTTGTCCATTTGATGTGGAGGATGGTGAAATGATGGACCCTAGTAGCAGGTAATCTGCAGAATTCATCATGTAAATTGTTTTCTTCTTTTTTTTTCCTAAATTAATCCTTTTGCATCAATCATTTTGCATCATTGTGGATTATTCCAGTGCATACAATTAATTTACTATTTCTACTTATAACTTACCTGATGTTATTTTTATCCTGATTTCTTGAGGATTTTACATCTTATTAATTATTGTTAACATGAATTGAGACTGTGGCATCAATTTTCTGTATCATTGGTTTGGGACTTGATTTGGTTGTTTTGACCGGCCTTGGGGTAATTTTTCTAAGTTGCTGTGTCCTACTGCTCAAAATGGTATAAACTTACCAAAAGCCATCATTTGTATGCTAAGAGTAGTAAATCTCCCTTTTGTGTGTGTGAACGAGTTTTGATCTCTGAAGATGTAAAGTTAGCATCACAATTGATGAACCTTCTAGGAAACTGCATATCGTTCTTCAGCAAAGAGATTTTGCGTTATAAATTTCAATATTGTGTTGATAGGAACCCAAGTATTGGAGTATCTGGTTTAGGAATTGTGATATATTATCTATGGAGAGTTACCAACTAACTTTGCCTTCTAGTTTTGAGAAAGACAACCTGGCTTGCAATATAAATTTCTATATCTAGTCCAAGTAGTAGTTCTAGAGGATTATCTGTTTCAGGAATTGGGATAAGTATCTGTCTATCGTCTACAGAGAGATACCATGTAAAATTTTCTTTCTTTTGAGAAGGAAAACGAGGTGGTTATTGTAAATTTCAATCTGTAGTTCAGGTAGTAGCCATAGTGGAATATCTGGTTAAGGAATCGGTATAGTTATCTGTTTATCATCTATGGGGAGTTACCATATAGTTCTTTCTAGTTTTTAGAAAGACAGCCTGACTTGTTAACTTTAAGAAGTTTGTTTGGCCAAACGATTAATAGAATGAAGAAGTTCAATCGAATAGATATGCTGAAGTTTCTAGTGTTAGTTATGTTTAGCCGAAAGCTGTGCAAATGTAATGTGCAACCAGTATTGGTTTATAACTCATTAATTTTAATCATATATATATATATATATCTAGGAAAGTGGGAGGGCGTCTTTAGGTCACAAGGTTGGATTGGAGACGAATTTCTGTATGACTCAGCCTTTCTGTTGAGGAAACCCCTAACGATAGCTGCCTTATTCTCATTGTTAGTTGGTGAATACATTAAATTAGTTTAAATATAGATGATTAATTGGAGGTCCCCCAAAAAATGATCTGTGATTAAGAATGACATGTTATATTGACTGGAGGATATGAAGGCTAGTTTGTCATCTTTAAAAGACAGGAATCATTTAGGTTAAACTTTTTAGGGTACCATAATTGGGCTAGTTTATGTTCTGGTCAAATGTGGGGACTATAATGTCTTGGTTTGGTACCCAGCAATTCAAAATCAGGTTTGGTTCATTAATATGGTCTTCTATCAGGGACAGTAGTGAATTAGATGTCTGTTACCATGAGTGGACCAGTTGACAAGTTCAAAAGTTTTAAAGCTAGCTATTGGGACATTTTCTTTTCTACAACTGGTAGTTCCCTCAAGGAAATCATTTAACCGAAGTTAGTCTTAATCGAAAAGAGTTAATGTTCATCTCCAAAGCCACAATCAGTCATTTTTAAGATTTCCCAAATTGGAGAAAACAGCATATATCCTTTATCGTGGTCATCTATGAATACTTTATATTAATTGGCCTATATGGATTTTAACTGAAACTGGCTAGATCTTCCCGTTTAACCTCTGCTACTGTTTAATATTTTTTGAATTATTCGGTAAACTGAATTGGCCTTTTGGCATGCTATGTAGACCTGAGTCTTACGTTAGAAGAGGAAATCCATCTGATCCAAATGAAGCAGGGTTGTTTATGAATAGAAAATCCCAGGATGCTGCTGTTGGTGCTCTTGTCCGAATGCTGAAAAAGGCCCCTCCTCTTCGCCAAAACGTCTCCCTTAATTTTTCAGAAGCCTCAAGGCCGGAAATCTTGATCAACAGCATCCCAAAGCAATGTCAGATCTCGGAAGCTGTGACTGTTGAACATGCTGCTGCTCCGAATATAGCATCTTTTAGGCTTGTTGCATCAAAGACAACCACCGATGCATTAGAGGAACTCCAGGGTTACAAAGTGATGAAAAACTTGTTGCTTAGTGAAGGGGGTAAGGCTTACACATCTTCTAATGTTGCCTCTGCAGCTGAACATTCCAGTACCAGCAAAGGTACATGAGAATTATCGATTCTGGACTACTATATATTGCTCAAATGTACAGCTTTAGGTTTCAGAGATTACTACATGTTATAGAAGTATACTATAATCATGCTGCAATAGAAGGGTTATCTGTTGGCCTGGAAAACTTTGTAAAAAGCACCTTTTTCTCTATTCTACACAAGTGTATATAACTTATTGTTTTATGGGGAACGCATGCAACCCCCCTCTCTCTATTTATCTATATATTTCTGTACACTATAGTACAACATATATCTCTATGTTAGCCTATTTGAATTCCAGGTCCAATGCGTCTACTCACTGCTCTGCTCTAAGATTGGATGTACAATTGCCTTATCATCAGAATTTTAATAGAAATTATGCGATTAAGAAATCTTTGTCTGAAGTTTTATTTCTTTTAGTTATTTATTTGAGTAGACTATAGAATATTTATGTTTTTTTTTTATTTTTTTAATTCAATTATATTATCTGTGTGATAGAAAGATGGCATGACAATTTTAAATTAACATAATAATAAATTTAATTCCTAACATTTACACATTGTGTTAATTCAGTCACGATTTTCGAAAAATAACTTTCAGCTTTTATATGTATGTATTTTAATTTGATTTTGATTCTAAAAAATTCTAAAAATATTTATTTATCTTCTTCATTTCTCTCTTTTATTCTCCTTTCTTCTTACTCGTCTAAACCTAACTAGAAGTGAATCTATTAGCTCAAGAATTTACCATTGAACAAGACCATGATATTCAAGAATAAGTTTCATTTTAGATTCTTTTTTTTTTCTTAATTGAAAAAAGAACATAGGAGAGAAATTCAACTAATTTGGGAAGGAAACTTGTGAACTGAAGTTTTTTTTTTTTTTCCCAAACTTTTAACTTTTATTTTATTTCAAAAAAAAAATCAAAAAAGGTCAAGAAGTTTGTAAGATTTTAAAAAAAAGTTTAATCTTATCCATGTTTGAATTCTTTTTCTATTGATGCATGTAATATTCAATTGGTTGAAGAAGAGAAGTCAACAACCGAATCTTTATAAAAACCTAAATTTTGTACCAGAAATACTTGTTACTTAGAAGCAAAAGAAAATACGTTATTTATCTAACAATCAAGTATCTAATTATAGTCTACTAAGACACCAACTCATCTAAACCAAAATCCCATTTCACATACTTCGTTGGCTCATTTATTTTTTCTTTTTACTTTTTATTTTACAATTAACAATAAAAGGAAGGAAAAGAAAAACGAATGCAATTAAGGCCAACAAATGGACGTCTTTGCCCTACCTGCAACTATTGCCCATTCCTATGCCCCTTTTGACTATGTTTGAATTCCTCTGCCTTGAGCTTGTTAACTTGACTGTATGGAGAAGACTTTTAACGTCATTCATCGCCGGCTGTAGCTTCCGCCGGAGAATGTTTATCCATTTCCTATCCCCATTAATAACTTGGCCTTGTTCCAATCCTTTCTGATTCATCAATACAAGCATCCATTGAATTGACATCACTCTTGCTTACAGTCTAGATTCAGTCTCCATCCTTTTACAAATTAAGGTAGAACATCCCATGTCATCTCTTGCAATTACTGCACCACCAAGGCCATTATTCCTTCCTCCGTTGACTATCGCAAATGCAACTCTCCATCTCATCCTTCTGCCAACTTTATTTTTAAATAATAAAAGTATAAATATTTAATATCTCAGAATTAAAATATATAAATTAAAATTTATATTTCAAAACAGTACATAGATATTGGAATATCCAAACCAAAATGAAAATAAAGATAAATGTTGGGATAAAACGGTAAACGCAAAATATACTGAAGCTCAGGCTAAGAGGCCCAAAACCAAGTCACAAAATAAATAAAGCCCCCCATTGGGTGGTATCAGTTACCGAAAAGTGAAGAACGAACATCTCTCCCCCATTTTCCATAGTTTAGTTTTTGCAGCCACAACACAGCCAAAGAAAGAAGGAAATGGCGTCGAACGCGGCGGTTCCATTCTGGCGTGCAGCCGGCATGACTTATATAACTTACTCGAACATATGTGCCAACCTCGTTAGGAACTGCTTAAAGGAACCTTACAAGACTGAAGCCCTTAGTCGTGAGAAAGTTCATTTCTCCATCTCCAAGTGGACGGATGGAAAGCCTGAAAAGCCTAGTATGTTTCTCTTTTCCTTCTTCTTTATATGTTAGATCTGCGGTTTCTTCGCTGTCATTTCTGATTCATTTTATGTAATTTCGTTGCTGTTTTAACTTATTATATATATTTGAAATCTTTTTTATCTTGTTCGTCTGATTACTAATTCTTTTAGCTAAAACAGCACAAAAAACCCTAAATATTTTAAATTTGGATCTGTTTGGTTGATACTTTCTCTGATTTCTTCTTCAAATCGTGCCCTTTTGAACCAATGCAATGAAGGACGGTGTTTGCTATGTTTTGTTTGGTTAGGTTTTTTTGCAGCGTATTCATTCGTTCTTTGCATCTGCCAGATATGGTAGCTAATCTTTAGCCGCTCAGCTAGTATGTTGAAGACGTTCTGCCTTCCTAATTCTTTGTTTTCTGGAGTGCTTTCCCCGATTGAAATTAACTCTTTAGTTGACTTCGGCTTAAAATTCTTTAGGATAATGCTTGATGACTCAAAGCTCGTATCCAGCTGGTTTACATGACATAGCTAGCTGAAGCATGTTGGTCAGACCTAATTACATCAACTATGTTTGGCTTGCATGAATCCTTATGGAGTTTGATCAATCACTTGTGCCATTCGCTTCTAGTTTGATGCATTGGCCTACAGTTTTAAGTCTATAATGAGCAAGCCTACTTAGTATCCTTTACGTTATCTATTGGGATTAAATGGAGGGTATTATTTATTGAGTTTTTTTTTTTTTTCTTCTGTTGGTGAGAAAGAAAACCTCTGCAAATTATGCTTGATAGAAATGGTGAGATATTGAACTAGCTAGCTTCTATTGCTTAATATTAGATAAATAAAATAACTGGTGAAGTGACCTAGAAGCTTAAATCTTTTGTGGATGCTTATTGGTTTGGAATTCCCTTCAGTATAGGATGTTTAAAGTTATGAACTTTATGTTGGTTTGAATCCTGCATCATTTGCGTAATTCCTGCAAACTAAAACACACTTTCACGCTATTTGCTGTATGAGGTTGCATGATTTGCTCGGTTTCTGTATACTAACTTTTGCCCGTTGTGTTAATTTTCCTTGATAGACATTATTTTTATCAGTGTAATTGCAAAAATGTGAAGAAAAAAGTTCTGGTTTGATCAAACGACTTCTTTCTCGTAGTATTTAACTACACCTTCACTTGTCTTGAATCGTGACATATGTGAAATATGTGATTATATGCTGACATATGATTGAAAAGATGTGTAGAATACTTCCGTTATCTGGCGAAATTTGTTTGCGACATACAGGGATACAAGTGTCATTTATTGTCTTCACACTCTTTGGTCATTCCTTCTATATTTTTTTTATCCATTTTCAGAATAACGTTTCGTTGATATCATTATTTTCCATTAATGAAATGTATTCTGATGACATCTTGTTGGTTTAATATCAGCTCTCCGCTCAGACTCACATGAAGAATGAGATGCAAGTTTGGTCATGGAAGTTTCGAAACTGGAAGGATTTTAAATTTTTTTTAGTAATTTCTGTTATGTCTGAAACATAAGAACAGATTTCAGGCTGAGATGATGTTGCACATCCTAATAATAATGTACTTTGTGACTTGACTGACGTTGACCCTTCACGGGATGTTCATGGGTTATCAAGTATTGTTGTCAAAGTATTTTAAGCTGCACCTTTCAAACAAAACATAGTCTCGTTTTAGTGGTTTGATTGTTTGTATGATTTCCTTGAATTTTGGTGGAAATGCATGCCCAAGTTGCTGTGTCTGATTAACAATTTAAGCCATCTAATAGGGGTCCCGTTAAGCTTGCTGATTGATATGAACAAAAGGCTGAAATTAGCATGTTATCTATACCTGTAGTTTAAAATATTCCAAACGTCGTTTTATTTTCCTGACATTTGGGTTTCGCAATCTAAAAAAAAAGTCGTGGCAAGCTATCGTTGAAGCTACCTCCACTCATGTCTAATCACTAATGACATCTGTGTGAAAATGGCACTTATACTAAGTAGGATACAATTTCTTTGTTCTTTTTTTGATTCACCGTTTCGTTTATTTTCCTGCTCTTCTTTAACTAGCTCGGTGGGTTTCCTTTTCTCGTTTCAGTAAACTCTTTTCTTTTCTCTTTTTCTTTTTTAGATTTTCATTCTTGATTTTTTGGATTGTCCCACGGTTTAACCTTATTGTGGTAGAGGTATGTTTCTGTTTTCGCTATGGTTTATTATATAATGTGGGTGTCGTATTGGTGACAAAACCAATTGCATAGTTATAAAAAGTTGTTTTTGATGTTCGGAGAATTTGCTCTATTCTATGATAAAACTCACTCAACTTTGATGTAGCTGATAAAATAGTCATTTTGATTTCAATTCAGTCACTCAACTTTTAAAAAATAAGAAATTAGTCTTTTTAATCTTTTTCCGTTACAAATGTAATGAAAAAGTGACATGACATCTTACTGTGTAAACGGTTCCAATTTAAATCCTTAGTTGGGCTGGACAGTAAAAGAAAAAGAAGGAAAGAAGAAGAAGAAGAAAGAAGAAAAAACTTCTAGAGTGGTTTAGCAGCAACATGAGGTTGTGGATCGTGGGGACAGTGGTGAGGTAAGCTTTACAAAGAACAGTTCCAGTGACGAGAATGGTTGAGAGCTTTTTTTCATCCGGCCAAATGCACCATCTCATCTCAGGTCATCTCAATTTCTTCTTCTTCTTTTACTTGTTAACTAGCCATATCGATAGCTCGGATCGTAGAGTATTCGTACCAGATGCTTTAGACGTAGAATTTGTCATGGTTTAGGGATAAAATGGTGCGGTTGTTGCTATCGCAGTCAAGTTCGAACCAATGGCGCCACATTTGGGAGGTTGGGTTGGTATTTGAAAAGGGTAGCTCATTTGTAACATTTTCACAAGCAATTAGGTTGCAATATGTGTTTCTAGTTTTGGCGACATAAGATTGAAAGTTGTGGTTTGGCGACACACAAATGGCAGACACGAGGGCATAGATTGGTAGTTATGGTTTTGGATTTTGGCATGACAGAATATAGATGGGGAGAGATTGGAAGATAGAGGAGACAAAAGAGTTCGATGATAAAGTGAAGCATATCACCATATTTGAAAACAAATATTGTTGGATGGAGAAAAAGAAGAATAAACATATTGGGTCATTTAAAATTTCACTCAACTTTACCTCATCTAATGTGGCAACTTAACTGGTCATATCAGTTAATTAATTGGCCACGTTAGCGGTCCTGTTAAGTTTGTGACAGAAAACGTTAATTAGTGGTCGATTTGTCACTTTTTGATAACGTTATTGGTTAGATTTGTTATTTTTCTAAAATTAAATGACTGAAATGAAATTAAAGTGATTTTTTTATTAACTGTATTAAAGTTGAGTGACTGTTGGTGTAATTTATCCTAATTAATATTTTATGTTATTTATTTTATGTGAATTCTTTTATATAATTTTCTTATCTATATGAGATTGGGATTATTTTTACTTTGAAATATTTTAGATTTCAATTTAATATATAAAAAAAATGGTTTTGGCTTACATTCACGATTTCTCATTTGGAAATTAAGCAAAAGCTAAACCCAGTATCTATTATATAAAACGAAGGCCTAAGGCCTTTCCTTCTTTGACAGTTGTTCAAGACTTTTCTTTTTAATTGTAAACATAAAATGGTTAACTTCAACTCTAATATTTTTATTTTATTTAGATTACATAAAAGTTTAAATTTTGTTTTTGATCCCTATACTTTTTTTAGAATTTAAGATTTAATTTTTATATTATATTATATTATATTTATATAATTTGGTACCTTAATATTTATAATTTCATTAGCTATTTGTATAATGTCATCACACGAGTAAAATTTTAATATTTTTAATATTGATTTTTCTATTTTGTTAAAGTTTAGGAAGTCTATATTAATAATTTTGTTAAATTAGGTACTTTACATGGTTGTTTTTGAATAGGCTTTAATGTTAGTTTATAGATTATTAACTTTAGTTGTTAAAACAAACATGTTTTGTTAAGTGATTTTTGGTGAAATTGTACTTAGGGAGTTATTTGTGAAAATAGTAAAATTTCATGGTAAAATTACGAAATGATGATTTAAGTGGGTTGATATGAGTCCCTAAGAAACTTGGCTAGCTTGTATGGAGGATTAAAATGGTTAATTTTCAAGTTACGAGCTTAAGGACTAAACTGTGAAAATTTAAAGTATTATGGGTAACTTCATAGTTTTATATAAATATGAAATATGGATTGAATTGAATACTTGAAGTACTTAATTGAATGAAATTATCTATCTAGATCAAGAGAAACAACAATCAGACTTAAATTGGGGAAAAACTAAAGCTTTGGACTAGATTTCAACTCAACTATTACGACCATAGCTACCAAGGTAAGTTCGTATGAATTATGATCATATTAATGTTAACTAAATTGATTATTTACTATGTTGTGTTAATATAAACGGATTTGAAATTGTATATGTATCGATGTATGAATAATTGACGGATAACGAATCATGTTTGAACCTTAAGAGTTCTAATGATATGAATAACATGTCATTAGGGATTTCATGTTTTGGGCGCATGAATGTCCTGTTAATGGTTGAGGTCCTGCATTTATTATGGATTCTCTACAACTCGTGTGAGCAGCATCGTATAACTAATATTTCGACCTACAGCTCGTGTAAGCAGGCCCATTTCACAGCTTGTGTGAGCAGACCCATTTTACAACTCGTGTAAGCACCATTGAAAATGAAAGGTTACGGTTATATAGAAAGGCATAATATGTGTGAGCATTCTCGAGTATCCGATGTAATTTTAGATGGTTCAACGGGTAAGTAACAGAAATGGCATGGTAAGCATACAATTGAAACGGTTCATGATATTATGATAAAGTTGATGAGTTAAATAATGTGCATATGAAATCTACTTATGATATGATTGAACTCATATGTATCACGGATGAACCTACTAACTTGTGAGTTTGATGGTGCTTGTATAGGCTTTTACTAAGCTTACGGTCTTGGTAATGACATTATGCATATTTTATAGTTTGTACTAAGGAAATGATAAGTTATGTTTGAGTTTATACGAGCTTACTAAGCACTCGTTGCTTACATAGTTACTTTTCTTTTTTTATAGATTATCAGATGCTCGTTCGGTTGAAAGCTTATCAGGGATCAATCACACTATCCAACAATCATTTCGGTAGTTTTTGTGTATTTTGGCCAATGTTATAAATGGCATGCATAGGATCTTTTGTAATGGTATTTTTTGAATGTGTAATGGATGTTTTGGTATGCATATGCTTTGAATATTATGTTTGGTTTGATGAACTTTAATGTCTTATCAAGTTAGGTCATTTTGGCCACTTTTAAGTGCTTGTATACAATATCCTTTTGGTATGTTTGTGATGGCATGTAAATGGTCATGTGTGATATCAATTAGTAGATAAAAGAATTAGGTTCTATACTTGAAATATGGTTATGTTGCTTTAAATTGATCAATGATTTTTTTGACACAAATGTGGTGCCTTTGAATGCATATTGGTTACATGAATTAGGATGTTTGAAATGGTATGTTTTTAAGTGTTTTGATTCATGTTTGGTTAGATGTGTTTTGGTTTTGAATTGGCTTCAAATTAGGGTCAATTTATATATCACGTAGCCTGGGACACGGGTTGCCCTATGTCACGCAGCCTACTTACATGGTTTTGTGTCATTTTTTAAAATTCTTAGTGTATTAAGTCAGTGAGCTACACGGCCTGCGACACGACCATGTGTCACAAATTAGAAAGTTACACGGTCTAGCACACTGTGAGTGACACAGCCATGTGACCCAACTCAGTGAGTTACACAGGTGGAGACACGAGCTGGGACACAACCGTGTGTCCATATTTTCAATTGTTACACAGCCTGTGGTGTGACAGCCCTATTTAAACCCTAGTCAGAAAGTGGTTTTGGGACCGCTAAACCGAATCATAAAAATATTTGAATATATTATTTCATGTCTATTATATGTGCAAATTCATGTGTGAAATTTGAATGTTTTAATTTTTGCCAATTTGAGTGTGTTTCTAAATAAAAAGGATTTATGTGAAAAGATAGGAAAATAGGTGTGGCTAAATTCAAGAGAGAAATGATAGAATGTTGTAAAATAAGTGGATTTGCATGACAAATTTCCCACTTTAACTTTAGTGGCCGGCCATGCTAATGATTTAGTTAATATCATTGTATTTTATATTGAAAAATAAGTCTTAGTGGAGTGTATTATATTATAGTTTAATAAAATAATAAAAAAATGTGGTGAAAAGAACAAGGAAGACTACTTGTTCTTCAATTTGCCGAAATTGAATTAGAAAAAGGGGAGGAGAAAAGGATAAGGCATTCGGCTATAATTCTAGCTTGAATCAAGGTATGTTCATACTAATTTTTGGTAAATTGTTTATGAAATTGAGTTGGTTATTAAATCATTGACATGGCCTATGCGTTGGATTTCTTTTGATTATGTGAGGGTTGATGCATTCGGCCATGAGGGGAAGATATTAAAATGTTGATAAGTTTGGATGTTTGATGTTATAAATGGTTGGATGAGTGTTTAATTTGTTAAATGATGCTTATATCCATGTGTTCTTAAGTTATAAGTTTAAAATGTGGGAGAGGGTGCTTTATGTGATTCAAATGGTTGAGAGGGGTTTCGGCTAAGGTTCTTTGCATAAAGAAGTAGTGTTGAATGTTTAAATGTTAATTGAATAGCTAGGAAATGAGTTGCAGCTTAGTAATTTTGTGTTAAAATTTAATTTTAGAACCTATGTGACATTCGGTTATGAGGTTTTGTGTGTTCTAATTGTGGTATTTGATGTTTCGTTTATAATCTTGTGATATGTTTAAAGTCTAGATGAACCAATGGTTGTTAATGGAGTAGAAGACTAATCGGCTAAGAAAGTTTATGAATGAAAAATTTATGTGTTAATAAGTTGTAATTTTCAAGTGTGAACATTTGTGCATTTCGCATAGACATATATTTATATATATATATATATATATATATATTCAGCCTTGGTATAAATGTATTGCTTGGTTGAAATTTAGATGTTAAAACATTTGTACAAATATATGTACTTTGCCGAATGTAGTTGTAGGAAGAAAATGGTGAATCGTTCTTTAGAAATCAAGAAACTCCTTGTTGAAATGATCTATCAACTCGGTCAATTATGGGATGAATTTAAAATAATTGTTAAATTGAGTCTTCAAAATAGTGAATTTAGTGTTAAAGGAGGGATTCAAGTTGAATAAATGTGATATGTTTTATTAAGGGGCTTTAGTATAATAAGTGCTATTAAGGCCGAATGATGTCTTGGTGAAAGAGATGAGTAATTTTTGTGACTTAAAATAGTAGTAAGCATGACTAAAATTTTGTGAGAATTGTATACATATATATATATATATATATATATATATATAAATTTTGTGTGTGTGTGTGTTTTGTTAACCTTAAGGAACATTCGGCTATGAGCCTTTATAATGGGATTTTGATGAGTGAAATTTTGTATACCTAGCTCAAGAGCATAGAGGGACAACATCGGATAAAGGGAAAGCTAAGGTGACGGAATAGCCGACCCGTAATTATTCAGAAAAGCTCGAGGTAAGTTTTAAGTAGTGAAACTTAGCATATGAATTGATTAAATGATGTACATATCTAGTTATACATATGGATGATATGTGGAGGCAAGTTGATTTGGTTGATATAAAGTAAACAGTGGAAATGGTTATATAGCCGAAAGCTCCTTCATAATAGATATTTCGATAATCATTTTGATAGGTGATATGCATATGTGCTATTAGGCTAAGCATTTAGCGAAAAATGTTATGCTATGTGCTAATATGTAAATGAGACATGTGAATGTTAATTAGAATTGAATGTGTGAAAAGTATACTCGATGGATCCAAATGCATAGAATTTCAGTGTTAAATCCGGGTTAAGTCCCGAAGGGCATTCATGCCGGAGATGAATCCGGGCTAAGCCCGAAGGGTATTCGTACCAGAGTTGTATCCAGGTTGAGTCCTGAAGGGCATTTGTGCCAGTGTTAAATCCGGGTCAAATCCCGAAGAGCCTTAGGGCTAGTGTTAAAATCCGGGCTAAGCCTGAAGGCATTTATGCTGGGAAATATGCAATTGTCGGCCCTAACAATTGTAACTAATGAGCTTATTACCTTAAATTAGCCAGGTATATGCCGTATACAATTTGTGAACTAGCTTCTATTAAATTATGATTTATCAATTGGGTAATATCGTTTCTGGCCATAGTTTAGAAAAGTATAAAGGCATGTGGTTTATTTATTATACATGAAATTCGGTTCATGTGGAAATGTGTTAAGTTGGTATTGAACATGTAAGTATGTTTTGGTTGAAACATGTAAGTACATGTGATTATGCATTTGGTAATAATTCAACTTTGTGATAGATTTGGATGTGTTTGATCGAATGTTGGAGCTTGTTTGAAGTGATGAAATCATCTATAAGATTCGAAATTTTGTTAAAGAAAATTTTTGGACATGTACGCACAATAATGGTAAACCTAGCCTTGGTTACTTTTGGCTAAAGATTGAAATAAATAAGTATTGGGTTTACTATGCTTTAATCTTTTAAATAAATTTTATTGTTTAAACTTACTAAGCATATGAATGCTTACTCTGTTGCTCTTAATCCTCTGTTTTATAGATCTTGTTCGTTAGCTACGGTCTCGGAAACCTCTCGATCAAAGTCATCCTCACTATTTACGTCCTTTCGGTACTTTTAGTATCTAAACTTTGAAAATGGCATGTATAGGCTTAACTTTTGTTATTAAACAATTATCATTTTGATGGTGTAATTAAGTTTAGCCATGCGAAAATGGCTTACCTAAATACCCTAAACTTACATCTATGGTTTAAAACGTGATTTCGTTGATAGTAGATGGAAGTGTAAGCTTTGTGTATTCGATTATTAGCACTTAAAGTATTATATATTTTGAAATTTATGTGTTGAAAAGCATGCATGGCCTGAATGTGTATAAGATAAATAAATGTCAAATTCTTGGAATTGAATATGTCTATTTGGTAAGTACTTATAGATTGAATGGTACTTATTTGAAAATTTGTTAATGTGAATTGATAATATGAATGTGGAATCATGAGTAAAATTGGTTTAGTTTAAAGTTGCATAGGTGATGATTACTCATGAAAGTATGTGATATTTAGATGAGTTCATTCGACACTACTTGTTTAAAGATTTGGTATGTTGGCATGATATGTTGCACCTTGATTGATTTGTGGACATTCGGTTAAGTTTTGGTATTGTTACCACATGAAGTTAATACCCTTTTCATTCTCTTTTAAAACCATTGCAATTGCCACATTTGTTCAAAAAACGAGTTCTATTTGAATTTAAAAATTGTAATTAAATTTTGTGCTTAAGGAAATGCCTCATAATCCTCCTGCGATGGGTACGGGTTAGGGGTGTTACATGTGGCATGTTATTATAAGGCAATTTAAGCCTCCAATGCAAATGGCTCGTTGCAATAGAAGAAGAGATGGAATAACTTCAAAAGAATGATACTTGGAGGCTAGTTAAACAACCTATCGGTAAAATAATCGTTGGTTGCAAATAGGTGTTTAAAAAGAAAGAAGGAAAAATTGATTGCAATGGGCTACAATTAAGTGGAAAGAGTTGATTTTCATGATGTTTTCTCTCCCGTTGTGAAACATATGTCCATTCGAGCGTTTTTGGCCCTTGTTGCATCAAATAATCTTGAGTTTAGTAGTCAGATGTAAAAAAATACTTTTGTTCATGGTAACATTGAGGAAGATATCTATATGCAACAATCAGAAGGCTTCAAATTTAAAAGTAAATAATATCATGTTTGTCTCTTACAAAAGTCTTTATTCTTAAAGTAAGTATGACAGTTGTGTTTATCTACAATGTCTTGATGATGGTTTTTTCTTATATATTTGTTGTTTTATGTTGATGATATGTTAATTGCAGCTAAGAATCCATCTGAAATTGATCGTCTTAAAACCATGTTTAACTCTAATTTTGAGATGAAAGATTTAGGTGCAGTAAAGAAAATTTTGGGGATGTAAAACTTGAGAGATAAGACATTCCAATAACTTATTTTTATCGCAACAAAGGTACATCAAGAAAATCCTTGAGCGATTTAAGATGCAAGATGCAAAACTAGTAAGTACTCCTTTAATTGCAGACTTTAAACTCTCAATTTCAAATTCCCCATAGAATGAAGAAGACGAAAGGTACATGTTAAAAGTACCTTATTCAAGCACAGTTGGAAGTTTGATATATGCAATGGTATGCACCCGTCCTAATATTTCAGATGTTGTTTTTTGTTGTTAGCCGATATATGGCCAATCCTGGTAAGTTACACTTGCATGCAGTTAACTAGCTTTTTAGATATTTATAAGATACTTCTAACATGTGCTTAGAATTTGGATGAACTCAAAAGGATTTAGTCGGATATGTTTATTTTGATTATGCATGAGACTTAGATCGAATAAGGCCTCTCACAGGTTACCTATTTGCTTTTTGGAATTGTGTCATTAGTTGGAAAACGACACTTCAAGCTACAGTGGCTTTTTCGACTACTAAATCAGAATACATGGCAATTACAAAAGCAATAAAAGAAGCCATTTGGTTAAGAGGCCTGTTTAATGAACTGGTAAGTGCAAAAAGGGCAAATGTCGTATATTGTGATAGTCAAAATGCCATACATCTCACCAAAGATCAAATGCATCATGAGAAAAAAAAAGCACATAGACATTCGTTATCATTTTATTCGAGAGGTGTTCATTCAAGGGGATATTCAGGTTCTTAAAGTTGTCACAAAACACAATCCGGTTGACATGTTGACAAAGAGCCTCCAGTTTTAAAGTTCAAGCATTGCTTGGGCTTGGTAAATATCCGACGAAGAATCAGTTAAGCTCATAACATGGCTCGGCAAGGGAGTTGGTCCAAATACTAGTCAAGGTGGAGATTTGTGGGAGAATACCTCTTATTTTAACCAAAATTTATTTTGGCTTTTCTTCTCCTAGTTAAACTCTATTTTTAGTTTCCCACGTAAACTTTAATTAACCTAGAGTTGTTGTAGTCATATATGCTACGAATTTTAACGTATAAATAGACCTTAGCTTCTCTAGGTTTTACATAACAAAAATATTTAGATTGCGAGAATTTTGTTCTTTGTTTCGAAGGGTTTTTCTTGTGGGGCTTCGGGTTTTCTTTTAATTCTCTCCATCTTTTATACTCTTATTTATTATAGTAAAATCTTCTTTTGCCCGTGATTTTTATCCTCTTTTGAGGAGTTTTTCCACTTAAAAATTTGCGTGTTCGATCTTTCCAATTTTTTTTCTTCACTTTATTCATTGTTAATCTGTTTTTTTCCCTACATTTTGTATTTAATCTTTCAACACTCAATTCATCGGTGTGCATCAATTTATAGTAAATCAAAATATAGAATTGTAAAGGTTGGAACAATATGTTCTAGCTGAAAATAAAGTATTTAATAAAGTATTTTTTTACAATGAGTTTATGAAACTTATTAATTAGCATTTTATATAATTGATGAATATATTATATTTTAAAATTATTAATAAATATTTTATATTTAAGAATTAATTAATTTCATTTGATATTTTAAAAAAATATATATTAAATAATTTATTTTAAATAACAATAAATTAGAACGATATATCGAAAGAAATCAACATTTTTAAAATCAACATTTCGATAAAAATAGTGGCTATCCATGCCATGGTGATTACTTTAATCTTATTTTTAACATGCTTTTATATTTTTTTAAAATTACCTTTCATGAATTCTGCATTTTTATCATTTAAACGATTAATATATAAAAATTACAAACTTAATATTATATATGCTAGACTTTTTATAAAAAAAAAAAAAAAATCTTGTACTTTGTAAGAGTGTTGATGATTATTTTTTCAACTGTTTAAAGTTATTGTTAACTTTGTGAGAGTTAATAATGATCTAACAATACAAGACAGAACTAATATTTTCTTCACATGGAATGGGACCCAAATTAAGGTCTAGGTAACATGTTTCTGTGTTATTTATTGTTTTATTAAATTAATATTTGATATATTTTTATTTTGTAAATAATTTTGAAAAAATAATTATATAATTTTAATATTTTATTATATTTTTATAAAACTTCTGATCTTATTTAAAATTTTCACTGAGGTACTAAATATTTTCCCATATTTTATTATGGAAAGATAAATTTATGAATGAGATTGATTTTGTTCCTAACGTCACGTGATATTGTAGCCACGCTCGATTCTCTAACTTCAATATCATATTTTTATTTTTCATTTTTTATTCTCTAATTGTTATAATAGATTTTTGTTGCTGGCGAAAGCTTATATATAAATTAATATCTTTTTCACTTTTTTCAATATTTCATTGGTAGCTGAGAAGATTCAGGATTGTATAAATCGTTCTGATTAATTATAAAAGAACAGCTAAACTTTTATTATTTTTAATTTATTAAATTATAATATATTTAGGATAGTGGAAATACAGTTGACCATGTTCTGGCTAAACAAGGTTTAGCGATGGAGGAATAGGCTTGGCGTTTGGGTGTGTTTTAGCTTTAGTTGATGCTGATGAGATGTAATCAACTGTAAGCATTTTAATATTTTCAAATGAACCGACATTTTACTAAGAAGGAATAATGTCTATTTTAGTCCCTGAGTTTATCAATAAGGATGAAAAAAAATCGAATTCGACTGCTTCTAACCCAGCTCGAAATGTTAGGGTCGAAATATTTCAGAAAATTAAGATCGATAAAAAGAATCATGTTTTCATGGATTAAAAATCACATGTTAAGGTTAGAAAATATTTATCTTACTGAAAAAATATAGATTAAATAGAGAAATCAACGAAAACAAAACTCTTCTACTCTTTCAAAATTCCAACCTCAACTATATTGAATCATATTTTTTTTATTATTCTAACATTGATCCTACTAATTTTATTAACCTTACAAATTAGTTCATAAGTCTTAATTACTAACCTCAAATTTAACCTCTCAATAATTCTTACTAATGTCGAATTGATGTCCATGAAACTAACTAAAAATTTGATTAAGGCAAATGCATCTATCAATTAATAGTATAGCTACAGTAAATCAAGATATCGTTCCACGAAGACTAAAAGTACCAATAATTGCCCTTTTTCTATTATTTAACTGATAAATTTGAGTTATTAATTAAAAACTAAAATTAACTAAATTAATTAACTACGAACACGATAAAAAATAAATAAGGAAAATAAACGATTAACAACTAAGAAGTGAAACAATACCTAGAAAAGAATTCACCTAAAATTCATTTGTCATTATCAATCTAAATTGTCTAATTTATTTACTTAGTATATTGATTCATAGAAATCCTAAATTATGTTAATATATTTTTCGAGAGTAAGAGCAACTGACTCTATATTGATTAATTGAAATTCTTTTCTAATTAAAACTCCTATTATCACATTAACTCGATCTATGTATTTCCTTGTTAGATTTGACTTTAATCCGGTAGATGCCCCTATTAGATTTGACATCTATGCACCTCCACTCAATGACGCAATATCTACTCTTAAACAGGGTTCATTCATTCTCTGATTTAAGCATGTCAAACATTGATCAACAATTTAGAAATATCAAACCAATAATGAAGCACACATAATTAAGAACAATATTCAAATATTTATTGCGTAAAATAAAAATCAAACGACAGAATCATCATAGAGTTCATTTCCTCTATGTATTTAGAAATTTAGTTAATGTTTGCAAATAAAAACAATCAAGAAACAATATAACCGAAAGAAACAAAGAAACTCATGATAACCTACTAATAAATTAACTGTTCAATCTTGATAGAAATCTACTTCAGAGTCGGCTTTAATGGTGTTTTTCAAGTTGTTTTCTTTAGTATTCTATGATGACGCACTCCCATCCTCTTATTTTTGTCATATATAGTCTTAGAATGCCCGAAAAACCTAAAAAGTATGTTTTTGGGAAGTTTGGTGTGCAATCTCATGTAAATGACTCAGTCATGTAGAAGAGGTTAGCCCATGTAGCTCTTGTAGGTCACTCTGATTTTCACTCGTTTTTCCACTCCTTTTGCTCCCAAATAGTATCTTAAATATAAAAACATGAATTTAAAGTATTAGGAGAATAAAATTCAACATTAACATCAAATAATCACCCAAAATCGTATTAAAAATATGATTAAAACATGTTTTTTAACACTTATCACGAATGGTTAATTAATAAAAATTGCACCCAAGATCACTCCACCTATACTTCATTCAATAAATAATTTGTTTTAATAAATATATACTTTACATAGAAATTTTATTTAACATTAACATCATTGTGCGACATAATTTAGTTGAAAAAATATTCATGTCATGTTTTAATTATTCTCTCAATATTATTTTATGTTTTATCCCATTTTATATTATACTTTATATAATTTGCCCAGATTATTTGTTTTTAACTTTAAATTTATTCACTTAAGATATTAATCTTTTCAAAATATATTTAAGTAATTTTCATAGTCATTTAATTTAGAGAGAAAATTTTTATTATTGTATTATATTTTTTAAATGATTTACGTGTTATTATTTTATTAGATTTTAAAATGATTTACTTTGATTTGTAGGTCAATTTAAGATTTATTTCTATAAAAAAGATTTTAAAAATAAAATTATATAATAATAAATTTTACAGTAATTATTAAACTCGTGCAAATTTTTTAAATTTAAATAATTTTAAAAACAAAAAATTATTATAAAGATATTTATTATATGGGTAAGGATCAAATGAACAAAACTATAGATATTGACTTTTACGTTTTTTATAACTGCCACTCCAACTACTTGGTTGGAAAATACCAAAAAAAAAAATCTAAGATTCGATTACTTACTTAACAAAAAAAATTGAATCATTCATAGCAAGATAAATTTGTATTTTTAATATATTTTTAATTAATTATCAAATAAAATGTTATTAAATTTAGAACTTTCTTGTTAGGAATGAAATTGATGTACTGAATTCAAATTCTTACAAAAAGGAGCTAAATTGGAACAAAAAGTAAAGAGAAGAGCTTGATTGAAAGATTAAAGATTCAAGGATGACTGGAAAAATATTGAAGGGTTGAAGATTTCTTTTAAAAAGTGGCTGGATAAAAATTGAAAGATTTTTGATATTATTATAACTCTGTAATGAGTTTAAATTTAGTCTTTAATTTAAATTTGATTTTTAAATTTTGAATTATTTAGTAATAATATTTAGGAATATTTAGTGATAATATATAGAAAAAATCTAGCACTTCCTGTGCAGCGTGTTTAACTAGAAAAAACCAGTTGAATTCCATCAACGGAGATAGATATCGAATTTAAACAACCCATAGGGTTGAAACTATTAATTCGAGTTGGGCTTTTGAGATCGTAAGGCTGTCGAAATCTTAAATTGCCAACATGTGTATCGCAGTTAGAAATTTGGCAAAAGTCAATTTGCAGGTCGTAACAAGATCGACTACATAATAAAAAGTTGGCCTACATCGAGGCTAAGGCTAAGGCTAAGGCTAAGCTTATTGCTTGGAAGGGAAGATCTATTTACTATTCTATACTGCTATTTATTGATATTTTGTAGTAAGAATTTATATTTACAGGTCGTAAGAATTTTTATATAATGTATTTTAAAAAATATAATAATTTATTCTATAAAAAATTATAAAAATTTAAATATAATTACAACTGATTTAGAGTTTGTACCATTATTTAAAATTATTTCATAATAATATTTTATAATTAAATTTAAATGATTTTTATATATAATTGAATTACATTAAGTTAAAAATACTTGTTCAAATTTGATTTAATATAGATTAAAAAAATAGTTCAAAAGTTGGAGAGATTTTATTACTATTCACAAGATAAATAATACATTTTTGAATTTTTGGAACCATTTATATTTTTCATAATTTTATTTTTTAAATTTTAAATAGTTTTTTAATAGTTTTTGAATTTATTTTATTAAAATTATAAATAAACTTTTTAACCTTTTTATAATTGCCCATCAACAAAAGAATTAGACTGAAGGAATATGATTTTTTTTTTAATATTAATTTCATGAAGATTTTTATCATATCTCATAGTGTGACCCAACTTTTAATACAAGGATAGTATACTTAGAATCCTCATTCTTTTACTCTGACAAGTTTTTTTTGACTGGATCTTCGCCTAATGTATGATCAGGTTGGATTTCTCTCCTTGAGACGATGTTGGATATATAGATTGCAAGCTATCCAAACAGTCGTCCAACACCTACGATCAGGATCAATTTGTTAGATATTTTGTCGGCAAAAAATAAAAAAAAGAAGAAGAAAAGAAAACGCGGCAAATCTTCCCAGTTGTCCAGAGTTATCCACTACTCTTTCCCACATCCCATGCCTGTCTGTCACATTGAGCGTCTCAGCAGTCAGCAATGCCAACGCTTATGCACATGAATCCATCACTGTCACTGTCACTGTCACTCTCACTCTCTCTTCTCTTCAGCCTTAATTCCTCTTTCCTATAAAACCTAAAACTCTTAAAGTCGAGCTCAAATCTAAAAATATCCAGATTAAAACAAAAATAAATGAAGATCTTCTTCCTTTTTCTCTTGTTTTGTTTCTTTACTTCGTTGTTTAACTCTTGTTTCGCGGGCAATGTTACCTATGACCGCCGCTCTCTCATCATTGATGGCCAACGCAAGCTTCTCATTTCCGCTGCCATTCATTACCCCCGCAGCGTTCCTGCTGTAAGGCGGTTTCTTTTTCACTTTTATTTTACATACTTTACTCTTTCTAAAATGGCACAACCAATTTGCCAAATTTCTAATGGGATTTGATTCGTTCTTTTTGTTTTTAATTTCGTTTGGCTAGTTCTGGTGCACATTTGCATTTTACTACACTTTTTCCCATTCACTTTACTTAATACAAAGCTTCATTTCAATGCGGAAGTCATGTAATTGATGCGGTGTCACAATCTCTTCAACGATGCGAAGATTTTCCTAATCAACTTTCTTCATCCAATTTTGCTTCTTTCTCAGTTTAAGCAATTCACCTATTACTTGTTTATCCATTTTAATGGTTGCTTTGGAATGTACATTCTGAATTTTCATAAGCTTAATCTTTAACTGTAATGTGGCAGATGTGGCCAGGGCTGGTTCAAACAGCAAAGGAAGGAGGGGTTGATGTCATTGAATCTTACGTATTTTGGAATGGACATGAGCTTTCTCCAGGAAAAGTGAGTTTTCCAAATCCGTTGCATTGGTTTGTTGGACGAATACTGCTCAAAATGTGACGTACTTTTTGTCGACGAAGCTCAAAGCTTCTGACCTTTGATTGTTAATTTGCAGTACAATTTTGAAGGGCGATACGATCTAGTCAAATTTGTAAAGATTGTTCAGCAAGCCGGGATGTATATGATACTTCGAATTGGCCCCTTTGTAGCTGCTGAATGGAATTTTGGGTGTGTTTACATTTTTATCCTAGATTTTAAAATGATGATGCTTGATGCCTGAAGCCACTGAATTAAACATATATTGATTTGATTATATTAAAGCATCAAGGAGCTATGCGTTCCTTGCTTGGATTAAATAAAATGTGTTTAATACAGGGGCGTACCTGCCTGGTTGCACTATGTCCCCGGAACTGTGTTTCGAACTGATAATGAACCCTTCAAGGTGAGAATTTGGATCTGTTGTTGTTCTAGTTTAGGGAATTGGCCCCTGTAGTTATCTCTACGTTTATTGTTAAACTGTTAATTTCGTGCTTTACTGCTAACTTATTGAGTTGGTTGTTTTTTGTGGCTTAGTATTACATGCGGAATTTCACAACATTCATAGTGAACCTCATGAAGCAGGAGAAGCTTTTTGCACCGCAAGGAGGTCCAATCATCCTGGCCCAGGCAAGTAGAATACTGAACTTGGAAGTGGCCTTTGAGAAATTTTCCTTTTCTGAACCTGCTGGTCTGAGCTGTGCATTAACATGTGCTCCAGCCCCCTCCTTTATTTTTCTTTTTATTACTTTCTGTTACATCTTTAATCACGATTAGCATGTATTAGTTTCAAATTTGTTGATCATGCATATTTGATTGGCTATGATGGGTGCATTGAAATATCATGGACAAAATAAAAATGTAGGGAGCCAATTCTTTCAAGCATGATAAAATTACAAGTTGATTAAGTTCGGTATCTTGTCTATGCCCCTACATTTGATGAGGAGTGTTATGTGGTTACAAAACAGTTTTGGGGTATGCTGGGCACATTATATGACACAGGTCTCTCCACCTACAGAAGATTTGTTTTAGGTGGGATGCTCTCTTAAAATTTACCCTGCATGATAGGTATTATGCTTACATCTGAGGGTATGACGTGGTGATAAGTTGATTAAATTTGTGCTATCATAGTGACTAATGGTTTGAGAAATTCGTTACTTGAGCAATAGAGAGGTTGTTAACTTTTGTTAACATTCATTTTCGTTTGTTCCATTTGAATAGAAAATCTATACATGGAGGGTCCTCTCCTCTAATCCTTTGACTCTAAGAGATGCTATGCTATGGCTTGAAATCCTTGAATTGTACTTTGTTCTTTTTTGAGGTCACATTTTCATTTAAAAGTACAAATTCTAATTGCAATAAAATAACTTTCGAATTTCAATGTAAATCATGTAGTAATTTATGGAAGAAATCAATAAACAGACCAAACAAAGAATAAATAAAGAAAACAGAACCAACATAAAGTCGAACTAAAACATGTAGTGGACTTGAACTTGGGACATAAACATTCTAGGACTTCTTCCTCACCATTGGGACGATTTGGTTATCAATGAAACAATTCATTTTGCTGTTTCCATCCTTGAGTTAACGTGAAAGGAACAAGTATAATAACTCTAGGGGCATCTTCACAATTTTTACATTTTTGAAATTGTAAATCGAAGATACTATTGTGAGTTTTTTGAATCTAACCATATCAATTATGACTTGTTTACTTAGAATGGTACGTTTCTTAGAAGAATATCCACTTTCTCAAGAAGTTGAGTTCGTTTAGATCACGTATGGTGTATGTTTTCCTTGAATAGATGTGTGAAAACATTTAAGTGAATTCATGAGATATTATTGAAAACAATACTGGATAGCAGTCAACTTTCTAGTTATGCAGCCTGGGTTGATGTAAAGTTAGTGCTGATATATTGAAAGATTGACATATCAATAGTTCTTACCATAGAAAGAAGAATGCTGCATTAGTTTATGCTCATTTCTTTGCCTTTTCAATTTCAATTCCGCTTCTTGCTTGAAGCATCTTTTTATTATTTTTTCAATCAATTGATGTGCTCCCGGTTCATAGCAATTGCTGTCAGTGTACATTAAACATCGTCCTCTTAACTGCAGGTTGAAAATGAATATGGATATTACGAAAAATTTTATGGAGAAGGGGCAAAGCGTTATGTTACATGGGCTGCTAGAATGGCAGTTTCTCAGAATATTGGAGTACCTTGGATAATGTGTCAACAAGATGATGCTCCTGACCCTGTGGTGAGGTTTTTTTTCACTTTTAATTTTTTCTTTCTAATGACAGATTCAGTCTTTATCCCTATTTTCTCTATCCATCAATCCGTTCATCCATTTTCACTTTCACATTATCACTTTAACTTAAATTTTCTGCCAAATGAATACAAATGAAGTATGATTCCTTCTGTTTGCATGTGTCCAATGTGTGCCATACTTTTTCTTCTATTATATTTTAATATAAAATTCAGTCGGGTAAGATGCCAAAACCGATTACTTTTCAGTATCTCATAATCTTGAATTCTCATAGTTCCTGAAAAGAAAAAGGCCTAAGCTGTTCCTTATTCTCCAGTAGACATTTATTTTTCTGTGATATTATAGGTTCGTTCATTTCAGATCAATGTTGTTACGTTAAGAGGCCAAATACAGTTTGCATTTATAAATTTAGCATTTCCTCCCATGAATAACTCTTAGAATCCACTCATGTCCAACAATTTCAGTTACTTTTCATATGGAAATCTTGTTTTCTCTGTTCTTATTTTCATTTTTTATTCCCTGCTTGTACACATACTACATAGTTAAATATTATTTTTGTGAAAGGAAGAAGAACTCATGTATAACAGTACATCCAAGGATATTAGAAAGATAAAACTTGTCCTGCCAACCTCTATAGTCCATATTTTGGGATTCCATGATATCTGTAGGTGTACCTTTATCTATGGCCTATAAGCACTCGTTAGCTGTTTGCCTTAAAACAGTTGGCATAGACTAATAGGATCAAATATGTAATCATTATATACATGCTACTAGGGTAGCAGCTATATGGTTGTTGAGTTGATTTTCTGAATTATTAAGATTCAGTGTCTACTATGGGTTTTATGTTTTCTAAAATTTTAAATTGGGTCATGGTTGCTTGCAATAAAAGAAAATGTTCAGAGCTATTGCTTTTATTTATTCCATGATAAAAAAATTTATCTATTTAGCATAAAGACTAACCATAATGTTTCTTCTATGTTGCAGATTAATACTTGTAACTCCTTTTACTGTGATCAATTCACACCTAATTCTCCAAACAAGCCCAAAATTTGGACTGAAAATTGGCCTGGATGGTAATATTTTAATTTACTGTTTGTTTCAGTTGATTAATTTCATGTTGGATGTGTTTGGTAATCGTGCATATCAAATATGATTTTGTTTCTTTCTGATGATACATAATCTTATAGAAGAAACATAGAGTTTTAGAGCAATGGGAACCTTTTGATAACCACACTGATTGCGTGTTTGACTGGAACTATCTTGCTTTCAAATATGTACTTTATATTGAGGGGTGTTTCCTTCACAATTCATTTTTCTTTAGGGTTCTATTTCCTTGTATTTTCGATTAATAACCTGGATATATGGTTCTTTGTGTGCGTGCGTTTTATGATCATCTGATTTCTGTTCAGTTTTGCTGCAATCAGTATTTTGCTTTTTCAGGTTTAAAACATTTGGGGCAAGAGACCCTCACAGGCCAGCAGAAGATGTTGCTTTTTCTGTTGCTCGATTTTTCCAGAAAGGAGGAAGTGTACATAATTACTACATGGTGTGCTAGTCAATCCTAGTGTCAGATATCTTTTTGAACGCATGTAGTTAACTTATTTGTTAATGTGTTACTTGGTCATTTTGTTCCTTAGCATTTACTTTCTTTTTTTTGTCGTGTAGTATCATGGTGGAACAAACTTTGGTCGAACATCAGGTGGACCTTTTATTACAACAAGTTATGATTATGAAGCTCCAATTGATGAGTATGGTAAGCTGTTTTAATGGTATCTGTCAGTAAGTGTATTCTCTGCCAGAGTATTTAAATATTTGGTGGGTTCTCTTTTAGGGTTACCTAGGCTTCCAAAATGGGGACACCTAAAGGAACTCCATAAAGCTATAAAGTTATCTGAGCATGCATTGCTAAACAGTGAACCAACTACTTTATCACTAGGTCCTTCCCAAGAGGTAAGCTTTCCTTCTTTACAACTTTTTCCACATAACATTTGAGATGACATTTTTCTTTCGCTGGGATTTTGTTAGTAAATCATATTTGCATATTCAGGTAAGTCTTGTTGCTTTTACGGTTAAACAACTCTTATGTGTTAACTTTTATCCCTTAAATTGTTATAAGCTCAGTTGTCACCTTGTACTCATCTTCCAATTTGAAATATCTTTTTAGATTCATTTAAACTTAAAAAGACAACATAAGTACATATTAGAAAATTATTGAGTTCTCCAAATCATACCATTTAAACGTTTGCAACATTTTAGTCAAATTTCCTAGTATAGCAATTACCTGATTTCTAAATTGTTTTGATTACCAGTTAGTTTCAGATAACAGTATTTCTCTCCTAATCTCCTATCATTGTTGCTCTTCCTTAGTACTACTCCACCTCTTGGGTGCTCGCCTCTTCATGTGGGGGCAGATCACCAACTTTAAAGTTCCCCTTTACTTCTGTCTTTTCACTTTTCTAAAGAGGTTCGGTGGCAGTTGGTACCTTACCTCATTCATAAAGAACTTCCCTTCATGAGAGTAAAGAAATTGTTTTGAGTTCAAGAAAACCCCCTTTTATAAGAATCTTAAACATCCCTTCTGTGATTGTTGCTTTTGATGTTTTTGTTAAAATGTAGCCTTCGCTCGGAGGCACTGGGGAAAAAAAGGTTTTTCAGGGAAATTGAAACCTTGAAGACACAAAACATAATATGAGACGGTCAATTTAGAATTTGAAACAACAATTTGTTTTCACAAAATCTTTTGATGCTAACTGCTAGGTCAAAAAGTATTATTTCACCAAAATATCAATCCTGTAACATATATTTTTAATCAGCCAAATTTATCTGAACATTAAGTAGATTCTCAATTTAGAATCTCTGATACGAGAATTTGTTTAGCTAGGTCAAAAAGTACTTTTTCACCAAAATGTAAATCCTGTAACCTGCACTCTTAATTAGATAAATACTCAGGACATTAGGTAGCTGCTTGATAAGCAGGAACAGCACATGTTTAAGTCATTTTCGGGACAAGAGTAGAAATTTTGATTAGATTGTGATAGGTAGCAAGATGCTAGAATGTCTTATGTCATTAATCCCGTTTAGTTAACATATTTGAGTTACTTGTTTTCTCCTTTAGTTTTTGTTGTCTTGTTTCCATGTTATTCTAAAATGTGGCATTATCGCAGATATATAAAACTTACTGTGTGTGTTAATGACTCAATTATTCTACTCTTTTGATTGACTTTTGTTATCTGAACAACCACTTCACTGCAGGCTGATGTTTATGATGATGGTGCAGAAGGATGTGCTGCCTTTCTTGCTAACCTGGATGATAAAACTGACAAGAATGTAGTGTTCCGGAATGTGTCATATCACCTGCCTTCATGGTCAGTCAGCATTCTGCCCGACTGTAAGAATGTTGTGTTTAACACGGCGAAGGTAAATTTTCTTTTTTTTTTCAAAAAAATTATTTATATACATCAATGTCTGAACATTCATCCATTGCCTATAGTGGCAGATCTTGACATTTATATATACACACGTATATTTATTTCTTTTTTCTGTGGGGGGTGGGGGGCAATTACAAGATTAAATTGCTTAAGAAAAAAGTGGCAATCTCATAGAACATGTTCTTGTTATAATTTTTGACTGAATTCGTTGCAAACATATCTACTTTGCTGTTATTTTCATGCACACATATATACCTATATATAATATATACCATTTTTGCTCTCTTAATCTTATTTCCTAGAATAAACTTTTTTTTTTTTTTTTTGAGTTTCCTGACTTGGGATGTAATGAATTTAATTTTTTAAACAAGCTAATATATATTTTAGCCATAGAAAGTAAAAGGGTTCTTGTTCAATATTCAAAACTTAGCAAAGATAAGGAATTCTCACATGCATAAAAGATGGGAAACTTTGTAAAACTAGTATGTATATATATATTCTATTTATGGATTTGGAGTTGAAAATTGAAGAAGACAAGCACAGGGCGGCAAAGATATAGAAAATCCAACCTTTCAATAGTCTTGTAGTTTTGTAGAAAAGGCTAATATTTAGAAAAATCAGTTCTAAGTTCACAGAACATATGACAGTGACTTGAAGGACAAATTGATTAATTTGAAGAGTTTAAAAACAAAAATTGGCAAATCAAATAATAAAAAAAACAATTTAATTTTACTTTTTTTTTTAATCTATAATGTATAAATTTATTTTAAATCTATATGTATATATATTCATATATATGTGAAGAATTGTCAAAATTTTGGGTGTGGGGGAGGTGGGAGGGGGCAAGGGCCCCTCTTGCTCCAAAAAAGCTCAGCCTCTGATTGCTATATGTCAACAGGTAGGTTCACAGGCATCTCTAGTTGAAATGATGCCCGAGGAGTTGACGCCATCAGTCACGTCCCCAAGTAAAGGCTTGAAAGCTCTTAAATGGGATGTATTTGTGGAGAATGCTGGAATCTGGGGAGTAGCTGACTTTGCTAAAAATGGTTTTGTGGATCATATAAATACCACGAAAGATACTACTGACTACCTCTGGTATACAACCAGGTTTGTATTTCTCTGTGGAACTGGCTAAACTTGTCTTTCAGAGTTCAATAGGATTTGGATGACTAATTGATTGATAAATAGGCATGAAGGGGCATGCCTTAAAGTAGAAGCATGTCATGTTGTTCCACCATCATTGGCTTAATGATATGGATCTTTGGTGTTTATAGATTTGTGAATTTACTCATTTTATCTCCCATCACCTGATTATCATCGCTTGATAGTGGTTCAATGTTTCTACTAGCTATGGAGGTTATAACTTATAGGTGCCCGATACTGCCTCCCCCCCCCCCCCCCCGGAAGACGGAATCATGCTGATATAGTTGTGGTACAGTGTCTTATAGTATTAATTACGGGTGCTATATGGTTAACAAGGATTCATAAAACTGAATTGCATGTATTTGGAGCTCTGGCCTTTCTAAGCTTATTGTTAACATAAAAAAAACGAACCATATGAGAAATCAGTGTTATGCTAATTTTATAATTCTTTTCCCAATTAAAATCTTCTTGCTGTGGTATGTATTTCATAACTTTAAAACCTTCTTTCATTTGAGAAGCAAAGTTTCTTATCTATACTATAGTATCTGAGATATAGAGCTCCTCTGGTATGCTAACTTGATCCAAATTCAACTTGGTTTTGGAGTGTGCATATGCCTTTAGTAAGTCTTGGTTCTATGATATTGTAATATAGCCTTACCAGCTCATAGTATGAGTTTCCTTGAATTGCAGTATAATTGTTGGTGAAAATGAAGAATTTCTGAAGAAGGCAAGCCGTCCAGTCCTCCTTATTGAGTCAAAGGGGCATGCTCTTCATGCTTTTGTGAATCAAGAACTCCAAGGTTATTACTGGTGTTCCTAAATGTCCTTTCTTGAAATACTATCTTATAATAAAATTATTGATAGGCATGTCAATATGCAATTTTCATCTTGTGTACTATCACCCTTACTCTCAAATTTTGCACTTCTCCATTTTCTAGTCTGGATAGACAATATAATTTAAATTAAGTTTTATTATTCACTTCTCATTGTTCGGTGAGCAAGTCAGACTTTTGGAGTCGGAATTCATGCTTGATGCTGAAGGAAAGTAGAATGAACATTTCTAGGACCTAGTTGTTAACACACCCCAAATCCCACATTTGGAATTTCTGAGGATCCCCTGTGGTATATTTATAGAGACTTGATACTTGTGAGATGATTTTTGTGTATTGTGCGCTTTGGGTCTCACTATTTTTGTCTATAGAAGTTGCCTACAAGTTAGATACAAATCTCTACATATATATGATAGTGGATTCTAACAAATTCTCAATGTGAGTTTTGGGGAATCATACTACATGCCTTGAATTTGTTTTTCATGTTTTTCTATTGTTGTCACCTTAGCAGAAGTTCCTTTGCCTCTATAGTCTATAGTTTGGATCTTCCTTGACTGCAGGCTCCATTATTGATATATATTTATACTTGAGTGCAATGAATCTCATGACTTTAATATTTCTTTGTGATAATAACATGATAGGAAACACCTTAAATTGGGTGTAAGTTTCATTTCTCTTCTCTGGCTTAGTTTTCTTTTAGGGACTAAGAACAAACAACCCAGATCAGCATGCTGGAAACTTCAATTGCCATAAGTAGCTTCATATGTCATATGGTTTTCCAGCTTTGGTTTTCTATTTTTAGGATAGTTTCACTGTCATAGCCTCTAGGAAAAACTTTTTACTATTTACAACACTAGGGTTTAGGATTCCAAAACTGACTTTTAACCATTTCAACAATGAAACTAATAATGGTGGTGGTGATCATTAATAATTGTTTCTTTGCTGTATATGGTGGTCCACTGGACTTGAGCTATAGCTGCTATATATTGGGAGGTGATTCTGTCCTATCTCCAAGGTTTGAACTTGAGACATTCAAGTTATCAACTCCAAGTTGCAAGGGTGTCCCATTGGAGATGATGGCTCTGCAGCATTATTCAGGGCTCCAGATTCCACATGGAAATTTCACAATTAATATGATGTGCTTTGCTTCTAATATGACTTTGTCATTTCTTTCATGGTTGTTGATTGTTGAAAGCAGGTTTCTTTAAAACCTAACTGATCATTAAAGACTGAGCAAATGGCTGCAGATGGCATATAAGTAATATTTTCCCATCATAAGTTCCACTATAACCTGATGTTTAAAGTGGTTCCTATTAATACATGCATCTATACCCAGGCACCAACAAAGATTCTCCTTGCCTTTTAGTTAATGGATATTGTTGGTTGATTTATTTTGCGAGTTATAAATTGAACAACATTGTATTTCTCCAAGTTTGCTATGGGTCTATCATGTGGAGATAATTGTAATAAAATTTTAAAAAAATTCTGGCATTTTACAGGTAGTGCTTCTGGAAATGGCTCACATTCTCCCTTCAAATTTGAGAGTCCAATTTCTCTCAAGGCGGGAAAGAATGAAATTGCACTGTTAAGCATGACAGTGGGCCTACAGGTTAGTTATTCTTAAAACACATTCTTGCTTGCATGTTTGTTTAAGTATTCCAATATTTGTTTTGAGTTCCATGGCAGCAATGCTGGTTTTCACTTACATGATAGGCTTTGTTTCCTTGCTGCCCTCTTCTTTCAAATTTTAGCATCATGTTGATTGGTTGTTAAAATTTTACTAGATATTCTAGTTATCCATGGTTCTTCCGTCTCTTCAACTAATTTGAAACATGCAGTACTGAAACTTTAAAAGGCTAATCTGCATCAAATCTAATTGTTGGGTAATTTAAGAAGACACTTTTGAACTTTTTTCCACATATCTTTCTTGCCGCTTAATGAGTGAATTTCCCTTGGACCAAGTTTATAGGGCTTTTAACAAGCAAAAGCTTGGCCGTGCAGTTCTTACCTCTCTTTAGGAGAGATGAGGCCCCCTCCTTCCTTGGGCTTCCTCATAACTACCCAAAAATAGGGTATTAGGAACCTTAGGTGATTTTCTATATTCTCTCGAGCTGATTCTGACTCCTCTGCCTATGCATACGGGTGATCCTCTGATGTTTTAAACAGCTTATCTTCAATATGAATCTGTTTTATTCGGACCAGTTGATAGACACAAAACCTTTTTTTTGAGATTTGTCATTTTATTTCTTGCTTATAAGCATGAGTGAAGTATGAAATTATCTATAGAGTCCATAAGCACTGTAGGATGTTTTCTTGAACTTTTTCTTCTATCTGAATTCTTCAAGTTTCTGCTGATTTGTCAACCATGTTGAGTCTGATTTGGGTCCTATTCTGGTGATTATATGTGGATCCTAAACTGGATATAGAATGGATCATTTGTGGCTAATAGTGAAATATCTTGATTCTCCTTATCTGTCCCCATCCCACATCTGATCTTGGGTTTTTAAATTGCTATATTTTTTATATATGTAATCATGTTCACAAGCAAGTTAGACTTGATAATTCTCGTTCCTTCTATAATTTTACTAGTTGTATAGCTTTGTACAATTTGCCTTGGGACTTTGTATTTTTTTTCAGTCATGATATGCTTTTGAAAGTCAGACTATTCCTGGTTTTAGAATGCAGGAGGGTTATATGAATGGGTAGGAGCAGGACTAACAAGTGTCAAGATCGAGGGGCTCAACAATGGAACAATGGATTTATCTATGTCTAGATGGACCTACAAGGTATTTGGCTTTATTGAGTTTGGGCAAGAATAATTTCTGATATTTTATTTGATTGTCAGTCTTTGAAAATGCAAAACTGTATTTTTTTTTTTTTTAATTTGCAAAGCTGTATATTGGATTGAAATTTGTTGGGATAATAGTTGGTTAGACCCTTGAAATTTTTGACCATTTAGGCTTCGAATAGATTTTCTTCCAAAACTTGCTAGGATGTTCTCCATCAGTGGTATTTTCAAATTGGTCCCAAGCTTGAATAATTCATCGGTCTTTGGCATAAATTTAGTCTTCTAATACTTTGAGAATTTTCAATAGTGGATTATAGTCAGTTCTACAATTTAAGATTCTGCTAATCTTGTGCTAAGAAAGAGACAACACAGCAGAGTCTAGAAGCTGGAAATTGCTGAAAATGTCAAACAGAACAGATCTAGAGTTCTGTACAATTATAGTGCTTAATGCTAGTAATCTAATTTAAGCAAGATGGGCTGTCCAGCTAGCTAAATATCACATATTAATAAAGCGACTTGATTTGAGCCCTGTAATCCTTGATTTATTCTTAGACTATGCATCATATTCAAAACAGTGAAAAGCTAAGGTTGATGTGGCCATAGGTTCAAAGAATTTGTTTCCGAAAGGAAGCATCTCTTATCTTCCTAAGCCTTGGAAGGGCTAGAATATCTTATTAGTTACAGCCTTCAAAACTCTGAAAGCCTTTTTCTATCCTTGTTATGCTCAATGCAGATTGGATTGCAAGGAGAACACTTGAGTATATACAAACCAGACGGTTTGAATAGCATAAATTGGGTGTCAACCTCAGAACCACCAAAAAATCAGCCTTTGACATGGTACAAGGTAAAAGGCTCTTATTTCCAGGTCAAATTTAATTTTGGATAAATATTTTTTGCAGCTAAATACTTAATTGCTTAATCTACCATTGTTCAACATTGAAAGAAAAAGAAAGGAAAGAACTGAAGTATTTAAGCTTTGACAGGTTGTTGTGGATTCTCCATCAGGGGATGAACCAGTTGGTCTGGATATGATTCATATGGGAAAAGGTCTAGCATGGTTAAATGGAGAAGAGATTGGAAGATACTGGCCAATAAAAAGCTCTGAACATGAGAAGTGTGTAGAGGAGTGTGATTACAGAGGAAAATTCTTCCCAGACAAATGCCTTACTGGTTGTGGAGAACCAACACAAAGATGGTAAGCCCAGTTAGAGATGATTAAAACTACTCTTCTTCTGAACTCAGACTTCACACTAAATGCATTAAATAAATGGGTGTTAGTAATATAATTTCCTTGACCATAGCATTTTTTATTGAGAAAAAACTCACAAAAGCATGGCTGGGGTTGATATACCAAAAGGGTTATATTGACAAACGTAGGAATATTTGCCAAATCTTTCAGGTATAAGGTTAAGAAATTTCAATTATTGATCAACCATGTTAATAGATCATGTTATATTATTTTTTGGTCTATTTATGGGTAATACATTAGTTATTCAAGGCAATTTACATGTGTTTGTGTTTTCCATTTTAGTTTATCAATAATCGGTGAACTTGAAGCCACCAAGTTATCGTTTTTCTATTTTATTGACTTAAAGCTAGACTAAAATTGTGAAATTTTAAGATGCGTCATCACTCTTTGTCCCTTGCATACACTTATCACCATATTCTACTTTGAATATGTTACTTCCCTTTGAAGGCTTCCTTTCTATTCTCCAGACTTCATCCAAAAAAAAAAAAAGAAAAGAAAAGCTTTCTTGGAGGAGTGATTAAAAATGTGTTTTTGCCATTAACCAGGTACCATGTTCCCCGTTCTTGGTTCAAGCCATCTGGAAACATTTTGGTTATCTTTGAGGAGAAAGGTGGAGATCCAACAAAAATTACGTTCTCGAAACGCAAAATGTCAGGCCTATGTTCTCTCATTGCTGAGGACTTTCCTATGGTAGACCAGGCGCCAGTACGTAAAGGTGGAAGTGGAAAATCGGCTGCCCATCTGAACTGCCCAAAAAATACTTTGATTTCTAATGTGAAATTTGCTAGCTTCGGAAATCCTACAGGAAAGTGTGGGTCTTACAGCAAGGGGGAGTGCCATGATCCTAACTCAACATTGGCAGTCGAAAAGGTAAGGTTACTCCAACTTCGGCTGTATAAGTGGGTGAAGAACCATAGATAATACTCTAGTATACCTTTCACCCAGTACGTGTGAGCAAACAACCTATTTAAAATATAGGTTTGAATATAGTATATAATAAATAATTAAAACGTAAGGTTTGGAGCTAGTTAATAATAATGTATATAATATATACGGTATTAAAATAAAAAATAAATTAAATTGTAAGTAAAACAAAATTTAAACACATAAATACATCATATTAAGAAAATTAAATACATTACAATTATTTATTATGATGTTATATTAATATTAAGTTAACTTGTGACACTAACTCGATTAATTATCAATATATATAATTGATGGAGATAATAAAGTATGTATAATACAATTAAAATTTAAATATTAGGTCAAAATAAAACTCTGTTTTAGTGTTAAAGTTAACTGTTTATTGACCCAAACGAAACGGGTTCAAATTTCACTATATGGAACTTTTTATTGGTTTTTATAAAAAATGAAAAAGATTAAAGTAATCTTAAATAATATAATTTATTTTAAATATGAATGATTATTTTCGTAACTTTTTAATCGAGTAAGTGTTCGATTAATAGTGACATTATCAGATATTTAAATAATAGTATAGATACACGATGCAGGTAAGAAAATATCTTTTAAAAGTTACTCAATGATTATTATTGGTGCAGTGATAAAAAAGTTTGTTTATAAATCCATTGAAGACGTCTTTGAAATTTAGATATGTCAACTTTGCAATATTAAAATAACAATAATAATCATCTAACAAAAAGATAAATTAGTCTCTTCTCGTTTGTATATGAAAACTATCTGCTTAAAACACCAAGAAATGTTTAAAATAATATATAATAAATAATAAAATATATAGTTTGAAATTAATTAGTAATATCACATGAAAGATGTACGATATCACAAATAAAAAAATAGATTAATAAATTAAATTGTGAGTAAAACAAAAAAAGCATCTAAACAAATTAGATTAAGAATACTAAATGCAATATTACTGTTTATCCTAATGTTGTCATTAATCTTTAGTTGATGTTGAGTTAACTTGTAACACAAACTCAATCAATAACAATGTTATCAATATAAGCATACTTATAGCAAGAGTATGTACATAGAAATTATCTGTTTAGGATATACATATGCAATATGTACATTATTACAGTAAAAAAAAATAGAATTAATTGTTAGTAAAATGAAATTTGAAAACATAAATACATCAGACCAAAAATATTTAATACACTATGGTTGTTTATCATAGTGTTGTATCAATCTTGAGCTGATATCGGATTGACTTGTACTACTAACTCAATCAATAATATTATTAATATATATAATCGATGGAGGTAGTAAGATATGCATAATACAATTAAAACGTAAATATTAGATTAAATAAAACTTTGTTTTAGTGGTAATTTTTCATTTGTTTTTATAGAAAATAAAATAACTAAAGTAACCTCAAAAAGTATAACTTATTTTAAACATGAAAGGATAGTTTCATAAATTTTTTAATTGAGTTGGTTCTTGATTGACTCGTGGCACCAATTCTGTCAAATTTAGTAGGTGGCAAAAAGCATTTTATGTAAAGATTACTTTTTAAAAATTTACTTAATAATTATTATTTGTGTAGTGGTAAGAACTAAGAACTTGTTTATGAATTCATTGAACATGTTTTTGGAACTTAAATACGTTAGTTTTAGTTCATTTATTTAAAAATTGTGTAAAAGTATGAAAAAAATAGCCATCAAAATAATATATAATCATTTAATAGAAAAGATGAATTAGTCTTTTTCCAAATTTATTGATATCTGATTAATTTAAGACATCAACTTAATTAGCGACTTAAATAATAGTATCAATATATGAATATATGGTTAATCTTTTTAAGAAAATTATATTTTCTAAGATAGTGATAATTTTAAAAGGAAATATAAAATTTTCAAGGGTGCTTTTTTACATAAAAATTTATTTTCAACCAGCACATGTTCAATATATATATAAATAATGTCGTTGATTGTGTTAATGCTTCAGATTAATTTAATCTTTAATTTTTTATTAATTATATTATATTTACGTATTTAATTATTTCTTACAATTTAAACTATTTTTTTATTTTTGTTTCGTACGTATCACATATGTTATTATAATTAAATTTAAACCATACGTTATATTATGTATTAAAGATTATTTTTAAATAAAATCTGAATTATAAATAGGCGGTTTTATATACATACCCTGTGATAAAAATATAAATATTTTTTAAGATAGTGGTAGGTTTTAAAAGGGAAAAGGGTGTTGGTTTCTTAAACAGTGGAGAGAAAAGTAAAAGAGTGGATGATATTTTTTTATAAAAATATAATATGTAAATTTTCATTATATAGTTTCACTATTATGTATGCTATTATCTGAGTGAGATTTTTAAGGGGAGGAGGTTTTTGATAAGTGAACCGAGTTACTTGTGACTCGGTAAGTGTTATTTATATATTAAATTATGATATACTCACAATGTATTATTCTAAGAAAGAAATAGGTATGACATATATAAAAGTTAAATATGACTTTGGGTGAAATAGAAAAATTAAAGCTATAACTTCTAAGGTTTTTAGGTTTAAGTTCTTTGTATATATTCTAGATTTAAATTGATTTTTGGATTTTATATAAAATATACAAGGATAAATACAATCTCATAGTTATATTTTTTATTACTTTATAAAAGAACAAGCTTTTTTTTTTGGGTCATTTTTCAAATAAGTTGGTGTCTAATTGATTCATGATATCAATCTATTTAGAGCCTTTAAGTATGGTATAGATAGATATTGACAGTGTCCTTATTGCCATTTCGCTTATCCCGAAAGTTTAGTTTATCGCATCCCCGCATAGCCATAAGTCATGTGCATGTAATGTCCAATTTACTCAAGGAATCAACCGTAGCCAAGAATTTGCAAAATATTAGAAAAGTTGGCAGCAGAATCTGGTGCCAAGGAGTTTGTATAACACTAATAGTTGGACTAAGAATGTCCGAGAAACTAAGTCAACTAAGCCGTGATTGCAGATAAGCCCGTAATCTAGGTGATTATTTATAGTCATGTTCAGTGAACACACATATCTGCGTATAGTATTAATGCATATTAATTAGCACTATTTTTTTTCTTCCTAATGTTCTGTGCACGGCAGGTCTGCCTAGGTAAGAATGAGTGTGCCATAGAGCTAACAGAAGAGAACTTCGATAAGGGCTTGTGTCCTGGCACTACTAAGAGACTTGCAATTGAAGCAGTTTGCGGCTAAAGTTACCCCGGTATATGTTCCGACACAAATGTTTTGGCTGCTGCCTGAAGAAGGAAACGGAAGAAAAGAGCATTTTGCTCCGTTTTCTTTCCGGTACTAGCTGTGTTTTATTTCCTCAACATGATGCCCCTAATTTTATTTTTCTTTTGCTCAGGTACTTTTTGTCCTTTGAGGTGTTTGCGAAAATTCAAGAGCATAGATAGACTTAGCTCTTAATATGTGGAATATTCGTTTTTGCTTTTAAATATATCGATATTGGTCAAGCATTTGGCAAATGTCACAAAATTAATTTAATTTTACACAGTTTTATATATAATTTATATTAATTTAATCCGTCTAGAGTTCCATGTTTTTATTTACGAGATTGTGTAATAAAGTAGCTTTAGGAATTGATACATTTACATATTCAATTAAATTGTTATATCTTATGAAATAAAGATAAACGAGAGTAAAGAATAAAGAAATTGATAGAGCAAAAGAGAATCACAAAATTTATTGATTATGTTTATAATGTTTTTACAAACTTTATATTTATAGGCATAAGAAGTATATATAACATGAAAGATTATTTCTAATAAACATTAGAGTTTTAATGTATATTAAATTTATCTTGATGGATATTCATTTAATAATAAAATATTTATAACACTTCTCTTTAGATTTTTTTGATAGATGTGTCTTATTAAAAACAAAACTAGGAAAATCTAGTAGGATAAAACTTCGGTTAAGAAAAATTGTATAGTGTATATTTACTTCCTTCATGATAACATTATATGATATCTCAAATTCTACATGTTCTAATATTGGATATTAATTTTTCAAATGATCACTTGAACGACCTTGTTAAGTATTTATATCATCATTCCTTTGAAAGTTATGAGTGGAAAAACTTTTGGGGAGAACATATTTTTATCTCTTCAAGAGTTTCAATAGTAATCGTAATAAATTTTAATCATAGTCCATTTATACCAATAAATGCTCAAATAAATTCATATAAATATTTAAACAACTATATGAAACAATTTCTTGAGAATTTATGTATGCTTCTAGTATTTTAAATTCTTCAAGAATCTTCTAGTATTTTAAATTCTTCAAGAATTTTAATATAAACTTCCACAACATAAATTGTAACAATAATCATAAGACGAATGTCAAGTATAAATTGCCAGAATAATAAGATAGGTAGAGGTTATTGCATCCACTGAAAAAGAATATTTTTCATAATCAATGTCAAGACTTAGCGAAAATTTCATATTTCCTATTTTGTTTTCGTAAGACTATTCATTTGAATCTCATTGGCTTTATATCATTAAATGTTTAGAGTATCAGTCCAGAAACTTTATGAATTTGATTTTACTTGAATTGTGTTTTTTCATTTTAGCTAATGTATTTCATGTTTATGTTTCTTGACAAATTGATTCAAGATCTTCCTTTTTTTTTTCATTATTTTAACATTAGTATTGCATGCGAATCCATTGTCGACAACTTTTCATTTTGATTCCATATTATCTCGTATTGACATAACTTATCGAGATTTTTTATTTTCATCATTTTCATATTTAGATATCTGAATCTCTTTTGGAGTTTTAATAATTATTTATGTCTTGGTTCTCTTCACGAGTACATGTTTCCATTATATGATCATCTTGGTTTAGCATTTTTTTTTAAGAGACCTTTTTTGGAATCAATCAATCTATCATGCTTTAGGCATGCAATACTTTCATTTATTCTAATAGGTTGTTCTACTTAGATTTCAACACATTAGTTGGTATATAACACTTGGACATTCTTATTAGGTCAATAAATACATCTTACCTGTTAACTTGCAATAAAGTTAAACCTCATTTTAAAATTTTGGTTCAAATTACTTTCTCTAAGGATTTAGATAATGATAACTCATCACAATTAATGATTTCATTCAACTGTTATTTCTCTCTCCCTAATTTTGGAAAACTATCAAATTAAAATAGTAATCACCAAATCATATCATAATTAAATTTCCAATTCGTTCAAGACATTTAATAATACAAAAAGATTAATAATTAATATATGTTCTCAACTTTCTTTGAAGATCCATTTTGTGCATTGTGGTGGAGTAACTTAAACATATATTGCACACTCAATTTATTTTTAAAATGGGTTATATCTGGCTCCTGGTCAAAAGCCAATTTAGATAAGTATTTAACATAATTTATTGGTATGATGCATACAAGTGTCAATTCATGTAAAATATCATATCCTTATACATATACAAAAGTTTTGCTCTCACAAGATATGATTTAGCTACTAATTGATGGCATTTGCTTCATAAATTCTGCTAAACCATTTTATATGTATAAGCAACAAGCTTCACAATAGTTATTCGCACTGTAATCTAGTATACATTAATCATTTAAAGCCTAAGAAATAAACCCACAAACATTAGTAAAAAATATTCTGACTGCATAATCTGAAAGTTTTGTTCATAGAAAAATCACTAAATAAGTAATGTCGCAAACTATAGGTTGCGAGTTAATAATTCACATGTGATTAACTTGTAGATGCATTTACTAAAATAATATCAAAAAAATCTACTTGCAAGATAAAATGAGCCCATATTTCTTTAAAAATTGCAAGAGATTCAATCTCAAAATTTTCTAGTGAGATTTTAAATCTTCATTGAGAACAAGCAACACTTGATAAATGAAGAATCTTCTTTAATAAATATCTATGTAAATTCTTATCTTGTTGTATCATTATTGATCAGGATGGTCTAACCGATTGACACACCCTGAAAATTGGTTAGTAGAATCGGGTAATTGATAAATGAAGAATCTTCTTTAATAAATATCTATGTAAATTCTTATCTTGTTGTATCATTATTGATCAGGATGGTCTAACCGATTGACACACCCTGAAAATTGGTTAGTAGAATCGGGTAATTAAGTCGTGGGCTCGAGAGAGATATTGGAAAAAAAGTCATAGAAAATAAAATAATAATAATAATCAGGTCAAAAATATAAATTAGTAGGGATTAAATTGAAACAAAATTTTAATTTAGAGGTCAAATGTGAAAACAAAGAGTTTTAATTGAAAGGGGATTCAGTTGGAGAAGGGAGAGAATAGGAAGGGGCTTTATGATAAATAAACTAAATTTTAAAAATTGGTTGGCTATATAAGACCACCCAGTGTCGCTTCCCTCCATTCTTTTAATCATTTGAAAAATTTGTTAGATATAAGATTTGTAGTTTTCCCTCAAAATTCTCTCAACTGTTTTGATTTTCGAAGCATCCAAACACATTTTTCTTCTTCAATATCAAAAGAAACTCATCCTTTCTCCTTCAATTTTCTATTATTTCTTAACTTATTTTTGTTCAAATTGATCCAAATCTCGTGGAGTTTTTCAAATCAATGGTAATATTCTGGTTTCTCATAGTTTAAATATATAATATGTGATCCCAATTTGAGCTTTTATAAATCTAATCAAGAAATCATAAGGTCCATGGTTTTAAAATTTTTTTTGCTTGAAAATGGTAGATCTCGTAATAGAGAGTTAAGTAACAAATTTTGTAACACCCCTAACCTCTCTCCTTCACGGATTTAGGTTACGAGCATTACCGAACAATTTAAACATTTATAATTAATTTCGTTCAACATCATAAATAGAACTTATACCATACATTCATACCCATATCGTCTTTAAATAGAGCCCTCGAGGCCTTAAAAATACTTCAGAAATAAATTGAGACCAATTTGAAATCATTTGAAAAGTCTAGGAAAAATTCACAAAAATTTGAGGGGTCACACGGCCGTGTGCCTCACACGGCTGAAACACAAACCTGTGTCTCAGGCTGTGTACCAATTGAAATAGGGACACACGGCCATGTCCCAGCACGTGTCCTTTCCCTTGTAACATTCGAATTAGAGATACATGGCCATGTCCCAGCCCGTGTAACTCACTGAGTAGGATTACACAGCCGTGTCATACACTTGTGTGCTAGGCTGTGTAACTTTTGAAATAGCCCCGCACGCCCGTGTACCAGGCCGTGTGCTACCTGACTTGCACCCTAAGCACTCAACAGACGACACATTGCCGTGCCGCCAAGCCGTGTGTCTCACACGGCCAAGGCACACGCCCGTGTGTCTAGCCATGTGGACCCAAAATGTACCTTAAACAACAAGTTATTTGTTTTCGTCGTGTTGATGATAACATATATGTATAAACACAAACACATAAATAATTAAATTCAAATCAATATAAATATAATAAGCCTAATATGAACTTACCTAAATCGATTTTGCAGCAAAAATGACTCCAACGTCTAATCAACAATTTTTCCTTTCCCGTATTTATGAATCGGTTGGTCCTTTTTTTATCTAAATATATTAATTTTATTCAATTAATCGATTCAAATATTATAAAATAATTAAATCACATATTTGACCCTTTATCAACATTTATACTTTTACCCTAAATTTTTGCCTTTTATTCAATTTAGTTTCTAAATCTGAAACTTTCAAATTGAACACATTTAATCCCAAACCATACTAGCCGAATTTCACATAGTCCTTCTACAACCCATATTTAACACATTTTCACAAGAATTTCATACAAATTTACTATTTTAATAATTTACTCCCTAAATACAAATTTAACAAAATTTTCTTAATCAAATAGTACTTAAACATTTCATAGCTTCCAAATCTAACAATTTCTAACAAAAAACATCTAAGATTCATCATGAAAAGTTTTAAATTTTTTAACAATTTTAAAATCGAAGATACGAATTAGCTGGACCTAACTGCAACGATCTCAAAAGTATAAAATTTACAAAAAAAAAAAAAAAAAAAACTAATTAACAAAGGCTTACCCTGAGCAAAACCAAGGCCGAAACTTCAAGCTTCAAGACCTTGGAGGTTCGGTGGAAGAAAGTTAAAATGAAAGAGATTGATGATTTTCTTTTATGTTTTTTTACTATTTTAACATTTAATTAATTTAATAATAATATTATAAAACACATAAATTTTAATTCAATTCTTCCACTTACCATTCAAGATTTATCCTAATGGCTTAATTACCATATAAGTCCTCTCCCATTAACTAAATAAGCCATTTAATTAATAAAAACCAATAGCAAGTGAACTTTGTAACTTTTATCATTTAGTCCTTTTTTTAATTAACTATCCAAACGTTAAAATTTCTGGACCAAACTTTAATATACACCTATATAACCACTCTGTAAATATTTAATAAAAATATTTACAGGCTCAGTTTATAGAAATGAGGTCCCGATACTTCACTTTCCAAAACCACTTGACCTTATGGACAAACCACTTGAACTTAACACTTCATTCAAATAACAAAAATTACCAAATTAAAATTTACTATAATACTATATTTGACTCGTGAATATTAAATAATAAATATTTACAGACTCACTCATTGAATTTGTAGCCCTGAAACCACTATTTTCTACACCATTGAAAAACGGCTGTTACAAATTCATGATACTATAGTGGAATGACTTCGTGGCTAAATGAGTTTATAATTAATAGAAAAAAATCCAAAACTTAATTATAAACCATTTAAGCCTCAACTACATATATTCAATTGGTCCCCCCGTAAGTTCGTTGAAACCAAAAATGAATTGTGTGTTTGAATAGAAATGAAGGGAATGAATAGAAAAAAAAAAGATAACATTCAGGAATGATTATGGTTTTCTATTAAATAGAGAAATGAATGTAGGTTTCCAAAAATGGAAATGAAAATGAAAATGAAAATTTGCAATCCTGTATAGGATTACTTAAAAAATGATAGAAGAATGAATTTATATTTTTGGACTATTTTGAAGCCTGAAAATGAAAATAAATTATTCGTTCATGGTGAACATGTTGAGTTGTAACATATTGAACGAATTTTCTCGAAATTTTACCGAGGGTAAAAATGTCAAAATTTTACGGGAGTAAAATTGGGTTGAGAAAATTATTTAATATGTAGATATTAAATTTTATTTGGGAAATAGAAAAATGGAATCGAGTTGGATCATATTATAGAGTACGAGGTCAAAAAGGCCCAAGAAGTACTTGTGATACACTAAACCCAACCGAGACAGACCGACTCGAATTTAAAGCGTTACATTAGCCACCTGAGTGACTCTCTTGCTAACAACCACCCAACACACACCTTGACCTTATAACACCTCAATCTTATTTGATTATTAGTTATTTATTAATGCAGAAGCAAATTATGAGTCAATTTTAAACTTTTCCTAAGTAATTTAACCTAAGGGTATATTCATTATTTTACCACCTATATTAAAACTAACCCGACTTTAGATCTAAATGTTTATCGACCTTCTTTTAGTCAAAATTATGCAAGCCTAAAAATTTTAGCTTCATTAGAGTTCGTTTACTATGTCTAATTCAAGTTTTATTATTAGGGGCTAAATTGTAACAATACAAACTATCAGAAACTATTCCAAATTATGAAATAAATTTTTTTATATTGAATTTTACCCGTTACGAGACTAATTCTAAAATTTTTCAAAGTTTCCTTATCATCCAGGGCTCTAATTAGACTAATCAATTTTCCGGACTAAAATGTAACTTAAACAAATTAGAATACCAAAATAAAAAGACAAAAATTCAAACCCTCAAAAACCCACATGATTGTGTCCTCTAGACCCTGTGTCATTAAATGACCAAGTTTGTGTCGTGAAAAACTTTTTGGCAGATCGCACATGCCCGTGTGGAAATCCTATACGCCCGTGTGTGATAGCTCTAGTTTCCACACGCCCGTGTTACTTACCCACACGCCCGAGTGCAACCCATCACACACCCGTGTGGACAGGTATATGCCAGTGTGAAAACCAGAACACCTATTTTTGTAAAAAAACTCATTTTAAAATCCGATTTTGCATATTTTAATGGCCAATGCAACCCAATTTAACTACGATTAATTAACATATATATATACATACATCTTCAATTGAATTTATTGACATCAATTAAGCCAAAAATAAATACAATTAAGCAATCAATTTCATGCACATCAAACACTGAATAAAACAAACAAGTGGCGTACCTTAGTCGCTATTAAACCACTCCATGGATGGTTCATTTAAACAATCGTTAGTATAAATTTCATACTTCACACACCGTGTTATCAATCACTGTCTTATCAATTAACAATACACTATAAATCATTCAATAATTAAACTCAAACATGCCTCAAAATTATTATAAAACCATCCAAATAAAATGTCTAATGTGTAATAGCCCAAATTTTAGTGATGTCAGAAATAGTGATTCGAGACCACCAAATCCGATAAATGAACTTGTAGATTATATTATTTAATATTTATGAGCCAAATGTAGCTTTTAAAAGATTTTTGAAATAGTAAATTGTGTTTTATAAATATTTATTTAGTCAAGAAATTGAGAAAAAGAGGTATCGAGATCTCGGTGTTATAAACTGAGTCATAAATATTTTTATGAATATTTACGAAGTGTCAATAAGGTAGTATTAAAATTTCGTTAAAAAATTTTGACGTTTGGGTGGTTAATTAAATAAAAAGGACTAAATTAAAAAAGGTGTAAAAGTTGCTAGAAAGATTAAATAGCTCAATTGTCAAATGAAGAAGGACCTAAAGGGAAAATAAGCCCAAAGGAGATATTTTGAGCGGCAAAAGCTGAGAAAAATCAGGAAATGAGCGAAATAAGGGCAAAATTAGAAAATTGCCAAAATTAGCTAAATAAAAATAGGACCAAATGGAAATATCTAGAATTCTCTTCATATTTTCTTCATTTCCATTAGAGAAAAATGTGTACAGGGGTTCTTCAAGCTGGTATTTTATAATTTTTGCATCAAGTAAGTTAATCCTTGCCTTTTTCTTGTAGTTTTTGTGTTTTTAAGGCTTTTACAATTAGAACCTACTATTAAATTCATTAGTTTTTGATTTCATGGATGAAATTGAAAGTCACCATGGTTGAGTGCTGTAAGTTTATGATGAAATAGCATGAATTTGAAGCTTTAATTTGTTTATGAGATGATTTTATTGGGTAATTTCAATAGAAATTGATTTTTAGGACCTAATTGTGAAAAAGTTTGGAATTAAAGACTAGTGCCGAAATTCTGATTTCCAAAGATTATAAAGTAGTTTAAAGTGATAGAATAAAGTATAATTGAAAAAAACTAGCTCAATTGAGGGGTTAATTGAGCAAGGACTGAATTGTATGAACTATGAAATTTGGGGCAAAATGGAAATCAACATTTTGCACTAAAACAGTTTTGAACAGCAGCAGTAGTTTAACTTTGAAAAATCACCAAAAATTTTAAAAATTGAATTAGAGGATGAATAAAATATAGAATTAAAGTTTATTGAGTCTAGTTTCTTATAAAAGAAACGATATAAACAATAGAATTGTAAATCATGAGATATAATAAAATTTTTGAGACAAGGTCAGAATGAATTCGGGTTCCCCTGTTTTGAATTCGGAAAATCATCAAAAAATAGAAAAAAATAATTAGGGGCTTAAATTTATATTTTTAAAATCCTGAATGAGTCTATTTTCAATAGAAATAAACGAGAACATAATCCGATCCTGTACGAGGAGATAATTAATTTTTAGTGAAGAAGGGCCAGAACTGTCAAACAGCAGAACATGTGTAACTTTAAAGAATAAACTGTACTTATTGGCTGAACCAAAAATTCTGAAAATTTTATGATAAGAAGATATGTGAGTCTAGTTTTAGGAAAAATTAGCGGATCTTAATTTGAAGTTCTGTAGCTCAAGATAAAAATAATTTAGTGACTGTGACACGGATGAACAACTTGAATATTCACATAAGTAAATAGTGAAAAATATAGATAATGTTACTTACAAGTGTGTTGTTTATACTAAGGATGTGGATGGAGATGAGGAGGATGAAAAATATATGAACGACTTGTGTATAAATTGATCACATGCCCGATTATAATTGATAAATGTTGAATTAGCAATGATATAATATTTTATTTGGAATATTTATTATGAAATTATGATTATTGTTATAATACAAAAATCGAACTTGTGAGTTTATATGGCTAAATTTTAGTGATCATTTGTTAATTTTATGGATTTCATGATGTGTTATTTCATATGTATTGATGATAAAATAGTGAATAATGTAAAAGCATGAAAATTGAATAAATGATCAAATTGAATACTTCTGCCCAGTGATAAGCGATGAATTGACAGAAAAAGACCATGGGTGGACCATGGAAACAAGCGATAAGTGATAGCTTCGGCTTCACTTATCTGATAAGTGAAAGTGGTAAGTGATAGCTTCGGCTACACTTATCTGATCAAGGATAAGTGACAAGTGAAAAGTGGTAGCTCTGGCTACCTGATCAAGTGAAAAGTGGTAGCTCTGGCTACCTGATCAATGAAAAGTGGTAGCTCCAGCTACCTGATCAGTGAATAGCGGTAGCTTCGGCTACAAGTGACAAGTGATTTCAGTGTAAGACTATATTTGAGATATGGCATCGGTGTGATACGTGTTATAATTAAGTGACCCGAATCCTTATTTAAATAAAATACAATGGTAAAATAAAATAAAAGTAAAATCCATATAGAACTACACTTCTTTTATTTTATTTTACAATAAAGTTTTTTAAACCTTATTAAACTCATCTATTTTATATTGATTAGGATAATGTGTTTCAATCTTACTAGAATATGGCTTTACAAGCCTATAAATAGACATAGTCTATTCCTCTTGTAATTATTCGAATTCGACATAGTGAATTTTCCTCCCCTCTGCCCGTGGTTTTTTTCCAAAAGGGTTTCCACATAAATCTGTTTGTTCTTTATTTTTTTATTTTTTATTTTTTTACAATATATTGTCATTACCAATGATATACGTGATATGAAGTAATAATATTTATAATAATGATCACACCAGAAACTAACTATTATCACGATTTTATGGCAAGCGCACCTATCGAACAGTAGTATAGCTTAGTGGCAAGACCGAGATATCGTACCCAAGGGAACCAAAAGTACTAGTACTAACTTTCTTTCTATTATTTAACCTATAAATAAGAGGGGATTTTTATTAAACTAAACTAACTATTAAACTAAGCTAAGAATGCACAAAAAGGGAATTGGGGAAAAACTCTTAGGAAAAACTGATTGATTTAGACAATACTCAAAGGAGAATCCACCTAAACTTCACTTGTTATCGATTCTTGAGCTAGACAATTTATTCACTTGACTTGATCCGTAGGAATCCCTAATTTATGTTAATACCTCCGTCGAGGATAAGAACAACTAATCCTAGGTTGATTAATTGAAATCTCTTTCTAGTTAAAACCCCTAGTCTTGCATTAACTCGATCTATGGATTCCCCTATTAGGTTTGACCCTAATCCGACAGATTTATGTCGCCTTATGTCTAGGGTTGCATGCAACTCCACTTAATTATGCTAGATCTACTCTTAAATGGGGACTTTTGCTCCTCTAAATAAGCACAACAATACTTGAATTAATACCTAGGAATATTAAAACAAGAATTAAGAACACATAATTAAGAAAAAATCAAGTATCTATCATATAACTCAAGAGAAAATAATAACAAGATCTGTCTTAGGTTTCATCCCCCTCAAGTATTTGGGGGATTTAGTTCATAATTATGAAAGAAAACATCTCAGAAGAATAAAAATAACAAAACATAAAGAACCCAAAAACCCCTGTAGGAATTTGAAGGGAGATCTTCAGTCTTGAAGGAGAATCTGACTTCTGAGATGGATCAATCGGCTTCCCTTGGAGTAATCCCTTGCTTCTATTCCCCTTTTCAAGGGAGAAAAGTACTCTTTTGAGGAGAGAAAAAGTATTCTTTCGAGGAAAGAAAGTCTCCATTTGTAGTTACCCCCTAGGGTCTTTATATAGCGCTTTGAAATACCTTTCTTAGCCCCTAAGTAGCCTTTTCCAAGTAGAATTGAACTTTTTCACGACAAGGACACGCCCGTGTGCCATGGCCGTGTGATTTCGACAATGGGCCGTGTTCGGGTCTGTTTGATGTGGCACGACTGTGTGAGTCGGGGTTGAGCTGTGTTCGAGATTTAAGATGGCACGGCTGTGTGGCGAACTCCTAGGCCGTGTTGTTTTCATACTTCAGCCCATTTTCTCTGTTTTTAACTTGTTTCTCGTTCTTTTTACTTCCCTATGCTTTCCTGAGTATAAAACATGAAATAGAAGGATTAAGGGCACCAATTTCCACAAATTTAATGATAATTTATCTAGAAATTAGGCTAAGCATGAGGTAAAAACATGTATAATTTATCGTTTATCAAATACTCCCACACTTAAGCCTTAGCTTGTCCTTAAGCAAAATCTCAATCCACAGTTAAGAATCATTCTTCTTAACTTGTAACATTTATCAATAATGCTTCAAACTAATACACAAGTAATCATACAATCAAAATTCAACCAAAAGAACATTAAAGTTTCAAACACTCTAAGTTGAGAACTTTATCACAGAAACATAGGTTTTCTTCCCTTCTATTAAGTAATCACCTTTCAATCAAAATTAACAAGATTTGACATCCTCACTAAAGATTCACTCTATCCACTCAAGGTGTTTAGGGTTCAAGAATTAAGCACTCTTTAGTTAACCTGAAAAGTTATTACCATAGGCTTGCAAGAAAATCAAATCTCCACCACTATAGATTGATATGACACATCGATCAAAAGGTCTTTCAATGGTTGTAATGGGACTTTGGTTAGGGGTGTTGTCACAAGCTGAAAAAGAAAATGGTTAAAATCGAGATTGAATTGAAAAATCATCTAGCTAAAAAAAATCTCTAGGGCGTGTTGAGGCACACGGCCATGTCGCACGGCTGTGTCCTTCGATGTTCGTTTCTCCCACGGCCGTGTAGGGGGTCACACGCCTGTGTCTGATTTGAGAGATTCGACCACGACTTGGGAGCACGAGCGTGTCGCCCACCCGTGTTAGGATTGGCAGTGTTGGCCACGGCCACCTCGCACAGCTGTGGCACTTTGTCGAAACCCGTGCTTGGATTGACAGTATCGGCCACGGTCACATAGCACGGCCATGGCAATTTGTTGAAGCCCGTGTCTTAGGAAAAATTTTACCCTGCTTGTGCACGGCCAAATTGCACGGCCGTGTCTCTGCTCATAGTGTCCACACGGCCTTAGGCACGCCCGTGGGCATGACTGTGTGGCCCGAAAATCCTGCATTTGAAAGTTTTAGTCAATGTATTAGAAAAGTAACATAAAAAGATTTACTAAGTTAGTACTCGAGTTGCCTCTCGAGAAGCATTTATTTAGAGTCTAAGCTCGACTCTACTTGTATTTATCACGATGAGACTTCGTGAAGCTGAAGCTCCTCCCTATTATTCTTGAAATTCTCCCCTCTATAATGCTTAAGCCAATGGCCGTTTACCTTGAAATTATCATGGTTTGGATGAGTTACCTCGACTGTGCCGTATGGAAAGACAGTTCGAACAGTGAATGGGCCTGACCATCTTGATTTAAGTTTTCTAGGGAATAGTTTAAGCCTTGAGTTTTATAGCAAGACAAGATCACCGGTTTTTAACTGCTTAGGTTGTTTCACACGATTGTCATGGCATCGCATTGTGACTTCCTTATATAGTCGTGAGTTTTCGTAGGTATTGCAGCACCATTCATCCAGCTCATTCAGTTACATTAGACGTTTCTCACCTGTAAGCTTAAAATCAAGATTTAAAAATTTAATAGCCCAAAATGCTTTATGTTCGAGTTCAAATGGTAGATGGCAACTTTTTTCGTAAGCAAGTCTATAAGGGGATGTTCCTATGGGAGTGTTGTATGCAGTTCTATAAGCCTATAAAACATTATCTACTTTTCTTGACCAATCTTTCCTATTTGATTTTACCGTTTTCTCAAGAATGCGTTTTAATTCTCTATTTGTTACTTCAACTTGTCCACTGGTTTGTGGATGATAAGGGGTGGCTGTTCTATGGTGTACTCCATATCTTTTCAAGACTTTGTCAAATTGGGCATTGCAAAAATAAGTACCCCTATCACTGAAAATTATCCTAGGTGCTTCGAATCGAGAGAAAAGTTTTTTAAAAAAACGTACTACCATTCTAGCATCATTAGTAGGTAAGGCCTGGGCTTCCATGACATGTAATCTATTGCTACTAGTATGTACTTATTCCCAAACAAAGTAGGGAAAGGACCCATGAAATCAATACCTCATACATCAAATATTTCACAAAAGAGTATATAGTTTTGAGGCATTTCATTATGTTGAGAGCTATTACCTGTTCTCTGGCATTTATCACAAGAGGTTATATACCTGTTAACATCTTTGAAAAGGGTGGACCAGTAAAAACCTGATTCGAGTACTTTGTGAACAGTTCTAACTCCACTGTGGTGTCCTCCTGTTGGTCCCGAATGGCAGTGATCTAAAATTTTATATGCTTCTATCTCAGTAACGCATATTCAAATGACTTAATCTGCACAAATACGAAAAAGGAAAGGATCTTCCCAAAAGTAGTTTTTCACATCAGCGAAGAATCGCTTCTTTTGCTGATGGGTCAACCTTTTTGGGGTTATGTTAGCTGCTAAATAATTTGCAAAATCAGCAAACCAAGGAACTGCAGCCTCTGTTATGGCTAGGAGTCGTTCTTCAGGAAACAATTCGTTTATTTTAACAAGGTCCTTGGGGTGTGGATTTTCCAACCTTGAAAGGTGATCTACTACCAAATTTTCAGCTCATTTCTTGTCTTTTATCTCTAAGTCGAATTCCTGTAACAATAGAATCCATCTTATTAATCGAGATTTTGCATCAGTTTTAGTTAAAAGATAACGAAGAGCGGAATGATCAGTGTAAACGATGACTTTCGACAACATTAAATATGATCTGAATTTATTAAATGCAAAAATAACAGCTAGCAACTCTTTTTCCATGGTAGTATAGTTTGCTTGTGCGGCCGTCAAAGCTTTGCTAGCATAATAAATCGGTCGAAAGTGCTTGTCTCTTCGTTATCCCAAAACTGCACCTACTGTAAAATCACTCTGATATCCGCGTTCGCGATACTAAGTAATAAAATTTATAAAGAACTTGATCACACCAAAACTAACTAATATCGCGACGCTTTAAGGCAAGCGCACCTATCGAACAATAGTATAGCTTAGTGGCAAGACCGAGTTATCGTACCCAAGGGAACCAAAAGTACTATTACTTACTTTCTTTCTATTATCTAGCCTAAGAATAAAAGAGGGGTTTGTTTAAACTAATTCTAAAACTAAACTAAGAAGACACGAAGAGTAAATTGAGAAAACTTTTAGGGGAAAAGTTGATTGATATGGACAATACTTAAGAGAGAATCCACCTAGACTTCACTTGTACTGGTTCTTGAGCTAGACGATTTATTCACTTGACTTGATCCGTAGAAATCCCTAATTTATGCTAAACCCTCCGTCGAGGTGAAGAGCAACTAGGCCTAAGTTGTTAATTAAAGTTCCTTTATCAATTAACTTCTTAGGTTGCATTAATTCGATCAATGGTTCCCCATATTAGGTTTGACCCTAATCCGGCAGATTTATGTCGCCCTATGTCTAGGGTTGCATGCAACTCCGCTTAATTATGGTAGATCTACTCTTATCACAAGGACTTTTACTCCTCTGCTCTAAGCACATCTAATTCTTGAAGTAATACCTAGGTTTATTAAATCAAGAATGAAGAACACATAATTAAGAACAACTCAAGTATTTATCATATAACTCAAGAATAAATAATAACAAGATCTGTCTTAGGTTTTATCCCCCTCAAGTATTTGAGGGGTTTAGTTCATAATAAAGAAAGGAAATATCTCAGAAGAAAAAAAATAACAAAACATAAAAGAACCCGAAAACCCCTGAAGGAATTTAGGGAGATCCTCTATATTGCTGCAGAATTTCGGCTTCTGGGATGAATCAATCAGCTTCCCTGTGAGTAATCCCTACTTCCACTCTCTGTGTTGGCAGCAAAGAATACTTCCCTTTGTGGGGAAATAAGCACACCCTAAGAGTTGCCTCCTAGGGTCTTTATATAGAGCTTTGGGGAGCTTTTCTTAGCCTCCAAGTATCCCAATTCGAGTGAAATTCCTCTTCCTCACGACTAGAACACGCCCGTGTGCCACGCCCGTGTGACTTCGACAAAGGCCGTGTGATTTGGCACGACCGTGTGGCCTGCCCGTGCTTGTTGAGAGCTGGACCGTGTGATCTTCATGTGGCACGGCCGTGTGGCACGGCCGTGTGGCACGGCCGTGTGGTAATTCCTTGGGCCGTGTGTTATGTCATTTTTGGCCCATTTTCCTCATTTTCAGTCCATTTCTTATTCTTTTCTCTTCCCTATGCTCTCCTGAGTATAAGATATGAAAAATAAGGATTAAGAGCACCAATTCTCACTAAATTGATAATAATTCATCCAAAATATAGGCTAAACATGAGGTAAAAATATGTATAAATTAGCGTTTATCAAATACCCCCACACTTAAACCTTTGCTTGTCCTCAAGAAAAATCTCAATCCCTAAATAAGAATTATTCCTCTCAACCTACAATCTTTATCAATAATGTTTCAAACTAGTCCACAGGTAATCATACAATGAGTAATTCAATCAGAAGAACATTAAAGACTCAATCACTCTAAGTTGAGAATTTTATCATTGAAAACATAAGTCTCTTCCTTCCTTCTAAGTAGTTATCTCTCCATCTTAATTAACAGGAGTTGACATCCTCACTAAAGGTTCACTCTATCCACTCGAAATGTTTAGGGTTCAAAATTTAAGCACTCCTTAATCAACATGAAAAGTTATTACCATAAGCTTGCAAGAAAATCAAATCTCCACCACTATAGTTTGATATGATACATTGATCAAAATGTCTTTTAATGGTTGTAACGGGGCTTGGTTAGGGGTGTTGTCACAGGCTGCAAAAAGAAGGTTAGAATCGAGATTGAACTGAAAAATTATCTTAGCTAGAAAAAATCTCTATCAATGGAACATATTTCTCAGCTAATTCTTATGATACTATCATTTCTGCCTTGGTAGCCTTAAAATAGAAATATGCAAAAATTTATCGAACTATTTACAATTTACAATCGAATTTTACTGTATGTACTTTTTTTTTTTAGGAACAATTCAAACTAAATAACTTGAAAATTTAAAAATGGAGAAGAGAGTAAAGCTAGATAAAAAATCACTTCAAATCTCGACAAAAATAGGGGTCAAAATAATTGAATAAAATTCAACAAAAATGGGTTATTGGTTAATAATTAGAGGGTAAGTCAAGGAAAAGGTTGTTTAGGCTCAATGGGGTTTACTAGGGGTTAATTCATGGAGGTAGGCTTTTTGTGGAGTAAGTGGGTTAAATCCTAAGTGCCTTTATCATTTCGGTATATCAAATCAATGATGTGGTCTCGACATGTATAATCAAACAAGTTCTAGAATAACAATTCAGTATTGACTCACTCAAAGCAATAATAAAAGTGAGCACGAAAGAATGTATGCTCAAAAAGGGCTCAAGATCTCACCAAAATTATGGCTTTTGATGTCAATCCTGTGAATTTCAAATCTCAAGATAATACTTAGAATTAGGGAAAATAACTTATGCAAAAATTGGGGGTTCTCAAAAATTTCAACTTATCATGCTTGATTCCCTAATGTTTTAAAGTTTGAATAATCAAAGTACAAGTACCTATATCTTAATTCTCAACATATCAATAGAAATCATAAATCAATCAGAATTAATTCCTAATAAGAGACTGAGAATTATTTGAGAACAAAGCATAAGGAAAAAAAAATTCAGGGATTTTTCAGATAATGTAGAAATTTAAAGTAAGCTTCCCCCCCACACCTAAGATGTACATTGCCCTCAATGTACAAAGATACATAAATAGCAAGAGAAGTATAATATCATAAGATAGGGAGAGAATTGAAACTTCCTGAATTTAGGATGAATTTATGAAGAAGAGTCGGCAATTGTGGCAGGGTCTTCCCATTTCCGTTTGAATATGAGCTGTAGAGCTCCTTTTTGAAACTGCGAAAATATTAATTAGTCATGGGAATTTTCGATTGATAGAGATTACTCGTTAGGGCTTGGCCGATATGAAAGATCGAAATTTAAATAACAGAAAAATAATAAACTAAGTTCTAGAAATACTAATACTGTAATGAATTAAAAGGATTAAGTATAATAAAAATAAAATTTGAAATAAAAAAGAGACTAAAAAAAAGAAAAAAATGAGAAAAATAGAACCGTATTGGAGAATAGAGGCACACGCCCGTGTGGCTCGGGGTTAGCCCGTGTTGGCCATATTGCACGGCCGTGGAGAACTTGTTCGCTTTTTCGCACGGTCGTGTAGGTAGTCACACGGCCGTGTCTGATTTGACAGTGTTGGCCACGGCTTGGGGACACGGGCGTGTGGCGTTGTGCGAGCCCGTGTTGATACTGCATGGTTGCCACGGCCATGTTGCACGACCGTGGGGATTTGTCGACCTCCCGTGCTTTTGGGAAAAATTTACTCTGTTTGTACACGGTCTGAGTGCACGACCGTGTCTCTGTTTTAAGATGTTACACGGCCTTAGGCACGCCCGTGTTCCAGGCCATGTGGTCCTAATTTCCTGCAGCAAAGGTGTTAGTTGCTGTATAAAAAGACTGAAAACAAAATAGAAGAAAAGTTACCATGTTAGTGCTCGGGTTGCCTCCCGAGAAGCGCTTATTTATAGTCTAAGCTCGACTTTGCTCGAGCTTGTACGTTCACGGTGGTTTGAAGAGTTGATACTTTTCTATCCTGCTTACAATTTCATTATCAACGTAAGATTTGAGTCGAGTGTGATTTACCTTAAAAGTACCGAGTGACTCATATTTTATCTCGACTGTACCATAGGGAAAGATTTTCATTACCGTGAAATAAGGTGTGTCACTTGTATGCTCTTTTGAATTCAAGATTCGAGGATCGTCTTCCCCTAAGATTACCTTATCCCCTATCTTGAGTTGATTCGTTTGTACCTGGGGGTCGTCTTGGTGATGCTCTGGGTTGGTGTGACCTGTTTTGGGTTTTTCATGATAGTTCAGCCACTCATCTAGTTCCTCGATCTGAAGCGTTCGCTTTTCAGGTGCATCTCCCTTGGATGGACTTGTTTGTGATTGGGTTGCCTTTATGTAGAGTGTATCCTGCATAGAAGGTTGGGTGGTGAGATTATTCTTTTTACAAGGACTCGTAACTATATTATTATCAACAATCGTAATCGAGTTTCGAGCTTGTAAGGTAACTTGGTCATCACCCACACGTAGTGTAAGTTTACCTGTTCCTAAATCAATTATTGTTCTTGCAGTTGCTAAAAAGGGTCGCCCTAAAATTAAGGGTACATTGCTATCCGCAACAATGTCTAAAACAACAAAGTCAACTGGGAATATAAATTTATCAATTTTGACGAGCACATCTTCAACTATTCCTTTAGGAGACCTAATAGTTTTATCAGCCAGTTGAATGCTCATCTTAGTTTGCTTAGGTTTTCCAAGACCTAGTTGTTTAAACAGTGTATAAGGCATGACATTTATACTAGCCCCTAAATCAGCTAAAGCATTTTTTGTGTCTAGGCTACCAAATAAACAAGGAATAGTAAAACTCCCTGGATCTTTCAGTTTGGTTGGTAGTCTATTTTGAAGAATAGCTGAGTAGATTGCATTTAATTCCACATGAGATTTCTTCTCTAGCTTCCGCTTGTTTGTCAAGAGTTCTTTTAAGAATTTAACCGCGTCTGGCATCTGTAAAATTGCTTCAACAAATGGTAAGTTAATATGTAATTTTTTTAAGAGTTTAAGAAACTTACCGAATTGTTCATCTGTGCGGTCTTTCTGAAGCGCTCTTGGGTATGGGATACGAGGCTTGTGTTCGTTGATGTCTGACTTGTTCCTGCTTACCTCTACTTTACCTTTATTCACCTTAAGCTCCTTGTTTGAGTTGTCTTTGATTAAAACCTCCTCATCTATTGTGCTCACGGCATGAATTTGTTCTTTTGGATTGGTCTCAGTATTACTTGGAAATCCACCTTGTGGTCTTTCCGAAATTAGCTTAGCAAGTTGGCCTATTTGAGTTTCAAGTCCTTGAATAGATGCTTGCTGGTTCCTTAGTGCCGTTTCGGTATTTTGGAAACGAGTTTCTGATATGGCAATAAATTTGGTGAACATCTCTTCCAAGTTCGGCTTTTTCTCCTGTTGTGGTGGTGGCTGCTGAAATACCGGAGGCTGTTGTCTTTGATTTCCTTGTCCTCCCCATGAAAAATTTGGGTGATTTCTCCAACCTGCATTATAAGTGTTACTATAAGGATTATTTTGAGGTCGAGAATTATTACCCATATAATTGGCATGTTCGGCTTCTATGTTGTGTAGATGGTCTGAATTAAACGTATTTCCTGGAGCTGCATCACATTGCATCACTGGTTGAGCCTGCGTAGAACCAACAAAATTATCAAATTTCTTATTTAAAAGTTCTACTTGGCTAGTGAGCATAGTAACAGCATCAATATTATAAACTCCTGCGGCTTTTGTCGGCTTTGTCCTCATGACTTGCCACTGATAGTTATTCAATGATATCTCCTCAATAAATTCGTAAGCTGCGTCAGGTGTTTTATTATTGATGGTTCCGCCTGCGGCTGCATCGATCATTTGTCTGGTTGACGGATTTAAACCGTTGTGGAAGGTTTGAACTTGTAGCCACAAAGGTAATCCATGATGAGGACACCTTCTCAAAAGATCTTTGTATCTCTCCCATGCATCGTAAAGTGTTTCTAAATCCATCTGCACAAAAGAAGAAATATCGTTTCGTAATTTGGCTGTTTTAGCTGGAGGAAAATATTTGAGTAAAAATTTTTCGGTCATCTGCTCCCATGTGGTAATTGAGCCTCGTGGTAGAGAATTTAACCACTGTTTGGCTTTATTTCTCAAAGAGAATGGAAATAGCCTCAATCGAATGGCATCATCAGAAACGCCATTTATTTTGAAGGTATCACAAAGTTCTAAAAAAATGGCTATGTGTGAGTTTGGATCTTCATCCTGTAAACCATCAAACTGTACCAATTGCTGTATCATCTGAATGGTGTTAGGTTTTAACTCAAAATTATTAGCAGCAATAGTTGGTCTAAGAATGCTAGTTTGGGTACCAGCCAAACTAGGTTTAGCATAATCATACATAGTGCGCGGAGCTTCTTCTTGAATTGCTGGTGGCGCGACTATTGCGGGAGGTGGTAGAACATCTTGATTTGCTTCCATCTCTTCTGTAGGTTCTGGCTCTAGATCAGGTTCTTGTTCAGGATAATGTAGACTGCGTCTAATTTCTCTGCGATTTCTGCGAACTGTTGTTTCTAGATCTTCGTCGAAAAGTAGTGGTCCTGTTGGATTGTTTCTAGTCATAAACTAAAAATACCTAAAAAGAAAAAACAAAGAAAACTCAAAAATTTAAAAGAAAAGAAAAATAAAAATAAAAATAAATTAAATTGAAAATAAAAATAAAAGAAAAATAAATAAATATAAATATATGGCTAAAGTAATAGAAATCGAGCTTTCGTAATATTTTAGTTCCCCGGCAACGGCGCCAAAAACTTGATATCCGCGTTCGCGATACTAAGTAATAAAATTTATAAAGAACTTGATCATACCAAAACTAACTAATATCGCGACGCTTTAAGGCAAGCGCACCTATCGAACAGTAGTATAGCTTAGTGGCAAGACCGAGTTATCGTACCCAAGGGAACCAAAAGTACTATTACTTACTTTCTTTCTATTATCTAGCCTAAGAATAAAAGAGGGGTTTGTTTAAACTAATTCTAAAACTAAACTAAGAAGACACAAAGAGTAAATTGAGAAAACTTTTAGGGGAAAAGCTGATTGATATGGACAATACTTAAGGGAGAATCCACCTAGACTTCACTTGTACTGGTTCTTGAGCTAGACGATTTATTCACTTGACTTGATCCGTAGAGATCCCTAATTTATGCTAAACCCTCCGTCGAGATGAAGAGCAACTAGGCCTAAGTTGTTAATTAAAGTTCCTTTATTAATTAACTTCTTAGGTTGCATTAATTCGATCAATGGTTCCCCATATTAGGTTTGACCCTAATCCGGTAGATTTATGTCGCCCTATGTCTAGGGTTGCATGCAACTCCGCTTAATTATGGTAGATCTACTCTTATCACAGGGACTTTTGCTCCTCTGCTCTAAGCACATCTAATTCTTGAAGTAATACCTAGGTTTATTAAATCAAGAATGAAGAACACATAATTAAGAACAACTCAAGTATTTATCATATAACTCAAGAATAAATAATAACAAGATCTGTCTTAGGTTTCATCCCCCTCAAGTATTTGAGGGGTTTAGTTCATAATAAAGAAAGGAAACATCTCAGAAGAAAAAAAATAACAAAACATAAAAGAACCCGAAAACCCCTGAAGGAATTTAGGGAGATCCTCTATATTGCTGCAGAATTTCGGCTTCTGGGATGAATCAATCAGCTTCCCTGCGAGTAATCCCTACTTCCACTCTCTGTGTTGGTAGCAAAGAATACTTCCCTTTGTTGGAAAATAAGCACACCCTAAGAGTTGCCTCCTAGGGTCTTTATATAGAGCTTTGGGGAGCCTTTCTTAGCCTCTAAGTATCCCAATTCGAGTGAAATTCCTCTTCCTCACGACTAGAACACGCCCGTGTGCCACGCCCGTATGACTTCGACAAAGGCCGTGTGATTTGGCACGACCGTGTGGCCTGCCCGTGCTTGTCGAGAGCTGGACCGTGTGATCTTCATGTGGCACGGCCGTGTGGGACGGCCGTGTGGCACGGCCGTGTGGTAATTCCTTGGGCCGTGTGTTATGTCATTTTTGGCCTATTTTCCTCATTTTCAGTCCATTTCCTATTCTTTTCTCTTCCCTATGCTCTCCTGAGTATAAGATATGAAAAATAAGGATTAAGAGCACCAATTCTCACTAAATTGATAATAATTCATCCAAAATATAGGCTAAACATGAGGTAAAAATATGTATAAATTAACTAACTTTTCCTTGAGAGTGTTAAAAGATTCTAAACATTATTGGTCAAAATTGAAAAGCACATCTTTTTCTAGTAATTTTGTTAAAGGCTTAGCTATCTTAGAGAAATCTTTAATGAATCTTCGATAAAAGCCAGCATGTCCTAAGAAGCTTCTTATGGCCTTAACTGAATTAGGGGGAGGTAATTTTTTGATGGTTTCAATTTTTGCTTTATCTACCCCTATCTCTTTACTAGAAATTTTATGTCCTAATACAATTCCTTCTTGAACCATAAAGTGACATTTTTCCCAATTGAGCACTAAATTTGTCTCTTCACATCTTAGCAAAACACGTTTTAAATTATTAAGTCAGAGTTGAAAAGAATTACCGAAAATCGAAAAATCATCCATAAATACCTCTATGATGTCTTCTACGAGTTCATCAAAGATGGCTAACATGCATCGCTGAAAAGTAGCAGGGGCGTTATGATATCGCGTGATATGAAGTAATAAAATTTATAAAGACTTGATTTCACCAAAACTAACTAATATCACGACATTGAGGCATGCGCACCTGTCGAACAGTAGTATAGTTTAGTGGCAAGACCGAGTTATTATACCCAAGGGAACCAAAAGTACTAATACTTACTTCTTTTCTATTATCTAGCCTAAAAATAAAAGAGGTTTGTTTAAACTAATTCTAAATTTAACAAAGAAAGCGTAAAAAGTAAATTGAGAAAACTTTTTGGGAAAAACTAATTAATATGGACAATACTCATGGGAGAATCCACCTAGACTTCACTTGTTATTATTTTCTTGAACTATATGATTTCTTTACTTGACTTGATCCGTAAAGATCCCTAATTTATGCTAAACCCTCCGTCGAGGTGAAGAGCAACTAGGCCTAAGTTTTTAATTAAAGTTCCCTTATAAATTAACTCCCTAGGTTGCATTAATTCGATCTATGGCTCCCCATATTAGGTTTGACCCTAATCCGGCAGATTTATGTCGCCCTATGTCTAGGGTTGCATGCAACTCCGATTAATTATGGTAGATCTACTCTTATCACAGGGACTTTTGCTCCTCTGCTCTAAGCACATCTAATTCTTGAAATAATACCTAGGATTATTAAATCAAGAATGAAGAACGCATAATTAAGAACAATTCAAGTATTTATCAAATAAATCAAGAATAAATAACAAGATCTGTCTTAGGTTTCATCCCCCTCAAGTATTTGAGAGGTTTGGTTCGTAATGAAGAAAGAAAACATCTCAGAAGATATAGAACAACAAAACATAAAAGAAACCAAAAACCCCTGCAGGAATTTAGGGAGATCCTCTATGTTGCTGCAGAATTCCGGCTTCTGAGATGAATTAATCGGCTTTTCCTTTGGAGTAATCCCTTGCTTCTACCCTCAGTGTGACAGAAAAACGAGAAGAAAAATATATCTCCAGACGTCCCCTTTGCCTCTGCCTCATGAGGTCTTTATATAGAGAGCTTGTGGGGAGCCTTTCTTAGCCTCTAAGCATCCCAATTTGAGTGAAATTCCCCTTCCTCACGACTAGAACACGCCCGTGTGCCACGCCCGTGTGACTTCGACAGAGGCCGTGTGATATTCTGTTTATAGGGCACAGTCGTGTGGCCTGGCCGTGCTTGTCGGGAATGGGTCGTGTGATCTTTATGTTATACGGCCGTGCGGTAATTCCTTGGGCCGTGTGTTAAGCTATTTTTGGCCCATTTTCCTCATTTTTGGTCCATTTTTGGTTCTTTTCTCTTCCCCATGCTCTTTTGAGTATAAGATATGAAAAAGAAAGGTTAAGAGCACCAATTCTCACTAAATCATTAATAATTTATCCAAAATATAGGCAAAATATGAGGTAAAAATATGTATAATTTAGCGTTTATCAAATACCCCCACACTTAAGCCTTTGCTTGTCCTCAAGCAAAATCTCAATCCCTAATAAGAATCATTCTTCTCAACCTATAACCTTTATCAATAATGTTTCAAACTAATCCACAGGTAATCATACAATGAAAAATTCTATCAGAAGAACATTAAAGATTCAATCAATTTAAGTTGAGAATTTTGTCATTGAAAACATAAGTTTCTTTCTTCTTTCTAAGTAGTTATCTTTCCATCTTAATTAACAGGAGTTGACATCCTCACTAAAGGTTCACTCTATCCACTCAAAGTGTTTAGGGTTCAAAATTTAAGCACTCTCTAGTCAACCTGGAAAGTTATTACCATAAGCTTGTAAGAAAATCAAATCTCCACCACTATAGTTTGATATGATACATCGATTAAAAGGTCTTTTTATGGTTGTAACGGGGCTTGGTTAGGGGTGTTGTCACAGGCTACAAAAAGAGGGTTAGAACCGAGATTGAACTGAAAATTATCTAGCTAGAAAAATCTCTATTCACTGGAACATAATTTCAAAGCTTAATAAAATCATTTTGGTGGCTTTAAGAGAGAAATATGCAACAACTTAATTTGAACTATTATAAATTACAACTAAATTTGACTGTATATACATGATATCGGCGTGATATGAAGTAATAAAATTTATAAAGAACTTGATCAAACCTAAACTGACTAATATCACGACGTTTTTAAGGCAAGCGCACCTGTTGACAGTAGTATAGTCTAGTGATAAGATCGAGTATCGTACCCAAGGGAACCGAAAGTACTATTACTCACTTTCTTTCTATTATTTGCCAAATCGGTAAACCAAGGAAGTGTCGTACCTGCTAAAGTTAGGAGTTGTTCTTCAGGGAACATATCGTTTATCTTTTCGAGGTACCTGGGTTGTGTATTTTCTAGTCTCGAGAGGTGATCTGCTGCTAAATTTTCGGCTCCTTTCTTGTCTTTAATTTCCAAGTTGAATTCCTGTAAAAGTAAAATCCATCTTATTAACCGAGGTTTTGCATCAGGTTTGGCTAAGAGATAATGAAGAGCTGAATGGTCAGTAAAAACAATGACTTTTGACAAGATTAAATAAGATATGAATTTATCAAAAGCAAAGATAACAGCTAGTAATTCTTTCTCCGTGGTGGTGTAGTTGGCTTGAATAGCTGTCAATGTTCTGCTGGCATAGTAGATCGGTTGGAAGTGCTTGTCCCTTCGCTGTCCTAAAACTGTACCTACGGCAAAATCACTTGCATCGCACATTAGTTCAAAAGGCAGATTCCAATCAGGTGAAATCATAATTGGAGCGCTGACTAACTTGTCTTTAAGGGTGCTAAAGGACTCTAAACATTCTTGGTCGAAGTTAAAAGGTATGTCTTTTTCTAGCAATTTAGTTAAAGGCTTAGCTATTTTAGAAAAGTCTTTAATGAATCTTCGATAAAAACCGGCGTGTCCTAAAAAACTTCTTATAGCCTTAACAGAATTAGGAGGGGGTAGTTTCTCAATAGTTTTAATTTTAGCTTTGTCTACCTCTATCCCTTTGCTAGAGATTTTATGTCCTAGTACAATACCCTCTTAAACCATGAAATGACATTTTTCCCAATTTAGCTCTAAATTTATCTCTTCACATCTTATCAAAACACGTTCTAGATTATTAAGACAAAGTTGGAAAGAATTACCGAAAACGAAGAAATCGTCCATAAATACCTCCATGATGTCTTCCGTAAATTCATTGAAAATAGCTAGCATGTATCGCTGAAAAGTAGCAGGAGCGTTACATAAACCAAAAGGCTTTCTGCGATAAGCAAACGTACCGTATGGACATGTAAATGTAGTTTTCTCCTGATCTTTTGGAGCTATCGGGATCTGGAAGTAACCAGAGAGACCATCTAGAAAATAATAATACATATGACCTGATAATCTTTCCAACATCTGATCAATAAAAGGCAATGGGAAATGATCTTTTCAAGTGGCGTCGTTCAGTTTCCTGTAGTTAATGCAAACTCTCCATCCTGTGACTGTTCTTGTAGGTATTAACTCTTCTTTGTCATTAGACACCACGGTCAATCCACCTTTCTTAGGAACAACCTGCACAGGACTTACCCAAGAACTGTCAGAAATAGGATAGATAATACCTGCATCTAGAAGTTTAATTACCTCGGCTTTTACAACTTCTTTCATGTTGGGATTCAATCGTCTCTGTGCTTGCACTAATGGTTTGAATTCGTCCTCCATTTAAATTTTGTGGGTGCAGAAGGAAGGATTAATTCCCTTGATATCTGAAATTTTCCAAGCTATAGCACGTCTGTGTTCTCTTAACACATAGAGTAGTTCCTCTTTCTCTGTAAGGCTTAAATCAGATGCAATAATGACTGGTAAAGTTGATTCTTCCCCTAAAAAGGCATATTCTAAATGATCTAGCAGTTGTATTAGTTCTAATTTAGGGGGTTCAGTAATGGAAGGTTTCTATCTCAATTCATCACTCATTTTTAAATTCTCATAACTTATGTGCCTAGCGATGATTTCATTAGAATCTAATTCTTTCCTTACTTCCTCGATTTCAGGGGTGGTTTCATCTTTCCCCCCACCTTGAACGAGACACAGTTCCAACGTGTCTATGAGAGAAAGTTCCTGGAGATTGTCTTGAACAAAATAATCAATAATATCAATAAAATAACACGAATCATCTTGTTCTTTAGAGAATCTCATGGCATCATAAATTTTAAAGACAACTTCTTTCTCACCAACTCTAAGTACTAATTTGCCATCCCCTACATCAATAACAGCTCTAGCAGTTGCTAAAAATGGTCGTCCCAAAATCAAAGGTACTTCAATATCGTCATCCATGTCAAGCACAACAAAATCAACAGGGAATATAAATTTATCTACCTTTACTAGCACATCTTCAATGATTCCTCTAGGATATTTAACAGATCTATCGGCTAATTGAATACTCATCCTAGTGGGCTTGGGTTCCCCGAGACCTAGTTGTTTGAACATTTTGTAAGGCATGAGATTAATGCTAGCACCTAAATCAGCTAAAGCTTTATTAATAAGTAAACTAACAATCAGACAAGGGATAGTAAAACTCCCTGGATATTTCAGTTTTGCTGGCAATTTATTTTGGAGAATAGCTAAGCATTCCTCGTTGAGTTCTACCGTGGCCAATTCTTCCAATTTCCTTTTATTTGTCAGAAGTTCTTTAAGGAACTTCGCATACTTTGGCATCTGTGAAATTGCTTCAACAAAAGGTAAGTTAATATGTAATTGTTTGAAAAGTTCAAGGAACATGCCGAATTGAGCGTCTGTATGGTCTTTCTTCAATTTTGCCGGATATCGGATACGCGGTTTGTATTCCTTGAGTGGCAGTGGAGTGTTATCCTCTGGTTCTGCTACCTTTTCTTCTAAAATTTCTGGGATAGTCTTCTTTTCGGGTTCGGCTAGGACCTTTTCATCTCTTAAAGTAATCGCCTTGATATGTTCTCTGGGATTTGGCTTAGTATTACTTGGTAATCATCCCTGTGGTCTTTCTGAGATTAATTTTGCAAGTTGACCAATTTGGTTTTCAAGCCCTTGAATTAATGCTTGCTGATTTTTTAGTGCCGTTTCAGTGCTTTGAAAACGTGTCTCTGATGCGGCCATAAATTTAGTAAACATCTCCTCAAGATTCGGCTTCTTCTCATGTTGCGGTGGTGGTTGCTGAAATCTTAGAGGAGGCTGTTGTCTTTGATTTCCTTGTCCTCCCTATGAAGAATTTGGGTGATTTCTCCAACCTGCATTATAAGTATTACTATAAAGGTTATTTTGAGATCTAGAATTGTTACCCATATAGTTGGCTTGTTCTATTTCCATGCTGTGTCCATAAGATGCGAAATCTAGATTAAACATGTTTCCTTGAGTCGTGTCGCATTGCATCACTGATTGTGCCTGCGTAGAGCTAACAAAATTATCAAACTTTTTATTCAAGAGTTCTACTTGGTTAGTAAGTATGGCGACAGCATCAATATTATAAACTCCTGCGGCTTTTGTTGGCTTTGTCCTCATGACTTGCCACTGATAATTATTCAATGACATCTCTTCAATAAATTCATAAGCTGCTTCAGGTGTTTTATTATTGATCGTCCCTCCTGCGGCTGCATCGATCATTTGTCTAGTTGACGGGTTTAAACCATTGTGGAAGGTTTGAACTTGTAACCACAAAGGTAGACCATGATGAAGGCACCTCCTCAAAAGATCTTTGTATCTCTCCCATGCATCGTATAGTGTTTCTAAATCCATCTGCACAAAAGAAGAAATATCGTTTCGTAATTTGGCTGTTTTAGCTGGAGGAAAATATTTGAGTGAACTTTTCGGTCATTTGCTCCCATGTGGTAATTGAGCCTCGTGGTAAAGAATTTAACCACTGTTTGGCTTTATTTCTCAAAGAGAATGGAAATAGCCTCAATCGAATGGCATCATCAGAAACGCTATTTATTTTGAAGATATCACAAAGTTCCAAAAAATTGGCTATGTGTGAGTTCGGATCTTCGTCCTGTAAACCATCAAAACTGCACCAATTGTTGTATCATCTGAATAGTGTTAGGCTTTAACTCAAAATTATTAGTAGCAATAGTTGGTCGAAGAATGCTAGTTTGGGTACCAGCCAAACTAGGTTTTGCATAATCATATATAGTGCGAGGAGCTTCTTCTTGATTTGCTGGCGGCGCGACTATTGCGAGAGGTGGTGGAACATTCTGATTTGCTTCCATCTCGTCGTAGGTTTTGGCTCTTGCTCAGGTTCTTGTTCTGGATAACGTAGACTGCGTCTAATTTCCCTGTGATTTTTGCAAACTGTCGTTTCTAGATCTTCGTCGAAAAGTAGTGGTTAGTATAGTGGTGAGTATTCCCGCCTATCACGCGGGCGACCCGGGTTCGATCCCCGGCAACGGCGCCAAAAACTTGATATCGCGTGATATGAAGTAATAAAATTTATAAAGACTTGATTTCACCAAAACTAACTAATATCACGACGTTGAGGCAAGCGCACCTATCGAACAGTAGTATAGTTTAGTGGCAAGACTGAGTTATCGTACCCAAGGGAACCAAAAGTACTAGTACTTACTTCTTTTCTATTATCCAGCCTAAAAATAAAAGAGGTTTGTTTAAACTAATTCTAAATTTAACTAAGAAAGTGTAAAAAGTAAATTGGGAAAACTTTTTGGGAAATGCTAATTAATATGGACAATACTCAAGGGAGAATCCACCTAGACTTCACTTGTTATTATTTTCTTGAACTATATGATTTCTTTACTTGACTTGATCCGTAGAGATCCCTAATTTATGCTAAACCCTCCGTCGAGGTGAAGAGCAACTAGGCCTAAGTTGTTAATTAAAGTTCCCTTATTAATTAACTCCCTAGGCCGGCAGATTTATGTCGCCCTATGTCTAGGGTTGCATGCAGCTCCGCTTAATTATGGTAGATCTACTCTTATCATAGGGACTTTTGCTTCTCTGCTTTAAGCACATCTAATTCTTGAAATAATACCTAGGATTATTAAATCAAGAATAAAGAACGCATAATTAAGAACAATTCAAATATTTATCAAATAAATCAAGAATAAATAACAAGATCTATCTTAGGTTTCATCCCCCTCAAGTATTTGAGAGGTTTAGTTCATAATGAAGAAAGAAAACATCTCAGAAGATATAGAACAACAAAACATAAAAGAAACCAAAAACCCCTGTAGGAATTTAGGGAGATCCTCTATGTTGCAGCAGAATTCTGGCTTCTGAGATGAATTAATCGGCTTTTCCTTTGGAGTAATCCCTTGCTTCTACCCTCAGTGTGGCAGAAAAACAAGAAGAAAAATATATCTCCAGACGTCCCCTTTGCCTCTACCTCATGAGGTCTTTATATAGAGAGCTTGTGGAGAGCCTTTCTTAGCCTCTAAGCATCCCAATTTGAGTGAAATTCCCCTTCCTGACGACTAGAACACACACGTGTGCCACGCCCGTATGACTTCGACAGAGGCCGTGATATTCTGTTTATGAGGTACGGCCGTGTGGCCTGGCCGTGCTTGTCGGGAATGGGCTGTGTGATCTTTATGTTACACGGCCGTGTGCCACGGCCGTGCGGTAATTCCTTGGGCCGTGCGTTAAGCTGTTTTTGGTCTATTTTCCTCATTTTTGGTCCATTTTTAGTTCTTTTCTCTTCCCCATGCTCTGCTGAGTATAAGATATGAAAAAGAAAGGTTAAGAGCACCAATTCTCACTAAATCATTAATAATTTATCCAAAATATAGGCAACATATGAGGTAAAAATATGTATAATTTAGCGTTTATCACGTTACATAATCCAAAAAGCATTCTACGATAAGCAAACGTATCGTATGGACATGTAAATTTTGTCTTTTCCTGATCTTCTAGAGCTATCGAGATTTGGAAGTAACCAGAGAGGCCATCCAAGAAACAGTAATACATATGTCCTGCCAATCTTTCCAACATCTGATCTATAAAGGGTAAGAGAAAATGGTCTTTTCGAGTTGCATCATTCAGCTTCCTATAATCAATACAAACTCTCCATCTAGTGACTGTTCTTGTAGGTATTGACTTCTTTTTATCATTAGACACCACAGTCATGCCTCTCTTTTTAGGGAAAACTTGCACAGGACTTACCCAAGAACTGTCAGAAATAGGATAAATAATGCCTGTATCTAGAAGTTTAATTACCTCAGCTTTTACGACTTCCTTCATGTTGGGATTCAATCGTCTCTGAGGTTGCACCGATGGCTTATATTCATCTTCCATTAGAATTTTGTGGGTGCAAAAATAAGGGCTAATTCCTTTAATATCATAAATCTTCCAAGCTATAGGCTTTTTTTGTTCTCTTAACACTTGAAGTATTCTCTTCACTGCTCAAATCTGATGCGATAATCACTGGTAATGTGGAATCATCTCCCAAAAATGCATATTCTAAGTGATCAGGCAATTGTTTTAGCTCCAATTTAGGATGTTCATCAATCGAGGGCTTTTGTCTCAGTTCGTCTTTTAACTTAATACCTTCATAACTTATGTGCCTTGTGACAAGTTCATGAGAGTTCAACTACTTCATTACTTCTTTTACTTCAGTGGTGGCTTCATCTTCCTCCCCACTTTGAACAAGACACAGTTCCAACGTGTCTTCAAGAGTGATTTCCTGTAAATTGTCTTAAACAAAATAATCAATAACATCAATGAAATAACATGAATCATCTTGTTCTCTAGAAAATCGCATAGCTTCATAAATTTTAAAGACAACTTCTTCTTCACCAACCCTAAGCACTAATTTACCATCCCTTATGTCGATAATAGCTCTAGCAGTAGCTAAGAATGGGCGTCCCAAAATTAAAGGTACCTCAATATCTTCATCCATGTCAAGCACAACAAAATCAACAGGGAATATGAATTTATCTACTTTTACTAACACATCTTCAATGATTCGCCTAGGATATTTAACAGATCTATCAGCTAATTGAATACTCATCCTAGTGGGTTTTAGTTCCCTTAGACCTAGTTGCTTGAACATTTTGTAGGGCATTAGGTTAATACTAGTGTAACGACCCAAAATCCGTAGGCACCGGAAAAGTGTATTGTCGGGCCTCTGTCTTAGTAAATTAAATCCTTAAATAATTATTAGGAATAATTATGAGTCTAGTTGTGTGTCTAATTAGGCTTTTATTAGGTGAATTTAGCTTAATTAAAAGAAATCAGGAAAAAAAAAAGACTATATTGAATAAAGGGCAAAAGTTGAATTATAAAACCATAGAAAATAAAAAGGATCAAATGAGCAATTAAGCCACATTTGAAATTAGAGGCGGCATAAAGAGAAATAAAATATTACATAATTAATTATATAATTAATTAATGATATATAATTATATCATTTTATTTGTTTTAAATTATGTAATTAATTAATTATATATAACTATAATTTATATAATATGAATTTATGATAATTAAATTATATGATTTTTTTTAAATAAAACAAATTAAAATAAAGACAAATGTGTGATAATAAATTTTACATGTGTAATTTATGTATTTGTACACTTGTAATATATTTGTATATTTTCTTAAATAATAAGTAAAAGATATTTATCAATTATATTATTATTATTAGTATTAGTATTAAATAAATTAAATTGTAGATAATTATATGGTAATAAAAATATACATGTGTAAAAATTACATTGGTACATTTGTAATTTAAATAATTAAATTGCTTATTATTTAAGTAAAAAGATATTTGTTAATTAAATAATCAAATTATTAAAATTTATGAGATTTTTTTTTAGAAACAAATTAAATAATGACAATGGTAATAAAATTATTGGCACAAATGTAAAAACAAATATGCATCCAAATGTAATATTAGTATTTGTTATTAAAATAGATAGTTACTAAATTATTTATATATAAAATATAACATAAAAAGAAAAAAAAATATTTCGGATTACTCGAATAAGTCTCGATCAAAATTAAATTATACCATGAATATTATTTTATTTACGAATTATTTGTAAGTTGTCTGATATATCCTGTAATACCTCGTAACCCTGTTCCGGCAACGGTTTAGGGTTAGGGGGTGTTACAACTAGTATCTAGATCAGCTAAGGCTTTTTCAATGATTAAACTACCAATTAAGCAAGGAATAGTAAAACTCCCTGAATCTTTCAGTTTGGTTGGCAGTTTATTTTGGAGAATAGCTGAGCATTCCTCGTTGAGTTCCATTGTGGCTAGTTCTTCTAATTTTCTTTTATTTGTGAGAAGCTCCTTTAGAAATTTTACGTACTTTGGCATCTGCGAAATTGCTTCAACAAAAGGTAAGTTAATATGTAGCTGTTTAAAAAGTTCAAGAAATTTACCAAATTGAGCATCTGTGCGGTCTTTCTTTAACTTTGCCGGATATGGTATGGGTGGTTTATCTTCTTTAAGTGCTGGCGGGGTGCTTTCCTTATGTTCCTCTTCCTCTACTTTGTCCTTTTTAGATTCTTGAACAGACTTCTTTTTCAGTTCAGCTAGTATTTTCCCATCCCTTAGAGTAATTGCTTTTACATGTTTTCTAGGATTTGGCTCAGTATTACTTGGTAAACTACCTTGTGGTCTATCAGATATCATCTTTGCAAGTTGACCAATTTGATTCTCGAGCCCTTGAATGGATGCTTGCTGGTTTTTAGTGCTGTTTCGGTGTTTTGGAAACGGGTCTCTGACACGACCGTAAATTTTGTGAACATCTCTTCGAAGTTCAGCTTTTTCTCTTATTGTGAAGGTGGCTGTTGAAATCCCAGAGGAGGTGGTTGTCTTTGATTTCCTTGTCCTCCCTATGAAAAATTAGGGTGGTTTCGCCAACCTGCATTGTAAGTATTACTGTAAGGATTATTTTGAGATCTAGAATTGTTACCCATATAGTTGGCTTGCTTAGTTTCCATGCAGTGTCCATAGGAGGAGTAATCTGGATTGTACACGTTTCCCTGAATTGCGTCACACTGCATCACTGGGTGTGCCTGTGTAGAACCAACAAAATTATCAATCTTTTTACTTAAAAGTTCTACCTGATTAGAAAGCATAGTGACGGCATCAATGTTAAAAACTCCTGCAGCTTTTGTCGGCTTTGTCCTCATGACTTGCCACTGATAGTTATTCAGTGACTTCTCTTCTATAAACTCATAGGCTGCTTCAGGTGTTTTATTGTTGATTGTTCCTCCGGCGGCAGCATCGATCATCTGCCGTGTTGAAGGGTTCAAACCGTTGTGAAAGGTTTGGACTTGTAACCACAAAGGCAACTCATGGTGAGGGCACCTTCGCAAAAGATCTTTGTATCTCTCCCAGGCATCATTCCGCAATTTAGCTATTTTAGCTGGAGGAAAATACTTAAGTAAAAATTTTTCAGTCATCTGTTCCCATGCAGTGATGGAGCCTCGTGGTAGAGAATTTAACCATTGTTTAGCTTTATTCCTTAAGGAAAAAGGAAATAGTCGGAGGCAAATGGCATTATCAGAAACACCATTCATTTTAAAGGTATCACAGAATTCCAAAAAATTGGCTAAATGTGAATTGGGATCCTTATTCTGTAAACCATCAAACTGCACAAATTGCTAAATCATCTGAATAGTGTTAGGCTTTAATTCAAAATTGTTTGCAGCAATAGCAGGTCGAATAATACTAGATTGAGTACCAGCCAAATTAGGTTTAGCATAATCATACATGGTACGAGGAACATTATTTTGGTTCACTGGTTCTGCGGCTATCGCAGGAGGTGATAGATTGTCTTGATTGGCTTCCATCTCTTCAGTAGGTTCTGGCTCTTATTCTTGTTCTAGATACTGTAGGCTTCGTCTGATCTCTCTACGATTTCTGCGAACTATGCCTTCTAAACCTTCCTCAAAAAGTAGTGGTTCTACCGGGTTCCTTCTAGTCATAAACTAGAGATGCCTAGAGGAAAAGAAAATTTCAGTAAAATAAAAAATAAAAATAAGCTAAAAATAAATAAAAAATAAAAATGGCTAAAATAATAAAAATAGAGTGTTCTTAATATTTTAAATCCCCGACAACGGCGCCAAAAACTTGATATACGTGATATGAAGTAATAAAATTTATGTAACACCCTACGCCCCTGTCCGTCGCCGGATTAGGGTTTAGAGTATTACAAAATCAAAATACAACTACCGAGGTTCATAGATACAAAGCTAGACGTGAATTCATTGAGTTCAATAGTTGAATATAACACTTAGGTCGATTCGGTCAGGACATCGTATCTTATTAAATCGTTCTATAAGCATACTAACGAATTGGCTAAAACGAACAAATTCGATAACCAAACATCATATTAGAAAAATCATTGCATATTAAGTACTAACTAAATTCCATGCCACAACATCGAATAGTATGAGAATCACTCCAACCCATATAAGCAAACTCGAAGACTAAGCAAGCCATTTTCGCATGGCTAGAAATATTACAACTCAAAATGAAGTTTGATTCAACCGAAGGAAAATAGCCTATACATGCCATTGACCCAAAAATAACCATCGAATGTACCAAAATAACAGCGATAGTGTAGGTGATTAAGGCTTCAATCCCCGAGTCCGTAGCTTCCAAAATGAGATCTATAAAACAGAGGAAACAAGGGAAACGGAGTAAGCATTACAATGCTTAGTAAGTTTTAAGCAATGTCACAGATAAAGCATTAAATTCTAACATAGTTATTCGTATCTTAGTTTCCCTCTTCCTTTGGGTAAGTCACCCTTTTTCCAATATACACATTCACGTCACAAACGGAAATGGATAGCTTTCACTCATAGTAAATTCACGTAAACATATACATGTCACAAAAATTCACATAACATTTCACATAGGCCAATTGTACTTTGATCATGTTAATAATCTCATTTCATGAACACATATGAAATCACATAATGACCTTAGTATTCGGTCCAAAATCCAGCTTGCATATAAGCCAAGGGTACATACCTGTATAGCTTAGCACTTTCAGCGCAATTCATTAGCGATCGTTACCTTGAAGACAATTAGTCTTAAGCTTTATTCTCATCATCATCGAGATCTTTAGCTCGGATAAACTCTATACATAGCCATCGGGTCTCTACCCCGGACGCAATCTCCGCATATAGCCTTCGGGTTTTTAACTCGGACATCATCTCTGCCTATAGCCTTCGGGTCTTAACCCGAACATAGTCTCCACATATAGTCAGCGGGAATTAATCCCGGATTCACATTATAAATTCTCATACACAGACATATTTGCATGTAGCCAAATTTCTCATAGCAAGATTTCACTTGCAATTCAATCAATTCATGTGCATACCAACATGTAACATGCTTCTCGACTTTATATCATAAATATACATATAATTCAAACTTATACACATATACTCTTATTTTCTAGACTTTCGGTCCAAAAATCAAACATACATGAGCAATGCATTTCAAATCTCATTTCGGTTCTTTTTCTCTATGAGCCATTCGGCTATATAGCAAACATAAATAAGGTGTCTTTCTCAATAGGACATCATTTAATATCAGCATGTATATCATGGCATTTTAACTTAAATATCAAATTCGATTACTCAAAACTTACCTTGAACTTTCCCGATAATTTACGAGTTGGCTATTCGACCACTTTGGCCTTCCCTTTATCCGAACTCGTCCCTCTATGCTTTTGAGCTAAATAAAACATTTAATTTTTTTATTAATCCTTATTCAAGCATCTCAATGGATCATTTTCACTTATAGTCAAATAATACATGCATATTCTTCTCATTGCAAACACATACACACATTCGATCATTTCACATACATATCATAAGTCTCAACAAGCTGATTTTCTGAGCAGCATTCAATAATTTACTCATAACTGGAGCTACGAAACTCCAAATGTAGTGCTGTAAATTTTTCATGAAAATAGACTCATTTATCTTTAATCCATAAAATTTTCATAATTTTTGGTTTGGTCAATCAATACCAGAATTTTCTTAAAGTTCCCCTAATTCACTGTTTGATTAAACTGACCACTCTATACTACGAACCGAATTTCTCCTTGTACAAAATTCCAAATATGGCCTCACCTATTCCATTCGAAACTAGACTCATTAAGGAGTCTAAGCATATAAATTTTGTCTCATAACAATTTTTATACAATTTATAGTGATTTTCCAAAAATAGAGCAGGGGACTTCGAAGTCAATCTGACACTGTCTCACTCTACTCTAAAAATCTTTTTATCGGGAATTCCTTTGCTTGCAAGGTTTCTTTTATAAGAAACTAGACTCATTAAGCTTCAATTACACAGTTTATTCAGCCTTTAATTCAACTCACACAATTTATGGTGATTTTTCCAAAACACATTACTGCTGCTGTACCAAGCAGATTTTTATACAAAGTCCACTCTTTAATGTTTTTATGCACATACTTAAAACATAGCATTTCCTAAGGCACCATTTAGAGTAGTCATTGCTCTTAACACAATGTACATATTTCATATTCATTTTAATCATTATGCCACTCTTAAGACACCAATTATCAAAACAAACATCAAAGATTTTAAGCACATGGCCGAATAGGTCATTTCTTTAACCAAGAAGCTCCCACAAGCATAAATTAACCAATTAGTTTTATTACCCCTTTCGAATGCATATACCCTAAGGCCATTCGGCCATATCCCAGCATGGTCCTTCATTCAATCCATCACATCCATAACACATTCGTATGACTTATCCTATTAAGCAACCAACATCAAGTCTTATTAGCACTACCATTCAAGAGTACTAAGTCTTTAAGACCACATGAAACAATTGTACATGTACACAAGGTATTTTAGACAACCTAAGCTCCATTCTCTAAGCCTCAATCAAGCCTCAACCATCCAAATCAATCAAAATAACTTATACTAAGTTCATGTACAATTTTTCCAATAGCCGAATACTTAGTGAACTTATGAGCAATGTTCATTTAGCTCATGTTACAAAATATGTGTCACAATTTGCATAATCAATTTATCAAGTTTAAGATCAAAACACAATCAAAAGTAAGACAACTCAATCATTCAAATAAAAACCGAAGGTCCCTTAGGCAATTATCCTCACCAAAATTTCCAATTTTTACCATTTTGAGTTCACAAATCCAATTCTTATGAATTTTAACATCATAGAGCCTATTAACAAGCTTTAGTAAGCTCATAATTGCAAAACAAGACTCTCTAACCAAATCTTGACAAGGCCGAATGCCTCCATCCTCAAGGCTCAAGAAATTTTTCACATTAACAAAGGAGAGGACCCTAAGACAAGCTCAAACAACTCCCATATTCCATTATTCAACACAAGCATTAAGGAAAGCACAATTTCTCCACATTTACTCACATGGCCGAACAATACATCTTGTCTATCACACAAGGATTTTGTGTTTATGAAGCTCAAATTCCCTTAGAAATCATCTTCAAAACAAGGAAAATCAAACAAAACATCACCCAAGAGGACATGCATCATGGCCGATTTTCCCATGGCACAACCAACTCAAATTTCATTCAAAACAAAGCAAATAACTTAGCATCCATCTTTAATTCACCAAACTTCAAAAGCAAAAATCATGAACACCTCCAATTTGCCTAAGTGATGACCGAATCAACTAGGAAGAATTTCCACTCTCCTTTACTTGAGGTTCGGCTATGGTGGAGAGAAGAAGATGAACTCTTTTTTTTTTTTTTTAATGACAACTAATTACAATTTCTTTTATTATTAATATTAGACTAAATAACAATTCACAAATTGCCAAAATTTCATCATTACTTTCCACTATCATAAAAGTGGGCAATTTGACATGCAAATCCCTTATTTTGCATGCATTTATTAATTAGTCTTCACACATTTGTCTAACACATTTCCAAAGTTCACTACTAAGTCCTTTTTAGTAAAATTCAAATTTATAACTCTAAATTGACACACCAAACATGTCACACATGAATTACCACATATTATAGGCATCAAAATGAATATTAAATATATTTTATGCCTCGGTGTTGTGGTCCCGAAACCACATTCCGACTAGGGTCGTTTTAAGGCTGTCACAATTTATAATAATGATCACACCAGAAACTAACTATTATCACGATTTTAAGGCAAGCGCACCTATCGAACAGTAGTATAGCTTAGTGGCTAGATCGAGATATCATACCCAAGTGAACCAAAAGTACTAGTACTAACTTTCTTTCTATGATTTAACCTATAAATAAGAGGGGATTTTTATTAAACTAAACTAACTATTAAACTAAGCTAAGAATGCACAAAAAGGGAATTGGGGAAAAATTCTTAGGAAAAACTGATTGATATAGACAATACTCAAGGGAGAATCCACCTAGACTTCACTTGTTATTGATTCTTGAGCTAGACAATTTATTCACTTGACTTGATTCGTAGGAATCCCTAATTTATGTTAATACCTCCGTCGAGGATAAGAACAACTAATCCTAGGTTGATTAACTGAAATCTCTTTCTAGATAAAACCCCTAGTCTTGCATTAACTCGATCTATGGATTCCCCTATTAGGTTTGACCCTAATCTGGCAAATTTATGTCGCCTTATGTCTAGGGTTGCATGCAATTTCGCTTAATTATGCTAGATCTACTCTTAATCAGGGACTTTTGCTGCTCTGAATAAGCACAACAATACTTGAATTAATACCTAAGAATATTAAAACAAGAATTAAGAACACATAATTAAGAACAAATCAAATATCTATCATATAACTCAAGAGAAAATAATAACGAGATCTGTCATAGGTTTCATCCCCCTCAAGTATTTGGGGGATTTAGTTCATAATTATGAAAGAAAACATCTCAGAAGAATAAAAATAACAAAATATAAAGAACCCAAAAACCCCTGTAGGAATTTGAAGGGAGATCTTCAGTCTTGAAGGAGAGTCTGACTTCTGAGATGGATCGATCGGCTTCCTTTGGAGTAACTCCTTGCTTCTATTCCCCTTTTCAAGGGAGAAAAGTACTCTTTTGAGGAGAGAAAAAGTATTCTTTTGAGGAAAGAAAGTCTCTCTTTGTAGTTGCCCCCTAGGGTCTTTATATAGAGCTTTGAAATACCTTTCTTAGCCCCTAAGTAGCCTTTTCCGAGTAGAATTGAACTTCCTCACAACAGGGACACGCCTGTGTGCCACGGCCGTGTGGCTTCGACAATGGGTCGTGTTCGGGTCTGTTTGATGTGGCACGGCCGTGTGAGTCAGGGTTGGGATGTGTTCAAGATTTAGGATGGCACGGCTGTGTGATACGTCCGTGTGGCGAACTTCTAGGCCGTGTTATTTTCATACTTCGGCCTATTCTCTCCGTTTTCAGCCCGTTTCTCGTTCTTTTTACTTCCCTATGCTCTCCTGAGTATAAAACATGAAATAGAAGGATTAAGGGCATTAATTTCCATAAATTTAATGATAATTCATCCAGAAATTAGGCTAAGCATGAGGTAAAAACATGTATAATTTATCGTTTATCAACCAATATTATATATTTTCACAAATTAGTATCAGAGCTTCCGGGTTTTTTATCTTGATCACAGTAATAGCGTCTTTGAAGTATGAAATTTTGCTGTTGGATCGCAACACCAGATTTGTATTGTGGCAGATTAAGATGCAAGCAGTTCTTGTGCAGATGGATCTAAAGGAAGCCCTTCTAGGGATAAATAAGATACCTTCAATATTAACGGATGAAGAGAAGAAGCGTAAGGATCGAAAGGCATTAACACAGTTGTATCTACATTTGTCTAACAAAATTTTACAAGATGTGATGAAGGAGAAGACTGCAGCTGGATTATGGAAAAAGCTGCAACAAATATACATGTCGAAAACTCTAACCAGTAAGCTACATATGAAGCAACGTCTTTATGCTTATCGTTTGGAGGAATGTGCATCTGTGCATGAACACTTAATAGTGTTTAAAGAAATTCTCTCAAACTTGGAGGCCATGGAGGTTTAGTATGATAAGGAAGATCTAGGGTTGATTCTACTTTGTTCATTGCCCCCATCTTATTCAACCTTTAGAGACACGATTTTATATAGCCGCGTGTCTCTCACAGTTGATGAGGTTTATGATTCTTTAACCTCGTATGATAGGATGAAGCATCTTGTGGTTAAAACCGACTCTTAAGGTGAGGGTCACATTGTTCGTGTGAGACAAAATTAGAATACTGATGATGATTGTGGAAGGATACAAGAACGGAATCCTTATGATAAATCTAAGGGTAGATCGAAGTCTTCAAACAGAGGTAAAACTTGTAACTTCTGTAAGAAGAAAGGGCACATTAAATCTAAGTGCTATAAGCTACATAATAAGATCAAAAGGGAGGTTGCGAATCAGAAGGGAAAACAACCAAAAAATTTCGGTGAAGCTGATGTTGTAGAAGACTACAATGATGGTGAACTTCTAGTCGCTTCAGTCATCAATTCTAAAGTGAACGATGAGTGGATCCTTGATTTAGGCTGCACTTTCCACATGAGTCCTAATAGAGATTAGTTTACAAATTATGAAATAGTGTCTAAAGGTGTTGTTTTGATGGGATATAATGTTTCGTGTACAATCGCAGGTGTTGGAACGATTAAAGTTAAGATGTTTGATGGAGTTGTCAGAACACTTAGTGACGTACGACATGTTCTAGAATTGAAGAGAAATTTAATTTTGTTAAGTACTCTTGATTCAAAAGGGTACAAATACACAGCTGAAAGTGGGGTTTTGAAGATTTCTAAAGGTTCCCTCGTTATGATGAAAAGGCAAAGAAAAACTGTCAAGTTATATGTTCTGCAAGGTTCTACTGTTACTGGTGATGCAGTTGTCGCTTCCTTTTCCTTGTCAGATGATGATATTACTAAACTTTGGCATATGCGCCTAGGGCATATGAGTGAGAATGATTTGGAAGAATTGAGCAAAAGAGGACTTCTTGATGGGTAAGGAATTTGCAAACTGAAGTTCTGTGAGCACTGCGTTTTTGGGAAGCAAAAGAGAGTTTGATTCACCAGAGGAATCTATAACACAAAGGGAACGTTGGAGTATATTCATTCTAATCTGTGGGGGCATTCAGAGTGCCTTCGAGAGGTGGAGCTAATTATATGCTAACTTTTATTGATGATTTTTCCAGAAAAGTTTGGGGGTTCTTCTTGAAGCAGAAAAACAATGTGTTTTCCATATTCAAGTATTGGAAAACTATGATTGAAAAATAGATGGGAAAACAAATAAAACACCTCTGCACAGACAATGGCTTAGAGTTCTGTTCTGATGAGTTTAATAAATTGTGCAAGTCAAAAGGAATCGTGAGACACTTGACAGTTTGTCATACTCCACAATAAAATGGCATTGCAGAACGAATGAATAGAACGATAATGGAGAAGGTTCAATGTATGTTGTCAAATGCCAACTTACCAAAGTCATTTTGGGCTGAAGCAGCCTCTATTGCATGTTTTTTTATCAACCGATCTCCATCCATTGCTATTGAGAAAAAGACTCCACAAGAGGTATAGTCTGGTAACCTTGCTGACTATTCTGATTTAAAGATTTTTGGGTGTCTTGCGTATACTCATGTTGGTAATGGAAAATTGGAACCGAGATCCATTAAATGTATTTTTCTTAGTTATAAAGCTAGTGTAAAAGGGTATAAGTTATGGTGTCTTGAAAATAGAAAAGTTGTGATTAGTAGAGATGTTGTTTTTGATGAAACTGCTATGCTACCTAACTTATCTCTTAAAGAATCTTCCAATAAAGAAAATAAAAAATAGGTGGAGTTTCAGATTAATATAGAATCTACAATAGAGTCAACTTGTCAAGTTAGTACAAAAATTGAGAATAAAGTTGTTTCTTCACCACAATACTCTATAGCTAAAAACAGAACTAGAAGAGAAATTAAACCTTCAAAGAAGTATGCCGAGGCTGATCTAGTTGCTTATACTTTAAATGTGGTTGAAGATATAGATACAAATTAAGAGCCATCTAATTATTCCGAGACGGTTAGTTGTGTAGAATCAGAAAAGTAGATGTTTACTATGCAAGAGGAGATGAAATCACTCCACAAAAACAAAACATGGGATCTTGTAAAACTTTCTAAAGGTAAAAATGCTGTTCATTGTAAATGGGTGTATAAAAGGAAAGAAGGGACTCTAGGAGTTGAAGAACCCAAATATAAAGCAAGGCTTGTTACAAAGGGTTACAGTCAAATTCCAGGAGTGGACTTCACAGATGTGTTCTCCCCAGTTATGAAGCATAGTTCGATTCGAGCTTTGCTTGCTATTGTGACCATGCATGATTTGGAGCTTGAGCAGTTAGATGTTAAAACTGCATTTTTGTATAGAGAACTTGAGGAGGATATTTACATGCAACAACCAGAGGGTTTTACAGTCTCAGAAAAAGAAGACTATGTTTGCTTGCTGAAAAAGTCCCTTTACGGTTTGAAACAGTCACCAAGACAGTGGTATAAGAGGTTTGATTCCTTTATGACTTCTCATGATTTCAAAAGAAGTAGCTTTGACAGTTGTGTTTACTATAAGAAAAACAATGATGGTTCTTTTGTATATCTACTCCTTTATGTTGATGGCATGTTGGTAGCAATAAAAGGTAAATGAGAGATAAGAACGGTCAAAGCCCAAGTGAAGAATTTGAGATGAAAGATTTGGGACCAGCAAAGAAGATAATTGGTATGGAAATTCTTAAAGATAGAAAAACAAGTAAATTGTACCTAAGTCAGAAAAGGTACATTGGGAAAATTCTTTGCAGGTTCAATATGCAGAGTGCTAAGCTTGTTAGTACTCCTTTAGCAGTTCATTTTAGACTTTCATCAGCTTTATCTCCACAATCAGATGATGAGATTGAGTATATGTCACGTGTTCCATACTCTAGTGCGGTAGGATCTCTCATGTATGCTATGGTTTGTTTACGTCCAGATTTATCATATGCAGTTATTGCAGTTAGTAGATACATGACGAATCCCGATAAAGAATACTGGAAAGCAGTTCAGTAGATTTTAAGATACTTACGATGTACTACTGATGTTTACTTATAGTTTGGAAGAACTAGAGATAGAGTCATTGGGTATGTTGATACTGATTTTGCTAGAGACCTTGATAGAAGAAGATCTCTCACAGGTTATGTCTTTACAATTGTAGGTTTTGCAATCAGTTGGAAAGACACTTTGCAAACTATAGTCGCTTTGTCTACCACTGAAGCTGAGTACATGGCAATTACTGAGGCTTGTAAAGAAGCTATTTGGTTGAAGGGACTATTTAGTGAACTCAATGAAGACCTTCAAATCAGTACAGTATTTTGTGACAGTCAGAGTGCCATCTTCTTTACAAAAGATCAACTGTTTCATGAGAGAACAAAACATATTGATGTTCGGTATCATTTTGTTTGTGATATTATTGGTCGTAGTGATATTGTTCTGAGCAAAATTAGTACTCATGAAAATCCTGCAGATATAGTGACTAAGTCACTTCCTATAACCAAGTTTGAGCATTGCTTAGACTTGGTTGGTGTTCATTGTTGAAGTTAAACCCTTAAAGGGTTTATGGAAGAGGTGGAGAACTTGTTCGTTGAGAGTTCACGATGAAGAACTTGTTCATTGAGAATTCGTGTCAAGGTGGAGATTGTTAAAATTAAGTGACCCGAATCCTTATTTAAATAAAATACAATGGTAAAATAAAATAAAAGTAAAATCCATATAGAACTACACTTTTTTTATTTTATTTTACAATAAGGTTTTTTAAACCTTATTAAACTCCATCTATTTTATATTGATTAGGATAAGGTGTTTCAATCTTACTAGAATATGGCTTTACAAGCCTATAAATAGACATAGTCTATTCCTCTTGTAATTATTCGAATTCGACATAGTGAATTTTCTTCTCCTCTGCCCTCGGTTTTTTCCCGAAAAGGTTTCCACGTAAAATCTATGTTCTTTATTTTTTTTGCGATATGTTGTCATTACCGATATTATATATTTTCACAATACGTGTTTAAGATTTAAGACCATAGCTAAACTATGACATTCTAGTGAAAAGTGATTAATTGACGGATAAGTCTATGGTTTCACCATGGCATAATGATAGTGAAGATGTAAGACCATAGTGTAAGACCATAGCTGAGCTATGGCATTCTAGTGAAAAGACCATAGCTATGTTATGACATCAGTGATTATCAGTGAAATTCAGTGCATACCGTTGCAGGCCAATTCCATAAGACCTTCACTACTTTGACAAAGTTTGGTAAGTGTTACATGGAATTATGTGATATAAGGAAATACTAGTTGATGAGACATAAACATAGAACTTGGTTGATTAATGAGTTCATTTGTGATTATATACTTGTACACCTTAAGTGTATTATCTGTATGAACTGGTATTCCAAATGAATTAATGAGAAAAGTTCTAATATGAAATAATTTGAATTCGAAATGAAATATTATGAAAATGTACTTGAAATACATTGGTATGTCTTATATATGTTATTTGAGTTCATAATGTAGAACATAAATGTATGTGAAAATATGAGATGATGATCCTGTACATGGAATTTATTGGTGGATACGTACATCTAAATTTATATGATAGATTTTAGTGAACATTGAAATTTGGATCAATAAGTGATTTATCAATTTAAATTGTGATTGGCAGGAAGAGTTAGTGAATTGCATGTTTATGAATTGTTACACGTATTTGTCTAAAATACGAGGAAATGAATGTAATTGATACATGGAAATATGAGACTATGATATATAAAAATATGGAATATGTTTGATAAACGTGTTCATTCATAATTATAGAATTGTGCACCTCAAGTGCACTATATGTGTAAAGATGATGTTCCAAATAATTTGACGAGTAAAACTCAAATAAGAAGTAGTTTGAAACCAAGACAAATTGTTATGAAAATGTCTATGAAATATAGAGATATGATTGTTATATGTTATATGAATACATAATGTGAAAAAGTATAAGTACAAGAGAAATTTAATGAGAATTGAGCCCATATACGTTTCTTGTTATTTATATGAATTGTACGACTAACAAATGATATTAAGTATAAGGTTCGGTTGAATATCTTAAATTGGCTTTTGTATGTATTAAATGTGGGTGAAGAATAAGGATCGAATGAGTGAGAAATATGGCTTGGAAAATAGCCTAATTCGAGAAAATTAACTTTACCACACGGCCTAACAATACGAGTGTGTACAAGGCCGTGTGACCCGAGTTCCTTCATAGATGCAAGTCTGAGAGTTACATGCCCGAGATACACGGCCATGTGAGCCACACGGTCATGCCACACGGGCGTGTCCTGTAACACTTCAAAAATTTCTACAGTAATATATTATCCTTGATATAGTAAAATAAGGAAATAAAGTGACAAGAAGAGGAAATTTGAGTTATGTCATTGGGAAGTATATTATGACATATTAATTCAAGAAAGGACTAAATTGTCAAAATGAGAAAAGTTTTGCTGCTCAAGAGTAAATACTCAAATTTTAAGGGGTTAAAGTGTAAATATGGAAAGTTGAAGGACCAATAGTGCAAATATTTTAGGGGTGGAATAATCTAGAAACTAAGGAAAATGGATGAATTAGGACTAAATTGAATAGGTGAAGAATTTTGAGGGACTAAATTGCAATTCTACCCAATTAAGTGATGACTCAAGGATGAAATTTTAAAAGATCACAAAGGGCAAAATGGTCAATTGGAAGAGAGAGAAATCTAGAAAGTAATTATGATGTTGATGATATTTTCTAATGATTTTATTAAAAAAATATTATTTTATTAATATTTAATAAGATATTTATTATTATTTTATTATTTTATTATTTTATTTAGTATATATATGTGTGTGTGTGCGAAAAGAAAAAAGGAGGAGAAGGGGAAAAGAAACAGAATAGCAAACAGGAAAAGAAGGGAAGAAAAGAGAAGGAAAAAGAAAAAAGAGAAATTGAGGATTTAAAGCTTGGATGTTTAATAGATAAGTCAATTAAGCCATTTGCTTTAAATTTGATGTTTTAAAAGCTTTTAAATAAAGTCTTGTTAAGATTAAGTTGATATTTTGATAGTTCATAGATTTCTAAGAGTAGTTCATGCTGAGCAAGAAGATGAAATAGGGGTTTATTTGATAGAATTTTAAGTTAGAATGAAAAAGAGGATTAAATTGTAAAAGAGGCCATAAGTTTTATATAGTAGGGATTGAATTGGAAGAAGTTTTAAATTTGAGTTCTAATATGAACATGGGATGGTTAAGTTAAATATGGGAAGAGATTAAGTAGAAATGAAGCATGAATTGAGTTGTAAAAGTAAGTAAACTTAGTTAGGATTTATTTGCAAAATAAACTATAAGAAACAGTTTTGGGCAGCAACATAAGCTTAACTTTGAAAAATCACCCAAAATTGTATAAACCGAATTGGAGGATGAATAAGATATGAAATTAAATCTTATTGAGTCTATTTTCATATAAAAGAAACATAGAAAGTAAAGGAATTTTGTATTTTGAGATATTTATATTTTTGTGAGATTGGTTTAGAATAATTTCGGGATCCTCTGTTCTGACTTGGGAAAATAATTAAAAATTGTATAAAAATAATTTTGAGACATAATTTATATGGTTAGATTCCTGAATGAGTCTATTTTCAATATAAATAAACTAGAACATCATTTGAATTCTGTACAAAGAGATAATTAAATTTTACCGAAGAGTGGTCAGAACTGTCGAACAGTAAAATAAGGGAGAATTTAATGAATAAACTGTACTAATTGGCTAAACCAAAAATTATAAAAATTTTATGGTAAGAAGATACATGAGTCTAGGTTCAAGGAAAATTTACGGATCTTAATTTGGAGTTCTGTAGCTCAAGATATAAATAATCTAGTGACTATGACTCAAATGGACAGTTTTGAAAATACATATAAGTAAATAGTGAAAGTTTTGATAATGTTACTTATAAGCATGTTATTTAAATTAAGGATGTGGAATGGAGTGGAGGAGGAGGAAAATATGTATGAATATTCAACTAGCATGGCTAATTTACATGTTTTAGGCTCAGGGACTAAATTGAATAAAAGTAGAACTTTATGGGTGATTTTGTAAAAATGTCAAAAATGATCAAATTGCATGTAATGGATTATTTTATTACTTAAATTACAAAATTGAATGAAAATATTAATTTAGATCAAGATCAGACGAAAACATATTTTAGGGATTAAATTGAAAAGCGTTGAAATTATGAAAAAAATTCTGATATTTCATAAAATTCATGGGCTCTTATCAATATGTATTAGAATAATGGTTGTAAACAATGATTAAATGACAATAATTTTATTTTTCTGAAATCAAGGATGAAATTGTAATTAATTAAAAGTTTTAAGGGTAAAATGGAAATTTTGCCTAGAGCAATAATTAAATGTATTAGAATATGAAATTAATGAAAATGATGATTAAATTTATTTATAAAGATCCATGCAACTAAAATACGAGACTTAAACGTGGAAAAAAAAAAGAAGATATCAGATTAGTGAAATTATAAACATAAACAAGCAGCGAGGTAAATTAGTGTAGCTTGAATTGTATTTTTAAATACACAAAATCTTGATATAATGAATTACTTGATTTAAGTTTATGACAAAATGGCAAGAAAATGATATTTATCTTGACATGTAAATAGGTGATTATTTTTTATACGACGATACAAGAAAAAAAACTAAGCATGCTGAGACGAGTAATAAAATTCAAGTAAACATGTCGAGAAAAATAAGTACGTTTAGGGACAATATGTTTGATTTTAATTGATCCTAAATATGAATGCTAAATAATAAAATATCTGATAAATAAATTAGTAATTCCGGTAATGTTCCGTAACCCTATTCCGGTGACGGATTCGAGTTGGGGGCGTTACATTTAGTGGTATCAGAGCTAAGGTTTAGTCGGTTCTCGGACCGTATGTAGCACATGTGAAGTCTAGAAATACATGCCAATATATAACTTGTGATAATGTGATATCTTCCGACTTTGATGAGATCAGTATTACTATAATTCGAATTTAATTATTAATTGTTAAAATTTAAATTAATATGCAAGATAAGTGAATTGAGGTAAGTATCAAGATTTAATTGAATACATATTAGTATTAAATTAGTAATTGTTGAATTTTGAAGAATATATCTAGTAAATAAAAATAAGGTGAATATTGATAATAAAATTGAATAATATTGAATTATATGTGAAGTGAATAGAAATCACTAGTGATATATTTGCATTACTGAATTACTATAATATTAAATTATGAATATATGTGAGCATTTAAAATGTAAATTAATTGGAAAAGTGAAACAAATAGAATAAATGAGAAATTATTATTGAAATTGAATTAAAAGAATTAATGTGGCATTGAAATGCATATTGGATTGAGAAATTGATTTGAATTGTGAATTGAATGAAATTGAAATGAAGTTTGAATATGTATGAGCATTTGATGATATATTGATTGGAAAGTGGAAAATGCATTGAATTGAAATATATGAAGAATTATGATTGGAATGTCTTTGAATTGATAATATATATTAAAATGTACATAATGGAAATATGAAAAGTGATTGGAATTGAACCAATTTGAATTGAATGTGATTATTTGAAATGTATATGGATTGAACGTATGAGAAAGTGATTGAGTTGAAATGTGACTTGAAGTGAAATTATGTGATTTTGTGAGTTTGAAATTTGTGATTGAATTGTTATCGTGATTGAATTGAATTCGAATAATTATGATCAATTAAAAGTGAAAGTGATATGGATACGTGATTCCGATACCCTATTAACTAGCCGGACTAGATTGGATACAAATGGCATGCCATAGGATATGGAAGAGTACGGGTTTTGCTGGCTTACTGATCAGGCACTTATGTGCCGAATACTGTTACTGTTACTGTTACCGATTCGGCACTTTGTATGTCGAATATTGTTACTGTTACCGTTACCGATTCAGCACTTTGTGTGTTGAATACTGTTACTGTTACTGTTCCGGATTTGTTTCGTTGAGGTACTCTGTGTACCGTACTACTACTGTTACTGTTACTATTTTGGCTTCGGCCGATGAGGCACTATGTGCCGTACTGGTGTGTTTGGTTGGATACTCTGGTGTGTTTAGTTGGAATCCGTGTATCCGTCAAAGTTCAATTCTTGTTAATAGGGGTATGACTATTAAGTAAAATTGAAAAGCGAATTGAATTCCCTATTAACTTGTCGGACTAACTGGATATAATTGGCATGCCATTGGATTCTGAGACGGGATTTGGAGATGTGATTTGGAGATATTGATATTTATATCCTTCGGATTTATCCGAAGAGGCACTCTGTGCTATACTGGTGTGTTTGGAGGATTATCTGATTATGGTGTGTTTGGAGGATTATCTGATTAATGTGTATTTTGGAGGATTAAATGATTATTCTGGTGTGTTTTGGCTGGATATTACTGGTGTGTTTGGGTTGAAATCCGAGTATCCGTCAAAGTCCAGGTTTGTTAATAGGGTGAACAACTGAAATAAGAAAATTAAATAAATTTGATTGATCGTACTATTAAAAATAATAATAATAATAATAATAAAAGAAAGAAATTATGGGTTGAATTATGAATTGAATTGAAATGTGAGATTTGAAGTATGAACTTAAAGTTCATGAATTTGCTAAAATATTGAATGGTTGATATTGAAATCAGTTGAATAAATAAAAGGAGAAAATCAAATGAATTTGATCGATTGAACTATTGAAAAAAAATGGAATTATGAATTGAAATTGAGATATCGAAATAAGAAGTAAAAATAGAATAAAATGGAAATATTGAAATAGTGTATGAGTTAATGGAATATAATCTTATAAATTAATTATTGAAAAATATTGGTTTAAATAATTATTGAAAGATTATCATTGTAAGGTTTTAGATATGAAATGGAATAAGTTATTGATTTGGGATATAGAAATAAAATAGTGGTAAGGTAAATTGTACATATTTATTGTTTTTACTTGGACCAAAGGTTCATGAATTAATTAAAGATAATATAGACGATACGTAATGACTTTTGACGGAAGATTATTGTTGAGATATAAAATTAAATATAAATTAACACATATGACTTATATTGTTATATATTTGATGTTTATTGTTTATTATAGTTTTTATATTTGAATTATGGTAATACTACTGAACATAGACATATCCAGCCTACGGTTGTATTACTATAATTCAAATTGTTTATTATTAAATGCTAAATTTAAATTATGTGTACGGTAAGTGAAGTATAAGGTAAGTGTTATTGTTGAATTGAATGGAAATTAAATTAAGTGATGAATAAATATTAGTTTTGAATTGTATATTGATGAGAAAGTGAAATTAAATTGAGTTGTGAATAAATTGAAAGTGTAATCAAAATGGAAAAAAAATGATATATGAAGTACATGATAAAAATTATTAGCAAACTACAAATGACTAGTGAATTTTGAAATATATTACATATATTAAAGATAGAGAATATAAATATACGGATTATTGGTACAAGGATTAAATTGTAAAGTATTTAAATGTATGAAATTCAGTTCTAATGCTCAGGCAGGCGGAATTTAGAACTACTAGGATATTTTGGCATGCCATTAAGGAACTTTAGCGCATTCTCTGATTATTAGCACATAAGTACTTTCCGTTTAGCGCATTTGTGCTCTTTGTACAGCACTTTAGCGCTCTCTGTTTAATACTACATAATAATGCACCTCTATATTTGTTCTGTATATCCTAAGTGTTCTGTTTAGTCTATTGGACCTCTTTAAAAAGGTAAACAATTTTCATCACAAGGTAAGGGATTATCTCTGATTCATGTTTGAAAATATTGAATTAAAAATAAATTGTGAACTAAAAGTATATAGAATGGATATAAATGATAAATTAGATAAATATATGAAGAAATGAACTATAGAATTATAGAGATAATGAAGTCCATGATTAAAAGAAAACAAGGAAATTTTGAGGACGAAATTTTTTAAGGGGGAGAGAAATCTAACACCTCGAAAATTTCTACAGTAATATATTATCCTTGATATAGTAAAATAAGGAAATAAAGTGACAAGAAGAGGAAATTTGAGTTATGTCATTGGGAAGTATATTATGACATATTAATTCAAGAAAGGACTAAATTGTCAAAATGAGAAAAGTTTTGCTGCTCAAGAGTAAATACTCAAATTTTAAGGGGTTAAAGTGTAAATATGGAAAGTTGAAGGACCAATAGTGCAAATATTTTAGGGGTGGAATAATCTAGAAACTAAGGAAAATGGATGAATTAGGACTAAATTGAATAGGTGAAGAATTTTGAGGGACTAAATTGCAATTCTACCCAATTAAGTGATGACTCAAGGATGGAATTTTAAAAGATCACAAAGGGCAAAATGGTCAATTGGAAGAGAGAGAAATCTAGAAAGTAATTATGATGTTGATGATATTTTCTAATGATTTTATTAAAAAAATATTATTTTATTAATATTTAATAAGATATTTATTATTATTTTATTATTTTATTATTTTATTTAGTATATATGTGTGTGTGTGCGAAAAGAAAAAATGGAGGAGAAGGGGAAAAGAAACAGAATAGCAAACGGGAAAAGAAGGGAAGAAAAGAGAAGGAAAAAGAAAAAAGAGAAATTGAGGATTTAAAGCTTGGATGTTTAATAGGTAAGTCAATTAAGCCATTTACTTTAAATTTGATGTTTTAAAAGCCTTTAAATAAAGTCTTGTTAAGATTAAGTTGATATTTTGATAGTTCATAGATTTCTAAGAGTAGTTCATGCTGAGCAAGAAGATGAAATAGGGGTTTATTTGATAGAATTTTAAGTTAGAATGAAAAAGAGGATTAAATTGTAAAAGAGGCCATAAGTTTTATATAGTAGGGATTGAATTGGAAGAAGTTTTAAATTTGAGTTCTAATATGAACATGGGATGGTTAAGTTAAATATGGGAAGAGATTAAGTAGAAATGAAGCATGAATTGAGTTGTAAAAGTAAGTAAACTTAGTTAGGATTTATTTGCAAAATAAACTATAAGAAACAGTTTTGGGCAGCAACATAAGCTTAACTTTGAAAAATCACCCAAAATTGTATAAACCGAATTGGAGGATGAATAAGATATGAAATTAAAGCATATTGAGTCTATTTTCATATAAAAGAAACATAGAAAGTAAAGGAATTCTGTATTTTGAGATATTTATATTTTTGTGAGACTGGTTCAGAATAATTTCGGGATCCTCTGTTCTGACTTGGGAAAATCATTAAAAATTGTATAAAAATAATTTTGAGACATAATTTATATGGTTAGATTCCTGAATGAGTCTATTTTCAATATAAATAAACGAGAACATCATTTGAATTCTGTACAAATAGATAATTAAATTTTACCGAAGAGTGGTCAGAACTGTTGAACAGTAAAATAAGGGAGATTTTAATGAATAAACTGTACTAATTGGCTAAACCAAAAATTATAAAAATTTTATGGTAAGAAGATACATGAGTCTAGGTTCAAGGAAAATTTATGGATCTTAATTTGGAGTTCTGTAGCTCAAGATATAAATAATCTAGTGATTATGACTCAAATGGACAGTTTTGAAAATACATATAAGTAAATAGTGAAAGTTTTGATAATGTTACTTATAAGCATGTTATTTAAATTAAGGATGTGGAATGGAGTGGAGGAGGAGGAAAATATGTATGAATATTCAACTAGCATGGCTAATTTACATGTTTTAGGCTCAGGGACTAAATTGAATAAAAGTAGAACTGTATGGGTGATTTTGTAAAAATGTCAAAAATGATCAAATTGCATGTAATGGATTATTTTATTACTTAAATTACAAAATTGAATGAAAATATTAATTTAGATCAAGATCAAACGAAAACATGTTTTAGGGATTAAATTGAAAAGCGTTGAAATTATGAAAAAAATTCTGATATTTCATAAAATTCATGGGCTCTTATCAATATGTATAAGAATAATGGTTGTAAACAATGATTAAATGACAATAATTTTATTTTTCTGAAATCAAGGATGAAATTGTAATTAATTAAAAGTTTTAAGGGTAAAATGGAAATTTTGCCTAGAGCAATAATTAAATGTATTAGAATATGAAATTAATGAAAATTATGATTAAATTTATTTATAAAGATCCATGCAACTAAAATACGAGACTTAAACGTGGAAAAAAAAAGAAGATATCGGATTAGTGAAATTATAAACATAAACAAGCAGCGAGGTAAATTAGTGTAGCTTGAATTGTATTTTTAAATACACAAAATCTTGATATAATGAATTACTTGATTTAAGTTTATGACAAAATGGCAAGAAAATGATATTTATCTTGACATGTAAATAGGTGATTATTTTTTTATACGACGATACAAGAAAAAAACTAAGCATGCTGAGACGAGTAATAAAATTCAAGTAAACATGTCGAGAAAAATAAGTACGTTTAGGGACAATATGTTTGATTTTAATTGGTCCTAAATATGAATGCTAAATAATAAAATATCTGATAAATAAATTAGTAATTTCGGTAATGTTCCGTAACCTATTCTGGTGACGGATTCGGGTTGGGGGCGTTACATGTCCTCAGTCACACAGGCATGTGACCCATTGTAAATGAGAAGAATTTTGGGATTTTACAAAAAATTTCATACGATTCCGATTTAGTCCCGACCCGATCCTGATGCATGATTTGGACCTCGAGGGTCTGTTAAAGGAACTTTTATAATCAATCTTGGTATTTGAATGATAAATGATTTAAATTATCTATAAGTGTTCCGTACTCCTCGGTAATGCCTCGTACTCTATTCCGACGACTGATACGAGTAGAGGGTGTTACACAATGTCCAAAGTCCAATTACAACCAAAATCAAACTAATTCCCGAGAGTTCCACAATGGCCGACTACAGTCTCTAAAATGTGTAATTAAGTCTCTACCAAGCCTAAATCTCTTAGAACCCTCTTGCTCAACTCCTCAGCTCCTCAATCCCAACGATTATCTGCACGAATTTAAGGGTGTGAGCTTTAAAAAGCTCAGTGAATGTTAATAAAAACGATAAGTAAATTAACATTCAATTCATGTTTAATTCATAACCAATCAATCACCAATTATCAGCCAAATTAATGAAACATGTCAGTTGAATTTCTATAAGCATTTTCAATACCGAAAAACAATTATTCATGGCATTCAATCATTAATTGGTATAGTAACAATCATACATAAATATACTGACATACACTTCTCATGGCTTAATCGGGTGCTCATACATCGAATAAATGGATCTCTGAACTCCTACAAATATCAAATACAATCCGCCGAGTTGAGCGGGCCAAAGCATGTGCTCCTTTATAACGCCTCAAATAGCCTATTGAGTGGAGATTCATGCTCAACACTCTCTTATCTACTCCAAACAAATCAGTTCACCTAGAGCCATATGCTCACAATATCATAAATAATGGTAAGTACCCACAAATCCTATGACATGCCAACTATATCCAATAGATCTACCATGCATGTTGCCAATATATTCAGTCAAACATAGCATACAAATCAATCATTATTGTGTTCAATTTAATGTGACAAAATGATTATGTATAACTTGTAACATAGCATCTAATTAAATCAAGCAATTCATTTTTCAATTTCCCATATTCAATTACCAATTGTAACACCAACATATCATGATAAAAAATTTCAATACACAGGCGTAAAATCATCCTTAAAATTAATCCAATTAAATTGTACCAGCCCGGTTTAGACTCTAGTCGTAACAGTGGTTTTAGAACCACAAATCTGAGATTGGAAAAATATTTTAATATTATTTTTCATTTTTACAGCATGATTTATGACATTTGTGAAAGTTTCGTATGAAAATTTTTATCAATTATGTGCTCAATCTGGCGAAAGGACTAAATCGCATAAAAAGTAAAAGTTGCATTCTTAATGTTTAATATGCTAAATTGCTATGATTTGTTTTTATAGAAGTCCTTATAAGGTTATTATGCCATTATAAGGTTGGTGGACATTTATGTCCATGATTCATATGTTGTTTATTAATGTTTCATTAAATGCATTATGGTAATTTAAACAAAACAAAAATTAAAATAAGCTCATTCTTCATCTTGTTCATCGAAAAAAATAGAAAAAGAAAGGTTGAAGCTCCATTAGGGTTCGACACTTGCTAGTCCAATTTGTAAGTGATTTTAGCTCGGTCTTTAATGATTTCTACATTTTTAATATTGTTACTTAGTATATTAGCAAGCCCATTCCCTAATTCATGGAATTTTTGAAGAAATTGAGATATGCCATTATTGATAAATTGAGTTTTGTGAGGTTTGTTGATTGAAAATAAGCTTATGATGTTGGATTAACATGTTTTGTATAGTGATTTTTGATAAAATTGCCTATTAGGGATTAAATTATGAAAATGAGAAATTGAGGGGTTAAAATGTGAAATTAATAAAAGATATGGGTTGCTAGGGACTCATATGATATTCGGCCAAGCTTGTGTTTATTGTGATAATGTGAATTTTGTGTATTTGTGTAATAGGGATTAAAATGTTAAAATGTGAAATTATAGGGGTCAATGTGTAAAAAGGCCAAATTATGTGTTTGTGGATTGAATTGAATGAATGTGTGATTGAATTAGTCAAATTTGAATTTATATAGATTAAGAACGAAAGAAAGGGAAAGTTGAAAGTGGTTGACTAGTCGTTTCAATTCGTTTGTTTCTGAACGAGGTAAGTTCATATGTAAGTAAATGTATTTGAATTGATTTATTCATGCTTATATGATATTGAAATGTAATGAATGTCTATGGAAGATGAATATGTGAAATTAAGAGAGTATCGACAGTGTTACGACGTCCGAAAGCCCTGTACGAACCATAGGAATAGAATAGGATACATATGTCATGACATAGGATTTTGAGGTGTGATATCGTGTAAGACCATGTCTGAGACATTGTCATCGATTAGAGATTACATGTAAGACCATGTTTGGGACATCGGCATCATATATGATTTCGTGTAAGACCCTGTCTAGGATAGTGGCATTGATATTCGATAAAATGTAAGGCCATATCTGGGATATGGCATTGTACGAGCTTTATGAGCTATCCAAGTATCCTTACCGATTCCAAACGGTTTAACGGGTATTATCGAGAAATGAACAAGTATGTGAATGAGTATCCGATTCAAGTATGTATGAAATGTATATGAAATGCAAGAATGAAAGGTGAGTATGAATGTAAATATTGATATGTGAATTATATGAGAAGGTATGATGATTATATACAAATGATTTGAGAACAAGTGATTTAGATGTGGATTATAAGGTGTGTGTATGTGTTTTGCTATGGATTCCCTAGATAATATGGTTTATAATTGCTTCCGCTCTCTTACCCTAAGTAGGATGTTATTTTTCTATTTAAAATAAACCTCTACAACTCTATTAACACAACTTTTGAGAGATTGTTATTCTACTAAATAATAAAATGATTTATTCTCAACTTATAAACATAGTTTTTAGAATAACAATTTTATCAATTTCTATTATAGAAGTGAGAATTTTTGTTTTCACACCAAAAGGAAATATTTTTCCAAATTTGTGTTTCAATTGAATTGATTTGAGCCCACACTAGAAGCAATTTGTGGTACGAGAATAGTGGATAAGATCGTTTGGTTGAAACCTAGAAAATATTAAGGATCTGCTTATCGGAAAATGCAGGTACTATTTTGGTTTAAGGTTTATTGCTATAAATACCACAAAGTGGGTCGATTTTCAAAATTTTAATTTTCCATTGTGCAAGAAAATTGTTTTTCAAACTGAATTTTTTCCAACAAGCTTGCTAACTGGATACGCTTTCTGTCCAGCACCACTCAAAACCGACCAAGGTGCCTTGCCCTCGGGAGTCTTGGGTACGTTTTCAAGCATGTTTTCAAGAACACTGAAGACTCTTTCAAGCATGTGTCTACTAAAATTGGTTCTGCTAAAACACATTTTCAAGCAAATAAGACCCTTTTATTATTATTCGATGAAAATGCGTATTTTGAAACGTGTTTTAAAGCACGCATTCCCTCTCTCCTCATTCTTTTTTGCTATTAAACTACCAAAGTATTCAATACTTAGACACAAGCAAATTCGTTCTTTTTTGAAGAGTTGTATTGTGAGTGTCGTATTCATTTCTTTGGGTACGAATCTGAAGATTTTTTTGTTCTAAATATTTAATTCATTTTAAATTGAATCAAGTCAGTAAGTGAAATCCATAATTTATTACGACGATCAAATTTGCAATATGGATGTCAGGGTCGTATTTGCAGGAGCCCAATCTATGGAATTAACGTTCAATCGTACCATTCAATTGTATGAGCTACGAACTACAATCACGAGAAAAGTTAGAGTTCAAGTCAGGGAGGAATTTTGTACTTGAAATGTAGATATCTAGTATCAGTGGAACCTTTAAGTATGAACTATTTAATGTGAAAGGTGAGTTGGAGCTGGAGGCAGTCATAAATTCACATTGCTTAAGTGGAAATGCTATAATGGAGTTATATGTCGAGTTTGTCAAGGTTGATGGATTTGGTCCATCTTTGACCAATGTTGCAGCTAATGCGGGAACCGAAGTAGAAGCAAAAAGTCCTACGACACAGTTGTATGGTGGGTTCACTGTTTTGTTACAAAGCTCCCATTATAATGTCCTCAAATCATAAATGGGAAGACATTCTTTGGTTTCAAGCACCGATTTCAACTTTGGCGACCATTGTTAGTTGGGTTATAAGCGTAACTCGAACCTCGATACTTGGGCACGACATTCAGTTAGTGCATTTGATTTCAACTTCGGTTGTTCGGTGTCCTGAGGTGGAAGCACTTATATCGGTATGCCATCAACCTACATCGACTGGTAATCCAGTACAGATGTTGATTGTAACATAGGGTATAAAAGAACTGATGATTTACTCCTTACATTCAGGTCCAATAAGGGTACATTGATAGTAGATATGGCTTTCTGGCAAGTCTATATTGCAAGTGTCATTTGCATTTCTTCGAACAAATTTGCCTACTCCTCTCCTCCACCGGAAGTAGATATGGCTTGCCAGTCTAAACCAAGGCATGATCTCCATAGATGTCATCATGTTTGGTGTGAAAAAAGGTTCGATATATTATTTGCTGAATTCTATCAATTTTTATCGTTTTCCCTCGCAAATTAAGCTTATGTAGTGTTTCGATGTCTTGCTCTGCCGACGAAATTTTTTTCCTCTACTCGAACTGCCGCATCACTTGATCCGATTCATGCATCTCCACTGTCGTGTAAGCTACCAATGGCACATTCGCGTCCCACCTACTCTGAATGGCCAAAATTCAAGCAGGGCACATTTTATGATATTCGGATCGACAAGTATGACATCCATTTAAACTACAGTGCACAATTATAAATTTTGTTGGCTACAAAATTTTAAATTCCAAATCATTGCGTAATTATTATAGGTTTGAAATTTTCAATGGTTTCAAGCATTGATCTAATAGTAACCGGATATCTTCGAACTACTCCGGTTGTCCCACATAACTTCACCCATGGTTTCACCTAATCAAACAGTATGTTAATTCCAACATATAATAAATAAACAACATTTACTATGGTAACTATATATTATTATCAAATGAATTTTACCTTGTCATAAATGATGTATAAGGGTTTTCCACTTGGGGATCTAAAAATGGCAGTCGCCACCATGTCCATGACTACAACATGAGTAAGTAACTACTAATTGACATTTTATTCAATTACATTGCCCGAGACAACTCCTTGTACAACGTGGCCAACAACGCTAATCCCCAACTCAGTCAACCACTTTCTTTGAAGTCAACTAGATGTAGTAGGCACCTTATGTGTACCAAATTTTGAGATTTATCAGGCATTAGAATGCCCCCGATAAACTTCAGGATGAATGCTTGGGCATATTGTTCTTTTTCGATGTCAATTGCATCCTTAAGAAGGTATTTGAAATTATCTTCCAACCATTTCATCTCTATCCGGCCACCTTGAAATTTATTTGGCACCTTCCCTAAAAATGCCTCGCAAAGGTCCTCTTTACCAAGAATGACCACTGCCCCCGTAACGATTGGCCCATCCACCAGTAAACTGAGTTGTAAAACAACATCCTCGAGTGTAATTGTACATTCACCGCATGAAAGATGAAATGTGTATGTCTCGGGTCTCCATCTTTCCACTAACGCGCTGATAAGTGTAAGATCCAATTTAAGCCCCCGAGCATACGAGATGCATGTCAAAATCATGCATCTTGCAAATAACCACAAATTTCACTGTTTGAGTTGTTTGATAAATTGTGTATAAACCCCTCCAAAACACGATCATCCACCTATTTATATCAACAAAGTAAAGTAATTTAATTTTTTTAAATTAAAAAACTTTAAAATTAACTTAATTGAAAAAACAAAATTTAAAATTTTTCCTTACCATTACTGATTGAGCTGCGAAAATGTGCTTATAGTAGAAACGAATAAGAAAACTTGTTTCGTGAAAATTTAATTGAAATGAATAATCTATGAAATAATAAAATAAAATTATAATATTTTTATACAAATATATTAGAAAATTTCAAATAAATCTTGAGAAATTTGAGAGAATTGAGAGTTTAGAGAGAATAGAGAGAGTTAAATTTGAGAGAAAAGAATGAAAAATGATATGGTATTGATAGGAAAATAAAATAATAATTGGACTGTTTAAAAATTTTACCGTTAGTACGAAAGTGCATTCAGCTGAACGCTCTTTGACATTCTATCTCTAAAATCGATTTATTTTCCTAAATCTTAAAAAACGGTCTATTTAACTAATTAAAAAACGACATATATATATATATATAAATAGTTTCAAAATATATATAAAAAAACTAATAATTTTATAACTAAATATTATCATTAAAATATGATATCTTATTTTATTAAAATAAATAAATGCAGCAATAAAAAGCTATCCTTCTCTCTCTTTCTGTCTAAAGTCTCTCTCATCATTTCCTCTCGGTTTCCTCTTCTCAATATTAGTTTTTTTTTTCCTTCACAAATCAAAACATTTCTTCTTCTTCTTCTTCTTCTTCTTCATTGTCTTATAGAGAATAACATTTTCTTTTTTAAAAAATGCCTGCTTGGTGGGGTAAAAAGTCGAATAAGAACAAAGAAGAGAGTCAAAATCGAAGTCCACGGGGCACTAGCATCGGAGTAATCAAGCTTTGGCCTAATAAACCAGATGCTACTGCCGGCTTTTCCGGCGGCGGCGCTGCTGGTAAAATGAAAGTAGCAGCCGCCGCCGCCGATGACAATAACAACAACTACTCTAAGAACTTTGATGGTGGAGGAGGGCTTGTTTTAACCACCAGTAATTCACCACGTGCCAGCAGGGAGTTCAGCGTTGTTGTTGGTTGTAGTGGTGGTGGGCCATCCGGGTTTTCGGGTTTGGATTCGGATTCAGGTGAAAAAATAGGGATTCCTTTGCCTACACCATCCATCTCATCGATGCAGAGTGATCATCTTGTGGGGTTAGGATCTGGGTGGCATTCGGTTTCAAGTGATAGCTCTTCTGAAGATAATCAGATTGCAAATGATCCGGTTCAATTCCTTGCATACAGGTTTCCTTTTCCCTTACATGTATTGGATTCTAAATATTGAAGGATTGATTTTCATTTTTTTTATTAAAATCTCTGAATTAATATGGGGCAGTTACTGATAATTTTTCTTTTGGTATATAAAGCAGTTGTTGATTAATTAATAAGATATAGTTTTTTCTGTCTTTTCTTGGGTGTCAGAGTTTGACATGTTCTTTTTTTTTTATTTAAATAATTTTATCCATATATATTTCCTTCCTTTTGGGTCTGCCATCTATTAATATTTTCAGCTTTTGGAACTGAAATTTCCTGGTAACACTTACAAATTAATCACTATTTCATGTTCAGATTGAATGTAATTCTTGAATGATACATGTTGGATACTTACATCTGTAAATAATATATCATATGTCTGTAACGAGCCAAATATTCAATATTATTGTATGGTATTGGGTTGTTCACACTCAAATGAAGCATTACCTGTAATGATTTTCAAAGAGCTGACATTAACTGTATCTAGGTCCCATATTGATCCCAGAGGCCAAGGTGAAACTAGAATGAACATGAGGTCGAGAAGCCCTGGTCCGGGGTCGAGAGGAGCAACCAGCCCGACATCACCTCTTCATCATCAATTGTCTGCAGTTAGTCTAGAGTCTCCTACAGGCAGAAAGGAAGATGGCAAGTCCGTGTGTCATAAGTTGCCTCTTCCACCAGGTTCTCCTACTAGTCCCTCTGCTGCCTTTCCGAGCACAAGAACTTGTGGAGTGAATGAAAATACACCTTTTACTCTATCGAAATGGCGAAGAGGTAGACTCTTAGGAAGGGGAACTTTTGGACATGTTTACCTTGGGTTTAATAGGTAGGACTTGCTTTTTGTATCAGTTAATTATCATACTCTGCCATTCATAGAAGACTTCGGATTTATGTGTCACGGAAATTAGCTCTTGTCATGTATTTCATGGTTCCAATTCGGCTAATATGGAAGATAAAAAAGATATTTACCAAGATCTTAAGTATGTTTTCAGTTTCTTCCCATTGTATACTTTTCTGAGTATTATGCATCCGCGCTTGACAGTGAAAGTGGGCAGATGTGTGCAATAAAAGAAGTCGGGCTTGTCTCTGATGATCAAACATCAAAAGAAAGCCTCAAGCAACTGAACCAGGTAATAGTTTTGTCTGATTCTCACTGAATAGTGATACATAATTTCTGTTATCCTTTTACCAGTTGATATTGAGATCATTTACAAGTTGCCTCATTTTAGTGTCTGGTTTTCTAATCCTTTTTAATGTCAACAGGAGATAAATTTGCTGAGTCAGCTATCTCATCCAAACATTGTTCGGTACTATGGAAGTGAACTGGTAATTTTTTTTAAATACTGCTTTAGAAGACATGACATGCAAATAATTCACTTACATTACGAAATGAAAAGAAAGGGGAATGGAGAATGATATTTGGAATCCTTCTTCTGATACCAGTTAATTGTACCTTGCTTCATTGTAAATCTAATTGCCATTTTTTCAGGGTGAAGAAACACTCTCAGTTTACTTGGAATATGTCTCTGGTGGTTCAATCCACAAATTGCTTCAAGAATATGGTGCCTTCAAGGAACCTGTCATTCAAAACTATACAAGACAAATTCTTTCTGGGCTTGCTTACTTGCATGGAAGAAATACAGTCCACAGGTACTTGGATGTACTTCTAGTTATGGATGATTTAGTTGTCTGTAGTGTGGAAATTTAGCATCAACTTTGTTATGTTTTTAAAGCTGTGGGTTTTATGTTTCAGAGACATAAAAGGGGCAAACATATTAGTAGATCCTACTGGTGAAATCAAGTTGGCTGACTTTGGCATGGCAAAACATGTATGTTACCTTATCACATCTTGGGGATGATAGGCTTAATTCTAGTATACTGAAGCTTCAATGCCTCTGAAATTAGTTAGTAGCTAAGAGTAACAAGTGTCTACTACATGACATTTTGATATGATGCTAGTTTTGATTGTAAAGAAAACAGAGGTTAAAACGAAAATTGTCTTTTGATATATATATCTATATAATATTTATATTGCCTTTTAGACTATCACTTGAACCGCAGTTCTATCTGAGAGGTTAATGTTGAAGTCTTGAGACTGACAGTCTAATTAAAATTGAAAATGACAAGTGACATTTACAGGTGTAAATCTAGCGAATTGGAAATGTGTAAATAAAAACTGAAAATGGACAGTGATCTTGTCTGCCTACTTCCTTTTTTTTCACCAGTTAATGAACAATTCTTTCTTTCTGATCTAGATAACAGCTTGTGGTACAATGCTTTCATTCAAGGGAAGTCCTTACTGGATGGCACCCGAGGTATTGCTTTTCCTCTCTGGTTCAATTATATGATAACGGAATCACCGCCCTTTTTTTCCACATTAAAAACCTTTTCAAGTCTATTTCATTGCTAATTATTTTTCCCATTATGGCCACTTATTTGTATATTTTTCCGATTTCAGGTTGTAATGAATACAAATGGCTACAACCTTGCAGTGGATATCTGGAGTCTAGGCTGTACCATACTTGAAATGGCTACATCAAAACCACCATGGAATCAGTATGAAGGGGTGCGACATATTAATTCTTAACATCTCTTGGATAATTTCTTTTTCTGGGTAGCTCAAAACTGTTCAGGAATTAGGATCAATCCTTCTGTTAATTCTGAATTCAACAGGTGGCTGCAATATTTAAAATTGGAAACAGTAAAGATATCCCAGAGATTCCTAATCGCCTTTCTAATGAAGCTAAAAGTTTCATAAGGCTTTGCTTGCAAAGAGAACCGTCAGCACGTCCTACAGCCTTGCAACTGCTAGATCACCCTTTCATTCATGACCAAGCAACAACAAGAGTTGCTAACATCAGCATAACCAAGGATGCATTTCCTTACACTTTTGATGGAAGCCGCACTCTGGTATATATTCTCAAGTAGCAGCCATACCTTTATCTTGTTTTGCGCTATTTAAGCTTGCAAATATGAATGAGCATATGTACTTGAAGTTTTCTTATCAGTAACTAAAGCTGAATTTAAGCTTATCTCTCTTGTTATTTTTAAATTTCTGAACAGCCCATATTAGAACTGCAGTCCACCAGAAATAATGTCCCTTCATTTGATGGAGATTATGAGGTGAGGGGAATGACTACAACTTCAAGAGCTTTGAGGAATCCGAGGTACTAATTATGTTGTCTTTCATTTCTGCACTCAAAGTTTATGGCACAAAGTTCTAAAGTAACTTGCCTGTCATGTATTCATACGCACAGAGATAATACAAGAGCAATCACATCTTTGCCTGTATCTCCTTGTTCAAGTCCATTAAGATATGGTGCAGCTCACAAGAGTTGTTTTCTTTCTCCTCCTCATCCGGCTTATCAGTTTGTAGGACAGAGCGGTTACAACTTGTGTGATATCTCTGGGAATGCTTCGAGACCAAATCCAAAGTACACTTTGGATCCTTGGCTTCAAACTTCACTACTAAAAGTTCAAACACCGAGCACCCCTCCACGAACGAGACCTATTTGAGATAATTGTAAATAGGGGACAGGACAAATATCCATTTCCTCTCCATCCCCAAGTCCAATGAAATTGAGTATTTTTCTTTGATGGAAGGATTCTCCCTCCCTATTCTGGTAAATCTGGCCATCCCATTCTTCTAGCCAACTAGAAAAGTGATTGCATTTTTAGCTTAAGGCTACTCGTAGTGGGAATATTAGGGGACAATGGGAGTTTTGTTGCAGGGTGAAGATAAAACGATGCTCCAATACTTTTAACACTCTCGTTGATTTTTGTATATGGAAGGTGGTCACTTAGCCTGTAACATTCTCTTTGTTTTATACTAGTTAATGATGCACGTAATACCGTTACTGGTTGAACAGGTAATTTTGTTATGCGAAACCATCTCATTTCGGCCACAGATTGATGCTTGTTTTTGAAGCAGCGGGAGAAGGGGAACCCCTCCGTTCCCATTGAAGCCTGAGTGGGTCATTTTCCACTTTTCCTTTCAAATCTTACAAATACCAATATCGCCTAACAAAACAAAGAAGACTGTTACCGTACCAGGTGGTCTGTTTTTTATTGTAGTTGGTGGGGATATAGAGATTGACGAAGTCATTGAATCTGGACTGCTACTGGATCATGTGTTCGAACTTCCAAGGTCAACGCACTAAAGAAAGGCGGCTCCATGATTTACGTGCCCAAAATCCTTATTTGGGTTTTCCAGGGTGTCCTTTTCACTTGCTTTTGATACTATACCATTGGGTTCGGACTGTTGAAGATTTTTCCCTATGTTAATTTAGTTTATTTATCTCACTTTGGGATCCCAAATCGCTATCAAGGTGGTAATTTGCTGTTAAATCTAGTAAATAATTTTAAATAAATATTATTTAAATAAATAATTTAATTTTTTATAATATTTAGATAAAAGAAGCCACAAAAACACAAGCAGTAAAAGAAAAAGCAGGCCAGAATTGATGAACTCCAACCATCGAGACTCTTTCAAGTTGCCCAGGCCCCAGAACCAATTTTTAAAATGTCCTTTGACATTGGGGATCAAATAATGTCCTCTGCCAAGCTTTATGTCAAGTTTCTAACTACCCCCAATGTGCTGGCAGTGACATGCTAAGATTGCTCGAAGTGACTCATATCTTTAGGATTTGTTCATTACATCAATAGATGGAAGCCCAAATTTGAAAAATAAAAATAAAAACTTTGAATCTATAAAAATACCATTCATTTCCTTTATGTTTTAAAATTTACATTAGATGAAACAGTGACACCAACACAGATGGAAGCTTCTCTCTCGCATGAACTTCCTGGGAGAACTCTTTCAGCTGAAGAAAAAGATGTGCTTGCTGAAAGTAACAGGTGCATTAAAGATGATTCCTCTCGACAAGGTGTGTTTCTATCTGCTGGTTCCTCTTTCTCCTACAAGAATGTCCTTAATACTCGACATCCTCTTAATGACCAAATAGTCTCAACTACCGAATGCTGAAGATATCAACATTACATTCTCTATGAGAAGAAAAGAATCAGAAATAAATGGTCCAAGTCCCTCATCATTAAAGTCTTTGAGAAAACTACAGGTTACCAGTTTGTCTCAAGTCGGCTTACCTCCTTTGAGAACCTACCGGTAAAATCCAATTTACTATTTATTGTTTCCTTTCATGAAAATTCCGAGTATGATTATGTTATACTAAATGGACCATGGTTTATTGGGGGTCATTTTCTCATTGTGTGCAAGTGGGAGCCGAACTTCAGGGCATCCATTGCTTCAAATTCCTCCGTTGCAACTTGGTTAAGATTACCGAAACTACCAATTGAATACTTTGATATTGACATTCTTAGGGAAATTGGTAGAGGCACTAGACCTCTCCTAAGAGTTGACAGTCACACCATTGCTGGAGAAAGGGGTAGATATAACTGTTTATGCGTTCAACTTAATCTCCATAAACCCCTCCCTCGTTTTGTTACTCTAAAGGATAAAACAAGCTATTTTTTATGGTGTGAATTCTCTCTGTTTCTCTTCGTGGGAAGATCAATCACTTAATCGCACGCCACATTAATTGTACATTGCGTAGAGAAATAGCATAAAATATCGAGAAATAAACCCGACTTTTATTGCTAGTTTGACATGTTAGTTGTAGTATTTTTAGATGTTACAATAGTACACACAGAGTATTCCACAGATTGAATCTAAGGGATTCTCAAATGGTAAACCTGTTTGTCAAGTTAATTACGAGTTTAAGCAATTACTAATCTAGTTAAGTCTGAAATTATTAGCACAACCAAATAAAATGAGATTTAAGCTAATTCTAAATTAATAAATTTAAACAAATTAATCTAGTCTTCTTACCTAATGCTTTGAATAATGCAAATGATAAAACGATGGTTGATTGATTAGTTGATTGCTAACTAAGCCCATAACCTATCTCGATTAGATCGCTTGTCACTCCTAATTAGGAATCTCCTCTTAGTATCATCCTAATTTAGAATTACCAACTAAGTTCTCCTCTCAGTCTCACTTAGACAAATAGATCTCCTCTCAGGCTCACTACTCAATACAATTATATTGAATTATTTAAAGATAAACTCTCCTATTGGTTTCATTTATCCAAGTATTCCAATAAAGACATCAATTCTAGCATATTAAGAATATCAATATAATCAAACAACTAATTAATCAAGAATAAACATAAACTCAATCTAACAAATAACTAGTCAATTAACCAATAATCAATTTAGCACATTATCAAACTCAATAACCATACCATTCATCAACTAACTTATTTCCAACCATACAAGATTCAATACCATATCTTAGCTACACTATAATCAATTCATAGCATACTAATTTGGTCATCTTAACATGCATCACATAGCCACTCAATACATATTTTTAAGATGTCAAAAGTACCAAAAAGGTGTCATCCAAACAACTTACACAACCAAGTTCATACTTAACTTTTTACATATCCAAAACATGAATATCCACATTCAAACCTATTACATGCCATATAATCTGAAATAAACGTTCCAAAAACTATCAAATTAAGCTGGATAGTGTGACTTGAGTGTTGATCCGATCGTTCTACCTTCCAAGTATCTACAAAATCAAAGATTAAAACTAGTAAGCTTAATGAAACTTAGTAAGTTCGACATATTAAAACGATAAATCTTACTGAAGTAAGTATAACAATTCAAAAGTAATAACAACCAAGAAAGTTTCCTGTCATCCACAATCCCAATTGGTAAATCATAAATGATCAATTCAAAGCCCAGATATATATAGATTTCAACAAGTTACCTTACCGAGATTTTCAATCCAAAAAACGACCTACTAATAAGAGTACATCGTCAGATAAGCCAAAATACACACCAGATGCTCACAGGAGCCAATCCCTCCAAAACATACCAGATGCTCACATGTGCCAATCCCTCCAAAACACACCAGATGCTTTCACGAGCCAATCCCTCCAAAACACACCGATGTTCATAAGAGCTAGTCCAACCAAAACACACCAAACAGAGAGTATAACACGAGAGTTTGCAACAAATGTTGAACCTCAAATTATTCGAGTAATATGAAAATCTATCCCTCCAATATCATCTCCACTCCAATCCCCCGTAACACATCAAATCATGATTATACTCTATCCTATGTTCAATCTAAACCGAGCATCAAAATCAATAATATATCTCAAATAACCATTCATTATCAACAATTAAAAATATATATAAGTTGTACCATGTTAATCTACTCAACAATTCATATAGATGTTAAATTATAAACCGTACGAACTTACCTAGACTGAATTGTTGTAGTTGCAGAAGTTCAGGGACAATTCTGCTAATTTTCCTTTTCCACGAGTATCTACGGGTTCTTGATCTCAAATATAGAATTTTTCAATTATCAGCTTACATTTCACATTCCAATCCATTTTACAATTAATACCCTTTTATTTTTTTTCAAATCCCAAACTTTTACAATTTTTGCAATTTAGTCCCTTAACCTGAAATTCATCAAATTAACCATTTTTCTTAAGTTAATATTCCATCCAAATATACTGGTCCTAAAACCAGTCCCTAATAAATATTAAATTCACTTTCAAATACTAAAATTTTAACATTTTCACAATTTAATTCTAAAATCAAAATCTAACAAAAATCACTTTATAAAATCATCAAACAACGCAATTGAAGCTCCAAATACATGGTATTCATCAAAAACATTCAATATTAATCAATGAAAACTTCCAAAAATTTTAACAGAATAAAAAACAAAGGTACAGGCTAACTAAACCTAGTTGCAATGATTTCAAAAACATAAACATTACAAGAAATGGAATCAAAATGGACTTACATGCAAGATTTTTAAGCTATCCGAATGTGAAGCTTCAAAAATGGTGGTTTCTCCTTTGATTTTCGGTGGAACTTCTCAAAAAGATTATGATTTTGGTTTTATTTTTATTAAACATTAATTATTTACCAAATTACATAATCACCCTTAATTAAAACCTTATAAAATCACAATTTAAAAGCCTATTATGGTCCATTAATATCCTAATGGACTAATTATTTATTAAGTCCCTTTTTATTTCATCCTTAAGCTATTAAATCCATGAAATTCAAGATTTACTCAATTTTGCACCTTTTTCAGTTTTATCTTTTTTCCTCAATTAATTATCTAAACATTAAAATTTATTAACCAAATTTTAATACAATTCTAATGAATCTATAAATATTCTAAAAATAATATTTATGAGTCGATACGATAGAAATTTTTTGTTCTGAAACCACTATTCCTTCACCACTGAAAATCGGGTTGTTATAGGTAATGTGTTGTTCTAACGTAAATGATTCTATATATATATATATATATATATGTTATTATGCAATTTAACATGTCATGAAATGATGGAAATACAACAACATGTGATGATTATCGAGCCCCGTTTGAACCTTAGCAATTCATAGGATACAAATGACATGTTATTAGGGTTTTCATGTTTTGGGTGCTGGTCTTGAATGTCCTCCTGATGGCTGAGATCCTCCATTTTTTTTGGCTACTCCACAGCTTGTGTAGGCAGCATCGTGTAGCTTACATTCCGACGCACAGCTCGTGTGAGCAGACCCATTTCACAACTCGTATGAGCAATGATATAAAGGAAATGAAATGTTACAGTTATATGTTAGTACACTTAGTGTGAGTTATCCCACATGTCCAATGATATTCTAAATTGTAACACCTCCTAACCCTAAACCGTCGTCGGAACAAGGTTACGAAGCATTACCAGTCATTTCTGATGAATTTTAAACATTATACAATTAACATATAAAATGTATTATAAACCAATCATATTGTCCCTTAAATGGGCTACCAAGCCCAAAATGTATATTAGAAACCAATCGGGACTTACTCGGGTGTTTCGAGAATTTTTCGTGAAATTCCAAAATTTTTCATAGGTGCAGGGTTCAAACGCCCGTGTGACCTAGGGACACACCCGTCTAGTCAGGCCCTGTGGTAACACACGCCCGTGTCCCTTAATCGTGTAACTCTCTGACTTATAACATAAGAGAAATTGAAATCACATGGCCAAGTCACACACCCATGTGCTAGGCCGTGTGCTTCACACGGTCTGGGCACACACCCATGTGGCAGCCTGTGTGAACTCAAAATAAGCCTTAAACTTCAAATTTACCACCCTGCAACTAAAAATTCACAATCAATCTAAATTTCAAGCATCCAACCAATACAAGATATACTCAAATACATCTAAATGTGTTTAAACCATGACACAAACACAAATTTAATGACCAATCCCAATATTTAATTCATACTCATGGCACATTTTTAATAATTAAATCAAATTTGTACCTTAAATATACCATTTCCATAAATCTAACTTTTCCTTTACCATTTTCAAACATTACACAATATCCTTACAAACCAAAACCACATTACTTTAAAATACAATCTAGGTACATGCCATATATATACCAAATAAAATATACATCACCAAAGTTATTGAGCTCGGAATTGGATCGGATGCTGGACCAGATTCTGACTTTTATTGACCTGCGCATGGAAAACAACCGTACGCTGAGTATAGATATACTCAGTGGTATTACTATAATTCAAATTATAAACAACTGAATGTATTTGACATATTTAACCATAAAACACATGAATACATATGGTGTTAATTCACACTTTATTTTTCCTTTCACATCCATAACAATTTAATTTAACTAATTATCAACTCAATGTCATAAACATCACATTTAAGTACTACTAGCCTTTTGAACTTTTAGTTCTTTCATTTTAATCTCATTTCTCAATTTCATATCGCATTTCACTTTATATGCACAATTTCTCATTTCTATTCAAATTTTTCCTTCTCACATTACTTACCTCTATTAACAAAAGTCGGACCTTGGCGGATACACGGATCCAACCAAACACACCATAATGGCACCCAGTGCCTCATCGGATAGTTCGAAACAATAAAGTGACACCCAGTGCCTCATCAGTCTAGCCGAAGTAAAGTGGTACCCAGTACCTCATCGAATCTATCCGAAGTAAATAATGACACCCAATGTCTCATCGACTCGAGGTCGAAGTATCCCTGAACTCTTTCAATCCTATGGCATGCCAACTATATCCAACTTAGCCCGACTAGTTAATAGGGTATTCAGTTCACATATATTTTCATTTTCAATTCAATTATAATTCAACTCAATACAAATACACTTTCTCATTTTCAAATCAATACACATTTCACAAACTAATTACAACTATGATTCGTTGCCCATTCAATTCCCATTCATATCAATACATACCTCATATTTCTCTTAGCATGCACATATATTAAAATCTAGCATTTGATGTGAATTAATTTGAGTTATAGTAATACAAACTGAATTTTCCTCGCGTCTATTCCTTGATAACTTTTTCTTTCACCTTCTGAGTCGATGTCTTGAGTTCTTTGTTAGCTACGAAAATTAAATAATTTACACTATTAATATAACACTAATTAATAATAATAATTGAATTTCTATTCAATTTATACCCTATTTTTAATTTGGTCCTAATTAACTCCTTTACCTTTTTAACTCAATCCATACTTCATTTCTATTCAATTTCCTTCCATATTCTACTTAATTATCTAATGTTCATAATAAGACCTAATTTCAACTTTCTTTCAATTTAATCCCTACTATACAAAACTTATAGCCTAGTTTACAATTTAATTCTTTAATCAATTCTAATCAATAATTCTATCAAATAAACCCTTCATTCAATCATTTGTTCAACATGAGCCCTACTCAAAAATCTATTAACTTTCAAAATTTCAACTTAAAATCAAGAGTATTCAACTCTAGAACTCCAAAAACATCAAAATTATAAGAAAATGGACTAAATTGACTTACCAAATTAAGTTTGAATCTCAAAACCCTAAATTTCCCTTTCTTTCTTTCTTTCTTCTTTTCTTCCCTTGCTATTCTGTTATATTTCTCTCTTTTTTTTATTTTTTTATTATTTAATAAATGTAATATTTTAATAATATAATATAATAATATTTTCTTTTATAATAAGTAATTGTATAATTTTAATACAAGTGTATTTATACAATCATTATCATGACACATGTGTATTGCCAAATGGCATATTTGCCATTTTGGTTCTTTATATTTTCTTTTAATCTATAATTAGACTTTTACCATTTATTCAATTTAGTTCTATTTCTTATTTTCTCTAAATTAAGCTAAATTCTCCTAATTAAAACTTAATTAGTCACACTACTATACACATAAATATTTCTAACAATTATTTACAGGTTTGGTTTACTAAGACAGAGGCCTTACAACTCATTTTTTCGATGCCCGTGAATTTGGGTCATTACATAAATGGTTCAATTATGTTCACATGAAAATGGATCTTCATATGTTTAATTCAAGTAATTTATATATGTATGCACTAACTCGTGCATTGATGATGATGTTTAAGCTTGTGCCAAACTTGTGTTCATGATTTACTTTTATGCCTATGCTTTGTAATATGCAAATGGAACGGGTAAGAAAAGAAAGTGAAACATTAAGTTCATAACTGGGATATAATATGATGATATAAAAGATTCGATGAGTTAAATGATGTATTTATATGTGAGCAAACTACTTATGCTATGGTTGAATCTACCTATATCATAGATAAATACACTAAGCCAGGAATTGATAATGTTGTTTAGGCTTATGATAAGCATTGGGAATGGAATGGAAAGTAAGTAAATTGAAAGGTGTATAATCTTCTAAAAAGGTTGATGATTATATATTATGTCTCATAAAATCCTATCATGTTATGAATGACAAATATATGCGACATTAATGAACTGACTCATTTGTGAGTTGATGATTATATAGATTTATGAATATTATGGCATTGGTATATGTTTATGTTTATTCTATAAAGTTTATTATTGAAATGGAATACTATGCTTAAATTTTATACGAGCTTACTAAGCAAACATTGCTTACGTAGTTATTTTCATTTACTTTATAGATTATTGGAAGCTCGATCGGTTTGGAAGCTTGTCGGAGATCTATCAAACTATCTAGAGATTATGTCGGTAGATTTTAATGTTTTAATCAAGGTTATAATGACATGTATAGGTGGACTTGTGATTTATGTTAGTTGATGAGTTTGGCATGTATATGTTATTTCGGTTGATGTAACCTTGGTACTTTTGATGCCTTGTTGATGTATGTTGTTTTGACAATGTGATAATGCATGTTTGAATGGCCAAAGTGATAGGTGAAGAATTGACCTCAACATGGTCAAGTTATGATATGCTTTAGAAAGGTTTTGAATAGATATGCATGATTGAAATATGGTATGCATATATGTTGGTTGTTGGTACCATTTGGAAATCGTAACACCCCCTAACCCCAAACCGTCGCCGGAACACGGTTACGAGGTATTACCGAACTTATACATTAGTAAACGAATAAAAATCGAGACTTAAATTTGAGTTTCAATTTTAAAACCTTCTAATTTCCATCAATTAGTCCTTAATATAGGCCTATGGGGCCCAAAATAAGTTTAGAAATTGATCTGGAATTAAACCGGGAACTTTAAAAAATTTTCTTGGAAAATAGGGGCACATGGCTGTGTGGCTTGGGACATGGCTGTGTGGCCTGAGACATGCCCATGTGGCCAGCCCGTAGACAATACTGACTTTGCCACACAGCCTGGGCACACGCCCATGTGTCTTGGCCGTGTGAAAACATCATTTTTCACTATTTTTAAGCTACTTTTATCCACTAATTACTTATAAATATTGATCAAATTACATTCATTTCATCTATCAAACTTAGTAAATATTCATTTATTCATATCAAATGCTTCATAAGTATTACATATCACATTATACCCAAAATCTAATATACATACACACATAAGTAATTTGAACAAAACCTAATATATATATCCTACCCTTATAATGATAATTTAATCTTTTAACCAACAAACTAAATTTCATACACATATGCATTCCGTCCCTTTTTACATAATATAACTATCAATAATTTTATCCAACCAACAATTTATACATGCCATATAAATCAAAAGATAATAGCCCAAAATCTACCGGAATAAATCAGGATTGTGTGATTCTTCGTGATGATCCGATCCCCCGATTCCACGTTAGTCTACAAAACATGTCAAACACATACAAGTAAGCTTATGAAAACTTAGTAAGTTCATAGGCTTGAAAGGTAACTTACCAAATATTGAAACACATTCATATAACATACATATATACTAGTTTCTCCTGTAAACCACAAATCAAAGTTAAGCTCGTTTAATACTGTTTATTATCATTCGTAATAAAACTTCGCTTTCTTAGGCCCTTTTTCCACTTACCATTTTTATCTGAATTAGGGAATTATACAGAATTGAGTACTTTGTCTTCAATTTGCCATAGTAGAACTATGGCCTTACACATAATATCATTTCGTTTTCCGAAGCCATAGCCCAGCCATGGTCTTACACGGGTCTCGCATCACACCGATGCCATATCCCGAATATAGTCTTACACGGGAACACTTATCACTTTTCTCCGATGCCATAGCCCAGCTATGGTCTTATACAGATCACTTGTATCACTTTAATCTGAAGCTATAGCCCGGCTATGGTCTTATACGGAAATTACTTGGCACACCTCACCGATGCCATAGCCCAGCTATGGTCTTATACGGGAGACACTTGTCAATTGTTGCCATGGTCCAACTATGGTCTTTTCCGTCAATTCATCTTGTTACCGAATGAAAGTACTCAATTCCGATACTTCCCTTAGCTTGAATTTTTACTCACTTATTCATTTCTTTAATTCTTCTATAATTTCATCATATTCACATATGCTATCACATACCACGACATTTACATAATTCGAAAACAATTTATTGAATTTAGCCACATGAACTTACCTGGGCTAGTTCACAAAAGTTGTAGGAGTTCAAGAATTATTCGGCTATTTTCTCATTTCCTCAATTTGCTTCGATTTCTTGATTAGCAGTAAAAATAAGAAAACCCAGCTTTTAAAAACCCTCCTATGGTGTTTTTGCTGGAGAAGATGAAAGAAAATAAAAAATCTAGATATTTCTTCTTTAACCCATATAATACTATTGGATTTCAACTTATTTACAAAATTGCCATTAGTTCACACTATATTTCAGCAAATTTTCAACCCATCCGTCCAGCCCATTTAATTTTGGGTTTAATTACACTTTAAGTCCCTCCTATTAATTAACTAAGCTATTTAGTCACTTTCCACAATTTCACACTTTATTCAATTTAGTCCTTTTTACGTAATTGACCATCAAAACCTTAAAATTTCTTAACGAAACCTTAATACTAACTTATTAACACTCCATAAATATTTATAAAAATATCTATGGCTCGATCTAATATCCCGAGGTCTCGACACCTCGTTTTCACTTCTAAATTATTTAATATTTATTACTAAAATACTATTCACTATTTCAATTATTTTCCTAAATTTACATTTAACTTATACTCATTAAATTAATAATATTTTCTTACTCATTGGTCGAATTTAGTGATTTCAAATCACTATTTCGACACCACTAAAATTTGGGCCGTTACAGAAATGGCTAGATTTGTGCCATTTATATAGTTGTGATGCATGTGAGAAATGGTCCAAATGGTAATGTTACTTTGACATGGCATGAATCTAGTATGGTATGGTTGGAATGTGTAAATTGTGATATGATTTGGTATGAAAAATAAGCTAGTTGATGAATGGTTAAATATGCACATGTTTAGGTATATTTGATACCTTATGTTTGAGGTACCTTTTGGCGTGTTGGTTGTATAGATAAATGACCTTTTGAATTGGTATTATTATGCAAGTTTTAGGTATGTTTTAAGGTTTGATTGAATTTGCAAATGGCTTGTAGGTGTGTGCTGGAATTGGGTAAAAGAAATGGCTTGAATTTGACCTATTTCTTGTCCACATAACCTAATACACAGGCATATGTCTCAACCGTGTGTGATACATGACCATCCGAAACGACCGTGTGTCCCCTATAGGTTTTAAAGGTGGTTTTTTTAAAGTCACACGGCCTAGCACACGGCCTGAAACACAGGCGTGTAAGTTTATTTTGAAGGTTATATGGCCTAGCACACAGGCGTGTGGCTTGGTCGTGTGATCCAAGTTAGAGAGTTACATGGGAATAAATACGGACTAGGACATGGCACACACAGCCGTGTAACCCCTGCAGTGTAAAATTTTCTATCTTTTTCCAATAAGTTTCAAATTTAGTCTTGAATCGTTTTTAAAGTGTCTCTAAGGCCTCGAGGGCTCAAATAAGGGATGATATGCATGTGTTTAAATAGACTATGATATGATTTATAAAATGTTTAGAAATGAATAATTATAAGCTACATTTTTATGGTAATGCCCCGTAACCCTATTCCGGCGATGGATATGGGCTAACGGTGTTATATACTCTCTCTGAACATACATATACACATTTCTTTTCAAGAAATTCCCATTAAACTTATTCAATTACATCACAAATCTTAGACAACCACATTAACTTCAGACATGTCGTAACCTTATCATAGAGTTACTTACCAAAGAATTATCAAAACTTATCCAGAACTTACGATAAGGGCAAATAATCACATTCCATTATACAGACTTAACAGAGTATACCATTAGAGTTAAACAAAATATGCTACAAGGGTAACTTATGGAATTCTCCACAAAGGCATCATGCAAAACATGTATTTACTGTCCCGATGGACTCTTACAGAAGGTGTCATGGGTTTCTTCCTCATGGACTTATACATATTTTCATGTATCATAATTTGTCAATTCGATTTACATATTATTAAAGGCTACACCATGAACATACATACAAACATATCATGTCATGGGTCTCAACCATATGGACTTATACACAATTCATGTCTCGTGATCTGCCAATCCTGTCTTCATCTCACTAGAGATTACACCATGAGTGTTTCCAAATTATTTTAAAATGTCATGGGTCTCAATCTCACATTCTTACACTTGTTCCATATCATGATTAGCTAGTCTAGTTAGCAATATAACTGCCCTACTAGAGGCTTCATAAAGGGATAATATTCAGCATTTAATTCCCAGATTTTTACCTCTTACTAATTCATACTTCTCATATATTAGACCTTACCTGCATGCTTACCAAACATTATTATTTTTAACAAAACCTTATACATATCATCATATCACATATCTCATCTTTAATATACTCATATGATTACCTATTACTTCAGATATCATTATCATTTATATATGTGTATATATATATACTTCTACTTAAACATTTCATATTTAAAAGTCATGGTAAAGACTCATCTGATACTCACATACTATAGTTCAAGGTTTTAGACTCAACCATCCTTCTCAAACTAGCAGTAACAATTGTTTACAGAACATAGGACCACCATTCAAACTTATTTATATACAATTTACTATCATCACAAATTCTGATAACCCTCACGCAAAGCCTTATACTTACAACTTATTGTTCATATACTACATACAAACTCACTCTTTCAAAAACATCTAACAGACAGAGCTGTAATACTTACCTAGAAATGAAATGATCATCGATTAAACCAAGAATCCTTAACTTCCAGTGTAATGAGGAAAAAATATCATTAGATTTAAGAAAAATAATTTGAAAGTACTCTCGAAGAAAGAAGAAGAATCTTTTTTAGAACCCTTTTCACCCATATAAATATGACCCATCCTACCTAGTTAAACTTAACAAGTGTCACACATTTTAGAATTTGCATTCTTAATGGTCTACAGTTTCTAAGAGAAATATAAATGAGAATCTTGCATTATAAATATCAGACTAGTCTATCTAATTGGTTCCTAACCAGGTTACTTTACCACCTAACTAGCACAATACTTCAGACAAACAAGGCGTACTATACCTTTGGCAATAATTCAAATCATACTTACCCCTTATTACTTAACACTATCTTTTCCTTTAAATAGCAAAATATCCTGAAATAAAATATTCACTTGGTTACACAACAGTTACTATACGCCTACACCTATGCGCCAAAAGAAACATATGGGCATATTACACTTCGAAAAATAAATTATTTTGCCATTATACACCAAAATATTAAGTCCACTAGACTTGGGGTGTGACACATATGGTGAAAGTGGATCTACAATAGGAAAAAAATATGGATGGAAAAGTGGAAACTTATAATGCTAGACTTGTAGCAAAAGGTTATACTAAAAAAGAATGTATTGATTACGAACAAACCTTCTCTTCGGTTGTTATGCTCAAGTCAATCCGCATATTACTATTTATTTCAACGGCTCTCGGTTACGCGATCTAGTAAATGGATGTCAAGACAGCATTTTTGAATGGGTATATTAAAGAAAGCATCTATATTATGCAACCCACCAGATATATAGCAAAAGGAAACGAGCATAAAGTTTGCAAACTGCTTAGATCTATATATGAACTTAAGCAAGCATCCCGCTCATGGAATAAAAGATTTGATTAAGCGGTCAAGACTTTTGGATTTGAGCAAAACGTAGATGAACCTTATGTTTACAAACGTTTAAAGGATGGAAAAGTGGTCTTTCTCGTTCTATATGTTGATGACATTTTACTCATTGGGAATGATGTAGGGATATTGTCATCGGTTAAACTATGGTTAAACCAATAGTTTAGCATGAAGGACTTGGAAGAAATTAATTTTGTTCTAGGCATTCAAACCTTAAGGGATCGAAAGAACAAATTGATAGCACTATCTCAGGCTTTTATACAAGACAAGGTATTAGAGCGTTACTCAATGACCGATTCGAAGAAGAAAATCAACCCTGCATATCTGGATTTCATCTCTCTTTAAAGGACTGCCATAAGATAGTAGAAGAAAGAGAGAACATGAGAAAAGTTCTTTATGCTTCGGCAGTAGGAAGTCTCATGTATGTTATGTTATGCACATGTCCAGATATCTATTTTATAATGGGGTTGTTAAGTCAATATCAGGCGAATCTAGGTAATCAAGTATTTAAGGAGAATAAGGACATCAACATCGGATATACTGATTCTAACTTCCAAATGTATTGGGATTTAAGGACATCGACATCGGGCTATGTTTTTGTCCTAAGCAACGAGTCCATTGTATGAATAAGTGTGAAGCAGGGTTGCACTACTAACTTCACTATGAAGGGCCAAATATGAGGTACACAAAGCTATGGCATTATAACTGTAACATCCCAAACTAGGGCCTAGTCAAAAAGTGGTTTCGAGGCCACAAATTCGACGAGAAAAATATTATTTTTATTATAATTTTTATGATCTACGATTTCACGAAAAAATTTTGTGATAATTTCGTTCGAAAATTTCAATGTTTGGGCACTCAATTTGGTAAAAATGACTAAATTGTAAACAGTGCAAAAGTTGAGTTCCATATGTTAGAAGTGTCTAATTGTTATGAATTTTTAAATTGAAGGTCCTTAAAAGGTAATTAGACCATTGGATAATTTGATGGGCAAAAATGGGCATGAATAGGACAAAATTGAAAGAAAAGCCTTAAGGGTATTTTAGTTATTTAGTGTTTTAATTAAGTAAAAGACAAAATAAAAGAAAAAAAATCTGCTCATTCTTCTTGCTATGGCCGAATGTTTCATGGGAGAAGTCATGGCTAGGCTTTCAAGCTTTCCAAGCTCAATAGTAAGTGATTCCTAGCCTCGTTTTTAATGTTTTTCGTATTTTTGAAATCCTTACATCATAATCTACCTATTTCTACCATTATTTTGAGCTAGGGTTCATGTTTAAAAATTTACCCATGCTGAATAATTGTGTATTTTGATGGATTATGGTAGATTCTGCATGTTTAAGGTTAGCGAAACGGTTTTTACCGAGTGATTTTCGACGAAAACGTCCAAAAGGACTAAATTGCAAAAGTTATAAAATTGGTCATGAGTGTGTGTTTTAATGAGAATTGTGGGCTGATATATGCATGAAATGATTCGGTTAGGCCTAAAATGCAAAGAAATTGAATAAAATTTTATCTACGAGAGTAGGGGCAAAATCGTAATTTTGACAAACTTTAGGGGTAAAATTGTAAAAATGTAAAAGTGTGATTTTTGGACTAATTTGAATAATGTGATCATTAAATGAGCGTTATTTGATATGTTAGATCGGGAAAACACGAAATTCAGACCTAGAACGAGGTTATGGGCTAAGTCGGAAAAGTTAGCCATTTTTGCATTCGAGGTAAGTTCATGTGTAAATGTGGTAACATAATTGTTATTTTAAGTAATTTAATGTTATTTATATGATATGATGTTTATTATTATGAAATATTATGCATTGAAAATTATTATTTAGTAATATATTGATTATGTGAGCTATTGATAAATGTGAAATATTATCAAGTATCGGCTTCAACATTTCGAGGAAGATGACAAAAATGTGTGGTTGAGGAAAATCCCGTTTGAACCTTGGGAATAGATTAGGATACAAGTGATATGTCACTAGGATAGTTGAGTTCCGAGCTCGTTGAGTTGAGTCCGAGTTCGTGCGATGTGACTAGGCATCCGAGCTCGTTGAGTTGAGTCCGAGTTCACTTATGGATGGGAACGCTCGAGCTCGTTGAGTTGAGTCCGAGTTCGCTTATGGGCGGGTTACATGGTAGCTTCGGCTACATATCAGTGGTAGCTTCAGCTACAATATATGAGTGGCACTTTTGTGCATCTTTCCGAGTATCCTTTAGAATTCCGCATGGTTCAATGAGTAGCAAAATGATATGATAAAGTGAAATAGAAAGTGATTATGACCATGTGTATGATGAAACAATATGTTCCTTGCTATGATGCATTTATATGTGTAAGTGTGAAAGTGAAATCTTATGAATAAGTACAGGTACGTATGTGTATAAGTTAAGAGCAATATGCTCGTTATATGATCGAATTTAGCTAAGATTGATAAGAGGTAAGTGTTAGCGTTAATGCTATATTAATGAAAGCTTGAAACAGTGAAAATGAAATAAAACAGACTTGGATGGCAGTAGTGTAGTGAATTTGAAAAATCACCAAAAATGGTAGAAATTGAGTTAGAAGTGGAATAAGATATGAAATTAAAGCTTATTGAATCTATTTTCATATAAAAGAAACAGAGAAAACAAAGGAATTCTGTGTTTTGAGATATTTATATTTTTGTAAGACTTGTTCAGATTGATTTCGTGATCCCCTATTCTAAATTGTAAAAATCATTAAAAATTTCAAAAAAATATTTAAGAAACATAATTTGTATGGTTGGATTCCTTATTGAGTCTATTTTCAGAATAAAGAAACAAGAACCTCATTTGAGTTTGGTAGCAAAAGATAATTAAATTTCAGTGAAGAGTGGTCAGAGCTGCTGAACCGCAAAACAGGGGAGACTTCAATGAATAAACTGTATTAATTGGCCCAACCAAAAATTTTGAAATTTTTATGGTAAGAAGACATATGAGTCTACTTTCATGGAAATTTTACGGAACTTAATTTCAAGTTCTTTAGCTTAATTTATAATTAATTTATCGACTGTAACTTAGAAAACAGCCTAAGCTGAACATGAGTGAAAAGTGAAACCATATGGATAATGCCTCTATTTTCTTAAGAATACTCCTTAGGAAAATGGAAATGTTTTGTTAATTAAATTTCTTATTGTTATGCCAACTTACTAAGTTTTAAAGCTTACACCCCCCTTTATTTCTTTTAGTGTTGTCGGCTCGAGGTTGGAGATCATCGGAGGCGGCAACACACTATCAATTTGTCAAGATGGAGTAATAATCATTCCCATTTGCTTCTGCGTGAGTGGCATGTATTAAGATATAGTTACAGATAGTTGTATTCTTGTGAAATGGCCAAATATATCGGCTCATGTCATCAATTTGTATAAGGTCATGAAATGTGGTCCTTAGCGATTATGGATTTATAAGCCTGTTCTTGTGCATGTATTGCAGAAAATGTTAAATGAGGTTAGGAATATCTCATGTGTTTGATAGTCTAGATAAGAGTAGTGAAGGATATGTTATACGTTTATGCAATGTATACGAGTGTGAAGAGTTTAAGAGCACACTAAGGGCTTGGAAAATAGCCTAAGTGTGGTCACATAGACAGAGACACGGCTGTGTGTCTCAGCCGTGTGGAGGACATGGTCTACACAAGGGCATGTGCCACGGTCGTGTGAAATAAACAGAATGCTCGATGTTCTTAACACGAGCGTGTCCTAAGTCAGAGGGGCGTGTGACACCGTTTGGGAAAATTTTCATAAGTGTTCGAAAAGTTCGGTTTGGTTCCGGATCACACCCAATGTATCGTTTGGGCCTCGTAGGCCCATAATGAGAAATTCTTGTGCATTAACGAAAAAGTTTTAAATTTTACACAAAAATTGTGTTTCGAAATCAATTGATCGAGCGAGTGTTTGTTCAGTAACACCTCGTACTCGTATCCGGTGATGGTTACGGGTGAGGGGTATTACTAAATGCAGATATAGCTAAACCAAAACAAACCACATAAGGACAAAACATATAAGGGAGATGATAGTGTTTGACGAAATGGTAGACGTAGTTAAAAATCGCATATGAGGACAAACCCCGGGGATTTTTTTAGCCAAGACTCTTATAGCTAGAGAGCTCTTTAGAAAACATATTGAGGGGCACAAGAATGCGAAACATGACACATCTACTTCACTAGGGCAAGTGGGAAATAGAAAATACAAATCGAGTTGAACTACATTACAGAGTGCTGAGTCAAAAAGCTCAAAAAGTACTCATAATTAAACCTGATGTAAGAGAGACCCATACTAGAGTGTGTTATCCACCCCACTCCTGCTTTAAATAAGAAGTTTTTTTTTTTATTTAAAATAACTACTACAACTCAAGAAGGGCTCTACCTTCTCTTCTTATAAATAGATGGCATCGATAAGACATAATACACAACTTTGAGAGATTGTTACTCAACCGAAAAATAGAGAAAAATTATTCTCAACTATTATATATATTTCTCTAAAATAAAAATTCTACCAGATTCTATTAAAGAAGAGAGAATTTTCGTTTTCCCAAAATAAAAAGAGAACTTTTTCTAGTTCTGTGTTTCGATTCAATTGGTTCGAGCCCACACTTGAAGCAGATCGTGGTATAAAAATAGCGAAGAAGATTGTTTGGTTGAAAGCCGAGAACAACAAACGTCCACTAAGCCAAAAACACATGTATGAATTTAGTTAGAGCTTATTGTTATAAATATCACAAATCGGGTCAGTTTTTAAAATTTTAATTTTCCGTTGTGCAAGAAAGCCATTTTCAAACCAGATTTTTTCCAACAAAAACTTGTTTGGCACATTCCCTAAAAATGCCTCGCAAAGGTCCTCCTTACCAGGAATGACTACTGCCCCCTTAACGACTGGCTCATCTACAAGTAAATCGAGTTGTAAAGCTACGTCTGTAATGGCCTAAACTCAAGGTTATCGGAACAGTGGTTTCGTAACCACAAATCTGATTTAAAGAGAAATTTATTTTAAAATTTTTGCATAAATATTGATATTATAGGAAAATTTGTATGAAAATATCGAAAAAAAAATTTACCGATTTAGTGGTTAGTTAAGAAAAAGAAATTATTGAAAAAATTAGGTAAAGACAAGTTATCGAGACCTCGATCTCGTAAAACCGAGTCAAAAATATTTTTATAAATATTTGTGAAATGTTAGTAATATTGTATTAAAATTTCGTTAGAAAATTTTAACGTTTAGGTAGTCAATTAAATGAAAAGGACTAAATTGGAAAAGGAGTAAAAGTTGTTAGGATGATTAAATAGCTTAAGTGTTTAATTAGAAAGGATTTAAAAAGCAAATAGACCCAAAATTTATTTGGGCTGGACGGCAAGGGCATAAAATTAGCAGAAAAGTGGATGAATTAAGGGTAAAATTGGAATATTGCATTATTAACTAAATAAAACTAGGACTAATATGGAAATATCTAGATTCCTTGAGATTTCTCTTCATTCTCATCAGCAAAAACGCCATAGGAGGGGTTCTATAAGCTGGTTTTTCATAATTTTTGCACCAAATCCGGAAGACTCAAACACGAAGCTAGATCGAGGAAAGGAAAAAGTTTGGGATTAGTAGATTTTTATATACAAACAAGTATCGAGGTAAGTTCGTGTAACTTGAATTATATTCTTAAATGCTTGAAATGTATGTTATGGATGTGAACATGAATTGAATGTCATTGTATGAAAATTTATGGAAAATTGATATATTTGGTGAAAAGTGGAAGAAATCCCGGTTGAATGGAAGGAAAATTCGATGGATCTCTGAAAAGGAATTGACGGTAAAAATGGATCTAGCCTGGACGGGTGATCCTATCCTGATATAGCCCTCCCGAAGAATATGTGGAAAATGGATTTAGCCCGGACGGGTAATCTAAATTAGGGTCTGAATTTAGCCTGGACTGGTAATTCAGATCCAAGCTCATTAGAGTAATTGTCGTTGCAGGGGATTTAGCCTGGACTGGTAATCCCGACAATACTCTATGAGTTTATATTACAGGGGATTTAGCCTGGACTGGTAATCCCGCTGTAAGGATGAGGTTCGCGGGAGTGTGCTCTCTGAAATGAAAATGTGCGCACATGAATATGAATTGACGGACCCGGATTTGTACACTATAGTGTACCCCTGAAAATCCATCGAAATTCCAAGAAATTCAACGGGATAAATATGGGAAAATAATAATGGAATGGAAATCACGGTATTGATGAGCTCATCAATCTCAATATATATTATTGATACATTGAAATTATTGTACTAATTTGAATGTTGAGTTTGTGCATGTTAAGGCAACAATGCATTGAATGGATGTATGTATGTTCATTGTATTGCATTAAAAATATTAGGTAAGTATAATTCTTGTTACATGAGCTTACTAAGCACAATGTGCTTACCCTGTTTTCTTTTTCCCTGTTTTGTAGTATTAAGAGCTCGGAGGTCGGATTCAGTTGGAGATACATCATACTATCAACCTCAATATTTTGGTATATCTAGAAACTTTATTTTAGAAATCAATGGCATGTATAAGTTAATAAAGTAAATGTTAATGTGGAATGAATGTAAAGTTAGCCATTGGTGTGGCTAACAAAACTTGGTTTGGTATGTGATGAGGTTATCTTATAAATGTGCATGAATCTATTTTAAAAATGTGCTGAATTGGATTGATTGATTTGGATTGGTCTCGGTTTGAGTTTTGCAGGGAAGGTTACATGTTTATAAAGGGGATATATTGAGTTTTAAAAAAAAAAAACTATTGTTCGGTAAACTTCGGTAATGCCTCGTACCCTATTTCGGCGACGAATACGGGTAGGGGGTGTTACAACGTCCTTAAGTGTGATTGTACACTCACCGCATGGAAGATGGAATGTGTGTGTCTCAAGCCTCCATCTTTCCACCAACGCGCTGATAAGTGTGGGATCCAATTTACAGCCCTGAGCATACGAGACGCATGTAAGAATCTCTCATCTTGCAAATAACGACAAATTTCACTCGGTGTGCTCTTAGATAAATTATGTATAAACCCCTCCAAAACCCGATCATCCACCTATTTATATCAATAAAATAATTTAAAATTTTTAAAAACTTTAAAATTAACTTGATTGAGATTAATGAAAATTAAAAATTTTTTTTACCATTACCAATTGCGCAGCGAAAATGTGCTTATCTTCGAAACGAATAAGAGAACTTGTCATTCGTGAAAAATTAATCAAAATGAATAGTTTATAAAATAATAAAATAAAACTAGAATATTTGTATACAAATTTATTGGAAAATTTTGAACTAATCTTGAGAGAATAGCGAGAATTGAGAGCTTAGAGAGAATGGCAAGAATTGGATTTAAGTGAAAAGAATGAAAAATGGCTTGGGTATTTATAAGACAAAAAGTTACCGTCAGGCTAGGCTAAATTTCTGTCGTTGGCGCGTTAGAAATTTTCCCCGTTGGGAAACTGACCGTAGCTAGACGCACTTTCACATTCTCTCCAAAAACAGCCTATTTCCCTAAATTTTCAAAAAAAAAAAAAAACGGCTTATTTGACCAATAAACCTTTTTTGGCATATATGGTTAATTTAGCCACAACTTTTTCTTTTAGATTTTTTTATTTTTTCTGAATTTTTTATTTTATATATTTTATAATGTTTTTATAAATTTTTATTTTATTACCATTTTTATTTTTTATAATCTTTTGCCAGTTTTTTAATAATTTTAATAATGTTTTAGTATAAATAATATCTTTCATGTTCGTTTTACGGTCCATGTAGACTAATGATTTGTTTAATAATCCATTGAAAAAATTAAATTAACTTAAAATTAATATTTTCAGTTATTTAAATTTTTTAGCATGTTTGGTGCCATGATAAAAAAAATAAATGATAGAATTTTTCAATAAAAAAAAAGTGTGAGAAATGATAAGTAGTTACTTATCACTTAATATAGAATTTTTTTCAATTATTTTTATTTTATTTTATTTATTTTAATATTAACATTTATTTTTAAATTGCATTTATTAAACAATCTAATTATATCTCGTACATAATTGTAAGTAATATACCAAATAGATTTTATATTTTAAATTCAGTACTTAATTTATTTTTCAGTTTATCAAACAGTACTTAACCCCCTCGGAGTTGATGGTTGTCTTCGTATCCTCCCCTTCGGAGTTCATGGTTATCTCTTTCAATAATGTCTACTCTAATATGTGGATTCGCATACTCTCTTTATGAGTGTAATATGCATTATGACAACATCCAACACTTACTATTTTTTTTATAAATTTTTGAACTTTCTGCAACTTTTTATATTTATTTAATTTTTACTTTTTTTTCAATTAATTATTAATGTGGTATATGTAAACTACCATGTGACATCCACATTTAACTTTTTTCATCCCATTTTAATTAACTTATAAAAGATAACAATTTGAAATTAAATGAACCGTAAAAAATAATAAATGAAAAAGCTAAATTGACTTTTGTATAATTCTTAGGCTAATAAGATCATTCTGATTTTTAAATAATTTATTGTTAAAATTTTCTAATTTATTAATAATTTTATATTTTTATATAAATTCTTTTTCTTTATAATTTTTATTCTATCTATTTTCTAATTGCCACGTCAAAATTAGAGAGAACAAAATTTTCAAATAAAAAAGTACAGAGATTCAATATTTATAAAACTAAATTTAGAATTTAAAAAAATACAAGAACCTAACATTTTTAAACCTATTTTTAATATTAGTAAATTTTAAAATACCATGTAACTTTAAAAAATCTGGACAAATTAATTAAAAACAGATTTTCATTTTCCTTCGCTCACAAAAATTCCTTTGAAAAATAAATTTAAGGAACAAGTGTAATTTTCTACAGCAAACGAACGCACCAGCCACAGTTCACAAAAAAAAAAAACATTCAATCCCAGATTTTGATGATTCGGATGCCACATCTAAATAGGCACCTTCACATTTTGGCCCTTAAAATGGTAGTTCATCTACGACATACAAGGAAATAACACAACCAAAATTTGATAACAAAAAAATGGAACAGCTATCTCAACGCCTCCTCATTCCTCGTCCACGGCCAGGGAAACCACCTCCGCGACCTCTGCCACCCATGGCACTTGCAGCAGCTTCTCCCTGTGCACTCTCCGACTGCAAAAACACACAAAAGCAATGAAAGAGCTCTACAGCCCTGCTAATGCATTGGCATGCATCAACACCAAGTAGTTCCACAAGTATGGACATAATGTAGGTCATTCTGCAGCACTAATAAACTTAAGGCCTTTGTTTTTTTTCCTGCCACAAGGAAGTCCTCGAAAACAATTCTCTTTCCATTTCTCATCCATATTCTCAAAAATAATTATTATAAAATTAGTGCATCAATGTGACAACGGATATTACTATTTTATATTTGTGGCTCAACACATATCTATACCAACAAGCAAATGTTATCAGGAAAATTTGCTTGAGACTCAACAATCACTACCCCCCCCCCCAAATCAAGACCAAAAATATTCTCAATTTTATTGTATCTCAATCCTTTTGCTCTTCCCAAAATGCCATTAATTAATCTCAATACATAATACAACAAATTATAGCAACAGCATTATAGATGAATAAGCGAGGAAAGACAAGCGATAAACCAAGTTCAATTTCAATCACTGAACTCAACAATCCCCACTTCTATTAGGAAATGAATAAGATCCTTATGACCAGAGGGAATCCTTTAACAACATCATGACTCACAGGTTTTAACAACTCCAGAGAGGCTAGGGATTACGGATAAGAGATCTTTGGTAGGTTACCTGGGGTAAAATTTATGGCACCAATAGAAGCTAGTACAAAGTTTTGGGTTTAGTAATTATTAAGACAGGCTTGGGCTTTGAGTAATTTTAAAATCAAAGAGATTTCCTCAAGTTGGTCAACTGAAAATTTCACATTGTAGCCATCATCCACTTCTCTTTATTTTTCCTCTTGCAACATAGGTTGACACTTTCTGCTCCCATATTTTTAGTTGTATTAAGACTTGACAACCTTTAAGGACATTTTCGGATAGACAAAAAAGAAGATAATTACATAAAATAACTCGCATTTGAACTTTCATGTCAACTTTTAGGTAGAAAACTAACCCCCCCCCCCAAAGAGTTCAGAACCACAAACTTAAATTTAACTTTCATCTACATTTGATTATCATGAAATTTTGCATTGTCTCACTAAGGGTATAAGCAAGTCAAACTACTCAGATCATAGATTTACTGCGATTGTACATTGCTTTCCATGCATCATTCCTCAAGAAGGGTTATCAACCACAAGGTCTTGCTAACAAAATTTTAAGCCAAGGGTGAGCTCCAATAACTCGATATTTTGATCTATAATACTTAATAATGGGAGGATTTATGAAGCTTTATCAAGGGTAAAAGGTGCACTTATATTTCCCGAGACACTTCTGCTGTCTAGCATTAGAACATACACCTCAACAACACTGATTATGATTATCATAAAGACCAGTGTTATCAAGGGCAAGGCCTATTTGATCAGGCGCAAATCTGGGCGCACTTTTTTTAGGGCAATAAGCATGAAAAAACCACTGCCTGATTGAGGTTCTCTTTTATTTCATTCATTTTTCACTTTTTCCTCCAGTTATACCTTTACTGGTAAGAAATGGATAGTATCAAACTCCATATTTCTCAATATTTGAGTATTCAGTTATACGCACAACCCACAAGGAAATCATGCATATTGACAAATAAAAAAATGCATGTTCCATAGATAAACTAGACCACACTTATGTCTTAAGCTTTATATACAAACACACACATACAAAAAACTCGCACATAAATATATTGTGCTTTACTTCACTCAGGCTAGTGCTTTACACCTTGCACCCAAGGCAATATAAGGATTCTAGCACTTAGAGTGAGCTTTGAACCCCCTTGATATCACTGATAAAGACACCAACCACTGAAATTCTGGAGCATTTTGGTCCACAAATGATTGCATCATATAGAGATATAAGGATCATATGGAGAGAAGCAACTGACACAACATAGAATATAGAAAAGTATGCATGTGCATCTTAGACAGGGAACAACAGTCATTACCTTGGGATTCTTAACAGTCTCATCGACACTTAGAATAAGACATGCAGCCTCAGTTGCAGCATTGATTGCATTGATCTGTCGGCAAACATTTCAGATGCCAGAGGCACAAAATTTATGAAATTACGATTAGCAAAGAACTAAAAGGTGAAGAATTAAATAACTAATTGTTAGTCGGAAATTGGTCAAGCCACCTTTACAACTGATGGCTCCCACACAAAGTTTGCAAATGAATCTGCTATTCCGCCAGTGTTGATGTCCACTCCGTAAGGTGCACCCTCACCTGTTCAGAATCTCAAACTGTTAAATGAGAACCTTTCACTGACAACAATAGTTAAAAAAAAAAAAAAAACCCTCAAAAGGACAAGAAAAGAATCAAACCAGATGGAAGTGCATGCTTGTGCCTTAATTTGTTCAACACATCAGTTGCATCAAATCCAGCATTGTCACAAAGCTGCCGTGGAATAACCTGAATATGAGAAGATACATCAAGATGTCAGATACTTGTTTCCATTGTTAAATGCAAAAGTTTCATCTTTATAGAAGGCAAAGTTACACCCTACCTTCCTAAATATATTGTCCTCATGATAAAATTGATGAAGTCATGCTATGGCAGCATAATATAGTGATCTCCAAATAAAAGCATACATAAACAAGGACAATAAACTGTATATAGTAACATGGCTAAATATTAAATCTTCCTGCAGATGTATCAAATACATTGTTTCTCTCGTAATTATTCACACAGCAAGCTCCTTTTGATATGAAAATGAATTCAAATTTGAGTATCGATTTTCAAGAAAAAATACTATAAACTCACAAGGTTCAGCAAAATCAAGGAGTGAGACTTTAGCATAAAGTTGATGTTGTGGCATGTCTATGTGTAAATGCATGTCAGGTACATGACTTATTTTGCATAAAAAATTTCAAAAGAAACTTTTTTGGTATACAAGAGGCCAAAGCCTAGGGGGAAATTGGGGAAGGGAAAATTCACAAGCTCTAAGGACTGAGACCCAGCCTTACAGAATCTATATCCTAAGGAGATGAGTAACCATTTCAGCTAAGCCAGGAAGGAAAAAGAAAGTGCAGAAACACCCACCTCAAGTGCTTTTGCATAAGAGTTAATAAAAAGTTGAGATTTCCCAGCTATTGTGCGTGCATGCTGCCTCAAGTATCGACTTATCTCCATCTGCCACCAAAGGCAAGTTTTACAAATCAAGATAAAAAAATTGTCCTCAAATATGCTTAAAAGTTAACTTGTTACATTGTAAATACATACATCTATAGCACCACCTCCAGCAACTACAGTAGAGTTCTTCAAAGCTCTTCTAACAATCATAATTGCATCATGTAAGCTCCTCTCAGCTTCTTCAATGAACTGAAAATAATAATGCAGTCTCCAGCATCAGCATGAAAAGTGATACATGTCAATAAATGTCACTAGTAAAACATGAAAAACCTGATCTGCTCCACCACGTAGAACTATAGTAGCTGTCCGTCCTGATGGGCAACCGCTGAATATATTAAATCTTTCATTTCCAACCTGCTTTTCCTCAAAAACCTCACATGTTCCTAGAACCTTCAAAACAATAAAAGAAGAAATTTAAATTCAAGAAGTTCAATAAGACAGAAAAGTTTGACAGGTTAAACTTGAAAAATAAAAGTTGGCTGCATTTTCAGCAGTACATCTAATGAAAGTTGCAACCTCATCAATTATGTTGTTAACAGATGTTTGTATGGTTCCACCAGTTGCAGCAGCAACCCGATTAAGATCTTCCTCAGCTACACGACCAGCACAGAAAATATCTCTATCTGCAAAATACTGCCAATGAACATTCAAGTCAATAAAACTTGAGAGATAAAAACTAGTCATGATTACCGACAAATATCACTCAAAATTCTGTGCAAAAGCGAAACTATCAATAGGTAGAACATAGAATCTGGAAAGAAATAGTTATGATTTATAATAAAGAGAATAAAAACTATTGTCGAATAAGAAAATGCACATGGCTACATTATCTTTTATACAATGCCCAATGAAAGAACTCATACAAGCAGGTAACAAAGTAGCCAGACAGAGAAAGGTCATAAGGTCTTTCACCAGATAAAACTTATTGTCACAAAGCATAACCCCAAAAGGAAAATGCTTTATAAAGATTGTGTTAGTTATAATTAGTTAAAGAAACAAGTAAATACAAATGCAGTATCTACGATCAAGGCAAAATCTCACACCTGCGTCGCCAAATCGCCAATAGCCAACCGTGAAAGAACAACTTTTGCACCACTCTTCACACATTTATCCAACTTGTCATAAATGATATTCCATTCTGCATCAACTATTGATTGATATTGTGATGGATCTGAAAGTCTGTAGCATGTAAAGCAAAAGGCAGAGTCAATAGCCACTTATGAAAAACAATTCAAATCTAAGACAGAAAAAGCTACTACCTTATCTCAGCATTTTCTTTCTCAGATTTCAGTTCCAACTCGATGTTTAACAGAAGTATTCTGGGATTCGTAAACTTCTTTGGCTGCTGCTCAAAACCAGCATATGAAAATGTCTTTTTAAAGGCAACACCATTAACCAAAAAGGAATCCCTCATGTTACCACCAGGAACCTAGAAAAAATATATTGATCAATTTTTGATGTGATACAGTGATATGTGATACAAGAAACATAAAATCGTAATTTAGACCCTAAAATCCATATTTTACACTATATAGAAGTTTCTACAAAAAATCAAAGTCAAATGTATGCCCATCTCATTTCCTAAAGGTGCATTGCAACATTTATACTTACCTGAAACTAAATCACTAAGGGATGAGAACCTAAACATAAAGAACAGTTAAGCGCTACACTCAGCGAGAAAGTAAGATAGTGTAGTATGAGACACACTGGGTCCAAAATATCATTTTCCATAACAAAATGTATGCCACCAATTCAAAAGATCCAAGTACTAAAGCCAGAGAAGGGTAAAAGGCAAAAAAGAAGGTTGAAAATAAGGCAAGAACAGAAGCCTACCTTCTTAATTCCAATCATATTCAACCTATCTTCACTGCCAATAGCAATAACAGCATCCACAACCATTGATGCAAAGAACTCCTTTTCTCCACCAATGAGTTTTGAAGAAAGTGTTGTAGCAGCACATTTAGCTAATAAGCTCTTCTTCTCTTCTAGACTTTTCCCCTCTATACTAACAGCTAGTTCTTTGATCTTCTCAATTGCCTGTCCATTATGTAATACATTCAACATAAATAGACTCATAAAGACTACAGCAACATCTAAACCATGAGAAGAGGGGGAAGGGGGGAATAAACTCACCAAATTGCAAGCAGTTCGATAACTGCGAATAAGGTTTTGAGGGTGGACTCCGTCCTCTACAAAAGGCTTGGCCTCTTTTAAAAATTCTCCTGCTAGCAGTACAACAGTTGTAGTACCATCACCAACCTGTAAGATACACATGAAAAAAATTTCTTTAAATCATCTAAACGGCATGAAAAAGCATTGGATCTCCATAACATCAATAACTTTAATCAGATTCACGATGCGGAATAAAAACCAACATAAAATTGAACTATCAGTTTAGTAATGAAAACCCAATGTTCATGCGACTAGTTGAACTATAACTCAAACTATAAATTTGAGAAAAAGGAGTCCGAATCTACAACAAAAAGGAAATTAAAAGAAGAAGAACAATTAGTGTGACCTCGGAGTCCTGAGACTTGGCGATATCAACAAGGATCTTGGCGGCAGGATGGACAATATCGAGGAGCTTCATGATGGTGGCGCCATCGTTGGAAATGGTGACATTTCCTTTGTCATCGTGGATGAGCTTGTCCATGCCCCTGGGACCCAGGGTCGTTCTAACCACATCAGCCACTGCGGTGCAAGCGTTTATGTTGCTGACGAGCTGCGCCTTCCCCTGTGATGTGTCCGTCCCTTCTTTCAAAAGAATGATTTGGGGTTGCTGCAAAGAAGAAAGAGAAACATTTTAGTAGCAGTTAAAAAGAAATAAATTCAAGATGTAAGAAAAATGAGTCAAGAAAGGTGAATGTACCAGCATGGATGCCATTGTTGCTAGGGTTAACCTTTTTGTTTAAGGGAGAAGAGAGATGGAAGAAGGAAGCGTTTTTAGGGGTTTAATTCTTTCGGAAGGCCGAATTTGGGTGCTTAACCTTTTAGACTATATGCTTATATACCTTACACTATAATGACTTTTTTTTATAAATAACTATAATTTCCGTTTATTTATATGTAAAAGAGTTTATTTATTTGTATATAAAATAATTTCTAAAAAAATAAGTTAATTTATTTTTTAAATTAATATTTTTTATGTCTGCTATGTAAAATATTTTTGGTTGTTTAATAAATTTCATACAAAATTTTCATAAAAATTATTTTAAAATGAAATAAAGGTACCATTAAAAATTTCTTATCTTCTCATTGTTTATTTGAATTTATTTTATATCTATTAAATTTATGTTTTACATTATTTTTACATATATTGCAATAATTTATTTCTTGTCTAGGGCATAACATGTAATTTTGTAGAGATAATAAAAATAACAATAAGAGCAACAACAATAAGAAAAAAAAAAGTATTATGTTGAATACATGCCATTAGCAAAATAAATAAATAAACAAAAATTTGTGGTTTGACAATCCATATCAACTTTAGGCCTACTTAAACCATTATTCTCTAAGCCAACATAAGATCCACTTAGACAACATTAATACTAGAATCAAGTCTCCTATCACTAACATTAACAAATTGGTCAACAAGACTAGCAAAATCGCTCCCATCGAGCTCAATATTTGCATTTGCAATCATAGTTTGATTTGATTCTAATATTGGAGACCTTAAGAGTTGAGACACATTCAGTTCATTTTCTATATCAACTTGATTAGATTATTTTTTGATACTTTCAACAGCAGATGTGTTTCTCCAGGTGATTTGTCAATATTGTCAGTTGGAAAAGGATGACTAAAAGGATTTGACTGCAACACATATTTATTCTGCAATGACCTTGAAGTTAATGGATTTCTTGGAGGAATAGGAGAAGCTAAATGATGAGCAAAACTTTCAACTTGTTACTGAGGTGATCTTCTATCAATGTTATGTGACACACTTGGTTCTTTTTCTATACCAACCTGATCATATTGTTTACCAGTATTTTCCATTAGAGATACATTTGTTAATAGTACCTTAAAGTAATTTTGGGACACTTCGCTGTGGAAGACTGCTAAGTAGCTTGAGAGTTTGGTGTTTGCTCCATCTTCACTTCGAAGTAGAAAGGTGGTTGGAAATATGAGTGAAGAAAATAACTTCAAATCATGACGGTGCTAAGTAGCTTGGGAGTTTGGTGTTTGCTCAATTTTCACTTCCAAGTAGAAAAGCATGTGTGATGAGATGAATTCCCAAAAACAAAGAGTGATGCAATAAATGGAGGAAGCATTAGTTAAAGTCAAGTTAAAACCGACAATAAGTGAGTTAGACCAGGAATTCCTATGTTCTTTAAGTATTGACTAAATACAATCGAATGCACACAACTGCACTTAAGGAAATTCTGATTTTAGGGAAAAGTTCTTGCATTTCTGGATTTAATGAGTTTTTATTAGACAGATTGCACACATTCTTGAGTGTAGGGTATTCTGAAGACTAAAAATTGCCAATGTTTAATCAACTCGGTAGTGTAAGTACATGCAATAAAGTGCATCGGAGCATGCATTAGTTGTTATGTTGCATTGCACTGCTTGAGGACAAGGAATAATTCAGGTTTTGGGGTGTGATAACTCTTGAAATGAGTTATAATTCATACTTTTGGACTTAATTAATTACTTGTACTTAAGTAAAAATAGCTTCATTTTAGGTAATTACATGATCATTTCTAGTCAATCGAGCAGTGCATCTAAGAACTTGAGATGGTGATTACTTTTTTGCATCTTTACTTTTAATTACTTATGGAAAGGTCTTGTTGTGGCTAATTGGCAGGTTTAATGGAGAAGGATAGCAGAGGATGGAGGTTTGTTGAGGCATTATGAGATGTTATCATGGTAATGCTTGTGAAGAAAACGATAAACACCCAGCCAGCAATGAGAGCACTCAACATTTGGGTTGGTCCCTCACATGCACTGTAATAAAGAGTATTTACCTCAAAATTAGGGAAAAAATAATAATTGGCTGATGACTTTTACCCTAAAGGACAACCCAAGTATAAAAGGCAATAAAAATAAGAGAGACAAGGATGACAATTTTTCTGAGCTTAGATAGAGGTCTCATGGTGGCAAGAAATTTTTCTGAGCTTAGATAGAGGTCTCATGGTGGCAAGAAGGGCAAGTTGAGCTGATTGTGAACTTTGGTGAAAGCGAGCAACAAGACGCCGAATTAGGGGATTGGAGTTTTGAAACCCAGATTTCTTCTTCTGTATTTTGTTTCAATTCTTCTGTTCTAAATTGATATTTTGGGATATTGATACAAAACAACTTGAATTTGTGTAGCCTAGCCATGAGCTAATTTAATGCGGTTGGGGTTTACTTTGGATGATGTTTTAACTTTGATTAATGTTTATTATCACACCCCAAAATAAGGCCTAGGAGTTTTATAGCCTTCGAGTGTTTGAAATTCTGTGACATGGCATATCAGTAATGTTTTCAATTATGGTTTTTAAAAAATTTAATCAATTCCTAAAAATGAGTTTTAAATAGCTTTAATTTTTAAAAGAGGACTGATTTGCAAAAGAGACAAAGTTAAGAGTTTTTGTTAAGAAATTTGACCAAATGTCCAAAATCAACCTAAAAACCCCCCATTTTCCAAATAGTTTTCACGTCAACTTCTCTTTCCCCATTTTGGTGCCGTCCCTTTGTTTTTCCTTTACTCTCCCAATCAATTTTTACTTTTAATTCATAATCCTCTTTGATTTCTATCACCCTTGAACCTTAAAACCTCCATTTAAACCAAGAAAATCACCCAAAAACTTCATCATCTACATCATCTTCTCCAAACGTGGGCTTTTCTAGATTTGTGTCAAAGCTTGTTTTTTCTTCTATTGAAGGTAACCATTCGAATTTATATTAGTTTTAAATGATATCTAGTCCCTTAAACTAAATTTTTAGCCATTGAAATACATGTTCTAAATAAAAGTAAAAAATTGGGTATTTAATGGTGAATTTCAGGTTTGTGGATAAAAATGTGGTTTCAAAGTGTTTTTCAATTATTTTTAGTATGATTAGAAGGTTTCTAAACTTACTTTAAAATTTCTTTAAGGATTTTTAAGGATTTAATAAATTTTTGTGAAAATTATCATAAACATGTCAAAATTTTTGATACTATGAATTGAGTAGTTTAAATGTTGAAAATCAGTTGTAGGTGAATAATTAGATAAATGCAATTCGTTTTAGGCAAAAAGATTAAGTATAGGTCGAGATATTTGAGTTTCAAGTTTGTTAGTCGAAATTTCAATTTCTTTAGGAATATAGCTTAGGCTTGCATTTTTTGTTGGTTTAAGTGAGTCTTTGTTTGAATTTTTATTGTGTATATTGTGTGGTTAATATGTGTGAAGCATCAGAACCATTGGAACATTCTACGAGCAAGGCGAAAAGTAAGGAAAAGCTAGTTTAAGCTTTCAGCTTTTCGACTAAAGCGTAAGTGGTGAGTGTTTGGAATTGCTACTAGTAGACATGATTCTTAGTGTTGATTGGGAGCTTAGGAATAGCCTAAACCTCTATCATAAGTTTCGAGTGTAAGTTCTCTATTTTCCTTATTTTATTTTTGGCAAATTATGCGAATATGTGAATAACTATGAATTGATTACTATGATGCAATATTATGAATTGCATTGTCTTATGAGTATATTAAATATGTCGAATAACAGTAATGGTGTTGTGTTAGCGATACAAAGATGTGCAGTGAAAGTGTGCAAAAGTAGGTAAGTATATATGTGTTGCATTGTGGAATATGATGCTAATGTAACAGGTTTTTGTATGTGATAAACTGATTTTAATGCACTCATATGTTGACAGATATATGATTGCTCAATAAGCATTATTGTGGCACTTTAAGTGCAATTAAATGTGAATTTGATAAGCATGCGTTGTGTACAATCTTGTTATATGAATTGATGAATATGAACAGAGATGATGTGCATCAAATCATTAATTAAAAATGTGTAATTATGATGTGGATATTTGGCATTGTGACCTTATGAGACCGTTGGATATAGTTGGAATGCTATAGGATTGTAAGTACTCTCCTATATGTATTATGTGATTTGGGCGTTGAGGCCTTGGGACATATTAGAGAGATAAGGAAATGTAAGCTAAGCTCCATTCAATGAGACATGTTTGGTGTGTTGGAGAGTGCTAGCTTTATGCTTCACTTTTGGGATATGTTCGACTCTATAAATTAATTAGTGTATTGGAGATCCTGGCTGCTCATTTCAAACACACCTCAAAACCTCTCATCCTTTTATTTCTCTCTTCAAAACCCTTTATTTGTTCTTCATTTTCCTTCCCATTCCCTTGCCGATTTCACCTCTTGGAAAAGAGTCCTTCAATCATCATTTGAAGCATCATTCAAGTGTTTGTGGAAGCCTCAGTTCAACAAGAATAAACGGAGAAGAAGGAGCAGAGCTAGTCAAGCCTCGGAGAAACACCAGATTTGATTATTGTTCCTTGCCCTTTTAATTTTATTGTTGTTATTATGAACATGACTATGAATACTTTTGATGTTGATATGTTTAATAAACATAATTAATATGACTTGAATTTAATTCGTGTTAGTTTGATTGCATTTTTTCCACTTAAATTATTAAAATTGTGTTTTTGTTATTATAGGCCTTGGTAAGATCACTACAGCAAAACAGACTTTTAGCAGCGTTTTTAGCGGCGCTTGGACTAAAAACGCCACAAAAGTTGTACATTAGTGGCGCAAGTAGAAAAATGCCACAAAAGGTTAGAGCTATAGTGGCGTTTGTGAAAAAAACTCCGCAAAAGATCAGTATTAGCGACGTTAACGGTGTTTTTTAAGGGAAATGCGAAGTATTACAGACTTCTTATTGACACTATTGAGTTGGATTACTATGGCAAATGGAAAGTTGTCTTATTTCGATGTGATTGGGCTGATGTTAATACTGCTCGCAGAATTAAAAAGAATCAATTTGGTTTTACAATTGTGAATTTCTCTCGATTGATTCACACTGAAGAACAATTGATAGACGAGCCGTATGTATTTTTTTCTTAAGTGAAACAAGTTTTTTACTTGAAAGATCCAACTGATGAGGGTTGGTACGTTGTACTCCGAAACACCCCTAGAGACTTGTTTGACACGGGCAATGGAAGTAGAGATGACATTGTCGAAAGATCAGAAACTTTGCCTTTTCCAGAACAAAACTTAAATGAAAATATCCCTAGCACTGGTACACAATTTTAATGGATTCGCCAGGATGTGGATGAAGATATTTACAAATTATAATGTAGTAAGATTTTACGATTTTTTAATTATATGTAATATTATATTTAAATCTTGGTCGTGTTGACTTTTATTATTGATTTATTTTTCAATTTCAATATAACAATATACCATTTTTTAGCTGAAAGTGGTGGGACGCGCAGAGGTCGATGACGTACGCTACTTAAAGATTTATACGAGTTAAATCCTGTCGAGCTTGTCAAAGTAAGTAGAAACAGTCACGGTCAGCCTGTTGGATCAGAAACTCGACTTTTAGCAGGCTATTTGGGCATTATAGCATGAAATGCCAATATGTTGCCCATCAACTACGAATCATGGCATCAAATACCTGATAGCAACAAAAATCAAGCTCTCAATAATATTAAGGTAACAAAACGTGAATGTATTTATAATACTTTGGTTTAAGTTTCATTTATATTTACTTTCTAAACTTGTGTTTTTTTAGGAGAGATTTGCTTTAGAGCTCTCAGATGCTTATATCAAGAAGGCATTGGGAAAAAAATTGAGAGACCATAAAAGCACTTTGAAGAATGAATATTTTAAGAAAGATATAAGCCTCGAACAAAAATTACGAAATGTCCCGCCGGGAATGCTGAGGTACCAATGGAAAGATGTGGTTAAATTCTGGAATTCAAAGAAAGGAGAGGTATTACGTACTTCCAAACTCTTATAATTATTTCGGTTTATAGTATTTACTATAAACGTATAATAATTTCATAATGTATGACTGTGAGCGAGTTGGAACAAGCAGCAGGCAAAAACAAAAATTCACGCACACAACAGGGTCAAAAAGTTTTGCTTGTATAGCTGAGGCCGAGGTATTTTGAATTTATTAATTCTGTCAAATATTAATTACTTTCTATTAAATAACTATTATTAGTAGGAACTCTCATCTGGTCAAAAAGTTGGACGCCTTCAGCTTTTTGACATTACGCATAGGAAGAAAGATGAATCTCCTATAACTTTTAAAACTGGAGAAATTATGGTATATTTACTTAATAAAATTTGATTTATTATAAATATTTATAATGTTTAATTATAATGGTTTAATTCGTCGTTAGTAGTTTTAAATAATGTATTGTGATTATGTTGCATTTGTTTTTATTATATATTTCGTTTCTAACTCTTTGATTGATTTATTAGGAGAAATTAAAGGATAAAAAGGTAGAGTATGAAGCGATTGCTTCAAGTGATTGTTCTGTTAATCTTGAGGACATTGATAACATAATTACTACTGAAGTTTTGGGTCTTAAAAGGTATGGCCGGGTTCGATTTCAAGGGTCTGGTGTTAACCCGACCCAATATTTTAGATCTAGCTCGCAGTAATACATGTATTTAGGGTGTCAAGCTCAAGCTGAAGTTTAGAGGTTAAAAGACCAGATGGCTCAGATACAAGCGAGCACACTTGAGCAAATTGCTCAACTTAAAGCAGAGGCAGCATCGAGAGAAACTGAGGTTCAAAGAAAATATGAAGAACTCCAGCAACAACTTAGAGCGGAGGCAGCAGCGAGGAAGGCAGAGGTAGTAACGACGGAGGCAGAGGCAGTAGTGAGGGCAGCAGAGCAGAGCAGAAAGTACGATGAACTCCAACTACAGCTTCAGAATATGATGAAGATGTTTCAGCAGTCGCAAAAGCTGCCATCTTAGACATTTGTTTTCTTATTGTAAGAATTTTTTTAACATTGTAACTTTTAACATTATTGTAAGAATATTTTGAATTATACTTCATTCATTAATTTATATCATATATCTTTCGTTGCATTTGACGTATCATTTAGATTTACTGTTTTTAGTTGGATTTCATGCTATGTTTATTGTTTTTGGTTGGATTTCATGCAGGAAGGGCTAGATATTGGTGAAAAATGAATGCTGCAAATATGCCAAAGTTAGTGGCATTTTTCGTAAAAACGCCGCTAAAGAATGATACTTTTAGTAGCGTTTGTGATAAAAAGTGCCGTTAAAGGTCATGATCTTTAGCGGCACTTTTGCCACAAACGCCACTAAAAATCATGTTATTTAACGGCGCTTTTACTAAAAACGTCGCTAAAGGTAATGTTCTTAGTGGCGCTTCGAACACAAACGTCACTAAAGGTCATAATCTTTAGTTATGCTTTTGCCACAAACACCGCTAAAAGTCATGTTCTTTCGTGGTGTTTGTGTTCAAAGCGTTGCTAAAGAACATGACCTTTAGGGCGTTTTTGGTAAAAGCGCCGCTAAAGGTCATATTCTTTAACAGCGTTTATTTAAAAAAACGCTGCAAGTTTTAGCGGCGTAGTCTATAGCGGCGTTTTTTGCGACATAAGTAAAAATGCAGCAAGTAGTTTTAGCGGCGCTTTTTATAGGCCTAAAAAAACGCCGCTAAAAGTATGTTTTGCTGTAGTAGATGTTTGATTAAGTAAAACCATGACTAAGTTATTATTGCATTATAATTGTAAGGTAATTAATGAATTAATTATTTAAACGGGTTGAAATTGTAATTAATTGACACAATACTTAATCAGTGCATGTTTAATCATCTAAGGTAGCTGAGGATTAAAGTAGCGATGGTATTAGACAATACATTAGCTGAGGGTACCAAAGTACAAACAGAGGCACGTAAGTGCAATCAGGGGTACCGAAGTACAAACAGGGGCACTTAAGTGCAATCATTCAATAATTATCTATGAACATTTAATTAAAGAACTATATTATAAAAATGCAAGTAAAAATTTATTTATGTATTGAAACACTATGAACTTACCCGGCTAAATTGTAGAAATGACTAAGTACAAGGGCTATTTGGTAATTTTTCTTTCTCCTCAATTTTTCAGTCGTTCTTGATCTAAGTACAAAGCCTAAAACATGCAAAGTTCATTTCATTATTATTCAACAACTTCTCTTTTGAGTTAATAAATTCTCTTTAAGTTTTTATTTTCAAGAATTTCTCTTGAGTTTTCTCTTAAAAGAGTTTTAACAATCTTTTCAGATTGTGGGGATCATCTTCAAACTTTTTCTTGCTAAGTTTTCTTCCTTAGAGGGAAAATTAGAGTTGCTTGAAGGGGGTTGTGGATTCTTCTTGTTTCTAAGGCTTCTTAGAACTTCTACATGCCATGTTCTATCTTTGCCATCTATCTTCTTTATTTTTTTTCTTATTGGTCTAATATTTGATTTATTACTCTGATACCAAATAATATGGATGAATATGGAATAGGATTGTAAAGTTTTTCAAAGTGTAACACCCCTAACCCGTCTCTGTCCTGGATTAGGGTTACGGAGCATTACCGATCAATCGGAAAACATTTAGTAACATAACATTTAATAAATTAATATCAATCAAAAACATGTCAAACATATGCATTTGGTCCCTAAATCGGGCATTCGAGACCCTAAAAAATAGCTTAGAAGCAATTCGGGACTAATTTGAAACAAAATAGAAGTTTTAAGAATAATATGCAAAAATGTGAAAACAGGGGTCACACAGCCATATGGCTAGGCCGTGTAACAATCAAACAAAGGGACACACAGCCATGTCCCAGTTCGTGTCCTCACCCGTGCAACTCACTAAGTAGGGTTACACGATCGTGTCACAAGCTGTGTGCTAGGCCGTGTAACTCATTAACTTAAAACACTAGGATTCTATAAAAGACACACGACCGTGTTGCCAGGCCGTGTAACATGTGACAACCCATGTCCCGGGCCATGTGATCCATATTTTGACCCTAAAAACATGTTTTTTCAAGGCCAAACCATCCCTAATCAACCATACCATTTGAGCACACATTCAAGTGATTTAAACATCATTCAAACACACTTAAACATGTCATTTCAATATCCTAATTCATCTAACCAATATGCCATTCAAAGGCACCACATTTAACCAAAACATAACAAAATCACACATTTACAACCTATTTCCATCAACTAACAATGTACTATGAATTGGTACCACATGTAAATAATCAAACAACTTAATCACCAACACAATCAAAATCCCAACTATTTCAAGTATTATATATATATATGCATCACTTATCAAATTTACAACCTTAAACACCAAAATATCAAGCATATCATACAAACATCAAAATGACCATTTATAACATCTAATTCCACCACAAAATATCATCGTATGACTAGACTCCTTTTTTATTACATGTCACTTTTAACCAACTTCAAAGACAAGCACAATATGACTACTAAGGTATAGATAATAGTGTGTGAGCTTCCAAGTTGATCCAATTGATGCTGTGATTCCAAGAGTCTTACAAAATCAAAATAAACAAGTAAGCGTAAAGAAGCTTAGTAAGTTCGATAAGTCAACTTATTTACTACCAATTACCAAGTTTCTAAGGGACGTTAACATATATTACACCAGCTTAAAGCTTGCTAGGCACTAAGCCTGATTAACAACGGCACTAAGCCTGCTAGAAAGTAAGCCTGAATAATACCCCATTTGGATATACAATACGATTCAACATTTAAATAACAATAAAAATAAACTAAATGATTAAATCATTAAAAAGGAATTGAATATAACTATACATATACATAAACGAACTTACAGGACTAGTTTACAGTAATCGCAAAAGCCGAAAAACTACTCTGCAATATTTCTTTTCCATGATCGTCAACATGCTCTTGATCTAAAATAATAGCTTCATTCAATTAAAAAAATCAATAGCCAAAATCAATCAATATATACAATTTAATCCTTTTAACATTTCTCAAAATTGCCCTCAACTTTTTACCTTATTCAATTTAATCCTTAAGTCCCAAACACGAAAATTACCTATTTTCTTTTACACCAGAACCTTGTCGATTCTTCCATGGCCTCATACCAGTCCCTACCTGCATTTATTTCCTTTTAAGTACAAAAAATTTCATCATTTTAGCAATCTAGTCTTTAAACATTAAAATTATCAAAAAATACTTTACAAAGTAGCCCAATCTAACAATAAAGCTTAGAAATCTTTTAAAAACTTTAGGAAAACAACTCAACTCATCAATGACACAATCCAAATCATTTGACAGTTTTACAAATTAGTCATCAGGTTAGCTAGGTGAAGCTAATACGAGCTCACAAACATAAAAATTACTAAAAACGGGCAAGAAAATCACTTACAATATCCAACCTTAGCTTGACCGAGCTTTACCCTTTTAAAAATGGTGTTTCTACCAAGCTTGGCCGATTTTGGCTTGAAGAAAGTGATGAATTTTTTTTCATCTTTTACTTAAATTTATTTATTTACTAATTTACTCATTTACCTTTATGTTTAACGTAATAAGTTACCAAAATCTTACCCATTTTTGTCCACCACCATTCTATATGGTTTAATAACCCAACTAATCCCTATGTTTAACTTCCTTTTATCAATTTAATACTTTTAGCTAATGGAAACCAACTTTCTTCGCTCTTAATTAACTATCTAAACAATAAAATTTCTTATCCAAAATTTAATACGATTCTAATGACCTCGTAAATATTAAATGATTAATATTTACAAACTGACATGTTGGAGTTGTGGTCCCGAAACCACTATTTTTGACACCACTGGAAAATGGATTGTTACACCAAGTCATAGATTTAACTTAGGGATCTAGACATTTGGAAAGAAATTTGGATTTTGACACAACCTGAAATGCAATCGAATCCAAGTCAAATAAAACAATTAAAATAAAAAAACTAAGATAAATAAAATAGAACAATAAATCAAATATTAGAACAATAAGGAAGAAAATAAAGAAGATAGATGGAAAAGATAGAACGTGGCATGTAGAAGTACTAAGAAGCCTAAGAAACAAGAAAAATCCACAACCCCTGTAACACCCCAACCCGTATCCATCATTGGAATAAGGTCACGAGGTATTACCGGAGTTTATAGAACTTTTTTTTTTATCACATGATAGCTTATTTTATAAGAAATTGTACAACTTAAATTTTACCACTCTTCCATAAACACATGTATATTTTCATTTATCATTTATCCTTTCGATGTATCAAATAATAAACATATTACCATTTAACCAATAGCTTGGCACTTGTCTAAGCGTCAACAACAACAGTCATTGGTATACTTGAATATATTTCATATAATTTTAGAATCGATAAACTCATTGTATCAACATATCAGACTTGAGATTATTACTTATTACGGCTTACCCAATTTCCATGTCAGGGCTTTATTCATTAAGTCATTCGAAATTTCATCGTCATACAATTAATATTATTAAAGTATACGAATCTATAATCATGGATGCATATATTCATCAATAAATTCTATGTACAAATATTATCATCTTATATTTCCATATATCCAGTGTCACTGTCATTTTTTTTTCATGTACTTCAGGAATATATGTTCAAATCTTTTTATATACATATTTCTTTTTCTGGTCAGGATTCTTACTTACTGAATTTATCGGAATATCGATAGTTAAAATCATATAATATACTTAAAATATGCAAGTCCGTAATCAATCAATTCACATTTACCCTTTTTAACTATGTGTTTACCATCTTCTATATTTATCCCGTTGAATTTCTCAGAATTTCGATGGATTTCCGATAGTACACTCCTAGTGTACAATCTCATTAACCGTCAATTCATACAGGAGTACACTTTTAGTGTACAATTCCGGGTCCGTCAATTCATATGCATGTGTTGCCATGGTATCTTTCAACCATGGTCTTATTCATTTTCTCAATTTGTTGCCATGGTATCTTTCAACCATGGTCTTATTCATTGCCATGGTATCTTTCAACCATGGTCTTACACATTTCATTTCAGTAAGCACACTCCCGCGAACCTCACTCTCCCGCGAACCTCAATTCTTGGCACACTTCCGCGAACCTCAGCTCCCATGTATTCTTCGGAATGGCCTATACACATGTATTCTTCGGGAGAGCCACCAGCACACTCCCGCGAACCTCATTTCCCATATATTCTTCGGGAGGGCTGATATTAGGATTACCCTTTCGGGCTTAATCCTTTTTCCTGTATTCTTCGGGAGGGCTATATTAGGATAGGATCACCCGTCCGGGCTAGATCCCCTTTTACCGTCAATTCCTTTTCAGAGATCCATCGAATTTTCCTTCCATTCAACCGGGATTTCTTCCCATTTTTATCAAATATATCAATGTTTCATCAATTTTCATATAATGAACATTCAATTCATATTCACATCAATAACATACATTTCAAGCATTTAAGAATATAATTCAAGTTACACGAACTTACCTCGTTGCTTGTCCGTGTTTATAAATTTATTAATCCAATATCTTTTCTTTTTCACGTTCAAGTCTCGTATTTGAGTCGTTGGGATCTTTATAAATAAATTTGGCCATTGTTTTCATTCATTCCATATTCTAATACATTCAATTAATGCTCCAGGCAAAATTACCATTTGGCCCCCAAACTTTTAATTAATGATGATTTTACCCTTAGGCTCAGAAAAATAAATTCTTGCAATTTAATCCTTATTTCCAGCTGTTATCATCATACATATTAATAACATTCCATAAATTCTATAAAATATCAAATTTTTCCATAATTTCAACACTTTTCAATTTAATCCTTAAAACATGTTTTCCCCCGATCTTGAACTAAATTAACAATTTTCATTTAAAATTTTCAATTTAAATAATAAAATAATCCATTTCATGTAATTTGATCATTTCTAACATTTTTACAAAATTACCCATAAAGTTTTACTTTTATTCGATTTAATCCTTGGGCTTAAAACATACAAATTAGTCATGCTAACTGATTATTCATACATATTTTCCTCCTCCTCCTCTCCATTCCACATCCTTAATTTATATAATATGCTTATAAGTAACATTATCAATAATTTCACTATTTACTTATATGTGAACATTCAAGCTGTCCACCTGCGTCATAGTCACTAAATTATTTATATCTTGAGCTACAGAAATCAAAATTAAGATCCGTTAATTTTTCCTGAAACTAGACTCACATATCTTCTTACCATAAAATTTTTAGAATTTTTTGCATAGCCAATAAGTACAGTTTATTCTTTAAAGTTACCCCTGTTCTGCTGTATAACTGTTCCAACCTTTCTTCATTAAAATTTAATTATCTCCTCGTACGGGACTCGGATGATGTTCCCACTTATTTCTCTTGAAAATAGACTCATTAAATATTCTAACCATATAACTTATGTCCCATAATTATTTTTATACAATTTTTAATGATTTTTCCAAGTCAGAACAGAGGATCCCGAAATCATTCTGAACCAGTCTCACAAAAATATAAATATCTCAGAATACAGAATTCATTTACTTGTTTTGTTTCTTTTATATGAAAATAGACTCAACAAGCTTTAATTCCATATCTTACTTAACTCCTAATTCAGTTTCTACCATTTTTGGTGATTTTTCAAATTTAGCTTACTGCTGCTGTCCAAAACTGTTTTAGTGCAAGATATTAATTACTAAGTTTATATCACCCTTATTTTCTTTCTCTACACCATTTCCCATCACTTTATCTTATTTTCTCTTCACTACCATATCAAGAACATAGAATCATATATAAGAAAACTCTACATTAACATCATTTACATGCCTTTTCAATAATATTAAACTTAAAAATACATGGAAATCTTGATGTTCTTACCTTGTTTTAATGTTTCCAAACTTTAACTTCATTTTCTCTCTCCTCCAGCTTCTATTTCTTGAATCCAACTTGATATTCTAGCTCCTCATAGTCTCCTTAACATTTTTCTCCTTCGGTAGCTATAGAAATTCTTTTGATTTCTAGGTGAAAATGGTGAATTTTTGGTGGAAGGACCAAATTGTAAAGAAAGTAAAACTTTCTTTCTTTCTCTCTTCCTCTCACGTTGGTGCATGGAAATGGTGGGTTTCTTCTCCTCTTTTTTTTTCCACACACACACACACATATATATATATACTAAATAAAATAATAAAATAATAAAATATCTTATTAAAATATTAATAATGTAATATTTATCTTATTAAATAATTATAAAATATCATCACACCATCATTACCTTCTAGATTTCTCTCTCCTTCTAATTGACCATTTTGCCCTTCATGATCTTTTAAAATTCCATCCTTGAGTCATCACCTAATTTGGTAAAATTGCGATTTAGTCCCTCATAATTCTTTCTCCTATTCAATTTGGTCCTAATTCATCCATTTTCCTTAGTTTCTAGATTATTCCATCCTTAAAATATTTGCACTATTGGTCCTTCAACTTTTCCATATTTACACTTTAACCCCTTAAATTTTAAGTATTTACTCTTGGGCCACAAAACTTTTCTCACTTTTACGATTTAGTCCTTTCTTGGATTAATACATCATAATCACTTCCTACATAGATTTTGTTGATAGAGCTCAAAATTTCTCTTTTTATTTCTTTATTTCTTTATTTTACTGTATCAATGATAGAAATTTTCTGGATATTACAACCCCCTTCAAGTGACTCTAATTTTCCTTCCAATGAAGAAAACTTGGCAATAAAAAGTTTGAAGATGATCCCCATAATCTTAAAAGATTTTTAAAAATCTTCTAAAAGAAAACTCAAGAGGAATTCTTGGAAATAAAAACTCAAAAAGAATTTATTAACTCAAAAGAGAAGTTATTGAATAATAATGAAATGATATTTGTGTACAATGTAATGGTCTTTATATAGGCTAGCTAAATAAATCTAAATAGAACTCTAAAGTATATTAGAACTCTAATTAACCTGAACAAGAATTAGTTTTAAACTAAACTTTTTTATTGACATAAAACTTCTAACTAACTTAAAATACTTAGTAATTATAAAAAATTCGGAATGATAAATAATAAAATAATAAAAGCTGATAAATACAATATTGGGCTCATATATAACAAAAAAGTAAGCCTAAGACCTAAACCCAATATGATTTAAACTCGAATTAAAAGCCCAAAACTCGTAACTCTAGTCATAGTCCTTGTGTCTACCTGTATAGATGGAAATAAGCCATTTAAAGCCACTTTTCTCACCCTTTTCACCCATAACCTGCACATAAACACAATTTCATACCAATTCAAGCCAACCAATCAACCATTTCAAACCAAAACATACATCACTTGTGTACATAATATAACATATTCATCTTACTAAGTTATATCACAAACATTCAATCCATATAACTTAACCAAACTATTTCATTAACAATCCAAATACCTATACATGCCATATAAATCAAAAGATAATAACCATATCTACCGGAGAATATCTGGATAGTGTGATTCTCTGTGTTGACCCGATCCTCCGTGTCTACGTCGATCTACAAGAAACATTTAACATACACAAGTAAGCTTATAGAAGCTTAGTAAGTTCATAGGCTTGGAAAGTTAATATTACCAAACATTGTATAACAATCGTATAATATACAATTTCACTAACTTTTCCTGTCAATCACAAAATCAGTGATAAGTTCATTCAATTGAATTCAATATCACTCATTCATCAAACTTTAATCTCTTGGGCCAATTTACCACTTAGCAATCTTTATCAAATTAGGGAACGATTACGGAATTGAGTACATCGTTTCTACATTGCCATAGTGTGACTATGGTCTTACACATGATCACATATCACTTACTGAAGCCATAGCCCAGCCATGGTCTTACACGGTTCACATATCACTCTGATGCCATATCTCGAATATGGTCTTACATAGAAACACATATCACACCGATGCCATATCCCAAATATGGTCTTACACGGAAATCACATATCACATCACTTTGATGCCATAGCCTAGCTATAGTCTTGTACGGAAATCACATAATCATATAACTCTGATGCCATAACCCAGCTATGGTCTTATACAGAAATCACATATTACATGATGCCATGGTCCAACCATGGTCTTTTCCGTCAATTCATCACTTATCACTGAACAAAAGTACTCAACCTGACGTTCCACTCAATTTGATCATTTATTTAATTTTCATACTTTTATATTATTCATAATTTAATAACAAACATATGAAATAACACATCATGTAATTCATAAAATTAACAAATGATCACTAAAATTCAGCCATATGAACTTACCTGGGCTAGTTTGCAAAAGTGGTGAAAGTTCAGGGACTAATCGGCTATTTTCTCTTTTTCACGAGTCACTTTAGGTTCTTGATCTATAATATTAAAATCATTTATTCATTAGCATTCACTTCAATTTTACCCTACTTCACAATTTATTCCCTTTAATTCCTAAAATTACACTTTTACCCTAAACTTTACAATTTTTACAATTTAGTCCCTGATCAATTAACCCTTCATTTGGGCTAATTTTTCTCAATTAACATTTTACCTAAACTTTATAAGCTGTTTCATAACCATTGAAATCTATAATTTCACACAACATTCTAATTTCAAACTCTTTTACAAATAGGTCCTAAATATCCACTTTCTATTCAATTCATTCAATAAAATCATCATATAATAAAATTAAAGCTTCAATTCCATGCTAAGTTATCATAAAATTCCAGCAAATATTCATAGAAATTTTGTTCACAAAATCAAAAACTAATGAAATCAATAGTTGGACCTAATTGTTAAAGTCTCAAAAACACAAAAATTTCAAGAAATAATCAAGAATTGAACTTACTTGTAGTAAAAACATGAAAAACCAGCTTTGAGAATCCCTCCTGTGGTGTTTTTGGCTGGAGAAGATGAAAGAAAATGAAAATATCTAGATTTTTCTAATTTAATCCATCTTTTTAATTACTAATTTTACTCTTTTCAAATTTTGCCCCTTGTTCACACCATTTCTTTGCTGATTTTTCACCCAACCGCCCAGCCCACATAAACTTTGGGTCTATTTGCTCTTTGCATCCCTCTTATTTATTATTTGAGCTATTTAATCACATACTATAGTTTTGCACCTTATTCACTTTAGTCCTTTTTATTCAATTAACTATCGGAACCTTAAAATTTCTTAACGAAACTTTAACACTAACTTATTAACACTCTATAATTATTTATAAAAATATTTATAGGTCGGTTTAAAATTTTGAGGTCTCGATACCTCATTTTTTATTCAAACTATTCTAATACTTATTTCTAAAACATAATTCACTATTTCAATTTTTTTTTCTAAATTCATGTTTAACTTATACTCACTAAATTAATAATATTTTCTAACTCTTTTTTCGGATTTCGTGATCTCAAATCATTGTTCTGACACCACTGAAAATCGGGCCATTACACATTTTGTGCATGTATCATTCCTCGTTTTCTCAAAAAGATTCATCCTTGCATATTGCCTTTGATCGAATCTTGGTTTGATTTGTTGGGCCTTTTATCTTATTTTGGGCCTTGAGGTGGTGTAAGTCCATCATATCCATGGGTCTGAAATTGAGCCTTAAGACTCGCATCAACTATACTTAGAGCACCAGATCCAACAAGAATATGATATGACAAACTATTTAAACGACCCACAATTTGACTTAATCATGAATAATGATTCATGTAGGTGGTATTATGAGCAACATAGGAGCAACCCAAGCTCAAGTTGGTCAAATGGAGCTTCGACGAATCGGTGGACTTATGTCAAAGAGTGTGACATACCCGAATATTCAGATGTGTTTTCTTGTGTTTTGTATGAGTTCTTCGTGTTAAGCAACTATGCAATCCAGCTCCGAATAGTTATCGTCTATAAAAGATTAGTTGGCACAAATGATGAAAATGCTCCTACAAATGTCAGAGGCGCTGCCCCCATTAAAAGAGGTTGTTCATGATGTTCCTAACTCTGATCAGGAGAACTACTGTATTACCGTCAACCATCTTAAATTAGATTATGAAATTCAACAAGAGTTTGGAACCAAAAACCATGAGGACGAGTTAGATATGGCCAATGGTGTGTCCTATCCAATTGACATAGAGGTAGATGTAGCAACAAATGTGGAAGTAGAAGTAACAACCAACATGAAGCTTGAACTGTATCTAAATAAAAGTGTAGAAGAGTCGATACACTTTCTGGCTCAAATTAAGGAGGTTAAGGAGTTCATTTTATTCTCATTTGATGAAGGAGGTAAAACTTGAGTAACTAGAGCTTTATTCGACATGGAGATGACCAGGCTCGAGGTAATAATACCTTGAAAGATAATTTGGGGTTGGCTCGAATTTGATACCAAATGACTTGTAATATGGATGTTACATCAGTCAAAAATAAGGAAAAATCATTGGAATCGACCGAAGTTGCTGGTGCAAATACATCAACAGTGGAACATACAAAGATTCAAAGTGTCAAGGTCCAACTGGAAGTTCTTTTTTTGTGGTGATTGGATCGTCTCAACTCTGAAAAAGGGCTTTTATTTTAATTTGTTTTTATTTTAACTTTCTTTGTTTTTCATTAGTTCTTTTTTATTTATTTTAAGTCTTTAATTATGTATTTTATTTATATCATAATGGTTGCCAAGCTTGTGAGGTGGAAGAACTAAAAAATTAAGGAAGTTGAAAAATTACACACGGAGAATGGCCAAAACAGGGAGTCACATCGCGATGAGGAAGTAGTCGACGTTGCGATAAGGCACCCGATGCCACGACATTACTTAGGACTGTCACGTCGAGTCGTGGTGCAATGGATTGGAATTTGAAATTGAATTGTGTCGTTGAAACGAGGAGAGGCTCAATGTTGCGATGAGCCGACATGTATAAATGACTGCCTCTCAAAGTGTGAATGTCGAGAGTGTAAATTTGTGCAAAAATATAAATATAAGAGTTAAGTGTGGTTTCTACAAATGAACAGGTCAAATTGTAATATAGTTTAAGTGTTACAACGAAACACTGGTACGTATTCTGAGGATCGTACCTAAGGGATTGCAAATTAGAGAAAATCATTATTAAATCAATTACCCAAAATAATTACTAATCTAATTAAGTCACGAATTAACAGTGTCAATTCAGAATAAAAGAAAGATATTGAATTGAAACTTATTAGGATGATTTGATGATGTTTGGGGATGTTTTAAAGTGTTTTAAAATCAATTTTCATGCACAGGGGTTCAAGTATCAAAACATGGCTTGGTTGTACCAGTACAACCAATTTGCTATAGTTCAAGGCAAAAGTACTAATACATGGGGGAGAGGTACTGATACCTCTGCCCTTGCACCTTAAAACTTGCATTGTTAAAGCAAAAATGACTCCAAACACGGTCCAAATGATACAATCTTGCAAAAAAAATCCTTAGAAAGTGATTTGAAAGTGTTTTATGACTTTGAAATTATTATATTATTGAACCACAATGAAAAGTGACTTGATTTTTAAGGGATTTTTTTGTTCTAATTTTGTAAGTGTACTTTTTAAGTCAATTGAGAAACCGAAAACTAGTTTTGTGTATTTACCCCTTCCTAATCCTTGAACATTTATTTGAATAAAATTTGAAATGAGTCCCAACGTTTTAGAAATGTGGCACCATGAATATTTAAAATTCTTAAAATAATTTCATTATGAATTTTTGCCAAAATTTTTTTTTTAAGTACAAGCATTATGTTGATGTAACATCATTTTTCCATATTGATTGTTGGTGTGGGTGAGAGGTGTTACAAATATAGTAAACTCAAAATATCTTAATTTAAGAAATTTGTCTTCCTATGTCTTCACGAAAATACACTTATCTTCTTTCCTTTATAGTAACTTCAGCATTTGTAGGCATTGCTTGTGGTAATGATTGAATATTTGGATCAAGAACATTAAGGTTTCAATGTAGTTTAAAGAAATTCATCTTATTTTTCCCTCTTTGTGTAATTGGTATCATTGAACCATCCAACTTGATCATATATGGATGAAGTTGAACTTGAAAGTTAATTTGGAATTTATGGTTGTAGGAAATTATAATAAAAAGGCTTAATATTGTTAAAAATATATAGTAAGAAAACAAAAAAAAATACTGAATTTCGTGAACTACTAAATAATCATATATTAAGTAAGTAATTTTGAAGAAAGATAGATTACGTCATTGGTTAGTAAACTATGAGTAAGTTTTTTTTTTTTGGTTACTTGACTAAAAGATGTTACAATTTGGTCACTAAACTATTCAAAACATTTTATTTATGTCATTGAGCTCTTAAGCAGCTAGCAAACTCCAAGTGACAATTCAATGAATGGTACGATGGACCAGAACTAATTGATAAGTAGAAGAACATACCTTAAATCCAAGTCGATTTGACAGTCATTGTTGGAGATCAGTGAGAAAAACTAATTGAATTTTAGTTCGTCGATTCATGATTCCGAAATTATTTCATGAAAAAAAATTAAACTGTATAAGAGAAGGAGAAATAAAATTTTCGATTGGTGTAGTGCGAACATAAAAAGCAACATAAAATCAATTTCAATAACTTAGAGATTTAAATGCAAACTTTTAAATAGTCTAATGATCCAGATGTATTTTTTAATTAAATAATTAGAACAAAAACTTAAATAATAATTAATTTACCTTTCGAATAAATTTTAAATTGTTTTGTACAAAGCTACTTTATTAAAAAAAATATTTAAGTGTTATTAAGGAATTTTTTAGCATTGTTACTTTTTTAGTACCATAAGTTTTGATTAACTGATAATTGTAGAAATTGATTGAAATTTTCTGTGTAATACACATTTTAATGATTATAGTTTATTTAATATAATTATATTAATTAAGACCATTAGACCCCAATTGGCATTTTCCTGCTGAAAGGGGTGAGCAAAAGAACCTTGGGGCCAAAAGAAGCTTATATGATATAATATGAAAATTTAAGTGTGAAATATGATTGGAGAGAAATTAGAAATAATTAGGGAAAAAATTAAGAAAGAAAGAAAGAATAATTGCATTGACTTTTCTTTTTGGTTCGTGTTTTCCAAAGTCAAATAATTTTGCCTGAAAGTGTTCAAATGATTCACTTCAAATCTACCAACAAATTTGGTCGTCCCTTTCCCTTCTCCTACCCCGAAAAACCAGTCTCCTCGCCGCTCATCATCAACCATGGACTCTCAATTCCCCGCCGGCGGGACAACCCCAAGGCGTCAGCTGCAAATCCAAGGTCCGCGCCCAACCCCACTCAAAGTCTGCAAAGACTCCCATAAAATAAAAAAACCGCCTCACCCACCACCCCACGCTGCCGCTGCTTCCATCCCACCACCCGTTGCCGCAGATCAACGCCGTCGGGAGCCGGTTATCATCTACGCCGTCTCACCCAAAGTCATCCACGCCAAAGAATCCGAGTTCATGTCAATCGTCCAACGCTACACGGGACTTTCATCCGGCAACTTCTCTGGCGATGGTGACGTATCTCCGGCGGCAAGGTTGGCAGTGACCGAAAAAGCGAGTCCGAGCCCGAGAGAGAAAATAGTGGACTCGGGATTTATGGGAGAAGGTGGGATGGAAGAGGCTTTGATTCGGACACCGACAGGGATACTTTCGCCTGCACCGGAGACGTTGCCGGCGGTGGCAACGGGGGCCTTCTTTACGCCAGCTTCGGAAGCGAGAATGATGTCGCCGTGGCATGAGTGGAGCCCGATGTTACAGGGAAGTGCGTTCATGCCAAGCCCTTCTGCATTGCTTTCAGGGCCTTTAATTTCTTCTCCAAATTCCGATTTTTTTGCTCAAATTTGGAACTTTTAGCCATTCTTTTTTAATATCTACATCAAATTTTGGCTCTACAAATTTGGAGATTCCATTATTAGATTCAGGGGCTTCTTAAATTGTAATAATGTTGTTAATAATGTCTTAATGTACTAACTTTTTTTTTTTCATACATAGCATTATAAAGAGACGAAGAGTTAGAAAAATTAGTATAGGATGGTAAATTTGTTTTGCAAGAGATTTTCTGTCTTTTAATTGTAATTTTATTTTAGTGGCATTTGGATTTGAGTTTTAATTGTAAAATTTGGTAGTTTGTTGGATAATGGAGACTGATTTTTCATATTTGTTTTTGTTTTTTCAAGTAATTGAATTAGGATAAGAAGGTGAGGATTTAGGCCAGGTTGGTTCCGTTCAACTTCATCTGCATACCTGATACAATCATGGGGGTTTGGTTTATTTATAATGATTGTTCATCTTCACTCACTAAAATTTGCAATGATATGATTGACAGCCTTTATTTTGTTGTATTGTATTCCTGTCACATTAATTGGTTTCATTAAAATTAGTGATACATATCATTGAACACAAATAATTCCCCCTTTATCTGTTGGTCCATTTCTCAGTTCTTATGTCGGATGCTTCCATTTTCCAGAAAAAAAGCCTAGCCTAACGCACATACACTTTTCTTCGACATATATATAGATGTGAATGCCATTTGCAGAGAAGCATGAGATAGCCAGTTGTTAACACACGTATACACTTTTCTTCGACATATATATAGATGTGAATGCCATTTGTTAATCAAAAGGGGAGGGACCAGAAATGTCTGCTAGTGAGTAAATGACAATGTTAAATAATAGTATACAGGCTTCAATGTTGAAACCAAAACTCCCAGGGTTCAAATCTTCAGGGAAAGAATTGAAAGCCCCACAACTTCTTGTTGGACGTGGTGTGGGTATGTTTTTGGCACCATTCGGCACTTCTCCCACGCACCCCAGGTGCTTCTCGCGCACACCAGGCGTTTCCAGTGCCGGCTGGACCCTTCTCCTCCATTCTGGTCGCGGCCTAACACGGTCATCTGCCTGATGTGGGCTGGTTGTGCATACCTGACCCTAGTTCACTTGGTTTGGACCCTGTGGTTCACAAACCTTGGAAAAACAAGCTTAATTAAGTAAGCATGAGCACTTCTATTTTTAGCCCCGATTGAGCTAGAGCTTTAAAAACAGAAGTCAATCAAGCTCAAAACGAGTTTAGAGCTTCTTATTGCTTGAGAGGGGTTGACTCGATTACACTCCTAGTTCTGACTGGAGAGAAAAATACTTACTTTCTGCACAACCAAGAGCTGCGGCAGTAACTGTGGTGAAGAACGGATTACCAGTTCCCACTGCAAAAATGACAACCCTTCCTTTCTCCAAATGCCTCACAGCCATTCTAAGTATATATGGCTCTGCAACCTCCGACATACAAAAAGCAATCTAGACACATGTTGGGATGCCAATACTCTCCATTGTTGCTAAAAGAAATACAACATTCATTACAGTTGCAAACATTCTAGTCAAACAAACGCAGCAATAATACAAATGAGAGAGAAGATTACAGTCATTGCATAAAAGAAATTTCGATGCATAACTAATTCTTTCTTTCAGTTATTCTTTTATAGTCTATTAATAAATGAGCTGATTCTTCCTATGTATAAAATAAAATTTCCAATGTCTTTTGCTACTATAACATAAGAAACATCAAATAAAATAAAACATTTACCCAATGCCCAAGAAGTTCCATGAAAAATATGATCCCCCCGACACAATTGCAACCTACAACAAGTACCTAAAAGGATTTAATCTCCTTCAGTCAGTTAGCCCATATGACTCTTTCTTGCTAAGCAACTTCCTCCCTGTATTTTTAATACCTTCAATGAAAGCATTTTATCAAGTAATTTCAAGTCAGCTCAACTTCATTAATAAGTAAGATGATACCATCTTATTTTGTAGTATGAATACTTTATCCTGCTCAAACTTCTTCTTGAAATCCACCCAAATAAAGCAGATATCTTTGTTAGCAATCTCCAATAGCAATGCATGATCTTCAATCTAAAGGTTTAATCATCCCATGCTTTCAATGCAAAATTGACAACAATTAAACATTATATTGCAACAATATACTTGCTAAAACTGAAAAAAGTCAACCAACTTTTAAAACGACTAGAGGAGAAAGAAAAAGGGACAAAGTATATAAATGGAAGAAGGGGCTTCAGACTAGCCTCAATGCCCAACCGCATCACTGATGCAACCTCCCTTGCAATAGCCATTGTAATCTGTATCAAAGCAGACACTTCAATATTATCAAGAAAAGAAGATACGATACACAAGCTAAAACAATTATTCGCATCAAAACCTTTCTGTCAATGTTTTGCAAGTTATCTGCGAGTGCTTCTCCACTTACTTTAAGCAAAACCCTTCGCCACATATAAGATGGCTTGTCATCCAATTGCATTCCAAAGGGATCCATAGACATCGTGTGATCATGCCTGCTAAAACAAGGTGGTCAAAAACATTGATAACCAAATGTTTTCAAGAATGTTGAAAAAAAAATGGAGGGTCAGAGAGAAATTCAAGCAGCTGTTCAGCAAACCAAGGTCAGGTGGTTAAAGAATCCACTATACAACTTCAACCAAAACCCAAGTGTATGAATCAAGAATTTCAATTCAGTAGCTTTAAGAAGAGCAATGAGAGATTGAACGCTCAAGCATGAAAGATTATAATAGCATCCTCAATATACCAAAAAAAAGAAAAATGTAAGGAGAATCAATAATTCTGATTCATTAACCAAACAATCACACAAGGAGAAAAACAGAGTCTCAAGTATCATATATGAAGGGGAATTCCTAAAATGATTTCTTATGCACGTGAAAGCACCTAACAGCTTAGCTCAAGACCAAGAATCGTTAAGATAAATTCCACATCCCTCATATACCTTTTCAGAAATGTCTGAGCACAAAGACATGTACATTGAATGAGTTCTTATACACCGCTAAGATGAGCACAAAGATATGTTTGACACCATAGTACATTGAACGAGTTTAACATACAACAAGATTGGTTTTGGACATCCAACTGATACAACATGGCTCCAAATACTATGTTAATGTGCTTGAGAGAATAATTTGATTATTAGGAACAAAAATGACAATGTTGTACACAGTTAAAGTCCACCATAAAATGCTAGCGTCCTTGAAACAATAATTCCATATCACTTCTACATAAATCATGGTAACAAGTGCAAGAATTTTGGAATTTCCACTTTCTCCTCCTAACTATTGCCCACTTGTTATCAGAACTATAATAGAATTACCAACATAAGTACATAAAATTGAACTACTACAAGACCCAAAGGTTAAGTGAAATCCTACCACTTCACAGAAATTTTCACAAACATCGAAAAGACATAAGCAAAATTGAAATAAAGCATGCTTACCGATGCAGTTCATGGGGTCTGAGAAGAAGCCGAACAGTTTATAACCAACCTTCTAAATGAGCTCTGCTGACTTGAGCTATCTTGATGATGCATTTTTACAGTGGTACGATCCAAAAATGATGATGAACCTCAAGAGATTGGACCAAATGAGATGATGGCTAGAAAAGAAGTGGCGACTGCCCCGATAAAACCGGGACATTCTTTTCGGTACTAAAAAAGGGGAATTTAATCGCTACAGAACAAACTGCGCTGTGTTGGATCAAATTTGTGCCTCCAAAGGTTTTTGTACTTTGTGTTAACTCTTATGCACCTGGTAATTTTAAACAGTGGCACATAGTACAGCTGATATAATTATAATATTATAATTCGAACTTCATAAAAATATTTAAAAAATTTAAAACTATATATCTTCTAATTTTATTTTGTTTTTATTTATAAAGGTTTATGGTAAGTCAAGTTATGACATCAGTATTATCACGTGTAACTAACTAAAAGTGCCATGTGTATCAAACCTAAAACTATTATAAAAAAGTATCGAAACTGTAAACGGAATGAAAATCTAAATACCAACTTTGGGGAAAAAAACCTATTAAAGCATAAATAATAATATTAACAATAAAAAAGTTAAAAATAACCAAAGCGAATAGATAATTACTAATTGTATTATAAAAAAACAAAGATTAAATAATAAAAAAAATTAGCTTTCAAACCACAATTAATACTACAAATTAATAATATAATCTAAACGCATAATTAGTAGTATACCACATGATAACTACAATATTTTCTAAGTGCATAACTAGTATTATACAATATTAAAGCATCAATATCTTCAACCTCGAAAAAATTTTTGAAGTCAAATTTTTCTATGCTTCGTACTTTTAGCTAAAAAAGCTTTGACCTTAGATTTACAACCCACAAGATGATCAAATACGCTACAAAAAGAAGTCGTCATTAAATCCTTCTAACTCCATCGACATCACTTCTTGGTAAGGAACATCTCAAACAAAGGAACACTAACTGATGCAATAGCGAGCTGCCTGGCATAAAAGAGAATCAATCAAACAAGGTCAGAAAACAATCATTGAAATTACAAATCAATAAGTACGAGCAAGAAGTATAAGAAAACTTGAGCCAGTTCAAAATGTATAAATAAGAAATGCTCGTAACAGCAACACAAATACATGTACAGACCAACAAACGAATGATCTATAACACATATGAAAAACGGGAGTGAAAAAAAGGTAAACTTATACTAAAATCAACGATGAAATTCTCTTTTAGAAAATACAAAGGTATTAGTTGTCTTGTTGTGATCGTGAATCTATTTACAATATCAGCTATGGTTTTGTTATTTTTCTGTTATTACATGAAGGAATACCATTTAGTACAACACTACCTCAAAAATAAAATGAATATAGAGTCCAAAACTAAAGAAGTTGATGTTAATGAAGAAAAATGCTTGGTAAGCCTATGACAAACTATTGCAAACAAAAACATTTACAGCCTATAACATCAAAATTAAGAAAAGAAAGATAGATACAGACACTGAAGCAGGAAGTGACAAACACAACAAAGCAAAACCACTTAAGTTTCGGGTTTTAAGAGCACTAAAATCTAACCTCCAACCTTAGAAGATCTAAGAGAGCAAAAGAAACACTTGTATTACAAAAGCTATTTGGCTTCAGCTTGAAAAAACTTGAATTCATCTTGACCATCGTCAAATCAAGCTCAAGCTAGTGAAAGAGCTGAATTTGAGTATTTGAGTCAAGTAGTTTATGAGCTTAATCGAGCTTTTTCTTTTTAATTATTGTTGTTTCAATTTGAATCCAAACTTGAGTATAAAAACTGAATTTATATTTCACTTCAATTGAGGCAAAACCACTTAAGTTTCGGGTTTTAAGAGCACTAAAATCTAACCTCCAACCTTAGAAGATCTAAGAGAGCAAAAGAAACACTTGTATTACAAAAGCTATTTGGCTTCAGCTTGAAAAAACTTGAATTCATCTTGACCATCGTCAAATCAAGCTCAAGCTAGTGAAAGAGCTCAATTTGAGTATTTGAGTCAAGTAGTTTAAGAGCTTAATCGAGCTTTTTCTTTTTAATTATTGTTGTTTCAATTTGAATCCAAACTTGAGAATAAAAACTGAATTTATTGCTTAAGCTATAAAAGCAAAATTCAATCAAACTCAAGTTGAGCTTGGAGCCTTGCATTTCAGATCGAGTTTCGAATAATTTGAGCTCGACTACACCCTGTAAACTGACCTACCCTTCGATTCAGATTACATTACTCACTTGCAAAATCAAAAATATAAATTCATATTGATACTAAAAGAGAGCAAAAAAGTTGAACCAGATCATTTTAACTTGAAATAAGAATATGTCCAAGACAATAACATCCATAACTTCTGCAGCAGATTATCAGGAAATTACTAACCAAATTATTGTTGCATCACGAATCTGAATTACCTAAAAGTTTACAAGCAAACTAAAAGCATCCAAATAAACATTCAAAAAGAGCATTTTTAACATTCTGTTCCATTATAATTGTTTGTATTTAACAATAATTCATCAAAATGAAATACAAAAAGAGAAGGAGAAAACAAGCAATTGATTCATTAGATCAATAATTAGACAAGGGTAAATAGAGAAAATGTACCATAATGGGTCAAAAATCCGAGTTAATCAATGATTTATATAAGAAAAAAAGTTTCTTTTTTAAAAAGGGGAAAACAAAATTGATTTCTATTGGAAGAAAAAAGAAAGGGAAGAAAACAAAATCATGCCCACTAATCCCACTTGAACAAATATCGTGTGAACTTAAAGACTGAATTTTTGCTCATTAGTTGTGTCTCAGCCACCACCACCATTACCATATCTTAATTATTCCATTACCACCAACAAAAATCCAGTTTGCACAGTTCATGGAAGATGAAACGTAAAAATAACAAAAACCATAAAAAATAAAAAAGAGGGATTAACCAGCAACCAATTGGGCCAAAACAACATGTTGCTACTAAAAATCAACCACATATTTCTTCCTTTTTTCATTCTTACCTTCAAGAAAGGAAGATGAACACCATCGTTGATTGGTGCAGTGCAAATTTCGACAACGAAAGGCGAAAAGGAGGAAAATCAAAGGTGAATGCTGGCACCTGGTGTTGGGAACCGTTGCTGGCTGGCGGCAAGCACTAGATCAGAGTGGGAAGGAAGAGGAAGGGGAAAGAGACTTTGGGTTACGTTTACTGCTGAAGAAAAAAACTTTGGAAAATGTCTTGCCAAATGAAAAGGGTAAGACACTTTCCTAAAATAAAGCCTTCTTTTCCCGTGTTTTGGAGAAGGTTTTATTTCCGTAAATTATTTTACAGGTAAACAAACACAGCCTTACATTCAATTCATCGCCTTTCGATCAAAACCAACACCAACACCAAACCAAACTCACCTTCACCCAAATCCTACACATCAATCAAAATATAAAATCAATAACCCAAAACCATAACAATCCCGTGAGAAGAACCAAGGTTTGTTTTTGGAAAAAGCTTTAAAAAAATAAAAAGAATATGAATTGAATAATAAACCCCCAATTTAATTCAACAACTTTCAATCAAAAGTAGCACCAAGCCAAACACTCCCTCACTCAAATCCCACAACATCCAACAGAGTCAGAATGAAAAAAAAATCAATAACTATATGAGAATAATCTCATATTAGAAACCAAACGAACTTGAAACAGCTAAAAAAACGAAAATAAAAATAAAACGAAGGGAAGGGAAGGAAAGGGAAAAAAAAAAAAAAGATGTCTCACCCACTGTCGATTGAAGTAGACTTTGTTGGAAAGGTGTCTTCTTTGACAATCCCCTTATGGTGGAAGAAGATGTTGAATCCTAGGTTCCCGGTTGGAAATTCAATGGGTACGGGGGAGTTCCTTGGAAATCTAGTCTGATCAAAGGGAAGAGGGGAAGGAGAGGATCATTTCGGAAGGGAGCAATAAGCCGGAAAATCACCAGCGTCGGTAGAACAAAGATGCGGCTAGGAGATTTGAGATTGAGAGAGTTTAGTATTGTATTTTGCTTAAGAATTGATTTAGTTAGAAGAGAAAATATGATTATTTAGTTTTTAAAGTTAATAACGAAGTTAAGGAATAATGCATGACAAACGGTTTAAAAACAAGGAGAAAATAAATTTTAGCGCTATTTGAAGGAAGGTTTAAAATATTTTAAAATAAATAAAATTTTAAAAATAAATTACACGTGAGTATGTTTAAAATATCAAAAATTTAAATTTAAAATTAAAATCGACTTTTTAAAATTTTAAGTATCATATTACAAAAAAGATTTGATAAAATTTATATACTAAATATAATATTAATATATTTTTCAACAAACCTTCAATGATAAAACCATAAAAAGTGATTTTTTTTATCGCTTGAATGCTTTTTTAAATTATTTAAATTTATTTATTATATAAATAGTAAAACATACAAATCAAAACATATATTGTTAATGAACCAAACACTTTGGAGGGGAATATTGAATTTTTTTAGATAATTTAAAATTTTATTTAAAAATTTTTAACAAGTTTCAATTTTCTATAATTGGATAAATATCATAAAAAATTTATGGGTCCTGCCCGGCCCGGCACTGAATCAGATGCCTAATTACCTGCCTTAGTTTTCTTTTCCTCTTCAAGTCACTGCCCCCAATTCTAACGGCTAATTCTAAATCCCTAACCCTAACAAAAAAACTTTGCCTTCTCCACTCCAACACCCTACGGCCACCACCATTGTCGTTCACGAGTCAGGCAGTCACCACCGGTCCATCATCATCGTTCACCAGTCAGGTAGTCACCATAGGTCGACCCGTCAATCTCTTTCAAGTAAGAGCAAAATTAAAATTGTATTCCTTTTTTTTTTTCAAGTAAGAGCAAACCCGTTACTACTCAACTATAACTCAGTAGCATTTTTGGCATGCAAGTGGCTCATAAAACCAAACCCGCTCCTCCTTTTATTCTTCTTATGCATTTTGCTTTTACAATTTTTTTCCTTTTCCCCTAGGGTTTTATTCAGCGCAGTCGGCTAAAGGTAAAGTCTGCATTTAGTTTCGAGTTATTGAAGTAGTTTTGACGAATTCTACTTTGTTTTTTAAAGATATAATTAGGGTTTTGGATAGTGATTTTTAAGTGGATTTGTTGAATTCTACCCCCGAAAGTTGTCTTTGTATGTAATGTAATTAGTGTTTTGATAGTGATTCTTAAATTTTGATATTGAAAAACTTGATGCTTTCACTTATGTTTTTATAATGTTTGTTGTCTTCTTACTTGCAGAACTAACTGGAATATTAGATATTTATTGTATTTGTACAGTGAGTCAATGATATTATATTTAATTTAAATCTAATTTGATCTGGTATGCTTCGTTCATTTATAATTTCAAAGTTTCAATTTTTTTTTAATATCGAATTGGCACAATGGATCTCGAATATTTAATATTTAAGTTTATAGTTGTAACTTTCTACTGGTTTTCTTTGTTATTTGTCTGTCCCTACATTTTGAAGGCAGCAGATAATTGGGTTTCTATTTTCTAAGGTTGTATAGTAATTCTCCTTAAAAACTAATGAAAGCATGATCATCTTTTGTACCTATCTTCATCTGTTTTATGCAATTTAAATTAAGGGTCGCCTTCATAATGTTGATAGTTGATTGGACAGATCACCGGTCCATCGTAGGATTTTGTATTTAGTTGCAGGCAATCGTTCATTACCCTCATTTTTCCACTGGTTTTCATCTGTTTTGATTTATTCAAAAGCTGAAGATTTCATTTGGCATTTACATGGTTGTTCAGGACATTTTCTTGGAATGATTATTTCTTTATCCTTTTTTATTCTCATTTTCCAGGTTTTCATCTATTTGATTTCTTTAGAAGCTGATAGTGTTCGCGTTTCTCTTCTGACAATTTATTTGGTTTTCGCTGTTTCTCGATGCCATGTTCAGTTGTGAGTAGTACATGTTGTCTCTTATCACGATTTACTGAATTATTGTGGTTTTGAACTTGTAACATTGTGTTTCTCATTCTTTGTTGTTTGTTTGCTCATAAAATTGAGGGAAAATGGGTATTGCAATGTGTTGTATTGTTGTTCTGACTTTTAATTACGGAAAGTACTTGCTCAACTAAGTTTAAGAGCGTCTTTGTAAGCAGACAAGAGGATCTTTATCCTTAAATCCTAAAATATAGGTTAATATTTTAGGTCCTTTTGTTATCTTTTTCCCTATTTTGAATTATGGGACCAAGGAATGTTCTAATTTAAATTTTCCTTGTTTGACTAATATTTGAAGGATTTTTGGATTGAGAGACCTGAAATACTACCTATATTTGTAGTTCATTAAGGAAGGAAGTAAGAAGAGATTTTTGGATCAATTAACATCAATTTTAAGTAGAAGAATGTGGTCATATTTGGAGTTTAAGTCCCGCATTTTATCTGCTCCTAAGGTGGTGCATATTAGTCAGTCCATGGAAGTACTTTACTTTGAACTATTAGCAATTTCTACTCAAATATGATGATTTTGCCACTTCCTTTTTATAATATATATTTTTTTGCTTCTGTTCCATTTAACAAATTTTAAAGAAGCATAATGGAAATTTGAAATTTCACAGATGCTAGCTGGTGATCAGGGTGGAAATTAGATCATTGGGATATTGAAATGATCAAATGACTTTTATGTACTGTTCTGCTTACTTGATGGTTAACCACTTGAATGTCAAATAATGCTCAAGAACCTCTTGTTTGCCTATGCATTAGGGAATAAGAGGCATTTATTTATTTTTAGTATATAAGTAGTAAAAACCTGTCATCTTTCTTTAGTTCTTGAAGGGGGCCTCTAGGCTTTATGCTGCAAGCTGGGTAAGGGATATTGGTCCTGATCTTAGACCAAACAATTATAAGAAGGATGATGGGACTGAAGGTAAATCCAATGGAGATAGGAGTAGGAGTACAGAGACGGAACCTTTGACCTTGGAGGATATTGGTGAGGAACTTTACTTTGTGGTTTCTTATCTTGAAATGTTCTGATGTATAAGTTGTCTGTAATGAATCAAGAAGTATATAGCATGACTTGCAAAATATGCGGCATATTATATGTGCAATAAACCGTTATATTCGTGCTCGGCATATTATATGTGCAATAAACCGTTAGATTCGTGCTTGAGACATCTTATGGAGGTCAAGGAACAATGTCCCGTAATGCTTGAGTTCAGTTAGGTTTTCATTTCAATTTCCTTTTTTAGTAGAACTTGTCTAGAGGTAGCATGAAATTTATTCTTTGATTTCTTTTTCCCCTTGCTGCTCAGAGTCATCCGTGATTGCATTTTGTTTTATTATGTTGTTGGCACCTGTATTCAAGTCTAATATTTTATGCTTCCATTGGCATATTTTTGGTAAATCCCCTTCTTCACCAGGCCAAGGTCCAGTTGTTAAGGAAGATATTAAATTACTGTTTATCTCCTAGCAGTCTTAGTTATCTGGGTTTCATTGTCTAGAGCCATTATAGTGACGATCATATCGTTATCTTATGCTAGCTAGGTACTTTTTTTTCTTCTTTTTGGTATCACTCTGAAGAATGATAGCATGATGTGCCATCTGCCAACATTCTATTTTCGTAACATCTTAATATATATTTCTTTAATTGATTTTAGAAAGAAAATTTTTAACTCGTGATAATTTTCTACATATTCTGTCATCATTTGCCTTGTTGGTACAGCTTCTCTTTTTCAACTAAAATTTTTTAGGCCAAATTTCTCTCGTGTCACCCTTTTTTCTCTCTTATTTTCCTGGTATTATAGTTTATCTTGTTGAATTTTACATTGTTTTGATGTTGTCTATGGAAATGATTTAATAGCGATTGCTGCAAGAGGAGGAATGGAGACTTTAAGGCCTGCTTTACAAAGGTTATACATGACAAGGGCTTCTGCATATAGAGATGCTCTTAAGAGTTTCATAGAAGGATATCAAGAAGGTATCCAGCAGGTCATGGAGAAAAAGGAAGATTCTTCCAAAGCACAGCAAGAAGGCAATTCTGATAAAAGTTCAACTTGATGGCTGATAAGTGCATAATTGGAGATGCATGTGAGTACTTCTCCAGCATACCTATTGTAGATACAAGTTTAGAGATTTGGTGGAGCTGGGTTGGCATGAAATCAGAAGAATGATACATGTCCTGAGAATTTTCCTCTATTGAGAAAGTGACCTTTAGAAACTACAAATATAATGGGTATCTCCATTGACAATGGTGATGCTCTTTTCCTATTTATATACGTATATATTAATGAATTTGGGTCTTCCTGGTATTCTAGGTAATAGTTTATTCTTAATGGAACTTTGGATCTGTGGTAAATATTTTCGTTTTGGGGAGTAAATTTTGGTACAGAAATTGCATATTAGTCCAAAATCATCTGTGTATTCAATTGAATGTGTTTTCCGTATTTTAAGGATATTGCTTATTGATTCCTCGATGAAGATATCTTTCAATCGCTACATTAGAGATGGAGATTTGATTATTGTATATGAGAGGCATGATACTATGAAAGCTGTTAAAGTGTGTGAGAATTCAGTTCTTCAAAATCATTTCGGTGTGTTTAAACATTCAGATTGGATCAGGAAGCCATTTGGTTCCATAATTTTCAGCAACAGAGGTGGATTTGTTTACCTATTGGCACCGACACTGGAGTTATGGACTTTGGTTCTAAGTCATAGGACTCAGATTCTTTATATTGTGGATATCAGCTTTGTGATTATGTACTTGCAAGTAGTTCCGGGTTGTTTGGTTCTTGAATCCGGGACCGGTAGTGCCTCCAGCGGGACATGTGTATACCTTTGATTTCCATGGACAGAGGGCTGCCTCAGCTAGGTAAGCCTTAATGTTTATCGTTTGCAAAAGTGCATTGTGATGAAATATGATATAGTAACTGCCTAGGTTGAACTTGAATTCTGGGTTATCTTGCTTTGATTTCTTCATAGATCTACATTTTGTTGCCATGATACTTCATTGTCTCTAATTGTCTCGGTTTACAGATCTTTATTATTTTCAGAGTGCATTGTTCTGAAATTTTGGTTTCAAAGATAGTTATGAAATATGATTTTAGAAACTGCTTAGGTTGAGCTTAAATTCTTGGTAGAGTTCAGAAGTCTGTTCAGGTAGATGTATTCTTCGATCGACATTCTGTTGCTGTCATGCTTCATAGTCTCAAAATTATCTCGGTTTTATGGAACCTTGCGTAGGACTCATTTATGATGCATATTTTATCCCATTTTATGGTTTCTGTTTGTCTAATTGATGATAGAAAGATCCAAGGATGGTTGTTTTTTTTTCTTTGATTCTTCTCCGTTGGTTTGTAAAAGGAATGTTTTACGATTTTTCACTCCAACAGAGAGGACTTCGAGAGGACTGGAATGAGCACTTTAGTCACTGTGGGAGTCCGAGATATTCAGGGTGAGGGATTTCCCGATCAGCTTTCTGGGTTGGCTGACTCCGTATTTCTGGACCTACCGCAACCTTGGCTAGCCATTCCTTCAGCTTGAAACATGTTGAAACAAGATGGAACTCTGTGTTCCTTTTCACTGTGCATCGAACAAGTGCAACGTTCATGTCAAACTCTTAGATCTGACTTTACAGGTAACATATTAGAAACAAGTTATCCTATCTTGTTCAAGCAGTTTTTCTTTTAAAGCATCATGAGCTTTGCTTGTAATATGCACAGAAAAATGGACCTTTGAAATACTGCTCCGCATGTATGAAATCCATGAATGGAAAATGGATCACTCGAAGGTCAATGATGGGAATTCCACTGCATGCTCTCCACGCAAGAGGAGGCCGCCTTCAAGTGAAGCAAGTGTGGGGAACAATGCAAGTTCTCCAGAGTCATGGCTTGGCCATCTGCTGAAACTCGAGGCCATACCGGATATTTGACATTCGCAAGGAAGTGTTTTTTGAAAAAAAAATTTAACTCTAACAAGTTGCAATCAATTCAAACACTGAGTTTTCATCCTACTATTATGATTGATTCTTAGCTCACTCAATGACAGTCCTGAGTATTCACTTTGCAGGCTTTCATCCTATTTTTGGCCTGATTTAAAATCACTGTTGTGAGTTTAACGTTGTGCAAGTTCAGGTCGGACCAGGCCTACAGGTATCATAGTGTCTATTGATAATTAAATGGTACATTAAACAGCTTCCAACGTCTCTCTAAATCCTTGATGAGAGACCCTTCTTTCTCCTGTAAATTGTGTCTCCTCTGTCTCCCTTTATTCTGATTTTTATCTCCTTTTTTTTTTTTTGTATTTTCTCTTCCTCCCTTTCTTTGCTACCCAGATTCTATCTGGGTCTCTTTCCATTTTTTTTCCTGATTTCTTTTTTAGCTTTTGTGTAACCACATGTCAAAAAAACACACTTGCTACGGCAGGATATTGAAATCCCACCCTTCATCGGATTGTAATTTCAGGTATGATTTTCACTTCTACTAACTTTTTCTTTTCACGTCTTTTTTAGTTTCAGGACCTAGGCTTATCTTTTTCTATTTATGTGGGTATTGTGGTTTTCATCTTTAGAACAAGTTTTCATCTCTGTTTTAGTTTTCAGATTTATGCTTCTTTTTTAGTTTTTTCAGTGTGTTTTTGTTATTCGTTTTGGTGTTCAGTGTTATGAAACACTGCTTATATTCGTCTTTTTAAATCTTGTGATGTCCTCATATTTTTGATAGTTTATCATTTGTTATGTGTTTTATTTTGTTCAATTGTTGTTTCCCTCTGTATTTAAGGACATTTTCTTGCAAATCTTTCAGTTTGTTGTAGTTAATTTTCATTCTTATTCTGTTCCGGGGGTATCCCATCATATCCTGCTTCGGGATAAACTATTCCAAGAATATCCCCATCATATCCCGTCCCGATTCAGCTGTTTTGGCACCCGGTTCAGCTGTTTTGGCATCCGGTTCAGATTTTTTACATGTTTGAACCGGGATACCTGTCGTAGTTATTCCTGTAAGGGATATCCCATTCCAAGGATATCCCGGATGGGAGATATCCCATTGGAGGATACCCCGGTTTTGGTATATCCCATTCCAGGGATATTCGGGTTTGGGGTCTATGGGTTTGAGGCTTTGGTCTTGGGATTGAGGCTTAAGGTTTACGGTTGGGCTGGTGTTTTTGGGCTTTCGTTTTAGTGTTTGGGGCTGTGGACCGCTTAGGTTTTGGTTACTGGGTTATTGAGCTTAGTTTGTATCCCATGTACTGGACTGGTTTTGGGCCTTCATTTAGTTAGTCAGATGGGCCCTTTTGTTATTGTTTTGATTTTATTCAGTTTCATGTACATACTGTTTATTTAGTTATTTTAATATCCAGTCCGATAAATTTTCAAAAAATAAAATAAAATTCAAACCGTTTTCAAAATAAATAATATAAAAACTCTTTCTTCATCTCTCTCACGTTCGGTTCGCCCTCTATTCTCGCCTCTTTTCCCCTTTTTTCGCCTATTTTTCTTCTTCATCTCTCTTCCTCCTTTATTGTCGTTTCTAACAAACCGCTGCCGCTGCCTCCACACACTTTGCAGCGTCTTACCTCCGATCAGGCCAGCTTCCATCCCATCATTCGAAATTTAAATCCTCAAATATATCTATCCAATCCATTGCTCCCCATTTCTTCGGCGATTCTCTCTCACTCTCGGTCTCTTTTCAACGTTTTCCTGTCGTTCTTTTTTAGCTTTGGGTATCCACAGGCCAAAAACACACACGCTATAGTAGGAAGAGAATTTTCGGGAGAGAGAAACCCTAAGTTTTCTCTGGCGTTTCTGGTTTTTGTGATTTTTGAAATTCGCTGCTTCAACGGAGACTCATTTCAGGTATCAATCTCTTTTTTAGTTTCAGCTCCATGTTTTTTTACTTGTATTTCAGTGGGTTTTTCTTAGGGATTTTGTTTGTTTATCGTCTACTATATGTTGTTCTTTATTTTTGGATTGTTTGTTTCCCTCTGTTTAATATTATAGCTTTTGTGTTATTTTCTATTTCCTTTATATCTTTGCTTGGCAGAATACTAATTGCCTAAACAAAAAGCATCCGTATGTAAATTGTTTACTGCATCTGTGTTGGCTTGATTTTAGTTCTACAAACCCGTTGGGAGTTGTGACGCGTGTAGAGTTTATTTGGCAGTTTTTCTGGATGGTAATAACATGTCTTTTTAATTCGTTGTGAGTTGTGACATTCTGTTTCTTAGTTTTCTCAAAAAGTCTGTACTTTAGTTTTAAAATAGTAACAATAATAATCTAATTGGGATGCTTGTTGATATTGATAAGAATTGGAGAATTTCAACCGATTTGCTAATTGCGAAGGGTTTTGTCGATTTGGGTTTCATTATCATATACGGTGGAGATTGTCATGATTGGTGTATGCATATATGTTTTCTTTTTCATACTGCTAGGTCCTTGCATTAGTCAGTAAGTATTGGGTATATTTTCTTTAAAATAGTTGGGATTGTCTGAGTTCTGTTGGGTATGATTTGCAAATGGATTTTGATTGGAAGTTTTAGGTAGACCCATGGTACCTCTGTATATCAGCTGAATGGGAAGTTTTGTTTGATTATTGATATATGCATGTGGTGAAAATACTCTGATTTTGGTTAAAGATAGAATTATATTCATCTGTGTTACCTAGCCTTACATGAAGGGAAATTGAGTTGTAATCTCTTAGTCTCTTGTCGCATTTTCAGTGGCTGTATCAGACAACGGCATTTTCACTTCTCCCGAGTTGGCAAAGTCGTTTGATTTTATTTCGGAAGAACGAATATACAATTGGTATTTTATTCTTGAATCTGATAATCAGTTCTTTATTTTCTTTTTATAAAGATTCATCTTTTTAAATTGAATTTTGAGGTTTTTACATTGTTTGCTCCTTATCTTTGGCCAAATAAAAGTTTTCGATTTAGTGAAGTTAACGAAAGTGATTAAATGTATCAATGTTAGAGAAGAGGCTATTTTAATATTTTACTTGTTACCTCATTTGTTTTCTTTGCATTGTACATATGGCAGTAATAATAGTAGTGATAATCATAGAAGTAATAGTTAGGTGCTTACATTTGTTCAAATGTCAATAGGGTAAGTTTGTGTTCTGAACCTTGCATTCCTATTGCAGGAGCTGTTATAGAGGCGTTTATTAGACTTCACGAAAAGGATTAATTTATCAAGGTATAGCATGTTTACTTTCTCATTTGATCATAATATTCTATCTTCCTCCTTTGCTTCAGCTGCCTATCGTAGGGAAAAGAAAAGAATGTCAATATTATCTTTCTGTGCACTAAAAATCTAGAAGTTATGATATCAAATGAAAAACAACAAAGAAAGACTAGTATTAACATTTAAAAGGAATTTTATCTATCTTTTCCCCCTTAGAGTGTATTGATTTAGAAATACTGATGCTTCAATTTGACATCTAGTCTGAGTTAGTCATTGACTGGTCCAAACTTGGTAACATGGAACTGATGTAAATAGACTTTTCTGTACTTATTATTGTACATGTGCATATAGAATGTCTGGTCTGAAAATTGCTGAGAAAGACTGAAGGGAAGGAGGTTTTAAACTTAAAAGCTTTCTTTTGGACTTCAAGTACAGTTATTTTTCATGGTGACTTGAATATATTCTCTGGTGTTTGGTGGTAGGATGTGGGAACTACATTCTTTTTTGTTTGTTAATTTTTCAAATATTCAACTATACAACTCAGCTCAGATTTTTCTGATTTGATTTTATTGTTAATTGCACAATATTAGTCTCAGTAACTAACCTAGTTTAACTAGTATGATATCTTGTTTTACATAATCATTATGATCGTGTCCAGGAACTACTTTCTCTCGAAGGTTTTACGGTGGGAATTCATTTTCCATCAAACAAACAGTGGAAAAGGATGAAAATATTTTCCGTAAATTATTTTAGAGGTAAACAAACAATGCCCTACATTCAATTCATCGCCTTTCGATCAAAACCAACACCAAACCAAACCCACCTTCACCCAAATTCTACATATCAATCAAATTATAAAATCAATAACCCAAAACCATAATAATCTTGTGAGAAGAACCAAGGTTTGTTTTTGGAAAAAGCTTTAAAAAAATAAAAAGAATATCCATTGAATAATAAACCCCCAATTTAATTCAACAATTTTCAATCAAAAGTAGCACCAAGCCAAACACTCCCTCACTCAAATCCCACAACATCCAGAGTCAGAATAAAAAAACCAATAACCCAAAACCAGAATAATCTCATATTAGAAACCAAACGAACTTGAAACAGCTAAAAAAACGAAAATAAAAATAAAACGAAGGGAAGGGAAGCAAATAAAAAAAAAGATGCCTCACCCACTGTCGATTGAAGAAGACTTTGTTGGAAAGGTGTCTTCTTTGACAATACCCTTATGGTGGAAGAAGATGTTGAATCCTAGGTTTCGGGTTAGAAATTCAATGGGTTTGGGGGATTTCCTTGGAAATCTAGTCTGATCAAAGGGAGGATGGGAAGGAGAGGATCATTTCGAAAGGGAGCAGTAAGCCGGAAAATCACTGGCGTCGGTAGAACAAAGATGCGGCTAGGTGATTTGAGGTTGAGAGAGTTTAGTATTGTATTTTGCTTAAGAATTGATTTCGTTAGAAGAGAAAATATGATTATTTAGTTTTTAAAGTTAATAATAAAACTAAGGGATAATGCATGACAAACGGTTTAAAAACGAGGAGAAAATAGATTTTAGGGCTATTTAACGTAAGGTTTAAAATATTTAAAATTAATAAAATTTTTAAAAATAAATTACACGTGAGTATGTTTTAAAATATCAAAAATTTAAATTTAAAATCATATAAAAAAAGATTTGATAAATTCTAAATACTATATATAACATTAATATATTTCTCAACAAACCTTCAATGATAAAACCATAAAAAGTCAATTTCTTTTATGGCTTGAATGCTTTTTTTAATTATTTAAATTTATTTATTATATAAATAGTAAAATGTACGAATCAAAACATATATTATTAATCAAGCAAACACTTTGGAGGGTAATATTGAATATTTCAAAATTTAAAGCAATTTTCAATTTTCTATAATTGGATAAATATCATAAAAAATTTATGGGTCGTGCCCGGTCCGGCACCGAATCAAATGCCTAATTACCTACCCTTAGTTTTCTTTTCCTCTTCAAGTCACTGCCCTCAATTTCTAACAGCTAATTTCTAAATCCCTAACCCTAACAAAATAACTTTGCCTTCTCCACTCCAACACCCTACGGCCACCCCCATTGTTGTTCACGAGTCAGGCAGTCACCACTGGTCCACCATCATCGTTCACCAGTCAGGTAGTCACCATCGGTCCACCCGTCAATCTCTTTCAAGTACGAGCAAAATTAAAATTGTATTCTTTTTTTCTTTTTTCAAGTAAGAGCAAACCTGTTACTACTCAACTATAACTCAGTAGCATTTTTGGCATGCAAGTGGCTCATAAAACCAAACCCGCTCCACTTTTTATTCTTCTTATGCTTTTTGCTTTTACAATTTTTTTCCTTTTCCACTAGGGTTTTATCCAGCGCAGCTGGCTAAAGGTAAAGTCTGCATTTAGTTTCGAGTTATTGAAGTAGTTTTGACGAATTCTACTTTGTTTTTTTTAAGATATAATTAGGGTTTTGGATAGTGATTTTTAAGTGGATTTGTTGAATTCTACCCCCGAAAGTTTTGTTTTTGTATGTAATGTAATTAGTGTTTTGATAGTGATTCTTAATTTTTGATATTGAACAACTTGATGCTTTCATTTATGTTTTTATAATATTTGTTTTCTTGCTTGCAGTGCTAACGGGAATATTAGATATTTATTGTATTTGTATAGTGATCTGGTATGCTTCGTTCATTTATAATTTCAAAGTTTCAATTTTTTTTAATATCAAATTGGCACAATGGATCTCGAATATTTAATATTTAAGTTTGTAGTTGGAACTTTCTACTGGTTTTCTTTGTTATTTGTCTGTCCCTACATTTTGAAGGCAGCAGATAATTGGGTTTCTATTTTCTAAGGTTGTATAGTAATTCTCCTTAAAAACTAATGAAAGCATGATCATCTTTTGTACCTATCTTCATCTGTTTTATGCAATTTAAATTAAGGGTCTCCTTCATAATGTTCATAGTTGATTGGACAGATCACCGGTCCATCGTAGGATTTTTGTATTTAGTTGCAGGCAATCATTCATTTTTCTCATTTTCCACTGGTTTTCATCTATTTTGATTTATTCAAAAGCTGAAGATTTCATTTGGCATTTACATGGTTGTTCAGGACATTTTCTTGGAATGATTAGTTCTTTATCCATTTTTATTCTCATTTTCTAGGTTTTCATCTATTTGATTTCTTCAAAAGCTGATAGTGTTCGCGTTTCTCTTCTGACAATTTATTTGTTTTTCGCTGTTTCTCGATGCCATGTTCAGTTGTGAGTAGTGCATGTTGTCTCTTATCATGATTTTCTGAATTATTGTAGTTTTGAACTTGTAACATTGTGTTTCTCATTCTTTCTTGTTTGTTTGCTCATAAAACTGAGGGAAAGTGGGTATTGCAAGGTGTTGTATTGTTGTTCTGACTTTTAATTACGGAAAGTACTTGCTCAACTAAGTTTAAGAGCATTTTTGTAAGCAGACAAGAGGATCTTTATCCTTAAGTCCTAAAATGTAGGTTAATATTTTAGGTCCTTTTGTTATCCTTTTCCCCATTTTGAATTATGGAACCAAGGAATGTTCTAACTTAATTTTTCCTTGTTTGACTAATATTTGAAGCTTTTCTGGATTGAGAGACTTGAAATAATACCTCCATTTGTAGTTCATTAAGGAAGTAAGTAGGAAGAGATTTTGGGATCAATTTACATCAATTTTAACATCAATTTTAAATAGAAGAATGTGGTCATCTTTGGAGTTTAAGTCTCGCATTTTATCTGCTGCTAAGGTGGTGCATATTAGTCAGTCCATGGATCAATGCATATTCGGTTTTCTTTTCATACTGTTAGGTGCTTGTACACATCAGTAAAAATCTGGGTATATTTGTTTAAAATAGTTGAGTGGAGCTGATCGATGAACTTTGTTGGAATTGCTTGTGTGCTGGTGCCTATATGATTTGGAAATGGATTTTGATTGAATTATTCATTTAATTCCTAAATGCATGGCATGGTTGGAATTAGGGATGTAATTGAATCGAAAAAGTTGTTTTATATTACAAAGTGGTTACAAGTGGTTTTTGTGTTGCATTAGAAGACGTTAACTATTTGCTGTTTTCTTTCTTATGAAGAACGCAGTATATTTGCCTTTTTTGATCTTAAAGTGAGTTTTCTTTCAAAGTTTCATATTTGGTTTATTTTTCAAAAAATCCGAAGTATTCATCTTTTGCTTTGGTATTCTTAATTATGTAGCAAAAGAAGGTTTATCTTTTAAGGACATCTGCCATAAGCCCCATTTGCACCATCTGATTGTAAGAGGGAGAAGGCCTTTTCATTTTACCTGCCTTGCAATAACCATCAATAAGTGCTGCGTATTTAAATTCATCGGGTTCCAAACTCTTCCAAGCATTTCTTGAAAGACATTACAAGCTTCTGTCATCTTTCCAGTTCGACATAACCCACAGATTATAGATATATAAGTTAGTAAATCGGGGATAATTTTTCGACCCTGCATCTCATTTAACAACTTGTACGCAAAAGCAATATTCCCTAGCTTACAGAAACCATCTATGAGAGCCACACTATCGGAGAGTATTCCCTGGTTCAACATCTCTCTCTCAAAGCCTTCTCTGCTTCAACTACATTAACAATCTCGCACAGTAGATATATTATGCTGCTATAGGTATAAGGGTTGGGCCTTAATGCTTTACTTTGCATTTCGTCAATTAGCCTTAACACCATTTGTAGCCTCCCCATATGACAATATCCATCAATTATGGTGCTGTATGTTACAACATCAGAAATGCAGCCCCTCAACTCCATCTGCAAGAGTAAACGGAGGGCTTTTTTTATTTTCCCTAATTGACAAGAGGGAGTGAATGATAATGTTGTATGACGTTGTATTCCAACAAATGCCAATATCAGGAAGTTCAAAGAAAACTTTTATAGCTCTGCAAAAGCCATCAAGATGGTCTCTTAATTTACTAAGATATATGTTTAAAGAATCAACAGAGATAATCAATCCATACTTCAAAATTTTGTCAAAGAGCTTCTTCCCTTCATCAAGCAACCCGAGTTCAACAAGAACTTGAAAAAAAAAAATCAAACACTTTGGGATCTGAACCCGAATCCTTGTAAGTGTCAATTAAACGTTCAAGGATGTAACTGAATCATAGACCAATATCCACATCAGGTTTTGACCAAAAGTCATGAATAAGTTGGTGAGCCATTTTTAAATCTTTAGAAGCTGCGGCAATTTGGATAACAATGCAACGAGCTTCGAGTATTGGGTCACTAAGCAAGCATGCCCACTCAAAGAAATCAAAAACACGTGTATATTCACCCTAATGTTTAGCAGAATTTAAATCAAATGATTAGATCTAAATTTGGACTCATAAGACTTCAAATACAAAAAAAAATTACGCCGTTCTGAGCCCAAAATATATATCTTAATACGTCGTACGTCGCTTGTATTAAATGAAATTTTGAAAGGTAAACAACTCAATTATCAATTAATTACCGTTGGCAGGAGAAGAGCCCCTCTGCCCGTTTTCATTAGTCTTTTCAAATCCCCTTCCTTGGAAATTTAAATCCTCTCCTTAACTTTCCCATTTCTTCACCATCTATTTTCCCTCATAATTTTCCTCTCTCATCCGTTTTCATCTCTTCCTTCTCAATCGTTTCTGTTTTTTTTTTCCTTTTTTTTTTGTGATATTGAAATCACTTGCTTCATCCATAGATTTTGGGTTTTCAGCCCTAGAAAATATTGTTTCGGTTCGTCGTTTCAAATCTATGGATGTCGGTTTGGTTGTTCTTGTTGGATGCTTTGGGAAAGAAAGAAACTCTGGTTCTGCAAGATTTCACCAGCAATGGCCTCTCTTTTGCAGTCAACTACTTTATTATTCATGTTCTCTATTACATTGATTCTTATCCCAAATAGACACGCTATTCCCTTCATCGTATTGCACGGTAGTGTTTTTATCCCATGGCTTAAATTCATTCTTTAATGCCCTAAAACAGTAAAACTTGAGATAAATGGGGTTAGATGCCAGTTTAACCTGATACCCATATTTCTTTTATGGATATAATGCTTAAAGTTCAACTAAGACCACATAACTTCATTTTCTAGTGAAATTGTTTAAGCAATTGTGCCTTTGTATAAATTGTTAAAATTCTGTTAAATGTATGGGTTAAACGTGGTTCTGCTTATCAGGGAATTCGTTTGACAATAGGGTTATGCTGATAACGCTTTCTGCAGAATATGGTGACTAGTCTGGCAGCCTGTGGAATCGACCAAACTGAATAAAGTAAATTAAAAACAATCATCATGTGTTTCTTTAATTTTCATTTTTTCTTGAAGTATCCGTGTTCAACACATTCCCGGACGTGGGTATAGCATATGACCCTCCACATACATGAAAAGGTTATGTTACTCGGACTTGAAGTATCCGTGTTCTCTAGGATTGCATGTATTTGGAGGACTGTTGGAGGACCGTATCTCGATGCCTATGTCCGAGCATGTGTTGGAGATGAATTCAGACACAGTAATTATTTATGCAAAATGAAGAGTTGGGTTAATATAGTGAAAAACTTACCCAAAAAAAAAAAGTCAAACATACTCATATAAGATGCGTGCTTCTACTCACACCCACTTGAGTCCAAGTAACATTTACTGAATGTTGGTGCACTCCTATGGTCCTCTGACTGTTTTTTTCACTCCAAACTGTCAAACTGGATGAACTCTAATGTTTGTTAGTCAGTTGTTTCAACTCAGTTTTGCCCTTTGATTTTTATTTGATCAATAGGGACTTTGCCTAACAAGAAATCCGGAGGAACCTACACATATTGTATCCATGTTCGACTACTTATGGTCTAAAACTATTGCTGCAATATTGTGGCCATTGCATGTCTTAGTAACAAAGTTTGTCTACAAAAAAATCCGCTCCGCTATAGGTTTGATCAATTAGCTACATAAACTTGTTATTGAAAAATTTTCTTCCAGCTTCAGAGTGAACTCTATTTATCAACCAGTAAAACCTGCATGTATTGTCTATGTTTCGCCAACTCTTTCATTTTTATTTTCTTGAAGTACTTGGGTCTGACACTTGTGTTTGACATATCACTGCACATTGTTTGGGGATATTAGCCGAGCCTTCAATTATATGGAAAAGCGTACGCAAAATTAAACATATCAGTGTTGCTTACATACCCTTATTTGACACTCACACCCGTGTCATATAACGTAGTGTATGGCAATTGATTTCAATTGAAAAAAAATGAAACCTTACAAAGGAGAAAAAGAAGAGGAACCCATATTATTATTTTTCCTTTTATGTGCAAAGATCCTTGTTGGTATGTTCCTTTTATTTTTCTTTGTTCAGCATTTCTAGTATTTCTGTTCTGGGTTTTATTGATTATTTTCTATCATCCTCTAGACTGCCAAAAGTAGAGGTGGAAGTTTGCCAATGCATATTGAAAAGTTTTATGAGTTTAGATGCTAATATGTTTTTAGTTTTCAAATGAAAAGGTTACTAGTCAATTTATCTCTTATTCTATGATGGCTCGTACGTGCAGGCAATTGGTCTTGAAGTGCAGAATGGATATGGTTTAATAGAAACATCACCTTGCATTGCTGGTCCACGACCTTATTATAATGTAAGACAGCTGTAGGTCTTTCTATTATAATATGCAACGGAAACTATCCTCTTTCTTCCATGCTACCCCTGATAGAACATGTGATTTCTCCTAAGCAATGTGAATAAATTCTTAAAAAGAGAACTAATAGTTATATATTGGTAATCTCTGTTGCTCCTGCTCTTATTTTTTCTTGTAGTACACGCGTCTGACACTTAGACAAACTTGGATTCAGGGATATCTCCCTACAAAAACATTCCAAATGCATGGAAAAGCTTTAAAAAATTGAACACACGTACATTGGATATATATCCGTATTTAAGGGTCACACCTGACTCCAAGTAACTAGCTAGAAATATACTTTTTTAAATACATGATATTGGGGAAATATGTATTTGAGATCATTTGAAAAGTAAACATGTTATGCTGTAACTATCTTTTCTTGCTAAGTTCCTTAATAGGATCAAAGGAAAGGATCTATGTATGTGCTTTGGTATTAAAGTGAGTTTAAGAGAATTTTCATAAGCAGTTGACAAACAGAAAAGAAAAAAATAAAACATAAATGGTGTTTTTGGTTTTCAGGTTTACAACTCACTGTTTCGCTCTGTGTTTGAAATCTATCGATATGGGTCTGTCTGTTTCTTTTTGGTTGCTTTATAGGAGACTGATTTCAGGTATGAATCTTTACTTGGGTTTGCGTTTTCATTTCTTTGCCTTTGTCTTTGTTTTTGTCTTTTGCCGTTTCATTTCTATTTTATGGTTTTTGGTTTTCAGGTATAGATATCACTGCTTCGTTCCATGTTTCAAATCTATTTATCTCGTTCTGTTTGTTCTTTTTGTTTGTTTCTTGTGTACTTTTGTGAGATAGAAATCCTAAGTTTTCTCCTCTGTTTCTATTTTTTATGATTTATGCAATCCCCCTAACTTTGTTTTTTTTTATGGGCACATCTCTGTTTTTTAGTTTTTGATACATACTTTTCACTTGAATTTATTTAAGTTTTGTTTTCCTTCTCTTTGCCAAATCCGAGTAAGGCTATCAAGCTTGAGTTCAACTTGAAGTATGCCTTGAAGGCTAAGCGTCATAGAAGACGAAGCATGCGTCGAAGGCTGCGTCTAAGAATAGCAAGTATGTCTCGTAGGTTAAGTGTTTGAGAACTAGAACAATGCATTAAAAGCCAAGGTCCTGGAAATATTTGCTTGATCGTTGCACAATATTTTTCCCTGAAAAACTTGTAATTACTTATATAATTGTACCTTCATTGAGGTATGCCTGAAAAGGTTGAAAGGTACTCGCCAATGGAGTATGCTCATGATATTTACCCCTGCGAAGCTTGAGGAATGTAAGTAATTATTTATAATATGCATAAGTTATACAATGCTTATCCTTTAGCTAGGTATGCATGCATATGTGCCGAGTACCTTTCAACCTAACTGTGCTGTTAGTGATTATATTTATATTAGATATACACAAATTTATATTTATCCCTGCGAAGCTTGAGGAATGTAAGTAATTATTTATAATATGCATAAGTTATACAATGCTTATCCTTTAGCTAGGTATGCATGCATATGTGCCGAGTACCTTTCAACCTAACTGTGCTGTTAGTGATTATATTTATATTAGATATACACAAATTTATATTTATCACTGCCCTGCTTCAGACCTAACTGTGCGGTTTACACAAATTTATATTAAATATAATTTTTATATAAATTTTTCACCCAATGCAAAAAGGCAAGAAACTAGGGTTAGTGATTATATTTATAGATGAATGATGAAATAAAAGCTGATTGTTTGTTTTGAGTTCTCGCTTAACTCGTTTGCCTCAGGCATCTTCCCTTATGGCTTCGGAGAAAGAAGCTGTCCTTGCTGCTGCTCCCTCTGATTCTCCTACCATGTCAACCCAGCCCTATGTTTCTCCTTCTCCTTCTATTCATCTATTTCTTCTTTTAGAAAAAAGGATTCTTTTTTTTTAGAATAATTTTCGACAATAAATGTACCTTCCCTTTTCACTTTGATGTGAATTACCAGGATCATTCCTTCTCATTTACTTATTGTTTTGTTTTTCTTTTCAGATTTGATAGAATCATAAACAAGGAAATCCCAGCTACCATGGTGTATGAAGATGATAAGGTGCTGATCTTTTTTCTTTTTCTTTTTTTCTTCTGATTTTAAATTATGCGGATTCAGTGACTGCTTATTTGTTCGCTGGAAAGGTCTTTTAGAAATCAGGCCTTTTCTTTTGTTTTTCTTCATAATTGTTAATGGGAAGAGGTTATCACTTCCAAGAGAAGTTAAGTGGACCACGTTTAAAATAGTAGATCATTTTGATGATGAAAACTGTGAAGGCCACTCATTGATAGATTAGAGTTTAAGTGGCTTTCAGGAAAGCTAGCTGAAACTTTGGAAGATCCATTCCAAATTGAACAAATGCAAATGTTTTTGGCACTGGCAAAATCAGGAATATGTCCGCAGATGCGCAAGTAAAATTAGAGACCTGATGTATAAAGCTTGATTAGGTGAGCTGAATCAGGTAGAGATATTGTATGTAACAAAGCTTGATTAGGTTGTTTGAATCAGGTAAAGATATTGTATGTAAACTGTATTGAAGTTGTCAAGGGTGTGTGGATTAGCAGCTAGGGGATTGTTTGGTATGATGTTTTGAAGTTGATGTATATGATGTTTGCTGTTTATTGCTGCCTTAATGAAAAATAAATATGAGTACTCCCTGTTGCACTGAAGGAAATTTTATTTAGCTTTGAATTTTGCTTCCATTGGCCGAAAGCTTTAAAGCTATCACTTCTGGGAAAGATTTTACAATAAGCCTTTCTATTTTATTAGCCGAACACTTTGTCCATTTTTTTATACCGACCAACCTTCTCAATTTGTCTCTCCTTTGTCAAAGGTGTTATGCATCTTCTCTTCTGTAATGTGATACATTTCTACTCCTTACATCAGCCCTTTTCCAGCTTCATTTCATCTTTCTGACACATGTACTTAGCACGTTTTTGGTATCTTCATTTTTCTTTTTTTTTTTTTTTCTCCCTTTTTTAGTGAAGAGATAAATGACTTTCTAGTAAAAGATGTTTTATTGGTAACAAAAGAAATATGGCCTTAATTGTTCTTTTCTTCAAATGTTATTATTGATGATAAATGATGGTATGAACTATTTTAGCATCTTCGTATTCAATGTATACATTTTTTGTCTTATCCATTTTATGAGTAAAAACATATAACCACTATTTTGGTCTCTGCACAGTATTTCATTGATTATTTATAGACGGAATTTGGAGATGCTAGAACATAACTTGAGCTCTTTGGTATATTTTACAATTTTTTTTATAGAATTGTGATTAATTCCATATGGATCTGGATGAGAAGGTCATCAACAGTTTGTTATCGTACTAAGTCTTGGACTCTTCAGAAACTACTTAATTTGGAACTATCAAGTGAATCTTATCTTCTTTAATTTGTTCATATTTTTGTAACTTTCTTTTTCTTTTTAGTCTGTCGCGTAGAATTATGTAGCATTTGGAAAGGTTCCTTGAGTTTGAATAATCTTTGATCAACTTTTGTGTCAGTTTTGGGTTAGGGTTTTTAATTTTTTCTAGTCAATTTGGTTGGATTGGATTTGGTTTATCTCCAAATGTGGATCAATGTTTTCTCATGTTACTTTGCGTTAGGCTCGAGGTTAGGCCCTTTCATTTCTCTGTAGCTTCTAGTCAGGCTTGGGCTTTTGGCAGGTTGAGCAGTTAAATAGGTGACAATCAAAGATAATGTGTTATCCTTTCTGTTAACACTAGGTGATGCCTGATATTTGATTAACATTAAGTGATATGTGATAACAAAATATGAAACGTTTTAATTAGAGAAGCATGAAAATCTTCAGCTATGATCATAGTTTATGCATGCAAAACAATAATCTGAAGTTGAAAGTTTTACTTTTTTAACATCTTAGTTCGATTTGTATTTGTGAATGTTAATTTATGTTATTGTTTTCTGTATGAATCATGCATTCACCTCGTCAGTTGCATGCGAGAATGACCTAGTTTCATTTATCTGTTTGGGGGCAGGTTCACACGAATATATTCTTGCTGTTTCATTAGATTAATATGTTAATTCTTTTCTGCTAGGTTTAAGTTTATTTGACATTAATTTGCACTAACATTATGTTTGTTTGCCGTTTTGTTGTTTGTAGGTCTTAGCTTTTAGGGACATAGCTCCCCAGGCTCCTACGCACATTTTAATTATTCCAAAATCAAAGGATGGGCTAACTGGTTTGTCTAAGGTACAATTTTTTTTTTCCTCACAACTAACTGAGCTATGTGAGTTCTCTTTTGTAGGCTGAGGAGAGGCACTGTGAAATCCTTGGCTGCCTTCTTTATACCGCAAAGCTTGTTGCAAAACAGGATGGACTGGAAGATGGATTCAGGATTGTGATCAATGATGGCCCTAAAAGGATGTTTGTATTCTTTCTCTTGTATATTTTATTTAATTGAGAAACATTAATTTCCATTTCTATTTGTAGACTAGTGGGAATGGGGCTTAGAATGTTATTCATATAGTACGTTGTGTTGTATTGCAAGTCAATCTGTGTATCACATTCATGTCCACCTCCTTGGAGGGCGCCAAATGAACTGGCCTCCAGGCTAAATAAAGAAGTTATAGTTGATATAGGTATTTCATGATAGTGTGCATTGTATGTTTCATGGCCTTGTTGGTAACTTCAATAACGAAAGCCGACATGTGGGCTTTCATCGATGATCAATGGAGTACGCTCTTGAATAGGGAAAACTAATGAACTTTGTGAAATGCATTGCTTGGAATCTCAACGAGGCCTGTTTAAAGTTCCCCAACTTGATGCCTGTTTAATATAATTTAACTGTTTTTCAGTGCCGCAGAAATATCAAGTCTTAGGTCTCTGACCAAATCTTGCTTGGAGAGATGAAATTTGTTAGTAGAGCAGCTGCACTTAATAATAGGCATAATAAACTGTTTGAAAATTTTCTACTTCTTTCTGTACATTGTTTTTATTTTTTAGTAAGAGTTGTTAATTCATGTGGGATAGAAAGGACAAATTTTTGGTTCGGTCTCAAAATTATCTCCATTTATGATGCATATTTTATCCCAGTATATGGTTTCTGTTTGTCTAATTGATAATAGAAAGATGGTTGTTTTTTTTTTTCTTTGATTCTTCTACGTGTTGGTTTGCGAAAGTAAGGAATATTCTCCAGAGAATTTGATTAAATATTTGCACAACAACATTTTATTAAGTACTGGGTAAATTTTCATTCTTATTCTGCTGCGGGGATATCCTCCTCCTATTCCGTTTTGGGATAAGCTATTCCAATAATATCCCCATCATATCCCGTTCCGGTTCAGTATTTTTAGTGCCCGGTTCAGTTGTTGTGGTGTACGGTTCAAATTTTTAACGTGTTTGGACCGGGTTACCTGTCGTACTTATTCCAGTTAGGGATATCCCATTCCAGGGATATTCCGGTTGGGGGATATCCTGCTGAAGGATACCCCGGCTTGGGTATATTCCATTCCCAGAATATCTGGGTTTGGGTTCTAGGGGCTTGGGCTTAGGTTTGGGCTGTTTTTTGGGGCTGTGGATCGCTTAGGTTTTAGATCGCTGGATTTTGGACTATATCGGATAGTGATTTCAGGGACCAAAATATATATCAAAAATTTCATTAACCTTATAAATTATTAAAAAAGAATCTGAGGATGAAGTTTTTTTTTTTTTTTTTTTAATTGAAATGGGCTTTTTTATAATAAAACCAACAAGCCAACTCTAGGCCATTCACGATTTTAATCCAGCAAACCGAATGGATCGTCTGAATGAGGGGAAGAAAATAAGGAAGCCAGCCACTAAGAAATGAAGCTTCTCTCTTCTTTGTTATAGGGTTTATGAATAACATCGATTTCTATCTCTCTTCTCCTGGTATGTCTCCGGCAATAAAACTCCACCGTTTCATTCCATCTTTGTTTGTCGAGTTTTGGCAAACCAAATGGATCGTCCGAATGAGGGGAAGAAAATAAGGAAGCCAGCCACTAAGAAATGAAGCTTCTCTCTTCTTTGGTATAGGGTTTATGAATAACATCGATTTCTATCTCTCTTCTCCTGGTTTGTCTCCGGCAAGAAAACTCCACCGTTTCATTCCATCTTCCTTTGTCGAGTTTTGGCTCAGATCGACTCCCGGGTAAGAATTCGTGCCTTTGTTTCACAGTTCGACTCCTTGTTTCTCTTCTCCTAAAGATTCTTCTCATTCGAATCTTTGCCATTATCGTTTTTACATAGCTTTTGGTTTGGAATTACAGGTCGATCATAGGATGGTTGACTGAATCAGTTTCGAAATTGGGTTTTTGTTTTGTATTATAAGCAATTGAATGAATTGGGATTATAAATCCATAAATGGATTTTGGATTTCTCTGTCTTTGTTGTTTCAGAAAGTGATTTGTTTGTAATTTATGCTTTGGCTGGTTTAAAATAGTTTAACTATTTTGGAGTAGCATAGGGATATTGCGTTGCCAGGTATCAAATTGTACACTGTGCTGGTCACAGGTTTTCAGTGAGAACTCTTCATTAGTATCTAAGCTATGACTTAAAATTTGTCATAGGATGGATGATCTCTTTACGGTCAATCATCCAGGACAGATGTATGAGTTTTCATGTTGTCCTTTGTAAAGTCTTTGGTCTCTAGAACATTACTTGGACTAATAAACTAGCTTTATGGTTAAAAGTGTGTGTTCCTTACATCTGTACGTGTTTTCGTTTTTCTTAATGTCGGTTCGAAGCTGTTTGAAGAATCTCATGTCTTCCAGGATAGCATCTTATCTGAAAAAAAGTGGCTTCGGATTTTGTGTAATTCATATTTTTGACGAGGATTCCAGTAATGACTTGATTGTTAATAGAAGCTCTATTATATTGAACATGATCTTAGGGGTAAGATACGATTTTATCAATAGGTGAACTGATTGTCTGGGTTTATTCTTTTCCTTTGATTAACATAGCCGTGGGAGTTCAAATTAGTCTATAAGATGCACTAATATTCGGACTACCAATTTCTATAATTTAATGGTATGTGGTTTGCAAAATATGTTCAATGCTGCTTTACAATTTGCTAAACTTTGATCATGATGACTTTCTTTTCCTTCAACTTTGCCTGTAACATGCTTGATATTATTTGCTGATGGTTAACTTGCAACATATTTTTTATTGTTTTTTTCTAATCAGTCTCTTTTGTGGTTCTCTATTGGTTATTTTCTATCAGACTTGGCAATGGTGTTTTGGCATTTCCCAGCTTTAGGAGGTCTGGAGTATGTAAGTAGAGAATCATGCCTGATGTTATTTATATTACTGCTATGAATTGGTCCCAGTTCCCAGAAGCAATTTGATTTAAAGCATTTGCTTAACCAATAATTGTGTTTCTTCAAATAAGCTTTTGGTATTTTGCTGCTCTAACCTTGAAATATTGGATCAACTGACATGTTCGTTTTGAAATTGGATGCTTAGGATTTGTTTGGCCTAGATCTTTTATAAAAAACTGTTGTTCAAGTAGATCTCTTCTAGTGCTGTAAAATATATAATATTTAATGTAAACTATATAATAATATACATTTTTCTAATAAATAAAAATATTTAAAAAAACCCTAAACTTTATTAAACTGAGGGTTTTGTTGATACAATCTTTATAGATTAAAGATACAATTATTTCTTAAATACATCTATCGTGATGTGCTTAGACCCAAATAAAATTGGACCTAATTTTCCAGACTTTTGTTTTCCTTTGGGCCTGTTTCGTTTTTAAGTCTTGTCTTTTAATCCTTCTAGTTTTATGTGTTTTTGCATTTTAATAATAGCCCAGTACGGTACCTCACAAAAAAAACCTAAACCACCGCCGAGATATGACAGGAATATTCGTCCAACGGAATAAGAATGAAAATCAAATTCAACAGGATAATTAAAACAAATCTGTACCAAATTCAAGCTAAGCCCAATAACCTCCGGACCCAATAATATTCTGTTGAGTAATAAATAATAAGAAAGATCTAACAAAAACTCATTGAAAATAAATGTAGAAAGGCAAAGACAAAATCAGCTTTATAGTATATTATATGTATCTCTATGTGTTCTGTATTATATATTTAAAATAAATAGGTAAACCTGAAATAATTGTAGGCTTTGTTTAAAGCCCTCCATTAATTAGTTTAACGGATTATTAACTTGAAAGCTTTAAAAGCTTGGTTATTCGAGGTGATTTCTCCTAAACTCCTGAAAAGGTCTTTTTCTTAAACTGGAATAATCCTAAACTGGCTTATTACATGCCGGACTCTATAACATTATCAAAACTGAGTGGGACAAGGTAAATAGAAAACTCTTTACCCTTTTGAGGCAATGAAGCAAGAGTATTCCTGGAGTCCGATGCATTATCAAGAACGTAAGGAAGATCTAGCAATTCAAAGAAAGATACAGTCTGAGGATTATAGGGAGAACTTACATAGGTGAGAAAAATTTAATAATTAAAAAGAAAATTGAGCAAAAACAAATTGCAAATGTCATGATTATTCTAGTAGCAAGTCTACATAAAAAAGAATGTATTCGCTAACCAACAATTAATTGAGCTAAAAGAAGATAAAAAATGAAGGATAGAATTTTGTAACGACTGTGACCATAATATTGAAATGCCTAATCATGATATTGATAAGTGGCATAAATATGCAAACATATATGGTGAGTTTCTGAAATGCAATAGACAAAACCATTAATGGAGATACTTTTAGCGCCTCAAAGAAGGAAAAGCATCAAAATATCACCATATTATTTACCAAAAAAAGTACCGTTTGATATTGAATCACAGGGTTTGTGAGGTGGCGCTGTTTGAGAAAATTCACAAGGTTTGGCTCTTCTGTCTTCCATCCCGCTCTTAAGCAATTGATGACAATCCCGAGTGTCGAGCTGTGTTCTCCTACATATTAGAACAGCAATTGTCAGCTCACTAGTTCTTGTAGAGTATTAGTACTTGCAAAAATAGAAAATTGAATATTTTCAAATAAAACATTAGTCCACCCCACCCAAGAGAGAGAAAGCGAGAAGTGGCATGGTCAAAACAAAAATGTCATATATACATACACTCAAAGTCTCTACGTCGAAAGGTCAAATGAAAGTTCAATTTTTGTGTTATTGTCAGCCATTCTTCATCGTACTGAACCTCATAAGGTTCTGGATCGATTATTATTTCCTAATTCTCTTCCACAATTCCAAATGGGCTTGTGTGAATGCCAATTAATTAGAGGACAACAATTTTCGATTATAATTAATTTAATCGATTTTGAGTTTAATTAAATTGGTTTGAGAGATTGGTTATTGATTATTAAAATCTATAATCTAACCAATTGACTTAATAGTTAAAAAAACATTTTAAATATATTTATATTTTATATTTAACCAAACCCAATAATAAGTCGAGCCCAAATATTTATATTTAATACAGTCCAATAAAATTAAATTAGAACCCAACAAATTAAATAGATTTAACCCTAAATTTAAAAACCTAAACCCAACAATTTAAACTAAATTAAATAGATATAACAATAAATCATGAGTCATGATCCAAATAAAGAATATAACAGATAATATAATCCAAATGAAAATATAAAATTCCCGACCCCACCCAAAACGACAGTTTCAACAGCATTTTTTTTCCAGTTTCTTCTCAAGCGGTAACACCTCCATTTGTTTTCCCCGCCCGCCCAACTGTTGTTCATTCACAGACTCACACCGTATAGCCTCCCTCATTCTACAAGCCGCGGCACCTCCACCTCACCATTCGACCTCCCTCTTTCAGATTCACTAAGGTATTTCTTGATTCAGAATTGAACCTCATTGACTTTTGTGGTTATTGATTATTATTTGCCTTCTTTGTGATTGATTACCACTTAATTTTTGTTGGTAATCTTTTTTAAAGAAGTTTTCAAAGCTTTCATAGATTACTTCGCATTTTTTTTGAACTTATGTTTAATTACTTTTCTTCAATTTGTTGTTACTCTTTCTTATTAAAACTCGTGACTAATTCATACTCTGTTTATGAAATTTGATTTATTCTAATTTCTAAAATCATCTAATTGCAACCATTTCAGCCATTTGTGGACACAGATGATGCTATCTATACATACAACTTCCTATTTGTGCTGTTATGGTCCTTCGGTTCTTGGCGTCCTGTACTTGTTATTGAGTTCCTGAGCGAATTTTTCCACAAAACTTTCCAGCATTTCATTTTTGACATAAATGTTAGAGCAGTAAACTTGGTAATTGTATTGTAATTAAAAATTTATATCTAAATATTCGGTTCCCAGTAGCTAATTTTTATTTGCTATAAAAATTCACATTGTATAGTAAAAAAATGCCATATCCTGAAAAAAAGTTGGTTAACTGACCGAACCAACCGAAGTTAAGTCGGTTCAGGTCGGCTGGATATGGCACTCCAAGGCGGGTTGGTTATCCTAGGTTAATGTCGGTTAAGTCGGTTACATACAAATAACCGACTCGCTCACCCCTACAACTCTCTCATTCGGCATTTGGACTGGGTAAAAAGCTTTTGGACCATTCATCCTGCCAGTTCCAATCCATCACATTTGATTTCCTCAGCTCAGCTGCCTTGCCTTGCCTTGGATGGATTTCATTCTTTTCCTTTCCACAATCTCTGACTCTGTTACTGCCACTTAGAATTGCCAGATTTTCAAACTAACTGACAGCCAATTTCTCATTTACTACCACTATCACATTTGATAAGAATAATAAGATCCTTCATTTTAACATTGAACGAACAAACAATTGATTGATTTATACATACCAAAGTTTATTAATGTTCTTTTCCCTCTGTACTAACAAAGGATTATGTCTCCTGCTCTTTCTAGATCAAGTAGTTATGTCTTACTCTCAAGTCTCAATGTTTGCATTCCTTCATTAATTTGATTGAAAATCTATCTTAGGTTTTTAGAGCTTAATCAAAAGTTTAGGCTTATTTACTCTCTCTGGATATCAGCTATTCTGTTGCGTTGTATTCAAGATTTTCAAGTATTTGTAGAGAGGGTGCGAGCAATGCTGCAGTGGATGGGGGGATCAAGATGGAAAGTCACGATTGTAAGCGTTACCTAATCTGAATTTCACTTTTTGACTAGACTCACTCATTCACTCAGAGGTTTTTACTTGTTGCTTGCTACACTCTTCACAATTTTGCTCCCTAGGTTAGTACTTTTATAACTATTTACATGAACATCTAATATTTTTTGTGCCACTGTCCCATCCCAACCCAACCAAGTGCACTACTTGCTATAAGTTAATTTCTACTCCAACACATCTCTCCCCAACATTTCACTAGTACTTTCCTGCTTTATTCAATTATATATAATATTATATTCTGCCACATTTGTATTATCACATGGTGGTAAACAAACTACACTGCTACTTTTAGAGTATTACTATGACTATGACTATGGCAATCTCATTTTCAACTGCCATTGGGTATCTGCAAATAATACAAATACTTTTGTGCATGCTGTCCTGTCTCTCCACAATCTCAGTCAAGGAAATCTACACACAACAGGTACACGGCGGCCTTATTCTATTTTTACTTTTATTTCTTACTCATCAATCATTTTCCTACCTGTCAAGCACTGTAGCATAAAATCCAATAAACTGCCACCTACTTTTGTGGAAATTATTTCCTCCTTGATGCTTTCCTTTTTCTTGTTATTGTCAAGGCAAAAGCAATACTTTGAACAAAGGAAACAACAAGAAAAGACGACTGGTTATGAGGGCCATGCTGATGAAACTAGCATAGCAGGACGACATCAAAAGGAATGTCAATCTCTGGATATCCTCAGCTTGCTAAACCTCTCAACTTTTTCTGCTGTCAGCAAGTGTTATCCCAGCAGTAAGTGTCCTAAATTTCTTTTGCCGGACAACTGACTTAGGCAAGCCAAATAAGATAGCTTGAAATGTCAAGCTGATAATCACCTGCATCTATGACCTCCATGCTCTGCTCTTTTGCAACAGGAATTTAGCAATATTTTTGTATGTCTCTTGAAATTATCTTCAATCTTATTTTCATGTCTGAGTCACCCGTTCATTTCTTTCAGTGGTATGTTTTCAGTGCTTTATTCGATATGTAGGTTTCTCTACTAATGCATCATGTGCAAATTTGGAAGGACATGCTAATGTGTTTTTACCAGGGAACTGTATCTAACTCAATATTCATAGACATATGTAAAGGTTTTATCAGCCCTTTTCGTTTCAAAGGATATGGAAAACTAAGTGATTAAGAAAAAGTGGAATGAAACAATCGGTGCAATTTTGTCGTATGTTCTTTTCTTCTTTTCCTTTTTCTTGTATAAAAAATTGTTCAAAATGTAACTTTCTTTCCTAAATTTCTTTGCAACATTGATCTAGATAGCCTTATCTTGTACGGGGGATTTTCAACTTTCCATGCTTTAATTGCAGCATGGGCTTCGCTCTACCTCTTACTATTTTCAGATCTTTTTTACTAGGATTCCAGTAATGACTTGATTGTTAATAGAAGCTCTATTATATCGAACATGATCTTAGGGGTAAGCTACGATTTTATCAATAAGTGAACTGATTGTCTGGGTTTATTGTTTTCCTTTAATTAACATAGCCTTGGGAGTTCAAATTAGTCTATAAGATGCACTAATATTTGAACTGCCAATTTCTATAATTTAATGGTATGTGGTTTGCAAAATATGTTCAATGCTGCTTTACAATTTGCTAAACTTTGATCATGATGACTTTCTTTTCCTTCAACTTTGCCTGTAACATGCTTGGTATTATTTGTTGATGGTTAACTTGAAACATATTTTTTATTTTTTTTTCTAATCATTCTCTTGTACGGTTCTATATTGGTTATTTTCTCTATTGGTTATTGATTTATTAAATGATAAATCAGGTCTAGCATTTAATCATCTGAGGAAAGAGGCTTTCTAATGAAAATGTGTCTTATAGGGCACGTTTTCAGCTGACGTGTCTGGAAGCGCGCCCTGTAAAACGCTTTTTCAATGAAAACGCATCTTGAGGGACACATTTTTACTCTCTCTCCAAAAACAACATATATTGGTAAATGAAAAGAACAACACAAATCCTTAAATTTAAATCAACCAAAAATATTATCAGCTCAGAATTAAGGGAAAGGGACCTTTCTTCTTTCCTTTGTTTTTTGTATTCTCAAATTTTCTCTATCTCCTTATTTTCAAAACGCTAATTATATATTTTTCATTTCCCTTTTTGATTCATCAATTGAAACTTGCCAATTGCCAATAATAATCTCCCTCGAAGAATAATATAGGTTCCTCTTTCTATCTTCTCTAATCCTTCTCGATTTTCCCGATTTGTTTGTTTCTCGATATTTTTCAATAAATTCTTAGTTCTTTAACTTTGTTTTTTATTTTCTTCGTTCCCAAAGCTTAGTTTAGAAACTCAAGTTTTTATGGCTGTGATGAATCAAAATCCTCAGCTATTTATTTTATGATCATCTTCTGATATTGAAGAAAGCATTACCTCTTTTTCTTCTTTGTTTGAATTTTGTTTATTATTCATGCTTTAATTTTGGTTTCTTTATCTTTGATCTAAGCAGGACCAAACAGCTTACCTTCCCAAATCCGAGCTAGCTCCTGAAAAGCTTGAAAAGGTTAAAAAAGAAATCAAATAAATCAAAAGCCCTCGGCCTCAGTACAGCCAAACCCTGTTAATAACCTGCTTCCCCTAAATATTTAAACCGTGGAACAACGGAGATAATGCATTAGCTTAATCAAATTGGGTATCTCTTATAGCAACCTAAAATTAAGGTAAAAGTTGTGTGCAGGAAGCTGTATGACTACGTCCAATACGATCTCAAAGAAATAGCTTTCCCTTCTTCATTGCTTGATCCTCCCCACATCAAAAAGTGCCGCAAATTGACTTGGCACGAGCGCTTCTTAGTACTTTTCTTTTCCAATTTCTCTTCCACAGTAAGAGTTTCGTTTGCTTATTGATTTCTGGATTTTAATGATGAATGCTGTTAGATTCTAGATTTCCCCCCTTCCTTTATATAATTGTTTTTTTTTTTTTTATGGTTTATGTGATGGAGAAGCTATATTAGTACTGGATTGTAGTTTAGATATTACTGCCAGTTTAAAGAGCATGTCTCTTTCTTTTCTCCATCATAGTAAAATAGTGAGCTTGGTTTGTAAATTAACCTCTTCTTTTTTCTTTTTTTTGCGTCGTTGCTATTGCTGTAAGCAAAACATTTTAGAATTCTGAAGCCTTTTTTTGGAAGAAAAAAATGCATGGTTTTTTACTTTAAATCAAGAACGTATGTTTGGAAGTACTTTACGTTTGAACTATTCGCAATTTCTACACAAATATGATGATTTTGCCACTTCCTTTTTATAATATATATATATTTGCTTTTGTTCCATTTAACAAATTTTAAAGAAGCATAATGGAAATTTGAAATTTCACAGATGCTAGCTGGTGATCAGGGTGGAAATTAGATCATTGGGATAGTGAAATGATCAAATGACTTTTATGTACTGTCCTGCTTACTTGATGGTTAACTTAACTACTTGAATGTCAAATAATGCTCAAGAACCTATTATTTGCCTATGCATTAGGGAATAAGAGGCATTTATTTATTTTTAGTATATAAGTAGTAAAAACCTGTCATCCTTCTTTAGGTCTTGAAGGAGGCCTCTGGGCTTTATGCTGCAAGTTGGGTAAGAGATATTGGTCCTGGTCTTAGACCAAACGATTATAATAAGGATGATGGGACTGAAGGTAAATCCAATGGAGATAAGAGTAGGAGTACGGAGACAGAACCTTCGACCTTGGAGGATATTGGTGAGGAACTTTACTTTGTGGTTTCTTATCTTGAAATGTTCTGATGTATAAGTTGTCTGTAATGAATCAAGAAGTATATAGCATGACTTGCAAAATATGCGGCATATTATATGTGCAATAAACTGTTAGATTCGTGCTTGAGACATCTTATGGAGGTCAAGGAACAAAGTCCCGTAATGCTTGAGTTCAGTTAGGTTTTCATTTCAATTTCCTTTCTTAGTAGAACTTGTCTGGAGGTAGCATGAAATTTATTCTTTGATTTCTTTTTCCCCTTGCTGCTCAGAGTCATCCGTGACTGCATTTTGTTTTATTATGTTGTTGGCACCTGTGTTTAAGTCTTATATTTTACGCTTCCATTGGCATACCATGCTAAGGTTCAGTTGTTGAGGAAAATATTAAATTACTGTTTATCTCCTAGCAGTCTTAGTTATCTGGGTTTCATTGTCTAGAGCCATTACAGTGACTATCATACCGTTATCTTATGCTACCTAGTTACATTTTTTTCTTCTTTTTGGCATCACTCTGAAGAATGATAGCATGATGTGCCATCTGCCAACATTCTATTTCCTGAACATCTGTTTATTCTTAATATTGTTTATTTCGGGTCTTCCTGGTATTCTAGGTGATAGTTTATTCTTAATGGAACTTTGGATATGTGGGGTCTTCTTATTTATATACGCATCCTTATATTTTATCTGACACTAACCCTCGTTTCTAAGTAACAGCCTTTTAATATTGTTTTGAGATGGTCTTTCTCTCTCTATTTAAGTTTTAAATATGTTCAATATTATAGTCTATGATTATGTACTTGGAAGTAGTTCCGGGTTGTTTGGTTCTTGAATCCGGGACTGGTAGTGGCTCATTAACAACATCGTTTGCAAGGGCTGTGGCTCGAACGGGACATCTGTATACCTTTGATTTCCATGAACAGAGGGCTGCCTCAGCTAGGTAAGCCTTAATGTTTATTGTTTGCAAAAGTGCATTGTGATGAAATATGATATAGTAATTGCTTAGGTTAAACTTGAATACTGGGTTATCTTGAGTTGATGTCCTCATAGATCTACATTTTGTTGCCGTGATACTTCATTGTCTAATTGTCTCGGTTTACAGATCTTTGTTAGTTTCATTAGTGAGTGCATTGTTATGAAATTTTGGTTACAAAGATAGTTATGAAATATGATTTTAGAAACTGCTTAGGTTGAGCTTGAATTCTAGGTAGATTTGTCTCGGTTTACAGATCTTTATTAGTTTCATTAGTGAGTGCATTGTTATGAAATTTTGGTTACAAAGATAGTTATGAAATATGATTTTAGAAACTGCTTAGGTTGAGCTTGAATTCTAGGTAGATTTCTGAAGTCTGTTCAGGTAGATGTATTCTTTGAAATACGACATTCTGTTGCTGTCATGCTTCATAGTCTCAAAATTATCTCGGTTTTATGGAACCTTGCGTAGGACTCATTTATGATGCATATTTTATCCCATTATATGGTTTATGTTTGTCTAATTGATAATAGAAAGATCCAAGGATGGTTGTTTTTTTTCTTTGATTCTTCTGTGTTGGTTCGCGAAAGAAGGAATGTTTTACGATTTTTCACTCCTTCACAGAGAGGACTCCGAGAGGACTGGAATAAGCACTTTAGTCACGTGGGAGTCCGAGATATTCAGGGTGAGGGATTTCCCGATCAGTTTTCTGGGTTGGCTGACTCCGTATTTCTGGACCTACCGCAACCTTGGCTAGCCGTTCCTTCAGCTTGAAACATGTTGAAACAAGATGGAACTCTGGGTTCCTTCTCACCGTGCATCGAACAAGTGCAACGTTCATGTGAAACTCTTAGATCTGACTTTACAGGTAACATATTAGAAACAAGTTATGCTATCTTTTTCAAGCAGTTTTTCTTTTAAAGCATCATGAGCTTTGCTTGTTATATGCACAGATATATGGACCTTTGAAATACTGCTCCGCATGTATGAAATCCGTGAAAGGAAAATGGATCACTTGAAGGTCAATGATGGGAATCCCACTGCATGCCCTCCATGCACAATGAGGCCCGCCTTCAAGTGAAGCAAGTGTGGGGGACAATGCAAGTTCTCCAACAGACATGGCTTGGCCATCTGCTGAAACTCGAGGGCATACCAGATATTTGACATTCGCAAGTAAGTGTTTCTTGAAAAAAAAGTTAACTCTTGCAATCAATTCAAACACCGAGTTTTCATCCTACTATTATGATTGATTCTTACCTCACTCAATGACACGTTCCTGAGTATTCACTTCACAGGTTTTCATCCTATTTTTGGATACATTAAACAGCTTCCAACGTCTCTCTAAATCCTTGATCTGGAAATTGTGTCTCCTCTGTCTCCCTTTATTCTGATTTTTACCTTATTTTTCTTTATTTTTGGCTTGTTTGTTTCCCTCTGTTTAATATTATAGCTTTTGTGTTATTTTCTATTTCTTTTAAATCTTTGCTTAGCAGAATATTAATTGCCTAAACAAAAAGCATCTTGTTTACTGCATCTGTGTTGGCTTGATTTTAGTTCTAGGAACCTAGTGGGAGTTGTGACGCATGTAGAGTTTATTTGGTAGTTTTTCTGGATGGTAATAACATGTCTTGTTAATTCGTCGTGAGTTGTGACATTCTGTTTCTTAGTTTTCCGAAAATAATAATCTAATTGGGATGCTTCTTGATATTTTTAAGAATTGGAGGATTTCATCCGATTTGCTAATTGCAAAGGTTTTTGTCGATTTGGGCTTCATGATCATTTACGGTAGAGATTGTCATGATTTGTGTATGCATATATGTTTTCTTTTTCATACTGCTAGGTGCTTGCATTAGTCAGTAAGTATTGGGTATATGTTCTTTAAAATAGTTGGGATTGTTTGAGTTCTGTTGGGTATGATTTGCAAATGGATTTTGATTGGAAGTTTTAGGTAGACCCATGGTATCTCTGTATATCAGCTGAATGGGAAGTTTTGTTTGATTATTGATATATCCATGTGGTGAAAATACTCTGATTTTGGTTAAAGATAGAATTATATTCATCTGTTTTACCTAGCCTTACATGAAGGGAAATTGAGTTGTAATCTTTTAAATGAATAGGTTCTAGTCGCAACCCTTAGATTAACATAATTTTAATTTGCTTATTGGTTGATGCTTTTTTACTTGTATGTCAGTGGGTATTTTTATGATATTTTTTCCTGCTTTATAAATCCTTTGTCTTTGCCTTTTCATCTCTGTTTTTAGTTTAAGATGTATGCTTCTTTTTACTTCTACTTTCAGTGTGTTTTTGTCATGGTTTTTGGTTTCACCTTTAGAGAATCACTGTTTCATTCCTAATTGGAAACGATAGATGTTAGTGGTTAGATACCAAAATGTGAATAAAAATTTTAAGTAACAAAAATGTTAAAGAAATATATAAAAAATTTAGAAAGCTAAAATGGTGAATAAAGTCATTACGAAAAAAACCTAAGGTTTTAAGTTTTTCTCAAACCCTGCCACAATATTGTGTTCGATTCAAAAGGATGAAGATAGAAGTGGAAGGGTGCATGCATGGGGATCTCGACAAGGTCTACGACACCATTAAATACATCTAAAATACTCGCAACATCAAAATCGACCTCCTCCTTTTGTTGCGGTGATTTCCAGGTTCTTTCTCTTACACTCTCACTTTCTCCCTTCAATTTGCTGTTTTTATATGAAAATTTGTCACTTTCCAAATACTCATTTTTTATATGAATTTAATTTTTTTTTTTTTTTCCTTTTATGACTTAGGCAGTCAGGAATGAAAAAGATATGGATAGCCTCAATGTGCCTCCAAAATATAGGGAGAAGAAGTCATTCTAGAAATACTATTCAGGTGAGGAGGTTGCCCCAGTTCCCACCATTTTTATTAGTGGAAATCATGAAGCGTCCAATTATTTATGGGAATTGTAAGTAACCCCCTTTCTTCATATGTTCTAGCTTGGGGATTTTGATTTTTTTATGAAAAGGCCTTGAATTTTACCTTTTTCAATTGAAATGTGTGAACTTTAGGTACTATGGGGGATGGGCAGCACCAAATATATACTTCTTGGGGTTTGCTGGGGTTGTGAAGTTTGGCAATATCCGTATCGGCGGACTTTCTGGAATTTACAATGCGCGTAATTATTGTTTAGGTTGGGTTTGAAGTCCTTTTACTTGTCTATTTTGTGTTTATTCTGGAGTTCTTTTAATGGTGATTGTTTATTTATTGCAAGCAACTGTTGAATATGTTATATTGATTCTTATTTAGGGTGGAGAGTCGAAGCTTTGAAACTGAAATGAATTAGCCTTTCCTTTAGCAGCACACCATGAAAAGCCACTTTATAATGACAATACTATCAGGTCTGTGTATCATGTCCGGGAGTATGATGTTCACAAGCTCATGCACCTAGAGGAACCGATTGATATTTTCCTTTCACACGATTGGCCGCTCGGCATCACTGATTATGGGAATTGGCAACAACTTGTTCGCTACAAAAAACTTTTCAAAGATGAGGTAATTATAATCGATTTGGTGGAAATGCATATATGTGAAAGAATGAAAATCTTCATATAAAGCGTATTCAGTTTTCTTGTTGGTTGAAACATATTTCCTAGATCCAGCAAGGAACTCTTGGAAGCAAGCCTGCTGCTCAGCTGCTCGAAAAACTCAAACCATCATATTGGTTTTCAGCTCACTTGCACTGTAAATTCACCGCTCTTGTTGAACATGAAGAGGGTGGTTGACTGACAAAATTTCTTGTACTCAATAAATGCCTTCCAGGCCGCAAGTTCTTGCCGGTATCTATCATAAGTTTTGACCATTTCATTTAGGTTCTTTCTTTTGGTCTTTGCTGGAAGCTAATAAATGAATTCTGGCTTTCTCTGATCTTTTAGATTGTTGATATTGAATCTGATCCAGGACCTTTTGAGGTTCAATATGATGAAGAATGGCTGGCAATAACACGAAAATTCAACTGTGTCTTTCCTTTGACCTTCCGTTGTGGAGACTTTGGGTGTGTCTATATATGACATTTTTGTTTTGACCATGCCACTCATCTTGCTCTTTCTTTTTTTCTCGGGTGGGTTGGACTAATATTTTTTCTGAAAATATGCAATTTTCTATTTTTGCAAGTACTATTACTCTACAAGAATTAGTTAGCTGACAACTGCTGTTCTAATATGTAGGAGAACACAGCTCGATATGCAAGATTGTCGTCAATGGGTTAAATGCAGGATAGACAGAGGAGCCAAACCTTGTGAATTTTCTCAAACAGCTCCACCTCACAACCCCCCTCATTCAGTTTCAAACACTACTTTTTCTGGTAAATAATATGGTGATATTTTGATGCTTTTCCTTCTTTGAGGTGCTAAAGGTATCTCCATTAATGATTTTATCTTTTGGATTTAAGAAACTCACCATGTATGTTTGCATATTTATGCCACTTATCACTGTCATGATTAGGCATCTTGATATTACTGTCACAGTCATTCCAAATCACTATCCATCATTTTTTATCTTCGTTTAGCTCAATTAATTGTTGGTTAGCAAATGCATTCTTATTTATTTAGAATTGCAACTAGAATATTCATGACTTTTGCAATTTGTTTTTGGTCAATTTCCTTTTTAATTATTAAAATTTTCTCACCTTGTGTAGGTTCTCCCCGTAATCCTCAGACTGTATCCTTCTTGGAATTGCTAGATCTTCCTTATGTTCTTGATAATGCATCAAATTCCAGGGATACTCCTGCTTCATTGCCTTGAAAAGGTAAAGAGTTTTCTATTTCCCACTCAGTTTTGATGCATTGTCCCTTTATACGGTACTTGGCAGCTTTTAGTTAATCTTCATTGTGATGCAGTCAAACCTTACATGATTCTAGGAATGCCTTTTGCTTCTCGTGTTTAATATGGTGCTGATGCTCTCTCATATAGCTTAATAGGATAGATAATTGATCATTTGCTTTCAATCAAGGTAGAACATAGAATGCGCTTAATGTTTTTTGCACCTGTGCATATTATACATAATGCTATAAATTTGCCTCATATAGGTTGAATGAGCTAAACCATTAAAATTTCTTAAGGTGACATCGTTTTTCCTGTTGGTTCATTAGATGATTACAGTGAAGACATTCCCATTGAAGACGAGGATGAAATAGAAGATGATGCAGAACCGAATAATGAGAACTGGTCCTCATGAATGTCAATAACGTTTTCTATCAACCAAGAGGTTTATTAGTGCAAGAAGATTGATGGCAATATCTTGCTATTCCATGAGGCTTTTCTGATTTGTGAAGTTGGCAGCTTAGTTTTATGGCCCACACTTTTCCAACTTTCATCAGCAGAGGAGAGCACCTATGCAAGTTGTGGGGTTTTTTTTTTTTCTTTTTCTTTCTAAAATCATGTATAAACATTAACAGTACGTTTGGTTCACTGTAATGGAATAGGGCTATAATTGAATAGAGCTGTAATGGAATAGAGTTGTAATGAAATAGAGCTGTAATCAGTAATTCAATTGTTTGGTTGAATGGAATGGAATAAAGCTGTAATAGAATTCTTGTGTTTGGTTGAATGGAATAGATGTTGTAATAGTATAATGAAAAATGCTTAAATGATCAAAGTACCCTTAACAAAATTTTGTAGGTAGATTGATTATTGTTATTAAATTTTAATAAGATTATTGTTAAATATATTTTAATAAAAATAAAAATAAATAATTTAATCATATTTTAACATAATTATTATTAAATACAATTTAATAAAATAATATATATTTTAATAACATTCTTATATAATTATTAATAATATTTAATAATAATTTTAATATAAATTATTATTAAGAATACTTTAATGCCTAATATATTTGTTTTAATCTAGCCTCTCACATGTTCTCTTAAGTCACAATTGCTAATATAAAAATGAATTTAACATACTATATGATAATCCTCTAAGAATATTTTATCTTAATAGTCAATTTTAATAAAAAACATTTTTTTATATTTTATTTTATCCTTTATAATAACATGATAACAAGAAGTTTGCGGTTAGGCTTAACAAAAGAGCAGATACATGAAGTGATGCCAAATAATAGCAAATTTCAGCCATAATAAAACTGTGTACTTCAAAATGACAGTGCAAAAGCTGTCCCAAATGATACAAATGCTTAAGCAATTACATTTCCCAGTTCAATATGATCCCATCATGAAACCTAAAATTCGATTTTAAGAACTTATCCGCTGATTTTTTGAATTGAACGCTCCCATCTTTCACAACCTCTGGCAAGTTTTCGATTTTCCGGGTTCAACTTCATGAATTCTGCAAATTATGGACAGATAAGGAAATCACATTCTAGGAATACCTGCAAATAGTATAGCAAAATGAGCATCTCCTGTATTCTTTAACAAGATATGAATGATATTGCAGATGTAGAGATCTCTATTCACAAAAATGTAATGCTCAAATCCTTTTTATATAATTCTTGAATGTGATTAGAATTAAGAATATTCTTATTTAAAATTAAAATTCAATAGTAGTGAATCACCTGAATTTGAATGGACAGAATGTGGGCTATGTTAGGCCAATCCTCTCCTCTCAATTTTTTACACCGTCTTTGCAGCTGGGGGCATCCAATGATCCTTAGCTTTTGCAGCGCAGTGAGGTTACGTACCCCTTGAGGCAATGACATCAAATTATAGCAATGCTCTATCTCCAAATTTGAAAGCAAGGTGAGGTGTTGTATCTCATTTGGGAGAGAAATTAAACCCCTACAACAGACAATATGCAGAGATCAAAGAGAAGAGAGGTGTTGGATACTCCTTGGCAATGAGATTAACTCTGGGCATCCATTAATAATAAAGTCTTGGAGTGAAGTCAGATATCGTACCCCCTCAGATAAAGAGGCAAATGTCTTACAATTGTTAATCCACAGTGACGACAAGGAAGATAAGCCTTGCAATCCATTTACAGGAAAGGATACAAGGCTGTTACAACAATCTAACTTCAAAGTTTCTAAAGAGCTGAGGTTTTGTAGTCCTGTAGGCAAGCTTTCAATTGAGCAATCTGCAATACCCAAGTATTTAAGGGAGGATAGATTGGATAAAGACTTTAGACTACAATAAATAAATTGCAACTGATGAAGTTGCTTTTGATTTTGCAGTAGTCCAGCCGGTAACTCATTGAAGCCACTAATCCGGAGAGAGGTAAGAACAGTGGTATTCATAATCAAAGCTGTGAGTAAACGTACTAAAGAACGACGTTTATGATGAACCCAAATCCTTGAATATTATATCTAACAAACAGTTTGAGTCATAAAATGCAATGTTACCTGGACTCGGGCAAATGCCAGATATGGGTATATGTTCACATACTCAACTTTTCTAAGCTATTATTAGTAAACATGCTAAAGAGTCACATTTATAGTTAACTTGAATCCTTTAAATAATTTAGTGAATGTCATGCTAAACACAAACACTTGAGTAATTAAATCCAACGTTTCCTGAACTAAGGCGAGTGTCGGATAAGCGCATGTGACCCGTGTACCGAACTTTCTCTAAGTTATTCTTTGTAAACATATCACATTTATGATAAACTTGAATCCTCTACACAATTAAGTGAATGCTATACCAAACACAAATATTCAAGCTATGAAGTCCAATGTTAATTGGACTCGACTAAGTGTTGGATATGGCATACGGGTATATCTCCCGCAATGGACATAATTTTGGAAGATCATATCATTCTCAATATACGTTGAACACAAATGTCAAACAAGACTGCATGGATTAATAGAAGTAAGAGAGGGACTAACTTGGCTACACCAGGACGAAGAGGTAGCAATCTATTTTCGATAAGAGCCATGAACAACTCGGTTTTTTGTTTATGAAGTGAAGCAATGAATGCCTTTCTTTCTTCTTCACTCTTTGGAGCTTTATCTGGCCAACCTGTCTTGTTAAAGTAAGCTGTCATCCTACAAAACACAGAATTATTTGAGCTTGCTTTTGGTAACTTAGATTTGATTTGGAATTTTTTGAAATTACAATAAATTATATCTATCAGTTTCGATCAGAATCAATCATTACAAGTACCAAAGGTTTTATTGGCTAGTAATATTAGTGTGTGATAAAATGATATCCAAATTCAAAGTGTCAAATTCATGCATAAAATGTGTAATACGCAAATCTACAATTTACATAACAATTTATACATTCATATCATTCTCACAATTTACATAACAAATAATACGCAAATCTAAAATTTCAATTTCATGCTTCCAAACACAGCTGCAGAGAACTTCAAATTTGAATTAGTTTGAAAAAAGAAAAGAAAAAAAAGTACTAGAGGATATTAGATTACCTTTCTTTCCCACCACCAATTTTGAGCAACTCTCCATACAAATCCACATCCCAAGTAACACCCAATTCTTTCTGCAAAGTTTTCACCAAAAAACAAGAACCCCTAAATTTCAAAATTTACAAAATAAATTGACCCAAAAAGATAAAAATAACAATTGAATTTAATTCATTGAAAGTGTCATTAAACGAAACCCGGTGACCATCCTTATCAGTATCAACGAGAACACCATCGCAGTAAAAAAGAAGAGCAGATGGAAGAGTATTTGAAAAAGAAGCCGATGAGCATTTGATCTTGAAGGCAGTACGAATTTGCTTCGTTATCTTCGTTGAAGAACTAAAGAGTGAAGAAGATGGTACGTTCTTTGCAATGAATAAATGGTGGTGACTGAATATAGAAGGTTTAGCTTTAACAGTTGAAGAAGATGAAGGAAATGCTGGTAAAGAAAGAGAAATGGCGGTGGAAAAGAGGGGATTCCGCAAGGAAAAGAAGGTGGTTACCCGGCTTCTTGCATCCGTATGCAGGCTACGCCTTAAAGCTTCAGTGTTGAAATCTTCAAGCACAACTCTTGAGTTAAATCTCCAGAGGTGAGAAAGAAATGGAAGAAGAAAGGTCTAGACGTGAGAAAGAAATGGAAGGGTAAAGTTGAACTCTGACTTAAAATTTTCACGCTGAATGGCTATTCTGAGCTTAGACTGCCGAATGGTAAACGGCAATTTTGGCTGTAAGAAGGCTGAATGGAATAGGGCTGTAATAGCCCATTCAGCCAGCCAAACAAGGGAATAGGGATGGGTCACTGAATTCAGCTGTAATAGCTTAGCTATTACAGCCAACCAAACATGCTGTAAACATTATATCAATAGTTATTATCACAGTCAATTATTATATCAGCTTGAATTTGGAATCTCAAAATTCCCGGGATTTTTTTAATTGAATTGATATTATTAAAATGGATAAATCACAATAGCATGGGGTTTTATCTTGCTTCTTGCAAATTTAGTAATTTGTTGAATTCCGCCATCTAGGAACATTAGACAAGGCATGGCACCCTTTTTCAGGCATGAACTTATTTTTTTTTCAATAAGCAATTTTTAGACATGGCCATTGGTTTCAAAACGGTAGCTAGATCTAGATCTATGGTACATGCCCACTGCTAAGAGTTTATTTGGTAGTTTTTTTGGATGGTAATAACATGTCCCTTTAATTGTTGTGAGCCGTGACATTTTGTTCGTTAGTTTTCTCAAAAAGTCTATACTTTAGTTTTAAAATAATATAATTGGGATGCTTGTTGATATTGATAAGAATTGGAGAATTTCAACCGATTTGCTAATAGCAAAGGTTTTTGTCGATTTGGGCTTCACGATCATATACAGTGAAAATTGTTACGATTCGTGTATGCATATATGTTTTATTTTTCATATTGTTAGGTGCTTGCATTAGTCGTTAAGTATTGGGTATAGTTTCTTTAAAATAGTTAGGATTGTTTGAGTTCTGTTAGTTATGATTTGCAAATGGATTTTGATTGGAAGTTTTAGGTAGACCCATGGTATCTGTATATCAGCTGAATGGGAAGTTTTGTGTGATTATTGATAAAAAAACACTTAACTTATATAATTCAATTATATTATTCTTTTTCAATTAACTTCTTATATTATTTATATCATTTCAAACAAAATTGTGAACTTTAGTTTCATTTTTCCATCTTATATAACATTTCAATTCACAATTCATCTTTGAACACATTATGAACTTTTTGTTTATGCATTCAATCTCATATCACCAATTTCATATAATAATTTATTTCAAAAATTCACTTTCTTATTTCTTTCAATAGATTAATCACATTTATTCGAAATTTATCATTTCACATATTTACCCCTATTAACTTGACTCAGACCTTGGCGGATACACGGATCCAACCAAACACACCAGTACGGCACATTGTGCCTAAAATGGTACATAGTACCTGATCAGTATACGACACATAAGTGCCTAAAACGACACACGAAGTGCCTGAAATAAGACACATAAGTGCCTGAAACGACACACGAGGTGCCTGATACGATACACGAGGTGCCTGAAATATGACACATAAAGTGCCTGATCGGTAAAGCCGGCAAATCCCATACACTTTCAAATCCTATGGCATGCCAACTATATCCACCCTAGCCCGACTAGTTAATAGGGTATCGAAATCACATATTCATATTGCTTTCACTTTCAATTGATCATAACCATTTGGATTCAATTCAATCACAATAACAATTCAATCACATTTTTAAATTCACATAATCACTTTTCAATTCATATACATTTCAAATAATCACATTCAATTCAATTTGATTCAAATCCAATCACTTTTCACATTTCCATTCTATACATTTTGATACATTTCATCAATTCAAAGACATTTTAATCATTATTTCTCATATTTTCCACTTTTCAATCAATATTTCATCAAATGCTCATACATCTTCAAACTTCATTTCAATTTCATTCAACTCACAATTTAATTCAATTTTATTTAATTCAATATCAATATTAACCTTAATTTGCTTATTTTATATATATATATATATATATATATTAATTTAGAATTTAACAAATAATCAAATTCGAATTATAGTAATAATAGCCTGGATTTCTTGTTTTTACTCCTCATTTGTTTTCTCTTTTCCTTCCTTACTCGATGTCTCGAATTCTTTGTTTACTACGGAAATAATAATTTACATTATTAATTACAGCATTAAAATTTAAATAATTGAATTTTTATTCAATTCCTACTCTTCCTCTTCATTCTCCATTCTTTATACCCAATCCTATCATTTACTCATATATTCTTTTAAAGCTGTCTTCCTGCGCAACAGTCACTAAATTGTTTATATCTGGAGCTACAGAACTCCAAATCAAGTTCTGTTAATTTTTCCTGAAACTGGACTCATATACCTTTCTACCATAAAATTTCCAGAATTTTTAGTTTTTCCAATTAGTACAGTTTATTCCTCAAAGTTACCCCTGATTCACTATCTGACAGTTCTGACCCTCCTATACTAAAGTTCAATTATCTCACAGCTCAAGACTCGGATAATGTTCTCGTCTATTTCTCTTGAAACTAGATTCACTTCGGATTCTAGACATATAAATTTAAACTCATAACTATTTTTGTACAATTTTTAATGATTTTATAAAGTTAAAACAGAGTATCTCGAAATCTTTCTGAACCAGTCTCATAAAAATTCAAATATCTCTTGATTCACAAATCCATTTCTTACACTGTTTATTCTATAAGAAACTAGACTCGATAAGCTTTAATTTCATATCTTATTCACCCTTTAATTCAATTCCTACAATTTTTGGTGATTTTTCAAAATTAAACTTATGTTGCTATCCAAAACTATTTCTTATAGCCTATTTTACAATTAAATCCTAACTAAGTTTACTTACTTTTCTTATTCAATTCACACTCTATTTCTATTCAAATTTTACTCAAACTCAAATATAACTATTAAATTTTCAGCATATTTTCTTAATTTCGAATTTTTCTCAATTTAGCCCCTACAATATAAAACTTATACTTTTCTTTACAATTTAATACTTTTTATCAATTCTAACTTAAAAATCATTCAATTAAATCCCTCACTCAGCTTTTGTTCAACATGGACTAGATTCTACAACCTATGAACTTCCAAAACATTGACTTAATTTCATCAAAACTTGTTCTAAAGCTTCTAAAATATCAAAAATAAGAGAAAGGACTTAATTGATTTACCTTTTTAAAGTTTAAAGCTTCAAAACCTCAATTTCTCCTCTTTTTTTCTCCTTTCTTTCCCCTGTTTCGTTTGCTATTCTGTTTCTTCTTTTTTTCTTTTCTATGCTTTGTTTATCTCATTTCATTTATTTTAATGTTATTTATATATCATATTATAATGAAATAATAAAATAATATAATTAATATATTCTATACTTATTTATTAAGTAAATATATATCATATATATTTTAACTAAGAAATATCAAAGATATTTCTTACTTATGCCGCCTCATTTATAGAGAATGGCATAATTTCCAATTTAGTCCCTTTAGTTTTTCTTTAATCTATAATTAAGTTTTCACACTTTATTCAATTTAATCCTTTTTCATAATTACTCCTAATCAAGTCAAATTCACCTAATCAAAATCTAATTAACTACACAACTAACTTCGTAAATATTTATTAAAAATATTTACTAGTCCGATTTACCGGAACGGAGTCCCGGGAATGCATTTTTTTCAATTTGGTCCTTTTTAATCAATTAACCATAGAAATATTAAAATTCCTTAATGAAACTTTAATACCACCCTAATTACTCTCCGTAAATATTTATAAAAATATTTACGGCTTAGTTTATAATATCGAGGTCTCAATACCTCGTTTTCGAACCAATTTACCTAATAATTTCTTTTAATCACAAAATTCACTAATTCAAAAATATTTCTAAAATCACACTTAACTTATAATATTAATTAATAAAATTTTCTATCTTTTTCGTCGGATTTAGTGATCTCAAATCACTGTTCCGACACTATTGAAAATTGGGCTGTTACAATAAGCTATTCTGGGGATATCCCCTTCATATCTCGTCCCAGTTCAGAATTTTCACTACCCGAATCAATTGTTTTAGTGTTCGGTTCAAATTTTTTATGTTTCTGGACCGGACTACCTGTCCTCTTATTCCAGGCAGGGATGTCTCATTCCAGAGTTATCCCGGTTTAGGAATATCCCATAAAAGGATATCCTGGCCTGGTTATATCCCATTTGAAGGATATCCCAACGTTGGTTTAGGGTTGTTTCTTTGAAGAAAAGTATTGGGTTATTATTAAAATGCAAAAACACATAAGACCATAAGGACTTAAGCAAAACAAAAGCCTGGAAAAATAGGCTTAATTTCATCTGGATTTAAGCACATCATGTGTAACGATCCAATTTTCAGTGGTGTCGGAATAGTGATTCGAGATCACTAAATTTAACAAATAAGTTAGAATTTTTGAGAAATAATAGAAAAGAGAAGTGTTAATAATATAGTTGAAATTGTGAATTGTGGTATAAAAGAGTTATTAGGCAAACTAAGTTAAACGAGGTAACGAGACCTAAAAAATTAAATCGAGCCATAAATATTTTTATGGATATTTATGGAGTTCTAATAAGTTAGTATTAAAGTTTCGTTAAGAAATTTTAAGGTTTCGATAGTTAATTGGGTAAAAATGACTAAATTGAATAAGATGCAAAGTTGAGTAATGTGAATAGCTTAGTTAAGAAAGAGGAAGGACTAAAGTGTAATTTGGCCCAAAATTAAATGGGCTGGACGGTTGGGTATTAAAATGGCTGAGAATTAGTGTGAACTGATGGCAAAATTGCAAATAACGTGAAATCTAATAGTGAAATATGGACTAAATTAGAAGAAAAAAAAATCTATAGATCTCATTTTCTTTCATCTTCTCCAGCAAAAGAACACCATAGAAGATTTCTTAAAGCTGGTTTTTAATATTTTTATTGCAAGTAAGTTCAAATCTTGATTATTTCTTGAAATTTTTGTACATCAATCAAATAATATAATTTAATTTAAAATTTATAAATAGTAAATTTAAATCACTTTTTTTAAATAGACAATTATATCCATTTATCTTTATAGTTCAAAATTTTAGGTTATATTCTCCTTTATATTTTTAGATATAAAGTATTTACATTAAAAATATATGAGTAATATATTTCAAAAAAAAAATATATGAGTAATAATAAAATTGACATTTCTTAGTTTGAAATGTCCAAGAACCGTCTCAAATTTTAATTTTCTCTTTGTTAATCACCACATTTAATATTACTAATCTATGAGATTTTAAATATCCTTTTTAACTCTTTATATATTTAATATAGTAAATAGTATTATTTTAAAAATAAATATTTGTAGACATTGAGAATATTAAAGTGTATTAAATGAAAATTTAAAAAGTAAATAACTCAATTATCACTTTATTAAATGAGTGTATTAAATAGGAATAGTTACCGTTGGCAGGAGAAGGCTGCTTTTGGTTCACCGTTTAACGCCAGTGAGGTGCAGTTGGGCTACCAACCTCACTGGCAACCTGTTTGGTTGAGCATTTCAGTGCAACCAAAATCAATTCTCACCACACTGATATCCCAAAAATCAATTGGAGCTTTCAGCAGCAGTAAGCTCACTGGTGCAGCAGAGGTTAAACTTCTATTTATTATTTTACCATTTTATCCTTGAATGTCCACTGGTGCAGATTTGGCAGCCCAATTCTGCTGATAACGGGAAAGACTCCTCCTTCTGTTGAATTTATCTCTTTTTTTTTTCTTTTCATTTTGTAGTTCAAGAAATGGGTTAAGGAGAAAAGGTATTTGTTTATGAAGATCTGATGAAGCACAAAGACAGAAATTATTGTTGGCTTTTGATCTCTGGAAAGGTTTGGTTTTCATTTCATTTTTGGATGAATCTGATTTGGGTTTTCCCTCTTTTTGTAGTTTTTTTACTTATTTAAGTAGTTGGAACTATGTGGAATATGCAAGGCTAGGTTTTTTTTTTAATTCATTTTTGGATTGAACTGTGAAGAAATAGAAATTCATAGGTTAAAAAGTATGCAAAATTAGATCCTTTTTTTCTGCAGAAAAGGTGCATCTTTGATGAAATTATGGGAAAATTATTGATCTCCCCCCTCCCAAATCTCTGGTTGGAGATTTTAAAGTAATTAGTATAATAATGGAAGCAATTTAATTTAATGATTAGCTTACCCTTGCATGTTCTTTAAGGTGTATAATGTAACCCAATTCTTGGAGGACCATTCTGGTGGAGTTGAAGTTTTGCTTGCTGCTAGTGGTAAGATGTTTGTTCAATGCTCTTGTTCAACAATTACAAGCTTAATGTTCATATAGCTAGCTGAATTTGTATCTGTATATATATTTATGTTGTAACATATCAATATCTAATTATATAGAAAAAGATGCGACCGATGATTTCGAAGACGTGGGTCTTAGTGATGACGCAAGAGAGCAGATACAGAAGTACTATATTGGTGAGGTTGATGCCACCACCATTCCCACACGAAGGACGTACAAAGCACAGACGTCAACCGTGGCAACTCATCAAGAGGATCCTGGTACCCCTCTTGATCTTAGGCTTCGTATTCGATTTACAGTTCTTGGGGAAGAAGGAAAGAACCGAAACTTAGATAACTTTCCCATTATGGAACCTGCTTGTTCATATTTATGCTTGTTAAAGCTGTTGTTGTTGTTGTCATGTTCGTGACAGTATAACTGATTGCTATTAATAATGTCTTAGAATGTCGTTTTCGATCTATTTTCTATTGTTTGAGATACTTGCATTGCAGTTTGCATAGCCTTAGACTCGGCAATTCATGTGTTTGTATCGTATTTGTGTATTTTCATGTGTCATAGTCGTGTTAATAATTCATATTATATACATTTTTGTGTGTTTGTTTATTTGTATCGGGTTGGTGTTTGTTGTTTAATCATATCGAGTCTAAACTTGTTAGGTCTATATAGCTTCATAGCCTTATGATTTATCAAATATCTTAAGCATATTTGTCGAGTCTACGGATGTACCTGTAAGATCATCGTTTTCTCTCCCATTTTCCTTGTGCCTTTGCAAAATGGTGATTGAAATTGTTGGGTGAATCTCGATTTTTGTTTAGCAGGATATGGTAATGATGAATGTTGTGCCTGTAACCATCCTGCTAAGTTTCTCTTGCCCATTTTTGTATCTGTTGTTATTTGATGAGACTATGTATCCCGGGAGGCCTCCGGCATCCCGACATAGCACCTCTTCTTGGGTTACTGAAAATGCCTTGCTATATTGATCATCTGCTCCTGAAACTCCATATAGCTTTGAGGATAGTATTCTTCATTACAACCCAAATGTCTTAAACTCGGATTGACATACAAGGCTTTCGATGTATAAGCCTCGGATTAAGGGGTTTCAACATGGTGAACCGTTCTCACTAATTCAAGCTGAACTTGGCTTGGCTGCTTATCTTGCAACCAATGATATATGATCTTTGACATGGGCTACAATTTTGCCACATTTTTATGAGATTCTATTGATTATATAATAAATAATTTATAATAATTTCAACTGATTATATAATTCATTAAATGAATTTTAATAAAATATTTTAATAATTTATAATAATTTTTATAATAATTTATAATAATTTTTATGGGCTACAATTTTGCCACATTTTTATCTAATAAATAATTTAAATTGATTATATAATTCATTAAAATATTTATAATAAAATATTAGAAGATAAATTTTAATATTTTATAAAATGAATTTATAAATTCACATATTTTAATAATTTTATATAACTAAAATAATTTAAAAATTTCTATTATATATCAATTCTAATCTGATGTCCTTAATAGTCATTTTTCATTTTCACCTCACCGCTACAGCTGCGTTTGAATCCAAACACACACTTCACCGCTATTTCTAATCTCAAATGCTACAGTATCCAATTTCACCGCTACAGTAATTAATCTCACCGCCACCGCTGTTTTTAACATCACCGGAGGTATCAGTCTTTTCAAATCCCCTTCCATCCCATTTCTTCACCATCTCTCTCTTCAAAATTTTCCTCTCTAATCCGTTTTCATCTTTTCCTTCTCAATCGTTTCTGTTTTTTATTTTTAATTTTTTTTATTGTGATATTGAAATCATTTGCTTCATCCATAGATTTTGGGTTTTCAGCCCTAGGAAATATTGTTTCAGTTCGTCTTTTCAAATATATGGATGTTGCTTTGGGAAAGAAATAAATTTTGGTTCTGCAAGATTTCACCAGCCATGGCCTCTCTTTTACGGTCAACTACCATATTATTCATATTCTCTAGTACATTGATTCTTATCCCAAATAGACACGCTATTCCCTTCATCGTATTGCACGGTAATGTTCTTATCCCAATATCTTTTCTTTTCAATTTTAATGTTCTTATGCACTCTCCCATGGCTTTTAATGCCCTAAAACTTGAGATAAATGGGGATTAGATGCCAGTTTAACCTGATACCCATATTTCTTTTATGGATATAATGCTTAAAGTTCAACTAAGACCACATAACTTCATTTCTAGTGAAATTGTTTAAGCAATTGTGCCTTTGTATAAATTGTTAAAATTCTGTTACATGTACGGGTTAAACAGGATTAGATGCCAGTTTAACTTGATACCCATATTTCTTTTATTTGATATCGTATAATATTGACTGTCAAAGCAGACTGCTGCTTTAAAGTATGGATGATTACGTCATCACCCAAAGTATGGTACTCTTGCGCCACCGGAGCTTGCTAATTCTTTGTATTATGCTGATGTAAGTACACTAGGGTATAATTCTTTGTTTTTTTGGTTGGTTTTTGTCTTTTGGAACAATGCCTTGATATTGCAATCTTGGTTTGAGTGTAAGCCGCTTCCTCTAATGTTACTGTGGGATAGTTTGCTTATGTTGTGAATGCTGTGATTACAAGAGTGTCTTTTTGCATATGATTTCCATGACTGCAGTGATTATATTTTTGACTTAAGAGTTTTACATACGGTGACAGGATATAATTTTCCCTAAGATTACTAGAAGCTTATCCCTAACATTACATTTTGGAAATGTTATTGTTATATTCTGGTGTTAATCGAAGTGTTTTCTGCCATACAGGTTGCTAGATTATTCAATGAAGTTGCTCAGATGTCTCCTGAGGATGCTGATGTACACATTGTCCTTGGTGTTCTGTATAATTTGTCGAGAGAATATGATAAGGCCATTGCATCTTTCAAAACTGCTTTGAAACTTAAACCTAATGATTATTCTCTTTGGAACAAGGTTGGTGCAACACAAGCCAACAGTGTGCAGAGTGCTGATGCAATATTAGCTTATCAAGAGGTAGCCTCTTCATGATTGGTGGCCTATCTGTATACCACCTGATATGTTAATTTCATTACTTTTTTTTGAATTAAAAATTTATTTTCCCTATCCTAAAATTTTGGGGTTCTCTTTACTAAGTTGGAGTACCTGTAATGTGTGAAATTCAAAATATATGAGTACTAGGATTTTACTAAGGATCAATTTGTATGGTGTGTTGGTCACTATTTTGCATGTTAGGCCAGAATAAAAAAAAAAGAATTATGAAGGTGTTGACAATGTCGGCAAGGGTACTGTAACTACCTGAACCATTTGAGGTGCAAGATGTAAAAAAAGCACTTTTTTGAGTAAAGTTAGGTGAATATGTAAATTTGTGCTTCTTGAATCAAGGGGGCTTTTTCGCTTCTATACAAAAAAGTGTGCCTAGGATTTGGCTTGTGTTTAGTCAATTGAAAGGATGGCATAAAGAAATGCAAAACATGTGATAACCCAACATGTCAATCTTCTGTGTCCGAAACGCATATGGGTTGCATCATCTTTTCCTCTATTTCTCTTCTTTCTTATCTTTCAATGATAAAGTGATGCATTGGTGTGTTATACAGCTCTCTTATAGGGTTGAATTATTTACTTGCTCCATCTTTGTAACCTTAGGCTGCTAAAAAGATTCTCCAAATAACATGTTGCACCTAGTTGGACCTTAGAAAACAAACTAGCTCTTCTATTAAGCTCCATGTAATTAGTTATTTGATTTGTTGGAGCTATTGGTTAATTTAGATGATTTGATTATGCACTTCCTCAATTTACATATACTCTTGATCATCTCTTTCAAAATGCCTTTTTTTAATGCATTCAGATCTTGCATATGCAGTTTGATTTGTTTAGCCTCTGTTACTGAGATTGTCCATTTAAAATTATTTGATGATAAACTTCCCTTTGCCTGTGGTGGCCATATTTTCAGCACTATTGAATTTAGTCTTTTGGTCTATGTCTGGATCTTTAGGCACTAGATTTGAAGCCAAACTATGTGCGTGCTTGGGAAAACATGGGTATCAGTTACGCCAACCAGGTTTGTTATATCCTGCACTGTTCTCTCATTGTCTTGACATTCATGAAAAGGGCCGAACTGCATTTCTTACTTTATGTCTTCATTTCCTTTTGCATTTTTCTGAGATGGTCAATCCTTCTAAATGAAAATTTATGGGTATGTGATCAGGAATTAAATCACCTTGTTTTCAATATATAGGTCTCAACATATTTTGGAAAAAGAATTCGTTCGAAATAACACTAGTCTTGATGGAAAGACGAAAGCTTATTTGATTGGTCAGTAATAAATTATTATGGTCTAAAATGAAACCCATTATGTATCCAAGATTAATTTACTTTTGGTAAGGATACTCCCTTATTTGACATGCCCTTTACCATGTTCATACCTCACAAATCATCTTGTAAAAGTTGACACGAGATATATATTTGTATCAAGAAAAAGCAGGTTGGGACTGAATTGAATAAAATGAAAAGTACACTAATTCTGAACTTCTACCGGGCGTGTGGCGTAATGACCAGCTTATTCCCATATTCTCTCCTATTTTTCCTTTATTTCTAACGTTCCTCTCTCCTTTATTAGCTACTCTTTTGATTAGTTTTATGTACGTCCAGTAGGCCCGTTCCCTCCCCTAAAAATTACGAAACCAATTACTCTACCCCTCTAAATATTTTATTTTACCGATGAAAATAAAATAAAAATATTATAATATTGATATGTTATAAAATAAAAATCCGAAGTTTCTCTCCGTTAAATCAAGTTCCATTGTCATTAGCTTCTCTCTCTCACTCGAAAAAGGAAAAGAAAAGGTTTGAATTCATGAATCAGCGGTAGCTTCTTCGGAATGAGTGAGTCGAGGTAGTGCTAGTCTTTCTTTTAAGGTATAAATTTTGATTCTTTTAAAAAATCTTGTTTTTTCTTCATCTCTTTTTATTCTGTTTGGTTTCTGATCGAAGAAAATCGAGGGAAATTTGTATCAAACTTGACATTAGTCCTTGTTCTTTTTAAATAATTCCTGATTCCCCTGTGAGTTGGCAAATTCTGTTCATCCTGCATTTTCCCGGAAGCCAAACAGGGGACTTAAATGTTTTTAATTTCGAAAATTTTGTTCTCTTACGGAAATATTGAAAAAATACATGTCTTTCAGTTGATCCCTTTATTCTCTCCAATTTCCCCTTATTTTTTTCTAACGTCTTTTTCCTTTACTGGCTGTAATTTTTCTTTCTTATTCTGTTCCGGCTTTATTCCTGTCTTAAACCGTCTCGGAATAAGCTATTCCTCGTATATCCTGTCATTTCTTATTCCGGTTCACAGTTTTTAGCTGCCGGTTCAACTGTTTTTAATGGCCGGTTCTGAATTTTTTCTCGGCTGGACCGGGCTGCCTGTCATACTTATTCCACTCAAGAATATCCCATTCCAAGGATATCCCGGTTCGTTGTTATCCCACGGTGGTATATCCCGACTCGGGTATATCCCAATCTAGGAATATCCCGATTCCCCCCCTTTTTTTTCGTAAGTCTCTTTGCCTTCTTTTGTCTTTAATTTCTCAAAAAAAAAAAAGTAATTTAAAGAAGGTATTAATTACCATAAATGTTACCGTTGTCACATGGAGATTTAGAAAATTAAGTTCTCTCTCTTCCATTCATAGCTTCCCCATTTCTTCACCTATTCATCCGCCTCTTTAAATTTATTTTCCTTTATTTATTTCCCCTTTTATTCTCTCTTGTTTTTCCATTCTTTGATCTCTGTTAATCCTCTCTTTCGTTTTCTTTATTCTCTTTCCCTTCCTTTCTTGTCCTTTCTTTACAAACCCTAGACACTTCCGCGCCATCAACACCTTCCGGCGTCTTACCTCCGATCAAAGGTCAGTTTCCTTCCCATTATTCGAAATTTGAATCCTCAAATCTATCTCTTCTATCCATAGCACCCCATTTATTAGGCGACTCCCTCTCTCTCTCTCTCTCTCTCTGTCTGTTTTGAATTTCTTCCTCTCATTTTTTTTTAGTTTTGGGTCACCGGATGCCAAAAAAAAAAAAAACACAAAAAGACGCTACACTAGGTTTTCTCTGCCGTTTCTGGGTTTTGTGATTTTTTGAAATTCTCTGCTTCATCGGTGACTGATTTCAGGTATGAATCATCACTTGTACTTTGTATTTGTCTTTGCCATTTCATTTTGTTTTAGTTTCAGATCTATTCTTTATTACTTGTATTTCAGTTGGTTTTTTTTTATGATTTTTTGTTTTCTTCTTTATAAATCCTTTGTCTTTGCCTGTTCATCTTTGTTTTTTCGTTTCAGATATATTTATTTATCACTCGAAGAAAAGCAAAAGGGAAAGTAGGAGGGTTTTGAGGATAGTGAAAAATGGTTGGTCCTGCTTCATCGGAGATTGATTTCAGGTATGAATATATACTACCTGAAATCAGTTTTTTTCTTTCATCTCCGTTTTTAGTTTCAGATATATACTTCTTTTTACTAATATTCTCATTGGGTATTTGTCAGGGTTTTCTGTTTTCAGATTCAAAGAATCAGTGTTTTGTTCCGTTGAAATTATGTATCTGTGCGGTTTTTTTGTTTTTTTATCTTGTACTATATGTTTATTGTTTTTGAATTGTCTGTTTAGCTCTGCTCGCATTGTATCTATTGTGCTTCATATTTTTTTTTAATTTTTTGCTTCCCAAATTACTGTTGGGGTTTCTATTTGTTTCTTGTCTACTTTCGTGAGATAGAGAAATTTTAAGTTCTCTTCCGTTTCTATTTTTTCCATGTACTTACGATTGTAGCTATCGTAATATATTCGATTTTCCTTTTATTTTTTGCTTCGTAAAATATACTGTTTTGGTTTCTCTTTATGTGCTCCTGTGTTGGCGTTTGGGCCTGTGCCCTGCTTAGTTTATGGCTTGTGTTTTGCCTAGATTTTGGGATTTTGTCCCGCTTGTAGGTTCTATGGAATGATGGAAGGCAGTATGACCCTATTTGCAAATGCACTGTAAGTTTCGTCGATTGTGAAAGTCTTTAAATCTTTGTGTTCTCCTTGTTGCATGCTGGTTTGTGTTCCATTTTTTTTGCTCGGGCCATGGATTTGGTTTTGTTTCTATTTTTAATTTTTAGTGTTTTGGGTTGGGTTGATTTGGAATGGGTTTGCGTTGTTTTTATGTTCGGTTTTCTTTTGGTAGTATTTAATTTTAAAAAGATTTGTAAAACATTTTTTAACATAACTGTTTAATTTTGAAGCAATTGTTTTAAAATTAAATAAATTTTAAAATCTTCGATGTCAATTAAATTTTTTAGGTTTTGCTTAATCTATTTCTTGGGGCT